>CM037468.1:10175354-16110354 GCA_021014325.1 Plazaster borealis | reverse complement strand
TCACGGGCTCCTTAAGTTAAGGATAACACAACAAAATAACAACGATAATTTAAATAACAACACAAAAATAGAAAATAAAATAAAATAACATACATTTATTTAATAACACGAATCTTGGCTCGGTGGTTTGAGCTTCGAGTCTTCTTTAAGATGGGTTTACTGTTTTTACCGGTTTTGGACAAAGTTGAGCTAACAATAGAACAGTTTACGCGGTTCTGGAACATTGCCAATTTTACAATACTGTTCAGAAACATTGCCGGTTACTAAATTTTAAAGTGTTTTTGGGAAAAGACAGATCGCGCCCCTTGAAAGAAGCATTTCACAATTATTTCGAGTGTTATTCACCGATGTATACCTTTCGAAATGGTAAATCCATCAGCGAGCGTGTATTTGCAACGACCCAATTCAACTTGAAGCACGCCCGTGGGGCTCGAGGTTGTTGCGGTATAGCGCCGCCAACGTCACCAGGGACTCTCAACGCGCCATAAATAGTGACCCAATTCCCGTCCCCGTGTGATTAGTGCTGACTGTTAAGTGTCCCTGTGAGGGGGCGAGAGGGTCGAAGTCGGCAGGTTCTTTTAGGGTAATTTAGCTGTATCCAGCAGAGGTATATTGAGTGTCGGGTGATCTCCTCGCCAAGGCGATAGTGAACTACCCTGAGACCTTATATTATTTACGTCCCACTTGATGATTGATGTTTTGTGGTCATTTGGTCGTGGCGATGGTGCATGTTGGATGTTACTTGATGCATGCGGGTTGGCAACGGTTATGGTCCACAGCTATAACAAGAAGAGAAAAATGATTGAGACAAAATTGTGTTTAAATTATTGTTTTATTATAAATTGTGGCGTGTCGTGGCTGAGCGATCTGAAGTATCGAACTCAAATTCTGAGTTTTGAGTCATCAGGGTGTGGGTTAGAACCCTGGTCGTTACACTTGTGTTTTTGGGCAAGACACCTGATCCATTACCCAGGAGTAGCTTGGATGTCCATGAGGGTAGAGATTGATGATGTGATTTATAAGAAGCCTGTGTTTGGTTTCCGGTGCTGCATACTCCACATGAGTTGAGATGGTTTTAAGAATGCTCAGGGCCTGACGAACAGAGGTAGTAATAATGAAAGGCGCTTTGAGAACCCTAATTGACTTAAAACGCGCCTATTGATAAATATTCTTAATAATAATCGGATTATTATTATATAAAAAAAAACCCGAACAAAAACAAACTATTACTGTAATCGATTGTACAAATTGATCATAATTGTAGTTGATTATAAACAGTTCCAAAGACAAGGTTCGTTTGAAGCGTGAACAGTAAAAAGTCGCCATTTTGTTCTTTTAATCAAGGTTTTGTTCTTTCACGTTCGTATAAACATACCTTCATTGTCTCTATTGTATGTTATGATGCACTTCATCAACGGAAAAGGGTTTGCCCAACCTCTGTAAAAACCTGAACAACCCTCTCACAATCGGATCTTGTTGGTCTCACAAGAGGGCGCTCTTGCAAAACTATGGTCAGAGTCGTACACTTGCTGCGTAAATTATTGGTCTTTGGAAAAGTAAATTCATTCCTATCCTCTAGTTTGTAGTAAATCTGGTACTGATGTAAAACTCGAAAATCGTTGAGCTTCGTGATTGAAGCCAACGGCGATATTTGATTTATTTTCTACCTTTTTCTGAATTTGTTTTCCCGCCCAAAAATGTACTTTTTGAGACACCATTCTCACCAAATACACAGGCAGGCTCCCATTAACTTGCATGCAATAAAACCTCAGTATTGGGTCGTGCCCATCTATCAAGCCAGTGCTGTACTGCCCATTCCTTGGGTTCTATAACACAGCGCCCTCTTACGTGAATACTAAGCCAGTGCCACAAGGCCACCAGAACAACTTTTACGATGAGATTGACCACAACCTGTTGCACAGGTAGGAATTGCCTTATTTTCGGGAGTTTGGCTGTGGGTCGAAGCTATTGTTGTCACAGTCATAGAGTTGACCAACTCCGCACCCCCACCTCCCCACTCCCAGTATCCCCATTGTCAAGGCGAGCTGGGGTCGATTTCCTAACTTAGGACTAGTTCTAGGCAATGCTAAGAGATAGGACTAGTCTTAAGTTAAGACCAGTTACTGGTCCTAACTTTAGATAAGACTAGTCTTATCTCTTTGTGAAATCGGCCCCTGGGCACCCAAGTACACCAGCACGCAGCACAGCCAAGTACGAAAGAAAACCATCCCCAAATGGCGAAGCATTCGCGTTGGTCTTTTTTCGTGCTGGATATTTATACCACACGCTACTTGACTGGTACCCCTGAGAGAAGACGAAACATTACGAAAACGAACATCTCAATTCTTTTCGAGCATCCAACCAACCGTTTGACTATAATTCTGAGCATGAGGACTAAGCTAAAATTTGACTAATAATGGAGTTTATCAGAATGGCTCCCCAGTTTGTACACTTAGGAATGTTTAACAACAAAAGAAATTCTCGCCAGTAATTCGGAAACTGTATTTTGCATGTTTAGTTCTTTTCTTCAAGCTTAAATGACGGCCTAGACCATTTTTCTTACCGCAGACTTCAGCAGTTCGGGGCCCTGTATCAAGCATGTATTTCCATCGACAACAAGCGCAAGTTCCACGGTAAGCATGCAATGCCCGATGAATCTAGGCCCAGTTCGTCCATGAGGTGTTTTTTTCAAATCAGAGAATTGAAGTTATTCTTTACTATCGCTACGGATTTCCCCTCCAAATATCTAATGAGACACGGTTGGGCACCAGTACTGATATTGGAGACACATTGCATTTCAGAATTCACAGTCGAAATAAAAAATCACACTGAGCAGGACGAAGTTCTTTGCGGGGTGCTAGAACAACACATTGTCAATGTTTGTCTGTAATTGTATGGAGTTGCTTGCTAAAGGTAAGCTATTAGTTTGTTCTCCTTTGTTTGTCAAAACATTGACTTTAATTTTGATTAAAGGTGTATTTGTTTATTTATTTATTTGTTTGTTTATTTTAATTTGTTTACATAGTGATTCCCAACCAATCAAATGCAGGAACGATGAGTACTTACTTAGTTAAGTAAAGGTTGAAGGTTTTCAAGTACGTCTTGATAATCAAAGCAACATTTCACTTAAATTTAAAGAAGTAAATAAGTTTCCTACGGTGGTTAAAAGTGACCACAAAGTTGCATTTGTTTTGGCTAAATTAACCTTGAAAGACGTAAGTGTTTGATAAAATGCCTCGTCGAGCTCAGATGCCTTAAAATTACGTCTTCAGATTGTTGTATCCAGTTCCGATGAGGGAGGAACATCTATAGGCCTATTACCTTAGTTTTAAGTCTTTTTACTATAATTTAGGTGATATCTTTGAAATGCGGGTGATCACTTTGAAGCTGTCGAAATTTCTTCGTATTTTTATTTATTTATTTATTTATTTATTTATTTATTAAAAAGTGATGCAAATGGAACTAAACTATCTTGACACCCGTGCTGCTTGCTGTTACGTCATAGCAGCAACGCCCTTATTGGCCAACGCGATGACTCTGTTATGACGTCATCGCGGGAACAGCCCTCTCGTGACCATTTGACACACATAAGTCGTCGGTGCAGCCGTCGGGGGTTCATCAGCAACAGCTTAATTGATGTACACCGAGGATTTCCTGTCGTCTGTTAATTTCTAGAAGTCAACATCCTCTCGCGTGGACGATGACGGCAACCAACTTAATACCCCTCCATTTTTGTTTTCCTTTGATCTGGAAGAGTTATTAATATCCAGCGGTAAATCCGGCCGGATTATGAGGAGGGGGAGGGGGGGGGGCAAATTTCATCAAAAGTTCACCCACCGTCAAAACGACATCAGACATTACACTTATCCGGTATATACAAGAAGTAACTTTTAAAACATATTATTTCCATATTTAGTTATTTTATTTATTTGTTTTCTTTCTGGGTAATGAAATCCAAGGGACCATCAAAAGCGACTAGCACTGCGACTCGGACGCCTAATGAAGATACCTGTATAAGAGAAATGAAGAGGATGAAGAAACGTCAGTTTAGATGTGAGAGGAAAAAACCCCAAATGAGGGGGAAAACCCGCGCAGTCAGGTAGGGTCTTGAAAACCAAATTCCCATGCAGGGCTCCGGTCTGGGATTCGAACCGGGGGTCCACAGAAGTGATAGACTGGGAAGAATCCTCCGGAAGAACCCACACTGGATGCCAATTAATTTCCATCGACATTCTAATCACAATAAAATTATACCAGCCCCATCTTTTGTCCACGTGTTCATTTTCCAGTATAAAGTTAAGGGTTTTTTCCCATTTATTAAAAACAGCATTATATGGGCGATGATTGACGCATGATTAGTTGTCAATATTACGCTATACTCTTACCTATTTAATCTCGGCTTTATGACAACAATACAATGAAACTGTGGGTGTAGTAGACGGTGATATTGATGATGATACACGTATGATTTGACAAGGGAACTATTTTTGGGAGGTGGGAAGGTGGGCCTGTACTGTAGCTTGATGAGTACGTATAACACCCAATAGTTGTTACGCATCGGCAACACACCCCCATATTAAAACACGCTCACAGGGCTGTGTTCACAGGCCGAGTAACTTTTTATAGTCGTACGAGATAATCACTATTTTGTTGCGGGTACCCGAAGTCTAAGTTACTGCGCTAATTAGTTCCAGGGTGATTATTTGTTGTTGCATTGCAGCAGTTTAGATGAAGTGTTACCGTACTTGAAACCAGAGCTGCTGTACACCATCCAAGGGTAGCGGTGTGACCACAAGAGCTTCTCGTCTTGCTCTGTGTTAGGACAATCAGGTAAGCCCTATGGATTGTTAGGTATTTATGGTCATCGCCATACTTGTCAGTACTCGGCTAAATCCACCGTATCGTTACTAGTCCTGAGGGATTAACATAATGAAAGTATTCATATCAATTATTCAGTTGATGTAATAACTGCATATGGTATAGAGAATTATTATAATATTCTATTGGTTTTACCTGACTGTACAAATGATGTTTGTTAAAGGATTTGTACAACTTTGGTAAGAGTGAAAATTTGCATTGCCACAATCATGGGTACACATTTTTTTCGTGTCCATTTTATGAATAACAGTTTGAAAACCACTGATGTAGCGGTTCTCTCAATGTTATTTATAGATCAATTAACAATCGCTGTGTCAATGACGAATAAAAAGTGCTTGAGATTGTCGAATACAAGATCTGCAAAAAGTCATTCAATATTTATCTGTTGTTTTTTGTGTGTCTTTGTAACAAAAAGTGTACCCATGGTTGTGGCTGTGCAGAAATATAAATGTTCACAGATTTGCACATAACTTACATGGTATAAAGATGGTCATGGTGGAAAACATCCCTTGAAATATTTTTGCTTGGAATGCTACAGGTTTTTTTTAGAAATGAGTAAAACAATTAGTTTTGATCTCGCGAGTCCAAAACCTATTGTTTGAAAGCAGTGAAAACGTATAATTGTGTTTTCCCTGTTTTCTTGTGACCCCAATGACTGATTGGGCTGAAACATTCACATGTTTGTTATTTCATGTATATGTTGGTCACATCAAGAAGTGTGGATACTGTTCTTTGACAATTACCAATGTTGTCGTTGTGCTTTAAGCATTGTATTATTATTCTCAATGCTTTCGGAATCGGCAGCAACTCCAAAATAAAGTAAAATTACTTGTTCGATATTTAAAAACAATGTAGATTGTGTTCGTTGTTATTTATTTATTAATTGTTTGTTCAACTGAATGTCTCCCGTTTGGGACTCGATATGTTGTGTGGTGTAACCCACCCCAACCCCACCTGGGTAGCTCATATGCTAGAGTATGTATTTGTTTTCTCTTGCTTTGAAGCTATACAGCTTCATTTATTCAACAACAACAAACACCAAACAGTAATATAGAAATAAATGAGAAACAAAATCATACAACAAATCAGACACAAGTACATAGTTTAGCGTGACATAGGCCTAATCACACGATACGAAAAACCATGGAAAATAATTTAAATTTCACAAAATTACCAAAAAAGAAAGAAAAAGGTACAGAAATGGGAGAAAAAAATGCACAATATTTACTTGTAATCACACGATACGAAAAACCATGGAAAATAATTTAAATTTCACAAAATTACCAAAAAAGAAAGAAAAAGGTACAAAAATGGGAGAAAAAAATGCACAATATTTACTTGTTTATTTTTTTAAAGAGATTTTAATCATTTCAAAGCCACAAAATTTGAAGTAGAATTTATTGGACCGTTTGTTCCCCTGCTTCTTCTTCGTAAAAATTGTTTTAAAAAAGTCATACCGAAGACTAAGTTACGGGAAGTGACTTACTTATAAGAACACTAGTGCCATGACCGGGACTCGAACCCACATTCTAACAACACTAGAACTTGAGTCCGGTGCACCAGTAAGACCTCACAGCCACCGGTAATTCAAACACATTTCAAAAATTCAGTTGAAAACAAAGTATTAATCGCGCATGGTAACCTTGAGGTGGTTTTTTGTTGAACGAATAATTTTTACAAGTACTCGTCTACAGCTCTGAAGTGTCCTACACTGTTTGACTTTATTAATATTCAAGTTGCTCTATAATTATACGAAAGGAGCTTAGAAACTCATGGTATTAAAAACTAAGTAATGCAAATTGCTCTTTGTTCAAATCATGAATTAATATAAGAATAGGTGGGGTATTTTACGAGTTTTATTATAATTAAAATACTCATTATTATAATGCAACGGTACCGTTTTTATCGTGGTTATGCCACATTGTTTCTATTGTTCATGGATGCGCACGCAAAGTGAATGAATAATAATTATTGTAATCGTATTGCACGGCTATCTTAAAATCGCTAATATATATACCATTCTACAAATCTCATTAATCCCAGATGAAAAGAATTGTATAATTGAAAACTTCTAGATTATTTAATTTGTTGAATGTTTGGTTTTGGATAGAAACGGTTTAATATGGTGGCACTTGAAGGACATACGAGACCTAAATATTGACGTCAAATCTCGTGGGAAAGTCTGGGGAAATTTGCAGATGAAAGGCTCAGACCATGAGATTTGACGTCAAATTTCGAGAATTTGGGAAAATCGTGGAATTGTCTATGAAATTTGACGTCAATATTTAGGTCCCTTGTGTCCCTCTAGCGCCACCATTGTTTAAAAATTTCGTATATACATGTGCATTGTTATGTGGATCTATAAACACACAAAGTCGTGAAAGTGAATTTTTTTTTATAAAAGCAAACTACTTGTACATCATTTATAGTGTGCGAGTACTTGCTCTTAGAATCACTCAGAAGGAAAACTGTATCATGTTACCGCAAAACCTTAGTTTCTAATTATTTTCTCACCATCATCATATGGCAGACATTATTACCCCGATTACTGGGAACACATCTTCATTAACCCCGATTACTGGGCACACTTCTTCATTCCATCTCAGCTCCTTTGGGAGTATACAGTCTTTGCTGAAATATATACAGCGCGCCAAGCTAAATCAATCACAAGAACCATGTCTACGCTCACAGGTACCCATTTTCCTCTGGGTGAAGAGAAGCAATTATAGTTAAGTGTCTTGCTCAATGACCGGGATTCGAACCGACGCCCTGATGACCATCCAAAGTTTCAAATTCTAAACTTTGTTACCTAAACCACCAGAGTTCCACCGAATCACCTCAGCGTCATCACGAACTGTAGCAACGCACCTTTTCCCTGGGCGTTGTTCTCTATAATAACCGGTAGTAATTCGTTAATGTGATACAACGTGGATGGTTGCTAGTAGTCAGGTAATCTGTAATTAACACCTTCCGGATCAAAGTTATTTAAAATTAGATCTCTCTTGACTATGTTTGTTGTAGGTTTTAGTTTTAAGGTTTTTTGTAGATGGACACCCGTACCCCCCCCCCCACACACACACGTTTGTGAATCCCGGTAATCGAGGACTTCTCTTTGTTCTCCCATTGTTTGGACATAGTTTTTGTTTAGTGACGTTCCCATTGGGTTTGTACACGAAAACGAAGCGAGGACGTCCTCGCTCTGTCAAACACCCGGATCCCTTTTGTCCTCGGTTTCAATGGACAGACACGCTCGCACACACACTGCTCTGTGTTGCGTTCACTATGTGGACATTCCTTTGTTCTGTACACTTGTAAAACACTGTAAAAAAAACACTGTGTGGACGTGTGTAAGTGTGGAATTTTGCTCGGTGTCGGTCATCGAAGTTGCACAAAAATAATGAAATATAAAAACACCCTTGTTACATAGAATTGTGTGCTTTCAGGTGCCTGAGAATGGCTTCATGCCTGAAGCCTTTCTCAGATGCAAATGTTTAGGTGTAAAAATACCTCTTTCTCTAAAACCACACCACTTCAAATTGTTTTAATAATATCAACAGCTCTCCAGTGCTCTTTACTAAGTAATGGTCATTAACTTTTGGAGTAATTACCAAAGATATACCCCCCTTTAAGCTACAATGACGTAGCCAGCTCTCTTTTTAACCAATCTATACTAGGCAAAATTGGGCGTGTCTCTCGCCAACCTTTTCAGTCGCCTCTGTGGTTTAATCCATCCTTTAAGATTAGACTTAATCCAATGACTGGTGAAGGTGATGCTGTTTCTGGTCATGTCAATCACAACACGGTTACGCAGGCGGACTTGATGAGGTCGACTTGTCCATAAGTAAAACACAGATTCTTGATTTATCATTTCCTGTTCGGGTTCAATTGGTTTGCCACGTCTCGTGTTACCGTGAAGATGATTTTCCATCTGAACAGCAACAACTATTGTTGGTTGGATTCGAACCTTAAATCAGTTATTAATGTTTGTGGCTTGCTTTCGAATCTAGACCTGGTCACTGTATTGGGGTGATGTTAGTTGCATTTGAACCCAGAACCAGTCTCACGATGCATTCGAACCCAACACCAGCTATAAAAGTAGTTCTTTAATGAGTGGATTGAAATCAAGAAAAATAAAGTTGATGCTGTTGCTTGGAATCGAACCATGCACAAGAGTGTTAGTGGATAATATTGGTTGAATTCGAACCTGAGACCAGTTGTACGTTGTAATTGAATCTGGAAGCAGTGTTAAGTAGCATTCGAACCCGTAACTATAGTCAGCTGATGTGTTTGACTGAAGTAGAATCTACTTGCTTATTCTGGTTGGTTTTGAGCCCGAGACCAGTTATTGAAGATAATTGGAGTTTCGACTGACCTAGTCATTGATGTCTTTAGTTGCCATCGAACCTAGGACCAATTAATTATATGTTGCATTTCAAACAGGAACCACTGAATTTGGCATTAATGGTTTTATTCGAACAGCCAATAACTATAACCTAAGAACAGTTTACAGTTATTGGCTGCATGACTAGTAAGTTGTAAATGTATGTTGCATTGGTTCACTTAACCAGATGATTTGGTTGCATTTGAATCTTGGACTCTGTGGGTCATAACTTGGTGCTCTATGTTCCGACCCCACAATGTTCCGACAGCCCCGTGTTCCGAAAACCTTATGTTCCGATAACCCCTCGTGACCTATATATGCAAGGGTTAAACATTAGAGTTTGGGTTAGGAACATTTATTAGGGGTGTCGGAACAAAGGGGTGTCGAAACATAAGGGTGTCAGAATAAAGGGGTGTAACCGATCATTAAGTTTGTTGCTTTCAAATCCTTTACCAATAAACGGACATAGTCGTCCGCAATTTACAGCTCCGTATATCCTTTCATGATGTCAACGGTCACTTGTTATTGAGTGTCCGTTTTTAATTAACAGTCGGTACTCCACCATTTTATTTTTCAAAAATCTAAACAATTCCAAGTTTCCCAACTACGTCTAGCCAAATAGCATGCCAGTTGTCTTGTTACCAGCAGGTTTTTTTTTCACACACAAAAAACATCCATCAATGACCAGCTCTCCCAGATTTCAGCATTTTACCTGACCTTGGGGTCAATAGCCACTACTGGGTGAAATGAACCATATGGTTTCTTCTGTATACTTGTACAATGGCTGTAAGCAGTGACCTGAATCTGTTTTATTTAGTCAGAAGGGTCCATATCTAATGGTTTTGACCATTTGAACATGATTTTTCTTTTTTCATGAAAATGTATTACAAGCTAATATCAAAACGGTCACTCAAAAAGTGACCAATGCTGTCCGACAGTGATTTTGTTTTTGGATGGTGACGCAGGTGTATGCAACATCCACCGGCATCAGCAGATTGTGATACTTTTGTTGTTTTTTTGTTTTAAGGAGAAGAATGTTCCGACTTGCCGATTCATCCATGGGTCATTTGGAGCCCAAGACACCCGGACTTACTGCAGACCAGATAAACCTCGCCTACAGTCTCTACGGAATGAAAACTCTCCCGTCACCAAAGGGTTCACCAAACACGGAGAGCTGTTTGAAGCTGAGTAACTCCGGGACCCCAAAACACAACACCCAAGAAGCATTCCACTACCCCGGAGAAACAACGACAAATACCCCGTGGGGTGCTGCTCCTCCCCACGCTGGATGTCGAACGAGTCCGGTGTCGACCGGGGGAGTTGCAACGCGCCCTCAATCGAGCTCTGGAGCCCTAGTTGCAGAACAGCCTATCAGTCCGGAAGGATTTGAAGTTGGTAGGTCCGTTGTGAGCCCCTTGGAGGTACATGTTGGGAAGAAACCGGTTCATCACATCCTCACTGGCACGGCTAGCGGGCAGTATACAGATTTGTCTAAAACCAAAATGGAAAAGAGACCAGGTGAGTTGGAGCCTATCCTCTGTTATCATTTTTCCACTTTCACCGTTTTTAAAATGACTGTTTTTGGAAATGATATTACCCCCATTTTACAGTGTCTATATTTCTTTTCAAATAATTTGTGTCTATTCACTGTGATCAAATAGTACCATGCTCCAATTTCCACCGGGTTCAACGTGTCCAATTGCAATTCCGACCGTTAAACTAAACCCACTAATTTCCTCGTGTGTGAATAAATGCAGGAATAATATAATTGCGCCGGCTAAGACTGATAAAAAGACTAAAATGGAGTTCAACCCCCCCCCCCCCAAAAAAAAGAGATCAAACTTGACGATTAATTCTTCAATTTACAGACCATACGGCGTTTAATTGGTTTTTAAATTGCTAATGTCTGGCAAGGCTACATAAAGCTATATCGTAAAATGAGATTGGAAAACAGACCTCGCTACTTTTTGATCCCCTTTTTGATTAAAACAGCTAAAGAAATAATAAAAAACATAATATTAATAGTAATGCCTTTAATAGTGTAATTTAAGACATTTTGTGATGAATTTACACTTTTATTTGTAAAGGCACATATCCACGCCTGATTCTCCCAAATTGAAAAAGTAATGTCCAAGAAAAATTGAAATAAAATCTACAAATAAGCAATTTAAAAATAATAAATGAATAAATAAATGAATAAATAAATAAATAGATAAATAATGTAAAATGTATAATAATAATCAAATAAGTGTGTAAATGACTAAATAAACAATAAATCCACTCCACAAAATTAATAAATAACTTGGACAAAATAAAAACACAAATAAAACATCACACAAAAATGACAACTATTTGGAACAGTAAACAAAACAAAAAATTAAAACAGAAAAACAAAATCGCAAAAAAACCGTGACGAGTAAAAAGATTACATGACGTTTTCCCCGGGGTCCCCCTTTTCCCCGGTCTCTAATCCGTCTGAAATATGGCAATAAGTCCATCAGCCGTTTTCAAACAATTTTGCTCGTTCATGTATGTTGTGCATCATCAGACAGTGATGCAATCAAGCTAAATGAGTCTTTTGTCGGAAATATCAGTATGGAGAAACAAGCAAAAACAGGCCAACAGGGGTGACACTTTTTTAAATATTGTTTTTGTAAATTTAAATGCCAAAATATATGTTATCTTTTATTGGCAACTTCCTTCCTGATAAATAACATCAAAAAGGGGTTAAAATTAGCATTGAAAGAAAATGTGCCGATGTAGTTTCAATAAACAACTCGACTTTAAACCCCCTTTTCCCAGTTTCATTCTCTCGCATCTCTTGGTGTTTCTACTCTCACAACTTTTGAACCAAAGGTGGTATCAACATGGGGTTTTAACAGTATTAAAGCATAACAAATGAAACATGACCTGTGTCGACAAACGACTCATTTTGATTGATCGCATCACTACTGCCAAAATTCGTACAGAGAAAAACAAATTGTTAAAAACATTTCGTCGAAAATCAAGACATGAAACTATAAAGAGTCCCTTTTTTCCCCAACCGTAAAGTTTTTAACCAGTCTTTCAAAGTGCTAGCCGAAAGTATGGTCTCATCTACAGTTAAAGGAAATTGTTGACTTCAAACATTTTGTTTTCTTCTTGTTAAATTCCCACGCATATTACGCGCCATATTTCATTTCACAAAGGGAACCCGCATTTTTAGACTGACAATGGAATGAAAACGCAGTCAAGCGTATCATACTCATTCCAATTCCTACGGGTATACCATTACAATTTCAAACCATTTTCGATTCCCTAATGTCCTTTAAAATAATTTAATTTCACGGATAAAGTTCCCATTCTCTTAAAATTTGAGCCGAAAGCTTAATGTCTGGTGGTCTTCTCTTAATCTTAATTAAAATCCGTAAGCCTGATC
Source organism: Plazaster borealis (assembly GCA_021014325.1). NCBI lineage: Eukaryota > Metazoa > Echinodermata > Asteroidea > Forcipulatida > Labidiasteridae > Plazaster > Plazaster borealis. The sequence continues at coordinate 16,097,677 of CM037468.1, read as the reverse complement.
AAAGATCAATTTGTTTTTATATTTATTGATATCTGCCTGATAATGTACCCAAGCGAAGTTACCAGCTCTGTGATCCGAACATACCTGTGGCGGCAGGATTGCAAAGGCATGTTCAGTTGTAGAATTGGGAGGGAGAATCCTAAACACTGACACAGAGTGTGGACTGATATACAATGCAAGGCTTTAGTCTGAGGTGGGATTCGAACCGGGTCCACGGAGGTGAAAGGCAGGGTGTTGGAGCTTTCCTGTTTGGAGGAGGAAAAGAAGTTTAATTCCATTGCGCAGTGTTTATTTAGTTGGTCAAATGACCTGGGCCCAAATTCATAGAGCTGCTTAAGGAGAAAATATTGCTTAAAAATGTACTGCTAAGCAGAGATGAGCAGGATACCAGTTACAAATTGTACATGTGACATGTTATATAGTTTAGCTGGTAACCTTATTCTGGTAAGTAACATTTTATTGTGCTTATACCCAGTACCGGTACGCTGAGAAATGAACTGGAAGGGGGGGGGGCAGTGTAATAAATATTCACTCTTTGAGATATTTTATTGTTCTGAGATGAACCAGGTGTGGTATGAATCTCGATGACGTCACAGTAGCCTTCTATTCGTACTCTGCGTTCTCCTGAAGACAAAACCTCGTGGCCGGCACAGGAGAGAACCAATGTACAACTCGGACTACTAACATTATGACCTTAGCCAGGAATCGAACCAGGGACCACAGTGGCGAGAGGCGAGCGCCCATCAACGCAGTACATTCTTCAAATTATTATCGATTGAGTTCAAGTATTCACAGTACTCAACTTTCAACTTGTTTTCTTTCTAGCCTATTTTACTCCACTGCAGGAGGAAAGCCTCTTCACCAATTCTTCATTTCACTCTATCCTGAGCTGTCTGTTGCCAAGCAATGCCCCTATATGTACTTAGTTCATCTCTCCATCTTCTGTTTTGTCTCCCTTTTTTCTTGTTCGGTTTCTTGGAGTCCAGTTGGCCGGTTCTGCATGCCCACCTGTTGCCATACCTCCTTGCTAGGTGACCTGCCCATCCCCACTTCTTCGATTTAATGGTCTTAATAATATCCTGCACTCTTGATTTCTTTCTAAGGTCCTCATTTGTCACCCTGTCCTTCTTTGTTACTCCTATCATTATTCTTTCCATAGCCCTCTCTGTCACCCTTAGTTTTTTCTCAAGTCGTTTGGAGGTTGTCCATGTCTCGGCACCATACGATACCAACACATTCAATTAAATCGTAATACATGACTGAGCAACACAAACACAGAGTGTGAAGCAAAATTTGCGGACAATAGGAATGGCACAAGTCTAAACTGTGTAACAGCCTAAACCAACACAATAAACGTCGGTTCAATGGGTTTGAAATCTCTATGAATCTACCAGATGACACTTCACCCGTATTATTATTGAGGAATGTTTCTTTTTTTAAATGTGCACTATTATTATATTCTTTACGGTTAGGCACGGTTAGGTAGCACCGGGCTGTTTCGAAATGGAAAGAAACAAAACAAGGGGGATGTTTTCAGTAACATTATTTGTCTCTTTAGGAAATAGAGCCACATGCCCACCAGCGTTAGTATTTACTAGGATATTTCTTCTCTCTAAAGTCCCTCATATTGCATCGAGAGGTGTAAGAATCAACAGACTATAAGGAAATGAGTGTAAATGACTTTATAGTCAGGCACTTTGTAACTACAATAAGCTTTTACATTTCTTTCTTTAAATTGTGGAATACGTTACCGAGTTCAACAAGATCACAACCCACCAATAGAGGGCGACATTTCATGCCCCCGTTACGTTTACTGACAGTTTTTCTAATTGTTGTTTTACGTCTTCGTTTTGTTATTTTCCTTTCATGTTTGGGTCTTTGGAAGTATATCCACTCTTTGTGTTTGTGGACAGCATGGTGGTACTACTCCAACCTCATGTTGTTGGTTTTTTTCTTTATGTGTAGGCCTACCACAACCACACCACACAGTAAATAAAACCAGTTTGAAGATTGGCAGGAAGTGCCTTCGTAAAAATTGAACTCAATCCCGACACGGGATTGGAAGAAAAAACCCAGAAACACACGAGAACAACGGTGTAACAGTAACTTAAAATTGTTTACAAAAATTTTGATGTAAACCATGTCCGCTGTCAGTCCCCTCTGATTCTTAGCACTCCCCGGTTTGATCTGTCAACTGCTTGAACACAGAATGGTAAACAACAAACACCAACGATTATTGTAAACAATTTTTGTGATAGTTACCATAACATCCGTATTACCCCGAGGCGAAATATGTATCATGTTACTAATGGAACCAAGTTACGTGAAAAGGGACCCCCCCCCCACCAGCCCCCATAAAAAAAAGAACAACAGATATTTGAAGGTCATGTTCATCGAACGACTGTCAAGGTTGTGTGAGTGAGTTTCCAAGCTTTACATCAGGTTGGATGTAAAGAAGAAACCATTTTCCATGCAACCTTTGGAAATAACGCACATAAATTGTTTTTGGCGGGAATTCTTTTTAGTAGTGCAATAATTCTCGCGACATTTGGGCCGGTTTGTTCGTCTCGTCTTCAGTTAGAAATGAACACCCTGTTCGAGCCCGGAGTCTTATCTAAGATCCAACCGCACGGCCATTAGTTTAATTTCATTTCATGAATCCCCCTTCCCCGTTTTTATTGTCAACAAAGTTTCACTGTAATATTATTGTCCATACAGTTACTTTAATTCGGGCTGCGTATTGTTTTTTATTAAGAAATCATTTCAAATCGAAGAACAAAACCATATTGTCCGCATGGCATGCGATGCGAGAGAGTTGGTGTTTGATGTTCATGTATCCAAAGTTGCAAGAGAGAATTCGGCTTTATGGTTGTTCTGGTTAAGAAACAACAGTCTGTTGCAAAGGGTAAGGCTTCATGAACCAGGAAGCTATGGATTGCTGGAGCTTCATTGACTTTGCAACACGGAGGTTTCGTCACTGACAGTTTGAACCGTCAATAAAAGGTCTGACAAAACCAACCGGCTCTCTTCAGAGTCAACACTGCTTCCAAGAACAGATTATTATATAGTCTGCTAGCAATAATTTCGTAAATGTTGTTTTTTTCACCAACTAAACACATATTTTTCGGTTACCTTAGCCCCAAGTGTATCTTGATGTATAATTGCCCTTCACGGAGAAAACAAGGTAATGGTTATGTGTGACTTATCAGAAGACAAAACAAACCGTCAACAAATCGTTTATAAGTGGACGAAACAAGACTTTGATCGAACGCAGAACTTTTGTGGCGGCAAAAATTGACACTTGTAAGTGTGACACGGGAAATGTCGTCTGTGAGGGGTGGTTCCTGCCACCAACTGCACACAAACATAACTTCTGTAGTGGGCAATTTGGAAAACCGCAGGGGATTAAATTTGCGTGAATAAGAGCTTTTTATTCAGATAAGACTTTACCAAGGATGGTTTGGCACCAAGCGGGCTAAGCCAGGGCTAAGCTTGGGACAGGACCGGGGCGATTTCGGCGGATTAACCCGTCGGACTTATCAGACGATGTGGCCAACACAAACCAGATCTCTAGCTCTCGGAATAAAGGGGATTCACAAGTTTTAGACCGTTGAATCTTTGAAAACACGAACAGAAATGAAACAGGGTTTTGACTTGGATTTAAAGAATTATTATTACAGTGATAAAAATGTATAGGCCTACGTAACAGTTGGGTGCAGTTTCAGCTGTGAATCTTTTAAACCGAGACAAAATATGATTACTGTCGACAAGGATTTATAGAAATTTCACCACCGATAAATCTGTCCAAATTTACAATATCAAGAAAGTTATTTTGTTTGGATGGATGGGGGTTGACTTTGAAGGAAAGTTAAACCGGCAGAGCAAAATTTGATCAATCTGGGATGAGTTTGTTCTTATAACAAGTGTCGTATTCTTTTACTGGGAATTCTGTCATTGTTTTTGAAAGAGTATAAGTTAAAAGGCACTGAACACGTTTGGTAATTGTCAAAGACCAGTGTTCTCACTTGGTGTATCCCAACATATGCATAAAATAACAAGCCTGTAAAAACTTGGGCTCCATTGGTCATCGAAGTTGCAATAAAATGATGAAAGAAAAAACATCCTTGTTGTACAAATTGTGTGCTTTCAGATAGGAATAAAAACTTCTTGCAAGAAGTTTTTATTATTTTAGTGAGAAATTACCTCTTTCTCAAAAACTACGTTACTTCAGAGGGAGTCGTTTCCTACAATGTTTTATACTATCAACAGCTCTCCGTTGCTCGTTACCAAGTAAGTTTTTATGCTAATATTTGTTTTGAGTCATTACCAAACGTGTACGATACCTTTAATTCCCGTTCTTTCCTTTAAAAAAAGAAGAAGTAAGCCCTCCACAATCTTTTGAGATTTCATCCAATTCGTTGCTCATGCTTTTGGTGAAAACAAACATGTGCTCTGTCAGGGATTTTTTGTTTTGTGGAATTTGATCCTCGATTTGTGAAATTTGAAATAAGCAGAGTCGGCGGTTGTGTTATGTCTTCAAATGCGATGTCCTTGAATTTGACGGGTATTTTTCACTTGAGGGTTTGAATGAACTGGAATGAACTTCATAAACAGTGAGCTTTCAGATTGAAATTAATCATATTTCTCTCTTTATCTATATTTTCTCTCAGCCCCCCCCCCCAAGACATTGACCGATTTGTAACAATACTATATTAAGTGTTTCTATTATTGGCTCACTGTTATCATTGTGTTAGTCTTGAATCGTGGAGCTCAACTGTTTGTTGAGATCCTTTATACTAACGCTGCAATTCCAATGTTGTTGCGAACTAACGTTCAGATTGCTGGTTTCATGTTTTATTTCATTCCGCAGTATTGAACTAAAGAACGTAAAATCACCGTAAGTTACTAAAGATGTAAATTAATTATAAAGATGATACTGCATATGGAATCCATAAAGAAGCAAAGCTTGTAGACAATGGTCCCTATAATTGAGCCTAGAATAAGAAATAAAAGAGACGAACACGAAATAGTCTGGGACCATACCAACGGGGGGATATAACAACTGTACTCAATAATGCACATGTTGATCACAAAAACTCATTTATACATAAAGATGTGAACACACAAAAATGGACAGGTAGCTAGGGGCATTGCGTACACAATGGGCCACGGAAATAATATTTAAAATGTACAGTTGCGTAACAGGGATTCACTTACCATAATCAATTTGTACATATACGTTTAAAAGTAGTGGAGGATTTACCACCAGTATGATCTTAATCATAATTACTACTATTAAATAAAAGCAATATTTTCTCTTATATTGGTGCAGAGTTTGGGTTACTGTAGGCTGTATTCTTAGTGTATTCGATGTATCATTACAATATAAATTGTCATTCGCCGTCTTCAAATCCTAAAATCCCCGTTCACACCTATCCAATTAGCGTCATTGTACTCGTTGGTTGCGACCGTTTAACCAGGGGGTTATTTCAGCAAGTTTTGGAGATGACCTCGCCCCGTGTTTCTCATCGAAGCCCCCCTCGGACCTACCAGCAAGGCCACGCCTGGTTGGGTGCCTTTCTCTGGCTATTCTACCGTTGTGTGTGAGCCACCAGCGTGTGGTATTTTATTTTCTACATGGAGGACTGGGGAGCCATTCTTTTGCTCTCAATTACTTGGGAAATCTGTTGGTAAATTGTCTCCATTCCAATACAGGGTTTCTTCTGTTGTGTTTCTATAGAGCGGTGATTGTGTTGTGTTCAGGATCGTCAAGCGGTAATTGTTGAGCGTGTTGGCCGTGGTTGGGTTACGGGTCTTGAACGGTGGCTACTCCCGGTTGTCTGTCATCGCAGAGTGTACTCGCAGGACTTCTAGATTCCAGACCTCCAGATTTCTAATCCCCAAAACTGAGGATATTTTCATCATAATATTGTAAACAATTAAACTCCATGTGGGTAGGATTGTTGTAGAAGAAGTACACATTGAACACTGTTTTTCAACATCACTTATACTTTTTACAACACATAGTATACTTTAATTTATAATTATTCCTTATAGTTTGTGTGTGTGTGTGTGTGTGTGTTTTTATTGCTATAGTAGAATTTTCCGGTCAATTCCAGCACAAATAAATTCAGTCATTTACACGCATTCAAATTCACGCATAATATTATGTTTCCCCCAATCGAAGTAGGATTTTGCTGTTACTACTGTTGCATTCAGTTTCGTTTTTGTGCCCACAGGATTTATTTTCTATACTCATTCGGGTTCATTTCATTCATTCTATTTCATTTATATGAATTCATTTATTATTCAGTTGAATGTCTATTAACCTACTTACAATTGATGAAACTGAATTGTTGACCAGCCTCTTGCTGTTGGCCTTTTTGCGAATTTGAATGATCTTTGCGACCTAATAATTTGAACGATCGTTATTCGTCCAGTGAATGTTTAACTGTTGAAATCGAGTCACTCGTTTTGACTGTTGAATGCTGATTCAACGGAGCATTCATTCTCATCGACCGAGAAAACCTAAATTATTCTTTTTCATCCCTCGAATGGAGGGGTCAATGATACTGAAATACCAAATACAAATTTCCATTTTTTAAATTGATTTATTCATAATATATTCCATCTAAAAAAGTTGCAGGCATTTTCATTGTCTGCTCTGACAGGCCGATTCAACAATCAATCAATCACACATTTTCAATTTGTAAGCTTTTGTTTCCCCACTAGAAAGCGTCTTAAGTTATAATTTGTATAGTAACAAAATATGCTTCAGCAAAAGGAGCTTAATAAAAATAATAAACGATGTGGAATTAATCAAAATATATGGTAATTGTTCTGAGCGTGTTTCAAATAATTTTAATAAATTATCTTCAAATGAGGGTGTCCCACCCAGCTAAATATCAACGGCCCCACATAATGTAAAAATACAGCGAGGGTAACTTACAATCGTTGACAAGGTCGGTGCAAAAGTGGGTCACATTTCCTGCTATACAACAACTCTTAAAGCAAATGCACAATATTGGTAATTGTCAAAGACCAGTATCCACTGGACCAACGTATACATGAAATAACAAACCTGTGAAAGTTTAAGCTAAATCGGTCTTTGGAACAGTGAAAAAAAACCATTATATATTTTCACTGTTTTCAAACATCGGATTTTATCACCAGTGATAAAGACTCATTGTTTTACTCATTTCCTAAAAACTATAGCATTTCAAGCAAAACTATTTCAAGGGAAGTTTTCCACCATGACCATCTTTATACCATGTAAGCTACGTGCAAATCTGTGAACGTTTATATTTTCAACCTTACCAATGTTGTACACACCCTTTAACGGACAATCTTTTCTTTTTGTTTGATTAATATCCTGATTTTAATAGCGATGCAGGTTATATTTCTCAAATGTTATATTTCTCAATTTAATCGGACATTTTTCTCGTACACAAATTGTGACTATAAGATGACACACCGTACCAGCATTTTTTCTCGACCCATTGTATCTTTGGTCTTAAATGCGTAACAATGGTCGCTGGGGTTCTGCAAGGACCACCAGCCGATACGGCCATGAGCAGAACATTTAACCAATTCTTCTTGCGTTCTTTGGAAAGAAGAATGAAAAATGATATCTATGGTGCAATAATCACCTGTATGGTTCACCTAAGGCCTGGAGGAGAGAGGACAGACCAAGCCCGAGTTCTCACGAGTTGGAACAAGGTTGCATGCTGCGGAGGTGGTAAATACATAATCGGGAGTTAATACCGCCTGTGGGAATTCAAAGTCTCTGCGAATATTCTCTCCAACTCCAACCTCATAAACCGAGTTGTTATCAGGAAGTTTGGTCGCTGCATTTAAACGTTTGAATAATGCAGCCTGCTAGGGTGGAAGAAGCAGCAGCGTTTGTTCCTGTGATGGACGAGCTCGGAGTGCTGAAGCTAACTGATTTGGAGCCGTTGCGAGGCAATGGAAGTATGTCTTGCCAAGTATCAGGTAAAACTATGACTTTGGATTAGTCCTACTATTATCGGATTTACTGACAGTGAACCATGGAAAGGATGGGATAGGGCATTTACCAGTATAAAACATGGTTGCATGGGTGCGTAAAGCACTCGTCTCTCACCATTATGGCCCTGGTTCGATTCCCGGCTAGGGCCATGTGAGTAGAGTTGTGCGTTGGGTCTCTCCTATGCCACGAGGGTTTTTTTCAGGGCCCTCTGGTTTGTTCATTCCTACAGAAAAATCAAACACTTTCGATCTTTGGCTGTGCTCCGTGGTCATAATGGGTTGATGTGGCTGTCTGCCAAAGGCGCCCTTGCATGCCTGCTTCTCGAACACGTTGTAGCCGCTTCCTTCGCAATCAGCTTCTCATCTGCGAGTAAAGAACGATTAGCCTCCCAAATTATTATTATACTATTAACATCATCACTATATTTTAAGATGCTGGAACTCGCTACCTCTCACAATGTACACACTAAACGTATTTTCAAATCGATATATGCCGTTTATAAATGTTTGTACTTATTTATATGATGTTGTTGTTGTTGTTGTTGTTGTTATTGTTGTTGCTTTTAGTATTATTACTCTCTAAATGAGGGCCATGTCATACGAGGCATCAACAACCACTTCCAGGCAATCTCCAATAAGTTACCATTGGCCTTTTAATTTCCACGTATACATGTTTTCGTTTGGACTGTATAAAGACACCATGTGGAAGGAATGTGTCTTTTACGACAAGAGAATTCATTTTACAAGGGGGTGTGGCAGGTTGTATGTAAACAAATCGTTTGAGGGGCCCAAGATTGGGGCCCAAGATTGGGAACTGCCCCAATCGATTTCAAAACATGTTCCGTTCCTCGCTAGGTAAGAAAAAGCCGATCTCAAAAACAGTCATTTTCAGAGGACGTTGTGAAGGTAGACCGCGGAAGTAGTTTGGAATGTTAAATGTACGGAGATCTAGAAGTGCCATACCACTTGTCCATATTTATCTCATCAAGTCGACCTATTTTATGGAGATAAACGACTTATCTTAATTTTGTCTCGCCAAGTCGACTAACTGAAACGCAGAAGTCAACTTGTCATGATACTCGCCAAGTCGACTTACTGAAACACAGAAGTCGACTTGTCCTCATAATTTATCACACCAAGTCGACTAACTGAAACAAATAAGTCGACTTGTCCTGATACTCGCCAAGTCGACTTACTGAAACACAGACATCGACTTGTCTTCATACTCTATCTCGCCAAAAACGCCCCACTTAACCCAGTGACGTCCACATAATGGTGTTTAACTTATCTCAACTTTCCAAGACGACTTGCTGAAACTGGCCCTCTTTGTTTCAGAAAATCGTCTTGAGGAGATAAATTGTTACAGTCGACATCTTATTTTCATAAGTAAGTCGAGTTCGTAAGATAAAGTATCTCATTATCTTGATGAGTAGTGGTGGCACTCCAGGAGCACCGTATAAGCTTAGAAAATGTAACATGTGTTTGGAAAATAGGTAGAATAACAAGCAATGGCAGCCATTTTGAAATTTCAAAAATTGCTTGTTATCCTACCAATATTTTTTTCCAAAGGACAAATCTGCAATGGCCCTATAGCCAAATATCTTTCTTGACATATTCTGTGTGCCGAATTTAATGCTTGTATCACCAAAGGCACAATTCCCTTTAATATTTCCACTATCTGCCCAACTAATTGTACAAAAGTCACATAAACAAAAACAAATCAAAAGGACCTAAATGAACAGATGACATGGTATCGGGAAATAGTTGAGGTCAGATACTCATAAATGAAGATTCTTGCCCACCGTGTACTCGCCCTCACCTCCTGTATCCTATGCACGAATCGACACTTATTATCCCTAACAGAGTTTGCGAAGTCGGGATTAATTTAAGAGCAAACACAATCTTTTGTTGGTCGTTCCAATTCGACTGTCAGATCGACAACTAAATCTTTTACTCCGACCAAATCTTTCAATTTACTTTTTTTGTTTACGAAATGGTTTAACAGTTTTCGTATAACACAATTATAGCTCAATCCGATGAAGAATCATTTAGAAGAAGAAGAAGAAGAACGAAACAAAATAAAATCCAGCTACCCCCACGCCTTAGAAAATATTACAACTGAAAGAGAATACCTTCATTTTATTCCACGAAGCCATGACATAATCCCGAGTAGATCCTACGCCATGCGGCTTCTCTCATATCATTTCTTCGCCGTTCGTAATGCATACTGGTCTTACGCTAGGCTTTGCAAGCATACGAATATTTAGCCCCGTGAATTCATGAGGCTTACCAGAAAATATTGAGTGACAACAAAGAAATTGGCTTTCGTCCCGCTGTGTTTCTCTCCACTGGGTTGTTTTCTCAACATCAACTGCTTGATTTTGTGAGTTTTAATTTCAGGCCGGGCCGTGATCGTCAGGGGGACCGGCACGGATTACAGGGCCAAAGCAGCGAGAAAACACTGACTTGCGCTACCGCTCTTCTCGCGGTGTGTCCCTGCGCTGCAAAATGCGGAAGTTTTTCCACCTCGGTTCATACACGTCGTGTTCCCACAGTTTATTTCTTCCTTCCCTCCCAAAAATCCGGAGAGAACGTGGAATTGCCTGTAAATCCTACTTGATCCTTTTTAGAATAGAGATACATGCATGACACAAGCGAATGATACCACTAAGCCGTCTTCTTAAAGCTCTGGCTTTATTTGAAATTCATGGGCACACGGGTCCCTCAAGGCTCGTGCTTTGGCCCGCTGTCCGCGCGCGCTGCCTCGCTGGAGCCCCGAAATGCAATTTCCATTTCGAGCGCCGCTAATCCACGTCTGATGAGTATGCATCCGATTTTGTTTGGTTGGTAAACCTTCCGTGCATACCTCTAAGCCAATGTTTTGCATTTCTCTCTTCTTTCGCGCCATTAATTATACACCGGAAAAAGCGCGGGAAAAAATGACACGAAACCAAGTAAACACGGTCCGGCTCATTTTTTTTTTTGAAACGATCGCCCCTCGAGCTTGCGCGCTCTCATCCAGCGGCAAACAAGATCAAGTCCGGTTTTTGAGACTTATCTATAGCAAAAACCCGGCTCCATTATCTAGTTCTACCATCTTCAATCTACCTGTACGCGACATTATCAAATTTCCATGCAACGGCTTAGAGGAAAAGCAGACGAGATTTGAAATGAATCCTACGACTAAAAGGAAACGAGGCATCGCTCTATCCTGAAATCCAGTAAACAAATTGGCCAAATCTTCAGTGTAAGCTTCGTTCTAGTTTTGCTGGAAAAATAGGCGATTTGTATGAAAATGTGGATTTGATCTGAACTAGTTTTTAGATGTATCTAGGTAAAGTATTTCATTGGCGTGGAATAAGCATGACGCCATCGAAATACAACACAATTCTGTTTGATCGTCGGTGATAGCTGCGTTCAACTCAGTAAATCGCTTCGTGTGTGTGGCCACAGAAAACACATTGTATTGACTTTGCTTAGTGGACGGAGTTGAACGAGGTTCATTCTGGAGAGTTCACATTCACTGGGGAGTGGTTTTAATTTACTCGAAAAGATTAAAAGATTATCTGAAAGTATAATAACAAGTATACCAATTTAGAGTTGATATTTGTTTGTTATAATATGTATTCATTTTTATCTTCGCTATCCTTTCTAAATCGTCCGTACACATTTCAGGATTTCCCCTTAATTTTTTAATGACTAGCCAGCAGGGCTAGTCAGCTTGTCATTTCACCGGTCCGTTAGTTTTTTTCACTGGTCCATATTTTCATAAATAGAGATTTTTTTAACACTGAACTAGCCAGCAGGACCACAGGAGGAAATTTTGACTGGTCCTGAGGTGGTTTAACTGGTCATTGGCCAGCGGACCACTGTTAAGGGAGAACGTTGCATTATCGGGCGCTTTTAATGCAAGTATCAAATCGACTTAAACGATCACAACCGATGTCCAACACACCGGAAGTTATCCTTTTACAAAAACCTCTTAATTCTTGAGGAGTAAGCAGCGCCGGAAACCAAATTTAACCCAAATCTCTTATGTCATTGGTGGTTTAGGGAAGCGAAAAGCTCCGACGGCACAGGGCTTCCTACGACGGCAAACCACTCAGGTTGGCTCCCCGGTTTCTTTACCTGCCTTGCACCTCTGTTCACAGGTATCTTAAGGTCGACGGGTTAGAGTGCAAGCCACTTGAGGGTCCCGTGGTGTCATTACCAGAAATGTACAATAAATACATATATACAATAATAATTAATAAATGCCAGTACATCATTGAATATGCAATCAGTTGAAGATGTTTTCTTAATTTGTGGTGTGTTATGTATGATTCCTTTTCCACCCTCAAAATGTAATAATGTGTTATTTATTTGCTTTTTTGCTTATTTTAAAATTATTGCGGGGGGGGGATGAATGGTGAAGTCGTCGGAGTAAAACAAGTTTGTATCTCCGCAACAGTAGAATAGCAAGACAAGATCTAAAAGAACAAAAATCTCAAAGCAAAGTAGATATTTACACATGGTGTTACCGCAAGCCAAATGTACAAGTTTGTATCTTCTTTGTTAACAATTCAGTTTGGGGGGTTTTCTTAAATCTTGCTGGGATTTAAACTTTTTCGTTTGCAAAGGACCTTCACCCAAAAGATCAACCTCATTTTCCACAAGTGTATGCACACACTTCAGGTTTTATTTACTTAAAAAAACATTGTTGATGTAATATGATGGGGTTTTTTGTCGTGTGGTTTTTTTATTTATTTTTTATTTAAAGGCACTGAACACGTTTGTAATTTGTCAAAGACCAGTATTCTCACTTGGTGTATCCCATCATATGCATAAAATAACAAGCCTGTGAAAATTTGGGCTCATTTGCTCATCAAAGTTGCAAGAAAATGATGAAAGAAAAAACACCCTTGTTGTACAAATTGTGTGCTTTCAGATAGGAATACAAACTTCTTGCAAGAAGATTTTATTGTTTTAGTGAGAAGTTACCTCTTTCCCAAAACTTCAGAGGGAGTCGTTTCTCACAATGTTTTATACTATCAACAGCTCTCCGTTGCTTGTTACCAAGTAAGTTTTTATGCTAATATTTGTTTTGAGTCATTACCAAAAGTACGATACCTTTAAAGCAGTCCTAGCAAACTGTGAACTGTCAGACGTGTCTATTGCATACAATGAAGTAAGGTACATGTTCACTATTATGAGAATAGCACTCATGGTTTTTTCAGAGCTACAACTTCTCCACAGAACAGTTTACATATTCCTTCAAAGACTTATCTCAAAAGCTTCCCAGGACCTGCAGTCATGTACATACTGATCGTACACTGCAAAAGAACTATAGTGTAAAATTGATTTTTTTCGGTAGCTATGTGTGACAACACCGACATGGTGTTAATTATTTTCAATAAGAATAAAGGTCACACGGGGTCACACTTTGTGTATGATTTGTACAATACGTAATGAGCTTTCACATGGTGCAAATATCTTGTATATAGCAATTTGGTTCTCCAGATATGAGTTGTATAAAACAAAAAACATGGATGGTGTTGCCGTGTTGACACTAAAAACTGTTTTCAGTTCACTTATATGACGGGGTTATATATTTGCATGATACATCCATCCTGATTTGCTATGAAAATAAATTAATTCAACGATTTGATTAAAATTAACGCCGTGTCTTTGTTTGTCACATTTAGAATAATTTATTTAACACCAGTATTTTGCAGTGTATTTTTTTATTTTGTGTTTCTCATTTGTGGCGTTGTGGTACTCCGTTTATTTCAACAACACATGATTAAATAATTCACATAAGCAACATATAATAAATACAGCTACTACATAACGATTACGTATTACGGATCCAAAAGACATGTACAACAAATAACTAACATTTATTGATAATATAATTTCATACAATTTAAATGGGTACAATCACTAGATCTGACCCTCTTTGTGACAAAGAACAAACAACGTTAATGTTAATGTTAATAAATAAATAAACAAATAAATAAATAAATAAACCACAGGGAAACTGACTGGGAGAGCGCCGGCACGTTAATCCAGAGGTCGCAGGTTCAAATCCCGCTCTAGAAAGTTTTCTTTGATCAACCCAAAATTAAACCAAAAAAACGAATATCAATTATACAAAACAAAATAATTGAACAACTTAAAACAAGTATATCTAGACAAATCAGAGAGCAGCCTATATAAATTGACAAATTAACAATCAATGTCAACTCCTTATTGTGGATTTGACATATGGCGTTGTTTATTGCATAACATAATTTAAACGATCTATTTGTCTGTTTATTTTTCTAATTTTAACTATAGGATATTGTAACTAACGTAGGCCTATTTATTTTATTTCATTCAAGGTTTTAACTTGTTTTCTATTGTAAAGCGAATGGAGGACTATTTTATTCATAAGGCGCTTCGGGTTTTTTTTTCCCCCATCTATTTGGTAATGCTACCCCAAAATCTGAGGTCTTCATTTATTATTATTAAGTGCTTACAACTCTCGTATGTAGACTATTTGGTAAGGTTACCGCAAGGGCTGTGTTAAGCACAAAGCCTAATGAAGAAAATAGGATACGTAGAATGTTTACGGATGCTGCTATCTGTATTTAACAATCAATCTAAAAATACAGTCACTCTTCGTTTTTTTCGTTTACCAATTTCTGTCTCTGTCCAAACTTTTAAATTCTCCCATTTCAACCATAGTTAATATACAAAGTGGCTTAAAAGACCCGGGATTTGCCCCCCCCCCCACCACCGAAAGACAATTACTGGGGTTTTGTGGAGAATTCACCTGCAATACGAATTAATGACGCAGTCTGATTGAAGAGGGGATGTCACCAAAACGACACGGGATCCCAAGTCCGTCATTGGTCGAGCTAGACCACGCCCACCCCACCTCACCCGTGACGTCACCCACTGATACACCACCGCGTATTGAATGAGTTAAGAATGTCTATACCAAAAAGGGGACCCCTTCAATGGGACCGTTCACAGAGCTTGGTACTTTATTATCTGAAAGGAGTGTCTTCAAAGCTGTTCTCCATGGTATATCGCTGGTCTTAAAGCAGCCCTGTATATATAGGTGATACCGGCCTGTCCTAGTCAACGCTGCGGGTGTTAGTGAGTTGAAGTACCGGCCCTCAACCAGATTTTGCCGTCGTGTGAGGGTGGATAAATGCATCAACGCGCCACGGGGAAGACATAAGGCTAATGAAGAGAGCTCGGTCATTGAATAAACAAAGCTGAATGGAAGAAACAGTTTGTCTCAAATCCTGCTAAACCTAAATCCAAACCAGGATTTCTGCGCTGCAATCCGGTCCTACCCCATACTAAAGAAGTAACTTGGATAGTCTGGGTGTATATAGTCTTCGAACATGCTCATAACACACGAGGCTGTTCCTGTCAACACACAGCTTTCAAATCTTGTTGGACTCTGCTAGGCTCGGTGTTTATCCATCGGATTGCCGTCAGTCCGGCCCACTTTTTCCACGGCTTCGTCATACACCCTAATCATCATTTTTGGTAAATCCGTTCCGGGCTCATCGTCATCAACAGCAGCAGGAACAACCGGACTCAACCGGGTAAACACACACGGTGGGACGTGTAAACTGGTGCTTCCACCCATTTTTTCAACTTCAGCCGGACTCTCTCCGGTCTCCCCTGATTGATAAGTAAACCATGAACGGGCTGAGTAATCCACTTGCTACGTTAGAGGACCTGGTGAGCGCTGAGTCGTCACCGAGGAATCCAACCGGTGCTCTGATCAGCATGACGGCCGCTGCCGGGGCTGAATCGTCGGCATCAAGGTACAGCCGAACTACCCCGAGTGTGGTCTCTTCTCTCGGGTGTACAAGATTGTCTGCGGACACGCATGGTAGGACCTACACAGTCTCTCTTTTTTGTAATTATATTTTCTAACTAATTTTACCCAATCCTTGGTACTCCCATTACGTGGATTGTACACAGCACCTTTTCTGTTGCTTTCTTTAGCGTCCGTAACTAGAGTTTTCCACTTGTTTGTTCATGGAGTAATTTTTTTATTTTGCTGGTTTTATAAATTTAAGAAGCAGCTATATTGATTACAGACAGATAACGTCAGTTACAACTGCTGCCTGTTTTCAATGTATACGGGACTATCAAAACCAACCCACTCTTATGCTAACATAGCAAGTTAACCCGGAGGTCACAGGTTTGGATCCTGATCTAGTCAAAAGAAATTGTAATTAACCTAAAAATAATATACAAAATTACCCAGTCAGTTTCCCTTGTGGCTTTTGCTTTATACCATTAATAATTATACACATAAGTAGGTAGACAGTTATTGAATTTGGTTATCACCATTGAGATTCATTAATATACACAAAATGTCATTCAATTTATGAAATTCAACATTGCATTCCCGGTATTCTTATCAATACATAATTCCTTTATACTTCGTCGATAGATTGATATGTTCCCCAGTTCAGAGTGACGTCATGTGAATGCTGGGCAGATTTTAGTGTCCGATTAACAATAATATCTGGTATTGAATTTACTTCCGAACTGAACTGTCGATGATAACTACCTGGGGTTGTCTGCCTCCGGGAGTTGGGGTCCTCTCAGACAAGCGTTAGTACAAGACCCTTCTCACACGATGCAATGTTTTGGTCCAAGCAGTTTGGAAGCAAACGACTGCACTGTATGCAGTTGGAACACTTTGGTGACACAAATATACCGTTATTTTCTGATAACATCTTTACATACCCACAGACAAAATGATGTGCAAACTGAAAATCTCAATGTGTTCTTCTTCTTGAAGAATGCTTGGAACTGGTTGTCAGTTAATTTTCCCGTTGGATATGCCCCTTAAAAAATAACTAGGCCGTTATCAACCCGTTGGTGCTTTTAGTTCCGTTTGTCTGTTCAGGTTTTTTCAGAGTTCCGAAAAGGCATTACCTGCCATAAAATAATTGAAATACATATTACCTAACTGCTGAACTGGAATCACTATCCCTGACAAAAGTATTTTGAAAACTAAACCACCCAATCTTTTGTCATTAAAATACCTCGAATTTTTAAATTTGTTTCGTTTATTTCTTCACAGAGGCCTCTAAAACAATACTACCGCTAATTAATGGCTTCAAAACAAAGTGACCATTTGATTTCTGGTTGTTCCAACTTACCGATTGGGACTGATTTAATCAAGGATATTCACCCGTTATATCCCACAGCATTACCTTATATTATAATCTCATATGCAGTTATTTTTTATAACGAATGTATAACTAAAAAGGGTGTAGTTTCTTTGGATGGCAGAGCAGCAAATCTTTTAATTAATTTGTTGCCATTATTTTGAGAAAAATGATGTTAAAACACTTCAGCGGTTCGTCTAGTGTGCGGCAAGAAAACGAAACAAAATCGAAGAGATATTTAAATCAAAGCTGACGCAAAGCTTCCCCGAATGACCTTACATATATTATTAAAATCAAAAGCCTGTAACAGTCGCCGTTCCATTTCATATTCTATGCAAAATGCGTCTTAAAAGTGCACCCAGACTGGGCCGAATGCTACCTCAAAAACACAAGGAAATCCAGGGCTCGGAAATGTCACATAACGCACCGAGAATGTTTTCATTTGCACAGGTTTGCTCTCGGTAGAACCCACCAATGGCTTCTGCCCCTTATGTTTCACGTATAATCTTATACTTATATTTAGCTTTTTTTCCACTCTCTTTTTTGTATTTGTCGTCTGCGTGGAATCGTTGGACTTGGGGACTTTATAAATATGTTTTCGTCTTTCAGTAAGCCGGAGTTAAGTCTTTGAACAGAGCCAATTAAATCGATGGACGTCGCGGAATTAAGGGAATAAATAGCATTTAAAATTCAATTTCAAATCGACCTTTCTATGCCCTAAAGGGCAAATTTGTATTATTGTAAAAAATACATATCTGATGACGTCACAGAGTCTGCATTTAGATAAATATGTCTCTCATCCAGCGAGTTACGTAACCGGGGGAAAAATATGACTTGCGTTTCGGAAATATTATAACTTAAAGTTGTTCTTACATTGATGGATTATTTTGTTCTGCTTAGAAACAGGTTTGGAGTTGGATTACGTCTGTTACATTTTGTATGCGAATACTGTTTAAAGGGTCTGTACACGTTTGGTAATGACTCTGAAAATTAATGGCAATAAAAACTCACGTGGTAAGAAGTACAACAGCTTTGGATAGTATAATGCATTTTGAGAACTTTTCATATCGAATTACTGCGGTTATGGACAAATATATCACTTTTTATCCCAACAAATTTGAATCTGAGAAGCGTTATACTGAATTAACGTTTCTCAGATAGTGTATTCCAATTGCTGATTATTCTTCCTGCGTGGACAAACCGCTCCAGATTTTCGGCAATGTCTCAAAAATGCTACCACCTTTTGAAATGAAATTTTAACATGTTAGTTTTATGGTATACATCTATGATTGAAACAAACAGTGGGTTCCAATTACCAAACGTATACAATCCCTTTAAATACTGTTTGTATATTGTAACGATGGTAATTAAATTCTCTTTGAATTAGTAATTAATCCGGAGACACATTGAGACGGATCTTGAAATATTTTCATGTGTTTCGTTCTCGTATCTTATCACTTGAGATAGACACTCATTATTTAAAAGTACATTCGTTGTTTTGAGGGATAAGGGTGAATTAATTTCCATTCTTTATATTTCCATTTTAGCAATCTGAAACAATGTCATCAAATAGTCGCCCCAATTGTGGATGAAAACAACAAAAAACAGTTCATGTTTTGTCAGGAATTTGCTTTAAGTTCACACCGGGCATATTTCCAGATTCCGACTATCAGTGATTTATGAGATATACAGATGCTAATTTTTCGACTTTTACATTTTTTTTTCCCTGACAGAAATATCACCTTGTAAGATTGGTACTGGTATGACAATTCGAATCGGTGAAGATTTCAGATTGAAGATAAACATTTGTTGTCTTCTCGATACTTATTAAAACTTTACTTTGTCCTACAGTAAACCTTGATTGCAGCGTCCACTTTGTTTTTCACAGGAGAAAACTCATTAGAACAGTCGGAAAAAGCAATTTGTTGATAGATGTTAAATTTGCATCAGGGATAAATAATGATTACTTACGCATACAGCGATGTGTGGCACTGCATACTCGAGTACTTTCTCGTTTCCTGTGAACAGGCTTATTATATCCGCGCGGGATTCGAACCCACGACATTTGCCATTCTAGAGCAGATGTCTTACCACTAGACCACTGAGCAAAAAGAATCTGTACAATAACTAAACTAGATACTCTGCCATTTCCAAGAATGATGTTGAACAAATCGTTGTACAACAACGAGTTAAATCCTTCGGTTTTGTCACACGAGTCAATTTTGACTGGTAACTTCGAAGGTAACCAACTTCACTGCTCACAAGGAGCACCATGAAAACACAAGACACATGTTTATCTAACAGTGTCTTAGCCATCGAGTAAATTATGTTTAAATTTAAATATATTTGTCCTTTCATTTCTTTGTGGTGATTTCCTATACCAGGTTACCTGTCAAATGCCCCGTGTGACATGGCCCATTTTTCTCCGGCCCATCGTGTAAAGGTCTCGTTTCGGCTAAGATGGTTTTTAAGATTTGAGCGGATTGTGAATTGTTATCAATTTCAGTATGATTAGTGTGCTCAAACAAACACATTTATTGTTTTTAATGTACACATCAACAAACTCCGTAATACAAAGTGCCACATGTTTTTCTTATACATGTTGGTTGTATCGAGTTGCTACGTTTTATCCCCAAAATTTTGAATCTGAGAAGCGTTACTGCAGTAACGTTCTTGCGGGGGAAACTGAAATATTGCAGCAGTCGATTTCAGTAGAAACAACGAGATGATTTAGTGGGCCAGTGAAATCATGTTATGACCGTTTCCTAGCATGGTTTACTTTGAAAGAAGCGCCTCAAACAGACACGGTGATATGTTGAGGATTTCCCTCTGTTCAGAACACTACAGCCAGACTTGACAAACACCGGAATAAAATTCCACAGCCCCCCGATATTGATGTTTGCGGGTTAACCCCTGATATGACCTCATCCATGTTGTTTTTGGCTTGTTCCGGTTTTCAGAGTCCGCGACAGCCGAGGAGCAGGCTACGGGGCCAGTAGACGAAAGCAACGGGGACGGGGATGCGAGTAAGAAGCGTCGACAGCGCCGTCAGCGGACGCATTTCACCAGCCAGCAGCTGCAAGAGCTGGAGGCCCATTTCGCCCGTAACCGCTACCCGGATATGTCAACCCGCGAAGAAATATCAGCCTGGACAAATTTAACAGAAGCAAGAGTCAGGGTAAGGTTTTGTTTTCATCTCTTGTTTGGTCTCGAAAGTTGTTGTTTTTCACCAATCCCTTCGGGTGATTTTGGTTGTCTGTGCTTTGTGCACAGAATCAGTGCAAGGGGGAAGGACATTAGCGACACAACTGTCATGACCGAAGTAGCAAGACAAATAAAAGCAAACTCAAGAACAATTGAACCCACTGTTGTGGCGGTGAGCTAACCTGAAAACAAAGCAATCTTATACAATTCAATTCTAACAAAGATCGATTGATTCCAATCAAGTTAATTTCAGTTAATTCAACTTCAGTTTAATTTATTTAAATGTTTAGCTTGAATTCCTTTCAATTCAAGTCAACACTAATTCAAGCAATATTCTACACCAGTTGAGCCAATCTTACTCTACCAAGATGTTGTTATTATTATTTTTTTTAAATATATTTCTGGTAACGAAATCAAGGATGCCTCATAAGTGAACTTAGTCACTGTAGCTCGCAGGCCCGATGAAACCTGTAAACAAGGGTGCTTGCTATAATGTGAACCAGAAACACCGGGGTTTACCCCTACTCTTCCACGCTAAGTGTTCTGGGTTCTTGTACGTGCACTACCAATCCTAGTACACGGGACCTACAGCTTAATTTGCCGGTCGAAGGACAAAGCAATTATGGTAAAGTATCTTACTCAAGGACACAATTGCCACGACCGGGACTCGAGCCCACACTCTGCTGATCAGAAACACTAGAGCTTGTGTCCGGTGTTCTTATCCGCTCGGCCACGACACGCTCCAATGTGTGTGTTTTGTTGTCATTTTAGCCTTTGAGTAGGAAGACTCTGCAAGGGCCGAAACTACAGGCCAAAGTTCTTGATATTATATTATTACATTTATCAATATTGATCAATACATTTATCATTATTGACGATTCAGCAGATATTCTTCACATATTTTATGATGCATTGACTGGGAGTTCTGAAAGTCACATACTTTATTCACAGTGATACACACAACTGAAACTGTTCATTTTCGGAAAACCTAAAAGGGTGTTTAAAAAATGTAAATCATTCTACATATTTTATTATCTTCAAGCAATTATCGACATCCCCAAAAACAATAAACGAAAAAAATAATTAGACTTAACTTTTACATTCAATGATCTCCAAGCAAACAAGGCTCATTGTTGATTCATTTCTGCTTTCAAACCGCAACCATTTTTGTCTTGACTACCACCCTGACCAGAGGAACATTGTAAACAAAACAACAAACAAACAAACAAACACCCCCCAACACCCAAACAAACATACACAACCTGCCAAGAAATCAACAAATGTTTTCATGGCAGAAAATAACCTTTGGCCCGACTTGACCTGCGCAGAAAGAAAAAAAACATTTGTGAATTTGCCTCGTGGGAAAAAAAAATTGACTTGTAACTTGACTTGATTGGACTTGATGGGACATCTTGGTAAGGAGAACCATCTTCAGGCCTATTGACCTTTATCACACTGCCACCATCTTGGTCATGTTCCCTGTATCCCATTATAGTAATGAATGCTAATATTCATTGTACAAAAAGGAACCAGACTATTTTTCCATTCCAGCCTAAGTTTGTTTACATTGGTTTGAATTGGAGAAAATCAAGATGGCCGCACCGTGATAAAGGTCTATACGGGTTACTGGGTTGGTCGCTTTTAGGGAATCCTTTGGTTTCATGATAAGTCAATAAAACATAACAATACATTTACACGTTAATAAGTAAATACTATTGAGCCTTCCCTTCATAAGTTAACGTGTAAATGTATATTAACTGTGAATCAGGAATAAGGAACCGTAATGGCGTAATTATCGAGCTATCTTTTAGCAAAATCACACTTACACGTGAATAAGTAAATACTATTGAGCCTTCCCTTCATAAGTTAACGTGTAAATGTATATTAACAGTAATCAGGAATAAGGAACCGTAATGGCGTAATTATTGAGCTATCTTTTAACAAAATCACACTTACACGCGAATAAGTAAATACTATTGAGCCTTCCTTTCCTAAGTTAACGTGTAAATGTATATTAACAGTGAATCAGGAATAAGGAACCGTAATGGCGTAATTATTTAGCTATATGTCTTTAAAAAAAATCCCGTCACTAACACGTGAATAAGTAAATACTGTTGCCCTTCCCAATTTGAAATGTAACATTTAAAAGCAACAGTGAATAGGTGAATAAGGAACTGACTCAACAGTCATTGCGTACTTATTGAGCTATATAGGTGTCTTCAAATTTGTCCCTTTTAACTTATACTACTGAACTGAAAATGACCCCCATAGGATAAATTAAATGCTTATAATCTGGAAGATTATACTTTTGATGAATTTGATATTAGTAACACATTTGCTGAGAAAGCAGTTCGCCTGTTATACCGTCATCTGCAAGACTAGAGTTCGAAAACAAAACATGAGCAGACATTTTGTAGACAACATGGCTACCGTACCCGATGAGATGGAACAGATTGGTGAAGCATTTGGTGACAATTAAAACTTGACGATTGTAAAGAATGTACTGTTCCTATGAGCAATGATGAACCGTGCTCATAACTGATTCGCCTCTATGGTTAAGATGATACGGTATTCGAGCATCTCATGACAAAATATAATCAATGATGTATCTTCGGTTATTAAAGGGATTGTATACGTTTGGTAATTGGAACCCACTGTTTGTTTCAATCCTATACAGTTTTAGATATATACCATTAAAACTAACCTGCGAAAATTTCATTTCAAAAGGTGGTTGCGTTTTGAGATATTGCCGAAAGTCTGGAGCGGTTATGTCCACGCAGGAAGAATAATCTGCAATTGGAATGCACTATCTGAGAAACGTTACTGCAGTAACGCTTCTCAGATTTAAATTTGTTTGGGGATACTTCGAAGTGAAAAGTTTCTAAAATGCGTTATACTATCCAAAGCTGCTGTACTTCTTACCAAGTGAGTTTTTAGTGCTTTTATTTTCAGAGTCATTACCAAACGTATACAGACCCTTTAAGTTCACGTTGTGAATATCGAGTTTACATGGCTTCGTGATATATAACATCGTACTACAAACTGAACAACCAACTCTTCTCTATGTATAAATATGGAAATACCATCATCCCAAATTACATCGATTTCTATTTGATTGGCAATTTGTCGAAGGTCGGCAATCTTTTCATGCTACAAAAAAGTCTGGACATAAAACCACTGCAGTATCACAGAGTACATGGTGTACAAACGCAAATCTTCCAGACCACGGTGGTCAACTGAAGTTGGAACATTTTTTTCGTCTCCCCCCTTGTCCCCCTTCCGAGTGTATTCCTTGAACTTAGATGACAACCCAGTGGAGGGTGATTGGTAACGCATACACATGTACCCCCTAAATTACCTCACCTGTGCACCCTTCTGGTAAACCAATACAACCTTGGAACCATTTTAGAGGGGGTTGACACAGTTTCTTTTGACCGAGTGGTGTTTGTACACAGGAAGTAACAAAACCGATGTTAATTTGCGGAAGTTGTGGGACAGACAGCCCCCCCCCTCAACTGATGACGTCACGGTTTGTTTACTGCGTTGCTTAAGTGCTGTAACTTGGTCTTGTATTTCCGACAGTTGAGCCGACACACAATAGTATCCCATTCGTCTGCAAGGTGATAAACTTCTCGTTTCGCTCTTTGTTTAACAACACAAAAACATTCAAGGATTGCAAATTTCTTATAATCGGTTCTCCTGATTGGACTAATTGAATATGAGTGATAATAGTAGAAAAATTAATTTTTGTATAAGCCTATTTGGAAATGACAACAGGAATAAGATGATGTATACCAATCTTGTTTTAAAGAAATGCATCGAAAAATGTTATTGCTCGGAGCAGTTTTAAACTAAAAACAATCATTGATTATTTTGGACATTATTTATTGTCAATGGATAACTAAAAATGTACCTTCCAACATTCGTGTCGCACTACACGGTCATTCTAAAGTTTCAGTTGGAAACAAACTGAGAAAGGAAGAAATTTGGTCGAGAGTTGGTTATGTCCACGCAGGAAGAATAATCTGCAATTATATAATACACAATCTGAGAAACGATCTGCAGTATAACGCTTCTCAGATTCAAAATTTGGGGGATAAAAAGTGATATCTTTTTCCATAACCGCGGTACTTCGAAGTGAACAGTTTCTCTAAAGTGCATATACTATCCAAAGCTGCTGTACTTTTTACCAAGTACGTTTTCATTTTCTATTAATTTTCAGAGTCATAACCAAACGTATATACAAACCCTTTAAACTAGGTTTTCTATAATTACCAACTCTGTACTCTACCTTTAAGCGAGATAATATATTAGTCGTTATTGCGGAATCTTTCCAATAAAAAACTTCCATCTTGCATAAGAAGAAAGGATTGCCTAATAGTGATTAATTTTTCCCGATTATTCAAAAGCTTTACTGCGGGGGGGGGGGTATAATCTTTTAACTCTTTGAAATTAGTATCCATTTCGATGAAATCCCACGCCGTTCTTTACCATTATTGAACAGCTGGGCTCGTGGTATGTAATTACATCCTAGGATTCGTTTTTGATAATTTGTTTTTTCATCTGACTTTTTATCTGATACACAAACAATAGTTGCTAGTTTTTGACCAGCGTGGCCGGCTTTTTAGTCATGGGATGAAGGTATAACCGCATCGAAGTTAATAATGGGCTCGTTTCTGGGTGCTAATTTAATGAATAATTTATTTATTTATTTATATTTATTTGTGTATTTATTTATTTATTTATTTGTTCTTCTCTGAACTGGAGTTGTATACAAATCCATTAATGTAGGCCTACTCTCTGTTACACTTGTATGTTGTTTATGTGAGTTGTGTTGTCATTAAGCCTTCGAGAAAGACTCTGCTAGGGTCGAAACGTCAGGCTATTAACAATTCTGGGCATTTATACCTTTTGGTTGGTAAGCAGCTTGCAATATCTAATTCTATTTTCTCCGTAAAAACATCACATTCCATAATGACAAAAACTTCACTTATTTACTTCCAGAGGATTAAGCTTTCTATTACCCGTGTGAAATTGTAGTGGCATGTTTTCCAGTAGTACTTGGTCAGGAATATGTTGCGAATTCGCTGCAATTCCCCTTGAAATCGGAGTAATTTGTCAGCGGAAAGTAAATACAACACATCTTCATTCTCGAATTCCTCCACATTTTTTCTCCTTCAGTCCAGTCGCAATCCGATACTGTACTCATTCGCAGAGATCACCCTCTCCCATATATATACACAAATTAATTTCTTGAAACCATTGAGGGAAAAAGAGAGGGGGGAGTTTGGTTTCAAATTCATCGGCAGTGTCCTTCCCCTCTCTCGGAGATAGATACCAACCCGATGATCGGTGCAGAGAGACGGCGGGTGATATTGGGTTGCATGGAGAGTACATCGGCTCGATGGAAGACTAATTATGGTTCTAGATCAACACCCGACCACCCCCCCCCCCCCAAGGAAGAACGGATACGCATAAAAAAACCCGAAAGAAGACAAATGTAAATACAGAAAAACTGTTCAGACACTTGTCTCCAAACGTCTATTTAAACTAATAATAACTACACACAATTTAGATAAGAATGATCATTCTTTTGTTATGCTTTTTTTTCAATGTTTATTTCTTTCGTTAGATTTCTTTCCAAACTTGGTTTTTCTTTATTGTTCCCCCTTTTTTTTAATAATGCAAATTATGGTATGTTGCTGATTTGTTGTCTTTAAAGTTACGGGAAATTTAATACCGACATAACCGCAAACTAACTTCTATCTGTCCACTCCTTTAAAAAAAAAACAATAGAAAATCGGAAAATCAAACTGGAAAACGAAGAAAAACATAGGGATGGTGACAAAAATGACACCAGGTTAATTTGAAACCATCACCAACCTTGGGGTCCTCAAGAATACTTTGTCGTGGTTTAGATTTCAATTTCACGTTTCCCATCTGTTCACATGTATCGCCTCACGCAAAGGTAGTGTATACTTTTGGTCATTATCAAAGACCAGTATTCTCACTTGGTGTATCCCAACATAAAATGCATAAAATAACAAACCTGTGAAAATTTGGGCCTAATTGGTCATCAAAGTTGCAAGAAAATAATGGCAGAAAAAACACCCTTGTTGCACAAATGTGTGTGCTTTCAGATGCCTGAGAAAGGCTTCAAGCCTGAAGTCTTTTTCAGATTCAAATATTTTAGTGAGAAATTACCTCTTTCTCAAAAACTACGTTACTTCAGAGGGAGTCGTTTCTCACAATGTTTTATACTATCAACAGCTCTCCGTTGCTTGTTACCAAGTCAGTTTTTATGCTATATATATTTTGAGTCTTTACCAAACGTGTTCTGTGCCTCTAAGTAAGATTTTCCGCGGTGTATAGCTACTTTCTCGTCGATAATATCTCGCGATAACCGATTATTATACGCTCTCAATTTCACACTTCTCCACAGTACACATTACATTGCATCACGCGGAGAGGTTGATCAATTCAGATTTTCCGCGGTGTATATATCTACATTTTCGTTGATTATTATCTTATGATAACGCAGAACTCGACGCAGAAATACGAAATTTTCAAAATAAACAATACCATAATTAGGTTTAACCGTTCACCGATTTGTGATAAGCTCTGTACAGTCAGTGCTTTTCAGATCCATGCAGAGAAAAATCCATAAGCAAACGAATCAGGTTGGATTCGAACCCACGACCCTCGCAATCTAGAGCAGATATAAAATAGTATCCGTTTGTTTTGTTCAAGTTCGGTTAAGCATAGAAAAAAATCGGAATTTGAACCAACGACCTCCAGATTTACGTGGCAGTGCTCTACACACTCAAATCCGGATGTTCCAGGTTCAAATCCAGCTCTTGTCAATTTTTGTCTCTGTTCACCTAAAACTGATTTAATCGTACCTAGTCAAATTCCTTCGTGTTTGTCACTGTTGCAATTATTATTTGTAAGAAATTCAAGAACTGACCAATAAGGTGTGGCCAAAAAGGCACGTGTACACAACAATAGTCTTCGTCCAATACGTAAATTTGCAACAAATTTGCCTCAAGTGGCTTCACATATTACTCAAGAATATTTGAACTTCTCATAAAATCCACGAATTAAGACTAGTCTTTAAACTGTGCTGCTTAAGTGGTACTCACTTGTACTACAAGGCAATTGTGGACTTACGTTTCACAAAATTAAGCAGAGGAATTCAACCATAGGCATTTTTGTTCACCTTTTTTTTTTAATTTAAGAAATTGATCATGGTGTGACGGCATTTTTTCCACTGGGAAATTTCCAATTATAGGTTTTTACTCCACGCTGCAATCGTTGAAAGAAATCAAGATATTGTTTACAGCAGAACGATTGGATGAAATTCGGGTGGTCGGGGGGGGGGGGGCACGGTGGGGGGGTATACTTGAAAACCCAAGACAGAAATCATACTTTTGATTGCTAGTGTAACTGTGGTAAGTCATCCGCTGACCTATTCCGTGTAACACAAAACTTGAGAATGGAAATTGCACCGGATACTATTCCATGATCCAAAACAATTTCTTAACATCTAGCCTTCAGGGTTCTTCGTCAAGGTAATATCTTCATTTTTGTCCGATTGCTAAAACATCTTACCTTACCGTTCCTTCTTCTGGGATGTCTTCACAAGTCTGACTATCCACAGTAGGATATGGACTACCCTGGAGGGAAGGGGGATGTTGAGTTGACATTTTTTGTTTATGAAGTTTTGTTGAAGTGTTTTGTTCTTGTTTATGATTGGTATTCATTTGTCTCACTTCATCGCTTTGCTTTTTCACCTTTCAATCGTTTCGCTTGTTGAACACCCTTTTTTGTCTGCTCGTCCGTCTGTTTGTCCGTCTGTTCGTCATGTTTTCTCAGTAAAGGCATCACACATAGGCTTTTGCGATTTGCCTCTATTTCGCAACTTCCCGAATACCATTTTCGATTTGTTATCACCTTTGGTTTTTCTCACTAACCTGCCATTACGTAATAGACTTGAGTTCTGATGACTGAATCGTCCGAGTGTGGGTTCGAATCCCAGTCTTGACGCTTGTGCCCTCGAGCAAGAAACTTATCTAAACTTATTGCCCATAATCACCCAACAGTAAATGGGTACAGGGCAAAGATTGTTAAAGTACATGCCGGCGCTGCATAATCCTAAGGAGTTTGAATGGTTTCTGAAATCCTTAAGCCTTGATTTTGAAGTGCCTTAAGTGGAGGGGGGCACTTGGCTCGAAGAAGCGCATAATTATATACACACGTCATTATTATTAATATTTGTAAACGTTCTGAAATTGACACTGTATGAAAACAAATCCCGAAATATAAACTGAATTATGAATCATAATTATATATTCCAATAAGCAATTAAAGAACAATAACCGACACTCCATTAATGGCATTCAATATTAAAGAATTTGATGAATTTTACAAAATGATATATTATGCGAAAAAACAAAAGACATTTGTTTCAGAAGGAAAAGGGCAAAGATGAATAAATAAATGACAAAAACATCGCTTGTTATTATTATTAATTTGTTTTCTTCTTCTTCTTCTTCTTCTTCTTCTTCAAACAGAAGTCTGCCAAAGTTATTAAGTCTAAAACCCTACGGGGTGTTCAGTTTATCTAAAATGCAGACTCAAAACATACACTTTGTCACACCTGCGATAAGGAGACCTCTTGGCGTCCGTTGAGAAAATTGTTTGGAGAGAAAAAAAAAAGTGCTGCCTTGTCGGGGCTCATCACTCAACGGTAGCAGCGGTCCGTGCGCCGCATGAACGCCGAGACTGTACTGGTCCGGTTTACCGCTTTTACCTATTATCTGCCTTCTTGATCTGATGATCATTTTTTGCATACGACTGTTTCATGTCACACTCAAATAACTGGGCGTTACGAAATGGGGGGGGGGGGGTTATACCAACGGGCGTACTTCTTTTGGTTTGGAGTTGGTTCGCGAAACGTTTGAATTCGGTTCTGACGTCACAACAGAGCGCCCTCATTTTCAAAACATCAGCACACTTGCCCTTTCTCCTCGAATCTATTTAAAGTCCACCTTGTTGTTTGAACTGTCAAAAAAGCATCGTTTAAAAAAATATGATTTTTGTTTGCACTGACGATTTTTTAATTTTTTGTTGACGCAAAGAGCCAAACACAAAACAGTCGTCTGGATACACCACCAGACACATGGTATTGTGTGAAATAAGTTAAAGATGATGACTTCACACGTCTTGGTAGTCGGAATTGCAGATTCCACTGAGGTTCCAAGACGTGGTAAAACCATCAGACGGTTCAAATGAAGCATTTTTCGAGGGTCGCTGATGATGATGAAAAAAGGCGGGAACTTGAACCGTCTTGAAGAAAAAGAAAAAAAGAAAATAATAAGAAAATATAACAAGAAAAGTGCAAGGCAGTTGACAGGGTTATTAGGAAAAAATCGGCTGTGTTGACATCAATGTAGACTGTACTGTGGTGTGGTGAGGGGGGGTCGGGTGGATGGTCAGCCAGATGGACGTGTTAGGGGTTGAAGATTGAATTCCGTCATCTGAAACGCTTGAGAAAAAGTGTGGGCAATAATAATTATTATATACAAACATTGATGTTTTTTACATATGGTGTTTTGCCGCATATAGCCTTACAAAACCACAGATTAATACCTCAAGAAAATTGAGGTCCCTCGGTCACTTTCGAAATCTCGCCTTGGGCTTCGGCTTAGGGCATTATCCGCTTGTTTTAAGCCCTGTGACGAAAGTGTTCGTCTTCAAGATGACTAATGGAGCCTAAGGCCGTATAACTGGCGGCTGAAGCTACGGCTACGGCTGTTGCTCATGGTGTTGCTAAGGACGTCCTATACTTCAACGCATGATGACACGGAAATCTAGCCGTAGCCGTAGCTGTAGCCGCCAATTCGGACACGGCCAAAGCCTCAGTTTAGAACCCGGAGCCTTGGCCTAAACTGTGGGCTTAAAAGGGGCCATGTTTTTCACACCGTGTGTGTACATGCTTCAAGTACATTATTGTTTTCTGATGTTTTTTAATGTGTAATTTTTTTCTTTTTTTCTTCAATAAATACACCATCCAACCAATAACCATTTCATTAATTTTGATAGTTTGGCCTTTTTAATTAGATTTTTGAGTTGAATCAGTTTATTAGGAAACATTCCATCGCGGCCAAGGACCGAATTGCGAAATCTTTAACAATATGAAAAACAGATGATTAACAACTAGCAAATTACAAAATCAATACAAGAATGCAAATTTAATAAACATGAGGTATCAACAGCATGCTTACACAGAAAATCTGAAAAAAGAGGAGTGGATATGGAATATGCTCTTATTGGCTAGGAATACTGTAAAAAAAAAATAATAATAATAATAATAATAATTTATGGCCCTCCTTTAAGGTATAGTCGAAAAACTTGTCTCTATTTTTTTCCTTCTTCTTTTCTGAAAATTTCAATCCATTTTTGTTTAAATTTGACTTTACTATAAATAGAGAAACTATAAACGAATACATGTAAACCATTTCCATCAGACATAGGCCTACTTCCATTTTCATTGCAATTTTGTAAAAGCAAAACAAGATATGAAGGTGGCACAGAATCCCTGACAAACAACTCGCTGTTATCTTGAAAAAAAGAAAAAGAAAGTATATACACAAATAAATTTAAAAATTGAAAGAAACACATTATGATAATTTAACTGATGTAATTAGTGTTTTTGGTTTGAAGAACGGTAGTTGTTTCGTTTTCTTTCCATACACTGTTTCAGAAAGCACTAAGTAGATGCATTAGTTCATTGCATACATTCATGTATGAGATATTGGCTATTTGTGGCAATGAACAGTTTTTGTTGCTTGTTTCTGATTTGAAATACGGCTGCTAAGAACAGCTGAAACCAGCTCTCGAATAATGAATGCAATACATTGTTTTAATATAAAGTATTGTCATAGAGGAATTGTTATGAGGCAGAGAGAGCAACATTTTTAGAGGTCTTTGGGGATCCAGAACAACAAGTTTAACCGGAACGGACTCGTAATGTTTGAAAAATCCCGAGTTGTTTCTTCAATATTTACAAGTGTGATAAACTTTGGCGTTCCTTTAAATTCTCGGAACGTTGCTCCTCCTTCGACCCCCTTGGGTTGTTCATAGGGTACACTGAAGAGGAATTCTCTTGAAAAAAAGAGAGCAATAGCACAACAATGAAAGGACCCTATCAGTAAAGTTGACATTATTTAAGACCTGATTAATTAGGCCCTATTTTTTGCCAAATGATTTTTATTTCATGTTTTTTTTTTAAAGTTTTTTTCTGAACGAACTATGACAGATGTTGCTGTTTAAAAACGAAAATTATGCACAAACTTTTACAGAAAATGCACGACATACACGTACGGCGCAAAATTGCTTGTACGTGACTGATGGACGTGAGATAATGTTGAGTCCCGACAACAATTCATCTTTATCATTGGCGGTTCTTTATATATAAAACAAAAAAAATCATGCAATACCTTTAAAAGAAGCATCCTTTCTTAAATCTATAAAATAAAAGCTATTCAAAATTTAGCTAAATCTTTGGGTCAAATCGGCCAAAAACCGGACCTGCATCTTCAAAGGTATTGTACACTTTTGGTAACAGTTCAAAATCAGTGTCCACATTTTGTGTAATTCAATATATGCATGAACAAACAAACCTGTGAAAGTTTGAGCTCAATTGGTCATCGAGATCACGAGAAAATAGTGAAAAGAGACCTTATGTGTTTTCTGGGGTTTTTTCTTCTAAATATCGCGCGTGATAAAAACTATTGTTTCACTCATTTCTCAGAAACGATAGCATTTTAGGCAGAAATATTTTAAGGAACCCTTTCAACCATTACTTACTTTAAATCATGTAAGTTGTGTGTGAATCTGTGAACATTTGTGTTTTTCGATCTTACCAATAGTGTACAGGGCCTTTAAGTTATATCTATTTGGAGAAGGGTAATTTTAAAGACTTATGCATCCGTCTCTTTGTTTCGTTTCGTCTGAAAGAACTCATCTTCCCAAAATGTATTTCAATTTTGACAGAAGGTTTATCCATGCATGGGTAATTCTTGCCGTGAGGCACTGTCACTTGGAACGTACCTTTCCTCTTCTCCCTCATTCTCTTCTTTCGACATTTCTGGGTCAGAGAGTACTGCAACTGTTTGATGAAAACAGACGAGAAAGTCCACGACTTGGACATGGAATCGAGCACCCTATTGGTGTAACGGTCGGATGACCGGCTTCTTTTCCCCGACTAATTAGTAACTTGCAAGTTTATTGTTTGAGGGGCAGTAACTAATTGAAGTTGGGGATATTGAGTTCACAGTTTAAGTGAGTAGATATTAGATGCATTAGAGTCACTTCAAGAGGAAATACTTCTTTTTTATTTTGTTTTGTTTTATTTTGTTTGTTGTGGGGCTGATTGTGGGAAATATTTGGGGGAATTTGGGCACACAAGCCATTACAGATTTGTGGATGCTATTACAGATTTATGGATGCCATTGCAGATTTGTGGCTGCCATTGTAGATGTGGCTGCCATTGTAGATTTGTGGCTGCCATTGTAGATTTGTGGCTGCCATTGTAGATTTGTGGCTGCCATTGTAGATTTGTGGCTGCCATTGTAGATTTGTGGCTGCCATTGTAGATTTGTGGCTGCCATTGTAGATTTGTGGCTGCCATTGCAGATTTGTGGCTGCCATTGTAGATTTGTGGCTGCCATTGTAGATTTGTGGCTGCCATTGTAGATTTGTGGCTGCCATTGTAGATTTGTGGCTGCCATTGTAGATTTGTGGCTGCCATTGTAGATTTGTGGCTGCCATTGCAGATTTGTGGCTGCCATTGTAGATTTGTGGCTGCCATTGTAGATTTGTGGCTGCCATTGTAGATTTGTGGCTGCCATTGTAGATTTTTGGCTGCCATTGTAGATTTGTGGCTGCCATTGCAGATTTGTGGCTGCCATTGCTTGTCATTCTACCTGTATTATTTGTAGGACAAATCTGCAATGAGCCTCAGTGAAATATCTTTGTCATGACATACTCTGACTGTATGCAGAATTCCATGCATGTATCCTAATTAGACTGCCAGTATTGTCTTATTCCCAATGTCCATCAGCAATCCTGTTTGCCAACTTGTATTATACATAATAGGGCACCATGGTTACCCTATCCATTCGAGACTCATCGTTAGTAATATTATTGATTGTAATGACTGTAAAACAAAGATTACCACCGTGATACAGTCATAGTGTCTTGATTGAATTACCCACAACTAATCATAAAATAATAACCAAGTAATTAAAACTTCTACCTTTTTGGGGATTCATGTTACTGATGAGACTTTACCATCAGGACATTCTGCCACTCTTTAAAAAATAATCTGTCATTGACTTCCAATCTCATTCGTCACGCTCTCGAAAAAAAAAAGTGACAAACAACAGTGTGTTAACCTTTCCGACAAATCAAGTTTTCTTGAGACTGTTGGGGATGTAGGTCTAGATAGCTGCTCCTTCGGTGGCTGGACTGGCAGGCCAACTTTAAGACGTTCTTGAGACCCATATACATGATTAAAGACTCTTAGATACCGAATGAACTGTCGGCCTCACGTCTCTCATCGGTAGCTTATGAGAAAAACTAGGCCCTGGAAAGATGTGTACGCGGAGGCAAGAAATGGGAAGGCACACTGCAGCAAGCGCGTCTTTTGGCGAGTTGGTGTTCCGCAGACGTTTCTTAACCACCAACCCCCCCCCCCCTCTCTTTTTTTTTCTTTACTCACTCTTGTCCACACACGGTACAGAGAATTGTGAAGGGTTGCCAAGGTTGTCATTTCCCGCCAATTCCGTTCCGTTCGGCTCATCGGGCGGGAAAAGATGAGAAACTGTTGAGTGAAACTTGGTACTGGGGTCGTCTGCTAAGCGATGCTATGACTCACAAGACTGTGATGTGTTTTATAATGTACATACAGTTAGCCCATGTGTTCGCAGAGTACATTCATCTTTTGTAAATTATGTTGCAGGAAAATCAGAGGTTTTATTTAAGAAAACTAAATATGTTTTACTTAACTCCAGTTGTTTAAGTTTAACGAAGCAGACGGCTATTTTATGCAGGTGTAAATAATAAATAAATACAATACTGATTAGAGGTAACATTTAACAACAATTACAAACATTTCGTTCACCCTTGAACTGTTTAAGTTTTACAGAGCAGACGACTCTTTCGTACAATTGTATGCTATATTTCCTGAGTGAGGCAATTTTGTTAGAAGACAAATACAACTTTTGTTCTCAACTTTAACCTTAAGTTTTACAAAGAAGACGACTCTTTCTTGTAACGGACACTGATTTGTGGACTTCATGTTTTGGTTTTAAGTGTTTAAATATTATTGTACTGAATTTCCCCATTATGGTAATCCCATTTTTGTTCATGTTCGACAATGTTTTCGACCAAGTATATGTGTTTGTTTTTCAACTTTTGTATACGTTTATGCTAAACATTTCTGCACTAGTTTGGCTGCTTATTAGCTGTATTATTCGCGAGTTTTCTTTATTGATTTTGTATTGTTGTTAATCTGTTTGTTTTCAATGAAACTACAAAAGGTAAACAATATTCTTAATTTTACCATTTTTGACATAGTTGAGGTCCTGATAATTAATTCGTGTTGCCTTTTCATATTTTACTTTTTACAGATTTGGTTCAAGAATCGTCGTGCAAAATGGCGTAAACGAGAGAGGAACCATATGAACGAACTGAAGAACGGGTTCGGTGCTCAGTTCAACGGCTTGATGCAGCCGTTCGACGACGGGCTCTACTCCGGGTACTCCTACAACAACTGGGCCGCTAAGTCTGCCTCAAACCCCCTCGGGGCCAAGAGCTTTCCATGGTCGTTGAATTCCGTCAATCCACTCGCCGGTGTCTCCAACCAGCCCATGTGTTTCAATTCGCAGACATCGATGAGTTCGAGTTTCCCGTCCTCACCCGTGAACGGTGTGATGAGCCACCAGAACCTGAACAATTCAGCCGGGGCTGCGGCTTGCCCGTACGCCTCAGTGCCGGCCTCTCCGTACGTCTACCGTGAACCTTGCTCGAGTAGCATCGCATCCCTTCGCCTTAAAGCCAAACAACATTCTACATCAATGAGTGGGTTTAGTTATCCTGTCCGACAATCCCCAACACTATCTGCGTGTCAGTACGCTGGACTCAACGGCCCAGCATGAAAGGGGGCCAGGAAGAGAACCACGCAAACTTTCTCCTCATATTTGTCTGGTTTTCAGTTCAGGTTTATGAGAGGCTCTTGGAGGTGATGTAAAAACAGTATTCAGCCCTTGGGTAAAAGGTCACAAACAAAAATAATCAAAGAGTTGTGTTTGGGGTAATAAATTGGGAGTCATCGGGACTTACTAAACGCCGAATATTGTCGTCCACTATTTTTCAGAATTTGATTCTGACGTCATCACGTCCTGTTTTGTGATTGGTTGAGTAACGACGCTACGGAGGCAGCCATCTTATATAAAATACTATTCGAAAGAAGTTGCTTTTTCTGATTTACGCAGAATTATAAAACCATTACTCTTACACATTTTCGTTTGTATTTCAGTCCAAAACATTTTACTGCTAGTTTGTACGGCGTTTTGTTATTTGGGCACTACAGTTTACAAAATAAAACAAAAAGGTCACATTATATCCCAAAGATGTTTAGCAATTCGATTTGTATGTATGAAGTAACGTATCACAACCTGATTTTGTAAGAACTTTAGGTATTTCCGTGACGAAAAAAGACGCGGAAATATTGCTTCCCGTCACTGGTACATAATCATAAGCGAAAAGTAAATACGAGCATTCGTACTTTCACATGGGACATTCCACTGTTTGGTTTTTTTTGCAACCGTGAAAGTGTAGTGAAACATCTAGCAATGCGTGGACCATGCTCATTGAGTGAATGGTATGGGGTGTTTTTTTTACGTGAAATGACGGCACGGAAAATATTCACACACACAAAATATTTATGACCGGGGACGGTTTTACGGTGTAAATTTAATGAACATTTTTTCGTTTTCTTGTGACGAAAATCAATTGTACTTTAAGCACCAAAGGATTTGATAGAAGTATAGAAGGTTTGTATGTAATTAGATGTCAAAGTTTCTATATATTGGAAAGAAACGGTTAAGAATATCATTATTAAATTGATCGAAAACACGTTTTTCTGTCAAGAGTATAAATTAAGACAAATCTTTTTTCATTGTGTATAGAATACAAAAAACAGGGTTTACTTTATTGGAGCAGAAATTATAATTTATTAAGAGAATTATTTTTAAGGTGGCTCTTTTCTGTCAAAATTGTTAACATTACTTGCTGTTTTTGTCAGCTTTGAATGTTTTCTGTCTTTGAACAAGAATACGAATATAAAAGTGTTGTTTGATTTTATGTTCTTTTAATTTTGTTTTCAACAATGGGAAAAACTAAGAATTTGGCATTGCTCTACAAATTTTTATAAATGTTTAAATCATTTTTAACAAAATTTAAATTGTCAGAACTGATCTACTGCTTTTTAAATTACCCCAACAAAAAAAGAGCACAGCAAATAAATTTCCGCCAAACATTTTCACTTGTTGTCGCATTAAGGCAATCTTGTTCACTTTTCCACCACTGTCACGTGATTAAATTGATGTCGGTGTGTTGACATAGCCTGGCTCCCTTCGTCACCGACATTGTAATCTTACGTGTGTGAAAAGGAAACGTGACCAATAAGGCCATTTTTGTCAGTATGATTGATTATTAATTATCTATTTATTAGGTTTTTAATTAAAAAATGAAACAACAAAAGTTTTAAATTTAATAGTAACTGTTATAATAAAAATAACTATTATTGTTATAACTTTTGTTCATACATTTATTTCCCCCTTTTTTTATTCGCAATTTTTTTATATGTATGACACATTTCAGTCTGGATATAATTTCATTAGACACAAATTTATCTGTACTGGGATCAATTTGGATAAGCGAAATTAATTTTGGTCGTGAGTAGTTTTTCAAATTTAATTACATCATATCTTTAAGGGTCCTAAAGGAACACATCCTCACTTGAACGAAAGCTAATCAAAGAACCAAACAGACACAGAAGCATTGTCTTTCTGATTTATTGTCTTTTTTTAATGTATATATTTATTGTGTTTTTGTTTTCTTAAGCCTAATGGTTATTTATTTCTTACTTTTTTTATTTATGCATTTATTTTATTTATTTAAATATATTTATTATTTCCTTTTTTAGAGTGCGTGATATATAATACAGGGTTGAGATGCATCGTTTATAAAACATGGAAAGAACTAAATTGGTCCTATTTTTCGTAAATCTGCTTAAACACAAAACTTATCTGACCAATAGCGCTTAGCAGACTAAGAAATTACAAGCCAAAAATACCGTATAACAATTTATGTCATGTTTTTGTGATTAGTTCAAAACTTCTCCCTGCTTAATATAGATTTATCCTACTTTTATTGTCGGCAAAGAAACCAGCCGATTTCGCTTCCATGCATTCAAATTCAAGCGGTTTTATCTCTACTGTTGAAACCTTTATTCAATTTCATTTTAAAGCATTCAAATTTATACAGCATTCTATTCAATTAATTTGAAGGCGTTTTTTGTAACCATAAGAAAATCGGCAGTCAATTTAGCAGACTATTGTGCAACTTGCGATTTTGACAAAAAACTGCTGCAAATTTAAATGCTGTTCGAGTAAACTGTTAAATGCATGACGTAAAAGAACATTTGGTTACAATTTAAGTGAAATTAACCGACAATTTTCTGGAACTTATAATTTCGTGCAAAATAAACTAATGGGACGGGAAAACCCTTTTTGGTTTAATTGCGAGCAGTATTTTCTTCTTACATAGGTCAAGGCTAAAGTATGTTTTTACCTTTTTTGCAAAAGGTTTCAGTGAAATTGGCTGAAACAATCTATAAAATTGTTCTAAGTGTTTATTGAATCATTGTTTATATATTTATTTATTTTTATTTACTTGAAAGATTAACGAGTCAGTATTTCTAGTAATTCTTGCGGGTACATCCATGTGAACATCTTACTTGGTAGGAGTGTTGGCTCTAAGAAGAGCCGTTGGGTTCTGTTCGCGACGTTTCGATCCGTATGTTTTGCTTGTCTTCGGGAGAAAACTATTGACGCATTTAAACAAAAACAAGAAAGATTTTATCTTGTTTGTTTCTTTTAATTCAAACTTCCTCGTTGACCTTGTTTAAACGGTTTACATTGTTTTGCACTATATGCCATCTTCACCTCTTAATTAGTAACACACCAGCGACAAATATTGTTTTGTTTTAATTTTTTTTTTAGTTTGGACAACTTGATTCTTGTGAATAAACAAATTCTTGATTTTAATGATCGTTGTCGACCGTTTATTATTTCTTAAGATTATTCGCAAAACAAGTTGGTTAATATATAGATTTATTGTATTTATTTAAATTCTGTGGACAATACAAAATTACGAGCAGAGGCCGTCCAGGGAAAGGCAAAAGTAAAAAAAAACTGTCATCAAAAAAGATGTGCCCTCCCAGACCATGCTCATTTAAAGGCATCGTACATGTTTGTAATTACTCAAAATATATATTAGCATAAAACCGACTTGGTAACAAGCAACGGAGAGCTGTTGATAGTATAAAACATTGTGAGAAACGACTCCCTGTGAAGTAACGTAGTTTTTGAGAAAGAGGTAATTTCTCACTAAAATAATAAAAGACTTCTTGCAAGAAGCCTTTTATTCCTATCTGAAAGCACACAAATTTGTACAATTTTGGTGTTTTTTATTTCAACATTTTCTTGCAACTTCGATGACCAATTGAGCCCAAATTTTCACAGGCTTGTTATTTTATGTATATGTTGGGATACACCAAGTGAGAACACTGGTCTTTGACAATTACCAAACGTGTTCAGTGCCTTTAAAAGAATTAAAATTGATATTATATAATACACAAAAATCTAAAATTGTAATGAAAAGTAAAACAAAATGGCAAGTAAAAGAATTATAAAACAGAAACAACCGCTACATAGTCAAACAAAACCAGAAACACCAACCCGACAAACTGAAAATTAAAATAAAAAATAAGACAAATTCAAAGAACATTTATATACAATACAATAAATAAAAAAAGGTTTTTGTACAACATATCCCTGCTTATCGGTCAAAATTAGACCATTCCTCTAACTTTCTCAACTCCCTGGGGAGCATAAAACTCCAAGCTGATTAAACTAGCTCTGATGTTTAACACAGTCTCAAATGCCGGCCTCTAGAACCTGCTGGTTGCCTACCAGTGTGCCTTTGACCTTTCATTGTCAGTCTATAGTAGTTGATATGCGTCATTGCACTTTTACGTCCAACCAATGACATTATTGGGTTTTTAGGATCAGTGCTATCCACAAACAGGGTACCTGTCTACTATTTCGTAAGATACCAAGTATTCGACGCTAAATGGGCTCTTTACTATGCCCGATATGTAGCAGGGAACGTCCCTCCCCCCCGCGCAAATGTTCCAATACTCTGACACAATCTGCCCTCTTGTCAGATTGCCTC
The DNA here is from genome assembly GCA_021014325.1 of Plazaster borealis. Lineage (NCBI taxonomy): Eukaryota > Metazoa > Echinodermata > Asteroidea > Forcipulatida > Labidiasteridae > Plazaster > Plazaster borealis. Next base: position 16,057,703 of record CM037468.1, on the reverse strand, counting down.
TTGTACAGTCATTTGGTGCTCGATGTGGCAAGGTGTACCCCCCGTACCCCCCCCCCCCCAGTGTGTCTTCATTGCGTTATGGGAATCTTATGCATTCTTAAATAGATTTTCGGGGAGGGTGGTTTGGGGTTGGGGGCAGAGTTGCGACAACTTTCGATTAAACGCCATTTGTAGTCGGTCCCCCCAAAACGCGTGCACACACAGGGTGCCAGACTATAGACTACACATTAGGTTGGGATGCATTTGGACTGAAAATGGCGTCTAGCAACCACAAAGACTAAGAAAACTGGTCCCTCCATGTTGCAACATTCTCATACAGCTCTGGTTGGGGGGGGGGGTACTTCTGTACAAGAGGGGAAGAGTGGTCTGTGTGACGGTGAAGGAACATTGGGGTGGGGCATCCCCGTGCCACATGGAATATGTACAGAAATACAGCCCCCTCCCCCCCCCGCTCGAAAATCCACTAAAGAATTCTTGAGATTCCCAGAACGCTGCACAGACACATTGGGGGGAGGGGGAGGGGCGGGGAGGGGGTCACACTATGCCACATACCGAGCCCCAAGCGAGACGCCACGAGCAGGGACATTCGGATGACCGACAGCCACGCCCCTGGAGGACAGACCGCGAGTGTGTGTGTGCCTCTATACGTGTATTGTACACGGTGTCGAAGTACGCCCTTTCACCTTACGTAATAAAGCATTCCAACATACAAGTTGGAGATTCCATACGAACAATAATCATTGAATTAAACAAAACCGATTACATCACAAACGTGGACAATTGTATCGCCATTTTGGTTGGAGGGAGAGTCGAGAGTCGTTTCCTTCTCTAGAAGTCTGGATACGGTATTAAACCATACTCAACAACCACAACTTGTCCGACTGATTGGGACTATTCTCTCCAGTGAGTAAACAGTAAGTTGTCATTCAGTTGTTTGACTTTGATTGTTTTAAAACCTACTATACATGTCAAACGAAACAAGACTGTTATTACACATGTGACCTGAAGACTGTACTCTGCTAGTGATGCACACCAGCACCACTAAATACAAACTGAAATGGTTAGTCGATTTACACCAAGACATTACTAACAACTGAACAGGTTAGTTGACCTGATGGTTTCATGAAGTCACTTGAAGACTCTACTCTGTTCGTGATTTACACCAAGACATTCATAACAACTGAGTTGGATTAAGTTGACCTAGTGGTTCATGACGTCAACTTGAAAACTCTACTCTGTTAAAAACTGAACTGTTTAAGTTGACCTAACGGTTTTATGAAGTCAATTTGAAGACTCTAGTCTGTTAAGCTTGAAGACTTTACTATGTTCGTGACTTACACCAAGACTATCTAACAGAAACTTAAATGATTTCTGGGTGAGTGAACTCAGAGGTTGACAAATAGTGTGGGAAAGCTGGGTCCCATTATAACGTGCACAAAACAATCCTATTGTGTGCACAAAACTTAATCCTTTCGATATGTACTATTTTTTGAAAATTAGTAGTGAACCAATGTGTACATTTCCAGAATGCTTAAATCTTTAGTGTGTGGGTCCAGGGAACATCTGTTCAGACCAGAACAAGAAGAATTGTGCCCCCAAAAGACTGATAATGTGTTTCGTTATAAGGATAAGTGAAGTGGCACTCCAAGTGCTTCGTTTTTAGCATGACCCCTTATAAAGGAAAACTTGTCTTCTTCTTTTTAGGGGGTTTAAATTTCTTTCATTGTACAAGATTTCTGGACACCATGGCTAGAGAAAAAAAATGACTCAAAATGTGTCACTTGGGTAACACCCTGCCCCAATGCCAATTTGATACATGTTTGTTACACTAGCTGATATTGAAATGATTATAACACGCACACACATACGTTTGTCATTACGGTTGCTATTCCATGGTGAATTTTGTACATTAAATTTGCATTACAAAAATCGAATCATGAAACAGTTATCGGCGAAGACAGAAAACCGAACTTTATCTCGGTCGAAGAAATGCAATTTGTGTTTTGATCACGTGGCCTGGATATCAGTATTTTTCTCAATTAAAAACAAAATGGCAGATTGTTTACATATTTTTAAAGCTTAATTAACACTTTTGACTATATAAAATTAAAATCAATTGACATTCGATGACGTAATGATGACGTAATTGTTGTAGACAGGGACCAATAAATTAAAATCATTTCCGTTTCCTTTAGTATTTATTTTGAAACCGGATTTGTTTTATTTTCTTTTTACAATCAATTCCTTCAATGGTCTATTTTGCGACTTTAATCGTACCCAAAATTGTATCCTGATTTAGTTTTTCTATTACCTGTGGACATTGTTTGTGTGCTCTTGCAAGTCCGCAAAAAGTCTCAAGATACCGAGCGAATATGGCTATGGTTTACACTTAGCTTGTGTTGCCTACCAATCTAAAACAGAATAGTTCTCACGAGTTTTCCACGGGTTTTAACTTGAAGCCAATATTGGTCACAGTAGGAAGACGCTTGCATGAACGCCTAGGCTTTCCAATCATAAGCAAACACAAACAAACAAACAGATAGTAAACAAGCAGACATTGACATTGAAGTATGAAAGCCCAAAGCAGTTTCGCACTTTCGGATCCTCAGTCGATTCTTAAAATCAAAGGTAGATGTAGAAGCAATGTTGAGCACACGTCTAATGTAGACGTCTCTCGTTACTGCCGGATACCTGGTCTCGCTTACCGGAGTATTTCATCAAAGTAAAGTCATGCGAGGCACAGCTTAATGACAGAAATTTCTTTTTCGGCAGACCAATGTTTGTTCCCACTTCCTGACAAATGGCGTCCCGGCCCTCATCGTTTGAGGACGACTCACGCGGTATGCGTGTGTAAAGGCACCACGAATTGTCTTCGGAGCCATTTTTCACACTTAATCACGTCCGATGACGTTGCGCTCAGCTTTTGGGTGGTGTTTTATAAAAACGCTGCCACGAGCCTGGGACGCTCTCTCGCCGCTCATCTGCGACTTTGGAAAAGTTACAAAGTAGGTTAAAGTCCACAGGTAAAACTGTTGCCCACATATAACTATATATCACACCGTGTGTCTTGGGAAGAGCAGACTCGTTTTCATTCTCTAATTTCTATAAAGTCTGGAAAACACGGAGTAACGGAGTGCTGGTTAGCCTGGGACGTGCTCCCGGTCGTCAGTTTTTGGAATTATAATAGTGAATTATTTTCCATCCTCTCTTTTGTGAAAAGAGGTTTTTTGTAAATGTATTTTTTTAATAACTACTTGTGTGCACGTAATTTTTGCATCAACACATGGGAAATGTCGATCAAAACAACAACAAGAATCAATCTAATAAATTTGCTTGAAGTCGCGTCCATTGTTTTGTGGGTAGAAAAATTCTTGTTGCAACACAGGAGCGGAAAACAAGAGGAACAAATACGGCACTTTGAACAATTGGCATAAAAGAAGCTTACTCAGGATTTGAATTAATTCGGGTACAGGTGGCTGCTTGAAGAGTGAGGGCTCAAAGGGATGGGGGTGGAGGAGAGTACTCATAGTCACGGTTTCTTGCGAGGTTTTTGCCTTTGACAAACACACCCCTATGTTTGTAATAACTCACTTCACCATTGGTTGCGTGTATACGACCACGCATGCCTAGATAGCCACATGCTTACGTTTACGACAATGTTCGTCTCTCTAATTGCTTACGTCTGCGAAAACAAATTCCTTTAGCCACTTGCTTACGTCTACGACAACGCTTTACTCTCCAATTGCTTAAGTGTGCGAAATCGCAAGCCTCAGCCGGTTGCGTCCATGGTAACACGCTCCTTTCCTTACGTATAAGGTTACGTACATCACGCTGCACTTTTACGTTTATGGTTACGTACGCCTCGCTTCATGCGAACGTTTACGATATTACATAACCCACCCCCATGCTACGAGTTGCGAAGGTTGGTCTGCACTGGTAGAAAAATGGCGTAGCGATCTTCGTCTTTTTGTCAAACTGGTACAAGCCAGATTTTAAGATAAGCTCATTACATTAATACGTCTTCGACAATAATCATTTCACCAATTGCTTTAAACCTGTACGAACCACTGCATTCACGTTACAAAGTCAGGTTTTTTTCAACCAAAAATCTTTGGAACCTTTTATTAAGTTGGATAGCTTTGTAGCCCAAATAGACACCTTGCATTGGCCCCCATCGCTTGGCTCAACAATAAAAACGTGCACCAGTGTCTAAGCGCCGCGCACAACTCTCGGCCAATGATAGCTCTTCATTGACCTCAGTGAGGGCGCTGTTTGGGCTTGTGACGTCATATGCAACAGTCTATCGTTTCACACATTCTGTGTTGTACTTGGTTCATTTAAACAAACGTGCAGTTCGTTATTAGTGTAATGTGTCATACAGTCATTGACTTCAACTGTCTGTTTTGTACATCTGCACAGTAATGTTGCTGGAATTCGGTAAACAAACACCAAGCTTCGAGACCACTCGGTGATGCGCGGTGATGCTCGTTGATGCCCGTCCATGCATGAGGGTCTAGAAACTTAATAAGCGTAATAAATTACGTCACATTTTTATGTCTGTTTTGTAATCATGTCAGGTGTGAGTAAACTAATAATCAACTTTATTTCAATGTGTTTTTTCAGCCATTACACAATGATCATATTACGACCCCCCCCCCTCTTATTCTTTCACGAAGTGGATGAGAATGAATGTAAGTCCCTCAAATGTGTCGAACAGTTCAGAATGATGTTGGTGAAAACACATGCATTCAACATGACATGCTGAAGCCGATTTGAATGTGTTGTACAACACTTCGGTGTTGTTAACATGAATGTTCGTGGTTAAGTTTACATAACCAAAGATTTACCGTTCACTTTTAATAGACAAGTTTTGTCTGGTCGTCTGGTAAGAGTAACAAAAAAAGTGCGTTTTGTGTGCGGTGAACTTGGATGCGTTTACTGGCTTCCCAGTCCACCGTGATTGATCCGACAAGGACGGCGTGTTGACAGCCTTCATCTCGGGTGATGACTTTTCGCTATGTCCGACCTAGTTGCATGCATCTGACGGTCTGGTCTGCCTGTGTATCAAGCTGTCTATCTCCCAGCCTCTCCCTAGTGCTTAACACATACACCGTCCGTAAGGCTACCTGACTGCTCAAGACCCAGTTCTTCGTAGATTGCTTTCTTCGCGTGCATATTCAATTGGGACTTATACCGTCTGTAACGACGTGGGCCGCGCGTAAAAGATCTAGAACACGGGCCGGACATTCCAGGATGTTCGGCCCGGCCTCTGCGCGCTGTATCTGTCATAGGTAGATTAGCTGGTATTATCTGCACTTTAAATTGTGCAAACTTCGGTCTTTGATGTCTTGAGCCGCTGCGACCTTCCTCCAGAGACAAAATAAGAAGAGCAGAAAACAAATGTAAAGAAAAAAAATCGAGCTAATTTCATCCGGGAATGAAGCCACGAGTTGATTAACTATCAACAATACGAACATTTGGTTCAGACATCGTTTTTTGCAAATAGAAATACCTCACTGGCCTTACCAAAAGGGGTGGTCATAAGGGGCGTGGCTCTTCAACTGACCCGATTCCATATTTTAAAATGAAAAGACAAAATGCATGATTTAGTTAAAATAAGAAATGATAATGATATAAATTAAAAATCTTATTCTGAAATACCACCGAATAATAAAGATCAGTGCTAACATTTTAGAGAAATAATTTCGCCTGAAATACTGCTAAGGTTGAAATAATAGCTTTTGGATATTCCCCACAAATCAACGCTGCTTAATTTCGATTGCAGCAATCGAAATAACCCTGATTTGAACGAGCACAAAATGATTATACGAACTTGAGAAAACTTGAAATCCCTTAATTAAGCAAGCATGGACATGTACAAACAATAGGTACATTTGACTCTCGGAAGTAGTGATTCTTTCACATCGATTTGCAGAAGAAATTAATAAAAGAGAAATTTATTAAGTAATACAAACCTTAAAAGAGGCTGCAAGAAAAAAGCTATTCAAAATGGCCGTCATCACAAGTCAGTTCCAATCGAATGCCTTAAAACTAGACCGAGATGACGAAAACCGCAAATTATTTCATCGAAAACTCATCAAAATATCGGATCCCTAAAGTTACAGGTTGACTTATTGGAATTTGGGATCAACCCAGATCCAGGCTATCAGTTTACCTCCTTTATTTTGGGAAACATTAATTAATCAAAGAATCACTAAGAACAGCCCCCCCCCTTTCTTTCCCTTGACTTGACCTCTTTTCATTGTTGAAAAGTAGAACTTGGTGTCAAGGGTCGAGCCTTTAGATTTTACCCGAAAGTAATCAAGACGCGCTTAGACGTGACCATCAAGAACGTAATCATAACTTGCACTTTATTCTCCAGGGGGAGTGCAATAATACCCGCTATTTTTGTTTTCATCGTGCGTAAAAACAATACTGCTTTCAAGTGTTATGTCTGCAGTTTCGCCCTCTGGATTTGGATCGGTGTGCCGCTTAATTAAAAAATTGCCATATTATGTAGGTTTTGGGAGCGCGCCTTTCATCATATATTACTGGCTTGACCTAATTGGTGTTTTCATAATTCTTCATTCTTGCCGATTTATCAATTGAAGCTTTCTAAAATTTTATAAAATAAACCACAGGACCACAAAAAGGAAGAAATCGTTGGAATTAGGTTTTGTATTTTGTTTTAGTTTTCTGGATAGGGGACAAAAATCACCCAACTTTCTTGGCTGCTGTTTATCCAATCCCGATAAATTAATACTATTGAACAGTATCTTGCAGCTTTTTGGGGGGACATCTTTAGACATAAGCAAAATATGTGCACATTCGGACCCATGTCATCAAAAGATGTGCACATTCGGACCCATGTCATCAAAAGATGTGCACATTCGGACCAATGTCATCAAAAGATGTGCACATTCGGACCCATGTCATCAAAAGATGTGCACATTCGGAGCCATGTCATCAAAAGATGTGCTCATTCGGACCCAGGTCATGAAAATACGTGCACATTCAGACCAAGGTCATAAAGTGATGTGCACATTCGGACCCATGACGCCAAAAGATGCGAAAAATTCATCAAAATGAACCCGAAAACATATAAACTGTGTAATTTAGGAATCAAGTGCACTAATACTAAAAGTGACCATAACAAGTATTTTGTGAAAGTCATGGTCGACATCCCACGCGACGTCGAATGTCCTCATTATACGAAAACCAACCAGCTGATGTTGAAGGTGTGCTCGTGTCCAAAAAAGGGTGTCCTTTTGACCCATCGTTTTGTCAGTGTGCCTCCCTGTAGTTTACTGGGTCAACCCGACGGGTTAATGGGTCAGTTTGACCGCTCTTCCCCCGGCCCCCTTGGCCACCGTCTTTCAGCACGCACTATGCTTCAGGAGTGACCAGTACTTTATTTTCGCGGGTACTTAATTAGCTAATAGAGTGCGGTGAACGTTACCTGCAGGGGAAAAAGGGGTTTTATTTTTAGTTGTGAAGGAGGAGGGGCGCCAAGAAGCACAAATCAAAAGTCACTGTTGTTTTGATCGCAAGGATTAGGGTTGGAAATTGGAAATTAATTTGACCGAGATGCATAAATTATATTTTGCGTTGGAGGAAGGCGACTCCATTTCCAGGAATTATTTGTCTGACATGCGCGGTGGTGTGCTGCGCGACTGAGCTGAAGCAATGAAATGCACACTGGAGTAATTTGGAATTAATTCTGCATTTTGCGTTTATAATTCGTTGATACTTGAAGATTTACGGAACCTTGAATCAATCTGAACAGATTGTTCGCGATGACATATGAAGCTTTAAAATATGTATTCAATTTGTAATCATTCTTCTGTTTAATGAAGCTTTTACTCATAATATTTATTCCAAATAATATTATTCCACCATTACTACTCACGCTTGCCGCCATTTTAAAAACCGGAGACCTAAACTTTTGATACTTTCGACTGTTTTTTGTTTCTTTGACTCCTTGCCCTGCAAAATCACTTAAAGACACCAACAAATATATTTCAGACATGCTATACATTTCAATTTATGAAGCAGCATTTTGCAAGATGGTAGCCTGAACATAAATGGCCGCCAGGACCATAAGCCATTCGAATTTGACGCTGTATCTAATGTTAATTTTTGTTTTATTAAATTCATGTCTGTTTTTTTTGTAAGTTTTGTTTTGGATAAAATTAAACGTGTTATTTTTCTACGAATGGAGTGAGAATGTTGACGTCATGGCTTTTCAATTCATGAATATGCAACACCACTAGCATCTTTCCTTTGACGCCACAGCCGCCTCGAGTACACAAAAGTACTTGTGGCATTCACTGCAAATAATAATAATAATAGTAATAGTTTATCATTCATTTATACAAAATGCTATCAAATTACCCAAATCATTGAAAAGAACTATAAATGGAATGATGGTTAATAGTTCTGAAGTGTATACAAATATACACGCTTGTCACTTAAATGTGGGTACCAAGATATGAGCAAACGGTTGCCTTGGTACCAGTAGACACCTTTCCACTTTGTTGTGTGCCCCCCCTTAGTGCTAATAGGGTTAGAAAAAGGGGGTGTACGTTTTGTGAGACTAAGCCTGTCCATACAAAATGGTGGTCAGTGTGAGCCTAATGGGGGTTTATCTTTTTCCCTCCCGGCCTCGTTATGGATATGGTCATTTGAATTAAAGAAAACAAAAATGGTGAAGGCATATTAATGCTTTACATCCTTTGGCGTATTTTATTTCCTTGGGTAAACACCAATAGCGCCGCCAACGTTGTCTTTTGAAGCTAAAAGTGCCTTGTGTTACAATATTGGGCAGAGTTCCACCTTCAGTATACAGAGTTGATTTTATCTTCTCTCTTTCTTTAACGTTTCTTTCAGAGTTTAATCGTTTTACCTGCCTGCATCTCATCAAGGCTAGTCTGTCCCCCGCCTCCTCCCCGCCCCGTGATGACGCGGTTTGTCAGACATAGCGCGTCTTACCTGGATTTCCTGCCGTCTAAAGTGCTGACAGGTCGGCGTACCTAGCCCGCTGAGAGAGCGAAGGGCTTTACGCTCCTATACGGCCCGGGACTGATTTCTAAAAAAGAATACCAACCGAAGAGTACACATTGAACAAATCAGGTATTTATGGAACAAAGATATTTGGCAGTGTTTGAACCCATGTCCCGAGTTATAGTTGGGAAACTGGGTCTTACCGGGACCGTGGGTTTTAGTTTTGTTCTCCTTTTTGTGGCGGGCTTTTCCGGGTGAGGGACTGATGTTTATCAAAAAGTCTTTCACATTTCTTTAATTTACCTTCGCCACTGTAGGCAACTCTATACCTTGTTGATGCAACCAAGACTCAACGTGACTAGGAGTGATAAGTTTTCCAAATTCGTTTCACATCTGATATAGACAACGTAAAAATATATCATATTAAAGGCTTGGATGGAAATAATATTATTGCAATGTTAGTTCGAACTCAAAACTTATTCGTCGGTTCGTTCTCAAAAAATCTGTGCGAGTGTCGCTGACTTTTACTGAACGGGATAAAACTGTAAAGTATCTTGATAAAACCCAATGGGCTAGGTTTTGGAGACAATTTGGTGCGTTTTTGGAATAAACTGTAGAAATACACCCAGTTGAAATAAGAAATGACATAAATAAATAAACTGTATGCAGTCTCGACAAAAGTCGTCCATAGTTAGTTCTAATACTAGAGCCACATTTTCTTCCAAAGAATAATATTATTTTGTGTTGGGTCTTGACGTCTATGGTCTATGCGGCATGACTGCACTGTGTTCGAGATTCAACTCAACCCTGGTTCTTTCTAGACAACTCAACCCTGGTTCTTTCTAGAAAACTCAACCCTGGTTCTTTCTGAAAACTCAACCCTGGTTCTTTCTGAAAACTCAACCCTGGTTCTTTCTAGACAACTCAACCCTGGTTCTTTCTGAAAACTCAACCCTGGTTCTTTCTAGACAACTCAACCCTGGTTCTTTCTAGACAACTCAACCCTGGTTCTTTCTAGAAAAGTCAACCCTGGTTCTTTCTGAAAACTCAACCCTGGTTCTTTCTAGACAACTCAACCCTGGTTCTTTCTAGAAAAGTCAACCCTGGTTCTTTCTGAAAACTCAACCCTGGTTCTTTCTAGACAACTCAACCCTGGTTCTTTCTAGACAACTCAACCCTGGTTTTCTTCTGGACAACTCAACCCTGGTTCTTTCTAGACAACTCAACCCTGGTTCTTTCTAGACAACTCAACCCTGGTTCTTTCTAGAAAAGTCAACCCTGGTTCTTTCAAGATAACTCAACCCTGGTTCTTTCTAGACAACTCAACCCTGGTTCTTTCTAGACAACTCAACCCTGGTTCTTTCTAGACAACTCAACCCTGGTTCTTTCTAGACAACTCAACCCTGGTTCTTTCTAGAAAAGTCAACCCTGGTTCTTTCTGAAAACTCAACCCTGGTTCTTTCAAGATAACTCAACCCGGGTTCTTTCTAGACAACTCAACCCTGGTTCTTTCAAGATAACTCAACCCTGGTTCTTTCTGGACAACTCAACCCTGGTTCTTTCTAGATAACTCAACCCTGGTTCTTTCTGACAACTCAACCCTGGTTCTTTCTAGACAACTCAACCATGGTTCTTTCTAGATAACTCAACCCTGGTTCTTTCTGACAACTCAACCCTGGTTCTTTCTGAAAACTCAACCCTGGTTCTTTCTAGACAACTCAACCCGGGTTCTTTCTAGACAACTCAACCCTGGTTCTTTCTAGACAACTCAACCCTGGTTCTTTCTGACAACTCAACCCTGGTTCTTTCTAGACAACTCAACCCTGGTTCTTTCTAGACAACTCAACCCGGGTTCTTTCTGACAACTCAACCCTGGTTCTTTCTAGACAACTCAACCCTGGTTCTTTCTAGACAACTCAACCCTGGTTCTTTCTGGACAACTCAACCCTGGTTCTTTCTAGACAACTCAACCCTGGTTCTTTCTAGACAACTCAACCCTGGTTCTTTCTAGACAACTCAACCCTGGTTCTTTCTGACAACTCAACCCTGGTTCTTTCTAGACAACTCAACCCTGGTTCTTTCTAGACAACTCAACCCTGGTTCTTTCTAGACAACTCAACCCTGGTTCTTTCTAGACAACTCAACCCGGGTTCTTTCTAGACAACTCAACCCTGGTTCTTTCTAGAAAACTCAACCTGGGTTCTTTCTAGACAACTCAACCCGGGTTCTTTCTAGACAACTCAACCCGGGGTCTTTCTAGACAACTCAACCCGGGTTCTTTCTAGGCAACTCAACCCTGATTTTCTTCTGGACAACTCAACCCGGGTTCTTTCTAGACAACTCAACCCGGGTTCTTTCTAGACAACTCAACCCTGGTTTTCTTCTGGACAACTCAACCCTGGTTCTTTCTAAGTAACTAAACCCTGGTTCTTCCCAGAGGCACTTCTTATTCAAATAGCTAATTACAAATGTAGATTTTCATGAGAAACCGAGTACAGATTTCGAGACCCAACTCGACCTTATTTTGTCTGTGAACCATTATTACCTATTTCAAGTAAAGCTATAAATCCCCTTTCATTTACTCAGAGTATTTTTGGCAAGTCATTTTATAACCTCTAGAGACAACACACCCAAGTGGCAATATACCACCCTCTTCTGTCACAAGAAATCAGTTGTCTCTCTTAATCGTACACGCAGTGCTCTCTTCAAATGGTACTGCACTCCATGTTAATTGCATACGGTCGGGAAGGGCGAGCGGGTATCATACCGTCTTAAAAGTGACAACTCCAAAGTGGCCCACCCATTACCCCCTCCTCCTTAGACAAAAGTTGTGAAATTGTTCTTCCGGAAACAGGGCTTGGTGGAATGACTCACCAAGGGTGACCAGGAGGGGGGTAGTATCGCGGTGGGAAATCCCCCGTCAGGTTCCCTTAGACCGGGCCCCCATCACTGCCATAGTGGATGTTATCTTTAAACCTGACAACAATGCTTACATAATCCCCTCAAGATCACATTGGTATTACCTTTCTTTACTCTGGCCACGCCAATAATCAAGACAACCCCCCTATGACCTCATTCGAGAAGTGATCCCCTATTATTGAAGATGCTGCGTTGTGCCCTTCGCGTGCGTAATTATGCCACCTGCACGTACCCCTCGTTAATTGGGTTACGACAATTTGCTAATGAGTGGCATTGCTCATCCACTTCACAATTTACTGTGTCAATTGATTGCACTTCTACCGGGGTATGCCTCCACCTGCGGAAGCTACAGATATTTTTGGACAGCCAAAATTATATAGGTACAACTTGTGTTATACAAAGCATTAAGAAACAGCAACATAAAACAAATATTATAGAATAACTTTGAGCAAATCTTGTATTTAACAAACTTCAGTACTTTTTACTCTTGGAATATTTATCAATTCAATGTTCTTAACAGGGGCATAGCGTGTAAAAAATAAAAGTAATAATAACAAACAAATAAATAAATTAATAAATTAATAAATAAATAAATAAATAAATAAATACATAAATAAATATAAACAAATTTAAAGAAAAGTGACGCAGCCACTTTAACTACAATAAGTAGCACTTGGAACTTGGATGAAAAAAATTCCCTTTATTCAAATTTGTTATTTTGCCTGAACTGCTGAACTGCTATGTTTTGGGGGAAATGCGAGTTGGATCTTGCGAGTTCAGAACGCGTTGTTCTTAAAAAAGTGAAATGTTGCAATATTTTCTCGATTGATCGATTGAGCTTAAACTTTCACAGGTTTGTTATTTTATGATAGATGGGGTCACACAAATTGCAGATACTGGTCTTTAAAAATATTATCAATGCTTTGGGGCTTGATCAAGATCGGAAACAACTTATGGTTATTGATCTATAAGGTTTCTTCTTGAATGTTTTATTGTTGTTGTTGTTGTTGTTGTAGTTGTTGTAGTTGTTGTTGTTTTTGTTTTTCTCTTTCTTTGTTCTTCTCTGACTGACTGTTTGGCGAGATATCCACTCTCAATGCGCAGTTTTATTGTCACCAAGATTCAGTTCTAGCTTCCACGGTGGCCTACTAAAAAGTAGTCCGTCTTGCATTCAAGAAAAGTTCCGACAACTCACGAACTGTTATTCCCTGTGTTTTTGTCGATAACTTTACTTTTTACATCGTTGACATTACGTGGTTTCTGTCATACGATACGTTTAGTGAAAACCAGAGGATGTAAATGAATGTTCACGTTAATAATAATAAAAACGTTGAAAATCCATCGCCAAACAGAAACTCGAAAGTATGTTTTTCATTAATTTCAAACTTGACATAAAATCATTATGTCGTGTTGAGATGACGGGGGCAATTGCATTACAATTTCTACCTGTTTCTGCAATCAAAAGCAGCAGTTCGGATAAATACACAAACCTACTTTGCCAAAATTAAATGTCACACACACTCACACAAAAAGAGGGAGAGAAAATGTTGGTTAGTCCCACTGTGTATTGAAGCGGTGTGTAGACGGTATGTACCGCCGGAGGCCGGTGCTGGGTTGGGCTCAAGGGGGCACCCCGCGGTCGGCTAACGGGGGAGGGAATGGTTTGATCACGGTTAAACTATTCCGGCACATCGATGGCGTTAAGTTGAACCGTATTTCCGTGACTTGGGTTTAGATGAGTGAGTTGAGCAAGGATTTTTTTTATGATTTTTTTTTCTTGATGTAATTAAGTTAAATCGTTGACAGGTTTCTCCGAATGAGTTTGAAATTTCATCTTTGAAATACCTATCCGTTGACACGATGTTCTAAACGGTACAGGGTTAAACGGCACATGTAGACCCTTCTGGATCGCTTTCCCTTCGATGAAAAGGAAAATATAATAACATCATCCATCAGTCTGTGATCATTGTAATTGTCTTGCTATTTTTGTGAGTTATGATTAACCTAAAATACATTGTATTTGTACAATCTCGTCTTATCTGGGTGCCGACCTCTGATTAAGGGAGTTTCAGCCAACTATCTATAGGATTGGCGATCTTTGGCACAGTGTGGGTACAGAGTACGTACCAGTCTTTGGATGTTGTCTTCCCAGGTTGCTTTGAGTCGTTCTTGAGATCATTTCTCAGACATCTAGGATCATTGCTTATCTCCCAAGCACTTCCCCTGGACACATGTCCCCAAAATGTAGAGCTTCCTCCGGTGGACAGAATGAGACGATTTGAGGGTAGAATCTCTACTAACGTAGATTTCTTGGTCCGCCTGTCTGTCTGAAAATTTAAAAGGATTGTATACGTTTGGTAATTGGAACCCACTGTCTGTTTCAATCCCTACATAGTTGTATACCATAAAACTAACCTGTGAAAATTTCATTTGAAAAGGTGGTAGCGTTTTTGAGATATTGCCAAAAATCTGGAGCGGTTATGTCCATGCAGGAAGATCTATCTACAATTGGAATACACAATCTGAAAAACGTTACTGCAATAACGCTTCTCAGATTCAAATTTTTGGGGATAGAAAGTGATATCTTTTTCCATTACCGCAGTATACTTCGAAGTGAAATGTTTCTCAAAATGCATTATACTATATCCAAAGCTGCTGTACTTCTTACCAAGTAAGTTTTTATTGCCATTATTCATTTTCAGATTCATTACCAAACGTATACAGACCTAGTGCGTACAGGACAATGTGTTAAATTAAACACTGCAAAAACTGGGGTTTTAAAATTGACACCATGGGTGTTGTTACATAATAGATACCCGAGAGAGAATCAAAATTAACACCATGGAGTTTCAAAATAACACCAATGTAATTTGTTGGCAGAAAGTAGTGTCATTTTAACACCCTATGCTGTAACCTTTGGTTCTGTTTTGCTATCTATATGTTACAACACCCGTGTTTTTGCAGTGTAGTGTTCATGTTCATCAGAAATCATGTTCATCTCAGTAAACTCAATTCAAAGATGCTCTAAAAACTCGTTTAAAATGTCACCATTGCGTTCTTATAATACTTGTTGGGCTTATGACTAAGTAGTTTATTTAGATTGTCAATGAGTTGCAATCTAAAGTTTGTATCTTTGTATTGCGCAATGGACCCCGCGTGGTGGAGCTGGGTGTTCCATCAATCAACAATGCTATATATAATTATTAATATTAATGTTACTTTTATTACATTTGTTTTTATGCGAACAAAAATACCTTTAGTTTGCGTCTTTATATTCATTTTAAAAACTTTTATTGCCGATGATGGCTAATATTTAGTTATTTTATTATTCGCAAATTTTTATTTCCATGCATTAATCACAACCAGTTGATAAACATACAATTGTAAATTTGTCTTTATTTACAACAGAGGATTGTTCGGTGAGACTATTTGCAAAAACCAATCGTGTATCGAGCTTTTCTTTTTTCCTGCTGATTCCTTCTAAGAATTTGAATAACTATTCCATAAACCATTACTATACTTGTTTACTATACTCAGTAGAAGGATTTGAATGTCATCTCCTATAACAGCAGTATTTACCAAAAGCTTGTTTGATAAAACCAATCCAGTGAGTAAAAGAAAAAGGCTTGTCTCGGATCCATCAAGCGGGGACTATCACCGTTTTTTCCCCTACGCATTCCCGGCTGGGTCTCCGCTCATCACGTTCTCATCGGTGCTAGCCCCTCTCACTTATCATGTATTATACGCCACACTCGAATCAATCCATATTTTCCACAGCCTCTAAAAGTTCAAGGTGAAAAGTCCGCGGTTCACACCGAGGCTGTCGTCACTTCAGCCCTACCGTGAAATCCGCGCAAAGGACCGGGCCGGCCTTTCCAAATCCCCGCTGCATGATCGCAGCTCCGTGCGGCTTACCGGTAAAACTTCCAAGTAGGTAAATCGTCAATTTTCCCCTTTACGAACCCTCCATGGGGCCCTTGAGGGGAATTGGAATCTGGTTTCTCACTATAAAGCATTGCATGAGCTCAATCATGAAATCCCCTCCCGAAAGAAGATTGTCTAGTGGGGTATAACCGTAGCTGGATTTGCTGATTCGAAGGGTCAATTTCACAGGGCCGCGCAAAGCGACTTGCATTGCTATTAAATCAAAATCTATACGGGGGAAGTCACATACACAACATTAACTATACTCATGTTCCACAACGCTAGTAAGCACAACAAATTAGCTTAGCACATGCAAGTCTTGCCAAATGCAATATAATTGTTGTGCTTTTAACAGCTTGAGATCGATCCCTGGTGTTTTTGTAGCTTACATTGTCCCTCCTCTGAGCAGTTTATTTTGTTTTGTTTATATATTTTTCCCGACAATAGCAAATATGGGTCCTTATATTAGATTGTTTCTGGTTTCTATACACGAAATAGCCGTTGAGCAAAACTCTCTGTACACAAGAGACTTTCTTTGAAAAGTGTATTTTGTGTACAAATAAAATGCTTTTAACGGTAAATAAAAGTGAAATAAACAGAAACAAATTCTGAGAACTGCACGTACAGGCAGTGGTCTGGTACCTGATATGTGTAATGATAATCAGTGTTACATACAATGCAGGGAGCACGACGAAAGTATGGCATCTGATTGATGGTGATCTATTTTGCAGGTTGATGCGCTGTCATTTTTTTGTTGCACTTTCTTGGCCCTTTGAACAGTATCTCAGACATCAGTGATTCCGGTAAATAAAACTAAAATAAACAGAAACAAATTCTGAGAACTGCACGTACAGACAGTGGTCTGGTACCTGATATGTGTAATGATAATCAGTGCTACATACAATGCAGGGAGCCCGACGAATGGCATCTGATTGATGGTGATCTATTTTGCAGGTTGATGCGCTGTCATTTTTTGTTGCACTTTCTTGTCCCTTTGAACAGTATCTCAGACATCAGTAATTCCGTGACAATACCAATATAAACTTTATTACAATAGGTTAAGCTTCCTTAAACATTGTAAATATCCTTTTCGGTTAAACCGATCATAAATGCATGTGTTTTATTTGAATTATTGTTACTATTTTTATTTGTTTTAAAGAAATTATATCTTTTTCAAGCCCTCGGTAAAACTTCTGAGGGCATGGGTGAGTGAAATTTGTTTTTATACTGCTTTTTTACATTTTTGGTATATGACATAACACAGCAATTGTTTTGTCATAAAATAACTGTGTGAAATTTGAAGCTTTGCATTGTGTAGGAAATGATCAGGGTTAAGTAAGGTATATAGGTCATATTAGTTAAGAATCTTTTGGAAAGAAGTGGTGGCTCTTAAGAGAACTGTGGTTGATCAAAGTTTAGTCTTAAATGCATCTTATACGTTTGGTCATTGCAGCCTATTGTTAGTTTCAAACCTATGTAGTTGTAGATATAAGCCATGAAACTAACCTGTGAACATTTAATTTCAAAAGGTGGTAGCGTTTTTGAGATATTGCCGAAAATCTGGAGCGGTTATGTCCACGCAGGAAGAATAATCTGCAGTGGAATACACACTCTGAGAAGCGTTACGCATATTCAAATGTTTTGGGGGATAAAAAGTGATATATTTTTCCTTAACCGCAGTACTTCGAAATGAACAGTTCTCAAAACGCGTTATACTATCCAAAGCTGCTGAACTTCATACCAAGTAAGTTTGTATTGCCATTCATTATCAGAGTCATTACCAAACGTGTACGATACCTTTAAAGTTTGGAAGGTTATAGGCTAATCTTCTTATTTGTTGTCATTGAAGTTAGAGTAGTTTATCGAGAGAGAGAAAATCAGATAATTGTGGTTCATACACGTAAGAAGACAAACTGGTGAAATTCCACATCTTAAAAACTGAATTCAGTTTTCCTTATCCTAGCTGAATTAACTTAACAGAACACACACAAAGCTGTTCAACGTGTTGTCCGGAAGTGATGGCCTTTTTTTTTCTTTCTTTTTTTAAATTCCACCCCAGGTTTAAGAAAAATACCCGTCTGCCAATTTCCTTTTCTCCGTCTTGCTGCATGCCCATCGTCGGTTACCACACACCGCGTCGATGACACCGTGAAATAACCCCTGTTTCACCCACAGTCTGCACTCGCCATTTACCAGCCCCGGTATTTTCTAGCCCCCTTCCACATTTCCGTGGTGTTGAAAACCAGAGTGGAGCCGTAGAACAAACATGGATCTCTCCACCAACATTTAGACAAACCGGCCCCTTGTACTTTCCACCCTCGCCCTTTGACATTGTTTTCCTTCGACGGAGATTTTTTTCCTTCCCTCTCTCTCTGAACGTGAGTAAAATAAACGAAAAAGGGGAAACTTTTTTCTTTTCTTGCAGCATGGTTCTGCAATTGCTCGAATACACAGCTGCTTTGAAAAATAGCAAACAGCCACAGCGGCGACCAACAGTTACAGAGGGAGAAAAAATAAGGGTAGAAAGAAGAAACACAATACGCGAAAGTAAGACATTGGTTGGGCGAAGACTGAGGGGATTTTTCAGCAGCGGGCAGCTGAGTTTGCATCCCCGGGGCTAAATGCACCCAATCCCGGCCAAACACTAATAACAGGTTCTCGCTAGAGTCTTCATCTGATGGTCGGTTACATTACATATTGGCAACGACTTCCCCAGCCCAGGGCGTTTAGAGGTAGATATACAGAGGCCTAGAAATGACAGCAAGCCTTCCAAGTCTGTCTGCCATTTATTTACAATATTCTTTAAAAAAATAGTTGAACAAATATAGGTACATTAGGTAAATCTCTAGATAGACGTCTGGTTCCCTGTTTGTAACGTACGGGTTACAAGGCTGATTGTCAGTCTCAAAAAACCAGAGACTGGACTAAACTTTATCCAATCTCATTTTACGGGTAGTAATTTGTATGAGTGAAACACAAGCAATTTATGCAACAATAACTGTCATTAAAAATTAGTAATATGGTCTTAACATCTTATTTGGAACTCATATCGTGAACTTTTTTTTAAATGACAACTTTTTGGACTCCACTTACAAGAAATAATGGACTCAACTGACACCAAATTGTCATACCGTGTCTGATCTGAACCACAGATTCGATAGACACTTAGAATGCTTAGCTAGCTCAATTTGAGGTTGCTTCAGAGCTTTGTATTGAGAGACTAGCGACATAGAGGGACAAGTTTTCTTCTTGATCACGTTGTTTCTGTAAGCACAACCCATTGTGCAGTCTAGTCTGGCACCCTTTTGCGCACATGAGTTTGTTTGGGTGGCCGAAAGCTTCTAATCCCAAGTTATTGCAACTCTTTCATTCTCTGCACTGTGCTGTCCCTGCTGTGCACGCCCTCTTTGTCAGCTGTGGACATAAGAGTACCAATACCATGTGACTAGCCTGTATGGCAAAATTAAACCAGATCAACCAATGGGAAAGCTGCAATTTGCCATACAATTAAGATGGCAGCGCGCACGAGTTGCCTCAGAAGCACACAAATAACTACACACGCAGCATTCTTCTAGTTCTATTTCAAAGTTTTGAGCACAATTGGCCCTCTATCGCTGAAAATGCCACAAAGATTTTTTTTTGAAGTGCACAATTCTTAGATTACCTTTAGACGCTAATTACACGTGTACAGCACTTGTTCGGCAGGAGCTAATTGTTATTATAAAGTCAGTTTGATCGTCTACCGAAACATAAACACTCAGACTCGTATGATTTAGCGCTAGGGGCGCCCCATGGACATGTACACAGAGCGAAAACTAACGCTAATGTTCCACCATTGATCAGTTTTGATAAAACAATTTAAAAACCTACATAGCTATCACCTTTTACAAAAAGAACATTGTCTGTTTCCCTATGTTAAGTTTGTGGTACATCACTTTTACTTGTAAAGCAACCAGACTATTTCGTTCCCCAGCCTCGTTTTAGTTGCGTGTACTCCTATAAATGAGTAACTCCAACCCTGCATCTTATTGATGATTGACGTGTTGAAATATCATCATGTCTTCTGAGATTGTAATTTATCTGCGGATCATGGCCGTTCAGGGACACCGTAGCACCTCTAGCCCGTTTTATTACAATATATTCCTAAGTCCACATGCGAAGCCAAATTCATCTGGTAATCTTCGCCGTCCAAGCAATACATCTGCCTCGGCTTCATCGCGATGAGCTCTGAGTAACTTAACCAGAGCCGGGGATAAAACAAAACACAATCCTGGTCATTTTGGAATGAGTCGAGGAAGGTTGGCAAATTGAGGAGTTGAATTTTAATGGAATTTAAGAGAGGGTATTTCCACTCGGCTAGTAGGATATATCAGAGCTTTTAGCTAAACCTGTGTTATTTCCAGGGGAAGAGCTTGTATAATGTTGAGACATTTTGTACACAGAGAGCAACGCTGCATCGACTAGCACTACGTTATCATTGCCATTTTAAACTTAACATGCTCAACGTGTGTTTTGGCCCAAAAATATGCTTTATGTTACGAGCAGCTTGTAAACGTCACTGATGACGTCACTCTTAAGTGTCTATTATTTTCGTTAAAAGGGGCAACGTTTCATGATGTTTTACAAGATAACGAAGATGGGTTCAAGTTAAAGCCCCCACGTTATAAAACAAACAAAAAACACCTGTCTCTATGTAATACGACCGGATGTAGAAGGGTGGGAAGCTTGGGGTTGTAGGAGGTATGACGAGACTCATAAAACAGCACCCCAAAAAGAGAAAGAAACAACGCAAGACAAAATAAGAGATAAACAAATAAATAGAAAAATCAGTTGGAAAAGTTCGAACTCCATTTCGTAAAGTTGATGAAAAGTCCCCCATCCCATAATAATTGTATCTCCTTAGCATTTATTTACAGGGAACAAGGAATAGATACAGCACGATTCATAGCTTTTAGCTGGTAACCTGTTTCTGCTAAGCGGGAGTGCTCCTATGCTTAGCAAAATAACCCAGGTACTTTTTTTCCTTTTTTTTGAACAGGTGATGTCATGTATCTCTGGAATGCAAATGATCACACCCAGTTTGTCAACTTGTTAATTAATGGCTTGAAACAAGTGTTTAAACTTATTTTAACGATCAGCTTCTAGTAGCTATTTTTAGCTCTGGTTGTTATTTTTATCAAGTTACTCAAACTCTATGATTAAACCAAATTTTATATAGACCGTTTGTTGATCAACTTAGAATATATCTATAACAGTTTTGGGAGGCTTTTCTTCTTGTTTTATGTATTTGATTTTGGATGTGGTTAAATAAGAGTATGCATTTGTAGGCTCGTACTGCGTTGCGTCATTAATGAAAACATAATAATAATTTGTGCAACAGTTGCAATGGCAATACTTGTATTATTAAGAACTAGTATTGTTATTGATTTGTTATATTTGTTGTTAAGAACTGTTATTATACTGCAACCATTCATAATCAGACTGAGGCAAGGTGGATAATATTGGCTGGCCTCTTGTGTGAAATACGGAACTAGTATTAAGTTTTTGCAGTGCAAGTCTGGGTTTTGGGAAAAAAACCCTTCGGCTTAGTCCTGGATCCACTGGTAACAAAATAACTCGCGTACAAAAACATTGCAGAAACATGAAAACCAGCGAGATTCTGCCATAAAGTGCGCCCTCACTATACGATGCACTCAGCGGATAATGAACTCTTTAATTACTTCGATTACAGCCTGAGGATTTGTGAGAGCTTAAGAGCTAGGGATCCATGTATCCATTTCTTGCTTATATTGGTTGTACCAGAAGAAGTGGATCTAGAGTCATAATCCAACATACAGTTCATGTCACTAAGTGTAAGTTCTCACACGTTTCACTGAATAGAGAGAGTGAAAATAGTATCATGAAGATGAAGCGACTGTATCCCTTGAGTGGTTTACCGCTTTCTTAACTTGTAATCCTCGATTTACTTGAAAATGATTTTTGATCAGTTTGAGGAATGAGGTCTGTGTGTAGCTGTTAGTAAGTCAGTCTGGATGGTTTACGAGTCGGTTCAAAGCATGGTTGTAGCTGCATAGTGTCTGGTGATGCTTTGTTTTATTGGGTTGTTAAGTCCGTTTCGTTCTTATGTTTTGTTTTCTCACTCGTATGCTGAACAAACCAAAATTGTCGAATCCAAAGTTGAATGTCAGGCTAGAGCATCGTCTGTTTGTTTGTTTGTTTGTTGGGGTATTTGTTTTGGGAGTGTTGGGGTGTTTGTTTGTTTAGTTGTTTGTTTGCTTGTTCCTTATTGTGAAGCCATCATAGGAACCTATCAGAGGGCAGTCTTTGACACAGCATGTCTGTCACTATGGTCTGGATACCCACCCCATCACAACACGTGTCCAAGTCACTGATCTTGTAATATACATACTGGATATGGTCGGGCCTAGGCGTGTGCAAAGACCCGTGAAGTCGTCACGCACAAGCGGCAGCCATCTTGAAACTCGCAAAAAACAACCGTTTAAATACAAGCAGTGCGTATACAAAATGCGATGTACTTTTAAGGAAGGGATTTGATTCCTCAACAAGTATTTGCGCGCAATGTTGTTTTATTCACTGAATAATTCTTTCAAAAATTTGATAATGTGCTATGATGCGAGTTTCAAAATGGTGCCCACTGACTTTAACGAACATTCACAACTTGCTATCGAGTCAATAGTGACCATTGAGGGCCATTCTCTGTTTTCGGTTTGAGAGTGAAGCCTGGAGGATCCAGTGTTTTCCAATGATCTAGAAACTTTAACATTGTTGCTCTCTTTCTGATCCTGTGACAGCTTTTGATTTCACTGACTGCTATTAGGTCCATGTTTGAAGATACAATGCATAACAGTTACTGACAAAATGATATTCAGATCGTTTGCATTTTTACAAATGTTGACAGTATGGCGCGTTAAGCTAATGCAGTGTACATAACAAGATCGATTGATCAATTTACAAAACAGTGCACATTCGTTGCAATCCTCGATATGTTTTTCTTTTTGTTGGACATTTTTGGGTGAAGCAAAAATATGTTAATAGTCGCAAGTCAGAACTACTAAATCCAGTATTGTTGTATTTGTTACTCTGTACTCGAGGACTACTCGAGTACCGTTTAGATGTTACTCGAACTCGTACTCGGCTTGCAAAATACTCGTACTCGAAGTGCATACTCAATACTCCACTAAACAAAAATTCACTCTCAACTGAAAGTGTACTTGCATTTATTTTTTCGTTGTAAGGATTGCGCACTATACGCATTACGCATAACGCATGACTGACACATGAATTTTAAGCCTTATTCTGTAGAATGTTGTTAATATTAGTGGTGTATTTTGCTTTATCTTTTGCCATGTTCAAGTAAATTCCGTATCAGAAATCTAAGTTATTTCGTCACCTTGTATTAAACTAAAACCTATTACCGAAACCAAAGCTACTCGAGTACCGTTTGGATGTTACTCAAACTGGTACTCGGCTTGCAAAATACTCGTACTCAAAGTCCATACTCAATACTCCACTAAAAACAAATTCACTCGAAGCCATGTACTTGATACTCAACTAAAAGTGTACTCGCATTTATTTGTTTCGTTTTAAGGATTGCGCACTACGCATAACGCATGACTGACGCATGAATGTTAAGCCTTATTCTGTAGAATGTTGTTAATATTAGTGGTGTATTTTGCTTTATCTTTTGCCATGTTCAAGTAAATTCCGTATCAGAAATCTAAGTTATTTCGTCACCTTGTATTAAACTAAAACTTATTACCGAAACCAAAGCTCCTTTATAGATTGGAGGGAACAATAACGTCATCGCAGCGCAACTAACTTACGAACACGCGTAATTACAGAAAGTCAAACGCGTTTTTTATGGTCAGAGGCGACAACAAAAAAAGACCCCGTTTTCGCATATCGTAACAAGAGCGGTGATCTGGCGCACCAGGGACCGATTTCACAAAGAGCTAAGATCGATCTTAAGCTGTGTATCAATCTCAATCGCTAAGCAAAGTGTGATGTCACAATACAGATCACTATTGGTGATACTGACAACTCATCTTAAGATGAGTCTTTAGTGCTTAGTGACATCAAACCCAGTAGTGAAGATAGAATGTAGTGGCTGCAAGTAAAAACGTCTGTGAACTTCGAGCGACGGCCCCAAGAAACGGGGAGTTGGACAGATCTAAAAGATGATTCGGATATGATTCACAGATAACCGTGCTGTCAGGTTAACTTTCACAGCTGCCGTTGTGGTAAGGCGACCCAACTGTTGCAGCCTGATCAATGAATGACTGATGGTATGTCGTACGAATAGTGTAAGCCCAATTTGTTGAGAATGACTTCGACTTCCTTGCTCTAGACGTGGGTCCCGCACTTTTTTGTCAACTTGTATAAAAGGAACAACGGTTTAGGGATGTTTTGCTTTTGTGATGATGCTCATTGCGAATTAATTACGCGGCTTCCTGTATTGGCATCCGAATTAAAGGTGGACTCTCACAGCAAAAACTGGCAAAAATATTATTTTAATAATTTCAATTTATTTTGGCACTGTACAATTTTGCATATTTTCCTCAAAGCCATGTTCTATTTTTGTTAAACGCCCTTCAACATTGTCTGTTTATTAAATTATTTTTGTATAGAGTCCAGAAAGTTATCAACTTTCAACTGGAGAGGGCGTTTATTTTCACCCAGCCGTGGAGTATGGTTGCTAAAGTGTTATTAGTCCTGTTTTATTGTATTTAAAAATTATACACCCATAGCAAGATTGGTTTAAACCGTCATAAAAGTTTCTGAAAAAGCAATTAATTTTACAAACCGACTAAAAGTCGCTCCTCTTTTTATGTTTTTCCATTTTTAAAGATAGTTGAAGGATTTAGTGTGGAACACATTCTCCGTCCTATCAATTCAAGTGTATCACATCGAGACTGGACTTAAAATGTCATGACCTGGATACAAAGACAAACCCTTAGCTGCTCCCCTCCGTCTAGGAATATAAACGTACTGAAAATTATAGCATGATGTGCGTGCCAATCGCGCTATGTCGAAGTGATATCTATTAATCAAAAGTCAATTTGTAATTACCATAGTGCCGCGTATCATTCGTAAACACTGCCAAATTACCCTCTAAAACGTTACCTCTAAAGTACACTCATCAGTGACACATCCCCCTTACCCCCTCCCCAAAACTATCAATCTGAAACTGTTGAAAGAAATTACCCCTCCATTTACCCCCTACCATTAGCAAAACCTTCATGGATTACCCACTGAATCACAATCTCTAGCCGTCTTCCCTTTCCTTTTAGAATCCTCTCTGAGATTCTTGTTCCGGAAGCTCCTTGCCCCCCCCCCTCCTAAACCAATGCACTGTCTAGCCCGTATGATTCCTCTTTAGTCCCTGGCGGTCCCCGCCCGTGCCCTGCCCCTTGCACTTGCCCGAACGTCTCGGATTTTACCGCTGTGGTTTGATCAACGATGTCATGTAGTTTCCGTTAGTACTTCTTGAGGATTGGGAGGGCTATGAGGGGCGATGATTGGGGCGAGAGATCAGAGCTTAGCAGCTGAGAGCAGGTCTGCAAATAGAGAACGAGGTTAAGCATAAAGCATCCTTTAAAACAGAGTCGGGAACAGTTGTTGGAGCTGTTGTTGTTTTTTACTATCTGTCTGTCTCTTTCTTTCTTTTTTCAAGTTTTGAATCCGGATTTTTAACGCAGCGGAGAATAATCGACCAATGACACTTAAGCTTTCTCCTTTGACATGCTCCTGCCATCTCGATCTTGTTCCCATGTGCAGTAACAATAATTGACATTGATAGTTATTACAAGAAGAGGGCCCAGACTACTTTTAATTGTCGTTTCAGCCTCGTTTTGAAATGCAAACGGGAGACAAAACAAAACGGTTGCACTTCTTTGCTTTAATCGATTATCTTTTAACTATATTTAAAAATGCAAAACAATGTGTAATGCATAGCCTTTAGTCGGCAATACAAATAAATAAATAAATGAAAATAATGAAAAAACATTAAAATCATCGCACAAACTTATGCAAGAAAAAAGCAAAACCAAAGATAACAGTTTAGGTTTTTAGAAATCTAATTGCTTTTATACGCTGATGCTCCGAAACCTCCAGCTTTGATTACATACGATTTGGTTGATTCTTGGCAAACGCAATTGCTTTAATTTTCACCAATTCTGAAAATCTCAAAAAGTAAAACACCTTTAAACCAATCATTGCGTGAACAGGGTTTTTCTATTTCTGATGACCTCAGCGTAAATCATCCGATGGGTGGGCCGTCAAACGAGTCACATCAGACTCGGTACAGCACATGGAAAACTGTGTACCACAATGGCGGAAAGCCGCAGACTTTACATCACGTAAACCCATTTGGCAGCCTCTTAACACCTAGGCAATGAATAATTTTGTTTAAAATTAGCGTTCGAAATTCCACCCTCACCACCGTAGAGTCATCGGCTTAAAGTGGCCTTAAGTTGAGATGCGTAAACCAAATACCCCGAATCACCAAAGACAATTTTAAAAACATCTTAACTAGTCAAGTAAATAAAACAGCTTCATGGTTGTTGTGATCTTTCTTTCTTTTACTTTGGAGATCGTCAAAATAAAATATAAATTCTGGTAAATTGTTACTAATCCATAGCGTTGATAATAGTATTTGGCTACCCACATTTAGTTTGATTGGTACCCATGCTTGTTTATTGTATACATTATGTTTAAAATGTCATTGTGGTTTTAACTATATCTATGTTACGTAAAACTATTATAATACCATACCAGAAAATACGCCCATTGTACCATTAGTGACGTCACACTGTGACGTCAGCGTGTTAATGCTTTCCTTTGGTGGTTTACGGTACCAACAAACAGGTTGCAAATGCAGAAAGAGCCGTCTGGTTATGTGGCAATCGAAAACTATAAATTCGAAAATGTGTGACGTCATCGCAGTCATGTTCCCAAAGTATTAAACATCTATCATGAAGTTACCGGGTTGTGTTAGATTGCAAGTTTGTCTGAGTCAAAATGGCCGCCGGGCGCTTTGGCGTAAGACCCGTCGATTTGCATTCCTTGGTTCGAAGTTAACGATTTGTTGGTCAATTGAGATAACTTTTGTTTTGTAAGTAGATTTAAATTTATATTACAAAATAGCCCAAACCAGGAGCTGAGCCGATAAACCAGGGGATCGGGGCAGGGATTAAGTGGCACCTCGTGATGTCATGTAAAATTATTTGGCGGGAAATGAGTGGTTTGAGGCTTGGCAGAACTTGCAGAGTGGAGAAACCCTAACAACGCGGGAGATTTATCTGCCAATTTAAAACTGAGTTATTGACAAGAATCGTTTCGATGGCTTCAATCGTTCGTTCAGAAGAGGCTCTTTGAACTTTTTTTCAAGAAAAAGGAATAGAAATTCGCTGACAATCTTGCAGGAGTCGTCATATATCCACGCGGTCATTATCATCGCTATTGCCTCGTTCTCACTGGTAAACAAACCAAGGGCTCCCCAGAAGCGATGAGCACACTCTGAAAACTCCAGGTCCCCAGGGGCCGTGACCCTATTTCCGGGTCAGGCTGACCCAGAAAATGGTTAAAATTAGGTTTTAACACAAACTCTGCGTCAGTTTTGGGTTAGTTTGACACAGATTCCGGGTCATACTGACCTAGAAACTGGTCAGGCCCCACGAGACCCTCAATCCCGTTCAATTCTGACCCGGGAGTGATCAGAGTAAACCCACAGGACTGAAGATAGCTGAAGAAACAACAACAACAACAACAACAGCAACAACACTCTGCTGACCTGAATGACCGGGGGTCTGGACTACTCATCAAGAATTTACTTGTCTACCAACTTTACAGAAAAACTGTGATGTTTACATTCGTTTTAGTCCCTCCAAACTTCCAAGAAGGCTGGACATTTGTTTCTTGGTTCCTTTACTTCTGGAAGGTTACACGAGATGGATTGTTCTGCTTTTTTAAAACGTCTTGGAATCAATCATAACGAAGTCTTGTTCCTACTCTGAAGAACATCACATGGAATCTCAGTGATGAGACTCAATACACAGCCGCGAAAGGTCATCAGAACGTAGCAGACGAACCCCAAATCTTGTTTCTGTCCAATCCCATCTCCTCATCGCTCAGCCTTTGCACAGTTTCTCTTCTCTTCTCTTCTTCGCAGCCTGTTCTCTCGTATCACTTTCCCGCCAAAACTCATTGGGGCGCGCGGAAAAACCATAACACGCTAGCATCCGGGAACTGTCAAGACAGATGTCTCGACGCGAGTGAGCGGTTCACGACAGGCTGCGAGTTTTTAAGGGAAAGGACCTGGGGGAAAGTGCGTCATGGGTAAACTTGGACTGTCGGTAGAAGTTAACGTTATAATGGGAATAGAACTCACCCTAGTTCTTCACCCCCCCCCCCCCCACTTCGCCCCCAGCGCCTTCCCCTCGGCAGCATGAGGTCAAAGTATGAGTACCATTACTTGGCAGAAATTGAACTTTATTGCAAGAAAAAAAGTAACATTTAGAATCCCCTGGGTTTGGATTGACCAAATCTGGGCTCCATATGGATATAGGCCCTTATCCAGAACAGCATGATCCTTTGCTGGGATTAACTTGAGCTGGTTTACGAATCAGATTAGTAAAATGACCTGTATTCGTGGTCAGTGTGACACCAAAAGAGTCATGTGATTCAACGAGTGGGTTTGTTACCCGCCCTTGACCCTTCCCCTGATGATCAGGATCCAAGCCAAATCCAGACCAGGAGTTAAAGTTTACACTTCGTCGCAATATGATACCGAAGTAAAACGGCTTTCATTCATGGGCTATTTCGATTGCGGCAATTAAACTACAGTGATTTGGGGGATCTTCAAAATGTGTCTTTATGTTCAGAGGTATATGGAATGGTATTGGTGTGAACTTTGGAACTTGTGAGCTTCCAAAATTTAAAATTGTAATCAATTAGAAAATGAAGACTGTTTTATTGACCCCATGCAATGACGTCACACACGGCTATTTCCTGCTCATGCTCTGCCATTAATGTTGTAGTCAAAGTGCTTGTATTAAAAGCTTCTGTGCAAACCCGACGATGGTCTGCTTGGGTCGTGGGGCCCGTGGGTACCCTTGCCTGGGTGGGGCGGGAGCCCCGGGAATGAAGTACGAAGTTTGAGGCTTTTGGTAGAGAGCGTGTGTAACGCTCGCGTGTTGCCTGCAGTGCACAGTGCACACGCAGAAACTGACTTCGAAATTGGCGCGACAAAGATTTGCTGTGCATGATGTAAAGTGAATTTGATCAAGTAGTCGATGAAAGAGATCAAATTTTGTTTCAGATTTTGTTTATTGTATTACTCACGACTTAGTAAATGGGTATCGATTGCTGATGACATCAACAGACAATAATTGTGCGATATGGTGGTCGTCGTCGTCATCAACGTCATTGCTGCTGCTGCTGCTGCTGTTGTTGTTATTGTTGTTAGTTGTTGTGTTTAATGGGCACTGTCTCCTTCACTTTGTATCTTTTGATGTGTTCGAGACAATGAAGTCCCAGTTGTTGTTTTTTCTTGTTCTAGCTCTGGCTCTTGTACTTGTTCTTGTTCTTGTTCTTGTTCTTGCTCTTGCTCTTGCTCTTGTTCTTGTTCTTGTTCTTGTTCTTGTTCTTGTTCTTGTTCTTGTTCTTGTTCTTGTTCTTGTTCTTGTTCTTGTTCTTGTTCTTGTTCTTGTTCTTGTTCTTCGTAGTCGTGTTCTTGTTCTTGTTCTTGCTTGTTCTTGTTCCTGTTCTTGTTCTAGCTCTAGTTCTTGTTCTTGTTCTTCACAGTCTTGCTCTTGTTCTTGTTCTTGCTTGTCCTTGTTCTTGTTCTTGCTCTTGTTCTTGTTCTTGTTCTTGTTCTTGTTCTTGTTCTTGTTCTTGTTCTTGTTCTTGTTCTTGTTCTTCGTAGTCGTGTTCTTGTTCTTGTTCTTGCTTGTTCTTGTTCCTGTTCTTGTTCTAGCTCTAGTTCTTGTTCTTGTTCTTCACAGTCTTGCTCTTGTTCTTGTTCTTGCTTGTCCTTGTTCTTGTTCTTGTTCTTGTTGGGGGAAAAAGTTTTGCAGGTAGAAACTGCAAACCCCATCCACATGCAAGGTCCTAACCTAAGACTGGATGTGAACTGGTGTTCATAGAAGTGAATAAGGCAAGGGGACAAAATGTGGAGATTGCATCGATATCGCATTATCTTGTCTCCCACAATGTCATTTCACAATAAACCGATATTCAAAATACAGCCCTGGCGAGGCGACTCGTCACTTTACACGGTGCACTTTCCCCTCGTGCTCCAGCAAACAACACCCCAGGCTAGAAGCCGGCTTGAACTTGCTCCGTGGCTTGTACCAGAATCCATTGACTGCCCCCAGGAGAATTCTTCCCAAGCCGTAGTTTCCGCGTAGACCTCAACTGTGTTATGTCTTCACTAAGTCTAAAAAGGGACTCGACCTTTCAGCAAAAAAGAAGAAAAGTTGCCTTTTTATAGCATTCCAGAAAATTAAACAAAATAATAGGTTCTTCATTAAAGCAAATACACAACATTGGTAATTGTCAAAGACCAGTATCCATACTTGATGTGACCAAACATAATACATAAAATAACAAACCTGTGAAAATTTAAGCTAAATTGGTCTTCGGAGTCATGAGAAAACAGTGAATTTTGTTTTAAATATTTCACCAGTGATAAAGACTAATATTGTTTTACTCATTTCCTAAACACCATAGCATATCAAATCTGTGAACATTTATATTTTCAACCTTACACCCTTTAACAATTTAACAGAGATTCTATTTGTTTCTTTAAGCATTGTTTTTTGTTTTGTCTTTCTTTGTGTGTTAACTCATATTTCGGATGCTTTTGTTTCAAAATGTGAAACATGCAAGTTGTTTACGACTTTGCATCACCTGTCTGTTGACATCATTGTCAATGAATTAAACCACGCCCCTTTCAGCTGTTACATAATCAATATCCTCCAATGACCAGGCCCTCTGGATCGGTCCGTCACTCTGGAAGTTTCCATGCTTTGATAATGTAACCTTGCTAATGTGACAACTGCAGTGAGTGATGTCATTACAGAAAACGGTCCAATCAAATGTGTTACTGACTCCATTGAGAAACCCCTCTTTCCCATAGTGCGGGGTGGTTAGCACAGCCTGCATAAAACCTACCGGTAAATAATTAATCATTGTATGACTGGAAGTCCTCCAATGTCCTAAAAGTACACCTTACATGAATTGATGGTACGTTTTCAGATGTCGAAAATACCAAAAGTGCCGTGACCTTGTCAGTTCTTTTTTTTTTTTTTTGTTACCTGGCGTGCTTGTGGTTCCCTTCTCCGATGTGCACAAGGGTCGGATGCATTAATCAACGAGACAGACCAGATGGGTAACCAGTTTGTGAAGGGGGGGGGGGTCGTGACGTCATTGACGGTGGGGCCTTCCGTGGCGATGACATATCGGCCCAAGAGGCAAGTCTGCTGTTGGTTGTTTTTTTGCGAGACGAGGTTCAAGGTTTGCCGGGTCGTCGTTGTTGTTTGAACGGTGGCGGCGCAGGCAAGACACCTTGGGCGAAGTCCTCGTTATTGGTGATGCTGCTAAACTGTTTCATTTGCAACGCGACTCCGTAATTAACTAAAAACAACGAGGCGTTTGATGAAATGATTACAGACTGAAGAAAGTTAAAATTCCGTAAGATGCATTTAAACTAAAATAAATAGTAAACAAATGAATAAATAAATAAATAAATAAATAAATTGATAAATACAAAAATATTGGACATGAACACGAAGACAGCTGTTCCACAACAATAATTGACGAAGGATTAGACAATTAAACCTAAACATAAAAACGTTAATTAAAAGGAAATAAGCAACTTGTGACTTGAAGGTTATATATTTGAAGAAAAACAAAACAAAAAAACCCCAATCATTTCGGACTCTTGCGAAGCAAGTCAAGTCTTGAGTAAACTTTAAGGTATTATATGGAATTAATCGAAGCCGACTTTCGCGTCTTGAGTTACAAAGTTTCTGTCCGTGTCTATAAAAAAGGTGGAAAAAGTAAGTGACAAAAAACATCCGAAGTTGGTGACAAGTTTACAGGAAGAAGTTTCATTAACATGAAACCGAACAGCGTTTCAAGGAAGTTTACAAAAGAGAGACTTCACAGTGATAAATCGCCCCGTAACGGGAAAACTGACACCAGACATTATTTTGAGTTATGACATGTGGTGGTCACGATGAAGAAAGTTCGCAGTACTTTTTTGCATTTAAACTGTGTCTGTGAGAGAGACACACTCACACACACACACAACAAGAAGAAGAAAACAAATTAAATGGCTCGAACATGTTGGCGATTCAACGTGCAATCGTATATTTAGGTTTGACATTTTAGATTTGCAAAGCTGGCATTACCGTCAATGTTGTTGATTGAGTATAGGGTTTCTACTCCGGTCTAAAAGTTTGACTTTTAAGCCATCGAAAGGACAAACAAAAAAATGATATTTACAGAAAGTCTGGCATATTATGCCGCTGAGTTCTTAAAATATTTCTGGAAACGTGTCTGTTTACGAATGGTGTAAAAGGTTTTCCTGCTGCTGTAAACTCATGGCTTAATATTCTATGTTTAGAGTATTTCTCAATAGTTTATTGGTTTAACTTGTGATTTATTACCTTAATTAATGTACTCATAAGAGGGTCAATTTCATGTAATTTTATTTAGTTAGTTATTTTGTTATTTATTTATAATATTATCATTGTTATTTAGTTGTTACTATTTTTTTATTTTTCGGTTTCAGTTCATAGGATCTCTATCACGACCCTCGGAGTATCAATTAATGTTAGTCTTCTTTTTTCTTGTTCTTACTTTTGCCAGTTACATGGATTTATACAAAAGACGCAGTTTTTACAGACAGTGTAATCTATGTCATCAGTAAATTTGAATCACATATAATTACAGCCTGTATGTAGGTCTGACAAGATTTCAATTAATCTGTGAAATATTTGTTAAACTTTGTTTATGCCCATTGGTCATGAAAAATACATCTGGAATTTTGTCCGGAAACGAAATAGGAAACCATGGTAGAAAATAATGCAACCGAAATAACACAAATGTTCCATGTATATTTAAAAAAACTAAAAATAGCAAAACTTGGGAATGTGTTTTCGTTAGCGTTGTTTTTATTTGCCGATCTTTCACAACATGACCAGTGATAATTGAAAACTGGGTCTTTGTTTCGATGATTGATTGAAATTAGCGAAAATAATTGATGTGATTGGGGACAAATACCACATGGAATTGAAAGTCTTAACTTTCAGCGGTTCCGGGTTTTTTCCAGACGATAAAGTTGAAAGTACTTTTGCCAACTCTCCAAGTTCCTCCTTCTTGGACCAAGCTTCCATTGTTGGGTACCCTAAACTCCCTAATCCCACAGATTGGTCTTTCGAGAGAGAAAGACAGAAAAAAAGTTACAAAACAAATGAAGTAATTCAGCAACGGTTTACGCAAGAAAATCCGGTGGTATATATTGCGTGACGTTCGACGTGGCCCTGCCGGTAACCTCAACCGATCATGAAATGATTTAGAACGGGGCGGCTGTCAAGCGATCGCCTGGTGCCAACGGATCGGGACGATGGAGGAGCGAAGCAGGTGAGGGTGGCTAGAGCTGAACCTGAAGGCGTGGGAAGAGGAGGCTCTTCTGCTACATGAATGTTACTTAACCGTATAGCATACTTTTTATTTGAGTTAAAATGATAATATTTGTTTGTTTGTTGCTTTTGTTTATGCTGTATTTTGTTTCGTGTTGTATTTGTTAGTTGGCATTTCAATACAAGCCTCCTTTGGGCTTCTGTAAATGCCCCCCATATTGGTTTGATCCGTCTATTTCATTATATAATTTGTTTTCTTCATTATTTATTGTTTTCATTATTTATTTTTCTCAATCAGTATTTGATTGTCTTTGATTTAAATCATTGTTCTTTATTTGTTTATTGTTCTCACTTTTTTCACCAATATGGAAATAAATGTCAATTTAAAAAATATTTATTTGCTTGTTTGTGTTTATTTGTGGGGGTGTTTGTGTGTTTGTTTTTGTATCAATCTGTCTATCTATTTATTTGTTTTTATTTATTTATTTATCTATTTATTTACTTATTTGTTATAAGACATAGGCCTACACTAAATACAAATTGAACAAAGACTGTCAAGGAAAGACAAAAGTATAAAAACTGTCATCGAGTGCCTCTGACCCCTGTCAACAATATAAACTATAACACCGATAAAACATTTTTAACAAAGAATTGAAAATTTCATTTCAAAAGGTGGTAGCGTTTTTAAAATAGAGCCGAAAATCTGGAGCGGTTATGTCCACGCAGGAAGAATAATCTGCAAATGGAATACACAATCTGAGAAACGTTACTGCAGAAACGCTTCTCAGATTCAAATTTTTGGGAAGAAAAAGTGTTATATTTTTTCATTACCGCAGCACTTCGAAGTGAACATTTTCTCAAAATGCATTTTACTATCCAAAGCTGCTTTACTTCTTACCAAGTTAGTCTTTATTGCCATTACTTTTCAGTGTCATTACCAAACGTATACAGCCCCTGTATAGACAAAAGTGCATGATTGGTTACTGTCGAAATTAAAATGAGAGTTCGCTGATTGTCAAGTTCAAAGTCAAAGTTATGTACCAACATGGAGGTGTGCGTGTCACACGGGCGAAATGAGTACTCTACGCTCCAACGTCTTGAGCGATGCGTACATGACGTGACTCCGATTCGTTTCCTACGTAAATGAAAAGTAGCTATGCCAAAAAGAGGGGGAGGTTAAATACCGATCAGAAACAAACTATGAGGCCCACCTTTGCTTTCTTACATACAAGAGTTGTAGAAATAGCAGAATAAAAGTGCCAGCACCCCCACAGCTTGAAGCAGTGGGTACTTATAATGCATCTATCAAGTGTGACAAGCACTACTTTATCATCTGCGAGACTATTGGAGAATGAACTAACGGAAGTTGTTCTTGTTGTTTTTTCTTTTTTCTATTTCGCAGTTTAGCTTTTCGATCTTGTCACGCAATCCAACCGTGACCAGTTGTCACTCTGAAAATGCCGCCTGCTGGTTTACGGCGTTCGAGGGTGACACTTGACGGTGATGTGGGGAGCACACCTGGACGGCTCGGCTATACCGTCCTTAGACAGCTTTAGACGGCCTCCCTCTGCAGACAACTACTCCACCTCCTTCTCTGGTCTTAGCTTGAGTGACTTATGAATGCGTGTGCAGATTGGTACTTGGGACATAGACACTGGACTTTCTTCACGAAGCGTCAAGCCAGACCTAGCCTTGTGCAGTCCAACTTTGGATGCATGTTGAATTTGGTGCTCTCTCTCTGTGGAAGCTACTGTTCAGGACAAACATCATCCAGGTAAGATTTTTCGTAACATTTAGGATAATGTTTGTGACACTGAAGAACGATTACAAATTGCGTGAGCAGTAAGAGGAAAGATGTATAGAATTGTCTTTTGTTTTGCTCTGCCACGAGGTTTTACTGTGATATGATGTATGGTCACGTGGTTTGGTATCAAGAGTACACTGTATGTTGCCTTGCATGTGCGTGGCGATAATCGCTACTAGGCCTATTATGTACGATCAATGTCCGATGTCGAGTTGGTCACCAGTCCATAAAGACCAACATTCTGCAGCAAGTGTCACAATATGAACTAGTCTACATACTACGTTAATATGTGTACAACATTAAATTACTTTTGCTATCCGCATGCAGGTTTGGTAAGAATTTAACCAGGCGATTTTGAATTTGTTGCGGCTACAATGTAAACTGGCGCTGCTGCACCGCCCTCTCGTGTTAGTGTGCCACAAAAACTGTTGTAAGTCTGTGGCTCAACGTGAACCGTCACAACCTTTCCCATACCGAGCATTCCGCTTAGCAAAAATTGCCGCAGGCAACCAAACCTTTCAGTCTTTCTGTCAGCAAACAGAGTTATGTTCCCCCTATTGGATGGGTTACCCAAATACATTCAAACACCGTTTACGAAGATGCTTAATCTATCAAAAAAATAAAACCCACAACAACTGAAATGTCAAAACTCTGAGTTGCTGTGAAAATAGACTTTATCCGATTGCCACCCACTCGTTTGTGAGAAGCTTAGCTAAATTTTGTGTATAAAAATGATAATATTTTTGGTCGTAAAGGGATTGTATACGTTTGGTAAATGGAACTCACTGTTTGTTTCAATCTTATAGTTGTAGATATATAACATAAAACTAAACTGTGAAAATTTCATTTCAAAAGGTGGTAGCGTTTTTGAGATATTGCCGAAAATCGGGAGCGGTTATGTCCACGCAGGACGAATAATCTGCAATTGGAATACATAATCTGAAAAGCGTTCAGATTTTGGGGGATAAAAAGTGATTTTTCCATAACCGCAGTACTTCAAAGTGAAAAGTTTCTCAAAATGTATTAAACTATATATCCAAAGCTTCTGTACTTCTTTACTAAGTAAGTTTTTATTGCCATTAATTTCCAGAGTCATTGCCAAACGTATACAGACCCTTTAATGAATGAAAGTAGCGGCCGGACTCAGCATTTTACAAAAGTAGTCTAACAACAACAACATTAATCATTATTACATGGAGATATTTCAAAGTTATTAAAATCAAAATTGACTTTCGTCTCTGCTATACTTGGATCGAAAATGCGTGCCCAGTCGCGATAATGGAATTATTAGAGTCACATTTTTGCGATTTTGTTTTCAACGAACTTAAGTTCTCAACATTGCGACATGGAATTTGGCACACAAAGTAAGAATACGTCACTGATTTGTCCTTTGAAAACATAGGTACTAGAATATAACAAGAAATTTTCAAATTTTTTCAAAAAGGTTACCATTGCTTGTTTTATTACTGAAATTCCATTCTTGTATCATTAAAGGCACCCCCCCGATATTGCCCCTATCAGCCCCACATAGCATACTGGAGTATACTCGGATATCATCCTGTTAAAGCGATTTACTCGACTATACACAAGGGTGAAACTAAAGACGTGTTTACGTCCAAGTTTTACAACCAACTCTGTCAAAGGGAAATGTTGCCGTCCCAAATCCCCTGGCTAGCCGCTCTAGCCCTTATAAATTGTACACATGTCAGCGGCGCAGTTACAATGAGCCAAAGGATTAGGGCAAATTTGTCTAGCATTCGTACGGAGCTCACCCGTAAAATCCCTCCACCATGGCGAGGCTCGTCTCACACCCGGTTTTTTGGGACTCCGTGGAACTGTTAAGTTTCACCGAGCAGAGACGGTACTCCCACCGGACTCCACAAGCCGGTTGACCCCCGTCGGAAACCAATGATCCCACTAGCTCTTTAGAATTCTACCCCGTCCGTCATCAACTTTCCCCGCTGGGCTTATGGAGGACGGGGACAATATTAAAGGAAAAGAAAAGAAGGGTCTAATTTCACAAACAGAAGGAGTCCTGGCTTCCGGACAGCATGGGGGGAATGAGGACATCTTTCTTCGAGAGTCAGGGGGCGCATCGGCGCGCTAGCCCCGTGGGGGGAGGCCGCACCCCGGGCGACTTAACACCGGAGAAATCTTTGGCCTTCGAAGGCTGAAAGATACGGAAGGGTGTTTTGTTATTTTTTTGTTATTTTTTTTTTCGGTGGCGGAGCGATGGGTTCAGTTTGGGTCAGGGTCGAATTCAAGGCGAGGTGAGGCAAAGGGGACCCCCTATCTGCGAGTTAAATTAGTTCATTCTCGACATGATTCTTTTGTATATATGGCAGTAAATAAATCAAATCAATAATACAAAACACGATTAGACCTTTACCATTATCAATCAACGATAGGTAATCAATATCGACTTGATATTCCAATCAAATCGATGAGTCAATGGTTTTACCATTTAAAGTTAAAGCTCTTTTAAGAAGGCTCTAAATTTTTCAGAAGAGCTCACTGTGAGTCAAAAGCGCATTCCCGCGGAGTAATTGTCAACCAAGTTCCCCGGCTTAAGGAGTGGACTTTACTCGTTATTCACTCAATCCTTCCCGAAAGTGGTTAAGAACTCCGCCACAAAATCGCAACTATGGCAAACCCTTTCTGCGTACAAAAGAAAATTACCACAAATCATGCAACAACCCCGACGTGTTAATTGGCTGAGGGTCTTAACCAATCAGATTAAATCCCACGATCTGAGGTGGCTGTCATTGGCTGTTATTGGGTCACATGATCCACTTTATATTGCCTTAAATTTGTCTCCGGTTAAAAATAGAACCGTTTTGAAATGACTTTGGCAGTCGTTACCACAAGCGTTATTAATCAGTTTAAAGGCACTGGACACGTTTGGTACTTGTCAAAGACCAGTATTCTCACTTGGTGTATCCCAACATTTTTGTTTATATGCATAAAATAAACCTGTGAAAAGTTGGGCCTAATTGGTCATCGAAGTTGCAAGAAAATAATGAGAGAAAAAAACACCCTTGTTGCACAAATTTGTGTGCTTTCAGATGCCTGGAAAGGGCTTCAGGCCTGAAGTCTTTTTCAGATTCAAATATTTTAGTGAGAATTTACCTCTTTCTCAAAAACTACGTTACTTCAGAGGGAGTCGTTTCTCACAATGTTTTATGCTATCAACAGCTCTCCGTTGCTCGTTACCAAGTAATGTTTATGCTAATATATATTTTGAGTAATTACCAAACGTGTCCAGTGCCTTTAAGAACATTGCAGGGCAAAATGATGTGGACCTAATTGAGGTAAAGTAGAAGTGATTATTGCATAGTATAAACTTTAAAACAAATCAAACCAAGGAGATAACACAATTGTACAATTCAATTTATACAATTGTATAACTTGATTCGATCCTTCCCTGGGTGTATACCCTCGGGGGACTTGGAACTAAATTTCTTCTCCACCCTCAGGCCTCGAAGGTCCCCCAACGTCTCTTAGACCGGAACCCTTTAAAATTAAAATAGGCATTTATAATTTCTTGAATTTTAAACCCGAGTACGAGAAATTGCCAATTATTATTTTTAATGGCAACAGAATGCCCACTATGATTTGTTGCTGTGATAGGTTTATTGGGTAAGAGCCCCTTCACGTTGACTTTGATTTACATTTCGCAAAGTCACGGTTGTGACAGAACTTGCAAAGTCCATGTTCACGTGGAAGGTTCACTGCACTAGTATCGTGATAATTACAAAAAGGGTGTTCTGCCCTGCTGTTGGGCCCCGGAACTACTACGTAACCCGTTTAAGGCAAGTCGTTCTAATAAAATTGTAACCGCTTGTTACAAGAACTTCCTGCGTTGCAAAGGGGTGCTGCCGAACCGAGCCCCGTGGCGCAACTCACACATTGAACAAATAAAGGAGAGGGGATGTATTTCATTTGAGAATTTTAATGAACAACCCGCAAATTTCCCCCTGTCATGTCTTACACTTACTCCTCTGTTCCGGTTTCTCCTTGTTTTAATTTATTCTCTTGAAAACATGAAACAAATTCGGTGATAATCAGGAAATGTAATAGTTGGTAATTGTTGATTTGTTTAATTTTATAAATTAACTTGAATTTAAAGTGTGTGCACAACAAGTCAAAATATTGTTCAGATTTGTGCATAAACTTGTCTGGCATAAAGAGGGTCGTGATGGACAATTTATGTTGAAATAATGTTTGCCTAAAATGCTATCGTTTTTGAGAAATGAGTAAAACACTAAGTTGTGATCTTGCGAATCCAAAACACGATGCTATGTTGGAAAACATACATTTGGTTTTTCACTTTTTTTCTTGTGACTTTGATGACCTATATGGTTTTTGTTTTATTTCATTACAATATTGTCCGCGTACGTGATTTAAAGAAATAATAATAAGAAGTAAAGCAAGAAACCAATATAAAACCTTTTTAAGGGCTTTGGAATAAGCCGCGTCAGTAAGAAACAATGTCCAGTCTCGTCAACTAATCAATATTTTCTCGGGACCCCGATGACCGGTTAACCTTAAACTTTCACTGGTTTGTAATTTCTTGTACATATTGGAGTCACACACACAAAGTGCGGATATTGGTCTGAGAATTACCAACATGCTGTCCCCTGCTTGTTGATATACGCTTGACCATCCATCATCAGAAATGTACGTTACTTCCGACTGTATTTAATTAAAAAACCCTCTTACCATTCAATGACAGAGAAATAGAAGTTTAATCATCTGTATACACTCTAAAACCTTCCGGGCCAAAATTGATTTAGTATCAATACTCCATCTTCATAA
This sequence comes from Plazaster borealis, assembly GCA_021014325.1. Lineage (NCBI taxonomy): Eukaryota > Metazoa > Echinodermata > Asteroidea > Forcipulatida > Labidiasteridae > Plazaster > Plazaster borealis. Next base: position 16,017,566 of record CM037468.1, on the reverse strand, counting down.
TACCTACGTAGCAAACAATCAATACATTTTTATATTGATCGCAGCAGTTTCGACCGCCACTTTTAATTTTGTATTTTGTTGGCGTGGTGTTCTCGTTCAGCCTTTGATTCCCGCCCAATTTGTTGGTTGGACGTAATTGGGCTGACGCCACAGACTTGAGATCCGAAAGCACGCAGGATATCCTAACAGAAATGATGCGTCACTTTGATTACTCATATAAAAAGCAAAGAAGCTCGGCCCAACTAGGAATTTACAACATGTACTAATTGCAGTACACCAATGCACTACCGGTACATGTTCCTGTATTGCTGAGTTGTATGGGCGTGAATCCCCCTTGAGGGGAGGGGTTGGAGGGGGTAGGTTGGAGGGGGCGGGGAGGGTTGGAGGGGTAGGTTGGAGGGGGTGAGTTAGGGTTTTTGCATGGCCCTTCTTATTCTTCCTAGATAGGGTCAACTTCCAGGGGTAAGCATTTTTAATAAACTACCAACAGATTCTTAGTTTCAAATTTACGAGGGAAGTTTTTCCGTTATTAATTATTCATTGTTTGTCAACCTTGTTAAAATAATGTGCCCGTTTGAAATTGCTAATCTGTCTCTTTTTCTCCCTTCTTTACTTTGTCTTCTTTTATGGTTTCAAAATGAAAACAAAATTACTGTTGTCAGCCGAGGTTTTGAGACCTTTTCGTAATTTGTATACGCATTCTTTTCAAAGAAAAAATAATGACAATTAAAAAATATTTTCTTGCGGTCGCAGACGAGAAACTCGTGATCAATTTTCACTGGCCCAAAGTACAATTTGATAATATAGAGGCAAATTTTCTCTTCTTATAGTTTCCGTGTAAACACAGTATATAACTATAGCATGTATACATTTCATCCAAAATAAAGTGGTCACTTTCTACGTGAAAGAAAAAAAGGGAGTTTGGACAGAGATTTTGTACCAGCTCAATTCGGGCTTATTTCAATTGTGGCAATCAAAATAACCAACGCTGATCTTTAATTGCTATTTCTTCAATTTTGACAGTATTTCTGTGGAAAATGGAAAATATTTGTTGGTGGGAACTTTTTAAGCAGCCTGCTTTCAGATTGAAACTAGTGATTTTCCCTCCGGTTATTACAAACCCTATATTTTTTCTTGAAACATTAATACTTCGCAAAATACTGTTTGTTTGTTTGTCGGGGTAATTTTATTTACCATTTGTATTCATTTTTTTTAAGCGAGAGAAAAATGACCAGGAAAACTTCTCCAGACATTGATTGGGAATTACATGATCCAAGGATAATATTTTGGTGGTATTACTGCGAGACAAAGGGAGTCAAACCATTTTGTATAAAAAAAAATATTCAGTAAAAAAAATACTAAACAAAAAAGTATAAATATTCGGATGCTCAGAAGCAAAACATCCAATTTCCTTCACATTTTTATGTGTATATCACACAAGTTTATCCACAGAGTATTACAACGAATTGAAGAATTCCACTTTCACTTTGCCCTTGGGTGTGATGGTATCTAAATCCCCGCAAGATCACGCGGGATTAATCAAACAAACCCACTCATTAACTCCACTAAGTAACCCACGCGATGATGTAAATGGGTGACGCACCATCGTCCCAACCCATTTTTTATTACGAGTAGTATACAAACCAATGATGAATTCTCCAGAAATTAACTTCTAAATCACCCCTTGGATAGCACGCCCCCCTTACCCCCTTCCCCCATCTTCTTTATAATTGTCGATATTTTTTTCTGAGCTTATCAGACACTTTAGGGAACTTTGGAATTAGAGAGAGCTGTCAGGATCACTAACTGTCGTTTCTCATCAAAGCCCCTAGTAGAATGACTATGCACACTCCAACTCGAGTTCCTGTCACTTTCCATTACCAGACTTTTAAAAAGACAAGTAGAGTCGATGTTCAAGAAAAAAAAATCGGAGGTTTTTCTTCTTGTTGTCTTTGAGGATGGGAATTGTGTATAGCCAATGATTTCATTTCTCAACTGAGGCAAAGATTTCCTTTAAATTTGTGTGCAATTTCTGTATTTGTTGCAATGCTTCATCTATGGTGGTGGTATTGCATAAAACTCTCGTTTCGCCATTCGAATTGCACCTGTTTTTAAAGTTTTAATTAACTGCATAAACGTATCGAGCAATTTAAGTTTAATCACAGACCTAAACTTGCAATCACAGTGGTTAGACGTTTTTCCAGTTGTTAAACAAATTCAGCCTAACCATCTTACTTTCTTTTCGACTGGTAGATGTTCCCAACCCTCTGTTCTGGAGTTTTGAGCGAAATGTAAAGTAAACAATGTTAACAACCACAGACCGATAAATGACATCATCTGACCTATTTGTGTGTATTTCTCGGTGCAGGTTTTACCGATTGAATGTTCTCTGATGGGGTCAAACTCAACCCATTGCTAAGTTCATAATCTCTCAACAGTCATCAGTTGTCGTGGTTTCTCTCTTGGTGAAGATGATCTGTCATTAAATCAGAGGTCAAAATGGTGCTTACATTCAGAATGACGTTTGTCTATGTTTGAGTAATTAGGAGCTTTTTTGTTGATTTCCTCAGACTTCCATAAAGCAGAGTTGCGTTGCAAAACCATAAATTGTTTTATTGTTATTATTACTTATCCAATTGATGTTCTACTTGGTTTTACCCGTACACCGATGTGTGTAACGCACTGTATACTCAGTACTTTCCCGAGTCCTGTGAAAAAAGTCACAGGCATATTACTCGGGTGGGATTCGAACCCACGACCTTTGCAATTCTAGAGCAGATGTCTTACCAACTAGACCACCGAGATTGCCCGGTAGCTAGAGGCAGTTCGGTGTACGGGTAAAACCAAATATAATATTCTTTATCCCCGATGCAAATTTAACATCTATTAAAAATGATGTTCTACTATTTGGGTTTGTTTTTTACTGGTTTGTGTGTTTTGTTTTGTTTTGTTTAATTCTTTTAGCATTGAAGCTACACAGCCCTAACTATTCATGTTTATCCTCCATTTATTTGTTTATTTATATATTTGTTTGTGTATTTCTACATTTATTGATTTTTGTCTTTAATTTTATTTATATATTGATATATTTTGCGATGTGGGTGTTCCGACACCTACCAATTTTGTTTATTTTTTCCCCCTTCTTCTCACTGAAACTTCTCTGTAACGGTTATATTATTTGCATAACTGAGAATTACTTCAAACTTAAATCATATCCACTACGTTTAGTGGATGACATAAAAGAAATTACGTCATGATGACGTCACCCTGGCTCAAATTACACTGATCTAAATTTTAAGATGTCAAATAACCATAACTCATGAACTACCGGTACATAATGGTTTAAACAAATATAATTATTGTTATTATCATTAATATTTATTATTTAGATCATTAGAAATGTCTTGGAACACTAACAACTTGTTTTTATTTGTTATCATTACTATATGATAATACATGCTTGTTTATTTTGTTGAGCATTGTGAAACCTCTTTTTAACTGATAATAGTTCATGGCTGAGTAAGTTTTCTCTCTGGTTGTGGCTGCTTATTCTGAATCATAGACTCCTTAATGAGTGCCCTGCGAATACCGATGCTTGGGAAGTGCATTTTGCTTGTGATCTCTACGCCTACCATTAGAACAGAATTCATTTAAATTAGAAGGTTGTCCAATATCATCGGAGTACCTGTCGCATTGCGTGTCACAGAAGTTCACAAACCTGGCATTTTATTGCTTGCATCCGGGGGGGGTTTTGCAGCCACCCGTCACCTCATCTTGTACTTTATGAATGCTGACAACAACACATGCTGCTGTCTGTATACAGGGCGATGGGTGTGAACCCTTTGCCCACGCTCAGCTCGTAGAAACAATACACCGCAAGAAGCCCTGCGTGAACATAGAGGTTACCCCCAACTGTTCTTTGAGGTCTTAAACAGTAAAATAAGAGTAAAGAGAGCACCCCCCCCCCCCTATTCATTGACACGTGAAGGTTTTCTTCAGGGTCCCTCCCCTGTACGCAGTATCGGTGATGATCGGCACGGGCCCCTGTCCGACGATAACCACTTAGAGATACACGGGATTTCCTGTATCGGTAGGGTTTGGGGAAACTCAGTATCATCGAGAAGGCAAATCAAAGAGGGCTACCCTCCAGGCTAGTGACACCCAAGGCATTGTAGCGTACCTCATGACTAGAAGCTGACACACACTCTGCGGTTTCTCCCCAAACCGTCTTGAACTCACCGACTTGCTTCTTCAACTTCATTCTTGATCATCATTGGTTGAAAGTTCCTCTAAGCGGTAGCATCTTAGCAGCGTTGCCTCCCCTCTGCTCTATCACTTTCTTTTGTCACAGTGCTGACTTCGGAATCTCGAGGAGCAAATTGTATTTCTCTGGATTGGATAAGGAGTGTTTATCAAGTTCTCTTGGATTCAGTTTCGTCTGCTTTCTTTTCTTACTTCAGGTAGGTGTCCTCGATGATGATTTCAAGTTTTAAAAGTTCTGGTTCTTTTCACATCTGACTGAAAATAATTGGTTTGTGATTCAAACATGCTGCAGAAATGTTCTCATGGTAAAGATGATTACGGGAGCATGATGTGATAGATATAGTGTTAATATATGCGAGTGCATCGCGTTCAAAAATAATCAAAATGGAATTTAAATTTAACACATAATTATTTCCATATTTGTGATAAGAGTGTGCAACAATTACAAGACTGTGAAAGTGAGGTACTTGCGAAAGCTTGAGATGGTTTTCAGCCGATTATATTATTGTCATTCATAAACGTAAAACATTTTTAGAAACATGATCTGCTTCGTTTTGTTTCTGTTCCTGGGAGGCACTGGTTGTTTTTTATTTACCACTGGCTGGTAGAATCAATAGTTCAATTCAAGCTCTTGCTACTTGCGTTCCATTGCTTTGATACCTCAGCTCTAACATATCTCACTGACATAAATACTGTCTACCAAAGAGCCTGTCAGGGTTTTACGTTTCTGCGCCGAAACTTCAAGCCTTTGCGTTCTAAGAAGCAAACACAATTCGGGGATCATGTCTTTTCAATCGCTGCACCTAAGTTGTGGACTTATCTTCCCGTGAATAAGACAATCTCCTCCAATAGCCATGTTTAATACTTTGCTGTAATCCTACTTTTCTTGTGCGAGAGTTTACTGTACGGTGCGTCGGGCATCGACCGTTGTGCTGGCGCGTTATAACTACACTTGATTGATTGATTGTTTTATGAAGGATAAAACAATGCCATTTAATGTTTCAGTGGTGGTGACGATATAGAAAGTGATTAATAGTAAATAATACAACTTCACGATTTAATGAGATGGTTTTTAGTATCAATCACACTCTGTGGGGCAGATAGGGAAAATATTTTGGGGAATTGTGCATTTGACGATAAAAGCATAGAATTTGGCACACAATCAGAGTGTGTCATGAGAAAGATATTTTGGCTGTAGGCCATTGCAGATTAGTTGTCAATGAACAAATACAGGTAGAATAACCAGCTATTTTGACAATTATGAAAATTGCTTTTTTCGAAGTAAAGTCACAATTCCATTACCTATTTGCCTTTTTACCTGGTAAATAACTATTACATCCAAAATGGTGTCATAAATGGAATGCGGATCTGATTTCGTTTGTCTTGCTTAGGCAAGAAGGAAAATGTTTACAACGCAACAAAAAAGTGTGACCGTTTTATTTTGTTAACTTGAAGACGTAAACATCCTTGCAGTTTGTTTTCAGTTGTCTTTTCGGTAAAATCTCATTGTTCTAGTTTTCAAGAGACATTTTCATTAAGGTATTGCACAGCAGTTTTCGGAAATCAAAGTATAGAATTATTTATCACCGGGATGTGATAAGTTTCACTCGGTATAGTTTTCACGCCAGTTTCAATCGTACAGTGAAATATTTCCCTCTGAAATACTTTTATCAGAGTTAAAGAAATATTTAAGTTAAAACAACTCTCGCAATCGGAAAACAAAATTCACGGACGTGCGCAACATCCCTGACAAAACGAAAACCATTTGTTGCTGTTTTCACTTTAACCTCAGCACCAAATGTGAATAAATGTTCACAGGTTGATTGGATTGTGTTGTTATTGAACATGAATGTACTCTTAAAGAAACAAGATTGTACTTTTACTTTAACACTAACCCCTGAAACGAACATTGGCGTCCAAGTAAACAGAAAGAAACGAGACACACGTTGCTTATGGTTTCATATACGTTAAAGTTTGGAAAGTTGTAAAAATTCTTGTTCTCACAAACAACTACTCTTCAAGTAGATTTTGTAAGATATGGACTGCCCAAAAAATGACCCATAGTTATATTTCGCCTTTACTGTTAGTCCCAAGCTGTGGTTTTCCAGCACAGTTGCATGTCATAGGGGCCTGGGAGCTTCCGACCCCCACATGTCCTCGTCTATCAATACACTGACTGGCTCAACCAGGAAAATTGTTAGCATCACAAGAAATATCCGGACTACAGCAGTATCTGAACATAAAAACACAGGTGCCAGGGGAACGTAGAAGAGTGAAGACGTACATGCCTTGGGTTGGGCCTTCATTTTGGCAACCCCCCCCCCCCCCCACACACACACATAAAATAACTATAAATCCCCTATGGTTAAATTCAGCAAGCGATGTAATAATGACAAGAACAACACTTAGGTAAAACCTGTAGCCATGCATGGTGATAGTAAATATAAATTTGCGGGAGTGTAGTGTTGGTTCTTAGAACAGCCAGTTTATTACTCGACGTTTCGTCCACTTTGTGCTCTGGTCGCCATCTGTAGAGAAAGTTAGCTGTATTTTACAAAGCTAATGATACTTAATGATATGGATAAAGCTTTCTAAGAAACAATTTTGTTCTCCTTTTAAAGTCCCGTCTCAGTACATAAACCAACTCCAAGACATCCTCTTTCTCACTTGCAGGACAATTAAATTCACACATAGGAAAATTATTTGAATTACTAGTTCGAAGAAGATCAGGAAACAGTAAAACCTATTTATTTGTTACAAAACGCAAAGCAGAATGATCCTTGAAATAAATGTCACTTGAAAAAAGTTATGCCAAAACAAACTAATTAGCACGTAAATTTGTCATACGCCGTTTTCCTTGAAATCGCAACAGCTTATTTCACAAACATTTCGAGAAAAAAAAAACATTGTTTAAAGATAAAGTGTGCACATTTTGTGGAACAGAATCAAATATAGCGATCAAGTAAGTTTTTGCGGTAACACCATAAACATGAAAAATCTCCCATGAGTTGTGTTGGTTTGTTATGTTGTATGGTGGTGTTTTGTTGTTGGTGTTGTTTCCACAATGCAAAGTTTCAAAACCAACTTAAAATCATGCAATATGTTCAAGCAGGTCCTTTAATATTATGTACGTAGTACAGTGAGTCCACGACCTCATTTATTAGAAACAAAGGATTTCGGGATGTGTCTTAAGGTTTAAGTTAACCGGCATACAGGAAGCTTTGTCAACTATATGAAGTTTGAGCAAATCAGATGATCTCTCCGACAGGTGGTGGGGGGTCCGACCTCTCTCTCTATTTCGAAGAAAAAAACCCTGTAGGGTTACGTTGAATCACTGAGCAATAGTTGGGTCCACCCAAAGGAATTGACAGCAACACTTGTTACGTCATACGGCTAGAAAAATCCAGACATCTCGACGGGAAATCTGTTGGTTTGTTGCCCTTTTGAAGGACAAAGGGTGGCGTGTGATTTCATTTAGGAGGAAGCTTGTCACGTGAACAAGCTGTAAGTCACATGAGCTTTCACACGCATGCGTGTTGTAATTTTGGGGCACGTGGTTTTTAGTGATTGTGGGTTTTTCTTCTTCATTGTGTGATTTTACTTTATGTACTCTATGGTATATAATTAATTAATTATTTCTTTACTGATTAACTGGTTTACTGTATATCTTGTTGTGATTTCCTGCGTTTTGAGATTTTATGTAAACGCTATATCAAGAATAAATTATTATTATTATTACAATGAATTTCCAAAATATGAAGTGGGATTTTTGCAATGCGGGGAAAGCATTTCAGACGCTTATTACGGTAACACCATGATAATATATTCCTACTGAAGACAGTCAAATGAACTGACCGAAATGTCGAGTAGTTACAAAGTATTTCGATGAGGGAAACAATCTCAAATGAACTGACCGAAATGTCGAGTAGTTACAAAGTATTTCGATGAGGGAAACAATCTCAACACTATTGCTGTAACAAGGTGTGAAGATCTTCCTCCTGAAGACCGTCAAATAAACTGATCGAAACGTCAAGAAGTTACACTGACTGTTCTTTTCTCGACTACAACAACTCAATAGAAAGATATTTACATGGTAGTACCGCAAAACTTAGTCGCTAGATTTCTAATACAATCATCAAATCTGTAACCAGTCCCTGAGGAAGATCATAATTCTCTCACAGCTCCCGTTAACAGAGAGAACGCGTAATGTCTCGTTTCCTCAGCACTAATTGACTGATTTGTCCCAACGGGTGCCATTTGCTACGCTAATTGGGGGGTCGAGTTACAAGACACGACAGACGACTAAATTTGAGATCGATACGAGAGATTGGTTTCGAAGTAAACCGAATGATTTCAGTCGGGATCGTTTAAGTTTATAGACGTTTCGCGTATTGGCACTCTTCTAGTAGCTGTCATACCGTCCCCCTTTGCAACTAAATCTCATCTAAATGTTATTTCAAACTATTCGATGGGGCTGTAGACTCAGTTAGTTTGTAGGTATGGTGTATCTTGTCTTGAGGTTTCGCTCACGATGAAGATGTGCATCGTTTCTTTTTACCGGTAAACATCTATTACAACCTTCTTGTTTCACATAGTGTGACTATTATAAGTATACGTGTCGAAGGGAGTAAGCATGTTAGACGCAACAGCCGTTTGTCAACCGTCTGCTGCGTGATGAAGCCATCTTCTTTTATATAAAGGATGGGACCCACGCCCTTTGGTGTCCGCCCCTAACTGCGCCCCATTACATGATTTGACGCGTTAGAAATTGAGTGGGTTTTGGATAGGGCTGCGGCCTGTCGCCGTTTTTCGTCGTGTTCCCTACGTGCAATTTCAATAAAAAGAGCTGGTTGTCCTAGCATCAAACATAGAAGCCAGACTATGTCGGTTTTGTATTACTAGGAAGAGTAGTATTGCTGTACAATGGTCTGAAAATGCAAGTCACTTGGGTGTTTTTAGGGACCTTGTCCCTGTTAATACATACTCGGTTGACAAAAAAAACAAGGGAGGTCCGTTTTCTTATTCTCCTTTCTGTTCTTCTTCTTTCTTTGTTCTTTTTCCTGTTCTTGCAACTGTTGCCGCTGCTGCTGTTGTTGTCATTGTTGTTGTTGTTGTTGTTGTTGTTGTTGTTGTTGTTGTTGCTGTTGTTGCTGTTGATTTTGACGCTATTGTTGTTGCTGCTGTCGTTGTTGACGCTGCTGCTGTTGTTGTTCCTCCCGTTGACGCTGCTGCTGTTGTTGCTGCTGCTGCTGTTGTTGTTGGTGTTGTTCTTGTTGTTATTCTTGTTCTTGTTCTTGTCTAAGGTGGAACAATTCCATTGAGAACGACTTCTTACAGTAGGTTTGCGTTCTTCACATGTGACTTCCTTCTTGTTACCAAGCCGCGATATATATCGGCCAAGCTAAGGTGCACCTGTTATGTTACAGCGACTTCTATAATCTACGTGTGAACAGTTGTTACATTACCGCGACCTCGTGACAAAGCGCCACACCCACAAGTCCCATGTTTACCAAGCTATATACAAAAGTCATAGATTTTAATGTGGCTAAATGTTCATCACTTGGTGCATACGTCAGATCCTGTCTATTTTTTGCAGAATTCAAATCCGTCAAATATTCTCACCGTTATGATAAATGAATTGATCATGTTGCGGACATGACAGCCATCATGGCAATGAAACAAATAGTCGCAGGCCACGTCCGAATCCAGCGACTTCGGCTACGGTTATTGCCGTTGGCTGCAATAGGCTTTTTCAGTGATATGCCCATAGCCACTGCCGAAGTCATAAATTTTAGTAAAATAGTTACAGCTCTATGTCCAGTTGTACCTGCTCACAGAATATTGTTCTTAATTGGGTGCCGTTTTACCAGATTTGTGACGTTATGACGTCATGCGCTCAGTGTCTTGCTTAAAGGCCCAATCGAAATTGTATACCACAACAAGATAAAACATCTTCAAAAATTACTATTTCGAGTTAGATAAACAGAAACAAATATAAATGTAGTAAGATTTAAATAAATGCATTTATATATTAAAGAAGATTCTGTTCATTGGTTAACGGTCTTAGCTAAAGCAATAACTTTGTTATGGTTAGAAGAATGTGTGGACTTCTCTAAGCTCAAAATAATTGCCTACTGCATTTAGTGGAGCTAAACTGGAAGTACTTTTTAAACTATTGGGTACAAGTTAGCTTTGTCAATTATTACAGTTACCGTCATCGGAAATACTTCAATATTTCAAAGGAAGTACGACGTTATACAGGTTTATTGTTTCGTCGGGTGAGACTTGATCGATTTAATTACACCAGTAATTGTAGAGATATTGAGCGGAAATGTAGAGCAATTCGTCAGTCATTTTGGTCAGGAGTATACAGCAGCCCATCGGAACTCGCGGAATTCAAAGCTGAATATAGCTCAGGAAGGCTGCAAATGGCATTGATGAAAGTGACCGTGGATAGATAATTAATCAAAAACAATGGGAGACAATTGCTATGAAGTGTTTTAGTCTTAGGTTGCGCTTCACATGTTTCAAGCTCTTATGTTCAATGGTCGTAGGGATGTCAAGGAGATGCCAGGCGTTGCCAATCTGGAGGTCAGCAGAAAGCTTGCTCTGAATAACTTGATAAAGTGACTCTTTCTTTAGTTTGAGTCAATCGAATTTGGGTGTCCACTTCAAGTACAAGACATTTAATTAAATGTCATTTTAATTGTAAAACTGTACATCTTCACTGTTAAGATTTGTTCACAAAGGACTCCATCTTGAAGAATCTTTTTCATTTCAAAAATTACAACTGTTTTATTTTTCCACCAAGCAGATTCATCGACACTACCTCCGGGTCGACAATGTTTAAGTTCGACAACAGAAGACCATTCAGCGACATCCTGCCGTCGTTCAACCATTTTGGCGCCAACAACGGTCACTCCGTGACGTCACCGGTTTCGGGGTCGGCCGACCTCCTCAATATGGACGCCGCTAGTATCCAACAGCAGCAACAGACGCAGCAGCAAATTGCGCACACCGGACACACGTCACCACAGGGCATGCTGGTCCAAACCGACTCCAACGGGTACGGGATAACCACCACGCCGCATCGCGTGCTGGAGAAAGGCACCGTGCCAACTTCCGGTCTGTTGGACCCCGGGTCAGATCGCCAGCAGCCGAGAATGACGGAGCTGTGTACAGTTGGCGCCTCATCGGCTGGATCAAGAGCGATCGCTGACATCGTCATGGATGACGTAGATGTCAAAGGTCGGAAATTAGGAAGGAGCGACATTAATGGTGAGTGTTTGTTTCTTCCTCTTTCTTTTCTTTTGTATGTATATATATTTTTATTATCTATTTTATATAGAATTCTTTGAAATCTGAATCAGATGGAGAAGGGTATTTGTAAGAATAGTCGGAGAATGTGTGGGTTTTCGACAAGCGGAAACCACAATGGCGCCGCTAGAGGGCGTGACGCCCACCTGTAGTTACGCCCCAACCACAAACGCGGCACAAATTGATTCATAATATTTTGCTTTAGAGAAAGGTTCAAGACTGAGACACGCTTCGTGTCAAGGCCAGTGTGACGTCATTTTCTCTACCACATGAAACACACTGCGCATGCGTGGCATCAATCTCATGAATTTGAATAGTTCCTTGTTGGCGTCCTCTCAGCGAAGGTCAGCTTTATAAAAATAATGTTTTCGAGGGAAACGCCCTCTAGCGCTGATTCATGGTGACGAGCGGAAGTTATTAATCGCTGTGACCAACAATAGCTTATTAGGACCGGAAAGGACGATCGCCATTTTTAGGTCCCAGAATGAATGGCATCGTGAAGGAAACTGCTGTGACTATCGAGAAATGACCATGTTGAGAAATTCATCACCACAAAAATAGCTCTCAGTGGCTGTGATCGACCAACAAAAGCTATGTCATTTTCGGCTGGCGATCTCACCGGGTCAATAAATTAATGTTGGCACGGTCCCTCCTGCAGGCACGCGATGTGGTGTGGTGAACCCAGCCCCCTAACAAACGTTTACCTTTGAACTGATTGGCCCTTCTGGAAGTCCCTTATTGTTTTATTCAAATACGGGCAAGGGAAGAATTGCAAATTGTTCAGACGATTTTTATGTTATTTATGGTTTTCTCTCGTATTTTTAAAAGCAATTGTATAGTCATATGCCACTTTAATGAATTATTTGAGTTGAGAAATCAATATGTGATTCTAGACATTGTATGATGGAGAATGATATTCGGTTTGCGGTAGCATTGTGTGGTAATAGTTATCTACCTTGCTGTGCAGAATGTTTCTTGTAAGATCTTGTATAGGTTCATCCTTTGATTTGCTCTGCCCTTGGTATATCTGACATGAGGAACAATATAGGAGTATAATTGAGGGCTAATTACCCTAATTTTATGTGTGGGGGGTTCTTCACACACGTATGTCTAGCGTACTTTGAAACCGTTAGAGCCCACAGTATTACTAAGTGTCTCGCTTGCTGGGACACAAAGACCAAACTCTGACAACACCACCAGAATTTGGGTTCCGAGCGGACTTACAAAGGCGAATAGCGCCCTCGTGCGCCGGGGCAAAAATGTCACTGCGTAGATTATGGCTTCCGTCGTTCATTCAAATAATACCCCTGGGTTTAAAACAGCGGAAACTGGGGAAAAAAACACAAAATTATCTTTTCAATAGAACCATTTTTGATAATTCCATATGTTTGAGCACAATATAGAAACTCTGGGTTATCGCTGGTAGAAGACTTAGCAAAATGTTTATGACGAAATACAAGGTTGGGCTCGATTTCACAAAGCACCAGTGTTGTAGTACTCGTAGTCGTACTCGAGTACTACATGAGAATTGTTAAGATGGTACTCGTACTCCCACTCGCCCTCGAGTGAGAGCTGTTTAGATGGTACTCGTACTCGTAGTCGTACTCGATTACTACTCGAGAACTGTTTAGATGATACTCGTACTCGAGTACTACCCGAGAACTGTTATGATGGCACTCGTACTCGAGTACTACTAGAGAACAGTTCAGATGGTACTCATACTCGTAGTCTTACTCGAGTACTACTCGAGAACTGTTTAGATGGTACTCGTACTTGTACTCGTACTCGAGTACTACTCGAGTGCCGTTTTGATGGTACTTGGCTAGCAAAATACTCCCCCTCGAAGCCCATACTCGATACTCGATTGAAACATTATCTGCACTCGAAGTCATGTACTCGATACTCGACTGAAAATGTACTTGGACTCCGATTTTAAGCACTCGTGGTCAAAATACCGTATCATCGTAGTCGTCGTTGTCGTTGTCGTTGTCGTTGTTGTTGTTGCATTGTTGTTCTTGTTCTTCTTGTCCAGTAGCCGTATACTTTGCGTGGCCCAACACAAAAACTACGTCATTTCAAGCAAACACCTTTAAAGGGAAGTATTCCACCATTGCCATCTTTATTCCTCTTTGTGTAAATCTCAACACATTCATATTTCTAATCTCACCGATAAAATTGTGCACACCCTTTAAACAGAAGTAAACAATCCCATTTGGAAATCTGTTTTGATTATTTCCCCCGATTGTGGGTAGATTCAGGTTGAAATATTGTTTTCACCTCATTTCACTTTCTTGTTTATTCCATTTAATTGAAAATTCTTGACTCACTCCGGGATGTCAGTCCACAAAGCTGTTCGGATTTGTTTCTTTCTTTTTACACTGAGGGAAGTGTAGGTCAAATCCGATTTTCCTCTGTATTTAGGACCTCTAATTGACTTCACATCGCCATGATTCGTTCTAATGGACCGTCGTGACTCGAAATAGGAGCTTCCATCGACGGGGGACACGCAATTCAAACACCGCACACGCTGAAATACCACGGCTGTGAGGGTAATTTGCAGTGTACCTCACTACCACAAACCAACAACCCCCGATGAAATCGTCTTTTGACCGGGTGGAGTACAAGGCAAATTGCCCCCCTTGTGTGTGAAGTCGAGCCATCATTATTGCTATCTCCGGCGAAAAATTGAAACCGAGACAGAGTTGAAGAAGGAATTGGGGGAAACTGAGTGAGAGAGAGAGAGAGGGAAAGAGAGGAAAACATGCCCCGTGCGGATGGGTCCCACCTGCCGTTGAATTTCTAGCGTGATCTCCCGCGGGGGAAGCGCTCTGTCTCGCCCGTATACCCGAGCCCCGTATGCTCGGTGAAGACATCGCCAGCATGCAAATTGTTATCCATCTTCTGTAGAGTAGGAACTGCCATAAGCCATTAAGTTGCGAAGAGTCCGAGTGGGCGCTTAGTCCCGATGTAAATCATTATCGCCTACTATGTGATTCTTTTTATTTTTTTATTTTAACGAAGTCCGGGAAGCGACTTTTGGGTTGCTTGTGATAGCGGTGTGATGCCCATTACGGCTTGGGGCCGTATTGGGTATTGCCTCATTATGCATTCATGAGATATAGTTAGCGGCGGCAGCGCCGTAGTACACCAGCTTCGCTAAGTGGACTCGCTGCCCGATCACTAGAGACAAACCCAATTAACTCAAACAATGAAGACAATAGCTTATCAATTGAAGGGGTTAATTGTTTGGTGGAGCTTCGATAACCTAATATACATAAGCTCATGATTACCAACAAAAAAAAGAATTAAAGAAAGAAAACGAGGCTTTAACGCGAACAAGTGACACTTAATTCTTGAAACAAACAAGATCCTTTCTAATATAGTGTTAGCTGCGTCCCACCAGACGGAACTCCAAAACGGCAACTGATATCTTAAAGATAAACAAAAACATCCACAATGTAAACAAAATCAGTGCAGATCAACAATTGATGTTTATTTTATGTCTCAAGTTTATTTACTATTTGTTATTTTTACAAAAAATAAACAAAAAGGTTTGATCGAAAACAAGGCACAAACAGTTTCTTATCTCAAAATGTAAGGTAGCCGATTTCTATCAGATTTTTGTGAATTTTTTGTACTCACCGATAACTGTCGTAAATGCAATGAACAAGATGAGTAGTTAATGTTGTAATTAAATAGTTTTTGTTTGTTTGTTGGGGTGTTTTTTAGTTTGTTGTTTTCCTCCTTCTTATTTCACGATACGAGTTTGGAACGCTCACCCGACCTCTCTTCCGCAAGACCGATGTCCTTCATGGCCACGGCATAAAACACTTAAAAATTGTACATTGCAAGGAGAAAGTTATATGTAAAACGCTATATACTTTCGGATTGTGTTTAGTGGGTCCGAAATTGTCACATCATTTTGTTGAGGTTGTTTCTCTAATACTGGACTCTACTCGTCCGTGTAACAAATGGTCAGACAATCCTTATAACAGGAGTCAAAGTTCAAGGGTCATTCCAGTTATATCACAGGTAATGATGTGAACCTTTAAACAATGATTGATGAAATACTTTTCCTAACTATCCATCAAATAATGTCTTTAGGCTTCAACATCAACACAAGTGAACATCTTCCCTGGACACCGGAACGTTCTCCGCAAAGTAAACAACCACAACCAAACCCCCTTCTCACCGACCGAAGCGATATCGATGTTTTCACGCCTTGAACCAGAGCGATCGCACGGTACAAGAGAGCCACTCAGGTCGCGCTGAATAACAAACGCCCGTTAAAAACGCCCAGAGCGGCGCGCGTGCACTCAATGCGTTCACTATATAGAGGCTCGTCCCAACGAGCTACTGGCGTTTAATCGCCCTCAATCCTCAATCATTGGATCAATTAACTCTGTATCATCCCGTGTTGATACAAGAATCTTCCAGGCTTTTAAGAATGCGTAGACAGCCAAGGGCCGTCTTGAGTGGTTTTATTAGATGGCGGGAAAGGGGGGGAAAGATTGTGAGAATGATATCAGAGTTGGTCAAAGTCAAGTTATTTTGAGTCAATAGTCTGTCATTAACGTTGTATTGCCAAAGAAACAATCACGACCGGTATCAATTACATGATAAAAGGGGGGCACACTTATATTTTTGTCAATAATAACACTAAATGGTAATATCAAAGTTGGTCAAAGTCAAGTTATTTTGAGTCACTAGTCTGTCATTAACGTTGTACTGCAATAGAATCAATCACGACCGGTATCAATTACATGATTATGAGGGGGCACATCTATATTTGTCAATAATAACACTAATGGGCATTCTTATGCATCTACAAAGATGCTGATTAAGCATCGTTACATCGTCCTCGAAAAAAAATGGGATCAATGTCGAAAAACAGTAGAACAGAGGGTAGTAAATCACTATGAGGGAAGTCTTGAACAAAGCCAGTAATGGAGAAAGTTTCACACATAAATTTGGAGTGGCACTATGGTGGCTCGCGATTCTATGGTACGTAAGCGCTGAATTTCTCGATAAGCAAGGCCGTGGAAACCGCTGATGCGATCTGCAGAAAAATGGGCATGAATCTTTGAATGTTATGTTAAGATAAAATAAGTGGTTAACATTTGTTGGTAATTATATAAGAGCTTCTTCCAGCAACTGTGACAAAGACAACAGTGACATGATTGCATATGTGTAGCTTCTAAACAAACACTCAATGTTCTCATTATATCGTTTTGTTTGTTTGTTTGTTTGTTTGTTTGTTTGTATGATTGGGGGTTTTGGTGGGGTTTTTTCACCATTCATGCAACCTTTCAAACTAGACAACGTTTTAAAATTTTCTTGAGAAGAAAGTTATTTTGGAGACATACATTTTGAATTGGTGCTCTCAGAAATGGAACGAAGATGCCTTCTTTTTCCGAAAGTGCGCCCTCAATTGTTACACTTGAGAGAGCTGCGCGCATCCAACCGTAACATACACTTCCTCTAAAAGCCAACACGTAACTCAGTCAAGTGGAACTATCATCAGACATGCATAATATCCAATTTTAGATCGCGTTCATGGTGCAGTGTAGCTGTAGCTAGTATACTAGTCGCTACATGAGTAAGGTCACAGGTGCGGAACCGGTTCCCGGATTCGAACGGTTTTACTTCAGACATACAATTGGAACATCTTACTTTCGTTTAAAATTAAGACATTCTGACTACCTTGCTCTACCAATTGAAAAACAAAACTGTTGACACTTTGCATGAAGACTTCCACGTCCGTAAACAAACATAGAAGTTGTCTTGATATAAATATTCTGCATGTCTGTTGACGAATTGAGAATCCGCAATTGGGTAAGAGTGAAAGAGTCCTACGTCACGCACGGAATGTTTGGACTTAAGCCGGGTACATCCGCATCGCACAATTTGTTGACAGTTATTTTGTAACTCAATCAAATGGAACTAATCTAAGGGGCGTATACGTACCAATACTGACTTACTCTCTATATTTGTGACACCGCGGTAAACGAAAAAAATTGAATTTTAAAAATATATATTGATAGATATATACTTTGAAATCATGTTTACGCGGACGTTGTTTGTGTGAATACTGAGTAACGTTCGGTAACATTCCCCTTGCGTTTCCGGGTACCAATCAAACATTAGAAATAACTAAACGCTCAATGGCGTGGCAAACTTGCTGGCAAAAGCTGCTCGGGCTCAAATTATTTTGGTGATGTCACAGTAAAACTAATAGTAATACTGACAACTCATCTTAAGATGAATCTTAGTGCTTTGACCTGAATATACATAGCAATTGAAATAAAACATTAAATTAATTTCGACAAATAAATCAATACAAAACAAAGTTTGTTATTAAAGGAGTTAGTTTCAATCGTTTATACTCTCAAATACAGCATATACCTATGGTTCCCCTTCCTCCCAACCCATTCCCCTTATTTCATATTTTCTATCTCAAGAAATAAGAGGTATGGATATCTTGTCAAATCATGACTTAAACATAGACACGTTTTTCATTAACCGTTTTTGTTGCATTTGAAAACGGACTGAAACTGACGGGGTCGCGTTCGACCCTTTGATATTTACAGTGATCTTTTCCAGATGGGAACGTAGTGCATGAATTATTAGAGCACCTTTACAAGTCAAATCAAAGATGTTTATTGAGGCATTGAAGATCGACTTGCATTTCTGATCAAGTAGGCCTATGTTTTTTTGCAATTGTATACGATTCCACGTCCCATAGTGACACATAATAGTTCTTATAAAATCATTGCAGTAAACACAGTATTGCAAATGAAAATCAACTTTTGAATTGTGTTGTGACTGTATAAAGATTCAGCTGGTTTGTCCGCCATTTATTGTGTAATAACGAAGTGTTGACGTGACTGCGTTACTCACGTCACTCGTGTTACGCCTTTGCAACACCGTATCGACTAATAACGATATCAAAAGGTACGTGACATCGTCACGGGTTGTTACTGCACGGAAACGTTGTCTTCAATTGAGATTGACTTTAAGTGTTCGAAGCACTTATCTATAGACAGTTATGTTACATAATTATTTATTAGAAATTGTATCAAACAGAAGTGTGAGAAATCAATAGCACGTTAAATTCGTATCATGGTTCGTTAGCATTGTTTAAACGTAAACGAGTGGTAGCTGGCTCCCACTTTGTCAAACTCATCCTAACTTGCAATCTAAGGACGGTTTGTGTATAGGAACCAGGGAAACAAAGTCATCAACCCTTTTAATTTGCCCGCTAAAATCGTTTTCGTTTTTAATTTTTATTTCACTACTTATGTATTTTGATTGATAGCGACACTTGGCCTGAACTAACATTTGTTGAAAACTGTGAGGACTGTGAAGTGTTTATTGGTTACGTAAAATGGATCCCGCAAGCGTGTCCTAGTTGGTGTTCATTTGGTGAAACGTTTGGTATTGTAGGGTCAGCTCTCTCTGCCCATCATGCACAAGGACGAAGAGATTACAACAAGAGGTGAAAGGAACTGATTTGGTGGAAAGTGGATGAGCAAACCCTCTTTATGTTGCCAGTAAACTCCATGCAGTGTGACACGTTTAATTAAGATGGAGAAATGTTACACGTACACGCAAGAGGAAAGTTTACACGTGCCCTACGATGCCACGTGCGTTAGTCAGCCACCACATTCAACTTCTTCTTCTTCTTCTTCTTTTTTTTCTTTTCTGGAATGAATGGTTTCCGGGTAAAGGTTTTCTTGTTTAATTGAGGAAAGTTCTTGGAACGGTCCCTCCCGCAATAGCACCAAATGATGGCCAATCACCGCAGCGGAACGCCCATGAGTGACAGCGTATAATGCGCACGCTGACTTTGGGAGACCAGCTCATCACGGAAGGGGAAGAGACCGGGTGGACAATGAGCCACTGTGTGACATCACCGCTAATCACACTCACACACAGTAGGGTCTAAATGCGAATCAGCACACCGTTACCGGAGTTCATTCAACATACATGCTCAGAACGTAAACACAACCACGCACGGACAACATCGCGGGCTTCTGTTTCCCCCACCACACGTCACTTCAGTCACCATTATTTTGTTACCAATACTATTGATTTAACATTTTGAGCTACTTAATTTTTGTCCCCGTTACTCCACTTCAAATGGTTGAGCCTCACCAATCCAGCGGTGTTACACTTCTATGTAGGCTCGGTAGTAATCCCTAAGGTTTAGACCCCGAGCTTGTTTGAATCCTCGGCTACACGGGCGGGCTTAAAGCAGCCAATTCACCGCATCCCGTGGATAGAGAGTGTGCTGGGTAACTCCATGCGACTTGTGTGTGTACACACCATCGTCTACTGGAAGAAGGTACAGAAAGGGGGGGTTGAAGCCCAACCCACATTTCCTTCTCATCTCTAAGGAGGCTCGAAGGAGATCTCAGTGAGCCATAGACGAAGGTTGAACTCTGAAATATACCCTAATCCCACTGTGGGGGGGACTTCTACGCTGGAACCAAGAACAAAACCGAAGATGAATATGAGCCAGCCGTTGTCGACGCTGGAGGATCTGGTGGGCACGAGTCCGAGACCAGGTTCTGTGGTGACTCTTGCTGCAATGTCACCGGGGATTCAGTGCAATGGAACGGCAGCAACGTCAGCCAGACACCGGCACAGAGATCAACGCACTGGTGACGACTACACATCAACTACCAATCTAGGTATATATTTTGATCACTCTCAAAAGTCAATCTCGACTGTGTGTAAACTTTCTTTTTCAACTATGAAATACTATTTAAATTGCATTTTACAAGTGAACTGTATCTCGGTAAATTCCTACCGGGAGACAAACCCAGTCCTGTTTGATGAGATCCTTCTATCACATACACTCAGTGTAGCAGTTCAAATGTCAGCACCGCCATTTTGAAATGTTTACAATTTACCCCCAACTCAGTAAATATTGAAAACCACAACGATTCGCATGAAACTGTCATTTCCAAAGGTTGCAGATTGTTGTCTTTAAGCCAGTTTCCTTATGTTGTCCCCCTAAATTTTGTTTTGTGTTATTAATTTGTCTCTTATTTATTATTTATTTATCTGTGTAACTTACTTTGTGTTTTATTTATTTGTTTACTTATTTATATATCTGTTTGTTTAGTCATGTATTTTTGTTACTACGTATAGTTTCAGGACGATACAGAACTCATAACTACCACATTGTGGTGATCATTTCGCGCCATAATTATTTTTCTTAAATGTGTTCTTTTTTTTCTCATATTTTATTTATTTATTAATTTATGTTATTACTATTGGGGCCTTATATTTTTTAGTAGGTTGATTTCTATCCTAAATATTCCGTGTAAAAGGTAAAATTCATGTTGTGGAAATTTGTATTATATATATGGATATGTAAATATACTAATTATCATCATCAAATCTAAAATCTAAATTTATTAACAATGCATTATTATTATTAATATTATTATTTTTGTTAATATTTATATATAAAAATTCACCCGGATTAATCTTTTTTTTTTAAACGGAATGATGAGCGTTGTAGCAAATCTTTATTTTACACTATCTAATTCCATCTTCTTCTTTTTTTCCATTCTGTGAAAAACTGATCAAAATGGGGGGGGGGGGTTGTAAACCAGTCAATGTACTTTTGGTTAATGCTTGTTTTTGATTCAGCTAAATGGAAAAAAAACCAGTTGTTGAGTTTTTACGGACGATGTCCTTCATTATGGATGTAAGTCTGTACAATAGGGACCTTTCCAAGTGAATCCAAATTGATCATTTGTCTTTCAAATTAGTTGACGACCTTTACAAGTCGCCATAGTCGCTTCTTGAGATTCAGGTATTGCTCATCATTGTGTTATTGTAGCAGTTAAAGGCACTGTACACGTTTGGTAATTACTCAATATATATATTAGCATCAAAACTGACTTGGTAACGAGCAACAGAGAGCTGTTGATAGTATAAAACATTGTGAGAAACGACTCCCTCTGAAGTAACGTAGTTTTTGAGAAAGAGGTAATTTCTCACTAAAATAACAAAAGACTTCTTGCAAGAAGCATTTTATTCCTATCTGAAAGCACACAAATTTGTACAACAAGGGTGTTTTTTTCTTTCACAATTTTCTTGCAACTTCGATGACCAATTCAGCCCAAATTTTCACAGGCTTGTTATTTTATGCATATGTTGGGATACACCAAGTGAGAACACTGGTCTTTGACAATTACCAAACGTGTTCAGTGCCTTTAAATGGCATAGGATGCGTCCACAATACGAGTTCGTATCTGACCATAAACCCGCTTAACTGTCTGCTAAGCAGCAGATGCTTGCTTGAATACGGTAAATAAAATATAAAACTAAAAGTCAGCCGTTTATTTCAAACATCTTCTTACTGCTATACGGTTAATATTGACAAAAATGTGTGCAGTATTTGACGTACAGTGCGATGTCATCATACTTTGTCAATTTTACCTTTTTTGTTTCGTTTTATTTATTCAGTTAAGTTATTATTTCATTTGTTTATTTGCTATTGTTAAGGCACTTATGTTTTGTTAGCTTGTCATGTGGCATCCCGGTAGCGTTGATGCTGGCAATAACGACGTCCAGGTGTCTTCTCGACACTCCCTGTTTAGAATTCCTGAGCGCCCGACTTTTATCGTTCCTCAGTCCTACAACAGCATTGTAAACGTACGATTTGGACGCCATTTTTATATAGGTTTTACAATAATTGCTGGCATCCTGACGGGAAAATTTCGACTTATTCCTACTCAACTGTTTCTGACAATTTGACATTTTCCTTTCTGGAGGTGGCCTTTCACCTTATAACAACCAAGTGAAATGAATTAATACGTACATGTAAAGCTCAAATCCACGTGTTTTGAGGTATAACTCCCATTAGCAATAATGTAATTAGATTGAGCCAATCTCGAGGGCACTCTTGTTGTTGTCCAAAGCCAATACAAAAAGGCTAGCTGCATTGGAGGCATTTACGTTGAATTACAGGCATATTGTATGAATGGTCTAGGGACAGTTTATACATTTAATATTTATTCATATATTTATAATAATAATTATTATTATTATATAGATATTTGTTGTGTTGGTTCCCTCCAATTATTATGTGATTGTCTCGAAATATTCTTTCGTTTTCCTCGAAATACTATCTCATTCCCTCGAAAGAGTATTTCGTGCCCTCGAAATATTATTTTGTTCCGTCAAAATGTTATTACGTCCCCTCGAAATAATATTTCGTTCCCTCTAAATTTTATTTTGTTCCCTCGAAATATTATGCCTTTCCCTTAAATAATTATATCTTGCCCTCGAAATAATACTTCGTTCCCCTCGAAAAAGTACATTATTCCGTTCCCTCGAGTATTTCGAGGGAACGAGATAAATTATGAAAACCAAAATAACAAAACTTGCCCTATTACGGGCCCCGTAATGGTCTGTGTATTTGAGTCTATTATGAATGTAACTCGCCCGTTTTTAATAATTATAACAAACTTGAACAGCATTGTTTCTTTCGTGCCCCCCTGGCGCACGCAACCGAACCCGTGTAAATTAGGAAGACATGTTTACAAGAAACTAAAACAAATACCATATTAAATGTCAATTTTGGAGTTACCCTTCCTAAGCAATGTATAGTCGAGTCCGGGGGTGGGGGGGGGGTCAGCATGCTAAACAGGTGGGATTAGAACCCAAGACTCCTACATACTGGAGCAGATGTTCAGCCACTAGACCACCGAGCTTGCCTGGGGGCACTGATGAGAAACCAGTTATAACATTTTCTTTAGGGATTGCTACATACAAATGTCGTTTTAATTCGATTTTCCAGAAATAAGCTTGGGGGTCAATTTCCACCCATAATCATACGGTTTGTCAGTCATGACAATTGGTACTGCTATCAACTACTTCATACAAATTAAAGTTCAATTTGTTAATTGATTTGTATTATCGGCAATCATGTATAAATCCAAGAAGATTACTTCACAATCCAAGAACAAGAAATCCACTATTTATCAGGTCACATATTAATGGGAAACCAGTAGAAACATCTGCTCTTACCCGGGAACCGAACCACCTTGCCATGTGGGAATGGTACTGAAACACACTCCTGAAACCAAATTATATATACATTGACAACATTTGA
This sequence comes from Plazaster borealis, assembly GCA_021014325.1. Classification (NCBI taxonomy): domain Eukaryota; kingdom Metazoa; phylum Echinodermata; class Asteroidea; order Forcipulatida; family Labidiasteridae; genus Plazaster; species Plazaster borealis. The sequence goes on along the minus strand of CM037468.1, from coordinate 15,993,847 downwards.
CGAAGTAAAAACTGACTGCAGTATTGTTTGTTCAGTTCGATCGCAGCAATCGAATTAAGTAAAGCTACTGTGATTTGAAGGAGGTCCTCGAATGATATTCCCTCGTTGACAATACTTCAGACGGCAATAATTCTCAGGTGGATTGGTTCTCTGACATGAGCTAATATCCCATTGGACCTGATTCATGCCACTTCTTTGGCTTCATTCATTATAATTAAGTGACTCAGTTCTGTGTTATTTACTTACGATCAAAGGTGTGCACTAAAGGTACAACCTGAAACACTTTCAAAACATTGAGAAACAATTCACATGCTTTCCTATTCTGGAGGACAAGAAATGTTTTACTTCACCTGAACAAGGAAATGATTTGCTGATTAGGTTATCCGTTTGGACCTTTCCTGTTGTCCTTTTGTTAATCCGATAAAACAGGGTGACGCAAGCTCAAACTTCCGTATTATTTAATACATGGAAGGACCTGAGGTTGTGTAATCCACGCTGGGATTATCTCATCAGGTGTGTGGAGATTATCTCATCAGTTGTGTGGAGATTATCTCCTCAGGTGTGTGGGGAAATACAAGGAAGGGGGGGGGGTTGGATAAAATGGAAGGGAGTAACATTCAAGCCAAGCCTCTCTCTTGATTTGCTCAAGTGACTGTTAACATTTCATCGTAAACTGTGACAACGAGCTAAAAAGCCTCACACTTTGTGCCAACAGATTCTTAATCTGGGAATTTTTTCTCGACTCAGTTTGTATTTTTACCAGAACACAATGCCCCAGCCCTCACCGTCGTTTATACCAAGACCCTCCGAAACCCCCTTGGTTAAAATTCAGGCCTATTCAGACCGTTTTTAACAAGGGACCTTGACTAAAACCCAGTTGTGTGAAAGCTATCCTTGTTAAATAATAACCAACGACCCTCGTTATTTTGTTTACAGAGATCAAGACCTCCCCCCCCCCCAAAAAAAAAAAAAAAAAAAAAATAGCAACGATGTTAAAATCACCACAATATGTAGTTTGAAACGATTACAGTACCATAACCCTTGATATGGAGAAATCATTTTTTCATAATTGAGCCTAATCTTGCCCTTTTGTCTGATTGGTTTTTTGTTTTGTTTTTCCTCATTCAAGCTCAAGAAACTTAAATCACAGGGGGTGGTTGTTTTTTATAATCGGATGTTGTGCTCTGGGCCAGTTCGCAATTATTGCTTTAAATCTGACTTAATAAAGTTCACCGGTTCCCAATTAAAATATTCTCTGCCACGTGACTTGGGTTCCATGGATCGCCGTGTCTGGAAAAACACGTGAGAACTCTCCGCACGTGAATGGGGAATCTGATGCAACAACCTCGCAATTAAGGACGGTTTAGAGGTACGATCACGTGCGGTGCCAGACGACGTTCGGTATAACGTGTTCTAACTCGCGGGCAAAACTTCATAATGTTATTAGGATTAAATCATATCAGTATCGTAAACAAGCACGAAACTCTGGTAACCTAGACGATGATTTCTACCTACATGACACTTGCCACGTGTTTCCAATGTCACGATGTATTTTAAATGTGAGGCGAAAGCTGACACGCTTTCAAAAAAGGGTTAAAATGTTACAAAATGCAAATTTCTGTTTGCATGTTTATTTCAATACCCAAGAAAGTGAAAAAAGAAGGCAGGTTCTGTAATTGGGTTGATTTGGAAGAGAACAGCATACAATTGACTTTCAACAATTACATTTTGTGAATGCAGAATCTTTTAGCAAAGCATGAAATGTTGGGAAATATTTGAACAGTGGATTACTGTTCTGTGCACGGAAATATCAAGTTGTTGGTGTTGTTAATATAAAAGTGGCACTCTTTGTCTGTTCAAGTTTTGGTTTGCATCTGCAGTCACAAAGGCTGTTATTTGTGTATAGTTGAGATGTCTCTGGAAACCCCCCCCGGAAATGTTTAACATTATCTGTTTACAAGTAGATTTATGGTGAAACGGTGAGCTCGCTAATGTTTCGTGAAGCAATGTCGAGATTGGCTTTATCCGACTATGTACATTATTCCTTTATACGGCAGCTGGAATCGAATACATGATTGACGATCGCATTATTCGGAATCGAATAATGTGGGGTACTCCACCTTATATGACCTACCGGTAACTCTTCAAATGTTCAGCCGATGTTGTTATCAATTTGTTGCTCTATTGTATGTTTTTCTTATTTAGGCTTATTGTTGCGTGTATAAAGTAGGGTGGGGGTGGGGGAAACGAAATTTCCATACCGTCTTACTCTGACCAATAGTTCCGTGCCGTACAAACTGACATGGTTTCGGTTAATGTGCAGACAGACTACACACTATTAAATTGCAGATTTCAAACATTTATGATTTTTAAAAACAAGCACCGTAAGCAAGAAAGCTGTTTTCCGGGAGCATGAGTTATGGGATGACGGTACAACACCAGTCGTTGATTGTTTATTTATTTATTTTTGGTTAATTTTTTTCTCGCTGATTTTTGCAAATATTTGACTTGCTTTATGGGTTTCACAATTAGTAAATGAAACATTTGTTTGGGAAATTCGAATTTTTCCGACTGCTTAGACACAGAGTCACATGACCCACATGTCTCGTTGTGAGTTTAAGACGTGTAGCTGATGTTATCAGTTTTAGGTGTGTCTGCAACTCCCAGTTTGTCCGCTGTCATCTGCTCGTTCCTTTAATGAGCTGTCTCCTCAGAGTTGGATGGGAGGGTCCTGTTGAACCACTTAGGGAACTCTTGAAGTGGGATTATCGTGGAGAGGTCGGGATGAGCCTCACGGAAATAGCTACCGTGTAGTACGTTCCTTATCTATCACTATCTTTGCTGTGTAATTCTGAGGATGGGACCAAACGTTTATGGGTGAACAAGTTTACTTTAAAAAAAAAATCATTTTTTCTTCAGACAATAAAATACATATTTACATTGGAAATTGTCCGGGTCACGACAACAGTTTATATTTTTTAAAAACTGTCATCATAGATGTGTCAGACCAAATAAAACTTCTTACTATTAAGATATAAAAATCCTTTTAAAAATATGACAGTACTAAAATAAATGTATATATCTAACTATCGGTAGCTTTACATTGTAAACAAACAACCACTGAAACCAGAAAAAATTACTAGAATACAGTATCCTAAATCAACCCAAAAAAGAGAGAAAACCTAATGGTGACAAAATGAAAAGACAGTTATAAGAGCCGTCAAAAAAAAAAAAAAAACAGGCAACTTGAAAAGGCTTTTAATAGGCCTATGATCACTTAAACGATTTTAATCGTTTATGTATTTGTATGTGATTGATTCGATTGTGCTTTTTCCATTTTATTTAATTCTGCATACTATTTGTTTACGTTATTTGTTTGATTGGTTAGGGTGGTGATGTTGTTGTTGCTGATGTTGTTGCTGCTGCTGCTGCTGCTGCCAATTTCTCCTGCTGCTGCTATTTGAAGCTGCTGCTGTATATGACGAGTTCTGTATCATACAGTTTATTCAATTCTATTCGACTTAACACGAATCGGTTCGAATGAACTTGCCTTAATTTGAATTGAATTTAAGTCAGAAATGGAGTTACATCAACTCCAAACAGATCAAGTTAATCAAATCAAGTTTAACCCACTCCACATCGGTTTATTATGAGGCCAATTAAATTAGAATAAATCTATTCAACTAAAATCGACCCAATTCAAATCTAATGAAATTAGTAACTTAAATCAATTCAGTCAAGTTTAAACTTGGGAGAAATTTCTCTTTCCATTTAGACTTTTGCAGAGAAGAGAAATATGATTTAAATTTGCTACTTGGCTTGAAAGATCCCTTTTCTTCTTCTTCTTCTTCTTTTGTAGGACTAAATTCACCGTGAAATGCGTCAAATTCGTATTTTTAATCTGCTAATTTCTCGTTCGTCGTCATCAAATTGTCAGAAATTGTCATCAAATTGCCAGAATTTGTCAATGTCGGCAAGAAAAGAAGATTCATAGTTTTGACAGTTATTGCTTTTAAGAAAGTCTTCACAATCCTAGACAGGAGACCGATATGACCCCCTCCCCTCCCCAACCACCAAAAGCAGACCAGACACCAACATGCATCACCCTGCCGCAATACTCCTTTACCCTTCATTAACTTATTCGTAGCTACGTCTTAAGCAATTGGTCTTTCTAAGTTGTCATAATTAACACCCGGATACTCTATTTCAGTGAGTTTCGAAAACCTGTTACCTCGCTGTCGAATAAATCAACCAAAGTGAACAAGAAGAAGAAAATGGTTGAGGGGGCGGGGGGGATGCGGAGCCGAGGCTTCAGCTCCACTTAGCAGAGTAGTCATATTGCTCGCCCGGCAGGACACGGCTGTTCCACGGGTCGATTTCACGCTGACGTTATCTGATTCTTGGAGTTAGCTGATGTGTCAAGTTTCGTATGAGCCCACACAGGACGGGGGGCTCTTCCATAATCGATAAAGACAATCGGAAACATGTCAAATATAGTCCGTAACGGCTTAATCCGTTGCTGGGTAGACTGATGAGTGGTCCCAGAGCACGCTGTGTCGAAAACGCTTTTCCTCCACTGTGACACGCCGACAAAGTCTTGATCCACCTTGGATTACTGGCAAAGATCAATCGCAGTTTTTAATTTCAGAACTTATTCACAATCAGCTTGATTTTTTTGATTTTTTTTTTTTGCCCCCATTTTTTTAATTTTATTTTTTAACAAATCATCTATTGTATAACTTATTAGTTAAATGATGTTTGGTTTCATACCGTTTGAGTTTATGTCGTTTAATGCAAATTTATTAGTTCTGACTTGGGCCTATAAAAAGTTCGGCCCAGTGGCAAATCTTCACATTCTCATTTATGAGTTGATACGCGGATCTATTGTATTTATTATTTTATTTTGTATGGTGGGGTGCAATGAAAATTTAATTTTATTGTTTATGTATATTTGTTGTCATGTAAACAATGGATCAGCCATTGTGATTGGATAATAGAATAGGAGGTAGAGATTACGGTGACAAAATTAATGTTCCGCTCAATAAGATGTAGCCTTTAAAACAATGAGAAGGTGGGAAAACATATTTTTTATATTTGAGGACTTGAAATAGAGTCTGAAACTTTGCACGTTGGGGTACAGTCTGGTAAGGTTTACAAATGACGTTCCATCCCTTTATGATATGTTTCTTGATATTTGGAGGATTGGAATGAATGTACTCTTCCAAAAACCAATTGTGTACCATCCCTTTATGATATGTTTCTTGATATTTGGAGGATTGGAATGAATGTACTCTTCCAAAAACCAATGATGTACCATCCCTTTATGATATGTTTCTTGATATTTGGAGGATTGGGATGAATGTACTCTTCCAAAAACCAATGGTGTACCATCCCTTTATGATATGTTTCTTGATATTTGGAGGATTGGGATGAATGTACTCTTCCAAAAACCAATGATGTACCATCCCTTTATGATATGTTTATTGATATAACTACAAGAGGATTGGAATGAATGTACTCTTCAAAAACCAATGATCCCTGTATATAGGATATGGTTATTGAAAATTTGTGGATTTAAATAAACCTACGAATATTTTTCTCTCGCTTTTTGTTTTACCTGGTGGATTTCAATGGATGAACTCTTCCCACAACTTTAATGTGTACGATCCCTTTATGATATATTTATTTAATCATGAGAACCGGAATGAGTAACTACCCTTCAAACAAGAAAAGAAGAAAATGGTGTTGACTTTGCTTCAGTTGTTGTCAAATGTCATATACTGGGTATTGCGTGCGTATATCACATAAAAACAGGGGGACAAACTGTGAAACTATTCAGCTTTACAGGTATTTGTACTTTACGCAAACTGAGGTAGCACACCCCCCATGGGATCTCACACGCAACAGTGGAACTCCATTTTGTTTTCAGTCGTCAATATCTCTTGGGGTAGGTGACAAGTGCCTTGCGCTCGCCTATGATTTATGTCACATTGTGAACAAACACCGTAGACCCTTGGTGAATGTCAATTTGCTTCTGGAAGAGGCGGGCGGGGGGACATCGAAGACGTTGAATGTTGTCGTCTTTTTGTTTTCTCGTGGGGTTTTTTCTTCTAAAAGGTTACCCCGCATCTTGAAAGATTTACGAGCCGTTGAATCCTTGGCTCAACTTGGACAACACTAGTTGCGTTAACACACCATAAATAATTTCGCAAGTGTGAGTAATTGTATTTGAGAAGATCACTTGTCACGTAGAACCTTGGGATAAAAATCACTTGCCATTTTTTTCGGGGTTTTTTTGGTGTGTGTTTTTTTTTTTTCATTTTACTACTTTGTATTGTTAAGAAGCCTTGACTCTTGAGTGACGTTTGTTAAAGTCTACACGTTCGTGAGAACATATCAAGCAAAATCTATAAACAATTAGATTTGATCAAAAAAAACAAAACAGTTTGTGCTTCAATTTTCTCCACAGATGGCAAGAAGCAGCACCCCCAAAACTCACATGGATAAGTGTGTGTGTGTGGGGGGGGGGTCATTCTTGTATTTCTATGTCCCATTTCCTTTCCAAGATCCTCTGTGGGTAGTATTATCCTTGGACATTAGTGTAGCTAGGGTACCATCGTAAGTTGGTCGGCTATCAATAACACTCACTTTCTTATTTCGATTGCCAAATCGAAATAGCCACAATGTGAACGTGCAAAAAGAATCCGACTAATAGTAAACCATCATTCGTTTTCGCTCAAAACGTAACCACCGATATCAATGATTTTTTGTTTCACTGAAGCAACCATTATTGGTCAACTTGCGGGTACAACCATAGTTTTATGTAAATCTCTTTTTTGAGGGGTGTTAGCTCTGAAAAGAGCCTTGGTGTGGGGTCTCAGTGTTTCTTTGCTTATGTTTTTATATATAAATATATATAATATATAAACATTTGTATAGATTGGTTCTGCCCTTTGTTGAATGAGAGCTAGCAATACGAATTGATGTACTCATCCAAAGCGCAAACATGTGTGAACATTCTAGAGGCATGGGCACAATTTCATACCATGTTTAGCAGAAACAAAAAACATTTTCTTTTCTCAAGCAAAACAAACAAATGAATAAAATGAGCAGGGTGCCGGTCACATGAGCATAAAGTATATGGCATTCCGGCTGGTAACCTGCATTTGCTGAACAAGCTTTGTTTAGTGCAAAGCAAAGAGTTTCGGACCGGCTTCATTGATTAAAGTGGTCATTGATACAAAATAATGATGTTTATTGGTGAGACTTCTTTTTCTCTCACTCTTACGGTTTGACCAAAGGTGACCTTTGCGTCGAATCGCTCAACAACAGTCTTAACCAAATGCCAAGGTTTGTTATTGATGATTCACCCGAATCTAAGATTCAAAGTTTCCTATTGACTTTTGTTTGATCATGTTAAGTAGACATTTCCCGTAACCCCTGAGTCGAATGAAGCAAACACTTGACTCGCCATTGACAATTTTCGCCAAGATGGCGTCGCAATCTCTCCAAGGTAACAATAGAGGGCCTTGGAGGGTGGGGGACTACAAGATGATTGTGGATTCAATAAAAGAACCACTTGAATCTTGAGATGTCATTGAATTGGAGTCAAGTGGTGCGAGATTTCTCCACTATGTTTGGAGGCTGTGTGGATGCCATTTAAGAAGGGGGATTGAAAACTGTTTAGTATTTACATATGAATATTATTGAAAAATTTAGAAGTATTTGCGGGCACCGATCTAAACAGTAGACCGGAACTATTTATCTATAACAGGCGGACAATTAACAACAAAATGACTCTTAAGTTTGCACTTCGAATTACTCAGTGATTTTATTTTTAATGCAGTGTTTATGAGAGCGTTAAAATTACATGTTATATTGAAATGTTTGTCTGTTTGTTTGGGTTTTGTTTGTGCTAAACAGATCAAAAAAATTGAGCCAAGATCGCTTCACGTTAAAATGATGTGTACCATACTGCATTGACCATTGAACCATGTTGTTGTTGTTGTTGTTGTTGTTGTTGTTGTTGTTGTTGTTGTTGTTGTTGTTGTTGTTGTTGTGTTTTTGTGTGTTTTTCTTGTTATTATTACTGTTTGGTGTTTATCTATACACGGAGAAAGTAACTGGAAGAAAAATTTAAAAGTTAGGCCTAAATAACTACTAGAACTAATATGGCATCTTATCTGATTTCTTTTTTTGATTTTTTTTTTTATATTTATTTATTTGTATTTATTTATTTATATTTGTCAATTGAAGGTGAGACCAACGTTGAAAACGGTAACACCAGCGCCGCCGAAGAGAATTCCTCGGAGAACGAAGCGAGCAAGAAGCGTCGACAGCGCCGTCAGCGGACGCATTTCACCAGCCAGCAGCTGCAAGAGCTGGAGGGAAACTTCGCCCGTAATCGCTACCCGGACATGTCAACTCGTGAAGAAATCGCTGCCTGGACCAACTTGACAGAGTCTCGCGTTCGGGTAAGAAAATATAAATAAATATATTAACATCCTCTGTGATTAAAGACACTGGACACGTTTGGTAATTACTCAAAATATATATTATAAAAACTTACTTGGTAACAAGCAACGGAGAGCTGTTGATAGTATAAAACATTGTAGGAAACGACTCCCTCTGAAGTAACGTAGTTTTTGAGAAAGAGGTAATTTCTCAGTAAAATAATAAAAACTTCTGGCAAGAAGTTTTTATTCCTATCTGAAAGCACACAAATTTGTACAACAAGGGTGTTTTTTCTTTCATCATTTTCTTGCAACTTCGGTGACCAATTGAGCTCAAATTTTCACAGGCTTGTTATTTTATGCATATGTTGGGATACACCAAGTGAGAACACTGGTCTTTGACAATTTCCAAACGTGTACGATACCCTTAAAGACACTGGACACTGAACACGTTTGGAAATTGTGAAAGACCAGTGTTCTCACCTGGTGTATCCAAACATATGCATAAAATAACAAGCCTGTGAAAACGTGTCCAGTGCCTTTAATCGATATAATGAGTTGATTCTTCAATTAGGTCCTTGGACAAATAAGCAATACATCATTTGTTAAATGAATTAGTAAAATTATTTATACATGATTACTGTACAATTTGTATACCGATTAAAGTTGAAGGTTAAACAGTCTTATTGTATTCTCTAATCAAGGAACAGACAAGAATATGACTGGGACTGTAATATAGCATACTACCAACTAAATATAATTTATTTTTTAGTTAAATAAATCAACTTAGTTTCTTGTAAAACAAACATGCTCGACCACACATTTCGTAAAAGCTAGTAGCAAGAGGCTGGTCATCAGTTCCACTTTACCACAACTGTAAATAGGTATAGTAGAAATTCAACCGAAGAATTTTGAAAATGCAGTTTTGAATACCGATAAATGAAATGGAATTATCACTGAAACGAACCTGAATGAGAAGAACAAAGTCATAAATATTTATTCTTGAGGATTGGTATTTGTGCAAACTTCATAAAGAGGGTTTTCAAGGTCGTATTTAGTTTTGTTATCCACCTATTTTGAAATAGATAGAGTCCTTACTGAAGTTGAAAAATTACGTCTCTTACCTCACGTTAAAATGGTGTAAAATGCCATTGTAATTGATACTCTTTCAATGCGAACTTTGTCAACATCCTAAAACATCCAATAACGTCACATTTCAAATATGTGGTCTCTACATTGTTTTGTGTAGGCCTACTGGAAATGTTTAATTCATTCCTGAATGTTGATGATATTCAATCGAAAAGGCATTGAATTTGACCTTCTGACTGATGCACAAAGTCATCTTTGGAATGTAAAGAACTTTTTGTTGTTGACATCCAATGACGTCATGTGAAACATTTTGCTCTGAAAGAGTATCAAATAAATAGGACATTTTAAAATATGTTACCGTAAGGTTAGAGACTTATTATTTTGTTCTACATTTTTCATGAGGACTCTGTCTTTAAAAAATTAGTGCATCACCAAACTTAATTCAACCTTGGAGACCCTCTTCAATAAAGTTTGTATAAGTACCAAATCCTTCTGACTGAAAAACTGAAATACTGTCCAAGTTGACAAAATCGTTTTTGAAGACCCCTCCCCCCCAATATATATATATAATAATACAAAATATAAAAAAAGCAACAACAACAACAGTAGCCCAACAAACAAACGAGCAAATATAAAATTTATTTATATATATATATATAAGCAAACGAATAATCATTGACAAAACATTATGGGAAACTTCAATATCATTTGATGAACATTTTCATAGGTTGTTCGGAAGTTCTCATTTGAATGAGATGACAACATATAGACTCTTCCCAAACAAAAACAACAACAACAACAACAAAACAATGATATGCTCTCCCAATATGGAGATAATTAAGTTTGTTTGATAAAGTGCAACGACACAGTGGAACTATTCAAACAAGTATAACATATAAATAAAACTACTAATTCACCTTCACCGAGGATTAGGCAGTGAAAACCTTACAAAATATAACGGCTAAAAAACACAATACTTAAAACATTAAAAATTGAAATAAGTACTATGAGAGAAAGTATAGAGTACCACTTGAATTATAAAAAAAAATGGCTGGAATCGTTTCCCTACAGTTGGCATGATTATTTTATTACCGACACAATATATTTATACGGTGTTTAAATATTCATCTTAACCACTCATATTTTATTCCACGTTCTGGATATACTTTACATTATGTTTTAATTAAAGGGTATAATCGGTCATTTTGAAAATGCTGAAAAATACAGAATTGGGTGAAAAGTATGGGGCTGTTTTATACAGTAAGCTGAGGCTCGTAGGGAACAGCCTACTACAGACAATAAATGAAAAGCACACAAACACACGGACTAGGAGAAAAAAACAACAAAGGCGACAGACTGAACAATCGAGACAAACACGAAAGGGAATAATGACAAATGTTATTAAATACAATTCAAACCTCATTCGAACAGATTTAAATCTACCGGCAATCATCAACCTTGCTTTCTCCGCTGTAGGTCTTTGTCCCACCACTGGGCTCACCTCTTGAAGGCCAACTCGACTCCAATGATTAACTACACTGGAACACCACCTCTAGCATTTCTCTCTTCATTCAAAAAGGGGGGTGCCATTTTTAATTGAGATTGATAATTTCTCAGACGAACAACGGGTTTTTTTTTACTCTTACGACTTGGTGCAAAATAAAGACGAGCTGTAAAGGAAATATAGTTGACACTTAAGCAAGGTTAACTTGTAGATTTATAATGCGACCACACAAAGCAACTGCAGAAACGTGTCATTGTTATAGAAGGGGGTTGTTTTTTCTACTTCTTCAGAAAACCCGTGTATAAATCTTGTTGGGAAATGGGGATAATTATTTCCCACAAAGGATCTAGGCTTAGCAAGAAATTATTAGAATTAGTCTAGACGCGGAGGTCGAATAGGCATTGGACCAAGTTTGATTTATTAGACTCAGATAGATGACGTAGTTTATATTTTGTGTTATTATTATTATTATTAATCACAGTAATGCAGAGGTCTTTATGAAATGAAATTTGTTTTTCTTGTGGAAAAGTCGTTGAGAAGTATAGAAAACTTGTACCCCCTTACATAAAGAAAACAAAAAACAAGAAAATAATAGCAAGTGTATATAACATAAACAAATATAAAATCTCCATGCCAAAAAGCCAGGCACTTCTTGCCAAAACTAGATGTCAATTTTAGCTTTCAAATAACACCTAATAGAGGGCATGAAATGCTCGCACTTAGTCATATATTAAGCCTTTGTTTTGTTTTCCGCTCTGAAAAAAATAAAAATAATAATAAAATCTAGACCATGTATGGTACACTGAAACATAAAAGATGGCACATCAGTGGTGGATCCTGGGGGTTGAGGGAGGGGGTCGAGCCTTACCCATCCCCTCGCGGACTTAGGGAAGAGACATAAGATATGAACTTGGCATAGGGTGATGCTGACAAACCACCAAAGCCTGCTAATGCAGTCTTTTAGTTTTTGTCATTACGTAACTTGAGCCCTCCACTCCTCACTTCGGTCAAAGTTTGTATCAATCCTGAAAGATATTCAAGTAAACGGTGGGCCAATGCCACTGTACTTATCAAACACCACCTGCGCCACAAACGGCGTTGCAGGACCAACTTACCAAATTTCGATAGCAACATTTTTATCACCGGCATTGCTACCCCCTCCCCCCACCCCGAGCTGCTGACGTCACGGTGACGACATTTTGTCTGCGATGTTAATTGCCTCCGCTATAATGAGACGCTCATTAAAAATAGATTCAAACAATGAAATAATAATGGGGAGGCATTGTAACAACTCAAAGTGTACGACTTTACAAAACATGAAGTTTGGACAGTCAAGTAGTTTTGAAAATCATTTGTTGTTATTGTGTACTACCCCCCACCCGGCCTGGGATGCAAAATACCCCTGTAACCCCCTTCCCCCAAAACGAAGAAAATGGCAAGTTATACTCATTGTTCCTGGAGATCCTTTTTGTTTTCTTCTTCTTCTTCTTCAGGAAAAATATTGGAATTAGATATCTTTGTAAAATAATGGTACCCTCAGAAATAGTTTTTAATCCATATAAAATAAAACATCACTGTTCCGTTTAAAAAAAATAATAATAAAGAAGAGAAATTACTCGGTAAAGAAAACTTACATTGTCAATTCCGAGATAAACTTCCGTCTGAACATATCCACATTTAGTACGTGTAACAATCTCACTGGTAATTAAATACCAATACCGTAGAAATGTTCCTTTTTAAAATACTGTCAAAGTCGAGGGGGGACTGTTTGATGCCCCCCAAAAATATATATATATATAATAATAATAATAATAATAATAATAATAATAATAATAATAATAATAATAATAATAATAATAATAATATTTAAAAGAATAAACAACACAACAAAAACAACAACAACAACAATTATAATAATAAAATTTAAAAAATACATATATATATAAACAAAAATATAAATACAAAATAACGGACGCTTTCAAACGCTTTTTATATAGCCTAAATCACCCAATCCAAGGCAATGTGTCCCCTTTAAATCTAAACTAGATGATGGAATCGAGTTTACTTCTCCAAAAACAGACACCTGTAAGTTTCACAGCGTTAAATTAAGCGTGTAAACTCGGCTTTCTATAGACAATTACGGTAGAAGCTTTTTCAGTGACACTGTCACCATATTTTGGTGGGTTTTTTTCTTTCTAAAACATGATGCACTCTTTCCAATAAATAATGGGGAAAACCTCCCTTTATGAATCTGTAGAGTTGGTTGTCTTCCAGCTTAGGGCGCTGTACTTTTGTTTGTATGTCTTTTTAATAGGCTTTCTCCTAGTAATTATCTTAATGAATGTACAGTTTCGCCTTTGAAACTCAATCGATCATAAATTACCAACGCCAGTGTATATAAAGCGGTTATGGGAACATGACGACTGTTCCGTGATCACCACACATTCGTGCGTGGAAGAGCTAAAATACGGGTGACATGGTTTATAATGCCAGAATGATGGCGCTACGTCGCGTTCATGTGTATTGAACAATGTTGTAAATGACGTACGACATCACAGTCGTGTAGTTTTGTCCGAGGCTCCATCAAAGTGAATTTCTCGTCCCGCATTCAATGATATTGGAGCGTCTAAGTTTAGAGCTTTACTCAGCTCACGGCTCAATCCAATCAGCCCAATTAGCTTGCCACCTAATTGCTTCATTTACGGACAGTTCGTTATGTATATAAGCCGCTATTTTCCAGACAGGTCAGAGGTCACGGAACGGGCAGAGCGGTATCATTTTGCAAAAATTGAACACATTGACGAACAATGGTCTACAATTAATAATTGAAAATATAATAACTATTACCGGATAGTTTAGCTTTTAATATTTAATATTCCTTTAAAACAATGTGGTACCTGACTTAACATGATCAAACATCGTTTCATAATAAACACAGTTAGCGTCTGAAGAATCTTCACTTGCGGAAACAAAATATCCCACCCATTGCTTCATCCAAATAATCCAGAAAGTAAACCAAAACCCTGACAGAGCCATTGGTTGTTTTCATGGAGCCATCCTATCTGAATATTATTTTGTAATTCTAGTGTCTTGTTCGTAATGAAATCAAGAGACCCGTGACCCGTATAGGCCTTCAGACACCTTTGTAAAGAAGATGCTGAAGAAACATCAGTTTTAGATGTGGGAGGGAAAACCCCCAAATGGGGAAAACCCACGCAATCAGGTAGAGACTGAGATTCCAATCTACTTGCAAGGCTCTGGTCTGAGGTGGGATTCGAACTGGGGTACAGTAAAGGAATAGCAAAAAACCCTAAAAAGCCGACTTTTTTTCCACACCTTGTCTCGTTTGTGTGTTAGTTACAAAGTATGAACTTTTGTGAATGAACTCAGTTTTCGAATCCCGGCATCCCTGTAAGTAATTGAGATCGCATGTCAGTTCATGAACCGGTTGGTATCATGACTAAGTTCTTACTACACGGTATTAGCATCTGAACTGCATTGTCAGCAGTCGAACTTGAAATGCCCTCAATTGTCAAGAACGAACAACGCGACTATTGCAACAGCGTCTCGTTTATCTTCCAGTCAAAGTGTCAACCAAAGTTTGAAGCGGATACTGGCGCCCTAGTCGAAATTACATTTGCTTTTGCACACAAAGACACGACAAAGATGTTAAAAAAAATTGGGGAAAACAAATTGGAACAAAAAAATATAGAACGTTCAGTTTACAAAGACCAGTTTGGTCTGGTTACCTGAATGCCCTGCCCTGTTGATGATGGTGAAGATAGAAAGGGACCCGACAGTTCTACCCAGGGTATAATACATGATAAATTTGTTACGTTTAGTTATTTAAAAAACACTTTCCATGTCACATAGACATTATAAAGCACTGTCACTTCAGAAAGATTCACAGGTTGTTAAAGACAGTGTACACTATTGGTAATTGTCAAAGACCAGTCTTCTCACTCGGTGTATCTCAACATATGCATAAAATAACAAACCTGTGAAAATTTGAGCTCGATCGGTCGTCGGAGTTGCAAGATAACTATGAGAAAAAACACCCTTGTCACACGAAGTTGTGTGCTTTCAGATGCTTGATTTCGAGACCTCAAGTTCTAAACTTGAGGTCTCGAAATCAAATTCGTGGAAAATTACTTCTTTCACGAAAACTACTCCACTTCAGAGGGAGCCGTTTCTCACAATGTTTTATACTACCAACCTCTCCCCATTATTTGATACCAAGTAAGGTTTTGTGCTAATAATTATTTTGAGTAATTGCCAATTGTGTCCACTGCCTTTAAGAAGCAGTCTAAAACGAAAAACAAGTAAATTAAAAATAAAAAGTTTGACAAATTTCAACAAAGTTGATTTGTTTGACAACTTTGATTGGCATATTAATGATCTTCAAAGGCATTTTTCTCGGCTCTGACAGTTTTTTTCTGACGGAAATTATATTAAAGTAATACACCGCAATGCAAAGAATTTGTTCTGGTATTAAGTTTAATTTCAGAACTGGGCTTAAATAATTATCAATCCTATATTTTACATTTAGAAACTATTGTGATTAAGATTTGAGACGATTAGATCAATTGTTCATGTTTTATTTTTTACTGGTTTAAGATGTCTAGCGCTTGCTATTTTAATTAAAATAAAATTCAAAATGTGTCAGTGCTAAAACAAATACTCAGAATCGAAATTACTGCCGATTTATTATCGTGATTGATGAGTTTCGAGAACAGATCGAGGCTGGAAATCACGACGGGATTCTGAACCAGATCCAACAGTAATGCAACCACAACAACTAAATATCATGACAAAGTACACACATCCCCAAAAGCAAACGTCAAAAGCCAATGTGTAGAAAAACCCACACCACCACCACTGTGCTTTTCATTGCACGACAAGTCCCGCCTGGTCGTTTAACCGCATGGTGGACCTCAAATTGTCCGTGGCGAGTCATCTCGACCCTTGTTATGCTAAATCAGTGTACGGTCTATCGGCTTTAAGTCTCCCGGGGTTTGTTCGGCTTTCGACCCGCTGCTGCAGCGAAGTATCCTCCTCGTGACAGACGGAGACTCAATGACAAAAAAAATACCCTTTATTTAGTGTTGCCTCTTTAAGTAGCTGTAGGGATTTAAGTGTTAATTAGCTATCGGTGTACATGGCGAGTGTACGGTCTCCGCAAGAGCTGTCTTGGCGGAAGATGGGTACAATTTGTTATCATGCCGGCAGGGATTCACTCGTCGCTTGCGGTGATAACCCAAGCTGCGGAGTTTTTAATGCACGGTCATGAAAGTTATATGAGTTTTTCTGTCTGTAAAGTGCAGACCTTGGGAGAAAAAAAACTGCACGGCTGATCGTATTAAAATTACGCATACATAAATACATGTATGGTATTTAATGTAAAACACAAGTACATAATGAATATATTCATTTACACCAATGGAACGGTTTAAATAATTAAACCCAGTTAATGGATGTTGAACAAATGAATTGGATGAATTGTGGGTGAAATACTCTTGTAAATTTGACCGTACCAACAACTTAGTTTAAACTTTTTGAGTTTCATACTATATATGCGTCAGAAAAAGAAAATAAAACCGGACCTTCTTCAGAGACATAAACAAACACAAACATAAACATATCCATTTATAGCAAAAAGAGGAGCAAAGGATTATTGGAATATATATATATATTTACATATATTTCAGCAATTTGTTGTTTATATATTTGTGCAAATTCACTCTGAAAAAAATCACATACTGGGCTACGATAAAACAAGATGAAAAGTGATTGAACACTTGTGTTTGGGATAAGGTTAGGGTTAGTGTTGGGGTGATAAAGAGGTGTGGTTTGGGTTGCAGTTTGGGTTTGGGATAAGGTTAGGGTTAGTGTTGGGGTGATAAAGAGGTGTGGTTTGGGTTGCAGTTTGGGTTTGGGATAAGGTTAGGGTTAGTGTTGGGGTGATAAAGAGGTGTGGTTTGGGTTGCAGTTTGGGTTTGGGATAAGGTTGTGGGGTTTGTGTTAGGGTGGTTTAGTTGGGGTAAGGCATGGGGCCGGGATTAGATTACGGGTTGGGTGCGTTTTAGGTCGGGGTAGCGTTGGGCAAGATGTTGGTGGTTGAGGTTAGGGTTAGGGTTGAGGTAGGAAATCGGGTTAGGGTTGCAGTTTTGGTTAGGGTTGCAGTTTTGGTTAGCGTTAGGGCTAGGGGGTTGGGGTTGGGTTACGAATTTGCACTCACTGCACGGCAGGTATACTCTATAGGGTGAAGCACAAACAGTTGTTGAAAACTCACATTTATTGATCGGAAAATAAGCCTGTATTAACGAATACAACATCCCTGCAAAAAACATATTCCGTTTTTCGGAGTTTCCACTGAAACGTGATTACCTAATTTCATGAAACTCTCACAGGTTACATCAGGGTTTGTTTTTTTGTTCAGATATTACTGCAAAATAGGTCCCCTCCGACGGTAGGTCGAATCATCTCAAAAAGATGTCCAGATAGAGTGCAAGTGCACTGCACTTTGAGGAATTTATAACCGTAATCCCGTTCGGAAACCAGCACATGAATGGGGGTCATAGGGTGCGCCGTGCGTGAACGCATCCAGACGGTACGCTCGTTTGGGCTGTGTGTGTCTTAACGTCGGTAAACATGGAGTTTTTCGCGGTCGTGTTTGTTCTTGGTGACCAACATGGCATAAAGGTCGTCTTAAAAATAGAAAATAAATAAAAATGGGGGGAAATCTGTCTTTATCTTAAAGGTGTTTTACTGCTGTGATAAAACTGTCTCTAACTTTAAGAGATTCAGTGATTCTTTTTAATCTATTTTAGATGTTCACATGAGCTTTTAAAAACTCTCTGTGAAAGTTTTTTGAATAATTTTAATACAAGTAAATAGTCTTTGCTTATTTGGGTTGGTCTGGAAGTACATTGAAGATCCACTAAAATTGACACGATGGGTGTTGTCACCATACACCAAAAAGAATCAAAATTTACACCATTGCGTGTTAAAATAGCACTAATTTCAGCCAAAATAATTACTATGGTGTTATTTTAACTGCCTATGATGTTAATTTTGAGTCTCTCTTCGGTATCTATATTTGACAATACCCATGGTGTCAATTTTAACATCTAGTTTTTGCAGTGTATAACAAATACGTTGACAGAGGCAACATTGTTCATATCCCTCGACTTTTACCACCAATTCTATACAAATTAATTGTGTTTACGTAAAAGATAACAAAGCTATTCTTTGATAATCTATGGAACAGTTTTATAATTACGGTTTTTCCAGCCCCATCCCCTCTCCCCCAAATCCGTCATCGGGATTTGATGAAAACATCTAATGAAGCATTTTTAAAAAGAGTGTCAAGGTACACCGCTAACCGGAACAGCTGTCCGTAGCTGGTGTGTCCAGCCGTGCCGACCCTGCTCGCCGATCAAATCTCGGTGTTTTTTTGATTACCTCCTACCCGATGGGAATTAGAGCTCCAACTCTCTACTACCGGGAGAGCAACCGCGGCTTAGTTTGCACAGGCGATAATATTACCTTGCTGTAATTCAAACCTCGTCTTGAAACGGGAACGCTACACCCACCAACTTGGGGCCCCGACCAACACATATAACTTCAAATCCTCTCGCTAGTCGTACACGTGTAAACGAACACCCACACAACTGGATTTGATATTGATTTTTAATTAAAGGTTTATTTATACGTGCTTTTCTTCTTATTATGTATCTTTCAGGTCTGGTTCAAGAACCGCCGAGCCAAGTGGAGGAAGCGGGAACGCAATCAACTGAACGAGCTCAAGAACGGGTTTGGTTCCCAGTTCAACGGACTGATGCAACCGTTTGATGATGGGCTCTACTCCGGGTACTCCTACAACAACTGGGCCGCAAAGTCCGCCAATTCCCTGAGTTCAAAAGGTTTCCCATGGACACTGAACACGGTGAATCCGCTGTCGGGTGTTTCCAACCAGCCCATGTGTTTCAATCCACAGACAACCATGAGTTCGAGTTTCCCGTCATCGAACGTGAACGGTGTGATGAGCCACCAGAACCTGAACAATTCAGCCGGGGCTGCGGCTTGCCCGTACGCCTCAGTGCCGGCCTCGTCGTACATGTACCGTGAGCCATGCTCGAGTAGCATCGCATCCCTTCGCCTTAAAGCCAAACAACATTCCGGAATGGGCAGTTTCAGTTACCCAGTCAGACAGAGCCCAACATTATCAGCGTGTCAATACGCAGGAATAAATGGCCCAGCATAGACATTATTCTCTCTTGTACAAAATACACCTTTTAAAAAAAACACTCACAAATTATATTGGTTGATGTAATACAAAAATACATAAATATTGTTAGTTCTTAGATAATACGTAAACTTACCTTTCAGTTTAAAACAACCTCGATCCCCCACAAAAGAGAGATGGTTTTTTTTAAGGACATTGAAATAGTCTACAACAAGCTTAGGGGAAATTGCCACGAGCCCCTGGCTAAAGTTTTACAGTTACACACGTAGAAATGTTTGTTAAAGGTATTTATTTATTGCAAGAAAGGTTAGTGAGAAAGCAGCAGGTCTGTGTCCTGTAGTTTCGGCCATTTTGTTTTTTTCTCAGATGGTCAAATTCACAAAGACAAAGGGATGCAGAATGGTGGGATGGTTTCAGAAGGCAGAAGTTGGTCCTTTTTTTTCCAACAAGTGTTTATTTCAATCATAATTGGACAAATTTCCTTATGGACCACTAAAATTTCTGAATCTGAATCTGAATCTTAAACAAAGGATGGTCAACGTTGAATCGAAGTTGACTGAGGGCCGTCGTACAACAATATTTTTATTTTTTAGTGGTCAAATTAATAATAAATTGGAATGCAGTATTTGGCTCACAATTGTGAATGGCGGCTCAATCCGATTTCTGTTGACCCATAATGTTTTCAAAACGAGTCTCAACATAGAATGGTCTGGTACCCTAACGTCATATGCGCTGGATTATTGTACTCCCGCTTATAGGCAATCGACAACTCTGTCGTTTTATGTGGATTTGGGTGTTCTTTGGCAAACTCGTTTATTTTGAGATATTGCGTAACAATGTTCATTTTATTTGTTCTTACATCGGGAATCAGTGAGTGCAGAACAGTCAACGGCTGTTCTCTGTTGGGAAATGATTTGGTTCATTATTTCGTCCACTTTGGTGAACAAGTTTTAAGTTTATCCGAGCACGTGTTGAGACATTCAATGTCTGACATTTCATTTTAAATGTTAACTTTTTTTATTCCGTGTCAAACTATAAACCGAATACCATCCATCCCTCTGAATTAAAGTTAGCCAAACAACACACACAATAATAATAAATTTAATAATGACGTTGAC
Source organism: Plazaster borealis (assembly GCA_021014325.1). Lineage (NCBI taxonomy): Eukaryota > Metazoa > Echinodermata > Asteroidea > Forcipulatida > Labidiasteridae > Plazaster > Plazaster borealis. The sequence continues at coordinate 15,973,435 of CM037468.1, read as the reverse complement.
GGCCGTTCAGTCGAAACTACAGTAAAATCGTTTATACCTTTTTCCTAAGTGGTTTTATTCCCCCAGTTTGGTGAACTAAAAATTGCAAAAAATGATATTTTATGATGTTGTAAAATACTGGACTCATATTTATTGATTTTTTTAATAGTTCTTACCAACAGCTGTATGGGATCTGCTTCTAATATTCAAAGGGGACTAGTGGATTTTTTTTTGTTTCCCTCCGAAGTGAAGAAAAACTCTTCCCGCGTGGTCCTTGGATAATGTTTAACAATTCATTGTGTTCGCGGTAGTCACGTGCTAGCTTGGGTTGCCTTACTTGGCGCCTTCTGATTGGCTAAATCAACTAGCAACCCGGGTTGTTTCACGGGTGCTGATTGGCTGAAAGGCTGCGAGGTGGCATTCACCCAAACCTAACACGTTGTTGTACCCCCTCCCTCCCTACCCCCCCCCCCGACTCCACCCCACACCCACCAGCCCTTAAATCACTTTCTATCACCTCCCATCATTCCAAAGTGTCATGTCGTACACATTTTGTAATTATCGGCTTTTGCTGAGCCGTTTTGTAAATTACTTGTTGGTGAAAAAATTAATTGATCCTTAATCGCGTGGAATGATTGTAATCAAAGGACCTTAGAGAAGATGGCGGGAGAAAGAAGCGCGCAATTTGTAGACAGACGGCATGCATGGTAATCTTCCCTGAAGAGATTAAGAAAGACGTCATTTTGTGACAGTTCAAAATTCAAACGTGTGCTAGTTTTAATTGTTCCATAACCATGAGGTGCATGGTAGGGTACTTGTTGACCAACTCTTCACAATTTGTCAAGTTTTACTTGCATCAATTGTCTTAAATAGATTGTCTATGTTCATCTTCATTAAATTATTGTATTTGCTCAAATTTTTGTATTGTTTGTTTTATTTCTATATTGTTTATTAATTATAGGTTTTCCCGGTCAATTTCAGCGAAAATTAAATCAATGTCATTAAAACGCATGCAATATCACGCATTGCCATCTAATTAATACGACCAAGGGTTTCTGTGTAGCTACTGGTGAATTCAACTTTGTTTTCGTGCAGACATGATTTTCTTCATTAATGTAAATTCAAGACTACGTTTTCACTATTCTAGAGTTGAATTTCTACTACCTCTTTACAATTGATAAAATTGAATGGTTGGCAGGCCCTTGCCGGTGGTTTTGGGGTGGTAATTGAATATTGTTTGCTACCTAATGAATTTGAATGTTCTTTTTTGACCAGTGAACGCTGAACTGATGAAATTGAATAACTAGTTTTGACTGTTGAATGCTGATTCAACGGAGCATTCATTTTCAAACGAAACTGAATGAGCCGCGTGTTAAAATGGATGAATTTGTGTTGAAATTGGTCAGGAGAATCTATATTATTATTTTTAATATTCGTTTTTTGCACAAGTACTACGCACTCGAGTAAAATCTCAGTAGGTTTAAATCACGTTTAATTGTTTTGTTTTTTAATTTATTTTATTTTGTTTTTATTTTATTCGGATTGTTTTCCCCTCTCCCCCCTCCCTCCAAAGTTTCATCGGGCAGTCAATTTTTTCTATCATTCACTTTAATTCAGACTTAGTACCTTTGAGGGAAATGAAAACTGTATAGTTGTGTATGCAAAGAAGTCTTATTCAACAAAATTAAATCATTTTTGAACGGGGATCGTTTCATTTTATTGAACTATTTCAGCCCACCATTTTTCCCTACCCCCAAAATCTCTGTAACCTTGATTTTACTTAGATTTCCCCATAAATTAGGACAAACTATTATTCCCTGATGCTTCAACGTCTGTTGTGGTTTTGTTTTAAACGATAAAAGATGATTTTTTTTTATAACACTTACAATTTCATTTACTGAAATCGGATTTGTATTTTAATGAATTCCATGTTTTGTAAAGACTCTAAACAGGTCAACATAACAACAACATGTGCATGGTTTGAGATGAGTAAAAATAATGTTGCAACAATCTTGTCTAAAAGAAAAGTTAAACGTTGAATTGTTGAGGTTTTTGTTACTATTATTTGTGTAATTAGTAAATTAATAAATTATGGCAACCCATACAATCGTTTTCATCCAAAAGTGACAAATGAATATTCAGTTTTGTGTGGATGGTCTTTTCCACACAGTCGTGCCCGGAGGGCATTTTTATTAAACTATTGGTTGGTTTACAGTGTTTTGCCGGTACAGACCTATCAATGCTGGCGTAAAGACTGTACTTTATTTATTATAATTGTAAAGTGTTTTGGGGCTTATTGAAGTCAAAATACGTGTACATATTTTCTAAGGTTTTTTGCTAAGTGATGGAGGGTGATTTCTGTTGACTGTTGTTTGCTAAGCTTCCTACTACATCCCAACAACGCTAGCTTCCCTTTATGATTCGTTCAGAACAATACAGTCATTGTTACAATCACAAAAATGTGCCACATACACCCCAAAAGATGAAGCTATGCGTTGTGCATCAAGAGGTGCGATACATGCAATTATGTTTTGCCCGATCAAATTCACGTATGTTGAGTTCACAGAAACTTCAGCATCAATTCAGTTGTCAGCGGGTGTCAAACTTAGGGAGAAGTGTCAAGAACCCGTCAACTTGCAAAATATGCACGGTGAATCTCATTTACCACCTTTCAGCATTACTACGCAAAATAATGCAGGTGAACAGGACCTTTGACCTATTCGTTTGATAAGTTGTCCCGGCGACTCTTTGTTGTAACCTCCAATGTCATTCACGAATTACGAAGCAACGTAATACAATTTTGAAAACAAAGTATTTTAAGATGTGACACCTTCTAGAAATGTCAAATATTCTTGCTCTTTTATTATCTCGAAATTCGTGTTTTGCTTCGAAACTATTTAGCGGCAGGTTTTTGTTGAGCGGAAATAGCCGTCGGGTTCTATACCTCAACAGAACAAAACCCACATGTAGCGGCCGCAAAGGAGCACAGCGTTTGATCTTGTCGATGGCGGTACCTTGACCAAAACAATTAGCTGTTCATTTTACTTCTCAAGACGGAAAAATTGTGATGTTTTTAATGTGAGGATTTTCTTTTAAATCATATTTTGTTAAATATCATAAAAATGAAATAAAAAACAAACAAATATTGAAGAAAAAACAACTTTGTGCTGACTTATTATTTTGTTGATGGGAAATTTGTATCAGTTATTCCAATATTCTGTAGAACGTTTTCAAATGTGACGTCACGTATGAGCTACGTGTCCCATTGAAGAATTCCCATTGCGAATTCGAACTAATGAGAAATGCATGTTGTTTGCGGACGTGGTAGTCGTTCGTAGGCTAGCTGCTGGTGATAACCCCCGTGTCTGACAGACTAGGCAGTTCGGCTTGAGTGCGGCCCAAATCCTCCCATTTCCTCTCCTCCAATGTCACTACACACCAAATTGTTTGGACTTGGATAAGATTTAAATACCTGACCCTGTGATGAGCAATTGTTGTTTGGGCCTACTGGGCCTAGTCCTTCCGAATCATTCACTTTGGCAATTGGATGAAGAATTTGGGTAAAATTTAAAATAAAATAAAATGTTCGCTTGATCCTGGTGCACAAAGTGCTGTATTTAGTAATGGTCAGAGTTTTATGTGACACACTCTTCTCCAGAGCGTTGTGACGTCATCCATGGAGTTCCAGCTTACAGCTCCATTCGAGCTGGCAACATTATGGCTTTAACTGTGACTCTGACTTGATCCCCTTTTGTAAAAAAAAAAAAAGTAAGCGGTCATCACTTGGCTTTGATACGCGTTGGAGGATATTGCTGCTGTAATAAGATCAACATTCTTAATTTCTCCTTTGTGCCGCGTCCGCAATGAGTGCGGCAGAAGGGGAGCAGCATAAAAAGTCATCAGTCCGGATAATTGCGGCTTGATTGTCCGTAGTTCCCAAGGGGACTTGCACAAACAACTCGTGTCCAGTCGGACCTGAGGCATTTCATTACCGCTTTGGCGCACCAGAACATACCATACAGCAGGAAATAATATTAATATATCGATTAATATATCGATTAATCCCATAAAAGGTTACAACCACAACTTAAAAGATGAACCAGAGAGAACTGCTAAATTTCTGCTCGATAGGTCAATTTATTTTTGGGGTAGGTTTGGGTTTTGGGCTTTTTTTATTTGTCTGCCCAAGTAACCTCCTTCCCCGGTTCATGACTCGACTGAACTGCCGAGTACACCGTGGTCTGAGCCGTTTCTCAGGGGAGCAGACATCCAACGTGTCGCGGTGAGACGCTTGCACAACTCCTCTCTCTCCTAGATCGGTAATTCACCGATCACTTTGTCACACCCCAAACTGCGATTTTCCGCTCGGCAATTTTCATCCCCGATTTACGAACAAGAAAGGGTGCGAGAATCTAAGCGCATGCCGTCAAATCCCATCGCCACGTGTGATTGCCCACGATGTCCTCATCATAGAACCAAGGCTACTTCGTTGTCTCGATATACGAGATGACATCTTCCGATTTAGTCTCTTCGCATCAATGGGTGGCTGTGAATTACCAGCATGTAATTCAAAAAGTTAAAGGCGACAGGATTTTTCGGTATTCCTCGTATATGTGTGGTGCCTTTATGCTTTGGAAGGTAACAGATTCTAAAACATGACAATATTAATACCCTATAATGCATAAAATGGTGCCGTACATCATCAGAATTTTAGTTAAATGTTGTAAAGTCCCCTAGATTATGTCTTTCCCCCGCCTCCTCCCGACCACAAATGCACCATCACGTCAAAGTCTTGTATCCCGACCTGAACAAGGGTTATAGACACCACCCCCCCCAAGTCTGAACATGAATGTGTTATGGAAAGATAGTCTAGCTATACCATCTATCACGACTACCCCCCCCCCCCGGTTTTCTTTTGAAGTATATCCTCAATGTGATGTTGAATGTTGACGTGGACAGCGGGGGCATTAAATGTCAAGTTCCAAGCCAAATTCCATGGAAACAGGAGAAGACGAGTCCAGATTATGCCTCACTTCACAGCTCCCCGGGGGTCCCCTTTCTCACACTAATCCTCTAATTTTCAGTCCGTAACCGGGAACAGAATCACCGCCTGAGGGCACCGGGCGATGCGCGCATTTACCCCGCCGTCAATACGCGCGGTCCCCAGGCGACCTCCACGCCTTCCATCGTACCTCATCAACGTCACAATACATTCACTATTAAACCAGGCAAAATATCATTTTCCCTCATCTCGTGATATACAGCCTGCATGCCCCGTTCCGTAGGTTTGTCTTCTCTTCCACTCTGGATGCTAAACGAGACTCAAAACATGCTCGACCTGATCGGCCACCTGTCTTGTGACGAAAAAAAATCAGATCTGGCTAATAGTTTTAATGCATGCACGAAGCGATGGGGTATTTTTTATTCATGACTAAACCATTCCTCTGTTGGTTTTTGTTGTTTTGTCGGACCCCACCAGACGGGGTCCCAGTTGCTGCCTAGGGATGGGGCCGCACGGTGCGTTGATGGGGCCTTCCCGCATCCAGTGATAACATCTAAATCCAACTATCTCGAGCTCCCAAAGGATCCTATGGTGCACAAAAGGCGCAATTACACGGGGGGAAATGTCTGATCAGTAGCGATAGAGAGAGGGCAAAATTACGGCGTTTATCTTTTCTTTCTTGAATGGGCTGTGATGATTATGTCTTAATTCGATCATCTGGCCACATTTTTACTCTCAATGAAAGAACACGCAATTAGTGAGGTTTGTTGCTGATGACCACAAAACAGAATTGAAAATAGTGTTTATCATTCATTTGTGATTCAGAAATTATTAGCGTGACTGTGCATAATTGCTAAAACAATGACCACTATAACTACATTTCAATAATGTAGGGTACGATTTTTTTAAGTGGTAAATATTCATTCCCAATCTCTTGTTTTGAATTTGTCTTCTTCTTATTATTCTTTTTCTGACATGGATTTATTCTTCTTCTAAGAAGGAGAAGAAGACGCACTAAGCCTACCTGAAACCATCTCAACTCCTTCGGAGTATGCAGTACCGGCTCAACTCCTTAGCAGTAGGCAGCACCGGTAGCCAAACTGGCACACGGATTGGTACTAACCATTCACATCAATAGTCTCTACTCTTGCTGGTGCCCATTTACTCCTGGGTGATGCGAAGCAACTATACTGCCACGACGGGTAAAACATCACAACCGGGATTCGAACCCACACTCCGTGAGTTTGGTGTTTAGTATTTTCGTGTATTGTATGCTGTTGACTTAATTCACCTGACGTCATCATTACAATAATCTTGGTGGCGCCATTGTTGGGAGTTAAGGTCCCTGTGTGTTATAAGCCGTATCCGAATTAGCGGCTACGGCTACGACTGTTGCTGATGGTGTTGCTAAGGCTGTCCTATACTTCAACGCATGATGACGCGGTGATCCAGCCATAGCCGAAGTCACTAATCCCACCCGAGAAGATATCTGTAGATTTGTGTTTTCCCCACACAAGACTTGGAAAGCACTGATGATACACTGCCAATCATACATCGTCAAATAAATTTGTAAAACTTAGCCTTGCGAATAATCCCATGCCTTTTGTTTTTTGTATTTTTTATATTTTTGTTGGTGTGTATGTGTGGGGGTTTTGCTCTTTGTTGCACGTTTGTTTGCTGTCGTTGTTTTGTCCGGGTTCCCCGCTTTTTTTCTTTTTTTTTTAAAGTTCCCAATGTTAGTTTTCTAAACAGTAACCATCACCAACACTAATTATTTGTATATTTAATGTTATTTTAATTTAAGCCTGGTATTACAGCATTTCCAGCGAACAACAGAAGGGGGGTGCAGTTGCATTTGTTCCCCCAACAAACAAAAAACATATGCCCCCAACCCCCTCATTTTGCTGATAATGGACCGGTTTTGGTGCGTTGCGTGGCTCCTTTTAATTGTATGGGTGGCATAACTCGTTGGTGCTCATCGTAGCGAGACTCGGCTTGTCGCCAGCCGTCAGTCGGGATGAATACCATGGGCAGTTCACTGAGAGGGCACCACAGCACCTCCAGCAATTTCGGCCCCGATTTTCGCAAGGTAAGCCTGGGATATACTCTCTCAAACCAGTGTAAACGTTGACAGTTTCAGTATCGTATGTTTTCCCACTCAACCGTATCAATACCATTTTTTCCCCGTTTTAAATTTCTCCCCGAAGTTACAACACTACAACACACACACCTGTCATTAGCTACTCATGCGTGTACTATTAGGGGAAAAGGCTAATAAAGCAGTGAATATGACTGGGAGCCGTCTTGCCCCAAGCTACTGTCACTTTTTTTTCTGTAGACAGTTCTGACGACGGCAGTGTCTCTATCCCTTTTTTTTAAAGTCGAGCAGTCAACGGACAACCCACTAACGAATGGCATTACATCATTGCTTGATAAATGATTGTATACCGCATTATCAACCACATGCCGCCATCTTTATTACCAGCTTCTTTGTTAGTTTCCCAAATCACGGAGCTATATACCCTATCCAAAGTAGTAGCAGTATAGTACTGGATTGGAACCGACCTCTCACCACCGGGCAGAGTGGTGGCCAAACGGTTCAGGCATCTAGAAGGGTCGTGGGTTCGAATAAAAGAGTATCCCCTCAGATGGCTTTTACTTAAGCTCTGTTGTTAGAACGTAAAATATGCATATAGTCGCCATTTCAACGGGTAAACGTTTTGTTGTTTGCATTGATAGCATCGGCCATTGTCTGCACTGATGTATTGTTGCATCAAAAGATCTACCTCAATTGCTAGAATGGCGCCCAGTTCACATTTTGTTCCCCATCTTGAGCCTTCGGTTCTAATCCAACCATGGTTAAAATATAAAGAGAGAACTCGTACATTCCATGGCTTATTCTGGCAGTCAGGATGCAATGTTTGTACTTTAAAGGCACTGAACACGTTTGGAAATTGTCAAAGACCAGTGTTCTCACTTGGTGTATTCCAACATATGCATAAAATAACAAGCCTGTGAAAATTTGGGCTCAATTGGTCATCGAAGTTGCAAGAAAATGATGAAAGAAAAAACACCCTTGTTGTATAAATTTGTGTGCTTTCAGATAGGAATAAAAACTTCTTGCAAGAAGTTTTTTATTATTTTCAGTGAGAAATTACCTCTTTCTCAAAAACTACGTTACCGGGTTTCAGAGGGAGTCGTTTCCTACAATGTTTTATACTATCAACAGCTCTCCGTTGCTTGTTACCAAGTAAGTTTTTATGCTAATGTTTGTTTTGAGTCATTACCAAACGTAACGATACCGTTAAGTTACACTTAAAGTAGGCCTTTCCATCTTTTTTTCAACATCAACATTTGATTTAAAGGCGTGCGCTCAACCTTCTTTCATATATTGTAGGGATTTCGGAGTGAGTGAACTCAGAGGTTGACAAATATTGTGGGAAGGCTGGGTCACAATATAACGTGCAAACAAACATCTTATTGTGTTCACGAAAACTTAATCCTTTCGAAATGTACTATGTTTTGAAAATTAGTAGTGAACCAATGTGTAATCCAGAATGCTTCAATCTTTAGTGTGTGGGTCCAGGGAACATCTATTTATCTGTTCAGATCATTAGAAAAAGAATCGTGCCCCTAAACACAGTAACACAATCTGCCTTCCGAGCGCGCCCAGTGGGTCCAGCATGTAATTTGTTCCGGAAGGTTAATCCTGCTCAAAGTACCTTTCTTCCAAACTCTATATAAAACATTTACACACATCCGTACATAACCCATCTCACCATTGGTATGTGGACAAAAACAGCTTTATGCAAAACAAAGTTCCAGTGAAGGTTTCAGGCACTGAATATTCATAAACTTTGGCGACTCATTGCGGATCATGCGCGCTCATCTGCTGCGCGCCCAATCCGCTACTTCCGACTCCAACTACGTTTGGATGTAATTTTTTCAAAAAATCACCCATTTCATAATTCAAAAGCATTTATGAATCTTTCAACTCTGAGAAAAACTAGAGTTTTTGAAGAACATGTAAAAGTCAAGTCCAATCATTAAACTTGTCTTGCATGTATCGTCAAGGAAAAACTAGCTCTTGTAATTGGGTTTCTGGTTACCAGTGGAGCCAATTTCTTTGAAGTGGGCGTGGTTTACATGGAATGACGTCACACTTACGAATGTGATGGATACCGGTGATATGCTTAAGTACGGACAGCCTCTACTGTAAAACAATTTATCCTGATGTAATACAGCATTATCCATATCACTGATAAATCATTGTGCTCATAATAACCCTTTATTTGTTTACAAAAACAAAACTACAGATCTGATAATTCTCATAAAAAGGGGCTGTAAAGGTTTTATTAAAAATGGCAGACTTGTGCCGACCCAGTTATATACGCACGGTGTGAAAGTTCACCCGGACAAAATAATAATTAATTAAACTTATATGATGACCTTCATTACTAGCCCTTTCAGAACAATCAAACTAAAAGATCAGAAAAAACCCTCAATGTCCTAGATAGCTATCTTCCCTCCCCACCCCGCCCACTCCCAGGTTCATATTTGTAATAATATGATATGTAGAACAAAACCAAGTATTACACATCAGATGAAACATGCATTTTTAAATGGAATAAAAGGTAAAATTACCGCCAAAATGGTTGCACGCTTGGCGGCTTTTGCTCTCGTTGTAGACTAGACGACTCCGAGGTGTCCTGCCGTATGTTAGGAGCTTTTTTCCCCAGCCGTCGGACTGTGGCAGAAAGTGCTCCTGAACTACTAGCCGAGTGCTCGTAAATTTCATTGTACACACAAGCGCCCCTTAGTTTATTCTGCTGTAAAATGCTTGAGTGAGCTGGGTGGTTTGGCGTGTCTAAAAGTCAGACTGGTACCCATTTCACGGGCTCCTATAGAACAAGATCCTCTGAACTAAAGAGATAGAAAGGAAATATTAATTTATACAAAACTCATAGTGGTATACCTGGCTTAAGAGATGAAATTTATAATTTTAAAGAATAAATAAGCTATCAATCCTTATGGTTTTCAATTACAATACAAACAAATAATAAAGAAAAAATATCACAAATCTGTCTATCGTCAGATCCAGTATTCTTTGTTTCAGTCAATTCAGTGATCACGTTTCGGTGAAAAGTATTTAACGCATTTTCAACAAGTTGTATCTCTCGAGTTTTTTGTCAGAGTTACTTTCTTATCACAAAAGAAATACTGCAGTATATTTACCACCCGCATTTTATACATTTTCAATTATTTCTCTTGTTTTTTACCTACTGGTATGGGGGTCACCTTAAGTATACCAGCTTTTTTAAGTTATAAATCCAGCGTCCATAATAAATATTCGAATAATCCATCCAACCACGACTGAAAAGGCTTCAGGTTGGCAGCCACCACCCCCCTTCTAAATTGGCTATTCGTTGGTAGGTCTAGACGCAGGAGTAAAAACATCGTCGTTAAAGTCTATTGCTCCCCCTTGCCCCGCCCCCTCTGGCTTCCATACTCTACCCTTAAAAAAAACACCGATCCAGAAAAGTTGCCAAACGTGTTCAAAAGCTTTTACACTCTGTTTAATTTTGGCGTTTCGTATCGCTGCATCATTTGAGATGAAAGAACCGACTAACTATAATACCCCCCCCCATCCCCACAACACAACAACAAAATACCGGATGGCCTGTTTCAGTGGGACCGTAATAGACCAAAGTCCGATGATTGTTTCCCTTCGCTAATGGACACCGTTGTCTCCATTTTCCCGCCAAGCATAACGTTCAGGACCAGCAAAACGAGTTTGGTATTGTGGCGGCAACTTTAATGTCCATACAGTTTAAAAGACAATCGTACGCTATAAGTCATTTGGCGATATCATTTGTTTGGAAATAATAAGCACAAGGCAAAAACTCTTAGCTGGTCCCGGCTAAACACACAAAGGGGGGAGTATTTTGTCCCTTTACCTCTTCTTCTTTTTTTTTCTTTCTTTTTTGGTTTTAATTGACGTAATCAACGCTTTGTGACATACTATTTGGAGCTGCCCGGGGAATTGTTTTTATTGCTTTTTATATAGTAACGAGAACTGGTTAAAATCATTCAGATTTTATCGCCCTTAATAGATCCTTCCTTGGGAGTCGTTCTTCATCAGCCGTTGGTTAAAATGTTGATAGGGAGACGCTGTCGGATTAGGCAGCATTAAATAAAGAATTGTGTAACAAAGCTGGTCGGTTATGGAAAGGTTTCTACGGTGCCACAGAAGTGCCAAACCTCAACCCAGACTTGTTAAGGTGTGACTTTTTAGCTGGAAACCAAACCATCGAACCTGTCGACTCAAAACATTCGCTAAGCATCCCCCGGTTAAGGTTGATTCTGTTCTCTCATATGTCGTTGTATTTTTTTTTAAACTCCCGTAGAATATTAAGACATTTTATTATTATTATTTTGATATTTGTTGTCAGTTTTGTAGTCAAGTACGTGTCAGTCCAGTACCAAGTACTGCCTACCCGTACTACAGGTTGACCGAGTAGTACTCGAGAAAGAGTACTTGAGCAATCAAGTACGAGTACAAATGTCCGAGTACTGAGTATTCTGATATCTGAGTACCAAGTCCAACAGCTGAGTATCAAGTACTGCTGAGTACTATAGGGTGACCGAGTTGTACTCGAGAAAGAGTACTTGAGCCATCAATTACGAGTACAAATGTCCGAGTACTGAGTATTCTGATATCTGAGTACTAAGTCCAACAGCCGAGTATCAAGTACTGCTGAGTACTACAGGGTTACCGAGTAGCCTACTCGAGAAAGAGTACTTGAGCCATCAATTACGAGTACAAATGTCCGAGTACCGAGTATTCTGATATCTGAGTACTAAGTCCAACAGCCGAGTACCAAGTACTGCCGAGTACTAGGGTGGCCGAGTAGTACTCGAGAAAGAGTACTTGAGCCATCAATTACGAGTACAAATGTCCGAGTACTGAGTATTCTGATATCTGAGTACCAAGTCCAACAGCTGAGTATCAAGTACTGCTGAGTACTATAGGGTGACCGAGTTGTACTCGAGAAAGAGTACTTGAGCCATCAATTACGAGTACAAATGTCCGAGTACCGAGTATTCTGATATCTGAGTACTAAGTCCAACAGCCGAGTACCAAGTACTGCCGAGTACTGGGTGGCCGAGTAGTACTCGAGAAAGAGTACTTGAACCATCAAGTACGAGTACAAGTATCCGAGTACTGAGTATTCTGATATCTGAGTACCAAGTCCAACAGCCGAGTATCAAGTACTTGGATCTCCGAGTACTAGTTAGTAGTACAAATACCTCAAAGTGAGTTACATAAACATGTATTTATTTATTGTTTGTTTGTTTGTTTGTTTGTTTGTGTTGGGGTGTTTGTCTTTTTGATTAATTTTCGGGGGCTGTTTTTGTTGTTGTTTTACTACTTTTTAGACGACAAAGCTTTACTCCACTATCCCTAACATTAGCGCAAGTACAGTGAAAGCACAGGGGCAAATGCCGTAAATGTGTGCATAATAATTAAATGCAATATTGGCAGTCTAACTGGTTTAATTGAAAATGGACGCTGCTTCTATACCACACATGTGGGACTTAGTTTACATAACTGTAAACCATTATCATTATTTGTTGTACTACTATTCCTTTTTTTAAATATCAATAGTGCAAAAGGTGCTACCGTTCATTGCACAACACTGTATTGCCATCAACAATGGGCATGATGCAGTTTGTGCGTGCGAACAATGGGGCGGATTTCTGGTACAATAAAGAGAGCCCACTCAAGGAGGTTTTGGGATTGCGGATTCAAAAAAAATAAAGAAACAAGAAACAAAGCGTTAACCAGGGTTGATAAAGGGGTCGAGACAACCACATATCAATCATTGTATTATTAAATATGAATTCAATTGAAATGGATATTATACGGTACTAATATGATTTGTGTGCACCTGCAGGGGTCGTGTGTGGAGAGAAAAAAACGCCAACCTGCCCAAAAGGTTTCCTCATATGTTTACAAACTGATGTCCTTAAAACTGTTTACAGTATCATGCCATAGAGAAGAACGTATAGTACAAAGTGGGTTGGATTTGTGCACAATCTACACCATGTTTGGTGTCCTGACTTCAAATAAATGACGTGGCATGGGAGCCTACACTGAAAAAACTGGGGTGTTAAAATTGACACCATGTGTGTTGTCACATATAGATACCGAAGAAATAAGAACAATTAACATCTTAGGGTGTTAGAATAACACCAATGTAATAGTTTTTTGCAGAATTAACACATGGTGTTAATTTTGATTCTCTATTCGGTATCTATATGTGACAGCACCCATGGTGTCAATTTTAACACCCCGGTTTTTTGCAGTGTATACATAAATGAAAAAAGGAAACGAAAAGCAAATATAAGTCAAAGCGAAGCAGACATTAAGAGGGTTAAAACTTTAATAATTAGTGCGTAGAGGTTTCCAAACCAGTGTCGTAACCGCACCTGTGCAACCCCCCCCCCCCCTCATTAATGAGGTTGAATAAATATGCTAATAGTATTTTTGGGTTAACCATTTAAAACACATACTTCATGTTAAACTGCTAATAAGGCCTATGTATTGCGTTTTTTGCAAATTGTCTCTCTTGATAATTATTTGCCACCGCCTGCCCCCCCCCCCACCTTCAAAATGGTATTGTCTAGTTGTGACTGTTCTTGACGTAAGTCATCAAGCAACAAATAATAATACTTACAAGCAAGACTGATTAAAATAACCTTATATTCATTAAACTAAAATTAAAGAAACATTCAAAACTTAGTCAAAGTAATTGACATAAGTGAACAACAAAACACTAAGCGGTCAGATCAACAACTTAATAGAGTATTGCTTGTCGGGTGTGCCACTCCCTCTTTTAAACCTCCTGTTTTTATTAAGTAGTAACTTTTCAATATATATATATATATCTATGTGACACAGTGAATTCTTTTACAAGAGATTTTAATGCAACGGAAGATAATCAAGAATGCACTAAAAAAAAAGGGTTGATACAGAGGACGATTTACAGGTGGTGAAACACAGCAACCATCAATGGAAAACCATCGGACTCCTTAACTCTCATAGATTAACTCTCCATTCAAAAACAATCAACTCAGTGCTAACAGCAGGTCCTGTCCACCTCATAGTGGAGTGAGTGGAAAAGTGTAAAACTAAAACAAAGTGCCCCTCAGTGCTGGGCACTGGGTGCTGGACACCTCCAAGTTCACCACATGTGGTTGTTGCTAGGCAACAGCAGTGCTTAAAGGGTTGCACAACTAAATCTCATAATTACAGGGACAATGCACTAAAGGTGCCTGGTCACAACTCTCCTCTGCTACGTTGTTGGATTCCACACCAACAATAATTGGCATGAAAAACTAAAAATTAAAAACCTAACATTAATTAAATGAATCAAACCGTTATGCCGGCCTCACGCATGTGATCAGTGTTCTCCTCGTGCACTAACTAGTAACTAGTGTATCCGGCTGAAGCGCAGGAAGTTTAAGCTGATTTCAACAACAAAAAAATCAAATTTGCAAAAAAATAAAAAATAAAGCAATTTAAAATGAGTCATGTTACATACATGAGCTTCCGAAAAAATCAAATAATAAACAACAAGTAAAAAACTTTTCAGAACGCTTTGGCCAAACTTGCAAAAAAACACTTCTTTTTTCCGCAATGCTCCACATTTTTAGATAAATCTTGAGGAGAACCCAAGAACACAACTTAGTCATATAATTTAGAGTTCTAAGTCCACCTGCTCGGAGTCATTCATCCGTGCTGCAAGTGTCCAGCTAACATCTGTCCATGATCTGTCCAAGTCCAGTCAAAGCACGACTAACCTCAGCAAAGTCTGGATGTAGAGATGTGGCTTCAGTGTGAAGGGGTTCATCTCCATCTGCTACGACGGAAGTATCCTGGGTTTCGTCATGGGAGGAAGGAGGAAGTTCTCCTGTCCGAACCTGCCTGTTCATTGTACTTGGGGGGTTGTTGGGACGAGGGTGTTTACTAGCAAGTCTTGTAGACCGTCTCAATGGGGCACCAGTGGGTTTAGAGGTAGTCATGGTCTCCTTCACTGGATCAATTGAAGAGAGAGTTGGTTTCAGTTCGGGCTTAAGACTTTCCATAAACGTACTTGTTACATGCGGGTCAGATGCAGAATTAGAAACGTCAATATCGGTAGGCACCACCTCTTCAACGTTACAGGATAGCGGCTCGGCAGATGTAGAAGACAGAACACCTTCAGGGGTAGATGTGATGGAGACACTTGGCACCACGACAGGTAATGCAGCTGTCGCGGGCACTGTGGAGACGGCAGTCTCCTCCGTTTTGTGTAGAGACTGTGGTTGAACATCTACTGCTTCTGCGGTTGCTGAAGGGGTCTCCATGTGCTGGGAATCAAACTTGATCAATAAATTGAGATCATCCATGGGGTCATCGAGCACGTCTGCTGAGTCGGTCGCTAATGGATAAGATCTGGGACTTCCGGTCTCTCTATCAGATGTAGACTGTGAAAATTCCTGAGTAGTTGAGTGATCCGACAGCTCAGGGGAGACTGTGGGGGGAACAGTCTCCTCTGTTTTGTGTAGGGACGGGGGATCATCGTCTGAAGCTGGTTCATCTTCACCATCGATGAGAATATCGGGCACTACCTCTCGGGTGTCGAGTAACTCTGTCCTGGTCACTCTTCTGGACTTTCCAGTGCCATCGGCAAGCTGAACTTCATAAACATTCTCCTGTGGGCGTGACATTACTCGGTAGGGGGTTGGCTTCCAGTAGTCTGCAATTTTGCACCTCCCTTGCGGGTGGTTTCGAAGGAGAACACGAGTTCCTACGGCAATGCCCTTATCATTTACCCTCTCGTCACTTCGCTTAGCTCTGGCATCGCTCTTCTCCTTCATCCTATTCAATGCAGTGTTTGCAACATCTCTCAACTTCTGCTGGTGTTGCTGAACCCATGGTTCCAGGCCTGCTGCTTGTTGGGGGTCATCCTTCGATAGTCCAAGTACTAAGTCGATCGGTAGGGTTGGTTCTTGTCCCATGAAGACTAAGAATGGAGACAACCCAGTCGAAGAGTGGGGGGTACAGTTGTACATGAATACAAGTTCTTGTAGATGGTCTGGCCAGCGCTTCTTCTTGTCTGCTGGGAGGGTGCGTAGCCGATCATGCAGGGTGCGGTTAAACCGCTCACATTGCCCGTTGCCCTGTGGGTGATATGCGGTTGTTCTGCTCTTGGTGATTCCATACAAAGAACACAGGTCACGGACAAGCTGCGATTCGAAATTTCGTCCTTGATCGCTATGGATGCGTCGGGGAATTCCATATTTTGTGAACCACTCTTTTACCAAGACCTTCGCAACTGTGGTTGACTTCTGGTCTCGACATGGCACGGCTTGTACCATCTTACTGAAGACGTCTGTCATCACAAGGACGTTCTCCCGACCATCTGTTGAGCGTTCCAGAATGGTAAAGTCAATGGCCAATATGTCAAGCGGCTTCTCTGCTAGCAGTGTTCCCATCGTTGGCCGTACTTTTGGGATTGGTCTCTTGGCGACTGTGCACCGCTCGCATTTCTTGCACCATTTCTCGACATCTGTTGCCATTCCAGGCCAGAAGCATCTTCTTCGAATTAGTGCGAGTGTACGCTCTTGCCCCTGGTGGCCAGCCTGGTTATGAAGGGCATCTAAAAGAGTTGGTCTGAGTTCTTCTGGAAGGAGAAGCTGATTGAAGCTACCCTCTAAAGGGTCGTGGTACTTCACACTTAGGACACCATCTTTCTCTATCACTCTGTTCCACCTTCGAAGCAGAGTTCTCACCTCCTTGCACTCGTGTGACATATTTCTGGGCAGCGGTTTCTCCCCAAAACTCCAAAACTCCAGGAATCTACCAATCACCTTGTCCTTTTTCTGCAAGACACTGATCTCCTTCGCAGAGTAGCCAGGAAAGGTGTCTAAAGATGCTGGGACGTCTATTGCATTTAAAGAGCGAACATCAACCCTAAGGGTTTTCAGGTTGGCTTCGTGAAGAGACGTAGACTGAGCAAGGTCTTGCAGCGTCTCCTCTACTAAGACATCATCATACCGTCGACTAAGCGCATCCGCATTGGCATTTGCCCTCCCAGAGCGATACTTGATTTGAAAGTCGAACTGTGCCAGCTGACTTGCCCATCTCACTTCTGTAGCTCCCAGCTTCGCGGTCTTCAAATAAGAGAGAGGATTGTTGTCTGTATAGACGGTGAGTGATGCACCCAGAAGATAGTCACGGAACTTCTCCGTTACTGCCCACTTGAGGGCAAGCAGCTCCAGCTTCATTGAACTATAATTCAACATGTTCCTCTCTGGCGGTCTGAGGCTGCGGCTGGCATAGCATAGGACCACTCGTCCTTCCTCTTGGTCCTGGGACAGCACGGCTCCTAAGCCATCGAAGGAGGCATCGGTCTCAACTATAAAGGGACGTGTAAAGTCTGGATAGCCGAGAATTGGTGGTGATGTCAACCTAGCCTTCAATTCCTCCATCGCTTGGGTGCATTCGGGGCTCCATCGGTTGCAAAACTCTTGCTTCTGTCTGGGGGAGGGACGTCTCCAAGCAGAACCCTTCTTGCACCCTCCTTTAGTGAGAAGGGCATGGAGAGGGGCTGCTATCTGGCTGAAGTTTTTAACAAACCGACGATAATACCCAGCTAAACCGAGGAAAGAGCGCAGATCCTTCTCACTTTGTGGGACCTTCCATGAGCCTATGGCCTCTGTCTTCTGCGGGTCAGTCGCTATCCCTTGAGCTGATACCACGTGGCCCAGGTAGTTACAACCCTCCTTGAACAGATGACACTTACTTGGTTTAATTTTGAGGCCATGGTGCCTAAGTCGCTTCAGGACTGTCTCTAGTCGAAGTAAGTGCTCTTCGAAACTGCTGGAAAACACAAGGATGTCGTCCAGGTATAGTAGTATGGAGTTGTAGTTCAGGTCACCCATGATTGCTTCCATCAGCCGCTGAAAGGTGGCGGGAGCGTTGCTTAACCCAAATGGCATACGCAGGTATTCGTACAAGCCCCCAGTACCAGCCCTGAATGCTGTTTTGGGGATGTCCTCCTCTTCGATTGCAACCTGGTGGTAACCTTGTGCTAGATCTATCGAGCTGAAATACTTGGCTCCTTTCAAAGAGTCTAGCGCCTCGTCGATGCGTGGAAGAGGGTAGGCATCTCTTCTGGTTTTCTCATTGAGCGCCCGGTAGTCAACACAGAGACGGATGCTCCCATCTTTCTTCATGACAACGACAACTGGAGCTGCATAGGGGCTTGTCGAAGGTCGAATTATTTTCTGCTTAAGCAGTTTTTGCAGGTGTGCTTTCACTTCCGTCATCTGATGGGGTGGGACTCTGCGATGTGGCACACAGATGGGTTGGTCGTCTTTGGTGGGGATTCTATGTTTCACCGCTGTTGTGAAACCAAGATCTTCTTCTGACTGACAAAAGGCATCTTCGTACTTCCTCAACAGTGCCGTCAACTGCCTCCGTTGCTCTGGGTCTATTGAAGAATCACCCAAGTGCACATCGAAAGGTAGCGGTCTTTCCTCTGGTGGCTCCACTGTCGTGCAGTTGGTGTAGGCTTCGCGCCTATCTCCGAGGTCGACCAGAATGCTGTCTCTGGTCTCTAGGATTGTGCACTCTTCCGACTCGAGTACCTTTGCTTGGCTAACCATCCCGATGCGACTCTTTGGATTGATCCACACGTCCTCCTCACCAACGTTGACAACCTTTGCAGAGACAAGTCCCCCTTGCACGGATGAATACGTGTCAACTACCGCTAAGTTTCTTGGGAGGTTCCCAGCGGTGGCGTGCATGGCCTGGACAAGTACCTCTGTAGACCCTCGCGTTATTTGTCTAGTGGTGCAGGTTAGCACCTTACTGCTCCGGGCAGGCACACAAACAGGAACCCGTCCACCAAGCTTCGCGAATCCTGTTGGTGTACTTGTCCGCTCCTCTATCTCGTACGCAAGCAGAGCATTAGCCCAAGGTGTAGCCTCCTCAAGGGGGTCAGAAGCAAGATATCCTCTGCCGAATTTTTCTTTAAGTGCTGCTCTTAACTCTCGGAACACATTGCAGCCTAGCAGGCCTGTAGGTTGGGCGCTGTTTGCTCCTGACGACTTCGACACCAATACTCCTACACGGCCAAGCTGGATCCCAAGGATGTCCAAATCAAGCTCCGTGTAGCCGGCATAAGGAAGTTCCTCACCATTCGCCGCCAATACTTTCAGCCACTTTGTGACATCTTGTAGTGCAGGTCGTCCGGATGACAGCTCTTTGTAAATGGTCTCTGGTAGGACAGTCACTTCACTGCCAGTGTCGAGGATAAATCGTACCTGATGACCCAGAATGGGAATAGTAACTTCAGGACTCTTCGCCACTGCCCTACCAAAGACTTCGTCTTTGCTCCAACCTGTTGAGCCAGCTGCTCTTCCCTCCAGTGTTTGACTCATTACAGTGGAGGGTTGGCGTTTGGGTCTTGCTTTGGGTTTACTCCTGATGGGGTGGATGATGGCGGGGCTTGCTTCCAGTTGGGGTCTTGTTGGTGGGGCGTCTGTCTAAGACCTGATGACCCTGTCTGGGGTCCATTGCGGCACATCCTGGCCAGATGACCAACCTCGCCGCACGAGTAGCATACTGGGCCGCCGGTCCTCCTCTGCGGCATTGCAGGTCTCTGTGTCAGCAGGGTGACTTGCTGGCACAGCTTCTCGATGGCATCGTGGGTTGCCTTTAGTTGTGCTGTGTGCATGTCGAGTTGCGTCTGCACAGCATCCTTTTCAATCGGCTTGGCCCTAGCCGCTCTGGCCTCCGCAACTGGGGGTGGTGGGGGACTCTCCCACGACAGCACCTTGTTCCTCAGGTCCGCAAACTCGATCGAGGGATTCTCCTGAAGAAATCTCCGAACTTCCCTTCGGAGAGCAGGGTCTGCAAGACCTGAGGCGAACTTCTCGGCAAGGATTGAATCTTTTTCTTCTAGTAGGGGGCTGGCTGGTGAGGCAATCTCCACCCTCCTCAGTAGACGCATGAGTTGAAGAGAGAACTCTTGGATAGACTCTCCCCCTCGCTGCCTCCTTCCATAAAAATCCTCCCAGCGAGTAGATGGGGTCTCATGGCACGTGTGGGTTTTCAGAACTCGTTCAATTATTCTGATCGAACTAGCCCTCTCGGCTGGTGGACAGAGTCGGATCTCGTCCCGAGCGGCCCCTGTCAAGTGGTCGAGTACTAGTTGGGCTCCTTCGGCATCTGAGAGACCCTTGGTGATCCGCCTCATGTCCTCCGCCCACTCCAATACTTCCGGATCTTTGTCACTAGAGGGACGACCAGCTAACTTTGTTCCGCGGTCTCTCGGGACAACCACCACTCGCGACGTCTTCTGGCCCATCTTGTACGCTTCGTTCTCAGCCTCCATCTCTTTCAGGCGAGCGGTGAGCTCCTTCAGCTGGTTTTCCACAGCCTCCATCCCTGCAGGTCGCCTTGTACAACCCCTTTTTTAGTTTTTCTCTTTATTAATTCTCTTGCATCCTGTCTACGACGCTTTGTGACACAGTGAATTCTTTTACAAGAGATTTTAATGCAACGGAAGATAATCAAGAATGTACTAAAAAAAAAGGGTTGATACAGAGGACGATTTACAGGTGGTGAAACACAGCAACCATCAATGGAAAACCATCGGACTCCTTAACTCTCATAGATTAACTCTCCATTCAAAAACAATCAACTCAGTGCTAACAGCAGGTCCTGTCCACCTCATAGTGGAGTGAGTGGAAAAGTGTAAAACTAAAACAAAGTGCCCCTCAGTGCTGGGCACTGGGTGCTGGACACCTCCAAGTTCACCACATGTGGTTGTTGCTAGGCAACAGCAGTGCTTAAAGGGTTGCACAACTAAATCTCATAATTACAGGGACAATGCACTAAAGGTGCCTGGTCACATCTATATAATTAATTTTCAAATCCTACACCTAAAAACTTAATCAAATTTCCAAACATGAGGTAATACAGAATTAACATCAATCGATTTCATCATAATTAATAT
This sequence comes from Plazaster borealis, assembly GCA_021014325.1. Lineage (NCBI taxonomy): Eukaryota > Metazoa > Echinodermata > Asteroidea > Forcipulatida > Labidiasteridae > Plazaster > Plazaster borealis. Next base: position 15,952,378 of record CM037468.1, on the reverse strand, counting down.
GGTAATAAATCGTATACCATCACAAACTCATATAATTACAAATAACTATCTCCGCCTAACTTGAAAAGTTTCACAACTTTAAAGTATTAGGGTGTCTTTGAAAACAAATTACTTCATATGTTATGTCAGGCTTTATTTCCCTAACCTTTCACCTGATCAACCTAATCATGAACGAGAAAATGCGGAAACAATGAATGTCACTCTATCACTGTCACAAATGACAACATGAATTATTACATACGTTTCCGTTCACGGGAGAAAAGGCTTCAAATAAGCCTATACTAAATTACCTTAAAGGGTCTGTATATACATTTGGTAATTACTCTGAAAATTAATGGCAATACAAACTTACTTGGTATAAGAAGTACAGCAGCTTTGGATAGTATAATGCGTTTTGAGAAACTACTGCCGTAATGGAAAAAGATACTCACTTTTTATCCAAAATAAATTTAAATCTGAGAAGCGTTTACTGCAGTAACGCTTCTCAGATAGTGTATTCCAATTGCAGATTATTCTTCCTGCGTGGGTTACCAAACGTATACAATCCCTTTAAAAACGTCTGCCCTAATCGAACCCAAAGTAAAGTTGTTGGCGGGGAAGTATAAAAACAGCTCTTGTTCATAAAAAAAAAAATGTATTATAGGCATGAAAAATTACTCTTCTTGTAACCCGGGGCATGCTTTGTAATTAATCAAAAGATCATTAATCATACTATTCGACTTCAGCACTATGTGTGGTTAAAATGTAAGATCTATTTAAAATTGAACGGCCTCCTTTTTATAAAAACTGCCCTAGTATTGTTACCGTGGACTATAACAAATCTTTGTTCACAAAATTGAGGTCGAGATGCTGGAAAATAGTTTTTTCAAAATACAATGAAAATTTGAGACGTTTTGAAATAATATTATTAATGATGACAGAAATTATTAATACTATAATGTAACGCAGGTTTTCATTTTCATTACCACAATATATTTGTTGGAAACGATGGGATCGATAGACGCGTCTCTAAAAGAGTTGCTATTATTATATTTTGTAAAGGGGTTTTGGGGTATTGGTTGGGGTGTTTGTTTGTTTGTTTGTTGGGGTGGGGTTTTTTGTTTGTTTGGGGGTTTCCTTTTTTTTTCTTACAACATACGAGCAGAGGCCTTTAGGGAGAGGGGGACAAAACTGTCATCGAAAAAGATGTCCCTCCAGACCCCGCACATTTTAAACAAGATAACTTCGAAACAATTAAATAAACAGAGAGTTACAATTTTACAGTTTTCAAAAACGACCTTATATATTTTGAAAAGCCAAATTTCCCAAGAACCGATTTGGCAAAGTTTTTCCCCTAATATTTTGGGCAGAGTCGTTCAAATAGTTATTCCACAATAGGCTATATTTTGGGTCTGGGCTGCAGTCGCTTGGCTAGATGGTTACACGCCTGTTCCGACATCCCTATGTTCCGACACACCTAGTGTATTTTCTTGTTCCTAACCCTTACACTAACCCTAACCCTAACCCTAGCTTGTAAATTACGAGAGGGTTTTCGGAATATAGGGTTGTCGGAACATAGGGGTATCGGAATATAGAGCAGTCACCAGCAATATTGAAGTCAAAGGTTGGGGCTACATTTGGTCTGGGCTGCACTGGTTGGACTACATTTAAGTTCAAGGTTGGGGCTACATTTAAGTTCAAGGTTGGGGCTACATTGGGTCTGGACTACAATAAGGTACAATGTTTGGGGCTTTATTTATAGGTCTAGGCTATATTTAGGTACAAGATCTGGGCTACATTTACGTTGTAGACAAAATCTTAACACAGTGTGTTTTTAGTGTGACTTGTTTAAGCTGCCGTAGTTCATGACGTCATGTGACTTGTTTAAGCTACCGTAGTTCATGACGTAATGTGAATTATTTAAGCTACCGTAGTTCATGACGTCATGTGACTTGTTTAAGCTACCGTAGTTCATGACGTAATGTGACTTGTTTAAGCTACCGTAGTTCATGACGTTTTGTGACTTGTTTGAGCTACCATAGTTCATGACGTAATGTGTCTTGTTTAAGCTACCGTAGTTCATGACGTTTTGTGACTTGTTTAAGCTGCCGTAGTTCATGACGTAATGTGACTTGTTTAAGCTGCCGTAGTTCATGACGTAATGTGACTTGTTTAAGCTGCCGTAGTTCATGACGTAATGTGACTTGTTTAAGCTGCCTTAGTTCATGACGTAATGTGACTTGTTTAAGCTACCGTAGTTCATGACGTAATGTGACTTGTTTAAGCTACCGTAGTTCATGACGTAATGTGACTTGTTTAAGCTACCGTAGTTCATGACGTAATGTGACTTGTTTAAGCTGCCGTAGTTCATGACGTAATGTGACTTGTTTAAGCTGCCGTAGTTCATGACGTAATGTGACTTATTTAAGCTACCGTAGTTCATGACGTAATGTGATTTGTTTAAGCTACCGTAGTTCATGACGTAATGTGACTTATTTAAGCTACCGTAGTTCATGACGTAATGTGACTTGTTTAAGCTACCGTAGTTCATGACGTAACTGACACCGTGAATGTTTGCTCTCTTTGTGTGTGTACCATACCTATACAACTTGAGAGATTTTATTTCAGATTTTGTTTGAAGACCAACAACTGTTGAGATGAATACTGTTTGTGCTTTGCATTGATTTCGGGACATGTTAATAGTGCAACTTGTTTGCGATTTTACAAATTAATGTCCGTGACCAGGCATCTTCACTCTAAAAAGTCCCGGTTGAAAATTACTCCCGGTTGAGAATTACTCCAGGTTGAGAATTACTCCAGGTTGAGAATAACTCCCGGTTCAGAATTACTCCCGGTTCAGAATTACTCCCGGTTCAGAATTACTCCCGGTTCAGAATTACTCCCGGTTCAGAATTACTCCCGGTTCAGAATTACTCCCGGTTCAGAATTACTCCCGGTTCAGAATTACTCCCGGTTCAGAATTACTCCCGGTTCAGAATTACTCCCGGTTCAGAATTACTCCCGGTTCAGAATTACTCCCGGTTCAGAATTACTCCCGGTTCAGAATTACTCCCGGTTGAGAATTACTCCCTGTTGAGAATTACTCCGGGTTGAGAATTACTCCCAGTGTAGAATTGACCATGTTCCACTCACAGGAGGCCTGACCCATTTCTTGGTCAGACTGCCCCGGAAACTGATTTTTACACTGGGATTTTGACTCGGATTCTTCGTCAGTTGACACATTTCAAGTCAGTTTGACATAGATTTCAGAACTGGGTCAGGCACTCTATGACCTGGAATCTGGGTAAATTCTGACCAGGTTTTTTTTCAGAATGTAAGTGAAATAATAACAGTGGCTTCTTATATAGCGCTCATATCCGTCACTCAGTGACGCTCAAGGCGCTTTGAGAGTCAGTATTTTCCTGCTATTATGTGGAGCTGTGTTTCTGAAGTATGAGACCTACTCCTTTACATAGCACAATGGTTTACAAGGTGTTGTGGTGCAATATGCAGCCGATTAAACCAGGAACACCGAGGCGAACCCCTTCTCTTTCTGATAAGTGCATTGGGTTCTTTTACGTGCATTACACAACACACAGGGGCTGAACGGGGGCTGAAATAGATTAATCGGAACGGAGTTTGAGAGGAAAATGTCAGGGTTGTTCTTTTTTCAAACCCCACTCCTTCTTTGCCCCGCCTCTACAGGGAGTAGCTGCTACAAATCGCGTTACCTAAACCTATCCCATTTCCCATAGCAGAATACATTACTTGTTACTGAGGAGTCAGTGATAATTAAGCAGAACTCAGCAGCCTTCCTGGAAGAATAAAAAAAATGGTATTTGGAAAAGAGAAGACTGGTATTAAAGTTTATTCCAGCTAAGACCCTAGACGGAGGATTTTCCCTAACCGTATGTGCCTATAAACCTGAGTAAATCACACAAACACACGAAAGGCTCTTCAACACCGTGCCGAGCCGGGCTTGATGCACGGTGGCTTTAAGCACCGGGGTCGGCCAGACGCCTCGGCCGGTTTTGTTGTAATCCACCCCCGCCGTACACAGCTCCTAGATCCCCCCTCGATCGTAGCCAGCCCGAAATACCCCCCGATTAGACTCCATCCAATCCGAGCAGCGTCCCAAAAGCCTGCCACTTCACTCATGAAGATCCTCTGGTTTGTCTGACTTGCGTGGGACTCGGCCAGAGTTTTGCGAGAGGTTCAGTACCGTTCGCAACCCTGATTTCAAGGGCTCTCCGATTTAGCGTGGCATGAGTTTATCCCCAAAGTGGAGTTTTGTGTTTTTGTAACTGGAAATACTTGCCTGTGTACACGGCATTTTTATACGTAGTAATGACGTCACCAGGTAGGTTTTCTCTTCCATATTAATTCATGATTAATTAATGCGATTATTCACTTTTCAACCAGGTGTAGTTTTCCAGATGCATCCGCAGCCAGCAAATTATGAAATTAACTTGCCCCGTTTTTCAATACATGTATTATGATGTGATCATATCACACGACTTTTAACGTAGCATTATTGAACTATGACACGCCGGCTATCTATTGTGTGCGTTGATAAAAGAGTTCACTGTGTGAAGGCTGGCATCTAGGGGGCGTGCTTTGAAATTACTAATCGATGAAATTCATTTATTTATTTATTTATTCTGTGAAGAGGTTGACTTTTATCAGTGCGATTTTCTTATCCTTGTTTAGAAATTGTTACTTCTTCTTTGTGTCTTCTTCTGCTTCCATATCCTCTTCATGTTGATAGTTGCCCTGTCACAGACTGGCCTCAGTGACCTGTTAGTGAACGAAACCATTCTATTAAAAGGGATGTTCTCTTACAAAACGATTTGGGGTTTCAGCAAGAGGGGCAATATTTCACCAGCCCAACCCCATCTTATCTCAAATCATGTTCACTCTTTGTAGTACCGTGATCACGAAAGCCAATTACTGATGAGCTGTAAGGGATGGGGGGCACGTCAATTTCCCTTGAAGGCTATTGTTTGCTAAAGTTAGCTTAGATAAACAGCTCTATAAATTTACTCCTGGGTGTCTCCACACTCAGAGGTACCCATGTACTCCTGGGTGTCTCTACACTCAGAGGTACCCATGTACTTCTGGGTGTCTCCACAATCAGAGGTATCCATTTACTCCTTGGGTCTCCACATTTGGAGGTTTACTGCTGGGTGTCTCGTCACTCAGAGGTACCAATTTACTCTTAGGTGTCTCCACACTCAGAGTTACCCATTTACTCTTGGGTGTCTCCACACTCAGAGGTACCCATGTACTTCTGGGTGTCTCCACAATCAGAGGTATCCATTTACTCCTGGGTGTTTCCACACTCAGATGTACCCATTTACTCCTGGGTGTCTCGTCACTCAGAGGTACCATTTACTCTTAGGTGTCTCCACACTCAGAGGTACCATTTACTCCTGGGTGTCTCCACACTCAGAGGTACCCATTTACTCTTGGGTGTCTCCACACTCAGAGGTACCCATTTACTCTTGGGTGTCTCCACACTCAGAGGTACCCATTTACTCCTGGGTGTCTCCACACTCAGAGGTACCCATTTACTCCCGGGTGTCTCTACACTCAGAGGTACCCATTTACTCCTGGGTGTCTCCACACTCAGAGGTACCCATTTACTCCTGGGTGTCTCCACATTCAGAGGTACCCATTTACTCCTGGGTGTCTCCACACTCAGAGGTACTCATTTACTCCTGGGTGTCTCCACATTCAGAGGTACCCATTTACTCCTGGGTGTTGAGAAGCAATTATGAACATGTTTCATGAGCGTGATATGAACCCACATTTTGATGACTCAGTCATCAAAATTTGAGTTCGATGCGCTAGAATTAACGGACCACAACGCGCCACAGCGAATAAGCTGCAAAATGGTGAGACGGCTATAGCCCACACACATATCGTGCTTTTTCCACTTTGGTCTGGTTCCTTGTGTACACGGGGCTGACCTCTTAAAGGACACTCGGCACCAGACTTGTTTTTCATTCCAACTCTCATTTGGGTGAAACTGTCGATGAATGAAATTGATGTTCATGTCACTTAATGTCTACCGTTACCACGAACTGGTTAAATGTCAATCAATTTTATTTAAACGTTTTATAAATTTTTCCTCCTCCCCACTTCAGCTCACTGATTATAAAGTTAACACCAGTACCTACCCTCAAGATAAATCAAACACTGTCAATGTTGAAAAAACTACATTTGAAGACCCAAATAAATCACCGTTGCTTATTTCGATGACAACAATCGAAATAAGCCCGATATGATTATGCACAAAAAACACCTTGACAAAACATTTCTGTTTTCACTAAAAAATATGACTACCTGATTTGATGAAATCTTCATATGGATGATTGGATGGTTTGTAAATTGAAAACTGCAGAACGAAAATTAAATTTGTCTTCCCAATACATCAATGATGGCTCAACTTTAGATGTTCAAAAGTAGGGGCATGCTTTGGTAATAACCCCGAACAGAATTGTAATTTCTATATCAAAGCTTACTTGATATCAAGATGGTTATGGTAGTATTGCATCCTGCGAAAATAATTCATCTGAAGTGCCCCAGTTGATTATAAACTAGAAGTATGTCAACAAATTTGAATCTCCAAAGATCGCCTGCAGACGAATTTTGAGAATTCAAATTTCCATGATGTCGATTTGTGAATGCTGCGGCCAAACATGCGGTTGGTACTCGCTGTCACCTCGCTAAACGTGGATGGATTCGATGTTCTGGATAAAAAATACCGTGGCAGTTTTTTTTTCTGTTTTCTCAACAGGGAGACTAAGTCAAACTTACACATGTGACTTTTATCGTAGCTTGTTGTTAAATTTGCCTCTAAATCAACATTACGTAGACAAAAACCAAACGATAATCCTACCTTTCAATGCGGTAAACGATATTTTTATGAAACAGGAAATCTCAAAACTTGATACCGTAATCAATTTTCTTGAGAACATTTTCAAATCTGAAATACTGTGATTTGCAGGATTTTAAACTTTGCATTTGAAGAATACAACCTAGCAAGGTTTTGCGGTAACACCATGTACATGAAATCTGTCTTACATGATATGGTGGTTCTTAAAGGAACTGGTGGTGTAAGACCCTCGACGTTTCGATCCGTATGTTCTGATTGTCTGTATGCGTTAACCTGTCTTTAACACCCATTATATTTAAGTATTCTTCATGATTTTACTAAACAACCAATGTGCCACATTTTCAGTCACGTTTTAAAGGCATCGTACACGTTTGGTAATGACTCTGAAAATTACTGGCAATACAAATTTACTTGGTAAGAAGTACAGCAGCTTTGGATAGTATAATGCATTTTGAGAAAATGTTCACTCCGAAGTACTGCGGTTATGGAAAAGAAGATCACTTGTTATCCCCAAAAACATTTGAATCTGAGAAGCGTTACGGGTAACGCTTCTCAGAGTATGTTTTTAAATGCAGATTATTCTTCATGCATGGACATAACCGCTCTAGACTTTTCATAAGGACTCTGTCTATTGGAAAATGGGTGCATCACAAAACTGAATACGTCCTAGGAGCCCCTCCTTCAGAAAGAAAATGTCATAAAAGGTTATTTTTGTCAGAGTTGTTGTGACGAAATGAAACTTGTTGTGTTGTTGTTTGTTTTTGTTCTGATTTTGTGGTGTTTCGTTTGGGGTAGGTTTTTCTGGGGTCGGCTTGTTTTGTTAAATTTCTTCATACTGAAACGGCAGAACTTGTATTAAAAAAAATTGTCTCAGACAATAATACAAATTGTACTAAATAATGTATTGTGAAACGATAATGTTGTAATATACACATGGGTGAGAGTTTGGCAAGAGGCGTGGGATACTCGCCCCCTACATTAAGCATTAGCCCCCCCCCCCCCGCCCTAACCAACTAACGCCACCCCCATTTAGGATATTAAAATTACTGTGGTATACAATAAATAGCATTGTGACCCGTTCGGAAAAAATTGTGCACACTCTTGCATTTATAAAGAACCAAGTTTCGCCACTGAACGTAGAATTGTAGAACCCAATTTTGTCCAATTGTGTGCCTGAAACTCCTTCGAACAATTCATTTTCCTCTTGAGCTTTAACTTGTGTAGTTACCTCTGTCAAAATGCAGAATTTGGACAAGACAAAAAACAGCAACCCAATTATCGCGTCTGGGGGATTAAACGTGTAACGGTCAACCCGTGTTTGGAGAGTAGAGCGACCAGTCTAACACCTCGGCTCCACCGTCTAAAACTCAACCAACCGCGGCTCTTGCATAACAAACGGTGTCGGCCATCGCGTCATGCAAATTAACTACAGCGGTTAACAGTAACGTATTATGATATTGTTCAGTGTTCAGTCGTACCTTGAAGTTATCCACCCAGAAACTCTGGATGTTTACAAGTTCAGTTCAGTTCAGTATCTCCACTGAGACAAACTTGAAAATGTGGCTGGTGTTTGAAACTTGTGCTCAAGATGTTGATGCAGAAATTCAGGTGAGAAAATTTTGGAAAGTTTTAGGTGGTTTTCTCGACGCGTCGTTTTGACTAGGTTTACCGTCAGTGTCCATCGTTTTGGGCGACAATTCAAACTCTATCTCAGAAGTAAGCTAGTTTTTACAAAGTTTTTTTAAACAAATTGATTATTCGGTTGATTATATATTTATTAGGGTAGCAGTTATGTTAACCATGTTGGAAAAACCTTTACTTTTTGTACAGTTGTTAAAAAGTGGGGAGGTTTTGAGATTTGGACGCCATCTTAGATAACGTCACTAATTTGCCTATCACCAAGGACATGTCATGTCGCATAATTGTACCATCTTGTGGTTATATCTTAGTCAGGTACTGATTGCACGTAGGGAAATCATTAAACGGAAGCCATTTTTTTATCAAGGCAGGACAATTTTTTCCAGCAAATTGCCAACAAATGATTTGCAAATTGGCGCCTGTAAAGCGATGGTGAATACAGCGCGAGGCCACCGTACACAACGGGTTTACTTCATGCTGAAAATTGCGGTATGTTTTCCCCCGCCTACCCACTCATCGAAAGCACCCGGGCCCCTTTCATCCCGATGTGGCACTCCCGGCATGGTCAGCGCTAATGGGGCTCATCGAACGGGTGCAATATCATAATTTATGTTTAGAGATCACACTAACGGCGTTGTATGGTTGTTGGGCAACAATTCTTCTGGTTGGAATTATTTCTGTGACATCATAATGAACAGCATGACCTTCCCTCCTACTAAAGCATTCATAATTATAATCACCAATACCAGTATCTTGATTTATTGTTGGTTTTGATTAATATTAATTCTCCGGTGCCAACCTATCTACTGAGAAAAGAAATGGGGGCAGCCCGCCATAATTGTGTGGTGGAGTTCGCCTTCTCCCTGTGGTTGTTCGTGTTGGTTTGCTCCGAGTAGAAAGCAAAGTTTGAAATAGGAAATATTTATCTAACTACTAAAATAAATACTAGTTCTGATTCGTATCTTCATGCTTGAGTCTTTTTCCAGTGTAAAACATGATATTATTCCTGCCAAACAATGTAGAAGAAGAAGAACAAGTTACACATGTAGAGCTATTTTACGGCCTTTTTTTTCTTTTTTGTTTACCCCAACCACACATAGAAATTTTTATGTTGGAAACTCTCGTACTGTGAAGACGACGACACAAAATGACTATAAAAAAACCAAACTCTACGGTTTCTTTTTGTCCTTGATAATAGGTTGCAAAATCAAAGACCGAGACAACCTATTCATTTGAACATGCTGTTTACATGTGCACCACAAAAAATGGTGCCTTTCTCTTCCCCCGCTCTGAAAGGATATGTTCCGTGTTGAAGTTAGTTTCCAGACTTCTGGTTTTCAAATCCAAAATGTGAATGCCCTCCGATTCATGACCTAGTTTTCTCTCCTCTTTTTTTCTTGGAATATTTTATTTTTATCGTTTTCTGTATTTGACTGTACAACTAAAACATACAAAATTCAATGTTGTTGTTTTCTTACATCCTACTATTGGTTTGGAGAAACCAAAACGCTCTCCAGTTACCAAAGCACGTACATTTTATTTCCATCTCCCACCCCATGGACCCCTCCCAAATAAATAAAAATTATATTTATGTTTTTTATTTATTTATATTAAACCTTCGGACAATAACAACATCTTGACCAAGAGTAGTCCAGGGAAGTACGCAAGATTTTAAAAAAAAAGTCATAAAAAAAGCTGTGTCTTCCGAAAGCCTCTGGTCCTCAAAATATAAAGTTAAAGGCATCGTACACGTTTGGTAATTGTCAAAGACCAGTCTTCTCACTTGGTGTATCCCAACATATGCATAAAATAACAAGCCTGTGAAAATTTGGGCTCAATTGGTCATCGAAGTTGCAAGAAAATGATGAAAGAAAAAACACCCTCGTTGTACAAATTTGTGTGCTTTCAGATAGGAATAAAAACTTCTTGCAAGAAGTTTTTATTATTTTAGTGAGAAATTACCTCTTTCTCAAAAACTACTTTACTTCAGAGGAAGTCGTTTCCTACAATGTTTTATACTATCAACAGCTCTGCGTTGCTTGTTACCAAGTAAGTTTTTATGCTAAAATTTGTTTTGAGTCATTGCCAATTTTGCAATATTCATATTCAAAATTCTATAAATTACACATCTCTTTATCTGTTACAATGACTTTCTTCCCCGTGTGTTTTGGTGAGCATATTTTACTATGTTATGCCATTGCCAAGCAGTTTCCAAAAAGATACAATTTTCTTGTGGGAAAAGCACGATGTAAGAAATCAGAAAGACAATTTGGTTTGGTTTGGTTTGGTTTGGTTTGTATCATATCTCAAGAACAGATTAACAATGCATATAAATAACAGAAATGATACGAGGGATCCAGGTAAAAAGCATAAGCTTATACAAGACCCGGAACCCAGTAATTATAAATTTAGTCATTAAATTAATACATAAACACACCATACCGAATGTTATCAAGTAAAAACCATTTGGTCGGAAAGAAAAATGATACTATTAAAAGAGGCAGTTACTTACATTCATATAAATATTCATTAAATGTTTACACTGGTTTTACGAAATCGAAAACTAAACTGTGCGTCAATTCAAATCCACAACTGATTTTTTTTACGAATCTGTTTGCCACCGTCTTTTGTCATAATAACAGTGTACCAGTTTGGAGAATCTTGAGTGTATTGTATGAGTAGGCCTACTGTGGTTGAAACGCGGCTGAGTGAGGTGACGCCTAGGAATATTTGTCAGGTAGTTACCTCATTTTTGGCGGATCCATTTAACTCGAATGAGGTACAGTAGACATCATTCATCGCAATGGTCCCCCCCCCCCTCAACCGTAGCACCAGTCGATGCAACCAGCAGAGTCTGAGCAACATGCCACGCCGTTCACCTGCTCTGACCTCGGGTTCAGTTACTTTAGTTCGAGTTTTCCGTGTCTATCATAACTGTGTTTTTGTTCCAAGGAATTAATATTGTCAAACTGGAATGTTGGCGTGTGTTACATTGTCCATATAACCAAAAAAAGGTAATAACATCTTTGCCATTTCATTTTGGAGATTAACTTTATGACAAAAATAGTATTTTAGCTACCACGAGGCGTAAACACCCGTTGTACTTTTTTTTTCTCGCGAGTTAATGAAGTGAACCTGTTTTAACTCGGCTCTTTTCCACAAAGAGCTTTAAACGAATCGTAGCTTTATTGAACAGAGTAAGTTACGTGAAGCATAACAAAGTGTTCCGGTTAGTAAATCTTCAGAAAAATTGTTTGGGGATTAAAAGTTCGATGTTTATGTGAATCACTGAAGGTAGACATTTGACGAAAGTGTCTATAGAAAAATAGAAACGATATACGAACGTTTAAGGTCGATGGACGTTCTATGCCATTCAAATTGATTTCAACGACACCGGTTGACTTCGTAAATAAAAAAACAACAGATTGTGGCACTACAATGATCAGCCAGACACTTCCTGCCAACCCGGGTTTGTTTGCTCAATCCAATAGTTGAGTGCAAGAGCTGTTAAATAACACCTAATTATGTCCGACAATTTAAGTGTTCCTTATTGAGGGGTAATTACTCCAACAAATGACCATAAAAAACTTACTTGGTAAAGAGCACTGGAGAGTTGTTGATATTATAAAACATTGTTAGATACGACCCCCTTTTGAAGTAATGTAGTGTTAGAGAAAGAGGTAAGTTTTCACCAACAAATTTGAATCTGAGAAAAGCTTCAAGCATGAAGCCTTTCTCAGGCATTTTGAAAACACACTTTTCTACGCAACAAGGGTGGTTTTTTTCTTTCATTCTTGCAACTTCAATGACCAATTAAGCCCAATTTTTCTACAGGTTTGTTATTTTATGCACATGTTGGGGCACACCAAGTGACGATACTGGTCTTTGACAATTACTAAAAGTATACACTGCCTTTAATGCGTGTTTTAAAATGTTTAAGACTTCACATCGCAATCAAGGTTGTTGTTTCGACTACCGTCACTTTGAATGCCGTTTCACAAACTGCCTGATTTTGGCGTGGGGGGTCCAAATTAGTCAACTTAAACAGCCAATAACAAGTCCTCAGTCATCTTACATAATCTTTTTTGAGCAGAAAATATTGCTAAATAAAATATATTCTAGAGACAACAATAACAAGGCAACTAATTACAAACAGCATACATGAAAGAGTATTTTTGATGCTAATGTTTTATTTCTGCTAAGCATTTTTTAGTGTGCTTGGCTACCTCTGACCAGTTTTATACAAGCAGAAATTATTGCATAACAATTTTCTGCTAAGCACAAGTGAGTAGGACACCAGTCACAAATTGCACATGTGACACGGTAGTGTGGCTGATAATCTTATTTTGGTAAGCATAATTTGTACTCAGCTACTTTTTGTTGTTAAGAAGCTGTGTGAAACTGGGCAAGGTGCACAAGCAGCTCTTAGAAAGTGAATGTAGTAATAAAATTTGCATAATAAGGTACGGTAACAGTCGTGTTCACCGTGTTTGCAATTTCCTACTGTAATCGAAATGAATATTCCCTTTCATTTACCCTCAAACTTCCCTCGTGAGCCTTTGCAGAGGAAAAAAACCGATACCTTACAAGTCAAGATTCCTCAAGCGATGCCGTTTTCCCGAAGATGGGTTAAAAAAAATGTACTATTAAAAAAAGGGACGAGGGAACTTAATGCCTCGTAAATGAAGTCCAAATCCATCGTTCGTGAAGTCAGAAAAACAAGAAACGTCATTAATTACAAGAAGGGATCGAAAGAGCTAAGCGTGACTGCGGGCGACGCGGGGTAGGGGACCTAATCCATGCAAAACACACGCCGTCCATCGCGGCTTTATTTCCCCCTTGTCGAGCCTCACCCACAGGGAGCCAGTCCTCGGTGAAGTAGCTTTTTTTATATATATCTATCTATCTCTTTTATGTATTGTACACTTGAGCGGTGATGGGGTGCGCGCTCTGGTTTTAATGACTGCAGGCATGCAAAATTGACTTGGGATCGGTAATCCCTTGTTCAATTCCCCGCTTGAGTGTCCTGGGACTTGGGCATCTACTTACACCAGCCACTCGACTCATTTTAAAAACAAGTTATCAGATTCGCAAGCCGGCCGTCATCAATCTTATAGTGGGTTGCATGCAATATGTCCGTTGAGGTTGACAATACAACGCTTCGTGTGTTTGCGGAGTGCGGCTGCGTCGTGACGATTGGACCGCAGCGATATCGTGCAGCTCCCCGTGAAAATGACCAATTTCTCGGCCATTTGAACTGGGTAATCTCCGGTGGGTGTTTGGCACGCGAGGTTCCGGAAAAAAAAGTCGTCGTGAGTACTGAGAGAGCTTTCGTTTGAATTAAATCAACATGGTTGAGAAATTGAAAAATGTCACCAAGGAAATTGATTGTTTTTTATTGCCCATCACACAATCTACATGGATTAATGTCAAACATGTACCCCGAAAAATACACCTGCCAAAAGACGGGCATTTAAAATCACGTCAAAAGGATTATGAGAAATCGCGATCGTGATTAAACTAAAATGGTTTAGTCAGAATTTAATTTTAAACAAATTGTTTTGACAGCCAAACCGCATCGGCTCCCTTTTTCTGCGATGTTGTAAGCCCAAATAAGTCGACACAACTATATTTGTTTTTCGCAAAATAATTGTTGACACCCATTCAGACTGATAGCTTGTCTAACTCCCCTAGTTTTGTAAGTTTCTTTAAAAAAATACAACAACAAAAACTTGTTCTAATCAATCTTCAGTCGCCAACCTTACCTCGTGTAAAAGTCCATTGTCTTGATAACGAAGTTTGCAACTTTAATATGTAGATTATGCGTCGTACTTCAAAGTTAGACGGTGACTTCCTTACAACAAGGGACAACCTGTATTTTTGTCTCTCCTCCCGGTCATGGTTATTGGCTACGTGGTTCATTCACACCTGTTTAGTCTAACATTGAAAACTTAATAATGAAATTAATGAACCCTGGTGTGCAGTGATCCCCCCTTTTTCTCTTTTCTTTTCTTCTTTGTGCTTCCCTGGGTTTTTTTCCCCGTAATTTTTTCTTGTTATTTTCTCTTTTCACTTTTTTCGTTTAATTTTTTTTCCTGTTATTGTCTGTATTTTTCCTGTATTATATATATACATTTTTTTTCTTGTTCACAATGATTCAGACCAAGCAAAGGCGTGTATACAAGTTTTCTTCTTTTTGTCCCCCTGGTTTTCCCCCCAACTGATTCGGTCCAAGCAATGGCGTGTATAAAGTGGTGCCCCCCCCCCCCCCCATTTGCCTCATTCACTCGTAGCACGCAGAGGGCATGTTAAGTTATTTTACAGTCCCGAACTTTCTTGTGATCATCAAACCATGCTTTAAATGCCGTTGACAATAATGTTTAAGGTAGGGTATATCTTAAATGTGAGATTAGTTTATTCCGACGCATTGATTTGTTTTAATGAGGTGGACGCATTTTCACTTTTCAAGGGGGGAAACTAACTTATAAATAGTCGGGGATTTTTCTTATGCACGTTGGTGTGTGCTTATTTCGGTTCGACGAATTGAAATAAGGACCGATCTTCGGGGAAACCTCCGTCACAAGACAAGATTCAGACGCACGTATCATGGGTTGACAACTTGTTCTGGCGTCATTATTAGGCCCTACAGGCATGCAACTTTTCATCTGATGCTTGTTTATGGTTTTTCAGCTGTGCCACTGAAAACTGAAAAACACCGTACAAAGTATTGCTGAGCCTGGCACCTTCCTCTACTATTTTGGACAAACTGCAAATGCATGAATGAGATTATCAACCGCAATTTATGAAAATTGAATATTGTCGTTCATTTTTCCTCGATCTTTACAAATCAAACACCGCTGTTTTTAGTTTTTTGTGGGGGGGGGTCTTTAAGCTATATGCCTTATAGTCGTAGTTGATCTATCAGACAAAGTCACGCTCTCTGACCATTAATTATTCTCCATAGAGGAGGAAAAGTTAACCTACATATCTTTACAGAAAAAGGGGCCATTCGGTTGCGTTTACAAAACGATTATTAATGCAATGATTTGTGTCGAATATTTTCTGTACTGGCATAGATAACAAAAGTTAAAGTCAACGAAAGGGTCATAAATCTATACTTTCATATTTTTGTGATGGTCCAGCGATGACCTGATAAAAGCTTTTGTACCTCAAAATCAACAATGAAATCTTTCTGTTAATAAAACAAAATAACTGGCCAAAAAGAAAGAAAATGTCACTCAGAAAAGATCCTTCAAAAATGTAAACACCACAAGTTCGGTTGTTACTCAACAGACCCTCATCAGGGAGAGAGTTCAGCAACAGAGTTGAAGAGTTTATCAGGACAGCATTGTAAAATTGCGCCATAGGTTTCAATTGTGAACTATGGAATTTCAGCTTCAGCCCAAGTGTAAATCCTTCAGCCCAAGTGTAAATCCGAACAGGCGAAAGTATTTGCTATCTGAAACTGCCTATATTTTTATTGACAATATTATTATTGAAGCCTTTTTTACATAATCTATCATGCGATTTGTTTCCACGTGAATAGTGAACCAGTTCCTAGTTCATCCTCCTTGTATTCTTATACAGTTCCTAAACGAGTTCCCGGTTCGATGTTGGTATACGTTCACGATTGCTATATCTTTTTCCATGAATAAAGATTGGTCTTGCGGTTCGCCGTTGCACTCGCGTTACAGGAACATTCACTACCCAAGCCCGGGTCCTTTTTTTAACAGATCCCCCTCTATGAAATAATATAAGGGGGCATCAAAGGTAAAAAATACGAATACGGAATTTGCTTTACTTCATTATCATCCATTGTTACGTATATAGTCGAGTCGTTTTTACGGTGACTTACGTCACATCTGCGTTCAGAATAATTACTGTAACACTTACGGATATTATTTACGGGAACGGTATTGTATACTCTGTCAGTTCTTAATACCCAGTTATTGTGGTGAACAACTTACGGATTAGTTTCCGTAATAATGGTGCATTTTTAACACTTTACCGGAAGTTTGAGCTCAATTGGTCATCGAAGTTGCAAGAAAATAATGAAAGAAAAAACACCCTTGTTGCACAAATTTGTGTGCTTTCAGATGCCTAAAAAAGACGACTTCTGTCCAGAAGTCTTTTTCAGATTCAAATATTTCAGTGAGAAATTACCTTTTCTCACAATGTTTTATGTTATCAACATCTCTCCGTTGCTATAGTTACCAAGTAAGTTTTTATGCTATTTTTTTTAGAGTAATTACCAAACGTGTCCAGTGCCTTTAAAGGGGGAGCTCTTTAAAAGTGTCAATTTCTGAATTAGACCAATGAAATGCATGGCCTTAAACTTGTGACGAAACAAAACCCGCGTACACTTGCGCGTTTGATAACGTGAGAGGCTTGTATTTCACAACCCTAATAAAAGGTCGCAAAACCCCGTCTGTGATTCATTCTCATGTTTATTCCTAGTCGAAATTGTTCGTACAGACTGGAAATCTTATAGGGAAAAGCAGAGATAAAGAATAATTGTAACAATCCCCACCCGGGAATTGAAATAAAGTTACTGGAGTATCATTCATCATTGATCGGGTTTATCAAATTCGACTTTTATTCGATTTCCATGGAGTGTCAAATGTCACTGACTGAGCATGCTCTGGACCAGCCGCTGGTCTCTGTCCAACATCGTCCCTATCAACACCACTATCTCCCGAAACGGTTTCCCTTTCAAATCCTGTTAATTACCTGCTATAAATTTACACGGCAAGCCGACGCTGCCTGCTTACAGGGTATATGAGAAAATCAAAAACACCCTCAATCGGATATCCCTCACAGTCGACCTGCAAACTCCACACACACACACACACACAGCACGTATATATTTCAATGCGCGCTAGAAACGGCTAATCCTTCAATCGTGTTACCGGAGTTTGTCGTATTAACGCAGCAGACGGAGTTCGTAGCCGTCGGCTATTGTCGTGTTTTACAATTTTTAAGAGAGACTCGGGTGTTTATGATATCAACAACCACCGGTGTGTAATGATGCACCACAGTGTCTCCTCCGCCTCGGTGTCTTCGGCCTGCATACAAGTGCAAGTTCACGTTGGCATTATTGGTTTAGGGTTATTATCTGTAGGGGCATATATACACACACGGACGCGGCAAAGTGGTGCAGAGACCGCTAGGACACCTTGTGTACATAAAGGCATTAATGACATCAGGAAAGGGGTTTGGGTGTGTGTTTGTGTATCTGCTCGTTCTATGCTGACTTCTATACGGGATTGTATCCTGGACATGGCAAAAAAAACGAGGTCGAATCAATAGTGGATTAATGCCACCGATAATTATATTCCCTAATAAGGAAAAGGCATCCGGGAATTACGTCTTCGGGGACCAGTAGTCATGTTTAGTTTGTGTGGTGTATTTAAAAAGGATTTTTTTTTCTCTAAAACCACCGAACCTACCCCCTCCCCCGTCCCGTCCCCACCCCAAACCCAAACACCCCAAACACGCACCAAAATTCGTTCTCAAAGTAACATCCCGATTACACATGCACATGAACACAAAACAATTAAAAAGGCAACATGAGTTTAATAACTGTAAGAACGAAGTCGCATTATCGTTTATTTTGATTAATATCTTTAAAGGCAGGGTATACCTTTGGTAATTACTCCGCAAGTTAATGACCATAACAACTTACTTGGTAAAGAGCACTGGAGAGCTGTTGATATTATAAAACATTGTCAGAAATTACCCCCTTTGAAGTAATGTAGTTTTAGAGAAAGAGGCCATTTTTCGCCCACAAGATGTATCTCAGAAAGGCTTCAGGCATGAAGCCATCCTCAGGCATCTAAAAACACACAATTCATATGCAACAACGATGCTTTTTTCTTTCATTATTTTCTTGCAACTGGTTTGTTATTTTATGCATATTTTGGGATAGACCAAGTGAGGATACTGGTCTTTGACATCTACCAAAAGTTTACCCTGCCTTTAAAGGCATCGTACACGTTTGGTAATTGTCAAAGACCAGTGTTCTCATTTGGTATTCCAACATATGCATAAAATAACAAGCCTGTGAAAATTTGGGCTCAATTGGTCATCGGAGTTGCAAGAAAATGATGACAGATACACCCTTGTTGTACAAATTTGTGTGCTTTCAGTTAGGAATAAAAACTTCTTGCAAGAAGTTTTTATTATTTTAGTGAGAAAACCTCTTTCTCAAAAACTACGTTACTTCAGAGGGAGTCGTTTCTCACAATGTTTTATACTATCAACAGCTCTCTGTTGCTCGTTACCAAGTCAGTTTTTATGCTAATATATATTTTGAGTAATTACCAAACGTGCACAGTGCCTTTTAAGGGGATTCATTTATGGATGCGGTTTACAGTTATTGTAATGATCATGACATTTACTGTGGTACAATAGAGTGCTCTCGACGAGCATAATATCATAGACACGAATTAAAATCAGATGCTCTGACTGACTTTCATTATCATATAAAATCAACTTTTGAGGTCAGGAAATTTGTGCCAGACAGCACTTTGACGTGATCCAGAATTCACGCGGCAAAACGAAATGTGACATTTTTTAAGAAA
The DNA here is from genome assembly GCA_021014325.1 of Plazaster borealis. NCBI lineage: Eukaryota > Metazoa > Echinodermata > Asteroidea > Forcipulatida > Labidiasteridae > Plazaster > Plazaster borealis. The sequence goes on along the minus strand of CM037468.1, from coordinate 15,933,277 downwards.
TCGTGTACAAGTGGTTTCTGTTTAAAACGCCGTAGAACCGATTTAGGGGTTCCAGTGGCATAACTAAGGGAGCACGTGACCCTAACCGTGCCCCCCCCCCCCAATTTGATGTCCGTGCCCCATGTTAAATTTTATACTCTTTAATGTGATAATTTCGATGTTTTTGAAACTATTTTTCAATTTACACGCAGCCATGTATTTGTTGTTACAATAAAGCCAGATTATTTTTTACAAAATAGTCAATTACATAAAACAGGCGCTGAAAAAGGGTGGGGGTGTTTTAAGAAAAAAGCAAACGAAAACTTGGCCAGAAGTGCCCCCCCCATACAAAATGGTGCACCCCGTATGCCTCCCACAATGTTACCCAGTTATTAATTTGTGGATTTTTCAAACAGTGATAAAATTAGTAAAAAGTTGGTCATTGTAATAACATCTTGGGAGATGTTTTTTGATGATGTTGTCGTTTGAGTCGATAAAATGATTCATTATCTAGATTTTGTAAGAATCGTAGCATAAGAAAACGATAATTTTATTAAATGCAAATGAGGGCCCAACTAGAACTGGTGTCGAGGACAACCGAAAGATCTGAATTGTCTATATACAAGATTCAATTGTGCCTTAAAAGCTTGCCCTTCCAAGAGTCTTGTAGATGGGAATAAGTCATCCTTTCAGATGACCTGACTCCTTCTCGACCCCCCCCCCCGTCACTGTTTTTACATTACCGAGCAAATCTCCTTGAACTTCCAGCCCGGTGTTCCCCGTTGCGGAATCGCGGGCGAAATAGACCGTAGTCCATCTCAGTTCCTCGCACGGGGCTCAGGCTGCGATTACGGGCTTAAGAACTTATGAATAAAATTATCTTGCTACGCCGAACGGCAGACTTTCTTTCCGTTTTCTGTTTTTTCATCGTCTCTCTCTCCATACAAACGCGGGAAAATTGCATATTTTACGGCCGAGCGTGCATGAGTAAATGGCATGTTTAGTGCCGGGTTTTATTTTTTATTTTTTCAAATGTTCTTTTCTGTTTTCTTCTTTTTAGAGTTTGTTGCCGTTCGCTACCAAATGCTGATTATTATTTTTTTGGGAAATGACATTGATTTTCTTTATGAGGATAAACAAACTGCAGTCTACAGCATACTATGGTGAGTTAATATTCCAACATTATTTACCTTTTATGATTTTCGTTTTGTTTCTTGTTTGAAACGGTCAAGTTGTAGTACAAAGTGTGAACAATAAACTAAACTCACATTACAAAAAAAACCATAAAGTTTAAGAAACATTAACAATGAAAAATTATATTAATACAGACACTGATACCAAATTTGCGTATATTTTTTAAACACACCGAACTCAGTTGAAAATTTATCACAAATAATATTGTACATAAAAACGTGGAGGCATAACAAAACAAATTGTAAATTAGCATACAAATACACATCAAAAGAATACAGGTATTGAATAATAATAACAAAATAAATAAATATAAACGATGTTATAATTTGTAAACAACAACATTTGTTAAAATGTGTATAACAACAAATACAATTGCATCTTTACCTTAAGTCGAACAAAAGTTCACTAACTCAATTTTCTTTCTTTCAAATTATGCGAAACCCTCTGGGATTTCCAGTAAGAAATTGAAGATCAAAACGGCCTTGGCATGATAACTTCTTTTTCTTCTTCGATCGCTGCCGTATTCTTGATATGCGGGTTTTTTCCCAACTGTTTCTTCTACTTAAAAAGGGAGGTTGTACCTTTGGTAATTACCTCAAAAATTAATGATCATAAAAACTTACCTGGTAAAGAGCACTGTAGATTTGATGATATTATAAAACATTGTTAGAAACGACACCCTTTGAAGTAATGTAGTTTTAGAGAAAGAGGTAATTTCGCACACAAAATTGAATCTGACAAATGCTTCAGGCATGAAGCCTTTCTCAGGCATCTGAAAACACACAATTCTATACAACAAGGGGTTCTTTCCTTTCATTATTTTCTTGCAACTTCGATGACCAATTGAGCCCTAATGTTCACAGGTTTGTTATTGTATGCATATGTTGGGATACGCCAAGTGAGGATACTGGTCTTTGACATTTACCAAAAGTATACCATGCCGTTAAAAAACACCCTGAATTCGCTAAAGGTATACCTTTCCAGCTTTCAATGAAACACACATCTGTAAAGTAAAAAGTGAAAACGTTTACCATCTGCATTTTTCATCCTTGTCTGCATATTATAAATAATTGATGAAATAAAAATAAATTATTCACTTATAGAACTGGTCGTCAATTATCACATTCCAAACAAGGACAAAGTGTCCGACATTGGTGTATAGGTCTACCGTAAATTCATATCGTGCATCTTTTCGAAACTCGGATTACGGGCTCTTCCGCCTGGTTCCATCCTGGTTGTTCAAAGCATGTTGCCCATAAAGCCGGAGCAAACGCCCAGGTCGTGTTTTCGAAAAGACTATTGGGGAGTATTTTAGATTAATATTCGTTCGGGGAAACAATTACACACATACGGACACCTGTAATCGTGGACCTCCTATTTTTCCTCTTTGTTTGTACATTTTAACTTTTTAGCAACAGCTCCCATTGGTTTTGTACACGCTACCCAACTGGGGACCTTATTGTCATCTTTTGTTATGGGTCCTCGACTTGAGAGTGTATAACTATACTAACACACACACAACATTCAAAAGAACAGCACTTCGCTGTTAAAGGTATTGTACACGTTTGGTAATTACTAAAAACAATTATTAGCATAAAAACTTACTTGGTAACAAGCAACGGAGAGCTGTTGATAGTATAAAACATTGTAGGAAACGACTCCCTCTGAAGTAACGTAGTTTTTGAGAAAGAGGTAATTTCTCACTAAAATAATAAACACTTCTTGCAAGAAGTTTTTATTCCTATCTGAAAGCACACAAATTTGTACAACAAGGGTGTTTTTTCTTTCATCATTTTCTTGCAACTTCGATGACCAATTGGGCCAAAATTTCCGCAGGCTTGTTATTTTATGCATATGTTGGGATACACCAAGTGAGAACACTGGTATTTGACAATTTCCAAACGAGTTCAGTGCCTTTAAGTGCTACATACATGCTCACGTAAAATGTAAATTCTAAAAAGGGGCGGGTCAGAACTGACCCAAAAGAAGGGTCAATAATAATGAGCCATACTCATTTCCGGGTCAAGATGAACCCGGAAGTTGGGTCAAAAACACATGCGGGATACTGGTTATGAGAATCCCTAAAACGGGCCACGCTGATTCCCAAATGGACACTACCCATTTATGGACCCTTGTCAGAAGCTGGGTCAAGAACACATGTTCTAGTTATTAGAATCCCTTAAACGGGCCACGCTGATTCCCACCCGTCAGCGGACCTTTGCACCCAAGGGGAGGCCCGGGAGCTCCAGACCGGTCACAGGGCCTACCGATTTAAACCCTTTTTTTCAGCCCCCCCCCCCCATAAGAAGATCGTTTAATCTAAAGTTTCTCTTTTTATGAACGTTCAAGAACATTTCTTGAAACACATTAATACCTGTGCATAATAGTCCTATTGCCGACATCTCAAACCTACAATAAGCACTCACGAATGGACACGAACTCCCGTGCTTTCTCTTCCAGCCGATCACCTGAAATCGACGAAACCTTCACTATTTTTGTCCCCAAATAGAGTCAAAGTCTTTCACGTTCTTGACAGACGACGAAAACAAATTACGAGTTTGCGCGTCAGCTTGTCCCCTCTCGGCTCCTTTGTTCTGGGTACATGTTTTATGTTTATTTATCAATTGTAGTTTTCTCGTGTGCTTCTTTCTCTCTTGCGAAACTCAAACATTTAAATCGCTGGTATTAACAAGTTTATCACGGAGTCCCGTCTAAAGCAACGACGCACGAGATCCATCAAACTAATAAGGTGTCTATCATTTGGCTTGTGATGGATAGCCTAGTCTGGTACACTGGGGTCACCAAAGGGACAACACTATCACTGAACTAGCATCCCTAGAAGAGAGACGGCACCAGCCCCCCTCCACCCCACCCCCCCCCCCCCCAACAAAAAAAGGGGGAAATAGACTTTGATCAACAGCGTAAAAATGACAACCATACTTCATGAACCCAGTTGTATACTGGATACGTGAATGGCATACAGTAATTTATACAACACAGATCGTCAAATGTAAAGCAAAAAAAGGTAACCACTTATAGGCTTGGGTTTTCTCTACCTTCATTCCGTAATGCATTCCTCATGTAGTAAAGATTTGTACATCTTTAAAGGTATCGTACACGTTTGGTAATGACTCAAAACATGTTAGCATAAAAACTTACTTGGTAACAAGCAACGGAGAGCTGTTGATAGTATAAAACATTGTAGGAAACGTCTCCCTCTGAAGTAACGTAGTTTTTGAGAAAGAGGTAATTTCTCACTAAAATAATAAAAACTTCTTGCAAGAATTTTTATTCCTATCTGAAAGCACACAAATTTGTACAACAAGGGTGTTTTTTCTTTCATCATTTTCTTGCAACTTCGATGACCAATTGAGCCCAAATTTTCACAGGCTTGTTATTTTATGCATATGTTGGGATACACCAAGTGAGAACACTGGTCTTTGACAATTTCCAAACGTGTTCAGTGCTTTTAAACTCTAGTAATTTCTTTCACAGTTCTCCTGTCGACTTTTTTGTCCGTTTTCACCATTCTTCGGTTGGATGTCCGACCTACCTGTTTACAATTGACGACATTGAATGCTTGACCAGCAGTCTCTTGCTGTTGGCTTTTGGGGAAAATGAATGATCTTTGCAACATAATAAATATGAATGATCTGACTTGACCAGTGAATGTTTAACTGTTGAAACTGATTTACTCCTTTTGACTGTTTAGTTCATCCATTTTGACTGCTGATTAAAGAGTTGGATGTTACTGAATGGGTTTTTTGTCTAAATTGTCCGGGAAAAACTCATTTCAGTGCAAAGTTTTACGAATTATAAAGTACTGCTCTGTCATTTCAATATTTTAACTTGTTATCTGAAATCTCAATGTTAAATTATTTTAGTATAAAACTTTGGTGAGAGTAAAACTTTCCACCCGAAATTGATTGCTGTGTACGTTGCAAAAATACACAGCCATCAATCTAATTACTCACGACGGTAACTTACCAATATACTAGTCTTGTTGGTCACATAAAATTCATAATAATAATAATAATAATAGTAAATATACGTTTGGTAATGACTCTGAAAATTAATGGCAATAAAAACTTACTTGGTAAGAAGTACAGCAGCTTTGGATAGTATAATGCATTTTGAGAAACTTTTCACTTAAAAGTACTGCGGTTATGGAAAAAGATATCACTTTTTATCCCAAACAAATTGAATCTGAGAAGCGTTACTGACAGTAACGTTTCTCAGATTGTGTATTCCAATTGCAGGTTATTCTTCCTGCGTGGACATAACCAGATTTTTGGCAGTATCTCAAAAACGCTACCACATTTTGAAAGGAAATTTTCACAGGTTAGTTTTATGGTATAGGGGGCCTATATCTACAACTATATAGGATTGAAACAAACAGTTGCCTCCAATTACTAAACGTATACAATCTCTTTAAGCAAAGTAAAAAACACAATTTATTTGTTAATTCGCGTTTCTTATTGTTTACTGTTGTTTTAGTAATGCAATTTTTGTTTGGTTTTTTTTATTTTTAGGGAAAAAAACTACAAAAGCTCATACTATATTCCAACCTAATCGTATAAAGTTAGTTTACTCTTTTCTTATTTACGCTTTTCGATATTTTATAATTGTAGAATCGTTAAATATTGTGGCCCAAAAATGTACAAACTTGTTTGAGTTTAAAGATGTACCTCCATGCTCAGACGGTCTAATTGGATCGCATGACACTGTCTTAATTCAAACAAACTTATTTATACGCCGACCGTAAAAAAAATACGTTTAGTACCCGTGGCGAGCTATCTCGCAAGTAGCGGGTTGTTGTCTACCAATTACGCCGTCTAACACTCTCAATTTACCCGTCGGTACTGGCCGCGTTAATCCCCAACCTCTTCACAACAACGTTGGAGTGAGCCTTCATTGTTTAATTAGACCAGTTGTTGTCAGGTTGTACACAACGGAGATAGGGGGTCTTTAACAGTAAGGGGCCACTCAAACAGTATTTAATCCTCGACTATTAACTTGAACATGGGGTGGTTGTCCGGTTAATTCTTACGGTGAACAGTTAGGTCTTTCACGGGGGTTTTTAAGAGGCCTGATCAAGAACAGTTTACTCAGCGGGGTTTTGTACTCAACGAACAAAAGATGGATAAATTAATAGCCGGTTTGATACTGGGAATACTGTCCTTCTTTTAAAAGTGTAAGTCGGATCGGATAAATGCATCTCCCCTAAGTATTTTGTCAAACCATGAACAAGGATTGCTATAATTAGCTGTCACCTTAAAATAAGGCTTGTAGGTTTTACAGTTATTAGCAAACCGTTTTTGATAGGAGAGGATAGCGTCTTGATGGCCGTTGTGAAACTATAGACTCGTTAAAAACTGTCTATTTTCGTCAATAAGGGAAGTTGGGATAGAGCTTTTGTCTTCAAAAGATCAAAACATCCTGACGTCATTGTCGGCCCTTAAAGAGGGGCTCCAAGGCCGACATCAGTTGTTGTGATAGAGTCCTTAGGAAACAACAAGTCTCTAACCTCACGTTAAAACGGTGCAAAATGTCAACACCAACACCAAAAAAACGTCTATTTTGATGATATTCAATCAAAAAGCATCTTATTTGATCTTTAGACTGACGCAAAAATTCCTCTTTGGAATGCACAGACCCATTTGTTGTTTATACATTGATTGACGTCGTGTTTCAAATTTCGCTCTGAAAAAACATCCAACGACATTTTACTCCGTTTTAACGTGAGGTTAGAGACTTGTAATTTTTTCCCACTAAGGACTATATCTACTAGAAAATCAGTGCATCAAAAAACTGAATTTGACCTTGGAGCCCCTCTCCAAGAAAATTGATGTTGCAATAAGAATGAGGACGATTTGACTCATTATTTCTGATAACCACACGCCTACAAAGTGTTTTGCTGAACTCTTAGGATTGGGGTTTTACAGAAAGTAAACTTACTGTAATTGGAGATATGCTCGTTGTGTAACTGTGCTTAACCCTGCGATGCCCCACCCCTGTCAGATTTACACGAATGCCATTAGGTACTGCAGCCAATAGACCGTCGGGAAACGTGTATAACTCCTTTGTAATGTTGATTTCATACCTTTTTCAAAGCTAATAACCTTTCCAGATGTTGTAGAGACAGTTTGAAGAAAAAAATTAACAAATATATGTTTTTAATTTTTTTGTGTTAATTAGTATGTGTCTTCACTGTAAAACCGTAACAAAAATTGTGCACAAGTCTATGTAGAAAGTGTTTTCTAACTGGAGATTCCGAGCCCATGAGTCACACTGCCTATAGGGTCATAGACCATGTCAATCGGGCCTGTCTGAGGATAGAACTTAAAGGGTTTCAACTATTTTTGCTAACAAATTAATGAGTATTTAACTAAAATATGTTTTCGGTCTACTGGCTGCAGACTTTTTATATCCTTAAGAACCTCATCAGGAAATTAATTTCATTATACACTGGGCCCTGTATTAAACGTTTGAGTAAAGTGTAGAATATGTTTATTAAGCAAACTTCGTTTACGGTAGGTAACAACAGACCATTCAAACAATATTGAAAAAGGTAAAGTTGGTTAAAGAGCCATCACAGATTGCCCTTTTAAAAAATACAGGTGGAATAACAACCAGTGACAGCCATTTTGGAAATGCTGTTCTTTTACCTGTATTTCAAAATTCAAATCTGCGATGGCCCTAAAGCCAAACATATTTCATGACATAATTTGACTGTGTGCCAAATTCCATGCTTGTACCATTAAATGCACAATTCTTCCAAATGTTTTCCCTATCTGCCCCATAACTAACATTCATAAATGTAAAACTTGTTGACACAAGAACAAGTTCCACCAACTGTTCTGGCATTGGCCCTCTATCGTTCAATGCAGTGTCCACTGAGTGTTTATTTGTTTGTTTGTTGGGGTGTTTGTTTGTTTGTTTGTTTATTGGGGATGTTGGGTGTTTGTTTGGGTTGGGGCCGAAGGTGTTGGGGTGTTTGTTTGTTTGTTTGTTTTCCTGGATTGGAATTAATGCACTCTCAGCATGAGACCCATGTTATGCCATCTCTTCATTAGAGTATTTTTCCTGAAAACTATTGGAACGAATAAAACTCTCCTTTTCTATGATTCGTTTTTTGGGGAATTATCTACATTATTTATATCGATTATTGAATACATTCCCTCAATGAAATTGATTGATTGTACAATCTCTTTGTCATTATGTTTCATAAAAAAAACTGGTGTGAATATTGTGCGATTTCTATTTTTCAATCTCGATAACTGACTTCAATATTTGAGTATAAATTCATATTAAGACACAAAAGCAGACTACAGTAGCACAATTTGCCTGTGTGTAGAGAACATCCCCACCCCACCCAGTGTTGTTTTCACTTGACCTTTAAACCCTTGAAAAAGTTATGTTAGGCTCTCCTTCGTCGGCTCAGAGCAGAAATGACTTATAAGACCTAGAAAGACCAAGTCAACCCCGAGAAAAAGGACCTATTTGTCTTATGAGTCCTTTCTGCTCTGAGCTGACGTCCTGACACGATGGAAAACAAACTCGTAGTCAAAAAGAACAAGAAGTTTTCTCTGAACTCGAAACTGACTTTATCTTCATTTTTATCTAATCAATAATAAACATTTCGTCCACATACCAAGCTTCTGACTGATAGAATACCCGCCAGGTTTTTTTACGATCCCTCAAAAAAATAAAATAAACGAAATCCTGTTCTGACGTTGATGGCGCGCTTCTACTTATGTTGTGTGTGTGTTACACGTACAGCTGTGAGCATATGGTTCTTGCTCAATGATTAAAGTAGGTGACATACAAACACAATTCACCTTTTAGAGTTAACGAAATGAAATTATCTAAGAATTTTCTGTCACAGTTTAAAGTCTTTTTATTATTTCGGGGATCCATTTTTGGGGGTGAAAGTCATAAACACATTTTTATTTGGATTAAAATGGTTAAATTTTGTATTTTAGAAATAAAAAGGAAAACTGGGTTTACTTCAAAATGATGTCAGGACTGCCGTGACTTAAACAAATCACACCTTACCCAAACTACTAAAAACAAGCATTAAAATAAGATGAATTTAAATGTAATGTTGGCACTAACATCTATTCAACAGATGTCAATTTGTTTCATGGCGATTGTTTCTTTAAATCCATATAAAGATGTGGTTGCCACGTTTTCTTTAAACTTATTCACAAACATAAACCATTCATTATGACGGTTAAGGAAAATGAAAATGACGTATTTTTGTTGTTTTTGTTTCGTTATTGGACAAGGACGAGCTTTTGTCATTATGGTAAAAAAAGAGGAATTTGACCTTTCTTTTTAAAAATGACATCACCCGAAGTGTCGGAGCTAGACAATACCTTAGTTTAACTGTTTAGTGTTGGCCTTAGACATTGTGCGTGAAGCCTACAACATGTTTTTGTAAATAGGCCGTGAATTTTGTCGGGCTAACGGTAGCGTTTTCATAGAATAGTGGGTGAGAACAATTGTTGTACACATTGTGTACAGTCATAGAGACCTGCAATAGAGTTTCTACCTTGGCACGGAGATCCTTTTTAACATTCCTTCAAAAACGATTGTAGTTCCTACATTCAAATGAAAAGGTACTTGAACAAAACTTAAACATAAGTACTAAACGAAGGGTCCATGTTTCGTCCTGTATTATTGCTCTGAAAGTATTGGTTGGCCATTTATAATGTTCAGCATATGATTATTCGATTTGTAATGTTATGATCGAAAAAGCAAATGAACAATTGTTTTATTTGAAAGTTAACCTTTAAGTCCCGTGGAAACTGGGGTGCTTGTGGGTGCTGCAACACCCCTTTTTGGATAGGGGTGCTTGAATATACTAAAGCACCCACTACCTTTTGAAAATGTTGCCATCATAGAATAACTCTGGCCTAAGAAATCCCTTAAATTGATAACACATAACAACAACAAAATCTTTGTTGATTTTACAATTATTTCGTCATCGAGTTCATGCAACTTTCATGAAGATGAAACAAGCAGTCATGCAACTCAGCAACCTATAGGCAAAGAATATCTCGAAGGCCTGAAAATCTTGATTTAAATTCATACTCGGTGTCATTGGGAACCTTTCTGTCGGAAATACAAGCATGTCTGATGTGATGATGAACACCACTTCGTTCTTATTTCAGTTGTCGAAACACAACTTGTTTGGTGATATGTCAGTCAACGAAAACGATGTTGCATCCCCCCGTAAAACCAATCATTAAGCTTTTATTAAAGTGAGATATGATTGGTACTGATTTAAAAAGAAACAATCCAATGTTTTGTAATCAGAAAAGTGACTTTTATTATCATTATTCTTTAAAACAGTTTGCCCGAGATAAGTGTCTATTTTGAGGTGCAGCCGAAATTAGCGAGACGATCATTTCGACTTATTCTGTATTAGAAACTCACGGCACACAAATCTTGATAAAATTGGAACCTCTATTCGCTGTACTAAAACCATCGTCAAAAATATCAACTTTGGAAGTTTTCAGAGACAATTGTTCTACTTTCGAAACTCAGCGGTCACCTGCCCTTTAAAATTGTTACACACACTTTGAAAGACCCCGTATGGTCTTCTTAAGCATTCTTCCTGTCCCTGGCTTCCAAAGAAGGTGTCCTTGTGAACGCCAAAGTTTGTTAGTTTAGGACCACTTTCTGAAACTCGATCTACCTAACCCTTCACCCCTGACAAACACATTCCCCCATTGTACGGTTATATAACATTATTAGCAACCGCATTCAGAAGAGAAACGAAAAGGATACCGTTGTTATATGAAGTATAAATAGTGGCTTTATTTATCTACTGGACACATCTAATTCAATCTGGGTGAAATGGAGGGAAAATGGGCTGAGGTTTTGTAATGTGTTTGTGTAAGTGCAGCGGTTGAATTAGAAAGAAGGGGTACTGTACGTGTATATGGAGGTACTATTATGCAACAGTAATCTCTTTGATAATATTAACTGAAATCTTCCCCAAAGTCTTCAGAACCTCATTTCCACCCAGAAAAGATTGGCAATCGCCCATAAACATTAATTATTTCTTCACCTTCTACACCGTAAAAATTAACAAACTTGTATAAGTTACACTGACGCCACGCAAACCCTGATGATACGCAGCCGGCACTGGTGAAGTTTATTTGAATACTAACCAACCTCCTGGTAAACGTTAGTCTGAGAGCCATGGCACACGAGACAGTTTGATTGGTACCCTGCTCCAGGCAATCCTCATGTTTAAAAAAACCTTTCTTATTTTCAACTTTTACTTACATTGCTTGGTGTGAGACACTGTTATCGTTAGGAAAAACACAAGTGTTCCTATTATTGTATACAGTGCAATTTGTTGCCTTCAATTCCATGTAAAAATTGCTTCTTGTAACAAAGCTCTGAAAGTTTAACTTGATTGAAAATTGATTCATCTCTAAGTTTATCATAAACCCCCATACCGATTAAAGCAATGAATTAACTATAAACGTTTAAACCTTAACCCAATCGGTTCGGGTTATAACTTCATCAATCTTGAAAACAGACATTCGAAGTCTTAAAAAACAAATTACATGTGAAGTACTTCCAAAGTTGTCCACTCAGCAAAAAATATTTGTGAATCCATATCTTATTCCTATCGCCTTCAACGAATCTAATCTTATTCTTATCACATTCAACGCTAGACAAAATCAGCATTATGCGTATTATAATTTATAAAGCATGACAAATTCATGTTTATAGCGTCGGCCCTTGTGGTTGTCTCCAATTTGAACCGCCTGTTTTGCTGACTTTATACATGGCAAAACAATCTCCTGCCACAACATTTACAAACCTTTCGAAGATGACGTCCAATTCTAACATAAATGGATGTTTATTACATGTTTGTTCGACAGGTAAGTATGAAAGAGTTGTGCCTTTGATAATAAAGGGCTGCCCTTCCTTGTTATTCTGCCTATATTTTTTGCAAAGGACAAATCTGCGATTGCCTTAGAGCCAAATAAATTTCTCATGACACACTCTCACTGTGTGCCAAATGTCATGTTTGTATCATACTAATAATAATATAATTATGACCAGATTTTATATAGCGCTTTACCTACGGGGGTCTCAATCAAAGCGCTTATCTTCATTTATTTCCAGACAAGTTTTTGAAGGTTTTTGAATTATGAGACCCATTTATGTAACACCTTGTACGGGTTTACAAGGTGCTGCGGCGCATTCAGCAGCCACTGCCAGAAACACCGGGGCAAACCCCTTCTCTTAGCGATAAGTGTAACTGTGTTCTTCCACGTGCGCTACCGGTACACAACACATGGGACCAACGGCTTTACGTCCCATCAAAGGCACAATTCCCCAAAATATTTCCCTCATCTGCCCCACTGTTGTCATTACAATTACATATAGATGTATAATTACCAACACCAATCGGCATTACATACAGGTATAATTATCTAAACATGGTGTAACATGGCGAACAAGTAGGAAAAGTAGGTTAAGTGCAAGGTTCTGTCAGCTTTTTTAGTTTAAAAAAGGAACCGTTGTCGTGAGCCGAGAATAACGGTCCGCACACAACACTGTTTTCAGTTAGGACAAGTTAATGTAGAGTTAACGAATTTCACAACTTACTCCCCTCAAATTATAGCTGTTATTGTTTTGCTTTCAGACAAAAGGAATTATTCTTGTTGTGGAGGTCACCAAATGATAACAAGTATCTTGTGATGAAACAAAACAAGTTTTTTAAAAGGCGATTTGTTTGGTGTAATTAGGGACTATTCACGTGAGAATTCACTGAAATTAAAGTTTCAGAAAAGCAAAATCCTTGACTTTCCTCTGGAAGTTCCCTTGACTTTCCTCTGGAAGGTCACATTAAGTCACGGTCTCTTAGTGGGAAATGTGACATACAATCAGCCTTCAATCAAAAAAAAATGGGGTTTAAAATCCCCTCCAATGAGGGGGGAGTTTGGATGCTAAATGAAGTGCACAACGGGGGACTTAGTGGTTAACAGGGATTATAACCTCCGTGTTAGGTGTTCATTATTCCGCACTACTGAGACTAATAATGCGGGCCTCACACGACTTCCTTGCCCGTTGAATTCCACAGACCTCCAGGCGACTTCGTATCGATTGTTCGGTCCAACAACAAAAACACGGTGCCAGAAAGACCTACTTAGCCCTCTTGTTGCAACCATGCCTATACACTTCACAGATGTAAAACACATTTTTTATATATATATATTTAACGAATATCTATACATGTGAATTTCTAACAATATAATATTTGATTGATCTGATCTATTTGCGGATCATACATCGCATTGGATTGAGTATTAATACTACCATATATTGTATATTACTGTACCAAATGACAACAACAAAAAAAACATGGGTTTGGAGTTCTTTTGACGATTAATAATTATCGTAGAAAATGAATAATTACTGGGTTGCATTACCACACAAGGTATTTAAAGGTAACATTTGACGCAGTATGAAGTCAACAATGTGATAACTTCCCCGTTGGTTCTGCGTTATTCGTTGAAATCGTAGCGTGCATGATGTCTGCCCGTGTTCATACTCTAAACAACCGCACCATACAATCTCTGATCCCGGCGAAGCACTGGTTTCATAGAAGTGATGACAAAGAAAGTCCAATAGCTTACCTTACCTTCTGAAGCTTACCTTGCTTTTTCAAAAAAGAGAGATACAGACCTATATAGTAAAAAATAACATGATAAGTCTTTGTGATAGGGCCTAAAGGGTTAGATTTGTTATAGTGTTGTGCTTTTGATGACGGAAGCATGGAGTGCCGCTATGTCATGAGAAAGATATTTGGCTATTAATAGGGCCATCAGAGATTTGTCCTTTGGAAAAAGTATGGGTAGAATAACAAGCATTTTTCAAAATGGCTGACATTGCTTGTTCTACCTTCTTCCTTTTTTCAAAGGACGATCTGCGATGTCCATGTACAGCCACATATTTATTTATCATGACGTGACTGGCTGTCTGCTAAATTCCATGTTTGTATCATATTCTCGGAAAGAACTTACAAATAAATGTCACAATTCACTGGATTCAGTTTCACTTTGTACTTTGATATAGCAAAAAAAAGGAACCATTAAGTTGATCCCTGCACGTTATAAAATATTGATACGAAAAGAAAAGAAAACTGAAAAATTTCATTCTAATGGAAAACATCAGATTATGTGAAGAAGCCTTTCACCAAACTTATGTTTTAAACAGTGCTTTGTGCTATTTCGAAAACGACAAGCTTAAATTTACCTTCTGATGTTCAATAATTAGTCTTCTGTTTGATATATGAGTAATATTGTGCAGTTAGTTTTTGTTCTGTCTTCATTATTTTAAATTGCCCACCAATTTTATTTTTTGATTTCCTTCTAAGTTAGTTTCGTTTTCAAATGTTCAACATTTGCATGTGTTCTTTTAACTTTCCGTATGTTTTTGTACCTTCTGTTGTAAATAGGGAATGATTGATGTCAATAAACGGAGTTTAACTCCACTTGGAAAAAAAATGGAAAAAAAAATATTGATACGAATAACGACTGTCAATCCGTTTTGAATCCAACATTTCGTAATCCTTTTTTAAATCCGGTGCATTAACTTTTCACAATATTGTTAGACTGGGAATAACTTTCGATTGTGCGGGATCATCTGTTAACAATTCGCCACAAATCTCACCAACATTGATGAATGCAAGTTTGACAAGTTGCGAGAAACGTCAGGGATTTCGGAATCCCAAAAAGGCTTAGGGTTGTAAATGATACTGAAACCTGCTGTGCACGGAATGCTTGGTGTCCTAAAATGGTTGAATTTGATGTCAGAATACAATTAGTTCCGATTCGTTATTCACCATTGATTATTTTAGAAAGGAAGTCGATGCGAAAGGTACTTTCAATGGCGAACTAGAGGTGGTTTAATCATAATCAAAATGAACACGCCTGAATACCGGCTTGATACTTCACGGCAGCACCAGTCTCCATGCCCCCTTGATCATTGCATTGGTGCCCCTTAAAATGCTCCAGTATAAATTTACGTTTCCCTCACAGATGTGTCCTTTAATAAAGGAACAACTGCCTTGCCCTTACAAGAATTAAGTACCAGGCCTGTGGAATACAATTTGTCCCTTTTCTCAAAACTATAGCTCAACTTCTTATATGTTTTTTAAAGTTTATCGTATCATTATTATTATTATTTGTTTGACCAAGATAAACCATCTTTCCTTTTTTTACCAAGAAACAAGTACATGGAGATGAAGGAAAGAGTAATCCAAACAAGAAACAACGATGTTAACAAATTGTAAACATAGCAAATGTACAACATTGGTAATTGTCAAAGACCAGTATCCACACTCGATGTGACCCAACATACATGAAATAACAAACCTGTGAAAGTTTAAGCTAAATCGGTCTTCGGAGTCATGAGAAAACAGTGAAAAACCCCATTATATATTTTCACTGTTTTCAAACATCGGATTTTATCACCAGTGATAAAGACTAATTGTTTTACTCATTTTCTGAAAACTATAGCATTTCAAGCAAAACTATTTCAAGGGAAGTTTTCCACCATGGCCATCTTTATATCATGTAAGTTATGTGTAAATCTATCAACATTTATATTTTCAACCTTACCAAATGTGGTACACACCCTTTGAATAAGTAGATAAATAATTGCATGTAATGAAAAGTGGAACAAATTAAAGATAAAGTACTGTTACATAGTCGGTTACCATCGTGGTTAAATTAATTACTTTCGTTCCGGTTTCCGAAAGATCAATGATGATAAAGTCCCAACCGGTACCAATCTTCCAGTGGAAACCAATTTCCGTGAAAGGGCCCCGTCACACGAGGCACTCTGTACGGGCAATTCGGAGCCAACTAACGGTACAACATACACAAAGAACACTCCGGTAGCAGGCGGAACAGGGATTTCTATTTAGTGTCCTTACACTGTCGTCCAGTCGTTGTTTTTTAAACTCGTTCGTGACATAAATATATCACAAACAATACTATGATAAACCAGCAACAACTTTGATAGTTTTAAAAACTGAAAAACTTGGATTTATCATAGCATCAGCAGTTGCTTGTTGTTTGAAATGTGAGATCAACAACATTATCGATGAATCTATTTTCAATTTCCGTAGTTACATTTTTAATGACTGCTTATCATCGCCCCAGTCCGGGAAAGTTCCAACCCTGGTAACGTTTATGCCGTAACACATTGCTGTGAAAATAATGTCTAAAATCCATAGCTGAAAAAATACTTGTTGTATCTTGTCCAAGCTTTCCTAGTTCTGCTTGTTGTAAATAAATGTACAATCAGTCTTTACTTCGAAGGAAATCAATTATCATGTTAGATGCGAACAGTTTTTCAAACAAAGCAAGTTATTTTGTTGGACTTTTGACGTAATTCCGTATGAAAGCCCATTTTATTTTATTATTAACTGTTAAAACAATGTCAGCAAATTGCTTATTTCAATAATTGTTTATGTATTTATTTATTGTTTTCTTCATAATGTGTCCAGTGAACATTCACTTGTTATTGTTTTCTTGTTCTTCTTTTTTGTCTTCCTTTTTCTCCCTTTTTGACAAGCTTCCATGTTACCTTTTTTTGTTTACTCGATGTACACCATGTCTGCTTTTCAGCCTTTGCCTACCATGTAATATTTTTTAAGAACATAAATGAATGAACGAATGGGTGTGTAATTCAAAGTAGGGAACGAAATATTGAATTATTGTTATTACTTGTCGTGAATTCGTTGACGGGAGGAATGTACGTCAACACCATAGCACACACACACAAATTCTGCTACACTTAATATCAAACAATTTGAAAATCAATATCGTGGGAAGTATGTAATCGTAACTGATATTTCGTTTATTTCCCAGTTTATTTTGGTTTATTTTGAATTGGACAATGTTTACTCTTCAGTATGAACGTCCAGGGTTTGTGAAAAAAAAACTCATTCTCCGGTGTGGCTGAATGGCAGTTACTTAGTAGATTCCTCTATAATTGTTGGTTTTCTCTGTACTTTATTGGTAAGATCCTTGCATTTTCTTCGAAGCCACCCTAACAATCGACAATCAACCTTAAGAAATAGGTATCATTCGACTAAATCTCCGTAAATCTGCTTAACATGCCCTTACAATTATAGTTTAAGACCGGGTTGAGTTGTTTCACCACCTTCAACATGTCACACTAGAATCTTATCTTAGATCCCTACTTATACAGTATCATATCCTAACGACTCGCCTTCCACTTCCTTGGAATGTGGACCCCCTTATCCCTGTTACCTCATCCCCCAAGGATTTGCGATAAATCCCCCGCGAAACCGAACCCTCGTAAAAAAAAAAATACAAAATACAAAAAACACTGAGCTATTTCTTGCCGTGGGGTGGTAACGATTTGCGGTCCTTTTGTGCACCACCCGAAGAGTATATTATAAAAAAAAAAGCCAAACGAAATAACTATGTTACGGTGGGTTGGTATTGCCGAGCGAAACACATTCCATCAGGCCGAAATAATTGGAAACGACTGGGTGCAGATTTCGTCACCGTGCACGCTCTCGATCTACGCTCCTAGAGTATTTACGATGCTGGACTTTTTCCACCTATACCGGTACACTGTCTGAAAGCGATTGGCCCTAAATTTGAAAAGTTACAGTTTCATAATAAAAACGTAAACCATATCGGTCTGTAACTCTGTAATGGGTCCACTTGTCGAATCAAGACAAAGGTGGTTGGATAAAGAAAGGACCACCTTTCTATATAGTTGGATTAAGAGCTTAGTTAAACAAGGTTGTAATTTTTATGATACAGTTCGAGATCAACTTCGTCCGAGCATTAAACGAAAACAACAATTAATAGTAAACCTGTAGATTTGTTTGTATTTTCCCCCAAATAGTGATGAAACTTTGTCACGAAAGAAAAGTGCACGAATATTATTTATCACCACTTTGTGTGATTTGTGGGAATCGGGTTGGCTCGGTGGTTTCTTTCCCGGCCGTTCACCTCCGTGGACCCGATACAAATCTTGCCTCTGATCGGAGCCTTGCATGTGGATTGGGTTTTCAGTCAATACCTGAGGGCCCATTTGGGGTTGTCTTCCCACATCTAAAACTGAACATTCCTTCTCGTTTCCTATTCACTATCCTGCTATTGACATGCCAATGAAATAAATAAACAAATAAATAAATAAACATATAAATAATGATTTTTTTTTTTTAGCTTATGCAATCCAAACAAACTTGACCCAATTCGTAAGCTGAACATTCTAGTTGCCAAGGCACATGCCATTGAAATAAATAAATACATAAATAAATAAATAAATAAACGTAGGATAAAAAGGCCTAATTGTTTTTTTAGGTTGTGTTTTGTTTTTAGCTGGTGTAATATAAACACACTTGAACCAGTGCAGTTCGTAAGCTGACAACAAATTGCAGTTGCTGAACATTTTTAAGGAATAGTTATAGTAGCTCACCGGAATACAAAACAGCATTATCGCATTCACATTGTCCAAAATGTAGCATTCTGAACGGTAAACTTTCTCAACGAAAAACAATGTTCGCCAAATCCATGGTTAAAATCTTCTGTCTTTTTTTTTTGCAAAAAGCTATTTAGACAAAATTAATCGAATTGTTGCCTTAATCACCCCCTTGTTTAGTTTACAACTACAGGGCATTGAACCCCCCCCCCTTCAACTCTGTATAACCAATTGCGGGGAGAATTAATACCGGCTATTTACATTTCGGGGGAAAAATTAATTTTTAAGCCGTACTAATTGGTTGTTCCGGTCACAATTGGACAAAATGCAATTATGGTCCGACGGAGTGGTTAGCCTAAAACTATATGATTAAAAATAACAACTGGACAATATCTTTGGTACCCGCCCCAAAACGCAGCTCAAAGGACTGTGAATGCATTCACGTTGGTGATTAACGTTATCTAATTGACCTGTGTAAAATAAACAAAAGAAGAATTCAATATCGTAAATCAAGCCAAAACAAATATTATCACTCAATATTGTTAAGGATAAAATATAGTTATGAAAGCTTTTTAAGCTGACTTCCTTTTGTTAGATTCAATGCAATACGCGAATAAATATTGCCGTTTGAAATACATCAATTCCCTTCATCTAGTTTTCAATAAAAAATGTGAAAGTTTCACCCAGTTCGGTAGTCATGTTTTATTGAATACAACGACTGACCGTTTATATTTTGTATGTCCATATTGGGTTTAATTCGATTGTTGCAATCGAAGCAATGGTGAAAGTGGGGTTCTCAATGTAGGCTGTTTTATCGACAGAGGTGTTAAGTCGGATTTATTTCTCGATGAAGGATTGGTAGTGGTCTGAACTTCCTATAACTATAGTGAGTTTCTGAATCAGCTTTCAGTTTTTGAAACAACTTTTCTTTTCTTTTTTTCTGAAGGACCTCTATACGGTACGTTTTCCTTTACAAATTGACTCTTGACATTAAGTAATCCATGCATCCTCCTTAAAGGCACTGTACACGTTTGGTAATTACTCAAAATATATATTAGCATAAAAACTGACTTGGTAACGAGCAACAGAGAGTTGTTGATAGTATAAAACATTGTGAGAAACGACTCCCTCTGAAGTAAAGTAGTTTTTGAGAAAGATGAAATTTCTCATTAAAATAATAAAAACTTCTTGCAAGAAGTTTTTATTCCTTACTGACACAAATTTGTACAACAAGGGTGTTTTTTCTTTCATCATTTTCTTGCAACTTCGATGACCAATTGAGCCCAAATTTTCACAGGCTTGTTATTTTATGCATATGTTGGGATACACCAAGTGAGAACACTGGTCTTTGACAATTTCCAAACGTGTTCAGCGCCTTTAAGAGTGATCGGAATGACAATCAATTCCGTTGATACCGATGCAGCCTCACAAACAAACAAAATAAACACCCAGGAACTCTAAGAAAATCTTCACGAACGAAAGGTACTTTCTTTTTGTTAAGCTCATCTTGTTATCTGCAGATTTCTATCACAAGTCAACCCGTGTTATCAGAAGCTGTCTTTTATTGCTCCCCCCAAAATGAGACAGACACCCCCTGCAACATTAAGACGCCTGCTTAATGGTTGACCCATCAGTACCTGCATCTAACCGCTGGCTATACTTATCTAAGACCCTTCAACACCAAGCTGTTAGTTTTGCCTGGATTATGAGAAGATGAACAATTGTGGGGGTTTTTATCCGTATTCCATTTTTTTTTATGACTTGGTTCGTGTTATGTAAACTCGAATTTTGTAATAGACAGAGTTGAAGTGATAATGATTTATCGCTCTCTGAACTGCCACAGTTATTTATTTTCAATAAACCTGTGGTTAAATTGTATTCGTTAGGCAAAGGCGTCGGCCCTTAGGTAACCTTTTTATATAAGGTAACCACCTATAGAAAATTATAACCTTTTGACAGTTTAGCTCCTGCTAAATAAAAACCTCGTCTGAGTTGGAGCTTGTTTACCAAAATGTTGATCGTCAATCTAGGGACTAAAATCCTAGATCTGCACAAACAAGATATGGGTCATAATACTGTAACAATGGTCCAGAGGCAGCCATATTGAATTTTGAAATTTTATATTAAGCCCTTTCGAAACCGTTTATACGTTCGGAACACGGCTTCAAAAATGGTGGACGTGCCTATTTTAGAGCTCGTGTCGAAACCGGAGTTTTAACAAAACTGGTGCTAGTTTAAAGAAACCCAAACTCTACTTCCCTTTTTGCATCTTTTCGTTATAACGTGTGACTCTGGTTCTTGTTAAAACAGCATATTATGAAACCTGCGGGGTCGACCATATACATTCTTGTTACGATGGCGAAGGTTTTGTTATTAAAAAGAGAGAATGACATTCAATTATAATTCAAGTTGACACAACCCACGGACGGCTTAAAATTAGCAATTCAATACATTTCAGTTAATTGGACAAAAGTAGGCTACTGTCGCCACCAATCATGCTTGTTCCAACCCCTGCTGGCAAGGTTGCAAAAATTCCATCTTGGGTTAAATGCCATCATTTGGGGGAGGATATTACGTGCACATTGTCGAAGGCAGTGTCTGCAGTTGGTTTAAACGATTCTTAATTGGTCCCAGAATTACCAACATCTAGATATGCCGGTGAAGCAAATTTGATAGGCCTTACCTTTCCAAGACTTAGGGGTGTGTTTTTTCTTTAAGAGTCAACAACCTAAAAAATACATAATTTTATAGAAAATAAACTTTCTAAAGATATCCAACGCTTGTGCCAAAAGCACCACATGAATCAAGTTTGAGCATTGTACAATTTCAAATAAATGTTGATATTGTCACTTTGACTTTGAAAAAACAATTGGACAGAGAAAGCAAAAAAAATACATTTTAACCAGTATTGGAAATTGGTAGTTATGTATTAATCTCGTATAACTTCGGGCACATCACCCCCCCTCCTTTAACCAAATATTCCCCATACCCACACGAGCCCCCTAAAGCGATTTCCATTTCTGCCTTGCAGAATCGGGCCAAACTGCCATCACGGGTCCCTAAAGTAGAATAAATAATATGGCGAGTGGTCTCTGTTGATCAAAACGCTGAACTCAGACTCTCTTCCTTATTGTCCATGGTCAGCTGATAATCATTTGGAGTTAATTGAAATTCGAAGGTCATGCTGGCCGATTTAATCCAAATAGGTGAAGAGCCTTCGTAAGTGTTTTGTCAGTCGGCGCTTGGTGTCCCATCCGTTTATGGGGGGGGGGTCTCAGATCCGCTGATGATCGTCAACGAAGAGTTTCTCCCACAATAGCAACAACTCTAGATACATTTAGAAGAGAAAAACAAACTTGGACAGTTATGAGTATTCTGTCATTTCGGTTGGCCTAGCCCAGGGGTGTGGATGGGGCGGGAGAAGAGGAACACCTTGGCACAGGCTGAGGGCCAAACAGGGGTCAACACGGCGCCACGTCTATAATCGAAATTAGGCAGATATTCTCGAGGGGGACCCATTCTTGGTGGGGTTATACAATAACATCGTCCAGTGGCTTCAATTAATGCAAAAGACCAAAAGCTGATAAATCGAGTCATTACCAGTCACTGTCCACCTCACATCGTCGGTTCATAAATCTTACTTAAGTTGCTTAGTTGGGCTGAATTCGTTAACTTTAATAGCAGTGTTTGGTTGTAAAAAAAAAAAATTCAGCGGGTATCTAGCCCTTATGTTTTTACCCCACCTTACGGTACTCTGTTATAAGTTGAGTCGTCCATGGGTACCCACTGCTGGAGTCCTTCTCATTATCAGCTTACAACAACAGTACTTCACACCTATTGAATTTAAATCCATTTACATTTTGGTTTCATAATTTATGACACTCTTGTTGACGAGCGAGACGGTGATAACCAAGTTTTAAATATAATTTACTGCACACCGAACCAGACTTATATAAAAGAGGGCTCTAAATAATGTTTTTTTTTTCCCGGCTTTCCCCGGCTTATGACTGTTTCAAACACACACATACCAAGACATAAATATAAGAGAGTTAAACACTATCATCAATCAGCTGTCAAAAATACTTTTTCATATTTTTCTCCTTTTAACGATCATAATTCTCAAATAAGTGCAGTGATGTTTTCAATTGTTAGGTGTTTCATAAATTGATTTTGCATATATTGTTAGGTGTTTCATTACTGATTTTGCGTATGTTCATGTACTTAACTGGATCGCAAACGTCCAGCAAGCGTCCAAACTCTTTGACTAGAAAATGTATAGAGCTCTGAAACGATATTCGTCAGTCTTTGTCCAAAAAAGGGGGTGTACTCTTAGTTTCTCCTTTTTTTTCTAAAGTTTATTGGTTATAATAAGTCAAGCATAGTTTCTATTGATTGAAAAAAGTGCATGAGGTATAAAAGCCTTGCATTAAAATGTTACAAGGACATTGAAAGCAGACAAGAAACTGGCACCAAGTACGGGTTTTTTGTTTCTTTTGAAAAGAATGAAAAAGAAAAAACCAATCCAACAAAATATATATATAAAAACACACAGACATTGACTTTGTTTTCACTCCCTATTTATGGATGATTCGTTTTAATGATACGTGACACCCCGGGTTTCAGACTTCCCCATAGGCTAAGAAACAAAAAATGACTGACATGCTCTCAAAACAAAACGAAAGGCCTTCAGACGCCATGGTGAAGCAAAAATACCCTACCGCCCGCACCCGCGAAAAAATTAACACCCCATTGTTTGTTTTGGGTTTTTCCATAAGAGCCTGAACGCGAGGTCTACCATGAAGTTGACATAGCAGAGTCACTTTAAACACCCACCTTTTTTCCCCCATTCGAAATGCCGAAGATTTGTGGAGTCATCGCTGGAGAAAATCAAATAAAAGTTTGCATCGTCAAGACGCAATCGATTGGTATAGTTACATTATGTATCACGATTGTCTTCATCAAAGTACGTACGGTACAATGAACTGTCCTATATCTTTTTTTTAAACACAGCTATGGTCTTTTTATAGAATGAAAAGAATCAAATCTACAAGTTAAATAGGGAATATAATGCCCCATAAAAGATAAATATCCCCGTGAAAAATGTTCGTCCAGGTTTAGAAGACACGGAAAGTGTTGTCGTGTTTTGGATTCTTAATAATTTAGGTTACAAAGACCCAAAAACAGTTTTGACTTGCATGCATACCAGATTTTTGCTGAAACAAAAGTATCTTTTGTGTGTGTATGGGTTTTGTTTTGTTTTTTGAGGGGGGTAGAATTGGGGGGTTTCTTTGAACGAATTTTTACAGATGATGTTGTTTCAAAATGAAAAACATACAACAACTTGTGCACATGCCATGGGTTGGAGGGTTCATTTTATGTTGTTGATTTTAAGTAATATGTTTACAAAGTTGGGCCTATGTTCAAATATTTCCCTACTTGTATAACATGATCATGATCACACGTCCATTCTAACGTGACCTCACGTGGATACGCCAGCATAGTTGGGCCAATGGGCGTTTCCCGGCCAGAAGCAACGGGGTCACAAAGTGCGCCCTCCGGTGTCTGAAGTACCGAAATACCAAACTATTGAATGGATTGTTTTGTGCCTAATTAATCGCTGAGCTTTTCCAGCCCCCCCCCCCTTCATCCGTCCCCTCAGACGGACAATGTTTCCTAATTATTTCGGACACACCATGTACTGATCGCTTCCAGGTGTACTTGACGTTTCGACTAGTGTGTTCTCTGGTCGTCATCAAGAGCTTAATGAGGACTACAGCACACTAGTCGAACGTACAGAACTATAGGGGTTTTTCACACCGGGCTCATGCCACTGCAAGCCTTCAAAGAAAATTACTCTGACCAATCAGAGGCTGAGCCAACGTGTTTGTACGCGATTATAACAAAAACAGAGAGGCAAACATATTTGTAAAGATAAATCCCTAATAACATCAACCAGTTCCTGCCCTGATCTAAAGATCTCGAAAGAAACATGAATGATCTAAAATACCGAGATCACATTTTGTTTAACCCTATATTTTGACCTACAGGGACCGGGGTACATAGTGCCACACACCCTTATTTTCCTTATTTTAACCGATTTTTATGAGACCAGACTTGCCACAAACTTTTATTTTAATACAAAGTTCTACATGATGACGTCAAACAAATTTTAAAAATTTGCCGTCAAATTTGTGGTCAAAGATCGTATTTATTTCATAATGTTTGAGGTTTTTGTCCAAAATGCTTAAAAAGTTTTCAAACTTTGACGATTCTGTGGTATTTCTTGGCCTGAAAAGCCGGAAATTAGCACCTCAAAAATAATCCATTGATAACGAACATGATAGAAATTGAATCCCTAAAGACTGGCTGAAAACACAAAATCCAAGATGGCCACCGGATATGGCGGCCATTTTTAATTTTTTAATTTCCACAATGCATTTAACAAGACCACGTGAAGCATCACTACCACTTGTTTAAAGAAGAAAAACAATCAAAAAAATGTGACAATTTGGTTGAAAATTAAAAATCACAAAAAACTCGTTAAAAACGTTTTACATCGGATCAAACAAATGGTTTAAAAAGTAGGCCTAACACCTGACCCCTGATAACAATTGTTTTTTTTTGTTTTTTTACAACAATATGACCCTAGATAAATATTGGTAAAAGCTGCAGAAAATTTGATGATGATCGGATGCAGTATTAAAATGTTAAAGGAACAAATGCCCCTTCATCCCTCCCCCTCCCCCCGCACCGGTCTTGTCAGGGTTAACAACACCCTGGACTCGGAAGCACTAGAACATATCGATCTTTTCGGTTGTTCGATTTTTCTATCACACGCCTCTCTGACTAGATTCGATTATACAGATTAAACATTTTAGAAAAATAGTTCCGCCTTTACTCGTCCGGTGACTGAACCGCTTTGTACTATGGCTATCGATCATATCGATCTATTCGGTTTTTCCGGTCATTCTTTTATTCACCTGCTTGCCTGGTCGGGTTCATTCCTCAATGAGGTATCGATTAGACATTATCTGATTTCTATGCTGCCTGAAAACGCTTTGTGTACTCGATTGTTTACACGGCAACATTTTTATCGATTCTTACGACTAATGGGTCCACTGTAGCAACTTTTCATGAACTGACCGTAAAAAAAAATGTACAAAAAATTGTCCTTTGCAAAGATTAAAATCATTTTTTCCCTTTTCACAGGAAGTTGTGGCGACAGAGACTCCTTTTCATTAAAAACAACCCCCCAACAAAAACAATAAATTAATTAAGAACAATTAACGGTCTCTTTCATCCAGACGTTAAAGTCACTTCTAATTGTTTACATACGAGCTGTTCTTTGTGTACATTGTATTTATAAATGCATTGTTATTATTATTCATATTTTTATTGTTATTAGATAGTACACAATAATTTTATGAAGGGTGGTCAGATTTTATATTCTGCAAGCTAAAGAAGAAAAAAGGACCGAATTCAACTAAAGACAAGTATTTTATTTTGGCGGTCTATTTTGTAGGAAAGATCTTGTCGGTGGAAAAAATAGGAGCGTTTGTACGTACATTATTGTATGAGAAAATAGAATTAGCTGTTGCAAACTGCTATACCAACCAAAAGGACCTATGGTATAATTGCAAACAAAATAGTTAATGGCCTGACGTTTCGACCCTAGCAGAGTCTTTCTCGAAGGCTAAATGACAACACAACACACATGAACAGGTATATAAGTGTAACAGAAGCAGTCAAGTGCACTCTAAAAAATAATTGCTCAACATTGGGTAAAACTCTTACCCTTTCGGTATTAAAAAGGGAACATGGTCGTTCAATTGTGTAAAATTTTTGCACAACATCCAAAGTGTAAAATAGTACCCAATGTTGTGTAATTTTTAATACCAACATGTGCAGCATCTTTAGCACAGCACAGTTGGGTAAGAAGTTTACCCATGTGACGACCATGTTCCCATTTTACTCCAAAGTTGGGTAAACTTTAATCAACCTTCATTTTACCCAAGTGTTGTGCTATTTTCTTACCCAATGATTGGGTTATATTTTTTTACCCAGCACTGTTGTGCAGTTAATTTACCCAACACTTGTGTTGCTTTTAAATCAATTTTTGTGCGCAAATTAATTTGTACCTGGGTTCCTTTCGTAAGGGCTGTTGCTGTTTTTTTTATTTCATTTAAAATAAAATCAAAAAGTAACAATTAAGTTAAAACACTTTTATTAACTCCTGATTCAACAAAGGCAACATAAAAACATATTAGGGAGGTGAGCGGGTTCAGCCAAAGAAACACTAACGTTATACCCATTTATATCACTCCGTGTATTTTTGTTCAACTGAAACATAAAACAACTGTGGAGTTTGTGTACAGCCAGATACACTTGGGGCAAACCAAAAATTGTGGTTTGGTTAGTGAAAACGAACATTAACAAAATTATTGCAAGCAGACTATTGTAGTAATCTCTTCTTGGAAGCAGTGTTGGCTCTGAAAAGAGCCGGTTGGTTTTGCCAGACCTGTTAATGACGGTTCAGACTGTCCGTGACGAAATCGTTGTGTTGCAAAGTCAATGAAGCTATAGCAATCCACGGCTTTCCTGTGTATAGATGATGCCTTTCCCTCTTCAACAGACGGTTGTTTCTCGAACAGAACAACTACCATAAAACCAAAATTCCCTCTGGGTGGTTACATAAACATCGGATATCAAAGACCTCACGTCCACCCATCCATCTATTCTTTGATTGTGATATGTGCCTGCGACTTGCTATGTCCGAATGTATGTACACTTTGCATTATGGGTAAAATATTTCCACGAGGAGCAGTTTACCCCCATTTTCAGTTACTTCGTACCACTTGTTGTGCAAAAATTACACTGCTTGTGGTAACAAAAAATGTTTTTACCCACTTCTTGAGTAATTTGAACCTCGGTGTTATGCTATTTGATTTCCTGCACAATGTTGGGTACTGTATTACCTTTCACCTGTGTATTTTGTTTTACACAAGTGAGGGGTAAAACAATTGTTTTCGCTTTACTCAATATTGACCAAATGTTGCACAATATTTGTACCCAACAGTTTTACACAGCAACATTTTACACTTCTTTTTTAGAGTGTGGAAATACATGAATTATACATTATTGTATTTCAAAATAATGGCAGAATGTTGACGAAGTTCCTTGGATGGCTGATGGGAAAATTTGGTTGATATTTCTTACACTTGAATTTCTAACCCTGATGGCAATAAGAAACAGGGGTAAGCATACTAAATGTTCATTATTCACAGAGAAAATTGCATCAGTGTGAATCGAAAAAGGGGTTAACATTCCCCAGGAAACTCCGGGGTTTCGTTTACTGTGTGAACTGGCATCAAAATTGCTAAACTGTTGGTTTGAATTTGCTTTTGATGTGTTTGCAGGTACCTTATACGTTGTCTCCCAGAGCAGATGCGAGGGCAACCGGGAGGGATTCAATGATGCAAGATGTTGGGGAAAACAGATTGATGATGCAAATTGATGCTGGGAAGAGGGAGGCCAGAGAAGGACTCTAAGACGTTAAGGGCTGACCTCTTAATATCTGGTGAGACATATTGTCTTTAAATTTTCCCCGGCCACAATGAATATTTCCCGGTGCAATGTCTTGGTGTTGCCGAGTTCCCTTGACATTTCACAACGACTAGAATTAGAACTTAGAAGTATTGTCGTCTAATTTACTGAATCACAATTTCTTGATGTGTGCAATTCATAATCATAGACGTTAAACCAATGTTTGCATGAGAGAGATTGGCTGGATGTAGCCAGCTTGGGGGTTGGTGTTTATCATTATATCCACTTGTGGGAGTTTGCCGAGTTCCCTTGACATTTCATAACGACTAGAATTAGAACTTAGAAGTATTGTCGTCTAATTTACTGAATCACAATTTCTTGATTTGTGCAATTCATAATCATAGACGTTAAACCAGTGTTTGTATGAGAGAGATTGGCTGTAGCCAGCTTGGGGGTTTGTGGTTATAATTATATCTCCTTGTTGGAGTTTGCCGAGTTCCCTTGAAATTTCACAACGACTAGAATTAAAACTTAGAAGTATTGTCGTCTAATTTACTGAATCACAATTTCTTGATTTGTGCAATTCATAATCATATACGTTAAACCAATGTTTGTATGAGAGAGATTGGCTGTTGCCAGCTTGGTGTTTATATCCCCTTGTGGGAGTTGCCAAGTTCCCTTGACAGAAAGAAACAAACAAACAAACTATACGTTATTTTATTAATGCTATTCGCCCTTTGCACGGTCAGCCATTTGCGTGTAGAGCCTCGACTTGGGTACAACAGTGAATAGAAGCATTATGTAACTCTGTTTTGTCACGGTAATGTAATGACACTTTCATCCAGACAGATGCATAAATACAATACAAATGAAGCATGAAGTCGAGGCTCTACACGCACATGGTGGATCCGTACAAAGGGGGAATTATGGCGGGTATAGACTAGCCAAGCATAAACAATATCGGAGCAATAAATCTTGTTGAATGAAATTTTTAAAAAGTTTTCTAGTCTATTCACTACGTCAGTGAGTAGTTCAGAGATTTAAAAAAAAGATAAATCTGCGACTTTATCTTCCTTCATAAAAAATAATCAAGCATAGGCTTTGAAACTGTGTGAAATGTATAGAGTATTCATCTGTCACAATCGTCCTCTGGTGTGATTTGACAAACTTGTCAGACGAGGGTCTTAGTGTAGCTGTTGTGTTTCAACCCCCCCCCCCCCCCGCCTGCCACCAGGTCCATTTCCTTCACCGGTCGCGTGCCCCAAACCGCTCCCTCTAACATGTGCCTGACAACTGGCCCACCAGCTCAAAGGCGCCGATAATTAGTCTGTGTGCGTACACTCAATCATTCGCAAACTATCGTCTACACAAAAAGTGTACCCGATTCACAAAAAATGTCCTTTGCACACACACCAAAAAAAGCAGCAAAAAAAAAAAAAAAACAGTATAATCGGTATTGTGGTGGTTGAAAAAATAACAATGGAGGCCATGCGTGCCTATAGTTTTTTGTTTTGTTGAGCTAATCTGTCCACTTCAGTGAGCAAGTGGTAGCATTCTAACTAATGTATCCATTTGCTGTTTGCAATTGATGGATAAGACACCAGCAGAGATCCGACGTTTAGTGGATTTGGGGATTTGTGGCATAAAAAAAACCGGAGAGTTTTGATAACTACAGTGGCGTGTTTT
Source organism: Plazaster borealis (assembly GCA_021014325.1). Lineage (NCBI taxonomy): Eukaryota > Metazoa > Echinodermata > Asteroidea > Forcipulatida > Labidiasteridae > Plazaster > Plazaster borealis. The sequence goes on along the minus strand of CM037468.1, from coordinate 15,903,364 downwards.
ACTCAAATCTTTAAACCGATCTAGCATCTGTGACGTTTATTGAAACTTTGGGCACGACCTGCATGCTAATTGAAGCTTCGTCGGTGTTTGGATTTTGATTTATTGGCATAAAAGCGTGGATTTCAAAGGCAACAGTCAGAAGTGGGTTAATTGGTGATTCCGTGCTTCATGAACAACATTGGTATAACCTAATGAAATAAGTGGCCGCTCATTCCATCACTTATTTCTTGTATGCTGTTATTGTTGTGTTGTTCTTGATATGTTGTTCCTGGTGTGTTGGTTTTGTAGTTGTTGTTTTTTTTATGTTTTGTTGTTGTTGTTGTTGTTGTTGTTGTTGTTGCTGTTGCTGCTGTTGCTGTTGCTGCTGCTGCTGCTGTTGCTGCTGCTGCTGCTGCTGTGGATGTTGCGGTTGTTGTTGCTGTGGATGTTGATGTTGCTGTTATGTTACTTTCACTCTCGCTGTTGTTGCTGTTGTGTTGCCGCTGTGGCTGTTGCTGTTGTTCCTGTTGCTATTATTCTGTTGCTGCTGCTGCTGTTGCTGCTGTTGCTGATGATATTGTTCTGTTGTTGATGTTGCTGCCACTACTGCTGCTGTTGCTGTTGTTAATTGTGTTGTTGCTGCTTTTGCTGCTTTTGCTGCTGTTGATGTTGCTAATGCTGTTGTTAATGTTGATTTGATGTTGATATTTGTTGATGTTGCTGCTGGCGGTATTGTTGTTGTTGTTGCTGTCGATGTCGTCGTCATCATTGTAGTTGTTGTTGCTACTGTTAATGCTGATGTTGCTGTTTCTGTTGCTGCTGCTATTTCTGCTGGTGCTGCTGTTGCTCTTTTTTGCTGTTCTTGCTGCTGTTGCTGTTGCTTTTGCTGCTGATGCCACTGTTAAGGTTGTTGTTGCTGTGGTAATTGTTGTTCTTGTTCTTGTTCTTGTTTTGTTCTTATTGTTATCGTACTCGTTCTTGTTCTTGTCATTATAATAGGAAGTAAAATTGAAGCAGAACGTTATTTAGTACCCTGGTCTTTTTCTTGCACTGTCTATTCAATGTGATGTTTGTTAGTAAATAAAACAGTTTACATACGCCATTTATCTTTGAAAATAAGGAAATCATGAAAAAATACATTTCAAATTGTTGTTTTGCTACAAAATAATCTGGCTGTCCTTGCAGATACCAATCAGCCTAATGGGTGTCATTGTGTTTGTACATAATAAATCAATTTACCTTGCCTAACCTCAATGTAAAAGATTTGCAAACCACACACTAAACTTGTCGCATGCAAGGTTAAACTTTATCCTAAGTTCTTAAGATATCTCGATTACCCAAAACTATGAAGAAAAAAACAGAGCCAGCTAAATATCCGTTTAAGTTCTCGCTTATTCAACGGGGTTTAAAAAAGCACCGAAAATCCCCCCCGAGCAGACGACCGCAGATTTGGTTTTGTTTCGCGCCTTAAAAAAAGAAAAGTGACTCACTTTAAGGTCACCACGTTTAAAACCAGGGTCAACTTTTATACGGTGGCCAAAGAAATCCACCTGACAGAGATTGTTAGATACCCGCAGATACGTTGATACACCCCGTCCCATCGCATTAAGAAGTGGTTTTATTTGCTTAGCATCCGAAGAACACTCAACAACAACCGAAACAAAAAACCCGACCTAAAAAAAAAGCTACTCGCCTCTTTTCATGTATGTTGAAACCATACTAGTCGAGGGCCTCCCAAATCCCCTTCCCATTACGCTAAAGCCTCCTACGATTTAGTTCAGTTGTCTGTAAATGAAACCCAACGCCAAGAGCTATTAACTTTTTCACGGTGAATTAAATATCATTGGAGGCCAAAAAATTGTGATTTGGCCGAGATGGAAACCGTGGAGGAGCCGCAGACCTTGCACGTAATATTCACCGCGTGTTTGTTTTCTTTGCCTTATTTTCCCTCTCTCTCTATTTTTCCCCCCATCTTTCCTCCCTGCTGTGTTTTTTTCCGGATGATTTGATGATTCACAAGCTAGTTCATTTTGTATAACGTTTGTCCTCATATAAGAAGTGGTTTGCGAATATCCTTCCTGCTTCCTTGTTACCTTCAAGTTTTGTTTTCCTTTTTTCCATATTTTCCGGTTTTGATATTATAGCTTTTATTGCCGTTCGAAAAGGGTTCAGCGGAAACAAGACGAACAGAAAGTGAATTCATTTAATAAGATATTTATTTATTTCAAAATATTGCGGTGTTACCGTACATACCTGAAGATATTCAATTCAATTCAATTTAATTCAATTTAGGTTTATTATTCAATACAAAATTACACGACTGTAGTCTAAAGGACTAACATTGATGTGCTTGCATTAAACAAAATCGTCAATAATACGTAAATTTAATATGAGAAATGTTTGGCGATAAATCCGTAAATACTCAACAAACAAACAAAACTGTAAAATTAGATAATAGCACCAAAAGGACGTGGGTATTAAGTTCAAAAAAGTAAATAAGTACCTCACGACTGTTAAGACAAAATTTAGATTAAATGGGGGGAAATGGATTGAAATGGACCGCACAAAATTACTGATCGCGTACCCGCATCAATGTTTACAACAGTTAAAGGCACTGAACACGTTTGGAAATTGTCAAAGACCAGTGTTCTCACTTGGTGTATCCAAACATATGCATAAAATAACAAGCCTGTGGAAATTTGGGCTCAATTGGTCATCGAAGTTGCAAGAAAACAATGAAAGAAAAACACCCTTGTCGTACAAATTTGTGTGCTTTCAGATAGGAATAAAAACTTCTTGCAAGAAGTTTGTATTATTTTAGTGAGAAATTATCTCTTTCTCAAAAACTACGTTACTTCAGAGGGAGTCGTTTCCTACAATGTTTTATACTATCAACAGCTCTCCGTTGCTTGTTACCAAGTAAGTTTGAGTCATTAATAAACGTGAACGACACCTTTAAAAGGTTTTACAATGTACTAGTGTAGACTGTGATGAAATGTTAGTTTTTGATGTGGGAGGAAAACCTCAAACAGCGATTCCCCTGTTTCCAGGCAGGGAATTGAAACCCATGACTCTGGTTCAAGATGGGATTCGAACCGGGGTCTTCAGGACTGAGAGACAAGACAAAACACCACAAAAACATTCGTTGTTATGTCTTCGACCTTCCATCGAAGAAAAAAGGGAGGTTTTTATCGAATTCCGACAATTGAAGTCAGAGGTGCGTATATACGTAGGCCGGGAAAAACGTTTGAGCTTCGGTCATCGGTTACGCCTTGTAACGAGTTGTGTAACGAGGAGTTTCTGTTACACCGTAACGTAACCGGGTTGTTGGCTCAGAAATCGGGTGGCAGATTTTATAACAACAACGAACTCTTTTAATAACTAAACAGTGACCGACGTTGCATGAGTATAACAATTTAATAATATTCATAAATTTCTAAAGAATAAAGTGAAATAAACACCGAATGTTCTTTTGAAAACATGCATTTTGAAAAATATTTGCCCGGGAAATATTTCTGGTAGCAAAACGGTTTTTGCGTTGCTCTCACTGTAATTGTTCAGGTCAATACATTTTACGTCACGAATTTCACGGTTTTTTTAATTAGGGTCGCCAAAACGCCACCCAGAGCTATAGCGAAATGCGCCTATGAAAAGGATGGGTGTGGAGACCTCGTGTTTAGGAGGACAGTCTTTTGTTTTCCCCCAAATTAGTGCATTCGCCTTACTAGCAATCTTTTGTCATATTTTAAACTATATTATGGGCACAAAAGACAACTTGTGGCGGTAAATCTTGTTCGTGTTTACAAAGAAAAACAGAAGAAAAAAATCATAGTTTGAGGTTGTTTTAAATTCCAGTTCAACTAGCATGTTTGAAAACATCACCTCGTGACACACCGGCTGTCATTAACCAATCAAAGTGTCTCGAAAGTCTGTGCACACCCACCCAATCACAGACGATGAAACATCAAAGCGTGAGCATACAACCAATCAGAGTCACCGTCACATACTAACTAAGAGACTGTATAAAAAACAATCATCCAATCACAGCTTACTATCCATTACTATAACCCCTCGCCCCACCTGTCAAAGGCAAAGGCGACAAAGGGTCACGCTGCACAATGACCGGCAACTGTCAGCGGTATTTTACTGCTGAGCCGCTTCCTACGGTTCTTATTTCATGCCACTTTATCAACACATGCCTACTCCACCAGTTGTCATCTTCCTCCGTTCATTTCCGACACTTCCGGAAAGGGCAGGTGGAGAATTTGGCGGGAAAAGCCGGGGATTTTCGTTTTCATTTTGTGTGGGGGTCGTCTGTCGCTAGCGGTCGAAAGAAGGCAGACCAGTTTCGTAAAGGGCAGGAAAGGTTAAGAAACCGATGGTACTAATTTCACCAGACTGCTCTTTCGTGACTTTGGCAAACTCCAAAAAGTTTTCCTCACATTAAACTGAAAAGAAAACAGGCATAATCGATTATTGTAAATTCTGTATAACCTAGATTGATAAACTTAGTCGTCTAAACTGGTGATTGTCGAGTTAGCTAGTTATTTTAATTCGTCCACAAACAGGTTTAGTGTTCGTCAAAGAGTTGTCACTTTTGCACTCAAGTTACGCCAAAGTTAATTGTAAAAAGAAATTATCTAAAGTTATGGTTCTATGTATTGAATACAATCTATTTTAAAGTTCAGTTTTGAAAATAATACCACATCCGTGTTTTAAAGACAAACTGAAAAATAAACAATAACAGACTAGGTGAGGTTTTGGATTCTTCGAGATTGCTCTTATTTTCTTTGGAGAATATTGTGATGATAATTTCTGTGTTTGTTGAGTAAAATTCAAAGTAAAAGACGGGACTCGCCTATCAAAGCGATCTCCTGGTAAACTAAAATGTAATCTTTCCCACAGCATCGCAATATAAAACAGCGGTGTACTCAGTTGACTGAAAGTGTTTAAAATGAAACGTATATGGTAATAAAAGGACTTCTTCGAATAGAAGAGAGATTTAGCGACCGCTTGCTGGGGATTTACCGGATTACAATTGCTCCATCGCAGAGTGCGTCTAAATGAGACCGGAGTCGACCGGTTAAAACCAGCCATCGATCGTGTAAATTGAATCTCTGGCATTTGTGATCCGTCCAACAATTTCGACGCGCAATTATTTTTTCCTTTTTTTGTGAGAGGTGGAATTTGGCGGGAAATGGCGAATATAAACTGTCTGCTTCAGCTGGCTTATTTCGGCTGACTTCTTTATCTTTTTGTTGTATGTGTGGGTCTCTATGAATATCAAGCATTCCCTGATATTTAATAGGTAATTAAAATGGAATTGTTGAGAAAGCCCAGGATATCCTATTAGGATTCACTGTTTTTACTTACAGCGTCGCCATGACTGCATACTGGTGAAAGAAAGTTTGAAGTTCAGAAGTTAACTAGACTCTAGCAGGCATGATTTAAAATTGGTTACAATAAGGCCACAACAAAATTCATTATCGATTTCCATTCTTAATTCTCAACAATTCCGCAGAAATGTTTCTTTGACGATTCTTGCAAGTATGAGAAGGTTGCATCCAAACACCCATTTCTTATTTCCATCATTCACATCGCAAAGAGACTTGATGGACATACACAAATCACAGATAAAGCATGAACGTTATGGTTCGTTTTTGTTTGTTTTTTATTTGTTTGTTTGTTGGGGCGTTGGGGTGTTTGTTTGTTTGGGGGTTTGGGGGTTTGGGTGTGTTTTTTTGCTGCTGTTGATGTTGTTGTCGTTGTTTTTGTTGCTGTTCTTGTTCTTGTTCTTGTTCTTGTCCTTGTCCTTGTTCTTGTTCCTGTTCTTGTTCTTGTTCTTGTTCTAGTTGTTGTTCTTGTCCTTGTTCTTGTTCTTGTTCTTGTTCTTGTTCTTGTTCTTGTTCTTGTTCTTGTTCTAGTTCTCGTTCTTGTTCTTGTTCTAATTCTAGTTCTTATTCTCGTTCTCGTTCTAGTTCTTGTTCTCGTTCTCTTTCCTGTTCTTGTTCTTGTTCTTGTTCTTGTTCTAGTTGTTGTCCTTGTTCTTGTTCTTGTTCTTCTTCTTCTTCTTCTTTTTCTTGTTCTTTTTCTTCTTGTTATTCTTCTTCTTCTTCTTCTTCTTCTTCTTCTTCTTCATGGGATATCCATAACGCCATTTATACTCTAAAGGAACAAAAAATCACTTGGTTTATTTAACGATTTTTTTCTCTACAGTTCATGCGCATGTCGCGTATTCACTGTGTCTCTTGCTTAACCCATTTTTTTTCTTCAAATTTTGTGCTTTTTCTTGTTATTGCTGTATTTTTCAATTGAAATTGTCTTTTTAAGTTGTATGTATTGATTTAATATTGTTTAGACAATAAAGATTCAATTGAAAAGTCAAAAAGTCTTCTTCTTGTTCTTGTTCATGTTCTTGTTCTTGTTCTTGTTCTTGTTCTTGTTCTTGTTCTTGTTCTTGTTCTTGTTCTTGTTCTAGTTGTTGTTCTTGTTCTTGTTCTTGTTGTTGTTCTTGTTCTAGTTGTTGTTCTTGTTCTTGTTCTTGTTCTTGTTCTTGTTCTTGTTCTTGTTCTTGTTCTTGTTCTTGTTCTTGTTCTTGTTCTTGTTCTTGTTCTTGTTCTTGTTCTTGTTCTTGTTTTTGTTTTTGTTCTTGTTTTTGTTCTTGTTCTTGTTGATAGGAGGTAAAATTGAAGCTGAACGAAGATCAGTTAAACTAAAGTTATCTTGTTACTTATTTTAGTAGCTTTGTCTTTGTATTACAATGTCAACCCATCCACGTCCATATTGTACTTTATTCTGAGGGTTTCTTGGTTCTTTTTAACTTTTGACCCAATGCACAACATACAGGAAGGTTCATAATGCTGTAATATTCATGCCACTGAAATAAAGAACAGTGAGTTTTAACTCTATATCGATTTAAGATATCACTTTATCATCGGTGTAATACCAAAGTCAAAAGGCACCTCCGTTGGACTCGAACCCACGACCCTCTGCCTGCTAGAGCACATGTCATGGCGGCTAAACCATCGAGCTCCTACAGTGTAGAGAGACATGATTGTGTACTCACTTGTTGTTGTGTTTGTTTGCCCTCTATGCCAATCTCTGTTTTTACCTTCTTCTTTGTCCAGGTCAAGTTAAATCACTGATGTTGATTCGATGAAAACACAATGAAAGCATCCTCAACACAAAGGTAAGGTTTGTGGCATTACCATTGCTTTGGAACCAGACTAACATTTCGTTTATCAAACGGTTGACTTGTCGTGGCCGAGCGGTTAAGAGCTCCGGACTCAAGCTCTGGCGTTTCGAATCAGCAGAGTGTGGGTTCGAGTTCCGGTTGTGGCACTTGTGTCCTTGAGCAAGAAGACACTTGACCATAATTGCTTTGTCCTTCGGATGGGATATTAATCTGTAGGTCCCGTTGGTTCTGAACGTAAAAGAACCCAGAACACTTATCGTGGAAGGAAGCGTAAGGGATAACTCCGGTTTTTTCTGGTTCACAGTCCAACAGCTTGGGTGTTGAGTTTACATAATGTTTGTGGAAGTTACATGGGATCAGGCATACCACCATAATCAGAGTCCAACAGTTTGGGTGTTGAGTTTACACAGGTTTTGTAAGAGTTACATGGGATCAGGCATACCACCATAATCAGAGTCCAATATTTTGGGTGTTGAGTTTACACAGGTTTTGTAAGAGTTACATGGGATCAGGCATACCACCATAATCAGAGTCCAACAGTTTGGGTGTTGAGTTTACACAGGTTTTGTAAGAGTTACATGGGATCAGGCATACCACCATAATCAGAGTCCAGCAGTTTTGGGTGTTGAGTTTACATAGTGTTTGTAGATGGAGGAGTGAAGATGGATCCAAGTGAAGAATCTAGAGAGCGTATAATCATAATAATTTGGAAAATTTGATTTAAAACCATACAATGCTCATTCTCATAATCAATATTTATGTTTTCCGAGAAAATTATAGCATACAAATTGTCACATGTTTACACTTTTGTATGTAACATTTTAATATGAATGCTGACTTCTTTTACTCTCGAGGCAACAGTTATCTGGCAGATTACTAAATTGTTCAATCCCAAAAAAAATATCTACTGAGGATTTGTACAGGTATGGCTTACTAATTTGAAACGCAAAGCATTCCCTTCAGATTTTAGGGACGTTTAAGTTTACCGTATCTTATTGTCACCCAAAATGTACCGTGTGTACACAAATAAGTTATTGAAATAAACACTATTATAAAACAAAAATATTCTTCTTGTTTAGATTTTCGTTTCGACGTCGGCCTTATGCCGACTGGAAGAAGTCCGCTCGCCGGGGTCGACTCTACTAAAAGTCCCATCGAATACTCCACCTCGTTCATCAACTATCTACCGTAGATGACTGGGAAACAATGGGAGCGACTGGTGCGCACTGTGCCCGCGTGCCAGACCGGCACCCTCGCACGTGGCCCTGGACGTTGACAAGGAATTCGGGATTGAAATTGATACAGTGATAATGAAACAGCAACGGTAGGTGAAGGGGAACCAATAGTGTTTTATCACACGGGAGAAATTTGGCAAGCTCCCCGTATATACACGAACCTGTGCTTTCACTACTCAACCCCTAAGGAACACCGCAGGGGAGGCGTTGAGATCGAAATTGATACCGTCGTTGCGATGTAATGTCAGGCACCCTCAAACAAAAAAACACGGTGGACATCTTGAGATGTGTTATAATATAAAGTTGACAGAAGGCGTTGGTTGATGCAGTGCACTTAGACCAGTACACAAAACAGAAACAAAATCAATCAAAGTAGATACGAAACTCCGCTTGTGACAAACTCAATCATGTTTCTGCACCCAGACAGTCATTCACCCCCTGGTCAAAAAAAAACACAAAAAACAACTTGAGACTTCATGCCCGTTTCTTCAGAGTCAAGTATAATTTGCATTCATGATTATGCCGGGCATTGGTCTGAGAGTTCGCGCTCTGGGGTTGAGTTGAAGACACTGCAGAGATAGACGGATGAGGTGATTTACCCAGTATAACGAAGCCATTTCTTATGGATTTTCCCAAGCAGATGTGCTGGTAATTCCTCCAGCTCTAAGCCTATATGCGTAAAAAAACAGGCAGGTGACTGGCACGGGATTGGGTGAGCGACGTCCGCAGCTAGGGTCGCGACTTAAGGGCGAGAAGCTTGAAAGAATGTTCCCGGGGCCCGATGCCAAGGAGAGCTGCAGAGACGGAACGATGACCGTTATCTGGTAATCTCGATGGCAAGGTGACGGGAGACTTCAAAGATGTTTCTTTCCGATAGATTAAAAGCTGATGAGTAAAATAGGCTCAGTTTTTCAAACATGACATCAAAGGAGGATAGCCATTGGCGACAGTTTTATATATTCACGCTGCGAAGTTTCACCCGAAAAGAGGGGGTTTAAGAATGGAATTGAAGGCTTTAATATTGGTTAAACAACTACAGTTTTTTTAAGTTTCTTAATAAAATGTTTCTGGTCGAGGTTCTCCTCGTCATTTTCGGCAAATGAGCGGCCAATATCACATTTCATGAATTCGTATTCGAGTGATTTTGCCTCTAATTCACTTAAGTTTCATTTTCATGTCATTCTGTTCAGTTAAACTTATAAGTCGTTCGTTTTAGCCACCCGAAGTCGCCATTCAGTTTATAGGGTGTGTACAACATTGGTAAGGTTGAAAATATAAATGTTGATAGATTTACACATAACTTACATGGTGTAAAGATGGTCATGGTGGAACACTTCCCTTGAAATAGTTTTGCTTGAAATGCTATAGCTTTTAGGAAATTAGTAAAACAATTAGGCTTTATCGCTGGTGATAAAATCTGATGTTTGAAAACAGTGACAATACATAATGGGGTTTTTCACTGTTTTCTCATGACTCCGAAGATTGATTTACCTTAAGCTTTCACAGACTGGTTTGTTATTTCATGTTGGGTCAAATCAAGTGTGGATACTGGTCTTTGACAATTACCAATGTTGTACTTTTGCTTTAACAGAGTACGCGCAACTAGACACTTCCATCCAGATTCTGTCTTTAATTTTCGTTTTGCGACAAGCGATTTCAAAAAATGAGCAAACAAAATCAATGCAAACCATGATTTCATTGAGTTATTTCTTTGTTTCTTTATTCCTTGTTTTTTTTCTTTATTTCGTTACTTCTTTATTACTTTGCTTCTTTATTTCTTTAATTTTGTCTTTCTTTATTTGTTGACTGTTTATTTGATTCTTTCTTAAGTGGCGTAACTAGAGTCAACACAAGATATTGGACTCAAATGTAGCTTGTACCCAAGTGCGAAGACCCAAATGTAGCCCAACCCAAGATGTAGCAGCGCGGTATTAAATGTAGCCTGAACCATAAGTGCGAAGACCCAAATGTAGCCCCAATCTTGTACCTTATCGGTTATGTAGCCCAAGCACTGTGCCTATAACTGTTATGCAATTTAGGTCTGGGCTACAGTCCGGTACAAAATTGGAGCTGCATTCCCAAATCCTCCAAAATCCTCCACGTTGTCTAGGATATGGTACTGTAAGATATGGTAACTATTGCTCGTTTTTGGAACAGACATAATAATAGTTTTGGGTTTTCCCGGCCAATTTCAACAGCCTCATTCACTACACCCAGCACACTCAATTTCGTTTGAAATGCCCCGTTGTATCAGCATTTAACAGTCAAAACGAATGATTCAATTTCAACAGTTTAGCATTCACTAGTCAGTAAGATCATTCAAATTCATTAGGTCGCAAAGATCATTCAATTTCCACAAAATCCAACAGCAAGAGGCTGGTCAACCATTTAATTTCATCAATTATTGTACTGAAATAATCAGCAGAGGTTCAACTGAAGAATGGTGAAAATCTCATAAAATAGAATTTACTTTCTCATAAAATAGAATTTACTTAAACGAGCCTGAATCACATGCACGAAAACGTATTGAATGCAATCTTAAAATAAACCTTATTGTTTGATCTTAATGGAGAAAAAATGAATTTGGATGCGTTTTAAAGGCACTTGACACGTTTGGTAATTGTCAAAGACCAGTATTTTCACTTGGTGTATCCCAACATAAATTATGTATAAAATAACAAACCTGTGAAAATTTGGGCTCAATTGGTCATCGAAGTTGAACACCCGTGCTGCACAAATTTGTGTTCTTTCAGAAGCCGGAAAAAGGCTTCGGGCCTGAAGTCTTTTTCTTCAAATATTTTAGTGAGAAATTACCTCTTTCTCAAAAACTACGTTAGTCGTTTCTCACAATGTTTTCTTATATACTATCAACAGCTCTCCGTTGCTCGTTACCAAGTAAGTTTTTATGCTAATTGATATTTTGAGTGATTACCAAACGTGTCCAGTGCCTTTAATGAAATTTATTTTTACTGAAATTGATCGGGAAAACCTATAATGGCCAGTGATGGGAGAATCTCTTGCCAAAGACACTAGGGAGCCAGGATTCTGATAATAGTGGCTTCTTATTATAGCGCTTATATCCATCACTCAGTGACGCCCAAAGCGCTTCAACATTCAGTATTTTCCTGCAAGGTCTTGTGGAGCTACGTTTTTGAAGTATGAGGCCAATTCCTTTACATAGCACCATGTAATGGTTTACAAGGTGCTGTGCGCAATATGCTGCCGATCAAACCAGAAACACCGGGGCAAACCCCTTCTCTTTACGATAAGTGCACTGGGTTCCTTTACGTGCATTACGCAACACACGCGACCTACGGCTTTACGTCCCATCCGAATGACGCAGCAATAATGGTCAAGTGTCTTGCTTTAAGGACACAAGTGTCACGACCGGAACTCGAACCCACACTGAACAGAAACACAGAGCTTGAGTCCGGTGCTCTGATCTGCTCGGCCACGACAAGCCGTTGGTCCCGTAAAAAATACTCGCCACGAACAACCAATGCTTCTGACTGTGCGCTGCTGTGCCTCTAAATGTGCTGTGTTAACATTGGATGCATCTGAGCGCATCGTCGCAGAATATAATCACGGAATGAAATTGGGACTAGTTCATTTTACGAGGCGAAGCCAAGTGAAATGGAAAAGCCAGATTTTACCGAGTGATTGTGTTCTGCGACAGTTCACGAACGAAATGCAGTCAATATTTGTTTCATATAACTTAAACAATAGAGATCCTTGTCATTTGAAAGTGTTTCACACTAAACAAATAGGACCTCTAGTAGATACACAGTCTGAAAAATTCAAAAAGTTCGAAGAAGCAATGTGGACGACTCCATATAGACACCAACCTTGTCCGCTGTGACACGACCTTGCCTCATTTGGGGTAAACTGGCGGGAACGATTATTTTGGGAACGACGCTTTATACGAAGCGTCCACTATTTGGACGGGCGCCTGTCCAATATTAAATTGTGGAGCGTCACGGCAGTAAATACATGGCTGAATATAATATTGATGTCACGTGTCGCATGTTCCACCAATCAAATGACAAGGATCTGTGTATGTGGTATTATAAAGAAAAATATTTATAGTTTTTGTAAGGTGTTGTGATAGCGTAGATTAAGAATGCTGTATAAATGTCAAGATTATTTTCATATACAATATTACTACAGATTTTCCCGCTTGTTTCCGGCAAAAAGCTGCCTATATCACTTTCATGAATTCGTGTTAAAGACATCGTACTCGTTTGGTAATGACTCTGATAATTAATGGCAATAAAAACTTAATTGATAAGAAGTACTGCAGCTTTGGATAGTATAGGCCTAATGCATTTTGAGAAATTTTCATTTTGAAGTACTGCGGTTATGGAAAAAGATATCACTTTTTATCCCCCAAAACATTTGAATCTGAGAAGCGTCGCTTCTCAGAGTGTGTATTCCAATGCAGATTATTCTTCCTGCGTGGGCATAACCGCTCCAGATTTTCGGCAATATCTCAAAAACGCTACCACCTTTTGAAATGAAATTTTCACAGGTTAGTTTTAAGGTATATATCTACAACTTTATAGGTTTGGAACAAACAATAGGCTCCATTTACCAAACGTGTACGATGCCCGGTAAAGCGATTTTGCCTCAACCGTTGAAACCTTTATTCATTTTCAATCTAAGGCATGCGAAATTATTTAGCATTATATTCAATTAAACTTATAAGGCGTTCTTTTTAGCCATGCGAAATCGGCCTTCAATTCAGCTCGAGTATAGGCGCAACTAAAGATTTCTGCGAAAAGCTGCTGCAAATTTGAATACTGTTCGAGTGAATTTTATAACACTGAATGGTTATTTGTTTTGAACCACATGACGCATAAAAAAAACCTTACTTTTTATACATTGAGTGAAAGTGAATGACTATTTTATTTTGAGGAGCTTTCAATTTCGCTCGTAATAGAATGACGCGACGTTTAAATTTGCCGCTTATTTGTCAAAAATGACCTGGAAAACTTCTAGTATTTTTGTTGTCCATAATATATAAAGGGATTGTATACGTTTGGTAATTGGAACCCACTGTTTGTTTCAATCCTACAGTTGTATATATATATATCATAACATTTACTTATGAAAATTTCATTTCAAAAGGTGGAAGCCTTTTTTAGATATTGCCGAAAATCTGGAGCGGTTATTGGAATACACAATCTGAGAAACGTTTCTGACCGAAATGCTTCTCAGATTCAAATTTTTGGGACAAAAACTGATATCTTTTTCCATAACCACATTACTTCAAAGTGAAATGTTTCTCAAAATGCTTTATACTATCAGAAGCTGCTGTACTTCTTACCAAGTAACTTTTTATTGCCAATAATTGTATGAGTAATTACCAAACGTATACAGACCCTTTAAGTCCTGCTAGGACAACCACAGGAAACTTTGGTTTTACACCAGACGTTGATAAAATAAAGAAAATCTTGCGAATTTGATTGTCAATGGTTTCGTCTTAGTATGTATCTTTTATTTCAGCCTTATCAACATTATTTAAACAATGACACAATCTACACAAGTAAAAGATTCGACTTTGCACAAACATCAGTAATTAAGTAGATGCTCGTGTTTTTAGTTTCAACCGGTTTTATTGATTTATAATAACATTTGGGGAAAACAAAAACGGCTGAACCAAGATCAAAGGTCTGATATAATCAAATATTATTGCTTCTGCTGTATTAGGGTTTGTCAAAAAATACACACTACACCACAAATCTATCAAAGTTCCCACGGATTTGTTTGTTTTTGTTTTTTGGGGTTTTTTAAATTGTTTTCTCCGAACGAATTTTGATGGATGATGCCGTTTCAAAAGAAAAAGTAAAAAAGCATATCCACGCACATTGTACAAAATACACGTAAAACGCAAAATTGTTTGTGTATGGCTGGTGGACGTGAGATAATGGCGGGTCCCGACAAAAATTCATTTCATTTAAGTTTTTATTAACTACCACTTATCATTGGAGGGTTTGTTTTGTGCAATACCTTAATAAATGAAAGCTTGTAACTTTCTTAAATTTATAAAAAATAGCTGTTTAAAATTAAATCAAAATTTTTTGGTCAAATCGACCAAAAATCGGACCCCGCACCTTTAAGAAATTTGGAAAAGAAACTGTAAGCATTCTTTCTCTTTATGTTAACTTGTGCAATATTGCAATAAACAGTTACATTTTTAACATACACAACCTTTGGCAATGATTGGTGATATACATCTAATAAAGTTATACTAACGAGTAATAAGTACTTATGGACACCGGGAAAAAATACAAAATTGATCAACTCTATTTTTGTCTATTCATATCAATCGAACTTTTAGATCAAACCACAACAGTTTCATTAACATTTCAGTCTCTAGAACAAAACGGACACTTCAATAAATCCATCATAATAAATAATGAAGCATTTACAAATATATACACAACTGTAATGATTAAAAACGAGATAGCGGGTGGGTGCTGTACACAACTTCAATGTGTTTGCTGCCACCTAGCGTTGATTAATTAACACCAAGACAAAACAAAATTCCCTTTTCGTGTACACTGAGACACGTGTAAATTAAAGCAAATTAATATTTAAAGCAGTTAATTCCAGTGAATGGCAGATGATTAATTTATAATCAACTGTTTTTTATGTCGCTGACTTCACCGACCTGCCGCCATCTTCTCTCATCCGAACGACTCCACTTGGTAAGACAGCGAGTGACGTCAACGTAGTCTCGCCCCCATTTTATGTATTCTTGCTGTAAACCTTTCTTTTGTTGATAAACAAACCGCACTGGTCGGCATGGACGGCCAAAATTTAGCAATCGCGTTTAATAAATGTTGTGGCCAAATTCAGCATTTCTGCAAACTTTCAATTAAAAACGAATAAATCCCAATCATTGGTTGTTTTGTTTCCAACAAATTCAACACTATTTCTGAATATTTTGTGTAACATTGTTACAAACTGTGGCTATCTGTTGTTGCTTTGCATTTATGGGTTCCCATAGTTTTCAACCTCGGTGTTGGCAAAAAATTGGTCTGTGACATTGCAATAGAAAGGTCTTTACTAGATTACTGACGGCACAGAATCGGACATTAGGGTCTATCATCGTTTTTGCCAAGGATTTTTAATCCCCATTTATGGATTAATATATTAAAAGATTAACTCGTTAAACAAATCACTGTTATAAGTGTTGTTGCGGACGTGGTAGTCACAAAGTCGACAGGTTTGAGAGTGATGAGTTGTAGCCGCTATCGACATTCTGTTAAGTACACAATTTGGTGATTTTAAAGTATCACAAATTTACAATTGAGTCGGCACAAATTTGCCCTAGTAAAAGCTTTACCGTTAAGATAATTTTGGAAACTGGATTTGATTTGGGAAACTTGATTAGTGTATTTTGCTATGATGCCGCCCGTAGTTTGACCCAACAAGGGTGTGAATTTGCAAATCAACGGTCTTTTCGAGAAATCACAAAAGAAAAGAGTTTGGTCTGAAAGGACAATGTTCTATCGATTTGTTGGGTGGAAACGACTGAAAAGGAATTACATGTGGTTAGATTTTGAAAAACTCTGGATAGACAACATGGGGGCAAGTTGATTTAGATCAGTGATCTCTGTTATATCAACTGGTTAAAATGGTGACGTCACACTGATTGTGCTGCATGGTATGTTGCTACACCGATGGATCAGGGGCCTTTCTCAAACCTCAGCGTGGGTTCCGTCTCTGGCTTGGGCTCTGTTATTCATTTTTAGAGCAGCGTGTATTTTGCACGCGGTGGTTCGAACATCAGACGGAGCCGGAGCCGGAGCCGGAGCCGGAGCCGGAGCCGGAGCCTGGAGCCGGAGCCGGAGCCGGAGCCCAAGCCGAGGTTTAAGAAAGACACCTCAGGTATAAATGGTTTGCACATGACGTCATTGACTGCCATCTTTGATGACAAACAATGGGAAAAGTGCACGCGTGTTACGCGCTGCGCACGACTCTCAGCCAATAGGGAGGTTTAGCTGCACGTTACGCGAGCAAAAACGTGAACGTGAACGTCAGAAAATTGTGTCGTTTCTAGGTGACGTCACTACTTTGGGTTTATTTTATGCTCACGTATGACGTCTGCACGTACGTACCTGACGTGAGAAATGGTATCTTCACGTATGCTTAAAACGTGAGATTTTTACAACAAAATTTTCTGACGTTCACGTTCACGTTTTCGCTCGCGTAACGTGCAGCTAAACCTCCCTAATATTACCTTTAAAGCGTGCACGTTTCATCAACGATGGCAGCCAATGCAAAGGTTCTATAGCAAATGCTGACCTCTATAATGGCAAAGGTCGTGGGTTCGAATCACGCCCGAGTAATATGACTGTGGATTGTTTATTTTTTTCACAGGCATCGGGAAAGTATACAGTAGGCCTACTTAACACACATCGGTGTATGGGTAAAACACAAATTATATTTGTTTTTTTATCCCCTATGCAAATAATTATAAGATCTTTTAAACGCTGACCGGGACAATAAAAACACCTCTCCGTTTAGGAGTGCGTTCTTGTTGCGTCAATTAATTTCCTTGGGTATCCCTTTGTGTTCCTAAGTGAAAAAAACAAACATTAGGCTACTCTTGAATGAGAGTACTCAGTAACACTTGGGTGATTCTTTAACCAGACAATGAATAAGAGATCAGTGACCTGGGAAAGTATGCCACATTTAGTCTACAGAGTCCAGAAACTGGGGAATGTGGAATACAAAAGTCATGGGTTTGTTATTCACTTGTCATGTGTTGGGCTTGCTTCCAATTTCAAAAACGGCCTACCGAAGGAAATGTTTACCAGCCAAAATACTATTTCGTGTACACAGGGTGTGACTGGTCCTCTCAAATATGTGCTTAGTAGTCATAAAATTGTTCAGCATGCTTTCTACGTTAACAGCTCTATGAACTTTGTGAGAGCAAGACAAAAATGTCCGTCTTCTGAGGCTTGAATAAACCCCCTTTACTGATGACGTCACGGTTTGTTTACTGCATTGCATAAGTGCTGTAACTGGGTACTGCATTTCCGACAGTTGAGCAAAGACACAATGGTTTTCCATTCTTCTGCAAAGTGGTAAACAAACGAGACTTGAGTGAGGAAAGCTTGGGAGTATGACTACCGATAGTCTTAATTCAGTCGTTGGAAATGTCAACAAAGTTGAGATGAAGACTAGACCGTTATCACCATTTGATTTTACAAGAATGTCGAAGTGATTGAGTGACGACTGGAGAGGGACTACTGGGTAAACATTGCATCAACACATGGCAAGAAGCTCTACACTCAACATGTCAAGTCGTACGGTCCGTAAACTGGGCACGGATGTTTCAGCTACCGCCTACGAGGGTCAAGGGAGTCGTCAGCTCGGGTACCAAGAGAGGCACGCCACGTTTGACACGGAGAGGTCTATTGACAAGTAAGTGTAACAGTTTCGCTAAAAGATGAACATTTGTTTATACACTGCAGCCATCTATGTTTGTTTCCCTGTATATCTGTATGATCTTAACACCATTCATAAAAATGGAACCAGTCTATTTCCCCGTTTGAATTTTTTTCTTTTCTGACTGGCACCTCCTAACAAAGATATTGACAAAAATTAATAGGGAGACCACCAACATTAGGGCAGGTCAGGTGGTAGAGCGCCGGCACGTTAATCTGGAGGTCGCAGGTATAAATCCCGCTCTAGTTTATTTGTCTTTGTTCAACGAAAAATTATTTAAATTTTAACCCAGTCAGTTTCCATTGTAGTTCAATACTTGCTGTCTCAATTTCATTACACTTATTGACATGGGAAGAATATTTATCAGTGTCTGAATCTATGGTGGGTTTTGGTGTGGGGTTTTTTTTTTATTGGATGGAGTTTTTCGCGTCAATCAATTTCTTCGATATAATAGCTGGATACTGTTCACATCACCCATTGATACGGTGTGTGTTTCGGACTGCCATACGAAGATGACGGTGTTTGCTAATAATCGATACCAGTGTTTCGATACTTGAACTTTCAATTTATATGCGTGAGGATGTTTACCCATTCAAACCGAGAACTTTAACAAAAGGGATCCGGGTGTTTTACAGAGTGGGGACGTCCTCGTTTCGCTTTCGTGTACACAACCCATGGGGTGGTCGCTAAAACAAACATAAGTCCAAACGATGGGAGAACAAAGAGAAGTGCTCGGTTTATGGGATTCACAAACATTTGTGTGTGTGTGTGAGCGTGTCTAACCATTGAAACTGAGGACTTTAACAAAAAGGGATCCGGGTGTTTGACAGAGTGGGTACGTCCTCGCTTCCAAGTCCTAACAATGGATGAACAAAGAAAAGTCCTCGATTTACGGGATTCACAAATATGTGTGTGTCGATTTGACAGCTTCGGCAGAGGCTACGACCGGATCGCTGAAAATAAGCTTATTCTTCAACGGTCACTGCAGCCAACCGCCGTAGGCTTAGCCCAAGTCGCTTGATTCGGTCACAGCTAAAGGAAAAACTTCCTATTCACAGCGCAACCATTTTGATTTCTTTGATTTTAGATAAGTGCACTCAAACTGATGGAAAATGTAAAAAGTATGGCCTCTTTTTATATCATGACAGTTAGCATTCGTCATTCGTGTTGTGCATGTAGGGAACACGACAAAGATGGCAGCATAATAAAAAGATGTATTGTGATAAAGAAAAATAGTAATCGGTTTCAGCCTGGACAGGAGTCTACGTTACTCTAGCCTAAAATACTGTAGTCAGGTTTTCTGATTATACTGGTTACATCGAACAGTGTTCCGCTGGTTGAGGTTGGACTCTAACCCAAGTCCACTATTAAAGAGGACGCAGGCTTCTCTATGCCAACCGTAATACTATCTCTTAATGGCTCCTACGGAGGCCTACAGATGCCATCGTCTGAACTACACGCTTCTCTCCTTCAAGCTACAAGCAGAATGGAATAGTCCTGAGTGGAGACTAGGTGACGATATCAGGGTTGCCCGTTGAGCGTGGCATACTGGCAAGCTGAGAGTGTGTGATTCTGAACTGGGTACGTGAACCCTCCAACCCCGGTGGAATGTTGCTTTGCCTTCAAACACAGCGACGCCAAACTCCCGGAAGCTGGTTCACGGTACACGTACTGCGAGGAACCGTGCGGGCATCCCGCAGCACCGGCCGTGGGAGCCCCTGCCTGGTGCCCGAGAGGACCCAGGTTCTGCGGTGCCACCCCACTCATGGGTGCCGACGAGAAATTCGGGCTCACTGCAGACGGTGGGGAGTTGAAACACATAGGTTGGGAGGAGACCGAGCCGAGAGAATTCAGCGACCATGGAAAGCTTTTGGCCCCGAGGGGATTAGCGGCTGACTTTGCGGCCCAGTTGTTGTAGGAGTACCCGGAGTAGAGCCCATCATCAAACGGTTGCATCAGTCCGTTGAACTGGGAACCAAACCCGTTCTTGAGCTCGTTCAGTTGATTGCGTTCCCGCTTCCTCCACTTAGCTCGGCGGTTCTTGAACCAGATCTGAAAAGAACAGAACAATAACATTATAAAAACAAGTCAAACAAAAATTAATACAGATATTGTCTTTCCAAACACAAAGCTCACTTAAAAAGAATCTAGAGTCAGATGGTCGATTCCAAGAACCTCCTCGCGAATTTCCATTCCTTGACATTACAATGAAAGGGGTAAAATATTGTTGGACATCCTTATCGTTCTCCTTTTATTTGCTTGGTTTAAGTCCCAACGGATTAAAAACTTATAATTTATTATTAACGATTTGCTTCGTTTTTCCCTGGAGGACATAAGCAATAAAACACAAACCATTATTATCTTAAAAACACTATTGATTCCAAACTAGCATAAAAGCACGGTGCTTCATACATGTTGTTAAGTTGTATAGCTTTGAAATATTTACATCAGTATTCGTCAAAATATTTGCCATATTTAACATTAACTGCATATTTTGTCCATAACCACACAATATGAATTAACAATAACAAGATGTCATAGCTATCAGTGGAAACGCCTCGGTCGTTTAATCATGTTTTACCATGGTGTGGACAAAATAATTGCAGGGGGAAAATAATTGCAATCACGAGAATTTTGTAAGAAGAAAAAAATCTGTCGAGTAATTTCACAGCCCTCGACAGAAGAGATCATTTGGAGATCCAACCCCTTCGTTAAGCCTGCCACTCCAATTATACAAAAAAATACCTTACAAAAGACATATATATTCAAGATAATTTAAAATTCATCCTGGGGTTTTTTTCCCCCAGAAGTTTTTCAATTAGCAGAATGCATGCGCCTGATCACGATACGCGAGTGGAAATTAGCATACTGTTAAAGTGCATGAGCCCGGTCGCTTGGTCTGTTATAGTCATCAGCCACGGGCCGTCTACTCAATGCGTCTGACGATCCATTGCACTTTTTACCCGATGTTGCGGAGAAACATTCTTACACCGAAGAGAGGCGAAGAGGAAAAACAAAATTCAAAATGTCCTGTACATTAAGTCTCCTCATTTTCAGTTCATGGTTACCAGTCAAAAATGTCAAAGTCAAAACTGTTATTGCGTCATGCATCTGCGCTTAAAAAATCAGCGAGACGTTTATTAAATTTTGTGCCAAGGTTATTTTCTCTGGAGCGGGCAGAGCACTGTACTGCTACGGGTAGTTGATGCGAAAAACACCGGCGACTGATCTCGCTCATTACGCTGCTAATCGCGAACCTATTTACGGATCAGTGTGAACAAAATCTGTTTAAGACATGGTACACCTTAAGAAATTACTTGCACCCGATGTGACAGAAAAGTGTCCGTTTTGATTACCAGAGAGAGTAGGGGACTCTCTCACAGAAAACGCTTTCTGCAAACTAGTAAAAACCAAACAAAACAACAAAAATGTCGTACATTGGGTCAGCCCCAACCTGAATCATAAGTTACTCGCTGTCGTCTGACATCGGATATATTTTATTGTTCGACACATTTTTGGTAATTTTCGAGAAAATCGAGCTTTATTTAAAACTGAGATGCCCGTAGCTGTCGTGTGAAATGAACCGTCAGAAGTAATGTATTTCAGAGAAAAGTTGTCCCAAGCTTTCAATTCTTATTTCGATTACTGCAATCGAAATAAGCGCGTACAAACGTGCACATAATCACAAAACAAAGCATAAACCGCCTTGTAATATAATAACATTTATAATATTCCACAGATCTAGTTAACAATTCTGATGGGCAGAAAATGTTTCAGACATGTATAATTATTAAGTATTTTTAGTTGTGACACCCATGTAACAAAATCTGCTTTCAACCAGGCCAGAAACACCGGACAAGCCCATCTCTTAGCGATAAGTGTAATAGTGGGTCACTATAGTGAAAAGATTTAGGGGAATTGGGGAATTTTGGGACACAGTCAGAGTATGTCAAGATATTTGGCAATAGGGCCATCGCAGTTTTGAATTTTGGAAAACAATAGGTAGAATAACAAGCAATTTTCCAAATTGTCTAAATGGCTGCCGTTGCTTGTTTTTCTACACCTGCATTTTTTTTGTTCAAAGGACAATTTTGTGATGGCCCTATAGCCAGATACCTTTCTCATGACATCTGACTGTGTGCCCACGGGACCTAAGGCTTTACGTCCCATCATTGGGAAATATCCAGGACAGGTCATGACCGGGACTCGAACCCACACTCCGTTGATCAGTCTATGTAGTGTTTTCTCGAAGATGTGTTCACAACATTTGAAGTTTTTTTCACGTTATTGGTTGAACGTAGTTGAAAACGGGAACGATGGTGTCCTTTAAAAACCAATATTTAATACCCTTATATCATTTTATTTAACTATATCATTCAAATGAATTTAATTTCCCATAAAAAAGGATCATATCTTTAAAAAGATCGCCGTGTATGCTTTAAAAATATATTTGTAATACAATTGAACGGTTATACAAATCCGTTAATAACATTTCCATAGTGTACCCTCTTTTTAAACATTGAAAAACTGTATTCTTTTAGGTGTAGCTTTTTCAACACGTGGTAAAGTAGCAAATAATGTGAAAATCTTGGCAAGGCAAGACTTTGCTAGCTGCGCATGAAAAAGAGAGGGGGAACCGAAAATAACAGCTCATCCACAAAGAGACGCAGTTTATAAAATAAGATCATCAATAAATAAATGTGCAAAAAGGTTAAAGACCGACGGTTGACGTAAACTACACAGACGTCTGTGGCAACCAAATTGGGAGCATCAATTTCGTTCCCTTTTAACCTTTGGAGCTTTTACCTTATTATTCAGAACAAACAACGTTGGTAATTCCTAAATTTTTGACGAAATCAAAATGTCAAAGTTAACTTATACTTCGTTTTCCGAATTAAACAGACAGGTTGAATGGCGGCATTTGTGGCGTTTATAAACATAAACCGTAACTAGTGCACTGGTTTGTTTAACTAGAGATTGATTAAACTGGTTTTATTGCGTGATCTGATTGTCCAACAGACTAGTTATAATTAACAAGCGTTGTGCGGAACCATAAATAAGCCCAATAGATTATAATTATAGCTAGAAAAACAACAACATTCGAGAATCCTCGCGCAGACTAACTTTTGAGAGATTAAAGGAAAGATTAAGTTAATCAGGCTTGTGGATAGGGATCATCCTTTTAACTTGTTTACAAACACTAATTAATTATAGCCATTTGGTAGGCAAAGTGTGCCTTTGGTTTTTGGAACCGTTCGATTGTTTTAATCCTATATAAATGTAGGTATCATATACAATAAAACTAACCTGTGAAAATTTCATTTCAAATTTATGTGGTAGCGTTTTTAGAGATATCTAGAGCAGTTTATGTCCTCGCAGGAAATATAATCCGTAACTGGTGGAATACACAATCTGAGAAACGTTTCATGCAGAAACGTTTCTCAGAATGAAATGTTTTTGAATCTCTCTCTCCAAAACCCCATTCCTTTGAAGGAAATTGTTTCTCAACATGCTATACATTGTCAACAGGTCATAAATTTGTGGAGTAATTACCAAAGGTTTACTGAGGTTTCAAGTTATTATCTATAACGAAATTAGAGTGCTTGTTAGAGGCCAGAGCTCACACAAGAATTGACATTAAATTTATTCAGATGAATATTCATTTAGTTGTTGTTAACCAATCAATAACAATATTGATATGTGTTACTGTGGACAAAATAAACTGAACCGAACCGAGCCAAACGAAGCAAGAGCTTGAAATTCCAACTTGACTTTCCCATGTTTGAATTTACAGCAGACGACACAAGCTGTGAATGAAGGAATGAAGGCCTTTCTAACGCTATAATCAACTTTGACAGTCGAGGAAAAAACAACGCCAGGATTGCGATTGTCAGAATCAGAACGTCAACAATTGCACAAAACGCAGATGCTAATCAGCGGGCCTTTGAATCCGATAATTGGAAAAAGAACAGTTTAATTTCCCATTGGCTTTGAGAGTTTGCCCCCCATACATCACGTCGTTTGTTAGAGTTGAGAAGAAGTTAAAAGAAGTCTTAACCCATTTTTTGTGCTGGTATTTTTCTAATTTTATAGGTCAAGTCAAGGTTGTAGGTGTCATTACGTGGCACACCGCGAGGTGACGAAAGCTCACGGTCGAAAAATGGCTGTCTTTATGTGGTTACACTTTAGCAACAAAAAAAAGATTCGATGTTGTTTTTATGTCTTTACCAGCCGGCTGTACTTCTCTGGTGTCTAACTCAACCGACTCACCTTTTCCCGGAGATTGCGCCCTCCCCCCGAACCGTTGACCAATCACCCACCTTTATTGGTGGAGACGTGCGATTGCGCATTGGGACTCGCGAACTGACAGGTCCTGAAGCCGCACAAATACGCCACAGACTAAGTTTAATCACCGCTAATTATTTTATATTGGCCTAGTTATTCCTCCAAATAGGAAAAGATCAGTCACCTTGGAAACGGCACACACAGATGAAAAACTCATCTCAGGCTTGGCTGGATCGTGAAGAGCTCAACATGGTATAATCAGGAATTAAGTACACTCTCTTCTGAACTCGAATCAGGGTAGACTCTGTTTACATTTTTACTCAAAGTCTTTCACTTCGCGATCCAAGGGATGTAGGATTACAGAAAATCCAAGACTACCGGGTTGATAATACCCTGATAATCCACAAATCTTTTATTAATACGGTCATGATGCAAACTTGTTGTTATTTCTAACAAGTTCGATCCATCTTCCATACCTGAGCTGTAAGGTGTTTAAGTCGCACCCACTCAACGTCAGGGAATTAAACAAACTCTTAATTAAAACAATTGGCGCGCGGTGGAATACACCCCAAGAACACGTGGACGCTAAAAGGCTAAATGTCAGGTTTGAATAATGAAAACGGTGCCCTTTCAAAATAAAACAATATATGCTTTTGTAGATGTCACCGAAGAAGTTGTCTGAATCTTTTATTTGAACTGGAGGTAGGCTAACTAAATTTGAGTAAATAAGGAATAAATAAGCTTGAATAAACCGTGCGTTGAATTTTATTTTTTGAGAAACTGGGGTTGTAGCTTTACATTGCTTAGTGTGAAAGTATTACAAAGTCGCACACTTTTAGATAACGCGAGGCTTGCGTTTTAGGCTCACTTTATTGTAAATATCAAATTCATGTTCAGTAAGATTTGAAACTTTGCAAGGTGGGACTACAATCTAGAGATGTTTGTGGAGACACTATGGGATTATACATAAGACTCTCTCTATGAGTTGTGTTGGTCCTGAAAAGGAACCGGGGGTATAACAACTCCATGTTTAAAGGGATTGTATACGTTGGTAATTGGAACCCACTGTTTGTTTCAATCCTATAAAGTTGTAGATACATGTATATACCATAAAACTAACCTGTGAAAATATCATTTCAAAAGGTGGTAGCGTTTTTGAGATATTGCCGAAAATCTGGAGCGGTTTTGTCCACGCAGGAAGAATAATCTGCAATTGGAATACACAATCTGAGAATTTTTACTGCAGGAACGCTTCTCAGATTCAATTTTGGGGGGATAAGTTAGTGATATCTTTGTCCATAACCGCAGTACTTAGAAGTGAAAAGTGTCTCAAAATGCATTATACTATCAGAAGCTGCTGTACTTCTTTCCAAGTAAGTTTTTATTGCCATTAGTTTTCAGAGTTATTACCAAACGTATACAGACCCTTTAAGTTTGCAATTTTCTGATAATTCTAAGTGGGCTATAGTGGTATTGTGGCGCAGCTATCTTGTTTATTTGCATGTACGTCACATTATTCAATTTTTGGTTTCTTCTGAAAGACATTGCGTATATGCGTACGACCAATATTATGTGCGTTCACTTTAAATTAAAAGTATACCCGGTAAACCAATAGCAACAGTTCAATGGCATTCGATGAACGTGTGAACACGATGAAGGGCCATTTAATGAAAATTCATTGTCGAGACATCTGTTCAAAAAATTTCTTCTCAGGATGAAATTTGTGACTGTCGAATATGACCTTGTGGGGAGGCTTGAATACAATGTGATTAACACAAACCGTAACTAGTGCATTGGTTTGTTTAACTGGAAATTGATAACTTTAAATAAAATTTACAGAGTCTGTTTCCCTTGAGGTTTATTACCTAATATTTGAAATAAAAAAAGTTGCATCTCCTTAAGTTGATCCCTCTGCTGCTGCTTCCTAGGTTGTATCGTAAACTTGGATGTGATCCCTGGCTATACGGCAGTTACAGGCTGTATGGCTTCTGACTGGCACTCCGAACAAAGATATTGACGAAATAGGGAGACCGCCAACATTGGGGCTAGGTAGCTCAGTTGGTAGAGCGCCGGTGGTCTCAGGTTCAAATCCCACTTTAGTAAAATTGTCTTTGTTCTATCCAAAATTAATATTTATTAAAGGTTTAAATGTTTTATTTAACAAATCACATTATTAGATATATACACATAGTTTACCGCAAACTGAATATACTTTGATACCTCACCGTGCAATGCCTCAAATCCCATACACATTAATGTTGCAACTCAGTTCAACATTCTGTGATCTCCGACTCCGCACTTACAAAATGGTGGACAATGTTTGTAAACAAAATAAATGTTTTATTAAAATGAGTTTATTGATCACTCGATGATTGTCATAAATGAATGAAAAAACACACAGCGTAGGGGCTACCATGCCCTTCGA
The DNA here is from genome assembly GCA_021014325.1 of Plazaster borealis. Lineage (NCBI taxonomy): Eukaryota > Metazoa > Echinodermata > Asteroidea > Forcipulatida > Labidiasteridae > Plazaster > Plazaster borealis. The sequence goes on along the minus strand of CM037468.1, from coordinate 15,876,783 downwards.
CTATACCAACCTTAAGCTATCCATTATTTTGTATATCACCTTTTTTTTTTAAGTGCATAACTTACAACACCGTTTAAGTGCGCATAAAAACCGCCGGTGAACTCGCTGACGCGTGTTCGAAATCTCGATATAAATGTGGCTGGTCGGGTGGCGTGTTCACACAGGCAGAAAATGGATACACCAGACAGGGTACCCTCCTTTCCAAACTACCAGAGTGTTAAACGAGTAAGCTGAGGGATCAACACCTTGACTTCATCAAATCATCTAACAGGAATTATGATGTCAGTAACTGGGTCTGTGTACTATGGGGGCTCTAACTATAGTCTACTGTCCCATTTCAGACGAAAAGTGGTGATACCATTTCCATACGCTTCGCTCTGTTAAACACAGCAGGAAACGGGTGTCACCATTTTAACCAAACCTCTATAAGCAGACGCTTTTCTGCTTACGGTGGGGTCCTTAGCACACTTTCTGCTTACCGGGAAAGCAAAGCAAAAGGTACGCTATACTTGCCAGCAGTTCGGAATCGGAATAAGCAACTATGATTTGTGGTACCTTCAAGTGCTTATTTTGATAAAAATATTTCTCTGGGGGGTTGGTACTGGTATGAACTTTATGATCAGTTGCCTATAGATCGAATCGCTTATATTTTGTTTAGATAATTACCACTAAATGTACTTCGTCTATAACTCACACATTTCACTGGACCCACTTTTGTGAAACTGTTTACCGGTTAGCAAATAGTTGTCTACTATGCTATAGTATGGATCATTTTATTAATAAACGAACAAATTAACCTATAGCGAACCATGTGCGCGTGGTTCAAGTTGCTCAATTATCAAATTTAGTTTTGTAACGCACTCCCTTTTCAATAGATACAGGTTTTATGAAAGTAGAAAACAGAAAAAAATGTCCATTACCAAACCCTAAAAATGGTGTAATAAGGTCATTTTATTTGACACTCTTTTCAGAGCGACATTTTGAAAAATGACCTCAATGGATATCAACAACAATGTGTCTGTACATTCACGGAGGGATTTTTTTGTCCGTTCAAAGATCACTTTTGATGCCGTTTTGATTGCATATCACTGAAATTTAGGAAAGAACTAAAACAAATTATTGCACCAAAATGAAAAAGTGACGCCTTTCGAAGTTTTTGGTGTTTAACAGAATTCATGTATCAATACACTTTACACAACTGTAAGGTTAGAGACTTGTAATTTCTTTTCCCCTTTCATAAGGACTCTATCTTTTGGAAAATTAGTGGATCTCAAAGCTTATTTCGACCCCCTCGTTAAGTGAAGCAATAACAAGCAGATCCCATAAATAAATAAAAAGATTGTGCACCAGTCGCGTGCATTAATACTTTACGCAATATTTAAACTGGTTATCAGGGGGGTTTTTTATATTATTAATATATAATTTCTGGTAATGAAACCAAGGGTGCCTCATAAGTGAAGTTAATCACTGCAGCTCACAAGCCTGAGGAAACCTGCAAACAAGGGTGCTTGCTATGTGAACCAGAAACACCGGGGTTAACCCCTCCTCTTCCACCATAAGTGTTCTGGGTTCTTTTACGTGCACTACCAATCCTAGTTTACACGGGCCCTATACACGGCCTAATGTCCCATCCGAAGGACAAAGCAATAATGGTTAAGCGTTTGCTTAAGGACACTATAGTGTCAAGACCAGGACTCGAACCCACACTCTGCTGATCAGAAACAGAGCTTGAGTCCAGTGCTCTTAACCGCTCGATCGGCCCCAACAAACCACAAGTCGCTTTGCGAGTTTTTGTTTTTTAGTGCGCTAATCCATTTTGAGGGCAGATCACTAAAACGCTGCTTTGTGTTTGCAAGAATGGCCACGAGGCTAACAAGCTTTTTTTCTCTTAATATTTTCGGTAAGCAGTGGTTTTTGAAATAGACTTTATGCTATAAGGGGCGCTCCGTAAGCTGAAATCTTGCTTGGCTTATAATTATAACAATGCCATGCGTGCTTAACAGATTCAGGTTACCAGCTAACTCCCGCGTAATGCAAACAGTGCTGCGACCGGTTCACTGCCCATTCGATCTTAGTTAATGAAGTTATAATAGAGTCCTATCCACACCAATGCAGATTGTTAACTTTGCCTTTACGGTAACAAAATTAACACCAAGGTGTGAAAACTAGAGCTGAAGGTGGCAGTCCAACTCAATCAACGTTAGAGCTTTACCTCTGGGGACTATTCCGTATTTCCAGGTAAGCCTAGTTGACGACGGAGTAGGATTTTAAACTTTGCATGGCAGGGAAACTGAGTCTTAATACTATGGTTCTTCCTATCCTATGATTGAGCGTAAAACCAGGCTTTCTGCTTCTTCTCACCCACTCTCGCTTTGCTGAGATGTAAAACAAAGAGCCATTCCAACAGCTTTATTCCACATACTACATCTTTTTAGAACTCCTTGCCTGGTGCATGTTTCCCTCCATCCTACAATATAGACTGTTTTAAGAGGAATATGAATTCCTACCTTCAGCTCCCCTGAGTTATTTTCATCTTAAATATTTGCTTACCAAGAGTGGCTTATAGCCTTGCTTGGGGCGAACTTGCATTTAAAAAAAAATGATTTGCGCTAACACCGTGGCGGCTCAGAAAAAGAACCAATTATGTTAACATCTCGACGTTTCGATCAGTATGCTTTGATCGTCTTCAGGAGAAGAGCTTTGTTGCAGGTCGGAAATACTTTCTTGAAGCTTACAGAGGACATTAATTAATTTGTTAATCTAGAAAATGTATTGCACCATCGATTTCGAAATCGTCTTTTACAAACGTATTTAACATTCCATCGTCGAAAAGTATACCTTATATGCCTTTCTTTTCTTAATTTACTGTTCAGTCAGCAAAGTTTACAAATACATTGTAATCTTTGTGTGTGAAAAGAAAGAAATTTTAAATTTTGAAACTCCGTGCTGACAAGGCATTAGTCTATACCAAGCCTAGGTGCTCCATTCTATGGTGACTACCAGTGCTCTAAAATAAAGGCTTAAAAGGGTGCAGACTGATAACTCAATTTTAATAAAGCCCGGCTCTACGGGGCTAATTTTGGATTCACTGTGGTGGAATTTGGAAGATCGGATTTGGCTTGGTTGTGGTTTTACTAACTACTTTTTCTTACCCGCACGCGAGACTCTGTCAAGTTGGTCCAGGCAGCGATTTCTTCACGAGTTGACATGTCCGGGTAGCGATTACGGGCGAAGTTTCCCTCCAGCTCTTGCAGCTGCTGGCTGGTGAAATGCGTCCGCTGACGGCGCTGCCTCCTCCGCTTACTCGCTTCACTCTCATCCGAGTTATCCTCGCCGGAGTCTTTACCTGTCGATTCGATGTTGGTTTCTTCCGATATTTAAGGAAAACATATCAAAATCATAACATTAAGTATGGAAGACAATCATGGTTAGAATGTCTCATGTTTGACTCTGGCTGACAACGAGGGACGTCTATTGTGTTTGTATAGGTGCTTTGTTCAATGACTCAATTTCAACAAAATTCTGCCCAATTCCTCCGTGGGATGCTGCTATTAAGCTTGTTTGTCATCCATAGAGCTATCATATGTAATTTGTATATTGTTTCCCTTAAACTTAAACGGTATTTAACTGATGACCGTTGATGTTCAGTATATTTCAAATTACCACAACTATACAATGTGCTTTATGCAGTATGACATTTGCCGTATACACGCGCATTTAAGAATACAACTAGGTGGAGAGTAGAAACTATGGCTTAATGTGATGCTTTCTATAGAGAGTTAGATTACAGGCTGCCTGAAAGACACCCAGCCTGCCAACTGCTATACATTCTCCCAAGGGTCCCATTAATACATCTGTGTGCAGGGAAGAAACTATGGGAAGTAACTAATCTGGTTGTTGTAAAAATCACGCGTTATGCGAGGCGGAGAGAAGAAATTATGGTGATTCGTCTAATCGTCAAAGTGTATGACATCATTAAATGCTTTATGTTTTATTTACATCAGGGCCTCATTTCAGTGCTCTGCTTACTGTGAAATTGTGCGCTTACGGTCACCATTCTCTGCTTACAATAGGCGCCGCATTTCTGTTCTAGGTGTGTATTGGAATACTTCGTAGTAACGTTAACAGGTACAAATCCTATGCTTACCAGTGAAAATACGCTTACATTGGGTGTGTATTTTTCCACTACCGTAAGTGACAAAACAATTGTTCGCTTAAGTACGGTTCATAATTCAACCCGAAAGCAAATTCAAAGAAAATGTTCATGACGCAATCACTACGCGCTGTTTTTCCGTTGTGCCGCAAGGAATTTTGGCTCTCCATGAAGTGTTAAACGAGATTTTTGGACAAGGTTTTTAAAAGGTTATCACATGGTTACAAAATCCTAAAACTCATTTGTTCCCGAAGTGCCAACCAATCAGACTACCGTTATAAACGATAGGCTAGTGCACGTCTGCAGTAATCCACCTGTGCGAGGGGGAGAAATTATGGTTACGCAACTTTCCTTGTTTGTCTGAAGCTCCATTGAAGCGTTCCATGACATGTTTGCTACTCAAATATTTTTATTTTTTTTACGTCTACGAACTGGCATGCTCATTGTCAAAAACATCACAAACGACTCGGGAAAAGTTTAACTCTGTGCCTCGCGATCGGGCAAAACCAAATTGAGTGAAATCATACGACATCGTCTGAACCAAAAGCAATCCTATTAAATTGATGCTCTAAATTTTGATAGTTCCAAATCGAGTCCAAACACAAAATACATGTCCAAAAATCTAACGTTGACGTTTCGGTTTTTGTTTTGGGGTCTATACGGGAAATTTGTTTTAACATTTCTTATTGGATTATATTCTAAAAGGTTGTTTAAGGCTAATACGCATAGCATTACACTCATTAAAAAAAATCATTTAAAGAATGTGGCCTCAACCAGGGCCTTATTTCATAGAGCTGCTTAAGTATACAAAGTAGCTAAGCACAAACCAATGATGCTTACTAGAATAAGGTTACCGGCTAACACACTGTGTCACGTGCACCGTTTGCGGCTGGTATCCTGCTTCGTTTTGCTTAGCAGCAAACTGTTAAGCAATATTTTTCTGCTTAAGCAGCGCTATGAAATTTGGCCCAGAGTCGGTTAACTTAAATCTATAAAACAAAATTGTTTGTTTGTTGTTGCTGTTGCTTGAGGGAATTTTTACGGGGTTTTTTCTTCCTCTCTCCTCTTCTTCGCCACTACAACTTACCCCCACTGATCAGGGAAATTTTATTCGTAAAAAGGGGCCTAAAAGAACCAATATTTGTGAGCCAACCTTTGGGGATTGGAGCCGATCTGCGCCGGGTAAAAGTATGTAAATTGCCCCCCGCTTCAAGACGGCCCTGGCCGGTCTGGCACGGCGTAGACAGAGGAGGAAAAATAACTCGACATCATGCATAACACATAAAATAGACGGAGTGTCCAGTTTGGAGCGGGTGAATCTAAATGGTTTTGTAGTTCACTGACCGGTCGTATGTTGATTCTTTTCTGATGACTTTCTAAAGTAATTTACAGCGATGTTTTTGTCTTATTTTCTTTCTTTCTACGACAACACCCCCTTTTTTCTTTTTGATTGCTGTATATCGACGTTTAATTCAAAAACAGTTTCACGCAATTTGAAAATCAAAGTGCATTTTTAAGCAAACAGACTTCCCCGAAATTTGCATAAAGAAATTTGCCAACACTTTGCTACAAAAATCGTTTTTCAAACATTCCGGGCAAGCTTTGTACTATTTCAACATAAGGAAACACAAATTTGAAGTCTAAGAGTACATCCTAATGGTACTCTAGAGGATACAGAAGAAACATGGGCAAAATTGTTTTTCTAAATGGAATAATCGTCTCAGCGAAATCGTGCTTTTATTTTAATAAATTAGCTTTTCTTCATTACTAAGTCAGAATCTCATGAAGCAATCCGTTTACAAACGTTTACAAATCCTTTCACCATTGGACCATCTCCGGTAAAATGTAATTAACACAAAATCAGTAAATAAAGTAAATGAACGAGTAAACAAAAGCAAACAAATAAACAGAGAAGTTAATCAATGCATCTTGAATATCCTGAATAAGCTGTCTGGCTTCAAAAAAGGTAATTAGTGAACATTTAAAAAAAATGCATAAATACTATTCCTCCTGTGATTCGAACAGAAGAAATCAAGTATAAAGAATTTGTGGAAAGAACTAGAACTCGTATGTTTTGCTTTGTCTTCGTCACTTTCTTTTTAGATGCATCATACTGTGTAGCCAAGTTAGTTACATCTGGGCCAAAGGTAGATTAGATTAGATTAGATTAGATTAAATTAGATTAGATAACTTTATTCAATCCAAAACTGGAAATAACAAGACGTCGCCTCTCAAATTACATAAAAATTTATATAAAAATACACATCAATACACAAAACACAGAAAAACCAAAACATAACAACTGCACACAATAAGATTACATCATTTGCAGACATGAACAAAATATACTTCCAAGTTATTACAAAAATACCTTACTTTACTGAAAGTACATTTTTCCCAATCCAGTGGAATCATTTCAATAGGTTATGTTTTGGGTTTGTTTGTAATGCAATTTTGTACCATTTTCATGCGACGGTCGGACGACCATCGTTTGAACGTCATCGTTTGCTCTCGGCAGTCGTTGACGCAGAAAACAATTCGGTGGAATGACATTTCATGTTGAATCCTACCCCACAAACCCACATTTTCTCGAAAAAATACAACATTTACCAAACATATAATTTCCCTTTAAAGGGAGGGTATACCTTTGGTAATTACTCCAAACATGTACGACCATAAAAACTTACGTGGTAAGAAGCACTGCAGCTGTTGATAATGAACAACATGTTGAGAAACGATTCCATTCCAAGGAATGTGGTTTTAGAGAAAGGGATTCAAACGTTTGTCAATCTGAGAAACGTTTCTGCAATCTTCCTAATCACTCCATTTCTGACATGATTTTACAGGGCATTTAGGTAACCACAGAGAGACTGTTCGTCTGAGTAGGGAGAAACTGTGGATAAGGCACCTCCAGACCATTCAACCCCATGGTCTGAACATCCAAAAAGGAACTGATTAACACTATTGTCTTTGCCTTCGACTTTTTCCAAAGATGTCCCCCATTTAAGTCGTCTTATTCAGTAAGCATTTTTGTCCTTTATGGTACCCACATTTGATGTTGTCATCAGAGTTCCCACCCATCTGTGGGGTTACACAACCAAAATCATTCTACACCCCCCCCCCCGTGTCATTTCTTTCTCCGTCTTGTTTTTTTTTTTTTTTTTTTTTTCACGGCTTATCTTTGCTATTGTTGTTGCTGTTTTTTGTTGTTGTTTTTGTTGGGGGGTTTGGTGGGGTTTTTTTACTTCCCCCTTGGTAGAATTCCTGCATCCGCGCCTGAAACGTCATGCCAGTACCAGTCCTCCAGAGAAATATGTCCTTCTGAAATACTATCCAAGTCAAAGAACTAGCATCCCTGCAGATCCCACAAATTGTAAATAAGCCAGATGTGTGCGTGTGTTGGAAACCCACGACAAAAACTGTTTTTCGTTTTGCAAGTAAAATGTGACCCCCCGATTTCGAGGAAATATTCACAGGTTTCATTTCGTAATGGTGTGTTAGTTGAAAATTGGGATCAGAGTGAGTTTCATAGTCGTGTTTACGATCTCTTTCAAGGAAATCGTACACGCTGGTGTAATGTGATTAAACGCATTCGTAGCGTGTCGTGGCCGAGTGGTCGAGAACATCAAACTCATGTTCAGATAGCTGAGTCATCGGAGTGTGGGTTCGAACCCCGGTCGTTACAATTCATGAACTTGGGATGGAAAAGACACAACCATAATTGCTTCTCGTCACCCAGGAGTAAATGGGTGCATACTGCAAAGGAGTTGAGTTGGTTTCAAGAAGTTTGAAGGTCTATGAACAGGGGTAGTAAAGGTGTAAGGCTTTTTGATACAATGTTTAAAAGCGCATAGTAAATGCATATTATTATTATTAAAACCATATGATATGCAAATTAACCAAATCTGATAATTAAACAAAATCAGCTCATTTGTATACTTTGCACCGATAAATACTCTAAATAATTTTTCAACTGTCTCACGTTTACATGATAACTAAATCCATTTTGACAAGTGATTTCAGGGGGGTTTTTTCCCATCCTTGCAAAATGGTCAATTAATTATGAAAGAAAAACTACAAAAAAATGATGTACATAATATAGAGAAAAATAAACACCGAAACGCGACGACGCTGCGGAGGGAGGTTTACCGAAGCGGCGTTTTTTCGAGTGCAACCATCGTCATTACATTCCCTGTGCCTTGGGTCTATGATTTCAAACACTTCAACTTGTTCTTCAAAAATGACATTGAAGAATTGACACATGTCAATTGCATTGCAATATTATCGGCTGTTCGAGTTAAGAGTTTGCGACGAGGTACGGGGAATTATATCGGGTAGGCCTTAGGCACGTAGTTTAAATCGATCGTGTGATATTGATTTTTAATTGGAATTTTGACTCTGTAGATCCTTTCAATTCGTGAAAATGCCAACCTGGTGATGATTTTCTTTTAAAATAAAACAATGTAAGACATATTTTGCTCTTCGTGACCTCCTCCAGTTAGCTAAATCGAACTACAACGTCAAACGAACTCTCCAAAATACTAAATCCCGTATGCCCCACAAACAAGGCTAAGGGCAACTCTTGGTGAGGGGCTGCAAAGAAGTCAATGAAGATAAAAAACATCAAGGGAGCTGAAGGTATGACTTGATATTCCTCTTCAAACAGTCTAGATTGAAGGATGGAGGGAAACATGCACCAGGCATGGAGTTCCTAAGAGATGCAGTATGTGGAAAGCTGTTGGAATGGCTCTTTGTTTTACATCTCAGCAAAGTAAGAGTGTATGGGCGAGAAGGAGCAGAAAACATGGTTTTACGCTCAGACACCCTGATAAGAGGAACCAAGTGAGATAGACCGGTTGATCATCTACCATGGAAACATCAGTCAAACAGACAGAGGCTGGCTACAGACCTACGATGAGAAAGAGGTTGTAACGATGTGCCCAACTCGTCAACAACAAGATTTACAGTACGCCTCTAAAGACAGGCTGAATCCCCGGCCGAAGTGTTAACTTCGAACAGTGACTGCCGAAATTGTAGATTGATGTTTTTATAAATAAGTTTGGGAAAGAGTGTGGTCTTTTACCTGCACTGCGCAAATTTGTGGGAAGGAGAACATTTTATTGGCCAAGTTTTGATTTTCATCGAGATAACAAAAAAGATAATGGAAGATTCATGAAATCCAGGTTTTATTGGTATAAAGTGATAAACAAGTCAAGTTTTATGGAAGGAAAAGCTCATTTTGGAATGAATCATGATCCACATCAACAAAATATGAATATTATATTATTTATTTTGCACCATATGTAAAAGTACAGGTCGTTGCAGATTGTTTTTTTTGTAATTACATCCAAAATTCAGCCAGACGCACTTATTCTATGGCAACATAAAGAAAAGGACTTTGATCTACAGTGAGAATGTGACACAATAAATGGCACAATCCCATCAACTGTGAATAAATAATACAATTATTAAATTCAGAAAATAATGTAATTTTGTACCTTTCCTTAAAGGGATTGTATACGTTTGGTAATTGGAACCCACTGTTTGTTTCAATCCTATGTAGTTGTAGATATATACCATAAAACTAACCTATGAAAATTTCATTTTAAAAGGTGGTAGCGTTTTTGAGATATTGCCGAAAATCTGGAGTGGTTATGTCCACGCAGGAAAAATAATCTGCAATTGGAATACACAATATGGGAAACATTACTGCAGTAACGATTCTAAGATTCAAATTTTAGGGATAAAAAGTGATATCTTTTTCCATAACCGCAGTACTTCGAAGTGAAAAGTTTCTCCAAATGCATTATACTATCCAAAGCTGCTGTACTTCTTACCAAGTTTTTATTGCCATTAATTTCCAGAGTAATTACCAAACGTATACAGACCCTTTAACATAAAACCAGAAACCCAAAAGCTAAGCGAGAACTGTCAAAAAACACCCGGACCCCTTTATTAAAGTCCTCGTCTTCAACGGGTGAGTAGGCACGCTGACCCACACCTTTTGTTTTTGTGATGTCAGCCGAGTCTTCGGGCTTGCTGGGTTGCGCCGGTAGTCGCTTTTGAGGGTCCCTCGGTTAAACTTCAAGAAATGCCACAATCAACCGAAGTATTTTATGTCTCTAATGTCAACCGATTTAGTTAACTAAATTAAGATTCATTCTATCTATGCTTGGCAAACGCATTCATAAAAAATTCCTTTAGAGACCCTTTTTATTCATGAGTTGAACTTTTGTGAACTTTACGGTGTTTTTTCTGTATTTTGTCGAAACAATTATTCTTTAAGTGTTTCGGGAAACTCGCAATTTGAGACATCGGTGTGTAATTTTTAGCGGCATGACACTTGCTACTGGGAACAGATTGGACTGGATTTTTCACTTCAAATGATAAAAAGGGGTTGATGTTTTAAATTTATTTGATTGTTTGATGGAGTTTGAAGTTTTCTGTTTAAAATTAATATTTTTAAGATCAATCTGACTTCAGTTTAATGGTTGGTTGTTTAGTTTTACTCGCTGGACATGTCTAGTTCCTGTTTACTGTTTGAAGTTAGGGTTGATAAGAGTGGGGGAATCCCCGATGACGTGCACACAATGAATAAGACCAATAAAATTGAATTTAGTACGCAATATTATTTTAGTAATGGTTTATCTATAAACAAAATTATTAATACGTAATGAATAAAATCATTTTAAGGTCCGTCAATCGACTTTATAAGCCGGCACAAACTTAAGGGGTTTTTTCTTGGTAAAATTATTTGAAAAGTTTTACTTTATTTAGTTAGCCCTTAATGCCTGCATTTCTTCTTATCTATCTTCTAACTTTGTGTTTAGGGTTTGTATACGTTTGGTAATTACTCTGAAAATGAATGGCAATATAAACCTACTTGGTAAGAAGTACAGCAGCTTTGGATAGTATAATGCATTTTGAGAAACTTTTTACTTCGAAGTAATGCGGTTATGGAAAAATGTATCACTTTTTATCCCCAAAACATTTGAATATAATAAGCGTGACTGCAGTAACGTTTCTCAGATTGTGTATTCCAATTGCATATTTTTTCTACTGCGTGTTCATAACCGCTCCAGAATTTCTGCAATATCTCAAAAACGCTACCACCTTTTGAAATAAAATTTTCACAGGTTAGTTTTATGGTCTACAACTACATAGGATTAAAACAAACAGTGGGTTCCAATTACCAAAGGTATTCAATCCTTTTTTAGAGTTTACTTGCGTTTGGAAAGGGGGTTCAATTCGGGTGACGATTGTTCTATTTACGTGAAGACAGAGACAGATAAGTTTCAATGTCCTTACCTCGTGTTGAGTGGTCCCGGTTGTCGGACGTGGCTGCAGTTCCCCATGTCGATCCATGGGGTCCATCAGAGCTTGAGCCCCCATGCCTGGGATGGTGTGGCCCGCTGCTGACGGCTTTCTCAACTCTCGTCAGCCTAACCGGTGTTCTGAGTGCATCGCCTCCTGTATATGTCTCTAAAGTAGACAGAGGTGCGCTTAAAATCTCCATAGTATTGCCAATAGCCCACACAAACTCGGTGCCTAGATGATCAAGCAAGATTAAGGGGACTTCAAACCACCAGCTTCCCCCGGCTTAGCCGGCTCGATGGAAAACGAGGGAAGTACGAAAGCCGAGGGATAAAGAGCCAACTCATGGGCCGAGGCTCAGCACTTAAACCCCCGCTAGCCCGTCAAGCCCACTGCGCCAAATCCAAACACTACACCAACTTTGCGTTAGTAAATTGAGTTATCAGCTCCACGGTCGTACACGTGTGTACGTGTGAGTACCGTTTCATCAGTGCAGTTCTTTAACGCAAAGGGGCTGGACTACGGTTGGTCAATTTCATCTGAAAAAAAACCCTCTTTTTGGAACACTAGACCCTGTCGTAGGCTCCCGATTTTCAAAGTGAAAATTAAGTATAAGGGATTCGGACTGCAATGCGAGTGGTTTACACATGAGCATATGATCTGGATTTGAATTAGCTTCAATGGGAATTCTATAGAGCCATTTGACTCCATTTCTTTTTCTTTGGCTAATTCAGCTGCTGTCATCGTGATCGCAGTGCGCGAGGGCGCATGCGTGACGTGAAACGCTACACACAGTATGCTCCGGCGTATCTTCGGTGGTCACTTGCACTTTGGGTTCATGTCTTGGCCAATGTTCGGTGGCCCAAAAGGCCGAATCGTCTTCGAGAATTGCTCTCTGTCATTCAAGTTCATACACAGACACACAATTAGTATTAAGTCACCCATCTTTAATGACCACTGCGTAGGGCGAAGTGCCGAACAATGTTGGCCAATCACATTGCTTCATGACGATGAAATAATGCATATTCATTATTACATCCTTGTTTCCAAGGTCCTTGAAAGATGCACCAATTCAACGAGTTAATTCTAGACGTGTACAGCTCCGATCTCTGATTAGCAGAAAAGTACTGTTTAACAAAATGTAATTTTTCTTATCAAAAAGGAACCTGAAACTGTGAGGACTTACAGGCAAATCTGAATGTGCTTAGCAAAGGTGTATAGGTGGATAATATCTCCGCAATGTTTCCACTGTATCGGTGATTTGTTGTTGTTGTTGTTGTTCTTGTTGTTGTTCTTGTTCTTTTTGTTGTCTTTCTTGTTGTTGCAGTGTTCTTGTTCTTGTTATTGGTGTTGTTACTATTGTTGTTATTGTTGTTGCTGTTGTTGTTGCTATTGTTGTTGTTGTTGTTGTTGCTGTTGTTCTTTGTTGCTCTTGTTCTTATTTTTGTTCTTGTTCTTGTTGTTTTATGGAATTTGCTTAGAGTAAAAGATTTTGTAAATATTGCATAAACAAAGGCCCGAACCATTGTCCATGACATTTTATTTAATCAAACATTATGAACTGTTCGAACATTGTTTCAGTGGATTTGTGGGGGGGGGGGTGTTTGTTTGTTGTTGTTTTTTGCGCGGAGGATTGTACACGTGATGATTTATCAACCAAAAGGAAATGGTCGATCTTGAAAAGGACAGTGTTTTCATCTGATTTTATAAAAAATTCTTGGAGTTTATTCTTCAAGAGCGCGTTACAAACATGGAAATACATACTGCTATTTCGTTCACGAGAGGGCGCTAATCAATATTATCGTGGGGTACATGCCCCCCTCTAAAATAGGGCTCCATAGCAACCAATGCTTAGTACTAAATATTCAAGAAATAACCAACCAATTATTTCAAAGTCTCTCAGTCAACTTTCCCCACAAGACGTAGCAAAATGATTTCGAGCGAACAAGTTCATTTCAAGCTCTCAAAATAAGCCTTTTCGTGCACTCGAAATCATTTGGAGCAACACAAAATCATTTTGAGCACACAAAATCAATTCGAGCCCGTGGAATGAAGGTTTCAAATGATGACTTCATAAGTTTTTGTAGGTTTTGTTGTTGTTGGGTTTTTGGGGTGGGTTTTTTTTTTGGGGGGGGGGGGTTGGGGGGGGTTGTCTCTCATCATTATGTCCCTTTCGGGCTCCGTTGCGAACCAATTCGGAATTGTTTTTAATCTCTAGTAAGCTGAAAATCTAAACAAGCACTGCATCTAATTATTGTTAAACTAATTATTCCAAAATAAATAAAGTTAATAATGTAAGTTTATTACTCTATTAGACCTTTGACAAAAAAATAATCACACTGAATTTAGCTTTGCCACAGAGGGCGCTCTATCAACCGACCATGAAATTTTCTTTCAGTAAAAAAAAAAAATCAGCGACTTTGGCCGTGTCCAAAAGAGTTGCTACGGCTTTCGGCTTTGGCTTGATCATCACGTGACCATGCGACAGTCACAGCCGTAGCCATAGGCATCAATTTGGACACGACTTTTGATTTTGATTTTTGCAAAAGTGCACCGGTGTTTGACAACTTATGGGCAGCCATTAATTGTTTTAAATCAAAAATTCGGATACGGATATATCTCAGTATATTCAATGCAAACAGGTACAGAAATTCATGTAAACTGCATACGGGTTTTCTTGAAAGAAAGAACAATTCAAACAACTGTAAAAGCAATGGGAAACTGTTTATGCATTTTTGTTTTACAAGACAAAACAACGACAGACCAAGTATGACAGAAAAACAGAAGACACGTCTTTAGTAATAGAGCGAGACTGGGCTTTTCTCGTTTGGTTTTCTTGTCCCCCTTTTCTTTATTACGGAGCCTCTAAAGAGTTTAAAAAGAAGATTAAGCCGGTAGAAAAATATTATAATTATTTCGTCCCTTCGGAATAATATTTCGTTCCCCCGACATTATCATTATTTCGTTCCCTCGTATAAAAATTGTGTTCCCTACAAACATTTCGAGGGAAGGAAATGAGTTTAAGGGGACGAAACTTTTTTATTGTCATTTATTAATTTATTTATTGTATAGTCGGTTTGCAGTATTACCACGTGTATTATATTTATTTTGTTGTGTAGATTTTGTCTTTAGAACAAATCTGCACAGCAAAGTAGATATATACACATGGTGTTACCGCAAATCGAATACACATACCTCACCATGCAATGCCTCAAATCCCATATACATATGCATACATGTGCTTACTACCTTTCTCTGATTGGTCGTTAGCCACCATATTGTCTATAAATTAATAGCTTTGATTGGCTATAGTTTTCCCGCTTTTTTCTGGATACCTTCCCTTAATCCTTTGCTCCTCTTTTTGCTATAAATGGATATGTTTGAGTCTGTGTTTGTTTATGCCTCTGACGAAGGTCCGGTTTGCTATAAGGCCATCTCCCCTACAAATTTTATATATATACATGTACATACATGTATATATAACTTGCCTCTGACGAAGGTCCAATTTGGATCAAAAGCTACGGCCATTTCCCCAACAAATTTTATATAATTATATACAATTTTATTTTATTTTTTACCTGTCCCTTTAAGGGCTCTCGTTTTATTTATTGAGAGATAAACAGTATTCAGGCTATTACAAAACACATTGAGAATAACAGAAGTCTATCAGTATATACTTTTAGAGAATAACATATAACTATAATTATATACTTTTAGCGTAATGCCCCATTTAGATTACCCTATTTTGAACTCATAGTCAACAATGTCAACCACAAATTTGAGCTTTAAAAGCACTGAACACGTTTGGAAATTGTCAAAGACCAGTGTTCTCACTTGGTTACGAGCTTTAAAAGCACTGAACACGTTTGGAAATTGTCAAAGACCAGTGTTCTCACTTGGTGTATCCCAACATGTGCATAAAATAACAAAATTTGGACTCAATTGGTCATCGAAGTTGCAAGAAAATTATGAAAGAAAAAACACCCTTGTTGTACAAATTTGTGTGCTTTCAGATAGGAATAAAAACTTCTTGCAAGAAGTTTTTATTGTTTTACTGAGAAATTACCTCTTTCTCAAAAACTACGTTACTTCAGAGGGAGTCGTTTCCTACAATGTTTTATACTATCAACAGCTCTCCGTTGCTTGTTACCAAGTAAGTTTTGATGTTGAGTCATTACCAAACGTGTACGATACCTTTAAGCCAGTGAGAAACAATTTCGCGTGACCCCATCACAAAAACATATCAAAAATAGGGTCAAGTGGTTACGACTGTGATGCTTCTTTTCCATTCAGTTTATACTGTCAAGAATAAATACAAAAATCATTTAAAATACTTACAGTAATATGTTAAGCATATTTGCACTGTGATAATACAAGTTTTTATCCACTTGTTATCGCACTATACGACAATTTTATGGAAGGACTAAAGTTCAGCTTGTATGAGACCACACCTCGCGTATTAAATTTGCGCAGTTGAAGAAAAGTTGAAGTAACAGAGTTGGCAAAGTCGTTTCATTATTTTGTCTTTGTCAATGATAGTGTTCGTGTTATATAGGCTACTCCTTAAGAGTATGCAGCACCTGCAGCACCTGCAGCACAAAGTACGAAATGATGGGTTGCTACAAATTACCCAATTCCACAATCTCTATACTGTACTGTGTAACCATGAAACCCTTACTTACAAAAAGAGTGACCTCGTACATTCCAGGGCATTTCCAGGCAGGCAAGATACTACACTGGTCATATGAAAACAATTACATTTTGTGTCATAATTTCCACATAATTTTAAAAGTTATATAAAACACAGCGGAACAGGTGTGCCAATTTCTTCATATCAAAAATTGAAGAAGAAAAAAAACAGACAGTGCTTGCAATCTCCACATAAGATTTGATGTTTTCTGCCATTGAGCTATATGTACAAATCGTTCCTGCAGGAAGTCCGGGCTCTGTGGCTCTTTTGTAAATATGTGACCTCACAGGTTATGTGGTCTTTTATTCAGTGCTTTCCCGAGTCATGAACTACATTTCTTACGTTCCGGAAGTGAATGCAATTATTTGGGTGTTGCTTTTTGTACCCTGTACTTTTCCTTAAAATTAATATTTTTATACTGAAGTTAATTTCAAGTTTTCCCCATTTCCCTTCAGAAATGCCTTCAAACTCACAAGCAACTACTCTCAACTGGGACCATCACGTCTAAAGGTGACATTTTGCCGTTTTCCCTCGGGTTTTCACCTGAAATTTCGTTGACCCCCTTGGATGAAAAGAAAGTTCATTATTTTCAATATGGCACACTCGTTATGAGCCTGATTTTAATGCCAAGGGACAGGTAGACAAGTCTAGGATTTTTCTTGTCTGCGGTTGATTTGACGATTTGACTATACTGTTACTCGTTGCCCACACCAAGGACTGCACCACAAGTTTCACAGCGGTGTTCTCACTGATCGGGTATATTTTAAAGCAAGTACTCCGTTCGTCTTGCCAAGGTTTCTTTACAACTTGACTTTTAGTGTTTTCAACCTTCAGAGTTTATTAGGTTAGTGGGAATCGAGTTTACGTCTGCACCAGCCAGAATCATGGGAAGAGGTGCGAAGAATGGGGAGCTTTCGGACTCTGTTAACAGTCCGGATGACCGCTATTTGAGCGTCGAGTCCTCCGTCGACTCCAAAAGCGGTATTTACGTCCGGAAGAGTCAAATCGTGGCCTTCGTCGTGCTTGCTCTCGTCTTGGCGGCAGGTGTTGGACTCATGGCTGGACTGCTCCCAGAGTGTGACATCCCGTCCAAGGGTGCCATCACTGCAAAGCCGTTCACAACGGAAGCCCCAAAGCCCACAGAAGTCAAGCCCACCGAACCCAAGCCAACACCGACCGAACCAATACCAACAACCCCCGCCCCTTGTCTTGACGAGTGGTGCAAACTGCGCCTCCCGGCCGAAATTTACCCCGAACACTACAACCTTCTCCTGTACCCGGATCTCACGACCGGGAGTTTCTCCGGTACCGTGGACGTGGACATTAAAGTGACGGGGCCCATTAAATTCCCCCGTATTCACATCTTAAAAATGGACATCACCTCTTCAGAGATCAAGCTCAAGGGGTCTTCAACTCCTCTGAGTGTGGTGAGGATGTTTGGGTTCGAGTTGAATGAGTTTTGGGTGATGGAGATGACGGAAGAGATTCAGGCTGGTGACTATGTCTGGAGTCTAGCCTTCACCGGCTCACTGATTGAAGACAACCTTGGCTTTTACATGAGTAGCTACACGAACAGCGCTGGAGAAAAAAGGTAAAATCAAACAATTTCTTAGAGCTGCTTAAGCAGAAAATATTGCTTAAACATTTCTGCTTAGCAAAAATAAGCAGGATACCAGTCACAGATTTTACATGTGATATGGTAGTTTGGCTGGTAACTTTATTCTGGTAAGCATAATTTTGTTGTGCTTAGCTGATTTTTGTGCTTAAGCAGCTTTATGAAATTGGGCCCAGGGGGCTAAGACTGATCTTAATTGTGTATCAGTCTTAACTGCTAAGCAAAGTGTGATGTCACGATCAAGGCCCAATTTCATAAGCACAA
Organism: Plazaster borealis; assembly: GCA_021014325.1. NCBI lineage: Eukaryota > Metazoa > Echinodermata > Asteroidea > Forcipulatida > Labidiasteridae > Plazaster > Plazaster borealis. Next base: position 15,858,747 of record CM037468.1, on the reverse strand, counting down.
AAACTAGCTAAGCACAACAAAATTATGCTTAGCAGAATAAGGTTACCAGCCAAACTACCATGTCACATGTACAGTTTGTGACTGGTATCCTGTTCATTTCTGCTAAGCAAAACATTGTTAAGCAATATTTTCTGCTTAAGCAGCTCTATGAAATTGGGCCCAAATGGCAACTCATCTTGAGTTGAATCTTTAATGTTTTGTAAAATCAAGCCCTGCAGCCCTAACAATAAAAACACAAATTATGCAAGTCTTTATTTAGCAGCATAATAAGGCATGGGTCCAATTTCATAATTGCATAATTTCATGTTTACTGGTAAGCAAATTTACTATGCTTACTATCAAGGTTCACTCTATCTGTGCAGTTGATTTGTTTTGCTGTTTCTTTTGGTAAACAAGATTGTCTTGTTCTTCTTTTTTTAAATGTGCACTGCTTTTTCACTGCTTTTTGCGTTTTACACTTTAGATATGTTTTCTTTTTAAGGTTTATTTTGTTTAAAGCTTGCTATTGTGTACATATTTATATATTATATGAAATTGCTCAATAAAAAACTAAAAATACTGGAATCAACCAAATACGTCATCAACTGGCCATGAAATTATGATAATATAGCACATAATCAAATACCAATTAGGCCTATGTAGTGTGTATTAGTTTAGGCCCCTACCTATACACTTTAAGGTAATCGTTCGGCATCCACCGCTGACTGGGTTTTTTTTAGTGAATGCATAACTTTATGCCTTATTTCTGCAGGAAATTCGACAAGTCATTTAAATAAATACACACCGTTATTACATTGGACTTTGAACTCTGTTCTCGTTCTGATAAAGCGTTTTGTAGTACGCTGTAGGCTGCAGAACCATTGCGTAGTTACGTTCCATGTAGAACTAATCTATAATCTGATAAGGATGTTGTGTATTTTATTGCATTTACAGGGAGCAAGATACTTCAAGCAAACAATTTACGGGAAATTCAAAAATGTTTTATTTGCAATTCAGCTTTTCAAATACACAATGGATGGCACGGAGTGGGTTGAAGGTCACTTGTTTGTTTACAGACTAACCCCACCTCTTACAAAAGTTGAAATGAAACGATAAAGATCTTTGTATAACATTCGTAAAAGGGGATTTTCGTCAAGTTAGGCCACATAAAAAGAAAATGTTGATCGTTCTTTTTTTTTGTTTAGTGTTGGGAGTGGACACAATGGGTGGCACGGAGTGGGTTGAAGTACACCTTCTTGTTTACAAACTAACCCCACATCTTACAAAAGGTGAAATGAAACGATAAAGATCTTTGCATAACATTCGTAAAAGGGTATTTTTGTCAAGTTAGGCCACATACAAAAATAATTGTTTGTCGTCCTTTTTTTAGAGTTCAGAATGGGAGGGCGGTGTTTTTGTTTTAGTGTTGTTTTGGGGGGTGGGGTGGGGTTGGGGAGGGGGTTTTTGGGGGGGGGTTATTGAGTTTGGTGACATGGCAAAATATGAAACAAACTTATAAAGAAATCATCACAATCACTATAAAACAGAGGGTTTGTGTGATATTTTTAATTGTTTTGTTAAACCCATTTAAACTCCTAGGGTTAAGATGACATTTTCTGTAAACATTTTCAACAAACTAAAACGCAGTGTAGGCTAAGTAAATATTTGAAGAATTGTTCTTGTTTTTTCCAACATGAATAACTTTTCTTCAAACGTATTTTCAAACCTAACTGTGTGTTCAACGCAGAACGGAGCCAAGTTTGACTGAAAAGTTCATTGAAAAGGCTGTTTTATGATTTACATTTGGGGGTTTTTAAGTCGGGTTTTGTAGGGTCGGGCGGGGACGATCAACAGCTGTTTGTTTTATGTGGCCTTATCACAGGCCGGCGGGCCAACTTAACCCCCGCCCCTTACAAAAGTTGAAATGAAACGATAAAGATCTTGTTTAACATTCGTATAAAAGGGATATATTTTTTTTGAAGATTTTACAGGCCTGCCATCTTGGCACTCAGACAATTATTTTTTAGACGTTTAATAACTATTTCAGGTCGCTGTACATGGGTGGGGAAAAAACTTGCGGATAACTGTTTTTGCAATGGCAAAGCTATTTTTCACCCGTTCAAGATGCTGCCTTCAAAGCGAGGCTGGAAGGAGAAAACCGTCATTCAAAAGCGGCTGAATGAAGGCGAGGTATACGACAAAGAAAAATATGCAACAAAAGTTCAAGATATCAAATTTAAATACGGTATCCGAGTGGCCATTTTTCAGTAATTTTTTTGGTAATTACTCCACAAGCTAATGACCATAAAAAAGACTTACTTTATAAAGAGTACTGGGGAGCTGTTGATATTATGAAATATTGTTAGAAACGACCCTCTTTGATGTAATGTAGTTTTAGAGAGAGAGGTAATTTCTAACCCAAAAATTTGATTCTGAGAAAGACTTCAGGCGTGAAACCTTTCCCGGGCATTTGTTGAAAGCACACAATTCTACAAGGGTATTTTTTCTTTCATTATTCTTGCAACTTTGATGACCAATTGAGCCCAAATTTTCACAGGTTTGTTATTTTATGCATGTTGTGATACACTAAGTGAGAACACTGGTCTTTGACAATTACCAAAAGTATACCCTGCCTTTAAAGGCACTGTACACGATTGGTAATGACTCAACATATATATTAGCATAAAAACTGACTTGGTATCGAGCAACGGAGAGCTGTTGATAGTATAAAACATTGCGAGAAACGACTCCCTCTGAAGTAACGTAGGTTTTGAGAAAGAGGTAATTTCTCACTAAAATAATAAAAACTTCTTGCAAGAAGTTTTTATTCCTATCTGAAAGCACACAAATTTGTACAACAAGGGTGTTTTTTCTTACGTAATTTTCTTGCAACTTCGATGACCAATTGAGCCCAAATTTTCACAGGCTTGTAATTGTTTTATGCATAATGTTGGTATACAATGAGAACACTGGTCTTTGACAATTACCAAACGTGTACGATGCCTTTAATGGTCAATGTTCCGGTAGTAAAAACGTACATTGTAAATAGTGTACTAAATAAAAATAACTAAATTTAAGTTTTCACAAACTTAGAAGCTATTATATAAATAATTATTTTACAAAACAAACAATTTCTTTCTGTTTTCCTGACTTTTTTTACAAAAAGATACGAAAATCTAACACAGTCTCAGTATTCCAACATGCACCAAAAAACATTTTTGTGGTTTTTGTCCCCTCTTGAACCCACACTGATAGCTTCAAGGTCAATGCGAGTAAGTTACCCTATATATATTTCACCCTGGGTTCAACTCTGCACTCCCCACCCCCACCCCCTGCCAATAAAACGAAATGTCCTCCCCTTGTCAAACTTCAGACCCTGCGTGGGTTAAAGGTTCAACACCCTCGGCTAAATCTGCTTACTTTTGCACCCAAACAAAACCGGCATGTTTGTTGTAATTTTTGTCGACTGTAGTTTTGTAAAATGTAACACCTGAGATTCCGTCCACACTGACCCTGTTTTTTAAGACGTGCGTTGGCCAGGGGTCAAATTAGATCTGTAATGTAGCTCTGACGTCACACACGTCCACCGTCGTAACTCCCCTGTCGGCAAACACTTAAAACAAAAAGAATGTTACAACTGCATATTATTTTTTATAGTTTTAAGATAATCCAACCCAAACAATCAATAAGCTGTATTGTATTCATATTTATTTTTAATCAAACTAACTTTATGAACAAAATGTTTAATTTTAAAGTTTATTGGCCCGAAGGATCTTTTTCAATGCACAGCGACTTTCCTTGCAAACTTATTTTCTAATAATCTGCAAGGCAATTAAATTTGCTCAAAGGTTCCGAACTTTGTTGTTGTGTCATGGGTCACATTGTCCTTGCCCATACTTGTGTACGTCCCTTTGTCCGCCAGTCCTCTTGTCTGCATCTTCTTTGTCAGTAGGTTTGGGGTTCAAAGGCTATTTATTTACCCAAACCTAAATGCTGTCCCCAATGATCTGACCATGACTTGTCATAACTGCATTACCATAAAAAATGCCTACAATTTCTATGTTATTTGTTATGCCATGATAACTGATATATAGATTATATTGCAAACCAAAATATGTTACGGGAATTGAATAATATGAGCAACTACATTAGAGCAAGCCTCGTGAGAAAACTTCAACCGGCTTTTTTTCTGTCAACAGCCGTCAAGATATTATTGAGTTTCTCCAAACAAAAGGAATGTTGAAAACAAAATACTAGTAATAGCGCCCTCAAGTGTTACTTACCAACAACTAAAACAAAATCGCCATCTGTCAAAAAAGTATCATCATGTCTGTCTTTTTTCTGCATGTCTGCTCCTGGAGATTTTGTCATTTTAGAACCACTCACTGACTCATTCGAGTCATGTTTCGACTTTATAGCTTCAGGGTGTTTGCCATTCACAAAGTGAAAAGGTTGAACGGGATGTTTGGTGAGTGTTTTGGGGGACTTTGACCAATTAATTTCGGACTTTATTTTTCTTTAAAATCCCTGCTACTTACTTACTTACGGTTAATGGGTAAATTAATTATTAGGCATAGCCTTTGTGACCCCATATCCTATCCTTTCCTCCTTCCAGTGAGAATCCAGTCTTTTCTTAAATGTTGCTACAGTTTTGGCATCTACTAATGCTTGTGGAAGGGAATTCCAGATGTTTATCACTCTTTGGGTGAAGAAGTTCTTCCTGCATCCAATGTTTTTCTTTACTTTGGGATGGCTTGAAGAGTTTAAAGACTAAGTAAGAGAGTGACCTCTTGTCATGGTTCTGTCAGCTGTTTTGTAGCCTTGATCAAGGCTGTGTAGACAAGTACTCTAGCTAAAACCATAGAGCAAGGATACTAAAACCTCAGCTGCCCGAATGCGATACAACCCCAGCCCCCCGACTGACTAAAAAAAAATAGCACACCGCACTCTCACCATGCACACACACAGCGCCTGTACACGAACACACATCCTTACGGATCCGGTTTGTGGGGTACTGCTATTGTTGTTCTATTATTCCCTTTTCTGAAGAATTCCCTTGTGGGGCCCAATTGTTCCTATTGAAATGACCTTGTGGGGTCAATTGTTCCATTGTTGTCAGGACCCCACATATGCCCTTCCGTGTGTCCATTACAATGTACGCATTACACACACACACAAACCGCTATTCCACACACCGCTATCGCCCACAATCCTAGCCCATGAGCTGTCAGGCTCACAGCCTTGATGATCTTGTACACTTCCGGGTCTTGCGGTTATGGTAATGAGTGCGCTCTACTTGTAATAAAAGGTATGTAATGGCCGCCCGACGACGACGCGATTCCAAGAGGGGGCGGTCTGTTATAAAGGTCAAAATAAAGGTCAAATTTTGTGCAGCTGATTGGACGGCTGTAAACTAATGATTCATATCCATTTCCTCTAAACCAACCATAATGGTGTGTGATTGGCTATTAGGAATGATGTATTATTCATGAAATAAATCTTTACATATCCACTCACCCCCCCCCCCCCCATTTTCCACGGATTTGCGAAGAAAAACAATGAAACACATAAGACCCGGAAGTGTACAAGATCGTCAAGGCTGTGAGCCTGACGGCTCACGGGCTAGGATGTGGGCGATAGCGGTGTGTGGAACAGCGGTGTGCGTGTGTGTGTCAGTCGGGGGACTGGGGTTGTATCGCACTCGGGCAGCTGAGGTTTTAGTATCCTTGCTCTATGGTTTTAGCTAGAGTACTTGTCTACACAGCCTTGATCAAGGCTAGCTGTTTTGAAGAACTTACTGCTGTCCACCTTATCAAGACCTTTTAAAATCTTGAAAGTCTCTATAAGGTCTCCTCTTTCTCTTCTTTTCTCAAGGGAATATAAAATAACTTAAGTTTGGCTTAATTTAATAATGTAAAAATAAATGTCGGCTACTTTCTAAGTTCTTCTACCTCCCATCCAAATTCACTTGCGGATGGGCTGACGTACGTATACATTTTATTAAGCACATTTTTCCATTCTCCCGACCTAATAGTAATTAATAACCGCTGGTCTCTCCCTATGATTAGACTCTCAGTATTACTAATACTACAGCTCTGTCGTGTAACTGTAAATCCATTGCAAATAATTGTTGTCTTCTTTTGTTGGTTGCCTTGTTCTAAAAAACAGGCACCATTAATTATAATCTAGCCCCATGTGGTTCCAAAGTCTGAACACTATTGTCATAAGGCCACATAATAATAAAAATATGAAACTTTTTTTTTTCTTCATAAAAAACGGTCTTTTCAATGATCTTTTCAATAAAATTTGGCTCCCAGATTTTTCAGCTGATATTTTTTCTAAATCCATAGGTTGGATATAGATGTTTGATTGGAGAAAGGTTTAAATTCATGTTGGCAAAAACAAGAACAATTCTTCAATTTAGTCTACACTGCATTTTAGGTTTTTTTAAGTTTACAGAAAAAGTCATCTAGGAGTTAAATGGGTTTAACAAAACAATTAAAAACATCAAAATCATACAAACCCTCTGTTTTATAGTGATTGTGATGATTTTTGTTTTTCGTTATTTCATATTTTGCCATGTTAAAAAAAAAAAAACGCCCTTCCACCCCCACTTCCCCCCCCCCAAAAAAAAGGACGATCAACAAATGTTTGTTTTGTGTGACCTAACGTTGCATTGTGCCGTTGCATTGTACTGACGCTTGGAGCTGCTGTGTCAGACTGTTATCCTAGAGCTAAATTTCGGGGAGAATCCACAAGACCGACGACGAGGCTTTTTGCTCAAAATTTTACTGGACCAGAATCTTTGTTACGAATCAAAATGAGAAAAGACATGACGGACAACAGCACGACGTGATAGGCGACTGCACAACGCGATAGCACGATGCAATGCCAAGAGGTGACGCCTTGACAGCAAGATGCGAGGGCACAATGCGACGGCAGAGCGGTAGATGCTGTGTTCCAGAACTGAGCACAGTCGTTGGCACTTTCATTGAACTCAGCCAGGTCTCCAGCCTCGCACCTCTAAATTAGTAGGAAAATAGGTGACAAAATGACACGACAGGATGATGCAATAGCACCTGAGCACAGCACAGCGTGAAAGGGTGACGCCATGGCATGACACAACGCACAGTCGACGTCTTTAAAACACCATAGTAACTTGGGCTGTGCTTAACCGGATCAGTCAGTGAAAATGCGGCGAGTATCACTTTAAAGTTTCAAAGATCTTACCTTTCTTCCATTGTTTTTATCATTTGTTTGCAGGAATATTGCAACAAGTAAATTTGAGCCTACTTCAGCTCGTAAAGCGTTCCCCTGCTTCGACGAACCCAACTTGAAGGCAGAGTACACAACGACCCTCGTCCATCCCCCCGCTCCTTACATTGCCCTGTCCAACATGAACGTCAGTGTAAGTCACATCCGGAAAAACTTCAATGAGGCTAGCCATTATAGGAGTTATTTTTATTATTCTGGTAATGAAACCAAGGATGCCTCATAAGTGAACTTAATCACTGTAGCTCGCAAGCCTGAGGAAACCTGCAAACAAGGGTGCTTGCTATGTGAACCAGAAACGCCGGGTTTAACCCCTACTTTTCCACGATAAGTGTTCTGGGTTCTTTTACAGGAAGTGTGCATGAAGATTTGTTATTACTATTATTATATAGCTCTGGTAATGAAACCAAAGATTCCTCATAAGTGAACTTAATCACTGTAGCTCGCGAGCCTGAGGAAACCTGCAAACAAGGGTGCTTGCTATGTGAACCAGAAACGCCGGGTTTAACCCCTACTTTTCCACGATAAGTGTTCTGGGTTCTTTTACGTGTACTACCAATCCTAGTACACAGGACCTACGGCTTAAAGTCCCATCCAAAGGACAAAGCAATAATTGGTAAAGCATGATACAAGTGTCATGACCGGGACTCGAACCCACACTCTGCTAATCAGAAACACCAGAGCTTGAGTCCGGTGCTCTTAACCTCTCGGACACGGCACACCAGAGTGGAATCTCACAAAATCGAATTTTCAGGCTATTATTTGCACGCCATCTTGTGTTGAAGAACAGGACGTCCTTAGCTACAGTCGTAGCCGTAGCTGTAGCCGCCAATTCTGATACGGCCTAAATCTGTTATGGGAAATAACTCCCATCCACTTTATCGGTTTTAGGAACCAATGAGATTTGGTGGAAGATTGAGAAGTCTAAAATGTTGTACCAGAAGATTTTTTAAATACCTTTGTACCCTCTTCTATTTGAGTTATTAATGCTCATCAGTTGTATTATCAAATGTTTTGTTTCCAACTTCCTTATATTTTTCTTGTCGTTTTTTTGATGTCATTTTTAAAGGTTTCAAAGCCATTTTTACAAACTCTATTTTTACCTTAAAGATATTGTTTAACAGCAAAATAAGTAATGAAAAAATGCTTTATTTTTTGAATTTCCTTTTTTATAATTCAAAAATCATTGAGATCGGCCAAAAATGTCCAAGTTCTTGTTCTTTGTTTCCTCAGTGTGATCTGTAGGTGTTTGGCATTTCATATCTTTCCACTTCCAATTTGAAGTGATCGCATGATAGCAACCCTATTATATTTAACCATCATTTGAAAGATCTGATCTTTCTCTTTCCAATGATGGTAAGCTTGGGTATGGAGGGTGAACATGGATAAAACTACAGACTTTATAAACAAAGGTCCTTTGTTGTGCTTTTTTGGTGTAAGTGTTCAGCGACGAGGTCACCAATGGTAAAGAAGAGGAGGTATGAGTGCAGTCGACGAAAGTCGCCTATGGTACAGAAAGCTTACCATGATGCTGTTAACATAATTTAAATATTTTCTTATTTCTTGTTCCATCTTTCTTGAAACAGATGACCACAAGCTACCCGCTAGATCCCAGTTTAAAGCAAACGACGTTTGAACGCTCAGTGCTGATGAGTACATACTTGGCCTGTTTCATCGTTTGTGATTTTGACCACAAAGAGATAATCCTGAGCAGTGGAAAACCTGTAAGATGATTTGTCAACTTTTTTAATTTCGCAAAACATTTTGTAAAAACATTTTGGGCTCACACCAGAACGACTGTGCCAGAACTACCACCAGTATGCTTTTAAAATACCCATTGTGCTGATCTATAATAAAATATGTTAAAGGCATCGTACATGTTTGGTAATTGTCAAAGACCAGTTTTCTCATTTGGTGTATCCCAACATATGCATAAAATAACAAGCCTGTGAAAATTTGGGCTCATTTAGTCATCGAAGTTGCAAGAAAATGATGAAAGAAAAAACACCCTTGTTGTACAAATTTTTGTGCTTTCAGATAGGAATAAAAACTTCTTGCAAGAAGTTTTTATTATTTTAGTGAGAAATTACCTCTTTCTCAAAGACTACGCTACTTCAGAGGGAGTCGTTTCTCACTATATTTTATACTTTCAACAGCTCTCTGTTGCTCGTTACCAAGTCAGTTTTTATGCTAATATATATTTTGAGTAAATACCAAACGTGTACAATGCCTTTAAAGGACCAATTTCATTTGTTGTAAGGCAATAACAAGCAATTGCAACCATTTAAACAAAATTGAAAATTTCCTTGTTATTGTATTCAGGGTTCTTCCCATGCACAAGCTAGCTAATCGGCGCAAATCTCGGCCGATACGCAAAAAACTAAATAATAATAATAATAATTTTGCAACCATTTAAACAAAATTGAAAATTTCTTTGTTATTGTATTCAGGGTTCTCCTCATGCACAAGTTAATCGGGCCGATCCGCGCAAATCTCGGCCGATATGTAAAAAACTAAATAATGATAATAATATTTTATTTTACAAATTTTTAATATATGGTAGTTTCACACAAAAAAACGAAAAGAAAACCATATAGAATGCTCCAAATTGCACAGTTTCCTTTTAATTCTCTCCCTGCTTGCTAGACCATTGTACTGTACTGACTCATCTGTGGTCAGCTTTGTTCCATCAGCATCAATTATTGTGCTTAGTGCTTGCATTCTGCCAAAGTCACAGCTAGGATTCATCCAGCATCGAAAATATCTGAAATGTCCTATATCGTATTACGACAACTCCCCAGTCCCCAGCCACTTTTCATTTGGAAATAGTGATCTTCGGTGACATTGCTGTAAATCCCGGCCCTGAAGCTGAAAATAACTCAAACTCAGCAGAAGCTAGTCCAAACTCTGCAAATTCCTACTCACGTAACAAGCTTCTCAGTCTCCGTTATGCCCCATCCACTTGTGCTTCAACTCTGCCTTCCTGTAAATTTACATTGCAGAATCTTGGCCTTTTTGTAAATCCCAGCACTGTTTACCGACCTACACATCATGGTAAAAAAGCTGGTCTCCGTAGAACTGTTCATAAACTCCCTATACCTGAAGTTACACCCCCATCTGTTCTAGCACCAGTGACTCCAGCCAAATCTCAACTCAGCCTTTGTGTTCTGAACACACAGTCCATCTGTAACAAGTATGACGATTTTGCTGATTTTGTTCTGCAAAATGATCTGGACCTTGTTGCCGTTTCAGAAACATGGCTGAGACCAGATGACAACTTAACATGTCGTCAGTGTACCTCTGCTGGCTACTACTTTCATCACATCCCAAGACCTCACAAGACCGGTGGAGGAGTTGCAATACTGTACAGATCTACTTTATCTGTCTCTGTGAAAAGTAATGACGTCCAATACACAACTTTTGAATCTCTTCATGCTGAGGTTTCCGAAAAACTCTAAATCTGTTCGCCTTGTCATTGTATAGACCTGAAAGAGATTCCAACGGCCAACATGTGACTTTCTCAAGTTTTCTTAGGGAGTTTGAGAACTTGATTTTGGAATATCTCCTTCATCCATTGGAAATCATCATCACCGGTGACTTTAACATTCATGTTGATGACATCCACAACACCAATGCAAACCAGTTTAAGCATCTACTTCAGGCTTTCGGTCTTACCCAGCATATCAAGGAGCTGACTCATCATCTCGGTCATTGCCTGGACCTTGTCATAACTCGTGACATCACCCCACCTATTGTCTCAAACTTTGTTATTCTACCTGGATTCTCAGACCATTATGCAGTCATGTGTAACTTGAGTCTGTGCAAGCCCAAAGTCCCAACCATCACTATAAAGAGCCGACAGTGGAAACATGTGAATTCTCCTGAAGTGTTCCGCGACATAGGAACTCATTTAGCAAAGCTGGAAATTGATCACGACTGCTTGGATTCCTATGTCAGCCAATATGAGAGTACTATCAGTGACATCTTGGATAAATACGCACCCTGGAAAACAAGATCAGTCAAGGTCCGAACTGAAGTTTCCTGGTTCAATGATGATATTCGTACAGCAAGAAAGATCTGTCGTCAACTTGAGCGGAAATGGCGGAAAAATGGCAAAATGGAAATACAACGACAAGAATATCGCAACCAATGTAAAGTAGTCAGGAATTTGATCAACCAGGCAAAGATCACCCATTATTCATCACAAGTACAAGAATCCTCAGGAGATCAAAAGAAGCTCTTCAAGATAATTGGTAAGTTGTTGCTCAAACCCAAAACCCCTGTCCTTCCATCCACTTACAATGATCAGGACTTGGCAAATGAATTCCAGCAATTCTTTGTCACCAAGATTTCAGACATCCACTCATCATTTTCATCAGTCCCTTACAACGTGCCGCAGACATTGCCACATCTTCAACCAGAGTGTAGACTATCTGTGTTTGAGCCTTCCACTGTTGCTGATTACAGAGGGTTATTATGAAATCTCCTTCAAAATCCTGTGAGCTGGATCCAGTGTCAACATCCATGATGAAGCAAAACATTGATATATTTGTACCCTACATCACTAATTTTGTAAACGAATCTCTCAGTTCCGGTTGTTTCCCCGATAGCCTCAAAGTTTCCTACATCAGGCCGCTCATCAAGAAACCAAACATAGACAAGGAGATATTCAAAAACTACAGACCGGTTGCAAACTTAAAATATCTTGGAAAAGTCATCGAACGAGTAGTTTCATCACGCATTTCTGATCACATTCATACTTTTAACCTGTCCGACGTGTTCCAGTCAGCATACAAGCCTTTCCATGGGACAGAAGCTGCACTAGTCCGTTTTAGCAACGATATTCTTTCTGCAATGGACAATGGTAACCTAACAGCACTAGTCCTGCTAGACTTGAGTGCTGCCTTTGACACTGTTGATCACAACATCCTTCTCTCTCGGCTCCAGAATCACCTTGGCATAGAGGACACAGCCCTAGCATGGTGCAAATCGTATCTCTACAATAGAACTCAGCATGTATGTATTGGCACCGAGATATCAGACCCTGTTGTTTTGAACTACTTTGTGCCGCAGGGGTCGGTACTGGGCCCGCAGTGGTTTACGCTGTACACTTTACCGATTCGTGACATCATCCTGAAATTTAATCTGAATTACCATGTGTACGCAGACGACACTCAGCTATACATCACGTTTAAATCTTCTCAAGAAAACGCCAATGCATCTATTGCAAGACTTGAGAAATGCATCCAAGAGATTCGACGTTGGACACAACAAAACTTCCTGAAGTTAAATGATGATAAGACAGAGTTCCCTCTATTTGGGTCACGTCAACAGTTAACAAAGGTTTCTGTGCCATACATTTCCATCGGTGATGCTCGGATAGCTCCCTCGCTGCAAGCTCAGAACGGGTTATTTTTGATTCATCGATGACACTTCAACCACACATCAACAACATCGTTTGTCTGTCATCATATCACATCAGGAATATTGGTAAGATTCGCAAGTACTTGGACAAAAGTGCCACTGAAAAGGTCATTCATGCATTTGTTACTTCTTGTCTCGACAGCGGCAATGCTCTTCTCTACAGTCTTCCTAACAACCAGATTTCCCATCTTCAATGCCTCCAAAATACCGCTGCCCGCATTGTGACACTGTCTAGAAAATCCTGTTCTATCACCCCCATTCTGAAACAACTACACTGGCTCCCTATCTCTCAATGAATCATCTTCAAGCTGATGCTCATTGTTCACAAAGCACTTAATGGCAAGGCTCCCCACTATATTTCTGAACTACTTCAAGTTTATACTCCATCAAGGAATCTTCGATCAAGTTCCATGCTTCTCCTCATTGAACCCAAGTCTCGACACTCATGGGGTGACAGGTCTTTTTCTTCAGCTGCGCCACGCATCTGGAACTCGACCACTTAATCTTAGATCTTGTCTTTGTACCACAAAATTCAAATCGCTTCTCAAAACTTATCTTATGTCGCAGGTTTTCATTGACTAATTTTGTTGTGTCTGTTTTTCTTTGTTTTGTTTTGTTTTTGTTTTTGGTTTTACTGCACCTTGAACACCCAGCAGGGTGGATATGTGCGCATTACAAGTCTTATCATTATTGTTATTTATTATTAGGAGATCTTTGAAAACCAAGAATAACACCAAATAGAAAACATTCCAAAGACCTTGTTTCAATTCGGCCAAACATCCCAAAATCGTGGCCCAGAATGCCCCACAGTTTTGAAAAACCTGGGGAGAACTTCTGGATCTGCGGTACCCCTATAGCACAGTATCTGTCTCCTGACATACGCTGACATCCCCCCAAATACTTCCCCTATTACCCACTAATGATGAACACTTATAAAGCCCCGGTATCCACCACAGATAGGCGCTCATGGCGCTGGAAATCGCTCTTTTTTTACAACTGTAACGCAGAGTTGAAAATGAGACCCATTAATGTTGCACCTTGTACGGTTTTACAAAGTGCTGTGGTGCAACAGGGCTCAAAGTTAACACTTGACCGCAGGCCAGAGGCCAGTGTTTTAAGTGTCGGGCCAGTAAACTTATGACCGGACAAGTCCGGTGGTCTTGTGTTTTTTTGAATAATAATAGGGGAGCCTACCTCACCTCTCCATCTTTAATTTTAAAACTTGTTCAACTGTTGACTTTGAGTCTGATAAATATCTTTCAATTCTGCTGAGTATGTAAGTTTTACCGATAAGACAAATGAGATAAATCTTCTCTTAGTGCTTGTTCAGATAAAAACAGTTTCATTGTGACACTGTGTAGATAGACTTTTTGTCTCATTTTGGTTTTGGTCTTGCAGCAAATTTTCTGGTCCAGTAAAAGTTTTGAGCCACAGGCTCTGTGGTCTTGTGAAATGTTTCCCCAAATTCGAGCTCTGCAATCCGCGGCCATCCATGCCAGAAAACACCAAAGCAAATGCCTTTTCCAATCTTCATCATAAGTAAAAAGACCCCAAAATTCATAAAGTTGCAGACATTTTTCCCAAAGTGTGAGCAGTAAATGTTCCATTTATTTCCATAACAAGTTGACTTGCCGTTGATTGTTGTTGTTGTTGTTGTTGTTATTACAGTTCAGAGTGTACGCACCTCCAGACCAGATCGATCAGGTGGACTATTCCCTTTCCGTCGGCGCTAACGTCACGGAATATTTTGAGGGTTACTTTGATTTGGAGTACCCATTGCCAAAATTAGGTGAGTGAAACAAATTATAATTTTCAATTAGTATACAAATAAATGCATAAGTTTGTTTGCTTTGTTATACGGCCGACAAGAGAAGTAATGCATTCGGTGTGGCGTGTCGTGGCCGAGCGGATAAGAACACCGAACTCAAGCTCTGGTGTTTCTGATCAGCAGAGTGTGGGTTCAAATCCCGGTCGGACACTTGTGTCCTTAAGCAAGACACTTAACCACATGCTTCGACCTTCGGATGGGACGTTAAGCCGTAGGTCCCGTGTGTTGTGTAATGCACGTATAAGAACCCAGTGCACTTATCATAAAAAGAAGGGGTTCGTCCCGGTGTTCCTGGTTTGATCAGCAGCATATTGCGCCACAGCACCTTGTAAACCATTACATGGTGCTATAAAGGAATAGGTCTCATACTTCAACACGTAGCTCCGCACACCTTGCAGGAAAAATACTGAGCGCCTTGATACGCCCCTAGGGGTGTGATAAAGCGCTATATAAGAACCCAGTATTATTATGTTCAACTCTCTGTCCTGACAGACGTGGACGCTAATTGTTTTCTTATGTTCTTCTAATTTGTCAAGACATGATCGCTATTCCTGACTTTGTTTCTGGTGCCATGGAGCACTGGGGCTTGATCACGTACCGTGAAGTCAACCTGCTGTACTCAGAAACTGACTCGGCCGAGTCCAACAAGCAACGAGTAGCCGAGGTGGTCGCTCATGAGCTGGCTCATCAGGTGAGTTTTTTTTAGCCACTCTAAATTAAAGGTTATTTGATTTAATTCTAGTATTATCAGCCTACTCGACACCTGCGGTCTTCATCCCTCAATCTTCTGCATCAACCTTCCCCTCCTCCACGGACTTGTTCCTATGGTGGTAGAGCATTCAGCGTTGTAGCTCCTTCACTTTGGAACAGCCTGCCATCTGTTCATCAGGGAGTCGTCGACCATCGAGTTGTTCAAGTCTCGCCTTAAGACTCATCTTTTCAAACAGTATTTGTGTAACATTGTAACTTATTGAAAGTTTTTATCTATTTTTAATTTTCTACAACTATTTTTAACTAGTTCATCTTTTTAGATTACTGTGTATTTGGCTGGTCCAGACGCAATTTTTTGTCAAATTGTTTAATTATCATTGTTTTTTATTTCATTTGTTTACTCCATTTTGCTTGTGCAGCGCCTTGAGGTGGAACCGATCTGCAACTGTTTGCGCTTTATAAATCTCTCTTTTTTATTATTATTATTATTATTATTATTATTATTATTATTGAAGCGGCCTAGTGTTCACTGCCTCAAGTTCTGGTTTGTTAGATTCCGGCAAGACACTTAAACCACAATTGCTTCTGCCTTTGGACGGGACGTCAAGCTTTAGGTCCTGTGTGTTGTGGAACACACACAAAACAACCCAGTACACTTTATGTAAAGAGAAGGGTTCGTTCGGTGTTTGTGATCTGGTAGCATTTTGCACCACCTCACCTTGTATCCTTGTATCCTTGTATTTTTGTGGTTTCTTTTTTAAATTGACAAAACAACAAAAACAGATTTAGAAGTTTTGCAGGTTCACGTCCCATTCGTGTCATGTGGCCGAACGGTTTAGAGCATCAAATTCAAGTTCTGATGGTTAAGTCATCGGGGTGCGGGTTCGAATCCCGGTCATGACACTTGTATTCTTTAGCAAGATACTTTACTGTAATTGCTTCTCTTCACCTAGGGGTATAAATGGGTACCTGCGAGGGTAGAGGTTGATATTTTGTTTGAAAAGCCTTCGGAGCGCCACGGTTGCCCAGGGTTGTATACTCCCCAGGGAGCTGAGAAAGATTAAAGGAATGTTGTTGGCCCAATGACCAGGGTACTAATGTAAAGCGCATTGAGACATTATTGTAAAGTGAACTAATTATCATTTTATTATTATTTTCTTGTTTTTTCTCAAATTGTTTTTTCTTTACTTGCACCCTTTTTTTCTTCATAAATTCAGTGGTTTGGTAACATTGTGACGATGGATTGGTGGGATGACCTATGGCTTAACGAGGGCTTCGCCAGCTATGTAGAGTACCTTGGCGTCGACTTCGTCCACCCAGACTGGCAGAAGGTTAGTTTGATTTCCTCTCCTCCAATGTTTGATAAAGGTTTGGGGTTTTTTATAAACAACCTCCCAGTGAGGAGTAGAAGGGAAGATTGCCCATTGGGCTGGTGGAGAAAGATGGCATAAGGCCACAATAATACAAATTAATGATCATCCCCGCCCGACCCTACGAAACCCCCTGACCCCATTTTATTTATTTATTTTTTTTTTTTTTTATCACAAAAAACGGTCTTTTCAATGATCTTTTCAGTCAAATTTGGCTCCCGGATTTTTCAGCTGATATTATTTCAAAATCCATAGGTTGGAAATAGATGTTAAAAGAAAGGTTATGTTGGCAAAAACAAGAACAATTCTTCAAACATTTACTGGAAATTTACAACAACAATAAACGTCCTCCCACCCCAACTTCCCACCAAAAAAGGACGGTCAACAAATTTTGTTTTATGTGGCCTTACGGAAACTCCATCAGCTACAAACAGTATATTGGAGCATAGAGCAAGGATCACTAAAGATTATTGAGCGCTGAAGGCACAAGATGGGGAACTGGAGCTCCATCTATTGTTGGAACGAGAAATACGCATGGGCGCCATTTTAGCAAGCAAATGTTTTGATATCATTGATAGCAATGGTCATTGTCTGCACTGATCTATTTTTGCATCAAAAGAGTTGCTTGCTAAAATGGCGTCCAGTTAACATCTCACATTTCAGCCCAAGTTCCCCGTCTATAATCTTTGATGTATCCCACTCAGACCCGCAGAAGGTAACTTAAAATATCATTTGGAAGGTTCAGGAATTCCCTAATCTGCCTTTCAAGATACAGCAAAGGGACGTTTGCAACATTTGGCTGGGTAAGAAATATCATGGAAGCTCCATTAGGAAGCTCCAAATATTGCTTAGAAATTTTCTTCTAAGCAAAAATATAGCAGGATACCAATCATAAATGATACATGTGAAATGCTATGTTGGCTGGTAACCTTATTTTGGTAAGCATTTTTTATTTCTTCTTTGTGCTTAGCCACTTTTTGTGCTTAAGCAGCTCTATGAAACAGAGCTCTGCTTTAGAATACATGGGTCATGGGTTCGAATCCCATCAAAGTAGCCTGTGGGTTTTGTTTCTGAAGATCTTGGATGGAAAGCACTGGCTTAAAGGAACATTACAGAACTGGTAATAAACAAAAATTTAAGATCACAGATTTACATAAAACTTACACGATCTAATGATGATGATAGTAGAAAACATCCCTAGAAATATTTATGTCTGAAATGCCATATTTGATGAGAAATAAATAAAACTAATTTCCGATTGGAGTTTATCGCTCATGAGCACTTTGTTCATGCATTGTATAACACATGCAAATGTGTAATCGGTTTTTCACTATTTTCTCGTGACCCAGATGGCCGATCGATCTCAAACTTCTACAGGTTTGTCAGTTTATGTATATGGTGGATTATATAAAGTGCTTACACTGACAGCAACTGATTTGTTAGCAAAAACCAATTCTGTAATGTTCCTTTAACAGTGCTTATCTAACACTATTTTTAATTTTTTTTGCCCCCAAAATCAATCTGAAAATCAGGATCCAGGTGTGTTGTTTTATTTAGAAGATTTACATTTTTCATTTTCATTTTCTTGCTGCGTTTTTATTTTCTTATACTGATTACTGATGAGCCACTTAATTTGAAGACGTACGTACCTCTTAAGAAATTTTTGTCACCTTTTTTCCCCCTATGTAGATGAACCAATTTCTGAATCAGGATTTTATTTACGTGATGGGCAAGGATCAGATCGTTAGCTCTCATCCAATCATCGTTCCAGTCAACCATCCCGACGAGATTAATGAAATATTTGACTCCATCCCCTACAGCAAGGTGAGTTTGATCTTACCTTCTCCTCAATCCAGTGGAGCATTGTGGCCGAGTTGTCTAGCTTGCCGTACTTTTGTTCTGTTGTTTGAGAAATTAATGTTTGCCGTCATTTTCTCTGTAAAGAGTTGATGTGGTTCTGAAATAAACTAACGATTCTCAAATAAACGAATGTTTCTGAAAAGATCTGATGGTTCATAAAAGAACCGATGGTTCTGAAAAGAATCAAATATTCTAGTAAGAATAATTGTTCACCCCAAAACATTTGATTCTGAGAAACGATTCATGCATGAATCATTTCTCAGATTTCTGAGGGTTGGTGTTGGTTTATGAATGCTGCGGTTAGAGATGCGGTCGGTACCCACTGTCACCTCGCTAAAAGTGGATGGATTCAACATTCTTGTGAAAAGAACTTCACAGTTTTTGCACAGCTGAGACTTTTATTGTATCTTTTTTGATAATTTTACCTATAAATAAGCATTACGTTGACAAAATCCAATCTTTGAAACTACCTTTAAAACATAAACAATATTTCATCTCTTCCACTATGGACAAAATTGATGACATTTTCCACAAGTCGGTTGTATGCATTAATTGAAATCTGGAAAATTGTGATTGAATTCACTCTGTCAAAACACAACAATGTAAAGCATTTAAATGTTAAAAATTACAAAATTTAATTCCCCAGGGTGCGAGTGTTCTCCGGATGCTGAACGAAATTGTCACCGAAGAAGTTTTCAAAGCAGGCGTCGCGGTAAGAAGTTCATCTTTATCTGAATCAGTCTAAAATAAAAATTCTCAATTTACGATTGTTAAGGATTGTATTTTCTATATTTACGATTGTTAAGGATTGTATTTTCTCTATTTACGATTGTATTTACAATCGTTAAAGGTACACATTGCATTGGATTAAACGAGTTGGTCTAAAAAAAGCGTTTGTAATCGTTTGTTATATAAAAAGCATATGGTTAAAAGTAGAATACAATGATCCACACAAATATGCCTCGAAATTGCATGGTTTTCCTTTTACTTTGCGAACTAACACGGTCGGCCATTTTGTAGAGTCAAAAATTTGACTTCACATTTTTGTCGACCGTGTTTGTTCAAGATGTAAAAGGAAAACCATGCAATTTCGAGGCATATTTGTGTGGATCATTGTATTCTACTTTTATAACGTCTTTCTAACCATATGCGTTTTATAACAAACGGTTACAAATACTTTTTAAAGACCAACTCGCCCGATCCAAGGCAACGTGTCCCTTTAAGGTTAAGCAATCGTTAAACATCTCAATCAAAAATATGATGTATTTTTGTGAATTTCCTCTGCAGTCCTATTTGAAGAAATACGCTTACCAAAATGCTGTCAGTGACGACTTATGGGCGGAGATAACAGAAGTAAGTCTTCATTCTTTTCTATCAGTGAATACTTCAAAATGCCTCAAACTCTCCCGTATGCTATGCACACAATGGTGAAGGACCCCATGCCACACTTTCCTGTCATTGTGTTTTGTATGTGTGATCAAGCAGTGCCACAGATTGCCACAGCAGAAATTGACCGAAAAAACATTTGTCTTTTTTTAGAAAGTTGGGTCACAATACAAGAATGTTTACCATGTTGTGCATTTTGTCGCATTTTAGTATGGTTAGGGTCATGCTTGACTTGAGATTTTTCGCTCGTACAATATTGGAAAGTGAGTTTGATTCATCAAATGTAATTTTCTCTTGAATCATTGTCCCACAGGCCTGTCGGAATGCCAGCATGGACATCAACGTCAAAGCAATTATGGATACTTGGACCCTTCAGATGGGATTTCCCGTTGTTACCATGACGAAGAAGACCACCGCTGGTGGGTCATGGGAGGTAGACGCCGATCAAACATGGTTCTTGGTCGATCCTCAAGCCGACAAAAGCAAAGACAACTACGGAAGCGTTTTCAAGTGAGCTGGAAACCTTCATTTTTTTAAAGACCTACGAGAACAAAAAAGGCAACAAGTATTCTTTGCTGAAATTCATTTAAGAGATTATAAACAGATTTTAGTTGTGTTAAAAACAATCTTTTCAGAAAGATTCAGGAAAAGTCCTGGTACGTCATCACTCATGTTACGTCATGTGTGGGAGCTCCATTTTGTATAGCCGCTTTGTTGCATCATGGAGGTATAACAATTAGCAACATCCCACACATGATGTCAAAGTATCGTTATTTTGATGCACTATGTCAAAAGCAGAAGTGTTTCTAGATTTTCAAAACCTTGAGGTTGGGGCTAATTTTTTTGATCGATACTTACGAAAATTTCATAAGTGTACAATATATCAAAATTACAATTATACGATAAACAAACCCCAATATAAACAAGTTTAAATAGCATTCCCGTTTACAAATTTTCACTCAAGTAGCTGTTTAGAGGTATTGTACACGTTTGGTAATGACTCTAAAAATGAATGGCAATAAAAACTTACTTGGTAAGAAGTACAGCAGCTTTGGATAGTATAATGAATTTTGAGAAACTTTTCACTTCGAAGTACTGTCTTTTAACTCTTGTGTACTTTGCCTTAAACTCAACAGCTATACCTGGAATATTCGTTTCAACTATTACTTTGAGTCAGATGCCAGCTCTGTACTTGAAAGGCCCATGGAGTTTGGCGGAGGTAGGAGATTCAATTGTTGATTTTCATAGCTGGTACAAGGTTCTTAAAATTACTATTATTATTATTATTATTATTATTTCTGGTAGTGAAACCAAGGATGCCTCATAATAATAATAATAACTAGTTCTTATATAGCGCATTTTACAATAACATATCAATGCGCTTTACATTAGTGCCCTGGTCATTTGGCCAATAACATTCCTTTAATCTTTCTCAGCTCCCTGGGGAGTATACAGCCTCGAGCTGCTGTGGCGCTCCAAAGGCTTTTTCAAACACAATATCAACCTCTACCCTCACAGGTACCCATTTATACCCCTGGGTGAAGAGAACCAATTATAGTAAAGTACCTTACCTATAGTAAGTGAACTTAATCACTGTAGCTCGTAAGCCTGCGGAAACCTGTAAACAAGAGTGCTTGCTATGTGAACCAGAAACACTGGGGTTAACCCCTACTCTTCCATGATAAGTGTTCTGGGTTCTTTTACGTGAACTACCAATCCTAGTATACGAGACCTATGGCTTAATTGTCCCATCCGAAGGACAAAGCAACTATAGCAAAGTATCTTGCTCAAGGATACAAGTGTCATGACCGGGACCTGAACCAACGCTTTGGTGATCAGAAACACCAGAGCTTGAGTCCGGTGCTTTTAAGTTCTCGGCCACGACGTGCCATATCCAAGAAGCTTGATCAAGGCGCTTTTTTGCAACCATTATTATCCCTTTTCATCAGGCATACTTAGACCATTCCACAAACTTTCTCATATCCCTGGAGGAGCATACAACCCCAAGCTGCTTATCGTGTCATGGCTGAGCGGATAAGAGCACCAGACTCAAGCTCTGGTGTTTCTGTTCAGCAGAGAGTGGGTTCGAGCCCCGGTCGTGGCACTTGTGTCCTTAAGCAAGACACTTAACCATTATTGCTGCGTCCTTCGGATGGGACGTAAAGCCGTTGGTCCTGTGTGTTGTGTAATGCACGTAAAAGAACCCAGTAAACTTATCGAAAGAGAAGGGGTTCGCCCCGGTGTTCCTGGTTTGATCGGCAGCATATTGCGCCACAGCACCTTGTAAACCATTATATGTAAAGGAATTGGTCTCATACTTCAAAAATGTAGCTCCACATACCTTGCAGGAAAATACTGAATGTTGAAGCGCCTTGAGCATCACTGAATGACGGATATGAGCGCTATATAAGAAGCCACTATTATTATTATTATTTTGTTAGAGCTTGGGGCTGAATCCACTGCAGTATTACTCGGATTTTGTTCACATTCCAATCAGGGGGTTATCAATTACTGCAATCAATGGGATTGTCAAAAGCTATTTCTTGATTTTGGAAAGTATTTCAGACTAAAATATTGCTTTGGAGGATCAGTTTTAATAACAAATAATTAGTGAGCTTTCAGAATGATGTAATAACAATTCTTTTATCTCCTATAATTTGTGGCGTGTTGTGGCCTAGCGACCAAGTGCACTTGACTCAATCTGTGGTGTTTCTGACCAGCAGAGTGTGGGTTCGAGTCCCTGTCTTGACACTTAAGCAAGACACTTAACCATTATTGCTTCTTACTCTGGATGGGACCTTAAAGCTGTCGGTCTCGTGTGTTGTATAATGCATTTAAAAGAACAATCATTCAAGAGAAGGGGTTGAGCCTGGTGTGTTTGACTGCAGATTGCACCACAGCACCTCGTAAACCGTTACACAGTGCTATGTAATAGAATGGGTCTTATATTTCAAACATAGCTCCACATACCTTGTAGAAAAATACACTTTGAGATGCCTTTAGGTGTGATAAAGCAGTATATAGACCCATTGCATATGACGTCACACTCTCAAAAAGGAGGCAGATCATTGGACGATAGCCGTTCTCTGTGCGTAAAAACGTGCTCGTGCCATCAGCGTATCTGTAGCGTTTCGCGTTATGCAAGGGGGACCTATTGATTTCTATAGACCCCGAACGCGCCCCCGAACAATGCGCGTCATTTTGGGTGTCAACTCTCTTTTGTGCATGTTTGTATACGATTTTGACACCCAAAATGACACCCCAGGATAGGCGCATGTGAGTACGCTGCGCGTTGTGCAATGGGTCTATAAGAAGTGTGTATTAATTACTAATCTTGTAAAAACAGTATCTTTAAATGCCTTGTTGTTCTCGCTTCTGTTTATGAATGCAGTCACATTTCCGTGGGTTGGTGCTGAAACGGACTGGTATGTGGCTAACCCTGGGCAGTTTGGTTACTACCGCGTGAACTACGATACGGAAAACTGGAAAGCGCTGAGTGAGCAGCTAATGAATAATCACGAAGTAAGTTCAGATATACTTATTTTTTTAATTTTTGGGGAAGACTTCTCAATACATATTTAATAAATTTGTCAATGCGTGATTTTTTACGAAAAAAAACCTGATAAATGTTAACGATCTCATTGCTTTTGTCTCATTTTCTGTTGCATCTTGCCCATAAGAAGCCAATATGTAATTTCCTGAGTCCAAGTGGCGGCCATTTTGAAAAAAGCTGGCAACCATCTTGAAAAATAACCCGGCCGGTTGTCTTAAAAAATGTGTCGGGCGGCCATTTTTGAAGGAAAAGAATAAAATTAAAAAATCCTCCTTCCATGTTTTTATTTATTTTGCCCTATATTTCTTACCTTTCTTTGTTCATTTCAGGTAATCGACATCCGTGACCGAGCTGGATTGCTAGATGATGCATTTAATTTGGCCAGGTAGGAGCTCATTCAAGAAGCCATATCCAAGTTAGATTTGAATAATGTCTGGTATAATGACTAGCTTACTCACAAAGTCACTGATTTTGAATTCCTCATACTATCGAGACAGTTGCTATGTCACATGGTTTGGGGCAAGTGTAGCTATGTAAGAAAGGGGTGAACACCCGAACACAATTCTGATTGAATGTGTATGGCACAATGGTACCAGGGTTTGCTCATCTGGAGGTTGCTATACAAAAGCTTGCCCTGATTCAGTGTGGCCGAGCGGTTACGAGCACAAGACTCTAGCTCCTGTTTTTCTGATCAGCATAGTTTCTTGAGAAAGATACTTTACCATAATTGGTTTGTCCTTTGGATGGGACATTAAGCCGTAGGTCCCGTGTACTAGGATTGGTAGTGCATGTAAAAGAACCCAGAACACTTATCAAGGAAGAGTAGGGGTTAACCCCGGTGTTTCTCGTTCACATAGCAAGCACCCTTGTTAAGAGGTTTTCTCATGGCTTGCGAGCTACAGTAATTAAAAATCACTTATATGGCATCTTTGGTTTCATTACCAGAAATATATAATAACAATAATAAATGGTTTTCTTGGATATTTCCTGTAGAGCGGAGTTGATCGATTACAGCATCCCACTGGACATGACGAGGTACTTGGAACTTGAGGAAGAATACACGCCATGGGACTCCGCTTACGACAACATCATCTGGTTGAGGGAGACACTTCGCTACAGACCAGTCTTCGCTAAGCTCCGGGTGAGACACTTCAAAAAGTTGACACACAAAAAAAGCGGGGGAATTGGAGAAAAGAATAAATGTTACAGTGGAATATGACCTGGGGCCATTCGAACGATGTCTGGTACAAAACCAGGAGGTCTGTAGCCAGCCTTAGATATTTCCATGGTAAATGTGCCACCAGTGTGTCCGACCTGGTTCCTCCTATTAAGGTGTCTGTGCGTGAAACCAGGCTTTCTGCTTCTTCTCACCCATACACTCTAACTTTGCTGAGATGTAAAACAAAGAGCCATTCCAACAGCTTTATTCCATGTTCTGCATCTCTTTGGAACTCCTTGCCTGGTGCATGTTTTTCTACAATCTAGACTGTTTTAAGAGGAATGACAATTCCTTTCTTCAGCTCCCTTGACAATCACAAATGTTGTCTGCGTACTTAAAACCAACTTTGGTTTTAGAGACCATTTAGACACAGTACTTAAAAATGGCGTGTCGTGGCCGAGCGGATAAGAGCACCGGACTCAAGCTCGTGTTTTTGAGTGTTGGTTCGAGTCTCGGTCGTGACACTTGTGTCCTTAAGCAAGACACTTAACCATTATTGCTTCTCTTCACCCAGGAGTACAAATGGGTACTGGCTGGGGAGTAACCTGCGATGGACTGGCATCCTGTCCAGGGGGAATAGAAATATTCTCAGTTGTTTAATGCCATGGAAACCGGGTATAAACACCGGCCTGATGAGCCATATGGCTCGGGGCAGACTTTACTTTTGACTTAAAAATACTTTTTTTAAAGACCTCTAAAAAAACAACTTATCAAGACTTTTGGCACATAATCGCAGTTGTATTTGGTAAGTTTTTCTTGTGAAATGAAGTGAATGTTTGAATTGTTTGTGCATTTACATCAACAGACGTACTTTGCAGGGCAGGCTGCTCCTATGCTTAAGAAACTTACGTGGGAGGATGTAGGAACCCACATTGAACGGTAAATAGCTTTTCGGACATTTATTATCATTCATATATCAACTTCAAGTTGTTAAAGGCATCGTACACGTTTGGTTATTGGAACCTATTGTTTGTCCAACCTATATAGTAGTAGATATATACCATAAATCTAATCTGCGAAAATTTCATTTCAAAAGGAAGCGTTTTTCAGATATTGCCGAAAAATCCGGAGCGGTTATGTCCATGCAGGAAGAATAATCTGCATTGGAATACACACTCTGAGAAGCGTTTCTCAGATTCAAATGTTTTGGGGGATAAAAAGTTATATATTTTTCCATAACCGCAGTATTTCGAAGTGAAAAGTTTCTCAAAATGCATTGTACTATCCAAAGCTGCTGTACATCTTACCAAGTAAGTTTTTATTGCCATTAATTATCAGAGTCATTACCAAACGTGTACGATGCCTTTAACCATCACATATAAATGTTGGAACGAAACTGCTCCCCCTTACCTTACTGAACTTATCACTCCTTACCAGCCTAATCGCACACTCCGCTCCAGCTCAGATTCAAGGATTCTCACAAAACCTCAAACCAGATACTCTTCATCTTCCAAAGGTTTTTATTCAGCTGCTCCAAACCTTTGGAACAATCTTCCTTATCAAATACGTCGTGCCATTTCACTTACTGAATTCAAAACATCGCTTAAAACTCCTTTTCCAGACTTATTTTGCTTACTAGTCTATTTATTTCATTCTCATTCCTTTGTATTGTTAATTAATGATTGTTGTAATATTTATTGTTGTAAAGCGCTGTGGTACCTTACTGCCTAAGAACGCTATATAAGTGCTTAGATTATTCTCAATTGCCATCCATTACCATCAATTGCTTAGATTATTATTATTATGATTATTTGTTCATTCGGTACCGTGATGACTTGACGAGTTGTGCCAAAGATTGTAGAGCGCCGAATGCGCAAGATGCGGAACTCGGGCTGAAATGTGAAATCCCACTGGACGCCATTTTGGCAAGTAACTCTTTTGATACAACAATAGATCAGTGCCGATCAGCGCCGATCAGCGCAGACAATGACCATTCCTATCAATGGGAAACAAAACATTTACTTGCTGAAATGGCGCCCATGCGTATTTCACGTTTAACAATAGATAAAGCTTCAGTTCCGCATCTTTCGCCTTCGGCGCTCTATAATCTTTGGTTGTGCCCATCTGACTCTATCAAGCGTAGCGATAGAGAGAGATGGTAACGAAGACCGTTTTCTTATAAGCTGTACCACTGAGGTGGGATTCAAACCGAGGTCCACAGAGGTGAAAGGCAAGGAAGTTAGAAACCACTGAGCCAACTTGAATGCCCTGATGATTGTGCAACTGTGGGTTCAGTTATTAACCAAGCCGCTATGAAAAGAAATTTAAGGGCACGGTGAACGCCAATGAAAGAAATCCTTATTTGATTCATACACCTGTGAACCCCGATTTTCGTTGGGAAACATTTTTAGAAGATTCATTCCTAAATACTGTGATTTTTTTTTTCGGCAGGTACCTTCGTAGTGACATCATCTACATGTCCTGTGGCTTTGGAGACTCAGAATGTTTAGACGAAGCCGTTAGACTCTTCAAAATGTATTTGAACGGATCAAGGTAAAAAAACAAAAAACTTTCATTTTCACATTTCAAAAACAAAATCAACATTTTGAGTCAAGAACAGAGCTAAGATTGATCTTTAAAAAGGGCTCAAATGTCGATTTCAGTTTTGTGATGCACTCATTTTTCAATAGATTGAGTCTTTATGAAAATCGGGAAAAAATTTCAATTCTCGAACCTCGCGTTAAAATGGTGTAAAATGCCACTGTACTTCCAGTGCAAATGTTGTCAACATCCAAAAACATCCAACGACGCCACATTTCAAATATATGGTCTGTACATTTTTGTACAGGAAATGTTTAGTTTATTCCTGAATTTTGATGATATTTAATCAAGAAGGCATTAAGTGTGACCTTTTGACTGATGCACTAAGTTATCTTTGGAATGTTCACACCCATTTGTTGTTGATTTCCAATGAGGTCATGTTTCAAGTTTCGTTCTGAAAGAGTAGCAAATAAAATGAGTGGTTAAGAGCACCAGACTCAAGTTTTGGTGTTTCTGATCAGCAGAGTGTGGGTTCAAGTCCCGGTCGTGGCACTTGTATCCCTGAGCAAAATACTTTACCATAATTGCTTTGTTGTGCACATAAAGAACCCAGAACACTTATCGTGGAAGAGTAGGGTAGAGTTGCTAAAAAGACCATTAAATATGAGGGACCCAAGTTGTGGAACTCACTTAATGAATCTCTTAGAATCTGTACAAATCTCATTACTTTTAAAAATGTCTATAATTAATCTAGGTACATGTTATGTAACAGTTAACTAGTAATTCTATTCCTTACATTCCTTTGCTGGTTTGCAATGTTGTCCCTTGTCTGTCCTTGTCTGTCACTGTTTTGTTGTTTTTGTTGTTGTTGTCTGTTTATGTTTGTCCTACTTGTGTTGTTTTGTTTGTTTGGTCATGCATGTAACCTCTTCATAGAATGCAGCATTTGCTTTGAGCTTATTCTTGATTTTTGGTTATCTCTGAGACTACTCTCAGTAATATTATTTATTTAGGTCAAAGCACATGCTTCATTATCGGGACCCATTACTTACAAGCTGTGCTTTCTTATGGGTTCCTCTACAGTTTCACTCCTTGTTTATAATAATACTGTATTCTATTTGACTGTTATACTTGTGAATACTGTGGAAATAAAATAAATGAACTGAACCCCAGTGTTTCTGGTTCACATAGCAAGCACCCTTGTTTACAGGTTTCCTCAGGCTGATGAGCTACAGTGATTAAAAGTTCAATTATGAGGCATCCTTGGTTTCATTACCAGAAATATATAATAATAATAATTCTAGTGTTAGGTGAGAGACTTGTAATATTTTATTCCACTTTCATAAGGACTCTATCTATTGGAAAATGAGTGCATCACAATACTTAATTTGACCTTTGAACCCCTCCTCAAAGGGTCTTTATACATTTGACAATGACTCTGAAAATTAATGGCAACTTACTTGGTAAGAAGTACAGCAGCTTTGGATAGTATAATGCATTTTGAGAAACTTTTCACTTTGAAGTACTGCCGTTATGGAAAAAAATATATCACTTTTTATCCCCCAAAATTTGTGTTGTGTCAAGAATTTCATTTACGGGATTGTATACATTTGGTAATTGGAACCCACTGTTTGTTTCAATCCTATATAGTTGAAGATATATACCATAAAACTAACCTTTGAAAATTTAATTTCAAAAGGTGGTAGAGTTTTTGAGAGTTGCCGAAAATCTGGACGAGTTATTTCCACGCAGGAAGAATAACCCGTAATTGGTACACCCAATCTGAGAAACGCTTTATATCTCAGATTGAAATGTTTTTGAATCCCATTCTCTAAAGCCACATTCCTTTGAAGGGAATAGTTTCTCAAAATGTTATACACTATCAACAGCTGCAGTGCTTCTTACCAAGTAAGTTTTTACAGCCATAAATTTTTGGAGTAATTACCAAAGGTATACCAGCCCTTCAAGATTGCACCTTTGATCAAGAGCGTCTATTTTCATTTGTACAACTGTAGCATTTCAGTGAATCTTCGTTCCCAAGTGTACCGTTTTGGAATGGAGGAGATGGGCGACCAAGACGCCTGGGATACACTTTGGGAAAACTACATGATGAGCGACGTGGCATCGGAGAAGACTAAACTGCGTAGCGCCATGGCTCGAACTCGACAAGTCTGGCTGCTATCAAGGTATGTGGCAAGGTGTCTTAGGTGGAAGGTTTGGGGTTTGAATCCTGGTTTATCTGTACTCATTGCAAGTCTGGCTGCTATCAAGGTATGTGGCAAGGTGTCTTAGGTGGAAGGTTTGGGGTTCAAATCCTGGTCAGACAGTAGGAGGGTTGACTGTGTACTGTGTAGATGCATTCACCATATGATATCATATTGCAGGCTGACATAGTTTATCTATCATTCAAAACCACAGTGGATGATATTGAATGATCAGACAGTAGGAGGGTTGACTGTGTTCTGTGTAGATGCATTCACCACGTGATATCACATTGCAGGCTGGCATAGTTTATCTATCATTCAAAACCACAGTGGATGATATTGAATGGTCGGACAGTAGGAGGGTTGACTGTGTACTGTGTAGATGCATTCACCACATGATATCATATTGCAGGCTTGCATAGTTTATCATTCAAAACCACAGTGGATGATATTGAATGGTCGGAAAGTAGGAGGGTTGACTGTGTACTGTGTAGATGCATTCACCACATGATATCACATTGTAGGCTGACATAGTTTATCATTCAAAACCACAGTGGATGATATTGAATGGTCGGAAAGTAGGAGGGTTGACTGTGTACTGTGTAGATGCATTCACCACATGATATCACATTGCAGGCTGACATAGTTTATCATTCAAAACCACAGTGGATGATATTGAATGGTCGGAAAGTAGGAGGGTTGACTGTGTACTGTGTAGATGCATTCACCACATGATATCACATTGTAGGCTGACATAGTTTATCTATCATTCAAAACCACAGTGGATGATATTGAATGATCAGACAGTAGGAGGGTTGACTGTGGAACTGCATTCACCACATGATATCACATATTATTGCAGGCTAGCATAGTTTATCTATAGATAGTTCCCAATAAACGCCATCTTTATGGGCAAATTGTATTTTGGCTTGCAGGTGCGTCAAGTGCTCAAATTATTAACGCAGCTGCGCTGTTCACTAACCAATTGTGCAATGAGTTGTGTGAGCTTGCTGCACGCCGTTTTCATGCAAAACACATAACTGTGTGTTCCAAATTGCCCGTAAAGCTGGCTGATTTCTATCGTATTGGAACCTGTGTATTATTGAAAACAACATCATGCGATGCATTTAGCAGTTAAACTAGAGATTGTGCTATTCACATTACCCAAATCTCAAGAGCAGGTGCTATTTATATCAAGCTTTAATTGTTCTAAACACAAGTGCCAGGCAACATAACAATGGCAGGTCACATTCACCAAATGCCAAGACGTTTTTTTATCAATAAACATTTACACCAAACTTTTCTGTGAATTTGTCCAGGTACCTAGAATACTGCAGAGACACCGATAAGATCCGTGAGCAAGACTTCTTCTCGACTCTTGGCTACATCGCAGATAATCCAGTTGGTAACTCACTCGTGTGGGACTGGGTCCGGGCCAACTATGACTACCTCTTAGACAGGTAGGAATAAATGTTGCATCCCCTTAAGGTGATCCCTCAGCAGCTGCTCCCCAGGTTGTATCGTAAACTTGGGTGTGATCCCAGTGGCTGTACTGCAGTTACAGGTTGAATGGCTCCAGACTGGCACCCCCCTGAACAAAGATATTTACTTGATATTTGAAACAAAAAGTCGCATCCCCTTACCAAGTCTTGTATTCAATTACTTATGTTCATTTCTCTTATTTTCCCTTGCTTAATGCGTTTTTGTATAAATCCATTCTGTATAAATAGTTCTATTAATTTTAAAACTGTATGCAATAACTAGTTGTTGTTTTCTTTCTACACGAACTATTGGTTGCTATATACATGTACAATTTTCCTTATCCTTGTTCAATAATTATCATCGTTATTCTTAATTTGTTATTAATTCACTTATTAACTAAAGGGACCAGGGCCTGTATAAGCTTTGGCTTTTTTCTGGTGCCCTCCATTGTCACCATTTGTATCAAATTCTTGTATTGACAGATTGTCTAGTTGTGATATATGGAAAATAAACAAACAAACAAACAAAGTGATCCCTCTGCTGCTGCTTCCCAGGTTGTATCGTAAACTTGGGTGTGATCCCTGGCTGCACGGCAGTCACAGGTTGAATGGCTCCTGACTGGCACCCTGAACATAGATATTTACAAAATAATGAGATTGCCAATATTAGGGCTAGATAGCTCAGTTGGTAGAGCGCTGGCTTGTTTATCTGGAGGTCGCAGGTTCAAGTTCTGCTCTAGTCAATTTTTCTTTGTTCAACTCAAAATTAGTTATCAATCTGACCTTTTGATGTTATTATTTGTAGATTTGGCGTGAGTAATCGGTACCTTGGCCAGCTGGTCCCCGGATTCACAGACTATTGGAACACCGAGCAGAAACTAAAGGAGGTAAATGACAGAAGAGCAATTCACCCACATGCTGTGTGCACAATGTACTCCTTGTTGGAAGGGAGCAATTAAAGTTTAGAGTCTTGCTTATAATAGCACCATGGCAAAAATTAAACTTTAACATGAGGTCCAGTGTGTTCATTTCCAAGTAGAATGCTCACACTAAACCTCATTACAATATCCAGTGTACTCCTATGTAGAAGGGAGCAATTAACCATGGTCAGGATTCAAAACCACCCATCTAGATCCATCTGTGATTTCTACATGTTCATGGTCCGAAATATAAACCTGAAATTTAACTACGCGATTATTTGAACACAATTTCCTCAACACAGCAAGGATACAAACCACACCCTCAAACCACACCCTCTGTTAACCACTTGAGGTCAGATTACGTCTTATTACACAAAGCCTATCCAAGCTGAGGTATGGTGGACATATATAAAGTTTTGGAACAGTTTCAGAACGTCCTCTTTTGGTTGGGTCGGTCATGTTGGTTGAGGTATAATTAGGCCCCTGAACGTACCATTGTGAAGCAAGCACAGGCATGCGCTTACTGTGCTAGGTTTTGTTTGCCCCGTACCAAGAGGGACAACTGGTAGTGGAGTTAATGCTCAAATTCTCCCTTTTAATGAGAGTTATAGTGTAATCCCCGCTTCCACATCTTCTTCTTTTTTTCTTTTTTTTACAAATGAGGGTTATGAGAGATCGATAGCCTGCCACCATAGTTTCACAAATGCCGAATGCACTGTTATATTCGGCATTTGTGAAATCTAACCTTGGACTTCCTGCAGGCACCATTTGCACACAGCCCAATGGAAGAAAACATTAAATCTTATATTTGATGGAGATTGCACTGTCTGATTATTATCAACTTTTAATATGAAGAAAGGGGCACATCTCAAAACTTGTTCAGCTGTTATTTTTATAACTCTTGAATTCATGTGGAATTTATGATACGTGGCGTGTCGTGGCCAAGCGGATAAGAACACCGAACTCAAGCTCTGATGTTTTTGATCAGCAGAGTGTGGGTTCGAATCCCAGTCGTGACACATGTGTCCTTAAGCAAGACACTTAACCACATGCTTCGTCCTTCGGATGGGACGTTAAGCCGTAGATCCCGTGTGTTGTGTAATGCACGTAAAAGAACCCAGTGCACTTATCGTAAAGAGAAGGGGTTTGCCCCGGTGTTCCTGGTTTGATTGGCTGCATATTGTGCCACAGCACCTTGTAAACCATTACATGGTGCTATGCAAAGGAATAGGTCTCATACTTCAACACGTAACTCCACTTACCTTGTAGGAAAAATACTGAGCGCTTTTAGACACCCATCGGGAGTATAAAGCGCTATGTAAGAACTGCATTATTATTATTATTATTTATACAAAATGTCAAATTTCCCATTGACCAGTACTAGTATCTTGCCTGTCAGAAAGGCCTAAGGTCACTCTTTTTGGCCTTCGAGAAAGACTCAGCTAGGGTCAAAGAATCAGGCCATTAACTATTTGTTGCATTTTACCACAGGTCCTTTTGGTTGGTAAGCAGTTGCAACAGCTAATTCTATTTTCTTATGCCTACATTTGCTCTTTTCACCCAAAAAGATAGAGCCTCAACTCATTCCCCCCACCCCGCCTCTTTCTATCTCTGTTCTGTCAACAGCTTGAAGATTTCTGGGCGGAGTATCCGGACGGAGGGGCTGGTTCCCGTGGACGTCTCCAAGCTGTTGAGCGCATCCGCACCAACATCAACTGGCTCGCTAAGAATGAGGACACCATCTCGGAATGGCTGGACAACAACTTGGCGTAATCGTAAACACTCCTCACGGTCTTCACATATTATTCTTAAATAAACACACTGAATAGTTATTTGAATAAACCACTGAATATTAATGATCCAGCTAATCATAGTTATGATTATTCATGATAGCTTGTAGTGATTAGGTCAGTTATAGCATGACCAATATGTGGCAGAGGGATCCACCTCAATTGTTGCTATACTCCAGAAAACTCTTTCCCTGTTGTACAGAAGTACCCACCCCCCCACCATCACCACCACAGAAAACCTGAGATTCCAAGAACAAGTTGAAGACACAATGGGAGGAGGTGGGTATACTCCATGCCACATATCGAGCACCAAATGAAGTTGGCTTATTTATGATATAGTTGATCATACTAATGAATATTCATGAATTCTTATTAGACAAAAGTACACTGATACGTGCTTATAGTAATTTGCATAAATGCCCACTGCATATTCATAGTATAGTTGATCATACTAATAAATATTCATGAATGATTATTAGACAAAAGTACACCAATGCCAGCTTATAGTAATTAGGATAAATAGACACTTTCAATGAGGCTGAACTTTGATGAATATTCATGTTAAATTGTATTGAGCACCACTATTAATTTCATTCATTTACATGATGAGTTTGCCAAAATATTAAGTTTTAATGTCATTGAATATGTACAAAGTATTGTTTTTTTATCAAATTTTTTAAAATCAGGAATGAGATTTGACGAAAACAAAAATTCCTGAGAATGGCTTGCAGGTTCCACCTTATTTTAGACCCAGAACCTCCAAGATGTTACAATTCAGGAGGTTTACAGACTCTGTGCATCACCAGAAATACAAAACTACAGGTTTGGACACAATGTGGACTTTTTCCTTCTCCCTTTGGTGATTGCTTTTTTTCAAGAGAAGTCGAAGGCTCAAGGAGATTTTTAGAAAATCCTGAAATCAGGAAATGTCCTGAGAATTCACTCGCCTGAA
Organism: Plazaster borealis; assembly: GCA_021014325.1. NCBI lineage: Eukaryota > Metazoa > Echinodermata > Asteroidea > Forcipulatida > Labidiasteridae > Plazaster > Plazaster borealis. The sequence goes on along the minus strand of CM037468.1, from coordinate 15,824,317 downwards.
CAATTCTGTTGGCAAGTGTGACCTAAAACCACGTCCACTTGACTGAGTTTAGCTTCAACAACTATCAGAAGCACGTAAGAAATGCACTGAGCTAGTTTTTCTTTTAGCATTTACACTTTAAAAAAAACTCTGGACTAATCCTCAACATATTTTTGTAAGGATTTTAGGTCTAATAACTTTTGGGTTGGTTTATGGGTTATCATTTATTTGAGTAATTATTTTGTTGTGGGAGAAGTGTTGAATCTCAGAAGATACCGGGTTGAGATAAAGTAGGTCCAGGTTTTTCTTTGGAACCGCCAGTTCCCCTCAGAAGAGATTCAGTTCCTTCTTTCCACACCATGTAGAACTTCCAATCTTTGTTCCTACTTGTTTGCTTACTTGATGAATGTTTAGGGTTTTTTCTGTTAAATTTATGATTTAAACCAAATTTTCCAAGTCTTATCTCGCACGGTTTAAGGAAATGTATGGAAACTTTCCAAATTCATCGGGAAATTATTTCAAAGAGCTCGGCCAAATTTCATAGAGCTACAATGCTCATGAATTCACTAAGCACAGAAATCTTGGTTAGCAGAAATAGGGTACCGCCTAAAAGACCATGCAATTTATATTGATAATAGCTGGTTACCCAACAATATTTCTGTTGAACAGCTCAGTGGAACCGTCCCTCGCAAATCACCCTGCAGAGGAAAACAAAACTTCACTTAGAAGGTGCAGGTTACCAGCCAAAATGCCATGTGTGGAATGCTGTCTGTGACTGGTTGCCTGCTTTTATTTCTTAGCTTTAAGAAACTGTATCTAGATGTATTTATTAAGCGAACGGTGATGGTTTAATACTTACATGTAGTTTTATTATAATCAATGTACTGCAATGTTTTCTCCTTCAGACAGAATACAAATTATCGGGTCAGTGAAACAAGGTCCTAACTCTAATGTGCAACAAAGTCTTATCTCCCACAAACAAGCTTCATGCAACAACTTTGTAAGTACATTCGAGTTATTTTAAATGAGATACGACATTTTGACATATTATTATAACTCACATTTCAAATAAACATTAACTTAGGAGCCTTGACCTTGTTGTACCAACGCGACGAAAAACTCCTTCAAATCTGCAATCTTTTTGGTTTTATCTTCCAAAATCATTTTCGTTTCCATTTATAAATCAAATTCTTTTCAAAGATTGTTGTAGCTGATGACAAACCAAGTAAACTATCAGTACTTGTTCAGAACCACACTTTAACGCAAAAGAGATTTTTATATAATGGTGTTACCGCAACGTCAACCTTATTGTACCTTCGCCTTGCAAACATTCTTTGTAGTTGTTTCAACATTTATCACTTAGTTTTTCAGTTCTTTTTAAGTTGTAATCACTTTCTCATTTCAAAATATAAGTTTTGTTCTTAAAATCGAAATAAATTACCACAAAGCCATGGGGCTGTTCTGAGGTATACAAATAATAAATGTTGTGTTTTGTATCAGCTATACAGATCTACTTTGAAAACAAAATACCAACAAACTGAAGAGAAAATAGAAACTAATTCTTCAAATTAAATGATCGCAGTCAGTGTATATTTTATTGTCAATTACACAAATACATTCGAGACAACGTTTTTAACAAGTGATGTTTTTTTAGGAAAGACATTGTGAGAGGAAAATACACCATATATTGAAGAAGGTTAGTGATCATGTTTTAGACCAAAGACCAATCCATATTAAGACAAGTTCTCTATTCTACACCAGCGGTTTCCGTCAATACTGCGATGCATAGCATGTTGGCTTTAACTTGCAAATTTGATGAAAAATGCTGGACTTACCCCTTGTGATTTTTTCAATTTTTGACTGAAATTTGATTAATATGCTGGGCTTACCCCTTGTGATTTTTCTCAATTTTGGACTGATTTTTGATGAAAAATGCTGGACTTACCCCTTGTGATTTTTTTCAATTTTTGACTGATTTTTAATGAAAAATGCTGGACTTACCCCTTGTGATTTTCCTCAATTTTTGACTGATTTTTTATGAAAAATGCTGGACTTACCCCTTGTGATTTTTCTCAATTTTTGACTGAAATTTGATGATAAATGCTGGACTTACACCTTGTGATTTTTTTCAATTTTTGACTGAAATTTGATGATAAATGCTGGACTTACCCCTTGTGATTTTTCTCAATTTTTGACTGAAATTTGATTAATATGCTGGGCTTACCCCTTGTGATTTTTCTCAATTTTTGACTGATTTTTGATGAAAAATGCTGGACTTACCCCTTGTGATTTTTTTCAATTTTTGACTGAATTTTGATGAAAAATGCTGGACTTACCCCTTGTGATTTTTTTCAATTTTTGACTGAAATTTGATGATAAATGCTGGACTTAAACCTTGTGATTTTTCTCAATTTTTGACTGATTTTTGATGATAAATGCTGGACTTATTCATTGTGATTTTTCTCAATTTTTGACTGATTTTTGATGATAAATGCTGGACTTACCCCTTGTGATTTTTTCTCAATTTTTGACTGAAATTTGATGAAAAAGGCTGGGCTTACCCCTTGTGATTTTTTTCAATTTTTGACTGAAATTTGATGATAAATGCTGGACTTACACCTTGTGATTTTTCTCAATTTTTGACTGATTTTTGATGATAAATGCTGGACTTATTCATTGTGATTTTTCTCAATTTTTGACTGATTTTTGATGATAAATGCTGGACTTACCCCTTGTGATTTTTTTTCAATTTTTGACTGAAATTTGATGATAAATGCTGGACTTACACCTTGTGATTTTTCTCAATTTTTGACTGATTTTTGATGATAAATGCTGGACTTACCCATTGTGATTTTTCTCAATTTTTGAATGCTTTTTGATGAAAAATGCTGGACTTACCCCTTGTGATTTTTCTCAATTTTTGACTGAAATTTGATGAAAAATGCTGGGCTTACCCCTTGTGATTTTTTTCAATTTTTTGACTGAAATTTGATTAATATGCTGGGCTTACCCCTTGTGATTTTTCTCAATTTTTGACTGATTTTTGATGATAAATGCTGGACTTACCCCTTGTGATTTTTTTCAATTTTTGACTGAAATTTGATGATAAATGCTGGACTTACCCCCTTGTGATTTTTCTCAATTTTTTACTGATTTTTTATGAAAAAGGCTGGACTTACCCCTTGTGATTTTTTTCAATTTTTGACTGAAATTTGATGATAAATGCTGGACTTACACCTTGTGATTTTTTTCAATTTTTGACCGAAATTTGATTAATATGCTGGGCTTACCCCTTGTGATTTTTCTCAATTTTTGACTGATTTTTGATGAAAAATGCTGGACTTACACCTTGTGATTTTTCTCAATTTTGGACTGAAATTTGATGATAAATGCTGGACTTACACCTTGTGATTTTTCTCAATTTTTGACTGATTTTTGATGAAAAATGCTGGACTTACCCCTTGTGATTTTTTTCAATTTTTGACTGAAATTTGATGATAAATGCTGGACTTACACCTTGTGATTTTTCTCAATTTTTGACTGATTTTTGATGATAAATGCTGGACTTACCCATTGTGATTTTTCTCAATTTTTGAATGCTTTTTGATGAAAAATGCTGGACTTACCCCTTGTGATTTTTCTCAATTTTTGACTGAAATTTGATGAAAAATGCTGGGCTTACCCCTTGTGATTTTTTTCAATTTTTGACTGAAATTTGATTAATATGCTGGGCTTACCCCTTGTGATTTTTCTCAATTTTTAACTGATTTTTGATGAAAAATGCTGGACTTACCCCTTGTGATTTTTCTCAATTTTTGACTGATTTTTGATGATAAATGCTGGACTTACCCCTTGTGATTTTTTTCAATTTTTGACTGAATTTTGATGAAAAATGCTGGACTTACCCCTTGTGATTTTTTTCAATTTTTGACTGAAATTTGATGATAAATGCTGGACTTACACCTTGTGATTTTTCTCAATTTTTGACTGAAATTTGATTAATATGCTGGGCTTACCCCTTGTGATTTTTCTCAATTTTTGACTGATTTTTGATGAAAAATGCTGGACTTACACCTTGTGATTTTTCTCAATTTTGGACTGAAATTTGATGATAAATGCTGGACTTACACCTTGTGATTTTTCTCAATTTTTGACTGATTTTTGATGAAAAATGCTGGACTTACCCCTTGTGATTTTTCTCAATTTTTGACTGAAATTTGATGATAAATGCTGGACTTACACCTTGTGATTTTTCTCAATTTTTGACTGATTTTTGATGATAAATGCTGGACTTACCCATTGTGATTTTTCTCAATTTTTGAATGATTTTTAATGAAAAATGCTGGACTTACCCCTTGTGATTTTCCTCAATTTTTGACTGATTTTTGATGAAAAATGCTGGACTTACCCCTTGTGATTTTTTCAATTTTTGACTGAAATTTGATTAATATGCTGGGCTTACCCCTTGTGATTTTTCTCAATTTTTGACTGATTTTTGATGATAAATGCTGGACTTACCCCTTGTGATTTTTCTCAATTTTTGACTGAAATTTGATGATAAATGCTGGACTTACCCCTTGTGATTTTTCTCAATTTTTGACTGAAATTTGATGAAAAATGCTGGACTTACCCCTTGTGATTTTTTTCAATTTTTGACTGAAATTTGATGATAAATGCTGGACTTACACCTTGTGATTTTTTTCAATTTTTGACTGAAATTTGATTAATATGCTGGGCTTACCCCTTGTGATTTTTCTCAATTTTTGACTGATTTTTGATGAAAAATGCTGGACTTACACCTTGTGATTTTTCTCAATTTTTGACTGAAATTTGATGATAAATGCTGGACTTACACCTTGTGATTTTTCTCAATTTTTGACTGATTTTTGATGAAAAATGCTGGACTTACCCCTTGTGATTTTTCTCAATTTTTGACTGAAATTTGATGATAAATGCTGGACTTACACCTTGTGATTTTTCTCAATTTTTGACTGATTTTTGATGATAAATGCTGGACTTACCCATTGTGATTTTTCTCAATTTTTGAATGCTTTTTGATGAAAAATGCTGGACTTACCCCTTGTGATTTTTCTCAATTTTTGACTGAAATTTGATGAAAAATGCTGGGCTTACCCCTTGTGATTTTTTTCAATTTTTGACTGAAATTTGATTAATATGCTGGGCTTACCCCTTGTGATTTTTCTCAATTTTTGACTGATTTTTGATGATAAATGCTGGACTTACCCCTTGTGATTTTTTTCAATTTTTGACTGAAATTTGATGATAAATGCTGGACTTACCCCTTGTGATTTTTCTCAATTTTTTACTGATTTTTTATGAAAAAGGCTGGACTTACCCCTTGTGATTTTTTTCAATTTTTGACTGAAATTTGATGATAAATGCTGGACTTACACCTTGTGATTTTTTTCAATTTTTGACCGAAATTTGATTAATATGCTGGGCTTACCCCTTGTGATTTTTCTCAATTTTTGACTGATTTTTGATGAAAAATGCTGGACTTACACCTTGTGATTTTTCTCAATTTTTGACTGAAATTTGATGATAAATGCTGGACTTGCACCTTGTGATTTTTCTCAATTTTTGACTGATTTTTGATGAAAAATGCTGGACTTACCCCTTGTGATTTTTCTCAATTTTTGACTGATTTTTGATGAAAAATGCTGGACTTACCCCTTGTGATTTTTCTCAATTTTTGACTGATTTTTGATGATAAATGCTGGACTTACCCCTTGTGATTTTTTTCAATTTTTGACTGAAATTTGATGATAAATGCTGGACTTACCCCCTTGTGATTTTTCTCAATTTTTTACTGATTTTTTATGAAAAATGCTGGACTTACCCCTTGTGATTTTTTTCAATTTTTGACTGATTTTTGATGAAAAATGCTGGACTTACCCCTTGTGATTTTTTTCAATTTTTGACCGAAATTTGATGATAAATGCTGGACTTACCCCTTGTGATTTTTTCCAATTTTTGACTAAAATTTGATGAAAAATGCTGGACTTACCCCTTGTGATTTTTTCCAATTTTTGACTAAAATTTGATGAAAAATGCTGGACTTATCCCTTGTGATTTTTTTCAATTTTTGACCCAAATAATTTGGATAAAAATGCTGGACTTACCCCTTGTGATTGTTTACGTAAATTTGATGAAAATGCTGCCCTGGGTTTTGGGCCTTCTCTCTTATGTTTCAATTTTAGTATGTACGTGCTTGTTAACTCGTTAAATTTATAGTAGATAAAGTATACAAAAATAATTCAGGATTTCTTAATAAATTATAGAGTAAAAAATACCTGTCTTAACGACCGGGTTGCCCTCCACACAAAGTAAATAAGTTTAACCAAATGAGATATACTGTTCTAGTACAAAATGAAATTGTCACAAATTTCTCAACAAAATCATATTTCATTGAACAAGGCAAATTACTTCACATGATATTCTTATCAAAATTATATCAACACTACTTCTTACACATAGACCTTGAACTCTTAGAATGCTGCGTGTATTAGCTACCTGCGCTTTGAGGCGATTGGTGCAGACCGCCATTTTAGCTCTCCCATTGGTTGATCTAGACAACTAAGGCCACATGCTATTTGTCCACAGCTGGTATAGAGACGTTCACAGCAGATACAGACGACAAATGAGCTCAGCATTCTCTGTGTTCTAATTCTATGGTATTACACAAAGTGCAATTAAATTGAAACAATTTGTGTTACTAAAGACAACATTACCACTACGATGTCATGTTTTACACGACATAAAAATACTTATGCTTTTTTTGCTTTTTTAATCCTTATTTTTTTAAAGGTACCACGTCATCAAACTTTCCCTTTATATTTTGGTGCATCCATGACCTTTGACCTGTTCTCTAGAATACTGTTATGGAAATACAAAATATTTGGTTTTAGCGCTCGTATGCTCGTAGCTAGATCCAGGTGCTTTACAACATTATTATCTCTGTTCATCAAGCATACTTAGACCATTCCTCAAACTTTCTCAACTCCTTGGGGAGCATACAACCCCAAGCTGCTTGTATTAGCGCTAAGGGAGTTATTCAATACTCCTGGGTTAAGAGAAGCAATTTATGGTTAAGTGTCTTGCTCAAGGACACAGCGGCATCAAGGCAAGCCGGGGCGTACCTATTTGCTGGTGCAAAGTTTTCCCTTAAAGGGTCTGTATACGTTTGGTAATGACTCTGAAAATTAATGGCAATAAAAACTTACTTGTGAAGAAGTACAGCAGCTTTGGATATTATAATCCATTTTGAGAAACTTTTCACTTCGAAGTACTGTAGTTATGGAAAAAGATATCAATTTTTATCCCCAAAATTTAAATCTTAGGAGCATTATTGCAGTTACGTTTCTCAGATTGTGTATTCCAATTGCAGATTATTCTTCCTGCGTGGACAAAACCGCTCCAGATTTTCGGCAATATCTCGCTACTACCTTTTGAAATGAAATTTTCACAGGTTAGTTTTATGGTATATATCTACAACTATGTAGGATTGAAACAAACAGTGTGTTCCAATTACCAAACGTATACAATCCCTTTAACACTTGTGATCACTAGCAAATTTGACTTGTTTTTCAAGCCATTTGAATATTCTTTTGAAATTTTGTTGCAGCAGGGAGTCTGAAAATCTTCTAAAGTAAACCGATTCTTAGGTTTTTCAAACGACGTTTGGCCAGAGGACCATCCTTCACGGATAAAATGCTGTACCATTCGGAGCTTTCATAAAGGGGGGGTCAAAAGTTAAAATGTGATGCACCAAACTATCCTTGGAACAACTTCAATTGCGTAAATAGAAAAGAAATCAGTACAATGTCGGCTCAGGACTATAAGCTCGTTCAGTTTGTATGGATTTCATCGAATTGCTTTTGGAGTTTATTGATCAAAAGTGGTCTCCAAAGTAATTAATTGGCAAAAAGAAACGATCGTTTTCGAAGAAAAAATATTTATTTGTGGATTTTGATTCATTTTTGTTTCAAATTTATACGCATTTTTCATTTAACACGTTTTTGATCATTACGGAAATTAAATTGCAATTAACGACCTTATAGCACTGAGCCGACAACACTGTAGAGTTAGATAACAAATTACAAAAGGCAATTATCGTTGCGGCAAATTTACACGCACTAAAGAACTGTTTATAATGCTAAGAGAAAATGCAGCAGTTAAATTTATAATCTATAGACGATGTGACCTCTGACGTCATTCGAAAACCATAACATGGTGCGCGCGCATGTCGCCGGGCAAAACCTTTGTGTACTGACAGCCAGCTAAAAAGGACACGCAGTTACCATGAGTACGCGTCTTCTTGCCTGGCGGAAACGAGTGTTTTGTCAACAGAGGGCAGTTTGAATGTAAACAGAGGTCACATCGTCTATAACAAAATCTACACAGCAAAGCAGATATACCCATGTTGTTACCGCTAACCGAATATACAAATTGTTGTCATTCACATTTTGATTATTTTTTTGTATTAGTCTGTACCTTAATCTGCACCAAAAACAAAAAATTAGCTTGCCTTATTTGACGTTTACATCTTGAGAATTGATTGATAAACATCTCTCAACGACTAGACAAACCATTTCACTCTCGCAGATCAATCCTACCTCTACGTTCCTCATCATCTTCACAGCGGACGATACATATCGGTGATCTGTTCTTTAAAATGGTCAGCGATAGTTGCTCTCTTGTTCTTAAATGTAGGAGTCAGGAGACCATTCTCGGCACTGAACAATTCATCGTGGATGTGTATGGCTTTTGCCTGGTCAACAAGAAAAGAAGAAAAAATTGTCAACTCAATTAATTCCACCAAATAATTTGAATTCCTGAATTTACAACTGACAAAAGAAAGTTGGTGTGCCCGGTTCAGAGCTGGCAACATTTGCATCTAGCAATCGGAGAGATTAAACATGGAAAGCAGTTTCCATATTCAGGGAGATTTTCAAATTTGTTCATCAGGACATGGAAAGATTGGTTTATTTCCAGGAAACTTTCTGCAGAATCATGGAGAGTTGGCAGCTCTGTTGGTTTCATGGGCTAGAGGGCCCCGACATGCCCACCCTCCCCCTACCCTCCCCCCCCCCCAATCTTAAAGGCCACCTGTTCTTCTTTTTTTCCTAAGAATGTCTTGAACATGTACACAATTTTATCTTCAGGATGCATACAGGATTCCAGGCCTGAAATTTCATCTTTTCAAATTTTCATTTTGCAAAGGGCACTTCCTTCAGAAAAATCTTAATGTCTACTGGAAACTTTCAAAGGGGCACCAAGGCCAAGACCAGGATAACAGAGACCATGGCCTCCCTGGTAGTTTACCTATCATTTAAAACCACAGCAGATGATATTAAATGGGCAAACAGTAGGAGGGTTAAAAGACATTACTACTCACCAATTCAAAGCCTTTAAGTCCTGCCTCCTTCCCATGGGTCACAATTTGATCCAAAATGGCGGCCTTCACTTCCTGTAAAAACCAAAGAAAGAATAAGAAATGTATTCCTTCATTGTCAACAGACTCCTTAACCAGTCCTTTTCCCGTTACCTGTGCGGGATTATTTTCAGTCAGAAAACTTTTTTTCTAGCCATTAGTATGTCTCGTCAATGAAACTCTGTTTGGACACCTATATTAAAGGTATCGTACACGTTTGAAAATTGTCAAAGACCAGTATTTTCACTCGGTGTATCCCAACATATGCATAAAATAACAAGCCTGTGAAAATTTGGGCTCAATTGGTCATCGAAGTTGCAAGAAAATGTGACAGAAAAAACACCCTTGTTGTACAAATTTGTGTGCTTTCAGATAGGAATAAAAACTTCTTGCAAGAAGTTTTTATTATTTTAGTGAGAAATTACCTCTTTCTCAAAAACTATGTTACTTCAGAGGGAGTCGTTTCCAACAATGTTTTTATACTATCAACAGCTCTCCGTTGCTTGTTACCAAGTAAGTTTTTATGCTAATATTTGTTTTGAGTAGTTACCAAACGTGTAAGATACCTTTACGACATTATCTCTAGACATTTACAGAGTTTGATGGCTCATATTTTGTTTTACGGTCGTGTTTCTGAAGCACAATCGGACCGCTTGAAAGCTGTTATGTAAGGACCAATCATCGACCCACGCCTGGTTGAACAGACAGCATCCCAAAAAGAGATTCAAGGCCTCATGACAGTGCAGTGTAACCCGTCTTGACAAAATCTTGTCTTGTAAGTGAAAGGAACGGGTCTTCGATAAAGGCATTGGGCGCAAATCAATCCAAAGAGTTATTCCATTCATTGTTTGCAGTGCATTTTGCCCGGGACCACCAAACCATGACCACATGGACTCCATGAAACAGTTGCCTGTGTGCACACAATCCGCTACAGTGTCCCACCACACGTGGCCTGTTTGCATGACCACCGCCTGCCCGCCAACACGCACAGAAACCCGAATGCCACCGCTGTGTGTTGCGTAAGCGATCTGCGTGTCATTGTGTCGTCCGAAATGAACCGAGGCAGACATTCGGTTTCTATAATCTAAAAATCACACCAAACCGAGGCTGGGTGGAAAAAACAGTCTGGCACCATTCTACATGTATAGAATCATAACTGTATTCACTGATAAGGAGACGGGGTGACTGACCAAGTGGATTGTTACCTTGAGTTGGCAGAGTTCTTTGTAGGATCCACTCAGATTAGTTCTGGTCGCGTATTTGGTGAGTTCCTCCTCGTCCGGAACAATGATCGCCACGAGACAGGACTAAAACCAAAACGAAAAAACCCCAAATATAAGTATTAAAGGATCGTCCACAGGGTACTGAAATTCATGCTCCAAATCTCCCTTTATCCGGTGGTTATTGTGTAATCCCTGATTCCAGACCTTGGTCCTTTTGTCCAACAAACGTCGATTACGAGAGATCAACAGCCCCACCCTTGTATATCATTGTATTCAGCACATGGGAGTTAAAATCAAGCTTCCATGAGGATACCGCCCTTCCCTCAAGGCTGTTCTATGGCGTTATTCACGAGCCTCGAAGTGTGACGTCAGATGCTCGGGCTACACACCTTTAAGCTGTCTCCGAAGATGAAAGCCTGTGCCACTAGAGGGAGCTTTGTATAAACACTCTCCAACCTCTCCGGTGCAACGTATTCTCCTTGGGACAGCTTGAAGATGTGTTTCTTGCGGTCGATAATTTTCAGCGTTCCATTCTAAGGAGAAAGGTAATAACGCAAAAGGTTATTTTTCTTAGAACCCTCGATGAACAGAAAATATATATCTTGCTCAAAAGCAGAACTTGACCCTGTGGCTTCAACCCATTCAGCCCCAATGGCGACTTTAGTCAACTGTGTACTATACCCTGCTTGAGCCCCAATGGCGACTATAGTCGCCCAAGATAACACACAAAAAAGCACTCAAGCCTGAGCACAAAGGCCATTTGTTAAAAAGCTGTAGTTTTGTCCATGTTCACCTTCCATACCCAAGCTTACCATCATTGGAAAGAGAAAGATTGGATCTTTCCAATGATGGTTAAATATAATAGGGTTGCTATTATGCAATCACTTCAAATTGGAGTAGAAAGATCCGAATTGCCAAACACCTACGGAGCGCCATATGGTTGTGTGAAAAAAGTGTTTGGATTTACAGAACACACTAGGGAAACAAAGACCAAGAACTTGGACATTTATTGGCTGATTTCAATGATTTTTAAATTTTATGAAAGGAAATTCAATGAGTAAGACAATTTTCATTACTTCTTATGCTCTAAAATGAAATCTTCAAGGTAATAATAGAGTTTGTAAAATCAAACTTTGAACACAAGCTTCCTGTTGTGTGAGAATTTGTGCTTCACGATTGAGTGGTCAAACAACGTGGGCCACAGCGGTTGTTTATGTCAAAAGAACTTGGGGCTGAAAGGGTTAAAGGCACTGGACACGTTTGGTAATTACACAAAATATATATTAGCATAAGAACTGACTTGGTAACGAGCAACGGAGAGCTGTTGATAGTATAACAAATTGTGAGAAACGACTCCCTCTGAAGTAACAAAGTTTTTGAGAAAGAGGTAATTTCTCACTCAAATATTTGAATCTGAGAAAGACTTCAGGCCTGAAGCCTTTTTCAGGCATCTGAAAACACACAAATTTGTGCAACAAGGGTGTTTTTTCTTTCATTATTTTCTTGCAACTTCGATGACCAATTGAGCCCAAATTTTCACAGGTTTATACTTCATGCATATGTTGGGATACACCAAGTGAGAATACTCGTCTTTGACAATAACCAACTGTGTCCAGTGCCTTTTAAGTCACTGCTGTCAAGTGTTTAGACTGCAGGAGTTACAATCACAAGGTTAAGGGTTCGAATCCTGCCAATCGAATTACTCCAGGATCAATTTCTCAAAATTCCTCATATTTCTTACCGGAAGCCACTCTCCGACGTCCCCGGAGTGGAGCCATCCGTCTTCGTCGATCGCTTCCTTCGTCTTCTCCGGTTGTTTCAGGTAACCCTGGAACAAGATCGGACCTTTGAAGCACACCTTGGGAACAAAAAGAGATCATCTCAAATTAGAAAAGCTCTGGTAAGTTGATTTCTTTCTCCTCACACAGTTACCCTGTTATTATACTGCCACCATCTTGGTCATGTTCCTTGTATCCAATAACAGCAATGAATGCCAATATTCATTGAACACCAAAGGAACCAGACTATATTTCCCTCCAGCCTCGTTTTAGTTACATTAATTTGAATGGGAGAAAAATCAAGATGGCGGCACCATGATAAAGTTCTACCGATGGATTGCTCAGCCGAGTTATTTGATAAGCACAAGTTTCAGCTGGGCACCAGTCACAACAATGTAAACCATTTGGAATGTTGGCTGGTAACCTGTTTCTAAATTCTACTGAGCTTTGTTTTACAATGCTTAGCAAATTTTGTGCTTCATGATTTAAAAACTAATCTCTGTATCGGCATCAAGAGATACAAATTTTTCAGTTTTCCTTCTTCAGTTATTTAACATAGAACCTAAACATCAGCAACTCTCAACCTCCCAACGAACTATCCAATGACAATGGAGCCTCTCCCATATATAAACACAACCTTTAAAAGGATTATATACGTTTGGTAATTGGAACCCAATGTTTGTTTCAATCCTATATAATTGTAGATATATACCATGGAATTAACCTGTGAAAATTTTATTTCAAAAGGTGGTAGCATTTTTGAGATATTGCCACAAATCTGGAGCGGTTTTATCCACGCAGGAAGAATAACCTGCAATTGGAATATACAATCTGAGAAACGTTACTGCAGTAACGCTTCTCAGATTCAACTTTGTTGGGATAAAAAGCGATATCTTTTTCCATAACTGCAGTACTACGAAAAGGTTTCTCAAAATGTATTATACTATCCAAAGCTGCTGTACTTCTTACCAAGTAAGTTTTTATTTCCATTCATTTTCAGAGTCATTACCAAACGTATACAGACCCTTTAACAGCGCCCTCACCGAGGTCACAGACCAATCATTGGCCAAGAGTTGCGTGTGGCGGGTACACAAGTTCATGTTTCCATTGATAGACCTCTGCGAAAGGCTGCCTATGCAAGAAGTCTATTAAATAACAGACATCACAACCCATTCAGAATGTACCACAAACTCATTTTCAATCACCCCCCCCCCACATCAATCCACTCCCCTCCCCCAGGACACCACTTCCATGATCTACATGTTACGACTCACCTCCCCCTTGTTGTTTTCTGCAAAGTAGTTCATGTCAGGCACGTCAACCAGTTTAATCATGCAGGATGGAATGGGCGAACCGACATGCCCGGCTGATGAATCTCCTGGTGCAGTTAGAGTTGCACAGGCCGTACACTCCGTCTGTCCGTAACCCTCCGATACCTTTAAAACGATTTTAAAAAAGGGAGTAAAAGAGAAGGTGACAAGGTCTTAAAGGGTGTGCACAATATTGGTAAGATTGAAAATATAAATGTTCACAGATTTGAACAAAACTTAACATGGTATGAAGATGGTCATGGTGGGAAAACCTCCCTTTAAATACTTTTGCTTGAAATGCTATAGTTTTTAGGAAATGGGTAAAACAATTAGTCTTTATCACTGGTGATAAAATCCGATGAAAACAGTGAAAACATATAATGGGGTTTTTCACTGTTTTCGCATGACTCCGAAGACCGATTTAGCTTGAACTTTCACAGGTTTGTTATTTCATGTATATGTTGGGTCACATCAAGTGTGGATACTGGTCTTTGACAATTACCGATGTTGTACATTTGCTTTAAACAGTCATTTAAAACCCAAATGTGGGGTCCTTTATAGCATGGCCATGACCCTGCAAGGTCTTAAACGGCCCTTTTAAGATCGAGTAACTGCTCTTTTATTCACATTAATAACAGGCCTTTTTCTTAAAAAGCTAAATAATGTAGTAAAATCTGTCAAACTTTTCAGTTATGTTTATGTTCCGTCCTCAGCAGGCTCTGTTCGCAAAAGGGTCAAATTGCATGCAATGCCCGCAGGTCATGTATGTATTGTATGTAATGATTGTGTTACGCGTAAGCGCCCAAGTAAGCTAGTGCGCTAACATGCACATAGCTGTAAGCGCCGAACGTGCAATCATAGCTCCACCTATGTTTCATCATTCATTTAAAATCGGTCTTAAATGATCATGTGACCACCTTTCAACCAACAGGACTGCCTAAACTCAGATTTATGAAAAAAAGGATTAATACATTCTTAAACAAGAACCAGCAAGATTGTTTTTATTTCATTGAAACATTCTACTCCCGACAGTTTGGCAAACTTACAAAGCATCCGAAAGCAACTCGAAGGAACATGATGACGTCCGTCGACAGCGGAGCACTTCCCGTGATGATCCATCGCACGTTGCCACCGAGCAAAGCCTGGGAAGAAAAAAAAGTTCACCATTCTTGAGTGGTTACCATACTTGAGCGGTTACCATACTTGAGCGGTTACCATACTTGAGCGGTTACCATACTTGAGCGGTTACCATACTTGAGCGGGCGCAGAGAGTGGATCGGCCACAGGCCAAATTAAAATGTGCCAGACTCTGCCGCATTTGAAATGAACCAATTCCAGGAGTTATGAGCAAGTAAGGTATGCTGGGAAAAAACGGCACGGCGAGATTGATCACCTCTGGGAATGAGGTTGTGAAAAAACCTTGTGGCTTTCTTGTTACTTGTATACTTGCATGTGTTGTTCTTTAGCCTTTGAGAGAGACTCTGCTAGGGTCGAAACGTCATGCCATTAACAATTTTCACTTTTATATCACGGGTCATTTAGGTTAGTAAGCGAGCACGTTTGCGACAGCAATTTCTCTTTTACATTTACAAATTGTGTAGTATTTTTACAAACCTACCTGCATTTTGTTGAATATAAGCTTATCCCAGATAGAGTCATTTCTGATGATACCGCTGAAAAGAAATAAATTCCATACGTCAATACATGAACGAGTCAAGGTACCAACCTTCTTCCACTAGATTCAGATAAAGCATGCCTTTAGGTCATCAAAGAAGGCACAAAGCCAGCCAGCTACTATGGGCAGCGCGCCGTATCGATACTTCTCGTCACATGTACATGTACGAGTATTGAACAACATATTCGAGAACGAGTGCCACTACTCTGGTATCAACCTATGTAGAGCTTCTACGAGGCAAAAAATACTTAAAATAGTTATAACAAGAAAATTATAATAATGAAATCTACTTCAATAAGTAAAGTTAACATACCTTTCAACCTCGGCTTTCTTTTTGTTGAACGCTAAATTGAAAAGAGTTCTTTTAATCCAGCTGCTACTGTTTACAGATGTCAAAACCTATGAAAAGTAAAATAAAAGTACATAATTATTTGTGAACATTCTTCCAAATTTTTTTACAAACTTTCTGCCACATGTATGGAGTCATGGCCTTACCAACCTCAGCTGACAGCACCACAACAAAGAACAAGATTTCGGGTTTTTTTTAAATCTCTGAAGGGTATTGGGCTTGATAAAAATTAGGAAATTGCTTCATTATCCCATGGCCCAATTTCATAGAGCTGCTTAAAGGCACTGAACATGTGAAATTGTCAAAGACCAGTGTTCTCACTTGGTGTATCCCTATGCAGAAAAATAACGAGACTGTGAAAATTTGGGCTCAATTGGTCATCGAAGTTGCAAGAAAATGATGAAAGAAAAAACACCCTTGTTGTACAAATTTGTGTGCTTTCAGATAGGAAAAAAACTTCTTGCAAGAAGTTTTTATTATTTTAGTGACAAATTACCTCTTTCTCAAAAACTACATTACTTCAGAGGGAGTCGATTCCTACAATGTTTTATACTATCAACAGCTCTCCGTTGCTTGTTACCAAGTAAGTTTTTATGCTAATATTTGTTTCGAGTCATTACCAAACGTGTACGATCCCTTTAAGCAGCAAATATTGCTTAGAAATGTTCTGCTAAGCAAAAGTAAGCAGGATACCAGTTACAAATGGTACATGTGGAATGCTATTTTGGCTGGTAATCTTATTCTGGTAAGCATATTTTTATTGTGCTTAGCTACTTGTTGTGCCCAGGTGTACTATTATGATTTCCCTCAACTACTGTGAAAAAAAAAAGAACAAACAGGCGGCTGCCCAATGATAAAAAAAAAAATCATGTCGTGCGGCCATAGCCAAATAAGTCACAGCCCAAACACAGTTCATGACAGTATTTGAATTGACAGCTTCAGTAGTGGCGTGTCGTGGCCGAGCGGATAAGAGCACCAGACTCAAGCTCTGGTGTTTCTGTTCAGCAGAGTGCGGGTTCGAGTCCCTGTTGTAACACTTGTGTCCTTAAGCAAGACACTTAACCATTATTGCTGCGTCCTTTGGATGGGACGTAAAGCTGTAGGTCGCGTGTGTTGTGTGTTCACGTAAAAGAACCCAGTGCAATTATCAAAAAGAGAAGGGGTTCCCCCCGGTGTTACTGGTGTTATCGGCAGCATAATGCACCACAGCACCTTGTAAATCTTTACATGGTGCTATGTTAAGGAATTGTCTTATACTTCAAAAACGAAGCTCCACAATACCTTGCAGGAAAATAATGAATGTTGAAGCGCCTTGAGCGTCACTGAGTGGGTATGTGCAGTATATAAGAAGCCACTATTATGACCGCATCAATGAAAAGGCCTATTCTTCAATATTGTCACTGCTACTAAACAGCCGTAGCAAGAGCCGATGGTGCTCGATTCTGACACTGCCTAGCTCCTGACGATTTCAGCTTTTGCAAATAATAAATGTTGTCTGTAAAATAGTTGATTTAATTCCAATCAATACAGGGGAGTACCTGACTGACATCACAGTCAGTCATTCTTTACCTTGTGGTCAATATAACAGTCTTAAGGTTTAGTTTTATTTACCTCTAAGGGTCTGTGCTACTGACCTTAGGGTCAGCCTGACCTCAGGGCCACAGTTACTGACCTCAGGGCCAGTTACTGACCTCAGGGCCAGCGTTACTGACCTCTGGGCCAGTGTTACTGACCTCAGGGTCAGAGTTAATGACCTCAGGGTCAGCGTTACTGACCTCAAGGTCAGCATTACTGACCTCTGGGTCAGCATTACTGACCTCTGGGCCAGTGTTACTGACCTCAGGGCCAGTATTACTGACCTCAGGGCCAGTGTTACTGACCTCTGGGCCAGAGTTACTGACCTCTGGGCCAGAGTTACTGACCTCTGGGCCAGAGTTACTGACCTCAGGGTCAGCATTACTGACCTCAGGGGCCAGCATTACTGACCTCAGGGCCAGCGTTACTGACCTCAGGGCCAGTGTATCTGCCCTCGAGGTCCAACATAAAAATAACCAACGAAGTATTCAATCACCTTGTCGTATATTCTATTGAGGAGGCGGGGTACCGATGGGAAGACAGTGGGCTTCAGGGCCTGAACGTCATCCAAGAGTGTCTTAATGTCTCCCTGGAAGAAACCAATGCGAGCTCCTTGCTGCATCAGTAGGTACTGTCAAAGCACAAAACAAGAAAGAAAAGGGAAGAAGGGATGAGGTTCATCAGTGATAGAAGAGTTCATTTATTCAGGTTTTTTTACCCTCAGAACCTGGAGGTCGGATTGTGGTATTTTTCCTATCACCTACCTGCCGTACTAGATAAAATTACGACAGTTAAATTGTAAATCTCTTTGGCATTCTAACCCGTAATCATTTTTTCAAAGATGTGAACTTTTCAATATTCCTTGGGAAGCGAAAAAGGCACTTGCAGTTTACTGTCAAACGAGGGCGGTATAACTCACCAATATAAGTCGCTCATACTGATGCGCTAGGGGGAGATACGACAGATGGGTGTCTGTTTCATTCATCCAGCAATTACCCTGAACGGGAAAAAAATTAAAAATAAATTTATCACCGATTTCATGAAGCAACGTAAAAATCACAACATTTGGCAAATCAGTTGATTTTTGTCAAATTATTGATAAAAGTCATTAGCATGACTGACATAACCCTAAAATGCAAATTTCACGTCTTTAAGAAGTTGCTTACGCTACTTTATCCATTGAAACAGATAGCGCTGGCACTGTGCGAAACACACGTAGTACGACTTTTTCACGAGAAGTTAACCGTTTTCACGAAGTGACATATGCATTGGTTTGTTCACAGCGCTTTGCGTGCAAGCCTCATTTTTTTCATTTTCACAAGGTGACGTATTTGTTTAGGAATTCACCAATCAAAAACAGTTGCGAGATTGAAAACACATTGACAGTTCTGTACTAATGATGAAGCCGGCATTATTTCGGAGTGAACGATTTTCCTTGCATGGCAGATCAAAATGCTACACAAAATGTATCAGTCGCTACTCAATACTAACATTCAGTGTGCACAAATCATGTTCAGTCTAAATATTTTGCGGCGTAAAAAATACTGGACCAAATCGTTCCCCATTTCGGTATTACATTTTTTTGAAACAGTGAAGCAGTTATGCACCGCAAATTGGCTGCGCATGCCACCCTGCATAGCGTCACTTTTGTCACAATTTCTTTTAAGGCCATCCAAGCCTTCTATTGGGCTCAAAATTAACACTGGACCGCAGGCCCGAGGCCAGTACTTTAAGCGTTGGGCCAGTAAAATCACGACCGGACAAGCCCGGTGGTCTTGTGTTTTTTTCTATTGACTAATAACAGTTATACCTCATTGTGTAATATCTCCTTTGTGAAAAATGTTGACAATGAATCTGATATATCTTTCAATTCTGTTGAGTATCGAAGTAGCAAGATAATTGAGATAGATTTTCTCTTAGCGCTTGTTCGACTCAATTTGAATCTGGTCTTGTAAAATAAATGTTGGTCCTAAAAAATGTTTAGCTTCAAGCCCTGCAGTCTTGTGGATTTTCTCCCTAAATTCGAGCCCTGTTCTTGGATAACACCGACAGGGCCTAGCAAAACTACTTGTATCGGATGTGTGCTTCTCTAAGTTTTGCATAAAGGGCGCCCTCATATGACCCTGCTAAGAATGAATACTGACCCTAGCGAACATCTCCAGCCCTTTGATGTCCGTCAGGAAGTTGTGGTGTGTCATGATGGCCCCCTTTGGAATGCCTGAAAAATAAAACATCAACGTGTTGTGAATTGCCTTGATCTAGCGAACTTAATCACTATACCAGCCAAGAACCCAATGGAGAGAAGACAAGGAAGGAAGTTTCAGTTTTAGATGCGGGAGGGAAACCCCAGAGAATTATTCCGGGGAAAACCCATGCCATCAGGTAGGGACTGAAAACCCAATCCACATACTGCCACTGGAATGGTTAAAGTAGCATGGCTCAATTTTCGCCAACATATTTTTCTTTTCTTTTTTTCTTTTCTGAACGAATCATGACAGATGATGCTGTTGAAAAATGAAAAACATACAGAAACTTTCACATAATGCCACGGACAATGCCTGAAATATATGTAACATATGCAAACAAAAATTGTAAATGGCTGATGGAAATGACAGACGATGGACGTCAGACTAATGGACATCAGAGTCTCCACAAATAATTCATTTTTAGTTTTGTACTACCACTTATCTTTACTCAAATCTACTAAAAATGTATATTCAAAGTATCAAAATTTTCGAGTGAAATCGGCACAAAAAAGGACCTACATCTTGAAGCGGCTTAGAAATAAATTTACCTGTTGTGCCACTTGTGAAGCAGATGGAACAGATATCGTCTTTTGAGGGTGGCTGAAGAAAAAAAATACATTTCAAATGAATCAAATACAATCAAAAACACAGGTTCTGCCAAAAAACAAAAAACATTTACGTAATGCCACGAAGGGTTTTATAGCTTGCATTCAACGCATGTTTTCATTAATTCCTTTAAGGTCATTATTCAACTCGACATCATACAACTCTTTTTTCTTTCTTTTCTTTTTATAATGCAAGTACGCCCAAAACAAGGCTAAAAGCCACTCTTGGTAAGGGGCTACAAGAAGTAAATATTTAAGATGAAAATAGCTCAGGGGAGCTGAAGGTAGGAATTTATATTCCTCTTAAAACAGTCTAGATTGTAGGATGGATGGAAACATGCACCAGGCGAGGAGTTCCAAAGAGATGCAGTATGTGGAATAAAGCTGTTGGAATGGCGCTTTGTTCTACATCTCAGCAAAGCAAGAGTGAATGGGTGAGAAGAAGACTGTAGTTTATGCGAGCGTACCGACTAGTATGCGAGCGTACTGACTAGTGTGCGAGCTTACTGACTAGTGTGCGAGCGTACTGACTAGTATGCGAGCGTACTGACTAGTATGCTGGCATGCGAGCTTACTGACTAGTGTGCGAGCGTACTGACTAGTATGCGAGCGTACTGACTAGTATGCTGGTATGCGAGCTTACTGACTAGTGTGCGAGCATACTGACTAGAATGCGAGCGTACTGACTAGTATGCGAGTGTACCAACTGGTATGTGACTAGTATCTGACTAGTATGCGAGCGTACTGACTAGTATGAGGGCATGCGAGCATACTGACTAGTATGCGAGCGTACTGACTAGTATGCGAGCGTACTGACTAGTATGCGAGCGTACTGACTAGTATGCGAGCGTACTGACTAGTGTACGAGCGTACCGCCTGGTATGCGAGCGTACTGACTAGTATGTTAGCGTACTGACTAGTATGGTAGCGTACTGACTAGTATGCGAGCGAACTGGCATCCCAGCAATGGTGCAAAACACCGTCACAACCAATTAATCTTTACCTGTGGCTCATGGGGATTGCTGTTTCCAATCTCCATCAAATCCTGATAGAGAATTAACTCAATCTCCCGCTTCTCGAAGTCCGTCTTCATCTCCTCAGGTATCGGACCATCCATGAGGACAATCAGTTTCACCGTTGAGGATTCGTTGAGAATTCCTAGCAGTAGCTTCAATTTTAAAGCCTTGTCGATGAAGATGACCGACATTTCAGCTGAGACGGAAACAAAATATACAGAAAATGAAAAATTTAAAACCATAGTTTTTGTTTGTGCTCGTTTGGGGGTGTTTCAGGCTTGGAATTTCAACTTTGAGAGGGCAGGGCCATTTTCATTTTGTAAAGGGCACTTCTATTGGGAAATCTTAAAGTCTACGGGACATATTTGAAGGGGCACCAAGGCCATTACCAGGGGTAAGGGAAAGCCAGGGCCTCAGTTGCATCTTTGCAATGCCAGGCCCGAGTGCTTGTTTGTTTGTTATTCCTTAGGCAAGTCTGCCCTTATTAAGGCTTAGAACCACTAAAGATATTGGGCTACAAAACAAAAACATTCAGATAGAATTTTCGTTCTTTCCTTGAATTGGGCTAGATCTGAAGATGAAGGCAAGTATTCGACAGGCATAAAATTCCAAAGAGACCTAGCATGTGGGAAAAACATTTTGAAAAAGTTCTCTCCGTTTTAGTTATTTGGTTTTGGGGTTTGTTTTTTTTAAGAAAGTGCTTTACCCTTTGGATTGTCAGACAATTCAATCAACAGCGGTTGTGTATATCAAAACAATTTGGTAACAAGACAGTTAAAGACAAAACACCGGATTAGCAGCCTACCATTACCCAAGGCGCTCCGTAAACATTAGAGACCTTATTTGCATATTTATCACTTCCTTGTAATAATAATAACAGTAATGGCTTCTTATATAGTATAGTATCAGTCACGCTCATGGAACTCCAACATTATTATCCCTGTAACTTGGCCATTTATTTCATAATTCCTTAAACCATCTCAGCTCCCTGGGGAGTATCGCATACAGCCTGTGCTGCCAAATAGCGCACCAAGCTAAATCTATCACGTGAACCCATTGATATTAGGCGAGACAAAGACTTTGATAAAAAATGAAATTTTCCGAGAACTAAACCCACAGGGAAATGAAACACCAGCGTGACAGGAAACATGAGAGTGAAATTTGGCTCCAGAATCAAGCTGTGGGGTCAAGCACTGGGGTCAAGCTATGGAGTCAAGCAACAGAGTAAACTTCTTATTTTGTCAGAGTATAGGTTTACGATACGGGTTATGGTTCCAGTGCCATTGAGCGAGATAACATTTTTCTGTTCATCAAAGGTACTATGTGTTATGTAAATCTTGTAAGAAAAACACTTCAAAAGAGTAGGGGCTTGGCCAAGTGTTTCTGCTGTGGATTGGCAGTAAGCTAGCTTCATGACCTCGCACCTCCTTAAAACTGCTTCACAAACTTTGTTGATTTATTTCATCATTCGTCCTTAAAGTCATTCATTTTTTTATATGATGTTGGAAATGTAATACTAAAACAATATGAAAGTAAAATCAATTCAACAAAATAATGAAGAAAACCTGAGAATAAGACTTGACCTCCGTTTCCGGTTACTTGTAAAAAATTCAAAATGCTGCCCATGCAACTGACGGGCATGTTGTCATGAAACCTATGTGATAGATGCACATTTGGGCGTGGTTGGCAAATGGGGTTTCTAACAGTAAGCATCCTCATCCCAAGTTTTAATTTTGTTTCAATGTTAATTTGAACAAATTATTTGTATTAATTTACAAAAATTGAAAATTTATTTTTAACAACTTGCTAATGGTATATTTATTTTCAAGAATTTTGTATAAATATAACGTAAAAGAAGATTTAATTTCATAGAAAAATATAGTCTTCGTTCAATCTTTTTTCTTTCTTGTTTTCGATGTGCGCCAGACTTGCACAGTCTATTTCATTCGTTTCCTTGTAGGCCTCACAAGCTGGCTGTTATAAATAGAAACCTTTCCATGTAATCCGGATCCCGAACACACAAAATGAAAATGAAATAAATGGTTTCCTACTCACTGATGCCGATGATATGTTGGCAAGCTTCATTCCCAAGTGTGTCGTACAAGGCCACGGCTATCATGGAGAATGCCATGCAGGCTCGATCCATTATCACCCACTAACAGCAGGAAAACAAATCATCAACAAATACATACGCATTACATTTTATTAATTTTACATCAGGAAAAATCGTTATCAAAACCACACCAAGGCCTAAAAAAGGAAATGTTATGTTGGCGTAACGGGCCAGAACAAATAGGGTAGGTAGGTCGGGATTTTTTATTTGATTATTATTGGGTATTTCAAACTTCATCTTTTTATATAAAACTATATGGGGAAAAAAATGAAGAAGAAAAAACATTTGGCACCACAAAAAAATGTTCATTTTATGTCAGGAAAATGTATTGTCAAAATCTGTTCATGTCAAACAAGATATATATCAGGGTGGGGTGAGGGGGTTGGGTGGGTGTTCTTCTTTTCTAAAGAAAGAATAAGGTTAAGTCAATAAAGAAATATAATTTGCATCAACAGTGTTTGGGGTGCCACACCTTATAAATATACGTACCTCCGGTCTGTTCTGTGAGAAGATGCCAATATTTGTGGAGTTGCTAGGAGTGCATCCCTTCTCGATCAATGCTGACCCAAGGGACAATGCGGACGTGTGAACCTGTCGACCAAAAATTAATATCTTAGTTAAGTTGTCAGACTTCTTATTAGAGAGGTTTAAAGATGCAGGGTCTGTAGGTAGAATGGAAACGCCAGTGTGTGAATATTTGGTTGTGTCAGCCAATGCAACTTTCTAACAAGCTTGTTCACTTGTGACTCATGGTCTCAGACTCTAACCAGATGACTCAAGACTCAGAATCAAAACAGGTGACTCAAGACTCAGACTCAAAAACAAGTGACTCATGTTTTGGTCTCAGACTCAAACCAAGTGACTCAAGACTCAGACTCAGACTCAAACCTATTAACTCATGACTCAGACCCAAACCAAGTGACTCATGACTCAGACTCAAACCAAGTGACTCATGACTCAGACTCAGACTCAAACCAAGGGACTCATGACTAAGACTCAGACTCAAAGCAAGTGACTCATGACTCAGACTCAAACCAAGAGACTCATGACTCAGACTCAGACAGGGGTTAACCGGGTAAGTCTAGTGCAACCATGAACATCAAACTCTCCCTTTGTAATCTGCCTATGAAGTGGTCAGTGGTGTTTGGTACACCATTTACAGATTTGGTACACTGCAGCTGATTACAAACTGGACCACCACTTTGTAAAACCAACAATGGTACCCCTTACATACAACTTCACAGTTAGCTCAAACAACACCATTCAAGCATATGACATCATTGCAGAGAAGTTGTGTGTTGCGCGTACACGCCTGTACGTTTACATTGTTTGACCTGGGCGATGGCGGTGTGGGTGTCATGGCCGAGCGGTTTAGAGCATCAAATTCAAGTTCTGGTGGTTTAGTCATCAGGGTGTGGGTTCGAATCCCGATCATGAAACTTGTGTCCTTGAGCAAGACACTTCACTGCAATTGCTTCTCTTAACCCAGGGGTACCTGGTACCTGCGAGGGAAGAGGTTGATATTGTGTTTGAGAAAGCCTTCGGAGCGCTACGGCAGCCCGGGGCTACAGGCTACATACCCACCAGGGAGCTGAGAAAGATTAAAGGAATGTTATCGGCCCAATGACCAGGGCACTAATGTAAAGCGTATTGATACGTTGTTGTAAAAATGAACTATATAAGAACTTGTTATTATTATTATTATTATTATTACCTTACTGTAGGACATCCATTGAAAAGAAGCCTCAGTTGATGTTCTCCATCCTAAACACTGACCATCCCCTAAAATGAAAACGAAAAAAGGAAAAAACAAATCTCACTGATAAGAAAGTTCATACCAGTATCAATCCTCTTGCAGAAAACTACATGTATTTGCTTGACATGCTGTAACACTCATGGAAATAGCATTTGAAGACCACTCAAATAGCAGTTTGCTTATTTCGATTGCCGCAATCTAAATAAGCCTGACTGAATGTGATACCATAAACAATTTGTGTGGGGTTTTTTTTCATTGTTTTCTCTCAAATATGACCTGAATTCAGTGACATTTTCCACTGGCTGATTTTAAGAAAAAGTACAGGGTTGGAAGATATTAAACAAAAGTCAATTAATTAGTTAGTGAAAAGGGATTTTATACATTGGTAATTGGAACCCACTGTTTGTTTCAATCCTATATAGTTGTAGATATATACCATAAAACTAACCTGTGAAAATTTCATTTCAAAAGGGGTGGTAGCATTTTTGAGATAATGCTGAAAAATCTGGAGCGGTTTTGTCCACACAGGAAGAATATCTGCAATTGGAATACACAATCTCAGAAACGTTTCTGACAGAAACACTTCTCAGATTCAAATTTTTGGGGATAAAAACTGATATCTTTTTCCATAACCACATTACTTCAAAGTGAAATGTTTCTCAAAATGCTTTATACTATCAAAAGCTGCTGTACTTCTTTCCAAGTAAGTTTCTATTGCCATTAATTTTATGAGTAATTACCAAACGTATACAGACCCTTCATGGAAATAGCATTTGTAGACCTCCCTCCCCCCTGCCCCCACCAAATCATTAAAAATCATTTGATTCTTCAAAAATTAATGCAACACACATGGGGTACATTTCATGGATTGCAAATGTCACCGGTTCGAATCCCACCCGACCTGTGGATTTGTTTTTACTGACTGAGTATACAGTGCTTAAACACACATCGGTGTATGGGTAAAAGATAAACCATATCCCCGATGCACAATTTAAATCTGTTAAATTGTTGCGGTAACCGCTGCCAATACACATTGAATTTCAAGTGCATCTATCAACAAAAACACACACATGTCCGGTCATGAGTTTACTGGCCCGATGCTGAAATTACTGGCCTCGGGCCTGCGGTCCAGTGTAAATTTCAAGCCCTGTACACCTTCAAATAAAAGGCAAAATAACTTTTTCTCTGCCTATTTCCAAAAGAAATGTTCAGAGTGTTGTTCTTACCCGATGCTTTCATCCCGCGAAGAAGTGCCTCATAGCAAGTGGGTGCTTCTGCAAAACACGGTTCGTCAACCACAAGTTGCCCATTCTTATAATCACATAAGGGGCTGACGTGTATATGCTCTGGTCCCTATATGTAGGAATAAACAATCATCTTTAAAATTGCCAGTTTTTAAAGAAATTGTTGTTGATACGCGAATTACACCTTAACCACTTCAGTTCAAATTTTCAGTAATTTTTCTGATCTATAGCAGTTTAGACATAAGCTCTAGACTGTAGGGGTCATGGGTTCGAATCCCACCCAAGTTCCTGAAGATTTTTTTATCGCGGAACACGGAAAGCATTAAGTGTACAATGTATCACACATCAGAGTATGAGTGACCCACCCAGCCCAACCCAACCCAAAGGAAACAAAATTGTTGCAAAATAATTATAATTTTGGGTTGAACAAAAGGGTTGAATGGCTTGGCACCCTTGAACAAAAATAATAACAAGCTACACATGTAGACATTAGGTGTTCTCTGGATGAACGCAGAGCTGTTCCGGTTTTATTTTATGATTATATGATCCAGACCCTGAAACTTACCCTGAATTTGAGGTAATTAGACCGTAGCCCTTAACCTAAAACAGACCCTCAATTTGACTCAAAAAGTAGGAACATTTTATTGAAGCGAGGGTTGACCCACAAGTACATGTAATTTAGGCTTTAATAGACATTTACATGTAAGGCTATTTAATCAAAGTTTTCTGATTTCAGGCATTACAGTAAACAGTAAACAGTAAAAATACATTTCAATAGTAAGGAGAATACAACGTTTCTCAGATTGAAATGTTTTCAAATCCCTCTCTTTAAAACCACATTCCTTTGAAGGGCATTGTTTCTCAAAATGTTATACATTATCAGTTAATAAGAAGCACTAAGAAAACAATATAACAAGAAGCACTGCAGCTGTTGACAGCGTAGTGCTTCTTACCAAGTTAGTTTTTAAGGCCATTAATATTTGGAGTAATTACCAATGGTATACCCTCCCTTTAATATTTTCACCAGGTAGTGAAAGGCAATACAAAGCAGGAAATAAAACCACAAAAATACATATTTTTCTTAGGAGATTCAATCACACCGAACTATTTCTGATAAAGGGGTTTTCTTAAATTCCTCCCCGGTTCCCCCCCTTAAATACATGTGATATTGTTATCAGCTGGTACCACGCTTTAAAGGGGCTGTGTCGTGAAGATTAAAGCAGGTCTGTAGCTGCACATGGAATTGTAAACTCTCACCAAATTACTGCACACCCGCGCTCTCTCCATAGATATGATATGGAGGGAGGGCCATAGGCCTGCTTTTGACCATGACGACACAGCCCCTTTAAAAGTAGGGACATACATGTACTTTGGTAATAACCCTGAAAAGAAATTGTGTAATTTCTATCCGAAAGCCTACTTATTATAAAGATGGTAATGGTAGTAAGCATCCTGTGAAATTATTTCATCTGAAGTTCCCAAGACTAGAAATCAATCAAAGTGTGTCAAAAAATTTGAATCTCCAAAGATCGCCTGTAGGCGACTTTTGGAAATTTTCGTGGTGTCCGTTTGACGAATGTTGCCCTCAATACGGCCAGAGATACGATTGGCTTCCCGCTGTCACCTCACTAAACATTACCTACTGTACTAAACATGCATGGATTTGACATTCTTGATGAAAATAAAATACGGTGACAGTTTTTTGCTGTTTTCTTAATGTATATGAATGTAGGCATTGTATTCAATTGAAACATATATGACTTTTTGTCGTGTCTCTTTCTTGATAATTTTGCCTGAACAAGTAAATCAGGATTTGTCTTGAAAAAAACCAAACGAAGACCCTACCTTTAAGCGTTTTTGCAAAACATTTGGAATTTGTGATGAACACATACCAGGGCTCGAAACTAACACTGGACCTCACGCCTGAGGCCAGTGATTTTAGAGTCGGGCCAGTAAACTGAAAACCGAACAAGTCTGGTTGTCTTGTGTTTATCAATTGAATAATATTACCTCAATGTGTAATATCTTTGTGAAAAAATGTTGGCTATGAATTTGATAAATATCTTTCAATTCTGTTGAGTATCGAAGTTTGCATACACATAAGACAAGTGAGATAGATCGTATGGTTCCCGCTCTTTCCAATATGCAGCAGTTCAGTTATGGAACAGTCTTCCAGAGGTTGTTAAACAAGCTGGGACAACAGAACAATTCAAAACCCTGGTGAAAACATATCTGTTTACTTTGTACAATTGTTGATTTCCCTTTACAGCGCTTCAAGGGACCTCGGTGATATAAAAATGCGCTATATAAAAAAGATTTATTATTATTATTATTATTATTATAATTAAAGATCTTCTCTTAGCGCTTGTTCAACTCATTTTGAATCTGGTCTTGTAAAATAAATGTTGGTCCTAAAAAATGTTTAGCTACAAGCCCTGCAGTCTTGTGGATTTTCTCCCTAAATTCGAGCCCTGTTCTTGGATAACATCGATAGGGCCTAGCAAAAATCCTTGTATCGGATGTGTGCTTGTCCAAGTTGGAGCCCTGCATATGGTTCATATACACATGAACGGTGAGGTCTTGTTTAAATGTTAATGATTAATGACTCATGTACAATGGTGTAATCTGTCATGTGACTCATTCTCAATGTGGGGTGATGATTGTAAACATTTTTGTAGACCATAACATTTGTTAATCAACAAAGCAACCTTGTGCATTACCAGGGCATTTCCTTGCAGGCAAGAAATTTCACGAATCACATGCGAAATTTTACTTGTTTTGTCCTCGTAAAAACAGCTCATAAAATTCATAAAATCGAGAATTGTAAAAATAACAGCTAAACAAGCTGTGAGGTGTACTCAATATTTTCTTCATATCAAAAGTGGATACAAATTGTACACAATTTTATTTGTATCTCTTTACATTATAATCGAATGTTTTCTTCCATTGAGCAGTGTACAAACTGTGCCTGCAGGAAGTCCAGGCTCTGTGGCTCTTTTGTAAAACGTGTGATGTCAAACATCGTCTGTACATTGTATACATGCATGTAGTACAATAACTGTACAATGTATGCAGTACATGCTTTCGGAAAAGCTAGTATAAAATAATCATAATGATATGCAGTGTGCGATACATGTATTACTTGTTCATGCTCTTTGAAACTGAGAGACATCAACGGTTTCGGTTTGCAGCGTGGGGAATAAAGTGCTAATTTACCTGGCTGGCAAGTTGGCAAGTTGCCAACCAGGCAGACATACAATATGCAGGCATGATACTTGTAACTTATGGCGAGGCAGTTTTCATGCATGAGTTATTTATACAGTAGTGCGATATACTGGGACATTTCAAGGAGGGGCACCCAGGCAATGACTAGGGGCATGGAGGCAATTGCCTCTGTTGCCTCCAGAAGTATTGGGCCTGCAAGTGGCACCAAGGCAATGACCAGGAGCATGGAGGCAATTGCCTCTGTTGCCTCCATGAAGTATTAGGCCTGAAGGCCATGAAGTATTAAGCGTTACATACGAAGTGGGGACCTGAGAACAAAAGAGGTCCACACAATGTAGGGACTTGATACACTACATGTGGACTAACACACATCCACACAGTGTTTTCACTCAGTGTTGAAGAATATGCTTTTCATTAAGTGTACAGAATAAAGGAATGTCCTCAGAGTGTATGCAACACAGAGCCGAGTGTGCACATCCATAGAAGAGTTCTATTTCTATCAATGAAGGGGGAGACAAAGGGAGGTGGTTGGAGTGAAGGGGCTGGTTTGACCACAAGAAGTTGGAAACACAAAGGATAAGGTCAAAGGTGGGAAGAGAGAGAAAAAGTAATTAATTAGTGAATGAGGCAGGCTAAAAAAAGGGGGATTTTTAAAGTATACTTTGGTTGTTTCTTGTACTGTTATATTTTATCGGTAATGTTGTATCTTGTACTATTTGTTGAAGTCTTGGCCGAATTAATAATAATAATAACCATAGTAATGACTGGTTTCATAGCAATTGGACTTACGGGTAATTCCACCGATTGCTGCTGCAAGGAGAAGGGCGGCTTGACGGGTTCCTGACCTCTGAACATTATGGCCGTCGTCCCTAACGCCGCTGCTGTCGCTGCTACTGTTAGAACTGGATGTTCAGCCAGATAATCAATAACTTGCGCCATGGTCCTTGGAAATGAAAAAGAAAATAAGTGCAAAAGGAAGGAAAACAATTAACAGAGCCGGTTGACAACCATTTCCAGATTTGGTTACAGACCGAAGCTTTAAAGAAGCAACCTTGTACTTGGTTTACTGTGGATGAAAGAGGTTTGCGATAAAACGAGAAAAAGAGGCGAGGTGATGTCTTTGATGAATGAATGAATAAATTTACATATTAAAGCCAGGTATCACTGAATTTGGGTCACTTACACGCGCACCATTATGTAGCGCGACGTTTGTACAAGTACGTGGTTTGTAATTTGCACCCTCACCCTTCCCCCTCATCCACCCCCAACACACACACACACATGCACCCAAACCCCTGCCTTTTTTGGCACCTCATTCCACCCAACCCCAAAGTTTGAGCCACAATTTGGAACTAGCCCAAATTGGCGAAAGTATCAAGGCATGCATGTCGTGGCCTATTGGTCAAGAGCACCGGACTCAAGTTCTGGTGTTTCTGATCAGCAGAGTGTGGGTTCGAATCCCGGTCTTGACACTCGTGTCCTTAAAGGCGCTGGACACTTTTGGTAATTACTCAAAATATATATTAGCATAAAAACTTACTGGTAACGAGCAACAGAGAGCTGTTGATAGTATAAAACATTGTGAGAAACGACTCCTTCTGAAGTAACCTAGTTTTTGAGAAAGAGGTAATTTCTCACTAAAATATTTGAATCTGAAAAAGACTTCAGGCCCGGGCATCTGAAAGCACACAAATTGTGCAACAAGGGTGTTTTTTCTTTCATTTTTTTCCTTGCCACTTCGATTACCAATTGAGCCCAAATTTTCACAGGTTTGATATTTTATGCATGTTGGGATACACCAAGTGAGAATACTGTTTTTGACAATTACCAAACGTGTCCAGTATCTTTTAGTAAGAAACTTAACCATTGTTGCTTCATCCTACGGATGAGACGTAAAGTTAAAGGTCCCGTGTGTTGTGGAATGCAGGTCAAAGAACCCAGTACATGTATCGTTTTAAAGAGAAATTATTTTTGGTAGATGTTCTGGAAAATCAGGTTGTGAATGCCTACGGCAAATTTTTCTGGCAACTTGGAGGCAACCACTTGCACTGTACGCACAACAAGGAAACACTTCAGCAGCACAAGAGACATTCTTCTAGCTGTAACTCACTATCCCCAAGAAAATAATGAGAAAACTGAAATATGTGAATGGGTTTTGTCCTTGGCGATTGGGTGGAACTGGTTTGCTAGTAAATTTCCTCTGTTTGGCCATAAGAATTATTCATCAAATGTATTCAACTTTTATTCTCAAAAACTTTTCACAGAGAGTTTAATTCCAACCTTGTTGCATCTTTAATTTGTTTGTTGCCTACAATTCAACTACCAAGGGAAAGGCCAAGGCCAACCACTGGGTGTCACTTCCTACAGTAGATACGATAAACCCTAAACAGCAAAATGAAACAACTCAGAATCCGGTTGACTTGGAAATTCCCTTTTGTTAAAGTTCATCCATCCATGCAAAAGACTGTGAAATGGACCTGAAGTCATGCTTTAATAGGTCTATTGTCTTAGCAAACTATAGACCCCTTTCAAATGATGTCACACTCTCAAAAAGCTATCCCTGAGGCCAAAAGGAGGCAGATCATTGGGCGATAGCTGTTCTTTGTGTGTAAAAATATGCGCGTGACCTCAGCATACCTGTAGCGTTTCGTGTTATGCAAGGGGGTCTATTGATTTCTATAGACCCCTTACACAACGCGGAACGCACCTCCGAACAATGCGCGTCTACCATTTCCATCATTTTTAAGTCAACTCTTTCGTGCATGTTTATGCTCCCAGGATAGGCGCGTGTGAGTGCACTGCGCGTTGTGCACGGGGTCTACACTATAAATGGCCCCAATACAAAAAAAACTGCACATTTCTGGTAATGAAACCAAGGATGACTCTTTTAAGTGAACTTTATCACTATATTTATCACTTTATCACTACACCATATTATTTAATATTATTATAATGGTTACACTGCAATTTTACTAATACTTCCTTGTATTATAAAAGTATTTGAGTCCATGCCACCCCACTTTTGCATGTTAGTGAAGCAGAAGAACAACAAGAAGAAGAACAATTGAAGAAGAAAAGTGAAAGACAAAATCATTAATCTTACCATTTTGATGATACAAGTTTTAACACAGTGCATGGCGGAAGGATTGTATGGTAACCGTTTGACAAAGATACATAAATGTATGCATACAGCAATGTTACCTGAGCAGACCTACACAATGCTAACTACGCAAGGTACACACCCAAATAGTACTGGTAGTATTTTCTATGTACAAGGTGCAACACACCCTATACTAAAGTAGTAGTAGTTTCTATACTTATACATCAGTGAAATGCTCTTTGGTTTTGCAATGTACCATACACATTGCAAAGTTATAAATGCATGGTTGCACAATCCCGCCCCATCAGCAAAAACTCACCAATCCAAGGGCAAAAAATGTTATGTTAATAATTTTTTCTTTTGTTAAAATTTATTGATTGATTTCAAGTAAGGTCTAGTGGACACTTGTACAATACAAGGCCTTGACACAGTCACACGAGGCATTTTGTCAATGCAACTTGGAGGTGAACAAACTACACTGCATGGAAACGAAACGCTTGGAT
Source organism: Plazaster borealis (assembly GCA_021014325.1). NCBI lineage: Eukaryota > Metazoa > Echinodermata > Asteroidea > Forcipulatida > Labidiasteridae > Plazaster > Plazaster borealis. The sequence goes on along the minus strand of CM037468.1, from coordinate 15,791,166 downwards.
AAGTACGAGAGACATTCCAGTGCCTGACGCTTCATTCTCTAGATAAGAACATTTCAATGGCCGCCAAGGCAACGGAGACAGTTACCTCCGTTGCCTTTGTGAAGGTCCCCCTGAATCAAGTGTCTTATTGTCCTGTCTCAAAGACAATTATGCGGAAATTAAAATGTGAATTGTTTTTCTTCATGGAGATTGCCTGGAACTGGTTGCCTGTAAAGTGGTCTAGGTGTGACAAGATACTTACAATGATTAACTGATTTTCAAATAGAATTTAGTTTAATGGGTGGTTGGGATCCAGTGAGCAAAGCTTTGAATTTCTAAATGTTGAATTCCACCCCCTGTGGTACAAATTCCAACCATAAGGCCACATAAAAAAAACAATTGTTGATCATCCTTTTTTTTAAGGGTTTGGTTGGAAGACGGGGTTTTTTTTGTTTTTATTTGTTTTTTACTGAGTTTTGATGATATATGGCAAAATATGAAATAAACTACAAAGATTTTGATGTTTTTAATTGTTTTGTTAAACCCATTTAACTCCTAGATGACCTTTTCTGTTAACATTTTCAAAAACTAAAAAGCAGTGTACTGTAGCCTAAGTAAGATTTGAAGAAATGTTCTTGTCTTTTCCAACATAAATAACCTTTCTTCAAACATATTTTCAAACCTAACTGTGTGTGCGGCACAGAGCGGGGCCAAATTTGACTAAAAAGATCATTGAAAAGGCCGTTTTTATGATTTAAAAAAAGGGGGGACAAGTTTCGTAGGGTCAGGCAGGGAAGATCAACAATTTGTTTTTTATGTGGCCTAATGTACATGTACATGGTATGTATTGTAAGTTTCTACATGTAGGTCACTGGAGTACAGGTCTCAATGGGTCTTGGGTGTGTGGTTGTTTGTAAACTCCATTCAAGCCTGAGGTCGGGTTATTTCTCTACTCCCTCAAAAATCAACCATTATGAGTTTATGTAGGATCCCTACTGCCTCAATCCTCCAAAATCAACCAATATGAGTTTATGTAGGATCCCTACTGCCTCAATCCTCCAAAATCAACCAATATGAGTTTATGTAGGATCCTTACTGCCTCAATCCTCCAAAATCAACCATTAGGAGTTTATGTAGGATCCCTTGCCTCAATCCTCCAAAATCAACCATTATGAGTTTATGTAGGATCCCTACTGCCTCAATCCTCCAAAACCAATCAATATTAGTTTACGTAGGACCCCTACTGCCTCAATCCTCCAAAATCAAGGATCCCTACTGCCTCAATCCTCCAAACTCAGCGGACGAGAAGGAATCCGAGGGCATAGGGTCAAAAACATCCATTCCCAATTTTGGCAACTTAAAAAAAAACCAAAAAAAAACAGGAATTTCTTAGGCTGGCAGCTTCGCAATCAGATTACAAAATATCAAACCTTTATCTTTGTCTTGTTTACTTTAAAATCTGACAATGTTTTTTACAAAATAAATTCACAGCCTTGGCAAAATGTGTATCTCGTTAATCTTCTTGCAAACCAGTTAATGTTTTATCTGCATTAAGGTTGCACTGGTTTACATTTCGTACTAGTAAATCCTTGGTCCCTGGTCATAAATAAAAGCTTAATGATAAAAATGCAAGGGTCTGTAAAGTGTACACTAAACAGAGATAAAAGTTTAACGCATGATTCTCTTTAACCGTTTAATTACATTCATGTAGACAAGGCTTGCTTAACTGTCTATTGCCTTAAGTACATAAATTGTCTAGACAACTGACTATTAATTGGTAAGAACCACTGGCAGGCTGCTGTCATCCTACCTGTTCAAATAGTATTCCCATTAATTTTTTTTTTTTTTTTTCCCTTTTGAGAATATGAAACCACTGAAAAACTACTCTGTGGCAATAGTAGTGAAAAAAATTAATGGGAATAGCAGGACAAGTTCTCAAAGAACAAATTTACACAGCAAAGTATAGGCCTATAAATACACATCAAGTAACTAAATACCTCACATTGCAAGGCCTCAAAACCCATATACTGAAAAACTGCAATTACAGGTCTGCCTCTTTTAGCACAACAATTAAATTACCCAAATTCTACCAATTGGTTATCAGTGGAAGCGGCCATTATTTGTTACCGAAAGGCGGGGATTCTGAATTACGGTGAGAATTTGTCGATTTTTGCTTTTGTGGATTTTCTGGACCCACGCCGAGCTCACTGTGAGAACAAAGATAGCCTAATTTGGGCCAGATCCGGTTTCAAAAAAGAACTGCAGGCGCATAAGTGTGAAGGGCAAAAAGTTTGGGATAGGATTTTGTACTTGAGCGGAACGAACCTCATAGTTCTAGGAATAGGAGTATCATGTAGCCCTTGTAGGATGTTAGTTTCCAATCCGTTGTATTCAACAGACAGAGGAATCCAACCTGACTTTTTACAGATCATGTGAAATTGTGAATGATTCTCTTTTGTAAAATATGCTATGTTTTATACATAACTATTAACACAGCACTGCGAAACGAGAAAACAAATATGGAGGTATGATGGACATTGATGGCTATTGGATAATGACGTACGAACACATCCTTACGGATCCAGTTTGTACGGTCCTGCTAGTGTTGTTCTATTATTCCCCTTTCTAAAAAACTTCCTTGTGGGGTCCATAGTTCCTATTGAGATTGCCTTGTGGGGTCCATTGTTCCTATTGAGATTGCCTTGTGGGTCCATTGTTTCTATTGAGATTGCCTTGTGGGGTCCATTGTTTCTATTGAGATTGCCTTGTGGGGTCCATAGTTCCTACTGTTGTCAGGACTCCACAAGGGCCCTTCCGTAAGCCCACACAACACACAAGTATGAACATAGTGATAACTACAACAGTACAACTACACAAGTGGCGAGGTTCTTTTGTCGTCTGCTTCTTAAACTTCAAGTTTAGCCCTACCAATACCATACATGTACTAGTATGGCCAAGGTGATATCCTGGCCACACGTAGTAGTACTAGTGGGGCTACACTTAGTGTAGTGGGGGCTAGCTACTTGAGTTGAGTACAGTATACAATGTGTATGTGGAGTGTACGTGGAACTTACACTACCATTATTTATAGCAGGGCTCAAATTTGGCGTAAAATTCCACAAGACTGCAGGGCTTGTAGCTCAAAATGTTTACTGGACCAGAATTTATTTTACAAGACCAGAATCTTCATAAGAGCGAGCTTTTCACAGAGTTTTAATGTGTAATTTATATTTTATTTGAACAAGCACTAAGAGAAGATTATCTCATTTGTGTTCTGGGTTAGTATATTATTGATACTCAACTGAATTGTATTACCAGACTCAAAGTCAACATTTGAACATCATTTCTTTCTGTTAAAGATATTAAACAGTGACGTAGTATTATTCAATTGAAAAACACAAGACAGCTGGACTTGTCAGGTCATGAGTTTACTGGCCCGATGCTAAAATCACTGGCCTCGGGCCGGTGGTCCAGTGTCAAATTTGAGCCCTGTATAGTTTATATCACACGTCGTGCACTTGATAGCAATAAATAAGCAAGGCTTGCAAGGCGAGCAAAATTCCATAAAACCACATTTCATTTCATTTATTAATTCTGGTTGTGAAGCCAAGGACTCTCAGAAAAGCCAACTTAATCAATACTAGCCAAGAACCCCATGGAGAGAAGACAAAGAAGGAAGGGAAAAATATTCGTATTTGATTTTGTAAATGGATGTGTTGGACTTCATTTCCCTTTTTGTAACATTCCTCGTGAGGAATTGGTAGCTAAAACCCAAAATTGTGACCTTTAAAAATGAAAATTCAAGTGCACATTTCATCGCGCGGACGAACTCTCGCGCGTACTGTACTCATGCCCAAAGTGACTAAAATGGAGTGTAAGTAAGCAAGCAGCGTTGTCAAGACCACCGTAGACCTGAAAATGGCAAAGTTTTCATGATTTTGAAACTTTGTAGCCGTTCAAAGTGCCTGTGCCTCTCTGTAAACATTCTGTCAACCCTTCTGGACAAGGATAATTTGACCTAAAGTAAGAGATAAATTGGTGGCATGCAGCGGAAAATTTACTGAAGGAAGTTTCAGTTTTAGATAGATGTGGGAGGAAAACCCGGAGATTTATTCCAGGGAAAACCAACGCAGTCAGGTAGGGACTAAAAACCCAATCCACATAGTGCCACCGGTTGAACCAGGGTTCCAGATGTGGAAGGCAAGGAAAGATTCCACTACACATGCTATGTATATTGGTTGGTTGCTACACCAACCTGGCCTGACACAAAATACAATGACCACAATAATAATGCCAGCCACATAATTTATCACAATGAATGATGCATTCTTGTTAAGTAAGTGGTTTTTCTCAAATCATTATACATAACTGCACCTTTTACTCACCTAATAAAGTATTCAACTTATGTGTTGACTGGAATGATTTGTCTTCACTCTCGAACCAAGTGCGGCCTGCGTTGCTCCGATAATGTCGATCTGTCATCTCAATTCGTACCGCATTATCCTCCCCCTCTCTACTCGAGAGAAAACCATGACGTCTTGTTCTGACAAAGTACCAGACGATTTTCAGGAAAACAACGACTGCCGACAGAGGGCCAACTACCCAAATCGCGGCAGGGTGGGAAAGTCAGTCAAGTTCCTCTTTTCTAACAAGTGAGGAAACTTTAAGCTATTATAATTGTTGTGCACGGGGAGACGAATTATGACAAGGATGGCTCAATTTACTTTCGGTAGGGCTACAGAAGTTTTTCAAATACTGTCCCGCCATTTAATTAAACTCTTATTCGATAGAGGCGCTGGTGATTTATCCAAAAACTTTTCCTAAAAACCAATTAATGGAAACATTATTATACAATAATTGTTCCGCATATCTGATATACCAAAGGCAGAACAAATCAAGGGGTTACCGTATGGTCACGCTGTTGTCATTTTGTTCCATGACACCTCAACATAGGCCCACAATCTCAGGCGTCGATGTGGTTTTATATAGCGCGGACCACAAACTTTCCGAAGTCCAAACATTCAAATATTCAACTTATGTTAGTTATAAGTTGTTGTTGTTCGTTGATGTTTTTCTCTTCCGTTTTACCCTCTTCGGCTCGACGACAACGTCAATCACTTTCAGATATGTTTATCGATTAATTCACCTTTCAGAAAGTGAAAACGAAATTAGCTATAGCTAGCCACATGACACGAGCGCTTGCAGTCAAGTTAGATGACCCCCCCCCCCACCCCCACCCCACCCCCCCCCTTAAAGGCACTGGACACTATTGGTAATATTACTCAAACTAATTGTTAGCATAAAAACTTACTTGGTAACGATCAATGGAGAGCTGTTGATAGTATAAAACATTGTGAGAAACGGCTCCCTCTGAAGTAACGTCGTTTTTGAGAAAAAAAATAATTTCTCAGTAATCGAGACCTCACGCGTGAGGTCTCGAAGTCAAGCATCTGAAAGCACATAACTTCGTGTGACAAGGGTGTTTTTTTCTTCCATTACTATTTCGCAACTTCGATGACCAATAATTGAGTTCAAATTTATTTTGTGCATATGTTGAGATACACCAAGTGAGAAGACTGGTCTTTGACAATTACCAAAGGTGTCCAGTGTCTTTAAAGCTGATGATTTTCTTAGTGACTCGCATCCTCGCATGGCGAGGCACCCTGTAGCTTTGGATTCCATTACTAGTTTTACTCATTGTCATTAAATTGTTGCCGGTGGCCATTTCCAGCATTGGGGTAGAAGCTACCACTCAGTGTTTTTTTTCCAAACCGGCTTAGTGTCATGGAGGTGATTCAACAGAGGACGGAATTTCAGACGAGATTTTCTTCACAATTCGCCGTATGGGAGGTGGGCGAGTTGGAAGCTGGGCCTGCAGAATCTCCCGCCAAACCGGCCATTATGTATAGATACAATAACTATACAGTCAGTCATGATTAACAGAAGTTAATGAAGTTCAAATAATTATATCACAACTGCAGTTTCTGTAATCTGACAGCACAAAAACAAGGTGTTCCTGTTTATGAACTATTAGTTAGTTTTATTCTTCGCTTGTGATACAAGTTTTCTTGGTGTGACGGTTCTTGACAGCCAGTTGTTTTATTAATTTTCGGTGGTCTGATTATGCGCAGTCATCCATTGAATAATCACAAAGTATGACGGATAATGTTTTAATTCATTGACAAGTTTGTTACTTGTTACTATAGGTACATTGTAAGAATAACATTTTAATAAATTCACGCTTGAAACAAGAGAAAGACACAAATAATAAATCAGCCTTTGTCGGTAATTTATTAGCACACGTCGGCCTAGTTATCAACTGTTTTTCACTAAAAACGCGTTTCTTGTTTTCGGCAAAGATAGATAAACGGTGCTATGGCAAGGACTGATGGTGTCTATTGATCAAAACTACTGCGTCTAAAGTGATGGTTATAATTATACCCAGTTTCAAACTGTCTCTCATTTCTTAAACTTATTAACACCATATTATTTCACGATCTCTTTCTTAGACGACTATTTTTTAGACGACATTGTCTTTCGTTGGTAGATCAATATATTTTAATTAAGCTGACAAAGCTAGGAAGGAATACCGATATGCAGAATAGTTCACCGTGTTAAATCGTGCGTAGTCGTTCTTTATGTGGCTTGCCCGACCCTTCAAAAGAAATTGCTTATTGACACAGCAAAGGTTCAAGTGTCAGTTTTAGCTTCCTGCGCACTTCCGGAAACTTGTTGATGAAGTAAGCCACTCGTTTATGGCATTTACACTGCAAAAAGTAATAACACTCGGTGTTACTAGAGGACTACACCAATTAGGTGTCATTTTAACACTTTTGTTGTTAGTGTTTACACCCATGGGTGTGTCAGTACACCATATGGGTGTAAAGGATAACACCATTGTGTTAAAATAACACCCACAATTTTAACACCGGTGAAAATTCTTGGTGTTGTCCTCTAGTAACACTGGGTTTGTTAAATTTAACACCCCAGATTTTGCTGTGTAGAGACCAAGTTGGATAACTCCTCTGAAGATATCGTCCTTTCCTGATTGGTTACTTGATAACGTGATCTTCGGAGCTAGGGTGCGAAAAACATGTTTATCCACCTCCAAGAATAGAGCAAGGCGCACTGAGAAGCTGTGCTGTGTTGAGTGTTCGAGAATAGATGAAACGGCGCTTGCTATTCCGGTGGTCTCTGCGTTTTCAGGTAGGCCTGACAATTAGAATAATTAGAATAGCAGTTTAAAACTGAACATTCACTATAACTACGCAACTGGAAACCCTCCCCCCCCCCCCCCACGCCCGGCCTCCCGCCCCAGCGACCAACACAGAACCACAGCTCTGAACCAATATACGGTTCTGAACCAACAGTTGTGTTAGCGCCCTCTGTTGGAATCCTGTTGATTTATTAGTCTTATTCCCAGACGTTCAACACTTCGCGATAAGTCAAAAAGCCGTCTGCCTTTTCCCATACGATAGCCTCAAGAAGACACCGAAAAACGCAAACAAAATCCCATCTGCTTGTACTACTCTAGTAATTTAGCTTCGGCTCTTGAGAGCTTTCCCTTCCTTACAATCATGGATTCCTCCATGTTACAATGTTAGTACCTATGCATGTTAGTACCTATGCTTATGAGAGAGGACATTCTAACTATGGGTAGTAGTAGTAGTAGGGAACTATTGTTTCTTGAAGTTCCTATTTTGTGAGATTTGTGATGTACACTTCGGGACATCATACTCGAGACAGGCAGGCGCGCAACGTCTGAAAATTGATCATGATCAGCAGGTTGTTTTTCTGCTGTCACGACTTGACTCCGAGGATCCACTGATCATCATTCACACACTCGGTCTGCTGTCAAATCTCAAGCGCCCAAAACTCATCGTTCAATTTTGCTGTTGTAAGATTGAGAATTTGTCTGTAATCAAATCCACCATGTCGAATCCTTGTGCTGGATGTAACAAGACGGTTTATCACGGTAAGTCATTTTTGTAATGTTTAATATAGGTAGCCAAAATATTATTATTTTGTTGTAAACATTGAACTGGGTGGGACTGCACTGTGTCTTGTGTCACTCGAGTGTGAATGTCTCCGAAGACGTTAAATGTAGACCTACCTGTCAGGTGTCACTGTTGCTCTGCAGCTCTATGGTGTAATCGTGGAGGCTAGTTCTACCTCAATGGTGTAATCATGTGGGGAACTAGCCCCACTTCTGTGGCCAACGATCCATGAATCCTTGGATCAAGGATCCATGGATCGTTGGCCTCAGAAGTGGGGCTAGTGGGGAACCAAAAGAGCAAGAACCTTGGTTGGTGGTTGGTGTTTGTGGTGGCAGTGAGTTGGGGGGACCACTTATAATCCTTTAAAATGCTACAATTACAAGTTACAACTTGAACAATTTATGTCTACACAATTACAATAGGCCTACTTAATTTAATTTTAATAGTATATTGAAAAAACATTCGGAAAAGGGCACTAGATCCAGTACGGTAACTGGCCAGGGCGCTGTATATTATATTTACTCCTTTTTTGAATTTTTTTATCTGCGGTCATCCCTAAAAAAAACTAGTTACTGGGTCTAATTTTAGAAGTGTAGAACTATAATATGAGACTTGAGAGCGATAGTTCAAGGACTCTAGACCTAGAGGAGTAGGTCTACCCAGGCGCGGCCAGTGTATCATGGCATCATATGTTTTCGATCGACGTGTATTTTTCGATCCCCACTTTTGATTCCTGTTTACGGAGAGACGGGGTGAGATCCACGGTGACCAGAAAGCTCTGTTCTGAAAAGTGAGATCCACACTCTGTCTGTCTGTGTCCCCATCATCCAGGCCCAAATTCAGAGAGCTGCTTATAAGAAGCAAATAGTGCTTACAAAATTTCTGCTAAGCAAAAATGAGCAGTCACAGATTGTACATGGTGGAATGGTAATTTGTCTGATAACCTTATTCTGGTATGTGAAATGTTGTTGTGCTCAGCTACTTTTTGTGCTTTAAAAAGCAGCTTTATGAAAGTCGGCCCAGACCTCAACATGTTGAGAATAAAGTTTCCTGTCAATAGTGACACCCAAAAGTAAATACAAAGTCAATATTTTGGTATTCCATGGTCAAAAATTCCAATTCCAAGTAGATCAAGTTTCATTCTCTTTGGTAGAACATAGAATGTATACTATAAAAGTGGGATTGTATTTGTATGGCATGCCAATGCAACAACAAAAAGGGGGGAAAAGGGGGGGAAAAAACATTAAATGCTACATTTTCAAGTAAAGTAAATGATTGTCATTATTGAAAAACTTTCAGAAAATTAGCCACATAATAATAAAAGTGCCAATTGTCCCAAGCATTGGCACTAATTTGAGTTGAAAATGGGATGTCAAATCTGACCCCCACTTTTTAACTGATGACAAACAAAATAGTGGACCCTTAGGCCTACACATTTAAATCTCTTGGCACTCTGCACTAGTGTTTTTTAAGCTACTTTGTAATTAGTACCTGTATCTCAGACAAACCTGTCAAATTTCATTTATACGCGAGTGACAGCCTGCGAGCGAACATAAGTGTTATGTTTACTCTCATGTACTGACTATATAGTGCAGTTTGGAACGTTGCTGATGCGGTGATTGCGTAAGTGGTGGAATGTTTGTCTGAAAGCCGGGTATTTTTAGCCAAAGTGATGTCATTAGTGCGGAGTGCTATTGTGGGGGTTCTGAAAAGATCCGCTGGTGTAACAACTCGACGATTCGATCAGTGATAGCATGCTGTGATGGAAAAATTAAAAATAGTATTTAGTCACCCCAAAATTTTGATTAATGTTAAATGTTTTTAGTAACAAGTGAAAAAGTGGCGGTGTTTCAAAAGGAATATGGTAGCTACAGCATATTATCCAAAGATTATTATTGTAAGGTATCAGTTTAAGTCCAGACTCAAATTCAAAGTGACCACACAACTCAAATCATCTTCAAGTCATGTTCCCTGACTGCAGTAGCAATAAAGAATTCTAATTGTCATAATAAAGACAGGGTGCCAGACTGTTTGCCCTCCCAGCCTCACTTTGGTGTACAGTGATTTTAATGGAAAAACATTTACATTTTTCTCCATTGCTAGTCTTGGCCCAAAGTAATTAATCAGGAATCATGTTTTTTTTATTTTGTACATAATATTATACCCTTGGACAAAAATACAATTGAGATAATTATTATGGAAACTGGAAACCATCTCCCGCCACTGGTGCAGACAGAAATGCAGCCAGTTTCTCACCTAGTGTAGTTTCTTACCTTGTCATCATCAATGTATAAACAAACAACAGCTGAGGCCAAGAGCATGAGAAATAAAAAGTCTTGTTTCGCTTAATTCATCACTGGTTTAAAAAGAGCATCTTCTGTGTTTAATTTAGGGGCTTTGCAATGTTATCGTCTCTGTTTGCTCCTAATCCTGTTTTTCATTCGGGGACTGGGACAAAATGTATTTCAAATTCAAGCCCTATAAAATGCAGGGTAGTTAAGCAAATTAAAAAAAAAAAACATGTTTAGCGTATTTGCCTGGTTCCTTTAGTGAGCCTGCATGCTTTTTCTTTTCTTTTTTCTCATCAAAATTTCTGGGGAGAAAAAGTAAGCGCGAATGGTTTTGAGGGGTTTTCTTCTTGAAAAAAACAACTGAATTTGTATATATTAGACTAGTAAAATTACGCTGGTTCCCTGCTCAAAAGTGCAACTGAATTCGTAGACTAGGAAAATTTAGCTGGCAACCTGCACCTTAGAAGGTAAAATGAGTTGGTGGCCATCTTGGAAGATCGAGTAGGGCGGCTACATTTGAGAAGAGGAAGAAAACTTTTTAAAAAGGGCCTCCTGTCCTTTTTTTTCAAAATTGCATGACGCTAAACTTGTGGTTTTTGTTTTTGGTTTTTTTGGCCTTACTTCGTTAATTGTAAGGGTAAAGCTGTCTTGCCTTAGCAGGCCTCGACCTTAACAGCGGCCACCAGCGGCCATTGCCGCGATGCCCCGGCGAATTGCCGTGATGCCCCCTTAAAAAACACGTACCTTACGGCCACTTGGCCGTCGTGCCCCTTTCCACTCCATTATATTATGTATTTAAAAGTGTTATTAAAAATAATGTTAACGTTGTGACCCATTTAATTAAGGTCAAATTGTTTCTGGCCGTACGTAACGTACGCTCCCGCACACTAGTTTTCATAAGGCTGTTTGCCACCGCGCAAAATACCGAAGTACTTGCAGTGTGGAGAATGTGGCATGGCAACCATATCAAACGTTGCTGAGTTGATTACTACTAAAAGCACGGCACCAGACTACTCTAATGTATAGACTGGCTACAGGTCCCTACACTGAATTACACATTTTCGCATTGATTCTGTCTATTGAGATCTGTATGTGGGATGGGGCCGGGAGCGGGATTCAGTCTATGTTTTTTTCTCGCTATTTCGCTGGTATCCAAGGTTTGTTCTTTTGGATAAATGTATTGGATAAATGTTTGTGAACCAGCGACCTGCCTGCGTTGCAACATACTTTCTTTTTCGTCGTCAAACAAACGTTTGTGTACACGCGTGGAAATGTCAAAATCGGAGCAGTTAACGGTGCAAAAAATTCGGAAATCTTTATCATAATCTATCAATTCAATATTGATCCATCATCATGCAATCCCATAACAGACGTAAAGAAAAAGCACGAGGTCGAATTGGCTGGAGCAGCAGCAAAGTGCAAACGTTTAGACGCGGGTTCTTTTGGTGAGATTGTTAAGCCGGAACTCGGAAGGCATAAACCTCGTCATGGTCGGCATGCACGTTTACATAGGCCAATTATTAGACGTTGGGGATTCGTTTTCAATTTTCATAATCATATTTATTTTTAAGAATATTGTTTTTCAAGAATTTTATATTCAACTTCAAGGTCTGGTTGAATTTTCCGGAATAACATATTTTATTGAGCATTGGGGTTGGGTGGGGAGATGGGGCGATGGTGAGCCGGGATTGATATTTTTTCAGATGAGCACGCAGGGAATTAACTTTCTTAATATTTTTTCTGTATGATTTTTTCCAAGAATTCTGTGTTCTGGGGCAACGATTTTTTGTCAAGTGAGCGTGTTGGAGTATAACAATTAAAAGTTTGAAAAGTTTGAAAATGGCCTTGGTGCCCTTTCAGTTGGCCTTGGTGCCCCTCTCTTTTTTGGAGCCTTCAAGGCCAAGTGGCCTTGACCCTCTGAAGCTTAAGGTTGAGGCCTGCTTAGTGCAGTTTTCAATTTCTACTTGAACATTTCAAAGGGCACCAAGGCAGTGACCAGGGGCATGGAGACAATTATGGCATCAGTGAAGTACCATGCCTTGGTAATGTACAGAATCACTTTAAAACAAAATCAAAACATTCAGATGGGACATTCAGGCTCGAGAGGCATCACAAAACCATTTTTTTTTTTCTTTGGCCTTAAAGAAATTCCATTCCACTGCACAGTGTTTACACAGAGAATTTATTGTATGCTATAAATTGATAGCATTGTCAGAAATTCATAATTCACCGCAGGCTTATTGTATTGCATTGTGCGATTATGAAAAAAGAAATGTCGGTCACACCTTTTAAAAAGCCATCTACCTTGACAAAATGGTGTCGGTATTGAAAGATGCGTTACATTCATTGGAAATGATGATTGGTGCAGATGAAATGTGTTGTGTGCTACGGCTAGACAACCCAAAAATGAATGGATACTGGATATTAAATGCTGGACATTATTTTAAATCGTAAATTTACATTGTTATCGAAAATTTACATTGGCGAGTTGGAGAATCAACTCTTACGTACAATAGGTGACTTTTGTTTGACCAAGATAGCACAAAAAAAGCACTCAAGCTTGAACACAAAGTTCGTTAGGAATTTGTAGTTCTGTCCATGTCCACCCTGCTATACCCAACTTGCAATGGTTGGAACTTAAAGAAAGATTAGATCTTTGTAATGTTGCTAAAACAATATCAGGTTGCTATACAATTTTTTCTGTAGTGGAAAGATCGGAAACATGCCAAAACACCTAGTAGGCCTAGTGCTTTGAGACTCCAGAACACACTTTTTTCCATAGTGTAGGAAAGTAAGATTTATAACCTGGCTGTTTTATGTCAAAACAATTTGGTAACAAGATGGTTGCGGTCATGGAGGAAGGAAATTTCTTTTCTCCATATGGTGCAGTGTAGTGCGTGGCTTTAAGGTATTATTATTTTTATTTTTTTAAATACTTTTGCCAACATATATACAGGTGCGATGTGAATAAAAAACATGTTTTACATACAGTGGGTATTAATATTATGTCATTTTAAAACTAATTTGTACTGTATTTTCCATCTGTGATGTGAATAGCCATAGATGAAGTAGGCACACTAAAAATGCAGTTAAAATAAAAATTAAGACAACTGTGTCCAGTATCAAACAGCTGGGCCCACTTTCATAGAGCTGCTTAAGAAGAAAATATTGCTTAACATTTTTCTGCTAAGCAAAACTAAGCAGGATACCAGTTACATTTTGTACATGTAGAATGGTATTTTAGCTGGTAATCCTTATTCTCGTAAGCATACTTTTGTAGTGCTTAGCAACTTTTTGTGCTTAAGCAGTTCTATGAAATTTTGCCCTGGTTTCTTCTGAGATTTTTTAGAATGCTGGATCTGGAAGTTTAAGGAACTTTTATGACCACCCCCCCCCCAATAAAACCCAAGAGCTGAAATAAATTCCTCTGTCACTATTTGTCAATGGATTGATGTTTGATGGCCCGCCCTAACAACAATCAGTGGGCTGATTTGAATTACTACCTTTGACCTTTGAACTGAGTGCATGAGTAATGAGCCTTCACACAATCACCTTATAAGAATCACATCACCTCAGTAGCATGTTCCTTTTGCCCGCAGCGGTTTCAATAATAGACTCACGCATATCAAAAACGAGAAACAAACTTGAACGAAGACTATATTTTTCTATGTAATCAATAGGCCTATAAATGTTTGTACAATATAAATAATTTGTTCAAATTAACATTGAAATAAAATTGAAACTTGGGACGAGGATGCTTATTGTTAGAAACCCCATTTGCCAATCACGCCCGGATGTGTACGGCTGTTACATAAGTTTAATGACAACATGACCGTCAGTTGGGCAAAATTCAAATAGTCCTTGCTGAGATGCCATGATGACCGTGTTGGATTTTCTTAGAGTTTAGAGAAAGGCGTGGTTCTGTGGTTCGAGTCACAGACCTTAAACTTCACTCATGAAGGGGCACGGCAATTTTTCCTCGGGCAAGCGGCACTTTTAGTTATGAAGAAAATGTAAATTTGTATTGGAACTTTGCAAAGGGCACCACAGCAAAAGCACAGGGCACCACGGCAATTACTGTGGGTGCCATGGGTTAATTTGAGGAGAGTAAGGAAGGATCCTAGTAAATCACTCAGGGCGAACGTCTCTGGCATGAAAGGTGGGGCATTCACTCACCTCAGACACCACCAAGAAAAAATATTGAGAACTTTGGCCGACCCCTTGACAATACAAAATATGTGAAGTGTTGACATGGTTAGTTATCGTTAATCTACCAGACAAACACAAACATCGCAAGGCAGGACGTGATTCTATAGACAAGGATGAAGTGCAAACATATCATGGCCCAACCTCCATCTGATTTCTAGGTTTTTCTGAAGTGTACAGCTGACCTTAATAGCCCTATTCACACTGACTCAATTCCCAGGAAATTAAACCCAGCAAATTCCTGGGGAATTTTAGCCCCACCCCGACCCCATCATCTCACATTTGCTACAATTGTTCCTGAGATAAATTAACAGCTGGTAGCCTGTTTCACACTGCCGAGCCAAGTCCCAGGAAATTAAATCCCAGGGAAATTTGAACCCCACCGCCATCTCATGTCCGTTTCGCACTTGCTGCAATTATTCCTGGGAAAAAAGCAGTGCTAGCTCTTTCAACTAAACTACGTCTTGCACTTGAAATGTAGCTCAGGATTTTCTCAGGGCAGTGCTCGGAATTAGCACTGGACTGCATGACCAAGGCCAGTGATTTGACCAGATTTGACCAGTAAAGTCTCGACCGGTGAAGTCCTGCAGTCATGTGTTTTTCAATTGAATAATATTAATACTTCACTTGTGGTCAAGTGGGTGTTTCTAGCTCTGAACATCTTGGGTTTAAACTCTAAGATTTGATCGTCTAGTTTTCAAGAAACATCATAACATTTTCTGGGGAAAAAACATGATACATTTTGTTTCTTTCCCACAGCTGAGCAGTTGGTAGCCATGCACAAGCATTGGCACAAAGGGTGCTTCAAATGCGCAAACTGCAAGAAGACGTTAACACCGGGCAAACAGAACGTGGTAAGACAACTTTCTTAATTTCCCTCCTCAATGGTTTAACAATTCTTGTTCCAAAGTGAGTTTCAATCTGAGTTTCAATCTTGTTCCATAGTGAACTTTGTTTCAATCTTCTTCCAAATTGAATAAGTCTGTTTTTAAACTGCCTGGCCAACATTTCCCAAGGGAACTTCTACATCGACATGTAGTTTTCAACTTTAGCATAGGAATGCGTTTTGTTCAAGAAAATATGGAATGTGCGCTCACATGCCTAGATGGGTTTAAGTTTGCAGTTCACTGCAGGCTTTTTTTGTTCATTTTAGAACACAATCCATGAACGAAATTTACATTGACAAGGGCCTTGGGCCGTTCAACACAATATAGATTTTTTTTACAATTGTGCATTGTCTCTCTGCAATGTCTTTTCTGGAAGAAAAAAACCAACGTGGCCTTGCTTAGTGTTTACTTAAACTAAACTTGCACAAATCCTTCCATTGTTGGATCATTCTGTCGGCACCTATTAGATAAATAGGCCTACTTGGTAATTTGTCATTATTCCTGAACTCGTTCACTTTTTGTTGAAAGATGGAGCAAAGTTTTAAAAACAACTACAATTCTAGGGGTTTTCAAACTTTTTGGAGTAGAACTAGACAGCAGAGGACCAGAGCCCAAATTCATATAGCTGCTTAGGATGACATTTTAATATTGCTAAACAATTTTCTGGAATTTCATCTTTGAGAGGGCAAGGCCATTTTTCATTTTGCAAGAGGCACTTCCATTGGAAAATCTTAGAGTCTATGGGAAACTTATAAGGGGGTACCAAAGCCAAGACCAGGGCAACAGAGTCCATGGCCTCCGTGGCCTCCATGCACAATGTAGCTGGCCTGAGATGTTGGATAATGTATTGTAATAAACTTCAATTCTCTCTTTGATTTCAGCACGAGGAGAAACCATACTGCCAAACATGCTATGGCAACCTATTTGGACCAAAAGGTAACAAGTCTCACTGATTATGAAGTTCATACCAGCACTAGTCCTCCAGAAAAATATCTGAACAGGCATGTGATTGTTCAGGATTTCTCAAAGTCTCCTTGAGCATTAACATTTTCTTGAAAGAAATAAAACAATCACCAAAGGGAAAGAAAAATATTTCACATTGTGACCAAACAAGGTGTTGTATTTCTAGTGATGTACAGAGTCTGTAATTCAGGTAACATCCGGGAGGTTCAGGGGTTAAAATAAGGGTAGATATATTCAGGAATTTTAACAGACATCAACTCTCATCCTTGTCTGAAATTGTGTATGAATGGGGACCAGGGCCTCACTTTCATAGAGCTGCTTTCTGCTTAGCAAAATTAAGCAGGATACCGGTCACAAATAGTACATGATTTGCTTGTGCTCAGCTACTTTCTGTGCTCAAGCAGCTGTGATATTGGGCCTTGTTAGAACACGACCTACACTGGATTGTTTGTTCCTCTTCACCAGGTCGTATAAATGGGGACTTGTTTCAGCCGGCTGTATGAATGGGGACCTGCGAGAACACTGAATCATCTTCTTTTTACCTGGGTGTATAAAATGGGGATTTAATTGTTTCCCTTGGGTGTATAAAAGGGGACCTGTGAGAACACTAAATCATAATTTGCTCCTCTTCACCCGGGTGTATAAACGGGGACCTGTGAACACTGAATCAAATTTTGCTCTGAAGAGAAAGTCACCTGGGCTCGATTTCACAAAGCACTAAAATTCATCGCAAGATAAGTTGTCAGTTTTACCACAGCGATTTGTATTGTGACATCACACTTCGCTTAGTATTTAAGATTGATACACAGTTAAGATCAATATTAGCTCTTTGTGAAATCGGCCCCTGGGTGTATAAATAGCTGGACCTGAGTAAATGGGGACTTGAAAATTGTAACCTTTATAATTTACTTCTCTTCACGCAGGTGTACAATGCCAAGAATCACAATATCTAGTTATTGTTATTCTTCTTCTTACTTTGTTTTTCCATATCTCTTTCCATAATGTCATCTAATGTCACACCTTACCAAAACAAATGACAAACCCTGAAACAAGTTCAAAATGAATGCTTTGGCAGTTCGACATGGCCTTTTCTTAGCAAATATCCCAACACTAAAACACCATCGTTGTAATAATTCTTATTCTTCCTTTCAGGTTTTTTCATCGATTGTTTTTGTTTCTTCCAGGGTACAGTACTGGGAATTCATCTGCCGTTAATAGCTACGTGTCGAAGTAGAAACGCAATCAGTGAGTTTTGAGTACACACCGGAGCCACATAATTAATTCAACATCAGACTGCAGATTTCAACTTCAGAAACAACAAACCCACTGGCAACTAGACACCGAAGAGCTTGTATATTCAGTGCACAGTTACCTACATGTAGACCCTCTAAAAGCAAGATGTGCTAATCACAGGGAAGTTATGCCAGGCATGTGATTTTTCAGGAATTTTTACTGATTTTGCGATTTTCTCAAAATCTCCATGAGCCTTTAAATAGGCTTTAAAGAAGTAAAGCAGTCACCAAAGGGAGAAAGAAATAGTCCACAAACCTGTAGTTTTGTGTTTCTGGTGATGCACAGAGTCTGTAAACCTCCTGAATTGTAACTTCTTGGATGGTTCGTGTCGAGAAAAAAGGGGAAACAGGCCTGCAAGTCATTTTCAGGCATTTTTATGTTTATCAAATCTCATCCCAGTTACGCTGAGAAGAAAGCAAGTTACCTGCCTAATACCATTTCCTACGAATGGTGTCCCGACTTCTTTCGATAGGATCAGCTGAAAAAAACTACTTCTTTTAAAACCTTCCTGTCAGCTGAATATTTTTATTCAAATTGCTGCCTGGCCGGCCGCTGTTCCAGCACTCATAATGGCAAACCATTTGAAGCATTCTTGCTGTACCATCATTATCAATCAATTACTTATAATGGTACATGTAGATAGACCAGCCATATGGTTGCAGATAGCGTACTAATTAGAGTGAGCCATGCCGAGATGGAGCCATACCGTTTATTTATAATTAATGATTTTTTAAAATCTAGTTTATTTTATTACAAGTCCAACAGCGCCAAGTCAATTGCAGGATGAGTAGGAGACAATGAAGTAATGAGTCAGTTTTAGATGTTTGGGGGGGGGAGGGGACCCACGCAATCAGGTAGGGACTGAAAACCCGATCCACATGTAAGGCTCCGGTCTGAGGTGGGATTCGAACCGGGGTCCACAGAGGTGAAAGGCAGGGAAAGAAACCACCAACCGACCCAATTCCAAAACACTATGATACATAATTTTTAATGATATTAAAAACAATTTTTTTAAATTTTTAGTCTAACACCAGCATAAATCGTTTTGATAAATATTTTTGTCACTTTCCCAAAACACTTACTTATTTATTATTTATTTGTTTATTTGTCCAACTGAAATGAGCTCTCAAAGGTAATGAACCAGCAGAAAATCCCAAACAAAACACAATCTATCAATGTTTGGTTATGCCTTTTCAGGGAGCAACTCAAAAGTCGGGGCACGTTCTAACTCGTTGGAACGTTCCCGTAGGCATACGCCCCAAATCCAGTGGAGCACCAGAATGTTGTGCTGGACTATAGGAAAATATTCGTAATTACACGTTGCCATTTTGAACGTTCCAATGGACTGCTCCAGGGGTCAGAAGAGCTGGTCCATGTATGCCCGCTGGAATACCTCATTGATCCAAATAGACAATTCCTATAACGCTCTGAGTTTTAAGGTGCTTCCTAAAGAGAGACTGCCAATGTGGATTTGCCGTGAAATTTTTCAGTGACTAGCCAGCAGGACCAGTTAGCTAAATCATTTCACTAGTCCGTCAGTTTTTACACTTGTCCATAATTCATATTAAATAGAGATGCTTTTCAACTCTGAAACTAGCCAGCCGGACCACTTGGAGTGAATGTTGACTGGTCCTCAGGTGTTTTTTTACGAGCAGTTAAAAAAGGGAGCACTAGAATACTGATATAATTATGATGTGTTAATAAGATCTGCCTTGCAACAAAAATCATTTTAAAGATCCTACTTTCCGATTTCAGAACAGCTAGAATATATCAACTCATTTACTCATGGTCCAACAGGCCTCATCAGCCAAGGGAGGTTTTCAGATGCAAGTGTTAATCCGATTTAAAAATCATTGGGTCAATCAAATTATCCTACCACTCAAAACCGTTCTAGTGAACGGTTTTTAAAAGCTGTCTGTCAACTCGGTTTATTTATGCGGACAATTCAAAGGTAGGAGGGTTATAAGCTTGTACAAAAGTTTATTTCACTTCATTTGAGCTCAGCTATGCACTCACGGTGGATTTCAAAGTGAGGCCGCCCTATAGACCATGTGACCTATGACATCACATGTTTACAAAAGAGCCACAGAGCCTGGACTTCCTGCAGGCACTATTTGTACACAGCTCAAAGGTAGAAAACATCAAATCTGATAATGGAATTTTTACACAGTCTGATTCTTATCAACTTTTGATGTTATGAAAGGGGGCACAGCTCAAAACTTGTTCAGCTGTTATTTTTATAACTATTGAACTTATGTGGAAAGTATGACACAGAAATATGTAATATTTTCCATATGGCCAGTGTAGTATCTTGACTGCCAGGAAATGCCTCGGAGTGTACAAGGTCACTCTTTTTGTAAACAAAGGTCACATGGCAGGGTCTCTAAATGTTCCGCCCTCTGTGGTCTAACACTTTGTTCTTGTGAGGGCAAGGCAGTTTTTCCTTAGTAAAGGGCACCTCTACGAGAGATGTCAATTTCTACTGGAACATTTCAAGGGGCACCAAGGCAGTGTCCGGGGGCATGGAGGCGATTACTTCTGTTGCCTCCATGAAGTATCACTATGAGTCCTGGTATGCTAGTTCTAATCCAGGCGCTGTTTACTATTTCCCTTAGTAAAGGGCACCTCAACGAGGGATGTTTGGAACATTTCAAGGGGCACCAAGGCAATGGCCAGGGGCATGAAGGCGTTTGCCTCTGTTGCCTCCATGAAGTATCACTATGAGTTCTAGTATGCTAATTCTAATCCAGGTGCTGTGTACTATTTTCCTAATAGTAAATAGCACCTCAATGAGGGATGTTTGGAACATTTCAAGGGGCACCAAGGCAATGGCCAGGGGCATGAAGGCGTTTGCCTCTGTTGCCTCCATGAAGTATCACTATGAGTCCTGGTATGCTAATTCTAATCCAGGTGCTGTGTACTATTTTCCTAATAGTAAATAGCACCTCAATGAGGGATGTTTGGAACATTTCAAGGGGCACCAAGGCAATGGCCAGGGGCATGAAGGCGTTTGCCTCTGTTGCCTCCATGAAGTATCACTATGAGTCCTAGTATGCTAATTCTAATCCAGGTGCTGTGTACTATTTTCCTAATTGTAAATAGCACCTCAATGAGGGATGTTTGGATCATTTCAAGGGGCACCAGGGCAAAGACCAGAGGTACGGAGGCAATTGCCTCCATTGCCTTTATGTGGTAATTATAAGAAAAATTGTAAACAATTTTCTTTGGACTAGTGGAGTGTCTTGCCTGCCAGGAAATGCCATGGAACGCACACTGTCACTCTTATTGTAAAGCAAGGTGTCGTAGTCTATAATGTAAATGAGCATGCAGCCTTTTAATGGCAGTATTGTAAATGTAGGCCTACATGTATACAACCATAATGATACAACCGATATGCAGACTTATTATAATGACCAAGTGTTGAATGATCCCACAGGAGTACATGCATGGTGAATGATATAAAACTCATTTTATTGTAACGCTACGTCTGGTTGCGCACACCCTCCTGATCTAGTTATTTATATTGGCTGGTGATAGGAACAGACGTCTGTTCCACAGACTACACGGTTGATAGTAATTTATGCAACCGGAGCCCATTTGGATGGCTGTCTGCTTCACCACAGAATTCTTCGCTTACGGCGCCCTGTAAAGCGTAAGGGTTGTAAGCCTGGAAATCCGGGGTAAGCAGCGCTGGGAAATTTTGCCCTGGTCCCAGTTTCATGAAGCCAACACATTAATTGCTTAGCACAGAAACATCTTACTTTGCATAAGAAACAGGTTACCAACCAAAACGGTATGAATTGTATATTGCCTGTGGTTGGTTCCCTCCTTATTTGTACGTAGTAGACAAATTTATTAAGCTTTATTTCTTGCTTAATTGGCATTTAGAAATTGGGCCCAGGAGGTATGCTAATATTGTTTCTGTTGTTCAAATTGTATCAGCAGGGAATGGGTCACATGTTGACCTAGGTCAAAGTTCATACCAAAAAATGCTTCTATGGGTAATCTATAGGTAGTACGTGTTCACTGGGCACTGTCCCAAGTGCTGCAGAAACAGTACCATCCAGAAGTGTGTATCTATCATTTGAAAATATCAAATCACACCAACATCAGAAATGCTTGTTTCGATAGACGCTCAACTTTGACCTCTGTGTGTGGGAGAAGGTCACAATGTGAGACCCCCACTGCAGGGCATGTTTCTTGTATCAACCTCTTGAGGGTTGAGACACTTGGTGTAAATCATATCTGACACATCTGAAATAATATAGAGGTCATGGCCTTGTACGTACAGCTCTGGGTTGCCCCCCCCCAAAAAAAAAAATAAATAAATAAATAAATAAATAAATAAATAAATAAATAAATAAATAAAAATTGAATGGCCATTTTTACCACAGCTTTGGCGGCGTAGCATTTGGTTGTGCTCGATATGTGACATGTCGTACATATCATAAATTTGGTGCTAGCGTTAATTTTAGCACCTCTCCAAATCAACATTTCAAAAAAATTGAACTGATTCTGTGGCCCCTGGACGAGAGCTTGAGGTCTTCATACCATTTTGACATTCTGATCATCAATCTATACTTGTCATTTTCAGCGTTTGTATTTCAGTTTTGGCTGTAGTTGTTTAATCCAAATTTACTAGCTGCATTTATTCAACATGCTTCAAGCTTCCATCTGAATTATTTGGTAAACCTTAAACACAAACCGCTGTTACAATTGAATGTGGGGCAAATTTCAACAGAAATAACGGTACAAAATTCATTGAGTGGGTTTATGGTACCCACACACTCAAACTTGTGAACTTCTTAGTAAAGATAGAATATGGGGGTCACATCATCTCCTGGAAATTTTGCTTAATTGTTCGCTGAGTAAAAACCAATGTGGTTAGAGACCCAGGCTTTATCACACTACCGCCGTCTATGTCAGCTTCTAAAATTGCACACTACACTGTATAACACCCGGGGACATTGACTCCCAAAATGGTGGCAAGATTATTGTGGGGATGACATCTGGGCCCAATTTCATAGAGCCGCTTAAGCACAAAAAGGAGCTAGCACAACAAAATTATGCTTACCATAATAAGGTTACCAGCCAAAATACCATGTCACATGTACAATTTATGACTGGTATCCTGCTCATTTCTGCTAAGCAGAAAATTGTAAATTGGGCCCAGGTGAATTGGGTCAAAAGTTTGTCAGCTTTTTCACTGGTCCATATTTCATATGAAAGAGGGAGACTTATTTCAACACTGAACAAGCCAGCAGGACTAGTTGGACAGAATTCTGACTTGTTCTCGGGTGTTTTAACTGGTATTTGGCTAACAGACCACTGCTAAGGGAGACCATGCAATCATATTTTGTCTGAAAATGAAAAATATACAAAACTTGCTGTTGGATTGTGATGGATTCAAGGTATACATGTGCTTTACGTTTATAGAACTTCCAGTTGTATTCATATGTATTTGTGTATTGTAGTTAGATATTTAAGTTCTAAGCAAATTGCCTCATAACATAGATAAGTACTTACTATCTATTCGAAATGCTTTCCATAAATGTTAAAGTACTTTCTCAAATTAATTGTATAAGTTGAAAGTATTGCTCCATGCCTCAATCTTGGCTCAAGTCAGGTGCCATACTGTGTACTATGGCCATTTACGAAAGCACTGCTTGGGTTGGGATATGTCAGTCATTTAGAAAGCGTGTGCTTTCATTTCATTTATTCTGGTTGTGAAGCCAAGGACTCTCAGAAAAGCGAACTTAATCACTGTACTAGCCAAGAACCCAATGGAGAGAAGACCAGGAAGGAAGTTTCAGTTTTGTACACGAAAGCGAAGTGAGGACATCCTCGCTCTGTCAAACACCCGGATCCCTTTTGTTAAAGTCCTCGGTTTCAACGGGTAGACATGCTCACACACACACACACACATTTTGTGAATCCGTATATCAAGGACTTCTCTTTGTTCTCCCATTGTTTGGACTTAGTTTTTTAACTTTCAGTTGATTATCTTTGAATGATGTGAAATTTGCGGCTTGTGACTGATGTTACCGACTGAAACAACACCCGCAATTTTAAGCAAGACTTTTTGGGGCAAAAAGAACTATCACTTGCTTGAAACATGCTTAATGTTTCGAACAATTAATTATTTAAGTAGCACTTTAAAGGAACACGTTGCCTTGGATCGGACAAGTTAGTCTAAAAAAAGCGTTTGTAACCGTTTGTTATAAAATGCATATGGTTAGAAAGACGTTATTAAAATAGAATACAATGATCCACACAAATATGCCTCGAAATTGATGGTTTTCCTTTTACTTTGCGAACTAACACGGTCGGCCTTTTTGTGGAGTCAAAATGTTGACTCCACAAAATGGCCGACCGTGTTTGTTCACGATGTAAAGCAAAACCACGCAATTTCCAGACATATTTGTGTGGATCATTGTATTCTACTTTTAAAACATCTTTCTAACCATATGCATTTTATAACAAACGGTTACAAATGCTTTTTTTAGACCAACTCGCCCGATCCAAGGCAACGTGTTCCTTTAACTTTAAAGTTCAACATCACTTCACATTCCTTCTTACACATTAGATGCAATTTAACATGCTATTTTTAACACAAATATGATAAATGTATTCAATTCTATTTTTAACATAAACATGATAAATGTATTCAAGTGTTTTAGCTTTTCACCACAACATCATGTATCTAGCTTGTTGTTTGTAAGTCAAATAATATGGTATGTTAAACCATTTTTTAAGTGAGTGTAGTTTGCGTGCATAATACTTACCTAACTATATGGCTGTACCTTTTCTCTCTTTGGTTTTGCCTTTTTCTGAAATTATCGTGCTTATATTACTGCTCAGATTTTTGTAGTTGTGGAACCATCGGTTCTTTTCGGAGCCAACACAACTAAATACAAATTGCACCGTAATGAAAAATGGATATTGTAGCCCTAAGATTTGCTAATTTTGATGCTCTTCATGTCATTCAAACATAACCCCTGCTCACTAGGCCATTTACTTCATTCCTTAAACCATCTCAGCTTCCTGGGGAGTATACAGCCTGTGCTGCCAAGTGCCAAGTATGTAGTGCACCAAACTAAATCAATCACAAGAACCATCTCTGCCCTAACAGGTACCCATTTACTCCTGGGCGAAGAGAAGCAATTTGTCTGCTCAGGACTATAAGGTCATCAGTGCAAATTGTAAGGGTTTATAGCTCCTGGTAAAAAGGTGTTTATTGATCAAGAGTGGTCTTTAAAGTATTTGTTTGGCAAAAAGAAACATTCATTTTCTAAGTAAAGCATTTATTTGTTGATATTGATGTACTTTTCTCAAATTATAAGCGCATTTTTCAAAACGACCTTTTGATCATTTTAAATACGAAATTGAAATTAATTACCTTATAGCATTGAGCCGGCGAATTGTTTCCTTTGCACAAGGACACGAGTGTCGTGACCGGGATTCGAACCCACACTCATCGACTACGACAATCAACATGCAACAAACAATTCCCTTAGTGACAATTCAATTAAATCACACACACTGAAATTGCCTAAAAAGTTTCATGATTTAGTGTTAAAAACACTTATTAATAATAATATTTTCATAATTTTCATTCTAACCCAAAACTTTTCAAAGACACATTTCCATTTTGTCAAAAAAATAATTCAACTTTTTTTTCTCACAAAACATTCCACCAGAAAAGTTTTCCCATTTATTCCTAATTAATTTTACTATTTGTCGAGTACTTTTGTGAAATGTCGAGTACTTTTGTGAAAGTGTATTTTAATGCTAATTAATATGCATGATTTAAATGAAAACAAATTATAATACAATATAATACTTATAAGAATTATTGAATAAAGCATCTAGTTATTAAGTAAAACTGAATGCATAACAAAGGTTTGGTATTTATTTTTGTGACCCCCCCCCCACCACCAATACGGTAAATCTATAAACATGAGCTGCTGAAGAAGTTGATTCAAAAGAGGGCGCTATTAGACGAAACTTCTACACAATTAATTCGCCATATGGATGGGCGGGGGCGAAAAAAATTTCCCAAACGACATTGCTATGTTGAACTTTTTTTATGATTTTGATTTATTTTTTTAGATCGGAATGCGGATATTGGAAAGAAATAAAATATATAAAAAAGGTAAATAAAAAAAAGTTTGGGAAAAAAATCGCGGGCGGGGGGGGGGGCGGCGGCAGAATTGCCGGGGGTCACTCCTGTGCCACATCGGCCAATTAAAACAAAGATAGACAAGAAAGACAACAAATTAAAAAAATTGAAAAATCGGAACGGGGAGGGCAACGTTTCTGCTGCGATAGGAGACTCTCTTCTAAGTTACCGGAAAAACAAGCAATACAGATAATAACACTAAGGGTAACTCTGTAACCAAAGAAAATAAGTGGTGTTTGAAGCTTTGCATGGTGTGGAAAAATAAGAAGTTACTGTAAATAGTATTTTGCGGATACAATCATGTGTAAAATCTCTTTTGGATGAGTGTTGGCTCTGAAAAGAACCGGTGTGGTCTCGACGTTTCGAACAGTATCGTCTTCAGGAGAATGCTGGACTGCTGATGGCATTTTCCTGAATACGAGCAGAGTATACTGTGCGAAACGTCGAGACCACAGCTCTTTTCAGAGCCAACACTCCTCCCAAAAGAGATTTTACAGTGTTATGGTTGTACCCACAAGTTTACTAAAGTGACTTTTTTTAACTTATTGAGGTTTTCAAAATTCTGGTAAAAAAAAGTAACATTAAGATAATTCCACCTCTGAATCGGCAAAATAATCACAAACTTTTTCACTCTCTGACTCAGCAAAATAATCACAAACTTCTTCTGGAGTAAAACGTGTACGTTTCCTGGGGCCTGCCATTGTTTCAAAGCGTAATTATAAACAAGCAGACGATCGATCAACCCATGGCGGTATCGATCGTAGCTGAAAAATAGAATACACTAGAAAAGCTCAGAAAACGATGCGCCTTCTTGCAAGAACCCAAATAAAACCTAGAGAAAAAGTGTACAAAATCGTATAATACGTTGGAGCATGGAGGTAGGATTCCTACCTCCATGGTTAGAGTGATAATGCCCTCTCGTGATAACATTGTGGGGTCGTAGACATTGTATACGATTGATGGCACTGTTTTGAGTAGGCTACATAAAATAGATTGTCATGTACATGTACGACCTCGGCACTGAAAGGGTTAAGAACACAATGTTGAACAAACAATTAGATTATCATAACTGAACAATCACTGCAATGCAACTGCTCTCCCAACCTACGTGCATTACACAAAACACGGGACCTACGGCTTTACGCCCCAATGCTCCGTCGAACACCCACGTGAGTGGTAATACATATTCATTGTGAATTATTCATCGAAAATGAGCGCATGATTGGTTAAGTTCTTTGCCATTTTCCTATACTGCAGTACAAAAAAATCGTGGGCGGCTGCCTTTTCATACGGTTGCCTCAAGAAGACATCGGCAATCGAAAAACAAAATTTCCCTGCTAGTATATCTAGCCGCTTGTTTATTCCTGGAGAGCTTTCCCTTTCTTGGAATGTATTACCTATGCTTATAAAAGAGAAACTTCTTATGGCTCACTGGCAAAGAGTATAAATAATAAGCAACTATTTGTTTTCTTAATGTTCGCATTTTGTGGGATTTGTTTATGTACACTTGGGGACACCACACACCAGACAGGCAGCCAGGGGCGAGGCAACGCCTGAAAATATTGATCAGCAGGTTGCGTTTGCTTCTGCGTCACACCGACTCCGACCCACTGATCATCACACACTACTAGCCTCTGTCATTTCCCAAGTGCAAAATTAGTCGCTAGTTTTGTTTTGGTTGTAAGATTGAGAAGTTTTCTGTAATTAAATCAACCATGCCGAAGTGTCCTTCATGTTCAAAGGAAGTTTATTTTGGTAAGTCTTTAATTTTTAGGCATAGGTATAAAAGCTACAAATATTGTATATTCGGTTTGCGGTTAAACACCATGTGTATTTATAATCTACTTTGCAGTGTAGATTTTGTCCATTGAGAACTTGTCTTGCTATGTATTCTTCTGCCGCAGAGTAGATTTGGGAATTTGGGAGACTACCAGGTTCTGTAAAGAACTGTCCAGGGTCAAATTTCATAGAGCTGCTAAGCACAACAATTTGCTTAGCATGAAATTTCTTCCTTGATAAAAACAGGATTACCAACCAAATTTCCACGTGATTTTCAGGATAAGCAAACAACAGCTGAATGCCAGTAACAAGCAATATGCAACACATGGAAATTTGGTTGGCAATCCTGTTTTTATCAAGGAAGGAAATTTCATGATAAGCAAATTGTTGTGCTTAGCAGCTCTATGAAATTGGACCCTGCTTCTAAATAGCTCGGGACTACTACTTTCGCTTAATACCGCATCGGGGGGGGGGACTTCTCGTTTAATAACTTCACTGCCGCGGAGTGAGTTCTTGATCTCAACGTTTAGACTAGCTTGCTCTAGTCATCGTCAGAAGACAAGTATTATTTAGTTGTTCTAATTTATTGTTGAATGTTGCCATCAATTATTTGAACTTGGGCTTTGATTCGTGAGTGTGACTCGAGTGTGGGCGTAACCAAGAGTAGACTAAAGTGGGAGCAAGAATTGTAGTGTGGTAGGGGGATCTTAACAATAAAACCCTTTAAAATGCTACAAGTTAAACTTTAAAGACAAAGTACACGATTGTAATTATTGAAAATCATTCGGAAAAATGATTGTACCAGCAGGCCAGGCAGTGTATCATAGCCCCATAGATAGTGCCAATACGCTGTCGCTGCTAGACGTGTATGCATTTGTGTACTCGCCACATTAGTGCTGTTTTCTCCGATTGTTACTATTTACTCTCCGTGTGTTAGTTCGTTGCGTTGGTTACGATTTGTAAACATCACAGATAATAGTGCTAGAAATTCATGTCTTGTTGCATGACTGCTTCCTTCCTTCCTTCCTTCCTTGGCTCTGAAGAAGAGACCAAACCGGTTCTTTTCAGTGAGACCAAACCGGTTCTTTTCAGAGCCAACACTCCTCCCAAAAGAGATTTTACACATGGTTGTACCCGCAAGTTTACTACTATTTATAGTTACTTCTTACAATGGTTTATTGTCTGATACAGCACTACATGCAACTCCGGGAGTCTAGTCACTGTTGTGTAACCAGTGCGCTGATGGTTTCAATTATCTATACAAAGGTCTTAAGAAACATGTACGACCTCGGCATTGAAAGGGTTAAGAACACAATGTTGAACAAACAATTAGACTATCATAACTGAACAATCACTGCAATGCAACTGCTCTCCCAACCTACGTGCATTACACAAAACACGGGACCTACGGCTTTACGCCCCAATGCTCCGTCGAACACCCACGTGATGGTAATACATATTCATTGTGAATTATTCATCGAAAATGAGCGCAGGATTGGTTAAGTTCTTTGCCATTTTCCTATACTGCAGTACAAAAAATCGTGGGCGGCTGCCTTTTCATACGGTTGCCTCAAGAAGACATCGGCAATCGAAAAACAAAATTTCCCTGCTAGTATATCTAGCCGCTTGTTTATTCCTGGAGAGCTTTCCCTTTCTTGGAATGTATTACCTATGCTTATAAAAGAGAAACTTCTTATGGCTCACTGGCAAAGAGTATAAATAATAAGCAACTATTTGTTTTCTTAATGTTCGCATTTTGTGGGATTTGTTTATGTACACTTGGGGACACCACACACCAGACAGGCAGCCAGGGGCGAGGCAACGCCTGAAAATATTGATCAGCAGGTTGCGTTTGCTTCTGCGTCACACCGACTCCGACCCACTGATCATCACACACTACTAGCCTCTGTCATTTCCCAAGTGCAAAATTAGTCGCTAGTTTTGTTTTGGTTGTAAGATTGAGAAGTTTTCTGTAATTAAATCAACCATGCCGAAGTGTCCTTCATGTTCAAAGGAAGTTTATTTTGGTAAGTCTTTAATTTTTAGGCATAGGTATAAAAGCTACAAATATTGTATATTCGGTTTGCGGTTAAACACCATGTGTATTTATAATCTACTTTGCAGTGTAGATTTTGTCCATTGAGAACTTGTCTTGCTATGTATTCTTCTGCCGCAGAGTAGATTTGGGAATTTGGGAGACTACCAGGTTCTGTAAAGAACTGTCCAGGGTCAAATTTCATAGAGCTGCTAAGCACAACAATTTGCTTAGCATGAAATTTCTTCCTTGATAAAAACAGGATTACCAACCAAATTTCCACGTGATTTTCAGGATAAGCAAACAACAGCTGAATGCCAGTAACAAGCAATATGCAACACATGGAAATTTGGTTGGCAATCCTGTTTTTATCAAGGAAGGAAATTTCATGCTAAGCAAATTGTTGTGCTTAGCAGCTCTATGAAATTGGACCCTGCTTCTAAATAGCTCGGGACTACTACTTTCGCTTAATACCGCATCGGGGGGGGGGGGACTTCTCGTTTAATAACTTCACTGCCGCGGAGTGAGTTCTTGATCTCAACGTTTAGACTAGCTTGCTCTAGTCATCGTCAGAAGACAAGTATTATTTAGTTGTTCTAATTTATTGTTGAATGTTGCCATCAATTATTTGAACTTGGGCTTTGATTCGTGAGTGTGACTCGAGTGTGGGCGTAACCACGAGTAGACTAAAGTGGGAGCAAGAATTGTAGTGTGGTAGGGGGATCTTAACAATAAAACCCTTTAAAATGCTACAAGTTAAACTTTAAAGACAAAGTACACGATTGTAATTATTGAAAATCATTCGGAAAAATGATTGTACCAGCAGGCCAGGCAGTGTATCATAGCCCCATAAATAGTGCCAATACGCTGTCGCTGCTGGACGTATATGCATTTGTGTACTCGCCACATTAGTGCTGTTTTCTCCGATTGTTACTATTTACTCTCCGTGTGTTAGTTCGTTGCGTTGGTTACGATTTGTAAACATCACAGATAATAGTGCTAGAAATTCATGTCTTGTTGCATGACTGCTTCCTTCCTTCCTTCTTTCCTTGGCTCTGAAGAAGAGACCAAACCGGTTCTTTTCAGAGCCAACACTCCTCCCAAAAGAGATTTTACACATGGTTGTACCCGCAAGTTTACTACTACAATGGTTTATTGTCTGATACAGCACTACATGCAACTCCGGGAGTCAAGTCACTATTGTGTAACCAGTGCGCTGATGGTTTCAATTATCTATACAAAGGTCTTAAGTAAAGGCCATCGAAAGTTAAGTTTTAGTTTCTCATCAGTACGATTAAATAAGGCCCAAGTTTTGAAGATTTTAGTGTTTTGCTATTGTACTTTCCTCAAAGTGCCCCGCAAAACATCTCCAAGGAAAAAAACCCACATCTCAGTCGCCTTTTTTCCAGGAAGAATTATATGTGGGTCCCACTTTTATATTAATGTTTTAAAAAAACGTTGTTACGGCCTATTGTGCAAGAATGGATCACCAATCTCTACCCTCACAGGTATCCATTTACTCCTGGGTATATAAGAAGCATCTATACTGTAAGAAACAAGGAACTCACAATATTTCTGTGTTCAAACCAGTTTGTCTTTTTCTGGGCGAGCCAAGCAAAGGCAAAAGGCCTACAAAGAGCTAGACAACTACCTAGTGTTCAAACACAGACGTTTACAGTTGAAGTTGATGATCATCGGTTTAGCCTCTGAATACATACTCCAATAATAAATATTGGAATAGGATAACCAAAGAATGTTCATTTGCATGTACACTGTGAATTGCTATTATGACCATCATCATTCGAGGTCATGAAGTTCAAGTACATTGTGCATGCCGTACTAGGTAACAGAGGTGAAAAGCACACTGCACAAACCAGGGTGTTAAAATTAACACCATATAGATGCCGAAAAAGAATCAGAATTTAGACCATAGGGTGTTTTTTAAATTTCTGCCAGCAAAACTACATTGAAAATCTATGAGAGATCTTGTGCGCGCGCATGAAAATACGACTACGAAAGATGCTCCTGTGGTAGTGGTTCTCGGGATAATAGACTGTGCAAGTCTCGCGCGTATTCGAACATTGGGACCCGTTAAAGTACGCGAGTTCAATGTTTCCTTCGCGCGTTAAAGTGACGTGGGACCAAAGTGGTCACAAAATGTTTGAATACGCACGAGACTTGCAAAGTCTTTAGTACACTGGTCCCCTGTCTTTATTCATGAGCCTCGAAGTGTGACGTCAGATGTTCAGGCTAGGTCTATAGCGGTTTGTGGATGATAGCGCCCTTTATATTCAAGCAGGCCTGAATATTCGATTCTGATTGGTCGATCCATAGCAACAAGGAGTGTGATATTATAAGTTATCACACAAGCTCGAAATGGAAAAATATAGCGCTTCTGCGTCCCATATCCAATATTGGCGGGGCTAATATAGCGTTCAGTTATGTCGAGTAGTGAAGTAGGATGGGTTACCCTATTACCGTGGGGGTTAGGACGTTTTTCGATTAGATTAAAACATGTTTAGCAACCTATAAAAAGTGTCATGTTATAATCATTGTTGAAGTATTTCTTTCCACCTTGACATTAAAAAAAATACATCGTTTTTCTGATTAAATTCTTCCACGAAGTCTCTGTTAGCATATGGTGCATGCGCCCGGAGTGATTCTGGAGGTGAGCCTCCTATTATCGTGGTCATCAGAAAAAGAAAGAAACAAAATTAAATGAACTATCTCTACATTAAAGGAACTAAATCCAAAGATAATATTCAAAATTTACCTTACACTGGGATTGCGATGTTTAACTTCCCAGCAGATAGATAAATGTTGATCTTTTAGGCATTTTAATTACCGAGTACCGACAATTTCCTATTAGACACCGCTGCGCTCAATTTTGGACCAATCCGATGACGTAGATTTCAAGCGCAAAGTAGTTATCTGCGCAAGTTAAAACATAACTACGCAAGTTTGGAAATTGCGTGCATTCGCCTGCCACAATTTTTAATACTTGTGCAAGCATGTCTGTAATTTGAGCGAGTTTTTCACTTTGTATGTTAAACTTACATATTGAGGGCGCCCTTTGCAAAGATGCTGACTTTTTTTTTTTTTTTTAGTTTCCTGTCCTTTTTTTGGACGCCAGACATTGGTTTACGTTTTTGAGGTGAAAATACGTACTTTCGATATCAAATCCTTTTTTTCTTCGAAGCACAGAACAACATTTAAGGTAAAAATGTTAATGATATAATGGCACTTTTGACAGACATGGTCAGCAAAAAGTCGTCCAGTCGGGAAAATAGCAATTTTTTCAAAATTATTTAAATTTTCTTAAACATTTCCGCAACATTTCATTTTTATTTATTTTTTTACCAGATCGGTAAAGGGTTCTTGGCTATCGAATGAAAGTCGTCTAAAGATGACGCATTGACAACGAAAAAAGTGAATTATCCGGTACAACGATAATAAGAGACCCACGATAATACGCGACTTGACTATTTGTTTTCTTTCCCACAGCTGAGAAGGTGAGTTCTCTCGGCAAAGATTGGCACAGGCCGTGCCTAAAATGTGAAAAATGCGGTAAGACGCTGTCATCCGGCGGACATGCTGAGGTAAGACAACATGGTATAAAACATTCTGAGGACCTTGTTTCAATTCAGCGCGCTTCGGCCAAACATCCCAACATTTTGGCCAAGAATGCCCCACAGTTTTGAAACAACCTGGGAGAACACTGGTTTTGCAATCGCGTTCCAAAGCGAACCGAGTTTCAATCTTGTTCCAAAGTGAACTGAAATTGCATGAAACGTTTCTCAGATTGAATTTTTGATAAATTCCTTTCTCAAAAACCAGTAATTAATGTGAGCATTCGGGCGTGAAGACAGAATGGGGTGGGTTTGGATTCTGCCTAAATCCCAAGAAGTTTAAGGTGAACTGAGAACACGCTGCTCTAAGGTTAAATCTCAGAATTTCTTGCTGGAGGTTTTTTTTACGGTTGCAATAGAGTAGCCAGCTCAGAAATGAGTTAACCAATCGAAATCGCCATGATTTGAAACCCCAAATAGCAAATCCTTATAAACACAACACAACTTCATCAGTGCGCCCTCTGTCACAAAATGGCGATTATTCGCAACACCATCTTCCACAGCATCTGTGTTTAAGATAGCATTCTACACGACATTCTGTTTTGAAGAAATAGTGTACAAGTTGATGCTAATTGTGTTTTGGCACTAATTAATGACCTGGTACCATTTTTTACTTTTATGTTTGTCTTAAAGGTATCGTTTGGTAATGACTCAAAACAAATATTAGCATAAAAACTTACTAGGTAACGAGCAACGGAGAGCTGTTGATAGTATAAAACATTATAGGAAACGACTCCCTCTGAAGTAACGTAGTTTTTGAGAAAGAGGTAATTTCTCACAAGGGTATTTTTTCTGTCATCATTTTCTTGCAACTTCGATGACCAATTGAGCCCAAATTTTCACAGGCTTGTTATTTTATGCATATGTTGGGAAACACCAAGTGAGAACACTGGTCTTTGACAATTTCCAAACGTGTTCAGTGCCTTTAAGCCAGACAGCCCTCCGTTCTGGTTTAATGCCTCGTCTCTGTGAAAACTATTCATTAGAAGGGGGGTAGGGGTATTTCAGTATTTGCACATCGTGTCTCGGTAATGCAATGCCTTCACAGGTCAAATCATGTTCAATCAAAAATGCTCTCAAGACTCATAAATGTGGATCACAAGCTTTCTTCTAATACTTGTTCTCATTTATTTAGCTTGTCAATTAATACTTTACAAAAAAAGTAGTCATAAGGTTTTTCTTTGTGTTGAACCTTGAAATTTGAAATTAGTTTTTTTTAATTTTTATAATGTAGATCATTTTGGTTGGTAAGCAATATGCAACAGACTAATTTTGTTTTCTCATTAAAGATCAAATTCACAAGAATCATATAAAATTAAAGCATAATGCTCCAGATTGCAGCTGCTTTTATAACCAAACATAAAACATCAAGTAAAAAACATTCCAGAATGCCCTCATAGTTTTGAAAAATCCTGAGGCGAACCCTGGCTTGTACTGTAGTAAAACGAACAACCAAAGTTTGAATTCTTTGGAAGGGAGGCTTGGAATTTAATCTTCGAGAAGGCCATTTTCATTTTGCCAAGCGCACTTTTACTGGAAAATCTTAGAGTCTAAGAGAAACTTTCGAGGGGGCACCAAGGCCAAGACCACTACCAGGGGCAACAGAGGCCATGGCCTCCGTGGCCTCCATGTGACAGGCCTGAGATGTCGTATAATGAATCGTAATTAATTTAACTCTCTCTTTGATTTCAGCATGGGGGGAAGCCATATTGCCACAACCCATGCTATGCCACCCAATTTGGACCAGGAGGTAAGAAGTCTCAGTGATTATGAAGTTCATTCTAGTACCAATCTTCCAGACAAATATCTGACAGAAACTATAAAACATGAATGGGGACCCAGGGTCTTAATTTCATAGAGCTGCTTAAATCAGAAAATAATCGCTGAACAATTTTCTGCTTAGCAAAAATGAGCAGGTTACCGGTCACAGATAGTACATGTGAAATTGTATTTTGGCTGGTAAACTCATTCTGGTTAGCATGATTTTGTTGTACCCAGCTATTTTCTGTGCTCAAGCAGCTCTGTGAAATTGGGCCTTGTTAGAACACGACCTACACTGGATGATTTGCTCCTCTTCACTTGGGTGTATGAATGGGGACCAGTGAGAACACTAAATCATAATTTGCTCCTCTTCACCCAGGTGTATAAACGGGGACCAGTGAGAACACTAAACAATAATTTGCTTCTCTTCACGCAGCTGTATAAATGGGGACCAGTGAGAACACTAAATCCTAATTTGCTCCTCTTCACCCAGGTGTATAAACGGGGACCAGTGAGAACACTAAATCCTAATTTGCTCCTCTTCACCCAGCTGTATAAACGGGGACCAGTGAGAACACTAAATCCTAATTTGCCGATCCTCATCACCCGGGTGTATAAACGGGGACCAGTGAGAACACTGAATTAAACTTTGCTCCAAACAGAAAAGTCACCTGGGTGCATAAATATCAGGCCCAGTGTAAATGGGGACTTGAATAATTTAACCATTATAGTTTACTTCTCTTCACCCAGGTGTATACATTTATGCACCGTGTACGTGGGATCACTATATCTAGTTGTTGTTATTCTTCTTCTTCTTCTTTTTTCTCATACTGTATCTCTTGCCATTATGTCTTCTAATGTCACACCTTACAAAGAAAATAACATCATCGCAAAACCCTAACCAGTTTTATGCCGTATTGTCTTCCCATCTCGTCTTTCCATAAACTAGTGTATTTCTGTCTTTTTATAATAATTAGGCTAGTATTAAATTAGCAATACCTGTTTTT
Organism: Plazaster borealis; assembly: GCA_021014325.1. NCBI lineage: Eukaryota > Metazoa > Echinodermata > Asteroidea > Forcipulatida > Labidiasteridae > Plazaster > Plazaster borealis. Next base: position 15,755,157 of record CM037468.1, on the reverse strand, counting down.
GACTCTGAAACAGCCCTCTATTGGCCTTAGTTGTGGAGTGATCCCTGTTTTTAGGTTTTGGCTCCTATGTAGGCCTACTGTTTAAAGGGATTTCGTGATTATAATTGATTTTTACATAAAATTGTAACTTGTTTCGTGTTTTGAAGACTTTTCAGATGTAATCAATGATTTTGTGTATGTCTTTTCTTATAGGCTTTGGTCGAGGTGGAACGGAATCACACAAGTATTAAATGGAAACTAAAGCAATGACCTTTGGCCTTTACGATTCTTTTATCTGCGGTTTAACGCCCCACGAAGCTACACTAATGCAAACGTCAGAGGTAGTTCGGACACAGCCGTTTTGAAGCAATATCCAACACTAAAACAGCATCGTTGTTATAATTTTTATTTTTTCCTTTAATGTCTTATCTTCGATCGTTTTTGTGTGTTCCAGGGTTTGGTGTTGGGAATTAAGTAGAACCGCAATCAGTGAGTTATACGCACTAGAACCACACAATCAATTCAACATTAGAATGCAGTTTACAACTTCGTGAAAACACAAAATGGCAAATCTCCTGCTATACGTCGTTCATTCTTATTAGTGTAATTACGAAACCATTACGTAATAGGAACTGAAACTTGCTGAAAATGTTAACAGCAATGGGTATATAATTTGTGTAAACAAAAAAGATTTGCAAAAATGTGTGATTTTTGACAGACAGGTTACTTCGTGGCTCAGCGACGAATTGTAAATTGATTGCGTTTCTTGTTGTTTTATTTACACAGGTTTAAAAGCCATTTTGATTTTAATCTGTACCTTTCTTTGGCACTGTGTTCTGGGTTTAGTTTAAAAGTTGTACTGTGTGTTGGTTTAGGTCACTGGGTTTTCCTTTGTTTCAGTTTAGGTTCATCCATATCGGTCTAAAGGTGTTTGTATTGTTCGATTATTTGTTTATTACTGTATTTCAATTGCTGGTTTTGCGTTTGGTCATTGCTTTATAATCAATAAAGTTGGGGGTTTTTGTTTTTATAAGGAAACCTACTTTTTGAGTCACTGTCCCACTTCTTTCGTATCCTTGCGTCTTGAACCTATTCAATCCTTAGATTAATTGAGTTTTTCTTAAACTTTGGTAGTTTATACGTTTGGTAATTGTCAAAGACCAGTATTCTCACTTGGTGTACCCATAGAGCAAGGAACATCCCAACCTATGCATAAAATAACAAGCCTGTGGAAATTTGGGCTCAATTGGTCATCGAAGTTGCAAGGAAATAATGAAAGAAAAACCACCCTTGTTGTACAAATTTGTGTGCTTTAAGATGCCTGAAAAGGGCTTCAGGTCTGAAGTCTTTTTCAGATTCAAAAATGTTTGTGAGAAATTACCTCCTTCTCAAAAACTACGTTACATCAGAGGGAGTCGTTTCTCACAATGTTTTATACTATAAACAGCTCTCCTTTGCTGTTACCAAGTAAGTTGTTATGCTAATATATATTTTGAGTAATTACCAAACGTGTCCAGTGCCTTTAAGTGAGTTCCCCCAGCGTTGAGTTTTATTTAGTTTATTCAAGCGGTCTATTTTTACAGGTAGTTACACCATCGTTACCAATCAATTACTTTTAATGGTGCATGTAGATGCACCATTCATATGGTTGCCGATGGTAGGTGTGTCAATCAATTACTTTTAATGGTGCATGTAGATGCACCATTCATATGGTTGCCGATGGTAGGTGTGTCATGCCGAGATGGAGCCGGTGTGGCAGGAGATTCTGTCCCCCCCCCCCCCCATACGGCGAACTGTGTACAAACTTCTTCTGATAGCGCCCTCTTTTGAATCCTCTATCTCCTCCAGCCCATGTTGATTTCCCATATGGGGGACAGAATCTCCGGGGGACAGATTTTCCTATGACCCTCTCGACACTGGACCGCAGAATTCCACAGTAAGCAATGCCATAGACCGTGATGTGAATTTGAACATTGTCTATGTTCCTACATCTCATTCAGCATTCGCAATGAAATGTTCCAATGAGTTTTGAGAATTTCATACTCGGAAGTTTTGAGAAACCCGGAACAAAACCCAAAATACCTGCCGAACAAAACAGCACAAAGGCCACTCCACAAAACTAACAACACCTCAATACGTCTGGTATATATAATACACGTATCTTTAATTACACAATCAAATAGTCCTACACAAGAAAGTTCGTTGCAAAGGCAAGTGAAATGTCGCAAAATTGGTCGAACTTTAAGGCTCGGAAAAAAAGAAAACAAAACAACAGTCAAAGCTCTGTTACAATTCAAGAACTTGTTTCATTAGTTAATCAGAAGCACTTTAAAAATTTAGCAATCTGGGGGTTTTTTCACCAGCGACAATTTCTATTAAAAGCACAAGGTGATGACAACCTTTTAAATACAAGTCCTACTTAATTTGCATAAATTGGAAAAAGAAAAAAATCCCCCCCCCCAACAAAACCAAAAAACAAAAAACAGTATACTATTCTTCACATGGGTTTTTTGCTACGATTAAGGAGGTCTATATACCTTTGGAAAATTCATCATTTTCTTATATTTTACAAAATCTTTAAGGAGCAAACCGATCAAAATATCTGCACATTTCAAGAACCACTTTGGCTAAAAATCAAGAAAAAAGTCTGAGTTTGAGTGTGTATTCTGACCTTAAATTTGTATCACTGTTTGCCGAACCAAAAGTAAACTTTTTCCATGTCAGGAAAACAACGTCTCTGGCATTTTGGAACTGTGTCTGTAAAGTAATGTGATATTGTTTTAAAAACGATAATTCATATAAAAATATTTTTCTTATTACAGATCGTGGTCAATTTCTTACAGGTTTCTGCACGGATGTTTCAATTATTTATGTATTATTTATGGGGAAAAAAATCTTAAACTCTTTGAAGCAAGTTGATCTTAAAAACTAAATGTTTGAACTATGCGTTGCAAAACTCTTGCCTCATCAAGAAAACTCAAATATTAACTTTATACGGTCATCCGAGCGAAATCAACTCAAAAACCATCCACATAAAGTTTAAGTATACAACCTGAAAGTCTGTTTACCCTTTTCAACGTAAGAGGGCCAAGTCACAATAGAGGAAATAAACGGGCAACCAGTTCCAGGCGGGAAGAAACAAAGAACATTCACAGTTTTTCTTGGGGGTTGTAAGTCAGAGACACTATTAGACAAATTAACTCCTAATACAAGGGTCCTATTTTTTGCAAGCAGAGCGCTTGGTGCCTAAGCGTTACCCACAAAGAAAATTATCCCGTGTGACAAGGCCGTCATTACGGCGACCTGCCTCGAAAATACATAAAGCATAGCACTAGTATCCACTTCTATTTACAATAATATTCATATTTAAAGGGAAGGTATACGTTTGGTAATCACTCTTAAAATTAATGGCCTTGAAATCCTACTTGGTTAGAAGTACAGCAGCTTTCGAAAGTATAAAGCATTTTGATAAGCATTTCACTCCGAAGTAATATGGTTATGGAAAAATATCTCAGTTTTTATCCCCCAAAATTTGAATCTGAGAAACGCTACTGTCAGATGCGTTTCTCAGATTGTGTATTCCAATTACGGATTATTCTTCCTGCGTGGACATAACCGCTCCACATTTTCGGCGATATCTCAAAAACGCGACCACCTTTTGAAATGAAATTTTCACAGGTTAGTTTTATTGCATATATCTACATTTATATATATAGGATTAAAACAATCAAACGGTTCCAAAAACCAAAGGTATACTTTCCCTTAAATATAAGGACAATTAAAATTCAAATATTAAGGCTACTCACATTACACCTATCAAAATGGACACACCCTCCCTCCCCCAAACCCTACCCCAAAGGTACCCGACCTCTAGCGCCCGGAAGGACATAACGAAAGTCACCAGAGAAAGGGCGACAAGAAGTGAACATGCCAAATTGTGTTTCAAGAAAACTGAGTTAAAAGTTTGGTTGGTTTTCTGCCATTCATAAGTCATATATAGGAAGGTTAAATTCTGCATGGGAATGGGGAAAACATTTTCTCAGACAGCAAAGAGTTTTTGTGTCAAGCAATATTTTTCTTCTATACGCGGCCGAAGAAATTCAACCCAAATCACTGAAATTTAAATTTCATCTTTTACGGGTCTCTCACATTTTCAATGCATCCATTTTAAAAACAATCACACTAATTAACGACCCTTGCTAATTATAATTTCATCAGCGACCCAACACATGAAATGTTGCATTTGAAATGTTGCTGTGTACACTTTTTATCAAAAATAGTTACAAGTGCAATTGTTTTGCTTTGTTGGTTCGATAACTTAAAATGCATTACAGGTCCATTTGGGAAAATTTACAATAAAGCCACAGGAAAACGTGTCACTTTAACCATTGACTTCTTTTCTCGTCGAACACCAACAACCCTGATGTCCGACTTTGCAAAGCACTGATATTCATCCAGAGATGAGTTAATGGTATCGTACACGTTTGGTAATGACTCAAAACAAAATTAGCATAAAAACTTACTTGGTAACAAGCAACGGAGAGCTGTTGATAGTATAAAACATTGTAGGAAACTGAAGTAACGTAGTTTTTGAGAAAGAGGTAATTTCTCACTAAAATAATAAAAACTTCTTGCAATAAGTTTTTATTATTCTATCTGAAAGCGCACAAATTTGTACAACAAGGGTGTTTTTTCTTTCATCATTTTCTTGCAACTTCGATGACCAACTGAGCCCAAATTTTCACAGGCTTGTTATTTTATGCATATGTTGGGATACACCAAGTGAGAACACTGGTCTTTGACAATTTCTAAACGTGTACGATGCCTTTAACCAATCGATCGTTTACATGACTGATTATCAGCGAGCGATCACAAAACTTGATAGTCCGATTGTCAACCACAACTTTAACGCAACACTTTAACAAGCAGTTGCAGTCAACAACTGTACGACACCATTAAATTATCGCAAACTGCCCCATTTTGGCATCATTTTGAGGGCAATAACAGCCAACAAAATTCATATTCCTCAGTTTATCAGTTACATATAGATGAGGCCCTGCTTCATGACTGATGTAAGTTGAATTCAGTCAATTTACCTTGAAATCTGGCTTCCACCAGTTTGAAAAAAATGATGAAGTTTCGCGACGCCATTTTTCTACCAGTGTGTAACACCGACAAGTGAATAATATGCAAAATAGATCTTTGATGTCTACCGAGCATTGTCTGTAATGGTCTATCCTAGTTGGTCCGTCAAAGTCCGTCCAAAGTTTTTTCTAAAGCGTTTGTGTGTAATTTTACCAAAAAATCACCCATTCCATCATTCAAAGGCGTTTTCTTATGACAGGAATTAATAATTCTGAGAAGACCGTCATCTTTGAAGAACATTATGTAAAAGCCAAGTCCAACTATTAAACTTTTCTTGCATAAATCATCACAGAAAAAAAATCGTGGGCGGCTGCCTTTTCATACGGTTGCCTCAAGAAGACATCGGCAATCGAAAAACAACTTCCCGTTCTACTAGTAATCTAGCGCGTGTTGATTCCTAGAGAGCTTTCCCTTTCTTAGAATGTAGTAAATGCTTATAAGAGAGAAACTTCATGGTTCACTGGCAAAGAGTAGAAATAAGCAACTATTTTTTCTGATGTTCGCATTTTGTGTATTGTGTATGTAATCATTCATGTAAACTGAACTGTTTTAGTCCATGGACTTTTTGTTCAGTCTTTTATATACCGGAATAAATAAATAAAATAAAAAATAAATAAATTTTGTGGGATTTGTTTATGTACACTTGGGGACACCACACACCAGACAGGCAGCCAGGGGCGAGGCAACGCCTGAAAATATTGATCAGCAGGTTGCGTTTGCTTCTGCGTCACACCGACTCCGACCCACTGATCATCACACACCTAGCCTCTGTCATTTCCCAAGTGCAAAATTAGTCGCTAGTTTTGTTTTGGTTGTTAGATTGAGAAGTTTTCTGTAATTAAATCAACCATGCCGAAGTGTCCTTCATGTTCAAAGGAAGTTTATTTTGGTAAGTCTTTAATTTTTAGGCATAGGTATAAAAGCTACAAATATTGTATATTCGGTTTGCGGTTAAACACCATGTGTATTTATAATCTTCTTTGCAGTGTAGATTTTGTCCATTGAGAACTTGTCTTGCTATGTATTCTTCTGCCGCAGAGTAGATTTGGGAATTTGGGAGACTACCGGGTTCTGTAAAGAACTGTCCAGGGTCAAATTTCATAGAGCTGCTAAGCACAACAATTTGCTTAGCATGAAATTTCTTCCTTGATAAAAACAGGATTACCAACCAAATTTCCACGTGATTTTCAGGATAAGCAAACAACAGCTGAATACCAGTAACAAGCAATATGCAACACATGGAAATTTGGTTGGCAATCCTGTTTTTATTAGGGAAGGAAATTTCATGCTAAGCAAATTGTTGTGTTTAGCAGCTCTATGAAATTGGACCCTGCTTCTAAATAGCTCGGGACTACTACTTTCGCTTAATACCGCATCGGGGGGGGGGGACTTCTCGTTTAATAACTTCACTGCCGCGGAGTGAGTTCTTGATCTCAACGTTTAGACTAGCTTGCTCTAGTCATCGTCAGAAGACAAGTATTATTTAGTTGTTCTAATTTATTGTTGAATGTTGCCATCAATTATTTGAACTTGGGCTTTGATTCGTGAGTGTGACTCGAGTGTGGGCGTAACCAAGAGTAGACTAAAGTGGGAGCAAGAATTGTAGTGTGGTAGGGGGATCTTAACAATAAAACCCTTTAAAATGCTACAAGTTAAACTTTAAAGACAAAGTACACGATTGTAATTATTGAAAATCATTCGGAAAAATGATTGTACCAGCAGGCCAGGCAGTGTATCATAGCCCCATAGATAGTGCCAATACGCTGTCGCTGCTAGACGTGTATGCATTTGTGTACTCGCCACATTAGTGCTGTTTTCTCCGATTGTTACTATTTACTCTCCGTGTGTTAGTTCGTTGCGTTGGTTACGATTTGTAAACATCACAGATAATAGTGCTAGAAATTCATGTCTTGTTGCATGACTGCTTCCTTCCTTCCTTCCTTCCTTGGCTCTGAAGAAGAGACCAAACCGGTTCTTTTCAGTGAGACCAAACCGGTTCTTTTCAGAGCCAACACTCCTCCCAAAAGAGATTTTACACATGGTTGTACCCGCAAGTTTACTACTATTTATAGTTACTTCTTACAATGGTTTATTGTCTGATACAGCACTACATGCAACTCCGGGAGTCTAGTCACTATTGTGTAACCAGTGCGCTGATGGTTTCAATTATCTATACAAAGGTCTTAAGAAACATGTACGACCTCGGCATTGAAAGGGTTAAGAACACAATGTTGAACAAACAATTAGACTATCATAACTGAACAATCACTGCAATGCAACTGCTCTCCCAACCTACGTGCATTACACAAAACACGGGACCTACGGCTTTACGCCCCAATGCTCCGTCGAACACCCACGTGATGGTAATACATATTCATTGTGAATTATTCATCGAAAATGAGCGCAGGATTGGTTAAGTTCTTTGCCATTTTCCTATACTGCAGTACAAAAAATCGTGGGCGGCTGCCTTTTCATACGGTTGCCTCAAGAAGACATCGGCAATCGAAAAACAAAATTTCCCTGCTAGTATATCTAGCCGCTTGTTTATTCCTGGAGAGCTTTCCCTTTCTTGGAATGTATTACCTATGCTTATAAAAGAGAAACTTCTTATGGCTCACTGGCAAAGAGTATAAATAATAAGCAACTATTTGTTTTCCTGATGTTCGCATTTTGTGGGATTTGTTTATGTACACTTGGGGACACCACACACCAGACAGGCAGCCAGGGGCGAGGCAACGCCTGAAAATATTGATCAGCAGGTTGCGTTTGCTTCTGCGTCACACCGACTCCGACCCACTGATCATTACACACCTAGCCTCTGTCATTTCCCAAGTGCAAAATTAGTCGCTAGTTTTGTTTTGGTTGTAAGATTGAGAAGTTTTCTGTAATTAAATCAACCATGCCGAAGTGTCCTTCATGTTCAAAGGAAGTTTATTTTGGTAAGTCTTTAATTTTTAGGCATAGGTATAAAAGCTACAAATATTGTATATTCGGTTTGCGGTTAAACACCATGTGTATTTATAATCTACTTTGCAGTGTAGATTTTGTCCATTGAGAACTTGTCTTGCAATGTATTCTTCTGCCGCAGAGTAGATTTGGGAATTTGGGAGACTACCAGGTTCTGTAAAGAACTGTCCAGGGTCAAATTTCATAGAGCTGCTAAGCACAACAATTTGCTTAGCATGAAATTTCTTCCTTGATAAAAACAGGATTACCAACCAAATTTCCACGTGATTTTCAGGATAAGCAAACAACAGCTGAATGCCAGTAACACGCAATATGCAACACATGGAAATTTGGTTGGTAATCCTATTTTTATTAAGGAAGAAATTTCATGCTAAGCAAATTGTTGTGCTTAGCAGCTCTATGAAATTGGGCCCTGCTTCTTAACTACTTCCTGGGCGGAAGGTAGGAAATCGGTCGGGACTATACTACTTTCGCTTATTACCGCATCGGGGGGACTTCTCGTTTCATAACTTCACTGCCGCGAAGTGCGTTCTTAATAGGTCTCAACGTTTCGACTAGCTTGCTCTAGTCATCGACAGGAGACAAATATTATTCAGTTGATCTAATTTATTGTTGAATGTTGCCATCAATCATTTGAACTTGGGCTTTACATCGTGAGTGTGACTCGAGTGTGGGCGTAACCAAGAGTAGACTAAAGTAAAGAGCAAGAATTGTGGTGTGGTAGGGGGATCTTAACAATAAAACCCTTTAAAATGCTAGCAACTTAAACTTTAAAAGTATTGTATACGTTTGGTAATTTGAACCCACCATGTTTGTTTCAATCCTATATAGTTGTAGATAGATACCATAAAACCAACCCTGTGAAAATTTCATTTCAAAAGGTGGTAGCGTTTTTGAGATATTGCCGAAAATCTGGAGCGGTTATGTCCACGCAGGAAGAATAATCTGCAATATTGGAATACACAATCTGAGAAACGTTACTGTCAGTAACACTTCTCAGATTCAAATTTTGGGGGATAAAAAGTGATACCTTTTTCCATAACCGCAGTACTTCGACGTGAATTTTTTTCTTCAAAATGCATTATACTATCCAAAGCTGCTGTAGGCCTACTTCTTACCAAGTAAGTTTTGATTGCCCATGATTAATTTTCAGAGTCATTACCAAACGTATACAGATCCTTTAACAATAAAATCCTTTAAAATGCTACAAGTTAAACTTTAAAGACAAAGTACACGATTGTAATTATTGAAAATCATTCGGAAAAAGGATCGTACCAGCAGGCCAAATTAGGCAGTGTATCAAATAAATAGTGCCAATACGCTGTCGCTGCTGGACGTATGTACTCGCCACAATAGTGCTGTTTTCTCCGAGTGTTACTATTTACTGTCCGTGTGTTAGTTCGTTGCGTTGGTTACGATTTGAAAACTTCACAGATAATAGTGCAAGGCTTTCGAAGTTTTATGTAGTGCTGCATCAGACAACAAACCATTGCTTGTAACCTTGGAAGTGAAAATTCATGTCTTGTTGCATGACTGCTTACAAGCAATGGTTTATTGTCTGATACAGCACTACATGCAACTCCGGGAGTCTAGACACTATTGTACAAACCAAAATCATTAATATCTCACGTTTTGACCCTAGTAGAGTTCTTTTCGTTAGGGTCGAAACAAGAGGCCATTCACACTGTTTTGCATTTACATTATATGTTATCTTTCCCATGTAGAATTAAATGTGGGTCCCCATTTTATATTAATGTAACGTTGTTACTGTGCAAGAATGGATCATCAATCTCTACCCTCACAGGTACCCTTTTACTCTTGGGTATATAAGAAGCATCTATACTGTAAGAAACAAGGTACTCACAATATTTCTGTGTTCAAACCAGTTTGTCTTTTTCTGGGCGAGCCAAGCAAAGGCAAAAGGCCTACAAAGAGCTAGACAACTACCTAGTGTTCAAACACAGACGTTTACAGTTGAAGTTGATGATCATCGGTTTAGCCTCTGAATACATACTCCAATAATAAATATTGGAATAGGATAACCAAAGAATGTTCATTTGCATGTACACTGTGAATTGCTATTATGACCATCATCATTCGAGGTCATAAAGTTCAAGTACATTGTGCATGCCGTACTAGGTAACAGAGATGAAAAGCACTCTGCACAACCCAGGGTGTTAAAATTAACACCATATAGATGCCGGAAAAGAATCAGAATTTAGACCATATGGTGTTTTTTTCAATTTCTGCCAGCAAAACTACATTGAAAATCTATGAGAGATCTTGTGCGCGCGCATGAAAATACGACTACGAAAGATGCTCCTGTGGTAGCGGTTCTCGGGATAATAGACTGTGCAAGTCTCGCGCGTATTCGAACATTGGGACCCGTTAAAGTACGCGAGTTCAATGTTTCCTTCGCGCGTTAAAGTGACGTGGGACCAAAGTGGTCACAAAATGTTTGAATACGCACGAGACATGTTATTTCGTTCGGTTGAACTGGGTGAATTAGAACGAAATCTAGTTCTCAATAAGATAGAATCACTCCGCTGTATGCGGATGTAGATAGGAGAAAATGGGAAGTATAAAAGGAGGTGCTTGGGTAGCACGGGCCATCTGCGCACCGGCAGGCTCGATTCCATTACTTAATTTATTTAAACTATTATATTACTATCATTAATATAATCTTATATTTTGTTCCAATGAAACTCGGGAAGAACTACAGTTAAGAAGTTCCGTTGTAAAGTAATATACAGGACAAGAAGCAGTCCTTTATAATTCACGATGAGTAACGACGCGACCGCATTAACATCATGGGTCCCAATTGTTGTTACAAAGAAGACACAGCTACTGTGTATAATGTATATTTAGGCGGGGTTTTCCCAGAGTATTTTCTACAAAGAGTTTTTACCTCTGGTTTTTCACTCCGCAGGCTAGGGCATCAGAGGGGGTAACGTTACAAAGAAATAATTGTGTAACGGTTACACACTCGGATAATATAAGATCCCTGTATCTAAATATATGGATAAATTATATAATAAGTAAGTTGTTACACATTGTAAGTACATGTACTAATAATTTATTCAAGAAGAAGAAATAAAAAAGGGTGAACAACCGCAACCGCAATGCCTGTCGGTGGCCAACCCAAAGTTGTAAACAAATGGGTGTGATGTCTGGGTTATTGAGAATTGCAAAGTCTTTAGTACACTGGTCCCCTGTCTTTATTCATGAGCCTCGAAGTGTGACGTCAGATGTTCAGGCTAGGTCTATAGCGGTTTGTGGTTGATAGCGCCCTTTATATTCAAGCAGGCCTGAATATTCGATTCTGATTGGTCGATCCATAGCAGCAAGGAGTGTGATATTATAAGTTATCACACAAGCTCGAAATGGAAAAATATAGCGCTTCTGCGTCCCATATCCAATATTGGCGGGGCTAATATAGCGTTCAGTTATGTCGAGTAGTGAAGTAGGATGGGTTACCCTATTACCGTGGGGGTTAGGACGTTTTTCGATTAGATTAAAACATGTTTAGCAACCTATAAAAAGTGTCATGTTATAATCATTGTTGAAGTATTTCTTTCCACCTTGACATTAAAAAAAATACATCGTTTTTCTGATTAAATTCTTCCACGAAGTCTCTGTTAGCATATGGTGCATGCGCCCGGAGTGATTCTGGAGGTGAGCCTCCTATTATCGTGGTCATCAGAAAAAGAAAGAAACAAAATTAAATGAACTATCTCTACATTAAAGGAACTAAATCCAAAGATAATATTCAAAATTTACCTTACACTGGGATTGCGATGTTTAACTTCCCAGCAGATAGATAAATGTTGATCTTTTAGGCATTTTAATTACCGAGTACCGACAATTTCCTATTAGACACCGCTGCGCTCAATTTTGGACCAATCCGATGACGTAGATTTCAAGCGCAAAGTAGTTATCTGCGCAAGTTAAAACATAACTACGCAAGTTTGGAAATTGTGTGCATTCGCCTGCCACAATTTTTAATACTTGTGCAAGCATGTCTGTAATTTGAGCGAGTTTTTCACTTTGTATGTTAAACTTACATATTGAGGGCGCCCTTTGCAAAGATGCTGACTTTTTTTTGATTTTTTAGTTTCCTGTCCTTTTTTTGGACGCCAGACATTGGTTTACGTTTTTGAGGTGAAAATACGTACTTTCGATATCAAATCCTTTTTTTCTTCGAAGCACAGAACAACATTTAAGGTAAAAATGTTAATGATATAATGGCACTTTTGACAGACATGGTCAGCAAAAAGTCGTCCAGTCGGGAAAATAGCAATTTTTTCAAAATTATTTAAATTTTCTTAAACATTTCCGCAACATTTCATTTTTATTTATTTTTTTACCAGATCGGTAAAGGGTTCTTGGCTATCGAATGAAAGTCGTCTAAAGATGACGCATTGACAACGAAAAAAAGTGAATTATCCGGTACAACGATAATAAGAGACCCACGATAATACGCGACTTGACTATTTGTTTTCTTTCCCACAGCTGAGAAGGTGAGTTCTCTCGGCAAAGATTGGCACAGGCCGTGCCTAAAATGTGAAAAATGCGGTAAGACGCTGTCATCCGGCGGACATGCTGAGGTAAGACAACATGGTATAAAACATTCTGAGGACCTTGTTTCAATTCAGCGCGCTTCGGCCAAACATCCCAACATTTTGGCCAAGAATGCCCCACAGTTTTGAAACAACCTGGGAGAACACTGGTTTTGCAATCGTGTTCCAAAGCGAACCGAGTTTCAATCTTGTTCCAAAGTGAACTGAAATTGCATGAAACGTTTCTCAGATTGAATTTTTGATAAATTCCTTTCTCAAAAACCAGTAATTAATGTGAGCATTCGGGCGTGAAGACAGAATGGGGTGGGTTTGGATTCTGCCTAAATCCCAAGAAGTTTAAGGTGAACTGAGAACACGCTGCTCTAAGGTTAAATCTCAGAATTTCTTGCTGGAGGTTTTTTTTACGGTTGCAATAGAGTAGCCAGCTCAGAAATGAGTTAACCAATCGAAATCGCCATGATTTGAAACCCCAAATAGCAAATCCTTATAAACACAACACAACTTCATCAGTGCGCCCTCTGTCACAAAATGGCGATTATTCGCAACACCATCTTCCACAGCATCTGTGTTTAAGATAGCATTCTACACGACATTCTGTTTTGAAGAAATAGTGTACAAGTTGATGCTAATTGTGTTTTGGCACTAATTAATGACCTGGTACCATTTTTACTTTTATGTTTGTCTTAAAGGTATCGTTTGGTAATGACTCAAAACAAATATTAGCATAAAAACTTACTAGGTAACGAGCAACGGAGAGCTGTTGATAGTATAAAACATTATAGGAAACGACTCCCTCTGAAGTAACGTAGTTTTTGAGAAAGAGGTAATTTCTCACAAGGGTATTTTTTCTGTCATCATTTTCTTGCAACTTCGATGACCAATTGAGCCCAAATTTTCACAGGCTTGTTATTTTATGCATATGTTGGGAAACACCAAGTGAGAACACTGGTCTTTGACAATTTCCAAACGTGTTCAGTGCCTTTAAGCCAGACAGCCCTCCGTTCTGGTTTAATGCCTCGTCTCTGTGAAAACTATTCATTAGAAGGGGGGTAGGGGTATTTCAGTATTTGCACATCGTGTCTCGGTAATGCAATGCCTTCACAGGTCAAATCATGTTCAATCAAAAATGCTCTCAAGACTCATAAATGTGGATCACAAGCTTTCTTCTAATACTTGTTCTCATTTATTTAGGTTGTCAATTAATACTTTACAAAAAAAGTAGTCATAAGGTTTTTCTTTGTGTTGAACCTTGAAATTTGAAATTAGTTTTTTTTTAATTTTTATAATGTAGATCATTTTGGTTGGTTAGCAATATGCAACAGACTAATTTTGTTTTCTCATTAAAGATCAAATTCACAAGAATCATATAAAATTAAAGCATAATGCTCCAGATTGCAGCTGCTTTTATAACCAAACATAAAACATCAAGTATAAAAAACATTCCAGAATGCCCTCATAGTTTTGAAAAATCCTGGGGCGAACCCTGGCTTGTACTGTAGTAAAACGAACAACCAAAGTTTGAATTCTTTGGAAGGGAGGCTTGGAATTTAATCTTCGAGAAGGCCATTTTCATTTTGCCAAGCGCACTTTTACTGGAAAATCTTAGAGTCTAAGAGAAACTTTCGAGGGGGCACCAAGGCCAAGACCACTACCAGGGGCAACAGAGGCCGTGGCCTCCATGTGACAGGCCTGAGATGTCGTATAATGAATCGTAATTAATTTAACTCTCTCTTTGATTTCAGCATGGGGGGAAGCCATATTGCCACAACCCATGCTATGCCACCCAATTTGGACCAGGAGGTAAGAAGTCTCAGTGATTATGAAGTTCATTCTAGTACCAATCTTCCAGACAAATATCTGACAGAAACTATAAAACATGAATGGGGACCCAGGGTCTTAATTTCATAGAGCTGCTTAAATCAGAAAATAATCGCTGAACAATTTTCTGCTTAGCAAAAATGAGCAGGTTACCGGTCACAGATAGTACATGTGAAATTGTATTTTGGCTGGTAAACTCATTCTGGTTAGCATGATTTTGTTGTACCCAGCTATTTTCTGTGCTCAAGCAGCTCTGTGAAATTGGGCCTTGTTAGAACACGACCTACACTGGATGATTTGCTCCTCTTCACTTGGGTGTATGAATGGGGACCAGTGAGAACACTAAATCATAATTTGCTCCTCTTCACCCAGGTGTATAAACGGGGACCAGTGAGAACACTAAACAATAATTTGCTTCTCTTCACGCAGCTGTATAAATGGGGACCAGTGAGAACACTAAATCCTAATTTGCTCCTCTTCACCCAGGTGTATAAACGGGGACCAGTGAGAACACTAAATCCTAATTTGCTCCTCTTCACCCAGCTGTATAAACGGGGACCAGTGAGAACACTAAATCCTAATTTGCCGATCCTCATCACCCGGGTGTATAAACGGGGACCAGTGAGAACACTGAATTAAACTTTGCTCCAAACAGAAAAGTCACCTGGGTGCATAAATATCAGGCCCAGTGTAAATGGGGACTTGAATAATTTAACCATTATAGTTTACTTCTCTTCACCCAGGTGTATACATTTATGCACCGTGTACGTGGGATCACTATATCTAGTTGTTGTTATTCTTCTTCTTCTTCTTTTTTCTCATACTGTATCTCTTGCCATTATGTCTTCTAATGTCACACCTTACAAAGAAAATAACATCATCGCAAAACCCTAACCAGTTTTATGCCGTATTGTCTTCCCATCTCGTCTTTCCATAAACTAGTGTATTTCTGTCTTTTTATAATAATTAGGCTAGTATTAAATTAGCAATACCTGTTTTTGACTCTGAAACAGCCCTCTATTGGCCTTAGTTGTGGAGTGATCCCTGTTTTTAGGTTTTGGCTCCTATGTAGGCCTATACTGTTTAAAGGGATTTCGTGATTATAATTGATTTTTACATAAAATTGTAACTTGTTTCGTGTTTTGAAGACTTTTCAGATGTAATCAATGATTTTGTGTATGTCTTTTCTTATAGGCTTTGGTCGAGGTGGAACGGAATCACACAAGTATTAAATGGAAACTAAAGCAATGACCTTTGGCCTTTACGATTCTTTTATCTGCGGTTTAACGCCCCACGAAGCTACACTAATGCAAACGTCAGAGGTAGTTCGGACACAGCCGTTTTGAAGCAATATCCAACACTAAAACAGCATCGTTGTTATAATTTTTATTTTTTCCTTTAATGTCTTATCTTCGATCGTTTTTGTTTGTTCCAGGGTTTGGTTTTGGGAATTAAGTAGAACCGCAATCAGTGAGTTATACGCACTGGAACCACACAATCAATTCAACATTAGAATGCAGTTTACAACTTCGTGAAAACACAAAATGGCAAATCTCCTGCTATACGTCGTTCATTCTTATTGGTGTAATTACGAAACCATTACGTAATAGGAACTGAAACTTGCTGAAAATGTTAACAGCAATGGGTATATAATTTGTGTAAACAAAAAAGATTTGCAAAAATGTGTGATTTTTGACAGACAGGTTACTTCGTGGCTCAGCGACGAATTGTAAATTGATTGCGTTTCTTGTTGTTTTATTTACACAGGTTTAAAAGCCATTTTGATTTTAATCTGTACCTTTCTTTGGCACTGTGTTCTGGGTTTAGTTTAAAAGTTGTACTGTGTGTTGGTTTAGGTCACTGGGTTTTCCTTTGTTTCAGTTTAGGTTCATCCATATCGGTCTAAAGGTGTTTGTATTGTTCGATTATTTGTTTATTACTGTATTTCAATTGCTGGTTTTGCGTTTGGTCATTGCTTTATAATCAATAAAGTTGGGGGTTTTTGTTTTTATAAGGAAACCTACTTTTTGAGTCACTGTCCCACTTCTTTCGTATCCTTGCGTCTTGAACCTATTCAATCCTTAGATTAATTGAGTTTTTCTTAAACTTTGGTAGTTTATACGTTTGGTAATTGTCAAAGACCAGTATTCTCACTTGGTGTACCCATAGAGCAAGGAACATCCCAACCTATGCATACAATAACAAGCCTGTGGAAATTTGGGCTCAATTGGTCATCGAAGTTGCAAGGAAATAATGAAAGAAAAACCACCCTTGTTGTACAAATTTGTGTGCTTTCAGATGCCTGAAAAGGGCTTTAGACCTGATGTCTTTTTCAGATTCAAAAATGTTTGTGAGAAATTACCTCCTTCTCAAAAACTACGTTACATCAGAGGGAGTCGTTTCTCACAATGTTTTATACTATAAACAGGTCTCCTTTGCTGTTACCAAGTAAGTTGTTATGCTAATATATATTTTGAGTAATTACCAAACGTGTCCAGTGCCTTTAAGTGAGTTCCCCCAGCGTTGAGTTTTATTTAGTTTATTCAAGCGGTCTATTTTTACAGGTAGTTACACCATCGTTACCAATCAATTACTTTTAATGGTGCATGTAGATGCACCATTCATATGGTTGCCGATGGTAGGTGTGTCATGCCGAGATGGAGCCGGTGTGGCAGGAGATTCTGTCCCCCCCCCCCCATACGGCGAACTGTGTACAAACTTCTTCTGATAGCGCCCTCTTTTGAATCCTCTATCTCCTCCAGCCCATGTTGATTTCCCATATGGGGGACAGAATCTCTGGGGGACAGATTTTCCTATGACCCTCTCGACACTGGACCGCAGAATTCCACAGTAAGCAATGCCATAGACCGTGATGTGAATTTGAACATTGTCTATGTTCCTACATCTCATTCAGCATTCGCAATGAAATGTTCCAATGAGTTTTGAGAATTTCATACTCGGAAGTTTTGAGAAACCCGGAACAAAACCCAAAATACCTGCCGAACAAAACAGCACAAAGGCCACTCCACAAAACTAACAACACCTCAATACGTCTGGTATATATAATACACGTATCTTTAATTACACAATCAAATAGTCCTACACAAGAAAGTTCGTTGCAAAGGCAAGTGAAATGTCGCAAAATTGGTCGAACTTTAAGGCTCGGAAAAAAGAAAACAAAACAACAGTCAAAGCTCTGTTACAATTCAAGAACTTGTTTCATTAGTTAATCAGAAGCACTTTAAAAATTTAGCAATCTGGGGTTTTTTTTCACCAGCGACAATTTCTATTAAAAGCACAAGGTGATGACAACCTTTTAAATACAAGTCCTACTTAATTTGCATAAATTGGAAAAAGAAAAAAATCCCCCCCCCAAAAAACCAAAAAACAAAAAACAGTATACTATTCTTCACATGGGTTTTTTGCTACGATTAAGGAAGTCTATATACCTTTGGAAAATTCATCATTTTCTTATATTTTACAAAATCTTTAAGGAGCAAACCGATCAAAATATCTGCACATTTCAAGAACCACTTTGGCTAAAAATCAAGAAAAAAGTCTGAGTTTGAGTGTGTATTCTGACCTTAAATTTGTATCACTGTTTGCCGAACCAAAAGTAAACTTTTTCCATGTCAGGAAAACAACGTCTCTGGCATTTTGGAACTGTGTCTGTAAAGTAATGTGATATTGTTTTAAAACGATAATTCATATAAAAATATTTTACTTATTACAGATCGTGGTCAATTTCTTACAGGTTTCTGAACGGATGTTTCAATTATTTATGTATTATTTATGGGGAAAACAAATCTTAAACTCTTTGAAGCAAGTTGATCTTAAAAACTAAATGTTTGAACTATGCGTTGCCAAATTTTTGCCTCATCAAGAAAACTCAAATATTAACTTTATTACGGTCATCCGAGCGAAATCAACTCAAAAGCCATCCACATAAAGTTTAAGTATACAACCTGAAAGTCTGTTTACCCTTTTCAACGTAAGAGGGCCAAGTCACAAGAGAGGAAATAAACAGACAACCAGTTCCAGGCAGTCTCCAGAGGAAGAAGAAACAAAAAAACATTCACAGTTTTTCTTGGGGGTTGTAAAGTCAGAGACGCTATTAGACAAAATAACTCCTGTATACAATACAAGGGTCCTATTTTTCGCAAGCAGAGCGCTTGGTGCCTAAGCGTTACCCACAAAGAAAATTATCCCGTGTGACAAGGCCGTCATTACGGCGACCTGCCTCGAAAATACATAAAGCATAGCACTAGTATCCACTTCTATTATTATTCATATTTAAAGGGAAGGTATACGTTTGGTAATCACTCGTAAAATTAATGGCCTTGAAATCCTACTTGGTTAGAAGTAAAGCAGCTTTCGAAAGTATAAAGCATTTTGAGAATCATTTCACTTCGAAGTAATATGGTTATGGAAAAATATATCAGTTTTTATCCCACAAAATTTGAATCTGAGAAACGTTACAGTCAGATACGTTTCTCAGATTGTGTATTCCAATTACGGATTATTCTTCCTGCGTGGACATAACCGCTCCGGATTATCGGCGATATCGCGACTACCTTTTGAAATGAAATGTTCACGGGTTAGTTTTATTGCATATATACATTTATATATATGTAGGATTAAAACAATCGAACGGTTCCAAAAACCAAAGGTATACTTTCCCTTTAATATAAGGACAATAACAATTCAAATATTAAGGCTACTCACATTACACCTATCAAATGTGGACACACCCTCCCTAACCCCTACCCCAAAGGCACCCGACCTGGGAACAGAACATTCTACAAATCCTTGAGCGCCCGTAAGGACATAACGAAAGTTACCAGAAAAAGGGCGACAAGAAGTGAACATGCCAAATTGTGGTTCAAGAAAACTCAGTTAAAAGTTTGGTTGGTTTTCTGCCATTCATAAGTCATTATAGGAAGGTTAAATTCTGCATGGGAATGGGGAAAACATATTCTCAGACAGCAATGAGTTTTTGTGTCAAGCAAAATTTTTCTTCTATACGCGGCCGAAGAAATTCGACCCAAATCACTGAAATTTAAATCCAATCTTTGACGGGTCTCTCACGTATTCAATGCATCCATTTTAAAAACAATCACACTAATTAACGACCCTTGCTAATTCATCAGCGACCCAACACATGAAATGTTGCATTTAAAATGTTGCTGTGTACACTTTTTATCAAAAATAGTTACAAGTGCAATTGTTTTGCTTTGTTGGTTGATAACTTAAAATGCATTACGGGTCCCTTTGGGAAAATTTACAATAAAGCCACAGGAAAACGTGTCACTTTAACCAGTGAACTTTTTTCTCGTCAAACTCCAACAACCCCGAGGTCCAACTTTGCAAAGCACTGATATTCACCCAGAGATTTACATGACGGAATTATCAGCGAGCGATCACAAAGCTTGATAGTCCGATTGTCTACCAAAGTCTACCAAACTTTAACGCAACACTTAAAGGAACATTACAGAATCGGTTTTTGCTCACAAAACAGTGCAAGCACTTTATATAATCCACCATGATACATAAACTGACAAACCATCTGGTCATCTGTAGAAAACATCCCTAGAAATATTTCTGTCTGAAATGCCATATTTGATGAGAAATAAATAAAACTAATTTCCGATTGGAGTTTATCGCTCATGAGCGTTTTATTCATGCATTGTATAACACATGCAAATGTATAATCGGTTTTTCACTATTTTCTCGTGACCCAGACGGCCGATCGATCTCAAACTTCTACAGGTTTGTCAGTTTATGTATATGGTGGATTATATAAAGTGCTTACACTGCCGGCAACTGTTTTGTTAGCAAAAACCAATTCTGTAATGTTCCTTTAAACTTTTCTTTTACATAAATCATCACAGAGAAAGCAGTTCAATGCAACTCGTACGGAGCTTCTGGCAATGAGTGGAGCCAGTTTGCGTGAAGTGGGCGTGGCTTACAGCGGAATGACATCACACTTGCAAACATGATACATCTCAGCGTATGTCACTGGACGAGGGCGCCACCTCTCATATAAAGGTCAACAAGGTTGACCACTGACCCATACCGTAAAACAGGGCTATGCCTTTTCATGTGTCACCATAGTTTTTACCTCAAAGAGGGTGGAGGGATGACATCAACGCACACAGCCTTGGAATCGAGTCTTATTTGCGAAGCAAAGTGTGATGTCACAATACGAATTGCTATGGCGATATTTTACAACTCATCTTAAGATGAATCTAAGCGCTGAGCATATAACACAAACATGTTTAAAGGTAAGGTAAATGTTTGGTAATCACTCTTAAAATTATTGGTAATAAAAATCTACTTGGTTAGAAGTACAGCAGCTTTCAATAGTGTAAAGCATTTTGAAAATCATTTCACTTCGAAGTAATGTTGTTATGGAAAAAGATCTCAGTTTTTATCCCAAAAAATTTGAATCTAAGAAAGGTTACTTCTCAGATTATGTATTCCAATTACGGATTTTTCTTCCTGCATGGACATAACCGCTCCGGATTTTCGGCGATATCTCAAAAATGCGACCACCTTTTGAAATGAAATTTTCACAGGTTAGTTTTATTGTATATCTACATTTATATATAGGATTAAAACAATCGAACGGTTCCAAAAACCAACGGTACACTTTCCCTTTAAAGTAACGACAACCGTTGTAAATCAAATTCACATTCAGCGCTCTTTACTTACAAAGTCCAAACATTTGAAGAAGGAAAGTAACGACGGAAAAATATAATCGGAGTAACTCCATCCTTAAAAACCTTACACGAGGAATGAAATAAAAACAAATAATGTTTGCAATAACCAGATCACGAGACGACAACAAACCTGTCACTTGTTCTTAAATGTTTGCTTCGGAAAAAAAACGACCAACCATAGTGACTGGTTACCCACGATGTCTACATGGGTACCGCGGACAACAAGGGACCCACACTCTCTCCGCTCTGTTGCAATGCTACATTCTAAAAGTCGGCAGCCATTTTGTAACATAATTTTAGCGTATCGAATGCACGGTATGTCGGACTGTAGGGCGCGCTGTTCTCAATTGTGATTGGTCAGTTTAATAAAGGGAGGGGGGGCCCTTTGAATCGGATTCTCTAACTTTGCCGCTCATTCAGAAGAAGTGGAGAGGAGAAAACGTGTCAAAGGTCAAATGATTTAGGCCAAAAGGTTTCGGATCTCTTTGTGCATGTGACACAGGAAGTCTACGTAAGATGGCGAGGCGTTGGAGCCTTTGTCTTCCACTAGGAAGTGACGGAACCACGCCTCGAGCGTGTCGCGTTGTCGCACGAACGTCAGCTGTTGATGAACGATAAAAACAGACATTATTATTTTGGTTTTACCCGTGCACCGATGCAAATTTATCATGTCTTAAAGGCCCTGTACACTGTTGGTAAGATCGAAAAACACAAATATTCACAGATTCACACACAACTTACATGATTTAAAGTAAGTAATGGTTGAAAGGGTTCCTTAAAAAATTTCTGCCTAAAATGCTATCGTTTCTGAGAAATGAGTAAAACAATAGATTTATCACGTGCGATATTTTGAAAAAACAGAAAATACATAAGGTCTCTTTTCACTATTTTCTCGTGATCTCGATGACCAATTGAGCTCAAACTTTCACAGGTTTGTTTGTTCATGCATATGTTGAATCACACAAAATGTGGACACTGATTTTGAGCTGTTACCAAAAGTGTACAATACCTTTAAGAACACTCATTGTTACAAATAATAATAAAAATGACAGGTATTTATTATGTGCTTTTTCTGAAACATTTTCAACTCACTAGGAGTTATAGCAGGGTTCTCCCAGGATTTTTCAAAACTGTAGGCTTTCTGGACCCAAATTTTTCAAGTTTGGCCAAAGCACGTTGAACTGAAATAAGGTCTTTGGATTGTTTTTTACTTGATGTTTAAGTTTGGTTGTAAAAGCTCTACTGTGCAATCTGGAGCATTTCAAACAGCTCTATTTTATGTTGGTTTTTTTTTGGGGGGGGGGGTTGAAATTTTTGTTAAGTTAAAGAATTTTATACAATTTAATTTATACATTTTTTTGCCGTGCGTATCGGCTGAAATTCACACTTTAAAAAACCCCAAGTTCTTACCTTCATGTATCGTGGTCGGTCTTTCCTCAACATCTCGATGAGCTTCCTAACTCGAAGTGACGTCGGGTTGTCCACATTGAGTAGCTTGCTTGAATCAATATCAATCTGCGCTGGAGAATGGACACCAAAGACGTCCTGGACCCAGTTGTTACTCACATGGAGCCCAATCCACAGGAACATCATGTTGCCGTTGTCTAGGAGGTAGACCCCGTTGTCTCGTAGACGATCCACAGAGCTTCGGATGGCGACGGGGACATCCGTGGAGTTTGGGTCCAGGTCGTTCTGCAAAGGCAATACATTCTACAAAGTTTAGGCTTCTATTCATGGTGCTAGATCGTTTCTTTTTTTTTATACAGTGGAATTATAAATAGAGGTACAGCAGTTAAACTATAAATATCAAGTAATAAACCACAAGGGAAACTGACTGGGTAAATTTTGAATAATTTGTGGTTGAACAAAGACAAATTGACTGTAGCAGTTCAAATATATAAAGGTATGTAAAGACCTACAAATATTATTTTCAATATAAATCTGGTCGTTCTGCAAAGGCAATACATTCTACAAAGTTGAGGCTTATATTCATGGTGCTAGATCGTTTCCTCTTTTTTTTATACAGCGGAATTATAATTAGAGGTACAGCAGTTAATATCAAGTAATAAACCACAAGGGAAACTGACTGGGTAAATTTTAAATAATTTTAAAGACAAATTGACTGTAGCAGTTCAATTATATAAAGGTATGTTACTAAGACCTACAAATATTATTTTAAATACAAATCTATTTAGAAACTACGGAAAAGAGCCAGAGGTGTAACAACTCAACGTTTCGATCCATATGCTCTGAATGTTTTTTAATTTGTCCACCAGTTCTCAGTGGGTAAGCGCGTACGTTACATGCCTCTTGCTCTGCCCTCGCGGCGCCACACACACACACACGGAAGAAACGATTATCAGCCGTGGCTTACGGCCAACGTTTGACCGATTCACGGTGATCGCATCTCGTTATTTTCTCAAAGGAGAACAACAAAGCTTGGTGCATTTTGTGTCAACCTTTTTGTTGTCTTTGCTTTGTTTATTCACGGTTTCATTGTGACAACGATATTCTCAAAATCAAAATTGTTCCGCCAGTTCTGAAAAAAGAATCCCGTCCGTGGTCACGGGAAAACTTTCTGAAGTATGACGAATATAATGCCTGGGAAGGTTTTGGGACCTTTATTGCATTAACATCAAAATACAACAGCATAGGGCAAAATGGGAAACCCTGAACATGCACGCAGGCCCACTAAACGGACACAATTGATCACACATCAGAATTAAACAAAGAAACAAAGACACAGGAAAAATGCAAAAAACAACTCTACCCTAAATTACAGGTCACTTGTAAGGTAGTGGTCAAGGAGGCCAGATTTTAAATCGAGAAATAACTTTCTGAGGTCAGAGGAAATTTCGTTCCAGGAGTTGTAAATGCGGTTAAAAAAATGTTTGCTTAAAAATGTTAGTTTCACATTTGTTGGGAATATGGTTGGGAGAATTGGGAGTTCTCAAACAGTGGAAATCAATGTAACGGTTTTAGGAAAGAAAATAAACTAGTAACAACGTGCCAGTATCACATTTGGAGAATCAGGAGATCTCAAATGTGATGAACAAGCTAAATGAGTCGTTTGTTGGAAATATCAGTATGGAGAAACAAGCCAAAACAGGCCAACAGGGGTAAAATTTTCAACAACAACAACATTGTAAATTTAAATGCCAAAATATATCTTATTTTATATTGGCAACTTCCTTCCTGATAAATAACATCAAAAAGGGGTTAAAATTAGCATTGAAAGAAAATGTGCCGATGTAGTTTCAATAAACAACTCGTCTTTAAACCCCCTTTTCTCAGTTTCATTCTCTCGCATCTCTTGGTGTTTCTACTTTCACAACTTTTGAACCAAAGGTGGTATCAACATGGGGTTTGAACAGTATTAAAGCATAGATAATGCTCTTTTCAAATGTATAAAAAAATGAAAAAATAACCTGGGTTGACAATTGACTCATTTAGCTTAATCGCATCACAAATATTGGAAATCAATGTTACGATTTTAGGAAAGAAAATAAACCAATCGCAACGTACCACTTGAAGGAGTCTTGGGTAGAAATAAACAGCAGTAGACGATACACCCATGGATATAACCGTGTCCATCAACCAGCTACGATCATCCGTAGTGATGTCCGTACTACCAGCCAAGGCGTCGCTCTTCAGTATGCAGTTGATGTACAATGGTAGCAGCTTCATACACTCTGGCAGAATCAACTGTTACCGACCAAAAGAAATACGGTTGAAATATTCAAATAACAGTCATCATAGTTTACAGGTAGAGTGACCTGTTGCATTCCGGGGCATTTCCTGGCAGGCAAGATACCACACTTGGTCATGCGAGATATTTTACAATTGTTATGTTTACAGCATTAAATCAAGAATTCTTAAAACAACAGTTGAACAACTTTTTGGATGTGCCCCACTATTAAAAGTTAATCAAAACAATTGTACAGGGCAACTTCTATAAAAATGTCCGATTTGATGTTTTCTTCCATTGAGCTGTAAACACATCGTGCCCACAGGACATCCAGGCTCTAAGGCTCTTTTGTAAACAAATAATGTCACAGATGACATCATTATACATAATTAGTATTTATCACAACAACAAATAACTAGTTTCAATTTGAGAGCCCGCTGATTTAAAAATTCATAACCAGTACCAATCCTCAAGAGAAATATTGTTCTGAAAAACTATTTAAAGTCAAAGAAATAGCATTTGAAACCTTCGGAGACCAGAACTGAAGGATGTATTTTATTATGGCGAAGCAATAAATCCGTTCCGGTTTTAAACTAAAATGCGCCTCCCAGTTTAACGGACCTCATATACAGGTTACATGTAGGTTGTGTTTTATTAACAACTACTTTTCCAAGAATAAAATTAATTTTGTCCAAAACCATCGATGCAATATCCCTAAATTAAATTATTTGGATTTTTTTCTGCTCATCTTAAAATTAACTAAATTATAATGCACAAAACTAAGTAATAAACCACAACAGAAACCGAATGGGTAAATATAAATCAAGTTTGGGGATGAACAAAGAAAAATTGACTAGAGTCAGATTAACGAGCCTGCGCTTTACCAACTGAGCTGTCTAGACCTATTATGGCATTCTCCCAATTTTTGTTAAAAGTCTGAAATTTCTCACCCCTATGGTAACAAAGCAAAGCATAAATGAAAAGCCCATCACCGGTAAAAAAATCTACAAAGCGAGATTTGAAAAAATGCAAAGAAAAGTAACAACTGACATGGTCCTACCGAGATTAAATTGTGGTCTGGAACCATGGCTTTCTGACAGCAAAACAAATTGGAAATCTGATTACAAATCAGGAAAATATCAAGCCTGAACATATTTTTTTGCAAATTCACCATTGGACTTCTGAAGAAAGTTTAAGATTTTAAAAGCAGGAGCCTGACGCTTCATATTTCATCACTAGTTTTTGGCGTGTCGTGGCTGAGCGATCTAGTACACTGGACTCAAGCTCTGGTGTTTCTGACCAGCAGAGGGTGGGTTTGAGTCCCAGTTTTGACACTTGTGTCCTTAAAGGCACTGAACACGTTTGGTAATTGTCAAAGACCGATAGTCTCACCTGGTGTATCCCAACATATGCATAAAATAACAAACCTGTGAAAATTTGGGTTCAATTGGTCATCGAAGTTGCAAGAAAATAATGAAAGAAAAAACACAAATTTGTGTGCTGTCAGATGCCTGAGAAAGGCTTCAGGCCTGAAGTCTTTCTCAGATTCAAACACTTTAGTAAGAAATTACCTCTTTCTCAAAAACCACATTACTTCAGAAGGACTTGTTTTTCAAAATGCTTTACACTGTTAACAGGTCTCCGTTGCTCGTTACCAAGTAAGTTTTTATGCTAATTTATATTTTGAGTAATTACCAAACGCGTCCAGAACCTTTAAGCAAGACTTTTCAACCATTATTGCCTCGTCCTTCCGATGAGACCTCAAGTCATAGGTCCTGTATGTTGTGTAATGCACGTTAAAGAACCCAGTTACAATTATCGCTAGGAGAAAGGGAGTTTGCCCCAGTGTTTTTGTTTTTAAAAATGTGAAAAACCTCTCTTAAAAATGTTTCTCTTTGTTCAAGCACCTTATTAGTAGATATGTTTTATTCCTTTTTATATTTTTTTTTGGTAAGAAAAACTATTTTGATCTCTTAGTTTCCAATAAACACTTCAACCAAGCAACCAAGCAACCAACCGTCATCAATTTAAGTGATCCTGTTTTAGTCATAGCAATGAAAAACAGTTTCGTCAGAGATTTAGTGTAGGTTCACATACGTGCTTATTTCGATTGCGGCCATCAAAATAAAGTAATGGTGATTTGAATTTTTCAAACACAATTTTCTGGGCTTTGACAGTCTTACACACACACAAAAATTAATTCCCTGGAGGATTGGTACTAGTATGTTTTGGGGTTTTTTATCAGTGAGCTCGCACATTTAAACTCATCCATTTTTTCTTTCTTCTGTTGAAAATTGCCAATTCTGTACTTTGCCTTTAATGTTATAATAATGCTCAGTTGTACTTAAATCCCTTTACGAGAAAATAAAGGCCTAAAAAAAGTCAGAAGAGTAGGAATGTTCTAATTGGATTGGTTAAGTCTTCCAGTGGGCGTATATGGACGGTTCTTCTGGACTGCCGGAGAGCTCCATTAGAACATTCAAAATGCCAACAGGTAATATTCTCTTGAGTTGGATTGTTCCCGTAGTTCAGCACAATGTCGCAGTCCAGCAAATTGTTCTGGCGGTCCACTGTATTGCGAGCGTATGCCTACGGGAACTATCCTTTCGCGCCTAGAACCTGCCAGACTTTTGTGGCACTCCCTTAAAGGGTCTGTATACGTTTGGTAATGACTCTGTAAATGAATGTCAATAAAAAACTTACTTGGTAAGAAGTACAGCAGCTTTGGATAGTAAAATGCATTTTGAGAAACTTTTCACTTCAAAGTACTGCGGTTATGGAAAAAGATATCACTTTTTATCCCCAAAAATTTGAATCTGAGAAACGTTACTACAGTGACATTTCTCAGATTGTGTATTCCAATTGCAGATTATTCTTAACCACTCCAGATTTTCGGCAATATCACAAAAACGCTACCACCTTTTGAAATGAAATTTTCACAGGTTAGTTTTTATGGTGTATATCTTCAACTATATAGGATTGAAACAAACAATGGGTTGCAACTACCAAACATATACAGACCCTTTAAGACGCTGGGATCTTTAACTTACTTGGCCCTGAGAAGAAGGACTGGCGCAGTTACGTCGGTAGCAAGCTAACATATTAGCACATCGATTAGTCAAGTTGTCACGGATGGCTTTGGGGTTGGAGTTGAAAACGGACTTCACAGCTGAGAGAGAGAAAATGAAAGAATAGCAATTATTGATTCGAAGGTTAAAATACATCACTGATTTCTCCTTTAGTTAAAGGGATTGTATACGTTTGGTAATTCGAACCCACTGTTTGTTTCAATCCTACATAGTTGTAGATATATACCATAAAACTAACCTGTGAAAATTTCATTTCAAGGTGGTAGCGTTTTTGAGATATTGCTGAAAATCTGGAGCGGTTATGTCCATGCAGGAAGAATAATCTGCATATGGAATACACTATCTGAGAAACGCTACTGCCGCAACGCTTCTCAGATTCAAATTTTGGGGGATAAAAAGTGATATCTTTTTCCATAACCGCAGTACTTTGAAGTGAAAAGTTTCTCAAAATGCATTATACTATCCAAAGCTCCTGTACTTCTTACCAGGTAAGCTTTTATTGCCATTAATTTTCAGAGTCATTACCAAATGTATACAGACCCTTTGACATTATCCAACCGCTACATATCTGTGATGATTTCAACTTGCGAGGCTAATCATCCTTACTCGCTGCTGAAAAGCAAAATTGCAAAGGATGCGGATGCGACTACAACAGTTTCAAACAGCAGGCATGTAAAAGTGCCTTTGGCAGCCAGCCACATCGACCCATATAAGATCACGGAGTATAGCTGGAAATCCAAAGTGTTTGAAAACCGGAGAAAAACCCTTGTGGCACAGGAGCGGACCAATGCACAACTCTACTCACAATAGGCCCCAGCCGGGAGTCAAACCAGGTCCGCAGTGGTGAGAAGCCACCAATGCAACCAAAATGTGGTCAGGTTTTGATAAAAGAAATGTTTGTGTTCCAAAAAAAATATCAATCCTATTCATTGTCTTTAACCCATACAAATCATTTCTGAATAATCATCACCCAAAAACTGATCATATTTTGGATTTCTGTTTTACTCCAAAAAAAAAATTCCAGTTTAAATGTCTGGAAAAATATGAAACAGATATTTAGTTTTGTTTTAGACACGTTAACAACTCAACATTCTGCATTCAATATCTTCTGGTGAAAGACTTGTTGCTAGTCTAGCATGAGGGGTCTATTTATTATTCTGATATATTTACCTTGTTTGGCTAAGAAGTTGATAATGGTATCCATCTCACAGTTTCGATACATATCAGCCATCTGGGTACAACAGTTGAAGGATTGGTTGATGATGCGAAGTCTCCTCTGACCGGACACACTGGTGTACAAAACTGCAACCTATCAACAAGATGGAGTAAATATATCAACACATTGCAGTAGTGGAATTGGTTGAATAGACAACCAGACAAAATTGTGCACAAAATAGTAAACAATCAACAAGATAGACAAAATATATCAACACATTAAAGTAGTGGAACTGGTTGATTATTTATACAACCGCTTTGGTGTACTAAACTGCAACCTATCAACAAGCCGGAGTAAATACATCAACACATTGCAATAGTGGAATTGGTTGATTATACAACCAAACACAATTGTGCACAAAACAGTAATCTATCAACAAGATATACCAAATATATCAACATAATTGCAGTAGTGGATTTGATTGATTATACAACCAGACACACTGGTGTGGAATACGGAAACATATCAACAACAAAAATTAATATATCAGCACATAGTAGTAGTTGAATAAGTTGATTATATGCAACAAAAAGGCACCATACGAATAACAATATTTTAAAAACACATTAACAAATTACAGTAGTTGAATTGGTTGATATAAAAACAAATTTTACTATTAAACATTACAGATAATGTCTATAAGACTGCAATCTATCAACAAGATGGAACAATATCAACACATTGAAGTTGATTTGGTTGATTATACGACCACTTTGGTGCAAAAAACAGCAACCTATCAACAAAATGGAAAAACTACATCAAAACACTGCAATAGTGGAATTGGTTGATTATACAACCAGACACAATTGTTCACAAAACAACAATCTATCAACTGAAGGAGACAATACATCAACACATTAGTGGATTTGGTTGATTATACAACCAGACACACTGGTGTGGAAAAAAGCAAAATATCAACAACAAAAATTAATATATCAGCACATTGTTGTAGTTCATTAAGTTGAAAATATGCAACAAAAAAGGCATCCATGAATAACAAGACTTTTAAAAATATACAAACAAGTTACAGTAGTTGAATAGGTCAATAAAACAAAATTTTGTAGGGTTCATTTACCGCTAAACATTAAATACATCAACAAGTTGCAAAAGTTGAATTAGTTGACTTTAGTTTGCTATAACCAGATACACTGGCATAAAAACAGCAACATATCAACAACATGTAAAAATACATCAACAAGTTGAAAAGGTTGAATTGGTTGAATATCCAGTTTTCTCTATTCAGGAACACTGGTATACAAAACAGGCATCTATCAACAACAAATGGCATTAGTTGAATTGGTTGATTAAACATTCTTTTCTCACTCCACATACATGAGTATACAAAACAGTAACCTGTCAACAACATGACAAAAATACATCCACAAACTGCATTAGTGGAGTTGAAGCAGAGAAACTCTTTCAACTGTTTTTGTTTTTTTCCTACCTGGATAAAGGCCCCGGCATCTTCCGTTAGTTTATCATCATGTTTGATCTCCACGGTGATGGCCTTATCACTATCTATCGAAGCCAGTTCAACGTCCGTCGTGTTCGCCATGTAGAAGCTGCCAAAGAAGTCTGTAGGTCTGATCCCCGTGCTTGTGCGGACGCGGAGGACCGAGTCAAATCCAATGAGACGTTGGACATTGTGGGTGAGATCGTGGATGAAACGTTCGCCGTCATTGGCAGCCTAAAGGCATCAGAATAAACAACATTTTTACTGTCCTTGCCTTTCAACGTTTCCAATTCTTACTATAACCCTCCTACTGTGGGACTGTTCAATATCAGCCACTGTAATTATGTATATGTACTATGCAATCCTGCAATAAGACATGTGGTGAATGCATCTACACAGTACACAGTCAACCCTCCTAGTGTCTGATCGTTCAATATCATCCACTGTGGTTTTGAAAGATAGATGCACTATGCCGGCCTGCAATAAGACATGTGGTGAATGCATCTACACAGTACACAGTCAACCCTCCTACTGTGGTACCGTTCAATATCAGCAACTGTGGTTACGATTAATAGATGCACTATGCCGGCCTGCAATACAACATGTGGTGAATGGACACAGTACACAGTTAACCCTCCAACTGTCTGACCATTTACCACCGTCCACTGTGATTTTAATTGATAAATGCACAATGCCAGCCTGCAATATGACATCATGTGGTGAATGCATCTACACAGTACACAGTTAACCCTCCCTCTGTCTGACCATTTACCACCATCCACTGTGATTTTAATTGATAAATGCACAATGCAAGCCTGCAATATGACATCATCTGGTGAATGCATCCACACAGAACACAGAGGTAAGAGGGACAAATAGTCTGGTGCCATTTTCCACAATGATATTTTAATACACCATTGCCCATAGGTATACTGGTAATAAGACTGTCTATACTCTACCTGGAAGTAGCTGTATTTATAGCACTGTCCTCCTGTCAGTGTGGATATTTGACCGATGGTTGCTACGTCAACGTAGGAGTTTGGGAAGAGAAACATATCCACGCTGCAGCCAGCCGTCACACACTCCTGGCCTAGTTTGGTATAAAAGTTGATTTGTGGAGAGAGCAACGTCTGAAAATATAGGAAAACAAAAAATCAATCAAGAATCTGGATAAATAACCTGCTTTACTGCCCAACCCAAACCCAAACCCAAACCCTAACCCTAACCCTAACCCTAACCCTGGACACCCTGCTGGAAACGGTCTCAATCCACAACAATTCAGTAATCTCAACATTTATTACCATTTTGCAAAGTTTACATACAAGTAATTATGGAGAATGTCAGTTAAACAAAGATGTTTAAAAAAACTACAAGAACAATAGTTATATAAGACACAAATAAAATGAAGCAGAGGCAAACATGAAGGCATATTCAAAAGACCAAGTCCTGTAAAGAAATGTCTTAATAAAACAAGAAACTGGACTGGCAGAACTTACAATCATACAAAACAGACAGAGAACGGAACAGGACAAACAAACAAACAAGGCAAAAGCGACCTAACGAAGCAGGATGTAAGAATGTGGCATGTTGTGGCCAAGTGGTCAAGAGCACTGGACTCAAGCTCTAGTGTTTCTGACCAGCAGAGTGTCTTGTATAAAATAATCTGCTTGGCGGAATAAAAGTCACCTTTTCTTTCTCAGTTCCCAGGAGTTTTCTGTCGTCTCTGTTCTTGATTTTTCCGGGGGCATCAGCGATGGGTAGAGAGGCGTGGAAGACAAACAGCTTCCCTGAGCGATCAGAAGACTAGACAAGGACAAAATATACCAACATTATTATGACATTTTTATCATTTCGTCTCCTGCATTTTGACCCAAGCAAGAGTCTTCCTCGAAAGACTAAGTTCAGGCCACATAAAAAAAAAATGTTGATCATCCTTTTTTTGGGGGGGGGGGAGGAAGTGGGGATGGGAGGGTGGGTTTTTTTTAGGTTTTTTTTAATAGTTTTGTTGACTAGGCAAAATATGAATAAAGAATAAAGAAATCATCACAATCACTATAAAACAGAGGGTTTGTGTGATTATGGTGTGTTTAATTGTTTTGTTAAACCCATTCAACTCCTAGATGACATTTTCTGTAAACATTTTCCAGAAACTAAAACGCAGTGTAGCCTAAATAAATATTTGAAGAATTGTTCTTTGTTTTGCCAACATAAATCACCTTTCTTAAAACATCTTTTCCAACCTATAGATTTTGAAAAAATATCAGCTGAAAAATCAGCGAGCCAAATTTGACTGAAAAGATCATTGAAAAGGCAGTTTTTATGATTAAAAAAATGTCTTAATTAATTTTAAAAATGGGGTCGTGGGGTTTTGTAGGGTCGGGCGGGGACGATCAACAATTTTCTGTTTTTATGTGGCCTAATAAGGTTCAGAACAATGACTGAGTGTTGGAATTTACCTTAATTGCTTCAAGACCTGCCTGTACCACTGGTCCAAGCATCGTCTCCGTCTCCCTCGTTTCTGCGAACATCTGTGGGATCTGCTCCAGTAAACTGTCAACAAAAACAAACAGCACAACAAACTTCAGGATGTTTAAATTATTGACGTAGTATAATAATAACCGCAATAATAATAATAATACGCAGTTCTTATATAATAGTAGTGGCTTCTTATATAGCGCTCATATCCGTCACTCAGGGGCTTCAACATTCAGTATTTTCCTGCAAGGTATTGTGGAGTATATTTGAAGTATGAGACCAATTCCTTTACATAGCACCATGTAATGGTTTACAAGGTGCTGTGGTGCAATATGCTGCTGATCAAACACCGGGGTGAACCCCTTCTCTTTCTGATAAGTGCACTGGTTTCTTTTACGTGCATTACACAACACACGGGACCAACGGCTTTACGTCCAATCCCAAGGACACAGCAATAATGGTTAAGTGTCTTGCTTCAGGACACAAGTGTCACGACCGGGACTCGAACCCACATTAAGCTAAACAGATACACCAGAGCTTGAGTCCGGTGCACGTGACTGCTAGGCCACGACACGCCACATATAGCGCTTTATCATACCCGAGGGCATCTCACAGCTCTCCTTATTTATTCTACAAGGTACGCAGAGCTATGTTCGAATTAGACCGCGTTCCCACTGGATCCACAAATGCGGGATCAGGATCAAGCAGCAGGATTAGCCGCAGGCGGAAATCGCGGCCGCGTTCCCACTTGAGTATGATCGCGCATTGATCCCCCTTTTGGGAACGGAAGTGGATTCAAAGTTCACCAACGCAGGTCGGTTTGGGTTTAGTGTGGATGCGTTGTACAGAGCGTGTACCGTAATTTTCGGATTATAAACCGCGGTTTATACGTTGATTTCGACCTTCGGCTTTTATGCCGATATATTATTAGTGTAGAAAGAAAAAAAACATCGTACATTTTTTTAAGAAAGATCGTTTGTAAAATATTCTAAAAACAAACAGACAGACAGGAAAAATCATACACCGCCAACCTCACTCTGAAAATTCTTTTAAATGTTTGCCTCGTTTTTATTCCTAGATGAATGGGTCACAAAAAGTCCCATTTCTACTCCATAGTTTTTTAAGGAAATCCGTCTGTTCAACAAGACCGTTTTTTGTCCATATTTAAAAACACGTTGAACATCAGAGATAGTCCAGCGGCTTTTGAAAATAATTGTCATCCTCGGACCCATCATATAATCCGTAATGTCTCACAATATAGTGGGGTCGTTTACAAGGCACGATCGTGAGTACGAGGTACGAGATAGCTGCAAAAGAAATATAGTCGGGTTGCCCTTCCACACAGAGAAAAATCACACGCTAAATGTCATTGCAAAATGGCTTACTTCTGGGTACCGGCTGCCATAGTAAATGCGTGTACAGACATCGTTCTGAATAATAAACGCACGCCGGAGATGGGTGCATGCTTTTTAGAGCAGACTTTGATACGACTCGTGTGTGCTGCCGCTGCCAACTCACACAGCGTTCAAGTAGTTGTTGGTATCGTCACGCGACGTCAATACTGCTTTATGCTTTACTTGCAATTCTTATAATGTCACCAAATGCGTGGTGCGTGCTGGGAATAGAAGAAAAAAGAACACCGTTTTCGCGCCATTCGGGCCTACCGTACCGGATGTTCGCCCTCAAATTGCGGGGTCTGATCGCCCTTTGCGTTCCCACTAGACTTTTGATCGCCCATTAATCCAAAAGGGCGATCAGATCCCGCTTTAATCCTACTCCCGAGGTGGATCAAATTTGCGGGGTCTGATCCTGATCGCCTCGCGTTCCCACTTACGCTTGATCGCCCTTTGATCGCCCTTTTCGAGAAATTGCGGGGTCAGATCGCCCTTTTCTCGAATTGCGAGATCAATGCGGGGTCCAGTGGGAACGGGGCCTTATAAGACCTATTTACTCACATAGCACCGTCCATACAACAGCTTACGAGGTGCTGTGGTGCAATCTGCAGCAAGGGGGTTTGCCCCAAAATGTTTTTGAAAGGGTTGGTTGTAGATTGCGCTGCATCACCTTGTAAACGCTTACATTATGCAATAGGTCTCATAATTAAAATTATCTCTTCACACCTGTTGTTAAATAACAAGCACTTTGAAACGTCTGAAGCACTTTAGTATATTGTTATTCAAAATGGTGTATTATAAATATTAACCCCATACCTATCGATGACAGCTCGAGATTCGGACAAGTTGACCAAGAACCCATCAAGCAGTGGAAGGAACACATCATGGACGTCCGACACCACGAGCATCTGTGGCTGAGCGAGGGCGCTGTTTAGATTGTAGAAGTGCAGCGATGAGTCGTACGTGACGAAGCCAACACGTATCACGGATTCCTTCATACCATTCTCACTGGCGATGACAAGAAAAGACAAAAGTTGCAATGAAATCATACTCAAACTTTTTTTCTTCCTGAATAGACCGTGCAAGTTTCGTGCATATTCAAAAAAAAAGTTTTGGGACCACTTTAGTCCCATGTATATTACTTTAAACGAGGAAACAAACTGGCGCATTTAAATGATTCCCAACGTTCGACTTGCACAGTCTATTCAAACTTAAACTTGCCAAATCAAAATATGCTGATGAAGATGCAAAAAATCTCTGATAAAACATTAACAGGGGGTCTCATTTCACCCATAAACATGACCAGCTCATTTTTTACAACTTTACAAAGGTTGATTGCATGGTAAATTTATCAAAATATACTAGAGAATCTGAATGTGGTACTCTTCCAAAATCCATTATATCAATATTGAATGCATATGAGTGCATTGCCGCATAATTTAATCACAAGGTGAAAGAAGAACTATCCCATTTCACGAGGAGAAGCCAAGTAAAATGGAATTAAGCCAGATTTCATCGAGTGATTATATTCTGCGGCAACGCACAAACGAAATGCATTCAACATTTGTTATTTATACAGTACAGAGATACTAAACCGAAGCCAAGCAACCTGATATTTCATTCAGTGTTTTACAGACGTATTAGAAACACCTTTAGTCTTACCTTGGTAATTTCTCCAACAGCGCCCCGAGCTCTTTACAAAGTAGATGAACCATGCCCGTCTTTATGCTCTGATATGTCACATCGATCATGAAGATGAACGCCGGCGGTTTGGGGAGTTTGTTATTCTTGCAGTAGTCTGCCGTTGCCAGGTACTCAAATGTTCCCAACGATAGCTCTGGTCTCTCGTAGGCGTCTACCCGACGACTCATGTGATCGAGGGGCTGGAAGTACTCTGGGGGAACTAAAGCGGGTGACAAGAAACGATTCAAGAATGAGTTAGTGATGTCAGGGTCCCATAACTCTGTTTACAGTTAGCAAAAAAATTACGACCCTTGAGTAAAACATCCATGCTTAAAGGGTGTGCATAACATTGGTAAGAGTAAAAATATAAATGTTCACAGATTTGCACACAACTTACATGGTATACAGTTGGTCATGGTGGGAAACTCCCTTTGAAATATATTTTTGCTTGAAATGCAATAGTTTTTGAGAAATGAGTAAAACCAATTAGTTTTGAAAACAGTGGACAAATTTAAGGCTTTTTTCTCGTGACTCCTAAGACCGATTGAGCTTAAACTTTCACAGGTTTGTTATTTCATGTACATGATGGGTCACATCAAGTGTGGATACTGGACTTTGACAATTACCAATGTTACCTGCTTTAACGCAAGTGAACTTCAAACATTAGTAATGACTGTATGTTTGTGCACGTGCATACTTCATGTCACTAGGGACATGTCGGAATTGGCGGCTAAGGCTACAGCTCGATTGCCGCGTCATCATGCCCTGAAGTATAGGACATCCATAGCAACACCCTTAGCAACAGTCATAGCCGTAGCCTTAAGCCGAAGCTGCCAATTCGGATACAGCAAGAGCAATCCTCACTTACACGGCTAGCGCAAAACTAGGAAGGCAGTGGTAGCACTTTAAGACTAACTAATTTTTAAAAAATTGCATGAGCTTTCGTAGCAACAACTTTCTTCATCAGATGCTAGCGCAGAAACTTAACGCTAACCCTGCAAGCACATAATGGTGACCAACAGCGCAGAATTCCCCGGTAAACAGAGCACTGAAATTTGGCTCTAATCTCAAAGAGCAGGCCCCATTTCATAAAGCAAATGAGCAGACAAGATAATTTTCCAAGCAAAGAATACGCGGGGCACCAGTCAAAACACTGTAAATTAAGCACCTTTTCAGTTGGTTAATTTTCTACTAAGCGTAATTTGTCTGTGCTAAGTAGATTTTGGGGCTTAACTTTACAAAATTTTCGAATGAATTTTTTAAATGAATTAATTTTAATTTATACGCAATTCAATCTTCGGATTTTGATTTTTGTTTGTATTTTGAAATAATAAATAAACCATTTATCTATCTTTGTTAGAAACACGACAACAACAAAAACCTGACTCACCATCTGTAACACACGTGCAGAAAGCACACGCGAAACGTCGCCCTCCGTCGACAAACTGCATGAAGGGGCACATGTATGCTTTGCATCTGTTGCATCGTACTGGGCCGTTAGGGCCATGATCGGCGATGGGTGGAGGTGCCTGTGTCAAGATCACAATAACGAGACTTTATCAACACACAATAAAACAAGTAGTGTTCGGTAAACACAAATGCCCCAAAGCCGGTCCGTTTCTTGACATTTGACCTCGGGGGTCCAAAAACAATTAGCTTTTCTGAGATATGGTGGAGACATTAAGAGGGCACTATTTGGAGTGGGTACATCTGTTTGAATTGGCCCCCCTTGCACAATGCGCCACGTACTTACACGCGCCTATCCTGTCTGCCATTTTGTGAGTCAAAATGTACACAAAGGAATTGACTCCCGAAATGGTGGAAATGGTAGCTGTGCATTTTGCGGAGGTGCGTTCCGCGTTATGCAGGGGGGGTCAATACACCCAAACCGCACAGTGCACTCATATAGGTGTCCACTGTATCCAAAAAAGGCTAACAGACTTCTTGGGGATCCCAAGACCAATCCACATATCAAGATTTGAGTTGATATTTGCCAAGTCCTTCTTGAGTTATTGCTAAGTCATTATTTCATTTGTCTTAAAACCATAATTCACATGAGTTATCACTTGGAAAATATTCCTTTTGTTTTAGCTGAATTGCTCACAAGAAATAGAATAATCAAAAGAACCCCTTGTATATAATAATAATAACATATGTCCCCTTCACTGTCGGTGAAATAGCGCCCTCTTTTCTTTCTTCTTCCCTTTTTCAGAGATCGGATTGATCCATTTTTAAAGGTTTTTTAAAACTTCAACATTTGACCGATTCCGATTACATCGGATTGGTTGGCAGGTAACACACTCACCTCATTGTCAGGTAGTTTGGTAAACGGAGACACCACTACGCCTATCGGGACCTGTGACTGTTTGATCATATCTTGGGTGCAGGGAATGTTGTACATGGTGGAACGCATGAAACGTGGACTGCTGTTTCCTGTAAGGAATGAAGAACATTACAACCCTTACAGTCTCAGTTCCTCACTATATCCAATTGCCCTATAATAATAATAATAATAATAACTAGTTCTTATATAGCGCATTTTACAATAAAATATCAATGCGCTTTACATTAGTGCCCTGGTCATTGGGCCAATAACATTCCTTTAATCTTTCTCAGCTCCCTGGGGAGTATACAGCCCTGAGCTGCCGTGGCGCTCCGAAATGAAGGATTTAGAAGGATTTTGGCTGGCAGGCAACCATTGCTTATCAGGCAATCCAATCTTATCTAAGTCCAAACAACTTGGTGTGGAGTGACATTGAGTAGAGGCGATGGAAGGATGTGAACCTTGCTCTAACCAAACTGCCGAAGTCTGTCAGGGTTAACCCTCTAACTCTGGGCCCACTTACCAACAGGCAACATCAATCCTCCACTATCCTCCACTCTACGATCACTCAACACCAAAATAATCAGACTTGGATAAGTTCATTTCATTTTCATTTATTAA
The DNA here is from genome assembly GCA_021014325.1 of Plazaster borealis. Lineage (NCBI taxonomy): Eukaryota > Metazoa > Echinodermata > Asteroidea > Forcipulatida > Labidiasteridae > Plazaster > Plazaster borealis. The sequence goes on along the minus strand of CM037468.1, from coordinate 15,716,004 downwards.
TTCTGGTTGTGAAGCCAAGGATTCTCAGAAAAGCAAACTTAATCACTGTACTAGCCAAGAACCCCGTGGAGAGAAGACAAAGAAGGACTTTCAAGTTTTAGATGAGGGAGGAAAACCCCAGAGAATTATTCCAGGGAAAACCCACGCAATCGGTTAGGGATATAAAACCTAATCCACACAGTGCCCCCTGGTGGGATTTGAACTGAGGTCCTAAAGATGGAAGGCGAGGAAAGATACTGCTACGCCAACCCGACCACCCCAAGCTCTAGAATGGCAAAGGTCGAGGGTTCGAATCCCACCAGGGCAATATGCCTGTGGGTTGATTTTTGCACAGGACTCGGATTCAGGAAAGTACAAAGAATACAGTGCTTAACACACATCTGTTGAAGTGTACAAACAAACAATACATGTAGTACTACAACTTGTAATGAATGCATCTGTTGAAGGAACAAATATGAAGCTTGGTGAGAATAAACAAGAGATTTGATTGAACAAGTTTTCGGTCTACTCAAAAGTCGGGTTCACTCATCAGGCAGTGGAAATAAAAGAGGGGAAACCCCTGCGTACCTTGATCAATGACCTGGAAGTCCGTTGTCACTAGAGGGGGACATTGTCCTCTGATATTTGTGATGAACTGCTGGTTACCTCTATTCTTTCTGTCGTCTTGTATAACTTGAATCTAACAAAGAACAACAAAGCACTTCAATTTGATGTCTATAATCTTGAGTCAGTAAAGAGGGGAAATCCACATGTTACAAAAACTAGACAGGGCTTGAAAAGGGTACCAGACTGTTACCAAAGAAGTTCAGTAATTTAAAAAAATCGGACACGCAACCTCACAACAGAACACTACAAACCAGTACTTCCTCTATACTTTGAATGGGTTCTGGACATTGAATGGGTTCTGGACTCTGAATGGGTTCTGGACATTGAATGGGTTCTGGACATTGAATGGGTTCTGGACTCTGAATGGGTTCTGGACTCTAAATGGGTTCTGGACTCTGAATGGGTTTCGGACACTGAATGGGTTCTGGATTTTGAATGGGCTCTGATCCAAACTTACCACACTCGGCATCTGATCAGGGTCGAGCTTCTTCTGCGGCTGCTGGGGCTGCTGTTGCATACCCGGTTGGCCCATTCCTGGATGGGCCATTCCTGGTTGGCCCATTCCAGCTTGGGCCATTCCAGCTTGGGCCATTCCTGGTTGGCCCATACCTGGTTGGCCCATTCCTGATTGGGCCATTCCCGGCTGCCGTATACCCGGCTGCCCCATCCCTGGTTGTCCCATTACACCATACGGCTGAGGACCCCCTGGTCTAGGTATCCCACTGGCCGGTGACATCGGGGGTGTAGGACCTGACCCCGATTGTTGATATCCCATACTGCTTGGCGGGGGAGCTCCACCTATCGAGTACGATCCAGGGGGTCCACCACCGGACTGAGTTGCATTGTATGCACCTCCTTGTTGTTGGTACATCAACGGCGGGGCCATGTTGGTCTGAGGTATACCCTGTTGCTGGGGGGCATACATGCTGGTTGGAGGTTGACCTGACAAACTTGATGTTGGGGGTGGACCACTCATCGCTGGAGGTTGGGTTCGACCCACGTTTGTTGGAGGTGCACCCTGAAGTGGTAAAGTCAATAAAATTACAATTGTTTCCTTTCTATCGTTGCAGTCATCTTACTGTAATTAGCCACACAGGTAAATGCAAATATTTTTCCCAAGGCCTGAAATTTCAGATTTGAGAGGGCAAGGCCATTTTTATTTTGCAACGGGCACTTCCATTGGAAAATCTTAAAAGTCTATGGGAAACTTTTGAAGGGGCACCACGGCCAAGACCAGGGGCAATAGAGGCCATGGCCTTCGTATAATTCCAGACCTGACTCACTGACAAACGAAGGGTTTTAATGGATCGGTTCTGTTCCATGCTTGAATCTAAACACCATGTCTACTTACCATGACTTGAGGAGGTCCTTGGGGCATTCCTTGGGGAGTTCCTTGGGGAGTTCTTTGGGGTGGTCCACTAAGGCTCATGTTGGATATTTGGTTGGACAGCTGGCCTTGCGTTGCACCATACTGCTGCTGTGGCTGCTGTTGCTGTGGATAGAATCCTGGCTGGCTAGACGGGGGTTGGTTTGGAGGTCCAGGCTGAGCTGGCACTCTACCAGATAACACAAAATTTAACAGCATTTTGAAATGTTGAAAAATGTTGAGCAATTTCAAAATTTTCAAACTCAATCCATTTCTGGTCTGGTCCCAATTAACATATGCGTTTGATTTGAAAAATGTAAATGCTTCGCCAGTGGCAACAGTATACTTTAGCCCTCTTCACACTTTCGATCCAATTCCCAGAAAAAAATTCCTTGGGAATTTGAATCTCAACGCCACCCCATGTTCGCATCACACTTGATGCAGTTTTTTCTGGTAAAATTTTACACTAAATTTAACACCGTGATGGGTTTTTAATGTGTGTCATGGCTGCGCGGTCTAGTGCACCGGACTCAAGTTCTGATGGCTAGGTTATTGGGGTGTGGGTTCGAATCCCGGTCATGACACTTGCGTCCTCGAGCACGACACTCTACACCCTAAAATGGGGTGGAAAACCGATGCTCTATAAATGATCATTGTTATTATTAGTATTATTTATGTGTCACGGTTTTGATTGGTCAATGCATGAAGAGGCAGAGCCTAACACTTGAATAAATTGTACACTGTCACTGCTCACCTGTTTGGTTGGCCACCGTTATACCCCATCTGTCTCTGTGGAGCACCAGCGCCTGTCGGAGGCATACTACTACTGTAACCATTTTGTCCTGGCTGGCTGTACGGTTGGTGCTGATTCGATGAAGGGGGCGGGGTACCATGACTGGATGGACCATTCATAGCTGGCGCACCACAACCCTGTTGCTGTGGAGGATTCCCTCGTCCTTCTCCGAAGGCACCGATTGGCTGTTTTACAACCTGGGGTGGTGGGCCCATTGGTGGGGGGCCACCACTGGTAGGCGGAGGAGGGGGCTGGGCATTTACCCCTCCTCCGTAGTAATTGTTAGGGGCAGGTGCTCCAGGATTTCTCCCCGCCTGAGATTGTGGGATACCGTAGTTCTGTTGTTGATTGTAACCGGTCGATCCTTGATTATAATGACTCATGATTGTGTTACGGAGATGCTCAAACTCTTATTGACGTATCATCAGAGAAAGTTCGCACACCAAAAGAAACCACTGTCCAGGAAAAGGTTTTGGTTTTGACAAAAAGTCGTCAGCAGAATGGAGATTAGGACCAACAAAACATTCCAGTTTACAACTCACTATGTGAGTTCATCGAGAAGTGGTTGCAATTCATTGAGATCCACTGTGATTGTTTCTTTTCCGGTTAAATTATTATCTTACGTCACCTGTAAACACGTAGCTAATAAACACGAATTGACTACACCACCGTACGATTAAATTACATTGCAGTACACATGTCAAAATGGCCGCCGTCCGGTGTTATTCGGTATTTTGCTCTTTGAATTCCTCAAAATAACAACAAAACTACAGAATGTTACTCACACAATGTGTAACTCTGTTCGGGTGAACCAAGACAAGGAACTTTGAGTGTTTTCTAGGTTAAAAAGTTAGAAATAGTCATCGACTTACGGACTTTCCTAATGCCACGTATGGTTAGCCAGTACCACCGTCATCTGGATGTGCACATGCGCAGTACAGCCACGTAGGCAAGTTTGCTTAGCTGGTTCGCAGGCACCAGGGTCGATGTCTTTGTGTGTGCAGCTGGATAACTGGGTACCAGTGTACATTTTGTCCTTTTTTAACCCTGAGTGTGTCGATTTTTATTAATAAATAGGAAAACAACTCTATAATTAAAAAGAGTTGTGATGCATTGTGATATTGGAAATTATGAAATCAAGTATGTCGCCATATGGGCTTCCAACAATTATTGGTTATACACGTATTAATAGTGCGAGGCAGGCCGTGGGGCGAATTCAAATAAAAATGGGTTTCTCATGGATCAAGGACTACAATATTAAAGAAAAGTTAAAACTTCGTCGTGCACCTGATAAACGTTTTACAATTATTAAGGTCACGTTCACCGAAAACACCTCCAGCATAATTATAACAATTATTATAATAACGCTAACAAGTATTTAAATAACATTTTGCAGGAGCATTTGGACGAAAATTCCAGACGAAAAATTAGATTTTTGACCAGTCCAAAAAATTAACATTATGGGCCAAAACAAACACTTAAAATATCATTAGTAAACTTTAAAACAATTTTGTTTTTACATCATGATGTAGTTGTAGTTTTAAGTTCCATACAAATTCGCTCGAGAACTTTGGAAAATACGGAGGAGGATTTCTGTGTGTGCACACCCCCTCCAATACACATGTACTCAAATCGCTTTGCTTAAATCGCTTGCAGCAATCAAAATAAGCCCAATGTGATCTTCTGTGATTTACCGTAGACTTGTTTTCAAGTCTGAGATCGCAGTTATGTCTGCATCAGCCACTGCAAAACGCCATCTGTAAGTCTATTCGGCTATCACGCCCGATAACTCGCTATCTTGAGGGCGCTATTTTGGGGCAACTGTATTGGCTACCCGGGGTCCAATTTCATAGAGCCGCTTAGCACACATGATACTAGCTAAGCACAACACAATTTTGTTTACCGGAATAAGCCATACAGCCAAATTGCAATTCCACATGGACGATTTGTGACTGGTGTCCTGCTCATCATGCCAAGCAGAAAATTGTTAAGCAATTAGCTGTCTAAGTAGCTTTATGAAATCGGGCCCAAAAGTATATAAACAAAACACGATTACAGACTTAGAACCAAGTATATAATCCCAATTACGTATGAATTATAGGCAACCGAAATAAACACTTGTTTGAACGAACATCCCTATATAATCAAAACTTCACAATTTTCTTTGTGTGTGGTCGGATGGTTCGGTGTCATTTAATGAATTCCGAAGTACGCGGGTTCAAATCCCGCTCCAGCCGGTCAAATTTTCCTTTGTTCGGCCCCAAATTAAATAAAATGTAGAGCCTACCCAGTCAGTTTCCCTTGTGGTTTTTTACTTGAAATTGAAACTCTTCCAAAAAACGATGATGCAAAATCTATTTAAAGTTGGCAACAAAGAACCAGATCCAACCGGCCCAAACCAGATTTAACCTGCGTCGTAAAGTAACCAGACTCACGAATGGTATACCTATATAAGGACAGGCAGGGGAAGAAGAGGAAAGAGAAGAGCATGGGGAGATGAAATCACCACATTACTGTGAACACGGCCTCATGGAGCAGAATGACAAGAAACGCGAGAGAAGGGAAATGGGTGTGGTAGGGCTTTTTCCAACAAGTAACCCATTGCCCATTGACGTCACAAACTCACACAGCGACCTCTCTGAGGTCAAAGGAAGACCTATCATTGGCTGAATGTTTTTACGCACCGAGAACAGCTATCGTCCAATGAGCTGCCGCATTTTGCCCCAGTGAGGGCGCTGTTTAGGAGTTTGGCGTCACATGCAAGGGGTCTATTGTTTGACATGCAAGGGGTCTAAGGATTCTACAGCCATGATGTTTAGGATGAATCGAAACATATTCTTTGTGTCAGTGGAATCTTGCAGGGGGTGGCGTTTCAAGACATGAAAATCGACTTATTGATTAACGGAGTCAACCTCTATTATAGTGAACGTCTTCTAGCTGTATATTGAACCAAATGAATGATGGAAGTCCACCCGGGTTTGTGTGGTTCCTTTGTGGTGGGGTGGGATGGGTAGGGGTGAGGGTGGGGGTGATTTAGGGGCGGAGGTACATGTGGCTTGGGTTATACTGGGTACCACAAAAGTGTTATCGTTTGTTTATCATCATAATTCAACCAATTAATGACCATTTCGGAACCGAGAAATATTTTGCTTCAAAGTAAAGGATTGGGTATAATTGATTAGTTTTGACCCTAAAGCTCAATAACTATAAAGTTCACAACAGTACCAGTCACCCACAGAAATGTTTCCATCTGAAGAAATACTGTCATTATGAGAAACTAACATTCAAAGACCTCGCCCCAACCGACTCCAACCCCCCTCCCCAACCCATCCCCAAAACAAACCAACAAACCGACAAACCAACAAACTAACAAACAGACACCCCCACACCCCAACACCATAACAAACAAACAAACAAACATCCCAAAACCCCAGCAAACAAACACATGTGCAAATCTCATGACACTTATGTCCTTGAACAAGACACTTAACTATTATTGCTTCTCATCGCCCAGGAGTATTTCTGGGTATACGGAGGGTAAACAATATTGTTGATGTGAATGATTAAGCTGACGGTGATGCATGCTCCTAGCTCCTAAGGAGTTGTTAGAGCCCGATGCACAGCGGAATTCACTCTTTCAAAAACCAATAATAGGGATAAAAGATATCGAAATGTCCCGAAATTGTCATTTTCTTTCAAAAACCAATTATAGGGATTACTATATCGAAGAAGTCTGATAAGGATGGCCTTAGGCGAGGCATATAATATAGGAACAGACGTGACGCCCAATTCCTCGTGATTGTGGCATTAGACGTATGAAGCCACAACCACACACGTTTACATGGTTGTGGTTATGAGGGTTCTTCCATGGTGAGAGGGAGGGGGAGGGAGTGTTCATCACCTCCACCTCTCCCCCACCCCTCCCCTCACCCACAATTGTTAATCCTAACCCTAACTCTAATCCTACCTAACCCTACCCCTAACCCTAACCCTATTCCCTAACCCTCACCCAACCCCTCACCCCCACCCCACCCTAACCCTCACCCTCACGTGGTTGTGGCTTCATACGTCTGATGCCACAACCACGCAAACGTGCCGTGGTTGTGGCTTCATACGTCTAATGCCACAACCACGCAAACGTGCCGTGGGTGACTTCATATGATGCCACAACCATGCAAAACGTTCCGTGGTTGTGGCTTCATACGTCTGATGCCACAACCACGCAAACGTACCGTGGTTGTGACTTCATAATGATGCCACAACCACGCAAAACGTGCCGTGGTTGTGGCTTCATACGTCTGATGCAACAACCACGCAAAATTCCTTGCCACAACCATGCACATTGCAACGGCTGTGGTTGTGGCTTCATATGTATGAAGCCACAACCACGGCACGTTTTGCGTGGTTGTGGCATCAGACGTATATGAAGCCTAATTCCTTGCCACAACCATGCACATTGCAACGGCCGTGGTTGTGGCTTCATAATGTATGAAGCCACAACCACCTCACGTTTTGTTGTGGCATTAGACGTATGAAGCCCAATTCCTTGCCACAACCATGCACATTGCAACGGCCGTGGTTTTGGCTTCATATGTATGAAGCCACAACCACGGCATGTTTACGTGGTTGTGGCTTCAGACGTATGAAGCCCAATTCCGTGCCACAACCACGCACACTGCAACGGCCGTGGTTGTGGCTTCATATGTATAAAGCCACAACCACTTCACGTTTTGTTGTGGCATCAGACGTATGAAGCCCAATTCCTTACCACAACCATGCACATTGCAACGGCCGTGGTTGTGGCTTCATATAGATGAAGCCACAACCACGCAAACGTGCTGTGGGTGACTTCATATGATGCCACAACTAGCAAAACGTGTCGTGGTTGTGGCTTCATACGTCTGATGCCACAACCACGCAAACGTACCGTGGTTGTGACTTCATAAATGATGCCACAACCACGCAAAACGTTCCGTGGTTGTGACTTCATATGATGCCACAACCACGCAAAACGTTTCGTGGTTATGGCTCCATACGTCTGATGCCACAACCACGCAAACTTGCCGTGGTTGTGGCTTCATACGTCTGATGCCACAACCACGCAAACGTACCGTGGTTGTGACTTCATAAAATGATGCCACAACCACGTAAAACGTTCCGTGGTTGTGGCTTCATACGTCTGATGCCACAACCACGCAAACTTGCCGTGGTTGTTGCATCAGACGTGAGAAGCCACAACCACGCAAACGTGTCGTGGTTGTGGCTTCATACGTCTGGTGCCACAACCACGCAGACGTTCCGTGGTTGTGGCTTCATGTCTGATGCCACAACCACGCAAACGTTCCGTGGTTGTGGCTTCATACGTCTGATGCCACAACCACGCAAACGTACCGTGGTTGTGACTTCATAATGATGCCACAACCACGCAAAACGTGCCGTGGTTGTGGCTTCATACGTCTGATGCAACAACCACGCAAAATTCCTTGCCACAACCATGCACATTGCAAAGGCCGTGGTTGTGGCTTCATATGTATGAAGCCACAACCACGGCATGTTTACGTGGTTGTGGCATCAGACGTATGAAGCCCAATTCCTTGCCACAACCACGCACATTGCAACGGCCGTGGTTGTGGCTTCATATGTATGAAGCCATAACCACTTCACGTTTTGTTGTGGCATCAGACGTATGAAGCCCAATTCCTTGCCACAACCACGCACACTGCAACGGCCGTGGTTGTGGCTTCATATTATGTATGAAGCCATAACCACTTCACGTTTTGTTGTGGCATCAGATGTATGAAGCCCCATTCCTTGCCACAACCATGCACATTGCAACGGCCGTGGTTGTGGCTTCATATAGATGAAGCCACAACCACGGCACGTTTTACGTGGTTGTGGCATCAGACGTATGAAGCCCAGGGGTGAGGGTTAGGATTGACAATTGTGGGGGTGGGGAGGGTGAGGGTGATGAACACTCCCCTCCCCCTTCCCTCTCACCATGGAAGAACCCTCATAACCACAACCACGTAAAAGAGCGTGGTTGTGGCTTCATACGTGTGCAAGTCTCGCGCGTATCAACCACGCACATTGCAACGGCTGTGGTTGTGGATTCATGTATGAAGCCACAACCACGGCACCTTTTAGTGGTTGTGGCATCAGACGTATGAAGTCAACTTGCCGTGGTTGTGGCTTCATACGTCTGATGCCACAACCACGCAAACGTGCCGTGGTTGTGGCTTCATAATGTCTGATGCCACAACCACGCATATGTGGCTTCATACATTGATGCCACAACCACGCAAACGTGCCGTTGTTGTGGCTTCATACGTCTGATGCCACAACCACGCAAACGTACCGTGGTTGTGACTTCATATGATGCCACAACCACGCAAACGTGCCGTGGTTGTGGCTTCATACGCCTGATGCCACAACCACGCAAACGTGCCTTGGTTTTGCAATCAGAGTTATGAAGCCACAACCATGCGCGGATCCAGGGGGGGCGTGGGGGCGCACGCCCCCTTTTCATATAAAAAAAAGAGAGAAAAGAAAAAAAGAGGGAGAGAGAGAGAAGGGGAGGGAGAAATGGGGAAGCTTTGTGTTAAGCAGGCGCAACAAACTTCATTTATCATTTTGCTGCTTGGTATATTTTCACGCCCCCCCGTTTGGAAAATCCTGGATCCGCCCCTGACAACCACGCAAACGTGCCGTGGTTGTGGCTTCATACGTCTGATGCCACAACCACGCAAACGTGCCCTGGTTGTGGCTTCATACCTGATGCCACAGCCACGCTGTGGTTGTGGCTTCATACGTCTGATGCCACAACCACGCAAACGTACCGTGGTTGTGACTTCATGATGCCACAACCACGCAAACGTGCCGTTGTTGTGGCTTCATACATTGATGCCACAACTACGCAAACGTGCCGTGGTTGTGGCTTCATACGTCTGATGCCACAACCACGCAAACGTACCGTGGTTGTGGCTTCATACGTCACGCAAACGTGCCGTGGTTGTGGCTTCATACGTCTGATTCCACAACCACGCAAACGTGCCGTGGTTGTAGCTTCATACTTCTGTTGTGGCTTCATACATCTGATGCCACAACCACGCAAACGTGCCCTGGTTGTGGCTTCATACGTCTGATGCAACAACCACGCAAACGTGCCGTGGTTGTGGCTTCATACGCATTCAACACTGATCGATATGTGTTTTACTCCGAAAGCCAATAAACAATGCTTCTCAGAAACGAACATAGAAACTGTCGGACAATGCAACCGCGGAAGAATTTAGACAAAGTGGTGTTATTATTGTGTTGGATATCTGTTTCATCAAGTTCACATTGGAACTAAATGGAACATTGGGACTGAATATACATTGTAACTAATTGGAACATTAGAACTGAATAATACATTGGCACTAATTGGAATATTAGAACTAAATATATATACATTGGAACTAAAATGGATTATTGGAACTGAACATACATTGGAACTAATTGGAAAATTGGAACCGAGTATATATTGGAACTAACTGTTTTCAGTTATTACTAATGCTATCTTATTTTTTCCTTCAATTTCCGAGGTCAAAATGATAACATACTAAAGTTTACAATTTTTTATGTTTTTGAACGACCACGTCATTGTTAACACATTAACTTGTGTTTAATTTGTAATCAACGATGTGTTACAATCGACTTGTTGCGGTTCGACAGAACTTTTATCGCGACTCGCGCATCTTGCTTTCTTCTCATTAAAGCTCAATGCGACGAAACCGAGGCTGGAAGCGAGTTAGTCTGTGACCTCAATAGGGAATGATATTGAAAACTATCTTTTGTTACTGTGATACAGGGGACCAAATAAAGTATGGCCAGATCGTAGTCAAAAGGGCAAGACAAAAAATAGGTCATCTTTTGAATAATTAAAATACATGAAGGGGCCGTAGACTGATGTGTCTCCGGGGAGGTGTGGGAAATAAAAGAAACCGCCGAAAAAAATCGAACGTTGGTTACGGCACCCTTTGTCGGGATGTTGTTGTAAATTCTTCCCCCTTGTTCCATTATTCAGTAAGGTATAATTTTGTCTATGGGTGTTTGCAACGTGTAGTTCGTGTGTTGGTTATACAAGGCTCGAGTCTTGGTTAAAGATGCTTCGTCCGGTTTTGGGCCGATTTACATTAACATTTTGAAGGGCCTATAGCAATTTTTATTTTTTTTAGATTTGCAAAAGTTATAGGCTTTCATTTTAAAGGCACTGAACACGTTACGTAATTGTCAAAGACCAGTGTTCTCACTTGGTGTATCCCAACATTATGCATAAAATAACAAGCCTGTGAAAATTTGTACTCAATTGGTCATCGAAGTTGCAAGAAAATGATAAAAGAAAACACACCCTTGTTGTACAAATTTGTGTGCTTTCAGATAGGAATAAAAGGCTTCTTGCAAGAAGTCTTTTATTATTTTAGTGAGAAATTACCTCTTTCTCAAAAGCTACGTTACTTCAGAGGGAGTTGTTTCTCACAATGTTTTATACTATCAACAGCTCTCTGTTGCTCGTTACCAAGTCAGTTTTTATGCTAATATATATTTTGAGTAATTACCAAACGTGTACAGTGCCTTAAAGGTATATTGAACTACATACCCGCCATTGATAAAGCGGAAGCTAATTAAAAGCTAAACATAAATTATTGTCAGGATCCCGAAATTATCTCAGACTGCCTTCGTAGCACAAAGGCTGAATTTAACATTTAAAAACTTCTTATTTTATTGTTTACATCTGAAAAGGGTTGGAGTGAAGACAAACAATGTTGCTTGCTACATACATGTATTTTGTGCATTGTCCGTGGCATTATGCAAAAGTGTTTGTATGGGGTTTTGGTTCAGAGAAAACAACTTTTAAAAAATTCTTCCTGTGAAAATCGGGTCATTGAATAGTTTTTCTTTATTTTTGACAATGTGGATTGAAGTTTGAGATAGGTGTTCTGAGCACCCCGCCTCTTTAACTCTACCCCTCCCCCCCCCCGACCACGACACCACCGCCACCACCACCGGGCATGGTTACGCCACTGGCACGCAATGCTCACTGAGAACTGCCCAAAGTTTACGGTCCCGTTATATTTATCTGCTAGAAATTTCCACTAAGAAGTAAACAATGGATGCTGTTCGATTTCGTTGCAGGACCATTGTACCTTCTTCCGCTTGTTAGTCTTATTGTGTTTGGATTTAATCGAATATACGGTTACTAGGCATCGTCATTCATGATTTATGGCATTGATTCTAGTATAATCCGCGGGCTTAATTTGCCTCGGGGATGCAGTATCACGACACCAAAGCTCTGTTTAGGACTACGGCTTCAGGCTACTGGCTATGACTTCAGCTCAACCTGCCTGTCTTATGTCCCATAAAGATGAACGCTTTCAAAATTACTGAAAGAGAACCCGAGTCGGTGTCGTAAGTGGAAGCCATGACCTCGAAAGGGGCCTAAAAGTAGAGAAATGTCATTACAAAACGGGCCCACTCAGGTGTTCACGTGATCAGAAATTATCAAAATAAATGATAAACAGAATCTATTAAAGTTGTCACCCTTTCAATTCGGTTGTATTTAAAGCATCGTCGCTTTGCTCGGATCGAGAAGGATGACTCCCACTAGACAAAGAGAACATGCGGGACAAAAAAGTGCCTGCAGCCTCCTGATCGATGAACCCTCTTGTAAAAAAGATGATCGATAAAGTGAGGACCCGATCGATAAGTTCCCGAAAGGCGGTTGATAAGGTGCCTTTGGTGAGAAGAATCGGACAGACGCGTTACTTGAGTTTGCTGAAGAGGTTGCCCTTCGTTTTCACGAAGGGACAAGACTTTTTTGTTCCCGAGGCCCCATCTCGAGATTTGCTCCCCTGGATTAAACTGGAATAAAGTCGTCGACGACTGATCCAAATAGCCACAATGAGGTAAGATACAAATAAAAGGCCAAGTACCAGATTGGTAACAGTGGCGAAACTAGAGTAAGAACAATTTGGAGACACAACGGAGTGTAACACAAATTATAGGGGCACTTCTGGCCAATTACAAAAATGTAGCTTCCGTTTTAATTTTTCCTAAACAAGCCCCTTTTCGGCGGTCTTGTTAATGTCGTTGACTATGTTTTACAAGACAATCTGAAGTGGAGGTAAAAACCACCACCACCACCCTAGTTATGCTACTGAATGGTTATTTAAAGAAACAACATTAATTGGAGTTATTAGGGGTTTTTTTATGGAAGCTAACTGGTAACAAAGTTCACCCAAACCTTAAAGGCACTGAACACGTTTGGTAATTCCCAGCATATGCATAAAATAACAAGCCTGTGAAAATTTGGGCTCAATTGGTCATCGCAGTTACAAGAAAATGATGAAAGGAAAAACACCCTTGTTGTACAAATTTGTGTGCTTTCAGATAGGAATAAAAGGCTTCTTGCAAGAAGTTTTACCTCTTTCTCAAAAACTACGTTATTTCAGAGGGAGTCGTTTCCTACAATGTCTTATACTATCAACAGCTCTCGCGTTGCTTGTTACCAAGTAAGTTTTTATGCTAATATTTGTTTTGAGTCATTACCAAACGTGTACGATACCTTTAAGAGAAATATTCCCGTCTGAAATGCTGTCAAAATCACGAAAATAGCATTGGAGACACGACAGATGACCGTTGCTTATTTCGATCACCGCGCAATCGAAATAAGCCTGATATGAACACTCATAATAATCTCTGACAAACATGTTTCTTGTGTTCTTAATGGTAACCTATTTATTGGATGATTTTTTTTTTCACGCGTGGGTTGGATGATGTGTTGATTGAAAACAAGTCATTGAAATTAATTTACTCTTCCCAGAACAAATATGTTTTATACATTATCAACGTAGTTTTGTTTCTTTTAATCGAATATCCCGTTATCTTTACTAAAATGATACTCCAATTATACTTTGGTCTACACACGAGTGTGGGCGATTCACCCTCATCTGCGGCTTAATTCCCCACTTGGATCCCGTCCCGGGACGGCCGGAGAAAAGCTGCATGCGGCCAATCGTTGACGTCCGTTTTTCATGTCAAATTTTCGAAACTTTGCCCTAAGTATAAGCAACAAATTTCAGTCTGTATTTTGATGTAAAATTTATGAATTTGTGACCCGTTGAAGCATTTTAAAACGCACCCAAAATCTTTACAAACATGGTAACAGAAAACAATTTTATCAATAAAATATTCCTTAAAACCCTCCGATGGCCTATATACCGGTCTGCAGCCAGTAGACCGAAAACACATTTTAGTTAATTACTCATTCAGTTTTTAGCAAAAAGTTGAAACCCTTTAAGTCCTATTCTCAGACAGGCCCGATTGACATAGTCTATGACCCTATAGGCAGTGCGACTCATGGACTCGGAATCTCCAGTAATAAAACACTTTCCACATAGACTTGTGCACAAACAATACTGCGGTTTTACAGGGTAAACACATACTAATTAACACACAACAAAATTAAAAATTAATATTTGTTTAAACAAAATTCAAACTGTCTCTACAACATCTGGAAAGGTTATTAGCTTTGAAAAAAAGTATGAAATCAACATTACAAAGGAGTTATACACGTTTCCCCACGGTCTACTGGCTGCAGTAACCAATGGCAGTCGTCTAAATCTGACAGGGGCGGGGCATCCAAGGGTTTTAAGTACTACAGATAATGTATCTTTCTTTTTTGTCTTGTTCTATTTATGTAGTAAATCTCAACAAATGATGACCGGCATCGAGTCGGGTGTAAATTCCAACTACGGCAATGCCTTTGTGGTCATGCCAATGGAGGATCCTGCTCTACCGAACTACAAGAAGCAACCATCCACTGACAAAGAAGATCAGCCCAAAGAGGTAAGACTAAAGAAAACAATACCTTTTAGGCAAATGTGTGTATATATTTTGTTAATACTGGGAAATACATTTGCCCATAATGGGATTGAATTCGTAAAGTCTAGTATCTGCCATTTTGGGACCAATCCTGTGGGCATGGTTGGGATCTTGGACTGGAGCCTGTTTGCTCTATTTGGGTTTTTTCTCTAATATCAGGCCTACGGGCTAGTGCCTTTTAAATGTGCCTTAAGATACCTAGGGAGAGAAAACGACGACGAAGTTGTTGTTGTTTAAAGTGTGGGTGGAAAACCCAATCACTAGGAGGAAAACCTAAATAGGGAATGCACACGTAGTCGATTTTTAGATGTGGGATGAAAACCCAATCGTTGAACCCACGTAGAGCACACGCGATGATCCGGTTCGAGGGGTGGGATTCGAACCGGCGTCCACAGAGGTTAAACGAAGCGCCTTACACTATGTTCATCTGACCTTAAGTATTCTTGAAACCACCTCAACTCCTTAGGAGTATGCAGCACCGGTTGCAAATAATTCTCATCAACAATCTCTACCCTATACATACTCATTTACTCCTGGGTGAAGGGAAGCATCTATAGAGGTTTTACAGCTGACGTCACTATAGCCCCGCCTACCGCAACGGCAGCCATCTTGCCGGTCAGGGTTAGGATCTTGCCACTGGTCATTGACCGGCAATATGGCGTCCCAAACACATAGTCACGTCATAACATCACGTGACTGTAAAACCTCTATAGTTAAGTGTCTTGCCCAAGAACACAAGTATCACGACCGGGATTCGAACCCACATTGTACTGACTCAGCCATTAGAACTTGAGTTCGCCGATCTATACCGCTCGGTCACGACACGCTACAAACCAGCTTGACCATCCATTCAAAATACCCGACCATGATCTATGAACTCTAAGGACTCGCAGGTCAGAATTGACCCGAGTTCCGGGTCCCGGGGGCCTGGTTAAAAAGGTGGATTTTGACCCGGATTCTGCGTCAGTTTGACACAGTTTCGGTTCAATTTGACACAGATTCCGAGTCAGGCTCCCATGGGACCCGGAATCCGGGACGATTCTGACCCGGTTTTTTTTTACTGTGCACTGGCACTTATTGAAAGATTGTTTTATTACAACCCCTGATAATCACTCGTATATTTTTTGATAAATTGTGTTTTTTCTCCACAGAGGGAAACCCTCGGTTCTGTTGTGTCCGACTTTGGAAACAACACTACCGCCCATGGAGTTAGTAGGATTGTCAATGCAAGCAACTGCTTTATTGGTTTCATTTGGCTGGTCGTGCTATGCGGTGCTTTTAGCCTGTTCCTTTACCAGGGGACATTTTTAGTGCTTGACTACTTTGGGTTTCCATACGGCACGACTATCGATGTTGTCACCAAGACCAATGTCGGCTTTCCCGCCGTTACTGTGTGCAACATGAACAGGCTGAAGCGATCCAGGCTTGTCAACACGCGGTTTGAGGGAGTTATTGCCATAGATGGTGGAATCAGCGGAGGAGACGCGGATTATTCCTGGTTTTTTGACTGGTCCTCCCAGGCCACTTGGATTGATGCGTATACGTCTTCGGGCGGAGGAGGAGGTGGAGGGGGTGGGAGGAAGAGGAGATCCGGTGGTGGAAGCAGCTTGGGCGGTGGTGGTGGTGGTGGTGGTGGAAGTTCGGGCGGTGGTGGTGGAAGTTTGGGCGGTGGTGGTGGAAGTTTGGGCGGTGGTGGTGGAAGTTTGGGCGGTGGTGGTGGAAGTTTGGGCGGTGGTGGTGGAAGTTTAGGCGGTGGTGGTGGAAGTTTGGGCGGTGGTGGTGGAAGTTTGGGCGGTGGTGGTGGAAGTTTGGGCGGTGGTGGTGGAAGTTTGGGCGGTGGTGGTGGAAGTTTGGGCGGTGGTGGTGGAAGTTTTGGTGGTGGTGGAAGTTTTGGCGGTGGTGGCAGTTATCCCCCGTCAAATGCCGGTTTCTCCTTCATCGACGACTGGTTCACCGATTTCAGCGCTGCAGACCTCCAAAATTTCGAGTACTATGACTTCTACGACTTTGGGGACGTACAGGGCGAGAGTGACTGGGACGGCTTTCTGGCCAACTCAAAATCTCAAGATTATAGCGACATCATCAACGTGGCCAACCCGACCAGAGATGAGCTCGATGAACTGGGGCATCAAGCCGAGGATTTTATTCTGCAGTGTACATTTGACAAGCGTCCGTGCAACTATACGTGAGTATTCGAAGTTGTTTTTTTGTCATGGTAATTATTTGTTTACAGGCAACTTCGAGGCAGCAAACTCCACTGTACGGAAAAGGGGGCTTCAGAAGCGTACAATAGAGACTCCCGGTGTTTTGCGTGAGCTTGGACGTCCTCGCAGACGACAACAAGCTATATGCACTGACATTGGTATTTCAGTGGTGTGCCTTAGAAGAAGTGCGTAAGGCTCTATACGCCCTTCTTCCACAGGCACACAAAGTACTATTCCTGCAGCAACAAAAGGCTGTAAGTAATAAAATGGCTCCTGACAAACAAAATTGTAGCATTACTGTTAAATATTTGTTTGCTAGAATTACCCCCAAAGACAAGTTTTCCCATTCCCAAGCAGAATTTAATCTTCCTATGACTTATGATTGGCAGAAAAACGATCAAACTTTCAAGCTTTTGAACATACGCCCTTTCTCCGGGTATAAGCAACATTTTGTAATCGAGTTTGAATTTAGCAAAAATAAATCCAAACTCCCTTTTCAAATCACCCTACTTGCCTGCGGAAGGAAATGTCCCGTAGCACATAAGACACTTTCTAAAGGATGTTACTGATCCTCTGAAAGTTATTTGAAGACAAAAGGTATAGTAATGTTTTAATTCTTAGAGATTGTCAAGAAACAAAAAGCTTTTAATTACACAGAACTGGTCGACTGTAAATTGCCTCGTGTACTGCCTGTGGGATTTCCTGTAGAACACACAAACGTTGTTAGCGCCTAACTACGAGAAAACCCGTAGATGAACACGACGCTAGTGTCTTTCTTTATACTCTCATTACTAGTGATATGAGATGAGAAACATGGAAAGAAATATATCTCTCATTAAAGAGAATGAGGTGCTCTTTCCAATGGACAGTTTGTTGGGGATATGCAAGGCAGTAAATAATGAATGTTTGTTGTAATGCAGCAATGAGCATTACATGTGCTAATACAATAGGAATCAGGAACAGTGTTTATGTACTGTAACCAGTCGGGTGGATATAGTTTAACCTACACAATGATGACTGACACATTATTGTTGAACCCTGCATAATTATTTTGAAATCGGCAGGGTCGCTATGCCACAATATCATGGAAAGCAACAACGACAAAAAAGTTCTCTCTGATGGGTTGTTTTCGTCAAATTATGGGTTTTTGCTCGAGTACGAAGCGCCGAGTCTATCAAAAACGAAACATGTTGTCTTCTTTTTCTTAAACATGCAGTGACTTCTACAAGTTTCAAAATAGTCAGTTCGGGAACTGTTTCACGTTCAATCACGGCCGAAATGAGACGGCCAGAGAGACAAGCAAGTCGGGCTCGCAGTATGGTAAGTCAGTAGACAGGCTGTGGCTCACAGTATGGTACCCCGTGGGTCTTTTCTACTTAATTTCTATCCTTTCCGTCCGTGTCAAAATGACTCAGTGCAATGATTCGTGCTGCGCACTGGGACGTGTTTATTACACGTAAACCTGAGGGGTTTTTTTTATAATGCAATTTAAACGGGTATACCGGCATGTTTTCAAATTTATGTGAATCAGAACAGGTTTCAAAGTAAATTGTGATGCCCCTTGACCAACACCAGCACACCCCACATGCCACATGCCACATATATTCCTGTCCCGCCCCCCCCGCAACCACACCCCTCCCTCCCCTCCTCCCCCCCCCCCATTTGCATTATACTATCCAAAGCTTCTGTACTTCTAACCAAGTAATTTTGTACTGCCATTAATTTTCAGAGTCATTACCAAATTTATACAGACTCTTTAAAGACTATATGCATGTTACTTTACAGGTCTGCACCTTACCATGTTCATCGAACAGCCCGAATACGTCGGACTTTTCTCCCCCGAGTCCGGAGTCCGAATCTCCGTCGACGATTGGCAGACCACTCCCAATCCTGAAGATACCGGTCTGACTGCCTCGACTGGTCAGGCGACCTCAATTGCTATCAGAAAGGTATTGTTTATGTGTATGGGGGAAGGTAGGGGGCCAAACATTTTATGGACGCCCTCTACCGACGTGTTAGTTATTATGTTTTTTAGATGAGAACTTCGGGTTGATATAGACCTTTCTTTTGCAACTTCAGAGCCGTGAGTTTTGCCAGTTTTTGGACCCCGGTTCAAATCATGCCCGGGGGAACTATGTGGATTGGGTTTTTCAGTCCCTACCTGACTGCGTTGGTTTTCCCTGGAATAATTCTCTAGGGTTTTCCTCCCACATCTAAAACTGAAATTTCCTTCCTTGTCTTCTCTCCATGTGGTTCTTGCCTGTATAGTGATTGAGTTTGCTTTCTGAGAGTCCTTGGCTTCAAAACCAGAATTAATAAATGAAATGAAAACAATGCGTGGTATTTGAATGTTTGTAAACTAAGGTTACAACACGTGTGTGTATCATCAGCCCATCCCAGCGGTCTTGGACAAGACGGGTAGGGCCGAGCGAATAATATACGCCATGCTCAATAATAAGCTTCCCCTTGGAGGCGTAACTCAGCCCGATATAAGGGGATTGATCGATAAAGCGGCTGGACTCAAATTCTATTGATGGATACCTCCAAAGGTCTGATGTCTGATCTTTTTTTTACGTACAGACTTTTATCGACCGTCTTGGCGGAAAGTACAGCAACTGTACAGATGGTTCTGATACGCTCTTCGAGTCGGACTTTTTCGAGTATTCACCGCTGGCTTGTAAAAAGCAATGTGTACAGAGGAACCTGATGGAGTCCTGTGGTTGCATCTCAGATCTGCTTCTCGAAGGAGATAAGTGCAGCTACCTTAACAGCACACAACGTGAGTTCATTCAAAATTACAATCAATCATTGTTTTAAGAGGGTCTGTATACGTTTGGTAATGACTCTGAAAATGAATGGCAATAAAAACTTACTTGGTAAGAAGTACAGCAGCTTTGGATAGTATAATGCATTTTGAGAAACTGTTCACTTCGAAGTACTGCGGTTATGGAAAAAGATAGCACTTTTTATCCCCCAAAATTTGAATCTGAGAACTGTACTGCAGTAACATTTCTCAGATTGTGTATTCCAATTGCAGATTATTCTTCCTTCGTGGACATAACCACTCCAGATTTTCGCTAATATCTCAAAAAAGCTACCACCTTTTGAAATGAAATTTTCACAGGTTAGTTTTATGGTATCTAAAACTATAGATTGAAACAAACAGTGGTTTCCAATTACCAAAGGTATACAGACCCTTTAAATAAAATGCTACTTACAAGAGAAAGAGAGAGAAACTGCATTATCTTGTCCACTAGATCACTAGTTTTTTGGTTTTGTTATTAGTTACTTGTCCACTTACTTTAGTTTGCCTGTTTGTCACCCCGTGCGGAAAGCGTTATGCTTACCAAAATATGGTTACCAGCCAAAACACCATGTCACGTGTACAATCTGTGACTGGTATCCTGCTCATTTCTGCTGAGCAGAAATTTGTTAAGCAATATTTTTGTGCTTAAGCAGCTCTATGAAATTGGGCCCTTGTTTCGAAATGGGTTCATAATAAGATTTAGTACCAATTGTTTTTTATCTGCTAATATTTTAAAAAATGTATTTTTTATTTAATCTCTTAACAAATTTACATGTAACTTTGAAAACTTCACATTTTTAGGGCGACTCTTGTCGATCAGTGCTGTTTTTAAACCGAATAAATAAATAAAATCAAATAAATTGAATGTTAATAAGCCCGTCCCATGAAATATGCTAATTACAATCACGCATGCGTACAAACACTGTTGGTTGGTAAATGCCATAAGGTTGTGCACTATAGCAGACGCACAAACGCGTGTGCGTCACGCCACCATCAGCCCCATACAAAAAGGTTCGATGTTCCCTCATTTTGCCCACCAGGGCCCAATTTCACAGAGCTGCTTAAAGGCTATGGACACGTTTTGGTAATTACTCAAAATATATATAAGCATAAAAACTTACTGGGTAACGAGCAACGGAGAGCTGTTGATAGTATAAAACATTGTGAGAAACGACTCCCTCTGAAGTAACGTAGTTTTTGAGAAAGAGGTAATTTCTCACTAAAATATTTGAATCTGAGAAAGACTTCAGGCCTGAAGCCTTTCTCGGGCATCTGAAGCACACAATTTGTACAACAAGGGTGTTTTCTCTTTCATTATTTTCTTGCAACTTCGATGACCAATAATTGAGCCTAAATGTTCACAGGTTTGTTATTTTATGCATAATGTTGGGATACACTAAGTGAGAATACTGGTCTTTTACAATACCAAAAGTTATACACTACATTTAAGCACCGAATATTGCTTCATGATTTTCTGCTCAGCCAAAATGAGCATGATACCAGTCACAGATGGTTCATGTGAAATGGTATTTGGGGCTTGTAAACTTATTCTGGTGAGCATACTTTTGTTGTGCTTAGCTACTTTTAATCAGCTCTATAATATGAAATTGGGCCCAGCAGTGTACCGTTAGTGCGCACGCGCGATGTGCAATTTACATAATATTTCATGGAAAGTGTCTAATGTTATTTGATCATTTGGATTGAACAGAGAGATGCAAACAAGTCGTGGAGACACTGTACGAAGATGACAAGCTTGAATGTCACTGCCCAGTGGCATGCGAGTAAGTATCCGTAACATTTTGCCAACAAAAATTCCCAAAAAGGAGGGGAACGTTTACCTCTTTTCACTCCCAAACTTATTTTGAAAATTTGCATAACAACTTGAAGGGCACGCTTTGATACTGTGCTATCATGCAAGTTTCAAAATGGCGCCCATCACTGACTTTAACGAACACACGCAAACTGCTATCCAGTCAAAAATAATAAAGATCAGTGGTTGACACACTTTGTGCAGATTTTTGGCGCCATATATTTTGTTGTGACGTTGTGCTTGTTTGCAGCCCATTTTCAATCCGTTAACTAGACCCTTATCATGCGGCCGCCATCTTTTAGTCACTATGATGTTCCCCAGACGCACAAGTGCCAATAAATGCAAAATTAGGATTGGTGTGAACAAGAAAAATGTCCCCCCTTCAAATCTCCATGTTGGTTTTAATTGTCTAAAGCGGGAAAAACAAAATGATTGTACAATGCCATCTGTTTTTTCTTTGTAGGGAAACCGGTTTCCAGGTTAGCTCATCCGTGGCTGTGTGGCCATCTGAACGATACGAGGTCAGTTTCATATTTTTGCAGAGCCAAGTTAGCATTGAAGGATTGTTAGATCAGGCCTGAAGTTACACGGAGGTCATGGTCTCTGTTGCCCCTGGTCTTGGCCTTGATGCCTGTTCAGAAGTTTCCCAAAGCCTTTTAAAAAAAAATCCATTGAAGCGCCCTTTGCAAAATGAAAATGGCCTTGCCCTCTCAAAGATGAAATTTCAGGACTGATATAAACAACTACACAGAGGCCACGGAGGTCATTGCCTCTGTTGCTCCGGTCTTGGCATTGATGCCCCTTCAGAAGTTTCCCATAGACTTTAACAATTTTTCCATTGAAGTGCTCTCCTAAAATGGCCTTGCCCTCTCAAAGATTTAATTCCAGGCTTGATATATACAACTACACGGAGGCCACGGAGGCCATTGCCTCTGTTGTTCCGGTCTTGGCATTGATGCCCCTTCAGAAGTTTCCCAAAAGTTTGACAAAAAGTGATATGTTTTTCCATAACCGCAGTACTTCGAAGTGAAAAGTTTCTAAAAATGCAACATACTATCCAAAGCTGCTGTATGCCCCTGTACTTCTTTCAAAATAATTTTGTATTTCCATTGAGTTTCAGAGTCATTACCAAACGTATACAGACCCTTTAAGGCAGACTCAAATGAAAAAACGTTTGGCCTTTTACGCAAAATATTACTATGAACTCGTGCTTACGTTTTTCAATTTGTATAATTTATTTTTAAAACTTTGTTGCTAGACACGAAGGAAAAACAAAACAATTTCACACTATGCTTTGCGTTGTTCTAAAGCAGAGTTTCAAGCCCGCCGTCGGTGGCGCCATTCCGATGGCTCCCTGCAATGGCTAAACGCACATGAAATGTCAGAAAGTCAGTGAAGAATGTTGAGTTCCGTATAAACGTTAGTTATGCCCTTTTCGAACCACGGCTTTGACGGCTTCAGAAGTGGCTAAGGCTAGATCGTTTTAAGCCAACGGCCATAGCCGTAGCCGAAGCCGTTTAATTCTGACGAGACTTAAAGACACATGGACACCTTTGGTAATTGTCAAAGACCAGTCTTCTCACTTGGTGTATCTCAACATATGCACAAAATAACAAACCTGTGAAAATTTGAACTCATTTGGTCATCGAAGTTGCGAGATAATTATGGAAGAAAAAACACCCTTGTCACACGAAGTTTGTGCTTTCAGATGCTTGATTTCGAGACCTCACGCGTGAGGGCGTGAGGTCTCGAAATGAATTCAAATATTTTACTGAGAAATTACTTTTTTCTCAAAAACGACGTTACTTCAGAGGGAGCCGTTTCTCACAATGTTTTATACTATCAACAGCTCTCCATTGATCGTTACCAAGTAAGTTTTTATGCTAACAATTATTTTGAGAAATTACCAATAGTGTCCAGTGTCTTTAATTTAATCTTTCAGGAGCATTTGTACAATCGGGTAGCTGAGACGAACGAAGTAGCGGCAAGGATTCTGCAAGATGTGGAGACCACGAGGTGAGACAAAAACGAGAGTATAAAGCAATTCTTGCTCCATGAGGGCGCTCTACGTCCCTAGATAGCAGAGCCGTATACACAGCTCTGCTAGATAGACCATGCCCCTGAAACAAAAATTCTTGACATTATTTCCATATCCGACTGCCACTTTCTAAGAGATTTTTAAGTTGTTGTTTGTAATGGATGTTGGACTTTATTTCCATTATTTCAATATTCCTCTCGAGGAATTTTTCCCCCACATAAAAAGTGTCTATTTAACAGAACAATATTCATCAAGTCTTCAGCAGATTCTTTTGAAATATCTGTGGGTTTTGATCTTTTCCTTTCTGTCAATTTTCATTTAAACTGAATAAACAATTCAATTATAAACAAAAAGCGAAATTCAAAACAAATAAAAAGTGATGATCAGCTCAATTTTAGTAGTTAAGCTTTGCCTAGCCCTGGCAGGAAACTAAGTCTCCGTTTCACAGCTACTGTATAAAACGGAGGAGTCAAGCCTGGGCTAGGCTTTGCCCAACAAGTTAGTCTTGGCCAAACTACAGATAGACTTTTTCCAACTACAACCCTTGATTAGGCCAAGCCTACCTTTAACGGTCTTATACTGATACGGTACCTTCCTATTTGTACATGGGCAGGCCCAATTAAAGTTGGGTCAGTTACACAAGTTAGGTAATATTATTATAAAGACTACTAAATTTCTCCTTGATCGCAGGAAAAACATGGCCCGTTTGCACATTTACTTTGAGGAGTTGAACTACCAATCAGTGACTGAGGTAGCCTCATGGACGGTAAGTTGATATCTAGGCTTATCTTATGAAGAGCCTTTCAAGAAATCTCCATTAACTCTCATATTGTTGGTAACGATTAGCAGAAAGTTGACCATCCCATTGTGGTTGCACAATTGTGCACATAACTATAGCTTTGTATCTATCTTTCCAAACCACATTAGTGAAATGGTCAGAGAGTAGGAGGGTTGACTGTGTACTGTGTAGATGAATGCACCACATGATATCTTTATTGCAGGCTGTCATAATGCATCTATCATTCAAAACCACAGTTGATGAAATTGAATGGTCAGACAGTAGGAGGGTTGAAATTTATGTTCCATATTTTGTTGTTACAACCGATTCCTACTTTTGGAAAAACAGTTGGGATTGGTATGGGTACCTGTGAGGGCAGAGATGGTTCATGTGATTGATTTGGCTTGGTGCGCTACATACTTTGCAGCATAGGCTGTATACTCCCAAGGAAGCTGTGATAGTTTAAGGAGTGAAATAAGCGTCACTGCGCGACGAATTTGAACGCTACACAAGAACCACTATACATACTAACCTATTTAATGAATGATATTTTTACTTGCAGTTTGAGAGCATCCTTGGATCTGTTGGTGGACTGATGGGACTGTACGTCGGAATCTCTTCCATCACACTCTTTGAGATTATTGTCTTTATCCTTACGCTCTTCAAGCATTGCTTGAAGACCATAATGTGCATGAACAAGGTTCACCCAGGCCAAAAGTAATAAAGCGTCAGCAAACGTTTTCTATGGTAGAGCTGAGAAAAATTACTTTTATTTCTTTTTGAGTCTGACACACAAAGCTCAAAATCTGGCACGTGGTTTGGGGTAGTATGGATCCTATATCAAACCTATATTGGTTGAGTTTGGAGGATTGAGGCAGTAGGGATCCCACATAAACTCATATCAGTTGATTTTGGAGGATTGAGGCAGTAGGGATCCTACATAAATGCCTCTTGACTGATTTTGGAGGATTGAGGCAGTTACCTGAAAATTAACAAAGAGGGGGTAAATTCTGAGTAATCTGGTCGCAAGACAGAAATGTAAGATAATTATATGTACCTGTTCTTATTTTTTTGTATTGTTAATTTATATATATATTTTTTTCATAAGAGTTGATACTTAAGCTTGTGATTTTGGCATGTTGTCATCTGTCTTACACAGTGTTTCCACTGGCTGATGAACTAAGCGAGGTGGTACAAATTCAATCAGATGATTGAAGACAAATTTATGATGCAGTCTGCAAACTGACAAGAATGCAGCGCTCACACTCACACAAAATGGGCGATTATTGTATCCACACATCTGAGTTATGAGTTTTCGATACAGCATTGTCAGGGAAAAAGTGTGTCGAGGCCGAGCGGTTAAGAGCACCTGACTCAAGCTCTGGTGTTTCTGATCAGCAGAGTGTGGGTTCGAGTCCCGGTCATGACACTTGTATCCTTGAGCAAGATACTTACCATAGTTGCTTCATGTCCTTTGGATGGGACATTAAGCCGTTGGCCCCATGTACTAGGATTTGTAGTGCACGTAAAAGAACCCAGAACACTTATCATGAAAGAGTAGGGGTTAACCCCGGTGTTTCTGGTTCACAGCACCCTTGTTTACAGGTTTCCTCAGGCTTGCGAGCTACAGTGATTAAGTTCACTTATGAGGCATCCTTGGTTTCATTACCAGAAAATGTATAGCAATAATTATAATAATAAATGACACAAAAATGTGTATTAGTATTTCCTTCATGTCAAATCTTCACAACAAGGTGGTGATATTGGGGAAAAAATGAACGAGTAGTCACTGGGAGTAGTTGATGGGCCGGCTCTTTTTTAAAGGGTCTGTATACGTTTTGTTATTACTCATAAAATTAATGGCAAAATAAACTTACTTGGTAAGAAGTACAGTAGCTTTGGATAGTATAAAGCATTTTGAGAATCATTTCACTTTGAAGCAATGTGGTTATACAAAAAGATATCAGTTTTTATCAACAACAGAAATTGAATCTGAGAAGCGTTTCTGTCAGAAACGTTTCTCATTGCAGATTATTCTTCCTGCGTGGAAACATAACCGCTCCAGATTTTTGGCAATATCTCAAAAACGCTACCACCTTTTGAAATGAAATTTTCACAGGTTAGTTTTATGGTATATATCTACAACTATATTGGGTTGAAACAAACAGTGTCTTCCAATTACCAAAAGTATACAATCCCTTTAAATGGCTAAGGGAAAACACTGTACAGACAGTTTAGGAGTGAATTAAATTTATGCAAGATTTTATAACTAATTATTCTTTTAATTTAAACAATATCAGACAGATCCTGTGCACAAAGTGTGATTTATTTAAAGTATGTTGTAATTTCACAAGATGTATTTTATGTCTTACGAAAAACCTGCATGAGTTTATGCCACATTTCTATTGAAGTCTTTAATTAGTGCTGTGAGGTGTTTTTAAGAATAATTCTGACAGAATATTCACAATTAAGATAATATTGAATATTCAAAAAGGTAAAACTGTTACCCAGGAGTGCTGTAACTATATTTTTCAGAGGGCAAGACCATTTTCTCTTTATCCAACGGGAAAATTGGAAAAATCTTAAGGTTTACAGGAAACTTTTGAGGGGACAAATGTAGTGGCGGGTTTGTGGCATGCAGATGTTCTTTGTAGTTTGGGGTTTTTTCTGTACAAAAGAGTAAAGTACTTTTATGAAACAACACAAATTGAATATTGAAGTTTGCCAATATCTAAATTACTTTCTCGTTTGTTTTTTCAAGACTCATAATCTGACATAGCTAATATTTCAAAACAATCTCTACTCTGCCAAAGGTCTTGCAGCTAAGGACTTTCACAAGACCAGAAATATTCTGAAAGACCACATTATCATTGTTTCCTCATTTCTATTTGTCCCCTGCTAAGCTTTAAGCTCTTGGACGTGAAAGTTAAGAGTAAATTTTTAAAAGTGTGCTTGGAAAAAAAAAACCAGATTGCTTGAATTTTTCAAAGAAAGAGTATTAAATAAAATGAAATTTTCCACTTTCATTGACTCTATTGGAAAATGAGTACATCACAAAATTGAATTTGACCATACATACCCTCTTAACAGATTAACGCTAAAATTACTGGATTGAGGCATTTGGTGCAAATCCATGCAAAGAGTTAATCCGTTTATTGTTTGCAGTTGCCTTCTGTTTATGGCCACCTAACCATAACCTATTGACCCCATGATACAGTTGCATGTGAACAGGTGATCCTCGACATAATTTCAAAAAGGTTTTATTTCTCGCTATTAAATTGCACATAAAAACTTGACAGACGATTTCTGCATTGCACAGTGAAGTGTCACCTCCGATATGTCCAATCTTGGAATGTGACACGGGTTACGAAGAATCGCATCGATCAATTACAATCACTCTTTTTAACTATAACCACAGATTTTGGAAGATTAGTGTAAAATACTGCATGGAAAACCCGTTCATCTTCGGGTCACTACAGTAAAAACACAATAAATAATAATAATAAACATTTATTACTGCTGAGGGAGTGACTCAAAAGTCGGGCACGTTCTAGGCATTAAAGAACGTTCCAGGGGCACACGCCGCAATCCATTGGAATGCCAGACTGTTCCGCTAGACCGCAGTATTGTGCCGAAATACCGGAGCAATCCTACACGAGAGAATTCCTGCATTAGTATTTTGAACATACCAATGGAACGTTCCGGCGGTCTAATGGAACGGTCCATGTGCACGCGCTGAAATACTAATTCGATCCAAAGAACATTCCTACCATTCCGACTTTCTAGACACTCCCTAAAATCCTAGCCTTTTTGAAATATGGTGGACACTATAGGAGTGCACTGTTTGGTTTGGGGTTCTACAGACAAATTTACCCAAACTAAAATAATGCCCTAGTAACGTGTCCACCATATCTCAGAATGGCTTATTGTATCAAAGCGAATTATACTCTCACTTCCTCTGTCAATGGACATTAACATGCCTGAAACATCCTTGAACTCCTGTGGAGTTTATTTTTGTTCATTTTGAAGACTTCACGAGCCCACCACTTTATTCGCTCATAAATTGCCAATGACTGATCTGTTTTGCTTTACGTGACAGGCTTTGGTATAACAAATTCAGTGCAGAGTTGCCAACATTTACAAGTACATCTTGCAATCAGGTAGATTTTGAACAACAATCAGGGAGATATTTAGCATTACATTTAACATAACAAGTAAAAAAGTTTCCATAATCAGGGAGATTTTTAAAATTTACCTATCAGCACATGGAAAGATTGGTTTATTTTCACAGAATTTTCTGCAGAATCAGGGAAAGTTGGCAGCTCTGTCAGTGTTTTTTCTTCTTCTCTTTTTTGTGTGTGACTCTTGCCTGACACGCAAACGCACCAACGTAATTGGTGTATCATTGCCTCAACTTGACCATGTGACACACCAACCAAAAGGTCAAAGGTGAAACTCCAAGGAACTTTGCAGGTCTTCCACTCTCAAAGGCCTGTATCTGGTGTACTTTACAAGCCTCAAGAGTAAGACAGCAGATGTTCAGACCAGCTTACCCACAATCTTCTTTCATTGAAGATTAACCGTGTCAAAAACATTTCCAGCGTTCAGTCCCGATGTTCAGGAGCCATCACACCAACCTGATCGTAGAACTCTCCTGTCCTCCAAACCTGTCGAGCGTAAACGAGAAACACCCTGACCCGGTCCATGACGAGGCTGCCCAGATGTTGCTTCAAGAACCACCCGACTAAAGCAGCCAGGAAGAGCCAAGAGAACCAAAGAGCGTAGTCGGTTTCCTCTGTCGGTACGCTGGGCAGTGGACCCACTGTGTCTTCCTCATTAACATTGATGGACGAGTTGGGCTCAAGACCTGTTGTATCATCAGGAAAATGCATGATGAGGGGATGGTACATACTGGTTATTGGAAACGTCTTTATACAAAACATTACCATGACATGTGTTATAACTTCAATAACATACAGTCTGATCCATGTATCTATATCTTTACTGCATCAACTACAACACATGTCCTTAAACACAACTAGACAACAGAGGGCGCTATAAGAATAAATCACAATAGTTTACTACAACATGAGTCAAGGTTAACCTTTCTTCCAGTCCAAACCAGATCGAAAACTAGCTGCGGAGCGCTCGATAGGAACAATGACTAATTGAACAAGCTATCATTAAATCAACTGAAGTTCAAAGGGGTGGGGACTAACTGTCACACATCATAGTCAGATTTTGTGTGCAATACCATCAGGGCTCTCCCCATGCAAAAGCTAGCGTATCGGGCCGATACTCAAGATTTGCGTGCCGATAGGCAAGAATTTCAGCCGATATGCAAACAAAACACCAAGTAGAAAACATTACCAGAACCTTGTTTCAATTCGGCGCGCTTCGGCATCCCAAAAGTTTGGACCCAGAATGCCCCACAATTTTGAAAAAACCTGGGGAGAACCCTGACCATCAATGAAGATTACAACTATCTCAAATCCAGGCCGAGGAACTTAATGTTTGAGAGGGTGAGGCCATTTTCATTTTGCAAAGGGCACTTCCATTGGCAAATCTCAAAGTTTAAGGGAAACTTTTGAAGGGGCACTAAGGCCAAGACCAGGGCAATGGATGTCATGGCCTCCGTGTATTTCCAGGTCTGCAAATCTATACAATCTATAGCTATTTAAAATTCAGGTCAAATCGGCTGAAAAACAGACCTTGCTTCTTTAAGGTCTGACATAATTGCTTTATATCTTGGTGACCTGATTTGCCATTGCGTCCTGTCCAACCCGGAAAAGTATACAGGAAATACTCTGCATTTTCATATCCGCTGAGTATGGTTCTTCTGGAAACTTTTTAAGATAGTTCTTAAAACGCTTTATCACATCCGAGGGCGTCTCAAAGCACTCGTTATTTTTTCTACAAAAATACAAGCGATGTGGAGCTATGTTTGAAATATAAGACCCAGTCCTTTACATAGCACCATGTAATGGTTTACAAGCTGCTGTGGCCCAATCTGCAGCCAATCAAACCAGAAAACACTGGGGTGAACTCCTTCTCTTAACGTTAGTGTTCTGGGTTCTTTTTGTTCAAATTAAAACAGTTCAAATTTTCAACTGTGTCTGAAATCAAGTAATAAACTACAAGGGAAACTGACTGGTAAAATTTTAAATAATTTGGGGTTGAACAAAGACAAATTGACCAGAGCAGGATTTGAACCACCGAAAGACCTCCGGATTAAAGTGCCGGCGCTCTACCAGCTGAGCTATCTAGCCCTATGTTGGCGGTCTCCCTATTTTGTCAATATCTTTTTTCGGGGGTGCCAGTCAGAAGCCGTACAACCTTAAACTGCCATGTAGCCGGAGATCACACCCAACTTTATGATACAATCTGGGAAGCGAAAGCCAAGGGCTCACCTTAAAGGCACTGTACACGTTTGGAAATTGTCAAAGACCAGTGTTCTCACTTGGTGTATCCCAACATATGCATAAAATAACAAACCTGTGAAAATTTGGGCTCAGTTGGTCATCGAAGTTGCAAGAAAATGATGAAAGAAAAAACACCCTTGCTGTACAATTGTGTGCTTTCAGATAGGAATAAAAACTTCTTGCAAGAAGTTTTTTTATTTTAGTGAGAAATTACCTTTTTCTCAAAAACTATGTTACTTCAGAGGGAGTCGTTTCCTTCAATGTTTTATACTATCAACAGCTCTCCGTTGATTGTTACCATGTAAGTTTTTATGCTAATATTTGTTTTGAGTCATTACCAAACGTGTACGATACCTTTAAGGGGATGCATCATTTGTATATTTCAAATATCAAGTAATAAACTGAATTCAATCTGGAATTTGGTGTCCTGGATTACATACGTATACCAGATCCATTTCCCGTTGTTTGGAATAAAGCTTCCTGTTGTAAACCAGTCAACAACTCTAATGTAACTTCCAACCCACCACTAATAACTTAAGTGGCTAAGCCAACAAACTCTGACAGCATATTTGTTTTGAAAGGTTTTCAGGGATTAGGGTAATCTGATAAAACTAAGGACAAGTGATCTCCAAACAACCACAGTGGATTTATGGATTAAAATACAGCATCACCTGATGTTCACTGTTGTGATTATACACAGTATTGATAGCTAAAGCATCTAACATCCCTTTATCACCCCCCCCCCCCCCTTGAAGAGTGTATTGACCTTTCTTCTGGCAGGGCAGTTAGGTGATGTGATTGTGACTTTAGCCGTGAGCAATGAACTTATTTTGGGTTAACTAACCGAGCAAATAGGTAACTTGACCATTTTCAGCTCAATGCGGACAGCCCAGGAAGTTTCCCTCCCAGGTAACTTAACCCAAACCCGAATGGGTAGTTTAATCGGCCAACTTCTGCCTGGTTAACTTGACCAGGTCAGTTTAACCGAGCCTAAAAGTCCGATGCGAATGTGATCTGGGTAAAAGCCGTCCCAGTAAAAAGCAACATCCGTTTCTCCCGACCCGCAGCCTGCCGCACGGCCTTTGACAACGTGATCGTAAGGTGACACATACGTGAATTGTATTTCATACCTTCAACACCTTGTTGGTGGTCATGCTCACCCCAAAATTGCTAAAAGAGAGTGAGTCTCCTCGGGAGTCCAGTTTCCTTTTCAAGAAACTATCTCCACTTTTTCCCGTCCTTTTTCTGTTTTTTGACATTTTCAGTTTGCTTCAATCAAGGTCTCTTCAAGATTTGGTGTCCTTCCTCTTTAGGCGCGCCGGGGTCATGATTATACATGTATTTACACGCACATTGTTTACACAGAAGCTCGGTTGCATTCTCACTGTCATGCACGCCGGTCAAAGGTCACTATGATAGCGCCCTCTTGTGTTTGTTTTTAAGTCAGTCGGTTTGTTTCACCTTTGTCTTACTTAGTTTACCTACGTCAAATAATCCAATTGTGGACATTGGTAAGATTTACTAATTGGAATGTTACCTATGGTCTCGGTTAAAAATTAATCCAATACCAACACGGCTTTATAGATGATAAAAGCATGGAATTTGGCACACAGTCATAGTATGTCATGAGAAAGATAAATGGCTGTAGGGCCATCACAGATTTGTTCTTTGATAAACATATTCAAGTAGATAAAATGGGGGAGGGGGGGTCATTATACTGATTAGGATTGTTATAGTTTTACAAGCCCTACTGTACACGTACCTGTGAAGTTGCGAATGAAGTCTCTAAAGACGCTGAATGTTCTCTGGCTGTAATTAAACCTCATAACTGGCTTATTGTTGTGAAACAGCAGGATGTTTGGAACAGCGACGATACTGTAGCGTGTGTTCAGACTGTAAAAAAGAGAATCGGCACAAAATCACATTTTTGCAAATGCCCCCCCCAAAAAAATACTTTAAATGGTTTTGAATGATAGATGCACTATGCCAGCCTGCAATATGATATCATGTGATGAATGCATCTACACAGTACACAGTCAACCCTCCTACTGTCTGACCATTCAATATCATCCACTGTGGTTTTGAATGATAGATTTATACTATGCCAGCCTGCAATAATGATGTCATGTGGTGAATGCATCTACACAGTACACAGTCAACCCTCCTACTGTCTGACCATTCAATATCATCCACTGTGGTTTTGAATGATAGATGCACTATGCCAGCCTGCAATATGATATCATGTGATGAATGCATCTACACAGTACACAGTCAACCCTCCTACTGTCTGACCATTCAATATCATCCACTGTGGTTTTGAATGATAGATGCACTATGCCAGCCTGGAATATGATATCATGTGATGAATGCATCTACACAGAACACAGTCAACCCTCCTACTGTCTGACCATTCAATATCATACACTGCAATGTTTTCCCCATGCACAAGCTGGCGTATTGGGCTGATACGCGCGAATTGCGTACTGATAGGCGCAAATTGTGGACGATTTGCCCAAAAAACAAAAAACAAAAAAACTTGTTTTTATTTTTTTATTTGAATTGAGCTTACCTGTTATGCTGAAATGCGTCAATAGCCAGAACCTCGAGATCTGGAAATGCCCTTCCGATGGCGTTAAATGCCGGGGCTGCAGCTGCTGAAAACTTACACCATGGTGCATAAAACATCACAAAGGCACAGTAACCACTCAGCATACTGGACGTATTGCCGCTTTTCTCAATCTTGAAGTTCACGGCTTCGGTAAGCTCTGTACTGTTAACAATCCGCAATTGGGCCGTTCTGTTCCCCAACGGTCTCCTCAGGCAAGGGTATTTAATCTTACGGGGCGTATATGCGGCTTCATCCTCAACGTACGTGAAATCTGGATGAGGGTATTTTCGACTTGCGTTAACCGTTATGTTCAGGTCTTTTAAGAATCGATGGAAGGCGGACGGTATCATGTAGGATGCCGAGATATGGATGTAGGTGATTGGTAGTGAGGAGTTTGCATCTATCTTACTTCCCTGTGAGGCATTGTTTGTAATTGTCTCTGTCGGAGTCTCGGTGGAAGGGGTTTCTTGTGTGTCGAGTTCTGTTCCTTTGGGAAGATTATCAATTGAGCTTTCCTCATTAGCATTTCTTATTTCTGAAGCTGTAAACAAGAAATAGATGTTATTGCATCGAGGATAAAGAATCTAGGCCCATTGTTTTTGTTTTAACCTTGCACCCGAGTGCAGCCTGCCCATGTGTGAAGCCAGGTATGCAACTGCAGTTTGAATGTCAGGGGAAAAAAGGGAAAAAGCCAGGCGCAGCAAGACTTTGTTTGTTTCTGTTTTCAATGGCTGAGAACTAAAAATGAGGAAATCAACTAATCAGCTGAAAAGTTGCATGCCTTGAATTGAAGCACTCCTATGAGGGACAAAAACCCACATTCTACTTGGGTGGGATTGGAACCCTCCACCCTGCATTCTAGAGCAGATGACTTTTTAACGGACCTCAGTTGCAACTACAAGAGGGTCTCCAAGGTCAACAAATTCAGTTTAGTGATGCACTCTTTTCCCAATAGATAGAGTCCTCATGAAAGTGGAAACAAATTACAAGTCTCGAACCTCAGGCTTTTTAGAGCGAAATTTGAAATATGACATCATTGGATATCATCAACAAAAAATGGGTCTGTATTATAGAATCCAAAGAGAAATTTTTGCTGCAGTCAAAATGTCAAATTCAATGCATTTTTTAATTTTGGAAAAATATCCGGCCACCATTTTTTTAAGGGGTTTATTTGATTTTTTGTAATGGATGTTGGACTTTATGTAATTTTTTGTAACATTCCTCTTGAAGAATTGGTAGCTAAAACGCTAAATTTTGACCTTTCAAAAGGTAAATTCAAGTGCACATTTCATCGCGCAGACAGAACTCTCTCGCGCGCACTCATGCCCAAAGGAACTAAAATGGAGTGTGTAGCGAGCAGCGTTGACTAGACCACCAGAGACCTGAAAATTGCTTATTTTTCCTGATTTTGACACTTTGTAATCGTTCAATAAGTGCCTGCGCCTCTTCGTATGTATACAATTCTGTCAACCCATGGAGGTAGGAATACCACCCTTCTGCTCTGGACAGGTAAGGATATAATTTGACCTAAATAATGGGAGATAAATAAAGTGGTTGCCTTTTTTTACACCAAGTGTTGGGAGGATGGAGGGTTGCGATTATCGCAACTATGAAAACAACTATACAATTACTATACTACTATACTAGTCCAAGCAAGAGCATTGGGTCATGATACTCCTAGAACTATGAGGTTCGTTTCGCTATCGCCTCCACGAGCCTCATAGGTGATCATGCACAAAACACAAACGATTCGTTTTGCCATTTCGATTTGCATTCAAATCTCTTGTTTAAAAAATCAAATCTTGCCAAAATTAGGCTCTATGTGTTCTTTGAACTCTCATTGAGCTTGAGAATGGTCCAGAAAATCCACTCCGCAAACTCAAAATTGTTAAAAAATTATAAATTCTAACCGTAAAATTCAGATCCCATCCACACCGTTTGACTGTTCGAGCGGCGATCCGTGATTTGTGTACAAAACATGCCCACGCGTCAGGGAGGAGCACAGCTCGCACAGGGTACCAGTCTGCGTTGTTCCCTGACGTCGCGTGGGCATGTTTTGTACACAAACCACGGATCGTCGCTCTAACAGTCAAACAGTGTGGATGGGATCTGAATTTTACGGTTAGAATTTATAATTTTTTAACAATTTTGAGTTTGCGGAGTGGATTTTCTGGACCATTCTCAAGCTCAATGAGAGTTTAAAGAACACATACTACATAGAGCCTAATTTTGGCGAGATTTGATGTAAAAAAAAAGAGATTTGAATGCAAATCGAAATGGCAAAACGAATCGTTTGTGTTTTGTGCATGATCACCTATGAGGTTCGTGGAGACGATAGCGAAATGAACCTCATAGTTCTAGGAGTAGGCAGTTTCAGTGAAATTTAATGCAGGTGATTTTTTCTCTGACAAGATGAGGTCTGATAAGGTGTTATCTTAGAAGTAAAAATCAATTTAAAATTTTGAGATCGGGTGTTTGGTTGCAGAGATATATCGTTTTTAATGAGCATGGGTCGTGCAAAAAACGTACCTGAGTTCAAGTTCAATTCTTATGTTTTTCTTTAATTCGGCTACGGTCAAGTTTAATACACAGCCTATGGCGATAGAGGGCGCACTATATGACGAGCGCCCTCTACTGCTGGAGAGGTTTACAAACTGTATGTATGATTTTTATGAACGGCAAAAAGTGAAATTTTGTGAATCAAAACTGAGGAGCGACAACGTGGGGGAAAATGTTAACATATAAAATTTAAATATGTGTTAAGTTTTGCAGGTGTATGTGTGAATATACTTTACTAATTATGTCAACAAATAGCAAATTAAATGAACCAGAATGGAATAAAATTTAAGTGTTTATGACTGCAATTTTTTCTTTAATTTTAGATTGATCCTTTAATTTAAATTTAAAATTGTAGTATTAATACAGTAAAAGTTTAGACCCAAGCCCATACACCACAATCATTAATAAAAACTTGAGGATGAAGGCATTGGTACAGTCGTTTTACAAAGACAAATTCTGAAAACTAGTTGGAGTACAATACAATCAAGTTTTCGTTTTACTTTCGTTTTCGTTTCAATTTATTAGGCCTGGAAAAATAGATAATAAATACTGGTTTCTTTTGACTCACGATGAACGTTCTGTTATTATCAAGACAGAACTTGGAAGTTACCAAACACAAGAGTGGGCAGCTTTGTCCCTAACCCAGACTAAAAAACATAATTACAGCCCAGCCCTGTCAAACTTATTGCAACACACGCCCTCTTGTGGTGGAACGTTACGGAAACACGAACATGTACGAAGTACATTCGTGACGTATTTAGGACAACTTTGCAAGGAATGGTTGAACAAAACCTCTTGGAGGTAGAAGAATACTTGATAATATTACACCAAATTTTCACAAGTTAAACTTAAAAGTATCAGCATTAACACTTACAATGTCGCATTCCATGTTGATAATTATCTCTGGACGAAATCTTGATTCAAATAACGGAAAACGCCGATGAAAATAGGTTTTCACGTTAAAAGCAATGCGACTAGATGTACCATGTGCGGAATTTTGTCGGCTACACGATGATGTAATCGTTATCCCACTTTGTGTAAACAAGCGCTCCCTCATCGCAAAAAACCTTCTTCGGGCTTCTTCGGGCGCTTTCCGAAGATTTCCGAAATCTGTCGTCCACGGGGTTCATAGGTGACGTCATGCACAAACAAATGGGCGCTGCACGCGAGGCCAAGCATCCATTATTTGTCGTTGCTCTTTATTTTTTACAATATCTCCGAAACTATTCATCCGATTTCAAAAAAAATTGAAATGTAAGTAAGAGGAGAGAATGCTCCTGCCTGCTGTAAAGTGTCATAGTTGTGAGTTGTACAAAATGTGAGTTATGATTTAATATATTTCGTTATTTTTTTCCGGGGCTGTGTGTGTGTGTGTGTTGGTACACGTGAATTCAACTTGATGGAACTGCCTACTAGGAGTAGGGTCATGATATATATGCCAAAACCCGGCTATAGCTCATAACAAGCTGATTTTTTCAGGATATGTCCAGGAATATGTCTAGAATAACATACTAAAAGTCCCCTAAAATCCCCCTGGAGCTCTCTCCTAGTGTCTAGTGTATATATCTAGTGTCGATCGAAAATGGGTGACCTGCATGCACTACACTTCTCTTTTTTTTTCAAGCCGAGACAACGAACGAACGAAATTTCCCATTTTGAGATTTGTCTGAACGTTCAAAGTTTGGGGTAAGGACCCTTTTTTCTACTTGTGATTATAAAGATGACTTACCAAGCTTCAGGTCCAGACAAAACACAAATGACGACAAAGAAATAAGAAATATTACAGCGACTGCAAGACGAAAATATTTCATGGTGGCCGCCATCTTCTTTTAAACTTTGACCTCAAAATAACCTTTGTAAATTTGCATAACATAGCCTACACAGCAGTCGCAAAGAGGATTTTAGATGAAAGTTTATGACCTAGTTATATCGCATGTTACGCTATCAAAGGTTAAAGGCAAGTGCAATCTTTGAACATTTGTTACTGATAGTTTCTTCTGTAAACTTGCAAAACCAGAGGGAACTGGCCCCTGATAAAATGCCACAGAGAAGAAATAAATAATATCACGCCTGATCACATTCCATGTGACATCCCATGGAGGTAGAACCACCTGATTTACAGCTAGCCAATCAGATAGCACGACGATAAGCGGCCATTGCTCTTACAAGAATTGAACTTAGCCTCTCTGGAATAGGATGAAATCCACATCATCAGTTCATAACAAAACAAAAGCCACAACCCTTGAGAAATTCTTGTGTAGAATAGATTTATTGAAGTTGAACAGTATCGATACAGTGGAGACCAGCTGCAGTTATGATGTAATACTTTTTATAATAATTGGTAGAGCAAGAAGTATGTCAATACAAACAATACTAAAACTTGTTGACAAGTTAAAAATGTTTTGTTGTTTTATAATACCAATGGTTGATGTTGATGGTTGATGTCGTTGTTCTCTCAAGTCAATAACAATTGTATTTACTTTATTTTGCTCCCTACGTGTGAAGCAAAGACGAGCTTTATTTTTGGAAAATGGCAAATAAAAATAAAAGCATTGCCGTTATTTTATTGTTTTATCTGCTAGGGAGTAGGTTTACTGCATCTAAGAGCTAACTGCAGACAGTAATATGTAGATCATAGGTTTTCCCAGTCTAAACGCACATGTCTGTTCGATCGTCCGTTGTGAACATTAACATGCTAGTGTCGCCTTGGACAGCTCACGCACCGGGTGCATGTAAAATTAGGTTTTTGTTTTTAATGAACGACAAAGCATTTCACGAGATTTTAAAACCAATAGACTCTTCGCCATCAGGGGAAAGACTGTTGTTCCCTCAACCTCGGTGGCAGAAAGAATTTTACAGTTGAAGCTGAACTCTGAGAGGCTGGTCGTTGGATCTGCCGTTCATCTATTGATTGAAGGATACTGTTGATGCACAACCGAAAATGACGACAATTGCAGTGGAACATACGCTCGCCTTCGAGAACTATGAGGTGCTGCTGAGTACTAACCGAACACCGTGCGACCCGGAAGCCCCCTTCGAGTTTGAGAAGCATTTCGAAGTAGCGGATAAGATATGGTGGTTCCAGAACAACTGGACAAAATCGATAATGTTCAGTGCTCTGTACGCAGCCTTCATATTCGCTGGACGGTTGTACATGGAAAAACGACCCCGGTTTGATCTTAGGCTGGGCCTGGTGATGTGGTCTTTCAGCTTGGCAGTGTTCAGCTGGATGGGAGCAATCCGAGTCTGGGCAGACACTATCGTCTTCGTGAGCACCTACGGATGGAAGGCGTCTGCTTGTGATCCCATCTTCTACAAAGGCGTGGCTGGCTTCTGGTCATGGCTATTTGTCCTAAGCAAGCTTCCGGAGCTGGGCGACACCATCTTCATTGTGCTCCGGAAGCAGAAACTGATATTCCTCCACTGGTATCACCACATCACAGTCCTCATCTACTGTTGGTACACCTACCCCCAGGTTGTTGCCCCATCTCGCTACTTCGTCCTGATGAACTTCTCCGTTCACTCTTTGATGTACACTTACTACGCCCTAAAAGCCTCCAAGCTGGTCAACATCCCTAGCTGGATCAACATTGTGATCACCTCCTTGCAGATCGCTCAGATGTTCGTGGGCTGTGCCGTCAACGGCTACGCCTACTCCGTACGGAAGAGCGGTGGCTTCTGCTCCACCACAGACGAGAACCTCCGAGCATCCTTCCTGATGTATCTAAGTTACTTCACTTTATTCGTCCATTTCTTCTACGAAACCTACATGACCAAGCGAAGGCTGGCTAAAGAGGCACATGCCAAAAAGTCTTGTCATGACAACAATGAGAACGTTTCAATGGGTCAAACAAAGAAAAATCTATAAATTAACAAAATATAAATGTCAAATTTGACATAATTTCACTTTAAGTCCAATTTAAAATAAAACAGTGCTGTAGGAATTACTGCCTTCCATTGTCTTAATTAAGTCACCAACACAAAAATGTTATGAAACTCCCGTAAAGGTGAGTGGCAAGCAACGTTGTATATATATATATATATATTTAAAAAGATTGAAAACTATTTCACATTAGTCTAATCAGTCAAAAGAGATTAATGGAATGGTATCAAATTACAAATCAACTTGTTTTGGTCTAAATTTTAACTCACTGGCAGTTCGTTTATGATGTGTATTTGACCCCTCCCGCACCCCTATTGTTTCATTATTATTTTACATTATTTTGTATTATTTTTCTAGCATGTGATGTTGCACCAAAGACAATCTCAAAGGTGCACACATTAATTACATTGATGGTGAACATTAATTAAACAAACGAAACTTGATTTGATTTTTTAAAAGAAATTGCCAAAAGTCCTCGTGTTTAACAATGAAATTGACATATTTTGAGGCAGTATTATTTTGTGTGCATTTTGTATTTGAAGTCTGTGATAATGGTTCAATGTTAATTCAAAGTGTATGAGTATAGTGAAATTGTCCAATATATCTAGTTATAATACAGTATAGTATTTTATTGGTAGTATGCAAGAAATATAATGGTGTATATAATGTTAATCGAGTGATACAAATAAACTCACCGTAGTGTATATCAGATTTCTTTTGCAATCACATACAAAGTGGCTTTTATTGCCTTGCAGTTTAAATAAACATGTTGCAGGAATAATTTGTAAGGGATGTTATTTAAAAGGTGCTTAAGACTCGGACAATTTTGTTTTGAGGGAAAACCTCAACATGTGATCAAATTTTATTATTATACGTAAATGTACAAGCATACCCCATGTTGGTCCAAATTGTTACATTCCTCTGAACAAGTTGTGAGATTGTTGTTTTCATCAAAATGAATTAACCTGGGGTTTTTTGTAATTTTGTAACAAACAATGGGTGTGGTCTGGTGTTCAGCCTGCATGTACATGTATACTACTACATTATATTATAGTTTTTGGGGGCTCCATGCATTTTACGATCTTGCAGATTATTTTTGGACACATATCTTGGAACAAAATCTGTGTTCCATACATTATTTGAAAACAGTGTTTTTTCCCAACAAAAACTACTAACAAGTTATTGTGATTTCATGTTTACTTATAAAAAAGAGGACAAAACTTAAAGCTATGCAAGTTAACAATTCAGCTATATACGAAACGCAATTTTATATGTGGCATGTTTGTGCACCATTGTTTGTGAAATCAACTTGGATTTACAATTATTGGTGATTTTTCAGTTTAGATTTCTGGGGTAGGCCTATTTAGGTGAATTAAGTCATTGCGTTCTGAATTGTTCAAAGGGGCAAAAGTCAACTTAGAGTACAGTGTGCTTTTAAAATGTTTTTTGTTTATGAATGGAAAACTAGGTTGCATGTATAGGTCATAATGTATACCATTTTCATGGTATGTGTCTTTGGAAGCTCGTTGTAGGCATTTGCGGATTGGTCGTATATTGTTGAGGGTGCACTGTGTTATATAGTCTCTTCTAAATCGAATGTAGGCCTATGGCTTTGACAAGAGCCGGTGGTTGATTCTCGACGTTTCAACTAGTGGTCGTCAGGAAACGATTATTACTTTGTTTACCTTAAGGAATATCTGATATTTATTCAAAGGAATAGTTTATATTTATTTTAATTTTTTCCACACAGGATCAGGACCAAGTTTTGATCGAGAGCCGATAAATTATAAGCACACACGAGTCTGGCTTGACACAATAAATGGCAGATCACCAGCTAAAATACCATTCAATGCATTATATGAGACTGCTTCCCTGGTAATCATTGCCAAGTATTTAAGTTACTACTTCAGCACATTTGTCTTCTAAGGCCACGTCCGAATTGGCGGCTATGGCTGTTGCTATGGCTGTTGCTAAGGCTGTTGCTAAGGGCAGCCTAGGCTTCAACACATCATGGTGATCCAGCCACAGCCGCTGAATTCGACAACGGCTTAACATCGGCTGAAAGGCCTGCTCTATGACGGCTACAATCAATTATAATATTTTAATATTTTGTAATCAGCTTATGAGTTTTATTATTTCTTTATGGATTTCATAGTTATGATTTAATTAAGGAAAGGCTGTTTTATGGATATCAAAATAATGATTACATGATAAACAAATAAACAAAATGTGATAAACAATTGTTATATAACTGGCACCAGTCCATCTGGAATCATTCCCTTTTGCTATTGGATATTATAATAAAATTATAATAATTGCAGCTGAAAAGAACTCCCTGTGGCGAAGGGATTGCATTGTTGATTGTCAATGTTTAATATATTCATCAATTTAATTCGTAGGCACAAAATGAATATTTTATTGGTTTGCTCTTAATACCCGCCTTTTAATGAAGGACATCGAGTGAAAATGTAAAGAGAAAGCACCGTTGTTGTAAAGAAGAATAAAAACAAACTCTGAAAACTTTCATCAAATTTGATGGACACGTTTTTTCGTGAAAAGGAAAACAAAAAAGGTTGTTGTCTTTTCAAGAAGTGTTTGCACTTTCAATTGGGCTTTATTTCGATTGTTGCAATATAAATAAACCACGGTGTATTAAAATGCTATTTCTTGACATTGGTAGCATTTCAGACCGCAATGTTTCTGGTGTGATGAACTTTACAACAATTTGTGCTTTCAGATTAAAATTAAAGTTATCTTTCTTTTCCAATTATTACCGATAATGTTATACTTTGAGTTTAATTTACTTTTTTTAATCCAAACAGTCTTTCTTACTATTACTAATCCTAGTGGATTTCATTCTCGTTTTATTTTTTTATTTTTTTCTCCAGAACTTGTGATTTTTTTTCCAGAACTTGTGATTTTTTTCAAGCAAAAATCCCAAAAACAAACTATATTGTGGCTAATAAAGAGAAGTGACGACCTGTACCAACTCTAATTTCGCAAGCTTGTAAATACGTCGTTGTTTACGTGCATTATGTTGCGATTAATGTTGTACGTGTTATCACTTTCGAATGGAGCTTGTTCCTGGAAACAGATTTCCATTTATGTGATAGAACTCTGATTGATATGCTGGGTGTTCATGATGCTCGTTTTGCATATATGTAAATGAATTAAAAGTGCCCGGATGAGACTGTGACATCGGAACTATTCTATGCTGATAGCGATTTTTAAGTTATTGTAACTTATTTTACCAAAGAGAAAGGCCTTTCTCTATGGTTCTAAACGCTCTGAAAACTCAAGGGTCAGAAGTGACTCGGGTCAGGCTTCCTTGGATACCGGATAAACGGTTGATCCGATTAGGGTCAGGCTGATCCGATTAGGGTCAGGCTGATCCTATTAGGGTCAGGTTGACCCGCATAGGATCTGTAACAGATACAGCATCAAGTCAACTGCCCGGTAATATGGCCAAGATGGGTCAAAACCATTGAAATACTGACCTGAGACATCCGGTCATGATAGTCCTAAGAATAAGATTTACTGACTCGGTTGTGACCCAGTTTAGGGTCAACTCTGAACCTTGACTTCTTCTACAGTGTTCAATCTGAGAATGTTAAAGATGTGTTTAAAGATATTGTGTTAGGGCCTAATCCTAAGTTTATGTATTGAATGCATTATATTTCCAGCAGTTGCCTTAAAGACACTGGACACTATTGGTAATTGTCAAAGACCAGTCTTCTCACTTAATGTATCTCAACATATGCATAAAATAACAAACCTGTGAAAATTTGAGCTCAATTGGTCGTAGTTGCGAGATAATAATGCAAGAAAAAACACCCTTGTCACACGAAGTTGTGTGCTTTCAGATGCTTGATTTCGAGACCTCAAAATATAATTCCGAGGTCTCAAAATCAAATTCGTGGAAAATTACTTCTTTCTCGGAAACTACGTTACTTCAGAGGGAGCCGTTTCTCACAATGTTTTATACTATCAACAGCTCCCCATTACTCGTTACCAAGTAAGGTTTTATGCCAATTATTATTTTGAGTAATTACCAATAGTGTCCACTGCCTTTAAGCCTCAAGAGTAAAATTGCAACTTGTTGATTTCCTTTGATAATTTAATTGTTTTACGATCAGTACTCTTAACCCATTTTTGTATAAAAAAAACAAAAGCTTTGTGTTCAAATCAGTATTATGTATATAATTGTTTTGTTCTTTGGGGTTTTGTTTGAGTGTGTCCTTTGTATTGATATCAAAACATAGCTTTCACCGGAAGGCTGATGTTTGAAGTTTGTTGAACTCCAAGTATTGCAGTATATCTTTGGAGATATAACTGGGATTAAAGACACTATTTACTCTTCGGATTTTGTCAAAGATTTCCTCTAGCCTACCTCCTGTTGAAATTGCGAGATATGACATT
Source organism: Plazaster borealis (assembly GCA_021014325.1). Classification (NCBI taxonomy): domain Eukaryota; kingdom Metazoa; phylum Echinodermata; class Asteroidea; order Forcipulatida; family Labidiasteridae; genus Plazaster; species Plazaster borealis. Next base: position 15,671,793 of record CM037468.1, on the reverse strand, counting down.
TATAATTCTGTAGGCCTATACAGCTGCTGATGGTCCCAGGTGGGAGGGTGTTTATCTACGCATTAGTTATTAAAACATTGAGCATAAAAAATATCATCGAATCTCTATGCAGCCTAAAGCTATTTACCGGGGTAGCACATTTTTGTGCTCACTATAGCAGGAAAACGTGCGTAAGCAAAAATGTATATATAAACGATTGAGGAGATTTGACAGCGCGTGATTTCGAGACATTCTGCTAATGGCCGTTCCGTTATAAGCAGAAAACGTCTGCTTACAGGTTTTATGACATTGCCCCCCCCCCCCCTAGTTTTGGCGGAGTGCTTTCATTTCCATGCTCTGTGATATTTAATACATATGCAATACAATCAACTCGGGCACAACTCCATAGAGCTGCCTACAGAAAACATTGCTTAACAATTTTCTGCTCAGCAACAATAAACGAGTATAGGCCTATAGGCTATACCAGTCACAGCCGGTGCATGTGATATGGTATTTTAGCTGGTAACCTTATTGTTATGAATGTAATGTTGTTGTACTTAATAGCTAAGTCTTGTGCTTAAGCAGCTCTATAAAATAGAGCCCTGTGAAGTTTGAATCAAATTCGGTTGCCCCAATTTTAGTTTTTTTTTGTCAGGCTGTGTGCATTTATATCGGGCTTGTTTTTCCTTCCTTAATGTTCAGAATGTGACAAATAAAAGCAAAGATGATTCAGACATGGAAGGTATTCAAATGTGTTTTCCCTGATGAATTATTCCCAAGAAAAAATCGTTCTGTGTTAAAGCCCGCGGCCATTTTGGTAATAGATCAAAGACCAGTATCCGCACTTTGTGTGACTCGACATAAAAAACATGAAATAACAAACATGTGAAAATTTAAGCTCAATCCATCATCGGAGTCACGAGAAAACAGTGAAAGACCCCATCACTATTTCCCCTGCTTTCAAACATCTTGTTTTGGTCTTGCAAGATCAATTATATGTTATTTAAGTCATTTCTAAAAAACGATAGTACTTCAGGCAAAAATATTTCAAGGGAAGTTTTCCACCATAATCATCTTTATACCAAATGAGTTATACGTAAATCTGGGAACATTTATAATCTTACCAATGTTATGCACACCCTAAGTAAGTTTTTATGCTAATTATTTGTTTTGAGTCATTACCAAACGTGTAATACCTTTAAAGGCACTGTACACGTTTGGTAAGTACTCAAAATAATGTATTAGCATAAAAACTGACTTGGTAACGAGCAACGGAGAGCTGTTGATAGTATAAAACATTGTAGGAAACGACTCCCTCTAAAGTACGGTAGTTTTTGAGAAAGAGGTACTTTCTCACTAAAATAATAAAAACTTATTGCAAGAAGTTTTTATTCCTATCTGAAAGCATACAAATTTGTACAACAATGGTGTTTTTTCTTTCATCATTTTCTTGCAACTTCGATGACCAATTGAGCCCGAATTTTCACAGGCTTGTTATTTTATGCATATGTTGGGATACACCAAGTGAGAACACTGGTCTTTGACAATTTCCAAACGTGTTCAGTGCCTTTAAGCGAAAAACAGTCCATGGAACTTTAAACGGGAATACAGCTCAGGATAATTATCACTGGTATCAAGTTTATGAAAAGATCAAATTAATTTGGCTATCAGATTACTTCCATGACATTGCTATAGCCTAATTAGACATTTTATGAAAAGATAAAATTAATTTGGCTATCAGATTAATTCCAACATTGATATAATTAGATATTAGTATGAAGCCACAGACAGGATTAGACCCCGGGATTTAATCCTCTTTAATCCATTGACTTTGCTTGGAACGCCTGATAACACTCCGTGTATATTGAGAGATACGATTGTGTGCCTTCATATCATTGGAGACCGAGAACAAAACAGAAAAGGGAAAACAAAAGGTCTCCATAGGGGAATTCTAAAGACTTGGGTGCTCCACAAGGAATTTTGTGTACAAAGTCTATGGGAGGTTCTTAACTACAGGGACAAAGGAAAGAACAAAAGATGTCTCCACAGGGATGTAAAAAATAGAATGTGTGTGATTCAAGCATTCATTGGCAAAGTACCAGCCACCTCCTACCAGATTGACCCCTGTATTGATCTCCGAGTACATACCAGTACTTTATTAGAGAAAAAAAATACTGCAAAATGATGTATTATGTAGACGACAATGTACAGTGTATGCTTGTTACGATAACTGCTTTTAAAGGCATTGGACACGCTTGGTAATTACTCAAAATATATATTAGCATAAAACTTACTTGGTAACGAGCAACAGAGAGCTGTTGATAGTATAAAACATTGCGAGAAACGACTCCCTCTGAAGTAACGTATTTTTTTAGAAAGAGGTAATTTCTCACTAAAATATTTAAATCTGAGAAAGACTGCAGGCCTGAAGCCTTTCTCGGGCATCTGACAGCACACAAGTTTGTGCAACAAGGGTGTTTTTGTCTAACTATTTTCTTGCAACTTCGATGACCAATTGAGCCCAGATTTTCACAGGTCTGTTATTTTATGCATATGTAAAAGTACAAGTATAAACGGTACTCGAGTAGTAATCGAGTACGAATATTCGATTAGTATTGGAGTACGAGTACTCGAGTACGAGTAAGAGTACAAGTATAAATGGTACTCGAGTAGTAGGCCTACTCGATTACGAGTATTCGATTAGTACTCTGAGTACGAGTAAGAGTACAAGTATAAACGGTACTCGAGTACTCGATTACGTGTACTCGATTAGTACTCGTTGTACTCTACAATTGTACTCTACAAACTGCTAGTTAACTAGTGCTCCCAATTTAACAAAAACACTAGTCAGTGAAAAAAACAAATTTATTAACGTTAAATTTGATCAACGCTAACAATCTCTCAGTTTGCGACTTTTACTCCCTGTCAAAGCATTTCGCAATTATTGAGTAATGTTGAACTTTGGGTTTTTGTTTGTGACGTCTATACTTTGACTCGATTTCGAAGGTTGTGTCTGCCGGGCAGGGTATTTTATTTGCACTAACACAATGCCACGGATAACACCCATTGTGTCTTAACTATCAGTGATTTGAACAAGTTGAAGTGTTTTCGTTCAAATTGCTTTTTTTTTCAGGGTCATAGGAATTACGAACGAGAACTGAACTAACACCCCCCCCCCCCCAGCTCCCCGGGACTTACTTTACTTGATTGGTTTTTTGACTTGATTGAAATGTTGTCCAAAAACAAATTCCCTTTAGCATGTGATACCGATGTGGCATTTGTTAAAAGGTTTATGCAAAAATAAATATTAAATGTATATTGGTGAAATGTAGCCACATGTTTTTAAATAAAGTGATAATTATCGTAACAATTATTGTGCACACTAAATTGTTTAATCTATGCTCAACTTGCAGCGTTAAGACGTCGTGCATAACGTGTCTTGTAGAAACTTGTCAGCGCACTATTTAAACAGGTGAGGGCCAGCCTGCAAAAACACAACTATATGTTTATTCGAACTTTGTTGAAACAAAATTAATGCAAAGCGTACCTCGAGAAAGTGACTTTTTTTATTTACCCTTTTTGTGGTTCATAGCTCCATTACAGAGTCGTTTTATAGCTTCATGGCTTATTCATAGATCAATAGCAGGCACGTAGGAAGATGACTTTAACATGGGGGGCAGGTTATATCTGTGAAATTTGCCTGGTCACTCACCTTAATTATTAAACACTTTACCCACATCCCCAGATCACCAGAATTGCATAAAATCGTTTAATGTACCATCTTCCTTCATGAATGTACTATCAGTTAAAATCCGCGATGTAAAACATGAAGTTAAAATATTTAAAAAAATAAAACTGACACGGTGTAAAGTTGATGATGGTAGAAACATCCCTCGAAATATTGATGCTAAAATACTGTTCGATGCTATCTTTTTTAAGAAATGAGCATGCGCGGACCCACGATTTTTTGGACCTGGGGTTATAACAGCGCACACAGGCTTCTCCATTTATGGCTCAAATAAATTTCAGGGTTGGGGCCCAGGGCCCGGCCTCACGGCCCCTGGTGGGGTCCAGGGGCGAAGCTCTGAGCTTTTGGCATTTTGGGGTCGAAAAATCAAGCTTCCGTGTGCCTAAATACAAAGCACTTCTGATCAATATCAATCGTCTAATATTACAGGAAAATTTCCCGTAACATCAACGAAGGACTCCTAGAAAATGTTAATCCCACGCTGGCTTTTGTATACACGCATGAGGAATGCGCACCTCCTAGGATCGCTTCACTGTTGACCCCATACACATACTGTGTGGTACAAATAAAAACAAATGGGGGCTGGGCGTTTCTGCGCACGTGTTCAATTTGCGTCTGTTGCATGGGCGGAAGCACCGACGAAGAAACTTCAAGATTCCGTAAGCAAATGTATTCAAATAGCCACTTTGTCAATGTGATCTGATTAAATGGCCTACAGTACTATTTCCTCAGAACATATGAACAAGCCAATGTTATCATCTGGACAACATTTTTTTAGGGGCCCGGCCCCCCTCGTATTTTCAGCATGTTTTCAGCGGGGGCCCGTGACCCCGCCCCCCCCCCGGTTCCTACGTGCCTGAATAGTTTCCCTACTCAATGGTGTTTCCGTACATTATTCTCCCCCGAATGAAAGGTTGGCTTTTATTGATAGCTCCATTATTTTGACCTAACACGTAACGTACTTTTTTACTGTGCGTGATCACGGGCTGCCTTCGTCGGTGGCATGGCCTGATCGCGTGTTACACCATAGGGTGATAATTCAACATGTGCCAATGGGGTTTTTTGTCTGGTGAAGAAGATTCATTCACCCTTCGTATTGGAGGCGCAGCTGCATTGACCAATCAGAGCTGAAAGTCCCCGCCTGACTGCTTAAGCGCCAATTGCACACAGCTATGCAAATCAACTGGGCTGTTCTTTTAATCAAACTCCCTCCCTTGCTTCCCACTGACGGCTATGTGAAATATGTGTACTGATCATGGTGTATTGCGGTTGAATTAGAAATTCAGACCACAGGGTGTAACAGTCGATGACCCGATAATCGTCTTGTGCAAGTATAATTCATTGACTGTTGTATGGGCATGATACATGTACAGTATTTCATACTGGATGTACTGTCAACTTATGATGTGGGCTGGCTTGCTTATATTTCCTGAACTTGAACTGTGGAAAAACCCTGTGGTTTTCATTTTCGTCGCCCCACCGATACAACCAGCACGACTGTACAATGGAGTACTTGCAAGTCAATTCCACACTCAAACCCTTCGAACCAACTTTTATGTTCGAGTTTGAGAGACAATTCCAACCTGAACCAAATCTGCGGTGGTTTTACAACAACTGGCAACTGTCTATCTTCTTCAGCGTGTTGTATGTTGTGCTAGTCTTCGCAGGTAGGCGTTTTATGGAGTCACGACAGCCGTTCGATCTACGTATTCCTCTCGCGGTATGGTCGGCTGCACTCGCTGCCTTCAGCTGGATTGGCATGATCCGATTCGCCACCGGGACCTTCAATGTACTCTGGACCCACGGCCTGGATGCGACCATCTGCAACCCGGTCCTCTTCAAAGGGATGGCTGGATTCTGGTTGTGGGTGTTCACCCTCAGTAAACTCCCCGAACTCATCGATACGGCGTTCATCGTGCTCCGAAAACAGAACTTAATCTTCCTCCACTGGTACCACCACATCACCGTCCTCATGTACGCCTGGTACTCCTACCCTCAGACGGTCGCTCTGGCTGGCTCATTCTGCCTCATGAACTTTACTGTTCACTCCCTGATGTATTCGTACTATGCCATCAGGGCCTCCCGGTTGCTACGCATCCCCAGCTGGGTCGGCATGGTGATTACGACGTTGCAGATCACCCAGATGCTCGTGGGATGCGTTGTCAACGGTTACGCGTACTGGAAAATTCAAAATGGCGGCTACTGTGCAACAAACGAGCAGAACATGACCGTGTCTTCCGTCATGTACTTCAGCTACTTGCTGCTCTTTCTCAACTTCTTCATCGGCAGATACCTCTCCAAGCCAAGCAGTGATGGGAAAAGAAAAGATCGCAATCAAAACGGGAGCGTCAGCTTGCAACAAAAGAAAGGACAGTGAACATTTGCGACGAAGGAAATTCCATATACATAAATATGTTTCCTGTTAAAGGCACTGTACACGTTTAGTAATTACTCAAAGACCAGTGTTCTCATTTGGTGTATCCCAACATATGCATAAAATAACAAGCCTGTGAAAATTTGGGCTCAATTGGTCATTGAAGTTGCAAGAAAATGATGAAAGAAAAACCACCCTTGTTGTACAATTGTGTGCTTTCAGATAGGAATAAAAACTTCTTGCAAGAAGTTTTTATTATTTTAGTGAGAAATTACCTCTTTCTCAAAAACTACGATACTTCAGAGGGAGTCGTTTCCTACAATGTTTGATACTATCAACAGCTCTCCAGTGCTTGTTACCAAGTAAGTTTTTATGCTAATATTTGTTTCGAGTCATTACCAAACGTGTACGATACCTTTAATTATAATATAAACCAAGTATGCTTTCATCCACATGGTTGAAGGAAAATGAGATATAATGGAAAGTAACTAAACTAATTCGCCGTATTTTTGACCGCGTGAGGGCGTATGTGCACAAATTTCACGCTATGAAACAAGTAAACAAACGTGGGGTTTTTTCATTTTTGTTATTATGTTTATGTAATTTCATCATTGATGCAAGAAAACTACATACAGGCAATTAAAATAAGATGAAACTGTGATGCAAGACATTCCCTGATGAAAGCGCCCTCATGCGGTCAAAAATATGGTCAATTGCGGGCCCGGTACAACTATGTGTAAATGTCTCTCTGTTGTTGGGCTCTGAAAAGAGCCATTGTTGAGGTATCGACGTTTCGCACAGTGTACTCTGCTCGTCTTCAGGAGAAAGTCATACATTCGAAGGATTCAAGTCAAGGAAAATTTCAAAATAAGCAAAAAGACGGTTTCTTCTGAAGGTGTAGCTGTGTTTCACGGAAAATGTAAATGCTATAGTAGCCTTGGGCCGTTTTCGGATCAGTGGCTGCGGCTGTGACTAGATCATGTGACATGCAAATTTGGCTTCCCTATTCAACACACTTAGCAACCAGCCAGAGTGGACCAATCCTAGACCGGCATTAAAACCAGATCCTGCTTGGTTTAAGCAAAATTAAGTGCAAGCAGGGCCCAATTTCATAGAGCTGCTTTAGCATAAAAAGTAGCTGAGTAGGTTAGCTGAGCACAGCAAAATCTTGCATACCAGAATAAGGTTACCAGCCAAAATACCATGTCATCATGTACTATCTGTAACTGGTGTCCTGCTTATTTTTCCTTAGCAGAAAAATGTTAAGCAATGTTTTGCTTTTAAGTGTTCTGCTTTTAAGCAACTCTATGAAATTGGACCCTAGTTGACGAGCCCATTGTACATTGATGTAGTTTATGGAAGTCATTTTTGATTAGTCATGGATACATTAACCTATTTGAGACGAAAAACAAACAGGAACTGATAAGTGTGACCTTCGCGAACATGAGCTTTGATACTGAACCGGGGGGGGTGGGCTCTCTCCCAACCTCGGATAAGGCTCCGGGCTCCGTTTTGATGTTGGGTAAAAATTGCACTAAAAATGTACACTGCTCCAGACGGAACCCAGACCCCTGAGACTAGGTTTGGAAAAGGCTCACACTTAAATTGAAAAAGAGGGAATTACTGTAAGTTAATAGACCTTATGCACATGACGTCATTTGAGTAGGGCGCCCTAAGCTAGAGGTAAAAGAAGGTTATTCATTGGCCCATCCTGTGCGCTGCGCGTACATAAATGTGCGTTTTCAATAGACCGTATGCATTGACGTCACCCAGCCGCCATCTTAGAGGTAAAACGATGACGAAACAATCGAAACGCACAGATTTGTACGCGCGGCGCACAGGATTGGCCAATGAACAACCTCCTTTTGACCTCTAGGCGAGGGCGCCCTACTGTTATGACATCATGTGCATAACCTTTCTTTTGTTGATAAACAAACCGCGCTGGTTGGCATGGACGGCCTAATGTTAGCAAAACATTCAATCGTATTGACAAATGTTGTGTCCAAATTCAACATTTCTGTAAACTTTCAATCAACCAAAAATACATACCATGATTGGTTGCTTTGTTTCCAACAAATTCAACACTATTTTTGAATATTTGTGTAACATTATTGCAAACTGTGGCTATCTGCTTATGCTTTGCATTTATGGCTTTCCATAGTTTTCCAACCTCGGTTGGCAAAAACTTGGGCTGTGACGTTTCAAAAGAAAGGTCTATTGTATACTATTTTTTACGGAAGATGGTGGCATGATGACGTCATAAGGTCTATCAGTCATTAGAACTAACTCGACTTTACATTCGACCAATTTTGTAAACTGTTTCGTTTGTGACTAACTTCCTAAACTGTAATTCTCAGAATTTATTCATTTTCCTTTCGTAACATTTTGAATAATATTGGTATATAAATAATCAAAAAATAATTTGAAATACTTAATTTGATTCAATGTATCTGTGTGTTTGTAATAATATCGGAACACTTGGCCAAGCCTGTAAATTCCACAGTGAGTTTGTTGTAATCGTGTTATTGTTATACGTCTATCATTAAAAAAACATTACCAAAAACTACTTAAAATAATTATTAGACGACCCCATCCTTCCCCAAATACATCCCCCACCCCTTCCCCACCCTTTCATTTGCACATTTAAGTGGAGTGACAAAATCATGCGCAAAAGCCTCGCATACAGTATAATCGTTCCCATCATGCATCACCACATCCTGAACAAGAATTTGTACAAGCTCACGGGTGCACCCAGTACAAAAAACTCCCATAGCATACAGTGCAAAATGCTAAATATTCAAAAATATCTTTAAAATATTTAAAAGTCTCACAGCTTGTTAACAGTAAAGGGAAAAATTTTCATTGAATCTTGAACTTTTATCCTCTGCTCAATTTGATATATTGGGAGTCCCAAGGCCTGTCGAGTTATTCTCCCTCCAAATAAAAACACCATTACACTTGAGTAAATTTCCAAACGTCCGAGCATCAATCTTGAAAAAAATGTCCCTACACCTCTGGTCAAATATGACAATTTTTCAGGCCTATGCCATCCAAAATACCTCAAGTTGGAAGTCAGCAACCTCCAGGTCACAATTATTGGACAATTCTTTTACACTGTATCCCTTTTATTGGGCTCTCAAATCTATCTATATCGAATATTTTGAGAGGCCTACAAAATATTAATGAGGCTGACGCTCTGTTTCCTCATTTTTGTTAGTGGGGTGCACCCTCATCAACACATTCGAGCGGTATTGGATGAGGCTGGTGAGGCTGAGCAAAAACTGTCCCAAGATGCATTGGTAACGGAAGTTGGCATTCAAATAGCCCTTGTCGGGGGCAGGCTCACCTGGATGAGCACACGGGTCGACCCAGGCAAGTTAATCGAACGTATTATTTATACATGAATTTTTTTCAAAAGGTGGATGAGTATTATTATTTTTTTCTTGCATTTTTGTTATTGGTCGATCTGAGGACCTGAGTGAGGTGCACCGCAAAATAAAAATTGCCATCGAATTACTCATAGAGCGCCCTCTATCGGCACCTTTTGTTGCAGACTGATTATAAACCCCGGACAACACGCCCTTAATAAAAATTTAATAGACTTGTGCGAGTCATTTTCAACATAAATAGATAATATAAATCGATAATAATAATGGTTCACTAACTCAATTCACCTGACTTCATCATCACAATAGACTTATTTGCGCTATTTTATGAGTCATTGTCCCCGTGTGTTATACGGTGTAGTGCGTAATATTTCGATTATTTTCTCAATATTTATTTTTTTGTTCTGTTCCATGTTTGCTTTTTTTTCCCAATAATCTCAAATCAAACTCATGTCATGTCGTATTTGACGAACTGGGAATCAAAAAAAGATCGTTGGGCGGATTTTATGACAACCCGACACGAATGGGTGTATTTTATAGAGAGAACATCATGCACAGAGCCTCATTAAAAAAAATGTAAACCAGCAACTTTTTCTGTAAACCACAGATTTAAAGATCTTGGCCTTAAGGATTTTAATAAAATTGTTTAAAAAAATAATTGTGCACCTGTGGTTGTTGATTTTCAACCTGGAGCGTTTTAGGTACACCAGCCCTTCAAAAGTGGCGATATTTTGCTAAAGAGTGTTTAGGGTCATTCCAAGATGGAGTCTGGCAAGTTCACTCGTTCAGGGGTGTTTTATTTCTGGATGAGCCTAGTCTTGGTTCCAAGACGCTCCAGTTGTGTAGTCACGAAAACCTAATCGCTATCTATCTGGTGGCGAGTGGTTCGTGGGGTGAAAGCGATTAGGTTTTCGTGACTACAAAACTGGAGCGTCTTGGAACCAAGACTAGGATGAGCCTAGCTCAAAAGAGTCGTTTCTCACAATGTTTTATACTATCAACAGCTCTCCGTTGCTCGTTACCAAATAAGTTTTTATGCTTATTTTGAGTAATTACCAAACGTGTACAGTGCCTTTAATATACTGTTCCGAAACCAAACATGTAGGCCTACAATTCTTGTTCGATCAGAACCGGGGGCCACAAAGTGCCCCCCTACCATACTTTTTAACCGTAACCTTTTAATGCTGCATCCGACCACCACCAAACTTTCTTCCCTTTTTCCCCAATCTAGGGTTATATTATACAAACAAAATGTGTTACCTGGGATCAGCTGTTACCATGGCAATCGTCTGTTTAAGATGCTTATTTCCAACTTTTCAGGCCAAGAAATACTAGGAATCTTCGTCAACCAGGCCTCATCATTGCACCCTGGGCCCCAAACACTGCAAGCAACATCTATTTTCAAGTGGAAAAAAACATAAAATGCCGAACGATTATAGCGCATCAATGGTGCCGTACACCAACGACTATAGCGCCCCTATAACGGTGACCCCTGTATCATGCTTTTGATTATGTCCAAATAAGCAAGTAGGCCTATGCAAAGTGTCGTAGAATTTGAACAAAAACAATACGGAAATAATGGGGAAAATACGATTTTTTTTACAAAAAAAACTACCAAAAGAGCCCTTGAGGTGGCAATTTTTAAATATTGTTTACGTCATCACGTAGAACGTGGTGAAATTAACCAATGTGGCAAGTTTCATAAAAATCAGAGAATTTAAAATGCGGATAATATGTGTATACTATGCAACCCCTGCCCGGTCCTAGTAATCCAAAAAACAACCCGGTTCTTGCTGTTAAATTCCTGACGAAACACAAACAACCGTGCTCAACAATGCACAAAGAGTGTATTTAATCTAAAATGAATTTTTGTGAGGGTTTATTGTTGTGCAGTTTCGCTTAACGGTCTTGCCCATACCTTTTTTATTAAGTGTTTGCCTGAGTATTTCCACTCAATCAAAACCAACAAAATATGGCAATGACATCATCGTGGTATTTTTTTTTCACTTATATTTTATGTTTTGGGATGGCTGGTCTTTCAGTTATGCTTGTAGGCTAAGTTTCTGACCGTAAAATATGTATTCATTAAACAAACTAACTTCTGGGATCAGAGTGGTGCAAAAACGGGTTCCCATGAACAATACAGTTACACAATGTGTTGGGGGATCAGGTTGGCTCTGCGGTTTCTTTCCCTGCCTTTCGCCCCTGGACCCTGGTTCGAATCCAATCTCAATAACAAACAAAAAAAGGACTTTTATACAAACGTATGATTTGTATCAAATTTGTCATATATAACTTCATTGGCACAATAATTATGACTCATGCTAATTCGTATGAAAAATAAGTCATAGATATGATTTATGCAAATTCATAAATATGACTGAGATGTGTCAATGTTATGATTATTTCATGCTAGTTCATAATTATGAGATATATATCAGTTATGATTTATGCTAATTCATAATTATGAGATATACATCAGTTATGATTTATGCTAATCCATTATTATGAAATATCTACAAAGTAATGATTCATGCTAATTCATAATTATGAGATATACAACAGTTATGATTTATGCTAATTCATAATTATGAAATACCTACAAAGTTATGATTCATGCTAATTCATAATTATGAAATATACATCAGTTATGATTTATGCTAATTCATAATTATGAAATATCTACATAGTTATTATTCATGCTTATTATAATTATGGGATATAAATCATAGTTATGATTCATGCCAATTCATAATAATGAGATATACATCAGTTATGATTTATGCTAATTCATAATCATGAAATACCTACATAGTTATGATTTATGCTAATTCATAATTATGAGATATAAGTCATAGTTATGATTTATGCTAATTCATAATTATGAGATCTACATAGTTATGATTTATGCTGATTCCTAAATATGAGATATAAGTCATAGTTATGACTTTAACAAAAGTGACTTATATCTTTTCTTAATGACCCTTTAAAGGCACTGGACACGTTTGGTAATTACTCAAAATATATATTAGCATAACAACCTACTTGGTAACGAGCAACAGAGAGCTGTTGATAGTATAAAACATCGTGAGAAACGACTCCCTCTGAAGTAACGTAGTTTTTGAGAAAGAAGATTTCTCACTAAAATATTTGAATCTGAAAAGACTTCAGTCCTGAAGCCTTTCTCAGGAATCTAAAAGCACACAAATTTGTAAAACAAGGGTGTTTTTTCTTTCATCTTTTTCTTGCAACTTCGATGACCAATTGAGCCCAAATTTGCACAGGCTTGTTATTTTATGCATATGTTGGGATACACCAAATGAGAACACTGGTCTGTGACAATTACCAAACATGTCCAGTGCCTTTAACCGCTTCCGTGGCAAGCGCACATCGGGGGCATACATGGTGTGTGTTGAAAACATTATGTATTGGAGGAAACGTGAGTTAAAATAAATGTTTTGTGTTTCCACACAAAAACGGAAGGAATCGTTAAAATACACAAAACTGTCCCAAATTCGCGGTCACGCCCGCCCCGATGCTCGACGCGATTCACGCTAACTCGCATATTGTAATGCTTTGTGCATGGAGCAATAAACTAGATTTTGCTACCATGATGCTTACTCAACCGCAAAAAATGATTAATAAAAGACATGTGACAAGTCTATTGACTGGATTTATTTCTACTAGTAAAACAGATGGCGTGATTTGGAGGCATGTATAATAATGGCATGCGGGCGGGGGGGGGGGGCACGCTCGCTGCTCATGCAAATAACAGAGGGACAGCGTACAACACGCTGTATAAATTATAATTACCAATGAGCCGCGTATGCTAACTAGTTTGGTATGCAAGTACGCATACCTTCTACAGCTGACTCAAAGCTGCGGGGGATATGTACATCACATGTACTGTACATACATACAGTACAAGGGCAGTCTACTACTACTGTACATGGTGTACGCAGTTTATGCTCACCACGCTCTGGCAAGTCCAAGGGTTGAACTCTCTTTACAAGACACATGCGCTGCTCATGCTCATGAGGACAGGTCAATACCTCTGAAGGGCAGCTGAATTTCACCGGCAGAGAAAAATGTCCGAGACACGGGGATTTCCACCGGTTACTCTCCCTCTGCAAGTGCCGTTGAACACGACCAAAGTACCCGTGGTGTACGCCTATGAGTTCGCTTTCGAAAGGCGGTTCGATCATGAGTGGGGAGTGGGCCTTTTCCAGCAGTATTGGTCTGTGGGAATTCCCCTCTGTAGTCTTTATGTTCTACTCATACTTTTGGGACAGCGGATCATGCGGGACCGGCCGCCCTTCGATCTCCGTCGGGCCCTGACGGCGTGGTCAGTCGGCCTAGCCATCTTCAGCTGGCTCGGACTCATCCGTGGTTGGGAAGAAAGCTACTACATGGCCACTACCTACGGCTTCAAATCTATAGCCTGTGATTCCGTTGGCTTCATCGGGGCGAGCGGTCTCTGGGCCTGGCTCTTCGCAGCGAGCAAACTGGTCGAGTTGGGCGATACCGCGTTCATCGTTCTAAGAAAGCAGAAGTTGATCTTCCTCCATTGGTATCACCACATCACTGTACTTTTGTACACATGGTATAGTTACGGCTGCTATACATCGACAGGGCGGTGCTTTCTGGTCATGAATTACACCGTCCATGCTTTCATGTACACCTACTATGCATTGAAAGCATCCCGTCTTGTGAGGATTCCGCGTAAAGTCAACGTCTGTATAACCATTTTGCAAATCATGCAAATGTTTATGGGGCTCACCATCAACCTTTTCGCTCATACTGTCCTCAAACGCGGAGAGCCCTGCGATGTCACCTGGCGAAATCTGGAGGTGTCCTTCATCATGTATCTTAGCTATTTCATGCTCTTTGCGAACTATTTCTACAGGGCTTACTTCGCAAAGCAACAGGAGAAACTTGCCGACAAGTCGGACATGCAAGAGCCGAGAGGTCAACTCGAAAACGAAGGAAAGAAGACGGTCTAAGTGTTTCCATCAACTTTTTACACCGATTATGAATTAGTAATTTACATTATAGTTTATCTAACGTTGGTTTTACAATTGACATTCTACGCTGTATGGATGGGTTTTAAATTAATATTGGTCAATCAAATTCTTCCATGTGGGGTGCTTTCCGACAGAGATGGATGTTACTTTTATTTTATAAAGCATTCTATTTATTTCTGCATTACCATGCTACCGGACAGACAATCACGGCAAAAAATATTGATTTGTTGTTATACCACCATGGTGTAAGTATGTCACACTCGATATGTTCTTATTATACCTTTTCTTTTCTTTTTTTTTTTTTTTTAAACGCTTTTGCAGTTTGAAACGATTTTTACAAATTTCATGTTCGGTTTTAACACCAACACTGTTTCGTTAAATATTGTAACCCCTACCCGTAGTCGTGCAAGTCTAGTCTCACGCATTTTAATGATTGTTAGGGACCCTGGGTCCCCACGCAAACATCTATGTACATGTACATTTACATTGTTTTAACGTTTAAAGGTGGCATAATGCGCACTTTAAACAGGGCCCAACTTCGAAAACGCGCGAGTGCTGCGCAGTCTTTTATCCTTGTCTATGTAGTACCAGACTATGTTTTGTTTGCGATTTGGTTGAACGCATTTAATATGTCTATATGATATTGAAAGATAATGCACCGTTAATTGTTTCCAAACTTGACCTCGGACTCAGTTTGGGGTTTTTCCGGCTAGACTTGTACAAATCCTGCGCCCCAAAAAGCCCCACAGTCTGAATCACGAATTTATTTCAACCCAAATGTATAACCGATTTACATGTGCAATGATGAACGTGCAAATAATATTGTTTATAAATAATTGATATTTAACAAAGTAAACATTTTCAAAATGTGAATTATTGCGAATAGGCCGGTTTTTCTGGTATCAGGGTTCCCAAAGAATTATTAAAATGAAATTGCGCATACTCATTAAAGGACAAAATCAGGGTTTTTTCCATTAGAAATTCTTACGCTTCTTATTTGTACACAATTCTATCCTTGTTTTAGAACTTGTAGCATTCGGCCAGAAAAGCAACGCAAACATTGGCTGTAAAGATCAAACTTATATAAAAGAAAACATTAGTATAAGGTGTAGGCCTAATTTAATAATGGAACACAGCCAGGATTACAACCAAAGCCAAATAATGTCAAGCTGGAGAAGGCTGTACGCATTTTATTGGAACATCTGTCTACAATTAGCCATGTTAAAGGCACTGTACGCGTTTGGTAATTACTCAAAATATACATAAGCATAAAAGCTTACTTGGTAACGAGCAACGGAGAGCTGTTGATAGTATAAAACATTGTGAGAAACGACTCCCTCTGAAGTAACGTAGTTTTTGAGAAAGAGGTAATTTCTCACTAAAATATTAAAAGAAAAAAGAAGCCTTTTTTAGGCATCTGAAAGCATACAAATTTGTACAACAAGGGTGTTTTTTCTTTCATCATTTTCTTGCAACTTTGATGACCATAAATTGAACCCAAATTTTCACAGGCTTGTTATTTTATGCATATAATGTTGGGATACACCAAGTAAGAATACTGGTCTTTGACAATACCAAACGTGTCCAGTGCCTTTAAGGTTTGGCGGACACTATACAATAGAACTGTTGGGTCAGGGTCAAATTTGTCTGTATACACCCAAACCAAACGGTGCACTTTTACAGAGTCAACCATTATCTCAAAAGGGCCACTGCCACATTGAATCAATGAACATATATTATGATTATATCTTTAAAGGGTCTGTATACGTTTGGTAATGACTCTGAATATCAATGGCAGTACAAACTTACTTGGTAAGAAGTACAGCAGCTTTGGATAGTATAATGCATTTTGAGAATTTTTTCACTTCGAAGTACTGCAGTTATTGAAAAAGATATCACGTTTTATCCAAAAAAAATTGAATCTGAGAAGCGTTACTGCAGTAACGTTTCTCAGATTGTGTATTCCTATTGCAGATTATTCTTCCATCGTGTACATTATAACCGCTCCAGATTTTCGACAATATCTCAAAAACGCTACCACCTTTTGAAATGAAATTTTCACAGGTTAGTTTCATGGTATATATCTACAACTATATGTAGGATTGAAACAAGCAGTTGGTTCCAATTACCAAACGTATACAATCCCTTTATTTCAAGATTTTCTATGACTGGAGGGAACCCTGTCCTAAATGGCCAGTTCAGCGGAGCTGCTCAGTTTGTGCAGTGGGGCGTGACCGATTACAGTAATTTTTATGCAGGTGTAATGTTTAGAATATTGATATCACTTTTCTGTAATGTTATTAACATTGCTTACAGGAGTGTGTCACATAATTATGCAAAGCTGTTTTTTACCTCTAAATATATATTTGTAGTATCCCTAGTTTAGAGATGTATGAGGCAACGCCCATTGAACGGCCCCTCTTAAAAGGAATTAGTTATAAAACGGGAAACTTTTGCTTCCCCGGTTGATCGATTAGCTAGTCAGTATAGTCACCGAGATGACGTCACAGAAAACGTCACTTTATTCATGAGATCTGTATGTCTAGCTCCATGACTTGGATTGTATACTGGCGTAACCCATACCATGTTTCGTCTGTTTGCAGGGGCGAGATAGCTTCCATATTATGCCAATGTTCGTGAAAACGTGTAGTTTTGACCCCATCATGCCCGACAAACCTTGGTTGCGCCAATTGTTGTGCAGTGGCGCATTTTAAGCAAGACGTACTTGGTGACTTCGGCGCAATCTTCACATGCAATTTGACTACCAAAATGGCAGACTATGGGCAGTCAGACTATGGCTGTATCCGAATTGGCGGCTACAGCTACGGCTACGACTGTTGCTAAGGGTGTTGCTAAGGACATCCTATATATTCTTCAACGCATGATGACGCGAAAATCTAGCCGTAGCCGTAGCCGTAGCTGTAGCCGCCAATTCGGACACAACCTAACTTAGAACAGACGCGTGTGTGACATCGGTGCAACGGGTTAATTCTGTAATTTACTCTCTCTGTCAGAAACAAAATGGCGCTGTTTAACTAACAAGACCACAAGTGGTCACTTCCACAGAGATCCAAGCAGCCAGTGAAAGATGGGTTGTTTTGTGAAAGCCACATCCCCAGTTTGACATGGTCCGCGTATCTAGCCAATTCAGAGTTAAGATTATTTGAATGATTTCTGGTACAATGCCTTCCTTAGTCACAAGTCAATGCTCAACTGGAATTCCTCAAAAAGAAAACAAAGCTTAATCCAAGCTTTACGCAAGCTTCATCCAAGCCTAACGCAAGCTTTTGCGTAGTTCCGTAAAGGACGGCAAGCACACATCCACCCAAGGGTATAGACCAATTGCACAACGCGCAGCGTACTCACTGCGCCTATCATGGGTGTCATTTTGGGTGTCAAAATCGTATACAAACATGCACAAAAGAGACTTTTGACACCCAAAATGACGCGCATTGTTCGGAGGCGCGTTCCGGGGTCTATCTCTTTATAAATATTGACTGCTTCGAGTGCTATGGTTAAAACTATATACGACTTCCGAGGTGATCCCCGGAGCGTTCTATTTTCCCGAGGCGCAGCCGAGGGAAAATGGAACGGTCCGGGGATCACCGAGGGAGTCGGAGTTTTAACCATAGCACGAGTAAAAGCAGTCAATATTTGTTTTATAACACCCCAACAGACTATTTATCATCCTCGTACACGTAACGTTCGTACGCGCATTTCAGATACACAGATGCACAACTGATTGGGTTCGAGGTGGGTAAAAAAGACGTCTGGGTAACGCGCGCGCCATGTAATAGTCTTTTGACTATTGCATGGCAAACGACTATCACACGGCCACCGGGTTTCTAGTAAAACTAAGACATATCATGTGACGCGCTCTAAACCAATGAAAAGGCAGAGTTTTTGTAAGGGGTGTTATAATAACAGTATTTTTTGGTCTGAGAAATTCAAATTGAGCATTTAATGGAGACTAAGCAAGTCATAAGACTTATATCTAGAAAATTTGCATATTTCTTTTAGTCCTTTTAGTCAGTGGTGAATTATGGTACAAAATCTAGCAATTTTTTCAATATTCGCTGATTTTCCTTTTAGTGATCACGTTATGATTTAAAGAGGTAGATTGGGATACCAAAAATAAATTATTTTAACTTAAATTAATTGTACTTTTCGGGTAATCTGTAGTTGCATGAATAGTTCTCGTGTATAAATAATTGAGAGAAATGTAATGAGTGAATTATATTTTTAGTATTCATAGAATTTTAATAGAGCTGAAACGTTCCTTCTGACCTCGGTACCGTTTATACATTGTTTTGTACTTGTCAATAAAGTTAATCATATCTAAAACAATCGATAAATAAGAATAATAAATATATTGGTCTCGAAATTTAAAACAAAATAATCGATGTATAATAAGCCAAGCACATCCAAGTTGTCACAGAAAGTCTACCACAACATTATGCATTAACTGTTTTGTTCATATTAGATTTAAAATGATATTTTTTCGGCATTGTTTTATACCTCAAAGTATTTTCATGGCTGAAAATCGATAAATTAAAATAATAAATATTTTGGTAAAATGTAATGCTATTAATAACATAACTATCAAAACACATTATTAAGGTTCCGTAGTGTCACCTAAAATCTAACACTATGTATTTAATGAGAGACTTTTTCGGACATTAGGTGGCAGCAGACTTACCAGGTAAATCCATTGTTCTCAGAAATGTGCGCGTGCTCAGAACTATGAAAACAATTTAAATTTACCTGGTAAAAGTCTGCTGCCACCTAGCGTTCCTAAGTCTCCCGTTACCATATTGGTGATTTATCTGGAGACCGGTAAAATGAATATAATGCCTATACAGACCATGTAACCTTTGTTTACAAAAAGAGTGACCTTGTACTTGCCAGGGCATTTCATGGCAGGCAAGATACTACACTGGTAAAAGTCTGCTGCCACCTAGCGTTCCTAAGTCTCCCGTAATACCATATTGGTGATTTATCTGGAGACCGGTAAAATGTCTATATAGACCATGTAACCTTTGTTTACACAAAGAGTGACCTTGCACATGCCAGGGCGTTTCATGGCAGGCAAGATACTGCACTGGTCATATGTGAAATTGTACATATTGTATCACAGTTTCCACATAAAGTCGAGAGTTTTAAAAGTAACAGCGGCACCAGTTTTGAGATGTGCCCCTTTCTTCATTTAGTATCGAATTGATAACAATCAGATACTGCAGTCTCCATAAAATACAAGATTTAATGTTTTCTTCCATTGATCTGTGTACAAATCGTTCACATTGGTAAGATTGTAGTATAATTGTTCACAGATTTACACATAAACTGACACCGACGGTAAAAAAAATGGTCGTGGTGGAAAAACGTCCCTTGAAATATGTTTTCCTGAAATGCTATAGTTTCTGAGTAAAGAAATTAGTTTAAGTCTTGAGAGTTTGAAAACAGTTATGATATTTTCTCGTGACTTCGATGACCGATTGACCATAAACTTTCACAGGTGTGTTGTTAGACGTTGTGTCACATAAAGTGCAGGTATAGGCCTACTGGTCTTCGACTATTACCAAAGTTGTCTGCGTGCATGCTTTAAACACCGTTGGTCAATTCCATAAAACTGCTTAAACACAAACATTAGATTATAGCTAAGCAAATTTGCTTACCAGACAAAAGGTTACCGGCCAAAATGCATTGTCCTGTGAACTGTTTGTGACTGGTTTCCCGCTAAATTTTAGCTTCGCAGCAATACTTTCTGCTCAGGAGCTCTATACATTTGGCGTTCTTCATATCAAAAGTTGAATCTCCTAAAATGTAAAATTTTAATCGTGCCTGCAGGAAGTCCAGGCTCTATGGCTCTTTTATAAACATGTGGTGTCACAGGTTACGTAGTCTAAGATATGGTATTCCTGAACCGCAGTTTTATTTCTAGCTTCAGATAAGTCGATTCCGCAAAGTAGAGTTGATGTATTATTTCCCAACACTGTTAAATTGTTAACACGCTGGGTAAAACTTTTAAACAGTACGTGGTTATCTATGAACAATCCTTTTGTTTGGTAAAATGTTACTCCTACGTAATGTTAATAATTTTTACGAAAGAATAAGCTAAAATTAGTAATTATACCCTACAAAGGAGTAACATAGAAAAGGGGTTGTTATACAGCAAACCACGTGATGGGTAAAAGTTGTACCCAGCTTTTAACAGTAAGAGTTTGCTATAGGAATAGTTTTTAGATAACATAATAGAAACTGCATTGGAGTATATACTTTTAAATAAATAAATAAATAAACAAATACAAAACTTTTAGCCAAACAAAAGGTGTCATGTTGAGAATGTGGGTTTTGGGTTTGGTTTTTTTTTAACTCAAGTTGAAAGGTCAGTTTATATTTATTGTTTGATTGTTTATTTATGTATTTATTTATGTATTACTTGTTTATCCTTGGGGAAACCTTTCAGTGAAACACTGCTCAGCAATAAAACATACATTGATCAGTATTGTGGTACTCTTACTCGAGTACTACTCGATCACCGATTTGATGGTACTCAAACTCGTACTTGGTACTCATACTCGAGTACTTGAGTACTGGTACTCAAACTCGTACTCGAGTACTATTCAAGTACTACTCGATTAATATTTTGATGGTACCCATACTCGTACTTGGTACTCATACTCGAGTACTTGAGTACTGGTACTCAAACTCGTACTCAGTACTTATACTCGAGTACTATTCAAGTACTACTCGATTACCGATTTGATGGTACTCATACTCGTACTTGGTACTCATACTCGAGTACTTGAGTACTGGTACTCAAACTTGTACTCAGTACTTATACTCGAGTACTATTCAAGTATTACTCTATTACCGATTTGATGGTACTCATACTTGTACTTGGTACTCATACTCGGGTACCTGAATACTGGTACTCAAACTCGTACTCAGTACTTATACTCGAGTACTATTCAATTATTACTCGATTACCGATTTGATGGTACTCATACTAGTATTGGTACTCATACTCGAGTACTTGAGTACTGGTACTCAAACTTGTACTCAGTACCTTGTACTCGAGTACTATTCAAGTACTACTCGATTACCGATTTGATGGTACTCATACTAGTACTTGGTACTCATACTCGAGTACTTGAGTACTGGTACTCAAACTCGTACTCAGTACTTATACTCGAGTACTACTAAAGTACTACTCGATTACCATTTTGATGGTACTCGTACTTGGTACTTGTACTTGGTACTCATACTCAAATACTTGAGTAATACTGGAGTACCATTTTGATGGTACTCGTACTCAGTACTCGTGCTCAGTACTCATACTAGAGTACTACTCGAGTACCGTTTGGGTACTTGGTATCTCTGCTGTTAGACTCGGTTCTCGGATATCAGAATACTCATATTCCAGTACTACTCGGCCACCTCGGCCACCCTAGTACTTGGCAGTACATGATACTCGACTGAAAAGTACTCTACTATATAGTTTTTGAGACAGAGGTAATTTCTCACCAAAAATATTTGAATCTGAAAAAGACTTCAGGCCTGAAGTCCTTTTCAGGCATCTGAAAGCACACAAATTTGTGCAACAAGGGTGTTTTTTCTTTCATTATTTTCTTGCAACTTGCAACCAATTGAGCCCAATTTTCAAAGGGTTTGTTATGTTATGCTTTATGTTGGGATATACGAAGTGGGAATACTGGTCTTTGACAATTACCAAACGTGTTCAGTGCCTTTAAAGTTTGAAGTGTCCCATGCCTGAAAATTACCATAAATGGGTATCTAACTGGAGCAAAAGCTTTACCCGATAAACCCCCAGGGGTGATACAATGCAATCTCAGAGGGTGCGGGTACTAACATAACAGTAATACTCAACACTAACAAGGCAACACCTTTATCATTATAAATGGATTATGGAATCTGGAGGCTGCAAATCCAAATAGTTGTTATCAATAGTGTGATGTCCATCTTCTATTATTGATTCTGTGATACCATCCTCAGTATCGGGGAAAAGGCAAAGGTCGTGGGCAACTACGGTTTAGACTTGTCCAAGTCTCTTAGTCCAAGATTTACGTCTGGTGTGTGAGACAATAAAGTTAATGGCGCTTGATGGCCGAGCGGGTATGCACCGGACTCAAGTTCTAGTAGCTAGGATAGGGCTCGAATCCCGGTCATGACAGATGTGTCCTTGAGCTTTTTTATATTTCTGGTGATGAAACCAAGGATGCCTCAAAAGATGCCTCAAAAGTGAAGCCTGAGGAAACCTGTCAATGAGGGTGCTCGCTATGGAAACTGTAATTGATTCTCTTCACCCAGGGGTATAAAATGGGTACCTATTAGGAGCTGGTTCTTGTAATTGCAAAGGCTGTCCACAGGGAGCTGAAATAGTTCAGGGAATTAAATACAAATGTCCCAAATGACCAGGGTAGGTATGTCAACACGCCATGGGCGTCAAAATTGCCGATACCGGCACAATCCATGCTATTACCTATAACTAAACACTTTCAATTATTTTGTGACTATCATTTATGAAAAATTAATTAATTACTGGCTTGAGAAGATTTATGAGAGTTCAGTAGAGGTAAACTACAAATGTTGATATGTAGAACAATGAAGGAAACGATGGTCACCTCGAAGAAACTAAAATTTAACACTACTTAAAAAACCGTTTGAACACCCGGGCCCGAATTCACGGAGCTGCTCAAGCACAAACAGTAGCTAAGCACAACAAAATTATGCTTACCAGAATAACGTTACCAGCCAAACTATCATGCCACATGTACAATTTGTGACTGGTATCCTGCTTATATCCGCTGAGCACAAAATTGTTAAGCAATGTGAAATTGGGCTATGGAAATCCGCAGTTAACTTTTCCAGTCACGATTCTTTTGATCAAAAGTTATTTACTTTACGTCGAGGTCAAGTATGTTTTCATATAAAGTAGAGATTATTCGAAGGCGTTGTACGTGAATATATTTAATGCGGGAGAGGGTACGTAACTACCGGGGTGCCAGCGACCGGGGGACCAGGGGGTGTAGGGGTGTGGGGCAGAGCTGTCCATTGAGAGAGTTTCGAATTGGAGGGACCGGTTTTCTTTGGTCACGTGGTTGTTGGACGCCATTTTCGATCCAAACGTAGTGCAACCCACTAGTCTAGTCTGACACCCCTCCCCAAACCCCCCACCCTAGAGGAAACGCCCCCGGTACACCCTATTTTCTCT
Organism: Plazaster borealis; assembly: GCA_021014325.1. Lineage (NCBI taxonomy): Eukaryota > Metazoa > Echinodermata > Asteroidea > Forcipulatida > Labidiasteridae > Plazaster > Plazaster borealis. The sequence continues at coordinate 15,648,047 of CM037468.1, read as the reverse complement.
AAATGCAGTGATATTACACAAACCCCTTTAAATTCCTTCAAAATACACAACTTTTGATCTGTGAGCACTATCTGCCCTAATTGATAACCAAATAAATCTGTTATCGAAGCCAATGGAAAATGACTCATTTACGAGTCTACCTTTGATCTTTGTGCCACGGCCTTGCGACATGTTGGGAGAAGATAAGATGGAAGTGATGGGATCGTGTGGAAGGGTCAGGGAAATTGGTTCGGGTAATTATACAGCCCCGCTAGTAATGGGATTATAGTCAACCAACATTAAATTGATTCATATCAGAGTATAAAGTTATAAAATAACAATCTATACCTGCAGAGAAATATTTCAGTCATAAACTCTGTTCGCGTCCACAATGGATTAGCATTGTTGCGTTCCTCGTCTGCTTACAAGAACAGCCGGGGTTCAAGGGAAATCTGACCGCCGGAGATTCCGTCCCCCATAAAGGGAAATTAACATGGGCTGGAGGAGGTTGATTCAAAAGAGGGCGCTATCGGAAGAAGTTTGTACACATTCGCCGCAGGGGTAGAAACGTCATGCTTACAGACTTCATAAAACTGGGCCCTGTCCGGAGTGTACACGCCACTCACACTCTCAGCCAATTATAGGTCTTCCTTTTAACCTAAAACGGGGGCGCTCTTTGAGCTTGTGAAGTCACAAGCCTGGGTGTACTGTTTCATCACCGATCTCTCTAACGACGGCTTGGGCACTGACAGGATAGCGGGTTGATTGTAACGTGTATTAATTGAAGTTGGACGCCATATTGAAACTCGCATGATGGTACATTGTCAACGCGTGCACTGCATTTCCTAATTTTCAAAAGAAGTATATAAAGAATCAAATAAGGCATCAACAAGCTTTAGGAATAAAGAAACAGTTGTTGATGAATTAAAATCCCTCCCTCATTAATCCACAAAGTACATCAAATTGTGTACACGCACTTTTTTGCGAGTTTCAAAATTGTCGCCACTTCACGGTCTACCGGTAGGCTAATTGTGCATATATACACGTCTAGGCTCTGACCCGCTATCCAGTCAGTATAATCAGTGGGTCTCATCCAAGACTCGACTATACATATACCATGCGGTTTCTACTCAAAACTTTCAATATTGTTTTATTTCCCTGGATCGAATACAACCAAAGCACACAATTAAGGTGGAAAAAGCAAAATGTTTTCCAGATTTAAGTACAAACATTATCTTCCATAATTTAAAGGCATCGTACACGTTTGGTGATGACTCTGAAAATTTATGGCAATAAAAACTTACTTAAGAATTACAGCATGCTTTGGATAGTATAATGCATTTTGGGAATCTTTTTTCTTCGAAGGACTGCGGTTATGGAAAAATATATAACTTTTTATCCCCCAAATATTTTGAACATTGAGAAGCGTTACGGTAACGCTTCTCAGATTATGTATTTCAATGCAGATTATTCTTCCTGCGTGGCAGAACCGCTCCAGATTTTCGGCAATATCTCAAAAACGCTACCACCTTTTGAAATGAAATTTTCACAGGTTAGTTTTATGGTATGTATCTACAACTATATAGGAATGAAACAAACAATAGGCTCCAATTACCAAACGTGTCCGTTGCCTTTAATGTTCCTTTTAATAATGAATAAATGAAGAAAGAGCCAGCCTTGGTCACATGGGCAAAGTGCCGTATCGAACCCGCCTCTCGTCGCTATGGCAAGGCATTATTGGGAACAAATGTCTGTGAATGTGGTCCAGAAAGTGCTGGTAGCTATTACGTGCCAGGCCTACACAAAATACGAAATACGCAAAACTATATTTACTGTCAATTCGCTTACATTACAAACACAACGTGACCCAGGACATTGTAAAATGTTAATTGTTCTGGCAGACAAGATGCTTTGTGATTAACATTTATTGCTTGTAAATTCCCACATAATAAAAATAAAATAATAAATAACAGCTGAACAAGTTTTCGATGTGACCCCTATTTTCGTCATAAAATGTGATTCAAATTTTCACAAGTTTTTCAGATATTCTTCCATTGAGCTGTGTACAAATTGTGCCTGCATGAGGTCCGTGCTCTGTGGCTTTTTTTGTAACAAAAACATGTGACGTCATGATTAACATAATCTAAATGAATTTGCATATTTGGATCGGTACAACTTATAACTGAAACTAAACGACGTGTGACCCTTTGGTTGTTTCTTCAAGGCACTGAACACGTTTGGTAATTGTCAAAGACCAGAATTCTCACTTGTATCCTAACATATGCATAAAATAACAAGCCTGTGAAAATTTGGGCTCAATTGGTCATCGAAATTGCAAGAAAATGATGACAGAAAAAACACCCATTGTTGTACAAATTTGTGTGCTTTCAGATGACTGAAAAGGGCTTCAGGCCTGAAGTCTTTAAATATTTTAGTGAGAAATTACCTCTTTTTCAAAAACTACGTTACTTCAGAGGGAGTCGTTTCTCACAATGTTTTATTCTATCAACAGCTCTTCTTTGCTCGTTACCAAGTAAGTTTTTATGCTTATATATATTTTGAGCAATTACCAAACGTGTCCGGTGCCTTTAAAATCAAACAATTATAAAAGTCGCGAACTGCCATCCTCATCCATTGTTATATTATATTTTTCTAAACTTATCACAAGTCAGGTGGTCTTTAGAAAACATTTTAATGTGGAATGTGATGAAAATACAAAGAATTGCAAAATAAACCCAAAGTCAGACACCTGAGTTCAACTTGAATAATAAATGTAAAAATTATTTTCCTTTCGTACCCGATAACTTGACAAGGAATTTATGGCATGTCTCGGCCGAGCGGTCTAGTGCATCGGACTCAAGTTCTGGTTACTGAATCATCAGGGTGAGGGTTCGAATCCCGGTCATGACACTTGTGTCCTTGAGCAAGACACTTAACTATAATTGCTTCTCTTCACACAGGGGTAAATGGGTACCTGTGAGGGCAGAGATGGTTCATGTGATTGATTCAGCTGAATGCGCTACATACTTGGCAGCACAGGCTGTATACTTCCCAGGGAGCCGAGATGTTTTAAGGAATGAAATATATGGCCCAGCGCAACCAGGGGTAATAATGTTTGAAGCGCAATGATCATTCTTTGGAATTGCACTATATAAGAGTAGAAATTTTTATTAGTGTTATTATTTAGTTTTAGAGGCCGTCAAATGTTTTCAAGATTTTCATGGTCATACAAAAACTACGCCCGGGCCAAGCCTTGTATTTGAAAAGGGACCAAGTCAGAGGTTTTCAGTGTTTCTCCTGATGCATAACTATATCAAGTGTCGATTACATGTACTTGTAAAAAGTACAAGTGGTCGATTAGTAAGGGCTGGAAATTAACACAGGACCACATGCCCGAGGCCAGTGATTTTAGTGGCAGGCCAGTAAGCTCACGACTGGACAAGCCCGGTGGTCTTGTGTTTTTCAATTGAATAATATTTAAACCTTAGTGTGTAATATCTTCAATCCAAAAAAAAATTGTTGAAATGTTTGACTAGGAATCTGATAATTTATATCTTTAAATTCTGATGAGGATCGGAGTACAATACGAGATAAATCTTCTCCTATTGCTTGTTCAGCGATTGCTTTTTCAATAGTTGAAACTAAGTCAAAAAGTTTTTCTCAGTTTGATTCTGGTCTTGTAAAAAAATTATGGTCCAGTAACAAATTTGAGCTGTAAGCCGTTAGGTCTTGTGGATTTTCCCACAAATTCAAGCCCTGTTATCGTGTCCTGTTTTAAATTTTCAGCCAATATTGGACCCCTTTTTCCATATTACATTCTGAATAACACCATAAGACACCCCTACAAAATAATTCACATGTCCTGCAACCCAAATTCTAAATGCCCTTGCATAGGGTTAGTTACCTTACATTATTACCCCACCACCTTTATTGCTCTCCGAAAACAAAACTTTAGAAAATTACTCAGTTAAATTTCAACGTTGTTTTGGAGGGTTTTCTCACACACAAAAATATTTTTAAAAATTTGTGGAAATTTTGCATTATTGTGATTTGAGTTGATCTTTCGACCTTTTGGACCTGAGAAATGCAGCGACGTAAAAACTACCAAAAAGATAGATCATTGTCAAGCAGAAGAATATAGAATAGCCACAGAAGCCATGATACTGGTAACCGACCATACAGTGCACCAATATGATAAAGAACTGCGCAATCTGTAGTTGGGTCATTTGCTTCTTCCACGAGGGGGGGCTATCTGGATTAGCGGCGCATCGACCGTAGTAGAAGTAAAGACAAACATGTATAAGCGAGTTCAGACCAAGGGAGAATGCAACGGCGGCCCACGGCGTTAAAAGGTAAGAAAACTCCGCGAGGTTGATCATACTGCCGTGGTGATACACGTGAAGGAAAGAAATCTGCCGTCGTTTGTGACGGAGAATCATAAAGACGGTGTCGAGGAGCTCAACGTATTTCGCTATGCGGTAGAGTAGGAAGGCTTGCTCGAGTACCGGTGTTGATTCCATGCGGAATACCGACCCGGCGTCGTACATTCCGTAAGCAAACATGGCGAAGGTGCATACGCTGAGGAGACTGCACGCATAGTTATACACCACCAGAATCTACAGCAAAATATAATCGTTAAAATGTTGATTTTAGTTCTTGCATTTGATTTTGTCATTTCTTTTAATCGATGTACATATTCACAATGTACATGTGTACCCAACTGTCCACTCCGAGCTTTTCAAGTAATATCTCTCAAAGGTAACTTTAACATCAATATAATATTAATAATACGCAGTTCTTATATAGCACTTTATACTCCCGATGGGTGTCTCAAAGCGCTTAGTTTTTTCCTTACAAGGTAAGTGGAGGTACGTGTTGAAGTATGAGACCTATTCCTTTGCATAGCACCATGTAATGGTTTACAAGGTGCTGTGGCGCAATATGCAGCCATCAAACCAGGAACACCGGGGTGAACCCCTTCTCTTTACGATAAGTGCACTGGGTTCTTTGACGTGCATTACACAACACACGGGACCTACGGCTTAACGTCCCATCCGAAGGACGAAGCATGTGGTTAAGTGTCTTGCTTAAGGACACAAGTGTCACGACTGGGATTCGAACCCACACTCTGCTGATCAGAAACACCAGAGCTTGAGTTTGGTGTTCTTATCCGCTCGGCCACGACACGCCACAATATTGCTAAGCACGCAGAGGTCAAAATGCAAGTATTTTGACGCAATGCACTTCAAATGAATCATGTCTACATGGTCACCCAAGACTGCATACAGTTAGACACATAAATCACAAGATCGAAGAAGAATGAGAGGGGACCGGTTGCTGTATGACTTGATGCGTCTTTTGACAGCGCACTCTTCATAGGTCTCTAACACAGAATGGATCAACCACAGGCCTGATTAAAACATCCATTGATATATTTGGATATTCCAAAGTCACACTTCCAGGGGTTATGATCGAGCAAGGCATTCGGCGAGATCGTACACCACTGGGAATGAGGTTGTTTCTTGCCAGACTTGGCTCCAAGTAGAGATTAGTGGTCAAGTTCAGTTTTGTTTAACGCAACAAATGCGGGTCATAATAACTGACATGCAAATGATCAATTAACACTTCGACATTGCAGTACCAAATGTTTTTGAGTTTCTAAAGCAAGTGTTACAAGTTTTTGTTTTGTCTTTTAAAAAGGGTCTGTATACGTTTGGTAATTACTCATAAAATTAATGGCAAGAAAAACTTACTTGGTAAGAAGTACATCAGCTTCTGATAGTATAAAGTATTTTGAGAAACATTTCACTTTGAAGTTATGTGGTTATGGAAAAAGATATCAGTTTTTATCTAAAACAAATTGAATCTGAGAAGCGTTTTTTTGTCAGAAACGTTTCTCAGATTGTGTATTCTAATTGCAGATTATTCTTCCTGCGTGGACATAACCACTGTACGATACCTTTAATTCACTTATTAACTAAAGGGACCAGGGCCTGTGTATAAGCCTTGGCTTTTTCTTGGTGCCCTCCTTTGTCACCATTTTGTATCAAATTCTTGTATTGACAGATTGTCTAGTTGTGATATATGGAAATAAACTAACAAACAAACTTACCGGTCTCAGGGACATGGGTTTTGAGATCTTTTGATAAAGCGGAGATAACAACACCATCAGTAGATACCCCACCATAATGCCGAATGAGTACAGGTGGATAAACGTGCTCAGTACTTTCTGTAACCCCATGATTGCAAGTTGACTTCTTCACCCTTTGAGGTAGTCCTGGTCCTGAAGAACAGTGAACAGTTGAAATTACATGTAACTCATTTGTTTCAAAATAAGCCGGTAGCTGGAAACGACTACTACTAACATGAGTGCCGTTGTCCTAGGGAAATCTGTCTCCCAGAGATTCTGTCCCTCAGAGATTCTGTCCCCAAAGATTTTGTCCCTAATATGGGAAATTAATATGGGCTGAAGGAGGTTGATTCAAAAGAGGGCGCTATCTGAAGAAATTTGAGCATAGTTTGCCGTATGGGGGGACAGAATCTCCTTCCGGGGGGACACAAACTCCTGCAACACCGGCTAAATAAAAAACTTTCTAGCAGGAAACGCCAAGATTGAAGCTGTGACTGAGAGCAGTATCGTAGCTCTTATTATTTAAACATCAAAAAGTAGCTAAGCACAACAAAATTATGCTTACCAGAATAAAGTTACCAGCCAAAATATCACATGTACAATCTGTGACTGGTATCCTGTTTAATCAAATGTGTAAGCAATATTTTCTGCTTATGCAGCTCTATGAAATTGGGCCTTGTGTATCTAGCACCGCACACCATTGGCTTCACGCTTGCATCCCACACAAAAAAGTACGAGTGTGAAGTCAAAAGAGGAGTGCAGGCTACAGCGCCCCTTTACTGGGTCTAGTTAGCCCAGGTTGGACTCCTCCGTTGCATACAACGCGACGGAGTCCAGGGTATAAAGGTCCTCAGGCATTGCGACAAAATTTATAACCATTTTTTATCATATTTTTACCTTTTTGAGGAAGCTGAAACGTGACTCACATGTTCCTTGTGTCCTGAACCTTACGCCTGCTCTATTCAGAATTGCCAATTTTATCCATGGATGACATTATTGTGAAAATAAAATGGAAATTGACGCATTCGTTGCGACAACCTCAACTGACATGGAACCAAGTTCACAAAAGAGGGCGCTGTCTAACCCGTAACACTGAACGCTTTTTCTTCTGGGCGGCAACACGACGGAGTCGCAGCGCCAGTGCACAACTTGGACTTATTTTCGGAAATAATGTCATTCATGGATGTATTTGATAGGTTTTGAACTCAGCAAAAGTGTAATTAAAGGCACCAAGAATAAGTGAATGGAGTTTCAGCTTCTCAAATTAGGTAAAAATATTTTAAAATGTTACTCAAAATTTTGTTCGCATTGTAAAGGATCTTTATACCCAGGACGTCAGTGCAGTGGCACTGACTGACGTCCTACCAGGGCTAGGGTCTAGTCATGTCAGCAAGGTCAGGAGCTGTCCCACTGATCCCAACAACATTTGGGTCCCAGAGCTATAGTTGGACCGCGTAACACTTTTTAAAAAAACCTGCAGTGATGGCTGACATATTTTAATATTTCCATTGTCTTAACCACATCCAACACATACTGGTCAGCTCATATGCCATGATATTCTAAATCTGGACCATGCCACACATCCTAGAGGGGGTGTCGATCAACAAGGGTGACGATAGCGGAACAAACCTCATAGTTCTATATCTAGGAGTACAAAATCGGTATGTCAATTGTCAATGGTAGACATGACAGATACAGACTCAGAGCATGGAATGAAACCAAACTATAAAACTTAGGCAAACAAATAAGCTTAAATTAACCCAGGCAATACCTGGACATGTAAACAACACACTTATATAAAACAAAGGTGAACCAATGCAAAACAAACCACCTTACCCACAGCCAGCCTTAACCTACAATAATTATAAAACTATTGCTATTGAAAATGCTTGGCCCGGCGGAGGGGGGGGGCGTTGCAACAAAACAGTTCCATCTCTGCCGCGCCTCCGGCCCGGCCGGCCGCGCCGCTTGAGGGTTCAAAGTCAAAGTCAAATTACGGTCAAATAAAGAGGGTGATCTTCATAATTTCTAAAAGGAACTTTAGTTTACCTTTAATTCGACAGCTAAATGTAGAATTTGATCATAAGTCTACAAGTACAACCCACAACACTTCGGGCAGTGGAATATCGTGTCGTCCCGTCAACAACCATGGAGGTTTCCTTCCTCCATGCAACAACAAAAGCCACCCAATGTTACATCATAACACATGCTGTCAGACTCCCTGACTTAATGACACATTGGTTTAACTGTAAATCGACCACCAAAGGCGGGGTCTGACTAGAAACTATTTTGTCAACAGAGGGCGCTCAATCTCCAAAATATCTCGGAATTGTTGTGATTTTCCCCCTGCACACTTTCACCTCGCTTTAACCCTGGATAGCGTGGGTATATAAATGTTGTGGGAACCAATTCTTCGAGTAAATTTGTCATACTTTATCTCGAAGAGATCAAAGGTTAAATTGGTCATCATGAATTCCCGATAATTTAAGAATTTCGTACAGTTTGTGGGTAAAAAGAAACAATGTGGCGTGTCGTGGCCGAGCGGATAAGAACACCGAACTCAAGCTCTGGTGTTTCTGATCAGCAGAGTGTGGGTTCGAATCCCAGTCGTGACACTTGTGTCCTTAAGCAAGACACTTAACCACATGCTTCGTCCTTCGGATGGGACGTTAAGCCATAGGTCCCGTGTGTTGTGTAATGCACGTAAAAGAACCCAGTGCACTTATCGTAAAGAGAAGGGGTTCCCCCGGTGTTCCTGGTCTGATCGGCAGCATATTGCGCCACAGCACCTTGTAAACCATTACATAGTACTATAAATGACTAGGCCTCATACTTCAAACGTAGCTCCACATAACTTGCAGGAAAAAAATTGTAGTCTCGCGCCAGGAGTGTCAAGTCTGACAGACATGGCGCGTTATAAATGTTCACTATTATTATTATTATTATAAAACGAGGATAAAATAATGGAAACACACCAGTTTGACGAGCAGCGCACAGGATGGGCCAATGGGCAACCTTTGTTTGACCTCTAGCAGAGGGCACTCTACTCAAATGACGATGTGCATAAGGTCCTGTTTATAAAAGAGCTTTCAAATCACACCAACTGCAAAAGTTGTTCCTGGGTGTTGTTGAACTTTCGAAAGTGTGTTTAACCCTTTGTTAACCGTTTTGATTTTCTGTTTCTTGTTTGAAAGGGTCACTGCTGTTCATTGTTCTGTTTTCTCTTGGTTTTTATGAATTTGTTATTACAATTGTTGTAACTCAGCCTTTGTTCTGGGATGACAGTTCCATAATAAATCATGTTATCAATCTACATATTTATAAAAATGTTTCCAAGTTGTGTTGTTTGACGATTTATTGTTTCGGCCAGAGGCTTACCTGTCGTTGTTGTGTTAGTTTATTTAAAGTTTTCAGTCAGCGGGACAGTTGTCCGCTATTTTAGGAGCGGTCCGCAAACTTTGTTTAGGCAAGCGACCCAATGGAAATTTCAGGCAGCCGACCGCAACCCACCCGACGATCACCAGCCAGTTGAACCTAGATTTATCTATATCTGCCCCTAATATGTGATGAAAACATAAGATACCGTTGAGAGAATGTTCCGTAAAGTGCGCCATTTGAAACGGGGAAATGTTCTCACGGCCGTCAGCAGAAGGCAATGCTCGACGATCTGGGTGGCATGGGGCCGGGCATGGGAGTAAACGCGACGAAGGAAATCTTCACAATGGAAAAACAAAAATTAATATTCTAGATTACTCGCTAAAGGGAAAATAGTGACATAACTTTGATCACCTTTATTAATATTATTGTCATAATTTGTACATTTTGTCGGTTTGGGGTATATTTTGGGACGAACAAAGAAAAACTGACCAGAACGGGATTTAAACCTGCGACCTCAAGATCAACATACTGGCGCTCTACCAACTGAGCTAGTCTAGCCCTAATACTGGCGGTCTCCTTTTTATGTCAATTTGTTCGGTTGCCAGTCAGAAGCCATTATTAAAACTGTACACAAACAACTTGACAGTTTAAAACATTTGTATTATTATAGGCCTACAGCCGATTATATTTGTTGTTTTGCCGAAATATTATATGAAAAACAACTTTTTGTGTTTAATAACTGTTTTACAAACTTATTCTAAAATCAACGAAGTCGGCATTTACCATGATCTCCAAGGGGTCGATCTTGGGTCAGATTGACCCATCAATGATCCGAGTCAAGTTGACCCCGAATCAAGGAACCTGAATAACCATGACTCGTTTTTTCACCTCAAAAAAGTTTGTGTAACCTCTCCAATTTTTGTTTTACCTCTATATTTGTTTTTCCTTTCCAATTTGTTTCCCCCTCCTGCCATGTCCCTTAATTAAAAGTAAGTTACCAAGCCGTACTTCCAAAAGTGGGTCTTTTTCCGATTTTTGTTCCCTCTTGAAGGCATCGTACACTTTTGGTGATTACTCAAACAATTGTATTAGCATAAAAACTGACTTGGTAACGAACAACAGAGAGCTGTTGATGGTATCAAAACATTGTGAGAAACGACTCCCTCTGAAGTAACGTAGTTTTTGAGAAAGAGGTAATTTCTCACTAAAATAATAAAAAACTTCTTGCAAGAAGTTTTTATTCCTAATCTGAAAGCACACAAATTTGTACAACAAGGGTGTTTTTTTCTTTCATCCTTTTCTTGCAACTTCGATGACCAATTGAGCCCAAATTTTCACAGGCTTGTTATTTTATGCATATGTTGGGATACACCAAGTGAGAACACTGGTCTTTGACAATTTCCAAACGTGTTCAGTGCCTTTAATTAAAAGTAAGTTACCAAGCCGTTGTTCTATAAGTGGGTCCTTTTTTCCCGATTTTGTTCCCTCTTAATTTTTGTTAAACTCATGTCCCTTAAGGGTATCCATACTTTCGATGACATATTCAAGGCATTAACAACTACCATCCCTTTCCAACATTTATCCCCCCCAAAAAACTGTGTCAGCCCCCAACCCTCTCCGGAAGGGGCATCTATACGAAGGCGGAGGGCGTCACTCCGCACCGACCTCTCTAAAATATACAACCTCTCAAGTTTACCAATGTTGAAAAGTTCCTGTTCTAGATAATTTTGGGCTTCTTCTTCGTGATATTTAGTGCGATTGTTATTTTTCAGATAAGAGGTTCCCACAGTTGACATATACACAGCGAGAAAAATGTATACATTATACAACTCACAAATCATGAATCGAAAGTGGAAACAAAATTAGACACCCATGACTCGTGACAGTTCGAAGGTGACTTACCGAAGGCAGATTTCGGTTTTTGTTTTGCAGCAACGTCAGATTGATAAGTTTATTTCAATGATTTACAAGCTACATGTTTGGTGACTTGAGGGTGGTGGCTCGGGGGTGGCAAAAGGCCCACCCCTCCGCGCCCCCACCTGATCCCACAACACCAATCAGAGACGACTTGCTGGAAATCAACGTCACCAAGTGATATTAAAAATATAACTAATATCTAGGGCTTAAAATCAATTGCATCTCTCAGCTTTCACCACTTTACGATCCCCTGACTTTCCTCTGGACACAAGTCAGCAGTTTTGCAGCGGGACTTTTTGGCAAGATGGTTTACCTTCTTAAAGTTTGGCGGCAAATTCTGGTTGTCCTCGCAGTGGTTTGGCCAGAAAGTCTGTCTACTGCACAGGAGTGCAATTGCGACGCAATCGAATACAAAGGTAAACAAGTGCAAAAAACCAAGACAAAGTGGACGCAAAATGTCCAACTTTGTTTGTTTGTTTAAAAAGGGATTGTATACGTTTGGTAATTGGAACCCATTGTTTCAATCCTATAGTTGTAGATATATACCATAAAACTAATCTGTGAAAATTTCATTTCAAAAGGTGGTAGCGTTTTTGAGATCGCCGGAAATCTGGGGCGGTTATGTCCACGCAGGAAGAATAATCTGCAATTGGATAACACAATCTGAGAAACGTTACTGCAGTAACGCTTCTCAGATTCAACTTCGGGGGATAGAAAGTGATATATTTTTCTATAACCGCAGTACTTCGAAGTGAAAAGTTAATCAAAATGCATTATTCTATCCAAAGCTTCTGTACTTCTTACCAGGTAAATTGTATTGCCATTCCTCCCCAAATGAGATCGAAAAAAATGCATAAATGAAAAGGTCTGGTTCACGCCACTGCATATACACCCAGGTGACGACATGCCTCCCCCCTTTGGTTACCCCACGGGTGAATGAGTACTACTTATTGTGAGTAACAATAATTTATGTGAATAACTATCAACTATAGGGCCCAACTTCATAGAGCTACTTAATTATTTTGAAGCAGCACTTTACCGTATGGGGGTAAACACACACCGGGACAAAATCCCCTATGACACTGGTGTCAAGGGTCCATCTTAAAGGGAGTTTATACTTTTGGTAAATTTCAAAGACCAGTATCCTCACTTGGTGTATCCCAACATAAACATGAAACAACAAACCTGTGAAAGTTTAAGCTCAATCGGTCATTGCAATCACCAGAAAAAAAGTGGGGGAAAACCTTAAGTGTTTTCATTGTTTTCAAACATCGAGTTTTCGACTCATGAGATCAAAACTAATTGTTTTACGCATTTCTCAAAAACTACAGCACCTCCGCCAGTAATATTTCAAGGGAAGCTTTCTATCATCATTATCTTTAAACCATGTAAGTTTAATGTAAATCTGTGAGCTTTTCTGTTTTGTGTTTTACCAGAAGTATAAAGACCATTTAAGAAGTTGGAGATTGTTTCAGTAATGCCTTTGGCCAAAATGAACAAAAGTTGCAATTGTAAAAGGAGTTTTTTATTATTTTCTTTTTTTTCAAAATACTTTCATTCAGAAATGGTGACTCGTGTGTCCCTTCTTGAGGCTAGTGTCTCCAGTCTTAAGACTACTGTCTTCAGACTGAAACAAGAAACAAACAAGATGAAGAAGCTGACTCTGGCCTCTCTCAACGTGGCTCTGACTCCCGAGGAAGATCAATGTAAACAGTCAAAGGAGCTGTACCATCTTATTGAAGGTAAATATGACATCTTAATCTTAATCATCATTACTTACGACGCGTCGTGGCTTAGTTTAAAGGCACTGTACACGTTTGGTAATTACTCAAAAACTAGCATAAAAACTGACTTGGTAACGAGCAACAGAGAGCTGTTGATTGTATAAAACATTGTGAGAAACGACTCCCTCTGAAGTAACGTAGTTTTTGAGAAAGAGGTAATTTCTCACTAAAATAATAAAAGACTTCTTGCAAGAAGCCTTTTATTCCTATCTGAACGCACACAAATTTGTACAACAAGAGTGTTTTTTCTTTTATCATTTTCTTGCAACTTCGATGACCAATTGAGCCCAAATTTTCACAGGCTTGTTATTGTATGCATATGTTGGGATACACCAAGTGAGAACACTGGTCTTTGACAATTACCAAACGTGTTCAGTGCCTTTAAGAGCACCGGACTCGAGCTCTGGTGTTTCTGGTCAGCAGAGTGCGGGTTCGAGTCTCGGTCTTGACACTTGTATCGACTTGAGCAGGATATTTTACCAACCCCGTACCCTTTCTCTACCTCCAGGTCTTTCTATCCACATTGGTGTTGGACACGGATCGTGCGAGGTGATGGGAACGATCCAATACCCTGCTGTATCGTGCAAAGACCTGTTGGAGACATGTCAACAGCCTAGTGGGTTGTACTTCGTCCAGGGATCGGCCTCTACACAAGTATGTATACCTGCCCTGAACAGTGTCATCGCATTGTTTTGAATAGTGTGTGTGTAAATAAATGCGAATCTCTAAGCCAATGGAGCCACTCCTGGCTGAAATCGATCATTATCTTCAAGAAGGCTTGCTTGATGGCTTGGAACTTGTTTTATATACCTCTTGCATAATCTGACATCACAAGCCCAAAACAGTCCCCTTACTGAGGTCAAAGAAGAGCTATCATTGGCTGAGAGTCGTGCCGATGCCACCGTCCTGTCCTCCCTTCCAACGTATCCCATTTGGATTCCATAACAAATAAGTGCCTGTACTGGTCCTTGCTCTATGGTTAAAGGCACTGAACACGTTTGGTAATTGTCAAAGACCAGTGTTCTCACTTGGTGTATCCCAACATATGCATAAAATAACAAGCCTGTGAAAATTTGGGCTCAATTGGTCATCGAAGTTGCAAGAAAATGATGAAAGAAAAAACACCCTTGTTGTACAAATTTGTGTGCTTTCAGATTGGAATAAAAACTTCTTGCAAGAAGTTTTTATTATTTTAGTGAGAAATTACCTCTTTCTCAAAAACTACGTTAATTCAGAGGGAGTCGTTCCATATAATGTGTTATACTATCAACAGCTCTCCATAGCTTGTTACCAAGTAAGTTTTTATGCTAATAATTGTTTGAGTCATTACCAAACGTGTACGATACCTTTAACTGTTGACTGTTTCCATAGGTGTACTGTGCGATGGACGATTTTGGCGGCGGCTGGTCACGTTTTGGAAAGGGCGGCATGGGGTCGACATGGAACTACAGGGACGAGGATGAAGCTGAGGTCAACCTTGAAATCATCTCACCCCAAGACATCAACATGATCAAGGTGTCTAACTTCAACACCTTTAAGATCTTCACGGATGTGGAGTTTTATCTTCAAGCTGAAGACTCGTCGAACCCCTCCACCTTGATCGCCCTAACCCTGCCGTCGCTCGAACCCAAATCTATCAGTATTGGACAAGGGAGGGATCACACCCACTTGGAGTTGACGGAGGAAGGTTAGTTCCTTGATCCAACTTTCCCGCCTTTATTTTCCCGCCATTATCACACAAACGTAGCTCCATTCAACGCTTTTAAGTGAGCGCATGCGGAGCGGTACATAGCGAATAATTCGATTTCATATTCAAAAATGCAAAGCAAAAGTACATTCCTGTAATAAAATTGTTATATCCAGATCTCATTATATCTAGAGTCCAAGACTCTGTCGTTATACTTAAAGGTATCGTACACGTTTAGTAGTGACTCAAAACAAATATTAGCATAAAAACTTACTTGGTAACAAGCAAACGACTCCCTCTGAAGTAACGTAGTTTTTGAGAAAGAGGTAATTTCTCACTAAAATAATAAAAACTTCTTGCAAGAAGCCTCTTATTCCTATCTGAAAGCACACAAATTTGTACAACGAGGGTGTTTTTTCTTTCATCATTTCCTAGCAACTGCGACGACCAATTGAGCCCAAATTTTCACAGGCTTGTTATTTTATGCATATTTTGGGATACACCTTGACAATTACCAAACGAGTACAGTGCCTTTATGGGTTCTTTTCTCTTTTCAGGCGACCGTCTTATATGTCTTTCCGGGACAGCCATTTTGACTCGATGTGGAGAGGGCAATTTACCACCGATCGACAGGCCTTCCAAGCCTCTCGTGATCATCTCGTTGTTCTTCGGTCCCCGAGCAGCAGGCCAAGGAGGAGCGGATGGAGCCCACTCTCGTAATCGGTACACGTGGTCCGGTTCTTATTATTACCTTTTGGCCAAGTAGGAATGACAAATCATAATTATGTCGGATTTGCTGTAAAGAATAATTAGGTGTTCGGGCAATCCGCCCGGAACACCTCTTGTTTTTTATATTCATAATTCCCTTTGTTTATTTACTTTTTAGTTTTTTTCTTTTTTGTACATATATTTGTGTCACATACAACTGTGGGCCCAATTTCATAGAGCTGCTAAGCACAACAATTTGCTTAGCATGAAATTTCTTCCTTGATAAAAACAAGATTACCAGCCAAATTTCCATGTGTTGCATATTGCTTGTTACTGTTATTCAGCTGTTGTTTGCTTATCCTGAAAATCACGTGGAAATTTGGTATCCTGTTTTTATCAAGGAAGAAATTTCATGCTAAGCAAATTTTTGTGCTTAGCAGCTCTATGAAATTGGGCCCTGTAATGTTACGGTACCCTAAATTAAGATACAAAAATTAAAAACTTAAAAAACTATATAATTTAACAACTTAAAGTTTATAGTTTTTAATGATTTTTAACGATTGTCCGAACTTGTTATCATTTTCCTGCCCAGTTTACAATCCTTGCCATAACTTGTTGTCCCCCGGCCCCGATTATTGTTGACTCTCATTGGGCGGACTGTACTCCAGTTGAGGTGGTACTATTGTGTTTATTATTATACTCAATACTATGATTTGTTTGGCCAAGATTTCAACTGACATGCAACAATACAATAAAGTAATATTTGTTACTGTTCCGTGTCTAAGGCAAAACAATCAAATTGTTTGATTGTCCTCGTCCGACCGACCATCATTGGCGTCGTGACCGATTATATTTTATTTTGTTCATTAAAAATCTCAAAAAAAATTGTCAACAAATGTTGAAACAGGAAGAAACTAGATATTGAATATAAAGCAGTTTACCAACCCAATCCTAAACAATTAATTAGTCTAAATTGATAACAGCATTTAGCAGGGGATGGGTGTATGTTTCTTGTGGTGGCCCAGGCATTTTGGCCGATAGGATTAAAGCCTTCTCAACATCTGCATTTTATAGCGATTATTTTTATAGTTCTTGTGTATTTTGTCATGTAACTAATTGTATTTTGTGGAGAGAAATAACATACTGATATGAATAAAGCTTGTGTGGGAGCTCCATGCCGGTGTATTAATCATTTAAAAGTGTAAATGACTGAGTTATCGATTTCATCACAAAGATTCACATCTTCCGATCATGATGACTGCAGGTCTCGAAATTAACACTGGGCCACTAGCCTTGATCAAGGCAGTCGCATTTTTCACTCCAAAAAAGACGCCGTAAACACACCCGTATGTGTGTGCGTAAGGTGTGTATCGCATCGCACGACCCACCCGTATACACTGTGTGTGTATTACGTCGTACGACGCCCGTACACACACTGTGCGCAGGTCATCCGCACTCGTACCACTCTCCGCATGCGGAGGCCGTCAGGCCGACAGCCTTGACGGGTCTGTAACTTCCGGGTTTAATGTGTTTCTTGATATTTTCGTCCAATATTGGACGAAAATGGGGGGGCTCTCGGATATGCTAGTATGCAGCTCATGAATATTTAAATCTTTCGTCAGACCTATTGCAGACAACACAGGATGGGAAGCAAATGAATATTATTCATTTTGACGTCCAATCACGAGCTTCTCTCACTATGACCTTTGTACCATATCAATATCATGCTTGCTGTATGTGATGCGATGTGAGTAGTTACCGACTTAATGGCGTTTGTGTGTAGCATTGTCTCAGCCATTTTTGACCGGTAATCTGCGAGGCTGGTCAGAGTCAGCTCACAAGTGCTGAACCCGGCCGCGGCCCCTGGAGCTTTTTGCGCTGCACTCAAGTTCCCTCATTGGACTTCCCTGATCACTCGCCATTCTTTTGGTTATTAATTCTGGAGTTGATGTAGTTTCTGCATCTGTCTTTTCCTGACATGTCCTCTCGAAGTCCGACTCTGTGCAGCCACACCGTCTTCATACTTTTGAATTGTTCTCAGACAGGGTCTTATAAGAATTTACTGCCAAACAAAAATTGACAGGATACAGCCACACATGATACATGTGAAATAGATTTTTAGCTACCCTATTCTAGTGAATGTACTTGGGAAATTTGGTTAGGCAGCTCTTTTTTAGTGGGGCGGCCCAAATGATATAAAAAGTGCAATGAGCTATATGCCCTCATGATGAAACAATCAATAATGGTAGTTTATTGAGGTCTTTGTTTTGTATATTCTACCTCCTATGAATGCACCAACAATGATTAAATCACTGTTTAATGCTGCAAGATGGAGACAGTACATGGTCAATCGGGCCTTACGTCACTACGAAAAATACATCAGAAAGCGTCTTCCTGCTGGAAAATGGTGTATGTAATGTATGTAACAAATCGATCCACGCAACCTCATTTGTTTAATTCCATGCCCTCATTGTCTCGCTCAGCTGAGGAGAATACGCAACATTTTCAGATAGGTATTATTATAACCATTACTCTATGTTATAACAAAGTATTCCCAAATTCAAACCGGCGCGCCAGTGTAGCCACATGTGGATTCTGCATGCATATTCATAAGAATGAGTAAACAAGACTTCCGCCACTGACCAATGGGGTCTCGCCTTTCGCGCGCATTATAGTAATGAGTCATCGGCGGGGAGACAGAAACGTCAAGGCGTTGATCGGTGAGTGGCGCATACAGCTCACACGACCACGCGCGCACCGTATACTGAACACACAGACACCATGCACACAGCTCGGGCGGGTTGGTAGCTCGGGTTGGTAGCTCGGGTGTGTAGCGCTGCGCAAATAAAATAAAAATGAAAACAATATAATAAAATTGAGAAAAAACTCCAACGCCTTGATCAAGGCTACTGGGCCACA
Source organism: Plazaster borealis (assembly GCA_021014325.1). Taxonomy (NCBI): domain Eukaryota; kingdom Metazoa; phylum Echinodermata; class Asteroidea; order Forcipulatida; family Labidiasteridae; genus Plazaster; species Plazaster borealis. Next base: position 15,629,545 of record CM037468.1, on the reverse strand, counting down.
GGCCCACAGAGGCCAGTGATTCTAGCCCCGGGCCTGTAAAGTCAGGACCAGATAAGTCCAGTTGGTCTTGTGTTTTTCAATTGACATTCAGAGTTCCTCACTGTGTAATAATTTGGGGGTTTTTAGCGAGGGGGGAAGAAGGGGATTATTAAAGGAACGTTACAGAACTGGTAATTAAAATTTTCTTTAAGATCACAGATTTACATAAAACTTACACGGTCTAATGATGATGATAGTAGAAAACATCCCTAGAAATATTTCTGTCTGAAATGCCATATTTTATGAGAAATAAATAAAACTAATTTCCGATTGGAGTTTATCGCTCATGAGCGTTTTATTCATGCATTGTATAACACATGCAAAATGTGTAATCGGTTTTTCAATATTTTCTCGTGACCCAGATGGCCGATCGATCTCAAACTTCTACAGGTTTGTCAGTTTATGTATATGGTGGATTATATAAAGTGCTTAACTGTTTTGTTAGCAAAAACCAATTCTGTAATGTTCCTTTAAAACTAAAAGAACACAAGAATTAAGAAATCCCTCAACCAAAAAGGGCAGTGAAGCCAAATCGTCCTAAGAACTTATTACAATACAAACATTTAATTAAAAAGTAATAATAATAATACCACATTTGTAAAGTTTTATTTATTTATCTGTGAATAAACATATTCGGAGGCGCTGGAAAAAAGATACATTACAATACTAAGATAATCAAGGCATACAGATTACTGCAGAGGGTGTACATAAGATGCTCACCAATGTCAAGTAGAGCACATGTCACACAAAAAAACAAGTGGATAAATACAATATTATATGTAAAGTTTGGATGGAACTATATCTGACGGAAGTTTGTATTATTTCAGGTTTACAAAAAGCAAACCGAGTTATTTTGGATAAAGTTATTAGTTTATTTTTCGAACTTACCACCTTTTCCTTTTGAGCACAGTGTTGTGAAACAGCGCCACCAATAGATTAACAAAGCAAACGCTAGCCATAAGCGAACGACTGTTGTGTGTGAGTTTCCGCAGCGTTCGTTTTTAGCAGTAGATCAGTGTACAAACGCCCATTCGATTCTAATTCTACGCGATTGACAAAACAGTCGTTGACTGCTCTTCTCGATCACATTATAACAATGGCGACGAAGCTGTTTGTGGTAAGATAGAAAATTTTATGGGAAAAATTAGGGTTTATTAAGTTGAAGTTTGTTTGACCAAATTCACTTTGGGAAGAAAACATATAATAACACTTACGTCAATGCCACAATCATTTTACGTTGGACTAATCACGAACAATGGGTCTACCTCCTCCTCCATGGACATGATGATGGTAAGAAAAAACGTAAATGTTTTTGTTCTTGTCTAAACATCGCTGCTATGTCAGCACACTCCACCGTTGTCTTGTGTTGTTGGAGTGTTTTATTTGTCTGCCTTTGTATTCTAGCTAGGTAGTACAGTGTAGTGAGTAGTATTAACAAGTAATATATACTAGTAGCTTCATTCTGCTGTTTGTCATACCCTTGAAGTTGTTATCTATACATTTTTCTCCAAAGTACTCGTACGTTTTTCTTTAAGTTTAAAAAGGTAGGCCCGGTAGAGTTACTCCTAGAACTATGAGGTTCGTTACTCGAGTCATACTATCATAGTTCTAGGAGTACGGTAGGGTCACTTTGGGTTTGCATTTGGTATAATGACCCCCCCTCCTCATCCCCAATCTCCAAAGATCGCCTAGCCCTTAGCCCACCTTGTTGAGCTGTAATGGCTCTCTTTTAACATCGGTCTTATAACACTCACCATTACAGCCCACCATCCATACATGTCTTAAACGCGTAGTTTTAAAGTACGAGCAAGTCGTACCTGTTTGATCACAAATTTCTCCCACTTATAAACATCACATACTACTCCAACCTACCTCACTTTGTTCCTTACATCCTTACAATTTTTGTGACATATTCCAGGGCTCACCAAATGATGCCTTTGTCCAGATATGATGATTTGAAAATGGCCAAAAAAAGTTGTGTACAAAAATTACATTGAAGTTCGTCTCGTAACGGGGCCGCCATTTAACTTCTGCTTCACTGCCTGTTGATCGTGAGAAAGTCAGGGCGCCCGGCTGATCATGAATATGCAGAAGCGAGGAACGTGCAACAGCATTGTAGTTTTTTAGCCTACAGCAATCGCCGCGCGACGTCACCTTATGCATATTCATGAATTGCCGTGCACGCGCGCACACATCGAGCTCCGAAGTACTACAGCTTCCCTGACGTCATTTGATGCATATTCATGATACGCCATACTCACACGCACGGACAGATCAGCCAGGTGCCCTGACTTCTCACGATCAACCTCAATGTAATTTTTGTACACAATTTTTTTTGGCCATTTTCAAATCATCATATCTGGACAAAGGCATCATTTGGTGAGCCCTGGAATATGTCACAAAAATTGTAAGGATGTAAGGAACAAAGTGAGGTAGGTTGGAGTAGTATGTGATGTTTATAAGTGGGAGAAATTTGTGATCAAACAGGTACGACTTGCTCGTACTTTAAAACTACGCGTTTAAGACATGTATGGATGGTGGGCTGTAATGGTGAGTGTTATAAGACCGATGTTAAAAGAGAGCCATTACAGCTCAACAAGGTGGGCTAGCCTAGCCCTAAACATAAAACAGGCCTAGAGAGGCCGGGTAAGGCCATTTTGCAAAGGGCACTTCACTTAAAAAATCTTAAGGACAAATTTCCGCATCCGGCCACCACTTTACTTTCTAAGTCAAGGATTTATATGATTTTGTAATAGATGTTGGACTTTATTTCCCTTTTTTAAATATTCCTCTTGAGGAATAGGTAGCTAAAACCCTAATTTTTGACCTTTAAAAAGGAAAATTAAAGCCCACATTTCATCACGCGGTCGGAACTATTGCGCACACATATATGCCCAAAGGAACTATAAAACGGAGTGTAGCAAGCAGTGTTGTGAAGAACACCATACATGTAGATCCAAAACTGGTGGATTTTGTTCATGATTTTGACACTTTGTAATAGTTCAAAGTGCCTGTGCCTCTCTGTATACATTCGGACAGGTAAGGATATAATTTGTCCTAAATGAAGGGAGATTAAGTGGTGGCTGGATGCAGAATTTTAACAAGAGAAAGTTGTAATTTTTCTCCGAAATTCGAAAGCCTCCTTGTTATAAAGATGGCAATGATGCTGTCTTTAGTAAGTATCCTTTGGGGTTATTTGGTCTGAAGTGCCCCTGTTGATAATAATCCAATAAAAGCTGTCAACAAATTTGAATCTTCAAAGTTCGCCTAAAGCCCTAAACATAAAGCAGGCCTAGAATTTCATCTTTGAGAGGGTAAGGCCATTTTCGTTTTCAAAAGAGCACTTCATTTGGAAAATCTTAAGTTTAATGTCTATGGGAAACTTTTGAATGGGTATCAAGGCAAAGACTACTCCTAGAACTATGAAGTTCGTTCTGCTATCGTCTCCACGAATGCGGTGACGATAGCGGAATGAAGTACCTTGTACTGTAGGCCAAGACCAGGGCTCGATTTCATAAAGAGTTAAGATTGATCTTAAGTGCAAATCAATCTTAATTGCTAAGCAAAACTTGTGATGTCACAATACAAATTACTATGGTAATACTGACAACTCATCTTTAGATGAATCTTTAGTGCTTTGTGAAAACGACCCCAGGTGCAACAGAGGTCATGGACTTTGTGGCCTCCGTGTAATTCTGGGCCTGCTAGTGCTAAGGGCAACTTTTTGAGATTATATTTCCTTGGGGTCCATTTGTCATGTTTGTGAAATGGTTCGGCCAGAGATGCAGTTGGTACCTGCTGTCACCTTGCCTGGATTCAACGTTCATGATGAAAATAATTTGACAGTTTTTTGCTGTTTTCTAAAAAGATAAACACTGTATTCAGCTGAAACCTTCACAGGTAGCTTTTATTGTATCTTTTTTGATAATTGTTTTTAAAGGTATCGTACACGTTTGGTGATGACTCAAAACAAATATTAGCATAAAAACTTACTTGGTAACAAGCAACGGAGAGCTGTTGATAGTATAAAACATTGTAGGAAACGACTCCCTCTGAAGTAACGTAGTTTTTGAGAAAGAGGTAATTTTTCACTAAAATAATAAAAACTTCTTGCAAGAAGTTTTTATTCCTATCTGAAAGCACACCAATTTGTACAACAAGGGTGTTTTTTCTTTCATCATTTTCTTGCAACTTCGATGACCAATTGAGCCCAAATTTTCACCGGCTTGTTATTTTATGCATATGTTGGGATACACCAAGTGAGAACACTGGTCTTTGACAATTTCCAAACGTGTTCAGTGCCTTTAATTAAATTGTGTTTATTTGCACAGGGAAAATTTCTATACGATCTTCACCTTTTTATTAAGGTCACTTTTGCCATTACCTCTTTCTATCTTTTTTTGATGAACATTGGATATTATTACTATATTACTTCCCTTCAAAAAAAATGTCCTTTTGAGCAACTGGCAGAAATGGCAATTGTAATGGGCCATTCAGAATCAATGTTGTACATTTGTCAAAATTGTGTGTGGGTGGGTGGATAACAAAAACAATTAATGAAAAATGAAATTCAGTTCACAATTTTTGTTATATTAATAGCTCTCAGAAAAATACCCAGCGGCCTCTCTTATTAGGAAATTAGATCATTTAGCATTGTCAATCATGTCTGTGCTGTTCCATTGTTATCGGGTGACCTTGTTTTCCCACAGCGGACCGCTGCGCCTAATGGGGGAAACGGCATGAATTGTTCTCTTTTCTGTTGTATAACTGCAAAGTTGCACACTGTAAGCCAGGGAAGAGCCACTAAAAACTCCTGAGCTGGGAGAACATACATGTAGATCTACTGCTTCATTTGAGGCGTTACTTTGTCCTTCAGTGTACAGGGTATATTAAAAAATCTGTTAATATCTAAAAATCAACTTGGGTTGGGTGGGTCAAAACAATTTCAAAAACAAATATCGACATTTTTAAAAGTCTACTTTGTTCATCTCTTCTGTTCTCCGTAGGGTTTCTTGATGTGAAGAAGCTTCTTAAGGTGCTTCATGTTTGACGCTCACCCCGACCACAGGCAGTGTTGTGTTTCAAGGTTTGATTTGTACTAAAACACTAAGCCAGCACAATGCCGCTGAAAAAGATCGCTGTCACTCCCATCATCTCCAAACAGCCCAGCGTCGTGGAGGAAACGGATGTGGGTCTGTACAACCATGGCAATGAGCAGGATAGTAAAGTAAGTTCCATGTACTTGTCCTTTTCTTTCTTTGTTTTTTCTTTTTTTCTGTAAAAGAATGAGTGCCACCTTAGTAATTTTACAGCAGCCTATAGCCTACTTTACTTGATGAAACTAATAATGCACAAACTTTGGACATGCTGAGCGAATTTGGGGGGTTTTCCTACTCTGCGATTGTCCCTCCACAAAACCTTGGGTTAGGGTTAGGGTAAGACTTGCATGTATGGGTTAGGAGTAGGGGTAGGCTTAGGGGGTAGGGGTAGGGGTAGGGGTAGGGGTAGGGTAAACAAAAAGTATTATTAATCTTGTCCATTGCCACACAATATGACTTATTAATTAGGGGTTCGTGCAATATTAGGATCTCATTTTTGCAATTTTAAGAATAAAAAATTACGCCAAATTCTCACTGAGCAAAAACCTTACTTTGTGAAAATCCCTACTTTGAGCAGCACCATCAGCTGCCCAATCTGCAGATAGGGCAGCTCAAGGGCAGCTCAATCTGCAGATAGGGCAGCTCAATCTGCAGATAGGGTAGCTCAATCTGCAGATAGGGCAGCTCAATCTGCAGATAGGGCAGCTCAATCTGCAGATAGGGCAGCTCAATCTGCAGATAGGGCAGCTCAATCTGCAGATAGGGCAGCTCAATCTGCAGATAGGGTAGCTCAATCTGCAGATAGGGCAGCTCAATCTGCAGATAGGGCAGCTCAGACATGTCAGAGTGTACAGTGCTTATAACACGTCGGTGTAGGTTTAAGACAACCAACAATTTAAAACGGATCAATTCTACTACTGTTATTATTCAAATAATTTTCTAATGATAAATTAGTGTATTAAGGTAACTTGTGTAAGTCGGACTGGGTCTCAAATCAAGTAACTTGAGTCTTGGACTCAAACTCAGCCTACAACTACAAGTTACTTGACTACTACTCTCGGCAGGATTAAGTTTCATACTTTTATATTTACTAGTCAAACTGTCTGTGTATATCGTCTTCTTGTATCATGCACTTTTCCATGTGTCCGATCGGTTTAGTGAACCGGACTCAAGTTCCGATGGCAAAATCGTGGGTTCATTTTATTTATTAAATTTGGTTGTGAAGCCAAAGATTCTCAGCAAAGCAAACTTAATCACTATACTAGCCAAAATCCCCATGGAGAGAAGACAAAGAAGGAAGTTTCAATTTTAGATGTGGGAGAATTATTCCAAGGGAAAACCCACGCAGTCAGGTAGGGACTGAAAACCCAATCCACATAGTGCCCCTAGTGGGATTCGAACCGGGGTCCTAAAGGTGGAAGGCGAGGAAAGATACCACTTCGCCACCCCAACCGCCCTAATCTTGTGGTTGATTTAGCTTTGTGCGCTACATACTTGGCGGCACAGGCTGTAATACGGCACAGGGAGCTGATAATATTGTTCACGTGCCATGAGCTTCACAATTGACCGAAACCGGCACTAAATGTCCATTATCATTACCCGGTATATTCTTTATTATTTAATTAATTTTATATCTTACTTTTTGGCTCGTAAATTTATGTAAATTTTTATATAATTCAACAACATTATCTGTTGAACAGTTTTAGAAATTGGGGCAAGTTTGTTCCCTCCACAGAAACCAATACTAACACTAACAAAAGAACACAATTTGTACTTCTACATCAAGCGGAAAAATGAACTGGTGTTAATCCCTGTTCCTTTATAGAGAACAACAAAAGATACGGGAATCTACAAATTGCTTTGAAGTTTGTAAAGCATGCGTAGCAGATACAATGTACGTGTCATCCTGTTTGTCATACGCAGGAGTATTGTATCCATGGAAACCCTTGGCATTTAGTGATTGCATAAAATGGAACTGCACAGCAAAAAGAGGAAAACCTGTTTGAGTACATAATAAAAAATGGTTTCTCGTTGGGGTCTTCGGGAAAAAAGAAAGGATGAGGCCCCCTTTTTTTTTCTTCAAGATGCTAGATTGTTTTCTCCTCAAAAACCTTTGACTGGAATAGGTAGACTCCCTTCATCCAATGTAACTCATTAGCCAGTTAACGCCAAGAGATTGGCGCTTACATGTAACTTTCCTGGTCATGCAAATGGACGCCGGATAAAACTTTTTTTTGTTATAATGTAATAAATTGGATTTTTTGAAGGGGGTAGGAAAATTGGTTAGCGGTCTTTTGATACCTCAGACAGTGTTGCAGAGCAGAAACAAATTGTGTAATGTGCCAGCTCAGTGCCTGATCATCAGTCAGTCACATGTAATGGAGCCCGTTAAAAAATAAAACGTGCTTGTACACCTGTATTTACACTTCCTGATGTCAGATATTTCATATCTGTGTGTAATTTTGCTAACACAAGCAAGTTCCGGTAGGGAAATATTGCGCAAGCTGAAATTTCCAATGTGCAATGTTCTGTTCCGAAGTCCATTATGTTGTTTTATGAGGCATTTCTAAACAAAACTTTGTCTTTTTAATAAATATGCCTAAAATATTTGCCTCTGTTTCATTGTGTTTCATATAATTATTATTCTAGAAGTTCTTTATACACTTTTGTTCAAAAGACCTTCTTTATAATTATTTGTATAATGTACATTTTGCAAAATGGAAATAAATTTTGAGTTGAATGTAAAGAGTAACATGTTGAAGAGTTTCAAATCCTCAGGTTAAAGGGATTGTATACTGTACGTTTGGTAATTGGAACCCATTTTTTTTCAATCCTACATGTATAGTTGTAGATACCATAAAACTAACCTGTAAAAATTTCATTTCAAAAGGTGGTAGCGTTTTTGAGATAATACCGAAAATCTGGAGTGGTTATGTCCACGCAGGAAGAATAATCTGCAATTGGAATACACAATCTGTAGTGACGCTTCTCAGTTTCAAATTTTGGGGATAAAAACTGATATCTTTTTCCATAACCGCAGTACTGCGAAGTGAAAAGTTTCTCAAAACGCATTTAATACTATCCAAAGCTGTTGTACTTCTTACCAAGTAAGTTTTTATTGCCATTAATTTTCAGAGTCATGCCTTAACAGGGATACAGACCATTTAACAGTTGGCATTTCTCTCTAGTCAATGGGGAAATAGTACCTGTTTGTCATTCTAATCCAAGCAATAAAGAATTTTGTTCAACGAATGTTATTTTGAATGTTACCTACAGTACATGTTGATTTGACATTCTAATTCTACTCTGGTGATTGCAAGAGTGTGGAGATATTGTTGTTTATTGGGAGTCCTGCCTGTGCGTGGAGAATTTGGAATGCATGATACTTATTGTGTTTTGTGTATTGTAATATTGTGTAAAAACCGCCTGCCCCCATATTCCATGCGTGGTGAGTGTGCCAGACCAATCACTGCATGTCGGTGGTCTCCGCGCACTCCACGCACGGAGAGTGTGGAGATCATAAAAGGATGCAAAGCAATACCCGGCGTAAGTGTGCAGAATTGTCTCCGCGCTCTCCACGCAAGGAGAGTGTGGAGATAGATCATGACAGCCATTGTGTTGACCTATACTCAATACATTCCACATTCTCCACGCACAGGCAAGACTCCCCATAATGTCCAAAAAACAATACCTCCACACTCTCCACGCAGAGAGTCTAAGTTCTTTCGTTTGAAACTGTAGGTATGTTTGTGCAAAGAAAACCGGGAGTGAACGGTCATTTTTGGTCTAGCCAAATGTTTGTTTTTGGTTTACATGTATGACGAGGCGTTCTACTGCTAATGTAATGTAGCTCCATGTATATTGTTGGTCTGAGGACTGCACTACATTTTATGCTGCTTTGTACATGGAATGAGACAAACAATGTTGCACGGCGCTGTGATGGGGTCAATGGTGTTTTGTACCCTCGTAGAGTAAATGGCACCTTTTGCTTCGCCTCGGGTGCCTTTCGCACCCAACGTACAAAATCCATGGACCCGAGTGTTAGCCAGAGGGGTGTCTGGGTGTCTTTTGGACACCCTGTTTTAAATTTAGACACCCTGTTTGATCTGTCATTTACATGTATTGTAAGTGAACAATTTGGACAACCAGTTTTAAAATTTCCTGCAAATTTGGACACCCTTTTACCAAATCCTGGCTAAAACCTTGTACCCGATCACCTAATTCAACAATTGTTTTGTTATACCATGGTAATGAGCAAACGAATTGTAATCAACAATGTCGGGCGTTGACAGAAAATAATATTGAGTCTTAAGTCATGTCAGTGTAGACGTTAAAAAACTTGTTTGTTTTTTATCTGAATGCAGTTCTTTGCGGCGATTTTACACTTTAAGTCACAAAACACAGTACAAAATACGCACCTTCCAAAGAAACAAAATGACACATGTTTATAAGTTTTATGCAATTGAAGAAGAAATTAGGCATAAATTACAAAAATAGAACAGACATTTTATGGAACGGATCGGAAAGTTGCAGACATTAAAAAACTGAGTGCAGTTCTTTGCGGCGATTTTACATTTTAAGTCACAAAACACGGTGCAAAATACGCACCTTCCAAAGAAACAAAATGACACATGTTTATAAGTTTTATGCAATTGAAGAAGAAAGTAGGCATAAATTACAAAAATAGAACAGACATTTTATTAAACGGATCGGAAAATTGGCCTAGACAGTCATGCACATAATGTACATTATCCGCAGGCAGAATATGGTGAAAAGAATCAATACGCAGACAGTTCTGTTGTCGCTGTTCCACCGTATGTAATTAAGGCATGGCCTTGTCCATATTATGTACAGTAAGTGTAGCTTTTAAAAGCAGTTTGGTGTTTACCCATGGTTTATCACACGGTTGCATGCCTGATACTTCATGGATGCATGCAGTGGTGGCAATTGTCTTCATGATCCTGGTCATTGCCTTCATGCCCCTGGTCATTGCCTCCATGCCCCTGGTCATTGCCTCCGTGCCCCTGGTCATTGCCTCCATTTCCCCCTGGTCATTGCCTCTACGCCCCTGGTCATTGCCTCCATGCCCTTGGTCATTGCCTCCATGCCCCTGGTCATTGCCTCCATGCCCCTGGTCATTGCCTCCATGCCCCTGGTCATTGCCTCCATGCCCCTGGTCATTGCCTCCGTGCCCCTGGTCATTGCCTCCATGCTCCTGGTCATTGCCTTCCTGCCCCTAGCAATTGCCTCCATGCCCCTGGTCATTGCCTCCATGCTCCTGGTCATTGCCTCCATGCCCCTTGTCATTGCCTCCACGCCCCCTGGTCATTGTCTCCATGCCCCTGGTCATTGCCTCCATGCCCCTTGTCATTGCCTCCATGCCCCTGGTCATTACCTCCATGCCCCTGACCATTGCCTTCATGCCCTTGGTCATTGCCTCCATGCCCCTGGTCATTGCCTCCATGCCCCTGGTCATTGCCTCCATTTCCCCCTGGTCATTGCCTCCATGCCCCTGGTCATTGCCTCCATGCCCCTGGTCATTGCCTCCATGCCCCTGGTCATTGCGTCCATGCCCCTGGTCATTGCCTCCATTTCCCCCTGGTCATTGCCTCCATGCCCCTGGTCATTGCCTTCATGCCCCTGTTCATTGCCTCCATGCCCCTGGTCATTGCCTCCATGCCCCTGGTCATTGCCTCCATGCCCCTGGTCATTTTCTCCACGCCCTGGGTCATTGGCTCCATGCCCCTGGTCATTGCCTCCATGTCCCTGGCCATTGCCTCCATGCCCCTGGTCATTTTCTCCACGCCCTGGGTCATTGCCTCCATGCCCTGAGTCATGGAGGCAGCGGAGGCAATTGTCTCCATGCCCCTGCCCTGGTCATTGCCTCCATGCCCCTGGTCATTGCCTCCATACACCTGGCCATTGCCTCCATGCCCCTGGTCATTGCCTCCATTCCCCTGGTCATTGCCTCCATGCCCGAGTCATGGAGGCAGCGGAGGCAATTGCCTCCATGCCCCTGCCCTGGTCATTGCCATGATGCCCTTTGAGGAAACAGGTCAATAGGTATGCACACCAACTCGTACTCGACACCAAATGTTAACTGGGTACTGCACCTTCACCACATGATATCATATTGAATGCTGGCAATGGAAGATCACTTAAAAACACAGTGGACAATATTAAACAGTCAGACAGTAGGAGGGTTGTTCAATACATACATTTACAACTTACATAATGTACACTCATTTTGCCTCCTAAATGTACTTGAACATGTTTTTGTCTCTTGTCCACCAAGACCCCAGCCACCGCCACCATTCAACCCCAGGCTTAAAATCCTGGTTACTAGCAAATCACATCGAGGACAAAATTTCAAGGTGAACAAATTAAAAACTGGATCTTGCAATGTTGTACATTACCGGAAAGGGTTACCTAGTAACTAGAAACTAGCTCAATCTAGAGCTGCCTATACAATAGGTGAATATTTATTGTAGTGTTCATGTAGGTCGCATGTATTGGGGCGCACAAACCAGGTTTCAAATTCACATCAAGCACAAAGATTCATCTTAAAATGAGCTGTCGATGTCAATATCACCATGGTGATTTGTATTGTGACACCACACTTTGCTTAGCAGTTAAGATTGATACACATCATAATTAAGATCAATCATTGCTCTTTGTGAAACCGAGCCCAGAACATTTTTGTTTGTTTTCGGAATCATAAATAAATGATTGATATGCTGGGCCCAATTTCATAGAGTTGCTTATAATTTTAAGCACAAAAAGTAGCTAAGCACAACAAAATTATGCTTACCAGACTAAGGTTACCAGCCAAACTACCATATCACGTGTTCAATTTGTGACTGGTATCCTGCTCATTTCTGCTAAGCAGAAAATTATTAAGCAATCTTTTCTGCTTAAGCAGCTATATGAAATCGGGACCTGGTGTCCATTCCTTTCGCACTCTTCTGATCAGAAACACTAGAGCTTGAGTCCGGTCGCCACACACCAGTCAAAGAACCTGTGCAAATTCATTCAAATTTGGCGGGTGCGTTTTTTAGCAGAGCTGCCATTTCTCCCTGATTCTGTAGAAAGTTCCCTGAAAATAAACCAATCTTTCCATGTTCTAATAATGAAACAAATTTGAAAATTTCCCTGATAATGGAAAGCTTGTCCCTATAATATTATGTTGATTGTAATTTTAAATATCTCCCTGATTGTTGTACAGAATCACCCTGAACGCAAGATGCAAATATTTGCAGCTCTGGTTTAGTTTATTTATTTTATTTATTTTTTATTTTAATTTTTTGGACAATACAATATACAACCAGAGGCCATCCTGGGAAAGGCAAAAAAAAAAACTGTCATCAAAAAAGATGTGCCCTCCCAGTTTAAATAGAAAACAAAAACATCTTATGTTTTGTCAGGGGTTCTGTGACGCTCATATCGGGTTTATTTTGATTGCAACAAACGTCACAAGCAATGATGTTTTATGGGGACCGTCTTAAAATGCAATTTCCTTTATAATGACTTTATGTCAACCACAAATATTTCTATGGAGGATTGTTACTGGTACATGAGCTTTATTAAATCAGTCAGCTTTTCAGATTTGACATTTATAATATTACTAATAAAAACAGTTAAGCATTTATGAAGCGCCCTAAAAGGAACACAGCGCTGAACGAGGCAATATTATAAAACAACAATGAAACTCAATGTACAGAAAAATTATTATCAAAACAAAACAAAGCACGAATTAGTCAAACAGGTGTGTCTTAGGAGACCGTTGATATTGTCCAAAGTTTTTGTCTCACTGATGTTGATGGGCAGATAGTTCCAAAGGCATGGTCCAGCGGCTTGAAACGCTTTATCACCGGTAGGAGTTCTGGGCCCAACTTCATAGCGCTGCTTAACGGTAAGCAAATTTTCGTGCTAACTGTAGCAGAAAAATTTGCTTGTTCATAAGCGTATTTCACAGGTTAGCAAGAAAATTAGGTGGCCATCTTGCGCGTTCACCATGGATTTGCATTATTACGTCATTCATTTTCATACAGTACATGTAAGTACCGGAAGGTTAGCATGCCTTTTCGTATGCTTACGGTTAGCAGCGCTATGAAATGGAAACTCGCTCAGTAAGCACAAAATTGGCTGTTAAGCAGCTTCATGAAATTGAGCCCTGGTTCTAGGCACAATTTAGTCCAGCATTCTCCAGAAGACGGTCAGACTATACTGATCGAAACGTCGAGCAGAAACCGGCTCTTCTTATAAAGCCAGCAATACTCAAAAGAGATTGTTTCATGGTGTCACCGCAAACCTTACTAACTCGACAATTAGAAGAGTTGAGTCTAGCGAAGAGCGAATGGCATATCTGGGTTTGTGAAATGAAATCAGGTTTTGCAGGGATATTTATTTTTTTTTAATTGTTCTTTTTTTTACCTAGGATCAAATTCATAAAAAAACTGAAGATTAAATTGTATATAACTCCCCAGATTGCAGAGTAGGGCTTCTAAAATCAAAGATAAATGTTATTAGTGGGCTTCGTGCTCCCAAGTTTTCGAGCTCACAAGCTTTCGCGCTTTGCGCTCAGAGTTCAGGGTTTTTTTCAACAGCCTATCACATCCCTGTTTTGAAGATACTTCAGGGCTTGTGAATTTAATGCATTTTTAGACGATGACAAGGATTTTGAGTTCATTACGCTTACGGATCTGCAACCAATAAAGAGGATGTACATGTACATGTAACAAGGGGACACTGGACGTGTCACATCCCACCAAAAAATGCCGCTCTATTATCAATGAAACATTCCTGTTCTTTGTCCTTTCATTAAAACTCAATGTGTTATTTTTGTTAAAAAGTCCATTATTTTATTTTACATTCGAGAATGAAAAAATGCAATGTCAGCGTTTCCATGGTTTTCTATCCTTGTAGATCTGTACGTAAGCTGTAGTTTTCTGTTATTGATATTTCAGTGTGCGGTTTGTCAAGTCCTAAATGTCAGAAGGCATCAGCGCTGCATTAAAGTATTGCTAGCATTGTAAACAATTTCCCGTCGCAAGAAAAAAATACATGGGCGGGCCGGTGAGGTAGAATCAAAGGTTCCTTTTCTTCGTGGATCATGAATAAATTGGTGCCAATTTCCATGACATGTATTTTATGCAATATTCAGTTCAAGTTAATGTAATTTGAAATGCCTTGAAAAATCAATGACGTGTTAAGATAAAAGTCAACCTTTGCGACTACATTATAATGTATACCGTATGCACTATAGACTGTGCAAGTCTCGCGCGTGTTCGAACTTCCGGGACCAAGGTGGACCCAACCACTTTGAGTTTTACGTGTGCGTGTAAACAAGGTGCTAATGCATGGGTCTCATAACTCAAATACATGTAGCTCTGCATGTACCTGTCGTGAAAAATAATGAGTTTTTTTAGACGCCCGTCGGGTGTGATAAAAGCACTATAATGCATCAAAACAAATTATTCCTATAAACGCAAGAATTTTGACTGAAAAAAACCATAATGTGTACTCAGGGTTCTCCCTCAGGTTTTTGTCAAAACTGTGGGGCATTCTGGACCCAAATTGTTGAATGTTATTCTACTTGGTGTTTATCTTGGTTTTAAAAGCCCTACTGTGCAATCTGGAGCATTCTATATGGTTTTCTCTGGATGTTGTTTGTGAAACTGTTTTTAAAAAAACCTTCTAATTTTTGATATTTTTTTCTTTTTTTGTATCGGCCGAAATTTGCGCGTATCAGCCCGCAAATTGCGCATTTCGGCCCGATATGCTAGCTTGTACATGGGTAGAACCCTGGTACTACATTTATTTAAAGATTTTCTCAAAGTGGCTTTAAAGACTGGTTGCTATGTACTCAACTATCTGCTGACGTACAGACCAGGGGCCCAATTTCATGGCTCTGCTTACCGTAAGCAAAGAATCGGCGCAAGGGAAGCAGGGAATTCCGCGCTTACCGCAAGCATATTTCACAGGTTAGCAGGGAATTCTTTGCTTGTGCGCATGCGTACTCCACATTTACTAGGCATTCTTCGCTTACTTACACAGCTAGCGCAGAATTTCGGCGGCGCTTGCCCTGTAAGTGGATAATGGTAATCGTAAGCGCAGAATTTGGCGGTAAGCGGAGCCATGAAATAGGGCCCTGTAGAGGGTAAGGAACTTTTGTTTGAATTTATTATTTATGTTTTCTGTCGATCACCTTAAATATTCAGACCACTTAGTATATTATTTGCAATTACACACAGCTTAGTTTTGACAAATATTTACCTTGCGTTTTATAATGAGTTATTAAACGGGGAACTGTCGTCACGATCATTGCAGGCCTGTGTTTCAGCAAGGTTTTAGCCAGGGTTTCGTAAAAGGTTGTGAACATTTGCTGGAAATTTTAAAACTGCGTGTCCAAATTGTTCACTTACAATACATTTACATATAAATGACAGATACAACAGGGTGTTCAAATTTAAAACAGGGTGTCCAAAAAACACCCAGACACCCCTCTGGCTAACACTATGTACAGTAGTGGCTGTACATGGAATCACATGACAATCATCACAATATGATGGTACCCTTTGCGATTTGACGACTGGCGCGCATGCATTAACTAGGTTAGAGTACATAATTCTATTTACAGCCAGTGTCGCCGACAGTCAAAAGGAAAACGCACTGTTTGCACTTTATCAAAAAATATATTTTTACATCTTCTTGAAGTTATTTTCTTTTCTGAGAGTCATGAGATATCAATCATTCAACAAAATGTTTGTTTGTTTGTTTGTTTGTTTTTGTTTTGTTTTTAATTGTATTTCATCTTGTGAGACTACATGTGTTTTTTAAAAGTGTATGACCAGTAGGGATTTGTAAACAAAGTAATTTGGGGTGAAATATTCACACAGCTGAACAGGCTGAATAAAGTTTCTCAAACTTGTGAGTGAAATTTGTCCTGTTTGTTTGCGTTAATATGAGGATAGACTATACAAAAAATGAAATTATTTGATAAAAAAAAGGAATTAGTTATGAACTATTAAGTGATTTTGTGGGTTCAGCTACAGCTACTTAGGGTTTAGCAACCTGTAGGGTTATATCTCAAACTTCAGACGACATATTTTTATCCATGTTGCCGTTGTGATTGTTATTGTAACAGATTATTGATCCGTTTGGTTGTTAGCACTTTGGACTGATTCGTCGCTGCATTGACCAACCGTAAACGCAAACACGCGCCCGAAACTCTGACACATTAATAAAAAGAAACCTAGTTAGAAACCGTTGATGCCATTTAGATTTGCTACGTCACATCTTTTGTGTGTGTGGTACAAGGCAGAGCAAGATGCATGTGGCGTTGTCATGTACATTCAACCAACATGGACGCCATTAGATTATGGGCCCAATTTCATTAAGCTGTCAAGCACCAAAAATTGCTTAGCACAGAGAAATGTTGCTTAGAAGAAACAGGTTACCAGCCAAAATACCATGTAATGTATATTGTCTGTGATTTGTTCCCTGCTAGTTTTTGCTTAGCAGAAAAATTTGCTAAGCAACATTTTCTGCTAATCAGCTCTATGAAATTGGGACCTACTGGGTGGGGCTTTCTTTGTCAATCTATTTTGAGATAAATCTTTGTGAAATCCAGGGAGCCCGATTTCCAGAAGCACTTGTTTACTGTCACCATAGTAATGTGACGTCAAAGTTTGCTCAGCTATGAAGTGTCATAGTAATTTTGCAAAGTCATCGCTCTGTTTTTTTGCCGAAAGATTCCAGGAGTAGTGGCAACATGCCCCTGGGTGACGGTCAGTGAAGTGTAGCCCTGACCTTGAAGTGGCCGTCTGGCCTTGTGATGTTAGGCGATTTCTCGTTAAAAAAATAGGTGGTTTTTTGTAAATCATGCAGGGTTGAAAATGCATACATGTGAAAGGTTGCATGGCATACATCTATACAGCCGTTCTAAGGCCACACAACAAAAAATTGTTGATCGTCCCCACCCGACCCAATGAAACCCCCGACCCCATTTATTTTTATTTTTTTACATAAAAGAATTTTAATTGATCTTTTCAGTCAAATTTGGCTCCCCAGATTTTACAGCTGATACTTTTTCAAAATCTATAGGTTGGAAAAGATGTTCGAAGAAAGGTTATTCATGTTGGCAAAAACAAGAACAATTCCTCAAATATTAACTAAGGCTACATTGCACTGCGTTTTAGGTTTTTTTTGAAAATGTTTACAGAAAATGTCATTTAGGAGTTAAATGGGTTTAACAAAACAACTAAAAACATCAAAAACACACAAATCTTCTGTTTTATAGTGATTGTGATGATTTCTTTAATCTTTATTTCATATTTTGCCTTGTCAAAAAAAAAAAAACCGCCATCCCACCCCCACTTCCCTCTGTAAAGGGACCATCAACAATTATTTGTTTTATGTGTTCTAATGCCTCATGCTCATTAATCCTAATAATGTCGTTATCATTAGCATTAAGACCACTCAAATGAACCAATGGACAAATTTGCGCATAAACAAAGTACGGCCAAAGTGCAGTACACACTAATGTACGTTACATGTACATGTAGCTCTATGCTTTGCGTCATGACACATTTAGGATCAATGTGTGGTGTAGGGCTCAAATTTGGGCGGAAAAAAGCACAAGAATACTCAGCTTGTAGTTCATAATTTTTACTGGACCAGAAATTTGTTCACAGGACCAGAATCAAAATGAGAAGCGAGGAAAATAACTAACAGTTTAACATACAAACTGTTTTTTGTTTGATCAAGCACCTAGAGAAGATTTATTTAATTTGTCTGACCGGGTTCTGATGTACTTCGGGACTCAACATATATATTTAGCAGACTCAAATTCAACATTTGAACATAATGTTGTTTTATTAACTCTTTCAGTGCCAAGGTCGTACATGTACGATCTATTTTATGTATTCTGAAAGCGCAATTATCGTACATGTACAATCTTTTTTATGTACTCAAAAAGTGTCATCAATCGTACATGTACGACCCATAATGTTGTCAGGAAATGGCATTATCACTCAAGAAATACTATTGACTTTGGGATGTACCAAGGCAACACAAATCAGCAAGAAACACTTTGTTTGGTCAGAAAGTTTTTTGGGGGTTTTTACAGAATTTTGGAAAACCTAAAAAAGCTTGGCATTTTAGATTCAAAACGCAAACAAAAAAGCGGGCACTGAAAGAGTTAAAGGTATTATACAGTGAGGTATTTATTATTATTATTCATTTGCAAAACACATGACCGCCAGACTTGTCCGGTCATGAGTTTACTGGCTTGACACTGAAATCACTGGACTCAGTCCTGCGATCTAGTGTTAATTCCCAGCTCTGTCAAGAAGACCAAAAACAGGAAAAGGTAGTTAAATACAAAAAAAACAATGCCTAGTTTCAGTCTGAAAGCTCACTTTTGTTTTGCAATGATTTTATTTGTTACAGGAAAGAGATGAAAAACAGAACCATGCTAAGAAAAATCATGCCTTCATCATGGACCCTAAAGACTCCCCAACCCAAGGAGATGGACAAACACAAGTAACAAAGGGAAACCTTGGCACCGTTCTTGCAACATCCACCTCAACAACCACCGACAAAGACAGTGACGAACTCAATAATAAACCTCCCCTGCAACAACACTGGACCAAGGGGGTTCTACACCGGACCGGTTCCATGCAGTCCATGGTGTCCGTGATTTCGTCTCACAATGATATTTGTCGTATTTGTCACTGCGAGGGAGACGACGAGTTGCCATTGGTTACGCCGTGTCTGTGTCTGGGAAGCCTCAAGCACGTCCATCAAGCGTGCCTGCAACAATGGATTAAAAGCTCCAACACAAAATGCTGTGAATTGTGTCGATTTCCGTTTGTCATGCAGACCAAGCTTAAACCTATAGGAAAGGTATGAATACAAACTTGAAGATAATGTCAAAAGCGTGTCGTGGCCGATAAGAACACCGAACTCAAGCTCTGGTGTTTCTGATCAGCAGAGTGTGGGTTCAAATCCCAGTCGTGACATTGTGTCCTTAAGCAAGACACTTAACCACATGCTTCGTCCTTCGGATGGGACGTTAAGCCGTAGGTCCCGTGTGTTGTGTAACACACGTAAAAGAACCCAGTGCACTTATCGAAAAGAGAAGGGGTTTGCCCCGGTGTTCCTGGTTTGATTGGCTGCATATTGCGCCTCAGCACCTTGTAAACCATTATATGGTGCTATGTAAAAGGACTTGGTCTCATACTTCAAAAACGTAGCTCCACAATACCTTGCAGGAAAATAATGAACATTAAAGCGCCTATATGAGAAGCCACTATTATTATTTATTATTATTAAAAACGCCCTCTACAAGAATTGTTTTCCCCCCTGCTGTCTGTTTTTATGCACAAAATCAAAACAGAAATTATTTTTACTAATTTTTCATATGCATTTCATATGAAGAAAGGGGCACATCCTTAAACTTTTCGACTGTTCTTTTTGCAATTCTTGATTTTATGTATTTAGCCTTCGAGAAAGACTCAGCCAGGGTTGAAACGTCAGGCCATTAACTACTATTTGTTTTCATTTATCCCAAAGCTCATTTTGGTTCGTAAGCAGTTTGCAACAGCTAATTCTATTTTCTCTTTTATGTATTTACAATACAAAATGTAAAATTTCTCATATGACCAGTGTAGCACTTTTGCCTGCCGGGAAATGCTCTAGAATGTACATGTAAAAGGTCGCTTTTTTTTGTAAACATGGTGACATGGTATGATGAAATAAGGTTTCGATGGCCCAAAAACATGTCATGACAACCTTGACACCTCCTCTGCGAACGTTTAGAGTAGTGAATAATGCAGTTTAATTTTCTGTCTCCCGACAGTGGGAAAAGCTAGAGATGTCAACGGGCGAACGTCGCAAGATCATCTGCTCTGTTTCATTCCACGTGATCGCGATCACCTGCGTCATCTGGGCCCTCTACGTCCTCATCGACCGTCTGACAGCAGAACTGCGCGCTACAAACGGCGCCACCGAGTGGCCGTTCTGGACGAAGCTAGTCGTCGTGGCCATTGGCTTCACGGGCGGTCTGGTGTTCATGTACGTCCAATGCAAGGTTTATTTACAGCTATGGAGGCGGTTAAAGGCATATAACCGCGTCATATACGTGCAGAACTGTCCACCAGAGGAGCGGATAAAAGTCCGGCAGTCCAAAGTGGTACCGGAGCCCCCACCCGCTCACGTTGAAATAATCAACTAAAAAAATAACCGAGTGCAATGGATAAGACCTGATATATGTGTACATTGACGGCATCCAACTGGTAAAATTATACCGAAAACAATGGGGAACGCGCAGCTGTGTGTGCCCGGCGCACAGGATAAGCCAATGAGCTACCTCCTTTTGACCTCTATGAGAGAGCGCCCTCATGCGGTGACATCGTATGCGTAAGGTCTATGATTAAATTATTCAGTCTTCTTTTTCTTTTCTTTTTTCTTTTTCAAGGAGGTAGCCCAGCGTCTTTTGAACGTGTTTTAAAATGCCCAGTTTCAACCTAGTTTCTTTATTTCAGCTTAATCAGGTATCCTTTAGTGCTCATGTTTATCAATGGAAATTTTCCAGTTAACTAAAGGCGCTGTGTCGTCATGATCAAAGCAGGCGTGTGGCTGTACATGGAATTATGATCTCTCACCCGGTTACTGCATGTACGCGCGCGCTCTCCTTAGATATGATACGGAGGGAGGTTGCGCGCGTGCAGTAACTAGGTGAGAGTTCATAATTCCGTGTACAGCCACAGACCTGCTTTGATCATGACGACACAGCCCCTTCAACTTGAAAGCTTTTAACATGTACTGCGTGTTGTTTACTTTAATCATTCACTTCCTTGATACAGGTTTTATTTTACATGTAGTTGAAGTGTTCAAGGGTCTATGATGTGGCCTTTTTTTACGGTGGTGCATATTTTAACGGATATGCAAAGCGTGATAGATGCTCTGGACAAGTGTTCCCCGTCCAGGCGTTTTGTTCTTTGGGCTTGTTACCCCACAACAGAACAAATCCTGCAGCCTAGATTAATTACCTCCCCCCCACCCCCATGCCAACAAGTATGCAAATTTACATACGTATGTACAATTTATCTGTACATCATTGGTTTTTGGAGGAGTAAATGCATTTCCAACCTCCAGTTTTCACTAAACACACTATTAAAACCAACATGCCTGGAATTTCAACTTTGAGAGGGCAAGGCCATTTCATTTTGCAAAGGGCTCTTCCGTTGGAAAGTCTTTGGGGAAACTGTCGAACACTGGGCTTGAATTCACAAAAAGCTAAGATTGATCCTTAACTGCGAATCAATGGTAATTGCTAAGCAAAGTGTGATGCCACAATACAAATCACTATGGTGATGCTGACAACTCATCTTAAGATGAATCTTAGTGCTTTGTGAAATCGCCCCCTGGGCTCAATTTGACTAGTTAAGATTGATCCTTAACTGCGAATCAATTGTAATTTGCAAAGCAAAGTGTGATGTCACAATACAAATCACTGTGTCAATATTGACAACTCATCTTAAGATTAATCTTAGTGCTTTTGTGAAATCGAGCCCAGAGCGACAGAGGCAATGGCCTCCGTATCCTCCGTGTAACTCCTGGCCTGAACCAACCTGTGTACAATGCATCCAATTTGACAATGCCGTTTGAGTGAGAAAAATTATTCCCAAAAGATTTTGTGCACTTTTACGATTTTGCGGCAATCGAAATAAGCAATGGCAATGTGAGGGTAGTTAGATGCTACTTCACCGAACTAAGCCCAGCTTATCCAGTTCCCGCCTTCGCGCAACACCAAGCTCAAGTACTTAAGCAGCATCCAGCAACAGAGTCCAGCATTCTCCTGAAGACGATCAGAGCATACTGATCGAAACGTTGAGTCGTTAACCAACGATTCTGTTCAGAACCGACTCTACTCAAAAGAGATATTCACATGGTGTTACCGCAAACCTCTCTTAGATGCTATTTCCTTGACTTTTCTAACAGAACTATGTTTTGGAGGACTAGTAGGGTGATCTTCCCACCAAGGGGACTCAGCAAAACTCCCAAAAGGGGATATAAACGCTAAGCTGGCAACAGCCAATCTCTCGCATTCAAACATTTGCTTTAATGTCTATAATTATGAACTGCGCAAATCAATAAATTATGATTCAGTAACTAGATGACAGTACTTATTTTGGTCATTGTGAAATCAGCGGTTAGTTTGGTAGGATTCAAACCCACAACCTTGTGATCGCAAGTCTTGCAGTCTGACCACTTGACCAAGGTGACCAAGGTGACCACTGGGTTGAACAAGGTGACCACTGGGTTGACCAAGGTGACCACTTGGTTGACCAAGGTGACCACTGGGTTGACCAAGGTGACTACTGGGTTGACCAAGGTGACCACTGGGTTGACCAAGGTGACCACTGGGTTTGAATTTCAATAATCAATGAGCTTTCAGTTTGAAAGTAATCAATTTCTTTTTGGATAATTGCGTTACCAATGCGTATATTTTGTACAAATGTAGAAGAAACCTTGCCCAAGCAAACAGTGGTACCAGCAGAATCTATGAATGTTTAATCAATCGTGACAAAGAACACTAAAAAAAGACTTTAATGTGCAATGTATCAGTTAATTTTCTACTAAAAACACATCACAGTGTGTCTCATGAATATGCATAGTTTCATTTGCATAAAAAGCAGCATTTCTAAAGAGAGTTATAACTCAAAATCCACAACTTTGCCTGTTTGTTATCATTATAATTTGTGCAATTTACAAGTTAATCTTGCACCGTCTGAAATGACATCACAGAGTCTCATGAATATGCATATTATTATTTGCATATAAAGCATATTATTTTAAAAGTGTATTACAACTCTTGCATTCGTCCACAAATTTGCCAGTTTATGATATTTATGATTTGTGCAATTTAAAATTTGAATTTCATGCAGCACCTTCTCCCACATCACATATCTCGTAAATATGCATAATTTAATTTGCATAAAAAGCACCATCTTACACAAGTCCTTGCCTTGCATTTAGAGCCACATGTTAAATATGAAATGAGCTGTGCAGTTAGAATGTGCCCCCCTCATGTTTTCAAAGTATAACACTTAATTTCCAATTGTCTTCTAAGGGGGTCGTTCAAAGTTGACAGCATTTTTAAGGATGTACATGTACAGAGAGTACTTCACTGCTAAAAATTTCATTCTTGAAATAGGAAAAAAAATCTCAAATCAAGAAAAGAATTCTTGTGTCACTCCCTAGAAAGATTTTCTATTAAGATTTTTGGGAGTGACACAAGAAAAGTTTTCCTAAAATAAGATTTTTTCTTATTTCAAGAATTTTCAGCAGTGTATATTTAAAAATACACCCAAAATAGTACTTATCAACGTTTTGCGTGTGTGTGACAGTATCAGTGTGCATATAATCTGTGGAGTATACATTGTAGCCCCCACCACCCACCCACACACAGCTCTGTGTTGCAGTCACTCTGTGGACATTCCTTTGTTCTGTACACTTAAAGGAAAATCCTATTCTTCAACACTGTTAAAAAACCCACTCTGTGGACGTGTGTAAGTCCACATAGTGTTTCAATCCCTACATTATGTGGACCTCTTTTGTTCTAAGGTCCACACTTCATATGTAGCGTTGAAACACCCCCACTGCCACCACCATGACAAAGTATAATCAACATGACAGCTTAGTAGAAATTGTTTTTAATTTCATTTCCAATTTCCCCCCCCCCCCTCTTTTGATTCTACTGTGGGGAATAATAATATTTGTAATCACCTTCTAAAGTCATACACAGCCTCTGACCCCCACTCCCCCCCCCCTGCGCCCCCGTCAGACTCTTTGTATAACTGTAAAAATATTGACTTCTGTGGATGGCCCCCTTAGTCTCTGCCATGCCTTTGTGTGTTTGTTGACCAGTTCAATTACTACGCCAAAGGCAAGATTCATAGAAACTCATTAATTCTATTTTGCTCGTCAAATTTACCTTCAGATCTGCCAATTAAGACCCTGTCTTCATTGTATTGATGCCAACTTTTTTAATTTGACTGGCAATATATTAGAAAGGCTGCTTTACATATTAGCGACGTTTAAAGTAAAACGATGTAACAGACCAAAGTCCGCTGTTAAAGAACTGAATTCAATTAATTCTCCACTGTCAATATCCTGCGACGCAGTTTTTTTGGAACAATTAACCTCCAGAAATGTTGGGCTTGAGTTGTCTTGCTAATGGCTCTGTGGGAACATCCAATAATTGTCGGTCTCATTTCTGAGTTTTTATAGGTAGGGTCATACTTTGGTAATGACCTCGAAAAGAATTTTTGTAAATTTTATCCCAAAGCCAATTTGCTATGAAGTTGGTGATGGTCATAAGCATCCTGCAAATTTATTTCTTCTGAAGTGGCCCCGTTGATTAGAAATCAATAAAAGTATGTCGAAAAAATTTGATCTCCAAAGATTGCCTGCAGGCGATTTTTGGAAATATCCGTGGTGTCTGTTTGAATGCTGCCCTCAATACGGCCAGAGATGCGGTTGGTAACCCGCTGCCAACTCGCTAAACGCAGATGGATTCAACGCTCTTGATGAGGAAACCGTGAAAGTTTTTGTTGCTGTTTTCCCAAGAGGTACATGGTGACTTTTATTGTGTCTTTCTTGATCATTTGCCTAAAAATAAGCATTACATTGAAAACAAAAAAACCTGATGATCCTGCCTTTACAGAGAGCATCAAAACAACCGACAAATTGGGAAAATTGCCTCGCTTGCCTGCTGCCATGTTTTGTGTGTAGGTTCCTAATTGGAAAATGAGTAAACTAATCAAGGGTAAATTTTTGATTTGATTTGATTTGAATCGGTTTATTAGGAAACATTCCATCGGAAAATCTTTAACAATATGAAAAAACAGATAATTAACAACTAGCAAATACAAAAATGCAATTAAATAAACAGGAGGTATCAACAGCATGATTGCACAGAGAATTATAGCATTAATTATTCAGATATTAATCATCATGTATAATTTATGTGGAATTATATTTATTTATCTCCTTCAATGCTCTGTGACATGCAGCAGTGTTTGGGGAAAACTATGTGCACGTCTTTCTACTCTGGAAAAATGGAGTAGATGTGAGTCGTGCAAGTTTTCAGATGATCCGCTGATTCCCTCAGTTTTTGTTTTTTTGTTTCTCAGTTGTGCTATTGAAAATTTAAAAAAACAGAGTACAAAGTCTTGCTGTGTTTGGTCGTTTCCTCTTTTTTAAAATAAATTGCAGTTGCTTGCATAAGATAGTGAGAGAAGCTGCTTGGATATAGCCAATGCAGTGTGAAAAATCGCCTAATGCCCATACCACTGCTAACTCTTTCAGTGCCATGGGTCGAACATGTACGACCTATTTTATCTATTCCGAAAGCGCCATTATCGTACATGTATGATCTGTTTTATGTACTCAAAAAGTGTCATCAATCGTGCATGTACGACCCATAATACATGTTATCATGAGAGTGCATTATCACTCAAGAAATACTATTGACTTTGAGATGTACCAAGGCAATACAAATCAGTAAGATACATTTTCTTTGGTGAGAAAGACTTATTCAACCTCAAAAAGCTGGGCATTTTAGGTTCAAAAAGCAAAACAAAAGTGGGCACTGAAAGAGTTAAAATCTCAACCCTTTTTGGAAAAATGTTACCCAATTTTTCCTACTAATTTTTTTTATTTTATGAACTACGGAAACTTAACATAACCATCCAAATACTCGAGCTTACAATAACCGTAGAAGGATATCAACCTTAGATTATAAAGATGTCGTCCCAAAATCTCATACCAGAAACGGACCTCTCCAATTTGCTGCATCTAGTTTCTAAAAAAGGGCGGGGTTTTTTGTGGTATGAGAACTCAGAAAGAGATTCTAAAGGATGTGCCGTTTTACCTTGTCAAAATGTACGGAGCGCTGGAAGTTCCAACCAACTTGTTGAGATCCTGAGGTAATTTACAGCCGGATGATAAAATCATAGACGTAAGGTGATGACATCCTGAGAAGAGTTTTGTTGGGATGACGACATTTTGGTTGAATTATCTAGGGAAGTCTGCATCCAACGTTCAGGATGTTGTCAATCCCAAGATTATCTCAGGAAGTTGACATCTTACGTTCATGATGTTGACATCCTAAGATGAAATATATTAGGAAGACGACATCTTGCTTCAGGAAGACATCCTGAGATAAATCATCTCAGGATGTCGTCATCTTCTGTTTATGATGCCATTATCCTATGAGATAAATTATCTCTGGACCTCAACATGTCGGATGGCACTTTCATAGCTCCCTACGGATGCCATGTAATTGTTTGTCACTAATAAACAATAATCCAGCTGAAAATAAACCTGTCACTATCCCCTTAACATATGTATTTGTGTAATTTATTTCATTTGAAATAATGTTTCTCCGGTAACACCCACAAAACAGGCCTTGCTCATGATGTGTTGTCTCTGGTGGAACAAGGAACGTAACCAAAACATCTGAATATCATTGCTACCCATACAGGTCATGACACTTGTGCCCTTGAGCAAGGCACTTAACCATAATTGCTTCGTAAAAAGTTGGGAAGGTAGTGCCAGGCTCCTAGTGGATGATACCCATACCTACATCCTTACGGACTGTGAAGGGGGTAACCCTGTTTCAGCCCCAGGAGTAGGTGGTAACGTGCCCCTGGTGACAGTTGATTTGGGTCGACAGCCCAAATCAGTTAAGTGTAGCCCTCACCTTGAAGTGGCCGTCCGGCCTTGTGAGTAAGGCGATATCTCATTAAAAAAATAATAAAATAAAATACTGTTGTTGTGGTAGCACAAGCAATTCTTAACATTTCTTGATCCACGAGTGACGTCACATGTAAAAAAAAATAATAATAATAATAAAATAAAATACTGTTGTTGTGGTAGCACAAGCAATTCTTAACATTTCTTGATCCACGAGTGACGTCACATGTAATACATCATGTGCAAGTGACCAATCATTTGAAATGAAATCAATTTTATAAAATCTATAAAGGTTAGTAGCAGGTATATTTTCAACTTATTCATTATTTATAATAATTGCACACTTTTACGTGGTGCATGGACAAGGTAGTACAGCACACATCCTTTTGTTATCTTGGTTTTTATGTCTTTCTGCAGTACTTTAGTTTTGAAAAATGAAAACAAGGATGGTTACTATAAATTGTCCGTAATGACCACATGATAAGTTTGTTTGCCACTTTCAATCATGTCGTGCCTTAACACCAACATATTTTTCAAATAAGAATCAAGACGAACTATTCCACTTTTGGGTGCATATATAATACCAAAACTCAAAGGTTTTTTATCATAAACTTTTAACAGGTAGTTTTGATATTAATGATGTTGTAATTATGATGAAGTTCAATTTGTGTCGCGATCTGTGGATACTGTTCGGTTTGTACTTGCAGAAACTTTTTGAACTTTGGCGAATCTAATGTATTTCTTTTTGCGATATATTTGTAAGATTACTTGGTAGGAAGATAATGGCTGTATTTGCCAACAATCCAGGGCCAAATCATATGCCTGTGGTTTTTTGTTTTTTTCACAGGACTCGGGGAAAGTACTGAGTATACAGTGCTTTACACACATCGGTGTAAGGATAAAACCAAATAGTAATTATTCTTTATCCCTGATGCAAATTTAACATCTCTTAAAGGCACTGTACACGTTTGGTAATTACTCAAAATATATATTAACATAAAAACTGACTTGTAACGAGCAACGGAGAGCTGTTGATAGTATAAAATATTGTGAGAAACGACTCCCTCTGAAGTAACGTAGTTTTTGAGAAAGAGGTAATTTCTCACTAAAATAATAAAAACTTCTTGCAAGAAGTTTTTATTCCTATCTGAAAGCACACAAATTTGTACAACAAGGGTGTTTTTACTGTCATCATTTTCTTGCAACTTCGATAACCAATTGAGCCCAAATTTTCACAGGCTTGTTATTTTATGCATATGTTGGGATACACCAAGTGAGAACACTGGTCTTTGACAATTTCCAAACATGTTCAGTGCCTTTAACATCTCTTAAATTGCTGCTGAGTACAGGATTCTAACTGGCCCCTGGTCACGATGCACGCCATGGGGTCGGGGTTCAAATCCCACCTGACTAGTATGTGGATTTTTGTTTCCACTAGACTCAGGAGGGGGGAGCACTGAGTAAACAGTGCTTATCACACATTTCTGTAAGTGATAAAAACCAAATTAATATATATAAAAGTGCTCTCAAATTATCATTTTTTGTTGTTGAACATTTCCTTGATCTTATTTGAATACTCCTTAATTGCATTTGAAGTTCAAAAAAAAAACCCTGTTTAAAACACTTCTAGAAAACTATTTGAAAGAAGACACAACTTTTACTTGTTCACATGTTTTGCTTGTAACTGAATATTCCCACAGATCGAACACAGTTATTGTATATTGTACATATAATCAAATCATTAATCTGTAAATAATGCGTGTATATATATATAATGTTCACCAACAATTCCAATTTGAATGGCTAATAAGTTTGTTTTGTCTCTTGGTATAGTTATGTACCGTTGTAAATCAGTCACACAGAAGCCATCTTTGACAAACACCCGTATACCCCAGTGATACTGATACTACTAAGTTCTCATATGGTTTGGGTACCAGACTCCTTTACAACCCGGAGTCTCGCTGACCCATGACTGTCGGACTGAGTCACAATTCACAAAGACAAGATACCAGACCATTTTACCTTCCAGCCTCACTGTGGGTATATAGGTTGAATGTATAGTAAAACTAGACTTATCTTGTTTGTAAATTACAAACAAACGGTGTTCGGTTTGTTTTTATAATTTGGTTTTAACCCTTTCCCGATCTGTTTGAAGCACTGTATACTCAGTACTTTTGCGAGTTTTGTAAAAAAAAACTAAAAAAAAACCCCATAAATTAAAAACAATTAAACGGAAGTAAAGATCACAGGGGGTCAAACTTTGTGTAAGATTTTAAAAATACTACAGGGTCTTTCACATGATCAAAAGATCTTGTGTTTAGCAATTATGGTTCTCCAGATATGATTTTTCTAAATATTAAACATTGATTTAATGTTATAACATCATCGATGACGTCACCATCCCGAAAACCTATATGTGAAGTTTGTGAAGTTTCAAGTTTATATGTGCTTGAGAAGTGTGCTTTTGTTAGCGGAAAAGCGACGGGGAGAAGAAGAAGAAGAAGTATTAAGAAAAAAAGAAAACAAAATGAAATGTAAAAGTTCATCTTTCGGTTTGAACCGGAAGTCCAGTTCAAATGGGGCCACACTCTGTGTAGCGCTTTTAGGATTTTATAACTGAACAAAGTTTGAAAATCGGTTGTAGTTCTTGAGATATGGTGTCACTTCCGGTTGATCTGGAAGTAAAGGTCAACATGGGGTCACGGTTACCCAAGGCTAATCTCCAATGCCCAAGGTGTCTATACCTGAAAACAATTTTGAAAATCGGTTGAGTAGTTCTTGAGATATGGTGTCACTTCCGTTTGACCCGGAAGTAAAGGTCAACATGGGGTCACGGTACCCAAGGCTAATCTCCAATGCCCAAGGAGTCTATAACTGAAAAAAAAGTTTGAAAATCGGTTGTGTAGTTCTTGATATATGGTCCCTCTTCCGGTTGACCCGGAAGTAAAGGCCAACAGTGGGTCACGGTTACCCAAGGCTAATCTCCAATGCCCAAGGAGTCTATAACTGAAAAAAAGTTTGAAATCGGTTGTGTAGTTTTTGAGATATGGTCTCACTTCCGGTTTACCCGGAAGTAAAGGTCAACAGTGGGTCACGGTTACCCAAGGCTAATCTCCAATGCCCAAGGAGTCTATAACTGAAAACAGTTTGAAAATCGGTTGTGTAGTTCTTGAGATATGGTCCCATTTCCGGTTGACCCGGAAGTAAAGGTCAACATGGGGTCAAGGTTACCCAAGGCTAGTCTCCAATGCCCAAGGATTTTATAACTGAAAAAAGTTTGAAAATCGGTTGTGTTGTTCTTGAATTATGAATTTTTTAAAAATCTGACATTTGATTGTTAGCGAGGTTTGCACGGACGGCTGCTTTAGAGACTAACAAAGCGTAATGTCAAAATCAGGTTGCGCGAACCTTGAAAAGAGACTAGACTTACAAGCATGTTTGAAGGACTTTGAACCTTGCAGTTGATTGAATGGAGCAAGCAGCCGCTCACCCTCTAACTGGTTTAGATCGCGTATTGTGTGTGTTTTCAATGCAGTTTTATTCCCGCGGTTTGACAGTGGGTCAATGTATACCCGATTTCAACCATAAGTGAAGGTCAAAAAGGTAACATTTCTGTGGAGAAGTTTGCGGAGGAAGAACAAGATATAACCTGATGTAAAAATTGTGACTAAAGTATAAGTAGTTCTTGAGATATGATTTTTTTAAATTTTCAACTTCCGGTTTGAATCGGAAGTCAAGGTCAAATGGGGTCACACTTTGTGTAGCGTTTTTTGAGTTTGCAAAGGCCTTTCCGATGATGTATAGATTGTGAAAATCCACTGTGTGGTTCATGAGTTACAATTTTTTCAAATATTAAATTTGATTTAACGTAATTCGACACCTGATGACGTCATCATGACGTAACTGAAGTGGTTTCTTTTCATAATAGATATCTAACTATATGTGAAGTTTCAAGTTTATATGTGCTTGGGAAGTGTGCTTTTGTTAGCGGAAAAGCGACGGGGAGAAGAAGAAGAAGAAGAAGTATTAAGAAAAATAAAAAACCAAACAAAAACAAGAGGTGTTCCGGGCGGATTGCCCGAACACCTAATGACATGATAAAAGTCTAGTTGCCAGACTCAGGTTTTTTTTTTTTTGAAGTAACTATTTATATACTATTTTATCTTATATGCTGTTAAAGATTCCCTGAAAAGTTCATAATATTTTTTGTTTGACCTTTGACCTCTTGTGAAATTAATTGCAAAAACAATGAGCTTTGTAGTGAATCGTGTGCACTGAACTGAGAGGAGCAATGCGTGTATTTTGGCTACAGTAGGTCAAAGGTTGGCTACAGTAGGTCAAAGGTGAAAAATTGATGTGAAGGTGCTTAGCACCTATAACCAATTCAAATAATTTTGTTGTTTCATTTAATATTGTATTGAACATCATGAGTGTTCACCATATTGTGGCTTTACAACTTGTTTTTCTCTTCTGTTTTTCCCTCTATTTTTGGCGGTGTCAAATATTTATCTTTTTGCCACAATTGTAATAACTGTAATGTAAAATGCAACAACTCAACATTCTGTTTGTCTCTGTGTATAATAGCTTTATTGCTTTGATATTGTTTATTTATGAAGTATTAACTGTTCCGTGAACAATGGTACAACTACAGGGCCAATGGTATTCCAGAGAAGTTTTAAAATAATGTACAAAAAACCCCAGTATTTGACAATTGAAAGAGAAAAATGGTTTTAAAAGTATATATTCACCAATATGGGTTTTAAGGCATTCCATTGTGACTGGTGAGGTATCAATGTATATTCAGTTAGCAGTAACACCATGTGTATATATCAAAGATTATTGAGTGCTGAAGGCACAAGATGGAGAACTGGGGCTCTATCTATTGTTAGAACGTGAAGTACTCGTGGGCGCCATTTTAGCAAGCAAATGTTTTGTCATTCATTGGTAACAATGGTAATTGTCTGCACTGATCTATTGTTGTGTCAAAAGAGGTGCTTGCTGAAATGGCGTCCAGTTCACATTTCAGCACGAGTTCCCCGTATTGCACCTTGCGCTCTATAATCTTTGGTATCTACGCTGAACTGCCAAGAGAATACGTGTTGCATAAACCTTTGTACTCCTACATTACATCCTCCACTATCCTCCATTCTATGGTCATTCAACATTAGAATGTTTGGACTTGGTATGATTGGTATGCTAAGCACAGTGATAAGCAATTGTTATTTGGGCTCATTGGGTTTGGCTTTTCGTTACTGAAACAAGAAAAAACAGAGGTTGGATTTTGGAGGTTAAACAGTATTTGTATCTAAATTTCATTGTGTTATGTGAGTTTTGTGTTTTATTTATTGTGCCATTTGTTTGACAACAAATTTGTATAAATTTATGTTAATTTATTGAAGCTGAGGTGGATTTTGAAGATGGAAATAAAATCGTCTCGAAGAAGATGTGAAGATGTGAAGTGAAGATGTTATCATTTCACCGATTTGTTGTAGTTTCTTGTTTAGCCAGTTCTAAATTAATGGCTTTGCTAAACCACAGAATTCTGTGCTTACTGTCGCCATTCTCCGTTTCTGCACTAGCTGTGATTGACAACCCATTGCTCAGATTTCATGCTCTTTTGCCCAAATCCATAAAGTAGAAAATGGTGCTTACTGCTTAGCAATTTTTGTTCTGCTAAGCAAAAGTTTAAAGGGAACCAGTCACAAACACTATACATTACAAGACATTTTGGCTGGTAACCTGCTTCTTCTAAGCAAGACTTGTCTGTGCCAACAATTTTTGGTGCCTGACAGTCGAAATTAATTGGGCCCAGGTTTCCATGTTTCTAGGAGTCGGGGGACCCAGACTCGACTTTCCAGGCCCCAATTTCATAAATCTGCTTAAGCACAAAAGTAGCTCAGCTCAAATCAATTTTGCTTACCAGAGTAATGTTACCAGCCAAAAGACCATATAACATGTACCGTCTGTGACTGGTATCCTGTTTTTTTTCTTAGCTGAAAACTGTTTAGCAATATTTCTGCAGCTCTATGAAATTGGGTACTGGTCTGAAGAACTTTGGTCTTTGCTTCTGTCGTATTCTTATGACATCTCTCAGCTTTTGATGGTCTTCACTAAACACACAGTCTTTCACACACAAAGAAAAATCAATCCGCAAAACAAACTTATTTTTAGAAAATGCAACCCTTAAATATAGACCCATTGCATATGACGTCACACTCTGAAAAAGGAGGCAGATCATTGGACGATAGCTGTTCTCTGTGCGTAAAAACGTGCGCGTGACCTCAGCGTATCTGTAGCGTTTCGCGTTATGCAAGGGGGATCCATTGGTTTCTATAGACCCGGAGCGCGCCTCCGAACAATGCGCGTCATTTTGGGTGTCAAAACTCACTTTTGTGCATGTTTGTATAAGATTTTGACACCCAAAATGACACCCAGGACAGGCGCACGTGAGTACGCTGCGCGTTATGCAATGGGTCTATAGGTCTTTATTTACTATCATGCATTCACTTCAAATTTGATTAAAATATCACCTTTAATTAATAAACCTGACATTATGTTATTGCATTGTTGGGTTAAATAAAAGTGGGATAAGTCCTCTTTGAGCCACAGACTGTCTGATTTGACAACTTTGGCCACCATTTCTCCAATGTTGTGCTGCAGCCAACCATAGTCGATTGATTTTGGGCACGGCCTTTTTTTGCAAACAGAAATAGCATCAAAATTGCCAATAGAGGGCGCCAGACAAATTGGACAATACTGGGTTCTGAAAATAATTGATTAAACTGCATGTGTGGCAGTTGTAATTCTCTGGTGTTGCCATTTTCTCGTCATTCAAATGAAATTATCACGACCAAATAGAGGCTGGCAAGAAAGGAATGATTTTTACCTCTTTTTGTTTGAACTAAAATGTTCCCATGATGGCTTACATTCAGGAAATATGGCAATATGATAAAGCATCTGTACAGGAAGTTTTGAATTTACAAAATATTTTGACATTTACATCGGCCATGTTTATAAATACAAACCTGGTAAACAAAATTTTGACATGGGTTCGTACAAAAATTGTTAAAACCATGTATCTAACATGGGTTTTTTTTACCCTGTTTTTTCCACATAAATTTGTTGTGAGGTCATCAAAAAGTTTTGACCTTTTGAAAGCAACCCTTGCAGTTTCAGAACTTGAACATCCATGATTTTCCTGATCGCTTCTCGATGATAAAATGCAATAACTTTACGTTTAACCCTCTCATTACAGAGTTGTTTTGATATCAACAATTACTGGTGACCGCATTGATTGACCAGTAAAGCCTAAAGCACGTACTCTTACACAACAGAAAGCTCTTGTTCAAAGGCCTTTTTAAAAAACTCTATTAACACATTGAAGATATTGTTTTACAGCAAAATAAGTAATGAAAAATTTCTTATTGGATTTCATTTCCTATAATCCAAAAAACATTGAGATTGGCCAATAAATGTTCAAGTTCTTGGTATTTGTTTCTTTAGTGGTATCTATCATAATGGCGCTCCTTAGGCATTTTGAATAATTCCACTCCAATTTGAGGAGATTGCATAATAACAACTCTTTTTTTATTTTACCATCATTGGAAAGATCCACTCTTTCTCTTTCCAACCATTTTAAGCTTGGGTATGTAGGGTGAACATGGACAAAACTAGAGCTTTATAACAAAGGCCTTTGTGCCCAGGCTTGAGTGCTTTTTGGTGTGTCTGCTCTACGTTCCATAACCCTTATGTTCTGAAACCACTTGTGATCTAGACGCTAGGGTTAGGGTTAGGGTTAGGGTTAGGGTGAGGGTTAGGGTTAGGGTTAGGGTTAGGGTTAGGGTTAGGGTTAGGGTTAGGGTTAGGGTTAGGGTTAGGGTTAGGGTTAGGGTTAGGGTTAGGGTTAGGGTTAGGGTTAGGGAAATACCTTAGGGGTGTCGGAACATGAGCGTGCAATCGTTTTTTATGTGAGCTTGGTTGATTAAAGTTGCCTTTGGTAAAAAAGAAGGGGTATCGGTGCAGTCAACAAAAGTCACCAATGGTAAAAAAAGGGCTAACCAATTTTTCAACCACCTCGTTTATTTTTGATACATTTGTTGAAGTTCGTCAAATAGTTTGGAGGAATCCGTTGCTCCATTTTCGATCATCTTCTTCAGAGCAACGGCTTGGTCCTTCGAGCTGTGAAAATCCTCCTTCCAGAAATGGATGCTGCGATAATACAAATGAGAAAAAAAGGAAATGGTATAACAATGACATTTTTAAAGAATTTGTTTACATGTTTTCTTGCTGGTGTCAGAACCCACTTCAAAACACCACCACTCTTTCCTGGTCGTAAGTGTGAAGAAATTCTATGTAAGCCACGCCCACTTCACACAAACTGGTTCCACTGACTGATAACCAGAAGCCCATAGGAGTTGCATTTAGCTAGTTTTTCTTTGATGATTTATGCAAGAGAAGTTAAATAATTGGACTTTGCTTTTCAATACATTCTTCAAAGATTCAAGTCTTCTCAAAATTTGTTCAGAAACAAGTTGGGGTTTTTTCTGCGAATATCGGGCCATGCACCTTTAATAACAATGAATTTTGAGTTCTAATATTACTTATAATATTTGAAACATGCTATCCAACTTTAAAATTTAAAATTGTCTTGCCCCGAAAGGAAAAAATTGATAAATAATTTGCTTCCTTTAGATCAGATTGTGTGTAGAATGAGCCTATACGGACTGGCCTTACACCAAGAGAGTTATTTTATCTCTCTTTTTGAAATGTATTATTTGTTTATGCAAGTTCGCCCCAAACAAGGCTAAAGCCACTCTTGGTAAGGGGCTACAAGAAGAAAATATTTAAGATGAAAATAGCTCAGGGGGAGCTGAAGGTAGGAATTTATATTCCTCTTAAAACACAGTCTAGGATTATAGGAGGGAGGGAAACATGCACCAGGCAAGGAGTTCCAAATAGATCCAAAATGTCTCACATTACATGTACCTCCATCAGTTTTTTCTTTACAACCCCCCTGGAAGGAATTAAGAAGTGACTCTGTAGAACCGCCTGGGGCCAGCCGATCGCAGAAGAAGTGTTCATATACAGTGTGCACGGAGGCCACTTTCACCTACTGGGATTCGAATGACAGGAATGTGTGTGGAGCAATGGGGGACTGCCTGTGCACACCATATGGGGAAGACTGTGAACTTTTGACTGCGCAGGGGGAAATACTTTCAAATTAATCTGTTCACTTACAACCCTCTCACCAGGCTCTCTAAATATCCAGCCCCTGTTCTCAACCCTCATCTAAAAAAAGAATTAAGAACTGCACATAGTGAAATGAACCCGTTCTTCCTTAAAGGTAGGGTCATCGTTTGGTTGTTGTCTGCATAATGCTGATTTAAAGGCAAAATTATCAAGAAAGATACAATAAAAGTCAACTGTGCCAGAAAACACTGGGGCAAACCCCGTCTATTAAAAATAAGTGTACTGGGTTCTTTTTACGTGCATTACACAACACACGGGACCTACGGCTTTACGTTCCATCCAAAGGACAATGCAATAATGGTTAAGTGTCTTGCTTTTAAGGACACAAGTGTCCAGGCCAGGACTCGAACCCACACTCTGCTGATCAGCAACCAACAGAGCTTGAGTCTGGTATGCTTGACCATTCGGTCGCGACACGCCAATCTTACTTACTAACTTACTTACAATCAAGAGACGATAGCCATGAGCAGAGCTCAACTTCATCTAGCTACTTAAGCAGACAAATCTGCTTACCAATATTTTGCTAACTTTTTTGGCTGATAACCTTATTCTGGTAAGCAAACAAATGTTGTGCTTAGCTGCTTTTTGTGCTTCAGCTCCCGAAACTGTCTTAAAGGGAGGGTACACCTAAATGGTAATTACTCCAAAAATTAATGACCATAAAAACTAACTTGGTTAGAAGCAGGGGTTAGATTTAGAAGCACTACAGCTGTTGATAATGTATAACATGATTCCCTTCTAAGGAATGTGGGTTTTAGAGAGAGGAATTCCAAAACATTTCAATCTGAGAAACGTTTCTGCATTAAATGTTTCTCAGATTGTGTATTCCAATTACGGATTATTCTTCCTGCCTGAACATAACTGCTCCAGATTTCCGGCAATATCTCAAAAATGCTACCACCTTTTGAAATGAAATTTTCACAGGTTAGTTTAATGGTATATCTACATTGACATAGGATTAAAACAATCGAACGGTTCCAAAAACCAAAGGTATACTTTGCCTTCAAGGCAAATTTTTCCAAAAAGAACTTACTTGTCGCTGATTCCGACTTCACTCCAATCACCATGGGAGATAGACGGCTCTGGACAACTGACATGATTGGGCTTGGCTACTCTAGGAGGAAGGAGAGGTTGGGAAGGATCTTCTTCGTGGGCCCTCTCTGCCCTCAGTCTTTCCTGAATACGCTCACAGACGTAACACTCAAACGCAGTGATGAAACTGGGCATTCGCCATTCATTAACGCCCCAGGTTCTACTCTCCATTGTTTGTCTGTTCAGTATCAGAGGAAAAGAAGATACTGGCAAGTTTAGTTAAGTTTTATTAGTGTGTTTTATATTATGTGCTTAAACTGAAATGCAAGCCATAGTTTTTAATGAAAGACTTCCTCAGATGGTAAAAATATTGTTCGCACTAACAGTACACGGCTGTTGTCCCACCCAACAATACAAACTGGCCCCAACCCAAATTTAGTTGGGCTGATTTCAATTGGGCCAATCCCAACTATGCCACAACTTTTGCTCCCTACACTATAGAATCAGCCAAACTATAGTTAGACCCCAAACCAGTTGAGCGAATCTCAATTGGGCCGATCACAACTAAACTGTCTGATCTTTATATAAGCCCTTTTCCAAACCAGTGGCTTTGACTTATTTAGGCTCCGGCTTTGGCTCCGTTTGTTATTTTGAAAACGTACACTTTTGGGACTTCAAACAAGCAGACAGTGCCTAAAATAGAGCAGAGCGATAAAGTGAATGAAGTGGTTTTAAACATGGCTAAAGTGAGGGCAGAACACAGCTGTCATAATGGATGCAGGTTGGTAAACCGGTCCCCGGTACTGAATTTTAAGCCATATCTGATCCAAGTGACTTGGCTATGGCTGCTGGCTTAACCCTTACAGACTGGGAAGTTTGGCTAGACAGAGGCCCATGTGCCACAGCCAGCCACTCTGCAGAAGTCACAAAGCATTTGTGTGTCAAGGTCAAACGTTCCATACTTTTGGGTGTGCTGCCACTAGCCAGTTTTGATGGCGAGGGACAAACTAAAGGGGAGGAGCCGACTTGATCAGTCTCTCCAGTAGCTGGTCTTACCGTAACAAATTATTCTCAATGCCGACTTCCTTGAAGGAAAGATATTTCTGATACTCTTCATCATTTTCATCTAGACGTTTGATGAACGCTGCAAGCTCCTTGGGCGATTTGAAATCACCCACAAAGATGACGGAGTGATCATCAGGCATCCAATCTTGAGCCGAGGGCGAGCCCCTATAGATCGGGACAGACCCCACATGGAGCGGCCGCATCAACTTCTCGGTGATGTAGTCCTCACAGATTCCATTCTCAAACGCCAGATGGAATTTA
Source organism: Plazaster borealis (assembly GCA_021014325.1). Taxonomy (NCBI): domain Eukaryota; kingdom Metazoa; phylum Echinodermata; class Asteroidea; order Forcipulatida; family Labidiasteridae; genus Plazaster; species Plazaster borealis. The sequence goes on along the minus strand of CM037468.1, from coordinate 15,591,032 downwards.
TATCTCGCGATGAGGTCAAGGAACTGTTGCGCTTCCATGGATTCTACCGGATCTTGTAGATTTGCAGGTAGCTGTTTATTGTTGACGCATTTTCCGTAGGAATCCACATCTATATATTTCATTAATTCTTTAACGTAACGGTCACGATCCGATGGGACGTTACAATGGGATTGAACGTATAAAATTGGGGCAAGTTTCTGGCGGTGCTGGTTTTTCTGGGTTATCGGGAGAGGTTGTCGTTCCGTCAGATATTTTAAGTTATTTAAGTGTTGAGTTGTAATTGGGAAGTCTGATTCTCGTCGAAATGTCGACGTATGATTAAAAAGTGACATTGTGACTGCATGCGAAAATATCTGATTGTTGAGCGGGGATTCTTCGTGAATAAGAGCCCACTCGTGCCAAGGTTCTCGCGGAAGAGGTGCTTCGTAAGCTCGGAAATCGGTTCCGTAAAACATAATCCCCCTAGCGAGGGGGTCAGATAAAACATTCTTATCCGTCGTGGTTAGACATGTACCTAGTCCTTCCTCATGCCCACAATCAATCTCAACAGTCTGTTTACCTTGGAAATGAGGAAATAATTTCTCTGTCCACCAAACAATTGTTGGTTTTGTCAAGGGCTCTGTCCTCACTGGCAACGGTTTGGCAGAATTTCTCATTTCAGTTTCCTTTACACCGACAACACTGTCGTCCGGCTCAGCTGACCACACTCCTGATCTCGAGTTTGTCTTCGACAGTAGCATCGTCAGCGAATCACTACCGAAGCCGATCACGCCCAGTCCAAAAAAGGTCCCCACAAAAATCACCGTAAAAAGCACAATCAGGAAGATCACTACATACTTGGCATCGACCCCTCCTCCAGGTTGTTGAGGTCTCGGGAGTTTGGACTCAGCAGATATTGGCGAAGATCGGACTCTTTTTCTCAAAGCAGAATCCATGATGGTAAATTCACTGTTATTTTAACGATAAAGAGCCACTGAACTGTTAATGCTACAACACTTCTGTTTTTGATCAGAGGACAAATTTCACGGGTGATCGAATCATGGAGGTAGAAATCGAATCGATCGGACGTGCGCGCACACGTGGCCTAACAGCTGACGTGTGATGAATCAAAACAAGGGCAAGTTAAAGCCCGCCCTCTGTAGTTTTATAAGTGCTTTGACCTCTTTACCTCGGCGCGCGCGTTGCCTGCATTTTACTAAAACTTCAATAATTTCCTCTAAAATATTATTACAAACATAATTCTGAAGTAACTATCGTAATTATAGAAACACGTGTTATATATGTTTATGTATTCAGCACCCAGTTCAGCGCAGTCAATTACTGTTTTGCATGTTTTAGTTTATTGGAGGGGGGGGGGGGGTCGTCTGGAAATTTCGACTGTGCGGGGGATGCTTCCCACACCCGCAGGTACAAACTTTGATGTTCTGTATGTTGTCTGGGGAAAAGAGTTATCTTTCCCTCAAAAAATAACTATTGATTTTGCCAAAGGCATGACCCTTCTTCCTTTTTGTTTGTATTTGCTTTACAACAAATTTCAGTCTTAGCATTAAATTGTATCTTTGGAAGAGCTATTTCCTAAATATAAGTTATGGGGGTTTTTTTTTCGAAATAGCTTTTAAAATAGCCGAGAGAAAATGAGGATTATAAAAGGGCCTAAACGATTATTGATTTTCCGCTCACTTAATCACTTAATTGAAAACAGGTGTTGGTGTTACGGCAGAGACAAAACACAAGTTCAATTTTGTAACCCCAAATACTTGTGTAGTTTAACTACCTGATAGTTTATCACAATTCTCATCGCCTACGAATTGTAGACGAAACCATAAAAATAACAGAACTGTCGTCCAGAAAAAAATACTTCAAAATTCTTCGTGTGAGGCAAAGTGCAAGGGGCTTATGTCGCCTGGCCAACCGCGCGTTGCATTGTGGTCCGGGCTGACACTAAATCCGCCATCTTTATTTGGGTTTGTGTACTTTTGTATTGGGTAATTGTGGGACACAACGGTGAAACTTCGTGCCGTACCATTTATCTGTGTGTGTGACCTCAAGAAGAAACGAAACGAAATGATTCTTCAAGAGTATCTCCCTGGTGGTTAACTGCAGGACTTTTAAAGTCAAATTCTGCCGGTGTTGAGGTTTTTTGCTCGGCTCTGGAGTCAGTGTCCCAAACTTCTGAGACTGAGAGTGAGTGGGAAAGTCCGCGCCCGACACGGACGGACGTGTCGAGTTCGTGACCCAACCGCGGCAACGGGGAGCTCAGCACGGAAGAATGCAGCTGCACTGCCACTGCGGACTCGCTGGTCGGTATCACAAGTAAGCCAGCACTTGGCCCCGTGAGCACACCGACATTCCGACGGTTTTACCTGTATTCTGTATTTGTTTTTATCAAAACTTGAATGGTAAACTCTTAATCTGTGTGTTTTAAAACGATTCTTTGGAGTGAAAAGACTGCATTCCTGGACACACAGTTTGGTTTGGAGAATGCAAGAAATTGACTTGCTGTTTTTTGCTCGTGCTGACATTTGGTCATGAAAAACCGTATCATGGCAGGCAAGAAACCAAGGAATAGAAATATTTTGTCACTGGACAAAATGGAAATGTAAGTATGACTTGTTTTGGGGCTTTTTTTTTGGGGGGGGCATAGTTCAGTTCATGTTTGTTTACATGTACTTCAATAATTGATTGATTCATTTTTCAATGGCACATGACATATTCTCCTGGTCATCGGGTTTGGACTTACTTCGTGTACTGTAGTTACTTTATAACATGTACTTATTTTTTCGGGGTATATTGTGCCGGCACTGAACATGCGCAGTGACTGTTTTAAGTGACTTGGACCATTTATGAATTTCAGACTTTATTTCCCTGAGTTTAATTTAATAAACAAATTTCCCAGGAGCCAAAATTTGAAGAAAAAAAAGGTTATACATGTAGGCCTACTAAATTACTATCCATTTAAATGTAGCACTAGGAGTACTTTTTTTTTAATAATAACAAATATATATATATATATCTTTGTTGATGAAATAAAAAAGGCGGCAATAGTGGGGATTCGAACGCGGAGCGTGTCGTTTGATAAGTGGGAGGCATTCATCTGAGCTACGCACGGTCGAAATACCCAGAAATTTAATACAGTGTATATCAGCTACTCGTGTACGTATCAAAGAGGGTGCTGTAAGATTTGCCGGCTTAGTGTTTAGTCAAACTTAGCCGTTACCGTCAGTATGTCCACTATCCACTTCTTTGTAGAGATAGTCTCAGTAACTTTATAATTATATTTTTGTACCAAGTTTTGCTGTGACAAGTTGGACATCATACATGTATGTATGTACACTGTAGACTCAGAAAGAGCCCTTATTAGACCTACACACGTTTGAATTACAAAGTACTAAAAGTACTATTTCAATAAAGAAAACAGCTAAAGAAAACAGCTAAAGAAAACAGGATTTTTGGTGGAGTTTCCTTTTTGAGAGGGCAAGGTCAATTTAATGTTGCATAGGGCACTTCCATTGGAAAATCTTAAAATCTAATTGAATCTTTGGAGGGGGCAAGACCAGGGCAATAGAGGCTGTGGCCTTTCTTTGACAGGCCAGTGTGATATGACAAGCCAACGGGTCCCGCTGACTAATTTATGTAGTTACTGAAAAATTAAAGGCAAACCCTGTCTAAATGCTAAACTGCTTTATAAAGTTTAAACAGCTCTAATATATACACCTTTCAGAAGGGAAAAAGTGTTTAACTGATTACCGCTTTGCGTGGGTGGTTTTTATAAAGTTTTTGAAGTAGAGTAGAGACTACGTCGAGGGATGAATCTACAACATAAAACCCACCGTTCTGTAACCTTTCTTCAAAAAGTATTGTTCGTATAAAAACATGCAAAAAAAGAACAAGTTTTTTAATGTAATTCATTCTATCCCCTCAGCACGTACCAAGACAAAAAAACACATTTGTATGAGCTCACTACCGTGTCTAAGTTCCAATAAAAGTTGTATACTATTCAAACATTACCAGTCTGATTCAAGACAATAGAACTGAGAGTTGAAACATGTTTTATTTTTATCATTTTATGTATTTCATGACGTTTTCCAAAAGTGCATGCAAGTGCCAAAACAGAATGAATAGGAAACAAGAAGAATTGTTCAGTTTCAGATGTGGAAAGAAAACTCCAATGGAGAAAACCCATGCAATTGGGTAGGGGCTGAGAACCCAATCCACATGCAAGGCTCTGGTCTGAGGTAGAATTCGAACCAGGGTCCACAGAGGTGAAAGGCAGGGGAAATAAACCTGAGCCAACCTGATCTCCGATGTTTCTAATTAAAACATTTATTTCACTCTTTTTATTCAGAAAATTTCTTATTTACTCCAATAGCTTCTGAAAGTTCAAACATTACTTTTTTTAAATTCAACCTTACTTTTTTATTCCACCTGTAAAAGAAAAAAATGTAATGTTCTCTAATTAACATTTCAGATTACAGTGCCCGAAATATCCGTTGACCCTCTAGACGAAGTCCAGTAATTTTAGCATTGGACCAGTAACCCCACAACCAAACAAGTCCTGTAGTCTAGTAGTGTTTAACTCCACAACCGAACAAGTCCAACAGTATAATGTTTAACCCCACAACCAAACAGGTCCTGCAGTCTAGTGTTTAACCCCACAACCGAACAAGTCCTGCAGTCTTGACCCCACAAACAAACAAGTCCTGCAGTGTCGACCCCGCAAACAAACAAGTCCTGCAGTCTGCTGTTTTTCCGAACACAATTATAAATCCGTTGATGTATACTACAGTTTTTTCTATTCTAAACCTCTTCCTAAAAGTTCATCAAATTTAAAAAAGAATCTAAGGTCGGGTAAAATTATTTCTGGTCATCGAAAGTTCTATGGTACAAAGCCTATTGTCTCGTGGAGATTTTTCGTGAAATTCGAACCGTGTTGTATCAGATCAATGTGATTGTTAATCCATTTTAATTTCTACTGTTAAGATCAAATGACAATAACATAAAGGCATTCAGTTCTGTATTTGTTGATTTAGGTTGCCATGATATGGAAGCTGCCGTTGGCCTTTTGGTGCCAGTGTTACTGACAGAAATAAATGGTTAACTAATTCCCACTTGTGATTGTTGTTCGACCGGATCAAAGAACGATGATGGAGATTTTAGTAGCGCAACAAAACGTGTTGATTAATGCTGGTTCATGCTGTGTGCAGAGATTCTGCCCAATGAACAGAGTTCTTGATACAGCACACATTGTATGTCCAGTCTCGGGCACGAGAAAACAACTCAAACGAATACTATATTTTTCTATGAAATCAAACTCCATTTATTATATTACATGATCAGTAATTCTCCAAAAGTATTTGGAAAAAACACCAGACTTGCAGCAAGGTTTTAGCCAGGATTTGGTAAAGGGGTGTCGGTGTCCAAATTGTTCACCTTCAATACATTTACATGTACATGTAAATGACAGATAAAACAGGGTGTCAAAATTTAAAATAGGGTGTCCAAGAGAGACCCACAGACACACCTCTGGCTAACACTATGACTTGCAGGATTTGTTTGGTTGTGGGGTTACTGGCCCAATGCTAAATTTGGCTGGACTCTGACTAGGGGGTCCAGTGAGCAGTATTTCAAGCTCTGCGGAATGGAAACTGAGTTGCATACAATGTACTCATTTGGTTCTGACCATACTGCTTCACTGTTAAGTAAAGTCATTGTAAATCATTGCATACTCAGAAGGTATCCTCAAATTTTATGTGGCTGGAGAGATATATCTTTATACAAGTGCAGTCAAGTTATCTAAATTCTGTAAAATGAACCTCTGGTACTGAAGAGTACTGCCAACTTTTGAACTGAGCAGAGAAAGTATACAACACTAGCAGGGTTTGCCCTTAACTGTTTCAGAGACTGGCCAGCGAGATCTGTTAGTGTTTGTTTGTGATTTCAATAGTCCGCCAGCCTTTTCACTGGTCCACATCTGTTATGGTTTTCTTTCAACACTGTCATGTTGTATGGTACCTCAGTTTGAAACCAGTGCAGTCAGTGGCTTACATTTTGGAAGCAATGAACTAGCCAGCCGGACCACTTGGACAGAATTTTGACTGGTCCTCAGAAGTTACAACTGGCATTTGGCCAGCGGACCACACAGGGCAATTTTTACAGTCAACTTGGTGTCAACCACTTGCAATCTACATGTAACAGGAATACTTCGGCAGTACAATTGAGAAGGTCCGCTAGCTGTTACTTACTATCCCCCAGGAAACTGATGAGAAAACTGAAATGTGAATCTGAATTTTCTTATTGGAGATTACCCGGAACTGGTTGTCTGTAATTGCCTCATGTGACATGGCCTTTACATTCTAGCTGCGGATCCTTTTACTGCCAACTTTTGAACTGAGCATGGAAAGTATTCAAGTGAAGTCAAGTCAAGTTTGTATTATGAAAAGTACCCTTTCAAACGTGGGTATAGTAAAGTCGGCGACATGTTTGTACTTGGGTTTAAGAGCAGGAATTTAAAATTCATTCTTGTTTTAGGGGAAGGCCACATTTTTGAGTAATGGGCACCATTTCCATTGTTACTAACAACCCAGCCAGACAGGATAGTTTATCAAATACATGTAGCCAAGAATCAAAGAGCTACCCAGACTGGAGGTGTAGTGGGTTGACCGGCTGTTCAACCGGTCTTTGTTGTACACCCAGCCTAGTAACATGTACATATTGTCTGATATTTATGATTGTGATCCACCGCCAAAGGTTACCGTTTGTACAAATCTCAGTGTTTATTGTTGCTTAGCTACTACAACACTATAACAAGATAAATTGGGGATATCTACCTACGAGATAGATGGCATACAGGTGACCTTGTCTGCAGCTGATTTTGTTGATAAATTCCAACTCGCATGCAGGTATGAACTTAGTCTGTTATCTTCAGTGTATTGAAGCATTCTACCTCCGTGATTGAAGGGGCCCGGTGTATAAGATCAGCTCATCAAGATTTCAGCAGCTTGTCAACAAATGGTCATTGTGTGAACTAGGTCCATGATTTACTTGGCGTTCTTCTTGTGAGGATGACAAGTTTTCTTGTGTCAGCGGTCGTCACAGTCATGTTCTGTAGACTAAGACTACTATAATTGCTTGTCAGAACAAAAGTTGGGTGTTTTTTTTGCAAAACACCAACTATCTTTCCCTAAATGTAATTAGCACTCCTCTGCACTCCTTGATCTTGTCCAAGGATTGGAAAATTAGCACTGTTAAAAAATTTAAAGCGGATTTGTAAAAAATTGGGGGAAAAATTATATTCACAGCAGGAAATGAACAATGTGGCGTTTAGTTGCTATGATCGTGTCCAAAAATTGATAATTCAGCAACCCAATCCTACAGAGCCAATAAAGGGACAAACATGTTTTTGTGATTATTATTTCATTCCCTTAAAATATTATTTCGTTCCCTCAATTTTTTTTTCTTTTCTTGAAAGTAAAGTAATTAACGTAACATAATTGCTTTGGATTAATAATTTGCATATTAGACACATTGGCCTGTCTGAATTCTTTGCCAACTGCCGAATGTCTAATTTGTTGTTATGAGGACCGAGTGTTGATGGCATATTGGAGCTTAGCAAAATGACGGAATTCTAAAGTGACTGCATCAATCAAAGCCAATGCAGAGTTTTACTAACAAGCACGTTTTCTCGAAACAGCGGATCTTGCTTAAATGTCCTGTCACACAAAGAAACTACCTGCCCTGGAGGGGCTTCAAAGTGTAATCAGTGTGTAAATCACATTTTGTACTCTTACCTGACTTTGAAAGATTGACTTTTATTTCTACAATTGTGACGCAAATATTAAAATGAGAAACCAAAGTGCCTCTATAAACTGCATCACGCGTCAATTTTACGCCCGTGTGACCATCGCGAACCCGTGTGAGGGGTTGCTGAAAAGTTTATCTATCAAGCATCCTTGTCCCAGAGTTTTAATTTTGTTTCAATAATAATTAATACATTATTTGTGAATTTATTATAAAAGCTAAAACTAATTTTACAAAAATCGTAATGAGCATTTTTTTTATAGATTTTGTTCGTTTGACGTGTTTTCTTGTAACGATACGCGCCAGACTTGCACAGTCTATTATCAAACACTAAAATGGCCACAAGAGACTGCCTGGTTACATGAAGGTGTTACCCAACTGTTGCCTGATCTCCATTCAGGCATTGCGGTTGATGTTTACTCTTAGCACATAGCATGACTCTGTGAAACTAGCCATGAATGCTCAACTGTTAGCGGGGCAGATACTTGGAGGAAATATTTTGGGGAATTGTGCCTTTGATGATGCAAGCATGGAATTTGGCGCACAGAGTATGACAGATCACAGATTTGTCCTTTGAAAACATAGGTAGAATAACCAATTTTCAAAATTGTCAAAATGGCTGCCATTGCTTGTTACAGTTATTTTACCTATATTTTTTTCAAAGGGCAATATCTGCGATGGCCCTATTTTGAAAGGTTGTGTTGTTTAGGGTCAATGAAGAACTGCGCATTATTTGAATTGTTAAAAAAATTGAAGGATTCTGAAAGTTTATTTTCTATAATTAAGTTTCAGTTGTTCCGAGAAACATTTTCAACTGGAAATTCACCCCCCAATTCTAATCTTATTTTGATATAAATTTACCAAGAGCAATGATTCAAAATAGTTTTTTATTTTGGTTGTAAAGATTTGATTTTTATGATACATTTCAAATTCCCCACCAATGTGCAGTATTTTTGACCGACTGAGTGTGTGTGTAAACAAAGTTTACGAGATGCGATAAAAGTATTTAAAACAAACTGTTTTTCATTGATGTTGTTACTTTGTTAGTATTTCTTTTGCCATTGATACAAGAAAACAACATACTGGCAGGTAAATAAGATAAAACTGTATTCGTGATGCAATGAAATTAGCCGTTGAAAGCACCCTCACGCGGTCAAAAATACATTTCAATTCAATCAAATTTCAATTCAACACACTCTGTATTGACTCAATCCCCGACACTAAAAAAAGTCATAAATTGTTGAACCATGATCAACCCTGGGGCAAAGTTTGAATACAATCCCACTTTTCATTTCAGACTTCCCGATCGTATTGTATTTTGTAAAAACTTGCCTTAGCCTGTTATTATCATGTAAAAATAGTAGTACCGAAAAAAGAAAAAAAAATCCCATCTTTAACAACTTTTGTTCATGATTCAAAAGATTAACCAGCAACCAGGGGCATTGGTGTCATTTTCCCGCAGGCTTGATTAACCAAGAATAGGCAGTTTACACCCTTAAAAGTTCAACACTATTGAAGTGAACTTAACACATGGGCAAAGAAGAACTTAGAGTTGGCACTCTTTTGTCGTTGGAAAATCTTTTAGCAAGTTATTTCATTTATTTTCTTTTGAGATAAATGGTTGAGTAAATGTCGAGTGTGAAAAGTAGTATTTGAAAAGAAACTGATTTTACACTCTGTTGGTGTTTTTATGTTGTTGTTTTTTTGGTCCAGAGTGTCTGTACAAGTCTTCCGCGTTGATTATCCTTTGTCCATGTACATGTAATTTATATGTTGATGAGCAGGGCTCGAATTTGTCACCAGACCACTGGCCCGAGACCAGTAGTTTTAGTGTCGGGCCAGTAAACTCATGACTGGACAAGTTTGGTGTTCTTGTGTTTTTTCAATTGAATAATAAAACTTCACTGTATGTAGGCCTAATATCTGGAACAAATAACAAATTATTTTCAAAATGTTGACTTTGAGTCTGATAAAAAAAACTTAAATTCTATTGAGTCATGAAGTATAAAGACAAATGAGAAATAAAAATGTCAAACTGTGTCAGGAAGATTTCTGGTCTTGTAAAAGCAATTCTGGTCCAGTAAACATTTTGAGCAACAAGCCCTGTGGTCTTGTGGATTTCTCTCCCAAATTCGAGCCTTGATGAGGCTGGGTTGTTAGGGCCATCTTGCACAGAATGGCAAACAGACAATCATTTCCAAGGCAGTGGCCAAGAAGACCAAAACAAAAATCACTTTTCCTTTTGCTCACAGTGTGGTTGATTGCCTCAGCTGTAAGATTGGCCTCCATGCGACAATGTCTTTGCTATGCTGGGCTGGATTTCACTGAGAGCTAAGAATCACCTCAAACAGTAGGGATTCTACATACATCGTGTACATAACTCCCGTTGGTTGGATCACTGAGGAAGAAGTTGAATTTGGCGGCCTTCTTGAAAAAAGCAAGATGGCTGCCATATTACACTTCAGGGAAAACGGAAACATCAGTTTTCTGATTCAGTTTGCTGTAAAGATTCAAAAATTGTATAGTTTGGCTAATCCGAAATAACTTGAACAAAAATACACAACATACCTGACTTGTGTATGGGGGTATACGTTGTCAAACTCATCTTAAGATTAATCTTGCAGCTTTTTAAAATAAAATCGATCACAAGAAATATTTTCTAAACTCATTGAAATCCATATTGTTCTTCGGTTTAGTTAGAGCATGGAACGCTGGGATAAGAGTTTCACCATAGGGGATCAAGAAATACCTTTGAAAAAGATCTCAATGCTTGGGGTTGTAAACACAAAGTAGCTCGCTCAAAAAATGTTGAAACTTGATAAAGTCTTGCATTCCACTATACTATGTTTGTGTGATAAACTTTGATTTTGCAAGGCCATAGCTTTTAGCATCTGAAAGGTGCAACAGGTCACATTTGGCAGTAAAATAAACAGACAGAGGCAGTCCGGTCAGAGGTTCAGTACTATCATGGATTTAACGAAAAAATACACCAAGATCCTACATTACAAGAACCTAGAAATCATATCCATGTCGTATTTACTTATAAAGTAAATACCCCAATTGCTCTCCGTAGGTTTGGGTTGTGGTCAGTTGTGGATACCACAAAATAAATACAAATAAACACAGGTAATCCGGTACCGTAAACTGGTTGCAAACACTCATGGCATGGTAAATATGCATTGCTCAAGCTGGATTACTCCAGAGGATCTTAGGCACCCTGCCAAAGTGGGGATTAACTTTAAGTGCTCGCTTTTGCAGCGACTTCACATTGTTATGTGTGTACTCATTGGTCCAGGGTGTAAGGTTGAGGTACCAACAACCCCTACATGTACACGGCAGCGCAGAGAGCTTCAGTTTTTAGCTCCTGGAAATGTTCTGAGTGTCATGTGTGGACCCGTTCATTTGTTGCGTACGAGAGTAATTGCAAATAATTACCGTACAAAAGATTGTTTGTCTGTTAAGTCTATATACAAACTTTACTAGATTGCTTTCTTGCTGTTTTGTTCAATCAGGGAGCAGTGCTGTAATTGAGTTTTCAGAAACTTGTCAAAACATTCAAGTGTTCTTCCTTAAATTATAGTGGCCCACTTACCAAGAAATACTCTCCAAGTTGTTCTATCGCTTTAAATATTGCACACCTGAAATTGTACAGTACACGGAGGCCATGGCCCCTGTTGCCCTGGTCTTGGCCTTGGTGCCCCTTCAACAAATTCCACATAGACTTTCCATTACATTATTCACAGATACTATTTTTACAAAGTGTCGAATCTGCCCCACAGCTGAAACTCTGTATTTCAAGAAAATTGTGTTTGAACAAGTTTTTAGGTTTTTTTTAAACTGTTTTTTCAGACACTGCTCACCATTTTAAGATCAACATTATAATACCAAAACAAAGCTGCAATCTTAAGTCATACAGAACTGTCAATATGTTTCACTCTTGCAACTTTTTAGTGAGTTATTAATTCCTAAACTAATTTGTCACTTTGTAAAAAGGGGGATAAAACAACAACAACAAAATTTGACATGCCTGCTGAGCCATGTATATATACAATGCAATGTTTACAGGGATTTGTCACTTCATGAAAATGCCAAAGCCATACCATACTAGCTGTGCAAGCAAAGAACGCTTCAAGCATAAATTCCTTGCTAACCTGTGAAGTATGCTTCAGCTAAGCATCAGCTTTGCTTCAGCTTACAACGCAAGTGCTGATTTTTCACTTAACTCTAAAAGCAGAGCATTAAAATTTGACCCAGTCTGTTGACATCTATAAACTTATTGCGCCATTCCAGTATGGGACCCCACACAAAGGCCCCATTCCTTCAATATTAATAATTAATGAATCCTCCATTGATTTTTGCTTTGACAATAAGAACACTTGAGCGCCGGAATCTAAATCCTATTATTTCTAAATGGCTCACTGGTATCAAATCCCTGAGTAATCTATGGGACTTCAAAACAACCTCGGCCGTTTCGTTTGGAAATTTGTGTCTTCTTCCCAGAAAAACAATTGCTGAAGTTTTGTCGTGAGGTTCTCAGCAAGGAAGTTGTTGTCATTTGTGAGCTACATTTGAATGATGTCTGGTGCATTGCCTTGTTCGGTCTTAAGTGTATGCTCAATTTGAATTCCCCAGACTACATCCAGTGTTACTCTGTTCCTTGCTCTTTGCTCTGTCACATGGGTCCAATTTCATAGAGCTGCTTAAAGCACAAAAAAGTAGCTAAGCATAACAAAATTATGCTTACAAGAATAAGGTTACCAGCCAAACTACTATGTCACGTGTACAATTTGTGACTGGTATCCTGCTCATTTCTGCTTAGCAGACAATTGTTAAGCAATATTTTCTGCTTAAAGAGCTCTATGAAATTGGGCCCTGTTCTAACCCGACTTTTGAGGAGTCCAAGTTAAATGAATTCCCATGTATAGCAAAGCAAAGTGCTACAGAAAAGTATCAGTTGCTATTCAAAAATCATCATTTGCTTCTCAAATTATTAGCATTCCGTGTGCACAAAACATGTTCAGTCTAAATATTTTGCAATGCAAAATTGCTGGACACAAATCGTTCCCTGGGCCCAAAAGATTTGTTAAACAAAATCCACAAGACTGCAGAGCTTCCGCTTGTAGCTCAGAAATTTTACAGGACTAGAATCAAAATGAGAAAAAAAACAGAATCAAAATGAGAACAAATAAACTGTTTTTAGTTTTAACCGTACACGAAGAGCAGATTTATCTCTTTTGTCTTATGGGTAAATAAACTTTGATCTGAGCATTTGATTTTTTTTTGTTAACACATATATTGAATTGAAAAACACAAGACAGCCGGACTTGAGTTTACAGGCCCAACACTAAAAACACTGGCCTCGGGCTTGCGGTCCAGTGTAAATTTCAAGCCCTGGAACATGACCACTTAATTTGATGAGTTGGGTTTGGGGGGGGGGGGGGGTTTTCTCGGAACTTTTAAGGTGTTGCTATGGTCTGTTTATTGAAAACTAGAGGGAACTCAATTGAATATATTGCACAACAGGGGCTAATAAAACTATCATGTTCTTTTGAGAATGAAATTGAAAGGCCAAAGAAAACCGAAAGACTCTAAAAGTCTATTAGGCCACAGGACCAAGGACATATCTAGATAATTAGTTAGGATATCCATATAATTAATTGACGTCAATTGAGACGGCATTGTTTGATTTGAAGACCTGTAGCTGTGGTCCTTTGTACCGAAGTGTAAGAGATAATCTTCTGTTAAGGAGAATAGTTGAAGGGGGGGGGGGGGTCTTTTGATCTACATGTAGGTGTGAACTAGGCAACTGTTACCTGGGCAGTGAGCTTCCAAATCACCGATCAATAAAAGCTGCACCAAAGGGTCCATGCCTGCAGCGCTTTGTTCATGTTATTGTGTAGTGAGCTAAAAACAGATCCGTGGCCATTGTGGGGTCAGCAAGTCATCAACAAGTGGGGGCCCCATAAAAAAAACCTTGTTTGAAAGTAACTGTAAGGTAAGTTAAGACAGCCCTACAGGGAAGCATGCTGTAATGGTCCAATGAGGGGCTTAATTAAAGAGGGGCTCCAAGACGGAATTCAGTCTTGTGACATACACATTTTCCAATAGGGGTGCCACCCCACTAAATAAACACCCATAGCATACAGTGCAAAATGCTAAATATTCCAAAATACTTTGAAAATACTTTAAAGTCTCACAGCTTTTTACAGTAAAGAGGAAATTATCCATTGACTCTTGAACTGTTATCCTCTGCTCAATTTGATATGGGGAGTCCCAAGGCAGGTCGAGTTATTCTCCCTCCAAATAAAAACACCCTTACACTTGTGTAAATTTCCAAACGTCTCTAGTTGGAAGTCAACAACCCCTAGGTCACAATTTTTGCACTCTACCCCTTCTGTTTGACTCTCAAATTTGTCTAATATAGAATATTTTGAGGGCCTACAAAATATTAATGAGGCCGACGCTCTGTTTTTCTCCTTGTTTAGTGGGGTGCACCCATAGAAAGAGTCCTTATGAAAGTGGGAAAAAATATTACAAGTCTCTAACCTCACCTTAAAACAGTGTCAAACGGTGTCAAATGCAAATTTAATTTGCCTACCCTTCCAGTGCAAATTTTGTCTAAATCCCAAAACATCCATTGTTGTCACATTTGGTGCTTGTCTAAATTAAAGCATTTCAAATGTTAACTGTGTAGGCCTTTTTTTCCCATTTAAATTCTGGTCTTGTGAACAAATTTCTGGTCCAGTAAACTTTGTGAGCTACAAGTCCTGTAGTCTTGTTGATTTTCACCCCAATTTTGAGGTCTGATGAGGTGCTGAAAGTTACTACTATGTATTTCTGAAGGACTTGGAATCTCTTAGCAAAGTTTTCAGTGGATTAACAAAGGCCTGTGGCCTTGTATCCCTTCTTAGGAATTTTTCCCCATTTAAATTCTGGTCCAGTAAACTTTGTGAGCTACAAGTCCTGTGGTTTTGTGGATTTTCACCTCAATATTTGAGGCCCGATGAGGTGCTGAAAGTTACTGTATTTCTGAAGGACTTGGAATCACTTCGGTTTTCAGTGGATTAACAGTGGCCTCTGGCCTTCTGTCCCTTCTGAAGGGGATTAAGGGAGGAGGTCTAGTTTACACTATAGGGATTACTTGATGTATTCTGTCATCCATCATCCAGCCACTGGCAATGGAACCAGTCTACAACACACAGTTAAATACATTTATCTCGTTTGCCGTAGGTGTTTAACAATTGCAGCATCCCTGTGGAGCAACTATTGGATGGCTTCAAATTAGAACCCCACTTAGAATGGGTCCATGATGAGTGGAAGCTATACTAGTTCACTAGATACCACATGCTTGTAATTACTATTGACTACGAGCAGAATACGCATTTCAGATTCGGAAACCCGGACAATAGAAACCCTTACTTACTGGCAATTTAAATCATGTCACAATTTTTGAAAGGTTTGCGTGGTGAAAGTGCAATAAGATTTGTTGGGTTTTATAATTATTTGCCGTTTCGTAGGCAGACCCTTTCATTTGGAGGGAAGGGGAAAGCGGGGGTAAAGACATAATTTGTTTTGGGGTTGTTGGGGTTGGGTTTTTGTTTTTTGAGGGGGGCAAGAGGGGGGAACAGAGGGTTTCCTGCCGCCTCCTGCCACCCCCCCCCCCCCTGGTTAAATATTTGGACATTCATCTGACGCTTGACCAATCCTCTGCGTTTACCCCCTACCTTGAGTTTAATCTAGGCGGTATTTGTCCACCCGTCCCAGGGCCACTTGGATTATCTCAGTTTGTGGAACCTTGCTAATCCGGCCATTTTCTGGTATTTACCCAGTGGAAAATCGCTCCTCCGATTTTAATAAAAAGTTCTTGAGACAGCTCAAGTGGTGAAACGAATGTCTAATCCTACTTGTTGTAAAGTAGACTGGACTAGACAACAGGTTTTCCGGGGGATTGGTGGTTTGAAAGCAAACTTTTTTATGTCGTGCTTAAACGTCCTAAATGGATTGAGTGTTTACAGTGTAGGGTGTCTCGGAAAGCTAAATCTGTGATCAATCGAAGGTTTGTTTTGACAAAACAAAACTTGGAAACCAGGCAGCCGTGATTTTTCTACTTGTCTAGTAACCTTGTGACTTTCTGTGAATACTTTGAGTAATAATCGGAGATTGACTTTCAGACGATAAACGCATATTGTAGGATTCATCAAATAAACTGTATCGTTTTGATTGGTGGGTTATGCAAGCATGAGATTGGTCAGGATTTTTCCTGATTCAGGATATTTGATTGATCTCTCTTCACGTTTTGATTTACCTGAAAGAAGCATTTAACTGCCATCACTACAGATGAAAGACTTGGCCCTTGTTGTGGCATAACCTGCAGATTTCTGTTTTAAATGATAGAGTCTGTAAACCTCGGAATGTAACATCCTCTAAATTCAGGGCTTTCATTTCCAGACCCTTGTGCGGAGACTGTTCAATCCATTTTTTAGGATTTTTCTTTTTCATGCAATCTCACGCCTGGTTATATGTTTCCTGTAGGTGTGTTTGTTTGTTTGTCGGATTCTCTTTCTGTCTGTAAGCAGTATTTCAAATTGTAAAGAATATATTTCCTCAGCAATTTGTGGAAGCATTTAATCAGGGGCCAAGGATCAATCAATCAATATGATCCTGGTCATCTGGAACTTGTTGTGGATGTGGTACATGTACCAAGAAGATTGTGAACGTTGCCTTTTCTTTGAGACATGAAGGACATGTTTTGTGCTCTAGTATGCTAAAACCACAGTGAATCAAAAGTATGCATTTTACATATACATTGGCATTTAAGGATTGATGTTAAGATCAACAGCGCCCTCAACAGGCTTGCAAATTATTTCAGTATCGATTAATATTTTCCCAGTGAAAGAATTAACAAATATCTGCAGGGATTGTTGTGAGTGAGCCCTCTTGTGTTTGAGTTTGGCCAGGAAATGAAAAGTTGAGGCAGGTTACTAGATGGGAAACACATGTGTGCGGGAAACTGCATTGTGAAAAATATTATATTCCTGCCTTATTGAGGTTGATGGCAATTGGCTCACTGACAAGTTTTCAAAAAATTTGCATCAAAAGCGATAGCAGAACATGTCCTTAAATATTGAAAAAAATGTATTGAAAAATTTCAGCTCTATAAAATTGAGCTCTATAAAATTGGGTTCATACTGAACAAAATAACAAAATATAAATTTTGTTCAGGGCCCAATTTCATAGAGTCGTTATGCACATAAATTTGCTTAGCACAGAAAATCTTGCTCAGCAGAAATGGGTAACCAACCAAATTTACTTTACCTGAGACTGGTACCCTGCTTATTTTGCTTTGTAAATTCTGCTTAAACAGCTTGATGAAACCGTGCCCAGGTCTTTCTGTGAACATCTGTTCTCAAGTTCTAATTTAATATGGTTTTCATTATTTATCATATCCGTGGTTGCCAAGCAACCATGGATCTGTTGCTGTGTTGTGGTCTACTGCGTGAAGCGCCCCCCCCCCTGCACTCAGCGTTACTAATTACAGTCCTTCTATCTCTACATTCCGCTTGATATAATCAAACAAAGTCAATGTCATTAGTGGATGGTTTGTAAATATTTGATTAGGGTTTCATTGTAAGGTTTCAGGTAGAAGTATTAAAACCACAGTATGGGGAATGCTCTGGAACTAGGACGAGGCTTGTGTCTTTATCATTCACATTCGCCTGACATTTTATTGTCCAAACACTTTCTAGTCAAATTGGAGACGGACATCTTCAAACCCCATTTTCCACCGAATCCAATATCAAAACAGGCCTGGAATTTCATCTTGTAGAGGGCAAGGCTATTGCTCATTTTGCATAGGGCACCTCTGTTGGAATGTCTATTGGGAACTTTGAAGGGGCACCGAGGCCATGGCCTCTGTGACTTCCCTGTTATTGCAGGCCTGTAGGAGATTAACAGATGTTGGGTGGTACTGCTGAGGTGCCTTTAAGGTAGCATACTTGAGCTTGTCTGGTATGGGCCTCTGAGCAGGCATAGTGCATTGAACTGGGAAGCTGCGCTTGAATTTGGTTGCAAAACCCATAAGACAGCAGGGCTTGTGGCTCAAAACTTTGACTGGACCAGAATTTTATTTAGGCCTACAAGACAGATTGAAAATGAGAAAAAAACTTTCCTTCCAGTTTAATATGGCAGGCCTGGCATTTCATCTGAAAGGGCAAGCCCTTTTTCATTTTGCATAGGGCACCTCTGTTGGAATGTCTATTGGGAACTTGTGAAGGGGCACCGAGGCCATGGCCTCTGTGGCTTCCCTGTTATTGCAGGCCTGTGTAGGAGATTACAGATGTTGGGTGGTACTGCAGAGGGGCATAAGGTTGCATTTAGCAGGGCAAACCCCCTTGCTCAGTCCTAACACAAACAACATGCCTGCACAATGCAACAAAATCCCTTGTTGCATTTTGTTGTATTTGGCATGGTTCTCATTTCAACTGAGTTGCATTCTGTTGTATTTGGCAGGGTATGTGGAGGGACCCTGATGGGGGTTATAAGGTAGCATAGCTTGTCTGGTATTGGCCTCTGAGCAGGCATAGTGCATTGAACTTGGAAGCTGAGCTTGAATTTGGTTGCATTTGGCATGGTTCTCATTTCAACTGTGTTGCATTCTGCTGTTGTATTTGGCAGGGTATGTGGAGGGACCCTGATGGGGGTTATAAGGTAGCATAGCTTGTCTGGTATTGGCCTCTGAGCGTGCATAAGTGCATTGAACTGGGAAGCTGCGCTTGAATTTGGTTGCAAAATCCACAAGACCACAGGGCTTGTGTAGCTCAAAACGTTTACTGGACCAGAATTTTGTTTAGGCCTACAAGACAAGATTGAAAATGATAAAAAAAACTTTCCTTCCAGTTTAATATGGCAGGCCTGGCATTTCATCTGAAAGGGCAAGGCCATTTTCATTTTGCAATAGGGCACTTCCATTGGGGTAACTTAAAGTATATGGGGAAGTTTTAAAGGGGCAGCAAGGCCAAGACCAGGGCAACAGATGTCTGTGTAATTATTGGCCTGATATGTAAACTGTTTATATTTGAACTAAGAGAAGACGTATCTCATTTGTCTTTTGGGTAAGTATTCTTTGATTTAAGCAACAGCATGGAAAGATGTTTATCAGTCTCAAAGTCAACATTTGAACATCATTTGTTGATTTGTTTATTTAAGATATATTATACACAGTGAGGTATCATCATTGAATTAAAAAACACAAGACAGCCAGACTTGTCCGGTCATGAGTTTACTGGCCTGACACTGAAATCAGTGGCCTTGAGCCTGCGGTGCAGTGTAAATTTTGAGCCCTTTGCGAAGTATTTGAAAAGATTATTGTAAAACACTAAAGTAGTGAAAGGATCTTGGAAGAATTAATAGCCAGTTTTTGTGAAAAAATGAAGTGAAACAACAAAAGGAGAAAATATTACTGCCTGAATTGCTGTCATCTTTGATAAAAAAGGGAGTTTGAATCTAATAATTTTTTTATTTTGGGTTGAACAAAGAAAAATTTACTAGAGCGGGATTTGAACCAACGACCTCCGGTTTAACATGCCGGCGCTCTACCAACTGAGCTATCTAGCCCCTTGTGGTTTATTATTTGATATCTAACAATTTTTGTTAACAAAAATGGATTCAGAAAGCATCAAGGTGTACTTAGCCAACTAGACTACACAAGTGCCGTGTTTGCTGTAGTCAGCGAAAATGTTGACCCTGTCCACAGATTAGCTTGCGTTATGACAGCTGACCACTACTCTACTATTCAGAGAAAGATTATAATTTTACAAATTATTTATCATCGTGTCTACATGATAACATGTACTCGGAGTAAAAGCAAACATTCAGCTCTGGCTGAAAGCCACTCAAAAGACACAGACATTAAAGAAAAAACCACATCTGCCTTTATCATCTACGGAGATGACAATGTTGATACTCTGTTGGATTGTTGCCTGGCAACGGCAATCCCAACTCTTGACCTTTCAATCCAGAACTTAGGAAGGTCAAGCCCATTTTGATTTTGAAGTCGTGTTATTTAAATTTCCTCTGGCAAATTGCTTTTCCTTTTTCAGTTGACACAAGCATGTTACAAGGCATCAACCTTGGTAGCATCTCTTCACCAGCATGTCAAAGGATGACCCCGTTTTAGATGTGGAAAGGCAGTCCATTTTAATTTGTTAGCTGGTTTCAAAAATTGTTGATAAGAAATTATGTTAACCTGTAAAGTTTGTTGTTGTTGCACATGTTCATCTTTTTAGTGCATTTTGTTACACAATACTTCAGTAAATAGGAAACTACATACATGTACGCACAGCAAATAGACAATTTATTTTTACCCTTTGACGGTTATAGTGAGTCTGGAGTGAAAACAATCTGTCCACAAGCAGCTCTCGTCAGGGCCATAACCATTAGACTGGTGCCGAGGCCCAATTAAATTTAGTAAATATTGAATACCTATTTTGCATGATGGATGCATCACGTGCCTGTGTTGCAAAAGTTTGCCTGCACCAGTGGTAGAGAAAAAAAGTCGATGTAATTTTAAAACTGGTAAAAATCCAGAGCCCAATTTCACAGAGCTGCTTAAGGAGAAAATATTACTTAACAATTTTCTGCTAAGCAGAATTGGGCAGGATACCAGTCACAAATTGTACTTGTGACATGGTAGTTTGGCTGGTAACCTTACTCTGGTAAGTGTAATTTTGTTATGCTTAGCAACTTTTTGTGCTTTTTAAAGGACGTTTCACAGGAACGTGCAGATGGTGATAATTGTACATGTAGGTGTTTGACTTCAACTGTTTGTTACACAGACATGTATTGCTTAGTAGTTTTGAGAAAGACTCTGCTAGAATGTCTAGGGTCAAAACGTGAGGTTGTTAACAGTTTGTGCTTAAAGGGAATTTATATATATTGGTAATTAGAACCCACTGTTCTATAGTTGTAGATAAATACCATTAAACTAACCTGTGAAAATTTCATTTAAAAAGGTGGTAGCGTTTTTGAGATATTGCCGAAAATCTGGAGCGGTTATGTCCACGTAGGAAGAATAATCTGCACATGGAATACACAATCTGAGAATTGTTACTGTCAGTAATGCTTCTCAGATGCAAATTTTGGGGGATAAAAAGTGATATCTTTTTCCGTAACCGCAGTACGTTGAAGTGAAAAGTTTCTCAAAATGCATTATACTATCCAAAGCTGCTGTACTTCTTACCAAGTAAGTTTTTATTGCCATTAATTTTCAGAGTCATTACCAAACCTATAAACAGACCCTTTAAGTCTTACCAATTGTCATTAGTTATTACAAACATAAGTATTAACGTGATTGATTGATTGTCAAGGGTATTATTTATCAATCTTACTTTGCAGTCAAGTCCAAACATCCTGAACCCACACACAGTGCGTATAATTATATTGTCACTCTTCAGTAGTTTGACATTGGACGGGGCTATAAATTACCTGACAGTTAATAATGTGCCCCGGCCTCTGTGGTGTAATACTGAAATGCGCTCTGGTGTAATGTTACCTTCCGTACTGCTGGGAAAAGTAAATCGGCAATTTCCCTGGGCCTCATTTGGACGCCGTATTATGACATTAGTGAAGAGCACCTCTGTGAGGGAATTTTAAATTTCTACAAGGGCACTGTCTATGAGGGCAATGTACTGGACTGGGCAATTTGAAGGGGCACCAACATGACCAAGGCAATGACCTCTGTTGCCTTTGTATGGCAGGCTGTATTTCTAGGGGCATTAAGGCGGTGACCAGGGGCATGGAGGCTGTTGCCTCTGTTGCCTTTGTGAAGTATCATGGCTGCATTTCTAGGGGCACCAAGGCGGTGACCAGGGGCATGGAGGCAATTGCCTCTGTTGCCTTTGTGAAGTATTATGGCTGCATTTCTAGGGGCACCAAGGCGGTGATCAGGGGCATGGAGGCAATTGCCTCTGTTGCCTTTGTGAAGTATCATGGCAGGCTGTATTTCTAGGGGCAGCAAGGGGGTGATCAGGGGCATGGAGGCTGTTGCTGCTGTTGCCTTTGGGACATATTATGGCTGCATTTCTAGGGGCACCATGCGGTGACCAGGGGCATGGAGGCAGGTGCTTCTGTTGCCTTTGTGAAGTATCATGGCGGGCTGTATTTCTAGGGGCACCAAGGCGGTGACCAGGGGCATGGAGGCAGGTGCTTCTGTTGCCTTTGTGACATATTATGGCTGCATTTCTAGGGGCACCATGCGGTGATCAGGGGCATGGAGGCAGGTGCTTCTGTTGCCTTTGTGACATATTATGGCTGCATTTCTAGGGGCACCATGCGGTGACCAGGGGCATGGAGGCAATTGCCTCCGTTGCCTTTGTGAAGTATCATGGCATGGAGGTAGGTGCTTCTGTTCCCTTAGTGAAGTAGCATGGCTGCATTTCTAGGGGCACCAAGGCGGTGACCAGGGGCATGGGGGGGCACTTGCCTCCATTGCCTCCGCTCCCTCTAAGAATAGGTTTAGTGATGTGTATTTCAAAAAACATGGTCAGATATAAAGGTATCAAATCTCCATGACGACTTTTTCTTTCTTTAATGACGGAATTTTTACTCCCAGCAATTACCAACCAGTTTTATGTTAGTTGAACTTCTTGCCTCACTGCGTAATTTCTCCATCAATGCATCCGGATCTATATCACTATGGATACCAAAGTCATACCGATGTGATGATCACTGGAGTAAACATAATGTGTTAAGTATCACTATGGCAACGTCATAACAAGATGAGGGGGAAAAACAGACCGATGATTGTACGCTGATGTGGGCCATCTATTATAAATATAATCTTCGTCAATATCATATTGCTTTTCATAGTGCTTAATACCATATGCTTATTTATCGCCGTAAGGGTAAAAATTTAAATAGTATTCTTTATCCCAGATGTTATCTTTTAATATCCGAAAACGGGTAACCAGCCAATTTACAAGTTTATTGTAACTGTTTCCTCATGTTGTCTTTTTTATTTATTTTTTTGCGTAGAAGAAACATTGTTTTTAATTTAAAATTTAATGATTATTTTTTATAAGAATAACTTAAAATCCCATCCTCAAGTTTTCATTAAACACACCATAAAAACAACCAAGGAAAATTTTTGTTAAATTCGATGGGTACATTTTCGTGAAAAAGAAAGAGAAAAAAACGAGACTTGATGGCGGTTATTTTTTCTCTATTTTTTTATGCACATTCACATCGTGCATCCCCCACTTGGGCACCCCATGCATTATCAAAACAACCCAGCTCAAAAATAGTTTTGAAGTGCCGGAGATAAACAATGAAAAATTATTGTTTTTTGAGGGTTTTTCAGTGATTTTATGCACATTCACAGAGAGCTTATTTCAATTGCAGCAATCAAAATAAGCAATGATAGTATACATTTATTGGTGTCTTTGGATGCTAATTTCTTACCTCTGTATGTTTGAAATGCATACCCCACCCCCATACATTATCAAAACAACCCAGCTCAAAAATAGTTTTGAAGTGCCCGAGGCTTGCCTGTGAATATAATGGAAGTCATGAAAGGGCATTTTCCACACCAATAATCTGGCAACAGCTGGTCATTATCTTTGGGCAGATGATATTACAGGGCAACAGTTTGGCCCACAGTTTGTCAAGGTGTGGACATAGTAAGAACATGGAGGTAGAATTAGCCTCCACGGTAAGAATGAAAGCTTATCATGTATCATTAAAGGCAGGGTATACTTTTGGTAATTGTTAAAGACCAGGGCCAAATTTCATGGCTCTGCTTACTCGGAATTCTGCGCATACAGTTTATAGAACCATTTGCTTTACAAGACTCTGTAAGCGCAGAATTCCTCGGTAAGCAGAGCCATGAAATTGGACCAGTATTTGGTGTGGCATTAGACATAAAATAACAAACCTGTGAAAATTTGGGCTCAATTGGTCATCAAAGTAGCAAGAAAATAATGACAGAAAAAAACTCACACCCGTTGCATAGAATTGTGTCACTTTCAATTTCAGATGCGTGAGAAATGCTTCATGCCTGAAGCTTTTCTCAGATTCAATTTTTTTCTGTGAACAAATTATACCTCTTTCTCTAAAACTACATCACTTCAAAGGTGTCATTTCTTACAATGTTTTATAGCATCAACAGATCTCCAGTGCTCTTTAATACCAAGTAAATTGTTATGGTCTTTAATTTTTGGAGTAATTACCAAAGGCATACCCTCCCTTTAAGCATGCTTTAAGTTGCAGGGTCTATGGACGATCAAGACAATATTGTGATATACACTGAACAGCTGGAAAGCATTATGTAAAAAACAATGCAGTCACGACTCTAATTACAAGAAAATCTACACAGGTCTTTTAGCTCAGCACTGTCACTGGACCAGAAACATACATGT
This sequence comes from Plazaster borealis, assembly GCA_021014325.1. Classification (NCBI taxonomy): domain Eukaryota; kingdom Metazoa; phylum Echinodermata; class Asteroidea; order Forcipulatida; family Labidiasteridae; genus Plazaster; species Plazaster borealis. The sequence goes on along the minus strand of CM037468.1, from coordinate 15,566,823 downwards.
GTTTCAGAAGAATTTAAAATATGTCTTCCTTTTTATGCTTTCTGCTGAACTATGCAAGAGGAGGTTCGGGAATGGAATAGCTTTCAAGTCTCCATTTTATTTAGTCAATCTTCAAAAGTGATCTTGTTTGGGAAAAACAGTAGACTGCAGGATGTGTTCAGTTTGTAGGTTAATGTTAACATCCTGATTTGGCCCTAAGACCAGCACCGAAGCTAGGGTAAAATTTTAGAGGTGCACCATTTTGTTCTAGGGGGGCACTTGTTCCCAATTCAAACTGTATTTTTCCCTTTGCATTTTGCTTAAACAAGTCCCTTTTCCAGGCTCTTGTTTTGCCATTTACTATTTTTTAAAGATAATCTCGCGTGAGTGTCATTGCGTATAAATGGAAAAATAGTTTTGAAAACATTGAAATTATCACATTAAAAATGATAAAATGTAACATTTTACTCTGGTAATTGTTTTTCTCAAAAGTCAAGATTTCAAAAGGGGTGGGGCATGGACATCACTTGGGGGGCATAAGGCTTCCCCCTCCCTCTTAGTTATGTCACTGCCTTTGGCTTGTGCTAATTGGTGCTATGTTTGTAAACATCCCCCCTTATCTCGCCCAATAATAAAGCAGAAAGCCCATAGCGTACTTTATACTTAGCTAAAATAGAAAAGCAACGTTTCATGACGCAAACTACACATGTACCACTACGTCTTTGTTATGTGAACAAATTCGCCTAGGTTTATGGTAGGGGCCCATGTACATTTTTTTAAGTAGACACAACAGCTATTGATTTGAGGGCACATGAATATGAAACTTCTAAAGAAAATTTAAAAAGAACATTGTCAATCATTTCTTTAATCGCAAAATTGCTGAAGAATGAATTCGCTATTCCACTCGCGCTTCAGTTAACTCAAGAGCTATTGAGTTGAGGGCACATGAGGTTGAAAACTTCAAAAGAAAATTAAAATAGAATATTGTCATTCATTTCTTTGGTCGCAAAATTGCTGAAGAATCATTTCGTTATTTCACTCTTGCTTGTTATAGATTACAGTGTATTCATGGAGCAATAAAACTTCGCAACGCAAGTGTTTCTTGCCGGCAACGCGGGAAAGATTTTATTTAGAATTTTAGCCGAATCCAAATCAGTCATTCCACATATGATGTGGCTGTCAATGTAATTACTTGGCTCCGAGGCAGCATGTGTTTTTGAGGAATCGTTGAAGGAGGAATCGTTGAAGACATTCGTTTGGGCCTACCAATCGGTGACACATTAATTATCCATTCCAAGGATGGCGTGCATTACAATGATTGGCATAACGTCTTACGGGTTGTCGTTTCTACGGCATGGAATATCTCAAGGATGTCTCGTTAAATTGTGGAGAAACCGTTGCTGAGATAAGGAGTTATCGTTGCTATCTGAATGATCAATGAATTAAACTTTCCATAGGTGGGGTTTCTCATTAAGGCCTGACCAAAAAATATAATTGTTTCCTGTAAAAACTTTAAAAGATGTTATCAATATTTTGAAAGGTTTCTTGACGGACTGCATACACCACCAGAAGTCAAGACATAACTAAGATATTTTACCAAATCTAATTGCAAAGAAATGTAAAGAATACCTTCTATTCCTCATTTTCTTAGTTTGTTTTGGGTTTGTTTTTTTCCCTTTTTTTCTTTCTTTAGTTCAAGATGCACATGTACAAATGTTTCCTCAAATATTATTGTGTCCTACCTTCCTGACCCTCTATTTTCTCTGGTATGTTACAGAAACAAAACTATTTTTCGTATAGGCCTAATTAGCCTCAGCAGAAGGCAACTTTTGAGGGGGATAAAATAATATGAGAGCAAGTTTTGAAAGACGTATAGTGAAAGTTCACTACAACATTGGACTTCAGCCATCTTTGTCTGGTTCCCCGTGTGCTGTAGTAACAATGGATACTGACTCATAATAATACAATGGCACCAGACTAGTCTGCACTCTCGAGCCTCGGTTTGGTTTTCATTGATTTCCATTGGAGATATATTTAAGTAAGCATGTCATGTTTTAGACTATGTATGGCCAATAATGCTTAAAATGATTATGCTTAGCAAAACTGATCAGGATACCATTCACAGATGATACATGTGACATGGCATTTTTGCTGGTAACCTTATTCTGGTAAGCATAACTTTGTTGTGCTGGGCTACTTTTTGTGCGTAAGCAGCTCTATGAAATTGGGCATGGAGTATTTTAATTAAGTTCTCCCATGTTAACACCAACCGACAAAACCATTAACAGTGTAAAACTGCAGTGTGTAATTGATTATCCAGTTTAAAAAGAAACCACAAGTTTGTCATGGGACAATTTTACTGCAAAGTTAAAAAATAAAACCTTCTCCATAACTGGCTCATGTGTAGAAATCATTAATAGTACAAGTATGCACTGTTCTTGTACACTTCTCCCTAACTGCAAACTTTTGCTACATGTGTTGGCCTGTTCCCTTAATTTAATAACAAAGCAGTACTCCACATGTGTGTATTGGCACTGTATTGAGTATGGGCCATGCAGTTCTCATAAACTATAGGAACATGTGCATTGACAAGTAGTGCATTGCACTGCACTGTGGGACTGCCTGCCTGGTCAGTGATGAACTGTGTATGCTGCAGACTGCACCATAATGACAACACACACTGTATCAATGCTGTAGGGTTACATTGTAACGTAGGAGTTCTTCCTTCAGATCTATACTGAACGTGCACAGGCAATCTACAATGACTACTCATCATTGTCATATATGTACAACACTGCAATAGATGTTGACATTATGATGGGCTGTGTGGTGGTAGTGAGCAGGAAGATGGCATGGAGTCTGCCGATGTCAACAGAGTAGAAAGCTGTTCCTTGTCAGCACCGTACTATTGGGGTCTTCTTCAAGAATAGCGGAGGAGTTTGTGTTTGGGAGGATTCGATGCAGCGTGTCTTCTAAGTGTATCTGAGATGTTTTGTATCTCATCTTGTACATGATGATCTTGAAGATTTAGCCTTTGGTTTGGAAACATCTCATTTCGGACTTGAATGGGATTCTGTCTTGAGCTGTGTCTTATGTGCGTTAGTAAACCAACCTTGAACGGAGACTATAATGCAATATACAGTATATTGCAGCCAATGGATGGCTACTTCGTACTACATGTACACTCATCAGTACACTTAGGCTAGTTCAGCCTTGTGCAAGAGGCTATGTGAATTCCATTTCAAAAATAGCAATGATTTTCCTGTGAATCCAATGAAGATGAGGTCATGTGATATGATCCACAGGGTCATGTGACCTGCTTGACTCACCCCTCCCCTTTAGCGACAGTGACAAATTACACAGCAGGCATGACCAGGCTCTTATATTGCAGATGACACTGTGGCAACCTGTTTGCCAGTTAAACCCCTTTTGTATGTTGATTTGTGTTTTGATCGGTTGCCATGGAAATTTCATTGAGTTAAAAAGCATCGCTATAGAAACTGGTGAATGAGGAATCTCAACGGAGTTCAAATTACTGTTGACGAAACGGTTGTTCCTGCACAATTTGTCAAGTGTTGACTCTTTTTCCCCCAGTGTTGTCTCACACTAAAGACATATTTGGCATCGGTCGGATTTCTACCTCCATGGATGTAATTGTATTGTTTTCTCAGGCAATCGCTTCATTTCTTTGTTTTGTGAAACATTCTTCTTGTGTTAGAAGAGTCCTGGGTTCTTAGAAGAAAGGGGTTCCTTCATTAGAGAAACAATATTTTCTGATACTCAGACACTATCTGAACAACCTGAGTTGTGGAGACATCGATACTTTTCAGGCTATCACTCGAGAGATTCAAACTGTGGACGTTGTCAACACCATGAAAAGCAGAATTATTGATTTCACAACTTGTTAAGATGTTGACTTCTCAGTGTAAACAGGCTTGTTCGGGGAGAACGATATAAGCCTCGCACCCGTCTCCGATGTTGGCCTTTCAACCGCCCCAACTTTCCAGAACTCCCTCGTCGATCCAGCTAAGCATCCCTACGCAGACCCCGCCCGTAATCCCACCCTCATGCGAGATCACAAGGACCCGGTCTGCCAACCCGCGCTTGACAAGCAACCGAAAAACCTCGGCCAATTCGACGGCCAGTTCGGCGCCAAGTATCGGATGTCGATCCTTGACGCTACCAAGGAAGAGGGTTGGCTCCTCAAGAACAGCTAAGACGGGACGGCGGACCCTGTCTCATACCCTGCCACAGAACGGCGAGGAAGCAGAACGAATTCTATCAAGCATTCTGTCAATGTGGGTAACATTTGTTTATTTTTATCCCCCCCCCCCCCCATTTTCACATCTTGTGTAAGTTGAGAATGTTTTCATGGAATGAGGACCTTTTTACTAAATTGTTGGAGTCCCGTATGCAACTTCTCGACCAAATGCTAAACTGGTCCCCTGTCTTTATCTTTTTAATATTTTGACAGGCGACCGCAACAGGTCCTGTGTGTTATGTAATGCATGTAAAAGAACCCAGATACACTTATCACTAATTGCCCCATGTTTTGTGCAGTGGCTACTGAATGCGCCAAAGCACCTTGTAAACCCTTATAAGGTGCTACATAAATCACTCTCATTATTCACAAATTTTGAAAACCTGTCATATTAATGATTCTCTTTGTTGAAGCGCCTTGAACATCTTATTGGTAGATATGTGAATTATATAAGACTCCAGTATTATTATTCACATAAAGTTTTAAAAAAATATACTAAGGACCTTGTTTCAGTTTAGCAAGCATCGGCCAAACTTGCAAAATTTGGGTCTAGAATGCCCCACAGTCTAAAAATTAAAAAAACAAACATTGTACATAAAATCATATAATTTGTTGCAGTTTGCATTAATCATCTAACTCATAACTTCAATATCAAACAATATGCGCAGGTTGGATTACAAGTTCTCGGAACACTACGATCAAAATTTCTGTTTTCAATTAGGGTTTTTTTAGTTCAACATAAATATTTTAAAGATATTTAGGCCCTGCTTGGAAAACAGCAATTCCTCTTCATTGATTTATATAAAACTATAAACACTACATGTATGTGTTTACTTTAACAATCAATATCTCCTCTCCTCGCTCACGTACTTTTGACAGCTCATTATTATGATGAATGATCGTCAGTATAAGATCACATACTTTTTCCACCTCCTGAGGTTTGTTTCTTAGCCTGTTGATGTCATTTTTACATCGCCCTGGTAGTGTAAATTTGTTTTCTACAAGACAATAAATGACCACATCGAGTCTGGCTTCAGTCTCCTCTCTAGATCAAAGTCTGCCTGAGTCTATAAGTTACTCATTGCCAGATCCCCCTGACTTTTAAAACCTGCCAGATATTTTTTTTATTTTTTTTAATACGATCCGGGAGATGCAGGACCCACTGTTTCAAAGACAGGGATGGGAAATTGTTTTCTTTTATCTGAATTTAAAGGGTTTTTATACGTTTGGTAATGACTCTGAAAATTAATGGCAATAAAAACTTACTTGGTAAGAAGTACAGTAGCTTTGGACAGTATAATGCATTTTGAGAAACTTTTCACTTCGAAGTACTACAGTTATGGAAAAAGATATCACTTTTTTTATCCCAAACAATTTTAATCTGAGAAGCGTTACTGCAGGAACGTTTCTCAGATTGTGTAATCCAATTGCAGATTATTCTTCCTGCGTGGTCAACCCGCTCCAGATTTTCGGCAATATCTCAAAAGCGCTACCACCGTTTGAAATGAATTTTTCACAGGTTAGTTTTATGGTATATATCTACAAATATATAGGATTGAAACAAACAGTGAGTTTACCAAACGTATACAATCCCTTTAATGACATAAGGTAAAGACCACCAACTGTTCTTACCCATTGTTTGTGTTACCATTATTCATCACTGAAGGACACTTGATGTTTTCTCAATGCTTTGAGCTGGGCCTTCATGCTGATCTACATTTAGTACATGAATGATGTATACTAAATATTCAGTGTTCAGATCAGGATCTACATGTGTAATGTTTAACAGTTTTCTGCTAAGCAAACATGAGCAGGATACCAGTCACAGATTGTGTGTGTGACATTGTACTTTAGCTAGTAGTAAGCTTATTCTAGTAATTGTTCTTAGCTACTTTTCGTGTTTTGGCCGAGGTATGTTACCCTGCCTTTTCATCTCTTAAGAGACATTGGCCCAATTTCATAGAGCTGCTTAAGCAAAAAATATTGTTCAACGATTTTCTGCTAAGCAAAAATAAGAAGGATACTGTTTACAGGATAGTATGTGACTTTGGTATTTTGGCTGATATTGTCCTGGTTTTTGATTTTGCTTAAGCAAGATTTTGTTTTGCTTAAGCAGCTCTATGAAATTGGCGTGGACTGGAGCCTCAAATGTGGTTTCGGTTTTCCAGACCTTGGCTCAATTTCATTAGGTTGTGTTGCAGAAAATGCTGCTTAGCAAATATTTTCGCTAAGCAAAAAAAAGAGCGTTGCGCCAGTCGCAACAATGTAAACTTAAAAGCATTTGGGATCGTAACCCGTTTCTGCTAAGCTAAGCATGATTTTTCTGTGCTTAGCAAGTTTTTTGTGTGCTTACCAGCTTGATAGAATTGGGCCGTGGACCCAATTCCATGGCACTGCTTAGCATTGAATTCTGAGCTTGCAGCCAACAGAATCCTTTGCTTTACAGGGCCTGTAAGCACATTTAATTCAGTGGTAAGCAGCGTCCTGCATGATTACATGGGTTTGGAGCAAGCCATGGACTGACCTTCCATTCGATCAATTACCAATCGAGCGAAAGTCATGATGAGCCATCCATTGTGTTGTTATCGGTTGCCAGGCAACGACCGGCGTTTTCATCAACGGAAAAAAAGCTGGTTAGACAATTAATCTGATCAAATCAACACAGCAAGTGAGTGGGAGGCTTTCGAGCACCTTTGAAGCCCCTTCATTAAAATTAACCGATGCAGTGAATTATTTAGAGTGGGTTGGGGCGATGGGTTTTAGTGCAAGGCTTGTGTTAAATCAGTATGACTTGACTCACGGCAAAAGAGCAATTTACTTTTGCCCCTTTCAAATTATTTGTTAGACAGTTTTTAAAATGACCCAGAGATTGACCGTATATTTGATTCTTTTGAGGCTACAAGCGTGGAATTTGGCACAAAGTCAAAGCATGTCTTGAGAAAGATATTTAGCCATATGGCCATCACAGATTATATTTTTTTACAATGATGGTAGAATAACGAGCAATTTTCAAAATTTTCAAAATGGCTGACATTGCTTGTTATACCACTTATATTTTTTTTCAGGACAAAGTTGTGATGGCCATATAGCCAAATATCTTTTTCATGACTGTGTGCCAAACTCCATGCTTATATCATCAAAGCAAGTCTTGAATTTCTTCTTTGAGAGGGCAAGGCCATTTTCATTTTGTAAAGGGCACTTCCATTGGAAAATCATAAAGTCTATGGGAAACTTTTGAAGGGGCACCAAGACCAGGATCAGGGCAACAGAGGCCATGGCCTCAATGGCCTCCATGTAAATCCAGGCCTGTCAAAGGCACATCCCATCATGTAGTATGCAAGGGCCCAATTTCAAAAAGTTAAGCAGAAAATACTCCTTAGATAATTTCTTTGCTAATCAAAAAAATGAGTGGTGCACCAGTCGCAACAATGTAAACAAACGTTATGGAGTGTTGGCTGGTTACCTGTGTCTTCTAAGCAAGTTTTTTTATGTTCTTGGCAAGTTTTTGTGCTTACAGGCTTTATGAAATTGGTCCCTGATTCCTTGTAAAGCACAACCAGTTTTACTAGTGCATTTTTTTAGTCAAACAGAATCACACACAATCTGAGGTTTGATTCTGATGGGTTTTGAGTTGGTAAGGATAATGGGTTTGTCGTCAAAGAGCACTTAAAACTGGAGGTAAGTCGGACTGCAATCAACACAATTCCCTCATCGGTTGTTTGTTTGTTAACGGACATCTCGACAGGATTAACGATATGACATAATGACGATCATCTTAATTATAATGACTAACGAACCGATGAGACCACAGGCTCGTTAATGGATCCACAGTAAAAGTTTTCGGTGAGACCTTGGGCCCGTTAATGGATGGAAAATGGTAGAGCTTGCATAATAAATAAAAATAAAGCAATTTGCTAGCTTCAAAATATGTTAATAATGTATGGTGCTTTTTTGATCAAACGTGAACACTCAAATGTGAATGTGGCTCGATGGTCATCGTTAAATTATTTTGTTTTGTACAAGCCTTTGAGGAAGACTGTGCTTGGGTTGAAACATCAGGCCATTATTTAATCTTTTTTTTGGCGTACCAGAGGTCTTTTTGGTCGGAAGTTTGGAAGGGGTTGAGAAAAACTCTGCTAGGGTTGAAACCATTTTGTTGCATTTATACCATAGATCAAAGCAGTTTGCAACAGCTAATTCTATTTTTGTAATTATAATAATTAACAAGAAAACGATGGGACTGCTGGCTCATTAATGGATGTAGAGTGAGAACTTGCGGTAAGCCATTCAAAAACTACCTTTAACCCAATTAATGGTGTTGGCAGTGGCTTCGACCAAATATAGACTGTGCAAGTCTCGCACGCATTCCAACTTCAGAGACCAAGTTGTTCCCAACCATATTTAGTTTTACGTCTGCTCGATTCTGTTTCTTTAAATACTTTAGTTAAGGCCTGCGAGAACACATTTTTGCAAGGGGGTGCTTGTTTTTTTTAAAGACAATTGGGTGAGTGCGGAGTGCAAGGCCATTACGGCGCGGGTTCTGAGGCCCACTTAAGGGCCCCAGAAGCTTTTGGGTCCTAGATATTCTGTCGTGCGATCAGAGCCAATATAATATGATTTTTTTAAAACAATTATGACATGCTACACATATTTATACATTTTTGAACTTTACCTAGTTTTCCGTTCATGTAATGGTGAATTTATGAAACATGTTTACTAAAAGTAGGGGGTGCTTTGGTATATTCCAGCACCCCCATCCAAAAAGTTTGGGGTGCCTCAACACCCACAGCACCCCCACTCTCGTGGGCCTGACCTGCTATTGTAGTTTATGGCTATAAAAAGGAGTTGGGATCTAGCGCTACATTTCCACTGAAGCAAATCCAATTAATAAACAACCTATCAATTTCACAACCATATAAAATGAATTTGAAAAAAAGAGAAAAACCAATATAAATGGTGTTGTCGGTTTGTCATGAAGTCGAATCCATTGTTTACCTGGCCCAGTCAGTATTAAAAAAGCTCCATAAATCCACATGCTACCCAGCCAGAAGCACATACATTTCTTAATAATTCCCGGCGTTATTATTTACGGTGCGAAACATTTCACTGCTAGCAGCTGTCGTTAGAACCTTGGCAGTACGTCCCTCAAAAAAAGAGAGTAAAAGAACGCAATGGACTGCATCTATTTGATAAAACAACAGCTGGAAAGTGATGAGATTCCTCCTACGGGTACATCAACCCTCACAAACAAAGACGTGTAAAGTCTTTCATTTTGATGTCGATGAATAACCTGCCTGTCAGTTCATTGCCCTTCACTGACGTTGTTTGCAATTTGTTTTTCAGTGTGGGTTTTTTCCCCTGTGATGTTGGGGAAAAAAAAAAAAAAAAAAAAAAATTGAGGTAATTGAACCTCAGATACTTCTCTATATCATTATTGACATCTTAACCACCAATCACACTTTATTGATTTGTGCAATTTATAATCATATAGACGTGAAACCAATGTTTGTATGAGAGAGATTGGCTGTTGCCAGCTTCGTGTTTATATCCCCTTGTGGGAGTTTGCCGATTTCCCTTGACGGGTTGATCAACCACAGACTTTAGTTTCGAGAGCTCAGTAAAAAATTCACGCGTTTCCATTGATCTTATTTTGCCCCTCGCAGAGGCAATTAAAACAATTGCCTCCATGCCCCTGGTCATTGCCTTGGTGCCCCTTGTAATGTTTCAATAAGTTTAGCAATTCCCTCAAAGAGATGCCCTTTTACTGAGGAAGAAAATTCCTTGCCCTTGCAAGAACAAAACATCAGACCATGGCTCAATTTAAACAAAGGGCTAAGATTTGTCTTTAAGATGGGCATCAATCTTAATTGCTAAGCAAAGTGTGATGTCACAATTCAAATCACTGTGGTCAGAGTTTACCCTTAACTTTTTCAATTTTGTTTGCATATCGGTAAGTTCTATTTCTTGAAATCTAGAAAATTGGATTGAAAATGGACATGTTGTCCTGTCCTCAAGTGAAGGTCTTTGTAAACATGGCAGCATAGGTCATCCATGGTCATACAGGCTGTTGGTAACTGCTGCTGTGTTGATACTACTATTAAAATGTAATCGTATACTGCTATATTAGTAATACATTCAAGGATTGCTTTGTTTGTTTCATTAATAAGAGACCTTGTGTTTGATGGCGTGGCCTTAGCCGGCAGACGCTTCATCAATAAAATAAAAATGTCCTTCAGAATCATTGGCTGTTTTTTAAATAAATTTTTTGTCAAGGTTTACTTTAAGGGTTTCGCTATAGTTTTGGATTGAACAAAGACAAAATTTACGGAAGTGGGATACGAACCTGTGACCTCTGGATTAACGTGCCAGCGCTCTACCAACTGAGCTATCTAGCCTTAATGTTTTGGTCTAGTGTGAATTCTTTACCTTTAATCTGTGATGTTTTTGTTAGAATTCCAACTGTGTTCAATATTTCCAAACATAAATTATTCAATAAATGAACAGAAAGCTCCGACATGCATCATGCTGAGTACACTGCATGCGAATCAATTGTATACTCTTTACATGCTATGTATGTAGTATATACAAATCTCCAGACAATATCTGTCCTTCGAGAAAGACTCTGCTTGGGGGGGGGGGGTAAAAACGTGAAGCCATTGACTGTTTCCGGTTACTTGTAAACAATTAAGAATTTTCCCAACTGACGTTGATGTTATAATTAAACCTGTAATGGTCACACAAATTTGGGCGTGATTGGCAAACAGGGCTCTAAAAAAATAAGCATCCTCATCCCAAGTATTAATTTTCTTTCAATGTTAATTTATATGATATCAAAATTGAAACTGTATTCATAACAAAGTGCTATTGGTATTTTTATTTTTCAAGAAATTTGTATATGTATAAATACAATTTTAAGAGAAGATTTGATTTCATAGACACAATAGTCTTCCTTTGAGTTGTTTTCTCATTTTCAATACGCACGAGACTTGCACAGTCTATTATACAAATGTTTGTTGACAATTTTACCTAAACACATTGAAAAACCTACGCACGTATCTATTTACATGTTACCGATGTGTTTGCTATATACTAAGTTTGTGATTCGATAGTGGAACTCGAGATTCAAACCAATATTCATCAATGAAAGATCTGCCACTCAAATATTTGGTCAGTGACGTACTATTATTATTATTCTTTATTCGGCCAAAATATGCAACAATCATACAGACATACATGAGAGTGAATGAATAATTCAATATAGAATAGGATAGGTAACCGGATGTCTAGTTTATAAATGAACAGACTGAAATTAATAAATGGATTTAAAAAGCAGGAGTAAGGGGCAGGGGATGGGAGAGAGTCGAGAATGGGTATGGGTGTAGAGAGCAAAAATTGAAAGTCCAAGTAATAAATAGTAAAGCAGCATTTGAACACGGGCTAATAATTAAAGGCAACATTAATCGTCAAGGCAAGAAAGAAGCATGAAGGGTTGAGCATGAAGGGACACCCAGGCAAGCAGCGTTTCAGAAATGTTCACATTCTATGAATCTCATCCCCCGGATGACGAATTCATTGGATGAATTTTTGATCATATTTATATTGTATTTCTTTATTTTCCTCGTGGCCTCAGTCATATTATTACTTGAACTCAGACAATCTCAGCAGAGTACTTAAGTTTGGTTTGGCGCCTGGAGTGAGGTGATTATATATCTTGCCATAGTGTCCTCTGATTGTCATATCCATGGTCACTTTCTGTGTTTGACAAGCAATGTTTGCTTAGCTATTTCCCCCTGTCCTGTGACAGATCTCCAACTGCACTTGACATTTGGGCTGTGTGAGCCATATGGTCAGTATGAGAGATGAAGTGCTGACGGGAGTTTAGTACGATGTCGTTTGAGGAGAGTGCTGTCTCTTGAGTGTGTTGTATCAGAAATGGACATTTTTCTGGATAAAAAGCATTGAGTATCTGTGACTCAACTAATTATGTAAGCCGTGGACATCGATGAGTATCTGTAACTTGGACTGAGTGTTTTCTGATCATGCAGAGAAAATCAGCAGAGAGAGTGGGTCTTATTATTTTAGGGTAAACTATACTGCATGTTCTTCTGAACGTATGTATTTTGTAGCTTGAGTGTCAAATGTACGGCTTACAGCAAAATCTCCACAAGGCTACAAGGCCCGATTGTGTGGCTCTGCTTACCACGTTGTTCTGTGTATTGACCACAGGCATGGCGGGTATCGGAGGGCAAGTTCGCAACGGAAAAGTATTGCCTAGGAAAAATGGCAAGGCTCGAACTTGGGGGGGGGGGGGAATCCACAAGACTGCAGGGCTGGTAGCTGGAAATATTTACTGGACCATAAAGACCAGAATCAAAATGAGAAAAATATTACTGACACAGTTTAACATGCATTAAACTGTATGTATTCAAACAATCACTAAGACATGTAGAGTAGATTTGTCTCATTTGTCATTATGAGTATTAGGCCAAATAACAAAAAATACCAGTTGATCGTCCGGATTTTTCAAAAATGAGGAGGATGAGGGCCTTAATATTTACTATTTACTATTTGTTATTTTTTTTCCAAGATGGCCGCCAAGTATTCCAATTTCAACAGGCGACTAAATCTTCAGTTTGAAATCACCTCTGTTGTTGCATTAGAACCCGGGTTAACAGGGATTATTACACTAAAAGATGAACATGAATAATAATGACTCTTGGTACAAACAAAGACACTACTGAGTTGATGTTCAATGTTTATTATTAATTATTCAAAAATACTTGGATTTATTTAAGAAATAGAGCTCATCAGTATCAAATTAAGCCATGATGGGAGAATTTAAACAATAGTCTCGCATGTTTTTCATTATGAAAAGGAATGGCTTCACATGTTTTATGTTTTCAATTGACTTTAAAATTGCTAATGTGTATCCTGGGACCTGGTAAAGAAACAGATGTTTATAAAATAAATTAACAATAAAAATAAAGTCTCCCGACGCAAAGTCTGAGAAAATATCAATAATGCGTCTTTCGTTCCCCACTGACCGTGCAAGAATCTTGCCTTTATTTGCGCGAATTAACACGCACACAAACACCATCTTGCAGCTCACCTCGGATAAATGTTGATATAAAAAAACGTGTTCAGATACACAAACGCCACACGAAATACATGGGTCATCAAAGTACGCGGCATATAAGACCAACTCGACACGTTTGAAAGGTCGAAGTCAACCCGTTAAAACTTACACCGTAATAAACCAGTCGAGTTGCCCATCCGTAGCTTAACTTCGTTCCCATAAAGTGATCGATCTCTTAACAGTATTCGGGACGGCATGTTCCCATGCATGCAGCACGCGCGGTAGCAAGGTTGTATGCTCATCATGTTATGCATGCAAGTGCTGGAGCTTGCATGCGTGCAGTGTACGATGTATGTACATGTGCATGTACAATGTTCGCCACGACCGATGGCCATGCAAATAAAATGGTTCTGTGTTTCACGACCTAGGTTTTCGTGTTGTAAATTCTAAAACATCGGTAAGTTTATCAAAAATTTGAAGAAAAAAAACGTCGTAGTTAGTTAAAAATACAAACAAATATTGTTTTTTTTGAAGAAAAATCGAAAATAGTAAATAGTAAAAAAAAGCATGCGGCCTCAAAAAAGGATGCGGGCGGGGACGATCAACTGGTATTTTTTTTTATTTGGCCTTACATGTAAGTATACTTCATTATTAAATAGAATTGACAGGTATTTTATCAGACTCAAAGTCAACATTTGAAAACAATTTAATGTGTTCAAGATATTATTACACAGTGAGGTATTATTGTTCATTATTATTCATCAATATTTAATTTAAAAACACAAGACCGACAGACTTGTCTGGTCATAACTTAACTGGCCCAACACTAAAACTACTGGCCTTGGGCCTGAAAGGGTTGCTAGCAGAAATGCCGTCCAATGTGCATAAATTGTTTCAAGTGGTTACTTGTATATTGTTGATTAAATAATTTGTCATGTCATATTTTTTGCAGTGCAGCTCTTTGAGTTTGGCCTTCAAAGGTGGTAGAAAGGGCATCACAAAACGATTGAAATTTCTCTAATTTGTTTTCGCTTCTTGTATTTCAGACGGGGCATCTCATCACGGTCGGACAACTACCCCGCCCTGGAGCGACCTGATGACATCATCCCCATGCACTACCTGAACAGCGTCAACGAAGCTATTAATAGCTATGTCACCCCCTCTGGAAGTGGAATGTCTTCACCGTCGGAGGATGAGAAGCCCAACTTCCTGATGATGTCAAATAGTGGAGGTTGGACGTCTGGAAACTCAACGGAGAGGAGTAGTCTGTTCTCTTGGGCAGATGATGTAAGTAAAATGGTTGAAGTCAGTGAATTGAAGAGAGGTTAAAAACCCTCAAAAATGGGCCAAATCCTCGTCATTAGGTAGGAAATGAAAAGCGGTCCACTCATTGGCTCAAAAATGGGCCAAAATTTGTTTTAAGAACCCTCACAAATGGGCCAAATCCTCGTCATTAGGTAGGAAATGAAAAGCGGTCCACACATTGGCTCTTGTCTAATGGTGGGAGTCGAAACCTTAGGGTGTCATGGGTGGCTAGTGCGTAGATTGCCTCTCACCACTGTAGCCCTGGTTCGAATCCATACGTGAGTAGAGTTGTGTGTTGGTTCTCTCCTATGCCACAAGAGTTTTTCTCCAGGCCCTCCGCTTTTCCTTCTTTCCGAAAAAGTCAAACACTTTCAGTCTATGGCTGTGCTCCATGGTTATGTATGGGTTGATGTGGCTGGCTGCCAAAGGAACCCTTTTATGCCTGCAGCTCAAACACGCTTTAGCCGCATCCTTTGCAGCTTCTCAGCTGCGAGTAAGGATGATTAGCCTCCCAAATTATTAGCATCCTCCGAGAGGTGAAAGATAATGAAGAAACAAGTTGGCTCTTGTCGTTGATGTGGTTTGAACCATGGTCCTCAAAGGTGGAAGTAAATGAAAGCAACTTTCAATTTTAGATACTCGTTAAGAAAAAACTCAGATGAAGCAAACTCTGCTAATCAGGTTCTGAAAACTGATTTACGAGTTGTTTCCGGTCTTGGGTTGAATCGAACTAGAGCCCGCAGTCTAGGTGAAGGTACATGCAGGGAAAATGTTTGATCGTTTGTTTGTTTTTTTGGCAGGAGTTTGACAAGCAAGCGGGTAAAACGGTCCGTCGTATGTTCCAGGAGATAGATGATATGCTGTTCGAGGGACAGAAAGAAGCCACCGCCTCCGTGCAATTAGAGAACGAATGTAAGGAGTGGAACTCCAGGTTTCCACACTTAAGGTGAGAGCGTCTTCCCTCGAAGAATAGACCACGAGGACGTGACGTCACAAGATCAAACTTATCGGTCTTCATTAAACTGACTGGATAGGCACAAACCTTACAAGGTTATATGTCCACCATGCAAAGTTTCAAATCTTACTAGTTTGTATCAACTTTTGATGTAAAGAAGAAGGGCAGCCTTTGTGTTTACAATGTTTTTACTTTAAGATCACTAATTTTGTTTTAAAGAAGATGACATGAGCTCTTGCTGCTTAGCAGAAAATATTTGTTAACAGGTAAAATTTGGTAAGCAAAAATAATTTGGTAAGCAGGTTACCAGTCACAAGAAATGTAAGTTGCATGGTGTTCTGGCTGGTAACCCATTTCTGTTAAGCAAGATTTGTCTAGCTTAACAGGTTACAAGGTAAGGCCCAGGTCAATCTGCAGTCTATTTACAAATGTAAGAACCAAAAAGCCATGTGGAATAATTTCCTGATTTCTTTACAGAGTGTTGGGCAAGCAACTGATCACGCCGACCGACCTCGGCTATGAGTTCATTCCTCGCTCATCCCAGACACCAGCAACGGCAGTTGAGCTCATGGACCTCGGGGAGAATGAGTATCCAAACTACTCGAGTCAAGACCCACAGGGGTGAGTATTAGCCGAGAAAGCTCATTATGCAAGCTGCGGAGTTTTATCTTTGACAGGGCGAGGCCATTTTTAATTTTTGCAAAGGGCAATTCCATTAATAACAAGTTCTTAAATAGTGCATTTTACAATAATGTATCAGTGCACTTTACATTAGTGCCTTGGTGAAACTTTTGAAGGGGCACCAAGACGGTGTGATCTCCAAAAGACTTCCAGAAATTCCTAAGACTATTGACATTGCAATCACCTGTAGTAAGCAGTTTCCTCTGAAAATGTCCAGTCAACACCTTGCCAAACAAATCTATAGCTCAGTTGTCAGCGAACAGTCAGTAAAGTCAGCCTAAGAAACCCACAACCCTACAATCACCTACTGAACATATATGGGGAGATTTGTAACCCTACTGCTTATTCCTTGTTCACTTCACATTTGATGCAAGTTTCCTTGGGAAAATAAAATGAACACTCAGTATGTTAATTGTCTTGCTCAAGGACACAAGTGTCAAGACCGGGACTCGAACCCACCACTTGTGTGCTTGATGGCTCGGCTACGACACGCCATAACCATAGAGCGCCGTGTTTCAGGTTGTACATTGCTAAATTAATTAGGAATCAAAACTAATCTTCTTGAATTACAGGTTGACCATCGTAGGAACTCATTTGAAGCCCATCGACCCGGTTGCCGAGATGGGATCCAGCAGAGACGAGGAAGTCCAACAGCAACTAACCGACATGGAAGAGGAAATCTTTGAATCCGACGGCGTCATTGAACAGTACTTTGCGTATGACCGATTAAAATCATGGTGAGTTTATTGACCCCAACTGCCAAATTTGTATAGCTGCTTTAAGGCACTGGACACGTTTGGTAATTGTCAAAGACCAGTATTCTCACTTTGTGTATCCCAACATATGCATAAAATGACGAACCTGTGAAAATTGTGCTCAATTGGTCTTCGAAGTTGCAAACAAATTATGAAAGAAAAAACAACCTTGTTGCACAAATTTGTGTGCTTTCAGATGCCTGAAAAAGGCTTCAGGCCTGAAGAACATTCAAATATTCCTGTGAGAAATTACCTCTTTCTCAAAAAGTACGTTACTTCAGAGGGAGTCGTTTCTCACAATGTTTTTTACTATCAACAGCTCTCTGTTGCTCGTTACCAAGCAAGGTTTTATGCTAATATTTTTTTTGGAGTAATTACCAAACGTGTCCACTGCCTTTAAGAACAAGCTAAGCATAACAAAATTATGCTGACCAGAATAATGTACCAACCAAAATAACCTTTTTTTTAAAGGGATGACGACGGTCATGAATTTAAGAGATACCACGCTCCAAGAAGAAAAGGTTTCCCACCTCTGACTCCAAACGCCTGTGTACAGAACTCCATCTATAGTCAAGCCTTTGATGTGATGTGGACAGAGGTCGTTGGATGGATCAGGTTACTGGTCAAGAGACATTGGCATCTGCTGTCAGAAGGTAAGCTCAATCGAACTTATCTTTCCTCTGATTGTTGTTTGTTGTTGAAACTTAAAGAAGGTCCCCAAGGTCAAATTAAGTTTTGTAATGTACTAATTTTTTCCAATAGATACTAGTCTTTCTGGAAAGAAAATTACAAGTCTCTAAACGTCGGCACAGTTTAGCGGCACGCAAATGCACGTAAAATGTTGATCTCCTGCATATTTACTTTAAAATCTATGCTTTGCAAATCTTTTTCAGCTTATTGGGAATAAATAGTTTGTTTTAATTTGGATAAACATAGAAAATTGGTAAGTTTAATTAAAAAATGAATAAAGAAAAAAAAATGAAAAAATGAAGAAAAAATTAAAACACCTGAGATTTCAGCACTTTTGGGTCGGTCGCAGAGGGTAACTTAATCTTCTTTTTTGGCCTAATCTTACTCTGTTGTTCCTCATCATATAGTGTTGCAAGTTCATGTCATTTAAAATAACTGATCCAATAATACATTCTTATCAATTTTTATTTATTTTAACCAACAGCTCAGAAGTATTCCAACACAGAGGACATTTCGTCCTCCATGTCAGTCCTACATCCCGTTGCCCCGACCTTTGACCTCAGCCTAAGCCCATATCCCTTCAGTTCCCACATGGGGCGTGGCCTGCTAGATATACCATCCAACAAGCTTGCTCCGATGGGCTCAGTGGTAAGTGAACCTAACCACTTCATCATCGGTTAAGGGTCGGGGGAAACTCAAATTATCTCAAATTGTAAGAAGAGTAGCTTATATACATCAGGCATTGCAGCGGGAATTTGGCGGGAGAATCCACAAGACCACAGGGTTTGTCGCTCAAAATGTTTACTGGACCAGAATTCTTTTTACAGGACCAGAATCAAAGTGAGAAGAATAAAAACCACACAGTTTAACACGTGTAAGCTGTTTTTATTTGAAGAAGCACTTTGAGAAGATTTCTCTCATTTGTACTATGGGAGAGTATACTTCAATACTCAGAATTGAAGGATTATAAAACATAGTGAGGTATTATATGCAATTGAAAAACACAAGACTATTGGACTTGTCCGGTCATGAGTTTACTTGCCCGATTGCTAACATCACTGGCCTCGGGCCTGTAGTCTAGTTTTAATTTCGAGCCCTGCATTGAGTCGAATGCTCTATGCATGTGACCGGGAGCCCAAATCCACATTCTTGCAATTCATCATAAAGTCACTAGTGACTCCGATGACCTACACTGCTTAACCACGACACTTCATTATGGCAGTCGTTGTCAACCTCATAGTGGATGGTGGGAGATCAAGGCGCAATTTCACAGAGCTGCTTAAACAGAAAACATTGCTTAACAAGTTTCTGCTTAGCAAAAATAAGGCAGGATACCAGTCACAGTTGGTGCATGTGACATGGTGTTTTGGCTGGTAACCTTAGTCTGGTAAGCATGATTTTGTTCTGCTTATCTACTTTTTGTGCTCTATGAAATTGGCACCAGGTCACACCAAACTTTGGATCGTCCATGGATGTTGCCAATGCATTGGTCTGGACTGTGTTAGATCTTTAACACTTGATTTATATACATGCTGGAGGATTTTCAATATTTATTTATCCACTCAGCTTCGATTGAACACAGCGCCCTCGCTGAACATCTCGCTCGCCGACCGACAAAATCTGACTGGTGTAATGACGATATCGTCCAAAGCTCTTCACAACAGGCCTAATGACAGAGACACGAGAGCTCCTTCAATACTAGGGTAAGTACAGTGCATTATAGTTACAAGCCTACAATGTTTTAAAAACAACACTTGTGACTTTTCCGCTGATCAGCTGATTTTCCTCGTTCTTGGTTTCTCAGCTGAAAACTGAAAAACACACAAAATCTTGCATAGAATGACACTTTCCTCTTTTTGGACAAAGCAGGATACCAGCCACAGAAAGTACATGTGAGATGGTATTTTAGTTGGTAACCTTATTCTGGTTAGCATAATTATTTTGTGCTTAGCTACTTTTTGTGCTTAAGCAGCTCTATGAAATTGGGCCCAGCATACACTCATCGTCATCATTTGAACAATTCAAGAAAGTCACCTTTTCCGTATTTGGCATTATAGGGACGAGCTGCAGACTCTACCCTTACAGTTAGGAATGAATCGGCCAGGATCGAGCACCCTCAGCCAGATCAACCGGTCCAACCGACCGATGAGCGTCAAGACAACGGACAATTTCAACTACAGATTGTCATCGGCAAGAGGCAGGGGGAGGTTAAGGCCCATCGATCGGGCCAAGACGCCCAACATGGAGGGGATCATCACGGGAAAGAAAATGTGAGTTTATCTGTGGCTTGTTTGTTATTATTGTTATTATATGTTTTTGGTAATGAAACCAAGGATGCCTCATAAGTGAACTTAATCAGACTGAGGAAACCTGTAAACAAGGGTGCTTGCTGTGTGAACCAGAAACACCGGGGTTAACCCCTACTCTTCCACAATAAGTGTTCTGGGTTCTTTAACGTGCACTACCAATCCTAGTACACGGGACCTGCGGCTTAATGTCCCATCCGAAGGACAAAGCAATTATGGTAAAGTATCTTGCTCAAGGATACAAGCGTCATGACCAGGACTCGAACCCTCACCCTGCTGATCAGAAACACCAGAGCTTGAGTCCGATGGGCTTGACTGCACAGCCAGGACGCATAGCTCAGCCACGAGACACCGTTTGCGCTGTGAACAAGCTTTACGAGCTTATGTTGATTCCTTCAGCAGTGTGTATGATGTGATTCTTCCATTTGGGATAACGGTGTCACAGTAAAAATAATATTTAGTTTTCGCAGGATTTGTTTGGGTTTGCAAAAACTTAAGTTGCATGTCTGTTTGGCTGTGGTGTTGGCATTCTGTTTGATTCTCTTCTACAAAAAAATGAAAATGCCTTGCCTCATGAAAAATGAGATCCCAGTCTGGATCTGATAACTAACAAAAAAGTAAAACAAATACAAAGATATTTGAAATAAAAAGACGCGTCCCCTTAAGGTGATCCCTCTGCTGCTGCTTCCAAGGTAACTTGGGTGTGATCCCTGGCTACACGGCAGTTACAGGTTGAATGGCTTCAGACTAGCACCACTGAGCAAAGATATTGACAAAAAAGAGAGACCTCCAACATAGGGCTAGATAGCTCAGTTGGTAGAGCGCCGGCACGATAAACTGGAGGTAGTTGGTTCAAATCCCGCTCTAGTCGATTTGTCTTTGTTCAACCCCAAATCATTTTTTTTGTAATCTTAAATATCTTTCAACCACCCCAGGTTGAACGCAAAATTATTTGATATTAAATAAAATACAAGACTGATCTAGTAACTCTCTTCCCTTGTTAACAGGACCACACAGAGTGATCGTCTAGGTTCCCCACCCCACCCTGCTGCTTCTCCTCCCTACCACTGGAGTCGGAATGCAACCCTACCGCCCATTGAAGCTATCCAGGAGACTCAACTAAGGCAACAGGAGACACATGGGAACGAGAACAAACAGTCCAATAATACTAATAATGTAAGTACACATGATAGGGTCAGTTAGAAGTAAAGTTAGTTTGTCACAAGATGGTGTACAAAATAAAAGGGGACTGTTCAGAGCTGGTAAATGTATGCCACTTACCCAGTCTGCAGTACACCCCAATATTATGTCCATCGCAGAAAGGATCAGTTAGAAGTAAAGTTAGTCTGTTACAAGATGGTTTACAGAATAAAAGGGGACTGTTCAGAGCTGGTAAATATATGCCACTTACCCAGTCTGCAGTACACCCCAATATTATGTCCATTGCAGAAAGGGTCAGTTAGAAGTAAAGTTAGTCTGTTACAAGATGGTGTACAGAATAAAAGGGGACTGTTCAGAGCTGGTAAATGTATACCACTTACCCAGTCTGCAGTACACCCCAATATTATGTCCATCGCAGAAAGGGTCAGTTAGAAGTAAAGTTAGTCTGTTACAAGATGGTTTACAGAATAAAAGGGGACTGTTCAGAGCTGGTAAATGTATGCCACTTACCCAGTCTGCAGTACACCCCAATATTATGCCCATTTTAGAAAGGGTCAGTTAGAAGTAAAGTTAGTTTGTTTCAAGATGGTTTACAGAATAAAAGGGGACTGTTCAGAACTGGCAAATGTATACCACTTACCCAGTCTGCAGTACACCCCAATATTATGTCCATCGCAGAAAGGGTCAGTTAGAAGTAAAGTTAGTCTGTTACAAGATGGTTTACAGAATAAAAGGGGACTGTTCAGAGCTGGTAAATGTATACCACTTACCCAGTCTGCAGTACACCCCAATATTATGTCCATCGCAGAAAGGGTCAGTTAGAAGTAAAGTTAGTCTGTTACAAGATGGTGTACAGAATAAAAGGGGACTGTTCAGAGCTGGTAAATGTATACCACTTACCCAGCCTGCAGTACACCCCAATATTATGCCCATTGCAGAAAGGATCAGTTAGAAGTAAGGTTAGTTTGTTACAAGATGGGTTTTAGCAAAGGTCCTGTTGTACACAACATATTATAGGGGACTCTTTAGATCTAGAA
Organism: Plazaster borealis; assembly: GCA_021014325.1. Classification (NCBI taxonomy): domain Eukaryota; kingdom Metazoa; phylum Echinodermata; class Asteroidea; order Forcipulatida; family Labidiasteridae; genus Plazaster; species Plazaster borealis. The sequence continues at coordinate 15,544,617 of CM037468.1, read as the reverse complement.
AACAGATCCCTCTGTCTTTAATGCACCCCTTTGTTGTGTTCGGCAGGGGTTGTTAACCTTTTTAAATGTGAACATACTGAGGAAAGCTAGGCTATATCAATATTTAATTCACACGAACAATCAATAACTTGAAGCCTGGTGGAATGATTTTGTTTGCACAGAGAGCATCTGCTAAATTCAGGATATCGAGTGCTGCAGCTGACGACAGAGCGTTGAGACTAAAAGATCGTTCAGCGACGTTTACCTCAGAGTCAAGACCAAACACGACGCACACATTCCGGGTAAGTCAAGTCAACCCTTGCTAAGCAGAAACGGGTTACCAGCCGAAATATCATGTATTGTACATTAGTTTTTGATTGGGCATCAGTACATTTTTGCTTAGTAGAGGAATTTACTGAATAGCGATATTTATTTTAGAAGTAGCTCTATGAAATTTTACCCTGGGTTGACACCCACTAACTTTTAAAGAAAAACCTGGGGTTTTACCGCTTTGCCCTAATCTGGAGCAGGGGTGGTTATTCCCCGGGGTATGCTGAATTGCTGGGGTACATCAGGGGTAAAGCGATCCAAGTGTGAAAGGTTATTAAGTTCTTATCATCACAAGAACTATCATTGCACTTAGTGCACCATATTTGTAGGTACCAATTTACTGGGGTACCACGTCTTACAGAGTCAGAAAACTTCCAGGATTTTCGGGACCATGTAAGGATTCTGTTGGATGCAAGAGAGGGTACCAGTGTGTTAGGGGGTCTGCGTTGTTGGTAATGTTTTTTGTACGTTGTTTTATGTTACAGTCCGATACACCGTTTGGTATCTTGCATCGTCGATCATCAACTCCCCAGTCTTTCACTCTGTTTAAGTCACCCGCTGCAGTTCCTCCAGCAGGTGGTAAGTAATTATTATTAGTATTATTATTATTATATATTTCTGGTAATGAAACCAAGGATGCCTCATAAGTGAACTTAATCACTGTAGCTCGCAAGCCTGAGGAAACCAGTAAACAAGGGTGCTTGCTGTGTGAACCAGAAACACAGGGGTTAACCCCTACTCTTCCACGATAAGTGTTCTGGGTTCTTTTACGTGCGCTACCAATCCTAGTACACGGGACCTACGGCTTAATGTCCCACCTGAAGGATAAAGCAGTTATGGTAAAGTATTTTGCTCAAGGACACAAGTGCCTTGACCGGGACTCGAACCCACACTCTGCTGATCAGAAACACCAGAGCTTGAGTTCGGTGCTCTTAACCGCTCGGCAACACTACTACTAAACATGCTCTGAGAGAATAGATATTATGCAGCAGATCCAGAAACACTTCTCTTCCACAATAAGTGTCCTGGGTGCTTTTTATGCATCAGACAACACACAGGACCTACAGCTTTACGTCTCATCTGAAAGACGCAGGCTTGGTGTTTAGGAACCCTATCATGTCCAAGACAAGCCACCAACCATGACAATACATGGAATGGTCTCCCATCCAAGTACTGAGCACAGTCAATGTTGCTTAGCCAATAGCCCCAGACTAGCCACCCAAACTATGTAGCGGTCCCATCCAGTTACTGACCACAGTCAGTGTATCATTGCTCTTTTGTAGTAAGAATGATTTTGTTTATTTTCTTTACAGGTAACCCTGGCATCATGTCTGGAATAACTGGCATCAGTTTGGGTATTCCAGGTTCATCGTCCCACATAGATGCGTCGGTCAATCAGTACGGAACTCAACAAGCAGGTTACTTCAAGGTGTTATAGCAATGGCTTAAACAGCCCTGGAGGGATTTGAACCTGGTTCATCAGATCAGATTGATACATCGGTCAGTTAGTAAGATACTCAACAAGGTGGTTACTTGAAGGTGTTATAACAATGGCTTAAACAGCCCTGGTGGGATTTGAACCTGGTTCATCAGATCAGATCGATACATCAGTCAGTCAGTACGATACTCAACAGCTGGTTACTTGAAGGTGTTATAACAATGCCTTCAACAGCCACAGTGGGATTTTAACCTGGTTCATTATATCAGATCGATGCTTCGGTCAGTCAGTACGATACTCAACAAGCTGGTTACTTCAAGGTGTTTTAGCAATGGCTTAAACAGCCCTGGTGGGATTTGAACCTGGTTCATCATATCAGATCGTTGCTTCAGTCAGTCAGTACGGTACCCAATAAGCTGGTTACTTGAAGGTGTTATAACAATGGCTTAAACAGCCCTGGTGGAACTTGAACCTGGTTTATCAGATCAGATTGTTTTCGTCGGTCAGTCAGTACGGTACTCAAAAAGCAGGTTACTTCAAGGTGTTATAGCAATAGCTTAAACAGTCCTGGTGGGATTTGAACCCGATTTTTCATATCAGATCGTTGATCAAATTCTGATTCTTTAGTTATTTCTGTTAATAACTATTCAAAAAATATACAAATTATTCCGAACCATGTTTTAAACAATCTAAAACAATGTCAACACAATCTCCTATCAGTTGCTTAATCCAACATCTTATTATTATCGTTATTTTATTTTTTCAACCCTGTTTTTTGAAGTCTAAAAGCATATTTTATTATGTACCAATTTTCCTTGAAGTTCTTTTTTCATATTATTACTGAAATATGTGTGTTAGGAGATAGACCTTGACATGTCGGATCATCACCAGAGGGGACCGAGCGGTCACAATGCTAGCACAAGTCTACCAAAACTATTGAGCAATATGTAACAGACAGTTGATGTCAATGACTATAAAACACCAACAACAGTGATCATGAAATGCCTGTTTATAAACTGACCCACAGAAAAACATTCCAGTATAGACTGTGTGCAACATTTTGGGCCACAAAAGCCAATAAACTTGAGAACATAGTGGCACAGATCTTCAGATGCAGAGATAAGACCAAACGTCAGGACTCTTAGAAATCCCGTAGTTAGGAAGAGTTGTTTTAACTGATTTATTTATTTGGGTCCTTGTCGTTTGCACTTATTTATTTTTACAAGATATCTTATTCTTCAGCTGCTATAGTTTTTCAAGTGAATGGAAAGCGAAATAAAGTATTATGCTTTAGATTTTGTGTTCATTTAATTTAGAAGATTCTGTCAAAACTAGTTGCTATTCATTTTTTTCTTTTAAGGAAAAGTTATTTTGGCTTAATATAAAAAACCACTGTCGAGCCTTGGTCATTATTCACATTATTTGATTGCAAGGAGATTTTCGCTGTCTTTAAAAGAAGATTTTTATCCAAGTGCATTTTTGCCTGCAAAATCTATTCACATTTCATTCAAACAGAAAATGTTGCTTACTAAAGTTCTTTGCTGCTCAGAAAAGGCTTGAAGGAAATCAGTCATAAGCAGTTACATGGCAATTAAGCTGGTGACATTGCTCTGCTAAGCATGGTTTTCCATTGTGTTACGTAATCGGGTCTTTGCTTAAACAATTATTCAGACTAAAGATGAAAAGACGATAAAGAAACTTTGTAAATGCTGTATTATGATGTATATTTTATAGTCTATTATAATTGAAATAAAGTTTTTGAGTAGTGATTGGTAATTGGAGATTACCTTCGGAGAAAAACATAAATAAAACCCCAGTTTGGGGCATTTTAATTAAAATAATTTAAGTGAATTGATTGTTGTGTCCTCCCCCCCCCCCCCGGGTTGGACTGCCTTAAGCGGCCATATTTGTTAGTCTCATGCACTGGCATCCACTGCCAATTACAGGGACCATTTCCCAAACCTTGGTTTGGGTTCCCGCTGCGGCTTGGGCTCCGTCATTATTTTTGGAGCAGTGTACATTTTGCACGATGTTTCCAACATCAAACGTAGCCCAGAGCCGGAGACGGAGCCTATAAGCCAAGGTTTGGAAAAAGCCCCAGGATTAAAATTAGACTCTCATCACGGGGCATGCTTGGCGGTCTCGTGGCTCAGACATCTGCTATAAAACGCAGGGTGTTGGGTTTGAATCCCACTCGAGTAGCCTGTGGGTTTTTCCCGGCAGGACTCGGAAAGAGTATAGAGTGCTTAACACACGTCGGTAAAAGGGCAAAACAAAAGCAATATTCTTTATCAAGATGCAATTATGACATACTAGTTGAGTTGGGTGAAATATTTGCAGATTATTTTCCCTTCCAGTCCATGGGTTACATAACATTTTAGATCGTCATAAAGTCAAGAACCAAGTTTTGTTTTCCTAAGGCCACTTTGGCTTCAATGGCATTTATACAAAGGAAAGCTTCACCTCGAAAACATCTAAACTCAAACCTCAAACTTAAAAGTGTTCTCTGACTTCAAATCTACAGTTGACATTCAAGATTATTTTACCGAATAAGGCCTTAAAAAATTGTTTTTTTTTTTCTTTTTTGACCGAAAAAAAAAAAAAATATCTTTTTTTTTTTTTTTTTTTTTTTTAAATGGCGATTTTTTGATTTTGTTTGAAGTATTTTTATATTGTTTTAGACTATGTTGCAGTTGCAGATCTTTTTCTCATTGACCGTTTTTATTTTTATTTTTTTTTTTTTTTTTTTTTTTTAAAAAAAGAAGAAAAAATTTGACGAATTTCGTCACTATACTATACACCGCACACACCACACACGACACACGAATCCCGTAAATCCCTATGTCCTTGCCATGCTGCTCATGCGCAAGGGCGCAACGTGAATGGGCATGTATCCATCACGCACACGTGTTGCAACTGCAGCCAATAGAGGGCGCTGAGATCGTTGGCATCAGAGTATTTTGAGAGAAGTGCGCGATGAGGGGGAGCTTTTCGCAGTCACGTGGTTGCTGGATTTCATTTGTTCCCAATGCCGCACAACAATGGGCCAATGGGCTGACTAGTCTGTATTATGTATTCGCATTTTTTTTTTAAAAATGCTAATAAAAATCTGTTGTGTCGCTCTTCTCAATACACGCGGCTGGTTGCATTGCATTATGTACATGTACATGTATATGCATGTACACTTTTTTAAGCACGGCTCGGCGATTGAACGTTAGTGTTAGAGAGGCATCTATCAAGAGTTTCGGCGTGGCGGAGCCCACTCCCATCATTGTTACATGGTTGTATTTTGTTGTGCATGTATGTTTTTTCTTTTCTGACGTCTGAAAAAAAAAAAAAAAAAAAAAAAAAAAACGACCGACCGACCTTTTTTTTAAAAGGGCAATAAAAACTTCTGTTTTTTTTTTTCCTCGTATTCTTTAAAAAAAAAAAAAAAAAAAACGACGACGACCCCCCTTTTTTTTTTTGGCAAAAGGCAATAAAAACTTCTTTTTTTTTAGGCCTAATCAAAGACAAAAAAAATGCAATTGCTTGTACAGAAGCAGTTACTTTGTTTGTTGTTTCGGTAGGTTGCTCGTAGACCATGTTACCAGTGGCATCACATATTTACAAAAAAAGCCACAGAGCCTGGACTTCCTGCAGGCATGATTTGTACACAGCTCAATGGAAGAAAACAAAATCTTATATTTCATGGAGATTGCACTGTCTGATTTTTGTCAACTTTTGATATGAAAAAAGGGGCACATCTCAAAACTTGTTCAGCTGCTATTTTTAAAACTCTGGAATTTATGTGGAAATTATGACACTGATTGTTCCCCACTGACCAGTGTAGCATCTTGCCTGCCGGAAATGTCGTGGATGGAATGCACAAGTTCACTCTTTTTGAGAACAAAGATTCAACTTATTAAAAATGGAAACAAAAGTTCACTCACCTCACTGCTACACGGGCTGGTTTGTACTTCTGTTTCTCAACATCTCACTGCTAGTCGCCAATCTATGTGCTATCTCTGTGAACTCTTTCTTAAAAATTAATTTCACTGTATGCTACCGACGTCCAAAACAAAGTTATTTTAATTAACACAAATTTATATTTGAACAAATAACTGGGTGGGTTTAACACCATTTCCAAGATTCTCTCGCCGAGTAAAGTTGGTTCCAAGCCCGGGAGTTGGTAGTGTTCAGACTGGACCGGTGTTTTTGGGGTGAATTATCCGGGCCTCGTTAAGGGACCCCTGTATATGTACCATGATTATTAAGGTAAGATACTTCGACTGGCGAAAGGCTTTCTTGATCTGTCAGTGGCATATTCTGGTTGGTAGTTAAAAGTTTAGAAATTACCATTGTATAAAAGTAATTTTCTACGCAGTGCCATTTTTTAATTCCCGTAATACAAACATGTTCGGATAATCGTGCAGTGGTAATGCGTCGCATATTCTAAGTTTCGCAATATATCGGCAACGTAGATTTTGAGTAAAACATTTTGACCTCAATTTAACGGATATTTTGAAAGCAAACCTGTCGAAAAAAGTAGCACCGACGGTTACCCATCAACTGACGTAGACATGAAACATCTTGAAAAAATAACAGAAACGGTAATTTCAAATGAATTTTGCGATACTCACATAGACGAACTTCTCGCTTGAACTTCTTCCGCATTTGTTGTGATTTTCGCTGCAGACCGTGAGCAACACAAAATGTTCTATTTGGCGCTGCTAAACGTCACAAATAATTTAGAAGAAATTTACATCACAAAAACTCTGTGAAATCCAAAACCATTGTGACGTGTACACGCGCATGGTGTGTAAAACCTTAGATACCAAAAGACACATTCCATCTCACGCGTTGAATATGAAACAACGTGTAACAACAGAAACAGACAAAAGCACTGCAAACTGCGCTCAGTTTTCTTCAAGATGGCGCTTCTTTTTTTGTGACGTCACAATGTAAATCTCCTTCTTTTTCATTTTAACTTTTGTCACCCAGCTCTACGATACGTTTGTGACGGGGTTTTTTTCAACAACAAAATACTGCGAAATAAAAAACAACAATGCAATCAAACTCTCATTTTATATTAGGAGTTGAATTGACAAAGTTAAGTTTACCTTGATTTACCGACCCAAGGATAAGCCGAGTTGGGTGATTGTATTACGAAATGGTTTCAGCGATATCAAACGGCCTTTCAACTTAATTTGCATAACAATAGAGAGAATCACGAAAGGAATGTAGGCGCAGGTGTTTGCTGGTTGGCCACAAGTTTCGTCGCCATGTTTTGTCCACGAGCAGCAGTAGTCAATAAGTTCACAACTGCGTGGGGTTATGGTTTGCTTCACGCAAGGTACAAGCCTACATTCACCCTTTCCACAGGACATGAAAACGTCAGAACTGAGCATATTTTTCGCTCAAGATTATTGTCAACGACTCTGAAGTGTCACAGCTGGCTGCAAGTCCGGAGTTCACCGTGTCACCGTCGGAGTTCACCTCCCGAACGACGTCTGAGCACCACCCACTGGCTGTTGAAGAAAGATGGCGAGAAGTACACGGGAAGACTGCCGACAGGTGACCCACCGAAAACTGACCCACTGAAAATTATCTTGCCCGAAAATAATGAGCAGAAACCGATGGTGTTTAGTCCAGCAACCGTCCAAGTGAGTTACCCTTTTTTCAAATTGTTGATAAAAACTAATAAGCAAAGTATTGGTTACGACTTTTGGTGTTGTTTGTTGTATTGTAATGTACTGTGATTGTAAATCTCTTTGTTAGGTCCACGAGGGAGCCATTCGCTGATGGTTTGAAATGAACAAGTCTACTAGACTTTACATGTACTAATTTCAGTTAAAGAGAATAGCTAGAAAGCAACCACTGTTTCTATTCGAGTAATGAAAACTCAAAACGTGTTTAAATAAGACCAAATCTTTGTATACAATTTTCTTGACAACAGAGAGTCCTATTTTCAGTACTTTACCATGTTTTCTAATTCAATCCATTGAGTTACACTCAGTGTTCAACTGTATTTAGTTCATTCCAAAACATATCTAAAAGTCTGAAATTTCCCCCATATTTAAAAATAAATAAATAAATACATAAATAAATAAATAAAACAAATAAACAATTATAAAACCACATAATCATGCCAACTGCCACACTGCATTAAAATAAATTGTTGTTCTGAAATATACAATTCTTTTAAAAACTTTACATAAACATTTTGGGTGGCATGGGTTATTAGTGTGTAAAACGCTCGCCTCACACCAATGTGGCTCTGATTCAATTCCCGGCCAAGGCCATATGCGAGTAGAGTTATGTGTTGGTTCTCTCCTATGCCACAAGGGTTTATCTATCTCCCTCTTCTGGTTTTTCACCCTTCGGAAAAGTCAAACACTTTCGATCTGTGGCTGTGCTCCAGGATCATGTGTATTGGTCAATGTGGCTGGCTAATAAAAGGCACACTTACATGTCTGCGGCTCGGACACGTTGTAGTCGCATCCTTCGCAATTCAGCTTTTTAGCTGTGAGGATGAATAGTCTCCAAATTAATTATAAATAACGACAGCAGTGACTTAACCCATAACATTACTGAAGAGGTGTCATAACTATGCAGTGGATGGTGAGAAGTTCCTTCACAATTTATCAGACATAGATAAAGAAACATTATTTTTTCTGATTGACGCCAAACAAGCATACTCATTGAACTATTCTGCAAGTTGATATTTAACAACAGGAATGACTTCCGCAGGTCTTTGCAGACCCGACAATGGCACAGACCGTTCGAGACGTCTCGGTGGACATACAAAAGCTCAAAGGAAACCTACAGTTCATGAAAGAAGAGTTCTCCGACACGTCCTTCGAGGTCCTCAAACTCTCCCAGGGAAGAGCGTCAATAATCGCCGCGCTGAAAGAATCCAGAAACCTCAGCCGGGACAATCAAGCAGCGATAACCTCACTCAAGACGGAGCAGAGGAAATTTGATCAACTCGTCGTCTACATCAGTAAGATGGTCGCACGGCACGAGAACCACCTCAACGACACCAGGAACAACAACACCATCAAGAAAATCGACAATCTCTCACAGAGAGTAGATCAATGCAATGTGAGTGTCGGACAGTTAAAATCGGCTCTTCATAATCAGCTCCAAGTTGAGCTGAAAAAAGCGGTGACTGACGTCAAGAAGCTACAGAATGACTTGAGTCAGATTCAGCTAGAGGTGAAGTACAGAGGGAGGGAGATTGCTGATCTCAAGAGCAAAACCCCTGTGGCACTCTCCGCCCTCGACAAACAACAGAAAAAAACATAAAAATGTAAAAATGAATAATGTAGGTCTTTGACATGATCTTAATCTTATCCAGTAAATATTTTCAACTTCAAATAACCACACTTGATATTGTCTTGTGCAAAGAAAAAGACATTAAGAAATTTTTTCCTTCCTTTTTTTAATTTTTAATTTTTGTTTTTAAGTTTTGCTGGCTGTGAGTAGACAACAAAAATAATTTAAATAAAGTCCTAAGAGATTCAACAAAAGAAATAGTTGATCATTAAAAAACCCACAAATTATCTTGAAATACTGTACTTCTCGTTTCAAGAAAAGATTCTTTATTTTAATGGAAAAATGTACAAAAGATACGGAGAAATATATATATACATGGCTTCTTTCACATCATTGTTACTTCAAGAATGCAAGATCTAAACAAACTTGCCTGCAAGTCGGAAGTTTCGTTCTCAATTTTTAGTACAAAAAGTTAACTTTGATAAACTACTAAACATTTCAAAGTTTCAAACTGAGCAAAGAACTACACGTGACACTAACAACAGCAAAGTACCATTTGTAGGAAACAATATATCACATATACAATACACAGTAAGCCTGGTGTGTCCATAATGTTTGTGCACAAATACCAAGTTAAGAAAATCTAAGGTAAGGTCTTTGGGTGTCTGGCAGGACCACAGCTCTACAACTTTCTTCAAGGAAAGCAAAGTTGATTTTGTCCCAGAAGGCCGAATAAAATGGCTATTTTAACAATAATGAATAAAATAAAAAAGTTTCACAGATTTTCCTACATTATTACGCTTTTTAACAATGGGTATTCATAAATGGTAGCAGAAGAGTAGTGACTCGGTCTAAAACGGCCATTTCAAACCCAGCTGCGAGTAAGGACCTTGCAACGTGCAATAAAGGAACTTGCCTTCGGCTCGGTCCTTTATCGTACGGCCACGACCCTGCCGGTTTTAAACAGCCATTTAAGACCTCGACGCCTACTGTTTTTTCCCCTTATTAAGAAATCCTCAAATTCGTATCAGATCCATGTAACACATCAAGCCCTTATTCCTTGATCAGGTTTCTACAAAGGTGTAAATATATTCCTCTGGAATTTCTGGTCTTATTTTTGAAAGTTAGAAGCAGTTAAACCCTGAATTTATCTTTAACATGAGAACAGTATTGGGAAACTTCAAGTGTGTGCAAGAAGTGTACCTAAAGGTAAGTTCATCCTTTGGTCATAACTCCGATAAGAAATTGTGTACTTTTTATCCAAAAGTCTACTTGTTATAAAGATGGTGGTCTGAAGTGCCCCCGTTGATTAGAAATCAATAAAAGTGTGTCAACAAATTGAAACTCCAAAGATTGCCTGCAGGCCACGGAATGGCAGAGCTGCCAACATTTGCATCTTGCAATAAGGGAGATTTTGCACAACAATCAGGGAGACATTTAGAACTTGACCGCCTGAGGGCATGTGGGAACCAACTTTACGTGAGGAGGAACAAGTGAAACGAACTGTTTCTTCATTGTTGTGATGCAAGGCAAAGCGCCCTCTTGCGATCTAAAATATTGTCAATTACATTCAACATAACAGGGACAAAGTTTTGATTATCAGGGAGATTGTCAAATATGTTCATCAGAGCATGGAAAGATTTGCAGAGAACTTTCTGCAGAATCAGGGAGAGTTGGCAGCACTGGAATTGCCCAGAAGGATTTTCTGATGATCATGAAACACCATCGGGTAGAAGAGGTAGTGCTGTGCATCACTTGGGTTTACCAAGTACGTCATGTCTGCCGTGAGGTAGCACATCATAGAAGCGCGGATTTCCATTCAACAAGACTGGGGTAGCAGCCCTTTACTGGCATCGATGAAATCTTGTTCATGTTGTACGTGATACACGAGGTTGGCGAGGGATTGCTCCACCATGGCGCGGTGGGCTAACTCACTGACTGGCAAGAAATCTTCAATGTCTTTGGGCGGATGCTTGAAGTTCGGACCAAAGTTGACCGACACCTACGTTTTAGAAAATCAAGAATAGTTTAGTATAGTAGAACGCTGCTCAACAAATGGCAACGGGGCTAAGAAAGCCATGAAAATTACTTGGTATATTAGTCAGTGTCAAAAGACAGTTGTATAATACATTAACCCTATCCGGAAAATGGTGACACGTATGGTTGTTGGTCAAAGTGGAATGCATCCTTGATCAGGATAGGACGACGTCATGAGCCCAAACAGCACCCTCACTGAGGTCAATAAAGACCTATCATTGGCTGGGAGTTGTGCACGGCGCATTACCCTTGTTTGGCGATGGCAGCCAATGCAAGGAGTCTATTGAAAACACAATTCACCTGTTTGGTTTGTTCTGCGACGGGAGTCGAACCTTGAACCAAAGAGGTCACAAAGCACGACTGATCCTAAACGTCATAACCACCAAATTAACTCACCGTGCATGACTTATGCAATGATATTGCTGGGTAGTACGTTCCTTCAAACATGTCTTCAAAAGCTACACCCTGGCTCACTCCGTTTTTGTAAAATGCAATCTGTGGATGCATAACAACAGTTATAAGGATTGTCAATTCAAAATAAATTAAAAGTTCCCTTCACACATAAATTCTTTTGACTTGGCTAAATGTGCTGTGAGAACACTTGTTTTGACGAAAAAGTGATCTGAACAAAGCTTGTTCAGTAGTTATCAAAACCTTAAAGAAACACCCTATTTTGAGTCCCAAAACACAAACAATTACCAGCAACCTAACAAGTGGACAAAACTGCTAGTCTAGATTTTTCCCCAAAACATACAGGCCTGGAGTTTCATCTTTGAGAGGGCAAGGCCGTTTTCATTTTGTAAAGAGTACTTCATTCGAAAATCATGAACATTTTGGAGGGGCGCCAAGGCCAAGACTAGGGCCATGGCCTGCAAATATTTTTACAGATTGAATAATTAGTACTTTAGCTTTTCAAATCCACACCACTAAAAGTTTAAAAGAGAAATGAATGATTTAGTCATCTTGTAAAACTCATTTCCCAGTCCAGTGTTATGTTGAACTACAAGAACTGCGGTCTTGTGGAGTTTTCTTGAAATTTAAGCATTGTATACCTTTGTTCCTTTACAAGGTGTTAAGGCGTTTTCCGTCTCTTGAACAAGATCCTTCTCCTCAAAGTATAGATGACTCTTAAATTTGATCAGGGCCTGGGATGGAATAAAAAATAGGGTCAGACAAATCCCTTCCACATGACATCTGCATTTATATTGATGTACACCACAGACCCCTTGGATTGGTCGCCCTCGTTGATGAAACAGCAGCAGAGTGTGGGTTCAAATCCCAGGCTCTGGTGCTGGGCAAGGCACTCAACCAAAATTGCTTTGTAAAAACTTGGGAAGGTAGTGCATTTTGCTCTACCAGCCAGGCTCCTAGTGGATGATACCCATGCCTACATCCTTACGGACTGTGAAGGGGGTAACCCTGTTTCAGCCCCAGGAGTAGGTGGCAACGTGCCCCTGGTGACAGCTGATTTGGGTCGACAGCCCAAATCAGTTAAGTGTAGCCCTCACCTTGAAGTGGCCGTCCGGCCTTGTGATGTTAGGCGATAACAATTGTTTTAAAGCCAATGTAGTACTTATTGCTGCATTACAATAAATATTCACTACTCTTTATTCATTTCAAAATCTAGACCTTTACTGCAAGTGTTTTGTTTGTTTGCTTACCCTGTCTTTGTAGGTCAATGGAATGAGTTGATCCGGGGGAACCTGACTAGGTAGCTTAATGTACAATCCTAATACATCTCCCGTCTGGTACCCTTCTCCATAATGCTTGCCTATACTTTGATGAAAACGTGTTCCTTTCCTACTCCGCCATGAGTAGCTGAACTTGTCATATCCAAGTGGAGCTTGCAGGTTACCTTAAAAAAACCAAACCAAAGTATCAAAAGAATATCCTCCTTCAAACAACAAAACTGATGCATCCTTCTCTCAGAAACAGAGGCTCCTGCCCTAAACAAAAGGCGGATCCCATTAAGACCCACCCACCATAGCAACTGTCTATCAATCCTATTTGCCTTTGACGTAGTTCCAGTGTGGGCCACGCCCACTTCACACAAACCGGCTCCAACTATTACCAGAAGCCCATAGGAATTGCATGGACAAAGGGTTTCTAATTTATGTTTAGGAAATTGTGTAAATCAATGAGGAAAATACTTTGACTGCTAATCTCGAGAATTCTTGGGATAGACTTTCTACCCATAGTAGAAGCTAGGCCCGAGATTTCACAGGGGGTAGTACAACGTTGTGCTGCCCTCAACTACTTTTCCTGTATAAAACGTATTGACGTGCATTAGGGGACACAATGGATTTATTTTTGATGGTTTCAGCCGTTGGGCCTGGGGAGGGACAATGTAAAAAATTGTTGCAGTCGAAGTGTTAATTCGGATAAAAAGTGAAAAAAGACAACAGATTTCCAATGTTTTTGTGTACAGAATCTGGCATTGCCAGCATCCCAGCAATGGCGGCTCGACATGCATTGCTTACCTGTACGGATTGGTCTATAAAGTTTTACAATTTTCCAATTTATAGGACCTTTTACAAACTGGCAAATCTAGTGTAGGGTTTTTTAAAGGGTTTTGGGCAATTCTTAATACCTAATGGTTGTGACCATCCTGCTTGCATGTACAGATTGGTCTATAAAGTTTTCCAATTTTCCAATTTATAGGACCTTTACAATCTGGCAAATCTAGTGTAGAGTTTTTGTAGGGTGTAGGGGCAATTTGTTTCTTAATACCTAATGGTTGTGACCATCCGATCCTGGTGGCGGTTCCTTCAGGCATGTCGTCCACGGTTATCTCAAAGAACCAAGAGCCCCGGTTGGTTCCATGCGTTGCTCGAACCATGGAGTAACCTTTCTCTCCAGTAACAGACAAACGGTTCTCCGATATCTTCAACTGAGGAGCTGAAAACAGTAAACAAGTTTTTATGAATTTCACATAAAACAAAACTTGGGTGTGATACCTGGTTACACAGCAGTTACAGGTTGAATGGCTTCTGAATGGCGTCCCCTAAAAGATATTGACAAAATAGGGAGACTGCCAACACTAGGGCTAGAAAGCTCAGTTGGTAGAGGGCCGTCTCATTAATCCAGAGGTCGCAGGTTCAAGTCCCGCTCTGGTCAATTTTGTTTTTTGTTCAACCCCAAAAATCAAATCAAATGGAGATACAGAGTTTTGAGTACGCACCTCTGTCATGTAAGGCTAAGTAGGCTTCACTACCGAGAGCCATACGGTATAGCAACGCCGGGATAGGCTTCCCGATCCACATGTCTTCTTCGAAGGCACTGCTCGGAGCATGAGGGTCCTGCTGTGTCAGGATGTAGCGGTAACCGTCCTTATTGAATGGATGCTCAAGAGGGTAGCCGTGGGGTGGAAGCTTCTGGGCCGTGATCATATCACTGTAGACAAATTGGAAAAGAAACTGTTTTGAACTTGCGACGTCATTGACTGAAAAGTGGCCGAGCTGTATGGTGCATCTGGTTCAAGCTCTGATTGCCAAGTCATTAGAGTGTGGGTTCGAATCCCAGTCGTTACACTTGTGTTGGGCAAGACATTTAACTACAATTGCTTTTCGTCACCAAGGAGTAAATGGAAACCTGTAAGGGTAGAGATTGTTGGTTTGATTGACCAGCCAACCTGGTACCCATTTGGTTGCCGGTGCTGCATACTCCAAAGGAGTTGAAGATGTTTCAGGATTGCATAAAGCCCAATGAACAGGGGTAGTACTAGTGTAGGGCACTTTGATACAATGGTTCTAAATATGTTTAAAAATGCCGAAAACTGTTGTAAATATTCCCTTTGGTTTTTGCCGACTGCCGACTGATGGTTGGCAAACTAAGGGCAGACATCAGACAAAAGGAAAAGTATTTGTAATCTTTAAAAAAATACTGAAATTATGTAAAACATTGACAATGATCGAAGCAGACAAGTTGTGATGTAATTAATTGAAACAAAGCTTTCTTGTTCATGATTGTAGTGTTTACCAGCCACTGGTTGGTAATAGTCAGCCATCAGTGCAAGATAAAAACTAATCTAAAGTTCATAAAAACACATTTCTTTTATGTACTTACTTTCTTGTCTTTTTCCCTGAGGTGATATTTTGACTGCTATCCAGGCCTTTCCTCTTAGCTCCTCGGCTCTTCCCTAAGGAAGATGGCAAGCTGCTTCCTGTAGAGTCAGACAAAACACCACATCAATGACACACCAGGCTGTTACGCAAGCCCTCCCCCACCCCTTTCCAGCCACATCCCAGCCACAACCTCTTTTGTTCTCACATCCTATCGCAGCACTAACACACACACATCGATGTGTTGCATACACTCTGTGGACATTTCTTTGTTCTACGCACTTAAGAAAAAACATATTCTTCAACACTGTAAAAAATCACTGTGTGGACTTGTGTAAGTCCACACAGTGTTTCAAGTCCCTACATTGTGTGGACCTCTTTTGTTCTCAGGTTTTAACACTACATACGAAGTGTGGACCTGAGAGCAAAAGAGGTCCACATAACACAGAGACTTGAAACACTATGTGGACTTACACAACTCCACAAAGTGTTTTTTACAGTGTTAAAGAACAGGATTTTCCTTAAGTGTACAGAACAAAGGAAAGTCCACAGAGCTGTGTGGACATTCCTTTGTTCTGTGCACTTAAGAACAAACATATTCTTCAACATTGTAAAAAACACTGTGTGGACGTGTGTAAGTCCACATAGTGTTTCAAGTCCTTACATTATGTTGACCTCTTTTGTTCTCAGGTTCACACTTCGTATGTAACACTGAAACACCCATGTTTGTTGAACAAACTTCTTAAAAAGCTTTAGGCTCTGCAGAATGAAATCAGGTCCCAGAAATTGTTTCTAGCAATCGCAATGACCCAGGACGTTTGTTTATTATAGCAAACATTGTCTTACCATTCAGAGATGAGCTTAGTGATGAGCTGAGCTTTTGACTTAGGTCACCCTTGACACTGGTACTCTGCTTTGATGGGTCGTAGTTTGGGCTTATCTTGGCCAAATCCTGAAAGAGAAAAACGATAAAATCAAAACCCAATGTGACTTTAATATCCCTCTGGTAAGATTAACATAATTCCAGCATAAAGTCTGGTGGTGTGTTAATTCAAGCGACCGTTTACACCATGGTTTAGAAAAAGCTGCGCGCACAATCGCTTCAATCTGTTGAAAGAGGAGGGGGAGAGGGGTCTCTGTACAACCTTGAAAATGTTGAAAAATTAAGTTTGTAAGTTCATGTTAGACCAAAATGACAGAGTGGGCCCAATGTAATTTCTGTTGTCGTTAGTTGCCATGGTGATGGATGGATTGCTTCTTACCTGATCAACGAGACCAAAGACTGGATACTCCTCTACCATTTCTCCGCCATTGTCTGGTTTCTCTTTACACACAAAGATATCACTGTCCTTTGTCTGGAGTTTTGATCAAACAGAAATATCAGACACGATTGGTTTGTATTGAAAAATAAACTAAACATTTTTAAATGTGAGAGCCTATACAAATGGAGCTTTGCTGCATCTCTGGTTTGGGACTTTGACAAGCATAAGGCGATGCACCATATGCTAGCCAAATGCCAACTCTCATGCCTTCAAGTTCATGGTGGCATCGCAGTCCTTCATCGAGCTGAGGACCAGTGCTTAACAAAGCACTAAGATTTATCTTAAGATGAGTTGTCAGTATTGCCATAGTGATTTGTATTGTGACATCAAACTTTGCTTCGCAATTAAGATTGATTCGCAGTTATGATTAGTCTTAGCTCTTTGTGAAATCGGCCCCTGCCTGTCAACTGGATTATGGATTTTATAACAAGATCGAGATAGCATTTGCCATCATCATCATCTGAAAGCTCCTCTTCTATTCAAACCACAAACTCCAGTGACTTTGCCACCAGAACTTGAGTTCGATTTTCATTTCATTTCATTTATTCTGGTTGTGTAGCCAAGGATTCTCAGAAAAGTGAACTTAATCACTGTACTAGCCAAGAACCCAATGGAGAGAAGACCAGGAAGGAAGTTTCAGTTCAAGATGTGGGAGGAAAACCCCAGAGAATTATTCCAGGGAAAACCCACGCAATCAGGGACTGAAAACCCAGTCCGGGATTCAAAACCGGGAGTCCAAGAGATGGAAGGCGAGGAAAGAAACCACTCTGCCAAACCGACTGCCCTTCGATGGGCTAGACCGCTCGGCCACAACACACCGACAGTTAACAAGTAATAGTTACTTGTTATCAACAACACCATGCAAAGCTTCAAACACCACTGATGAAATTTGTTTACTGAAATGATGAAATGTCAACATATCAAGTATCAATTTAATTTCTGATTGAAATAATGCGGGTCGATGTGATCCTCACCATAGCCTTAACGATCGTAGCTTGCCAGGTCGTTGTCGTCCGTCTCTGCATTGGAGTCAGTGCTTCCCAGTTTTGATTGATGAAGGGTATCAGATCTTTCTCTTTGGAAAAGAGAGTCTTATCCGACCCTTCTTGTATACTCTGAGCCGTCAAATTGGCTAAAGCCATGTGACACAGCTGGCTGAAATCTAAGAAGATAACAAGAAAATCATCAGCAAAACTTTACATCTTTCAGTTCTTAAGAAATAATTATGCATTATTTTAGACATTACTTGCAAGTATTGCATTCATTACTTTCAGGGTATTTTTTCAAAAAGAAAAATTTGGCTTAAGCCACGTGACACAGCTGGCTGAAATCTAAGAAGACAACAAGAAAATCATCAGCAAAACTTTACATCTTTCAATTCTTAAGAAAAAAATCATGAATTATTTTAGAAATTGAAAGATATGCATTCATCAACTTCAGGGAAATTCTTTAAACAGAGCTTGTGCTGATACTCTTAGTTATCAGTCGATAAGGTTTTTAAAATATTGTTATCACATATTGCACTGTTTAAATTCACAGAGGTTTCAAGATTGTCTTAACTTTTTTTTTCATTTCTAAGTGTTTAAAATGTTACAGTCCCGTTCTGGAGCTTTCATCAATTTCAGACATTTAAATTTTCAATTTTTTTCTTTTTAATAGTTGGATAATATACAAAAAAATTGAATCAACTCTCTCATTCTATTGCATTTGTTATGAAAGTGCCCATTAGCGTACAATGGTTCTTGCCTTCGCTTGTAGCGAGATAACAAAGACTACCAACCACTATCATGAGTGTGCGATGTGTAAATTAAGATTGCAATGTAGTTTGGTTTCGGAGCACTTTGTTCAACCATTTATTGACACACTATACTTTAATGTTACCTACATACAATTTTTCTTTTTAAATAATGGAAGTCAGATTTATAAAACTAAAACATCCAAGGTGAAAATCGAGGCACTTCAGGACTAGTTCATCAACTTCCAATACCGTGGGGAGCTAATATCGATTGTCCACCCTCAAACCTTGTTATATTTGAAGAATAAGAGCAGAGTTCAAGGTCTGAATCTTTGAAAACAATTAATTGTTGATCCTTACTTGCCATTCTCCGGCTGTAAACTTCTGACTTCGTTGGATTGCAGTCTTTGCAGCAGAAAGTGTACGTCATCATGTAGGGGATGCAGTTTCTACAGGAACAACAAGTCATTTAATAAGCAGTTTTAAAAACAGGTTTATATGGAGTGCTTTTAAATTCCATCTGGTAATAATAATAATAATATTGAGGATCTATTCATAAAGCCTGTAAGCACAAACAAATGCTAAATGCAAGAATCTCCTGCTTAGCAGAAACAGGTTACCAGCCAACATTCTATAAAGTTTACATTGGTGTGACTGGTGCTCCACTCATTTTTTGCATTTTTTGCTTACCAAAGTAGACCCATATGTTTGGACAGGTGACACCATTGGATGTTTTGGGATGCTGATAGAATGTCTGATGCATGTTTGACTGACTTACCCTACGTTACACGTGATGCAATCTTTGTGGTACCACTTGAGGCAAACGCTGCACTGAAGCTCAATGTTGTTTGGATCCCTCTGTCTCCCACTGAGAGAGAAAAATAGCGACAATCAAATGGAATCATCCCACACTTTTTAAATTAAAAACAAGTTTTGTTTGTATGCCAGTTCGCCCCAAACAAGGCTAACACCACTCTTAGTAAGGGGCTACAAGAAGACAATATTAAGATAAAAATAACTCAGGTGAGCTGCAGGTAGGAAGTGATATTCCTCTTAAAACCGTCTAGATTGTAGGATGGAGGGAAACATGCACCAGGCAAGGAGTTCCAAAAAGATGCAGTACGTGGAATAAAGTTGTTTAAATGGCTCCTTGTTCTACATCATCACAGCAAAGCAAGTGTGTATGGCAAGAAGAAACAGAAAGCCTGGTTTCTCGCTCAAACATCCTGAACTGAGAGACAATGCTTTATTCCAAATGGGATTTAAATTTCTTTCCTCAGACTGAAGCAATATACTACAAAGAAATATATCTTTTTATTTGAAGATTTTTAAGCGGTACAAATACGGAAAAGACTACGAGGGCGTTGATGCCTCGATCAATTGCCTAATAAGTCAGTCTGGGCAAACTCTAAAAACAGAAACATTTCCAGATTTTTTTATGGCCTTGTTTCACGTACATGTGCAGTTTTACATATGGGAAATTTGCAGATAAAGAAACTAGTTTCTCTTTGGGAAATGTTTCCGTTTTTGGAGTTTGCCCGAACTGAAGTAAGATTCAGGTTTATACCAAATAAATTGTCCAAAATTTATTAACTTTGCTCATACCAGTAGCAGTCTCCTTTTCTGCCCAGAATGTCCTTAGGGTTAGGCTTCCCCCCTTCTCCGTTAGTGGAACCGCTGTCTACAGATAGGTTCTCCTTGTTATCTGTGGTTGTACCATCATCATCAGAGGGGGGTGCTGAAAGGTCCTTGTCAGAGGGGCTGATGGTTTCCTGCATTTCTACCTCCTGTGATTCGGCAACATCAAAGCTGTCTGTAACACAGGTTTCCATGGCAACCTCTTCCTCCACTTCTGTTGCAGAACTAAATTGAAGAAGATGTTAGAAGAAATATTAACTATTGTTTACTAAATTCTGGTAAATTCCAGAGTCCATTTAAATGGATAGTATAACTATCTTTTCTTTTTCTGATTTGTGCAACTGCAACTTTGCAAGGTGCCAAGTTTGCTCGGGCCGAGTTTGCTGGGTGCCGAAGTGTCCAGTTAATCTCCACCTACTCATTAGAACTATGAGGTTCGTTTCGCTGTTCGGGGAGTCGATAGCGAAACGAACCTCATAATAGCTCTAGGAGTAATCTCCACCCACCTGTCCACAACATTCAAACATGATCTGATGATTTAACTCAACTCAAGACAGCAAGTTACAAAATACCAATCTTGAGTTGTCTTTAGTTGTCGTGGAGTTGTCATGGAGTTGTCGAGAAATCATCAAGTTGATGCTAAATATATTAGTCTAGTGCGACCAAAATACCGGCTGAAAACAAAATTTCACGCAACTGGTGCAACACATAATGCCTTTAATGTCAACGCTCACAAATAATAAAATTTGAGCTCCATCTTTTTTTATACAAATCAGTCCTCCAGGCACAAAAGTTTCACATCAAATTGAAATTAACACATACAAATTACTTAAAGGATGATATTAAATAAGAATGTAATTATCAGGAAAATGAAAACTAGCATAAAAACCTTTCTTTGCTGTCGACATCTGCCATTTTGCGCGGTGGCTTTCGAGCTGAGGTCATAGGTCAAGAAAATGGGTCACTAATGTCTGGTATGGTAAACAGAAATAAGTCTTTTGATTTCTAAAGGTTAATGGAAGCGGCTGAAACCAGACACTTGCCTATGGCCCTTTTCGAAACCAAGGTTTCAACTTGGGCTCCAACTTAGGCTTCGTCTGTTGAAAACGTGCGCTTTTGACACGGCAGGGCTTCCAACAGGCGAACTGAGTCTCAGGGACCAAGCCGCTAAAACCCGTGGTTTCGAAAAGGGCCTATAAAACGTGCAGCAAGCTTGAGGGTTCTGCTGTTGATGACTCATCCACCACGACCTGGTACCCGCACTGTGGCGTAATTTCCACACTGATCCAGCAGTAACCAGTTTAGTTTTTTTAATGATAAAAATAGGTGTTGTTGTAGTTTGGATGTGATGTGGAACACAGCCCCAGCCAGGATATTTTTCTGTCATAAATAGTCACGAATTTCGTCACCAAAACCAGTTTTTCAGCTACTGTTTCTCACCATTTCGTCGGCTCTGTACAGAATGTACACCTAGGGTAGCTTCATATTTTATAATGCATTAGGGAAGTGGTGTTAATTTTTGTTGTATTTTAATTAATAATTTGCTGGGTTTCATTTCGTGAGCGATATGAAGAAGAACAAGAAATTCACGGCAACGGCGGCTGCCTCCGTTGTTGGCCGGGTCTTCACTATTGGAAGATATCAAGTTACCGTGGAAGATGTTATTGCCGAGGGTAAGTCTTTAACTCATTGAGTTCTTTATAAAGAGAAAAATTAAAATGTATTTATAAATATCATTTTACTCTTGCAAATTTGCAGTTTTAAATAACAATATTTTGTTATATATTTTTGTACAGTTTAATTTAGTAATTTTAATTTTAACATGTTTGTTTTTATTTTAGCCTAACTCACTGTTCAAGTTAACTAAATAGTAATACTATTTATTAATACATTTTTTTACAGTGTTACTTTTGAAATTGTTTTTAGTAAGATTCAATGCTAACAATTAAAATACTATTTGATAGTGAAATAAAGTCCAATTATTCATTTTAAAAATTCATTAGACTGTTAGAAAGTGTTTGTTGCAATGGTTACAACATTTTTTTCCCAACAAAATATTATTTTATGAATGCAAGAATACTGAATAGTATCCATTCCAGTCAATTTTGCTTTGTTCAAACAAAAAATTTTGTTTTCATACAAATCTCACCCTGATCTTTGCCCACCTTGTTGGGCTGTTATCTGGTTATGGCTCTCTTTTTTTAAAACGTCGGTCTTATTAGGCCAAATAACAAAAAATACCAGTTGATCGTCCAGATTTTTCAAAAATGAGGAGGATGAGGGCCTTACTATTTACTATTTACTATTTGTTATTTTTTTTCCAAGATGGCCGCCAAGTATTCCAATTTCAACAGGCGACTAAATCTTCAGTTTGAAATCACCTCTGTTGTTGCATTAGAACCCGGGTTAACAGGGATTATTACACTAAAAGATGAACATGAATAATAATGACTCTTGGTACAAACAAAGACACTACTGAGTTGATGTTTAATGTTTATTATTAATTATTCAAAAATACTTGGATTTATTTAAGAAATAGAGCTCATCAGTATCAAATTAAGCCATGATGGGAGAATTTAAACAATAGTCTCGCATGTTTTTCATTATGAAAAGGAATGGCTTCACATGTTTTATGTTTTCAATTGACTTTAAAATTGCTAATGTGTATCCTGGGACCTGGTAAAGAAACAGATGTTTATAAAATAAATTAACAATAAAAATAAAGTCTCCCGACGCAAAGTCTGAGAAAATATCAATAATGCGTCTTTCGTTCCCCACTGACTGTGCAAGAATCTTGCCTTTATTTGCGCGAATTAACATGCACACAAACACCATCTTGCAGCTCACCTCGGATAAATGTTGATATAAAAAAACGTGTTCAGATACACAAACGCCACACGAAATGCATGGGTCATCAAAGTACGCGGCATATAAGACCAACTCGACACGTTTGAAAGGTCGAAGTCAACCCGTTAAAACTTACACCGTAATAAACCAGTCGAGTTGCCCGTCCGTAACCCAGGAGCTTAACTTCGTTCCCATAAAGTGATCGATCTCTTAACAGTATTCGGGACGGCATGTTCCCATGCATGCAGCACGCGCGGTAGCAAGGTTGTATGCTCATCATGTTATGCACATGCAAGTGCTGGAGCTTGCATGCGTGCAGTGTACGATGTACATGTACATGTGCATGTACAATGTTCGCCACGACCGATGGCCATGCAAATAAAATGGTTCTGTGTTTCACGACCTAGGTTTTCGTGTTGTAAATTCTAAAACATCGGTAAGTTTATCAAAAATTTGAAGAAAAAAAACGTTGTAGTTAGTTAAAAATACAAACAAATATTGTTTTTTTTGAAGAAAAATCGAAAATAGTAAATAGTAAAAAAAAGCATGCGGCCTCAAAAAAGGATGCGGGCGGGGACGATCAACTGGTATTTTTTTTTATTTGGCCTTAGTAACTCGTAACGGCGACTATGATAAGACCGATGTTAAAAGAGAGCAATAAGAGCCCAAGAAGGTGGGCTACCCTATACTCTCTGATGTAAGACAAAGACTGTATGTGGAGTTGTATACTATATACATGTACATCATGTATGTAGATATTTTGGCTAAAATTCTGTATCCGTCCACGCTACCAACCACCACTTTTATGTTTTATCTCCCTTAATTTAGGTCAAATTATATCCTTACCTGGGTCCAATTTCATAGCTGCTTAAACACAAAAAGTAGCTAAGCACAACAAAATTATGAGCAAGGTTACCAGCCAAACTACCATGTTACATGTACAAATTGTGGCTGGTATCCTGCTCATTTTTGCTAAGTAGACAATTGTCCAGAAGGGTTGACAGAATGTATACAGACTAGAGAGCCAGCAGGCACTTTGAACTATTACAAAATAAGCCATTTTCGAGTCTATGGTGGTCTTAAAAACGCTACTCGCTACACTCCATTTTAGTTCCTTTTAGCATTATGCGCAATAGTTCCGTCCGCGCGATGAGACGTGCGCTTGAATTTTCCTTTTTAAAGGTCAAATTTTAGCGTTTTAGCAACCAGTTCCTCAAGAGGAATTTAAAGAAGGGAAATAAAGTGTAACATCCATTTCAAGAAACAAATAAATCCCTTAGAAAGTGGCTGCCGGATACAAACATTTTTCGTTTAAACACAAAGTACAGGGTTTGAAACAAATGACAGTAATTTCAACATGTTCAATCTGAAACTGAAAGCTAACCGATTATAAAGTTCAAAGCAGTACCAATCCTCTAAGGAAATATCACCATCTGAATATCTGTCAGAGACAAGGAAATAGTACTAGTCAAGACCTTTAATTTCACTGTTTCTTTTTTCGATTGTCATAATTGAAATATGTAAGCCTTGTAGGACATGTAGGATACTGAATGGTGGTTAGTGCCAACCAGCGCCAACCAGCAAAACTACAGGCCTTTAAAGGCACTGAACACATTTGGTAATTGTCAAAGACCAGTGTTCTCACTTGGTGTATCCCAGCATATGCATAAAATAACAAGCCTGTGAAAATTTGGGCTCAATTGGTCATCAAAGTTGCAAGAAAACGATGAAAGAAAAAACACCCTTGTTGTACAAATTGATGTGCTTTCAGATAGGAATAAAAGGCTTCTTGCAAGAAGTCTTTTTTTTTTCTTTTTTTTTGAGAAATTACCTCTTTCTCAAAAACTACGTTACTTCAGAGGGAGTCGTTTCTCACAATGTTTTATACTATCAACAGCTTTCTGTTGCTTACTACCAAGTCAGTTTTTAAGCTAATATATATTTTGAGTAATTACCAAACGTGTACAGTGCCTTTAACACTTCGTTTGGGGAGAACGCTGTGTTAAAACATGCATGTGTGTTAAAACATGCATGTATGTTTTATTACAAAGCAATTGCAGTCTTCAAGCTCAAAGTTCAAGAAGACAGAGAGCTTTGGACACAATAATGTACACGGTTAAATTAAATTGGCTGTTGATAAATTACCACTGTCCGTCTTGCCTGGTTTTGTATTCAAAACACGTATCGTCGTGGCTTGAATAAATCACATCCGCTCCCTGAACAAGGCAAGATGGGAACTGAAAGCTCGTTTGTTCAAATGAAAAGTGTTTTCAATTTGTTATTGTTTTGTGCAAAGAGCATTAGACTTTGGAGACAAAGAACAGGAATTGAAATTGATCTAAGAAGATTAGTACTGTATGTAAATAGGTCGCTGATTATAAAGGGTTTTTTTCCCCACTCTCAGTCAGGGATTGTGGTGTTATGTGAAAGTGAAATAATGAACTGTGTAAATCTGAAAATACTACCAGAGCTTAGAAAATAGAGTTTGCAGACTTTCTACAACATGCTCACACGCTCATTTTTATAGTTGGCAATCAAAGTCGTATGAATCAAATTGCACCAAATGGCTGACAAAACATTAAATTGTGTTTGTTTGTTCACTTAACACATGTAATATGGCCACCGATATACCATGTTACCTTTGTTTACAAAAAGAGTGACCTTGTACATTCCAGGGCCTTTTTGGCAGGCAAGATACTACACTGGCCATATTGGAAATTTAACATTTTGTATCATAACTTGCACGTATAAAAATATCAGTTACAAGTTTTGAGATGTACCCCCTTTCATCATATCAAAAGTTGATGTGCAATCTCCGTAAAGTGCAAGATTTTATGTTTTCTTCAATTGAGTTGTGTAGAAATCAGGCCTGCTGTGGGTGGTTTGTAAACATGCGATGTCACATGGTCTAATGGTACATGTTAGGCTAATTTGGTAAAATAGTTACAAGTTAGCTGTAAAATATATACAGGGTGTGTGTTTGGAATGAATTATAAGTCACCTTATAGGGTAGACGACTTTTTGTTTCTTAGGAAACTTGTTTTTAGGGAGACTGACTTACTGTAGTAAATATTTAAACAGTTTGGGTTGACGAAGAAAAATTTATTTACTAAAGCAGGACTTGAATATGGTTCAACCAGGATATTTCAGATCTTGTGTTTGACTAACTTTTGTACTTTTTTAAAATTCTTCTTTTTAAAGAAGTGCTGGATAATCACATAATTCTTTGAAATAATTGTTTAAAAATTATCGTTGGTTTGTAGCTTCCAAAACAATTCATCCAGTCCAGAGTCAAGTCAGTGTCCGACCTGACCTGTACTTTGAATTGATCCAAATAAGAAACAAATGCGTCATATTTCATATCTGGAGGACACTGACCAGCTGAACTCCCACACTGTGCTCATCAACACTGGTTTTACTTCAGTCGTCGCTGCTTTGGTCGACTAGAAATCTGTCAAAGTGATCAACATTGCTTATTTAACCTGATCAAATTTCCCACGTATTTGTATCATGTATTTCCTTTTTGAGTCAGACATAATGTTTTGTTGTGCGGTTTTCCTTCCAAAGGACGGTTTTACCCATTTTATGGTCTCAACTGCAGACAAACATCTCTACAGGAAACAAGCAAGGTGTTTACATGATATGTTTGCAATGCCAGGAAAGCATACTTGATGTAGGGCTGATAGTTTTTTCTTGTAAGGGCAAGACAGTTCTTCCCTTATAAGGGCACCTCTAAATGTAAATTGTATTGGAAGATTTCAAGGGAAATTTAAGGCAGTGACCAGGGGCATGGATGACAGGGCTCAAATTTTACACTGGACCGCAGGCCCGAGGCCAGTGATTTTAGCATCAGGCCAGTACACTCATAACCACACAAGTCCTGCGGTCTTGTGTTACACTCATAACCACACAAGTCCGGCGGTCTTGTGTTTTTCAATTCAATAACAATACCTCACTGTGTAATATCATGAACAGAAACAAACTATGTTCAAAGTTGACTTTTAAGTTTAATACTTTTTTCAGTTTAACTGAGTAATGAAAGATACATACTTAATACTCATATTAGACAAATGAGATATTAAATCTTCTCTTAGAGTTACTTGTCATCAACCTTGTTCAAATAAATACAGTTAAATGCATGTTAAACTGTGGTAGAAAGGTTTTTTTCTTTCTCAGTTTGATTCTGGTCTTGTACACATATTTTTGGTCTAGTAAACATTTTGAGATATGTACAAGTCCTGTGTTTTTTTGGATTTTCCCCAAAAATTCGAGCCCTGGATGTGAATGCCTCCATTGCTGACATTAACTGTACCAGGGGTTAAAGGAAATTGTCTTGTACATCACCAGTCTTGTATTGAAATTTCTATCCAGGAGTATGAGTTCGAGTCCCTAGTGTCGAGTCCAAGTCCCAAGTCATTTGGGTCGAGTCCCAGTCACAAGTCACAAAGGTCAAGTCCTAGTCAGGAGTCGCTTGAATTGTACAATATTAAACAATATTTGAATAAAGAAAAATTACCAAAACCTGACACATATAATGTACTTCACGGTTTAAAGTGCAGACAAAATTTGATCTTTAATTCTCATGAATTGTTGCTACAGGGTGTACATGTAAATTAGAAAATATACGATGTATCAAGTAATACACCACAATGGAAACTGACTGGGTAAATGCAGGTTCAAGTCCCGCTCAAGTAAATTTTTCTTTGTTCAACCCTATGTGTATAATCAACAATGACAACATCTAAATTTGTTTTTTTCCTTTTCAATTTTTGGTAGGTTAACCTTGCAGCTTTTGAGCTACCATGATGCCCCCTCCAAAAATTTAAACACCCCAAAAACAAGTTAAATGGAAAAAGTGCCCAAAGCTTCTGCTCAAAATAGTGAATTTTGTTTAGGACTAGTGTACTCGAAGTGCCCCAGATTCAACGTCAATAACGTCTTGGCTTAATGATGGACCAATTTTTAATGTATCTTAACACTTAAAAGCCGCAACCTTCAAATCTTTTATTTACAGAAAAAAAATTACGAGATTTTCTCACTCTTTAGTGTAGTGCAGCCTACATGTAGTAGACTTATTTCCTGCTCCAATTTTAGAGCTGTGCTTTTAAAGCAGTAAATATTGCTGAACAGTTTGCTGCTAAGCATAAATGAGCAGGATACCAGTCACAGAAGGTACATGTGACATGGTGTTTTAGCCGATAACCTTATTCTGGTAGGCACAATTGTTTTTATGCTTGAGCAGCTCTAAGAAATTGGGCCCAGATTTATGTACATGTAATGTAGTATGTACAAGTAATTTATTGCCAGTGTCATAGGGAAATCTGTCCCCCTGAGATTCTGTCCCCCATATGGGAAATTAACATGGGCTGAAGGAGGATGATTCAAAAGAGGGCGAAGAAGTTTGTACACAGTTCACCGTATGGGGGGACAGAATCTCCTGCCACACCGTCACTGACAGAATCTCCGGGGGGACAGAATCTCCTGCCACACCGTCACTGATAGAATCTCCGGGGGGACAGAATCTCCTGCCACACCGTCACTGACAGAATCTCCGGGGGGACAGAATCTCCTGCCACACCGTCACTGACAGTGACAGAATCTCCGGGGGGACAGAATCTCCTGCCACACCGTCACTGTCAGGACTTTCCTTCGTCTCTTTAACTTAGCAATTCTCCCATAGACTTAGCGCACACAAAAATGTGAGGACACAAAATACAAAGGATTCCAATGTGAGGATAGCATTGTTCCTTTTTGTGTTCCCTCGTTTTGCTGTCCCCACTCTTCTGATAATACCATGACATAACAGGCCTTGCCCTTCAGCTTTTTGTAAAGTACAATAGCCCACCAGGCTAGTAAACTGTGCGTTTTACTTGCCCCAAAAAGATTTAGTAACCCAGATTTTAAACAGTATGTAGCCTACATGTATTGTATCAATGTATCTTTCTGATGTACAGCAAGTGTATCAGTGGTAGCAGTCACAACCAGTTCAAAGATCAGATGAAGTTACAATCACACTAAAAAAATACATTTTAAAGATTTATGTTTCACATCTGAAAAGGAAGAAATATGAGCATTTATAAACAAGTAGGTTGCACGGTTTCTAGTAGCCCACAGGGCAAGTTGAGAAGTGGTGTTTACTAGCCGGTAGCAGTTTTTACATGTAGGTCGGGCTATGACATGCGCACTAGGCTAGATTGAAATATGACAATTACATACAGAATGCAATCTGTGCATCTGACCATGATCTGACCATGAATTTGTGAAGCAATCTATTTGGGCTCAAGGGCACTATGAAATAATTCTAGGCCCCTTGATTGCATGCACTGCGGTTTTGGACACACCCAAAATACCTTCGTTTTGTTAAACTATTGATGTTTTGAACAATTGGAAATATTTTGAAAGATGGATGCGCTCGAACGAATGTTTAAATACCGAATTTTCTTTTTGAGAATCTAAATGTAGTTAGTTTCCATTGATTTCCTGAAAGTGGATGTAACTCAATTGCATACGGTCTGGTACAATGACTTGCATGGTCACAAGTGGCTGCTTAAATTTGAATTCTTCAGATTAGAAACAGAATGCCACAAGCTTTTGCGTTGTTTAGAGACAGCGAACACCCATACAATGGTTCGAGGCGTTGCTTCCAGATTGTAGAGTGCGTGTGCAGCGGATGTGCACAATTTCACGGTGTCAGTGTTCAATGACACACCCGCCTCATGCATGACGACTGGTTCCCGCACTCGCTCAGCAGGTAATCAGATTGCTATGACGAGAACCATGCACAGTAGAAGGTTTTCGTGATTGCTGCCTGCTGCCCTCGATCTAGTCATTTAAACAGAACCGTGTTGCGCTTTTGGGAAGGACTATTTAAGAGTAAAGATTACAGATTTCAAGGGATTTTTTTTTCGCGCCATTGAAATCTAATCAGGGCTAGTAACAATTGTGTTTTGCAGGTATGAGAAATTTCAGACTTTTATCTGAAATCAGACTTTTTATGTCTGCCTTGTGAAAAAAGTAGCTGTTGTTTCCTACAGCTACATGTAAGTATTATAAAGGAATCCTGTTCTTTGACCACTCTCGCTAGTGCTGAGGATACTGTTCACAGAAACTCTTTGAAATCTATATTAGTCCAGGGGTAAAAAAAGGAGCAAACGCTATCATTTGATAACGTCCTTGAAATTGAGACCTTTTTGTCAGCAATGACTCTCACTATCTCAGCCCTGGCAGAGTTCTCCCTTAACAGTGGTCCGCTGTCCAAATGCCAGTTATAACTTCTGAGGACCAGTCAAAATTCTGTAGTGGTCCGGCTGGCTTGTTCATTACTTCCAAAAGCTACATGTAAACCACTGCCTGGTTTCAAACTGAGGTACCATACAAAATGACAGTGTTGAAAGAAAACCATAACAGATGTGGACCTGTGAAAAGGCTGGCTGACTAGTATCGAAATGACAAAAGTAACTGGTCCCGCTGGCCAGTCATTGAGAAATGCAAGGGCAAACCCTGCTGGTGTTGCTAACTCTGCTGGCTACCATGAGAATTCAGTTAAATTTAGACCCCTGAATGTTGCTGTCTTGGAGTGTTGGGGTTCTCCCCAGGTTTTTTTCAAAACTGTGGGGCGTTCTGGACTCAAATTTGTGGACGTTTGGCCAAAGCATAATGAATTGAAACGAGGTCTTCGGAATGTTTCCTTCTTGATGTTTATCTTGATTTTAAAAGTCCTATGTGCAATCTGGAGCATTCTAAATGGTTTTCTCTTGATAATATTTTTCGTTGAAAAAATAAAATAAAAATTATTTAATTTTATTAATTTATTTTGCGTATCGGCCAATGAATTGTGCGTAAGGGCATGCAAATCGCAGGTATTGGCCCGATACACTAGCTTGTGCATAGGGAGCACCCTGATTGTACAGTGTAGAGTGTACAAAGGATGTACATTACATTTGTACAACTACAGTAGTACTGCATACTTGATGTACATGTAGTATCACGTATACATTTCCAAGAAGGGTGTTTTCCACACAGCTGAATGCACTGCCATTATTGACACGGCCTCGTTCCCGGCTGCAGGAGATTGAATCTCTGAAAGCATTGTGATAGTTCAAGTACATGAAAACAAACGCCCGTACACCGACGACGAAAGCCCTGTGTTACATGTCAATAAACCGGGACGATAGCCCGATAGTCGGGAAGAACTCAGAATGCACATTCACGAATCTGCAGGTTTTCATGTCTGCCTGGACACGGAGCGTCAACAGAAACAAGGGTTCTTTATGTGCACAAGCTTGCAAATTGAGGTGAAACACAAACATTTTAGGTCACTAGCACTTGCGAAAAAAGATTGATCAGTGGGCAGAAGAAAACGAGGGGTGAGCTTGGGAATTGACAGAAATCTTATTAAAAAATGAATTTTAAATATTCTACATTTCACAAGGGATCTTGAGTCGGATGAAATAAATCCAATAAAAAAAAAATGTCTTATATTTTTTGAGAAATGTTTACTCCCACGCTTGGGTCATAGCACTTAATGTGGGGACAAGGCCACTTTCAGTGATAAAAATATAAATTCTAACCCCCCCCCCCCTCAAGATAATTGTACTCCCTCTATTTACTGGGGTGCACCCCTCTCCACAACCCTCCATTGTCTGTAAAATTCCAGTTTAGCGTTTCATTTCATTCTTGTTTACATTTCCACATGGATTCTCCTCAGGATTCTTCAAAACTGGGAGGGGGGATTCTTGAACCAAATTTTGGAAGTTTGGCCTATAAGCACGCTGAATTGAAACAAGACTATTTACTGGGGTGCACCCCTCTTCACAACCCTCCATTGTCTGTAAAATTCCAGCATAGCATTTCATTTCATTCTTGTTTACATTTCCACATGGATTCTCCTCAGGATTTTTCAAAACTGGGGGGGGGGGGCATTCTTGAACCAAATTTTGGAAGTTTGGCCTATAAGCACGCTGAATTGAAACAAGACTATTTACTGGGGTGCACCCCTCTTCACAACCCTCCATTGTCTGTAAAAATTCCAGCATAGCTTTTCATTTCATTCTTGTTAACATTTCTCCCCAGGATTTTTCAAAACTGGAATTTTTGAAGTTTGGCTTATAAGCACACTGAATTGAAACAAGGTCCTCAGAACGTGTCTTACTTGGTGGTTATCTTTGGTTTGAAAGCCCTACTGTGCAATCTGGGGCATTCTAAAATGGCTTCTTTGTGTTTTAGTGAATTTGATCTGAAGTCCCCTCCAAAAAAAAAATCATAATCATAATCATAATAATCATAATTTAAAAAAAATTATTTAAAAAAAAAAAAAAATTTAAACTTGCGTATCAGCTGCAATTCACTTGTATCGGCAGTTTCTCACTAGTTTCTGCATGGGGAAAACACTGTAGGCCCGATAGTCATTGTCCTTATTCATATGGTACATGTGCATTATTAAAGCACACCGATAAAATCCCCACCCACACATGTCACTGTTACACCTGTGCTGTGTGGTCTGTGGTAAAGCACTTTTGTTATGCTGAGCGTAGGAACTCTGATGACCTTGTGACATTTATTTGGGCGTTTGTTTTGACACCGGACAGTCTATTAGATCACATGTTATTGCAGAAATTTTAATGTAAAATTCTGATGTGTTTTTTTTTTTCATATTGGGAAGTTGTTCAATGTTAGACTTGAAAGTCTGTAGTACATAGGCCTACATCTTTCTCTCGTAGTGGTCCGGCTGGCTAGTTCAGTGTTGAACAAACATTCCTATTTCATATGAAATGAGGACCAGTGAAAGAATCTGAAGGACTCGTGAAATAACCAAGCTACATGTAACTGGTCCCGCACGCCAGTCACGGAAAACATTAACGGCAAACACTACATTACCATTGACATCACAGTCCACAAAACATCACAACAACAACTACATGTACATAAAGCAAACAACAACAACATCATTACCGATTATAACAGTAAAGCAAGAAAACAACATTAACAATGGTTACATGTAAAAACAAGAAACAACATTAACACCATTAGCAGAAAAACAAGAAAATATAAATAATAACAACAACAACAACAACAACAAACTAACGGCAGCAACAACAATCATCATGGGAGGTTAAAAACAACAAGAACAGAATCACCGACACTAACAACAATGGTTAAAACAAAAGTTTAAAATTTAGGTATTGAATAAACAGGGTTATTATTTCATTTATTACGTACATCAAATATTTGAAGGATGCAGCTTGTTGCAAAAACAAACGTCATCACTGTGACACAGCAGGCCGGGGAAATCCAGTGAATGACTCTCATTCACTATGAATTTGTTAGCTTACAAATTCAAAGTGACGCCATCTAATTAGATTTGTATTAATGCCTGGAGATGTTTTTGACTGCACTAATAAAATTTCTTAATTGATACTACTGTATACGAAGGCAGCGTTCTCCCTTAACTCTTTCAGTACCCGCTTGTTTTTTTGTGTTTTGAACCTAAAATGCTCAATTTGTTGAGGTTTTTCAAAATTCTGTATACAAAAATAATAAACAAGTCTTTCTCACCCCCAAAAATGTGTCTTGCTGATTTGTGTTGCCTTGGTACATGTACTGTACATCCCAAAGCTAATAGTATTTCCTGAGTGAATGCCCTCTGTGATAACATGTGTAATTATGGGTCATACATACATACGATTAATGACACATTTTGAGTACATAATATGTACGACCTTGGAAAGAGTTAACAGTGGTCCGCTGGCCAAATTCCAGTTAAAGGGCCAAAGGACCAGTCAGAATTCTCACCATGTGGTCCGGCTGGCTAGTTCAGTGTTGATAAGCATCCTTATTTAATATGAAATATGGACTAGTGAAAAGCTGACCAACCAGTGAAATAACAAGCTAACTGGGCCCAGTTTAATAAAGCTGTTTAGCAGAAAATTCTGCTCAGCAAATTTCTTTGCTAAGCAAGAAATGAGTGGGGTATCAGTCATAGCAATGGTAACTGTATGGTATTTTGGCCGGCAACCTTTTTTCTTAAGCAAGAGTTTTCTGTGCTTAGCAAGTTTTTGTGCTTACATGCTTTATGAAATTGGGCCCTGGTCCTGCTGGCTAGTCACTGGAAAAGTTAAGGGCAAACCCTGAACGGCCGAGTCTGATTTGGCGACTGCGGCTATGGCTGTGGCTGGATCGCTGTGTCATTAGGCGTTGAAGTGTAGGACGTCTTTAGCAACACTCTTAGCAACAGTCGTAGCCGTAGCTAGGGCCCAATTTCATAAAGCCTATAAGCTTGTCATACACACTGCTTACCGTAAGCAAAAGCAAAAGGCACGCTAACTTGCCGGGGGTTTCTGTAAGCAGATAAGTGACGCAACAATGCAGATTCATTGTGAACGCGCTGTTAAATCTTCTCAATCATTTATATTTTACGAAATACACTTTTGCTCCTGAATTTAGATGCAATTCAAGCTTCTGATTGTGATGTCTTGTTTGTATTTTGAAAATAATAAATAAACCATTTATCTATGTATCTATATGTATCTATCTATCTAATGGTTTTCTGCTTAATAGTAAGCACAGGCATTTGCTTCTCGGTAAACAGCTTGATGAAATTGGGGCCAGGACGGCTTCATTTGATTCATGCAGCTTAGCTAGGCCTCCTACTTTGTTGACTTAAGGTGGGGGGAGGGAAGTATATGTAGAACACTGCATTGAATGATCTTGGGGGAATAGACAAACATTCCAAATGATTAACATTATGAAGAACATAGTCGAGAGAGATCAATAAAGCGTCCTCATTTAATTAGATTTCCTGTATTTTTCAACCTTCAGCACTTTTTATTTATTTTCGGAACTGCTGTTCATTTACCGAGAAATTGAAATGGATTTTTCTCTGAATGATTTTTAAAAATTGTTTTTATTACAGGTGGGTTCGCCTTGGTGTTCCTCGTCAAGGCCAGAAACGGACGCCACTTTGCGCTCAAACGGATGTTCGTCAATAATGAGCAGGATCTGGCTGTGTGCAAACGAGAAATCAAAATAATGGTAAGGACTACTCCATGGCTCGTTCACGATAACAGAACGATCTGTTTAAAAAGCCATTATTCTGTAGTGTATTCACAACTGTAGTGGGAGACTTTTGACATGCAAGATGGCAGCAGACTTAATGCGTAACCCCCCATTGTTCTGAAACATTTTGTGCATACCCAGCATTGCGTAAATAATGGATACTAAACTATTATAATGCCTCCATACTACAAGACCAGTGCTCAATTTCACTCACAGATTCGTCTTGAAGATGACAGGCCATGGCCTCTGTTGCCCCTGGTCTTGGCCTTGGTGCTCTTCAAAAGTTTCCCATTGACTTTAAGATTTTCCAGTTGGAAGTGTCCATGGCCTTGCCCTCTCAAAGATGTAACTCCAGGCCTATTATGAGTTGTCAATATTGCCATGGCGATTTGTTTTGTGACATCCCACTTTGCTGAGCAATTACATGTACATCGATACACATCTTTTAGATCAATCTTAGCTCTTTGTGATTTCGAATGGAGGAGCGAGATCCGCTAGCAAATGCTCCATGTTTCCCGGTCTCGCTCGGCCAGTTACAGGCACAGTGTTCGAGTCCAAGCAAAACACCGGAAACCATCATGGCACACTGATTTTGAAGCAATGCGGTACACAAACTATAAAACCTGGCAGAGTTACATTTAAACTACAGCATGGCATCTATCTTGGCAGCTTGATTTATTTTTTTAACTTGGATCCCAAAATTATGTCATTTTTAGTTTTTAACCCTTTCGTGCACCATTTATTTTAGTAATAAATTGATCATATGGACACATTAATTGTTTATTTGTTTTTTGCAAATGGCAACCCCCCAAAAAAACTGGTCACAATAGCACCCTCAAGAGTCCTCTTTCCCATTCTGGAAACTGTTGGACGTTCGATCTTTATTTGTCGTTTTACAACAATTTTTCTGAAAGGATTTAAACCGGTCGCTAGCAACCGGTCGGCGAGTGAAAGAGTTGAATAACTACAACTAACCATTGGCGGAGTTTTGTTCATGCAGTACCTTAAATGAAACCTTGTAACTTTCTTAAATTTATATCAAAACTAGCTATTTAAAATTCATATTTTCAGGTCAGATAAACCAAAAATCAGACCTAGCAATAGAACCTATGAGTGACTAACACTCTGTTTGTTTACTCTCGACCCTTTTTTTTTATACTGTTCAAATTGTGAGAAAAAAAAAGTTGAATAAATATATTGAAACAAAATTGTCAAAAGCAAATTTAATCCGTCTGGGAAATTTCCTAGGTATGACCCCCCCAAGACCTTTCCTGATTTGAAAAAAAAACCTGTGTTACTCCGGAAAAACATGTTGCCATCAGTGTCACAGCACAGGTATCAAAGCTATTTATGGAAATCCGTTTAAATCCCTCATGCCTCATAACCAGAGACCTGAAGGCAGAATCCATTTTATATTATTGACAATAACAGATTCTGAGCGTCCGTTGTGAATCTATCTTTAAAGGTAAAATCCACTTTTCATTAATGATAAATACTAAATTGATTGTGGAGAAACAAGGCGAAAAATAAGAGTACTTTTTAATCTAGAAGCAAAAAGTAGTAGTTAATGGCCTGACGTTTCGACCCTAGCAGAGTCTTTCTCGAAGGCTAAATGACTCAAGATCACTTTTTATAAATTGAAGGTTTATTTTCTTTGAGTTTCAAGTTTTTTTGAGATTGAATTTCAATGTTTGAGTTTCGAGATTGTTTTTGATTTTCAAGTCTGTTTCTGTCCCAAACTGCCCACGCCCCACTGACATGAGTTGTGTGTTTGATTTTGATTTTATTTTTTCAGTCAACTGCTTTTGGGGAAAATGGCCGTTCCGGGGTTAACTGTCGAGGGCACACACTGTTGTGAAACATCTGTATTAATTTTAAAGTACATTGTTACTAAAGTGGATCGACTGGGTTATTTCTCCTGTGCCATAAAGTAGCTTAACCATGACTAAGGAGCTTTCTAATTAGTTAATGACAATTTAAATTGACTTGGTGACTGTGACACACATATGTTTTTTAATAGTAGCTATATATAATATTAATAATGTACACAGTTGACTCTCGTTATAACAAGATTGCTGGGACTGGCAAAATTACCTCTTCATAACAGGAACGTTGTTATAAACAAAGAAACAGAAAGCAAAAATGAGATTCGGGACTTCAGAATGTACCCTTTATAAGCAGAACCTCTTTATAACAGTGCTCGTTGTAACTATACAATACATGCACCTTTTACAATATCAGTGGCTAATGCCCTTTTTATAGCATAGCAAAATAATGCACAAAATACATCAGTTGCTACTGAAAACTCACCGTTCGCTACTCAATTATTATTAGCATTCAGTCTGCACAAATGCATAATCGCTGGACACGATCATTCCCTGAGTGATCAAAGCCTCCTTTGGCTTCTGAAAGTGCCCCTATATTGTTTTGGTTTCTTATTTATTCTCTCACGGTGTGTCTCGTATCTTTGCTTAAAGGCACTGAAGATGTTTGGAAATTGTCAAAGACCAGTGTTCTCACTTGGTGTATCCCAACATATGCATAAAATAACAAGCCTGTGAAAATTTGGGCTCAATTGGTCATCGAAGTTGCAAGAAAATGATGAAAGAAAAAACACCTTTGTATTATTGTGAGCTTTCAGATAGGAATAAAAGTCTTTTATTATTTTAGTGAGAAATTACCTCTTTCTCAAAAACTACGTTACTTTAGAGGGAGCCGTTTCTCACAATATTTTATACTATCAACAGCTCTCTGTTGCTCATACCAAGTCAGTTTTTATGTTAATATATATTTTTAGTTTATCAAACGTGTACAGTGCCTTTAAACCTTACTTTGTTTTGCCTTTTATGCTTTGTCTATCTTCTTGAGCCAATGTAGAAATAAAATATTGTATTGATTGGAATTGAATCTACTGAACGAGCTGAAATCTGGATGTTCAGATTACGACTTGTTCTTAACTCCTTGATGGGGGAGGGATGCATCCTACGACATCGTGACATTTTCTGGTTGTTGTTGCTCTCAGGCACTCTGCGATGCCGTTACAGTGTTGCATTTATTTTGACGTTAAAAGCCACTCAGTTACATGAATTCACTGATTGAATAAAAAGCAGTTATCTCTGTAGGAGCAGCTCACATGATTTCTAGACTATTCTCAGGGCTTTGTGGTCACTTAGTATTTCAACCCTTAAAAGCTTCCTCGTTGCACAATAATCAAACTTCCTTAAGAGATATTTTCCACTCGCCTTAAGAGATATTTTCCACTCGCCTTTGAAAAAGATTTGTAACAAAAGCCAAGTTCTGGTGTCAAAATTCTACTGGAACATTTTATGGGGCACTAAGGCAGTGACCAGGGGCATGGAGGCAATTGCAAGAGGAGAATTACCGTGCCCTTTCAAGAGCGAAGTTTAAGGCCTTATTACATAACAAACAACAGAGAAAAGAAAAGAATAAACAAACTCATGATAATTGTATTTATTTTATACCAAAAAAATACCAAAAAGGGCAAAATAAACTATACATTCCTAAGGGTTTGCCCTTAACTTTTCCAGTGACTAGACAGCAGGACCAGTTAGCTTGTCATTTCGCTGCTCCACCAGCTTTTTCACTGGTCCACCAGCCTTTTCACTGGTCCATATTTTGGAGCTTCCTTCAACATTGTTATTTGCATGGGACTAAGTAGTTTGTAAGTAATATGAACAATCAGTGGTTTACATGTAGCAGTGACAAACAATCAACCAGCCAGCCCGACTAGTTGGATAGAATTTTGACTGGCCCTTGGTGTTTTAACTACATGTAGCACTTGGCCAGCTGGGCACAATTTCATAAAGCTGTTAAGCGGAAAATGCTGCTTAGAAAATTTCTTTGCTAAGCAAAAAATGATTGGGGCACCAGTTGCAACAATGTAAACTTTATGGAATTTTGGCTGGTTTCTCCAGTTTCTCCTGAGCAAAATTTTTCTGTGCTCAGCTTTATGAAATTGGACCCTGACCATTGTTAAAGGCATCATACACGTTTGGTAATTGGAGTCTATTGTTTGTTTCAAACCTTTACTGATGTAGATATATATACCATAAAACTAACCTGTGAAAATTTCATTTCAAAAGGTGGTAGCGTTTTTGAGATATTGCCAAAAATCTGGAGTGGTTATGTCCACGCAGGAAGAATAATTTGCATTGGAATACACACTCTGAGAAGCGTTTCTCAGATTCAAATGTTTTTGGGGGATAAAAAGTGATATAGTTTTCCATAACCGCAGTACTTCGAAGTGAAAAGTTTCTCAAAATGCATTATACTATCCAAAGCTGCTGTACTTCTTACCATGTAAGTTTTTATTGCCATTAATTATCAGAGTCATTACCAAACGTGTACGATGCCTTTAAGGGAGAACACTGATCATCTAATTGTAACAAACACTGTGCCAAGATTAATGAAAAATCTCAAGCAAAGAGTAACGTTTCATTTTAGCGTAGAATGTCTACGTACAGTTTGCAGAGGAATGTGACAGTCCATGCCCAAACCAGGCACTTCCCCCAAAACTAGGCACTTCCTGGCAAAACTCAAAACTGATTTAACTTGTTCATCAAGTAGATGAGAATATAAGAGCTTTCAAATAACACACCTTAAATTAGTTAATATTTCTCAACATGAAATGTTTAAGACACCACACCACGTTGATATAAAGCCTTATATCTTCTGTTTAAAGAGGAAGAGAAAATAACCAATTCAATTTTGTGATGTACTCATTTTCCAATAGATAGAGTTCTCATGTGAGTGGGGAAAAAATTACAAGTCACTAACCTCATGTTAAAATGGTGTAAATTGCCAGTGTGTTCGATACCCTTCCAGTGCAAAATTTGTCAACATCCAAAACATCTGATGACATCATTCTGAGAAACATGGGTGTCTACCTCTTTGTACGGGGATGTTTTGGTTCCTAACTGACTTTTTCAGAGTGAAATTTTGGAAGTTTGGCCGAAGTACACTGAACTGAAACAATGTCTTCCGAATGTTTTCTACTTGGTGGTTATCTTGGGTTTATCAGCCCTACTGTGCAATCTAGAGCATTCTATGGTTTTCTCTTGATGTTTTTTGTGAAAGTATAAATAAATAAATATATATGTTTGCATATCGGCTGAAATTTGCGCATATCGGCACGAAAATCGCGCATATCGGCCCAATACGCTAGCTTGTGCATGGGGAGAACCCTGGCACTACAAACCGTTCTCTCGTATTTTTGCACATGATGTGGAACTGAGGCCCTCTAGAGGAATACCGACTCAGTCAGAGTTTGCCCTTTACTGTTTCACTGACTGGTTAGCAGGAACAGTTAGCTTGTTATTTTACTAGTCCACCAGTTTCATCACTAGTCCATGTTTGAAATGAGATGGGGATGCTTTTCAACACTGAACTAGCCAGCCGGACCACTTGGAGTGAATTTTGAGTGGTCCTCAGGTGTGTTAATTGGCATTTGGCCAGCGGACTAGTGTTAAGGGAGAACGCTGTCAGTATGAATGTTCACTAGTATTATGTTTAATACATTAAGGGCAAAGTTTAATCGATTGGCAGATGGCAAGGAGTTCTGCAGATGGGTCGTGAACCGGGAGAAGTCCCAGCCTCTCAAAATCACTTGAGGAGTTTTGAAGCTTTAACAAAGATTTTCTTTTGATTGTTTTGTTGTTTTCTCCAACAGGCTAGCTTGACTGGTCACAAGAATATCGTACCCTACATTGATTCCAGTATTACCAAGGGGAACACAGGCGTCTACGAGGTACTCATTCTTATGGAATACTGTAGAGGTGAGTACAGTTTCAGCTTGAATTATATTATTTACAATGTTGGATCCTCTCATAACTAATAACATTTACAGGGTTAGCGTTAGGGTTAGGGTAAGGGTTAGTGTGAGGGTTAGGGTGAGGGTGAGGGTTAGGGTTAGGGTAAGATTTAGGGTTAGAGTTAGGGTTAGAGTTAGGGTTAGGGTTTTTTTTGCCACATTTTGTTGTCACATGTTCTTAAAAGAACGTTACGGTT
This sequence comes from Plazaster borealis, assembly GCA_021014325.1. NCBI lineage: Eukaryota > Metazoa > Echinodermata > Asteroidea > Forcipulatida > Labidiasteridae > Plazaster > Plazaster borealis. The sequence continues at coordinate 15,503,889 of CM037468.1, read as the reverse complement.
AGAGTTAGGGTTAGAGTTGGGGTTAGGGTTAGGGTTAGGGTTAGGGTTTTTTTGCCACATTTTGTCGTCACATGTTCTTAAAAGAACACAAGAAGGGTGAGCTGTCTGAATTGTGTCCCGACCATCTACTTAAAGTTTCTTCCACAATTTCCGTCGGATGGCTTTAAAAGTTTATAGTACATGTTGCCACCCAAGGGGAAAAATAGTTACTCTGCCACTAGGGTTCTTTACTTGGTGTAATGTTACCAGTTTGTAATCATTTGGAATGTGAAGTCGCTTGATGTTCACTTTAGGTTCAGATTAGAGACCAACGGGAAGACCCAGGCCCACTACCCTAGTTCCTTATTCACGATGATGTGCATTGTAAGAGAGTCTGTAGATCATCTGAAATTAATCAACCCAGGAGGTTCAGAGGGCTTCATCCTCTAGACCAAGGGGAGATACTGGCCCACTACCATAGTTCCTTATTCACGATGATGTGCATTGTAAGAGAGTCTGTAAATCCTCTGAAATGTAACACCCAGGAGGTTCAGAGGGCTTCATCCTCTAGACCAAGGGGAGATACTGGCCCACTACCATAGTTCCTTATTCATGATGATGTGCATTGTAAGAGAGTCTGTAAATCCTCTGAAATGTAACACCCAGGAGGTTCAGAGGGCTTCATCCTCTAGACCAAGGGGAGATACTGGCCCACTACCCTAGTTCCTTATTCACAATGATGTGCATTGTACTTGAGAGTCTGTAGATCATCTGAAATTAATAAACCAAGTAGGTTCAGAGGGCTTCATCCTCTAGACCAAGGGGAGATACTGGCCCACTACCATAGTTCTTTATTCATGATGATGTACAGTACATTTACATTGTAGAGAGTCTGTACATGTAAATGTTTGAAATGTAGCACCCAGGAGGTTCAAGGGCATAATTTTCTAGACCGTTATTCATGGTGATGTAGAGAGTCTGTAAATCCTCTGAAATGTAACACCTATGAGGTTCAGGGGGCTTCATACTCTAGACCAAGGGGAGACCCAGGCCCACTACCCTAGTCCTTTATTCATGGTGATGTAGAGAGTCTGTAAATCCTCTGAAATGTAACACCCAGGAGGTTCAGGAGGCTTCATCCTCTAGACCAATAGGAGACCCAGACCACTAGCTTCAGTTTTCATTTTTTTATTACAGTATCAGGCCTGCAATATGTACACAGAAGCCACAGGGGCCATGGCCTCTGTTGCCCCTGGTCTAGGTCTTGGTGCTCCTTCAAAAGTTTCCACTAGACTTGAAGATTTTTCCTACAGAATTTCTTTTTTGCAAAACCAAAATGGCCTTGCCCTCTCCAAGATGAAATTACAGGCCTGCAGTTCGTGCAAGTTTGACACACTGTACATGTATCTAGAGTACACGATGTAAATTGTTTGCATCCAGGCAGGTCTGAAACACACATTGGGAAGAGATTTTTCCTGTTTACTCGGAACTCTATGTACACTCAACAGTGATTGGATTTCATGTAACTCAATCCAACCAGGACTAGCACTTGTTTAAATATACTCTGGTTTGTGGAACTGAGATTTGTTTAATGGCAGTGGTCCATCCATTATCTCATCACATGTAGGCCTAAGTTAGTCTTTTTTTTCCTTGGAATATTGAGGACAGGGTTTCATTTTTATTTAATGGAGGAAATGCGTGGGAGCTTGTTTTTCTGATTGCAAAATTAACTTGCAACCCTTTTAAAGTTGATTATTTGTCTTTTACCCAAACACCAAAGCACTTTATACTCAGTACTTTCCTGAGTCCCGTGGAAAAAAATCCACAGGCATATTACTCGGGTGGGAATCGAACCCACGACCTTTGCATTGCTAGAGCAGATGTCTTACCACTAGACCTCTGAGCTAGCCCGGTGGCTAGAGGCATTTCAAATCCTATGTTTTAGCAGCGGGTACCGCAACGATTTAATAGATATTAATTTTGCATCGGGGATAAAGAATATAAATTTGTTTTACCCTTACAGGGATTTGTAATAAGTACTGTATACTCAGTACTTACAGAAAAAAATCCACAGGCATATTACTCGGATGGGATTCAAACCCATGACCTTTGCCATTCTGGAGCAGATGTATTGCTGTCGTCAGCGACAGATTTTGTGATATGAAAGATCTGGCTCCTTTAAAACGAAAGTGCTGGGTATTGGGTTCCTTTTTAGATGATCTTCCCGTCGAGGTAACTCGACAAACTCCCACAAGGGGATAAAAACACCAAACTGGCTACAGCCAATCTCTCATCACACAAACATTGGTTTAACGTCTATGATTCTGAATCCCACAAATCAACAAATTGTGATTCAGTAACTAGACGACAATACTTATTCTAGTCCATTGTGAAATCAGCAGTTAGCCTGACCGGATTCGAACCCTCAACCTTGTGATTGCAAGTCCTGCAGTCTAACCACTCCACCACGGTGATACAAAACTAAAATCCTCAAACTTAAAAAAATGATTTGTCCGTACCTTCTTTTGCTAGACTTTCGTTTTTACTGTGGAAGTTCTGCTGCAATTTTTCCGCTGCAAACAAGTTGCTTGGTTTATTAGAGAAATTTCATGCCTAGCTTGAAAACTTGAAAAGTGGCGGCATCCATCAGATAGACTTCATTCTCTGGAGCAAATTGACATTTGGGGTTTGGTGGTTCGAACTCAAAACACCCACGTGACCTCAAATCTTCTTGATCATTTATGAAAAACTGATAAACAACTCTAACCAAAGTGCCTGCTCAGACCCTAAGCATTTTTTCACAAATGTTTTTTTAAATAATTGTAATGTGGCACGTCGTGGCCAAGCGGTTAAGAGCGCTGGACTCGGTTTGGTGTTTCTGATCAGCAGAGTGTGGGTTCGGGTCCCGGCCATGAAAATTGTGTTCTTGAGCAAGATACTTTACCATAATTGCTCTGTCCTTTGGATTAAGCCATAGGTCCTGTGTACTAGGATCGGTAGTGCATGTAAAAGAACCCAGAACACTTGTCATGGAAGAGTATAGGGGTTAACCCATGTGTATCTGGTTCACATAGCAAGCACCCTTGTTTACAGGTTTCCTCAGGCTTACGAATTACAGTGATTTAGTTCACTTATGAGGCATTCTTGGTTTCATTACCAGAAATATATAATAATAATACTACTAATAATAATAAGTCATTGTACTTTTCTGTTGACGACTCCAGATGGCCACGTTGTCCAGCAGATGAACGAGAGATTAAGCACGGGCTTCACCGAGCATGAAGTCATGAAAATATTCTGTGATTCGTGTGAGGCCGTGTCTAGACTTCACCATTGCCAGACTCCTATCATACACCGTGATCTAAAGGTGGGTTTACGTAAATAAAGTGTACAGTGTTGAGTTTTTGGAAGAGTCGTTCATTCTATAGGGCTTGAAATTCCCACTGGGCCACTGGATGGAGTCCAGTAAGGCCAAAACAATAAATTGTTTGTTTGTCTCAAAAAGTAGGGTCGGTCGGTCGATTGTTTTTTATTTTTTTTATTTTTTTAAATATGGATATTGCATATGGGAGTACAAACTCTTTGTTTTTAAAATATTAAGTCCAAACACAAAACACAACACTTTCACTTTATTGAATTTTTTTATTAAATGTCTTTGAATAGTATTTTATTACTAACAACTGTTCAACTAACAAAATTTGATATTGTTGATGTTGAGATGAATGATTTACTGGTGCTTCCAGCTGATGAGTGCTGAAATTTCACCAGAATAAAAAGTCAAGAATGTGTAAACTTTTATAGAGCTGCTCAAGTAAAAATAGTATGTAAAAATATCAAAATTATACCAGCACTCTACCAACTAAGCTGAAATTATAAGTCTTGGAAGTGACTTTTTGTACAACTGTTGTACAACTGTTGTGTTTATCATTTGTTGATATGTTGCTATTTATTATTTGTTGCTATTTATTATTTGTTGCTATTTATTATTTGTTGATATTTATTATTTGTTGATAGTTTATTATTTGTTGATATTTATTATTTGTTGATATTTATTATTTGTTGATATTTATTATTTGTTGATAGTTTATTATTTGTTGATATTTATTATTTGTTGATATTTATTATTTGTTGATAGTTTATTATTTGTTGATATTTATTATTTGTTGATAGTTTATTATTTGTTGATATTTATTATTTGTTGATAGTTTATTATTTGTTGATATTTATTATTTGTTGATATTTATTATTTGTTGATAGTTTATTATTTGTTGATATTTATTATTTGTTGATATTTATTATTTGTTGATAGTTTATTATTTGTTGATATTTATTATTTGTTGATAGTTTATTATTTGTTGATATTTATTATTTGTTGATATTTATTATTTGTTGATAGTTTATTATTTGTTGATATTTATTATTTGTTGATAGTTTATTATTTGTTGATATTTATTATTTGTTGATAGTTTATTATTTGTTGATATTTATTATTTGTTGATATTTATTATTTGTTGATAGTTTATTATTTGTTGATAGTTTATTATTTGTTGATATTTATTATTTGTTGATAGTTTATTATTTGTTGATATTTATTATTTGTTGATATTTATTATTTGTTGATAGTTTATTATTTGTTGATATTTATTATTTGTTGATATTTATTATTTGTTGATATTTATTATTTGTTGATATTTAGGTGGAGAACATCTTACTGCATCCGAGTGGGAGCTACATGTTGTGTGATTTTGGGAGTGCGACCGGTAAAGTCTTGGACCCCAAACACCATGGTGTACAATCCATCAAGGATGAATTGGAAAGGTGAAAAAAGATGAGGAATAAGGCCAAACAGTGTTGAAGGATGATGTTGTTTCAAAATTAAATCAATTTAAAAATACAGATTTTTGTTTGAGGATGAAATCTGTACATGGCTTGAAGTGGCTGAGCAGTCAGTGTATCGGACTCACTGATGGCTTTAGTCGTCCCTTGTTCTTTATTCATGGTGATGTAGAGAGTCTGTAAATCCTCTGTAATGTAACACCCAGGAGGTACAGGGGGCTTGATCCTCTAGACCAAGGGGAGACCCAGGCCCACTACCCTAGTCCTTTATTCATGGTGATGTAGAGAGTCTGTAAATCCTCTGAAATGTAACACCCAGGAGGTTCAGGAGGCTTCATCCTCTAGACCAAGGGGAGACCCAGGCCCACTACCCTAGTCCTTTATTCATGGTGATGTAGAGAGTCTGTAAATCCTCTGAAATGTAACACCCAGGAGGTTCAGGAGGCTTCATCCTCTAGATCAAGGGGAGAGCTAGAGCAACCTTGTTTGCTTTTATCACAACTTTGTCATTGATCAAGGACCAGTTGCAGATGTAAATTCAAAACTCAATACATACAATGTGTCTCAAAGTGTGACATTTGATGAATGATTCTTCTTTTAAATGTCAATAATGCTAATCCACCTGGGCCCAATTTCATAAAGCTGTTTAGCAGAAAATTTTGCTCAGCAAATTTCTTTGCTTAGCAAGAAATGATTAGGGGAATCAGTCACAGCAATGGTAACTGTATGGTGTTTTGGCTGGTAACCTATTTTTCCTAAGCAAGAGTTTTCTGTGCTTAGCAAGTTTGTGTGCTTACATGCTTTATGAAATTGGGCCCAGTGAAATGCCTACAGTTTTTTGGTGTGACAATTAAATACTTTTTTATTTTTTTATTTTTTTTAAAGTGCATTCCAAAGATAGTTAGAGAGAGATTTATATAATGTGAAGTTCACTCTTGCGAAAAGCTGAAGCTTGTCAGCCTTTCCCATAATGCAATGGAAAGGTCAAAAATTGACCTCAGTTCTAGAGATCCAATTTCATGGCTCTGCTTACCAAGAACAATTGCGTTTACACCCCCATAGTTTCATGTGCGATACAGAGCACAGTCAGCTGGGCGCAGATGTTGTTTGGATAAATGTTGTATTATTTTATGATCTTTGAAAACTATATTTTGCTTCCTGTTTTTTTTGTTTACAGGTATACAACACTGTCCTACCGGTCCCCAGAAATGATTGATCTCTACTCGGATACTCCACTGACCACCAAGTTAGATATATGGGTAGGTAATTAAAACAAAGACAAAACAACTATACAAAAAGCCATAAATAGGTGGCTTTTCATGCGTTTCTTGTGATGGATCGCTGTGACTGTGGGAGAGCGTTCCACAAGCCTAAGACCTCCACATGCAAAAGTCCTATCACCATTCGCCTTTGTTTTTTCCGGTGTTGATTTCAAGGAGATATTTGGAGCCTCATTGGCCTGTGTAAGGTGCAATCAGTTTTGAGATGTAAGCTTGAGGTGGTTGTCAAAAATAATGCCTGGGTCACTTACTGAGGAAGGTGGTTTTACCTGGGCCCAATTTCCAGAGCTGCTTTAAGCAGAAAATCGTGCTTAACAAGTCTCTGCTAAGCAGAAATGAGCAGTAGTTTGGCTTGTAACCTTTTTCTATGAGGCTTGAAGCTTGGATGGAATGAAAATGCACGCTGGATAGTACCAAAATGCACGCATAATGACGCAGGCATGAAATGGTGTGAATAATGAATGCCGCGTGACCTCCAATCCTCCAATCAAATGGCAAGGATATAGGTGGGTGTTATATAATACCAAATATTTGTAGTACCTGTTTTATTAAAATTCCCATTTTTATTTTACATGCATAATTTGAGAATGAAGCTCTAACATTCTGATTGCATTTCTGGTTGTCTTAGGCTATGGGATGCATGCTCTACAAGCTGTGTTTCTTCACTCTACCGTTCGGAGAGAGCAGCTTGGCTATCCAGTGTGCTAACTTCACGATTCCGGACAACTCCCGCTACTCAAGAGAGATGCACTCACTCATATGTAAGAAAGAATTTCTCATCATGGTTTGAACAGGCAAGGGCTTGAATTTAGGAGGAAAACGGTCGATCCGGGCTTACTCCTGGGCCCAATTTCATAGCGCTGCTTAATGGTAAGCAATTTTCGTGCCAACTATAGCAGAAAAAATTGCTTAAGCGTAAACGTATTTCACAGGTTAGCAAGAAAATTTGGCGGCCAGCTTGCGCGTTCACAATGGATTTGCATTGTTCATGCAGTAAGCACCGGAAGGTTAGCATGCTTTATCGTGTGCTTTCGTTTAGCAGCGCTGTGAAATTTAAACTTGCGCAGTAAGCACAAAATCTGCCGTTACGTGTCTCTATGTAATTGGGCCCCGTTCTGACAACAGAACGTGTCGAGGCTGAGCGGTTTAGTTCACCGGACCCAAGCTCTGGTGTTGCAGGTACCTCGCAGGTACCCATTTATACCCCTTGGTGAAGAGAAGCAATTGTAGTAAAGCATCTTGCTCAAGGACACAAGTGTCATGACCGGGATTCCACACCCCGATGACTTAACCACCAGAACTTGAATTCGATGCTGTAAATCGCTTTAGATTGACACTAGTGTTGTTGTCGATAAACTACCCAGGATTTCTTTCTGGTTCTTGTAGGTTACATGCTGGAGGTAGACCCGGATAAACGCCCTGATATCTTTCAAGTCTCCTACGTCGCATTCAGAATAATGGGAACAGACACGCCGGTCCAGAATCTACATGTGAGTCTTTCCCCCAAAAAGTTATATATTATTTATACTTTTTAATTGTATTGTATTGTATTAATTTTTTTTTGTTTAAGTAAGAACAAAACTTAAATTTACAATATTGCAAAGAAGGGGAGGTTAGCCTGAACACAAATATCAAATTATATTTGGTTTTCCTTTAACTTAAAAGCAGAGAATATGTACTTGACAACACAATTCATAATGGTTTTATCATAAGAACTCATAAGAAAAATAAATATTTTACTTTTTAGAATTCACCGGTTCCTGAGGTGAGCAAGCTGCCGTTGCCGTTAACGGAGACAGAGTACCGCCAGCAACAAGACAATCGTGCCAAGCAGAATTCCAACAGGTAAAGTCTGGTGACTCTATCGAAGTCCGTTACTTAAAGACTAGGGGCGGATTGCACCAAGTTGTCTTAAACCAGTCTATGTGCTATAGCCGGCTAACTTGAGACGCACTTAGACAGTCTTTAATTATAGATCGATTGCAATACCACAGTCAATATTTTAAGCCAGTCTTAAATCTTAAGCCTGTGCTGAGCTGGCTATGATCGGTCTTTGTTTTGTTTTTAAACATGGCGCTACATCTGTCAGTTGTTGATGATATCATGCAAAGAGCCCTATGACAAGACCGTATATTGATAGCGTTTACTTGGTCTGTAATTTTGTCCCAGGCTTTTTGTTTTCCCTCCATTGTTTGATCTTTGTTTACCTTTCGAAGCCATTGTCACTGTCTCAGTGTGCTACGGATAATGGCTTAGGAATGCTTGTTCGTACATGTATTTCACTACTGCTCACTGACTTATCTAAGATCGGCTTATTGCAAAAGGCTTAATGACTGACGAAGCTAAGACCGTCTAAGGCAGATAGCTGGCTATAACTGACTGGTCTTAGACCGCTGGCTAAGACCGTTTTATTGCAATCCGCCCAAGGGCCCAGTTCCATGGCTCTGCTGACCGTGGAATTCTGGACGTACAGCCCATAAAATCACACCCTCTACTGGGTACCGTAAGCGCAGAATTCTGTGGTAAGCCGTGCCATGAAATTTGGCCCAGCTTGAACAAAAGTGGTTGTTGCTGTAAATCGTTCAATCAAGTGTTTAATCAGTTGTAAGTTGAGTTACTATGAGATTAAACAACCGCTTTGAACGCTTTCCTCCAGCGCCTTCGGTGAGATTTGCGAAAATCGTTTTTAAAATTCTTTCATTCCCCTCCCCTCTCCCCCGATCCTTACAGAATAGCAGCAACGCCCATGGATGTAAGCACGTCGGTTACACCACGCCAACGACCCAAGCCAGGTCAAGCTGGCGTAGCCCCTGTTACTGGGGTGTTACAACTGCCAACTCCTGCCACACGAGGGCGGGGTAAGCCGATCGCTGCTGTGGCGACGCAGGGACCATCAGGCAATAGTGAGTTTATGTTTGTCGCAGAAGTTTCAGGCGAAGTTATGAATTTACAATGACGTTGTGATTTGAAGTATTTAACTCTAGCAGTGTCACAGGCGGGTTGAAATCGGCCCAGTTTTTCGGATTGTGTATTTGTAGGCAATTTATAACGCATTTATGTTGGTTACAAAACACCACATGACCTTAAAATGAACTCTGTGAAAGTTCAGGGTTGTGACCCGAAAAAAAGTTTGGGAAGTAAACTTTGAACTTTTGTATGCTAGCCTTGACTGCAGTCATTTTTTTGGAGAATTTTCATTTGCAATTTCATTGTGACAATGATATTTATTTATTTATTTATTTGGTCTTGTTTAATCAGGGTATCCCCATCAGTTATCAAAGAACTGTTCTCCCTGGGGGCCCTGGGGAAAACGGTATTCTAAAGAAAAACAACTATTGTTGTGGTTCCGAAAAACCCTGCCGTCATGCAGTGGTTAAGTGAAACAACAAAAATGGAGATGTGTTTTCTCAGATATTTTGAGCACGATCATGTCGCGCTTATTTCAGTTGCTGCAATCGATATAAACATTTGTGATTTGGGGCTCTTCAAAAACATCTTCTTGACTTGACTTTTAATATTTATGGAGGATTTGTACTGGTATGAACTTTATAATTGGTGAACTTTCAGATTGAAACTAATTGAAGAATTTCATTTTTACTAATACCAATCCTGTAGATTCCCTTAAGTAGTCCAAACATTTTAACTGGAAAAGGGTTTGTAAAAAACAAGACCAGTGAAATCAACTATAACATTTTTAGATGATTATATAGAAAAGCATAACCCAGACTTGTCTGTTCAAACAGGAGTAAGTCCACAGCAAGCCTTTCAAGATCAACAGCAGCAACAGCAACAAGCAGCAGCAGCCCAGCCGACTCAACTTCAGCGGCATATACCAACCCAACAGCAACAACTGCAACAACAAAAGATCCAGCAGCAGCAGTTGCAGCAGCAGCAGCAACTTCAGCAGCAGCAGCAGCAGCTCCAACAACAGCAGTTGCAGCAACAGCAGCTGCAGCAAAAACAACAGCAGCAGCAGCAATTACAACAGCAGCAGTTGCAACAACAACAGCAGCAACAGCAGCAGTCAGAGTCACTGATGCTGGAGTACACGCCGCAGCAGCTAGTGCAGCAGGCTTACTCAATGCAGCAGCAACAGCAGCAGCAGCAACGACAGATGAACCCACAGCAGTATCCTGCAGGTGGGTCATTAGGAAAAAGATCGTTTTTGTCAAACTCTTGAGACTCGGCATAACTTAGCCAAAAGCTTGTTTTGGTTTGGTCATAACAACTACTGGTGGTGCAGATAGGGGAAATATTTTGGGCAATTGTGCCTTTTGATGATACAAGCATGGATTCAGCACACAGTCAGAGTATGTCATGAGAAAGATAATTGGCTAGAGGCAGATTTGAATTTTGAAATAATATAAGTTAAATAACAATCAATTTTCAAAGTTTTCAAAAAGGCTGCAATTGCTTGTTATACTGTCTATGTTTTTTTACAGGACAAATCTGTGATGGCCCTATCAGCCAAATATCTTTTGATATCACATTGCAGGCTGTCATAGTTTATCATTCAAAACCACAGTGGATGATATTGAGTAGTCAGATAGTAGGAGGGTTGACAGTGTACTGTGTGGATGCATTCACCACATGACAACATATTGCAGGCTGGCATAGTGCATCTATCATTCAAAACTACAGTGGATGATATTGAGTAGTCAGATAGTAGGAGGGTTGACAGTGTACTGTGTGGATGCATTCACCACATGACAACGTATTGCAGGCTGGCATAGTGCATCTATCATTCAAAACCACAGTGGATGATATTGAGTAGTCAGATAGTAGGAGGGTTGACTGTGTACTGTGTAGATGCATTCACCATATGACAACATATTGCAGGCTGGTATAGTGCATCTATCATTCAAAACCACATTTTTAGATGATATTGAATAGTCAGACAGTAGGTGAGTTAATGACCACAGATTAATTGACAGTTTTCTTTTTACTCTCGTTTATCTATCAGGACACCAGCAGCAGTACCCAGGCCCACAGCGCCATGCTTTCGTACCGGTGAACTCTGGTTTTCAACAGCAATACAGGCTACCGCAGCAGGGCTACGTAGCGCCCGCACACCAACAATACCCGCCCGCAGCCGCAGCCGCACCCCAGCCGCAGTTCACAAGACAGCTCAGCCAGCAGGAGATACAAATGCAGCAGCAGCTTCAACAACAGCAGCAGTTGCAGCAACAGCAGCAGATTCAACAGCAGCAGTATCAGCAGCAACAGTTGAAGTTGCAGCAGCAACAGCAACTGCAGCAGGTATGAATGCAATCTGCTGAAAGCACACTACATTGGAAGTGAAAACTATTTCCCATCCTCTTGTCTCCAATTAACCAGGCTGATTTCCGATTTCTTTTGCCCCCGGAAAAATTATTTTTAAATAGCTTGAAAAGTCTAGTAATGGCCCCCAAAAATTTGCTATTTGACTGAAAATTTAATAATCCCGCACAGGTAATCTCTTATAATTGTGAATGATTCTGTGATTGTAACACAAAATTGAAGTTTTTCTGTATTTTGAATAGTATTCTAACAGGTTGACAGTAATTCTACAATTCTTTGTAGTAGTTTATAGTATTGTAAAGATTTTCACGTATTTTTTCAACAGCAACAGTTACAACAACAAAGACTGCAACAGGAACAGATGCAGCAACAGCAACTGAAGCAGCAACAACTTCAACAGCAGCAGTTACAACAACAACAACAACAACAGCAGCAGTTGCAGCAGCACAAGTATGCACAACAGCAACTAGCTGAACAGCAACAGTTTTATCAGCTACAGCAGCAGCAGCAGCAGCTGTTAAACACCGGCAGTTTTGTGCAGAGCAGCAGCGATCGTTCGACGTCGCCTGGTAACGGTAGACCCCAGAGTTTCCCTGCGGAAGTCAAATCCCCCAACCCGTTCCAGGACCACGGTGATTTTGCCACACTGTCTCCAGACCAAGTGGTTGACAGTGAGTTTGACATGCTGAGGAAACCTGCACTAGGCAAGTCATGTTTTCATTTTTAAATTGGAGTTTAGTTTCTTTTATATCTATGACTCTGGATGATGACTTATTACGCATGTTTTATCCAAACTGAATGATGCTGGATTTTTATTTACGCTTTAGATCAGTTTCAGACCGTCCTCTTTTGGTTGGGTCGGTTGGTGAATATTACGCACGGGCATTCGATTGTGTAGCGTCCACAGGCATACATTCGTCATGCTATGCTTTGTTTTCCCCGTACAAAGAGGGACAAAGGGTACTGGAATGCATACCCCAAATCTCCCTTTTCAGGGGGTTATTGTGTAATCCTGGATTTAGTATAGCGTGCTTATCACGCATCTGTGTAAAACTGTAAACAAAAACATCTTCTTGAAGAATGTGGTGTATGTGCTCGTTCGTTGTTTTGACTGACATAGTTTTGTTCCTCTCTTTTCACAGGTGACGAACCTCAACGGACATCTCACACAGATGTATTCGGCGCCCTGCCCTTTACCAAATCAGAAGGTAAGATAAAAAAATACCAGGGCCTGTTAACTTTCAAGGAAACTCCAACAAGATAACTGATCTGGTAACTCAGAACTTTCACAGGACCAGAAGAATTGGACCTGAAGTTGTTTTTTTGTGTGTATTTTTTACATTTGTTTTGGGTTGAACAAAGACATTTTGACAAGAGAGGGATTTGAACCTGTAATCTCCGGATTAACGTGCAGGCACTCCACCAACTGAGCTATCTAGCTCTATGTTGGCAGTATCCCTATTTTGTCAATATCTTTGTTCAGGGGTGCCAGTCAGAAGCCATTCAACCTGTAACTGCCAAATAGCCAGGGATCACACACAAGTTTACCTTAAGGGGGTCACCTTAAGGGGGATGCAACTTTTAAATTAAAAAGTAATAAACCACAAGGGAAACTGACTGCGTAAATTTTAATCTATTTTGGGTTGTACAGAGAAAAACTTACTAGAGCGGGATTTGAACCTGCAACCTCCCAATTAGCATGTCGGTGCTCTACCATCTGAGCCATCCAGCATACTTGTGTAAGTGCTGCATTCTTACCAACTTGCAGGCTGTGTAAATTTGAACATCAATAATGAATGTCGACCACCTTGCTTGGGTTTATCAGCTAGGGGAATCACTGTGGTACATTACCCAGCAGCTAGGCAGTTATTATTGTGGGTGGGGCTTCACTAATTTTAACTGTTGCATGAGGAGTAAATGTAAAGTGTTTCTCCAACCCCCACCCCACACCCCCCCCCCCCCCCCCGATTTACTGTTGACAGGTAGCCCAAGACCGAGCAGTGCAATTGAGCTAGACAACCTTGCCATGCGGGGTACCAGTCAGACCTCCACCCAACAGCAAGGCGTTAACAGCATTGATGAATTTGGTGCACGTCCGTTTTTCAGTCCGTCAGTAACCAGCCCAACGGACATGGTGGTCGGCCAGCCCTCAACCACAGCTTCGGGGGACGTCCAAAGGCCCCCTTCCGGTACCATGGACGAGGGGGCGCAGAAAAAGCACACCATTCCTGATCTAGTGCTTCTTGGTGACTTTAACGACGGCGTACAAGTGGGAGAGAATCCCGACAAAGATCCAATGCTATCGCTGGATTTCAGCAACCCGCAGCGTCAACTCGACGAGTTCGGAGCGCTGCCGTTCTCACCACGGCGGAAAGTGAGCGAGTCGAGTAGCGAGAGAGACGACAGAGCCACAGACAGCCTGCGGGATTACAGCTACGAGGATTTTGATTCTCAGTCATTGGAGATACGGAAAGACGAGGAGCATATTCACCGACGGTTACTCGACAAGGAAGACTCCTCGGACGACGACTCCGAGGAGGATTCAGATGATCACGACGACACGTCAGCAAGAGGTGCGCTGATACTCGAGGAGGATCTCTCCGACGCCGAACTGGCCGGGTTGAATCTCCGCGATCCCAACCCCCCCGTCGGTAACCTCATCGACATGGGAGAGGAAGACGACCCCTTCGTCAAGGCACCCTTCAAAGCAGCCAGGACGCCCGGTTCGACCAAATCCAGGAGTGAACCCCTCAGCTCCTGCACCCTCACCCCTCCTGTATCCCCTCCCATGCAAGTTAAGCCAGACCCTTTGATCGAAGTGCCGTTTGACCCTCGCAGCGTCCAGCGCCAAGGAAGCCGCACCTCATCAACCTCGGAGAGTTCTGATGTCTTCTCCAAAGCTCCCTTCCCTTCTAAGAAGCGACCAGACACCCAACAGTCTACCACAGGAGCCCATAAGCCTAAATCTCAACGCTCCAACACGGACCTCTCGGCGACCGGTAACCCAACGCCCCCTCTGTCGCCCACTGAGATCAACCTGTTCGGCAAGGAGGCCATAAAGCCGAGCAGCGAAACCCAGAAAGCTGAAGATATATTTGGGGCAGTACCATTTGAAGCTGTCGCTTCTAAGCTAACAGTGAGCGAAGAGCAGCCACCTGGCTCCCAGCATCCTAAACACGAGGCCGGTATGTAGTCATGGAACATGTATATATTAGACTTGCATTAGTCTAGAGTTCAGGTGTTTCATGGTGTAGAGCGCCACCAAGAGTTCACTCTTATCTCACATTAAATCCAACACAGTATGCAGTCAATATCTTTTGAGATGTACAATGTACAACGTATAGATTTTCTTGCCATTAAAAAAAAAAGTATTGTAGTGGACTTGGCAAGATCGAGATTTAGCTATTATGTAATAATTGCAACAGTGTGCAGGTACTCGTACACCAATGCGTGATAGGCGCTGTATACTAGTAAGTAAGTTCCTCAGGCTACTCGGGTGGGATTCAAACCTACGATCCCTGCACTCTGGAGTAGAGGGCCAATATGCATTGCAATCCAGGCATGGTGATTGCCCTTTGACCTCATCAGGGCAAACTCTTGTTGGATTATGTAACCCGGAGTACTCATCTTGCGTTCGCTGATTTGTTGCAACGACACAAGAAAACTTTTAATGTTTAGAGGCAAATTGTAACATTGCGTCACCTTTCCTTGCAAAAAGTGCCCTGCTTGATCATTTAGGAGTAGTGTGTAGTATTGCAAAATATTTTGTTAATAGCTTTCCCCAGCTGAAACCCTCTTCCAAATACCCGTTTTCCATGCAGCATTTCATAAGCGACCACACGTAGTCAGCACAGTCGGTGGTATTAGGAGAGCCAACCGAACCACCCCGGGCAGCAGACGGAGACGCAGCGGCAGTAACAGCTCTCGCTCCTCCCGCCGAAGCAGCTCCAGTTCAGCTTCCAACTCCCTGAAGTCCAGCCCCGGAAGCCTCCCACGACAGATCGGCTCACAGGAGAGCCTGGACGCCTTCGGGGCCAAGCCGTTCGGATCGGACGATCAGAGCGCGGCGCCGACCTCGTTGTTACTGAAAGCTAAACCCGTTAAGTCGAGAGAGCAATCGTTCGACGATGATTTCACACCGCGGTCGCCGCTGGAGGATATTAGCAAGCCCTCCTTAGCATCTGGAGAAGCTGGGATACCAGACGATCGGGATCCGTTCGGCGCCGTGCCCTTTCAACCTCCCCGGGTCGTTGGCGAGGTCAAACGGCAAGGGGCACAGAAAAGGGTCCTCCCTAAAACACCCAAAACCTTTCAACAGACTAGCCTGTGATTGGCAGGCAGGTCAAAGGTCAGGTAAGGTTAAAGGTCATGTATTGAGTGCTTATAAATACAGGCTAAGTAATTATTGTGTTGAGGTCACTGTGTGTTGGATTTGTTACAGACATGTTGCAATCATTACCAATTAACTAAATGCGAACACTAAGACAACAATGTACTCAGAAACGGCTAATTTCAAGAAGAAGTTGATGAATTCAGTATTACCTTTGTGGAATGGTTAGCGGGCCTGGGTCTCCCCTAGGTTGAGTGAACGAACCCCACTGAATCACCATGAATAAAGGACTAGGGTAGTTGGCCTGGGTCTCCCCTTGGTCTAGAGGATCAAGCCCCCAGAAACTTCTGGGTGTTACATTTCAGATGATTTACAGACTCTCTACATCACCATGAATAAAGAACTAGGGTAGTGGGCCTGGGTCTCCCCTTGGTCTAGAGGATCAAGCCCCCAGAAACTTCTGGGTGTTACATTTCAGATGATTTACAGACTCTCTACATCACCATGAATAAAGGACTAGAGTAGTGGGCCTGGGTCTCCCCTTGGTCTAGAGGATGAAGCCTCCTGAACCTCCTGGGTGTTACATTTCAGATGATTTACAGACTCTCTACATCACCATGAATAAAGGACTAGAGTAGTGGGCCTGGGTCTCCCCTTGGTCTAGAGTATGAAGCCCCCTGAACCTCCTGGGTGTTACATTACAGAGGATTTACAGACTCTCTACATTACCAAAAGTAAGGAGGGTATTTCCACCAATTTTTACATCAAGATTTAGGCAAATTTGAATCAAAATGGAGTTTATCCTCTAATATTTGAGGAAACCACAGGCCTTGCTTGTAGAAAAAAGTACACATTTTTCCTTAAACCTTTTTATTGCAAAGCGTTGGCCAAATGTAAACTTTAAAACCTTTTATTTTATTTTTATTTTTATTTTTTTTTTTGGGGGGGGTGTAGAATAAATATGTTGCAACTCATGGTGGATCTGTTTGTTTAAAACTATAGAGAGTAACTTGTGGAAGAGAAGTTTTTCAGAAATGCACACTATTTATAAGAAGAAAAAAAAAATCAAAGTATGTTAAATCTTGTTATTAAAAAAGGTTTCTTAATTTTACGTTGAACAAAATTGTAATTTCTGTCGATGAATTTGGCAAGGTATTCTTAATTTGTGACAAATAGTGTTTTATATTTAGTATAAATTAAACATAATTTAGTTTAAAAATTTAGTTATGTTACAAATGTTTTAGATAAGAAAAACTGACTTATTTCATTAAACTATCTTTAGAGAATCCATGCTTTCATTATCCGGAGATGAAGTTTGCCAGGAAAGCACTCCACACTGATAGCGTCACTTTTGCCTAAAATACCGAACGCCAGACAAACTTTCCATCAGTCATGCAATCAGCGCATTGGTGCGCCAGACCGCAGTTTACAGTTCATCCGAGTAATTATAAAACACTTGCAATGGCTTGGACATGTATCCGCACATACATCAGAGAAACTCGACACTTTGTCTGGGATCCTGGTACAAATATTGCACTTCTATTTTAAGTGCTGAGTGCTTTTACGTCTGAATCTTTTTTATAATACTAAACAAAATTGGACAGGGAAAAAAGTGAATAATTTGAATGTTGGATTTATTTTAATGTAAAATATTAAAGTTGGTAGAGTTAATTTTTCCTTTTTTTGGGGGGAGGGGGTGTTAGGTCTGTTTTCAATGAAGGCTAGGAAGTCTATAGACTCTGAATGGTTGCCATGGGAACTCATTTTATTGCAAGTCATTTCTAAATCTCGTAAGTTTATTACAAGCCATGGCTTTCTGTGGAAGAAATACTTGAAAAGCCACAGAATGAAACGACCGAAAAAATGAAAACCAGGTTGAACTATTCCATGCCTATGGACAGAACTGACTTAAATAGAACCTGAAGAACGCCCAGTGCATCTGTGCAAGTCTACTGTCGGGCAATTCATGCGCGCTGCCATTATTGCTGTATCGCAGCTTTCTCATTGGTCAGTCTAGTACATTGTGCAATAATATATGAATAATGATACAGCAGTTGTAGGGCACACTCTATCTGTAAAACATTCGAAGGCGCCAGTTGAGGTCTCTCATAGAAGATTCTCATTGGTTGTTCAAGGTCAGAGGTCAAATTTCAATCTGAAACGATGTGTTTTAAGAGATTTTTGGAAGTGGGAAGTGTCGCATGTGCCTCTAAGATAATCCAGTAAAGAGTTCCCAGAGGCGGGGGGTGCAATGATAGAGAGGTCTGGGGACTAAACAGCATGCTGCCTGATGACCTCTGACCCGGCCTGTCACTCTAGTGCTGTAGAACGTTCCTGTAGATGGGGAGGGGCTGAACCATGCACTAGACCTTATGCACATGATGTCATTTGAGTAGGGCGCCCTCGGCTAGAGGTCAAAAGAAGGTAGCTCATTGGCCCATCCTCTGGCCGTGCGTACGAAATGTGCGTTTTCCATCGGACCTCCAAGATGACAGCTTGATAACATCAATGCACAAGGTCCACATACGCTTGGTGGTATTGATGTTTGAGTTCATTGCTGACATAGAGGGCCTGCATGCCCAGAAGACTCGGATGAAAATTGGGTTCTATCTCTTTAGATAAGGGCCCAATTTCATAAAGCATGTAAGCACAAAAACTTGCTAAGCACAGAAAACTCTTGCTTAAGAAAAATAGGTTACCGGCCATAATACCATACAGGTACCATTGCTGTGACTGGTACCCCACTCATTTCTTGCTTAGCAAAGAAATTTGCTGAGCAAAGAAATTTGCTGAGCAGAATTTTCTGCTAAACAGCTTTATGAAATTGGGCCCTGATCATGCACATGAGACTGTAGACTTTACCTAGTCCTTCAATTAGACCACTATGATGCTGTCTAGTATGATATTGTTTTTTGTATGCAGGACTAGATGCTTATCTATTTCAGATGCTCATTTGCATACCAAGATTAAGACGCCACATGTAGATCTTACATTGTCTTAACTTGGGGCAAACTGAATCTTTTGTCACTTGCCACTTGGCTTGAATAATATTTGCAAAAGTACGGCTTATTTTCTCGTTAAAGTTAAATCAATCGTTACTTTGATTAAAATTATTTATTGTTAAAAACTGCTTTACCAACAAACTTAGTTTTTGCTACAATTTGATTTGTCTGGTTCCTCGCCACCAGGTAGACGTTGCCAGTTAATATACCAAAAGCATTTGACATGCTCCAGTCTATTTTGATGGTTGGGAGAGCTGCCTAACGGCTGATTTTGTGCTTACTGTACGAGTTTCCATTTCATAGCGCTGCTAACCATAAGCACACAAAAAGGCATGCTAACCTTCCGGTGCTTACTGTTTGAAAATGAATGACTCAACAATGCAAATCCATGGTGAACACGCAAGCTGTCCGCCTAATTTTCTTGCTAACCTGTGAAAAACCCTTACACTTAAGCAAAACTTTCTGCTACAGTGAGCACGAAAATTTGCTTACTGTTAAGCAGCTCTATGAAATTGGGCCCAGTTAATAATCAAAAGAATTTGACAGGCCCCAGACTAATTTTGATGGTTGGAAGAATTTGAAACTAACATTGCTGACATCAGCATTCCATACAGATAAATTCTCCCCAATGCACCAGCTGATCCAATGATTCTAATTTGAATAAACAAAACTTTTGTAAAAATCAAATATTTCTAAGAGCCATGATTTTTGTGTTTTTGCCAATGCATTCATGTTTGATAGAGTACCATTGCTTTTTAACTTGCCATCTATGTAAATGAGTTTAACCACCCATGTTTGAATATGCATCACTACTTGACTGGAGGAACCTATGGTGGGTTCCCCTTATGATTGTAACTTTGCATAATTCATGAGGTCATTTGAATAATTTACATGTTGTGTTGTTGATGAATATTTAATGTTAGAATTTAAAATTAGAATTTCTTTTTTGACTCTCCAGTATTGCCCAGTGCCATTTAATTAAACCAAAAAAATGGTCGGAATGACGATGGCATGGAAGAAAAGAGATTAAATTACTTCAAATTGAGCAGATTATGGGCCCATTCTCATTAATTTTGTTAACTAAAGTTTTCTACTTATGTAGAGCCCTCAAGCAGTATTTCTTTTTCTTCGTTACTTGCTTATTATAAAGACAAAGTAATGGTTGCTCATTAAAGGGTACTTTTTGGGGGAAAAGGCAAATTTCCTACATGTACTTGAAAATGTCGTTGTTAGTTCTGTGAGAGTTGAACAGTTGTTAATAGCTAGGCATGAAGTTATGTTTACTTGCTGAAAGAGTCCCTACATAACAGGAGAGGTGGGCAGCAGTTTGCCGTCACGTTGGTTACCGAGAGGGTCCTCATAGTGTCAATATCTTCAAGGCTTACACAGAGTACTTTGGGGGGAGGGGGGGTCAGAGATTGTGCAGGTCTTCGTTACATGGTTATTAATGTTGATTTTCCTACAGTAGAATGAAACGAGGAAACAGAAACCGCTGAACACAACATACTGAACAATTTTGTACCAGCAGACTTCGTTACATGGTTATCACTGTTGATACTTCTACAGTAGGATGAAACGAGGAAACGGAAACTGCTGAACACAACATACTGAACAATTTTCCACCAGCAGGCACTCATGTTGA
Source organism: Plazaster borealis (assembly GCA_021014325.1). NCBI lineage: Eukaryota > Metazoa > Echinodermata > Asteroidea > Forcipulatida > Labidiasteridae > Plazaster > Plazaster borealis. Next base: position 15,483,540 of record CM037468.1, on the reverse strand, counting down.
TTATGCTGGGGGGGGGGTCTGTATTCAATCTTATTGATAATGATACGGACACTACCAAATTGTTGAGAGGTGCAAGTACTACTGTGTGGTGGAAGTGGGGGGGTGGTTCTGTACAAATATTTAAACGTCTCTGTACGAACTTAAAATGTTTTGATGACCCCCACCAAGATGCTGTAATCGTCTCATTGCTGGGTTATTGGTTGTTTTGGGTTTCAGGTTTTTGGGGGTTTTTTTTTACCAGTTGTTTGCAGTATAGACATGTCGATTGATATAATTGTCTTATGATTGTCATGTTTAGGGCCAAACTTCATGGCCCGGCTAAATGAAAGTCTAAAAGGAAATTGATCATCATCAGCGATTGATGACAACTTGCGCTTGCGTCAGGCACGATGATGGACTGCGTCACATGTCTCGTTCCGTCACCAATGTCTTGAGTTCATCGCATGTCAGCGAGGAGTATTAGCACTTGTACTTCACTCTGCCAAGCATTCTTTGCTTACACAGCTAGCGTAGAAATTTGGCGATAACCCCGCAAGCACAGAATGATAAGCGCAGAATTCCACGGTAAGCAGAGCCATGACTTTTAGCCTCGATGAACTTTAAGCAACCCAAAGCCTTTCACTGTCTATACCTGCACATTTAGCAGCATAAATCGTTAAGTTTTATATTTAACAAAAAAAACAGTAGAGGAAACTTTTTAACATAGGTAGGTCACAAGAAATATGTTATGGGAATACTATTGTGTGTTGCGTAAATAACTTATTATTTTCCTAAGTGTTAATGAACTTGTTTTGGATTGTTTTGCAATAGATAGAGTCCTCCTGAAAGTGGGGGGAAAATTCCAAGTCTCTAGCCTCGCATTAAAGTGGTGTAAAATGCTTTTATATTTGATACCCTTCCAGTGCAGGGCATTTGTTAGTTCATTCCCGAGTTTCGATGATTTTCAATCAACACGACATTGAATTTGACCTTCTGAATGATGCAACAATTCCGTTTTGGAATGTACAGACCCATTTGTTGTTGATAGCCAATGATGAAAAAGTATCAAATACAACAGCATTTTGTACAATTTTTACGCGAGGTTAGAGACTTGTATTTTTTCCCCCACTTTCATAAGGACTCTATCTTTTGAAAAATGAGTGCATCACAAAACTTCATTTTTGACCTTGGGGTCTGTTAACAAAATTATTTCTCTGGTGATGTTGCAATGTAGTTAATAGCATTGGTTCATGTTTGTGGAAATGTTTTATCAAAAACTGTTTTGATTCTTGATAAGTGATACGGTGATATATTAAAAAAAAAAATCTTAATTGACAAAAAGCTAAGATGCAGAACATGAAGGAAGGTTGATTGCTAATTAATGGTAAACTAATTGGTGGTATGAGACTTTGAACATGCATGCCACTTGCGCGATTGGCTCCGCACCAAGTCAATGACTTAGTAGTCAAAACCATTGCACTGCGATAGACCAAACTGCTTGCGTTTTTCTGCTTTTGATGAGATTTCAAACAGAGATCAAGGCTAATTGCCGTTGGGTTGCTAGAAAGAACTACATGTTAAAAAATTGTTATTTAAGCAAATTTTGGGTGGAAATATCCATCACTTAACCCCGTGGTGAGGAGTTTTAAGTATTCTTTAGGATTTGGCGTTTGTTTTTATGGTTAAGGGTCTCTTCTTTTAGACTTGGGAGGGGAAGGGGGCAGGGGGTTCTATCTCAATGGAATAAATTACTCTTGTCTGTTTAAGTGGATGCATTATTTATTATAATAAATGCATAATTTATGTAATTAAACGAATCCCATGCATAATTCGATATAATAAATATATTAATTATTCATGAAATATCTTAGTATTTACTAGCAGTGAGGGACAAGACAAACATAATTGTAATATTATAATAATAAAAATGTATTTTATGATGGTTTACCAATAAAAGTATACACTGCAATTTTTTGCCCTAAAATTATATGAAAGTTGTGTCAATTATCATGCTGGACTCTTCCCCTGTGATTTTGTTTATTTTTGACCAAAGTTTGATAAAAATACCGGACTTACCAGTGGTTCAAATTTAAATTTTGTACCTAATTTACAAATCCTGGGTCAAATTATATAAAAAGGCATCAGTAGTGCATCATTTTACTGGAGAAAGTCGCAACTTAGATGGGCCCCTTGCGATTTGTTCAATTTTGGGGCCAAATAAAATTAAAATACTGGATTTACCCCTAAGTAACTTTTTCAATTTTTTACCTAAATTTGATAAAAATGCTGGACTTACCCCTTGTGGGTTTTTCAATTTTTGACCTAAATTCGATAAAAATCCTGGACTTACCCCTTGCGGGTTTTTCAATTTTTGACCTAAATTCGATAAAAATGCTGGACTTACCCCTTGTGGGTTTTTCAATTTTTAACCTAAATTCGATAAAAATGCTGGACTTACCCCTTGTGGGTTTTTCAATTTTTGACCTAAATTCGATAAAAATGCTGGACTTACCCCTTGTTGGTTTTTCAATTTTTGACCTAAATTCGATAAAAATGCTGGACTTACCCCTTGTGGGTTTTTCAATTTTTAACCTAAATTCGATAAAAATGCTGGACTTACCCCTTGTGGGTTTTTCAATTTTTGACCTAAATTCGATAAAAATGCTGGACTTACCCCTTGTTGGTTTTTCAATTTTTGACCTAAATTCGACAAAAATGCTGGACTTACCCCTTGTGGGTTTTTCAATTTTTGACCTAAATTCGATAAAAATGCTGGACTTACCCCTTGTGGGTTTTTCAATTTTTAACCTAAATTCGATAAAAATGCTGGACTTACCCCTTGTGGGTTTTTCAATTTTTGACCTAAATTCGATAAAAATGCTGGACTTACCCCTTGTGGGTTTTTCAATTTTTAACCTAAATTCGATAAAAATGCTGGACTTACCCCTTGTGGGTTTTTCAATTTTTGACCAAAATTTTGATAAAGATGCTGGACTTACCCCTTGTGGGTTTTTCAATTTTTGACCTAAATTCGATAAAAATGCTGGACTTACCCCTTGTGGGTTTTTCAATTTTTGACCTAAATTCGATAAAAATGCTGGACTTACCCCTTGTGGGTTTTTCAATTTTTAACCTAAATTCGATAAAAATGCTGGACTTACTCCTTGCGGGTTTTTCAATTTTTGACCTAAATTCGATAAAAATGCTGGACTTACCCCTTGTGGGTTTTTCAATTTTTGACCTAAATTTGATAAAAATGCTGGACTTACGGGTTTTTCATTTTTTAACCTAAATTTGATAAAAATGCTGGACTTACCCCTTGCGGGTTTTTCAATTTTTGACCTAAATTCGATAAAAATGCTGGACTTACCCCTTGCGGGTTTTTCAATTTTTCACCTAAATTTGATAAAAATGCTGGACTTACCCCTTGTGGGTTTTTCAATTTTTCACCTAAATTCGATAAAAATGCTGGACTTACCCCTTGTGGGTTTTTCAATTTTTCACCTAAATTCGATAAAAATGCTGGACTTACCCCTTGTGGGTTTTTCAATTTTTGACCTAAATTCGATAAAAATGCTGGACTTACCCCTTGTGGGTTTTTCAATTTTTGACCTAAATTCGATAAAAATGCTGGACTTACCCCTTGTGGGTTTTTCAATTTTTGACCTAAATTCGATAAAAATGCTGGACTTACCCCTTGGGGGTTTTTCAATTTTTGACCTAAATTCGATAAAAATGCTGGACTTACCCCTTGTGGGTTTTTCAATTTTTGACCTAAATTCGATAAAAATGCTGGACTTACCCCTTGTGGGTTTTTCAATTTTTGACCAAAATTTTGATAAAGATGCTGAACTTACCCCTTGTGGGTTTTTCAATTTTTGACCTAAATTCGATAAAAATGCTGGACTTACCCCTTGCGGGTTTTTCAATTTTGACCTAAATTCGATAAAAATGCTGGACTTACCCCTTGTGGGTTTTTCAATTTTTAACCTAAATTCGATAAAAATGCTGGACTTACCCCTTGCGGGTTTTTCAATTTTTGACCTAAATTCGATAAAAATGCTGGACTTTCCCCTTGCGGGTTTTTCAATTTTTGACCTAAATTTGATAAAAATGCTGGACTTACCCCTTGTGGGTTTTTCATTTTTTAACCTAAATTTGATCAAAATGCTGGACTTACCCCTTGCGGGTTTTTCAATATTTGACCTAAATTCGATAAAAAATGCTGGACTTGCCCCTTGTTGGTTTTTCAATTTTTGACCTAAATTTGATAAAAATGCTGGACTTACCCCTTGTGGGTTTTTCAATTTTTGACCAAAATTTCGATAAAGATGCTGGACTTACCCCTTGTGGGTTTTTCAATTTTTGACCTAAATTCGATAAAAATGTTGGACTTACTTACCCCTTGTGGGTTTTTCAATTTTTGACCTAAATTCGATAAAAATGCTGGACTTACCCCTTGCGGGTTTTTCAATTTTTGACCTAAATTCGATAAAAATGCTGGACTTACCCCTTGTGGGTTTTTCAATTTTTAACCTAAATTCGATAAAAATGCTGGACTTACCCCTTGCGGGTTTTTCAATTTTTGACCTAAATTCGATAAAAATGCTGGACTTACCCCTTGCGGGTTTTTCAATTTTTGACCTAAATTTGATAAAAATGCTGGACTTACCCCTTGTGGGTTTTTCATTTTTTAACCTAAATTTGATAAAAATGCTGGACTTACCCCTTGCGGGTTTTTCAATTTTTGACCTAAATTCGATAAAAATGCTGGACTTACCCCTTGCGGGTTTTTCAATTTTTGACCTAAATTTGATAAAAATGCTGGGCTTACCCCTTGCGGGTTTTTCAATTTTTGACCTAAATTTGATAAAAATGCTGGACTTACCCCTTGTGGGTTTTTCAATTTTTAACCTAAATTCGATAAAAATGCTGGACTTACCCCTTGCGGGTTTTTCAATTTTTGACCTAAATTTGATAAAAATGCTGGACTTACCCCTTGTGGGTTTTTCAATTTTTCACCTAAATTCGATAAAAATGCTGGACTTACCCCTTGTGATTTTTTCATTTTTTGACCCAAATTTGAAAAAAATAGCTGGACGTGCAAAATACAAGTAATTTACGATCAGCGTCCCTCTATAGTTTACCAAGGACAATAGAGAGGCCAATTTGTTTCCCCAAAAAGCGGTCGACTATTCACACTCGCAACTCAACACTGCAGTTTGGGACCTAGAAACAGCTCCATCTCAACAAAATTAATGAAGATGTTTGGATATGGGTGGAAGTCCTAAAATGTCTCGTTAGATCAAATTTTTATAAAATTCACTCTGTAAGAGGGGAGAAATAAGCTTGTGATTCAAGTAAAATTTATTGATAACAACATCAATATTATACTCTTACAGTAAGTTAGCTTTTTTTTCAATTGCACAATATACTTACTTTGTACTCTTAACCACAAAACAAATCTTTACTGTGCCTTTGCGTTATACCTTGCACGACCCGGGGGCAGAGGGTCCCCCCCCCAATGTTCCCATACTTTAACACCATTTTCCTCTTGTACAGGAGTACCCCCCTCCGCTAAAATCCTCAAGATTTCCTGAGATTCCAATCACACAGTGAAGACACAATGGGGGGGGGGTTACCAAGTTGCCTCATATCGATCGCCAAATGCTCTGCATGATTTAATTTTGTCTGAACTTTTTTGTTGAGAATATCGCTGTCACAATGCAAACCCTGACAAAGCAACAAACAAAAATAATGAAATGCACCAGGATTTTTTGTTCTCTTTCGAGTAAATATGGAATGTCTTCAACGTTAATCGGCCACACCTAGGCTATAAGCCACGGACGATAATCGTCCAAGGTAAGCATGAATCTAGGACTTGCCTCCCATATTCCGAATACATTTATAAACAATGGTGGCAGCCTATCATTTTCTCGTAATCCTCGTTTGTACAATAAATAAGGATGAAGGTTTGGAATCCAGGATAACACAATAACCCCCATTAAAAGGGAGATTTTGAGCATGATTTCCAGTACCCTTTGTCCCTCTTTGTGAATGGGGGAAACGAAGCACGGCAGAGTGAGTGCATGCATGTGCATGCTACACAATGGAATGTCCCGGGGGGGAGGGGGGAGGGGGTGTGACTAAGTCAACCTACAGCAACCAAAAGAGGATGTTCGGAAGTTGCTCCGAAATCAACAAACATCCACCATTATTCAATTTGGAAAAGGTTTGCTGGTAAATGATGAGTGACTCTCGTGTCATTGGTCCATGGTTCTACTCCTGGTATAGCATTAACTGTCTACAGTCCTTGAATGACGGAAATCATGTCTTGTGTCTGTGGACTCCTTAAACAGTTTTCAACTCCTATACTCTTTCTTATCGCTGGTCTATGGTTCTACCCCCTTGCATGGACTCCACAGCATCTTTACTATCTGACACTCCCGTTATTGGTCCGTGGTTCTACCCCTCCCATAGCATATCTTAATAAGCTTCTTGCACAGTTAGATGAGTACTTGGTTGACTAAATTCATAATCTTAGAGGCTAGTGATGTTGCAACTCCTGGTCCGTGGTTCTACTCCCAGCAGAGCATGAAATCCTTGCCCTCTGCCTCTCCCATCATTGGTTCACGGTTCCATGTCTCCACAGCTTCCTTACAAAGTTTCAAGAGCTTCTGCTCTCTGGTGAATCTCAAATCATTGGTCCATGGTTCCACGCCATGAAAAGCACAACTCCGACAAACCATTGCTGTGTGAATCTCCCCTCAGTGGTCCGTGGTTCTACCCCTGTTTATTACGTCTCTGTAGGCTCCTTGTACACTTTACTGAGTTCATCCAACATTGATTCCAAGTGCGGGTTCACACCCAACTTTGATATCTCTTCTAAAACTCTACAGGACATAAATAAAAAAAGTTTTTCAATTCAGGGTGGAATTTTGATATCAAAACCATATACTAATGTACATGAACGGTAATAACTCAAAGGTATTGTACAGGATTGGTAGAGCTGACAAAATGGTCGCAGACAATGTTGTTCATGTGTTGTGTGATCAACCATATAAATGTACATGAAATAACAAACCTGAGAAAATTTGGGATTAATCCTTTGTGGAAAACCATGCACAATTTTCAGAATGTAAACACATTGTCCTTAACAAAAATATTTTTAACAACCAAAATCAGCTGTTGCACTCTTTTAGGTACACTCTGTCAGATAAATCACAGCCTGCAATATGATATCATACGATGAAAATGTATCCACACAGTACACACTTAGTTCTGTGTGCGTGCAGTAACTGGGCGACAGTTCATAATTCCATGTACAGCCACAGGCCTGCTATGATCATGATGACAGACCCCTTTAAATAAACTTTGGTTTGTTCAAACTCGGACACTACTCACTTCTTCTCTAACTCGGCAAGAACTCGCTTGGTGTATTCGAAGGATCCAATCTGTCCAAGAGATAAGAAACCATATATTTTATGGAGATTGCACCGTTTGATATTTGTCAACATTTAGTGTGAAGAAACGGGGGCACATCTCAAAACTTGTTCAGCTGTTACTTTTTATCAATCTTGAATTAGTGTGGAAATGATGACACAAAATGTCACATTTCCCATCATTATGACCGGTGTAGTATCATCTTGCCTGCCAGAAAGGCCCTGGAATGTACAAGGTCACTCTTTTTGTATTAAGACAAAGGTTTACATGGGCCTAATTTCATAAGCATGTAAGCACAAAAACTTGCTAAGCACAGAAAACTCTTGCTTAGGAAAAATAGGGTTACCAGCCAAAATATCATACAGTTACCATTGCTTTGACTGGTACCCCACTCATTTCTTGCTTAGCAAAGGAATTTGCCAAGCAGAATTTTCTGTTAAACAGCTTTATGAAATAAGGCCCTGGACCCAATTTCATTGAGCTGCTTAAGCACAAAAAGTAGCTAAGCACAACAAAATTTTGCTTACCAGAATAAGGTTACCAGCCAAACTACCATGTGACATGTACAATTTGTGACTGGCATCCTGCTCATTTCTGTTAGCAGACAATTGCTAAGCAATATTTTCTGCTTAAGCAGCTCTATGAAATTGGGCCCTGGTCTACAGTGGAGTAAAAACACAAATAATATTCTTTGTCTTGAATGTTTAATCACCTTTTCTAAGTGATCCACACAGTACTTCTTGATTTCGTTGTTGGTGGTTCGCTTTCTGAGAATGTTCATGACTTGGTTGTCGTCCGGTCGACTCAGCACCGCGTGGATGATCGGAAAGGAGAATTTCCCTTCCGTCAAGTCCTCGCAGTAGCTCTTGTTCTCCGTGTACTCCTTGGACTGAAGATTGGCAAGATCGTCGCGGATTTGGAAGTACAAACCGAGCAGGTCACTCAGAGGGGTGAAGTTGCTGAAATCATGAAGGGAGGGAAATGGAAAAATCATGATAGGAACGTCCGACTTTGGGGATGGGGGTGGCATACCTGCCAACATTGAAAAGTCAGAAATACGAACACCTTAAATTTATCTGCATGTCACACCGACAGACCTTGCAAAAAGTAAAGTTATTCATATATGCACTCATGTTCTTTCATATGCCGAGAAGTTTTGGGTTTCATCAGAGAGGGCCTCATATTACCCTAAATGTAGTTTTAGGTTTTTTACAAATTTGTCTTACCTTTTGTTTTCACTAAACAGTTGCATAAGTCTGACTGCTAATCCAAACAGGCCTCCAGTTTCTGCAAAAATAACCCCAAAACAAACAAACTCACAAAACTTGCTCTTTAAAAAGAGTACAATATTGGTTTTTGTAAAAGTATATACGTGTATTTCAAACCTTCTTTGGATGGTCCGGTGGTGATCTGAGCAAGTTTGACCAATTCCTGGTGATAATTCCACATTTTCTCGACAGAAAACGAGGAATCACGTTGCGAGAACGTTTGTTGTCTTTACTTTGTTTAGTCAGGGTTTCAAAGTGTGACAAAGATATTCTTAAAAACTGACTTACTTGTCTTTACTTTGTTTAATCAGGGTTTTCAAAGTGTGACAACGATATTCTTAAAAACTAACTTACTTTTCAGGACCATTTCTTTGTACTCTTCCTCAGTGGGACACACAAACGTATCCCTCCACCATATATCCATGCCTTGACCTTGGTGTAACAGAATTAACTGCTCTGAAAAATCAACCAGAGAAAAATAACGACAGTCAAGATTTCAGAAGAAAAGAAAAGGGGGTATGAGCGCAGTTCACTAAAGTCACCAAAAGTAAGGAGAGGTTTTAAATGAATTCTGTTTCTTTTACCCATGAATATTCTCGTCGCTTCAGAGTGCTGTAACTCGGTCGTCTTCTGTAGACCAAGGAAGTATACATAATTAGCCGCATTAATGGTTTGCGCCGTGCCAAAAATACTATGAGCGACCGGAATACCTCGGCGGAGATAAGAGTTGTCTTCAATATCATCAATTCTGGAGAAAAAAAGGGATAAATAAACCAAAACATCAATCCAAGACATATAATTTTATCATTATTAGGCCACATAAAAAAAAAATTGTTGATCGTCCTCAATCCAACCTACGAAACCCCCTGACCCCAATTTAAATAAAAACGGTCTTTTCAATATCATTTAAGTCAAATTTGATTTTTCAGCTGATATTTTTTCAAAATCTATAAGTTGGAAAAGAGGTTTGAAGAAAGGTTATTCATGTTGGTAAAAACAAGAACAATTCCTCAAATATTTACTCCGGCTACACTGCGTTTTAGTTTTTGGAAAATGTTTACAGAAAATGTCATCTGGGAGTTTAATGGGCTCAACAAACCAATTAAAAACATCAAAATCACACAAATCCTCTGTTTTATAGTGATTGTGATGATTTCTGTAAAACGCGGCCCTAACCCAGTTTAACTTACAATAAGCTTGCATTGTGGAGCATCTGAGTGATCTCGCTCACTTTCTCCAGCTTCTCAGCCGGAATCTTTAACCAGTAATTGAAAGCCTGGGTAAAAAAAATGAAAAAGAAAAAATAATTACACTTAAATAATCACACTAATAGTAGGAGGGTTGACAAGTTCATCATGTAGGGTTTGTCGGCAAAGAATGTTTTTCAAAGACAAAGTGGTCTTACCTTGGTTAGTTGTACTCGGATCTCTTTGCCAGGAACTTGAAGGATGTATTTGTAGGGTTCAAGTAAAATCTACAAACAAAAAATATTACTTTCGTAGAAAGACTTTCGTTCTCTGTAGGTTTGTTGCTACTTAAGGTAGTATTCACCCTGTGATACCATACAATTTAAAATCAAGAATGTTCCTCAGAATTGAAATTGTAACCAATCAAGAAGAAGGAGAATTTATTAAATTACAGCAAGAACGAAACACAGAAATGTCTAAACATGATAGATTTGATTTGTGGTTGAATAAAGAACACTTAACTAGAGCAGGATCTAAACCTGCAACCTCCGGATTAACATGCCGGTGCTCTACCAACTGAACCATCTGGCTCTAATAAAGGCGGTCTCCCTATTTTTTCAAATCTTTTGTTCAGGGGTGCCAGTCAGAAGCCATTCAATCTGTAACTGCTGTATAACCAGGGATCACACCCAAGTTATGATTGAAGCATGGTTTTGGGTTGAGATTGAAGACCTTGGTAGCTATGATCTAACACTTACAGGGTTTTTTGGGAGGGGGGGAGCTGGAACTGAACCCGTCCCAAGATTGTATTCATGTTACCATTAAAACATGGTTTCTTAAGTTTGCCTGGGGTGCTAGTACGACCGTCAAAGTCATACATTTCAAAAAAGAAGAGTACAGCGCCCCACTTACTGGGTCTGGATTGGAACCTACCCTTTCCTGGCACCTCGCCCTGTCTTCTTTAGTCATGCTCATCATCTTTGTATAAGAGCGGAAAAGTAAACGACTCGTTACTGAGTGGAGTTTCCGTCAGGACGACTTCTTGTCGTTGGAAGAGTTGTTAAGATGTGGTTCTGAAGATGAGTCAGGCACTCTTGTCATCTCATCGAATGTCCTATTAAGCAAATTAACGGACAATTATTGACAATTTTTATTCAAGGATTTTGTTTTCTTCGTTTTTCAGATTGCTGATGTACCCGAGTGAAATTGCTAATGTTTGAAATGAAGTGTTATTGTTGGGCATTTCAAGGGAAGATAAATATTTTGTAATCACTCTTAAAATTAATGGCAATAAAAACTTACTTGGTTAGAAGTACAGTAGCTTTCGATGGCATAAAGTATTTTGAGAATCATTTCACTTCGAAGTAATATGGTGATGGAAGAAGATATCAGTTTTTATCCCCCAAAATTTGAATCAGGAAACATTACTGTCAGATACATTTCTCAAATTGTAAATTCCAACTACGGATTATTCTTCCACGTGGACATAACCACAATATCTGAAAAATGCGACCACCTTTTGTTCACCACGCATAGCGCACAAATAAAGACAATGCGGTGTGCTCCGGAAGCCTCTTGCAACACCGCCAGTAGGCCAGAGGTAATGAGACAGTTGAGAAACTACCGCCCCAAGGGAGTTTATGGGGTTTCCTTGCAAGGTTTGTGCAGTGCGGGAAAACTCTCCATTATGATTGGTCAATCATTATTTTAAAAATAACTATGTTTGATAAACAAATATCAACCACCTGTCACTGTCAGGAGGCTTGACCGACAGCTTGAAAGTTGAAATGAAGGAACCTGGTGGTGAAATTGAGGTGGTTGCGACTTAGACCCAGTAAATGGGGTGTGTACTCCTTTTTCGAAATTTTGACATCATCGGTCCTACTGTCGCCCCAGCATATCAAAGTATTTTCCCAAAGGCATCTTCAATTTAGACGGATGCCTTGCTGGGTTGCTGCCTCAACCGTGATAACAGGGCGGTTGAGGCAGGATACCCGTCTAAAATTGGACAGGTGTCCTGCCTCAACTGTGTAGTTGTCATGGTTGAGGCAGAGTTGGATGAAGATCCCTCGTGCAAAATACGACTGTAAATCTGGGGCGCTAATGCGACCGATGATGTCAAAATTTTGAAAAAGGAGTACAGCGCCCCAGTTACTGGGTCTAGTACGCGACTACCTTGGGGATGGGGGGTCCCGAATCTGTTTTAATTTGTGTGCCGTCTTTCTTTCAGTTTTACATCATTGCACACAATGTAAACAGCCCCCCCCCCCCCCCCCCCCCCCCCGTACCTTGAGCTGTTGAGACGAAGTAATATTTTCGGGAAACCAGTCACAGGGTGATACGCTGATGCATATTCGTTACTTAGTTAACAAATAAACAGAACAAAACAAAATAAAACAAAGGCCTAAACAAATAAACAAAACAAAACAAAACGAAGCATAGGCCTAAAAAGTAAACATTAAATATGTCATAAAGTCTTTAAATAAACGTATCACAGATTTGTCAAAAGCTGGGAAATATTTACAACTTACCTCAAGAAATTTTTTAACTGGACTAAGCGAGAAATTTGAAAAATATGTAGATTCTGATGTATCGTAGGAGGTCCTGTTTTCAGGCCGTCCCTGAAATCGATGCAAATCTTTTACCTCTCTGCGCGCGATGTAAACAGTCCCTAGATACAATTTTTGTGGTTTGACTTGCCAAGCAAAGAGTCTCCTCTCCTTTGACCAAAACTTAGAATTATGTGAGGCTCCACTGGCAAGTTGCACTTGTATTACAAAAATTTGTGGTATTTTAGGCATTTCTACAAGGTACAAAAATATGTCATACTGTCGGGGCCATAAAAAAAAATTGCCCGCCGAAAAAGTTTCATCGAACAATTTTTCAATTCACAATTCACGATGATAAAATCATGTGACTTAAAATTCTGCTGAGTATTCTGGGGAAAAAAATACAGAGGCTTAAAGGAGCCATGTGTCTTATATCGTTTTCTAACAGTCTGGAGAATTTTTTAAACCTCATATCATTTATTATTAATAACATTAAAATTTAAACATTGGCTTGGTGATTCAAATATCACTGTTTATTGATATGCTTTATTATAAATGTTAAGAAACATAAAAAGATTCAAAACTTTTTTAAAAATCAGATTTGAAAGCCAAGACTTATTGACACTTTTTTATGTTTTTATTTTTTTTTTAGTTTTTGCAAATTACCATCGTAATTTTTAAAATTAAATAAAAAATATTTTGAATAAAATGAAGACAACTGCTGGCTATAGAGTCGTACACAACGTCTCACAGAACACTTGAAGTCACTGCAGATGTTTCGTCTGCGTATGGCTTCACCAGGACACCATACTTTCTTGTTTGCCTCGAAAACAGGTCAAACTCAAAACACGGGGACGCTATTGAAGTCATCGAAGATCGGTGCGTGGTGTGAAAGTTTCAATGTCTATCAAGTTTTAATATATTTTTACATACTTCTTATAACAAAGGAAGGTAATTAGGGCATCAGTTGATATATGGCATCATTATTTTTTTTCAATTCAAAGAAAAAGGCATAGTACATCGAAAACCGGACACGGGAGGATAGATACAGCGAGGCATATATGCAACACGACGTATGAAGCTAAACCACGAATGGTTGTGGTCAAACTGCGTATGCGCAAAGCTTTCGTAGTCTCTAAATGGTATCTCGCAGTCGTTATATGTCGTGTTCGGTTTTAGGTAGTATTTACTAGGAAAATAGGGTTGGTTTTATTCAATAACTCTAAATTTGTCCCACGTTACGTAAAAGAATTGCTTAGTAAACTGTCCTAGTAAACTGTCCACTAGTGGTTAGGTTAGATCATTGATGTTTTGTTACCTGGATGTTTTGATCTCTTCAAAATTAAAAGCAGTATACTTTTGAATATTCATGACTGCCTGTCAAACTCGGCCAAGTGATGTGTGTGATTGACATTAGTTGTTGAATATGCAATAGTTATGCAATAGTTTTGCATATTAAGTTATCATCATACGTTGTATAGTCGTGGCAGCATGACAGGAAGTGGAATTGAACACGCACGCTACGGACGCACACAATAAACACGTGGAAACATTATTTAAGGGTGGGGGGGGGGGTTCTCTGCTCAAGTACAGTACTCCTCACTTCTACTGTTGCTCGTTGATGAGAAGGACCCGTTAAGAAACTTAGTTGTATGATTGTATTCATGTTGGACAGCCAAAATGGCTTCGTCATCAGATTCGGAAAATCAGAATGCAGATTGTTCGCTCCCATCTCCTTCTGAACCCAAACCATCTACTTCTGAATCCAAACAGGTAAATGTAAATCATTTAAATTGTGGACCCTACTGGTACTGGTAGTAATGAGTACAACTCTTTTCACAGCAACACTAATTAACAAGATTGAAGTTTACCCGACCATTTTGATGATTCCTAAACGCAGTTTTCTCAGATTGTTACCTTTTACTGGTATCTACCTCTGTGGGCGTCGGTGACGAAATGTTATCACTGGCGGAAGTTGTTTGGTTTATTTGATTATAAATGCAATTATTTATTTCATTTTTTATGTTATTTTATTATTTTGAATGGAGTCCTAAAACTCAATTTATTCAGTCTTCAAAACATCTAACTTTAGGTCTATAAATAGGCTACACAGATTGAAGAGCCGTACATCACAAAATTCAGATATAAAGTATAGTTAACTAAAATAAGACACATCAATTTAAAACTTATTTTTTATTTATTTTATATATATATATATAAAATTTTTAATATTAATATAATTTGAATTTTGAATATTATTAAAATTGACAAACTTCGTGACCCGAAGGTCAAACTACAGAGTCATTACAATAGTTAGAAATAGATAAGACATATACAAAAAATTAAAAGTACACCTTAATAGCAAAAATAAATGTATATGTATTACTAACTTTGATTGGCTATAATGTTCCCGTTTTTTCTAGATACCTTCTCTTAATCCTTTGCTCCTCTTTTGTTTGCTATAAATGGATATGTTTGCGTTTGTGTTTGTTATTGCTTCTGACGAAGGTCCGGATTGGAACGAAAGCTAAGGCCATCTACCCTACTAATTTTATATATACATATTATAGTATTATATTATAGTCTATACATTTTTTCTTATAGTTCATTGGTTTTCACATTAATTGATGTTATTGTTGTTGTACTTATCTTAATCATGCCACCATTGAAGCTTGGATTAGAGAGGCTTTGACCCACATATTTTAGGTAGACTAGTGTTTTCTATTCTGCTGGTTAATTGGCTTGAATCTGTGATACTTTATTTTTGTGCCATCGTTTGCTCATGCATTACCCTTTCCCGTCCCACCCTATCACTAGTATCAGTATCAGTTCCGGCTTCATTTTGACTTATATTATGGGTTCATTTTGTCACTAGTGTACTTAAACTTGTATTGTTAATTGTTTACATGTATTGTTTGTATTGTTTTGTGGGCCAAATAAACAGCAATTGTACTTGTATATATGCCCCTACCTTGTTTTTATGATTACAACTTTTTCTAATAACTACTAAGACTCGCTAACTATATCTAATACCTCAGTGTAGTCCAAGATTCGTTTTATGAAAATGATCGATTATTTTCTAAACAATTACAATCATTACAACAGTCGTTTTCCTCTTTCCTGCTTAAAATTTCACACACCACCACTCATTATGTTAAAGGGAAAGTATACCTTAGGTTTTTGGAACCGTTCGAATATATAGGCCTATACAATAAAACTAACCTGTGAAAATTCCATTTCAAAAGGTGGTCGCGTTTTTGATATACCGCCAAAAATCCGGAGCGAATAATATGTCCATCGCATGCAGGAAAAATAATCCGCCATTGGAATACACAATATGAGAAACGTATTTGCAGATACGTTTCTCATATCCAAATTTGTGGGGATAACAACTGATATTCCATAACTATACGTTACTTCGAAGTGAAATGTTTCTCAAAATGCTTTATAATATCGAAAGCTGCTAGAGACCTACATCTAAGTTTATGTTTGCATTAATTTTAAGAATGATTACCAAACGTGTACCTTCCCTTTAAGGTTCTGATCTGGAGCATCTCGACTGCAACTTGAAAACAGCACTCGCCAAACCGATGAGGGAGAGAAAAATTCAGTTTTATTTAGAGAGCACATCATGGCTCCCTGCCCTGACATTCCTTTAAGAAAAATCATTTAAATACACACTGTTTATAGCTAAACAAGTAAACGACATTCATTTAGATTGCAAATAACTATAGGCTACTTTATGTAATGTTGATGGCGGTTTTAAGTATTCAACTAGTACGATTGCTCAGTAAATATTTAATTTTGTTCTTATGTTTGGAATTTGTTTTTGTTTAGCCATGGAGGTAGGATGTTCCTCATGCCTAAGCCCATGTAACGCTTATTATTACAGTAAACAGTCTTTATTTTATTGCTCACAAATAAACCCCCAACGAACTGTATATCATTTGAAAGAGTAAACAAATTATCTTTATTGTGCTATATATTTTCCCCTGTTCCCCAAATCAGAAAGACACCAAACTTATTGTTTACCATACAGAGTCGTTAACTACGTTGAGTGATGTACAGAAATGTAAATGTATATTCTAGTATTACCAATTCATAATGGGGTAAACCTTTTCTTTATATATGAATGTCTTAAATTTCCCCAGTTACCATGTTAACCATATGTCACGGTGATGTTTACAATGGAGCCACAGAGCCTGGACCAAGTTA
Source organism: Plazaster borealis (assembly GCA_021014325.1). Taxonomy (NCBI): domain Eukaryota; kingdom Metazoa; phylum Echinodermata; class Asteroidea; order Forcipulatida; family Labidiasteridae; genus Plazaster; species Plazaster borealis. Next base: position 15,466,899 of record CM037468.1, on the reverse strand, counting down.
CTGCAGACATGGTTATAGAGCAGTTGCTCTATGGTTATACACAACTCAATGGAAGAAAACACTAAATCTTATATTTGTGGAGATTTCAATGTCTGATTTTATAAACTGTTGATATGAAGGATAAGGGGCACATCTCATGTGTGGAAATTGTGGCACAAGATGGACCCATGGCCAGTGTTGTACTCGCCTGCCAATAAATTACATAGAATGTACAAGGTAATAAGATTGGATGTTTTTATTTGTATTCACAGATAACTCAAAGAAATCTCCAGTACAATAGGCGAAAATGGAGGAAACTTGCTGATACGGTAAGAATTGTAATTTATTTTACAGCTAGTTGGAACATCATGCTTTGAAAGTAAATGCATCTGAGTATGTTCGTGGTGAACAACTTTTTAGATTTGTTTTAAATCACCCAGCATTATGAGCAGACCTGACAAACTGGTGTGGGTCTCATGGGTTTGGGAATGAACATCAGAAAGACGATCTTTCTTATCGGATAAAAGTTAATGGTGCGTGACACTATAGAATTTTTCCAGAAAAACGGTGCGACTTAAAGAAACCACACCCGCTCGCAATTATTTTCAATTTTCTTTTCAAACTTAACCAATTTAATACTAATTTATCTAGCATTGTAACAATGAAGGGGAGACTCTTATTGATCTGTTTTGCTTACGTGCCTCTGCAATCTCCTTTTCGTGAATCAAAGATAAAACAAGTTTTAACATCATCCTTTATGAAGCATTTTGGTTTGTTAAAAATGACTTTGTTTAGAGTGTAAGCTTATTAACCTTACAGACGAGCATGCGAGGAGTTTAATCGACCCTTAATCCAAAAGTGTTAAAATAACCCTCCGTTTGAACGCAAAAAATACAGTCCAATTTTACCCATGCACAGATAACCTAGTATTAGTGGATTAGAGGGAAATGCGTGAATTTGAATGCGTGCTGATGAATTTGATAAATTGTCCTGAAATTGGGCTGGAAAAGCTATAATATACATTCATTTTGAGTTTTGCTTTCTATACCACAATAAAAACAAATATACATCAGAAACTTTAAATAGCAACAACAACAAAGCCGAGATAGCACATGGAATTTTGTGAATATGTGCTTTTGGTGGAAAACAAACTATTAACAGAGTAATAATGTTGGAAAATAACGTGTCGGAACATAGGTGTGTCGAAATATAGGAGTGTCGAAATATAGGTTGAGCTGACAGAACAGGGGTGTCGGAATATAGGGGTGTTGGAGCTCGGAATATAGATTGTGTTGTCAGAACATAGGGGTGTCGGAACATGGGGTGTCGGAACATAGTGGGTCATGGGAATTCGGTGAGTTTGGCTAATGGGAAATTCACGTAATGACCACACAGTACACTTTCTGTTGTAAGCTGAGATTATCACTTCATGGAGAATACGTGGGATTTCATATGCGATAATCGCTCCTCCCGACGGTCGGGAGGATGGAGGGTTATCGCAACTAATAAGGATTTCACAGGTCGACACATCACAGATAAACAACAGTCACTCATCCCTGATCAATCTCATTAACAACCCATTGCACAGTTCAAGGGTCAAGGTTCGTTTATTTTCCACAGTATCAAGAAGTAAAAAGACATTTATCACTCAGCAAGAGCGATCAGTTTAAAGAATACAATTTAACAGTATATATCAAGAACAAGATTAAAATAAACATGACACTGCAGAGGGATACATTTTAGAAGCAGAGCTTGTAGGCAATGGTCCCTAAAAACATCGGTTGCATTGAGACAGAGAATAAGAATTAGGTGAACCAAAAGGAAGGTCCCGTGGTCGAGCCACAAGAAACAAAATATGCACAAGCACGTAGGCCCCTACTCGAAAAATAAATTTAAGTAGTTAAGGAAAACAAGAAAGGCAGTGGAGTAAAACTAACACAACGGCCTTGCAGGTATGCCAGTAGAGTATACCAACCGAAACCATCTTCCTCCATGCCGAAACTGAGTGGTCACACCTAGGGGATCCCGCGGCGGGCGAGGATCTCAAGAAGAGACCACCCAGTCCCGGTCAGTACTGTATACCAGTTTAGATCATAAGTGACGAAATGGCACAACCGAAAAGGTTTCTTTATTAAATCCCTCCGATGACCCGCCGGTTACGTCTGCAACCTATCTACCGAAAATTATTTTTTCTTAAATACTCGTTCATTTTTGTTTAGTATTTTTTTTTAAAGCAAAAACAGGTGACACCCTTTAAAGGCACTGAACACGTTTGGTAATTACTCAAAATATATATTAGCATAACAACTTACTTGGTAACGAGCAACGGAGAGCTGTTGATAGTATAAAACATTTTGAGAAATGACTCCCTCTGAAAAACGTAGTTTTTGAGGAAAAAAGGTAATTTCGCACTAAAATGTTAAAAGACTTCAGGTCTGAAGCCTTTTTAGGTATCTGAAAGCACACAAATTTTTACAACAATGGTGTTTTTTCTTTCATCATTTTCTTGCAACTTCGATGACCAATTGAGCCCAAATTTTCACAGGTTTGTTATTTTATGCATTATGTTGGGATACACGAAGTGGGAATACTGGTCTTTGACAATTACCAAACGTGTTCAGTGCTTTTAAGTTCTACCTTCAGGCAGGCCCGATTGACATGGTCTATGGCCCGAAAACTTGGCGGTCTCGAAAACATATTAATAACAACAACAACAAATAATAATATTAATGTGTACATCCGGAGCGAATAATGTCCACACCGGAAAAATAATCCGTAATTGGAAAACACAATCTGAGAAACGTATCTGCGGATACGTTTTTCAGATTTAAATTCAATTGGGGGATAAAAACTGATATCTTTGTCCATAACTACATTACAAGTGAAATGTTTCTCAAAATGCTTTTTACTATCGAAAGCTGCTGTACTTATTACCAAGTAAGTTTTTATTGCCATTAATTTTCAGATTGATTACCAAACGTATACCCATTCTTGTTTTATTCATTTTCAGGCCGAGAAGTGGATTGACGCGCAAGGACCTTAAGTGACTCCCTTTGTTATCATGCGCCTTAGCAAGGGAGTTCTGGAATGGGGTGGTAAGGGTTCTTTTCAAAGATCTCTATTTACACTTGTTATGTTATTTTTCCTTTTTCATTAAATGCAAGTATAAGGTGTAGTGATTTTTGACATTGTTTTTGTGTGTTTCAAATCAGGTCCTTCATTCATGCGTCCGTTCGCGGACAATATGGACGTGATGTCCAGATTTAAGGAAGCGGCTTTGACGAGGCCTGTATCGTTTGGCAACCGCAAAGGTGAGGCGTCTCATGTTTCATAATTTGTGTTGATGTAGCTTGATGTAGCTAAAATGCTTGATACCCTACTTGTTCAATGAATAAGGTAGGTTCATGTGTAATAAAGTAGCCTATGTACCTTTTTTCTTTATATTAGCTCTCTGATTCCCCTAGCTCGGTGGTTACACATGGTATTTGTATTTGTTATGAAATGCTTTATTAAATGGGCCCTTATGTCACCCCCCCCCCCCCAAGTGAACAATATTAGGCCTATGTGTACTTATAATGAAGAAATGTTTCTTTCTTTTTAGTACACGCTACCAGACCTATACATCGGAGTAGTGGACAGACTGGATCAGTTGACTTAACTAATGTGGACTGTAGAAGTCCGACAGTTGCATCCCTGAGACGGCTCATCACAGCTGTCTGCAATTCAAAAGGTATAAGAACTGCAACTATTAATTTACTTTTCTGTGCTACCTTGTGTATCGATACTGCACTGTCTTTTATAGACAATTTGTAAAATAGGTTTAAATTCACTAATTGATGCATACATTTAATTGTTTATTTCTATATGAATTTTATGTAAACCTAGGTCTAAGTGCATTCTGGACGACAGCTGCCAACAGGCCTTCATGGTGGCCTATTGAAGTGCCGTTTCAGTCACCCAATTGTAAGAGTTGGTTTCATTGTCTGTGCACTGGAGTCTCTATGGGAGCAGCAAATACAATGAAATTTGTTTGTTGTTCTTTGAGCTCCTTGACCAGGTAAGATTTCTTTTGTTTCTTGGTCTGAGTGAGCAACAATCACAGCTTAACTTTCTTCATGGCTGTATATTAATGTAGTAACACGCGAGGGTGTGCCTACGGGGTCGTCCTTGCTTGAGCGTGGACGGGGGAGGGGAGACGATCCCAATGATATAGTAATTATTGTCGGGATCCCGACATTATCTCATGTCTGTCAACCGTACAAACAATTTTGCATGTAACAGGGCCTACATTTCGAAACGGCATCATCTTGCAACATTTTTTTGTGTGTGTACTATGTTGTTGAGTAGGCCCATATGTATAGGCTAATTATAATTAACTTATGTTATAAGTATTTGCTGTCCGAACATTTATAAGCTCAAACTCTTAAAAATTTGAACTTTTTGTAGACTGGCAAAAAGTCCATGAGTTACTATTGGTTTAAGACATTATGTGCTTCTGTTAAATAACGCGGGTCATTTGCAATCGGTTGTTCTATTAATATTACATGTATTCTGTAACTGATACTGTTTGCATTGTTATTACAAATTACTTTATTTAGTGTTGCGAAGCTTGATGGCACTGAAGTGACTGTGGGAGATGTCAATCGTCTTCAGAGAGGAGAAGACATTTCTGGGGATGCGATTGATTTCTGTATGAGGTATTATAACAATTAGGATTACACCATCAGGCCTTATTATTTGATTGTAGGATTATAAGTCATACCATTATACACGGCCTAAACTACAAATCATGCATTTTGGTTGTATTCACCGTGCATTTTTGTCCCAATCTGGAATACAATCTTGAAGAGAGTTTATTATATTACAGTTTTATCTTCAATTACATTTTGATGTGATGAAAAAGAGTGATGAATGCTTTGCATTCGTGCACTATAGAAAACAGTTCCATTTATTGAGAGATAGACTACTCCATTTTGCCTCATCGGATATTTTCCTCAATTGGCTTCATGATAGAAGGATAAAGATTTCATGATAGAGTGCTATCTCAGTAAACACTGTGTTTGCTATCAGTCAGACAAAACCAAATCATGATCACAGACTTAGAACCAAGTCTACAGATTCACTGCTTTATATAAAAGTCTTTCTTATAACCAAAGCACAAGATTTTGTAAACATCCAACTATTATTACAATAATGTGATATTGATACATAGGTACATCATCAACCATACAGCTGGACATCAAGGTGCATTTGTCTTTCCTTATTTCGTTGGACAACTCCTGCAGCCAACCAGCTGGCTGCATACACTGCAGGGTGACCAAGCTGTCCAACGGATGAAGGAGCATCTAAAGGCACTCGGAAATTCCCTACATCTCCTTCGGACTGGGAACTTATTATTTCCAGTTTGTATACTGTAAGTGCCACATGTACCACAACCATCCTCTATACCATTTTGAATACTTAGGTATTACATGCTGTGATTCAAGTTTGCCTGTGTACAGATTTACATTGGCTTTTGCCACAAAACTTTCCTGCTTCATTTTTTCCCCTAGCAATTTGTTAACACCCTAGCTTGTACTTTGAAGCATGGCATTCAAGCTTCTTTTTTTTGCTAGCCTGTCTGATAACCTTTTATTTTCTGTTCGTTAAATTTGTGCATCTTTAATTTTATTTAGTCATTTCATTTCTTTGTGGCATTTTTTCCTGTGTCATTCTGTCTACAGGAACACTTTGCTTTAAAGTTGTGCTAATGGCATTGTATTGTTTTTATTTTATTTTCAGGAATCACTGGGTTGGTATTGTGGTGCAAAGGGAAGCCAAAACGTGAGATTTTCTTTTGCTTTGTTTCTGTTTTATGTGCTTTTCTTTTACAAGGTAGTGTCATAAATATAGCAATTATTTAATCACAATAAATCACTGATAAGATTTTACTCATTGCATTTAAAAATTCCACAAAATCTTTAAAACAATAAAAGTAAGCACAAGAAACAATTGGCCCCCCCCACCCCCATTTTTTTTAATGTAATATATGATGATGATGATGATAAATGGTTTATTTATTATTTCACAATAAAAAGACATCACAATCAGAAGATTGAATTGGGTCTAAATTTACATTAATTCAATTAAAAATTCATTAGAAAATATATATAATAATAATAATAATAATAATAATAATAATACAAAATTATATACTTTTCCTTATTTCCTTTGTAAAGGTTGCACATTCTAGACTCTCTACCTGGGTTTCTTGGAGTTGATGTTTACCGCCGTCTGCACAACTTTGTCATCAGGTTTGGCATAATTACATTTACTTTATTACAATTCCGGTGTTCTTTGTGTACCAATCTCTGAACTTGGTTGTGTGGCTTCTGACTAGCACCCCTGAACAAAGATATTGACAAAATTATAGCTCAGTTGGTACAGTGCCGGCACGTTAATCCGGAGGTCATTGGTTCAAATCCCGCTCTAATCAATTTGTTTTTGTTTAACTCTAATTTTTCTCTGAACTTGTCTTGTGCAAACAAGTTTGTATACTATGTAAGCAGATATAACTTAATACTGACAGCTTGCTCACAAGATTGACAAAAACTTACAATAATGACAATACACTTGTTTATGGCAGACACTCACTGACACAATAATATTAAATTAAAGTTAGTTTGTTTTTAATAACAATTGGATTGCCCAGTAGTCACTGTGATGGAATTATTGCAATCAGTGCTATTGGTTTTGAATCATGCTTTTTGTAAGGGTTTTGAATTTGTAAACAACCTTTTGAGTAATCAACTACCGTATACTGTCACATTCGCTATCTATAAAATTGCAGCAGAAATCTGGGGATGGGGGCCATAGAAAGGGTATTAAAGCCCAACAAGGCTGTTAAAGGAAATATTATTTTTCATTGATCTGAAGGTAAATTGTACCTTTTTATAAACAGATATCTTTATTTGGTTGATCAATGTGCTGCTGTTGATGGAACCCAAGTGGAAGAACAAGTACTGATCATGGATGTTCCTGAGGTATAGCAGTTTACACAGAAATTATATAGGTTTTATTTAAAAACAAATACATACATTTTTGTTAAGGACTTGATGTTACATTCATTTGAATTTTCTGAACTATGGAATAACTGTCAGACTTAAGCCCGGTTCATACTTCTTGCGAATGCTTCGTGCGTAGCGAATTTCCTTGCGTCACAATTGGAAAACGAGCGCGTACCTATTATTGCGTAACGAAAATTCGCTTCGCATTCGCATTTGCAGGAAGTATGAACCGGGCTTTATGCTTGAAATTCATTTTTAGAAAATCACATCTATTCCACCTGTAAAGTTTTCAAATTCCCAAAAATCTACTTTTATGAAAAACACTCAAATTCGTTTTAAACGTTGATAAATGTATTTTCAAAGATTACAGCATTTCAAATGATAAAATATTTCTCAATACAGTATATGTCCTTATCAAATGATAATTTTTCAAATGTAAATCTGCATAATAATTATCACCAAAGTTGTATTACACATTGAATGGAAAAATTTAAATTTTATAATTTATGACCGGATATGTTACACGTGTTATCAACACCTAACATTATTTTGTTCATCTACCAATTCTGCAGGTGAAACAGCAAGTCAACACACATGATTGTGGCATATTCCTTCTTGCAAATTTTGAGGCTTTTATGAATGTAAGCATTACCAGTTTTTCTTGAAGTTGTTCTGGTCTTAATCTGTTTTTCGTCAATTATAAGTTTAGCATCTGCCTTTTGTTAGTATTCACCACATACAGGTGGGAGGGGTTGAGTCAAAGAAGCAAGGAAGCAAATACCTTTTTAGAAAGGCCCTTATAAATAAAATAAATTTCAAAACAAAATTCACATTGAGGGTGAAAATTAACAGGAAGCACTTTGAACACATTTGACAAGGCCACTCTAAACCAGCAAACAAGGAGCCTCCGGTCTGCAGTACAACAATTTTTTATTTTGTATTTCTAGACCAACATGAATCATAACCATACAGTTAACATTTCTTTGCATCTACATCATAATAACCTAACTTTTGACCTACTCTTTACCTAAATTTTCTCAGGGAGTTGAGTTCGGCAACATCTCTACAAATGGAGTAACCATGAGACGAATGGTCCTGGCTGTGGTGCACAGATGCAGCATGCTGTCATCATAGTCCTGATAAAAGTCATGACTGACTGACTGACTGACTGACTGACTTTCTCTATGAAATTCTCAGCATTCTTCACCAGAAATCATCTCGAAAAATGGCGAGATGTCTTTTGGTTATAACAACATGTAGGCATATTTCATGTTGATTTTTTCATGAGAATTTGTTTATTTCCCAAAATGTTAGTAATTGGTTGGGGTGGTGGGGTTGACATTTTTCAAATTCATTCACAAGACCAGCAAGTTTAAAATAAATACCAGATGCATTGGGTCAAACTGTATCAATAACTTTTATTTCAAACATGTTTGGTAGTTTCAGTACTCATTCTTTATATAATGGTCATTTTTTCAGCAGAAAAATTCAAAATATGCACTAAGAAAGTGGAAAAGAGGTTTATACCAAAACAAATCTGCTATCACTGTAGGTTGTGTACTTTAGAACTGAGCCTGTGAGTAACCATGATGACCAAACAATTATGAGTAATGTTTGAGAAGACAGGTGAATTCCAAAAGGACACCAATTTGGGACACAAGTGTACACAGCTGTATTTCCAATATACATGTAGTCGCAATAATCTTCTTAAAAATGAAGGTGATCAGACCTCGTAGTGCTGTTACTCAGTCTTGAGCTATACACTCATCTAATTGGATCAGTTTGATAATTGGCTTCACTGCACTACTGTATGCCAAAATTGCTGCTTCCAACAAGTCTGCTGCTCCACTTGAATATATGTGGCATTCTTAATTATCTTGCTAACTTATTATTTTGTATATTAATCACTATTGAACAATAATACAAATTTATGGTATATTCTTTTTCATTGGAATTATTTAATTTCATTCCCTGATTCCAAATACATTTTGAATAAAAACGTTCAAAAAATTACTGCGGTGCAGAGTTTCTCTTAAAACAATCAACTAGACAAAAATATAATCGTTGACCCCTGTCATAGTCTGCTTATCAAACCAACAACTTATTTTGAAATGAAAATTAAATCACAATTCTGTCAAATTTCATCACATTGCTTGTTGAACATTTTAGGAAACAGCAAAGTACTTTTTATGTTTCAAAAAGTGTCTCTCTTTTTCACAATCCTATTGTACAAGTGTGATAAAAGAAAGCTGCACCACAAAGATTTCCTCAAAGTATGACATGTGTCATTAGTATGATTTGTTCTGTGTATCAGCCTACAGCAAGCTCTTTTTAAGGGTATGAACTCAAAAGTTTTTAATAAAAGAATCATTTTGATAATTGTTAAATTTGATGTTGGGAATTATAGCATTCCGGTGTGTTTTAATTTGTCTGTACATGTACTCTGTGTAGGCCCACAACATTATTTTGAGCAAGTTTAAAGGCACTGTAGACGTTTGGTAATGACTCAAAACAAATAATTATTAGCATAACAACTTACTTGGTAACGAGCAACGGAGAGCTGCAGATAGTATAAAACATCGTAGGAAACGAATCCCTCTGAAGTAACGTAGTTTTTGATAAAATAGGTCATTTCTCACTAAATTAATAACAACTTCTGGCAAGAGGTTTTTATTCCTATATGAAAGCACACAAATTTGTACAACAAGGGTGTTTTTTCTTTCATCATTTTCTTGCAACTTCGATGACCAATCGAGCCCAAATTTTCACAGGCTTGTTATTTTATGCATAATTATGTTGGGACACACCAAGTGAGAACACTGGTCTTTGACAATTACCAAACGTGTTCAGTGCCTTTAAGAAGTGAAAACTTGATACTGAAACTAGGAATACAAATGCAATGAGATTGCCTGTAGTGCAAATTTGAACCGTCCAGCATTGAAAATGATAACACGATGCTTTTTAAAAGGGGGAGCCATCTAATTTTAGCCTACTCTAATCTCAACCAGAATTCACAACAAGCACATTGAAAAACACTTTAATGGAAAGAGGCGAGTCAATTAATCATAGTAGGTCCCTACGGGTTACAAATGTCTTTGTTTTACTGCAAATGTCATATAGATTAGTTTCGGCAAAAACATGGTAAAATAAAGAGATAAGGAACTCATAAATGTTGAGTTTCAAGTGAAGCGCACATCTTTTTTACTTCACTTCTCTTCGGCACAAATTATGAACACATGTTAAATTCTTAACACAAGAGGGCGCTATTGCTTTGAATCTCTGGCGAATCATCCTGCTGAGGTAAAGGCCTAAACCGGGCCAAATTTCATAGAGCTGTTTAATTAAAACAAAACATATTTTATTCGAAGCCAAAATAAGCATGGATGCCAGTTATCGGTTGTGCACGTAACATGGCATTGTGAACAGGTTCATTTTTAACTAGAATTTTTATTTTTCACTTTTTTGGTAATATATAGCAAATTTTCTTGAAGTTGTTTTCAAAATGTTAAAATAATGGGTTTTTCTTCATAAAATATTACTGAAGGAACAAAGTAAAAATCGGGTGCAAATTTTAAAATACTTTTAGTTAGCAAAACAATTTGCCACAGTTGTACTCCAAACTATTATTGTATCATAATATCAAAGAAAAATACGCAAAGCTTTTTATTTAAAATGTATACTTCATTATTGAGAAAGCTGACAAAAAGAGAGTTTATTTGTGGCTCAGTGGTAATAATTTAAGTAAGGGATAGATTTTCCTATCCCTTGTTGCTCAAACCCAGCCGAAAAGAGGAGGGGTAGATTTTTCTTTTCTATCCCTTGAATCTCAAACATGACAAAATGTGCGATATATTGCTAAGAAATAACTGGAATTTATCAATTTTTAAATTGTTAGCCTAGAAAAATTAGATTGATTCGTAAAATTTGGAGCATGTTTTCACAATTTGTATGAAAAAATGGTAAAAGAAAAATTTGTGCTTTAAAATCCCGTTTCGATAGCAATTTTTTGACCATAATGACAACTGCTGTAAATTTGAGAAATAACCAAAAATTAAATAGTGCAATTAAAAATACACCTGTTGCTCTTAGCCTTACTCTTTGATTTTGTTGTGCTTAAGTACTTTGTTTATTGCTTAAGTAGCTCTATGAAATTTGGCCCAGCTCCTCATCACTGCATGGGACACAACATCGGTGACTGCTCTAAATTCCGACACCCCTATGTTCCGAAAACCCTATATTCCGAAACCTCGTCGTGATTTACACGCTATGTTTAGGGTAAGGGTTAGGGTTAGGTTGGGGTTAGGATTGGGAAAATATACTAGGGATGTCGGAACAATAAGGGTGTTGGAACATAGGTGTGTAACCGGTCTATTATTTGTATCAAAATTAAGAAGAACACTGACTCAACCAATAATAACAATCTCATATATTGTGTTTTCAGAATACAGCAACACTCAACAACAAAATACACTATCAACAAAAACCCCCGACACATTGAGCAATATTTGGCCCGGCCACGCCCTATTAAATTTCTGTTCATGTTGAATTTTGAAATGTTTTTACTTGCGAGTAGTCTAAATGGCCCCTAAACATTATAGTTTTATCAGCAGATCATTTAGGAAATGGGCAGACAAAATTTGACCCGAACGATTTTTGAAAGATGCTGAGATGAGGCTTCTATATAAGAGAGAGAAGAGACAAAACACGGCACCAACATTAATACATGTAAACATTTGTTCACTCGTTTTTGTTTCGTAAATGATAATTATCTGGACTGAAGGAAAATAGATATACCTATAAATAATAACTTTAAATACTTTTGCACAAGTTTGACGAAAAAGGGTGCATTTCCAAGTAGGTGAAATTTATTGGAGGAGGTGTCTCAGATTTTTTGGTTAGTGTATACAAAGTCCGATAAAAATTCAACTGGCACTTTAGGTATATATAGGCCTACTTTTTACACAATTGTTCTTAAATTTATTTTCAATGTAGTGTCATAATATTAATTTGTGAAAATACTACATTTAATAGACCATTGCCGTTTACATCAATTGCTTATATCTATAATTGAAAACTTTTTAAAAAACAAATTAGGCCCATGAAAGTAACTTCTTAGAAACACAAATTTACCATTTAGTTTAATTTGATCATTACCAATACACCCGTGGTTCAATTCTTGCCAATTTGTCTGCTTCTAAAATACGGTAGTCAACACGGCATGACTCAAACAGTTAATGCCAAAAGTGTACTAATATTGTTTTATTAAGACCTTAAAGTGGTTATCCATTCTCCATACACCCTTACCGATCCCATAAATAATATCTACAATGGATACTAAGTACTGTCCACAAATCCCATCCGACACACCGGGTAATTCTAGTACCCGTTTTAAAGTATTGAAACATGTTTAAATAAACCCAAAAGGTATGTTATAAGACAAACAGAATAAACCTCGCTATTTTTACCAATTCACGTGCGGTAAAAAAACAACATCTGAATTGGCGCAGATACACTTCTTTCTGACATTTTTGTCACAAGTTGACTAACCTTGCAGTAACTGTTTGAGTAATTAACGCCCAGAAGCAGAAGCAATGTAGAATACAACATCATACAGAATTAACGAACGAAAGAGTGTCACTTGCCCCTTTTGAAAAGTCGCATTATCACCGATTTAGTTATTTGCAACTTGATGGTGTGCTTGGTGTATATTCAGACACATACATTTTTAGGCATATAGGCCTATAGGCCTACATACATATGCTTTTGACAAAACAAACAAAAAGGAAACGCATCTGTTTTCGTCTAAAGTGCTAGGTCCGATCTAATGCCGATTTACACAAAAAAATTAGTTTTAAATATAAAGTAGTTAATTTCATAGATTCGAGAAAGTTATAAGCTTTAATATTAAGGTTATTGCACGGAAAATCCGCAAATTATAAGTGGTAGTTAATTAAAAACTTAAATTAAATTGTAATTCACGTCCATTAGCCATGTTCAAACAATTTGCACGTTTTATGTATTTTGCGCATCGTCCGTGGCATAGCCTAATGCGAAATTGTTTGGATTTTGTTACATCTTTATCTGTCAAAATTCGTTCAGAGATAAATAAATCTCAAAACAATGCCTTTCGGTGAAAATCAGACCGTGAAACTTTAATATGGTAATTTTCCAACATGACCATCGCAATGGCCTTGAACACCCCCCCAAACAAAAACAAAAACCCGAAAACCCCCCGAGTGCATTGTGTTTCCTCTGAAATATTTAACTAATCTGATCGAAGTTAATGTTAATAATTAAACAAAACATTTCAGCGAGGTCCACGAAACCAGCTATTTTGTAAAATTCTTGTACATTTTCTGCAAAACCACAATGGTATGAGGCATTCATAATTACACAGAGGCCCCTTCCGATAATCAGTTGACTTCAATGGAGCTTTACGAAAAATCACTTCCAAACAAGACAATACATAAATGAAATGGAGATCAACTGGGAGTGTACGAATGTATAATTAGAAAATGTCGTTAATATATTTTATTAGAAGTTATCTGGCTACATTCAACGCGGACAATATTCTTTGATCAAGAAACTTAAAGGCAAAGTACCTTTGGTTTTGGAACCGTTCGATTGTTTCAATCAGATATAAATGAGGATTATAAATATACAATAAAACTAACCTGTGAAAAATTCATTTCAACAGGTCGTAGCGTTTTGGAGATATCGCCAAAAATCTGGAGCGGTTATGTCCGCGCAGGAAGAATAATCTTTAATTGGAATGCACATGCAGAAACGTTTCTCATATTGAAATATGTTTTGAATCCCTTTCTCTAAAACCACATTCCTTAGAAGGGAAACCTTTCTTAAACCGTTATATATTATCAACAGCTGCACTGTTACCAAGTAAGTTTTTATGGTCACTATATTTGGAGCAATTGCCAAATGTAAACCATCCCTTTAACTCCAGAGTTATAAATGTGAACTGAAAAACACCACATACAGCAACTAAATCAGAAGAAACAATTACATGTACTGCTTTTGTGCATCTTTTCTACACAATCTTCATTTATTTAACAGCATGTAAGTACTGTTTTATTACATTACATGTACTCTTATTACAAACACTAATAATTTGCAGTTGTAAATAAAATACAAAAAGGTTTTGAATGATCCAATGTAACAGTATTTTCAGAGTTGCGGTTGGGTTGTTGTCATCGTACACATGTACAGTCAACCCTCGTTATAAAGAGCAGGTTATCAAGAGGTTCTGCTTATATTCATAAAGAGTACATTCTGAAGTCCCGAATCTCATTTCTGCTTTGTGTTTCTTTGTTTTGCTGTCCTCTTAGAACAAAGTTCCTGTATAAAGAGGTAATTTGACCAGTCCCAGAGATCTTGTTACAACGAAAGTCGACTGTAGTTGCTATTTCTGGAATGTGGAAATTATAAACTATACCATATCATCTTCAATATTAATATTTTACATATAATTTCTTACATGAAGTTTATAATATTGATCGTGTTACCAATCTCCATGTGCAAAATTTCCATCTAACGTCATTAAGATAAATGCATCTGAAAATGGAGCGGCACCCCTTTAATTGAAACAAAATACTTACACACTATAATGAACACTAAAACACTAATAAAACTCTGACACGCTTATGCTAATGGATATTTCTCCACTACAGTAAGATCAATTATTTGCTTACTAGTGAGCAGCTGTATTAGCCTATGGCCCAAAGCTGCTAAGCACGAATTTTAGCAATTATTCCTATCAGAAACATGTTACCAGCAAAACTATTATGTCACATGTACCATTTGTAACGGGTTTCCTGCAGATTTTTGCAAAAGAAATGTTGTGTTGAGCAATAGTTTTCTGCTGAAGCAGCTTTATGAAATTTGGGCCATCTAATTGTTCTGAGGACTGCAGATGTAACAAATTGTGTACTCCATTAACATTTCGAAATGCTTGTTATGACAACAAGTGATGACTGAATATAACACTCGTATAACACTCATTTGTTTTCTTCGAAAAAACTATGTTCAACGCCTTGGCGCATACTTTCATGATTATGAATGTTGTTATTATTATTAACACTCACTGATAACAGGTCTTTATCATATTGCAGTCATGTTGAATTTATCACATTTACACATGTATATTATTATTTTTAATTAATAATAACTATTATAATAATAATTTGAGAGGATAAACATCCTTTATTGCAGCTGAGAAGCTGAATTGCGAAGGACACGGCTACAATGTGTTTGAGAAGCAGGCATGCAAGGGCGCCTTTGGCAGCCAGCCACATCAATGACCAAAGAGCACAGCCTGAGATAAAAAGTGTTTGATTTTTCCGGAGCGAGGAAAACCGGAGGGTCCGAAGAAAAACCCTTGTGGCACAGCAGAGAACCAACGCACAACTCTACTCACATATTGCCTTAGCCAGTTATCGAACCAGGGCCACATTGGTGACGGGCGCCACTTTACATACTAGCCACCCATGTATATTCATATATATAACTGATAGTAACTCAATATCTATATATTTTCAATATCTCGAATCAATATCTATTATTGCTGCAGTACACATGAAACATAACCATGATGGTGGGAGAATGGTCAATGTATAATTATTAACACTTTTCTGTACAAACGGCGCCTTTTAAATTTCTAACGATATATGCCGAAATATTACAGTAAAGAGGTATGAAACTTTTCCCAAACTTGAGAAAAAAATTGCAAATTTGTACATTTAGTCTTGGCAATGATTCATAAAAGTGTATATTATTACAGTCAATTTGTCAGTGGAAGTATAATAAGTGCCCTGAACATGATGTAATAATAACTTTGCAATATACTTTACATGAATAATGTGCAATACTAGTACAAGCTGGTGTTAAGTTGAATCTTCATAACGATAGGTTTGGAAAGTTAAAATATTTTTTGAACAAATAAAATTGTACCTTTAATCAGAATGCATCTCAGTAGTGGACCCTTCAATTGATTGTACGATACATTCGTTATTACAGCGCTGGTTTTGTATTGCAGCCTACATTATTATGTCATGTTGTTAATGCATCTAAACAATCAAAAGACAGTAATCAAATATTTAAATGATGCAACTTGATTTTGTAAATTCAAACATCAACTTGAATTGACTGTAATAGTATTGCCAATGCCTAACTTGTACAATAAGAAGACAATGGAGTTAGAAAGGTTCATGTCAATGATATTACAGCAATTGTTGTTGTTGTTTTTGTTTTTGTTTTTTTGGTTTTTTTTGGGGGGGGGTTGTTTAATCTATGAGCTATTTGGTACACTTTTGGATGTAACATTTTATGGAGTCTGACCACTTCAGGTGCTTTTTGCGAGTGTCGAATGTAACTAAACCATTTCAAATCAAATCAAATCAAAAACAACCTTGCTTCTTCAAGTTTTTCCCCCACAAATAAAAACGGCAATGCCACCAAAAAATGTTGTGACCCATATAGGAAAGCTGCACTTTGATACGTTGGAGAGATGAATTCATTTGCTCAGCAACCTGGCTATTGATGGTCTTGTAACGTGAATATCCATCCAGTTTATATCCAATGGAACAGGCTGATGAAATAAATAAAAAAAACCAGAAACACATACTTAGTTGTACTTAGTGGAAAGTAATAAAATCAATTAGAAAAGCAAACCAAAGTAAGCAAACAGAATAGTTTTCTTTGCATTAATGATTAGGGTCAAATTTCATGGCTCTGCTTACTGTGGAAATCTTCGGTGTCCTGTAAAGCGCAAAGTTCTGTGGGAGTTAAGTGCATAATTTCATGGTAAGCAGAGCCATGAAAATGGGCCCTGGAAGCGAATCCTTGCGTTGTGTGTGGTGATGAAGAAGAAGAGGTCATGTAACAAGCTAATGTAAATTATGTGTGACCTTTAAACTTTTATAGAAAAGTATCAATATGGATTAAGAATGAAAATTTAGTGGGATGCTGACATACATATTATTTTCACTAAAGCACTTATTTTCACTAAAGATGCACAAAAACTCATGTGCAATATTTAAATGGTTTTACCTCTTCTAATAATGTCAAGAAAAGTAGTTTCAAATCACACATTTACAGCACCACCCCAAAATCACACAACTGGAATTTCTTTGCACAAGAACACCAACTGCTTCTTGACATTTTTATGTGAAGCAAACTGCAGTAGAAAATTTGATTTTAATTCTCAATGAATTCTAAATTCTCTAAATTCTCAATTCTCTAAATTTCAAAGAAAAGATAATCATTTCCACAACCAGTGTAACAATTTTGCTCTTTTCCAGAGCATTTTTTTGGCCATGTTATGAGAATGAGGAATAACCCTAAACATTTCACAACCCCTCTTAAAAGAGAAGAACAAAAATTTCTGAGAAAAACAAATTGTGGGCAAATTTCTTACAACATGACCTCATCTCTATGTTTCTCAAAGGTCATTACATTAAGAAATTAATGAGTGCACAGAAACAGAGTAACATGTTTAAACAGTTTTGAAGTGAAAATTATTTTATTAAATGACATACAATCATCACAATTACCTTGAAATCCTTGATTAAAATATTGAAAATAAATCATTGTGCTTAACTTGTGTGCATATCTACCCAGCAAAAATAAATTAACACAAATTGAAAAACCTTGTTTGAGTTAAATTGAACATCCACAATCACTTTTACAATAGTACTTACGTGTGACAAATTTTGTCAAAAGCAAAGTGAAGGGCACATTTGGTGACTCAAACTGGTTCATAATTTCAAAACCATAACATATTCCTGAAAAAAATAAATAAATAATAGTTGGAACACATGAAAATCAGACTCTAATTTCTACACTTAGAAATGGTTGTTACTTGCTACTTTTCATACTGTGTGACCTACATGCTTCTATATCGCTTTTCACAGAGCAACAGAGAGCTGTTGATAGTATAAAACATTGTGAGAAAAGACTCCCTCTGAAGTAACGTAGTTTTTGAGAAAGAGGTAATTTCTCACTAAAATAATTAAAGACTTCAGCTGAAGCCTTTTATTCCTATCTGAAAGCACACAAATTTGTACAAAAAGGCTGTTTTTTCTTTCATCATTTTCTTGCAACTTCGATGACCAATTGAGCCCAAATTTTCACAGGTTTGTTATTTTATGCATATGTTGGGATACACCAAGTGAGAATACTGGTCTTTGACAATTACCAAACGTGTTCAGTGCCTTTAATTGAATTTGTATTGAAAAGTAAATTCAGGCATGTACTTACCATGGGGACAAAAAGCTGCAAATACTCCAGGCGTCATTCTCCCATAATTCTTAGTGTCCTTCCTGCAACTGGTCCTGGTGGTCCTTAAATTATCCATTGCATATACGCCCCTGACTCGCTGTTTGGGCAAACTGGGCCAAAAAGACATTAAATCAAAGTCATCTTCGTTGTCTGTGCTCAACCCTGCAGGAGACTCTGAAGAAGTTGACTGGCCAAATGGCGCTACTGCCAGCGAAGCATCTCATGAAAGATAGGAAAATACACGCCATCAATAACTTCCTCTAACTCAACAAGGTCAGCTACCAAAGGACACTGTAAACCAAATGAAAAATGAACAATATTTAATAAATCAATAACAATAGGAATTTCCTAGGCATCTGGGGGATCAAAGGATCAAACCTGAAACTGTTACTGAGGATTAATGTGTTGTTGTCACTAAATGAGGAAACCAGCTGAAATAAGACAAGTGAATGAGAAATACTCTTTATCTATTATTTACACATTACTCCCAACCTAAAAGTATTACACTGGCTCTCTGTTCAAAATGCATTGTCTATAACATTCTTCTTCTTATCTTCCATTGTATAGACTAACCTAAAACTAACCAGTGTCTCTGGCTTTGCTGGTACATTTTCCTGTTGCCTGTTCGGACTTGAGCATATCTATGAAGAAAAAAATATTGTCAAAGAAATCTTTGTAACAAGATGAATAAATGCGTTATTTCAAGTAGACCTAATGACCGGCTTGAAAGCTTAGAAGAAAGTTTTCAAGCAATACTTTCTGCTTATTAGCAGCCCCATGAAATTGGGCCCTGATCTTGTCTTGAACCCAACAGGGATACAACACATCATACTATGTAAGAGAAGCCGGGGTATCTTAGGAAAGGTAGTGGCTATTGTCACACAGCAATATTACAAGAGTTTTTTTCTTTAAACCAACCTTCACTCCTTTGCTGCACATATACTGAGGCAGACCGCAACACTTGGCTCCTTGCAGGGTCGCATGAACAGAAATACCCCCACTTCCAGGTACCACTGAAGCACATAGACCTTCTTGATATCATAACATAACTGCCTCTCTTGGATATGAAAACAAGGTCAGATTAAATGTGGATTTAGAGTATGATTTAACCATGAAAGAGTATAATATTAACTGAAACAGAATGTGACAAATAACACTGTCACCAGATGGGACACATTGAATTGCACTGTGGCAATTGCATTGCACTGTGGCAATTGCATTGCACTGTGGCAATTGCATGTATTGCAACAGCCTGGCATGTATTGCAACAGCCTGGCATGTATTGCAACAGCCTGGCATGTATTGCAACAGCCTGGCATGTATTGCAACAGCCTGGCATGTATTGCAACAGCCTGGCATGTATTGCAACAGCATAGCATGTATTGCAACAGCCTGGCATGTATGTATTGCAACAGCCTGGCATGTATTGCAACAGCCTGGCATGTATTGCAACAGCCTGGCATGTATTGCAACAGCCTGGCATGTATTGCAACAGCCTGGCATGTATTGCAACAGCCTGGCATGTATTGCAACAGCCTGGCATGTATTGCAACAGCCTGGCATGTATTGCAACAGCCTGGCATGTATTGCAACAGCCTGGCATGTATTGCTAAGGACGGCAGAATGTAAAATTTTACATTAATTATTCTATTGACATGGAATTTTGCTGCAATAACAAAAGGGATTAAAATAATGAAGTTGGTTGATGCATTTATAAACAAATTTCAGAATGACATGTTTTCCATTAACAATATAAACTGCAACTATAGCATTATAATCATGCATACATGCTTTAAAAATAAATAAACAAATAAAATAAAATGTACGTTGTTTTGTCAACGATTTATTGCACAGTTAAAGACATCAAGCTTCTGACCCCTGTTGTCAGACAGTGAACATGTTAAAATATTAAACAGCCTAAAACTTACCTTAATTATGTGATTCTTATTGTCAAAATCTTGTAAGACGAACTTGGTGTAATGCTCATCACAAGGCGAGATTGAACTTGTTTCCAACAGCAAATGACGGTAAATATCTCACGTTTCAAGGACTTCCGATCCACCAAAAGCATATCCTAAGGATTACAAACAAAAGACTCAAGTGTACATTATCGTATATTATTATTTATATTATTCCAATATTTATCGAAAAAGTAAACTACAACCATACACTACTACTAGGCTTTATACGTTGTGTAGTGTAGCAACCATACACAACTGATGCTAAAGAAACCACAACCATACACATGGATTCATACGTTATGTAGTGTAACAACCATACACAACTGACTAAAGACACTACAACCATACACAAGGCTTCATACGTTGTGTAGTGTAACAACCATACACAACTGACTAAAGAAACTACAACCATACACAAGGCTTCATACGTTATGTAGTGTAACAACCATACACAACTGATGCTAAGCAAACTGCAACCATACACTAGGCTTCATACGTTGTGTAGTGTAACAACCATACACAACTGATGCTAAGCAAACTGCAACCATACACTAGGCTTCATACGTTATGTAGTGTAACAACCATACACAACTGACTAAAGAAACTACAACCATACACAAGGCTTCATACGTTATGTAGTGTAACAACCATACACAACTGATCCTAAGCAAACTACAACCATACACAAGACTTCATACTTACATGTATGTAGTGTAACAACCATACACAACTGATGCTAAAGAAACCACAACCATACACATGGATTCATACATTATGTAGTGTAACAACCATACACAACTGATGCTAAAGAAACCACAACCATACACAAGGCTTCATACGTTATGTAGTGTAACAACCATACACAACTGATGCTAAGCAAACTGCAACCATACACTAGGCTTCATACGTTATGTAGTGTAACAACCATACACAACTGATGCTAAAGAAACCACAACCATACACAAGGCTTCATACGTTATGTAGTGTAACAACCATACACAACTGATGCTAAGCAAACTGCAACCATACACTAGGCTTCATACGTTATGTAGTGTAACAACCATACACAACTGATGCTAAGCAAACTGCAACCATACACAAGGCTTTATACATTGTGTAGTGTAACAACCATACACAACTGATGCTACAAACTACAACCATACACAAGGCTTCATACGTTATGTAGTGTAACAACCATACACAACTGATGCTGAGCAAACTGCAACCATACACTAGGCTTCATACGTTGTGTAGTGTAACAACCATACACAACTCATGCTAAGCAAACTGCAACCATACACTAGGCTTCATACGTTGTGTAGTGTAACAACCATACACAACTTATCCTAAGCAAACTACAACCATACACAAGACTTCATACTTATGTAGTGTAACAACCATACACAACTGATGCTAAAGAAACCACAACCATACACATGGATTCATACGTTATGTAGTGTAACAACCATACACAACTGATGCTAAGCAAACTGCAACCATACACAAGGCTTTATACATTGTGTAGTGTAACAACCATACACAACTGATGCTAAGCAAACTGCAACCACACACTAGGCTTCATACGTTGTGTAGTGTAACAACCATACACAACTGACTAAAGAAACTACAACCATACACTAGACTTCATACGTTATGTAGTGTAACAACCATACACAACTGACTAAAGAAACTACAACCATACACAAGTCTTCATACGTTGTGTAGTGTAACAACCATACACAACTGATGCTAAGCAAACTGCAACCATACACTAGGCTTCATACGTTGTGTAGTGTAACAACCATACACAACTGATGCTAAAGAAACCACAACCATACACATGGATTCATACGTTATGTAGTGTAACAACCATACACAACTGATCCTAAGCAAACTACAACCACACACTAGGCTTCATACTTATGTAGTGTAACAACCATACACAACTGACTAAAGAAACTACAACCATACACAAGACTTCATACGTTATGTAGTGTAACAACCATACACAACTGATGCTAAGCAAACTGCAACCACACACTAGGCTTCATACGTTGTGTAGTGTAACAACCATACACAACTGATGCTAAGCAAACTGCAACCACACACTAGGCTTCATACGTTGTGTAGTGTAACAACCATACACAACTGATGCTAAGCAAACTGCAACCTTACACTAGGCTTCATACGTTGTGTAGTGTAGCAACCATACACAACTGACTAAAGAAACTACAACCATACACAAGTCTTCATACGTTATGTAGTGTAACAACCATACACAACTGATGCTAAGCAAACTGCAACCACACACTAGGCTTCATACGTTGTGTAGTGTAACAACCATACACAAATGATGCTAAGCAAACTGCAACCACACACTAGGCTTCATACGTTGTGTAGTGTAACAACCATACACAACTGATGCTAAGCAAACTGCAACCATACACTAGGCTTCATACGTTGTGTAGTGTAGCAACCATACACAACTGACTAAAGAAACTACAACCATACACAAGACTTCATACGTTGTGTAGTGTAACAACCATACACAACTGATGCTAAGCAAACTGCAACCATACACTAGGCTTCATACGTTGTGTAGTGTAGCAACCATACACAACTGACTAAAGAAACTACAACCATACACTAGACTTCATACGTTATGTAGTGTAACAACCATACACAACTGATGCTAAGCAAACTGCAACCATACACTAGGCTTCATACGTTGTGTAGTGTAGCAACCATACACAACTGATGCTAAGCAAACTGCAACCATACACAAGGCTTTACGTTGTGTAGTGTAACAACCATACACAACTGATGCTAAAGAAACCACAACCATACACATGGATTCATACGTTATGTAGTGTAACAACCATACACAACTGATGCTAAGCAAACTGCAACCACACACTAGGCTTCATACGTTGTGTAGTGTAACAACCATACACAACTGATGCTAAGCAAACTGCAACCATACACTAGGCTTCATACGTTGTGTAGTGTAGCAACCATACACAACTGACTAAAGAAACTACAACCATACACAAGACTTCATACGTTGTGTAGTTTAACAACCATACACAACTGATGCTAAGCAAACTACAACCATACACAAGGCTTCATACGTTATGTAGTGTAGCAACCATACACAACTGATACTAAGCAAACGACAACTATACACAAGGCTTCATACGAAATTGTGTACAGATACACTGACACAGCTAAGAAAACTACAACCCTAAGATTCATACGTTGTGTAGTAAGTGTTGTGTGTAACAACCATGCACAACTCAATTGGAAACTTACGAAAATGTAGTTCTTCTGATACTTCTTCAGCATCACCAGGATCACCTCTGGCAGTGTCAGCAGGAAGAGTAGGATCAGTTGGGCCATGTTGCTCTCTCAGGTTCAGCTTGTTGGCCTTGGGCTTGCTTGGTTGGTTTCTCCGTGGCCGTTTTAACTTTGGTAGTTTACTAGCCTCAACTGGTGTGGTGAATTCTCCACTGACAGAACGCGAACGCAAATTAAACTGATGCCAATCTTGGTGATATTTTTCACGATTTGAGGCATTTTTCTCGACATGTTTTTCCGCCATCCTGGGGAAATCGCATGCACATCCGTCAATAAAGACACGTGTGACTGTGTGTACTTGTGACGTGGCCCGGGGGTGTGACAGGGTGAAATCTTTTTTTAGATCGTATTTATATTCACATAATGTACATGTACTGTACATGTACATGTACATTCCCTCAAGAACAATTCCAAACGCATGCGCACATTGCAATCATTATAATTTTGAACACTCCGCCTACATCCTCTAAGGACCGCCCTATTTTTTAAAATGGACTTGGTGCACATCACTGAAGAGAAAACGGCACGGACGAGAGACTAAACACATCGCTGGTTCCAACAACACACACAGTATTAACAAATCTGACAAGAAACAGGGAACCAGTGAAAGTTACCGTAGAACGTGTATGGTTGTTGTTCGTGGTTTAGCTTCATATGTCTGTTTGGTTATATATCTCGATACAGCATACAATGTGTTTGTACCAGAGTTCCGGGAGTGGTGAGACATCACGTGACACACATTGACAAGTCACTGGCGAAAAGCAGCCAATTGAGGTCGCTGTTTAAAATTTTAGTTCGTCAGTTCTGCGGCGATGGTGCGGTGTTGTTGCTGCTGTCAATTTTCTTTTTGACAATTTCTTTATTGAAACATGTTACAAAAACCAAGATTATATCGTCAGGTAGATTCTCAATAGGAACAAGTTTCTGTGAATGCTGAAGAGTGACATTTTGCGAGAGTAAACAGCTTTATCGAGAGTGTGTTGTGAGAACCTTTCTTTGACACCAGAGTCCAGAGCAGTGCAGTTGTTGACGGGTGCGGGTGATAGGTGACACTGACAGGCCTAGCTACACGGAGTATAGAGACAGTTGTCTGGTGTAGTGGTACTGGTGTGGTACAGTGGAAGTATTGCAACTCAAGTTCACGTATCTTTTATGTCAAGGATGTGAGTCGATACAAGCTTCTTAATTATTTTGTCCTTCTTAAACTTTATTAACAGATTAATAATAATATTAAGTAGCTTAAGTCAGTGGATATTGATGAATGATGGAAAAGATGCCAAATGTAAGTTAGACCATCTGACCATAGACTAGACTTAGTTAGACTGAGCAAGGAAAAACGTTTAGAGTTACACAGCAACTACCTGGTACCGGTTAACTTTTAGTTAACACTACACTAGTGTTAAGCCAATTTTACAGTACAGTGCCCTCTTTGACCCGAACACGAGTAGCCAAAATTTTATAAGGTTTAAAATACCATCTAATCTTGATTTACTCAACCTAACTAAATATTTATGCACTCAGTACAATGCAGTGAGAATTTTATGAAGTTCTTTTAACTTTGTGGAAGGATTATTGGTTTTGTAACCTAACGTCGCCATTATTTGAATATTTGTTTCCCAGGTCATCACCAAGTCTCATTGATCTTCCATGGGAGGACGTTCTCATCACCCGCATCCTTCCCCATCTCAACATCATTGACATCTTCAGACTACGCTCCTTAAACAAAGACTTCTGCGACCTTGTCCAGGCTTACTTCCATTATCAGCGCACGCTGGATTGGTCCAACATCGCCGGCCGAGCAAGCGCCGAGGCTTTCAAGATCGCCACAAAGGACGTTGAGAACTTACAGAAGCTTGTCGTAACAAACTGCAGGGGTTGGTTGACTGATGCCACGCTGGTCTCCATCATTAAGCGGAACCAGCGTCTCCGTCATATTGACCTATCAGAATGTTCAGGGCTGTCGTGTCTGACGATAAACATGATTGCGGGGACGTGTCCAGATCTACAGATGATACTTCTACGGGAGTGTCATTGGGTGTCGTCGTCCATGGTTGAGTGCTTATCGATGCAGTGTAAGAATCTTGAACGTATTGATCTGACGGGATGTTGGGAGCTAAATGATGACACCATCTACATGTTGGCATCGTTGCAGCCTCAACTACGCTGGATTTCGTTGGCGAGGATCTACGGTATAACTCAAGTATCTATTGAGAGGTTGGCTTTGAATTGCTACCAGCTAGAGTATTTGGATATAGAAGGATGCTGGCGTGTCACTGATGAGGCTATTCAGTAAGTCAACCCTCCTACTGTCTGACCATTTATCAGGGTTGGGACGGTTCACTAGTTAACCGGTTAACTGGTTAACCGTAACAAAAGTAATAATAATATTATTAAATGGGGACAATAACAAAAGTCTTCTTTAATTGAACATCTTAATTTTCTTATTTCTTCCAGTAAACTTGCTCAAAAGTGTCAGAGCCTGAAGACGTTGAAGGTCCGCGACTGCCGGAATATAACAGAACGAAGCTTATCTCGACTCCGTATTCAAGGCGTGAATATCGACATCAGAAGCTTCGTCCAAAGACCCCGCCCGAATACTGTAGGCAACGCCCCAGCCAGCCAACCTATGGTCATGAGGCAGTTTCAGTTACCACTTAATTATAGATTATAAAAGTACGTGGCGCTTCAGGAAGAATTTTTCGTCCAGATTCCACATAGTGTTCTGTTGCCTTGGTAACAAACACTCATCCAAATATTACCATGGTAACAAACAACTTATTATCAACTCTCTGCAGGCAATGTTTTTAAATAATAATAGTGTACATATATTTAGCACCGTGTCTGGCATAAATGACGCCCCTGGCGCCGAACTATCAATTCAGGTAGAGACTGTTAACGACTGATTTTATGAGGCGAAGTGTGGCTGTACTTTAGACTAATTTCACAGTACTAAACATTCTTTTTGCTTCCACAGCTAGCGCAGAAATTTGTAACTAACCCTGTAAGCGAACAACGGTGACCATAAGCGCAGTACTCCATAGTAAGCACAACCATGAAATTGAGCCAAGATTGATACATTTAACAGCGTGTCGGTGAGTGGTCAAGAGCATCAAACCTGAGTTCTTGAGGCTGAGTCGTCACGAGTGTGGGTTCGAATCCCGGTCGTTACACTTGTGTTCATGGGATGGGCAAGACACTTAAATATAATTGCGCCAATTTGGCTGCCGGTGCTGCATACTCCAAAGGAGTTGAAAGATGGTTTGATAAAGGCACATTGAACAGGGTATGGTGCTTTCATATTAAGGTTTAGCACCTAATAAATGCCTATTATAATTTTTCTAAAAGTCTATGTTAGAAATCTGGTTTTTTAAATGATGTCAGTGTTTACCTTTTAAGACAAAATGCAGGGTTGGTAATTCTATGTAAAAAAATTACTTTCTGTCTGAAATCTTGTCAAGAAAATCACTTGGGAAACCACATTATTAATTCTTGTGGCCATTGTGAATAATCTTGGAAATTCCTATTATCGAGGTCAACAAACTGTTATTATAGACAATAACGGGGTTGTAGCTAGCTAGACAGGTTTAGTGGTGGGCTCTAAATCCCAATTTTGCGAAGTCCACGAAGGGCGAGTGAAGCGCGGTGGTTCACACGGGGTCCGAGGGAGGCCTCTGGTGGCCCAGATGTAACAGAACTGTTGGGAGGTTGAGGGGTAACTTGATACAAGGTAAAACAATACCTCAATGTTTTTGCTTTATACCCAGCCCACATTGGCAAAAATTATTCATGTTATGGGGCCATAATTATTCATGTTATGGGGCCATCAACCATCAACATTGCTGAAGCGCAAGCTGGTGGAAGGCGTGATGCCAAGGGCATGATGCCAAGAGCCCAATTTCAGACAGTACTGCTTGACAAATATCTTTGCTAAGCAAAAAATGAGTGGGGGACCAGTCACAACAATGCAAACTTAATGTAATTTTGGCCTGTAACCTGTTTCTGCTAAGCAATACTTTTCTGTGCTAAGCAAGTTTTTGTGCTTACTTGCTTTATGAAATTGGGCCCCGTTTCCAAAACTGTTCATGTTGTGGGGCCAATAAACATGCAATATGTTGAATGGCCCTTTTTGACCGTGTTCTTTCTCTGTGATATTTTGATAGCTCGTTATCAGCTTCAGAGCCTTCCGGGGGTGACTGGGTCAATGCCGTTATCTGACATCAATATGCTGCTTATCAATTCAGTAAGCCCATCATGAGACCAGGCTGTTTGATCAAAGACAACACTACCACAGTTGACAATATTTTGATTTGTTCTGGGGGAAATCTGTCCTGGGCGGGCAGCAAAGTGTTTGCTCAGAGTGTCGGGCAGAAATTTTGAGTTCAGGGCGCGCCCACCCAGTGTCGCCCACTGTGGCTACAATGTTTCATACTAACATAAAATTGTAAATTTTATACATTATAATGTAAATGTTATTTTAAATCTATGAATAATTATGCATAAATTATAAAAAGTGACCGTTTATTGCAAAGTATATATTTTATAGAATCGTAATCATTACATATATGTTAAGCAGTGTATACACGTTGATTTCCGAGTCTTGTGGAAACAATTCTATAGGCTGCTCAGGTGGGATTCGAACCCACGTCCCCACATTCTAAAGCCGATGACTGCTAGGCCACCAAGCATGTCCGGTGACAAGAGACCAGTTAAATCGTGTATTTAGCAGCCGTTCTGCAAACAATGTTGTAGATGGTATAATTTTGATAACAATCTGCTTTACAACGTGGGGGTCATGGGTTCGATTCCCACCCAAGTACCTGTGGATTTCTTTCCCACAAGACTCGAGGAAAGCACTGACTATACAGTGTTTATCACAAATCAGTTAACGGTAAAACCAAAAATAATATTTGTTATCCTCAATGCAATATTAACTATGATCATATTGATGAATCACAAACATTGCATATTTAATCCCCCAAAATGCACAAATATGTACTATTTATGAAATTAATGTTTAGCGTGCAATTAATGTAAAATTAATGTTTAGCTTGAAATTTATACATGTATTATTCTTTGCGGTACCCAGTGCTAATGACAGGGTACCGAGTGGCCTCTCGTTAACGGGCATGCTCTGTGGAACAAAACATTATTTTGAGGGAACAAAATATTATTTTGAGGCAATGCAATAATACTTTGAGGGAACAAAAAAAATTTTTGAGGGACCGCAATGTTATTTTGAGGGAACAAAATATTATTTTGAGGCAACGCAATGCTATTTTGAGGGAATAAAATAAAAAACTTATCCATTTAGAGACTCCGTATCTTAAAGCTCATCAGTAGTAAATATTGCCAGGCTTCATTGTGTGGTTAGCAAAACATAAGCAAGGTACCAGTCACAACAGTGTCACTTATATGGTATTTGAGTTGGTAACCGGGTTCTTCTTGAGAGCTAAGCAATCAAAACTATTTGAAAAATGCAACAATCTGTCAAGTAGGAAGGAAGGATATTATAAATGCTTATTAAACAATTAATTTTTAGGCCCAAGATTCGCTTTAAATCTGTGTAATTCCTGTGATATTTTTGTAATTTGTGGCATTTTGGTTTTAGGAAAGTCCTTGATTGTACATTACTATTCGAGTGATATTTTTTGTCTTAACGTTATATGTCATTACGCACAAAACTGTAACCAGGGTTATAAATAAAACACGCACAATTTGAATTAATTTTGGTTGTTGTACTAACTTGTCTTACTATAACTGGGAGAATCGACTGCCCCAATAATCTCCACCCCTTAATATATATTCAGCAGTCACAACTGCAAACACTTAACCAAAAGTCAAAACAGGTACTCGGTGTCTTAGATTCTTCCACTTCTATGAACAATGAATAATTTATTTCTGACCTGAATATTTAATTAACTTCAATGAATAATTTATTTCTGACCTGAATATTTAATCACCTTCATGAATTATTCAGAAGCTATCCCAAGATGTCCTCCAACCCTCCAATGTCTGAACAGTATAGTAGGGAGGATGTTCCTGTCATGAAGCTATCAGCTCTCACTCTTCCACTTCTATTATGAATAATTCATTTTCTTGAATTTTTATTCTATGTCATGAATTATTCAAATGCTATCCCAAGATGTCCTCCAACCCTCCAATGTCTGAACAGTATAGTAGGGAGGATGTTCCTGTCATGAAGCTATCAGCTCTCACTCTTCCACTTCTATTATGAATAATTCATTTTCTTGAATTTTTATTCAATGTCATGAATTATTCAGATGCTATCCCAAGATGTCCTCCAACCCTCCAATGTCTGAACAGTATAGTAGGGAGGACGTTCCTGTCATGAAGCTATCAGCTCTCACTCTTCCACTTCTATTATGAATAATTCATTTTCTTGAATATTTATTCAATGTCATGAATTATTCAGATGCTATCCCAAGATGTCCTCCAACCCTCCAATGTCTGAACAGTATAGTAGGGAGGATGTTCCCGTCACCCTCCAATGAAGCTATCCTCCTCCTCAGACTCTTCCACTTCTGAGAGCGGGGAGTAGCTTGGGCTGCTGTTGCACAATGCACTCATACAAACTTGTTACTCCTCAAAATTGCTTCGGAACGGAACCCTCCACTTCAGAAAAGGGAGAGAAGCTTGGGCTTTCATTACGAAGGGATGACGTGTCTGGCAAGTGGGGTGACTCTGAATTTGAGGTTTCCAGAAGGCCGAAGAAGACAAATTAACATTCAATTTTCACAGCGCTCCTAAGGAACATCAAATCACTTCAGGAGGACTAGTTCTTTAAGAACTAAGTTCTATTTCACAGTAGTAGTTAAATAGCAGGGCAAGTTCTTTAAGAACTAAATTGTAATTCGCGGTAGTAGATAAATAGCAGGACAAGTTCTTTCAGAACTAAATTCTATTTCACAGTAGTAGATAAAGCACGGCAAGTTCTTTCAGAATTAAATTGTATTTCGTGGTAGCAGATTAAAAGCAGGGCAAGTTCTTTCAAAACTAAATTCTATTTCGCAGTAGTAGATAATAGCAGGACAAGTTCTTTCAGAACTAAATTGTATTTTGCGGTAGTAGATAAATAGCGGGACGAGGACGAGTTCATATCAGTTCTACTCCGTGAGTAGATTATATCATAACGGTGTTACCAGCGAGCAGAAACCCCATCCACATGCATTGCCCTAAATTGTTTAACATAACTTCATAAATGCACATAAAACTTTAGCGCAGCTTAAGCGCGTTATACGTACCACCATATTGCATTAGCATCAGTGTAATGCTAACTTGCTGGTTTCGAGCTCATACTCTGAAAATACACACACACAAAACGTAAACACTGAGAAAACTTGCTGAAAAATCTTTCTTTCTTTTTGTAAATAACACAAACATTTAAAAATACAAAACTTTAATAAAAAAGTCACCTGGCTCGACAATTTTTTATAATAAAAATGAAAGTTATTAAACATGCAGCTTAAAATCAAATAACCCTAACTTTACATAACATAAAAACAAATATTACTGTTAATCAAATTACATTAGTCCATCACACGAATAAGGGTAGTTTCCCTGCATCAAAGTTTTGAAAAGCGGACCAACAAACCATAAGTTTTACTTGTAAATTCTGGTCTAGCCTTGGTCTAGAGGATGAAGCCTCCTGAACCTCCTGGGTGTTACATTTCAGAGGATTTACAGACTCTTTGGTCTAGAGGATGAAGCCTCCTGAACCTCCTGGGTGTTACATTTCAGAGGATTTACAGACTCTTTACATCACCATGAATAAAGGACTAGGGTAGTGGGCCTGGCTCTCCCCTTGGTCTAGAGGACGAAGCCCTCTGAACCTCCTGGGTATTACATTTCAGAGGATTTACAGACTCTCTACATCACCATGAATAAAGAACTAGGGTAGTGGGCCTGGGTCTCCCCTTGGTCTAGAGGATGAAGCCCTCTGAACCTCCTGGGTGTTACATTTCACGAATAACATATGTTGACACAATAATGGGCTACTTTTGTTTCCCTTGTTAGCACCTTTGCTTCGTAAAAAAAATAATAAGGTAAAATAAAATCTAAAACATTTTGCACATGTAAATATGAAAGAAAACAATTACTGACTCCCATTTGGGCAGCATCAACATAACACAAATCAAAGTCAAATTAAGTTTATACTTTCTAAAACAATAAATCATAGATGAAATAAACATGAAAAAACATTGGCCTTCTTTGGTGGTTTTGTTGCTGTTTGGAACATCCACCTTGTATCAATGGCATGCCGGCAGTTCAGCGTTCTTCCTTAACAGTAGTCCGCTGGCCAAATGCCAGCTGCAACACCCAAGGACCCAGTCAGAGCTCTGTCCAACTATCGCGTCCGGATGGTTACGCTCTTGCTTTCTGGCCAAATGCAAGTTACAACACCTAAGGACCAGTCAGAATCAGCACTGGCATGGACATCAATTGGGGGGCGTGCCTCCTCCTTAGCTACGCCACTAGTCAGAATTCTGTCCAACTAGCCCGGCTGGCTTTTTTATTAGGTCCCACTGCTACGTGGCGTGTCGTGGCTGAGCGGATAAGAACACCGAACTCAAGCTCTGGTGTACCTGATCAGCAGAGTGTGGGTTCGAGTCCCAGTCGTGACACTTGTGTCCTTAAGCAAGACACTTAACCATTATTGCTTTATCCTTTGGATGGGACGTAAAGCCGTAGGTCCCATGTATTGTATAATGCACGTAAAAGAACCCAGTGCACTTATTGTAAAGAGAAGGGGTTCACCCCGGTGTTCCTGGTTTGATCGACATTATATTGCGCCACAGCACCTTGTAAACCATTACATGGTGCTATAAAGACTTAGGTCTCATACTTCAAGTAGCTCCGCATACCTTGCAGGAAATAACACTGAGTGCCTAGTTTTAAGAGCCCAGTTTTATTACATGTAAACCACTGTTAGTTCCTATAGACCTTATGCGCATGACATCATTGGAATGGGGCGCCCTCAGCTAGAGGTCAAACGGCTGTTGCTAAGTGCTTTCTATGCTTCAACGCACATTTACGTTGTGATCTAGCCGTAGCCATAGCCACCAATCCAGACATGGCTACAGCTTACGACGCAAGTTTTGATACCATGCCTCCACAAAATATTTTGCGACAAAGTTGCAACAATTACAACTCCATCTAGCACACATGGCAATTATTTTCGATACTTGGCACTTTTATTATTGAAAAACATAGGCTAAATTTTACATTCATTACCTAGCCATTTCAAAATAAGGATTTTTTTTCTTTTCAAAAACAACTCCGTCCAACATATCTTTTATCTTTTTGTTTACAAATTTAAACACTTTTTAAACATTTCAAATAAAAACGCAAGATTAAAAAAAACAGGCGTCCTCTTGCCAACAAATACTTTCAACTAATATAAATAATGTAACATATAATATAGAAGAATGAAATGGTCAACAAACCAAGTTCAACAAACAGCTGTTCAGCAAAGATATTCACTGAGCAAACACAGGTTACCAGCTAAAACGCAGTGTGAGTCCATCAGTTGCAGCTGGTTCCCTGTTAATCTGTACTTGGAAAAAACTTTTCTTTAGAGCGATACTTTTATGGCTTTATGAATTTGGGCGCAGAGCCCCAACTTAAAAACTCTCCTATACTTGGGGATATTTTTTTGAGTTGACCAACCATTTAAAGCTATTTGTTGCATAAGTTGTGTATGGTGGCACAACTGTGCTCATATTTAACTGTACATGTGGGGATACTGTGTAGATGCAACCACCATCTGAGATCATATTGCAGTTGGCCTGATACTTCAACAAGGCAACGGAGGCAATCGTCTCCATGCCCCTGGTCATAGCCTTGATGCCCCTTGAAATAGTGGTGCCCTCTACTAAGGAACGACCGCCTTACTTACAGGAACCAAAGTATCAGGCCAGCTGCATCAATTAAAAACCACAGCGTGTGATATTGAATGGTCAGACAGTAGGAGGGTTGACTGTGTGTAGATGCATACACCACATGATATCACATATTGCAGGCTGGCAAAGTGCATCTATCATTCAAAACCACAGTGGGTGATATTGAATGGTCAGACAGTAGGATGGTTGACTGTGTTCTGTGTAGATGCATTCATCACACGGTATCATATTGCATAGTGCATCTATCATTCAAAACCACAGTGGATGATATTGAATGGTCAGACAGTAGGAGAGTTGACTATGTACTGTGTAGACGCATTCACCACATGATTGCAGGGCGGTGTCATAAGGGATTTTATCTACCATTCATAAATACCTGGGACAGTTTATCCATTCTAATTGG
This sequence comes from Plazaster borealis, assembly GCA_021014325.1. NCBI lineage: Eukaryota > Metazoa > Echinodermata > Asteroidea > Forcipulatida > Labidiasteridae > Plazaster > Plazaster borealis. The sequence continues at coordinate 15,432,941 of CM037468.1, read as the reverse complement.
TCGAGAGGAGATCACGTGCCCATGTTTAAACATGCGACATAAACATGGTGAGAAGTGTTTAAACCAGAGATGCCAACATTGAATTCCCAAAAAGAGTAGCACCGCCAAGCACTTAAAACTTAAGTTGCAAGTCAGGCATAAAACTCACCTAGTCGTAAAAAGAGGAAAATTATGACATTTATGATATAAACTAATATTTTCAGCGAAAATCACTTATTGCAAAGCGGCCTGCTCTAGAGGTCTAACAATTATGAATTGTATTCTCAGTCTTTAAAAAAAATTTTTAAAAAAATAAAAAAAATAAAAATAAAAAAATTGATTTTTTTTTTTTTTTGTATCGGACCGCAATTTGCACTAGCTTGTGCATGAAGAGAACCCTTTCCAACTAAATTCAACAAAATGCTGTAGTTTCTGTCCCATTGTTTATTCAAATGAATAATGCTCACGTTTGCACAGCAAAATAGTAATAAAAAAAAATACGTCACACCACCTGACCACAGCAGCAGGCCAGTCAAGTCTTCAAACGACTTCAGCAAGAGCAGTTTCGTCAATTGGCCTGTCCAACCAATTCCATTTCCACCCACTGCATTCTTATTTTTATAGACAGTTTTCATCAGATCTTGGCCTCCATTGCGATCGATGAAATATTTTCTTGTTGTCACCTTTAATATTTTAGTTGATCGCTGCAGCGATCGCGATGTTTCAAACAAACTCTACGACGGCGCGCGCTGAACTTGCGAATTGCATTTCAGATAAAAGTTATCACAGGGTCTGTTTGCCGCCGCATCCCACAGTCGTAAAGCGTTAAAAAAAACTGCGGAACCAGTCTCTACAAAAGCGACTGTAGAATGTATGCTGTACAAGGAGCCTTGCGGCTCAGTGTGTGCTCTGTGCTACGCGTGTGTCGGGTAGGCAAATCCTGAGTGCGATAGTTTATGGGATTGGTACCTCCTAAATAAGCACCAAAACGCGTCTGAATTCGGCGCCGCTCATCGCTTTTAACCACGCGGCAGCAGTCAACATTCGTTATAGTTTTTTATTTTATAAATACTTTTAGTATTAGTTTTTATCATGATACATTGTTCGTAACTACATTTACACTGGGCGGCTTGTTTATCGTATTTAATTGAAGATTATCGTAGCGGCGTATTCATTGCTCAAAATCGTATTTTCTACGCCCAAATCGTTTATATTGGCATCTCTGTTAAACATACGCATGACGCGCAAGCTTACGTGTCCGGATTAATTATCGCATAATGAAATCAACACATACAGGTACTCCATGCAAAATCAGATGAGCATCCATGCATTTTGACACTTCGCGAAACGGAGCCCGAGGGATGACAGGAATTGAAATTTTACCGAAAAATTTTCTAGATTTTCCAACACTATTATGCTTTACAACAAAAAGGGCATTTTATGAATGGAAATAAAAGAGTGGTGACTCAGTCTCAAACGTTTGGTTTAAAACCTTGAAGGGTCATGGTCATGCGATAAAAAACCTCGCACGATCACGACCCTGCCGGTTTTAAACGATCATTCAAGACCTCGTCCCACTCTATTAATCTGTATTTAAAAACCTCAGTGGATGATATTGAACAGTCACACAGTAGGTGTCAGTCCACAAATATCATATCTTGATGAAATTAAACCCGATGAATATAAAAAACTGATGAATCACATCTGTTCATGCGAGTCACAATATCATACAAATAATCAGCTATGACATTTTGGCAAACGATGCCATATCATTGACCTTTCTGCAGCTGATGGGATACGTTACTTTGACACAGGGTTAACCTTTGACCTTGTGACCTTTACAGGAAAAGGAGTCTGTGGGTAAGCATCAACGATGCCATATCATTGACCTTTCTGAAGCTGATGGGATGTGTTACATCGAACCGAATTAACCTTTGACCTTATGACCTCTACAGGAAGAAGAGTCTGTCGGATAATTCCAGTGATGGCTCTTTCTTGAGGTTTTCACCGACCTGGTAGGCAAGCTTGTGGGCATACTGGCAGGGGGCGGGCACGCGGACAGTACCTGGCCAATTGTAGTAGAGATGGGTCAACTTGTACGCCAATCTGGAAATGATGACAATGATAATAACCGTTTAACGGCTATTTAAGTTTAACGTTCAAATTCTCTTAACTTTACCAGTAATTCAGACGGAAACATTTTTTCTGGAGAGTTGATACATTTCACCCAAGTAAAATGAAAATTTTAAGCTACTTGTACGTAAAAAAACACATTGACGCTGTTTTACCTCTGCATATGGTCCGGGGTGAACTTGCTGGTGTCGTACACCACCACGTAGTGAGTCGGCGTGACGGTACCTTGTCTAACGTGCTGGCTAACGAGGAAGAAGTCATACCAGTTCGGTCGGGTGATGGTGTGATCCACGACGCAGCCCGGGGCAGGGTTCTCCAGATTGTTCCCATTCTGAGAGAAACAAATAAAAGCCCCACTTTAAAAAAGCTGGTATAATTTTGCTAAGCCTTGCTTGGCAGACACAAGTTACCAGCCGAAATTCCATGTAGTTTACACTGGTAAGCAAAGTTTTTGTATTTAACAGCTTGACAAGGATAGGCCCCCCCCCAAGTTGTTTTAGTCCTTATCTCTTACCTGAATTAAAAAAATATTAGGTCAAATTTTTGACCGATTTGACCCCAAAATTTAGATTTAACAACTTTTTTTATAGATCTGAGAAAGCTACAAGCTTTCATTTAAGGTAATTTTTCTTGAAGGAGTGAGAAGATCTTACCGAGAGAGCGAAGATCCTGGTGTTGATTCTCTTCTGTACGATGACGATCGTCAGGGAAGGATTATAAGTCTCTCCGAACATCTCAAAGCACGACGACAGCTGCTCCTGCTCGTACGTTGCCACGGTAGTGAGCTGCCCGTCTCCGACACCATCTCGGAAAATCACTATCTTCTCTGGCATGTTGTGATTCACCTTAAATAATTAATGATAAAGAGCAGTATTGGCAATTGTGAAGATTTAAGGTTGGGTCATGGTTTAATTTTTTGTCAACGTAATGCCGATTTATAGGCAAAACTATAAAGAAAAGTACAATAAAAGTCAACTGTGAAAGTTTCAGCTGAATACAGATCAACTTACTGAGAAAACAGCAAAAAACTGTCGCGCTATTTTCACACCAACGTCGAATCAATTCACATAATAGCAAGGTGACAGCGGATACCAACCGCATCTCTGGCTGCAGCATTCGCGAACGGACACCAACCCTCTGAAATCTGAGAAACGATTCATGCATGAATTGTTTCTCAGATTCAAATGTCTTTATTGATTTCTAATCAACGGGGGCATTTCAGACAAAGTAATGTTGCAGAATGCTTACTACCATTACCATCTTTATAACAAGTAAGCTTTCGGATAGAAATTAAACACTACGGGGTCATTACCAAAGGATAACCTTACGCTAAAATCACTGGACTCGGGCAGTCCAGTGTTAATTTCGAGCCCTGCTATGATGAGCATGTCTTATTTGGGCCTTCAGTACCATATCCTACAAAGTAAGACAAGTTACTGAAGCGGATTTTGGACTGTTAAGGTTTAAAACCTACCTCATGATACTTTTTCAAGGCTGCTACCAGACAGATTTTCAAGCCATCGATGAGTTCTTGTTGGGGTGTCTGGAAACACACTCTGGAGTACCATCTTGTCAGCAAGCTGGGAAACAAACAAAACAAATCCCGCAATCATTTCGCTGAAGTGTCTAGGTGAAGCGGTCTAGCGCACCAGACTCAAGTTCTAGTGTTGTCAGAGTGTGGGTTGGAGTCCTGGGGCCAATTTTATAAAGCTGTTAAGCAGAAAAATCTGCTCAGTAAATTTCTTTGCTAAGCAAGAAATAAGTGTGGTACCAGTCGCAGCAATGCAAACTGTACGGTATTTTGGCTGGTAACCTATTTCTGCCAAGTCGTGCAGCGGCGGCTGCGTGAACACCAACAACTTGTCAACCTTTATCCCCCCCTGCGAAAATGGGCTCTCCTAGGGGGCGCACTGTATTGCGAATCGCCCATATTGCATGCAGTTACTTACCCGTTGGTACTTGCTACGAAAGCGCCGATGGATTTCCCACCGCGAGCTGGGTCATGGTAGACATCAATACCAACAACCATCAGATGTTTCTGACAAAATAAAAATCCCACAAACAAACTATCAAACAAACAGATCGACAAGAGAGAAAGTCAGTTTTGACCAATAGCCCATATGCAAGTCCCAATGCGCATGATCGGCTATCTGGGTGAATTCCGAGTCCAAGCAACCATCACGGCATGCTGATTTTTTTTCAGCAATGCGGAACAGAACTTTAAAATGGGGCATAGTTACATGTAAACTACAGCATGGCGTCCATCTTGGCAGCTTGATTTATTTTTCAACTGTACTCGGTTTCCAAAAATGCATTTCAGTATATTTTTAACTGGCGCCCTTTATGAAAACTTAAAAACTCATATCCCGCAATTTTGTCGGTTGTCTTACCACAGGGATTTCCAGGGACCACAGTTCACCGCCCAGCTTGCAGTTGATTTGAAGAGCGATCTTCTGAGTCACACTACGAAGTTTCTGTTGCTGACTGATGGTTCTTGAAATAATCACCTGAACAAAACAAACAAAAAACAATTTTCAAAAACAAGCTGAACACACTAGTCAATAAAAACCCAACCCATGATTAATTGTCTATCAAATTTCAAATCTTACTTAACTTTGAAAGTCTTTTAGACAGAGCTACTTCACTGGAGGATTGGTTATGGTATGAACTTTACTATCAGTGATTTTTTAGATTGAAACTAATAATTTTACAATTTGTATTTTGTCTTTAACATTTAATGTGAACCGAGCCAGGTTATAGATAGCAAGGAATTTAGAAATGGAAAACTTTGAACGCACCTGTGAAGGAATGGCCTTCTCCACACAGCAGAGTTTCTTGACGGCGTTGTAGCGGTCATCTCTAGAGGTAGGGAAAATGATTACCACGAGTTGCAACTGTGAAAGAGAAAAAATAAGCAAGACTGCTAACGTCACTTTGTTTACAATACCCGTGACCTTGAGCATTCCTGAGCATTTTCTGGCAGGCAAGATACATGTTATTCATAGAGGAAGTTATACATTCTGTATCATAAATTCAACATAAAATCAAGTAATGCTCAGAACAAAAAAATATCAAAAAATGCTGAAGAAGTTTTTAGATTTCCTAATTTTATTCCTATCAAAATGAGACAAGAATCAAACTTCGCAATCTGCATAAATGTTTGTAAAACACACTTTTGCAAACACACATTCTTCTTCTAGTGGGCACAAAAAAAAAAACTTACCGGTTAGCAGTATCAGCCCAATTTCATACAGCTGCTAAATCACAAAAATTAGCTGAGCACGACAAAATTATACTTAACAGAATAAGGTTACCAGCCAAAATACCATGTCACATATACAATCTGCGACTGGTATCCTGCTTTTTTTTGCAGAGCAGAAAATGTTTAAACAATATTTTCTGCTTCACCAGGGCCCAATTTCATAGAGCTGCTCAAGTAGAAAATATTGCTTAACATTTTTCTGCTTAGCAGAAATGAGCAGGATACCAGTCACAAATGGTGCATGTGTCATAGCATTTTGGCTGGTGCCTATTCTGGTAAGCAAATTTTGTTTGTGCTTAGCTACTTTTTGTGTCTAAACAGGTCTATGAAATTGGGCCCAGCTCTATGAGATTGGGCCCAGTTCATAAAATCCTGTATATGTTTTGCTTAAGCTGTGTCAAAATTAGCGGCTGTGGCTGTCGCTAAGGCTGTCACCAAGGGCAACCTATCCTATAATGCATGTTACCATGGTGATCCAGCCGCAGCCACAGCCGCTAATTGGGGAAACAAGCCTTACCTCTGGGTTAATGGCACTCCTGATGTTGCTGAGGTAGGTCTGGGTTTTGTCATCTTGCAGCTCAAAGCGAGTTGGCGCCTGGATTCGCACCCCCATCTGGGGGCAGCAGCGCTCCATCATGTTCAGGAATTCGCCCGCTCGGCTGGCGTCCCGCTTGCAGAACACCAGCAACCAGTTTCTCAGATCCACCTGACGATCGAGAACACAATAGACTGAGCAAGTTTTGTGCGTATTCAAACGTGGGACCCGTGAAAGTACACAATTAGCTTTTCCTTCAAATTTTAACCCATATCTGCCTAACTAAAGGATTTCCAGTAGAATACACAACGCTGTTAGTGCCTAACTACGGGAAACCCCGTAGATGAACAAGACACTAGTGTCTTTCTTTGTGATATGATATGGGAAACATGGCAAGAAATATATCACAACTAAAGAAAATCGTCTGCTCTTTCTAACAGTCTACAGTTTGTTGGGATATTTTTATTTGTAAGGCAGTAAATAATGACTGTTTATTGTAATGCAGCAATGAGCGCTACATGGGCTTAGGCAGGAACAGTGTTTATGTACTGTGACCATTCAGGCAGATATGGGTTAAATCAACGTACACGGGAACTCCAGCTAAGAGGTCTTGTCAAAATTAATCCAGGACAGGTAGTTGGATAACAATTCTCCGATGTCAAATTTTTGTTGGTTTTCCGTCGGACTTTTTTTCTATGAGAGACATGGTTTTACTTGCTGACAGGCACACAGTTCTCCGATGCACTAAAGACATCCCCTATGCCAATGCACCACGCTGACTGGCTGATTAATTGTAGTATAAACAAACTTGCGGTTTTGGAGCAATCTGGAAGGTTTGGAGGTCATTGTATTTAAACTAAGATGTGTAATGTGATTTTTTAGTGAGACACGTAAAGAGACCCCCTGCTCGTTTTCCAGTAGATAGCGATCCAAGTTTGTAAATAAATGTAACCCCAGGCACTGAACTTCTCTGACGTTTCTTTAACACACAATTTCAAACAAGGTGAATTGACGGTGGGTAAAACACCTTGTCCTGGACGGTACGTATCCGCTGGTTGTCCTGAACTAATTTTGACGAGGTCCCTAACATAATCTGTTCAGCATTACACAGAAGATTAATGGTTATTTCTTTGAGTGACAGACACAATGATCTTACCGGCACGATGACCTTATCCCGACACATCTCCCTGCCCCAGTCAGCCTCCCGATTGGCCAAGATGGTGTTCTGCCTCATCTTGATTCTCTCTCTTGGGAGTTGTCTTGCCTCAAGCTGGAGGAAAAATTATGCAATTTTAACGATTTTCCTTTAAGTAAGAAAATGCTACTTTCCATTCAGGTCTGGAATTGTCATTTGGGCCTACAACCTTCAGTCCTTCAGAATCCGATAGAATTTGGGAAGGTTAGAGTTAAAGGCACTGAACACGTATTCTCACTTGGTGTATCCCAACATATGCATAAAATAACAAGCCTGTGAAAATTTGGGCTCATTGGGTTATTGAAGTTGCAAGAAAATGATGAAAGAAAAAACACCCTTGTTGTACAAATTTGTGTGCTTTCAGATAGGAATAAAAGGCTTCTTGCAAGAAGTCTTTTATTATTTTAGTGAGAAATTACCTCAATTCTCAAAAACTACATTACTTCAGAGGGAGTCGTTTCTCACAATGCTTTATACTATCAACAGCTCTCCGTTGCTCGTTACCAAGTAAGTTTTATGCTGATATATACTTTGAGTAATTACCAAACGTGTACAGTGCCTTTAATACAGGGCACTTGCTTGGGTTGATGTTATTTATTTTTTAAGAGTGTTGTTTGCGAGGGTATTTACTAGATATTCCAAGTTTAGACCACTAAGATACCTACCCCTAGAATGTCTCTATCCAACGTCATTCCCCAGTTCTTCAGCTCGGTCAGAGCATCCTGGTTCTCGTAGATATTATCGATGAACTTCCGCAGCGAGAGATGTCTCTGGGCCGGCGTGATGCGCGTGTGCGAAGCAAGGTCCTAGAGTGCGAAAGTAAAATTTGTCAGGGGGGTGAGTTAGTGCTGAGAAAGAGGTCTGAAACAAGGATCTAAATGCTAGGGGTACTTTAAAATTACAGCATTCCCACCTTTTGATAACCCCTGGAATTATAAATTTCAAGGAGCTTATGAGAACAGTGTCCTTAGTGTTACAGAAGTAGATCAAAGAGCAACAGTTCTTTATATCTGACGATAATAACAGCTACATTTTTCACAAGGCAGACATACAAAAGAAGAAGTCTGAATTCACATAAAAAAAGGTCTGAAATTTTTCTTCCCCTGATTTTTAACAAGAGGAATTGAACAGAATTTAAAGAATAATTTAAAAACATCGACAAGTTTGTGAAAAGCATGTAACTGTTTCACAGATCTAAAGGGTGGTTGAATTTTGTGGAACACACACATAGGAGGCAGGCCTGGAATTTCACAGCGGCCACGACGGCCATTGCCGTCGTTGCCCTTCAAGTGGCCGTGATGACCCTTGCAAATGAGCCAATATTACGACCACTTTTCCATGCCCTTTTCCCCCCATAGCCTTGGTGCCCTTCAAAATTTCCACCTATCGAAGGTCAAAGTGGCCTTGCTCTAAAAATGACAAATGAGGAGGGTTTGGCTTTTCCATTGGAAGTACCCTTTGCAAACTGAAGATGGCCTTGCCCTGTAACAAGGTGAAATTCCAGGCCTGAAGTACAAAATTTGCACAGACTAGAGGAAAGGAATTCATTTACTTTCCTGAAAGGGACATAATCAAGCACCTACCTTCATGACTCTGAAATCACTTCGCATCTCGTCTGTCAACCCCGTGCGACACGCCAACTCTGGTATCAGGCAAAGCACTTCTACCTTTGACTACAAATACAAAGCCAAACCAGGCATGTGAGTGGGCAGTGAAACGAAACAATGTGGAAATCTTTGAGTTGTATAGTTTTCTTGGAGTGTGTTGAGCGTGACACCACAACATATTTGAGGTCTAATGTCCACAAAAATGCGATCGCTGGTTGCCATAGTTTTTCCTGTAGAACTTCTGCTTCAATATTACTTGACCTAACTGTCTGTCTGAGTGCAAGAAGTGTGTGCAAGAAAAACGTGGAACAGGGAAATAAAAAACGTCTAAACACAGAAACTTCACATGCCTGGGAAAAACTAAGAGAGAAAATACATTCAATTGTTGATAACAGATTAAAGAGAAATTCAACTTATAAGGTTAAAAATCAATATATATATAAATAAAAAATAAAATTAAAAAAGACTAATATTATCCACCATTATGCGCATGTTATTTCACGCAATCACAAAGGCAGCATAGATAAAAATCACTACATTTCTTACACCTACGCCCAAATTCATAGAGCTGCTTAAGTTTCAAATACTGCTTAACAATTTTCAGCTGAGCAAAAATAGGCGGAACTCCAGTCTCAAATGGCACATGTGGAATTGTATTTTGGCTGGTAACCTTATTCTGGTAAGCAGCTCTATGACATTTGGTCCAGGTTTGTTTAATCAAGAGAGATTCAACGTACCCCTCTCTGTTGCTGCTCTCGTTTCTTCGGACGGCTGATGAGAAGGGGTTGACCTAAGTCTGTGATCTCCTTCTGGTAGGCTTTCCTGGAAATCACGATTGACAAATAGAATACGATGAAACTAACTTGGCATCGGTACAGCGCATACTTGAACCCTTCAGAGACCGTTCCAGGCATGACACTTAATGGAGGCAGTTGCCTCCATAGCCCCAGCCATTGCCTTGGTGCCCCTTGCAGGCCTGATACTTCATGGAGGCAACAGAGCAATTGCCTCCATGCTCCTGGTCATTGCCTTGGTGCCCCTTGTAGGCCTGATACTTCATGGAGGCAACAGAGGCAATTGCCTCCATGCTCCTGGTCATTGCCTTGGTGCCCAATACTTCATGGAGGCAGCAGAAACAAATGCCTCCACGCCCCTGGTCAACGCCTTGGTGCCCCTTGCATGCCCGATAGGCAGCAGAAACAAATGCCCCCACGCCCCTGGTCAATGTCTTGGTTCCCCTTGCATGCCTGATAGGCAGCAGAAACAAATGCCCCCACGCCCCTGGTCATTGCCTTGGTGCGCCTTGCAGGCCTGATACTTCATGAAAGCAGCAGAAACAAAAGCCTCCACGCCTCTGGTCATTGCCTTGGTGCCCCTTGAAGTATTCCAGTAGATATTTTGCCCTTTAGAAACAACTGCTGGCCTGCTATTAATTGCTGTTTTACTATTGCCGTACTCACAGAAATCTTGCTAATATTACTGATTTTTTTACTTGATTTTTCAATAAAAATTTCTGTAAAAAATCATACACAACATAACTTTCATTGGAAGCAAGTCAAATCTTGCAATTGTTTGCGGTCGTTTTTCAAGGGAAGTTTTCCACCATGACCATCTTTATACCATGTAAATTATGTGCAAATCTGTGAACATCTATATTTTCAACCGTACCAATGTTGAACACACCCTTTAATTTCTGTTCTGAGGGTCTGCAGATATCTTTTAATTTTTTTTTTTTAAAAACCCCAAAACAATGTTGTCCCTTTCAATGGAGACAAATATAAGAACTTACTTGTAGTAATCCACAAAGGTCATCTCTTCCTTGTTGTGGTACAAGAATTTATTCTGTGGATTTTTGTCCCAGGCGATGTCGTCCACGTGATACGTCTGATTATTGTAGCGAGTCAGAACTATGGTCCCAACGATCTGACGAACGCATTCCTCTTGGTACCCCCTGGGGTTTCTCTTGTATATTTCAGTCCTGTCAAGAAACGTCAGTAAAAAAATTAACTTGTGTATTAATTAATGCACGTAAAAGAACCTAAAGAAGGGGCTTGCCTCAGTGTTTCTGGCAGTGACAGCAAATTGCGCCGCAGTGCCTCTTAATAATGCTTCAAAGGCTCTAGAGTTTCTCTTACATATTTCAGTCCTGTGGAGAAATGTTGATACAAACTAAACTAAAAACATATTGGAAAGCTATGTAGCATGCAAAACTTTGCAGTGGGAGAAAGGGGCTTCAAATAGTTAGTGCAAGCCTGGAGTTACACAAAGGCTACGGGGGCCATGGCCTCTGTTGCCCCTGGTCTTGGCCTTGGTGCCCCTTCAAAAGTATCCCATAGACTTTGAGATACTCCAATGGAAGTATCCTTTACAAAATAAAAATGGTCTCACCCACTCAAAGATGAAATTCCAGGCCTGTCACTGGACCACTTCACAGAGTCTAATAATTTTAACACTGGGCCAGTAACTTCACAATCAAGCAAGTCCTGCAGTCTTGTATTTCTCCAAACTCACACTTTTTTACTTTAGCATACTGAAACAATTTAGTTCTGGTCCAGTGAGATTTCTGAGATACAAGACCTGTAGTCTCAAGGAGATTTTCTTGACATTCAAGCCCTAGGCTCATACTTAGCCCGTATCTGAATTGACAGCTACGGCTATAGCTGTTGCTAAGGGCGTTGCTAAGGACTTCCTGTACTTCCTGTACTTGATGATGCAGCAATCCAGCCATAGCAGAAGCTGTAGCGTGTCCGTAATTCGGACATGGGCTTATATAGAAACTATTGTTTGTGGCAACATAAATATCTCTCAAATGCAGTTCTATAGAGAACTGGGCCTAGTTTTATAGAGCTGCCTTAGAACAGAAGATAGTGCTTAACAATTTTCTGCCAAGCAAAAATAAGCAGGATTCCAGTTACAGACAGTACACGTGACATGGTATTTTAGCCGGTAACCTTATTCTGGTGAGCAAGATTCTATTGTGCTTAGCTATTTTTTGTACTTAACAAATTGGACCCTGGTGTTTTAACAACTCTCTTTTGCTGCATTCGTTTGTGTCTTCGATTAGAACAAGAGACTCTAACTCCCCCATCCCAGCCCCTCCCTCCCCTCATCTCCCAATCCCCCTTTAATACTTACATGGTATCAAGAACCGTCTCATAACACAGGACCTTGTGAGACACATCAAGATGCAACATGAGTCCTCTCTCATATTCATGAATGGCAGTTACGTAACCGGGCCAAATCTCCAGCCTGAAAGCAATACATGACAAAATGTGATCACCACGTCTAAATATTCATTCGGTACTTATTTACTGTTCCGTTATCTACATTTCACCTGTAACCCGTACATCCCATCATGGGAGTTTGCTTTTAGTATCAATCCAAATCTAGATCCAAAATGTTGAACACTTTGTTTTAATGTAAATTGACTGATAAACTGGACCAAGTATTGAGCCCTGCGGTACTCGAAGTGGACCCAGTATTGAGCCCTGTAGTACTGTAAGTGGACCTAGTATTAAGCCCTGTGGTGCTGAAAGTCTACCCAGTATTTAGCCCTGTGGTACTGTAAGTTGACCCAGTATTGAGCCCTGTGATACTGTTAAGTGGACCCAATATTGAGCCCTGTGGTACTGTAAGTGGATCCCGTATTGAGCCCTGTGGTACTGTAAGTGGACCCAGCATTGAGCCCTGTGGTAATCAAAGTGGACCAAGTATCGAGCCCTGTGGTACTCAAAGTGGACTAAGTATCGAGCCCTGTGGTACTCAAAGTGGAATAAGTATTGAGCCCTGTGGTACTGTAAGTGGACCCAGCATTGAGCCCTGTGGTACTGTAAGTGGACCCAGTATTGAGCCCTGTGGTACTCAAAGTGGGCCAAGTATTGAGCCCTGTGGTACTATTAAGTGAACGTAGTATTGAACCCATGTTCACATTTTACTCACTTGTGTTGTGGAATGGACTTGGAGAGTCCGGGGCTATAGTAGTGACGACCAACTTGGCTCATGCTTAGAAGCTTCATGATCCTAAAAAAAAAAAAAAGAGTTGTTTGAAGAATAAGGTGAAAAAATACTAAGAGATTTATGTCCATTAGCACAGCAGCCGGTCCTAGAGGGAAAAACAAATTTAGCATTCACTCTGGGTGAAACGTCAAAAGACACAAAAAACAAATATTGAATTTACAATTTGTTGTACCTTCTAAAGATGATATTGTAGAGTTGAATACATTCCTTAGGGTGCAGAGCTTTGACATATTGAATTTTGACCTCGTACTCGGTGTCCTCTTTAAGCCCCATAGACTTGAACTTAGTCACCTTGGAGAAAATCAGAGGAAGAAAAGTTAGAAATGCCCAACAATAATACTGTCTCCTTGTATTTATCTTCTCCATCACTGAGTGAGATAAGGTTGGTCTCAGCATGAATATACCATGATGTAACCTTGAAAATAAAAGGGTTTGCCAATAAGTTTTCCAGTCAGATCAGCAGGGCAAGCTTGTGTTGGATCTTTTTTTTAACGTACGGCTCACATTCATACTTAGGGGATCAGGTTGGCTCAGTTGTTTCTTTCCCCAACTTCCACCTCCATGGATCCTAATTCGAATCCCACCTCAGACCCCGAGGCCTTGCATGTGGGTTGGGTTTTCAGTCCCTACCTGATTGCGTGTGTTATCCTCATTGGGGTTTTCCTCCAACATCTAAAACTAAACAATTTTCTTCTTGTTTCCTTTTCATCATTGTTTTGGCGCTAAGTGTGCTGTGGATGAGTAATAAATAAATTTATACTGGGGAAACTTGTTTTAGCATTCTACCCTCCTACCTTGTCAGGAAGTTGACAGGGCAGGAATAAGACCATTCCGTCAAAGGCTCGGACTTTACTGATGTTGTCAAGGTGAGTGTAGAGAAGACGCATCCTCATCCTCTTACTCTCTACGTGAGGCGAGTAGGAGACAGCATACTGGTAGATGGCCTCCGTCTCAAACTGGATTGGAATGTAGTTAGTTGCCGCCGATATCCTAGGTGGGTGAAAGAGTTGGGATTAGAGAAATAAAGCCTTTCTAAACTAGACCAACTCCACACGATATTCCTGAGAAAGTTTGGACGGCCTTTTCAAACTTAAACTTATACTAACACGGGAAATCAACAAGAAGTGGCTGACACCGGACCGCAGGCCGAGGCCAGTGATTTTAGCATCGGGCCAGTAAATTCATGACCACACAAGTCCGGCGGTCTTGTGTTTTTCATTTCAATAACAATACCTCACTGTGTAATATCTTGAACAAAAACAATACTAATACTTTTTCAATGCTATTGAGTAATGAAAAATACTTAATACCCATAAAGACAAATGAGATAAATCTTCTCTTGCATGTTATCAAGCTTGTTTAAATAAATACATTAAAATGCATGTTAAACTGTGGTAGGAAGTTTTTTTCTCATTTTGATTCTGGTCTTGTAAAAATATTTCTTTCCCGTAAACATTTTGAGATACAACTCTTGTGGTCTTGTGGATTTCCCCCCCCCCAAATTCGAGCCCCGTCATTGGTTGGTTAGTCCAAGTTGCTTGTTGTTTTGCTACAGTCTCTAAAGCGTTACAGCTAGATCTCCAACTTTCCCCAACCCAATTCTTCGCCCTCAAACCAATACCCCTCCCTACCCTCAATTCCCCAACCTGCCCCCACAAAAAAAAAAAAAAAAAATAGAAGCCAGATTTCCAAGCAATCTCTTAGAAAACAGTAAGTTTTGGGCTCCACTTACTTTTCTCCCAGTCGGCCCGGAGATGGAATTTTCTTTTGCATGCCAGCATATTCTTTCTTGGATTCAGGGGTGGCTGTACCGGTAGCCATAGCGGTGGAGGCGGGTGAGATTGGCGTAGCGGGGGTTGTCTGCTCAGGCGGGCTCTGAGTAAGGGGCGAGGTCTTGGGTTTAAGGGCAGCAATCCCTCGGCCGAAGGAGGCAGGGCTGCGGGATGCTAGACCTGCCAGGCCCCGGCCCATTGGTGGAGTTCCGGTGCCAGAGTGTGGTGTTCCTGTTCCAGAAGATGGCGAAGCTGACCCTGCTGGAGTTGCTGGAAGAAAACAAATAAGGAAAACATTCTCATTAAAAAGTACAAGGCCTTCCATGTTTCACATTTTTAATGTCCACTTTTGGAGTTCGTCATATGGTCAGGATTTCTACATTTCTGCGGAAGATGAATTTGAAGGAATGATACAGGAAAAACTCTCATTGTTTGGTCCGACTTACTTGTGGAAGATTTCGGAGTTGATGTCCCCGATCCAGAAGGAGAGTTCCCCCTGCTTATTTGCAGCTGTTGATACAAGCCTGCCAATCCTCTGCCAGCTGGCCGTTGAGGGATGGCGGCTGCTGCAGCAGCCGTCCCATTGCTTAAGGTTGGGGGTGACACCTGCTGCTGTTGTGGCTGCCCATTTCGGGCTGATATAGCAGCCTGCCCTGGTGCACGAACAGGGTTCTCAAGTATGCTCCGAAGGGCTGCTCCACGTCCGCCGCGACCAAATCCAGACGGTGGGGCCGACATTGTCAGGCTGAAGGAGGGGACGTCGTTACAACCTGGTTTCCTTTACAGCATCAACACATCAACCAACTGTTCCATGTGTACTGTATTAAGTCGATCCCATTTTGGCCTTGGAAAGAATCAAATATTTAAAATTGATAGATGATAATCTTAACAAACACTGTATTTGTAAACAAAAATAATATCAGTTCAACATTCAACCTTTCAAAGTTTTGTAATACTGTTTTTATTTAGATAGAGAGGGAATTTGAAATTGTGAAACATGGAAAAAAGATGCCAAATCTAACCGCCACCCTTTCAAATTCATTCAATTCATTAATTTATAATTAAATATTGCGACCAAAAATAGCCTGTCTGACTCTCTTATTTACCTAGATATTATGATTTTGTTTTAGTGATGTGATTTATATATGCTCAGAGCTCTAAACTATTGCGTCCCTATCAATAATCATTCAATCAAACCATAGGGCAAGGTCAAACTTTAGGACTTAGTTAGAAAACATTCTGTGGCTAGCGCCCTCATACAACACACGTGCCCATATTCGAATTGTTGAAGTGTATACGTACAATACAACAAAATACAAAACTGCAAAATTACATCACCATCATTCAGACTGTCACAAAATTGATCAAGTTTTCTTCTTTAATTATTCTTTGACAAACATCGCCATTACACACGCTTTTAACTTTATACTTACCAAGTTATCTGGCAAAATTAAACTGCAATCAAGTATTTCTTTCACAGAGAATTAAAACAGTTTCAACGGAAAGTTTCGCGTTAACAAGTTGTTTTTGCCACTGCAGTCGGTGACCTACTGACCCACCAACCGATGACGCTCATTTGTTCAGTGGTTCGCTCAATGTATACAGTATTATGCAGTTGAGAACGACCATAACATCGAGTAACCAGCGAAAATTTGTACTTATCGGAAACTTTCGGAAATTCTCGCTCCGAACACACGACGAGGCATGGAGTCTGGCTACTAATTTGTGTAACAGAATTTATGTTCAAATAGTGGGGGTACCAGACTAATCCTGAGGGCCGATGACGTTTTCCACACATGTTTTGACTTGCCCTCGCTAATTTGCAAGTCTAATGACACTGCGCAATCTCTCTGGCCAATCCAAAATCTTCCCGCGGTTTGAGTCCAAGTCGCGCGAAAAAATTCCCGCAAAATATCATTTGCAATCTCAACTCCGAACCGAGTAGACCGACGTCACATTTTCTCCTGCAAGGCTGAGCGAAATTTTTCTCTGATCAGAGGTTGAAAGTGGCAACTTTTTTATCTCAAAACTCATCTAAACGTATCAGGCACTCATTTCGAGTTAGAATCTGTCATTTTATTTCATTTTTTCGACTCACACCAAATCAATCTTCAAGATGTTTGAGGCTAAAATGTTGCAGAGCACTGTGCTCAAAAAAGTCGTCGAGTCACTGAAAGATCTCTTCCCAGAAGCCAACTTCGACTGTTCATCTTCGGGTAAATTACATTTTATTTTTCATTTTTAATAAGAGTATGTTGACTTACATTCATTTTAGGTTTTAGTTTGTACCCGTATCTAGTATTCTTAGGACAGTCATGACAGTTGTTTTGTGTTAAATTTCACAGACAGTGACATTGTTTCATGAAAGAAAATTTGGCGCGCCGGACAGGGCAAGCACTATTTCCACAAACGGATCACAGACAAAGGAAAGGAATTCATTTTTGGGCTTTTTACAAACATTGTAATTTCTAAGCAGCAGGAATAGCAAACTATTCTTACAATAACACAACTTTAAATTACAAAAATTAGTTAATGTTAAGATAAGAATAAAATGAATGAAACAACTCGGTTTTGCAATTTTTTTGTAATTTTTTTGTATTTTGTAATTTGAATGAATCAAAAACAAAATGTGCTTACTAAATAAACTGCTGTAGTTTGTAGGCTAATTACTGCCTTTGCCTTTATTTTTTTACACATATTGTGACTTCCAAGATCATGTCCTTTGAAAATAGCAAGTGAACATGGTGAATAGAATTATGGGGTACAAAAGGGGGACAAAGCGCCAGATGATGGAATACAAACAATGCAGTTTTTGTTAGGCCTACTGTTAGTGTTAGTGTTACAAAGGGCGCCCTCTGTCTGTCTGTTGTTACAGAACAGAAATACAGTCTGTAGAAAAAATTTTTTCTTTTTTCAGAACAAAACATGACAATGGCGAAATCAGACTTGTCTTTTCTTAATGACGGAAACACGGTTCTTGTTAAAGGGCGCCCTCTTTGTTACAGCACAGATTATGGTCTATGGAAATATGCCTTAGTTTTAGAATGCCACTATTGAAAGCAGCATTGGAGCTTAAATGCACTTGGTGTCTCAACACAGGATTAGGATTAGGCCTAAAGAAAAACGAACGGGATGGTGACATTTTCAAATCGCCAACTTTGTTTATGTAACACCTCTAGCTAGGCTCTATATACCATCATCATGAATTTAATTTATAACTTACAGTCACAGAACACTCATTTTTCTTTGTACTGTGTTTTATTGCCATGTATTGCTTGGTTTAGATTTACCAATCAATGTGTGAATGGAAATAAAATAAACAAACTTAATTTGGTCTTAACAGGTATCTCACTTCAGAACATGGACTCCAGTCACGTTGCCCTGTGTTCCCTGAAGTTGAAGAACGACGAGCAAGGCTTTGAGAATTACCGCTGCGACAGAAATCTTACACTGGGCCTCAACCTTCAACTGTAAGTTGGGGAATCTGGGTCAACCCTATTCAATCAAATTCAGGGAGCCCTATATTTTTACCCTACATCACTAATCTTGTAAACGAATCTCTCAGTTCCGGTTGTTTCCCCGATAGCCTCAAAGTTTCCAACATCAGGCCGCTCATCAAGAAACCAAACCTGGACAAGGAGATATTCAAAAACTACAGACCGGTTGCAAACTTAAAATATCTTGGAAAAGTCATCGAACGAGTAGTTTCATCACGCATTTCTGATCACATTCATAATTTCAACCTGTCCGACGTGTTCCAGTCAGCATACAAGCCTTTCCATGGGACAGAACCTGCACTAGTCCGTGTGAGCAACGGTATTCTTTCTGCAATGGACAATGGTAACCTAACAGCACTAGTCCTGCTAGACTTGAGTGCTGCCTTTGACACTGTTGATCACAACATCCTTCTCTCTCGGCTCCAGAATCTCCTTGGCATAGAGGACACAGCCCTAGCATGGTGCAAATCGTATCTCTACAATAGAACTCAGCATGTATGTATTGGCACCGCAATATCAGACCCTGTTGTTTTGAACTACTCTGTGCCACAGGGGTCGGTACTGGGCCCGCAGTGGTTTACGCTGTACACTTTACCGATTCGTGACATCATCCTGAAATTTAATCTGAATTACCATGTGTACGCAGACGACACTCAGCTATACATCACGTTTAAATCTTCTCAAGAAAACGCCAATGCATCTATTGCAAGACTTGAGAAATGCATCCAAGAGATTCGACGTTGGACACAACAAAACTTCCTGAAGTTAAATGATGATAAGACAGAGTTCCTTCTATTTGGGTCACGTCAACAGTTAACAAAGGTTTCAGTGCCATACATTTCCATCGGTGATGCTCGGATAGCTCCCTCGCTGCAAGCTCGGAACTTAGGGGTTATTTTTGATTCATCGATGACACTTCAACCACACATCAACAACATCGTTCGTCTGTCATCATATCACATCAGGAATATTGGTAAGATTCGCAAGTACTTGGACAAAAGTGCCACTGAAAAGGTCATTCATGCATTTGTTACTTCTCGTCTTGACAACGGCAATGCTCTTCTCTACAGTCTTCCTAACAACCAGATTTCCCGTCTTCAACGCCTCCAAAATACCGCTGCCCGCATTGTAACACTGTCTAGAAAATCCTGTTCTATCACCCCCATTCTGAAACAACTACATTGGCTCCCTATCTCTCAACGAATCATCTTCAAGCTGATGTTCATTGTCCACAAAGCACTTAATGGCAAGGCTCCCCACTATATTTCTGAACTACTTCAAGTTTACACTCCATCAAGGAATCTTCGATCAAGTTCCATGCTTCTCCTCGTTGAACCCAAGTCTCGACACTCATGGGGTGACAGGTCTTTTTCTTCAGCTGCGCCACGCATCTGGAACTCTCTACCGCTTAATCTTAGATCTTGTCTTTGTACCACAAAATTCAAATCTCTTCTCAAAACTTATCTTATGTCACAGGTTTTCAAGGACTAATTTTGTTGTGTCTGTTTTGTCTTTGTTTTGTTTTGTTTTATTTTTGGGTTTTTTACTGCGCCTTGAACACCCAGCAGGGTGGATATGTGCGCATTACAAGTCTTATTATTATTATTATTTATTGAATTTGGGGGGAATATCCACAAGACTGCTGGCTTGTAGCTAACTAAACATTTGTACTGGACCAAAATGAGTTGAACAAGCACTGAGAAGATCTATCTCATTTGTCTTAAATGTGTAAACTGTGTACGTCGATACGGTACTCAACAGAATTGAAAGATGAGACTCCATAGTCAACAGTTTTTCACAAAGATATTACACAATGAGGTAGCCTATTATTATTCAATGGAAAAACAAGACCTGCCATACTTGTCTGGTCATGAGTTTAGTGGCCGGATGCTGAAATCACTGGCCTGGGGCCTGCTGTCCTGTGTGAAGGGTGCTGTATGGAAACTGCATTTGTACTCATTATGAAAAAAAACCCAATCTGATCTGGTGAAATAAGATAATGAGTACCCCCAAAAAAGTGGCTTTCAGTTTTTCATTTCCAAATTCAATCACAGTGAGTGTAAATAAATCCTTGCAACTCTTTGAATTGGCAACACAGGCTCAAACAGCGCCCTCATTGAGGTCAAAGTAAGAGCCATGATTGGCCGTAAAGTTGAACTTGCGTATTCGTTATTTTAAACCTGCCGAGAGAACGTTGCAGAGTATTCTTCCATTGCTCCAACTTGTGTTTTTAAAGCATAAACTCATTTTGTCTATTTTTTATTGCCTTACAGTTTGTCCAAGATTTTGAAATGTGCGAGTAACGACGATGTAGTCACGTTGAGGGCCACAGAAGATGGTAACACATTAACGTTCGTCTTTGAATCAAAATCAACGGAGAAGACGTCAACGTACGACATGAAGCTGATGGAGATCGACAGTGAAGCTCTCGGAATTCCGGTAAGAGTTTTTAAGTTTTTATCGATTCAAAACCACACCTTACAGCTGGATTTTTAAAAAAATTCTTTCCTTTTTTCCAAAAAAATAAGATACCCATTAATCATGGTTCAAGGACAAATGATTTAATCCCCAAGTAATAGGCATACTGGAAGAAACCAGATGCTTTATCTACCTCCATGCCCCTGGCAATTACCTTTGTGCCCCTTGAAATGTCTCCCTTATTGATTGAGAATTGGTGTCCCCTTACTGAGAAGACCCCGCCTTGCCCTTTTAAGAACAAAGTTTATGGACTGAATTAAACTCTAGACTCAGAAAGGATTTTAAGCTGTTTTTGTTGGTGTTTCACTTGAATGTCATGTATTTGGTAACAAATATTCCCCTTACATCAACCATTCTTAGAATGTCCAGTCATTTGGTTGTTGAGTTTCCATAGCGAAAAGGATTTTGTTGGAATTGTATGATAAAAATAAGATTGTGCCTTGCTTCATATAAAAAATTGCTTAATAATAATACAAGACATTTATATAGTGCAGGAGCCTGTATGTGCAACATAAAACAATGAAATGAAATATATAAAGCAATATGTTACAAAAATATAGCTTCAAACAAATGAGTCTTTAAAAGTCCCTTGAAAATCTGAAGAGGTAGGATTGTATGGGTTCGTTACTGAGATAAACCCCTTGATGGTTAGTGTTAAGTTTAGGACAAATAATTAGAAGTGCATGTGCTCTACTGCTAAATAGACAATTTTAATATTAATTTCAATTTGTCTTGACCACCCTACCGCCTCTTTTATACTTCAGGACTCCGACCACAGTTGTGTTATCAAGATGCCATCACACGAGTTCCAGAGGGTTTGCAGTAATCTCAGTCAGCTCGGCGACTCCGTCACCATCGACTGCCACAAAAATAGAGTGAACTTCAAGGTGGCTGGCGACTTGGGATCAGGCTCCATCGAGTTGAAACCGAGCACAAACATCGACAAGGAAGAGGACCAAGTAAGTCAACGTCTTCAGACATTTCCAGGGTTGCAACAATTTTTCAGTCCTGGAATTTCATCTTTGAGAGGGCAAGGCTGTTTTCATTTTGCAAAGGGCACTTCCATTGGAAAATCTTAAAGTCTAAGGGAAACTTTTGAAGGGGCACCAAGACCATGTCAACCAAACACTTCCTGCCAAAACTCAAACTTGAGTTTGTGTTCATCAAATAGATGAGAATAAAAAGTCGCATCCCCCTTAAAAGGTGATTCTTCTGCTGCCCGCTTCCCAGGTTGTATCCTAACCTTGGCAGCTAGAGGTTGAATGGCTTCTGCTGGCACCCTCTGAACAAAGATATTGACAAAATAGGGAGACCACCAACATTTAGGGCTAGATAGCTCAGTCCCGCTCTATTTAATAGAGCGCCAGCATGTTAATGTAGAGGTCGCAGGTTCAAGTCCCGCTCTATTTAATTTTTCTTTGTCCAACCCAAAATCGAATTGATGAGTTTAAAGAGCTTACAAATACCACCTAATTGGGGCTCACAGAGTATCTTTTTTCTCAATATATGGTATGTTTAAGAGAAGATTTATCTCTTCTGTGTTATGGGTGATACTCAGCAAGATTGAAAGATATTTTTGAGACTCGAACCAAACATGTGAACATCATTCTTTGAGACGAAGATGTTGAATTGAAAAAAGAAAAAGAAAAACTACTGGACTTGTCCTGTCTTTGAGCTTACTGGCCCGACACTGAAATCTCGGGCCGTTGGTCCAGTGTAAAATTCGAGCCCTGCATTGTGTTGGATTTTGTTTAGAGTGAGGAAGGATCTTAGTAAAGTCACCCGCATTGTCTTCCACCAACAGGTGTCTGTGGACCTGAAGGAATCCTGCACCCAGAGTTTTGCTCTGAAATTCCTGTGTGCTTTCACCAAGGCCACCTCCCTCTCCGATACAGTCAACCTCTCCCTTACCGTAGAAGCTCCAATTGGTAAGTTTTTTTGTTTTGGTTTTTTCCTTGATAAGTGTCAAGTTGAGCCCAGTTCGTACTTCATGCAAATGCGAATGCGATTCAAATTTTGACGTCACAAATTCGCAACGAACAATTCGGTGTGCTCAACTCTTGCGAAGCATTTGCAGGAAGTATGAACCGGGCTTAAGGGGGGTATTGCCTTTAAAACTCAAATGTGTTGGCTGCCAGTTAAGTCTCACTTGGGGGGGGGGTGCTACAAAATTTCACAAATATTTTGCTCATCTTGACTTTGTTTCAAGATTTTACAAAAGAAAGATCAGTGCAAACTTATGGTTTGTTAAGAAATTACTACTTCTTTTAGAACTAAGTTGCCAATCTTTTAAGGAGCCTGAGAAAAAAGGGTCTGTGGACAAATGTTTAGGGTATGACAATCCCTACATATTGATACAGATTGCATAAAAGCAAACACACTGAAACCCGTCCTTAGCTTTATTTGGCAAATAGTGGCCACCTCAAAAAATGGTCCTCACTGGGCAGTGGAGAGCTGCTTGCGCAAACAAGTTTGCTTGGAAGAAACGGGTTACCAGTATCTCGAGTGCTTTAGTACAAGCTATGCAGTAAAGTGCGGGTTCGAATCCTGGTCATGACAGTTGTGCCCTTGAGCAAGGCACTTTACCATAATTGCTTCGTAAATAGTTGGGCTGGTAGAGCAGAATGCACTACCATCCCAACTATTTACGAAGCAATTATGGCCGAGTGCCTTGCTCTACCAGCCATGCATCTATGATTCTAGTGGATGATACCCATGCCTACATCCTTATGAACTGTGAAGGGGGTAACCCTGTTTCAGCCCCAGGAGTAGGTGGTCAACGTGCCCCTGGTGGCAGTTGATTTGGGTCGACAGCCCACATCAGTTAAGTGTAGCCCTCACCTTGAAGTGGCCGTCTGGCCTTGTGATGTTAGGCGATATTTCATACAAAAATAAAGTTTGAATCTGGTTCCATGCAACAAGTTACTTTTCAGACATAAATTAGCACTACCTGAATTTTGTATTTCACTAATTTTTCGTTTTTGTTTTTCTTCAACAGTTGTCGAATATCCCATCGCTGAATATGGCCACCTTCGCTTCTACCTGGCACCAAAGATCGAGGAGGAAAACGAATAAATTACGCTAATTACCTTTGACTTTACTAGAAAAGAAAACTTGTACAAATTAACTTGGTTTAAACCCGTTTGAAAGTTGAACATTGTAAACGAAGAAAAGAAAAAAGAGACAGGAAAACTTAACGTCTTGAATGTAGGACTTGCACAAACTTTCTATTCAAAAAAACACACGTTTTGAACAAAGTTGTGATTGACATAAATGTGAACCTTTTGAGTTGAGAAACATCAAGATCAGAGAGGGGGGCAGTAAGCACAAAATCAGCTGTTGAGCAGCTTTATGAAATTGGGCCCTGGTGCGTGTCTATCTGCAGCGCACTTCACAGTAACACATGGGGGAATCTGATTTCCAAAATGGCACAACAAGCAAGATTTACCATGTGACAACGCCGGGAGGGTTGGGTAAATGCGTTAAGCCCGGTTCATGCGAATGGGATACGAATGTTGACGTCGCAAATTCGCAAGCGAATATTCGCAGCGAAAACAGAGTTGTGACGTCGAATTCGATTCGCATTCGCAGGAAGTATGATCCGGGCTCGAGTCATACTTAAGAATGCCCGTTTGACACTTTATATTGCCTGATAAGTACATTGCTGTGTAATGTTGTAAATTACTAAGTTCATGTAACATCTGGCTCTAACTGTAAAATACATCTGTATGCTTGGCCAAGTATTTATCTATAAGAACAAAATATGATATCCTTATTAAAATAAAAACGTGGAACAAATTTTACGGCAAAGTTCCTTTTAAAATTTATAAAATAGTAACATATTTCCAGAATCCAGGTGTGTAACACAACATTTGTAAAATGTATAAATTATATGGAGAGTTAAAAAAATGTTGCCGTATCCCTTAA
Organism: Plazaster borealis; assembly: GCA_021014325.1. Classification (NCBI taxonomy): domain Eukaryota; kingdom Metazoa; phylum Echinodermata; class Asteroidea; order Forcipulatida; family Labidiasteridae; genus Plazaster; species Plazaster borealis. The sequence goes on along the minus strand of CM037468.1, from coordinate 15,408,539 downwards.
AAAAAGAAGTTTGTGTTGTCTTATTTAGAGAGAAAATATTGCATCTCAGTGTTGGGAATTAAGAATGTTGCTTTTGTCCCATATTTATGGACCCTAACTGGTAGCCATTAAGCCAACTTTGACCTTTCTTTTGTCTACAAACAATGAACGACATTTTGTATTAAGTGTGGCCCAAAGTGTCAAAATCTATACCTAATAATATGCCTTGTACACAAACAATTTTAACCCTTAATATTATCATAAGGATGAAATGTTAAATTGTTTTGGGTAGCAAACTTTGAGTTGTCCAACAGCATTTTAGTTATGAATTAGTTAGGGGTGCAGTTAGAGGTCAATTATTTCACCTTTGTTAGTGGAAATTGTAAAAAAAATGTGGATTCTTTGTAGGTGTTATAAAAAAAACTTCCCTGACTGCCACCAAGATTTGACATTGATAATGCAATAAAAAGGTTTTGTCTGTTTCAATAATAATGTGATTTTCATGCAATGGTTTTTATTATGTCTTGTCTAATTAAGGAAGTAGAATTTTGTATGTGCATGCTGGGAATGACGGATGTGTTTCGAGAACAAAGTATTTATTCATTACTACGCCATCACAGGTCATGGTCTAATTTTGGATGGTGCAATTATTTTCTGCTGTGCTGCTCGTACCAGCTATAGAGGGCGCTACATATACGGCTGTGATATTATTGTGGTAAACAATCGGTGTGGGTTCCTCATAAAAACGCAAAAGGTATGTATCATGTTTTCCCCCATAATAGGTAACTTGGGACAATATAAATGTCAAAGTAAAACGAAGCTGGTGTTATAGTACCACAATTTAGACAGAATATGGAACAGGGGAAGAAAAGTTAAAACCAATTCTAAAAACTGGTTTTCACGCACGGCAGTCATACAAAACTCATCATTGATTGTCGTCTGCTAATTTCTTCCCGGTGTAAAACGATACTGCTGTAAGAATCTGCACTGTCTGACCATGGAGGTCTAACTCCAGGCTCGGGGGAGGTCTACCTCCAGGGCTGACTGTGTTATCTTGGATGGGGGAAGATGGGAAAAGGTTACACAGACCTGGTAAATTATTATATTACCATTTCTGAGCTTTTTTAAAAAGTAAAGACAGTGACATGATAGCCCCTTAACTCCTTCCATTTGTCTTTCAACAAACACGGTAGGCCTAACTGATTTTCTCCTAAATATCTACTCCACCCAAATTGCGTGACTTTAAAGGCACTGAACACGTTTGGAAATTGTCAAAGACCAGTGTTCTCACTTGGTGTATCCCAACATATGCATAAAATAACAAGCCTGTGAAAATTTGGGCTCAATTGGTCATTGAAGTTGCAAGAAAATGTTGAAAGAAAAAACACCCTTGTTGTACAAATTTGTTTGCTTTCAGATAGGAATAAAAGGCTTCTTGCAAGAAGTCTTTTATTATTTTAGTGAGAAATTACCTCTTTCTCAAAAACTACGTTACTTCAGAGGGAGTCATTTCTCACAATGTTTTATACTATCAACAGCTCTCCGTTGCTTGTTACCAAGTCAGTTTTTATGTTAATATATATTTTTAGTAATTACCAAACGTGTACAGTGCCTTTAATATCCCCCGCCACGGGGAGCCTGAAAATATAGTTTCTCAAAGCTAATTAGCTCCTTAGCCCAAATTTTCTAAACCCTGTGAGTGTGAAGCAAATGCCCCATGTGCAACAACCTGTGTTAAATTTGTGTATTATTAAACACATAGGCCCTACTTTCTCTCTGTTTCTATTCTAATCTAGGATTGGGAAGAGTTTTGTGACATTAAAACTACATACAAATACTGCATTGTGTACATGTGAATGACAAAAATGGCACCGATAGAACAGTCAGTTTGTCTGCTTCAGCTACAAGAAGACTGGATGGAGAAACGTCCGCCAAGGCTCAAGCTGTAGGTAGGTATTTTGGACGATTGTAACTGTTTTGATGTATCGGACTGACGCATAGACCCACAGCACTCACCGGGTGCGACTATATTCTCTCTAGATTCTAATGATAATAAACCATTACTTGCATACAAACCCATACTCATAAAACTGTCTGATATTTTTTTAAAGGTCTAATAACAAGCCTGATTATGATGTAACTGTAAGATAATAAGAATGTCCAACCTATCCACAGTACACATTCAAAGCGGAACTTACTTATCTAGACATATTGGGGGGAGGGCATGGGGGGGGGGGGGAAATTACACCATGTCTGCCCTCATGTGCCAATGACTTAGAGACCCTCTCATCGTGTGATGACAAGTCTGTTCATGGCATACAATCTCCTACCCTGCCATGCCTGTAGCTCATTATTAGAGTGAAAGATTGGTCATAACGTGTCATATCCTCTGCCCTCAATGACTAGAGAGAGACACACATACAACCCCCCTCCTCCCCCCATGAAACACAAAACATAGTTTTACACACAAATGCACACACACTCGGTGAGTCTAAAGCCACAATGGTATGACTCCTTCATACTCTAGCCTTAACTTTTCCTCTTTGTACGAACTTGTTCCACGATTCCGAGCGGATCATAAATTCAGCGTTTTTGTATATTTTTAAGGACCTTGGGTCGACATCTACGAGCAAATCTGTGGTACACAGCTACTAACTGTCGCTGTTTTATCTTGGCCATTCCAGGGTATATGTGCAGTCGGGATCTATTCAGGTTGATCACGATGATACTTGCCGTTTTGGTGTATTCACCTGCTTTGACATCGTCCTTTGGGGCAGTGTGATTCGGGACGACTCTCGGAGATTGGAAACAAAAGCTTGGTGAGTACACAAAAAGTGATTAATGATGTGGTTTGAGAAAGTCTATGTGGCATTCTTCATTGTACTGGTCTTGCGTAATAATCGGCAATGGAAAGTCAGCAGTGCTGAGCCAGTGCTGGGCCTGGGAGTTCAAGAGCTGTTTGTGAGACCTCCTTCAATCTGATGGAAGGGGGCAGTCCAATGGTCAGCTGTCTGCAACATTCCGACGTGACCCCCGAGTCAGCCAGGTACCAACTTTGTGTTTATCCTGGACCTCGGGGGGGAGTGATGTGCAGTGGGGCCTGTGGTCGAGGTTCAACTGATCAATTTAGTGATGAAGCATGAGGTGTGAGATCACAGTGTCAAGTGTGCTTCAGTTTACGACTCGTAAGATCTTGGTGTCAGGCTCCAAAGTCCAAGACAAAGGAACTGTGATGTTTCCGTCAGCCAAGTATCATAAATAATTTATCATTCCTGCTGTCAGGACTTGCTATGAAGATAAGCTTTGTGCATACAAATAATGTGCATTCAAATTACATACTGCATAAGCGAGCTTATTTAAGCATGGAAATGCTGCTTACTGTAATGTGTCTTTTTCTATTGTTTTATCATTGTTTTACCTCTAAGATGGTGGCTGATGACATAAAGTCCTATGGTTTTCAAATTAAAGCAAAACAACTAAAATACTAGTTGCTATACAAGAGTCATAAATGTGTACAAAATCCAATTTTTCTACTGATTTTTACTGCATTTTATTTGTATTGAATGAATGGCCTTCCAGGACATCTCAAAAGTGTTTGGACATAAGGTACTGTGTTTTTAAATCAATGATTGTTGGGACTTCTTAGTTTTTAACCATGTTGTGTCTTGAGCCAAGGCTAGCATTTAAGTAGGGTACACTAAAGTTGGGTGGATGTTCAGCTGGTTAGTCTTCGTCACAAGTCACAACCAATGTATAAAGTCAAGCCATATCGCTTTCACCTCAAGAGAGCTGACACACTGTTTCTCTCTATCCCTAATACGCATTGGGAAAACATTTCCCAGGTCAGCTTTTAATTAGTACTGTAGCGTGTGTGTGTGTGTGTGTGTGAGCGTGTCTACCCTTTGAAACTGAGGACTTTAACAAAAGGGATCTGGGTGTTTGACAGAGCGAGGCATCCTTGTTTCTCTTTCGTGTAACAAAATCAATGGGGATGTCGCTAAAAAAAACTAAGTCCAAAGAATGGAAGAACAAAGAGAAGTCCTCGATTTACGGGAATTCACAAACATGTGTGTGTGTGTGATGGGGGGAAATCATTCATGAGCAGCCATTTTCCTAGAGTTGTGACGAATAAAGCCCATGTTCAAAAGAGTTAGGGGTGATTTACTGAGACAGCCACCCCCCCACCCATTTTGCCTTCTTTTTGTTTACGTAGATCTCAAAACTGAATAAACTGTAAGGCGTCACTCTAAAATAGAAACTGAAATGCAATACGTGTATAAAGGTTTTGATTTACAATTAAAAAGTCACATTGGTTTTCTTATTTTTTGTCTATTTCTTTTCCCGTTTTTTTTCACCCCATTTTTCTTTTTAGTCTCATGTGCACTAGCAAGCTGCCATAGTTTATTTCCAGTATAATTTTTGAATTGACTTTAGCAGGTGAAAATCTTGATGATTCACGGCTTGGTTTTTTTTCTTTCTTTTTCTCGCCGTCCTCTCCAAACAAGGCACTTGGAAATCATACAGTTTGGGGATCATCTCTAGAGAGAAGTGGCTTATATTTATTTTGACTAATCCATGATTTTGTCTTGATTGTTTGGTTGTAAATCAGCAGTGAGTCTGCAAGGGGTTGTGTAGGGTGACTCAAAAGGGGTGGGGGACCAGGGGGAACTGAGGGAGGGACATATCCCAGAAAAGTGGGTCGCTTAGAACTGGGGGGTTTTATCTGATAACGAATATCATGGAGTCCACAAAAAATTCTGTCAATGTTTCACTCGTCATTTGTTTCTGGGGCTTTTTTCCAATCTTCAGTTTAGGCTTTGTCTCCAGCTCCTGGCTCTGTTTGACGTTGAACACTGCTCCAAAATTGATGACAGAGCCCAAGCTGGAGCCCAAGCCTAGGTTTGGAAAAGGACCCGTATCTTCGACTGTTTAGAGTCATGTATTCACAGCATGGCGTTAGCCATAGGGATGTTTGGGTGTTTTTTTAGACCCCCGCCCCCTCCCCCCACATTCTTGTATTCAGATACCAGGGCAGGAGTTTTAAGAAAGTCTCCACAAGACCAAGAGTCTTGTAAACCAGAACTTTTACTAGAATAGTGGGTTCTTATGTAGTGCTCAAATCCGTCACTCAGTGACGCTCATGGTGCTCCAACATGATCGCCCCTGGTCACTGGGCCATTTATTTCATTCCTTAAACCATGGAGGAAGGAACTTAAACCATCTCAGCTCCCTTGGGAGTATACAGCCTGTGCTGCCAAGTATGTAGAGCACCAAGCTAAATCAATCACATGAACCATCTATGCCCTCACAGGTACCCATTTACCCCTGGGTGAAGAGAAACAATTAGAGTTATACAGTGTAAATGTCTTGCTCAAAGACACAAGTGTCATGACCAGGATTCGAACCCACGCCCTGATGACTTAACCACCAACACTTGAGTCTGATGCACTAAACCACTCGGCCACAACATGCCTGAGGCGCCTGTTTTTAGTCAGGGCTTTTTAGAAAACTTATCATTTTGTCCTTTTCTTCTCCTATCCCACAAGCTTCGTTTCTAATTTAATCCAGGTCTAGACACTTGTGTTCTTTAAAAGCAAGACACTTTACCATTATTGCTTCATCCTTCGGATGGGACATAAAGCCGTTGGCCTCGTTTGTTATGTAATGCACGTAAAAAGAATCCAGTTACTCTTATCTCTAACAAAAGAGGTTCGCCCGGTGTTTCTGGCAGTGGCTGCTGAATGCGCTGTCCCAGCACCTTGTAAACTCTTACAAGGTGTTACAATGGGTCTCATATTTCAAAAACTTCAAAATGTCTAGAAATAAATAAGGATAAGCGCTGTGAGACGCCCGTAGATAAAGCGCTTTATTAGGCTAGTTATTACTATTATTTATTATTATTATGTGTTGTGATGTCAATTAACTTTTGGGTAAGACTCGACCAGCTAGGGTTGAAACAGGGGCAATTACAACTTTTCAAAAAGGTGAAACTTGGAATATTTTAGCTCGTATCTGAACTTCTGTAAAAACACTGTGAACCAGTACTCAGAAAATGTTCCATTTGTTAGAATTATTTATAATGTCGTATCGTTGTTATTATTATTTTTATTGATCCTGTCTGAGCTTGAATTTTAAATGCCTGGGAAACAAGCTGCTAAGTTTGAAAAGAACTGTTGTCACTTCTGTTCATGATTCTTTTTGAGAAAGAAAGTAGAACATGATTGTAGTTAAAAACCATTATTTTTGCCCAACGGGGCTGTGGGTACAGTTTGCAGCTTTCAGGGCTCACAGGAAATTAATGAATGTGACATTTTTCCCAGAGTTCACCGAGGACAGGTGACCTTTTAGCGGCCACGAGCCTGGCATTCAGTTAGTCATGAAGAGGGGGGGGCACCTATCTCTAGAGAGATGAGACTCATCGCCAAGTTGCCTCGGCGTAATCGTGCCGTGGCCTTAATACATGTACCTCGACGACTCCAAAAATAAACCATGTCCGAATTCTGGTATGTTGTAAAAGGGGGTAGGGCTTTAGTTAATTGTAGCTGGCGGGGAGATGATGATGTTGCCATGGCGATGTGTTGCTCTGCTGGGTTACCCCGGGGAAAACAAGCCGGACTTTTAACATATCGCAGACATCTTGTTTTTCCTGAAGGGCTTTTTTTTCTGAGTATGACTTGAAATATTTGGGAGGTTTACACCAATAAAAGTTTTTGGTCGCAAGATTTTTAAAGGTGCAACAGCTTTTAAACTTAATTTGGTGATAGTGTCAAGGTTTTTCGCTAGAATTTTGTAATAATCTTGTTTATGTTGCAAAAATTAACCAACTTGTAAAAGTATGCAAAGCTATTATTTAGGATGCAACTTCAGCCTTTTCCACACGTTTCATTGGCAAAGAAGTTCCCTGAAAACTTTATTCACATAATGTTCATTAATTTTACTCACGTTGTACATGCCCCAAATTCCACTCCAAGGTGGAGAGAAGCAACTATGTGCAGTGTTTATACCAAATACCAAGACTGCTTTATTACCACACGAGCATTGCTTAAAGACAGTTGTCCATTCCAGTAAAGAAATTCCATGCAACTTTCACTTTTACATACACTTTGCACTCTGTACCAAATTCCACTCCAAGGTGGAGAGAAGCAACCATGCACACAGTGTTTTGCTCAAGGGCACTGAGGCGCAACCGATCTTGACCAGGATTTGAACTCTGAAGGCTGAACAATGAGATCACCAAGCAGGAATGTCAGTTACATGTAAATCAAAGTTTATGTCGTGTCATGGTGGAGTATTTGAGAACACCGGACTCAAGCTCTGGTGTTTCTGATCAGTAGAGTGTGGGTTCGAGTCCTCTATGCAACTGGGCCTAGAAGAAGGGCCTATTAAAGGCTGTGCACAACCTTGGTAAAGGTTGAAAAAATAAATGTCCGCAGATTTGCACATAACTTAACAGTATAAAAGTCAGTTATGGTGGAAAACTTCCCCCTTGAAATATTTTTACCTGAAATGCTCTAGTTTTTAGGAAATGTGTAAAACTTTTAGTTTTGATCTCGGAAGACCAAAACTTTGGTGTTTGAAGAATTTCAGTGAAAACATCCGGTTTTTCACTATTTTCTTGTGACTCTGATGACTAATTGAGCCTAAGCTTTCACTGGTTTGATATTTCAGGCATATATTGGGTCACATGAAGTGTGGATACTGGTCTTTGACAATTACCAACGTTGTCCTCGCATAAGGCCAATTGGTTTTTCTGTAATCTTCTAACCAGATGGTCATGCACCCCTGGATCGACTGGTAGTATCGGTCCTTTAAAGAAAAACTACAGGATTTGTGACTATCAAGAGTTGATTGGTTCGAATCTGGAAGCTCACTGATTCTAAAGTTCATACAAGTACCAATCCTCCAGAGAAATATTTCCATCTGAAAGCTCACTGATTCTAAAGTTCATACCAGTACCAATCCTCCAGAGAAATATTTCCATCTGAAAGCTCACTGATTCTAAAGTCCATACCAGTACCAATCCTCCAGAGAAATATTTCCATCTGAAAGCTCACTGATTCTAAAGTTCATACCAGTACCAATCCTCCAGAGAAATATTTCCATCTGAAAGCTCACTGATTCTAAAGTCCATACCAGTACCAATCCTCCAGAGAAATATTTCCATCTGAAAGCTCACTGATTCTAAAGTTCATACCTCAGTACCAATCCTCTAGAGAAATATTTCCATCTGAAAGCTCACTGATTGTAAACTTTATACCAGAACCAACCCTCCAGAGAAATATTCCTATCTGAAATACTGTCAAAGTTGATGGAATAGAATTTGAAGCCCCCACAGAAATCACTTTTTTATTTTGATTGCGGCAATCAAAATAAGTCTGATATGAAACTACATCTGATGAAGTAGTTGTTGCTACCAAAGCTTATGCAGATATTTATTACTCGTTAGTCATTACAGTGCTATAATTTATTTTTCTCTCTGAAATTACCTGACTAACACGGCTACCCACCACTTATGAAACTACACAAAATCTGTGACAAAATTTTTTCTATTTTGTTCCAGTAAAATGTGACTACTGTATTTGATGAAAGTTTCACAGGTTAGAGGATTGGAATTATATACTCTTCCCAAAACAATTTACTGTACCTTTAAGCTTTTATTTAATAATGGGTTTTGTTCTACAAGTAACAAAGGGAAGTGATACTGGCCTACCCAGGAAGCTTGTCATCAGTACACTGGAAATTAGATTGATTGTCCGAGTTTTTACATTTATACATTGTATAATATCAAAACAACAAATGGGCGTATGGTGGCATCATCAAGTTATTTGGGCAGGTCCCCTCTGCCTATGAAGTCATCAATATTTTCTAAAACATTTACATTTTTACACTGTCCACCAAAAGAATTAACTGGGATTTTTGTCAAGGGCCCAATTTCATGGAGCTGCGTAAAGCACAAGAAGTAGCTAAGCACAACCAAATTATGTTACCAGGTTTTACTAGGTAAAACACCACGTTGTATCCTGCAAATTTTTTCTTAGCACAACATTGTTAGGCAAAATTTGTTCCTTCTGGTTATAAATGTTAGGATTGGGAAGTCAGTTGTATGGTCAAAGTGTTGACATTTAACATTGAATATTATCTAAACAATGGACGAGGAAGGTTTTATGTACAGTGGGAAGTGTAACAAATGTTTACAACTAATGTAGTTTTTTTCTTAAAAGGCTCAGAATTTAAACAAAATGTGTGCACTGTCGTCACCATCATCACCATCAAGGCTTTTATAGTTCTTCCACCTGTTGGACAAAGTCCTCCTTGTAAAACGTTCATTTAATTTGCCTCTCTCTCTCTAGCCACTCTGGTCCATGTAGCCGTGCCCAGGTGTGCTGTTATATCATCTCTCCATCTTCTCTTTTGTCGTCCTCTCTTTCTCTTGCCTGTTCTAGGCTTCCATTCTGTCGGTCGTCTAGTCCACCTGTTGTCTTGGACCCTTGACACATGGCCTGCCCGTCTCTTTATCTTTTTAATGATGTTCTTGACTTTTGTTTTCTTCCGTATTTTATTATGGTTAACTTTATCCCGTGTTGTTGTACCATTTTTCTCTCCACGGCTTTTTGTGTTGTTCTCAATTTGTCGGCACTTTGCAGTGAGTACAAGATCCATTGAACCGATGGTTTTGGGCCAGAAATTATACTTTTGAATGATGATTTTTTGCTTGTGAAAGGGTACTTGTCAGACTACTTCTGGCAGCCCAAAAAGGGCACCAAGGCCAAGACCAGCTCACCGGATGCCATGACTGCTGTGGCCTCCATTGCCATCATGTAACTTGAAATCTGGACTTTCCTGAGTGAATTAACTTAAGGTTTTCTCCGTGGTCAACTGAAAAATGTTCTGTAATTGATCATGACTTTCAATTGGACAGCTGGTACTTAGCCTACCATTTTATGTCCAATCACAAGTCACGTTTGATTGATTTGGTAGTTTCTACCGAGGGTAGTCTGTCAGATGGGTGAGTAAACGTTGACCACAGTGCTTCACACCTCGGGACGATGACTTGCAATTTGATTGGCCACATCAATGGACTTCCAGCCAATCCATGCGAGTTGATTGGCCGACGGTTACGTAACCAAACACATGAGGCGCTGTGGTGGAACTCCAAGGGTTTTGTGGTTTTTGTCCCCAACCCAATCGAGGATTTCGGGGTTGATGGATGACTAACAAACGCTGACCACAATGATGCATCCTGGACAACGAGGGAGTGGTAGTCACGGCCCCTCCCATTGGATGTCACCCTCCTGATCACCACATAAAGCCATGTAAAGCCTATCAAAGTGACCAGAATCCCCTCCCCCAATGGCCTATGAACATTTCACCCATCAATTGGCTGCGGTTTGCAGATGGACGGACAGCTTAATGTCAGACCAAATCAATTCTGAAAGATAAATCTCAAACTCTTTTTGACGGGACTTGCTGTAGAATTCTTTCCAGCCGGTTTGAATAGTCATCGGAGTAGATATTTAAATTGCTACATATGACACAATGTGATGACAGAAACCTCCATGTAGATTGATGTGACATGTAAGTTAAACAGAGCATAGCTTGACATTTGTAACCTTGAATTATTTTGTTTTCTATTTTTTTTTTATAGATATTCCATAGCTCATTTAAAAAAAACACTGGAGAATGCTAGCAAATCTACTCCAGTTGGTACTGGGCCCAATTTCATAGAGCTGCTTAAGCACAAAAAGTAGCTAAGCACAACAAATTTATGCTTACAAGAATAAGATTACCAGCCAAACTACTATGTCTCATTTCCAATTTGTGACTGGTATCCTGCTCATTTCTGCTTAGCAGACACTTGTTAAGCACTATTTTGCTTAAGGCGTTCTATGAAATTGTGGACAACAAAATTATTCAAAATCATCATGAATATTTCTGTAGAATGTAAAGAATAAATATTCAAACAAAATGTGATAAAATTTTATCATGAATATTTAATTGCACTAAATTAGCAGCAATATTGAAGATTGATCAACAGTTTTGAACTCTTTTATTTCGAGTTTACTTTCTATTTTTGAAAAGAAAAATTGACAAAAGTGGGACTTGAGCCTGCAACCTCCAGATTTATGTGCTGGTGCTCTATCGACTCTGAACCCTTTTTGGCGGTTTTCCTTTTTTGTCAATATCTTCTGGGGTGCAGGGGGCGCCAGACAGAAGTCATTCAACCATAAAGTGCCGTTTAGCCAGGGATCACGCCTGGGTTACAACACAACCTGGGAAGCGGCAGTAAGGCGATTATCTTAATGTCAAGTTATAAACCACAAGTGGAACTGACTTGGTGAACAAACTTTACTTTCTAATAGAAGGAAAAAGTAATTCAATTAGAAAATACGAAAGTTTAGGGGCACATTTTCAAGTGACACAAGGCTTCATCCGGGGCAATGACCTCTGTGGTTTTTGTGTGAAGTTCCAGGCAATCATTAAATCTATGCTAAGAAGTCTTAAGAGTCAAGTAAAAACAAGTCTTAGAAAATGCATTTAGTACACCCATGGTTGCTGACCCAAATCACCAACCATAGCTATACCATGGTGTGTCGTGGCCGAGCGGTCAAGAGCACCGAACTCAAGCTCTGGTGTTTCTGATCATCAGAGTGTGGGTTCGAGTCCCGGTCTTGACACTTGTGTCCTTAAGCAAGACACTTCACCATTATTGCTTCGTCCTTCGGATCGGACGTAGAGCCGGATGTCCCGTGTTTTGTGTAATGCACTTAAACGAACCCAGTTAAACTTATTGTTAAGAGAGGGGGTTCGCCCCGGTGTTTCTTGCATGGTTGGCTGCATATAAGTTTGCACCACATCACCTTGTCTTGTAAACCATTACAAAGTGCTACACGTAATATACCAAATTGGTCTTATAATTCCAAGCATAGCTCTACTTGCATGCCTGCAGAAAGAAAAAATTATGAGCACTTTGAGCAGGGCTCAATTTCATAAAGCTGTTTAGCAGAAAAATGTGCTTAGCAAAAAAAAGTCTAGCTTAGCAGAAACAGGTTACCAGCCAAAATACTATGTAATGTAAATTGTTTGTGACTGGTTCCCTGCTAATTTTGGCTTTGGAAAAAAAATTGTTAAGCACCTTTTTCTGCTTAACAGCTTTATGAAATTGGGCCTGGGTGTCAAAGCGCTATATAATAACTGTGTATTGTTATTTGTATTATTATTGTTATTACCATTGTTACACATCTGTAATTACTGATATTATGAACAATTCTTCATTCCTCACCTTGGTTAGGCCACATTCGAATTGACGGCTACAGCTACGGCTATGACTGTTGCTAAGGGATGCTATGCTTCAACGCATGTTGACCCGGAAATCTAGCCGTAGCCGTAGCTGTAGCCGCCATGTCGGACACGGCCTTAAGATACTTTAGTCTGATTACATAATTAACAATACTTGAATGAATCACATCCACTTTCTGAAGCTTCTGAAGCTTCTTAAGCTCGATTGTGGACGACATTTGCCAAAAGGAGACAGCTGTTTTATCCATTTGTTTGTTTTGATGGTGGTTTTTTATTGAGGGTAGAACGGGGAAACAAAACTTGTTGAGCCTTGATTGGTGTGACATTTTGATTCAGTAAAGGGAACTTGGTTCTGTGAAAGTGAAGTGAGGCTTGGAACTGATTTGAGATAACAGAATGACTGGACTTGTGTTAAAGATGCACTCACGGTTTACATTTTGGAATTTTTGGGACTGGTTCAAATTTCGGATAAAATTCCACAAGACTGCAGGGCTTGTAGCTCAAAATGTTTTACCGCACCAGAATATATTTTACAAGACTTGAAGAACCTGAATGTAGGAGAAAAAACTTTCTGTAAAGTTTAGCGTGACAATTGTTTTTTATTTGAACAAGCACTACGAGAAGATTTATCTCATTTGTCTTTAATAGGTATCAGTATCTTTTTTATACTCAACAGAATTGAAATGTTTGAAATGAAATATTAAGTTAAATGTTTGGACTAAAGAAAAATGGAAGTAATGTTTCATAGTATTTGAAATGAAATTCATTTGATGAAGGTTCTTTGATCCATAGTCCCTGGGCCCTCTTGAACAAGAATTTTGTATTTGTACTTTAAAAAAAAATTCCTTCTTGTACAGTGGAAACTGATTTGATTTCCTCTTTCAAAAAAAGTGTGGTATGTTTTCCAGCTGTTGGAGCAATCCACCGGTGATACATCTTTAAGTTCCAAGCCTCGATTGACTCATGCACTGACTTTCCTTTCGATGGAGGGGGGGGGGGGTGATCAGCCTTGAGTCCTGAACAAGTAGGATATGCAAGGATTAGTAGTTGGTCACTTCTACGATTAGAAATGAGCTTCCAAGTTACAATGACTTGACATCGGTAAAAGGGCCCCACCTGTGTGTATTTGTGGTGACGGCATCGAGTGGTGCGGTCGGGGGATCTTCGAGCCTTTCTGGTGGAACGTACGCCCTGCTTCTATCTCTCGAAGGAAAACTATACTCAATGTCGACTTGACTTGGAAGTTTCTTTGTGGTTGGTGAATCAATTGGATGGTGTATTTAAAGTCAGTGCCATGAAGACGGCGCCAGCATTTCTCTGTCAGAGTGGCAGTGGTTTGTCTTAGGAGTGTCTGCGTGTCTTGTTAAGAGTTCTACTCTGGCGTCAAACTTCTGGTAGACTTCATTAGACAAAAATTGTAAAGAGGTAAGGTAAGGCTTTAGGAGAATGTTTACGTCTTGCAGTCGGATTTGTTTTTTAACCCTAACCCCCATCAGGGTCCCTCCACATACCCTGCCAAATACAACAGAATGCAACACAGTTGAAATGAGAACCATGCCAAATGCAGCAAAATGCAACAAGGGATTTTGTTGCATTGTGCAGGCATGTTGTTTGTGTTAGGACTGAGCAAGGGGGTTTGCCCTGCTAAATGCAACAGTATGCACATAAGTGTAGTGGTGACTACAACAAAATGCAACACCAATATGAAGTCACTTGACTGCTAAATGCACAAATTCAGTCAAAGAATGACATCTGAGTTGACTGCCAAATGCAACCGATTACAACAACTTTTACCATTTGGTGCATATTGTTGCATTTAGCATGGTTAGGGTTAAGCCAGAGTCTTTTTGGCATGCATAGTTTAAGATCTACATGTAAATCCAGTGCAAGGTTTACCTCTTTATAAAAAACTACTTTAAATTTGACAACTGTTTGATGTCTTTTTTTTATCTGTGCAGTGATGAGATAAACTGATCAGCTCTCCCACGCTGCCCTCGTCACCAAACCATGACCGACTTAAAACGATTTATGTGTCAGGACACCAACTATAGCGGCTGGTTAATGAACCGGTCCTCGCACGGACTCAATATCTTCTCCCGCCCCTGGCACCGCAGCTGGTTCATCTTGGCCAACGGCCATCTTCACTACTTCAAACACCAGGGCAGCATACCGCTACACGGTTGCCGGCTGACATCGCGGACGAGTAACAACGGTGATCATGAGCCGCTGGGATACGTACTAGAAATACATCCAGGTAGGTTTCTCTTGGAATCCATTGAATGCAAAAGTGCAAATATGTTTTTTCAAATAGTATCTTGCTAATCCCCCCCTCCAAAAAAAATATTTATACATATTTTTGGAGATTGCTACTTTGCCTGTAAATTGCCTCGTGTGACGTGGCCCTTGAGATCCTAGCTATACCACTCTCTGGGTATCCCTAACCTTTCACCCTGGGGTCAACTTCATGAAGCCCATCACCAGACGTCGTCTTCTAATTGCAGACAGAGTCTGCTTACACAGCGCCCTCATTGGCAGAACTTGGTCATAACCACTGTTGCCCTAAACAAAGCAAAATGCAGGCTGGTTTTTGTGAGCACATAAATGGCGAGATGATGCAAATCCATTGTGAATACATACAAGTGCTACTAGATCTTGCTGGTTTGTGTAAAACACTTCTGCTTACGCGCATTTTCTGTATTGGGAAGCACAGAAATTCGATAAACATTTGTTGAAATAGTCCCCGGCTTTTTTCATACTTCTGCCTCATAACGGACTCTTGATTTCAACTCTAAATGTTGGCAGTTTAGTTTCATCATTTTATAACACCCTGGTCTTCTTGAAATGTACCTGTTTCTTGTCAAATTATCCACCCCCCCCACCTCCAAACTCCCAAACTACCCCCCAACCATGCCCTTGTTGTACCCCTCTAAACCTTGGCATTTCAAACCATCATTTCACGACACTCCTAACGAAATCAAACAACATTACAAAAGTCTTTGCGGCTTTGCGGTTACCACCTTGGTACTTTCCCCGGTACCCAGTCCCCCTGACATCAACACCAGCGTCCGAGCCGTGTTTGCAGACCTTACCCCCCCCTGTTTCCTCCAGAACCCGGTTCTTGCATCCGTGCAAGAGTGCAGAGCGGCTTCCTGTCTTTGTGGCTGGGGTACTTTCCCCTGGGGATAAGGGTGAACTAGACGGTGCCCCCCACTGCGGTTACCGTGGAGAGTATGTTATGGCGATACATTGAGGGAAACCTTGGAATTTCTTGAAACACAAGTCAGTCAGCCCGTTCTGGATTGTTCAAAGTTTGTTTTATGTATTCGTCTTGTTTCATCCTTTATCAGTATTTATGAAATTTACTCTTAGGAAAAAAAAACGTATTTTTTGTTTTCATTTTTTTACATACGAGGGTGTCTAAAAAAAATTGGAAAGGGGATGGAAAAAAAAATTGGGAAAAAAAATAAATTGAAATTTAAAAATATTGATAGTTCTAACTGGCCGCTTGCACAGATGGTGCACAGATTGCCTTGCAAGCAGAGAATGGTGACAAACGCATAAGCAGCGCCATGAAATGTGGCCAAAACGTTGCCCTCTATTGGTGGAGCAAAATGCCCATTGAAGGACCTCACTGGTGTATCCGTAAACTTAAACTTATATTTCGCATACAATACCATGGTTACATCTTTTGATTGTTCTTGTTTCCCAATGCAAATATATCTTCTATTAAAATCGCTGCTAAGATATAGGCTTTGAACTGCCTCTAACCACTGGGCAAGCTCGGTGGTCTGGTGGGTAGACATCTGCTCTAGAATGGCAAAGGTTATAGGTTTGAACCCCAACCGAGTAATATACCTGTGGATTTTTTTTTTTAAAGGACCCGGGGAAAGAATAAGAATTTGAGTACAGTGCACTGAACACATTTGGAAATTGTCAAAGACCAGTATTCTCACTTGGTGTATCCCAACGTATGCATTACATAACAAGCCTGTGCAAATTTGGGCTCAATTGGTCATCGAAGTTGCAAGAAAATGATGAAAGAAAAAACACCCTTGTTGTACAAATTTGTGTGCTTTCAGATAGGAATAAAAAACTTCTTGCAAGAAGTTTTTATTATTTTAGTGAGAAATTACCTCTTTCTCAAAAAACTACGTGACTTCAGAGGGAGTCGTTTCCTACAATGTTTTATACTATCAACAGCTCTCCGTTGCTTGTTACCAAGTAAGTTTTTATGCTAATATTTGTTTTGAGTCATTACCAAACGTGTACAAAACATTTAATAAACATCAGTGTATGGATAAAAAACACATAATAGTTTTTGGACCATAAAAATTGTCTCCTGACAACATTTTTGTTACTGTTTTTGGGAGGGTGGAGGGTGGGGGGTACTTACATGTATCTGACTCATTTTTATTTCTCGGTTAAGTACTGGGCTGTTCCAGTCACCGTCTCACCATCAAACTATGTAGGGGTGGCTGGCCCTGAGGAATGGGGTAGGTGACGGTATGTAGGACCCAGCTTTGGCTAATCGAAAAAAAACTTCTGAAATGTTGAAAGACTATCTTCAAGAAAACTGTGTGTTAGGGAAAAATTCTAGTAGGGGTGGACATCGAACTGATCCAGTGTACATTTCTTATAAAGCAATAGTTTCATTCCCTGAATGTCATAACAGTTTAAAAGCCAGGGCCCATTTTCATAGAGCTGCTTATCATAAGCAGAAAATATTTTGCTTGATTTTTGCTGCTGAGCGAAAATGAGCAGGATACCAGTCACAAATTGTACATTATGCATGATATTTTGGCTGGTAACCATAGTCTAGTAAGCATAATTTTGTTGTGCTTAGCTACTTCTATGATGTTGGGCCCTGGTGAGAGGCTTTGCCAGGTGACAGAATACCAGGTAAACTTCCATGGTTCACATTTCCGAGGACGATGGATTCACCTGGAAAGTCTGCTGCCACCTAGTGTCCCCAAATGTCTCCCATTGCTAGCCAATGTTAACAAACTGAGGCAGGAAGGAAAGTACAGTCTCATGCCTCGTACCTCGTACCAAAGGAGAATTTGAACTGTAATTATCAATGTGTATAGAGGGTACCGGATTAAGAAAGCCTCAACTCATATGGTCTGGGCCCAATTTCATAGAGATGCTTAAGCAGAAAATATTGCTGAACATTTTAATGCTAAGCAAAAATAAGCAGAATACCAGTCACAGGTTGCACATGTGACATGGTATTTTAGCTGGTAACCTTATTCTGGAAAGCATAATTTTGTTGTGCTTAGCTAAGCCCGCTCTATGAAATTGGGCCCTGTTGATGAAAACAATTTCGAGACTGCCACCTGTTTTAATGGGGCAAGCTGTGTTGTAATGCAAGGGAAATGCCAGATAATCTTCCCCTACCCCCTTTGCAGGATTTAAATTGAGCATTGGGACTTCCACACATTGTCCGTAACAGCCTCCCCCTATAATATCCAGCCCAGACTCAAGCCCCCCTAGACTCGCTATTTCCTAATACCATACCCTGTTTACAAAACAAACCAGAGCTCCCCCTTTCGACACTGAAAGGAAGTCTCAGGTAATTAGAGGAAATATCTAGTCATCATTGACTTTCTTGTCATCACATAACGACAGCGTTTGACACTGACTAAGAAAGCTCTCTCCCTACCTCTTGGAGAGGATCTTAGGAATGTTTCCTCAGTCGAGGAGAGCGATTGCACTTTTTCTTGCGACATACACAGTCTGAACGATCATGGACCGAAGGGAAGTCACATATTTAAAAGGTTATCTCAGAGCATAAGGACTTCACTTTTGTGGCCTACATTCCAAAACTTTGTACTGTGAGGGAACAAAAAACCTCAAGGTTCCGGCCAATTTTGTTCTCCTTCTTGGTGGATTGACACACATTGTTTCAACCGGGTAAAGAGCAAGGCATAGCTAGGGTCTAGCTTCAAAATTTGCTGAAAATTCAAAAATGAAGTGTCCAAAAGGTTGACAGACACTTCTCTGGCTAATCCCTCTGGCTAATCCCTCTGGCTAATCCCTCTGGCTACCTTGTGTTTTTAAGCTGCTGAGATTTCTGGTTTCAAAAGTTTAAAACAAATTTTATGGCATAAGATGGTTGTTTCCCTGATTGTGGTTTTAACCACTTAGTTTAGAATTAATTGTTAAGAAGTCAATTAGCTGTCCTCGTCAGATTCTATCGTTGCATTCTTCAGTTTTATCTTGGTTTTGAAACTTCTTTTGAGTGGTAGTGGATTATGGTGTCAAGTGGTTTACTACTTGTGGTTTTAACAACCTGTTAGAATTAACTGTTTAAATCTCAAAATACTGTCATCATTTAGTGAACTATTTCTTCAGATTCTATTGTTGCATTCTTCAGAATCATCTTGGTTTTAATACTTCTTGGAAAAGTGGTTTAGTGCTTGTGTTTTTAATAACTTGGTTTGAAGAGGGTGTACAAGTTTCTTCTTGTGGTTTTAACAACTTGGTTTAGTGTTAACAGTTTAAATCTCAGTTAACTGTCATCATTACAAAGAGGTTATCTTGGTTTTTAAACTTCGTCAGTAGATTTATGTCATGAGACGATGTATAAGTGGTTTACTACTTGTGGTTTTTACAACTTGTTTTACAACTAACTGTTTGAATCTCAGTTAACTGTTCATCATTGAAAGAACTAATTCTTCCGATTCTATCATTGCATTTGTCAGGATTATCTTGGTTTTTGAACTTCTTGTCAGTGGATTTATGTCATGAGACGATGTAAAAGTGGTTTACTACTTGTGGTTTTTACAACTTGTTTTACAGTTAACTGTTTAAATCTCAGTTAACTTTTCATCATTGATAGACCTAATTCTTCCGATTTTATCGTTGCATTCATCAGGATTATTTTGGTTTTTGAACTTCTTGTCAGTGGTTTAGATGTCATGAGACGGCTTACAAGTAGTTTATTTACTTGTGGTTTTAAAACAACGCACTTTGAAAATTAAACTTTCAATCTCAATTTATAATCGTTACAAAGATATTAGTGATTTTTATTCATCAATTATATTGTTGTGTACTTATCTTGGTTTGAAGCTTCATTTGGGGTTATGTTATGAGATGTCTTACAAGTCATTTACTACTTGCGCTTTTTAACAACTCATTTACACTTAAGCGATTAAATCTCAATTAACTGTCATTTTGTTAGTGAACTATTTCTTCAGACTCTATCGCTATGTTCGTTGTAATTGTCTCACCTCTCTCGTTGAAGGGATTAGCCTGCAGCGTGACTAAGAATGACTTGCTCATCATGATAACATCTCAACTTGAAATAACTACCGCCATCTGTGTTCGTTGGACTCTTGACTGCGTTGTAACTGGAACCGTCCTGTCGTACACCTTCAAACCCAAACTGGATCGCGTCTCGGACAGAAAACATGCTTGAGTTTGAGCACAGATTCCATCCGTTGTTGATGGTTTGAGTTAAGATAGCGTGGTGGAAAAAACGAGCGGTATTTTTGACAAACTTGATCACCGGTTCACCTTCGAAGCCCAACGGTATCCATATGTCCAGACAGCTGGTCACAGAAAGGTGCTCAAACTGACCTTAAAAAGTTTCAAAGGTTAAGAATTTTATAGGTTTTGAGGCATTGCATGGTGGAATATCAATGTATACTTGGCTTGTGGGAACACCATGTGTATACTTTGCTGTGTAGATTTTTGTTCTTTGAGAACTTGTCTTGCTATGTATTCTACTGCCGCAGAGTAGGTTTTGGAATTCGGGAGACTATTCTACTGTCGCAGAGTAGATTTCAGAATTCGGGAGACTACCAAGTTCTGAAAAGAACAGTCCTGCTTATTAACTACTACCTGGGGAGGTAGGGAATCGGTTGGGACTACTACTTTCGCTTAGTGGATCGGGGGGGACTTCTCGTTATTAACTTCACTGCCGCGGAGTGAGTTCTTAACGAGCAAATTGCGGCCGATATGCAAACAATTTATTTTTTACTCTAGATCAATTTTACAAAAATCATAAAATAAAACCATTTTGAATGCCCCAGATTGCACAGTAGGGCTTTTAAAACCAAGATTAACAGTAAGTAGAAAACCTTCAGAGGACCTCGTTTCAATTCAGCAAACTTGCAAAATTTGGGTCCATTATGTAGTGTGAAAAGTTCTAGGGAGAATTTATTTGTGTACAAATTCTTCGTTTTTATGCACACAAAAAAGAACTTAACCAACACTTTTGGGGTTCATTTCACTTCCAAAGCTCAGTTGGGTCTACTCTTACATCAGGCTTGATATTCTTTCTACTTCAGTCTGATTTCCCTTCTTTCTTTCTTTTTTGACCCTCAAAAGAATCAGCAAAATTGTTTTTAAATATCCTGATGAAAGCCTATACGAAGTGCAGACCAGCCCTTTGTACTCAATAAAGTTTTCCTACTTCCTACATTTCCAAGGGCCAAATATCATCGCTGTTCCATGTAATTCACCCAAATAAATTTGTTGTTTGTTGTTTGTTTAGATGATTTTCCCGTCAAGGGAACTCGGCAAACTCCCACAAGGGGATATAAACGCCAAGCTGGCAACAGCCAATCTCTCTCATACAAACATTGGTTTAACGTCTATGATTATGAATTACACAAATCAACACATAGTTGCTGTTCTCAACATAGTTGCTGTCTGTATAGAGCTGCTAAAAAAAGGAGGGTTGCAACATTGTTACACAATTTGTGTGTGGATTGCTCTTATTTCTTACACAAAACTTTGGTAAAATACATTGAGAAATTACAAAATAATCAGTAAAAATTCTCAGAAACTTCTATGAACTAGTTTACAACTTGGCCCAGATACTCGGGAACTTTGCCAGCTGGCACAACTTTTCAAAAAAAAACCCTTGAACAATGAATTGAAATTTTATAATGAGCATACAATGTGCAGTAAATGTGCCGCACCTGTCATAGAATGCAAACTAATCTTCCTGAGGACGATGCTCGTCACAGCCCTGTGCTATAATTTACTACGAAAATTCCACACCCTTTCCTGTCCTACTTATTTATTCAAAAGGAAAAAATATTGGGTAAAAAGGTCGTAATATGGCAAGTTCAGACAGAGTTCCTGCGAATAGACTATGATTCATATCACATGAGATAGTGTGAGTATGGTTGACAATATTTTCAGGGACATGCCAAGGTTTGATTTAAGACGAGTAAAAAGTTATGGTTGGGTATATGCCATCATTTAACCGTGCGTTAATGCAAGGGCCTAATTCCATCAAGCTATTAAGCACAGAAATTTGCTAAGCACATAAATGTCTTGCTTAGCAGAAATGGCATGGCATGTCATAGCTGACCAGCGGTTAAGAGCACCGGACTCAAGCTCTGGTGTTTCTGATCAGCAGAGTGTTGGTTCGAGTTCCGGTTGTTGCACTTGTGTCCTTGAGCAAGATACTTTACCATCATTGCTTTGTCCTTAGGATGGGACATTAAGCCGTAGGTCCTGTGTACTAGGATTGGTAGTGCACATAAAAGAACAGAGAACACTTATCTTGGAAGAGTAGGGATTATAACCCTGGTGTTTCTGGTTCACATATCCTTGTTTACAAGTTTCCTCAGGCTTGCGAGCTACAGTGATTACATATGAGGCATCCGTGGTTTTATTACCAGAAATATATAATAATAATAATAAATGGATTACCAGCCAAAATACACTGCAATATACACTGATAATGGTACCAGTCACATCAATGGTAACTGTATGGTATTTTGGCTGGTAACCTATTTTTCGTGAGCAAGAGTTTTCTGTGCTTAGCAAGTTTTTGTGCTTACATGCTTTATGAAATTGGGCCCAAGTGCATAAAGAGCATTCTGTGAAACCTTTACTCAATGTAATTTTGACAAACATTTACAATGTAGTTTGTTAAAAGTGCGGTTAGACTTTTCTATGTTTCCATTGAGGTTTGTTAAGCTGGAGGGAATGCGGATTTAAAACCCTCGGATCGATTCAACGCTCATCAGAGATTAAGAGGCGATTATTCGTATCGGGTAATAAGAGCTGAGTCAAATCTATGCGACCGCATGAATAAGTAGAAAATGCGTAGAGATACCCAAGAACGCTGAGTCAATGATTGCGGTGGGGGTCCGTAAACAGGTGTGTCTTCATCAGGACAGTCTATGGTTAATGTTCGGAGTCGCGTGTAGTGACAACCTTTTTAAGACTCCTGGATAGATAAGTCTTTTAGAAGATGAGTCGCAAAAACCCCTGACTTTGATTCAGTGTCACAGAACTCTTAATTGTTAATTTGTGATTTTAAGCGATGCAGGGCTATTTTTAATGCCTTTAAAAAGACTGTTGCAAAGTGTTCAAAGGTCCAAAAACCAAAGAGCGCAAAAACAGAACCAGACCTGGAAATGTACTTTCCTATAGTTTTGAAATGTGACACCCAGGAGGTTCAGGGAGCTTCATCCTCTATGACCCAGACCCACTACCCTAGTTCTCTTCTGGATTATCAGATATTCAAACCATCATTTTTGAAGCAGTCGTTGGGAGGTGGTGGTCTGGGGTAGAATACCCACAACCTATCCCACAGACTTATGACTGTCGCCGCCCCCCTCCCACCCTCCCTTTATGCAAACCCTACCCAAGCTGTCTAGGGTAATTAGGTCCCTTGGCTATCGATGCCTTCCTAAGAACAAGCCGCTGGCGGAAAATTGCAGTTTTGTTTCTAATTCACAACCAAGACCCTGGTGATGTAGAGAGACTGTAATGTAACACCCATGAGGTTCAGGGGGCTTCATCCTCTAGACCAAGGGGAGACCCAGGCCCACTACCCTAGTCCTTTACTCATGGTGATGTAGAGAGTCTGTAAATCCTCTGAAATGTAACACCCAGGAGGTTCAGGAGGCTTCATCCTCTAGTCCAAGGGGAGACCCAGGCCCACTACCCTAGTTCTTTATTCATGGTGATGTAGAGAGTCTGTAAATCCTCTGAAATGTAACACCCAGGAGGTTCAGGTGGCTTCATCCTACAGACCAAGAGGAAACCCAGGCCCACTACCCTAGTTCTTTATTCATGGTGATGTAGAGAGTCTGTAAATCCTCTGAAATATAACCAGGAGGTTCAGGTGGCTTCATCCTACAGACCAAGAGGAAACCCAGGCCTGGCTACCCATTTGCAACGATTGTCAAGTCAAAGCTTAAATACATATTCACTTGAATTCCCAAACCCAAATTACAGGGAGGTGTTTGAATACACCACAAGTAGCACTTCCATCCAAGTCGGCCCTTCTGAAAATCAGGTAACGCTCAATCAATGTCAAGTAAAAGGATTTAGAATATTTCATCCACCTGTTGCCGACAAGTTCACAGATTTCTAATCCCAGCTTTCATTCCTGATTATGTAGAAGTTGCTTGAACATAACAAGTCTTGTCCTTCTATAACCGGCTCTGATTGAATGAGGCTTCTGGTGATTACTTCCGATTAGTTGCCATGGTGATTGATCCCGTTTAACACCAGGATAATGAGTGGAGATCTACGGTTTGTTTTGATCACTGGGATGAGGGAGATTGGAGGGTCGTCACAATACGTTTGATTAAGAGCACCCTCAATTAGTGTTGTTTTCTCGACTTTGACAGTGTTTCAGACGGAAATATTTCTTTAGAGGATCATCTTCCTTCATGCTTATTCCAATAGGAGAGTTTTGGGACGATAGCGGGCAACCTACTCACCAGTCCCTTTTTCATTTTTCTCACCGAAGAATACAATAGAAAAGGACCAGTGAGTTGGACGCCCACTATCGTCTCAAAAGTCATCCATTGTTACAATATAAATAAGCAACAGAGACTTTTGGGGTCTAATGCAGCCGATTTCATGAAACAACTGCAAGATTTCTTGAGTTAGTGGTGCACAACTTACGCAATAAATAATGCGCAAGTGGACTTACGCCGTTTCGTAAAGTTTCAGGAAATTGGCGGCCGATGTTGTTTTCTCGACTTTGACAGTGTTTCAGACGGATATATTTCCCTAGAGGATTATCTTCCCGATTGAAACCGGTCAATTTATACATAATCGCTAAACCTGTACTTTACCTTTAAAGGGTCTGTATACGTTTGGTAATCACTCTTAAAACTAATGCCAATAAAGACCTACATGGTTAGAAGTACAGCAGCTTTCGATAGTATAAAGCATTTTGAGAATCATTTCACTTTGAATGTGTAGTTATGGAAAAAGATATCAGTTTTTATCCCCTCAAAATTTGAATCTGAAAAACGTTACTGTCAGATACGTTTCCAGATTGTGTATTTTAATTACGGATTATCCTTCCTGCATGGACATCACCACTCCAGATTTTCGGCGATATTTCAAAAACAAAGCTACCTTTTGAAATGAAATTTTCACAGGTTAGTTTTTATCTACATTTATATATAGGATTAAAACAATCGAACGGTTCCAAAGACCAAAGGTATACTTTCCCTTTAAGTTTTGAATTAATGCTGAAGAAGCGTCATCTGTCTTAATCCACGTTGATGACAGATTCATAACAGTCCCCTCCCCCCCCCCTTGCCAACAACCGCAAAATATTTAATCATCTCCCAGATACCTTCTAAGTGACAAATCTGACAGCAACTTGAGACATCTGGGTACAGGGTGTTTGGTGTCAGTGTTGCAGGGCGGGCCACCAGAGCCATAACCACATGAATTGACTCAGACGTCGTCATGAGAGTGAACATTGCCCCCTCTGAGTTTGTTGGCCTTGCGTTCAAGTTATAGACAATGCTCAAATTAAGGATGACTGGCGTTCATTAAGAAAGAGGGACAGTTCCACCTTCGTCCAACCCCCGCAATCAGATGGCGCTCCACTTAGCTGCCACACCCAAACGAAGAACACTCATCCGGGTTTATTGTTACTTAACCGCGGTTTACCCCATGCACAAACAAGCGCATGAAATCCTGAAAGTATGGCGTAATTCCACTGAGAGCAGTTCCCACTTCACATTGACTGACTCCATCGATTACTAGAAGCACGTAGGAAATGTGTCAACTTGTGCTCTTTGAGGATTAATTATGAAAAATTATTTTTTGGGCTTGCCTTTCACCTGTTTTGCAATGTCTCAAGGCCCTCTAAAAGTTATCAGTTTCTGTCAAAAAAGAAAAAAGGGGATTGAACTATAAAATCGTCATGTGCGTGGAAGAAGGATGTAACAAAAAGTTATCAGCATAAGCAATTAATGTACAAAATTGTGTTTCAAGACAACTGAGTGTGAAAGTTTGATTAGTTTTCTGCCGTTCATAAGTCATTATAGGAAGGTTAAATTCTGCATGGGAATGGGGAAAACATCTATTTAGCAGGTAATTCTCTAGCAACAAAAATGTAACAGTAATACTACATTTGTTGTATTGTCAGGAGCCATTTTATTGCTTACGGCCTTTTGTTACTGGAGAAAAGTACTTTGTGTGCCTGGAAGAAGGGCTTAGAGCCTTATACCCTTGTTCAGAGCATTAAGCAGCTTTGAAGCCACAAGTAGCCAAATATCTTGGGCTTCAGCAGATGCCTGCGAGAATGACGTCATCGGTTACAAACAAGATACAGATCCCTTGAAAAC
This sequence comes from Plazaster borealis, assembly GCA_021014325.1. Taxonomy (NCBI): domain Eukaryota; kingdom Metazoa; phylum Echinodermata; class Asteroidea; order Forcipulatida; family Labidiasteridae; genus Plazaster; species Plazaster borealis. The sequence continues at coordinate 15,382,686 of CM037468.1, read as the reverse complement.
ACTTCAGACTGTGTCCAAATTGGCGGCTACGGCTACAGCTACGGCTAGGGCTACGGCTACGGCTGTTGCTGTTGGCCTCGTGTGCTTCGTAACTAATTCGGACCCTGCCTTAATTATTATTTTATTTTTTTATTTAACAGAGCGCAAAGCTTCAACCAAAAGAGGAACACCGAATGAAAAACATAATTCAGATTGTGAGTATGATTTTAATAATAATAATAATAGTTAGTTTTTATAAAGCGCTTTTCACGCCCGAAGGGCGTCCCAAAGCACTTCACATTATTACCCCTGGTCACTGGGCTTTAAATCGTTCCTTAAACCATCTCAGCTCCCTGGGGAGTATACAGCCTTGTGCAACAAATGCGCTACTCGGCTAAATCAATCACAAGAACCATCTCTGCACTCACAGGTACCCATTTACGCCTGGGTGGAGAGAAGCTTATGGTTAAGTGTCTTGCTCAAGGACACAAGTGTCACGACCGGGATTCGAACCCACACTCTGCTGATCAAACACCAGAGCTTGAATCCGGCGCTCTTAAGCGCTCGGCCACGACACCCCATTTGAGCATTTGGGGAATATGGAGTGATTTAATATTGTAGGATTGCAGGTGTAGATTCAGAAAGTGTACCAGCTTTATCCTGATACAGCTTTCCCTCTAATCCTGTCATTTCATGCTTCCCTCACTACCCAGAATGCATTTACCACCTTTATGGTTCAGTGATCCACCCTTTCACATTGAACATCCTTTTGTCCTCACTGCTTTACTCTGATTGGTTTTTAGCAACCCCATCATTGTAAATTAGTAACTTTGATTGGCTGCAATTTTCCCGCTTTTTTTCTGGATACCTGTTCATCTTTTTATGTTTATCTTTGTGCTTGTTTATGCCTCTGACAAAGGTCCGGTTTGGAAAGTTGCGTTAATCATGGGTATGTCGCAAGCAGGCATCAGGAATTTAGGTCTGTAGTGAGATTCGGGCTACCACTTTGTGATCCACAAGTTTAGAGTTTACAAAAGGAAAGAGAATCATGTTATAAAAAGAGAAAGAAATAGTTTAGGTCTTGTAAACAATATTTCTTGTCCAGTGGAAATTCTGAGTTTCCAAGACCTGCGGTTTTCGGAGACTTTCTTGAGATGTGAGCCCTGCCCCCCATGCAATACAAAACATCCCTTAAGTGTCATGTCTGTTCTTGTTGAGATATTGTAGACCTACCTCTCAGCCAAGAAGAATAAAGTGATAAGGATCATGATGGAAACCTTCAAATAAGGTCGGGTCATGATGTCTAAAGGGCCATGTCACATGAGGCAAATTACTGGTAGCCATGGTCCCCTGCTAAAGCTTGGCTCGGGTTTAGCTCAAGCTCGTCTGCGAGTTTGAAGCCCCTTACCGATAGCGTATGTTGTCAAAACAACTGGTGGAGCCTAAGCCAGAGTCAAAGCCGGAGTGAAAGCCAAAACCAAGGTTTTTAAAAGGTCCGGTGTTTTCGGTTCACTTAGATTAGTGGCCTGTCGTGGCCGAGCGGATAAGAACACCGGACTCAAGCTGTGGTGTTTCTGATCAGCAGAGTGTGGGTTCGAGTCCCGGTCGTGGCACTTGTGTCCTTAAGTAAGACACTTAACCATTATTGCTGCGTCCTTCGGATAGGACATAAAGATGTAGGTCCTGTGTGTTGTGTAATGCACATAAAAGAACCCAGTGCAAGAGAAGGGGTTGCCGATCAGCCCTGGTGTTCCTGGTTTGATCGGCAGCATATTGCGCCGCAGCACTTTGTAACCATTACGTGGTGTTATGTAAGGAATAGGTCTCATATTTTAGAAACAGAGTTTCGCATACCTTGCAGGAAAAAATACTAAGCGTTTTGATAGACCAATCAGGTGTGAAAAAGGGCTATATAAGATTTCAGTAATATTATTTAATATTATTATTAAGTAACACCTGTCTTGGTAATACTTATAAAACGCTTTTGAATGAAAAATTATGTAAGTTATTTTATTTTGTTCCTCGATCTCTTCAGCCAAGAAAGGTGGCAGTAACGGCTCAGCCCCCAAACCCTTCTTGGTGTGTTCATCAACGCTGATGGAACTAGAGCACTGGCAGAGGGAGATACGGAGAGTTAGAGGAGGTGAGGAGGTTGTTCTCTTTAGTCTGGTTTCCTCTATACCTTGCCCGATATGGGGCAAAGGGTATCCCCCCTCCCCAATGTCTCCCTTAAATGCATCATACACTTTTGGTAATTACTCAAAATATATATTAGCATAAAAACTGACTTGGTAATGAGCAACAGAGAGCTGTTGATAGTATAAAACATTGTGAGAAACGACTCCCTCTGAAGTAACGTAGTTTTTGAGAAAGAGGTAATTTCTCACTAAAATAATAAAAACTTCTTGCAAGAAGTTTTTATTGATCTATCTGAAAGCACAAAAATTTGTACAACAAGGGTGTTTTTTCTTTCATCATTTTCTTGCAACTTCGATGACCAATTGAGCCCAAATTTTCACAGGCCTGTTATTTTATGCATATGTTGGGATACACCAAGTGAGAACACTGGTCTTTGACAATTACCAAACGTGTTCAGTGCCTTTAAGCGCCTTGCATCCTTTGGTCATTTGGCACTAAATAAATCTAGTTATTATTATTATTAATGTTCCCATACTTTAAAACACTATTTTCCTCTTATACAGAAGTACCACCCTAAAATCCTTTAAAGAATTCCTGAGATTCCAAGCACACAATGAAGACACAATAGGGGGGGGGTACACATGCCACATATCAAGCACCAAATGCTTTCCCCTGGTCTAGTGTGACATTGAACTCTTGCAGTGTCCAGGGCTTGATTTCACAAAGAGCTAAGATTGATCTAGACCCACCTGGGGCCGATTTCAAAAAGAGATAAGACTAATCTTATCTGAAGTTAGGACCAGTAACTGGTCTGAACTTAAGACTAGTCCTATCCCTTAGCATTGCCTAGGACTAGTCCTAAGTTAGGAAGAGTTTTGTAAAATCGACCCCTGACCCCTCTCAAAATGGGAATTGATATTATTGCTAAATTGCCAAAAGTAGTAACAAGAAATATCTAGTACAATTTTGAAGAAAGAAAAGGGTTATTCTATAGCTACTAACATTTTAAATGATCCCCACGGAAAACAGTTTCATATTTTAGTAATTTAAATTGTATTTGTTATTATCAGTATCAAATCTCAAACCGATTAGTAAAAATCAATCTGAATTTCCCGTCATCAATCTAATGCAAATAACTATGGGATTGCCCTTTTGACAGTAGTAATCAAACAGGTGCCTTTGCCAAAAAAAAAACGCAGACTGATTTTGGCTGCTTATGACACCGCTGGTCACGTACTGTCCCTTAACATTGCTGAATCATAGTCAGCCCTTGAACACCTCAACTCTTGAACAAATTCTTAAAGTGGTGATACAGGATCCATAATCAGCAGGAAGAAAAGCAATCAGGTCGAATTGGCAGCTACAGCTACGGCTACGACTGTTGCTAAGGGTGTTGCTAAGGATGTCCTATACTTCAATGCACAATGATGCGGCCATCTAGCCGTAGCCCCCAATTCGGACCTGGCCTTATTTTCAATCAGGGCCCAATTTCATAGAGCTGCTTAAGCACAAAAAGTAGCCTCAGCACAACAACATTTTGCTTACCAGAATATGGTTACCAGCCAAGACACAATTTCACGTGTACCATCTGTGACCGGTATCCTGCTTATTTTTGCTAAGCAGAAAATCTTTGATTAAGCAATAGTTTTTGCCTAAGCAGCTCTATGAATTTTAGCTCTATGAGCAGCTCTATGAGCAGCTCTATGAGCAGCTCTATGAGTTTTAGTGTTTATGTAGCAATCATTAAAATGAGACTTGAAGGAAGTTTTGTGGTGGTGTATTCAACAAAGTGGGCCCATTTCATAGAGCTGCTTAAGCTTGGCAAAATTAAGCAGGATACCAGTCACATATTGTACATGTGACATGGTATTTTGGCTGGTAACCTTATTCTGGTAAGCATAATTTTGTCGTGCTTAGCTTCTTGTTGTGCTTAAGCAGCTCTATGAAAATGGGCCCTGCTTGGATTCAAACTAGTGCCCTTTTCACATCAGAGCAATTTAGCAGGGGTCCCTTGCTTTATTTTTAGCATGGTTGTAAACATTATACAAATTGCACTTCGTGTGAAAAGGACAACAATGTTTGGACTGTCCAAGATCCCTGGTGAAATGTTCTCAAACATTGCTTAAATTTGCCGGACCTATGACAAAAACTTCCATGCTAGCGGAAGTTTTGACTAATGACGTCAAAGAAATCATTGTGTGAAGGGAACTCAGAATTAAAAATCTGTTTGTCGATGTTTGGAAAATATCCGACACTACCTTTAAAGCCAGGCTGAGCCATCCCAGACAAAGCCCAGAGGAGAACCAAAACACACTGGAAATGCTCACCGTTGCCTGGCTGGTCTCGATAGCAGAGAAAGGGAAAAAACTCTGGAGGAAAGTTCAGTGGAAATGTCAAACAATTCAAAGAAGTCACTTCACAGTGACTCACATTTGTTTTTTTCTCTCTTCTGCCTACAGGGCCCAATTTCATAAAGCATGTAAGCACAAAAACTTGTGAAGCACAGAAAACTCTTGCTTAGGAAAAATTGGTTACCAGGCAAAATACCATACAGTTACCATTGCTGTGGCTGGTACCCCACCCATTTCTTGCTTAGCAAAGAAATTTGCTGAGCAGAATTTTCTGCTAAACAGCTTTATAAAATTGGGCCCTGGTGTCAAAGTCCTAGTTTATATTTAGGGGAAGATCTAGGTTAAGAGAACAAATGTGTGGGGAAGGGGGGGCAAATGGCTGAAGGTAGACTGGGGGAGATTTCAGTGAGTGATTTCCCTAGTGTAAGGGTATCATTGGAAAGAAATTAATGTGAAGTAGGTGTCGTCTAGACTGGTCCCCTGTCCTTATACCCTTCAAGGGTATAGACAAGCTGTTGCTGTTACCAACTCAAGGTGTCATTGGGTGAGTTTGCGCTGGCACACTCACGCACGTGCGGAAACTCAGAGTCAATGTTTTTGATGAAGAGCCACTAATGTTAGTTTGGCCCTTAGCTGTATGCGTTTTTTGCGTTATGAATCCTGCAGGAAGATATACCCAGGCACCCTCGATGGGAATCAAACCCACAACCATGTGATTTGTAGTGCAGGTGGGTTGACCCTAGACCTCAATGATGAGAGGCCATTTTGAATCTATTTGTTAGCCTGTGGTGTGTCGTGCTTGAGCAGTCTAGCACATCTAACACACTGATGAAACCCAAACCATCCACTCTCTAGAATAGTAGTCTGAACCTCCAAACCACCCTCAATTCTAAATGGACACCATGAAACAATTTATTGGTCTTCTTTTCTAGGTGTATTCGGCCAGAGTTTAGAAGACACCATTATTAATGAGAGTGACTCCTGCACGAAGGTCATCCCGACGGTGGTGGAGCTGTGCGTCAATTACATCAGGAATAACGGGCTGCGAGAGGAAGGCATCTTCAGGTAAGGTTACCTCAAGCATCTGTCTGTTTGTCTGTCTCTACCATTATGTTGTCTGTCTGTCCATTGATCTAGAACGGCCTGAGAGAGGAAGGCATCTTCAGGTAAGGTTACCTCAAGCATCTGTCTGTTTGTCTGTCTCTACCGTTATGTTGTGCTTACAAGAGCTACATTGAGGGGCTACTTGTAAGTAGGATCTGTACTTGTGGGCTTTTCTTACATTGTGGGGTCATGCCCACAATGTTTAAAACAGAAAAGATTAAAGAAAAGGGATCATAGTCACAACCTGTGGAATGCCCACTATGTCACTCTCCTAAACATGTATGTCTGTCTGTCCATTGATCTAGAACGGCCTGAGAGAGGAAGGCATCTTCAGGTAAGGTTACCTCAAGTATATGTCTGTTTGTCTGTCTCTACCGTGCTTACAAGAGCTACATTGAGGGGCTACTTGTAAGTAGGATCTGTACTTGTGGGCTTTTCTTACATTGTGGGCTCATGCCCACAATGTTTAAAACAGAAAAGATTAAAGAAAAGGGATCATAGTCACAACCTGTGGAATGCCCACTATGTCACTCTCCTAAACATGTCTGTCTCTACCGTTATTTTGTCTGTCTGTCCATTGATCTAGAACGGCCTGAGAGAGGAAGGCATCTTCAGGTAGGGTTATCTCAAGTATCTGTCTGCTTGTCTTTCTCTACCGTTATGTTGTCTGTCTGTCCATTGATCCAGAATCTTTATACATGTGAATTACTTAAAGAGGTCTGTTGCCCTGTGCTCCAACACCCTTATGTTCTGACACCCTTAGTGTATTTTCATAATCCTAATCCTAACCCTGATCCTAACCCTAGCTGTAGATCACAAGGGATTATCAGAACATAAGTTTGTCGGAACATAGATCAGTCACCCATCGGCCAATTTTCATAAAGCTAATTAACAGAAAATGATGCTTAACAAAATTAGCATGGATTTTGGCTGGTAACCTTATTCTGGTGAGCATATTTAGTTTCTTAAGCAGGTTATGTAATTGTGCTCTTGTCTTAACAACGACGATTGCTTAAACTCTACTATTTTTGAAACTGTAGATTGAACGGACGTAGTAGTGTTGTGCAAGAGCTTCAAGATGCTTTCGACAAAGGGGATAGACCCAGCTTTGAGGAGGCGAACGTTGGGATCCACACCGTTGCCTCGCTACTGAAGCGTTACTTCCAACTTCTACCGGAGCCAGTCATCCCTTGGCGCCATTGTAAATTCTTCATCCCCGTCATGCAGTACCTCCAAGAGAACGAAGACGAGGGAAGACACAAGCTGATCATCCAGCTGGCCCTCCTTCCCCGCATCAACTACAACCTTCTCAAGTATCTCTGTCAGTTCCTCCACGACGTCCACCGCCAGGAGGTGTACAATAAGATGGGACTCGGTAACCTGGCCAATATCTTCGCTCCACATATCTTACGGCCGAAGCATGCGCAGGGGGCCTTCTTGCTCGGGAGCACAGCCCTCAGTCTACGACTCGTGCACTACCTAATAAACCATCAAGACAAGTTGTTCCCGCCGACGAGTGACATACAGATGGACTATGAGGTCATTGAAGCGCCCTCAACATCACCAATGTCTAGTTTCGACTCCACAGGAAGCCTGTATGAGAGGGCAAGCTCCTGCGAGTATGAAGTCGAGATCATTCCAAGATTTCTGGAAGGGAAAGAGTGGAGAGGAGGGGACGGTCAGGAAAGGAAACACAGCAGGATTCAGAAAACAGAGAGCTGTAATTACGAGTTGGAACTCTTCGGGGAGGAGTATGGCACCCCGGCAGATGTAAACAGTATCTATGAGAATCTAGATCTCTCCAGTGGACCCTCATTAATCGAATCCTTAAAGAATCGCATTTCTGAAATGCCAAATAAACCGCCCTCGCAGAACGAGCAGAAAGCAAAGCGGTACGGAGTGTCGTATCGCGATCCCGCTTCGATCGGAATCATAGCAAACGGACCGCGACGTCACTCCAGCGACAACCCCAACAGTAAGGTGAACGGGTCGGACGGCCCGGTGTTGCGTGGAAAGAAACACAAGTTTCAAAATGGGGACGTTCACAGCCAGGTACAGTCAACGTATCAAAATGTGAAATCCTTAGCACTCGCCATCAAAGAGCAATCACCGGAGGCGGTGATCAATGGAGCCAGTGCCTACCAGAACCCCAACCCACTTCACAATGCTTTGATTCGAGACCTCAAAGCGGCTACCACAAACGACGATGACTATCTCCAGCCAATATTCCTCAGGCAACCTACCCCAAGGACCAACAGCGAGGCCCTTAAACCACCGCCCAAGCCTGCTACCAAGACGGTCTTCAACGGCGACACATCAAAACAACCCAGACAGAACCATGTGCAAAAGGAACGATCAGGCACTAATGAGATGAACGGGAAGCCCTCAACGAGTGCGAAACCAATACCCAGTGGGGATACGATGGCGCCCTCGCAGGGATTGAGAGCGCGGTTACGACAGAAAGAGGAGGAGATTGGTAGACAGCAGAAAACATTGGAGAAAGTCAAGAAAGAGAGGGAATCACTCAGAGTCAAGTTGTGTGCTGAGGTTAGTTTTTCTTTATTTTTTGAATTTGTTTTGAATTTTTTTCCAGCATAAAACTCTCATAAAGGCATTTAAGATGAGGGCTGAAAAATTTGATGTTTTTTAAATTCAGAGTAAAAGGAGAAAATAGAAAAAGATTATTTCCGTGGGAGAGAAATAACTTGTGATGTTTAGGGAGCGTCTTAATAGTCGGGCCTGTTCTAGGAACAAAGGAACGTTTCCATAGGCAAACTCTCGCAATGTTTGTACAGCTGGTATTATCAGGAAACCCCAGGAAATGCCCGGAATGTACAAGGTCACTCTAAAAACAAGGCGGCATGGTCTCATTTGGTTTAGGATATTGCATGGGCTATTCTCAAGTCTGTACGAAGTACAAAGTCACAATCGATTAACATTCCTTTCAACTGCACAATAGACACTAGACTGAGATGGTTCCAGTACAGACTAATTCATAGAATTCTAGGCACAAACAGTTTTCTTTTCAAAATCAACAAGCTGAACTCGAATTTATGTACTTTTTGTAATAATGAGGAGGAGACTCTTATCCATTTGTTTTGCTCATGTGCCGCTACAATTTCTTTTTGGACAGCAGTTGTATCATGGATTAATTATACGACTAAGTTAAACATCATCCCTGACAATGAAGCTTGTTTATCTGGCAAAACAGACTTCAAGTGTAAAGCTACAAATCTTATTTTATTAGTTTGCCGTTTTCATATTTACAAAAGGAAAATGTCTAAGAACAGACCATCCTTCTTAATATTCAAAACAAAACTCAAAAATTATTATGCCATTGAAATATTTATTTACACCTGCAACAATAAGTTGGCCAGTTTCTGTCATAAATGGGATTTCTTCTCTGTTCTTTTCCAAGATTAATGTTATAAGTGTTAATTCTCTTTTAAAACGCTGTGTCTTGCTTTCACTTTTATCATATGTATGTTTCAACGATCTGATGTATGATTTTGTGAAATGTCGTCAATAAACGATTATCCCCCGGGATAAAAAAATAAAAATATAAAAAAAATATTAAAAAAACAAACGATGGGGCTTAACAACTCCACTCAGATACAAGTCTTCAACTCTGTTGTAAACGACTTAAAACCAAGGTTTTTCTCTTTCGTTTTTTATCATTCTCAGGAGGCAGCACGTAACGCGACAGAGGAACGGAATCGTCAGCTGCAGCTGGAGATTGACAACCTCAAGAGACGTCTTGGTATCAGATGAGGCTCCTCAAGATCATCTTGTTTCAGTCTCATCATCTTAAAAACCGGAGCCCAAAAAACCCAGTTTCAACTGGACTCCTCCACTCTCCTGACCCTCCCCCTCGCCTTGCAAGTTCTTGTAAGAACAACCTCTTTATTTAAGAAGAGATTATTGTCAAGAGATTACTGTTAAGGGATTACCGTTTAGGGATTAGGCCAAAAAAAGAAATGTTATGTTGGCGTAACAGGCCAGAAAAAATTGGGTAAGTAGGTTAAACGAAACTTGTGAATTCCAGTTAACTGTTTACCTGTTTCTACCGTTCAAAACTTTAAGCTAGCGGATGTCAACACATTTTCCAGGTTTAATAGAACACTATACCCACTCTTAAGGGTCACAGAACCAGGTCATAAAACCACAAAGACATAGCGCGGGCGGCTTGTGGTCTGATTGAAGCAACAAGAGTATTACAAACTGAAACAATGTATAACAAACTGCAAAGGAGTAAGACAAGTAGTAATTGGATCTCAATAGGAGTGTCAATCATTCTCCCAGGGCTTGAGAGTGTCTGGGGCTGACATTAAATAAAGAAAAGGATGTCAGTCTTTTGTTTTCACTTTCGGCTTCGTTTGTGGTAGGAAAGTTGTTTTTTTTAATCATTGACAAAACTTCAGCTGGGGGAAAAAAAAGTTGAAAAAAAATAGAAATATCCAGGGTCGGCCGTATTTTTAGGGTCGGTCGTGTTACGCCAACATAACAATTTTTTGTTTAGGCCTTACTGTTGAGGGATTACTTATGAGGGATTAACTGTTAAAGGGATTAACTGTTGAGGGATTACTGGTTGTTACCCACAAACTAACTTCACCTTTTCTTAAATCATGCCAAGGGCTATTCAGTGGTTAGCCACGTTTCATTGACCACAGTTATTAGCAACAAAGCTGTTTGGGGTTTTGGTTTTTTTTGTATACATTGGTTTGATCATAGGGGTTTAAGCTCATCACTATGTTAACCAAAACAGTTATGGTTGTTACCCATCTAGCGGTCTAGTGTATCGGACTCAAGTTCTGGTGGTTAAGTCATCAGGGTGTGGGTTCGAATCCCGGTCATGACACTTGTTTCCTTGAGCAAGAAATTTAACTATCAATGCTTCTCTTCACCCAGGGGTAAATGGGTTACTGTGAGGGCAGAGATGGTTCTTGTGATTGATTTAGCTTGGTGCACGCTACATATTTGCCAGCACAGGGTGTATACTCCCCAGGGAGCTGAGACGGTTTAAGGAATAAAATAAACGACCCAGTAATCAGGGGTAATAATATTTGAAGAGCAATGATCATCTCATTAGAATTCCGCTTAATAAGAGCCGATATTATTCATAAACTGTTACTTTTCGCTCTCCAAGCTGTCTGCTCGGCACAGCTGTTTTTTATGACAATGTTTTGATCGTGGGAGTTTTTATCTGGTCGCTATGTTAACCAGGACAGAAGGTAACAGGAAAGCCCCCCGTAATCTCGGCCCATCGGTGAGGACAGTAACTCCAGGCAGCAGGAGGTGTCATCTGCAGATTGCCCTCCATCAATCATAAGTGCTTGTAATCAGAACTGATTTAAGCTCTGATGCTTGTGTGGTTTCATTGATATGTATGAAAAGATCAGTAGTGGAGAGGTTGACAAGGTCGGCAAATTAGGAGGGGGGGGCTCGTTATGGGCAGTGCCAAAACAAATTCACAAAATGTTCACAAGTTAGTTCTTAAATCATTATGATGAGATTCTTATTCCATCTATGAAAGGAGAATCAAAACGTTTGCACTTACCATGGAGGTAGGAATCCATGCACTTACACAAAAATGTTTTATTGGTTGTGTTGGGAAAAGTTATGCTGTCGGTGAGCTCCCGTCTTTGAATCAATACAAGGTACAGCAATGGTAATGATGGCGAAATTGCTCGTTCTGGTACCTTACTTTTTCTTTGAATCAAGATAAAGTGCGTATTTGTGACGTTCTGCGGAACTGCTTTTTCTGACGGGCTGCCTTCTATCAAGATGAAGCTACTAGTTGCTTACTCTCTTTGAATCAAGATAAAGTGCATATTTGTGACATTTGGCGGAACTGCTTTTTCTGACGGGCTCATTTTCCTTAAGATGAAGCTTTGTAAATGATGACTAAACTGCTCCTACTAGTTGCCTACTATCTTTGAGTGAAGATAAGGTAGAGCATTGCTAAGGTAGGCAGAACAGCTGGTGGTGGTGTAGGCCTATTCCTTTTTGTTTTTTCATCTTGGTTTGAGGATGAATAATCACAGGTTTTCATTTTTGTTGATATAACCTGAGGGTAAGATTAACTCTTGGCTTTATCCCACCACACCCCTTTCTGATTGAATTAGGAGAAACAATTACACCCAGTTGCCCAAAAGGCCATGAGGCTCTCCTGCACAGAATCCCTGTGCTATTCCAATTAGGCCAGTCAAAAAGTTATTTGCGTTTGTTGAGAAAATAGAAATAGCTGTTGCAAACTGCTTACCAACCCAGAGGACACCTATGGTATGAATGAAAACAAATATTTAATGGCCTGACGTCTCGACCCTAGCAGAGTCTTTCTCGAGTTAAGATAGAATGAAATTTACTGACACCTTCACCAGATGGTGTCTGTAGATAGTTCTAGCTTCTCAGAATTCTTGGCAGTGTTGTTTTTTACAGACAGATTAATCAAAGGTGCACATTGACTTAAAAAGAGAGAGATTGCTATCAGATCTAAAGCGTCTGCGACCCCTATTTCCTGTCCAAGTAAAGACAGATTCGTAGTCAAATGCCAATGTCGGGGGGGCAAAGCAAATGGCGACGGTTTCACAGTAAAAACATCCCCACAGAAGTTGAGCACATTCAACTGGGACGAATCGTTCCCCGTGACTTTTATGACATGAAATTTGCTTTGTTTTGTCAATTATGACTACAGACATCTTTAGAGAGATTAATTTGATGTCATCGAAGCGGCGCTGCTTCATTGTCATATTTTATGCACATATCCTGTGTTACTATTTATACTGATGACATGGTGTGTCACATGACCTGTTTCAATTTACATTTCAATGAATATTCATAATACATCATCTTGTAACTAGCGAGGTTACTCCCTCTGAATCTATCAAAACGCACGTAGCCCCACATGGTGCTTTTTTTTTCAGAAGGGGAGTCAACTGGGTAAAAATAGGGAGTCTAGGTGCCAGTCCGAAACGCCTCAACTCTGTTGGCATGGTAATATTCATCAAACCGGGGGAAAAACAAAGACAAATCATAGTTACTCATGTACACGCTGACAGCAAAACTTGATAACATTTTACGTCAAATGGTAGGAGGGGGGAGGGTTTTGTGACTCATTATGTAGAATGTTCGACGAACGACGCAGCGTCATTTGGGCCTGTGTTAGATTAAAGAGAGCCCCTTGTGGGTAATGGTGACTCACTGGTCTGCAGAGACAATACCAACCTGACACATTCACTGATGGTCGATCACTCATGGGTTTACTGGACAATCTTTAAAGGGATGGTACATTATTGTTTGCTGGAAGAGTACATCCATTTCTAGTTGCAAGAAATATCATAAAGGGATGGTACATCAATGTTTGCTGGAAGAGATTAATTTCATTCCCCTAGTTGCAAGAAATATCATAAAGGGATGGTACATCATTGGTTTTTGGAAGAGTACATTAATTTCATTCCTCTAGTTGCAATAAATATCATAAAGGGATGGCATAGACCTTTATCATGGTGCGGCCATCTTGATTTTCTCCCACTCAAATCAATGTATCCAAAACCAAGGCTGGAAGGACAAATAGTCTGGTTCCTTTTTAATACAAGGAATATCAGCATTCATTACTGCTATTGGATACAAGGAGAATGACCAAGATGGTGGCAGTATGATAGTGGTCTATATCATTAGTTTATGGAATATTACATTAGTTTCAATTCTCTAGTTGCAAGAAATATCATAAAGGGATGGTATATCATTGGTTTATGGAAGATTACATTAGTTTTAATCCTCTAGTTGCAAGAAATATCATAAATATCTTTACAGGCAAACATTTTCAGGAAATTTCCAAGAAAAAAAAAAGATTTTTTATTTTATTTTAATTTCCATTAAGTTTTGGGAGAAAAAGACACGGTAGAAGAACAAAAATGCTACCAAAACTTTTCCTTTTTCAAGTACCGGTAGTGCAGTTGGTTGACTCTGAGCTACCGGTAAAAATTACCTTGGTACCTAAAAAAACATCGGTGTTACAAAATCTATTCTAAAATTAATGTTTTCTATTAAATATTAATCATTCCAGTTGTAATATTTCTGTATTAGAAGTGTATTTTAAATCAAATTTAAATATACAGATTTTGACTGTAAAAATATTGAAACTGTAAATATTTGTAAGTTGCGTATGTAATACTAATAACCAGTGCAGTGGTATTTATATCTACTTTATTGTACTGAGAAAAAAAGAAAGGGCTGACAATAAAACATAACTTGTACATTAAATTGTTGTATTTATTTTCTACATTTAACTTAACGCATTTGTTCTTGTATCAAGAAGCATCTGTGAAAATTCATGGACAAGTTCACATATAAGGACCATTTGTCGACTAGAGGCTGATATTGCCTAGTACCCATCACATGTTTTTGAGCGTGAGCACCAGTTAATATCATCCGCTAGTCGACAGGGTGGGGTTTTATTTTGTCTCGTCTGATGGTAAAAATGGAGTATAAAAAGAATAAGCAGCTGCCATCTATGTAGCTCCCTCTGTTGATGCTTGGAAAACCAATACATAATCCAGCCTTGAATCAAGGCTAATTGTTAGACCAGTCCCTGTTATTGTTGCCTGTGCTGATTTAAAATCCTTGATGACTTCATTTAACTAGGTGCAAACATGCGTTATTATCACTAACCATAACTGAATTATGCTGAGGTGTGACTGGTGTGGGTAGATGTTAATTCAACCCAGGCCACCATGGCTTGGCTTCCTGATGTCTTAATTGCTGACACTTAGCTTGTTGTTGTCATGTAGGTTCCCTGTGACAATGGAGGAGTAATCTTACAAGAGTCTTGGGGAGGCGGGGGGTGGTGCGGGTGGGCGTGCTGGAGGACCTTGTTGGTTGTCCAATGGGAGACTTTAGGACACTAGGGCAGTATACACCGGATTTTGGTTTTGTTTATGTAGATCTGAGAATGTGAACTCTTTGAAGAACAATAAATTTACCTGGTAGAAGGAGGGGGCGTGGCAGCAGGAGGTAGACATTCTCTGGATATGAATATTAATGAAAAAAGGGTCAATGAGCAATGGTAGTGTCATAGATTGTCTTTGTCAACCTAATGCTTATTTATAGGCACAATTATAAAGAAAGATACAATAAAAGTCACCTGTGAAAGTTTAAGCTGAATACAGTGTCTACTTGCTGAGAAAACAGCAAAAAACTGTCATGGTATTTTCACAAGAATGTCAAATCCGTGCCTGGTATGTTCCTTAACTCTAACATGGGCCTCAAGTTTAACCCTAAAGTCTACAATGACAGTCTAGCCATCAGACAGGGGTAGGTGAACGACCAAGGGTTTGGTGTACATGGCCATCAGTCACAGTCCATTAAGGCTTTGACCGTCTCGCAGCCAGGAAGATGTTCCTTTTTTATTTCCCCCCGAGGTACTAGAGGGCGTGCCAGCAGTTAGATGGTCTAATTTTCTGACTGACCTGAGGCCGATTTCACCAAGAGACAATCTAATTAAAATGTGTATCAATCTTAGTTGCTAAGCAAAGTTTGATGTAACAATACAAATCTCTATGGCAAATTACCATACACTATAACCGGTAACCTGTTTTTGCTAAGCAACATTTGTCTGTGCTAAGCAAATTTAGTGCTAAGAAGCTCAGCGAAACAATCAGGCTATGATCTAGTTACATTTATGTGATATATCAGTCTTTGAAAATGAAACATTTCAGCGTAGGGGTAGATGTAAATGTCAGTGAACGTTTCCCAGGACGCAGTTGTCAACATCACTCAAAGTGTGTCAAGCATGGCCAAAAAGAAACTATGTGGTTTTGGGTTCAGGATCATACTGTTATGTTGTCATTGCCCCTGTGTTTATCTTGTCAAGTGAGGCTACAGTAAAAACCGCAAACTGTGGGGGAGTCTGTGATGAAGAAATCCTTGAGAATTTTAGTCATCGGTTAAAGTTAGGTTTACTACAGAAGATATCCAGATATTGGGAACGATTTTCAGACGGAAAAGCAAAAAGCAGTCATAGGAATTGTATCTACTCTTCAAGTTGAGTGGTGTAATGAATTTTGGGGAAACACATACTTTTTCTACTAAGGGGAACAGGCCGTGATGATGTCATCAAGGTGTCAAGCAGAAAGTGGTGCTTATCAAAACAAATTCTGCTAAGTAGAAATAAGAAGGGAACC
Source organism: Plazaster borealis (assembly GCA_021014325.1). Classification (NCBI taxonomy): domain Eukaryota; kingdom Metazoa; phylum Echinodermata; class Asteroidea; order Forcipulatida; family Labidiasteridae; genus Plazaster; species Plazaster borealis. Next base: position 15,366,932 of record CM037468.1, on the reverse strand, counting down.
AGTCACAAATAGTATACATTACTTTACATGGTATTTTGGTGGGTAACCTGTTTCTGCTTAGCACTTTTTGTTGGTGCGTTGCTTATAGCACTTTTTGTTGGTGCTTAACAGTTTTATTAAATTGGGCAACAGTTATTCTTTGAGTGTTTTCAGTGACAATTAGTTGGGTTGGAATTATCATCTCCAAGGGGACGGGCTTTATTCCAATTATTGTTTCCACCATCTATGTCTTGTCCCCTGTCAACCATATCAATCATGACAACTAATTTTCATCATGCCAAAAAGGGGCCTGACTAATTTCCTTCCAGCCTCGGTTTGGTGACATTGATTTGAATGTGAGAAAAACAAGATGGCTGCACTAGGCCTACAATAAAGGTCTATTGGGAACAACTTTAGCCCTAGACTCATCCTCTGTGCCGTAGTATGTGTATGAAAGTGAAGGTCTTTCAGGGCTTGGAACATCCTGGGTTGAAATAGTAAAATATTCCAATCTCTATGTTCTGATTCAGACACTCCTGTACACACCCATTCCTTTAAAGGGAGGGTTTACCTTTGATGGTAAATACTCCACAAATTTATGACCACCAAACTTACTTGGTAAGAGCACTGGAGAGCTGCTGATATTATAAAACCTTGTAAGAAATAACACCCTTTGAATTAATATAGTTTTAGAGAAAGAGGTAATTTTTTCACTAACAAATTTGAATCTGGGAGAGGCAATTCAGGCATGAAGCCTTGCTCAGGCATCTGAAAACACACAACTCTGTGCAACAAGGCTGATTTTTTCTTTCATTATTTTCATGCAACTTCGATGACCAATTGAGCTCGAAGTTTTCACAAGTTTGTTATGTTATGCATATGTTGGGATATACCAAGTGATCTTTGACAATTACTAAAAGTATACCCTGCCTTTAAATTCAAACACCATCCGAGGTATGTTTACAAAATGCATCACCCTGATCAAACAACCCAAATGGCCAGCGGGCCGGACAGACGTTGAAACCTTAATTGACCGTTGGGTATTAGCATGATGTCACCTTCCTGTTCACGCGGTGACGACACCCTATCCGCAACCACAAAGTGACAGAGCGTAGGACATTTTTGTAGTCACCTTCCCCCAAGTCAAAAGCTCACTGGTTCTTTATAAACTCCCTGACGTTCATTAGATGTGAAACAAAGCATGGAGTTTTTGTCTTTCCTGTCTTGACAAATGAGCAAAAACAAGCCTTTTTAAAAAAAAAGCCTTTCTCTGGAGTTCATAATAATGAATGAAAACTTTAAAGGGGCTGACATTATTTTATAAAACATTTTCTGCACTCAAATTTACAACTTTAAGTTATTTGCAACTTTAATGAATAATATGTGTTTTGTTGTTTTCTAAAGCGCGAAAAAACAACAGGAAAAACATCTATTCAGCATGCCCAGTGGTGTAACCAAGGGGGCAGTAGCCCCGCCCCATGCACAAATGAATTGTTCAATGCATTACAAATAGCCCCCACCCCAAATTATGTCTTTACCTCTGCTTGCCCGCACCCCCCCCCCCCAATAAAAAAGTCTGCTTTTAAAAAAACACTGAGCATGCTTAACACTTTGTACCATGTTTGTGCAACTCAAAATATACAACACACTAACTTAATAATTACTGTATTTATGGCTTGAAGGGGGACAACAAAACAAAATTGTGTTTAAAATGAAAATCTTGCTGAAATGTACTGCACAATAGTTTATCCCTCAGCTTTACCAACAACCCAGTCTGAATACTTTGGTACAGTCTGCCCCTCACACCCTACCACACCCCTTGACAGGGTGTGCATCGGTCCATCTTGCCAATTTGCCATCTTGTTTTTATGTGGAGGAGAATTCAAAACGCCATGTGCTTGTATTTTGTGGGATGCTGTGTGGTAGAACAACTTAAGTGCTGCAATTTCTGAAGTGCAGTGAAGGTTTTGGAGTGTGGATGAAGAATTCTTGAAGCTTAGACCAAGTAAGTTGCAGGCAAAGAGTAAATTTTAAGAGAAATCCTTGGTATATAAGTAAGAGAAGTGCTGGTTTCCACAAATATTTTTTAATTTACCTCTTTGATGGTTTCAGTATTAAGCTAGAGCCGAGATTGGACTTCAGTTTAGTTGGAGAATGACAAAAAAATGCACACAGATTTGATTACAAACTTTTATGGCTATATTTTTGCTAAGCTTTTTTTGTTACAAACAAAGTTTGGGTCCTTTCTTATTGTTTAAGATTTATTGTTGTGTCTTTGTCCATGTTGGGACCCATTGGAGACCATGTGGTTGTCAAAGTGGGTCACACAGTTGAAATAATAAATAAATAAATAAATAAATAAACAAGTAAATAAATAAATAAATAAATGCATCAATAAGTCGAAGCTGGGCAATTAACTATAACCTATTTAAATGCTATGTTGCTCTGACTACAAGCCCAATTCCCTTGGAATTCTGGCCCGAATAATTCTCAAAATTTCAACAAGATATTCCACAATCCATTATAACTCGAAGCCCAAAAGTTTGAACTTTAATATTATTGGCAGCAACGGCACTAGGCCTGTTAATGGGGGGGGGGTGGGGGAGGGGGGAAATTGTGGGAGAGAAGCTTAAATTTAAGAGGGAAAACACTAATCTGTAGTGTATATCTGTACTGCTGAAAAAGCATTGACTTACCACAATGCCGGTTTTACATCAGCGTTATTCTTGAGCTAGGATAACACAAACATAATTGCGTTATTATGTGGGTGCAATGGTTTGGGGTTACATTCAATTTCGGCCATCAAGGAAAAAATTGAGGTAGGAATTGGAGGGCAATTTTTTTTTTTTTTTTGGGGGGGGGGGGGCTGGCAAAGAAAGTAATGGGGGGGGGCTTTCCACCCCTTCCCCCTTGCTATAAGAGAGGGTGGTTTGGGAGTTAAAATACATAACAAACCCATCAAATTCAGCACATTGGTTGATATTGAATGGTCAGATAGTAGGAGGGTTGACTGTGTACTGTGTACTGTGTACATGGATTCAACCACATGATATCATTGCAGGCTGGCTTAGTTTGCCTGTCATTTAAAACCACAGTGGATGATATTTAAAGGTTAGACAGTAGGAGGGTTGACTGTGTACTGTGTGGATGCATTCATCACATAATATCACATTGCAGGCTGGCATAGTTTACCTATCATTTTAAAACACAGTAGATGATATTAGATGGTCAGACTGTAGGAGGGTTGACTGTTTGTTGTGTAGATGCATTCATCAGAAAGTAATGGGAAAGAAAGTAATGGGGGGGCATTCCCCAACCCTATAAGAGAGGGTAGTTTGGGAGTTGAAATACATAACAAACCCATCAAATTCAGCACATTGGTTGACATTGAATGGTCAGATAGTAGGAGGGTTGACTGTGTACTGTGTACTGTGTACATGGATTCAACCACATGATATCATTGCAGGCTGGCTTAGTTTGCCTGTCATTTAAAACACAGTGGATGATATTAGATGGTCAGACTGTAGGAGGGTTGACTGTGTACTGTGTAGATGCATTCATCACATAATATCACATTGCAGGCTGGCATAGTTTACCTATCATTCAAAACCACAGTGAATGACAGTGAATGGTCAAGCAGTAGGAGGGTTGACTGTGTACTTTGTAGATGCATTCACCACAAGATTTCATATTGCAGGGTGGCATTGTGCACCATTCAAAATCATTTGAATGATATTTAGGTGTTCAGACAGCCAGAGGGTTGACTATGTACTTTCAGGAAAAATTCTAGATCAATTATATCCACTGGTTGAAATCATAAGGTAACTGTCCAGGCAGCTAGCGGAGTTTTGTTGAGCTATTTCCTCTTATAAATGCAGATGGTTTTATCGTTAGAACATCAACAGCTAATGTTGTGAGACAATTTGCAAAGTCATGAATGAATCTTGTCCCCTCCCCCCCCCCCCTCTCTATAGGGTCACAGCTGTGTATATTAGCCTCAACATCTGACGTCATCCTTTGAGCATCATGAAACCCGTCAGAGGCGGACAACAGTCGTTTGGGAATTTGTTAACTTTGACCAACTTAGTAACGGGTGAGTAATGCTGTGATATTCCTTCAACCAGAAGACGTTTAATGTGTGGTGTAGGCTGGTGCTACAAACCACTCACTCCATGCATTAACGTCACTTGTATGAAGTCATGGTTTAAACGACGCCCAGGGCCCAACTTCAGAAAGCTGTTAAGCACGAAAAAACTGCTTAGCACAGAAAAGTCTTGGTGGGAAAAAATTTTAAGTTACCAGCCAAAACTCATTCACAGTTTGTCATTCACAATCTGCAAGTGGTGCCCCACTATCATTTTGCTCAGCAAAGGAATTTGATAAGCACATTTTTCAGCTTTTAAAAATAACATTCACTTCATAGGTTATATTTTAATTAAGGCTGAATTATGTCAGAATTGGCGGCTACGACTAAGGCTATGACTGTTGCTAAGGGTGTTGCTAAGGACAACCTATACTTCACCGCATGATGATTCAGTTGATGTAGCCGTAGCCGCCAATCCCTAAAGATATTTGAGATAAAATTTAACCTTCGGCGACACTTGGTGGCAGCAGACTTATTATTATTATTATTATATATTTCTGGTAATGAAACCAAGGATGCCTCACAAGTGAACTTAATCACTGTAGCTCGCAAGCCTGAGGAAACCTGTAAACAAGGGTGCTTGCAATGTGAACCAGGAACACCGGGGTTAAACCCCTACTCTTCCATGATAAATGTTCTGGTTTCTTATACGTGCACTACCAATCCTAGTACACGGGACCAACGGCTTTACGTCCCATCCGAAGGACAAAGCATGTGGTTAAGTGTCTTGCTTAAGGACACAAGTGTCACGACTGGGATTCGAACCCACACTCTGCTGATCAGAAACACCAGAGCTTGAGTTCGGTGTTCTTATCCGCTCGGCCACGACACGCCACCAAAAAAAAGGCCATAAATAATTGTTCTCAAAAACATTACATATTCAGAATTATGAAAAACAAGTGGACTACTACTCAGTGTGTCTGCTGCCACCTAGTGTCTTGAAAGCCTCCTTTTGTGGTGGCGAAGGTTTAAATGGCTTTTGAAACCCTCTCCCCTCAAAAACCACCATACGTCCACAAGTGTATTTATATTTCTGGCCCTTCCATGTCAAAGTCAATCTATAATCCACCTGACTTGGGGGAAGATCCTCTCAAAAGGCGAGCAGTGCGACCACAAACCAATGATGCAATGTCCCGAAATAGAATCCCACTGTAATGGCCACAAAATAGCAACAAACGTACCCACAACTGGTATGTGGTTAAGTCTCGACATCCGCCGCAGTAAACGAGGTCCAGGTACCGCTGCGGAAGAGGAGAGATGCGTAATATTGGCTCCCTCTCAAGTCGATCATAGCACCGGCTGTCACGAGTGCGAGGGGACGAGGGGAGACAAGGGGAACCGGGGGAGACAAGGGGGTTCATTTCTTGGCAAATGGTGAGCGTTTCTTAAGATTTAAATGGTGGGCTTCACTTGCGTTTCGATGACTTGGGATGACTTGTCCTTTTAGAAAACCCAGAGGGATGTTTGAATATATCTCACTTGGTTCGTCAGTTTTAGACGCCTTCTGAACTAACACAAAGTAATGTGGTCAATGATCTCCGTTTAAAGGTATCATACAGGATTGGTAAGGATAAAAAACACCGATGTTTAATTTTAGTCTGAAAGCTTACTGATTATGAAGTTCATGCTAGAACTTTTTTTTTTCTGTGAAATGATTCCCTCTGAAATGAAGTCATATTCGCGAAAACTGTATCTGAAAACGTTTTTAAAAAACGCAACAGCTGGTTTCAGTTTTTACAAACAAACTTAAGAACAATGAGTTTACATGCTGAACATTTTGCATGGTTGTGCACTATTTTCTCCTTACTCACACAACGGATAAAGCCCAAATTTTCACAGGTTTGATAATTCATGCATGTGGTTGATCACACAAAACATGAACACTGTCTGCAACCATTTTGTCAGCTCTACCAATCCTGTATAATACCTTTAAAGCAACTGCCATACAATTTGTACAAAGAATACATAAAGGTACTGGGCACGTTTGGTAATTGTCAAAGACCAGTGTTCTCACTTGGTGTATCCCAACATATGCATTAAATAACAAACCTATGCAAATTTTGGCTCATTTGGTCATCAAGGTTGCAAGAAAAAAATGAAAGAAAAAACACCCTTGTTGCACAAACTTGTGTGCTTTCAGATGCCTGAAAAAGGCTTCAGGCCTGAAGTCTTTTTCAGATTCAAATATTTTAGTGAGAAATTACCTCTTTCTCAAAAAAAATGTTACTTCAGAGGGAGTCGTTTCTCACAATGTTTTATACTATCAACAACTCTCCGTTGCTCTGTACCAAGTAAGTTTTTATGCTAGTATATATTTTGAGTAATTACCAAACGTGTCCAGTGCCTTTAGGAGTTGCAATTTTTTTAAAGTTCCGTCCTTTGAAATCTCAATCTTAGGAAGTTGAACGCTGGAGAACACTTACCTGTTTCGTAGGAATAAAAGCACTTTAATTTGACCTCAGGTCAAACAAAACCAACCTTGATTAGTGTCAGTCTGCAAGCTTGAAGATTGTAAAGTTCATACCAGTAACAATCTTCCAGATAAATATTTCCATCTGAAATCTTGTCAAAGTCGAGGAAACAGCACTTGAAGACCCCTACAAACACCCTGCTTATTTTGATTGAGGCTATTGAAATGAGCCTACTCAGACAAAGCGTAAACCACTTTATTTATTTTAATTTTTTTTTTGTAAATCGTGTCTGCCTAATTTGATGAATGGCGATTTTGTCGATAACTTTATGATTGATAGGAATGAGTTTGGGGCTAACTCAGGACAGAATAAGCCATTTGTGAATTAGATTTGAATGTCTAGTACAATGACTTGCTTAGTCACAAGTTAACCGCTTAAATTTGAAACTGACTGGGTATTAAGAGGTTGTTGGTTCAAATCCTGCTCTAGTCAATTTTTCTTTGTTCAACCCCAAATTAAATTTGAAGTCCTAAGACTATGCGACGTGGCTCATTCAGATTAATGACAATTTGAACAAAACCTTTAAAAAGAACATCAACAAAACCACTTGTTCATTTTTCACTGTTGACAGTAGAGATTTTAATTCACAACCTACTTTTGCTTCGGTCGATGCTTCAAAAACCTGGCTGATACCCTTCACAAAAAGTACGATAGCAGTGCAACCACTGAAATTACGAAAAGCACATCATTTATGTGTGTTTTTTAACGGTAAACATGACCTATTAGAACTACATTAATGTAGTCACAAGAGTATTACTTCCATTGTACTTTTTACAAAGGATCTCTTCAATTTTCAACCAGTTTCTTACACATTAAGTTCAGTCCTACACATAAAATGTCTGGTTTTTTTATATCCAACATAGACAAGTACTGTATTACATACATACAACACTTCTGGTAACAGCTATATTTTTTTGTTCATAGTTTTTTTTTAAACAGCCTGGAAAGATCCACTTTCTTCGAAACATGTGTACGTCAATTGGCCCAGGCTAGATTTTAGGGGCTAGCCTTAGAATCTGGTACTTGTTTTCATTTATATGAAAGTTCTGATCACCAGGTAGTATTGAACTAGCCTGGGTTTCATCATCGTGACATTTTCTAAGATATAAAGGTGGACAAAATGGATCTGACCAGGCTAACGACATGCTTCACATGGCTTTAGATTTCAGCAGGTGTTCTATGTCCCAATCCATTTCTGTGAAGAGCCCCCTCTATTGACAGTAACCATGCGAAACACGTCAGTCATTTTTTTTACAGCTGTTTATACCACATAGACACACTATAGGTCCACTCAGCACAGGGTTGACTATGAGCTAATTTATGTACAATTTACACAAGAGAGAAAAAAACCTAATAATTCCTCAATATGCAACGGTTCAGCCAAGTGCAGGCGGAGGGGAAAAAAATAGAAAGAAAAATAATTATATTAAAGCGAAGATTTTCCTGGTTGCTTTTCTTTGAAAGAGATAGCAAAGCGAATTTTGAGATTTCGCAGGAATTTTGCATTTTGATGACGGAAAAACAAAAGTTCAGGTCAGTGCAGGAACAAAAAAGCTTTCATTATAGATACTGTGGATGCTCTTCAATTTCTGAACATCACAAAATTTCTCCTTCATTTGACTTGGGAGAATATACCTGCACTCTTTCTCCATAAAACCAGCCAGATAAACATTTACACATAAGCTTCCAGGCATTGTGAAAATCACGATTAAATACATTAACTTTTAAATACAAACCCCCAAATTTATTTATAAAAAAAATAAATAAAACAAAAACCTCAGCCAAATGATTATTTAGCTGTTATTTCATAACACTATGTGACAATATACAATTACTTATTCTGGAAAAAAAAAAATCACAATAATATGGAAAAGTCGGAATAGGTAGTGTGCATCCATTCTTGGTTTTGTTTATCACGTTTTGATTTATGATTAATATCAAATGTATTATAAACACCTTCTTTTCAATCAGAAAATGATCCGTTAATTTATGTTTTCGGCCCTTCTGGCCAAAATCACAAGCTAAATTTGCTCTGCCTCAATTTTGTAACAAGGCTGTATTTTTCGCCTGCTGATTGGCTAAACACATTTTTGACACATAGAGTTCTATAAAGGTCAGAACACAAGGTTGAAGAAAGAAAGCTGGTTTCTTTGCCTACCTCGTTCACACGCTACAGCTATTTCCATCGGGCCCCAAAAGCTGTTCGGCAGAGATTACTGCTTAGCGAAAAGTAGCAGGATACCACTCAAAAGCAATGTACTTTGCATGGTATCTTCACTGGTAACCAATTTCTGCTAAGCAGTTTTTGTGTAACTGCTGTACAGCTGTATCACGTAATTGGTTACCATTCAACTGCTGTACAGCTGTATCACGTAATTGGTTACCATTCAAAAGCATTGTACATTGCATGGTATCTTCACTGGTAACCAATTTCTGCTAAGCAGTTTTTGTGTAACTGCTGTACAGCTGTATCATGTAATTGGTTACCATTCACAAGCATTGTACATTGCATGGTATCTTCACTGGTAACCCATTTCTGCTAAGCAATTTTTGTGTTACTGCTGTCCAGCTGTATCGTGTAATTGGTTACCATTTTTGTATTTTGTCGTCTAACGGGGCAGTGGGTGATAAGCGATTAACAGGCTGGTGCAATCTCTCTCAAAATAAAATAAACCGTTTTAAGTGGAAGACGATACGCAATGAATATAAACCAATAATAACCGTGACCTTTTGATCAGTCGATCATCTACATTTCACTGAACATGATCTACAAAAATAATTCAATAAATTTTACAACCTAAAAAAACCCCAGCCTACAACATGTATACCATATAAGGCAACGAGATAATAAATATTGCTACATCAATTTGACCATCGAGAATCCCATGTGCAGGTGGTCATGTGACAACCACATGACTTTTTAAAATGAGAGCCTTAAAGGTTGCATCTCATCACCATTAAAGTGCAGTTTTGACATTTGACCAAAATGTGGTATGAATTACTTCAACAAAAACTGGCGAAAGGCATGCGAGATCTTCTAATAAACTAGGTGCATGCAACAATATTTTAAAGCTCATTATTTATGCAGCTAGTTCTAGAGGTCAAAGGTTAGAATTGGGTGCAATCAAAGTATGTCAGGGAAACCCCTGACATGATGGTACCTTTAACCCTTGTAACAGGAAAAAGAAAATGTTATCTCAAGTGAAATTGAAAGTGGAAATTATTTTGTGATTCTAATCAAAGCTAACATCCAATGTGAGCGATAGTCTCGTATGTTTTTTTTAGTTGAACGAATCAATTTATAATTTTAGCAAAATCTAGGAGCACATTTGTGTTTTTCTACCAGACATACACATCTATTAGGCCGATTATTTCACAGGATATTTAATGAAATATTTCCTGAAAACTGACAGATTGAAATGTTTATAAATATTTTGGGGGTTTTCAACGAATGTACATTCTGAAACTGTCTGGAGTCTAAAGCATAGCTTACATAGTGCAATGACCGTCGTGTGGTGCAAAATTATCATGACCTACAAAAGTTCTACAGCTGCAGAATGTTGCACTTGATAACCTTTAACCCCAAAGCCCATCAGAATGCAACGTGAAAATTATGTTTGATTCTGCTGGACTGAGTAAATGCTAAATGCATTTTACTCAGCCTAATATTGCTTAGCACAGAAATATCTTGCTTAGCTGATGTAACAGGTGACTGGACAATGGTGCATTTGTACTTTGTTGCTCATAATCGGAGTTCGGGTAATCTTTATGAGATTGAGGAAAATGTACTGGAAATGGTTTAAGATGGAGAGTTTGGGTTTGTTAATGTACAAATGATGTTATACTTTTTGTTTAAGTACATTTGGTTATTGGAGTGAGGTTAAAGAAATTTTAAGGAGTGTGCGTAGAAAATAAATAAGCATTTAGAATGTCATGTGATTAGGTGTTAAGCTTATTTGATGTTAAGTAGTAGTCTTAACATAAAGAAATGAACCCTTCATTTTTCAACCCTCCTACTGTCTGACCAATCAACATCACCCACAGTGGTTTTGAGTGATAGATAAACTATGCCAGCCTGCAATATGATATCACGTGGTAAATGTTTTGATGCAATACACATACAGTTGCATGCACACTTTTAGTTCTGTGCACAGTTGTGCCGCCACCTGTGAACACAATTGATTGGTCAACTCACTGAATAATGGCACCATGAGTAAGAGGGTTCAGGGAAGATTTTCAATGTTTTTGTTCCTAAGAAAAATGACAAATCTAAGGATTTGCTTATTTGTGTTCTGCCTCTGGTTTTTGTTTATCTTTACATAAAACAAAAAACCCCAATTCAATCCCCCAAGCCCAGTTGGGTATGATTAATGCGCTACTTTTAAAAGTAAATTTATCGTTTAAATCCATTGTTTTCCCAAATGCACACACATAATTTGATAAATATTGACAATTAATAATCAAAATGTATCAATTAATTATTAAATAACTGATAAATGACTACAAAATTAAAACCCCAAATCTTTCTTAAACTTCACTTTCTCGTTACATTAATTAATAATGATTTATATAAAAAAAAATTCACATCTATTTAAATTTCAAGACAATAACTTTTACAAAGTTTCTTCATCCTCAGAATATTTTCTGTATATAACATTTCCGCAATTTCTTGTTTGCAAAGGACTATAATATCCAACCAATCAAAATTAGCCTAACATTTTAGAGTTGTTTGACAAACACTGGCGTTTGCGACAATACTAAATACCCCCCTCGTTGGTTACGCTATCAATGGAAGGGTCAAACTTTGGTGATGACCCCGCAATTCTTTTTTATTTTTTTTTCATCCGAAAGCCTACTTGTTATAAAGAACGGTAATAGTAGTAAGCATCCTACAAAATTATTTTGTTTAAAGCGTGCCCATTGATTAGAAAAACATTAAAGTTTGTTGAAAAATGTTTGTTTAAAGGCGAATTTTGCAGATTCATATTTCTGTGGTGTCTGTTAGTGAATGCTGCTGCCAGAGATGCGGTTGGAACCCGCTGTCATGAAAATACTGTGTATGGTGATGATGATATGGAAACGAAAAATTTCTGAAGGGGTTAACCCAAGTTAAGAATCTTAAAATCCACCGAAAAGCTGTATGTCAAGAATTTTCTTGATGAACGTTGAAAATGTTGAGTCTCCAACACAAAACAATCAGCTTTAAAACAGCCTTTTTTAATTATTGTAGTTGGTATATTTTATTCAAAAGTGTTTTTAGCGACTACAAATACAACGATTTCAAAATGTTCTCAGCGAACATAAGTTTTAGCGCTGTCATCTACTGCAAGGGAACATGGATTGTGTATTTTCAAAACCTACACGTCTGCCAAATAGCAGTCGAACAATTTATTTACTCACACAATGTTGTTTGTTATATTCCTAGTTGCAGATTGCTCCCAACCTGCCAGAAATACTGATATTAAATAGCATTAACGATCATGGATATTTATATATATATATCTATAAAAACAACTCAAAGTCACTTAAAATTGTGCCAATTACATTACATGTACTGTACAAGTGTACGTGGATTTGTTGAGCTTTTTTTAATTTTATAACTGGGTATAATTGGGCACACGAGGGCAGTACTTCCATACCCTGACAATCACAGTCACATTTAAAGTGGGTCACATTCTTTCAATTCTGAGCCGACAAACAGTGGCCCTCCAATGCTGCTGGACATTTTGTACAGATAGAGGGCGCTATTTCATTTTTGCTGGCATTCCAGATTTTGGCTTTGGATTTGACAAACATTTACAGCTTGACAGTAGACCATTCAGCGGCCATCTTGGATATATCCGTATACATGTCTATGAAACCTGAATGTGAGGCTCTTGCCCACACACTGAACTGGTACCTGTTATGGTTACCATGACCCACTATGTTGTCTAACAAGAGGTCCAAGAGGGCTTTCGGACTGCTAGGGATTTCAGTCCTCTTTTCAAAACATTTCTCAATCAAAGAGCCAAACTTTTCAAACCCCACCAAAATATTGTTCTGTCCCTTTCATTTCAACTCTTCTTTTTTTATTTCAGAGTACTTATGCGAAAAGCAAGACACTTTCAAAAGTATTTGTTGTCCTTTTTTTCTACTCAATACTGTAATTACAGAAAACCCTCTTAGTCTTCTTTTAAAGTTTTGTTTATAGCGGGATCCATAAAATTGGAAATGACCGTCAGGAACATAGACTTTGTACAAGTCTAGTCAGTGTTTCATGAAATCAATGACAATCAAAGCACAATAATGTTTTTTCTTTACACACCACACAATATGCCACTCACATGAACTAAAATGCCAGCATGGAAGAAACTCTTTTCCTTAAGTTGGTGTACGACGTTAAATATTCCCACCTCAAAAAAATAACAAACCCAAAACTGCATCACATACAATTTTTACTTAACCCTCTTTCACAAAGAGTCCTTCCATTTTTCACATCGAATTGATACTAATGAGCACCGTCCCTTCAAAGGTCAATATTTAAATGAGAAGGTCATTATGCAAATGACCCCTTGATGTCAGTGACGTTCTGTGGAATAACCGTGTCCTTGATTCGTGTTTTTGTTTTCTTTCTTTCAGTAAGAGGATTTTTAGGAGAGGTTGCATGCATAAACGGCTAGTGTGCACCATGTGCGTTGTACATACTGTTGGACGCACCGTGTGATGCATTGTGGGTTGCACCATGTGATGGGCCTGTTGACAACCCAGCGTTCGCCACTGCTAACGCGATATCAAGCTCTGAACCGCAGTCCTCCATGGCTGTGAAGCAGAATCATAAATATCAATTACACAATAAATCAATTACTCACTCAATAACTTGCTCAAATACTCAAGCAATTACTCACTCAATTACTCAAGTACTTACTCAAACAATTACTCACTCAAGTACTTACTCAACAACTAACTGAATTACTCGAGCAATTGCACACTCAATTACTCACTCAACAACTAACTGAATTACTCGAGCAATTGCTCACTCAATTACTCAAGCAATTATTCACTCAATTACTCACTCAACAACTAACTGAATTACTCAAGCAATTGCTCTCTCAATTACTCAAGTACTCACTCAACAACTAACTGAATTACTCGAGCAATTGCGCACTCAATTACTCAAGCAATTATTCACTCAATTACTCACTCAAGTACTCACTCAAAAACTAACTGAATTACTAGAGCAATTGCTCACTCAATTACTCAAGCAATTATTCACTCAAGTACTCACTCAACAACTAACTGAGTTACTTGAGCAATTGCTCACTCAATTACTCAAGCAATTATTCACTCAATTACTCACTCAACAACTAACTGAATTACTCGAGCAATTGCTCACTCAATTACTCACTCGATAACTCACTCACTTACTCACTAAATAAGCCATTTGCAAGTTAGATTTGAATAAAGTCTGGTACAATGATTTGCTTAGTCACAAGTTGACACTTAAATTTGAATTCCTCAGACTATAGAGACAGTTGCTTTGTAAAATGATTCGGGGCAAGCTTTTGTATGGCAACCTCCAGATGAGCAATCCCTGGTACCTTTGTGCCATGCACATTAATTCAAAACTGTGTATGGGTGTTCTAATTAATACTTACAATCTGTTTGTCTGCAATTGCCTAAGCCCACGTACACTCCGGTGCTAATCATAAATGACATCACCTCCTGATATATATGGGCTGAAATCACAAGAAAAACAGGACCTTTTTGTAAATAATGTAATAATATTCATAAATACCCCAGTTAGTTCAGTCCTATTAGTTGAAAGGTGGTCACATGACCATTCAAACCGGTTTTAAGCGGCTGATGAAGACAAAACTGGAGCTTTTGAACGCACGTTCGGCGCTCATAGCCATACGCATGCTGGCCTGCTAACTTACGTAGGCGCAATCAATACATACCGGCACTCAATGTAAAACCTATTCGCAAATACGCGTACGCAAAAACCGTTGAGCATCGCATGCAAATTGATCCTTCGCAAAATTTCTCAATTTCATTTCCTATTTATCCTGTTATTGGTGCTAATTGTGGTTAAATAAAATTTTTTAAAAATAACTAGAATACTAAATGTATATTCGGTTTGCGGTAACACCATGTGTATATCTACTTTGCTGGGCAGATTTTGTTCTTTGAGAACTTGTCTTGCTATTTATTGTACTGCCGTGGAGTAGATTTCGGAGTTCAGAGACTAGTTAGTTCTGAAAAGAACTGTCCTGCATATTAACTATAATCGGCCGAGACTACTTCTTTCGCTTAATGGATCAACGGGATTCAATATTAACTTAACTGCCGCGGAGCGAGTTCTTTTAGTGGATCGAGCGGACTTAATAAATACTAGAAGTCCAGCTGGATTCTCTTTACACAGCGACTGAGGGTGTTTCCAAGAGCGGTCTGTGCATCACCGCAAGCAAATGAGGTGATGGAGCCACAGCTCCTAATTCTGAGAAGGCCTCAAAGTTGACATACCTTTCCATTGCTCTACTGTGTGTTCCCTCTCATCTATTGTGTGGTCATACGTGATTGGTGCAGGCTGTGAAAAGAGTGACGACGATCTTGTTAAAATGTGTTTTGAGCTGAATAGATAAGTCAAGATGGCGCAATATGTTTACAGGCAACTGAGGTGTGGGCTATGGGCCGCATCAAGTGTTCTAATGTTTTCTCACAACAAAACACATTTTCCATGGTAATTTGGTTGGTAACATTTTACCTGGTATTTTGGTTGGTTACATTTTACATGGTATTCTGGTAGGTAACATTTTACCTGGTATTTTGGTTGGTTACATTTTACATGGTATTCTGGTAGGTAACATTTTACATGGTATTTTGGTTGGTAAACTGTTTTTCTGTTAAGCAAAATGTTTCTATGCTTAGCAAAGTTTGGTGCTTAAGCAGCTTTAAGAAATTACTGAAAGAGCCTTAGCTGGAGCCACGGTTTTGAAAAGGACCAATGTTAATAGTTTTCTTGGATACGTACCCCTTCTACTTCAGCTGGGTCATACCATACATTGATGTAGGGGTGTTCCAGTGCTTCGTCAACAGATATCCTTTCAACTGGATCTACGACTAACATCTTTGACAGAAGTTTCCGTGCCATAGTAGCTGTTAGATACAGGGAAAAAAACAGTACACAGTCAACCCTCCTACTGTCAAACCATTCATTATGATACCCTACACATGGTTTTTAATGATAAACTATGCCAGCCTGCAATATATCATATGGTGAATCGTCTATAAACTACAAGGTCAACCCTCCTACTGTCTGCCCATTCAATATCATCCCCTGTGGATTTAACCTATGCCAGCCTTAAATATGTCATATGGTGAATGCATACACACAGTACACAGTCAACCCTCCTACTGTCAGACCATTCAATATCTTTCACTGTGGTTTTGAATAATAGATGAACTATGCCAGCCTGCAATGATATCATGTGGTGAATGCATCTCCAAAGTACACAGTCAACCCTCCTACTGACTGACCATTCAACATCATCCACAGTGGTTTTGAATGATAGATAAACTATGCCAGCCTGCAATGATATCATGTGGTGAATGCATCCACACAGTACACAGTCAACCATCCTACTGTCTGACCATTCAATATCATTCACTGTGGTTTTGAATGATAGATAAACTATGCCAGCCTGCAATGATATCATGTGGTGAATGCATCCACACAGTACACAGTCAACCCTCTTAACCGTCTAACCTTTATCAGTTTCTCAATTGCATTTTCCCTCCATGCAAAGTTTCAAATCCTACCAAACAGGCGGATGGTTTACCGTTTAATTTCTGCGGCTCCGTTAAGCTCTGCTCCCTTTGAAACAGGTCATTGGGGAAGAGAGACTCAAAGGCGTGCCCCTGGTACTTGGGCCTGTTCTCCACGTAGGTTCGGACAGTCGGCTGGAGACGCTGCATGAATTTCTGCGACGGGCTGCCGAGAAGTTGGATGATCTTATTCCATTGGTCGATGTCTGGATTGAGAGGAGGTCAAGGGGCAAAAATGGAACACGATCGATCGCCCCTGGAGATCATGTGATACAGAGGTGCCATGGCTATCCAATAGACCCCGAAGGGTTCTCCCCATGTTTTTTCAAAACTGTGGGGCATTCTGGGCCAAAATTTGGGGATGTTTGGCCGAAGTGCATTAATTGAAACAAGGTCTTTGGAATGTTTTCTACTTGGTGTTTTTCTTGGTTTTCAAAGACCTACTGTGTAATTTGGAGCATTCTATATGGTTTTCTTTCATGTTTTTTGTGAAACTAAAGTATTTAAAAGAATTGTTTTCTTTTTTCTTTTCGTATCGGCCGAAATTTGCACTTATCGGCACGCAATTTCGCGCGTATCGGCCCGATATGCTAGCTTGTGCATGGGCAGAACCCTGGCCCTTGCATATGAGGTCACAAGCTCAATTAATTATTGTGATTAAATACATTTCGTTTAAAATTCAATGCATTTTGTGCGAAATTACACTTTGGAGGTAGAGTTTAAGAACAAATTTTCAAATCAAATAGTTGCATAAGCCTACAGTTTCACACAATCCAACATTCAAATCCAATTAACTACTGTTTTAATAATAACAGTGGGTTTAGTGTCACTAAGTGACGCTCATGGCGCTCCAACATTATTACCCCTGATTACCGGGCAATTTATTTCATTCGTGAATCCATCTGAGCTTTTTGGGGAGTATACCCATCCATAAACAGCGCCCTCTGGTGACAAATCCATAAATGAAGCCCAACTCAACCGTACATCTTCTCACAAGGAATTGTTTTTGATTTTTTTAAAGGATACGATCCATTCCTGGGAACATGACTTGTCCTCTGATCATCTCACCGAATATACAACCGATGGACCAAATATCAACTGAAACAAAAAAAGGAAGAGAAAGAAACACTCAAGTTAAAATGGAATTCAAATGCTGGCTTTTGATCTTTTAACGCGTTTCTGATCAGTAGAGTGTGGGGTTCAAGTCCTTATGCAAGACACTTTAACCATTATTGCTTTGTCTTTCGGATTGAACGTAGGTCCCGTGTGTTGTGTAATGCATGTAAAAGAACCAAGTTACACTTATCGCTAAGAGAAGGGGTTTGCCCATAGAGCTATTTAAGCAGAAAATATTGCTTAACAATTTTCCGCTAAGCAGAAATGAGCAGAACACCAGTCACAAATTGTACATGTGACATGGTAGTTTGGCTGGTAACCTTATTCTGGTAAGCATAATTTTGTTGTGCTTAGCAGCTCTATGAAATTGGGCCCCAGTGTTTTCTGGCATGGTTGGCTGCAGATTGTGCCACTGCCTTTTGTAAACCATTACATGGTACTACGTTAATAAATGTGTCTTGTATTTTGAACATAGCTCTGCATATCTTGTAGAAAAAATACTGAGCACTTAGAGACGCACTCAGGTGTGACAAAGCGCTACATAAGAACTGCATATTATTATTATTATTATTATTATTATTATTATTGAACAAGAGTTCAAAGCATTTCTTACTGTGGCAGTTTGCCCTTCAGACTTGCTTTTTTTTTTTTTTGCTTTTTTTTTCCCTTCTTTTTTTTTCACAAAAAAAGGAAACTTTGTCTATTTGGCTTGCAGTAACACCATGTGTATATCTCCTTTGCTGTGTAGATAATTGCTCTTTGAGAACTTGTCTTGTTATGTATTCTACTGTCGCAGAAACTACCTGCACAAAACACTTTGTTGAAAGATTTTCAGTTTAAATTGCACTAAAAAAAGAAGAAAAGAAAAAAAAGATCAAATCATCTGATCAGCTGAAAAGTTGCATTCCTGGCACTTAACCATCACTTTTCTCTACACAGGTTTTACAGCAACATTTTGGGCGCTATTTTGGTAAGCAAGCCTCTTCGAAGTTACTCAAGGAAAAGGCGAGAAGATCATGGTAAGCCAACACTACAACGATAAGTAGTTCAATGCATTCAGATTCATTTTGTTTACTTTAATACCTGCCTGATCCTATAAAGCTGTATAAGCAAAATTGGCAGGGTACCAACAAACGGCCGTACAAAACTATATACAGTTTTGGCTGGTAACCAACATTGTATGTCCGCTTCACAGATTTATCTGTGCTTAATGAGTTTGTTTACAGTTTTGGCTGGTAACCAACATCGTATGTCCGCTTCACAGATTTATCTGTGCTTAATGAGTTTGTTTACCGAGCAGGTTTAGAAATTATCACAGAACAGAAAAATCAGAGTTAACACTCTTCAAAATAGACTGCCTGGAGAAATGTTTTTTAATCTTCCCATGGAGTGCAGCGACCTTGTATGACCTGTATATCAACCCAGGTGGAAAGGGGAAGGAGACGGCAAATTACAGCCCGGCTTTGGATAAGTTCCGTTTCTCATTTACGACCCACCAACATGGATTAAACCACTGGGGGGTAAGCCACGCAGCAAAAAAAGCCTGCCAAGCTTTTTTACAGCCGGGCACGTCTCTACTTACAAGGAATATTGTCTACAGGTCCGAGGAAAACAGAGCTTTCCAACGTGATAACAATCTGGGCTGAACGTTCTTGTCTCTTATAGGGGTGGGGTTAATGTTGGGATTTTTTTGTTACAACTGGACTGTAAGCTCCCGGAACTAGATGATAATAATCTAGGCTGAGCATTTTCTTCCTGAAATTTTTTTTCGGGGGGGGGGGGGGGAGTGGTGTCCTGTTTCTCTTGATTTGAGTTCGGAAGCATCATGCTTCCCAACCAGATGGTTTTCATGAGACCTTCTTGAATTTCTAGACAGGGTGACAGATGGAAGAGATATGCGCTGAACTTGTCACCCTTTTTTTTTTTAAAGGGAGTTAAAAGATAGAATGACTTGCAAAAAAAACCTTGTTTCCCAACAAACCTTTTCTTTCCCAAAGCCTTCAAAAAGCTCAGTGTGAAAAGTTTAAATAGCACCAAATATTTCTAGAGTTTTAAACTTCAGTAAGGCTCTTTATTTTTGATAATGAACGGAGGGGATCCTCACAAATTGCCAGGAGACGATGACAAACTGAGTAGACTTGGGACTTCCATGGGTAAAATCAAGGCTTGCAATAACCACTGGACAGGGGTCCAGTAATTATCGCATTGGGACAGTATCTACAAAACTAAACAAGTCCTGCAGTTTAGTGTTTTCAAAACTTCACACAATTTAGAAAGTTTTACAATTCTAAACCTTTCCCTTAAAGTGAAAAAAATATAAAACAAACAAAAACTTTTAGGTCTTGATTTTTGAATTTGCTTGTCAGAACATGGAAAGATTGGTTTATTTTCCGGGAACTTTCTACGGAATCAGGGAGAGTTGGCAGCTCTGTGATATGCAATAGTTATTTGGACCTACAATTCTCCAACTTTATGAAGAAAATTTGGGAGGGTTCACCGAGTTGATAAGAATTCAGGCCTGGAATTACATCGAGGCCACTGAGGCCATGGACTCTGTTGCCCTGGTTTCCCATAGACTTCAAGATTTTCCAATGGAAGTGCCCTTTGCAAAATGAAAATGGCCTTGCCCTCTCAAAGATGAAATTCCAGGCCTGGTCCTACAGTCCTTAACTTCCTGGAGAGGGTTTTGGGAGAATATGGAGAGGGTTAGCTATTGGCCCCAATTGTTCCCTCCCGAGTTGATCAGAATTACGATTTGTCTATCTTACCATTTTCTTTGTAACCCATGCCTAAAATCACCTCCGGTGCGCGGTAATATCTAGTCACTACATACGGCGTCATCATGAATGTCGTACCAGCCGTGCGTGCCAGACCAAAGTCCAAAATCTTTAAAGAGCAGTCTGACTTGACGACTATGTTGCTTGGTTTTAAATCCTGTAGAGAGAGAGAGCAAAAATTGTGTGTAGTCCAAAATCGGTCTGTGCCCCTTTTTCAAGGTCAGATACCCTGCATACCCTGCATTAAGGTACCAGACTTTTATGTTTTCTTGCGGCACCAGTTGTGTAGATTGGAACACAGGAAAAACAAGAAAGCTGCGTTGTAAACAAAACAAAATGGGGGGGGGTACACGTTCTATAATAAATAAGTAGTAACGTAATCATAAATAGTGCCTAAGTCCCCTTGAATAGGCCTCCAGGCACTTCACAGAGAGGCAATTTAAAAAGGCTAAGGCCAAACACAACTTATACAAATACAAATATTCAGAAAAGGAGTAACCAACAAATTCAGGCACATTAAAACAAAAAGCCCCCAAATGTAGTTGTTTTATCGCGGGAGCCCAAAACAGGATTACCAAAACAGATACTTTGTTCGTCCATTCACCAAGAACATGTACTTGTGGGAAGTGTGGGCGCAAAGGAACTAGGCAGCAACGGTGGCATTTTAGATAATGCCTGCTTGATGTAGGCGTTTATTCCACTGAGACACTTCATGGAGAAGAGTACAGGGGTAGGGTTCAGGGGTAGGGTCAGGAGGAGGGTTCAGGGAGCTGCCAAAGCTACCCTGAACCCCATGGATTATTCCAGCTATAGGTGTAGGTGTCTGATAGTATCAATCACAAGGAGGGTTGGATGGGGTGGGGTGTAGAAAGGGGGTGGAAGAAGGGGTGTGAAATCCGCCCATATCCTATTGTTAATGTCAGCTTAGGGTGTAGGGAGAAGGGGGTGCCCAATTTCATAGAGCTCCTTAAGCACAACAAGAAGCTAAGCTAAGCCACATTATGCTTACCAGACTAAGGTTACAAGCCAAAATACCATGTCACATGTACAATTTGTGACTGGTATCCTGCTCATTTCTGCTTAGCAGGAAATTGTTAAGCAAATTTTGTTGCTTAAGCAGCTCTATGAAATTGGGCCCTGCCCTTACCCTATGGATAATGCCAGGTGGGTGTTTAATACAATGGAACATAGGGGAAGGGTTTATGGCTAGGTTTGGATGGGGAAATGGGGATGAGGATCAACGAGCTCCTTTTACTCTATGGGATAATACCAGTTGAATTTGAGTGCTTGAAACCATCGTACAGGGGTGGGTGGGTTTGGGAAGGAGGGGGATGTTAAGGAGGATGGAGAATGAGGAAAAGTAATGGGAGACGGGAGGGGGAATGCAGAAGCTCCCCCTACCCTATGGATAATATCAGCTAAGTGGTGGTGATATCATTGGTTACGGGAAGGGTTTAAGTGAGAAAGGGGTGGGGGTTAGGTGGGTTGGGATGGGAGATAGGGGAGGGAGCTACCCTTACCCTATGGATAATACCAGCAGAGTGTAAGTGTTTGATATCATTGGTCATGGGAAGGGTTCAAGGGAGAAAGGGGTGGGGGTTAGGTGGGTTGGGATGGGAGATAGGGGAGGGAGCTACCCTTACCCTATGGATAATACCAGCTGAATGTAAGTGTTTGATACCGCACAGCATTTGATAGAGGAGATACGACAGACGTTCATGATCTAGATCCATCTGGATTACTTGGCTGAGGCTGGCGTCCATCAGTTCCATGACGAGGTATACGTCGGTAAATTCATCAAATGTGTTTTGTGTTGTGAACGCGTTCAGCAGACCGATAATCTAGAAGAGAGAATTTAAGGAAAATCAAGTGATTTAGTATCGGTTTGTTCCGTTGTAATTTTATTTCTTTTGTAACCCTTACCCTCCCAAATACATGGGACCTATGGCTTAATGTCCCATCCGAAGGACACAAGTGCCACAATCGGGACTTGAACCCACAGGGGAGGCATGGGTGTCTAATGTGTAAAGCGCTTGCCTCTCACCATTGTGGCCCTGGTTCAATTCCGTAGCTTAAAAAGTAGCTTAGCATAACAAAATTACCCTTACCAGAATAAGGTCACCAGCCAAACTGCCATGTCACAAGCACAATGTGTGACTGGTATCCTGCTCATTTCTGCTTAGCACAAAATTGTTAAGCAATATTTTCTTCTTCTAAAGCAGCTCTATGAAATTGGGCCCAGAGCCTAAGACTGGCTTGGTTGTTTGATGTGCAATTGTCATTTGGGCCTGCAGTACCATTTCCTACAAAGTCGGACAGATTTTGGAAGATTTGGAACTGTTAGTTAGGGGTAGGACTTACATTTTTATGATTGCACGTCTTCATGAGCAGGAGTTCACGGTATGCCCTCTTGGCGTGAGTGACATTCTGAAACGGTCTGCTGAGTTTCTTTATTGCCACGTTCTGTTTTGTAACTGTGTCGTAGGCAGCTCTGAAGAATGAACGAGAAAAAGAACAAAGTGATGTACATTAGTTATCAAATCGTTGTGTGCGTGGAAGAAGGAAGTAATGAAAAGTTACCGAAGAAAGGGTGTAGTAAGCAATTAATGAGCAAAATTGTGTTTCAAGAAAACTGAGAATGAAAGTTTGATCGGTTTTCTGCCATTCATTAGTCATCATACGAAGGTTGAATTCTGCATGGGAATGGGAAAAACATCTCTTTGGGGGTAATTCTAGTAACAAAAATGTAACAGTAATGCCACTTTTTTTTTTGTCAGGAGCCATTTTTTGCTTGTAGCCTTGTGTTACTGGAACAAGTACTTTGTGTTCCTTGAAGAAGGGCGTAGAGCTTTAAGCCCTTATTCCGGGCACACAACGAAATCAGGCGAAGATTGTTAACGGTAGGATTATACTCTGGTAATGACCCTAAAAAGAACTTGTGCCATTTTTATCGGAAAGCCTACAGCACTTGTTATAAAGATGTTTATATCAGAAAGCATCTTGCGAAAATATTTCAACTTGAGTGCCCCATTAGTAAGAAGGATGAATTTGACGTTCTTGATGAAAATACTGTTATTTCTTTTTGCTGTTTTCTCAACGTAAGTAGACACTTTATTCAACTGAAACTTGCACAGGTGACTTTTATCACAGAGTGACGGATATGAGCGCTATATAAGAAGCCACTAATATTATTACTTAAGTGTTCTGGGTTCTTTTACATGCATTACATGACACTCAAGACTTATGTCACATCCAGAGGATGACGCACGACAGTACCTGAACTGACACTATGACTACACCAGAACTTTAGTCTGGTAACACTAGTACCTTGTGTCCCTCTTTGTACTGGTGAAACGAAGCACAGCATGGTAGGTGCATGCTACACAATGAAATGTCCGGGTGGATATTCACGTCAACCTTCCAGCTGCCAGCAAAACATTGAGGGCACTCCGAAGTTGTTCCAGTCGTAATAAACCGTCTGCCGTAAGCCAGTCCAGAATAATTTGGGCGGATATACGTATATAATTCAACGTGACGTGATTAAGTTTACCTTTGAAGCAACCTTGGTGTCACTCTACCAAGTATAAATAACTTCTACTTACACGACAAGTCCTTGTGCCCCAGAGCCCACCGACCGGAGACTCTGGTATCGGTTGAGGACCATAAAATTTGTGTCTCCGATTTCGACACTGTAGAACTGGCTCTGGAACTTTGCTGCGTTGCTACACGAAGTATTACTGGAACCAGATTTCATGATGGAAGGGGATGACGACAGTTTCTGGTTAGAATGAGCCATTCTCTAAACAGGGGGGAAAAATTACGATAATATAATAGTTTATATTGTGTGAATACTATAAAGTTATACTCAAATTTAATAGATGCGATACCCACTGCTACTATGTTGGATTCAGGGTTCTACCCAGGATTTTTTTTAAACAGTGCAGCATTCTGGAATTTTGAAAGTTTGGCCAAAGCACCCTGAATTGAAACAAGGTCCTCAAAAAGTTGTTTACTTGGTTTGTATCTTTGCATTCTAAATGATTATGTTGAGGGTTTCTAAAAATTTATCTAAAGTCAAAACAAATAAATAAATTATTTGTATTTGTTTATTTATTGTTTGCGTATCAGCCCACCATATGCGTTTTTGGACCGATACACTAGCTTGTGCATGGAGAGAACCCTGGGGTTTGAACTGACCTCTAGCTACATGTACCGGGCAATCTCGGTGGTCTAGTGGGAAGACATCTGCTCTAGAATGGCAAAGGTTGTGGGTTCGAATCCCGCCTGAGCAATATATGCCTGTGAAGATTTTTTTCGAAGGGACTTTTGAAAGTACTGAGTAGTTCGCATCAGAAATATTTTAAAAATATAAGTAGAAAAAAAACAAAAAAACAAGCAAGTTTTAGGAGGATTTGGGCTAATGTGTGAGCAAACTGGCCTGCATGTAGTCTGTTAGGGTTACTTAAGGTTAATAAATTGCAACTTACAAATTGCCTGTCGTTCATGCTACAGACGAGAACGCCTGACTGGATGATCTGTTGTTATGGTAACAGATAACTGTAAAACAATCTTGGACAGATCCTGCATTATGAGAAATAAGACAACAACAAAACAATTACATGTATGTTGAAACAGTAACTAACACCTCGTTGTGGCTCGAAGTTACATAATGATGGATTCTGTCTATTGCGTAACACCTGCCACAACCACCCTGCTGAGAAGTCGCCTTCTCTTAAATGGCCATGCACCTCAGAGACCGGAGGTGCCTCTCACTGTCTTCTTGAATGGACTGTTCGGGCTACACAGGCTCAGGCTGGACCATTAGTCACAACATACCAATTTGAGTTTGGCAATCAGGGCCCAATTTCATAAAGCTGTTTAGCAGAAAATTCTGCTAAGCAAATTTCTTTGCTAAGCAAGAAATGAGTGGGGTACCAGTCACATTAATGGTAACTGTATGGTATTTTGGCTGGTAACCTATTTTTCCTAAGCAAGAGTTTTCTGTGCTTAGCAAGTTTTTGTGCTGACATGCTTTATGAAATTGGGCCCAGTTTGTAGTTGTACATTGACAAGGCTCGAATTTCACACAGGACCGCAGGCCCGAGGCCAGTGATTTTAGCCCTGGCGGCCTAGGCCAGTAAACTCATGACTGGACAAGTCCGGAGGTCTTGTGTATTTCAATTGAATAATAATAACTCACTGTATAACATATAATGTTGTTCAAATGTTGACCGAGTCTGATAATTATCTTTCAATTCTGATTGGGTATCAAAATATACTAAGTGCTTGTTCAAATACAAACAGTTTACATGTTAAACTTTGTAGAAAGTTCTTTCTCAGTTATTTAGATTCTGGTCTTGTAATATAAATTCTGGTCCGGTTAAAAATTTTGAGCTACAGGCCCTGCAGTCTTGTGGAATTCTACACTAAATTTGAGCCCTGATTGAAAAGTATGTAACACAGACTAATTCTAGATCTAATGCACACCATGACACAGCCATCTTGACACAAAGTTTCCATTCAGGGCCCAATTTCAGAGAGCTGCTTAAGCAGAAAATATTGCTTAAGATTTTCTGCTAAGCAAAACTAAGCAGGATACCAGTTACATTTTGTACCTGTAAAATGGTGTTTTAGCTGGTAACCTCATTCTGGTAAGCATAATTTTGTTGTGCTTAGCAATGTTTTATGCTTTTAAAAGCAGCTCTATAAAATTTGAGCCCAGTTTAATGCAAATTGCAACCAAACTGAGGCAGGAAGGACAAAACAGTCTGGTCCCTATAAACTGAACTATCAATGTCATTATGTATACACAGGTCACAAGACCAAGAAGCCCATGACATGGTCATGATTAATTGATGGCTGTAATTTTAACAGCTTCCATGACTTTAAAAAAATATAGCCATTACTTACAAAATATTGTGTTTAGAAACGAACCCACTCAAAAGTGAACCAAAACAAAAGTGCAGACACAATAAACAAACACAACAATTATTTTAGTCTATGACACCAGCATGACTATGTCACAATATCAAATATCAAATTAGTAATTATCTTTAGTCAGCTATTTTTCTGTAATACCTGATGATGTTTTGTGGAAATTACAAAGCAAAATTAATAAATTCCTAAATATAAAAAAACACTTAAACTTCCACTCCAGGAAATGCCCCATGGTACTACATGTTCGTGTACAAGGTCACACTTTTTGTGTAAATTTAATTTTTGTACAGAAAGTACATGCACTGCACATATTGTACATGTAAAGTTACATCTGTGTACTTGTGAAGCTTTCCAATGAAAGTGTCTTTTGCAAAATGACAGCATTGCCTTCGCAGAGATGAAACCCAGGCCTGTTTTAACTGAACCTTCCTCCCCAAACCATGGAATTTGTAAATTTTTTCTGCTCCGACTTAAAACTGTATGAAAGTTATGTCTAGATTCATATCCCCTTATCCGTAATCTCTACATTTGTCTGACATTGCTTTTAAGTAAACAAAGTATTGAGAAATCACAAACTGATGGGGGGAATTCCCTGACATTTACAATGTACTTTGGTGGACTCAGATAAAATATGTAGACAATGAACGGCAGAGACATGGATGCAAGCAGTAAGCCTTGCGTTAACCTTTTCTTTTTGACAATTTAGTCCTCTGGGCTTGGCCCAATTTCATGGCTCTGCTTACCGCCGAATTCTGCGCTTGCGATCACCATTCTCCGCTAACCGAGCAAGCGCCGAATTTCTGCGCTAGCTGTGTAAGCGTAAAATGCCTACATGTTGTAACGTGGACTACGCACGCGCACAAGCAAAAATTCCCTGCTAACCCGTGAAATACGCTTGACATAAGCGCGGAATTCCCTGCTTCCGTAAGCGCCGATTCTTTGCTTATGGTAAGCAGAGCCATGAAATTATTTATATATTATTTATTAGTACATGAGACTACATGTACCACTGCACTACAATGTGTAGTACATGTACATACTACAAAGGCTGTAGTGTCCATACCAGAGCTGCCAACGTTATCATCTTACAATCAGGGAGATTTTGTCCAACAATCAGGGAGATATTTAGAATAACATTCAACATAAATAGGACAAAAAAGTTTCCATAATCAGGGAGATTGTCAAAGGTGTTCATTAGAAACATGGAAAGATTGGTTTATTTTCAGGGAACTTTCTGCAGAATCAGGGAGAGTTGGCAGCTCTGCTGTACACGTATGTGTGCATACTACATTTTGTTTGTCATTTTGCATGGTTGTTTACCACTAAATCCGACCACACTACATTGGCTCACTGCATCACTGTGTATGTGATTCAGCCATGCATTAGTCAGTGTGTGTGTGTCATGAATCCATTCAGTCCTAAAGCAATGACAAATCATAACAACCATCTTTCCAATTAACCGGTAAGGCCAGGTGGGGGGGAAATATATCAGCATTTTGAGTACAGTGTAAAATAAAATACTTCCTTTTTTACATTTTTATGGTGTTAAAGGTATGTACAGCCTAGATTAGTAAGGATAAAAATTATCATTGTTTAATTTTAGTATGAAAGCTTACTGATTAAGAAGTTCATGCTAGAACTATTTTTTTTCCTGTGAATATTTCCCTCTGAAATGAAGTCATATTCTAGAAAACTGTATCTGAAAACCTATTAAAAAAGTAACTTGATTACATGCTGAAAATTGTGCATGGTTTTTCACTATTTTCTCCTGACTCACACAACGGCTTAAGCCCAAATTTGCACAGGTTTGTTACTTCATGTACATGGGTGATCACACAAAACATGAACACTGTCTGTGACATTTTTGTCAGCTTTTTCTTGTGCCTTAAAATGACTGATTGAGCTTAAACTTTCACAGGTTTGTTATTTCATGCACATCAAGTGTGGATACTGGTCGTTACCAATTACCAATGTTACACATGTGCTTTAAATATGCGCAATGTGCCTTTATTTCCAGAACATTTGAATCCTCAATACTGAATGATGGTCAACGGCCCTGGGGTATGTTCCTATATGACTTCCGGTTCGGTACTCTTTTATATTTACTCAAAAGTAGCCCCCCCCCCCCTCTTCAGAAAGTGAAATACTAGCCTAGCCCCTGATATGAGAACTGATGATGGGTAACATAATACAGGTGTATGTTTGTACGGCTAGAGTACATGACTGACTTATCAGTCAGCCAGTGATAAATGTCCGCCCACGCATGTTTTCAACCACAGGTAAACGGTCATTAACTATTAACAGACGAGAGTCATGTCAAGTTTCTAGTTGGATTTGTACCGTAAGTGCACTTGTTCGTTCCACTCTGACACCGAAAATGATCACGGCCTCTGGATTTGATTAAGGCAAGGGACTAAACATGTTTAGAACAAGATGTGAACAATTAAAAAGGGCATAGATGCTTTGAAGACATTCAAAACATGTTTTCGTTTTATGGGGCTGATTTGTTTTCATTCTGCCTTATAAACAGACAAAAATACAGGCCTGGAATTTCATCTTTGAGAGGGCAAGGCCATTTTCATTTTGTAAAGGGCACTTCCATTGGAAAATCTGGAAGTCTATGGGACACTTCTGAAGGGTGCCCCAGGGCAAGGCGGTTTTTCCTTAGTGTGACAGGCCTGGAATTTCATCTTTGAGAGGGCAAGGCCATTTTCATTTTGTAAACGGCACTTCCATTGGAAAATCTGAAAGTCTATGGGACACTTCTGAATAGGCACCAAGGCCAAGACCAGGGGCATTGGAGGCCATGGCCTTCGTGTAACCAGGCCCGAGTATAAATAATAAAACCATCTTAAAGGTATCGTACACGTTTGGTAATGACTCAAAACAAATATAGCATAAACACTTACTTGGTAACAAGCAACAGAGAGCTGTTGATAGTATAAAACATTATAGGAAACGACTCCCTCTGAAGTAACGTAGTTTTTGAGAAATAATTTCTCACTAAAATAATAAAAACTTCTTGCAAGAAGTTTTTATTCCTATCTGAAAGCACACAAATTTGTACAACAAGGGTGTTTTTTCTTTCATCATTTTCTTGCAACTTTGATGACCAATTGAGCCCAAATTTTCACAGGCTTGTTATTTTATGCATACGTTGGGATACACCAAGTGAGAACACTGGTCTTCGACAATTTCCAAACGTGTTCAGTGCCTTTAGAGGCAAACCCTTCAGTAGAGTACAACATGTGTTTGTTCATGAGGCAACTGTAAAGAAGTTTTGGTGTCAAGATGTCAAAATATTATGAGTCATTGGTTTATAAATAAACAGTGAGTAACTACGCTCTATCTCTAGCTACCCACTAATGGTGAATCATTTGTCCGTCTTGTGTGTACTTTTACGTCATGTTCCTCGTGTGCAATCAACAAACAGCAATAACAAACACCAAAATGAGACCAGACTGTTATTCCCTCTGAGGCCCATTGTGGTTAATGTCACATTTGCTTGAAAAATGGAGAGACAAACAAAACCACACAGAACATTGTGGAAATTAGGACATTTATTGTAACACTTGTAACAAAATGGCATTTTTTCCACGTATTCATTGTCTTAAAAGATGGAGAGAAAAAAGACCACATAGAGCATTGTGGAAATTAGGACATTTATTGTAATACTTGTAATAACTTGGCATTTCTTTTCCACGTAACATTGGCTTAAAAAGATGAAGAGAAAAAAGACCACACAGAGCATTGTGGAAATTAGGATATTTATTGTAATACTTGTAACAAATTGGCATTTTTTCCACGTATTCATTGTCTAAAAAGATGGAGAGAAAAAAGACCACATAGAGCATTGTGGAAATTAGGATATTTATTGTAACACTTGTAATAAATTGGCACTTTTTTCCACGTAACATTGGCTTAAAAGATGGAGAGAAAAAAAGACCACATAGAGGATTGTGGAAATTAGGATATTTATTGTAATACTTGTAATAAACGTCAAGTCAAAGTTTATCTTTTTAACCTTGCTTTCATTTAACAGAATGTGTAATGCTCAAATTTGTTAGCATTGTTAACACGCTCGTTAATTTGGATGTACACAATTTAGTAACAATTTATTTTTACAGTATTTTCATGTCGCATTTCTGCATTTGAACTTTATCAAATTTTTGGGTGGAATTCATGCAGCACAAATATGTGTAGATTATCATCATTATTGGCTAAGATCGAACCATATTCAACAGTCGATTTCTCACTCGTTATAAATTAAACAAATATTTGGATTAGTAAGATATTATTTTTGGTCATAAATTAGCGTGAACCCGTCCGTGGTGGTCAGATTCAGTAACTCTTCCTTATTATTCATGCCAACAGAAAATTGATAAATCAAAACTATTTATGTAGCACCGGGATCCATAAGAATCTTTGATTTGAATATTATGATGATTTATTAGAAATCCGGTCATAGCAGTCTACCGGCTAAATTTCAATTAGCAGGGTTACTCTAAAAAATTTCAGTGACTGACCAGCAGGACCAGTCAGCTTGTCATTTCACTAGTCCGCCAGCTTTTTCACAAGTCCATATTTCAAGGTTTTCTTTCAACATTGTCATTAGAATGGGACTTGTAATTTTTGAATTAATATTTACAAGTAGCGATGGGAATTCAGCAATAAACTAGCCAGCAGGACTAGTTGGACAGAATTCTGACTTGTTCTCGGGTGTTTTGACTGGCATTTGACCAGGAGACCACACTGTAGAGGGCGAACGCTGATTATAGTTGTGCATGTAATACAATATATTACATTTACTTGCCAGGTTTTACGGGTACGCAAAAAGGGGCAACCTCAGAATGGGAGACTTTCAAAAGAATAGTCAGGGTTTGTCTTGTTTCACTGACTAGCCTGCAGGACCAGGGCCCAATTTCATAGAGCTGCTTAACGGTAAGCAAATTTTCGTGCTAACTGTAGCAGAAAAATTTGCTTAAGCCTTAGCGTATTTCACAGGTTAGCAAGAAAATACGGCAGCCATCTTGCACGTTCACAATGGTTTTGCATTGTTACGTCATTCATTTTCGTGCAGTAAGCACCGGAAGGTTAGCATGCCTTTTCGTGTGCTTACGGTTAGCAGCGCTATGAAATAGAAAATCGTACGTAAGCACAGAATCGACTGTTAAGCAGCTCTATGAAATTGGGCCCAATTAGTTTGTCATTTCCATATTCCACCAACTGGTCCACACAATGTTACGGTTTTCTTTGAACATTTTCATCTTTGTACCTGAGTTTGAAGCAATAAGGACGATTTATGGAAGTAATGAACTACTTTGTACATGTAGCTAGCAGGACCACTTGGGACATAATTTTGACTAGTCCTCAGAAGTCTGGCATTTGGCCAGCGGACAGCTGTTAAATTTGTTTTCTTCTCTCTTTTTCTTTTTCTTTCTCCACACTTTTCATATAGTGGTCGTCCCACGTCCCACAAAACTGGTCCTTCTCTATCGCTCTCGCCGCTGAGAACACTAAAAAGGACCGGTGAGTGGGACGCCCTCTATCATCTCAAAAGTCCCCATTATACACGTCCTGTAAACAAGACAGGAGATCCTATCTGAGACTTAATCCTTACAATCCTTTATCTACAGATTAGCCTCTTATATACACTTATTATACAGTGGGGAGGCTTAATCCATTATGAAGTAGACTAGCTAGCCAGTACAGTGTAGGAGGGTGGTCTTGTTCAAACATGAATAGAAGGAAGGGTAACGCATTGAGGTGGTTGTTCAAGCATGGAGGTAGAAATTCAAGAAATAATTTAATAAGCACCTAAATTTGAGCCATTTTGTTTAAGGGGTAGATTTGTTTACTTAAAAGACGCGTTGCCGTCTGCGACTCAGCGCTCGAACTACATGTACGGCACACCTTCCATGTATGCATGCGTAAATTTCTAGCAGGTGGCAATGAGTGTTTGAAATAAAAAAAATCTTTCCCTTGAACAGGATGGGGCATGAAAGTGTTTATTACTGTCAACTCCTTAAAGGCAGGGTACACGTTTGGTAATTGTCAAAGACCAGTGTTCTCACTTGGTGTATCCCAACATATGCATAAAATAAAAAACCTGTGAAAATTTGGGCTCAGTTGGGCATCAAAATTGCAAGAAAATAATGAAAAGAAAATACCACCCCTGTGTGCTTTCAGATGCCTGAGAAAGGCTTCATGCCTGAAGCCTTTCTCAGATTCAAATTTGTTGACCCAGTGAAAAATTGTCTCAAACTACAAATTCAAAGGGTGTCATTTCTAACAATGTTTTATAATATCAGCCGCTCTCCAATGCTCTTTACCAAGTAAGTTTTTATGGTCATTAATTTTTTGGAGTAATTACCAAACGTGTACCCTCCCTTCAATTGGCCAAGCATCATCCATAAAAAAATGTCTCGAGCCGAGGCGGATTGCACAGTGGAAACCAGGGGCAGGAAGACTTCTGTCTCAATCAACCAACCAATTAAATGTAATAATCACTTTTGAGATTACACACAAAGTCACAATATCAAGACAGAGATTGTGGTTTAGACAGTTCAGGGGGCCCACTATGGTGAATAAGACGGGATCGCTTGTGTGAACATTTTACTGTCTTCCAGGGGGGCCCACTATGGTGAAGAAGACGAGATCGCTTGTGTGAACATTTTACTGTCTTTCAGGGGGGCCCACTATGGTGAAGAAGACAGGATCGTCTTGCGTGAACATTTTACCATCTTTCAGGGGGCCCACTATGGTGAAAAAGACGGGATCGTCTTGCGTGAACATTTTACTGTCTTTCAGGGGGGCCATTATGGTGAAAAAGACGGGATCGTGGTGAATAAGACAGAATTACTCCCATTTGAGTGAGCGATACTGTCTAGCCCTTTAAATGATGCATCAACGGCACCTGGGTCAGTTTTAAGCATGGAGTTGGAAAAAAAAGGTGTCTAAATTTGCAACCTGTGAATAGAAAAACAAGATGTCCAAACGACACTCAGACACCCCTCTGGCTGACAAGCTATAAACCAGACAAAAAGTCACTTTAGATGCAGATTGCGCATTAAACAGTTCAGGAGGGCCCACTGTGGTGAACATGACGGAATTGCTCCTGCTCTGATTGTTCCTTCCTCCATGATGATTAAACCTACGAGCTTCACTTAACTTTTAATAACCCGCTCCCGCCCACCCTACCCCTTTAAGTTATAAAATCAACCAAACCACAACATGGCGTGTCCCCACCCACAGCCTGCATTGGCCAGTACAGGGGGGGCCCCCCATTACATGATACAACACCGTCAGAGTTGAAACCATTTGTGTCTCGTAATCAAACAAGCTTCATCGCCTGCAGTGGAAACCGTCTGTGTGTTTGGCATGTATACTCTTAAATTGCTCCGAGAGCGTCTTCCTTTTTTTTTTTTTCTGCCTCGTGCATCTCGGGAAAAGGTCGCCTTGGTTGGGAACAACCGGGCTTGGTCAGACCAACGACGGCAGGCGAGGGGGGGGGGGGTTAGTGATAGAATTTAATAAGCTGGTGAATTCTATTATGGAAAAATCAGCTGCTTTTATCTGATGTGCTGAGGGGGTTCAATTTAATTAGTTTCATAAAAACAATAACAACAAAACATGTTAGTCACTTCATGTGGTCAGGTTACAGGTCAAGTAAATGGAGAGTATTTTACACGGGCAATAAATTGTACAAGTTGGCTTTTAAGTTTTACTTAATCCCCCCACCAATAAAAATATTAATAATAATAATAATAAAATTACAATTACAATTGTCCATTGTGAACAATCAGTGTGGTGAATAGGAAAACAATTATCTCCCCAAATAATAATTTCAAAATGTAAATTTAACCTTTTGATACTGCTAAAAATAATGGTCACAATGTCCGAAAGACGCTTAATATTAATACAACATTGCTAAGCATTGAACAATTATACTTATGTAGCAACAACAAAAAAGGGTTACCAGCCGCAAAAACTCATGTTAAATACTGATATTTTGACTGGTCCCTAACTGATTTTCGCTGAGCATGATAAATTCATCAAGCAAGTTTATCAGTAGAGCAGCTCTAGACCCCTTTGGAACTGTATTGAAGACCCTTAACAAAAATGTACCCTTTTTCCCCCCTGAAAATTCAAATGTGCATCTGACTGATTAATTGACCAACGTATGTATGCACAGGCTGTACACTCATTTGTTTCCCATTAACCTGCCTCCAGGGGTTGAGCATAAAATTTGCATCAATTGGGCGATTATTGAACCAATGTCAGGGCTCGCAATTAACACTCGACCGCAGGCCAGTGATTTTAGCCTCGGGCCAGTAAGGACAAGTCCGGTGGTCTTGTGTTTTTCAATTGACTAAAATAAAAGTAACTCACTGTGTAATAATATCCTTAAAGGCACTGAACACGTTTGGTAATTGTCAAAGACCAGTGTTCTCATTTGGTGTATCCCAACATATGCATAAAATAACAAGCCTGTGAAAATTTGGGCTCAATTGGTCATCGAAGTTGCAAGAAAATGATGAAAGAAAAAACACCCTTGTTGTACAAATTTGTGTGCTTTCAGATTGGGAATAAAAACTTCTTGCAAGAAGTTTTTATTGTTTTAGTGAGAAATTACCTCTTTCTCAAAACTACGTTACTTCAGAGGGAGTCGTTTCTCACAATGTTTTATACTATCAACAGCTCTCTGTTGCTCGTTACCAAGTCAGTTTTTATGCTAATATATATTTTGAGTAATTACCAAACGTGTACAGTGCATTTAAATATCTTTTAATTGTGTTGAGTATTGAAGCATGACAAAATTAATGAGATATTTTCTTAGTGCTTGTTCAAATAAAAACAGTTAACGAAAACGTTTTTTATAAACTGTGTAGAAAGTTCTCTCTCATTACATTCTGGTCTTGTAAAAAAAAAGGTCCAGTAAATGTTGCAACCTACAAGCCCTGTGCTCTTGTGGATTGTTTCCCAAAATTCGAGCCCTGAATCATCTTTAAAGAACAATGTACACGTAGGCGCTTGCATCCCTTACCTACCAATAATTTCCTTGACAAGCCCGAGCTTGGTCAGCTTTTACAAATTTTTCAAACACTCATAATTTCTATGCAATGATTTCACGTAAGTTCTCCCCAGGATTTTCCAAACTGTGAGGCATTCATGATTCTCGACCCATATTCTGGAAGTTTGGCCCAAGCAAGATGAATTTGAAACGAGGTCCTCTGAATGCTTTTTACTTGGTGTTTATCTTTGGGTTTTCAAAGCCCTACTGTGCAATGTGGGTCATTCTAAATACTGTTATCTGATTTTTGTGAATTTGAGAATTTTCTTTATTTAGTTATTTATTTAAAATTGATTTTTTTTTTTTTTTTTTTTTTTTTTTTAATATTTAATATTTATTATGACAAAATTTGTAGGGGAGATGGCCTTAGCTTTCGTTCAAAACCGGACCTTCGTCAGAGGCATAAACAAACACAGACACAAACCTATCCATTTATAACAAAAAGAGGAGCAAAGGATTAATGGAAGGTATCCAGAAAAAAGCGTGAAAACTTCATATATTTTTTTTTTTTGGACAAGCCTGCTGGGCTGCCTAAGAAGCAAGATTGTATAGCCTGCAGCAGTCTTCACCAGTGTTTGTACACTGGGCTAAATACTAAATAAAGCCCTGCAATACAACAATTCTTAGTACCCAATAAATTTCATGTCAAAATAAACAGCCAGGTTGCTGATTTTTTGACCAGCCTGCTGGGCTACCTGAGAAGCAAGATTGACCAGCCTGCAACACTCCTGACTAGTGTTGGGCTTGCTAGGCTTGTGACCAAATCAAGCCATGTACAATTAATTTGACCTTCGTCATGGTAAGGTCATCTTGTTGTTCCCCCATTCAAATCTGTCGTTCACCAAATTGAGGCAAGAAGGACAAAATAGAGTGCTCTCCAATTGGTTTAATAGTAAATTAGGTTTTGTTATTAATAATTGCACACAGGGTGCATGACCAACATGGTGGCATTATGAACATCTGTCAAACAATGACAGGATCCCTGTCCGAGAAAAAAGTACTAAAATACAGGGGAGGGACCCTGTAGACAAAAGACCCTGGGGAAAAAAAAAGAAATCAAATTGGCACTATGCAGACATACAGGTTATGCAAGCATGGTTTCTTTGTGTGAATGATATACAGTACTCCATATTCCCACGGTCATTCTGTTGTACACAGTACATCGCACGGTTCAGTATGCATGTATTTGTGTGGTAAAACACATTTACCCTTCAAATTGGATATTACCAAGGAAATCATAAGGAAACAAATCGTAGAGGAAAAGACTGGCTCCGGATTGACGCGGATCCAGCCA
Source organism: Plazaster borealis (assembly GCA_021014325.1). Classification (NCBI taxonomy): domain Eukaryota; kingdom Metazoa; phylum Echinodermata; class Asteroidea; order Forcipulatida; family Labidiasteridae; genus Plazaster; species Plazaster borealis. The sequence continues at coordinate 15,330,337 of CM037468.1, read as the reverse complement.
ATACCCGTGGCTGATTTGCATAGTCAATCAGCACCACTGATTTGTACAACTGAATGTATTTATAATGTTCACTGCGCACAGTACATGTAGCTCTTTGCACACTAGGTTTACAGTATGCCATTTTGTACAGCAAACGACCAAGGCAAAATTTCATAAAGCAGAAAGTATTGCTTAACATTTTTCTGCTAAGCAAACCTAAGCAGGATACCAGTTACATTTGGTACAGTGTACATGTAAAATTGTAGCTGAAAACCTTATTCTGGTAAGCATAATTTTGTTGTGCTTAGCAACTTATGCTTAAGCAGGTCTATGGGGGTAAGTAAAAAGCACAGTTTACTAGCCAAGTGGGCTACTTTACAAAAAGCTTCAAGTGCAAGGCCTGGGCCCAATTTCATAGAGCTGCTTAAGCACAAGAAGCAACTGAGCACAGCAAAATTACACTTACCAGAATAAGGTTACCAGCCAAAACACCATGTCACATGTACAATTTGTGACTGGTATCCTGCTCATTTCTGCTCAGCATCAAATTGTTAAGCAATATTTTCTGCTTAAGCAGCTCTATGAAATTGGGCCCCGGTTATATTGTAACCCCACAACCAAATGAGTCCAGTGCAGTCTTGTACATGTATTTTTCCAAACGGAAACCTTTAAATATTTACTAATTAGGCCTAATGTATACTTTTGAATTGCAAATCGCCTCCTAAAAGTTCAGCAAATATAAATAAGAAAGGAATCATTTATGTCACAACCAAAATTTCTGGTCAACTTCAATTTCCGATCTACATGTACGAGACCCTGATGGTCTAATTCAGATTTTTTCTTTCTTGAAATTTGAGCCCTAGAGAAAATAACCTTTAAAAGATTCCCATAAATCATCATTGCTTATTTATTGCTTATTTCCATTGCCAGCTTGCCGCAATAAAAGAAAAATTGATACACAGTACATGAAAAAACAAAAACCTTCACAAAACATGTTTCTCATTGATTTGACTAAAAATTTCCACAGGTTGGCGTTTTATATTTAAATATTTACTAGAGAATCGTATTAATTTAACATCGACGTGTCCGTTTTACTTTGCCTTTCTTTCTTACGTCGTTCATTCCACAATGTACACAGAGTTTTACCCACACTTCAAAATGGCAGTCCACACACAGTCTATTCTCCACATTGCATTATGCGTAGAAAGAGACAGGCAAAAACTATAAATATGCACAGTGCGTACGCCGTAGCGCATATTTGTGGTCGGGGGCAATGCATTAGACGGCTTGGTCAATTTCCTCTCGCCTGTACACATACGATGAGAGGCTAGCTGGGAAACAAACTAGTCGGGTAATTTCAGTAATTTCATCCATCACACTCACGTCCAGTCTGTACAGAGGTTTTTCAATCTTGACAAATATTCTTGGGTCGTTACTCGTTACAATGTCTGTCATATTTTTTTGGGGGGACAGAATCGCAGTTCTAATCAAACTTTGCAAATTATCCATCAAGGAATTTTTTTTTTTTTGCTACCTATGACTTTGTGTGTAAATTCATGACGGCATGAAAACGACAGAAGTACAGTAGTAACATAATTTAGTTTACAGATGGGCAGTGCACTCAGTGGTAATCAAATAGGGGAACATAATACACATTGTAAAACCCATACTGGCGCATACACCGTACAAAGGGTTTTACGTATGCAGTGTTTACATAAATAGTGTTCCATTATGAAGAATAAATATGAAAACCATCTTCATGGAATATGTATAAATATCACATTTATTCACGAATAATATCATTCAGCTCTTTGTGTCATCAAATAGTAACACATGTTCAACATTATGATGCTCAAACATATGGCAAAAATCTCTCCTTTTTTCACAATTTCTTTTTTCTGTGAAATTTATTATGTTTTGTTGTTTGTTGTTAAATCAAAAGAAAATTATATGGTGCCCTTAATTGGAAAAACTGCCTTGCCCCAAATACAAAAACAGGCTTGTTTCAGAAATTTTCAGCAAAGTTCAACTGTTTGTACGTGAGTGCTACTTCCGGTTCACAAAGTGTCCCATGGAAATACATTTTGTAGCTATCGGATTGCACTTTATTTACACTACACGGTAACCACAACAGCCAGACATAAATCTGTACAAAACAGACAGGATGGCCAATGACCACTTGACAAAAAATGCACACTGTACCCCAGGATACGAACTGCCATACCTTGACACTGTACTTATAAATCTGCATATTTGTTGGTTTTGTTACGTCGGCGTCGACGACATCACGTCAAGTTGTAAACACATCCAGGATATGCTACTTTATGTATCATTCCAATAATCTGCATGAGTTTTGTTAAGGACGCCGTCAAGAACACTTTGGCAAATTGTTTGAAGTCCAGGAATATGATTGAACCATACTTTTAAAAAAAATTATCCAAAGAGTATAAATGCAACAGAGAGTAAACAGTCATGTACCATGAACACAGAGTAGACGAAGAAATACCAGGATTTTACATTTTCAGGTCACACATGTAATCGAGAATGACCTGTAATTTAACAAAAAAGTTTTGTTAAAGTTTTTGTGGACAGCAAATTTTGTTTTTTTAATTTGTCAAAACACCCTGCGCCCGAATCATGCAATTCTCAGAAATAATGAAAAAATTTGCATTAAAAGCTGAAGACTTTTTTATTTTAATTTATTTTGAGCCTTCAAGAAAGACTCTGCTAGGGTCAAAACGTCAGGCCGTTAAATATTTTTTGCATTTATACCATAGGTCCTTTTAGTTGGTAAGCAGTTTGTAACAGCTAATTCTATTTTCTAAAAGTAAAGACCACTGAAACATCAACCTTGATGTCAATAATGTGATGTTTTAAAGGTATCGTACAGTTTGGTAATGACTCAAACAAATATTAGCATAAAAACTTACTTGGTAACAAGCAACGGAGAGCTGTTGATAGTATAAAACATTGTAGGAAACGACTCCCTCTGAAGTAACACATTTTTTGAGAAAGAGGTAATTTCTCATTAAAAAAATAAAAACTTCTTGCAAGAAGTTTTTATTCCTATCTGAAAGCACCCAAATTTGTAAAACAAGGGTGTTTTTTCTTTCATCATTTTCTTGCAACTTCGATGACCAATTGAGCCCAAATTTTCACAGGCTTGTTATTTTATGCATAATGCATTTGTTGGGATACACCAAGTGAGAACACTGGTCTTTGACAATTACCAAACGTGTTCAGTGCCTTTAAGAATTACATTGACAAATGTTTACCTCTGGTAGGCTCTAATTACATGTACACATGTAGGTGTTATTTGAAATCTCTTCTTCTTACCTACATGTTGAACAAATAAAAATCCTTTTGAGTTTATGGCAGGAAGTGCCTGTTTTGACCTGCCAGACTGAACATGTACAAAGTCCTCTGACAAAACATGAACCGTTATTCAGAATATTAATTATCTCTAAAATATTCATGACCACTTTATTTGTTGAAAATTTTCACCGGTTGATTTCACGGTGTCTGACAATAAGTCTAGCGGACTGGAATGCGTGTTCTCTTCTGACATTTTCCTCCAGACGCCATGAATTAAGAATTACATATCATTTATTTTGCACACTTTTTTGTTCAACTCTATTCTTGTGTGCAGGGTTCTCCCCATGCACAAGCTATTGGGCTGATATGCACCTGTTGCGTGCCTATACGCGCGAATTGCAGAAAAATACATACATTTATTTTAGGAATGGACCTTCAGGTTAAATTCACAAAAACATCAAGATAAAACCATTTAGAATGTCCCCAGATTGCACAGTAGGGCTTCTAAAACCATTTAGATAAACACCAAATCATGAACATTCAGAGGACCTCATTTCAATTCAGCGTCCTTCGGCCAAACTTCCAAAATTTGGCTCCAGAATCCCCCACAGTTTTGACAAATCCTGGGGAGAACCCTGGTGAAGTTTTCATCATGCACGCATGATATTTGGCCCTTGGAAACAAGTCTGAAGATTTTTATTGCAGGAAAAGAGCTGACCTAGATACCTGTAAACATGGTATAGGTTTTTTAATAACAATTTCAGTGACATTTCTGATGGGAAAAAATTGGAAATCACAGATTAAAGTTTATGTAGGAAGAATATCATTCCTGACTGTAATAATATTTTCACTGCAAAAACAAGCCATAAGATTCATAATCTCCTGTAAAATTGTCTGTTACGTTAGTTTTTACATCAAACTAAACATTGTCTTGGATGATTATGCGAGTAGTACATTTGGAACGATACACTGTAAAATATCTCGTTACTCTCTTGTGTGAATATATCGGGTGTTCAAAGTACACGAACCATGAAGGCTAGGGTAGTTAGGCAAAATGTATAATGGCAGTCTAATGCATCGTACCGTAGCCTGTCGACTTGTATCTAGGAGAGGGCCTGACAGTTAAAACTGCGGAACTCAATACCTGGGTCAATCTGCCTCGTCTGGATAATTGGAGAAAAACAGCAGCACACAACGTGTGATGTGTACAAAATAGACACTTGTTTGTCCGCTTTGTGAATTAAGTATTTCTCTTTGTTCGCTCACTGTTTTTTAAGGTTTTTTTAGCAACGTCCCCTTTGATTTTGTACTAAAAATCAGCAAAAACGAGTTCTGCAGGAAGAAATGTTTTCATTATGAGGGCCCGAGTACAGTATCTGGGCTCGAATTTTTTTACACTGGACCGCAGGCCAGAGGCCAGTGATTTTAGCTTTGGGTCAGTAAACTCAGGACCTGGGCCCAATTTCATAGAGCTGCTAAGCACAACAATTTGCTTAGCATGAAATGTCTTCCTTGATAAAAACAGGATTACCAACCAAATTTCCACGTGATTTTCAGGATAAGCAAACAACAGCTGAATACCTTAACAAGCAATATGCAACACATGGAAATTTGGTTGGTAATCCTGTTTTTATCAAGGAAGAAATTTCATGCTAAGCAAATTGTTGTGCTTAGCAGCACTATGAAATTGGGCCCAGACAAGACGGCCGTCTTGTGTTTTTCAATTGAATAATAATACCAACCGTGTAATTATTTTGATAATTAACAAAACACGATGTTCAAAATTTTGACTTGGAGTCTGGTAATATCTTTCAATTCTGTTGATGATCAAAGTACACTCACCCATAAGACTGAGATTTAACTCTTCCCTTAGTGTTTGGTCAAAAAAACGGTTAACATTTTAAACTTTGTAGAAAGTTCTTTCTCATTCAGATTCTGGTCATTTGTAAAATCAATTGTGGTCTGGTAAACATTTTAAGCTACAAGCCCTGCGGTCTTGTGGAATCTTACCCCAAATTAAAGCCCTGATGTTTGCAATTTAAAGACAAAACATATAGACCATTTGACCTGGCAATGATTTTCAATCTCGTTCTCCCGGGCTCAATGATGCAAAACTAAAGAAGAATGAGGTACATGTCTAGAGAAAAACAATCACATGGTTTATTTTTGGTGGACAGTCGACAAACTACATACTGTAGTCCCTTGGGAACTAGTTTGTCAACTTCCGATAGCTCGAGGAAATACATGTAATATAGACTGTCCAATCTCAAACCATAATGTACACATACACTTCTAAAATCAGTCTTTCATTTCTGCACCAACCTGATCAAGTTCAAAAACCCAACCGCCAAACTCCGCCGGCACAATGTATGTTTCCCAGCATGTGCTGAAGCCTTCGACACCACCACCCAAGTCCACTCTGTGAGCCAAACCTTTTGAATAATCCGCGGAGCCCTTTGGTATATTTTAAAACATTTGGCCGGCAGACAACCGGTGCCCCTGCACAACACTGGTAACCATGAGATACCCCTCGTCGTCGTGGTCTTAAGGCCATAACCCCTGCAGTAAGTGTTACAATCACGCTCCCCTCCACCTTAAAAGAGTTGAGGCCAAGTGTTAGGCTCCTTCCTAATTGAATTGCCCGACCGGAAATTATTTTAAGTCAAGGGATGGAAGGGTGATTTGGACTAACCCTGTAGGATGTGGGTCTTAGGATGCGTGGGGGACGGGGGGTGGATGTCGTTCAGGAACGGCAGATATAAAGAAGATGTCATTCACTGGCTCTGGAGTCAATTTGACACAACTAGGCCTAGACACAATGGACGCTTAGCATGTCTCCACCATTTTCAGCTTCCCCTGGTGTTAAAGCAGACTAAAATGGCTGCCACGCCACAGGGTCGCGACCTCTACTTCTCCAGAACTTGTCTTGGTACCCCCTTCAACACACCCAAAGACATTCTGATTTTAGAGCGACCTTTAATACTCATAACATATTGGCCTTGCCCTCCTCCTGACCCTACTGTGCTTAAAAACATTCTCACAGTGCGCAACATGTAACTTGCCCTTAGCTCAGAAAAAAAATGGCTGCTTTTATTTGCCAATTTTTTCCCCATGTGTTGCATAAGCTGAGAGGCTGACAAAATTACATTTATCCCCAAAACATAAACATTCCCAGGCAAAGAAAGCTATGTCATTCACTCCATCAAGTATCAAGAGACACTATTATAAACACCCTAAAGGAAATCAAAAGCACTCCTGTGTGGAGAGAAGCAATCAAAGGTCTTTGCCAAGTTGTGATTTGATGCATATAAACCCATGCCATCTTTCCCACAATACCAACCTAACACTTCAAAATGTTTCTATCAGAAATTCTGCGTCTTCCGAAGACTTTGTTTCAATTCAGCTCGCTTCGGCAAAACATCCAAAAATTTTGGCCTAGAATGCCCACAGTTTTGAAAAAACCTGGGAAGAACCCTTCACCCTTTTACCAAATCCTGGCTAAAACCTTGTCTAGTAAGAGCAGCCTGGTTCATCAGCTGACCCCATTATAGCTGATCAAGAAGGGGGAGGAGGGGGGCAAACATCATATGGGAGGCTTTAGCAATTTAGGCTTAAAATCCCTGGCTGCGACAATTCAATTTACCTGAAAGTCTGGCTTTGATTCAGCTAAGCCTGGGCCGGACGGGTGGGGTTGCAATACATTGTATCTGGCTAAGACGGGCCTGTCTGACTTCCTAATGATTCCAATGTTATGAACGAGAGATGACAATTATCACAATAAACAAAGCGGGAAGTTGTTTTTTGTACTTTTTTTCGTCCGTGCTTAATTTTTGTCAATGTCAGGGACGTGATGCTATGTTATTTTTATTTATTATTTATTTATTGTTATTTGTTTTGTTTTGGTTTTTGCCTTTTTTTGGGGGGGGGGGTGGTGGTGAGACTGCTGTTGGGGAACTCAGACTGTTTGTTTTTGTTTATTTTTATTTACTGTAAGTAATTATAATTTTTGGAACACCATTCCCATCAGCATCAGGAAATCCCTGTCTCTTATTATTTTCAGGAAGCGTCTTTTAACACTTCTTATTCGCATTGATCTCCCTTGTAAAAGCGCTTTATAATTATATTATGATTATTACTATTATTAATTATATTTCTTGCAAGGGGCAGGGATGGGGAAAATGTTGTTGAGATGCATCATAAATTGTAGAAGGGTAACATGTGTACATACAACAGTTTTGGGTATATGTACACAATTTACACAACCTACAGTATTACCATGTGACCTGTGACATCACATGTTTACAAAATAAATTCACTAGACCCCCAGCTTTTTCACAAGTCCATAATTCGTATTATAGGGATGTTTAGTCAACACTGAACTAACCAGCCGGACCACTTAGAGAGAATTTTGACTGGTCCTCGGGTTTTGTCACTAGCATTTTAGCCAGCGGACCACTGTTGAGGGGGAACACTGGGGGCAACAGATGCCATGGCCTCCGTGGCCTCGGTGAAACTCCAGGCATGCAGTTGTCTGAATGTCTTGGTCAGACAGAAACCACATGTGCTTCCTATGCACGCCGATCTTCAATTGATTGTAGAAGGTGGGATCTCATATCAAAGGTTCAATCTAAATGAAATACACACGTACGCCAGCCAACGTACGCCAGCCAACATCTTGCTGGGATCAGACTTGGTGCCACACCCTAACAAAGTCCACCCAACCCCACAAACTCAAGGAGGCATCATAATTTGATCCATCCAAAAACCTATCCTTTATCATGGTGCAGCCATCTTGACTTTCTCCCATTCAAATCAATGTAACCAAATCGAGGCTGGAAGGTAATCCAAGCCCCTTTGTGCTCATTCAACAAAATCCCACATGTGGTGATACAAATATTTTTTTCATTTTTGCTCAGGAAAAAAACAAATGGCCTTGCTACATGTACCTACAAGAAAGACGTTCCTGTCAGAAAAATGGTGAGTGACCTCTCGTTTAATTTGACCAAAAACGCAAGAATCCAACTGCCGCTTTTTCGTTCATGACCAAGCAAGAAAATTTATCTTACTGTGCCACGAGGTACATGGGATTTGAGTTAACTACCAAGTGCAAAAATTACAACAACTTTTACTAACTTTTGGAATTTATTTTGGAATATTTGAATGTATTTCCCTTAAACAAAAAATCCTCTTGAGCCACATATCAGAAATAATTGTTACACTATCCATTTAATCGTAGAAATAAAAGGAGTCAATTGGTAATAAAATAGTAAAAGAAGAAATTATTCTTATTTTGGGGGATGAAAAAAAAAATTTGAGGTTAGCAAGAATCAAATCAATTGAGTCAAACCGGGAAAAACGTGTCGACTGCTAGGCGCAGCAGTGGTCAAACATTTGTGGGATTTAGTCGATATAAATATTATAATGTCAGACTACGCCTGCCTGCGGGTTACAAAACAAGTCAAAGAGGGTGGTAATAGTATACAATCTTCCGGTAAAAATGTTATGAATATAATAATTTTTAATTTTACTGTCGCCGATCTACTCTGTCATCATTATTTATTAAAAAGTGTCAACAATCTGAACAGGGCTGAATCAAATATTAATATTATCAACAAATTGCATCTGCAATTTTTTTGTAATCATAATTAGGGGCCTAACAAACACTTACAACACAGTCGTACTCAGTACAGTAGTACAACAGTACTTTATCAGTAAAAACACCGTAATCAGATAGATCCAGTGCATGCGTGGTGGACATGACATGACATGCATTGTGATCACAGCGTAAAAATGAATTATTTTGTTTGTACAAATTTGTAAATAAAAAATGCAAATTACAAAGTAAATTAATGACAAACATTATTGTACCTAAATCAGAAATAACAGTATTTTACCAAACGCTACAAACAATCCCTCCGTAACTTACCTTATCAATGAGTGGTGTACGCTTCCAGCTACCGAAAAAGTGACATATTTAGAATTTTCCTTAAAAATAAAACCTCGACACACTGACGTCAGTCGCTTAAAAAAGATGAGCGACGATTCTGCAGATTTCTCGTTAAATTTCAGAAGATTGAATCCGATTTTAACATCCGATCGCCGATTTCTCTATTCGGTATTTATCCTTGAGTATTATCCATGAAATTGTGGCTTTTCATCATCGTTCCCTGTCGCTACGATCCCTTATTTTACTAGATTGTGTGACATTTGGACACTTCGTCGGAAAAATATCGTAAATGCTAATGAATGAACTATATGGATCAGGCGTGTGGTCTACGTCAGAGGTTTGTGCGTACCCAATCGTTAAACTTGTACGAGTCACGTTATCACTGGATGCCAAAATTTTACGATCACGTGCCTTAACTTGTGCACTGTCGCTTCATGAAATCCGTCGAGTCCTAACAAGTGAATGGTTGGCTAGTTTACTATGGCTAAAAGGGACAGTTTATGGACAAGAGAGGGCGCTGTAACTTTTAATTAAACTTTGGTGAAAAAAAAATCGTGGGTGTGGCCACCTCAGAGCGACTGTCAGTCTAGCCGGGCGTAGGCCTAACCATCTCTAAGAATACCGAGTTAATCAACTTGAAATGTTTTCAATTAAACGTATTTGTCTGTAAACTCTAAGTAACTCAGGACTTACATATCAAGTTACCAAAGGACTGAGTAATCTGTTTAAGGGTGCTACTGCTAGCATAGAGCAAGCATACTAAAAATTACAAACATTATAAAAATGTAGTTGGCCCCCTAGCCTACGTTTGAGATCGTAAACACAGATGCGTAACTTGTATTGACTTAATTATTAAAAGTTTGCATAAATTTTACCTGATTGGTATTACTGCAAAAACAAAAATTACATTCAAAGATAATCTCGATCCACGCACTTCGAAAAGGCAGGGAAACAACCACATTACACAGAGCAAGGGATACCCGGTGCGGCAGGAGATTCTGTCCCCCCAGAGAGTGACTCCTCCCGTCCCGCCCCCCCCCCCGGCCCCCAGCCAGACGGCGAACTGTGTACAAACTTCCTCTGATAGCGCCCTCTTTTGAATCCTCCTCCTCCAGCAGTAGCAGCCCATGCTAATTTCCCGTATGGGAGACAGAATCCCCGGGGCACAAATTTCCCTGGGACACCTGGCCGAAATAGATTCACTAGCAGTGGGTACCTAAATCGAATTCTTTAATAATGATATAATCTCCAGACAGTGTTTGAAAAATTCGATTCCCATCCACATAATTAGATTCAACTTCCCAAATCACAACGGTACTCACGTTAATTGTGTCCTCAAAATGAATAAAAAAAGAGGAAAACAGAAACGTCAGCGTGGGGAGTAATCTTGTAAGCAAAGGTCAATTTCAAGGGGGACAACAAAGTAACTTTTGTTTCCTCCATGATTCAACTATCGCAGCAAACCTCCAATTTGTAAGGTAGGCAAAATATCAAGGATTAATCAAATAATGGAATTTCCTTGGATGTTTCCTTGATGATTATTGTGTCCTAGTGCACTCGTTTTGGCAGTAGACAAGTTGCATAGGCTAGGCAGAACTCAGATTTTATGATTGGAAATGAATTGGGTGATAGTTAAATAGCGCCCCCAGTTGACAGAAAGGAGCTGATAAAACTTTCTGCACAACGGCTGTGCATGCCTCTGGCACAAAACCACCAAATCAAGACAGACGTTTTCCTTTCTCTCCTGAAACCAAAGATGTATTATAGTATTAGGCTGATCCATTTAGAAATACCACTTTTGAGTCTGCGATTCTAAAAAAAAAAAGAACCTTAAAAATGCCTACTAATCCAGCTTGCTTTAAGAAGAAACAAAATCTTAACCTTTAGTAGGCCAGTGGCGTAACTGGGGGCTCCCCCAATTGACGTCCGTGCCCCGGAAACTACACTTTTATTTTATTTTAAGATAAGGGCAATTTTTTAGAGCTTATTAAACAGAAAATCTAGCAAAGCAGAAAACACTTTGAAAGTTAAGCACACAAGCACAACAAAACAATTATGCTTCCCAGAATAAGGTTACCAGCCAAATAACACATCACATGTACAGTCTGTGACTGGTAGCCTGCTTATTTTTGCTTAGCAGAAAATGTTAAGCAATATTTTCTGCTTAAGCAGCTCTATGAGATTGGGCCCAGAAAACGGGGCCCAATTTCATACAGCTGCTTAAGCATAAAAAGTTGCTAAGCACAACAAAATTTTGCCCACCAGAATATGGTTACCAGCTAAAATACCATTTTACATGTACAAAATGTAACTGGTATCCTGCTTAGTTGTGCTTAGCAGAAAAATGTTTAAGCAATATTTCTGTTTCAGCAGCTCTATGGGTCCAGGTGTGTCATAATTATTTGTTCTTGGAAGAAGTGTCTCTTTAAAGGCACTGAACACGTTTGGAAATTGTCAAAGACCAGTGTTCTCACTTGGTGTATCCCAACATATGCATAAAATAACAAGCCTGAGAAAAAACACCCTTGTTGTACAATTGTGTGCTTTCAGATAGGAATAAAACCTTCTTGCAAGAAGTTTTTATTATTTTAGTGAGAAATTACCTCTTTCTCAAAAACTACTTTACTTCAGAGGGAGTCGTTTCCTACAATGTTTTATACTATCAACAGCTCTCCGTTGCTTGTTACCAAGTAAGTTTTTATGCTAATACATGTATTTGTTTTGAGTCATTACCAAACGTGTACGATGCCTTTAAATAACGTATTCGTAGTTCACCATAGCAAGGAATTTTTTTTGTTAGCATGCGTACTTAACACAGTATTGAGCATTCTTCACTTACACAGCTAGTGCAGAAATTTGGAGCTAAAACCCTGCTAGCGTAGAATGGTGACTGTCAGTGTAGAATTCTGCGGTAAGCAAAGCCATGAATTAGCCCTGTGTTCTGGGTCCAATTTCATGGCTCTGCTTACAGTGAAATTATGCGCTTATGACGTCCTGTAAAGCACATAATTATATGGGGCCATGTAAGCAGGAAATATTGCTCAACAATTTCCTGCTTAGCCAAAATAAGCAGGATACCAGGCACAGATTGTACATGTGGCATGGTATTTTGGCTGGTAACCCTATTCTGAATCTGGTAAGCATATTTTGCTGTGCTTAGCTCCTTTTTGTGCTTAAGCAGCTCTATGAAATTGGGCCCAGCTCTTAATGGTAACATTTTATAACAAAAACAAACAATTTGAGAACAAAATCTAACAAAATTTTGCAATTCACCAAAGGTTTTTTAGCCCAGCAATAAGGTTTTGCTATCAGCAAATACTATCATTTTAATTACATCATTAAATCTGTACAAACATTTCCAATTTAAACAAAATATTTGAGTTATTTAAAATTGATGAAAATCATTACTTAATTGGCATTTTTTATGTTGTAATTTTTTTCAACTTTGAGCCTACTAAAACAAAACTAGCCACATCTCAAATTTACAAATTTGCAAAAATAGCATTTTTATGACAACCCTCTAGGCAAGCAACAGACCTACGCTATACAATAGTGTTTCCAATAAATTTAACAATATATTTCCCATTACTACATAAACTTAGTAATATATCATGATACATTCATAATTAAATGCTTTCAAATAGTTATCAAAATAATAAATGCTTTCAAATAGTTATCAAAATAAATCTTACAAAATTCATGGATAATTTAAATAGTAGGCACTTCAGCATTTATGCTTCCAGCATTCTGTTATTTTCATTCGTTCCCCCCCCCCAAAACACTTTATTTAATGTTATTTATAAAAATACTTGTATGATGCAAGTGAAATCTGTTACAAAAATATCAGATTTCTTTGTATAAACTGAGTATGAGTAGCGTCAAAACTAGGGTAACAAACAATGGGTTCCAATTACCAAACTTATACAATCCTTTTAAAGTTTATAAAATGTAGCATTTTTAGTTTAGTAATTTATAATCTTAAAAGTCCAGCACTCAAATGGGGGGCGTCCCGGCATAAATTGGGGGAGGGGGGCTCGTCCCCCTCCATACCCCCCCCCTTAGTTATGCCACTGAGTATGGGATACATGATACTGCAGGTATAGTGATTTTTTATATAAGTAAATCTTAGACAGTGAGTAACTCACGACAAACTTAAAATCACAACATACTTACACTGAAATTGAGATTTGATTCAAAGACTTCAGACTTGGCAAAAAAAAAAACCAAAACCCAAAACAAAACTCTTTGAGAACTCGGACAATAGGTTGGAGATTGACTTAAAGGCAGGATGTACTTTTGGTAACTTCACAAGTTAATGACCATAAAAACTTACTTGGTAAAGACCACCTAAGAGCTGTTGATATTACAAAATATTGTTAGAAACGGCCCTCTTTGAAGTAATGTAGTTTTAGGGAAAGAGGTTATTTTCACCCCAAAATTTGAATCTGAGAAAGGCTTCAGGCATGAAGCCTTTCTCAAGCATCTGAACTATGAAGCCTTTCTCAAGCATCTGAAAGCACGCAATTCTATGCAAAAAGGGTGTTTTGTTTTCTTTCATTATTTTCTTGCAACTTCGATGACCAATTGAGCCCAAACTTTCACAGGTTTGTTATTTTATGCATAGTGTTATAAATTTGGATACACCAAGTGAGAATACTGGTCTTTGACAATTACCAAACGTGTCCAGTGCCTTTAAAATCATTTATAAATCTCCATTAAACTGCCATATTTTATTGACTGTTTTTTGTTATCGTAACCCAAGTGAGCATGTAGCACAACCAGGAGAACCTTGAGCTTATCTTCATCTGCGTCAGTCACGTGCGCCCTCTATGTTAGCAACATGGCATGTCGTGGCCGAGCGTTAAGAGCAATGGACTCTGGTAATTCTGATCAGCAGAGTGTTGGTTCGAGTCCCGGATGTGGCACTTGTCTCCTTGAGCAAGACACTTAACCATCATTGCTCTGTCGTTTGGACGGGACATAAAGCTGTAGGTCCAATGTACTAGGATTGGTCGTGCACATAAAAGAACCTACAACACTTATCGTGGATGAGTAGGGGTTAACCCCAGTGTTTCTGGTTCACATAGCAAGCACCAAGGTTTCCTCAGGCTTGTGAGCTACAGTGATTATGTTCACTTATGAGCCATCCTTGGTTTCATTACAAGAAATATTCAATCATAACAATAATAGCAACAAAGAAACAACATATACTATGTGACATAAGCGTATGGCAAATTGTACCAGATCAAATTTGCCATACAGCCAAAATGGTGGCATACATGAATATCCTCAATGATCTACTCGGCGTTCTCCGGGGTTGAATTTCTATGGAAGCAGATTATTTGGGTCCGTACTCAGCGATGAACGCATTCACCTGCTTCAGGAGTTGCTTGTTTCTTTCTTCTGCTGTCTTTCTGCCCAATTCCTGCAGGAAAACAACAAACATAGCAATTAATAAACAAGAACAAGTTGAAACTCGACCTCCTACTGTCTGACCATTCAATATCATCCACTTTGAATTAGAATAGACCTTATGCACATGATGTCATTTCAGTGGGACGCCCTCGCTTAGAGGTCAAAAGGCGGTTGTTCATTGGCCAATCCTGCGCGTACAAATCTGTGCCGATACGCAAACAACTTCGGCCAAAACGCAAAAAAATAAAAAAATAAAAAATAAAAATTGATTATTATTATTAGTATTATTATATTTTTTAATAAGGTAGTTTCACTAAAAAATTGAAAAGAAAACCATATAGAATGCTCTAAATTGCACAGTAGGGCTTTGAAAACCAAGAAAAACACCTAGTTTAAAACATTCCAAGGACCTTGTTTTAATTCAGCACGCTTCGGCCAAACACCCCAAAATTGTGGCCCAGAATGCCCCACAGTTTTGAAAAAACCTGGGGAGAACCCCGATTCATTATGCCAATCCGTAAAAAAAAAAATCTAAAATCCTTTAAAAATTGAGAACAAATGTTGCAGTTAAGCTTCATCTCACCTCGACTCTGTTTTGAATTTCTATCCATGTTGATCGGTAACTAGCTCCTCACGCAAAGTTTTGATATCATGTGATGAATGAATCTACAAAGTCAACCCTCCCACTGTCTGACCTTTCAGAATGATAGATAAACTTTGCCAGCCTGCAACGTGATATCATGTGCTTTCCCCGTTTTGAGATTTCCAGCATGCTTTTCAGATTTCTCCTAAAGACTACCGGAGCATACTGATCAAAACAGTGAGTTGTTACACCACCAGTTCTTTTTTAGAACCACCACAACTCATAGAGAGATTTCAAGCACATGGTGTTACGGCAAAACTTACTAGACAGCCTGTTTTGGTTAAAGGCACTGTACACGTTTGGTAAAAGACCAGTGTTCTCACTTGGTGTATCCCAACATTATGCATAAAATAACAAGCCTGTGAAAATTTGGGCTCAATTGGTCACGAAGTTGCAAGAAAATCATGAAAGAAAAAACACCCTTGTTGTACAAATTTGTGTGCTTTCAGATAGGAAAAAACTTCTTGCAAGAAGTTTTTATTATTTTAGTGAGAAATTACCTCTTTCTCAAAAACTACGTTACTTCAGAGGGAGTCGTTTCCTACAATGTTTTATACTATCAACAGCTCTCTGTTGCTTGTTACCAAGTAAGTTTTTATGCTAATATTTGTTTTGAGTCATTACCAAACGTGTATGATACCTTTAAGTGGTCGTTTCCAGTTAGCTGTTTGAAACAAAAATAAAAGAGGTTTACCTCATTATCAAGTTGAATATGAAGCCCCTCGCATTTGATCTTCCACTTGACTAGCTTCTGCTCATGCTCTTCCTGCCTACTTTGCATATCCAGCTTCAACTTCCGTATCTCGTCAAGAAGTTCTAAACGGGATGGGGTGGCATCCTCCGGGGAACGAAGCGCAACATTCTCAGGCATCCCCAAGGTCAGGTCTACACCCATGGAGTTGGAATTTCTCTTGGGGGAGATACTTTCGGCAGGACCCGCGGGGATCGGCTCGTGATGTAGTACACCGAACAATTCGGGGTTGCTAAACTGTAACGCCGTCGGCGACGCCGATGTTATAGTCGTATCTAAGTCTATGACCGAGGCAGTCCTGGAATCCACTTCAGAGTTACCACTTAAGTGTTCACTGCTCGTTTCCAAGGTGCTGGAGTCCGATATCGACGTGTCGTCGCGGAAACCGAACGCACCGTCCACACTATAACTACGCTTTGTGAAAGCAGCACCTGCGGACACTTTGATCCAGTCGTCAGCTGGGCCCAAGTCTATCAAGAGACTATCGTGGTTAAGTCCTTCCTTCCTTTCTCTGGGAGCAGGGACTGGCGAGGCCTTACCCTCGAGTTCCTTCAATAAGTCCAGACTACCTGGCGGGGACGTGACATTCCGTGTCCCTCTTCGAGGAGGAGGTGTGGGCTCAAACTTATTCCTAAAATCAATCTGATTATTTGGCGGGAACATCTCCTCATGCTGTCGGATCAGAAGATGAAGGAACTTCTGGCTCATAGCAGTGGTCTCCATGAGCGACGTTGCATTTTCAAGAGGCGGTCGGAAGATATTCGGGCCGAAGACAGTGGCCAGATTTAACATTCCCATCTTGTTCTTATACTCATATCTCTGAACGTCTAAGAGGAACTCACACAGATACTTCAGGAGGTTGTAGTTGGTGCGGGGGAGGAGTGCCAGTTGCTGGATGAGCTCCTTGCGACCTTCATCCTCATTTCGCATGTGAAGCTTGATGCCGTCGTAGAAGCTCTTGTAATGCTGCCACGGGATGAGAGGCTCTGGGAGAAGCCGAAGGTAGAGCTTCAGAAGAGAAGCCACGGTGTGGATGTCCGTGTTCATCGCTGTGAAGTCAGGTTTCTCTCCGCAATCAAACTTCTCTTGGAGCTCCTTGATAAGGCTGACACGTCCTGGTAACCTGTTAAAGATAAAGCTGCCGTTTAATTTTTTGCTTTCTTCCTTATGATCAAAAACTGATTATTCTACTTCGAAAAGAACTTAACACTTCCCTCCGTTATGTCACAGATTGAGATCAGAGTTGTTGCTAATGCCTGTACAATCCACAATTTCTACTCCTGGTTGGAGAGAAACATTTATGGTCATGTGCCTCAACCTAAGAGCTGGCCTGAAAATGATTGATGTCGACACAGGACATCGGACAAAGAGACCCGATTCAAAATATCAGGGCGACGTCTTAGCTCAACCCGAAAATGTAACCCAATTTATACTCCTGGTTGCAGAGAAGCAATTAGTGTAGAATACCATACCTGAAGATCCCTTCTTCTAGCAGGCCCCTCGTCCTGAGCTGCTCCACACATTGCTCCACGATGGATGGGATCTGCTTGGTACTCGTCGTACTTTCATTCGTGATGGTGTCCAGCAAACTCTGACCAAAAATTCCTAAAAGGAGAAAACAAGCAACCTATTGAAAAATAACCCAGCTACTGACTCCTTGCACTAATGTCATTACATAGCTACTGTCTGCCAATGGTATGCCATTTTGGGAGTCAAATTGTATTGGGCTCAGTTCATACTTCACGCAAAAGCAAAGCGAATTATGTGACGCAAACATTATGTAACGAGCTGTTTTCCAATTGTGGCGCAAGGAAATTTGAGTCGCTTTCGTGTGAAGTATGAACCGGGCTTTAGGGTTGTGCATCTACGGGACTTGTGACTTCCGGTTAACTGTTTAAAACGTTTCTACCGATTCCAATCCGAACTGTAAAAGAAGCAAATGTCAACACACTTTCCAGGAACAATCAGGATTAACAATAAAATACTATAGAGGTTTTACAGCTGACGTCACTATAGCCCCGCCTACCGCAACGGCAGCCATCTTGCCGGTCAGGGTTAGGATCTTGCTGCTGGTCATTGACCGGCAATATGGCGTCTCAAACACATAGTCACGTCATAACTTCACGTGACTGTAAAACCTATATAGCCGGTCTTTACAGTCACAAAACCACAAACCACTGGTGTGGTGGTGTACAAAGCAACAAGTATAACTTGTAGGTGATTGAAAATAAAGTATCATATTTTGTAGGGGATTAAGATAAGACAGTTCCACCAACAAAAGGAATGTCAATCATTCTCCCTAAATAGCATTGTATTGAATATGTCTTCAATTTGACTTTCACACCAACTTCGGCCTTGCAAACTTTTACTTCTTAGATGAACTGAGTTTGTTGTATAATACTGAGTTCTTATATAGCGCTTTATCACACCCGATGGGCGTATCAAAGCGCTCAGTAGTTTTTACTGCAAAGTATGCGGAGCTACGTTTTGAAGTATGAGACCTATTCCTTTACAGCACCATGTAATGGTTTACAAGGTGATGTAGCTCAATATGCTGCCGATCAAACCAGGAACACCGAGGCGAACCCCTTCTCTTTACGATAAGTGCACTGGGTTCTTTTACGTGCATTACACAACACACGGGACCTTCGGCTTTACGTCCCATCCGAAGAACCCAGCAATATTTGCCGGGACTTGAACCCACTATCTGCTGAACAGAAACACCAGAGCTTGATTCCGGTGTTCTTATCCGCTCGGCAACGACACGCCACAATTTTGTGTTTGGTTGGTCTCACCTCCGCCTTTCTGTTTGTAGATAGCTCGTCGGATGACCTGCACCCATTCATCTGCTTCTTGGATGCTACTTGCCCACAGGATGAAGGTATCATGGTTGGTGCCGGCTATCTTTCCCTGCCCCTCACTTCCTGTTGGTGTAGAATAAATAAAAAAATTTTGTCATTCATATTACGCAAATTTCATACCAATATAAACGTTCAAATACGCATCACATAAACACTGAGCACTTTGATTCGCCCATCGGGTGTGATAAAGCGCTATATAAGAACTCCAAAGCATTCTGAGAGAGGGCGCTTACGACGCCGCTTAGAGAGGGCGCTTAGAGACACCGGGGCAAGCTTCTGGGTATTTTATGTGCATTAGACAGCACACAGGACCTACAGTGTTAGATCCCATTCGAATGACGCAGGCTTGGTGTTAAGGAACCCTATCTTGTCCAAGACAAGCCACCAACCATGACAATACATGGAATGGTCTCCCATCCAAGCACTGACCACAGTCAATGGTCACTTATGCTTAGCAGTTTACCAACAGCTCTTCCTTTGAGTTAACTGGGCAAAATTTCATAAAGCATGTAAGCACAAAAACTTGCGAAGCACAGAAAACTCCTGCTGAGCAAAACAGGTTACCGGCCAAAATACCATACAGTTACCATTGCTGTGACTGGTACCCCACTCATTTCTTGCTTAGCCAAGAAATTTGCTTACCAGAATTTTCCTGCTAAACAGCTTTATGAAATTGGGCCCAGCCTGGGACAACACCATAAAGTTATTCATTCAGGAACTTGAAGTCCCTTGAGTGGTTAAGTAAGATATTTCCTGATTCTAACAAAATCCAAAACCCAGTAACCCGAAATGTTGGACTCACGCTTGTTGGCGTGTCATGGCCAAGCGGATAAGAACACCGGACTCAAGCTCTGGTGTTTCTGATCAGCAGAGTGTGGATTAGATTCCCGGTAGTGACACTTTTGTCCTTAAGCAAGACACTTAACCATTATTGCTTCGTCCTTCGGATGGGACGTAAAGCCGTAGATCCCGTGTGTTGAGTAATGCACGTATAAGAACCCAGTGCACTTATCGTAAAGAGAAGGGGTTCGCCCCGGTGTTCCTGGTTTGATTGGCTGCATATTGCGCCACAGCACCTTGTAAACCATTACATGGTGCTATGTAAAGGACTTGGTCTTATACATCAAAACATAGCTCCACATACCTTGCAAGATAAATACTGTAGCGCTTAGAAACGTAGTATTAAGTGCAATATAAATGTACAGGATTATCCCAAATTTTCACTGAAGTCACTAAAATCACGTAACGTGCTGTCACCATGGAATTGCCACTCTCAAAGTTATCACAAACTTCTATGATTACTTTAATCTCCTCATGGATGGAAGAAATCAAAATTGTTCGATATTTGACGTCAGTCTGGAAAATCTAGGTCAGATGAGTGTCGCAAAAGTTTGTACATCCGTTCTACTGTAGAGTAGACTAGACCATCTAAGTGCTGTACAACGCATATAATTCATACGCAATGAAACACTCCTCGATTCAAATAGATTTATTTATTTATTTATTTATTTATTAAATTATTGTATTACACATCCAACAGCGCAAGCGCCAATAACAGGATGGTGAATAGGAAACGAGAAGAAATGTTCGGATGTGGGAGGGAAACCCCAAATGGGGAAAACCCACGCAATCAGCCGATCTTTTGAGAATCAAATTTTCCGACATACTTTAATGATTTCTAATCAACAGGGGCATTTCCCACACAAACATTTCGCAGGATGCTTGCTATCATTGCCATCTTTAGAACAAGTAGGCTTTCGGGTAAAAATTACACAATTTCTTTTTGGGGTAATTACAAAAGAATGAACCCTACCTTTAAAGTACAAGCCTACATTTGTTTGAATCTATACTTGTGTAACAAGTTGCTTTATATATTTCATTTCATTGTTTTATGTTGCGCATAGAGGCTCCTGCATTATGCGCTATATAAGTGTCTCGTATTATTATTACTATTATTACATGGCATGTCACCTATAACATGTTGTCACTAAAATAATGTTTTAGATCCCTGGCTATACGGCAGTTACAGGTTGAATGGCTTCTAACTGGCACCCCCGAACAAAGATATCGAAAAAAATAGGGAGACCGCCAACTTTAGGGGTAGATAGCTCAGTTGGTAGATGGACGGGAAATCAATCTGGAGATCGCAGGTTCAAGTCACGCTCTAGTAAAGTTTTCTTTGTTTAACCCCACATTATTTTAAAAAAGTTACCCAGTCAGTTTCCCTTGTGGTTTATTTTGCCTGAAAAGTTTCATTTGGGGGGGGGGGGAAATAGCAATCAAACACAGATAAATTATGCATTTGGTTCAACCTTCAAGTTTGTCTGCCACAAGATCAGACAAGTCTCCGTTGTTTCTGTTTCTTAAAGAACTAAGAACTTTTGGCAGCAGTTCAAACAGTTGATGGGGGAAATTCAATTGGCCTCAAACGGGAAAGACTGATGAAAGGAAAAGGTCACACCTGGCTCTGCACTGAGAAAGCTACCCACTCAAGGGTCTTGGTGTGTGGCTTGCTACAAATTAGGAGTCCTCGTTCCGTTCAGCCTCTGTACCATGTGATGATAATGTCTGGTTGTTGCAAACTCATGGTTTTTGTGTGTGTAGTAAAAGGAAATATTGGAGATGAAAGTACATTCAACAAGACCGGAAAGCAATTTTTTCTTTTCTTTTGGCCAAGTCATCCTTCCTCAATTTTAAGACAAAGTAAAGGATTGGTAATAAATGGGTACCTATTGAGGGCAGAGATGGTTCTTGTGATTGATTTAGCTTAGTGGGCTACATTACTTGTAGCAGCACAGGCTGTATACTCCCAAGGGAGCTGAGGTGGTTTAGGAATGAAATAAATGGCCCAGCGATCAGGGGTAATAATGTTGGAAGTGCAATTATCACTCTTTGGAATTTCACTATATAAGAGTCAATATTATTATTATTATTATTATTATTATTAATTGTACCCCCCCACACAAATTTTTATATATTTTTTTAAATGAAAAAAAAAAAAAAAAATCTGTTTGAAAGCTAACTATTTATAAAGTTCAAACCAGTACCAATTCAGCCGAGAAATTCTTACAATCATAAAAAATCTGAATTACTGTCAACAAAGAAACCATTTGTCCACCCTCTAAACTCCCTGTTTATTTAGAAAGCGGCAATTGAAATAAGCATGTACGGGCATGCACAAAACGTCAACCGTTTTCCATTATTTTCACTTAAAAAAAAAAGGAGGAACTAATCACATGTTGATGGAATATTTACGGGATGGATATTTTGTGTATTTAAAAAAAAAACCAAAAACAAAAACAATAAAATCACAAGTGGATTTAGCATGTATAAACTATTATCATTATGATTACTGTTATGATTATTGTTATTGTAAAAGAACAATGCAATATCCTGCATCCCTGTTTTTATCCACTTAAAATAAAATAACTATTGTGTGACAGTCAAACTTTTGGCTCTCACAGATGAAGAAAAAACAACAAAAGACGTTCTAGTTGCTCAGTGGAAATAAACTTGACTACACCCAGAGTCTAGACACGACCCGAGGACTGCCAAGCAATCTAATCAAAAGACAGCCGTCTTTATAATAACAAAGAGCTTTTATAAAGCGCAGGACTCGAATTTAACACTGGAGCACTGGCAGGAGGCCACCGATTTTGAGCACCGGGCCAGTAAACTCATGACTGGACGAGCCTGGTGGTCTTGTCAACCTAATCAAAAGTCAGCCGTCTTTGTAATAGTACAGGGCTTTTATATAGCGCAGGGCTCAAATTTAACACTGGAGCACTGGCAGGAGGCCACCGATTTTGAGCACCGGGCCAGTAAACTCATGACTGGACGAGCCTGGTGGTCTTGTCAACCTAATCAAAAGTCAGCCGTCTTTGTAATAGTACAGGGCTTTTATATAGCGCAAGGCTCGAATTTAACACTGGAGCACTGGCCCGAGGCCACCGATTTTGAGCACCGTGCCAGTAAACTCATGACTGGACAAGCCTGGTGGTCTTGTGTCTTTCAATTGAATAATAATACCACACTGTTTGACATCTTTATTGAAAAAAGAAAATGATGTTCAAACTTTGATTTTGAGTTGAGTCTAGGGAGTGCCTTTCAAATCTGTAGAGTATCAAAGTATACGTAAGACCCATAAGACAAATGAGATACATGTAAATCTTCTCTATAGTGCTTATTCAAATACAAAAAGTTTGCATTTTAAACTTGGTAGAAAGTGCTTTCTCATTAAGATTCAGGGCCGATTTCACAAAGAGATAAGACTAGTCTTATCTGAAGTTAGGACCAGTAACTGGTCTTAACTTAAGACTAGTCCTATCTCTTAGCTCTTATCTCTGGGGTCGATTTCACAAAACTCTTCCTAACTTAGGACTAGTCCTAGGCAATGCTAAGAGATAGGACTAGTCTTAAGTTAAGACCAGTTACTGGTCCTAACTTCAGATAAGACTAGTCTTATCTCTTTGTTAAATCGGCCCATGCTGGTCTTGTAAAATAAATTCTGGTCTGATGCTCAGCTGCAAGCCCTGTAGCCTTGTGGAAATTTACCTCAAATTCGAGCCCTAGAGCACTCTACGAAGAACAGAGAGCGCTCTAAATGAAACAAGAAAAAAATCAATAAATAAACAAATAAATATAAATAAATATATACAGAAACAGAAACAAACAAATTAGGATTGTTCTTGGAACAAGAATGTCTTAAGGAGACGTTTGAATACAGGCATCGAGATCGCTTCTCTCAGACAGGCAGGAAGCCCATTCCATCTTGATCTCTAGTTTATTTTTTTCTGACAGAATCCATTACAAGAGTCATGTCTAATTTTGGACTCTGGTCAAAACCTGCCTGGCCAGCTCCCCAAAAATGCTTGATTTCTAAACTAGATTGTTTGCAGACAAGCGATTAGTAATTAATCACTGAAGATTCAATTACTGATTAAGTTCAATCTGAAGGGTGACTAACCGGAAAAAAATATATTGTTAAGATTTGAAGACAAGGCTCTGCTAGGGTCAAAAAACCAAGGTCACTACCACTTTTTGCATCCATTGTGGTTACCTTGTATTTTGGTTTATTAACAGTTTGCAACAGCTATTCCTTTTTGTAGATTTTTTTTCCGTTTGAAATAAAATCAAAGTCAGGAAAATATATTGTGTAGCATTTGAAGCCCCCCCTCCTGAAATCACCATCATTTATTTGAAATAAGCAATTGAACATTACACTAAAATCCCTCATAAAATATAAACTTTTTGGGGGGTTATTTTTTACTAAAACAGGAAAACACTTAATTTGACAAACAAGTCTCAAAGTTTACACTGGAACACAGGCCCGAGGCCAGTGTTTTTAGCATTGGGCCAGTAAACTTAAAGGTATCGTACACGTTTGGTAATGACTCATAACAAATATTAGCATAACAACTTACTTGGTAACAAGCAACAGAGAGCTGTTGATAGTATAAAACATTGTAGGAAACGACTCCCTCTGAAGTAACGTAGTTTTTGAGAAAGAGGTCATTTCTCACTAAAATAATAAAAGACTTCTTGCAAGAAGTTTTTATTCCTACCTGAAAGCACACAAATTTGTACAACAAGGGTGTTTTTTCTTTCATCATTTTCTTGCAACTTCGATGACCAATTGAGCCCAAATTTTCACAGGCTTGTTATTTGATGCATATGTTGGGATACACCAAGTGAGAACACTGGTCTTTGACAATTACCAAACAGGTTCAGGGTTCTGTCCAGGATTTCTTGAGTGCCGGAAAAAAGTTTTTTCCTAGTACGGTCAAGTCAATTTCCTTTCGATCGTATACAAACGTGCGCCCTGCAGCTGTGCCTTGAATGTAGGCCTGCATAGTGTGCGCACGCCTTTACCGCCATGGGAAAACAATTTACAGCATAACATCATGGTGCCTTACTCTGTAGCTCATTTTACGTTGTATTCAATGCCGTGGAATAGGATACGCAACACATACACGATGAAACTGGTATCATGTTATATTCCAAGCGTAAAGCTACAGTCAGAGTGACTGGGAACCATTGTAAAATCAATGCAGGTTTCCGTTTGGATCATTGGATATAATGTGCATCGTCGTACAGGCGGGACAGATGCTCGATCCTGGATCATTAAAATAGACTCAAACCAAAGAAGTAGGCTACTCGAAACTTTGGATGAAATTTTTACTGGTAAATAATTTATTTTTACATGTTGTTCAAAATGTTTACAAGGGAGTGGGCAAAAAAAGGGAGAAATGTGTGGTGGTCGGAAAAAGAGAAAAATCCGCCAGTGGTGGTCGGGGAATAACGAGTGCCGGGCGGGTTTTCCGGCACCGACCACCGTGGTGTTAACCAGTTTGGATCGAGTTCCCTAACATTTTTGCAGTACCACCAATGGTATCAATTTTCAGAAAACCCAGATCGATGTTTTAGTGTTGAGAATATCGTTGTCAAAATGAAATGATGAATAAAACCAAGTTAGGACAACAAACATTCTCATACAATGAACCGACTTTACTTTTCTCTTTCGAGAAATCCTGGTTAGCAGAAACAGGTAGCCGGTAACCAAAATACAAAGTCAATTATGTTTGTGACTGGTGCCCTGCTAGATTTTGCTCAGTATATAAAGTTCTGCTAAGGAGCAGGCATAATGTGTCGTGGCCGAGCGGTCAAGCCCACTGGACTCAAGCTCTGGTGTTTCTGATAAGTGTTTTGTTTTGAGACCCGGTCCGGACACTTGTGTCCTTAAAGCAAGACTATTAACCATTATTGCTTTGTCCTTCGGATGGGACGTAAAGCCGTAAGTCCTGTGTGTTGTGTAATGCAGGTAAAAGTACACTTATCGCTAAGAGAAGGGGTTCACCCCCGTGTTTTCTGGTATGGTTGGCTTCAGATTGCGCCACAGCACCTTGTAAACTGTTACAAGGGTGCTATGTCAATATGGGTCTTATATTTCGAACATAGCTCTGCATACCTTGGAGAACAAATAATGAGTGCTTTGAGGCACCCCTGGATATGATAAAGTGCTATACATTTCTTACAAGAACTGCCTATTATTATTTTTATCGGAACAATGACAGATGAAGTTACGTTTGATTTACCTGGTAGAATCTCAAACAGATATTTGCCAGGCTCATCCAGATTTTGCTGGCGCTTCTCCACCTTGTTGTTACGCAATGGGATAGTCCCGAGAGGTCGAGGGTCATCTTCCCTCAGGGAGTAGTGGATGTAGTCGCCTTTAAGGACAAAGAATCGACGTTGCCAAGTCTTGAACGGCCCACCTTGCTTCTTCAGCCATCCCTTGTGGATTGTGCCATCACGGCTCCGATCGTTCATCCTTCGATGGGGGTAACTCTCCTAAACAAATAAAACAATAATAATAATAATAACAATAATAATAATGGACAAATGTGAGGGTACATCTGTTACAGAAGGCGGCGCTTTTGGGAACAGCGAGGATCCTGAGAAAGACCTATGAGATCTAAGGCTACGTGACGTATCCCGACTTGAGGAGTTACCGGCACAAAGGAAAATGTCATCGTTCTTTTGCGTGCTGTGATAAAATGAAATAATAATAACGGGCATTAATAGGCACTCTTACACTGGGTACCACAGCCTTTACAAGAAAACTATACAATAAGCGAATAAATAAAGGCACTAATAATGGGAAAGACAGTTGGTCCTTAGCAATCAACCGTTGAACAGGAAAGTTTTTAGATAATCTTGAAAACTTCCAGTGACTCTGCAGAACGGATTTGATGAGGGAGACAGTTCCAAAGGCGCGGGGCATGTGCTTAAAATGCCTTATCCCCGCCGACAGCAGAATACACCTTCGAAACCGCCAGACGGCTGTTAACGTTATACGGCTTCTGACAAGCACCCCTGAACAAAGATATTGACAAAAATAGACCACCAACACTAGGGCTAGATAGCTCAGTTGGTAGAGCACCGGTACGTTTCCGGAGGTCGTTGGTTCAAACCCCCCTCTAGTCAATTTTTCTTTGTTCAACCCCAAATTATGTATACGTACCGTAACATAAAGTCAAACAAGCTGATCAGTAACCGATAACCTACAACGATCTTGCAACTGTGTAAATATCAGCACTACACACTATTTCACCTCCGGCTTGATTTACAATCCTTCGTTTCCAAGTTCACTAAAACATTCCACACGAACCAATCGCACTAACAAAATCTCAGTCCAACACAATTCCAAAAACTGGACAAGTGCCGGAGTCAGAACTACTGTCTGTGACCCCGAGTCTTGCATCCACATACAAAGTGGTTTCCACTCATGACCTTCCTGACAGTGTGGACAGGAAGACGCATCTCATTCCACAGCCTGCTCCAATAATAGCCCACAAGTCATCAATCTACATTGTATACGTTTAAAGGCATCGTACACGTTTGGTAATTACTCAAAATATATATTAGCATAGAAACTGACTTGGTAACAAGCAACGGAGAGCTGTTGATAGTAAAAAACATTGTGAGAAACGACTCCCTCTGAAGTAATAGATGTTAAATTTTGCATCGGGGATAAAGTATATAAATTTTGGTTTTACCCATAGGATTCGAACTGCCTCTAGCTACCGGGCAATCTCGGTAGTCTAGTTGGTAAGACACTGCTCTAGAATTGCAAGGGTCGTGGGTTCGAATCCCACCCGAGTAATAAGCCTGTGATATTTTTTCACAGGACTCGGGAAAGTACTGAGTATACAGTGCTAACACACATCGGTGTATGGGTAAAAACCAAAATTTATATCCCTCTGAAGTAACGTAGTTTTTGAGAAAGAGGTAATTTCTCACTAAAACTTCTTGCAAGAAGTTTTTATTCCTATCTGAAAGCACACAAATTTGTACAACAAGGGTGTTTTTTCTTTCATCATTTTCTTGCAACTTCAATGACCAATTGAGCCCGAATTTTCACAGGCTTGTTATTTTATGCATATGTTGGGATACACCAAATGAGAACACTATTCTTTAACAATTACCAAACGTGTACGATGCCTTTAAAGGCCCTGTACATTATTGGTAAGATCGAAAAACACAGATGTTCACAGATTCACACATAACTTACATGATTCAAAGTAAGTAGTGGTAGAAAGAGTTCCTTAAAATATTTCTGCCTAAAATGCTATCGTTTCTGAGAAATGAGTAAAACAATAGTTTTTATCACGCGCGATATAAACTTGATGTTTGAAAAAAACAGAAAACACATAAGGTTTCTTTTCACTATTTTCTTGTGACCTCGATGACCATTTGAGCTCAAACTTTCACAGGTTTATTTGTTCAAGCATATTTTGAATCACACAAAATGTGGACACTGATTTTGAGCTGTTACCAAAAGTGTACAAGAAAGGGTTAAACACTTTGGGTTGGTATTCGGTAAAAATGTTTGTGCCCACCCGCGGTATTATTTTTCAGAACTTTTTTGGAGCTTCTGGAGCAATTGTTTTCCTTTGAAATTATCGTTGCCACTGAAACCCTGACTTGATAAAGGAAAGACAACAAATGTTTTCACAATAAGCACCAGGACTGTGCAAGTCTTGCGCAAATCGAAAATGAGAAAACCTCTCGAATGAAGACCTTATTTTACTATGAAATCTTCCTTTTAAATTCTATTTAAATACAAAATTCTTGAAAATAAAAATACCCCTAGCAATTTGTTATTATATACAATTTCAATTTTTGTACAATACAAATAATTTGTTCAAATTAATGCTGATTTTTTAAAATATAACTTGGGACAAGGATGCTTATTTTTCAGATAACCCATTTGCCAATCATGCCCAAAATTTTTGTAACCATCACACAGGTTTAATGACAACATGAACGTCAGTTGGGCAAAATTCTTAATTGTTTACATGTAACCAGAATCGGAGTCTTATTATCAAGTTTTCTTTGTTGATTTGTTGAAATTAATTTTACTCTCATATATTTTATGGCAAAATTTTACTTACAATATGGTATAATTTTCAAAGTCATAACTTCATTAAACTAAAGTATTTGAAGAAACAGAATCACTTGCACCTTAAACTCAATGTGGTTGGGATCAAATTGGTCCCGGAAGTTTAAATACGGTACTTGCAGAGTCTCTTGACAGAAGTTATTAATTTGATTAATTAATGATAATTGCGATATCCGCAGCTAATTATGGGACTCTAACTGACCTTTCGCCACTGGGCACAATCAGTGGCATATCTGCTCTAGAACGCAGGGGTCATGAGTTCGAATCCCATCCGAGTCGTTTAGCCTGTGGTTTTTTTAACGCAGGATTTGGATAGTACTGAGTATACTCTGTGAAAGGGTAAAACCCAAAATGATTTTCATTATTTTATTTTGAATTTACCAATCCTATTCTACATGTACTACCTTTAAAGGCACTGAACACGTTTGGAAATTGTCAAAGACCAGTGTTCTCACTTGGTGTATCCCAACATATGCATAAAATAACAAGCCTGTGAAAATTTGGGCTCAATTGGTCATCAAAGTTGCAAGAAAATGATGAAAGAAAAAACACCCTTGTTGTAAAAATTTGTGTGCTTTCAGATAGGAATAAAAATGTCTTGCAAGAAGTTTTTATTATTTTAGTGAGAAATTACCTCTTTCTCAAAAACTACGTTACTTTAGAGGGAGTCGTTTCTCACAATGTTTTATACTATCAACAGCTCTCCGTTGCTTGTTACCAAGTAAGTTTTTATGCTAATAGATATTTTGAGTAATTACCAAACGTGTACAATACATGTACCTTTAAAATCACCACCCTTAAAATCACCAACCTAAAATTAAACTCAAAGATCACTCTGACGATTATTGATGTGTTCAATGACACGTTACTTTTTACAAAGACCTTCTTTTGCGGGTGACTGCGAAACTAAAATTAGACTTCTCAAATTCTTGATGAAGGGAAGTTGGATTAGTAACGAGGCAATGACGATAATTTCTAATGGTTTCTTTTCAAGGGTTCAAGGATTTTTCCCTTCATTTACAGCATCCTATTGTTGAGTGTTGACAATGATTTTAATAGGCTAGTCAGAACTGAACTTGTACATGTATAATCTAACCTATAAATGTGTGATCTACTATGTATTTTAAAGGCATCGTACACGTTTGGTAATTACTCAAAATATATATTACTATTAGCATAAAAACTGACTTGGTAACCAGCAACAGAGAGCTGTTGATAGTATAAAACATTGTGAGAAACGACTCCCTCTGAAGTAACGTAGTTTTTGAGAAAGTGGTAATTTCTCACTAAAATAATAAAAACTTCTTGCAAGAAGTTTTTATTCCTATCTGAAAGCACACAAATTTGTACAACAAGGGTGTTTTTTCTGTCATCATTTTCTTGCAACTTCGATGACAGGCTTGTTATTTTATGCATATGTTGGGATACACCAAGTGAGAACACTGGTCTTTGACAATTACCAAACGTGTACGATGCCTTTAAACGACTTTAAATTGTTGTGGTACTCGCTGCTAAAATATAGGATTCAAACTGCCTCTAGCTACTAGGAAATCTCTGTGGTCTAGTGGTATGACATCTGCTAATTGCACGTTTTGTAATGACTCTGAAAATTAATGGCAATAAAAACTTACTTGGTTAGAAATACAGCAGCTATAGAAGGTATAATGAATGTTGAGAAACTTTTCACTTCGGTTATGGAAAAATATATCACTTTTTATCCCCGAAACATTAAATCTGAAAAAGCGTTACAGCCGTAACGCTATTCAGAGTGTGTATTCCAATGCAGATTGTTCTTCCTGCGTGGACATAAGCGCTCCAGATTTTCGGCAATATCTCAAAAACGCTACCACCTTTTGAAATGAAATTTTCACAGGTTAGTTTTATGATATAAAATACAACTATATAGGATTGAAACAAACAGTGGGTTCCAATTACCAAACATACACAGCACCTCGAAGCTGTAACTTAATGCATCACTTTCAAATGTACATGTACTTGGAATGTCTACACAGGGGTGAGATTTGAGGAATGTGGGCATTCCTGAGAATGGCTTGCAGGCCTGGGTTCCTCCTTATTCCAGACAAGGAAGTTCCTCCCAGATGTTACAATTCAGGAGATGTACAGATTAACTGAGATTACGCATGGACACTTCTACGGCTACTCACATTACATTGCAATTTTCTTGAGACTCAAGCCCTGCTAAGAAAGAACACAACGACCACAGTAAAGGTTGAAGCCAGCACTGGGTTCTCCCCTAACAGTGTTCCACTGGCCATGCTAGTTCAAACACACGAGGGCCAGTCAAAATTCACTCCAAGCGGTCCGGCTTGCTAGTTCAGTTTTGGAAAGCATCTCTATTTAAATACGAAATATAGACTTGTGAATAATGGTTTTCTGGCCTGGCTTCCCCCTTATTCTAGACCCGGCACCTCTCAGATGTTACAATTCAGGAGGTTCACAGACTCTGTGCATCACCAGAAATACACAACTACATGTACATGTACATGGCCCAATTTCATGGCTCTGCTTACCGCGGAATTCTGCGCTTACGGAGCCCTTGTAGCACACAATTCTATGATACGTAAGCGCAGACTTCTGCGGTAAGCAGAACAATGAAATTGGGCCCAGGTGTTCCGGCTGTAGTTCAGTGTTGAAAAACATTCCTATAATGCAAATATGAAATATGGACTTGTGATTAAGCTGGGGGAATAGTTAAATGATAAGCTAACTGGTACTGGCTGGCTATAGTCACTGAAAAAAAAGTTAAGGGCAATTTTTTTTTTTCCAATCACTGGTCGAAGCATGTCTGTCATGAAGCATGAAGGGCCGACCTCCGCATACAATTAAAGTAGCAAGCATTTTGCACATTCATGACAAGAAGACGATGATGAAGTGAGCAATTGTCTCCCCATTGATGGATATCCTCAATGACTGATAAGGCAGATGGCGACCGCAGACAACTACCTGTTATTCATCCCCTAGACAAACACCCCAAACGAGCAGAGTCTAAAAATGACCTGTGCCATGTCATCTACCCTAATTATCAAAACGATGCCCCCACAACTGTTCACTAGGAATTGAAATAATTACTATAGAATGCTTGGCAGTGGTAGAAGATGGCAATCAGTAAGGACAAGAACAAGCAGATACTTAAATTCATTTGTCCCCTATTCCGTTTGTCTTCTTAATGATCAGCATACAAGTTAATGTTTGTATCTTATTCTTTGTATCACCTCCCTCGCCCGTTCTCACCTTGTTAAGACTGTAGCCTAATGTCTTTGGTAGTTGTTTTAAATCAGATCTTTTTATTGTACTTTATATTGCATGTTTGTGTGTTTGTATGTATATATTGCTTATTGTGTATTTTTATATAAATCTTTTATCTTGTTGCATGTAACAAAACAATTTTCCTTTTTTTGGACTAATAAAGAATAAAAAATTAGGCTTCAGTGAATAATTGAACATGATGGGGGATTTCCCCAAACTGCCCCAAAAAGTTGCACTTTCAGGTGCAGGTCCAGCCGTCGATTTCACCAAACTCTTCCCAACTTAGGATTAATCCTAGGCAATGCTAAGAGATAGGACTAGTCTTAAGTTAGGACCAGTACTTAAGACTAGTCCTATCTCTTAGCATTGCCTAGGATTAATCCTAAGTTAGGAAGAGTTTGGTGAAATCGACGGCAGGGGGTAGGTCCAAGGGCTCTGGACCCCTCCAAGCTCTAAACGTCTTGATGAAGTATTTTGACGTTTGAGATCAGACGCTTCACTGTAATTTTAGTTCTGATCTTCCCCAGCACGGTGCTTTCCCTCCAAGTTCTGCAGTTCTTTCCCTCTTAAAGAGGAAGGGAAGTGATGTACTTATTTTCCAATAGGTAAAGTCCTCATGTGAGTTGGGGAAAAAATTACAAGTCTCAAACCTCACGTTAAAATAGTGTAAATTGCCATTGTATTCCGGGGCAAAATTTGTCAACATCCAAAACATCCGATGACATCATTTTGAGAAAAATTGGTCTCTACATTTTTGTACGGGGATGTTTTGGTTCAATCCTGACTTTCGATAATATTCAATCAAAACGGCCTTGAATTTGAACTTTTGACTGACGAAAAATTCCTCCTTCAAATATAATGATCCATTAGTTGTTGAAATCAAATGACGTATTGTTCAAATTTCGCTCTGAAAAATTTGATTGTGAACCAAAACATCCCCGTTCAGAAATGTAGAGACCCATTTTTGTACGGGAAGACACTTCCCTTGCTCTTTAAGTTCCATGTAGGTTCCTTGGCTGGCGGTCAAAGTCCCTTCTCACCACATCCTTAAAGTTGGTTAATGTGGTTACAAGCACGAAGCAGGGCAAGAGTACAAATTATACTTACCAGACTAAGGTTACCAGCTAAAATACCACGTGACGTACATTTATCACCGATATCCTGCTCACTTTTGCTAAGCAGAAACTTGTTAAGCAATACATGGGCCCAAAAGGAATTTGAAAACATTTAATTTGTGTTTCTCTCAGAATGTTAAAGTACAAACTACATGTATGTAGAAGCCCCCAGCCTTAATTTCATCCTTTAAAAATCAGTTTCAGGCTTATCACTTGTGGCAAGGAGGGCTTGAGGCAAAACGGACTCAGTGCAAAATGTCTCAATCCAGATTCTATTTCACTGTGCGTGACATAAAGAGCCCACAGTATGTCTTGGTAATACACTTGTAGTATTATTTCATTTCCTCCGTTTATCACAAACTTTGAGAAAATTGCCTTGGGCAAACTCAAAGGAAATGCAACCTTTCCTGACTTGATTACATTACTTTCTCAAAAGTGCTGTTCTTGCACTTAAAAATACACACGTCAAGGACTGTGTATACATTATGTGTACGTATGCATGCATCGACACGCAGTTTGCGCAAACGCAATCTCTCCCGCGTGGCAAGCGTGAGAAACCGTCTGCGTAACATAAACAGCCTTTGACAAGGGCTGAAAATAATACTTTGGACATTATTGACCAAGTTCGCGCCAGGACCAATGGTTAACTAGCGGTTGTTTAATGACATACGTAGGGCATGCACACAGAAGTTGTAGTGCAAACACGACCGGCAACTCAACGTACGTTATCGGTTTCTTATAACTGGTGTACTCTGCACTGTGCAATGAAAACGACTATTGGTAACCAGCGATGTGACCATGCCCAGTAGGCTGGTTCCAAATAGTCGACTACGACTAGCGTAGTCCAACTAACGTCGACTAGACAGAGTTCGGGCTAATGTAGTCGAACTATAGTCAACAATAGTCCGTGCGCAAACTTGGCCATTGTACTATTCATGTGTACAGGGTTGATAGAAATTGAACACGGAAAGCGCTGAGTACATCGGTATCCGTCAAAGCCCTTGTTGAGGATTTTCATGTGTGTAGCCATTTTGGCTGTGTGGCGAATAGCAGCTTTCCCATTGGTCAATCTGGTACAGTCTGCTGTACGCATTTTATGTCCCATGGTGTTGATATTGTGTGTCAAAATACGGGCAACACATGCTTGGTCTTATTGCTAACATAGAGGGCGTACACAACATTTGCAGTACATGTAGATCAAGCGTAGCGTTCTTCTAATTGTACTTCGGTGATAAGGTCAAATGTCATACATGTACCTGCTTAACCACAAACCTTAGATCTATTTAAGCACAAAAAACGATTTAGCTTACAGGTTACCAGCCAAGTTACCATGTCATGTGTCCTGTTTTTAACTGGTTCACAATCAACCTTTCCTCAGCTGAAAATTGTTTCTAAAAGCAATATTTTCTGCTTAAGGAACTGTGCCATAAAGCTATTTTGAGATATGGTGGACACATTGTAACTGCACTGTTTGTTTGGGTAAATCTGTCTTTATACACTAAAACCACAGTGTACTGTATGGTGTTCACCATATCTCAAACAGGCCAATTAGGTTCATGCGTTTGTGTTCACCATATCTCAAACAGGCCAATTAGGTTCATGCGTTTGTGTTCACCATATCTCAAACAGGCCAATTAGGTTCATGCGTTTGTGTTCACCATATCTCAAACAGGCCAATTAGGTTCATGCGTTTGTGTTCACCATATCTCAAACAGGCCAATTAGGTTCATGCGTTTGACCTTAAATATAATATTCTTGTTCTTGGGAATGAGCCGGACACCATTGGCTTAGTTAGTACATGAGTCATATCCCTCACTACAGATTACATTCATCTGCACATGTACAATATGAACTGTACAATGTATGCGCATGAGTACATGAGTTAATGCAAAATGCCACATTTTATGAGCAGCCACGTTTGAACTTTAAAATGTTCCAACTCCGATCTCAATATTGTACAAACCTTTTGCTGTGGGTTTTTTGTTTTTTGTTTTTTTGGGGGGTAAGGTTTCAACAATGATAACTGTGTTCAGGTAAGTACATGCAAAGGGGTAATCGCTACCTACAGTGCATGCTATCCAGTGTCCAAACGGACACTCCCAACCATCGACCCACCTTATGCCTACGAGAATTTCGCAAGTGGTGCCCATGCCTCAGTTGAGGCGGTAACCCTAGGCTGGACAGCGTCATACTGCGTACCTTGGTCTGTATGTTACAGGTCTCATCGCTGCGTTGGCGCCGATGGGTGTACTTGGTCCTGGGTGCCTTAGCGCGGTCCATGTTGGAGACGTGGTGATCCTCGGAATGCTGTCCCCCGTAAAAACCACGTCGGGACGAAGACTGTCTAGTAATCATCACTCGTTGATTCATCTCATTAACTCCTCTAAGGAATGAGTCGGCAACACAGCGGAAGTTTCAATCAACCACCCCTTCTACCCCCCTCCCCCCTTTTCCCAGGGACTATCTTAGGCTATTTTAGGGGTTTCTTATGCGCTGTCTTAATGAAGGGTTTCCTGATCTCTGAGAGGACTGCTGGAAAAATTACTCAGTGGCTCGGCTAACGTTAATAAGAAAAGGATCCCATAACCAACTTGCCGGTCAACGACAGTTCTTTGAACACTGATGAGCAGAACTCCAAACTCCGGAAACTTCAATCAGTTGTGTACTTTCCAGTTTCTTCATTAGCACAGTCCAAGGATTGGAACAAATTGTTTTGGGGGGTACAAATCAGTACCGCCCAGTCTGAAAACTTTTCAGAGTGTTATGTCCGGCTTTTTTCCATCCACAGGGGAAAAAAGAACCCTAACCTCTCGGAAGGTTGTCGTCTTTGCAATTAATAAATAGCCGTCTAAGGAAAGCTGACCAGCACGAGATATTGACAAAGCTTGAGAGATTAAGGAGCCAAGGTGAAGAAGCCTTCGATGATTGCAGGGAAAAAACTCTCGACCAGGTGTTGGTTACCGTCATAGTTTGACGCACCTCCGGACAAAGATGGACTCTCTGTCATTCCAAAGGTAATGTTTAGAGTTTGGAAAATAAGTTACCATAGGCACCGTGACTTTGTAGCCTCGGATGAACTCAAAGTTAACTCTTGCATGCTGTGTGGTCATAAACTGGTACCAGCTGCGTACAGTACATTGGCGACGGCGACTGTAAAATCACATTCAAGTTTACGAATGACAATTAATCCATTTTGAGATCCACTCGCCTTCACAGTTCAAATCATGATGGCAGTGCAAACATGAGAAGGGCAAGTACGTGTTTTCCGTACAAATTTAGAAGGAAATACACACTGTGTATTCACTTGATATATATATTTCAATGTAAACAACTTTACATTTTTTTTAGCAAGCAGCCTCACACTTCCTCTTTAGCTCACTGTCATAATAGTGACTTAACATGTAACTCCTTAAAATCATAGCAAATAACACAGAAGAAAATGCTGAGTACATTGTAATACAAATGTCCATACAAGTATACACATACAGCCAGCTCTAACCGTGACTTAATGACTTAAGCACTTTTAGTTTCTGTGCTTTATTGTTTGTTTTGTTTTGAACACTTTTGACCAGCCTTTATGACAAATTCCCTGTGCGCATCGACTTGCTGGTTTTTAATACACACATACATGTACTCTTGAGGAAGGAAATTACATAGACATGTACCATGTACATTTCATATTACCAACTTTCTATTTAGGAATAATAACACTAGTTGGAATACAAATCATTTGACTGGATTCTCTGAGGTAACATTGACCTTGACTTTGACGTGCTTCTGGAAAGGACTGCAAAGTCCATGCTAAATAGTGGCAAAAACTCATAAAATCTACAGCGATGCAAAAACCCTAACCTCGTGCTTGAAATTTACACTGGACTGCAGGATAAGTCCGGCAGGTCTTGTGCTTTTTATTTGAATAGTCTAGATCTGGATCAATATTCTCAACGCTTTTTTTTATACCTCACTGTGTAATAGGCCTATCTTCAATAAAATATTCAAATGGTGACTTGAGTCTCGAAAACATCTTTCAATTCTGTTGAGTATCGATACTCACCCATAAGACAAATGAGATAATACGTTCCCTTAGCACTTTGATCAAATGATAAACTGTGCAGAATTTATGTCTCTATATATACGCATTTCTTATAAAGCGCTTTATCACATTCCAGTGAATCTCAAAGTGCTCATTATTTTTTTCTACAAGGTATGCAGAGCTATGTTCAAAATATAAGACACATTTATTTACATAGCACCATGTAACAGTTTACAAGGTGCTTCGGCGTAATCTGCAGCCAACCATACCAGAAAACACTGGGACAACCCCCTTTACATGTATTACACAACACACAGGGCCTACGTCTTTACATCCCATCCGAAGGACAAAGCAATAATGGTTAAGTTTCTTGCTTTAAGGACACAAGTGTCAAGACCGGGACTCGAACCCATACTGTGCTGAGCAGAAACACCAGAGCTCGAGTCCAGTGCACTTGACCGCTTGACACGACAAGTCATCATTTTGACTTTGGTCTCGTTAACAAAATTATTGCCAAGTAAAATCTTGAGCTACATACAAGCTCTGCAGTCTTGTGGATTCCCCCCCCCCAAGTGCCAGCCCTGTAACCCATGGACAGTCCTTACTGGAAAGGGCCTCAATCCTCCAAAATCAACCAATATGAGTTGTGCAGGGTCCTTTCTGCTTTAATCCTCAAAATGAATTGATATGAATTGTGTAGAATGCCTGCAAAATGTAGTTATTGTTCTTTTTAATTATTATTCTACTTAATTTAACAGTCGGCTAAATAGAAATGTAAAACAACGAGTGAACATGCCCACTCAATACTTATTTCTTACATATTGAAATATAAGCCATCAACTCTTCTGGCGTGTACAAGCCCTTTCCAGTTGTCTAGTTATTGTTCTTATTATTCTTCTACTTAGTTTAATTCATTATAATAGCTTACCAACTACATACACTCAGTTAACTGTCAGCTAAATAGAAATGTAAAACAACGAGTGAACATGCCCATTAAATCCTTATCTCTTACATATTGAAATATAAGCCATCAACTCTTCTGGCATTTACCAGCCCTTTACAGTTTGTCTAGTTATTGTTCTTATTATTCTTCTACTTAACTTAATTGATTATAACAGTTTACCAACTATATAGACTCAGTTAACAGTCGGCTAAACAAAAAAGTAAAACAACGAGTGAACATGCCCATTAAATCCTTATCTCTTACATATTGAAATATAAGCCATCAACTCTTCTGGCATTTAACAGCCCTTTACAGTTTGTCTAGTTATTGTTCTTATTATTCTTCAACTTAATTTAATTGATTATAATAGCTTACCTACTATATACACTCAGTTAACAGTCAGCTAAACAAAAAGTAAAACAACAACGAGTGAACATGCCCATTAAATCCTTAGCTCTTATATATTGAAAAATGAGCCATCAACTCTTCTGGCATTTACCATGCCTTTACAGTTGTCTAGTTATTGTTCTTATTATTCTTCTATTTAATTGAACTGATTATAATAGCTTACCTCCTGTGTACAACCAGTTAACAGTCAGCTAAACAGAAAACAGAAAACACTGTGTATCAGCTATCCAAGACACATGGTTTTTTATCATCCTCACTTTACCTAAACAGCAAAACCAAGAAAAGAACAAAAGGTATTACCCAGCTTTGAAATGTTCAATGAATTGGAAATTTATCAAACAACGCATTTCACAATGTGCTCTGCTACAACAAAAGGAAATGAACCAAGCTTTCAGGAAGTTGTTTTTCTTTTTAACAGGAAACTGATCTTTTTTTTCCCCTTCTACCCTTGGCAAATATGGGGAATTTAGAAACTATTCCTTGCTACAGTGTACACTTGCATATGTGCCAAATTGAATTAAAGCTTTATTGCCAATTAAAAACAAAATTTTTTGAGTTGACGAAGACCTACATGTATACTAAATGAATTTATTATATTCAAATGAACATGTAATGAAAGTAACTAAGGCCACATATAAATAAAAAATTGTTGATCGTCCTTTTTTTATGGGAAGTGGGGGAGGAAGGTTTTTTTTGGTGTTTTTTTTGACATGGCAAAATATGAAATAAAGAATAAAGATATCATCTGCATCATAATCAATATTAAACAAAGGGTTTGTGTGATTTTGATGTTTTTAATTGTTTTGTTAAACCCTTTCAAATCCTAGATGACATTTTCTGTAAACATTTTCAAAAAACTAAAACGCAGCCTAAGTAAATATTTGAAGAATTGTTCTTGTTTTGCCAACATGAATAACCTTTCTTCAATCATCTATTTCCGACCTATGGATTTTGAAAAAATATCAGCTGAAAAATCTGGGAGCCAAATTTGACTGAAAAGATCATTAAAAATACCGTTTTTTATGATAAAAAAATAAAAATTAAAAGAAATTGTGATCGGGGGGGTTTTGTAGGGTCGGGCGGGGACGATCAACAATTTTGTTTTTACGTGGCCTAATGACCATGGTCTGATATTTTGTTCAAGTAATGCCAAGGCAGTTTTTCCTTAGTAAAGGGAAACTCTATAAGGGAAATTTCTACTGTAACACTTCAAGGGGCACCAGGCAATGACCAGGGGCATGAAGGCGATTGCCTCTGTTACCTCCATGAAGTATCACTATGAGTCCTGGTATGCTAGTTCTAATCCAGGCGCTGTTTACTATTTTCCTTAGTAGAGGCCACTTCTATACGGGAAATTTAAATTTCTACTGGAACATTTCAAGGGGCAACAAGGCAAGGACCAGGGGCATGGAGGCGATTACCTCTGGTTCCCTCACCCTCAAAACAGTCACTACACTGTGAGTGTTTTATAGGTGCCGTTCTGGCTATATATACGGAAATTTGTCCCATTCATTTCCCAGTGCGACCGCAGTAGATGACGACCCCCAACGGCCAACAACACTGTATGATCTATGTCTATACATACACCATGGAGGTAGAATTCTAACTCCATGCATACACCATGTAGCTACACACACACTGAACTGCTGAACTGTGATCTGATTCTGAGTTAGCCCCATTAATAGTGCCAATACTCTGGACTTCCTCCGATCCTTGGCCCTACACCCATGATACCTCCAGGGGGTGATATTATTTTTCAAATAGAAACTCAGGTTTTTATGCCAAGATTTTTTTCCCAGTTGTCACTTATTGTAGCCTGTTTGTGGACAGCACAATAAGACGAAAAAGAGCGCGCTCGTTTTGGTGTAATTTATGAAGAAAATCGGAGGCGTTACTGACACGGTTTGACTGCCCGGCATCCGCTAGTCTTGGTGCAAGACGTTTCTCGTTTACCATTCACGCACAGCGCGGCCGACAACAACCCGCTCGCATATTTTTTTTTTACACCGCAGGGAAGGGTTTTGTACTGTAATACTGCCAATTCCTGTCTTGAGATGAAACTACAAACATTTATGCCTGTAAAGGGTTAGGTTTAGGGTTAGGGTCAGGGTTACATGTAGGGGTTAGGGTTAGGGTGGGGGTTAGGGTTAGGGGTTAGGGTTAGGGGTTAGGGTTAGGTTTAGGGTTAGGGTCAGGGTTAGGGGTTAGGGGTTAGGGTTAGGGTGGGGGTTAGGGTTAGGGTTAGGGTTAGGGGTTAGGGTTTAAGGTTAGACGTAGTCTCCATCTCAAGACGGAATCGACAGTGTGACAGTACAAAACCCCTCGCTCCGGTGTAAACAAAAAATACGGGACCCGCTCATTCAACTCACCGATAGCGCCCGCCACGAATACATGACTTAGCCCTCGAACCGCACCGCGCTATTGGCGAGTTGAATGAGCGGGTCGTTGGCCGCGCTGTGCGTGAAAGGTAAACAAGAAACGTCTTGCACCAAGACTAGCGCATTAGCAAACATCGCAGATGCCGGGCAGTCAAACGGTGTCAGTAACGCCTCCGATTGTCTTCATAAATTACACCAAAACGAGCGCGCTCTTTTTCGTCTTAATGTGCTGTCCACAAATGAGCTACAATAAGTGACAACTGGGGAAAAAATCTTGGCATAAAAACGTGAGTTTCTATTCGAAAAATAATTTCACCTCCTGGAGGTACATGGGCGTAGGGCCAATGGCACTATTGGCAGGATTGGGGCTAAGTTAAAGGCAGTGGACACTATTGGTAATTACTCAAAATAATTATTGGCATAAAACATTACTTGGTAACCAGTAATGGGGAGCTGTTGATATAGTATAAAACATTGTGAGAAACGGCTCCCTCTGAAGTAACGTAGTTTTCGAGAAAGAAGTAATTTTCCACAAATTTGATTTCGAGACCTCAGAGAATTAGATTTTGAGGTCTCGAAATCAAGCATCTGAAACTTGAAAGCACTCAACTTCATGTAGCTATGTTATAGTAAAAATTTCTTTTTATCAAGTATATTAAAATTTTACATCAAATTAAAGGTCTCCTCAGGAGAAATTCAATGGTGCAAACCCCACTGTCATGGGTGCTTTCGTTAATGAGTTATGCCTTCCAAAAGACAACAAACATGCGGCACCCTTCTGGCCGCCGACTGAGGTACAGAAATTGTTAAATTGAGACCACCCACACTACTAAAGCTTACCAGCCCTATCCCTAACGCGCACTCAAAGGTTCAAAAATGAGATTTTACCGAGTACTTGGTTTAATTAAAACCTCCGTAAATTGCATGCGCGACCTCGCGCTGGAACAAAATCCAACTTTTCATACTCAAAAATGGACAAGGATTAAACTGATATAGGTTTGACAGCATACCCCACCGTCGCTGAATGTATACATTCCTTTAAAATGGGAAATTTAGTCAAAATTTGGCCCAAAATGGTAAAAAAATACATAAAAACCTTATTTCTTCACCGATTGAGACGGGGAAAAAAGCACCGTAACCTTCCTAATCCTCTTTCTATCAATAGATGGCGTTATTTTGGGGTAAGAAGTCAAGAGAGGGCGGTATTTATTGAAAAACGGTGACCACATTTTTCTTTCAAAAAAGTTCAAAAATGGCTGCGCTCGCGGTAGTCGCGTCGGTGACCATGTTCTGAATCTTTTTGAAGCTTGAAAAAGTGAGGTAAATTTGTGCCTTTTTTCAAAAGGATTATGAAAGAAGAGAGTTTTATTGACCTACAGGAGTAATTTGAAGCTCAGACAGCATGTTAGGTCGAAGTAACATTAATTTGAAAAACCTCTTTTTTGTGTGCGGCCAGAATAGAAAATGTCAATATCGCGCGACCTCTAACATAGCTACTTCATGTGACAAGGGTGTTTTTTCTTGCATTATTATCTCACAACTTCGACGACCAATTGAGCTCAAATTTTCACAGGTTTGTTATTTTATGCATATGTTGGGATAACACCAAAGGAGAAGACTGGTCTTTGACAATTACCAATATAGTGTCCATTGTCTTTATCACTGATCAGTTTATAAGTAAATCTGAGCATGCTGAGTGTGTTGTGATCGGATCCAGATGTAAAAATCATAAAAAGCGATAATTATTAAACATTTTAATAGCAGCAACACTCTCCCGAAACATAATTTTAATTTGCATAACTTACCAATTGTGCAATCGAAATAAAAGGCCAACATAAAAACACAAAAAACAGTAAAACAACGACAGGCCAAAACTTTATCAAATTCTTTCAGGAAGTAAACAGTCCGGAGTCCCATTTTCATATCGCATATTTAACGCTATGTACGAGCTGTAAGAACCAGACTATTTACAGGAGGACTAAGCTCGCGGGATCTCGCGTGAACTCGTTAATTGATTGTCATTACCCTTTTAGGTTGTTTTATTTTAAAAAGGGTGACAGACATTAAATAAACTACATTAAATTATGCATCATTATAGCATTAGTCTGAACATAAATCATGATAATAAGTCATTTTTTATAATTTTAGATCATCTTTTAAACATCCATATTTGTCTGTTTACAACAAAAATGTTGTTTAATTAATAGTTGGTCAAAACCAACCCCCTTGTAACACAAATGGTACAATCCATGGCGGCTGACGCTTTGAATTGGAATTTGCAAAACACCTGTACGGATTGTGACAAAAATGGCCGAATTTAAAAGGAATTCAAGATGTTGTTAGACAGCGTTTTCTCCACAAGAGGAATATTTATTCAGCTGC
Source organism: Plazaster borealis (assembly GCA_021014325.1). NCBI lineage: Eukaryota > Metazoa > Echinodermata > Asteroidea > Forcipulatida > Labidiasteridae > Plazaster > Plazaster borealis. The sequence continues at coordinate 15,286,936 of CM037468.1, read as the reverse complement.
AGTATGACAAGAAGTGATGTGTTTAGTTTGATGACCTAGAATTTACGAAAAAGGTGAGTTTCTTGTGTTTTTGTTTCTTAAAAACCAACTGCGGAATGAAGTAGTCAACAGTCGCCCAAATCCGTATAGCAGGAGCAGAGTGGCGACGACACAGTGCAGTCATGACAGTTGAGTTAGATAAATAGTAGAAGATTCGGACCTTACCTTATTGTAAAAAATTGTCAACAGTATGTTTTTGGAATGGCCTGACCATGAAGGTAGCCGACGTCATTGATTTGATGTGATGATATTCTAATTATTAGAGGGAAATTAGGCATAGAACTAAAAGTGAATTTGTAAGAAGATATGACTAATGAGAATGGAAATTAACCAGAGCTGCCAACTCCCTGATTCTGCAGAAAGTTCCCTGAAAATAAAACCAATCTTTCCATGTTCTGATGAACAAGTTTGTCAATCTCCCTGATTGTGGAAAACATTTTCCCTATTATTATTTATTATTATTAATGTTGAATGTAATTGAATTCTAGATATATCTCCCTGATTGTTGTACACAATCTCCCTGATTGCAAGATGCAAATGTTGGCAGCTCCGAAATAAACCCCTGACATCAGAGGGGTTGGGAAGGAGAGCAAAGATTACACCAGACATAAACCCTAACCCCCATCAGGGTCCCTCCACATACCCTGCCAAATACAACAGAATGCAACACAGTTGAAATGAGAACCATGCCAAATGCAACAAAATGCAACAAGGGATTTTGTTGCATTGTGCAGGCATGTTGTTTGTGTTAGGACTGAGAATGGGGTTTGCCCTGCTAAACGCAACAGTATGCACAAAAGTGTAGTGGTGACTACAACAAAATGCAACATGAAGTCACTTGACTGCTAAATGCAACAAATCAGTCAAAGAATTACAATTACATTACAATTACATTACAATGTTGTACCAGGCGGATACTACTTGTAGTACTTTTGATTTAGTTATTATTGGAAGAACAATGTCTGGCCTGGGCAAAAAATCAAAACCTTCAGAAGTTGTTTTTTAATGTCTGGACTTGAGCAATCCTTCAGGATTGTCAGGCAGTTAGCTTAATTCCTCTTTAAAAAAAGAAGAAGAAGATAGCACCATATGAAACTGAATTTAGTTTTTGTGTGCTTGTCCACTTCCTATGTTTGCATCAATTGTTGATTCAGAACTTTAAATGCAGCGATCGAATTTAGGGGAGAAATCCACAATGAGCGGAGGGCTTGTACAAAGTTTTTCTGGACCATAATTTATTTCACAACAAAACCAGGATTTTATGAGAAAGATTTTTCTACTCGGTCACTGTTTTTAATTGCACAAGTACTGAGAGAATATCTCATTTGTCTTCTGGTATTATTAGGACGTGCTTCAATACTCAACACAATGAAAGATATTTATCAGACTCAAAGTCAACATATGGCACATCACTTTCTTTTTATTATTAGACAGTTAGGTATTCTTACATGTAGTCATTTGAAAAACACAAGACCTTCGGACTTGTCCGGTTCTGAGCAGGCGTGATATTCTTCCTACTTTAGTTTGATTTCTGATTTTGTTTTCCCTTGGGAAAAATCATAGCAATTGTGATTAAATAGCCTGAAATGTCTATTATTAAAGCCTGCACGTGTGCACGGTCGATCCTCAATAAAATATACTTTTTTCCAAGGACCAAATATCATGCCTGGTCCTGAGTTTACTGGCCTGGGCCCAATTTCATAGAGCTGCTTTTAAAGGCACAAAAAGTAGCTAAGTACAACAAAATTATGCTTACCAAAATAAGTTTACCAGCCAAACTACCATGCCACATGTACAATTTGTGAGTGGTTTCCTGCTCATTTCTGCTAAGCAGAACATTGTTAAACAATATTTTCTGCTTTTAAAAACAGCTCTGTGAAATTGGGCCTTGGGTATAAAATCATTGGCACTGGGCCTGGGTCCAGTGTTAAATTTAGAACACTGAAATGTTGTGTTTTTCCTACTGTGTACATAGTTCATCATTCAACACACCCCATTATCTTCAAAATTCCTTATGATTGGAGCTGATTTGTTTATTTCATGTTTGATTGATTATGTAGAGGGTTTAAAACGGTTGAAAGCTTTTTAAACGGTGTATGAGGCAGACTGATTCTTGTGGGAGGTCAGGGGTCGTAAGGTGAGAAGGGTCGCTAAAGGCCAGGTCAGAGATGACAGTAAAAGCAAATCTCAAGGGTTGAGACAAAACTCAAGTTGATGAACTGTGGCTGTAAACATCACTACCCTGGATTTTCAACTGGGATGTTGTTATGACTTACTAAATGTTTCATTCTACAGAATTCACTTATAAAGATTACACTAAGTAAAAACAACTAAAACAATCTTGAGATAGGCCGATTTTCTTAAACACTGCACACAGGACTTTTATGTACATTTGTTTTCAAAGTTGAAGGGGTTAGCATTAATAAATATCAAACAACTTAAAGGGGCTGTGAGAATTAGGCATCGGTCACAGTTTGTCCCCTTTAAAAGGGAAATTGCGTCATTGTAGTTTTGAAGACTAAATGAATTTTCATCCTGTAGTTCAAAGACACAAACCAAGCTGTACATAGGCCTAGATATAAAATGTTTTATATACCGCCATTTTATCAAGATCAAAGCGGTTTGTGATGATACACAGCAGAATACATGGCATAACAATGATACAAATTTGGAAAAAATGAAAACATACAAACAATCATTGTGGAGTAGGTGTTAAACAAAATAAAAGACAAACAAAAAAACAGATAAATTGTAAGATTTGTTCCACCAGGGCTACATTGAATCAAGTGTATATGTCATTTCATTACTTTGCATTGTGAGTGACTAACAGGGCAAACAGTGGAAGTTCACTGTACATTTTGTATCACCTCTTGTTATTTAGATTGCTCTGACAGTAATGAATGTATACACCCAGTGAAAGGGTTTGGTGAACACAAAGAAAACAGACCCTCTGTGAGTAGATTCAACACAATAACATCCATAACTGGCTTTTAGGATGTTTATTGATAACCTTTGTGGACACAGTTAACAGTTAGATCATAAAGCAAGGCAGTTTTTGCTGTAAGGTTAGATCATTATTATTTTTATGGTAATGAAACCAAGGATGCCTCAAAAGTGAACTTTTAATCACTGTAGCTCGTAAGCCTGAGGAAACCTGTAAACAAGGGTGCTTGCTATGCGAACCAGAAACACCGGGGTTAACCCCTACTCTTCCACGATAAGTGTTCTGGGTTCTTTTACATGCACTACCAATCCTAGTACATGGGACCTACATGTACATGTACATGTACATGTACGGCTTATTGTCCCATCATTCACAACATTCAACATTCACTACCTTAACTCCATAAGCCCTTTTCACACCACCGGGCCAATTCCCATGAAATTAAACCCCATGAAATTCCTGGTGATTTTTAACCCCACCGCCACTCCATTTTTGTTTCACACTTGATGCGATTTTCCTGGGAAATATGCACACTCAAGATGCTAACCCGGGTTATCTGGCTTAACCCTATTTGAGGGCTTGAATTTTATACTGGACCACCGGCCCGAGGCCAGTGATTTCAGTGTCTGGCCAGTAAACTCATAGACAGGAGAAGTCCGGTGGTCTTGTTTTTTTCAATCCAACATTCTCAAAAGAATGATGTGCAAATGTTGAGTTTGAGTGATTTGAGTCTCAAAAATATCTTTCAAACCTTCTGAGTATCACCCATCAAACAGAAGAGATAAATCTTCTCTTGGTGTCTGCTCAAATAAAACAGTTTAGATGATAAAAGTGTGTACTCATTTTGATTCTAGTCTCTTCTCATTTTGATTCTGGTCACAAATAAAATCCCGGTCCAGTAAAGATTCTGAGCTACAATTCCTGCAGTCTTGTGGATTCCCCCCCCCCCCCAAAAAAAATAATAATAATAATAACAAATGTGAGCCCTGTATTCCCATGCAGGGAAGCTATTTTCTAGGAAATGGCTTTGATGACATAAAACCAAAAAAAATCCACTTCTGGTAATTTAATGGTGTTAGGGCCTATACAGTATTGGTAGAGCTGACAAAAAAGTCTCAGACAGTGTTCATGTTTTATGTGATCAACCATACATGTACATAAAATAACAAACCTGTGGAAATTTGGGCTTAATCCGTTGTGTGAGTCAGGAGAAAGTTGTGAAAAACCATGCACAATTTTCAGCATGTAATTATAGTGTCCTTAATTTGGGTTGTAACAATCAAAATCAGCTGATTGCGGGGTGGTTTTGTTTTGGTGGGGGGGGGGGGGGTTTCAGGTTCAGTTTTCTCAAGTATGACTTCATTTCAGAGGGAAATATTTCACAGAAAAAATAGTTCTAAGTATGGACCTCATAATCATTAAGATTTCAGACTAAAATTAAACAATTGTGTTTTTTATCCTTACCAATCCTGTATAATACCTTTTAATAGTTGAAATTTAGCTTGTCAATTGTAAGAATTTAATGCTTTGAATTGTAAATGGAAAGTACAATTGAAGGACACCTTAAATCATCAAAGACGAAGGTTTTGGGGAAACACCCTTAATTAACATATTATACGCACACGCCCAAATGTGTTAATCATAGTTTATTACACATATCCCACACCACCCGCCTAACATATGCACTTTATTCAACCTGTTTGTGTTTGAAGGATAGTTGTATTTTATGCATTCATTGTACGTCGTTGTACCATACAGCTACACAGATGCATACTGTGTGTATTAGCCATTGTAACTTATTAATTTGGCCGCACAATGGCAAACCAGTTAATGTTAGGTGTTTATTTACGTTGATTTAGAGCAACACAAAATGTACAGTTGGCCAGCGCAAATATAAACAGCTGTTCACGTGTTTGGTCATTTCAATTCTAAAAGTTCAAAGGGAAATTGTGCCCATGAAATGCAAATTGTTTGATCTAGGCATAGTACTTCGAAATATAATCACATGGTTTGTCATTTTGTGTTGTTTTGTGACAAAAACAAATTGATTTTTTTGGAGTTTATGTGACAAAGTACATGTACGTACTTTGAAAACAATCAACAACAGACCATGTGACCTATGACATCACATGTTTACAAAAGAGCCACATACAGGTGTAGCCTTAGACTTGACTCAAGTCCCAATCCCGTGCCATCGCCAGAAAACTTGTTTTGTGATGGTCTGCATTCCCCAACCTGTTCCGCACGCGGGACAGGGACTTGACGATGCCGCAGTCGCCTGATATGTAAATGTATTCACTTATGAATATGTAAACTTGCTGCGTTATACGTGTTGTCCAATCAAACGCATTCAAAAAGAAGACTCGTTCATTTGTTATTTGTGGGGGTTAAGTACTTAGATGAGGATTGAAATACATTTTTGAATAACCAATTAATTATAAAAAGAAAGCACTGAATGTTTATTAAAATTTAAGTTAATACGTTGTAACATACATTTGGGTTGGTTTTGTTTGCAAAATTTGAACTTTGGGAAGTGCAATTCAACTACTTTGGTACCGACACCCACTTGCCTGCTGATGAGTTTGCCCGCCCCCACGTGTCACCGCGTTTAGACGCGTGCACTTACAATGTCTTGCACTGTGATGTCACAGAGTGTAATGAATATTTTACCGGCGGGGCAGCGCTGCCACGCTCCAATTGGTTTTGTTCATCTCCCCATTTGGGGAGATTTTCCAATAACAACGTGCAGTGTAAGAAACGACCTCGTCAAGTCCCATTCTCGGGACCACATTTTGACGGCGAGCGCGCACTGTACGGCTTGTTTGCTAGTTGGCGCGATATGCTTGGGGACCTCTCGCACGAGAACGGGACTTGAATCAAGTCCAGTGTAGCCTGGACTTCCTGATGTTGTTATTGTTTTTAATATCAAGTTGTAAAACCACAAGGAAAACTGACTTTTTTTGTTTAAAACCCCAAATTGTTTTTAATATCATGTACTTAAAAGTGCATTACACTTGTATGTGTTGTGAAAATCCTATTTTAGTATGTTAGTTATTACAATTTTGAGTCATTTCTCAGTGTACTTTATTGTATGACTCAGTTATGTAAATCATTGCAAACAGGTTTACTATCACTACTTCTAATCAAACCTTTATACTTTGTTACCTTTGAAAATTTAGGAGGCAATTTCAGTTTTGATTGGCCTTCCATTCATTTAAATTAAACTAGAATTAAACTACCAAACTATGTAAGCTTTTTTGTTAACTCTTTCATGGACGCCATGGCAACCACAAACAGGTTGGCAATTGTTTATTATTTTGTTCAAGCATGAATGCCCTTGAGGTCAAACAGTAATAGTCTGAACTCAGATCAAGCTTTCTATTGTATTGTGCATGTCTCTCTTGTAATACTGTACTTTAGAGGCGTTTTGTACCGATCAATGATGCAATTTAAAGGGTCTGTATACGTTTGGTAATGACTCTAAAAATTTATGGCAATAAAAACTTACTTGGTAAGAAGTACAGCAGCTTAGGATAGTAAAATGCATTTTGAGAAACTTTTCACTTCGGTGTACTGCGGTTATGGAAAAAGATATAAGTTTTTATTCCCAAAAATTTGAATCTGAGAAGAGTTACTGACAGTAACGTTTCTCAGATTGTGTATTCCAATTGCAGATTATTCCAAATGGTTCCAAATTTACAATCTGCTAATTCAAGCCTGGAATTTCATCTTTGAGAGGGCAAGGCCATTTTCATTTTGTAAAGGGCACTTCCATTGGAAAATCTTAAAAGTCTATGGGGAACTTCTGAAGGGGCACCAAGGCCAAGACCGGGGGCAACAGAGGTCATGACCTATATGGCCTTCGTGTAATTCCAGGCCTGTATAAAAAATTTAAAAATGAAATTTGATTTCCACTGGCAAGTCAAATGACAAACATGTACACAATATGTACATGCAAAATGATCACCAAAAGACTACCATCTTTTTCTTACATGTAATTCGTAAAAAAAATTGATTGAATTGTGGCTAAGTATTGATCAGGATGAGCCTTCATGTTTCATCAGGTTGGCTCAGTGGTTTCTTGCCCTGCCTTTCACCTCTGTGGACCCTGGTTCGAATCCCACCTCAAGACCCGGAGCCTTGCATGTGGATTGGGTTTTTAATTTCTACCTGATTGCTAGAGTTTACCCCGTTGGGTTTCTCCTCCCATATCTAAAACTGAACGTTTGTGCTTGCTTTCCTATTCACCATCCTGTTATTGGCGCATGCGCTGTTGGATTTGTTATGAAATAAAACTGTCGGGGGTGGGGGGAACTTGTAATCTGCTTCAAAGGCCAATCCCCTCTTTGAAGCAAGGAGCTTGTCTGCAGTTAGGTTTGGTTCCTTTCTTTCTGTTAGCATTGGAACAGTATTGGTTACTTCTTTGTATTGTTTCTTTGTGTGGGGATTTCAGCATCACCTTAGTACAATGTGAGGCCTCTTGAATCTTGTAGATGAATACCCCGTTGTGTAATGTGCATTGTTGTTTTCGTGCAGGGGTACATTTTTCGTGCATTGGACAGTGAACAGAGCAAGTTATTTACAAGGGTGTAATTGTACGCTTGAGTAAGAGATCTTACTGTCTCATAAGATAAAACACGTTAAATTTGTACATCAATGTCTCAGAATTACAGAGTTTGCCCTTAACTTTTTTAGTAACTCGCCAGCGTAACCACTTAGCTTGTTGTTTTCCTAGTCCATCAGCTTTTTTCACCAGTCCATACGCTATATTTAATAGGGATGCTTTTCAACACTGAACTAGCCAACCGGACCACTTGGAGAGAATTCTGACTGGTCAGCAGGTGTTTTAACTGGCATTGGCCGGTGGACCAGTGTTAAGGGAGAACGCTACATTACATGTATATTTAAACTGTAGGAAGGTGGGGGTTGATTTTGCCAATGGTTTCTTTTACAATGGAATTTCAGAGTTCACGACAGTCTGTATGTAAGATTGAGCAGTTTCAGCATTTCAGTATCAATGATTCTTATCATTATTAAATATATTTCTAGTAATGAAAATAAGGATGCCTCATAAGTGAACTTAATCAAATCTGGTCCTTGCTCTATGATCAAATATGCCTAAAAATCTCCCTTCTATTCACACAACAGTGAAGTAATGTACATTGTAACCCATGCCACACTTTCCTGTCAGTGTCATCTTTGTATTTTGTGTGTGATAAATCAGTGCCACAGATTGCCACTGCAGAAATTGACAGAGGTGGAGAATTCCTTTCCTAACAGTGACCCAAATTCCATTGCAATTGAGCACAGCTGGTGGCTTCTCCAGTTTACCACTCTCATTGAAGCACTTTGGGCTAGGGCTCTCTACTCTCTGCAGTTATGCATGTTTTGCTCGCAAAAAAACCCTGAAGTGACAGAGTGAGGTACATGTGGGTTAGTTGTCTTGAGAAACAGGCTGACAGTAGGAGGGTGGAACCCCACAAAATAATTGATGGAAACCAGTTTTACAATCATGGATTTTGTTTCTTATTTAACAAATTCTGTATTCTCAGAATTGCTCTCGTTGAATATCATTGACCCTTCCTGGGAGGTACAATGCATCCCAAGAAAAACTGCATTTAATGGAAGAACTGTTATTGCAAACTTCCTTTGGAGTAAGGGCAGGTCTGTGTTTTGTCTCCAAACCCTAACCCCGACCCTTCTAAATCCTCTGAAATCTTATTCAGGAAGTTGTCTGATTTTGGAGGATTTGGGACTGAAGGCTCCAAGAACAATTGCTGGACCAGGGGCTAAGATTGATCCTAACTATGTATCATCTTAATTGCTAAGCAAAGTTTGATGGCACAATACAAATCACTATGGTGATACTGACAACTCATCTTTAGACGAATCTTAGTGCTTTGTGAAATCAATCCCAACTAGGCTTGATCTCACAAAGAGCCAACTTTGATCTCAAGTGCAAAACAATCTTAATTGCTAAGCAAAGTGTGATGTCACAATACAAATCACTATGGCAATATTGGCAACTCATCTTAAAGATGAATCTTGGCTCTCTGTGAAATCGAGCCCAGGCATTCCAATTTAAATCCAAGTATAAGCATTTCGGTGTTGAGTTACCAGAGAGTGGATAATTTTGGAGGATTCAGGAGAATCTTAAGCCAAAGAGGGTTTTAATCAGCGGCTACAAGACCAAGAGAGGTCAAAAGTCAATCCAAGGCTCTTACAGAACCAATAACAACAATTAAACGAGGCCGTAAAAGATGTCCAGAAAGCCAAATTGATACTTGTTCTTGTATGTAAAGTGAATAACCATTGCATTGTCCAAACTCCCCAAAAGACTGGAACTACACGAAGGCCATGGAGGCGATGGCCTCTGTTGCCCCTGGTCTTGGCCTTGGTGCCCTTTCAAAAGTTTCCCATCTATAGACTTTAAGTTTAATCCAATAAGCCTTTTTGAGGTATGGCGGACGTGATAGGAGTGTACTGTTTGGTTTGGGTGTATACACACAAATTTACCCAAACCTTATAGTGTTGTAGCATTGTGTCCGCCATATCTCAAAAAGGCTTATGGAATTGCCCTCTGCAAAATGAAAGTGGCCTTGCCCTCTCCTCATGGATGAAAATCCAGGCCTGCTAAATGTAAGGGGCCCCCTTTCTGATCACATTTCTGTGCGAGGTGCATGGTGTTGTGGGGCACAGGTGGGCCACAGAGTTATGCCCTCTAATGCCCTGGTGTTGGCCTTGGTGCCCCTTCAAAAGTTTCCCATACATAGACGATGTGACCTGTGACATCACATGTTTACAAAAGAGTCACAGAGCCTGGACCTCCTGCAGGCACGATTTGTACACAGACTAATGGAATAAAACATAAAATCTTATATTTTATGGAGATTGCGCTGTCTAATTCCTATCAACTTTTGATATGATGAAAGGGGGCACATCTCAAAACTTGTCCAGCTTTTACTTTCATAATTCTTGGATTTATGTGGAAATTATGACACAAAATGTCAACTTTCCCATAGGACCTGTGTAGTATCTTGCCTGCCAGAATACCCAAAGAATGCACAAGGTCACACTTATTGTAAACAAAGTTCACATGGTCTATACCCTAACATTTTCCAGTAGAAGTGCCCTCTGCAAAATGAAAATGGCCTTGCCCTCTCAAAGATGAAATATCAGGCCTGCATTAAATTTGTTGTCTTGTAATGTTGCTCTTGCGAGGAGCAATTTGGCATTGCCCTGTTTCCCCTTTCAAGATTTCATTTTCATGGGGTAGTTGAGCCCTCGGTTCTTCTGAGAACCGCCAATCACTTAAAAGAGATCTAATTACATGGTGTCACCGCAAATGTTTTTTATGTTAATTGTCTTTCCACCATGCAAACCCACAAGTCCTATTGAGTAGTTTTTGTTGTTTGTCTTTCAGCAGGCAACCATGCCTGTCTCCAAGCCAGTCTCCCCAGGGGCGGTCAACGTGTCTCTCAGTGATGTCCTGGAGGTGCGTTGTGGTCCGCTGTACGAGGAGGAAGTATGGAGTGTGCTCTGCCAGAGTGCCAAGGCGCTGCAGGACATCTTCCTACGAGGTGAGTGAGGGGGTACGGAGTTACAGATACGATATGTGTCGTGAGCTTTCAGCACGTTAATAATAATAATAATAATTGTGGCTTCTTATATAGCGCACATATCCGTCACTCAGTGAAGCTCAAGGCGCTTTTAACGTTCATTATTTTCCTGCAAGGTATTGTGGAGCTACGTTTTTGAAGTATGAGACCAAGTCCTTTACAATGGTTTACAAGGTGCTGTGGCGCAATATGCTGCCGATCAAACCAGGAACACTGGGGCGAACCTCTTCTCTTTTTCGATAAGTGCACTGGGTTCTTTTACGTGCATTACACAACAACCGGGACCTACGGCTTAACGTCCCATCTGAAGGACGAAGCATGTGGTTAAGTGTCTTGCTTAAGGACACAAGTGTCACGACTGGGATTTGAACCCACACTCTGCTGATCAGAAACACCAGAGCTTGAGTTCGGTGTTCTTATCCGCTTGGCCACGACACGCCACAAATGCACGTTCAAATGTACACGTCATGAAAAGGTGAGAAACAAGTTTTTACTCTAAAATTAATCTGAATCTTTTTTATTAAACAGGGGAGGCGGTCGTCCAGGGGTCGCCACGCTTCGTTCTGTGTCCGTACACCCTTCACTTCACTCCAGGCGGGCGTGTCACATTTGCCGAGACGATTGACCCCACCCTCCCGAACATCCACAATTTCCTGTCCTCGGAGGTCTTGTCTGGACATCTGAATCCATCCGACGCTGCTGTGGAGAAGGTCAGTTGGAAATTGATTTCCTCTAAATCCAAAACTGTTAAAATCGTTACCAAATTTGTTATCAATTTTGGTTATTTTATCTCGTCTGTTATTCTAGTGTGTAATTTTGTAACCTTGTATAATTGTTCTACTTTTGTATTTTGCCTTTTACAGTGTTTTTATCCCTTTTTATTGCCAAAGGCTGGCAGGACCAGTGAGCGATACTTTTTATTATCTATTCTCCTGTAGTATGTAATTTTGTAACTTTTTAACCTTTGGCTAATGACTTTTGTCTTTTTATCTTGCTTTGTTTTTGTACTTAGCGCTTTGAGGCTGTTTTGCGGCAATACTGCGCTTTACAAGTTCCTTTTTATTATTATTATTACTATTAATAATTAATGCAAAGACAAAGCTTAAAGGGAACTTACATTACAAAGTTGGTAATTGTGTTTTTTTTTCAAAAAAAATGGATTTGTGGGGTAGGATTTGATATGAAATTATATCCTGCCACTGACCTGTTTACACTTGGTCATCAAGTTTTTCATTTCATTTTCATTTATTAATTCTGGTTGTGAAGTCGAGGACTCTATGAAAAGCAAACTTAATCACTATACTAGCCAAGAACCCCATTGTGAGAATACAAAGAAGGAAAATTCAGTTTTAGATGTGGGAGGAAAACCCCAGAGAAATGCTCCAGGGAAAACCCACGCAGTAAGGTAGAGACTGTAAAACCCAATCCACATAGTCCCCCGGTGGGATTCGAACCGGGGTCCTAGAGGTGGAAGGTGAGGAAAGATACCACTACACCAACCCAACCCAAAGTTAGCTTGACATTTCACTAGTCCACCAGCTTTTTCACTGGTCCATGGTTCATTTTAGATAGGGCTGCTTTTTCAGCACTGAACTAGCCAACCGAATCACTTGGAGATAGTTTTAACTGGTCCTCGGGTGTTTTAACTGGCAATTGGCCAGCGAACCAACGCTGCTAAGATCTGCATGACTGGCTTTTCTGGTCGGGGTAGGGGGTTTGTAAATCTTAAGTGCCACTGACAAAACAATTCCAAGGGCGTTGGGTCATGTTCCTTGTGTGTATACATAGCAATGATTACTGGTTCCCATTGTAACAATAAGGTACCAGCCTATTTTGAACTTTTAACAAACAAAATGACTCCACCAACGCAAATGTCTGTAGTGAGATTTCTCTTGAAAACTTTGATGATTTTTTTTCTTCCTTTTTTCAGATGTTGGTGTACTCTCTTGGGACTACATTGTTCTGGTCCGCTGAGTACGCTACGTCGCCACCGAGCCGAGCGTCCTTGACCCATGACCTTCACTCCATCCTGCTTGCCATGACTAACAAAAATGCGGACTCCAGGGTGGCTCTCATACACATCTTAGAGGTAAAAGAGGCGGCCATCTTTATCCCATAATGATACACATGCCTGTGGTATTTCTGAAGCCTTTCTCCAGATTCAATTTGTGTGTGTGAAAAATTACCTCTTTCTCTAAAACTACATTACTCAAAAGGTGTCGTTTCTAACAATGTTTTATAATATCAACAGCTCTCCAGTGCTCTTTACCATCTAAGTTGTTATGGTCATTCATTTTTTGGAGTAATTACCAATGGTAAACTCTCCAATTAAGTCATTAGAAGACTGTTAGACTCTAGGTGGCAGCAGACAGGCTTGGTGACCTATTTTTACTTCCTAAGAACCAAAGCTAATACTTTGTTATTCCTTGACAGGCTTGTACACTACATGCAAGGCAGGCAAACACAGGAATCCCTTACTCACATCATGTGATGAAACTCAGTAAAGTCGTCATGGGTAGTGTGTATGAGGTAAGTTATTCTCAGACGACACCCCCAAAGAACATAAAAGCAAAATAATTTTCTTGACTTTTGGCGCAGTTTCAACTGATTTTATTTTCCAACAAGATCTGGTCATCAGTTACCAGTTTGGCAAACATGTACGAAAATACATGAAAATACAATACTTAATCATGACTTAATCAAAGGCAAATGCCCACGGGCAGCTTGCCCAACAAAATGTACCGGCCCGGATTCCTTGGCAGCTTGCCAAAGATAAAATGAGGGGGCAGGTTGCCCAGTCTCTATACCACACAAAAACAGCAGTGTTCTAAAATAATGACATAAATGCCTACAAGGCTTAAAATGATTGTCGAACGCCCTGTATCTCTTTGGAACTCCCTGCCCGGTGCATGTTTCCCTCCATCCTACAATCTAGACTGTTTTAAGAGGAATATCAATTCCTACCTTCAGCTCCCCTGAGTTATTTTCATCTTAAGTTTTCTTGTAGCCCCTTAACAAGAGTGGCTTTTAGCCTAGTTTGGGGTAGAAAATTAAATAACAAATATGAAAAAAACATGGTACTGATAATCTGACAATATGCTTAAATTATTGTTTGCGCAAGTTGACACCCCTTTTCATTTCCTCCCCATATAATCAGCTGGACACAATCATTGATGAAGTTGATGGAGACCTTAACAGCAGTAACCCATTCAACGGAAGTGGTTCCCCCTCACAGAATGGTGTTCCACTCGAACACAACAGAAACTCAGGTACAGCCATTTTCCAAAAAACAGTTCTCTTTCTAAACTAATGTTTGCTTGATCTTCTTAATTTATCGTCTTTTGTGTGACTGTTCAGACGCACTTATTCTACCCTCCCAAATATATTTTCTACTTTTTGAAAGTGGTCTCCAGTTTCACAGAACCAAAACAAGAATTTACCATGCACAGGAACAAAAACTTACTTGGCTAAACCAGACGGCAGACTAAACAAATTGTATAATGTATACAACATGCCGCTGGTAGCGCTCTTGTTATTCTTGGCATTTTGCAATCAAAGTTGACAAATATAGGATTTGAGGCAATGCATGGTGGGGTATCGATGTATATTTGGCTTGCGGTAACGCCATGTGTATATCTACTTTGCTGTGTAGATTTTTGTTCTTTGAGAACTTGTCTTGCTATGTATTCTACTGCCGCGGAGTAGGTTTCGGAATTCGGGAGACTATTCTACTGCCACAGAGTAGATTTTTGAATTTCGGGAGACTACCAAGTTCTGAAAAGAACTGTCCTGCTTCTTAACTACTACCTGTTGACAAAGTTGACAAACTTTAGATTTTTGCATAGCACCCCCCCCCTTGCATATAACGTCATAAGCTCAAATAGCGCCCTCATTGAGGTAAAAGGAAGACCTTTTACTCGGCTAAGAAAAGTGCATAGCATGTACAGTTGCCATTTTCATACATTAAATAGATGTTTAAGTTTGCATTGTTTGATGTCAGCGATGAGGGTCTATGCAAGGGGGTCTATTGGCCGAGTCAAGTCCCCAACCTTCACCTGTTGCAAACTCAAACATTTTTGATATAAATTGCTCTTTGGACATTAGTTTTGCTGAGCAAATATCAGCAGGGCACCAGTCACAAGTAATAACGTGGTGTTTTCACTGGTGTCCTGTTTCTACAAGAAAAACCTGAAAGTTGTGTAGCTTTTGCCTTGTCTGAATGACCGGCTTTGACAGTGGCTACGGGAAGATTCCGAGAGGGCCTACTCTTCAACATTGTTGCGGCTGCTGCAGCCACAGCCAAAGTTGCTCGATTTGGACACAGCCTCAGCAAATGAATTGTAGTCTGCTGCCCTCTGTTGGCAAAGCCTGTCATTTCACACGAGTAGATTTCTCAACCTTGAGGTGGTGGTGTTTTACTCTACTAACCCTGATTTGGTCGGCTCAGTGCTATAAGGTCATTAATTGCAATTTCAAACTCGCAATGATTAAAAGCTCATTAAATGAAAAATTTGTATCAATTTGAAAACAACTAAATCAAAACCAACAAATAAATGTTTTACTGAGAAAATATATGTTTCTTTTTGCCAAACAAATACCTCAGAGACCACTCCTGATCAATAAACTCCATTTACCAGGAGGTCCAAAATATGCAAAAGCAATTTGATGAAATACATACAAATTGCACTAATGACCTTATAGTCCTGAGCAGACGATTTGTTCTTGTGGTGTGCCTAATATTGATCTCACTGTGACACCCCTCTTGTCTGACTCCTAGACTCTTTCTTCGCACTGCCGTACCTCTCGTACCACGACGTGCGCCCCTTCTATCAAAACTTCACCCCTCCTTACCGTTTCCAAGATTTTCAGCCGTGTTCCTGCAGTTTTCCCGCACCCTGTCCATGTAAGTTTTACTAATCAAACTATGTGTGGTCTGTACCTTGACTCTCATTCAAAGAATTAGGTGTGATAGATGTATAGTTTTGAAGGCACCACTCTTATTAAACCCTTTAGAGACCACAGCGGCCACAAACGGCTTGTACCAAGCCGCAAACGGCAGCCACAAACGGCTTGTATCAAGCCGCAAACGGCAGCCACAAACGGTTTGTACCAAGCCTCAAACAGCAGCCATTAACGGTTTGTACCAAGCCGCAAACGGCAGCCACAAACGGCTTACCAAGCCGCAAACGGCAGCCACAAACGGCTTGTACCAAGCCGCAAACGGCAGCCACAAACGGCTTGTACCAAGCCGCAAACGGCAGCCACAAACGGCTTGTACCAAGCCGCAAACGGCAGCCACAAATGACTTGTACCAAGCCACAAACGGCGGCAAGATCTGATCTACTTCCACTCAACTAAAAGGGTCAAAATAAAGGTCACGACCTGAATTGACATTTTCTAATGTTTCTCATGTTAACATAGTATCTATGTTTCTAAAAACAAAACAAAATTTGCAATTTATAGTATTTTTTTCAGACACTTTTACAAGAACAAATTGTTTAACAAAATCAATAACAAAACCATGTCTGGGCGTATGGTGATGATTATACAGAAATGAATGGTCTCTAAACGGTTAAAACGGAGCCTCACTTTGATTTCTGGAGCCTTTTCCAAACCTCGGCTTGGGCACCGGCTCTGACTCCAGGCTCTGTGTGATGTTCGAACCGCCGCGTGCAAAATACACGCTGCTCCAAAGTTTGATAATGGAACCCAAGCGGGAGACGCAGCCCAAGCAGAGGTTTGGGAAAAAGGCCCAGTAGTTGTGTACTTACTAAACATCAAAATGTCTATTTTAAATGGTTTTACCTGTACACCGATGTGTGTAAAACCAAATATAATATTCTTTATCCCGATGCAAATTTAACGTCTATCAAAATGTCTGTTCTGTGAGAACTAATTTACTGACAAACCTTTTTTTGTCCTTCAAATAAATTTTTCTAAAAAATATTGAATAAAAGGACTTCTTTACATCTCATTTTAACCTCCTATGAAACTAGTTACTCAAACTATGATTGCTGCAAATGATGGTGAGCACCAAATTCAGAAGCTCGTGTGTAAAATTGCCAAAGTCGGAGAACTAAGCGAGAATTTGAGTCAAAGTGTGATGAGATTTTGTTCGGACGGAATGCACATTACTTATTAAGCATTGTGTTTTCTGTATGTTTGATCTTTTGGGGAAATTGAAACAAATTCTTTCAGCCTTAAACCAATTATTTTGGAATTGAAAGTGACAATTTAATTTTTGAAGTTTTACTGTAAATTTAATTTAACGTACTCAATTTATATTTGATTTGTGACGAGGTGAGTTTGATATTATGTTGCAGGTCGTTTAAGTCCAGCTAAGAGACAAAACCATTATCAGAACTCTAATAACAATCACTCGCCATCGAGCAAGCGCCCTCGCTCATCCAAAGATGGTCGTCATTACCACCACGAGCCGGATGTCAGCAGTCACCACAGCAGGTCCAGATCCCTCAAACGAGACCCGAGTGCCTCGGGCAGACATCACCTGTCCAATATCAGCACGAGCACGGTGGACTCGCGAGACAGCTATGACGAGCGTGATACTCACCACCATCCTCACAGAACTCAGAGAACCACGGGGGTCGAGGAAACGGGTCGCTCGTACCACCTGTCGGATATCTTCACCCCAACCTTACCCCCATCAAGGGATCACTCTCGCGAAAGATCCAGGGATCGTTCCCGTGACCGGATGAGAGATCGCTCGCAGGACCGCTCACGAGACGGCATGAGGGAGAACTCACAGGAGCGACTCATCAAAAAGTCGCACCGTTCCTCGCCAGCGGGAGAGGGTAAACGCTCGCAAACCAACGCTGTATACGACCGACTCAACGAGAGGCGGGACCGGTTGCGACTCTTGAGGGAGCAACTCGGTATCAAGCACCGAGACATCGATCTCAGGAGACCGTTACTCGGTTACCATAGTGACAGCGGGACTGTGAGCGATGACGGTAGTGAGGTCAGAGGTCAGAGGCCAGAGGTCAGAGCAAGGTCACTCAAGTCGTTGACCTCTATGGAATCGGCTCAAGAGGGTCAGTAGTGGATTGATTACAATCTATCTCCATCCTAGGATTTCTTTTATTTTAATTTTATATAAAGAAGTTTTCTTTGTTCAACCCAAAATCATTTAATATTTACCCAGTCAGTTTCCCTTGTGGTCCATTACTTGATATATGATATATAAAAATAAAGTCACCATCTTGGTCATGTTCCCTGTTTCCAATAACAGTAATGAATGCTAACATTCATTGCACATGGCACCAGACTATTATTTCGTCCAGCCTCAGTTTGGTTACAATGAGTTGGAATGGAGTAAAATCAAGATGACCACACCGTGATAAAGGTCTATTGTCAGACACGCTTGCCATTTGGTGAGTCAAAGTACACGTCTAAGTTAAGGTAAGCTTGTAAATGCTGCATTGCCTAAAATGTGCACTACGCTGTATAACACAATGGCATATTGACTCTAAAAATGGCACAACCAAGATTAGTGTAATGAGGACATGCTTGCCATTTTGGGAGTCAACTTGCATGTACAAGTTATGGTAAGCTTGTAATCATAGCATCGCCTAAAATATGCACTAGAAAAATAAATTACCTGGAAAAAATAGTTGTCAAAAGCCTACAGGGCCCAATTTCATAAAGCATGTCAGCACAAAAACTTGCTAAGCACAAAAAACTCTTGCTTAGGAAAAATAGGTTACCAGCCAAAATATTATACAGTTACCATTGCTGTGACTGGTACTCCACTTATTTATTGCTTAGCAAAGAAGTTTGCTTAGCAGAATTTTCTGCTGAACAGCTTTATGCAGGGCCCTTCATAGAGCTGCTTCAGCAGACAATGTTGCTTAACAATTTTCTGCTAAGCAGAAATGAGCAGGATGCCAGTCACAATTTGTACTTGTTACATGGTAGTTTGGCTGGTAACCTTATTCTGGTAAGCGCAATTTTGTTATGCTTAGCTACTTTTTGTGCTTAAGCAGCTCTATAAAATTGGGCCCAGGTCTACCTGGGTTTGGTTTATTACCAAAAGATATGATGATAATTTATTAGCGATTTCTGTTATGATTCGTCCATTTCTGTAGGGAGTTACTATCCAGACCAGCACCAGTATGCCTCGTCGGATTCGTTATCAACGGACCACGGTAGGGTCAACGGTCAGAGAAACCACAGAGCTGACCCTAGGGGTGTGGAGCGTCGAACCCAAGACCAGCCAGTCCAAGCCGCGTCTAAACCCTCGTCACGTCGTAGAGTAGAGGGTGCACAGCGGCAGAATAGTGGTGCCCCTGAGAGGGTACCGGTTAACGGACAAGCACCGAACGGGACCAGGGACCCACCCAAGAAGAAACTAAAGGTAAACATTTTGTTCATAGAGCAATTTTAATTGTAATTTTGGTGTTGTTTTTTTTGTCAGCATATTTTTCAACATTAAAGGTATCATACATGTTTGGTAATGACTCAAAACAAATATTAGCATAAAAACTACTTGGTAACAAGCAACCGAGAGCTGTTGATAGTATAAAACATTGTAGGAAACGACTCCCTCTGAAGTAACGTAGTTTTTGAGAAAGAGATAATTTCTCACTAAAATAATAAAAACTTCTTGCAAGAAGTTTTTATTCCTCTCTGAAAGCACACAAATTTGTACAACAAGGGTGTTTTTTCTTTCATCATTTTCTTGCAACTTCGATGACCAATTGAGCTCAAATTTTCACAGGCTTGTTATTTTATGCATATGTTGGGATACACCAAGTGAGAACACTGGTCTTTGACAATTTCCAAAACATGTTCAGTGCCTTTAAGTCACCTACCCGTAACATTTTCCAGTGTGAGTTGACACTGATGGTTTGAAACTTTGGTATTTTAAACAGAAATTCTTTGGGCCTGAGTTCGTGGTGATGAGCAGCACTGCTAACGAATCTTTGGATATGATGCCGTCAATATTGGTGAGTGCTGTCAAAAGTATGACATAACATTTTATAATCAGGTTGGCTCAGTGGTTTCTTTCTCTGCACCTCTGTGCACCCCGGTTCGAATCCCTCTTCAGACCGGAGCCTTACATGTGGATTGGGTTTTCAGTCCCTACCTGATTGCGTGAGTTTTTCCTTTTTAGGATTCTCTTCCCACATCTATAACTGGTTATTTTGTCCTATTTTTACGCGACCGCGAAGCGCTATACTCGTAGCAAACTATGTACTATACCCTTAGCAACCCTTGTAATACACTTGTAGCAACCAGTGTACTATACCCATAGCAACCAGTGTACTATACCCATAGCAACCAGTGTACTATACCCATAGCAACCAGTGTACTATACCCATAGCAACCAGTGTACTATACCCATAGCAACCAGTGTACTATACCCATAGCAACCAGTGCACTATACCCATAGCAACCAGTGTACTATACCCATAGCAACCAGTGTACTATACCCATAGCAACCAGTGTGCTATACCCATAGCAACCAGTGTACTATACCCATAGCAACCAGTGTACTATACCCATAGCAACCAGTGTACTATACCCATAGCAACCAGTGTATTATACCCATAGCAACGGCTGCTTCTTGGTACCTAGAGGTCTGGGCTCAATATATGTATGTGGTGTTATAAAATAAATTTTGACTGCTTCAAAGTATGGTTAAAAGCTACAACTCCCTTGGTGATCCGGGGGTCGTCTAGTTTCCCTCGGGTTTGCCTCGGGGAAAATAGAATGTGCCGAGGATCATCTTTGGAGTTGTAGTTTTTACCATAGCACTCGAAGCAGTCAATATTTGTATATAATCTTCTGGTATTTGAAGGCGCTCAAATTATTCCTCAACAGGTAATTAATGGTTTCTTGAATGGAACCCGTAGCTCCTTAATAATAACTAGTTTTTGTATATAGCGCTTTATCTACGGACGTCTCAAAGCGCTTATCATTATTTATTTACAGATAGGTTTTTGAAGTTTATGAATTATGAGACCCACTTATGTAACACCTTGTAATAATAATAATAATAATAATAATAATAATAAACAGTTTTTATATAGCTCAAAATTACAGTGAAGTCTCAAAGCGCTTTTGGAAAGTCAAGAGAGAAAAACCAAGACTGTAGAATACAAATTACAAATACAAAAATTACAGAAAATACAGAAAGAACCACAAAATGCATACAATGAAAAAAATAGTTATTTCACAAAAAGACATGGAGCGACCCACTCTATAGTTGAGTTTCCAAAGAGTGAAATACGGGGATGGGTTGGGAACTGTGGCTAGCCCTAATACCTCAGAAGTTTGTGTTGAATTATTTATTATTATTTTCTTTGCAGTGTAAAGCGGGGAAGATCCCACCCGACCGTAAAAAGGTCACAGTGGTCCTGCTTAATGGCCGGCGACTTGACCTCATGTGTGACCTGGGGATAATAGGTCAGGAGATGTTTGACCTTGTGGCGTCACATATCGGCCTGAGTGAGAAGGTTTACTTTGGGCTGACATACATCAAAGGTGAGAGATGGACAGTAATAACTAGGTCTTGTATAGCGCTTTTTACAACAACAGATCAATGCGGCCAATACAGGGTTTGCCCTTAACTTTTTTAGTGACTTGCCAGCAGGACCAGTTAGCTTGTCATTTCACTGGTCCCCCAGCTTTTTCACTGGTCCATATTTCAAATGAAATAGGGATGCTTTTCAACACTGAACTAGCCAGCCGGACCATTTGGAGTGAATTTTGACTGGTCCTCAAGTGTTTTAACTGGCATTTGGCCAGCGGACCACTGTTAAGGGAGAGCGCTGTTCAATAACATTCCTGTAATCTTTCTCAGCTACCTAGGGAGTATACAGCCCCAGGCTGCCGTGGTGCTCCGAAGGCTTTTCAAACACAATATCAACCTCTACCCTTGCAGGTACCCATTTATACCCCTGGGTGAAGAGAAGCAACTGTAGTAAAGCATTTGCTCAAGGATACAAGTGTCGTAACCGGGATTCGAACCCACACCCCGATGACTTAACCACAAGAATTTGAGTGTGGTGCACTAAACCACTTGGCAATGACACCCTACAGTGCCTCAGTTACTGAATGGCATTCTGAATGTTTTTCTTGATAGACATTTTGAGATTTGTAATTATCAGGAATGTGATTTATCCGTTTTTAACCGGAAATCCTTTCTTTTGTGCACCCCAAAAAAGAAATCCGTTCCCCCCCCCAAAAAAAATTATAATAATAAATTTTTAATTTCTTTTTTACCTTAGATCAAATTCATAAAATAAAATGAAAATAAAATCATATATAATGCCCCAGATTGCAGAGTAGGGCTTTTAAAACCAAAGATAAATGTTATTAGTGGGCTTCGTGCTCTCAAGTTTTTGAGCTCGCAAGCTTTGGCGCATTGCGCTTATAGTTCAGGGTTTTTTTTAAACAGCCTATCACATCACTGAATTATATATTTTGTGTAACACAACACATCAAGTAACTGAAAATAATTAGTTTTAACAAGTGCTCGATTTCACAAAGCGCAGCGTTGAGAACAAGTTGACCCCGTACATTAACAGTCTGCTTTTTGTTGTTGTTTGATTTTCAGATGGAGAGTATTTCTTCCTGGATTCAGATGTCAAACTCTACAAGGTTGGCCCGGATTCCTGGAAAGAAGAAGCCAAGAAAGGTTCCAAGAAGGTCGTCACTGCGGATAAATTCACTCTCTTCTTCCGCATCAAGTTTTATCTGGAGAATACGGCCATGTTGAAGTGAGTTGGAAGTTGCAGATTTTAGAAGAAGTGTATTTTCAGGGATGAGATTGTTGACACAACAACAATTTGGTCTTAAAGCAGAGTTGGAAAGATTGTGTCTTATTTCTGTTTGCACTGCCAAAGGTATTCCCAGGAAGGTGTTGGCCGAATTGCAATCTATTGTACCTAGAAGATGCTGAAAACATGATGGCTAAATTCTCAAGAAATGACTGATTTTTAGATTTAATTAGATTTTCTCAATTAAAGGCAGGGTATACTTTTGGTAACAGCTCTCCAGTGCTCTTTACCAAGTAAGTTTTTATGGTCATTTAATTGTGGAGTAATAATACCAAAGTTCACCCTGCCTTCAAGAACATGGGAAGGTAGTGCATTCTGCTCTACCAGCCAGGCTCCTAGTGGATGATACTCATGTCTACATCCATACAGACTGTGAAGGGGGTAACCCTAGCCCTGTTTCAGCCCACAGGAGTAGGTGGCAACGTGCCTCTGGTGATAGTTGATTTGGGTCGATGGCTCAAATCAGCTAAGTGTAGCCCTCACTTTGAAGTGGCCGTCTGGCCTTGTGAGGCGATCTCTCATAAAAAATAATACAAAATAAAAAAAGGTTTTCTCTGAGCGTGCTTTGTTTTTTCTGTGTTATTTTATAGGGACCAACTTACACGCCACCAGTACTACTTGCAGCTGCGGAGGGACATCCTTGAGGAGAGGACGCGATGCGACGAGCAGGCCGCTTTACAGCTTGCCTCCCTGGCCCTGCAGGCCGAGATGGGGGACTATCACGGCGAGACCATGGGCCGGAACTACTTTCTTCCCGAGCACTATGTCCCGTCGGAGATCATTGATACGTTGGGCGTGCCGAAGATTCGTCAGACGCTTCCTCCGATGCATGCCACGCATAACGGCATGGGGGAGCTGCAAGCGGAGATGGGATTCCTAATGGTATGTTTAAAAAAAAAATTAAACAAAATTACCCAGTCAGTTCCCCCTGTGGTTTACTGATTGATATTTGAAATAAAAAAGTTGCATCCCCTTAAGGTGATCCCCTGGCTGGCGCTTCCCAGGTTGTATCGTAAACTTGGGTGTGATCCCTGGCTACACGGCGTTACAGGTTGAATGGCTTCTGACTGGTACCCACGAACAAAGATATTGACAAAATAGGGAAACCGCCAACATTAGGGGTAGATAGCTCAGTTGGTAGAGCGCTTCAATTTAAACAGAACCTGTAAGTTGGGAATGTATTAAAAAGCATCTGCTGAAGGACTACTCGAAGATCTGAGTTTGAACAGTTTTGTAATTAATATGCTGTAAAGTCAATTCACTTGAACTCCCCAAAGGAGGAACTGAAAATTGATTAGAACTCTGAATTAATGTTTATTTGGCTTGCGGTAAGCAGGACAGTTTTTTTCAGAACTTGGTAGTCTCCCGAATTCTGAAAATCTACTCCGCCGCAATAGAATACATAGCAAGACAAGTTCTCAAAGAACAAAAATCTACACAGCAAAGTAGATATACACATGGTGTTACCGCAAGCCAAATATACATCGATACCCCACCATGCAATGCCTCAAAATCTATAACTCTGATTTATTGGTAATGTTTTTGGACGCAGGAAGCGAGGAAGCTACAGGAGTACGGAATCCACTTCCACCGGGCGTCTCGCAGCAAGAAGGACCCCAGCGCCTCTATCTGGCTTGGCATCTGTACTCGTGGCATCATCGTTTATGAGAAACGGGGCCGGATCAGGCAGCAGGTCCATGCTCATCCGTGGCACCTGACTAGGAAGATTGCCTTCAATGTAAGAACTCATTACAAGTTTCTTTTTTTTCGTATTCGCTGAATACAAGCAAATGGATTAAACAAAATAAATTAAAAACAACGATAATTGAAAATTTAACAAAAATATTGTTAGGACCAGTCAAATACACAGTAAGCTAAAAAGATGAACTAGTTAAAAATAGTTGTAGAAATTGAATAATAGATCAAAACTTTCAATAAATTACAACGCTACAAAAATACTGTTTGAAAAGATGAGTCTTAAGGCGAGACAATGGTGGCAGCCTGTACATTTTTGTGTCCTACATTTCTACAACAGGACAAAGGTTTGACATCGGAATAACACAATAACCCCCCCCCCCAAAAAAAGGGATATTGCGAGCCTGATTGCCAGTACCTAGTGTACCTCTTTGTATGGGTGAAACAAAGCATAGCACGTTGTCCCGGTGGATATTCAAGTCAACCGTCCGGCTGCCAGCAAAAAATTGAGGGCACTTCGAAGTTGTTCTGGCCATAAGAAACCTCTCTGCTAAATAGGCCAGTTCAGAAAAACTTGTTGGATATACACGCCATCAGATGTGAAGTGGGCCCAAATCTCTTTCCTTTTGTCTGTTTCCAAAAGCCCATTTGAAAACAAGTCTCTTTCTATATATCCTTCTTCTTAATCTTAAAAATGTTGACTTCTTCTTTTTTCTTGTCCCCAAGACCTCTGTATCTCAGAGTCCAAGTTCTTGGCCGTCTTTAAATCTGTCTTAAGATTCAGGCTTGAAAAAGTCGTCTCGGGTAAAATTTATTGATGTTTTTCTTTGCGGTAATTTGAGATTGTTAGTCTTTTTATAAAACAGAGAAGGAGGTTCACTGTTGAGGGAAACGACGGATCCACCAGTAAGAATATTCACTATACGGAGGACTACAAAAAGTGAGTAAATCCGAAATCGCAGTTGGAAATGTCCGCTCAAAGAATGAAGAAAACTTCAGGGATGTGATTTCTCCGTTTTAAACCGGAAATCCATGTGATTTTTTTGCCCCCCCTTTTTTTTTACCTAAGATCAAATTCATAAAAAAAATGAATATAAACAGATAAATCGCCCAAGATTGCCCAAGGTGGATTTCGATTGAAACCGCTTTTGCAAAAAAAAGTTTCAAATTTGTATAAATGAGAAGAATGAGTCAAGTTTATTATTCAAGGGGACCTAGACGTATTTGACAAGGTTTGAGTGTGTTCTCTGTTGCAATAATTGCTGTTAAATATTGATGTAACCCCTTCATGGGGTCTAGGATTTGTTCATATCTTCTTAAATAACAATATTTCTAATTTTGTGTCAACAGAGGGCGCTATATGCTGCAGCTGTGCCAATCACAACATAAGTTTCAGATGGCGATGAGATTGAAGGCTAACACATCGCACAAGTTTGGCCAAGGTAAAGAAACGTCCCCCGTCTTGATAAAAAAATGTTAACATTTGCGTATATTTGAGTCGTTCCGTAACTACGTTTTTAAATTTTTACTTCGGAAATATTCCAGATTTCCCAATGGAGGCCTCGGAATCCTACACCGACTCGCTGCGCTTTTCACCATACAACGACTACCCAGACGACGAACTGGACTTCTCTGAGGACAACGAGGGCAGTATACAGAACTCGGTCCCCGAAAGTCTCTTCCAAGAGGGCAACGAATACCAGAACAATGGCCGATTCATTTCTGATTACGAGGAAATCGGTCGCAGAGATCGAGGGTCATCTCCAGAGAGGAGACTTGGTCGAGAGAGGGAACCACCGCCGGAGTACAATAATAAACCGGCATATCCATATCATTCCCGAGAGAGGGATGACGAACAGACTGTGATGGTGGACGACAGGCGTAAGCCAAGCCGCAATAAAGATTATCACAGCAAAGAGACCCTCCCCTATGATGAGCTGACGCCTGAGCGGTCAGCGAGTCGGAGGTCCGAAGGTCGTCGGGTGTCGGAGTCTCGCAGCAGTCGCCTTGAGAGACAGAACCAGCATCTTAGCTTCCACAGTGGGAGCTCCAACGAGACGAGCAACCACCGTACACCAAGCCAGGCGTCTCGCTACAAAGACGGCGAGCCTAGTGGGTCAGGGGTGAAGGGTCGTACCCCGGAACCCAGACCGCAGCCCAGCCGAGACGACTTCGATGATGAGCATCCGTATGCCACTGTGGCGGATATGGAACGAGAAATTAATCAGCGCGCTCGGGAAGAAGATGAGCTTGATGGGCGGCGGATATTGGGCTTGGATGAAGTTGATGCCCCCTTTGTCATAGGTAAACAGCACAGATTTTGATTGTTGCTTATTGATTCTTCTAGTTAGTGTCTTACAGTTTTTTCCCTCAAAATAGTTAATGGCCTGACGTTTCAACCCTAGCAGAGTCTTTCTTGAAGGCTAAATGACAACACAACACACATAAACAGGTATACAAGTTTAACAAAAGCAGTTCAGGTGTGTTGTGTTGTCATTTAGCTTTCGAGAAAGACTCTGCTAGGGTTGAAACTTCAGGCCATATTTTTTGCATTTATACCATAGGTCCTTTTGGTTGGTAAGCAGTTTGCAACAACTAAGTCTATTTTCACAGTTTTATCCCTTAACCCTGTAATTGCTACCTCGTGCCCTCATGTTAATAATTTGGGTACAAACTCGGATGAAGAAATGAGAAACCTTACCATCATGATGATCTGAACACCAGTGTCTGGGGGATCCGAATTGCTTGTTTACCTTTCTAAAATTGTTTACGTTTGTGGTTTTGCGTTTTGTAAGCCCTTCAAAATCCATTGTATGGAAATGTGTGATGGATATGGTACCCCAAATCCGCCGGCACAAGGCCAGGCATACATATTTTACACAGATTAAAAAAATATGGGTTACCATTGTGTGGAGTATTTTGATGGCTTATAAGTCAATACTTGACTTTCTAAGTAATCTCCGCTAGACTATAGGCCTTGAAGCTTAAAGATTTTATCGGGACCAGAAATAGTTTTTATGAGACCAAATGTATATCGTTCTTTTTCTATATAATCTGTCATGATCATTGCTTTTTCAGATGCGAGTATCAGAACTCACGAGCGTACCCGGCAGACGGCGCTCGATGATCGCACGGAGGTGATCAGTGAGACACTGCAGGAGAGACTCGATGAGCTCCCGAGCCCGGAGAAACCTGAGAGGGATATCAGTATCGTCACTCTCAAGAAACACCCACAACACGGGTTGGGTATGTCAGAGTTTCTCTCCTCCCTCTTCCCTTCTCTTCTCTCTGCCCGCCACTCACCTCCCAGTGCAAGCCTCCCTCCGCCCACCTCCCAGCGCCCGTCTCCCGCCGCCCGCCGCCCGCCGCCTGCCGCCTGCCCCCTGCCTCCCCTGCCTGCAGCGTCGGTTTACTTCGTGCAAAGGCGAAATAATACAGGGAAAGAATGGTATCAAACAAAAACATTGTACATAATTAACTGTGGTGTGTTGTGGCCGAGCGGAGCGCACTGGACTCAAGCTATGGTGTTTCCTGATCTGTGAAGTGTGGGTTCGAGTCCCGGTCTTGACACATTTATGTCCATACTTTATTTTATCGCATAAACGATAAAGTACGTTATTCGGCGCTGAGACCCCAAGTCAGCTGAGCCGTTTTGGAGTATACATTGCTCAAATTTGTTTTCTTGATATCGCCCTCTGTTGCCAGGTTGTTGTGCAATGTTGTTGGTTAGACTAGCCTTGGTGATGACTCAATAGTTGGACGTCACCCAAAAAGGCTAGCTGCCTCTTTCCCGGGGGCTGCAGGGCTGACCTTTATGCAAATTGCTTGTGTGAATCTTTGACCAATCAAAATTTGTGAAATTTGTTTATAAGATGACTAAACTGGAGCGCCTAAATAAAGGAGCTAAATAAAACTAATCCTAAACGCTATGTCTATCAACCCAATATATTAAATTTCATAAGACAGCAGCCATCTTGTTTCTCTCCCATTCAAATCAATGCAACCAAAATGAGGCTGGAAGGGAAAGTAGGCTGGTCCCTCTTGGGTAGTATGAGAAACACAACTCGATATTGTTCATGAACACAGGGAACTTGACCAAACTTTTCATCATCCTCCTGCATCTTTCTCATCCCCTGGCTCTAAAGGTATCACCATCGTTGGAGGTGAGAATTCCCGCAACCTTGATCTCGGTATCTTCGTCAAGTCGGTCATCCCCGCGGGGCCGGCAGACCTTGATGGCAGACTGCAGCCGGGGGATCGTATTATCTCCATCAACGGCCAGAGTCTTGAGGGCGTCGGACATCGTGTTGCAGTGGACATCCTCAGTAATGCACCCACCACTGTACAGCTGATTGTATCCCAGCCAAGATCATCAAGTCCAGGTTAGACCACACAACAAATTGATCTAGTTATACAGTAAAGACTCACCTTGAGCATTCCATAGTATTTGCTGGCAGGCAAGAAGCTACTCCATTCATATGAGAAGTTTCGCTTTTGTGTCTTTTACAAGAATTTTCACATAAGTTTGCTCTATATTATTTTCTTATTTACAGATTCTAAGCCGAGGCCTCATGTTGTAGAAGAAGAGTTGATTACTCCAGCCCAAGCCAGCCAATCACATGCTCAGCTTCCTCTACCTACCGACAATACCCAGCCCGAGAGCCCAGCCACTCAGAAACGAAAAAGCACCCCTCCAAAGAAGCCACGCCGACGGCCGCAGAGTTTCGGCTCCAACTACAGCCTTGCCTTGTCGGACGCAAGTCATTTGAGCGACGGGAGTGGTTCCAAGACTCCCCCGCAGGCGATCCGTGCACGTTATCTCACAGCAGAGAACACCAGACCGCCCCGTGCAGTCAGATCAAACCAGAACAACCAGGATAGCGAACCGGAGCGAAATATCACGGAACCAGAAGGTCAGGGGTCGGTTAGAGGTCAACGGAAGTCTCCGAGCATTTACAGTGATGTTCATTTCAGTTCAGATGCCAGCGGTGACGTTCCGACCCCAGAAAGCTCAGACTTGGAGGACCTCTTCCCAGAAGAAAACCAGAAGTCGACGAAACCAAGTCTGATAAAACTCGGGTCTCTTGCCAACTCCTTGAACTCTCCACTCAGTGGGTTTACCTCGCCGGGCGATGCCGCTGACTCCGCAGCAGACGTCACTACAGACAGGACGAGAACAGAAGATGATTTTGGTAAGGAAGAGGAACGCCAAAGGTCAGATGAGGGTCAGAGAGAGGTCAAAGGTCAGACTGAGTTGAAGCTGGGTGAGGAGTACAGGGTACATCTGAAGAAAACCAACAATAGCCTTGGAATAAGCGTAACAGTGAGTCAAATTTGTCATCCATTTTTTTTCTTTTTTCAAACAAGATTTCTCCTTTAACATCAGTGAACAACAGATTAACGCTCTACTATCTGACCACTTAATATCATCCACTGTGGTTTTGAACAATAGATAAACTATGCCAGCCTGCAATATGATATCATGTGGTGAATGCGTCTACACAGTACACAGTCAACCCTCCTACTGTTTGACCATTCAATATCGCCCACTGTGGTTTTGAATATATAGATAAACTATGCCAGCCTGCAATATGATTTCATGTGGTGAAACAAAACAGTTTCCATTTTCAAAAATAAATGTGAAGTTTGAAAAAGTTGATGTCTGGGTTCAAGAGTTACAACTCCAGGTAGATGGCAGCAGGCTTGCGATACAAATCATTGTTATTGAAAATGGTACAAGCTCAGGACGATGTACGCATTGAAAAGTTATGCTGCCCCCTAGTGTCAGAATGTCTCTCATCATTTTGAAATCATGCGCAATAAAGTCTTGTGGATTGATACACGACTGTCTAAAATCTGTTAAAATCGTGATATTTTTTGTTTGTTGACTTGCAGGGCGGTGTTAATACCAGCGTGAAACATGGAGGGATTTACATCAAGTCTATGGTTAAAGGGGGAGCTGCTGACGTCGATGGACGGATACAAGTCGGTTAGTAACTTGATCATGACTATCGGATGCGGGTTCATTAGGCCAAAAAAATAATTGTTTGTTTGTCCTCGTCTGACCGACCGACATTTACGTCGCGATTGATTTTTTTCCCCTCATTTTTTTTTTTTTTTTTTTCCCAAATTGCCATTAAAATTATCAAACAAATATTTCTAACAATATTAAAACAGACAAAAACTATTTATTATAAAGCACTTTTACCAACCCATGGTGTTTATACATTCCTGACATTTTCTTCTGGTGAAATTTCAGTACTGTAGGAGTGCTATGCACTCATCAGCTGGTAGCTCCGGTAAAGCATTCATCTCAACATCAACAACATAATTTATTTTTATTTGAACAGTTGTTAGTATTAAAATACTATTCAAATACATTTAGTCAAAGAGTTCAATACAGTGAAAGTATTGTGTTTGGACTTAATATTTTAATACCAAAGAGTTTATGTTCCCAAATACAATATCCATATTCATTTTTATTTTTAAATCAACCGACTGACCCTACCTTTTGAGGACCCTCTATGGACAAAAAAACAATTATTTGTTGTTGGCCTTTTCAGTAAGAAACTGATTTCTTCTTCATACCTTTGTTTTGTCTGGATTTGTTCATGATTTTAGCGTGTCTTGGCTGTGCGGTTTAGAGCATCGAACGCAAGTTCTGATGACTGAGTCATCAGAGTGTGGGTTTGAATCCCGGTCGTGCATTTGGCAAGACACTTGACTCTAATTGCTTCCTCATCACCCAGGGGTAAATGAGTACCTGCAAGGGTAGAGATTGTTGATGTGAATAACTAGCAACCTGTGCGCCAATTTGGCTGCATACTCCAAAGGAGTTGAGATGGTTTTAGGAAGTTTTAAGGCCCAGTGAACTTGGGCAGTAATATTACTAAGGCGCTTCAATACAATGTTTAGAAGCGCCTAACAAATGCCTATTATTGTTATTATTATTGTAGGGATTTTGTTTTAAAGATCTTCCTTGTAAAGAGATGAATCTACAATCTGAGTTTAAGATAGAGATTACCTTTTCTCTCTTTTTTGGGATCTCAGGTGATCGTGTCTTGGAAGTGAACTCTGAGAGTCTTGAAGGTGTGACCCATCGCCAAGCTGTCGAGACACTCCGCCGAGCTCCTGAACAAAGCCTACTGGTCATAGAGCGAGGGGTCCCCCCGGCAAAGCCCAGCAACCTGCCGCCAACCCCTGCGCCGTCTCCGATGGTTGCCCTGGGTGATAACGGCGAAGTCGTGATCATGTCCAGCACAAGGAGTCAGCTGCATGCCGAACCGCCCTCTAGTGGTAACACAGAGCCAGATGTCCCAACCACCGACCGCCCAAGCAGCGTCACCTCGTTTACCGACTACGACCGTCAGACGCCGCTGGATAGAGACCCCGTCACGCAAAGTGACACGCCCATCTTCAGTCGGGAGGACGACTCCACCCCTATGCTCTCATCAGCCATAGCAACTCCCATTGACGAGATGGTCTCACCGGTTGTGTCACAGGCTCCCCCACCCCGTCTGTCACTGCTGGAGGACAACGACGACTGGCCGCACAGTATGTCCTCCAGAGGGTCAACCGTGAGAAAAGCTGATCTCAACCCACTGGAAAGGGAACAGCCACAAGGAGAAGAAGAAGAAGACAGCTATGATGACGATGGCCTACTTCCTTTGCCATCGGACGGGCCTGAAGATTCCCGAGGTGCCACACCTACCATTCAAGCATTTAAGGTAAGAATGTCTCATTGTATTTGAACGTGTTGGGGAACATCAGGTTTCCACGGTCATTGCTTTCACAGGTAAAGAAAACAAAATGGCTTACTTTTTAACCTGACCCAACATTCGATTACGTGCCAGACATCGCGGTGTATGGCGTGTGGTCCGTAACTCACCTAAGGTTACTACATAAATATGCTACTCACTCCAGGATCGTAAGATTCAAAGTTAACGTGAACAATTTATGCACAGCTGAGCTAAGCCTACCTGCAAGCTCAAACTCTTCGGCAGTACTTCAGCAGTATACAGCAACAGAGTCCAGCATTCTCCTGAAGACGATCAGAGCACACTGATTGAAACGTCGAGTTCTCAAACCACCGGTTCTTTTCAGCTCATTGAGAGATTTTTTACATGGTGTCTCCTCAAACCTCACTTGATTGTATTGTCACCAAGCAAAGTTTCAAATCCTACTTTTATGAACAAGTTGATGGTTAGTTGCATTGCATTGACCATTTGAATTCTAAATTCTAAATTTATTTTTCTCAAATTACCCAGTCTTGAAAACCATTCAGAACACTAGATTTGTGGTGAGTGTAACGCAAGTACTTGTTGAGTTGGTCACACCTGAGAGTGACGTTAGTGAAGTTTCATCATAGTGTACTGACATTTGAAGTTACTGCCGGGGTACGTTTTGATTTTATTCATCTTCTTCTTTCAATATCCAGGATTTTGAGCTTCCAGATTCAGCCCCCTTGAGTGAGGCCGAGAGCGACGACCATCAGGGAAGTAGCACAGGGTCAGAGTCTCCCCTCCCTAGCGATCACTCCATCATGGGGGTCCCCTTTGACCCCGAGATCGCCTCGCCGGTCCTTAGTACCCGCGAGGCGGACACCCTGACCCCCACCGCTCATTTAGACTGGAGGAACACCCCGACGAGTAGTCTGGAGAAAGGGATGTGGGGAGCGAAGGCCTCGTCGTACCGCAGCAGCGCGCCGATCATGGAGCAGAGCACGGACGATCAGCGGTCAAGCGTCGGTCAGTGGACGGATTATGATGAACGGTCACCGACACCATCAACGGAGTACCGGTCACGATCGCCATCGTTGGACGGTCGCTCGCTGCAAGATCATGAGTTTCTGAGCGACGGAGATGATATGATGCCGTCGGCCATCATGCATGACTCGTTAGCGGCCGATGGGACCATTATAAGTGCTAAATCGCCCAACCTCCCCGATATCAACACTGCCACCATCGTATCATCCCCAGCCGACCCTAAAGGTATCGTCAGCCCATCCGTCAACGACTCGCTGTCACCGTTTCCGTCGCTGGACGGTTCTCTCCCCCTCCCGAGTGATGTCCCGTCCAGTCGTAGCCCCACCCCCGATCTGCCGCCCTTGATGATGGGTCACGACGGTCTTCATTTACCGGATGACTCGATGCACTCGCCAATGTCTGAGATGAGTAGTGTCGGAGCGCTCACTTTGACTCAGACAATGATGTCCACAATGGGATTAGAAAACAACATTGAGCTTCCAGACCTTCCTTATGTCACTCCAGGTTAGAAAAATTTGTTAAGATCAAAATATTTCATGATAAAAGAGGATTTGAATCAACTTTAAATGGCATGGAGCATGACTTCTTTTCATGGCGTGTCTTGGCCGAGCGGATAAGAACACCGGACTCAAGCTCTGGTGTTTCTGATCAGCAGAGTGTGGGTTCGAGTCCCGGTTGTGACACTTGTGTCCTTAAGCAAGACACTTAACCATTATTGCTGCGTCCTTCGGATGGGATGATGCACGTAAAAGAACCCAGTTACACTTATCGTTAAGATAAGGGGTTTGCCCCGGTGTGTCTGGCAGTGGCTGCTGAATGCGCTGCAGCACCCTTATAAGGTGCTACATAAAATTTGGTCTCATATTTCATAATATTCAAAAACCTGTCTTAGAATGTTTCTGTCTGTTCAAGCGCCTTGAGTACCTTATTGGTAGATACGTGCCTTATATAAGACTATATAATATTATTATTACTATTATTATTTACAATGCATGTCAGAGCTTTGAGTTAGCATTAGGGTTGTGATCAGGGCCCAATTTCATGGCTCTGCTTACCGCGGAATTCTGCGCTTACAGAGCCCTTGTAGCACACAATTCTATGATACGTAAGCACAGAATTCCGCGGTAAGCAGAGCCATGAAAATTGGGCCAGATTGGATCAATGGATTTGGTCTCCCTAAGAGTTTTCTCTTGACTTTGTTTTCCGCAGAGAACTGTTTTGAGGTTCAACTCTCCAAGGGGACCCAAGGCCTCGGCTTCAGTATCCAAGGTGGGAGGGGAACGAACAAGGATCCAAAGAATTGTCTACTCCGCATCAAGAAAGTCTTTGCCGGTCAGAGAGCTGCGGCCAGCGGTCTGGTCGAAGAAGGAGATGTTATCCTGACCGTCAATGAACAGCCAGTTTATCATTTGACTCATGCGGTAAGATTGTCATTAAAAAAATTGTGTTCTTCCAGCTTCCACAAAGTTCAGAAATTCAGCATGTCCTTAGAAAAGAAACAAGAAGTTATGAACTTTGTGGAAACAAAGATACTCATATGAGATTTTAATTTATTGACATACACTTTTCACACCGAAGACGAAGAACCAGTTATTAAAGGTATTGTTGGATGTCGTGGCCGAGCGGTCTAGTTCACCGGACCCAAGCTCTGGTGTTGTCAGCAGCAGAGTGTGGGTTCGAATCCCGGTCATGACACTTGTGCCCTTGAGCATGGCACTTAACTATTATTGCTTTGTAAAAAATTTGGAAGGTAGTGCATTCTGCTCTACCAGCCAGGCTCCTAGTGGATGATACCCATGCCTACATCCTTACGGACTGTGAAGGGGTTAACCCTGTTTCAGCCCCAGGTGTAGGTGGCAATGTGCTCCTGGTGACAGTTAATTTAGGTCGACAGCCCGAATCAGATAAGTGTAGCCATCACCTTGAAGTGCGCGTCCGGCCTTGTGAAGTTGGGCGATTTTTCATACAAAAAAAATAATAATAATAATTTATACAGGATTGGTAGAGCTGACAAAATAGTCACAGACAGTGTTCATGTTTTGTGTGATCAACCATATACATGAAATAACAAACCTGTGAAAAGTTGGGCATAATCCGTTGTGTGAGTCAGGAGAAAACAGTGATATCATGCATAATTTTCAGCATGTAAACACATCCTTAATTTTGGTTACAACAACTGAAATCAGCTGTTGCATTTTTTTCAGTTTTTCAGATACAGTTGTTGTGAATATGACTTCATTTCAGAGGAAATACTTCACAGAAAAAATGGTTCAAGTATGAACTTCAAAATCAGTCAGCTTTCAGACTAAAATTAAACAGTGTTTTTTATCCTTTCCAATCCTGTATAATACCTTAACACTCTTTGCTCTCTAAAATTCTGCTGTTAATGATTACAAGCTTCTTTATTGTCTGTTGATTCATCGCAGGAGACGGTTTCTGTTCTCAGAGGAGCTGCTCAAGACGTCCGTCTGCTTCTCTGCCGACCCAGTGATGAAGAACTTGATCTTATCACCCTGAAGGTTCGTTTCCCCTCACCGCCCCCCCCCCAACTTTCAAAAGTTCCTTCATTATCCAGCATGTGATTTCTCAGGATTTTTTCTGATTTCAGTTTTTTTCTCCAAATTTCCTTGAGCGTTCAAATTTGTTTGAAAGACAGTAGAACAAAGTTACCAAAGGAAATGAGAAATAGTCCACATTGTGTCCTAACCTGTAGTTTTTTTAAAGGTATCGTACACGTTTGGTAATGACTCAAAACAAATATTAGCATAAAAACTTACTTGGTAACAAGCAACAGAGAGCTGTTGATAGTATAAAACATTGTAGGAAACAACTCCCTCTGAAGTAATGTAGTTTTTGAGAAAGAGGTAATTTCTCACTAAAATAATAAAACTTCTTGCAAGAAGTTTTTATTCCTATCTGAAAGCACACACATTTGTACAACAAGGGTGTTTTTTCTTTCATAATTTTCTTGCAACTTCGATGACCAATTGAGCCCAAATTTTCACAGGCTTGTTATTTTATGCATATGTTGGGATACAGCAAGTGAGAACACTGGTCTTTGACAATTTCCAAACGTGTTCAGTGCCTTTAAATTGCTGGTGATACACATGAGTCCATATTTGTTACATCTGGGCCCAATTTCATAGAGCTGCTTAAACACAAAAAAATGCTAAGCGTATAACAGTTTTGCTATTAAGCAGAGAGAGGTTACCAGCCAAAATACCATGCTTTGAGCACAGTTTGAGACTGGTTCCCTGCTTATTGTTGCTAAGCAGACATTTGTTAAGCAGTATTTTTTGCTAAAGCAGCTCTATGAAATTGGACCCTGGTAGGTTCTGGGTCTATAACAAAGGGGAACCTACCGTAATTTTCGGATTATAAACCGCGGTTTATACGTTGATTTTGACCTTTTTTTGAACTCCTGCGGTTTATGCGCCGGGCGGCTTATATGCCGACATATTAATAATTAATATTGTAGAAAGAAAAAAAACAGCGTACATTTTTTAAGAAAGATCGTTTGTAAAATATTCTAAAAACAAATACACAACAGACAGGAAAAATCATACACCGCCAAACTCACTCTGAAAATTGATTTAAAAAAACATTTTATGCACCACCAACCAGCACTGCCACCGACCTTGTCCTACAAGGCCTTGCCTCGTTTTTATTCCTAGATGAATGGGTCACAAAAAGTCCTATTTCTACTCCATAGTTTTTTAAGGAAATCCGTCTGTTCAACAAGACCGTTTTTTTGTCCATATTTATGAACACTTTGAACATCAAAATGATGTTAGTCCAGCGGCTTTTGAAAATAATTGTCATCCTCGGACCCATCATATAATCCTTAATGTCTCACAATATAGTGGGGTCGATCACGGCACGATCGTGAGTACGAGGTACGAGATAGCTGCAAAAGAAATATAGTCGGGTTGCCCTTCCACACAGAGAAAAATCACACGCTAAATGTCATTGCAAAATGGCTTACTTCTGGGTACCGGCTGCCATTAGTAAATGCGTGTACAGACATCGTTCTGAATAATAAATGCACGCCGGAGATGGGTGCATGCTTTTTAGAGCAGACTTTGATACGACTCGTATGTGCTGCCGCTGCCAACTCACACAGCATTCAAGCGGCCCATGTAAGCAATAATCGCAGGTTTTGGAGAAGAACATTGTTTTGATTGTTTTAATGGAAATAAATACACACGTTAATTAGGAGTTTACAATGAGTTTTTTCTTTATATTTCTCTTATTTCAATGAAAATTTTAATAATTATCATATATAAATTTGTGCCGGTCGGAGTTTGTTAACTTTTACTCGATCCCCGGTCATTTAAAGCTGGGGCCGGTCAGGACCGACCGGCGCCGACCGTGGTAGCTACAACGTTGGTATCATTATTGTGACAACTGAATTATTCAGTTGTCACAATAATGATGCCAATAAGAAAGAAATATGCCCACTTGTAGACCATCCTAATAGACCATTAATAAAACGATCGATGGTGTTAACTTTAAAACATTTTTGACTTTAATGCAACGCAACTCGCACTTTGTGGCGACATACAATGACTGATGTGCCGCTCGCCAGTCACTGCACATCACCACAAAGGACCGCAAATACGCACGGCCTCTCTCCTGTGTGCGCTCGCGACTGCGGTTTATATGCCGGGCGGCTTATACGCTGACACCTAAATCTTATTTTTTATTTTTTGGGGCATTGCGGTTTATACGCCGGGCGGCTTATAATCCGAAAATTACGGAACTAGGCCCAAAAGCCATTTTCAGGAATTTTCAAATTTGGCAAATTTCATCCCTGTTGAATAGACTGTGTAAGTCGCGCACATATTCAAACTTCTGGGACCATTGTGGTCTCAACCTTATGGAGTTTTACGTGTGCGTTATTTTGTTTCTTCAGTTTCTTTAGTTTATGGCTATACAATTCATACCGTATTGTTAGGACATGTAAAATTTAGCCATGACATATATGAGAGTAAAACATTTTTGAACAAATCAACAAAGAAAACTTGAGAATAAGACTTGACCTCCATTGCCGGTACTTGTAAACAATGAATAATTTTTCCAAACTGACGTTCAGGTTGTCATTAAACCTACGTAAAGGTTGCACAAATTCGGGCGTGATTGGTAAATGGGTTTCTAAAAAATAAGCATCCTCGGCCAAAGTGTTAATTTTGTTTCAATGTTAATTTGAGTAAATATTTTGATTATATAAAAAGTTTGAAATTTTATTTATAACAAATTGTTTTAGGTGTTTTTATTTTAATATGAATTTTAAAAGAAGATTTAATTTCAAAAGAAACTTGGTCTTCATTTGAGTTGTTTTCTCGTTTTCAATATATGCAAGACTTGCGCAGTCGATTACATTAATTGAATGGAATGATTATTGATACATTTGACTCGCAGGAGGATGAGAAGCACTTTGAGCATGTCCTGAGCAACCCGGCCCAGCCCTTGAGTCCCAAGGCCACCAAGGAGATACAAACCCAAGAACTAGAGTTCACCCTACCGCCATTATCCCCGACTCTGCTGGATACGACGGACCAGTTCTCACCCCCTCGCTCAACCTCCGAGCCCCACTCATCAGAGTCTCAGTCACTCAAGCTGGTTCTGGGGTCAACACCTAAAGGATCAGAGGTCAATGTAAGATCACCTGTGACATCGCCGACGGGTAGTCTGAGCTCGCCAATGAAATCGCTCGGCGATTCATGGAGTGGGGTAAGATTTGATCATCTTCTTAATTTCTGGTTAATCATTGGTTTTGGAAAGAGTACATAAATCTCCTGCATCTAGTTATTTGCGGCATGTTGTGGCCGAGCAGTCTAGTTCACCGGACCCAAGCTCTGGTGTTGTCAGCAGCAGAGTGTGAGAAGGTAGTGCATTCTGCTGTACCAGCCAGGCTCCTAGTGGATGATACCCATGCCTACATCCTTAAGGACTGTGAAGGGGGTAACCCTGTTTCAGCCCTAGGAGTAGTTGGCAACGTGCCCCCTTGTGACATTTGATTTGGGTCGATAGCCCAAATCAGTTAAGTGTAGCCCTCACATTGAAGTGGCCGTCCAGCCTTGTGATGTTAGGCAATTTCTCATAAAACAAAGTCAATTTACAATTATTTTTCTGAAGGGATTTAAACTGGTCGCTATCGACCGGTCGGCTCGTGAAAGAGTTAAAGAAGCAGTAACTCGAGGTTAGCCTCAGTTTTTTTTATAGGTTTTCCGGGGTTAATGTTGGTAGTTGGCAAGTTGGCAAACGAGCCTTCATACCCCCTCCGAGAGTTTAATACACCCTCCGAGAGTTTAAATTCCTTCAGCAAAATGCCCTTGCTAGCCCCCTGATATAAAAGAACATTTCTGCTGAAAGGACCATTCAATATGAAGCAGAAAATGTCTGCTTACAGGCTGTCAAGTATTTGCCTTTGTTTTTCTTTGTAGGAGTACTTTGAGGTGACGCTGACCAAGCCAGCGAGGGGTGGGCTGGGCTTCACGGTAGCAGGGGGAGCCAACTCTGGTGGATGCTACATCAAGGACATCTTACAAGACCCAGCCAAGTCAGATGGTAGACTTAAGAAGGGAGACAAACTTGTCAATGTAAGTATGACGTTCATTTATTGACCCCCTCCTACTGTATGATCAGTCAATATCATCCACTCTGCATGGTTTTGAATGATAGCTGCACTATGCCAGCCTGCAATGTGATATCATGTGATGAATGCATCTACACAGTACACAGTCAACCCTCCTACTGTCGGACCATTCAATATCATCCACTTTGGTTTTGAATGATGGACAAACTATGCCAGCCTGCAATATGATATTATTATCTACACAGTACACACATGTACACATTTAGGTCTGTGCACAGCTCTGCCACCATACACAACACGTACAGTTGAAACTCGCTAAAAAATGTCATCAGTGTCACCATTAGTAGGAGGGTTAATCACCGTAGCTCAGTTGCCTGAGGAAACCCAAGTGTTCGCTAAGAACAGGAAGTGCCGGGGGTAAACTCTTATACTTTTCCATCATGAGTGCTCTAGTTTCTTTAACAAGCACCACTTATCACAGAACAAGTGGACGATGGCTTTAACATTTCATCCATAGGATAAAATTTGTTAGAGTCTTGCTGGGCAGGGTGGGAATCAAACGCAAGTTCTGTAAGCTTGAATATGGCATACTAGACCACCAGGTCATGAAGCTTCTTCAATCTATCTTTCTGATTACTCTCTCAGGTCAACGGCACCAGCATGTTGGACATGAGCCACTTTGATGCAGTCTCGTTCCTCCGTATGACCCCTCAGGAGGTCACGATTAAGATCCTACGCTACCAGCAACCCCTGGATACACCCTCTGCCACGCCCATTTCCACGCCCGTCCCCCCACCCGTTCCCACCTCCCCACCACCAGATTCTCCTACGCTGCCGCATGAGAAGCTTGCCGATCCAACCTCCGAAAGTACGCCTACTTCTTCGAGATCGGACGCGACAGCAATCATCAACGTTAGAGAGCTGCCCATCATCCGAGTCCAGCGTAACCCCACGGGGCAGCTTGGGCTCTCACTCACCCTTGACCTCAAAGGCGGCAAGTCCGGGATCGTGGTGAGTGATGTCATACCTGGCCTTCCTGCAGCCAGCGAGGGCAGTATACAGGTCAACGATCTCATCCACGCCATCAATGGGAAGAATCTTCGGGGGATGAGCCTGATGCAAGCTAGACGCCTACTTGAGGTGGCTCCAAATACGGTGGAGCTGAAACTAACAAGGTGAGCGAAAAAACACCCTAGCCATAACAAATTTGCTAAACTTTTGATAATTACAAATTAAATCCTTCGGGAACAACAACCAATAGCAGTTCCACTTAGAATCAGCATGTCGTTTGATGAGCCGTCTTGTGCACTAGACATCAAGTTCTGGTGCCTGAGTCATCACGAGTGGGGGTTTGAATCCTGCTCACTGCACTCGTTTCCGTGAGCAAAACACTTTTTATTGATGAATAGCATCAGGTCTAGAGGAAATGACTGTGTTAAAGTATGTTAACATTGGGGGATACCCTCTGCCTCGTATTGAGGACACCATGTACTTCAGGTGTACTCGATTGGCTGCCGGGGCTGCATACTCCTAAGGAGTTGAGATGACTTCCAGAGTACCTTTGGCTTGACTGGGTAATAATAGTAAAGATGATTTTTATAGTTGGTTTAAGGCACCTTGTAAATGCCTGTGAAAAGGTGTTTTATTTTATTTTATGCAAGTTGGCCCTTAAGGGGCTACAAGAAGAAAACATTTGAGATGAAAATAAATTGGGGGAACTGAAGGTTGGAATTGATATTCCTCTTAAAACAGTCTAGATTGTAGAATGGAGGGAAACATGCACCAGGCAAGGAGTTCCAAAGAGATGAAGTAGGTGGAATAAAGCTGATTGGAATGGCTCTTTGTTCTACATCTCAGCAAAGCAATCTTTTGTGTGGGTGAGAAGAAGCAGAAAGTCTGGTTTTACGCTGAAACATCCTGATAGGAGGAACCAGGTTGGACACACTGGTGGCACATTTACCATGAAAATGTCTGTAGGAAATAACAGAGGCTGGCTACAGACCTACGGTGGGAAAGAGGTTGTAACGTTGATCCCAACCCTTCACCAACAAGATTAACCATACGCTTCTGCACTCTATCTAGTAAAAATAAATGACAGGCAGAAGCTGCTGTCGTAACCAAACTCTTTACCTTATCTCCTAGGAATGGTGAACCAGTACATCCAAGCAGGGCTCTCACCTCCCCCATCTCCTCGATCAACTCCCCAAAGATCGTATCATCCAGGGTTGAGCAGGTACAGAGGTCCCCTTACCATCTTGAAGACGGTGAGTTGACGGTCGAGGAGGAAATGAAAGGTGTCATGGATTCACTGGATCTGGACCTCGGGGATCTGTCGTCGGAGCAGGCTGAAGAGACCGACTGGGAGGTGGGTCTTGCTTAAGTTGATATTAACATTGAGGGCGCTGTTAAAAAACTATCTCCGGTGAAGAGGGTGTTTGCCGTTATTTTGGCCGTCTTTCTAAGCTGATTATACGGTTCCATTCCAAAAGTTTCCATAATTTGTTTTACTCCCTATGGAATGTTAAAAAGGATAAACTTGCCGAGCCTTCTATTAAATATGTTTACTCCCTCTGGAATGGTAAAAAGGACAAATTTTTCCAAGCCTTTTATTAAATGCGTTTACTCCCTCTGGATTATTAAACGAGACAAATATTTCCAAGCCTTCTATTAAATGGGTTTACTCCCTCTGGAATGTTAAAAAGGACAAACTTTTCCAAGCCTTCTATTAAATATGTTTACTCCCTCTGGAGTGGTAAACAGGACAAACTTTTCCAAGCCTTCTTTTTAATGTGTCTACTCCCTCTGGTTTGTCATACAGGATGTTTCAGAGAGTGACAGGGAACATCTTGATGACGTGGATGCCATCTTGGCCTCGTTGGAAGCCCAACACGGCATCACGCTACCGGACGAGATCAAAGAGAACCGAGGAACACCTGTAGACGCGACCCACCCCGTCGAAAGCGTACAAGTCGCGGCGGTGACTGAAGCGCCACTTCAGAGTGTGCTCTTCGACAATAATGAGATTGATGTTCATGAGCCGCCAGCCAGCCCGTCCTCCCTAGACAGCACTCCCATGCCAACCCCGCCCCTTACTCCAACCCCTCCCCTCACTCCAACCCCACCCCTCACTCCAACCCCGCCCGACAGTCCGCCTCCAAGCCTCCCCGACTCAGAACCCCCTCTCCCGTTATCACCCCCTCCACCTGAAATGGAATCACCCGTACCAGAAGTCGCTCCCTCCGATGCTTCATCTTGGGATGTCGTGGACTCACCGACCCCCAGTGAAGCCCCGACAGTCGACAGGGCAAGCACTGGGATCATCGAGAGGGCCTCAACCCCAGTGGAGTTTGATCGAGCCTCCGAGGGGAGGGTGGACAAAACCGAGGTAAGATAACCCTTAGATGCAATGGAACATTCCAAATGAATATTGATGAATTTCTCTTCCCGATAAAAACATTACATGACAGCACAATAGATCAATTCTCTCCCCCTCCCCCATCAGAAATTCTCAACCCTTTGGGTTTACCCCTGTTGACGGCGTTTCATTTTTGCTCCATTTTAGCCTCCTCTTTTCCTGTCAATTCTCAAAATGGACTCGTGTTTTCAAAGAGTTCTCTGCGTTTACTCATTAATATTTATCAACTTCTATATGCTATTTTCTATTATTTTTTCATTAATTTAAAGGCACTGTACACGTTTGGTAATTACTCAAAATATATATTAGCATAAAAACTCGCTTGGTAACGAGCAACAGAGAGCTGTTGATAGTATAAAACATTGTGAGAAACGACTCCCTCTGAAGTAACGTAGTTTTTGAAAAAAAGAGGTAATTTCTCACTAAAATAATAAAAACTTCTTGCAAGAAGTTTTTATTCCTATCTGAAAGCACACAAATTTGTCAGCAAGGGTGTATTTTCTTTCATCATTTTCTTGCAACTTCGATGACTAATTGAGCCCAAATCTTCACAGGCTTGTTATTTTATGCATATGTTGGGATACACCAAATGAGAACACTGGTCTTTGACAATTACCAAACGTGTACGATGCCTTTAAGTAACCAATCAGATCATTTGTATCTGTCCTCATAAATATTCATGTCTCTCTCTCGTCCAATAGGGAGGTGTGATCTGGATAGAGCTTGAGAAGCCAGCCAATGGCAGCCTTGGCTTTAGCCTTACTGGAGCAATGAAAGGCGGGAAAACAAGCATCTTCATCAAAACCCTCATGCCAGGAGGTGTTGCCGAGACGGATGGCAGAATGCAAGTAGGAGATCGGCTGTTGCAGGTTAGTTGCACAAATTGTTAAATAACAGAGAACTTGTAAAATATATATCAAGTTTAAACTGGTATCACCAATTCACCAGAGAAACATTACTGAACTAAAACTATCAAAGATAAGAAAATAGCATTTTAAAAATCTGCAAAGTCACTGTTGCTTATTTTGATAACAGCAATTGACCATATTTTTGACCGCATGAGGGCGCTTTCTTCAGGGAATGTCTTGCATCACAGATACAGTTTCATCTTATTTTAATTGCCTGTATGTAGTTTTCTTGCATCATTGACGAAATACATAAACATAATGATAACATAAATGAAAACCCCCCGTTTGTTTACTTGTTTTTCTTCACGTACAAATTGGTCCACAAACGCCCTCACGCGGTCAAAATACCGCGAATTAAAATAAACATGTGATTGTGCCAAAGTCACTAAAGAAAAACTTTAAAACAATTTTTCTTTGTTTTCACCAAAACGTGACTACCCGATTTAAAGAAATTTTCACAGCTTGGTTGGATGGTGTGTTTATTAGAAATTAGAGGATGTGAAGGGAGTGCATATTGCTCTACCAGCCAGGCTCCTAGTGGATGATACCAATGCCTACATCCTTACGGACTGTGAAGGGGTAACCCTGTTTCAGCCCCAGGAGTAGGTGGTAACATGCCCCTGGTGACAGTTGATTGGGTCGATAGCCCAAATCAGTTAAGTGTAGCCCTCACCTTGAAGTGGTCGTC
Organism: Plazaster borealis; assembly: GCA_021014325.1. Classification (NCBI taxonomy): domain Eukaryota; kingdom Metazoa; phylum Echinodermata; class Asteroidea; order Forcipulatida; family Labidiasteridae; genus Plazaster; species Plazaster borealis. The sequence goes on along the minus strand of CM037468.1, from coordinate 15,242,461 downwards.
CGGCCTTGTGATCATAGGCGATGTCTCATAAAAATTAATAAATAAATAAATAAAAATGGGTTTTAATACAACTTGTCTATTATTCCCCTGCCTTTTTCCTCCTCCCCTTTTAGGTGAATGGAGAGAGCCTGGTTGGCATGACACAGAATAAAGCGGTCGGACTATTGAGGAAGAGCAGAGGGGTGGTCAAACTGGCTATAACAAGGTACTGTTGAAAACACAAATCTAGACGATTATTCTAGAAGCTGGGTTTTATCCACGTTGTCAGACTGACCCTTTATTAATAAGTCTGTTTGTAGGCGAATGCACTAGGAGCCAATTTCATGGCTCTGCTTACCGTAAGCAAAGAATTGGCGCTTACTGAAGCAGGAATTCCGTGCTTACGTCAAGTGTATTACACAGGTTAACAGTGGGTTTTGGCTGGTGTGCGTGCGTACACCACGTTACTAGGCATTCTTCGCTTAGCTAGCGCAGAAATTCGGCACTTGCCCTGAAAGTGAAGACTGGTGATTGCAAGTGTAGAATTTGGCAGTAAGCACAGCAATGAAATTAGGCCCTGTAGGGGCACACATGTCCACAGTTAGTTCTGTGCACAGTTGTGCCACCCTACACAACCCAAGCAGTTGACTGGTTTCAAAGGGTTGGTCAGCTCTCTGGAAACTGCTACTAAGAGTATATTTAGGGTGGTTGGGTTGGCGTAGCCGTGTCTTTCCTCGCCTTTCACCTCTAGGACCGCGGTTCAAATTCCATAGGGGGCACTATGTGGATTGGCTTTTTCAGTCCCTGATTGAAGGGTGGAAAGTCAATGCACTGAATTGTACAGTTAAATCGCAACAATATAATGCTTTCAAAATCCGTGAGAATTTTGACCGATGACCCCTCCGTTTCTCGATGATATTGCAGGCAACTTGCAAGATCTACCGTCGTCGCGACCCAGCAGATGAGGGAGCCCAAGCGTCCCACCTCGTCCCTCATCCATGAGTCCCCTGTGCCTGTCCTCAATCTTCCTCACCACAGCGACAACGAAGAGGAGTCGCCGGTCCAGTCTTACACCGAGTCAGCTAGGGATGCTGAGCTCGATGACGCAGGTATGAAAACATTTTCAAGAAAATCATTCCAAAAATAAACACTTGAAAGTTTCTTTTTTAGTTTTGTAAAAATATTACAGAGGAAGGGAAATGACCAATTCAATTTTGTGATGTACTTATTTTCCAAAAGATAGAGTCCTCATGTGAGTGGGGAAAAAAAAGAAGACAAAAATTCTCTTTTGATATCGTGTTATCAAAATGGCCTTGAATTTGACATTTTTACTGACAACAAATTCCCCCTTGGAATGCAAAGATCCATTAGTTGTTGAAATCCAATGATGGCATGTTTCAAATTTCACTTTGAAAAAAGTCGGTTATGAACCAAAATATCCCTGTACAAAAATGTACAGACCCATTTTTCTCAGAATGATGTCATCAGATGTTTTGGATGTTGACAAATTTTGCACTGGAAGGGTATCAAATACACTGGCAATTTACACCATTTAAACGTGAGGTTAGATAATTTTTTCCCCTATCTATTGGAAAATGAGTACATCACAAAATCAAATTGGTCATTTTCCTTTCTCTTTAAAAACCAGTTGGCACCAGGCACCTTTAAAGGTATTATACAGGATTGGTAGAGCTGACAATATAGTCGCAGACAGTGTTCATGTTTTGTGTGATCAACCATATTCATGAAATAACAAACCTGTGAAAATTTGGACGCAATCCGTTGTGTGAGTCAGGAGAAATTTGTAAAAAACCATGCACACTTTTCAGCATGTAAACACATTGTCCTTAATTTTGGTTGTAACTACCAAAATCAGCTGTTGCGTTTTGGGAGGTTTTTCAGATACATTTTTCTTGAATATGACTTCATTTCAGAGGGAAATATTTCACACATAAAATGGCTCTAGTATGAACTTCATAATCAGTAAGCTTTCAGACTAAAATTAAACAATGATAGTTTTTATCCTTACCAGTCCTGTATAATTCTTTTAATTTTGCACAAAATATTTGTTCCACACTTTGACATCACCTTCAAATCACTTTTGTTTTTGATCCTTTTTTGTAATTTGCACATTTTTGTTTTTTTATGGTTTTTTTTATAATTTGCACATTTTTGTTTTACACTTTTTATCTTAATAGCAATCTTTTATTTGTCACGTTTTGTTTTTTATCCTTCATTGTCACATCCTCTATTCATAAATATTCCTGATCTTTCTTTCACCTAATGCCGTCCACCCTTTTCTATAATGTTCACTGCCATCCTGTTCTATAATCCTCATGTTGTTGTTTATGTTTACAAATGTTTGTGTGATGTCTTTCTTTCAATTGTCTCTGACTTTCTAATTTAATGTTTTGTCGTACTCACTGAACGCTCCCTCCTCCTGCCCCGGTTGTTGTGTCAAATTGTGGTCCCCCCCTCGTCCCTCTGTCTTTTTGTTGGGTTGTGTCAACGTATACTCACTGTGCCCCTCTGCCCCTTTTTTTGGGTACTCTGTTCTTGTGTCATATCCCTTTGTCACCCCCCCCCTGTCTATGCGTCCTTTTGACTCCAACCACTCACTATTTTGCCCTCTCTGTATTTGTACCTTTTTACCCCCTCTGGTTTTGCATTGGGTTATTTACACCTGTTCCACAATCTCTCTGTCCCCCTCTGCCCCTGTCTTTGGTACCCGGTTCTTCTGTCATATCCCTTTGCCCCCCCCTCTCTGTCATTGCTCTGTGCTGTGTCCACCCATTTGTTCCCACTCACTGTTTTGCTCTCTTTGTGTTCCTACCTTTTTTTTCCCTACTGGTTTTCCATTTGGTTATTTTCGCCTTTTCCCACGATCTCTCTGTCCAATCTCTATTCCTGCCCCCCTTTCTCCTCTCCATCATGATATAACATCCTCTTTCTATTTCAATTATCTCCTCCTTTGGTCATGTTGGTCTTCCTTTTTGTCTGTCCCTTCATCGTTTCCTTTATCTTGGTAACACCACCTCAACTTCACTATACATCCTCACATTTGACTCGGTGCCACATATTAACGACCCCACCCCAAATTCATCCCCAATCATGGATCCCCATGGTTTACTCCCCCTTCCACCCCTACCCCCTTCACTTCCACCCCTACCCCTTCACTACACTCCCTGGGCCATTTCCATGGTGTGCATGCAGATCTGTCAGAGTTTGATATAAGCACAAGTCTCAACTTTGATTCTTACTCGTTGCCCATTGGTGGTGTGTCTTCCATTGCTTTTACACCTCCTCCGCCCGGTTTCCGCACCGGCTACGTCTCAGGTAAATCTACAGACAAAGCGGGTCTTAAAAGTTGGTATGTTGCCCCCCCCCTTCACTAAACTCCTCCACTCCTCCCAGAAAAACAAAATGAAGGCCCTTCATTCGCCTCCTCCACCCTTCCAAAGAGAAAATGTAATAATTCTTAAACATATGGGAAGACAGCAAATGATGTAACATGAACTCAATTTTGTTTTATTCTGCATAACAAGTCTCACTGGTTTCCGTTATAGCGCCCTCTATAGTGAAGTTAGGGCAATTCACTATAGAGGGCGCTATATAATTTAACAATGTAAAGATGAATATTACCTGGTTTATCACACCTATCCACATTTCCACCCCCAAACTGCAACAAGCCTCTTGCTCACATATCTCTTTTCATACCCAAAATGAAGAGATAAAACAAGAAAATAAGGTCACCTCTGCCAAGATTCCCCCCCCCAACTTTAAAAAAGCAAAGGATTAAAGTTCCCTGCCTACTTTCCCTAAAATATTAGTCGTCCTGAAAGCACAACATACATTAATTTTGATGTGAAGTTTTGTGTAAATCATCGAATTGTTTCGTCAGAGTTAAGATACAGTCATTTGCGTTTCTGTTTGTGTCAATTTTGTTGATTTTGTTTGTGAAATCACTACTTTTTTGTGAAATAAAACCATGATAAGTTCGGATCATTTTGTGAATTATAGGATTTTGGGGTTTTGGTATCAGAAGTGATTACATAGATGTTAATTTTGCATTTGGGATTAAGAATATAATTTGTGTTTACCCTTACAGCCACGGGGCTAGCTTGGTGGTCTAGTGGTAAGACAATGCAAAGGTCGTGGGTTCGAATCCCATCCGAGTGATTTGCCTGTGGATTTTTTTTCACAGAACTCGGGAAAGTACTGAGTATACAGTGCCTTATACACATCGGTGTAAGGGTCAAAACAAATTTTAGAAGTGATTATGGCTTAACCAATCACAGTCTGAGTAACAGTTACTTATTCATCATGTGACTCCTAAAGGTCATGACACGGATGATGATATGAACTCTTCTATGGATCTTCCTGATGACTCTGCCGCTCGGCAAAATCACAAAGAGAGTCGCTCAACCTCTGAGAGTAGAGGCACTAACGCTGCCGTGAAGTTTGGCCAAGCATTAAAGGTTGGTAGTTTGTTTTTAGAGATAGAACACAGAGATGTAGAACAAAGAGCCATTTCAACAGCTTTATTCAACGTACTGCATCTCTTTGGAACTCCTTGCCTGGTGCATGTTTCCCTCCATCCTACAATCTTGACTGTTTGAAGAGGAATATCAATTCCTACCTGCAGCTCACTGAGTTATTTTCATCTTAAATATTTTCTATTTGTAGCCCCTTACCAAGAGTGGCTTTTGGCCTTGTTTGGGGAAAACTTGTATTAAAACAAAAATAAAAAAATAGCACATTATTGCTTTTTGGAAGAGTTAATTCATACCATTCCGGAAGCTTTCAATAATATAGTCAAACTGTGAAAATTACATTCAATTTGGTGGTCAAGTTTCAGTGAAACAAGAAAAAATGTGTTTGTGGTGTCTGAGATTTCATAATTTTTATTGTGGAAAGGCTCGGTCAGAGACATATATTTTCAGGCATGAGAATCTTCCTGTTTAAACAGGAATTTCTGTTTTTTCCGTTTCAAATTTGTTGTCTTTGAGTTCAGTGTGAACTTGATATAAAATTTGGGGGTGAGTTATAAGGGGTAGGCCTATATACATTTCGGATTTCGCTAATCCCTCTTCTCCAATCAGAAATTGCAAATTTACCCATTTATTTAGCAAAGGAACATGTGTGGAGACTTTGAAAAGTCTACTGACAACAGTTCACTGAGTGCGGCGCTGAAGCCTGGGCCACCTTGCCCAAATTCCGGGCATTGCCCAAAATCAGGACATGCATTTTTTGTGTTTGATTGTCTGATTTTTTTCGTACGAAATGGATTTCCTGTTTTTTCATCATCACCCATTCTCATGCCTGTATTTTACTTTGTACGAGAAGTTGGCAACTGATTTTTATATCCTATCTCCCCCCCCCCCAAGGCTCGAGGTCAGATGCTACCCGACAGCGACGATTCCAGCTCCTGGGGTTCGGACACCGACATTCCTCTCTCCAATGATCACGGCCACACCCCGACCCCACGGGCCACACCCAGCCACAAGATACTGAGTGTGATCAGTGACGGCGAGCTGCGACGCACTGCGCTAGTCAGACCTGCCGTGGGAGGGCGCTATTCGGGACGGCCGTTGAGGAACCTCATCGCGACGCTGCAGAAGCAGATGGACAAGCAAGACCCTGCTGAGGAGTTCAAGGTTTGTGTCTTTGTTCTCCTCGTTGAAGAAATAAAGTCAACATTCTTAACTCATCTGCAGAATAATCTGACCCAAAATACAGAGTTGCAAATTAAAGTTGTTTTGCTCATTTCTATACGTCTTATGTTTGTCCATCTGAGCTTACGAGAGCGACACTGAGGACTATGTATAGTTAGGAACTGTACTTGTGGGGGTTTTTCACATTGTGGGGTGCACCCCACAATGTTTAAAACAGAAAAGATTAACGAAGAGGGATCATAGACACAACCTGTGGAAACCCCACTATGTCGCTCTGGTAAAGATGTTTGTCTTGTCTCTGTCTGTCCACAGGCTGATTACTACAAGACTTGGCTTGTCAAATCGGCCTCCGTACTGTGTCTGTTTGTCTGATTGTCTTGTCTCTGTCTGTCTATAGGCTGATTTCGACAAGCCTCGGCTTATCAAATCAGCCTCCATACTGTCTCTGTTTGTCTGTTTGTCTTGTCTCTGTCTGTCCACAGGCTGATTACTACAAGCCTCGGCTTATCAAATCAGCCTCCATACTGTCTCTGTTTGTCTGTTTGTCTTGTCTCTGTCTGTCCACAGGCTGATAACTACAAGCCTAGGCTTATCAAATCGGCCTCCATACTGTGTCTGTTTGTCCGTTTGTCTTGTCTCTGTCTGTCCACAGGCTGATTACTACAAGCCTCTGCTTGTCAAATCGGCCTCCATACTGTCTCTGTTTGTCTGTTTGTCTTGTCTCTGTCTGTCCACAGGCTGATGACTACAAGGCTCGGCTTATCAAATCAGCCTCCATACTGCCTCTGTTTGTCCGTTTGTCTTGTCTCTGTCTGTCTACAAGCTTATCACTACAAACCTTGGCTTGTCAAATCGGCCTCTGTACTGTGTGTGCTTGTCTCTGTCTGTCTGTCTGTCTACAGGCTGATTACTACAAACCTTGGCTTTTATCAAATCAACCTCCATACTGTCTCTGTTAGTCTGTTTGTCTTGTCTCTGTCTGTCCACAGGCTGATGACTACAAGCCTCAGCTTATCAAATCAACCTCCATACTGTCTCTGTTTGTCTTGTCTTTGTCTGTCTTTGCTTGTTCAAGCCGAATTACTTACTCTAATCCAATAATGATTATATATTTGATACAATGTATAGTTCAGTAAAACGCAATGATGAAACACCTTTAAGCATGCATTGTTTTTGAATGACCGTTTCCACTGTACTCTGTTCTGCAGATGTTACGCAACGTCAAAATAACGGACAACTGCGAAGAAGCCAAAAGACCAAATAACAAAGACAAGAATCGGTATCGCAATGTCCTGCCATGTGAGTATATACGAAGCTAGTGGTCATAAAACTTGTTGTAATAAGGGCCCAATTTCATGGCTCTGCTCATCACAGACGTCAGCGTTAAAAAATTAATGGCAATAAAAACTTACTTGGTAAGAAGTACAGCAGCTTAGGATAGTATAATGCATTTTGAGAAACTTTTCACTGCGGTTATGGAAAAAGATATTACTTTTTATCCCCAAAAATTTGAATCTGAGAAGCGTTACGGCAGTAATGCTTCTCAGATTGTGTATTCCAATTGCAGATTATTTTCCTGCGTGGACATAACCGCTCCAGATTTTCGGCAATATCTCGAAAACGCTACCACCTTTTGAAATGAAATTTTTACATGTTAGTTTTATGGTATATATCTACAACTATATAGGATTGAAACAAACAGTGGGTTCCAATTACCAAACGTATACAATCCCTTTAAACATTGGGGGAAAAAATGAAATTAACTGTTTTTATTTATTTATTTAGATGACAAGACGAGAGTTGTTATCCAATATGCTGGAAACGCTGATTACATCAACGCCAGCTTCATCAACGTCCACGTGGGTAAAGATATGCATCGCTACATCGCCTGTCAGGGACCACTGCCCCAGACCAACGGAGACTTCTGGCAAATGGTTTGGGAGCAGAGGTCAGATGTCATCGCCATGGTGACACAAGCAGTTGAGAACGGCAAGGTAACGGAGATGCATTGGAATTTATACTGCCGAGTGTCAGACTGCTTCTCAGAAATGGGTCTCCAATGAAAAAGTGAAATCTATGTAAATGACTGGTTCCCCGCTAAAGGTTTTGCTTAGCGAATTGTGAAGCACTTTTGGAATGTAGTAGACCGCAACTTTAAACCTTGGGTTCCGATTCGCATTGTAGGGAGACTTGTATAAGTCTATTTCGGATAAGCATTGTTCCGTTCGCCAAGGAAAGTCAAACTTTCATAAGACCTACTCGTGATGTTGACCTTTTGGTTGGTGTCAGAAATACCCACGATGAGGATTTGCATCAGCTTACCAACCGTGTTTTAATTTACACATTTCATGCTTGTTTGTGCAGTGCGTAGAGTTAAATTTTGCCTTATTTTGGGATTAAACGAAGACAAATTGACTAGAGCGGGATTTGAACCTGCGACCACCGGATTAACATGCCGGCGCTCTACAAGCTGAGCTATCTAGCCCTATGTTGGGGTCTTCCTATTTGGTCGATATCTTCATTCGGGGGTGCCAGTCAGAAGCCATTCAACCTGTAACTGCCATATAGCCAGGGATCACATCCAAGTTTACAATACAACCAAGGAAGCGGCAGGAGAGGGATCACCTTAAGGGGATGCGACTTTTTATTTCAAATATCAAGTAATTTACCACAAGTGAAACTGAATGAATAAATTTTAAATAATTTTGGTTTGAACAAAGAACAATTAAAATTAAAAGCCGTCTTGTTTTGTGAAGTATAAATACTGAGGACCGGTCTGGCGTCGGTTCAGTCAGCAAAAAGCTAACTCTTGTTTTTGCTTAACAACGAGAGAGGAAACTGTTCATAACCCAGCCTGTTCCTGCTCTGAGATCTCCTACTGATTGGTCCTTTCTTTATCACATGACCAGGTAAAGTGTGACCGCTATTGGCCAGACTCCATGGAGACCCCCATGATGGTTGCTGGACGATACCAGCTGAGACTCGACAGTGTGCAGACCTTGGACAACTTTGACATCCGGAAAATATCCATGAGTGATACCAAGGTATTGAAACATGTCGCTCATTTGTGGGGGTTTTTATTAACCCTTTCATGCATCATTTATTCTAGTGATAAATTGATCATATGGACACATTAATCGTTTACTCGTTTTTTTGCAAATGGCGACCCCCCAAAAAACAGGTCGCAATAGCACCCTCAAGAGTCCTCTTTCCCATTCTGAAAACTGTGTGGCCATGCGATCTTTATTTTTCGTTATACAACTATTTTTCTGAAGGGATTTCTATCGGCGCATGATAGAGTAAAAGTAAGCCTCCGAGAGCTTGCCCTGGTGGGGATGTTTGTAATTTGAGTTTGAAAGTTGACCTTTGTGCTTAGAGAGGCATTTTGAAACCTCACAAATATTTATAAATGTCATTGTTACCCACACACATGCCGAGAAACTAATTAGGTTCCAATTTTTAAACGTTAACTTTTATCTTGCTGCAAGTTCTCTTGTTCAACTATTAAAGGCAAACTCGATGTCAACTTTTTCCCATCCAAGACAAAAGTCTTGGTGGTGCTCTGTGCTGTGAACTGCCCATATTTTATTCAAGCTTTGCAAACCTTATGCACACAAAAAAATATATGAAACGGGGTTCGTTCAGACAGAGTACCATACGCTAGAAGAAGAAAAATTATTCTGAAAAAGTTGGAATTCTGGAAAAAATAGAGTTGTATCACCTCTTAAAATAATTTCATATGAACAAAATTAATCAACCAGAAAAAGGTTTATATTTTTAAAGGTATCGTACACGTTTGGTAATGACTCAAAACAAATATTAGCATAAACACTTACTTGGTAACAAGAAACGGAGAGCTGTTGATAGTATAAAACATTGTAGGAAACGACTCCCTCTGAAGTAACATAGTTTTTGAGAAAGAGGTCATTTCTCACTAAAATAATAAAAACTTCTTGCAAGAAGTTTTTATTCCTATCTGAAAGCACACAAATTTGTACAACAAGGGGTTTTTTTCTTATCATTTTCTTGCAACTTCGATGACCAATTGAGCCCAAATTTTCACAGAATTGTTATTTTATTCATATGTTGGGATACACCAAGTGAGAACACTGGTCTTTGACAATTTCCAAACGTGTTCAGTGCCTTTAAGAAGAACTTTTGCTTCTTGATTTGAAACTGTTTTTGGTTTGGACTTGGCAAACAACTACCCTTCACTTCACGATTCAACTCGTTTCAGTCATGATTAATATGAAAAAATTATTTATAAAATCCGGCTTACATTTATCTGTTAAATATTTGTTGTCTTTTAGACCAATACAATCCACTTCGTCACTCATCTCAACTTCACTGCTTGGACCGACCACGGTGTCCCAGCATCTTCCATTCCTCTCCTCCGCTACACCAAGTACATGCGCAAGATCCACGTCAACGGACCCATCGTGATTCACTGCAGTGCGGGGATCGGCCGCACCGGTACCCTGATCACCATCGACACCATGATGGGGCTGATCGATCGTGACGAGACGTTTAAGATCGGTGACATAGTGAGAGGGTTGAGATCACAACGACAGGGCATGATTCAGACAAAGGTCAGTGGTGTTTTATTTTTGTCTTTATACCCGATGTAATACATCGGTAATCGGCTGCGATACCAACAGCTCATAGGGTTCGTTACCAGGCATGCTCGGTGGTCTAGTGGTCAAGACAACTGCTCTAGATTGCAGGGGTTGTGGGTTCGAATCCCAGCCGAGTACCCTTTATTCCTAGATCCCTATAGTGATTTAGTACTAGGATCCTTCCTTGCCCTTAAAGGTAGGGTCATACTTTCTAACGACCTTGAAAAGAAATTGTGTCATTTTTTATCTCAAAAACCTACTTATTCTAAAGATGGTAATGGTAGTAAGCATCCTGAGAAATACTTTTGTCTGAAGTGCCTTTGTTGATTAGAAATCAATAAAAGTTTGTCGAAAAATGTGAATCTCCAAAGATCGCCTGCAGGCGACTTTGGGAAATTTCCGTGGTGTCTGTTTAAATGCTGCCCTCTATACGACCAGAGATGCGGTTGGTACCTGCTGTCACCTCGCTAAACGTGGATTGATTTGACATTCTTGGCGTAAAGCACAATCAGTTTACTCATGCAGTCCTCAATCCAACACCACATGGTAAAATTCTAGACCCAAACTGTTGGACTCTGATTATGGTGGTATGCCTGATCCCATGTAAAGCACATTAAGTTTACTAGCGCAGTCCTCAGACCAACACCATACAGTAACTCAACACCTAAACTGTTGGACTCTGATTATGATGGTATGCCTGATCCGTGTAAAGCGTAACCAGTTTACTAGCAAAGTCCTCAGTCAAACAGAATCAAACAAAACATGCTGTTGGATTTTGATGGGTTCCTGCTGGTTATGTTCAAAGGAATTGAAGTCGATTGTTTTTTCACTCTGTTTTTTGACAGGACCAGTATTTATTCTGCTACAAAGCGGCCATTGAGCTTCTCAAGACGCTCATCTGAGGAGAAGGACATCAGGTTGTCGTTGCGTTATACTTGAGGGATCAAGAATACACTAGAGGGCGATGTTGTGTAGGTAAAGTCGCTAATTGTCTCTCTTAGGCCACGTAAACAAAATATTGTTGCTCGTCCCCGCCCGACCCTACGAAAACCCCCGACCCCATTTGGTTTTTATTTTTATTTATTTTTTTTCTTCATAAAAACGGCCTTTTCATCGATCTTTTCAGTCAAATTTGGCCCCCAGATTTTTCAGCTGATATTTTTTCAAAATCTATAGTTTGGAAAATATGTTTGAAGAGAGGTTGTTCAAATTTATCATATTTTCAAGATTCCCCACTTCAACAAAAACTGCCGCGCTAGCTGTACAAAATTTAGTTATTTATTAAAGTGAAATATATAATGTATTTTTTACACAATTCAGCCTTTGGGCTTGATTCAATGTTGGATTATTAATAAACCAAAAATAAATAATATAAACTCCGTCCGTTATTTTCTTGATCCAAGAAAATTGAAGTGCAAATTAGACCCAGCAAATTGGATTTCATCATAAATAGATTTCTTTGCCGAACTAAAATATTCTGTACTTAAAAAGTATCTTCTACTGAATCCATCCAATCCTTTTGCCTAAATCAAAACATTGATTTCAAACTTTGTGACAATAGTTTTGTATCGTGCCACCTTGAAAAAGAATGAAATAAGATAAAATAATTGTCCATTTTAAGGTATTGTAAAAATGAAATTAAGCACTTGTTTAAAGGCCCTGAACACATTTGGTAATTGTCAAAGACCAGTGTTCTCACTTGGTGTATCCCAACATATGCATAAAGTAACGAGCCTGTGAAAATTTGTCATCGAAGTTGCAAGAAAATGATGAAAGAAAAACACCCTTTTTGTACAAATTTGTGCGCTTTCAGAAGTAGGAATAAAAACTTCTTGCAAGAAGGTTTTATTATTTTAGTGAGAAATTACTTCTTTCTCAAAAACTACGTTACTTCAGGGGGAGTTGATTCTCACAATGTTTTATACTATCAACAGCTCTCTGTTGCTCGTTACCAAGTCAGTTTTTATGCTAATATATATTTTGAGTAATTACCAAACGTTTACAGTGCCTTTAAGATAACAGTTTTAGCCCAAGTTTTTAAAAGCAATAAAAGTATTTTGCCAGCAATCAGTACAAGGAAACAATGACAAATGTCTGACCACAATTCTGTGAAAAGTTTTAATTATTTTTTCTTTTGGTGGGGGTAGAGTGGTGTTAACATATTAATGCTGCAAAAAAAATTGTTATCCAATTATGAATAACAGCCAAAAATTAAAAAAACTTGAAATTCATAAAATTGAAATAATTCCATGGCCCCGAAGGACTTAAACTTTGTTTATAAACATTTACTGTAAAATGACTTAAACTTTAATAATTATTGTGACGTTTTCAGACATTGCCTGTGTGATGTGTTTATTAACAACTATAGATTTGGAATGAACGTACTCTTCCAAAACATAAATGATTTACCATGCCTTGAAACTTAAAAGTACAGTAAGAAATATGATTCAGTTTTGTAAAGACAGTCAATATTTAATCTCAACCTTTTTTTTCCGTTTGACTTATTAATTTAATTCCAGTATCATTAATTTTTAAGATATGATTTTAAGTTTGACTATTAACCATTTATTACTGCCGTATTTTATTTTCATATTCCTGCCATTGCAATGCTATTTATTGTATTATAATCTTGCCTTGTGGCGTTGCGGGAAATTTCGCTTCAAGTTGTAAATATTTCAAGAAGCAGGTATTCGACTGCAGTTTTTTTCAATTTTCAATGGTGTAGCTGAGAAACTAAAAATGAAGAAATCAGCTGATCTAAGCCCAAGTTCTCGGTTCTGCTTAGCGCATAATTCTGTGCTTACGATGCCCGGTAAAGCTAGTGGTTCTATCGGCTGTAAGCACAGAATTCCGTTGTAAGCAGATTCATAAAATTTAACCCAGCTGAACACCGTTGTTTGTGATCATGTTTGGTATTACAGAATTTCATTGAATATTTTTTAGTTTGCCGAGGAAATCTCCAGGCAGATTGTTGGTTGGTTTTATCTTCATGAAAGATTTCAGATTTCTGATTCGGAATTCATGTTATTTGAACATTCCTTGTAAAGCTTGTCTTGCTGTTTTGTTTTTTTGGTTTTTTTTACATTTGCTGCATCTTTCTGTTCTTTAGACCTGTTATATTTTTGGTCAATGTATAGATAAAATAGATGGAGTTACATTTGCATTAGAGAAGAAGAAAATATAAGGCAATCAACTACTAATTTTGTAACGGCAACAAAACTTTAAATTTGTTGAAAACTAAACCAAATGAGACAATGTAAGTTTGTAATGACAGGGTATAGAGTCGTCAGAAATGCTCGATTCTAAAAAACCTGGTAGCAGCGTTTTCTGAAAAGTGCCGGAGTGTTATTTGATTATTCCATAATACCATTCCTATTTTAAACTTGTATAACACATACATAGATACTATGAGTACTTTATAACTGATTTATATATAATATAGTTTGAGTATTTCACTAGTAGCTGATCTTGATATAACTATATATTTTTAAGGAAGTATTTGATAAGAAGATTGATCTTTTCAAGTTTGTTATGTATTTTGAAAGCGAGGCTGAGACCTAATTGCTAAGTACTGGGTCCAACTTCATAGAGCTGCTTAAGCAGAAATGAGCAGGATACCAGTCACAAATTGTACATGTGAATTGGTATTTTGGCCGGTTACCTTATTCTGGTAAGCATAATTTTGTTGTGCTTAGCTACTTTTTGTTGTTATGCAGCTCTATGACATTGGGCCCTGGTCATATTGGATATGTTTCTTATAATGTTTGTGGAGTGGTTTTTATTTTAGGAATAAGTTTTTGGGAAAGATGTCATTGGTGTGAAATGGTATCTGGATTGGCAGTTTTGCTGGAACACAACTACTTGATCTCACAAGCTGGGTATCTACAACGGGCATGATATTTGACCCGTAGAAAAACAGTAGGAAAATTTTATTGAGTAGGGCCGACCTACATGTACACTTGGTATAGACTTATAAAAAATAGGCTTTTCAAAGTTTTTTTAAGAACAATTTTGCTGGTTTTTCTGAAGGCCAAAAAAAAAAAGGCAAATCAGATTGAAGTAGGACAAAATTATGCCTGATACATCTTCTGCTATTAATGTGAAAGCATGCCCAGCTGGAAGGCAATAAGCAACTAACGTTATTCTGCCGAGCACCCTCTTTTTTCTTCTTTTTTTCTTAGACCAAGGTGCCTATCTACAGGGTAAAGTACAATGTGCCTTGATCGTAGAAATAGGTTATCACGACGAGCAATTTTATCAGAGAATCTCTTTTTAAAACTCTGTTTTTCTGTAGAAAATATAATTCTGTTAGAATAATTCATGTATCTTATCACTCAGATAAAGAGTGCTTGTTGTCCGAAAACTTTTTTGTTTGTATCTTGTACATATCATAATTATAGCAACTGTTTAGTGTGTTGTTTTATATTAATTACTTTGTATATGTACTATGTAAAACAATTCATTTATGTATTCAATCGTTTGTGATTTAGATAAATTGTCTTCTTTATTAATTATTTTAGTTTATGATTTCATTTAACATGTGTGGCTGACTACTTTCCATTGTAAATATCTACTTGTCTCATGTTATTAAAGGATTATGATTTTTTTTGAATATTTTTAATATAAACCAGGTGAGGAAAATAACCCATTATTAAAAAAATTGAGATTTTGCATTTAATAGCCAAATCTTCCCGACCAGGCTTGTTTTTTAGAAACAAATTTTTGCCATTTTGTCAAATTGGCAAAAATTTGATAAAATCACAAGGGGTAAGTCTTGCATTTCGGTCAAAAAATAGCAGAAATTTGATAAAAATTACAAGGGGTAAGCCTTGCATTTTTGTTAAATATTGGGCTAAAATCTGATAAAATCACAAGGGGTAAGTCTTGCATTTTAGTTGAAATTGGGCAAAAATCTGATAAAATCACAAGGGGTAAGCCTTGCATTTTTGTTGAAATTTTGCTAAAATCTGATAAAATCACAAGGGGTAAGCCTTGCATTTTAGTTGAAATTTGGCTAAAATCGGATAAAATCACAAGGGGTAAGCCTTGCATTTTAGTTGAAATTGGGCAAAAATCAGATAAAATCACAAGGGGTAAGCCTTGCATTTTAGTTGAAATTTGGCTAAAATCGGATAAAATCACAAGGGGTAAGTCTTGCATTTTTGTTGAAATTTGGCTAAAATCGGATAAAATCACAAGGGGTAAGCCTTGCATTTTTGTTGAAATTGGGCATTTTTGATTGGCTAAAATTGGCTAAAATCAGATAAAGTTGAAATTTGGCTAAAATCGGATAAAATCACAAGGGGTAAGCCTTGCATTTTTGTTGAAATTTGGCTAAAATCGGATAAAACTACCAGCCTTGTACAAGCCTTGCACTTTTGATGAAATTTGGCTAAAATCGGATAAAACTAAAAGGGGTAAGCCTTGCATTTTAGTTGAAATTGGGTTAAAATCTGATAAAATCACAAGGGGTAAGCCTTGCATTTTTGTTGAAATTTGGCTAAAATCACAAGGGGTAAGCCTTGCATTTTTGTTGATATTGGGCTAAAATCAGATAAAATCACAAGGGGTAAGCCTTGCACTTTTGTTGAAATTTGGCAAAAATCAGATAAAATCACAAGGGGTAAGCCTTGCATTTTTGTTGAAATTTGGCTAAAATCGGATAAAATCACAAGGGGTAAGCCTTGCATTTTTGTTGATATTGGGCTAAAATCAGATAAAATCACAAGGGGTAAGCCTTGCACTTTTGTTGAAATTTGGCAAAAATCAGATAAAATCACAAGGGGTAAGCCTTGCATTTTTGTTGAAATTTGGCTAAAATCAGATAAAATCACAAGGGGTAAGCCTTGCATTTTTGTTGAAATTTGGCTGAAATCGGATAAAACTACAAGGGGTAAGCCTTGCACTTTTGTTGAAATTTGGCTAAAATCTAATAAAAACACAAGGGGTAAGCCTTGCATTTTTGTTGAATTTTGGCTAAAATCGGATAAAATCACAAGGGGTAAGCCTTGCATTTTTGTTGTTGGGCTAAAATCTGATAAAATCACAATGGGGTAAGCCTTACATTCTGGTTGAATTTGGGCTAAAATCTGATAAAATCACAAGGGGTAAGCCTTACATTTTTGTTGAAATTTTGCTAAAATCTGATAAAATCACAAGGGGTAAGCCTTGCATTTTTGTTGAAATTTTGCTAAAATCACAAGGGGTAAGCCTTGCATTTTGGTTGAAATTGGGCAAAAATCAGATAAAATCACAAGGGGTAAGCCTTGCATTTTTGTTGAAATTTGGCTAACATTGGATAAAACTACAAGGGGTAAGCCTTGCACTTTTGTTGAAATTGGGGAAAAATCGGATAAAATCACAAGGGGTAGGCCTTGCATTTTTTTTAAATATTGGGCTAAAATCGGATAAAATCACAAGGGGTAAGCCTTGCATTTTAGTTGAAATTGGGCTAAAATCAGATAAAATCACACGGGGTAAGCCTTGCATTTTTGTCCAAAATGGGTAGAAATTATTACAAGGGGTAAGCCTGGCATTTTTGTCAAAAATTGGCTGAAATTTGATAAAATCACGAGAGGTAAACCTTTTTGCCATTTTGAAAAAAAGATAGCAAGGGGCGAGCCTTGTCTTTTTCTAGTGAGTAAAATTTGGCCACTTTGACAGCAATGGGGGACTTTTGGGACGCTAGGTGGCAGCAGACTTACCAGGTAAATCCATTGTTCTCGGTGATGTGCGCATACTCGGAGCTACGTAAACATCGGAAATTTACATGGTAAGTCTGCTTCCACCTTGCTTTCCAATGTCTCCCATTGGCAAATTTGAACTGTACCTAAAAAAAAGTGGTGGTTTTGTGCACAACAAATGATACAAATACACAAAGTTAATTTATTAATTGAACATTTATTCCATATTGGAATAGCATCAGAAACAGCACAAAATTAAATTTGTTCCTGTAATGGTGAAAAAAACAGTAGATGACACCTTATACAATTGATTGCAATGGATTGTTTTATAAACCTGGGTTTAGGCTCCGTCTGCCTGTTTGCAGCCCCATACAGAAAGCATGTTTTCAAAATAAACTACAAAGCCCTAGCCAGAGCCTAAACCAAAGTACAAGCTTCAGCCGTTTTTCCAATGTTCCAAATCACCAACATGCTATAAATATAACCGTTGTGGTGGCGACTGCAACAAAACAAAATCACAAGTAGTTGTAAAGATGCTCTCTACGCTTAAATCACAAATCGCTAACTATTGGGTGGTCTGGTTGGCGTAGTGGTATCTTTCCTCGCCTTCCACCTCTAGGACCCCGGTTTGAATCACGCCGGGGGAACTATGTGGATTGGGTTTTCAGTCCCTACCTGACTTCGTGGGTTTCCCCTGGAATAATTCATTGGGGTTTTCCATCTAAAAGTTGAAAGTCCTTCTTTGTCTTCTCTCCATGGGGTTCTTGGCTAGTGTAGTGATTAAGTTCGCTTTTCTGAGAGTCCTTGGCTTCACAACCAGAATTAACAAAATCAAATCAAAAGAAATGAAACATGTTTTATATAAAAGCCAATTGAGAGATCTTCTCACCAAAAGAAAAACAAAACAAGGCTCTCAAATGTATTGTGAATATTTATCAATTAGGAAAACAAACGGTTTCACCGGTTCCACAAGTGCCAATTATTTATGTTCCTAAATAAAGTTCCTGTATTGATCCAATCTATCTGCCGTCGTCATCACAATATTAATCTTGGTTGCGCCATTTTTGGAGCCAGTGTCCCTGTGTGTTATACAGTGTAGTGCGCATTTGACGCGACCAAGCGTTTACACGCTTACCATATTTTTGTACAGGGAACTTGACTCCCAAAATGGCGAGCGTGGCAGACAGAAGCAAAAGGCAAAGTATACCTTTGGGTTTTTTCAACCGTTCAATTGTTTTAATCCTCATGTAGATATATACAACTAACCTGTGAAAATTTAATTTCAAAAGGTGGTAGCGTTTATGAGATGTCGCTGAAAATCTGGAGTGGTTATGTCCATGCAGGAAGAATAATCCATAATTCGAATACACAATCTGAGAAAAGTTTCACGCAGAAACGTTTCTCAGATTGAAATGTTTTTGAATCCCTCTCTCTAAACATTCCTTAGAAGGGAATCACTTCTCAAAATGTTATTCATTATCAACATCTGCGGTGCTTCTTACCAAGTAAGTTTTTATGGTCATTCATTTTTGGAGAAATTACCAAAGGTATATCCTCCCTCCAAGTCAAAATAATTCTTTTTTTTTATATACACACTAAATTACAAGCCAGTATAGTAAGCTCAACGCATGGCACAAAACAGCTGTCCATTAAATGTAACAACTTGAGAAGATATCAAACCAAATAGTTTGTAACCTCAGATGACGCCATGTCAACAAAGTCTTCACAAAACCTAATTCAAAGCTCTTTCTACTGAATAAGGTGGGGGTGGCACTCTGGTAAAGTCCTCGGGTACAATAATTTATCTGAGCTTACAAACTATTTGGTTTGATATCTTCTCAATTTGTACAATAATTTATAATAGGACTGTACCTCCCCCTGATTCACCCATTATATAATTTACGCTTTTCATTCCTGTTTTCTGGTTTCTCACGAGGGCTTCTCTCCAAACGATTCTTCCAGTTTGTTGAATTCCTCGCTGATCATGTGATCTACCTCGTCCTCGATCTACGAAGAAATCAAACCAAAGATATTTCTGCAAAGAATTCCCCTTTGAAACTTAAAGGCACTGGACACTATTGGTAATTACTCAAAATAATTGTTAACATAAAAACTTACTTGGTAACGTTCAATGGAGAGCTGTTGATAGTATAAAACATTGTGAGAAACGGCTCCCTCTGAAGTAACGTCGTTTTTGAGAAAAAAGTAATTTCTCAGTAAAATATTTGAATTCATTTCGAGACCTCACGCGTGAGGTCTCGAAATCACATCTGAAAGCACACAACGTGTGACAAGGGTGTTTTTTCTTCCATTATTATCTCGCAACTTCGATGACCAATTGAGTTAAATCTTTCACAGGCTTGTTATTTTATGCATATGTTGAGATACACCAAGTGAGAAGACTAGTCTTTGACAATTACCAAATGTGTTCAGTGTCTTTAAACAATTTCTGTACATTTTGGGCTTTTGGTGTTCAAGGGCTTGTCGGAGTGACTAGTGCATCGGACTCAAGTTCAGGTGTTATCAGGGTGTGGGTTCGAATCCTGGCCATGGAACTTGGGCACTTGTGTCCTCGACCAAAAAATAAATGCTTCATCCTTCAAAAAACCGCTCCAGTCTTGGCTTTGGTGCCCCTTCAATTCTACCCAATAAGTCTCTGACTGTCTAATGGAAATAACATTTTCTCTTTAAAAAGTCCCACAAGTTCCGCTCCAGTAATTACCTGTTCCACTCCAATGACCTCCGGGACATAGAACTGAAGCATGTTCTGTACTCCACTCTTCAGTGTCAGCGCCGAGCTGGGGCAACTCGTACAAGCTCCTTGCATCTTCAGCTTCACGATGCCGTCCTCAAACCCCTGCAAAAAAAAACAAGAAAAAAAATAGGTTAACTTTTAGCAGCAACAACAAGATTCTCCATAGAAGCTCTTTAAAATGTTCAACTTCGCCATTCCGCCAGCCGCCCGCCCTAAACTCCTTCCGTTTGTCTTTCAACCTTTCTCCTAAATATCTACTCCACCCAAATTGCGTGACTTTAAGATACACGTTACTAATGCAAATAGATTCAGAATTAGATTCACATTCAAATTTTATTTGATCATGTTAAAAGCATGAACATTTTCATGCGCTCTTTAAGCGCAGAATTCCACGGTAAGCAGAGCATTGAAATGAAACCCTGATCCCCGCATATTGGCAAAACTCCCTCTGTTGTTGCGAAACATCAACCAATGCTGGTGGGGGGGGGGTCGGCAGAGCTTTGTGAAAGGAGGGCAAAGATATTGGGTTTTTACAGTAACCTCTCCCCTTATACAGGGTGGTTAAAAATCGGATAATTTTTGTTTAAAATATGGTAGTTTAAAGGCACTGAACACGTTTGGAAATTTTCAAAGACCAGTGTTCTCACTTGGTGTATCCCAACATATGCATAAAATAACAAGCCTGTAAAAATTTGGGCTCAATTGGTCATCGAAGTTGCAAGAAAAAACACCCTTGTTGTACAAATTTGTGTGCTTTCAGATAGGAATAAAAGGCTTCTTGCAAGAAGTTTTTATTATTTTAGTGAGAAATTACCTCTTTCTCAAAAACTACGTCACTTGAGAGGGGGTCGTTTCCTACAATGTTTTGTACTATCAACAGCTCTCCGTTGCTTGTTACCAAGTAATTTTTTATGCTAATATTTGTTTTGAGTCATTACCAAACGTGTACGATACCTTTAAGCGCAGAATTCCACAGTAAGCAGAGCAATGAAATGAAACCCTGATCCCCGCATATTGGCAAAACTCCCTCTGTTGGTGGGAAACATCAACCAATGCTGGTGGGGGGGGGGTCGACAGAGCTTTGTAAAAGGAGGGCAAAGATATTGGGTTTTTACAGTAACCTCTCCCCTTAGGGTGGTTCGAAATCGGATAATTCTTGTTCAAAATATGGTAGTTTAAAGGTATCATGTTCAAAACTGAATAGTCCACAATGCTCTTTCAACTCCATCACACCCCCATCCCCAGTCAGCTGATATTCCCATCCCCCCTGACCCTTGCACCCTTCTTTGAATCTCACAATGTACACGATGTCTCCCCCATCCTCTTGTACTGTTGGTCTAATCCTTGTATCCAAGAGCTCTTTGATCATGGCGACAGTTTCATCATCGTCATCGTGGATCTCTGCAAAACCCAATAAGAAAACAAACATCATAAACAGTATTAAGGGATATCTAATACCCAGTCAGTTTCCCTTGTGGTTTATTATTTATTGATATTTGAAATAATAAGTTACATCCCCTTAAGTTGATCCCTCTGCTGCCGCTTCCCAGTTTGTATCGTAAGCTTGGGTGTGATCCCTGGCTATATGGCAGTTACTGGTTGAATGGCTTCTGACTGGCGCCCCCCAAACAAAGATATTGACAAACTAGGGAGACAACCAACATTAGGTCTAGATAGCACATTAATCCGGAGGTCGCAAGTTCAAGTCCTGCTCTAGTCAATTTTTCTTTGTTCAACCCAAAATGATGATATCAAGGGATCACAACTGTTTCCTAAAAAAAAACTGATCCCAGAGAATGCAGAGATCTGCGCAAATCTGCTGTGAGGTGAATTCCATTTCATTTCGTTTCAAAGAAGGAAGTTTCAGTTTTAGATGTGGGAGGAAAACCCCAGAGAACTATTCCAGGGAAAACCCACGCAGTCAGGCAGGGACTGAAAACCCAATCCATGTAGTGCCCCCGGCGTGATTCGAACTGGGGTCCTAGAGGTGGAAGGCGAGGAAAGAAACCACTAGGCCAACCTGACAGCCAAATTAACAATTAAGATTTGAATCCCTCTTGCTTATTTGGATTGCCGCAATCAAAATAAGCCAGATGAGAATGTGTACAAAACCCTGAAAAAAATCAACATTTTTTCATCGTCATCTCTTTAAGGTAGGGTCATACTTTGATTAAGGTTTTTGTTTTAAATTGTGTAATTCCTATCCGAAGGCTTTCTTATTATAAAGATGGTAATGGTGGTAAGCATCCTGCGAAATTATTTCGTCTGAAATGCCCCTGTTGATTCAGTGTAATCCCAAGGCTGCACTACCCTCGTTTGACCTCACGACCTCAGTCTATACAATACCTGTATCTGCAGAAGGCTGCTCATCGGTTATCACTGGTAGCCCGCTAGTGAAGAAGTCCATGATGGTGGCGTAAATCTCAGGTTTCATGATGGCCCAATCTATTGTGTCGTCGTCCACTTTCGTGATTGTGATGAAATCCGTGCCAAAGAAAACACCTTTGACTCCATCGATGCGAAACAATAACCTTCAGAATAAAAAAAAAGAACATGAAAAGAAGAGGCCCATAGGAAATACTTGGAGTCAGATTTTTAAAGGTATCGTACACGTTTGGTAATGACTCAAAACAAATATTAGCATAAAAACTTACTTGGTAACAAGCAACGGAGAGCTGTTGATAGTATAAAACATTGTAGGGAACGACTCCCTCTGAAGTAACGTAGTTTTTGAGAAAGAGGTAATTTCTCACTAAAATAATAAAAACCTATCTGAAAGCACACAAATTTGTACAACAAGGGTGTTTTTTCTTTCATCATTTTCTTGCAACTTCAATGACCAATTGAGCCCAAATTTTCACAGGCTTGTTATTTTATGCATATGTTGGGATACACCAAGTGAGAACACTGGTCTTTGACAATTTCCAAACGTGTTCAGTGCCTTTAAGCAGGGCTCAAATTTAACGCTGGAGCACTGGCCCGAGGCCACCGATTTTGAGCACCGGGCCAGTAAACTCATGACTGGACGAGCCTGGTGGTCTTGTCAACCTAATCAAAAGTCAGCCGTCTTTGTAATAGTACAGGGCTTTTATATAGCGCAGGGCTCAAATTTAACACTGGAGCACTGGCCCGAGGCCACCGATTTTGAGCACCGTGCCAGTAAACTCATGACTGGACAAGCCCGGTGGTCTTGTGTCTTTCAATTGAATAATAATACCTCACTGTGTAATATCTTTAATGAAAAAGAAAATGATGTTCAAACTTTGACTTTGAGTTGAGTCTGGAGAATATTTTTCAATTCTGTTGAGTATCAAAGTATACGTAAGACCCATAAGACAAATGAGATCAATCTTATCCAGTGCCTGTTCAAATCAAAACAGTTTACTTGTTTAACTTTGTCACATGTTTAACTTTGTAGAAAGTTCTTTCTCATTATGATTCTGGCCTTGTAAAATAAATTCTGGTCCGATAAACATTTTGATCTGCAAGCCTTGCGGTCTTGTGTGAATTTACCTCAAAATCTAGCCCAATCGGGGATTTATGTATGAAGAAAATCATCTTTGGGTTTGCCTTTCCCATTTTCTTTGCTTGGGAAGACCCTATGTTGTCTCAGAGTTATCAGTTTCTATCATATTTGAAAGATGACAATTTGGGGGGGGGAAATCATACCAAAAAAAATGCCATCTTCGGAGACTAAAACTTTTCACATGAGTTGATGAAGGCACCTTGTGATGTAATGACTTAAAGGCATCGTACACGTTTGGTAATGACTCTGATAATTAATGGCAATAAAAACTTACTCGGTAAGAAGTACAGCAGCTTTGGATAGTATAATGCATTTTGAGAAACTTTTCACTTTGAAGTACTGCGGTTATGGAAAAAGATATCACTTTTTATCCCCCAGGACATTTTAATCTGAGAAGCGTTAGCTTCTCAGAGTGTGTATTCCAATGCAGATTATTCTTCCTGCGTGGACATAACCGCTCCAGATTTTCGGTAATATCTCAAAAACGCTATCACCTTTTGAAATTAAATTTTCACAGGTTAGTTTTATGGTATTTATCTACAACTAGTTAGGTTTGAAACAAATAATAGGCTCCAATTACCGAACATGTATGATGCCTTTAACGACAGGATATCCGAACAATGCTTTCTGCACAGAAAGTTAAAAGACGACCACCGTAAGTCTGTGAAAATTTGTTTGTGGATAAACACGTCATCCGACGTGAAGTGGTTAAAAGGGAAGAGAAAAAACCACAGGTTCCTACCTTGCAAGGGGAGAGTTGTGAGCTGTCCTGACACTGGGAAAGTCAACGGTACCTGCCTGATCTAAGACAGGGACACCAGGTATAAACTTGAGACTGTTGGGGTTGGGTGTGTCTTGTGTTTGAATGAACATACCTCTCACTGTAAACAACAACAACAAAACATACACAAACAGTTAATAACAATATTAAATATATAGGTTTTGAGGCATTGCATGGTGGGGTATCAATGTCTATTTGGCTTGCGGTATATCTACTTTGCTGTGTAGATTTTTGTTCTTTCAGAACTTGTCTTGCTATGTATTCTACTGCTGCGGAGTAGATTTCGGAATTCGGGAGACTATTCTACTGCCTCAGAGTAGAATTTTCGGAATTCGGGAGACTACCAAGTTCTGAAAAGAACTGTCCTGCTTCTTAAAATTCTACTCTGCGGCAGTAGAATAGTTTACCGAATTCTGAAATCTACTCTGCGGCAGTAGAATACATAGCAAGACAAGTTCTTAAATAACAAAAATTTATACAGCAAAGTAGATATACACATGGTGTTACCGCAAACCGAATAGACATTGATCTCCCAAATTCCGAAATCTACTCCGCGGCAGTAGAATACATAGCAAGACAAGTTCTCAAAGAACAAAAATCTACACAGCAAAGTAGATATATACACATGGTGTTACCGAAAGCCAAATAGACAATTATAATCATATGGGTTTTTCCAGTAAATTTCAGCAAAAATTTAATCAGGTTCAATAACAAGCATTCAAACTCAAGCATGTTTCCCTAATTCATTCAAACTGGGGTAAACTTCTTTTCAGCTATTACTGCATTCAATTTTGTTTTCTTGCACACATGATTTTGTTCTTCTCATTCAGGTTCGTTTCAGTTATTCTATTTCATTTATAGACATTCAATACTTCATTTTCACCATTCTTCAGTTGAATTTCTACTACCTATTTTACAATGGATGGAACTAATGACTGACCAGCCTCTTGCTGTTGGCTTTTGCAAAACTGAATGATCTTTGAGGCCAAATAAATTTGAATGATCTTATTTGACCAGTGAATGCTAAACTGTTGAAATTGAATTACTCCTTTTGACTGCTGATGCAATCAGTCAGTTGGTCAAGTAAGTCAGTCGGTCAGTCAGTCTGTCTGGTCAGTCGGTCAGATCAGTCAGTCGGTCTGGTAAGTCAGTCGGTCATGTCAGTCAGTCAGTCATGTTAGTCAGTCAGCCAGTCAGTCGGTCAGGTAAGTCGGTCAGGTCAGTCAGTCTGTCTGGTCAGTCGGTCAGGTCAGTCAGTCGGTCAGATCAGTCAGTCGGTCAGGTCGGTCAGGTAAGTCAGTCAGGTCAGTCAGTCGATCAGGTCAGCCAGTTGGTCAGATAAGTCAGTCTGTCTGGTCAGTCGGTCAGATCAGCCAGTTGGTCAGGTCAGTCAGTCGGTCAGGTAAGTCAGTCATGTCAGTCAGTCGGTCAGGTCAGTCGGTCAGGTCAGTCAGTCGGTCAGGTCAGCCAGTCAGTCAGTCGGTCAGGTCAGTCGGTCAGGTCAGCCAGTTGGTCAGGTCAGTCTGTCGGTCAGGTCAGTCAGTCGGTCAGGTCAGTCAGTCAGTCAGGTCAGTCTGTCGGTCAGGTCAGTCAGTAGGTCAGGTCAGTCAGTCAGTCAGGTCAGTCAGTCGGTCAGGTCAGTCAGTCGGTCGGTCGGTCAGGTCAGTCAGTCGGTCAGGTCAGTCAGTCGGTCGGTCGGTCGGTCAGGTCAGTCTGTCAGGTCAGTCAGTCGGTCAGGTTAGTCAGTCGGTCGGTCAGGTCAGTCGGTCAGGTCAGTCAGTCAGTCGGTCAGGTCAGTCAGTCGGTCAGGTCAGTCAGTCAGTCGGTCAGGTCAGTCAGTCGGTCAGGTCAGGTCAGTCAGTCGGTCAGGTCAGTCAGTCGGTCAGGTCAGCCAGTCAATCAGGTCAGTCATTCGGTCAGGTCATTCAGTCGGTCAGGTTAGTTGGTCGGTCAGGTCAGTCCGTAGGTCAGGTCAGCCAGTCGGTCAGGTCAGCCAGTTGGTCAGATCAGTCAGTCTGTCTGGTTAGTTGGTCGGTCAGGTCAGTCAGTCGGTCAGGTTAGTTGGTCGGTCCTGTCAGTCCGTAGGTCAGGTTAGCCAGTCGGTCAGGTCAGCCAGTTGGTCAGATCAGTCAGTCTGTCTGGTTAGTTGGTCGGTCAGGTCAGTCAGTCGGTCAGGTCAGTCGGGCGCCCTGACTTTCTCACGATCAACCGGCAGTGAAGCAGAAGTTAAATGGCGGCCCCGTTACGAGACGAACTTCAATGTAATTTTTGTACACAATTTTTGTTTGCCATTTTCAAATCATCATATCTGGACAAAGGCATCATTTGGTGATACCTGGAATATGTCACAAAAATTCGCCAGATGTAAGGAACAAAGTGAGGGAGGTTGGAGTAGTATGTGATGTTTATAAGTGGGAGAAATTTGCGATCAAATAGGTAAGACTTGCTCGTACTTTTTTACTGCGCGTTTAAGACATGTATGGATGGTGGGCTGTAATGGTGAGTGTTATGAGACCGATGTTAAAAGAGAGCCATTACAGCTCAACAAGGTGGGCTACCTACCTTGTTGCGCTGTGATTACAGGGAGACATCTTCCAAGGAGCTCTGGACGATTCTTTCTGATGGACGGGTTGCTGGTCTGTAAGAAATGAACTCCACGTGTGGATGCTGCTGAGGTGTCCCAAGACTGTAGTCTACTGGCACTAAAAGAAAATATGGGGTGTACATTCATGACATTTACGAACATTAATACATTGTTTAATAATGTTAAACTTGCATCGGGGATAAAGAATATTATTTGGTTGTACCCATACACCGACGTGTGTAAGCACTGTATACTCGGTACTTACTACTTCCCCCCCCCCCCCCCCCGAGTCCTGTGAAAAAATCCAACTCGGGTGGGATTTACACCCACGACCTTGCCATTCTAGAGCAGATGTCTTACCACTAGACCACCGAGATTGCCCGATGGCAAGAGGCAGCTCAAATCCTTAAAAAATTTTTAGCAGCGGATACTGCAGCAATTTATGTTAAATTTGCATCGGTCAAGACAAGGTCCAACTTAACCTTAACCTGAGAAAGTTCTTATTTAGCCAGAGTGGTAAACTGCTGGAAGCTACCACCAGTGTGAACACATTTAATTCAAGGGCCATGTATGTTACATGTAGACAACTTTCTCAAGAACATAGGGGGGCTTTATATAAGCTTATCTAAGCTGTCTGCCCCAGAAACCAGGACCACCGTCTCCTCCCTTGATGTGTGACTGATGGCGTCGATGGATTCAAGTAAGTTTAAGTAGGTTCAACTTCGAGTTCAAGTAACCAAACTAGATTTATTTTTAATTTGAGTGCGACAAATTATTTAGGAAGAATATCAATTCATGCCTGTATATTAACCTTTTCCATATCTTACGGAAGGGATTTAACAAAGAACTAGCTAAATGTTAATTGATATCAAAGGCTGCAATATACTTGTCTTTATACTTACAGCCTACTTGAATTAAACACAGCAATCCTTCGCAGAGATTGCGACAACATTCCCCTGTACGCAGCCATTTTGATGTGAAAACAACAAGTCGTGTAGCGCCCTCTCTCGTTGAAGAATTACACGAATTTTAAGAGTACACAATTCACAACAAACAATTCCGTTTCCAGACAACAGTAAATAAAGTAAAACTAGCTTGCTGTTTGTGTCTAAATTTTGACATTTTATTCGCAACAAAAAGACTGACATATAATTCAGAATGCCTAAAAATGCGACAGTTACGGTACGATATGGTCCGTATCGTGCGTGTGGAATCGTTGAACACAGGAAATCGCGACTGGAAGGTTTGCAAGGTGAAAACATGAAATACAAAATAATTTCATTCTATTTTCTAGATCATTCATAACTTTTTTTTAGATTAATTAGGCCTAGATGATAATTACTATTACTAACTAACTTTGTTATTTTTCAGGCTAAACATTGTAAGACTTGATGGTTTGTGTTATTTTTTAAGTTAATAAAAATACAAATTAAATGTAGGCTGTTCTGCTAAAAATAAAGAAGAAAAAAGAGAGAATGATTTCGTCCAGCAATTTTGCATAGCACTGAATGCTAATTTTGAGTAGTGACGAAATTTGAATTTATAAATGATTGATACATTTTGTGTAGCATTTTGCTCCGCTATACAAGGGAAATTGTTCATTGAAGAAGAACAAGCCCCGCTACAGACAGTTATATGTTATTGACACTGTGACAGTGACACTAACTTAGTGACAGTGTCACCAGTGTCAGTGTCAGTGTTCTGTGAGTTTTCAACGGTTCTTGGAAACTGTTGCAACGTTTGAACCTTACACAGTTCTAGACCCAGTAACTGGGGCGCTGTACTCCTTTAACAAAAATTTGCATCTTCGGTCGTAGATGCCAATTTGTTTTTTAAGGAGTACAGCGCTGTACTGGGTCTACACAGTTCTAGGCATCTGACCATGGCCATGGGGTAGTTGCGATAATAGTTCCGATCGGGAGGATGGAGGGTTACGATTATCGTCGGGAGGATGGAGAGTTACGGTTATCACAGCTATTGATAACTGCAACTTGCCTCATGGATGAGCGGTTGGTC
Source organism: Plazaster borealis (assembly GCA_021014325.1). Lineage (NCBI taxonomy): Eukaryota > Metazoa > Echinodermata > Asteroidea > Forcipulatida > Labidiasteridae > Plazaster > Plazaster borealis. The sequence continues at coordinate 15,213,846 of CM037468.1, read as the reverse complement.
TGATCAGCAGAGTGTGGGTTCGAGTCCCGGTCATGACACTTGAATCCTTGAGCAAGATGCTTTACCGTAATAATACTTTGTCCTTCGGATGGGACATTAAATTGCAGGTCCTGTGTACTAGGATTGGTAGTGCACGTAAAAGAACAGTTATCGTGGAAGAGTAGGGTTTCTGGTTCACATAGCAAGCACCCTTGTTTACAGGTTTCCTCGGGCTTGTGAGCTACAGTGATTAAGTTCACTTATGAGGCATCCTTAGTTTCATTACCAGAAATAAATAATCATATTTTCTATTTCACCCAATTAGCGCTGCTGTCAGAAGACGGTCACACAGTAGAGTTGAGCCCCATCGACGACTGGAACACCGTAGAGCTCATTGTCAACGGAGAAACAGTGTACCAATGTGACATCACACAAATGGACTATGGCAAGTACTCCAAATATTTCCTTTAAAACTTTTCCCCGTTTAAACTGTATGTGGTCAGGGTTAGGCAGCAAATTTGTCTATTCCCCAGAAAATAGGGAAGAATAAAAGCAAGGAATTCTTCAGACTACGTGCTAGTGCTTATTTATTTTTCTGAAGGGCAAACAAATCAAAGAAATTGATAGCAATCTTAAGAATACATCCCTACGATTTTGAGTTGCAACAATAAATCTGACAGGCCTTTGGCTTAAACTTTTTGTAAAGCAGCCCATTGCACGAGTAAAATGTACATTTTACTAGCCCCAGGAAGTTTAAGTGGCCTGGATTTTAAACATGTATTGTCATATCTTTCTGATGTATTAATGATAGCGATCACAACCAGTTTATTGGTAAAATGAAGTTACATTCACACACTCGAAAATAGATTAACACTTAAAAAAAACCGTATTGTTCACTGAAAAGGAATAAATATAAGTATTATAAACATGTAGGTTGCACAGTTTTTAGTAGCCTACAGGGCAAGTTTGAGAAGTGGTGTTTACCAGTCCGTAGCTGTTTTTTTACCAGACAATGGATTTTTCGTTTGTTTGTTTAGATGATCTTCCCGTCAAGGTAACTTGGCAAACTCCCACAAGGGGATATAAACACCAAACTGGCTACAGCCAATATCTCTCATACAAACATTGGTTTAACGTCTATGATTATGAATTGCACAAATAAGGAAATTGTGATTCAGTAACTAGGCGACGATACTTATTCTAGTCATTGTGAAGCGGTTAGAGCGTGGTAGGATTCGAACCCACGACCTTGTGATTGCAGGTCCTCCAGTCTAACCACTGGACCACGTAGGGCTAGTGTTAACGGTGAGTTCTGCCTGACGTGTTACTTTGTTTCCCTCATCAGGGAGTGACGGCAAACTGGACAAGTTGTGTCACGAAGCTTTGGAGGCAGTCAGGAAGGCATTCTAGATTCGTCAGTCGGATGTTGGTGCTCCCAGGGTGTACTTCTTCTTGCAAGTCTAACCTTTCACCACCCTCAATCCCTCAAAACCTACCTGATGTGTTTTCTGCCTGAATTTGAAGGATTTGGTACTGCAGTCAAATAACCCCATCTCTAAAGGCAAAAAATACCTTCAGTTTGTGGAACCGTTCGATTGTTTTAGTCCTATATAAAAGTAGATATATACAATAAAACTAACCTGTGAAAATTTCATTTCAAAAGGTGGTAGCGTTTTTGAGATATCGCCGAAAATCTGGCGCAGTTATATCCATGCAGGAAGAATTGGAATACACAATCTGAGAAACTTTTTATGCATGAAACGTTTCTCAGATTGACTTTTTTTTTTAATCCCTTTCTCTAAGACCACATTCCTTAGGAGGGAATCGTTTCTCAAAATGTTATACATTATCAACAGCTGCAGTGCTTGTTACCAACAAAGTGTTTATGGTCATTAATTTTTAGAGTAATTACCAAAGGTATACCCTCCCTTTAATAAGGACCAATAATATAATATCTCAAGCATTCTTGTGTTGAGCTACCAAAGAATGGCCGACTTGGATTTGGGACAGCTCCCGTTCAGAATATCTTGCAAGGATTATAATAATAATAATAAAACAATATTTATATAGCGCTACATACAAAGTGTGACAAAAGGAGACAATTTCCAACAACAATTGTTGTGTTGTTGAAAGGTCCCATCCTTTCTTTGGCCACCAAAACTTTTTCTCAGCACAAGTAGTTGCAAGTCGATTATCGACTTGTGGTGGTAGAAGGAAAGTACATTGCTTCACATCCAGTGGATGAGATAAAATGATTTTGTAAATATTATTTCTCCAAATAACTTTTGTAAAATAGTGTACAGCATGTTCAATAAATGAAAAAATTGTATTCTAATATCTTGTATGTTGAAATTTTGTATAGTCAAAGCCGTATCCGAATTGGCGGCTACATACAGCTACAGCTACGACTGTTCCTAAGGGTGTTGCTAAGGACGTACTATACTTCAAAGTGGAAATCTAGCCGCAGCCGTAGCCGCAATTCAGACACGGCCTCACTCCTTCCCATGCCAGCTGTAGTAGGTCTTGAAACCTGTCGTGGGCATGAAGCCAGACTTGTGAAGGTCTAAGTTTCCATCACATTGTTCCACGACCACAAGTTCTACTCAAACACTGTCCACTCTTATAGAAAATAAGGATATGGTTCTTTTCTAACATTCTCACAAGGGTTTTTGAATTTCAGACACCCCCCCCCCCCCAAGCAATCACAAAGGGACCCTTGATGAGGCTCAGAACCCCCCCCCCCCCAAAAAAAAAAAAAAAAAAAGTAAATGTCTGGTTACACCACAGACTTGATGACGGCAGGCTTGCCAGCAGCGGATTTCAAAAAGAGTTAAAGGCACTGAGCACGTTTGGTAATTGTCAAAGACCAGTGTTCTCACTTGGTGTATCCCAACATATGCATAAAATAACAAGCCTGTGAAAATTTGGGCTCAATTGGTCATCGAAGTTGCAAGAAAATGATGAAAGAAAAAACACCCTTGTTGTACAAATTTGTGTGCTTTCAGATAGGAATACAAACTTCTTGCAAGAAGTTTTTATTATTTTAGTGAGAAATTACCTCTTTCTAAAAAACTACGTTACTTCAGAGGGAGTCGTTTCCTACAATGTTTTATACTATCAACAGCTCTCCGTTGCTTGTTACCAAGTAAGTTTTTATGCTAATATTTGTTTTTAGTCATTACCAAACGTGTACGATACCTTTAACTGTGTATCAATCTTAACTGCTAAGCAAAGTGCGATGTCACAATACAGATCACTATGGTAATACTGACAACTCGTCTTAAGATGAATCTTGGTGCTTTGTGAATTCATCCTCAGATAATTAATTTTTCTGGAAAATAAGCGATTACTCAGAACTGCATAAACAATAGAAGATTAACTGGTACTCTGCTGCCACCTATCTTCCAATCACACCTAGTTCCTCCCCAACCCCTTGATACACAAATCAAGGCTAGCACAACCCAGTCTAAATAAACACTTGAAACAAACGCCACTTTATATTTACATTTTTGTACCAACTGAACAAATTTATTTATACATAATATTAATGGATTGTCCATAGTACATGAACAGTTCAACAGAAAAAAGTAAAACAAAACATACGTACATTTTAATACAATGCCGTTTATGTTTACACACAGTGCAAAAAATTAAACCAACACATTGGGAGTTTAACAGTATAACAAAACAGTTTGAAGCGTTTAGAACACTTTGCATTGGAGGTATTAAACAAAACTTTTCCACACTACTAGAAATCGGTTTTTTTAAACTATTAAATATAAAACTGCACTATGGATTCTCTGTGCATGTACTGTTTATGTAGATCCAGATTATAAAACTCCAAACAACAACGTAAACATCAAATGTTGGTCGAGAAAGTACTTGTTCCTTCCAAAACTGCCAACCTGTCCAATCCCCTTCCACCAACCCCAGAAATTAGTTTTTTAAAAATCAGGCAGTCAAAGTTAGTGTCTAGCAGAGTTGATAGAAAGTGGATGATTAATCTATTTCACAGTTTCACATCCAACTCTTTTTCTCTTGGGGTGGAGGTCCAAGGAAAAATTAAACCAAAAATAACCAAGTCCTTTTCAAATCATTCTAGCAGCTCCTGTAGGAATAAAAATATATGACTTGCCCAATTCTACTACAAACTTAGGACATGTTTTATGGACTTACACAATTTTGTGCAGCCTTCAGTCCAAGTCGCCATCAACCATCTGAAAGGAAGGTTGTCCAAAACAGAACAACCCCCAGACCAAAGGATTGAACATCAACAAAAAAAATTCAAAATTTGTGTCAACTTTTGAAGGAACAAGACTTGTCGACCTTACCTGTTCGAATGCTGATAATAGACTTTTCTTTTTTAAGTAAAACATTAAAATGCTATTTCAAAAAACAAAAAGACGTTTCTCTTAATTTCGGAATCACCCACATCCCAACCAAGCGGGCCGATAAAAATGATATATATTCATAATTTTAAAAATAGTCATTAAGTTAATTTTTGCCCCCTGATGACCTCACCTTTTCATATTTACCCAAAATACAAATTCATTAAGGACAATATTTCAAACAAGAATTATAAAAAAAACTTGGAAGTTAAATAAATTAACATCAAATAAACAAATGTTTTTCATATCTGACCCGGCAAAATACAGCTTATTGAGTATTACAAGCCCTTCTTACTCAATGCTCAAAAAGCTCAAACTCACAAGTTGATCAGATTGAAAAATTTCCTTTGATGCAAGGGCAACAATGTTAGTAACAAGATTTTCTTCAGTTTGCACAGGCATGCAACTTTGACGTTGCAAAAAAAAACCAGAAGAAATTGCCAAACACACGTAACTTTGTGCAGTGTTTTTCCGTTTTCTTTGACACTAAAAGTGAAGAAAAACAAGGAAAAAAGCTGACCGGCTTAAAGGTTGCTTGCAGATGTAATAGGGGCCGCTTACCGACCAGGGCCCAATTTCATAGAGCTGCTGAAGCACAAAAAGCAGCTAAGCACAACAAAATTATGCTTACCAGAATAAGGTTACCGGCCAAAATACCTTGTCACATGTACAATCTGTGACTGGTATCCTGGTTGGTTTTGCTCAGCAGACATTTCTTAAGCAACTTTATGAAAATGGGTCCAGGATTAAGGTTTAGTTTTGCCTTCCATGCGGTCGTTTTTATAGCATAATTCTTAAGTTCCCATCTCTTGAAGAGAAGAAATACAATCGTAGCGCTGGTTCAGAATTACTTACAACCATCATTGTCTGATGGCTGGGGTATAGTCAGAACCAATTTCATAACGCAGTGCAGAAAAAACAACTTTAAAAATGTCTACTTTGCAAAAATATGCAGAGAACCAGTCATAAACGGTGCTCATGACATCGTAATTTGGCCGGTAATCCTTTTTGGGTAAGCAACATTGTTTTTGTGATTGGCTTGTTTTTGCTTAACCAGCTGTATGAAATTTTGCCCTTTCAATTTTTTGCTTTTGGTTTTTAAATGGGTCCAGTATGCTGGCCCAACATGAGTGAGCATGAGTTTTATACACTCGGACTTGTCCAACTATAGTTGGGATGGCCCAGCTATAGTTGGGATGGCCCAACTGTAGTTGGGATGCTCAGAACTGTGGTTTGGAAATGATTGTAATTGGGACATCACTGATCTGCATTATGGTTGCTGTCTGGAAGATATATATATAAAAGCTCATAAAATGCTGCTAAAAGATAGCCTAGGGCCTCTTAAAACCCATCCTTTTTCGATTCCCATCAATGGAATGATCCATTAAGCTCCGCCCCTTTATGCAAATGACCAATCACAACATCGACTGAGAAACAAAAGTTTGATGCCCAAATGTTCAAACTGTAGACGAGTGGCTGTCATTTGGATTTGTTGCACAATCTGAATGCAGTGCTGTGTGCTTGCCGACAATGCTTCAGGGTCAGAAATGCTCGCTACCATACAAGTGATTATCGTTGCTAGGGCAGCTGCTAGAGCGGGTGGGATAATTCGGATTGGTCCATTTTAAGGCCCTGTGTTGAAAGCAAAGGGTTTCAAAATATGGGGGCCATGCCAAAGTTTTTATACCAGCACAATGGGAGGCTTTTGGGACACTAGCTGGCAGCAGACTACCAAAATCCATTGTCCTTGGTAATGTGCGCATGCTCAGAACTACGTAAACAATGCAAAGTCTGCTGCCACCTAGCGTTCCAAAGTCTCCCATTGGTACTTCACATGGAATATCGCAATGTTACAATTCTAAAAAGACTCATTCCGGCCCAAACAGTATAAACATTTTGCTTAGCATAGAATGAGCAGAATACAGGTTACCGGCCAGAGTTCAATATAAAACAGAAAACATCACTTGTGACCGGTTCCCTGTCCGTTTTTACCAAAACATTTGTAAAGCAATACTACCCGCTTCATATAACAGAATTTAGGCCAAAATTATGATGGACTTGTGAAAGGATCTGCTGCCCTCTGTTGTTCAAACAATGCCAGCATATATTAAAACATGGCGGCAGATTTTGTTGTCCCTTAATAATGGGCAGTGTTTGGTCACTATAATACATTGTGAAAGAAATTTACACAATTGGAGGAAGGTTTAACCATATAAAAAATACTTTTAAAATATGTAGGCCTAATGATTTCTGACATTTTTATATTTTCTTTACAATGGAACATTGACTTTTCAAATGCTCATTCGTTTCAATCTGAATTGGCGGCTATGGCTAAGACTGTTGCTAAGGGTGTCGCTAAGGACTTCTTACACTTCACTGCATGGTGATGCGGTGATGTAGCCGTAGCTGTAGCCGTAACCGCCAATTCGAACACGGCCTTTAGCTAATAGGTAGCTCCATTTCAATGAGGGAATTGTTACCCAGGTGAAAAATGAGGATCAAGTCTTTTCACCGTTGTAGCACTTTTTCACCAAAAGGGTAAACCAAAGCTGTGTATTGAGAGAGTTGCGACATAGAGGGACCAGTTTTCTTTGGTCACGTGGTTGCATGGACGCAAGTTTGGGTCCAAACGCAGCACAACCCAATGGGCAGACTAGTCTAGCACCCTGTATTCGCCCATGCGGTTTTTTTTAATGACACAAAATTGCTTCTAACCGCAAGTTGTCGAAACTCTTTCAATATACGACTCTGGGGTAAACAAAGTAAATAAACAATTTATCATCAACAAATAATGGACTGTTCCAAACAAAACTTTGGACAACAACAATTTATCAGAATTGATTTTTTTTTTTGCAGATTTCTTCATAAGCTGCAAGGAACTGGAAGCTCTTTTCAAAAAGATGATTTTTATCTCTAAAATGAAACCGTTTGGTTTAGTTTTGAACCCCCCCCCCCCCGAAAAAAAAAACCTTAATTTTTTTTAAAATAATAAACCTATCCATTAAGCCCCGCCCCTTCATCCATCGACCAATCCCAAACACCAATGCATACGAGGCTATCATGTTCAAATCCAACGACAAAATTTAAAGGGGCTGAATTTAGAAATCCATTTGCTATGTTGTTTGCGGGACAATGGCTTGGCTCGAGGAGGAAAGTGTCCATCACATGAATGTGCTGTTGCTAGGCAGCTGCCATGGTGGGAGGAGCCTAATGGATCAACCAATTGGAATTGAATATTCAATGGGGAAAAAGAGATTGAACTATTAAGCTCCACCCACCATAGCAAGTGTCAATGAACAACTCTCAATGGGGGTGTATAACAGGGCCCCATTTCATAAAGCTGCTAAGCACAACAATTTGCTTAGCATGAAATTTCTTTGTTGATAAAAACAGGATTACCAACCATATTTCCACGTGATTTTCAGGATAAGCAAACAACAGTTGAGTACCAGTAACAAGCAATATGCAACACATGGAAATTTGGTTGGTGATCCTGTTTTTATCAAGGAAGAAATTTCATGCTAAGCAAATTGTTGTGCTTAGCAGCTCTATGAAATTTGGCCCTGGTGTCTTGATCCACCTTGCGCCACAGACAAAATACATGATGCAGAAAAATGGAACTAAACAGGCAGAGCTTCATGGGTGTGTCTACTATCCAAGCAATTTCTGTGAAAAACCCCAAAATCTGTGGAAGGTTTAAAGGTAGGGTCATCCATTGGTAATGACCCCCGAAAAGAACTTGTGTAATTTGTTTATCCGAAAACCTACTCGTTCTGAAGTTGGTTATGGTAGCACCCTGAGAAATTACTTCGTCTGAAGTGCCCCCGTTGATTAGAAATCAATACAAGTTTGTCGAAAAAATGTGAATCTCCAAAGATAACCTGCGGGCGACTTTTGGAAATGTCTGTGGAATCCGTTTATTTGCTGCCCTCAATACGGCCAGAGATGCGGTTGATACCCGGTGTCACCTCGCTAAATCTGAATGTATTTGACGTTCTTGATGAAAATACTGTGACAGTTTTCTTGCTGTTATCTCAACATGTTAGGCACTGTATTCAACTGAAACTTTCACAGGTGACTTTTATTGTATCTTTCTTGATACTGTTGCCTATAAATCAGCATTATGTTGACAAAAACCAACCGATGACCCTACCTTTAAGCACATGGCTAAAAAAACTGGTTCTACTTATAATTAACAGATTCCATGCCATGTAATAACTGCCTTAAAACACCTTGCGTCCCAAATAATCAAATTTTAATGGGTGATGCAGTATCGGGATGGATAAAAAATTAACCTTTATCGCCATCATTTAAAAAATTGAGGTGGGTGATCAATAATGGAGTGGTTTATGAAAGAAATATGAAGGTTTCAGGAAAGATTGCGAAGGTTTGAAAATCACTCCTGAAAAGAGGGGGGAGGGAATCATAACTGGAGTTGGAAACCTTTTAGCTTCGGAGGAGTAAGTGTTTGCGGAAGATGTTTGTTCCAAATTTTACTCAACTTAAGAGTGTCATTTGGTTCTTGCATACAAAACAATTCTGAATCATTAACGATACAATCCTTTTGGATAAAATAACTATTAGTACAAAAACAATAAAAACAAAACGAGTACAAAATACGTAAGGATGATGTGAAAGATCTGTACATCTTACAAAGGCCCTGAAATAATTTTAGACTGGATCATCGGGGAAATCAAGTTATATATCCAGGCTTCAAAAGAACTGTGGCCAACTTCTTCGGTGGTTACATTGTTTGAGGTACGAGAAAAACATCGGCCGAGGGAGAGTTTGACGTAACGAGCTTTTACGGGACATTGTAAACGATTATTTTTCGCCGCCTTCATCTTGCAAACGACGACAGTCAATTGACAGGGAGATGAAAGTTATTTCATTGTCGGCAGCTTCCTAAATGTGTGCATTTCCTTGCAATTTTTGTTTGTTTTACTTCATGCATTTTATCCAGAAGAATTCGCCGACCACTCCTCGTTTTTGCCGGTACTTTTTAACTCAGTACTAAATAATCAACTACGTCGAAAACCACTATGCATTGCAGCACGAATACATCTGATGATAACATCAATGGAGGAGCGAAAACAAAAGTTAACCGCACCACAAAAACAACTCCCGGCTTTTTGAAAAGTCTTTCTGTCATTTGTAGCACTGAAGACACATATAGTCAATAGTGACAGAGTTCTGTTCGAAAACAGTAGTTCTTTTTTTTTTTTTTTTTTTTTTTTTAAACATCAAGGTAACACAATCGCTTTCCCCCCATCTTGAAAAAAAAAGAAGTCTTGACGACTGAAGGGAAATGGCCGGTGGTACATCTCGTCTTGACTTTCTTTGTTAACTTTATTTATTCTTCAAATAAGTCTTCTATATACACTTTAGTTAAATTATGAAACAAGGTTTATTTTTGTTGAGGGAGGTCCCCGGATGGGTCTTAACTACGCAGTAACCGTTGCAGATTTCATGCTGAGATCTTGCGGCATTTCCGGGGTCGGCGGTGGGCGTGATTGTGCGTGAAGTTGCAGCAGTCCATGTGGCGTGAGCCCGTTGGGGAAAGGTGGCGCCCTCAACATGTCCACCTGGGACGTCGTGTGCGCAAAAATCGGCGGCTGGGAGGGGAACACCATCATGGGCGATGTACTCGTGAAGGACATGTGGTGACCCGAATGAGAAATGGAGGGATGCGGGAGGTGGACAATGGCCGGGGAGGTTTGCGTAACCATCGGGGACTGCGCCAGATGCATTGCAGGCTGGGTACTGATGACAGGCGCACTTGAGTAGGGCTGGGTCGGCTGGGGTGGGCGAGGCTCCGTCGACGATGTTGAGGAAAGAGGCGTGGTCGTCCCCCTCTCCCTTGCATGGCTGTGGCTGCTTCCGTTACTCTGCACACTGTGACTCATGGACCCCTGGGGTGGTGTGTCGGAGGCGGGCGGTCTAGCGCCCTCGTGTGGCAGCTTGACATTGTTGGGCATCCTGTGAGCTATTGGTGACGAAATGCTTTGCTCGTCGTCGCTCTCGCAGCTATCGTCCTCTTTGCTCTGGCCATTCTCATCGGGGCAGATGTAACGAATGCACTTCTTCTTTCTCCTAGCAAACAAACAAGACGGCAAAATCAGTGTGAACATTTCATTTCAAAACATGGTAGCGTTTTTGAGATATTGCCGAAAATCTGGAGCGGTTATGTTCACGCAGGAAGAATAATCTGCATTGGAATACACACTCTGAGAACGCTTCTCTGATTCAAATGTTTTGGGGGATAAAAAGTGATATATTTTTCCATAACCGCAGTACTTCGAAGTTAAAAGTTTCTCAAAATGCATTATACTATCCAAAGCTGCTGTACTTCTTACCAAGTCAGTTTTCATTGCCATTAATTATCAGAGTCATTACCAAACGTGTACGATACCTTTAATCGAAAGAAACAAAAAATCGTACTCTCTGCAGACAACAGTCTACAATATTTTGACAAACTTTTGACAAGAAGACCGTGGACACATCGCTAAACTTATACATCTCTTACTTTTACAATACTCGACGTATACGTAGAAACAACTTTACAAAAAATTTAACATTTTCTCCCTAGGGATGAGTTTGTATCTTTGTCCATCAGGAATTGCCCTGAAATGTTCAAGGTCACCCCTTTTTTTTAAACAAGGTGACACGGTTTATAATTAAAGTCTCCTTGGAAGAAATAATGGCACTGAGAGTGGATGACAAAAGCAATCCTCCGTGTTTTCTTTACAGTGACAAAAATACTACCTTTGACATTTGGGTTTCTGTGCATTCCCCCCCCCCCCCAAACTCCCACGATTTTCACAGACACCTGATTTCAGATCTTATAGACCATTAAACAGTACGCTCGGAAAAAAATTGGAGAGCTAATATTCAAATCGATTTTGTGCCCATGTTAAAAAACACTTGTAGAAAAAAATGACATTGCAAACTTCAATATTTTTCAAACTGATAGAAGCAAGATCTCAAGCAAATTTCATTGAATTCAAACTGTATTTTTAAGTGACTTCAGTCGGCCCTTAGCGCAGTTTCTATTTACTAACCAATGCTAACCATAAGCAAAGCAAAAGGCATGCTAGCTTGCCAGCGGTTCTTGTAAGCAGATGAGTAATGTAACTACGCAAGGGTTCTCCCCAGGTTTTTTTCAAAACTGTGAGGCATTCTGGACCAAATTGTTTGGATGTTTGGCCAAAGCACACTGAATTGAAACAAGGTCTTCGGAATATTTTCTACTTGGTGTTTATCTTGGTTTAAAAAGCCCTACTGTGCAATCTGGAGCATTCTTTACGGTTTTTCTCTTGATGTTTTTTGTGTGGAAATTTTTAAAATAAATTATGTGGGGGTTTTTCTTGCGCGTATCGGCTGATACGCTGGCTTGTGCATGGGGAGAAAACCCTGTACGCAAATACATTGTAAATGTTCACACGCACTGTTTGTAAAAGACACTTTTGCTCACGCAAATTTTTCGGTCCAAGTAAGCACAAAAATTGCCATACCATTTAACAGCTTTATGAAATTGGGTACAGTAAAAATTCTGACAGCAAAATATAAATAAATAAATCAATCAAATAAACGAACCTGCAGGGCTTGCACCAGAACTCTTGTTGATCAACACCAAACCGGGCTCGACATTTCTTTGGCGTAGATGGTTCTGAAAAACAAAACAAATACCAGTTGTGTTTTTAAAGGTACTATACAGGATTGGTAAGGATAAAAAACATCCTTGTTTAATTTTAGTCTGAAAGCTTACTGATTATGAAGTTCATACTAGAATAATTTTTTCTGTAAAATATTTCCCCCTGAAATGACGTCATATTTGAGAAAACTGTATCTGAAAACCTAAATAAAACAAAAACAGCTGATTTCGGTTGTTACAACAACAAATACGGACAATGTGTTGACAAGCTGAAAATTGTGAATGTTTTTTCACAGTTTGCTCCGGACTTACACAGCAGATTAAGCCCAAATTTTCACAGGTTTGTTATTTCATGTATATGGTTGATCACACAAAACATAAACACTGTCTGCGACTACTTTGTCAGCTCTACCAATCCTGTATTATACCTTTAAGAAGGGGGGAAAAAGCATAACATGCAAGGTTGTTTTTACTGTAGCAGAGAGTTGTTGTATAGCCATGTAATACTTCACCATTGTGAAGGCGAATCAAACCTGCTGTGAGATTTTCCTCAAATAAAAACTTATTGATAAATGACAAACAAAAACAACTTTATTGTCTCATTTCATATTCTTTCCTTTTTCTAAAAACGATTTATCCTTTTGCGTGGTTTTTACAGAAACATAAAAAACTCTTAGACATTTATTTCATATTTCACCCACAAACAAACATTTTGCAGAAATAATTTTATTGGCAGACTGAACCTTCTGGTTAAAAGCACTGAACACGTTTGGAAATTGTCAAAGACCAGTGTTCTCACTTGGTGTACCCCAACATATGCATAAAATAACAAGCCTGTGAAAATTTGGGCTCCATTGATCATCGAAGTTGCAAGAAAATGATGAAAGAAAAAACACCCTTGTTGTACAAATTTGTGTGCTTTCAGATAGGAATAAAAGGCTTCTTGCAAGAAGTCTTTTATAATTTCAGTGAGAATTTACCTCTTTCTCAAAAACTACGTTACTTCAGAGGGAGTCGTTTCCTACAATGTTTTATACTATCAACAGCTCTCCATTGCTTGTTACCAAGTAAGTTTTTATGCTAATATTTGTTTCGAGTCATTACCAAACGTGTACGATACCTTTAAAGGCAATTTTTTAATTTTCCTCCTCAGTCTAGCCTTCTCCAAATCTATTTGTACCTTTACGTGTTTCTCTTTTGTGTGTAACTTTATGGAATTTGTGGTAGAGAAACAAATAACATTAAAACAATTTTCAAAAAGGTCTGACACTGGCATCCAAGTTTTTAGAATACAGGTTGAAATGAGAGCAATGTTCCCTCTTTGTAACCCCTGGAGTTTATGACTTCAAAGAGTATTTGGGAACAGTATCGTCAGAGTTAGAGAAGTAGATCAAAGAGCAGGATTTCTGTTCACATCCGAAGAAAATAACAGCCATTTTTGTCCCCATGCAGACATACAAAGGTCTGAATAAGTTATTCAGATAAAAGTCTGACATTTCTGATTCCTGTGATGATTGGAAACTGAATAATTTTCAATCAAAATGACTTCACTTCCACACAAAAAAAAGCAAACAAAAAAAAGCTATAAACCTGAATCACTTTTTCCTCACAGAGAAAAATTTACACAGGACGTCATAAAAATCTGCAGCCATCAAAACAACACATCCCAAAATGCATTCCCGGGTTCAACTCTCTCTCTATTTGGAACTCTGATCCGTTAACAAACAACGCAATTAATTTATAGCCGCAAGCAAATTCGATAATATTTGATGACTTTGAAGAAATAGAAGAAGGTTGGGGAGGCTACTGACGTTTTAACACTGATCACTCATCGATTGACAAACAATCGCTTCAATAGAGATGACATGGCTAAAGTCCATTCCCCCCAAAAAATAAAAATAAAAAATAAAATAAAAATAATAATTTCGGGAAACCTCGCCTCTGTTGTTGAAACTCTTTTTGAAGGAAGGGAAAAAACAGACACAGTGAATGGGAGTAAATTGTTCCAATCGTTGACCGCATTGATCTTTGACCTCCAACAGTAGACACGGACGCAGCAAACCCTAGCAAGTTATCAGGGACTTGACTGCGGGTGACAATACACCCAAGAACCCGTGACTGTAACCAATTATTTACTAACAAGTGTCAACTCTTTGCCCCTTTTTGACGCCCATCTACGATTCCAACTACCACAACAACACCTAAAGAAAAGAATTCTAAAGTATACACACAACAAAATCAACGCTCCAAAAAAATAAAACATTACACCGGAAGACCGCAATGACAAGTTCCGGACAATGACAAGTTGATGTAAAGAATCTTAATTTTAACACTTCAAAGGTTTTCAAAGTACTTTGACTTGCCAATATTTTTTCGGTTAAATATTCCAATTGGACACCAACCATGCTTGAATTTCAATGACATTGCGATTTTGTGGATTCACAACCACCGACAAAAGAGGGCGGTATCACTTGATAACAAAACTCAAACCATGATGAAATTCTTCCAACTCTCCCCACCCCCTACATCAGAAAGTACAATGACCTGCATAAAACAAATTACCCCCGAACTTGCTATGAAAGCAAACCAATATTTATTACCTCAAACCCCTATAAGACAACAGGGACAGGAGAGGTCAGAGGTTATGGAAGGCAACTACAAATTTACCTGTCGTAAATCAGCGAGTTTTCAATCATAACATTTACAGTGCAACTGCACTTTCTTTCACAATGGCCTATTGTTGTATCCGCCATTATTTCAGTGACCCTATGTTCGGAATCTGGTGTCCAACGATGCACGTCGGGAAAAAAAAAACCAACACACCAGAGATTTTCAATTATTGGACACAATTTGTAATACCTTTTCTTTCAATAGTAGATCCGCCACAGGATCATTACACATTGACACCAAACTTTTGTATATAGATGTCTGATGATAAATTAATTTTAAAAATGTATTATTTGCAAGATTCAAGTTCTTGTGCCTGAGTTCCATTTCATTTTTTTGTTACATTTCATTTCATTTTTTCTGGTTGTGAAGCCAAGGACTCTCAGAAAGGCGAACGTAATCACTGTACTAGCCAAGAACCCAATGGGGAGAAGACAAGGAAGGAAGTTTCAGTTTTAGATGTGGGAGGAAAACCCCAGAGAATTATTCCAGGGAAAACCCACGCAGTCAGGCAGGGACTGAAAACCCAATCCATGTAGTGCCCCCGGAGTGATTCGAACCGGGGTCCTAGAGGTGGAAGGCGAGGAAAGAAACCACGACACCAACCCGACCACCTATTCCTGCATTTAAGCTTTGCTCTTTGCTAAAAAGTGCTTATAAAAAAAGAAAATTAAATTCTGGATTTATTCAGAAAGCACCAAGCATATTAAAAGCAAAACCATACATTGTTGATTGGCAAAGTAAATTTGATATTTGTTTATATATATTTTTTTCTCATCTCATTTAGAATTCATTTTATTTATTTATTTGTTTGACCCTCTGTGAGAAACTATTGAGTATTTGTCGATATTTAACAGGCACTTTACCTTTTGTTAACCTTGATGACCGCATACAGACTTGATCAAATTACATCAATCTCACACGTATTATGATTTCAACAATTTACTTTTAATTCAATATATTTGTATTATTATTAAACTATCACGTTGTGAAAAACTGAGGATGTTAATTTTATTTTGTACAAATTATTTAAACATTTCTTAAGTCAATTTCATGCCAAATGTGCTTGATGTGTGAAAAGGGACTTTTCCAAGAATAACAAAAATAAATTATTGTATTACACAATTTCTTTTCCCAAAGAGTAGTAAATCCTAGGTGAGAACAGAATCTATGCACCAAACACAAACATATTTCCCTAATGACCACAGTTTTATTTTTCTCTCTTCTTTCTGGCAAAGTGCAAAATCAAAATTAGAGAAATAGCGAGAAAGAAAAAAACAAAAACACAAAAACACCACTTTATTCTTGTGCAAATGTTTTTAGATCAGTTAAATTTCTCAATTGCTAAAAGTGCGGACAAAATTTCTGAACAGACCCATTCAATTTCTTTTGTTGAATTTATAGTCCCTCAAGTCAAATTTGCTCCAAAGTTGACAAATTTCAGCGAAAAACTCCTACACACACGAGTAAGGGATTTCCCCTCTGTTTTATTTAGGTAGCTTTTTTTTCTCTCTTTTTTCCGAAGCTCCCTGGCGAAGAGTGCACGGGAAGAAGAAAAAAATAAATAAAGCAATTCATATGTCATCTCTCTTAGTAATTGTGTTTTCATTTCTAAATGGTCGCCAGCATATCCTCAGTGGAGGTGGCGCTCCAGGCAAACAAACATTTCACAAATTACCCTCTTCCTTCCAAAGAGTCTGGATGTACGAGTTGAATGAGACAGCGATCTTTTTTTTCTCTCTTCGGCAATACGCACGAGAGACAGAAAAAGAAAGAAGAGAAAAAAAACTGCAGACGCACACAAATTTACGTTTGAAAAATGATTAAGCTTGGTCACTAAAGACAACAGCAAACTTCCATGTGCGGTAACCAGATACATCAGGGAGTTCCATAACGGTCTCTTTCTATTCAAACTATGCTAGTCACTGGTTCCCTTGGGGTGGTTCCCCCCCAACGCATAGATTACCCACAAGGCCGAGGTAAAAAAGAAAGTGGTATAGTGGAACATAAAAAATATATATAGAATAGAAGATATGACATTTATGGTGAGAGGTTTTCATCATGTGTCCAGCAGCGTAGGTTTTTTTATTTTTTCATTTTTTGGTAAGTGTGTTTGTTGGGGGGGGGGGAAGAAAGAAAACAAAAGACGATGGGGAATGACAGCTAGAGGGAAAGTAAAAACCATCCGTGGAATTCCACGGAGGGAAGGTAGAGTGGGAATGCCATAGATTGGACGACATCTTAACCTAATAATACAAATCTCCTTCTGCCGATGGCTAGGACGTACATCAAAGAAAACTCTCCCCTCTGCAGAGGGCTCTAAGAAATTGTATTTCTTTGTTCCCGGAAATCTCTTGTGAGAAAAAAGAAAGAAAAACAAGAAAAACACCAGCAGAAAAGAAAATGGACAAGAAAAGAAAGAAAAAAATAGAAGAACACAAAGTGTTGAGAGACAAATATGAAAAGAAAAGAAAAGAAAACGCCTAAGTTAAAAAAAAAACCAGTATCATCCGATGGGACTGACATAGAGTAAGCCAAAATTAAAATATTTATGCTTTCTTCAAAACACCCGTCAAAGTTTTCTTTTTCTTTTTTTTGTGTGTAAGCAAGATAACCCAAACCTGTCTGCGGCTTGTAAAAAATTTATTGGTCTGGCCAAATGTACAAAATTGTTTTCAGAATTTGCTGTGAGCTTTTTCTTCCGCTTCCAAATCAGGTAAAACAACTAAATTGGTAAAAAGGGTAGCTTCAGTGGGGAAAGCAAAGTTTGGGAATTACAGCGATCATTATGACAAACAAGTTTCAATCTAAAATGCTTTTGTTTTGTGTAAGAAAAGGAGTGTTTGAGTATTGGTTTTATGGGACATGTTCCTGCGGAACGTACCTCTCCGAAAATCATCTTCGTCTACATTGAAACCACCTCTGAACCCAGAGCTGTGTATTGAGAGAGTCATGACATGGAGGGGGCAGTTTTTCTTCGGTCACTCGGTTGCTGGACGCCATTTCCAGTCAAATATAGCACACATGCATGATACTTCACAGAGGCAATTGCCTCCGTTGCCCCTGGTCATTGCCTTGGTGCCCCTTGAAATGTTCCACAAGAAATTTAACAATTTCCTCATAGAGGTGCCCTTTACCAAGGAGAAAACGCCTTGGTCCCCTTGCCCTTTCACAAAACGAATCAGGCCTGAACACAACCAAACGTGTATATCTAGTCTCGCATCATGTGTGCGGTTTTTTAAAACAGAAAATGGCTTTTATTGCAAGTTGTCACAAGTCTCTCAATATATGGCTTTCTTTTAACCCCTCCCCCCCCCCCCCCAAAAAAAAAAAAAAAAAAAAAAAAATTCCCTTAACAGCAGTCCGCTGCCCAAATGCTAGTTAAAACACCTGAGGACCAGTCAAAATTTACTCTACGTTTTCTGGCTGGCAAGATCAGTGTTGAAAAGCATCCCTATTTAAAATGAATGATGGACAGGTGAAAAAAAAATGGCGGACCAGTGAAATGGCAAGCTAGCTGGTCCTGCTGGCCAGTCACTAAAAAAAGTAACGGGCAAACCCCTGCCCCCACCAAAAATATACAAGTAAACAAATATATAACAAAATGAAAGCAAGCATAGCCTCTGATAGAACTAAAGGCAGCGTTCCGATGACAATGATTTATGTTGGTGATTTCAAGAAATAAGTGAACAGATAGATCACACGGGTGGCTCTTTTATGTCCTGAGCGCCGCAAGGAGATTTTACTCATCGGTTTGACTCCAATCAACAGGACAACGTTTTGGCCTGTCCCCGTTTGCCGGGAAAAAAAGGCAGGGGGATGCAAATTGGGCACTGCTGGGACACAGGGCTTCATTTCACTAAGCAAACAAATTTGCTGAACAAAAAAAATATATATAAATAAATAAAATTGGATTGCCAGAACAAGGTACCACCCAATCTATCATTTAGTTACTATGTTTTGCAATACTACTTGTATTTATTAACTTTCAATTCCCACGCCTTCTTTTGGCTTTTTAGATAATTTGTTTTCTTCTTACTTTTTAATCTACTTTTTAGTTTAGTTTTCTTCTGTGTTGAATTGCTTGGCTGCTTTTTGTGCACTAAGAATTTTTTAACAATTTTAAATTTGTTAATTTTTAAGTATTTTATTGCCTAGGTTTTATAGGTTTTTTTGTAAGGCGCTTTGAGGTATTTTACAATAAAGGCGCCATATAAATGCATTTATTATTATTATTTTTATTATTATGTTGGTGGATTTAACTGGTTCCCTATGCGTTTCCGCTAAGAAGATAAAGTCATCAAGCATTCCGCTTAGCACCTCCGTGTGAAATTGGCCGCTGAGCGGGGCTCAATTTCATGGCTATGCTTAACTAAGTGAATAATAAGAACTGATGATAGCAGAAAAATCCACGCTTAACGAAGCGAGTTTCACAGGTTACCAAGGTTTTTTGCTTGTGGGAGTGCATGCTTAATGTTGCTAAGCAATCCTCAATTACACAGCTAGCGCACAAATTGGTGCTTACCCTGTCAGCGAAAAATGCTAACCGCAAGCGCAGAATTCCTCAGTAAGCAGAGTCATGAAACTGGATCCGGATTGTATTGCTTAAAGAAATTCACTGACTGAGCAAAAAGACAGCAGGAAACCAGCCGAAGGCAACATAAATTGCAAGGTATTTTAGCAGGGAACCGGTTCTTGCCGAGTAAAGTTTGTCTCTGTCTAGCGAAAATGCTTAGCAGCTACTATCCTGTCTACAGAGGCACTTACAGATGAGATCCAACCAGTCTAATTTCGACCAATTACCAGTGGTGAATAGCGCTGTTAATTTCACTACTTTTCTCGCTCAAATTTGTTCTCCATTAACTCTGGACAATAAAACACAAACATGCACACCTATTATCGGATTACGGTGAATTATTACGAGCGGTTGCTCTGGGGACAAAGTTCAGTTTTGTGGGTTTACTGCTCAACGGAAAAATTGCATCATCATCGGATGGAGTGATGACGGGACAGCAAAAAAAACCAAGTCACATAGGGTGACACATATCATCGTTTCTACCCCCTCTCGAAAACACACAGTCAGACCCCTAGCATATGAACCAACGATACAAAATTCATTGCGCTCTGAATAAGAAATGAAGAAAGGTATGCCCCCTTTTTTTTTTCATCTTCGCAGACCACCCCTCGGGGCAAAGCAAGGGGAGATTGTAAAGAAGGTAGAGTCAGAGATTGGATATGTGATGGATGGATGTTGGTTTTGTGCACGATTCGATTTCCGTTGGATTATTCAACGGGAGTCGTCAAGAAGGGGGGGTGATGAATCCTCGGTGGCCTGAAATCTCCGCCAGGCCAAATACAAAGATTGAAGATCTGGTCGCTGATCCCCAATTTGTGTTGTGAATAACACCACACAGATATCTATTTTCCTTTTTTCCCCCCGTTTTTTATATTTCATGTCAATCCGTACTTGTTTTCACTCAGTCTCATCTTCACAAAGTCCGATCCAGTGATCGTTCGCCTGTGGTGAACATTAACATTTAGTTACCTCCCACTTTCTCTTAATGTTTCATCTTTTACCAAGAGATATTTATGGAGTAAAGTCTATGGATATTTCATACTCCTAATCCTCGTCAAAATGAGCAGCATACGGAGGCAGACTTTGGTTCTAATGAAAGAAAGGCCTTCACAGGGGTTCTGATATGACCCAAAGTATGACCTCTATGCAAATCATTCAAGGGGGTTTCATTCGTATTTCCTGCATGGGTATGACCTCAAATGACCTCTAGGGAAATCCTTCTGGGTGAGAATTTATAGCACTCTTTGACGTTAATAGAATGTTCTAAAAAATATTTGTACCCGTTGGAATGGAAAATGCAGTTCTTATGACCAAATGAAGAATTGGTATATATTCATACACAGATACGACCCCTAATGACCTTTATGCTAATCATCCAAACACGACAACTATAAAGACAATGTCCGAATCATAGAGGAAGGAATTGATGGCTTCGGCAATGGCTATGGTCGTTTGCCATTGCCCCGGCAGCCAATGGACACAGCCGTAGCTGCATAATTCTGACACGGCCAAATATTCTAACCTATGACCTCTAATGACCTTTATGCCCATTATTCCCATACGGGAAACAACTCAAGTTCCTTCATATTTGACCTCCAATGACCTTTAAGCATATTATTACCACACAGAACTACTCATGTTCCCTTCATGCATATGACCTCCAATGACCTTTATGCAAATCATTACGAGAAGTTCAAAACTTGCAGTGAGATGAACCGACCCCAAATGTTTCTTTTAACTAGCAAAACTTATTAATAGGGATGGTCCACCTGTGAAATGTCATCCTCGACATTTCGTAGCATTTTATTTGTTGGAAAGATCGTGTTTTTTCCCCCCCTGACTTGCCTTCTTTATGTCCACCATCCTCACCATTATAACTGTAAAGAATTCCCTAAATGCTACAACACAATGGAACTTTTTACTCAAAACCCCCCAAAACCCAAACCAAAGAGAAATACATCACTAACAAAAAAACATATCCCCAACCCGACCATCTCTGATTACAAAAACCATATAACAGCTCTACCGAAAGTCCCCCCCCCCACACTAAACAAAAGGCCGACCTGGAGTAACCTTTTAAAGGGGGTGGGGGATTAATGGATGGATTTTGGGATCTTCTCTTGGGATACCCCACGGGTGTAACCCCCCCACTGTGAAATATTGAAGACTAACGGTCGCATTCAGAAATTCCTTGAAGCTCTCAATGCCTAAGACACAGTGGGACATCGGCAGTGACAATAAATCAAATTTACATTCAACGTCAATTTTCGTTTTTTGGAAGAAGAATAGTTCTCCGGGAAGATCTTCCAAGACAATTGGTCGGAAGAAAAGAGGAAAGTGTTAATCCCCCTAATTGTCTGGAGCGGGTGAGAAATCCTTGTCGGTTATTAAATTACACGCTTCTCTTTTTCACAATATATTTCTGATTTAAGATGCTGATCCATTCCAATTTTATTCAACATTGTATTCTGTGGAGCGTTTTTTTTCACATCCGAGTGAAACAAGTCGTTCTCCTGGGTTGAGGAATTTGCGGTATCAATGATTGTCCAAACAGGTTCAATATTAACTGGTCGCAGGTGAGGCGATGAAATTGCATTACATCGCTACTAGTGCCTCGCCGATATCCAAGAATTATTCAGAATGATTTGTCTACTTTGGAGTTCGGCTGTACATCTAATTCGTAAAGTCAAATTCTAGAACAGGCATGCGACAAGCAACACAAGTATTTTTTGAGTGGTTTATATGAATTATCATCCAAGCCAAACAACACAAAATCAGGATTAAGTTTAGGGGTTTTCATTGGCAATACAAGAACTAAATAGCGCCAAGGGTTCACCACAGGTTTTTTCAAAACTGTGGGGCAAATTGTTGGATGTTTGGCCGAAGCACGCTGAATTGAAACAAGGTCTTCGGAATGTGTTCTACCTGGTGTTTAGCTTGGTTGAAAATCCAATCTGGAGCATTTATATGGTTTTCTCTTGCTGTTTTTGTGTGAAATTATTATATAAAAACAATAAGAAGAATATTTTTATTGTTATTAATATTATTTGTTTGCGTATCAGCCAAAATGTGCGCGTATCGGCACGCCTGATACGCTAGCTTGTGCATGGGGAGAACCCTGGCGCCAGAAATCAAAATCCTCTTTTGATTCAAACAACAGTACACTACAATACCAATGTGTTGCCTCGAATGAGTTTGGTTATGTGTGCACACTGGCTAACACTGACAATTTATGTGCTGTAATGAAATCAATTATTAAGCCCGACAGGCGACGGACTCTGAGAATTGTAGACATTTAAAGGTTTTCTGGACGGTGTTAATGAATAAACCAAGATTTAATCTCTCGTTCGCATAACTGTGGACAGACAGGGAGCACCACAACGTTATTCTGCAGAATAAGAAATGAGACTCGCCGTGGCTCCAGGCCGTTGGTAAAAAATGTCACATACGGTTGTTATCCATTGTAAGAGGTTTAAGGTTGTGTCAGAAATTGTTTGATGGGATTATTTTTCTATGGGTGAAGTGATGACGTTGTCTCTGGCTATATACACACTCGGCTTCAAGCTGCGTGTTCAATGATAGATGAGGAGTCCTCGAAAAGAGGGAGTGGCAACATGGTATAGGGAAGGGGGGCGTGGAGTAACCAAGAGGTCAAAACAAGGTCACTTTAATGTCATACTCTGATAAATGTTAGGTCCTCAAAAAGAGAGTGGCGACATAAATGGAATAACAAAAACAACTCAAAGAAGGTCAAGTCAAATCTAAAAGAAGTAACCTAGCTATCGAATAAGACGAGGGGTCATTTCCGAATATGACCTTCTAGAAATGACCTCACTGATGAATGAGAAAAGCGAACTTTACTGAAAGTTACCTTTTTCATAAATGACCTAACTAATAAATCAGACATAACATCGTGACTGATTACGACCTTTGAGAAATAATCTAATGATTGGGATGAGAACTCATGACTCATTATGACCTTTTGAAAATGACCCTTCGATCGATTAAGAATGAGGGTAATACTGAAGCATGACCTTTCAGAAATGACCCAACTAAAATATGAGACAAGAGGTCATGACTGAATGAATACGACCTTCCAGAAAGTATCTCTCAACCAATTATGACTAAATATACTGAGAAATGACCTTCAGAAATGACCTCACTAAAATATGAGACAAGAGGTCATGACTGAATGATTACGACCTTCCAGAAAGGATCTCTCAACCAATTATGACTAAAGATATACTGAGAAATGACCTTCAGAAATGACCTTAGTACCGATAGAGAAAAAGAGGTCTTACCTGAGTTGTCACCGGGGTTTTTATCTTTCTTCTTCTTCTTCTTCTTGCCATG
Source organism: Plazaster borealis (assembly GCA_021014325.1). Classification (NCBI taxonomy): domain Eukaryota; kingdom Metazoa; phylum Echinodermata; class Asteroidea; order Forcipulatida; family Labidiasteridae; genus Plazaster; species Plazaster borealis. The sequence continues at coordinate 15,190,229 of CM037468.1, read as the reverse complement.
TACTGCGTAGTTATCTCTTGCCGTCCAGCTGGGGTACAGCTGCATATGCAACTGTCTCTCCTTCCGTGCGAGTTCATAGTACTTGGCTTGTTCTTCTCTCGATAATGCATGCCACTGAAATCAGATCCGTCAACTTATGAATATTCATTGCTTTCTTTGTCCAATAAGAAAACATCTAGGGAAGAAGTTTTCATTCCACATATTTGCATTCAAGATAACACAGAACTCTACATGTCACTTATGAATATTCATTGCTTTCTTTGTCCAATAAGAAAACATCTAGGGAAGAAGTTTCCATTCCACATATTTGCATTCGAGATGATGCAGAACTCTACATGTCACTCATGAATATTCATCAATTTATTTGACTTATAGCAACTAGCAGGTCATAATCAGTCATGAAATCAGATCTGTACACTTATGAATATTCATTGCTTTCTTTGTCCAATAAGAAATCATCTAGGAAAGAAGTTTCCATTCCACATAACAGCATTCGAGATGATGCAGAGCTCTACATGTCACTCATGAATATTCATCGATTGAATTAATTTTTGACGGAATTCTTGCCAAAGCACTTCAACAGCGTTCACAGAGTATGCCCTTCTGGGCCAAATTTCATTGAGCTGCTTAAGCAGAAATCATTGCTTAACAATTAGCAGGATACCAGTCACAAATGGTGCATGTTACATGGAATTTTAGCCGGTAGCCCGCTTCTGGTAAGCATAATTTTTTGTTGTGCTTAGCTATTTTTCGTGCTTAAGCAGCTCTATGAAATTGGGCCCTGAACGTTTAATTTCCAAAAGCAAAATCGGTTCGGATGACCGTATCAGTGGCACCATGAATATTGATGAGAGCCGTAACGACGACCTATAAACCCATGTGACTCACCCTCCTTCCCAGGATCTGGTTAATTGCAGCGCTTTCTTTCAGTGTACACTCCTTGACGACGCTGGCCCTCTTCTCCTTCATATACAACATAAAGGCGTTCAGCGGTTTCTTTATGTGCGGATGCCTCTTCTGTTGGGATTTTGTTTTCTCCTCTTTGGGCGGGGGTTGTCTGTTCAAGAAAAGGTGGAGGGAGAATCAGTTTTTTCCTTTGTCAGTGAAGTTGTTTCTGAGTTAAAATTATGGCCATTATAGACGATGTGACCTCTGACGTCATTCGAAAATCATAACATGATGAGCGCATGTCGCCGGGCAAAACCTTTGCGTACTGACAGCCAGCTATAAAGGACACGCAATGTTACCATGAGTACGCGTCTTCTTGCCCGGCGGAAACATTACTTTTGTCAACAGCGGGCGATTTGAATGTAAACATACTCAGTTGTTCTGTAAAATCATAACCCCAACGAGCAACACTCGAGCCTATCACGAAAAGAGGAAGGGGAATTGGTTTTCCTTCGTCAGTGAAGTTATTTCCGAAGTAAGATTATGCCCTTCACAAACGCATTCAGTCATTCTGTAAAATTTTAACCAAAAAGAGCAGAACTCGAACCTATAACCACTGACTTCCTTGGGCCGGGCGTTGTCCTTTCAAGAAAGGGGAGGGAGGAGAAATGATCGGTAAAGTAATTTATGAATTAGAAATAACTGTATGCCTATTGCAAACAAAGCTAAACCCAGTAAAATCAGTTCTTCTGTAAAAACTATATTTAATCTAAAGAGCAGGACTCAAACCCATAACCACTGAGCTCCTTGGGTGAGGGTTTGCTGCTCAAGAAAGGGACAGGGGTACCTTAAGTAAAGAAGCTAAATCGGAGTAAAACTAAGCGTATTACATCCAGAGCTACTCTGTTTTTCTGCGGACAAAAAGCTGGCGGAAAATATGGACCAAAGAGCAGGTTGTGAACCCGTAACCACTCAACTACTGGGGCCTGCTTGATGAGGAAATATGATACATTCACTAGACCCTCTTGCATTGGCCGCCATCGCTGAGTTCAAACAATGGAAACGTGAATGCATGCACGCGCCGCACACAACTCTCAGCAAATGATAGGTCTTCACTGAACTAAGTGAAGGCGCTGTTTGGGCTTTTGACGTCATATTAAGGGGGGGGTCTATGAAGCTACCAACTGGAAGAACGTTGACATTTACAGGTACAATCAAATATGATCAGGCACATATACGATACTTGTTAATCCACTATTATTATTATTAGTGAACAAAGAAGGGATCTTTAAGAATGGAAGCTACGAGAGGGTGATTAACAAATTGGCGACCCTACCTGTCGTTACTCTGTTGTAGTGTGTCTTGTTGCCTCGTTCCCGATGTGACAATCGCTGGGTGCGGGATACCAGTGACGGCCATTCCATGATGGTGAGGGGAGAGGCCAGGGTGACCGAGGCGGGACATCCCGGATGCATTTATAAGAGCTGGATACGGAGACCTGAGAGCACTTGTGAGTGGGTAGAACGGTTGGCCTTGCCTAAACAAAATGAAAATGAAAACAAAAAATGGTCAGGGAGTTGATAATCAAACGAATTACCCCAGGCCAGAAAAATTTTTGAGGCCACTGGAGCAATGGCCTTCATTTCCTGGCATTTGTGGCGTGTCGTGGCCGAGTGGTCTAATTCACCGGACCCAAGCTCTGGGGTTGTCAGCAGCAGAGTGTGGGTTCGCATCCCGGTCGTGACACTTGTGCCTTTGAGCAAGGCACTTAACCATAATTGCTTCGCAACAGTTGGGAAGGTAGTGCATTCTGCTCTACCAGCCAGGCTCCTAGTGGATGATACCCATGCCTACATCCTTACGGACTGTAAAGGGAGTAACCCTGTTTCAGCCCCAGGAGTAGGTGGCAATTATTATCTCATAATAATAAAAAAATTCTGCACTCAGTACTAAAGATTCAACGCGGTTTCGTTTGGATAATTAATATTCCTCAACACACACACAAACACGCACACATGAACATATAGCATACATTCATATAAACCAAAATGGCATCACTGCCCACCATAAGGTCAAAGGTAAAACTCTGGGCCCAATTTCATAGAGCTGCTTATGCAGAACATATTGCTTAACAATTTTCTGCTAAGCAGAAATGAGCAGGATACCAGTCACAAATTGTGCACGTGACATGGTAGTTTGGCTGGTAACCTTATTCTGGTAAGCAAATTTTTGTTGCGCTTAGCTACTTGAAATTGGGCCCTGCAGATCAGATGAGCTTCTTAGTTGTATCTGGCATCTTACACTACTAGTCTCAAAGTCCGAACTCAAACACTTCCAGCATATCCTTTGCCCTGTTCTCGGTACCCATGGATGGGAGTGTATGATGAAGGTTTTCAACTGGGAATTTGTCTGGTTCTGAAGCAAAGCCAGCTAGTTTTCCCGGCCTTAAAACATAAATCATTTTTCAGATATTACTTCTCGAGAGGTCTGTAAACAAAAACTTGAATTGATTAGTATTTACTCACCAAGGCACGTTATAAACTTCTAGATGATGCGGGACGCTGCCCAACGACCCCGGAGACAGAGGATGGTATAACGGAAGTTCAGATGAGTGTCTCGGTCTTGGAATACCTGCATTTGTATAAGACAACAAGCGTGATTGGCTGGAACAGGATGATATGGGATTTTCTGGCCAATGGCTGGGCAGGTAAGTGTGGCTTGATGGCTGCCCATTGAGAATACCTGCATTTATGAGACAACAAGCGTGATTGGCTGAAATACAATGATATGGGTTTAACCAGCCAATGGCTACAGAGATTAGTGATTACTATTTCATTCATTCGTAATATACGTTATACAGTTTGTAGAATAAACTACTATTTGTTTCAACTATTACTATTTCATTCATTCGTAATACATGTTATACAGTTTGTAGAATAATCTACATACAATTGTTAGATTGACAGTAAACATTTATCACCCCACAGAAATCTTGGTCTTGTACCCTGTTTATACCTCCATGTTTACACTGAATGATTCTACCAAAAGGAGGCCAGACTAATCTTTCCTTCCTGCCTCAGTTTGGTTCCATTAATTTTAACCAGAGAAAAGACAAAATGCTAGCACTGAGATAAAAAACTCTATCGGAACTTTAAGAAACATCAAGAGAATTTTTGGGGTTCCAGTCACAAATTGTAAAACAAGATTGTGACACTGAGGCAAAGCTCTACGGACCTCAAGAAAGCGTCAATCAATTTACTGAATTGACTTCACAAACTGCTAAGCACAGACTATATCTTGCTTAGAAGGAACGGGTTACCAGCTGAATTTACATGAACAGTCCATTGCTTGTGACCGGTACCATGCAAAATTTTCAGCTAAGATGACAAATTTGTTAAGCATTTTGGGTTTTTTTGTTTAGAGTTGCATGGCCCAATTTTCGCCAATGACATGGGGCACGGAGGCAAATGACCAGGGGCATGGAGGCAATGACCAGGGGCATGGAAGCAATGACCAGGGGGCATCAAGACAATGACCAGGGGACATGGAGGCAATGACCAGGGGCATGGAGGCAATGACCAGGGGCACGGAGGCAATGACCAGGGGGCATGGAGGCAATGACCAGGATCATGAAGGCAATGACCAGGGGCACGGAGGCAATGACCAGGGGGCATGGAGGCAATGACCAGGGGCATGGAGGCAATGACCAGGGGACATGGAGGCAATGACCAGGGGCATGGAGGCAATGACCAGGGGCATGGAGGCAATGACCAGGGGGCATGGAGGCAAATGACCTGGGGCATGGAGGCAATGACCAGGGGCATGGAGGCAATGACCAGGGGCATGGAGGCAATGACCAGGGGGCATTGAGGCAAATGACCTGGGGCATGGAGGCAATGACCAGGGGCATGGAGGCAATGACCACGGGCATGGAGGTAATGACCAGGGGCATGGAGGCAATGACAAGGGGCATGGAGGCAATGACCAGGGGCATGGAGACAATGACCAGGGGGCGTGGAGGCAATGACAAGGGGCATGGAGGCAATGACCAGGAGCATGGAGGCAATGACCAGGGGCATGGAGGCAAATGCTTCCACTGCCCCCAGGAAGTATCACACCCGTGTCTCCATAAAAAACGTAGACCCGAGTTGTTTGTTGCATAATGCCCTTGAAAAATTCACATAATAGTTCTATAAGAAAAATCAGTTCAAAGAAAATAATCCAGCCCCAAATTGATTGAAAAAAAATGGATTAAAACAACTCTTTGCAACTGACATTTTTAAAATGCCACATATCCTTGGCTACAGAGAATCATCGGGTATTATTTTTTCTCCCCCTTTCTGTTCGCTGGGAAATCTTTCAACGGGCAGAAGAAAAAAACCATGTCCATGACAATCACAAACTCATTCACAATCCCTCCTTACAATTACTTTTCAAGTTCAGGGTCGGATTAAATACTGGTGGGCATTTCAAATAAAAAACAGGACTCAGTCGACTTTGTGGTGTTTTTTGTTGTTTGCCATTTGATATATTCGCCAAGGTGAATTCGTGTATGATTTTTTTTTGTGCGTGTGTGTTCAGAATTCTTGAACGCGATACACGCTTGCGTGTATCAAGTAACATTTACACTCTGCTTAAGGATTGATGGGGTTGGTAATACAGTTAACACATGGAGTTTAGTCAACAAGAGACTTTCAAGTTTGTTTTAAACGCAGGGTATACTTTTGGTAATTGTCAAAGACCAGTATTCTCACTTGGTGTATCCCAACATATGCATACAAAATAACCAACCTGTGAAAATTTGGGCTCAATTGGTCATCAAAGTTGCAAGAAGAATAGTGAAAGAAAAAACACTGTTTGCTTTCAGATGCCTGAGACTGAAGCCTTTCTCAGATTCAAATTTCTGGTTGGGAAATTACCTCTTTCTCTAAAACTACATTACTTAAAAGGGTGTTGTTTCTAACAATGTTATATAATATCAACATCTCCCCAGTGCTCTTTACCAAGTAGGTTTTTATGGTCATTAATTTTTGGAGAAAAACCAAAAGTCTACACTGCCTTTAAGAAGGAGAACACAGACTCTGCTGAGAAGGTTTTTTGTCTAGCATGCACAGGGGTACAATTGCACAAAAAATGAATAATTCTGAAAATTTTTGTCTAGACAGAACTGGATTGTTCAGGAAATTCCCCACTAATAAGCCCAGAGGTATTGTAGCTCGGAAAAAGTTACTGGACCAAGACATATTTGGAAAAGACTATCAACTACAACTATTTCTCTCTTAAAAAAAAAAAATTTGTTTCGGATGAAGTTTGAACAACTAATTCAAAAAGTATTAAACTGCCGGGTTCAGTTTTAAGGCAGAGATGATATTCGGCCCTTGGAAAAAAAAGTAGGACAATTTTATCGAGTACAAGGGCAGTACACATGGTGTAGGCTTTAATAGACTTTTAAAGCTATTTAATAACAATTTGGCTGATTATTCTGAGGGCAAAACAAATCGGAAATCAGATTACAGTAGGAAGAATATCATTCCTGTTAAGGGTTACTGTTGCGTTTTTCTTTATAAATCTTGTTTCTTTGCGGTAGTTATGATATGACGGGTGTAGTATTTTGCCTGCCAGGAAATACACTGGAATGCACTGTGGTACTTTGTTTTATGTAAACAAGGTGACATAGTCTATCATAGAGCTGCTTAAGTGCAAAAAGTAGCTAAGCACAACAAAGTTATGCTTACTAGACTAAGGTTACCAGCCAAAATATCATGTCACGTGTACAATTTGTGACTGGTATCCTGCTCATTTTCGCTTAGCAACAATTTGTTAAGCAATATATTCGGCTTAAGCTGCTCCATAAAAATTGGCCCAGGAATAAAGAACTGTATCATTTGATTTATAAGCACAGCATATTAAGTGTTTTCCTAGTCCGGCAGAAAAATAAAAATTAATGAGCACATCGGGCAGGATTCGAACCCACAACCTTTTTTGCATTCTCGAGTAGATGTCTCAATGAAAATAATCTCCAAGCACATCGGGTAGGATTCAAACCTATGACCTTTTTTGCATTCTAGAGTAGATGTCTCAAGAGAAAAAAAATTCAAGCACATCGGGTGGGATTCGAACCCCAACCTTTTCACATTCTAGTATAAATGTCTCCAAAAAATAATCACCAAGCACATCGGGTAGGATTCAAACCCATGACCTTTTCGCATTCTAGAGTAGATGTCTCAAGAAAAAAAAATCAAAAAGCACATCAGGTAGGATTTGAACCCACTTCCTATTCGCATTCTAGAGTAGATGTCTCAAGAAAAGATCAAAAAGCACATCGGGTAGGATTCAAACCCAAGACATTTTTGCATTCTAGAGTAGATGTCTCAAGGAAAACAATCAACATGCACATAGGGTAGGATTCGAACCCACTCCCTATTCGCATTCTAGAGTAGATGTCTCAAGAAAAGATCAAAAAGCACATCGGGTAGGATTCAAACCCAAGACATTTTTGCATTCTAGAGTAGATGTCTCAAGGAAAACAATCAACATGCACATAGGGTAGGATTCGAACCCACTCCCTATTCGCATTCTAGAGTAGATGTCTCAAGAAAAGATCAAAAAGCACATCGGGTAGGATTCAAACCCAAGACCTTTTTTGCATTTTCGAGTAGATGTCTCAAGGAAAACAAATCACCAAGCACATCAAGTAGGAATCGAACCCACTACCTTTTCGCATTCTAGAGTAGATGTCTCAACCACCAAGTTCACCCGGCGACAAGAGACCAAAGCAAATTTTATTAGCAACATAATATGGGTCAGGTTCCCAATGCACGTCTTAGGCATATTCTTGTTTTAAGGGGAAAGTCACTCACCTGTTTTAGCATCCACCTCTATCGTTCCTGCCAAATGGGGTGGGGGAGGTGTCCCCGGGGGGTAGTGTTCTTGGTTGTACATCATTAGGTGGGCCAGTGATGGAGGGTACGGCCCACTAGGGTGTACCATAGACAGCTTGCTCCCCTGTAGATCAGAGAGAGAGAAAAAGAAAGAAACAAAATAAGTTTTAAGAATTATACAATTTTATCACAAGATCTTGGTGCAGTTACCTGTATACAATAATGATTACAGCATTCATTCTTAGACAGGTGACCAGACTTATTTTGCATCTAGTAAGTTCTGAAAGAAGAAAAGAGGAAAAAAAACCAAGCATCTTCACCATGATCAATTTGATTTAGGAAAAGAGTTGGACGGAGTTGGCAGAACTTCGGTCGCTTGAGACAAGTTGGATCTCAAACTACGCTTCAACGGTTGCTAAAGGCTTACACCCATGTGACCTACCTATTTTCAACCAATCACAACATCTCAACTACCTCTGGAACTTATGAATAAACAAGTTCATAATTTTGTCAATACCAGTGTTCTGTTTCAGGGTGCCACGATCACTAAAAGAAACAGTTTTTTGGGCCACTTTTATGAAATTGGCAACACGAGCTCAAACCCCAAGGTTCATTTCAAGAGCTCAAGAGTTCTCCTATTTCAAGCGAAAAACCCGACCATCTTTTTAATCACGTGCGGTTGGCGGTAGAGTGTTTGTCCTGCTAAGCTGTTACTGTTTGTATGTAACTAATCCACAGGTGGGTTCTTGAACTGCGTGTTAGTTCAAACTGCGAACATACTCCAAGTAGCTCTATTAAAACTAGCGGAACTAAACGAGGAGGTATTGAATGTCCACATTATATGAATTGCTTTGAATACTTGTGGGTGGAATGTGCTCTTGAGCGGGATTGCAAAATCAATGTTAAGCCACTTAAAAAGCGGAACGTTGGTTTCGCTGGAACCTCAGATAAGTTTCCCTCTCAAAGGTGCAAAAGTGGGATATTTTTTCACAGCTGAATGCAATATGGATTGTCTCAACATCATTTTAATTATAGAACGAAACAAAAGACGGATTTATTTATTTCTCATTTAAATCCAGACAGTTTCACACTGTAGTCCTTTAAAAAAAAAAAATTAAAAAGGAAATTTAAGGAGAACAGTTTGTGCAAAAAGAAAGGAAGGAGGGGAAGAAAGAAAAAAAAGGGGGTGGGGGAAAGGAGAGAACTGAACCCCTGGATTTATTTATTTCATTGCTTAGCAGAAGTGTTAAGCAATATTTTCTGCCTAAGCAGCTCTATGAAATTGCTTAACAAATTGCTGAGCAGAAATGAGCAGGATACCAGTCACAAATTGTACACGTGACATGGTAGTTTGGCTGGTAACCTTAGTCTGGTAAGCATTATTTTGTTGTTCTTAGCTACGTTTTGTGCTTAAGCAGCTCTATTAAGTTGGGCCCTGATGTCTTAACCATTGCACTGGTTCCCGGTGAGGAAGAGACCAGTTTGAATCGTGTACTTTGCTTCTCTTAACACCAACAGTTAGTTCTCAACAACAAAATAAAAATAAATAAATAAAATAAAGAAGAAAAATTAAACGTTTAATGCGTTGTTATCAATGTGAGCGGATGACGATACACAAGATGACGATACACAATTATGAGCTTGGGGGGGGGGGGAGAAAGTGCACCCAGTTTATATTTTTCTGAAATTTAATTTTTCTTCTATTCGAGAATTTATATTGTAATATCTTATTTATGCATGCACATTATTGTGGTTCTAACAATGTTTCCATGTGTTGCGAGGGACAGCTGCAAAAGTCATAGAAAATCCACTCTGGATCTGGCACCTAGGGTTCATGCTGCAAGCACGGAGCCATCCAGCAACTTGCTCCCAGACTACAGCACCCCCTACTGTTCTTTAGGAACGAAGGTGTGCTCCTTAGATCAACACAAGAAGTGCTTTCAACTCCCCACTTCAGTCTCTGACAACGTCCTAACGATGTCGACTTAAAAAGAGATTTATTCCGCTTTAAAGGCAGGGTATACATTGTGTACCTTTGGTAATTACTCCAAAAAATTAAATGACCCAAAAAACTTCCTCAGTAAGAAGCACTGCAGCTGTGGATAATGTGTAACATTTGGAGAAACTATTCCCTCCTAAGGAATGTCATTTTAGGGAGAGGGATTCAAAAGATTGTCAATCTGAGAAACATTTCTGCATGAAAAGTTTCTCAGATTGTGCATTACAATTACGGATTTTTTCCTGCATGGACATATCCGCTCCAGATTTGTCTGCAAAATCTCAAAAACGTTACCACCTTTTGAAAGGAAACTTTCACAGGTTAGTTTTAAGTATATATCTACATTTATACTGGATTAAAACAAACAAACGGTTAACAAAAAACAGAGGTATACTTTGCCTTTAAAAGGCAGTTCACTTTGCGGATAAATCCGATACAAGTAGTAAACCTACAAATAAAAGAACCGACAGCTTGTTCGTCCGTTTCCTTGGTGATTAAAACCACGCAAACTACACAGAGGCTTTTTTTTTTTCCATTCAATGTTGAAGTTGATTCATCACTTGACGATGAAGTCTCAGGTTTTAATTCTGCCTACTGACGTCCCCTTCGCATTTTTGAAAAAACCACATCTTGCAAAAATCTCCCGACTAAGCAATCATGATAATTCACTGAATGTTTTTCAAAATTTGTAATATGACAACCCCCCCCCCCAAAAAACCCAAACCCATAATAAAATAGACAAGCACCTCAATGACCCCCTCCCCCCACCCCCGACCCAACCTGTCACGAACATGTTTAAGTATTGGATGTGATTATCTGGTCAGCCCTTCTATGAATTTCCAATAAATTGTCTGCAAATTCGGACACTCAACTTTCCAGACCGTACGGCAAATACCTCGCCACAGAAGACACCTTTAAGGGCAGAACGCCTACCCCACTACTGTCCATGGCAATGAACTTCCAGAAAATTTTGTCCGCAACTTCGGACGCTCAATTTCCAGACTGTACGGCAAATACCTCGCCACAGAAGACACCTTTAAGGGCAGAACGCCTACCCCACTACTGTCCGTGGCAATGAATGTAAGTAATTCTGGGTCAGAAACAATTTATTGGTACAGTCACATTTCGGGCATTTCTGCTTTGACAAGAAATGCGTGCTGCACCTTAATAATTCCACCCTGTCTCTTCGGATGAATTAAGAAAGAAGCGAAAAGAACCGTGGTGTGCTCTAAAGACATTTATTGATTCAGTGGTGCCTTGCTGCTTGCGCTACGTCTACATGTACTTTTGCCACCCACAAACAAAAACAGACTTGACTGTTTTAAAGCGGAGGATATTCAGAGTGTGGACTTTTCTCATTATCCGAGGTGCGATTGAACAAAATTGGAAATCCTGAATGCAGTTGATTGGTCTCTTAAGATAAAAGGGAATTGTACATCCAAAAAGAAGAATTCACAGACTAAACAAAAAACCAAAAAAAAGGGAGGGGGAAACTATAGAGAGTCATCAGTTTGAAGGAGATCGAGCTCTGTGAACAAAAAAACCCGAAAACAGGAAAGAACCTGAGGACTCTGAGAAACGTGTCCCCCTGCTTACAGGGATCAAATTTGGGGTAAATTCCACAAGATCGCAGTACTTGCAGCTCACAATTTTTTATCAGACCAGAATTTTTTTTACAATGACCAGAATCTAAATGAGAAAGAATTTCTCCCAAGTTTAACATGAAAACTGTTTTTAGTTGAACAAGCAACTAAGAGAACATTTACCTCTTTCTAATATGGGTTAGTATACTTTTATACTCAACAGAATGGAACTATATTTACCGGTACTACACTCAAAGTCAACAGTTGAACATCAAATTTTTAAAATTTTATAACACAATGAGGTATTATTATTATTTTTCAATTTAACAGAGTGAAGGGGGGGGGATTTGCTGTAAATATATTTTTAAACTCAGGATTCAGTTTGGAGTTTCAAAATCAAAACAAAGATTTCCCCTTCAAATTCCACACATACTGAAGACCATAAATTGATTTAAAACTTGAAAAAACTAAGAACAAACAAACAGGTGTCTTTTTGTAAATAGCCTTCAATGAGACAAAAAGGCTGTGTTGCAACTTTCTCGAGTTCCCCAAAGTCCCAACGAGTTAGCTTGTCCACAAAACTTGCTAGCAATTCATCGGAGGTCGAACTAGACTAAGGTGTTCTGCCCTGTTGGATCCGTACAATATACTAACCTAACACTTTGACTGTACTATTTTCCCCCCCTCGATTGTGACTTTTACAAGAGTGCAAAGTGGGGAGGGTAGTTAAAAAAAAAAGTACAGTTGATCCTTTGAAAGTTGGTACTGGCTATGGTTTGTATTCTTTCTATTGAGAAATATGATTTATGGTCACGGCATTGAATGGAGTTAGGATAGGGGCGCTCACAGTAGCAGACGTGACATGGTAGAATAGAAGGGGACTACACCACGCACAGTTGGGTACCATTCTCCTGCAATAGCCAGGCACATCTGTCAATATATAATGTCACCCGGGTACAGTCTGCGTCCACTGACAGTTTTTTCCTAGGTATTTTTTTTTCCGGCGCAAAAAGGAGATTATGTATCGTGAAATAAAGGATTTTGTGGGTTTGTTCATTTCTTCGAAGGTCTAGGCAGAAGGTAGGGGGTGTGGCTGGTTGTTTGTTTCACGCTCTGGAACTCTCGAAAGAGCTCATAAAAAGAAAACATCTCAAAAGTGCAAAGATGAACAATAATCCAAAGATGACAATAGAAGTAGAGCCGCCACTACTCAAAAGAGATTTCTTACATGGTGTCACCGCAAACCTTACCTGACAATATAAGTCTTATATATAATATTCACTAGGCTTTTTTTCAATAAGTTAAGCTAAGTTATGCTAAGTATACAAAGTCAAGCTTTAAAAAAACCCAGGTTACCAGCCTAATGTCATGAAATGCACATCGCTTTTGACTGGTTCCCACATAACTCTGCTTAGCAAATGAACTAATTAAGCCATTTCGGCTCAAAACTCCACAAAAAGCTTATATTATAATTTCAGCAAAAGAGTTTACTCAACAATAGGCCACTGTGGACCCCAAGCTAAATGGAAATTTTTGAGGTAAATGCATAATGAGTTTTTCAATCTAACATAACCGCCCGCAGTGATCTTGTACCAAGAAACACTGGTGTACAAAACAGCAACACTTTCCCTTCAATCACACACCCCAGCCCTGTCTGATTTTTCATTTGCGAAAACCTGTCTTCTCCTAAAGAACCCGCAAAGGCAGCGCGTGCAACCCATGACAAATTGGGCCTCGTCGTCAGATGACAAACGAGTTTGCGCTCGCTGATGCCATGCATTTTTCACCGATCACCGAAGCGTAACGTCACTGAATGGTAAAAGCTTAGGGACAGTAGAATAGAGCCTCAACAAGATTTCCTTTTTAGAACCTTCCTTTTTAGAACCGTACTTTTGAGTTGGAGGCATTTATGGTAGCGGGAGTTGGGGGTCAGGACTGTTGTGTTTCTGTGAATATTTGCTCTCATATTTTCATTATATTTGATTAATGACACAGGAATGCCTTTTTTACATTAATGTGAAAGGGGCAAAATATAATAAAATTATTACTGAGCTGTGGGCATCAAACCCCGACAAACTTCCTGTACCCTTTCAAAATCACACATAATATCCACATAAATTTAACAGTCAAGTTAGTTGAATATTAGACACTGCTATTTCGATATTTGACATTAGATATTCACATACAGGTGAATCCTATGTGAATGTCCAATGTCCATCGAAATTGAAAGTAGACATTCGCTGTACAAACCAATGTGAATGTCCAATGACCATCCAATTAGAAAGTACACATTTGCTGGAAAAATCTATGTGAATGTCCAATGTCCAATATCGAAAAAGCAAAGTAGACATTCACTGTACAAACCTATATGATTGTCCACTGTCCAATATAAAAATAACTTTACTGTCCACATAAATGATGAATTTATTGGACTGTGGGTTTTAAAAACCAATCGAAATAGGGTCAGTTTATTCAATACAAAGTATTTTTTGAACACTATCCTTCAACAAACATCAACTTGGACATCATTGCAATTTTTTTAAAAGAAGCAATTTCCAAAGAATACAGAGGTAGATATTTCTTAATTTTTTTATTTTTAGCCGAATAAGCTAAATATCAATTCCACATTGAAAAAAGAACATACAAAAATAACTTATGATTATGTATGTTATATCATTCTATCAAATAATGAAAAAACAACTTTTTTTCAATTACCACCAAAAGTGACTCTGCAAACTTTGAAAACCACTAAAAACAAAATTCACACTCCAGCGATCGTGATTTTGTATGAATGCCTGGTCGTCTTATCATAACAAACACATGAGGACCCTACACCACCCGCAGGAGGAAGGGGAAAACCCATCACCGAATGAGCTGCGGAAAAAATACAAGGACGAAAAAAGAAAGAAAAAAATATCCATTGACCTTGATGTAGAAAATAGGATTTTAAAAGCCGTCAACCGACAACGGGGGGAAAAACCTGCCGAGCCTTAATCCCCCAATCACCTTATGGAATCTTGGGCGATCCATCTGTTCCTTTCGAGACATACCTCTCACAGCTTCCCCTCACTTCGACAGACTTTTTGCCTAGAGTAGCACGACGACGACGGATGCACTCGTGGTCAGTGATGGCATGGGGAGATTTGCCTTTCTATTCCTCAACCCGTTCTCTTTTCACTGCATGCTAAGCTTACTGCATGCCTTTTTTTTTTTCCCCTTTTTTTCTCTCTCTTTCTCTCTCTATCTAAGTCGCCATGATAATTCGGCATGATAGGCTCAACAGTGAGGCTTCCTGATTAACACAAAGCGGCTGGCTGTAATGGTTTCGCCCAACAGCACATCTGATCAGACTCGGGAACATGTGCCCTGCCGGCATACCACGTACCTTGCCCAACCATTTTTTGAACAATAATACCACTCCCTGGGTTCATATTCATGCCACAATTGAATCTTTTATTTTGCTTACTGATTATATTTCAAAAGACAAAACCTAAGTAATTTCTAAAAAGCACTGTGATGAAGGGGGGGAGAGAGGAAGCAATTCCATTTCATAAATTTGCTAGCTCAGAAAAGACCTTGCTGAGCAGAAACAGGTTACCGGCCAAAATACCATGTAATGTATAACATGTGTGCCTGGTTCCCTGCTTAGCGGAAAAAATTTCCACAGCACCATTTCTGCTAAACAGCTTTTATTTTAAAAGGCAAAAAAAACCTAAGTAATTTCTAAAATGCACTGGGGGGGGGCAAGACTGGCTCCATTTCATAAATTTGCTAGCACAGAAAAGAACTTGCTGAGTAGAAACAGGTAACCAGCCAAAATACCATGTAATGTATATCATTTGTGACTGGGTTCCCTGCTAATTTCTGCTTAAGAAAAATTCCAAAGCACTATTTCTGCTTTTAACAGCTTTATGACATCGGCCAATGGTCACACTGTGGATGAAGGTCTTCGTTCACGTATGACATCACAAAAAATTCTAATGAATATTGAAAATATTATTAGCATGAACATACACGCAAATATCCTTAATAGCATGGAGAGTATCAAGATGGTATAAATTCTGCAGAAATGCAAACTGTAATAAACGGTATTTTGGCTGGAAACCTGTTTTTCTTAAGCGAGAGTTTTCTGTGCTTAGCAAGTTTTTGTGCTTACATGCTTTATGAAATTGGGCCCAGGTGATGATCAAGCGCATCTTCAACTAATTGCCGATCCATTTTTTAAATTCATTTTGCTCTCGTGTCAAACATCCCCCCCAAGGTTAAACAATTTCAATTTTAAAGTAGGAATAAACAAAAAAACAGGATCTCTGGCATCTAAACATCTTACAAAGAACAGCTTTTGAGCCTTCGTTGTAATGAATCACCACAACTTAACAAATCCAACACGTCAAAAAACAAACAACCAAACCTGACATTTCAAAACATGGACACGCTCAATAAACTTTCCCTACAAAATCTGCCCTTCTTCCCCTGACACGTTCCCACAGACCATTAATCCCAGGCTTATGAAAACGACGGCATTTGAGCTGCCTTCTTAGATAGCTTTGCACCTTCGGTGTCGGCGTTTTTGCGTCTTGATATTTAATTCTGATCACTGGCCGACCGAAAAAGAAAATAATAATAACAAAATGACCTGAAAGATCAGGGGTGATTGACCGGGTGAACATCAAGACAAAAATCTTCAGCGATGGAAGTTCTTAAATACATCGTATCAATTCAGGTTCATTTAGGTGCAAATTATTTCCAATTCAAAATGGCATCAATTAGTGAGGCTTCTTTAATAACGATTCTTTCTTTCAAATAAAGGTTACCGATGTTATTTATCAATTTAGACCTAATATTTATTCAATGAGAAGTGTTTTTCCCCCTGTAGGGAATTAAAAGGTGCTCTTCACTGAAAGTGATCAGCGAAAGTGTTTCAGTATAAATTAAGGACAATAAATCCTGAATAAAATGGCTTTCTTTGAAAAAGCTTATGAATTAAAAAAAACGATGTCAGATCATGTGAATGTTGTCAATTAGTCTGGCACCTTCATACCATGCCAAACTAAAAAACAATGGTAACGATACCGGGGACCAGACAGCCTGTGGGTAAAATTGAAGGCTGTGGCTGCTGTTTGATCATCATGCCAACAAGCATTGAAGCATAGGATAGCCATAGCAACACCCTTAGCAACAGCCGTAGCCGTCAATCCGCACGCTGCCTGAGACTTGAAGCTAAAATGTATGCATTGCATGGTGGTAAAGAATATATTGTGGCAATCTCTCTTAAGTAGTGTTAGGCCGTATCCGAATCGGCGGAATTAGCTACAGCTACGGCTGTTGCTAGGGGCACTGCAAATGATGACCTATACAGCAGTAGCTGTAGCCATAGCCAATTCAAACACAGTCTTAGCTTTGAAAAGAACTGGTTTGTTACTCGAGACGTTCTGACCGGTGTGCTCTGTCTGTCTTCTAGTGAATGAATGAAGTTTCTTTCAAAAAAATTATTTCAGAAGAATTTCAAGAAAATCTTCTTCAGATCTTGAGCTTGGAACTTTTGCTGCACCAAAAATATTTTTTACAAGACCACATATATTTTCTTTCCTTTGTGTGTTCATCTCATTTGGAGTTGAAAAGCTCAAATAAAAGGAAGTGTTTGGAAAAAAACTAGGCAGCAGGACTTGTTTAGCTTGGTGTTACTAGCCTAATGCTAAAATTACTATACCCAGGTCAGTGGTTCCGTGGATAATTCAAGCTCCGGTCTTTTTAATTTCATATTCAATCTTAGGGAATGGTTTCAGATACTGTACTTCACTACCACTGCTGGTTTCAAGTTGCTAAGCAGAAAATACTGCTTCTCTGCTAAGCAGCGAACCAGTGGCTAACCATATATATTTTGAGTGGTACCCTGTTTCTACTCGGCAATATCTTTCTGCGCTAAGCAAATTTGCATGTTTAAGCAGCCTCAAGATTATTGTCTTTATAAAAATGCGAAGGTCATGCATCACAATGCCCTGAAAGAGAAGATGAGCTCCTACAAGAAGTATCAAATAATTTTTAGTAATCTCCTCTTTGTGTGAAATTTTTAAGAAGAGGAATTGTTGAAAAAGGTGTTTATGGCAACATCACACCATGTATGGATTCACTGGCGCCCGCTAGGCCACTATGGCATCATAACAACACAGTGATACTGACGCCAAGAGCGCCGAGCAGAGTACCAGTGATGAAAACCACCAATCAAGTCATCACATCATACAGACGCGTGGCTTCCTTCATACCGGGGAGACGAGAAAGAAAAAGAAATGGGGGGGGGAGGGTGGTGGAGAGGCAAAACATCCCAAGAGAGGCATAACGAGGGTGAGCCATACTGTCTGCTTTCCCAGCCCCAAGACCAATGAATCCCGCCTCCGTTGAGTGGCAAATAATCCCTCTGAAAATCATCTCACGCCATTTTGCCGTCCGGGGATGAAGGGTGGACGATATCTCTTGTTGACATCAATGACACTGCGATACAGATCTGTTGGTGCAAGTTCTGTTTCACTCGCACGGCCCAAAAAAATAAAAGAAAAAAAGAGAGAGAAGAAAAGGAAAAAAAAGACGGGGAAGGAAAAAAGAAAAAAAGGAAAACGATAGAGTCAGGCCAGTGGTCGTTGAACCGTCTGAAGTGAAGCATCTTAGGCTGAGATTTCTCTTCAGTGCAGGAGACGGAGAGGACTTAACACTGAAACTCAAGACGAAACTCAAGACATCCTTGTGCGAAATAAGGTCAGGGATAGCCCGGAAACCCCAAATTTTACGACTCATGGAGGAATGTAGGCCATGATGCCGCTGTGTCGATAATGTAAAAAAATCACACAGAGGAGAAAGTGAATACGTGTTAATTTAAAAGGTTGCCACACACAACAAAATCGGGGTATATCGCAATCTGACTGGGGGGACGCATCCATTTGATACGATACGGACAAATAATAATTGGGTTAGGAGCTGGGTTTTCAGTTGTAATGCAACAACTATAACCGGATTTGAAGAAATGCCCTCAAAAAAAGTGTAGTAATATCTTCAGCTACATGATGTGGACAAAATAAAGGGGCATTACTTGCTGTAATTTATCAGAGATTGCAGATGTCTTGCTATTTTTTTTTACATTTGGTTTGTCGGAAATTAATTCTGTGAACTTGATATTGACATTTGATCTCAGATACAATCAATAACGAGTGGCATGTGTGGGGGGGGGGATTTATCGGGGGATATTTCTTAGGTGACGAATTTCACCCTGATGGTCAGTGAAAAGGCCACTGCTGATTCCGACCCTCGGCATCTCACAACACCGCCCTCAACTGTCAGACTGGTTTAATCACAATTGAAAATGAAAACGTCAACTCCCAGTTTGTTCATTTTTGATAAGCAAATTCGATTCATCGCAAAATTATTTTTGATAAATTCTAAGGTGTGGATCAGAAGGTCACCTTTTCTTGGTCAGTGAAAATAGCCAGTATTCTTGGAAGCATTTACACAACACTGCCCTCTACTGTCAGACTGAGTTAATCCCCCAACCAAACGTCAACTCCCACTACTCCTTTTTCAACACATTATTCACGCCTGGTTGTCACGGCCTGCGAAACCCATCAACCCCCTGCATTAACTTGATTAAGATTTTTTTTTTTTTTTTTTTTTTTTTTTTAGCTTCGTGTCTCGACGTTCCTGAGGTCCTTCTAAGATTTTTTTTTTTTGGGGGGGGGGGGGGGGAAGAATAAGAAGAAAAAAATCTATAACTCGATGAGAAGGAAGTTCTGTACGGCCAATTATGGTATCTTTGGCATTGTTCATCACGACCAATTTAATCGCAATTAGAAAAGTGCGTTTTCCGTTTGGGCGCACGCAGCCCCCCGCCTTCTGATTACGTGGTGAAGGCTTTCATCGAACTGATGGCTTTTCTCTCCTCTGATAGCGTTTTAGTCAGATTTGCTTCCTATTCTTGGGTTTCGGTGGGAAATCTATTAACACCAAGAGCATGGCAGGAATTAGAGCTAGCTGGAGAGTCTACCCTAAAACATAAAAAACCACCACTTAGAAACGAGAAAGTCAGGAAGTGCACGAAACAAACACACACACACTATGAGTTTGCGTCTTATTTGTTGTTGATGAGAGAACGAA
This sequence comes from Plazaster borealis, assembly GCA_021014325.1. Taxonomy (NCBI): domain Eukaryota; kingdom Metazoa; phylum Echinodermata; class Asteroidea; order Forcipulatida; family Labidiasteridae; genus Plazaster; species Plazaster borealis. Next base: position 15,170,739 of record CM037468.1, on the reverse strand, counting down.
AACTAAAAGCAACTTCCCATGTCAAGGAACTTACAATAGATCAAGAACAAAAGGGAAAACAAAAAAATCCTTAAATTGATATGTTGAAATCGGAACAATTTTTTTTCTTCTTTTTTTCATGTATATTTTCTTGGCAAAGTCACAACAGACAACTGTTGGAACACCCAAGCTTCTAAATAAACAAGTGATTCCTTACAAAAAAGCCATGTTTTGTTTGTGTTTTTTTCACCCATTGAAATCATTGTACCCACAACGAGGCTGGCAGGAAGAACTTAGTCTGGTCCCTTTTTAGATGATTTGTACTCAGATTCTCTATTGGTATACAGGAATCAAGACGAAAAATGGCAGTATGAGCCCAAAAAGGTCTATGCAACCAACTAAAGTGCAAGGTAGATACAAAACGTATTTCATCACAACAATGTGTCTTTGAATTACACAATTGAATTGCAATTTTTGGCATTTACCGAACCACAGCCTACCCAAGCGTGGCCCCAAGCATGGCCCTCCTGGGTTGAGCCAGTGTATAGATACAAAACACACAGTCAACCATGAATCCATCCCCCACCCACTTCATATCAACCTCTTTATTTTGTTTATCGGCCGCGAATTCACACAATTCAGTCCAACACGCTTACTCATACATAATAGAGACACCACTGAAAATTATTACTGTATGTACTCCCGAGGTTATACCCAGCATATCTATACTCCGACATTGTTCAAAGTAACGTCAACAGATAAAAAAATTCCAAAGAAACGATCAACAGAAAAGAAGAAAAAAAAATCTATGTATGACAATCCATGATCTATTGGTCAAACTTCAAATACTTGTATTTCATTTGCGTCACGGTCGCTGCACATGTTTAATCCAGTTGAACGCTTTCACAGATTTCGTCTCAGCGGTGGTTAATCTTCGACCAAACCAAACTTAATAAAGTCAGACAAGCGGACAGTTACATGTTCGGTGTGCGTTACACTATTTGCGTTGTGGGTTTCTGAGTGATCCGTACGATTACAGATACTGGTACTCAGGTCAGAGTTTTAATAAATAAACCCAAGGTACAAATATCGTTTTAAAAAAGGAGACATCCACCCAAAGGGAAAGAACATACTTGATTTTTGGAAGTCTAGAGTAAATTTATTCCAATCCTCTGACAGGCCTGGAATTTCATCCTGAATTCCATTTTCATTTTCCAATAGGGCACTTCCACTTAAAAATCTGAACATCTATGGGAAACTTTTGAAGGGGCACCAAGGCCAAGACACCGGGCAACAGAGTCTGGCCTCCATTTTATTCCCGGCCTGCTCTGGTTTTCAATAAGCACACCATTCAACCATCGTGTGAATATTCCATCAAATTTGGTGGTCACGTTTTTGTGTGAAAACAGCTCGAAAACGGTTAATGTTTTGACAGGAGTTTTGTGCACGTTCATGTCAGACTTATTTTTGATTTCGATCAAAATAAGCAACCCTGATCTGAATGGTTTTCATATGCCATTTCATTGACTTTTCAGTATTGAAGATATAAATATTTCTCCAGAGGATTGATACCAGTATGAACTTTATAATCAGTGAGCTTACAGATTGAAGCTAATTCTTGTTTTCTCTCTCTTTTTTTTTTTTTTGAGGGGGGGGGGGGGATTTACGAATCCTGATTGGTGTTTAAAATTGACTGCGCACCAATTAAGGTAAAACATTTGAGCCATCATTAATGTAGGGTGAAAATGACTACATTATAACGCAATGCCCCATGCCAAAATCGAGCACCTCTTAGAAGTAATACAAAATGGCATTAAAAAACTTGCCCTCTGTTAAAAGAAATGTCTCGCCGTCATTGAAAATCAGTTTGGAAACAAGCTTTCAATAATTTGACATTTTTGGGGGTTTCACCACAATCACCATATTACCAGGGCTCAATCTCATAGAGCTGCTTAAGCAGAAAACCTTGCTTAAAAAGTTTCTGCTAAGCAACAATTTGCGGGATACCAGTCACAGATTGTACATGAGAATTTGCATTTTGGCTGGTAACCATATTTTGGTAAGCATAATTTTGTTGTGCTTAGCTACTTTTTGTGCTTTTAAAAGCAGCTCTATGGAATTGGACCCTGAACTCAAACTGTGCTTTATCAACACATAAACCTTAATCCCTAGACATTTAACATTTATAATCATCACTTTAAAAGGGCTTCACATTTTCGCCAACAAGTTTGTCCTCACAGCCTCTATTGACCACATATTTTTATTTTTCCCCATTCATGGCCTTTCTTTTACAACCTACCTTTAAGTTTTAAAGGTTAAGTAAAACAAACAGTCCAACAGTGCCAGCTCAGGTCATAGCTGGGTATTACAAGAATGAAAAGTGGTCCAGATGATGGTTTTAATGCGTGGCCACGCCAAAAAATAACGTTGTTTTTAGTACAGGAACCCTGGATGAAATTGATATTCTTTTGTGTCGGTAGGTGTTGGCTGTCAGCAAAATGTCACTCTGTTTTCAATTGAGGCAGCTTGACAGACAGTCATTGCTTTGTTTGCCAAATGGGATAAATCCATTTTCTCAATAAAAAAAATTAATAATTTGGGGTTGAACCCCAAATTATTAAAAATTCACCAAGTCAGTTTCCCTTGTGGTTTATATACATATATATAAATAACAATAATATAGGGAACATAAAAACTGACCCAAGTCTGTGAGTCAAAACACTATTCCTGTGAGAAACAAGTTTTTATTTTTTCACGGCTATTTTAATTTTCTGCCATCCACAGCTGTCCAACAGTGCAAACTGGTACTAGCAACCATCACTGGCGACCAATTTCGAAGGACCAGCAGATAATGGAATGGGTCCCATGGAGAGAGATCCCAGCATGAGGTCAATTTGCGCTGATTTCTCCAAGCAAGGTCCGCTGTTCTTCCCTTCCACTCTCCTTAGGAAGTTTTTGATGGCTTGCCTATCACCGTTACTTAAATGTACAAAAAGATGAACAGGCGAACAATTAGGCTGACAGTCTTTTTTGACAGATCAATCCTTCAAATAAATTCTGCCGCTTTCCAAGTCTAATTTTCTAGCTGATTATCAATACCAACATACTGCATAACTTTAACTTCCAACGACAAGCTCCAACTACCGGTGGGTGTGCTCAAAACCAGACATGATATTTGACCCGCAAAAGACTAAGGGGGTGATTTTTACAAGGGCTGGCCTACCTATGGTGCTGACTTTTATAGGCCATTTCAGGTTAGTTAATAACAATCTTGTTGATTTTTTAAGGGCAAAACAAAAAACAGAAGTCAGCTTAAAATAGACAGTATAATATCCTGACTGTAAAAACATTGAAGTTGTTGTGCAAGCCGTTTTTAAGGTGTAGCTAAAAGAACAGATAAGGCCAGACTAAGCACACTGCCATTAATCCCCCCAATGTGACCCCACCCCATTCTCTGCCGCTCCAATTCACTTTGCACTTTAAGGTCAAAGTTCAAAGGGTCAACCATCAGTCTAGAAACGGCTCCTTTCTGTTTTGACAGTTCGGAAAAACAATTGGAAAAAGTTAAAGGAGCAACTTGGGTTTATAAAAAACCAAAATTGGTATCGTACTGTCTTTCATCTTCTGCCCAAATGCGAAGATGTGTTTTTTGTTTGGAATTGAAAGAAAATAATCACTTAAAGGTGGAGTCATAATTTGGTAATGCCCCCCCCCCAAAAAAAAAAAAAATAATAATAATAATAAAATAAAATAAAAAATTTGATTCAAATTTCCCTGGTGTCCATTTGTAAATGCTAAGGGCCACACATGAAAATGGTACCCGCTGTCACTTCGCTAAACGAGGATGGGTTCAATAAATAAACAAAAAATACAATCGACCAATCAGAATACATTTATGTGAACTTATTGTATGTAAAAAGGAGAAAAAGGAGAGGAGGGGGGAATCTACCCTTTGTGAGGAAAAAAACCCTTCTCTTTCTTTGATACATAGTGATATCTGCAGTGTTTAATGAAAGTATATTTCAAGTTTTTCTAAGGTCATCGATGACACATTGTACCAGTAATTTTATCTACATGTTCAACAAAAAAAAAGGAAATGGAAAGAAAGAAAGAAAAAAAATGCTAGTGTTTTCGTACTAATAATAATGAGCATCCCTAGATGCTTTTCTGACTTGGCTGGAATTTTGATTTGAAATCCTCCAAAGGATTTAGGTCTTGGTTCGGTCAAGTCCGATGGATCATCATAACGTGTCTGAGAAGTGAATATGACTGATAGATTGCTACTGGCTTATCTTGTTTGAGAGTGGGACAATCGTAGACGAGTAATTTTCTATAAGTACAAGTGCGAGCATGAGTACTTTACTGTGAGTAAACGTGGGAGTAGGTTTACTTTTCTGAGAGTTCAAGTCCAAGTACGAGTACTATTCTAGGAACACGAGTTATTTTCTATAAGTACAAGTACCAGCATGAGTACTTTACCGTGAGTAAACATGGGAGTGGGAGTACTCTTCTAAGAGGACAAGTCCAAGTGCGAGTACTTTTCTCGTAGTCGAGTAATTTTCTATAAGTACAAGTACGAGCATGGGTAATTTACTGCAAGTAAACGCGGGAGTAAGAGGACTTTTCTAAGAGTACAAGTCCAAGTACAAGTACTTTTCTAGGAATCAAGCTTTTTTCTATGACTACGAGTACTTTTCTCAGAGTACATGTACAGGTACGAATACTTTTCTTTGAATACAAACTCTAAGTACGATGTGTACAAGTATGAGTACGAGTACATTTCTATGAGTACGAGTACATTTCTATGAGTACGAGTACATTTCTATGAGTACGAGTAAATTTCTATGAGTACGAGTACATTTCTATGAGTACGAGTACATTTCTATGAGTACAAGTAATTTTCTATGAGTACAAACTCCAAGTGCAAGTACTTTTCTATGTGTAGAAGTACGACTACATTTGTATGAGTATGAATAAAAAATAGACAGTTTAGAATCTATACTTTGGTAGGTACTTTTGACTAGACTTTGAAATCGCCAGAAAGGTACCAAAGTTTACTGATGTTCAAAGTTCAACAGTTGAAGCACGGAGTAATGCTTTTCACGGTAAATGTGTCACAATAAAGAAAATATTGATCTGCGCAATAATCAATCCGTTTGGCTGAACGCAGAAGACGCAGTGACCACTGGCCACAGGCGTTATTCCACCCGCACCAACTCTGATGGTGTTGTTCTTGTTAGGTAAACTGCACTCTGTCTCCTAAACGCCCGTGGCTACATTCAAAATCTCCAAAGGTCATTAATTTAGTGTTTTGAACAACTCAAGGCATCACTGGACACTGAACTTTTCTTCCATGGCTGAATCTTGGATCAAAGTGCCCTCAAGAATTGTCAAGGGGGAAAAAAAGTGAGATAGTGACACACAAAAGAGACGAAAGTGCACCACAGAGAGGAAAAAACTTTAAGGATGAGGAGAAAATGGTGGGTAAAAGCTTTGTAAAAGTTACATAAATTGTCAACTTCGAAACCTGCAGACTCCTGATCATTACCTTTGTCAGTGCTTGAAGCACTCTTTGCAAAAATGAGATTTGACAAAGGTGAAAATTCCTGAAAAATAGCTTGCTAGCCTGGGTTTCCCCCTTACTCTATAGACAGAGCCTCCCAGATGTTACAATAGACCTTTATCATGCTGGCACCATCTTGGTCATGTTCCCTGTATCCAACATTAGCAATGAATAATAACATTCATTGTACAAAAAGGAACCAGACTATTTCTCCTTCCAGCCTCGGTTTGGTTACATTGATTTGAATGGGAGGAAATCAAGATGGCCGCACCATGATAAAGGTCTATTCGGTAACTAGCCAGCAGGACCAGTGAGCTTGTCATTACACTGATGGTCCATATTTCATGTAAAATAGGGATGCTTTTCAACACTGAACTAGGCAGCTGGACCACTTGGAGAGAATTTTGGCTGGTCCTCAGGTGTTTTAACTGGCGTTTGACCAGTGGACCACTGGGAGAACGCTGAGGAGGTTTACAGACTCTGTGCATCACCAGAAGTACAGAAACTACAGGTTTGAACATGAAGTGGACTTATTCCTTTCTCCTTTTGGTGATGGGTTAACAAGAATTGCAGACTCCTGCATATTACCAAATTCCAGAAAAATAGCTTTCTGGCCCGGGTTCCCCTTTCTCTAGACATGGTGCCTCCCAGATGTTACAATTTCATGAGGTTTACAGACTCTGTGCATCACCAGAAATACAAAAACTACAGGTTTGAACATGAAGTGGACTTATTCCTTTCTCCCTTCGGTGATGGGTTTACTTCTTTCAAGAAGGCTCAAGGCTTGAGAAAATCCTGAAATCAGGAAAACAATCTTGAGAAACCACAAGCCTGCCTCCGAATGGCCAGTAATTTTAGCATTACACCTGGGCCAAATTTCATGGCACTGCTTACAGCCTAGAGAACAACCCACTTTGCAGGCTGCCGTAAGCACAGAATTCAGCCCTTACGGCCAGCAGAACCACCCACTTAAAAGTCTGCCGTAAACCTAGAATTCTGTTATGATGGCCTGTAGAACCACCGACTTTACAGGCCGCCAGAAGCCAAGAATTCTGCCTTAACGGCCCGTCAAACCACCCACTTTACAGGCCGCCGTAAGCGCAGAATTCTGCTGAAAGCAGCGCCAATGAATTTACACTCAGCACCTTCACAATCAAAGAAGTCCAGTATTTCTCCCTCAACAAATACAAATTAGTAATACTTTGATATGATTTACTTATGTTACTGGTCAGAGCTGAAGTCTAAACTCCTCCCAAGTGTCACAAACATCACAAATATATGTTGCTACTTGTAAGACGTAGTCCGGTCAAGCGCTGAACAAATTTTCCTCAACCCTGCATGTCATTTCAAGACAATTTAAAACACACTCTCAAACTCAATAAATAGAATAATAAACAGAGCTGTGAAGAGAGCTTGACACAAACAAAAATACTCAATGCAACCTTCAGTTTTTATTTTGCACCATGCAGGTCACAGTCCACCCAACAAACTACAGCTTGGCCTCAATTTATATTCACCATTAAAAACCTGGCCTCTTTTCAATCTCTGACAAAAGCGTGTATTAAAGCGGAGACGATCTTTTAAATTTTTTAGATCTCATCCCAGGTATACCAGTAAATATAGGTCAATAACAAAACCTCACTCGCTTACTCCACCAAAAAAAAAAAAAAAAAAAAAAAAAAAAAAGGAACACATTTCCATTTTGAAAAGCCTAGAGGGGGGTTTACCAATAAAAACATCAGCGACATGGAAGATAAAAGAATAAAAAGAGGGGAAAAATGTCAGGAAGACAGGCTTGCTCCGATTCTAGACAATAATTGTCGGGTTATGGCTTCTCATCCCCTTGTTACTTACGACCTGCATTATGAACTGAAGGACTTAATTGGTTAACGTAATCTGGAGACCCATTTTCTTTTCCTTCTTGGAGTGGGGAATAAATTTATCAGGGCTGACTCAGAAGGGCAAAGAGTTGCGGGGGGTGAGGGGGGATGTAAAAAATACGATGAGTTCCTGATTTCTGGGTAAAAGCTTTTTTATTCTGAAGAGTCTCAAGTCCCTAAATGCATATGACATTCATAGATCAACAAGACAAAAAAATGTTGAGAGATTTTCTTGATTATCATGTTTTTAACGGACAAGTAAGCTAAGCAGAATTTTATTTTCGATGTCAATAGATGGCATTGTTTAAAAGAAAAAAAGGATGTTTTTTTTTGCTTTTTGCTGAATTTTTTTTTCAATCTACAAACACATATTACCGTTTGTTATGGGTTTTTTTAATCTAAAAATTTAAGTTTTTCAAAATTTCCACAAAAAATCCTTCATTTTATATGTCAGCACAGGTTGGGGGCTTCCACAAATTTGAGGTAAATAGAAATGTAAATTTGACGGCTGACAAGTAGACTAGCATGCAAGAAAAAGATAATGGAGTTCTTGTATTCATTTCATGCCTCAACAACCAAGTTTTCTTCAGCGAGCTTCCCCTCGACCGACCGACCGAGAGCGAGCAAGACAGCGTTGGCGGCCAGCTCATCTGTAACTGGGCCAAAGCCAATTTACCTCGTCTGAGAGTAATTCCCCAAGAACTGTTTCGTGAGACAGTGAGATAGAAAGAGAGAGAGAGCGAGTTGAAAAAAAAAAAAAAAAAAATCGCTTCTTGATCGTTCGACCCTCACTCTTTGGCCAATTAAAAATTTAAATAGAACTGTTAGATTGGAGCTGGTATGAAGGTGGTAAATTCTTTTTGGCAAGGGAAAAAGGAGGGGGGGGGTTACAATTACATTTGTTTCATTTGACTTCACCCGTTTCATCATGAGGGAGGGTTGAGGAGTCTATCGTTTATGAGTCAGACGTAAACCAGACTTACTGACGGACTGACTGATATAGACCAAATCCTGTTGTGGCGGTTTGAGAGGATGACTATACATAAAATGGCACAAAACCTTCCCTCATCTCTTGTTATTTGGTAAAATTCCTGGCTACATTTATTTTTATAGCCCCAACAAATGTTTTTCCTGCATTACAAAAACCCAACAAAAACCATTTTGTCCCCTCAATATCTGGATAAAAAAATTCTGCAGCTGTTAGATTTATAACCAATTTAGTTCCTCTCTTTTTTCACAAATTTGCAATCAATGTTTTAAGAAAATGTTTTTAAATCCAAAATCTATGAATGAATAACCAATGTGAGCCCTTTTCTTTATTTCTTCTTAAAAAAACAACAAAATAAGTACAAAAATCCAGGCTGAAAATTGGGTGATTTTGTTGCTTTATTTGTTAGAAAGATGACAAAAGATGCAATATTTGACCTTCTCTTCAAGGACCCCAAGACCGTCCTGAGTTTCAAAACAGTCACACTACAAATACATGTTGGTAAAGGCTGAAAATTACAAACATAGTCCTGTTCATCCTAAGACTAACTTGGATTACCGTTAGCTAATCCGAGATAATCCCTGATCCCTCCCCCGCCCTCCCGGTGTCGCACCCCCCTGGTCTCTTGTTCTCCCGGATAGACCGACAACATCAATGGTGAACCCCCCTCCAACATCCCCCGAGATACAATCGCTTCAAACGAGCCAAAGAAAAACAAACCCCCTCCCTGGTAGCACAATGGTGATGCTATCCTGCTTTGAATTGACGCTAGCGTAGCTAGTACTTCCTCTAGTTCACTACACTTTTAATTCATAAAGTAAACGATGAAAAACAACAACATGGATGTGAAGGATGTTGTAGCTTTGTTTTGATGTTGTTCTTCCTCAAGAAAAAAAAACCAGGCAAGATCAATTTTGACTTCTTTAGAGGAAACGTATACTTTTGGTTTTTGGAACCGTTCGATTGTTTTAATCCTATATAAATGTAGATATATACCATTAAACTAACTCTGTGAAAATTTCATTTCAAAAGGTGGTAGCATTTTTTGAGATATCGCCGGAAATCACGAGCGGTTATGTCCACGCAGGAAGAATAATCCGCAATTGGAATACACAATCTGAGAAACGTTACTGTCAGTAACGCTTCTCAGATTCAAGTTTTTTTTTTGGGGGGGGGGATAAAAACTGATATCTTTTTCCATAACCACATTTCTTTGAAGTGAAATGAATCTCAAAATGTTTTATTTTATCAAAAGCTGCTGTACTTCTAACCAAGTAAGTTTTGATTGCCATTAATTTTAAGAGTGATTACAAAACGTATACCTTCCCTGTAAATAAATTTTAAAAATGAAAAATTTGAAACAAAAATGAAACCGCAAAGAATGCAAAATTGACTCATTCCTACTTTATAATTCTGGAATTATTTATAATTGCATAAATACCCTGAACCTCATTAGAGGAAGGTTTAGAAAGAGTATACAAAAAAGACGAGTTTCTTATCGAACAAAAAAACTTGTGTTCAAAATAATGGTTGTTATTTTCGTCACTATTACGCCACACTTTCCTCCTGGAACCCTCAGCATACAGAAGGCTGTATTCTTGTTCAATATTTCTTTAACTGTGCTGCAGTGTGTCGTCTTTGAGGGTGGGGAGCGGGACAGGGTGTTCTGATATGGACAAAACTTAATGGGAAAAAGTGTGATTTTAATGAAAAGCAACAAATTTTTTAACTGGTAAATTGATAAGAAGACTCTTCAAACTAAAATTGTTTGGAGGGATGGAGGGGAGGGGGGGGGGGGTTGGTTGGGTATTGAAGGTAGTTGTACTGCGTTTCTCTGTCACTACGTAGACGACATAACCAGACAGTTCAATTGCTGGCACTGGCTTAATTCAGTTAGCATTATTTACGCTTGCATCCTTCCAGCCCGAGATCGATACAAACCCAGTCATAACGCTGCTTTTTTTTTTCTTTTTTTTTCCCCTTTTTCTTTCTCTTTCCTATTCCCCCTTTTTCCTACCTTTTTTTTAACTCATTTCTTCTTGTTCCCTCTTTCGCCCTGTTCCTTAACGCTTCAACAAAATCCCCCCAAGGCATTCCAACTTAGAAAAAAAAAAGAGGGGGGAAAAAAAGGAAAACGAATAGTCAGCTAGGCTCAACTTGCCGGTCACCACTCACGATAAAAAAAACTTGATCTTTAACATTTGGTCGATCACCACCCCACCCCCCCCCCCGCCCTATTTTTTGTATTAACCCCCTACTCTTATTATTAGGTATTGCCGATAAACAATCAATTCAAATCACATGGCATAGAAAGCCAAACTCATAAAAACACTTCCCTCAATCAAAAAATTAAATAATAACAAATCAAAACACAGAAACACCTCAAGACAAAAAAAAAATTATAAATTGGTACAAAAAAATGTCTCATCAAAAACTCCCTGACCTAATTGCAGCCCAGATTTCTTCCTTGAGTCCATATTTTCCCCCTTTCCTTATCTGGTCGTCATAATATTTCCTCCAGAGGGGTACCCTACTCTCCCCCCCCTTAACAAAAATCCAGCCCATAGAGACCCACCTTAACGCTATTAGTACCCAGATTACAATGATACTCTCTCTTCAAACCACACATCTCTTTGCAATCAAACGATGGGGGTACTTCTCAAAGACGCGAACTGACCACGACTCTAAGCCGATTGCGCTGGCAGTACCCCCAGGCCCAATGATATCACTCTGGTGCTCCCCTCTCTCTCTATGCAACGGTTTTCTCGCGACCCTTCTTCATTTCCCTCTCTGACTGTGGACATATAAATCCACCTGCCTCTGCTGCTTTTTATATTTATATATATATATATTTTGTATTCCGTTCCTCTCTCTCCCTAACCTCCCTGTTTGAGTCATTGTACTTTCCATTGTGTGTAACTAGCAAGGCGTGCGGCGGCCGGCGCATGATGGGGGTTAGTGACAGAGCTGACTAGAGAGGGAGAGAGTTCGGCAAATCGGATGAAAGGTAAACAACGGACGTAGGGACATAAATCCTCAGTGTCACCCCTCGGAGTAGACTTGACTTTTCATTTTGATCTATCGGAGGCCGAGACTACCCAATTCACCTGCTATTACCACCACTAATTATCACCATCACAACCACTTGATTACTCAGTCTTTTTCCCCTCTTCATTATCCTTCATTTCATTTTTTTTCTTTTTTTTTTCCGCTCTCCAAAGTGTTTCCTGAGTTTCAAGGTACAGCGTTTTTCTTCACAACAGAAATCCATTTTGTCTTAACGAGGTGTCAGTTTCAGCAGAATATTTTGGCAGGGAGTACATTTTGAAAAGATCTCACAATGTCAAAAACAACAACCTATTCCAACACTTTGGCATAAAAACCCCCAATCCCCAACAATCATACTTCAGAGTACATTTTCTGTTTACTTATACTAAATAAATAAATAAAATAGAATAAACTCCAACCCAAACATACATACAATTAAATAAAACTTTAAAATATATTTTTTCTGTCTCATCATCCAACAAATTTCTGCGTGAAAAAAATATGCAAGCAATTTGCATATTTATCACCTACACACAGTCATAATTGCCCCAAAAGTGCAACGCATGTACAGCGCGAGCTAAAGACTGAAAAATCAACAAAATAATTCCCCTTAATCAAAATCTGTTACTCCTCCCCCAGTTCAAACCAAAACATACTTTTTCGCAAACCATAATTGGGACTGCGCATATATCGTCAACAAGGAAAACAAAATTCCCATCTCTCGGAGAGCAAAAGAAAAAAAACAGAAGCCCTGAGGCCTAAAATAATGAATGAACCCAATGGTGAACAAATCCCGTATTTCAGGCAAGGGGGGGGGGAGTTTATCAGTGCAACGTGGCAGCCATTTTTTCCATCCAATCATTTTTCGGGTAGGGCCCCGGGGGGTGGAAAGAAATGGCTAATCGTTCGGCTGTAGACAGTTTATTCAGCAGTGAAAACACTCAGCCATAATATTGTTGTTCTTTTCTCTTTCTCTTTGAGGACAGCGAATACAGAAAGAAATAAGAAGAAGAAGAAGACAAAATGGTTGACAGGGACGAAAGGGACGTTGGAGGTACACATACAAAGAAACATTCATTGTCTGAGAGCAGATTCCAGCGTGGAGGTGTTTTATATCTCGTATTGTTGTCGCTATTCAAAATTGTTTGCGCAAAATGTTTGTTTAGTGTTTCAAAGGTACTGTGCAGTCTACGTACTGATCTGTGAAAACATGTATACTTTTTACGAATCAAATAGAAAAACGGACTGAAAATTTCAGCTTTGTTGTCACGGTAAACATACCTGCATATACTTGAATTCTGAAAGGCGTAAACTATACAACAAACTTCACAAATGAGTAAATGTACAGTGATGTGGTCAACGATTTGGAATTTGCGTTATTATAAAACAAATTGGTTTTTTTGTCGTCAACACCTAATCTTGGAACGCCAACATGAGACAACAAATTTGCATCTATTGAGAAGACAATAATTATTTAAATAGAACCTGACTTCCAATTGGAACTGTTTTTCAGATTTGCGTTCTTCGTCAACACTACCCGAACAACTTGAAACAACCCCCAAGTCAAAGGAAACACCAGCGCTGTTAAAATTAATCCACTTTTATCACCGTAACTCAAATCCAAGCTCAAATTCATCATCCTTGATCCATACAGCCCTGTCTGTGGAAAAAAAAAAAAAAAAAAAAGCTCCTATGATGGCCCAGATAAGCCATCCGCTTTTCACCACTTCTTCAAATTTTACTGCACAAAAGACAGATGCGGGTAGAGCTTTCAGTCTGTTGTTGGGAAGATCGACTGCTGATAGTGGAGACTAGTATAAAGTTGCATTGAATGATACATCGAAGGGTGAAATCTAAATCCAGTGCTCCTTTAAAGGTACATGGTATACCCCAATATATATGCATAAAATAACAAACCTGTGAACATTTGGGCTCAATTGGTCATCGAAGTTGCAAGAAAATGATGACAGAAAAAAACACCCTTTGTGTGCTTTCAGATGCCTGAGAAAGCCTTTCTCAGATTCAAATGTTTTGGTGAAAAATTTCCTCTTCTCTAAAACTACATTACTCCAAAGGGGGTCGTTTCTAACAATGTTTTATAATATCAACAGCTCTCCAGTGCTCCTTACCAAGTAAGTGTTTATGGTCATTAATTTTATGAGTAATTACCAAAGGTGTAACCTCCATTTACAACAATGAGTTAAAATGTTGTAAACGATAATATTTTTGTGTTAAGCCATCTCATTTTTGTTTAGTTTATTCTTCATTTATTTCTCTGCTTATGTCTAACTTCACTACAAGTTATTAATTTATCACTTCATAATCAGTTTTGACGTTCTTATAAAATATTTTCTTTGACAGTTGAAAGTTTGTCAACAATAATTGATCAGGTTTTTTCTAAAAGCCATTTTTGTTTAGTTTTATTTCTTCATTTATTTGTCTGCTTTTGTTTAACTTCACTATACTTTATTATATAATTTCTATTTTAACTCATTATTTTTTAATCCAGTGCAATTAGCAAATTTACACAACTTCAACTTTCAGATCGTTATTTGGTTGTAAAAACAAATTTTGAAACTATAAATTGTTTGTGTATTTTTGTCCCAATGCTAAAAAAAAAAAAAAAAAAAAATTAACTTCTCCATTGGCCTTTTTGAGATATCATAGACACTATTAGAGTGCACTGTTCAGTTTGGGTGTGTATACAAACAGATTTACCCAAACCAAATAGTGCACTTGTAATGTGTCCACCATATCTCAACAACAAAAACCTAATTGTGATGATTCCATATTTTTCACTTTCAGTTAAAGGTATCGTACACGTTTGGTAATGACTCAAAACAAATATTACCGTAAAAACGTACTTGGTAACAAGCAACAGAGAGCTGTTGATAGTATAAAATATTGTAGGAAACGACTCCCTCTGAAGTAACGTAGTTTTTGAGAAAGAGGTAATTTCTCACTAAAATAATAAAAACTTCTTGCAAGAAGTTTTTATTCCTATCTGAAAGCACACAAATTTGTACAACAAGGGTGTTTTTTCTTTCATCATTTTCTTGCAACTTCGATGACCAATTGAGCCCAAATTTTCACAGGCTTGTTATTTTATGCATATGTTGGGACACACTTAGTGAGAACACTGGTCTTTGACAATTTCCAAGCGTGTTCAGTGCCTCTAAAATGCAAAAATGTTTTCTAAACCTCCCACTAGCACTTTATGTATTCTTTGCATCCAACCCAAACCCCTATGCGACCGGGAAAGAAAAAAAAGTTGATGTAAAAAAAAAAACCGGGAAGAGAACAGTGGCCTAATTATCAGTGTTTCCTTGACACACAAAATCCGAGCCAGGAGATAACAAAGTAACTAGCTCCGATGATTGGTCCGCAGCAGATGGGTGAAACGTAGAAGCAATCAAGAGTTCCGAGCCAGCCAGGCCAAGGTTAAAAAATAGTGTGTTTAAGGGGCCACAACCAATTCAAAACCATCCCTAGTTTTTAGTTTGTATTATTTTTAGTAAGCATTTAAAGCTACAACAATTACATCCACAACAATTAAGGATGCCCTTTGCCAAATTTGGTTAAATTTAAAACAGAAAACAAAAAACCCATTCCAGATAAGATGATTAACACCAGAACCAATTTTAAACCAAATTGAATATCTGATTTTCATGTTTAAAAAAAATAATAATAATAAAAATAAAATTGTTTGGCCTGGATCCAACAGAGTCCATGGCTTGGCCTTGACACCCCTTCAAAAGTGTCTCAAATTTCCCACAGACTTTAAGATTTTCCAATGGTAGTGCCCTTTGCAAAATGAAAATGGCCTTGCCCCTTCTCTACGATGAAAACACCAGGCCTGATGACCTAAGCAATCCAAATCTACAATTGGCTTACAGATGACTTTATCTTAGATCTCCAACATTGTGTAGTTTCAAACCCCGACCCCAAAATAAAAAGATTTCTTATATAGTATGAACTCTTCCTGAACACACCAATACTAAAACCAACAGATACAACAACATGATAAGATAGTGTACAAAGAAAGAGGGGGGAGCCAAAAAAAAAGGATTGGAGAGAAATAAAGGGCAAATATTCACACTCTGAGAGCACGAGTTAACATGATAAATGCCCACTTACTGTGCAATAAAACCACGTCAGGCTAAGGGTTCAATGTTCACTGAACATACCATTAATCAGACGTAACTTCCTTCGACCTGAGTGCTCACAGGAACTTACCCTGATAATGCACGCATGCCAGCTACAAATTTATTTTCCATTTTGGTTAGCGATCAAATACACACTTAAAGCGGAGAGGGGGGGTAGGTGGAGATGGCTTGTTTGTTCGGTAGTTAAGAGAATGAAAATATATTTTCACACGTTTTGGCTCTCTGGCGAAAAACGCGGGTGGAAAGTGTTGCTGGTTATGCTGACCTGGATGAGTGAACTTTTTCTTTCTGCTTTGGAAGAAAAACAGAATATTTTTAATTTGAGTTATTGGGTATTTCCTTCCGAAAGCAGGTTTGTGTATTTTGTTTAATGTAAACAAAATCCGACAATTTTCCGAGTGCTAAAATAACAAAAACCGACAATTTTCCAAGTGCTTTAAAAAACCCACCAAAAGCTGTGCAGCTCTCTGCGTGCACGCAACCTGATGGATGAACCCTCGCAAAATACAAGTGTTGCACTTCTTAAGGAACTTTGAAAAGCTAAGTATAAAAAGGCAACGTCTTTAGAAACATGGCTGCATCAATATCTAAAAAAAACGTAAGGCAATTAAACGGATACAACATTTTTGGGAAAACCAATAACTATTACAAGGTGATCTAGAAATCTTGTAGACGGTGCAGCCAGATTAAGTGAAGTTGTCTAAGACGTCTTGAGCATGTCACAAAATTAAAAAGGCCTTCCTCAGTGCGATCACCTCCATATTTGGGCCAAATCAAAAAACAACTCACGTTGAACCACCCCCTATTGATATTACAAAATAAAGGGAGAAATTTATTTTCTAAGTAAATTAAAAAAAGAAGAAGAAGAAGAGTATTTAAAGAGAAGCCAAGAGACGAAAAAGAATTAAGCATGTTAAATTTGGGATCTCTGGGGCTGGGGGGAATAATTGATAATCAAGACAATCAAGAATGACACGCAGCGCTTCCATGATGCACTTTCTGTTCGCTCTGGTCCGTAATTGACTTGCCAGTTAGGGCATCACACTATTCGACCTCGCATCCGTTACACACACTTCTTTTAACTGAAGAGAGACGAGCACTGAGGATTCTTTTTAAAAAGCGACTCCTCCGGTTTTTTTTTTATTATTAAAGACTGGTCCAAGGCCAATCGGCACAGTCTTACATTGGGAAATCTACCTCCACCCTCTCATTCTCAAGGTCTTTGTGCGGAGAGGGGGGGGGGATGTTGAAGAAGGGGAAAAAAGATCGGATCTCCACTGGAAAGCTTCTTCTCATGGAGAATCTTCTTGGGTTTTTTTTTTTTTTTTTTTTTTTTTCACTGGCGGGACCGTGTGCAAATCCATTTAGCGTACATGCGCTCGGTGTAGCTTACAATTTCCCCATTTTGGAAAACAACTGGAGAATGTATCGGCCTGAAAAAAAAATTTCTGCTAAAGGGATTGGAACACTTGCTGACAGTACATGCAACCCTTCTCTCAAGTCAATAGCACTCTGCCTCGGCCATTGGGAGCCGGAGAGTAGCATACTAGTATTGATATAGTCACGTCCATTTTTTTTGTATCATCGCTTTATGAAAAAAAAATTGGAATCAAACATTAAGCTTGCAAACAGGGACAATGCAAACAATCGGCACTGGCGGGATGTGGAGTTGAAATTAATATTTTCTAACGAGGGCCTGGGCTGATACAAGAGGGATGTTCGTGACAATCCAATGACTGGGATAAATAAAATGGGAGCTTGTGTGCGGTGGGGGGTTCAGGGGGCAGTGGTGTTTGTTTGCTAAAATCATACTTTGTTCCACATCCAGTTTGCTTTTTTTTTTTCCTCATCCAAAACCACTTCAATTCAACAATAACTCTCCGTTACTACTCAATACAGAGAACTTTGTCAGCTGTGACTTTTCTAGGCCTGATACTCCGTGGAGGCGATAGGGGGCAATTACCTTTTTGAAAGGGTAAGGGCACCAAGGCGTTTTCTCCTTGGTAAAGGGCACCTCTATGAGGAAATTGGAGTGTTCCTGTTGGAACATTTCAAGGGGCACCGAGGCAATGACCAGGGGCAAAGGAGGCAATTGCAACCATGAAGTATCAAGCCTGAATTTCTGACATTACCCCTGAAAACTTCTGAAGGGGCACCAAAGCCATGACCTGGGCAACAGAAGCCATGGCCTCCATGGAATCCGACGCCTGGCTTGGGTATTGGTTGCACGCATAGACTGTTTAACTGTCTACTGGAGTTCCACCCCACCCGCCAACATCTGCACCTGTAAAGAGCTCTGTATTCCTGGAAGAAGACTCAAGATGGCAAACTCATGAACAAGGCCCTGTTGCCTTCTGAAGACGGATCTCAATAAATTGACCCCCTTCCCTTTTAAGATTGACATTTTTTGATTGACAGTAACATTTGTTGCCTTGAATTCTGACATTAGGTAACATGCACTTTGCGGTTTTGTTTTTAATCAACTTTCACAATACCAGTCCCTGTAAGAGGATTTACTTTGTATGGGGCAGAGGTTTTTGTCTTGCCACAATGAGACAACACCGTTACCGGACTATCCTAAACTTTCATAAGAACAATAGCAGTTTGTAATCTGAACGAGCACCCCCCTTTCAGGTGATCTTTTCCAGTGACTTCTTTGTTCTTTGCACAAAAGAAGAAGGTCATTATGACAATGACTGTACACTTTTGCTAATCACACTTTTCAAAAGAGCCACAAAGTTCATGAGTGTTTACATGTTTATTAAGCTTTCTTGGTGAAACATTCTTTTAACGGTTCTATAAGCTTTGAGACTGGGGTCAAATCGTTTGTCATCAATCGTTTGTGATATTTTGTACGCAGCTGAATATTTTGGACTTTGAAACTTTTCTGTCTTAAAAAAAAAAATTATATTATTATTTTTTTGTCTTGAGATACGGCGGAAATATTTCAGTAGAGATATCTGTCATGCTTGAAAAGTTCGCCCCGGCTGGGGTTTTGTCTTTAAAGGGACACTTTGCCTTGGATTGGGTGCTTTTGGCTATTAAAGACGTTTGTTATGAAATAAATATGGTTGGAAAGATGTTTTAAAAGTAGAATATAATGATCCATACAAATATGCCTCGAAATTGTGTGGTTTTCCTTTACATCGTGAACTAACACGGTTCGCCATTTTGTGGAGTGAAAAAATTGGTTCTACAAAAAGGCAAACCATGTTAGTTCACAAAGTAAAAGGAAAACCACACAATTTTGAGGCATATATGTGTGGATCATTATATTTTAATTTGCAAAACATCTTTCCCAACCATATTCATTTCATAACGAACGCTTTGGAACACTTTTCATAGTCCAAATCGCCCAATCCAAGGCAACGTGTCCCTTTAAGTTTGGAGCATTTTTTCCCGGTGCTTCAACATCAAATGAAACCTGGAGTCGGGGTCTGGGCCAAGGCTTGCAAAAAGGCGGAAAGTTTGTGTTTGTCATCAGAATCGTTCTTCGTTTCATTATGATGGAGATCCAAAAACGCAGTATGTCAAGTCAGTCCCTTGCCGACCTTTCATTGGACGATTGATTTATAGCATGTAATGCGTTCAAGATTGTCTTCAATCATTAATCTTGGAGCGGGTGGAAAAATTAATTGTTTAGTCAGAGAGAATAGTTCTCCGTCAACAGTCCAATTCAGATCGGAAAAACATAACAAAAATTTGACTTCTTCCACCATCTGTTTTTTCTCCTTTCCTACTTCACTAGTCAATGACCGCCAAAATGAGGCTTAGAGTTCAAATAGACGGGTCCCTTGATTTCATATCATGGTTAATTGTATCATTTGAAGTCAGGTAACTAGAGAAAGTAGACTGCGTGATATAGAGAGCTTATGATACAATTGAAAATGGTGGTAAAAATAGAGGCACGTACTTCATCCACTATTATATATTCGTACTGTGTTGGTTTTCTAGAAAATATTTGTTCAAATATTTTGATTTATTTGTTTCCATATTTCATAGAATTCCTTTCAGTATTTTTCCCACCTAGCTCTACCTAGACGCAGAAATCCTTACTGATCCAAACTGCATTATTAACAAAATAACAAAATCAATTCTTATTCCCCCCCCCTTCTGTTTGATGGATGATCTCCTGTGTACCCCAAAACCTTCTGGTACGAAAGGCAAAATATTTTACACCCAATTTGGCCCGAAAAAAAGAGTGAAGGATTACCAGCTAGCCCTGCACTGCTGTTTTCCATCTCACCAAGAGGCAGGGCGCCGGCTATGCCAATTGCGCGGCCGGCCGCCGTGGCTGTACTTCTCAGGAAAGCGCATTCAAGGTCAGACGGATTCTGGTTAAGACGAATCTCGAAAAACGCTGAATCCAAAATCAACTTCAGATCCAAGCCCTATCAATCACTGTCTAGCGTGTAACAGCTAACCAACACCCCCCCCCTCTCCCAAACAAAAGCTATACAATTTCAGACAGAAAAATGCATAATTCAACTGAGATTTCACTGATATATATTTATATATTAAAAATAAAATTTTAAAAAACACAACAACAAAAACAGGGTGTTGCTGGCACATCGGCCGGCCGCCACCAGAAATAAATGAGTTCAATCATTAGTACCAGAGAGCTGCCCGGGCTATTACCCAATGGAGACACTCTCGGACTCTACTGTGTCAGCGGGCCCAGGAATTGATAAGGGGCGAATAAATCACTGAATACGTGTTGTTCCTGACAGACTTGAGTGATCACAGGTTATGGCGGTCCAAACTACCGAACAAAGGTCTGGTAAAGTACATGTGTGTGTGGCTAGCTAAACCTAGTCAGCAAACAGCAGCCTCCCCCCCTCCAAAATAAAAAAGGAAAAGAAAAAAAGGGTTGGGGGAGAAAGACTTTGATCAACACAGTCAGCTTGTTTCTGGGCGTTTTACGACTCATGTACTCAGTATGGTCATATAATTATAGAACACAACCCCCAAAACAGAATATAAAAAATAATAATAAAAAATAAATTAATAAATAATAAGTTTTAAAAAAGGAAACAAGCTAACAAAAAATAGTGATAAAATTAATTAAAACACTTTAAACGACACACAAAATAATCATTCATGATACTGATGACACTAATTAAAAACACTTTAAACTACACACAAAATAATTATTTAAACAAACAAATGAGGGAGAAAACATTAAATAGGCAAAAGTCCATGTACCAAAGTGACAACTAGCCCTTGGGAAAAAGGTTGGAATATTTTGTTGAGAACAAGGGCTGGCCTATACGTGTACACATGGTATAGATTTTGATAGGATTTTCAGGCTATTTAATCATAATTTTCCAGATTTTCCGAGGGCAAAAACAAAATCAGAAATCAGATTAAAGTAGGTAGAACATCATGTCTGATGTAACAACAACAACAAAACAGAAGAGTTTCTGAAGAGAGGGGGAAAAATGAAAATGTTGTTTAATAATAGTGTCAGTATCATGAAGAATGCATGGTGGGGGGAAAAAACTTAAGCCAGCGATCATTTGTGGTAACATGAAGTGAAAATCTCTGGAGAGTTGTGGTAACTCCAGACAAATAAAATCTGTTGATTTAATAACACAATGTATCAAAACCATCAGTATGCTCCGATCTTCCTGAGGAGTATAAATAGAAAGTCTCGGGCAAAATGCAGACGCTCACAGCCACAAAGCAAATATTTATAAGAGTTTTAACCAACAGCTAAAGTTGACATAGGTACCCGACCAAACGACAGTCGTAGAAATCAGCAGCTACTCATTTGATGAGGTCAAAACTGTAGGCAGGTCACCACGAGGCTCCATGGGTTGGTTAACCCCACCAAAGGTCAGCCAAGCATGACCAAAATCAACTTTCGGTTTCCTGACTGTAACAGTAGACCCTTTGTGCTACGCCCACATCATAGACCCTGTCTCCACCCAAAGAACCTCAACTGGGTTTATTGTTTGAGGGGGGGGGGGAGGTTGCCGAGATCTGGAAAGGGAAGTAAGTGAAGGACCTTGTATTGCAGTCATTTGGTGCTTTTTTTTTACTGTCCAAATTATGCAACTAAACTACAGCTGGGATGAAAATAGTCAGACCCCCTGATTGGTACAGTGCAGATCTATATTCAGAATTGCTTGAATGCAGACAGGGAGCATGACAAAGATGGCGACGGTTAAAGTTCAACACTGGCTTTGTACAAAATGTGTTCATTTCGATTCATTTCCTCTGGACTTTGTGAAAAACACACGATGGTGTGGGGACATTTCTATCAAACAAAATAGATCCTAATTGTCTTGTAGACACATTAACACTGTTTTTCAAGAATACCCGATATATGTTATTTCAATATATATTTTTAAAATGATTGGTTTATTTTACTTAAAATAAATTCTGCCTGGATCTGCATATGTATTCAATGTCTCAGCTTCTTGTATGGACTTCCATCCCATTAAAAAGAATTTCCACTAAAGTTTTTCCGCCCAAAATTAAAAATTGAGAATTACTCCCTTCTACACTAAAAAAAATTACACAATTTGTTTGGGGGAAATAAATTGTTAAAAAAAAAAAAAAAAAATCAGCAAAGAGATGAAAATTGCCGGCAGGCCCGACCTCATATGGCTGTTTACATTCTGGTAGGGAACGTTTACCCACAGTGGGTCTCCAGCAGAGGGCAAATGGTTCCCCGGTCTAAACCATCCTTAAGACCTGTGTTATTACTACGGGGGACCGGGCCCGTTAAATAAACCCCACTGCGGAAGGCATTAGGCCTAATTGCTAATCGGAGCTGATTAAATGTAGCATGGATCTGCCCAAGTGTAAATATTCAGCCAGTGTCAGAAAATGTTACGGCAAGAAGGGAGGGGGGACGGGGACGACGACGAGACGCGTTCCATTTTCCCCTCTTAAGTCGGTTGAGAGCAAAAACAATTGAGTTTCGTTCTTTTTCCCACTAATTGAAAACTCCTCTGCTGTTGCAATGAAAACAAAATAACGGAGAAAAAAAAACCCTGCAGATTCTGGATGGCTAAGTTGTTTGGGCTTTCCACTGAAAGGCACAAAGTGATTCCGATTCTTGTGTTATTTCTGTTTATGTATCAATCCAGAGAGAGCATGGATGTTCTTGGATGGATGTTCTTGGATGAATGTGGTTTTAAAAAAAAAAAAAGTCCGTGTCTGGCCAGATCAAGTGAGCACGTCGCGAGCTGCGCTTCTCGGAAGACCGAAAAAAAGAAGAAGAAAAAAAGTAATAACAATAACGTTCATTTAAATTCCCTTAAAAATTATAATGGCTAGTGTGAGGTACTGTTCTTCTGGCATCGTAAACCAAGAAGTCGTATGAATAAAAATTATAAAAATTAAAATGCTTTATGATGTTTTTCAAATAAGTAAACAAATCTTACATTAGCTAGGGGTCATTACTACAAACAGGTGACTTCAATTTCAGGAGATGACCCCCTATTTGCTATGATTTTTTTTAAATATTTCATCTTTCTTTTTTTATCTTTGGCGTATAAGCGTCTTCAGCACAAAAACTAGCTTAACCACAAACCAATTGTGCTTCCCAGAAAACGGTTACCAGCCAAAACACAAGGTAATTGTATGTTGATTATGACTGGCTCCCTGCTTAAGAACATGAAACTGAACCCTGACAAATATTGGAACCCACACCGTCCCCCCCCCCCCCCCCCAAGATAGAAGAAGCATTGATAGCGCTCAAGAGATACTTCGAGTAGACAACGAGAATGACTTGTCGCTAACTTCAAGTGTTCCTAACAAGGTTTACACCCTCCGATGATGTCTCTGCCGAAACGGTAACACAAGTCTCTGTAGATGGTCAAGAAGGCATTGCTACAAGGACAAACACTTTAACCCTAACAGACGCTGAACCGTCATGGTCAACTGCGAAAGGAATATCCATCCAAAAGAAAAAACGAAAGTATTACAACCCCCCCCCCAATATGAGCGAAATGTTTGCAAGCGGCATGAAACTAAAGATGCCCTGATTGGTCATTTCAGACGACAAAACCTCTGAATGATAGCCCCCCGACGATGGCCCTTAGAGTCTCAAGAGGACCATCACCCGAAAGTCTCAAGTACCCGAGTATGTAATCGAGTCCAGAGAAAAAGACTCCGTTCAGGATGCTGTGCGGTTTGGCCGTCCCCGCAGTACAGCAGAATCCCTTCCACGACTGCTGCTTCCTGTCTGACTGGCCTGCAGTAGCCCAGGGGACTTGTGGAGAGAGAAAACGGGAGAAAAAAAATTGGGACTTTCGGGGGTAAGACAGGGGTCTCACAGCTGGTTCCATAGGCACCCATTATAGAGAGGGGAAGAAGAAAAAAGTTCATGACCCCAGATGATCGGAAAACCAAGGTGACTAAACAATCAGGGTTTTTTTCACTTCAGACAATCAGTGTGATCCGCGCTGGGCTAAAAATAAAACCAAACTTCAGAAAAACATACTGGAGAGTAACCATACAGCGGCCATGTTTGTCTGGCTGCCAGACTGCGCAACAAACAAGCTGACAAGGCACCTGTCTAATTATTACACAAGCCCCACAATTCATTTCACTATTCCAACAGCGCAAGAATAACTGGGTGGCGATTAGGAATTGAGAAGAAATGTTGTTTTAGATGTGGGAGGAAAAACCCCAAATAAGAGAAGCCACCCAGTAAGGTAGGTATAGGGACTGAAAACCCAATCCACATGCAAGGCCCTGGTCCGAGGTGGGATTCGGACCAGGGTCCACAAACATGAACCGGTGGTTAACAACTCAAACGTTTCGACCAGTGTGCTCTGATCAGCTTCAGAAGAAGAAGACGATCAGAGCACACTGGTCCAAACGATGAGTTGTTAACCACCGGTTCTTTTCAGAGCCACACCACAGCTCATGAGAGACTAATTTTAATGGTGTCTCCGCGAGCCTCACTTGATTGGTACTGTACCCCCAAATCACCCACTCTTTTAGCACGGGCCCGGGCGTATCAATTCAATCATAGTCCAAACATTTGGTGTGTCTTCGTAGAGAAGTGTATAACTTTGTTGGATTTCAAGCAGTTGCCTAGCCAAGAAGGGGTTAGGGTTTCTTTACACAGGCGGTACCCTGTGATAAAATAGCTGAAAATTAAAACAAATTAATTGTCTCTGGTGACATGAAACGAGCGGCGTCTTTGTCTTATCGTCTTCAGACGGGAAACAAGGACATCAAGATGCAGAGTTGTTAAACTCATATCGAATCAAGATGGACCAGGCATCTTGGATATGTGTACTTCTGGAGTCTTACGCATTGAATACAGCTGATACAATTGCCAGGGAATTCTTTTAACTGGAACAGATTTCGAGGTTGATTCTCTGGGCTTACATCTTGCATAAATAAATGTAACATTCTGAAAATATAAACTTAAAAACAATAGTAGGTAATGGCCTGACGTTTCGACCCTAGCAGAGTCTTTCTAGAAGGCTAGAGCAGTGTACTTTAGGTTGGTAAGCAGTTTGCAACAGCTAATTCTATTTTCTCAAAATATAAACTTGTCCAATCCAATCCCCCTGATAAAAAATTAACAATAATAAAAAATACAAGAAAATCAATTATGTGTGGCGTGTTGTGACAGGGTATTCAAGCGCACCAGACTCAAGCTCTGGTGTTTCTGATCAGCAGAGTGTGGGTTCGAGTCCCGGTCTAGATACTTTGTGTTCTTAAGCAAGACGCTCAACCATTGTTGCTTCGTCCTTCGGATGGGAAGTAAAGCCACAGGTCCCGTGTGCTGCGCAATAAATGTCAAAGAACCCAGTGCAGTTATTGTAAAAAGAAGGGGGTTTGCCTCGGTGGTTTCTGGCATAGTCTGGCAGCAATATGCGCCACCTCACCTTGTATCACTTTCATGGTGTTTTATTATGGTTGCTTCGTCTCATAAAATCATTCTTAACAAGCTCCATCAAATTTGATATGTTGGCACCAGAGTGTCATTTATGACAGACATGGCGCATTATAAATGTACACTATTAATATGATTATTATTAAATAAATAACTAAATAAAAATACATAAGGGAAACTTGGCTTATTGTTTGGCTTAATATCCTAAAAATATAAAAGCAAATTGAAACAGTTCCTACTTTTTAAATGTAGATTAACAAAAGATTCTTTTACATTGCTGTCCACAAACGAAAAAGCCATGTGTAGCGAGTTGAACAAAATTGTGTTCCGTTTATAATTTTCCTTTTATGATTTTTATGGTTGAATTTAAAGGGGTTGTTATTTTAGCACCACTGTGAAGTGAAAGAGGAGTCACTTTCACTTTCATTTCTTCCTCTGAGTCTAAATTGCATATTCCATATTTATCACAATGTAACATTTAAAGGCACTGAACACGTTTGGTAATTGTCAAAGACCAGTGTTCTCACTTGGTGTATCCCAACATATGCATCAAATAACAAGCCTGTGAAAATTTGGGCTCAATTGGTCATTGAAGTTGCAAGAAAATGATAAAAGAAAAAACACTCTTGTTGTACAAATTTGTGTGCTTTCAGACAGGAATAAAAACTTCTTGCAAGAAGTTTTTATTATTTTAGTGAAAAATTACCTCTTTCTAAAAAAACTACGTTACTTCAGAGGGAGTCGTTTCTCACAATGTTTTATACTATCAACAGCTCTCCGTTGCTCGTTACCAAGTAAGTTTTTATGCTAATATATATTTTGAGTAATTACCAAATTAATGTGTACAGTGCCTTTAAGTTTATTTTTGTCACTTGATGATTTTGCTTTTGAATGTTGATTGAGTATTGATTCTGTTATTACTGGTATACTGTATTTTCAACTCTGTTCAATTGACAGTAGGCGTCTGTCAGTGCACCCAATTTTTGTTTTAAAGGTAGGGTGACCGACCTATGACCCTACTTGGTAAATACTCCAAAAAATAATGGCCATAACAACTTACTTGGTAAGAAGCACTGCAGCTGTTGATAGTATAAACTATTGTGAGAAAGGATTTCCCTTCGAAGTAATAATGGTTTCGATTGTTTTACACCCCCAAAACATTTGAATCTGAGAAATGATTCATGCATGAAACGTTTTTTGCAAGTTTGCACAACATTTTTGTCCAGATGTTAACAAACACCTTCATTTCAAGGTTAAACTTTCCCACAAAAAGGAAAACACTCGTAATGAATTGATAGCAATGCTATAACAAAAATATTTCACGCTGCAGCACCATTTCCCGCACAATTACATTAGATTTAGAGATTATCTCAAATAAATTACTTTTCATTCCCTCCTTTATCTCAACCAGAGTGGGTGACCACTGGTCAGTCTCTGCTGACCATCACCATGACAACAATCATTCAGCGAGCTGATGTCCCCGGAACTGAGTTAATCCTACAGTGTACAATTCATTTCATTAACAACCCGCAGGTCCCATTGTTCAGCGTCAATGTGGGAAGTCCGCTGCCTCGTCCATGGTGTTGGGGTCGGCGGCGGTGTAAACACCCTGGGTCAATGACCTCAGCGGCATAAAAGGATTTCTTGGAATGGTCAATGGAAGACTTGAGAGGGGTGTGCAATACTGTATGCAACACCTATTCAATGCACTTCCTATCACATCCAACAGTGCAGTCAAAGGTTCTCAACTAAACAAAATACGGTGGGCAATACTACATGTCACACCCGTCATTGTGTAAATGACTCAGTAATGGTTTGATAAGTTTTGCAAGCAATATGCTCAGCTCACTGTGAGTCATTTAATTAAATACATGCTGGTAGTGGGACAGGCGATGGCGCAGGCAACAATATTTACAAACAACAGCAACACTCTAGCCATTCACATGGAATTTTTTTTAAAGGCACTGAACACGTTTGGAAATTGTCAAAGACCAGTTTTCTCACTTGGTGTATCCCAACATATGCATAAAATAACAAGCCTGTGAAAATTTGGGCTCAATTGGTCATCGAAGTTGCAAGAAAATGATGAAAGAAAAAACACTGTTGTTGTACAAATGTGTGTGCTTTCAGATAGGAATAAAAACTTCTTGCAAGAAGTTTTTATTATTTTAGTGAGAAATTACCTCTTTCTCAAAAACTACGTTAATTCAGAGGGAGTCGTTTCCTACAATGTTTTATACTATCAACAGCTCTCCGTTGCTTGTTACCAAGTAAGTTTTTATGCTAATATTTGTTTTGAGTCATTACTAAACGTGTACGATACCTTTAAAGAACTTCGTTCCAAAGAGAGAATTTGACAATCACTCTCTCAGATCAGTAGAGCTGTGAAACTTTTTGAGGGAATATCGTTCAAATTCCAGTTTTATGCTTCTCCTTTTGAAGGTCATGAAGCGTTTTTAAGACAGACTTAATGCACGAGCAGTTTGCGGTTGAACTAATCGGTGTCGCGCCCTCTGGAAAACTCAAACAAAGCCAACATTTGTGTATCCTTCAGAGCTCACTGTGAAAGTCCAACTTAATGGTGGCACACATTGGACACACTTTCCATACAAACACATATCATTATTAATGGTTATTTTACACACATGGTGTGTACATTTTACACGCCCAGTGGGTGTGTGGAAACTATACACAGACGGTGCAAACAGCAGCTACATTCATTGAAACAGTTTCCCAGTAGTTAGGCACACATGACAAAAGCAGTAAGTTTGATTTTGCATGAGTGAATTTCGATGCCAAAAATGAAAGATTTCTACAATGCATATATTTTACATTCGCAATGTGTATATTTTTACACATGTAGCGCGTATGTTTTACACACACAGTGTATCAATTTCATGCAACTGGATATTTTACGTGTCCAGATTTCACGAAGAGATAAGACTAGTCTTATCTGAAGTTAGGACCAGTAACTGGTCTTAACTTAAGACTAGTCCTATCTCTTAGCATTGGCTAGGACTAGTCCTAAGTTAGGAAGAGTTTTGTGAAAACAACCCCAGGTCCCAAATCTGATTGGTCATTAATTAATCTAGAGCCACAGTTCCCCTGCTGCCCAATTTCAAATGACAAGTCCTACAATGCATGTTTTACACACAAAGTGTGTATATTTTACACATGTAGCGTATTATGTTTACGCACACAGTGTGTCAATTTTATGCAACCGGATATTTTACGTACCCATTTCCCAAATCTGATTGGTCGTCAATGAATCTACAGCCACAGTTGCTCAATTCAAAATGACAAGTCCTAGAAATGCATGCGTTTTACACACACGGTGTGTTTATTTTATGCCCCTCTTATCTTACGCCCACACACCGCGTAAATCTGACTGGTCACTAATGAAGTTAACACACTGCCAAATCAGACAAATCGCCATCCACCGACAAACCCAAGAAGTATCGGTTCACCAAAAAAATATGACCGCTAGGTTTTTATAGATCATCTGACAAATTCCTAGTTGGAGATGTTTCAAACAGGTAGCAAAGCACACAGAAAAATAAGATAGACATAACAAAAATCTATATAAGTCTAGACCTATTTAATAATGATGTTTTCACTGCAAAGAGATCTGGGGGCCCGAGCCCATCTTCAATCCCCCCCTCCCTTCCCCCCCACCGCAGCTGTGAAAAGTCCATCCCTGGTGACCGGCCAAATTACTTTACACCCTTTGATTTGGTTTATGACGGCATTTCATTTGAATAAACCAATTAGATATGGGGTCCCTGTGCTGAAATCGAATTGGCAGGCCATGGCCTGGCCCCGTTGCCTAATGAAGCAGGGATGGACGGGCCGAGATTAGTACATTCACCGGGGAAAAGAGAGACCGAGAGAGAGCGCAAGAAAGAGAGGGGAGATATAGATAGAGGTGGGCTTGCAGAAACTAGTTTCGGAAATGGACACAAGAAAAGTAAAAACAGGCCTCCGTGAGCGAGGGTGGAAAAAAAAAAAAAAAAAAAGGAACGAGTGATAAAGAATAATTACTTCGCTTGATGCGTTTGAATTAATGATAATTGGGAAATGGAAATTTGATTTTTTTTCTCTATCCGTCCTTCCGAGGTTGCCGTCCTTTCGAAATTAATAAAATCTGACCTGTTATAACTTCAAAATATGAATAACAAATGTGAAGGCAAAAACAGAGCGACTCCCGTATGCAAGCCTAAAGAGTCAACAAATCACATATTTGTGACATCGCATGGCGAGTCTAACAAGATAATTATTCTGATCCGATTTGTTGGCTTAACAAAAAATAAGCGGGGAACCAGTAATGCACAATGCACATTACACACTATTTTGGCTGGTAAACCATTTTTGGTCTGCAACATTTTTGCCGAGTTCAGCCAATTTTCATCCTCGACAAACAGCTTTATAAAATCGAGTCTGATATTTAAAAAAAATATCCATTTAAAAAATAAATTGTAAATTTTTTACCGAGACGCTTGGTTCCCAAGTATCACTGCTGTCAAACAAAAGACTCAGCAAAATCATTCTCAACATTTATCAAAACCTCAAGCAGAGGTCTTTCTTTTCTTCCGTTACATTACTCACCGACTAAAGAATCAAACATGACAAAAGCACCTGACATAAAAAATGAAAGTAACGGCTTAGATTGGAAGCTTCTAGCCTCACGAGAAAACAAAAAAGTGGTCGACGGAGCTAGGGGGCATACACTGTGTATTAGGCAGATTAGCAAACTAGTGCTCATTATCATACTTGTGCGATATAACCCCCCCCCCCCCTTTCCAATATTTCTATCGAAATCTATGCAAGTTTTTATTTTGACAACTGTCGGTGAAGCCATGTCCCTCGTGAGCCTCCATACACTGTAGGTTTTATGTAGCGCGCCGCGTAAAGCCAATAAATTTAAGAGCTTCCTCACCCAAAGAAAACACGGCCCGCTTGCAAAAGGCTACAGTGCGTACAAAGTATACATTCCATTTCTGCTTTTTTTTTTTTTTCTATTTCTTTTTTCCAAAGGGGGCTGTTGGAAGCTTGATTTCCACTGACCTAAAAAAACAAGAAACTCTCCCCACAGGAAGGGGAAAATATACAAAACCAAAAAAAGCATGGTTTGAAAATCAGCATGGGTTGGGGTTTCTCTTTCTGGGTGCAATGTTCATAAACTGGTTATAAATCTCAGGTATTAATTTTTCAGCGGATAATTTTGGCTTCACAAATAGTAAGGATGTTGTTTATTCCAAACACACACAAAACTACGCAAGAACTTTTAAAAAAAACATTTCCTGAAAAAACAAGCAAGTTCCTGCCCAGGTACTTTGTTTGCCTTACACAATAAAATTTCAGATTTTAACTTGTGAGAAAAGAAGACTTTCCGTTTCTTCATTCGAATTTTTTTAAAATATGTGTCAGAAAGAAAAGGCGAAAAAAAGCATTGCGGGAAAAGTAATCAAGATTCTTTGTAAAAATGTCAGTGTACATATTTGCATTCTACATAATCGGATGAAAAGTCGCGGAAATATTTCAACATTTTCTGTGACAGATGTCAAGTTGATTTTCGCAAAACACACAATTATCCGGGTTCCAGATATCGTCGGGAACTTGGGAACAATTTCCAGGGTCCTACTACATTCGAGCAAGTGACTTTTGGGTCAATATATATATATGTTTATTATCTTATTTCTGAGGGGGGGGGGGGTGAGACAGATGATACAAATATGTTTTTACTGTTATTTTTTTGTTTTTTTAACATTCGTAAGGTTGGCTTTCATAATAAAAATGTGTAGGATCCCTGAACTATTTCATGACCAAACTTACCATTTTGTCAGCTTATCCTGATGAAATTAAAGAACATTCCAAGCTTTTTTTTTCCCCCAATCTTCCAGCTACAGTTTTTAAAGAGGTGCTCCAAGATCAAATTCAGTTTTGTGATGCACTAAGTTTCCAATAGAGTCATCATGAAAGTGGTGACAAATTTACAAGTTTTTAACCTCACACTAAAATGGTGTCATTTTATTTGATAGTCTTTCAGAGCGAAATTTGAAACATGACATTCATTGCACATCAAAAACAAATACCAAAGAGGAATTTTTGCACAAGTCAAAAGGTCAAATTCAATGCCATTTTGATTGAATATCATCGAAATTCAGGAATGAACTAAAAATTATCTGTACAAAAATGTATAGACCATATATTTTAAATGTGACCTCATCAAACATTGTTTAATCTTGACCCCCAAAAATGCACTTGAAGGGCATCAAACACAGTGGCATTTTCACCATTTTAACGTGAGGTATAAATGTAAGAGACTTGTACTTTTTTCCCCCAATTTTCATAAGGAATTTATTAGAAAATTAGTGGATCACAAAACTTATTTTGAACCTTGGAGATGCTCTTCTGTTTTTGACTATTACTGGTTTTAATCGGTTTATACTACAAACCGCGCACAGGGCAAACAGACAAAACTCGACATTATATCATGACCAAATTTCTAGGTCCATCAGATCAATGTTTTTAGAATACAAGATAAAACAGACATGCAACTTAGCATTTGCAAAACAAAAGAGGAAACGTCCAACCACACTGGACTTTGAAACAACAACAAGAGGAAACCAGCTGATCAGTGGCACGTCTGATTTTTAATATAAAATTGTACCATAACTGTAATAATTCAAGGCTATTAAGCGCTTTTCAAGATAATAATAATAATTATTGTGTGTTGTGTTGTCATTTAGCCTTCGAGAAAGACTCTGCTAGGGTCGGAACGTCAGGCCATGACTTTTTTGCATAATAAGAATAACTGACACAAATTTGTTTTGGGGTCATTACCAAAGTACGACCCCAACTTTAAATTTAATAACTCAATTGAACAAGGATGTTTCACTATAGGAATCTCCCGCACATTGTGAGACCCAAGAATTGCTAAGTGGATTACTTATGCCATTGTGTATCTTATATACAACAAAAATGTTAA
The DNA here is from genome assembly GCA_021014325.1 of Plazaster borealis. Taxonomy (NCBI): domain Eukaryota; kingdom Metazoa; phylum Echinodermata; class Asteroidea; order Forcipulatida; family Labidiasteridae; genus Plazaster; species Plazaster borealis. The sequence continues at coordinate 15,138,256 of CM037468.1, read as the reverse complement.
AGGCACTGGACACAATTGGTAATTGTCAAAGACCAGTATTCTCACTTGGTGTATCCCAACATATGCATAAAATAACAAGCCTGTGAAAATTTGGGCTCAATTGGTCATTGAAGTTGCAAAAAAATGATGAAAGAAAAAACATCCTTGTTGTACAAATTAAGTGTGCTTTCAGATGCCTGAAAAAGGCTTCAGGCCTGAAGTCTTTTAATACCTTAGTGAGAAATTACCTCTTTCTCAAAAACTACGTTACTTCAGAGGGAATCATTTCTCACGATGTTTTATACTATCAACAGCTCTCCGTTGCTCGTTACCAAGTCAGTTTTTATGCTAATATATATTTTGAGTAATTACCAAATGTGTCCAGTGCCTTTAAAAGGATTAAAAAGTATGGCATTTAAAGAAAATTTAAAGAAAATTATTTTAGATGCTTTCTTTCGTGCGAGTGTCTCATTATCGACTTAGAAATGCCTCATTTGTGGCCGTCACTTCCTGAAGCGAAAGGTGATGTCATACTTGACAATGCCTCCCTCACACTACGCGCAATGTTTGTTTTGGAAAGGCGGGAGAGAGGCGATTGTTTCCTGTTGATGGTGAACCGGCCAAGACGCTCTCTCTCAATCTCTCTATCTCTCGTTGTGGCCGGGACTTCAGCCTTGTCATTTTTTTTCCTTCTTCCCTGGTTTTTTTCTGCCAGTGTTTATTTATCCTTACTCACAGCGAGTTCAAGTCACTATTCAGTTTGGCTGGTTGACTGCCTGAGTATAGAGTTAGTCAGTGCACAGAGGAGGGAAACCGGTTAACGCAACAAGGGTCTGTGAACTTTGAACTTTCAGATTGTACTTGATTACAGTAAAAGGCTTTTGTTCTTCTTTTTGTTTTCCTCCCTTTCTTAATCTCACATGTCTGAAAATATTATTTACAGTAAAATAATGCAATCATTGATCAGCATTTGTATTAAAAGAAGCATCAATTTCAAGTTTTCTTTCACGAGAGCCCTGATAAAGGATTCAGATCGGAGAAACCACCCGGTAAACTACATGTGGTACTCACTGTCCCTAATTGAAGCCTACAGAACATGATATTACACAGCCGACCCCCCCCCCCTCACCATCCCTTAACAGACCTCACACCTTCAAACAATAGTAACGTGCTGCTTCATCCAAACAGCCGCAACACAAAAGAAGTGCACGAGCGTGACTGATCAAACGGAAAGGTCCCTACAGTAAAGTCTTTTTTTTTTCCCTCTCTTCTGTCCCTCTCCCCCTCGCCCTACCTCAACCCTTCTTCTCTCCACCACTTGTTTCGTTTCTCTCTCGCGCCGTGTCGCTTTGATATTCTCAAGCTCGACGCAATTAATCAAAGTTCAACGCACATCGGCTGCGTACCCTTTCATTAATTCCACACTCCTTGCTTTGTATCTTGAGATTAAATTGGGGCTAAATTGCACGTGTCTCACCAGGAGGTTTCAACATTTCTGCTGCTTTTTTTTCCCGCTCAAATTTTTTAAGGATCTCCACCACCACTATCTTACCTATGAAAGGTGCTTAATAAAAAGTCAATTAAGCTAAAGCAGCTAAGCGAAATTGAATCCAGAACAAAAACAAAATCTTTTTCCAAAAGAAGATGTAGCTACTGAATTAATTATCTACAAATTATCTTTTACAAAGGTTTTCATCACGCACTTATAGTGTGGTGCTCAGGGGGAAAAGAAGAAGAAGAAAATGTTGTGAATAATAATAAATAACAATAATAATAATAATAAACCGTTTTTGTATAGCGCATAATCACTGTTAAGTCCCTAAGCGCTTTAAAGGAATAAGAAAATAACAAGAGACAAATAAAATACCAACGGAAATTACTGATAGACGGTGAATAGATGTGTTTTTAGGCGACTTTTGAATTGGCCAACTGTGACTGCTTCCTTAACAAACTCAGGTATGCCATTCCACAGTTCAGCTGCAGCTACTTGGAATATCAATTTACCCGAGCACAGTCGGAAGCCTTCTAAAGCTTTGGCAAAATAAACGGACGGAAAAAATCCACAACAAGTGTGTCAGAGGTTAGACATACTAGACTTAACTAATTCCTCTAGAACTAGCAAGATACATGTCTGTGACTTGTTTTATTTTTTATGTTTTAAATTAAAAAAACTTTGCAAAAACCCCAAACACTTTAAATTTGACTCTTGTGTCCTTGTGCACGGCTGAAGAAGAAAAAGGCATGCGATATGCATGCAGAGTTTTGAAATAAATTTCAATGAAATAATTCCATTTGCAGTTTGGTTTGGGGGTTTTTCTGAACGGTATTTTAATCCTGATTTTTCTGAGACACAGATTAGAGAATTTTACTTCATCTGATCTCTTTGAAATTATTGTCTTTAAAGAATGCCCCGGCTTTGCAATGCAGGAGAAGAAATCTCTAAATAATGGCAACTAGTTCCCTCGGGGGAAAAGAAAAAAGAAAAAACCCTCAATGGCATTTTTATTCATCTCGTTAAGTCATTCGAAGGAAACATCATTCAAGTAAATGTTATACTCTGCTAGCCATAACTACAATTGATGAGGAAAAGAAGGAGTGCATAACTTAAGAACGAAATTGTAAGAATGGATTAAAAACTAAGAACCTCTTTTTTTATGACAGAGGTTTTTTATTAACTTTGCAGTTTTAGTCAACTATTTGTAAATGTATTTAATCTTGCAACAATAACAAATAATGAATGGAGCAGTCTTATATATCGCCATATCTACCAATCAGGTGCTCAAGGTGCTTGAAAAAGAGAGACAAAATTTAAGACAGGTTTTGGAAATTTTTGAAGTATGAGATCCGTTTATTTAGCACTTTTTCAGGGTTTACAAGGTGCTGCGGCACATTCAGCAGCCACTGCCAGAAACACCGGGGCAAACCCCTTCTATTAGCGACAACTTTAACTGGGTTTTTTTTATGTGCATTACACAACACACAAGACCTACGGCTTTACGTCCCATCTGAAGGGCGAAGCAATAACTGTCAAGGACAAAAGTGTCAAGACCGGGACTCGAACCCACACACTCTGCTGATGAGAAACACAAGAGCTTGTGTCCAGTGCGCTTGAACGCTCGACCACAACACGCCATGCTTTTTTCGTTAGAAGATCCCAAGTAAACATTATTCCACTAACAATTATGATTATGATTTAGGAATTAACAAAACTACGATGAAGAATAAAGTGTCCACATTGAATCCACTACACGTTTCTGTCAAGTTTTCAATTTTTAAAAAGCATTCTCTTTGAGGAAACATACATGATTGGTAATTATTTAAAAAAAAATTAATTAGCATCAATCTGAAAATTCAATCGGTCTAAAGTTCATTAGCAACACTAATCCTCTAGAATCTGTAACATCTGAAATAAAATCAAAGTCCAGGAAAACGTTGTATTAATACCTGTTGCTTTTTAACAATGACTTGATTGCCGCAAACATCGAAATCCAATCTGCATGCAAGACTCCGGTACAGTAGGGAAGACACCATTAAGACTGTCAAGCAGGTTGATATTTTTTTTCAATGACAAAACAGCAATATACATGTGTACAACATGAAAACATACTTTGTATACAATTTAAGTACACAAAAGTTGGTCGAATGTGAAATCCCTAAACAGTGGTCCGCTGGCTAAATGCTAGTTTAAAAACACCTGACAACCAGTCGGATTTCTCTCCAACTAGTCCGGCTAGCTCGTTCAGTGTTGACAAACATCTCTATTTAATATGAATTATGGACAAGTGAAAAAGCTGACAGACTAGTGAAATGACAAGCTAACTGGTCCTGCTGGCAAGTCACTAGAAAAGTCAGCTAACCCTGGATACGAAATTCAGCCTAGTAGAGCAATCTCTTAAGAAAAAAATCCTGACAAAAGGTAAGCTAAAAAAATTCTTTGCAAAGCCAGGCAGCTGAATATCAGAAAAGATCAGAGTATATATATTGACTATTCCGATCTTCAAAAGGGTAGCTTTGCACAATTAAAACAAATTCAAAGGTCGTTTAGGTCAAAATTGGCCGAGTTTGAAGTTGGCCTTTTAGGGAATATAACGGCCTCAAGTGGCTTGTACCAAAAGGCCAATAGTGGCTGGCCAACTGGCTGCACAGTTTGGTCTGCAGGTTTATTCAACCAAAAAGGTTAGTGTGGTCATCATGCTTTCCAAGTTACAACCATTGATAAATTCAAACAAAACTATATTTCTATTTCGTGTTTTGTTTTATTTTTCTATATTAGGTTATCAGGTTGGCTTGATGGTTTCTTTCCCTGCCTTTCACCTCTGTGGACCCCGGTTCGAATCCCACCTCAGACCGGAGCCTTGCATGTGGATTCGGTTTTTCAGTCATTGCGTGTGCTTTGGGGTTTTCCTCCCACATCTAAAAACTAAACAATTCTTCTCGATTCCTATTCATAATGTTATTGGTGATTATTGTGCTGTTGGATGTGTAATAAATAAATTAAATTTTAAAAAATATTAAGTTTTGGGGTTTTTCAATATTGTTCTTGTGATTCCGATGACCAACTGGGCTTCAACTTTCACAGGTTTTTCATTTCATGTTGATGCTGTTTCACACAAAATAGTGATATTGATCTTTCACAACTACCAATGATGTCTGCATGCTTTACTAACCACATTTTTAAATGACATTTCCAAAAGTTTTGATATATAAATATATAACAAGTTTCTTGAAGATCAAAACAAAAAATGCACTCTTCCAAAAATCAATAGTTTTTCAGCCCTCCAAGTCAAAAATCTTGACAGCATCATTCTTCGTCTCTTGTTGATGACACATTACCAGATGAAATTGATTACAAGATGGTACGCATACTCGTCAAAGCAATTGCGGGGTGAATTTACAGGCACAGCACATATGTGTATCTTTCACAGTACAGTTCCAAAACTCATTGTATAACGAAAATTCCCCACACAATCATAATCAAATCTGTATCATTTTCTTCCTTTTTTTCTTCAGATAACCAATTTATCACAATTCAATTTCTCAAACACAAGCTCGTATTGTCAAGGATGACGACAAGAAAAAGAAAAAAAATAATTTGAATGAATTTCAGCAATGTCTCATTGAAAATCTCTCCCAATTTGAGTTATAAGTTTCCTTTGTACTCAAAGGAAGTTGACGTCATTTTGACGGAAACAAGCAGCGGTTTACAACTGTGCGCAGTTGTAGCGAATCGCAACCCATCGATATATTAAAATGAAAATAAACAAGCAGCTTGTACGGTTAAGTTCCCGGGGCTCATCCAGAACTGTTCAGAGAGGCTTATTGATTCATACCCATCACCATAAACCATCAAAATGACAAATTAAATGAAGCTTATTTCAATCAATTTTGATCTTATGCTTCTACTCCGTCATCCAGAAACATATGGCTGCGGTTTTATACAAAAAAGCCATTTCCCCGAACAAATGAGAAGCATCATATAGTCTCCATGCCTTCTTCGCCAAACAAAAGTTTTAGTGGATTTGGTTCAAAGGAATCTTAGTTCCAAAGACATTCATTGTCAGCGTCTTTTACCCTTTTATCCGTGTATTTTGGCGGAAACAAAATCGAAAGGTTTGCGGTAGAACCAGGGAGAGTTGTAAATTCCATTGTCCTGGGAAGACGACGGTTGTGCAGCATCACAACACTCCGACCAGGACAGGTTATGACATTTTGAAAAGGTTGATCCGAAAAAGAAAGAAATTTTAGATGATCAAGTGACCTTAGTGAAGACGCAAAATGTTATGCACCTTTAGAAAAAGTCAAAATTTAACTGATGTTTTTCTTAAACTACTAGAGCTTTGTGAATTGATGAAACTCTCTTTTTGGACAGAGTTAGGGGGAAAAAAATCTTTTTAGAAAGAAAAAACATTCTCTAAAAGATGTAAATTTTGTAAAAACATTTCTCATCCTTATATTACAATCAGGAGACACATTGCTTACGACTTACATAACTCATACTTGCATTCTTTGTTTATTTTTATATTCTTATTATTTGGGTTTTTTTTTTTTAGCCTTTCACACCTCTGTGGACCCCGGTTCGAATCCCACCTCAGACCAGAGGCCTTGCATGGGGATTGGGTTTTCAGTCCCTATCCGATTGTGTGGGTTTTCCCCGATTTGGGGCTTTCCTCCCACATCTAAACCTGAACATTTCTTCATCGTCTCCTAATCATCCTGTCATTGGCGATAACTGCACTGTTGGATGTGTAATGAATACAATATTTAAACTATATACATGTAGTGCTCTGAAACTAAATAAAAAAACCTCCCTGACAAAAATGACACCTAAAACAAAAGGAACAAATCGGGAAAGGTTGTTTTCACCCAGCAACAAAGCCTTTTTAAACCCCTAAACCTTTTCGTTCTAACCCAACACTCACAACTGAATAATTTTTTATATATTAACAACCAAAGCCTGCACAACACCAACGACCAGGCAACCAAAATGTCCCTTTTTCCTCCCTACCCCGTATCACAAAAGCTGCAAACACTTGATTCGCCAACTCCTATGCCTACCCTCGTCCTCAAAAGCCCTTGACGGGGGAAGATCGTTTCCAAGCGTCGGAGCCAGCACAGAGTAATAGGCATTATTGTCTGAGTATAACTCAGCCTGCTCGACGACGACGACGACGCTAACCCAATCCACATGCGAAGAGAGAGAGAGATAGAGGCAAGGAAGGGAAGGAGGATAAAAAAAAGGAAGGAATTTCTACTTCAACAAACTCAACTTAAAAACAAAAAAAAACGCATTAGAAGAACGTCGTGGGGCTCTGAAACTCAAATCCACTGTCGGAGCGTCAAGACAAATGGATAGTTTTCGGCCAGATTGTCATCACTACGGGCTATGTTTCCGATCGCGACATTCTATCCATCGTCTCGTCCCCGACAACTCGAGATGCAACGCTTAAGGAGAAGTGCGCTAACCAAGGCTTTAACAATCCTGTGGACCCTTTCTTGCAACTTAATCTGCTCATAATATTTACCGCCAAAATAAAGAGGGGAGAGCGAGAGAGACAAAAAAAAAAGACGCCGAGACTGATGATAAAAAAAAAAAATGAAAGTAGCGGAATGCGTAGTGAAACACTCAAGTCAGGGTATCCTTTTTAATGAAAAATGAAATGTAATCTGTGCTGGATATAATTTTTAATGCGTGTTTTTGTTTTCTTTCTGGAAGGTGAAATGTAATAATGGGTATGGGTTTTCCTGAGGTCTACTGGATAGTGTAACTCATCAAGGTTATCAGATTCTGTGCTCGGAAACATCAATCCTGTTATTTGAATAGAGAGAGGGGGTCTGGTAACCCGTCTCCAATGGGCCAGAGGCTGCACAGAAAATGGGATTAGTCTGCCGAATAATGATCAGGTTATGAAGATGCCATATGTGTTTTTTAATTGTCAAGAGACTTAGTGGAAAAAAAATAAATAAATGAAGGCCGGGGATCAATGTTTATTTTCTACGAGCTTCACATTTCAAACAATTTTACCAGAACCTTTTCACAATTTCTTGTTTTCAATCTCGAATAAATGCTAAAGGAAGGGTATACCTTACTCCAAAAATTAATGACCATAAAAACTTACTTGGTAAGAAGCATTGTAGCTGTTGATAATGTATAACAATTTGAGAAACAATTCTCTTGAAAGGAATGTGGTTTTAGAGAGAGGAATTCAAAAACATTCCAATCTGAGAAACGTTTCTGCATGAAGCCTTTCTCAGATTGTTTATTCCAATTATGGATTATTCTTCCTGCGTGGACATAAACCGCTCCAGATTTGAAGATTGAACCAGATTGAACATTTGAAGATTTCTTTTTTACTCAGGACCGCTCGACTTGTCTTGCCGTAAGTTTACTGGCCCGACGCTAAAAACCACTGGCCTCGGGCCAGCAGTCCAGTGTAAATTTCCATTTTCAACTTCATTTGGCCAAATTTATTTTTTGGATAATAAATTTCAATGTTTGAAATCACTACACAAACAATTTGGCAAACCTTAATGAGTCAGCAGGGAATTGGATGTCATATTTTATGGTTTTTTATCACAATGTTTTGGTTTTGGTGAACATTTCCATGCAATGTTTGCTTCCTCCGTCTCTTCAATGAACTATTGTACTCTTGACAAAGAATGATACAAACTGAATTATTAATTTGTGACAACAATTTTGATTCAGACTATGATTGTGTTACAAATCTAATAAAATTAAATAAAAATACTAAATAAGAAATTTACTGTATAATAAATCTGCACTTTTTTTTCATGCCGGGATCCCTTAAATGTTAAAGGGAAATCATCCAGACAGAGAAAAGAAATACTCACTGGACCACTGGCCAGTCTAATACTTCAACCATCTTGGCCTAATTTTACAGAGCTTTGCTTAACTGCGAAAACTTACTGAGCATAAAACAATTTCGCTTACCAAGACAAGGTTACCAGCCAAAAAAACACATCGCATGTACCGTCTGTGAGTGGTTACCTGCTCAGCAGAAAATTATTACTAAATCAACATTTTCCGCCCTGGTCAGTGGCATCACAAACCTAGCAAGTCCTGCCGTCTTATCTTGTCCCCTAAGATTCATTAATACTTCAGCTTTTTTATGTCTAAACCTCTTTCTAAAAGTTTAGTAAATCTTAAATGAGAAAGATGTTATTTGGTGCAGTACAAATAGTCATGTGTCAGTGATATGTCCGAGTTCCAAAACCTGCATTCTCGTGGAGAATTCCTTGAAATTTAAGCCCTATCCAATTACAGATTAATATAATGTAACATCTGCGGAAACCATTCACCTATTTAACTTGATCATCATAAAGAGCATAAACATCCGTGATGCACTGTCACCCAACATCAAACATGGCCCCCAAGACCAAAAAAAAAAAAAACTGTCCACAAAACAACAAACATGAATCCCGACATCACGGCTATAAATTCCCCTAAAACGCTATAATACACGGCTCACGAGGAGTATGAAAAAAAACATGCTCATGTGATTAAATCTCTCGTCTCCATTTAGAAGCATTCCCCTTCAGCTAAAACGGGGGAGGTCGGGAGAACGGCGAGGCTGGGGTTTGTTTTTTTCTCTCTCTATCTCTCTTGCTCCTCGTCGTCAGAGCTTTCTTCTTCGAGGTTTCACCGTCCTCGTCGTCTCTACCAGACGGGCGGATAGTGCAGTGGCTCTTTCACGCTTCATTGCCAATCGTATAAGATGCGATAATGTAAATTACAAGCGAAGCCCCAAACTAATGATCACAGAGTGGAGCGCTAGATCCATCATTTGTAGCTGTCCGAGGGTGCATCTAGGGTTGAGATAGGATGAGGGTGGGCGTAGTCTGGGACAGATAAAGGAGGCACTATGGTGTATATGTAGCTGTCCAAGGGTACATCTGGGTTGAGTGTGGGGGCGACTGGGTATAGTCCCAGAAGGGAAAGGAATGCAGCATGGTGTATTATTTCTAAAATGTACTACGCAACTGTCACAGGGTACATCATACGGTTGAGCTAGGATAATAATGGGCATGATGTGTGGAGGGAATGGGATGCAGCGGGTTCTGTCATTTGGGTACATCTGGGTTGAGCTAGGATGATGATGGGTGTGATGTGTGAAGGGAATGGGATGCAGCGGGGTCTGTCAGTTGAACATCTAGATGTCATTTGGGTACATCTGGGTTGAGCTAGGATGATGATGGGTGTGATGTGTGAAGGGAATGGGATGCAGCGGGGTCTGTCAGTTGAACATCTAGATGTCATTTGGGTACATCTGGGTTGAGCTAGGATGATGATGGGTGTGATGTGTGGAGGGAATGGGATGCAGCGGGGTCTGTCAGTTGAACACATAGATGTCATTTGAGTACATCTGGGTTGAGCTAGGATGATGATGGGGGTGATGTGTGGAGGGAATGGGATGCAGCGGGGTCTGTCAGTTGAACATCTAGATGTCATTTGGGTACATCTGGGTTGAGCTAGGATGATGATGGGGGCGATGTGTGGAGGGAATGGGATGCATAGGGGTCTGTCCTTTGGGTGCACCTGGGTTGAAATGGGCATATTCTGGGACAAGAAGATGATGCAGTGAGAATATGAAGCAATTCGCATGTCTGGGTTGGGGTGTGGGGAGTATGGGCTTAGTGAAAGGACATATTGGTGAAAAAGCAAAAGCCATTCTAAGAGAAATAGGAATTGGGTATCAAGCAACACAAACTTAAATTACTGTATCAAAAAAAATACAAACAACAAATTTGCATATTTCACAAAAAGGACATCTAAGTTTGAAGACAATTCTTCCAAAGAAGCAATGGATAATTGCATGACGTTCCATTTTGAATCAAAGACAGAAACCTCAGCTTCAAATACCGCAGATTGACATGGTTGATTCTTCACCTGAATTTCTGGATGCCGTTTGTGATTTTTTCCTCAAACGTGGAACCAACAAAATTATAGACTGACTTAATTATCCGCTCAGTCCAACACCTGTGGTTGATTATTGTATCGCACAAAACCTCTGACAATTCTTACAATGTAAAGAAACAGAAAAAAGTACAGTGCAGTAATGAAAAATATGACCACAGATTATATATCATTGTAAATTATAAAGTACAAATCTACAACAATTTCATGAACCGTAAAGAAGCTGATGACTATGGTGTTATAGTTTCAGCCTGGAAATGGTGAACTGACATAGACATAAAACAGTTGTTACATAAGAATGCTATAATTAAAAATCTACAACAATTTCATGAACCGTAAAGAAGCTGATGGCTATGGTATTATAGTTTCAGCCTGGAAATGGTGAACTGACACAGACATAAAACAGTTGTTACATAAGAATGCTATGAATTAAGAATCTACAACAATTCCATGAACCTGAAAAAAAAATAAAGCCGGTCGAACTTGACATAAAACAGTAATAAAGACCCAATCATGGACTTAAAAAATAATGATTAATCTCAAATTTATCTACAAACATAAACTGAGAGAGAACAGTGATGAAAGAGCAACCATGTTCTTGCAAAAACATAAATCACAAATCCACAACAGACTCCACGAACCCCACCGAAGGTGTTGTTAATTTTACTCAAGCTCGCTCGGGGCATTTTAAGCCTTGGGGATTGGTTCAAAATATCTCCACTCTCTGGACAGATTCCACAATTTTACTGTAAATAATATTTGATTCAGGGCTGTATGTATACTGGCATATTGGTGGAGTGCTTACTTGTAGCTCAAGTTTGGGGTCATCTTCCAACCTGACATGTCGGTGAGAGTTCCTACATTTGCTTTGTGAGGGATTCGAGAAAACTGGCTGAAATGAAACTCCTGTTAAAGGAAAGTACTTTCATTCCAATCCTCCACTACCAAGAAACATATCATAAAGGGTTGGCACAATCATTGGTTGTTGGAAGAGTACATTCATTTCAAGCCTCCACTATCAAGAAACATATTATAAAGGGATGGTATATCATTGGTTTTTGGAAGAGTACATTCATTCCGATCCTCCAATATCAAGAAAGGGATGGTACATAATTGGTTTTGGGAAGAGTACTTTCATTCCGATCCTCTATACACTAGCTTAATCAAGAAACATAACAATATTCTCAACTACATGTCCTTTTCCCAAAGGATAGTGGCCTTACCCTACGAGTCTGAAATTCCAAGCCTTGCCTGAAATAGAAATACAGCTCTGATTTTAAGGAACCAAGTCAAGCTTTTTCCCATACAAAGTCCCGACAATCCACATTGGAATAACTTTAATAAACATCAACGCATCTTTAATGATTTCTCATCTGTTACACTCTGCAAAAGACATCAAAAAGTACAAAACATATTCACAAAGTTCTAAATATAATTCCACACACCATATTGTAGTACCTGCTATGTCTTGATAAAGGCATCGTACACGTTTGGTAATTGGAGCCGATTGTTTGTTTCAAACCTATTTAGTTGTAGATATATACCATACAACTTACCATTTCTTGTTTTTCTACTTTTTTTAATTTTTAGTTTTATTTATTATATAATTTTTTTTAATCTGCGGTAACCCTATAGACAAATATCTTTTTCCTAACATACTCTGACTGTTTGCCAAATTCCATGCTTGTATCATCAAAGGCACAATTCCCCCCAAACATTTCCCCTATCTGCCTCGCTAAAACTTTTACAACATCCAAACCAGACCTTTACAAAAAAATCAAACAGAACAGTTACATCATACAAAATTCCACAGTCGCGCGTCACCAAAAGAAAGAAGAAGAAAAAAGCCAACGTAACATAGTTTTGTTTAGTTTCCTTCTTGACCTCTCGCAGTTCTTTTTTCTTTTTCTTTTTTTTTTTTTTTGTCATTCTCCAAGCTTCTAAATAATTAGTTCGGCAGCGCGCAGCCATTATATTTGTCTTAATTAGAATCCAATCATGCCAATTCACTTGGCACTTTTTGATAGGAAAACCACGGGGCAGCGGACGGCTTGTATCGGCGGACCCTTTGAATTCTTTGATCATGGTCATTACAACTGGTCCAGTCTGACTTAGCTCTATATCAATCAAACACAGACTTAGGACTTGCTCAAGCATATACATGCATGCACTCACTGGCCACGGGTAAAATACACTTTCCGTGTCAATAAAATATCAATAAAATATCAATCAATACACTTACGAAGACCCCCACAAAAAATCATTTTACACTTTTTGTAACAATCTAATAGTATTAATTAATCTGCTATTCGCTATCAGTAAATTGACTTTGGAGGGGGAAAAAAAGGACAAATAAACTTTCCGTAAAAAAAAAAATCAATAAATCCATAATCTTTAAAAAAAACTTTCAGTACAATAATATAAATTTGTAATTCCAGTGAGTTTATTTAAAAATCAAATGTTATCAACGCAAACACCCCTTTGTTATTTCAGATCAGAACTTATTACAAAAACTATTTCTAATATTCTTGTTTTTATTGAGGTTTACAGATGTCACTTTATACAGTAGGTTCTAAACAAGACAATTTGATACAATCCATTTTTTTAAAAAGATTGCGGCAAAAACCACATAAATATTTCTGCTGACACCCCCCCCCCCCTCCAATTGGATCAGCACACTCCTGCCTCATACCTTTCCCATTTAAAAAAAAAAAATCGGCAAATAACAGCAGGGATTGGAACACAAACCCTGTTGATTACAAGTACAGATGTCCGGACCTCAAGACCACCAGATAACTGCTCTCCGCTGCATTTAGGGGTTGTGTCAGCCTTTTGTGGCGAACGTGGAAAGTCTGTTTTATCCATCAGGTCACGGTATTGTCATTATGCAATTTGGGCAAACTGTTTTGAAAATGATCAGAAAATTTAGACATAGGCCGTGTCCGAATTGGCGGCTACAGCTGTACGGCTACGGCTAGATTTCCGCGTCATCATGCGTTGAAGAATAGGACGTCCTTAGCAACACCCTTCGCAACAGCCGTAGCCGTTGCTGTAGTCGCCACTTCGGATGCGGCCATAGTTTTGGGATGTCTGCTGGGGGTGATTTCACAAAACACTAAGATTCATCTTAAGTTGAGTTGTCAGTATCGCCATAGTGATATGTATTGTGACATCACACTTTGCTTAGCAATTAAGAGCGATTCGCGGTTCAGATCAATCTGAGGAAATCGAGCCCAAGGTATCGTTGGATGCACTGTTTTATACTTCTGTACGTCAAAGTATCGTTGACACTCCTACATTTGTACATGTGTGATGCGATCAAGCAAAATGAGTCGTTTGTCGACCCAGGTCATTTAAAACAAAATTATACATTTGAAGAGAGCAAAATCTATGCTTTAATACTGTTAAAACCCCATGTTGAAACCACCTTCAGTTCAAAAGTTGTGAAAGTAGAAACACCAAGAGATGCGAGAGAATGAAACTGAGAAAAGGGGGTTTAAAGACGAGTTGTTTATTGAAACTACATCGGCACATTTTCTTTCAATGCTAATTTTAACGCCTTTTTTGATGTTATTTCTCAGGAAGGAATTTGCCAATATAAAATAAGATATACTTTGGAATTTAAATTTACAAAAAAAAACATTTTTGAAAATTTCACCCCTGTTAGTTGGCCTGTTTTGGCTTGTTTCTCCTCACTGATATTTCCGACAAACGACTCATTTAGCTTGATCGCATCACATAGTCTTGGTTTTATTTTCTAGTGAGTTGACCAACCATTTGAAACCAACAACTACACTGGTTGTGTATGGTGGCATAACTGTGCACAGAACCATACATACAGTACATGTGTGTACCATATACATGCATTCACCACATGATGTCATACTGCAGGCTGGTATATAGTCAACTGTCATTCAAAACCAGTGGACGATATTGAATGGTCAGACAGTAGGAGGGTTGACTGTGTACAGTGTAGGATGCATTTACCACATGATAGCAGGCTGGCATAGTTTATCTATCACTCAAATTGGATGATATTGAATGATCACACAGTCAGATGGTTTTTCTCTACAGATTAACAATTTAATTTTTTATTCCCCCCCCCCCCCGTAAAATTGACTCTCTTTTTCCAGATTCCTGGTACCACAGCAAAATTGAGACCATCTTCAAGGTCTATCTTCCGCTTTCTTCACTTTTCCAAACCTCTCACTAACCTACTTTATTGCACGTGTAGCAATCTAGTGTCTGGAGGAGGGAAAAAAAAATATATAGATGTTAAGCCGTCGGTAAAAAGGGCACGGAGACGGTCCCAGCCAAGTCCCCTATAAATGTAATTTCACAGTCTCCAACCCTTTTGACAATTTCCTTCCGCAGTTGAGGGCAACAATTCTATCATTTCATTGTTTATAACTTGTCCCTCCTGGCCGCGACATCATCTCCCCTAAGTTTCTACTTCTTAATTTCCTGAAACCTGTCCCGTTTTCGGACCACGTAAGAAATTAAAATTCCTATTTAGAAATATCTGCAGGCGGGAACGGGTAAGCCTTCGCAGACGCGGAGAGAGCGATGTGGGTCAGTAAAAACATACTTCATCTTCAGTTTTTCTTTTTTCTTTATCGTCCAAATGTCAATCTTGCATTTCTATCTCAACAAATCAGATTTCTGAATCACAAAGTTGATATTAATTATGGAGTAAGTATTTATGTAATTAAGACACGTGTATGGTGATAGGGTCCAACAATTTTTGGTGTGCAGAAAATGTTTAAGTTACTAATGTGGTTCAAATAAATTAAACTATTTCAAATATTTGTAGAATGAGTGCAGGCCATATAATTAATGGAGGCAACAGAGGCAATTGCCTCCATGCCCTTGGTCATTGCCTTGGTGCCCCTTAAAACGTTCTAGTAGAAATTTAAAATATCCCTCATTGAGGAGCCTTTTACTAAGGAAAATTGCAGGTAACATTTTGAGTTACAAGCCCGGCTTGATTCAAATCAAATGATTCAAATCATTATCTCAAGATATAATATTTTTTTTGAAATAATAAACTTTGCTTTAAAGGGTGTGTACAACATTGGTAAGAATGAAAATATAAATGCTCACAGATTTGCACATAACTCACATGGTATAAAGATGGTCATGGTAGAAAACTTCCCTTGAAATAGTTTTGCTTGAAATGCCATAGTTTTTACGAAATGAGTAAAATAATAGTATTTATCCTGCAGGATAAATTCCGATGTTTGAAAAAAAGTTAAAACACATAAGGGGGTTTTTCACTGTTTTCTCATGACTCCGAAGACCGGTTTAGCTTAAACTTTCACAGGTTTGTTATTTCATGTATATGTTAGGTCACATCGAGTTTGGATACAGGTCTTTGGCAATTACCAATGTTGTACACACCATTTAATATAGTTCAACACCTACTGATGTCATCATGATGTCATTCATGTCTTCATGTTGAGGTTCAAGTGTATATTGAGTTCCAAGGTTCAATTCAATTTCATTCAAGAGTTCATCGGAAGAAGAAGAAGACAAAGTAAGGGGGGAAAATCGACCAATAACAAGAGGTGATCTGCTGAACCGGGAATCACCTAACAACATTTCTCCAATCTAGTATCTGAAAACGTCTCCGCATGAATGGCAATCTATTCTTTTTTGTTTCTAAGACTGCGCTGGTCTCTTATCTTGATAATAATGGATCTTTCCTGGGCCTCATGAAAAAAACATTCTCAGATATTGACTACGTTTGGACAGTAAAGTGCATACATTGTGAAACCCACAAAGAATGATGGAATTGTAGTAGATAGGCTCTGTATACGCTGCACTGACTTTAAAGCAGCACAATTCGTCCATCTGTCATTTTTATCTCTACTCCTATTATACTTCGGCTTTGGAACCCCCTACCTCAAACTGTGAAACTTTCAAATTCATTTGGCATATTCAAGAACAGTTTAAAATCCTATCTGCCTGAAGCCTTTCTCAGATTCAAATTTTGGGGTGAAAAATTACCTTTCTCTAAAACTACATTACTTCGAAGGGGGTCGTTTCTGACAATGTTTTATAATATCAACAGCTCTCCAGTGCTCTTTACCAAGTAAGTTTTTATGGTCTTTAACTTGTGGAGTAATTACCAATCCACCCTTTCCCAAGTTCTACATAATGATATATGTACACTGTTACAGTTTCTTTTTAAAGGGTTAACTTATCCTTTCCTTGGATTTTCATCAGAGCTACAACAAACCTTTGACTGCGACAATTTCATCAAATGAAGTGGTCAACATATTGAGAAGTCATCAAAAGAAAGTTGTAACAGTGTACATGTATCGTTATGTAGAACTCGGGAATGGGAGTGTTGGTGATAACTCCATGAGTTAAAGACCATACAAACTTACTTGGTAAAGAGCACTGGAGAGCTGTTCATATTATAAAACATCGTCAGAAACTACCCCCTTCGAAGTTATGTTGTTTTAGAGACAGTTTTAGAGGAAGGTAATTCGGAACATAACAAATTAAAAAAATAAACAATTTTAAAGACTACTTTTTAAAAAGTTGTTTTGACCCAACCACCCACCCAAAATTTTGCTCAAAAGATATCGGACGGACTATTCAAAATATCCTACCTACTGAAAGACAAAGTGATGCCTCAGCAATGATCCCTGCTCCCCCCAGCTCCAGGAAATTTTAATGGCTTTTCATGGCTTCCAGTTACACCTTTTATCAGAAATGCAACTTAGTCAATTGTCAAAAAAAATAAAAAATAAATAAAATAAACATGAAACTGTCCTGCACACAAAACTTTGTAAAACCTTTTCTATTTACAATTTTTTCTTCTTTATTGACACTTGAAATCTGATTGCCTTTGACAAAACCACCCACAATTTCTAAAATTGTAAACATTGTTGTATAATGGCCCCCTAACTGTTTACATTTTTAAACATTGGTCATGCAGAATGGCCCCCTAACTGTTTACATTTTTGTCAAAGGATTTTGTGCAAATTTGACGACTCAAAATGAGAAATACAGTGAGCTAGCTATCAAGAGCTCCTGCTCGACACAAACACCCAAACAACTTTGCAGCGTTTAAAATTTCTGTCTAAAACGCTGGTAAGTACGTCTCATTATTTTCGGTGGGTATTGTTTTTGAATGGCAGAGAGAGTGCAGATCCAGGAAAGGTGTTTTTTTTTCTTTCTCCCTGACATTTTACGGCCGGCCGAAGCGCTGACCTCGTTTAAGGGGGTGCGTACCTTCAGAATAAGTCAACAAACGGTAGTTAACTCTCTGAGTGGACACATTAACCACCCCAGCCCCATCGAGTGCTGTCTAAATTTTATGTGTTTGGGAGCACACATTTCCAGCGAGGCGTTCTGAAGGGGGCATTCCATTACGGTGATTGTAGCGTTATGCTTTTGTACACACTATCAATACACTATTCAATTGCAGTCTTTCTGGCTGTTTTTTTTTTCTTTTCTTTCTTTTCCTTTCTCTCCTTTCAGAAGAAGGCCCCAGTGAGAAAAATAAGGGGGGGACGACTAACATAATAAAGGTCAACGACCGAACACTTACAAAAGCGGAGTGCAACAAGAAAGACTTTTCTTTTTCTGAACAGGCAATGTTTTCCAGACAGACCATTCCAGAGTAGCTTGAAGGTCTTTTGTGGGTAAATAGATGAAGAAAGACAGAAAGACAGAATTCCCCCCCTTGATTTTTCTTTTAGAGCACACTCCCCCCTCCTAATTCTCCCCTTTCCTATATCTTTACGGAAAAGTTTATAGTTTACTAGAAGATGGCATTTCTCACAGTGAGAATCCTTAGGACCACTGGTGGGTTGTCTTCACATCTCTACAAGCCAGTTCAGGAACAACAAAAATTCTCCAAAGCATTATAAGGAGAGAGAAAAAATGTCCTGTGAGTAAATTTCTGCCAAAAGAAAAGCAGTTTTCTAGCCAAATCGTTTTCCGAATGTACACCGACCCTCACATACGAATAAATTAATTAAAATTCTAGGGAGGGAGGGGAGGAGAGGTTACGTTACAAAATAAACATCAACATTTGTTACATTCTAAATTTTAATTTAGTAAATAAGCTTCCATCAAAATCTGAAACCTCATAACTTTTTTCTTCCCCCCCCCCCCGAGGACTTTTATTTTAATGTAAGAATTTTGTAGTGACACCATGTAGTTTAAAGGCACTGAACACGTTTGGTAATTGTCAAAGACCAGTGTTCTCACTTGGTATATCCCAACATATGCATAAAATAACAAGCCTGTGAAAATTTGGGCTCAATTGGTCATCGAAGTTGCAAGAAAAAGATGAAGAAAAAACACCCTTGCTGTACAAATTTGTGTGCTTTCAGATAGGAATAAAAACTTCTTGCAAGAAGTTGTTATCATTTTAGTGAGAAACTACCTCTTTCTCAAAAACTACGTTACTTCAGAGGGAGTCATTTCCTACAATAGTTTATACTATCAACAGCTCTCCGTTGCTTGTTGCCAAGTAAGTTTTTATGCTAATATTTGTTTTGAGTCATTACCAAACGTGTATGATACCTTTAAACCAGGTAACCTTTGTTTACCAAAAAGAGTGGCCTTGTACATTCCATGGCCTTTTTGGCAGGCAAGATACAACACTGGTCATAATAATGAGAAAGTTTACATTTTGTGTCATAATTCCACATGAATTTCAAGAGTTATAAAAATAACAGCTGAACAATTTTTGAGATGTGCGACCCTTTCTTCATATCAAAAGTTAGTAAAAAACCAGACAGTGCAATCTCCATGAAATGTAAGATTTGATGTTTTCTTCCGTTGAGCTGTGTACAAATCATGCCTGCAGGAAGTCCAGGCTCTGTGGCTCTTTTATACACATGTCATGTCACAGGTCACATGGTCCAAGGTTTTAGCCAGGATTTGGTAAAAGGGTGTCCAAATTTGCTGAAAATTTAAAAACTGGGTGTCCAAATTGTTCACTTACAATACATTTACATGTAAATGACCGATAAAACAGGGTGTTCAAATTTAAAACAGGGTGTCCAAAAGACACCCAGACACCCCTCTGGCTAACACTATGACATTCTCTATACTCTGTCTGGTAAACTCCGGCCGTTGTCTCCTGACGACAAACAGACTAAGTCCGAAACGTGGAGTCCACCAATTCTTTTTCGGAACCACACATACACCCAAAAGAGAGCTTCAACTATAAGGGGTCGCCGCAAAATTCGTACACTATTGTCTTTCCGCCATGCAAACCATCAAGTCTCCTGTGCCTTTTATTTTGCATTTTTCATTGATGGTTAATTAAGAAGGGTGTCTTACTTGTTCATGATCGGAAAACCACATCTGTGTAAAGTACAATAACATCTCACTCACTAGCACGACCCGACCAATAATAGAGTTGTTTCAAGGCCAGTATTAAAGGGTGCAATATTAAAATGTGGCAACAATCAATGTCCAAACCGTACAGTCTCTCATGAAATATTCACACACCTTCGCGATCGCGTCACGTCCACGACTAATTACACCCGGCGGTTTAATCTTCGCTTCGTACTATAAACGAGAAGAAAAGTGTATCGGGCTTACTACAAAACAAATTTCAAGAGAGAAGCGTTCCTCTCTCAGGAAAATGAAAATTAAGTCAACCGCGACAGAGAGTTCATTAACTTTAGAAATAAAAAAGGGAACAATTACGATCTGAACTTGAGAATTATTGCTGGATATTTAAAGCCCGGGTAAAAATGACAAAATGTCAAAAATTTAAAAAAGTACTCCATTCTTCTGAAATTAGGAATCAAACGTTGCCAGCCTGAGAAACTGCTTAAATTAATTTCGTAAACAAAATTACTGAACAATAATGAAAAAAGCCAAGTGAGCAACGACTGGGAAAATGAAAATTTAATAATGTGACTGGGGGAGCCAGTAGAGGATCGAGATGAAGAATGGTTAGGCAAGACAAGTGGATTATTTTGTCAATATATAAAATTTGTAAGCTACCTCAGCGTAAGACCTTTACAATTCATTCGTTGGCTCTGAAGTTTTTTGTTCGTTCCGACTGGGAATTAGAAAAATGGTACAATCCTCGTATGTAATTAGCCAAGTTAATTTCTTTGATAATTATCATCGGGTAACAAAGAGTACTCCAATTAAAAAAAGATTCAATAAGAACGCTTATTTTATATGTTATATTTTTTTGGGGGGGGTTTTGGGGGGGTGTCAAACAGCTTTCTGTTGCTGAAGGAAAATATTTGCATAGTTTGTTTAGAAATCAGTCTCCTTATAACTATGTGAGGATGAAAAACGAAAAATGAAAAAATAAAAACTTACTTGGTAAAGAGCACTGGAGAGCTGTTCATATTATAAAACATCGTCAGAAACTACCCCCTTTGAAGTAATGTAGTTTTAGAGACAGTTTTAGAGGAAGGTAATTTGGAACATAAAAAATAAAAATAAATTAACATTTTTAAAGATTTTTTATTTTTTATATATATATATATATATATATCATATATCAAGTAATGGACCACAAGGGAAACTGACTGGGTAAATATTAAATGATTTTGGGTTGAACAAAGAAAAATCATTATATATATATATATATTTTTTTGGGGGGGGGGAGTCAAACAGCTTTCTGTTGGTGAAGGAAAATATTTGCATAGTTTGTTTAGAAATCAGTCTGCTTATAACTATGTGAGGATGAAAAACGAAATATCAAAAAATCTTAAAGTGCATAAAACATTTTGTTATCCCTTTTTTAAATTTTTTTTTTAGTACACTCACCAAGCAAAAAGTTATTTCAAAAGTTTCATGAATTGACAAACTTGAAAGTGGAAACTTCTTTGCAGCAGATATACCAATTGAAAGTGCAATTTCAACAAAAGTATGTTGCTAAACAACAACTTCCCGTTAATGCAGGCTGGAAAGTGCCCCTTTATAGAGTTGAGTTTACCTTTAAAGTTCAGACAGCGCAGACAAAATTCATGATAGACGCAGAAAATAAATAACAAAATTAAAAAACATGACACAGTGTTGAGCAGTGGTAAAAGCAAAGGAGACACTAAATTTAATGATCACACTGGATTAAGAACCGTAATGGTGTCGGGCGACAGAGAAGCCAGTATTGGGAGCCGCGGCGATAATCCCCTCCCCCCAGCTTCCCCTAACCCCCACTCCCCCTTTCCTCCTACGCACTGACTGGAGCTCAACTTACAATTCACGGACATAACAGACAAGCAATGTTTGCTCTGTCGAATTCCAGTGCTAAATAAACAGGAAGAGAAGACAGGGGCCGCAGTCTTTTTTTGTTTGTCGATGGGGAGCTTGAGATCGTTTCGTTGAGGATGAAGAGTCGTGTTAGTAGGACAGACAAACGTACATTTACACAGCGAGGGCTCACGTCCAGTGTGTAGTTAACAGCGAAGGAATCCACAACAATAACAGAAATCATAACAACAACAAAACGGTCGTTGGAAACGTTCAAAATCTTCTCGGTGAAACAAAGGATTTTCTGTGTCAAGACGGTTTACACACCTATGTTCCGACACCCCTATGTTCCGACACCCCTATGTTCCGACACCCCTATGTTCCGACACCCCTATGTTCTGACACCCCTATGTTCGGACACCCCTATGTTCCGAGTAACCCTATGTTGCAACACCCCAAGTCCAATTACCTAACCCTAACCCTAAACCCTAGCATGTAAATCATGAGGGGGGTTTTCGGAACATAGGGTTGTCGGAATATAGAGCGGTCACCGTCAAACAGCCAAAATGATAACGAAACTGAAATGGTACAAACACAATTTTACAGAACATGTTGATTGATCATTTGTACATTTAGTGTATTCATTTGAACTTCATGCAGATGTATGTGTGTTGTCGTAAACTTTCCGCGTACAAATACAAAATTTGAACTCAAGGAGTTGAGTTGTATTTCCAACAAAGAATTCACAAATAGTACACACACACTGGTTCTCAAAACCGATCAACCCAACAAACTTTACCATGATCTGGGGGGTAGCCATTTCGATAATCGCCCAATCAGATCAATATAACCAAACCGAGGGCAACATGTAGTCTGGTATCAATTTGGTCTTATGAGAATCAGTAGTTATTATTGGGATCGGTAGTTATTATTGGGATCGGGCACAGGGAACATGACGAGCAGCAGCAAGACAAATCTACACCACACCTTTAACAATGAACACTACCCCTACAGTACAGGCTTTCCCCCGTTGCTATGCAATCCATAGTACACATCACATGCCCTGGCAGCGAAAAAAAAGGTCAACTAAATATGACCTCTAACTGTGCCCTCTGACCCCCACATGTCCAATTCAATCAGCCGACTTCCTGGTGAATGCTGTATTCTTTTCCCAACGGAAATCCGATAGGTTGGCCGGCCAAGGGGCTTGGCTGGCTGGCTGAGACGGCACCAGTGATTCTCTACCACTTCTTTAAAAAATAGTTTTGTCTATCAGGGTTCACAATAGTTCAGTCTGGCGGCAGTTGTGGAAGGCAGTTTAAGTTTTTGGGTGCAATTGCGGGAAGTTTACTTGAGCAAGAAGACAACTTGATTGAGCAATGAGTACATTCGGAAGTTTTTTTGGGGAAAAGCCAAAATTTTGGCTGCTAAAATATAAATAATGTATACCCATGTCATCATGAAAACAGAATTTTAGCATAATCCATCCTTTTCAAACCAAATACAAAGCTGAAAGTACGTCTACAAAGCTAAAAAGTATGGTCTGTAAACTTTGTTGTGCTAAACTGTTTTAAGGAAATTTAATTTACTTTTAACTCGGTCTATGTGAGATTTAGTTTTTGGTTTTTGAATACTGAACAATTTACACTGACTTTAAACGACAGATCTAAGACCACCATTTGTCAAGAAACAAACAGGGTTTCAAGAAACAAACCGAGACTTTTCCCAAGTTTTGTTGTCTAATTTTGACCAAATTTAAGAGTCCAAGGCAATATTACAGGGGTGATCCCCCTTTCCTACTGTTTTAAACATTCTTTGTCTTCCGCAATTATTTTTGAAATTATACTCTCTCTTTTTTTAACAACTTGTTTTTAGCAGAATTTGTCTAGGGAAGCCATATTAGACCGTTGGCTTTCCACTTCACATCAAGTTTAGCCATGAACGAACACACTGCCTCCATCTCTAACGTAAAGTCCTCATTTTCTAAGCAACACTGTTCTTTCTGGTGGGACTGGGAACACCACATGAACTCCCAACGTGCCATTGCCGCTCAGCGAATCTGGAAATCTCTCATAATGTGACTTCCACTCGCTGCGTTTTTTTGCAGATGTGGCTTTTGTCATGGGTGTATTTTTTTTGTGTACCCTCTTTTTTTCTTCTTCAAGTATTTCCGCTGATTCTTTTGGGAATTGCTCTGGAGTATGAGTTTGCCAGATCTTGTTTCAATTGTCATTCTTATATAGTTTTTATTTGTGTTGGACACACTGAATAGTCACGATGGAAGAAATAATGTGTTCTTGATGGATGTGTAGGGGGCCTAACTGGTAAACAAGTAAACAAAAATCAAACATAAATATGTTTCTTGCAAAAAACCCCAAAACAAAACAACAACAACAACAATAAGTGTACCATGAATTAATTTGTTAGTTGTTTTTTTCCCTCACAAATCTAGAAAGACTCTGCTAGGGGCAAAACTTGTGGCCATTACCATATTTTTTGCATTTATACCACAGGTCATTTCGGAGGGTCAGCTGTCTTCGGAATTTATTTAGTTTTATTTGTTTATTTATTTACTTTGTCAGCTAGAAAACATTACAACTTAAAGGGATGGCTTATTGAACAACATTTTTTTTAAAGGGGTACATTAATTCCATTCCTAAACTTTCAAGAAAAAAATATAATAAACAAAGGTAGTCCATCATTTTAATCCTTGGGTTTTCAAGAAATAAAATGTACATGGGGAGAGTTGTTGGGGTTTTTTGGGGGGTGGGGGAATAAATTTATGTTATCAAATCTAGTTTTCATTTGGGGGATTTCCTGCTAAATCAAAAATCTTCACTTCTGGGAGAGTAAACAATGTGACGAATTTCGTTTACTTTGTTGATTCGTACATTCCTGATCAAACAAATTTGTTGTTTATATTTCAACCCTGTTAATTTACCTTAATTTTGCTTTACATGTAAAAAATGTCTACAGGTTTTGTTTAAGTTGTTTTTTTGTTTTGTTTGGGGGGGTCTGTTATGTAGTGACAAATTTCATATGCTTGATTTAATATATTTCACAAGCATCAGTTCCTTTGATGCTGTTGTGCACTCTACGTATAGATCAGGCTGTGCACATGTACTTTTTTTTTCGCCTCTGTCCTTCCAACAGCCATTCGGCCATTAGCCCAGGCAGACAAATAAATAGTGAACACTGAACGTTAGCCTGTACACTCAACCCACAGTGCATCGGCTTCAAGCCCCTGACTGTAAGAAAGAAGAAAAAACTGAACTTAAATCTGCAGAATGTTACATTACTGATGGAACGTTCTGCCTCACGACAAAAGAATTACACAGAAAAGATTAATGACAGAACTGTATGTCTCATGACAAAAGAATTATGCAGAAAAGATAAATATATTTAACTCTATATGCAACTCATGTTCACATTTGAATAAATACCACTTTTAAATGATTGCTTAATCAGACAAGAATTTGCAGAGGATGAAAAACATAATTGCATCTGGATTTCTTTTTTGCGACTTGAGCACAATTGGAGGGGGAAAAAACAAAAAAGTCCAAAGTTCATTTCGGTTCGAGCCGTTCTCACCAACTGGATACATGGTTGCAAAAAGAAATAAATGAAAAACTAATTTGCGAAGACAGGAACACGTGCAGTTTTGCAAACAATATAAATTAAATGAACATTCATTCAACGATAAATTAAAAAATTAAATTGTGTACATGCATACTGTGTATGCTCCCCCCCCCCCTTTCCAACAAAACCTATCCATCAGCCCGTCAGTATAATAAGGGTAGTTTTTTTTTCTTCTTTTGCCTGAACCGTGCAAATGGCTTGTCTTGCCACCATTGTGGCGATCACACCCTGTGCCCCGACGTGCCGCTAGAAAAAGCCGGTTGAACTCTTCCAGGTTTTTTTGTGGTGTTTGTTTCTCTTTTCCCCTTTCTATCCCCCCCCCCCCTCAAGAAAGGAGCCCGCCACTCGGAACAATGCCTGCCAGCGAGAGAGCCTGACCGACTCAAAGAGCTCTTGCCCGTCCATCAAACCGTTTGCACAGTGCAAACACGATCTGCGGAGACAATGCCCCCGGAATGGGCCTTTGACTGGGGCCTCTATTCACTACACACGGATCAGGAAAGCATTTGGTAACTCGAACCTAAGTAAAGCTGCATACGGTACAGCACATCCTCAACGACTGGACTACAACCACAAGAAGAAGGGGGGGCAAATATAAATATACAAGGGGCTAAAGACCTGAACATGTTCTAGGAGAATGTCGCTTGAGAATTGAGGGAAGGTGGTGGTTTTTGTAAAGCGATTCATGCCGAAGGGAAAGAGGGGTATTCTTCTTCCGGACCGGGGACCGGGCAGAATTTCTCCTGGTCACTGTCCTCCGGCTTGGATAGAGGGGGGGGGGGGCAAACAAGCATGACAGTTTCTTAAAAAGGGCACTCTGAAGGGGGTCACTGTGTTTAAACACTTCATCAGGATGAGAACGAAGTTGAAAACAGGGCTTTCTGCAGTTGATCTCCCCCCCCCTACTTGTTCGGGACTCGGCTTTGCCACAAGACACTTCTGACAAAGACATAATCTCACCCAAGAAAATATCCCCCTGCTTCTTAAATCAACGCACACACACGTAATGTACACAAGCCGCGATTTAGGATTAGCCTCTCACTTGCCTTTTAAAGCCTGGGCGCTACGTTTCACCAAGAGTTGAGAAAAGGAAAGTTGGGGAGATCTTTGTGGACTGAAACTTGTTTTTAATGAGGACGACGACGACAGCGACAACGAGGATGTCAACAAAACAACTTCAAAAACATGAGGACTGAGGGGGATGTATCTATTTCCAAACATTTTTAAGAAACAACTTTCTCCAGGGAAAGACCACGGCCACATTTTTATCAATTCGTCTGAGCACACATGCTTAGCTCGGACAAATCTCATTTACATGTAGTGAAAGACAGGTTACATAAATACTCAACCACTATGTGGAGTTTATTCATTGTGGCTTGTCCAACACTAATTTTTCCTCAGAAAACACAACAAAAATACATGTCAAATCAAAATTTCTAGTGAATAAGCTCCACAAATTTGTGGTATAATGGTTCTTTCATATTTGAGAATGTAGGCCTCAATGAGAGTACAGTAGTCTGATGGTTACAATTAAAAACTGCTAAGAAAATCATCTACGCAATAAAATTCTGTAAACCAACAGAGTGCCCCTGAAAACACAATACAACAATGGACAGAAGACCGGGCTGGAATGTCCAGAAATCTCCGCTAGACTTTGCATCTCAGAAGTTTCACTGGACCAGAAATAAGTTTTACAAGACCTGAAATATTTGCTGAACTTTTAGTTCTTGAGAAAGTATACTACAGTGAGAGTCATTGCTGACAAATAGGTCTGAATCTAAGATCCAAACTTCAGGGGGTATGTTAAAATGATGACTGATGCTTCGTTTTTTGAAAGAGCAAGGGCACCAAGGCGTTTTTCTCCTTGGCAAAAGGCATCTCTATGAGGAAATTGTAAATTTCTATTGGAACATTTCAAAGGGGCAATGACCAGGGGCAACTGAGGCAGTTGCTTCCGTGAAGTATCTAGCCTGATGACACCTCTTCCGTAAGTTTTTTTAGCCCCCAGAGTTAGAGATTTCAAGGAGCTTTTTAAGAACAGTATCCTCAGCACCCTAGAAGCAGATCAAAGAGCAGGATTTCTTAACATCTGAAGAAAACAGCAGCTACTGGTTTTTTTTTTTCACCAGGCGCCAGGCAGACATAAACAAGTCAGAATTCAGATAAAAGGCCGACATTTCTCATCGCTGGTATACATTAGTTCAAACTTTACAAAATATTGGACTTGTTCTACAGTGGGATTAAAGGTATCGTACACGTTTAGTAAGGACTCAAAACAAATATTAGCATAAAAACTTACTTGGTAACAAGCAACAGAGAGCTGTTGATAGTATAAAACATTGTAGGAAACGACTCTCTCTGAAGTAACTTAGTTTTTGAGAAAGTGGTAATTTCTCACTAAAATAATAACAACTTCTTGCAAGAAGTTTTTTATTCCTATCTGAAAGCACACAAATTTGTACAACAAGGGTGTTTTTTCTTTCATCATTTTCTTGCCACTTCGATGACCAATTGAGCCCAAATTTTCACAGGTTTGTTATTTTATGCATATGTTGGGATTCACCAAGTGAGAACACTGGTCTTTGACAATTTCCAAACGTGTTCAGTGCCTTTAATGGCCCAACGTTAAAATAACCAGAGTCTGGCCGGTGGTCTAGTAGCTACTTTGAACCCTGCTATGCCACAATCAGACAGTTTCATGAAGTTCTTATTTAACACAAATCAAATTCTCTTGCATTCAACATTTTTTTTTCCAATAAGGGTAAAACTGTCTCCTCTACATGTGTATACATGTACATGTACAGTTAAAGTATCTCTTCGCCAAAACATTTTAGACTTGGCTTTTTGTTTTCAATCATCATTTTGCGATCTTTTAATACATTTACTTGGAGATTCTTGGTTAGAGGCTAATTCCTGTGATTTGTGATTTTTGTTTTGGTCATCTATTTTCCGTGAGAGAAAAAAAAAACCAAGGCGAATTAAAAATTCACAAGATATCGCAGGCTAATTTGATTACGGAAAGCCAATCAAGGGGATACAAGAATGGTTTCCCATCTGGTACTCCAGAATTTGTGTCTCCAGATTTGATGCATTTAAAAAAAGAAAGGGACAGGGGATTTTAGCTCAGGATTTGTAAATTTTTTGGGGAAAACATCTTGGGCCAAAGTACAAAAAAAACCTCTGACCGATGTCATAAAGCTTTTTGCAGAAGATATTGCTTCAAGAAATTGTTCCAAACAGTCTCTTGGCTGGCAACTTTTGTTCCTGTTAATAAAAAAATTGCATTAGCTTCATTATTTTATTTATTTATTTGTTTATTTATTTATTTATTTATTTATTTTTTATTTTATTTTATTTTATTTTATTTTTTTTTTGGGGGGGGGGGGTAAGGGGGTTTAAAGGTAGGGTCATCGTTTGTTTTTTTGTCGGCTATGGTCAAAATGTCAGGGCTTTAACAAGTGTTTCATATACCACAGATTATTTGGGTTGGTATGGAGTTTGCAACAGCAAGTTTTCAGGACAATATTGGTAAATCGATACCATGTTCATAAAAGTTCATGGAGTTAGGAAATACATTTGTCAAAGAACCCAGAACACTTATCGTGGAAGAGTAGGGGTTAACCTTGTTGTTTCTGGTTCACGTATCAAACACCATTGTTTATAGGTTTCCTTAGGCTAACGAGCTACAGTGATTAAGTTCACTTATGAGGCATCCTTGGTTTCATTACCAGAAATATATAAAACAAGGAAGGTAGTGAGTGGTAGCACTTAAAGACTTACTTATTACCCCAAAAAACTGCATTAGCTTTCATAGCAACAACTTCTTCATCAGATGCAATTGCAAGTAGTTATTGCTACGAAAGCTCATGCAGTTTTTGTTGAGTAATTAGTTAGTCTTTAAGTGCTACCACTACCTTCCTTGTTTTATCTATCAGACTAAAATGGCTATTTTTGATTACAGAAACAACGTAATAATAACAACAAGTTAGCTTTCTGATGAAAATCTTTCCACAGTTTTTTCTCTCTCTCTCTCGATCATTTCCAGTAATGCCTTCAAAAGGTTACGCTAACAGCACGCTGTATGAAACTGGGCACTCATTATTTTGTTCTTTTCAAAAGTCATTAAACAGTTTACATAAAAAGGCAGTAACCAAGTCCGTGTGTGTGTGTAAGAGTAGACCTTTTGGGCCAACCACTATCTGCTCCATGGGTCAGGGCATTCAAACAATATCCTCCTAAAGAAAACTAAAGCCTGGTGCATTAGCAGCGCACTTGTTGTGTAGTGGAGGTTAACAATGCAGAAACCACAACCACAGAGTTTCATGGAAAAGAGCTCCTGCACACAGGGGGGGATGCTGTACTTGAAATGGACTGCCCAATTAAAAAAATAAACAGGGTCAGGGGTCACGACTTGGCTGTCAATCATTACTTGACCCACTTTGCATCTCTGGCCAAAGGTGAGGAACAGAGCCACCAGTCTCTGAGCAATTAACCACTTAGTGAATTGAGGTTTTTTTGAAGGGGGTGGGGTGTCTTTCCCTGTTTAAGGGCATAAACTGATTTCACACAGTGGTTGTGGAATAAGAGCATTTACCATTTACAATTCGGTTGGGTTTTTGTTTTGGGTTTTTTTTTGGGGGGGGGGGGTATGCCCGACCTGAAATTTGAAAACAAATTCAACCTGTTCTTTCAGGGTTTGATAAGTGGTTTGGGGGCAATGTTCCTGTGACAAACGTATCTGTATACCACATGTTTGTTATAATATGAAGGAATTATGAGGTTCGACTGAATCTGAAAAGGCAACAGATGTGTTTGATGGATGGTTTAGAAATTGCAAACAAGTAATAATAATAATTGCAGATACAACTATGGTTTGTATATTAAAGTAAAAGTGGATCATTGTTTTTAGGAACAAGGAAGAGATTAAAACGAATTTGAAAATTCCTGAAAAAAATGGCTTGCGGGTCTACAATGATGTTGTAGATGTTACAATTCAGGAGGTTTACAGACTCTGTGCATCACCAGAAATATATAACTACAGGTTTGGGACTATTTCTTTCACCCTTTTGTGACTGCTTTACTTCTTTCAAGACAGTCTGAAGGCTCAAGGAGGTTTTTAGGAAAATCCTAAAAACAGGAAAAATACTGAGAGATTGCGTCCTATAGGAAAAATAACTGAGTTCCCAGCCTCTATTTTCCCCAAAAAATAAAATAATAATAATTAAAAAAATTGTGAAAATTACATCACATTCGAGTCAAAAATGAAGAGAAGACAAAACGCATTTTCATTTGGAGGCTTATTTCGATTGCAGCAACTGAAATAGGCAATGGTTATTTATTGAGGTCTTCAAATGCTACTTCTTAGACTTTGAAAGTACGTCAAACAGAACTGTTTTAAAGGCGGAATGGTGCACTCTGCTGGTATGAACTTTATTTAAAATCAGTGAGCTTTCAATTCAAACTAATAAAAACAAATTTATTTGTTTTCTTCAAAATTAAAAGTCCTATACTTTGCATTCGGATCAGCAGAGTGTGGGTTCGAGTCCCGGTCTTGACACTTGTGTCCTTAAAGCAAGACACTTAACCATTATTGCTTCGTCCTTCGGATGGGGCGTAAAGCCGTGGGTCCCGTGTGTTGTGTAATGCACGTAAAAGAACCCAGTGACACTTATCGCTAAGAGAAAGGGGTTTGCCCCGGTGTGTCTGGCAGTGGCAGCACCTTGTGAACCCTTATAAGATGCTAGATAAAATGTTGTCTCATAATTTCAAAAACCTGTCTTAGAATGTTTCTCTAT
Source organism: Plazaster borealis (assembly GCA_021014325.1). Taxonomy (NCBI): domain Eukaryota; kingdom Metazoa; phylum Echinodermata; class Asteroidea; order Forcipulatida; family Labidiasteridae; genus Plazaster; species Plazaster borealis. Next base: position 15,107,218 of record CM037468.1, on the reverse strand, counting down.
GTTCAAGCGCCTTCACTTAAGTATCTTATTGGTAGATACGTGCGCTATATAAGACTATATAGTAATATTATTACTATTATTAATAGCTTCTCCTCTAAATACCGTGCAACAGTTGGTAATAGCCACGTGTCATTTCCGAATCTCGAATATTTTCTTCGATGAGGCATTACCGCTCAAGAACTCAAGACCCCCTGCCTAAGAAAGCAAACCAAGACACTCAGATTCCCCCGTTCACACATCCAGTCCGGCCCTTGTGCAAAGCATCCCAACACTCCCTCCACGGGCCGGCCAAACAACTTGTGTCAATACACGTGTACATCTCTGGGGTGACTGCCATATCCATGAACCATGTCAATTTACCCGATAAAAATCTACATTATACAGTTTTTTATTTATTCTCCGTTTGTCTCTGGGTGCTAAACGATGTTGAGGGAGGTCTTACCTGGGTATATTTATCTTTTGAGGGGGGGGGGGGGGAGAAAAGGTGATCTCATCCAAATGGAAGGTTATTGTTTTTTCAAGAATTGCCTGTTGTGTGTTTTTTTTCACAGAACTAGTCTTTTTTTTCTTTCTGTGTCATCAGCAACAAAAAACTGCTGGCAGTTGATATAGATTTTTGAAAAGGCATTGTTCGTTGGCATTGTTTGCCGCTGCCTTAAACCATGTCTGCCGATCCAGCATTTATTATACCTGGCACATACTTCACTGTTTAGATCAAAATTTAAATTCCCCCGTAAATGGTTTCTCTTAAAACTTGGCCTTTATGGATGACACGTACGCACACGCTGATCTCATTTTAATCAAAGGAAATACAAAATACTGTACCGCTCTACATTCATACCCGATTGCGCCCCCCCTGCTTTCATGCATGGATTTATTTTTCCTAAACTGCTCGTGCTTGCTTAGATTTAACCCACTTTCACAATTTTCTTCACTTTCTACTGCTAATTGTTTTACTGCAAGTGTGTTTTCTAAATTTTATTTTTAAAAACATTATTTACAAAATTTCGATGAGACCAAAACAATATTGTTTCAAACACTTAAGGGGTCTGTAAATGTTTGGTAATGACTCTGAAAATTAATTGGCAATAAAAACCTTACTTGGTAAGAAGTACAGCAGCTTTGGCTAGTATAATGCATTTTAAGTAATTTTTCACTTCAAAGTAATCACTTTTTAATCACTTTTTATCTACTGCTTTTAATACTTTTTATGTAATGTGCGGTTGATCATTTTTGTGGAAATCGCGCAATATAAATCTCTAATTATTATTACTTTTAAGTACTGCAGTTATGGAAAAAGATATCACTTTTTATCTTAATTTTTTTTTAATCAGATTGTGTATTCCAATTGCAGATTATTCTTCCTGCGTGGATCAACCGCTCCAGATTTTCAGCAATACCTCAAAAACATACCACCTTTTGAAATGAAATTTTCACAGGTAGTTTTATTGTATATATCTACAACTATATAGGATTGAAACAAACAGTGGGTTCCAATTACCAAACATATGCAATCCCTTCAAAGGGAGGGTATATACCTTTGGTAATTACTCCAAAGAATTAATGACCATAAAAACTTACTTGGTAAAGAGCACTGGAGAGCTGTTGATACATGTAGTAAAAACATTGTTAAAAAAGACCTCTTTGAAGTAAATGTAGTTTTAGAGAAAGAGGCAATTTTTCACGCACAAATTTGAAACAAGCCTTTCTCAGGCATCTAAAGCACAAAATTCTATGCAAATTTTTTCTTTCATTATTTTCTTGCAACTTTGCTTACCAATTGTGCCAAAATTTTATTAATTTATGCATATGTTGGGATACACCAAGTGAGGATACTGGTATTTGACAATTACCAAAAGTATACCCTGCCTTTAAAACTGTCTCAACATTTACTGAAGAAATTTAAATCACCATCCAACAACTGCCCAATTCCCTGAACAATATTTCGTCCTTCGGATGGGACGTAAAACTGTTGGTACCCTGTGTTGAGTAATGCACGTAAAAGAACCCAGTTACACTTATCGCTATAAGAAGAGGGTTAGCCACGGTGTTTCTGGCAGTGGCTGCTGAATGAGCCAAAGCACCTTGTAAACCCTTACAATATGTTAAATAAATGGGTCTCATAATTCAAAAACTTAAAAAACCTGTCTGGAAATAAATGATAAGAGCTTTGAGACGCCCGTAGATAAAGCGCTTAATAAAAACTAGTTATTATTATTACAAGACAAGACAACGCCAAGCAAAAAACCTAATCCATGATAACTCCAGGCCAACTGTTTTTAGGGGGGGCATTACAAAAATGATTGTGCATTAAGTCAATTAAGATTGATTCGGCAATGCCCCCGTTCAATATTAATTAACCCGTTTAGATGTTGGGCATGGATTTGGTACAGGTGTACGTCACATGTACGTTATGTTTCCCGCATTATCCACGTAGAGGTACACGGCGGCTACGTGGAACTTCGCGAGAATTAAACACGGTAATGCGAGGTAGTGAACTGGTCTATATCGGGGAAAAAGGAGGTTGTAAATTTAAATCAATTTCTAAATGTCTGTTTTACGGGATTGCCATGGTGACGGTAAAACCTTGGCAGATAAACTCCAGTTTGTTTAAAGGTTATCCCTCCTAATAAAAAAAATAATAATATCAAATTTTTTAAACACAAGTCTTTTCACAAGATTGTTTTAAACAATTTTAAATATTTTCTCACTTCTTTCTCAGAAGAGCTTTATGAATATTCATAAATTATTATTCTGAGTACACAGTAAAGAGTACATCAGATTCATTTGGACCTTTTAAATATCCAAAAGGTTACGAAAACTGCTGCAAATCTGACGAACAGGGGACAAGCTCCTTACGATTTTTTTTTTTTACGATATGTTGACTGCGGTTATGGAAAAGATATCACTTTTTATCCAAAGATAACCTTTCTCAGAGTGTGTATTCCAATTCAATTGCAGATTATTCTTCCTGCGTGGACATAACCGCTCCAGATTTTCGGCAATATCTCAAAAACGCAACCACCGTTTGAAATGAAATTTTCACAGGTTAGTTTTATGGTATATATCTACATTTATATAGGATTGAAACAAACAGTGGATTCCAATTACCAAACATATACAGTCCCTTTAACAGTGGTCCGCTGCTCAAATTCTAGTTAAAACACCTAAAGCCCTGTCAAAATTCTCTCCAAGCGGTCGGGCTGGTTAACTTAGTGTTGAAAAGCATCTCTATTTTAATATGAACTTGTGGACCAGTAAACAAATCTGGCAGACTAGTGAAATGACAAGCTAACTGGTCCTGCTGGCTAATCACTGAACAAGTTAAGAGCAAAGCCTGGAACAATTCGAGGGGCACCAAGGCAATAATGGGGGAAATTGCTTCTGTTGCCTCTGTGTGAATTATCTGGCCTGTTGTAAATACAGTGTTGCTCATTAAAGGCACTGAACACGTTTGGAAATTGTTAAAGACCAGCGTTCTCACTTGGTGTATCCCATCATATGCATAAAATAACAAGCCTGTGAAAATTTGGGCTCAATTGAAAGAAAAAACACCCTTGTTGTACAAATTTGTGTGCTTTCAGATAGGAATAAAAACTTTTTGCAAGAAGTTTTTATTATTTTAGTGATAAATTACCACTTTCTCAAAAATTACGTTACTTCAGAGGGAGTCGTTTCCTACAATGTTTTATACTATCAACAGCTCTCTCTGTTGCTTGTTACCAAGTAAGTTTTTATGCTAATATTTGTTTTGAGTCATTACCAAACGTGTACGATACCTTTAAACATGTGCACAAGGTAGAATTTAAATGAAATCTAAATTTTCATAAATAAACATGCCAAAGATCTCTTGCAATATTACAAAAGACAAGATACTTTGACTAAAAAAGGTAAGACTGCTGAAAATGGACTGTCCCCTTTTATTATGCAGCGGTACATTATCATAATTGTAATATTGGGTACAGGGAATTCTACAATGTAACGCATCAGTGTTTCCGATGGCTAATTCACTATGGTTAGAATAAATAAATAACGGCGGTTTAAACCAATTACTAAACTAAATATTTGATTTCAAATCTTGGTTTACAAGGTCAACATTAATTAACAACAAATTTGACCAAATAAGTACTATTCTAAGGGTAGGGTGGCAAATCTTTTGTGTAGACGACAATTTTGGAAGGGAAATTAGCAAGTAAGCTGTAAGTAGCAAGGCACACGGCCTCAAGTACAAATACCACACATACTTTAGCAAGCAAAGCACTGTTACACATGTAGACTTTCATGTAGTGTCTACTATAAGTAATCTTTTTTTTTCCTAATAAATCTACTCATTCATAGACTCTGATTATAGCAGAGTACCAAGCAATCAAGCTTTAAAGTGATTTAGAGTGAATATTTTAAGCCATTTTTCCAATCCGCTTAGACATCGACTTCAATATTAAAACTGTTGCCAGCAACGCAGCGTCTCCACCGGTGTTAACTACTTAACACCACAAGGGTACAAGCAAGCCAGGCCTTCCACGGACAACCAGTTATGAAAGTCAGTAGTGTATTTCATCAATGGTCGCTGCACTGTTATAAATATCAGTCTCACTGATGTGTACAAACAAATGGGAGCTCTGGTTGGTAGTTTAGGGTGAAAGGTCACGTCCATTGAGTCTTCATGCACAGCTATGTAAACAAAACAATGTGCAGGGACAATTTAGGGATACAGAAGGGTCTTTTCGGAGCACACAGAACCGTGTTTACACACAACTCCAGCGAGTAGAAAGGGCGATGGGAAGAAGGGGGAAAAAAAAAAAAAAGCAAGGCTTCTCTGGAAACTCACAGTGTACTTTAACGACTGCCTGATTGTTGATAATTAGGAGTTCACGATTTTAAAAATGTCTAACGGGAGGGGGGGGGGGTGGTTTGTGTACTCTTGACTGTGGATGTGAATCTACATTGAGTAAAAACATACAAAAAGGTTATATGTATGTAAACTGCGACAGTAGAGGAACTATTTTATAGGGGGAAAAGTTGAATGGACTTTTTGTTTTCAGAGGTGAAGCAGGAAATGGAGAATCTATTTTCAATTTTGTTTTATTTTATGATATTGCACCCTAATCAAGGGATGCAATTTGTAGAACAGAGAAATTGTGTTGGGTGGAAAAATCTGTGTCTGCTCCAAGACTAAAACAAATGATATCGTCTATTTGCACTGGTTTGACAAATAGCGCCAGGCGAGCCGAAAAACATTAATGCATGAAATTGGGAAGTTGCTAGGGGCGGAAATGCGAACGCATACAAAGGAAAAAACGGGAGAGAGTAGAATGCGACGTAGAAAAAGATTGGTCCCGTTCTCAGCGTGACAGAAATTTAATAAAATAGAACACTTGTGCCTGCTGTGTGATTGTAGCGTCTGAGATTAAACTTTAAACAGGGTAACCATACGAAATATCACTGTCACCTTGAACGAGAAAATGTGCCTATGTATGTTCAAGTGTTTTGATTGAAAGCAAGAGAAACGTTCCACAGTGTGCGACACAGTTCCTAAATGAAAGGATAGTAGAAAATCTGTGGGCAGAACACTACTCAATCCAGACTGCCTTAATTTCAAGCAAGGTTGTCAAGAAAATATTATGGAGAATTTAACTGAAGAAGATGCATGCGTTTTCAAGAAAATAGCGGTTTTTAAATTTGTTACGGTTTTTCATGCGTACAGAAAACTGTCGTTCCAGGCAAGTCTCATTAGAGAAGCAGCGTTCTCCGTTAAAGGCACTGAACACGTTTGGTAATTACTCAAAATATATATTAGCAAAACAATCAATGAGACTGTTGATAGTATAAAACATTGTGAGAAAAGACTCCCTCTGAAGTAACGTAGTTTTTGAGAAAGAGGAAATTCGCACTAAAATATTTGAATCTGAAAAAGACTTGAAAAAAGAAGCCTTTTTCAGGCATCTGAAAGCACACAAATTTGTGCAACAAGGGTGTTTTTTCTTTCATCATTTTCTTGCAATTTCGGTGACCAATTGAGCTCAAATTTTCACAGGCTTGTTATTTTATGCATATGTTGGGATACACCAAGTGAGAATACTGGTCTTTGACAATTACCAAACGTGTCCAGTGCCTTTAAGAGTGGTCCACCGGCCAAATGCCAGTTAAAACACCCAAGGATCAGTCCCAATTCTAGCCAAATAATCCAGCTGGCTAGTTCAGTGTTGAAAAGCATCCAGCTATTTATATGAAATATGGACCGGTGAACAATCTTGCGGACTAATGAAATGACAAGTTAACTGGTCCTGCTGGCCAGTCATTAATAAATTTAAGGACAAACCCTGAGGAGATTCAAGTACTTTTCCTAACGGTGATGACATTTCTGGTCAATATATTCTCAGGATGACTAGAGAACAACATTACAGCAAGACAAACTCTCACATAAAAAGAATTTACAACTTCATTGGTCTGCATTTGAACATTCGCTTACAGGACATGTAACTTTTTAAAAAACTACTTTCAACACAAACTCATTTCATGTGCACCCTTTACATTGAAGTTAAAAAAAGGAAAAATTATACCCTACACCTTCTTTTCATTTAACCTGACACCTGTTGTAATAACTGTTATCTACTGTCCCGATATTGATTGAAATGGTAGGAATATACTGTAGATTAGAGTTACAAGATAAACCAGATAAGAGCAAGGGCAGCTGATTTCAAAACTTGTGTAGAATCTTCCTTTAATGAGCAGGCGGACAACAACACCCAGAAATTGACAATATTTTCTAATCTCGAGTGTATCGTGGGCATTTTATTTGAAGAGTTTACCTGGTCCAAGTCAAGACACCGCTCTTGGAAGACTAAAGAAAACTGTAGTCTTCCCCCGCACTGGTCACCGCCCGTGGGCAGTGCACGTGACGCCGGGTGGATAACGTTAGCGTAGCGACAGACGGAGTGTCAATGTCAGACGACGACGGTCATGAGGCGTAGTGATAGGTGAGACGTCTGGCTATGCTTAAGCACCAGGTGTATTGGATGGTATGCACTTGATTCATCAACGCCAAAACCGTAAAATAAAAATAAAGCAGCCGAGGCAGTTTTTTTTTGAGCTGTGTTTCCTTACTTTCTCTCCGAGTGTGAGAGGATGAGGTAAACACGGAAACCAAAAGGCTTCCGTGAAGTTGAGAATCTGAAGTTTTGATTTTACAGTTGAAGCTGTTGATTTAGTTACAAACACACATAAATGTGTTCAAGATTTGTTTTTAAGATCAATGATCTTGACAAACAAAATATCAATACAAATTATACACAAATCTAAAAATCTATTTAAACAAATATTAAGGGGAAGAAAACAAAAATCACAAGATCAAAATAGTGAGCTTTGAGGCTCTAAGAGTCTGCCTCAAAATTGTGAAAACCGCGCAAAACGATACGTCTACAGTTTCATAAAATGATCTGTTAAGTGTAAACTGAAAATTTGAAAAGTGGGCTTACCGAAGAGCCGGGTACCATGGAGCCATTTGGGTGGTAACCGCCAGCGATGATCGCCAGGTTGTTATAAGCTGCAAACCGTGCAATATCATGAAAATGCTCCGCTTTGCTTCCTGTCAGGAAAATTACAAGGGGTAAAACAAAATTAAATTCCAACAAAAACATTTTAACATACAGCTCCACTTTATGGTGGAGGGGAGCAGAGAAAACATAATCCCACAGGATAAATGATCAATAAGGATTATTAAGTGGGGATTATCCCTTCTAGGAAAATCTGTTTTCTTAGCTTAGTGTTAATAAGGGAACACAGAAGAATTGGTCAGGCCCGAAACTTCACAGAGGCAATGGAGGGAGGCCTTCACGGTTCATGCCCCCTGGTCCCCCTTAAAATGCTCCAAATGCTCTGCAGAAGAACTGTACATTTTTCATCATAGACAAAAGCTGTCGTGCCCTTAAAAACTGGCTTGCCCTTAAACATTAGCTTGCCTTTAAAAAGTGGCTTGCCCTTAAAAACTAGCTTGCCATTAAAAACTAGCTTGCCATTAAAAACTGGCTTGCCCTTAAAAACTAGCTTGCCCTTAAAAACTGGCTAACCCTTACATGAATAAAGTATGAGACCTTTCACTGATTGAAATTTTACTTTCAAAAAGGGGCAAGGCAATTTTATTATTGAGGAATAAGAGGAAAGTTCAGGGTGCAAAGAGGCAAAAACACCAAGTGATAAATTTATGGCTTACATTTCCAGGGGCACTGCACTACAAGGCACAGACAAAAACAAAACAGTGGGCATTTGTCTAGGCCAAATAAAATAAAAAACATGTTTAGCGTCCTGCCTTTTTGAAAAAAGGAAGGAGGAGGGCCTTTTTTTTCTTCTTTTGTTTCCTTCAAAAATGGCCGTCCGAAACATTTTTCGAGACAACTGGCCAGGCTATTTTTCAAGATGGTTGCCAGCTTTTTTCGGTGTGCTAAGTTTAAAATACAATCTTATTTATTTTTAAAATTCATTTTTTTCGTCAGGGATCCTTAAAAAAGTATCATTTTTTTCTTTAAAAAAAAAGAAAAAAAGGAGGCAGCCTCTCAAAGGGAACCGAATTGCATGAATACTCAATTTGTTTTCTTTTATTTTAAAAAGAAACGAATACATAAAATGACATAATTCTAACAATATTAATTTCGTAAGCCGAGCCTCTCCATCAAAGATTTTTTTTTTATAGCGATTAGTCGACCATACAGGCAGGTCAAGTTCATAATATCAGCAAGTGTAATTAACGTCAATATGGCTTGTTCATTTACTGGTTCACTGCTCGATCTGTTAATAAACAATCCATGCTTGTCCTTGGAAAGATCAACAGCGGTTCCTTCAACCCCTCTCTTTGAATAATGATTTTTCCATTTCAAGTGATGACCCCCGACATTATATATTTTTTTCCCTAATAGTTTCTCTCATAGTTCATAATGATTTATGAAAAGGAAGAGACTAATTTCATTTACAGTTAGCTTCTAAGGACGACCTTGCTAAGCTGAGTAAATTGTTGCAGATAACCAGCCAAAATACAATATGATTTACACATCTAACTGGTTCCCACCGATTTTATGGTTAGCATAAAACTAATAAGCTGAATTTTCTGATTATTAGCCCTATGAATTAGGGCTCAAAATTTTGACTTACAATTTTTAGTAGAAATGATAAGTGTTGGCTAGAATTTGCTTTTAAAAGTGCACGGAAAAGGTCACCGAAAAATGGAAACAAGCCGTCAGCCACGATTTCTCGATATGACGTTAAAACTGGAAAATTGCAATCTACACCATGCTTGGGCCAGAATTTAGTAATAAGATTTCCAAACTCGCTAATGATTGAAAAGCCAGGAGTCCAAATGAATTAAGAGTTTAACCCAAACTCCCATGAGTGTTTTTTTATGAGGATCCTTCCTCACTCTAACAAAAATCCAACACCATATGGCAACTCAACTCCCAAACTGTGTTAGGACTCTTGATTAAATGTTGGTATGCATGATAGTTTACTAGTACAGTCCACATGAATCAAACAAACAGTGTGGTATGGGTTGGAGTTGGTAAAGGTTAAAGTTCATACAATACCTTTTTAATGCAAATGAATACAAAATTTGGGTGCCCAACACAGCTCAAAAGGCACAGGCCTGGAATTTTCATCTTTGAGAGGGCAAGGCATTTTCATTTATTGCAAATGGCACTTCCATTCAAAGCCTATGGGAAACTGTTGAAGGGGCACCAAGGCCAAGACCAGGGCATTAGAGGATATAACTCTGTGGCCCACCTGTGCCCCACACCACCATGCACCTCGCACAGAAATATGATCAGAAAGGGGGCCCCTTACATTTAGCAGGCCTGGAATTTCATCCATGTGGAGAGGGAAAGGCCATTTTCATTTTGCAGAGGGCACTTCCATTTGAAAGTCTTAAAGTCTATGGGACACTTATGAAGGGGCACCAAGGCCAAGACCAGGGGCAACAGTGGCCATGGCCTCTGAGGCCTACGTGTAATTAAAGGCCCGATTAATTTGTCCTAAATACACTTCTGGTCCGTAAAAATATCAGGACAAAAAAATCAGTTCAAAAGTCGTCCGCTCATCAATAAATATTAGATCAATTTTGATGGGGAGGCTTTCATTGCAATTAAGTCTCCATAATTTGTCTGAAAAAAACGAATTTTCAATAAAAGATGGTAATTGTATGCAAATAATAGATGTTTTTTATGAATAATCAAACCCATCTTATGAATAAACAAACACGAAGAGTACACAGCAGCACAAATTTGGTTGCGTGTTAAATATAGCTATTACAGCATGTGTAAATTGTTTAGGCCGGTATAGAACAGACGGCGTGTTATACACCGTACAAAGACCACTAAAATATTTATCACATATTAAACCACGCTCTGCTAATGGAACAACCCAGAGCGGTGAAGTTTAAAGGGGCGAGATCAGCCCGTCATAAATTCATAAAAATTAACAATATATCACTGACACAACACACTTTGATGTTATTTGGGGTATCCAGCAAGATGCCTGATACTTCACTGTTGTGTGAGGGCAAGGCGATTTTTCCTTAATGTGACGGTTCTGGAATTTCATCTCGGAGAGGGCAAGGCCATTTTCATTATGCAAAGGGCACTTCCATTGGAAAATCTGAAAGTCTATGGGACACTTCTGAAGGGGCACCAGGGCAAGGCGGTTTTTCCTTAATGTGACAGGCCTGGAATTTCATCTTGGAGAGGGCAAGGCCATTTCCATTTTGTAAAGGGCACTTCCATTGCAAAATCTGAAAGTCTATGGGACACTTCCGAAGGGGCACCAAGGCCAAGACCAGGGGCAACGATGGCCTCCATCTACTTCCAGGCCTGGTGTGGTCAATTTAAATATTTTCTGGACATTTTAAAGGGCAACAAGGCAATGACAAGGGGTATTGAAGCAATTGCCTCCGTTGATGTAGTTTGACTAATTAATCAAAAGAACACAATAAGCGCCTTCAAGTTTAAGTAACAAGAACAAAATGCCAAGTTTGAAACTTAAACCCAAAGAAATAAATACATTTTTTTGTTAACATTTTAAAAAAAAAACCTTTGTGTCTGTTTCACAGTGTAGGCATATCTAGGAAACCAGAAAGTCCCATGAACATTTGGGTTTTTATGTTTGCTTTCAAAACCAATTTCCCCTTTCCGTTAACTTAATACACAGGTGTCAAGCTTCAGGCCATACCAACTCCACCACCCCCCCCCCCCCCCCTACGAGAAGAAGAAAAAACAGATTGTACTGACTGAAGATTTAAAATGCAAATTTGTGTGCGTGTCACGCATGGTTGGTTGGTTTCCGTCCCCATTGCAACAACACAATGCACTAGGTTTTTTTTTTTTTCAATCCAGCCGGTGAGCATGGGGCAGTTGGGGACGGCATTGTGTACCCAGGACAGAAAGATTTGTCATAATTAACAGTTTCTAGCCACTCTCCGGAGCCGACAGATATTGAAAACCCAAGGTGCTAATGGGAAACGAGGATGGAATACCCAAACGTTCTATGATAAATGCCTCAATTCGTTTATGAAATTACCACCGACATATTTCATGATTGATTAATTTTTGGTCAACTTACTGAATTTCAAATCATAACAAAATGAAGGATTATCAAATTGCAGCCTTACAAAATCTCAGAGTGTTTCCAAGAACAGAGATACAGACTAACACAATTTAGGTGATCTGTATCAAAAGTATGAATTTGAAATAATTTTTAAAGAGCCTTTTATTTATTCATATATAATTATTTTTATTTTAAAGGGTGTGTACAACATTGGTAATTGCAAAAGACCTGTGTCCAAACTCGATGTGACCCAACATATACATGAAATAACAAACCTGTGAAAGTTTAAGCTAAATCGGTCGTCAGAGTCATGAGAAAACAGTGAAAAACCCCCTCATGTGTTTTAACTTTTTTTCAAACATCGGAATTTATCCTGCAGGATAAATACTATTATTTTACTCATCTTGTTAAAACTATGGCATTTCAAGCAAAACTATTTCAAGGGAAGTTTTCTACCATTACCATCTTTGTAAGTAATGTGCAAATCTGTGAGCATTTATATTTTTATTCTTACCAATGTTGTACACACCCTTTAAGGGAAGACGGGGTGTTTTGTACCTGTGTTGAGGACAGATCAACAACGGCAATGAACAGTAATTCCAAAGCCTCAGCCAGGCCTGAGATAACATGGAGGTCATGACCTCTGTTGCCCCTGGTCTTGGCCTTGGTGCCCCTTCAAAAGTTTCCCATAGATGTTCAGATTTTCCAATGGAGTTGCCCCTTTGCAAAATGAAAATTATGGCCTTGCCCTCTCGAAGATGAACCTCCAGGCCTGCTCAGTCTGTGACATTCCAATCATGGTGTTTGCCAGAGGGGGTGTCTGGGTGTCTTTTTAGACACCCCGTGTTGAACTTTGGGCACCATACTTTTAGCTTTAATTAACATACAGTACAGTACAGTACATCAAAGGGGCCATTCTAATTATCAATGTTTAAAAGAAATTACCCACTCTTCCAAAAATGTGTGTATTTTCAATAAAACAAATTTAGAAGGGAAAAAATCCCCAAAAATTTAATTGAATATTGATGTGGGTGGGTTGGTCAACAAAAATTGTGAGAAAAAAAAATCACATTTTTAATAACATTGATAACTCTAAATGACCTCTAAGGTAATTATGTAATTTACAAGTTATGTAAGGGAGTTTTTGAGGAATGAATTATGAAGTACTGCAAATTTAAGCAATTTTCCAAATAAAATCTGACACCACGAAAAGATGATTTTTTCAAAATAAATGAATGCACTTAGGAACCTTAGGGTTGTACAAGGTTGTAGCTAAAGATAACCAAGATCCAAGTGTTTTAAAGATGCAAACCACGATGTAACCATTCTTATTTCCTCCAATCGTAAATCAACATGCCGTCTTTTTGAAGCCCTAATACCAAAAGCACGATATTTCAAAAACACTGATGTGGCCAAAGCTAGAGCGATGGAAGCTGTAGTTTTCGAAAGGCCCTGTAACTAAACCAAAGCTGGAAGGGACAAAATAGTCAGACCCCCTATTGCGTAGTTATGGAAATCAGTATTTCTTAACACCATTGAGTACACAGGGTACATTACCAAGATGGCGGCAGCACAATAAAGGTCTTAGCCATCTGCTTGAATGCTCTGGTGCAGTAACAATGAGAGATGTTATTACATTTTTTGAGTACCAGGCGTTTTACTTAGGAGTCAAAACGGGACATAACAAATACCCCGTCATTATGAAACTACATGCACCACTGAAATACACTACATACATCTCAATACGTTAGACAACATACAATGAACATAATGGTGTCGGCACAAAAACAACATTTGTCATCCATTTGTAAAAAGTGAGTCATGACTTGTGTGGTACCAAAACACAAACGCTACAGACAGTGGTCTGGTGCGGGCTTTAGATTTACTGCGATTTGGAAAGCTCTAATAGACAAACTGTAAACACAGTTTATGTAGCTTTAAAGGCACTGAACACGTTTGGAAATTGTCAAAGACCAGTGTTCTCACTTGGTGTATCCCAACATATGCATAAAATAACAAGCCTGTGAAAATTTGGGCTCAATTGGTCATCGAAGTTGCAAGAAAATGATGAAAGAAAAAACACCCTTGTTGTACAAATTTGTGTGCTTTCAGTTAGGAATAAAAACTTCTTGCTAGAAGATTTTAATATTTTAGTGAGAAATTACCTCTTTCTCAAAAACTACATTACTTCAGAGGGAGTCGTTTCCTACAATGTTTTATACTATCAACAGCTCTCCGTTGCTTGTTACCAAGTAAGTTTTTATGCTAATATTTGTTTTGAGTCATTACCAAACGTGTACGATACCTTTAAGCTGATTCATGCATCTACTAATAATGAAAATTTTAAAAAGGACAACATTCTAACAAAAGTTCATGCAAGATTTATCACTGGTTTTAAGAATGCTTTACAAGACTATAAAAACTTCAACTTTGCAGAATTTGAATGTCAAAACTATCTTAAAAAGTTTTACAAAATATTCTACTGGAGAGCTTTTGGGGATTTCAGTTATATGGGGAACTGTGTTTAGAAAATAATCTTCTTCTTTTTTTGGAGGGGGGGAGGGTTGTCAATTTGTTTATTAAACAAATATAAACGTCTAATCAATAACTAATTGTTAGGTTTTGAATATAACGGTCATTTTGGACTCGTTTGGACTAGTCGTGTATGTTCCCTTTAAATTGAATTTAGAGAAATCACTGGCTACATTTATACAATATAAAAATTGTATGGCTGGTCCCAATTTGAGGACTGACAATTGTACTGTAGCACAAGTTTAACCATTTTCAATTGTTGTAGGCGTCTAGTACCAGATGTTCATCATTTAAAGTCGTGTATGTTCCCTTTAAATTAATTTTAGAGGAATCACTGGCTACATTTATACAATATAAATTATGTATGGCTGGTCCCAATTTGTGGACTGACAATTGCAGCACAAGTTTAACCGTTTTCAATTGTTGTAGGCGTCTAGTACCAGATGTCTTCATGGACCAATGGGTTGGTAATTCATTCATTGCAAATCGTTTCGTAGGAAACACAGGACCAAATCCACCAAACAAAACTGCCCCAGATTCTATTGCTGACTTTTGTCGTTTCCCATTAGTGAATTTGTATAACATTATGAAAAGGCCGTCCTCAATTGTGTTTCCTTCACATAATATGCTCGAGTTGTTTGGACTTAAAATTGTTTATCTAAATATTATTTTTACAGCATTCCAGATCTGAATTTTCTTCTTGTTAAAGCTTTAAATGGCACCCTCACCAGAAAAATAAATAAATTTGGGTTTAAATTTCCTTCATGTCCAAAAGTAATTCAACATGCAAAGAACCCCCCCCCCCACCCCCCGTTTTAGTCCTTTTTTTCAAACGGGTTTTCTGCACTCACAAATTCATGTGTACTGTGCTTGATTCAGTGAATTTCTCTACAATTACTGTTTATTTTTATATTTTTGTCTTTGTCATTTTACTCGTTATTCTTTCAAGATTTTTGAGTTTTGTAATTCAATCAATATGCATGTGTCATCGAAGATGTTTTGTCTAAACCGGAGTTATTCTGTTATTACATAATTTTCCTGTGGAAATATTCGGTAATTTTATGATACATGTACACAAATACACACATGTATTCAATTTTCTACCTCCATGGTACAACCATTAGTAGTATCCAGTTAGACCATGTGTGGTTTACATTGTGTGTGAAACACTGCATAAAAAAATGGAATGCCAAAATAATCATGGCAGTATCACTATCACTCAGATGGGCTGCCAAAACGGTAGACTAGTTTACAATTCGAAACCCATGCCAGTAATTCCTGGAGTCACTAACACAGTTCACTCAGGGGCCATCCACAATAATGTGTCATTGTTACAATAATGCTTAGTTCCTACACACAAAATAGGTCTAGTTCATCAAGTAGTTAAGGGTCTAGTGTTTATGTACATGTCGTGCTGCACATTGACAAGTGCAGCATGTTGTGTGTTCAAAGTACGGCCATTTTGTGTAACCCATTCCTGCTATAGGAGATCGAATTTCGCACCTTTTTGACCGCACAATCACACCGTGGATTGCTTGGGCTAGTGATATTGCTCTGCATGACATGCACGTGTAAAATGGACGGCCTAGGACAAGTGTGGTGGCCGCCAAAAAAAAACCACCAGGTCACTTCGTGAACTGAGTCATAGCTTTTAAGAACACACACAATTACATAGAGAGCACAACATGCAACCAAATACCCGTGCAGAGCCGCGTTTCAACGGCGTGGTTTCACTCTACCCACCTTCGCCAACGGAGAGTCCATGTAGTTTTTTAACTCGTGCGTCTTTACTTGTGATCGAGTCCACATACTCGCTTGGCCCTAACCGTTTATTCCTCTGTGGTGAAACAGATATAAAGAAACAGAAAATAAGTTGGTTTTAAGGTAGCTGGGGGAACAGGGGACACGACAAGAGGTGTTTGAACGGTGGGTAAGGTTGGTGGTGCACGGTAACATACCTGTGAACTTGTGTTGGGTTTACTGGAGCTACTTGCCGATTCGCCTTCGTTCACAAGGCTCGACTTGACGTCGTTCAGGTGATCGAAAGACTCCCGTACTCCAACGGCATTCTCGTTGATTTTTTCCTCCTGTTCTCCTTCGGTGTGGTAGGTTTTCGTCTCATCTGGTGGCCCATCGTCCTCGCCACTACGGCTGGGCTGCTGTGGCATTGTACAGCCGGGTAAAAATCCACGGGAAAAAAATCGCGGCGAAACCGTTTCAAGTTGACTCCACTTTCTTTCTACGTCCCACGTCAATGAACTGGGACCATTCAGTTGTGTACAGACGCAAAGGCGACCGGCTAACATCAAACGACTCCGCGCCCAGTGATTGACAGGCAGCCGTGTCAGCTGGGGGGCCAGTGTAGCCAATCAATTAACGAAGCATTTCGTGATGTCATGCACACCAGATTAATATTAACTACATTTCCGCCGCGATTGAAGGCCAACTGACCAATCACAGCTCGATAGGCTTGATTTATGTAGGATTATTAATGAATATGGAATAAATTCCTGACATTCCAGGCGCCTGATACGACGGCGATAGTAGAGGCCCTAGCGCCAAAGCATAGCCCTAGCTAGATAAACAAGTGATTTTTCCTGTGCGGAGCGGATGTAGTGTTTTTCAGATGGTGCGATATACGTGCACTTGGGCTGACAAAAATAAACAACTGATATTTTTTTTCTCTCGCTGCGCTGGTGCTAATTGTATGCAAATACATGTTTTATTCATTGGTTAATGTGTGACGATATACTTGAAGTAGGTTATATTAACAAGACAAGGTGCTATGATAACGATTATGGAAGTAACAAAGGGCGCTCGGCGCTATTAAATTAAAGCTAATGGTAAATTAACAAATTAAAACATGTCTGTGGAGATATATTAAGCTTTGCAACCGCAAAAAGGGCTTTGTCAAAATGTCTCACGTAGTTTGGTCTCCACCGGATGTGTTTGCGATGCGTGGAGCCAAGACAACCTACCTTTCATGACTGAACAGAACAAACAGCTAGACTACGCCATATACGCCATACACTCTGTCAGTCATAATCACAACTTATCAGTTTTGCATATCTGGGTTTCCGTACAGTGTGATATGTGATTTTAACATATCCACTTTAACGGTGTGCTGCATGATTTATTCCGCGGTACCCGGAAGCATCGAAGGTGGCAATTAGACCTTTATCATACTGCCACCATCTTGGTCATGTTCCTTGTATCCAATAGCAGTAATGGATGCTGATATTCAATGTACAAAAAGGAACCAGACAAATATTTAACCTTCTAGCCTCGGTTTAGTAACATTGATGGGAGAAAATCAAGATGGCCGCACCATGATAAAGGTCTATATTCTGTATAATAAATATTGATTAAGGACCACTGAACAAATTAACACGGACAACTTTGTAGTGCAGCCATCTTGTTTCCAATTCAAATCAATGTAACCAAACCAAGGCCGAAATATCAAAAAATAGACTAGCCCAAGGAAAAGCCTTATTCGATTTCATTTGCACATAGGGAACAAGACAAAATGGCGACCGCAACATGATAAAAAACTAGGTTTGTGCACGCAAATCAAGCTTGAGGTCATACAACTGGGCCTAAGTGTGAGTTATACAAAAATGTCAAATTTATAATGATTTTAAGACGATTCAAGTAACTTATGTCGACTTTTATTTTATTTTTAACAAAGAAGGCACACAGAAAGTGTGTTTCGGCGAAATATAAACAAAAAACATACAGCTGTCAGATGGAAATAAAAAACGGAAAGGTGGGATTAATCAAGAGACTAATCTTGCTTTTTCATGGATGTTTGTTGGGGTGTTGGGGTGTTTGTTGTTGGCTGTTTGTTTGTTTGTTTGTTTGTGTGTTGGGGTGTTTGTTTGTTTGTTTGTTTGTTGGGGTGTTAGATTGATTGTTTGTTTGCTTTGGGGGGTTTTGTTTAGTGGGTTTTTTCTTCTTCGAAAAATAGTTATAATTCGAGTCATGTTTTCATAGTTATTATACCAATAAAATGTAAAAATTATTATGTGTTCGCTTATTGATAATCATTTGGAAATCCAAACTAAAAAAAAAATAACAAACTATAATCTAAATTGAAATACATGAAACTCGTGATTTAAGCAGAGAAAGATTAATATTAATAAACGTCGATATGTATTTCCTCGCCACACTTGAACGAGCACGGATTCGGTGGACGATACTTAACCAACGACTGTTGCATGATCCTGCCAACTCCTATACATGAGTCGAAAGTAAAACTGCGGTCGAACCCCCACAGGAACAAGTCAACTCATTTCATAAAATAAACACCACGGTTAAAGACAACGCGACAGGTGGTGCCCCGCCCTCTACGTTGAATACCAGCCGGTTGGTCGGTTGGTTGTTAAATGAGATTAAAATAACAAACGGAGGGTTCACCCAATCAGCAACCGTCAGTCTGCTGATGAACAACCACCCCATCTCTTTAAATAAGACATGAACGGCTGACCCAATTCCCAGATATTTTTCCCTGACATTATTTTCTTTCATCATTTTTTCCCCTTCGCTCCCCTTTTTAACGTTGGCGCGTTTTTTGGTTGAGTGGGTCCGCCGTAGTTATCGAGCGGGAGTGTGTCGAAATTAATTTGGTCTGGCATACGAGAATCTCTCCTGTGCAGAGCGAGATGGGAAGGAGAAAAAAATGAGGGAAAACACATACTTTTAGCGAAAGTGGTAAAACAAAATCGCCCTCAGCTCTATGTACAAGCCCGTGGTCGAATCCGAAGTGATGTGTACTTTTTTTTATTTGTCCTAGTTTACCGTGTGTCACTCATTACAGCGCGAAGTATTTTACATCAAAAAGGATTACCTACGTATTTTATTTATTTTGCAGTGGGCAGGATAATATTATGCAATTGAATAGGTTCATCAAATATTGCTTCAATATCGTAAAATAGAAAGAAACTGCTGGGGAAAAAACAACATGGAATGGATGAAGATCACAGTGAATGCAATTAAAATGTTAACTTATTAAAGGTAGGCCTACTGAACACGTTTGGTAATTGTCAAAGACCAGTGTTCTCACTTGGTTTGTGAAAGCCTGTGAAAATTTGGGCTCAATTGGTCATCGAAGTTGCAAGAAAATGATGAAAGAAAAAACACCCTTGGTGTACAAATTTGTGTGCTTTCAGATAGGAATAAAAACTTCATGCAATAAGTTTTTATTATTTTAGTGAGAAATTACCTCTTTCTCAAAAACTACGTTACTTCAGAGGGAGTCGTTTCCTACAATGTTTTATACTATCAACAGCTCTCCGTTGCTTGTTACCAAGTAAGTGTTTATGCTAATATTTGTTTTGAGTCTTTACCAAACGTGTACGATACCTTTGAATAAAAATTGACAGTATGGGAGTAAAATGTATGAAGATTTTTTTTAACTCAACAAAAAAGGGTATAATATTGAGATGCAGAGATACTTCAGCCATACAATAAGTGAATGGGAGTGCATGCTGTCAGTGACAATATTACTTCGTAAATGGATACACCGTAGAGGAAGGGACAATGCAGAACAGGTATACAGATTCGATTTAATCTAGTATTTTATTGTGAGTTGATTCAATATTTATTCTATGTTCCGACTCTTATCAAATCCTTCTATTTTCTTTTAATAAATCCACTCAATGAATACTTTTCTATGTTGTTCACAATATTTACCTACTAATTTGGAACTCAAATTATGGAAGGTTTTATTGTTTCAGTGTTTTCAAAGGAAGAACAAAAGTCGTAAGTGCGTTGTTATTATTATTATTTTTTTCGCGGAATGGACCGATGAAAACGAATGAGGGCGCTGTTCACGCATTATACGGACGTGGTTTGAAGAGATGCTACATCACCTGTTAATGTTTTTCCTTTAGAACCGTGCATGAAATATAAATAATATAAACATAAACTTGACTTTGATACCGTTATAGTTTTTGATGAGAAAACCCCCAGATTATCTTGTCTATTCTTCTTACGGAGTGTCGTGGCCGAGCGGTCTGGGGCGGTGGACTCAAGTTCTGTAACATACAGAATGTAGGTTCTAATCTTGGCCTATAGTCAGTGGCGACACTTGTGGCCTTGATAAGCAAGGCACTTAATCATACTTCTCTTTAGTATAAATGGGTACCTGCGAGAGCTGGGGAGTAACCTGCGATGGACTGGCAGAATGTGGGTTCGAATCCTGGCCTGGTTGGTCGCGACACTTGTGCCCTTAAGCAAGGAACTTTATCATAGCTGGTTCTCTTCATCCAGGAGTATAAATGGGTACCAGCGAGAGCTGGTGAGTAACATGTGATGGACTGGCAGAATGTGGATTCGAATCCTAGCCTGGTTGGTCGCGACACTTGTGCCCTATGAGCAAGGCACTTTATCATAATTGCTTCTCTTCATCCAGGAGTGTTAATGGGTACCAGCGAGAGCTGGTGAGTAACATACATGTGATGGACTGGCAGAATGTGGGTTCAAATCCTGGCCTGGTTGGTCGCGACACTTGTGCCCTTGAGCAAGGCACTTTACAATTATTGCTTCTCTTCATCCAGGAGTGTTAATGGGTACCAGCGAGAGCTGGTGAGTAACTTGTGATGGACTAGCAGAATGTGGGTTCGAATCCTGGCCTGGTTGGTCGCAACACTTGTACCCTTGAGCAAGGCACTTTATCATAATTGCTTCTCTTCATCCAGGAGTAGAAAAGGGTACCAGCGAGAGCTGGGGAGTAATCTGCGATGGACTGGAAGAATGTGGGTTCGAATCCTGACCTGGTTGGTCGCGACACTTGTGCCCTTGAGCAAGGCACTTTATCATAATTGCTTCGCTCATTCAGGAGTGTAAATGGGTACCAGCGAGAGCTGATGAGTAACATGTGATGTACTGGCAGAATGTGGGTTCGAATCCTGGCCTGGTTGGTCGCGACACTTGTGCCCTTGAGCAAGGAACTTTATTATAATTGCTTCTCTTCATCCAGGAGTGTTAATGGGTACCAGCGAGAGCTGGGGAGTAACCTGTGATGGACTGGCATCCTGTCCAGGGAGGGGGGATATACATATTCTCATTCGTTTAATGCCAATAAAAACCGGATTATATATAAACACCGGCCTGATGAGCCATATTGGCTTGGGACAGACTATACTTTCACTTTTTACTCTTCTAAGAAAAAAAGGTATGCATGGTCGTAGTTGTATTCGTAAATGCACGTCTAGCCCACTATTGTAAAAGTGTCAGTATACACAACTATACCTCTAGTTTAGGATTCAACAACCCCTTTGAAGCAGAAAAGGAAATCACGCAGATAAATTGTATAAAATTGATGCAACAGTACAAAAGGACAAGTTTTTTTTAAAGGGTATGATAAAAACAGTATGCTGACGTGTCGTGGCCGAGCAGTTAAGAGCACCGGACTCGAGCTTTGATGTTTCTGATCAGCAGAGTGTGGGTTCGAGTCCCAGTCATGACACTTGTATCCTTGAGCAAGATACTTTACCATAATTCCTTTGTCCTTCGGATGGGACATTAAGCCGTAGGTCCCGTGTACTAGGTTTGGTAATGTACGTAAAAGAACCCAGAACACTTATTGTGGAAGAGTATAGGGGTTAACCCTAGTGTTTCTGGTTCACATAGCAAGCACCCTTGTTTACAGGTTTCATCGGGCTTGCGAATTACAGTGATTTAGTTCACTTTTGAGGCATTCTTGGTTTCATTACCAGAAATATACAATAATAATAAAAAAGAGATGATTTGGACGAAAGTGTAGCAATTGCGTGACTGTCGTCTTTGTGTGTGGTGTACACAAAATGGCGAAGAGGCAAATAATGAAAAATGGTTTTATAGTATTTAATCATTCACTGATAATTTTATGAAATATGAAAAACTTTCCGAATAGACCTTTACAAATTGCCTGTCTTCTTTCCCTGTCAATTTGGCACCTTTCTCCCTTCCATTTTGTTTAATATCACTCAGTTTAATCTGCCTTCCTTGGGGGATTCGCCATTATGATTGAGTGACTTCATACGAAAATAAATAAATAAATAAATTACTACAAGTTAATTTAGGCCTATACAATTTCTGGAGTAACAACAGAAAAATGAGGCAAATCCATCCTCGGCTCGGAAAATAAAATAAAATAGTTGGGGAAATAATTGAATGTGATGTTCTTGAAAAACAAAACAGACGGAAGATGGGGCGAGAAAATTGAGCTCGGCGTTTATGGCTGGTAATGAAAGTCAAACTTCATGATGTGGCGCGAAAATGATCTATAAGTCGACGACAGGCAACTAATAATGGGTTTTCACTACCAGCTAGCAAGCAGAGATCTCGCCAGGTGCTCAGCGCACCATCCTAGGACTTCATTTTCAACTGATTTTCAGTCTAAGTCCAATTACGTGTTATATTTTATGAAGCATAAAAGCGATTATCAGTGACCATGTGTAGACCTACATGTATTTCAAAGTGAAAAGATCCGTCGTATCAACGGCGCAGTCAGGCAGCGAGAGTACGGGGCGACTTGTACTTTCGGACCAGGCGGGCGCGGCGCTGGGGCGGTGATGGCCCGGGCATGTGAGAGATGATGATAATGATGAAAAGGTGAACGGGAGAAATGACAACGAGACGAGTTGAAAAGAGAGAGCGAGAAATCGATGGGGAAGTATAAGATGTCGATGACCCTACCAGGGAGGGGGTTTTAAAGCTGGGGAGACTGAGGAGAGATGCAAAGTTTCCCGTGGATTGTGTGGCGGCAGCGGGCAGCGAGCGGCACAAATCATTGCTTCATTACATCACGTATGACCGGGTCGCTGTCGGGCGAGCGCGGCGAATTCGGCACTCTGCAAGATCAACGAATTAGCACTTCGGGAACAATTCCATCGAACACCCAAAACAAAACACAATCTGGTGTGATGCTAAAAACCATACACAACAAAGCTGAAACAAGTTTCACAAATTTTGACTTTACCCCAGTTCGATAATGACCTATAGGCCTTACTCAATACGAATAATATTTGTGTGTATGATGGGGCAATTCATTTGTTTTCAAATGCAGGCTTTTATAACTGAATAGGGCCTAGTTGTGTTTTTAAATTGGCCCAAAGTAACACAATTTAAAGGGCTACACTCCTATGTTTTGACTCCCCCGACAATCTTAGTGTATTTTCCCGACCCTAACCCCTAACCCTACCTAGCGAATAAATCACATGGGTTTTTCGGAATAGGGTTGTCGGAACATAGGGGTGTCGGAATATATAGCAGTCACCATTATTAAAGGCACTGTACAAGTTTGATAATTACTCAAAATATATTAGCATAAAAACTGACTTGGTAACGAGCAACAGAGAGCTGTTGATAGTATAAAACATTGTGAGAAACGACTCTCTCTCTCTGAAGTGACGTAGTTTTTGAGAAAGAGGTAATTTCTCACTAAAATAATAAAAACTTCTTGCAAGAAGTTTTTATTCCTATCTGAAAGCACACAAATTTGTACAACAAGGGTGTTTTTTCTTTCATCATTTTCTTGCAACTTCGATGACCAATTGAGCCCAAATTTTCACAGGCTTGTTATTTTATGCATATGTTGGGATACACCAAGTGAAGACCATATCTGCAACTGTTTCTTTCTATTTTTTTTTTTAATATAAAAAGTACTATCAAAAGCTAGAGAATAAATTACAGGTAATTTTTCACCCCAATTTGAGTCTGAGTCAAGCATCTGAAAGCACACAATTGTCAAGGGTGTTTTTTCTTTCATCATTTTCTTGCAACTTCGATGACCAATTGGGCCAAAATTTTCACAGGCTTGTTATTTTATGCATATGTTGAGATACATCAAGTGAGAACACTGGTCTTTGACAATTACCAAACGTGTTCAGTGCCTTTAAAGAGTTGTTGTATAGTTTAGAGATGTAAAGGTGGTGAGTTTGTGTCCCGTCTTATCGGTGTATTAAGAACATTTGCTGTTTTTAGGGTAATGTGTCCGCAGTCTTTCATTCGTCGACCCCCAGCTTTAAGCCAAGCCGATTTAATGCCACAAGCCACACACACCCATAAAAGGAATGAAGAGCGTGCAAAAGTGCAAAAGCGGGATCACTTCGGTCACCTACGGGGGCCCAGCGAGCCGTATAACGGCCTGTGTCAATCATTGCACTGCGCTCCAAACACAAAATCACCGCAGTCCCTTCGACCGCTTCTCACACCGTCGTCATCTCAGCGTAGAATCCCCCCCGTCAACCACCGTTCGATATCACCCTCTATTGTTGTTTCAAGAGAGTGATGAGGAGTGAGAGAGAAAAAAAGTCATTCAACCGCTGCTTGACAGCAACTCTTCGCATCTCGCCTGGACCACACCAATCTTCGACACTCCGGTAACAGCTCTGCAGAACCGGTGCACCTCCATCATCACACGGAGGGTGACAACCGGTGTGAATCTGCCAGTAAAATAGATAATATCAAAAAGATAAAAGTCTTGCACAAGCGGGGGAGGAGAGGCTAAAAAATCCACAAGTGATGAAGTGATATTTCAACGAGACAATTGTTTTAGATTTACCCTTTGTCTTTAATTACACCTCTCGATATGGAGGAGTTCGTGACAGATCCTGACAAAAGAAGACAGCAAGTCGATGACCGACTGAAACAAATTGCATTAACTCGTCATCCGATGTAGCGCACGTCCACGTACATCGTGTGTACCGATGGAATACAGCGCGCCTCGCCCCTTCACCAGGAGAAAACAATTTGTGTAATAGTCGAGGTTGACAATATTCCATATCCAATACGTTATAATAGGAGGGGTAGGGTTCAAGGGTCATCGGTTGGTTGTTGTCAACGTATTGCCGATTATAAGCAAATTGCGCAAGAAAGATATACAATACAAGTCACCTGTGAAAGTTTCAGTTGAATACAGTGTCTAACTTATTGAGAAAACGATAAAATATAATTAGCTGTTGCAAACTGCTTACCAACCAAAAGGACCTATGGTATAAATGCAAAAAATAGTTAAAGGCATCGTACACGTAATTGTCAAAGACCAGTGTTCTCACTTCGTGTATCCCAACATATGCATAAAATAACAAGCCTGCCTGTGAAAATTTGGGCTCAATTGGTCATCGAAGTTGCAAGAAATTGACGAAAGAAAAAACACCCTTGTTGTACAAATTTGTGTGCTTTCAGTTAGGAATAAAAGACTTCTGGCTAAAAGTCTTTTATTATTTTAGTGAAAAATTACCTCTTTTTCAAAAACTACGTTACTTCAGAGGGGGTCGTTTCCTACAATGTTTGATACTATCAACAGCTCTCCGTTGGTCGTTACCAAGTAAGTTTTAAAGCTAATATTTGTTTGGAGTCATTACCAAACGTGTACGATACCTTTAATGGCCTGACGTTTCGATCCTAGCAGAGTCTTTCTCGAAGGCTAAAATGACAAGACAACACACATGAACAGGTATATAAGTGTAACAAGAGCAGTCAAGTGGACATATTACATGAACAGAGGCAGAGAGCAAACAGACAAGGCAAGGGGTAAACAATGAATAGGGAGACGGGGGGGGGGGGGGTTGGAGGGAAAACAGCAACAAGAAGCTGTCACGGTATTTTCATCAAGAACGTCGAATTCATCCACGTTTAGCGAGGTGACAGCGGGTACAAACCGCATCTCTTGTCGCATTGAGTGAGGGCAGCATTTATCAAACGGACACCACGGACATTTCCTGCAGACGATCTTTGGAGCTTATTCAAATTCGTCGACATACTATTTATTGATTTCTAATCGACGGGGGCACTTCAGATGAAGTAATTTCGCAGGATGCTTACAACCATTACCATAAGCTTTCGGATAAAATTTAAAAAAAATATTTTCGGGGTTACTCCCAAAGTATGACCCTATCTTTAAGGCTGTACCACCAATCTTATGATCCACAAGTATGACGTCATTAGCAATACCCTTAGCAACACTCGTAGCCGTAGCAGTAGCCGCAAATTCGGGTAAGGCCTTAACTGTTGTGTTCTGCTCACAGAGTGACCAAACACTTTGATGCAAAATGATGGCGTCAGGATCGCACGACACTCTGTCTCAACAATGTATTGTTAAAGGCACTGTACACGTTTGGTAATTACTCAAATATTAGCATAAAAACTGACTTGGTAACGAGCAACAGAGAGCTGTTGATAGTATAAAACATTGTGAGAAACGACTCCCTCTAAAGTAACGTAGTTTTTGACAAAGAGGTAATTTCTCACTAAAATAATAAAAGACTTCTTGCAAGAAGCCTTTTATTCCTATCTGAAAGCACACCAATTTGTACAAGGGTGTTTTTTCTTTTATCATTTTCTTGACCACTTGAGCCCAAATGTTCACAGGCTTGTTATTTTATGCACATGTTGGGATACACCAAGTGAGAACACTGGTCTTTGACAATTTCCAAACGTGTTCAGTGCCTTTAAAGGGTCTGTATACGTTTAGTAATGAATATGAAAATTAATGGCAATCAAAACTTACTTGGTTTAGAAGCACAGCAGCTTTGGATAGTATAATGCATTTTGATAAACTTCACTTGGAATAACTGCGGTTATGGAAAAGTTATCATTTTTTATCCCAAAATAATTTGAATCTGAGAAGCGTTACTGACAGTAACATTTTTCAGATTGTGTATTCCAATTGCAGATTATTCTTCCTGTGGACATAACCGCTCCAGATGTTCGGCAATATCTCAAAGACGCTACCAAATTCTGAAATGATATTTTCATAGGTTAGTTTTATTCTATATATCTACATTATATAAGATCACAACAATCGAAAGATTAAAAAACCCAAAGGTATACTTTCCCTTTTAGGGACAGTACTGCGCTCTTTAATAGTATTTCATTTAAACTAATGCACTAGTGCTGACTGTGAACCAATCAGATTGGAATGGTCTTACGTCATAATGCATTATTCATGAAGTATGACATTTGGAAAGCGCTCTAGGATCGCCCATGGAAACACTTCAAATGCATTTGTAAACACCAATTAAAAATGGGTTACTGATAACTGTTAACCAATCAGAACATGGAATGGTCTTACGTCATAATGCATTATTCATGAAGTATGCGGTTTGAAAAGCGCCTTATGATCGCCCATGGCACTTCATTTGCATTTGTAAACGCCAATTAAAAATGGGCTACTGATAACTGTGAGCCAATCAGAACGTGGAATGGTCTTACGTCATACAGCATTATTCATAAAGTATTAAGTTTGATCGCCGGTGGAAACACTTCAAATGCATCCGCAAATTTCATTTGGTTGTTGTTCATGTTCAGCAAAAAGTGGTCTCTGCTAAGTCGATCTCGTAGGGGAAATTAATTAATTTTGCAAGGAAGCTTTGCTCTAATTCATTCATCGAGAGCTATAAGAGTGTATAGCTGTAATTTATGCTCCAATAAATAACAGAATACTTATGTTTTCTTAACATTGATATACCTTTTTTTTTGAAATAGAAATTTAAAGACATAAGTTCAATCGTTGATGAACCAGACAACACTATAGTCTGGCCCTCGGACCCAGAATGCGGTGGGGGACAGACACCAGACTCCGTGCCGACAAAGTACAAATCGAAGATGCGGATATCGGAGTCTACGGGGCGATCGAAGCGCTTGGCCCCGGCAGCTGGAACTACGCTGGGCAGGGGGAAGATACCCGAGAGGTGTGAACGAGCTTTGAGGACCGGGCATTCGAGGCATCGACCGACGAGAAGTGAGAAGTTTTGTGAAGACTGGACGGAAGGGGGAGGAGAACTTGTGGCAGGAGAAGGATTTTGGAATAATAAGTGGAAAGAGTGGTGTAGTGGTGTTTAGAAACTGGCAATTATGGTGGAATAGTACACATAATTTGTGTTGGAGATGATCATAATAATTATCACCGAGTGAAGATTATTTTGTTACTATCTTAACAATTCACATATTATAAATGTAGCCACATTAAAGACCTACTTGATCGACAACGGCAACAAGTGATTTTTGCTAAAATTCATTTAAAATGTTTTCAATCAATAAGAAAATTGAGTTCACATGAGAGTAAACAGATTTTAATTGTGTAAAAAACAATAGTTTGAATACCCTTCTCCGGTGCTTTACAGAAAGATTCGCGAAAAGCCCTGTACGTCATCACGCATGTTACGTCATAAGTGGGAGCTCCGTTGCTTTGTTGCAGCATGGAGGTATAACAAAGCAACATCCCACAAATAACGTCGAAGTATTGTCATTTTAACGCACGCCGTCAACGGCAGAAGTGTTTCTAGTTTTTCAAAACCTTGAGGTTGGGACCGAATTTTTTGTTCGATAATTACGAAAAATTCAGAAGTGTACAAATATCAAAATTACATTTAAATGATAAACAAACACAATATAAACAAGTTTGAATAGCATTCCCGTGATTTTTTTTCGCCCAAGTAGCTGTTTAAAGGTATCGTACACGTTTGGTAATGACTCAAAACAAATATTAGCATTCCATATTACTTGGTAACAAGCAACGGAGAGCTGTTGATAGTTAAAAAAAACATTGTAGGAAACGACTCCCTCTGAAGTAACGTAGTTTTTGAGAAAGAGGTAATTTTTCACTAAAATAATAAAAACTTCTTGCAAGAAGTTTTTATTCCTATCTGAAAGCACAGAAATTTGTACAACAAGGGTGTTTTTTCTGTCATCCATTTCTTGCAACTTCGATGAACAATTGAGCCCAAATTTTCACAGGCTTGTTATTTTATGCATATGTTGGGATACACCAAGTGAGAACACTGGTCTTTGACAATTTCCAAACGTGTTCAGTGCCTTTAACACATCCACAAGAAACAAGAGTATGGCACTAGATAAAATGAAATACATGCAAATAACATAATTTTATGCAAACGTGTGGACCATAATTATCCATGCACGAGGAAAACGTCGTTTTCCTGATAAAAAACCCAGAATTTTGTCCCGCCAATACTACGATATTGGCGTGTGACTAGGGAATGGGGTTGGGGAATGGGGTGGGGTTGGGGGTTGAGGAATGGGGTGGGGTTGGGGGTTGGGGAATGGGGTGGGGGTCAGGTGGGGTGGGTCAGGTGTGGTGTGGCCGAGCGGGTAAGAGGACCCAAGCTCTGGTGTTTCTGATCGGCAGAGTGTGGGTTCGAGTCCTGGAGTCATGACACTTGTATCCTTGAGCAAGATATACTTTACCATAATTGCTTTGTCCTTCGGATGGGACATTAAGCCATCACAAAAAGTAGCTAAGCACAAAACATTTCTGCTTACCAGAAACAGATTACCAGCCAAAATACCATTTCGCTGTATACCCTCTGTGACTGGTATCCTGCATATTTTTTTTTGCTGAGCAGAAATCTGTTAAGCAATATTTTCTACTTAAGCAGCTCAATGAGATTGGGCCCTGGAATGATAGTGCTCAAGATGACAACGACGACAGCGACAAAGTGATGATTGTTTGCGACGATGACAAAGACAGGATGATGGTAATCTAATGATGTGGGTATTTCTTTTAGGGTTAAAAAGGGGAATATGACGACGACGACGACAATGACGACGACGACAATGACAAACTGACTGTTGAGATGAGGTAGCATTTCAAACAAAAACAAAAATGTAATCACATTCTACGACCACCCGTGGAGCTCTTTGTCACTCAAGGTCATTTACTAATCTCACAGGAAGTCCTAAAACAAAGAAGAAAGAAGAAGAAGAGGGGAAAAAAATTCCAGGATCTGATTCTCTGCTCAAAACCATCTCGGTGGGGGTCTGGCTGCTTCGTACACCGAATTGATTTTTTTTTACAGCAGCTTTCAGTTCGACCAGCAAAAGGAATTGAAGACACTCCTGAGTATTCCGAAGAAGACGGGAAATTCGTCGAGTTAAAACTATGGTTTAAAGGGTCTGTATACGTTTGGTAATGACTCTGAACAAATTAAAGGCATCGTACACGTTTGGTAATTGTCAAAGACCAGTGTTCTCACTTGGTGTATCCCAACATATGCATAAAATAACAAGCCTGTGAAAATTTGGGCTCAATTGGTCATCGAAGTTGCAAGAAAATGATGAAAGAAAAAACATCCTTGTTGTACAAATTTGTGTGCTTTCAGTTAGGAATAAAAACTCTTTGCAAAGTTTTATTATTTTTAGTGAAATTACCTCTTTCTAAAAAACTACGTTACTTCAGAGGGAGTCGTTTCTCACAATGTTTTATACTATCAACAGCTCTCCGTTGCTCGTTACCAAGTAAGTTTTATGCTAATAAATATTTTGAGTAATTACCAAACGTGTACGATGCCTTAAATGGCAGTAAAAACTTACTTGGTAAGAAGTACAGCAGCTTTGGATATTATAATGCATTTTGAGACACTTTTCACTTCGAAGTACTGCGGTTATGGAAAAATATATCACTTTTATCCCAACAAATTTGAATCTGAGAAGCGTTACCGGTATCTGACAGTAACGTTTCTACACCGCTAAAAATGACTGCCACCATTTCAGTCGTGTTCCCTGTCTACACTAGCAAGACCAATTTACTGATTATCATTCTACCAAAAAAGGAACTGACTATTTCGCTTTGGTGACTACAAAAACTGCCCCATAGATCTAGTGATTATTCATTATCCCCCAATTCAAGAATCGCATCTAAATTGAAAGTATATTTCTCAGTTAATGAATCCCCGGTTCAAGGACATGCAAGGGCCGTTGACATCCTCCGTAGCGCCCGTTTGCAAAGTCAGTTTTCCACCATTCTGATCACTGCTGATTTTCACCATCCCATTATGTCTGTTAACGCATTATATGTGCTGTATCATCCGTGATTATTATGCCTATCTGCGGGAAGAAAAAAAAACCCCGTCGAACTTCGCACCCTACCAACAAAGGCTATGATAGCCTCTTCCGATTACCTGTGACCCAACTGGTCCCCCTAGGCCCCCATTTGGAGTGGGAGGACCCGCCGATCTCCGGAGAGAGGCGGTGCCCTTTGATGGTTACCGCGGCGCAGTCTTTGTATGTCCATATAAGGAGATGTCGGCATGGCGTAGCACAGAGCGATCTAATGTCACGTGGGGTGTTCTGGGGGGGGGGGGCTTTTCCGTTGTGTGTGCTGTTGTAATTGACAACTTAGTATTGTTGGAAGGGGCTGGACTTGAACTTATAATCCGTAGATTGTACTGTCCTTGCTGGATGGTCTTACAATGAGTATATAATTAAAGTCCAGATATCGGCTAATTATCAGCGAACCTTGGCCATATTAGTCTTGTTTCAAGACGTTAATGGTTTACACCTAGTGAGTGATTCATTGATGATGCATGATACGCTGATTCATCGATAGGCACGAGCGTCTGGAAAGGAAGAATGCGATCATGCCTGAGCCTCCAAATGACTTTATACTCTGCGAGCAATTCAGGGTGTCATACAACATTGGTTCGGGAAGAGTACATACCCATCCTCTAGTCCCCAGTAAACATGAAATCAACTTATGAAACTGTCATCAAATTTGGTGGTAGCGTTTCAGAGGAAACACCGATAGCGGTTTTTATGTTTTATCTTGGATTTAAGAAATAAGCTTTGAGATTAACAAATTGCTACATCTTTTATCACCACTAATCGTGTAGAGCTGTCATTAAAGGTGTAATCTCATCGTGTTTCCTTTATCTTTTGACGAGCGTGTAGTTTAAAATACAGCCGTTGCTGACGATGGGGGCGCGTGTGCCTCCAAGGATGGCACACTCTCTTCAGTATACAGCTCATTACTTATGCAGATTATTACAGAGCGGTTCCCTACCCTCGTAGTCCCAGGCACCAATTCGATACAGTGGATTCTCAGTAACACCAACATGGAGACCAGTCTATTTGGCCATTAAATTCGGTTGCATTCATAAACAGAATAAAAACACGAGGCTCAACCATTTTTATATTACGCCTGCATTCTTAATATCGTAGTTTCGTGCACCCCCTCTTTTTAACCGTCTTGGACCCGCCCCCTGGAAGCTCCAGGAATCCAACACAGCGTCAATAATTTCCCATCACAAGAAATTTACATTAAAAACTTGAGAAGAATGGGCACAAACCCTTATTAGAGATTCATAAGTTAGCCGGGGGCAAATCACACGTTACGGTCCGGTATTCTTTTCAAATGTGTACACATCAAAGGGAAGCCGACGATCTTAATCCCAGGGATACAATAACCTCGCCTGTGGGGGCTATATGCGGGGTCGCGGTCACCTTGTGATCGTTCCCATAAACACGTCTATAAATAGACCAACCGGAACAACAGCTGATGACGTAATGATATCGGCCATGCTGCAACTTTTTGTAAATGATTTATTGGTACAAATTAAATGTATTTCTTCATTTTTTATTATTAAATTCAAGCTGGCATACAACGCTTTATTAAAATGACATCACTGATAAAATCAAAGGTTCTAAAAATTTTAAGCAATATAACAATGTATTTAAGAAATAATTATGACACATAATTATTGATAAAAAACCCCAGAAGTAACAACTGAATGATTGTGTAAAAGTTTACCTCATAAAAAGTAAAATAATGTAATGCACCTTCCCTTAAAGATGTGTTTCTCAAAATCTTTTTGGTCTTGAAAATCTTTGTTTTTTCCAGAAACCACAGATGTTCCATCCCTTTTTGGAAATTGCTTGATTCATTAGGATCCTTCCTCACTCAAACAACATCCAACACCCTTATGGTATTCTCAACACCCAAACTGTTGGCCTCTGATTATTATGGGATGCCATGTAAAGCATTTTATCGGTTAAAGGGTCACATTGATTTCAAATCTCTCAAAATGTTGCCGTTTGAAATTATTCCTTATCCTTTTTAAAACACCTACAAGTGAGTTGTAATAAGTGAGTAGCAATAAAAAAAACAAAAAACATAAATTTGTCTCTGGAAGTACCACCAGCGAAACATACGGTCCGCCATTTTGTGGTAAACATTTGGTTCCACAAAATGGCGGACCATGTTCTGTCAAGAAATCAAACAAAAAACACACAATTCAAGGGATGTTTATGTGAATCATTATATTCTACTTTTAAAACATCTTTCCAACCATATATTCATTTGAATCATAACAAATGCTTTTTATGGCCCAAAGCGCCCAAAAGGCAACATGCCCCTGTAAAGGGTCTCTATACTTCTGGTAAAACACAAAACAGAAAAGCTCACAGATTTACATTAAACTTACATGGTTTAAAGATAATGATGATAGAAAGCTTCCCTTGAAATATTACAGGCTGAGGTGCTGTAGTTTTTGAGAAATGAGTAAAACAATTAGTTTTGATCTCATGAGTCAAAAACTCGATGTTTGAAAACAGTGAAAACACTTAAGGTTTTTCCCCACATTTTTCTGGTGATTGCAATGACCGATTGAGCTTAAACTTTCACAGGTTTGTTGTTTCATGTTTATGTTGGGATACACCAAGTGAGGTTACTGGTCTTTGAAATAAACTCCCTTTAATGAGTGCAGTCCTAAAGTCCAACAAAATCAAACAAACAAAAACACTGTTACGTTTTGATTGCTGGGGTGAATAATGAATACGCTTCCAAAAGCTAATTTAATTTTTTAATCAACTCACGTCAAAAGTCAGCCCTGTTTGTATGAATATTAATTCACTACATCTTTGATTATCTATTGATGACGAACAACCCCCCTCCCCAACCATCCCCCGTTATCTTTTTAAACACAACCGTAGACACGACTTAACAAAACATAATTCATCCAGCAAAGCACACAACATGATATCGCCTCTTTCCCCCTAAACTGGGTCACCGTTTTAAAAACTAACACAGTTCCGGTGGCATCTTAATAGCATGCCCGCGTCAAAGCCATTTGGTCATCGCCTCCTCGGTGATATGCAGCGGGAAGGGTGGCCCATGTCTCGCCTCAGTGAGGAGATGCGACCGGGCGGAAGAATTTTTAAAAGCCAAGCAATTGACACACCGTTTATCCCTATATAGTTCAGGCAGCGTCTGTAGTTTACACAGGTCTGACAGCTTTTTTTAATTTATTTATTTTATCATTTAATTCCTGTGATATTTATGTTGTGACAAAAATAATAACGATGGTGATTATTTCAAGGTATTACACAGGGTTGGTAAGGATGAAAAACATCATTGTTTAATTTCTATCTGAAAGTTGACTGATTATGAAGTTCATACTAAAACCAGTGAAGCATTTCCCTCTGAAATGAAGTCATAATCGAGAAAACTGTATCTGAAAACCTAAAGAAACACAACAGCTGATTTTGGTTGTTACAACCAAAATTAAGGACAATGTGTTTACATGCTGAAAATTGTGCATGGTTTTTCACTAATTTCTCCTGACTCACACAACGGATTAGGCCCAAATTTTCACAGGTTTGTTATTTCATGTATGTATGGTTGATCACACAAAAACATGAAAACTGTCTGTGACTATTTTGTCAGCTCTTCCAATCCTGTATAACACCTTTAATGACGGATCATGAATGTGACAATTATGATAAATATGGAAATTGATATTTCTAAAAGACATTCCAACTGAATTGTCAGGCTATTTACGAACAGTTTTGCTAAATTTTTGAGGGCAAAACAATCAGAAATCAGTTTAGAGTAGGAAAGAATATCAACAATGCCTGGTTTATACAGAGCAATAAGGGTGACAGAATACAGTCTTTTACTGCTGGGAGAGTGCGAGGGGGAGGGGGTAGGGGCAGGAGGTCTGTCGTCAACTCGTCCCCCTTCACATTGAGCCAAGACCCATCCTCATTATTATTGCCCTTTTGTTTAACAGTTGAATCAGTTAAAGGCATCGTACACGTTTGGTAATTACTCAAAATATATATTAACATAAAAACTGACTTGGTAATGAGCAACAGAGAGCTGTTGATAGTATAAAACATTGTGAGAAACGACTCCCTCTGAAGTAACGTAGTTTTTGAGAAAGAGGTAATTTCTCACTAAAATAATAAAAGACTTCGAAAGCACACAAATTTGTACAACGAGGGTGTTTTTTCTTTGAACATTTTCTTGCAACTTCGATGACCAATTGAGCCCAAATTTTCACAGGCTTGTTATTTTATGCATATGTTGGGATACACCAAGTGAGAAGACTGGTCTTTGACAATTACCAAACTGGTTCAGTGCCTTTAAGCCAGGACCTATCCTCATTATGTTGAATCAGTTAAGAAGTAGATAAAATTCATATAGTTCCAACTCCATATTAAATGTAAGACTTTAATGTTTTCTTTCGTTAAGTTATGTGCAGTTTTTTCCAGAAGGAATTCCACTCTCTGTGGCTATATTTGTTTTAGAAACAATCAAAATACTAGGTCCGATTGTTGGCAGATTTTGACCCAAAAATTAGATTAAAATTTTTAACAGCTATTTTTATAGATTTAAGAAAGTTATAAGCTTTCATTTAAGGTATTGCACGAATAAATCTGCCAATGATAAGTGGTAGTTAATTAAGAAGTAAAAATGAATTACTGCTGGAATCACGACAATATCTCACGTCTCACAATGTTGCATGTTACTTTGTGCATTGTCCGCGGCATTGAAGGTTTTTGTACATTACTCGTTCTGAAACAGTATCATCTGTCAAAATTCGTTGAGAGAAATATATTTAAAAACAAAACAAAAGTCTTTCAGCAAAAATAAGGCCATGCAACTTTAATGTCTTGAGTGACATGGCCCAATTTCATAGAGCTGCTTAAGCACAAGAGCTCAGCACAACACAATTATGCTTACCAGAATAAGGTTACCAGCCAAATTACCATGTCATATGTACCATGTGAGACTGGTATCCTGCTAATTTCTGCTCGGCAGAAAATTGTTCGGCAAAATTGTCTGCTTAAGCAGCTCTATGAAATTGGGCCACGGTCTATATGTACCAACAAATCTTCCTGCCTCCCAGCCACCACCCGTGCCCCCTCACAATCTCCTTGTTCCTTTCAAACGACCCTAGTACATTGAAGTCTAATCCCCCAACCCGTCTACCCCCACCCTCCCCGGTCCCCCTACCACCCTCTCCAGTCCCCCTACCACCCTCCCGGTCCCCCTACCACCCTCCCGGTCCCCCCTAACAACCTCCTTGCTCCTTCCAAACCACCTTAGTGCATTACAGTCTAATTCGCACATCTAGGACAGCATAACGTAGTCAAAATATACAGCTCCGGGATTATGGCATTACAAGCACGTACTTCAGAGAGGTCTAACTTGAACCAATTACATCGCTCTCCCCCAGGTCTCCATTAGCGGAGTGCATCTAGCTACACATCACATTAATGGAGAGCTTGTACCCAGAGGCACAAAGTGACCTTTTTACAGCGAAGGTTTAGGAGAAGGGGGGGTGGTCAGTGTTAAGCTGGAGATATAATATGCCGTTTACAAGTGCCAAAGGTCATGCTCCTTTTATAGTGGGGGAGGGGTGTTCTACGGAAATGGGGGCGATATGAGGGGGGATGTTGTGAGTAATGCAAAGTATAACCTTCATCGAATTGCGAAAGTAATTGTTTAGTAGTGAGGTGCAGAGGTGCAGGGGTGCTGGATGGGGGTTGGAGGAGGTATTGAAAAGCTAAACTTATGAAAGGTCAATCTCTTTTGGCAGTGGGGGTCCACAAGGGGAGTGGAAAGGGGGTGGGGTCCTGGGGAGGTATTGCAAAGTAACCCATCTATCACCAAATGTCACAGCCAAGGGTCACACCTTTTGGGGTTGCAGCAATAGGAAGGGTGATCGGGTCACGGCTAACCAACCCCCCTAGTGTCAAAGGTCAAGCAGTTAACACGTTGAGCTACATAATGGGGTGGAGGGGGAGGTGGTTATGCAAAACTCAAGACAAAGCTTGTCAACCAGTGTCAGAAGTGAACTTCTTCAGGCATTGGGAGTTGGTAGCGAGAGGGTGGAGTAAGGGCTGGAATAAGGTCAAGGCTAACGATATGACCTTGTGTCAAAGGTCAGGGCTAGTTTGGCCATGAGTTAGTGGTGGTGGTTGGGGGCGGCTGAGAGAATAGCTATGTGGGTAGAGGGGTTGGAAAAGTGCAAAGCTCAAAATACAACCTGTCACCCAGTGTCAAAGGTCATAGTTGAGAGAGTTTAGGGGATGGGAGGGGCTTACTATGATAATTTTCAGGGGACATATGACGATTTGTTTGGGGGGGTATGATTATAACTAAGATAGCACAGATTTCAGTATCTATCTACAGTGATTTCAATTGTTCTCATCATAGATTCACATAAAAAATGGCAATTCACGGCTATTGAATTTATTGCATTATATTGCTACATAAACACACATTTATTCAGCTATTTAAAAAAAATACTGAATGCCATCTTTGTTGGTTTAATGGAGCATAGTTTTGGAACCAACGCACACAGACCAACAGGGTACCAGTCGTCTGACAACAAAATTAACAAAATTTACAAAAGAACCCTGGCTGGTACCTGGCATGTAAAAAAACCCATTGCTATGTAGCCACACCGAGGAGAAGTTAACTGGTTCCCCTCCACACAACAAACACAAAGTTAACCAACACATTTTGGCCGGTATCTCGCATCTCAACCCATCCTTGCTGGCGGACTTCGCAGCCAGGGAAAGTGAACTGGTAACTCTCCATAACGATATTACACCAATACAATTTTACCCCCTGACCCTGGTGGGTACCTCGCTTGTAGACCTTGCATTTACTGTTAAGTGTCACGTACAGCCAAGTCGAGGAAAAGTCAACGGGTTTCCATCCCAAAAACATAATCAAAAATTTTCTCGACAAAATCTCATTAGCACATAACATTCCTTCTTTGCCAAGTTAAAGGGAATGTTAACTGGTTCCACTCCCATTAGACCTGACCAAAATACAAATATTCAAGCAGATTTTGGCTGGTACTTGGCATCTTGATCAAGCAATTAATACATGCCATCTTAGCCAAGTTGCGAGAGAGTGAACAGGTGCCCCGTGACCGACTAACCTTCCCAAAATACAAATAAACCCAACGGATTTCGGCTGGTACCTGGCATCTTGATCGAGGCTTACCGAGTGATTCCGGAAGCTCCTAGTCCAGGGGCAGTGAAGTGGCTCGACTGCCCGCTCCCGGCTGTAGTTGTTTGGTCTCTCGGGTCTTATGTAGAGAGGTCAAGAGGTCAGCCATCGAGACGGGACGGAGAGATTCTTCTGCCTCAGCCAGAGTCTCCTCACTGAGGGAGTAAAAATTCAAGAATTTTGAAGAAAAAAAAAAAATACTTTACAAAAAGTATTCCATCAAAATACAAACAGAATAAACAATGATTTTTTGTTAAGTATCAATCATGAACATATCATGAATGAATGTACTGTGCAAAGACAAGCATACATATACAAACAAAAAAGTGCAACAATTCAAATAGTGAAGAGAGTTAAAGCAATAACAACAGACTTGATTAATAAACAAAACCACAAATTTATGCTTGTGAGGTAAACATTTACTTTTTTTAATTATTCAATAAAAATACATCAAAAGGTAAAATTGACAACAACTTAAAAGTGGGGTCGTAAATTGTTTTTTTTGTCAACCGTAAAGCTGATTTATAGGCAAAATTATAAAGAAAGATACATCAAAAGTCACATGTAAAAGTTTCAGCTGAATACTTGCTGAGAAAACAGCAAATAAACTGTCACTGTATTTTCACAAGAACATAAAATCCATCAACATTTAGCATGGTAACAGCGGGTACCAACCGCATCTATGGCCGCAGCATTCACAAACGGACACCAACCCTTAGAAATCTGAGAAACAATTCATGCATGAATCGTTTCCCAGAATCTAATGATTTTGGGTGAAAAGTTAACCAAACCATATTACCTTGAAGGGAATCCTTTCTCAAAACAGTTTATACCATCAATAGTGCTTGTCAGCAAGTAAGTTTTTATGGTTGTTCATTTTTGGAGTATTTACTAATCTATGACCATACCTTTAAAGGAAATTTTCAAAACTGATATGCCACAGGCCATTTTCAAAACCAATGCTTAGGCTTCAGTGTTCTCCAACTTTGAAAATAAAGGTTGGTGCTTGGTGTGGTGAAAACTGCGAGGGGGTACGTACAATGCGAGCGGGAAGCCCCTACGGCGTGGGGTTCACGATCCTAGATGCTCTGTGGTGCATTCTAAGGTGAATCCTGGCCACTTTCCTCAGACTTTTTTGAGGAAATATTTTTACAGTTTTTAAGAACACAAAGTAAAATACTGGTTTTCTAAACACTTCCTTGAAATAAAAACCAATTTAATTTAATTTATTGGTCCCAATTTATCTTAGGCACCCACTAGAGGAAACGTATGTGTCCGGTAGCCCGACCGCATTTCTTTTTCTTACCTTGTAATTCCGTGTTACTAGTGTGCTCAAAAAAAAAACAAAAAAAAATAAAAAAAGGGTTTTTTTTTTTTTTTTTTTAAAGCTTGGCGGCGATTATTAAAGCGTGGCGCGCGCCGCAGAAAGCGTGGCGGTGCGCCACGTCTTTTCTATAGGTTGGAGAACACTGGGTTTAGCCTTTGGTTCCGGCTTGGGCACTATACCCCTGTTTGAAGGACCGTGACCAAGCCAGAGCCCAGGCAGGAGTCGAAGCGGAAGCTCTGGTTTAAATTTTTTAAAGGGCCAACACCCAAATGACCCCTGACCTAAGAACCACGACCCCTGACCTTGGTGATTGTCTCTGATCCCTTATGTAGTCTCTCATGGTATAAATGCAGGCGTTACGACACATCTCTCTAAGATCACTCCCAGAAAACCCATCTGTTTGGTCGGCAATCTCACTCAAATTAACGCCCTCTCCTAACTGAAAAAGGAAAATAAATCAAAAAGAACATTGACAAAAACTCTAAAATATGATTTTTTTTTTAACCCTTACACCGATGTGTATGAAGCACTATATACTCGGTGCTTTCCCAAGTTCTGTGAAAAAATCCACAGGCAAATCACTCGGCTGGGATTCGAACCCACGACCTTTGCATTGCTAGAGCAGATGTCTTACCACTAGACCACCGAGCTAACCCGGTGACTAGAGGCAGTTCGAATCCTAGGTTTTAGCAGCGGGTACCGCAACGACTCATCGATTAACACCTACTGAAACTCTAAAATATTAATAAAAATAACAATTATGTCACCGTGGTCAAGTGGTTAGACTGCAGGACTTGCAATCACAAGGTTGTGGGTTCGAATCCGGTCAGGCTAACCGCTGATTTCACAATGACATTGTCGTCTTGTTACCGAATCACAATTTAATGGTTTGTGCGATTCATAATCACAGACGTTAAACCAATGTTTGTCTTTGTTAACTTGGTTAACCAAATAGTTTTTAGTCCTTGAGAATTTTTTGATTGGTAAATAAAACCGAAATGTCTTAAACTGAAAAACAAGGTGGTATGAGAGAGATTGGCTGTTGCCAGCTTGACGTTAAACCCCCCTTGTGGGAGTTTTTCCAAGTTCCCTTGATTGGAAGATCATCTGAACAAACAAACAATTAACAATAATAATGTGTGTTTAATATGCATCATATTGTCATAACTTAAAGAGATTATAAACATGGTGTCACCTAAAACCATTTTACCTTCACCATGCAAACCTTAAAAATAAATTTTCAGTTTCCAGATGAAAATTCAAAATTTGAGAACAAAAGTTTCAGGAATGATTTAGGATGAAGCTTACCTTCTCCGTTCGAAGAATTATTTTAAGTATACTCTGTCGCTCCCTCTTTCCCTGAAACGTTAAAAAAATTAAAATTTAAAACAACGGAAAATTTAAAAACAACCGATCACTCTCATCAACTTCTAGAATGCCCCATACTTAGATTCTGCCTTGTGATTGGTGGGTCAACTCACCCCATACTTAGATTCTGCCTTGTGATTGGTGAGTTGACTCACCCCATACTTAGATTCTGCCTTGTGATTGGTGGGTCGACTCACCCCATACTTAGATTCTGCCTTGTGATAGGCAAGTCATTTCATTTCTTTTCATTTCATTTCAACTTAACATTGTTTTACGGTTAAACCCTAGTGTTAAATGTGACTTACAGGCAATCCAATATGAAAGGTTGTCGGCATTCGCCTTAGTATTGCTGGATCTACGTCTCTAGGTCTGTTGGTGGCACCCATTAAAATGACCTAAAAACATAAAAATATAACAAAGATATGACTATGATTATTAAATCTTCCAACTGTCTGACCATATAACACATCAACTGTGGTTTTGAATGATAGATAAACTACGCCAGCCTGCACTATAATAAGTGGTGATGAATGCATCTACACAGTACAAAGTCAACCCTCCTACTGTCTGACCATTCAATATCATCAACTATGGTTTTAAATGATAGACAAACTATGCCAGCCTGCAATATGATATCATGTGGTGAATGCATCTACACAGTACAAAGTCAACCCTCCTACTGTATGACCATTCAATATCATCAACTATGGTTTTGAATGATAGAAAAACTATGCCAGCCTGCAATATGATATCATGTGGTGAATGCATCTACACAGTACAAAGTCAACCCTCCTACTGTCTGACCATTTAATATCATCCACTGTGGTTTTGAATGATAGATAAACTATGCCAGCCTGCAATATGATATCATGTGGTGAATGCATCTACACAGTATAGAGTCAACCCTCCTACTGTTTGACCATTCAATATCATCCACTATGGTTTTGAATGATAGATAAACTATGCCAGCCTGCAACATGACATCATGTTGTGAATGCATCTACACAGTATAGAGTCAACCCTCCTACTGTTTGACCATTCAATATCATCCACAGTGGTTTTGAATGATAGACAAACTATGCCAGCCTGCAATATGACGTCATATGGTGAATGCATCTATACAGTACACAGTCAACCCTCCTACTGTCTGACCATTCAACATCATCCACTGTGGTTTTGAATGATAGATAAAACTAAGCCAGCCTGCAATATGATCAGGGTGATGGCATCTGCACAGCATACAGTCAACCCTCCTACTGTATGACCATTCAATATCATCCACTGTGGTTTGGAATGATAGATAAACTATGCCAGCCTGCAATATGATATCTTGTGGTGAATGCATCTACACAGTACACAGTCAACCCTCCTACTGTGTGACCATTCAATATCATGGTGAATGAATCTACACAGTACACAGTCAACCCTCCTACGGTCCAATCATTCAATACCATCCACTGTGGTTTTGAACAATAGATAATTTATGCCAGCCTAAAATCTACAATATGATATCTCGTGGTGAATGCATCTACACAGTACACAGTTAACCCTCCTACTGTCCGACCATTTAACATCCAATGTGGTTTTCATAATCCCTGTCCTACCTCACAACTGTTGTCCGTGATGAGACCGTCCCACATGGTCATGAACTGAGCTTTCATCATTGCGGTTGCTTCGTGGTCATGGCTTGCTCTCGATCTCAAGAACGAGTCTATCTCATCGATGAAGATGATTGCCGGTTGTAACTTGACGGCCTTCATAAAAATGACAAAACAACAAGTTCAACAAAACAATAGTTACTTTTTATGTCAATTTCATATTCCCTTATTTCAATTTCTGAGAAGATTTAAACAAAAAAAACAAAAAAATGGTGAGAAATCGCCTAACTTCACAAGGCCGGCTGACCACTTCAAGGTGAGGAATACACTTAACTGGTTTGGGCTGTTGACCAATTCAACTGTCACCAGGGGCACGCTGCCACCTACTCCTGGGGCTGAAACAGGGTTACCCCCTTCACAGTCCGTAAGGATGTAGGCATGGGTATCATCCACTAGGAGCCTGGCTGGTAGAGCAGAATGCACTACCTTCCCAACTTTTTACGAAGCAATTATGGTTAAGTGCCTTGCTCAAGGGCACATGATGTCATGACCAGGATTCAAACCCACACTCTGCTGCTGACAACACCAGAGCTTGGGTATGGTGAACGCACGACTACGACACTCGTTTGTCAAACGGGTGTGAAGGGTGACCGATGGAAACCAAGGATTGTAACAAAAGGGATCAATGTGTTCAACAGACTGAGGATGTTCTCGTTTGGCTCATTTTCATTTTGCAAACGGCATTTTTGCAAAAGTCCTCGGTTTCAGAGACACCTCTGGGGATGTGTGTAAAAGGCAAGGGGGCGGGGGGGGCATTGAGAAAATACTGATCTACCCACCAATGAGAAGACAGCGGAGGCCAGTTTCTGTGACTCTCCGTACCATTTGTCAGTCAGGTTGGAGGCCTGAAGATTGATAAAGCGGCACCCTGCATCCTTGGCGATGGCCTTGGCAATCATGGTCTTACCGCAGCCAGGAGGGCCGTAGAGGAGCACACCTATGGTAAGAAACCAAAAATAAACTGGTTGTAACACTGAAGGGTTAAACGCAAAATAGACCAATCAATAAGACAATTACGCTTGACGCAAGTGCGGAATTCTCTGCTTCCGTAAGTGCAGATTCTTTGTTTACGGTAAACAGAGCCATAAAATTGGACCATCCCCCCAAAAACTACTCTACTAAACGACTCTCTAACCTAACCTTTCGGCGGCTGCATCAACAACGACATGATGCATGGGCTGAATTCCCTGCTTCCGTAAGCACTGATTCTTTGTTGACAGTAAGCAGAGCCATAAAATTGGGCCATGATCCCCCCAAAAACTACTCTACTAAACGACTCTCTACCCTAACCTTTCGGCGGCTGCATCAACACCAACATGACGCAAGGGCTGAATTCCCTGCTTCCGTAAGCACCGATTCTTTGTTGACGGTAAGCAGAGCCATAAAATTGGGCCATGATCCCCCCAAAAACTACTCTACTAAACGACTCTCTACCCTAACCTTTTGGCGGCTGCATCAACACCGACTCTTTAAACAGATGTTTCTTCTTCATCGGTAGCAGGATCGTTTCTCGGATCTCAGAGCAGATCTCCTCAAGGCCCCCGATGTCTCGCCAGCTTATTGACAGCGTCAGCGGGTCGACGAGCTGTGCTGCGATACTCATCTCATAATCACTGAGATTCACTCCTTGGACTCCGATACTCTTCATCAGCTTCTCTGCCTGTTGGTGCAAACAAGAATTGAGGTTATATTTAGCTCTTGTAATTGACATTTAGCTAACAAATTGTTAGAAAAAAGATACCAGCCAAATGACCATATGTGGTTCCTGGTTTACTTTGGCTCAGCAGTATTTGTTGCTTTTAAAAGCAGAGAAACTTTATGGCTTGCTTAGCGAAACAATCTGGGCCCAGTTTCATGGCTCTGCTTACCGCCAAATTCTGCGCTTGCGATCACCGTTATCCGCATACAGGGCAAGTGCGGAATTTCTGCGATAGCTGTGTAAGCGAAGATTGCCTAGTAACGTGGAGTACGCACAGGCACAAAAAGTAGCTAAGCACATCAAAATTATGCTTACCAGACTAAGGTTACCAGCCAAACTACCATGTTGCGTGTACAATTTGTGACTGGTATCCTGCTCATTCCTGCAAAGCTTTCTGCAAAATATTAGCTTAAATACATACTTGCAATGATCGTA
This sequence comes from Plazaster borealis, assembly GCA_021014325.1. Taxonomy (NCBI): domain Eukaryota; kingdom Metazoa; phylum Echinodermata; class Asteroidea; order Forcipulatida; family Labidiasteridae; genus Plazaster; species Plazaster borealis. Next base: position 15,062,588 of record CM037468.1, on the reverse strand, counting down.
ACCCTCCACCGCGATGGTCCCTGGCCGGGGGAGGGTTATGATCATCACAACTACCCAATGACAATGTACCTGTTCTTTCGCTTCTTGTTTTTGCTTTCTTGTAGGGTCCATTGCTTTGACGATCCATCGTACTCCGTAGTAAGTGGATACACCAAGTATAGCAAGCCGGAAGACTAGACCAAAGATCTCACTCTTTGTCAGGCTCAGTTTTATCGATCGTGTCGTTCCTTCTGATTCCGACATGATGAACTACTTGTAGTTGAAGACTTCAAACTTTATGGCAAATCTGAAAAAGAAACAAATCATTTTTTTTAACTTTCAGGTATGATTATCGTTTAATTTCCTCAGCACAAATTCATTCCCATCCTCTAGGTACTTATTTATTTATTAATTATTTATCCTGGGTGATCCTTTCAGTCCGAAAAAACTAACTGGGGTCAATTTCACAAAACTCTTCCTAACTTAGGACTAGTCCTAGGCAATGCTAAGAGATAGGATTAGTCTTAAGTTAAGACTGGTCAGTTACTGGTCCTAACTTCAGATAAGCCTGTTGGGCGCAATCTTTGAAGATGACCTTTTTTAAAATTCGCGCGGTGTGCCATTTTTTTACTGCGCGAACTTTGTTTCCTTGCATGATTTTAAAATTTGCTCAGGGTAGCTCTGGCGCAATTTTTGAACACCGCGCGATCTTTGTCGAATCGTCACCACTTGTCGTAAAAAATAAGCTGTATGAAGAAAATGTACCTCAATAGTTTAACAGGATAGGTTCATAGTAGCATTATGCTGGATCTTTACTAATGTCTGAAGTGATTTTTTTGTTCAAAAACTTGGAGAATGTTGAAGAAACAGGGTTGCTCACGAACAGTAAGTTCATAATTCCTTTTGACAAAAGGATGCTGGTATATATTTCAAGATGGCGATGGTAGATTAATATTAATAATAATAACTTTCGATTTTTATAGCGCATAATAATTAACACTTAATTCTCTATGCGCTTTACAATGAAAGAGTACGCTTTACAATCTACAACAACATAAATAAGAGGACAACATAACACCACTACATGCAAAGCGACACATCAAAACAAGAATTAGGTGTCGGTGTGTACGTGCATGATGGTACGTGCACGTTGCACCCGCACCCCACTAAATTAACTCCCACGGCATACAGTGTAAAATGCTGAATATCCTTTATTTCAGGGTCTTTGCCATCCAAAATACCTCAAATTGGAAGTCAACAACCACACGTCACAATTTGGAAATTGTTTTACACTTTCCCCCTTTTAATTGGGCTCCTGTCTTATCATGGAGGAAAGAATGGTCTAATTTATTATATAATATTTTGAGGGCCTATACAAAATATTAATGAGGCCGATGCTCTGTTTTCTCCCTATTTATCCTCTCCCCTTTTTGTTGTCGTATGGTCAAACTTGTTGTCGAATCTGATCGGTAATTTCCCTTGCAAAACTCATCAAAGACTTCCTCCATAATAATGGAGGAAGTCTTTGATGATTATTTGCGGTAGCTTGTGATGTGATGAAAAACTGTGTCAGGACACTTGTCCTGAAGGAAATTGTTTATGCAAACCGTGTAGTTCGTGTCAATTTCGTGTCCCAGCCGCGCAATTTTTATTTGTGTGGGCAAACTTTAGTTCAAAATCGCGCGTGCAAATTTTGAAATTGGCTTGCGCGAATTTTAAAAAAGGCCATCTTCAAAGATTGCGCCCAACAAGACTTATCTGCCCCAGGCCCCGTAGGCTGTCAATTCGCAGATCACCTTCTCTAAGTCAGACACTAAACTAACCTACACTACACCATATTAAAAACAGTAACCTAAAATAGAAAGTAGAAGCGTAGCTAGGAGAAGAGTAGAACCTAGAAATGTTTTATGGCACTTTGGGGATGATTTTTTCACAAATGTCAGTGTAAAAATAAGTGTAGTGAACGCAAAGGGTGATTGGATTTGGCGTCTTTTCCTAAAGTAAAGCCCTCCATGAGTTGGCAATGGCAGGACAAACACTGCCAGTGCCAACAACTGCTTTCGATCATGATATTTGATGAATAATTTACAAAATGTTTCTTTGACTTTTTATTTTATTAAATTTAGGCCTAATTATTAAAAATTTACTACTTCCAAATTCTTCATGTTCATTCAAATTATTTATTATATTACATATTATTTTATTATTACATTTTCTTTTTCTGATTTGTGGTTCTTCTTAAGTTCTTTTAAAGGGAACTAATTCCGAAAATGCTGTACGGCAAAATAGCGTTTCGGGTGAATTACTGTCATGAGTCATGACTGTCGCCGGTAAATTGTCCATTGCGCCCCTTGGATCATGGATGGCTGGGCCGGGTGTGTGGGACTGATGGTATGGTGGCAGTGTTTTAATTTTCAGGGACAGGGAGTATTTTTACTTTTTTACTACAAAATAAAACCAAACACCGCATTAGTATTAAAAGAAAATGAACACAAGTATAAACATGAAATAATGCAAATAACACACAGCTTTTGTTTGACCTTTTATCGTGTTTTTCATGAGGCTAAAGTGTTCCAAAATCAACGAATCTTACCTTCGAAACTTGGATGGCAAGCAGGAACTGGAAACCCATGCCGCACTATTGTTCAAGAGAGGGCGCTATTTTCTATAGATTGCGACATCATTTATATCGACTTTGACCTTCGCACAAAAAAAAGAAGTCCGTGGCGATTCTTATTATTCGAATGTGAGATTCGATATTGCATCTCCGGGGGAAGTCTTGGAGTGGGCGGGGCTTGGGGCAGATGGGGTGGGAGTTGTTCGCTGAAACATGAGTTGATAACATACAAACCACTGTATTTGTGGCAACATGCATTGATTTATACCACATTTGAACATGAATTAAACCATTAAACATGGATTACCGTGCAGAATTAATAAAATATGTTGATGTTGTGGGCGGAGCTTCAAATAGCTTCCTAAATTCGATTCTCTACCATTGTAATCGGTGATAAGTCGGGTTGCAACAGTCGACTCCTTATATGCCGCAAGCACGTTGTTGTACTTTAACTTTTCTTGGTCTTTGGAAAACCACGTGTGTTCGGGTCTTGTGAACGAACTACTGAGCAACTTTCTCAAAGTTGAAAGTGTAACTGGTAGAGCAGCCACCGTCAGTATGAGCACCACGGTTCCCAGTAGGTTATTCTCGTATATTTACGGGTTTCTGACGGAGAATAAGTTGAAGAAGACGGCCAAGGCTCTTCAACAGGAGACGGGATCGGTGAGTGGTCGACGCGGTGGGTTGCCCAGTTTCCGGACGAACTTATCATAATTTTTGTATTGCTACTTTTACGGTACTTCTACCTCCATGGTACTTATCATTGACAACAATGTAGCTTCATTAAAAAAATTCTAATTTTATGGGTTATTATTTTAAAGATTTACAGTTAGTAAGAAATTGTTGTCATATAAAAAATGATTTGAAGAAACAGACGACATCAATCAATTCAACTTTTTTGTTCAAACATGTCATGCTAATTTATTGTATTGTATTGTAACCATCTGGGCCCAATTTCATGGCACTGCTTACCAAATAATTATGCGCTTACGCGCACTGTAACGTGTGTATTTCTATGGGACGCAGCTGGGCGTAAGCGCAGAATTCCACGGTAAGCAGTGCCATGAAATTTGGCCCTGGTCAGTGAAAGAAAATTTATATATACAATTACAAATTTCTCTGTGTCACGTCACTTTCTATCCCCTGTGTAAATGTTGTTGGTAGTTGAAAATTTTATTGTAATGAGTGGGAAAATCCAAAATGAATTTCTATCTTAATGTTTGTTTGCTGTTTGTTTGTATGTTTGTATTTAGTTAGATGTTCAATGTTGATGTTTTTTCTAAACTTTATTCACTTCAACTTTGTAGATTTGATTTCACATCACAGGTGGTCAGTTGCGTTAATCGTAACCTTTGATCCTCCCGACAATCAAAGTTTATGATTTTTGCAACTGATCTCTTGTGTGACTGGAGGTTGTTTTGGAAACATTTATTGTTCAAATGGTTTTCATCTAAAAATAATGCGAGGGTTACATTTTGCTCTTTCAACAGCCCATTCATCCACCAAAAAATGAAGACGCAAACTTGATGGAGATTCTGAAATCGTATGACTTGGTCTCCCCGACGAAAGGAAGCAAGCGAAAAGCAAAATCCAGCGAACCCGTACAGCAATCAGCCACAAAGAAACAAAAGATCTTATCGTCAAAGATCACACCATCAAAGATCACACCGTCAAAAAAGACTCCGTCAAAAAAAACACCATCCAAGACCACTAAAACAAAAGCAAAGTCACCCAAGGGACCACCAGCCAAAAAGCTTAAGGCACATGTGTCAAGCTCTGAGGATGATTCCAGTTCAGATTCTGAAGCAGAGAAGACGCAAAAGCCAGCCAAAAAAGAAGCCAAAAAACCAGCCCCCAAAACAACCCCAGCAAAAGCTCCCCCAAGCTCTGATGATTCAAGTTCTGATTCTGACTTGGAAAGTGATAAAGAAACTAAGAAGCCAGCCACACCTAAACCACAACCCAAAAAGACTCCAGTCAAGGGTCAATCCAAAGCCGATTCATCGTCCAGTTCTGAAGATTCAAGCTCGGAGAGTGAAACGGAGGTCGCACCAAAAAAGCCGTCGGTGGTTGCGAAACCCCAGACTGCAAAAGCACCAGCAAAGAAACAGATGAGTAAAGATGCATCCTCCAGTTCAGAGGAAGACTCTAGTTCGGATTCTGACAGCGACGATGAAAAATCCAAGAAGAAGCCAGTTTTAACAAAACAAGTGAAGAAAACTCCGGAGCCAGCAAAGAAAGTACCTGTGAAGAAACAGGCTGATTCCTCTTCAAGTTCCGAAGATTCCAGTGATGATGAGGATGACACAACCACAAAGAAACCACCTGTCAAACCAACGACAAAGCCAGCAGCCAAATCACCAGCGACAAAGCCAGCAGCCAAATCACCGGCGACAAAGCCAGCAGCAAAATCACCGGCAGCAAAAGTAAAAGAGGCATCCTCTAGCTCTGAAGATTCAAGCTCGGAGTCCGAAGATGAAAAAGCAAAGAAACCTGCCCAAGCTAAATCAACCCCAGCTAAACCAACCCCAAAAGCACCCGCTCAAAAACCAGCTGTAAAGAAAGATTCATCAAGTTCAGAAGATTCAAGCTCGGAGTCCGAAGATGAAAAAGTAAAGAAACCTACCCAGGCTAAATCAACCCAAGCAGCCAAACCAGTCCCTAAAGCACAGACTAAAAAACAAGCCGTAAAAAAAGATTCGTCAAGTTCAGAAGATTCAAGCTCGGAGTCCGAAGATGAAAAAGTAAAGAAACCTACCCAGGCTAAATCAACCCAATCAGCCAAACCAGTCCCAAAAGCACAGACTAAAAAACAAGCCGTAAAAAAAGATTCGTCAAGTTCAGAAGATTCAAGCTCGGAGTCCGAAGATGAAAAAGCAAAGAAACCTACCCAAGCTAAATCAACCCCAGCAGCCAAACCAGCCCCTAAAGCACAGACTAAAAAACAAGCCGTAAAAAAAGATTCATCAAGTTCAGAAGATTCAAGCTCAGAGTCCGAAGATGAAGAAGTAAAGAAACCTACCCAGGCTAAATCAACCCCAGCAGCCAAACCAGCCCCTAAAGCACAGACTAAAAAACAAGCCGTAAAAAAAGATTCGTCAAGTTCAGAAGATTCCAGCTCGGAGTCCGAAGATGAAAAAGTGAAGAAACCTACCCAGGCTAAATCAACTCCAGCAGCTAAACCAACCCCAAAAGCACCCGCACAAAAACCAGCTGTAAAGAAAGATTCGTCAAGCTCAGAAGATTCAAGCTCCGAGTCTGAAGATGAAAAAGTAAAGAAACCTGCTCAAGCTAAATCAACCCCAGCTAAACCAACCCCAAAAGCACCCGCACAAAAACCAGCCGTAAAAAAAGATTCATCAAGTTCGGAAGATTCAAGTTCAGATGATTCCAGTTCGGACTCCGAGGATGATAAAACAAAGAAACCTACACAGGCCAAACCAACCCCAGCGAAACCAACCCCTCAAAAACAAAAACAAGCCTCAAAAGAAGATTCAAGTTCGGAAGATTCGAGTTCTGATGAAGACACTAAGAACTCCTCGCAGCCTGTAAAGAAAACAACGCAGCAGAAAGGTCCAACAGCTAAACCCACTAAGAAAGACGCCAGCTCAAGCTCTGAAGATGACAGCGATAGCTCCAGTTCGGAGGATGAAGAAAAAAAGACCAAAGCACCACCTGCGAAAATTGCCACAAAAAGTACTTCACAATCAAAGCCGGTGAAAAAATCACTTGCAGCTAAGCCCAAGAAAGATTCATCAAGCTCAGAAGATTCCAGCTCGGAGAGCGAACCTGAATCCAAGAAAAAGCCTGCTGCCGTTAAACCTGCTCAAAACTCCAAGCAAGGAACCAAGAAACCAGTCAAGGCTGAAAGCTCCAGTAGCGAAAGTAGCTCTGATGATTCAAGCGATGAAAGCGAAACGGAGAAGAAACCAGCCCCGAAATCTCAGACCCCTAAAACTCCTTCTTCTACGACGAAAGCAGTTTCCTCAAGCTCTGAAGATTCCAGCTCGTCCGAGAGTGAAACGGAGGCGAAGAAAGCAGTCGCACAGACAAGAACGATAACCCCCGCACAGACGTCCAGGAAAGTGCAGAATGGTAGGGCGCCCTCCAGTCAGGTTGCGAAGACAAATGGCAAAGACAGCGACAGCAGCTCTGATGAGTCGAGCTCTGACAGTGACGGGGAGAAAGTTGGGATGAAGAAAGTGTTAACAAAGGTCAGTGAGAAGCAAATTTCACTTTTCACATAATTACTTACTTAATTACTTAATCCTCTTTTTTGTCCCCAGTGGGACAAAAGGCTGCACCTCTCACATAATGCAACTTGTAATTCTTGTGTTTTTTAGTCTATTTAACCTTGACGATTTGCTGAACGAGCGGAAAAATATTTTTCTTTAATTTGAAATGCTAATAATCAAGAGACATGATCGCCTGTGAAAATTTGGGCTCAATTGGTCACGAAGTTGCAAGAAAATGATGAAAGAAAAAACACCCTTGTTGTACAAATTTGTGTGCTTTCAGTTAGGAATAAAAACTTCTTGCAAGAAGTTTTATTATTTTAGTGAGAAATCATCTCTTTCTCAAAAACTACGTTACTTCAGAGAGAGTCGTTTCTCACAATGTCTTATACTATCAACAGCTCTCTGTTGCTCGTTACCAAGTCAGTTTTTATGCTAAAATATATTTCGAGTAATTACCAAACGTGTAACGTGCCTTTTAACCACATTACTTAAAAAACAACAAGTTACCATTTACATGTTATTTCTTGGAAACTATTCCAGTTTGCACGAAGGTAATCTCCCCCAAATCCAAAGAAAATCTGAATTTTAAGAACCTTGTAATTTTGGAAATCTGTGTTTGAATCAAGAAGTATCCGATTTGACCTTATACCTTATACCGGATATGTAGCAGAGGGTGTGTTTCCCCCCCTGTATGTTCCCATACTTGAACACACTCTTTTCCTCCTGTACGAAGTACCCCCCTCCCCCTTAAATCCTCTAAAGAATTCCTGAGATTCCCAGAACACAATAAGAGGGGGGGGGGTACACCATGCCACATATCGAGCACCAAATGTTTGACCTCGTTCCCCCTGACGCAATTGAAATCAAAAGTTCAAGGGTCAACTTTGAAACTTTCATGAAGCTATTAAAAATGATATGCACACATTGTGATATTAATGGTGTTCCCGTTTTACATCAATAGAAGAAGTCCAAGTCATCGTCATCGTCATCATCCAGTGACGACAGCAGCGACGATGAAGACAGTAAACCAGCCAACAAGATGCTACCGATACCCTCCCCAGACACTCCATCTCCAGCTCAGAAGATGAAGCAATCCCCTGCAACAGTACCACAAGCAGTAAGTCCAAACAATTTTGCTTTTGGTTCTTTTAAAACCCCCATCACGGTCCCTCCACATACCGTGCCAAATACAACAGAATGCAACACAGTTGAAATGAGAAGCTTGAAAAGTCTAATAACCCTAACCCCCATCAGGGTCCCTCCACATACCCTGCCAAATACAACAGAATGCAACGCAGTTGAAATGAGAACCATGCCAAATGCAACAAAATGCAACAAGGGATTTTGTTGCATTGTGCAGGCATGTTGTTTGTGTTAGGACTGAGCAAGGGGGGTTTGCCCTGCTAAATGCAACAGTATGCACATAAGTGTAGTGGTGACTACAACAAAATGCAACACCAATATGAAGTCACTTGACTGCTAAATGCAACAAATTCAGTCAAAGAATGACATCTGAGTTGACTGCCAAATGCAACAGATTACAACAACTTTTACCATTTGGTGCATATTGTTGCCTTTAGCATGGTTAGGGTTATGCATGAAACTTGTGAATCTTCCAGACCATCCCTGATTATTTTCTCGGAATTGTCAGAATTATTTTCCATGGAGAGTGTCGTTGGCACCAAGAAAACCCCGGAACCCGACAAAAGCCAAGAGAACAAAGATGCTCTTTGAAGCACCACTTCCTCCTCTTTTTAAGACATACTCTGTTCATTTAAATTCAAGGTAAAGTGAAACGAACAAATAATTTTGAGAAACATGTTGACTGCCAACTTCAAGTTATTTGGTAGTAATAGTTGGAACAGATGTGTACTCATAGAAACAGGTATACTTTACTCGATTCTCCTCTACCAAAAATTCATTGAACTTTGAAATTCAAGAATGTTGGTTGGAAACAATTTGTTGTAATTATTTCTCAGCACTCCGATGCTCTGTTGCTATCCATGCAAGATATGAGCTGAAAATTCTGCAAACTTTGAACTCTGTGTTTTCTTTCTTTTGTGCAGAGCAAGCCCGCTCCCTTTCGGAGGGTGAGGGAAGAGGATCATGTGATTGACCCAAGACTTCAAGATAACTCTTTTGATGCAAAGGTAATACAAATAATAATATAATAACTATTTTTTATATAGCGCTTATCATTTTTCCAGACAGGTTTTTTAATTATGACACCAATTTATGTAACACCTTGTATAGGGTTTACAAGGTGCTGCGGCGCATTCAGCAGCCACTGCCAGAAACACCAGGGCAAACCCCCTTCTCTTCGCGATAAGTGTAACTGGGTTCTTTTACGTGCATTACATAACACTCGGGACCTACGGCTTTACGTTCCAATAACGAAGCAATAATGGTGAAGTGTTCTTTGCTCAAGGACACAAGTGTCAAGACCGGGACTCGAACTCACACTCTGCTGATCAGAAACACCAGAGCTAGAGTCCAGTGCACTTTGACCTCTCGGCCACAACATGCCCGATTTGTTGGCACAACTTCAGTGTGCATAGGGGCCATGTCCGACAGTCAACGTGGGGGCAGCCAAAAGCACTACATGCAGAATAAACACTTAAGTAGCACAGGGGGTATTTTTTTAACAGTGTCTTAGGCCGTTTCCGAATTTGTTCAGCCAATTATTCTACCTCTGTTTCTAGATAACTTGCAATGGGGCTGTTTTGTAACGCCCACTGGCAATCTTCGAGGGGCAAGTTGATGTAATTGTTTTCAATTTGTAATTTTTCCTCCCGATTCTTCCAACAGAAAGGCTCGTACGGATCGTGGGGTGATAAAGCCAACAAAGATCTGAGGGTGGTGCGAGGGAAGGCGTTCCGCCACGAGAAAACGAAAAAGAAGCGCGGCAGCTACCGCGGGGGGCAGATCTCGCAGAACGTCAACTCCATCAAATTTGACAGCGAATAGAATGAAGTAGGATTATTCAAAATGCAATTGGGGTTTTTTACCCGTATTATCTGTCAATAGGTGTTGGTTGTAATTGACTATATTTTTGACCGCATGAGGGCGCTTTCTTCTGGTAAATTTGTCTTGCGTATGTAGTTTTCTTGCATCAATGACGAAAATGCATGAACATAATAATAACAATGAACAAAAAACCCCAATTTGTTTACTTAAATCACGTGAATTCGGTTCACATACGCCCTCACTCGGTCAAAAATACGGCGAATTCTAAAGCGATAAAGGTGGTCACATTACTGAGGCTAGTCACATTTTGCAGGTGGCGTACTTGTCCTGGTCAATTTTAGGGCCAGAACGTACCGATATCTCTTTTTTTATAAACTTCTTAATTTTGATTTTTCTTTGTGAAGTATTTTACTTATTTTGACCTTTAATTAGGGTTTTTTTCTGTAAACAAGAATGTAAAGTCTCTGATGTGCCCTCTGCTAAATAAGGACTTATAACAAAATAATTTCAGATTTTGATAAAAATGATGTTTTTGAGGATTGCATTTGGTTTTTGATGTCAATGTTCACAGACGAAATGTACATATTTAGTAAAAAGTTATGGTTTTTTTTTTCTTTTCTTTTGTGGCTTTTCCTGGAACGACAGAAAAACGTTATTTGTATGTACAGCACTAAATGAATACTGTAGTTTTAAAATATGTGTCAAAATTGCTTTCAGTTTTTGACTGTTTAAGGTGATATGCTGAATCATAAATTTAAATTGTTATTAAAACCCTGTAGTGAGGGTCGTTGTCAGCACATGCTGACATATTTTAATATTTCCATTGTCTTAACCACGTCGTACGCACTGGTCAGTTCATATGCCATAAGATTCTAAGCTGGACCACGCCACACATCCTAGAGTGGGTGTCAATCAACAGGGGTCAGTGATTTGGCTTTAGAGGGGGGCAGGACAAAACGCTGCCAGCATCCTTTGTGTACAAAGTCGGTATGTCAGTTGTCACCGCGGTCCAGTGGTTAGACTGCAGGACTTGCAATCACAAGGTTGTAGGTTCAAATCCTACCAAGCTAACCGCTGATTTCACAATGACTAAAATAAGCTCTGTCATCTAGTTTTACTGAATCACAATTTCTTGATTTGTGCAATTCATAATCATAGACGTTTAACCAATGTTTGTATGAGAGATATTGGCTGTTGCCAGCTTGGACAGGAAGATCATCTAAACAAACAAACTATGAAAGATGAAACCAAACTGTAAAACTTAATAAATTAGTTAAGAAAAATGCAAAACAAAGTGTTAATGGCCTGATGTTTCGACCCTAGAAGAGTCTTTCTCGAATGCTAAATTAATTAAGCAAACAAATGAGGTCTAATTAACCCAGGCAATACCTGGACATGTAAAGAAAAACACACTTTTATATCGTTAAAAAAATGGAAAACAAACCTTCAACTACGGAAAAAGCTTGTCAGCATGTGCTGGCAACGTACCAAGGTGGTGTTGCAACCAAACACGTCTCTCGCTTGAGGGTGAAGTAAAAATGGTTTTTAGTGTGCCGGACTTTCGGCCTCGAGTTAAGATTTGTTAATGCTTAAAAGGATCGTATACGTTTGGAAATTGGAACCCACTGTTCCTATAGAGTTGTAGATATATACCATAAAACTAACCTGAAAGGTGGTAGCGTTTTTGAGATATTGACAAAAAATCTGGAGTGGTTATGTCCACGCAGGAAGAATAATCTGCAATTGGAATACACGTTATCTGAGAAACGTTAATGCACTAACGCTTCTCAGATTCAAATTTTTGGGGATAAAAACTGATCTCTTTTTCCATAATCGCAGTACTCCAGAGTGAAAGATTTCTCAAAATGCATTATACTATCAGAAGCTGCTGTACTTCTTATCAAGTAAGTTTTGATTGCCATTAATTTTCAGAGTCATTACCAAACGTATACAGACCCTTTAAATGGGTGGGGGGAGTCTTATAATTCGTTAAGCTCATTATTTATTCAGCTTCAGCCTTTTTCTAGAGCTTGGTAAAGTAAAGAATTGAGATGTCGCAAATTGTTTGCAACAAGCCGACGTCTTCAACTAGACACTCGTTAGATTAATAAATAAAACCATAAGATATCTTGCTTATGTTAATACCTTCTGTGTGTCCATTTATTAAACTTGAGAATTGTTTACAATACTGTTGTGTTGTTGTTGACTAACATAGTTTACTACGGAAAAACCTAACATGAGAACGTGACTTCACTAAAGGGTTGCTTATTCATTTTGGTCCTCTACGAATGCTAAGGTACGGGGGAGTCCCTAAAAAGGGATTGTACTTCTTGGCTAAAATGGTCGTAAATGCATCTTTGCTGTTATCAGAATTCAAGAAAACAAAACCTGGTTGAGTTCTAGCTCATTTTCAATGTAGGATATCCGGCGGAATTCAACTTCATTTTGTGCATGATCTACGTCTTCCCATTAAGCCATAATATGAGGTATGGTTGCGAATGCGCAATTTGACTCCCCAGACTACATCCAGTGTTGCTATGTCACATGGTTTAGGGGCAAGTTATTTCTTAGTTACATAAAAGACGACAAACACCCATACACCATGGCTCGAAATTAACACAAGACCGCAGGCCCGAGGCCAGTGGTTTTACCGTCGGGCCAGTAAACTAACTACCGGACAAGCCCTGTGGTCTTATGTTTTTAAAATTGAATCAAATACCTCATTGTGTACTGTAATAATAATATCTTTGTGAAAAAGACTATGAATCTGTTGAGTATCGAAGTACACTTACTCATGAGATAAGTGAGATCGATTTTCTCTTAGTGCTTGTTCAACTCATTTAGATTCTGATCTTGTAAAATAAATTCTGTTCCAGTAAAAATATTGAGCTACAAGCCCTGCAGTCTTGTGGATCTTTCCCCTAAATTCAAGCCCTGTAAACAGTTCCTCAATGAAATGTTTGGCACTAGGATACCAGTCTCTGCTGGTCTGGAGGTTGTACAAAAGCTTGCCCTGAACATGAGATGTAGGAACAGTACTTTTAGTCTGAGCGCTGAGGAATTCAAATTGAGCATTTAATAGTGACCAGGCAAGTCAATGTACCAGATATATTTCAAATTTAACTCGCAAACGGGCTGACTGAGGCAGTATGGTTTGTGGAACAAATGTGCATGGTTTTTGGTATCACTGCCGATATTAATTTATTGAAGCAAACTTATGAAAATTTGCTCAAAAATTTGGGTCTTCGCTGAAGATGTGAAGTTGTAACTAAATCACACGTCGGTTTATAATGGGATCATGCAAAAACTGTTCCAGGTTATGTTTCCTTCTGATGAGGTGCGGATACATTTACTAATATTTTACCAAGTGGGGGCTCAAGAATTTCTGATCAACCAACCACAGACAAAACAAGGTCCCCTGCTTCACTGTTGAACAGTGACGGCATCAGGACAAGCCAAAGAATTTGCACGGCTACATTTGGGACATTCAGAAAGTTCAACTGCTCTGAAAAAAAATTAAGACAGTCAGTGATTTTGATTCTAATCATGGACATCTTTTAGCAGAAATACCCACAAGAGTTTATAAGTTATTAGTCCCTGGGGTGATGGTGTAATAAAAGGTATTATACAGGATTGGTAAGGATAAAAAACATCAGTGTTTAATTTTAGCCAGAAAGCTTACTGATTTTGAAGTTCATACTCAAATCATCTTTTCTGTGAAATATTTCCCTCTAAAGTTAAGTCATATCCGAGAAAACTGTATCAAAAAACCTTAAAAAAACCACAACAGCTGATTTGGGTTGTTACAACCAAAATTAAGGACAATATGTTTACATGCTGAAAATTGTGCATGGTTTTTCACTCTTCATCTGCCTCACACACAGATTTAAGCCATAATTTTCACAGGTTGATCACACAAAACCTTAACACTGTCTGCGACTATTTTTTCAGCTCCACCAGTCCTGTATAATACCGGTTAAAAAAAAAACATGGTGCCTTACCTACAGGACCACAAAGGGACCCTGACTTAAATTTGCCAACCAATGCTATATCCATGTACACACTGAGGTTTTATACTGTACTTGAAAACCCTAACCTGAGACCAATTTCACAGAGCATGCATTTGGCACACAATTCTGCTAAGCACATAGATGTTCTACAAAGTGCTAAATACAAATGGGTTACCAGTTCAGAAGTGCATTTGTTGTAGATATTTCTGGCTGTTCCCTTTGAATTTGACAAATCTGTTTAGCAATTGATCCCCTTGCATACGCTGCCATCACCGAGGCCAAACAATGGAAACATGCACGTTGAGTGGTACAAACAACTCTTCGCCAATGACAGGTCTTCCTTTGACACCAGCGAGGGCGCTATCTGAATTTGTGCCGTTAAATGCAAAGGTGTAGAACATCTACTTATGAACTTAGGCTCCGGTTACAAAACATAGACTTGCATCACTCTTCCACTATTGATATTGGTTGGATATTACAATATTAACAATGCACGAGGACAGTAGAATAGTAGCTTTCAGCTCAACCATCAAGGTTTTTGTTACCTCCCAAGGTTCTCAGCAACCCATCCTTTTTTGCCCAACGGTTTTAGAGGTCAAAATATCATAGCCAGCTCATTAAAAAAAACCCAAGGTAAGCCTATTGTTTTATAACCACGTACAATCTGCTTTAGGAAGTACAAATGCATAAGGTACACAATAATTGTCCCAACAGAACCCATCTACCATTCGGGTTCCTGATTTAAACATCAATCCCTTGTGGCTCACAAACTCCAGAGGGAGCTCTTCATGTACAAGAGGCACAGCTGTGTATTGAGAGAGTTGCGACATGGAGGGACCAGTTTTCTTTTGGACACGTGTTTGCTCTGACGCCATTTCCGGTCCAAAATGTAGCACAACCCAATGTGCAGTCTAGTCTGGTACCCTGTGTTCGCAGATGCAGGTTTTTTTATACAGAAAATGGCTAGTTGTCGCAACTCTCTCAATACACACAGCTCTGCCATCTACCAACCTGATTTAAACATTAATCCCGTCTGGAGCACAAACTCCAGAGGGAGCCCTTCATAAAGAAGAGGACCCTGGTACTGATGACTTCCAGATAATTTTGGAAAAAAACAACATTGCGTACAAATACCTGGACAACAATCTTTGAAAAATACATTTTAGTACATAGGCGGAGAGGAAAATCGGTGTAGATTAAATCACATTTGTTTGTAAATTCATCCATTTTAAAAGCAAAGTCAAGATGGCCTCATTGTTCAAGGCTTTTCGTGAATTTTAAAAGAAAATTAACGTCTACAAAAATATTCCATTGCGTAGTTGAGAACAAGGAATTCATTTTGAAGTGAACGTAGAAAACAACAGAAATAGTATCAAAGTTGTTGGTGTTGTATTTTTTATTTTTTGTTGAGCCAAGAAAGAGGAAGACTTCTCTCTCCTCAATTTCATAAACATGGACAGTTTTTTATTATTATTTTGTAATCTATAAATAAGTACCAAGCAGTAAACTCTGGTAGATTTAATTTTTACAGGAAAACGGTGGAAAATTAATTTCCATTCCTAAATATAAAAAAAAGTCACAGATTTGCACAATAAATACATGATTTATGCCAACCAAACTAACAGTAATAAAAAATAACCGATCAAAGATCGGTTTTAGTACATCTGTTTACAGTCGAGTTGCCATGCCACCGTTCTACCACAATGTTGTGATTTTTTCTTTTTTTAAAATAAAAGACAACACCCTGCAGTCACAATTACAGAATTCTTGACGTCTGGAACTAAACTAGTCTTGATTGCCGACGCTAGTTTTTTGTATTAGTCACCGATAGAGGGTGCAATATCGACTGGCTCGTAGGGACTGGGCAAGTCTGGGCAAGTCTACCAATCTAGATGTTTGTTTGATACAGACATCTCTTCTCCAGTAATTCGTTTTGCGATACATCGGCGACTACGTTAACAAAAACGAACGTCGCCAATCAAGACTAGAACTACGCAAGACCACCAAGCCCTCTTTTTTAAAAGAACCCAACAAAAAAAAACACGTCTCACAACATTGCAATAAAAAATACATACATTTCAGAAAAATACCGAAAAAGCTGTTTGGTTTGTTTTTTTAACGGGTAGGCAGAGATGTTTCTCTTCTGTACCTCATTCAAATGTATCTCTATATAATATGTATACACAATATATATGTACAACATTGTACACGTTTTCTATTAACAAGTTGCTAATTGACTACCTGCGGGTTTTAAACACCACTGGACTAAGCTTTGCTCCACTCCGAGAAACACACACATCTGACATTCATTGAATTGCGGTTTGTATTTCCACCCTAAACTATTCGATTAACTTTGGGTTGAACAAAGAAAACTTGACTAGAGGCGGTACTTGAACCTGCGACCTCCGGATTAACGTGGCGGCGCTCTACCAGCTGAGCTATCTAGCCCCATGTTGGCAGTCTCCCTATTTTGTCAATATCTTTGTTTGGGGGTGCCAGTCAACCTAAAATATTTCTTTGGGTTTTTTTTATACCAGAAGATATCTACACATTGGTCGAGTTACTGAACAGTGTTAAATTTGTAACACCTACAATGGAAGTGGGTTTATGTAAGAAGTTTGACATTTTGTGCCGTGATCATAAGAATAATTTTAAAATAAGTTTTGAGATGTGCAACCTTTCTGCATCAAAGGGTTGGGGGAAAAAACATACACTGTGAAGTCTGAATCGGAATTGGCGGCTACAGCTACGGCTATGACTGCCAAGGACGTCCTATACTTCAACGCAGAATGACGTCGTAGTCGTCAATTTGTTCCTTCTTTCATTGAGGTGTATAAACTTTGTGCCCGTGGGCCTTTTGCAGAGGTGTGAAGTCATGAGTCACATCGTCTGAACTGTGTCCAGGTTTCTTAGACAAGTATTTTTTGTTTTGATTTTTTCACAACTTCACAAATATGCCAGCAGCAGTGAAAACTTAACTTTGTTAAATACAGGGCATCTGCACACTTTTAAAAAGTCAAATTTAAGACTTTTTAAGACCCTTTTAATGCTACCCTCAACACAATTTAAGACCAAAAACAAGTGAATATAGCAGGGGACAAACAGCTCTACCCACTCACACTTTATGTTACTTTTTGACATTCGGCGTAATTCGGTTCTTTACGAGCCGATAGGAAAAGTAATTACACGCTTCATCTTTTTTTATAAGACCCCAAATAACTGAATTTAATACATTTTAATGCTTCTTAAGCCCTTAAATTTGGATAGTTAAATTTAAGACTTTTTAAGGATGTGCAGAAACCCTGAAATAACTCTTATTGTTGTCTGTGGGTGGAAAGAGGCAGGGGGAAGGGGCGGGGCAAGGGGAGGGGGACAAATGAAACACAAGCATGTCAGATGGTGCCTTCCCAGGCGTAAACAACGACCCACATTCAAAACATCACAACAGCGCAATGTCGGCCCCCGATTCACTCGTCTCGAAAAAAAAAAGCTACCACAACATCTCATCAATAAAATTAGTTCACCCCCTTGTGAAGTTTACTATACCTATAAAAAAACAAAAAGCTAGTCATTTCACAAATATCGACTGTACCGACCAACGTATCTTTTTTTCCGCTGAATATGTAAAAACACCTTTAAAAAAAACAACAGTGATACTTTAAAATCCTTTGGCAATTTTCTCACTAAATTTAAGAGTATATCTCCCCCCCCCCCACCAAGGGGTTCATTTTTACCGAGACAGATAAGCTTGCTATCACACAGCACAATTGACGCTCACATCTTTGATCGCTTGGAAAATACAAACGCGAATCAACCACGTTTTTGTTTTGAGCAGATGGAACAAGGCAACTTACAAACACCCCCCCTCATGTACAATGGTACGATCCGGCTGTTGGGGGGTCATCTGATAATGATCTTTGACCATTTTGAGGTCAATAGATGAAATTCTTTGGGCAGACAGTGCATTCATTGATAAAAATTTGTTCCACCCTCGTTCCCTGTAAAAGCAGTCTTTCAGCGAACGGGAAAAGTGTAGTCAATTTACTTCGAACATTTTTTTAGGATATCGTCGGATAAATACCCAAGAATGTCCATAAAGTTTTGCAAGTGCCCTTTTGTTGGATTTATTTCATTCTAATAAATGAATAAATGCAGGTTGTAAACTTTAAATCCATACAATAAGACGAGAAGAAAACAAATTCAATTTGAAAGCTTGCTGGTACTGGTACAAAGTGTCCTGAGAAATTGTCTCTGAAAAAATGCTGATACTTAACAAAAAAATGTATTTCATATTTCTCCCCATTCTTATCCTATTCTCAAAATTTCTTTGCAATTTAATTTAAAGGTTTGGTGATTGACTACGTATTGATGTTTTTAGTTTACACATTATAGTTGTTAAAAAGTCATTTGGTTGGGGAAAATCTTTTTGTGTATTGCATATGTTTAGTTTCTTAAAGGGTGTGTACAGCATTGGTAATTGCCAAAGACCTGTATCCAAACTCTATGTGACCCAACATATACATGAAATAAGAAACCTGTGAAACTTTAAGCTAAATCGGTCTTCGGAGTCATGAGAAAACAGTCAAAAGCCCCCTTATGTGTTTTAACTTTTTTCAAACATAGGAATTTATCCTGCAGGATAAATACTACTATTTTACTCATTTCCTAAAAACTATGGCATTTCAAGCAAAACTATTTCAAGGGAAGTTTTCTACCATGACCATCTTTATACCATGTGAGTTATGTGCAAATCTGTGGAAATTTATATTTTCATTCTTACCAATGTTGTACACACCCTTTAAAAAAACAATAGTCTTCAGGAACACACACATAAATAGGTCACTTGCCGACTCCCTGAACCAAAAGTGTCCCAAGACTAACCACGGCTTGAATTTCCAGAAAATGGTGATTTGTCCACAGATCCTGAACCTCAAAACTGTCACTGGAGACCAGAAGTGTTTCCACAAGACCGAACGTATGTTCAACTCCTTTCTATACTTTGTCACTTGCTGAATTTTAAAGGAGACTTGGTGAGGTCAATTTACAAAAGTGTTTGGGAACAATTACTACCACAAGAATTTTTGGGGTTTGGAGGTTGCAAGCCCAATGTTGAAGTTATTTAATTTGTGGTCCAGTGGGTATTTCAAGCTATGTAAATGGAAATATCTCCCACTACTTGGTTGGCCTCTGGTTACTTAGATTCCTCAACCTTTCTGATTTTTCCGATTTGAAAAAGGCAAGGACATTTCCAATTATTTCGCAAAGAGCACTTCTATTTCAAAATCTTTAAGTCTATGGGAAACTTTTGAAGGGGCACCAAGGCAAAGACCAGAGGCAACAGAGGCCCAAGCCTCTGTTGCCCCCGTGTAATTCCTACACCTGGACATAGCCATCCTCTCAGAAACTTTGCCCCTGTAAGAACAAACTCTTCAGCCTGAGAGGGCAAGGCCATTTTCCCTTTGCAAAGGGCACTTCCATTAGAAAATCGTAGAGTCTATGGGAAACTTTTGAAGGGGCACCAAGGCCAAGACCAGGGGCAACAGAGGCCATTGCCCCTTTGTAATTCCTACACCTGGACGTGGCCATCCTCTCATAGACTTTGCCCCTGTAAGAACAAACTTTGCTTTCAGCCTGCCTGCTCCCGCAAAAAAACCAAACTACAGATAAATTCCACTGAGAATTGTGCCATATGATAAAGCAAGAATATCCGACAAACAATTTTGAACTGCCCAACGGTTCATAGCTCTTATAATTTCCCTGATGAAGTGCTTCTGTCGAGCTATTTCCTTGTTTAAAACTTCCTCTGCACATAAGTATACACATGCGGCATTAGACATCGTTTCTTTTTTCAAATATAAAACTAGGGATTTTTTTGTTAAAGATATATGAAATGTACAATTCCTTTCTTGTTTTTTTCTAGAATAAACAACGCCTTAAACAAATAACAGCTTTCCAGTTGCTTACATGCATATACCATGGCGTTGCATTGGATGGTGCAAAGACAATATTACATATTTGTTACGGGACACCTTATAGGGTATAAAAAATCACGCCTCATCCCTGTTTAACCAATCACATTTTGTGTTGTATTCCGAACACCCAGGTATATACTTCATGCGACCGAAAAAGCGAGTTGTGATGTCACGCCCGAGACTTGCCAAAAAAAATCTGTGAAAGTGAAAGTGGAGGGCAGTTCAAAATCGCTTGCGATTTTCAACTCCCTCTGCACTCACGCTCATGCGAGGTACGACATGGACAAAAAAACGGTTCACTGCGAAGAAAATATCGCTTAACAATTTTCTATGCTAAGTGAAAATTAGCAGGGAACCAGTCATTTGCATCATACATCACATGGTCTTTTGGCTGGTAACCTGCATTTTTCAAGCACAAGATCTTTGTGTTTTTGTTTTTTAGTTTTTATAGGGACTCAAAATGAAATTTTGAAGCAGAACCTCAGTTGAAACTTAAGAAAATTTGGAGAGAGGAAAAAAAAAAAAAAAAAAAAAATGGCTAAATTTTTTTTGATTTCAGTTTTTCACAATTAGAGTTTGATATTTGGGATATTTATAGACCAGTCAAATTACTGCAAGAATATTCTGCAAAGCAACTTCCTCCCCCCACCCCCCCTCCACAAAAGACGACTTGTGGAGGAATCACTATCGGAATTTCCTCAATTTAGTGTGACCTGCTCGCTAATACCACTTTCTCCTGGTGTGCTACCACGAATTATCATGAATATTGGTTTCAAAGACTTGGAAGGGTGGACCAGGGAAAAATTCCTGAGTAAACAGTGGTAAGTTTTTTATGGGATAGGGATCTTTCATAGACTGCCATTTGCGGCCTGAATGTTTGAATTGGAGCCAAACTAGTCTAGACTGTGACATCACACTGTACCTGGCAACAGGGAGACAGTAGGGGGCAGCAGATATCGTCTACATAGCTCTGGGCGTTTTCAAGAACCATGTTTTTGTTTTGTTTAGCCCGCCACCTTGCAGTTTCCCCCTTGACCCCACCTCCCCAATCCATCAAAATCCAACGGCTAGTTTTGTTTGGTCCCGTCGGAGTAAAGGACTCCATCACCCTACAATCAGAGTCCAACAGCTTGAGAAAAGGATCCTCGTTAATCACTCTGGGGATTAGGGGGGGTGAGATCATCTTAAGATCAACCTAAGATCTTGGGGAGCTTGGGCCAAGGCCCTCACAGGACAGTTGGGTTTACATTTTATGAAAGTATCAGCTTTTGGAAAGATCTCGGAGAGACGAGGGGGATCATTGATTGGATGAGATGCTACCTGACGCTTCGGCTTCATAAAGTACTGATATAGATATATAAACATTTACATATAATATATATAAATTCCTCTGTGCCTGTCCATATACCAGCTGTTTTGTAAGACCTATAAACACGGTTACCGACGCGCGTCAACGTGGTTCGTTGGTCACTCTTGAGGGCGCTATGACAACTCAGCATCACCCGTCGGGTCGGATGCGTCGTTATCTCACTCCAGCAAAATGAGAGTTTTTTTATGATGGGTTGAGTGTTCCAGTTTAGCGGAGGTTTGCGGCCGATATTGCCTGGTGCCCACTACGGGTTATCCAACTAAAGCGCGCCGACGAAAGCAAGACATGGGTCGAGCGTGTGTGGGAATGTTAAGCTCCACACAGAGGCAGGGGGGGCCGTCATCATACGAATGTCGTCGTGCCGTCTCCCCACTCCTCTTCCTCCTCCTCCTCATCGGATGATTCCAGTTCCAGGAGATCATTTGAGCTGTTACACGGACTCAAGTTTTCTTCAAGGTGGGTAGACGGTTTCTCGTGATCTGCGTCGTTGCCTCTCGCGAAATACAGCCGTATCTGCGGGTAACGAATGAAATCTGTCAGTAAGAACCTAACAAAGATGGTGCAGGAATGCTTAATAACTGTATAACAGGTTTTCAGAGACCTATCTGGTTTAAAAAAAAAAATAAAAAAACCCCAATCAGTAATATAATTATCATAAGCCATGTATAGGTGATTTACAATTATCATAAAAATAAATGCACAACATCATTTTTATTTATTTTCACTGGCACAACACAACAAAAAGAAATACACTAGGTAATAAATAGATAAATAAATATAAAAAATGTAGTAAATACAATTACATACAGAATATAACAAAAAAAAGTTACAACAAAAGCCAGTGAGTGGCAAGATGGAACAGGTGACCAGCACCTATTCTCTACTTAAACGGATCCGCCATGTGCGTGTAGAGCCTCGACTTCATGCTTCATTGGTATTGTATTTATCAGGCCTGTGAGTGGACCCTTAAAAAAAGAGCTGAAACACTACATGATGTAAGAATGATCGTGGAACGTCAAGGGAGCGCGCGTCACACACTTACGCTGGTCAAATTGGGGCACCCCATTGATCCAGTAACTAGGCTTATTTCACATTATTGTAGTTGTACATTATTGTTGCCAAGCATATATAAGGCACCCCCCCCAAAAAAAAAAAACGGGGGAAAAAAAAGCGTAAATAAAAAATCGGCAAAAAAAGGAAAAAGCGGATATCCGCTTTAAAGCGGAGATCTCACAGGCCTGATTTATGTCTCTGTTTGGTTGAAAGTGTCATACAAATTACCATGAAAATGCAGAGTTATATAATGCTTCTCGAATTCGAGACTCTATGCGCAAATGGCTGACCGTGCAAAGGGCGAATACAGAGCCATCCAACCACAGTTAAAGGGGAGGGGAGGGTAGGGGATTGGGTAAAAAGGGGGGGGATATCATATCTCATTGCTTACAATTTGTTTATCAACATAACATCAGTGCCAAATATCCAAAGAAAATATTCTCGTCTGAATTGCTTCATGGTGTGTCTACATCAATAGAAAGAACCAGCACCTAAACCGATCATCGTTTCTTGGATTGGCATTCAAAAAAATGTGAAGTAAGCCGGTAATTTTAGTTAGGTGTTCCGTCACTACCTGAACAACTCTTTGAAATTGTTTTTTTTTCTTCTTCACATTCTTTTTCTCATTGTACCTACTAGTGAAGCTCAAAGAGCCTTGAAACTTCACATATGTATCTAAAAGTTAAAACATCATGATGACGTAATATAAAAGATGTATTATTATTATTATGTACAACGATGACATGAAATGACGTTGCTTCTTATCCAAAATGGAAGTTCAAATAAAAAAACAGATAATTATGAAGCTCTCTTTATGTTTTATAAAGATTATAATGATAAATCAATTTTTTTATACTTTGATTTTTACCTATTATTCACTAAGCCCGAACACCTAGTGTTTGCAATTCTACAAACAACACATTTCTAGTTTTTAAAAAAACTTATTCTTCTTCAAATATACAGTAAACTAGACAATTCTTTCCCCCCAAACTCTTCATAAAACCTAGTCGCCCTTTTCTTGACTTATTTCTTCCCCTGAGCTAACCTTAAGGTTTGGAGAGAAGACTTTGTTCGTCTTATCCTTGTTAGCCTTGTCCAGGGCGTCTTTGTTCAGTCCCATGACGAGCTCCTCGCTCCCATTGGCTAACGGAACCATCTCGGTGTTGCAGGACGCTGACCCCGGCCGGCCCGTCTCCGTCACGGGATGAACGATGAAAAAGGTGTTGAACCAAAAGTGGAACATAGATTTCTTGTCCTGGGGTACAGCGAAATAAAATGTTAAAAAATCATTCAATCTTGAAATGACGGTTTGCAGTAACAAGGTATGAGTTGTGGTGGTTCTGGAATGAACTGGTGGTGTAACAACTCAACATTTCGATCAGCATGCTCAGGTTGTCTTCAGGTGAAAGGTAGGACTCTAGTGCCGCAAAAACAAAAATCTAACAAGGTTAAACGAAAAGTTACAAAAAATGGAAAACACATATGAACAAAACAATTTAAACTGTACATGCACAAAGGATTACAGCATCGCATTGCAGTTTAGCAAAAGAGAGGCAAATATGTTAGAGTTTAGATAACTTTAAAAACAAGACAGAATGAACAGAAGCCGGTAACCGTCAAAACGGCAAGATTCAGGCTAACCAATACACACATTAAAGGGATTGAATACGTTTGGTAATTGGAACCCACTGTTTGTTTCAATCCTATATAGTTGTAGATATAAACCATAAAACCAACCTGTGAAAATTTCATTTCAAATGGTGGTAGCGTTTTTGAGATATTGCCAAAAATCTGGAGCTGTTATGTCCAAGCGATATCTTTCTCCATAACCGCAGTACTTCGAAGTGAAAAGTGTCTCAAAATGCATTATACTATCCAAAGCTGCTGTACTTCTTACCCAGTAATTTTTGTAATGCCATTAATTTTTAGAGTCATAACCAAACGTATACAGACCCTTTAAAATCGGAACTAACATTTTTAAAAGGCATCTAATTGCAGTAAACGACTTAAATGTATCGTACACGTTTGGTAATGACTCAAAACAAATGTTAGCATAAAAACTTACTTGGTACAAGCAACGGAAAGCTGTTGATAGTATAAAACATTGTAGGAAACGACTCCCTCTGAAGTAATGTAGTTTTTGAGAAAGAGGTAATTTCTCACTAAAATAATAAAAACTTCTTGCAAGAAGTTTTTATTCCTATCTGAAAGCACACAAATTTGTACAACAAGGGTGTTTTTTCTTTCATCATTTTCTTGCAACTTCGATGACCAATTGAGCCCAAATTTTCACAGGCTTGTTATTTTATGCATATGTTGGGATACACCAAATGAGAACACTGGTCTTTGACAATTACCAAACGTGTTCAGTGCCTTTAAAGAAGGAAAGAAATGACTGCTCTACAGCGAGGGGGTGAAATGAAGGGTTTTACTCACAAGCATCGATGTCTTGTGGAAGAATTCAACCTTGACGTCGCCGCAGATGGGTACCGTGTTGGGAATGACAAACTCTATAATTCTCTCACCTCTCTTAATCCCCTGCGGACAAACAAAACAATATCCAGAGGTCAAATTCGTGTAATAATAAAAAATAAAAAAATAAAAATAAAAAAGTGCATTCATTTTTTATTAATAATAATAATACTATAGGGTTCTTATACAGAGCTTTATCGGACCCCTAGGGGAGTATAAAAATGCTCATTATTTGTTTTTTCAACAGGATAAGCGGAACTATGTTTTGAATGAGACCCATTTATGTGGCACCTTGTAATGGTTTACAAGGTGCTGCAGCACATTCAGCAGCCACTGCCAGAAACATCGGGGCAAACCCCTTCTTTCGCGATAGGTGTAACTGGGTTCTTTTAGGTGCATTAAACGGCCGATTTCCTACCTGCTGCCCAGGTAATAATAAGCTAGGTAATAAGCAAGACAGCAATTCCGAAATCTACTCTGCGGCAGTAGAATATATAGCAAGACAAGTTCTCAAAGAACAAAATCTACACAGCAAAGTAGATATACACATGGTGTTACCGCAAACCGAAATAACATTGATACCTCACCATGCAATGCCTAAAGGCCTAATTACACAACACACGGGACCTTTACGTCCCATCAGAAGGACGAAGCAACAATGGTCAAGTGTCTTGCTTAAAAGGACACCTGGTGCCATTTTCTTGATCAAGTACCCTGAATGCAATAGCAATCACGCATAGTGATTCCTGTTACACCAAACAGGTGCCAAACTTTTTTTCTGTTTTTTTACTAATTAAAATATCCAATATATTTGTATATTTCAAAGTCACACTTCCAGGGGTTCCATAGTGCGGCGAGATGTACACCACTGGGAACGAGGTTGCTACAGTAGAGGACACCATTACAATGATTTCCCCTCACACACGAACAAAGTGCATCGGCACGAGGGTCCGCAATGCGATTATGAATCTCCCCCCTCAATTAAAAGGCAGATTGACGTTGTGTTCCGCAGGGCTCTCTTCTGGGACCTAATTACAGCCATTGCACAATGCAAACCCTCTTCGGCCACATTGCTACTGATCCAACACAATCCCCGACTCTGTACATCCATGAATTAAAGTCGTGGGGCACATTTCGAGACTCCAAATCGCAGACTCCCCAAACAGATAGCTGTAGTAATTTCCCAAGACCCATCCTTGTGTATTTTGTGGCAAGCAGATAAAAGTACAAAAGCACAAACATTTCCGTCCGGATTTGAAATGCAATCGTAATTGCAAACTGATCAAGAACCTAGAAATACCGCCCCTCCCACTACCTTGATTAAGTTTGACTAAAACTCACTGCAAAACTTTCTTCTTACTTTTTACAAGTACAGGGGGAAACAAATCGCAAGTGCTTGCACGAACGTATCTGGGCCCAATTTCATAAAGCATGTAAGCACAAAAACTTGCTAAGCACAGAAAACTCTTGCTAAAGAAAAATAGGTTACCAGCCAAAATACCATACAGTTACCATTGCTGTGACTGGTACCCCACTCATTTCTTGCTTAGCAAGAAAAATGGGCTGAGCAGAATTTCCGACTAAACAGCTTTATGAAAATTGGGCCCAGCTGCTACGTTAAATGCAATGGACAAAGATGACGAAATAGCGCAGCTGGTTTGGTATGATCCACAACCTTGAGGGAACAGATTACCCGATCACTCAGGGAAATTCATTGGCTACCGATAGAGAACGTAATCATTTGAAAATTGCTCCTTTTGTTTATAAATGCTGGAACAAAACTACTCCTAGGTATCTTTCCAATTTACACTCCTCCTAGACTGTCCTGCAAAAGACTTCGCCGAAAATGCTTTTTCTACATCCATTTCAAACACACTACATGTTTGGAATCCCCCCTCCCTTTGCATGACTCCTCCCCCCTTTTCCAATGTCTAGTCAGGGTATAAAAAGGAAGCTGGTTGAACTGTAAAACAGCAATCTGAAACAAATACCGATGTAATTTTCTCCGATAAACCGTTCTGATTTGTTTTTAATCATCCATGAATAGGATGGTGTTGAATGAAAAGGAACTCTTTCTTAATCGAAAAAGATGTGATTTACTGAGTGATGGATTGATTGTTTTTTGGTACAGAAAGTCTACCCCCCCCCCCAAACAAAAAATGTGGCATTACCTTTACAACATCTGATGAGTACACTTTGACTTTCTGCTTGTAGATGACGAAGAAGGGCGCACATGAGCCGTTGCTCATCATGGGCACCGTCTCCAACTGCACTCTCTGAAGTAAAAGCGTGACCGTCGTGTAGGTTAAGTTTCTCCTGATGATTTCACCGTAGTACTGTACATAGCGCCGCTGGCTCGGAATGGTTACGCCCTAAAGGGGGGGGGGGGAGGTGGAGGAGGGAGGGGAATGAAGACAAAAATAATGATTTCAGCAATGAACTTTCCCTACTTGGATCCAAAGCTATCACTCAAATTCATCACCTGCCGTCAATCACATAAACCCCACACAGTCAAGTGGAATATTTAGAAAGCCACCTGTCAATCACAAAGAAAACACCTGTTCTAGAGAACCGTCCATTCTGCCTCGGAATCAATTATCAACTCGCACAAACAGGTGTTTTTGTCGGCGGCCCCCCCTCTGCCCGTAGTTATTTAGATCTTGCCAGTACTCGTTAGGACAAATCTTGGTAAATCTTGCCATTCATCAGGTCGTCCCGCTGTTCGACTTCCGAAGATTCACAACGTTATTCAGGCATTTCCACTTTAAGTTTGATGATTTAGCAAGCTGTTATTCGGCACGATCTGGTTAAACAGTGCATACAGCTGAGCAGGGAACGAAATTTACAATTGACCGTAGGCTAGTGGCCAGTGATTTTAGCGATGGGCCAGTACACTCACGACCAGACAAGTCCGGCAGGTCTTGTATTTTTCCAATTGAATTAAATCATCTCACTGTGTAATAGCTTAGTTTTAGACTGATAAATGTGTTTCAATTCTGCAGTACATTTTGGCGACCATAACCAAAAAGCTATTCCGCAATAACTGGCGTGTCGTGGCCGAGCGGATAAGAACACCGAACTCAAGCTCTGGTGTTTCTGATCAGCAGAGTGTGGGTTCGAATCCCAGTCGTGACACTTGTGTCCTTAAGCAAGACACTTAACCACATGCTTCGTCCTTCGGATGGGACGTTAAGCCATAGGTCCTGTGTGTTGTGTAATGCACGTAAAAGAACCCAGTGCACTTATCGTAAAGAGAAGGGGTTCGCCCTGGTGTACCTGGTTTGATAGGCTACATATTGCGCCACAGCACCTTGTAAAACCATTACATGGTGCTATGCAAAGGTCTCATACTTCAACACGTAACTCCACTTACCTTGTAGAAAAAATACTGAGCGCTTTGAGACACCCATTGGGAGTATAAAGCGCTATATAAGAACTGCGTTTTATTATTATTATTATTATAACAACTGAAAAGGCTTTTTCGCGACAACCACAAAATTCATAACCTATACTGTTTTTTGGGTTGTTTTTTTAGGGCTAAGTGATTCCAGGTGCTTCAGACCTCTACAAAATTGTTCCCTATTCTACACTGTAATGAATTTGATTACAGCCACTACATATGACTCTTGAGAAAAAGAAGTAGAAAAAAAACGGACAATTTTATTGAATAAATGGGCTGACCTACATACGGTAAAGGCTTCTAGAGACATTTTTTGCGCTATTTAATAACGATGTTACTGACTTTTGTCGGGATAGATTTGTATCAGAAATGAGATTAAAATAAGATGACAAGCCTGAAATTTCATCTTTGAGAAGGGCAAGGCCATTTTCATTTTGCAAATGGCACGTCCATTGGAAAATCTTAAAGTCTATGGGAAACCTTTGAAGGGGGCACCAAGGCCAAGACCAGGGGCAACAGAGGCCATGAGATTAAAATAGGAAGACAAGCCTGAAATTTCATCTTTGAGAGGGCAAGGCCATTTTCATTTTGCAAAGGGCTCTTCCATTGGAAAATATTAGAGTCTACTGGAAACTTTTGAAGGGGCACCAAGGCCATGACCAGGGCAACAGAGGCCATTGCCTCAGTGTACTTCCAGGCATTGGAAGAAAATGAAGACTAAATTTTGATAGTTTTTTGTCTTACCTTGCCGTCCCTCGTTCTCTTCTCCCCGTATTTCTCCATGGCCTCCTCCGCCGAATCGCACTTCCCTTGATGGAGTAGTAATGCGCAGATCATTACACCAGTCCTCCCCTAACATCAAAAGACAACAACAACAAGAAGATCAGACATTGGAAACTTGTAGACTGACCATTCGCCCCTTACACCGTCAGCCATTTGCGTGTAGAGCCTCGAATTGGGGACAGCGGTGAAAAGAAGCATTATAAAACTCTGTATTGTCATGGTAATGTAATGACACTAAATACAATAAAAATGAAGCATAAAGTCGAGGCTCTACTCACACATGGCAAACCCGTGCAAAGAGCAAATAGATATATAGGACCACGGGTCGATTTCACAAAGCACTATGATTCATCTGAAGATGAGTTATCGGTATTACCATAGTGATTTGTATTGTGACATCACTCTTTGCTAAGCAACTGCGATGGATTTGCAGTTCCGATCAATCTTAACTCTTTGTGAAATCGAGCCAAGGGGCAAGTTTCACAAAGCTTTAAGATTGAAAATAGCTGTGAATCGCTCGTAATTGCTAAGCAGAGTGTGATGTAACAATACAAATCACCATGGTGATACTGACAACTCATCTTAAGATGAATCTTAGTGCTTCAAGAAATCGAGCCTAGGACAATGTTCTCGTTGATCTTCCACTGTGTCTGCTGTGTGCGCCCTCTATGTTAGCAATGGACAACAAACCTCAGTGACATCGGAATATGGTAAACTGTACCAGATCGACCACTGGGAAGGCTGCAATTCAGCCAAAAACGGCTGTGCAATAATGAGTTTTCCGAGAAAGTTACTCAGAATGGTCAGGCCTCTTTATTAACATAAGGCACACACATACTGAAATCACATTAGAAATCAGGGAACATGTCAACAGATGGTCCTTGCCTTAATTCTAAATTGCAACCTTCTTAATTTTCATCCAACAAACTAATAAATTGAGTCAAAGCGAGGCTGGAAGGAAAAAATAGTCAGGCCCCTTTAACACTAAAGCATATACGTAATGACATTAGTCAGAGAACCAGACAAGGAAGTATAGAAACGAGAGCCTACCTTTCCAGCTTTACAGTGTATAACGGCCACATTGCCCTTGTTTTCCTGCAGCCAACGTTCAACGTCATTGCAGAACGGCTGAATCAGCTCAATCTTTGGCGGGTTGTGATCATCGAACGGATAATGGGCTACCCTGTTGTAAAATTTGGAGGCGTCGTAGTTCCGTTCAGAACATCTGGCGATCAGAACAAAAGCGGAACGAAATTGGTTTTCGGAAGAATACATAACTCTCTCTGAAGTAACTATAGATAAATAGTAAACTTGCGGGTACAACCACGTGTAAAATCTCTTTTGTGGGAATGTTGGCTCTGAAAAAAGCCGGTGTGGTCTCGACGTTTCAAACAGTATACTCTGCTTGACTACAGGAGAATTCTCTTTACTTAAAAACATACTGCATCATAAATGTTATCAGTGAAAATTGTTTTAAGGTCTGAGCTTTTTTATAACAGCAGTACAGGACTGGAATTTCATCTTCGAAGGGGCAGGGCTATTTCCATTTTGCATGGAGGAATTTCCATTGGAACAGTGTTCTCCATTAAAAGTGGTTCGCTGGCCAAATTCTAGTTAAAACACCTGAGGACCAGTCAAAAGAGTCTCTCCAAGTGGTCCGGTTGGCTAGTTCAGTATTGAAAGGCATCCCTATTCAATATGAAGTATGGACTAATGAAAAGGCTGGCGGACTAATGAAAAACCTGGTGGACTAGTGAAAAACCTAGTGGACTAGTAAAAAACCTGGCGGACTAGTGAAAAATCTGGTGGACTAGTGAAAAACCCGGTGGACTAGTGAAAAACCTGGTGGACTAGTGAAAAACCTGGTTGACTAGTGAAAAACCTGGTGGACTAGTAAAAAACCTGGCGGACTAGTGAAAAATCTGGTGGACTCGTGAAAAACCCGGTGGACTAGTGAATAACCTGGTGGACTAGTGAAAAACCAGGTGGACTAGTGAAAAACCTGGTGGAATAGTGAAAAACCTGACGGACTAGTGAAAAACCTGGTGGACTAGTGAAAAACCTGGTGGACTCATGAAAAACCTGGTGGACTAGTCAAAAACCTGGCAGAGTAGTGAAAAAACTGGCGTACTAGTCAAAAACCTGGTGGACTAGTCGAAAACCTGGCAGACTAGTGAAAAACCCGGTGGACTAGTGAAAAACCCGGTGGACTAGTGAAAAACCTGGTAGACTAGTGAAAAACCAGGTGGACTAGTGAATAACCTGGTGGAATAGTGAAAAACCTGGCAGACTAGTGAAAAACCAGGTGGACTAGTGAATAACCTGGTGGAATAGTGAAAAACCTGGCAGACTAGTGAAAAACCTGGTGGACTCATGAAAAACCCGGTGGACTCATGAAAAACCTGGTGGACTAGTGAAAAACCTGGTAGACTTGTGAAAAACCTGGCGGACTAGTGCAACAGCAAGCTAACTACAAAGATAAGGGCAAACGCTGTTGGAAAATCTTAAAGTCTATGGAAATTTTTTTTGAAAGGGGGCACCAAGGCCAAGACCAGGGGCAACAGAGGCCTGCCTCCGTGTAATTCCAGACCTGG
This sequence comes from Plazaster borealis, assembly GCA_021014325.1. Taxonomy (NCBI): domain Eukaryota; kingdom Metazoa; phylum Echinodermata; class Asteroidea; order Forcipulatida; family Labidiasteridae; genus Plazaster; species Plazaster borealis. The sequence continues at coordinate 15,031,134 of CM037468.1, read as the reverse complement.
CAGGCTATGAAGAAAAATTGTCATACTATGTCCTTTGGTACAGTTTTTTTGACATGGTTGATCCCTAAATAATGGTCTTGTTAAATTAGTGGAGAAATTTTCTTAAATGGACATAAAATATAAGTAAATCAATGCAAGCACACAGTTGTGCAAGGTAAGTTCCATGTAAGATGGATACAAAATAATAACCTCAATTTTTTGCTGTAAAAATGCAGCTTTCATGTACTATTATTGCATAAATTTATGAACAAGTTTTCACAATAATGTACATCACTTCATTCAACAAATAATGATTTATCAGTCACAAATGAAAGTCTACAGCTCAATTCATAATTCAATATTTTCTTTCCAGAGGTGTGAACAATACAATTATTCAAAAATTTTACCTTCCAACAAGTTTCTAGGCAGGGCTTTAAATCACTTTGTCATTTCGTTTTGAATATGCATTCGAGTTGATGTAACAAGGCTAACAAGACGTAGTTAAGAGGCGCGGGGATGCCGTGACAGCTGCGTCATTCGTCCGCGCAAACGTGTGCTTTTCACACCGGGAGCAATTGCCCCCTAATGAAATATAAACATGGTTCACTTTGCGTCAATCATTGCCACACATTACATGATGAGGTACAAACGTTCACCAAAGCGAACGGTCTTGGGGACAAGGCACAGACCGACGTGAGCGTATTCCTCTTAGAATTGATGAGTTTTTTGGGAATAGCAAACACTGTAATCGTATTTGTCAAGAACAATATTACTCAAATATTGTAAGCAAACAGACATTTTGAGTAGAGATGTGCTCAGGACAGAGTTTTCACCACGCTTCAAAGGGTTCATTTAAAATTATTAATGTTTTAACCACCCCCCCCCCCAGTAAAGTAAAATATAAATAAAAATGTTCTGACCAAGCCACCCCAATTTTCATTTCTAACAGGTTTTTTTCCTCAAATAAAATCAAATTTAGATTGCTAATTATTCCGAGGAAAAAAAAATACCAAACAAAATATAAACTTTAAAACATTGATAATTCTAAAGTTTTTGACCCACCCACCCCAACTTTCAATTGTAACAATTTTATTTCCATTAATATCAAATTTCGATCTGTAATTATTTTCTACAACCAACTCAAATTTAGGGCAAAAAAAAAAAATAATAGTTTTAAAAAAATCTTTATGTTATTACCGGTACATTGATAATTCGGAATGGCTCCTTAAAAGAATAAAATATCCTGCACATATTGCATCCCACGCAAAGACGGTTCCCAATGCTTCCATGATGTTTAGTTCACTCGTGGCTTGCACAGTCTATACACCATATTGGCTGGTACCCACTTTCTGTTAAATTGTAAAATTGCTTTCTGCTCAGATAACATTTGTGCTTAAGCGGCTCTTTGAAACTGCCCCCCCCTCCCCGGCAGACAAATTTAGTTGTTCGCCTGATTGAAAGACAATTTTCATTTTAGAGAAGGATTTGTTCAATCGGCAAATGTTCAATCTGAACATCGTGTGCTTTCAAATTCTTCATGCATCTGAGAGTATGTTTAACAGCTCTGCCAGCTACTGTACACAGATAAAGAACCCCTCAAACCATCCACTGCTGGGTTCTTCCCATGCACAAGCTAGCGTATACGTGCGATTTGCGTGCCGATACACGCAAATTTTGGCCGATACGCAAAAGAAATGTATGTATTATTATTTTATTTAAAAAAAAAAAAAATTCACAAAAAACATCAAGAGAAAACCACATAGCATGCTCCAGATTGCACAATAGGGCTTTAAAAACCAAGATAAACACCAAGCAGAAAACATTCCGAAGGCCTTGTTTCAATTTAGCGTGCTTCGGCCAAACATCCAACAAATTTCGGTCCAGAATGCCCCACAGTTTTGAAAAAAACCTGGGGAGAACCCTGCATTGCTACTAAACAAATCCCGTCATGAGTAATGCAAAGTGAAAATAAATGCAATTTACAATAATGTAGGAGAAAGTCCTGTCTCCAAATTGGCGGCAGCCGGCTAGCCTGAGGCCGACGGGATGGCATCCTAATCCGAACTGGCCCGTGGTAAACACTTCGGACAGGAGGACATGGTTCACAGGTTGGACAAGAATAAATACATTAAAGGGACACGTTGCCTTCGGGTTGGGCGCTGTTGGGCGCTTTTGGGCTATAACAAGCGTTTGATGTATAATGAGCACGGTCGGAAAGATGTTTAAAAAGTAGAATATAATTATCCGCACAAACGTGCCTTAGAAATGCTTCGCTTTTGCTCACTTTCGCGAAACAAAACGCTCCGCCATTTATGGGAGTCAAATATCCAACACCGAGCTGAATCTAGCACAATATTGGGCCCGATATAGCCAGCCGGCGATTAGAACACATGCAGTACAGGGAGGTGAACCAAATGTGATAGTTTGTCTCCTCCCTGTACTGCATGTGTTCTAATATTCTGAATATGCGGCTGGCCGTTCCGCAAATACGCGGCTGGATATTTCGGACCCAATACTGAGCTAGCTTTATTAGCTCGGTTTACAAGTTGCAAGCGAGGTAGAAAATGGGATTATTACCCGGTTTTCATCTGACCATAGATCAAGGAGATCTGACTGGTTTACCAGGCCACTGACTACGGCACTAGCGTAACGACTGTTCGTCGCGCAATTTGCCCATTACATGGACGGTGGTATATTTACGGCTGGAAATACGTGTACGTTTCGCGGGCAGATCTCGGGGTCAGAGGGCAATGTTGTTTTTTTTTAATCACCATTCACTAATTATAACACATTAAAGGCATGTTATTGCACGAACAACTCTTAATAAGGATATGGAACACTTCCAAACAGCAAAATTTCTTGAGATTTTAAGGCAACGTGTTCCTTTAATCCTTGTTGGCGGCCCTCTCTAGCTGGCCACACCTGGCAGGTAACTATGGTTTCTTCACATTTTAAGGCCAAATGGCCGGCCACGTCCATCATTTACATATAAATATGTAGGCCATTCACATTCTGTTGGCCAATCAAAAGGCTGGCCCTCTCTAGCTGGTCACATCTGGCAGGTAACTATGGTTTCTTCACATTTTAAGGCCAAATGGCCAGCCACATCCATCATTTACATATATATATGTAGGCCATTCACATTTTGTTGGCCAATCAAAAGGCTGGCCACTTCAGATGTGGCCTATCTACACTTTTAAGCCAAATGGCTTGTTTCAACTTGCTCCTCTTTATTTGGAGGCCAATAAATTACTGGCCACATTTGGCAGATTGGGATTCTAAAACTAAATACACATAATCAGTAAGCTAATCAATGGCTGGCCACAAAAAATGCTTTGAAACCAGATGACTGGTTATGGCAGGTGCATGTAGCATTATTTGGCAGCCAATAAAACACTGGCTGCTTAAAGCAGTGGGACCACACGTACATAGTGTCTCTGAAACCAATAGCTGGCCACAGGTTACCTCTCCGCAAATGTAGGCCAATCAATGGTTGGCCTCATCTGGTCCTCCAACCTGCACATAATGTATAATGTATGCGTACAGCATACAGATGGCCACATCCAAGCGTTAGCAGAGCTGCCAACATTTGCATCTCTCAAATCACGGACGCAACAATCCAAATGCTGGTACCTTGATTAAAGGGGCCGTGTCGTCATGATCAAAGCAGGCCTGTGGCTGTACATTGACCTTTGAACTCTAACCCAGTTATTGCATGCGCACGCCCTCCCTCCCTATCGCATCTATGGAGGGCGCGCGTGCAGTTACTAGGTGAGAGTTCACAATCCCATGTTCACAATCCCATGCCTGCTTTGATCATGACATTTTGAATCGTGACTTTAATGTGTCCAACGTTTGGGCACGCATTTGTGGTTTTGATTGGAGGGAGCATTATGGGGCAATGGTGTTTGAAAAACTAAACAGTCCTGTTTGAGGTAGGTTAAAACAATTCGAGCGAACCGTCCGGCTAGAGTCAACATTTGATATCTGGCATACCTACACTGAACAAATATTTGTCGTGGCAACGAAATTATACTTACAAATTGTAGACCTTGTAGTGGTTCGGGTGTTTCTGATCTAGAAACCTAGCAAGAGAAAAAGAAGGGGAAAAAAAAGCGAGGTTTAGAATTTGACGGCAAATATAACTGTGTCAATAAATTAACCAGGTCAAGAATTACAGGAGGCCATGGCCTCTGTTGTTGCCTTTGGTCTTGGCCTTATTTCTCACCGTAAGATAATCCTGTACAGTCTGAAAATGACCCCCCCCCCCCCCGCCCCAAAGATGAAAATTCCAAGCTTGATCAATCATGGATAACAATCTCAGGTCTGGGTAATTTGAATAACTATTTTTTTTTAATGTCTACTACTTTTTCTTAATATTTATTTATTTAATTATTATTTTTATTAATTTTTTAATTTTTATAATTTTTTTTTTTGGGGGGAGGGGGAATTTGTTATTTATTTTATACTTTATTAGGGCCCCTTAATTAATGAAACAAAAGGTGACCAACGCCAATATCTATTTAGAGATCTATATCAAATACATGTAGTGTATACATTAGAATAAATCTCTTGAATATGAAGTCAAATATCTCCTTCACAATGGGGGGCCAGGGCCCAATTTTCATAGAGCTGATTAAGCAGAAAATATTGCTTAAACATTTTCTGCTTAGCAAAAATGATCAGGATACCAGTCACAGATTGTACATAATGACAATGGTAGTTTGACTGGTAACCTTATTCTGGTAAGCATGATTCTGTTGTGCTTAGCTGCTTTTTGTGCTTAAGCAGCTCTATGTTCAACTGGGCCCAGGTGATAGGGACGCCCCGTCAAATCAGGGGTCAGTTTACAAATTGTAGGGGGGGGGGCAGTGAAACGCAAGGCAGCTCTCTCAGTGACCACCTTGCTTATTTTTTGCGAGTGCAAAAAACACTGCCTTGCTGTGAAGATCTGACATCAAGAAAATACTGATAAAAAAGTACATATTTTATGAGCTTTTTCCTTGACCTCTCCATATCCAGAAGTCACAAATTGGATGTATAGATGGGATCATGATCCATCAGTGTTAGCGCTGCACTCTGGTCAGTTTGGTGACTCCGTCAATTTTTCGCTTCAATCATCAATTTGAATTTTGAACACCTCAATTAGTTCAATGGCCAGGGGACACAAAGGTCGGGGGGGGGGGGCAGTTTAGACAAAAGAATTGAGGTTGTCACATGATTTACATGTGCTTTCAGATAAAACACGTGTTCCAGGGTGCACGTGTGGCGACCCGTACCTGAAAGTTGTGCCATCGTCAGAGCCTCATCTCCATCCATTATTCCATTTCATTATGTGTCTTGGCATAAAATTATCTTGGACAAATGAACTTTGAAAACAAAGGGGGTCACGATATAACAGAAAGCACAAAAAAAGAAACCCTTTCAATTTAACTCATCCAGTGCGACAAAAACTGTATTTTTTTGTTCACCCTTTTTCTTCGGACACGCCGAAGAGAATTTTAGAAGTGGGGGGGGGGGGGAAAGACCATGAGAGAGAAAAGAAAAGACACCATTCCTGCTTTGAAAATGCCATGGATTGCCCGGGGGTTGTTACTTTCAATCGAGTCTCGCGAGGACCCATGGATAGGTCATTACATGCCAGTGACATTTTCTGAGAAAATAAAGGACGGACGAAAGATAGTACTAACACGCTTGTTCTTCTGGCGCTTCAAGACGACTGCATGAAGAAAGAAAAAAAAGGTGTACGCACGGTACACACGGAATATGCAATAATCAGAATGAAGCGAGAGAGGGGGGGGGGGGCGGCTGGGAAAAAAAGATGACTGCAAATAATTTCTAACAATGCTGACATCTCAGATAACCGTTTGCATAATCAAATTTCTCCGTCCAAGACATTGTGTTCAGATGGCATAGGCCTGGTCTCTCGCAGACACGACCAATATAATATGAGTCTGTTCTGTCGGCGGACTGGAACTAAGTTCTCGTATAGAAAGAAAAAAAAAATTGATCAAATTCTTTTTCTTTCTCTATGGTACACCGATTCTCCAATTTATTCTGAAATCTCGTCTTCGCATAAAAAAAATATTAGAATACTTTTTGTTTGTTATGTTTTAATCAAATTGGCTATGGTGATTTTTTTTTTAAAACACAAACTCACAAACCAAAAAAGGGAAGACAAAATTGGAAGGGGAAAAAAAAAACAAGAAAAAAACCCTCAGCTAGCAATTCATGTAGGTCATCTGGATCTTTCCCAAGCAGAATTCCATAAATAATCTTCAAATAAATCCAAATCTCCATATGACATTTTGCGATGTGTTACCAATACCCGTTATGTGAATCTCTAAGTAAGATACAAACTACAAAGTGGTCAAAAAAAGAACCCGTCAGTTTACTGTCTTCCACATAGTAAGCAGGGCTCAACTCAAGCAAGGGTTCAAGCAAAATCGTCCTACATCTTGAGACCGAAAAAAAAATTCCAGTTGTCGAGTCGGATCTTAATCCATGATTATCAAGATCCGTTAGCGTCCTTGAGCTAAAGGCTACTTGTTCGTGGATAAAACGGACACTACGCACTTGGTTGTTGAACGTGGGAGAAACACACTTACACCTGATTAGCTTCTTACACACCACGACATCTGGGGGCCGTTCGCAGTCCCCCGTCGTCAACAGCTCATCTCTAAAGACACAGATCTATAGTATTTTTTTTTTCGCCACTGACGGAGGAGTTGTGAAGCTACATTTTTTTTTGGAGACACAGAGTAAACTGTTTCTGATGATCAAGGAGATGAATAAAAAGGAGCCATTTTGGACCGAAGAAACTGATTGGACAAAATTCAACAGCAGGACAAGAATGACGTGGGCAGAATCCATATCACACACCCGGCATTACCATCTTACAGCGGTAAAGCTAATCAATAATCCCAATATATTGATCCCGATCAACAATGTTTACGAAAACAAAACAAAAATTTAAAAAAAAAAATTAAAAGAAAGAAAACACTCGCCTATGTAATGAAAGAGACACTACCCAAGTGGAGTGCATCCATTTGCCGTTTCTTTAAGATTTCCTTTTTACTTCTTTCACGCGACTGGTTTAAATCCCTTCAGAAAAAAAGTTGTCAAACGAAAAATAAAGATCGCACAGCCCCACAGTTTTCAGAATGGGAAAGAGGACTCTTGAGGGTGCTATTGTGACCCATGTTTTTTGGGGGTTGCCAAATGCAAAAAAAAACCGATTAAACAATTAATGTGTCCATATGATTAATTTATCACTAGAATAAATGGTGCATGAAAGGGTTAAGGTAGGCCTATAAGAATAAATGAGAAAATGTATTCGTCCGTTTCACATAATCGCTATTTTGAACACCTTTTTACAACAATTTTTAAGTACGAAAATCACAAAATAAGTTGCCCTATGCAGCACTTCACAAGCACAAAGAGCCTTCCGTTTTCATCAGGTCAGTTTTGTTTTGATAATTTTGACTGGTTCACTGAAAACTTAGTGGAATTTTATTAGGCCATTTAGATGATTACCAATTTAAAAAAATACAGGATGACCTTTCGTATTTGAAATGCTACGCAGTCTGGGGGACACAAGATGTAGTTTGCCGTGGGTAAGGGACTATGTAAAACAATGAAGCCCGGTTCACACGCGAATGCAAAGCCAAAATTGACGTCACACATTTGCAACAAACAAAATGGCTCAAGCTAACATATGCTTAACTCTTGGAAACCATTCTCTTCCAGGACAGACTTTTGACATCAGAATTCGCTAGATGTTTTCTGTTTTCTGTCTTCAGATTTAGTCAACTGCTATGATCAAAATGAATTGAAACAATTACATTTTTCAGTATCAAGCAACCAACAGTTTGAAACAAAGCTAAAAGTAAAAAAAATCCGGTAGGGTTAACCGGTTAACCGGGACAGTTAACCAGAAGGGTTAAGCGGAAGTCACAAGTTCCATTTAACCGTTTAGGGAAAAAACTGTAAATGCACAGCCCCAATTCAATTTCAAGATCTATGGGTTATCAAGAAACTTGACAATCAGTTATTTTCATTGGCCAAAGCTCTGAATTTCAAACACAAATCTCTCTAAATCAACAAAGAAAAGAAAACAGGAAAAACCACTTACTTTACGACTGATTCCATGTCGTTCCTGTAAACTCTCTCTAGACTCTGCGCTGGAAAGCCCATAGCTATAACATTGTCACAGATGTCTGGCATGAAAAGGTTAAGGAACTTTTGCCGAATAATGAATACTGGATGAACTTTTAAAGGTATCGTACACGTTTGGTAATGACTCAAAACGAATATTAGCATAAAAACTTACTTGGTAACAAGCAACGGAGACCTGTTGATAGTATAAAACATTGTAGGAAACGACTCCCTCTGAAGTAACGTAGTTTTTGAGAAAGAGGTAATTTCTCACTAAAATAATAAAAGCAAGAAGTTTTTGACTCCACAAAATGGCCGACCATGTTAGTTCGCAAAGTAAAAGGAAAACCACGCAATTTCGAGGCATATTTGTGTGGATCATTGTATTCTACTTTTATAACGTCTTTCTAACCATATGCATTTTACAAACGCTTTTTTTTTTACCAACTCGTCCGATCCAAGGCAACGTGTTCCTTTAAACATGGCGGGTGCCACAGAAAGTGTGGTGGTGCACCAACCTTTTGGTAAATGTTGGCGAACACTGACAACAATAATAATAATAATAAATACATAAAACAAATTTGCAGCAAGTGGAGATGGCAAGAGGTCTTTTGAGTAAAAAAATCCTCAAATCTGGATTAATCCTCAAAAAACCCACACAGGCTTTGAGGCGTCCTCTGAGATTGCATCTCCTTTACAACCTTCCTTTGTAATTGAGTTCACAGGGATGTGATAGGCTGTTGAAAAAAAAAACTGAACTGAGCGCAAAGCGCGAAAGCTTGCGAGCTCGAAAACTTGCGAGCACGAAGCCTACCAATAATATTTATCTTTGGTTTTAAAAGCCCTACTCTGCAACCTGGGCGTTAAATATGATTTTATCTTCGTTTTTATTATTGATCTTAAATAAAAATAATTTTTTTGGGGGGGGGGGCAAAAAAAACAAAATTTCCAATTAAAAACGGAGAAATCACATCCCTGGTTCAACAGAAACGCGAACACAATTGCATGTTAATTTTGACAATTGTAGTGCGTTCTTTAATACAGAGGGGGAGAAAAAGAAAAAGGTGTCAGTTCCCACAACAGAACTTCTTGACCCGCGACTTGTAGACCTGGAGCTTCCCCACAGGAAACCAATGAAATCGCCTTTTGATAAAAAAAGGACTGCCAAATTAGAGCATGACATTTGCATGCGGAAAGACTTGTTCATTTCCTTGTTGGTCTAGTCCAATCTAGTCTAATCTACATGTACATGTACAGTGTATGTCGTCTCATTGTGACTTGAGGTTTTATCATCATTGTACAACGGAAAAGGACAAACTAAACTGTATGTAAAAATGCAAATGGGTTCACTATCATGAAAATCTCCATATTATAGACCACAGATTTCTTAGTTGGCACTTCCATTGCCCAAGAAATATTTAATAGATGTTAATATTGCATCGGGAATAAAAAAAAAAAATAGGACAGGATTCTAACTGCCTCTAGGCACAACCACAAGTGCATAATTTATGCATAATGCAATTAATGCATACACTCTGGTACTCAATGTTAAATCTATTAGTACGCGCGCATACGCACAACTGTTGAGCGTTGCGTGCAATTTGACCCTTTGCAAAACAGAGTCTGAGGATGTGACAAGAATTGAAACTTTACACTTACAGAAAAGTGTTGCAGATTTTCCTACATTATTAAGCTTTTTAACTAAGAGGGCAAAATATTGATGGGAATACAAGTGTAGGGCCAATGATTTTCCGCGATCAAGGAAATTGGACGAATTCGCAAAATCTGCCCCTTGAAACGGAAAACCGGATTTGAAATGAAAGTTTAATTTTTTTTTTTTTTTATAAATCCAACAGGCAAGCGAATTAAACAAAGTATTCTTTATTATGCTTTTTTGATTTATTAGAAAAAATCAGAAATTAGACTGTAAAAAGTTACGAGATCATCACCGTAGAGCCTATGATGTACATAGCAAATAGACGTTGTTAATTCGGTCAGCAGTTGGAGGTCAAAATCATCACATTCACGGCACCTTCTTTACATTTTTTTCACCCAAAGAACATTTTCTCCCTCCTTTTAATCAACAACTGTACACAAACCAGCTTACCTCAGCTCTATTTAAACACAAACGTTGATTGTTCACTTATAAAGGTCTAAAACCAACCGTAAACTTTCAACATTTTGTCGCCAAATTGAAAACAAAATGGCTGATGATCTGTTTTTTCTTGAGAAGAACACGACGATCACGCAACGGCTGGTACATGTTTCTAACTTGTTTTTGTTGCAGCGATCAGTGCAGTATTTATTTAAGAAGTTGCCAACTCCGAAATTGAATCAGCCGTTGATTAATCTTATACAAAAGAACATGAAACGGAATTTGTTTTTGTCTGAAACGGAGTTCATGTTTTTTTAAAACGGAATTTGCACTTTTCTGACATGGAAATTTGTTGGCCCTACAAGGGTAGTGACTCGGTTTAAAACGGCCTTTTAAGACATCGTCGCCACTCTTTTATTCCCTTGATAAACTATGCCAGACAGCAATATGATATCACGTGGTGACTGCATCTACACAGTACACAGTCAACCCTCCTACTGTCCAACCATTCACTATCATCCACTGTGGTTTTGAATGCAGTAGTTGGTCAACTCATCAGAATTTTTGTTTCACCATGGAGCTACCTTTTTATAGCTCCATGGTTTCACCAAGAGTAGGATGGTTGGCTGATTTACTCTTAAAAAAACCCCACATAAGTACAAAGAAATGTACACGCATACATTAAAGAACATGTAATGTACACATACTGTACATTGTATTGTATCTGAAATTGTTGAATGATATTCATCACATTAATTGAAACGTGAAACCTTTCTTCCGAATATGTACAAGTAAAAATTCACCATAATGAGGAAGGTCAAAAATATACCGTAATTTTCGGATTATAAGCCACCCGGCGTATAAACCGCAATGCCCCAAAAAATAAAAAATAAGATTTAGGTGTCAGCGTATAAGCCGCCCGGCATATAAACCGCAGTCGCGAGCGCACACAGGAGAGAGGCCGTGCGTATTTGCGGTCCTTTGTGGCGATGTGCAGTGACTGGCGGGCGGCACATCAGTCATTGTACGTCGCCACAAAGTGCGAGTTGCATCGCAATAAAGTCAAAATGTATTAAAGTTAACACCATTGATCGTTTTTGTAATGGTCTATTAGGATGGTCTACAGCAAGTGGGCATATTTCTTTTTTATTTGTATCATTATTGTGACAACTGCAACGTTGTAGTTACCACGGTCGGCGCCGATCGGTCCTGACCGGCCCCAGCTTTAAATGACCGGGGATCGAATTAAAAGTTAACAAATTCCGACCGGCATAAATTTATATATTATAATTAATAAAATTTTCCTTGAAATAAGAGAAAAATAAAGAAAAAACTCATTGTAAACTCCTAATTATAGTGTGTATTTATTTTCCTGCAAACAATCAAAACAATTTTCTTCTCCAAAACCTGCGATTATTGCTTACATGGGCCGCTTGAAGCTGTGTGAGTTGGCAGCGGCAGCACACACGAGTCGTATCAAAGTCTGCTCTAAAAAGCATGCACCCATCTCCGGCGTGCGTTTATTATTCAGAACGATGTCTGTACACGCATTTACTATGGCAGCCGGTACCCAGAAGTAAGCCATTTCGCAATGACGTTTAGCGTGTGATTTTTCTCTGTGTGGAAAGGCAACCCGACTATATTTCTTTTGCAGCTATCTCGTACCTCGTACTCACGATCGTGCCTTGTGATCGACCCCACTGTATTGTGAGACATTACGGATTATATGATGGGTCCGAGGATGAACATCATTTTGATGTTCAAAGTGTTTATAAATATGGACAAAAAAACGGTCTTGTTGAACAGACAGATTTCCTTAAAAAACTATGGAGTAAAAAATGGGACTTTAGGAATACAAACGAGGCAAGGCCTTGTAACGGCGGACAAGGTTGGTGGTGCATAAAATGTTTTTTTAAATCAATTTTCAGAGTGAGTTTGGCGGTGTATGATTTTCCCTGTCTGTTTTGTATTTGTTTTTAGAATATTTTACAAACGATCTTTCTTAAAATAATAATGTACGCTGTTTTTTTTCTTTCTACAATGTTAATATGTCGGCATATAAGCCGCCCGGCGCATAAACCGCAGGAGTTCAAAAAAAGGTCAAAATCAACATATAAACCGCGGTTTATAATCCGAAAATTACGGTAATCATGTGATACCCATTAGGCTAATTCCTATTTCATCTTCTGCATTAATAAGCTTATTTTGTGGCGTGGCGTGGCCGAGTGGATAAGAACACCGAACTCAAGCTCTGGTGTTTCTGATCAGCAGAGTGTGGGTTCGAAACCCAGTCGTGACACTTGTGTCCTTAAGCAAGACACTTAACCACATGCTTCGTCCTTCGGATGGGACGTAAAGCCGTTGGTCCCGCGTGTTGTGTACATGTAATGCACGTAAAAGAACCCCGTGCACTTATCGTAAAGAGAAAGGGTTCACCCTGGTGTTCCTGGTCTGATCGGCAGCATATATTGCGCCACAGCACCTTGTAAACCATTGCATGGTGCTAAAAACGAAAAGGCATCATACTCCAAACGTAGTCCCACATTCCTTGTAGGAAAAAATGTGTAGTTAGACAATTGTGCGCTGAGAAACATCCATATTAAGCACCTAATAAATGTTATGTATTACTATTATTATTATTTTTAGGCCCAGTCCCAATGCACAACAGAACAAACCAGCACATTCATGTAAAATAGACAAACTGACGGTGTTCACATCATTATAACCAAAGTGCTACAGTCGGTGCAGAGACATAGAAGCGTACACGTACCGTTTACCAATAATTTCCGTTTGCCTGAGGGTGTTCCAGTATTCTACATGCAGATACACAATGGCGAATGTGCGATTGTGCCTGATGTTTCATTCTTGTGAGGGCAGGGTAGTTCTGCCTAATTAGTAACGGGCACAGGAGGGAAATGTACATACATTTCTAACTGGAACATTTTAAGGGGGCACCAAGGCAATGACCAGGGGCAACGGAGGCAATTGCCTCCGTGAAGTATCAGACCTAGATACATGTATCAGACTTCATCCATACATACAACATGTACATTGTAATTTGTAAGCAAAAATTTCAGGTTGGAAGCATCCCTGCAGGGTTTTAATGACCCAATTCTTAAATTACTAGACTCGAGCCAGTGGTCCAGCGAGTGTTTCGAGTTACACAGGACAGCATGTAAACACACACATCATGTACTAGTAGCACATTAGGCCAAAAAAAACCCAAAACATGTTTAGCGTCCCCGCCTGCTTCCTTTTTAGAGGCCGACTACTTTTTTTTTTCTTTTTTCTTTTTTTTTACAGAAAAAAAAAGGATACATTTTTAACGAGCCCTGACGAAAAAAATAAATTTTAAAATAAATAAGATCATATTTTAGACTTAGCTCACCGAAAAAAGCACACCGAAAAAAGCTGGCAACCATCTTGAAAAAAAGCCTGGCCAGTTGTCTCGAAAAATGTGTCGGACGGCCATTTTTTGGAAAAACAAAACAAAACAAAAAAACGCCCTCCACCTTCCTTTTTTTAAAAAGGCAGGACGCTAAACGTGTTTTTTTTATTTATTTGGCCTTATTGAATGACACACAAAAGCATTGCATAGTCTGCACTCATTTACAAAGAATGATCTTTATGTACTCTCATAGTGTTAAGAACCAGCTTTTATCATTTTTTAAAACCAATTAACATCAACTACACACTGCATGTCACCTCCAGACAAAAATATACTGAATGACTTGCAAATAGGGCCCAATTTCATTGAGCTGCTTTTAAAGCACGAAAAAGCAGCTAAGCACAACAAAATCATGCTTACCAGAATATAGTTACCAGCCAAAATGCCATTTCTCACGTGTACAATCTGTGACTGGTATCCTGCTCATCTCTGCTAAGCAGAAAGATGTTAAGTAAACTTTTTCTGCTGTAGTAGCTCCATGCTGGGCCCAATTTCATAGAGCTTGTTAAATAGTAAGCACCAAAAGGAGCTAAGCACAACCAAATTATGCTTACCAGAAAAAGGTTACCAGCCAAAATACTGTGTTACATGTACAATTTGTGACTGGTATCCTGCTCATCTCTGCTTAGCAGAAACTTGTTAAGCGATATTTTCTGCTTTAAAGCAGCTCTATGAAAGTAGGCCCTGACATCTACAACTGAAGATAACCATTATCATGTCAACACTCTACAAAGTGGTTCGTGCATAATATAGATTTTAAAATCCTAACGTGCTGTCAGCCCCCCCCCCCCGCCCCCTCCTCCCCCGCCCTCCATTTCCTGCTCAAGTTTATTCATTATTACATTCCAGTTCAGGTAACATAAAACAAATAAATTGTTGAGCCTTTTTGGGGGGAGGTGGCGGGAGGTGGCGGTGGTAGGGCCGGTTTTTTTCCTTCTTCAAAAAACTAAAACGCAGTGTAGCCTAAGTTAATATTATTTTAAGAATTCTTCTCGTCTTTGCCAACATGAATTACATGTACCTTTCTTCAAACATATTTTCCAACCTAACTGTGCGTGCGAGGCAGAACGAAGCCAAATTTGACTGAAAAGATTATTGAAAAGGCCGTTTTTTATGAAAAAAAAAGAAAAAAAAGGGGGGGTTGAGGGGTTTTGTAGGGTCAGGCGGGGACGATCAACAATTTTTTGTTTATGTGGCCTTATGTATGTCCTCATTCACACACTTTACACACGCCACACACTAGACCCATCACCCCATCAGTCTCTTTTCATGCAACCTAAATTTGATGCGCAGCCCAGGCACCTGCCTAGAGTGGCGCTACATGATATCCTTGTGATCGTGCATCGATTACTGATCGTCATCATCAAACGCACTCCAAGGGGGGATTATTTCCGATAGCGCTGGGTTTTGAGTTTTCTCTTTCAAATCACGAACGGTTACTCATGGAATCAATAGGAGCCATTGTATAAACATTTTATCAGAAACGTGCAAATTAAAAAAATATTTATGCACATTTTTTAAATTTTATGTGTAGCCATGCAGGAGGGTAAAATTTTCCTAAAAACTTTACCCTGTTGCCCTTTCTTTTATGTAGTAATTTTACGAATATGTACAATTTATCACAAAAACAGGAGTAACTAGAAAAAAAGAGAGGAAAAAAACCAGTTTGCACTGAACGCCACAATATTGATTATGATTTTTTAAATTTACTGTGAATGAAAGACCATCAAACATTTTTAATGCATGACGCATAATTCATGGACTTTTACAAGAGTATAATGCTCTGGTTTTTAATAAAAAAATTATACAACCAACCTCTGAAAATTTAGTGAAATTAGGCGATCACATTTGCAATGAAGATACCGAACAACTGTTTATGCTTCGTCGTAGTTTTATGCGTGTTCCTAGGTTGCTCTGGCAACTGAAAACATGAAAGTAATTTTTCTCATAATTTTAACCCCACTTTGTTTCACCGTTTTCCCTGGGGAAAAAAAATCACCTGTTCACATTGAGCTTAACTAGCTAAACCCTACACAAGGTAAGCTTTCCCCCCCCCCCAAGAATTTCCAGGGGTTGACAAGGAAGGGGCTGACCACATTTTCTCAGAGATCCCTGGTAAATTTGTCTAAATGTGAACAAGGCTTAAAGGCACTGAACACGTTTGGAAATTGTCAAAGACCAGTGTTCTCACTGACTTGGTGTATCCCAACATATGCATAAAATAACAAGCCTTTGAAAATTTGGGCTCAATTGGTCATCGAAGTTGCAAGATAATGATGAAAGAAAAAACACCTTTGTTGTACAAATTTGTGTGCTTTCAGATAGGAATAAAAGGCTTCTTGCAAGAAGTCTTTTATTATTTTAGTGAGAAATTACCTCTTTCTCAAAAACTACGTTACTTCAGAGGGAGTCGTTTCTCACAATGTTTTATACAATCAACAGCTCTCTGTTGCTCGTTACCAAGTCAGTTTTTTATGCTAATATATTTTGAGTAATTACCAAACGTGTACAGTGCCTTTAATATGTCAGTACATAGATCTTTTAATGTAGACATTTTTTATGTAGAATTGTTGAATGTAGAATTTGTATAAATTTCCTTTCCGGGGTCAATTCCTCACGTACATAAACACAGATCTCTAAATTCCGTCCCAGGTGTAGTAATTAACAGGCAATTTGACCCGCCTGCAGTTTCGCTCCAGTTAGCATGAAATGAGAATTGCAAGCCATTTTGTTTTAATAGCTCCATATTATAACTAAAGCTCTTGGTGTGAGCAGAAAATGTGTCAATAGGTCTCCTTACTCTAATGCAGCTGTGACTTAAGATTATGCAATACATTTTTTTTACAGGTTAGAGGTTGGTGGGGTTTAACGACTTGGGCGTTTTATGCTTAGGAAACTTGTGCCACTTAGGAGACCTGAAAAACATTGTACACGTACACATACACATGTAAATGCTTGATCAGGTACATGTACATGGCGTGGCATGTGCATGTAAGCCAGGCACTTGGTGTTAATGTCACAATGTTACAAGTCAAAATAAACAGCACCTGGAACTAGAGTAGAACACGACATAGGCCGTGTCCAAATTGGCGGCTACAGCTGTACGGCTACGGCTAGATTTCAACGTCTTCATGCGTTGAAGAATAGGACGTCCTTAGCAACACCCTTAGCAACAGCCGTAGCTGTAGTCGCCAATTCGGATGCGGCCTGAGTTGCATACCAGGACTGACTCTTTACGGAGGCACTGGGGGCAATCGCCTCCATGCCCCTGGTCATTGCCTTGCTACCCCTTGAAATGTTTTACAGTAGAAATTCAGATTTCCTTCATTGAGGTGCCCTTTACTAAGGAAAATAGTCTACAGCGCCTGGATTAGAACTAGCATACCAGGACTCATAGTGATACTTCATGGAGGCAACAGAGGCGATCGCCTCCATGCCCATAGCCATTGCCTTGGTGCCCCTTGAAATGTTCCAAACATCCCTCATCGAGGTGCCCTTTACTAAGGGAAATAGTACACAGCACCTGGATTAGAACTAGCATACCAGGACTCATAGTGATACTTCATGGAGGTAACAGAGGCGATCGCCTCCATGCCCATAGCCATTGCCTTGGTGCCCCTTGAAATGTTCCAAACATCCCTCATCGAGGTGCCCTTTACTAAGGGAAATAGTACACAGCACCTGGATTAGAACTAGCATACCAGAACTCATAGTGATACTTCATGGAGGCAACAGAGGCAATTGCCTCCATGCCCCTAGCCATTGCCTTGGTGCCCTTTGAAATGTTCCAAACATCCCTCATTGAGGTGCCCTTTACTAAGGGAAATAGTAAACAGCACCTGGATTAGAACTAGCATACCAGGACTCACAGTGATACTTCATGGAGGCAACGGAGTCAATCGCCTCCATGCCCCTAGTCATTGCCTTGGTGCCCCTTGAAATGTTCCAAACATCCCTCATTGAGGTGCCCTTTACTAAGGGAAATAGTAAACAGCGCCTGGATTAGAACTAGCATACCAGGATTTATAGTGATACTTCATGGAGGCAACAGAGTCAATCGCCTCCATGCCCCTAGTCATTGCCTTGGTGCCCCTTGAAACGTTCCAGTAGAAATTTAAATATCCTTCATTAAGGTACCCTTTTACAGGAGGGCAGTCTCAAGCCTGCATGCACAATTACACATCCTGTACAATACATGGTGAACATGAACACATATGTACATCTACAACTGAACAGTGTATTACATGTTACATTCTTCTTTAAGACATTCAAACAAGAATTTTCTATTTTAACGAACACTATGCTATTTTGCATGAAGAATACTGATCCCGTCTGCAACAAGAACTACAAATTTATCCAAACTGTGAATTTCTTTGAGGATTTGGAATCAATATACCCGGCATCGTGAATGAGCGTGGCGTCATGCATAAATAAATAAAAACTCGCTTATTGCATCAGCTGATACTCTGGTCTACACTTTAGGGGTTTCAATTCAGACTACAGGACGTTGTAGGTCAACACTTTCAGTGGACCAGAAATCTTTTTTTTTACAAAACCTAAGATGTTTTCTTTCTGCTTAAATTGCTGACGAACTCCGTAAAAATTATGGTTAGCATGTAAACACTGCGTCGCCTAAATTACGAACAACATTATAAGTCAACTCTTGTTACAACAAGATCGCTGGGACTGGCCAAATTACCTCTTACCACGCACATTGTTATACTTATAAGAGGACAGCAAAAAAAAAAAAAAAAAGCAGAAATGGGAGTTGGGACTTCAGAATGTACTCTGTATAAGCAGAACCTCTTTATAAAGTGCTCTTTATAATGAGGGGTGACTGTATAACACAAACGGGGACACCAACTCCCAACATGGTGAACCCAAAATTATCGCGATGATCACGTCAGGTGAATTGGGGGTCAATACCTGACAGCGCCCCATAAAGTCTCCATTTCCAAACAAGGCACATGACAAATGTGGCGCAGTTATCCTTTTAACTAAACACGTTTTTGAATGTAATTTTACACTAAATAACACGGGAAGTAATTTTGTCTGCAACAGATCCACCTATCAGTGATCAGTTGAAATATCGGAATGACTACATGTACAGTCTCTCTGACACATCAAATAAAATGTGACACTTTGACAGGGGGGGGGGGTGGTTGGTTTCCACGTAACATTCTTCATGTTTCCGTACATTATCCCAGTGTATACATGGATTAATTACAAAGTACCAGTCAGTTTTAAATCACAGTGTTAAGTGTCTACAATGGGCTATATCACTGTTACTCATGTTACATTGACACAGGCGTCATGAATAAACTGTAATAACTAGACAAGCATTTGTCAGAATGTTATGCATCAGTTGACGTGTTGAAATTCTTTACTACATGATGCAGCAAGAACAATTTTAAACACACTACAAAAATCATACAGAAAAATGTATTCTATTTCTATGGTTAGAAGGAAAGCCTGGGCCCTATTTCATAGAGCTGCTTAGGCACAAAAAGTAGCTAAGCACAACAAAATGACGCTTATAAGAATAAGGTTACCAGCCAAACTACCAAGTCACAAGTACAATTTGCGACTGGTATCCTGCTCATTTCTGATTAGCAGAAAATTGTTAAGCAATATTTTCTGCTTCAAAGCAGCTCTATGAAATTCGGCCCTGTTTCTTTAAAGTGTATGTGACACAAATTCCTGTGAAGCTTACATATTACTACGCACTGTTTTCCCAAACTGTATTGCAAGAAAAGCCATTTCGATTTCGTATGATTGAAGTATGACCCAGGCCTAACTGTGAGATTGCATATAATGCAATATTATTATTATTATTGATTTTTATTATTGTTTATTTGGCAGTTTCACATATTCCAAAAGCTGGCTGAAACATAAATATGTTTATGGCCACAGCATTTGATGAAATTTTAATACATTACCAGTAGGTTGGTTTACTCTAAAAATAGAAAACTGAAAAATAATTTACTCAATTTCCAAAAGACATAGCATCCCTACATGTACATTTACATGTACTTTTAATTTAATCAAGAGACGGGCAAAACATTTTAGTTTATGGAATTGTGAAGGAGGGACCTGACAAAACAGATGATTTTTTATATTTTGTTAAATTTTTAAATGGAGCATATAATTGTCACATTGTTCCATTCACTCAAAATTAATGAAAAAAAGACATGGCAGAATCTCTTGACGCTTCATTTGAAGTGTTACGTATACGTCTAATAAGACTTAAAACCTCTCATTCACGTCGGATTCTAGATTATAAAGAAAAAAAAAGGAAACCCGGAGACCAGGAAGTAGATAGTGAGAAAGGAGGAAATAACGATACAGTCTAGCATATCCTGAAACCATCACGTTAAGTCCAAGGTGTACACAATACACATGTACTAATGAAGTGAATAATGCACAGAGGGGTTATGTGTGTGGACGTTCCATGCCCTGCTGTCCACCCACACACACATACAATGTACATGTACAAGAAGAAGGAGGAAGGCCAGTCAAAAACAAAATCTTGTTTACCCTTTAAAGGGAAGGCCTACGTTTGGTCATCACTCTTAAAATTAAAGGCAATAAAAACCAACTTGGTTAGTAGTACAGCAGCTTTCGATAGCATAAATTATTTTGAGAATCATTTCACTTCAAAGCAATGTGGTTATAGAAAATGATATCAGTTTTCATCCCCCAAAATTTGAATCTGAGAAACGATACTGTCAGTAATGTTCTCAGATTGTGTATTCTAATTTCAGATCACTCTTCCTGCTTGCATATAACCACTCCGGATTTTCGACGATATCTCAAAAAACGCTTTTGAAATGATATTTTCACAGGTTAGTTTTATTGTATACATTTATAACATTTATATGTAGGACTAAAACAATCGAACGGTTCCAAAAACCAAAGGTATACTTTCATTTTAACATGTTTAAGTCCATGTTACATTTCACATAGTAGTTTAAGCATTGGGCCAGTAACATCACAAAGTACACAGTTCCTACAGTTGTCTTCTTCCAAGCATATTTTTTTACACATTCTTTGAACAGCTCTTCCTCCTGAAAAATGTCAGCAATTATTCAACCAGCAGGCCTTGAATTTCATCTTTTAGGCCATTTTCATATAAATTGTAAAGGGCACTTCCATTGGAAGATCTTAAAGATGGGGAACATTTCAAGGGGGCACCAAGGCCAAGACATGGGGCAACACAAGCCATGGCCTTTTGTGTAATAAAACAAAATAGGCAGTATTAATTTCAGTGGAGATTTTCCTGACCTTCGACCCCTGCCATGCCCCTTAGTCATGTCCTCAAGATGCCCTCCTCAGAAACGTTTATCTTGATTCCTGTATACCAAAGTAACACTACATGCACCTTCCGCATAAAAGAACAAAATATCAGACTAGCCCACATAAATATTCTTAGCATCATAATATGGTTCAATTGTGCCCCTCGAGTTTTAAACGCATCGACCTGAAAATGTTCTTAAAATAGACTCCACACCGTGCAAGACAAATGAACTTGTGATCTGAAGAAGTCACTCAAAATGGTTGCAGTTTCTATTTGAGGGACTATGCAGTTTAGTTGTTACTGCGACACTGCACACTTTACTAATCGCAGTTGATGATGAAGCAATTTTGAAGTGTTATATTTATGAGTTAATTACGAGTTTTGGTTAAAAAAATATGTAATCCTTTTGGTAGCCATGATGTCGCATGCGGGCACATCTGCCGTGTGTACATTAGTCTGGCTCCATAGCTACATGTACATGTACATGTAGCATACGTTTGTGTGCACGATTTAAGCCAGGTTTTAGTAAAAGGGTGTCCAAATTTGCTGGAAATTTAAAAACTGGATGACTTGACCAAAGATTCACTTACAATTACATGTAAATGACAGATAAAACAGGGTGTCCAAAGTTAAAACAGGGTGTCCAAAAGACACCCAGACACCCCTCTGGCTAACAATCATTTCATTGTTCAAAGCAGTAACCAGACATTCTCATTTGAGGGGGGGGGGGGCAAAGACAGTTTGGGGGCTATTTAATGTATCAACCATTTATTTGTGCATTTTTTGTCGATCTCATTTGGGAGCCAAGAAGGGGGGTTCTGAGCAGGGGGAAAGAGAGGACTCCAGCCCCCTGAGGAGGGGGAAAGGGGAGGACTCCAGCCCCCTGAGGAGGGGGAAAGGGGAAGACTCTTGCCCCCCCTTCCCCCCTCCTCTAGTTGCGCCACTGACTCAAAGGAATTTCTCATGAAAGATACTGACAATTCTGAGAGGACAGTGAGACTTGGCAAAACATGTGAAAGGCAAGTCCAAAACTTGGGTTTTTGTCTTCCTCCTTTACAAATCATTTTGTTTGTTTAGAGTGAAAGTGGCTTATATGTGATTACCTCACACGAACAGGGCCAAATTTCATAGAGCTGCTTAAGCACACAAAATAGCTCAGCACATCAACATTATATGCTTACCAGATTCAGGATACCAGCCAAAGTACCATGTACCCTTTGTGACTGGTATCCTGCTCATTTCCGCTGTTAAGCAGGAAATTATTGAGCAATATTCTCTGCTCAAGCAGCTCTATGTAATTGGACTCTGGTACCTGTTGGAACTAGTTTGTGTAATACACAGTGAGAGTGTGAGAGTTACATTTGCAGTAATTGTACAGAAGAAATTGATTAGAAACCTAACAAGAGATGCAGTACAGCATAGTGTTAGCCAGAGGGGGGTGTCTGGGTGTCTTTTGGACACCCTGTTTTAAATTTGGACACCCTGTTTTATCTGTCATTAACATGTAAATGTACTGTAAGTGAACAATTTGGACACCCAGTTTTTAAATTTCCAGCAAATTTAGACACTCTTTAACCAAATCATGGCTAAAACCTTGATGCAGTACGTGGAACGAAGCTGTTGGAATGGCGCACTGAACAAAAATATAAACCAACAACACACACAAAATATCGAAAGTATACGTAACTGTAAAAGCACAAGACAACTGGTAAAAATTTACAAAGATTTTAAGGAACGGGGGAGTTCTGTGGGACCCTCAATCGCCCGGTCAAACTATTTCATTTTCAAAGGTATTATGACATATTGTACAATTGCTCTTTTATACAATGTTTACTTAAAACTTGTGCCAAATGTGCCAAGTTTTAAATATAGCATTTTGTTGTAAATAACTAAAGTTCAATTTTGCTGGGTGGTTTCCATGTTTGCTTTTTGATGGCATGGGATTTCCCGCATTTCAGGGGCAAGGGCATAATTAACACATGAGCAAGGGAATTTCCATCAGAAAATCAGAACGGCTGTTGTGAAGTTTGGAAGGGCACCGGGGCCAACTACAGGTCAATGGACAGTACGAGAAGCTGGTTTCAATTTCACTTTCGTGAAAGTAAACTTGCAACAGTACTTCCAATTTTAATATTATCATGGCTAGAGAAACACCATTCCACGTAAAGCAGGTCACTACGCCAGTGTACAATCCCATATATTAACCCTAACCATGCTAATTGCAACAATATGCACCAAATGGTAAAAGTTGTTGTAAACTGTTGCATTTGGCAGTCAACTCAGATGTCATTCTATGACTGAATTTGTTGCATTTAGCAGTCAAGTGACTTCATATTGGTGTTGCATTTTGTTGTAGTCACCACTACACTTATGTGCATACTGTTGCATTTAGCAGGGCAAACCCCCTTGCTCAGTCCTAACACAAACAACATGCCTGCACAATGCAACAAAATCCCTTGTTGCATTTTGTTGCATTTGGCATGGTTCTCACTTCAACTGCGTTGCATTCTGTTGTATTTGGCAGGGTATGTGGAGGGACCCTGATGGGGGGTTAGGGTTAAAGAGTATTTTGAGCCAGTCTTACTTTCATCACTAACGGTTACCCCTGGTAGGGATACACTGACAAACAACGCTGATTGGCTCTCAAAGTGACTGCTCTGCACGTATGCTTGTTAAAAACGTTTGAGCGCTTGTATAGTGCTTGTAGGACGTATTTTGACGCAATTCCAAAAAAATGAATCATGTTTTTACACGGTCACCCTAAACTAAAAATACGGTTAGACATACGTCACAAGATCAAAGAAGAATGAGAGGGGACCAGTTGCTCTATGACTCGATGCCTCTTTTGCGGACTACACATGTACCCTACTTGAGCGCGCACGTAGAGTGGATCGGCCACAGGCCTAAATAAAATGTGCCATACCATACATGCTCGGGAAAAAAAAGGGGGGAAGATTGGTCAATGAGGTGGAGTCTAACTTGAGAGTTGAGAGTTGAGTCTAACTTAAGAGTACATGTAGGTACATGTAGCCTGGCAGGAAAAGTTAGCAACCCGCCAGCAGGTCTAAGCTATTTTACATGAAATGACAGTCACACACAGAAATCAAACTAGTCAGTCAAACTTTATGTGGGGGCTGGGCGGGGAAAAAGCAGTGCAGTGTCAAACGAGTTGGATTCATTGCTTTACAAGAAGTAAAATTGTGAAGGGGTACAGGGCTTGCGTTTGGGGAGAAAAATCCACAAGCCTGCAGGGCTTGCAGCTCAATTATATTTGTGAAGCCCAGAAAAATTAAACAATTGAAAACACAAGACCGCCAGACTTGTATGGTCGTGAATTTACTGGCCCACGTCTGATATAGCCTACCGTCAATTGTTAATTTCAAGCTCTGGTACAAATGTACATTGTACACCATTAAATTATCTCCGATCCCTTGCCCGATTGCATTAAACCCGCTAAACAGAAACTATTGTTCTGCTACACAAGAAAGAGGATCCGCAAAGCACATGACATGGTGTCATAGAAAGTGCTTTCTAATCTTCAATACAATCACAACCGATATTGACTGCAAATGTACTTTCACTTTCACACAAAAAGTGAAATTACTGACAATTACTTCCTTTTTCGATACGAAAATTATGTTCGGGTGGTCATTGATTTCATTACATTACACATCCAATAGCACTAGCGCCAATAATATAGGATGACTAGGAAACGGGAATAAGTGTTCAGGTTTAGTTGTGAGAGGAAAACCGCATGGGGAGACTCCAAACAACCAGGTATGGACTGAAAACTCAATCCACATGCAAGGCTCCAGGTCCGAGGTGGGATTCGAACCAGGATCCACAGAGAGGTGAAAGGCAGGGGAAAAGAGAGCAATGTGCTCAACTGATCCACCTTGTAGGGATGCAGACCCGTGTATTACAGCCCTGACAAGAGGGCCAGACAGTTCTTCCCTAGTAAAGGAGAACCTCTTGAGAGAAATGTCAATTTCTACTGGGTCATTTCAAAGGGCACCAAGGCAATAAACCAGGGGCATGGAGGCAACTGCCTCAGTGAAGTATCAGTCCTGTCTTAGTCATTTACAAAAGGTATACACTGTGGCCATTTTATACATTATGTGGTACACATTACTCTAGGTACAACCGTTTGAATCCATTCAAAGGTAACAATTTCCGTTGAACAACTGTTTGAAACCATTCAACTACACTGGCTGTACAATGGCACATTAACTGGCGTGTCATGGCCGAGCGGTTAAGAGCACCAGACTTCAGCTCTGGTGTTTCTGATCAGCAGAGTGTGGGTTCCAGTCCCGGTCTTGACACTTGTGTCCTCGAGCAAGATTTGTTACCATAGTGGCTTTGTCCTTTGGATGGGACATTAAGCCGTAGGTCCCGTGTACTTAGGTTGGTAGTGCACGTACATAAAAGAACCCAGAACACTTATGGTGGAAGAGTAGGGGTTAACTCCGGTGTTTCTGGTTCATATAGCAAGCACCCTTGTTTACAGGTCTCCTCAGGCCTGGAGCTACAGTGATATACACCTCTTCGATCTCTTCTTCTTGGGCTGCAGGCAGCCGCTCCATTACTGCTGTGTGTGGTACCTGGGGTGGTATTGTGCTATCGATGAGCTTAGCTAAGGGCTGCTACAGTAGTTTTTAAAAAATGGTTATATGTAAAAAAATGGTTATAAATAAATAATAGTTACATAAGTGGCAAGGTCGTACCACCGCAGTACCACCGCAGTACCACCGCAGTTTGTCTGCTGCCACCAAGAGTTCAAGATCGGTGAAGGATTGGTGCATAAGTTCACTTATAAGGCATACTTGATTTCAATACCACTACCAGAAAAACAATAACAACTGTGTACATATGTGTAGACTTGCATTTACCACTTGATACATCATATCACAGGAAATAAATTTTTCAAAAACACAGTGAATGATACTGAACAGTAAGACATGTGAAGAGCTACAAAACTGCTCTCCTCAAATTATTGAGGGGAGCTCTTTGCAGACCTCGAAACCAAACTTCACAAATTAGTCTTAGAAGCGAAATTTTAAAACCACTTGATAAACTCTGACGACGTTTAAGTTTTTGAATGTACGTAAGCACAATGAACATATATGACGATTCAAATGCACACATATTGTTTGGATTGATTACACAATCAAAGCAAATATTAACGCCATACCATCAGCTCACTTCCTAACCGTGTTCTCCAAAATGTTTTTAAATCTACTTTCAATTTTTAAGGAGTGCTTAATATTTCACACTCCTCAGACGAGGTTATTAGAAGTGTGGAGGAGTGTGACTGCCCTCTCACTCGCACAAATGATGGTGTGAAGTTTGGTAAACACCATTTTGTCAAAGATTCACTAAGTGTCAAAAGTGAATGTCGTGCGCAGTGCAAATAGTCCCTATTTAAAGACGAGAAATAAAATAGTCCCTTGGATTTGTCGAATAGGTTTACAAGTTCTGTCATTTACAGAATGTGGGTTCAAATCCCAGCCTGGCAAGTTGCGTTCGTTGTTGTGGTGCTTGTGTCGCCATGGATATCGCCATCTTGAATCGCTCAGGGGCAACTGAATGGGGAACGACGCTGTGGAAAAATATGAGCTCAGCGCCGCAAGCAGCAGCGATAAGTACAATCAATTTCCCCTGACACTGGCAGATTTAAGATGCCGGTATCCGTGAAACAGCTTATGGAGGAAGAAACATGCATTTATTATAGTGATTTATTTTTTTCTAAATAATAAATTTTAACCTCAGAAAAACTTACTGCACACCCCCTCTCTGCTCCGAGTTTACAGTCACACTTATTTTTACAAAAAAATAGTTAGTGGCCTGACGTTTCGACCCTAGTACTACAGTACAGACAGTAGCAGAGTCTTTCTCCATTTAGCCTTTTACTAGAAAGCCTCTGCTAAGGTCGAAACGTCAGGCCACTAACTTTTCTTTTCGCATTTATACCCTAGGTCCTTTTGGTTGGTAAGCTGTTTGCAACAGCTAATTCCATTTTCTCACACCTTATTTGTCTGTACAAAGCTTACAATTACAAAATTCATTTGTTTTAAAAGGATACAAGTCAAATCAAGGTCAAAGTTTCCATCGGTGTATCGCGTCTTGTTCTTACTGACAAGTTCTCTTAACTTTGATGCCATGGTTCTCTTCACAAGAAACTTGAGCTTTTAAGAAGTTATTACAAAATAAATTTTACTGCTGTAAAAAACAGCGAAAAGTTTTTTGCTCAAAAAATTGTCACATCATTTAAGAATGAAGTTCTTTTCCTTGTGGATGCCGAAAGGACGAAGACTCCTTGAAAACTCAGAAATGTATTAATATTTATCCGTGTCCATGCAGTGCCCAACATGATAAAAAATGGCGAGGAAACATTTCCCACTGCCTGCAGAGCGGCAAGCGGCAGACGTCCCAATTTTAATATTCCTTCTGCGTTTAGACACTAAAAAAATCCCAAGGTGGAGTTACGATCCTGAATTGTCAGCCATTGTCAAACTGTGAAATTTGAGTCAAAAATCCGAGTGTCAACTTTGCGAATTGAACTGGGTTTCCAGCAAGTTTCCAACTTCATGCACTAAAAAACTGCAATGGCAAACACACGATGAGCATTTACATACACACACAGCGTACAGCATGTTGAGTGCCCATTTTCCCCAGGCCAGTTGTGTCCGGACCCGCGCTGAGTTCCCCGAGAAAACCGCTTGAAAACCTCCGTTTCCTGGCAATTACATCAAAACTGAACAATCTCCAAGCTTACATGACACACAAACCTCCATTAATTCCAATGAAATATTGCCCTGCTGTGTTTCTTTGTCGACGTAAAATGACATTTTCTGAGATAATCGGCTTTTTTCTGTACAGTCCACGGCTCCCTAAGGAAGTCAAGCTCGCCCTGATTTGACCCTTAACCTTAAATTATCACTCCGCTTAGTGAAGTATCCTGTTAGACTTTTACAAGTCGTTCTTGTTTGTTTATTTATTTATTTACAATATTTATTTTCTAACACCTTTTAAGGATATTTTCTGACCCATAAATTACTACAATTTGTTTGAAATGTTAGAACTTATTCATAAACCTAACGACTTTGTATTATGTTTACTTTCATGTGAACAGCCACATTGGGCCACATTAAATAAATTTATAACATTCGATGTGTTATACTAGTTTCTGTAACCTACAGATAAAAAAGTAAAACATTGTAGATTGGAGTAGTAATAAACCGGACTCGAAAAATACTTAAAAGAAAATACCAGAACTAATTTTTCGCTGAGGTGACCCATGGAGCATCTGGTCCTTGCTCTATGCATGGAGGTAGGAGCAGGAATAGACCATAGAGCAAGGTCTGGTCCTTGCTCTATGAATAGACCTACATACATTTAGATTTGGCCAGAGATCATTATGCACTTGTTTGAGGAAGGAAAATTAGTTACTGCACACATTTTATTCAACGTTATTGATTGGTACTATTTGTCAACACATACAAAGAATCTTGTGAAATAAAAGAAAAAGAGTCAATTTGAAACCACGAAGGACGAGTGAAACATCGAATAAGGATGAAACTGGCGGCCCTGTTTCCAATCCAGCGGAAGGTTACACCAGTTCACCTTGCGTGGTGTCATTCAATGTTATGGTCACGTGGTCTTGCTTTCCGGCTTTACATGTGCATGCGTCTGTACTGTGTACTATAAACTGTGTGTGTTCAAATTTACTGCACGGTGAACCCTGTCATATTGTTTGACTCTGTGTGTGTGTTGAACAGGAACAATGCACGCGGAAGTTGTAATACATTTTTTTTTGTAATTATTCAATACCAGAATGTGAAATTACAACGCCCTAATACTATATAGTTAAGTTATTAAATAATGGTATCGCAGCAAAGCATTATAGCACCCTTTATGAAAGTGTCATTTTCGGTCGTAATCGAATTCAGTCAAAAGACAGACACTTTTCTAGTGTCGAAACTGAGGTCATTAGCCTAAACCATTATTGCATCAAATAAAACTCACATTAAAGGCATCGTACACATTTGGTAATTACTCAAAATATATATTAGCATAAAAACTTACTTTGTAACGAGCAACGGACAGCTGTTGATAGTATAACACATTGTGGGAAACGACTCCCTCTGAAGTAACGTACTTTTTGAGAAAGAGGTAATTTCTCACTAAAATAATTAAAGACTTCTTGCAAGAAGTTTTTATTCCTATCTGAAAGCACATAAATTTGTAAAACAAGGGTGTTTTTTCTTTCATCATTTTCTTGCAACTTCGATGACCAATTAAGCCCAAATTTTCACAGGCTTGTAATTTTATGCATATGTTGGGATACACCAAGTCAGTGAGAACACTGGTCTTTGACAATTTCCAAACGTGTTCAATGCCTTTAAAGGAGCATGTGTCGTGGTCATGATCAAAGTAGGCCTAGCGGTTCTTGTGTACAATAATGAACTCTCACCCAGTTTGCACGCGCACGCGCGCTCTCCATAAAATAAAAAAAATAGTGGAGGGCGTTCGTGTGTTCTGTGTGAGGAATCATGTACAGCAACAGGCCAGCTTTGATCATGACAACACCGCCCGTGTTACAAAATGACTTATTAAAACACATGTATAAAATAATGTTCACAATATTGCATAAGAAAATGGGGATGTGAAGCTTCCGCTTTAGATGAACTTTCATTTCACTGTGGAATGAATTTTGTTACCACTCACTGTCAACTCCCCCATCTTACAAATGTATATGGATATAAATATAAATAATTTTTTTAATAAATATATATCTCCGTATCTTTTGAGTAGCGGAGGCATCTTGTACTAGTGTTGCGTTATAATGACCTCCAGAAAAATTATGTCAGAGTCGAAAAAAACAATTTTGAACACTACACAAAACTATAGGTTGCTTATTTCGATTAAATTCAACTCAATGGGATACTTTTGAGACGATAGCGGGCGTCCCACAGTCACCGGTCCCACAGCTCATACCGGTCCTATATTATTGAAAACCAGAAGATGGGAGTTAATTTAAACAGTAGGACCTACTTGAGCGGAATTTTTTTTTTACGGGAATATGCTTTTTAAACTTGTTTATAGTGTGTTTGTTTATCATTTAATTGTAATATTGATAATTTGACACGTCTGAATTTGTCGTAATTATTGATAAAACAAATTAGGCCAATACCTTTGAAAAACTAGCTACACTTCTGCCGTTGACGGCGTGCGTCAAAATGACAATACTTTGACGTCATTAATTTTGTGGGAGGTTGCTTTGTTATACCTCCATGCTGCAATAAAGTAGCTATACAAAACGGAGCTCTCACAAAATGACGTAACATGAGTGATGATGTTACGGGGGCTTTTCGCGAATCTTTCGGAAAAGCACGCTGGAGAAGGGTATTCAAAATGATTGTTTTTCTTGCAATTAAAATCTGTTTAATCCCATTTGAACTCAATTTCCATATTGATTGAAAACACTTTCAAATGAATTTCATCAAAGATCACTTATTGTCGTTTTCGTTCAAGATGGTCTTTAAACTTTCAAAAACCAATGACGCACTTTCATTTTCCAGGCAGAATAAGTGTATCCACGTATCCCTCAAAAAAGGGGGGAAATTACCTGAACATGGTCTTCCGCTGAGTGATTATTGTTTCAAACAACACTGACACTTTTAAACAATCTGACTGACTCAAATTTCTGGGTTATAATTAGAGTATCCAATTATTTATATAAATATAGTATATCCATTGCTATAAAATGTCACCTCACTGGGATCATCGGATCGGACAGACCACTTCAGTGAAAATTCACGATGGGATGGGCCCTCTGGTGGCCTTGGTGGGAATAGTCTTTTTCACCAAGTTATAGGCTGTATAATATGGAATTCGGCATTGATTGCAAGCTATAAACTTTAAAGGCACTGTACACGTTTGGTAATTACTCAAAATATATATTAGCATAAAAACTTACTTGGTAACGAGCAACGGAGAGCTGTTGATAGTATAAAACATTGTGAGAAACGACTCCCTCTGAAGTAACGTAGTTTTTGAGAAATAGGTAATTTCTCACTAAAATAATAAAAGACTTCTTGCAAGAAGCCTTTTATTCCGATCTGAAAGCACAGAAATTTGTACAACAAGGTTGTTTTTTCTGTCATCATTTTCTTGCAACTTCGATGACCAATTGAGCCCAAATTTGTACAGGCTTGTTATTTTATGCATATGTTGGGATACACCAGGTGAGAACACTGGTCTTTGACTATTACCAAACGTGTTCAGTGCCTTTAAAGGGTCTGTATATGTTTGGTAATGACTCTGAAAATTAATGGCAATAAAAACTTACTTGGTAAGAAGTATATCAGCTTCGGATAGTATAATGCATTTTGAGAAATGTTTCACTTCGAATTCCTGCGGTTATGGGAAAAGATATCACTTTGTATCCCCTAACAATTTGAATCTGAGAAGCGTTATAGTTACTGACAGTAACTTTTCTCAGATTGTGTATTCCAATTGCAGATTATTCTTCCTGCATGCGTGGACATTCCGCTCCAGATGTTTGGCTCATTCATACAGATTTCAAATCTACAATTAAGCAAAGTTAATGAGATTTTGATATAACATTGCGTGGGTGTTGGGAATTAGCTATAACACCCGAAGATTTCGAAACCTTTGTTTTGACGGAGGTGAGGGGGTGGGGGGGTGGGGGTGTATGTTCTTGTCTATTGCCTCGACTTGCGTCAGTGGCGCAACCAGGGCCCAATTTCATAGAGCTGCTAAGCACAACAATTTGCTTAGCATGAAATTTCTTCCTTGATAAAAAGTAACAAGCAATATGCAACACATGGAAATTTGGTTGGTAATCCTGTTTTTATCAAGGAAGGAATTTCATGCTAAGCAAATTGTTGTGCTTAGCAGCTCTATGAAATTGGGCCCAGGGGTGATGCCCGGGAGAAAAGTGAAAAGAAAAACAAAGGGAAAATTGTTACTAAAAAGGAGAAAATTTGAGACATTGGGGAGGGAGGGGGGAGTTGTCACACCCTGAGATCCTGCCGTGGTTTCGAAAAATGACCTTTGACTCCCAAAATTGCGGACAGAATCGGCACGTGTGCGCTGCGCATCGCAAGGGAGTCAACATATCGTCTTCTAAGGTTGTAGTGTTTATGGATTCTCTGATTGCATTATAATGTTTCGTTGAACCTATACATTTTTAATATCAGGGTCTTTTCACAAATTATTTGTATTTATACCTTAATTAAAGGCATCGTACACGTTTGGTAATTGTCAAAGACCAGTGTTCTCACTAATATCCCAACATATGCATAAAATAACAAGCCTGTGAAAATTTGGGCTCAATTGGTCATCGAAGTTGCAAGAAAATGATGAAAGAAAAAACACCCTTGTTGTACAAATTTGTGTGCTTTCAGTTAGGAATAAAAACTTCTTGCAAGAAGTTTTTATTATTTTAGTGAGAAATTACCTCTTTCTCAAAAACTACGTTACTTCAGAGGGAGTCGTTTCTCACAATGTTTTATACTATCAACAGCTCTCCGTTGCTCGTTACCAAGTAGGTTTTATGCTAATAGATATTTTGAGTAATTACCAAACGTGTACGATGCCTTTATGTCAATTGCTGGAAACGTCAATCGAACGTCTACTCACCGAACTAAGCCCAGCTTATCCAGTTCCCGCCTTCGCGCAACACCAAGCTCAAGTACTTAAGCAGCATCCAGCAACAGAGTCCAGCATTCTCCTGAAGACGTTCAGAGCATCGAAACGTTGAGTCGTTAACCACCGGTTCTTTTCAGAACCAACACTACTCAAAAGAGATATTCACATGGTGTTACCGTAAGTTAAGAAATGTATTTAGCTCCCAATAACTGAGCTTGAACCAAAAAAACTCATTCTAGTTATAGAAAACTTGATGAACGTGTGCAGGTTTGCAATCCGGAACGTACGTGTAGGGATTCGAACCCACAACATCAGTTGACGACTCGGGTAGATTACATCTGCAGACATGAAAACAAAATAATGTAGGCCTACTTCCAAGATACTTCAAAATAACTTACCTGACTGAAAGTACACAGGCCTACAATTCCCAAGTATCCAGTGAAATCGGTTCGCCACGTTTTGTTTCATTTTGAAGAAAAATGCAAATTAATGCTGTATCATTTTCAAGCGACGGTCGGCCGACCATCATTTTTTACAATAAGAAACATACACCAGGCACTGGACACTATTGGTAATTACTCAAAATAATTGTAAGCATAAAAAATTACTTGGTAACGATCAATGGAGAGCTGTTGATAGTATAAAACATTGTGAGAAACGGCTCCCTCTGAAGTAACGTCGTTTTTGAGAAAAAAGTAATTTCTCAGTAAAATACTTGAATTCATTTCGAGACCTCACGCGTGAGGTCTCGAAATCACATCTGAAAGCACACAACTTCGTGTGACAAGGGTGTTTTTTCTTGCATTATTATCTCGCAACTTCGATGACCAATTGAGTTCAAATTTTCACAGGTTTGTCATTTTGTGCATATGTTGAGATACAGCAAGTGAGAAGACTGGTCTTTGACAATTACCAAAGGTGTCCAGTGTTTTTAAAGGGTGTGTACAACATTGGTAAGAATGAAAATATAAATGCTCACAGATTTGAACATAACTCGCATGGTATAGATGGTCATGGTAGAAAACTTCCCTTGAAATAGTTTTGCTTGAAATGCCATAGTTTTTACGAAATGAGTAAAATAATAGTGTTTATCCTGCAGGATAATTTCCGATGTGTGCAAAAAAGTTAAATCACATAAGGTTTTTTTTCCACTGTTTTCTCATGACTCCGAAGACCGATTTAGCTTAAACTTTCACAGGTTTGTTATTTCATGTATTATGTTGGGTCACATCGAGTTTGGATACAGGTCTTTGGCAATTACCAATGATGTACACACCCTTTAACAGACATTGGGGGGGGGGGGGGTTACCTCGGACCACGGAGCTTGCTCCATGCTCAGACACAGGCCGCTAAAAACAGGGGACACTGAGAGGGGATGTGATGGTTGGGGAGGGGAGGGGAGATGGAGGGAGGAGTTGGGGGGGACACCGGATACACCCAAAATGACAGCAGTATGGCACTCACTGTATCTCCATAAATAACATATTAAACCTAAAGTAACATTATTGCAAGTGAAATTATTGTCTCGTGACGACTTTCCTTGCACTTTATCCTCACAATTTGTTGTTTTGTTTCTGGACACTCGCATTGTCAGAGTTCTACTGATTTTCTGACGAAAATGCATTTCATTCGTTCCCAGAATCACAACCCTGCGAGGAACACGACAGGTTTCATTAAAAAAAACCACCCCCACCCACATCTTTGAGAGAAAGCCTTGGTTTGAGATGCTTTTCTTTCTTCGTAGGGACTGTTTATAAATGGGAGTTTTTACGAAGGATTAAAGAATATACGGTGGTATTGAACGAGAAAAGCAAAAGTAAAACCGTTGCTCATCGACAGTGAATAAACAAAACCAGACAAAAGAAAAGGGACGTTTTTATTACCCACGCGCTTTGGACAAAAAAAAATGGCGCCTCGCGTGACATCCGCCGCCCCAGGAGCATTATGGTATAACTAGTGACGTCACTGCCGTCCTAAAGAGTCGTCTTTAAAAGGAAAAGACGTAGATTTGCGCGGGGCGAATACCCTCAGCTCGTCACAGTCTTATGAGCTGGCATATCCCATCGGACGAAAGCTGGCTGCTGTAATGACGTCATTACACGGTGCAAATTATGCATGTGTCAGTAGCTAAAATTGGCGCGTCGCTAAATATAGATTTTGGGACGAATGCACATAAAAGGAATATTCAAAACCGCAAAACCGCAAGCGGCGATATAGTTCTAAGAAGTATCGTTTTATCAGGGCGGCCAGCATTGATTGACGGTGGAACTGTAAGATAGCTGCAAAAGAATTTTAATTATCAGAAATGTGGCAGACAGCGAGTGCTGAATAGTTGAATAATTCAAGATCGCTGGTCGACAATGCAGCATGGATCGGTCACATAAAATAAAAAAGTATGGTTTAGAATTTTGCCAATTAATTAGCGATAATCACGAAGAAGGTGAG
This sequence comes from Plazaster borealis, assembly GCA_021014325.1. Taxonomy (NCBI): domain Eukaryota; kingdom Metazoa; phylum Echinodermata; class Asteroidea; order Forcipulatida; family Labidiasteridae; genus Plazaster; species Plazaster borealis. The sequence goes on along the minus strand of CM037468.1, from coordinate 14,996,037 downwards.
AAATAAGCAAACACTAGAACACACCAAATGTCTAAAGACACATTCTGAGCCTCCCTAGGAATATCTTTTTCTCTTATTTGCTCGATAATGTGTCTTCATTGTGTTCTGGGAATCTCAGGAGTTCTTTAGAGGATTTTCGGGGGGTAGGCCTACTTCTGTACAAGAGGACAAAGCAAACACAGGACAAAAGAGTTGTATCTAAATCCAACTTTATATTCTTCCATAAAATATATAATATTTTTACATTTATAATAATAATCAGTGGCGACTGTACACAATAAATTGTTGGTATTTACTTCTCCCCACCGTCTCTATCACCCATTCTCTCACTCTGTTTGTTCTCGGCTAGTGGAAGTTAGTTAAAGAACATTGAAACATAAAATGACACTAACCCCGCCCCTGCCCCCTCCAACCACAAAAGTGTTTTTAAAAAAAACCTAAAACCCCCCCCCACAATTTACCAAGTGCTCATTCGGCTTCGTTAACTTAGCTCCAATACAGCCTTGGATAACAACCATTTCTAAAACATCTTAGCACATTGTATGCTTTTCATAAATAAGTAATTCTATGTGAAACTGGTAAGCAATATTTATTCTGGTAAGCAGATTTGTGAAGGTGGTTGTTGTGCACCACGCCTCAATTAAATGTTGAGATAATTGTCCAGAGAGATTGTGTCTATACACCAATCCTTCGCCGATCTTGAACTCTTGGTGGCAGCAGAAACGCCTCCATTACTGGGGGGTGGGGTGGTGTGGTGCTGCTGCCTCGATGATGAGCTGAGGGGGGCTACACTAGTTTTTTTATAATGGTTATATGTAAATAATGGTTGTTTATAAATAATAGTTACATAAGTGGCAAGGTCGTACCACCGCAGTACCACCGCAGTTTGTCTGCTGCCACCAAGAGTTCAAGATCGGTGAAGGATTGGTGTATACTCTAAATTTATTTTCAGATCCCGACTACAAGTTCCACAATAGAACTTTTTTTTCACCCTCTCTCCAAGATAGACTTTAATCATGGTGTGGCCATCTTGATTCTTCCCCAATCCAAATCATTCTAACCAAACCGAGGCTGGGAAAAAAAAAATAGTCTGGTTCCATTTTTAGCTAATGAATAACGGTGTTCATTACTGTAATTGGATACAGGGAGCTTGACCAAGATAGTGGCAGATTGATAAAGGTCTATTGCAGCTGTTTAGTGAAAGAGTCTTGGCCCACAATGACATGGGCCCAATTTCATTAAAACTTTTCAAGCAGGAACTCTTGCTTCATAAAATATTTTGCTAAGCAGTAATGAACGGAGAACCAGCCATGACCAATGTAAATTACATGGTATTTTGGTTGGTAACCCATTTCTGCTCAGCAATACTCTCTGCACTCAACAGTTCTATTAAATTGGAACCTTGTTGCATGAGTTTACACGTTACTGGTCAATATACATAGTTACAATTACCGTTACAATTCATTGGACTAACGTTGAAACTACTTTTCATGAACTGAATGGGACACTGTAGGTCACTAGGTGGCAGCAGACATGACGTTAAGTTTCCATTGTTAATGTAATTCCGCACATGCGCAAATAATTCCCCCGCCCCCCCCCAAAGATTAGAATGAATTTACCTGGTAAGTCTGCAACCATTCAAAGTCTACCATTCGAAGTATCATTGAAAAGTCCAATTAACAATAAGTGAGCAACATTAATGATTTTATTTTACCAGTGCACCAATATTTGATAACCAGAGGCGAAAAAAAAAAAAAAATCAAAAATATCTTCAGATTTACTCCATCAAACTGGGTTTTTTTGCAAACACCGCAAAAACAAAGCTTGTTTGTGCATTAATTGACAATGTTCTATATTTTAAGGAATTCATAATTCTGACAAAAATGGGCACCGATACAGGTCTACTACCCCAAAGGGGGACCATAGTTGCAAGATTTTGAACTGCACTGTTAATTTCACAATTGATTACTTAAACATTTACTGAAAACAAACAACATTAGTTCTTTTTGTTCCATCGAAGTGCTCCCTATAGTAAAAAGGATTTTTACAAAATTATCATTCCAAAAATATAAAAGATATTTCTAGTTTCAACACTGATGAAACTTTCGTTGAAAATTGGAGCCTGACTTTGAAGAAGAAAGCAAACTTGTTTGTGAAAGTTGATGAAATAAATTTTTAAAAAGAAATCTAATAATGCTCTTTTAATCAGAAATAACAACTTGTGATCAAACATAAAAAATTGTTTGTTTTTATAGGCAAATTTGTTGCATATGTCACTTTCATTTTGGCAGTTATTTACTTTCCAAAACAAAAATAAAATGTAAAATTTCCAATATTTTTTTCAGGAATTGGTTTCTTGGCGAGTTCATACATTTTAATATCAATCCCCCACAATAACATCTAAGTGAATATTTTTTATACAATTATAAAAAAAGAAAGAAAGAAACTACACAATTTTTTGAACAGTGTTATTTCCCATACAGAAAAAGTCTACAACTCCCCTGTGATAGATCATTCACATATTTTTTCTTGATGAAGTCACTTTGCCAACAAATGTTGTTGCCCTAAATAGACTGATCTAAAATAAGCTCCGCCCCTTACTACTCCTTTTAGAGTGATTGACGAGGATCCTTCCTCGCTCTATCAAAATCCAACACCACGTGGTAACTCGGCACCCAAACTATGAACCCCTTGCATATGAGGTCACCAGCTAAAACAGCGCCCTCACTGAGGTCAAAGGAAGACCTCTCATTGGCTGAGAGTTGTGCGTGGCGCGTACACGTTTCCATTGTTTGACCTCAGCGATGGCGGCACACAGTGTTTTTTTACAGTGTTGAAGAATAGGATTTCCTTTAAGTGTACAGAACAAAGGAATGTCCACAGAGTGACTGCAACACAGAGCTGTGTGTACTTGTTTGATGATCAAGGGGTGGAGACGCAGTTGCTTTGGTAGGCGGAGCTTAACAGATCAGTCTATCTAAATATTCATTTATGCACATATTGAGTAATATTTCTGAATCTCTCTATGACTCATGGACTTTTTGTGAAATAACTATGAAACTCTCATCGCTGCATTGAAAAATAACACCAGTACAAAGAAATAAAAGAAACCCAAGTGTAAAGACAATCAAGTAATTTCTTTAAACAGTAAAAAAATAACAGTGAGTAGGCCTATTTAACATTATACAAATATTCTGTATATAAAACATTACAAAATTGTCCCAAATGGTGTACAATGTTTACATCTCGATTTAGGTAATTTATACAAAATAATGCTGGAAAATGTTTTGCTGAACTTTTTTCCTTTTTCTCCCCCCTTCTCCATCACTGGGAGTCAATGTTGTCTTAAAAAAAAAAAAAAAAAAAAAAAAAATTAGCACCGGACACCTCTCATTTATGTTCAAAAGTGTTTGTCAAAAAAATCTCGAAAAACGACAAAGCCATTTTCAAAAGTCAGAAATTGTCTTCTGAGCTCATAATAAAAATGTTTTGTGAGGTGTTTTTTTGTAATAATGGAATCATTTTGTAACATTTAATAAAAACAATAATAAAAAACGACCCAAAACCCACAAAAACTGGTTGAGTTGCTGTAGACCTTAAACAAAATTTTCACACAAAATAAATATTCATGTATACAGAACATATACAAAAGGGCCACATACAAAAAATACATGTTATCTGGACAAATGTTGCTTAACAAACTGTACATTTTACAAAATATGATGCACAACTAAAAAATAACCGATTTACAATTTGCATCATACTTAGGAATTTCAACAAATATCTGTTTAAATTACCAAACACTGTTGGCATGACAAGGTGTTGAGTTGGTGGTTTTGACGGGGAATTTGTTCACAGACAATAGTTTCAAACGGTTCATACAAACTGATTTATAAATGACAACCATATTGACTTTACAAATCCACTTCACAAATTACGTACAAATTAAACATAGGGTGTGCATGTTCAACATGTCATGGAAGTACATAATGACCCGGCTATCACATTCTCCCAAAAATGATCTCCCAAAAGTTGTCGGGTGTAAAAAACAAAACCCCAAAAGCACCTTGTTAAAACAATGTCTAATTGAAATGTAATTAAGCGTTTATCGACATTAATGCATTTGGACAAGAAAAAGGAACAAATGGAAGTTAAAAAAAACATCATCGAGTGGAATGAAATTGTTTATGGAAAACAGTTAATGTCTAAATTTAATTGTCACTAATTGGAGGCAATATAAAACAATTCTAATTCTGTTTTTCAACTATCATTCATGTCCGGTCAAATCCAGCTTTCTGAAAAAGTGATTCCGCAAATTTTCACGGTAAAGAAAAAGGGGGAATTTGGAATTTTGACAAGCGTTATTTATAATTTCAGATGAAATGGGTTTAAATCTTTTTTATAAGCATTTCAGTAATTTGTCAGGTTGCATTAGGCTCCTTCTTGATAAATAAACCTTTTTAAAAAATACATTTAATTGATATCGTTAAAGTATTATATAGGTTAGAAGTTCCGAGTTCTGACTCAGGGGAAAATGCCCACATTTTTTTTCCAAGAATATTTGATCCAAAATTACTCAAATTTTTGCGAAAGTGAAACTGTCTTTGGGTTGAGAGCCATTGCTGACAAACAAAGTCTGAAACCTTTATTTCTTTATTTTTTTACATGCAAGTTTGCCCCCCCCCCCCCAACAAAAGGCTACAAACCACTCTTGTTAAGGGGGCTACACGAAGAAAATATTGAAGATTATAATAACTCAGGGGAGCTGAAGGTAGGAATTGATATTCCTCTTCAAACAGTCAAGATTGTAGGATGGAGGGAAACATGCACCAGGCAAGGAGTTCCAAAGAGAAGCAGTTTGTGGAATAAGGCTGTTGGAATGGCTCTTTGTAAGATTATTTTTTCATTTTGCGCGCTGGGGCCGAGTATACCACAGATTGCTTGTATATATTCAAATTCAAATCCCATACGAATGGCACTGTTGAACCAGTGAAACAGCTGGGGGACCAGTGAAATGCCAAGCAAACTGGGGGCCGATTTCACAAAGAGCTTTAAGATTGATCTTAAAGCCCGGTTCATACTTCACGCGAATTGCGAAAGCAAAGCGAATTTCCCTGCGTCACACCTGGAAAACTGCACGTACAAGACTGTTTGCGTCACGTAAATTCACTTCGCATTCACTTTCGCTTGAAGTACGAACCGGGCTTTTAGATGGGTATCAATCTTAATCGCTAAGCAAAGTGTGAATGTCACAATGCAAACTACTACGGCAATACTGACAACTCATCTTAAGATGAATCTTGGTGCTTTGTGAAACCCAGGCCAGGGTTTCGCTGAACTAGTCACTGGAGAGGTTATAAAGCAAACACTGAAGTCGCCTTCTGCTGTGCCATTTTGGAAGTTAACGATTGAAGTGTGAATGTGGTTTGGGGGGTTACATGTATTTCAAGCAGCAATTGTCTGGTTTGTACCACTAAGTGCAGACCAAACCTCCCCAGTGATTTCACCCACGAAAGGGCAGACAGTGAGGCTGCATAACAAAGACCGGAGTAATTGTGGTTTGGGGGTTTCGTTTTACTTGTGGGAGGGGGGAGAGGGAGAGATGACCTTTACCAAACCATGTGTCATCATCACTGCCTCGCTAGGTTTGTGGTCCGATCGAACCGAGTGACACCATAGCATCACGTTAATCCTGACTAAGTGATCCTAGGAATATAAGCCACTTATAGGTCAGCTTCCTAATCCAGTGGATTAAGCTGAAACAGGTGTGTTATGGGGGGAGGTCATCCATCTCCGTGTTGAATATAATCCTCCTTAATCCTCTCTCTTGATTAGGATAAGATTTTAAAAGACAACCGACCAATCAAACGAGGACAATGCCTTTGGCGCTTGATGTAAGCCGTTTCTTGAGCCCCCCCTAGCAAAGCCCCGCCTTCCCTCCACTTACAAATAACACAAAATCGAAACAATGCAAAGTGGAATGAATCTCTGTTTCAAAACGACTTTACTTGATGATTTAAAAAAAAATGCAATACGATTCTCAAAATCATGTACGTATGGTAGCAGTCTTGTTAATGGGGAGTAATTTCTAGCCCAAGGGGGGCGAACTTTTTAGGGGGCACCTTTTCAAGAGGGGGGCTGGTGGGGGGGGGGGATATGGCCAGTGTTCATCCAAATATACATATATATACCTCGGTGAGGCAGTGTAGCATAATATGCAAAAGTCATAACAGAATCATTTCAATTTTGGACGTTATTTTATACAAAATGTGAGCACCTTCCCCCACTGAAATTTTTGTAGACGTCGTTTTTAAGATAAACAGTTGTGTGTGATTGTCGGCTGCCTAGAAGTGGGGTTTTGACAGGGTAGACCTGGGCCCAATTTCATAAAGCTGTTAAGCAGAAAATTCTGCTCAGCAAATTTCTTTGACAAGCAAGAAATGAGTGGGTACCAGTCACAGCAATGGTAACTGTATGGTATTTTGGCTGGTAACCTATTTTTCCCCTAAGCAAGAGTTTTCTGTGCTTAGCAAGTTTTTTTGTGCTTACGTGCTTTATGAAACTTGGGCCTTGAACAGAGGAAAGAGTGGGACGTCTTAGCTGCCTGGTTCAAACAGGAGAGAGGGGGTGGCAATAAAGAGAAGAAGGAGTTTTTTTTAAAAATCTTGCAATCATACGTGAGTGACTTCTTCTGGGCTCCACTCCGACTCGGAGTCTGTGTCTGAGATGTCTTCGAGGTCGCTGTGGTCGCTTCCCGTGCCGGACGACTGACCGCTGTCTTCTGACGTTCGTCTCTCCTTGTCGCTGTCCACGTTGCTGAATATACACGTTACCTGAGGGACAACGCAACAGACAACATTCAGGGGGGTGTGATTGGACAGAATTAAAAACTCCTAGCAGAAAACGGATTGCGTTCTCCTTATAGGTAAACCCTCAAAACACCAGGGCCAAATTTCATAAAGCTGTTAGGCAAAAAATACTGCTCAACAAATTTCTTTGCTTAGCAAAAAATTGAGTGAGGCACCAGTCACAACAATACAAACTTAATTTTATTTTGGCTGGTAACCTGTTTCTGCTAAGCAATACTATTCTGTGCTTAGCAAGTTTTTGTGCTTACAGGCTTTATGAAATTGAGCCCAGGTAAACAAGTTCTGCAGTCAGTCTAGTATTTTTTCCCCAAAAAATTACCAGAGTAAACTTAAGCTTTTCAATTTCAAACCCTCTCATAGAAGTGAAGTAAATATTAAACAAACAAAAGAAAGAAAATGTTTTAGTTCTTGTACAAACATTTCTGGTCCAGTGAAAGTTCTTAGTGAAAAGACCTGGGCCCAATTTCATACAGCTGCTTAAGCAGAAAATATTGCACAAAAAACTCTGCTAAGTAGAAATGAGCAGGATACCAGTCACAAATTGTACATGTGACATGGTAGTTCAGCTGGTAACCTTATTCTGGTAAGCAACATTTTATTGTGCTTAGCTACTTTTTGTGCTTAAGCAGCTCTATGAAATTGAGCTCAGTTGTCTAGTGGAGGTTTTCTTGAAATAAAGGCCCCGAACACTTGAGAGCGTTAGATTTCAGAGAGTTTGAGGACTCTTCCTGCCATCGCAAATAAAAAAGTAGAGGTTTAGACGTGATATGGAGATAAGACTGTCGCCGAATTTGGGGCTGCGGCTACGACTGGATTGCTGCGTCATCGTAAGTTAAAGTATAGGACGTCCTTAGCAGCACCCTTAGCAACAGCCGTAGCTGTAGCTGCCAAATCGGATACGGCCTTAGCCTCTCTTTTCAATTAACTTCAAGCTGTCTGGTTCACATCTTTCATGAAAGTATGGAGGCCAAAAAAGAGTGATAATAACCGAGGAACTGCCCAAAGCCTTTGGGTGACATGTTTTGTTGCGGCCTCAACTCAAGCTTTCAGAGGTGTTAGTCAGACCATGGAGCTATAAAAAGGACCAGGTGGCTCATTCCTGTCATCAGAAACTTCTTTGTTTTTAAATTGGAAATGCAAATGGGAGTGGGGGGGCAATTAAGTGCAGGGACGCTGAACAAGTGTTACTTGTCAAGCTAATTAACCCTTAGGGGTGGTCCGTCTAGATGGGGGCGATGATTCACTCCGATTCGACTCACCTTAAAGTTGGGAGAGAACAATTTGTTGGTCTTATCTTTGTTGGCCCTGTCTACTTCGTCCTTCTTCAGCGTCAGCACCATGGTGTGCCTGGCGCTCGGTAACTGGCAAACCTCGGACACCGATCCGTTGGTCGACGAGGTCGTCTTGCAGCTCGGAACGAAGAACGTGTTGAACCAGAAATGAAAGAGTTTGTCCTGAAACGGCACAGACAATTTGTTTGGATCAGGGCAGTGATCAACAGATAAACAATCAGAGTAAAATCCTCGAAAACTTTCAGGATGTTACAATTTATTACAGAATCTCTACATCACTACAAAATATAAAACTAGGGGGTTTGACTGTCTTACTATTTCCACTTCTTCCTGTAATTGGCAGTTTGTCTGCTGTTGGTTTGGACAATAAAATAAATAAATAAATAAACAAATACAAACTCTTGAGGTTTTAAAAATGTTTAACAACTCAGGTATTCAGGTTGCCTTGGTGGTTTCTTTCCCCTGCCTTTCAACCTCTGTGGACCCCGGTTCGAATCCCGCTTCTGACTAGAGCCTTGCATATCTGGATTAGGTTTTCAGTCTCTACCCGATTTTGTGGGTTTGCCCCGGTTGGAGTTTCCAAAAACTGACATTTCTTCAACTTCTCTTCAAAGGTATCTTCAGTCCTCAAGGGCCCAATTTCATTAAGCTGTTTAGCAGAAAATTCTGCTAAGCAAATTTCTTTCCAAAGCAAGAAATGAGTGGGGTACCAGTCACATCAATGGTAACTGTATGGTATTTTGGCTGGTAACCTATTTTTCCTAAGCAAGAGTTTTATGTGCTTAACAAGTTTTTGTGCTTACATGCTTTATGAAATTTATAGTGACATGCACCTCTGAGGGTTTCTTTTCATTACCAGAAAGATATTATGATAATAATAGACCCTTGCATAACGCTTAACGCTGCTGGTACGCTGAGTTCACGCACGCCTTCGTAAGCGCCAAGAACAGCCCAATCATGTGCCTCATTTTGCTGCAGTGAGGGCGCTGTTTGCAAGAGGATTTATACAGACGGCAGCAGTTTCATGGAAATCCTCAATTGAAGAAAATTAAGATTCTCTTACCTTTTTGATCAAGTTTTGCCGGTGATAAAACTCAATTTTGATGTCACCGCAAACGGGTACGGGCTGTGGCAAGGTGCACTCTAGGGTCTTTTCTCTTCGCTTGACACCCTGTGGACAAAGAGAGAACAAAATATGATAAAACAAAGAAATTCATCTTAGATTTTTGCAAAACCATCTTACTTAAATGTTTAAATATATCCCCCCCCCAAAAAAAAAAATAATAATAATAATAATATTAATAATAATAATTTAATTAGAAACATCGTTACAAATTTTTCTTTGAGTTTACGCAAAAATCTGTGATGATTTTTAAAACAGGTCCGGATTGTAAAATAGTCAGATCCCCTGGAGTGGTTCAAGAGAATCAGCATACACAATTGCTCTTGCATTCCGGGAACATGACCCGATGGTGGCAGCATACAGCTGTTACAAAGTTTCTAAAACTTGAGACGTACTTCCTGGAAATTTGTGCCGCTACAAATGCATCGCAAATATTGTTAAATCAATAACCAGGTTCACACAATCATGAGTCACTTCTTAAAACGCAGTCAATTCGTGGAAAACGAAGATTTGTAGCAACAGCTCATTTTGTTGTATTTTGATGCGCGTCAGATAAACAGAATGTTAAAGAGGAAGAGAAATGTCAAATTCAATTTTGTGATGTACTCATTTTCCAATAGAAAGATTCCTCATGTGAGTGGGGAAAAAATTACTGAGTTTGCCTGGTAGCTAATGGCAGTTTGAATACTATATTTTAGGTGGTTTCGGTGGTCTAGTGGCCTGGGCCCAATTTCATAGAGCTGCTAAGCACAAAAATTTGCTTAGCATGAAATTTCTTCCTTGATAAAAACAGGATTACCAACCAAATTTCCATGTGTTGCGTATTGCTTGTTGCTATTATTCAGCATCACATGGAAATTTGATTGGTAATCCTGTTTTGATCAAGGAAGAAATTTCATGCTAAGCAAATTTTTGTGCTTAGCAGCTCTATGAAATTGGGCCCTGGTAGCTAGAGGCAGTTTGAATACTATATTTTAGGTGGTTTCGGTGGTCTAGTGGCCTGATAGCTAGAGGCAGTTCGAATCGGTGGTCAAGTGGTAAAACATCTGCTTTAGAATGGCTTGTGGGTTTAAATCCCAGCAGAGTAGTACGCCTGTCAAGTTTTTTTTCCCAACGTAATATAATTCACACATTAAAGGCACTGTACACGTTTGGTAATTACTCAACATATATATTAGCATAAAAACTGACTTGGTAACGAGCAACAGCTGTTGATAGTATAAAACATTGTGAGAAACGACTCCCTCTGAAGTAACATAGTTTTTGAGAAAGAGGTAATTTCTCACTAAAATAATAAAAGACTTCTTGCAAGAAGCCTTTTATTCCTATGTGAAAGCACACAAATTTCTACAACAAGGGTGTTTTTTCTTTCATCATTTTCTTGCAACTTCGATGACAATTGAGCCCAAATTTTCACAGGCTTGTTATTTTATGCATATGTTGGGATACACCAAGTGAGAACACTGGTCTTTGACAATTACCAAACGTGTTCAGTGCCTTTAAACATAATTTCTCATGAAATTGGGCTTATTTGTCTTAAAGGATGCCACAGGAAGAATCCACAGTGAAGCCCTGCATAGCTCGACTCTCAGGTCAACACCTCATAGGAAAAGGCATCTCACTGTTTCAAAATGGGACTGCGTATAAGTTTCCCTAAACCCCGCCCACACAAATGCAACACGACACCTTTTCACAACGGAGGAAATCTCAGCCAGCATTGAAAATGAAAAGAGATGAGGTATTAGATATCGTTCTAATTTAGGGTGAATATCTTTTACGAAATCCCACGCAATCGGAAGTGATAACAGAGGGGGGTGGTTTCACTGGCCAGCTGGTGGCGAGTTCAATTCTCTTCTTTTCTGCTCACCGTTTTGGGGCTATTGATATTAAATTCAAGAAATCTATACCCCTTGGAACAAAAAAATCAAGTTTTTATTTTCCAGTTGTGTGCTTATTAATTGACCATATTTTTGACCGCATGAGGGCGCTATCATCAGGAAATGTCTTGCATCACAACTACAGTTTCATCTTATTTTATTTGCCTGAACATAGTTTTCTTGCATCAATGACGAAATACATCAACATAATAACAACAATGAAAAAAACAAAAACGCTTGTTTACTTGTTTTTCATCACATGAAATTGGTCCACATACACCCTCACGCAGTCAAAAATACCGCGAATTACAGTGTATATAAATCAATTTAGAATAGCTTTGAGAATTATGAACAGGCAATCTTGGAGACATGAATTTATCAATGAACACATCCAGTATGCATTATATTAAAAAAATGAAACTTCAAAACCGCTTTTCTTTTTATGGTGCATTGGATTTTCTAACCACAAAGCATTGGAGAAAAAAAAAAATCTGGCATCGAAGAAAAAACCCACCATTTCCATTTATTTATTGTGCACACTGGGGGGGCCCAGACAAAGATGAGAAAAGTCTGCGACAAGTCTTAGTTTTTTACCTCGTTTGTCTGAGATGTGAAAATCTTGACTTTTTGTTGGTAGATGGTAAATGACGGTGAGCACGTCCCCCCGCTGATCATGGGTATAGTCTCCAGCCGAATCTGTCTGAGCAATAGCGTTGTTGGTTTGTACTCGAGTTGTTTGAAGACGAGATCGCCGTAATACTCCACGTATCTCTTTTGTGACGGTATTGTTACACCCTAAGAATTAAAACGTAAATAAATTAACACATAACAACAGAATATCAGGTCTGGAAATTTCATATTTGAGAGGGCAAGGCCATTTTCATTTTGCAAAGGGCACTTCCATGGGAAAATCTTAAAGTCTATGGGAAACTTTTGAAGGGGGCACCAAGGCCAAGACCAGGGCAACAGAGGCTTTGGCCTCCTCTACACAGTCCACTATGTCCATAGTTAGTTCTGAATGGTTTCAAATGGTTGGTCAACTCGCTGGAAAGTGTCACCAATAGTAGGAAGGGTCAAGACCTGGGCCCAATTTCATAGAGCTGCTTAAGCAGACAATTTTGCTTACAAATAATGTGCTCAGCAAAAATAAGCAGGATACCAGTCAGAAATGGTGCATGTGATATGGTATTTTGGCTGGTAACCTTATTCCGGTAAGCATAATTTGGTTGTGCTTAGCTACTTTTTGTGCTTTAGCAGCTCTATGAAATCATGCCCTGAACTGCCGACGCTGATTACGTCGAGTTGTGGTGGTGGGGGGTGGAGGAGATGATGGGGTGTGACGTTACCTTTCCGTTCATTGTTCTAGCTGAAGCATAGTGTGCTTGAGCAGCGTCTGCCGTCTTGTAGAGCTGCCGGTGCAGCATGTAAGCGCAGATCATCACGCCTGTCCGTCCCTAAAATATATCAAAAACAAAAAACACAACTGAATGCCTTGCACAAGTTTTTTAAACTTCCATTGTGATTTATAAATGATGGATAAATGTAGGGATCGTCGAGGTACTGCGATTCACGATGAGTGCCTACCCATATTTTCTCACAAGACGACATCAAATCCCGGTGCGAATTCTGAGAACCTTTGTGGCATTGATAATTTACTGCAGAAGCTCAACAAAGTTCTGAAAAATATTACTTCGGGTGGGCACAGAATTTCTTTGTTTGAATACCGAGCCAAAGTGGTCGTAGGGTTACTATTCGATCTGTGCATCATACCTGTCCTATCGTATGGTGCCGAGACATGGACAACCACCAACCACCAAAAGACAAACAAAAAAAAAGAGAGAGGAGAGGAGAGACAGAATAATGATATAAGTAATAAAAAGAAAGACAGACATGAGAAATGGACCTAAGAATGAAATCAAGAGTGCAGGATATTATTAAGACCATTAAATTGAAGAAGTGGAGATGGGCAGGTCACCTAGCAAGGAGGTATGACAACAGGTGGGCATGCAAACAACCAACTGGACTCCAAGAAACCGAACAAGAAAAAGAGGGAGACAAAACAGAAGATGAAGAGATGAACTAAGTACATATAGGGGCATTGCTTGGCAACAGACAGCTCAGGATAGAGTGAAATGGAGAATTGGTGAAGAGGCTTTCCTCCTGCAGTGGAGTGAAACAGGCTAGACAGACAGGGTTTCTGGCCAGGATCTAAAAATTACTGGACTCCGGCCAGTGGTCTGGTGGGTATTTTGAATCCAGTGAGAGGTATGGTAACACACCTTGCCTGCTTTGCAGTGTATAGCGGCAACATTCTTGTCACTTTCTGACGCAAGCCACTGGTCAAGATCTTCACAGAAGGGTTTGATGAGCTCAAATCTTGGCGGGTTGTGGTCGTCGAAAGGGTAGTGAGCGACTCGGTTGCAGAACTTTGAGGTGTCGTAATTCCTCTCCGAACATCTATGTATGACAATGAAAAAGAAATTATATAAATGTATTTATAACAATTATTTTTTAAATTTATTTAAGAATTACCAATGGCCTGACGTTTCTACCCTAGCAGAGTCTTTCTGAAAGCCATCGAGAAAGACTCTGCTAGGGTCGAAAACGTGGGGGCCATTAACATTTGTTTGCATTTATACCACAGGTCATTTTGGTTGGTAAGCTACATGTAGTTCCTTGTTTTTAGGTATATTTATTTACGTACCCAGGCCGGATATGCCCAAACACCTATCTGGTTCACACTGAGTCCTACATTTATACTATATAGTCGTACATATTAATTTATTTAACTTCACATTCACTTTAACTTATGAACAGGGCCCAATTTAATATTGCTTGAACATTTTCTGCTTAGCAGAAATGAGCAGGATACCAGTCACAGATGATACATGTGACACAGTATTTTGGCTGGTAACCTTATTCTGGTAAGCATAGTTTGGTTGTGCTTAGCTCCTTTTTGTGCTTTTAAAAGCAGCTCTATGAAATTGGGCCGAGCATAGAGCTGCTTAAGCAAAAAAATTGCTTAACATAACAATGTTCTGCTAAGAAGAAATGAGCAGGATACCAGTCACAAACGACCATGATGATATTTTGGCTGGCAACCTTATTCTGGTAAGCATAATTTTGTTGTGCTTAACTATTGTTTTTTGCTTAAGCAGCTCTATGAAATTGGGCCCAGGACATAATACAAAAGTAATCAATTTTTAAACTTAATTAATAAAAAAAATTAAAAATAATAACAATAATAATTTGTAATTTAAAAATTTTTTTTAAAATTTTTTAAAATATTTTTTAAAATATTTTATTTATTTATTTATTTATTTATTTATTTTTTTTTTTTTTTGGGGGGGGGGGAAGGGGCTAGATACATAGTACATGTACATGTAGCTCAGGGCACACTTTCAAAAAGCTGCTTAAGCAAAGAATATTGGTTAACAGTTTTCTGCTTAGCAAAATTAAGCAGGATACCAGTCACAGATGATACATGTGGAATGATATTTTGGCTGGTAACCTTAAATTGGTAAGCATAATTTTATTGTGCTCAGCTAATTTTTGTGCTTTAGGCAGCTCTCTGAAATTGGGCCCAGTTGGTAGAGCACCGTCTAGTTAACCCCAGTGGCAGGTTTAATTTTTCCGTGTTCACCCCATAACTTAATTTTCTTTCATATAAAAGAAAAATTAACTTTACATTTAAGCAACCTCAAACATGTTAAAATTTCAAGTAAAATATCACAAACCAAGTACTGTACAAAACAATAAATGTATGTTTTTTTAACAAACACTTTTGTAAGCCATGCACACATTAATAAATTAGCATTATAGGATGGCTAGTGCATCATGGAAAGTAACATAAATCGTAGTCTGTTACCAACCACACAGACATACATAGAAACAAAACCCATGACAACTGCCGGCCCCAGCTGTCCCAATGAAACCAAAAGCATATACTTGCGCTGATGTTACCACGGCAACTGTCCCCTACGGCAAAATAGACCCTACGTCTCTGGTCTCTCCCTTCCCCCCCCCTGCCGTTTGGTTTCATCAGGTCAGCTTCGGAGCCAATCAGGATGAGCCCTTCAGTTTGTGTATGACGGGGCGGCTGTACATGTACGTAATGCTAACCACGTAGAGCACGTAGAGTGTCTACACCGGGCGGTGTCCCGTGGGGGTTTGGCCCACGGCCACTGTGCTGGTTCAATATCACCAAGGCAATTTACCCTAACGCCCCCCTGTGGTGAGACAGAGATAGATGCTGCGACGGTCGGATCCTATTCATTTCGCTCAGTCTGTCTCTATCTTAAAGACACCAAATGACCAATGCTTAAAGGGAGGCTGGGTATTCTTTAAGGGAGAGTGGTATAATAAAATTCTTTAAAAAAAAAAATTTCAGTTTTTTTTTCAATGATTGATATTTGCAAACCCTCAGAAGAGAAAATAACCTTGAGAAGATAGAAAAATATATATTTTTCATTTCATTTAATTTATTCTGGATGTGAAGCCAAGGACTCTCAGAAAAGCAAACTTATTCACTGTACAAGCCAAGAACCCAAATGAACAAGGAAGGAAGTTTCAGTTTTAGACGTGGGAGGAAAACCACAGAGAATATTTCCAGGTAAAACCCACGCATTCAGGTAGGGACTGAAAACCCAATTCCAGGTAGCGCCCCTGGCGTGATTCGAACCGGGGTCCTAGAGGTGGAAAGAGAGGAAAGATACCACTACGCCAACCTGACCACCGTTTTTGATAAGTGCAAATGGCACTTTTTCCTTTTGACTTCAGCAACAGCTACAGTTTCAAAGTGTAGTGTAATTTTAGAAAATTAAGCTTGGGGAGTTTAAAGGTACTTGACATGTTTGGCAATTGTCAAAGACCAGTATTCTCACTTGGTGTATCCCAACATATGCATAAAATAACAAACCTGTGAAAATTTGGGCTCAAGTGGTCATCGAAGTTGCAAGAAAATAATGAAAGAAAAAACACCCTTGTTGTACAAATTTGTGTGCATTCAGATGCCTGAAAAAGGCTTCTGGCCAGAAGTCTTTTTCAGATTCCAATATTTTCTCAAAAACTACGTTACTTCAGAGGGAGTCGTTTCTCACAATGTTTTATACTATCAACAGCTCTCCGTTGCTCCTTACCAAGTAAGTTTTTATGCTAATATATATTTTGAGTCATTACAAAAAGTGTCCAGTGCCTTTAACAAATAAAAACAAACTGTTATACTTACAAATTATAAACTTTGTAGTGCTCTCCGTGCCTTTCCTCCAAAAACCTGAACAGACAAAACAAATAATGCAGCATATAAATTTAAGATTATAAATCAGGCCTTCCCCTTGACGCTTTTCATAAAGTTTACAAAGAAATTGAGTGCTGGGGGGCAAATTTTTATCACAAACTATCGGCATAACTTTAAAACAGAAAACCATCCCACAACAAATACCACATGTTTTCGTCCCACGCTAATGAGCAAGATATAAGTGGCCTCCGAGGATAAAAATAGTTCCTGCAGGAAGTTTTTTACAGATGATTATCAATCAAGTATCATATCTTTATTGTATAACTACCTTACATAGACTAAGCATAAACGTAATACAAACAAAAACCCTCACAAAAACAGACAGACATATGTGATATTCCTTTATAGGCATCATTTCCTGTGATGCGATTAATCACAGACTGAAATATTTTTAGCCAATCTGAAGTGATTGCAGAGCAAAATATAGACTGTGCCGCTAAACCACAGGCCTGTCACCGTGCACTAAAAATAGGGAACCCAGGCGCTGTGCATGAGTGGGCAATTTCAATACTTGGCTCTCTCAGTTTCATTAGTCTGGCCGCTGACTCAGTCAGCTTGCTCTATGGTCTAACCCACGCTCAAACCCATCATAAAGAGAAGTTTGGGTGATACTGGGTTTACAGCTGCACCACACTTGTCGCCCAAAATAATAGAAACAAATTAGTGGTTTAGGGTGGGGGCTGACTACGTTGCTGACATCATCAACTTTATAAAAGGGTGACAGCACTCTCAAAAAGTCTTCCTGTACTTCTCTGGGATAGTTTTAATCCCACATAAATTGCCAATGGTACAAATGTATGTTCAACCATAGAGGAAGGACAGGTTCAACAATGGAGCAATTTATAAACTAGATTATTGCTCCATCACATGGTTCAACCATAGATCAAGGAAAATCCTTGCTCTATGGTTCAACCAGCAGAACAATGTACCATACATGTCAAAGTAGGCCTGTAAGTATTGGTCAATTTTGGCATTAAAACAAAACCTGTGGTTGGTTGTGTGGTGTGTATATTTAGAACTAGTGAGTTAAACAATTATTTACTCTTTCAAATCAAAAACTTTTCTTTTGCAGTTTAAAGACAGGGTATACTTTTGGTAATTGTGAAAGACCAGTATCTTCACTTGGTGTGTTCCAAGATATGCATACAATAATAAACCTGTTAGTGTGAAAAATTTGGCTCAATTGGTCATTGAAGTTGCAAAAAAAAAAAATGAAAGAAAAAATATCCTTGTTTCACAGAATTGTGTGTTTTCAGATGCCTGAGGCCTGAAGCACTGTGCTTCTCAAATTATTATTATTTTTTTTTGAAAATGACCTCTTTCTCTAAAACTGCATTACTTCAAAGGGGGTAATTTCTAACAATGTTTTATGATATCAACAGCTCTCCAGTGCTCTTTACCAAGTAAATTTTTATGGTCATCAATTTTTGGAGTAATTACCAAAGGAATACCCTTGCTTCAAAGAAACCTTTTTTAAATTAAAATATTTTAAATAAGTAAGTACATTTTAATTTATGCAAAAGAACCTACATGAATAGGTAGGATTGTCCAATGAACTGACTGGAACTACTTTATAAATATTTGATGCAAGAAAATTTAACAAATCCACCCATGAAATGTAACTTCATGATTATTAATGTTTTTTATATATCAATGATAAATTGACCAATGATATTGATCAAGTTAACCTCATGAATATGCAAAATAATGTATCAATGATAATCCAACCAATGAAATGATCATGTCAACCTCATGATTAACGCATGATGGCGATCCATAACAAATTGACCAATGCAACGATCAGGAACCATTGTACCTCCTCTCTTATGTGGCACATTTTATGCAAATTTCCGAGTTGCCAGAGTACCAGGAAGTGATATCTCGGTCTTCATGCCGTTTGATCGACACCGTCACAAGTGCATGTTGTGCGTATTGTACATGATCATACATCACGTTTATATTGCCGTACGACTGAGTGGGACAATAGACTGTGCAAGTCTCGTGAGTATTCAAACGTCCGGGGGCAAGTCGGTTCCAACCATTATTGAGTTTTACGTGTGCATGAGATCTTTTTCTTCAAATACTTTAGCTAAAAACAGAAATCGATGACAAGATTTTATAAGTTTGACTATTCACGAAAGTACCTCTCATAATTCAAATGCGCTTACCACATCGCAGGATTGGATTAGCTGGGCCCAATTTCATAAAGCATGTAAGCACAAAAACTTGCTAAGCACAGAAAACCCTTGCTTAGGAAAAATAGGTTACCAGCCAAAATACCATACAGTTACCATTGATGTGACTGGTACCCCACTCATTTCTTGCTTAGCAAAGACATTTGCTGAGCAGAATTTTTCTGCTAAACAGCTTTATGAAATATAGGAAGAGGTTTGGGAAAGTTTTCCCACTTCAAAAAGCACTGCACTTATTGCAAATTTTACTACCAAAAGGCAAGGTAATACTTTTGGTAATTGTCAAAGACCAGTCCTCACTTGGTGTATCCCAACATTTGCATCCAAAATAACAAACCTGTGAAAATTTGGGCTCAATTGGTCATCGAAGTTGCAAGAAAATAATGAAAGAGACAAACACCCTTGTTGCATAGAATTGTGTGCTTTATTCAAGTTTTTTTGGTGACAAATTACCTCTTTCTCTAAAACTACATTAATTCAAAGGGTGTCGTTTCTAAAAATGTTTTATAATATTAACAGCTCTCTAGTGCTCTTTTACCAAGTAAGTTTTTATAGTCATTAATTTTTGGAGTAATTACCAAAAGGTATACCTTCCCTTTGATTTCTAGCGGTGGATAAATTGTTTCCCAGAATTTAAAAACTCCACTTTGAATTTGAAGGAGTGCTATTTTTCGCACTCCTCAGACAAAGTTAAAGGCAGGTAATTACTCCTAATATGAATGACCATAAAAACTTAGTTGGTAAGAAGCACTGCAGCTGTTGATAATGTTTAACATTTTGAGAAACAATTTCCGTGAAAGGAATGTGATTTTAGAGAGCGGGAGACTGAAATGTTTCTCAGATTGTGTATTCCAATTACGAATTATTCTTCGTGCGTGGATATTACCGCTCCAGATTTTCGGCAATATCTCAAAAACGCTACCACCTTTTAAAATGAAGTTTTCACAGATTAATTTTTATTGTATATATCTCCATTCATATAGGATTAAAACAATCAAAGTTCCTAGAACCAAAGGTATACTTTGCCTTTAAAGGCACTGAACACGTTTGGTGTATCCCAACATATGCATAAAATAACAAGCCTGTGAAAATTTGGGCTCAATTGGTCATCCAAGTTGCAAGAAAATGATGAAAGAAAAAACACCCTTGTTGTACAAATTTGTGTGCTTTCAGATAGGAATAAAAGGCTTCTTGCAAGAAGTCTTTTATTATTTTAGTGAGAAATTACCTCTTTCTCAAAAACTACGTTACTTCAGAGGGAGTCGTTTCCCACAATGTTTAATACTTATTACTAATACTAATTAGTAATTACCAGTGCCTTTAAAGATATCGTACATTTTGGTAATGACTCAAAACAAATATTAGCATAAAAACTTACTTGGCAACAAGCAACGGAGAGCTGTTGATAGTATAAAACATTGTAGGAAACGACTCCCTCTGAAGTAACGTAGTTTTTGAGAAAGAGGTAATTTCTCACTAAAATAATAAAAACTTCTTGCAAGAAGTTTTTATTCCTATCTGAAAGCACACAAATTTCTACAACAAGGGTGTTTTTTCTTTCATCATTTTCTTGCAACTTGGATGACCAATTGAGTCAAAATTTTCACAGGCTTGTTATTTTATGCATATGTTGGGATACACCAAGTGAGAACACTGGTCTTTGACAATTTCCAAACGTGTTCAGTGCCTTTAAAAATGAAGGTCTGTAGTAAAACAAAAATAACAAAGACACTTACTTTACAATTGTCTCTATGTTGTTCCGGTATACGCCCTCCAGTTTCTCAGCGGGAAAGCCCATTGCAATAATATTTGGATATATATCTGATGAACGATAGTTAAGGAATCTGAAGACAAGTAGATTATCAACATCCTGGAAAAAAAAGCAAGCTCAACAAAATCTTGATAGTGGATAAGATCAGTAGGCCAACCCAGTGATACATGTAAGCAATTAATATTTGGACAGTCCTCAATCCTCCACTCTTATGTCACTTCACACCAACATGTTTGGACTCAGATAAGATTGGTATGCCTGGCCCAGTGATAAGCAATTGATGGGCCTACAGCCCTCAATTCTCCACTATCCTCCACTCTACGGTCACTCAACACCAACATGTTTGGACTTGGATAAGATTGGTATGCCTGGCCCAGTGATAAGCAATTGTTATTTGGGCCTACAGTCCTCAATCCTCCACAGCCCTCCGACTTCACGAATAGGGTTCGGAAGATTTTGGGAGGTTAGGGTCAGTGAAAGTTGGACTGGCAGAAACTTAAATGGTACATATTTAGCATTTTTGAACAGTGTATTTTGTGGAGGTTGGAAAGAAATTAAAAAATACAAATTATCTATAGCCATTAAGTGATAAACATTTTTACTAAATTGGTTTCTCATAACTAAAAATTTTAGCCGAACTTCAGACTTGATATTAAAAAGGATTTGTAAAAAGGTATTATAACTTTACCAGACAGGGTCAAAACGTCAGGCCATTAACAATTTTTTGCATTCATACCATAGGTCCTTTTGGTTGGTAAGCAGTTTGCAACAGCTAATTCTTCTTTATCAACTTTACTTGACCTAACTTTAATTATGGAGGCAGTTACAGTACTTTCTGTCTCCATTCTTCCAACAACCTTCGGTCTTCCTCCCGGTTTGTACTGTGTGACACCTATTCCATCCAAAGACCTAAAGTTTTGAATCTGAGAAATGTGAAAGCACACAATTCTAACAACAAGGGTGTTATTTCTTTCAATATTTTCTTGCAACTTTGATGACCAACTGAGCCCAAATTTTCACAGGTTTGTTACTTATGCACATGTTGGGATACTGGGCCCAATTTCATAGAGCTGCTAAGCACAACAATTTGCTTAGCATGAAATTTCTACCTTGATAAAAACAGGATTACCAACTAAATTTCCATGTGTTGCATTTTGCTTGTTAGCTGTTGTTTGCTCATCCTGAAAATCACGTGGAAATTTGGTTGGTAATCCTGTTTTTATCAAGGAAGAAATTTCATGTTAAGCAAATTGTTGTGCTTAGCAGCTCTATGAAATTGGGCCCTGGTCTTTGACAACCCTGCCTTTTACTTAGTTTGTAATGTGAACCTAAAGTTAGCAATATTTTGTCCATGATCAGTCAAAGAATGTGTTGTACCTCCATGGCTATTCCTAATCAAGTTGCCCCTCCAATTACACAGACAATAGGCCCCCTTCAGTTGAGTCATTTAGCCCTTGTAATGTGCTAATTGGATAGGCCTTGGATTTCACCATTGAGAAAATAGGGGAGTGGAAAACCACAAAGGGGTTTTGGGATTACAAACGTTGTGTAGGCTCGTGTCCAGCCTGTGTCAAGAGGGACACTGGTCATCAACTACATACAGAGTGAAAGACAATTAAAACAATGACGATAAAACTTAAAGGCACTGAACACGACTGGTACTTGTCAAAGACCAGTGTTCTCACTTGGTGTATCCCAACATATGCATAAAATAACAAGCCTGTGAAAATTTGGGCTCAATTGGTCATCCAAGTTGTAAGAAAATGATGAAAGAAAAAACACCCTGTTGTACAAATTTGTGTGCTTTCGGATAGGAATAAAAACTTAATATTTTAGTGAGAAATTACCTCTTTCTTAAAAACTACGTTACTTCAGAGGGAGTCATTTCCTACAATGTTTTATACTATCAACAGCTCTCCGTTGCTTGTTACCAAGTAAGTTTTTATGCTAATATTTGTTTTGAGTCAATACCAATCGTGTACGATACCTTTAAAGAAAACTTAAAGAAAACAAGCAAACAATCAAACAAAACAACCACAATGGACACAACTTAAATGTCAGCAGACAGCGAGCCGTGCTCATGTCTACTATACTCAACACCAAGCTAGCAAAAATCAGAAAACTGAAGAGATATAAACAAGCAAAAAACACCCAACTGACAACCAAACAAACACAAAATTCAGGGTCGAAAGGACTAAAATAAAGTGGTAAAGACCGACACTGACGCAAATCATTGGGGTGTGCCAC
Organism: Plazaster borealis; assembly: GCA_021014325.1. NCBI lineage: Eukaryota > Metazoa > Echinodermata > Asteroidea > Forcipulatida > Labidiasteridae > Plazaster > Plazaster borealis. The sequence continues at coordinate 14,973,370 of CM037468.1, read as the reverse complement.
TGCCAGCCGAACCTAAAGTTCTATTGATCGTACACAAAGCCAACCAATGTTTCACAGTTCATGTTCACATTATGTGAAATTGGGCCCAACCTCTCTCACATTATGTACACGGACTTGTTTGTTGATATGAAGTACCACAGGATCCGGAAATATGCATTTTGAGGTCACGAGAGTTGTATGTGATATATAATTTCACAGCCGCTAAATCCAACTGCATGTGGTTAACTCCATAACTTTAGGTTCAGACCTATGTATGTTCACAGAGAAATCTGCGGACGGAACAATCTTGGGTCTTGCAACAAGCGTTTTTAGGACACATTGTTTTTATTTTGGAGAAATAGAAATGCTCCAAGTGAACAGCTTGGACAGCCTGTGTTTTTTGTTTTAAAGGGATCGTATACGTTTGGTAATTGGAACCCAATGTTTGTTTCAAACCTATATAGTTGTAGATATATACCATAAAACTAACCTGTGAAAATTTCATTTCAAAAGGTGGTAGCGTTTTTGAGATATTGCCGAAAATCTGGAGCGGTTATGTCCACGCAGGAAGAATAATCTGCAATTGGAATACACAATCTGAGAAACGTTACTGTTAGTAACGCTTTTCAGATTCAAATTTGTGGGGATAAAAAGTGATATCTTTTACCATAACCACAGTACTTCTAACTGAAAAGTTTCTCAAAATGCATTAAAACACTATCCAAAGGTGCTGTACATCTTACCAAGTAAGTATTTATTACCATTAATTTTCAGAGTCGTTACCGAACGTATACAGACCCTTTAAGCATCTAGCGAATCGGACACCCTCGACCAAGGGACATCTTGGTCGAAATAGTTGGGCAACCGAATACGAATGTGTAGTAACTGAACGGAAGGATGAGGTTGTGTCAACTATAGTTGAACTCAACATTGACATATCAGCTGACGTCTTTCACAAGCTGGTACTGTCCATTGATTCCAACTGTTGCACAATTCACTTAAAGGCACTGAACACGTTTGGAAATTGTCAAAGACCAGTGTTCTCACTTGGTGTATCCCAACATATGCATAAAATAACAAGCCTGTGAAAATTTGGGCTCAATTGGTCATCGAAGTTGCAAGAAAATGATGAAAGAAAAAACACCCTCATTGTACAAATTTGTGTGCTTTCAGATATAGAAACAAAAATTTCTTGCAAGAAGTTTTTATTATTTTAGTGAGAAATTACCTCTTTCTCAAAAACTACGTTACTACGGGAGTCGTTTCCTACAATGTTTTATACTATCAAAAGCTCTCCGTTGCTTGTTACCAAGTAAGTTTTTATGTTATTATTTGTTTTGAGTCATTACCAAACATGTTCGATGCCTTTAAAAGCCTTCTCATAACTTTGCACTCAAACAAAAGCCACGGCCAAATTTCATGGCTCTGCTTACTGTAATTACTTAGCATCTTTGGATTGTTTCAATCCAAATTATAAGCATAACTTTCACAGGTTGGTTTTATGGGGTGTGCATTGAAAACTTCCAGAGTGAAGATGAGTTTCCTCTTCCAAAACCAACAATGTACTTCAGTATAAATTCCTAAGTTCTACAACATGTAGTGGGAGGCTAATAATGTTTAATAATAATAAGTGGATTTATATAACGCCAAATTACCAAATGATGCAAGGCGCTTAAAGGCATCGTACACGTTTGGTAATTGGAGCCTATTGTTTGTTTCAAACCTATTGTAGATATGTACCATAAAACTAACCTGTGAAAATTTCATTTCAAAAGGTGGTAGCGTTTTTGAGATATTGCCGAAAATCTGGAGCGGTTATGTCCACGCAGGAAGAATAATCTGCATTGGAATACACACTCTGAGAAGAGTCTCAGATTCAAATGTTTGGGGGGATAAAAAGTGATATACTTTTCCATAACCGCAGCACTTCGAAGTAAAAAGTTTCTCAAATGCATTATACTATCCAAAGCTGCTGTTAGTTTCGATTGCCATTAATTATCAGAGTCATTACCAAACGTGCACGATGCCTTTAAGGGGGAAAGAGAAAGCCCAAAGTAATAGCTCATACTTATGTACGCCTACAGACACACAGTCACTGTCAGATGTGCAATGTACATAGATACAACTAATATTTACATTCATTTATTTCCAGCATTTCCTGCTGGCAGGGAAATTGCCTCATCATGGTTGCCCGTGGTGTGACGTCATGGCTTTGCATGTCATGCACCAGCCGTTATAAAGGGCACGTGTGCAACCGTGCATGGATCAATATAACATGAGATATGGGTCATTTCCTGAAATACTTTTGGTAATATTCATAAATGATTGTAAAATGTATTAATTGGTGGACAGAGAAACCATGGAAACAAACTGTGAAATTGTAACTTATAACATTTTGAAAAGTATGTGTAAAGTTGGTACATGAATTACAAATCATACTGAGACTAAATATCTGATGTAAATACGTTCTTTTCAAGATGTAAAAATTTGCCTGACTGACTGGGTGTGATGCGTGGCTATATGACTGTTTTACAGGTTGAATGGCTTCTGACAGGCACCCGGAACAAAGATATTGACAAAATAGGGAGTCCACCAACAAAGGGCTAGATAGCTCAGTTGGTAGAGCGCCGGTACGTTAATCTGGAAGTCCCAAGTTCAAGTCCCTCTCTGGTAAATTTGTCTTTGTTCAACCCAAAATTATTTTAAAATTTACCCAATCAGTTTCCCTTGTGGTTTATATTACTTGATAGGCAATTTTGTGGAACTTTTTAAAAACTTTAGCTCCAAATGTACAAACGGTTTATACAGGGAATAAAAAAATACGCTTTGTCAGACGGAATACTATTTCTAATTTTACAGTGGCCCCGCTTGTGAAAGGCTTTTTTTTTTAAAGCCAAACTGATCCTGCTAATCCCTGCTGTCACAGTACAAAAGGATAACATTCATGACAAAGATTTCCCTGTGTTCAGATCAAATACAGGAAGTGTGGGAATCGCTGAGTGATAGACTTAAGATTTCTGGTCTCGGTTACAAAGAAAGTGCGGTGTGTTCCATTTGTGCTTAATAATCTCTACTCTGGGGTAGTGTTTTACCTGCCCATTTAAACTGTGAGCTGGCCCACCTCGTTAGTTTCAGCAAATACCACCGCTCGTTATCAGGGGTGAGATGGTACGAACATGACAAATCATGAAAATCTGTTATTCCTCTTGGTGGTGTGATGAAGCTCCCGAGTTTACAGGATATTCCATTTTTAAGGGCCATTCAGATGTACAGACCTGGAACTTCATCTTTGAGAGGGCAAGGCCATTTTCATTTTGCAAAGGGCACTTCCATTGGAAAATCTGAAAGTCTATGGGACACTTTTGAAGGGGCACCAAGGCCAAGACCAGGGGCAACAGAGGCCATGGCCTCCATTGCCTGTGTAATTCCAGGTCTGAATTAGTCAATGTTAAAAAAAAAAAAAATAAATAAATAAATAAATAAATAAATAAATAAATAAATAAATCAAATATTTTTTTAAAAATATTTTTTTATATATTTTTTTAATTGTTTTATTTATTTATTATTTTTTTTTGGGGGGGGAGGTTTGACCCACCCACCCACCCCAAATTTTGATTTTAAAAATATTGAATGGCTTCATAATATAATCTATACACTGAAGAACAAAGTATGCCTCGAATGAACCAGATATTTTAGACCAAAGGTCTCCAACATCAGTAGTTTTCATTTGCTTTTTCTGGCTTAAACAAACAACTTTTACTCTGTAGTTTAATCAGGAATGAAATTGACGATCCTCACCAGCTGAGTATTTTGTCTTCTTCTTTTTTCGTTTGTTAAAAATATTTGTTTTTAAACAAAATTTTGATTTTCAGTGATTTCTTTTGAACCACCCACCCACAATTTTTAACATTGACTATTCTGAATAGCCCCTTAAAGGCACTGAACACGTTTTAAAACTGTCAAAGACCAGTGTTCTCACTTGGTGTATCCCAACATATGCATAAAATAACAAGCCTGTGAAAATTTGGGCTCAATTGGTCATCGAAGTTGCAAGAAAATGATGAAAGAAAAAACACCCTTGTTGTAGAAATTTGTGTGCTTTCAGATAGGAATAAAAACTTCTTGCAAGAAGTTTTTATTATTTTAGTGAGAAATTACCTCTTTCTCGCAAGCTACAATGTATGTTACTTCAGAAGGAGTCGTTTCCTACAATGTTTTATACTATCAACAGCTCTCCATTGCTTGTTGCCAAGTAAGTTTTTATGCTAATTGTTTTGAGTCATTACCAAACGTGTACGATACCTTTAAATAGGTTTACAGACTCTCTACACAATTTCAAATAGATATCTGAAGGTCTGGTCAAAAACATGGGCCAAGTCTTTCATATATCTGTAATGTTAACATTGCCTATGAGTCTTTCAAGAAAATCTTTAGGCACAGAAAGATCACTGAAAAATCTTGAAAATCAAGAAAAATCCTGATCAATCCCATGTCGCATTTTTTTGTGGCCAATATCGCCACCTTGCTTGGAAGACATTGCCATAAAAGGATATAATTAAAAAATGTATAATTCAAGTAATTTATTATGAGCTTTTTCAATGACCTCTAAGTCAAGAACTCATAATGTAGAGATGGAAATCATCTCGCACGCGTGTGAGCGCCGCATTTTTTAGTTTGCAGGGCTGCATAAATTTTCTTCAATCATCAATTTTAATTTGTACCATCTCGCTCAGTTCATTAGCCAAAACACTGCTTTGGGGGAGGGAAGGTGTTCTCAGAAGTAACTCTCTGTACCTTAAAGTGTTAGCCAGAGGGGTGTCTGGGTGTCTTTTGGACACCCTGTTTTATTTGTTGTTTACATGTACATGTATTGTAAGTAAAGAATTTAGCCACCCAATTTTTAAATTTCCAGCAATTTGGACACCCTTTTACCAAATCCTAGCTAAAACCTTGGTTGGAAACCTTGTTTAATCCCTCGTTAAGGGGGGAGGGGGTGATTTTGTTGGGGAAGGGGACAAGAGGTTCTCATGCTGGACAGGGGGGGGGTGTGAGAATACACAATCACCTTTGACCTCGACTGTCTCACCTCAAGACTGATTCAGTTAGGATACTCACATTATAACCGTATCAGGGCTGAATGCGCACCTGCTCGTTAGGGGAATGGATAGGGGGTGATTTTCTTTCTGTCTTTCTTTCGGGGAAAGAGGAATATCGTTGAGGTCAGAGGATCTTAGCGCAGCTGTCCAGGTGGATCAGCGAAACGTAAAGCCATTAACCTCAAATTAAAGCATTGAATGAAACAAAGTGATGAAACAAAGAAAAGCAGTTGCCATAGCGTCCGTTCAGCTGCAGGTGCAATCTTTCATAAAAAGTTCATCATTTGAATAATCAGAATGTCCTTTGACAAGCTTCTGGTAGCGGATTGGATGACTCAAAGCTCATCACTTCAACCCTCCTACTGTCTGACCATTCAATATCATCTAGTTTTGAAAAAACTAGGCCAGCCTGCAATGATATTATGTGGTGAATGCATTCACACAGTACACAGTCAACCATCCTACTGTCTGACCATTCAATATCATCCACTTTGCTTTTGAAGGATAGATAAACCATGGATAAACCATGGCCGGTAGCTAATCCTACCTCCACTCCATACCAGCCTGTAATCTGATACTGTTCATGTAGTAGGCATAGCTATTGAATGCTTATCTACAAACCATGTACAAACTACACGTATTATATACTTTAAGTTGGTTCTTAATAATAATAATAATAATAATAAAGACATTTGTACAGCGCCTAATGCAAAAGCCTCTAAGCGCATATATAGAGAACAATAACATATACAATGAGTGAAAGATACATTACAAGTAAGCATATTACAAATAAGCAGCTTCAAACAAATGAGTTTTTAACAGAGACTTAAAACAGTGTAAAGAACTAGCCTGGCGAATATGCACAGGAAGACTATTCCAAAGAAATGGAGCAGCGTAAGAAATTGATCTTTGACCATAAAAAAATGGAAGAAGCTCTTGTAGTTGTAGTTGTAGTTGTGGTAAGCAATGACTGTTTAGATGAACGAAAAAGCACAGTTTTGGCACCATACACAACCCCTAAAATTGAATTAGTTTCAAACAGTTGGTCAACTCACTAGAAGACATTACCAAGAGTAAAAGAAAACATTTACCAATTAAAAATAATAAAAAAATCAGGCTGAAAATTTAAGGAAAAAAAAAAGACAGAGAACATTGTTTAATACAATGAGGAACCTGTACACAAAATTATGATGCAGCGGAACCACAAGGACTCCTGTCACTCAGCACACACACTTTGCCCTGAGTGGGTCAATCTCCTAAATGCTTGGACATTGCATTAAAAAAAGTTGTTTCTCTTCCAATATCATAACTCATTGTCAGCAGAAATTGTGTAATCAACTTCGATTGAGGGAAACAAACAGGAAGCTGGTTACACTCATGATGGTACATTTTTTTCTGGAACACAAAATGTTTAAATATAATGCTTTAAAGCTAAGTTCTGTTCGGTATGAACTTGGGGCAAGTGTGATATAATGAATTTGTAAGCAGAATTTTTTTAAATTTTATTTTTACAAGAAACATCAGCTTATTTTAACCATTCCAAACATTCTTCCCCCAACTGTGTCATCTGACCAAAACCAAAGAGCAAATCATCACCTCAGTACATGTAGGTCATTGACCTTACTTGACCTCTATCAACTTCAATAATCCTAATGACTGATAAGAAGCATGGTACAAGCATGGAGTTAAGTTTTTGCCAAGTAAAGACTGCCACTTTTTAATTTCATTATGAGCAAAAACCTTCGGCAAAAAAATAAAATAAAAATACATATAGAGGAAGAGGGCCTTTTTATTTTAACTAACTTTCATGGAGGAAGGAAAGAGCCATCTTCTAAAACTTTGCTGAATTTGTAGAACTTAGAAATATGGGTACATGTGTAAATTAAACCAATCGTTGAAAAAATGGTGTCAAGATGAGAGAAAATGTAGTCGTTTTTGGGAGAAAAAAAAACCCAAAACAGGATGCAGCTTCAGAAAAGGACAAGGGTGGGAACGATCGACTGGTTTTGTTTTTTACATGGCCTAATGATGCCAGTTTCGCTCAAAATGCCCTGTCAAACAAACGTTCCACCACTAGCTCTCATGCGATCGCCGCATTGGCGCTTTTGACTGCAGGCGTACAGTGAGTACACGGGAGTAAACATAAAGCTTGAACATGTATGAGCGGGTAGCTTAGTAGTGAATTTTGAAACGTTGTCTGAGATCGGGTTTACTGAGGTTCTAATTTTAGACAATGGACTGAAAATTGAAACTTGTATTTTGTAGTTTGTTCTGTGGATTGGGGTGTCTGTATTGTACTCATACCTAGACCCAGTAACTGGGGCGCTGTACTCATTCTTTCATTCATTCATTTTTATTAAAAAACCAACTGGCAGCACAAAGCTGAATTATGTGGCACTAATACAACAAGGTAAGATAGATGAGTTTAAAATTCCACAGACTAAAATATGAACTAGCAACACCGAAATACAGGGGGTACATAAATACATTAAAACAGATTACAAAAATAGAAATACAACTCTATTTTTTCGAAATGTTGACATCTGTGGTCGTATTTTGAAACCCCCCCAGAGTACAGCGCCCTACATAAATACATTAAAACAGATTACAAAAATAGAAATACAACTCTATTTTTTAGAAATGTTGACATCTGTGGTCGTATTTTGAAACCCCCCCAGAGTACAGCGCCCTAGTTACTGAGTCTAAACTCCTACATAGCCAGTCCAAAAGTAAAACTACATCACAACAATGTATAGCTTTGACAATGATAAATTAAGGCAGTGGATATCTTTTGGACACACAGCTTTCTTTTACTTGGTAATCAATATAAAGCTGGAATGCAATGGACACATGCACAGTATTACTGACATGACAGTGACTGTTTTTTAGGACATGAACATTTTACCGAGCGTGACAAATGTTCTGCGCCAACATTGTGGGATGTCTGTAGTCTGTATTTATACTTATTGTCCATGGAGGTAGAATTCATGCTCAGTCCATAAGACTGTAGAATTAGCCATTAAAGTAGTACCCTGCTAAACTAGCTAGCTACATCCCACATAATATGTAGTCCTCAAAGTAAAACTATAACTTTGACAAAAATTAGGTTTACTCTCTATCTTTACTTCCTCGTACCATGCTTGTACTTCCCTCGTACAGTGTCCATGCCTCCAGGCCAGGTGACTGTGTTCCGCCCCAACTTGACAATCGCACCAACTATAGTTGGGACTGGTCCCAACTTGAGTGTTCAAGTTGGGGCGTCCCAATTGTAGTTGGGACAGTAATATAGTTGTACAGGGTACTACTACTAGGAGTAGAAGCATGCTAGAAGCAAGCAGGGGAGATAAATGATCTCATCTGCATTTATTTCAGGTTGGTTGTTTGTGATAGCAGAATCCCAGAAAAAAAAAGGTTTAAGGTCTATCTAATTCTACCTCCATGATCAAAACAGTAGACTTTTTCAGGGTAACTATTCCCACCTCCTTTTGGTTTTGTTTTTTTGAAAAGGTTGGCACCAAAATCATTCACAGGCACATAATGACATTCACACTCATCTCTCTAAAGCCCAAACCGGGCCCAATACCCACATAATTAATGAACAAGTTGTGGATGGGGAGCTCCACGCCTTCATGTTGCAGTCCCCACAATCGATCACGGTTCCTTTTGCGGATGCTATCCTCCTGCTGTACAGCCTGTACTGTAGAGTTCTATGGGCGATCCCAACTACAGTTGGGACGCCCCACCAACTTGAACACTCAAGTTGGGACCAGTCCCAACTATAGTTGGGACGATTGTCAATTTGGGACGGAACACCTGTACTATTATTAACGGTTTCCCTATTAACATGATTAACCTTACCACCGACCTAGCCCCAACCCCAACCAATACGTGTGGCAAAGTGTAAACCTTACCCATTCACCATGCTCTACTAATATACTATCGTAGGCTTACTAAGTACTTCTAGAATAGGTAGTATTAATGACCGAGGTTTGTTCCGCTATCGTCTCGAACCTCAATGACAATAGTTCTAGGATAGGACCTCCATGACATGCATGAGGAGTACTGAACATGTCCCATGCGGAAAAATGCACCTTCTAAACTTGGAGTATTTGTACACCTACCTGTTGTACATGTATAGAGAGGTACACTACAATCATGACAATAGTACTCACAGTAGTAAAACGTCACTCACATTCCAATTCCGAAGCAAAAAGGATACAACTTAAGTCGAGATCAAAACTCCCGTCGACATATCGTCTCTTCTGCTTGCTCACCATTCCACGAATCTTGGCTGCCGCAATGGCCATGACGGCTGCCCGAATAATAACAATCAAATCCAAGTAAAAAACTGCAATTTCCCCTGGAAATCTTCCTCCACAAAAGAATGAAAAAGCAGTACGGCAAACTTAGTGTGAGGCTCCAATGAACGTGATTTTGCTGTGATCTGTCCGTCTGTGTGTGTACTGTATGCAATAATTGTGTGCCAAACTTTCTTTATAAACTGCATGCACGAGAGAGCAATGAAGTACTTTATGGAATCGATACCAGACTCGAGACTGCAATTTCCGGATACTAATATGTTTCGATTACACAAAGAGGGCGCCCTTCACTTTTACACATTGTAGAGAATAACAATAAAGAGAAACTTTTTTTTAAAATCGCTGCTTAGAAAAAGAACAATTATCTTGATCAGAGCAACAATGATTTATAACAAAAAACACTATATGAACAGTAATAAAGTAGTAAGAATATGGACTAGTTATTAATTTCTTGGGTGGTGTTCTAAATTAAACACGACAAAAATTGAACCTCAAAGAATCGGGTACCACACTAACATTTTTTAGAACAATCGATTAATTGTAGAGTTTGACGTCATAGTTCCCTTGCTCTATGCTCGATGTGAGGAAGGGAGCTGGCTCTTGACGACGCAGACAAGACTCCTCTAAGTTTTCTTTTTGTACTTTCTTTTGATATTAATCTGACGCAGACAAGACTCCTCTAAGTTTTCTTTTTGTACTTTCTTTTGATATAGTTAATCAAGGCTAAAAAGGTGACCGTTTGCTATTTTTTGACCAAGCGTGGGTAGGCTCTAATTGGGTAAAAGATTACAGAACAAATGTAGAAATGTCGAGACGGCCCACCCCACCCACGCCTCAACGAAGAAGGGCAATTTGTTCGTGTGGAGACGATGGAGGAGGGGCGGGCCGCGGGAGGGTTGTGGGCAGGGGGAGGATGCTGTATGGTTGAGCTGTAAGCTTGACATTTAGAAAATTGTGTGTAAATGAATACATTTCACGAACTATCGTTCAGGGGCAATTTTATAAATAGTTTAAGACTTGAGTTGTTGCTTGGAGATCTTTCTCTTCTGACTTTGCTGCATCAGATTTTTAAAACAAATTCAAGGTTGTAAACCAGTATTTGTGGTCACATGTAACCTCTTATTTATGATAATGAGGCCAAATTGAGACTCCAGGGGGAAACTAGTAGTCTGGCCCCTTAAACAGGATCTCTTTTTCAGGCTATCATTGTTCAGTGGACTTGGGAAATATGACTTAAAGGTATCGTACACGTTTGGTAATTACTCAAAACAAATATTAGCATAAAAACTTACTTGGTAACAAGCAACGGAGAGCTGTTGATAGTATGAAACATTGTAGGAAACGACTCCCTCTGAAGTAACATGGTTTTATGAGAAAGCGGTAATTTCTGACTAAAATAATAAAAACTTCTTGCAAGAAGTTTTTATTCCTATCTGAAAGCACACAATTGTACAACAAGGGTGGTTTTTCTTTCATCATTTTCTTGCAACTTCAATGACCAATTGAGCCCAAATTTTCACAGGCTTGTTATTTAATGCATATGTTGGGATACACCAAGTGAGAATACTGGTCTTTCACAATTACCAAACATGTACAGACCCTTTAAAGATGGCTGCAAATGTACATGCACTACAAATCCTAGTACACTTCTTCAGAAAAAAATGCTTCATGAAACTGATGAACCACAACACAGTATGCTATTCAATTAAAGGGGAAAAAATGGGGTCAGCAAATTTTGATGGTCGAGTGTGGATGAAAACAAGTTATATTTTCCTTAAGGCCTATTGGTGTAAAAGTTCAACAAAATCAAAATCAAACACCGATATGTAATTTTTAGAACGCAATAAACATTTATTTCTCTTCTATTTTACATATTCATTAAGTTAACACGTGCATGGAAATTAATTCACATGACACTTTTTAAAAAATATGAGCTGCAATTTTTATTTACATTAAATTAATAAAATAGCACTGAACAAAACAAAGAAAAGAGTTTGTCAAAAGATTCCTGGTTTTGTAAATGTCTCCACTTATTCAGCTCTTTTGACAGTAAAAAAAACCAACAAAATCTTATAACATTTGGCAAAGAAAGTTTAATTATGATCTAAATTGTTGACTATTTTGGGGGAAGGTATTTTAGATTGACAGATTTCTGAAGACGTTCTTAGCTGTAGAATAATTCAGCTTTCCATCTGGGTCCAATTTCATAGAACTGCTTAAGCACTGAATACTGCTTAATAATTTCCTGCTCAGCAGAAAAGAGCAGGATACCAGTCACAGATGGCACATGTAAAATGGTGTTTTGGCTGGTAACCTTATTCTGGTAAGCATATTTTAGTTGTGCTTAGCTACTTTTTGTGCTTAAGCAGCTTTATGAAATTGGGACCTTGTAATGGGCCTAATTTTATTGAGCTCATGTAATACAACTTTTACAGTTATCTGCTAAGCAAAAATAAGTGTGGGACCAGTCATGCAAACTATTCTTTAAATGAACATTTAACTGGTAACCTTGTTTTGCCATGCATTGTTTTTTCGTTTTGCTTGACAATTTTTTATTTGTGTCAAGCACAAAAGCATCTTTTTTGAAATTAGGCCAAGGAAACAAGTATTTTCATTCAGCAGGCCAATACACAGACAATCCTTCATGGAAGAAGCAAAGGCCTCAACATTTTAGGCTACTGTTAAAAATAGATTCAACTGCAATCTATTTATTCTACACAGTGTACTCTTTAATAGATATAATTGAATGCACTTCAAGTTGATACTTTCAAACCTCTTCATTCGAAGCTAAACAGATTGAGAGAATTTGATATAATGCAGTTATCGCACAGTCCAATCATCCTTCACAATAAAGCATTTGTCGCCTTTCTGCGGTTTAAGGCATGCTTTACTGCCAGACTGCAATATGATATCATATGGTCAATGTATCTACACAGTCAACCCTCCTACTGTTTGACCATTCAATATCATCCACTATGGTTTTGAATAGTAGATAAGCTATGCCAGACTGCAATATGATGTCATATAGTGAATGCATCTACATAGTACACAGTCAACCCTCCTACTGTCCGACCATTCAATATCATCCACTGTGGTTTTGATTAATAATAACGATGGCAGAATGCGTCTACACAGTACAGTCAACCCTCCTACTGTTACACCATTCACTGTCATCCACTGTGGTTTTGAATAATAGATAAACGATGACAGACTGCATCTACATGTACATACACAGTACACGCATACGCAAAAAGTTCTGTGTACATTTGTTCCACCAAACTCAATCTGCGCAATTGAATGTTTTCAAATGATTGGTTTCAAATGATTGGTCAACTCAATGGAAAAGGTAGGAGAGTAGTAGTCTTCCAGACAAGTCTTTAAATGTTTGTCCCGGTGATGACCTGGGAGAGCCATTACACTTATCACCACCGACAAACATTTAACGACTTGTCCACAAGTCTAGTAAGTACGAGTGTTAAGAGTAGGAGAATTAAAAGATAACATAAATAAAGTATGACAGGATTAGCCACAATGCTTTTAAACGAGAAAATCAGACAATTCTAATAAGCTTTGTTCAACAAAGCAACAAACTTTATGATGACAATTTGGTATCGGTAAAGTAAAATACGTACACAACGCCTGCACAGATCAGCTGGGTCCAATTTCATGGCTCTGCTTACCGCTGAATTCTGCGCTTACGATCACCATTCTCCGCTTACTGTGCAAACCCCAAATTTCTGCGTAAGCTGTGTAAGCGAAGAATGCCTAGTAACGTGGAGTATGCACGTGCACAAGCAAAAATTCCCTGCTTACCCATGAAATATGCTTGACATAGGCGCGGAATTCCCTGCTTCCGTAAGCGCTGATTCTTTGCTTACGGTAAAGCAGAGCCATGAAATTTGGCCCTGGTCATCTTAGTATACAGACAAAACTTTAACGGCTTATTAACCATCTCGCATCCTTTAAAATCAACCCAAGGACTTTCATCTATTTTCAACAATGGGGATCTTAAATAACTCATTGTGGTTGCTTTTGGATATGAGGCAGCAGGCATCCATGTGACCTTTGACATCACATGTTTTTACAAAAGAGCCACAGAGCCTGGACTTCCTGCAGGCACGATTTGTTCACAAGCCCAATGGAAGAACACATCAAATCTTATATTTTATAGAGATTGCCCCGTCTGGTTCTTATCAACTTTTAATTCGAAGAAAGGGAGCACATCTCAAAACTTGTAAAGCTATTATTTATAAAAACTCTTGAATTTATGTGGAGGTTATGACACAGAATGTAAAATTCCCCATATGGCCAGTGTAGTATCTTGCCTGCCAGAAAGGCCGTGGAATGTACAAGGTCGCTCTTTTTGTAAACAAAGGATACATGGTCCGTACAAACTCCTCAATTGTGTGCCCAGTTGATTTTGGAGGATTGAGGCAGTAGGGATCCTACATAAACTCATATTGGCCGATTTTGGAGGATTGAGGCAGTAGGGATCCTACATAAACTCATATTGGTTGATTTGGAGGATTGAGGAAGTAGGGATCCTACATAAACTCATATTGGTTGATTTGGAGGATTGAGGAAGTAGGGATCCTACATAAACTCATATTGGTTGATTTGGAGGATTGAGGAAGTAGGGATCCTACATAAACACATATTGGTTGTTTTTTGGAGTGGGTGGTAAAATTTGAAATTGTGAAAAGAATACTTACTCATAATACAAATGAGATCAATCTTCTTTTTAGCTTGTTCACATTAAAACAGTTCAAATGTTAAACTGTGTGCTTTCTTCTCATTTCTATCAGGGCCCAATTTCATAGAGCTGCTTAAGCACAAAAAGTAGCTAAGCACCAAAAAAATATGCTTACCAGAATAAGGTTACCAGCCAAACTAACATGCCACATGTACAATTTGTGACTGGTATCCTGCTAATTTCTGCTTTGTAGCAGAAAATTGTTAAGCAATATTTTTCTGCTTAAGCAACTCTATAAAAATTGGGCCCTGGTCTTGTAAAAAGAAAAGAATTCTGGTCCAGTAAAACTTTTGCGTTACAAGCGCTGCGGTCTTGTGGATTTTCCCCCCAAATTCAAGCCCTAAAAAGGATGACATTTTATGAATCATTTACTCCTCTTTCTTAATGATAATACGGCAAATATATAAACCATCAAGAACAAAATAATGAATAAATAGACACTATTTCTAAGCCCTCTCAATGCAATTAAAGAAACAACACAAAATAGCACCATAACTTTAAAATGACATAAATTGATGTCTGGACGACGTTGTTCAACATAACAGAAAAGTACATCATTATTCCCATTTTCAAAAAATTATGTTTTCAACTAAAAAATATTGCATTTTTCAGTGGGAAGTTGATCAGCTCATCAGCTAAAAAGCGAATCCACTCACAAACAATATGCTTTGCACTATAGTTTTATCTTGATGTTCTTTTTTTACTGCTTGTTCAACTGTTTTGTAACTCAGCCTGTTGGGCTGGTACAAGCAATTTTTAATAAACCAATAAGTATATAATATTACTTACAGGTTATTTTTTGGCTGCTAACCCGTTTCTGCTAAGACATATATTTCTGCGCTTTTAAATTTTGTATGATTGATTGATTGATTGATTGATTGATTGATTGATTGATTGATTGATTGATTGATCGATCTGACCCATGATGTCACTCCTGATCCAAATTTATGCAAAACACAATGTGTGAGGACACTACCGGGATAAAAATAAAATGTTATGATTTCATCTTGACGTCAGAGACAGATGATATTTGGTCCTTGGAAAAAAGGTAGGAACTTTTTATCGAGTACAAGGGCTGACCTACATGTACACATGGTAAAGACTTTAAAGGCAAAGTATACCTTTGGTTTTTGGATTCGTTAGATTGTTCTAATCATATATAAATGTAGATATATACAAAAAAAACAACCTGAGAAAATTTCATTTCAAACGGTGGTAGCGTTTTTAAAGATATCTCCGAAAATGGAGCAATTATGTGCACGCAGGAAGAATAATCCGTAATTGGAATACACATTCTGAGAAACATTTCATGCAGAATTATTTCTCAGATTGAAATGTTTTTGAATCCCTCTCTCTAAAAATCAAATTCCTTTGAAGGGAATTGTTTCTCAAAATGTTATACATTTATATCAACAGCTGCAGTGCTTCTTACCAAGTCAGTTTTTATGGTCATTAATTTTTTGAGTAATTACCAAAGGTATACCCTCCCTTTAATAGACTTTTTAGGCTATTTAATCACAATTTTTCTAATTTTTCCAAGGGCCCCCCAAAAATATTGGAAATCAGACTAAAGTAGGAAAAATATTATGCCTGCAGAGATCACATTTGTCCCTATAATGCTGTATCAGCTAGTATCAGTGACAGGGAAAATAACTAAACATTCTCAGCTCTATATCCATGATGCAAAAAATTAAAACAAAAATAAAAATGTGACTTCATTTTAAATTGGAACATCTCGCAAAACTGAAAATACTGATATACACCTTGTCCTGCAAGACATAATAATTGACAAACAATAGCAAATATATTAATATTTATTTTAATTACAGTTTTAGTTATTATTTTTTTACAAAGCGGTGATGTTTCAGCTTTTGCCTGGAATTTCTTAAGATGCTACAGGATCCACTGCCCCAGGACCAAATGTCATAGCTCTCTGCTTAAACAAAAAATGTTGCTTCACAATTTTCGGCGGATCATAACTTAGCAGGATACCAGTCAAACATGGCACATGTGGAATGGTATTTTGGCTTGTGATCTTATTCTGGTAAGCACAATTGTTTTGTGCTTAGCTTCTTTTTGACTCATAGTGCAGGGCTCAAAATTTTCATTGGACCACCGGCCCGAGGCCAGTGAACTAAAGACAGGACAAGTCCGGTGGTCTTGTTTTTTTTCAATTTAACATCTTTGTCTCAAAAGAATGATGTTCAAATGTTGAGTTTGTGTCAAACAAATATCTTTCAATCCTGCTGAGTATCACCCATAAAACAGAAGAGATAAATCTTCTCTTAGTGTTTTGTTCAAATAAAACAGTTTAGATGATAAAACTGTGTTCTCATTTTGATTCTAGTCTCTTCTCATTTTGATTCTGGTCTTGTAAATAAAATCCCGGTCCAGTAAAGATTCTGAGTTACAAGTCCTGCGGTCTTGTGGATTTTCCCCCCAAATTCGAGCCCTGCACTTAGTGGGTGATAAAATGTAAACAAACCAAGCAAGCAACGCCCAATGTGGATGGAAAAGCATAGCTGCCGAGTGCTTCTGTCGTACAAGGTGGGAAGCAAACGTGCTTTTCCATGAACACGTTGCTTGCTTGATTTGTTTACACTGTTTACCAACTAAGAGTCATGTGGCGCCGGTCACCGATTGTGTTTATTGGGCCGTGGTCTCAAAGGTAGGGTCAAAGCTTAGTTTTTTGACATGACTAGAGTCGTTTGCAGTTCAACTTCAGAGCGCATGCGTCATCAAATTGAAGCATTAATCAATGGACATTAATCAACTAAATTCAACAAGGAATATATCAAAATCTGTCCTCATCTTTTGACCTATATTGACCACGGCCCAATTTCATAGAGCTGTATAAGTAGAAATTATTGCTTAAAATGTTTCTGCTAAGCAAAAATAGGCAGGGTACCAGTCACAGTCGGTACATGTGACATTAGCTGGTAAGGATAATGTTGTTGTGCTTAGCTACTTTTTGTGATTAAGCAGTTCCATAAAATTTGGCCCAGGTCTTATTTCCTACACGCATTTCAGAGATTTTCAGTTATGTTTACATATTTCTATTAAAAAAGACAGAGCTATTAACTGCTGCCTCATGATGTACTGGCCAATTACAACTGTGATTGCGCAATCACAAGGCATGCGCTGTCAAAAAAACGCAGGATTGTATTTGAGAAGCTGGAAGGTTTGAACTCTTAAAAGCAGTGGGCGGAGTTTAATGGCTCGGTCCATTATTAGAAGGGGGGTTTCTGTGAATTATAGGAAAAAACGCGTGGACATACCATGTGTTCACCTTCCTCCGAAAGATTACCAGTACCCCCACTGTATGTGGAACTCCGTGTCCCCACCTACCCCTCGGGCCATCTCGTTGTTTTCGCTCTCGGCACC
The DNA here is from genome assembly GCA_021014325.1 of Plazaster borealis. Taxonomy (NCBI): domain Eukaryota; kingdom Metazoa; phylum Echinodermata; class Asteroidea; order Forcipulatida; family Labidiasteridae; genus Plazaster; species Plazaster borealis. Next base: position 14,955,839 of record CM037468.1, on the reverse strand, counting down.
GAGGGCGTTCTCCTCATGTCATGTGGGCTTGTCAATGATCGCCACGCCGGAGTAACTGCGCACAGTGGTCATGCTGGAGGGCAGGACCGTCCAGGTGTTGGCCCTGGAGTCGTAGCATTCTACCGATGAGAGATTAGCCGAGCCGTCATCGCCGCCGACGACGTAAAGAAGCATGTTAACAGCGGCTACACCTAAAAAAAAGGGAATTTGGAGACACTGGCAATTAGCTCAAATTAGGCTGTTTAACAAACAACAATTTTAAATGTGACCCATAGGCCTGAAGATACTTGTGAAGAGAAGATGTTTTGAGAAGGTTTTGAGAAGTTTTTTGAATGTCTGAATAGAAGGAGAGTCTCTGATGTGAACAGGGAGGTTGTTCCATTCCCTTGGGCCGGCTATGGAAAAAGACTTGTTACCTGTACAACGAGTGTTGTCATTAAGCCTTCGAGAAAGACTCTGCTAGGGTCGAAACGTCAAGGCCATTAACTTTTTTTTGCACAAATAAAAATGTTCACCTATTGAATAAAGATTTTTTTCTGATCGGTACATTGATTCTAAGCTCACCTGCATTCCTCCGGCAGTGTGTCATGTCAGTCACACATGTCCACTCATTCATATCCGGATTAAACATCTCCACACTTTTACGAACCATGGGGCCGTCATGTCCCCCAACAGCATACAGAAGACCGTCCACCACGCCAACACCTGTCGACATTAACGTTCAGATCAGTTTGTCAAGATGTCTGACTAGGCCTCGGGGGACTAGTGTCGATGTCGCGACTACTGGTTGCTATGTCTAATCGCGACTGCCGCTTTTCAACGACCCGGTTAACTGCGCCACCACGACTACTGCAAAAAATTGTTGCGACTAGAGTCAAAGTCGCGACTTATTGAAGCGCGACTAGTTGGGTAGTGAATTTCACTAGTCGCCCAGGCCTAATTGTCATTGTCTGCTCTGATACAATTGTTGCAACAAAAGAGTTGCTTATACTTCACATTTCAGCCGGAATTTTACCGTCTTACGCCTGCAGCGATCCACAATCTTTGGTTTGGGAAAATAGACGCGACTAGAAGTCTTCCAGGCCTTGTCACAACATTTAAGCTCAATTTTCTAGAAGTGCTTGGAAGAGTTTACTCTGAACCCCAACCCTACCAAATCCTTCCAACTCCTCTTTGCAGAAATGAAGGATTCCGAAGGACTGAGGTGCTGTAGGCCCAAATAACATTTGCTTATCACCGGGGGTCAGGGATTCAAATCTGATCCAAATACACTTGAATTCAGCCTGAAAACTATGCATTTCTTTCCCATTGGAAACAAAACTTGTAAAAGTTATCTCATTTTCACTTATCTATTTCAGTTTTGATTTTTCAACATTTGAGTCCCCACTTAATATATTTCAACACAAGGCCGAAGTGGGAACACCACTTTCTTCTTACCGGCTCCACTTCGTCTTGTGTTCATTTCTTTGACTGGTGTCCACTCGTCCTTGTTGGGATCGTAACGCTCCACTGAGCTCAAACAATGTCTTGAAGCACCATCATATCCACCCACAGCGTACAGATAATCTGTGTGTATCATCAAACAACAAACATTAATCATCTAGTATGGAAGTTAAAACTAGGGTCATAGATTGGTAGACTCCAAATAATAAAGACCAGAAAAACTTACTTGGTGAGAAGCACTGCAGCCGTTGATAGTATGAACTATTTTGAGAAAGGATTTCCTTTGAGGTGATATGGCTTGGATATTATTGTTCACCCCAAAAACATTTGAACCTCAGAACGATTCGTGAATGCAACATTATATGCCCCTAACCCTAACACCCAAGTCTCTGACATTAGTGGCCTATAGTACGGGTTGGGGTTACCGAGTGTGATAATTTGGGCGAGGGTCATGAAGTGTGGCAGTTGGGGTTAGTAGGTACAGGGTTATTGCAAGAGACGTGGGTGTTAGGGTTAGGGGCGCATAGTTTGGCAATTTAGAGTTAGGGTTAGGGTTTATTTGGGTAAGGGTCATCTAGAGTGGCAAGTTACAGAGAATAACATTTAAATACAACTAAGGTTCATGTAGGCACATGGTAAACTACAGCCGAACCTCACTTCATAACAAAAGTCTCAGACAACATGGAATTGCATCTTGGAACAGTCTCAACAAAAACTTAAAGCTATCTGTCTTACTGCATGCATTGAAAAGAAAACTAAAACATCATCTGTCTAATTTGCATTTGTAATGAATTTATCATATCAACCTTCATTTCAAAAATCTAGTTTCTGCTGCCAGCCTGTTCTCTGTTTATTTTCGGTTATTGTATTTTGTACGCTAGTTTTGTCTGTCTATTGTTAAATGTTCTGTCTGTCCAGTAGAGACAAACTCCAAAGCAACATACTGACAGGATGTACACATTAATATGATTTTCTGTACATTGAATATCAAATACTTATAATGAGTTTTCATTCTGAAAAGTTGTAATGTATGTACCTTGTGCATGTATATTCTGTTAGTGTGAAATAAATGTCAAATGTCAAATGTCAAATTGAAGACCGCTTCCAAATCGAAGACCGCTTCCAACTGACTGCCTTTAATATACTGAATAAAGAGAGCCACCGCCAACAGAGGGCTAGATAGCTCGATTGGTAGAGCACCGGCACGTTAATCCAGAGGTGGCAGGTTCAAATCCCGCTCTAGTCAAATTGAATAAAGAGTGACTTACCATTGAGTACTGCCACTCCGACACTACTTCTCCGTGTGTTCATCGACGCCACCGACTTCCACTCATTTACCTTGGGGTCGTAGGTTTCAACGCTACTCAGACCTGTGTAACCATGGTAACATATACACAAAAATATTAGAGTCACTGATACTTCATTCTTCTAAGGGCAGGGCAGTTTTTCCTTAATAGAGGGCACTTGAAAATTTCTACTGGAACATTTCAAAGGGGCACCGAGGCAAGCACCCAGGGGCGTGGAGCCAATGGGAAACTTGTGAACGCTAGGTGGCAGCAGACTTACGGGGTAAATTTCCATTGTTTGACGCAGTTCTGAGCATGCGCACATTACCGAGAGCAATGGGTTAACCTGGTAAGTCTGCTGCCACCTAGCGTCCCAAAATTCCCCCATTGTAATCAGGTCTTTAATCGACACGAGACGAAACGTAACATTTTGTTGTTGGTTTTATATCCCAAACCCACCTAGCAACAAAAGTACTTTGCATATTCCGCCAAAGCCAATGTTAAACCCAATAACATGCTGTCAGCCAATAGAAAGCTTTTGGACAGCAAGGGCACCGTTTGCGCTTGTGACATCACATGCTAGGGACCAATCAGAATGCAAGACCTCATTTTAAACCCAATCCAATGTCATACTTCACGCAAAAGCGAAGCGAATTTTCTTGCGTCACAATTGGAAAAACGACGCATATTGATTATTACGTCACCAAAACTTTGCTTGGCATTCTCTTTCGTTTGAAGTATGAACCAAGCTTAACTCAATAGGGTCTTCTGATATTTCAACCCCCCCCCCTCCCAAATCTCTCGTCCAAACCTTCCCCTGATGACCTACCAGTGGTTCCGTCGAATCCCCCTACTGCGTAGATGCGGTTATTCAGTACAGCTACGCCCAGCGTGCTGCGTCTGGCCTCCATGGATGCTACCGATGACCACATGTTCCTCGTCGGATCATAAACATCAACGGTTCTCACGCGCAGGGAGCCGTTGAAACCACCAACGGCATAGACTAAGCCGTTTAGTACTGCAATACCTGAGGATATGAGAAAATAAATATTTGCCGTTTTACATGCAGAATTTGTAATCCCATTTCACATGATTACCAACTTCCTGCTTATGGAAGCTGAAGAACATTTACTTTCTTTCATTTCTATCTTACCTGATCAGGTCATTTTTCAATCCAAATGACCTTGTGAGGTCATTTATCACCTCTGATGACCCTGTGAGGTCATTTATCAACTCCAATGACCTTGTGAGGTCATTTATCATCTCTGATGACCTTGTGAGGTCATTCATCAACTCCGATGACCTTGTAAGGTCATTTATAAACTCCAATGACCTTGTGAGGTCATTTATCATCTCTGATGACCTTGTGAGGTCATTTATCAACTCCAATGACCTTGTGAGGTCATTTATAAACTCCAATGTCTTTGTAAGGTTGTCTACTACTTTCCCTTCACCTGAAAAAAGGTTGTCCTTGTTTTTTCCCCTGACCTCAAGAGGTCACCTTTCCTGTGACTTCATGAGGTCATCTTCTACATTCCCAAGTCCCAAGTCTACATGAGGTCAAGCTTTCCTCTGACCTGATGATGTCATCTTCTACTTTCCCCTGACCTACTGAGGTCGCGCTTTCCCCTGACCCGATGAGATCATCTTCTACTTACCAGCTCGACAGCGTCTGGAGGGCATCTCGGCTGCCTGAGACCACTTCTCTTCCTTGAAGTCGTAAACTTCTACACTTCGGATTGCCTTGGGCGCCTGACCACCCACAACCAACATCAGCTATTATTACAATGAAAACAAAGAAGGGAATCTTGAATTTCTATTGTGAAAAATCTTCTTCTTTGTGACGTGTCCTGGCTTAGCAGTTTAGTGCTTTTTAAATATTTTTTTATTGAGTTTTGTTGACATGGCAAATAATGAAATAAACTATAAAGAAATCATCACTATAAAACAGAGGGTTTGTGTGATTTTGATGTTTTTAATTGTTTTGTTAAACCCATTTAATTCCTAGATGACATTTTCTGTAAACATTTAAAAAAAAAAAAAATGCAGTGTAGCCTAAGTAAATATTTGAAGAATTGTTCTTGTTTTTGCCAAAATGAATAACCTTTCTTCAAACACATTTCCAAACCAACTGTGCGTGCGACGCAGAACGGAGCCAAATTTGTCTGAAAAGATCATTGAAATGGCCGGTTTTTATAATATAAAAAATAGAAGAAAAAAAAGGGGGTTTTGTAGGGTCGAGTGGGGACGATAAACAATTACAATAATAATACGCAGTTCTTATATAGCGCTTAACACTCCCGATGGGTGTCTCAAAGCGCTCAGTATTTTTCCTACAAGGTAAGTGGAGTTACGTGTTGAAGTATGAGACCTATTCCTTTGCATAGCACCATGTAATGGTTTACAAGGTGCTGTGGTGCAATATTGCAGCCAATCAAACCAGGAACACCGGGGCGAACCCCTTCTCTTTACGATAAGTGCACTGGGTTCTTTTACGTGCATTACACAACACACAGGACCTATGGCTTAACGTCCCATCCGAAGGACGAAGCATGTGGTTAAGTGTCTTGCTTAAGGACACAAGTGTCACGACTGGGATTCGAATCCACACTCTGCTGATCACAAACACAAGAGCTAGAGTTCGGTGTTCTTATCCGCTCGGCCATGACACGCCACAAATTATGTGGCCTTATTGTGATTATTATTTTTCTCCATACCTTAGGAAGACCAATGGGTGTCCGGGGCTTTGTCCTTGGATTCTTAAACAGAGCCCGTTGTTCTTTGGCCAAGAGGTGGTACTTCATGGCCTCAATTAAGTAATCCTTGCAGCTGCTGCTGGACTTAATAAGAGGCTCCTCCTCGACGCGCTGCACCAGGTAGTCCCGGGAGAGCAGAGGGAGACGGACGTGCTCTATAAGACGTGGCGTGTAGTCACAGCGATTCTGGGGGTCGCTGTTGACCCAACCAACGACCGCTTCAAACACCTGATACAGGTGAAAAATGCAAATAAATAAAACAGTGCAAGGAGGTCGATAAATATACTTGTTCCGATAACCATTTTTAATCATGGTTGTCGGGCCTTGTGCTTAAAGGCACTGAACACGTTTGGTAATTGTCAAAGACCAGTGTTCTCACTTGGTGTATCCCAACATATGCATAAAATAACAAGCCTGTGAAAATTTGGGCGCAATTGGTCATCGAAGTTGCAAGAAAATGATGAAAGAAAAAACACCCTTGTTGTAGAAATTTGTGTGCTTTCAGATAGGAATAAAAGGCTTCTTGCAAGAAGTCTTTTATTATTTTAGTGAGAAATTACCTCTTTCTCAAAAACTACGTTACAGAGGGAGTCGTTTCTCACAATAGTTTATACTATCAACAGCTCTCCGTTGCTCGTTACCAAGTCAGTTTTTATGCTAATATATATTTTGAGTAATTATCAAACGTGTACAGTGCCTTTAAGCTTCTTTGTTTAAGTAGCCCACAAGGGCTCAATTTCATAGAGCAGCTTAAAGCAGAAAATATCGCTTAACAATTTTCTTCTAAGCAGAAATGAGCAGGATACCAATCACAAATGGTACATGTCACATGGTAGTTTGGCTGGTAACCCTTATTTTGGTAAGCATAATTTTGTTTTGCTTAGCATCTTTTTTTGTGCTTAAGTGGCTCTATGAAATTGGGCCCAAGCTCGTAAACTGTGTGTTTTACTTGCCCCCAGGAAGTTTTAGTAGCCCAGATTTGAAACATGTATTGTCATAAATGTATCTTTTTGATGTATTAATGGTAGCGATCACAACCAGTTTAAGGGTCAAATGAAGTTACATTCACACACTCAAAAAATAATTAACATTTAACAAAAATGTATTATTGACATCTGAAAAGAAAGAAATATGAGCATTTTATGCAAGTAGGTTGCACAGTTTTTAGAAGCCCACAGGGCAAGTTGAGCAGTGGTGTTTACTAGCCCATAGCAGTTTTTACTAGTGTTAAGGGTGAGCTCCGGTTGTATTGATCTTGACAAATAAAATGCAGGATTCCAGTATCATAAAGCTGTTTGTAGTAAATTTTGCTTGATGAATTTAACTGCAGGATACCAGTGACAAGCAATATTGAATAGAATTTAAGCTTGTAAACAAATTCTGCTCAGCCAGATTTCCTGTACTTAGCAATTGTTCTTAACAGCTTTATCAAATTGGGCCCAAGTTGGGGGTCTGAGGTTGGGGAAACATTCTTACTTCTTCCTCAGTGGGTACTGTGAGATGATCGCTACTGATTAGCTCGCTGACCTGGTCTGCAGATAATGCTGTGAACTCATCGCTGTGAACAACGGCACTAAATCAAAATTTTTTTTTAAATACTCAATTATTTAATAAGAAGTAACTATAACTATTTTGTTTTTTTAAATGTTTGTTTACCCTTTACACCGATGTGTATTAAGCTCTGTACACTCAGTACTTTCCCGAGTTCTGTGAACAAAAAATCCACAGGAAAATCACACGGGTGAGATTCGAACCCACAAAGTTTGCATTGCTAGAGCAGGTGTCTTACCACTAGACCACCGAGCTATCCTGGAGGCTAGACAGTTTGAATCCTACAACTGGTAAAATTGTGGGTACAACCATGTGTAAATCTCTTTTGGGAGGAGTGTTGGCTCTGAAAATAGCCGGTGTGGTATCGACGTTTCGAACAATATACTCTGCTCGTCTTCGGGAGAATGCAGGACTACTGATAATGATGAGGCTTAAGTAGAGTTATCAGCAGTCCAGAATTCTCCTGAAGACGAGAAAAGTATACTGTTCGAAACGTCAATACCACACCAACTCTGAGCCAACACTCCTCCCAAAAGAGATTTACACGTGGTTGTACCCGCAAGTTTACTAGTTGTAGTTACTTTGTATTTTCCAACCAACGCAAAGCTTCAAACATCACTCATTCTTTGAAGTTGTTGCTACTGCGGCCAATGGCAACAGAGGGGGCTCAAATCGGACACAGCCAAACTGGACCAAGGGTTGAAGGGAAAATAGTCAGGCTCCTTTCTGGAGGAACGAAAATGAGTATTCATTGTTGCTTTAGCACACAGGGTTCATGACCAAGATACTGGTATCATGATAGGCCTATAAATGTATATTGATGTCATCCCACCGCCGTTTTGAGGTAAAACAACTGTGAACTACTAAAGATGCGCATTATGTACATAGTGCGCACAATAACCTTCTTTTGACCTGTAGGAGAGGGCGCCCTAACGATATGCATAAGGTCTACTAAACTTCCTACTGTCTGACCATTCAATATCATCCACTGTGGTTTTGAACGCTAAACAGCCAGCCTGCAATATTTTATGTTGGGAATGCATATAAGGCAATTTGAATGGTTAGAAATGGTTGGTCAACCCACTGGGAAAAATGATACCAAAAGTAGGAGGGTTAGGAATAACTAATTAAGACAGACTACCTAAAGTGCTGCATTGTGTAGTTCTGTGCGTAGTGGTAGAGCTCGCTGCAGGAATGCATGTCGGCAAATGCACGGATACCTAGGCAATTTGTTGGGTGGAGTTGCTTCTGAAGGAAATCACAGCAAGCGCTGCGGACGTCGATGAGTTGTAGTAGACTTGCAGCTGGCAAGAGTGTCTAGAGGGTCAGAAAATAAGAGTAAGAACTTTGGACGTCAGTGAGCTGCTACTTGTAGTAGACTTGCAGCCGCAAATTGGGTTAATGGGATTAAGAGCACAGATCAAAATAAGGGTCAGGTCAGAGGTCATCCTGACGGGTCACTGCACTATCATGAGAAGATTATTCACAGAATGAGGGGAACTTGGTAATTGGGTCAGGTAAGGTCAGGAGGTCATCGGGTTAGATCAGGGGTCTTCGGGTTAGGTCAGGGGTAATCAGGTTAGGTCGGGTGTCACAAGGTTAGGTCAGGGGTCACAAAGATACAGTAGATCAGCATCCCAAGGGCGTCAACAGCTAGATCTAGGGTCATCCGGTTAGCTCAGGGATCTTCGGGTTAGGTAATAGGGGTCATCACGTTAGGTCAGGGGTCAAAGGGATAAATTGTGATCCTCATTTACAGGGAATTAATTTCTAGATCTATATTTCAGAGCCTCAATGCTTGTCAATTTTGTTGCAGAAAAAATAAACCCTTTCATTGAATTTTTGTGGTATGTTTTACCTGGACGTTTTCTTCGGTCACTTGTATTTCGGATGTATAGACGAAATCCAACAGCAGAGCGAGGGCGCTGCCATCAATCTCTTGTAGGATAATCTTCTGGGTGCGACTCTCCGAGAGCTGGCTGGTAAACATAGCGGAAAAGTAAGGGCTGCATGCTGCTAGGACGACGCGGTGGGCAGGCAGCTCCACACCTTCAGCCTCTAGTGTCACATCGCAGAGGATGTTTTGCCTTAAAGGTAGGGTCATAGATTGGTTTCTGTCAATGTAATGCTGATTTATTACAGGCAAAATTATAAAGAAAGACACAATAAAAGTCACATGTGAAAGTTTCAGCTGAAAACTTGGCTACCAGTGCAGTCCTCTGTCTGTAGATTGGATTCCGATGGGTTGGGTCGGTTAGGGTTTGTGTTTTTAGTATTGTATGTTTCCCCAAAATCACAACAAAATATTTAAACAAACATTACCCTAGTCCTTTAAAGAATTGTGAAATAACCACATGATAATACACTGTTGTTACATCCTTGTTTGTTCAAGTTCTATTTAAAAAAAATGATTTCAACTTCCTCATTCTAATTATTGACTCAAATATTAAGTGACAACACCACTGTTGTGATAGTATTTGTACACTACAGGATCACAATTTCATTTTGGTACTAATGTTTTTAGTCGTGTTTGGGCAGCTGTGAGGCTTCCATCCTGTAAAGTCAGGTTTTTCCCTAAACTTTTTCAGTGACTACCCAACGGGACCAGCTAGCTTGTCCTTTCACTAGTCCGACAGCTTTTTCACTGGTTCATATTTCATATTTAAATAGAGATGCTTTTTGACACTGAACTAGCCAGCCGGACCACTTTGAGTGAATTTTTGACTGAGGTCTTTTTGGTGTTTTAACTAGCATTTGGCCAGCGGACCACAGTTAAGGGAGATAACGCTGTAAGTGCCAATGCAGTTGTTCCTTAGGCCACATAAAAATAAAAAATTGTTGATCGTCCTTTTTTTATGGGAAGAGGGGGAGGGAGGGCGGTTTTTTTTTTTTTTTTTTTTTTGACATGGCAAAATATGAAATAAAGAATAAAGATATCATCATAATCACTATAAAACAAAGGGTTTGTGTGATTTTGATGTTTTTAATTGTTTTGTTAAACCCTTTCAAATCCCAGATGACTCTTTCTGTAAACATTTTCAAAAAACTAAAACGCAGCCTAAGTAAATATTTGAAGAATTTTTCTTGTTTTGCCAACATGAACAATCTTTCTTCAATCATCTATTTCCGACCTATGGATTTTGAAAAAATATCAGCTGAAAAATCTGGGAGCCAAATTTGACTGAAAAGATCTTAAAAAATACCGTTTTTATGATTTAAAAAAAAAAAAAAAAAAAAAATGGGGTCGGGGGGGTTTTGTAGGGTCGGGCGGGGACGATCAACAATTTGTTTTTTTTATGTGGCCTTAGTAGAGGGCATGTCAATGAAGGAAATGCAAACTTTCTATTGAAGGGTACCGAGGCTATGACAAGGGGGCATGGAGGCAATTGTATCTGTTGCTTCCATGAAGTATCAAGCCTGGAGAGGTCACCTTTAGAAGAAAACCCAATGTTACATTTTTAAGAGGCACTAGGGGCAAGACCAGGTCACAGTGCTTGAACTTCAAAGAAAACCTCCACTAGACCACAGGCCTTCTAGCTCAAACTTTCACAGACCAGAATTTTGTCTTTTATAAAGAATTAAAATATTGGGGTTTTATCAAGAAGAATGTTTTGAACTGAAATTATTTTTAATTATTAATTAGTAAATCTTAAAAACACTAGACTGCAAGACTTGTACGGTTGTGGGGTTAAAGACCAAAAGCTAAAATTACAAGACTCTGGCCAGCCGCTAGACCTTGTAATTTCATTCTTGGTGAAGGGTATTTGTCCGAGGAAAATGTAAGTTTAAAAAAAGGACACCGTGGGGATTTCTTTGAGTCTCGCTTCACGTGAATCAATCAATGGCTTGGAAATCTGTTTTTGAAAACTTACTTTCTGAAGTCGTTGAGAAGATCAAAGGCTCGCTGCGTGTGAAGGATGTTACGATACGGCGGGGGATCGGTGGGCAGTACCTCCATGTCCTCCATGGTGATTGGATGGCTGATGATGATATCACTCTGGAATGATTGATGTAAAAAGTACAGGAATGAGCTTCACCAAATGAATGTCATTTTTACAAAAAATTGGGGTTAGGGTGGGGTGGGTGGGATTGACCTACTACTAAAATACTGATGATTTGTTTAACTGAGGGCTCATCTTGAAAAATCTGTTTTTGGGAAAACAAAGAAAAGAGGTTTCTTTTGTCAATGACAGTGCCAATCAGCGAGAGTGTCACTTGCCACTCAGTCGCAGTGTAACTCATTGACAGTGGTACCACACAGTATGACGGTGGTGCCAATCAGTGACAGTGGTCCCACAGTGACATTGGTGCAACCTAGTGACAGTTGGTTCCACCAAGTGACAGTGGCTCCACCAAGTGACAGTGGTGCCACTCAGTCTCAAGAGAGAGTGGTGCCATCCAGTGACAGTGGTGCCATCCAGTGACAGTGGTTCCACCAAGTGACAGTGGTGCCACTCAGGCTTAGGGACAGTGATGCCAACCAGTGACAGTGGTGCCAACCAGTGACAGTGGTGCCATCCAGTGACAGTGGTGCCATCCAGTGACAGTTGTTCCACCAAGTGACAGTGGTGCCACTCAGGCTTAGGGACAGTGATGCCAACCAGTGACAGTGGTGCCATCCAGTGACAGTGGTGCCATCCAGTGACAGTGGTGCCACTCAGGCTTAGGGACAGTGATGCCAACCAGTGACAGTGGTGCCAACCAGTGACAGTGGTGCCATCCAGTGACAGTGGTGCCACTCAGGCTTAGGGACAGTTGTGCCAACCAGTGACAGTGGTGCATCCCCCCAGTGACAGTGGTTCCACCAAGTGACAGTGGTGCCACTCAATCTCAGAGACAGTAGTGCCACCACAGTGGTGTCATCCAGTGTCACTGACACTGACAGTGACACTGACAATGGTGCCACCCACACCCAGTGACAGTGATGCCACTCAGACTTAGTGACACAGTAAAAACTCAGCGACACAGTAAAACAAGTGGTGCCACTCTGTAATTAACAGTCAGTCATTTGGTGTCACTCGGTGACAGTAGTGACACTGACAGTAACTAAATACAACGATAAATGCCACTTAAAGTTAAGTTTGGTGAAAGTGCCATGCAATTGTGACAGTCTCACCTAGGCCCCTGGCATGCCACTGCCGCCAGGCAGTTTGTTAAAAACACAGTCTAGTGAGATGGAGATCAATCAAAGTTATGAAGTAGAACTTGAGTTTGTTTGACATTGATAAAACAACTGATTGTAAAAACTGTTTTCATCATGGAGGTAGAAACCCCATGGTGTAATGTTACTACTAGTACTACCATAGAAGGAGGAAGGAAAGTATTAACAAAGGAAAACACCCACTTTTCAGTGGGATAGTTTAAACACTGCAGTGCCAGAGGGTCCGAGGAGACGGTGAAAAACAGTTGCAGTTGTGTACACTGTATGTGATGTAGACTATGGACTTTTTTTTACCGTCTGACTCTATTGTTTTTGTTTTTACAACCTTACAATTACGTCGAAAAAAACCCCCCCTAATTTATGAAATTTGAACACATGCAATTATTTGTTAATCTCTTACCTGTATACCTCAACTAAACAGTCCAGCATTTACATGAAAAAAGAAATGTTTCGTCAAGAAAAAACACATTATTTATTCCAACACAGAACTCTATCGCATGGATATCCGCCATTCACCGGTTCCACTAGCACAGTATATTCCACTTGTTTATAGGGGTGAAAAAGTAAAGAGGGGAGGCAGTAACTCTCTGGTTAAAACCAAAACTAAAAATAAAAATAATGTTAACAACAAATACTCAACTATATTGTGCAACATGTCATAATAAAAAATATAAACAAACCTACAAACTAACTTGTAAAATGGTTCAAAAGAAATAATTGATGAACAATTTATTGTTATTAGAAGTCACCTCTCTTACGTCGAAAACCCCAACATTTCTCATGTAGTTTTTGTTCAAGACGTTTTTTATATACATAACAAATATAGAGGGCGCACATTAATAAATTTTATACAACTCCTGTCATCTATTTCACAAAAAACGACATCACCTTGAAATAGATTTTCATAAATGTACGTTTTTGTTTTTAGATGTACTTATCATGAAAATTACTCATTTTCATCCCCTGTATTATTATTTTAAAGTTCAAACACAGTTTCTCAGCACAAGCGCGCCAAAAGCAGCAAGCAAAACAGTCTTATTCAGAAGACTACAACCCAGAACCAATCAAAAAGGAACACTCGTAGTCGTATAGTCGTAAACAAAGATGGCGGCGCCCATGTAGAGTTATCTTAACAACACTTAATCAATAGTTTGCCCACTTATAAGTTGTATTTATAGGCTTCTATCAACCATGGATTTACCACCAATTCCAGATCATTCAACGTATGCCCATTTTGTCGGCCCTACTACCGGAAAAGTTAAGCAAAGCCTTCCAGATTTGATCCACAATTATCACCCGTTTGACGAAATTGCTGAACTGATCGAAGACGACCCGGATGCTGTACATAAACAAGGTACATAGTCTGATAGTGACATTACAATCACAGATGTATTGTTGATTGTCAATGATCATAAGGATTATTTCAAGTATTTCTGAATAAATTCCATATAAAAACTACATATTTATAGTTTTAAAGATAAAGATGAGATGGGGGATGAGGAAGATCGAAATGGTGATTCTTGACAGATGATGATCTTCCCCATACAAACTAGAACACTTAGTTTACACTTACTTACACTTGAGGTTTGATGGGATTTTAGTATTGTAGGCTTGTTCCTTTTAACACCCCATATCCATTTTCACTCAGGTATCTGTCAAAGCTGTTTTTGAACTGATTTGTTGTCCTAGCATTGACCACTTTGGCTGGGAGTCTGTTCCAGTTATCCACTACTCGCTGTGTGAAGAAGTGTTTTCTGAGATTGAGCCCTTTGTTTAGCCTTTTCTTGAAGAGCTTCATGTCATGTCCTCTTGTTCTACTTGTTTGTGAGAATGTGAAAAGATTACTGGCATCTATATCCACAAGCCCCTTTAGAATCTTGAAAGTTTCGATGAGGTCCCCTCGCACTATTCTTACTTCCAGGGGAAAGAGGTCAAGTTCCCTCAATCTTTCTTCATACTCCGTCTCTTTCAGACTAGGTACTAGCTTTGTGGCTCTTCTCTGCACTTTCTCCAAACACTTAATATCTTTCTGTAGGTATGGGCACCAAGGCCAAGGGGGTATACACACCAAGCTCAGGCTGGCAAAAGCCAATCTCTCTCTTTTCATACACACATTGGTTTAACGTCTATAGACTTGAATTTTGTACAAATTAATAAATTGTGATTCAGTAACTACATAGACAACAATATATTTATGTGGTTTTTACCCATATACACCGATGTGTGTGTGAAGCACTGTATACTCAGTACTTTCCCCGAGTCCTGTGAAAGACTTATATTAGTCATTATATTCTCAGTGTATTCACATTTTGGTGTGTATGTCTGGCTTTGATTCCTAGATTTGACTAAATAAAGTTTTTCAGTTCTTGTGTTTTGAACATTGATATTTGTTGCATTGAAAGGATGGCATGGAATGACGCCGATGCACAAGGCTGCCTTACGCGGAGATCCCAAGATCACCCGACTCCTGTTAGATCACTCTGCCTCTGTCAATAAACCAAATGACTATGGAGAAACACCACTTCATTATGCATGCAAACGGGGAGCCTTAATGAATATTCATGAGATGCTAGAGGGCGGTGACGAGGAAGGGGATGTGTGGCAGAGAGATAATGCCGGGAGAAATTGTCTTCATCACGCTGCGGCTGGGGGTAGTGTGTAAGTCCGTTTCAGAAAAAAAGCACATTGTCTCCGATTATTCCAATTATAGTCCTAAATCCCAACTACAGTTGGGACTGTCCCATCTAAAGTCTTCAGCTAGAGTACACTTAGTTGGGTCAATCCCAACTAGTATTAAGGATGAGAGGTTGTGACCAAAGTTGGGGCACAACAACAAAATCGAAGTCCTAATTTTACTCTAAAGGTATTCTTCAAAGTGTTGATCATTTCAGGTAACAAAGCCTAAAGAGCACTACCTAAAGTTGGCAGTCTCCCTATTTTGTCAGTATCTTTGTTCGGTGTGCCAGTCAGAAGCCATTCAACCTGTAACTGCTGTACAGCCAGGGATCACATCCAAGTTTACGATACAACCAGGGAAGTGGCAGGAGAGGGATCACCTTAAGGGGATGCAACTTTTTATTTCAAATAGGGAGACCGCCAACATTAGGTCTATATAGCTCAGTTGGTAGAGCGCTGGTACGTTAATCTGGAGGTCGCAGGTTCAAGTCCTGCTGTGGTAAATTTTTCTTTGTTCAGACAAAGACCATTTTAAAAATTCTTCTTAACATAATACCCATCAATGCTTTAAAAAAAAAAAAATTGTGGACCCTTTATGTTTATCTCATTTCAACTGCAGGTTAGCCTTGCATTACCTGTCTGAAGTACATGGAATGGCTTTTCATGACAGAGACTCAATGTAAGTTTGAAATTTTGTTCCTCTTCATTCATCCATCTAGGACACATTGTTAATGATATAGAAAAAAAAAGCAACCCAAAGTGATAGAAAAAATTTCAGGCGTGTGATTTCTCCAGGTCTTTCCCAATTTCTGGTTTTTCTCAAAACTTCCTTGAGCCTTCAAATTTTCTTGAGAGAAATGAAGCAGACACCAAAGGGGGAAAGATAGAGTCCACATTGTGTACAAACCTGTAGTTTTGTATTTCTGGTGATGCACAGAGTCCGTAAACTCCTGAATTGTAACATCTGGGAGGTTGTGGATCTAGAATAAAGGGGGAACCCAGGCCCTTGAGCCCTTGAGCCATTTTCATGAAAATGTTTTTCTGGTCATTAATTTTTGGAGCAATTACCAAAGGTATACCCGCCCTTTTTAGTTTATTTTTGTATCTTTTTACTCAGTGGTCAAACGCCTCTGCATATAGCGTGTCTTCAGGGATTCCAAGATGCAATCAATTATCTCTTGAGAAACAACGTAAGTCACTTCATAATTAACGCTGGTCTTTACTTAGCATGGGGAGGTCCACTAAGGCATTTGGTTGGACAGCTGGCCTTGCGTTGCACCATACTGCTGCTGTGGCTGCTGTTGCTGTGGATAGAATCCTGGCTGGCTAGTCGGGGGTTGGTTTGGAGGTCCAGCCGTCGATTTCACCAAACTCTTCCTAACTTAGGATTAATCCTAGGCAATGCTAAGAGATAGGACTAGTCAGAATTAAGTACTGGTCCTAACTTAAGACTAGTCCTATCTCTTAGCATTGCCTAGGATTAATCCTAAGTTAGGAAGAGTTTGGTGAAATCGACGGCAGGCTGAGCTGGCACTCTACCAGATAACAACAAAACAATGACATTTTAACAGAATGCTTTATACTATCGAAAGCTGCTGTACTTCTAACCAAGTAGGTTTTTATTGCCATTAATTTTAAGAGTGATTACCAAACGCATACCTTCCCTTTAAAGAGTGAATTGTTACTCCTTGAGTTTAACTTCTTTCCTCCACCATCAGAGATCAGAATTAACTTGGACGGATAACAACGGTAACACGGCGCTTCACATAGCGTGCCAGAACGCTCTCAGCGAAGCATGTTGGATCCTTCTACAGCATGGGAACTGCGGTATGCTAAAAGTCAACAACAACCACAGCCAGACACCACTGCATGTACTGCTGCAAGGCGAAACTCACGGGTAAAGTTAAAATCATTTTTGACCCTTTAGAGGCGTTAGCGATGACAAGCGGCTTGTACCAAAATGACCCTAGCATACCTGCCAACCGTTCTGATTCGTCGGAATCGTCCTGATTTCAAAATTGTAATACTTAACAAAATCGGAACAATCCGATTTCTTAAAACAGGGTGGAAAAATTCAAACGAACAAGAAGGCGCTATTTCAACGACAGTTGGAGACAAATTAACAAAAGAGGGCACTTTTTACCTAAGGTTGCGTCATCATTTTGTTACATCTTCCTCTCAGATGCAAGTGTTACGGGACTTTTTTTAGGCAAGATGGGTAAAAACTCTCCCCCACCTAAAAAAAACCCAGTTACATAAAACAGACGATTCCTAAAACCATAGATATACTTTGCCTTTAAATTCGATGATATCTCATCAAGAAAAAAAATTAACCAGCGATGATATTTTGATTTGAATTCTTCACAGGCATCAGCAATTGTTCAAGGAGATGACCTACTGGGCAGACTCTAGGACACCCACACTACCCCCCAAGGGGCCTCTGTTTACCTGGTACTTCATGCTAACGTTTCCCGCCCACTTCTTCGGCCTCATCATGCTCGTCTGTGGTGTCCTCGGATCTTACAGTTCGGTTGTCGCCACCGTGGCAACCGGTTTCCTCGCCTCGTTTGTCGGGAGTCAGAATCATCGCCTCCACCACCTATCAAGGTATGTCACCGCGTGAGGGCGTATGTGAACCGAATTCACGTGATGCAAAACAAGTAAACAAACTGGGGTTTTTCAATGTTGTTTTTAGTACGTTTATGTATTTCGTCATTGATGCAAGAAAACTACATACAGGCAATTAAAATAAGATGAAACTGTAATGGGGGACTTTTGGGACGCTAGGTGGCAGCATCCTAACCGGGTAAATCCATTGTTCTCGGTAATGTGCGCATGCTCAGGACTACGTAGACAATGGAAACTTACCTGGTAAGTCTGCTGCCACCTAGCGTTCCAAAGTCTCCCATTGTGATGCAAGACAATTCCCTGATGATGAAAGCGCCCTCGTGCGGTCAAAAATATAGTCAATTCATATTTTTGTTCCATCTGTGCCGAGGTGTTAGCTAGGAACTGAAAATAGGATTTCGGTATTTGCTTAACGCTCCGGCTGTCTAACCACTCAAATATCATTCAAATGATTTTGAATGGTGCACAATGCCACCCTGCAATATGAAATCTTGTGGTGAAAGCATCAACACAGTACACAGTCAACCCTCCTACTGTCTTGCCATTCAATATCATCCACTGTGAATTTAATGATAGATAAACTATGCCAGCCTACAATATGCTATAATGTGGTGAATGCATCAACGCAGTACACAGTCAACCCTCCTACTGTCTTGCCATTCAACATCATCCACTGTGGTTTTGAGTGATAGATGAACTTAAACCAACAATAATATTACCTGTTACAGAAAGTAAGAGGGTTAACTATTTAAAAACAGGCGGTCCTGTTTGTCACTTGCGTTAAATTAACAGGTGCTCAAATATGTTTTTTTGCTGACATTCATGTGCTTTTGTTTCCACAGATGGTCTAACCCTGTGTTTTGTGGCGCATTTGCTGCAGGGATGCTCCACTCTACCCTCTGTTTAATCTTCAAACTTCTACCAGATATCCTTTTAAAAAACAACCCATTTAAACCACTTCATGTCGGATGGCGCGTTTACCGACGTGTTTAGGCAAAACTAAAAACATGTGTAGTGTCCTGCCTTTTTGAAAGAAAAGAAAGAGGATTTTTTTTTTCTTTTTCAAAAATTAAAAACCTGACACCTTTTTCAAGACAGTTGCCAGCTTTATTCAAAATGGCTGCCACTTGGACTCAGAAAATGCTTCTTATGGGCAAGATGCAACAGAAAATTAGACAAAATTAATTAGACAAAAACCCTTTTTTTTTTGTCAGAGATCGTTGAGATTATAATTCCGCAAACAACACTGTATTTATAGCTTCCTTAACTTTTGGTCATCACTGATTTTCCCAGTCAACACCTACATTCATTTTCTCGTTGACCTTCCACTGTTTTGTGTCATGCTCTACTTGTACTACGTCCTCCTGTTCCGTGACCCCGGCAAGATTCCAAGGTCAAAGGCCATCTTGGAGGACTCGGACCCGTGCATCAGAGACGTGGCCAATGGGAAGATAAAAGTTGACGAGTTTTGCATTTGCTGTGAGGTTAGTGGAGCGATAAATGGTTACACAGTTTTTTTTCACCTGAATTTATTCTTCGTCAATTTTGTTTTCTTTTTTTCATGTGTAGCTTAAATGCACATAATTTTGGAGCAGTTTTCTCATTTCTCATTTCTCATTAAGTATTCGAACAGTTATATAAGATATTCATATATTCATAATTAGTATGCAACATCTATATTAAGTATTCATATATTCATAAGTTTTGTATTTTTTGCATGTGACCCCGGGGCCCCCAGGGAGAACAGTTCTTTGATAACTGATGGGGCTACCCTGGTTAAATAAGACCAAATAAATAAAATAAATAAATAAATAAATAAGTATGCACACACTCATTTTACATATTAGTGCAATTATTTTACATATTCATTCATTCATATATATTCAAAATAGTTTTCTTACTTCTTAATCAAGTTGTCAATGTTTTACTCACTTTTAAGAAAATGTGGCGCCCCTCAGAAATAGCGAAATGGAGTGCCACATATTGAGCACCAAATGTGGTTTTGGCATGGTGCGTCACAAACATCTAAACACAGTCTGTTGTTAGGTGCTGTAAGTTTTCGTTGATTTTCTTTTCTCTTTCTACATTTTAAGATTTTCATTCCCGATCGTGCAAAACACTGCAAGATGTGTGAGCATTGCATGCTGGGAATCGACCACCACTGTCTGTTTCTTCTCGGCTGCATCGCCAAGGACAACCATCGTCACTTTGTCACCTTCATCCTAGCGGTCCTCGTCTCTCAGGTCATCTTCCTCCTCTATTGCCTGCAGTACCTCTCCATCGTCTACTCGGGCCGCACCCTCTTGGAGGTGGGCGTGGCCGTCGTCCACAAACAACCTTGGGTGTGGTCAATGTGTTTGCTTAACTTCGTCTCCATCATCTGGGGCGTGTCGCTGGTATACATGCAGCTTAAACTGGTTGCGAATGGCATCACTATGGTGTGGCACCCCAAAGTAACCTCCATGAAAAATCTTCACTATGTCTATCTTTCACGATCGGCGAGAATGAAGAACCTGAGGAATTTCTTCGCCGGTCGGAGAACGATGACTGGCTTTGAGCTGAACGAGCTACAGAAAATTTGATGCGTGTGTCGTTTATTAAGAGATCGTTATTGGGTTCCCTTCCTAGTGTCCCTAGCCAAGCAGAATTTATTTATTAGAATAGAATCTGCATTATTAAAAAAACGTTGTATAGCGTTGGACAGTTTAATTGTTTGTGTAAACATTTTGGAAGTCGGTTTTCAAAATATTATTTTAGTGTAGGAATGGAAGACATACCTTCAGAATAATCGACCTAAGGCCGGACATCTTAGCTCGTAGGGCTAGACAGTTTTTCCTTAGTACACCTCTTTGAGGGAAATTGGGACAATTCTATTAAACTGATTGGTGTTTTAAAGCAATTCATGTTAAACATCATTGGATTTTGAGTACATTCATTCCATGACTCTAGATTTCGACGTAATTTTGTGGTTGAACAAAGAAAAAATGACTTGAGCAAAAATTTGAACCAATGGCCTTCAGTTTAACGTGCCAGCGCTCTACCAACTGAGCTATCTAGCCCAATGCTGGCAGTCTCCCTACCTTTTTTGTCAATATCTTTGTTCGGGGGTGCCAGTCAGAAGCCATATAACCGTTAGCTGCCGTGTAGCCAGGGATCACACCAAAGTTTGCGATACAGCCAAAAATCAAGTTATAAACCACAAGGGAAACTGGCTGGGTAATTTTTTTTTAATAATTTGGGGTTGAACAAAGAAAAATTTACTTTAGATTTCAACGAAAACATCAGTTTGTTGGAAATGAAACCTTGTATGGTAGGAATACAATCTAGTGAGGTTCGTGGAGACACCATTTACATAAAACTTTGTCTATGAGTGTATGCTCCGATCATCTTCAGAAAAATGCTTGACTCGTTGTTTTTTTACTGCCAAAAAGGTTTTTTGCCAGGTGGGCTTAGCTCAATGGTATTCAAAGGCGGGAAACCTTTTTTGGACTAGACTGATGGGCTTATTCATTTAGGAATTCAAAATATTTGTAGATTTTTAGTTTTTTGCCATGTACAAAGATAATTGTTCAATGGTTTTTCACTGTCTTGATATTGGTTTGAAATATTTACTTTTATATGCCGTACACACAGATCTTTATCATTTGATTGGCGGATTATGTGTCATCCATTACTTTGCCATGTATACTTCCGTGACGCTCCAAAATTTAATATAGGAGTCCTATATGGATAATGATAGGACGCTTTGGATGCTTCAAAGCGTCATTTTCAAAATAATTGTTGTCCAAATGAGGCAAGATCGTGTTACAGGGGACGAGGTTGGTGTCTACATAATAATTATAATAATAAGACTTGTAATGCGCACATATCCACCCTGCTGGGTTTTCAAGGCGCAGTAAAAACCAAAAACAAAACAAAACAAAGAAAAAACAGACACGACAAAATTAGTCCTTGAAAACCTGTGACATAAGATAAATTTTGAGAAGAGATTTGAATTTTGTGGTACAAAGACAAGATCTAAGATTAAGTGGTAGAGAGTTCCAGATGGGTGGCGCAGCTGAAGAAAAAGACCTGTCACCCCATGAGTGTCGAGACTTGGGTTCAATTAGGAGAAGCATGGAACTTGATCAAAGATTCCTTGATGGAGTGTAAACTTGAAGTAGTTCAGAAATATAGTGGGGAGCCTTGCCATTAAGTGCTTTGTGGACAATGAGCATCAGCTTGAAGATGATTCGTTGAGAGATAGGGAGCCAGTGTAGTTGATGGGGGTGATAGAACAGGATTTTCTAGACAGTGTTGTTGGAGTTGTCTGCAGTGTTTAGAAGATTTTGTAGAAAGAATTTTTCAGAATGCGGGGTGGACATGTTTCTGTGTCTGTTTTGTGTTTATGGTGAAAATGTTGTTAAATGACAAGGATCTATGTGTGAGTTGGATAAAACAACCATTGAATGCATTACGTTCGTGCATCTTGACAGAATATAATCACCCGGTGAAATTTTGCTTTTCGCCTCGTGAGATGGAACAGTCCAGATTTCACCTCGCGATTATATTTTGCAACATTGTACTCGCAATCTAGTATTTGTAAAATATACTATTGTTAGTTTTTAAGTTCGGTGACGTCTTGTACCAGTACTATATATATCTTGGCAGAGGCCATTTTAAAAAAAGTGAACAGTAGAATTTAAAATGTTAAAATAGTTCGCTTAGAGATAGAACACAAATAATGCCAAATTCAAATATCGTTGTCGTTTGCCGTCTTATGTGACCAGAGGTTGTACTATTTAGAACTTTTTCTAAAATCTTTTGTCTTTCATTGTGTTAAAATGTTTTAACTTCCTGTTTTTTTTATGTGCTTGTAAGTTTATCTTGATACTATGTATATACTAACATTTCAGTGCCTTTTGTCTAACTATACTAGTACTTCTGGATTGTTTCTGTAAAAGATTAAAAGGCTGATTTATAAAACTTAGATTAGGCAACTACTTCCTTATTTGTTTATCTTAAAGGCATTGACACGTTTGGTAAATGAAGCCTACTGTCTGTTTCAAACCTATATAGTTGTAGATATATACCATAAAACTAACCTGTGAAAATTTCATTTCAAAAGGAAGCATTTTTGAGATATTGCTGAAAATCTGGAGCGGCTATGTCCAGGAAGAATAATCTGCAATTTGAATACACACTCTGAGAAGCTTTACGCGTAACGCTTCTCAGATTCAAATGTTTTGGGGATAAAAAGTGATATGCTTTTTCATAACCGCAGTACTTCAAAGTGAACAAGTTTCTAAAAATGCATTGTTCTATCCAAAGCTGCTGTACTTCTTACCAAGTAAGTTTCATTGCCATTAATTATCAGAGTCATTACCAAACGTGTACGATGCCTTTAATACTATGTTTATCTTGTATTCTTTGTACATTTTTTTTATAAGTTCGGTTGCATCGCTGGCATACATTTATTTTAATATCTTAAAGCATATTTGTTTGAGGCTTAAAATGTTTCCTAACACAAAATCTTGACTTTTAATGTGTTTTTTAAAGTCTTCTGCAAGACTTTTCAAAAAAAAAGTTTTTACGGCTTCAAAATTGTTTGCATAAATTCAGAAAAAATGTGCAATTGTTCTAGAGTAAGTCCATGTGTAGAAAGCATTATTTATGATGGGTAGACTGTATAGGTAACCAGCAGGCATGACCTTTCTTGACCTCATCAATAATGACTTCATGTTCTTCAGTGACGAGGTCAAGTGAGGTCGCGACTACAGTTTACCTTTCAGCATGTTTTAGAGTCTACCTGGATTATGCTTAATATTATGTCGCACTTTCTGAATACAGCCTGGCAATCTATACCTGGAGGGGAAAAAAAGACAAACAAACAAAAGAGACAGTTTTGTTTAGTCCGACGTTTCATTGGCAATGCGCTTGTAGAACTACATAATTTATTTAAACGCTGAAAGATATTGTACACCTTTTCAGAATATATATTATTTATGTTACGTTTTCGTACATATTTTTGGGTAGAAATTGTGCAAGCTTTGCAAGTATATTTTCAAATAGTAAATAGATAATTTCTATACTCACACAACTTCTTTAGCAAAATTATTGTGAATGTATGTGATTAATAACATGCAATGTTACAAAATAGAGGATGACGTTATTCCATTTGTCATGCCCTGATTTCCAGTTTGATAAGAAGTATGGCCTCCATAATTAAAAATCACTGGAATGTAAAATTTCTTAAAGCAAAATTTTGTTGTACTTCCAGCCATGCCTCAGACTAAAGAGAAAAACCGCGGGAAAGTTCCCATTTTGTGCACGATATGTAGTCTTGGTTCCAAGTCCATGGTGTTTGCGTGTACACACAACCAACGTTCAGGTCTATGTACACTGCACACTGTACATTTGTAATGAATAAACATAGAGGGCGCTGTGAAATTGCGCCCTCTATGTACTCGCAAACACCATGGTCTTGGAATCAAGACTAGTCGATATGTGGCATGGTGTACCCCCCTCCTATTGTGTCTTGATTGTGTTTTTGGAATCTCAGGAATTCTTTGGGGGATTTTAGGGGGGGGTACATCTGTACAACAATGTGTTAAAGTATGGGAACATTTTTTTTGGGGGGGGGGCACCCCTGCCACATATCGGGAATGGTTTCAGCTTGTGTCTTTGGTGTGCATTCATGTTCTTCAAAGACAAGTAATATCTTTTATCATTTCATAAATTCTTCAAAACCAAAACACATCAGAGGGGTGAGTTTCATCGTAACTTAATTATTTCTTCACTGACGAATTTGAAGAAATTTCACAGGCATACATATTTCAAAACAATTACAATAGTCTACGATAACCTCAAACGACAACTTGTCAGGCGTAACAACTTAACAAAAAGTCTGTCCTTAGACCAAATGCACACAAATAGTTTTTGATCATCTCTGTTCATGTACACAATTTTTCTATCCAAAGTATAGACCATGCAAGTTTTGCGCATAATTTCCTCAACTTGTAAAGCTATGTACATGGGGAACCCCAAAATGTTCGGATAAACGCAAGACATGTACGATCTATTATAAACTCATCGGAATTTTACAATATAAAATCTCAACTGCGGAAATTGCTATCTTAAAAAAATACCAAAAGTAAACAAAATATAACTTTTGACGAAACTGGATAAATATGTAAAACGTAGTAATCAGTTATCCCCTCGTGTAACAGTCTAAAAGTAAAAGTTAAGACAGTTCAACATTTAATAAAAATAACCTGGAACCCCATTGTCTCCGATCACAAACAATAACTAAATATTTAATTGCAGCAACTATGAAAATTACAATTGTTTTAGGTTTTTGGTTTCCCACAATATCTATGTAAGGGTCAAAACCAAAGTATGGTTCTTTAACTCTGATGCAATTATCACACGAGGGCTTGATTTCACAAAGAGCTAAGATTGATCTTAACTGCAAATCACTTTTAACTGCTAAGCAAAAGGCGATGTCACAATACAAATCACTATGGCAATACTTTTTATTACGAGATATCGCCTAACAACACAAGGCCGGACGGCCACTTCAAGGTGAGGGCTACACAAATCAACTGTCACCAGGGGCACGTTGCCACCTACTCCTGGGGCTGAAACAGGGTTACCCCCTTCACTCTGTAAGGATGTAGGCATGGGTATCATCAACTAGGAGCCTGGCTGGTAGAGCAGAATGCACAACCTGTTTTACGAAGCAATTATGGTTAAGTGCCTTGCTCAAGGGCTCAAGTGTCATGACCGGGATTCAAACCCACACTCTGCTGCTGACAACACCAGAGCTTGGGTCCGGTGAACTAGACCACTCGGCCATGACACTGTCAACTCATCTTAAGATGAATCTTAATGCTTTGTGAAATCAACCCCAGTTCATTCAGTCTTGATTGCCGACGCTAGTTTTTATTAGTCACCAGTAGAGGGCGTAACATCGACTGGCTCAAAGGGACCGGGCAAGTCTACGAATCTGGATCTAGATGATTGTTTGATACAGATATCTCTTTTCCAGTAATTCGTGTAGAGATATCGACGACTACGTTAACAAAATGAGCGCCGCCAATCAAGACTATGTTAATTTATGATAGTTGAAATCTACACGAAAAAATGAGTAATAACACACATGACCAAAACCCCTCAAAAATAAAAAATAAAACGTCACGTTTCATTCACTTTACATTTTGTATATTTTACATAGTTACATAAAGCTAAGCAATCTCAACTGCCTTAACACATGAGCTTCAAAAAGTTTTGCACAAAACAAGATATTATTGTAACCTGGCCTTCTAAATATTAGACAAATACTTTTTGCTTTAGTTAATTTTTAATACTTTCACGCAGACATACAGGGTGGCTGATCCATGATGCAGACAAAATACATTTGTCTTTAAGCCGTCACCTTGTAAAAACTATCCCAAACACTGTGAAACCTTGTGAAATATTAACATTACATTTGTAATCGGATTTATATTGAGCCAAAATCTCAAGAGGATAAAAACAAAGATTGTAGAGTATCGAAGGCGCAAGATGGGGAACTGGAGATCTATCTATTGTTGGAGCATGGGCTCCATTTTGGCAAGCAAATGTGCTGTTATATCACTGATAGCAGTGATCATTGTCTGCACTGATCTATTGTAGCAACAAAAGAGTTGCTTGCTGAAATGGCGTCCAGTGCACATTTCACAGTTCAGCCCGAATTCCGCCATCTTGTGCCTTCGGCGCTCTATAATCTTTGGATACAAAACACTGTTGAACACACACTTTACGACTGTCAAGAATGTTCTCATCACGTCCGCGGAAGACAGTCGTATGATGAATTACCCTGTGATTTAAGGTTTTTACGCTTACATCAATGTGGGATAGAAACTGCATACCCAAAGCGTTCCGAGGAAGAATCCACTGGAACTCAGGTGGGATTCGAACCCACGACCCACGCATTGTTACTTAACAATTTTCTAATTAGCAGAAATGAGCGGGATACCAGTCACAAATGGTACATGTCACATGGTATTTTGGCTGGTAACAACCTAATTTTGGTAAGCGTCAATTTCACAGACCTGCTTAAGCAAAAAAATATTACTTAACAATTTTCTGTTTAGCAGAAATGAGCAGGATACCAGTCACAAATGGTACATGTCACATGGTATTTTGACTGATAGTCTTATTCTAGTAAGCGTTATTTTGTTATGCTTAAGCAGCTCTATGAAGTTGAGCCCTGCGTAGCCTGTAGATTCCTCACCGCAAACAATTTTTAGGAATTGCAAACAATTCCCCAAAATAAAGCGGATAAAATCAGTCATTTGGTTTTGAGTAATATTCCACTATTTTTTATATTAAGTACACGCATAAAGACTTGAATAGAGATTACATTGGCAAGAATTCTTAAGATTTGTATTTTCTTAATTTATTTTGTTATCAGCAGTTAGCTTAGCCCCACAAATACTGCTTTGGAAATAATGACAGGCCTGGATTTACACGGAGGCCACGGCCTCTGTAGCCCTGTTTTTGGCCTTGGTGCCCCTTCAAAAGTTTACCATCGACATTAAGATCTTCCAATGGAAGTGCCCTTTACAAAATGAAAATGGCCTTGCCCTCTCTGAGATGAAATTCCAGGCCTGTAATGGATTCCGTCCATTCAAGGGAGAACAGAGTACTGGCAACATTTATGGGGCCACCATGGGCTTAGAATTAACCCAATTAAATGTTATTTAATGTCAACAGAATTGAACATTTTTGAGAGTTATAATTTTTGGTCAATTACATATTATCTCGTATGGCAGCACTATAGATGTACTTCCACTTGGTCAACATACACATATTTTGGTCAAAACAACTTTCAGGCCACCGCGAACTCGCCCAACAAATACCTGAGCTCAATCTCACACAACAGAAATTCAGTGCTCAACAAGTTTATCTGCTTAGCAGAAATAAGCCGGGAACTAGTCATAAACAATAGACATTACAAAGCATTTTGGCTGGTACCTGCTAAGCTAACTTTTCTGTGCTAACCACATCCAGGTGGCTCAGTGAAAGTGGGCCTCTGGTTGTTAAACGCTAAGATTATGTATAGTGTTTCTTGATAAATAAAAAGCCAAAGTAACTTATCATTTTTCAATCAGTGATAGTGAGTTTTCAATCCCACTCAGTGATAGTGAGTTTTCAATGTCACTCAGTGATAGTAAGTTTTCAATCTCACTCATTGATAAATAGCTCGTAATCTCACTCAGTGATAATGAGTTTTCAATCACATTCAGTGATAATGAGTTTTCAATCCCACTTGGTGATAGTGAGTTTTCAATTTCACTCAGTGATAAATAGCTCTTAATCTCACTTAGTGATAATGAGTTTTTAATCTCACTCAGTGATAGTAAGCTTTCAATTTCACTCAGTGATAAATAGCCCCCTAATCTCACTCAGTGATAATGAGTTTTCAATCTCACTCAAATCTTACTCAGTGATAGGGAGTTTTTTAATCTCACTCATTGATAAATAGTTCTTAATCTCACTCAGCGATAGTGCGATCTCAGTTTCACTCAGTGATAGTGAGTTTTCATTCTCACTCACTGATCAGGAACACTTTTACAAGTTCTTATGAAAATTTGTCAGGACCCAACAGATGTGTTACAACCACGGACTGGGGTAAGGTTAATCCAAAAACATAAAAGACAATTAATTCGCTTCCAAGAGTAAATAACTTCATGTTCCATTTGTTTTACTCATTTCGCATTTTCAGCTTTCAGTCCGATATTGAAATAAAGTTTTCCCAAGCTTCAGGCATCATCAACAAAAAATCTTCTCTTTGGTTCTTCAATGTAAGCCTGCCAATTAACGTGAATAACAACATGCGCTTTACGACTGGCAAATCGGCGTGAACTCCTACAACTGCTATCCACAGCGAAGCATATCAGTCTTATTGCACATGCAATTCGTAAAATGAGGAATATAATTAGATTTATCAACATTATAATGTCTATCGACTTTTTCAAATTGAGACAATTCTACCGCCTCGATGAGCGTTTTCAATGTTCTGAAGACAAGAGAGAATCCAGCGACGCGGTCGAGACGATCCGGCATGCAATTTTTCCGTTGATTAAGTTGGGTTGAACTTCACGTTGCAACTCAAAATGTGGGCGTCGTCTTCATCTTCATCCGAAGGAACCCTCGTAAGTAGCTTTCATCCGCATAGGTATCATAGCAAAACATGCAGAAGACACTCCTCCTAAAAAAAATCCCCACAGCCCAGCCCCCTCTCCTTAAGCATCTGGAGCCGCTCCTGCTTCCAAAATCCCACTCTGGAAAGATTCCACGGCTGTCAAAGAGCATTTAAGTCATCTCGACAGATTCAAAGTTTGTTCCGAACACTTCCGGAGAGACTGCTTCCTCGCTCACGTAAAATGCTCGCGGACGTTCACAGCTTTCCTCTTGAGTGCCTCGCAGTTGCTGGTCGCAAGCGTATCAATCACAGACATCAGGTTGTCCTTGATCATCGCCGCCTTTAAAACATCTTGACGAAAAAATCAAGACAAACAAGTTTAAATCGTTATAAAATTTGATGGATCAATTCAGAGTGGTCGATTTCACAAAGAGCTAAGATTGATCCTAAGCTGTGTATTAATCCTAATTGCTAAGCAAAGTGTGATGTCACAATACAAATCACTATGGTGATACTGACAACTCATCTTAAGATGAATCTTAGTGCTTTGTGAAATCGAGTCCAGGAACCATAACTGAATCTCAATGTATGAAATTAAACCCCTAAAACTGTGCATGACAGCGAAATGTGTGTGAATATGTAAGACTTGAAAAGTTGCTCGTCTCTAGTTTTACTTCCACTCTACCTCAACCGCTTCCCTGACCTACAAAAACTTTTCCCCTACCTCTACCCCAACCCAGACCCCTAATTCACTGCCTCTACCCTGGCCAGCCCCACCCATATTCTACCAACCAACCCAACCATCCTTACCCCTAGTCAGCCACATCCTTTCCCTTACACCCCCTTCACCATCAACCACAACCCTACACTCTACTCCTTCCTAACCCTCTAACCTCTACCCAGGCTCTACAGGGTCTAAAGTGCAAATTGTAGTGAAACAGTTGCAGAAAAACATATCAAAATGGCAAAATCAAATCTGTCTGTTGAAAAAGAAATTCACAGTTTATCTGCGACCACTTTCTGTTGTGTTTTCCTCCTCCCACATTCAGAAATGTTTTTGTTTCTGTCATATTCATCATCTTACTAAACTTCCCCTTAATTAACAGGGTATAACCCAATAACCTTACCTGATTGTGATAAAAATCCCACCAGGGATAGAACATTGCACTGGATTTCAGGGGTGGTTTGGTTTGATTTTAGGACCCGGCTCACCATCCCTAGTAGATTAGCATCCATGAAAGCTTGCACGGCTTCATTGTCTGAAAAGAAGAAGGAAAGAAAAAAAACAAATATAAAAAAACACACCAAAATAATCTCCATATTTTATAATAACACAATGAAATCAGACAAGGGTGCTTGTTATGAAGTTAAATCACTGTAGCTCAGAAGCCTAAAGAAACCCACACACAAAGGCGCTTGCTATGAAACAGAAACACCAGGGTAGACCACCACTCTTCCAGCAAACTTAATAATCACTGTAGCTTGGAAGCCTGTGGAAACTTGTAAACAAGAGTGCTTGCTATGAACAAGAAACACTGGGGTTAACCCCTACTCTTCCAGCAAACTTAATAATCACTGTAGCTTGGAAGCCTGTGGAAACTTGTAAACAAGAGTGCTTGCTATGAGCAAGAAACACCAGGGTTAACCCCTACTCTTCTAGCTAACTTAATAATTACTGTAACTTAGAAGGCTGAGGAAACCTGTAAACAAGGGTGCTTGCTTTGAACCAGAAACACCAGAGTTAACCCCTACTCTTCCAGCAAACTTAATAATCACTGTAGCTTGGAAGCCTGTGGAAACTTGTAAACAAGAGTGCTTGCTATGAGCAAGAAACACCAGGGTTAAGCCCTACTCTTCCAGCAAACTTAACAATCACTGTAGCTTGGAAGCCCAATGAAACCTGTCGACAAGGGTGCTTGCTATGAACAAGAAACACCAGGGTTAACCCCTACTCTTCCAGCAAACTTAACAATCACTGTAGCTTGGAAGCCCAATGAAACCTGTACACAAGGGTGCTTGCTATGAACCAGAAGCACCAGGGTTAACCCCCTACTCTTACAGCAAACTTAATAATCAGCTTGAAAGCCCGAGGAAACCTGCAATGGACCTGAAACATTGAGAGGGGGGGGGGGAGTGGAAGATAACCCCCTACTCCTCCATGATAATAATTTATATGGGGGAAAAAATAAAATTAACAAAACATATTTTACACAGGAACACACTGGGTGACATTCAATTGATTTTCGACAAAACTGAATAAGTATCTGTGGCTATTTACCGAGTTGTGTAGAAGACAGGAGTGTTAGGGCTATTAGTGCCTCGTTTTGCATGAGCGTGTGCTCGCTCATTGCCATGGCAACCAGTCGAGACATGCCGCCGTGTTCGATGATGCAGTGCATGACCTGGGTGTTGGCGGAGTGCTTGATCAGGGCTGCTAGTAGCCTAGGGGAGATGAAATCAAAAAATTGCAAATATTGTAATTATTGTTAATTTGTTTCTTTTTCAAGTAAAACTGTAATTTTTGTGCAAGAAATGAAGCAAATGGAGCTGTATAGCTCCACTTTAACAGGGGGAAACAAAAAATTTGAATATTAATAATATATAAAAAAATTCTTATATAGCGCACGTATCTAACAATAAGGTACTCAAGGCACTTGAACAATCAAAAACATTTTAAGACAGGTTTTTTGAATTGTTTGAATTATGAGACTAATTTATGTAGCACCTTTACAAGGGGCTGTGGTGCATTCAGCAGCCACTGCCAGAAACACAGGGGCAAACCCCTTCTCTTAGCGATAAGTGTTACTGGGTTCTTTTACGTGCATTACAAAACACATGGGACCTACGGCTTTATGTCCCATCCCAAGAACGAAGCAATAATGGTATAAGTGTCTTGCTTAAGGACACAAGTGTCAAGACCAGGACTCAAACCCACACTCTGCTGATCAGACACACCAGAGCTTGAGTTCGGTGTTCTTAACTGCTCGGCCACGACACGACACTCCATAATACAAAAGAGAATCTGAGATGAAATAAATATTTAATTAAAACTTGCAGCACCTCGACTGACCTGTTAGCTTCTCCCGAGACCCCGGCATGTATCTCACAGTCACATAGATCGGCAACTCTATCGATGAATTCAACACTTTGACCCAATGAAACGGCAGTTTCTCCTACAAATGCAAACAAAGTTAAGTTTTTTTCCGTTCCTTCCTGTGTTGTTAAAGGTTATTATAGAGGATTGGTAGAGCTGACAAAATAGTCGCAGACAGTTTTCATACTTTGTGTGATCAACAATAAACATGAAATAACAAACCTGTGAAAACTAAATCCGTTGTGTGAGTCAGGAGAAAATAGTTAAAAACCATGTAACAAATAATCCTTAATTTGGGTTGTAACAACCAAAATCAGCTGTTGAGTTGTTTTTTGTAGGTTTTCAGATACAGTTTTCTCGAATATGACTTCATTTCAGAGGGAAATATTTCACAGGAAAAAAAATGGTTCTAGTATGAACTTGATAATCAGTAAACTTTCAGACTAAAATTAAACAATGATTTTTTTTATCCTGTCGTCAATACTCATCACTCAACCAATTGGAGGAATGTAAGACACTTACCCTGTCCGTCTATCAGCATTCTGCAAGTCCCGAGTAGTTTAAACACAACTGGGTGCATGTCTAGC
The DNA here is from genome assembly GCA_021014325.1 of Plazaster borealis. Taxonomy (NCBI): domain Eukaryota; kingdom Metazoa; phylum Echinodermata; class Asteroidea; order Forcipulatida; family Labidiasteridae; genus Plazaster; species Plazaster borealis. The sequence goes on along the minus strand of CM037468.1, from coordinate 14,923,487 downwards.
TTAAGTAGGGGTAAAATCACTGCCAGAATACCAGTCTTCAATAGCAGTGGCTTGTTGACCTCTGGAGGAGCAAGGTCAAAGGTGAGAGGTCATATGTCCCATATGTCCCATGTTAATTGTTAACGGATTATGCAATACGGGAAACATGAAATGATGCTCACTGCCTGGGGCCGATTTCACAAAGAGATAAGACTAGTCTTATTTGAAGTTAGGACCAGTAACTGCTTAGCATTGCCTAGGACTAGTCCTAAGTAGGAAGAGTTTTGTGAAATCGACCCCTGGTGTACATTTTCATCGTTACGCACAACCCACCATGCTTAGCAAAAATGGAAACACGAATTCCCAGGTTAAGACCTTTAAGTGAGGGCTGGTAACACCACGTCATGGCACATGTTATTTATTTCACTGTTTTCTCCAAAGTGCAAAGCCCTGGGGGAGTCAAAGTCCTTGATATCCTAGACTGGACCATTCCATATATCTAAAGAGGGGGATTAGGTCCCAGAGTTGTGTAGTTGTTCTTTTAAGGGGGTGAACATTATTTTCACTCATATTCTTCAAGCACAACATTGTACAGACATACAGACCCACCCAGATCTAACCCTCTGTTAAAGTGGAGCCATCTGTTCTTTGTAGCAGGCTTCCAGATGCTGATAGCCTGTGCTAGGATTGGAGGTTTCCAACACCCCCCTACCAATCAAACTTGTTGGCTTACTGGGGAGCCAGTATTTAGTGGAACCTTCCTGCATTTGTGTAATTCCTGGGGTTACTTAAGGGGTTGTTGATAAGATGATTAAATTCTTCTAACTTACTTGGAATGGCAAGATTCTTGAGGGCACTGAGAACTGCATGACCTAGTCGCATATCCAGGTCTTCTCCCTCTGGTCTCTTCAGGAGTTTGAGAAGGGGCTCTAGGACTCCGAGCTCTACAAGACGTATACAATGCTCATCTAGGGACAATAATAATAATACTAATAACAATAATAATAATAATACTAATAATAAATTTATTTCTATAGCGCACATCTCCTGTGCTCATGGCGCTTTACAAATATACCAATAGGCCTAAATTAGAAATATAATGATCTAAGCAATTTACAATACTATTCTTACAAAAACTTCAATAAGTACTAATTAAAAGATAAAGATAGACAAATGTCACTAGAAAAAAGATATAAATAATAACTATGAATGAAAAAAACAAATGAATGACAGAAATTGTTTTTACAAGGAAATCGAAAAGCAATAAGAAATTACTTAAATAGGTGGGTCTTAAGACCCCGTTTAAAAACTGACCGTGGTGCTTGATTTAATAAAATTCAATAAGCGCTAGATAAAGGATACATATCTAGACAAATGGCACTGGATAAAAGTTTAAAATATTACAAGAGGAAAATACAGTCTACCTTGTTAAAATTTAATTTTGGATCATTCCAGTTGCCTAATAATCACGCACCCTATAAATGAGAGACTTTTGGGGATGCTAGATGGCAACCCGACTTAAGCAATGTTCGCATTGGACTTTTTTTTTAGCAAACTAACCGAGCAAAGGGGTAACTTGTCCAGTGTGAACAGCCCAGGAAAATTTCACCCAGGTAACTTAACCGAGTCCAATGTGGTAGTTTAACCGGCCACCTTCTGACCAGGTAAACTAACCTGGTCAAACTAACCGAGCCAAAAAGTCCAGTGCGGACGCGCTGTCCCGGTATAACCGGCCAGTAAAACAACACGTCTGGCTCGCTGCACAACCATGATCACATGACACGTGGAAGTGAACTATGACATGCATGTACTTTTGAGCGGTATACAATAATTGCATCCATTTGCTTGCATTGTTTTTCTCAACCTCGTCCCCAATGTTTACTTTTATTTCCAACCATGTTTACAGTAAACCCTGGGAGGGAAACTCCTTACTTGGACGCAGATTGGACAACGACTGGTGTACAAAAGTCTAACGTAAACATGTTAAGTTGTACTCATTCAGTATTCACCATGTTCACAGCCAGACTATTCTAATTTAATTTGCATACGTATCCAAAAAAAATTGGATATGCAAATGATCCAATACCAGGGTGAGAGAGCGGTCAACCTCGTACTGCTCAACACACGCTGGGGACGGAGGTTGTGTTTTTCTTTCTTTTATTTGCTGTGCTTCTCTTCAACCATTGTTTACAAGCTAGGTCATGTATTTTGTCACATCCGGTTCAAGGTCACTGGTGTAGTGCCCTCGTGTGTATATATTTAGTCAGCCGGTTTATTTCACCATCGTCTCGGTTAGTTTACCTATGTCAAATAATCCAATCGGCAACACCATTAAAATTTACCCATTGGAATGATACCTATGGTCTCGGCATGTCGTGGCCGAGCGAATAAGAACACCGGACTCAAGCTCTTGTGTTTCTGATCAGCGGAGTGTGGGTTTGAGTCCCGGTCGTGACACTTGTGTCCTAAGTAAGAAGACACTTAACCATTATTGCCTCGTCCTGAAAATTGCCTTGTTGCCACCAAAGGTCCCATTGGAATGAAATTTCACATGTTAAAACTTGTGTGCACTATTATTGCATTTGCAAACGCTCAGTTCCAGAAGTGTACTGATAACTACGAGTATGAGACTGAAGTAATCTTCCAAACAGAGATACGATAAAAACACTCACCGTTTCTTGCAAAGTTGCCGATGGCCAGTGCACCCGATATTTGGTAGAGATCACACGGGGAGTTGACCCAGTCCGACATGACCTTTTTAAACAGTGAACTTTGACCGTCGTTGAAAAGGTACTTCATACTCTCATCTGTGATAGGCGGAAAGACAACATGTGACGTAAGTTTGAGCTGATACTTATCACCCAATCAGCACTGCCCTATAATGTATTATCCAATCGCTGACAAGAGTAAAAAGCCAGGCCCAAATTGACAGCTTTGGCAGTGGATATGCGAGAACGCTGATTCTTAAAAAAATGTCATTGTTGCAATCATTGGCCATAGTTGCTTAATTCGGACGCGACCTTAGCAACAACCTCAAAACAAACAAATTGTTACCTCCAGTAAGCAGGAGAATGACGATGTCACTGGCTACTCTCTCGATATCAAACTCGTCATCCGGTTGGCTACCTTGGGCAAGCTCTTGGTTCGAGAACTTTGCCACTTGTTCCTGAATAATATCTACAAGGTTGCCCTTGGCGAACTCCAGCTTCATGGCGTCTGTAGAAGGAAACGGAATAATACCAATCAAATGAACCAGGTGTTAGGCGCTTTCACACATATTTGTGGTAAATATATGCACAGTAAATTTATTAGTATTAAGTCAAGAAGACAGAAAGTTGATTGTCACCATTCTCAGCTAAAGTTGCTATGACCTCGAAGATTGTCTCTAACTGTTCATCGTCTCCGACAATTTGTAACGCTTTGATGAGAAGTTCAGTGATGCCGCTATTAACAAAGACCTCCTTGTTCTCTTCTGAGAAAAAAACAAAAACACGCAAGATTAGAATTTGAAATAACAAACCACAAGGATGAAATATCAGGCCTGAAATTATACATCACAAGAAATTTAAAAATTAAGACAAGTTTTCAAGACTCACCGAGCTCAGCGATGTTTCCGATGCACATGATGATCTTCCCGCAGAGATTGATGTCATCAGGAAAGTTTTTCATCAGCGTCACCATCACACTAACACCACCTTCTTCTCGTACTTTTGTTTGTAGCGTACCTGAAAGTTTTCAAAATAACACATCAACTGGGAAGAGTACATTTCATTCCCAAACTCTAGTTTTCAACAACCTCCATGTCCAACTCAACTTCGGTAAAATCTTCTCAAGAAGCAACTTAAGACGTTTGAACAATTTAGATCTGTTTAAAGCTTTCGTCCTGTGCCCGGAGGAGGGATGTAACGGAAGCAAAGGGTCATTAGCAATCACTGTCATAAGCAATTACAAAACCGTATTTTGTATTTTGTATTTTGGTTGAGAGAACTGAGTGTGAAAGTTTGGTTGTTTTTCTGCCCTTTATAAGTGTATTATTTGGGGTTTTTGGCCCTCACACCAATATGGATTAAGCACTGTATACTCAGTACTTTCCCCCCAGTCCTGCGAACAAAATCCACACACATATCACCAACATAACACCCACTAACAATCATTGGAGGATACGTACTGGTATGAACATTATTAGCCAAGAAGAAAAAGAATACAAAAATTATAACCCCAAACAAACCAAAAGAATAACCCCAACTTTTGTTTTTTAGGTATTATACAGGTTTGGTAGAGCTGACGAAACAGTCCCAGACAGTATTTATGTTTTGTCCAATCAACCATATACATGAAATAACAAACCTGTACAAATGTAGGCTTAATCCGTTGAGTCAGGAGAAAAATAATTTTGATTGTAACAACCGAAATCAGCTTTTTAAAAAGTTTTCAGATACAGTGAGCTTGAATATGAGTTCATTTCAGAGGGAAATATTTCATCGCAAAAATGGTTCTAGCTTGAACTTCATAATCAGTAAGCTTTCAGACAAAAATTAAACAATGATATTTGTTATCCTCACCAATCCTTTATAATACCTTTAAACAAATTAACTTGCATTAAAACAAAAGCCTAGCATCAGAATTCCGCAGTTAAGATTTTGATTTATCTAGAAAGTAAAAACACGGTTTCAGGATTGAAGCTTACCATTTGCATAGGTGAGATTCATTAGGTAACCACTGGCAACCACTCGGACCTTCTGATTGGCTAACATGGTGTCAGGTGTTGATCTTGATTTCAGCAATTCCAGCAATCGTTCTACTCCCTCTGAGTCGTGAATGGCTTGTCTAGCTTTGTCTGAGATTACAGAATGGAAAGTACATGTATGTCCGTTAAGATGAAATGTTTTCACTGACCAATTACAAATTTACTAGAGTGGGATTTGAACCTGCGAACTCCGGGTTTACGTGCCGGCGCTCTTCCAACTGATTTACCTAGCCCCAGGGTTCTCCCCAGGTTTTTTCAAAACTGTGGGGCATTCTGGACCTAAAATTTTGGGATGTTCGGCCGAAGCACGCTGAATTGAAACAAGGTCTTCTGAATGTTTCCTTCTTGGTGTTTTATCTTGGTTTTAAAAGCCCTACTGTGCAATCTGGAGCATTCTATATATGGTTTTCTCGTGATGTTTTTTGTGGGGAAAAAAAAAAAAAAAAAGAAAAAAAAAAATGAAAATCTTTTTTTGCACGCATCGGCACGCAAATTGCGCGAATCGGCCCGATACGCTAGCTTGTGCAACGGGAGGGAGAACCCTGACTATTATTACCATGATCACAGCAGATGTTCCCCAGCGCCCTGCAGACCTGTAACACTACGTCCGTGTCCCTGTGTGACAGCAGACCGTTCAGCGTTGGGATGACACCAGCGTCAACAAACGGATCGCGGATACACTCTGTCAAAAAAAACACCCCAAAACCCCCATAAATATCACATACATTTACATATAAATTAGTATATTTTATCACCGGTTCAGATGGTCCTTGTTTACAACTGAAATGCAATTTCTAAAAATTGATTTAGTATGTTTTAAAAGCCCCATGTAAATTGGGAGTTTATTGGTAATTTATCTTCCCCATACTTTTGGTGAAGGTAAACGTGAATTTTGCTGTGAACAAAATTATCTGTCGAGTTTGATTATTTCATTCTGATCTATGACCATTTTGATTATTTTATATATATGAAATTGCAAAAAGGGATTTCATAGAGCTGCTTAAGCAGAAAATATTGCTTAACAATTTTGTGCTTAGCAGAAATAAGCAGGATACCAATCACAAATTGTACATGTAACATGGTAGTTTGGCTGGTAACCTTATTCTGGTAAGCATAATTTTGTTGTGCTTAGCTACTTTTTGTGCTTAAGCAGCTTTATGAAACTGGGACCAGGACTCAAACCAACACTCAGCTGATCAGAAATGCAAGAGCTTGAGTACGGTGCTCTAAACTGCTCGGCCATAACACGCAACATTCTGGAGGGAATATTTTACGATATTGACTTACCGTTCTTGGCCATCTCTGCGATAATGTGACTGAGTCTGCTCAGATAGTCTTCCTTGTCAGTCTTCTTCAGCAGCTCCGCTAGAACCGTCACCGATCCCAGACTCAGAAGCCGAGCACTTGATTCTTCGACTGCACAGGAAAAAAACCCCAAAGAATTTTGTTCTTGTTTACTTTTCCTGAAACTAAGGATGCTTCCATCTCAAAACAGAAAAACATACTGAGGCTCTAAAGCCAGGGCCCAATTTCATAGAGCTGTTTAAGCAGAAAATATTGCTTAAAAATTTGCTGCTAAGCAATAATAAGCAGTATACCAGTCACAGATTGTACATGTGACAAGGTATTTTGGCTGGTAACCTTACTCTTGTAAGCATAATTTGGTTGTACTTAGCTACTTTTTGTGCTTAAGCAGCTTTATGGGCCCATTTTCATAGAGCTGCTAAGCACAACAATTTGCTTAGCATGAAATTTCTTCCTTGATAAAAACAGGATTACCAACCAAATTTCCATGTGTTGCATATTGCATGTTACTGGTATTCAGCTGTTGTTTGCTTATCCTGAAAATCACGTGGAAATTTGGTTGGTAATCCTGTTTTTATCAAGAGAAATTTCATGCTAAGCAAATTGTTGTGCTTAGCAGCTCTATGAAATTGGGCCCTGCAGGTAGCAACCAGGGCCTAATTTCATAGAGCTGCTTAAGCAGAAAATATTGCTTAGCCATCAATTCATACTGCAACAAATACATGTGGGAAGCTCATTTCAAGCTGACACATTTTGTTACCACCTGTTTGCCAGTCTTATAAAAACCACTAGAGGAGTAGCACGTATGCACCAATTAGACACTAATTGAATGACACAAAATGTATCACGTCCATGTGATTAGAGCCAATGTACACATACATTGTACTATGTACATGTACACATACATTGTACTACAGTGTACGTCAGATAGTATACAACATGCCAGGACAGCTGTTGTGAATTTGATGCGGTTTTCCTTTTCACCTTTATGGCGAATGACTTGCTTGCATCCCTTGGACTGCTTGGGAGTCTACTATCGTAATGATGTTCACACTGTTATAACTGAAATGTACTTAAAAAATGGTGGGGGAAGGGGGTGGCAGGGGAGGGATGGCAGGGGGTGGCAGGGGGTGGCAGGGGGAAGAAGGTGGTGGGGTAAGGGTGACAGAGGTAAGGGTGGCAGGGGGAAGGTGGTGGTGGGGGAAAGGGATGCCAGAGGGTAGGTGGTGGTGGTGAGGGGTGGCAGGGGAAGGGGTGTGGTAGGGGAAGGGGTGGCAGGGGGAAGGGGGTGGTGGGGTAAGGGTGGCAGAGGTAAGGGTGGCAGGGGGAAGGTGGTGGTGGGGGAAAGGGATGCCAGAGGGTAGGTGGTGGTGGTGAGGGGTGGCAGGGGAAGGGGGGTGGTAGGAGAAGGGGTGGCAGGGGGAAGAAGGTGGTGGGGTAAGGGTGGCAGAGGTAAGGGTGGCAGGGGGAAGGTGGTGGTGGGGGAAAGGGATGCCAGAGGGTAGGTGGTGGTGGTGAGGGGTGGCAGGGGAAGGGGGGTGGTAGGAGAAGGGGTGGCAGGGGGAAGAAGGTGGTGGGGTAAGGGTGGCAGAGGTAAGGGTGGCAGGGGGAAGGTGGTGGTGGGGTAAGGGTGGCAGAGGTAAGGGTGGCAGGGGGAAGGTGGTGGTGGGGTAAGGGTGGCAGGGGGAAGGTGGTGGTGGGGTAAGGGTGGCAGGGGGAAGGTGGTGGTGGGGTAAGGGTGGCAGGGGGAAGGTGGTGGTGGGGTAAGGGTGGCAGGGGGAAGGTGGTGGTGGGGTAAGGGTGGCAGGGGGAAGGTGGTGGGGGGGGGTAAGGGTGGCAGACGTAAGGGTGGCAGGGGGAAGGTGGTGGTGGGGTAAGGGTGGCAGAGGTAAGGGTGGCAGGGGGAAGGTGGTGGTGGGGGAAAGGGAAGCCAGAGGGTAGGTGGTGGTGGTGAGGGGTGGTGGTGGTGAGGGGTGGCAGGGGAAGGGGGTAGCAGGGGAAAGGGTGGCAGGGGGAATGGGGTAGCAGGAGGAAGGGGGTGGTGGGGACCACCTTACTTGTCTGGTCGTGAGATTACTGGCCCGGTGTTAAAATCCCTGGCCTGTGGACCAGGGTAAATTTCTAGCCCTGAGGTGAGGGAGAGGTGGTTGGAAAGAGAGTGGCCGGGGATTGTAAAGAAATGGATAATCGGAAAGGGGTGTAGGGAGGTGGGGTTGGGAGGGGGGTGGGCAATGGGGGTGGGTTATTGGTAAAGACTCACCATCCTGTTCCAGAGCTTGCAGCATACAATCCAGGCATGACACAGAGTCATTGTCACTGGGGCCAAGTTGTAGCCTCTTCACCGCTTGCTCCAAGTCATCTGCAGAATCAGACAGAGATGATGATAGAAAATGTCATTAACGGAGCAGGGCCCAATTTCATAAAGCATGTAAGCACAAAAACTTGCTAAGCATGGAAAACTCTGGCTTAAGAAAACTAGGTTACCAGCAAAAATACCATATAGTTACCGTTGCTGTGACTGGTACCCCACTCATTTCTTGCTTAGCAAAGAAATTTGCTTAGCAGAATTTTCTGCAAAACAGCTTTATGAAATTGGGCCCTGGACAGGGCCCAATTTCCTAGAGCTGCTTAAGCACAAAAGGTAGCTAAGCACAACAAAATTTTGCTTACCAGAATAAGGTTACCACAGCCAAACCACCATGTCACATGTACAATTTGTGACTGGTATCCTGCTCATTTCTGCTAAACAGCAAACAATTGTTAAGCATTATTTTCTATTTTCTGTTTAAACAGCCCTGTGAAATTGGGCCCTGGGGTGAAACATTGGTGGAATGTCACTTTAACTTTTGTGATTGAGTCATCGAGGCAAATTGTTCAGGATCAAGAACGTCTGTGACAGAGACGATAATTGGAAATGTCATTAACGGAGCAGAACAGAGAAGAAACATTTGTAGAATGTCACTTTAACTTTGATTTCATTATTAATTTATTTGTTTCATACACATAAAACAGCGCAAGCGCCAATAACAGGATGGTGATTACGAAACGAGAAGTTTTTAGATAATGACAATAATAACAATAATAAGTACATGTGTGTACTAGTTCTTATATAGCGCATTTTACAATGTCGATCAATGTACTTTTACATTAGTGCCCTGTTCATTGGGCCAATAACAATCCTGTAATCTTTTTCAGCTCCCTGGGGAGTATACAGCCCCGAGCTGCCATGGCGCTCCGAAGACTTTTTCAAACACAATATCAACCTCTAACCTTGCAGGTTCCCATTTATACCCCTGGGTGAAGAGAAGCAATTATAGTAAAGCATCTTGCTCAAGGACACAAGTGTCATGACCGGGATTCGAACCCACGACCCGATGACCTAACGACCAGAACTTGAATTTGAGGCGCCAACCGCTAGGCCGTGACACCTTATAAAAGGTGGGAGGTAAAAACCCCAATCGGGGGAAAACCCACGCAATCAGGTAGGGACTGAAAACCCAATCCACATGCAAGGCTCTGAGGCAGGAGTCGAAACGAAGTCCACAGAGGTGAAAGGCAGCGGCTGAAACCACTTTAAAGCAAACCTGATACCCCCATTGAGTCATCAAGGCAAATTGTTCAGGATCAACAAAGTTTCATCCAGAGACGAGGCGGGGAATAATACTACTAATGGAGCAGAACAGGGGGTGAAACATTGGTGGAATGTCACTTATATTGAGTCATCAAGGCAAACTGCTCAGGATCAAGAAAGTCTGAGACAGTTTAAGACAAAGGAGGTGATGGGGATTGTCATCAACCCTGAGGGCCTTGTCACATGAAACAACCTTTACAGTCAACTTAGAGGCAACCAACTGCAGTGCATGCTACAGGACCACTTTGGTAGCACATGAGTAATTTTTTCAAACAATGACTTACGATCCCCAAGAAAAAAATGTGAACATTCAAATGTGAATGCCTTTTCTTAATGGAGATTGCCTGTGGAACTGGTTGCCTGTAAATTAATAATAATAATAATAATAGTACAAAGTATTTATCAGGCGCTATATAAAGAACAGAGCGCCTAACAAAGGGAGGGAAAAAAATGAAAAAAGAAATTACAAAAACAATCCAACGACAAGCCAAGAAAAACCAAATGAGGAGCAAGTAAGGATGGTTCTGGGAACAGAAGTGTCTTCAGGAGGCGTTTACACACAGCCAATGACGCCGCTTCTCTTAGACTTGCTGGTCCCCAGCTTTTCTTATGAAGCTGGGAAGGGAAAGCCGGGTCAAGTCCGAAGGGGAGCGGTGTCGATGTCTGTTACATCCGGGACGTTACCATTTTGTAAATGTATCAAATCAACAAGATAAGAGGGAGCTTGAGCATGGAGAATTTTGTAAATCAGTGTGAACATTTTGAAACAGAAATTGCCTCGTGTGACATGGCCTTAGTGTACACAGTCCTCCAAAGCCCTATCCAGGAAGTTGTCTTTGTAGGACCGACACAAAATTACTTATCCTTAGAACAGGCTTACCAATCTTACATACATGTATCAACATTAAAAGTCCACACATTTGGGTCTTGATGATTTGACATAGACTAGAGTGGTGGATTTTGGAAGATGAGGAAAGTTCTCCAGCCAAGGACACTTTTAATAAAGTCAGCAGCAGGTCACTTTAAACTCTTGTCATTGAGTCATCAGGACATAGTGCTCGGGATTCAAGACAATTTCCAACATTGTCATTCCAGGCACTAATTCGGATGACGCATTGATCCAGTGGAATGTCTTGGCTTCTTGAAAAAGAAAAAGAAAGGTTTCCAATGATGGCCAAGACCAGGGCAACGAAGGCCAAGACCAGGGCAACAGAGGCCAAGACCAGGGCAACGGACGCCAAGACCAGGCCAACAGAGGCCAAGAACAGGGCAACAGAGGCCAAGACCAGGGCAACGAAGGCCAAGACCAGGGCAACGAAGGCCAAGACCAGGGCAACAGAGGCCAAGACCAGGGCAACAGTGACCAAGACCAGGGCAACAGAGGCCAAGACCAGGGCAACAGAGGCCAACACCAGGGCAACGGAGGCCAAGACCAGGGCAACAAAAGCAAAGACCAGGGCAACAGAGGCCAAGACCAGGGCAACAGAGGCCAAGACCAGGGCAACAAAAGTGAAGACAAGGGCAACAGAGGCCAAGACCAGGGAAACAGAGGCCAAGACCAGGGCAACAGAGGCCAAGACCAGGGAAACAGAGGCCAAGACCAGGGAAACAGAGGCCAAGACCAGGGCAACAAAAGCAAAGACCAGGGCAACAGAGGCCAAGACCAGGGCAACAGAGGCCAAGACCAGGGCAACGGACGCCAAGACCAGGGCAACAGAGACCAAGACCAGGGAAACAGAGGCCAAGACCAGGGCAACAGAGGCCAAGACCAGGGCAACAAAAGCAAAGACCAGGGCAACAGAGGCCAAGACCAGGGCAACAGAGGCCAAGACCAGGGCAACGGACGCCAAGACCAGGGAAACAGAGGCCAAGACCAGGGCAACAGAGGCCAAGACCAGGGCAACGGACGCCAAGACCAGGGCAACAGAGACCAAGACCAGGGCAACAGAGGCCAAGACCAGGGCAACTGAGGCCAAGACAAGGGCAACAGAGGCCAAGACCAGGGCAACAGAGGCCAAGACCAGGGCAACAGAGGCCAAGACCAGGGAAACAGAGGCCAAGACCAGGGAAACAGAGGCCAAGACCAGGGCAACAGAGGCCAAGACCAGGGAAACAGAGGCCAAGACCAGGGAAACAGAGGCCAAGACCAGGGCAACAGAATCCAAGACCAGGGCAACAGAGGCCAAGACCAGGGCAACTGAGGCCAAGACAAGGGCAACAGAGGCCAAGACCAGGGCAACAGAGGCCAAGACCAGGGCAACAGAGGCCAAGACCAGGGCAACAGAATCCAAGACCAGGGCAACAGAGGCCAAGAACAGGGAAACAGAGGCCAAGACCAGGGCAACAGAATCCAAGACCAGGGCAACAGAGGCCAAGACCAGGGCAACAGAATCCAAGACCAGGGCAACAGAGGCCAAGACCAGGGCAACAGAATCCAAGACCAGGGCAACAGAGGCCGAGACCAGGGAAACAGAGGCCAAGACCAGGGCAATAAAAGCAAAGACCAGGGCAACAGAGGCAAAGACCAGGGCAACAGAGGCAAAGACCAGGGCAACAGAGGCCAAGACCAGGGCAACAGAGGCCAAGACCAGGGCAACAGAGGCCAAGACCAGGGCAACAGAGGCCAAGACCAGAGCAACGATGGCCAAGACCAGGGCAACAGAGGCCATGACAAATTCCAGGCCTGCATTATTAGCAATGCTCTGGGAACAGACTGTCCAAATTCTGCAGAAAAGTTTAAACCACATTGTTCAAATTGTTCATTCCGATGTTGAAAATGATATCAAATGAAAAAACAAGGTGGCTGAAAGACACTCAGTCACCCCTCTGGCCGACACTACCATCAACATATTTCTAGAACTGCCCGTTAAATAGCATATCATGTGAAGACGAAACTTTAAAAACACAACCCACACAGGCCTCTCAATGTTCATGTCTTTAAGTGTTGTCGTCGACATCCAGGGCTTGAATTTAAAGAAATACTCCCACTAGCCCACAGGTGTTGAATTGCCAAAAATTCACTGGACCAAGAGAAATTTTATGATGACCACAACTGCAACTGTTTCTTTCTATTTTGTTTTTGTTAATATAAAAAGTACCATAAAAAGCTAGAGAATAAATTACAGGTAATTTTTCACCCCAATTTGAGTCTGGGTCAAGCATCTGAAAGCACACAATTCTATGCAATGCGGGTGGTTTTTTCTTTCAATAATTTCTTGCAACTTCGATGACCAATTGAGCCCAAATTTTCACAGGTTTGTTATTTTATGCATATGTTGGGATACACCAAGTGAGAACACTGGTCTTTGACAATTACCAAAAGTATACCCTGCCTTTAAATACAAAAGAGCATTCTACATGTACATTTACATACATATGTACAATGTACACTGCACATCTAATTTACATGTATGTGGTCTACATGTGTGTACAGTATGTACCCACATGATGTACAAATGTGTACATGACTTGCCAATGTTTTCTGTTCTCTTACATGCCTTACAACAACATCCAACGATAATATCATGTTGTCCCGCAAGCCAAAACATCTATGGTTTTCATTTTATTAGTAGGGTATATTGCGAAGGGACGTCATAGCTAAAGAACGTTGCCGACGGGCGGAAAAATACTGCATTCACGACTTGATTGACAATGTCCAATCAATCGTAACAAAATTCTGAATGGCATCTAATAATGATTTTTCCCTCGTTAATGACAGACCATACGGAACACAAACACGGATGTCCCACAGGTTTATTAAAGGATCGTTTAATATTCAGCACGAGTGCACTCCCTCGTGGATCGCCAAGTGCCTAAAATGCTAGTGAACGATTTCTCTTGATCATACATGTACATGTACTGTACACTGCTAAACAAGAAGAAAATCTTATTTCAAGAAAACTTGTCTTGTGACTCCTAGAAATCTTAATAGACAATTTTGTATCACAAATTGTAGGGAATAAAAATAATGTATACATTTCCTTTGCAGAGGGGATTAAGATAAGAAACATTTCACCAACAGTCACTTAATGTTATTATTTACATAACGACTTTCTTCTTCTGATTTTTTTACATTTTTGTTGAAAAAAATGTTGCCAGTGCCGACGCTAAAGTAGCCGGTCAAATTCGCTGGCCGCCGGCTTGTTTTGAAGCACCTGATATAATTGCGTACCTCGCCAAGAAATTATCATCCGATGAAATATCATACATCATCTCTATAATCTGCCAATTTTCAAGCAACTTCTTCTTTTTAAAATTGACTGTAACCTCCGCATGTACCTGGATCGACAAGACGCAGCTCCCCGTTAGCCAATTTAATTAAAGTGTATCGCTGCGTCGCTCATCGGGGTTTGATGGTTGGGACCGTCTGGTAAAAAAATGGCCAAAGACCTTGACATACATTCCACCCAACGGCTGAATAAAATGAAGATTTCTTCATTTTCTTAATCGGCGTGTGTACTCCTTCCTTTTAAGAAAAAACAAAAAAATCTTGCCATGGTTGCTTTAGGTGTACAAGCGGCGGATGCTAAACCTCCTGGGGCTGGGATATTTATTCAGGATGGCGGACGCAGGCGAGCGAGAAATTTAGAAGATGCTTGGAGAAGGAGGGGGGATGGGGACCGGGAGGGGGGAGAGAATAAGACGGAATGATGACTCAGAAAAGTCTCTAGGAAATGAAGATGTATGTGAAGGTTTCGTTTTGTTTCCTTTTTTGGGGGGGCTCGGAGAGATCTTCATGTAGACGCAGAGGGTTTTTTGAGATGCAAGAGACAGGAATTCAAGAAGATGATACAGAAAGATTAGAAGACAACAAGGATGCAAGATGCAAGGATGAGTAGGATCAGGATAAGGGAATTACAGTTTATGTATGAGAAAAAAATTACAGTCAATTCAAGACATGTATGTTTTTTATGTACAGGTGCAGGGCTCGAATTTGGATGAAAAATCCACAAGACCGAAGGACTTGTAACTCAGAATCTTTTATGGACCAGGATTTTATTTACAAGACCAGAATCAAAATGAGAAGAGATTAGAATCAAAATGAGAACACAGTTTTATCATCTAAACTGTTTTATTTGAACAAACACTAAGAGAAGATTGATCTCTTCTGTTTTATGGGTGATACACATCAGCAGGATTGAAAGATATTTGTTCGACACAAACTCAACATTTGAACATCCTTCTTTTGAGACAAAGATGTTGAATTGAAAAAAAACAAGACCAACGGACATGTCCTGTCTTTAGTTTACTGGCCTGACACTGAAATCACTGGCCTTGGGCCGATGGTCCAGTGTAAAATTCGAGCACCGAGGTGTACACTACACTTGTTAAAGGCATCGTACACGTTTGGTAATGACTCTGAAAATCTATGGCAATAAAAACTTACATGGTAAGAAGTACAGAAGCTTTGGATAGTATAATGCATTTTGAGAGACTTTTTACTTCGAAGGACTGCAGTTATGTTAAAATATATCACTTTTTATCCCAAAAATATTTTGAATATTCAGAGTGTGTATTCCAATGCAGATTATTCTTCCTTAGTGGAAATAACCGCTCCAGATTTTAGGCAATATCTCAAAAACGCTACCACCTTTTGAAATGAAATTTTCACAGGTCAGTTTTATGGTATGTACTACAACTATATAGGATTGAAACAAACAACAGGCTCCAATTACCAAACGTGTACGATGCCTTTAAAGAGGGACTCCAAGGTCAAATTAAATTTTGTGATCCACTCAATTTCCAATAGATAAGAGTCCTTTTATGAAAACGGGAAAAAAAAGTCTGTAACCTCACGTTAAAATGGTGTAAAATGCCACTGTGTTCGATACCTGGCTCAAGTGCAATTTTTTGTAAAAATCCAAAATTTTTCGATGACGCCATATTTAAAAAATATGGTCTGTACTTTTGTTTACAGGGAGTTTTCAGTTTATTCCTGAATTTTGATGATATTCGGTCAAAATAGCATTGGATTTCACCTTTTGAAGGTCGCAAAAATTCCTCTTTGGCGTGTCGTGGCCGAGCGGATAAGAACACCGAACTCAAGCTCTGGTGTTTCCGATCAGCAGAGTGTGGGTTCGAATCCCAGTTGTGACACTTGTATCCTTAAGCAAGACACTTAACCACATGTTTCGTCCTTCGGATGGGACGTTAAGCCGTAGGTCCCGTGTGTTGTGTAATGCGCGTAAAAGAACCCAGTGCACTTATCGAAAAGAGAAGGGGTTCGCCCCGGTGTTCCTGGTTTGATTGGCTGCATATTGCGCCACAGCACCTTGTAAACCATTACATGGTGCTATGTAAAGGACTTGGTCTCATACTTTAAAAAAACCGTAGCTCCACAATACCTTGCAGGAAAATAATGAACGTTAAAAGCGCCTTGAGCGTCACTGAGTGACGGATATGTGCGCTATATATAAGAAGCCACTATTATTATTACTATTAATACAGACCTATTTGTTTTTGCTTTCAAATTTCTCTCTGAAAGAGTATCGAACAAAATGACATTGTACACCATTTTAAAGTGAGGTTAGAGACTTGTAATTTTTTCCTCACTTTCATGAGGATTCAATCTATTGGAAAATGAGCGCATCTCAAAACTAAATTTGACCTTGGAGTCCCCCTTTAAGATCTTTGAGGGTCTCTCCGCCCCCTCATGTCCTGGGTGAAAACGTTGCTTTGAAATGACCGGCTCGGGAGGTGGAAGGGCTCGAAAATTAACACTGTACCCCAGGCCTGAGGCCAGTGATTGTAGCCTCAGGCCAGTAAACTCAGGACCGGACAAGTCCAGTGGTCTTGTGTTTTTCAATTGACTAAAAGTCCCTCACTGTGTTATAATATCTTTCAATTGTGTTGAGTATTGAAGCATACTTAATACCATAAGACAAAATTAATGAGATATTTTCTTAGTGCTTGTTCAAAGAAAAACAGTTAATAATTAACATTATGTTAATTTTTAAACTGTGTAGAAACTTCTCTCTCATTAAATGCTGGTCCAGTAAATGTTGTAACCTACAAGCCCTGTGGTCTTGTGGATTTTCCCCTAAATTCGAGCCCTGGGGGATTGGCAGAATGAATCATGTACAACATGTAACATTTTCTTGCTCTTTATTGATTATATAGTGAATGTTTACCAACTTTAAAGGCACTGGACACTTTTGGTAATTACTCAAAATATGTATTAGCATATAAAACTTACTTGGTAACGAGCAACGGAGAGCTGTTGATAGTATAAAACATTGTGAAAAATGACTCCCTCTGAAGTAACATAGTTTTTGCGAAAGAGGTAATTTCTCACTAAAATATTTGAATCTGAAAAAGACTTCAGGCCTGTAGCCTTTTTCAGGCATCTGAAAGCAAACAAATTTGTGCAACAAGGGTGTTTTTCTTTCAATATTTTCTTGCAACTTCGATGACCAATTGAGCCCAAATTTTCACAGGTTTGTTATTGTTATGCATATGTTGGGATACACCAAGTGAGAATACTGGTCTTTGACAATTACCAACCCTGTCCAGTACCTTTAAATTATAAGAAAATCTGTCGTAATCCTCCTCAAAAGAGGCTCATTGTCAGAACAGCCTCTTCTTCTCCCAATACAACGCACACACAGGAAGTATACATCGGAGAAAACACTCCCACGATCATGCCTGGTCAATTTGCATCTCACGAATGTGACATTTCCCACTGACATTTGAGCTCATGTTTTTGTACCCTCTATTTCGCCTGGGAAAGAGGGGTGAGAGATGAATGTTGCAACTGGCACGCGGATCCGGGAGCTGGCTCCAAAGGGTTATTGCATAATTTCTCGATAAATGTTTTGACCTAGTGTCGTGACTTGATTCACAAGGGTTAGCCCCCATGCACAAGCTAGCGTGTTGAGCCGATACACGCGAATTGCGTGCCCAGGGCTTGAAATTAACACTGGGCCGCAGGCTCGAGGCCAGTGATTTTAGCGTTGGGCCAGTAAACTCACGGTTGGACAAGTCAGTTTGTCTTGTGTTTTTCAATTGAATAATAGGCTTACCGCATTGTGTAATTTCTTTGTCAAAATGTTGGCTATGAGTCTGATAAATATCTTTTAATTCTGTTGAGAATGGAAGTAAACTTACATAGTGTACACATTGAAGACAAATGAGAAATGACAAAGTTCTCATAGTGCTTGTTCAACTCATTTTTGATTCTGGTCCAGTAAAAAATTTGAGCTACAAACCCTGTGGTCTCGTGGATATTTTCCCAAGAATGGTGCTGATACGTGCGAATTGTGGCCGACACAAAAATAATAATAATTTTTAATTTATTTTTTGTTTTGACTTCAGATCAAATTCACAAAAATCATACAAAATCATACAAAATAGTTAAATATTAAATTGTTGCCAACCAGTAGTGCGCACACCTATGTGCATTTTACGTATTTCAAGAGAAGAGTACATTGTTGCATGCGTGGTGTTTTGTACGCCTACACCCTAGGGGGGGCAAATGGCACTGACAGTGTACATAGCCTATGGACCCCCATAACACAGCATGCAACAATTGGTTTGTTATTAACGTGGTAATAGATTACAGGAGGGGAAAACAAACATTAACAAGTGAAATAAATTATATTTCTTTATTAATTTATTGTTGGGCATTGCATTTTGCTGCTTAGTTGAACAAATAGACTGTGCAAGTTTCATGCATATTTGAACTTCCAGAGGCATTGTGGTCCCAACCATGGAGTTTTACATGGGCGGATTTTGTTTCCACAATTATTTTAGTTTAACGTAGTTTATGGCCATGAAAATTATATAAGATGTTGGGAAAGTAATACTAACTGAGAGTAAAACCAATTCAACAAAATAACGAAGAAAACCTGAGAATAAGACTTGACCTCTGTTTCCGGTTACTTGTAAAAAATTAAGAATGCTGCCCAACTGATGGTCATGTTGTCATTAAACCTCTAGATGTGATAGACGCACACATTCGAGCGTGATTGGCAAATGGGGTTGCTAACAATAAGCATCTTGTCCCAAGTTTTAGTTTGGTTTCATTGTTAATTTGACTACAAATTATTTGTATCATACAAAAATTGAAAAACTATTTATAAAAACTTGCTATGGGTAGTTTTATTTTCAATCAATTTGCTGAATTTGTTTTTCAAGCAACTCTACAAGTGGACGAGGCAAAGACTTACTGTCGTCTTTTCCTTGAGCCCATGCCTGGCATCCTTGGTGAACCCTGTCTTCTTGATTCATAATTCCTTCAAAGAACTCAGCTACGAACGTCTCGCACGACTGGTCATCTTCGGACAATTCTGGGATATCTTGCAGAATGTTAGCGTTCTGCTCTGTTTCTTTTAGTAAGACGTTCGTTTGACCACCGTGCTTTGAACCCTGCCTGTATTCAACATTGGCGTTGTTCTTAATGCACACAATGGCTTTCTTATACTGGTTCCTGAAGAATGAACAACTCACTTTCAGTTCTTCAATCTCTCGGTTCTGATCCAGAACCAAATATGTCGTCTCTTGTAGTTTGATCTCGAGGCTTGTTATTCTAGTTCCCATGGCAACCAGCGTCTGCAACGCCTCATCCAATTTGGCAGTCAGGCTTGATGCAGCATCATGGCAGGCACAAGCGTCGAGGCAGGTTTCCCCGACCATGTTCAAAGACGTTGATGAAAGAACTCTCCTCTGAGTTTCAAAGCATGGCTTCCCGTATTGCTCAGTCATCTCAAGCGCCTCGTCCATCTTTATCCCCGGAGTACACACAGGTTGCTGGCCGACAACATGAATTATTACCGACTGAATTTATTCCATTTTGCGGAGCGTGAAATCATTGTATCAACACGTGTGGCACGCTCGTTATGAAACGATGAATGACTAGAGAGTTGTAGTCCTGGCAACCCTGACAGATGCTTTGACATTGTTTCGTAGTTGACAACAAAAGAACCAGCATCATAATAGAATAGTGACCTTGGCGGTTTTTATCGCACGAATGGTACGCATATCGTGTGTGTAAATACTCCTCCGATTTATCAACTCCATGTGCTGCTTATATTGGATTCTTAATCCCTTTCAAAGCCTTTTTTTAATTATCCCAAATAGATATTCTCAATTTATTACGGGTCGTTAAAAGTAAATTATTATCTCAGCGTTCACTTGGTGTTTAGATGATGCGGGAGGTAAAAGCATTCCGTTTAATGAATCCACCTCTGAAATGTGTTCAAGCTGAACAAACAAAACAGGCCTGGCATGAAAACTGAAATTGGAAATCTCCGACGACAAAAGGTTTTTTTTTACAAATTGCGATTGGAGTTCATCATGATGCCGCCTTCTTATCGCTCCTCCATTCGGATCAATGATGACCAAACTGAGGCTGGAAGGACAGAACAGCCTGGTTCCTGTCTTTTGCTCTACGACAAACGTCTGCATCAAAATGTAATTAACTGTCCAGTTGTACTCATTTCGCTCCCGTCTGGATGGCATTTACTAGTGTTTGCAACGTTCTGCGAGTCGTGCCCGGCCCATTATCAAAGCAGAAGTCATTTTCAAGGACACAAAATGCATCTAGCGCTTCACTCAGTTTAAAACAGTTTGAACAGTAACCGTTCTCTCTGCCCGGAATCCATCCGCCCTCTCTAAGATTTTCACGATAATTTTTCAAGCTCCATTTGCTAAGCAAAACAGTATTTATTAATATCCATCCGTCCCCCATACCCCAAGCTCCACAGTCCCAGACCCACGTGAGTCTCTCCCCCGATAAAAAAACTTCAACAGGCTGACAAGCGAGGACGACAAAGGCAAAGCGTTACAGCATCTTATCCAATCAACATCAAGAATTGCCCGAGGGGGGAGAAGCCAGCCAGGCTTCCTGCACAGTAGCGAGCTTAATTGGAAAAGCTAGAGTATCCAAATTAGACTTTCATACCACGTAAAAAAAAAAGGGACAAGGAAAATAAACTTACCCATGTCTGCAGCGCTCCTCTTGGAGTGTTTCGGAATTTGAAACTGTGATATGTTCACTGCCCACGATAAAAGAAAAACCTGGAAAAGGGAAAAAGGGGGGAGGTAGAAAAATGTAATCAGTCAAATTTACAACAGAGAACTAATGTAATTAGAGGGGTAGTTCAGAATAATTAATATTTAAGCAATTATACCTTTTGTTTTCGAAATTGTGGGTGGGTGGGTCACAAGAAATAACTGAACATCGCAGTTCAGTTGACAATTAAAATAACAATTTAAAGAGCATGTACGTTTGGTATTATATAAAAATATATATAACCCAAAAAAACTGACTTGTAAACAACAACAGAGTTGTAAATATATATAAAAATAAAAAAGTTAATGGCCTGGAAAACAAAAAACAAAAAGAAACGACCTCTGAACAAGTAACAGTTTTTTGAGAAGAGATAATTTTCTATAATAATAAAAAAACTTTCTTGCAAGTTTGTATTCCTATCTGAAAGCAGCACAAATTGTACAACAAGGGTTTTTTTTTTTTCATCATTTTTTGCAACTGATGTGACCAATTGAGCCCAAATTTTCACAGGCTTGTTATTTTATGCATATGTTGGGATACACCAAGTGAGAACACTGGTCTGTGACAATTACCAAACGTGTACGATGCCTTTAAATGTAAAATATGCACATCGTTCTTTTTTAGATCGTCCATCATGTCTGTTATGTCTGTGCCGTCCATTGTTATCGGTCAGCCTTGTTTCGATAGCCAACCTCCGTGCCTGATCGGGAGATGGCAAACATTTCCTCAACTACAAAGTTTAATACTGAAAGCCAGGAAAAGCCACTGAAAACTCCTGAGCTGGGAGAACATAGATCTAAAATATCTGCTTCATTTGAGGCATTACATTATGTAAATCTTCAGTGTATAGGGTCTGTCAGTATTTAAAAATCAAAATTTTGGGGTAGGTGAGGAGGTCGAAATTTTTAAACATTGATTACTCTGTGAATGGCCCCTTAGACATAAAATCACTATGAACATGAATTCAATGCATGATCCATCCACATTTGACTGTACATTGTACTCTACAAGACCCTTAAGAAAAAAAAGTGAATTTAGACAAATGTTGTTTATCCATTCCTGCTTGCTCAACGGGGCATCTAAATTACAACATAAAAAAGCCGCGAGGATGTCATTTTGACATCACATGCTTTGCATTTCAAATGTCTTGTGGGCTTCGGAGATCCAGGGGGAACCATGATGCATTGTTTCTGAGAATGTCTTCCTTCCTTTGACAGTAAAGCTCTCTTGGTCTTCCTTGGGGTATCATTTTCCAGAGATTTGACCAACCGTTTGAAACCATTCAACTGTACCGGTTTCATACAAATGCTTTTATTAGTTTTTTAATGACTATGTTTGTAAACTGTACATTTCGGCTTGTAGCCGCTGTATTGCAGTACTTTTTAAATAAACCGTAAATAATATGTAGATGTATGGTTGGCCAACTGCGAAGAGATCCAACTGATTTGTGTACATGTACAGTAGTTGCAATCACCACATTGTAGGATTGCATAGTTTATTTACATGTATCATTCAAAACCGCAGAGGATGATGTTGAATGGTCAGACAGTAGGAGGGTTGACTGTGTACTGTGTAGAGGCATCAACCATCATATTGCGGAAAGGCATTGTTTATAATATCATTCAAAACCAAAGTGGATGATTTGAATGGTCAGACAGTAGGAGGGTTGACTGTGTAATGTGTAGAGGCATAAAACACATATCATATTGCGGGCTGGCATTGTTTATAATATCATTCAAAACCAAAGTGGATGATGTTGAATGGTCAGATGGTAGGAGGGTTGACTGTGTACTGTGTAGAGGTATCAACCACATATCATATTGCGGGTTGGCATTGTTATAAAGTATCATTCAAAACCAAAGTGGATGATATTGAATGGTCAGACAGTAGGAGGGTTGACTATGTACTGTGTAGAGGCATCAACCACATACATACATCATATTGCGGGCTGGCATTATTTATATCAATCAAAACCACAGTGGATGATATTGAACGGTCAGACAGTAGGAGGGTTGACTGTGTGCTGTGTATTAACCACATGATATCATATTGCAGGTTGGCATACATTATCTATCATTCAAACCATATGGATGACATTGGAGACAGTAGGAGGGTTGAATGTGTACGGTGTAGATGCGTTCATCACATACATGAATCATATTGCAGGCTGGCATTGTGCATCTATCATTCAAAACAACAGCGGACGGTATTGAATGGTAAGACAGTAGGAGGGTTGACTGTGTACGGTGTAGATGCATTCACCACATTGCAAGCTAGCAAGACAGTGGTTTGTATCATTCAAAACCATGTGGATAGTATTTACATGTATGTGATATGACGCCTTCCTCTGAGATAATTGCGACAGTCTGTGCAGATTGCAATTCGATATGGCGGGAATTCAGCCGTGTAATTTGAACGAGTCTAATGGATACAAGAGACGCTCTGTGCCCCTTGAAATGTTCTAACATTTCACCAAGGCCTTGGCCTCCGATACTTTTTACCTTGGCTTTTAATATCACCTCTCCAAATTTTCCACCTGACATTCTCTTCACTAATGGAAATGCCCCTTTAGGCAGGAAATGTTCACCCCAAGAAAAAAAAGAAGCAATTTAGAGCATGTAAAGATCTTCTAAAGAAGTGCCTTTCACATGTTTTACTGAGAACAATATTGTCATGGCCCTTCAGAGATGAAACTCAAGGTCTGCTGGTAATGGAGGAGAAAAATGTAATTAATTTGAGGGTGGCTTTGTAAATCGTTATCCTTTAAAAAACATTGTCACATCACACTGAGTGGATCTGAAGATGAGAGATTAAAATCATTGGTCTGGTTGGGTTTTTTAGTGGGCATTAAAAATTCTGATCAGTATTGGGAGATGGGAGGCGATCGTTTAAAGGTAGGGTCATAGATTGTTTTTTGTGGACGTAATGCTGGTTTATAGGCAAAATTATCAAGAATGATACAATAAAAGTCAACTGTGAAAAGTTCAGATGAATACAGTGTCTACTTGTTGAGGAAACAGCAAAAAAAACTGTCACAGTATTTTCATAAAGAATGTCGAATCCATCCACGTTTAGCGAGGTGAAAGCGGGTACCATCTCTGGCCGCAGCATTCTCGAACAGCCACCACAGAAATTTGAAAATTTCAGTCAACCCTCAGAAATCAGAGAAACAGTTCGTTCCTGAATCGTTTATCAGATTCAAATGTTTTGGGGTGAAAAGTTATCGAAACCATATTACTTCGAAGGGAATTTTTAAATATTTTTTGAAATAGTATCAACAGCTGCAGTGCTTCTTACCAAGGAAATGTTTATGGCCATTCATTTGTGGAGTATTTACCAATCTAAGACTCTACCTTTAAGTCTTGATTAATTGCATGTGATTATTTCTGGGACATGCACAAAGTTTTTACGATCACAAGATGAAGGGTTTAGCTGGAAAGAAACGCTCCACTTCATCACCTGGAGGGGTTTATGTAGTAGTCTTAGTTTTTTGCAAAAAATATGCAATGTGCTTAAAGGTATCGTACACGTTTGGTAATGACTCAAAACAAATATTAGCATAAAAACTTACTTGGTAACAAGCATTGGAGAGCTGTTGAAAGTATAAAACATTGTAGGAAACGACTCCCTCTGAAGTAACGTAGTTTTTGAGAAAGAGGTAATTTCTCACTAAAATAATAGAAACTTCTTGCAAGAAGTTTTTATTCCTATCTGAAAGCACACAAATTTGTACAACAAGGGTGTTTTTTCTTTCATCATTTTCTTGTAACTTCAACGACAAATTGAGCCCAAATTTTCACAGTGTTGTTATTTTATGCATATATGTTGGGATACACCAAGTGAGAACACTGGTGTTTGACAATTTCCAAACGTGTTCAGTGCCTTTAAAGGTAGGATCATACTTTGGCGATGACCCCGAAACAAATTGTTTAAATTTGTATCCGAAAGCCTACTTGTTAAAAAGGTGGTAATGGTAATAAGTATCCTGGGAAATTATTTCGTCTGAAGTGCTCCCAGTTGATTGAAATTATTATAGAATACGCCAACAAATTTGAACCTCAAAAGATCGCCTACAGGCGAATTTTAAAAACTTTTTTGGTGTTTGTTTGAATGCTGCCCTCAATACAATCTTTAGCTGCTGTGTAGCCTAGGATCACACCCAAGTTTACGATACAACCTGGGAGGTGGCAGCCAGGGGATCACCTTAAGGAGATGCGACATTTTTATTCGAATATCAAGTAATAAACCACAAGGGAAACTGACCGGTAAATTACCCAGTCAGTTTCCCTTGTGGTTTATTACTTGACAGTAACATTTAATGCTCAAAGTAAACATTGAAAAAAATTTCTATAAGTACTTAGTTTTTAGATCGCCAGTTTCCTCTCCTCGCAAAATAAAAGTGGACCAGTCCTTTCATAACTTTTCTTGTTTTTTTCAATCCAGGATGTGCCCTGGGAAATGTTTCAACCATGAATGGTCAAGTGAGATCTGTTGAGATTAGACATTGAAGTGGCGGATTCAGTTTATTGTCTACACATTGATTGTAGGGAAGGTGGAGTTTTTCTCGAGGGTCGTTCGAATGAATAGAAGTATTTTTGTTATTATTAAGGACTCCATTAAGAATAAGGTCAGTTCAGCCTTTAATTTTTAAAGGGACGGTACATATTTTTATTTAAATATATTTTTTTATGAGATATCGCCTAACATCACAAGGCATGGCCACTTCATGGTGAGGGCTAAACTTTTCAACTGATTTGGGCTGTCGACCAAAATCAACTGTCACCAGGGGCACATTGCTATCTACTCCTGAGGCTGAAACAAGGTTACCCCCTTCACAGTCCGTAAGGATGTAGGCATGGGTATCATCCACTAGGAGCCTGGCTGGTAGAGCAGAATGCACTACCTTCCCAACTTAAATATACGTGTACATTGTTGGGTTTTTGGATGAGAAACTTTATTTTATCAAAATTAAGTGGTTCCGCTTAAGTGAAAACAAACAAAAACAGTTTTTGATTGATTTTGTGTTATTTGGCTTTTTAAAATAATTGAACATAGTGTACATCAACGAGGAGGAACTTTACAGTTATTATTAATGTTACTATTAAATGGATTATTATTGTTAGTATTATAATTAATGTACTATACTATGTCGTATGTCACTTGTGTCCTTGAGCAAGATACTTTACCATAATTGTCCCTTGGGTGGGACATTAAGCTGTAGGTTCCGTGCATTAGGATTGCTAGTGCACGTAAAAGAACCCAGAAGACTTATCATGGAAGAGTAGGGGTTAACACCGGTGTTTCTGGTTCACATTGCAAGCACCCTTTTTTACAGGTTTCTTCTAGCTACAGTGATTAAGTTCACTTACGAGGCATCCTTGGTTTCATTACCAGAAATATAAAATAATAATAATAATAATAAATGGATTACCAGCCAAAATACACTGCAATTTACACTGATAATGACTGGTTCCCTGTCAATATCTGCTTAGCAGATAATTTTGTTCAGCAGTGTTATTTTCTGCAATAAAGAAAATTGACTTGAGCGAGATTTGAACCTGCGACCTCCGGATTCACATTGACAGGGAACCAGTCATTAACAGTGCCATTGCAATGTATTTTGGCTGCTAATCCATTTATTATTAGTGTATTTTGGCTGGTAACCCATTTATTATTATTATTATTATATAATAACAAAATAATAATCCCGGGTTTTTTTAACATGGTCCCTCCCACCAACTATTTGGTTTCCTTGACCACACATTGCCGAGCGCGGGTTTCAGTTCACACAATACCGTCAGGCACGATCTACGCTTCTCCAAACAAAGACTCCAGAAAGTAATAATGCCTATATTGACATTGTATCGATTGCGGAATACATCGTCGACCTAACCTTGAGCATACAGATGCAGAGCAGGGGGAAATTTCTTTTCAATATTATTATGAAATTAATTTTGTTTTTTAAAGGTGAGGCCACATTAAAAAAAAAAATTGTTGATCGTCCTTTTTTGGGGGGAAGTGGGGGTGGGAGGGCTTTGTTTTGTTGACATGGCAAAATATGAAATAAAGAATAAAGAAATCATCACAATCACTATAAAACAGAGGGTTTGTGTGATTTTGATGTTTTTACTTGTTTTGTTAAGCCCATTTAACTCCTACATGACATTTTCTGTAAACATTTTCAAAAAAATAAAACACAGTGTAGCCCAAGAAAATATTTCAAGAAGTGTTCTTGTTTTTGCCAACATGAATAACCTTTCTTCAAACATCTTTTCCAACCTAAAGATTTTGAAAAAAATATTAGCTGAAAAAATCTGGGAGCCAAATTTGACTGAAAAAAGATCAATGTAAAGACCTTTTTTATGATTAAAAAAATAACATAAATAAATAATGGAGTCGGGGGGTTTCATAGTGTCGTGTGGGGACAACAATTTGTTTTTTTTACGTGGCCTTACATGGTAATTGGTAACGTCCCAGCCCTGTTTCCAGGTGGAAAAAAAGAGCATGGCAGAAAAATTCAATGATATTCTGTTTAGTACCCCACTACATGTATATGTGAATTGATAAATTAAACAAGTTGTATTCTACTAATTTGTATCTTATAATAAAATATGTAATTAAAATTGCAATTAATGTTAATTTCTTAATTTGAATAAACAATTTAAATAATTTGGAGTTCAACAAAGAAAAAATTTACTAGAGTGGGATTTGAAACTGCAACCTTCGGATTAAGTGCCGGCACTCTACCAACTGAACTATCTAGCCCCTAATGTTGGCAGTCTCCCTATTTTGTCAATATCTTTGTTCGGGGGTGCCAATCAGAATGAAAGTTGTTACATTTGTTTGGCACATTTTGGATGTGTAGACCTGAGAAGTCTTGTGCCTTGCCAACATTTTTGGAAACCTGGGCAGGGTTTTCTCGTTTTCTCCCCATGATTTTTCAAAACTGTGGGGCATTCTGGACCTAATTCGTTGGATGTTTGGCAAGCTGAATTGAAACAAGGTCTTTGGAATGTTTTCTACTTGGTGTTTATCTTGGTTTTAAAAGCCCTACTTTGCAATCTGGAGTATTTTAAATGATTTTCTCTTGATGTGTTTTGTGAAATTATAAGTTTTATTTTTGTATTTTTGTATTTTATTTTTTCCGGCAAAATTGTGCGCGTATTGGCACGCAATTTGCGCGTATCGGCCCGATATGCTAGCTTGTGCATGGAGGGAACCCTGCTGGGGTCACTTTAACTTGTGAAAGAAACTCAACCAGGCACTTCTAAGGTTCAAATTTGTACAAGACTTGCACCTAGTCTAGGGCAGAGCTGCCAGTTCATGTACACTGCTTTCTACTGAACCATTTAAATGATAATAAATTGTCAAGAAGTGCAATGGAGGGTTCAATCATCGAATGATTTCCCTTGGACTGGCAGTTTCCAAAGCAACGAGCAATTCATTACAAACGTTTTGGTCTGATGTTTTGTATTGCTGTCTGTCTGTAGCCTTGCATAATCACAAGGGTAAAGAGGAGCATGTTAAAAAAAACCCTCAGTGCTTGCATCATATTGGTCATGTTCCCCGTATACAATTGTACATGTAGAGTGTTCAAACAGGAAGGAGCCCGACTATTTTGTCCACCCAGCCTCGTTTTAGTTGCACTGATTAGAATGAGAGAAACAAGTTGTCTGACTACTCCATTAAAACGACCTGCCAAACGCAACAAAATGCACTAGAAATGCACCTAGAAAACACATGATGCTGGTTAGGGTTTTTCTAATGTACGAAATGATGAAGCAAAAATGTCAGCACTGCTCAGCCAAGATGACGTCCTTGAGTCACTTTGGAACAAATTGATGACAACTGAACTAAATGTTCCAAGTCTGTTGAAGCTTGACTGATGTCTGAATCACGACTGGATTCGTTTTGGGTCAGCCACAACCTAATTCAAAATAATGCTGAGCAATGTACAGCAGGCACAGAATTACACAGAGGCCACAAATCATCACCGTTTTCACGAAGAGCCACATATCTTAAAATGACAAATATAGATTATTACTAAATGGGGCCTTTATCTCAATGAATGCATTTTTGCGTTTTCATGAAGAGCCATCGGCCCAAAAATGCATTGTAATACATTGCAACAAATGTAGGTCAAATCGTTTTTCCGTTTTCACGAAGAGCCACGTATGTCAGCGTGCGCGTGATCACGTGACATACGCGCCCCTTTCCTATGCAAAAACACGTTAACCAGTTGGGTGTTTAAGTAGGTCAACTCACTTTTTCGGTTTCACGAAGAGCCACGTATCTTTGACTAATTACTATGGCAATTAGCCAATATATTTAACGAAATTAATTAGTCAATAGGGATGTTAAACTTATACAGAATCATATGAGAGGTCTTTAAATGCAAACCG
Organism: Plazaster borealis; assembly: GCA_021014325.1. Taxonomy (NCBI): domain Eukaryota; kingdom Metazoa; phylum Echinodermata; class Asteroidea; order Forcipulatida; family Labidiasteridae; genus Plazaster; species Plazaster borealis. The sequence continues at coordinate 14,894,412 of CM037468.1, read as the reverse complement.
TGGCTTTAGTGTTGCAGATATTGCAGTTTTAAGCCAAGCACAGTGTAAAATGTAAATCTCAATCAAGCGTTTGGACATACATGTATGTGGCTCTTCGTGAAAACGGTGACGAAATGACAAAGGCCACAACCTCTCTTGCCCTGGTATTGGTCTTCGTCGCCCTTCAAAAGTTTCCCAAATTCCAAAATGAATATGGCCTTGCCCTCTCAAAGATGAAATTCGAGACCTGCTACATGTCCGCCAGATAAAACACCCTAGGAACAGTCAGAATTCTCTAAAAGAAGTTGAAGTGGTCCAGGTGTAGGTCAGCTAGTTTTTTTTATTATGAAATGTGGTCTTGCAAAAAAAAGCTAGTGGCCTAGCAAACCCACAAACTACCTGGGCCCAATTTCATAAAGCATGTAAGCACAAAAACTTGCTAAGCACGGAAAACTCTTGCTTAGAAAAATAGGTTACCAGCCAAAATGCCATATAGTTACCATTGCTGTGACTGGTACCCCACTCATTTCTTGCTTAGCAAAGAAACTTGCTTAGCAGAATTTTCTGCTAAACAGCTTTATGAAATTGGACCCTGATATTGCTGGCTAGTCACATACAAATTTAAGGGGAAAACCTGCCGTCGATTTCACCAAACTCTTCCTAACTTAGGATTAATCCTAGGCAATGCTAAGAGATAGGACTAGTCGTAAGTACTGGTCCTAACTTAAGAATAGTCCTATCTCTTAGCATTGCCTAGGATTAATCCTAAGTTAGGAAGAGTTTGGTGAAATCGACGGCTGTATTTACATGTAACGGATTGTTACATTTTCGAGCCTTGAGAGCCAATTCCCAGGAAATAGAACCCCATGAAACTCCTGAGGAGTTTCAACCCCACCATCACCTTGGTTTCACACTCAATATAATTTTTCCTGGGAAGCATTTGAACACTCAGTATGCTAACCGAGGGTGATCTTGCTTAACCCTACTCCAGAGCAGGGGTAGCTATTTCCCGGGAAATGGCCATTCCCCAGGAGTTGGCAAGGGTTATTTAGCAATTCAAGATTGAAAAGGTTAATCAAATTATGTTGGGATTTTCCTGGAATATTTGCTTAATAAGCCATTTTGAGATATGGCGGACACATTAATATAACACTGTTTGGTTTGGGTAAATTTGTCTGTATACACCCAAATCCTACAGTGCACTCCTATAGTGTCCACCATATCTCAAAAAGGCTAATGTGAGAGGGGTTTAAGAGTGAGATGACAATTTTAGGCCGCCAGGGTTCTCCTCATGCACAAGCTAGCCGATGCATGCGATTTATGTGCCGATACGCGCCGTTTCGTCCGATACGCAACCAAATAAAATAAATTTAAACAAATTAATTTTAAATATATTTTTTACCCCACAAAAAACATCAAGAGAAAACCATATAGATTGCTCCAGATTGCACAGTAGGGCTTTTAAAACCAAGATAAACACCAAGTAGAAAACATTCCGAAGACCTTGTTTCAATCTAGCGTGCTTCAGCCAAAAACCCTGTTTGGGCCTTTACACCTCTGGCTCATATTCTACTTATACCGTAACCGTAACTGTAACCGTAACCGTAACCGTAACCCTAACCCTAAAGCAGATCATCACAGTATTGAGAGCAAACAAACTGTTTCCCTCCAAAACCCATGCTGTCTCAGGCCACTTTAAAACATCGAGGGGGGGGGCATGCAACGGATTGGAACAGCTGATTTGACTTCATCTAGGGTTCAAGAAGAAAAAGAAAAAACCTGATGGCTTATCCCCCGACCACCTGCTCGTCTAGCCTTACACATGTCATTAATGTTAAACAGTGCGGTGAATTCAAGATGTGCTCTCCTCGATGCACGATGACAGCTTCTTAAGTTATATTTGATAGCATGAATGATACAGTGGACATCAAGGAAAAGCACATTCATCTAATTTCAATGCAATGTAAAATGAGAAGACAGAACACTGGGATTTCATTTTAACCCTCCCTGCAAAATCCTGACAAATCACATTCTTGTTAATTGCCTTGGTGTCCCTTGAAAATGTTTTTTGAACAACATCAGACTGCAGGACTTGTTCATTGGGGGGGGGGGGGGTTACTGGCCCAGTTCCAGTGGGTATTTGGAGCCCAGGGCCCAATTTCAAAGAGCAGAAAAATTTGCTAAACAATTTTCTGCTTAGCATCAATGAGCAGGATACCAGTCACAAATGGTAAATGTGAAAGTCTGGTAAGCATAATTTTGTTGTGCTTTGCTACTTTTTGTGCTTAAGCAGCTCTATGAAATTGGACCCTGCATTCAACTAACATGTCAAAATTTAATAAAATAAAATATGTCATGTTTTGGGTTAATGTTTAATCACGGATTTTGTGCACATTGTATTTCTGAAAATACAGTGTTGCTGAAAATACAGTATACTGTACATAGTGTACGATTACATTTTTGCCTCATTCTAAATTATTTCGAGTGGCTTAATCCTCAAGTACTAACCAGCACAAACTAACTGGCGGCTTCAATCAAATTCATAATCGTTAAAATCATAATTTGTCTGGACAATTTACATTAAATGCTCTTTCACTAATAACTTGCCATCAATCGTTTGTTTAAGTAATTAATTATACCGCATGTAAATCCTTGTCATTTGATTGGGGGAAAAACATCTGTCACGTGTCATCCTTTATTTTGCAATGGATACTGCCGCAAAGCTCCAAAATTCTGAGACTTTTGCAGTGTCGTTTCCAAAATAAACATTTCCCGCCCGTTTGTCCAAACAAGGCAAGGCCGTGTCACAGCAGACCAGGACCCAATTTCATAGAGCTGCTAAGCACAACAATTTGCTTAGCATGAAATTTCTTCCTTGATAAAAACAGGATTACCAACCAAATTTCCATGTGTTGCATATATTGCTTGTTACTGGTATTCAGCTGTTGTTTGCTTATCCTGAAAATCACGTGGAAATTTGGTTGGTAATCCTGTTTATATCAAGGAAGAAATTTCATGCTAAGCAAATTGTTGTGCTTAGCAGCTCTATGAAATTGGGCCCAGTTAGCTTGGCAGTTCACTAGTCTGTCAGCTTTTACACTAGTCCATACTTTAGATTAAATAGGGATGCTTTTTAACACTGAACTAGCCAGTCGGACCACTTGGAGTAAAGTTTGACTGGTCCTCAAGTGTTTTAACTGGCATTTGGCCAGCGGACCACTGTTAAGGGAGAGCGCTGATTGCATCGTGTGCATTACGCCTTAATTTGTTTTCAAAACAATCTGGACAGCGTCTTCCTTAATATTATTAGCGTCCAGGGCTTTTTTCTAAAAGAAATGAAATTCTGTTTTTGTTGTACATTGATGCAAAATGGTAACACTATTCAAAGAGCAAGGTCTAAGCAATATCGTCTTGATTGCCAAGTCTTGAATTTTCTCCTGATTATACCCAAGGATCTGGCTTTCATTGCCTTGGTGTATGATCTTGACGTAATGTACCTTGAAAAATTATCACATAACATACTCTAATTTTAATTTTCTACGAATGGAAGTGCTCCTTCTCAGCCAAGCTGGCCTTGTTTGTTCTCAGGCAGATGTTATTTTTAAAATTTGATGTTGATATAATGAGAAAGACAAAAAACATGAGCATGCTCGATGTGCGTGTACAATAAGCACATGCATGTCCCCAATGCGCATGATCAGCGCGCAAAGGATTCTGGGTGAAATCCGAGCCCAAGCAACACCATTGCTGATTTTGAAGCAATGCGGTACACAACTATATAAAACCTGGCATAGTTACATGTTAACTACAGCTTGGCGTCCATCTTGGCATCTTGATTTATTTGTTGACTGTACTTGGTTTCCCAAGATGCATTGCCGTATGCTTGTGCATGGGCTATTGTACATTATGCCTGACACTACACGGAGGCAACAGAGGTATTTGCCTCCATGCCCCTGGTCATTGCCTTGGTGCCCCCTTGCAGGCCTAATACTTCATGGAGGCAACAGAGGCAATTGCCTCCATGCCCCTGGTCATTGCCTCGGTGCCCCTTGAAATGTTCCAATAGAAATTCAAATTTCCCCCTACTTTGGAAAGACTGCATTGCCCTTAATACAATAATGAGTATTAAGCCTGCATAATACTATGCAGACTTGTTCCATACATATAGTGTATATTTACAGTTCTTGTAAGATGTACAAATGTAATGTATTATGATTACCTGCTAAATTTGACCATAAAATTGTCCAGTAAAAAAAAGAAAAAAGAAGCAGAACAGGTCAATACAAACAACAAAGAAATCAGCTTCACTCACCTCAAGAAAATTTATCTAAAAGTACACCTTCCTAAACGACACATGAATCTAAGGTCACAGCTGACCTAGAGGAGTAGTTCGTCTCAAAGTACAAATCAATGCAGGCGTATATTTTCACTTCATCTAAAAACCGTGCACCAGTTGAGTGAATGTTTAACAAGGCAGGGTTTAGCATTGATTTAACATGCAGTGTAATGGAAACCGTACAGTCTCGAGCATCTACAAGAAAATCTGGGGTACACCCCACATATGCCTAAATGCCAAACTTCCTTTCCCAGACAGGTAGAATGTTCGCACTCCCTTTTTTGACGTGTCATACACACGTGATTACATGCACTTTTGATTACAAAAAAATCTGTTGCAGTGATGTTCGGACTAGAGAAGTCATGATGACTAATGAGTATTTAAGTGGCGGGGAGGAAAGAAAATGTTGTCGTTTGGGATGCGAAAGATAAATCTAATCTTGCAGAATTTTGTTTTTCTTCCTTTAAAGGCACTGTACACATTTGGTAATTACTCAAAATATATATTAGCATAAAAATTACTTGGTAATATTAAAACCTTCTTGCAAGAAGTTTTTATTCCTATCTGAAAGCACACAAATTTGTACAACAAGGGTGTTTTTTCTTTCATCCTTTTCTTGCATCTTCGATGACCAATTGAGCCCAAATTTTCACAGGCTTGTTATTTTATGCATATGTTGGGATACACCAAGTGAGAACACTGGTCTTTGACAATTTCCAAACGTGTTCAGTGCCTTTAAAGGGTAATTTCACAGTCACATGGATCAACTGGCTCTTTCATCATTTTCTTGCAACTTCAATGACCAATTGAGCCCAAATTTTCACAGGCTTGTTATTTTATGCATACATGTACATGTATGTTGGGATACACCAAGTGAGAACACTGGTCTTTGACAATTTCCAAACATGTTCAGTGCCTTTAAAGGGTAATTTCACAGTCACATGGATCAACTGGCTCTGGGCAAACCCAAACTTTGACCCAATATCCAAAGAGTAAGAGTTGGGAAATTGTATTTATTGTGAATAATTACCAATGTTTCCAACAGCATTTCAGATTTTTCCCTTTTTCTATCAGAATCTAGAGAAAATGCTCTTATAATGCGGTGAGATGAAAATTCTCAAATAGCACTCTGCTCCGCACTGATGCCATAGTTCGCTCAGTACTCGGATCTCAGACAACATGTCAAAATTCACTAACATACGCGCACATGTACAAACGTTATTTCTACTCACGTGTACTGACTGTACTACTGCGGTCAGGCACGCTGATGTGGTGTTTTAAGGCTACATACGAAGTGTAGATATGAGAAGAAAGGAGGTCCATACAAATGTAAGGACTTGAAACACTATGTGGACTTACACAGGTTCACATAGTGTTTTTTTACTTTGTTGAAGAATAGGATTGTCTTCAAGTGAACACTGTACAGAACAAAAGAATGTCCACAGAGTGACTGCACATCAGAGCTGTGTGATCGTGTGAGAGTTAGTGTGACATACAATGTACGAGCATTTTGGGTAAAATCGACATCATTAGTGCGGAGTACCATTTGTCCCTGGGGTCAATTTTTGACTTTTGAAGTCAAATCATCATTCATCTATTTTGTTTTTCTCTTTGTGAAATAAATCATATTTACAAAAGATTACAGTATAAAATCAGAGGCACTGGCACTGCTTACCACAGAATTCTGCGCTTACAGCTTCTTGTGAAGTTTGTGATTCTATGGGCCGTAAGCGCAGAAACCTGTGGTAAGCAGAGCCATGAAATTGGGTCTAGAATTAAAGAGAGTATGAGGCTGACAGATTTAAAGCCAAGGCTTGTAGTAGTAGCAGACGGCCTAGAGAGAAAAACTACAAACATGAAGAAAAGACAAACAAACAGGTGTAAGGTGAAGACAAACAAACAGACTGTGGATTCAAGGAGTGGAACATATCTGTACTTAGAGAGGAGAAGTCATTTATAAGAAGAATTAAGAGCCAATCTTTTGATGGCTGTTACGCTTTATGGTAAATGTCAAGAAATTTAGGGCATGGCCAGAACAGGTTCCCAAATTATGCTAATGCAGATTAGATATTGACTTAGGAAAAGATTGGATACTCAAGAGAGATGTGGAATTGCTTCTTGGACTGCATACTCAAGGCTGGTTCAATCAATAAAGATGATTAGAAGTCTAATACATGTGTACGTATGTTTCAGTTTAAGACTTTTTTCAGAGCTGCCAACATTTGCATCTTGCAATCAGGGAGATTTGAACAACAATCAGGGAGATAAACAGAATTACTTTCAACATAATAGGAAACAAGTTTCCATAACCAGGGAGATCGTCAAATTTGTTCATCGGAACATGGAAAGATTGGTTGATTTTCAGGGAACTTTCTGCAGAATCAGGAAGAGTTGGCAGCTCTGCTTTCTCAAGGCTCAATTCATTAATGGCACATTGCATTTTACGTGTACGATTATTTTTGTTTCATCTCTACTGTCTCCCCTCCAGTTTTTCCAATTTGCGCTGCTGTTATTTTGTTCATTTTTAAATTGTTAATTCAAGAGCTACTTACTGTACATTATGTATACTGTATAAAAATCTCTGAGCACTTCATTAAATTAATGAAAATTCTTCAATTATAATTAATAATATTTAGAAACACGATTCCAATCTAGTACTTGTCGCTGTTGCCGGGGGCAGGGGGGGGGGGAGAGCTAAAGAGTCATTTGTACCAGAGGGGTTGAGAGTTATTCTGCTGGGAGGGAGGGGGAGGAGGTGGCCACTAATATCATAACTAAGTGGTATACTACATCCCTATAGACCGACCATTGGATGACTGCAAAGGCCAGTTCGTACTGGCTGCTTTTTCACTGGGTATGCAGCGCATGGACCTATTTATCACAGTCCGCAGTGTGTACATGGAAGCACAGTGCATCATTTTGCACTTATGACTTTATGTGTCCGAATAAAAACTTTTAAAAACTAGGTCGTACACACTAGTCGGGTGCATAGTCCGATGAAATATTCTAACATTTGTCGGATGCGTATACGTAGTGTCAGTGAATGATGGCAAACCAGTTATAGAAAATATGAAAACTGTGCGCCTATTTCTAAATCTGTATAACACAAGTTTGAAAGAATACCGAGATGTGGAAGGAATGCAAGGAAAAGTCAATAAATTACTACAGGAAGATCCTTGCACTGCACCAAAGTATGAACACAAGTTAATGCATGCATTTCCACACGCGAACGCAAATTTAAAGCATTTTTTTAAAATTTTGATCAAGTATGAACTACTCATAGTGTGAACTACTCATAGTGTTAGCCACAGGGGTGTCTGGGTGTCTTTTGGACACCCTGTTTTAAATTTGAACACCCTCTTTTATCTGTCATTTACATGTAAATGTTTTGTAAGTGAACAATTTGGATGCCCAGTTTTTAAATTTCCAGCAAATTTGGACACCCTTTTTATACCAAATCCTGGCTAAAACCTTGATGAACCTTACATCCAAATTGGCATTCTCGGAGGCGTGCGCGGAGTCGCAGCAAGTATGAACCGGTCTTTAGTGTAACCAATGGCGCTGTTTAGAAGCGATTTACATTCCCTGATACAGGGATAAACAACTGAGATGTACTGTACAATGTCTGAACCATAGCATGAGATGAACCTTAATCAATTCTCTGCCTTGATATTTGCTCTTCCATCTCCGCAACCAGCGTATCAAATCATTGCCTCAAATGGATGTGGGGGAATGTCAATGCTACATTAGTAAATTGATGGGGGGTGGGGGGGGGTGGCGGAAAAAGGCAAACTAGTTCATTATAGGAATAAGAGGGCGTTGGAACAGCAGGCGGGGGCAGTGCAGAATGGATTGGATTGGTGGGATGATTGGAAAGACAAATGGGCAGAAAGACGGGTGGGCGGTGGGCTGTGGGCAGTGGGCTGTGGGTAGTGGGCAGGGGAAAGCAGGCAGTGGGAACAGTAAAACAATAAACCATCGACTGCCATTGTTGTTTACAATCCGTTTCGCCACTGGCTTTGTTCGTCTGCTTTGGCTTTGTTCGTCTGCTTTTTTAACTAAGTGTAAATTTCATCACTGGACGATGACAACACATTGCCTCCACTCTATTTACCATGGTATTTAACAAAACAATTGTTGCTTGCTGTGTGATGGGGGTCCATGGATTTTGTACACCATGGACCCCATCACAGCGTGCAACAATTGCATAATGTACAAATGCATGTATGTGCAATGTCATTTACAATGTACAAATTATGCATACTGTGTGCCAGGACATCAATATGTCACACACACATTTAGGAGTTCTACAAAGTGTACAAATTATGCATGTGTGTGGCATGATATATACCATGGAGGAGCAATGAAGTGGACTGACCCCAGAGTCGTTGCCATGGTCTTGGCCTCGGTGCCCCTTCAAAGGTTTCCCACAGCCTCTAAGATATTACAAAGGAAGCGCCCTTTGCAAAATGAAAATTGCCTTGCCCTCTCAAAGATGAAATTCCTGGCCTGGTGCCGATTTCACAAAGCGCTAAGACTGATCTTAGCTGTGTATCAATCTGAATTGCTACAGTGTGATGTCACAATACAAATCACTATGGCAATATTGACAACTCATCTTAAGATGAATCTTCAGCTTTGTGGAATCCAGGCATGTGTCATGTTAACAATGGGAGACTCTTGAGACGATAGTGGGCGTCCAGCTCAACAGTCCTTTTCCATTGTTCTCGTCGCTGAGAACAATGGAAAAGGACCGGTGAGTGGGACGCCCTCTATCGTCTCAAGAGTCTCCCATTGACATAGTGTATCGAACAGTGTACTATACATAAAGGTATGTACACTAGACATGAACATGTCGGCTTCAAGTTGTGTGTCCTTCGGAAATGACTTGCCATTTGTACATTTCCTCGCAAAAACGTTTTGTAAGAGGTGCAGTGCCCTCTTGTGGTTAAACACAGATGCACTGAATGACCTTTGACACTTATAATGAAAGCTTCAAAGTACATGTAGAACTGTACCTGAATCTGTATCGTGAAGTGTGGCCTCAATAAATACAGTACTAAAGAACCAACGAAATAGGATTAAAAACCAATACACACGTTATGGATCGGACAACACTGCGACATGTTGTGCATGTATCACAATTTTACAAAAACGTCTCGCACGAAAATGCTCCGTTCAAAAACATTGTATCTCTGTATCTTGGCGTGTACTTGTTTTGTGCACACCCAGGCTAGCAAGATACAACGTTTTGACAATTTCAAACTCACTTGTTACGTAAGTGCTATTTTAGGAGATACAACATTTCTGAGCTGACGTGATGATTTGTACTGTACATGTATGTCCAGCTCATTTTATCACTTGCCAACTTACAGCATCCAATCCCACTGTTAGGTTGACTCATTTTAACTTTCTGTTCAATGATGAAATCTATACATGTACGTAGGTTGTTTTTATTAAAGTAATGTAGAACGTTGACTTCCTGAGATACACTGGTTACATACATGATGTCTTCTGTAAAAGTACTACTCCCAAGATGTCGTCATCTTGAGATAAATTATCACCGAGGAGTTGACATTCGACCATCAAAATATCGACTGCCGAAGATCAATTCTCTCAGGTCGTCGACATCCTTTTTTCAAGGTGTTACCATCCCAAAATAAACATTGTTTTAGGATATGAAGAAGTCTGATGGCACTTTTCCAGAGCAGGGTTCAAATTTTACAATGGACTGCAGGTCCGAGGCCAGTGGTTTCAGTGTAGACTTATGACCGGACAAGTCCAACAGTCTTGTGTTTTTCAATTGAATAACAATACCTAACTGTGTAATATCTTGGATAGAAACAATTTATGTTCAAATGTTGACTTTGAGTCTGACAAATACCTCTTAATTCTACTGAGTAATACTTAATACCCCAAAAGACAGTTATGAGATAAAACTTCTTCACAGTTGTCTTAATTAATGCATTTGAAATGCATGTTGTCAGGACTCAGGAATTTTTCTCTCATTCTGATTCTAGTCAACATTTTGAGCTACTTACAAGCCCTGTGGTCTTGTGGATTTTTTCTACCAAATTCAAGCCATGCAGAGCCCCATACTTTCCGTTACAAATTCATTACAAAATAACAGAGAAGAAGCAGTGAGAGCGACCTGAGCACACAAGGGAATTTATAACGTCAATAAACTCTGCAGAGTAGGGCATGCAAGGTAAGACGGTAAGATGCACAACGCTCTCAAGAGACTCTGACTGCTCACAGTTATAGAAGGTACATGTACAAGAAGTCATTTATTCACACTTTTAATTGCTTTTTCTATCAAGTTGGAGTGTCAGGTGCAAGCGGTCCAGCGCATCGGACTCAAGTTCTGGTGTTGTCAGAGTGTGAATTCTGTACCCGGTCATTGCACTTGTGTCCTTGAGCAGCATACCTGTACATGTACTTAAAAGGATGACATACACAATGTACCTTTTGGTAATTACTCCACCATGAAAACTTATTTGGCAAAGAGCAGTGGAGAGATGTTGATATTATAAAACATTGTCAGAATCGACTCCCTCTGAAGTAATGTAGTTTTAGAGAAAGAGGTGATCTTTCACCAACAAATTTGAATCTGGGAAAGGCTTCATCAGGCATGAAGCCTTTCTCAGGCATCTGAAATTACACAATTCAATGCAACAAGGGTATTTTTTCTTTAATTAATTTTCTTGCAACTGCGATGACCAATTGAGCCCAAGTTTTTACAGGTTTGCTTATTTTATGCATGTTGGGATACACCAATTGAGGATACTGGTCTTTGACAATTACCAAAAGTATACCCTGCCTTTAAGTTAAAACCACAAATGCTTTGATCTTCGGATGGGATGTTAAGCCGTAGGTCCCATGTGTTGTGTAATGCATGTTAAAGAACCCAGCTTATCAAGATACAGGGTTTGTCCCAGTGATTCTCGCACCGTTAGCTGCAGATTGCCCTACAGCCCACATCACCTTGTATTTGTAAACATTACAAGGCACTATGATACAGTACATGCAAATGGGTCTCTAAATTCATGGAACTGCGTACCTGTCGTAAAAATAATGAGCACTTTGAGAGCATGCCAGTTGGGAGTGATTAAAACGCTAGGTAAGGAATGGGTATTTTAGATTTAATTAACAGGATTAATTATCTTCAATAATGAATGAATGTGCAAATCTCCATGCATTGAATGATAATTACTAAATTATAAGTTTGCCATCAACCAGTTAATTCATAATTAATGCAGTGGCGCGCCGGGGGGGGGGGGGTGGCTCTTTCTACCATCCCCTTCAATTTACATTGCTATTCCCATGGTGTATTGGAGGTTTTATAATTTGATATGCTTGGCTTGGGGGCTTTAAATGCCATTAGGAATTGAAAAGTAGGGGGGGTCACCATTAGGCTTGGGCCACTACATGTAGTGTCACTTGTGTCGAAGTCGCGACTACCACTTTTCAACTACCCGGTTAACCGCGCCACCACGACTACTGAAAAAATAGTCGCGACTAGTGTCAAAGTCGCGACTAATTGAAGCGCGACTAGTCGGGTAGTGAATTTCACTAGTTGCCCAGGGGTCTTCCTATTTTAGGACTAGTCCTAGGCAATGCTAAGAGATAGGATAGGACTAGTCTTAAGTTAAGACCAGTTACTGGTCCTACATGTAACTTCAGATAAGACTAGTCTTATCTCTTTGTGAAATCGGCCCCTGGCCAATTCATCAGGAGAAGGAGAATTGATGTGTTCCATCTTTCTTCCCAGGAAACCAATTTCAGTTCTTGCAGTTATTAGCGTAACATTTGCAATTAATAAGCTCACCAGAACTAAAAAAAATTGTGTAGGATTTCTTTACATTACAATCGTTAAATCTAAGTATCAACGCAATCATGCAAGTCATTCACAAACAAAAATTCTCAATGTGTTCACAACGACAGCTGATTTCAATGAACAATACTGCTGTGTGGGGGCCTTCGGTGTAGCGTTTTCATTACGCGTACCAGTTGCAATACCGAGTACCAGTGCTCAACACAAATGTGCATACAGTACAGTATAGTACACGTGTACGTGGTGTACTGTACATCATGTACACTGCATGAACAGGTTACGTGCAGTCTGTCATAGTATGGTTGGACTGGATCGGTAAGCATGTTTTACCGTATTTGGTCAAGTGAGAAGTAGATGAAACAGAATAGTTCTGCAATTATTCATTTAAATTATGCAGTAATGAGGATTTCGCATTTATATTGAGTGCCGCTGGGAGTGACTTTACATTTTTCTTTCGTGTCGGTCGGCATCAAGTGGTAGTCATCGTCGACCGGTGCCGACCAGCACAGCTATATGTAACCCAGGGTACATCACCTTATTTTGGGAAAAAATTATTGTATCCAACCTCCACTTTTCATGGTCGCTTACAATATAAGTTGTACAATACATTTCTTTGATGAATGTTGGACTTTGCTTCCCTTTTTAAAGAAATCCTCTTGCGTAACTGGGTAGTAAAATTGTTAATTAACCTTCCTAACATCAAATAAAAGGTAGGCAATTATACAGCAAGAACTAAAGAATGACACAGAGAAATATACTCAATTTAATGGAGGTTGGATCATGTCAGGTTTGCTGATTAAACTAACAGACTAGCTGAAATAATGAAATCTTAATTCTCCCTTGTCAGGAAGGACTTAACAACTTTATTGATGGTTCTATGACTTATGAGGATAAAAATGATCACCGGATAAGTGCTGAATCCGACCGCCCCTTTATCTTCCTTAATTTAGGTTTAAATTATATCCTTATACCTATCCAGAAAGGTTGACAGAATATATACAGAGAGGAACAGACACTTTGAACTATTTTTTATAAATTGTCAAAGTCATGAAAAATAAGACATTTTCGGATCCAGCGTGGTCTTACAAACAACCCTACCTGCCTACTCGCTAAAAATGCCATTTATTTAGTTCTTTGGGCATGAGTGGGCGAGAGTTCTGGCCGTGCGATGAAATGTCAGCTTGAATTTTCTTTTTTAAATTAGGTAAACAATGACTAATTTATAAGAAGCACTTAGTTAAATTAGCTGCCAATTCCTTGACGAGATGAGAGAAATTATAAGTTGGGAAAAGGGAAAAAGGCCCAGTCAATTAAAATGCTAAAATGCTAAAAGAAAACCCCCAAAATCGGCAGTCGGATGTGGACATTTTTCCTGAAAAAGTATGTGGAATAGATTGTGCATTCTCTGTTTTCTCATTTCAATTTTCACCCACCTTCCTCTCTGTAAAACTAAGGACACGCCCCCGCAATGCCACTCCAACAAGTCAAGAAGATGGGAAAACTAAAAAGATCGACAGAGAAAATGGGATTGGATGGAAGTCAAATTAATACAAGGCAATCAATTTAACATGTACTTACGGATCACGTCGGCTTGAATGTGATCGTCCAGTACTTCAAATTTACAATCGACTCAGAAATTGTAGAGATCGTGTTCACCGTTTATCATATAAATATCGGGGGAAAACGTTGAAGCATTTTCATTTCGATCGACGGTGGGTGCAAAACATTCAGCAGATAGAACAGTCGGGACTCCAACGCAGTAATACATTGCTTTATTTTGTGAGTGATTAGGGAACTAGATCAATAGTTGCGCTATTTTCAACCTGCGCAAATTTCATCTCGCACATACGTGTGTAGTTAATGCTCGATATTTTATTAACATAAAATGCGCAGGAGTAGCAATCTCGAATGGGTCGGTTCAGCAACAACAGAGGGCGCAGTTTAAGATTAATGTATCACATAAAAAAGGCTTGTTAGTTGTTGTTTTTTCAAAAGAGGTATTGTTTGTTTAGGGAAAGCAATTTAAGAGAAATTTCTTCAGGGGAGATAAGGGAACTTTGAAGAGGGGGGAGAGAGGGAGAGAGAAACATTAATTGTTTTATAGGGAAGAAAAACGGTTTTTGTTTAGAGAGAGATAACATTGTTTAGAGAGAGAGAAACATGTTTTTATAATGCTACGGCCGGATTCAATAGGCTTTAGTCAAGAAGCTTACCGTAACCCGAAAATGCTTTATGACAAAAAAACGGGATGATTAAAAATCACTATTTTTGAAATAATTTATGATCAAACGTGTAGTAAAACACGCTGTAGTTGTTTATCTTGTCTTTTTTGTGGCAGTTGCAATCTGGACTGCACGTAACAATCAAGCCTTGAACAGAGGCTACGTTATTAGGCGGCTGGCTTTGTGCATGGTACCCTGAAGTCTTTCAGCGCAAGTGAACGAAATTACAACTCTGAAATACATTGTACGTATATTCATTACTACACGTACGTCCGCACACAGAAAGACTGCAACAACAACATTGGTTGGGTGACCGGTTGGGTGTGCAAGTTCAACTGAGCAGTGACTCTTTGACCATTTTTGCTTTTCCTTCTTCCTTCCTCCATTATTGAACATCTTATTGAACAGAGAAAACTTAATTTCGTATCGTAATCAATCAAAAGTATGCCGAGTACCCTTGTTGGGAAGATCGTCTAAACAAACAGTCGTAAGTTGCTAAGTAAATTTTGAACTCCACTCTCTCTCGCGGACGGTCAGGTCAATGTATTGTAACACTCAGTAATGTGGGAGGAGTATATGGTGGGGGGGGGGTATCCCCATAAATAGTTGCCAATCTGGTATTATAGGGGATTTTGCCCCCCAGTGTCCACCATACCGTAATTAACATTTACTGAAGGAAGTTGATTCAAAAGAGGTTGCTATCCATATCAGAGATGAAATTTCTACACAATTCACTGTAGGCCTATTAATATTATTAATATTATGGCTCTGCCATGGGCAGATATGTCGTAGGAGGTCCTGTATTCATGGTATTCGAGGTGCCCCTCATAATCAAGGCATAAGTTTCACGTCACTGCGCGTGATGTCAACCCCTAGAATGTAGAGGCGAAGTAACATTTTCTACTCGCCAAACATCAAGTCTCCTCTGTGTTTCCCTTGACCTAAACTTGGAGACAGGTAACCTTCCACCGTTAAGTTCTACTTGTAATATGAATTCAAAGAAAAAGCTATGGTACCCCGAAAACCGGGGACTGGAGGATAGATATGATGGGGGGGGTACTTCTTGTAGTAGTAGAACTATGATTCATGAATGAGGTTCGTTCCGCTGTTGAGGGGGTGGGGGACACAGAAGCTCCAGGGGAACAGAATCTCCTGCCACGTTACTGCATAATCTCCTCAAATGGGATGTAACATCTTTTCCTTCTTCCTCCACAGACCACGTTTTAAGAAAAAGGGGAATCTGTCACTTTTTATCATGGGGCTATGAACATCGAGTGCTTGCACATTGCAACTACACACAGACAGATTTGTTTAATTGCATTATTTTAACATTGATATAAATTGTAAACTTTATTGTGCTGGCACTGAACATCTGCAATGACTGTTCTTGGGGACTTGGACCATTTATGAATTTTGGACTTTAAAGGCACTGAACACGTTTGGAAATTGTCAAAGACCAGTGTTCTCACTTGGTGTATCCCAACATATGCATAAAATAACAAGCCTGTGAAAATTTGGGCTCAATTGGTCGTCGAAGTTGCAAGAAAATGATGAAAGAAAAAACATCCTTGTACAAATTTGTGTGCTTTCAGATAGGAATAAAAACTTCTTGCAAGAAGTTTTTATTATTTTAGTGAGAAATTACCTCTTTCTCAAAAACTATGTTACTTCAGAGGGAGTCGTTTCCTACAATGTTTTATACTATCAACAGCTCTCTGTTGCTTGTTACCAAGTAAGTTTTTATGCTGATATTTGTTTTGAGTCAATACCAAATGCGTACGATACCTTTAAAACAAAATTTCTCTTGAGGATTGGTGCGAAAGTAACAATCAGTAAGCAGTTAACTGAAGATATTTTTATTTTTGGATGATTTACCACTCCTATCGTTTGTCCTTAATTTTCATCAGCTTTGTTCTAGAATGATGACAGAAAGCCCCAGCAAGCATCATCTGACAGACTCAGTGTTCATCGATCCATTCTACCTTAAGAGTACTTCCAGCGCTAGTGAAGGATTCACGAGACTTCGCTTCGCAGAGGTGCCTCATTATCTACAGGGTAACCCATTCATCCTTCGGGGCTACTTGAGCGACTTGTCCTACAAGAAATGCATTAAGAGGTATGAAGTACAAGGCACAGATTTTTATATCTGAATAAGCCATTTGCGAGTTTTATTTGAATAATGTTTGGTACAATGACTTGCTTGATCACAAGTAACCGCTGAAATTTGAATTCCTCAGACTATCGAGACAGTTGCTATGTCACATGATTCGGGGCAAGCTTTTGTTTTGCGTAGTTACGTTAGAGACGGCGAACACCCGTACACAATTCTGAATGAATGTGCATGGCACAATGGTACCAGTACTACCAGGGTACGTGGGACCAAAGTGGTCCCAAAAATGTTTGAATACGCACGAGACTTGCACGGTTTATTGTTGCCAGACCATCTCAGAAACACCAGGGAAAAACCATTGATGAACCTGTGATCACACCTTTAAAGGTGCTGTATACGTTTGGTAATTGGACCCCACTGTTTGTTTCAATCCTATATTGTTGTAGATATATACCATAAAACTAACCTGTAAAAAGTTCATTTCAAAAGGTGGTAGCTTTTTCAGATATTGCTGAAAATCTGGAGCGGTTATGTCCAGGCAGGAAGAATAATCTGTATTGGAATACACACTCTGAGAAGCGTTACGGCCGTAATGCTTCTCAGATTCAAATTTTGAGGGATAAAAAGTAATCTTTTTCCATAATCGCAATACTTCGAAGTGAAAAGTTTCTTAAAATTTATTATACTATCCAAAGCTGCTGTACTTCTAAACAAGTAAGATTTTATTGCCATTAAGTTTCAGAGTCATTACCAAATGTGTATGGGTTGATACCTTTAACTTTGCTCTTTGTCTTCCTCAGTACCTTTGTGTGGTCGAATGAAACGGTCAATGTGTGGAGTCATCTAGCAGGGTTCATCATCTTCTTAGGTCTTGTGATTTATGATAATCTAGTTACCATCCCTAGCTTCAATGGGACACTCAATGACCACCTTGTCTATACAGTCTGCCTCACATGCTTTCAGGTAAAACAAACTCCTCAAATTTACCTTTTTTTCTGTGTGTGTGCACACACCAACCAGGGCTTAAATTCATGGCTCTGCTTACCGTAAGCAAAGAATCGGTGCTTACGGAAGCAGGGAATTCCGCGCTTACGTCAAGCGTATTTCACGGGTTAGCAAGGAATTTTTTCTTGTGTGCGTGCAAACTCCACGTTACTAGTCCTTCTTCACTTACACAATGCAAAAATTTGGCGCTTGCCCTGTAAGTGGAGAATGGTGATCGCAAGCGCAGAATTCGGCGGTAAGCAGAGCCATGTAATTTGGCCCAGGTTTAGTCAGGATTTGGGTAAAGGGTGTCCAAATTTGCTGGAAATTTAAAAACTGGGTGTCCACATTGTTCACTTACAGTACATTTACATGTAATATGACAGATAAAACAGGGTGTCCAAATTTAAAATAGGGGGTCCAAAAATCACCCAGACACCCCTCTGGCTAACTATGCCAACCTACTACTATTAATGACATTTTCCAGCAAGTTGACCAATCATATAAACCAATCAATTGTACGGATTATGTATGGCGGCACTAATGTGCACTGAACTGTGTATATACGTGTAGTATGTAGATGCACTCACCGCATGATTGCAGGCCGTCATAGTTTATCTATCGTGGATGATATTGAATGGTCAGAGAGTTGGAGGGTTGACTGTGTACTGTGTACATGTTGTGTATGCATTCACCACGTGATATCATATTGCAGGCTGGCACAGTTTATCTATCATTCAAAACCTTAGTGGATGATATTAAATGTTCAGACTGTAGGAGGGTTAACTGTGTACTGTGTATGCATTCACCACATGATATCATCTGGCTGGCAATGCATAGTTTATCTACCATTCAAAACTACAGTGGATGATATTGAATGGTCAGACAGTAGGAGGGTTGACTGTGTACTGTGTAGATGCATTCACCACATTATATCATATTGCAGGCTGGCAAAGTTTATCTATCATTCAAAACCACAGTGGATGATATTGAATGGTCAGACAGTAGGAGGGTTGACTGTGTACTGTGTAGATGCATTCACCACATGATATCATATTGGAGGCTGGCATAGTTTATCTATCATTCAAAACTACAGTGGATGATATTGAATGGTCAGATAGTACAATGTAGGAGGGTTAAAACCCAAACTGGATGTTCCGTTTCATTGTTCTTCACATTTTCCTATAATTGCATTAGGATTGGGGTCGTTGGTAACATAAATTATACAGTTTTTGAAAGAATTGCCTTTGTCTGTTCCTTCAAAGTTCATCATTGGTTGTCCTTCAAACAATGGATGTACAGCCGCATTCTGATTGGCCAATGTATAAAGGGGCGGAACTTAACAAATCATTCTATCGTTTTACAGTTTTGTATGCTGTGTTCTGCCGGGTACCATGTATTCAGCTGTCATTCTGAAGAAGCGTACAAACGCTGGTTAGGCCTGGATTTGGCCGGCATCTCTATTGGTATTCTCGGGTGCTACATCTCTGCTGTGTACTACGCCTTCGGCTGCTACCCGGTAAAGTAACAATAATACACAGTTCTTATATAGGGTTTATCACACCTGCTGGGCGTTTTAAAGTGCTCATTATTTTTACAAAAGATATGAATTATGAGACCCATGTTTTGAAGCACCTTGTGAGGGTTAGCACGGTGATGCGTTGCAATCCGCAGCCAACCATCAGGCCTATCTTTGAGAGGGCAAGACCATTTTCATTTTCCAAAGAGCACTTCCATTGGAAAATCTTAAAGTCTGTGGGACTTTTTTCGAAGGGGCACCAAGGCCAAGACCAGGAGCGACAGAGGCCGTGGCCCCCATGTAATTCAAACCTGCTGGGCTACCTTAGAAGCAAGTCTGATAAGCCAACAGCATACTTGACTGTACCCAGGGCCCAATTTCATAAAGCTGTTTAGCAGAAAATTCTGCTCATCAAATTTCTTTGCTAAGCAAGAAATGAGGCAGGTACCAGTCACAGCAATGGTAACTGTATGGTATTTTGGCTGGTAACCTATTTTTCTTAAGCAAGAGTTTTCTGTGCTTACATGCTTTATGAAATTGGGCCCTGCTCATTTGTGCTTAGCAGAAAATTGTTAAGCAATATTTGCAGTTTAAAGCAGCTCTATGAAATTCGGCGCCTGGCTAGTGTCTAAATCGAGACCTGCCTATAACTTAGAATTGTTTTTGTATTTTGTGAAATAGTACTGGAAGAACATCCACCTCGCTGTTGTGTGCACCCTTCTGGCGTTGACGCTTGTCGTGCAGTTTCATCGTCGCTTCTTAACGTCAAGGTGGGCGACAAGGAGGTTATTGTTGTTCTGTACGTCTGTTGCTTACGGTGTTGGACCAATCATTCATTGGATTTCCCTGCATGGCGGATTTGACAAAGAAATAGTCCAGGTATGTTTAACAAACTAATTTATGAGATATCGCCTTTCATCACAAGGCCGGAAGGCCACTTCAAGGTGAGGGCTACACTTAACTGATGTGGGCTGTTGACCCAAATCAACCGTCTCCAGGGGCACGTTGCCACCTACTCCTTGGGCTGAAACCGGGTTACCCTCTTCACAGTCTGTAAGGATGTAGGCATGGGTATCATCCACTAGGAGCCTGGCTGGTAGAGCTGAATGCAATACCTTCCCAACTTTTTACGAAGCAATTATGGTTAAGTGCCTTGCTCTCGGGCACAAGTGTCATGACCGGGATTCGAACCCACACTCACTCTGCTGCTGACAACACCAGAGCTTGGGTTCGGTGAACCAGACCACTCGGCCGCGACACTCCAGTGGTTTCTTCCCTACCTTTCCTTTCGTGGTTCCGGGTTCGAATCTCACCTTGGACCAGATTGTGTTGGTTTCCCCCAGCTGGGGATTTCCTCCCAAAAACCATTTCTTTTGTCACAATTTATAGTTATATATCTCAATTCGAGACACCGGCTTGGCCAGCGCTGAGGAGCTGCGTACTTGTGTGCTGGACCAGGTCAACTGGACCAAGATCTCTGGGCAGGCTCAAGATGCTGTATGGTCTCGACTTGATTGACTGATATCGTCGTTCATTTTCTCTTGCAGATTTTCATCCCAAAGATTCTTGTGATGTACATCATGGCTTCCTTCGCTTTGTTATTCTATGCAACCAAATTTCCTGAGCGATGTTTTCCAGGTAAGATATTGTTGTGAAATTATACATAGCTCACTGAGTAGGAATTGATTATAGATTATCAGCTATTGATCACCAGTAATTTGCATTAGGTATGCAACGATAGGCTTGCGCGTGCAATGCGCGGCACCTGCTATGTGATAATTGATATTTGGTGCGTGATGTAAAGAACATTGTGTTTACATCTCGCACCTGCACCTTCCGCGCTAGCGCCCTCTGTTGACGAGTTGCGTGCTGTAATGTTACTAAATAGAAGCATTAATACTATTATTAATAGAAGCGTAGGGATGACATTCTCTTTGTAAATACAACTTAAGAATAACCTGACAGAAGGGATGTAACAGAAGTTGATTGTCTGACACCGTCTAGTACAGATGTATAAATAGTACCGGTAATAAAATAACTGTTCACTGTTGGATCGTACAGCTGATTCCGTGTTAACAGTCATTAAAGAAAACCCACGACAATATCGATCAGTCCAGGTGGAATAAAAAGGGAATAAAAAATGTCACATGTACCATTTGTGACTGGTATCCATGACCAATTATCACAGAGCTGTTAATGGTAACTGTATGGAATTTTGGCCGGTAACTTATTATTGCTAAGCACGACACTCATTTTTTAAGCAAGAGTTATTCTGTTTCTTTCCCTTAAAAGGTAAAGTTGACTACATCGGGTCGAGTCATCAATGGTGGCACATCATCATCTTAGGTGCATTTCTATGGTGGCATCACTGTGGGATAGACCTTGTGCAGTATCAGATAAACTACCCTTGCCATAATCTTCCGCCCTCTTAAAGTTTGCCATTGCATCTGTATGTTTCCCCGCTGATGCTATTTATGGTGAAGACTTCTGGAAACCCTGTTCCAAGATGCTGGGAAAAACCACTGTCTTGAGAGTGGTTTCTTTTCGTGGGATCATGCAGACTTTAGGAAATCTGCAGATTTCCGGCCGATTTCTTGTAGACACCTTACAGAAACTGTAGACCCCCTGCAGGCTTCAAGACACATGCTGATTTCCGGCCAACTTCTTGAAGACATCCTACAGAAACTGTAGACCCCCTGAAGGCTTCAAGACACATGCAGATTTCCGGCCAACTTCACAAAGACTTCCTACAGAAACTGTCGACTCCCTGCAGGCTTCAAGACACATGCAGATTTCCGGCCAACTTCACAAAGACTTCCTACAGAAACTGTAGACTACCCGCTGACTATAGGAAACTTGCATATTTCCAGCCAACTTCCTGAAGACTTCCTTCAGAAACTGTAGACTACCTGTAGACTTCAGGAAACTTGCATATTTCCAGCCAACTTCCTGAAGACTTCCTTCAGAAACTGTAGACTACCTGCAGACTTCAGGAAACTTGCATATTTCCAGCCAACTTCGTGAAGACTTCCTTCAGAAACTTGCATTTTTGCTGAAATATAGTATAAAAAATAGTGCGTAATGGCCTGGTGTTTCGACCCTAGTAGCAGAGTCTTTCTCGAAGGCTAAATGACAACACAACACACATAAACAGGCATATAAGTGTAGCAGAAGCAGTCAAGTGGAAACACATTTTCTAATAATATAACGCTATAAATTGCCATAATAAAATGATAAATTGCAGCATGGCATGCGCGCAGTAACTACCTATCTTGCTGGGTGATGATACATTCCTTAAAAAAAAAGGCGGATCCATTTAGCTCCGCCCATCATAGCAGCTGTCAATCAACGGCACCCATTAGGGTGCTGTGTACGTTGTGTATCTTGCTCTGCCCCGTGCCACACACAAAAGACTCGATTCAGCAATCTAAACTGCGGGAATAATGACATGTTGAACTTGTGGGTGCCTTTGGTTGTAATTGGTCAATAAATTTGAGGGCGGAGCTTAATGGATCGATCTCTTAATAGTATATTCAGGAAATAATCCTTTAAAAAGATGTCATGCCTAAAATAGAAATTCCGTAAAGCCCCATAGAAAAAGGGAGAAAAATCCCTTTTCTTAATCTAGGTCAAGCATTTGTTAAAGGAACATTACAGAATTGGTTTTTGCTAACAAAACAGTTAAGCACTTTATATAATCCACCATATACATAAACTGACAAACCTGTAGAAGTTTGAGATCGATCGGCCATCTGGGTCACGAGAAAATAGTGAAAAACCGATTACACATTTGCATGTGTTATACAATGCATGAATAAAACGCTCATGAGCGATAAACTCCAATCGGAAATTAGTTTTATTTATTTCTCATCAAATATGGCATTTCAGACAGAAATATTTCTAGGGATGTTTTCTACTATCATCATCATTATACCGTGTAAGTTTTATGTAAATCTGTGATCTTAAAGAAAATTTTAATTACCAGTTCTGTAACGTCCCTTTAAGGTTTGTACTGTACCTTATAGTTGTGTCAAAGTTTGAACCCTTTGTCAAGTAGTTGTTTAAAGTCCCGGCTGCTCCAAAAAGTTATTGAATGGTAAATACATTGTAGATATCTGCGTGCAATTAGTTGTCAAATTTGATCATACTCAAATTTGTCATTAATTTGATTTTAGATTTTAAGTTTAGTAACAACTCAATTTTGGTAATTTTTAAAGTAATTTTTAAATTTATTTATCCATTCACCTGTTTGTGTGAGAGTAAACACATGCTGCATTGTATTGTATGTATATTTAGAAAGTTTCTAAAGATTTGTAAACTCATTTTAGAGTAACACAAATTTTGTTTAAATCATGTTCATACGTGTTATGAAACATCAGGTCTTTCAGTTTTAGTTTTAAAGTTTTGTTTTTGTGTGCCTGTATGTCTGGTCTTGTTCCCTCAGGTTTTTCATTCATTTTAATAATTTTATTGTTTGTGAGTTTGATTTTTTTGTTTTGGTGAAAAACAAGATTGAATGTGATGCTATGATTATTTGTTGAATGCCCGTCATTTATCTGAACAATAAACGATCATTGTTGAAAATTGGACATTATAAGGTTTGGTTGAAATTTTGTTGTGTAAGTATCAATTAATTTTCGTTTTTGAATTTGGATGAAAATCTCTGAAATAAAAATAAATAAAATCCCCACGAAACTTACTGACCCCGCCCCCACTGGAAAAATAAATAAATAAATAAATGAAACAGCGCCCTCTCGCATATTGATAAATAAATGAAAACAGTGCCACAGCGCCCTCTCGCATAAGGAACCAAACAGTCGGCAGGTACCGTGTTAATGAAACTTATAGAGTTAAGTCTGACGGGGGAAGGGTGTAGGGGAACCAGACGGTACAGGTTTATGCTGCTAGAATGCGACCAGACTGAAGCTACCCGCGTATTGGGCCAGATTTTCCATCCGCGGATTCGGGGGTTTGCTAGCCGCGTATTCAGGAAAAACAGAATCCATGCGGTTAAAGGTGGTAACATTTCTGTCTCCTATTTTTTTCCAATTTTAACGAATTTTCAATTAATCCTGCTTTATCGGTAATTTTTTTTCAAATTTCAGAGATAAAATATCACTGAGCGTACTTGAGGGAAGATTTAGATTGTTTAGCAGCCTAATTAGTGAGTAATTAGCCGCCACAAGTAAGACCTCATCAATCAGACCATTATACACAACTGTTGGAAAACTTGCAGTCGCCCAAAAGTAAATGTACCCTTCATGTTGCAAAATTTAAAAAATATTATTCTTTAATCTGATAGACCACACCACTGGGCACACTTAATTTTGGAGGTGGTTAAATCCGACCACTAATTAATACCTAATTAGCCGCTAGAATACACGCCATTTTCTATCACAAGTTAGGGTATGGTACAAAGACTCTATAATAAATGTACTCGCCGTAAAGTAAATGTACCCTTCATGTTGCATAAAATATGAAATTTTATTCAATAATCTGATAGACCAAACCACTGGGCACACTTAATTTTGGAGGTGATAAAATCGAATCTCTAATTAATACCTAATTAGCCGCTAGAATACACACCATTTTCTATCACACGTTAGGGTATGGTATACTTGTACACAAGACTCTATATAATAAATGTACTCGCCGTAAAGTAAATGTACCCTTCAATACACGTCATTTTCTATAACACATTAGCGGTATGGTACTTGTACACAACTCACTTTTATGAATGTACTCACTGTTAAATAAATGTACCCTTCATCTTGCATAAAATATGAAATTTTATTCAATAATCTGATAGACCAAACCACTGGGCACACTTAATTTTGGAGGTGATAAAATCGGATCACTAATTAATACCTAATTAGCCGCTAGAATACACGCCATTTTCTATCACACGTTAGGGTATGGTATACTTGTACACAAGACTCTATATAATAAATGTACTCGCCGTAAAGTAAATGTACCCTTCATCTTGCATAAAATATGAAATTTTATTCAATAATCTGATAGACCACACCACTGGGCACACTTAATTTTGGAGGTGACAAAATCGAATCTCTAATTAATACCTAATTAGCCTCTTCAATACACGTCATTTTCTATAACACATTAGCGGTATGGTACTTGTACACAAGACTCTATATAATAAATGTACTCGCCGTAAAGTGAATGTACCCTTCATCTTGCATAAAATATGAAATTTTATTCAATAATCTGATACACCACACCATTGGGCACACTTAATTGTGGAGGTGATAAAATCCGATCACTAATTAATACCTAATTAGCCGCTAGAATACACACCATTTTCTATAACACGTTAGGGTATGGTATACTTACTATTATGAATGTACTAGGTATTAATTAGAGATTCGATTTTATAGTATGATTTATGAAAATGACATTTGGCCTATATGATTTACAATGATTTACACCTTTAAACCATTACGCATATTTTTAACACAATCTCATAAATGATGCACCAGCTCCATCCTACTACACATTTAAGATGTACAAAATAATTTACACATCAGAAAAATACACTGCAATACTGCATAATGATACCCACTGAATGTTCACAAAGACCAGGTTTTCTAAATACAAACTGACACACACTATGCATGAACAATACAATCTTTGACCTAATCTCAAATACCCAAATTGATACAGTGTTATACATTGAGGTCAACCACAGGGTTGAACCAGACATAATACACTCACATGACAATTGCTTGTCTCTATTTATGATAGAGCAACCTAGACAATACACTATATACAACCAAATGGTTATTTAAAATCATGTCAAAACTCTGAATAATTTACACAGCACTTGGTGTAAAACCATTCAAAAAATGCAAAAACCTGTCGTGAAATCCCAATCACATTTATCCTGGATCTCACTACAGACATAAGTGTTTCTTTTATAAACTACAATATACAAACATGAAAAATTGGATCTAAACAGGCAGGCAAAACAGTTTGGTTCCATTCAAGGCCAAGATTACACTGGAGAATAAAATACAACTGGCTAACAGTTCACTTTGCGGCTTGGAAAGCAAAAAGGTAAACTTATATTATCAATCACTAAAAAATGTATGCGTCCACAAGGGTATAGCATGGTAGATCATAAATAGTCTCACCCACACTGTGAGAACAAAACAGAGTTGGACAACACAACCAACTTCAAAATACACACTAAACCATATCAGGCTGGGTGACTAAATTATTTCAATTCTCCCACAAATAACATCTACACTTGAGGAAGCAAAGACCCATCACTAATAGTAGGCCTACTTAGGGCAACAACAACAATTAAATACGAGAAGGGAATTTAATACAATACAAGCATTGCCTGAAAAATGGTCCTAAAAATGTCAGACACATGTCATATATCTCACTCCAAAAGGTTATATACTATCCCATTATTGGTGAGCACAAACAGTTGGATTACACCAAACTACAAAACTGCTGACAAAAATATTTCATTTAGCAACTACACTAAAATTAGTAACCCACAATTCCGTCACTACACACACTCTGATGGCAATACCATTACATGTTCTTAGGGAACAAATTTAGAAATGCAAAATCAGACATCATCAAATTCCCATACCACAAAGATTGTGAAAGATAAATACATGTACATCACAACTATCTCCATGAACCAAACTTTGACGAGTCAGGATATAAACCTGAATAAAAGCAACTCCACAATCATGAGATTATACAGATCCAAAAGTCAATACACTATACATGCAAACATCATTATGCCAAATTTTCAATAGCATGTACAGTAACAGTTGTACAAAAACATACAAGGAATCTTGAACTTCATACAATGAAAAGGAGTAGGGCCTACACAACTGATGGTGCGGCAAAAACATCCTATCTCTTTCACAAGAGCTGACACCAATAATGTGGATCAGAGGCAGCTTGAGCTGGCACCGGTAATATGCGGACTCCTCTGTTAATATATTCCACAAATTAAGTAATGGCATTTGGCAACTGGCCCCAGATAAAATATACTGTGGGCCTACTCATGGTCACCAGGACTGCCAAAACAGGTACACACATGTGAGAATAAATTGCAACCCCTAAATACAAGGGAAACTTCCCTACTTTTTCCTTCGCTTTGCCATCTGGCAAACTAAATGAGTGGCCATTGAAGCTGACATGGTGGCTATCACTTAAAACACTCACAGTAGGAGAAACAAAAACTTAATTCTCATGCCACCTCTACATTACAAAAACTAGCAGCTTCAAGAACAACTGGCTTAATAGTAATCGGCTCAGCCTCCTCAAAAAGTAAATCTTTCATACAAGAAATCGAAGGAGAAAAAGTAACTGGGTCAGGTGACTGCAATTTATCAACCCTGTCTGCATTCAAATTTTCAGAACACTTGAATAATAGAAAATCTAGCATCTATGCAGCTTTGATGCTATTGACCACATTTGTATTAACAGGACAAGCATCTTCATCCTCTTCACGTAAACAATTTGTGAAGGCACTCAAAATGATTTAAGCTTAAACACCGTTTGACTTTGAAATATTGTCTGGCACATACATTATTGAAATGAAATACTAGCAATGTACCCACAAAATATGACTTATTAAAATACAATAAGAGGCATAAATCATTGACCATACAAAACAGTCTGCGCACATACAGACAATAAAAATACAAATCCAAAATTTGTCTAACCTTACTGTAAACAAAAAGTACAAATTGCGACTCAAAAATTTCCAACTGACAGTCTTACAAAGACTTGTTAAATGTTACACAGTAATATGCCAAGGCAATTTAAATGCACAAAACGTCATAAAGTGTATATACACCCTTTTCACAGGTGTAAAATGTGTAAGAAAAATGCAGTTAGCTGAAAACCTTAAGTTTTCACATTAATATGTGTGCAACAAAAAATCTACATAAAAACACTTGATCCAAAAGCACAGGCCTACCACTGGCTCTAAAATTATCTGTTTATAAGAATAATTAATGTTTAAAAGATCCACAAGGGACACAACTGCCTTCAAAAAGTAAAACAGATCTGCAAAATAGCTTGCATAAAAATGTCAAATATTACATAAAATTCCATAAATGGAACTTTACAATTTAAGTAGCACAACATACAATTTAAACAAAATATATCCGTTGATGAAGTCCTCAGGTTGATGCAGGGAAGGCAAAAGCTAGATGGTGACCATCGCATCCATTGTTCGCGACGAAAACGCGAAAACGATTACATCAATCCTCAGGAGAAAACCTATAGACCAGGATTTAAATCCGGGTAAAAACCGACATAATAATATTTAAATATTCAACTCAATGTTAAAAAAGCGTATTGAGTAGCAATATTGAAAAATGTAGAAAAATGGCAAATACAATCCTGTCTAAGATGCCATTTGTAGAGACAAACTGGAAAAGAGAGTGAGCCCAAAGGACAAGACCCCAAACAGAACTTTTTATTATAAATTATGCTAATCACAAAGTTGGATCAAACACTTGAACACTGACATATGACATCAAACATATAAAATAATCTCCTGTACTGATTTTAATCCTCCAATACTATAGCACACAATACACAATATAATTGTATACACAATGCACAGCACAGTCACTTATATTAAGGGCAAAAGGTCAACACAAAAGGACCCTGGCCACACACAAGTTTACAATGATTCAATCAGACCTAAACATGACAATATTTCTGGAATGAAATGATGATTTGATACAGAACAATACTCACAGATAACTATATGAGCTTATCCCTCCCAGATAAATATTATATGGAGCATAGCTCTGACAAAATAGAGAGAAATACCTTGACAAAAATAAATGAGCTCTCTCTTGCTCAAAGCTAAAATGAAAAGAGAGTGAGCCCAAAGGTCGCGACCCCAAACAACCTTTTTTTAAATAAATTATGCTAATCACAAAGTTGGATCAGTTACTTGAACACTGAGGGCGCACTTGGGTTCCCTACAGTTATGTCAGGAAATGGAAATTTTCCTCCATAATATATTTTATAGAATTACTAAATTTTTGTCTTCTAGATTTAAAAGCCATTGCAGAACCTCACCCAAATTCCTTATCAAAGGTTCCCACAATGAGAGCTCACAAAATTGCTGACTAAAGTTAATGGATATGTCCATATGTTCCCCAGAAAAGTAACATAAATTTTTAGTAAAATTATAATTATTAGTGAAGGTAATCTGATGACAAGCGAATTACAACAATACCTTTGTAAACCCATTGTTTTAAGGGTGACTGCTCTATATTCCGACAACCCTATATTCCGACACCCCTATGTTCCGACAACCCCTCATGATTTACATGGGGTTAGGGTTAGGGTTAGCGTTAGCGTTAGGGTTAGCGTTAGCGTTAGGGTTAGGGTTAGGGTTAGGGTTAGGGTTAGAGTTAGGGTTAGCGTTAGGGTTGGGGTTAGGGTTAGGGTTAGGGTTAGGGTTAGCGTTAGCGTTAGGGTTAGCGTTAGCGTTAGCGTTAGGGTTAGCGTTAGCGTTAGCGTTAGCGTTAGGGTTAGGGTTAGGGTTAGGGTTAGGGTTAGGGTTAGGAAAATACACCAGGGTTGTCAGAACATAGGGGTGTCGGAACATAGGGGTGTAACCATTTTAAGGGGTTTTTCCCCACAACCTACTTCCTTATGACCAATTATTCCAGTGGGTCAAGTGGAAAAGCTGAGTGTCCCTTATGGACTGCTAGTCCTGAGCCCTGACCTTAACACTGACTTTTTGGGTCAAGTTGGAAGTTTGAACAGAGAACAAGGAGGACTTCCTTTGTCAGCTAATTTTTAAGGTACACCACCCCAGGATAGGTGACTATGGTGTTCACCTTTGTTCCGTTTTTTGTTACCGTCGCATTTTTTTTCTCAGCACATTTTTTTTGCTTCGCATTTTTTCAGTCGCATTTTTTTTTACGGTCACAGTTTTTTCCTGTTGCTTTCTTCCCGTCTCATTTTTATTTCTGTGGCATTCGTTTTCTGTCAATTTTGTTTCCTGTTGCATTTTTTTCCCCCCGTCTCATTTTTTTGGTCGCATTTCTCCACCCCCCCACATTTTTTTTCGCGGAGGAGGTTGAACTTTGACCCTAAGTACAGCTTCACTCATTTCAGCCAGCGACAAGCCTATGGTGTTCCATATGTGCTACCTTTTGTCAGATTTTTAAAAACTTAAAAAAATGTTTTTTTCGTTACGTTTCTTTTTTTTAATCCTATTTTTTTTGTTTAACGTCGTATTTTTTTTTGTCGCATTTTTTGGGGGGTCGTTTTTTTATTTTTTGCATTTCTTTTCTGCAAAACAACCAACATAAAAGAGAAAGTAGCATTACATAAGTAGAAATAGAGTTAACCAAATGCTTCTTTATACAGATAGGATTTTAAACTGTTCTTGAATATGCCAAGTGAATTTGAAAGTTTCTCACAGTTTCAGGTAGGGAGTTCCAAAACTTCTCTCCCCCATTGATGATTCGCCATTTTTTCCTGAAGGAGTTTTTGTTGCGCAGACCGTAAGCCACGATGCCCTGGGGCATATAATCGCACAAGATCACTTCAATATGCTGGGGCATCACCTTGTAAAATCTTGAAAATAATGAGGCACAGTTTATGTTTAACTCCTTGTTGGATGGGGAGCCATTGCAAGTCGGCAAACACGGGTGCGATGAGGTCTGTTTTCTTGGTGTACGTGATCATCCTTGCCGCGATATTCTGTAGCCGTTGAAGACGAGAGGTGTATGCTGTTAATTCCATATAAAAGCGAGTTGCATGAATCTATCTGGATGTTATAAAAGCATGGACAATGGTTTTGGCAGCATCCCTTGTGAGGTGATCCGGTATTCTGCCAATGCTAATTGACATAAAAACAGCCTTAGATATTGCTGTCACCTGGCTTTCCATTGTCATAGCTGAGTCATCAAACATCACACCTAAATTACGAACATTAGTGGAAGGCTCAATGTGAGCATCACCAACTCTAATGTTCAATATTGACTTTCCTAATTTGCTGTTCGAAACCTAGAATCTGAATTCAGTTTTTTGCATCATTTAGCTTAAGAAAGTTCTGATTCATCCATGTTCCGACATCGTCGATGCAGTGTTCGATGACTTCTCACTCCAGCCGTCAAACTCCAGCCGCCAAACTCCAGCCGCCAAACTCCAGCCACCAAGTTCCAGTTGCCAAACTCCAGCCGTCAAACTCCGCCGTCAAACTCCAAACACCAGACTGAAATGAAATAAAATTCGGGACAATGTGTTAAGGAAAATGTGTTTACATGCTGAAAATTGTGCATGGTTTTTCACTATCTCCTCCTGACTCACACAACAGATTAAGCCCAACTTTTCACAGGTTTGTTATTTCATGTACATTGTATATGGTTGATCAAACAAAACATGAACACTGTCTGTGACTATTTTGCCCACAATAGTAGTGGGAGGGACTGGCCAGAGGTCAGAGGTCAGTGACCACGTCCGACCAAATCAAGTATTTTTACATTTGGTCACTAAACTCAAACAGAGGAAAGTTTACCCTACATGTACAAACTGCTCCGTGATTTTAAAATTGTTTGCCTCTGCTGGATATCCAATCTGGATTGAGCCTGACCAATACTCTGACTATGCATTCATTTCTTGTCCTGTTCTATGATAATTGGTGGAGTGTTGTGGCCTACTGATGCAGACCTCACTGAACAGATCAGACTTGTTATCATCACCACACAAAAGGACACTTTAAATGTAGTTCCATCAGCCTGCGTGGCTTACGTTTTGATCTGAAAGTCTCCAAACTATTAATGAATGTCAATCACTCAAAAATAACAGCGATGCTGTTGATACCCCTCAGCCCTTATGTTGTAGCTACCGCAAAATATCACCAAACCATGTTTGTATACCCAAGCATTGTGACCTTCACATTTAACCTGTGAAATTGAACTCATCACCTTTGACCTTTTCAACCACAAAACAATCCCAACTTTCCTTTCTCTAAGAGCAACCCCCCACTTAAATTAAGGTCCGGAAACCAGATAGCTATGACTCAACACAAAGACCTGGACCTTTGACCTTATTCAGCCCCAAAACAACTTTCCTTTCTCTAAGAGCAACCCTCCACCCAAGTTACATGTCCAAATACCCTTTGTAACTCAAGTTACAATCCGGAAACCATTTAGTTATAACTCACCATCGTGACCTAGACCTTGACCTTTTCAAGTAAGTGGCATGGAAAATGTTATCTTTTGTTATTTCTTTTTCGGGAATTAAAATTGCTGGAGAGTGCAGCTTTTTTAATTCAAGCAAAACTGAATACAGAAAACTAAAAATAGCGAAAGAAGTTCTGAAAAAATCGTGCATTTCAGGATTGTTTATATTTTTGCAATAAAAATAAGCAACACAAATTTGAGGGGTTCTCTTGACGATTGGTGTTGGTATGAGCTTTCTTATCACTGAGTCCCCAAAATGAAACTAATCAAGAAAGTAGCATGGACAATTTGAATAATCAAAAGCTAAATTTGGTTATTTCTTTATTTAGGAATTTACCTTGCTGGAGAGTGCAGCTCCTTTACTATAGGCCAGTCAAGACATCTGCTTGTTGCCGGGTAGATCACTTTGCCCTTTCGAGATGGTGAGCCTCAGATGCAACACAAACAAACGATTAAAACAGTCAGTTTCAGATAAATTGCTTTACCTGAGAAGTTGGTGTAAACTTCAAGCAAAACTGAATACAACAAAATGAAAACAGCCAAGAAAAGTTCTTGGAAACTCGTGCATATCAGGATTCTTTTGGCTGTTGCCATTAAGATAAGCAACAGACATATGAGGCGGCATCTCAAATGCCGCAAAGAGTTCTCTTGACAATTGGTGCTGGTATGAGCTTTCTTATCACTGAGTCCCCAGAATGAAACTAATCAAGTAAGTGGCATGGACAATTTTAATAATCAAAAGCTAACTTTTGTTATTTCTTTATTTAGGAATTTACCTTGCTGGATAGAGTGCAGCTCCTTTACTATATGCCAGTCAAGACATCTACTTGTTGCGGGTAGATCACTTTGCTCTTTCGAGATGGTGAGCCTCAGATGCAACACAAATAAACGATTAAAACAGTCAGTTTCAGAAAAATTGCTTTACCAGAGAATTTGGTGTAAACCTCAAGCAAAACTGAATACAACCAAAATGAAAACGGCGAAAAAAAGTTCTCGGGAACTCGTGCATATCAGGATTCTTTTGGCCATTGCAATCAAGATAAGCAACAGACATATGAGGCGGCATCTCAATTGCCTCAAAGAGTTCTCTTGACAATTGGTGCTGGTATGAGCTTTCTTATCACTGAATCCCCAGAATGAAACTAATCAAGTAAGTGGCATGGACAGTTTTAATAACCAAAAGCTAACTTTCGTTAATTCTTTATTTAGGAATTTACCTTGCTGGAGAGTGCAGCTCCTTTACTGTAGGCCAGTCAAGACATCTACTTGTTGACGGGTAGATCTCAGATGCAAAAAAGAATTCAAACAAAATTCCACAGATGAAAAAAGTAATTTAATAATGAAAATATCACAACTTCAAGAGAAGATCTTACACTCTACAAAGAAGAAGATCTTACGGGATAGGGCTTGCACAAACTCCAAACTGCAAACTTGAAACTGCAAACATGAACATACAAGCTGGAAACTACAAACTGGAAACTACAAACTGGAAACTACAAACTGGAAACTACAAACTGGAAACTACAAACTGGAAACTACAAACTGGAAACTACAAACTGGAAACTACAAACTGGAAACTACAAACTGGAAACTACACACTGGAAACTACACACTGGAAACTACAAACTGGAAACTACAAACTGGAAACTACAAACTGGAAACTACAAACTGGAAACTACAAACTGGAAACTACAAACTGGAAACTACAAACTGGAAACTACAAACTGGAAACTACAAACTGGAAACTACAAACTGGAAACTACAAACTGGAAACTACAAACTGATAACTACAAGCTGGTAACTACAAACTGGTAACTACAAACTGGAAACTACAAACTGGAAACTACAAACTGGAAACTACAAACTGGAAACTACAAACTGGAAACTACAAACTGGAAACTACAAACTGGAAACTACAAACTGGAAACTACAAACTGGAAACTACAAACTGGAAACTACAAACTGGAAACTACAAACTGGAAACTACAAACTGGAAACTACAAACTGGATACTACAAACTGGATACTACAAACTGGAAACTACAAACTGGAAACTACAAGCTGGAAACTACAAACTGGAAACTACAAGCTGGAAACTACAAACTGGAAACTACAAACTGGATACTACAAACTGGATACTACAAACTGGAAACTACAAACTGGAAACTACAAACTGGAAACTACAGACTGGAAACTACAAGCTGGAAACTACTAACTGGAAACTACAAGCTGGATACTACAAACTAAAAACTACAAACTGGAAACTACAAACTGGATACTACAAACTAGAAACTACAAACTGGAAACTACAAGCTGAAAACTACAAGCTGAAAACTACAAACTGAAAACTACAAACTGGATACTACAAACTGGATACTACAAACTGGAAACTACAAACTGGAAACTACAAACTGGAAACTACAAACTGGAAACTACAAACTGGAAACTACAAACTGGAAACTACAAGCTGGAAACTACAAACTGAAAACTACAAACTGGAAACTACAAACTGGAAACTACAAACTGGAAACTACAAACTGGAAACTACAAACTGGAAACTACAAACTGGAAACTACAAACTGGAAACTACAAACTGATAACTACAAACTGGAAACTACAAACTGGAAACTACAAACTTGAAACTACAAACTGAAAACTACAAACTGGAATATTCAAACTGCAAACTTTAAACTGTATAATACAAACTTTATACTAAATGCTAAAACTACAAACTGGAAACTACAAACTGGAAACTACAAACTGGAAACTACAAACTGGAAACTACAAGCTGGAAACTACAAACTGGAAACTACAAACTGGAAACTACAAACTGGAAACTACAAACTGATAACTACAAGCTGGTAACTACAAACTGGTAACTACAAACTGGAAACTACAAACTGGAAACTACAAACTGGAAACTACAAACTGGAAACTACAAACTGGATACTACAAACTAGAAACTACAAACTGGAAACTACAAGCTGAAAACTACAAGCTAAAAACTACAAACTGAAAACTACAAACTGGATACTACAAACTGGATACTACAAACTGGAAACTACAAACTGGAAACTACAAACTGGAAACTACAAACTGGAAACTACAAACTGGAAACTACAAACTGGAAACTACAAGCTGGAAACTACAAACTGGAAACTACAAACTGGAAACTACAAACTGATAACTACAAGCTGGTAACTACAAACTGGTAACTACAAACTGGAAACTACAAACTGGAAACTACAAACTGGAAACTACAAACTGGAAACTACAAACTGGAAACTACAAACTGGAAACTACAAACTGGAAACTACAAACTGGTAACTACAAACTGGAAACTACAAACTGGAAACTACAAACTGGAAACTACAAACTGGATACTACAAACTGGAAACTACAAACTGGAAACTACAAGCTGAAAACTACAAGCTGAAAACTACAAACTGAAAACTACAAACTAGATACTACAAACTGGATACTACAAACTGGAAACTACAAACTGGAAACTACAAACTGGAAACTACAAACTGGAAACTACAAACTGGAAACTACAAGCTGAAAACTACAAACTGAAAACTACAAACTGGAAACTACAAACTGGAAACTACAAACTGGAAACTACAAACTGGAAACTACAAACTGGAAACTACAAACTGGAAACTACAAACTGGAAACTACAAACTGGAAACTACAAACTGGAAACTACAAGCTGGAAACTACAAGCTGAAAACTACAAACTGAAAACTACAAACTAAAAACTACAAGCTGGAAACTACAAACTGGAAACTACAAACTGGAAACTACAAACTGGAAACTACAAACTGGAAACTACAAACTGGAAACTACAAACTGGAAACTACAAACTGAAAACTACAAACTGGAAACTACAAACTGGAAACTACAAACTGGATACTACAAACTGGATACTACAAACTTGAAACTACAAACTGGAAACTACAAACTGGAAACTACAAACTGGAAACTACAAACTGGAAACTACAAACTGGAAACTACAAACTGGAAACTACAAACTGGAAACTACAAACTGGAAACTACAAACTTGAAACTACAAACTGAAAACTACAAACTGGAAACTACAAACTGGAAACTACAAACTGGAAACTACAAACTGGAAACTACAAACTGGAAACTACAAACTGGAAACTACAAACTGGAAACTACAAACTGGAAACTACAAACTGGAAACTACAAACTGGAAACTACAAACTGGAAACTACAAACTGGAACTACAAACTGGAAACTACAAACTGGAAACTACAAACTGGTAACTACAAACTGAAACTACAAACTGGAAACTACAAACTGGAAACTACAAACTGAAACTACAAACTGGAAACTACAAACTGAAACTACAAGCTGGAAACTACAAACTGGAAACTACAAACTGGAAACTACAAACTGGAAACTACAAACTGAAACTACAAACTGGAAACTACAAACTGGAAACTACAAACTGAAACTACAAACTGGAAACTACAAACTGAAACTACAAACTGAAAACTACAAACTGGAAACTACAAACTGAAAACTACAAACTGGAAACTACAAACTGGAAAACTACAAGCTGAAAACTACAAACTGAAACTACAAACTGAAAACTACAAACTGGAAACTACAAACTGAAACTACAAACTGGAAACTACAAACTGGAAACTACAAACTGGAAACTACAAACTGGAAACTACAAACTGGAAACTACAAACTGGAAACTACAAACTGAAACTACAAACTGAAACTACAAACTGAAAACTACAAACTGAAAACTACAAACTGAAAACTACAAACTGAAACTACAAACTGGATACTACAAACTGGAAACTACAAACTGGAAACTACAAACTGGAAACTACAAACTGGAAACTACAAGCTGGAAACTACAAGCGGAAACTACAAACTGGAAACTACAAACTGGAAACTACAAACTGGAACTACAAACTGCAAACTACAAACTGGAAACTACAAACTGGAAACTACAAACTTGAACATTTAAAATGGAATCTACAAACTGAAAACTACAAACTGGAAACTACAAACTGGAAACTACAAACTGGAAACTACAAACTGGAAACTACAAACTGGAAACTACAAACTGGAAACTACAAACTGGAAACTACAAACTGGAAACTACAAACTGGAAACTACAAACTGGATACTACAAACTAGAAACTACAAACTGGATACTACAAACTAGAAACTACAAACTGGAAACTACAAGCTGAAAACTACAAGCTGAAAACTACAAACTGAAAACTACAAACTGGATACTACAAACTGGATACTACAAACTGGAAACTACAAACTGGAAACTACAAACTGGAAACTACAAACTGGAAACTACAAACTGGAAACTACAAACTGGAAACTACAAGCTGAAAACTACAAACAGAAAACTACAAACTGAAAACTACAAACTGAAAACTACAAACTGGAAACTACAAACTGGAAACTACAAACTGGAAACTACAAACTGGAAACTACAAACTGGAAACTACAGACTGGAAACTACAAGCTGGAAACTACAAACTGGAAACTACAAGCTGGATACTACAAACTGGAAACTACAAGCTGGAAACTACAAACTGGATACTACAAACTGGATACTACAAACTGGAAACTACAAACTGGAAACTACAAGCTAAAAACTACAAACTGAAAACTACAAGCTGGAAACTACAAACTGGAAACTACAAACTGAAAACTACAAACTGGAAACTACAAACTGGATACTACAAACTGGAAACTACAAACTGGAAACTACAAACTGGAAACTACAGACTGGAAACTACAAGCTGGAAACTACAAACTGGAAACTACAAGCTGGATACTACAAACTGGAAACTACAAACTGGAAACTACAAACTGGATACTACAAACTGGAAACTACAAACTGGAAACTACAAGCTAAAAACTACAAACTGAAAACTACAAGCTGGAAACTACAAACTGGAAACTACAAACTGGAAACTACAAACTGAAAACTACAAACTGGAAACTACAAACTGGAAACTACAAACTGGAAACTACAAACTGAAAACTACAAACTGAAAACTACAAACTGGAAACTACAAACTGGAAACTACAAACTGGAAACTACAAACTGGAAACTACAAACTGATAACTACAAGCTGGTAACTACAAGCTGGAAACTACAAACTGGAAACTACAAACTGGAAACTACAAGCTGAAAACTACAAACTGAAAACTACAAGCTGGAAACTGCAAACTGGAAACTACAAACTGGAAACTACAAACTGGAAACTGCAAACTGGAAACTGCAAACTGGAAACTACAAACTGGAAACTGCAAACTGGAAACTACAAACTGGAAACTACAAACTGGAAACTACAAGCTGGAAACTACAAACTGGATACTACAAACTGGATACTACAAACTGGAAACTACAAACTGGAAACTACAAGCTAAAAACTACAAACTGAAAACTACAAGCTGGAAACTACAAACTGGAAACTACAAACTGAAAACTACAAACTGGAAACTACAAACTGGATACTACAAACTGGAAACTACAAACTGGAAACTACAAACTGGAAACTACAGACTGGAAACTACAAGCTGGAAACTACAAACTGGAAACTACAAGCTGGATACTACAAACTGGAAACTACAAGCTGGAAACTACAAACTGGATACTACAAACTGGATACTACAAACTGGAAACTACAAACTGGAAACTACAAGCTAAAAACTACAAACTGAAAACTACAAGCTGGAAACTACAAACTGGAAACTACAAACTGGAAACTACAAACTGAAAACTACAAACTGGAAACTACAAACTGGAAACTACAAACTGGAAACTACAAACTGGAAACTACAAACTGAAAACTACAAACTGGAAACTACAAACTGGAAACTACAAACTGGAAACTACAAACTGGAAACTACAAACTTGAAACTGCAAACTGGAAACTACAAACTGGAAACTACAAACTGGAAACTGCAAACTGGAAACTGCAAACTGGAAACTACAAACTGGAAACTGCAAACTGGAAACTACAAACTGGAAACTACAAACTGGAAACTACAATCTGGAAACTGCAAACTGGAAACTACAAACTAGAAACTACAAACTGGAAACTACAAACTGGAAACTACAAAGTTCAATGTTCACACTCCAAGCTCCAAACTCCAAGCACCAAACTCCAAGCACCAATTTACCTTGCTGGAAAGTGCAGCTCCTTTACTATAGGCCTGACGGGTAGATCTCTTTGGAGAAGGTGAGCATACTGCAACACAAAATACAATTAAAACAGTTCATTTCAGATAAATTGCTTTTAAGTAGGCCATTACATGAGCATGCATCACCGGTTTGGTGCCCGGCCTTGTCCAACCAACAAGACACTTTGGAAAGAGTTCATTTGAGTTTTCTTTTTTCTCTAGGTATTCCTAGAAAGGCTTTAAATATTCCTGACAAAGAACAGTGTTATCCAGTCCGATATATAAAGTTGGGACTTTCATTGTTAAATAACAGGGTCCATTTCCGTGCCAGTTTGGGGTTAAATTGCTTCTATAAATGTTTGATTTACCAATTGCTAATTGTTGTTGTTTACCCTATAGACATTATGATGTAGTGAAATTTCAAGACAAATGGGCGATAACAAATGTTGCTCATCACGCTCTTTTTTTATCGTTTTCCAAGGCTGTAGGACGTGATTCCCTCTGAAGTAAAATAAACCATTGTTTTTAGCATTCATTATTTTACTCAATCATCTAATGGCGCTGGGGTTGGGGTTCCTCTTTTTGGGGTTCCTCTGACATAAATTAAATAAGGGGTTGCAAGGAACCTGTTTTTCTGTTCCTTTTCTTTTTTAATTGGCTATTTCCACTGAACTATTTTTTTGCTATACATTTTAGTTGTTAAAAGAAATAATGTTCTAGCGCAGTTTGTATTGTTTTCTTTTCTATGTGTGTTGTGATGCAGCCTTAAAAAGCTACGGGCAATAACAAATCGTAGGGGGCACAATGTGCCCCCACCCGTCTGCCATCCCCACCCACCCCCGGTCCTGATACAGTTAAGAACACAGATTTGGTGAACATTCATCTCACATTTATAATTAGGAAAAAACACAAGTTAACTACTCTTAAAGATCCTGTAACTTTGCTAGGGGGAAATTGACCTATTATCAGAGTTTTAGCACTCGAGTCCAGGACTCAAACTCGAGTCCATCTCAAGTCACAATTTCGGTGACTCGGACTTGACAGTAACTTTTCTCAGATAGTGTATTCCAATTGCAGATTATTCTTCCTGCAGGGACAAAACCGCTCCAGATTTTTTGTGATAACTCAAAAACGCTACCACCTTTTGAAATGAAATTTTCACAGGTTAGTTGTATGGTATATCTACAACTATATAGGATTGAAACAAACAGTGGTTCCAATTTCCAAACGTATACAATCACTTTAACCATTCTTTGCACATATATATACCATAGGTCCCCCTGGTTGGTAGGCAGCTTGCAGCAGCTAATTATTTTTTCTCATTTTGTAATGAAGACAAAATACTATAGGAATTATGTCAACCTTTTAATCAGTAAAGTGATTGTTTGTTGTTGTGTTTTTGATGCCCCGATTTTTAATTACAAATAAATATAAAACTTGTCCCTTGTCCTGGATAAATTTGCATCAAAGATATTTGGTACAAACCACCTGGACAGAATTAGGGTCAACGCTACTAAAAAGGGGTTTCATTCATCTCATGACTTTGTTGTATAATAAACTTTGGATGTGAACAGTTAAACAAAACGTAGATAATTTTTTATACCAGATCATTTTTATGTTTAATTCTGTCTGTGTAGGATTGTAGTTTTAACCATAGCACAAGTAAAAGCAGTCAATTTTTGTTTTAACACCCCAAAGTGTGCCTAGACGTCTTGGTATCAAGAAGCTGCTGTTGCTATAGGTATAATACACTGGTTGCTATAAGTATACTACGTTCGGTTGCCACAGTTATAGTAGTGCCTCGCGTTCGCACAGTTTTCTAGTAAAAATAAGACATATCATGTGACGTGCTTTAAACCAATCAAAGGGAAGAACCATTTGAGGTGTCTACTACTATCTTGATTGAAACCCTCGTCTCACAATCGATTGATTTAGCTTGATGCGCTACATATTTGGCAGCACAGGCTGTATACTCCCAAGGGAGCTGAGATGGTTTAAGGAATGAAATAAATTGCCCGATGATCGGGGTGATAATGTTGGAGCACCATGGGCGTCACTGAGTGAGGGATTTGAGCGCTATATAAGAAACCACTATTAATATTATTATTGTTACTATTATTAACCCATACTTACCCAAAGCCTGATAATTGTTTGTCAGTTGCACCAAGTCTGGGTTGAGAGTCCCAAGAAAGAAAAACATGTTGAGTTGAAGCAACGAGAACCAGATGAGCAGGAAGAGTGAAGGCAAATATAACAAACAGGATCTGAGAGATGGATAGCGTAACTTCTTCACGGCTTCAGTCACGCTTTGTGCGGAAGCATCTTCTGTAATGGAGAGATCCCTGTCCTGTGGTGATTTAGAGTTCCTTTCTTCAGAACTGTTTCCATTAATGGATGTGTTCTCAGTGAGTTTGCTCTCTGTGGCTGGTTGTGTCCTGTGTGCTGTCGAGGTGTTTGTCATGGCTGGGGATGCCACACGTACACTTCTCGCCCCATGGTGTGGCTTCTCTGATGTTGAAGGGTGTGGCTTCTCTGATGATTGGGTGTCATCTGTTGATGGGTGTGACTCTTTTTGTGATGATGTGGCATCCTCCGTTGCTTGGTGCAGCTCTTTTGATGATGCAGTGTTATCCGTTGCTGGGTGTGGCATCTGTGGTGACGTGCCATCCTCTGTTGCTAGGTGTGGCTCTGGTGATGAGGCGGAGTCATCCATTGCTTGGTGCGGCATCTGTGGTGATGTGGCATCCTTCATTGCTGGGTGTGGCTCTTGTGATGAGGCGGAGTCATCTGTTGCTGGGTGTGGCTCTTGTGATGATGCAGTGTCATCTGTTGCTGGGTGTGGTTCTTGTGATGATGTGGTGTCCTCTGTTACTGTGTGTGATAGCTTTGATGTGGTGTCCTCTGTTTGTGTGTGTGGCACCTGTGATTTAGTGTCCTCAATTTCTGGATGCTCAATCTTTGATGATGTGTTGTCCTCGATGGCCACATCATTATTGAGCATAGCTCTATTCTTTTCTGTATTGAACAAAATAAATGACGTTTATTCTTTCTATGAGTTGAATGGAAGTATGGCAAAACTAAAATGATATTGTTCCTGACAAGGTCACTAGTGCATGTCTATGCAGTGTGAGAGACTGTGAGTGACCAGAAGATCTGGTCACTCACAGGCCCTAGTGACCGAATTATAATTTGCAGTGTCCATATGTGTTTTATAACACACCTCTTACCCAAATATGAAAAACAAACATATATCATTATTTTTTTAGCTGAACTGTTTAATTCAACAATTGACTCATGAGCAAGACAACCATGAGCAAAAATTAAAGGGATTGTATACGTTTGGTAATTGGAACCCAGAGTTTGTTTCAATCCTATATAGTTGTAGATATATATACCATAAAACTAACCTGTGAAAATTTCATTTCAAAAGGTGGTAGCATTTTGAGATATTAATCTTGAGCGGTTATGTCCATGCAGGAAGAATAATCTGCAATTGAATACACAATCTGAGAAGTAACGCTTCTCAGATTCAAATTTTGGGGTATATAAAGTGATATTTATTTCTATAACTGCAGTTCTTTGAGGTGAAAAGTTTCTCAAAATGCATACTATCCAAAAGCTGTTGTACTTCTTACCAAGTAAGCTTTTATTGCCATTAATTTTCAGAGTCATTACCAAACGTATACAGACCCTTTAAAGGACCTCTTTTAGTTTCCCTAGTTTATATTTTTTAACTTGCTGTTCACTGTTCACATCATGAGAGGGCGCTGTAACCAGTACAAAATGTTGAGTATGGTGCCCGGTTTTGGAATTATTTTCTGCAAATTATGCGCGCGATGTCTTGACGCACATCTAGGTCATAGTTGCACAAACTTCATGCACTAGCCTATATTATGGGGTTTTTTTGCCAACCAGGATAGAGAACCAGCAAGAGGTGTTTTATACTATACGAATAATGAATGTTTATGAGTGCAATGGTGAAAATATTATGAGTTGAAAGATGGAATGCTCCATTCACTGAGGTTGAATGCTCCATTCGCTGAGTTGAATGGAACAAGCCATCTTTCTACGAATTAAAATATTCTCTCCAATGCATGAATGCAACACCCATCAAGTAAATCTTAAAAATTTCGAGCAGAAAAACAAAATTTTCAGAATAATGTAGGCCATTCTGCTATTTATACTTATTTATTAATTGTA
Source organism: Plazaster borealis (assembly GCA_021014325.1). Lineage (NCBI taxonomy): Eukaryota > Metazoa > Echinodermata > Asteroidea > Forcipulatida > Labidiasteridae > Plazaster > Plazaster borealis. The sequence continues at coordinate 14,850,809 of CM037468.1, read as the reverse complement.
AAAACAAGAGCCTGTAAGCTGCTGTGTACAGCGCCTGCGCCCACATAATGCTATGGTCTACCGTGCACAGGTGTGACACGTGTGAGCTTGTGGCAGTCTAGCGTGCAATAGTACAAAAAGATAGTACCAGAAATGCACGCTGTATAAAACCAAAAATGCACGCTCAGTGACATACCATGAAATGGTGTGAATAATTAATGTCTCGTGAACTCCAATCCTCCAATCAAATGACAAGAATTTACTTGGGTGGTATATAAAACACATTATTGACTTGTCATAGCCCGTTTGTGGAATAATATACATGTTGAGTCTTTGTTTTCACTAAAAAGTTACCTATCACTGGAGAATACTGTCCCTCTTCTTCTGCATGAGATTCCTCCAAATTGAAAGTATAGATACCATCAACTCCTTCCATGTCACCAACAGGCACTTTCTTCCTGTAGTCATCAGGGGGTAGTGGGTAGGAGACATGTCCTCTCTTTGATAGTAAGAGACAGAGTATTGAGCACAGCCCCGCCCAGATGAAGAATGAAGTCTGAAGTGAGAACTCATAGGTCTCGTAGCCAAACTGAAAACAAGACGAGATATTTGGTTTCAAAGGACAATTGGTACAATCTCGATCAGGACAGAATAGACCTCTTGCATATGACTTCATAAGCCAGAAACAGCACCCTCATTGAGGTAATTGAAGACCTATTATTGATTGAGAGTTGTGCGCAGCGCATACACATTTCCATTGAAGTGATTTGAAGCTTTGTATGGTGTGGACAATAGGAAGTAACTATGAACAGTACACTTGCGGGTACAACCTTGTGTAAAATCTCTTTTTGGAGGAGTGTTGGCTCTGAAAAGAGACAGTTTTGGCCTCGACGTTTCGAACAGTAAATCTCCTGAAGACGAGCAGAGTACACTGTTCGAAATGTCAAAACTGGCTCTTTTCAGAGCCAACTCCTAGCTCCCAAAAGAGATTTTACACATGGTTGTACCCGCCAGTTTACTATTTATAGTTACTTCACATTTCCATTGTTTGACCTCAGCAATGACAGGTCAATGCAAGAGGTCTACTATATACTTTCATCCCAATTCTAGCCTCCCTTTACGCAGGTTTCCCTGCCGATTTAAAAAAATTCATTAAATTTCGTTTGAAAATGGACAATCTGTCGCATCAGCATTCAACAGCCTAAAGGGGTAATTCAATTTAAACAGTTCAGCATTTACTGGTTGAATAAGATCATTCAAATTCAATAGGCCGCAAAGATCATTAAATTTTGTGAAAGCAAGCAGCAAGAGGCTATAATTCATCCATTTGTTCTTTAATGATAGTCCTTTTGTACATTGTTAGGGTTTTTTATATCCCTCTTTAAGCACCTCCAACCAAGTCTTGTCTTTTTAAAAAATTTTTATCTTTGATGTTTTCTTTTATACTACATGTACGTGAGGGCCCCAAATGATCAGCTGTGCTGGATGGGTTACCCTCGTTAAATATGGTTTAAATAAATAAATAAATAAACAAATAAATAGTCAACCAATCAATTTCATCAATTGTAAATAGGTAGTAGAAATTCAAATGAATACCTACCAATCAAATAGAATGACTAAAACTAACCTGAATGATTGAAATATTCTAGATGAATAGTCTAGATTTAAAAAACAAATGCTGACGAATCAAAGCATCCAGACACAAGACATTATTCACTTTATTTACTCCCTGTTTCGTTGTCAAATGTAATCTTCTTTCCAAATCTTTCCTCCGAATGCGCACACGCTGTCAAATCTTCTAAACCATTTATGAAATACCCTTTTGCTCACACCTGTTTTTCTGCTATATAGTTAGCACATATATTCTTGCCGGTAAGCAGCTTTCTGCTATATAGTTAGTCTTGGTGAAAGACCTTCTCTGGTTGATTTGTCAATTTTTTGCTCTCACACACGAAACGCTCCAAGAAAAGGTCTAAACACTAAACACTAAACGGGAACGCTAAACATGTTATTTTTTTACTTCGCCTCAGACAGAAAAAATTATAAAATAAACTTACCTGCATATTTACAAATAAGATTTCAACTCCACTGAATATCAAAAGACAAATAGCTGGAAAGATGATGTAATGTAAGAAGTCTCTCTGGAACTAAATACTACTAAAAGCAAACTGGTCACCAAAAGACTGCCGAGTCAAAAAGAAAGAAAAAAACTAATATTTATGTTCAGTAATAGGTAGTCAGTTAATTATACACTGATAATACAAAATATAAACACAACGGACTTGTCTGACATTTTTCTGTCACAGCTCAAAACTGGTTTTATTGAACCCACAAGAGCATGTCTTTGCCCATATCAATTAAATAGCCAATACATGACAATGTAGGGTCGAAACGTCAGGCCACACTTAGTATTTTTTGCGTTTTCTTTTTTTTATAACACTGACCACACGTTACCTGTTTAGTTCTCGGCTAAAATTCTGTATTTGACTTTATCTACTTAATTTAGGTCATTCTATCCTAACCTGTCCGGAAAGGCGGATCATTCCTTGAAATCGTCAAATCATGGTTACAAAAACGACAAAATAAACTCCAGCCTGCTCCCCGATCATGTCACCAGACTGCTGAAGCTCTCGCACACAAACAAATTTGGTGCTGGCATGCACCAAAATAATTTCAAAAAACCTTGTCAACGACCGTCACTGACAGTGCCGAATTCAATGGCAATGTTTTCATCGTAAAAACGAGAAATCTTTAAAAAAAAATAAATAAATAATAATAATAATATATTGTATCCCAAACCATAATGCAGATAAGCGCCCCAATTCATTATTCAACTGGTTAGCCTAATTTCTCAAATAGAGGCCGGCATGTTTGAATCTATAGGAACGGTAGCCGTTAGGCACAAACATTTTTAATGGGATGATATACTTCGGAATCGGAACTATCAAATTATTCCTTCTATGATACAACTAAATGCATGATCATGTATCCATCAATCTAACTGAGATTAATCTTAATTATACTTACATGATGAACAAAGAATACGAGTACAGAATAAAGTGATAACTTGAAAAACAACGCATAAACTCAAGAGCAGAAAATCAAGATGTCATCGGGTCTTCGTACAGAATATAATAGCAAAACCCGCGAAAAATAACAAAGGATTGTGTTTTGCTGCGAGGGCGCTGTACAATAAAATAAGCTACACCACAAGTAAACAATACGTCACTAGTATGCTACGTCATCAAAGTAAGCGCAAATGAACTGGGGGGGGGGGGTTACTTCATACACTGGTCACATTCTTCCCCCTTTTGAGAAATTAGTCATCCTTGATCTAGCAACTTTTCTGATTTCAGTAATCAAGATTAAACAAATAAAAGTAAAATAAATAGTGCATGTTATTGTAATCTTAAAATTGCATACATTTACTTAAACAAAGATTTAAAGGGTGTGTACAACATTGGTAAGTATGAAAATATAAATGCTCACAGATTTGCACATAACTCACATGGTATATAAAGATGGTAATGGTAGAAAACTTCCCTTGAAACAGTTTTGCTTGAAATGCCATAGTTTTTACGAAATGAGTAAAATAATAGTATTTAAATTAAGTGTGCCCAGTGGTGTGGTCTATCAGATTATTGAATAAAATTTCATATTTTATGCAAGATGAAGGGTACATTTACTTTACGGTGAGTACATTCATAATAGTAAGTATTGTGTACAAGTACCATACCGCTAACGTAGAAAATGACGTGTATTCTAGCGGCTAATTAGGTATTAGTGATCGGATTTAATCACCTCCAAAATTGAGTGAGGCCAGTGGTGTGGTCTATCAGATTATGGAATAAAATTTTGTATTTTATGCAACATAAAGGGTACATTTACTTTACGGCGAGTACATTCATTAATAGAGTCTTGTGTACAATTAGTATACCATACCCTAAGGTGTGATAGAAAATGGCGTGTATTCTAGCGGCTAATTAGGTATTAATTAGTGATCGGATTTAATCACCTCCAAAATTAAGTGTGCCCAGTGGTGTGGTTTATCAGATTATAGAACAAAATTTGGAAAAAAATTTGCAAGGGTACATTTACTTTTGGGCGACTGCAAGTTTTCCAACAGTTGTGTATAAATGGTCTGATTGATGAGTTCTTAATTGTGGCGGCTAACTACTCACTAATTAGGTTGCTAAACAGTCTAATTCTTCCCTCGAGTATGCCCAGTGATATGTTTTCTCTGAATTTTGAAAAAAAATTACCGATAAAGCAGGATTAATAAAAAATTCGTTAAATTTGAAAAAAATTGCAAAACAGAAATTTCACCACCTTTTACCGCATGGATTCTAATTTTCCTGAATACGCGGCTGGCCAACCCCCGAATCCGCGGATGGAAAATCTGGCCCAATACGCGGGTAGCTTCAGTCTGGTAGAATGCGAGAAAGAAAACGTCTGCTTGAAGACGGGAGCCACTCCCCAAAAAACGGATAAAGATGGTTTGTGACTGTTGTAAAAACGCGTATTGTGAGTTCTTATGGAGACATTATACTCCTGTAGTGCGAATATGGGGGTTGGGAACAGCAGCAGGTGAGTTAAAAAATTAATTCGGAGTCGTTGGACTTTGCTTTGGTTTTGATGAAAAGTCACTCCCCTCTCCTCACACAGTCACACACTAAACCTGCTAACTAAATTACTCAGCCTCAGGCTCCTGTGTGAGTGTGTCAAATTGTTGGATGGATAATAATTTATTAATTGGATAATGGATGGGCTGGCACTATGTGTCAGCGGCATGCTGCCCTTGCTAATTAAATTATTATTCATGAAGGAAGGATTATTATAATCCTTGCTCTATGATTTAATTTAGACTGGATATTTTACCGGCAACGCCAATGAAATGGTAACATAATATTAATAACATCTTCCAAAACGATATTTCGCTGGCAGATCGTATAGCACCCTCTATGACGCATATACAAGTAGCCGACAATTTATATTTTTTTCAAATTCCCAAACTGTTGATGTTCATGAACTTTTGTTTGTATTGTACTTAGCGGGGATTCGAACGCGGAGCGTGGTGTGGTGGTTAATACGTTGGAGGCATTCAACTGAGCTTCGCAACAGTGCCAGTGCCTTTTTAGTCATGTTAGTGGTTGAAAATCCCCCAAATTTAATACGTTAGAATATAATGTCAGCTACTCGTGTATGCATCAAAGAGGGCGCTTTGACTTAATAGCATTTACAGTAAAACTTTTAGCCAGTACCGACAATCCGCTTCACTATAAAAACAAAATGGCTTTTCACTTCTTCATCTCTGGGCGGCTGGCCAAATTTGAATTTGTTAAAAGGATTTGTTAAATATGTTGTTTTACTAAAAGTGTAATGCGATAAGAAATTATTTTGGTGTAAAGATGTCTTTTGTTCTTTTCTATTACAGCTTTCTGGGCTCTGGGGATAACAGCATTACAACAAGCAGATTACCTTGGTATTTACTTTATGTGAGTAGAACCTGATGCAGTTCATTAATTTGTTGTGAAATATATAAATGATTTATTATAAACAGAATTTCAATTTTTCCTTTAAAGGGTGTGTACAACATTGGTAAGAATGAAAATATAAATGCTCACAGATTTGCACATAACTCACTAGCCCTGGTAGGACGTCAGTCAGTGCCACTGCACTGACGTCCTGGGTATAAAGATCCTTTACAATGCGAACAAAATTTTGAGTAACATTTTAAAATATTTTTACCTAATTTGAGAAGCTGAAACTCCATTCACTTATTCTTGGTGCCTTTAATTACACTTTTGCTGAGTTCAAAACCTATCAAATACATCCATGAATGACATTATTTCCGAAAATAAGTCCAAGTTGTGCACTGGCGCTGCGACTCCGTCGTGTTGCCACCCCGAAGAAAAAGCGTTCAGTGTTACGGGTTAGACAGCGCCCTCTTTTGTGGACTTGGTTCCATGTCAGTTGAGGTTGTCGCAACGAATGCGTCAATTTCCATTTTATTTTCACAATAATGTCATCCAAGGATAAAATTGGCAATTCTGAATAGAGCAGGCGTAAGGTTCAGGACACAAGGAACATGTGAGTCACGTTTCAGCTTCCTCAAAAAGGTAAAAATATGATAAAAAATGGTTATAAATTTTGTTGCAATGCCTGAGGACCTTTATACCCTGGACCCCGTCGCGTTGTATGCAACGGAGGAGTCCAACCTGGGCTAATAACTCACATGAAAAAAGATGGTCATGGTAGAAAACTTCCCTTGAAATAGTTTTGCTTGAAATGCCATAGTTTTTACGAAATGAGTAAAATAATAGTATTTATCCTGCAGGATAAATTCCGATGTTGGAAAAAAAGGTTAAAACACATAAGGTTTTTTTTCGCTGTTTTCTCATGACTCCGAAGACTAATTTAGCTTAAACTTTCACAGGTTTGTTATTTCATGTATATGTTGGGTCACATAGAGTTTGGATACAGGTCTTTGGCAATTACCAATGTTGTACACACCCTTAACCACCCCAGGCCTGCCAAAATCAAACAGATGGTTTTGTTGGAATTTGGGTGGTTTGGTCCTGTGAAGAGTACCCACTAAATCACAGTCCAGAAGCACAGGACCTGTTCGAGTATGATGGGTTGTGTACTGTTCCAGTACATAAACTGTTGGAGTATGATGGGTTGTGTACTGTTCCAAAAAAGTAAACTGTTGGAGTATGATGGGTTGTGGAAGCTTTCTGGTAGAAATGGGTTAGGGTTAGGGTTAAAGGAACATTAAAGAATTGGTTTTTGTTAACAAAACAGTTGCTGGCAGTGTAAGCACTTTATATAATCCACCATATACATAAACTGACAAACCTGTAGAAGTTTGAGATCGATCGGCCATCTGGGTCACGAGAAAATAGTGAAAACCGATTACACATTTGCATGTGTTCAACATTGCATGAATAAAATGCTCATGAGCGATAAACTCCAATCGGAAATTAGTTTTATTTATTTCTCTTTAAATATGGCATTTCAGACAGAAATATTTCTAGGGATGTTTTCTAATATCATCATCATTAGACCGTGTAAGTTTTATGTAAATCTGTGATCTTAAAGAAAATTTTAATTACCAGTTCATGACCTTTCCATTATATATGGGTGCTGTTTTTTTTCCTACCCTTTCAAATCTCATGTGGCACACCTCACTTCTTTCAGTTCAGTGACCACTTCACTAATTGTTTGCCTTTATCACAAATTTTATGTCATTTATTAGCTTTTTTTTCTTGACCTCCACATCAAGAAACTAACAATTTTGATGTGTGGATGGAATCATTGCACACTTTGTGTGAGGGCTGCACTTTTGTCAGTTCGCAGACTGCGTAGATTTTGTTTCAATCATCAAAATTGAATTTTGATCAATATTCCATCCAATAATAATTGTGTTTGTTTCGTCTACAGAGTTGTTGCGTCAATCATCACATTACTTGAAGTGATTTTCTTATTTGAACCCTGTTATGAAAAATGCTGTTCGTAAGTACACTTTTCCTTTCATTCCTGTTTTTTTTTAAAACATGGGTCCTTTTCGAAACCACGCTTGGGCTTGGCCTCTGTCCACCAGGGCCCAATCTCATAGAGCTGCTAAGCACAACAATTTCCTTAGCATGAATTTTCTTCCTTGATAAAAACAGGATTACCAACCAAATTTCCACGTGATTTTCAGGATAAGCAAACAACAGCTGAATACCAGTAACAAGCAATATGCAACACATGGAAATTTGGTTGGTAATCCTGTTTTTATCAAGGAAGAAATTTCATGCTAAGCAAATTGTTGTGCTTAGCAGCTCTATGAAATTGGGCCCTGATTGAAGCCCCTAAGGAAAGCGCTGATTTCCTTAATTTACTGATGGCACCTAAACCAAAGCCCAATGGCCATTGTCGCTATGATTGTTTCACTATCGGACCAGTTTCATAGAGCTGCTTAAAGACATCGTACACGTTTGGCAATGACTCTAAAAATTAATGGCAATAAAAACTTCCTTGGTAAGAAGTACAGCAGCTTTGGATAGTATAATGCATTTTGAGAGACTTTTTACCTCGAAGGACTGCGGTTATGGAAAAATATATCACTTTTTATCCCCAAAATATGTTGAATATTGAGAAGCGATACGGTAACGCTTCTCAGAGTGTGGATTCCAATGCAGATTATTCTTCCTGCGTGGACATAACCGCTCCAGACTTTCGACAATATCTCAAAAACGCTACCACCTTTTGAAATGAAATTTTCACAGGTTACTTTTATGGTATATCTACAACTATAGGATTGACAGCTCTATGAAATCGGTCCCTGGTTCCAATTTCATAGAGCTGCTTAAGCAGAAAATATTGCTTAACAATTATCTTCTTAGCAGAAATGTGCAGGATACCAGTCACAAGTTGTACATGTGACATGGTAGTTTGGCTGGTAACCTGAGTCTGGTAGGCATACTTTTGTTGTGCTTAGCTACTTTTTGTGCTTAAGCAGCTCTATGAAATCGGGCCTTGGTCCCCGGAGGAGATGGGTCACCCTTACAGTCAGGGACTGTAAAGTCAGGCTTGTGATTTTCTCAGGATTTTTCCTGATTTCAGGATTTTCTTCAAATCTCCTTGAGCCTTTTAATTTTCTTGGAATATATAAATCAGTCGGTCAACAACGGGAAATTGTGTCCAAACCTGTAGTTTTGTATTTCTGGTGATGCACAGAGAGTCTGTAAACCTCCTGGATTGTAACATCTGGGCCCAATTTCATAGAGCTGCTGTAGCAGAAAATATCGCTTAACAATTTTCTGCTAAGCAGAAATGAGCAGGATACCAATCATAAATTGTACTTGTGGCATGGTAGTTTGGCTGGTAACCTTATTCTAGTAAGCATACTTTTGTTGTGCTTAGCTACTTTTTGTGCTTGAGCAACTCTAGGAAATTGGGCCTTGGTCCCCAGAGGAGATGGGTCACCCTCGGGACTGTAAAGTCAGGCTTGTGATTTCTCAGGATTTTTTTCCTGATTTCAGGATTTTCTTTAAATCTCCTTGAGCCTTTTAATTTTCTTGGAAGAAATATATCAGTCAGTCAACAAAGGGAGAAGGAAAAGGTCCACATTGTGTCTAAACCTGTAGTTTTGTATTTCTGGTGATGCACGGAGTCTGTAAACCTCCTGAATTGTCACATCTGGGAGGTTGTGGATCTAGAATAAGGAAGATCCCAGGCCAGCAAGCCATTTTCATCTTTGGTGAGGCTACAGTACGACCATCACAACTGTTCTACAAAATCAAAACTAATAGATCTGGGGTCGATTTCACAAAACTCTTCCTAATGTAGGAGCAGTCCTAGGCAATGCTAAGAGATAGGACTAGTCTTAAGTTAAGACCAGTTACTGGTCCTAACTTCAGATAAGACTAGTCTTATCTCTTTGTGAAATCAGCCCCTGTTACTACAAGTTAGTACATATAATTGTGTAGTCTTTAAGTCTTCGTATTTAGATTTGAGTTTTATTACATTCATATTTCAAGATTTGTTTAAATTAGAAACTATTCCTTTTTGGTTTTATAGGAAACAAGTAATGTTTTTACCTGTGAAATTAATAATTGAAATGAAATGAAATGAAATGAAAACAAGGAGTAATCATCCACTTTTTAATTTGGTTTTTGCCCTTTTTCTCGTGGAAACAATTCTCACCAGACCTGACAGTTGCTGTGGCAAGACGTGGACCATCGTCTCATGGCTTGACAATTGGAAAAGGAGTACCATCTACATCGCACTCTCAGTCATATGTTATCTGGACCACAAAAACACCTGGGCAATTGTTGCTGGTAAGTCTTGAACCTCCGTAAAAACTAACCCTTAATTTGACCTCGGTGTCTGCCTTAATGTCCAATGAAATATCCTGACAGAAAGTGCATGTCAGCCTTACCCCCCCCCCCCCATCTGGTTAACTACATTGGTTGTGGTCTTTTGTTTAACTAACCACCCAGCCTGTGGTCTTTTGCTAAACTAACCACCCAGCCTGTGGTATTTCGCTTACATGTAACTAACCACCCAGCCTGTGGTCTTTTGTTTAAAACTAACCACCCAGCCTGTGGTATTTCGCTTACATTTAACTAACCACCCAGCCTGTGGTCTTTTGTTTAACTAACCACCCAGCCTGTGGTCTTTTCGCTTACATTTAACTAACCACCCAGCCTGTGGTATTTCGCTTACATTTAACTAACCACCCAGCCTGTGGTATTTCGCTCACATTTAACTAACCACCCAGCCTGTGGTATTTCGCTTACATTTAACTAACCACCCAGCCTGTGGTCTTTTGTTTAATTAATCACCTAGCCTGTGGTCTTTTCTTTACCTACCCACCCAGCCTGTGGTCTTTTGTTTAACTAAGTACCCAGCGTGTGGTCTTTTGCTAAACTAACCACCCAGCCTGTGGTATTTCGCTTACATGTAACTAACCACCCAGCCTGTGGTCTTTTGTATAACTAACCACCCAGCCTGTGGTCTTTTGCTAAACTAACCACCCAGCCTGTGGTATTTCGCTTACATGTTACTAACCACCCAGCCTGTGGTCTTTTGTATAACTAACCACTCAGCCTGTGGTCTTTTGCTAAACTAACCACCCAGCTTGTTGTATTTCGCTTACATTTAACTAACCACCCAGCCTGTGGTCTTTTGTTTAACTAACCACCCAGCCTGTGGTCTTTTGTTTAACTAACCACCCAGCCTGTGGTCTTTTGCTAAACTAACCCACCTAGCCTGTGGTATTTCGCTTACATGTAACTAACCACCCAGCCAGTGGTCTTTTGTTTAACTAACCACCCAGCCTGTGGTCTTTTGCTGTACCTAGGTTGCTTACTGTCCCTGCATGCTGTGCTATGTGCCATGCTTGTTTGTGTCTCGATCCGAGGGCAGACCAAAGCGCAGAGAGACGTGGAGCGAGACCGATACCAACCGCTCTCAACACACATCTAGATTTTTTAAATTGTAAAGTTTTGGAAAATTTGTTGACGTCAATTGTGAAATTTTGATTGTGGTGAAGACCTTGAACTTATTGTATATCTCACTCAACTATGGATGTACACAAAAATCTTGAAAGCAAGCACTGCCTAACCAAACGTGTACTTGATTCAATTGCAAATGTCAAATAACTTGTACGATACTTGTACATTGTACAACATTGCGAAGTTAAAAGAAACAGCAAGTACAAGTTTTCTTGGTGTTGTGCACCCCCTTCGCCCCCTTTTTGTTGTTGTTGACGTTATCGTGACAGGTGACTGCCCCGCTTATAAGCCACAGTGGCTTGTCGAATCGGATGCTGTGATAAATGTTTGTTTGAGGAAGTGAAATACGATACTTTAGACCCCAAGATTGCCATTGCTTGTTTCAATTGCCACAATCAAAATAAACATTTGTTTAATGTTCGTGCACACACTCCGAGACCTTTTTTCTTTTTTCTTTTTTAAACAAAAATGGAATCACAAAATGTCATTATATTTTTACAGGTTGGTTTTATGTATTGAAAACTAAAGGGTATGGTTGAAGTTACTTTTCCAAATAATTTGCTTTCGTTAAGAGAACAGTAAATTGTCAAACTGAAATACAGGTTAATCCCAAGTTATATGTATAAAACAAATTGGATATTTATTATTTAAAATTACGTTTGTTGTTCCAACGTTTATGAAAACCGCTTCCAAGTTAGATTAATCTTGGTGCTTAAATTTTGTTTGTTAATTTACATGTACTACTTTCAGCATATTATTGTGATAAATATATGATGTAACAAATTTGATATTTTTTATGAAAAATTTATTTTAGTTTATCTAAGTCCAAAGTTTTGATGTAAAGTCCCTGTATATTGTACACCAAAGCCGCCAAGGGAAAGGATATTTAACTCCTCAATTTTAATCAGATATTGATTTTTAAGATTCCAGTTTTCACACTCATTTTTTTAATTATGCTTGTGGTATTCAAATGTTAGGAGTTTTCCCATTGATTCATTCCCCGCCTCCCAAAATGTTTAATACCATGCCCGACATGGGGGAAGAGGGTCCCCCCCCAATGTTCCAATGCTTTAACACGCTATTTTCCTCTTGTACACAAGTACCCCACCCCCTTAAAATCCTCTAAAGAATTCCTGAGATTCAAGCACACAATGAAGACACAAAAAGGGGGGGGTCACCATGCCCCATATCGAGCACCAAATGCAAATGTTCAAATGTTTGTGATTGTATCCCACCTGGTACCATTAAGGTCCAATTTCATAGAGCTGCTTAAGCACAAAAGCTAGCTAAGCACGTTAAAATTATGCTTACAAGAACAAGTTTACCAGCTAAAATACCATTTCACATGTAGCCTACGGTATCCTGCTTATTGTTGCTTAGCAGAAATTGTTTAAGCAATATTTTCTGCTTAAGCAGCTCTATGAAATTTGGCTCTTTTTTTCGTTTCTCTGCTTACCACGGAATTCTCTGCTTACAGCCGATAGAATCACTTTGTCAGCACTGTAAGCGCATAATTCTGCGGTAAGCAGAGCCATGAAGATGGAACTCAAAGTCATTTTCCTAGCACCCTGCTAAATCAACATGCAACACGGTTGAAATGCCAACCCCTGTTTAAAGGCATCGTACACGTTTGGTAATTGTCAAAGACCAGTGTTCTCACTTGGTGTATCCCAACATATGCATAATATAACAAGCCTGTGAAAATTTGGGCTCAATTGGTCATCGAAGTTGCAAGAAAATGATGAAAGAAAAAACACCCTTGTTGTACAAATTTGTGTGCTTTCAGATAGGAATAAAAGGCTTCTAGCTAGAAGTCTTTTATTATTTTAGTGAGAAATTACCTCTTTCTCAAAAACTACGTTACTTCAGAGGGAGTCGTTTCTCACAATGTTTTATACTATCAACAGCTCTCTGTTACTTGTTACCAAGTCAGTTTTCATGCTAATATATATTTTGAGTAATTACCAAATGTGTACGATGCCTTTAATGTTGCAAAACGCAAACAGCAGATTCTGTTTTATTGTGAATTGAACTGGGCCCAGTTTCATAAAGCTGCTTAAGCTCAGAAAAAGTAGTAAATCACAACAAACTTATGCTTACCAGATTAAGGTTACCAGCTCAAATGCCAAGTCATATTGTATAATTTGTGACTGGCGTCCTGCTTATGTGTGCTTAGCAGAGAAGTATTAAAGCAGTCTTCTATGTTTAAGCAGCTCTATGAAATCAAGCCCAGGTTGGAACCAGTGTTGGCGCTGGGCAACTACCCTGCTAAATGCACCAATAAAGCACTAAAGTTTACTGGTTGAGCTAACTTTACATGTCTGGGTCCTGTACCCTTTTAAATACAACACAAAGCAATAGAGTATGAGGTTTGAGTTGATTGCTAAATGTAATAAAATACAAAACACTTTTTACAACTGGTGCATCATGTTGTATTTGGCAGGGTAAGGATTAAAGAGGGGCTCCAAAGTAATATTCAGTTTTGTGATCCACTCATTTTCCAATAGATAGAGTCCTTATATGGAAACGGGAAAACAATTACATGTCTGTAACCTCAGGTTAAAATGGTGTAAAATGCCACTGTGTTTGATACCCTTCAAGTGTAATTTGTTGTCAAAAACAAAAAATCTTTGATGACATCACATTTCAAATAATGGTTTGTACATTTTTGTACAGAGAATTTTTAGTTCATTTCTGAATTCTGATGATATTAAATCCAGATGAAATAGAATGACCTATGGTGTAAATGCAAAAAATAGTTAATGGCCTGATGTTTCGACCTTAGCAGAGTCTTTCTCGAAGGCTGAATGACAAGACAACACACATGATCAGGTATATAAGTGTAACAAAAGCATTCAAGTAGAAATACATGAACAGAGGCAGAGAGCAAACAGACAAGGCAAGACATTCAATCCAAACGGCATTGAGTTTCAGCTTAAATGGCTAGCGCAGAAATTCCTCTTCGGAATGTACAGACCCATTTGTTTTTTGCTGTCCGATTGCATCATGTTTTAAATTTCGCTGGTTTTCTTTACACCACCCTTGCGTGAGGTGGAGACTTGTTACTTTTTCCTCAGTTTCATGAGGACTCTATCTATTGGAAATTAATTGTATCACAAAACTCAATTTGACCCTGGAGCCCCTTTTTAAGTAATGGATTAACATTATACAGGACGGTGTTACCAGACTTGGGGTAAAACTTTGTATACTGTGACACTATGTGTACATGAAAAACTTGAACATAATTTTATTGTAACGCATCTTAATTTAATCAGAAATTAACAAATGCTGTTGTAGCCATCATAGACAGTGCAAGTCTTGAGTTGAGTCTTGAGTTTGAACATTTTTGAGAACCCATGATTTCCACATACTGTGCTTTAAAATCCCTAACCACCCCAGGCCTGCCAAAATCAAACAGTGGTTTTGTTGGAATTTGGATGGTCAAGTACTGTGAAAAGTACCCACTAAATCATAGTCCAGAAGCACAGGACCTGTTGGAGTATGATGGGTTGTGTACTGTTCCAGTACATAAACTTTTGGAGTATGATGGGTTGTGTACTGTTCCAATAAGTAAACTGTTGGAGTATGATGGGTTGTGGAAGCTTTTTAGTAGAAATGCTTAGGGGGTTAGGGTTGTGGAAAGGAAATAAAATTGCGCACTTTATAACAAGCCAAAATAAACATGCACAAGACTTGCACAGTCTATATTTTTTAGATTAAAGGTGCTATATGATCTTCCTTTCCCTTCCGTTTAAAAATAATTCAATGTTAACCTTCGGCCTGCTTAATTTGGTTGTAACGACCGAAATCAGCTGTTACATTTGTTTGTAGGTTTTCAGATACACTTTTTTTGAATATGACTCCATTTCAGAGGAAAATATGTTACCGAAAAAATGGTTCTAGTGTAAACTTCAAAATCAGTAAGCTTTCAGACTAAAATTAAACAATTATGTTTTTTGTTCTTACCAATCCCGTATTACACCTTTAAGTTGCAGCAGGCATACTGGGTGATTTTTCATTAACATCATAGTTCTGACCACTCTGCTGCCACCTAGTGTCAACAAAAGTCCCTCATTGGGTTTTTATTATGCATTTATAGTCTTCCTTCTATGCAGGCCTGGAATTTCATCTTTGAGTGGGCGAGGCCATTGTCATTTTGCAAAGGAAACTTCCATTGGGAAATCTGAAAGTCTATGGGAAAGTTTTGAAGGGGCACCAAGGCCAAGACCAGGGGCAACAGAGGTCATGACCTCATTGTAATTCCAGGCCTGTCTTTTAACAGTTCTTTAACCAGAGATCACTTTTTGTAATTAACTTTCTTTCTGTGAACTAACAACTTGTATGTACAATTTATTTCATGGATTTATGTCTCGTAAGATGTACATTAATATTTATTGAATGAAAATATTTTGTTATTTTGTTGTTTTTGATTTTCGTTGATAGTTGCAGGTTTTTCCATTTTCATTATCACCATCCAATATAAATGAAATGTATCCCAACTCATTGGGTAAGGGGATGAAAATTATTGGAGGTTTCTTTTAAAAACCCCCAAACCCTCTTAAATCCTCTTCATGAAGTTGTCTGATAGTGGAGGATTGAGGACTGTAGGCCCAAATAACAATTGCTTATCACTGGGCCAGGCAGACCAACATTATCAAAGTTCAAACATGTTGGTGTTGGGTGACCATAGAGTGGAGGATTGAGGACTGTAGGCCCAAATAACAATTGCTTATCACTGGGCCAGGCATAGCGATCTTATCTAAGTCCAAACATGTTGGTGTTGAGTGACCATAGAGTGGAGGATGGTGGAGGATTGAGGACTGTAGGCTCAAATAACAATTGCTTATCACTGGGTTGGCTTACTGATGTTATCCAAGTCCAATCCAAACATGTTGGTGTTGAGTGACCATACAGTGGAGGATTGAGGTCACGTGTAGGCGAGTGGGCCTAGGGATTAGAGGTGTTAATTTCCACTGCCATCCAAACTGTCCTGTCAAGAAACTCAATTCATAAATCGACCAATTACACCTACATTTGTTGTAACTTTTACACCTTACTTTTGTATCAAAATCGTGCCCTGTTGTCAAGCCTACAATACCGTCCTCTTGTCTCAAAGAATAAATCTTGCAGTTATTGCAAAAGGTTAAAGGCATCGTACACGTTTGGTAATTGTCAAAGACGCTCCAGTGTTCTCATTTGGTGAATCCCAACATATGCTTCAAATAACAAGCCTGTGAAAATTTGGGCTTAATTGGTCATCGAAGTTGCAAGAAAATGATGAAAGAAAAAACACCCTTGTTGTACAAATTTGTGTGCTTTCAGATAGGAATAAAAACTTCTTGGAAGAAGTTTTTATTATTTTAGTGAGAAATTACCTCTTTCTCAAAAACTACGTTACTTCAGAGGGAGTCGTTTCTCACAATGTTTTATACTATCAACAGCTCTCTGTTGCTCGTTACCAAGTCAGTTTTTATGCTAATATATATTTTGAGTAATTACCAAACGTGTACAGTGCCTTTAAACACTTAATTAATCCCTAATCAGGGTTTTATTTCTTTGTTTTTTTCTGTGTTAACGTGTTAATTTTAAGTTTGAATTATTTGCAAGTTTATAGCATTATTACAGTATTTTAGTTGATCTTGTCGATAAAGCTAAAACTATTTTAGGCTTAATGTGAAGGCTACGGAAGCTGTGAACACTGATCACCCAGGGTCCAACTTCATAGAGCTGCTGTGCATCAGCAGAAAATATGGCTTAAAGAATTTCTGCTAAGCAAATATAAGCAGGATACCAGTCACAGATTGTACATGTGACATGGTATTTCAGCTGAGCTGCATTTTGTGCTTAAGCAGCTCTATGAAATCGGGCCCTTATCATGGCCTTTGTCCCTCGTTCCAAAATATTTGTAAAGTGAAAATTACAACAACCCTTCAAAAAATGAAATTCAAGGCCCGGTGTAGGTTCGCTGTTTTCCTTACGGATTGTGAAGGGGGTAACCCTGTTTCAGCCCCAGGAGTAGGTGGCAACGTGCCCCTGGTGGCCATTGGTTTGGGTCGATAGCCCAAATCGGTTAAGTGTAGCCCTCACCTTGAAGTGGCTGTCCGGCCTTGTGATGTTAGGCGATCTCTCATAATTTTTTTTTAAAAATCAAGTATTTATTTGTCTTCCTTCTACAGCAGTGGTTTTGGACACTCTTGCAATACTGTACATGCTGCGCACGTATCAACAACAGGGAATCCGACACGCCGGCGATCGCTCCCCCGAGCAGGGCGCACCGTCTGCAAGCGGCTACTCTCGCTTTGATGAAAACAAGGCGAAGAAGGAAACGGATAGCCTCGTGGCGTCCTCAAAGGAGAAAGTGGAGCAGAGAGAATATGAGAATGAATACAAGGAGGATAAGACGAACCCGTTTGATGATGACGCCGACCCCGAAGGTGATGCAGGCATCTCAAGATACCCCCAGTATTAAAGGGGTTAAGAGTAGCAAGTTATTTTTGAACGGATTCTCTTTAAAATCCGGTCCCAATTTCATGACTTTGTTTCCGCAAAAGAAATCAGCACTTGGTCAAGAGTGGTGTGGGCAAGTTCAACTTTAATTTTAAGGTGCAGATCATCCTGGGAAAAACAAAATAATTTGAAAATACACAGTTGAAAGGAACTTTAGTCGATTTGGCACCCTTCTAAGCCGGTGTTCCGGGCTTGTTCCGGGCTTGTTCCCCCCAGGTCCCCCCCCTCCCTTAGCTACGCCACTGGTCAAGAGTGCTGTATGCAAGTGAAACTTGCTACCTACTCGTGTTAAAATACTCAGTTGTAAAATATCACACCAGAATCACATCTGTGAGTTAAAATTCCGGAGGTTTTTTTCCTAAAATGTTTAGCAGACTATTCCTGGGGTCAAGTCAGGCAAAAAAGGAAAACTCAGAAAGTTGTTTGTTGAAATCTAGTTTTATTTTATTTTGAGAAAAAACAAAGTGGGACATACCTTCAGTATTCCTTTAAGTAAATGATGTATATATATTTTTTATAAAACACTCCTACATGATTTTGTTTAAATTAAACAATGCAAAAATATTCTTTGTTTTAGTATGGTCAATGCCTAACTGTTTGCAAAATTTAATTTATTTGGATGTTAACGTAATTATTTAAAGATTGCAGAATATTTTGTACACGGTTTAAAACCTCACTGAATCATTATTTGATGTAGTACTATGTATTCTTTACGTGATGATTAATGCGCAACAGCACCATGGGTTACTAATAAGTAATTAGTAAAACAATAACATTAATGGTAAGCTCTTATTTATCAATTATTTGATGGGTGAATTGTTAAAAGACTACAAAATATAAAATGTCTAAAAGTAAGATTTTGCTTTCTGAAAGTAGGTCGGATTTGAAACTTTGCATGGTGGGAATAGACCTTTATCAATTGTGCGGCCATCTTGTTTTTTCCTCCAATCAAAATCATTGTAACCAAACCGAGGCTGGAAGAAAACATAGTCTGGATCCTATTTTGTACAATGAATGTTAGCATCCATTACCATTATAAGATACTGGTAACATGACCAAGATGGTGGCAGGATGATTAAAGGTCTATACAATCAAGTGAGGTTTATACAATCAAGTGAGGTCTTTCTCTTGAAGATGATCAGAGCGTACTGATCGAAACGTTGAGTTGTTAAACCACCGGTTCATCTCAGAACCACCACAGCTCGTAGAGAGAGTTGATTACATGGTGTCTCCGCAAACCTCACTTGATTAAAAGTTGACAAATCCTTTCTTTGTTTCCCTTCTGTCTTCTCTGTGTGTTATTACTGAAATATGTGAAGGGGTTTTTTTTCTTCACAACTCAACTTTAAGTTTTAATTTCGGTGCAATTCTTCCTAAATATGGTATGAGGTAACTTTGATCTTGTTCTTTTGGGAATGTGTAAATTATTCTAATAGATTTACTTCGCGGTGTCAGCATTAGTTTTTGTCAGTTGGTCAGATATCTTGTAACATTTGTTATTTGAACAACAACAAAAAGAATTTTAATAACCTTGATATTAATAAAAAAGTATTCATGCTTTAACAGGTATAAACAAAAAGTAAAAAGGGGGAATATTTCTAATTTTAAAATCGATAACAAATAACAAACTTTCATCAAGGATTTCATTGGCAATAAAGCGAGCACTCATAAAATTCAACCTTCCGAAGATACTTTTAGAGAATGGATTATGTTTTGTTAGGGGTTGTGTGTACGGTCACATTAGGCTTATTTTGATTGCGGCAATAGAAATAAGCAACGCTGATTCGTGGTGTCTTCTTCCTCCTTTGACAGTATTTCGGGTGGAAGTATAATTTCTCTGGTGGATTGGCACTGCTGGTGTTTAGTGAACTTCATGATGAGTTGTTGTTGTTGTTTTGTTGTTGTTTTTTATATTAATTTTTATTTAATTTTATGAGTGTTCTGTTTTTTTCATTTGATGATTATACCAAGTTCTATCAAACCATGTAAGCTTTTGTTTGAATACAAAAAGAGTGACCTTGTACATTCCACGGCCTTTCTGGCAGGCAAGATACTACATTGGTCATATGGGAAAATTTTACATTTGGATCATAATTATCCCCTAAAATTCAAGAGTTATAAAAATAAAAGCTGAACCAGTTTTGAGATATGTCCCTGTCTTAATATTAACAAATCAGACAGTGGAATCTCCATACCCTATCAGATTTGATGTTTTCCTCCATTAGGCTGTGTGCAAATCGTGCCTGCAGGAAGTCCAGGCTCTGTGGCTCTTTTGTAAACATGTGATGTCACAGGTCACATTGGTCTGTAGTTTGTCTTTAATGAGACATGTAGTGAATTTTAAGCAATAATTCTGTTATCTATAAAGGTGTGGAAAATAAATGTACTTGTGATCACAACGCAATGTTATCCAAGTTGGAATAGTGGCAAAATAATTCCCCACAAACACGAGCAATACGTAGGCCTAGTTATTTTTTGTAAAATATTTAACAACTAGCATTCTGAGCAATTTGGCAACTTGAAAACCCTCAACCCAAGAGTTTACTTCTATTTTTCTATAATAATCATCTAGTTTTTGTTGTTTGTTTCATTAATTGACAAGATTTTCAGAGTACAAACTTGTCAATGTAATTCAAAATGCAGGCATATTTGTTTTAGGCGGTTCGTGTCGTGAGAGCGGTTCGCAGGCGGTTCGTGGGTGATAGCGCCCTCTCGTGGGGAAAATTGTGACAAATCAATACGAGGTCTTCAACCAAGATTAAGGTGTATACAAACACGCACGAAGAAAGACTAGCCAGAGTGGCGTACATGTAGCACTATTTAGCGTGGTGGACAAAACTATCCTAGGCGCGCAGTGCGAGTGTAGTGAGAGACTATAGCGAGTATCGGTATTGAATATTCATGAATACAGTATCAATAAAAATGGACGATGTCTTATTGAGGATAGTTTTGATTTGTTGTCTTATCAGTTTTATTATGCGTTCAATTGGATGTAGTTTTGTTTTGTTCATAGGGCCCGTAAACGAAACAATTGAAAAAGTCCTTCAATAAAATTATAGTTCACGATGAGCCTTATAAGGCACTGAACACGTTTGGAAATTGTCAAAGACCAGTGTTCTCACTTGGTGTATCCCAACATATGCATAAAATAACAAGCCTGTGAAAATTTGGGCTCAATTGGTCATCGAAGTTGCAAGAAAGTAATGAAAGAAAAAACACCTTTGTTGTACAAATTTGTGTGCTTTCAGATGGGAATAAAACCTTCTTGCAAGAAGTTTTTATTATTTTAGTGAGAAATTACCTCTTTCTCAAAAACTACGTTACTTCAGAGGGAGTCGTTTCCTACAATGTTTTATACTATCAACAGCTCTCCGTTGCTTGTTACCAAGTAAGTTTTCATGCTAATATTAATTCTTGAGTCATTACCAAACGTGTACGATACCTTTAACAAACCAAAAACAAACATCTTGCGATTCAATATGAAATTGTT
Source organism: Plazaster borealis (assembly GCA_021014325.1). NCBI lineage: Eukaryota > Metazoa > Echinodermata > Asteroidea > Forcipulatida > Labidiasteridae > Plazaster > Plazaster borealis. Next base: position 14,829,827 of record CM037468.1, on the reverse strand, counting down.
CTCCGTTTATGTATTTTCTTTTTCTACATCCAAGTCGGTCTCAAATCGTCTTTTTCAAAATACTAACGGAGTTAATTCTAAAACAACGCCAGGGGTTAAAAAATGACGTCACAGATTACTAAGCGGCGAAGCCATTACCAAATCTGGTGTGATCTCAGCAACTGACGAACAACCTGAAGATAAAATAGAAAGACAGCAATATAATATTTTGCAATCGTTTGTTTTAAGTATATTATTATTTCAATGTTCAATATTACTAATATAGAGCCGTCCTCAATTTCAAAACGAACAAGTTTATGGGTTATTACCAGTCAGCGCCATTGCCAAACTGAACTCGTCTTTCAGGATATCCAGAACTTTTTTTACCCCTGCCTCGCCCTGAAAAAAATAAAAGAGCACTCAACAAAATGTATTGAAATAATATTGAAACTGTATCCCAACCCTCCGGTGCGTACTTCCACCGATTCCCGTTTGAAACTTTGTTTAAAATGACCGTAATATTAGTACTTACATTGTAAGCAAGACCCCAGAGTGCCGGCCTACCGATGAAGACGGCTCTAGCCCCCATGGCCAGTGCTTTGAGCACGTCGGTTCCTTTACGGACTCCACCATCGAGATAAACCTCAATGTTGGAACCTTTTACTGCCTCGATCACTTCTGATAATGAATCTATCTGTAATATCACATTGGAATATCACAATGATAAAATCGCAACGATCTAGATCCTTAAGTTTATTTCTGAATACGATATTGAACACATCTGTCTGTATTTTCATATTGAAACATTGAATACAACAATGAATAAAAGCAGATTTGACAAGCATACAATTTATTCTAGAACCTGTACTTTACCGTTGCGGATACGCCATCCAACTGCCGACCTCCGTGATTAGAAACTAAGATACCAGCGACACCGATGCTTGCCGCCATCTTGGCACTCTCAGCTACGAGAGAAACATGTTGAAAACAATATTACTGAGTATTTCTGCTTCGCCAGAATACAAAGTGTTTGTAATGTCCTTAATCGGGTGTCTGCTCGTTTTGGCGCGAGTTTTTACCGAGTTGTCTCCTCACCTGTGAGTATGCCTTTGAGAATGATAGGTAATGACGTCACACCTTTAAGCCGTTTGACGTCATCCCAGGTAAAAGCAGGGTCCAACAAGTTCTTCGTGCCCACGAGTGTTTCTCGGTCATGAACGTTCGGTGTATTCCCTAGACAAAGATAACCCAAAGCTCTTAGAACGACAACAAATTGTCAGAGAAATATCTGAACAATACAAGAAAAGTGTTGTAAAACTAAAAACTTAATTTGCAGTAAAAATCAACAGAGCTGCATTTATACCTTCCAGGATTCCTGTCAAAAATCTTCCTTTGCCTTAAATCTGTCTTGAAGATGTCAACTTGTATCCCAGCCACTAGATTTCCAGTCATATTGATGTATAGAGTCTTCAAAACCATTACTAAACACCCTCAAAGTTTAGGGGGTTGGGGTATGACTAGCCCAAAAAGGAGAATTCTTACCATTTTTCATATAAATATATTTCTTTTTTTAAGCACTTTTGATTAATATATACAGTAATTTTATTACTTTTATTACTGTACTCACCACAAGAGCCGTTGCGGGAAATGGTCTCAAGTTTAAACCGCTTTTTACCAGGCCAAGGCTGGTCAATAGTCACCACTAGTGCCTTGTACCGGCCGGACGCAGTGACCCTCCTGACGACCTCCTCAGTCTTCACTCTGTTCTTTAAGAAATTGAGTTGCATGAAGAGAAGGGTTTCTTCGGGAACTGATGCTGCCACGTCTTCAAGGGATGTACTGGCAAACATACTTAGGACCATCACTGTGCCAGCGCTTGCTGCGGCTGTTCAGCAATAAGGAGAGTAAAACAATTTTTTTTTTAAACTACCCGTAATTCTGGTTGTAAAGCCAAGGATTCTCAGAAATTTATAAAATTCTCAAATTAATCACTATATTAGCTAAGAACCCCATGGAGAGAAGACAACGAAGGAAGTTTCAGTTTTATATGTGGGAGGAAAACCCCACACATTTGTTCCAGCAAAAGACTCACGCAATCAGGTCGGAGCTGAAATCCCAATCCACCATGTGCCCCCGGGATTTGAACCTAGAGCTGGCAGGCGAGGAAAGATACCACCACGCCAACCCGACCGTCCTGAACAGATTAGCTCTCAAATACTTTTTTGTTTGAACATTATTTTCTTCAGCAAAAGGAAGAAGAAAGCATTGCCTACAAAATGAATTTCATGTGTTCATTCATGTTTTGAAACAGCACTTTTAAAAAAGTTACCAATATGGCCTAATAATACACCAGTACCTCTAGCAGTCGCCTTTTCTCCATCTTCATGTATGAAGCCGTGAACAGCAGTCGGACTGACCCCAACCGGAAACTCAATGTCATGACCCAGGATGCTCGTTCTGGTGACACGGTGGGACACGTCACGCAAGCAACGGGGTCGGAGCCGATACCTAAATTGTTAAACAGTAAGAGAGTGGCCAGCATGCCAAACTTCATTAGGTTGTTTGTCGATGGAGTGGCTTTACGATTTATTTCTTTAAGTTGACTTTAATTTTTAGCTTGCCAATTTTTTACTGCAAATTGCAAAAAAAATAGACTCGGGTTAGAATATACCCCTGTACTGATGACGTCATTGTTTGTTACTGATATAAGTTCTGAAACTGTGTTCTGCATTTCCGACTGTTGAGCAGAGACACAATGGTTTCCAACTCTTCTGCTGCAAAGTGGTAAACAAACTGTGACGTCGCCCCATACACACACCCCCACTGGGTCGCGGTGGGACCATTGAGGCGGAAAAACTACCCGGAAGTCTGGCAGTGCAGTGCCCTAGAATCGGTCAGGAATACGCTCATTCCTGATCAGTTTGATGGTTTGACTTCCAATATAGATCAATATTCTGACCCAGAAACAGATCAGCGGTCCAAATGGAACACATGGTCAGGTCTAATGTAAGGTGTAAGTAAGAGAACGTTGGGAGGCCACGACTGTTTCCAGCTCTGTATTTACAACTCCATGGTATTATTTTATTATCGCATTCATGTTACGCTTTGATCACCAGAACGAACACGAATACATTGATTTGAATGAGAAATGCTTGCATCATGCTATACATTATTTGACGGAGACTCGTTATTTCTGACAGTTTTATTCGGTGTATGTTGGAAGAGGGAGCTTACCTCAGAAAGGCCTTCACGTTGTCTCGAAGTGTCTGTCCCTCATCTGCCCCATCGCTGTAATAGCCGTACAAGGCCGACGGCAATCCTCGCTTTAAATACGGCTCAAAGTCTACAACACAGACGGGCTCTGCTGCCATTTTGTTGTTGTGATGGATCTTTTTGACAAGTCTGTATACAATTGACCTTGGCCGGACAGAAATGGCCTTTTTGTGTGCGCTTTGTTTCCTTTCAATGATTAGAGTTTTCACTTCTCGCTTCATGGGTTGGGGGGGGGGGGGTGCGGCGTAGCCTTTAGTCAAGGCGCACTCGGCACCCCCAGATGTCATGCACATACATTTGGCATTATACCCCGGGCCTGGTACTGCATCAAGAGTCGAAAGTGCTGTGGGCAAGTCTAACTTGCCACCTACTGGTGTAAAACTATACTCAGTTGTAAAATATCACGCAAGAATCACAGTCTTTGAGTTAAAATTCAGGAGGGTTTTTTTTCTTCAAAATGTTTGGCAGACTATTCCTGGGGTTAAGTCAAAAAGGGGAGGAACGCTCAGAAAGTTGTTGGTTGAAGTCTAATTTTATTTTATTTTGAGAATAAATGAAGTGTGATACATCTTCAGTATTCCATCAAGTACATGATGTATATGCATTTTAGATAAACACCCCTAAATGAATTCGTTTAAATTAAACAATACAAAAATATTCTTTGTTTTAGTACAGTCAATGCCTAACTGATTGAATATTTTAATTTATTTAGATGTTAACGAAGTTATTTAAAGATTGCAGAATATTTTTGTACACGGTTTAAAACCTCACTGATTCATTGGTTAAAGGCACTGAGGCATACACGTTTGGTAATTACTCGAAATATATATTAGCATATAAAACTTACTTGGTAACGAGCAACGGAGAGCTGTTGATAGTATAAAACATTGTTAGAAACGACTCCCTCTGAAGAAACGTAGTTTTTGAGAAAGAGGTAATTTCTCACTAAAATAATAAAAGACTTCTTGCAAGAAGCCTTTTATTCATATCTGAAAGCACACAAATTTGTACAACAAGGGTGTTTTTTCTCGCAACTTCAATGACCAATTGAGCCCAAATTTTCACAGGCTTGTTATGTTATGCATAATGTTGGGATACACCAAGTGAGAATACTGGTCTTTGACAATATTACCAAACGTGTTCAGTGCCTTTAGTGTAGTATTATGTATTCTTTACTGAATGACTAATGGGCAACAACACTGTGGGTTACTAATTAGTAATTAGTAAAACAATAACACAAATAGTAAGCTCTTATTTATCAATTATTTGATGGGCAAACTGTTAAAAGACTTTAGTTATCTAAAAGAAAATCATTTGATGATTATACCAAATTCTATCAAACCATACAACCTTTTGTTTTAATACAAAAAGAGTGACTTTGTACAATCCAGAGCCTTTCTGGCAGGCAATATACTACACTGGTCATATAAGAAGCTTTTACATTCGGCTCATTATCCACCAAATTCAAGAGTTAAAAAAATAACAGCTGAACCAGTTTTGAGCTTTGACGCTGTCTTAATATTAAAAATCAGACAGTGAAATCTCAATACCATATCAGATTTGATGTTTTCTTCCAGTAGGCTGTGTGCAAATCGTGCCTGCAGGAAGTCCAGGCTCTGTGGCTCTTTTGTAAACATGTGATGTCACAGGTCACATTGGTCTGTAGTTTGTCTTTAAAGAGACATGTAGTGAATTTTAAGCAATAATTGGTGTGGAATATAAATGTACTTGTGATCACAACGCATTGTTATCCAAGTTTGAATAGTGGCAAAACAATTACCCACAAACACGAGCAAACATGGTAATTATTTTGTGTAAAATGTTTAACAACGAGCATTCTGAGCAACTGTGCAAATTGAAAACCCTCAACCCAAAAGATTACTTCTATTTTTCTGTACAAATCATCTAGGTTATTTTTTTCGATAGAAATGGACAAGATTTTCAGAGCTCAAACACGATCAGTGTAATTCAACATTTCTACAGATGTAACTGTTATACTCCATAGGTGCTTTAGAAACCACGGCAACAATGACGTCACAGATTACTATACGGGGAAGCTTTTACCAAATCTGGTGTGATTTCAGCAACTGACGAACAACCTGAAGATAAAATAGAACGACAACAATATAGTATTTTGTAATCATTGTTTGAATCATATTATTTCAATGTTCTATATCCAACATTATACATAAAGAGCCGTGCTCAACTTCAACACAAACAAGTTTATGGGTTATTACCAGTCAGCGCCATTGCCAAACTAAACTCGTCTTTCAGGATATCCAGAACTTTTTTTACCCCTGCCTCGCCCTGAAAAAAATAGAAGAGCATTAAACAAAATGTATTGAAATAATAATATATTGACACTGTATCCCAACCCTCCGGTGCGTACTTTCACCGATTCTCCTTTGAAACTTTGTTACAAATGACCGTAATATTAGTACTTACATTGTAAGCGAGACCCCAGAGTGCCGGCCTACCGATGAAGACGGCTCTAGCCCCCATGGCCAGTGCTTTGAGTACGTCGGTTCCTTTACGGACTCCACCATCGAGATAAACCTCAATGTTGGAACCCTTTACTGCCTCGATCACTTCTGATAATGAATCTATCTGTAATATCACATTAGAATATCACAATGATAAAATCGCAACGATCTAGATCCTTAAGTTTATTTCTGAATACAATATCGAACGCATCTGTCTGTATTGTCATATTGAAGATTGAATACAACAACGAATAAAAGCAGATTTGACAAGTATACAATTTATTCCAGAAACTGTACTTTACCGTTGCGGATACGCCATCCAACTGCCGACCTCCGTGATTAGAAACTAAGATACCAGCGACACCGATGCTCGCCGCCATCTTGGCACTCTCAGCTACAAGAGAAACATATGAACAATATTACTGAGTATTTTTGCTTCGCCAGAGTACAAAGCGTTTGTAATGTCCTAAATCGGGTGTCTGCTCGTTTTGGCGCGAGTTTTTACCGAGTTGTCTTCTTACCCGTGAGTATGCCTTTGAGAATGATAGGTAATGACGTCACACCTTTAAGCCGTTTGACGTCATCCCAGGTAAAAGCAGGGTCCATCAAGTTGGTCGAGTCCACGAGAGTTTCTCGATTATAAACGTTCGGTATCCTAGACAAAGATAACCCAAAACTCTTAGAACGACAACAACAAAATAAGGTCAGAGAAATATCTGAACAATAACAGAAACTAGGTTGTATACGTAAAACATAACTTGCAGTAATCAACATGGCTACATTTATCTCCTTTAAACAGGTGTGTAGTTTGTCAGGATTATTTTCCTGATTCCAGGATTTCTGTCAAAAATCTTCCTTTGCCTCAAATCTGTCTTAAAGATGTCAACTTGTATCCCAGCCACTATAGATTTCCAATCGTATTGATGTATTAGAGTCTCCAAAACCATCACTTTAACACCCTCAAAGTTTAGGGGGTTGGGGTATGACTAGCCCAAACAGGAGAATGCTTACCATTTTTTCATAAAATTCTTTTGTATGCACTTGATTATTCTATACAGTGACACCTCTGATCAAGCCTCGCCTTAAAATGCGACTTTATTACTGTACTCACCACAAGAGCCGTTTGCGGGAGATGGTTTCAGGTTGAGACCGCTTTTACCAGGCCAAGGCTGGTCAATAGTCACCACTAGAGCCTTGTACCGGCCGGACGCAGTGACCCTCCTGACGACCTCCTCAGTCTTCACTCTGTCCTTTAAGAAATTGAGTTGCATGAAGAGAAGGGTTTCTTCGGGAACTGATGCTGCCACGTCTTCAAGGGATGTACTGGCAAACATACTTAGGACCATCACTGTGCCAGCGCTTGCTGCGGCTGTTCAGCAATAAGGAGAGTAAAACAATTTTATTTTTTTAAATTACCGGTAATTCTGGTTGTGAAGCCAAGGATTCTCAGAAATTTATAAAATTCTCAAATTAATCACTATATTAGCTAAGAACCCCATGGAGAGAAGACAACGAAGGAAGTTTCAGTTTTATATGTGGGAGGAAAACCCCACACATTTGTTCCAGCGAAAGACTCACGCAATCAGGTCGGAACTGAAATCCCAATCCACCATGTGCCCCCGGGATTTGAACCTAGAGCTGGCAGGCGAGGAAAGATACCACAACGCCAACCCGACCGTCCTGAACAGATTAGCTCTCAAATACTTTTTTGTTTGAAAATTATTTTCTTCAGCAAAAGGAAGAAGAAAGCATTGCCTACAAAATGAATTTCATGTGTTCATTCATGTTTTGAAACTGCACTTTTAAAAAAGTTACCAATATGGCCTAATAATACACCAGTACCTCTAGCAGTCGCCTTTTCTCCATCTTCATGTATGAAGCCGTGAACAGCAGTCGGACTGACCCCAACCGGAAACTCAATGTCATGACCCAGGATGCTCTTTCTGGTGACACGGTGGGACACGTCACGCAAGCAACGGGGTCGGAGCCGATACCTAAATTGTTAAACAGTAAGAGAGTGGCCAGCATGCCAAACTTCATTAGTTGTTTGTCGTCGGAGTGGCTTTACGATTTATTTCTTTAATTTGACTTTAATTTTTAGCTTGCCAAATTTTTACTGCAAATTGCAAAAAAAATAGACTCGGGTTAGAATATACCCCTGTACTGATGACGTCATTGTTTGTTACTGATATAAGTTCTGAAACTGTGTACTGCATTTCCGACAGTATTGAGCAGAGACACAATGGTTTCCCATTCTTCTACCGCAAAGTGGTAAACAAACTGTGACGTCGCCCCATACACCCCCCCCCCCCACTGGGTCGAGGTGGAACCATTGAGGCGGAAAAACTACCCGGAAGTTCGGCAGTGTGCCCCAGAATCAGTCAGGAATATGCTCATTCCTGATCAGTTTGATGGTTTGACTTCCAATATAGATCAATATTCTGACCCAGAAACGGATCAGCGGTCCGTGGAACACATGAGGTGCGTTTTGCGGCTGTAACCAATAATTGTTTCTGACGTCATAACCAAAACGGTAACCGAGCTCACAGGTCGGTTATCGTTCAGTCTGAACAGCAGAACCAACGACCAACAACCGAAACAGTTTTTGGTTACCGCCGCCAAAACGCACCCATGGTCAGGTGAAATCGGACTCGTTTTATTGTAAGATGTAAGTAAGAGAACGTGGGAAGCCACGACTGTTTCCAGGTTTTTTTACAACTCCATGGTATTTATTATCGCATTCATTTTACGCTTTGATCACAAGAACGAACACGAATACATTGATTTGAATGAGAAATGCTTGCATCATGCTATACATTATTTGACGGGAAGTCGTTATTTCTGACAGTTTTAGTCGGTGTATGTTGGAAGAGGGAGCTTACCTCAGAAAGGCCTTCACGTTGTCTTGAAGTGTCTGTCCCTCATCTGCCCCATCGCTGTAATAGCCGTACAAGGCCGACGGCAATCCTCGCTTTAAATACGGCTCAAAGTCTACAACACAGACGGGCTCTGCTGCCATTTTGTTGTTGTGATGGATCTTTTTGACAAGTCTGTATACAATTGACCTTGGCCGGACAGAAATGGCCTTTTTGTGTGCGCTTTGTTTCCTTTCAATGATTAGAGTTTTGACTTCTCGCTTCATGGGTTGGGGGGGGGGGGGGTGCGGCGTAGCGTTTAGTCAAGGCGCACTCGGCACCCCCAGATGTCACGCACATACATTTGGCATTATACCCCGGGCCTGGTACTGCATCAAGAGTCGAAAGTGCTGTGGGCAAGTCTAACTTGCCACCTACTGGTGTAAAACTATACTCAGTTGTAAAATATCACGCAAGAATCACAGTCTTTGAGTTAAAATTCAGGAGGTTTTTTTTTCTTCAAAATGTTTGGCAGACTATTCCTGGGGTTAAGTCAAAGAGGGGAGGAACGCTCAGAAAGTTGTTGGTTGAAGTCTAATTTTATTTTATTTTGAGAATAAATGAAGTGTGATACATCTTCAGTATTCCATCAAGTACATGATGTATATGCATTTTAGATAAACACCCCTAAATGAATTCGTTTAAATTAAACAATACAAAAATATTCTTTGTTTTAGTACAGTCAATGCCTAACTGATTGAATATTTTAATTTATTTAGATGTTAACGAAGTTATTTAAAGATTGCAGAATATTTTTGTACACGGTTTAAAACCTCACTGATTCATTGGTTAAAGGCACTGAGGCATACACGTTTGGTAATTACTCGAAATATATATTAGCATATAAAACTTACTTGGTAACGAGCAACGGAGAGCTGTTGATAGTATAAAACATTGTTAGAAACGACTCCCTCTGAAGAAACGTAGTTTTTGAGAAAGAGGTAATTTCTCACTAAAATAATAAAAGACTTCTTGCAAGAAGCCTTTTATTCATATCTGAAAGCACACAAATTTGTACAACAAGGGTGTTTTTTCTCGCAACTTCAATGACCAATTGAGCCCAAATTTTCACAGGCTTGTTATGTTATGCATAATGTTGGGATACACCAAGTGAGAATACTGGTCTTTGACAATTACCAAACGTGTTCAGTGCCTTTAATGTAGTATTATGTATTCTTTACGTAATGACTAATGGGCAACAACACTGTGGGTTACGAATTAGTAATTAGTAAAACAATAACACAAATAGTAAGCTCTTATTTATCAATTATTTGATGGGCAAACTGTTAAAAGACTTTAGTTATCTAAAAGAAAATCATTTGATGATTATACCAAATTCTATCAAACCATACAACCTTTTGTTTTAATACAAAAAGAGTGACTTTGTACAATCCAGAGCCTTTCTGGCAGGCAATATACTACACTGGTCATATAAGAAGCTTTTACATTCGGCTCATTATCCACCAAATTCAAGAGTTAAAAAAATAACAGCTGAACCAGTTTTGAGCTTTGACGCTGTCTTAATATTAAAAATCAGACAGTGAAATCTCAATACCATATCAGATTTGATGTTTTCTTCCAGTAGGCTGTGTGCAAATCGTGCCTGCAGGAAGTCCAGGCTCTGTGGCTCTTTTGTAAACATGTGATGTCACAGGTCACATTGGTCTGTAGTTTGTCTTTAAAGAGACATGTAGTGAATTTTAAGCAATAATTGGTGTGGAATATAAATGTACTTGTGATCACAACGCATTGTTATCCAAGTTTGAATAGTGGCAAAACAATTACCCACAAACACGAGCAAACATGGTAGTTATTTTGTGTAAAATGTTTAACAACGAGCATTCTGAGCAACTGTGCAAATTGAAAACCCTCAACCCAAAAGATTACTTCTATTTTTCTGTACAAATCATCTAGGTTATTTTTTTCGATAGAAATGGACAAGATTTTCAGAGCTCAAACACGATCAGTGTAATTCAACATTTCTACAGATGTAACTGTTATACTCCATAGGTGCTTTAGAAACCACGGCAACAATGACGTCACAGATTACTATACGGGGAAGCTTTTACCAAATCTGGTGTGATTTCAGCAACTGACGAACAACCTGAAGATAAAATAGAACGACAACAATATAGTATTTTGTAATCATTGTTTGAATCATATTATTTCAATGTTCTATATCCAACATTACATAAAGAGCCGTGCTCAACTTCAACACAAACAAGTTTATGGGTTATTACCAGTCAGCGCCATTGCCAAACTAAACTCGTCTTTCAGGATATCCAGAACTTTTTTTACCCCTGCCTCGCCCTGAAAAAAAATAGAAGAGCATTAAACAAAATGTATTGAAATAATAATATATTGACACTGTATCCCAACCCTCCGGTGCGTACTTTCACCGATTCTCCTTTGAAACTTTGTTACAAATGACCGTAATATTAGTACTTACATTGTAAGCGAGACCCCAGAGTGCCGGCCTACCGATGAAGACGGCTCTAGCCCCCATGGCCAGTGCTTTGAGTACGTCGGTTCCTTTACGGACTCCACCATCGAGATAAACCTCAATGTTGGAACCTTTTACTGCCTCGATCACTTCTGATAATGAATCTATCTGTAATATCACATTAGAATATCACAATGATAAAATCGCAACGATCTAGATCCTTAAGTTTATTTCTGAATACAATATCGAACGCATCTGTCTGTATTGTCATATTGAAGATTGAATACAACAACGAATAAAAGCAGATTTGACAAGTATACAATTTATTCCAGAAACTGTACTTTACCGTTGCGGATACGCCATCCAACTGCCGACCTCCGTGATTAGAAACTAAGATACCAGCGACACCGATGCTCGCCGCCATCTTGGCACTCTCAGCTACAAGAGAAACATATGAACAATATTACTGAGTATTTTTGCTTCGCCAGAGTACAAAGCGTTTGTAATGTCCTAAATCGGGTGTCTGCTCGTTTTGGCGCGAGTTTTTACCGAGTTGTCTTCTTACCTGTGAGTATGCCTTTGAGAATGATAGGTAATGACGTCACACCTTTAAGCCGTTTGACGTCATCCCAGGTAAAAGCAGGGTCCATCAAGTTGGTCGTGTCCACGAGAGTTTCTCGATTATAAACGTTCGGTATCCTAGACAAAGATAACCCAAAACTCTTAGAACGACAACAACAAAATAAGGTCAGAGAAATATCTGAACAATAACAGAAACTAGGTTGTATACGTAAAACATAACTTGCAGTAATCAACATGGCTACATTTATCTCCTTTAAACAGGTGTGTAGTTTGTCAGGATTATTTTCCTGATTCCAGGATTTCTGTCAAAAATCTTCCTTTGCCTCAAATCTGTCTTAAAGATGTCAACTTGTATCCCAGCCACTATAGATTTCCAATCATATTGATGTATTAGAGTCTCCAAAACCATCACTTTAACACCCTCAAAGTTTAGGGGGTTGGGGTATGACTAGCCCAAACAGGAGAATGCTTACCATTTTTTCATAAAATTCTTTTGTATGCACTTGATTATTCTATACAGTGACACCTCTGATCAAGCCTCGCCTTAAAATGCGACTTTATTACTGTACTCACCACAAGAGCCGTTTGCGGGAGATGGTTTCAGGTTGAGACCGCTTTTTACCAGGCCAAGGCTGGTCAATAGTCACCACTAGAGCCTTGTACCGGCCGGACGCAGTGACCCTCCTGACGACCTCCTCAGTCTTCACTCTGTCCTTTAAGAAATTGAGTTGCATGAAGAGAAGGGTTTCTTCGGGAACTGATGCTGCCACGTCTTCAAGGGATGTACTGGCAAACATACTTAGGACCATCACTGTGCCAGCGCTTGCTGCGGCTGTTCAGCAATAAGGAGAGTAAAACAATTTTATTTTTTTAAATTACCGGTAATTCTGGTTGTGAAGCCAAGGATTCTCAGAAATTTATAAAATTCTCAAATTAATCACTATATTAGCTAAGAACCCCATGGAGAGAAGACAACGAAGGAAGTTTCAGTTTTATATGTGGGAGGAAAACCCCACACATTTGTTCCAGCGAAAGACTCACGCAATCAGGTCGGAACTGAAATCCCAATCCACCATGTGCCCCCGGGATTTGAACCTAGAGCTGGCAGGCGAGGAAAGATACCACAACGCCAACCCGACCGTCCTGAACAGATTAGCTCTCAAATACTTTTTTGTTTGAAAATTATTTTCTTCAGCAAAAGGAAGAAGAAAGCATTGCCTACAAAATGAATTTCATGTGTTCATTCATGTTTTGAAACTGCACTTTTAAAAAAGTTACCAATATGGCCTAATAATACACCAGTACCTCTAGCAGTCGCCTTTTCTCCATCTTCATGTATGAAGCCGTGAACAGCAGTCGGACTGACCCCAACCGGAAACTCAATGTCATGACCCAGGATGCTCGTTCGGGTGACACGGTGGGACACGTCACGCAAGCAACGGGGTCGGAGCCGATACCTAAATTGTTAAACAGTAAGTGAGTGGCCAGCATGCCCAACTTCATTAGGTTGTTTGTCGATGGAGTGGCTTTACGATTTATTTCTTTAAGTTGACCTTAATTTTTAGCTTGCCGAATTTGTACTGCAAATTGCAAAAAAATAGACTCGGGTTAGAATATACCCCTGTACTGATGACGTCACTGTTTGTTACTGATATAAGTTCTGAAACTGTGTACTGCATTTCCGACAGTATTGAGTAGTGACACAATGGTTTCCCATTCTTCTGCAAAGTGGTAATTAAACTGTGACGTCGCTCCATACACCTCCTCCCACTGGGTCGCGGTGTGACCACTGAGGTGGAAAAACTACCCGGAAGTTCGGCAGTTTGCCCCAGAATCAGTCAGGAATACGCTCATTCCTGATCAGTTCGATGGTTTGACTTCCAATATAGATCAATATTCTGACCCAGAAACGGATCAGCGGTCCATGGAACACATGGTCAGGTCAAATCGGACTCGTTTTATTGTAAGGTTTAAGTAAGAGAACGTGGGGAGGCCACGACTGTTTCCAGCTCTGTATTTACGGTTACACCCCTATGTTCCGACACCCCTATGTTCCGACACCCCTATGTTCCGACAACCCTGGGGTCGATTTCACAAAACTCTTCCTAACTTAGGACTAGTCCTAGGCAATGCTAGGATAGGACTAGTCTTAAGTACTGGTCCTAACTTAAGACTAGTCCTATCTCTTAGCATTGCCTAGGACTAGTCCTAAGTTAGGAAGAGTTTTGTGAAATCGACCCCTGGTGTATTTTCCTATTCCTAACCCTAACCCTAACCCTAACCCTAACCCTCACCCTATGTAAATCATGAGGGGGTTGTCGAAACATAGGGGTGTCGGAACATAGGGGTGTCGGAATATAGAGCAGTCCCCGTATTTACAACTCCATGGTATTTATTATCGCATTCATTTTACGCTTGGATCACAAGAACAAACACGAATACATTGATTTGAATGAGAAATGCTTGCATCATGCTCTACATATTTGACGGAGACTCTTTATTTCTGACAGTTTTATTCGGTGTATGTTGGAAGAGGGAAGCTTACCTCAGAAAGGCCTTCACGTTGTCTCGAAGTGTCTGTCCCTCATCTGCCCCATCGCTGTAATAGCCGTACCGGAAAGACGCCAAGCCTCGCTTTAGATACGGCTCAAAGTCTATAACACAGACGGGCTCTGCTGCTGCCATTTTGTTGTTGTGATGTCCTTTGAATAATATGTCTTTACATAATTTGCGACCTTTGCTGGAAAAATGGCCTTATGGTGTGCGCTCTGTGTTAATCAGTTGGTTCATAGAGGAAGAAAATATCTATTCTTCCACCATTTGGTTTGATCAGAGGTAGAATTGGTTTTACTTCTCGCTTCATGGGCCGGGGGGGGGGGGCAACTGTGATTAAAAAGCATTATACTGCTCACAGGCAGAAAGTGTGATATTGTGGTTTGGCTGGTAACCTTATTCTTGTAAACATTAGTTTGATTTGCTTTATTTTTTTGCTACTTTTGGGCCCTGCCGTGAAATAATGAGTGGCAATGATCGAAAGTGGCAATGATCGAAAAAGTAATGGGTTTTTTGCCGTCAGGAACTCTTTTGGCAGAGGGGTTGGTTTGCCCGAAATTTTCACAGATAAAACAATATTTATAATACCAGGTAAAAGGTTTTTTTTTTTCTTTCTCGTCCAAATTTAAAAAAAAACTTGTTCCTGTGCCTGAGCTTTTTGTTATAATGTCATATTACATGTGTTTAAAACTTGCATATATAAGACTGTGCAAGTCTCGTGCGTATTGGAACGAGAAAACACGTCAAACGAATAACTTTGTTTTACTAAAAATCAAATCTTTGTTTTAAATTATATCTAATGACAACCTATGAACAACAAAAATACTCATTAAATTTTTATAAAATCTGTTTTTAGTTTTTTTAACACCAATAACGTGTTAACTATTATTGAAACAAAATTCAAACTCTGGGACAAGGATGCTTGTTTGATCTTAACTTTTCAGAAACCCCTTACAAGGATTCGCGAAGGTCACACGGGCGTAAAATTAACGCTTGACGCAGTTTATAGAGGACGTTGACGCCTCAACAACCATAGACTGCAATGAAAAGGCTTCCCGTTGCAATTACAGTATCTGGCGATTATCATCGCGCATCCAAAACACTCGTTTACATAAGTTTTGTTATCGGAGGTGAGCACAAAATTCTTAGTTTTTGGCAGTAACCGGAAGCTGAGGTCAAGTTTTATTCTCGGGTTTTCTTCGTTATATTTGTTGAATTGGTTTTACTTTCATATTTTTTATAACTAAGTATTACATTCCCAACAACATATACATTTTTCATGGTCATAAACCACGTGAAACTAAAATAATTGACAAAACAAAATCTTACCCACGTAAATCTCCATATGGTTGGGACCACAATGGCCCCGGAAATTGCTAATTTGCAATTAGTTCAACAAAAACATAACTATAGCTTGCACATTTTTCAACAAATAGGAAATTTAAAATTGTGTGTCATAATTTCCACATAAATTCAAGAGTTTGAAAATAACACCTGGACAAAGCTTTGAGATGAGCCCCTCTTTCTTCATTATGAAAAATTGATCAAAATCAGACAGTGCAATATATGTTTTCTTCAATTTGGCTGTGTACAAATTGTGCCTGCAGAAAGTATGGGCTCTGTGGCTTTTTTATTAACATGTGATGTCACAGGTCAAAGGGTTTATATAGATGAATTTAATTAATTATAGGCCTAGGTGATTGACTTTGCAATTTCGTTTCTAAATATTATAGTCCTTAAAAACTCAACTTTTAAGTTGCAGTTTCGATGCCTTTTCTTCTTCAAAATAAGTTTCAGGTAACTTTGATCTTGCAAGTGTGTGAATTATATCGTCGCATAATAATTATTTCATGGTGGGTGTCAGCATTGATAGTTTCAACTGACATTTCAGATAATATCTTAAATAATTAGTAGAAAAAACACAATTGATACTGAAACATTTGTCATTTGAATATATTGAATTTTAGTAACCATTTTAAACTTACTTAGTGCTAAGATTTCTTTCCCTTAAAAGAACACGCCATTAAACTTATTTTTAAAGACGCAGGCTCGTCATTGAGCAAAACGACAAATTCGTGCCACGAAAAGTCACCTTTGAACCCTGAAGGGTAAGCAACTCTGTGTGTGGCCAGTCAATTCAAGTCTAAAAATAGCACAGCGCGCGCGGTAATTGACACGCTCATTAAATATGCAGCAACTTAAAAATTACTGTAGCATGATAGGCGCCAGCCTACCTGCAGGATGATCCAAAAGCATCAGTTCACCTCTATTAATTAGTGAACGATCTCAGTGGATTATTTTATGCAGTGAATTTATGATCCCGCTACATAAATTTAATAATTTTCTACGTTTAGGTTTAGGTGTAGGCCTAAGGGTAAAATAAAGAGTAAACATGCATGGTAGAATATGAATATTAATTGTTTCAATGCCAAATAGTGTATTTTCAGGGCATTACATGATTATTTTGGTCTCTCCTTTTAAGGAAGGGAACATAAGAGGAACAAAAGTTTGGGTCAACAATAATTGTTTATGAGACAAATAGATTTTCAAAAAATGAAACATGTCTGACAATGTACAAGCGTTAAACAATGATGATCTGAAATGGCACTTTCTGTGTTTGAAGGAATGAACTCTCTGCACTCATTCATTTTGAGGGAAGGCCAAAGTAATTGTTTTCCAAGTTACATTCACAATTATTATTGTGCAGAGAATCAAGTCTGCTTCATAGTCTATGGCGACCAACAATAAACAAACCAAATTGGCTTGTGCAACGTGACACAGGAATTAGACCTATGTCAACTTTAATGGTGTTGTTATAACAACCTTTCATAGCCGAAAATGAATACTTTCCAAAGTATCCATCTTGGATTTGTGAGGATTAGACCAAGACCATTATAAAGTCCAACACTTCTCAAACTAATTAGACCAACGTTTCTGCTTATAAGTTAAAATACCCCAGTTGAATGTCAACAATCCCAGGGCACATTTTCCCGACCATTCAACAATATTGGATTAATGTTTAGGAGGAAGCCATTTGTCGTCGTCATCGCCATCCTGTCACGACTTCCACGCAGAGGGTGCTGTTTCTATTACCAGAACAGCAATGACAAACAACGAAAACCGCGAAATACATTCTCCTTTCAGGACGAATGACAGAGGGCGCTATTGAGACTTTTTAGCAAATACTCAGGCCCTTTTCGAAACGACCGGCTTCGGCTTTGGATTCGGCTTCAGCTCCGTTCTCTCGTCTGAATCCCTGAACGCATAGCACGCGTATAGTCAAAACAACTGATGGGCCTAGCTAGCCTGAGCCGAATCCGAAGCCGAAGCCGGTCGTTTCGAAAAGGGCCTATGTACGCGTTAATTTGCCGTGGAATGAGGTGCATGCTGGTCTAGTTAGCGACACATTTGATCGCTAACTAGACCAGCATGCACCTCATTCCACGGCTAACGCATGCGCACGGAGTATTTGCGAAGTAGTCTATGCATCTTATAGGCAATTATTTTACCCCACCATGTCATTGTAAAACAATAAATCATACTCCAGGAGCTTTGTAAAAACAACATAAAGGACGTCACAGACGACCATAAGGGGAAGGCATTACCAAATCTGATGTGATCTCAGCAACTGACGAACAACCTGCGGATAAAATGGAAAGACGGCAATATTTCGTATCTATTTGCTTTCGTCATTGATAAAACAATACTCCTATACTTTGACATGTCCTCAACTTAATGAAAAAAATGTTGATGTGTTATATTACCACTCATTGCCATTGCCGAACTGAACTCGTCTTTCAAGATATCAAGAACTTTTCTTACCCCGACCTCGCCCTAAAAAAAAAAAGGAACATTAAAGACATTTTTGATAGTAGAAACTGTATCCAAGCTCAATGCGTATTTTTACTGATCTTAGTATCGGCAACGTTTTAAAAAATACCGTAGAATTACTTACATTGTAAGCGAGACCCCAGAGTGCCGGCCTACCGATGAAGACGGCTCTAGCCCCCATGGCCAGTGCTTTGAGTACGTCGGTTCCTTTACGGACTCCACCATCGAGATAAACCTCAATGTTTGAACCTTTTACTGCCTCGATCACTTCTGATAATGAATCTATCTGTAATATCACATTAGAATATCACAATGATAACATCACAACGATCTAGGTCCTTAAGTTTATTTCAGAATACGATATTGAACACATCTGTCTGTATTTTCATATTGAAACATTGAATACAACAATGAATAAAAGCAGATTTGACAAAAATACAAACAATTCCAGAAACTGTACTTTACCGTTGCGGCTACGCCATCCAACTGCCGACCTCCATGATTAGAAACTAAGATACCAGCGACACCGAGGCTTGCCGCCATCTTGGCACTCTCACCTACAAGAGAAACATAATTATTGTTCGAGTTTTGAGGATTTCTGCCTCGCCAAAGTTTGTTACAAAGTAGTTGAAATGCTCCTCTGGATGTCTGCTCGTTTTGGCGCGAGTTTCCACTGTAAATGTCTGCTCACCTGTGAGTATGCCTTTGAGAATGATAGGTAATGACGTCACACCTTGAAGCCATTTGACGTCATCCCAGGTACAGGCAGGATCTATCGAGCAACTGTCTGGCCAAGTATTTGCGGGCCGATCAGGAATGTTTGGTGCCCTAGACAAAGATAAACCAAAAACTCTCAGTAGAACGACCAATTGTTTGAGAAATATCTGAACAATATTATAGAAGAAAATTGGTTGTACAAAAGTAAAACATAATTTGCAGTAATCAACATGGCTGCATTTATCTCTTTCAAACAGGCGTGTATAGTTTGTCAGGATTTGTTTTCCCTGATTCCAGGAATTCTGGCAAGAATCTTCCTTTGCCTCAAATCTGTCTTGAAGATGTCAACTATAGTATCTAGCCACTAGATTTCCAATCTCCCGTAACACCCTCAAAGTTTAGGGGATTTATGACTTGAGGAAGAATTCTTTTTTTAAAAGTGCCCCCTTTTTTTTCTCTCTCTCTCTCTCTCAAGTATTTTTTGTTTCGTACAATGACACCCCAGGTTGAAGAACTCGTGAGCGCTGATAAGTCAAGGTAAGTCAAAGTCCTCGATATCCCAGACTGGACTATTCGAAAGAGGGGGATCAGGTCTCAGAGTTGTGTAGGCTTTTTTGAGGGTCTGAAAAATATTTTCACTCATAGACTTTGTGCACAAAAGTGTATAGCCTTACAGACCTATACCCATATCTAACCCTCTGATAAAGTGGGGCCACCTGTTCTTTTAGTAGAGTTCCATATGTCTTGCTGATATGCTGTGACATAGGCTCTGAGGTTTCCAACACCCCTTCTACTGCCAATCAAACTTGTTGGCTTACTGGGGAGCCAGTAACCAGTGGAACCTTCCTGCATTTGTAAAGTTCCTGGGGTCACTACCGCACTTAAAGGAACATTACAGATTTGGTTTTTGCTAACAAAACAGTTAAGCACTTTTTACAACTGACAAACCTGTAGAAGTTTGAGATCGATCGGCCATCTGGGTCAAGAGAAAATAGTGAAAAACCGATTACACATTTTCATGTGTTATCAATGCATGAATAAAACGCTCATGAGCGATAAACTCCAATCGGAAATTAGTTTTATTTATTTCTCATCAAATATGGCATTTCAGACAGAAATGTTTCTAGGGATGTTTTCTACTATCATCATCATTAGACCGTGTAAGTTTTATGTAAATCTGTGATCATAAAGAAAATTTCAAATTACCAGTTCTGTAACGTTCCTTTAAGAGATTTTAAAAAGTGCGACTTTGTACTGTATACTCACTGCCCATGTTTAGCATATAAGAATGCATTTTGTGGTCGAGGCAGCTTCATTCCATATATAGGCTGGTCAATAGTCACAACTAGAGCCTTGTACCGGCCGGACGTATTAACCCTCTTGACAATCTCCTCCGTCTTCTCTCTGCTCTTCAAGATGTTGAGTTGCATAAAGAGAAGGGTTTCTTCCGGAACTGATGCTGCCACGTCGTCAAGAGATTTACTGGAATATAAACTTAGGACCATCACCGTTCCAGCGCTTGCTGCGGCTGTACAGAAATACGGGAAACGAAAAAACCCCAAGTCTGCTTGGAACTTAACAGTTCAGAGTCTTAAATCATCTGTAAATATTTCTTCCGCAAAAAGAGAAAGAAAGCCTTGGTTGTCTGTCTACAAAATAAATTTCATTTGTCTATAAACACATGTTTTTAAAACTGAATTCTTTAAAACTGACCAATAGGGTTACAGTACCTCTGGCAGTCGCCTTTTCTCCATCATCATGTATGACACCCTGAGCAGCAGTCGGACTGACCCCTACCGGAAACTCAATGTCATGACCCAGGATGCTCGTTCGGGTGACACGGTGTGACACGTCACGCAAGCATCGCGGTCGGAGCCGATACCTGAAGTTCAAAAATTGCTCTAATTGTTTTCTCACGTTGTCAATGATGTAGCGTTAAGATTTCGTTGTTTGCGTTTTATAAAGACCTCAAGCAATAATTTGATTTAGAACTTCCAATGCAGCTGGTGTCACAGGGGTTTTTGTGGTCCCCAAAACAAAATAAACAATTAATACAAATAAAATAAATAAATAATAATACATTAACATGGGCTGAAGAAGTTTATATAAACAGAGTGCTATCAGACAAAATATTTTGAAAAACAGTCACTTCATTTCGGAAGGCTAGCTGTTTTTTTTGGTTTCTTTTACAGTATACGATCCAAGGGATTTGTAAGAAAAACATTGGTGTCAAATATTTACACTGCTTGAACAGGCCGAACGAAGTTTCTCAGACAAGTGAAATTGTCCTGTAATTGTTTGTGTTGATATAGGAGGATAGTCTATACAGAAAAAGAAATGATTTGATCACCAAACTAATATAGTTATTAACTAATTAGTGAGTTTGTGCTGTCACGGTGTCATTGCGCAGGGTTAAGAACATCAACCCGTGAGTGACACTACATTAAAAAATCAACGCTTTACACGATAGGACAGTATTCGATAACTTGTAAAATTGCTCACACATGACGAAAACTCACCATTTTTACATCGGCATGGCAAGTTCAAGGCATAATTTTGAGCCCATCTCAAAAACTAAAGTCTTCATCAAATTGCCTCACGGTATTTAGATACGTATGTGGAAACAGGTAGGCCTATACAAAATATATTGTACCAAAATCTTTCGTAATCTGGTCGACAGTTTGACGGTTTTCAGTGGGTGAAATTAGAGATACAATCATTCGTTGTCTAATTTTTGGAACAGGCGTCGCGGTAGTCATAACATACGCGCATGGTGTTCAGTTATTATTGGGTGTTTTTTTTTGCAGAATATTGCTTCGCCCTTCCTCTCGCTTCCCCCCGCCCTCTTTCTCTCTTTATTATATTTAATCTTTATTTAAATTTGTGTGTGAGTCATTCCATGTCAGACCAACGCACTTTTTTACCTTATGTCTTCCGATTTTTATAAAAATTGCTGTGCTTGTAGGTCCTAATGAGCAATGAATACACACCTATTTTTAGCCCGATCTGACCTACCATATGGTCAGGGCAGAAACCACAAAAAATTGACTTTTTTGAGTAAAATACCACCCTTTTGGTTCAAATATGTCAAAACCATGTCAATTTTCATCGAATATTTGTAAATTTGGTATTAAAATAATGAGAATTGCATGCTGAATTCAATTCTTTTGTCAAAAATAAATTTTGTGAAAAGTAGGTCACCCTGACCATTAATATGTCATCATGACCTTTGACCCAATTTTTGTAAAAATGTATCATTCCGAAAATCAACGAAATTAAAATGACTTGATAGAGCATGTCTCCCTCTATCAGAATCCACTAAGAAATACTTGGGATCTTCAAAATTTACGACTTTCTGACTATTTTTGTACAGTTGGTAGGTTGAAAATTAGTCAATTTATAGATTTTACATTAGAAATCCACTAACACAACTTATTGTTCTGTTTCAATTGTTACTGAAATTAATCTTGGTTGGGGAATTTCTCATGTTGGGGGCTGATGTGGTCTAACTAGAATCATACTATAAACTATCAGCAGTGGCATACCCAGGATTTGGCTTTTTTTTTGGGGGGGGGCGCTTATTTTGTTTTTTCAAATTTCTTAAGAAGATTGTAAAAATAAATGACAACAAATCAAACAAACAAATCGACAACCTTGGAGGGGGTGTGCTGAAGCCCCCTGACCCCCCGCCCCGCCCCCCCCGGTAGCGCCACTGATATTTAGTTATCCCACGAGCACGTTTGGACTGCGAAACAATGCAATGCTGCTGTGACCCATATGCCACCGACGCACTACATTATTCTGTGTTCCACGAGCGCAAGTGGGATAGCGAATTTATCTTCAAGCAAACTTGACAGCAAATGCGTTTGTGGTGAGGATGTACGTGCATAGTGTGCATGCAGCAGGAAATAGAAGCACACAATACAGCTGTGCAATACAGCTGTACAATATTATACAGGGCCGTAGGAAGCGGTACGGCCGGTACGGCCATGGCCGTACCAATATTTTAGGTATTTATATATATTTATTGTTTTCCTTTTTTTGTTTCTTTTTTTTTTCCCCCCACCGGAATCAAGTGAAAAAAAAGAAGAAAAAAGAAAGAAAATCTTGGAAATAAAACTTATTTAGTAACAAGTTCATTTTCCGTTCTGCGCTGGCGATTGTTTACCTTACATAGCTATAGGCGATTGAAGATGGAAATATGAGTACTTAAGAAATCTAGAGAGTAAACCAATACAAAATGAATCGTATAGTTTGCTCAAAAAGTGAGGGAAAAGTGGCCAGGAATTACATCATATTGCATCACAGAGCATCTAGAATGAAAAGTTTCCCGGGCCCTTAAGCGGGCCATGGATTCCAAGCCGTAATGGCTTCGCGCTATGAGTACTTAAGAAATATTATTAGAGAGTAAACCAGTAAAAATTAATTTTATAACTGGCGCAAAAAGTGAGGGAAAAGTGACCAGGAGTTACGTCATATTGCACCAAAGAGCATCTAGAATGAAACATTTCCCGGGGCCCGCATAAGGGCCCCGGACCCCACGCTGTAATGGCTTCGCGCTCGCATTGACTCCTAACACTGCTTCTCAAATGGGCCTGACCAATGTATTTGAGCTTCCTACGGGCCTGTTATATAAATATCATACTGTTGTTGCTATGGATAGACTAACCAGGATCTACATGTAGGATTCAAGTTTGCTTGAAGATAATACTCAAAATCGCAAACAAAGTTACCTTACGCATTCTTCACTGCGCTTCTTAAAATTTAATGACTCTCACAGACTTGGCATTTTGTTCCTTTTAAATGAATTTCACCTGGATCTGAGTCCGCTGAACTGGGTGCGGGTAGAAAGCATACTGTTGCGTACCCTGAACAGTTACTGCTGATAAAAACGACTCTTAAGGAATTCTCAACACTGTTGCACTTCACTCTTGCCACAAAGTCAAACTGTATTCCTGGAATATTCACCTTAGCCTACGAATACAGCTTGTCAATTTGTTTGTTTGATTTTTTGGTCTTTTATTTTTAACAATCTTCTAAAGAAATTTGAAGGAAAAAAAATGAGCCCTCCCCCCAATTTTTTTTTCTTCTGAAAAATAGCCAAATCCTGGGTACTCCACAGCTGATAATTTAAAGTATGATTCTGGTTAGACCACATCAGCCCTCAACATGAGAAATTCCCCAACTAAGATTAATTTCAGTAACAATTGAAACAGAACAGTAAGTTGTGTTAGTGGATTTCTAATGTAAAATCTATAAATTGACTAATTTTCAACCTACCAACTGTACAAAAATAGTCATAAAGTTGTAAATTTTAAAGAGCCCAAGTATTTCTTAGTGGATTCTGATAGAGGAAGACATGCTCTATCAAGTCATTTTAATTTCGTTGATTTTCGGAATGAAACATTATTACAAAAATTGGGTCAAAGGTCATGATGACATATTAACGGTCAGGGTGACCTACTTTTCACAAAATTTATTTTTGACAAAAGAATTGAATTGAGCATGCAATTCTCATTATTTTAATACCAAATTTGCATATATTCGATGAAAATTGACATGGTTTTGACATATTTGTACCAAAAGGGTGGTGTTTTACTCCAAAAATGTCCATTTTTTGTGGTTTCTGCCCTGACCACATGGTAGGTCGGATCGGGCTAAAAATTGGTGTGCATTCATTGCTCATTAGGACCTACAAGCACAGAAATTTTTATAAAAATCAGAAGACATAAGGTAAAAAAGTGCGTTGGTCTGACATGGAATGACCCGTGTATGAATAAGAATGAACATGAATAATAAGCGGAGGAAATGCCTGCATTATTGATGGAAACTCGTTATCTCTGACAGTTTTATTCGGTGTATAATGGAACTTGGAAGCCTACCTCAGAAATGCATCAACGTTGTCTCGAAGTGTCTGGCCCTCACCGGCCCCATCGCTGTAATAGCCGTACCAGGTAGACTCTAAACATCGCTTTAAATACGGCTCAAAGTCTACAACACAGACGGGCTCTGCAGCCATTTTGTTGTGGTGCTAGTCCCTTTCTCTAACGATACAACTAAATAGAAGTGGCAATGCTATACAATAATATACGTGTATACAAACACATGGCTGAATTGAAACGCATTCGCGGTGGTGCCTTATTGTTAAATCATATATTATGGTTCACATCAAAACTGACCTTGGCTTCCACTTGAACTTTCACCTCCGGGTGAAAAAAAACCCCGAAGCATATGGCATACAGAAACACATTAACATTTTCCCATTGTTCATTGTTCATGCTTAATCCACATAACAGTATTTTGGGGGTGGTGTGGGTGTACCTCGTGTCACAATCAGGCACACCCATCATAACCAGGACCAAGTTTAAAGGCATCGTACACGTTTGGTAATGACTCAAAACAAATATTAGCATAAAAACTGACTTGGTAACAAGCATCGGAGAGCTGTTGATAGTATAAAACATTGTAGGAAATGACTCCCTCTGAAGTAACGTAGTTTTTGAGAAAGAGGTAATTTCTCACTAAAATAATAAAAACTTCTTGCAAGAAGTTTTTATTCATATCTGAAAGCACACAAATTTGTACAACAAGGGTGTTTTTTCTTTCAACATTTTCTTGCAACTTCGATGACCATTTGAGCCCAAATTTTCACAGGCTTTTTATTTTATGCATATGTTGGGATACACCAGGTGAGAACACTGGTCTTTGAAAATTTCCAAACGTGTTTAGTGCCTTTAAAGGGCTGTTTCAAACGTTGGATGATGTCATCATGACATTGTTGTCAACAGGGACGTTTGTAAACAAAATAATGTTGGGTACTTATGGTAAAAAAAACCTCAATTTTTCCCCGATAGCCGAAATTAGGTGCCTTATAAACCATTGCATCCGCAATAAGTAACACAAGTTGGTGTTAGTTTCAGCATTTTCGCGGGAAACGAGAATTTTTAACCATTGAATAGGCCATTCTATTCAAATTAGACGCGCGCATGCGCATTACTACCAAAAAGGCGGAAATGGTAGACGCGCATTGTTCGGAGGTGCATTCCGTGTTGTGCATATACACATGCAAGAGGTCAGATAGGATCACTTCTGCCTGCGTACGTGTATTCAGTGTAAAACGGAACCGAGGTCTAGTTGTAGAAACGAGTGATCCTTGGACTCCGTCATGCGTCACAGGGTTAAAAAAAAAGCTGTACTGTACGAAAGATGGCGCAGGAGCCCGTGTGTATTGCCGACTTCGAGCCGCATTTAAAGCAAGGATTGCCGTCGGCCTTGTACGGCTATTACAGCGATGGGGCAGATGAGGGACAAACACTTCGAGACAACGTGGAGGCCTTTCTGAGGTATAGGCTTTCCTTTCTCATACAGATTTCAGAAATTTTACCGGTCACCAGACCTTCCTTGCAACCAGTAGGCCCCCTATTGTTTGTCAATCATTGGACTTGTTGAGAAGTCGTTATAGC
The DNA here is from genome assembly GCA_021014325.1 of Plazaster borealis. Lineage (NCBI taxonomy): Eukaryota > Metazoa > Echinodermata > Asteroidea > Forcipulatida > Labidiasteridae > Plazaster > Plazaster borealis. The sequence continues at coordinate 14,803,588 of CM037468.1, read as the reverse complement.
TGCAGTACGGCGTCAGGGCTGTATGGGAATGTACTGCTCTCACAAACTGGCTCCTGACTACTGCCTGCCCCAAATGGAGTCGTAGTCGCGAGAGAAGAGGGTCTCGCAGTCGAGTGAGAGCCGCTACGGTACGCCAGTCACCGCGACAAACACTATACGACTTGTCGACAAGTCTATTGTAAAAGTAGATAATTATTATAATAATGTGAAGGCTAATGCATTAATATTGTAAATGACAAACGGGGAATTTGATACCATGTATGAACAGCTGTGTTGGAACAATAGCATCTGTAGCGCAAGTATAAAAGAGAGAGATTATGGCGGGAAACACCCGCTGTGGCAAACCACTGATCCAGACTCGATCAGAAAATAGAAAGTGGCGTGGCAATTCTAGAGCTCCTTACCGGTCAGGTCAAATATTAAAGGTACCGGTGCAAAGAAAGTAAATCGAGAACAAGATATCAATATATATATCGAAAAAACAGCAGTAATTCAAAATCTTATTTTTTTTATATATACATATTTTTGTATGCAAGTTCGCCCCAAACAAGGCCACTCTTGGTAAGGGGCTACATAAACGCAGGAAGAAAACATGTGAGATGAAAATAACTCAGGGGAGCTGAAGGTAGGAACTGATATTCCTCTGGAAACATTCTAGATTGTAGGGTGCAGTACGTGGAATAAAGCTGTTGGGCTGGCTCTTTGTTCTACATCTCAGCAAAGTGATAGTGTATGGGTGAGAACAAGCAGAAAGCCTGGTTTCACGCTCAAACATCCTGATAGGAGGAACCCGGTCGGACACACTAGTTGCATATTTACCATGAAAATATATGTAGAAAAGACAGAGGCTGGCTACAGACCTACGGTGGGAAGGAGGTTGTAACGTTGATCCCAACCCTTCACCAACAAGATTCGAATTCACTTTGCTACTATTAGGAATACATTGTTTGATTGGCTGTGTACAGGTATCGGCTCAGACCACGATGCTTGCGTGACGTATCCAAACGTGTCACCCGAACGAGCATCCTGGGTCATGACATCGAGTTTCCGGTAGGGGTCAGTCCAACTGCCTGCCATGCCGCCGTACACGCAGACGGAGAAAAGGCGACTGCCAGAGGTAAGAAAAGGATCCATGAACTGCTTACTATTGTACCTTGTACCATAGGCATCGTCCATGCATCCACTACAGGGAGTAGGCCGCTGTCAGATTCCTCCATGTAGCCCTTCCCTTAGCCTTTCTGGTCCAGTTCCTCCCTGCGATCTTCATTTTTTCATCCCTCCATCTTTTCTTTGGTCTGCCTCTGGATCTCTTTCCTATACTCTGGGTTGCCATTATGTGGTTCTTATTGTCCATCTATTGTCTGCCATCCTTGCTATGTGACCTGCTTATTAGTCAATTCAAATAATATGGAAATTGTATTACATGTCAACAGGAATTAGCTGAAAGAATTCATCCTCATTATTTCCCGGTTCCATTGTCTCTCTTGCTACCCCTTAACTTCCCCGAGAGCTCAATCTGTGTTGTCTTTTCTTTCGCTGTTCGTCTTCAGGTGGTTCATAAAAGACCTTCTCACCCTCTACCAATGCGTAAACGCAAAGCCTAGGACTTCGAGCAGTTGGCTTATTCTGATACTTTTTCTCTCCAAATATCCTTACAGCTGTAGCCAGCGCTGGCACAGTGATGGTCTTAAGTGTTTTTTCCAACACATCCCTTGAAGACGTAGCAGCATCAGTTCCCGAAGAAACCCTTCTCTTCATGCAACTCAATTTCTTAAAGGACAGAGTGAAGACTGAGGAGGTCGTCAGGAGGGTCACTGCGTCCGGCCGGTACAAGGCACTAGTTGTGACTATTGACCAACCTTGTCTTGGCAATAATTTGTCTGTAATTCGAAACCCTATCTCACTACCTCCACATTTAACGTAAGTAGAACAACGTTCCTGACCTTTTCAGAGCGAAATTTAAAACATGACGTCATTGGATGTCAACAACTTATGGGTCTCTACACGAGTATTTCGTCAGTCAAAGTGTCAAATTCAAGGCCGTTTTGATTGAATATCATTGAAAGTCTGACAGGAATGAACCAAAACATCCCCGTACAAAAATGTACAGACCCATTTTTTTAGAATTTTGACGGCGGAAGGTTATCGAATACATGGCAATTTACACCATTTAAAGTGATGTTCGAGACTTGTAATTATTTTCCTCACTCACATTAGGACTCTATTGGAAATTGAGCACATTACAAACTTGAATTGGTCATTTCCTTGCTCTATTAAGTCTATTATAACGCCAAATACCTCTTAAGTTTTATTCAACTTTTCATTTAGTCTTAGGTCAAGACGTTACTCTTTATATTTCATGTTTTTGGTAGCCCAATCATTTAGCTTAAAGGCACAGTACACGTTTGGTAATTACTCAAAATATATAGATTAGCATAAAAACTGACTTGGTAACGAGCAACAGAGAGTTGTTGATAGTATAAAACATTGTGAGCAACGACTCCCTCTGAAGTAACGTAGTTTTTGAGAAAGCGGTAATTTCTCACTAAAATAATAAAAACTTCTTGCAAGAAGTTTTTATTCCTAACTGAAAGCACACAAATTTGTACAAGTGTATTTTCTTTCATCGTTTTCTTGCAACTTCGATGACCAATTGAGCCCTTCACAGGCTTGTTATTTTATGCATATATGTTGGGATACACCAAATGAAAACAATGGTCTTTGACAATTACCAAACGTGTACGATGCCTTTAGTATTAATTGCAATCGAAAAAAGGGCATTACACAAATTATTTCCTTTGCAGCTGCCTTAGTGTATGAGGTTGGAAATCTCGTCGAACCCACGGTATTTTGTATGACTCTTATGGCCCTGCGCACGTACATTGATATACTGCATAAGCGGTTAGATTTTTTTACTCAAACAATTTTTACCATACATGGATGAATAAGAAGGATACGGGAAAGAAAACCCCCACTTTATTTCGTCCGGCTTTGTTAATGAAAACCTCCCTTTTCAAAAAAAAAAACCAGCTAAATAAATAAAAAAGGAAAAACTAATGAGCACTGAAATAATTTTGTCTAGGTTGCCGCAGATTGTTAACCCCATGGAATCTCACGAGAGCCTCTCAACAAGGGTTCCGCTAATGTTCGATCCTGCATTTACATGGTATGACGTCAAATGGCTTCAGGGTGTGACGTCATTACCTATCATTCTCAAAGGCATGCTCACAGGTGAGGAGACAACTGTTTAAAAACTCGCGCCAAAACGTCTGTTCTGAACGTCTGTTCTTCAACTCTCATACGAATGGCTCAATCTATATACTTTACCAATCATTTTTTGAGCTTTCCAATGAAGTTCTGGAGAATTTGGGATTGCTGAAAAGAACATTCCATTCGATCAAACGCTTCCTTGATCAATGTTGTCTCAAAAAAACATTTTCGAGTCAAATGGCGAATCCAAAATCTGCCACCAACTAAACCAATTTGGAACTTCAATGTAACATTATAGGTGTCAGCAGGTAGCATTTCCATTGCAAACGTAGTTCTGAGCATGCGCATATTTCCCGAGCGCAATGGAGTTACCTGGTAAGTCTGCTGCCACCTAGCGTCCCCAAAGGTCTCCCATTCTAATGCCATGAGTTCATGTTTCTCTTGCAGCTGAGAGTGCCAAGATGGCGGCAAGCCTTGGTGTTGCTGGTATCTTAGTTTCTAATCATGGAGGTCGACAGTTGGATGGCGTAGCCGCAACGGTAAAGTACAGCAGTTTGTTTTGGATAAATTTGAACTAAAGGCAGCAAGACATTGAAATTGTATATAGATTTTAAGAGTAAGACCTCCATTCAACCAATTATCGTTTCTGCAAAACCAGCAAGTGTGATTACGCTACTATTGGTCACTATAAGTATAACATCAAGGACATAATCATGAAAACTCAAATTTTGTAAAATAAGTCTCTCGGACGCACACGAATTTTCTGACAGAAAAATAATCAGTTTTTACGATTGATCGCTGAGATTTTGTTATTGTGATATTGTAATACAAATTATGATATTACAGATAGATTCATTATCAGAAGTGATCGAGGCAGTAAAAGGTTCCAACATTGAGGTTTATCTCGATGGTGGAGTCCGTAAAGGAACCGACGTACTCAAAGCACTGGCCATGGGGGGCTAGAGCCGTCTTCATCGGTAGGCCGGCACTCTGGGGTCTCGCTTACAATGTAAGTACTAATATTACGGTCATTTTAAACAAAGTTTCAAACGGGAATCGGTGGAAGTACGCACTGGTAGGGGCTGGGATACAGTTTCCATATTATTTCATTACATTTTGTTGAGTGCTATTTTATTTTTTCAGGGCGAGGCAGGGGTAAGAAAAGTTCTGGATATCCTGAAAGACGAGTTTAGTTTGGCAATGGCGCTGACTGGTAATAACCCATAAACTTGTTTGTTTTGAAGTTGAGCACGGCTCGTTATGTAATGTTGGATAGAACATTGAAATAATATGATTCAAACAAAAATAATATGATTACAAAATACTATATTGATACAATATGTTAATACAATTTTAAAATTTTAATGTGTATGTAGTTGCTGGGCACCTCTAAAAAACAGTGTTTCACTGAGAGGTTTCCCCAGGGTAAATAACAAATAAATACTAAATATTGCTGTCTTTCTATTTTATCTTCAGGTTGTTCGTCAGTTGCTGAAATCACACCGGATTTGGTTATGGCTTCGCCGCTTAGTAATCTGTGACGTCATTTTTGTTGTGGTTTACAAAGCTCCTGGAGTATAACAGTTACATCTGTACAAATGTAGGGACTTGTAAAATAAGAAAACTATTGCTGTACCCTTATAAAATGAATTCTTGATTAGGGTACTGATGACATTTCTTCATCATCTTCTCTGCACGCCCGGGTATCTTGATGGTCTACGGGTCACAGTGCAAAGCATTTTGGATTCTCTGGTTTTATTTATAAGGCACAGGACACGTTTGGTAATTACTCAAAATATATATTTATTAGCAAAAACTTACTTTGGCACATGTACAGCTAATTTGAGATTGAGTCGTTAAAAAACAGTTATCTTAACAGTCTCTTATCAACAATTTGATATGGAATTATTATACTTTAAATTTAACTACGCAATTTAAATTGCTTTCTAAAAAGTAATTCTTTGTCAATTTCTTTGACTTTTTTTTCTTCTGTCTTCTAGATTTATTTAGTACATAAATAATTTATGGGAAGTTGACTTTACATCAATACCCAAATTTAAGTTGTAGTTTCGGTGCGATTTGTTGGTGCAAAGTTTGGATAACTCTGGTCTTGTGTCTAAATTATTTCGTTACATTATATTTCATGTGTCAGCATTGGTATTTTCGGAAAATATCTGAAATACCCGCTGCAAAAAACACATTTGATATTAAAACATTTTTGTCATTTAAAACTTACTTTTGACGATATTTTCTCTTTATAAAAAATATTCAAACTTGAAAAGGTTATTGAAAAAAAAGTTTAAAGGGGAGTTGAAAATCCTCAATTTTCAAATGTAGCCTATATATCAAACAAAATGGACGAGGTCTTAAGAAATGCTCGATAGGTCATCGTACATGCTCGATAGGTCATCGTACATGCTCGATAGGTCATCGTACATGCTCGATAGGTCATCGTACATGCTCGATAGGTCATCGTACATGATCGATAGGTCATCGAACATGCTCGATAGGTCATCGTAGCTCGATAGGTCATCGTACATGGTCGATAGGTTATCGTACATGCTCGATAGGTCATCGTACATGCTCGATAGGTCATCGAACATGCTCGATAGGTCATCGTACATGCTCGATAGGTCATATTACATGTTCGATAGGTCATCGTACATGCTCGATAGGTCATCGAAAATGCTCGATAGGTCATCGTACATGCTCGATAGGTCATCGTACATAATCGATAGGTCACCGTACATGTATTCATTTTTATTCTGCGTGCACTTGGTTATAATAAATTTAATAAAGGCCAAATAGGTTTCATACAATGTAAAAATATTATGCAACCTTTAAATAAAGACGATAAAATCTTGTTCAATATTTCGTTTTTCATTTTGGATGAGCGTTAGTTTAAAAAAATGCAACGGCCAACCTAGAATTGAAAAGAAGCTGAGAGACTTTTAAAAAGAATTCGGAGTAGGCCCTACTTTTTGAATCCTTAGCATTCAGCATTAGTTGATGCGGGGAGCTATTTTTAGGGAAGGTACACGTTTGGTAATCACTCTTAAAATTAATGGCAATAAAAACCCAACTTGGTTAGAAGTACAGCAGCTGGAGAATCATTTCACTTCGAAGTAATGTGGTTATGGAAAAATATATTAGGTTTTTTATCCCCGAAAATTTGAATCTGAGAAACGTTACTGTCAGTAACGTTTCTCAGATTGTGTATTCCAATTACGGATTATTCTTCCTTCGTGGACATAACCGCTCCGGATTTTCGGCGATATCTCAAAAACGCGACCACCTTTTTGAAATGAAATTTTCACTGGTTAGTTTTATTGTATATCTACACTTATATGCAGAATTAAAACAATCGAACGGTTCCAAAAACCAAAGGTGCACTTTCCCTTTAATATAGTGATGCACCCCTTACGGAAGAGTGCACTGCACTAAAATGAAGCTCATGCGCGGAGTCTCACAAACACAATGTAAACCCACAAATAAATTTCCCAAAAAATCAAAGATTTGAAGGTTATGGCATTTCTTAAGTTTTGAAACATTGTCCAATATCGTGCCCCTGGGGTTGACGACTTTCAAACTAGAGCGTTTTGGGGTACAATAACCCTCAATGTTTTTCTGTAATTAAAAAAATATATATATATATTTTCTTATGCTCTGTATGTATTTTAAACGCAATTCAGCCTCTGGCTGCCAAGTTTGAATGTTTTTTAATAAACCAATAATAAATAAAAAAAGGCCCTATTTTGCTGAATAGTATTTTTTTTATAGGATATTTTTCCAAGATGGAGTCTGGCATTTTACTCGTTCAGTGGTGTTTTTGTTTTGGATGTGCCAACTTAGCTCAATAACTAAACGGCTATTCTTACTAAAAGTTGAAAATATTAAAATGAAGGGTATAGTTGTCAGAACAAATATTTGTTGTTTTTCAAGAGGCTGAGAGGCTTGTGTAAACATTGTGGAGTATTTTTGAATATTTAACATTTAGCCCTATATTGGTTGCTCTGTGAAGCTTAGTGTGGTTCAGAGCTGTGTATTGAGAGAGTTGCGACATGGAGGGACCAGCTTTCTCCGGTCACGTGGTTGCTGGACGCCATTTTGTTCCAAATGCAGCACAACCCAATGGGCAGACTAGTCTGGCACCCCGTATTCGCCAATGCATTTTTGGAGACAAAAAAATGGCTTCTAATCGCAAGTTGTCGCAACTCTCTCAATATACGGCTCTGGTGTGGTTCAGAGCTGTGTATTGAGAGAGTTGCGACATGGAGGGACCAGCTTCCTCCGGTCACGTGGTTGCTGGACGCCATTTTGTTCCAAAATGCAGTACAACCCAATGGGCAGACTAGTCTGGCACCCTGTATTCGCCAATGCATTTTTTGGAGACAAAATGGCTTCTAATCGCAAGTTGTCGCAACTCTCTCAATATACGGCTCTGGTGTGGTTCACCCAACAGCGCCCTCACATCCAATGCCAAGAGCTCATCCAGATACTACATAAAGCAAGTTAACTTACCAAGTTAAATGTATCAGTCATAGCAATAAATATCGCATGTATAACTTGGACAGGCGACCTACTTCTCCTGGCTAAAAAGGTATGTTTAAAACCCTGTTTGACACCATCGGAATATACATAGATACGCTTACACCATCGCGTACTGTTTCGACCAGTCGTTTCATAACGTGTAAACTTGCTTTGAGGGGGTGGGGTGGGGCAGCGGCAGCGCCACAGACCAATTTGAGGGTTGGTTGGGGGGAAGGGTGACAGACTTAACTTTAAGGGTGGCAAACAGTGATCTATAAAGTTATTTTGTACTGCTGAAAAAGCATTGACTTACAACAATGACAATCTTTACACCAGTGTTATTCTTGAGCTGGGGGTAACGCCAACATAATTGAACTGACGTGGGTGCACATGGCCTTTGGTTTGGGGTTAAATTCAATTTCTGCCATCGGGGGAAACAAACTGAGATTTCTGACCTAATTGTTGGCGGATTACTCAACAACTGTTTACGAACGTACTGTTGACAACAATGTCATGACATCAGCCTAGGTTTGAAACAGCCGTTGATAATGGTCCTGGTTATGGTGGGTGAACATCGGGTGACCAAAAATAATATTATGTTGATTCAAAAATGAACAATGAATAATGGCAAAATATTAATGATGTTTCTGTATGCCATGATGTCATGCTTCATTTATTTCCACCCGGAGGTGGAAGTTCAAGTGTGAGTCAAGGCCAGCTCTAATGTTAATCATTATGGTTTAACATTGTAGGCACCACCGCGAATTCAATTCAGCCAAGTGGTTGTATACACAGCATTGACACGTCTATAGTTGTATCGTAGAGAAAGGACTAGCACCACAACAAAAATGGCAGCAGCAGAGCCCGTCTGTGTTATAGACTTTGAGCCGTATCTAAAGCGAGGCTTGGCCTCTTTCTGGTACGACTATTACAGCGATGGGGCAGATGAGGGACAGACACTTCGAGACAACGTGAAGGCCTTTCTGAGGTAAGCTTCCCTCTTCCAACATACACCGAATAAAACTGTCAGAGATAACGAGTTTCCGTCAAATATGTATAGCATGATGCAAGCATTTTTCATTCAAATCAATATAATTCGTGTTCGTTCTTGCGATCACTCCATAAAATGAATGACGGAACAGAAAACAGTATAGTGACCTTGTCGTATTATACACCCTAGTCCCTAGGTCAGTGGTGACCCGGATGAAGGTCCCGTAGGCCAGATTCACTTCCGGGTCGGAATATTGATCTTATGATTTACAAAGTCAACTTAAAGGCAGTGGACACTATTGGTAATTACTCAAAATAATTATTGGCATAAAACCTTACTTGGTAACGAGTTATGGTGAGCTGTTGATAGTATAAAACATTGTGAGAAACGGCTCCCTCTGAAGTAACGTAGTTTTCGAGAAAGAAGTAATTTTCCACGAATTTGATTTCGAGACCTCGGAATTAGATTTTGAGGTCTCGAAACCAAGCATCTGAAAGCATCTGAAAGCACTCAACTTCGTGTGACAAGGGTGTTTTTTCTTGTATTATTATCTCGCAACTTCGACGACCAATTGAGCTCAAATTTTCACAGGTTTGTTATTTTATGCATGTTGAGATACACCAAGTGAGAAGACTGGTCTTTGACAATTACCAATAGTGTCCAGTGGCTTTAAACTGACCAGTGAATCAGGGTATGCATTCCTGACTGATTCCGGTTGACTGCGAGCCCACCGAAGAAATATCTTTTGGCCCAGTGGTGGAGGACTCTGGCTCGGGCAACGGGGACTCGACTATACGGCACTGGCGGGCTCTGTGGACATGGACCCTGGTCAATGTAGAACCGAGTCTTTCTAGATTATTATGCCAAATGGACAATTTTCGATGGTCTAAATTAAATTTGCTAAAATTAGGTCTTTAAAATGCCAACAATTAAATCGTAAACAATGAAACAAGCTTTGCTGGCCACTTTTTTTTAGAGAAAGTTAGTTTACTTTATTGTTATTTTCTATGGAATCATTTTTGTTCAATATTTCAGGTATCGCCTTCGACCCCATTGCTTGCGTGACGTATCAAATCGTGTCACCCGAACGAGCATCCTGGGTCATGACATTGAGTTTCCGGTTGGGATCAGTCCGACTGCTGTTCAAGGCGTCATACATGGAGATGGAGAAAAGGCGACTGCTTCAGGTACTGGTGTAACCTTATTGGTCAGTTTAAAAAAAGAAATGCAGTTCAAAACATGAATGGACATAACCAAGGCTGTCTTTCTCTTTTTGGGGAGAGAAAACATTTTCAAATGATTTACTGATAAGTTCCAAACGAAGCCTTCTCAATTTATTTTCCCCGTGTTCCTGTACAGCCGCAGCAAGCGCTGGAACAGTGATGGTCCTAAGTATGTTTGCCAGTACAACCCTTGAAGACGTGGCAGCATCAGTTCCCGAAGAAACCCTTCTCTTCATGCAACTCAATTTCTTAAAAGACAGAGTGAAGACTGAGGAGCTCGTCAGGAGGGTCACTGCGTCCGGCCGGTACAAGGCTCTAGTGGTGACTATTGACCAGCCTTGTCTTGGTAAAAGGCGGTCTCGACCTCAAAATGCATCCGAATATGTTAAAGATCTGCAGTGAGTAAAAATAACAGAGTCACATTTGAAGGCGAGTTCTTTGAATGGTACAGATCAATGCAGTTATGTTCATTTTCAACTCAAATTAAATTTCTTTTTTTATAATCTATTTATCTTTGATTGTTCAGGTATTTATCCATGAATTAATGTCGGTTGTCTCAGGACCATTCTGAGAGCTTTGGGTTTTCTTTGTCTAGGTTGCCGAACGTTCTTGATCCCAAAGATTCTCGCGGGTACGACAGAGGAGCGTTTGACCCTGCCTCTACCTGGGATGACGTCAAACGGCTTCAGGATGTGACGTCATTACCTATCATTCTCAAAGGCATACTCACAGGTGAGGAGACAACTCGGTAAAAACTCGCGCTATTTTGTGGATAATTGTTAGTTTTAGCAAACCCAATCCTCAAAAGTCAACAAAATTACCAGTAATTACACACTATTAATTATTGTTCAATGTTTCTCTCAAAGCTGAGAGTGCCAAGATGGCGGCAAGCCTCGGTGTCGCTGGTATCTTAGTTTCTAATCATGGAGGTCGGCAGTTGGATGGCGTAGCCACAACGGTAAAGTACAGTTTCTTGAATAATTTGTATTACTTGTCAAATATGCTTTTATTCATTGTTGTATTCAATGTTTCAATATAAAAATACAGTGTCTGACAGATGCGTTCAATATCATATTCAGAAATAAACTTAACGATCTAGATCGCTGCGATTTTACCATTGTGATCTTATAATATGATATTACAGATAGATTCATTATCAGAAGTGATCGAGGCAGTAAAAGGTTCCAACATTGAGGTTTATCTCGATGGCGGAGTCCGTAAAGGAACCGACGTACTCAAAGCACTGGCCATGGGGGCTAGAGCCGTCTTCATCGGTAGGCCGGTACTCTGGGGTCTCGCTTACAATGTAAGTACTAATATTACGGTCATTTTAAGCAAAGTTTCAAACGGGAATCGGTGAAAGTACGCACCGCTATTAAGGGTTGGGATACAGTTTCCATATTTCAGTACATTTTATTTAATGCACTTTCATTTTTCAGGGCGAGGCAGGGGTAAGAAAAGTTCTGGATATCCTGAAAGAGGAGTTTAGTTTGGCAATGGCGCTGACTGGTAACAACCCATCAACTTTTTTGTTTTGAAATTGAGGACGGCTTGTTAAGAAGTGTTGAGCATTGGATTATTTTTCAAGAACAAATGATTACAAAATATTATATTGCTGTCTTTCCATTTTTATCCGCAGGTTGTTCGTCAGTTGCTGAAATCACACCAGATTTGATAATGGCTTCCCCGTACAGTAATCTGTGATGACGTCTTTTTGTGTTTTACAAAGCTCCTGGAGTATGGTGTTATAACAGTGTTCTATCTGTTTTTGTATAATATTTTGGTACCTTGTAAACTATATTATTTGTACCCTTGTAAAATAAATTCTTGATTGGGATGGTATATGGGCCCATGGACTGCTAATTTGTAATTAGTTCAACAAAACAAAAGTATGCTCTGATCAATAATTTGGTATAGGCTTATTAAAGGACCTATTGAATTAATTACATAGGCTATACAATAAAATAATTTTATGTATGCAGATAGGCATATAAATGTATAATTTAACTTTGCAAATTGCTTTCTAAAAAAGTAGGTTGTCAATTTCTTTGACATCTTTTCTTCTCGATGGTTTTTTTACTACTGAAATCAATTATGGGATGTAGACTTTTTATCAATTCCCAAAGTTTAGTTGTAGTTTCGGTGCAACAGACCGATTGCGAGAGCCAACGTCACGTGACCTATAGTGGGTGTTAAAGGCACTATACACGTTTGGTAATTACTCAAAATATAAATTAACATAAAAACTGACTTGGTAACGAGCAACGGAGAGCTGTTGATAGTACATGTATAAAACATTGTGAGAAACGACTCCCTCTGAAGTAACGTAGTTTTTGAGAAAGAGGTAATTTCTCACTAAAAAAATAAAATACTTCTTGCAAGAAGCCTTTTATTCCTATCTGAAAGCACACAAATTTGTACAACAAGGGTGTAATTTCTTTCATCATTTTCTTGCAACTTCGATGGCCAATTGAGCCCAAATTTTCACATGCTTGTTATTTTATGCAGATGTTGGGATACACCAACTTGAGAATACTGGTCTTTGACAATTACCAAACGTGTTCAGTGCCTTTAAACATCAACAAACATGGCGTCCTCCATGGGGAAGTGCCGTTGTTAATGATGATTTTTGCATTCGTTTCTTCGATCGAGGCTTTTCTTTTTCGATTATATAACATTTGTCAACAACATGAATTGTATTAACCTCAATTTAAAACTTACATTTGGCGATATCTTTCCCTTAAAAAACTCGTTCAAACTTAAAAAAGGATTTTTCTAAAAATAAGTTGAAAGGGGAATTGAATATCTTCAGTTTCCAAATGTATATCAAACAAATGGACAAAGTATTATTAAATTCCCCACCACCCTCTTGTAATTGGGAGATAACTTATTAATATTCTAAATAACTGACACGTATAACAAGCAAAGACTTGGATTGGCCATTGCCCCACTAAGCACGTGGGTATGGCGCCAACACTTTTATTATTCTGTCTAACTTAATTTTTGATTCGTCTGTATTTTGTCTTTACTATTCTCACATAATGAATTCATAATTGAAAGAAAGTTATTACATATAAAGTACTTCAAGCAATAAGTTGGTGCATAAGTAAAGACTTCATGATGTGCAGCCAGAGTGTTCCACCAGAGAACCAGTCAAAATTGTCTCCAATCCAAGTGGTCCGGCAAACTACAAATAATGTAGTTCAGTGTTGAAAAGCATTCCTTTACGGGAAAGCTCCATTAAAGAAAGGGGCTAAAATAAAACATCCTTTTCATCTGGCAACTCACACCTAATATCTCCATGTAATTCTTTTTCCGAACAGTGGACTTTATTACTGTATTAACTAAGTTGTTTTGAGCGCTGGTAGACAAAGTAACACTTCACTTTTTTTATTGAATGCGCGAATTGATTAATGGTTGGTGCTGAGGGTGAGGTGTTAATAATGAAGTATTGTGAGTGATATTTGTCGTTTTAGTGCTAGGGTTAAGTTAAAGTGTGAAATTTTAGTCCAGTGTTAGGGTGAGGAGTAGCCTACTGGGCTCGGTTTCACAAAACACTAAGACTCATCTTACTAAGATGAGTTGTCAATATTACTTTAGTGATTTGTATTGTAACATCACACTTTGATTAGCAAGCAATGTGGGACTTTTGGGACACTAGGTGGCAGCAGACTTACCAGGTAAATCCATTGTTCTCGGTAATGTGCGCATGCTCAGAACTACGTAAACAATGGAAATTTACCTGGTAAGTCTGCTGCCACCTAGCGTTCCAAAGTCTCCCATTAAGATTGAAATGATCAATCTAAGCTCTTTGTGAAACCGAGCCCTGCTGCCTTGTGTTGTGATTGAGGCCATGTTTTTGCAGTAGAGTCCAGCTCGCGCATTTTGCTAAATCATGCCTTCTGTCTATTTTGCACTCAAGTGTACACTTTGAAGTTTGCCACACATCTTTAAAGGCACTGAACACGTTTGGTAATTGTCAAAGACATGTATCCCAACATATGCATAAAATAACAAGCCTGTGAAAATTTGGGCTCAATTGGTCATTGAAGTTGCAAGAAAATGATGAAACACCCTTGTTGTACAAATTTGTGTGCTTTCAGATAGGAATAAAAGGCTTCTTGCAAGAAGTCTTTTATTATTTTAGTGAGAAATTACCTCTTTCTCAAAAACTACGTTACTTCAGAGGGAGTCGTTTCTCACAATGTTTTATACTATCAACAGCTCTCCGTTGCTCGTTACCAAGTAAGTTGTTATGCTAATATATATTTTGAGTAATTACCAATCGTGTACGATGCCTTTAAGTGATTATTGAGCAATGTGTAAAGTTTACCTCACTAGTATAGATGAAGGGCCTATATTAATTTAATCTCACAAAAATGAAAGTATTACCTCAAAATACTTCAAGATAGTTGTACACCATAACACTGTAATTTTGTCTAAAGATTTTGTCCGGTTTTCTATCATCCAAAAAGCATCAGTTAAAACATTATGTCAAGTGATGTTTGAAGCTTTGCATGGTGTGGAAAACAAGAAGTAACTATAACAAAACTTGCGGGTACAACCATGTGTAAAATCTCCTTTGGGAGGAGTGTTGGCTCTGGAAAGATTTGTACGAGTTATCCCTTTGTCACTTGAACTATGCAGTTCTTCAGCTGTTAAGTCCAAACAGCTAGTGGTGGTTAACATCCTCACGACATTCCTTTGTCACTTGAACGGTTGAACTTGTAGAAAAGAGTCATATGGCTAGACTTGACACAGTCATTCTTCAGCTGGTAGTACAGTCCAAAAAACGTTGGTCCTCATCTCAGTCTGAGGTAGAAAATAAACAATTTTCAACTATAAATTTGTGATAAACTATTTTAATACAAGTAGGTATCATTTGTTCTGAGAAATAGTCGAGTAAAATGCTTAGAAAGAAAATTCTCCTCGAACTTCAATCAGTTCTTTAACTCATTGAACATGCACACACAAAATGGCACAACATTCCAGGTTTTGTTGACCTTTTTGTGCTTTTGAAAATCTTTTTTTCTTGACAAACTTGACCTTCTATTCAGGCTTGCCAAAATCAAACAGATGGTTTTGTTGAAATTTGGATGGTTTAGTATTGTGAAAAGTACCCACTAAATCATAGTCCAGAAGCACAGGACCTGTTGGAGTATGATGGGTTGTGTACTGTTCCAGTACATAAACTGTTGGAGTATGATGGGTTGTGTACTGTTCCAATAAGTAAACTGTTGGAGTATGATGGGTTGTGTACTGTTCCAAAAAGTAAACTGTTGGAGTATGATGGGTTGTGGAAGCTTTCTGGTAGAAATGCTTAGGGGGTTATAATGAAGTTTTCCAACAGTTAGTTGCATGCGTGTGTTTGTTGCAAACTAAAGGATGAGTCAAAACAAAGATTTGAAACCTTTCAAAGGTGCTAATTCTGAAAAAACTCCTTTTTGCTAAGTTTGTTAGATGAATCAGTTCTTTACAAAGAAAAGTTTTAGAATCTTCTTTTCATACTTACTAATTAGCTGTCTGTTGTTGACTCTTTGCACCTATCCATAAAGTGTTGGTGAGCCTCAACATCCCTCTGTCATTTAAACAGTTGACTTGTAGCAGAGAGTCATCTGGCTAGACTTGACACTGTCATTCTTCAGCAGGTGAGACATAGTCAAAAAAGTGTTATTAGCCTCAACATGTTATCTTTAAAGGTATCGTACACTTTTGGTAATGACTCAAAACAAATATTAGCATAAAAACTTACTTCGTAACAAGCAACGGAGAGCTGTTGATAGTATAAAACATTGTAGGAAACGACTCCCTCTGAAGTAACGTAGTTTTTGAGAAAGAGGTCATTTGTCACTAAAATAATAAAAACTTCTTGCAAGAAGTTTTTATTCTTATCTGAAAGCACACAAATTTGTACAACAAGGGTGTTTTTTCTTTCATCATTTTCTTGCAACTTCGATGACCAATTGAGCCCAAATGTTCACAGGCTTGTTATTTTATGCATATGTTGGGATACACTAAGTGAGAACACTGGTCTTTGACAATTTCCAAACGTGTACAGTGCCTTAAAGGTCATCGTCTCAATCTGTGGTTGAAAATAAACCATTGTCAAAGATTAATTTTGAAACTCTTTTAATTCAAGTATCATTTGTTCTGAGGAATAGTCAAGTCTAAATGCTTACAAAGAAAATTCGTCTCCAACTCCAATCAGTTCTTCAACTCAACTGCAAACACAACATGACACAACATTCCAGGTCTTTTTGAACTTGTTGTGTTTTTAAAAATCTTTTTCTGACAAAAGTTGTCCACTAGTTGGTTGGTGCGTTTATTGCAAACTAGAGGATGGGAATGAATGTATTCTTTCAAACCGTCAAAGGCGTTTATTCTAGAACATTACCTCCTTTGCAAAAATTGTGGGATGAAGCTTCTCTTCAAACAAAAGTTTCATTTTTTTAAAAACCTACCAGGCGGTCTGTTGTTGACTCTTTTCACCTGTTTCATCCAGCGATGCTCATCCAAACTGGTCTGGGTTGTCTTTAGTCACCACTCCACAAGAAACTGCTCAAAACTGAGGGAAAATTCAGCAGGGACAGACAAATTTATCTCTATTTATTTACATATCTTTCTGATTGCAAGAAGAGCCGACTCATTGTTTTAAATGTATCGTACACGTTTGGTAATGACTCAAAATATATATTAGCATAAAAACTTACTTGGTAATGAGCAACGGAGAGCTGTTGATAGTATAAAACATTGTGAGAAACGACTCCCTCTGAAGTAACGTAGTTTTTAAGAAAGAGGTAATTTCTCACTAAAATAATTAAAACTTATTGCAAGAAGTTTTTATTCCTATCTGAAAGCACACAAATTTGTACATCAAGGGTGTTTTTTTCTTTCATCATTTTCTTGCAACTTCGATGACCAATTGAGCTCAAATTTTCACAGGCTTGTTATTTTATGCATATGTTGGGATACACCAAATGAGAACACTGGTCTTTGACAATTACCAAACGTGTACGATGCACGTTTCGATTTTCCTTGCAAAGTTTATGAACTGATGCAGATTTGTTTGTGATCTTCCAAATTTCTTAGTTGAGGTGTTGTCCCATGTAGTAGTAGTTTTTTCACCAGTAATTGGTAACTTTATAACCTGATACATTACCAAATCGTTTGCATGATTCCAGTCCCTGCTGGTAGGCATCACCCCAGCTCAGTGAAATTTTCTGCACACAAACTACTTCATCATCTTCAAGATGAAAACATGATCTGTTCTTTGGAAGAAAAATGTATCTAGAAGGTTAGCATTTTGGGGTCACATCAATCAGTCAAAGTCAGTTTCACCATACACATTACCTGAGAAAACCCTAATACTTTACCAAACCAATGTCATCTACGGTGTCCCAGAGCTGCCATCTGTGCAACTTTCTTTCCACTATATCCACTTTAGCAATAACAGGTTACAGACTGTGGAAAACAAAAACAAGGTAACAGCTATAGCCTGTGGAGGGAAACGTTAGGAGCCGTTATAAAAGTTAGAAGCTATAGCTGGAGAAAAAGGTTACTTGTCTTTACCCTCATACTTTACCTAATACTTCACCTGATACTTAACCTTTAATTGCTGCTAACAGCCTCATCGACCTCACTGACCTCAGGTCATATATCAGCGACATCAAGGGCAGTTTCAAGATTGTATCGTCTGCTCAATGTGTGCGTTTCAAAGCACAATCACCTCCAAAAACATCTACTCTAGGAAGAACAGGTACAGACTGTGGAAAACAAAAAAGGATCGTAGCCTGTGTAGGCCAGGTCAGAGGCTGTGGAATAAACGTTAGATCAGGAAATCTGTGGAGAGAGATTAAAAGCTGTGGAGAAAATATTAAAAGCTGTGGAGAAAAGGTTAAAAGCTGTGGAGAAAAGGTTAAAAGCTGTGGAGAAAAGATTAAAAGCTGTGGAAGAAAGGGTTACTTTTCGTTCACACTTACCCCCAATACTTATACCTGTTATACTTAACCTTTGCGCAAACTGCCAACCTCACTGGCCTCCAGTCACTCATCAGGGACATCGAAGGAATAGTCTTCATCTTCTACTCAAGTTCTGCGTTTACCGATGACAGCGTAGTTCTTAGTTTTGGTTCAAGACAGTATCTTTTATTCGTTTAGGGACTTGTTTTTACCGTCCTTACAGGTGAAAGTACATGTGTTGTGTCACCGCAAAGGAAATGAGATTGAGCATCTTTGAATCAAGACTAAGTACTACGCCAGTCACACCTTATACTTTACCTATTGCATGGAGTGTAAACCTGCTGAAAGAGTAGAGAGTTAGTCTTATCTCTAGGCCAACACTTCAAATACTCTAAGCCTTTACTGTCTTACCATTCATACAAACCTACAGGCATCAATGGCGTCTTTCTCCTATGGATGATCTGCTCTTTCTCCCAATCCTTGTTTCTCTCTCGCCGTCTCCAGGATGTTTTGTTTTCCTTTTTGTTCTCTTATTCATTTCGTTCTGCTTTTTTCGCAGCGCTCAGAAATAAGTGGTTTAATTAGTCATTTGCAATGAGCCCTATATGAGCTTTAATAAAAAAAGATTGGCATTTCGGGACTACAGCTTTTAACAAGCTTGCGTTTGCTTTAAGTTCCCATGATTCTTTTATTTTCACTTTGATCTTAATGAGAAAGGGTTACAGCTATGTTGTTTATTATCTTATTATTATTTTTTATTGAAAATATCTTCATTCAGAATTGATGTAATGCTGATATTAGGAATATGTAAATATTTATTTAGCTTGTCTAAATAACCTATTTAATACTCCTAAATCAAACATTAATCATCAAATGAGATATGTTGTGAATTAGTCCTCTATTATTTGTTAATTTTCTAAGACTTAGTTGAAAATGCCTACATTCAGAATTGATGTAATGCTGATATTGAGAATATGTAAATAATTATTTAGCTGGTCTAAATATTTATATTTAATACTCCTAAATCAAACATTAATCATCAAATGAATGGTGATTTGGACTGGTTAACTGCATAATTACTTCAAAAATATTTATGTGGTGGGTTTTTGTGCCCACAACACAAAGCACAGTAGCAGATGGGAAAGTGTAGAATTTATTTTACATTTGTATTTATTTTTTGCTTTATTTTCTCAAAGTTTTTTGAAGAAATATTGAAAATTATTATGAATTAATTTGATTTTGTACCTCTTCCTTTATAAATGTTACATTACTTGAAATGTGAAACCATGACAATTTTAAATAAACATGACAACTGATGACTTGAAGTACCAACCCCGACAGAAATTTCCAGCAAGACTAGTCCCCTAACTAGAAAGCATCATTGGCTTCGACCAATATGCACATCAAGATATGCCAAGACCGTTTGAAGTCACCTTGAAAACTGCGCAAGGACAACATCAACAAGGTCGCCGAACATCTTGGGGAAGGGGGAGTGGTAGAAAAAGGGGAGGGACTCTGCAAGAGAACGGGTTAGATCTTCTCTTACTGTTCGCAGTCTTCACCATGTCTTGATCTTGAATTAGGTCAACTTGCGTTATCCAACCTCCACTATTGCGCTTTATCAATAATCTAATTTTTTTTTTTTTAGGTCAATAATTTATGTATTTAACCAGCGGTTTTTTCCAGAAACATCACAACTCATAAGAGAAAGTTTTATTTCCACTAAATTCAATTTATTTATCAATCATGTGAAACACATACAATTTGTTTTCCATTGTACATGTACATCAGTAAAAATTGCATAACAAACTTTTTACAAACTTGAAGTACACGGTGTCTCCATAATTTTTACTAGATTGCATTTGCTGCCATTTGAGAGATTTTTGTTTTAATTAAAAATTTTAAAAGGCGATAAAGTCCGACATTTATCAAAGAGGTGAAACGCACAAGCGAACTTAAAAAGTGGAGGTCGGATATACGGCAAAGTTTTCCTTACCTAGGTCCTTTGGCGACCTCCAATTACGTCCACATACCACATATCCATAGATCTTCAACTCCCATCTGGTCACAGTATCTTCTTGAGAGTCGTCAGCACAAAGATATGGATCCCCTAAAGGGAAAGGTAAAAAAAACGTGAAAGATAAAAATATATTAAAATTATTTCATTCCTTCGTAATATTGCATCGTTCCCTCGAAATAATATCGAGTTCCCTCGAAATATTATTTTGGTTCCTTCAAAATACTTTGTTATTCCCTCAAAATCATCATCAAAGTATAGTAGAAATTCGGGCTTAGCAAGAGTTTTTATGCGGTTTTAGAAATTGGTATGTTTTTCATTTGTGTACTTTTTGGGGTAAATGAACCACTCTGCCCTTAACCAAAGAGTCCCCATCCACCCATGGTCATAGTGTACATCACTTGTTTTATCGACTAAATTTATTTTATAGGTGAACAAGGTGGTTTCCCCGTAGGGCCAAAACGGACCAATTATGCAAACAGGTAATTTTTTCCCCAAACTTTACCTCAACGAGATGTCGTTGGCTCGATGTGTTCATTCGGCTGCGGTCCTG
The DNA here is from genome assembly GCA_021014325.1 of Plazaster borealis. Lineage (NCBI taxonomy): Eukaryota > Metazoa > Echinodermata > Asteroidea > Forcipulatida > Labidiasteridae > Plazaster > Plazaster borealis. The sequence goes on along the minus strand of CM037468.1, from coordinate 14,783,106 downwards.
AAGTTTTACACTGCGGTCTACGGCGATTCAGGGGGGGGGGGATGTCTCTCCAGCCTACCGAGCTCAACACCGAAGTTCACTTAACTTCAAAAGTCTGTAGTCGGAACTCAGAGAACTTCGTGAAATTCACGATATGTAGTGAAGGGCTCAACAGTGAAATGTGTGTTGAACATTGCAGTTTTTAGTTGAAACTTGCTGGCCATGTGACAACAAGGTTCATATTTCTTGTGTGTTGTTTGTAGGCCTAGGCCTACCCCAAAACTTGGCCAGACCTTTTAGAATATCACCTTTCTAAACGTGCAAGTAGTTGTAACGAAACATTTCTGAATGCACAATGGTGAGAATATCGGTAAATTTACAAGTAAAGTTCGTCAGAAAACGCGACGTCCAAATCCCATGTCAGAGCCGAGAGATACGGCAATGGCAGTCCTCCATCCAGCGCGACACGTCCAGTAATGCCATGCTGTACTGCCCACAACGAGTGCTTCGAAAAACCGTGCGCAAAACTCCTTATTTGCATAACAATGAAGACTTTTGTGAGGTGACATTCCACAGTTACCACCTGTTTTCATTTTCTTACTCTTTTCTTTTTTATTTGTAGGCCTACCCATAGGTTATATAATAGAGTTCTATAAACTATAGGGAGTAATCTAAATACACACACGTAACCCGAATGTCGTACTACGTACAGGGTTCGAATCCCTATTGGTAAATTGTATATACACATTTGCTCTTACAAAATGTTGGCTGAGTGACCTGTGTTATTCGATGGGTCAGCACCATTTTCTCAATGGGCAAGACAGCTCCTTGTCGGGCAGTCTCAAATGGTTTTGTACGCCCTCTATAGTTCTATATAACACTATGTTTGTACCACAGGTCATTTTGGTTGGTAGGGCAGTTTACAACAGCTAATTCAATTTTTGTATAAATCAAAGAAAATAAGTTACTGAACAATAATACAAAATAACAATTAAACGGAGGAAACTTTAGCGAGAAATCATATAATACTATCACTCCAGGTTGTTTGTGATGAATTAACATTGATCAATGTGTTTAGAAACTAATTTGATTTAATAGACGTTATAATTTTATAAAATAAATCAACAAAATAAAAACATTAAAATTAGGACGAAGTTAGACTTAAAGGTATCGTACACGTTTGGTAATGACTCAAAACAAATATTAGCATAAAAAAAACTTACTTGGTAACAAGCAACGGAGAGCTGTTGATAGTATAAAACATTGTAGGAAACGACTCCCTCTGAAGTAACGTAGTTTTTTGAGAAAGAGGTAATTTCTCACTAAAATAATAAAAACTTCTTGCAAGAAGTTTTTATTATTCTATCTGAAAGCACACAAATTTGTATAACAAGGGTGTTTTTTCTTTCATCATTTTCTTGCAACTTCGATGACCAATTGAGCCCAAATTTTCACAGGCTTGTTATTTTATGCATATGTTGGGATACACCAAGTGAGAACACTGGTCTTTGACAATTTCCAAACGTGTTCAGTGCCTTTAAAGGAACGTTACAGAACTGGTACCGGTAATTAAAATTTTCTTTAAGATCACAGATTTACATAAAGCTTACACGGTCTAATGATGATGATAGCAGAAAACATCCCTAGAAATATTTCTGTCTGAAATGCCATATTTGATGAGAAAAAAATAAAACTAATTTCCGATTGGAGTTTATCGCTCATGAGCGTTTTATTCATGCATTGTATAACACATGCAAATGTGTAATCGGTTTTTCACTATTTTCTCGTGACCCAGATGGCCGATCGATCTCAAACTTCTACATGTTTGTCAGTTTATGTATTATGGTGGATTATATAAAGTGCTTGCACTGCCAGCAACTGTTTTGTTAGCAAAAACCAATTCTGTAATGTTCCTTTAAGCAGTGTTTGATGTGGCGCACCCATAATGACAGACGTACGCCTTGAGCAGGGTTAACGAGAACATGATTGCATTAATAAGAATGAAACAGGAAAATACGATGCTGTTTTCGAAAAATGACATCATGAACTTAGCACACGCTAAAACGATCAATTCAGGGGAAGTCCCCTTTCCCTTTCCTCTCGTTGACAATTATATGCTTTGAAGTATAACTAACATGCAATAGCCGTGCAGTTTTGGTACAGGATCATTCTTGAAACAACAAGAAGGGAAGCGCATACAGAAATTTCGTGCTGTTGCGGAAGTTTTATTCCAGCAGTCCAACCAGCCAGCTTTTTGGGGGAAAAGTGCGGTTTCATGATGTTGTTAGGGGTGACTGTACTAGCATTTTCCTGTTCCCTTATTTTGTGCTCTTCTGCTGGTAAGTCTGATATTGTTTACTAAAGGTGGAATGATATGATTGTACGGTTTTAAACTTTCCGAACACCTCCGCACGATGTCGTCGTCGTGGACCAATGCCATTTTGGTTCATAGAGCAAGCCTTTTTCTCTATGGTTTGACGTGTGTAAAGTAAAACTAAAACTTGGAAACAAAGTATCGCATGACAGAAGCCATTTGTTTTAAATCAACACTTACCGTGTCCTGTCTGTATTGATCCAGGAACTAGTTAGGCATTATTTTATTAAATTGTCTTGTTGATGATTAAATTTAGCTACGACATGTACAAGTGCAATAATCGTTGTTTAGTGAATTCCTTAGCTCCAATAGGGCCAGGAATTCCCAAGCCCCATTTCCTGGCATGGGCCAATGCTTCGTGGTCACAGGACCGTCGGGAGGTTCGAGGGTTACGATGATCACAACAATTCAATTAAATGTCATTGTCGTGGACTTTTCGTCATGTCCCTTTTGGACCCTCATTTTTCTGTGCAAAATAATAAAGGTCAAATTCTTTGTGAGAAGTTTTTTTTTTTTAACCTGACAATTGAATTGGTATTTTTTTCCCAAACTCAAATCTGACAGTGAAAGAGACGTGGCCGAAATTTTTAAATTTGATCAATATTTAGTGTTTGTTGTGGGAGGACAAATACACGCTGTCTTTTGTTTAGTGACAATTTATTATGATTTAAACTATGTTGATTTAGAATAAATTATCATGGAAATAAATAAACAAATCAGTCATTTTAAACCCAAAACTTAAAGGTATCGTACACGTTTGGTAATGACTCAAAACAAATATTAGCATAAAAACTTACTTGGTAACAAGCAACGGCGAGCTGTTGATAGTATAAAACATTGTAGGAAATGACTCCCTCTGAAGTAACATAGTTTTTGAGAAAGAGGTATTTTCTCTCTAAAATAATAAAAACGTCTTGCAAAAAGTTTTTATTCCTATCTAAAAGCACACAAACTTGTACAACAAGGGTGTTTTTTCTTTCATCATTTTCTTGCAACTTCAATGACCAATTGAGCCCAAATTTTCACAGGCTTGTTATTTTATGCATATGTTGGGATACACCAAGTGAGAACACTGGTTTTTGACAATTTCCAAATGTGTTCAGTGCCTTTAAAGGGACACATTGCCTCCTAGAACTATGAGTTTCAAACGATAGCGGAACAAACCTCACAGTTCTAGGAGTAGCCTTTGGGCTATAAAAGCAGTTGTTATGAAATAAATGTGGTTGGAAAGATGTTTTAAATGTATAATGATTCCACAAAATTAGGGTCCTCGTTAGTTCACGAAATAAACAGAAAACCACACAATTTCGAGGGATATTTGTGTGGATCATTATATTCTACTTTTAAAACATCTTTCCAAGCACATTCATTTCATAACAAACGCTGACATAGCCCAAATCGTCCAATCCAAAGGCAATGTGTCCCTTTAAAGACACAGGATGGCTAAAGTACAAAATCAACGAGAACCCTGCTAAATCTGGAAAGTCCCTGAATTATTTACTTTCTTAAATTAGGATCGATGGTTGAAATTTAAAGGTTAAAGCCTAAGTGCCCCATATCCATTTTCTTTCCAGAATTAGTCATTTTTTCTTTGAAGTCTTTGGTTGTTTTCACATTGACCAAAAGTTTAGGAAGACTGTTTCACGACTCAACAACACTCAACGGGAGAAGAACTTTTTCCCCGAATTGTAGTCCCTTCTGGGAGCTGTTTCTTGAAGAGTTTGAGGTTGTGTCCCCTTGTGCTTGTGTTGTCTGACAATTGGGCCTAATTTAAGTCTACAATGCTCTACAAAGTCTTCAAAAAAAAAAAAAATACAAAACCAATCTTAGACTATATTAAGCCAAGACATGGCAGAACCCGCCAATGCAACTTGGCTCCAGATCCGACACCTATTAAAAGGTCTGTATACGTTTGGTAATGACTCTGAAAATTAATGGCAATAAAAACTTACTTGGTAAGAAGTACAGCAGCTTTGGATGCATTTTGAGAAACTTTTCACCTCAAAGTAATGTGGTTATGGAAAAATATATCACTTTTTGTACCAAAAAATTTGAATCTGAGAAGCATTACGGCAGTAACGCTTCTCAGATAGTGTATTCCAATTTCAGATTATTCTTCCTGCGTGGACAAAACCGCTCCAGATTTCCGGCAATATCTCAAAAACGCTACAACCTTTTGAAATGATTTTTTTCACAGGTTAGTTTTATGGTATATATCTTCAACTATAGGATTGAAACAAACAATGAGTTCCAACTACCAAACGTTTACAGACCCTTAAAGGTACTGTACACGTTTGGTAATTACTCAAAATATATATTATAACTTTAGAGGATTAAAACAAACAGTTGGTTCCAATTACCAAACGTTTACAATCCCGTTAAACAAAGCTTCTTCCCAATACTGCTACGAGACGTGACTGGTATGCGCTGCCCTAAAAAAATGCCCACATTCTGGAGCAGTTCAAGGGGCTAAAGTCTCTTACTTTTTTACTTGTATAGCACCTTACACAGGTGTCCAGTGCTACAAGGCACCACACCGAAACCCTCCTTCTTCCTCGTCTTCCTTTTGAGTGCAGCCTTCAAACGATTGAAGATAACACTCTGCCCGACAAGGTTTTAGCCAGGATTTGGTGAAAGGGTGTCCAAATTGGCTGGAAATTTTAAAACTGGGTGTCCAAATTGTTCACTTACACATGAAAATGACAGATAAAACAGGGTGTCCAAAAGACACCCAAACACCCCTCTGGCTAACACTATGCTGCAAGACACCAGGGACCAGTTTCATAGAGCTGCTTAAGCAGAAAATATTGCTTAACAATTTTCTGCTAAGCAGAAATGAGCAGGGTACCAATCACAAATTGTACATGTGACATGGTAGTTTGGCCGGTAACCTTACTCTGGTAAGCATAATTTTGTTGTGCTTAGCTAGTTTTTGTGCTTAAGCAGCTCTATGAAATTGGGCCCAGGGCAATGTAGTTCACCAACAGACCATTGTCCACTTGCCCCAATGCCTGTGGGTAATCCTTATGCGCCATCAGTCATAAAAAGCCTATTGTACGATTGGAGCCAACTACCACATGTTTGGTTGTTATTGTGGATTGCATCAAAAGTTGCCAATGGTTACACGTCAACAAATCAGTTCCCCAATGGCTCCTTTTCATACCTTTTTTGTGTGCTTACAACGGGAGTCAGGTCATGTGGGATACAAGTTACACACCAGAAGAGTGTACTGCTCCAGTGGCTTTGATTTTGGAGGGTCGTACACTTTTAGCCAGACGTGCTATCACCCATGAAATCAGAATTTATTTACATTGGAGCTTGTTGATGCAATGTAATAATACCAGCAAAAACTGCATCAACAAGAACGTGATTCAAGATTGATTCATTTACTGATTATAACCAACCTGAGAAATTTATTCATAAACAAAAATATTAGCACTCTCTCTCTCAAACATCAAAATCCAATTAACGAAATTTGATTTGCCCACAAATCTTTGTAAAGGTGGGGTCATTGTTTGGTTTTTGTCAACATAACGCTGATTTATAGGCAAAATTATCAAGAGAGATACGATAAAAGTCACCTGTGAAAGTTTCAGGGGAATACAGTGTATATTTGTGAAAAAAAACAGGACAAAAATAGTCACAGTACTTTCATCAAGAACGTTGAAAACAATCCACGTTTAGCGAGGTGACAGCGGGTACTAACAACATCTCTGGGCGCAGCATTCAAAAATTTGAATTTTTGAATTAGACATTAGAAATTTGAATCTCCAAAGGTCTTCTTTGGGCAATCTTTGGAGATTCAAAATTTTCAACATATACTTTTACTGATTTCTAAATCAGCGGGGGGCACTTTAGACGAAATCATTTCGCAGGATGCTTACTACCATTGCCATCTTTGTTATGTTCATTAATTTTTTGAGTGTAAAGGTCATTAATTGCTCCCTTTTTATTTGCAGAGTTGATTACTTTTCCTAGTGGAGAGGAATTCAATTCCTTGTCCATCGATGAAGCTCAATTTGACTCAAATGTGCTGGATCTGAATGACCCGGAAGATACAGGTATGACAGGACTTGAACCAGCAACTGCCCCACTGGCCCAAGTCTTGTAATGTGGCACAAGACCAATAACTTCACAACTGCATGAGTCCAACTGTCTAGTGTATAACTCCACAAACAAACAAGTCGTGTAGTCAAGTGTTTAACCCCACAACCGGACAAGTCCTGCAGTCTAGTGTTGAACCCCACAACCAAACAAGTCCTGCAGTCTAGTGTTTAACCCCACAACAAAACAAGTATTGTAGTCTAGTGTTTAACCCCACAACCAAACAAGTCCTGCAGTCTAGTGTTTAAACCCACAACCAAACAAGTCCTGCAGTCCAGTGTTTAACCCCACAACCGGACAAGTCCTGCAGTCTAGTGTTGAACGCCACAACCAAACAAGTCCTGCAGTCTAGTGTTTAACCCCACAACAAAACAAGTCTTGTAGTCTAGTGTTTAACCCCACAACCAAACAAGTCCTGCAGTCTAGTGTTTAACCCCACAACCAAACAAGTCCTGCAGGACCATCTTGACGTTCCCTTGTAGCTTTTTTTACTCCTGTGTGAAGAGAAGCAACTATGTTTTTTTATATTTTGTACTGCCATTGCCCAAGGACACACATTCGATGTGTTATTAGTAGTTGAAGGGTATCGTATGATGCTTCGTTCATTGCAGGTAGCTACTTGTTCAACTCGACGGGCGTCGTCAACAAGAGACTCTCCATAAACTTCTTCATAAGAGACTTCATCTCAACGGAGACTAAATACTTCCGAGCAAACCCTCTTCTCTTCCAGTGCCTTCAGAAAATTCAGAATGAAGTATCTCAGAATAACGAAAAGGTACTACACTAGACCCCTTGCAATGATTGCCATCGCTCAGTTCAAACAATGGAAAAGTGGAAAGCGTGTACGCGCCGTGGACAACTCTCAGCCAATGATAGGTCTTCACTGACCCACGAGAGGGCGCTGTTTTGGGCTTGTGGTATCATGTACAAGGGGTCTATTAAGTTTTCTTTAGTTTTTATATTTTACTCCAATTGGTGTATACAAAGAAGTTACAAAAATGTTTATATAATTGATTCATTTTTCACTCCTGAGGCAACAATGTTGAAAATTGCTATACAAATTAATTGTTGTCAGTGTTAAAGACAAAGTACAAGTTGGAGAGTATCAACAAAGTTGTTGATAAGTTTAAATCTGAAAGCTCACTGATTATAAAGTTCAGGTAATAAACCACAAGGGAAACTGACTGGTATCGAAGCCTGAAACCTCCAGATTAACGAGCCGGCGCTCTACCAACTGAGCTATCTATCCCTAATGTTGGTGGTCTCCCTATTTTGTTAATACTTTGTTAGGGGGTGTCAGTCAGAAGCCATGCAAAGTTTGAAACCTTGCCCCACTTTGTCTATGTTTGTTTTTGAGTAATTTAAAACGGGATTCTTCTTCCGCAGATTGTCATTCAAAGTGGGTACCAGCCACGGCGGGTAACTGGCAGTAGCGCCGATACCTCTGTGATATACAAAAGCACTGGCTCAGATGCACTGATTGGATTGGAACCAGGGACAACGGTTACCATAGCAAATGCTGTTGGCATCGCTGTGCGACTCTGTGTCCCGATATTCCAGGTACACATGAAAGTGAACATTTATTGCTGAAAACTTTTGATTTTACTAACTTGAATGTGAATCTCTCTCTCCCATGAGCTCAATATGTATTATTTTCTTCAAAGCCGTTGATTTATGACTTGTTGTTTACTTGAGTGGAAATTAATAAACAAACAAAACAAACATAACAGAGACTAATCCAAGAACTGACTCCGCAGTAGTACAGTTAATTACGATCCTATAAGCTAAAGTAGTAGTCCCAACCTATTTCTAAGGACAAGAAAACTCTACCTGGCAAGTAGATACACACATGGTGTTACCGCAAACCAAATAAATATATTGATACCTCACCATGCAATGCCTTAAATCCTATAAACAAACATAAGAGAGAAAAGTTTATTATTTGTCATAATCCCTCATCTGGAAATCTCTGTTTTAGCTTTTTCAAAAAATTTCAAGTTTACTTTCTATTGTTGTTACTATTTTGAGTCCTCACTCATTGCATTGAAATAGTACTCTTTGCCAACTATAAGAACATTCTGCAAATTCGCCTGCAAAAAAGAGAAAAAGAAAAAGAGAAACAAATTTAATTAATTGGGAGGCCATAACGTAGTGCCATGCAGGTGTTCTAATTGGTAAACTTGCTTGACAAATTCTCTGTTTGTTCAATATTTAAAAAAAGGGACTTGCACTTGAATATCTGTTCAAATTTTGATAGATTATTTTTTATCAAAAAAGGTTTTTAGTGTCATTTTTGATGTCAGTGTGACAGGTGAAAAGTGTGTTGTTTTGTTTGCTCTGCTTAAATTGTGGGGTTTTTGTCTGTGATTTTAACCATAGAGGTAAACCGCCATGTTTCTACTCTCTTATAAATAATCACTTTTGTTTTTGATTCGTGCATCTTATCGTCATAATGCTGTTTTCCAGAGAGCCAATCGGGATATCGGGATTGTTGTGTTCGAGGAAAGTTTTGAAATTCGGATTCAGGGGAGCGGCGAGGATGGTCCGATATTCTTGGCTGACGGTGAGGCATCTTTAAGTGCGGACGAAATCCAGCAGATAGCATGGGACAGTATCGATGCTGTTTATGGTAATAAAATTGTAATTGAATTAAAATGCATTGGACTTCTTTGTCTGATTCCCTGATAATGACATCCGTTATTCTTGAGGAACCAGACTATTTGTTTCCTCTCAGCCTCACTTTGGGGATAGTGGCTTAAATGGAATTTGAATAGAATTGAAAGGCACTTCTGCGTCTAGCTCCCCTATAATGACATCCGTCATATCTTGCTGTTTAAGAAGAGGCAGCCATTCAACCTGGCGTTCCCAAACAGAAATATTGACAAAATAGGGAGACCGCCAACATTAGGGCTAGATAGCTCAGTTGGTAGAGTGCTGGCACATTAACAACACATAGTGTGTAATGCATGTGAAAGAACCCAGTACACTTATCGTTAAGAGAAGGGGTCGCACCGGTGTTTCTGGCAGTGGCTGCCGAGTGAGCCGCAGCACCTTGTAAAACTTTATAACGTGCTACATGAATTCGTCTCATAATTCATAATAACTTCAAAACCTGTCTTAAAAAGTGTCTCTCTTTGTTCAAGCGCCTTGAGCACCTTATTGGTGGATACGTGCGCTATATAAGACGACATTATTATTATTATTATTATTTTTATTATATATTATTATTAATCTGGAGGTCACAGGTTCAAGTACCGCCTCTGGTCAATTTTTCTTTGTTAAACCCCAAAATGATTTACAAAGTGGATTCTTTTTACTGTTTACGTATTGTGATGTCAACTTCTCATCTGTGTCAGGTTCGTCTAAGATGCCATTATGTGCAGCCAATGAGGCGATGTCCAGCGGTCAGATGTTTCCACCTGATGCCGTTAATCCCGAGGCCACAGTTGGAAAAATTGACCACCCAATAACCCGAGGCAACACCACAGATTTCGCTAGGTCAGTATGGCACCATCTTTTAGTCTGTGAATGGTTTTGTTGTTCCATTGGGGATGGCCGATAACATTTGAGTTATTCTCTGAGTACACAATAACCACAACAGTACATATTGAGTTGGCTTATTGGTATCAGCTTCAAGTGCTATGTTTATTCAACCATGTCACACCACATTTTGGGTGTTGACTTGGTTGGAAGCTGAACCGAAGTGAGGTTCCCGCACAAATGCAGCGTGCAGACGCAGCGTGCAGACGCAGCGTGCAGACGCAGCGTGCAGACGCAGCGTGCAGTCGCTGTTGTTTTACGTAACTGCACCTGATTTATTGAGAAAGGGTGCCCTGCCCATTTGCCGCAAGGAACCCCATAAAAAAACCTGGAAAAATATGTGCAAGGTCACAAAAAGACGGACTGGACAGGGTTTGAAAAGCCCACCCAACATGACCAAACTAGCCAAGGTGGCACCACAAGGGTTGTGGGTGTCCATTGAATAATGTATTTTATCCGCAAGTGATAAAATGAACTAGTAAACATTGTTCTCAGACCTCTGATTTGTCAGCATTTTTTCCTGATTTTAGGATTTGTTCACAGATATCTGTCTGTATACACTTTCTTGAAAGCAGGAAAAAAATAAAAATAAATATTTAAGAACAATTTCGTCAGAAGCAAGAAGTACCGGGGGAAAAAATGGTTGCTGAGTGATCTGGCGTGTCTTGGCCGAGCGGTCAAGAGCACCGGACTCAAGCCTTGGTGTTTCTGATCAGCAGAGTGTGGGTTCGAGTCCCGGTCTCGACTCTTGTGTCCTTGAGCAAGATACTTAACCATTATAGACCGAGCAAGTTTCGCGCGTATTCGAACATTTTTGGGACCACATGCTTTAACGCGTGAAGGAAACAAACTCCGCGCTTTAACGGGTCCCAGTGTTCGAATACACACGAGACTTGCACAGTCTATTGCCTCATCCTTCGGATGGGACGTGAAGCCGTTGGTCCCGTGTGCTGTGTCTGCATGTAAAAGAACCCAGTATACACTTATCGCTAAGAGAAGGGGTTTGCCCCGGTGTTTCTGGCAGTGGCTGCTGAATGCACCGCAGCACTTTATAAACCCTTAAGGTGTTACATAAATGGGTCTCATAATTCATAAACTTCAAAACCTGTCTTTAAAAGTGTCTCTCTTTGTTCAAGCGCCTTGAGCACCTTATTGCTGTATACGTGCGCTATATAAGACTCCAATATTTTTATTACCTGCAAAATTATCAAGATCTTCTGCTTTTTAACAAATACAAATTTTCTGAATATTGTAATTAAATTAGAGGACATTTTTGTTATAGTTTATGAATGAAACTACTATATTTTTTAAAAATATGATATTTTAATCAAGCAGATTGACCCAGTACCCTGGAAGACTAATCGCTTTTAAGAATGAGGAGCGAACTTCAGCTTGGTGCGGTGTACCAGAGAGGCTTTGTGTTGACTGCACAGAGCACATGAAGGGTTTTAATCTAAACAGCAGGTCAGTCAAGGTCACAACTTCCTGTAGTTTAACCATAATTGTTTCTCTGCATCCAGGAGGATGTAGCTACAAGGGTCTTGTATTCCCAAAAGGCTGTGTGTAGATTGCACAGACCACATGAAGGGTTTAAATACAAACAGCAGGACAGTGGGAGTCACAGCTTCTTACTTTTGCAAAATGAAGTTTAACCATAATTGTTTCTCTGCATCCAGGAGGATGAAGCTACAAGGGTCTTGTATTCCCATAAGGCTGAGTGTAGATTACACAGACTGCATGAAGGGTTTAAATACAAACAGCTGGACAGTGGGGTGTTGCAGCTTCCCTTCTTTTGCAAAATGAAGTCTCACCATAATTGTTTCTCTGCACCCAGGAGGGTGCAGGCACAAGGTGTGATGTAAGGCCGTGCTTATGTTGCATTGTTCACATGAAGGGGGATTTAAAGTTTCACAGCTTCCTGCTTTTGCAAATGTAGTTCTTATTACAATAACCATAATTGTTTCTCTGCACCCAGGACTACAATTGTGTACTTGTGGAGATGAGTGTGGAGATGATTGTTGTAAGGAATGAAAAGTTATAAAGAGGATTCTTTACTTTTTATGGCTGGTTCATCCTCTCCATTTTCAGGTGTGCTGATCGGACCATGGCTGTACGATTAATGACGACTTTAAAAACCTTGGCGAAACTCGTCAGCGAGGAATGGCCAGGAGGTAATATTAAGGCATTTTGTTTGTTTGTTTGTTTATTTGTTTGTTTGTTTGTATGTTTTTTAATTGCCTTCTGAAAAATTACCCAATGGTACACTTTATGAATCAGATTTGCTCACAAAACGTGGTAGTTCTGTTTTTTCCAAACTTTTCAAATGATAACCTTGGGGATGCAAAAACCCCACAAAAACGTTACTTCAGAGGGAGTTGTTTCTCACAATGTTTTATACTATCAACAGCTCTCTGTTGCTCGTTACCAAGTCAGTTTTTAAGCTAATATATATTTTGAGTCATTACCAAACGTGTACTGTGCCTTTAAGACAGTTTCATATTTCACAGTCAACTGTTTGCAGATTTAATTTCATTTACAGAATCAGGTTTCCTGTTTGATACTACAATAGATCAACAATTTCAAGGATAAACAATTTAATTGGAAGCTCGTGCGCCTAAGGACTGTAACCTTAACATTTGGCCGGGTTCATGAAGCCGAGAGATTGAGTTCGCTAGCCGAAAGCCAATCATAGTATACCTTGACACCCCGAATAAAGATATTGACAAAATAGGGTGACCCCAAACATAGGGCTAGATAGCTCAGTCGGTTGAGCACCGGCACGTTAATCCAGAAGTCACAGGTTCAAACCCATTTTTTTTGTCATACAGTGAAGTTGTTGGTGATTGAAGCCTGGGACGAACCACACGAGGGCAGCACATACCTGGAAGGCGACCAACCAGCCGACTCGCTTCACTACGAAGGACGTGCAGCCAAGCTCACCTTGTCTGATGAGGACTCTGCTAAGGTTGATCGTTTAGCCGGCCTGGCTGTGTGTGCTGCTGCCGATTATGTGGAGCACAAAGGTAAGAGGGAATATGCTTTAGAGACTGTTCATTTCTGTATATATCATCACTATACGCCCAGGCATTAATGTAATAATAGTGAACATTTATAACGCGCCATGTCTGTCAGACTTGACACGCGAGGTATGTGGAGCTACGTTTGAAGTATGAGGCCTAGTCATTTATAGCACCATGCAAGGTGGTGTGGCGCAATATATGCTGCCGATCAGACCAGGAACGCCGGGGCGAACCCCTTCTCTATACGATAAGTGCACTGGGTTCTTTTACGTGCATTACACAACACACGCATTGCATTGCTAACAACGCATTGCTAATTTTGTTGATTTATCGCCCAGTTATTTTCAGGAACAATTTCAGGAAAATTATTAAGAAACAGAAATGGTTTGGTTTTGGAGTTGTACATTCTATATTAACATGGGAAACATTGGAAAATGTCAATTCGATCCGATACCTATTTTTGTTTGAGAGTAATTAGGTCAAATCTTAGAGCCGTTTGCGGCCGCTATCAGACCTGCCAACCAGTACGATTTTGTCGTATTTAGTACGATTTTTCAATGAAAATACGACAGTACGATTTTTCTCTATAAAGTACGATTTTCCAAAAATCGAATTATAATAATAATAATTAATTAAGACATTTGATAATTATCCAATTCTAATTAACTGTTATCGTCATTTTCTTTCCTTGTCTCTTTTTCGTGCGTGAATGTGCGTTATACACGATCCGACAGATATATAAACGTAAACAAAAATCACTCGAAGGCGCAAAACGCTGACCGCATCACGCCACACAAAATACAACGCATGATCACACAGTACACAATGCACGGACACACTACACACACAGACATCGTTTTCAGGCCTGTAGTCTTTGTCACTTTGCGTGCGACAAAAATGCAAGAAACATTGAGCGCTAGAGGGCGTTTCGGAACAATGCGATAGCGCGAGATTAAACGCCCTCTATTGGTGAAATTATGCGAACCAGTTACAAACGCCTTGGGACAAGACTGGACGTGTCTGTGCATGCGCGGAAAATCGGTTATTCCCCCAAAATTGCATCGTCGTTTGTTTTTTTTTTAATACGATTTTTGTCAGTAAAATACAACTTTTGGGAATAAAGAATACAGTTTTTGAACTCCAGAGGTTGGCAGGTCTGCGCTATGGGCATTTTGGTACAAGTCGCTTGTGGCCGCTATGGTCTCTAAGGGGTTATAGGTAGGTCTAGACTGGTATTTGTCAATGTAATCCTGATTTAAAGGCAAACTTATAAAGAAAGATACAATAAAAGTCACCTGTGAAAGTTTTAGCTGAATACAGTGTCTACTTGCTGAGAAAACAAAAAAAAACTCATGGTATTTTCACAATAATTCTATAGCGCTTATATTATATATGGGTATCTCAAAGCAGTATTTTCCTACAAGGTAAGGTGGTGGTAGAGGTAGAAGTAAGAGACCTATTCTTTCTTTGCATAGCACCATGTAATGGCTTGGCTGGTGCTGTGGGTGCTGTGGCGCAAAATCAACCCAAGGAGGACCGAACCCCCTCTCTCTTCGATAAGATAGTGCTTGCATTTCTTTTACATTACACAACAACACACGGGACCTACGGCCATCCGTCCATCCAAGCAGCGAAAGCATGTGGTTAAGTGTCTTGCTTAAGGACACAAGTGTCACGACTGGGATTCGAACCCACACTCTGCTGATCAGAAACACCAGAGCTTGAGTTCGGTGTTCTTATCCGCTCGGCCACGACACGCCACAAATGTCGAATCCATCCATGGTTAGCAAGATGACGTCAGGTACAAACCGCATCTCTGGCCGCATAATTTTGCGAACGGACATCAACCCTCAGAAATCTGAAATCTCTAACAAAAGTTTCCTTTTTATTCTCTTTTTTCTCGATAAAAAGGTGATCACATCTTTGTGGCAGTCAAGAAACAAGCTGGCAGCTCGGCTACAACGGTAACATTCCCCCATAGAGAGCTTCTGGTTGTTTTGCCACCGGAAACCGATGCTGCGGAGTACCGGCTACCAGAGGGCTTTGAGGGAACTGAGCATGTCCGCCCGCTCTTTGATAAAGATCACATGGTAACTGATCACAAAAATTGTGCAAAATTGTATCTAAATAGGAGAGAAATTTAATTTTTTAAAAACATTTTCAAAGTTTTGTTTCAGTATACATTCATTAAAGGTTTATTACAAAGATTTTGTTTCCAATTAACTGACAGTTTTTCTGTGATCAAAAACATGCATTATTTCACATAAAACAATGATACAAAATTATCAATCATTAATTAATGTTAAACATTTTTCAGAAGGTTCTTAAGATTTCAAGTTCCAAATCCTGCTTCATTTATTCCTTAAAGGTTCATTAAAAAGATTGTGTTTCCAATCAACTGACAGATTTTCTGCGATCAAAACATGCATTATTTCACATAAAACATTGGTAAAAAAAGCATCAATCATTTAAATAATTGTAAACATTTTAGATTTCAAGTTCCTAATCCTGCTTTAAAGGCAGGGTGTACTTTTGGTAATTACTCCACAAGTGAAAACTTACTTGGTAAAGAGCACTGGAGAGCTGTTGATATTATAAAATGTTTTTAGAAGCGACCCCCTTTGAAGTAATGTAGTTCTAGAGAAAGAGGTCATTTTCACTCAAACATTTGAATCTGAGAAAGGCTTCAGGCATGAAGCCTTTCTCGGGCATTGGAAAGCACACAATTCTCTGCAACAAGGGTGTTTTTCTTTCATTATTTTGATGACCAATTGAGCCCAAATTTTCACAGGTTTGTTATTTTATGCATATGTTGGGATACACCAAGTGAGGATACTGGTCTTTGACAATTACCCAAAGTATACGCTGTCTCTAAAAGAACATATGTTGTGCTGAACTTTGTGAACAGGGGACAATTTACTAACAAATTAATGTCGGCTATAAGCTCAGGTTTTTGTTGTTGATTTATTTCATCATTATTGGCTGCAATATTGCGCCACAGCACCTTGTAAACCATTACATGGTGCTATGTAAAGGAGTAGGTCTCATACTTAACGTAGCCCCACATACCTGAGCGCTATATAAATGCCCGTTATTATTATTATTATACCTTGCAGTAAAATACTGAATGTTGAAGCGCCTTGAGCGTCACTGAGTGACGGATATGAGCGCTATATAAGAAGCCACTATTATTATTATTATTACAGTTGGATGCAAAGCTGTCTGATGCAGCTCAAGTGAGCCAGTTTGTGTCTGAGAATGGTCGGTACTTTCGTCTCAATCCAAACATCGTGCTGTGCTTCCAGGATATTGTCAGCAATGAGAACAAGTGGAACCCAGGTCTGCTCATAGATTTTGTATTTTTTCTTAAAATTCACTAAAGGGTGAAAGGTCAAGTTGTGTGCCTTGCCCGGTGACCTTAAATGAAAAAGGTAGAATGAAACATGTCTCTCAAATACCATGGTAACATTGTGTGTCACACAACCATTGGACAGTTTGTTTGCATATTAATTAGACGTAATTAATATGCAAATGATCCTGATTGGTTTAAAGTTTTGACTGTCAAACTTTTAACCAATCAGGACCAATCTGTCAATGGCTCATCTCCCCAGTACCTGCAGCAACTTGTATCACCGTACAATCCGCTGCGCCACTTATGGTCAAGTAATTACGGTCAAGCTTGTGGTGCCATCTGCCAGGATGAAAGCTTTTGGAGATTACGGGGTTGGAGGCCTTCGGAGGAGAACTCTCGTGGGGGACTGCGGAGCTCCGTTCCCCACCAGTTCACCAGGAAGAGATGTTTTTCAGTTGCAGCACCCTACCTATGGAACAATTAATTTGGCAATGACTCTTAGAACACAACCTGATATTGCTTTATTTCGATCACTTCTCAAAACTTACCTTTTCAATCAGGCATATAATTAAAGGTATCGTACACGTTTGGTAATGACTCAAAACAAATATTAGCATAAAAACTTACTTGGTAACGAGCAACGGAGAGCTGTTGATAGTGTAAAACATTGTAGGAAACCACTCCCTCTGAAGTAACATAGTTTTTGAGAAAGAGGTACTTTCTCACTAAAATAAAAACTTCTTGCAAGACGTTTTTATTCCTATCTGAAAGCACACAAATTTGTACAGCAAGGGTGTTTTTTCTTTCATCATTTTCTTGCAACTTGGATGACAAATTGAGCCCAAATTTTCACAGGCTTGTTATTTTATGCATATGTTGGGATACACCAAGTGAGAACACTGGTCTTTGACAATTTCCAAACGTGTTCAGTGCCTTTAACTCTCCCGAGGTCTCAGGGCAGTGAATAGTTTTCTAGATACCAGCGCTCTACAAATCTTACTATTATTATTATTATTTGTTTGTCATTACTATATGTGTTTAGGGGAACTTTCTCTTTGTCACAGTCGACCAAACTTACTGCGTATCTGATAATCTCAAGCTCGTTTTTTACATTTTTGCATTGTTCTTCTTCAGATGTAAAGCTCACAGTCCTGAACGCCTTCATGACCAATAAAGAGCACGACAACATCAACTTCCTGGACCCACGGTTTAGCTCCCCCATCTTGGGCCAGTCCATGGAATTGACCTATGACCCAATGAATTCGGACGAATCCACCCATCATCCGGAGCGTTTGATGAGACAAGCTCTTCTTCACTGTGGCCCTCGATTCATTAAGTCGGGTTTTAATATTGGAGTTGGTAAGCAGAAACCCCTCTGTAGAGGTCGTTGCACAGTCACGACGCTCTGTTATGGTGTAATATTAGTTGGGATTTTACCTGTTTCTAGGACTTGCTCACAGATTGCATTTCGCCTTCAAACATTTTGGGTACATTAATTTGAGAATCTTTCCTGTTACATTCTTCAGGGTTTGTGTGACGATTCGATGTTCTGGGGTTAGGGCTAGGGTTGGGGGAGATTTGGGGTTGGCAAAAAGAGTTACAATTTTATAATCTTTCCATGGACATTCTTCAGGGTTTGTGTTAGGATTCGATTTTCTGGGCTTGAGGTTGGAGGAGATTTCAGATTGGCAAAAAAGACGGTTACATTTTAACAATCTATCCTTTTGCAGTCTTCAGGTTTTGTTTGAGGATTCTTTATTCTGCGATTGGGGGTTCGGGATAGATTTGGGGTTGGCAAAAAGAGTTACAATTTAAAAATCTTTCCATGGACATTCTTCAGGTTTTGTGTGAGGATTCAATGTTCTGGGGTTGGGTTCGGGGGGAGATTTCGGGTTGGCAAAAAAGAGTTACATTTTAAGAATTGTTTCCTGTGGCTTTCTTGAAGGTTTATACAAAGACTCTGTGTTCATTGACATGCGCAAGACATTCAGTGCCTGGGTAGAGAATGCTAACCTTCTAGGACCGGGTGAGACCAAGGAAGATTTCAAGAAAGAGCAGGCACGGTGGTTACTACGAGCTGTAGGTAAGATGAAGTCGAATGAACCTCACCCTTTTGAGCCAGACCCAATAAAGTATTATTCGCCCTTTGCACGGATCCGCCATGTGCGGTAGACTCTTGACTTCATGCTTCATTTGTATTGTATTTATGCATCTGTTTGGATGAAAGTGTCATTATATTACCGTGACAATACAGAGTTATATAATGCTTCTATTCACTGCTGTCCCCAAGTCGAGGTTCTTCACGCAAAAGGCTGATAGTGCAAAGGGCGAACGGCTGGACATTTTTGGGTAACACTCTCGTTACTGAATTATTTTGACAAAAACAACCACTGCTGACTGCATTGTTTGACCACTTATCAAGCGTGAAGCACACATTCTTGCACAACAGAAACGTTGTGTTCAAAGGACAATTTTACAAACTCTGATATTACCTTGAAGATTTCATTTTAGAGCTTAATAATAATGACACTTTCATCCAGTAAAATGTCTTGCTTATTATCCTCCTTTCATTTAATTCAAAAGTCATTGAAATAGGCCAATAAATGTTGAGGTTCTTGGTCTTTGTTTCCGCAGTGTGTTCTGTGAACCCAAACACTTTTTTGCACACAACCATATGGCACTCCGGAAGTGTTTTGCTTTTCAGATATTTCCACTCTAATTTGAAGGGTTTGCATAATAGCAACCTTATTTTATTTTGCCATCATTGGAAAAATCCGATCTTTCTCTTACCAGAAATAGTAAGCTGAAGTGGCCATTGGGGCTGAAAGGGTTTAAGGTCGTAGAGCTGTTAAAGGCACTGAACACGTTTGGAAATTGTCAAAGACCAGTGTTCTCACTTGGTGTATCCCAACATATGCATAAAATAACAAGCCTGTGAAAATTTGGGCTCAAATGGTCATCAAAGTTGCAAGAAAATGATGAAAGAAAAAACACCCTTGTTGTACAAATTTGTGTGCTTTCAGATTGGAATAAAAACTTCTTGCAAGAAGTTTTTATTATTTTAGTGAGAAATTACCTATTTCTCAAAACTACGTTACTTCAGAGGGAGTCGTTCCCTACAATGTTTTATACTATCAACAGCTCTCCGTTGCTTGTTACCAAGTAAGTTTTTATGCTAATATTTGTTTTGAGTCATTACCAAATGTGTACGATACCTTTAAAGCAGAAAGCTACAGCTGACAAAGTGCATTTGCCATGCAGAGTAGTAAGTGTTGCCTACAGTCGAAGAGCAGTTTTCCCACTGAACTCCTGAAATCATTATTGAGAGAGTGACGAAAACACAATCTCACCCAGGTCTTGTAATTTCTCAGCAGTTTCTACTATCTCATCCTTGGTCCTACAAAGATATGATTCTTTTATTTCACAGAGGGCCGCAATGTTGATCCACTTAACCCGACTGATGCCTGTTCGCGATCGGTACGACCATCGAAACAGGCCGTTGACTTCAGCCATGTGAGGGCGTCAGCCACGGTTCCGGCAAACAGCAACGAGTGTATTCCTCGAGACAATACTGAATTCTGTCGGCAGACGGCCAAATACAGACAACAACAGGTATGGAAGTTGGGTGAATATACTTGTTGAATTTGAACCACCGCACGATTTGCCGTTATTGGTTATCACGAAAGCGCAAGTGGAATATGGAAAAATAAAGCATAGAGATAACAAAGTTTAAAGGGTCTGTATTCGTTTGGTAATGACTCTGAAAATTAATGGCAATAAAAACTTACTTGGTAAGAAGTACAGCAGCTATGGATAGTATAATGCATTTTGAGAAACTTTTCACTTAGAAGTACTGCGGTTATGGAAAAAGATATCACTTTCATCCCCCAAAAATTGAATCTGAGAAGCGTTACTGACAGTAAAGTTTCTCAGATTGTGTATTCCAATTGCAGATTATTCTTCCTGCGTGGACATAACCGCTCCAGATTTTCGGCAATATCTCAAAAGCGCTACCACCTTTTTGAAATGAAATTTTCACATGTTAGTTTTATGGTATATCTACAACTATATTGGATTGAAGCAAGCAGTGGGTTCCAACTAACAAACGTATACAATCCCTTTAATCGGCCTGAGACACTGCAAGTGAAGGGGCCATTTGATTAGGGGACTACTTTTAGGGCAAACACTTTTTAAAAATTGAGCTCTGTACTTTTCAGGACTTGTTAACTTAGAGATTACAACCTGTACTTGAACGAACCCATTTGCCCAACTCCCCTATCAAAATGGGGGCCCGGGATCACAAGTTTCCAAGTTTTTTTTGCTTTTTCATTATACCTGTGGCCGTGGCCAAGGTGACTAGTTCACCGGACCCAAGCACTGGTGTTGTCAGCAGCAGAGTGTGGGTTTGAATCCCGGTCATGACACCTGTGCCCTTGAGCAAGGCACTTAACCATAATTGCTTCGTAAAAAGTTGGGATGGTAGTACATTTTGCTCTACCAGCCAGGCTCCTAGTGGATGATACCCATGCCTACATCCTTACAGACTGTGGAGAGGGTAACCCTGTTTCAGCCCCAGGAGTAGGTGGCAAGTGCCCCTGGTGGCAGTTGATTTGGGTTGACAGCCTAAATCAATTAGGTGTAGCCCTCACCTTGAAGTGGCTGTTCGGCCTTGTGATGTTAGGCGATATAAAAAAATATAATATTTTTGTTTTAAACCTGAGCACTAATGAATTTTACCCTTTTAGGTGAATCGTATTTGGGTTGAGGTGAAACGAAAGCATCTTTACCACGATGAAGATGAACTTTTACAAGCTCTCAAAGGGTGCATCGGGGCCTGTGCAACCTGCAAGAAAGGTAACGGCAGGGGGAGCTGAATGACGGTTATTTTGTTGTCATTACCAGAATCCTTATAAATAGACTAAAATATCTCACACTCTTCAGTCTCCTGACGATGACTAGAGCAGGCTAGTCGAAACGTTGAGACCAATTAAGAACTCACTTCGCGGCAGTGAAGTTAATAACGAGAAGTACCCTTGATCCACTAAGCGATAGTAATAGTCCCGGCCGATTTCCTACCTTTCAGGTAGTAGTTATATTAAGCAGGACAGTTCTTTTCAGAACTAAGTCTCTCCCGAATTCCAAAATCTACTCCATCGCAGTAGAATAGTCTCCTGAATTCCAAAATTTACTCCGCGGCAGTAAAATAAATAGCAAGACAAGTTCTCGAAGAAAAATATCTCTACAGCAAAGTAGATGCACACATGGTGTTACCGCAAACCGTATACACATTACCAGAAAGATATTCGATGTAAATAAATAAATAACACATAAATACAAATAAGGAATATTTCGTTGTGTCGGTGCAAAAATGTTGCATTTACGGTAAGCGCTAGTTTGTAGTGGTAAAAATTTCGTATCTTGCTTAAAATAGCCCGGGCTTACACACAAAACAAGAATGTGCCGAGATTTGATGTTTTTCGACATAGCTTATTCAAGTGAGATATAACGAATTTGAAAAAATTGAGATGCATCAATTTTTGCACTGACGCAAATATTTTTTCTTTTTTTCTTTTAAAGGTTCATTCTATGAGGATAAAGTTGAACACTGCAACAACTTCCTTCACTGGGTGCCCTTCGGGTTCCTGGAGCAACCAGACCAGACAAACTTCTACGTCCGGACCAATACAGAGATGAAAATCCCAGCTTGCCGTCATCATTGCATCGACAAGACGCCTCTGTTCTCACTCATGGGTAAGCCAAACGCTATCAAGTTGGTAAGAGTGGGGAGGACATCGAATTCCAACTTGATGTTCACCTCGTCGGCCCTCAGGTTTAAAGGTCTCTAGAGCTTGTGAATTGGAAAAGACAAAGCCATGAATAATCAATAATACAACAGGATCGGTGGGGGCAAAGATTAGTTAGTGGCATGACCTTTTCGACCCTAGCAGAGTCTTTCTCGAAGGCTAATTATGACAATACAACACACATAAACAGCATACTGGTGTTACATAAGCAGTCAAGTGGAAAGAGATGATTGAGATGAAAGCACACAAAAAGAGCAGGGGACGAATAAAGAGGAGGGTGACAAAAGTTTAAGAAGGAAGAGGGAGAAGAAAGTAATTAATTAGTGAATGAGGCAGACTAAAAAGGAGGATGTCTGTGGGAAGAGGGAGAAGGCAAAAGACGTTTGTTTGCCCCAGAGTTTCTGACAGTGCCTGCTGAATGCGCTGCAGTACCTTGTAAACCATTAGAAGGTGCTACGTAAATGGGTCTCATATTTCAAAACATAGCTCTGCTTATCCTGTTGAAAAAAGCCCAAATACTGAGCGCTATGATATGCCCCTATAGTGGTGTGATAAAGTGCTGTAATAGAACCCATTATTAGTATTATATATATATATATATTTTTTTTTTCCACTAGTGATTTTGTCTTTCTACATTTATGCCAAAAGTTATTTTGGTTACACGTCTACACATATTTCTTCCGATATTGTACATACATCCTCAGTAATACTTCCTTTTTCTCACATAGTACCAACCACTGAAGCACTCTACCGCCCAGACCCAACGCGCAGCGTCAAAGAGCGTCTCTACTCCGAAGTCAACAACCCCTCGCCAGTCAATGAGCTCATGCAGAAGTTGTACGCAATCCACGCCTCGGGTGTTGTGACTGTCTGGGTGCACGACGTGGCGGAGTTGGACATTCTGAAAGAAGCGCTCAAGGTATGGGCAGGAATATAAATAAGAATAATAGTGGCTTCTTATATAACGCTGAAACTCATCACTCAGTCACGCCCATGGCTTTCCAACATTGTCTAGTGTGTTGTGGCCAAGTGGTCTTCGGCATCGGACTTGCGTCCTGATGGCCGAGTCATCGGAGTGTGGGTTTGAATCCCTTTCATGACGCTTGCGTCCTTGACCCAGGAGTAATATCTGCGAGGGTAGAGAGATTTTTGATGTGATTGATAAGAAGCCTGTGCACCCATTTGGCTGCCGGTGCTGCATACTCACAAGGAGTTATAGTGTACAATGGCCATTTAACCCTTTAGTCCTCTAACTGTCGGCAACCGCCCTTCCCGGTACTCCTCAAACCCCCTGCAACCCCTCTGCATGTTACTCCTCAAACCGCCTGCAACCCCCCTGCCTGTTACTCCTCAAACTGCCTGCAACCGCCCTGCCTGTTACTCCTCAAACCGTCTGCAACCGCCCTGCCTGTTACTCCTCAAACCACCTGCAACCGCCCTGCCTGTTACTCCTCAAACCACCCACAACCGCCCTGCCTGTTACTCCTCAACCCCCCTGCAACCGCCCTGCCTGTTACTCCTCAAACCGTCTGCAACCGCCCTGCCTGTTACTCCTCAAACTGCCTGCAACCGCCCGGCCTGTTACTCCTCAAACCGCCTGCAACCGTCTGCCCGATACTCCTCAAACCGTCTGCAACCGCCCTGCCTGTTACTCCTCAAACCGTCTGCAACCACCCTGCCTGTTACTCCTCATCAGCCTGCAACCGCTCTGCCTGTTACTCCTCAAACCGCCTGCAACCGCCCTGCCTGTTACTCCTCAAACCGCCTGCAACCGCCCTGCCTGTTACTCCTCAAACCGCCTGCAACCGCCCTGCCTGTTACTCCTCAAACCGCCTGCAACCGCCCTGCCTGTTACTCCTCAAACCGCCTGCAACCGCCCTGCCTGTTACTCCTCAAACCGCCTGCAATCACCCTGCCTGTTACTCCTCAAACCGCCTGCAACCGCCCTGCCTGTTACTCCTCAAACTGCCCTAAAAATTTGATGGGCTGTATCTTGAGTTTAACACTTGCGAATGCAATGCACCAATCAGCTGCAGATAGAGCGCGATCTCAAGATTATAACTGTCTAAAAATAGTTCATGACCCCCAAAAGAAAAACTTACGTTATCTACTTCCAAATGTTCATAGGTTGGAAATCCTATCACCTACGCAGGGAAAATGGCATGGTTCTATTATTTCCTGGGCCTAGTTTCACAGAGCTGCTTAAGCACAAAAACTAGCTAAGCACAGCTAAATAAATGCCTACCAGAATAAGGTTACCAGCCAAAATACCATGTCTGATGCACCATTTCTGACTGGTATCCTGCTAATTTTGGCTGAGCACAAAGTTTGTAAGTAAAATTGTCTGCTTAAGCAGCTCTATGAATTTAGGCCCTGGTGCCCAATCAGTTTTGCTCAGCATTCATTTCAGCTTAGCAGGAACATGATGATAGACTAGCCTACTGTCCCACTTCTTTATCTTATTTTTTTTGGTTCTACTTTTACTTGAAGGTTGTGATGTTGTACAACAAGAACGTAACCCAGGTGAAAGTCTACGCCACACCGCTAAACCAGCAAAGCGTAGCAGGGAAAATGACGGAGCTGTCCGCTGAGTGGACAAGCGGAGGATGCCTTGATCATTCAAGGACCTTTCTGCCTCCTTATGGACAAGTAGAAGACATCCCATCTGGTAAGAACAAAAACTTGCATTTCCTCAATGTTCCTAGTAAAAATGATGCATTGTTATTTTGGCTGGTTACCTTATTCTGGTGAGCATATTTTGTTGATGCCAAGCTCCTTTTTGAGCTTAAGCAGCTCTTCGAAATTGGGCTGTTGTTTCGAAAAGGGCCTATGCTTTAGCTGTGACTTGTGGCGTGTTGTGGCCGAGCGGATAAGAACACCTAACTCAAGCTCTGGTGTTTGTGATAAGCAGAGTGTGGGTTCGAATCCCAGTCGTGACACTTGTGTCCTTAAGCAAAACACTTAACCACATGCTTCGTCCTTCGGATGGGACGTAAAGCCGTCGGTCCCGTGTGTTGTGTAATGCACGTAAAAGAACCCAGTGCACTTATCGTAAAGAGAAGGGGTTCGCCCCGGTGTTCCTGGTCTGATCGGCAGCATATTTTGCGCCACAGCACCTTGTAAACCATTGCATGGTGCTATACATGAATAGGCGCCTAATAAATGTTGTGTTTTATTATTATTTTTGTGTCTTCAAATTTTACGTAACAGATTATCTTCTATGTGTCGTCTTGTTTCTTTCGCTTCTGTAGGTGTGAGCAAACGCAGCCCTGAGCACGATCTGAGGGAGGCCATGTTGGAACGTCATGGCAACTGGGAACGTAGATGGGTGGTGGATCATCCTTTGATCTAAGAAAGACAGTGAGAATAAGACATGGTGGGAGTTAAATAACTATTTTTACCGAAAATAAGAGATTACATATTTTTGACATTTGGGGGTCATAAACTTTGCAATCACAAACTATAAATGCAACTGGAAAGAACATCATGGTTTTGTATTTAGACAAACAATATATTCAGAATGATTGAATAAAGGCACTGTACACGTTTGGTAATTACTCAAAATATATATTAGCATAAAAACTGACTTGGTAACGAGCAACAGAGAGCTGTTGATAGTAAAAAACATTGTAGGAAACGACTCCCTCTGAAGTAACATAGTTTTTGAGAAAGAGGTACTTTCTCACTAAAATAATAAAATACTTCTTGCAAGAAGCCTTTTATTCCTATCTGAAAGCACACAAATTTGTAAAACAAGGGTGTTTTTTCTTTCATCATTTTCTTGCAACTTCGATGACCAATTGAGCCCAAATTTTCACAGGCTTGTTATTTTATGCATATGTTGGGATACACCAAGTGAGAACACTGGTCTTTGACAACTACCAAACGTGTTCAGAGCCTTTAAGTCGAACTAAGTCAAAACTTAATTTTCAAAAAAAGTTGAAACTAACAACCAGATTGTAAACTATAAGCAGAACTAAAAGCTATAACCAGGTCAAACTGTAAACAGGGTTAAACCACATCTGAACTAAAACTATAACCAGGTTTAAAATCCTAGTTAGTACTTATTCTATCTCTCTATGTATCAGAGGATTGAGCTCTTTCTTGTATTTTTTTTAGTAAAACTCTTTGATATTTTGTATCAATATTTTTTTACTCAGAAGATTTTTATAATATTTTATAGCTTTAAAAGCGTGTTGTTTGTAAATGGAGTAGGTGGTTTATTACTTGATATCTGGCTGCTGCTTCCCAGGTTGTATCGTAAACTTGAGTGTGATCCCTTGCTACAGGGCAGTTAACGGTTGTATGGCTTCTGACTGGCACCCCCGAACAAAAATATTGAAAAAATAGGGAGACCACCAACATAGGGCTAGATAGCATCAGTTGGCTGATGGTGGAAGGAGAAATGATATGAGATGACTTTGTATAAACTTTTTTATTTCCCGGCTAGCCACTATTTTTGCAGTAGGTTGATCATTTTTATTATCATGTATTTTTTTATTACATGTTTAAGAAATATTTAATCAAGAAATAAAAGCTGGATTCTATTTTAAAATGTTGTTTTTTGTGTGTTTATTTTGTTGGCGTCCCTTGTTATATTGGTACCAAGTGTTTTCGATCTTTTAAATAGCAATAATGCATGGTTACACAGAATTGATTGGAAAAGAGAATGCACTTTTAGTAAACATGTGAAGTGAGATAGCCAACCTCGTTGCAACCCCCCCCCCCCCCCCCACACACGCACATAAGTTTGTGAATCCTATAAACCAGGGACTTCTCTTTGTTCTGCCATTGTTTGGACTTATTTTTTTTTATAGACATCCCCATTGGTTTTGTAAACGAAAGTAAAGCGAGGACGTCCTCGATCTGACAAAGTCCTCAGTTTCAACAGGGTAGACACGCTCACACATGTGCGTAAACATCAGCAATCGTGGACTCGTCTTTGTTTAACTCTTTGTGATAGCAATTGTGGACCACAACGTTTTTCTGTGTGATAGCAACCGTGGACCTATTGTCCCCTTTATTAGGTCCACAGTTGTGGATACGTACCCACTCGCACACACACATCCCAGCCTTTCCTCAGAAGTCAGGTTTTAAGTTTAGGTTTGCAATTATTATTCAAGAACAAGACACCCACACAATGAGCTCTGTGTTGCATACACCCTGTGGACATTCCTTTGTTCGATACACGTAAGGAAAATCCTATTCTTCAACACTGTAAAAAATAGTTGCGATAATCGTAACCCTCCTCCCGACGGTCGGAACGACCGGAGGGTTACGAGTTAGATAGATAATCGTAACCCCTCTCTCGACGGTCGGAACGACCGGAGGGTTACGAATTAGACAATGGCAATATGGTGCGAAATGTGAAATGTGAAAAAAATCGAGACTTGTGACCAGATTTGCCCAATTTAATGAATCCATTCATAACACTCAAAACATCATTGAAAAATATTTAGAAGAAAAAAGACAAAAACTTACCGGAGACTGAGTGAACATGGTGAAGTGCCAAGCGTAGACGAGACGAATACCAGACCACTCTGGAGCAGACTGGATGAACATTTAAACCATGCACTTTTCGACCAATCAGCGTAAACCTGGGAAAACTCACTGCACTGGTGTGCTTGTTGTATTATTGTCACGCATTGTAATATCCGTACATTATGAGTAGGCATATGGATGTGTGTGTTGTTTATTAGGCTTGCAGGGGGCGGTAAGTTTGTAACTTACTCTGCTCTGATGTGATCGGCAATAGACAATAGACTCACAATAGATGACTTTGTTAATATTTTAGTGAAGGTGATTCAACCAATTTGGCATAATTATGTAGCACGTTGTTGTTTGATCATCCGAAACAAAGTTACGAATGATGTTTTATTGATGTTCAAATTTTGTATTAAAACTTTTCTTGAAATTTTATTTGGACCATCTACAACAATGAAATACAATCTTGATTTTGTATTATAAAATTATATAGTTTTCACAAGATTGATAAACTATAGTGTTTCCGTCACTTGGTAGCAGAAAAAGAATGGATGCAGCATATGACAATCTTAGAAAACAATACCCATTATTACCGGCTAAATTAAAATACGAACAGGAGAAAATTATTCAACACATAATAGATAAAAAAATAAAATAAATGCATCTCAAAGCTATGTATGAATGTGCTATCTGTACAATATTTGTTCACCCATCTTAATAAATTGGAATACTTGAATTTTTAGACTGTTTTTAAAAATAAAGACGTTTAGTTGTTTTGTCATTGTTGTTATTTCATTGTATAAAATAGTTCTGATGACACCGGAAGGGCTCCCATCATGGATTAATGTCATCAATACCGAAGGCTATCGGGCTAAACTGGTTGTCATAGCCTTCGATGAAGTACACATGCTGCCAGCATGGTAGAGCCGCGATCCCAAGCGACACGAAGGTGAGACCACACGGGGGCGGGAAGTTTGTAACTTACTCTGCTCTGATGTGATCGGCAATAGACAATAGACTCACAATAGATGACTTTTTAAATTATTATTATTTTTAAATTAATATTTTAGTGATGGTGATTCAACCAATTTGGCATAATTATGTAGCACGTTGTTGTTTGATCATCCCTCACTGATGCACAGAAACAAAGTTACGAATGATGGTTCCCTCTCGTGTGAGGGGCCCGCGAAAGTTCAACACTTTTTTTTCTGGTTGTAAAAGAGTCCTAGTCTTTTGAGGAGTTCAATCCCCGAAATAGTAAAAAGTGATCTCCGATCCCCTCCCCGTCATTCCTTTGGATGGCCCTCATGTGAGTTGAAGAAATTTATTTTCATTATAATTTGTTAAGTTGGAAAATGTGACTAGCTCATTTAATTCAAAACGGTAAAACACACACGAACTATTAAGTGATTTCAAAAACAAAGTTACACACACATTCAATTCTTTCATCGTTTTCTTTTTGCTTCGATGACCAATTGAATTGCCCTTTTTTTCACACTGTTATTTTATTTATATGTGGGATACACCAAGTGAGAACACTGGTCTTTGACAATTTTCAAACGTGTACGATGCCTTTAATGATAAAATAAATAAAACAATTCATACAACGGGTAAACAAATGTCTAAGAATAGTCCAATCAAAAGATGTACAAAAGATGTACAAGATGTTTTTAGTGTGACGATAAAAAATCGTAAAAAAATAACTAATAAACTAAAAAATTGCCGGCCACATTTCTACCTATTTCTACCTAACATACGACAACAGTACAGTTAGGTTAGGTTTTGATGATGATGATGCCTCTCAAGCCATTTTAATTGCAGCCAGATGTGCAACTTATCCATTTGCAAACACAGGCAAACAAACACGCTTGAATTGGTATATTTATTTTTCTTTCACTACACACACAAAAAAAAAAAAAAATATACAAACGGTTCTTATTTAGATTACTTGATCACACGGGCGCTCAATAAGGGGGGGGGGGTTGACGCCCCCTGCAAGCCTAAATAACAACACACACATCCATATGCCTACTCATAATGTACGGATATTACAATGCGTGGCAGTCTGTTTTTCCCAGGTTTACGCTTTGGTCGAAAAAGTGCATGGTTTAAAATGTCATCCAGTCTGCTCCAGAGTGGTGTTCTTGTGGTCATGTGTTTGGATGATGGTAAAATTGGGCAAAAATTGTGCAAAAAGTCTCGATTTTTTTTTTTTTTCACATTTTTTCGCACCATATTGCCATTTTCTAACTCGTAACCCTCCGGTCGTTCCGACCGTCGGGAGGAGGGTTACGATTATCGCAACTATGTAAAAAAACACTGTGTGGACGTGCGTGTACAGTCCACATAGTGTTTCAAGTCCCTACGTTGTCTGGACTTCTTTTGTTCTCAGATCCACACTTTGTATGTTACACTTAAAAAATAGCCAGGGGAGCCTTAGCCCTATGAAGGACTCTTCCTCTTTCACTGTAGCATTTAAACGAAAGTAAAAGACCTCCATTTCTAGAGGGGGAGTCTGTGAAAACTACACTACAAAAAAAGTTTTTTATTTCGTGGGCGGGGTTAAAAAGTTCCACTGGTTTTTGGTGATAGCGCCCTCTCGTGGTTTTAAACTCCAGACATCTTTTCATTTCGGGACAAAATGGCGACGCTTTTGCAGTCGAATCGGCTGCAAATCCTGTGTTCGTGTGGTCTCAGCTCTCCTATCAACAAACTTTACTTCTGTAAACACTGCTTGAAGTTAAGATGCGGTCGTTGTGTTTCTCACGAGGTATGTATGCCGGTGGAGAATTGAAGTTTAGTGGGACTTATTGTGGTTGCAAATGAACCTTAAGTTACATTTGGATACGTGTACTTTTTGGTCTTTGAATTTTATGTAGTTTTGTTTGTTTGTGGAATTGGTACGCATCCGTGTCTTTGTTTTTGTGTAAGGTGTTTCAAAGGACCACAACGGAAATAAGTCAAAAATTTGTGTTGTTATCCTTGACATGGATGTATTTTTTCTTCATTATCTAATTGTTCAATTTGTTTTCCTGTTTTCTTCTTGATTTGTGTACAAAAGTAAATTATTTCTTTATTGATTTTTCGATTTTTATCTGTTTGTGTCGCATGATCTCGATAATATCAAATAAACAAAGTAGCATTAATTAACGGCTAAAATTCCGCATCCGGCCACCCTTAATTTTTAGGTCAAATTATATCCTTACGTGTCCAGAAGGGTTGAAAGAATGTAAACAGAAAGAGACACACAGGCATTTTTACAAAGTGTCAAAATCATGAACAAAAAAGCAATTTTCGGGTTTATGTTGGTCTCGACAACTTGACAACGCTGCTCGCTACACTCCATTTTTAGGTTCTTTGGGCATGAGTGCCGATAGTTCCGTCTATACGTTGAAGTGTTTGCTGGAATTTTCCTTTTTAAAGGTCAAAATTTAGCGTTTCATCTACCAATTCCTCAAAGGAATATTTTTAAAAAAGGGAAATAAAGTCCAAAATCCATCAAAAACATCCAAAATAAATCCCTTACAAAGTGGCGGTCGGATGCCGACATTTTTCCAAAAGAACATACAGTTATGATGTACAGGGCTATTATTTTTATCCAATGTGAAAATGTCGACACCATCAGTCAAATTTTAATTGGATTGGATCAAAATGTGATGGTAATGATTGCGAAGTGGCGTTAACTCTTCGTATTGTTTTTGTATTGCAGGTGGATTCTCATTATTGTCCAAATTGCTTGGAAAACATGCCATCAGCTGAGGCCAGGATCAAGAGAAACAGGTAGGATGGAAAAATATTATTTGCCTCAAGATCTCTCATAGTCATATATGCTGTACACATGAATGAAAACTGACCCACGCCTTCTCCTAGAATTATGCGGTTCGTTACCCTATCATCTTCTCGAACCTCATGGGTGATCATGAATATGTAGTAAATCCTATTCAAAACTTGTTGCCCATTATGTTAACGCCATATGCACCTGCAGTTCTTTTTTTGAAACCAGATCTCGCCCAAATTAGGCTCGATGTGTTCCTTGTATTCAGTGATTGTTCCGGAAAATTCACTCCGCAAAATAAATTGCACAAATTAATGAATTCACACCGTCATTCAGAATCCTTAATCGACATCACCTTTTGAAAATAAAGATGGGTGCTTCCATTTATACCTTGTGACTGTCTGTTATCGTGGACCGTTGCTTGCAGCATACCAGTTGGTCTGTCCAACATGCAAGCCTGTATGCTGGTAATAATAAGACCAGGCTTAACAAGTTTAGGGGCTCAAGATGATCGTAGACCAGGACAAGTGACAGAGGGAAAATGAATGAGGCAAGAAATGTAGCCAGGGGCTGAGCCATTGAGGGCACGATAAGTTAACAGACAAATTTTGTCAGAAATTCGCTCTCGAACAGGAAGCCCATCAAGAGATTTTAAAACGGGTGTTATAGGCCTATGGGTTAAATCAAGACCAAGCATGTTGAAGTCTTCTTAAATAGTAGTCAAAGCAAATTCTCAAATTCACCAGTCTTGACTTTTGTCCTCCACCACCTCAGATGCCCCAACTGCCTGGACTGCCCGAGCTGCAAGCACACTCTGTCCACTCGGGCCACCAGCGTTGCCGCACAAGACCCTAGTGATAGTACCAAGATGACCACCAAGAAGGTCTACTACTTGGCATGTGGATTCTGCCGCTGGACTTCTAGAGATGCAGGGATATCTGACAAGGAAGTGGGTAGGTGATTTTGCAGAAAGTTCCCTGAAAGTAAACCA
This sequence comes from Plazaster borealis, assembly GCA_021014325.1. Taxonomy (NCBI): domain Eukaryota; kingdom Metazoa; phylum Echinodermata; class Asteroidea; order Forcipulatida; family Labidiasteridae; genus Plazaster; species Plazaster borealis. The sequence goes on along the minus strand of CM037468.1, from coordinate 14,750,683 downwards.
ATCTTTCCATGTCCTGATGAGCAAATTTGAAAATCTCCATGATTATGGAAACTTTGTCCCTATATGTTGAATGTAAGTCTAAATATCTCCCTGATTGTTTAAAAAAAAAACTCCGTGATTGCAAGACGAAATGTTGGTATCTTTGCAATGTACTTGTCCCCAAAAGTCTCTCATTCAATATTTAAACTACATTTTGTATTTTGACTGGGATCAAGTTTGACTTTGATTACGTTTTGATTTGATTTTGCAGCCAGCGGAGCTTGGAATGAGCCAGAGAATGAACACACTAAAAGGGTAAGCCAAAGTCATTTCTGAAATTGTTTTATACTATTCTGACTAGTATTGGGTGCTTTTTTATTGCCCAATCTTATGTCACTTGGAAATGTCTGGACCGTTCCATTTTATATGGCAAAATGGAACATTCCAGCTGTTACCGAGTGAGCCTTGCTACCATGAGCCTTGAGCCTTGCTACCATGGGCAGTGCGTTGTATCGATACATCTCGTCACGAACCCCTGGTAGGGATGTGCTTAAAAACAATGCCCATTGGCTCCCAAAAGTGACACGCCCTTTAAAAACGAGTGGAGCTTGAAGGTTGTTGACCAGGCTCAGGTCAAAATGCAAGTATTTTGACGCGATTCTAAAAAAATGAATCACATGTTTCCAGTAGAGGTAAAGACAGTAACCTTCACGGAATTGATTCCCTCCCCCTTCCTGACTTCTGTCAACAGATCGGAGAGCTCCTGGAATTCTATCGCCAGATTGGAGGCCGTGAGAAGATTGAGCGTGAGAAGAAGAAGTACACTCGCCGACGAACGTACTTCCATATCCAGGAGAAGTTGTCAACACCAGGTTCAGCAAACAGGCGCAGCAGTGGGCTACTCACTGCGTTGTCTAGCTTCACGTGAGTTCCTTCACTTGTAACTTTTTCCTCTGCTTTTGAAGGTAGGGTCATAGATTGGTGAGAAGCACTGCAGCCGTTGATAGTATAAACTATTTTGAGAAAAGGATTCCCTCTGAAGTAATATGGTTTGGATAATTTTGTCACCCAAAAACATTTGAATCTGAGAAACTATTCATGCATAAATTGTTTCTCAGATTTCTGTGGATTGGTGTCCGTTTGCGAATGCTGCGGCCAAAGGTGTGATTGGTACCTGCTGTCGCCTTGCTAAACGTGGATGGATTCGATGTTCATGTGAAAATATTTGATCAGTTTTTTGCTTTTTTCTCAGCAAGTAGACACTGTATTCAGCTGAAACTTTCACATGTGACTTTTATTGTATCTTTCTTGATAATTTTGCGTATAAATCAGCAGTATGTTGACAAAAACTAATCTATGATCCTACCTTTAAAGACAAATCTTTTTAACCGTCACTAAATCCAAGTCTTCCAAAGTTCTTCGCCTAATTTTGCCAGAAATTCACATCCTCACAACCAAACTGTGCTTGAGCTCTAACGGCCCCCAATCTTCTGAAGTCCTTCCCTCTGGTAGTGCCAGCAATTCAGATCAGCAAACAGACTAGGCTCAGCATGAGGTCAGACTTACATGTACTGTTTTTGTACGAGTCCAAGGATTCCAGCTTTGAGTTCCCAAATAGTGAGATATTCTGACTGATTTAAAGGTATGGTACACGTTTGGTAATGACTCAAAACAAATATTAGCATAAAAACTTACTTGGTAACAAGCAACGAAGAGCTGTTGATAGTATAAAACATTGTAGGAAACGACCCCCTCTGAAGTAACGTAGTTTTTGAGAAAGAGGTAATTTCTCACTATTTCTCATCATTTTCTTGCAACTTCGATGACCAATTGAGCTCATATTTTCCCAGGCTTGTTATTTGATGCATATGTTGGGATACACCAAGTGAGAACACTGGTCTTTGACAATTACCAAACGTGTACAGTGCCTTTAAGAAGGCTTGGTGCCAAAATTGGTTTCAGTTGATGATAAAGCACAGACAGTAGTCAATGATTTAATTATTTCTTTTGATTAAACTCGACAATTTTCAACCGTGGTTTAACGTGTTGTATGATTTTACAGGTTGCTGAAGGAAGGAGAACAGGCAGAGGTCACCATCAAGGTCATTGAACCCCAGGAGGAAGTGGACGCCTTACCGGAAGATATATTTACCAAGCCAGTCATTCTGGAGAAAGGTGGGTCTATTAGGGAGTTTAATGGACAATAATGACTGGGCAATAATGACTGGGCAATAATTACTGGGCAATAATGACTGGGCAATAATGACCGGGCAATAATGACCGGGCAATAATGACTGGGCAATAATAACTGGGCAATAATGACTGGGCAATAATGACCTGGCAATAATGACCGGGCAATAATGACCGGGCAATTATGACTAGGCATTAAAGACCTGGCATTAATGACCAGGCAATATGGACCTTTCTACATGACCAGGCAAAATCACAAAGCAAAACAATGGGATAATGACCTGGCAGTACAGCTGTTAAAAAAATGTATTTGGCATTAAAGACTGGTCAAAAATAATTGGAGATTAATGGCCCAGCATTTTGCGAAATTGTACAAGCAATATTAATTGGCAATAATGACTGGACAATGAGGACCAGGCAATATTAAAGGCAAAAACAATCGGGGCCCAATTTCATAGAGCACAAAAAAGTAGCTAAACAAAACAAAATGTGGCTTACCATAGTAAGGTTTCCAGCCAAAATACCATGTCATATGTATTATCTGTAACTGGTATCCTGCTCACTTTTGCTAAGCAGAAATCGGTCAAGCAATATTTTCTGCTTAAGCAGCTCTATGAAATTGGGCCATGGTAGTGAAATGTGTCATATTTTATAAAAAGGAATAAACAAAAATATTATTATTTTTTTTCACAAAAACTTGTAAATGGTAAACACAAACAAAAGTAGTGGAAAAATATTGAAAAGTAGTCACAAGTCCATCTTCTAGGTTTATAATTGGGTTTTCTTCTTCAGTTCCAAGTATCCGTCAGCGTTTCTTGCAGCCAGAGATGTCGTCATCTACAGTGGATGATCTTAACCCACGGCATAAACATCTACTCATCAAACGCTCCCAGAGATGCAGGGTAAGCTACCTACAGTCATTATCCCGAAGTTTTTAACGCACTTCACAGCGGTATTTTATAAAAAGATTTCCGTGCCCACTCGCGATATTATTGTTCTGAACTTTTTTGAGCTTCTTGAGTACTCATTTTCCTTTGAAGAATATCGTTGCGTTGTGAAACCCTGACTTGACAGAGGAAAGACAACAAAGGTTCTCATAATTAGCACTTGGAGTTGATGTTGTTGTGTGAGAAAATTGAGTAGGCACTCATTGTGATTCGCAGAACCTCGGCTGTGAGCCCTGGCCGAAAATCTGCCATGGTATGCTGGAATCTCGGAATGCTCCAACCTCGTCCCCAGGGTGTGTCGAGCAGTACGAGCAGTACGAGGTGTACGAGGTTGACCGCTCTCTCACCCTGGTATTGGATCATTTGCATATCCAACATTTTTGGATACGTATGCAAATTAGAATAGTCTGGCTGTGAACATGGTGAAAACTGAATGAGTACAACTTAACATGTTTACGTTAGACTTTTGTACACCAGTCGTTGTCCAATCAGGGTCCAAGTAAGGAGTTTCCCTCCCAGGGTTTACTATTGTAAACATGGTTGGAAATAAAGTAAACCATGGGGACGAGGTTGGGAAGGCTCAGACTTGCCTCCCATTGAGCCGATTATAATGACAAACAATAATGGCAGCCGTTTCATGTCACATGTGCTTGGAACATTCTTGGAACAGTCAAGTTGTGGATTAAAGGTATCGTACACGTTTGGTAATGACTCAAAACAAAAATTAGCAAAGGATTAGCAACAGGATAAATGTCTGGAATCAGGGGAAAGGAATTTTACTAGGCATATTTTCCAGAACTTATTATCTCTCTTTGTACGGGTGAAACAAAGGGTACCATGGTAGGTGCCTGCCTGTGCATGCTACACACTGGAAAGTCCGGGTTGATATAAATGTCGGCCGTCCAGCTGCTAGCAAAAAATTTAAGAAAATCCAAAGATGTTCCGGATGTTGAAAAACGTCCGCTGTAAGTCTGTCCCAAAATTTGCGGATAAACATGTCATCTGATCCGACATGAAGTGGTTAAATACAAATTTTTTGAGACTACTTTTGTTAATAAAATAATTCTTGGAACAGTCAAGTTGTGGATTAATAAAAATACAAATAATAATAATGAGTTGTTACACCACTGGTTCTTTTTTGAACCACAACTAGTGGAGATTTTGTTCATGTACATGGTGTTACTGCGTGGCGTGTCGTGGCCGAGTGGATAAGAACACCGAACTCAAGCTCTGGTGTTTGTGATCAGCAGAGTGTGGGTTCGAATCACTTGTGTCCTTAAGCAAGACACTTAACCACATGCTTCGTCCTTTGGATGGGACGTAAAGCCGTAGGTCCCGTGTGTGTGTACATACGTAAGAACCCAGTGCACTTATCGTAAAAAAAAGGGGGTTCCCCGGTGTTCCTGGTTTGATTGGAGACACCCATCGGGAGTATAAAGCGCTATATAAGAACTGCGTATTATTATTACTATTTATTATCATAACAGTGTAGGATTCCTGTTGAAATTGAAATGTTTATTTTTAAATATTTTCAGGATTGTGAGCACAACTTGAGCAAGCCAGAGTTTAATCCGTCCTCCATCAAGTTCAAGATTCAACTCATTGCCTTGTAAGCATTTGACCCCTTATCAAAAACCTCGTTTGAAGAATTCAACTTTACGATGTTGGTACAAGAGATTGACTAACTCATTAGTGTTTGGAAATCTTATAAAATTCTGTCATCTATGAGTTTTAGTATTGTAATTTTGAAATAAATGTCTGAACCCTTCTACGGTCTGACCGTTCAATATCATCCACTGTGGTTTTCAATGATAGATAAACTATGCCAGCCTGCAATATGATCTCATGTGGTGAATGCATCTACACACAGTACACAGTCAACCCTCCTACTGTCTGACCATTCAATATCACCCACTGTGGTTTGAATGATAGATAAACTATGCCAGCCTCAGCCTGCAATATGATTTTATGAGGTGAATGCATCTCTACAGTGCACAGTCAACCCTCCCACTGTCTGACCATTAATACACAGTTCTTTGCAAAGCTGTCTGACCAATATTTAATGTTGTCCTTTCAGGCACCACATTCCAGACGTCCGCATCTTCCTGGTACCCAAGCTCAACTTCCAACGAGAGAGTGTGGTAACCCTCATGGTTACCAACCCGGTCCAGAATACCACCAAAATCAAGATGGAAGCGCCGGAGAAGACGGACGAGGAAAATGACATCACCACGGCCAAGGTAAAATATGGAGACGGTATTTGCAGAAAACAGCGTTACAACAGCCCAATAGACAGTGCAAGTCTCACGTGTGTACAAACATTTCTTTTACCACTTTGGTCCCACGCACATTGCTTTAACGCGTGAAGGAAAACAAACTCGCTCATTTTAACGGGCCCCAGTGTTCAAATACGCGCAAGACTTGCACGGTCTATACGCAGGGTGTGATACGGGCCGTGTGATATAGGTTTATGTCATACCTCTCGTTGCTATGGGTCGACCAATCAGAATCAAGGATTCAAGTTTGCTTGAAGATAAAATGTTATTTTTATTATCTTGTTTTTTTTTGCCTTTAGGTGGTTGTCCCAGATGAAGAGTTAATTCTTGCAGCCAAGGACGACACAACAGAATTCGATGATTCTTCAACGGACACCAAAGATTATAACGATAACCCAGAGTAAGATTTCATCCTTCAAAATCAATCTTAACTTAAACTTAAAATTCCAAAAGTGCATCAGGGCTCCAATTTTACACTGGACCGCAGGCTTGAGGCCAGTGATTTTAGCCTCGGGCCAGTAAGCTGGTGACTGGACAAGTCCGGTTGGCTTCTGTTTTTCAATTGAATGTCTATACCTAACTGTGTATTATCATTTTATGATTTTCAAATGTTCACTTTGAGTCTGATAAATATCTTTCAATTCTGTTGAGAATTGAAGAATACTTAATCCATCAGACAAATGAGACAAATCTTCTCTTAGTGCTTGTTCAAATAAAAATAGTTATAATGTTAAATTGTAAAGTTTTTTTTCTCATTTAGATTCTGGGGCCGATTTCACAAAGAGATAAGACTAGTCTTATCTGAAGTTAGGACCAGTAACTGGTCTTAACTTAAGACTAGTCCTGTCTCTTAGCATTGCCTAGGACTAGTCCTAAGTTAGGAAGAGTTTTGTGAAATCGACCCCTGGTCTTGTAAAAATATATTCTGGTCTGGTAAACAATTTGAGCTACAAGCCTTTTCGGTCTTGTGGAATTTTATCCAAAATTCAAGCCCTGTTCATGGAGAAGAAACTAGGTATAGAAGTCTCCACAGGGATGCTTGTTTTTGATTTAAAAACCATTTAAGAATACACAACACAGTTCACAACCCTAAGATGGTACAACAGCAGTCGGTTACATCAATTGACCATAAATATTTTTGACCGCATGAGGGCGCTCTCATCAGGAAATGTCTTGCATCACAATTACAGTTTCATCTTATTTTAACTGCCTGTACGTAGTTTTTTTGCATCAATGACAAAATATATACAAATAAAAATAACACTGATGAAAAACCCCCCCGTTTATTTACTTGTTTTTCATCACATGAGATTGGTCCACATACGCCCTCACACAGTCAAAAATACAGCGAATTGCACAGAGCTCGTTCGTGTTTCTTATCTTTGCATTGTAATTCCATCTTTCCGTCTTATGTTTGGTAGCAAATCAATTCTAAATCTGTCTGACTCTTTCTTTAGGTTCGTCCAGTTCCGACAGGCTCATAAACTTGGAGTACTTGTGAAGATCACACCATTGAAGGCTGTTGGAGATGTCATAGTAAGTTGAAGGATAAATTCAATATTCAATATTATTTGGTTTTACCATTACACCGATGTCTGTAAAGCACTGTATACTCAGTACTTTCCCAAGTCCTGTGAACAAAATCCACAGGCATATTACCTGTGGGATTCAAACCCACGACCTTTGCCATTCTAGAGCAGATGTCATACGACTAGACCACCGAGATTGCCCGGTAGCTAGAGGCAGTTCGAATCCTATATTTTAGCAGCGGGTACTGCAGCAATTTAAGAGATGTTAAATTTGCATCGGGGATAAAGAATATTATTAGGTTTTACCCATACACTGATGTCTGCAAAGCACTGTATACTCGGTATTTTCCAGAGTCCTGTGAAACACACGGTAGAGATTTTTAATGCCGTCGTGAAGTGGTTAAGTAAACCTAGTTCCAGATATTGTCCTTTTCAGAGGGCTCGGGACTTGGCAAAATATTTTCCGGCTCTGGAGCAAAGAGCTACTGGCATCCCAGTTATTTGATTCTAATTCAAAGTTTTAAACATTTCTCACTATTATAATAATAATAAAATAATAATAATGTAGTCTTATATAGCGCACGTATATACCAATAAGGTGCTCAAGGCGCTTGAACAAAGAGAGGTTTTTTTTACCAGTTATTATGAATTATGAGACCGATTCATGTAGCATGTTATAAGGGTTTACAAGGTGCTGCGACGCGCTCCGCAGCCACTGCCAGAAACATTGGGGCGAACCCTTCCTCTTAACGTAAGTGTACTGGGTTGTTTTACGTGCATTACACAACACACAGGACCAGCGGCTTTATGTCCCATCCGAAGGACAAAGCAATAATGGTTAAGTGTCTTGTTTAAGGACACAAGTGTCACGACCAGGACTCGAACCCACACTCTGCTGACCAAACACCAGAGCTTGAGTCCGGTGCGCTTGACCACTCGGCCACGACATGCCAATTAAACCCCCTTCTTATCCTTCTTGCTTGACAGGTGTCCTTCAATCTGAAGTACGACTACAAGAATGCCACGCCCTCCCTACGTAGCACCCCGGAGACTCAGGGGGATGCTGATATGGTGTGGTTGGAACACCAAGTCACAATCAACCTCGGACCCCTGGCACAGAACCAGTAACTTCCTCCTTCCCAGGGTAAGGAAACTCTTGCTCTTTTTCTTCTACGAGGACCCCTGGCACAGAACCAGTAATTTCCTCCTTCCCAGGGTAAGGAAACTCTTGCTCTTTTTCTTCTGCGAGGAGAATTTGGTTTATGTATTTTCTACTCAAGTAAATAGCAAGTCATAAAACAATGGTTTTGAAGACAATATGATATATTGAGCGAAGGGCCATTTAGAAATCCGCAGGGCTTGTATCGATGACCCTATGTAGGTGCCAATGGGAGAGTGGGCGTAGTTAGGCAAAACTAGAAATATGTTATGCTTTTCAAAGAAAGTGATAAGGAAAACAGTTAAAATTTGCACATTGGATGAACATAGGGAACACTAGGTTGAAGTTGCTTAGTGCGTTGAAAACCGTTTGCAGACAAATTTGGCATGTTAACAGGTCATCCGACTTGAATTGGTGACACAACAATTTGAATTATATTAATTTTTGAAATTATGGTAACTTATGCTTTACACCTTTAAAGGTATTGTTTTGGGGATTTTGTTTTAATTTTTTGCATGCATACATTCAATTTGTTCAATAGTTTTCCTATTTAGACGGAAAGATTAGAGATAAGTATTTTGCAGCAGTTCAATCATTTTTGCATTAAATTTGCTCAGCCAGTAAATTTAAAATTGTGGAAGTGGGAACGGAGAAGTTTGTTTCAATAACTAATTGTTGTGCTGCTCACTCGGTAATTTATGCCAAACAAATGTTCAAGAGAAGAGAATTGTTCTGTTTTGCTATCAACAAGTTTTAGTTTTGCCTGAATTTATTTTCCTCATTACTTATTTTGGAAAAAGGACGTACAAGGGTTTGTTCAATTAATACATTTATTTCTTCTGCTTGCAGATTTATTGTAAATTTTGAGAGTATTTGAGAGTATAAACAACCTGTTAAAACAGGTTTTTTGGATGAATTTTGTGGAAACTTTGGTTGATGGAAGAGTCCAGGTTGGACATAAGGAAATATAAATTAACCGCATGTGTAAAATGTAATTGTTGGTGTCAAATGAAAAAATGTTCAAATATTGGACTGAATTGCAAAATTGCAGCTATGTACATGCACATTGAATTTAAAAGACTTTGGTAAGCTTCTGTAGTTAGAATCAAAGATTACAGAGAACTGGAGCTCTATCTATTCTTGGAACGTGAAATACACGTGGGCGCCATTTCAGCAAGCAAATGTTTTGTTATATCATTGATAGCTATGGTCATTGTCAGCACTGATCTATTGTTGCATCAAAAGAGTTGCTTGCTGAAATGGCGTCCGGTGCACATTTCACATTCCAGCCCGAGTTTCCCTACTTACGCCTTCAGCACTCTATAATCTTCGGTTAGAATATTAACAAGTGATACATTGTTGGTTTTTATAGGTATCGTACACGTTTGGTAAAGACTCAAAACAAATATTAGCATAAAAACTTACTTGGTAACAAGCAACGGAGAGCTGTTGATAGTATAAAACATTGTAGGAAACGACTCCCTCTGAAGTAACGTAGTTTTTGAGAAAAAGGTAATTTCTCACTAAAATAATAAAAACTTCTTGGAAGAAGTTTTTATTCCTATCTGAAAGCACACAAATTTGTACAAGAGGGTGTTTTTTCTTTCATAATTTTCTTGCAACTTCGATGACCAATTGAGCCCAAATATTCACAGGCTTGTGATTTTATGCATATGTTGGGATACACCAATTGAGAACACTGGTCTTTGTCAATTTCCAAACGTGTTCAGTGCCTTTAAGAGTGTGAAATATATTACTCTTCCAAAATGATGTATGTTCCTTGAAAGCAAATTGTGTTTATAATACATAAACAAATTGTAAATACAAACATGTACTGTGTATATATACATGTACTTATTTATGAGATACGATTGTGCGTTGTTGGGGGAAACATATTCAGGTATTGTTTGGAATAAGAAGATACTCTGACTAGAACTATCATGCAAGAAGCTTAGGTACACAATCATTTTTAAAATGGTAGAAGTTTATGTACTGCATAGGTCATAAGCGTCAAAACGAATCTCCACTAGACCACAGGTCTTGTCGCCCAGAAACAAATTATTTTACCATCTTATGAGACTAAATATAACCCTTCTATTTTAGTATTTGCTGAAGTTTTAGGTGGAGATTTGGACTTGAAGTGCTATACATCAGTAAATCTTCAAATAGTGTTTTTGGAAAAACACCAGTCAGCAGAACTTGTGATGTTACTGATCCATAGCTTAAAGGGGGACTTTCGTCATGATATGAGCAGCATGTGACGTAGTTTGTCAGCTACACCAGCAAGTGTACTTTCGATCATCTGCTGCTGCGTGTGCATAACGGTTGTATGTTTTGTTTTATTCACAATGTTGTGTGTGTGTACACTTGTGTATAGACTTTGAATCTCCGTCCGTGTGAATTGGGATGCGAGGTCAAAGGTACATCTAGCAGGCATTCAAGGTCGGTATCTGGTGTTATTCACGAGCCTTGAAGTGTGATGTCAAAGTTCAGGCTATTATACAGGATTGGTAGAGCTGACAAATTAGTCGCAGACAGTGATCACGTTTTGTGTGATCAACCATACACATGAAATAACAAACGGGTGAAAAATTGGTCTTAAGTCGTTGTGTGAGTTAGGAGAAAATAGTGGAAAACCATGAACGATTTTCAGCATGTAAACACATTGTCCTTAATTTTGGTTGTAACAACTGAAATCTTCGGTTGCATTTTTTCAGGTTTTCAGATACAGTTTTCTTGAATATGACTTCATTTCAGAAGGAAATATTTCACAGAAAAAATAGTTCTAGTATAAACTCAATGGGGTCTTTTAGGTCATTAGAATTTGGGGGGGTTTTGGAGGTGTTTATTTTTGGTGGAGTGTAAATATATTTGTGCAATCAAAACTTGCCGTTTATAAGTATTGTTATTAATATGTAACTGATAATTAATAATTAATAATTGATAATCATTGGACTTATAGTATTGATTAATTTGGGTGAATGTTAGATTTCTTGGGCATACATGTAGGTTCTTCTTGTGGTCTTTAAATATGATTAACCTAAGCTTTTAAAAATCCAAAAGTGTTTCACATTTTAAAAGCAGCTTCGAAAGGTCGAAAGGTTTTGCATTTTACATATTCTTGGAAATGAGATTTACAGTTATGTTTTCCAAAACCAGTTTGCGATGGGTAAGGTCTTATTCGTATCATAATTTCATTCACTTAAAATTGCAACTGTAGCCATAATTTAGGAATAAGTACTATACTGTTAGTCTTTCTATACCATGTGAGTAGATTATACCAAGACAAATTGCAAAGAGGTAAAGCACAAGGTTGAAGACATTTTGCGCTTATGAAAGCGCTGATCATTTTGGAGGGAGAATTCAACAGTAAATTTGTCTGTGCAATCTCATTCGCCAATTTGAAAGTAGTCTTGGTTCAAGCCTGGTTTTGGTTTCTGTTGTCCATATTACACACTCATGTTGTTAATGAGGGCTTAATAAACAACATAAGTGTCTTGAACAAAGGCTGGTTTGAAAATGGATTTATACAGAGGATGAGGAGAAGAACTATTCGCAGTCTGGTATTTATCACAATACATGTAGTTGTTAAATTTGCATTGGGGATACTCGGTACTTGCCTGTGGATTTTGTTCACAGAACTCGGAGAAAAGTACTGAGCGTAAAGTACAGTGCTTAATACATATTGGTGTAAGAGCAAAAACAAAACAATATTCTTTATCCGCGATGCAAATTAACATCTATTGATTGGCCTACCAGATGACCTCATTGGTCAATTTCTGGTTTGGCTATTGTACACAATTGCTCTTATATAATCGTTGCAATACCCACTGCTAAAAGAAAGGATTCAAGCTGCCTGTAGTAACCGGGCTAGCTTGGTGGTCTAGTGGTAAGACATCTGCTCTAGCATGGAAAAGGTTGTGAGTTCGAATCACACCAAAGTAATATGCCTGTGAAGTTTTTTTCACAGAACTCGGGAAAGTACTGAGCATGCAGTGCTTAATACACATTAGAGTAAGAGTAGAAATCAAACAATAGTGTTATACTTGAATAATAATAATACAAACTTATAAAGCGCACTTTCTAAGTATGTAATTAATGCAATGAATGAAAAGCGCTTGGTAAATAAAAATTCAATAACACGGATTGCTGTCTGTATAAAAAATTGTCAGTTTCTCTTGTTTTGATTTGCATTTTTGTCAAAATTGGGCTGAAATTTGATAAAAATCACAAGGGGTAAGCCTTGCATTTTTGTCAAAAATTGGCCGAAATTGGATAAAATTACAAGGGGTAAGCCTTGCATTTTTGTCAAAAATTGGCCGAAATTTGATAAAATCACAAGGGGTAAGCCTTGCATTTTTGTCAAAAATTGGCCGAAATTTGATAAAATTACAAGGGGTAAGCCTTGCATTTTTGTTGAAATTGGGCTAAAATCGGATAAAACTACAAGGGGTTAGCCTTGCATTTTCGTCAAAAATTGGTAGAAATGGGATAAAATTACAAGGGGTAAGCCTTGCATTTTTGTCAAAAATTGGGCTAAAATCGGATAAAATTACAAGGGGTTAGCCTTGCATTTTTGTCAAAAATTGGTAGAAATGGGATAAAATTACAAGGGGTAAGCCTTGCATTTTTGTCAAAATTTGGATAAAATTACAAGGGGTAAGCCTTGCATTTCGGTTAAAATTGGGCTAAAATTGGATAAAATCACAAGGGGTTAGCCTTGCATTTTTGTCAAAAATTTGCAGAAATTGGATAAAATTACAAGGGGTAAGCCTTGCATTTCGGTTAAAATTGGGCTAAAATCGGATAAAATTTCAAGGGGTAAGCCTTGCATTTTTGTTGAAATTTGGCTAAAATCGGATAAAATTACAAGGGGTAAGCCTTGCATTTTTGTCAAAAATTGGCCGAAATTTGATAAAATCACAAGGGGTAAGCCTTGCATTTTTGTCAAAAATTGGCAGAAATTTGATAAAATTACAAGGGGTAAGCCTTGCATTTTTGTTGAAATTTGGCTAAAATCGGATAAAATTCACAAGGGGTAAGCCTTGCATTTTTGTCAAAAATTGGCCGAAATTTGATAAAATCACAAGGGGTAAGCCTTGCATTTTTGTCAAAAATTGGCAGAAATTTGATAAAATTACAAGGGGTAAGCCTTGCATTTTTGTTGAAATTTGGCTAAAATCAGATAAAATTACAAGGGGTTAGCCTTGCATTTTTGTCAAAAATTGGTAGAAATGGGATAAAATTACAAGGGGTAAGCCTTGCATTTTTGTCAAAATTTGGATAAAATTACAAGGGGTAAGCCTTGCATTTTTGTTGAAATTTGGCTAAAATCGGATAAAATCACAAGGGGTAAGCCTTGCATTTTTGTCAAAATTTGGATAAAATTACAAGGGGTAAGCCTTGCATTTTTGTTGAAATTGGGCTAAAATCGGATAAAATTACAAGGGGTAAGCCTTGCATTTTTGTTGAAATTGGGCTAAAATCGGATAAAATCACAAGGGGTAAGCCTTGCATTTTTGTTGAAATTGGGCTAAAATCGGATAAAATCACAAGGGGTAAGCCTTGCATTTTTGTTGAAATTGGGCTAAAATCGGATAAAATCACAAGGGGTAAGCCTTGCATTTTTGTCAAAATTTGGCTATCGGATAAAATCACAAGGGGTAAGCCTTGCATTTTTGTCAAAATTTGGATAAAATCACAAGGGGTAAGCCTTGCATTTTTGTCAAAATTTGGATAAAATTACAAGGGGTAAGCCTTGCATTTTTGTTGAAATTGGGCTAAAATCGGACAAAATTACAAGGGGTTAGCCTTGCATTTTTGTCAAAATTTGGATAAAATTACAAGGGGTAAGCCTTGCATTTTTGTTGAAATTTGGCTAAAATCGGATAAAATTTCAAGGGGTAAGCCTTGCATTTTTGTTGAAATTTGGCTAAAATCGGATAAAATTTCAAGGGGTAAGCCTTGCATTTTTGTAAAATATTGGCAGAAATTGGATAAAATCACAAGGGGTAAGCCTTGCATTTTTGTTAAAATGTTGCTAAAATCGGATAAAATCACAAGGGGTAAGCCTTGCATTTTTGTCAATAATTGGCTGAAATGGGATAAAATTACAAGGGGTAAGCCTTGCATTTTAGTTGAAATTTGGCTAAAATCGGATAAAATTACAAGGGGTAAGCCTTGCATTTTTGTCAAAAATTGGCTGAAATTGGATAAAATCACAAGGGGGTAAGCCTTGCATTTTTGTCAAAAATTGGGCTAAAATTTGATAAAATCACAAGGGGTAAGCCTTGCATTTTTGTTGAAATTGGGCTAAAACCGTATAAAATCACAAGGGGTAAGCGCTGCATTTTTGTTGAAATTGTTATACTGTACAACAGAAAACCTGTAACTTTTTGTTTTTCTAGATTAATAATAATAATAATAATAATAATAATAATAATAATAATAATAGTGGCTTCTTATATATCGCTCATATCCATCACTCAGTGACGCTCAAGACGCTTCAACAGTCAGTATTTTCCTCCTAGGTATGTGGAGCTACGCTTCTGAAGTATGAGACCTACTCCTTTACATATAGCACCATGTATGGTTAACAAGGTGCTGTGGCGCAATATGCAGCCAATCAAACCAGGAACACCGGGGCGAACCCCTTCTCTTTACGATAAGTGCACTGGGTTCTTTTACGTGCATTACATAACACACGGGACCAACGGCTTAACGTCCCATCCGAAGGACGAAGCATGTGGTTAAGTGTCTTGCTTAAGGACACAAGTGTCACGACAGGGACTCAAACCCACACTCTGCTGACCAGAAACACTAGAGCTTGGATCCGGTGCTGTTATCCACTCAGCCACAACACGCTAATATAAAGCAGCCCTATTTTCAGGGAACAGAGGCTCTTCAGTTCCATGAGCCAAATAAACAACAACAACAACAACAACAACAACAACAAATCAAATCCATACAAAAAATGCATTCTTTTTTAACGGCAAAGCCATCACTTTTAATGTTCAAACGTCAGCACTTTTGAGTACAGCAATAGTGTGATATGCTGATGACAGTGTACAATAATGAAAACAGCGAGGGAAAAAATTACAAACCAGACTAGTAGTAGAGCCAATTATTTAATAAACGTTTACCTCACTGTAGTTACAACCCCATATCATCGGTACAAGTGTCATAAAAACCTCAAGAATTGTTGTAATCACTACGTTTTTTTAATTTTAAGGAACACATAACGGCACATAATTTGTATGCATAATATTTCGACTTAACAACATAAAAAGAAGAGCAATTAATTGGATTGATTACAGGTAGCTTCTTACTTACAATGCTTTTAAGTTTGTGTCTCTTTTTTAGTTTATTTTGCCGATCATAAGGATCTTGAGGGTAAAAAGAGGCTAGACATGCTTGCAATAATGCATCCACCAACCATGCCCCAATGTCACAAAGCTGTCAAGCAGAAAACATTGCTTCAAAGTTTCAGGGTGGTGTTTTTTGTAAGGCTTGGCAAACCTAGCAAGCTACACCCAGCTAGCCACACCTAGCAAGCCACACCCAGCTAGCCACACCAAGCTAGCCACACCCAGCTAGCCACACCTAGCAAGCCACACCCAGCTAGCCACACCTAGCAAGCCACACTCAGCTAGCCACACCCACCGTGTGTTACGGCATTCTGGCCGTTAACATGATAATGAAGTAACGTACTTAGCAGATGTTTTATGCTTAACAGCTTGAGCGACCTGGGCCCAATTTCATCGAGTTGCTTAAGCAGAAAATATTGCCCGAAACAATTCTGCTAATAAGCAGGGAATCAGTCACAAACTGTGCGCATAACACGGTATGTTGGCTGGTAACCCTTTTCCAGTTAGCAAAATTGATTGGTGCTTAGCAATTTTTTGTGCTGAGCAGCTCTATGGGCCCCGTTTCTACTGTTATTACCACATAAGCTACCATAACATCAATAGTTCCATATCATAACGTGCTTACAGCATCTACTACTTTTTACAATGCCATTATAATCTTTACATTAATTTTGACAGTCCTTTTGTTTCCATTATTTCGGACTCGTGATCTTCTAAATCATTTATGAATTTCAGTACACCATCCAAGGCCCCCCCCCACCCCGCTAACAATTACCATACTTTAAATTGACCATACCATTATATAATTCCACATACGAAATACATTTTTTTCTGCAAATTGTACTTAAATCGTTTAATTGTTTCATTTTAACTTCCCCCATTCTTATTATAGTTTACATACACTCTACACTATATGCTATTTGAACCTCTGAAATGGTTGATATTTTAACAGAACCATCTGTGCTCGGGAACAAAAAGAAGAATTTAATACGATTTCTCAAAAAAGTACTGCATCAATACACATTCTTATACCGACTTATCTTGGATAAAGATGTTGTTTACTAATTTTGATATTCACTTTATAATAACAACAGTTTGTAATAAGTATTTTTAAACATGCTTTAGAAACATTTCACCGTATCGGAATCTCATAAAGACTCCGGGAGGGTGAAGTATCACAAAATTGCAACCGTTCCGTCATGAAGATTGTATGGTGCAAAAAAAAAGCATCTAAACTTTTCACTACACATGCAATAATTGTATCTGCATTGTTTAATCCATATAGCGTGTACAGTGTCAATCTAAAGCCACACAGAAAGCAGTTTTTATTATAGACAAAAGCACATAGTGAATATGATAAACACTGGTACACTGTCACTAAATGCATTTTATTTTATTATATTTTTTCCCCCACCATCTATCTATTTCGAGGGCCTTTGTCGATTGGCCAAACAAATTTTACAACCCTTACACCATGGTCATTAATTTAGGGAAACCATTAACAAGTTAGAAATCTTATCTTTAACCCAACAAAAACA
The DNA here is from genome assembly GCA_021014325.1 of Plazaster borealis. Taxonomy (NCBI): domain Eukaryota; kingdom Metazoa; phylum Echinodermata; class Asteroidea; order Forcipulatida; family Labidiasteridae; genus Plazaster; species Plazaster borealis. The sequence continues at coordinate 14,733,698 of CM037468.1, read as the reverse complement.
AAAACAAAAACCAAAGTGTAATTTTTAAACATCATTTAAATTTTAACGCAAACTCAAACAAGAATTATCTGCTGGTTGTCAGAACTCTTTCCGGCACTTCATTCAAAGAACAAATTCAATTTTTTTTCTTCTTTTTTCTATCAAATCTCCACAAATTGCTAAGGAATTACATTCAACTGCAAAATAACGACTACAGCATTATGCCCCATCTACAGTCAGTTCATTTGGTCTATTATAGTATTAAGTAACTATCAACTAGACAAGCCCATCAAAACGATGTAAAAAAGAAAAGGAAACAAAAAGCATGAAAAGAACTGGAAAATATTCAGTTACAATGAACATTATTCAGGAATAACTCTCTTTTGTAAATGTATCAAAATTAACTAATTTCACAATTTTTAATGACCTTATTTATAGAAAAAGGGGGAGGGGGTGTTTTAACCAGTTGTTTTTACTTTGCTATAGGTCTGCCATTTTGATCAATTCATGTCCGAGAAACATTTTTAGAATTCAAAACCAAGTTTTCAAGAGCAGAAATTGCTTATCAAGTAAAAATGCTCTACATGACAATCAAATACAGGTCTGAAACATTGTGACATAACAGCGAGAAATTGTCCATTTTTATTTTTTTATTTTCAACCACATTCACAAGAAACTTCACCATCAATAACAGTAATGTGCGAGACCCTTTTAACATCAACTACATGTTATATATTTCAACATCATTAGAAGATCAGTAATGTTGGATCATGTCGGACTCCAACCATGCATAATATGTCGTTATTTCCAATAGCTAGATTTGAATGTTTTTATTTATTTGGTAAACTGCCAGTAGGTTTTCTATTTACACTTGTTGAGAATCAGTGATACTTTAGTGAACTTTGACCTTGCAGAGTATCACATGACCTTTTGAGCTAATTGCTAATAACAGCTGATAACCTTTATGCTACGATTGGAACATTAACTTTAACACATGGCTGTTTTATGCAGTAACACTTAACCTACACAAGGCAACAGTTCTGTACAGCTGAAATCTCTAAAATCTACGTCACTAAATACATTTGCATCATCCGACGCAAATCTAAGTAGGAGAAAAAACTGCCGCGAAATCCCAAAGAGGTGACGATGAAGACACACACCTATCTCCAATGTCACACAAAAAATTTGTTAATGTCCATCACAGCTACTCCGTTCTGTTCCAACAACAATTTTACATCTTTACTGAACTTGAGGAGGGGAAAAAATAGCACCTCTACCCACAACTTGAAATAAAATAGCTATCGAGGGAAGAAGAAATGAAAACAATATTTTCCAAGAGTTCTCAAATTTCTGATAAATCTCTGGCAAACTCGAGTTAGAGATGGAGAAAAATGAAAACAATACAGTTAAATTTTAAAATTGTCAAGAACACCTTAAATTTCCGATTCTTCAGCCTCCTCCGTTACTTCTACTGTCGTCGTCGCCCCACCGTCTGTGAGGAACTGGTCGACCATCTTCTGGAGGTCCTCTCTTAGTTCGCTGCTCTCAACCATTTCCCCGTCCTCTTCAATGTTAGTGGAGACGTCTTCCGTCACATCTACCTCTTCTCCATCACGGATTGTCGTCTTACGATTCGTATGCTTGTGGACAGTGATTCTACAACAATGGGAACAAATAAATGGACAAATTCAATTTAGTCAAGCGTCTGAAGTCATCTAGTCTTCAAGCAGACTGAAAGTGCTAGATGCTGAAGGGGGGGGGGAGGGGGAGGGTGTACCACAGACTTTGGACCACACCTAGGTCCAATTTCATTGAGTTGCTTGAGCACAAAATTATGCTTACCAGAATGAGGTCACCAGCCAAAATACCATGAAACATGTACCATTTGTGACTGGTATCCTGCTAATTATTGCTAAGCAGAAAGTTGTTAAGCAATATTTTCTGCTTTAGCAACTCTAAAAAATCGAGCCCTAGTTTTGGCTTTGGTGTTATCATTTTTGTATCCCCCCTCTCCATCCCATTCTCACAGACCACTCCTTACGACCTCATACTTCTTTCCCTCAGCAGCATCCTCTACCCTACACTTCTTTCAACGATCACCCTTCAAAAGACGTCTTGCCCTTCTAGCACCTTCTGCCTTCACAGCCATCGAGGAAAGACGTCTTCACACATTCTGCTTGCACTTCCTTTAACCCCCAAAAAGTATACGATCCATCAATGTAGGATTCAAATCAAGGGTCCAGGGGTCGATTTCACAAAACTCTTCCTAACTTAGGACTAGTCCTAGGCAATGCTAAGAGATAGGACTAGTCTTAAAGATGAGCTTTAATGGCAAATTCAATTCTGTGATGTACTCGTTTTCCAATAGATAGAGTCCTCATGTAAGTGGTTAAAAAAATTACAAATCTCTAACCTCATGTTAAAGTGGTGTAATTGCCATTCTATTCGACACTTTCAATGATATTCAATCAAAACAGCATTGCATTTGAACTATGGACTGATGAACAAATTCTTCCTTGGAATGTAAAGACCCATAAGTTGTTGAAATCCAACAACGTCATGTTTCAAATTTTGCTCTGAAAAAGTCACGAATGAACCAAAACATCCCCATACAAAAATGTACAGACCCATTTTTCTCCTGATAATGTCATAGGATGTTTTGAATGTTGACAAATTTTGCACTAGAAGTGCATCGAATAGAATGGCAATTAAACCACTTTAACATAAGGTTAGAGACTTGTAATTTTTTCCCCACTTACATGAGGACTCTATCTATTGGAAAATGAGTGTATCACAAAACTGAATTTGACATTATAGCCCATCTTTAGGTTAAGACCAGTTACTGGTCCTAACTTCAGATAAGACTAGTCTTATTTCTTTGTGAAATCGACCCCAGGTTTCAAACATTTCCAGTTCTGAACGGACTCAAAACTGATGTCAAAATATTTATTTCTCAAACTTTATCCAGCACTTTGTCAGCAAATAGTAAAACATGCTTTAGACTGTCAAAACACAAGATCATCAAAATGTCTTCTGTAATTCTCTGCAGTTCATATTGGTGTCATTCTAGCAAAGATGTAACCACAATGGGATTCCCACACGCACCCGTACACACAAACTAGTGGGGTGGGTACTTAGCATTGACCAGGCATGGTATTTGGTCCATGGAAAAAAGTGGGAACAATTCGTCGCTCGTACCACGAACCGACCTAACTGACAAAAATCACACACTTTTGCAAATATTTTTTTTTACAAATTATTAATATACTCATAACTGTTAACATTTTCAGCAAGTTTCAGAACTAAATACGTAGTAGTTTTGTAATTACACTAATTACTAAAAACGACGTATCACTAGATTTGCCGTTTTGTCTTTTCACAAAGTGACCTATCTAGATACGCCACTTTACCAATGATGTACTATGCGCTACAGCGCACACAGTTCGGGCGCGCGTGTGAAACTTTCGTACCACGAACCGACCTAACTCAAAGCATATAAAAATTTCACAAAGTGACCTAACTAGATAGGTCTCTATCATGCATTGGTTTGTACACGGCGCTCTGCGGGCAAAACTCGGATTTTCAATTTCACAAAGTGACCTATCTGTTTATGTATTATTTACTAATTAAAATAGTTGCAGGGATTAAATGAAATTGCCAGTTTTGTATTAATAAAGTAGTCGGCTTTATTTTTGTCTTAAAAAAATAACATACAAATAGTTAGCAGACCCCGAAACAGCAGTTTGAAAAATAGTGCAACTTCATTCGTGATTTTCCCCAAACACGTTTTTTTATACTGTGTACGAGTTAGGTCGGTTCGTGGTACGCGCGACGAATTTATCAAGTACAAGGGCTGACCTACATGTACACATGGTGTAGGATTTATTAGACTTTTCAGGCTATTTAAAAACCACAATTTTACTGATTTTTCTAAGGGCAAACAAATCGGAAATCCCACTAAAGGAGGGGGAATATCGTGCCTGATATTGTCTATTGTCCGCTTTCTTTAGTGTTTTCTTGTCAAAGCCGCTCCTACAAAGTTAAATCTTGTTGGGTCTAAAATTTCTTTACACAAGTGATGTGTCTGGAGATGAAGCCCTGAATTGACAGGAAGTTAAGTTTAGAGGTTTAAAGACTCTAACAAGTGATGGCAGTTTTGCTTCTTTCAAGAAAATCAGAAGGTGATGGGAGATCAACGGAAATCCTGAAATCAGGAAAAAACCTGACAAATTCATGCCTGTGGGGTCACAATGGATGTGATTAAGGCATCTCTCCCTACCTGTGTACCCCATCCTCATCGGGCTCGCCCTGCGGCATGACAAAGTTGGGATCGTTAGGGTCGTACTCAACGGTCTGCATGACCCTTCGGATAATCCTCTTCTTGGTGACCTTACGGATCGTCCCGTCGGGTAGGGTCTCCTCAAACTCCTCCACTATCTCCTGGACGTCCTCATTGGGGTCTGACGACACGGGTTTTGAAATGGTGCTGTTGGGTTCTCCTGAAGAAAATGGGGAACAAACTTTCATTTTGATGAGATGTTTTTTGAAATTTCAATTTTATTCCCTGACATAAACGTTCTATTCTTGTGGAACGATCAGTTATATTCTGCATGGCATACTTGTTAAATGTATGGTACAGCATTAGTGATTCAACAAATAAAACGGCAAACTTAATAAATAAAAACTATTGCTAAATTAATAACAACTAAAACAAATTTTACGGTTTATAACTTTTCTCAAGGCTGTTAACACAAAATTCAAGTTTGCTTGTGGTCTATTTTTTGTATTGGTAGAATTTATTTATTTGTGAATTCTAGTAAAAAGTAATTTTAAAATATACTTAAATATGGTGCTCATTTTGTATTTGTTTGTTTTCATCATAGCCCAAAGCTGCACTTTCTAACCCTTCCACGAGCGAACCACTCATGCTGGTCATGTCCCCTGTGTTCTAAACAATAACCAGTGCTTTTTCCTCATAACCAAACAGTAGTCAGTCTATTTTGCCCTTCAAGCCTCCATATGGTGACAGTGATGTGAATCTCACCATGATGTGACTGGAATGAATGGGTTAGTGAGGTGATGTTACCATGTCAAAGGATTGGAAGTACTTGTTAAAATGACAAAAACAAGATAAAGAATGTGTTAAGCAGTGGTGAATAAACATATCATTGCATCAGCGCAACAAGAAGTTGCGTCTGGATTTTGTTACAAGGTCGGATCCACCTGCGCCCAATTTCATAGAGCTGCTTAAGCACAAAAAGTAGCTAAGCAGAACAAAATTGTGCTTACCAGACTAAGGGTACCAGCCAAAAGACCATATCACATGTACCATCTGTGACTGGTATCCTGCTTATTTTTGCTTAGCAGATAACTTTTAAGAAATATTTTCTAAGCAGAACCAAATTGTGCTTACCAGAATAAGGGTACCAGCCAAATACCGTATCACATGGTACCATATCTGTGACTGGTATCCTGCTTATTTTTGCTTAGCAGATAACTTTTAAGAAATGTTTTCTGGTTAAGAAACTTTTTAAAATTGGCCCCTGGTAACCATTGGGCTTGTGTGCATTCAGGATAGACAAAACATTTTTCGCAGTTTCCACTACGCATGTCTTGACAAGGATATTTTCAGAGATTTTTGCACTCACACCACGACATGATTATTTCAACCGAAAAAGAAAGTGGTTATAAAATCTGAAGGCAATCGAGATAAAATCTGAGAATGAGATTGAGATCAAATCTGAAAATGAGTGGTTAGTCAATGTTAGTCAATATGTGCACAGGAATACCTGGAAGAAATCGTAAATGGTATATCAAGCGTTCATGGTTACATAACAAGCAGGCATGATATTTGGCCCTTAGAAAAAGAAGAACATTCTGTTGAGTACAAGGGCAGACCTACATATAGGCTTTTATTAACATTTTTGTCAGGCTGATTTTCAATTTTGCTGATTTTTCTGAAGGCAAACAAAATTAGAAATCAGATTAAAGTAGAATCGATGTCATGCCTGATTCAAGTTTGGAGAACATGCATGTAAACCTGTTCATACTAAATAAAATGTGGTTTTGGGAAGATTGGACAGGCCTTTGAAATCCAGTCCCAAACTCCTTGATCAGTCAGAAGACTGTGCAAGTCTACCGTGTGTTTGAATGTTGGACACTGTTGAAGTGTGAAACTCATTTGGTGCTCGATATGTGGCATGGTGTACCCCCTATTGTGTCTTCATTGTGTTCTGGGAATCTCAGGAGTTCTTCAGAGGATTTTAAGGGGAGGGGATACTTCTGTACAAGAGGAAAAGAGTGTACTAATTTATGGAAACATTTAAAAAACAAAAAAACAATGTGGTTTTAGCGAGAGAGTGGGATTCAAAAACATTTCAATCTAGAGAACAGGTTTCTCAGATTGTGTATTCCAGGATTATTCTTCCTGCAGGGACATAAACCGGTCCAGATTTTCGGGCAATATCTCAAAAACACTACCACCTTTTGAAATTAGGTTGTTCACAGGTTAGTTTTATTGTATATGTCTACAACTATATAGGATTAAAACAACCGAACGGTTAAAAAAACCCAAAGGTTTTCGCCGTTTGCACGATCAGCCATTTGCGTGTAGAGCCTCGACTTGGGGACAGCAGTGAATAGAAGCATTATATAACTCTGTATTGTCACGGTAATGTAATGACACTTTCATCCAAACAGATGCATAAATACAATACAAATTAAGCATGAAGTCGAGGCTCTACGCACGCACATGGCGGATCCATGCAAAGGGCGAATACTTTACCATTTAAGGCACTTTACACGTTTGGTAATTGTCAAAGACCAGTGTTCTCGCTTGGTGTATCCCAACATATGCATAAAATAACAAGCCTGTGAAAATTTGGGCTCAATTGGTCATCAAAGTTGCAAGAAAATGATGAAAGAAAAAACACCCTTGTTGTACAAATTTGTGTGCTTTCAGATAGGAATAAAAGGCTTCTTGCAAGAAGTCTTTTATTATTTTAGTGAGAAATTACCTCTTTCTCAAAAACTACGTTACTTCAGAGGGAGTCGTTTCTCACAATGTACTATCAACAGCTCTCCGTTACTCGTTACCAAGTCAGTTTTTATGCTATTATGACTAATTACCAAACGTGTACAGTGCCTTTAAATGATTAGTCAAAGAGGCAAGATATTATGATGCCTGACGTAGTAAAGAGAGGTGTCATGGCTACATTTATTTGGGATTAAAACAACCGAATGGTTCCAAAAACCAAAGGTACACCTTGCCATTAAATGATTAGTCAATGAGACGGTTAGTACAATGGGAAGGAGAAGAGGCAAGATATTATGATGCGTTACGCTGTCAAGAGAGGCGTCATGGCTACATTTATTTGAGATTAAAACAACCGAACAGTTCCAAAAACCAAAGGTACACTTTGCCATTAAATGATTAGTCAATGAGACGGTTAGTACAATGGGAAGGAGAAGACGCAAGATATTATGATGCGTGAACGTTGTGAAGAGAGGTGTCATGGTTAACCAGCTCACCATTTGCATCCACAGGCTGTTGGCCCTCTGGTGGAAACTCAACCGTGGGTAGGGTATGGATCTTAGGTAGATCAGCTGACCATCACAGAGAGGAAAGAAAAAGTCAAAGTTTAGTACAAGATCGGAAACCAACTTCACTGGTAAGTCTCAGTTTAGTACAAGATCGGAAACCAACTTCACTGGTAAGTCTCAGTTTAGTACAAGATCGGAAACCAACTTCACTGGTAAGTCTCAGTTTAGTACAAGATCGGAACCAACTTCACTGGTAACCAAGGTTAAGGTTAATCAAAACACGGGTTATTAGAGTGGTTACTTGACTTTGAACGCATTGCACAAGAAACCCTCAACAGACTCTTTTCACTGATGTCACATTTCTAGAGCAATACTCTCTTAAAGCTTTAGACTGAAATTCACTCGATTTGATTGAAACTAGGACAACCCAACCTCGCCCCCATTCGTATCCAAAAATTTTGGATGTGCAAATGATCCAATACCAGGGTGAAAGAGCGGTCAACCTCCTACTGCTCGACACACCTTGGGAACAAGGTTGAGGACAACCTGCTATTGTCCCTAGTTTTAATCGATTACAGTGAATTTCAGTCTAAAACTTTAAGAGAGACAAGAGGTTCTGCCATATTTGATTGCCATGCACGTGTACGACACGTTGCGTTTCTTAGTGCATGTTTGCACATATCTAGTATCATGGCACACGTGGTGTGCGCGTGTAAGTCCTCCAGCATTGGGACTGCTATGTCTGACAAGCTGAGTTTTTTAGCACATGTTCGTGCACGTCTAATAATGTGAACACGTGGCGTGCACATGTAAATACTCTAGCATGGGGATTGCTGAAATAGTGACGCCATATGAAAAGGGTCTATTATGTTACATTGATTCCAAACAACTAAGCCTTTCAGCCAATCCGCTAATTAACAGCCTACAAGACATCCTTAACTGTACTCCTGCGGCCATTGCATGCTAGATTCCAAACACTCATCAAAGAGTCAAGTATTTTTCTTGGTTAATTTACCATAACAACCATGATATTTGACCCTTGGCAAAAAGTAGGAAAATGTTTTCAAGTACAAGGCTGACATTCATGTACGTAAGGTGAGGACTTTTTCAGACCTTTCAGGCTATTAAGTAACAATTTTGCTGTTTTTCTGGAGGCTACAAAATCGGAAATCAGATTGCAGAAGGAAAAAAATGTCATGCCTGGTATAATTACTAGATTTTCAATGCATGAAAGGGACCAGCCTTATTCTTGCTTAAATTACCACATTTGCATTTCAGAAGATCGACATATACCTCCAGCCCCCCAAAACCACCTTTGAGCCACATACTAATAAACTTTTCTTCATTTCATAGTAAAGTAAATCAAGCAAAAAAACACATCCAGGCCTGATACTTCAAGGAGGCAACGAATCGCCTCCATTGCCCCTGGTCATTGCCTTGGTGCCCCTTGAAATGTTCCAATAGAAATTTACAATTTTTTACAAGAGGCCCTTTACCAAGGAGAAAACGTCTTGGCGCCCTTGCTCTTTCAAAAACAAAGTATCAGGCCTGCATATCAAGTGGTAAAAGTGTGACTACAAATGATTGCTACAATATTTGTCTTGATCAAAACAGAAACACAAAATTGTGATTTACAGCCAGCTGAAATGTTGATGATGAGCATTATGCGAAAATTGCACTGCAAACTAAATTCTCTGCAAACAAGTCAATGAAAAAACTGCCAGGCTTTTCAAACTTCAAACACTTTCTTTATAATATGACAAAATTAACATGCTAGCTAGAACAGCTACTTGAATATCTGGGGTCGTTAGTTTAAACTTTCAGATGACAGCATGGCATTGTTAAACAAGACCAATTTCCCTACTTTTAGATGTATTTACAAGCGCTAAGGTTGTCATGGCAATGGACGGATCAAATGTCTCTACTTTGAATGGATGATTTTGTCTCCAAAGTCCTATAAGTGGGTATTCAAATCTCCACTCGTTGTCATGGTAACTAAACTACATCTTTGTCAGAAACATCAGTACTCATTCAGACGACAAAAACAAATATTTTGGGAGAAGTTCCCTCAATGTTATTGTAACTTGTTGGATGCAGTGCAGTTAGTGCAACACACGAATTCCTCTCTACTGTACCGTAACTTCATCCGCTTTTTGTTAAATTTGTTTACCTTGGAAAAATGGACTTTCATCCATGTCAGTAATATCTGGAGTTTTAGGTTCTCGTGGCCCTGTTATATCACAGAAGCAGAGCGGAAGATTATGCACATTTTATACATAACATCTCCGCGCAGTTTTTGAAAATGTTTGTTCTAAAACCGTTTAATACTAACTAGTTTTTATATAGCGCTCTATCTACAGGTGTCTCATTTTGCTTATCATCATTTATTTCCAGACAGGTTTTTGAAGTTTTTGAATTATGAGACCCATTTATGTAGCTCACTTGTAAGAGCTTACAAAGTGCTGTGGCTCATTCAGCAGCCACTGCCATAAACACCGGGGCAAACCTCTTCTCTTAGCGATAAGTGTAACTGGGTTCTTTCACTTGCATTACACAACACACGGGACCTACAGCTTTACGTCCCATCCGAAGGACGAAGCAATAATGGTTAAGTGTCTCGCTTTAAGGACACAAGTGTCGAGACCGGGACTCGAACCCACACTCTGCTGATCAGAAACACAAGAGCTTGAGTCCGGTGCGCTTGAACGATCGGCCATGACAAACCACGTGCTTGACCATTGAGTCTAGGCTTAGTAATAAACATGGTTTCAGCCTGATTCCATGGCTGATGTCACTGTTAGCTTAAAAAGTCCTTAATCCTTATACAATTAACAAAATAAATGTAAGAGAAGAATGCCATGTCTACATGTACCTTAAAGGCACTGAACCCGTTGCTTGTTACCAAGTAAGTTTTTATGCTAATATTTGTTTTGAGTCATTACCAAACGTGTACGATACCTTTAATGAGGATTAAGTTATGGTTAGTAATCTATTTTATCTTGTTCACCTGGCTCTTCTCCAGCAGAGGGGCTGCTGGGAGGACTCTCTGACTGACGGTCAGAGAGAGACGCCTGGTCGTAGCGATTGGAGTCCGGTGCTAGTTCCACCACAGGAACCGACTGTGACTCGGCTGGGGTGTAGAAGTCTACAAAATTATACAGTCATGCAAAGATTGTATTACTTTACAGGAAAAATAAATACGCAACACCCGTGAGAAGATAATAACAATAATGGAGTCTTGTAAAACGCCGGTATCTGCCAAAAAAGAAGCTCATGGCGCTCCCTCATGATACACAAAAACAGTTCAAAAGAAAGGGACAAAATATGTATGTTGAAAATTACTGGTCAACATTTACTACAAAAAGATGAGTTTTGAGAGCAGTTTTAAATAAACTAATTATCTGGGGTTTTCCTCCCACATCGCAAACTGAAACTCGTCTTCTCTCCATGGAGTTCTTGGCTGGTGATTACGTTCGCTTTTTCCGAGAGTCCTTGGCTTCAAAACCAGAATTAATAAATACAATTTAGAACTGTTTGAGGAGTTTATCTTTACCTGATGATGACGACGACGCACCAACAGGAATACTACTGGACAGGTCCCACAGATCCTGCAGTTCTTGTTCATCATTAGGAGTCAGGATCTTAGCCCTGTCCTGTTGGCGTGGTGCGGGCGGGGCCGACTCCTCTGTGTTGAGACTCAGTCCCTGGATGAACAGCTTGTCTTCAGGTTCTCCGTTGACTGGCTCATCGTTCTTGGGGGCGTCATCTTGATCCTCCTCCTCCAATGCTAATAACAAAAATATGTGTACAGGTGAGAATTATTCCCAAATTTCATGAACATTTGACTTGTACAAGTACTTGAACAATCCAAGCTTAAAGGCATCATACACGTTTTGTAATTGCTCAAAACAAATATTGGCATAAAAACTTACTTGGTAACAAGCAACGGAGAGCTGTTGATAGTATAAAACATTGTAGGAAACGACTCCCTCTGAAGTAACTAGTTTTTGAGAAAGAGGTAATTTCTCACACAAATAATAAAAACTTCTTGCAAGAAGTTTTTATTCCTATCTGAAGGCACACCAATCTTGCTCTATGGTACAACAAGGGTGTTTTTTCTTTCATCATTTTCTTGCAACTTCGATGACCAATTGAGCCCAAATTTTCACAGGCTTGTTATTTTATGCATATGTTGGGATAGACCAAGTGAGAACACTGGTCTTTGACAATTTCCAAACGTGTACGATGCCTTTAAAGAAACCATTCATCTCAACACAAATTAGCATATTTCATTTATAAGGTTATGAGCAGGGATAAGATTTCATGAGCGTGAAAATTCCTGAAATTGGCTCACAGGCTAGGTTCCTCCGTATTCTAGACCCGGCACCTCCCAGATGTTACAATTCAGGTTTACAGACTCCGTGCATCACCAGAAATACAAACCTACAAGTTGTTGACACAATGTGGACTATCTCTTTCTCCCTTTGTGACAACTTTGCTTCTTTCAAGGAAAATTTTTAAGGCTCAACGAGATTTTGAGAAAAGTCCTGAAATCAGGAAAAACCCTGAGAAATCACACGCCTATGAGACATTTTGTTATATTATCAATTAATCGATAAGGGTGTTGCTGAGGACGTCATAAACTTCAACACATGATGACGCCGAAGTCTAGCCTTAGCCGTAGCTGTAGCCGCCAATAAGGACACTGCCATATCAGTGTTAATATCAAATCTTAATATGGCTGCTGGTGAATGCAAGGAATTTTCTACCTACCTGGCAAGTCATTAAGTGCTGCTGCTAAGGCATCTATATCATCTTGAGAAGCTTTGGGTCTTTCAGGCTCACTTGGCAGCACTTCACTGTCAAATCTCTCATCGACTGGTGGCTGTAGATAATGAATAATGCATAAAATTTGGTTGCATGCAATGTGATTGGTGCAGTGGATGTGGTGGGTGGGGGGGGGGTTATGTCTATGCAAAGTGGCAGATATGAATATTCATAATGTGAGGGTTATAGTACACAAATGTGATGTAGTGGTTTTCGATCAAGGCGATTTGGCAATGCACTTCATTAATATTCATGATCACAAAGGATAAAGTGGTTTTCCTTCTAGGAAATTGGGCATCGCACTCCAATAATATTCATGACCACAAAGGTTGATTCGATCAGAAAATTAAAAAAAAATGCAACTTTTTCAAAAGCATTTTATTTTGGGGTGGGGGGTCAACATTCTTTGTAAAAGAGGCACAATCTTTTGAGCAAATAATGAAGGGAGTTTGATATCACAACAAAAGGCAGATTTTGTATTATCGGCAAATAATGGGGGCGGAATTTTTTTTTTCATTCTGCGAGCAAATTAATATGGGCTTTCTGAAAGGAAAAAAACGCGACAAAAGAACACACTGATAAACATCACAAACACATCAGCACATTCAAGACAACGAAACATACACAAAAAAACAGAGACTCATTCTTTGAACTCAATACTCAATACTCAAAACTCAATACTCAAAACTCTGAAAACATTTCACACTGCGTTTCACTTCTCTCTATCTCTCACCCCATTATTTCACTTTAATCTGAAATCCCTTTCACATCTCTTGAACATAAGACTCAACAAGAGTTAGTTGTTTGTGACCACAAGACAAAAAAAATGAAATCCTCCAAAATGGAATGAGATGAAATGAGTTTCAAATGCAGAATTATTTTTTCTCTGGTGTCTACGATTTCTAAAATGAGGAATGATACATCTCTATGATAAATAGTTTGAGATATTGAAGGTGATCTCAAAAAAAAAAGGAATAACAAACCAGAATAGGAAATAAAACCTTTGTAATGTGTGTAAAAAAATTAAAATTAAAAGTGATACAAACTCTGAAAATGCCCTTTCAATAACAGTAAATGTCCCAAAGGGTATGTTTTTGTCTCTCTTGCAAGTCTTTCAGCTGAAAGATCAAGAAATTTGTAAATGAAATCCGGGGACATACTGAAGGACATTTACAAAGACCTTTGGACTGTTGAGAGCTTCTTTTTTCAAACTGGACAAACATGGATAGGCCAAATAAAATTGTTTTCAGTTTAAATCTGCAAAATAAACGCATTTTTAAGGAATGTTATGCGAAGTATAAGAGGTTAAACATTGGTATAAATTTGGTTAAAAAAATAAAACAGAAAGGATGTTTCGGCAAGAATGGGGCAATGTGGAGAAATAAATGAAACCAGAATTATAAATGAAATGATATGAGAAATACAAATAAACTGAAGTCTTCAAAAGGGAAGTTATAATTCTGATTACATCAATCTGGGGGAAAAAAACCTTCTTAACACACTTCCTTTGTGCCTACTGAATTCCTGCATTCTCTAGGCCTTTCCTTTTTTCATGTTGATTTTGAAAATTACTTCCCAAATATTCCATGATGACCTAGAAGCCTAAAACTCAACTGACCTCCCAATTTGAATAAATGCAGAAATACAGCAGGGTAATTGAAATGGAAATAAAGGGATGGAGGGGTAAAAAACAAAACAAAAGTAGGTGACTGTCAGAGGCTTCAAGTTAAAAAACTTTGATGTCAAATCTCGGCAAAAAACAGAGGTTTTATACTGAAGTTAAGCTTTATCTCCAGCCTTCATAAAGCTCACTTGAGTAAAAAAATTGAAAAATTCATCCAACCAAAATGGTTTTTGCATCCAGAAGGAGAAGTGAAGAATTTCAAGAATGGTAACATTTTATAACAGGATAGATCATCCTTATCTGTGACTTGAACAGTAGTCAAATTAGTTATCAATTGCCGTACAGAGGTTTCCAAACCATTCTGTCAGCCATGATTTCACAACTTAATAGTTGTGAAGGGTTATGAATCTTTGGATAATGAGTTAAGACAACTTTGTGAAAGCGTTCATGTAGCACAACTTCTTGTCTCACCAGCCTTTTTATTTTAGATTAGCTAATTATTTACTGACCAGATGTCCTGCTTAAAAAGTTGTCTGCTAAATGAAAAATACATACCGTAAAAAAAAACACATCCAAAATACAAACGCAAAATAATTACAATCATTTTTTTAAAAACATTCTCACTAACAAAAACACACTAAAATCATCTCCTGTCTAAATTAGCAACTCAAAGACAATCAATAAAATAATCAATCTTAGAAAATTACTCAATACTGCAAACAATTAAGTACAAAATGAAATTTCTAAAGCATAACTTAAGTAAAAATATTCAAACTACAAATAAAATTTGGGTTGATAAAAGTCAAATCTTAACACAATCCTCAGTGCTCAACTGACAACAAATTAATCTGACAAAACTTATCAGCATGCGAAAAAAATTGAAAAAAGCATAAAGGCCTTCCTCATGCATATTAATGATGCATTGTATGCAAATTTGGATGCATCCATTATGCTTGGAGGGGGAAGGCAAGCAGACGATACACATGCAACATAGACTTTGTGGTGGATTTCTGTTGGGGATGCTGTGCTGTGGCTGTGTCTAAAGAGATTTTTTTTTTTGTTTTTTTGGCCGCCTTCCTGTGGGGGTGGCATCGGCTAAGCGATCAGTACCTCTGATTGGTCAAATGTTGGTTGCTGTGGCTCTGATTGGTCCAGATCCTGAGAACATGAAAAGGAGGGGAAAAATAGGTCACTTTAGGATTTGAAAATAAGATGTTCAAAACAAAACATGCAAATAGTTGTACTATTGTATTTACCCCCCCCCTCCCAAATAAAGAAAAACCCAAAACATGTAAACTAAAAAAGGATAACCGCAAATCAATGCTGAAAAAAAAAGCTTCTTACTTCGAAATTATACGATTATTATTTGGTCGGTAGGACAAGTACCCTATTAATTACTATATTACTTAACAACATAAAGATGGAGCCAGACTATTTCACGTACAGAGCAACAAGGGGGCTCTTGAAAGTAATTATACTTTCAAGAGAGGAAAAAGAAACTTGCATTATCTTTAAAAGAACAGTTAGGCCAGCAACCCATGTATCCGTCATGCCTTGGGCAAAATGCGTAGCGTGCAATCCTTTAAGGCATGTTTTTTCAATTTAAACGTATTGCGCACTACGAATTACGCACAACAGATACATGGGTTTCCAGCCTTAGAAGTAGCAAAGTATAAAATGTGGGTATCATTAATAAGAATCATAATCTACAAAACTCTCAATGAATTAAAAATAATATCTTGAAGAAATTTAAAGCCTATTAAGCTATTCACATGAAGATTTAAATCTAAGCAACTATATTTGTGAATATCATTCCCTGTAAATTAAATGCATGCAGAACAAATTTGAAAAGTCTAAAAAACGGGGGGAAAAGAAGTTTAACTTGAATTCAACAATACTTATTTCAGAGTTAGTATAAAACTTTATATTATACTTTTGTTAGTCACAGTACTCATGGCATTGGGGAAATGGGCATGCTAACTAAATTGCAATCAACAAAGTACAAGACAAAATAACTACAATTGCTTTTACATCTATAGTAAAAAGGGAATCTAAAATAAATACATGCACAGGCAACAAAAGAGTAGAAAAATAAATGAAACTTTACTGCTGACAGTTTAAACAAAACTTTATTGATATGCAGAATTTGTTTTCGTACAAATGAAATGTGATAAATAAGGCTGATACAAGATAGAAAAAGTTTGCTGTAAACGTGCACATCAATGAAGCACAATGTGAAATGACGAGACGGTAAAGTTGAGTCAGTGTAAAGGCCCTGTCACACTGTTGCAAAAAGAGCTATTGTGTGCCCGACGTTTTTGGAAATTTAGGTGTACGTTCGTGTCATTCGTTCGTGACACGTTTGGCATAAGTTGTATTCATAAGCAGTTTGTAGGGGTTCGCAGAGGTGCGCTGGGGTCTAGAAAATGTTCTTGAACATCAAACATGTTACTATGGACTCTAGTTATACACTCAGCATTCGTTCCTCATTCGTTGGGCATTCGTCTTATACGTCAGGAGTTTGCTAAGAAACAGATTTTTGGCCGAGAATTTGAGCGTATCTTGACTTTGCCAAATTTTCAGAAAAATAATTCAGTGCGCTAGGCATACGTTGGCTCTATTCGCTACTATGTGACAGGGGCTTTAGAAACAAAAGGCAAAATTAAACAGGCAGTACATCGAGTGTAGCCTCAAGGTTTGTTGAGGTTTTCTGGGGTTATCCGGGGTTCAACCTCTAGTCATTGCTTGTTTAATTCTGCAATTCTCCCCAAAGAAGGTCTGTTCTTCATTTGAGCAAAAGGTCACATCCACTCTTGTAACACACAAAGGGTTCTTTCAAACCATCCGTTAATATGACCTTTTTGCGACCTTAACGCAAGAGGGCCATAACTTTTTAGCACTGACACATTTGCTTGTATAATAATGGGTTGCAAGCAGATTTTCATCATGCATTTGAATGATTTTGAAAACAAAAACACAAATAATGTGATTTGGGGGGGAAGTGCCATACTGTTCATTCACAGCAGCGAGTTCACAACTTTTCACATGAGCGGAGAGTTTGTAGTGCAATATAAAAACAAAACTGCAGGTAAGAGAGCATAGTGCGATGTTGCTTTTTAAAACTACAGGCGTGATGGAGGTAGGCAATACATACGTGGCATTCCATTACATACGTGGCATTCCATGTATGGCAGGAGGGCAGTGAAAGGATAAAATGATCACACTCATATTGGACCAAATCAAGGAGTTGTACCTCTGGTGTTGACTCGACAGCTTCAGCAGTGCTTGACACCACAACCCTCTCCCGGTGGACCTCCGCAAAGACTGTGCGTGTGGTGAACTCTGACGACTCTGTAAAGCTGCTGTATTTTTCTAAATTGTCTTCCTTTTCCTCCGCAATGTATTGCTCCTGTTGCTGAGCCATCTCTCTCTCATCCTCTGAGAGAGGCTCATCTTCCTCTTGGACATCAGCAAGAGGTGTGAACTCATCGTTTTGCATCTCTTGCTCCTGGATTGATTCTTCTTGAACCTCTTGAATCCCTTCCTCTTCCGTTTCTCCTTTATCAACTACCTCCTCGAATTCCGATCTCTCTTGAGATTGAGCATCTTCAACAATTTCATCTTCCTTTTGAAAGTCTTGTTGCTCTTGCTCCTCTGCCACAGAAGTGTCTCTCTCAAGGGCACCTTCGTCGGAGACCTCGCCTCTTGGAGCATCATCTTCATACATCCCTTCATCTTCCTCGACAGTATCTTGTTCAGAATCATATTCAATGTCTGCATCTTCTGCAGGCTCTTGTGATCTGAATTCGTCCAAGCCAGAAAATTCAATTGTACTCATGGCAACAGAGCCTGTGATGACAGTAGAGCCAACAACGCCAGCTGCTATTGGTTTGGTTGGGCTGTCTACTTCATCAGCTACCTCTCCATGCTCTTCTCCAGGAGGAGGAGCGAGCTTGTGTGGAGGTGGCTTATGAGCTTCAGGAGGTTGGATTTCAACCTCGGATTCTGACACAGGCTCAGGTTGCCCAGGATGAGCAATGGAATCTGCTCCTTCATCATCAGGTTCACCCCGGATGACAGTGGTGGACTCTTGAGTTATCACAGTAGTTGTAGTGTAGGAGTACTCAGTGGTTGTTGATTCTGACAGGTTATCTTGACGGATCTCCTCTTCGAGGCGAGCTTGTACCTCACTACTCTCCAAAACTTCTGTTCCTTGAGCTAAAGATTTTCCTTCGTCTTCGGGAGATGGAAGTGGTGTCAGTGGCTCTAGGTCTTCCCTAGGTTCAGGAAACTCATCTGCAGATTGAGCCATTGCCTCCTCTTGGAGTTCTTCTTGAGCTTCCTCTTCGGGCTGAGATTCCAGGTCAACCTCATCAACATCTTCCTGCTCAGCTACCTGGTCCTCAACAGGCTCTTCTGCAGCAACTAGGTTTGGATCATAGTAATGTTGCTCAGTTGGTCCATCTACCATCGCAACCTCTTCTTCCTCAACTTCTTCTTGTACCTGTTCCTCAATAACAGTCTCTTCCTCTTCAACTTCCTCTTCCAGTTGCTCTTCCTCTGGAATAGAAGTTGGCTCAACCAGAGGCTCAGGCAGTGACTCAGGTGTGTCTGGCAGCTCTTGGATTTCTGGAGTCTGCAGAGTATCAGAGTATTCATATTGCTGCTGAAGATCCAAGTCTTGTGGAGCTGACAAGGTAAAATCTTCTGCAATCCCTCCAGCTTCAGTGAGACCCTCATCAGATTCGATTGGAGAGTCGGGAATGGCATAAATTTCTGGAGTTTTAGGGAGGTCTTCCTCCTCAATTTTTTCTTCATCCAACTCCAAATCTTCTGGAGGGGAAACATATTCTGCAGTCTCGGTTTCTTGGATGATTTCTCGCTCTACTGGAAGGTTAGCAATTTCCTCTCTGAGAGAATTCTCGGCACAAGAGGTATCAACAAGATACTTCTGCTCGATATGGATCACCTCCAAGCTCGATCGACGATCCTCTGTCTCAATATGAGGGCTAAGCCTTCCATCCTCTTTGTCACTGTCATCAGCTCTTGAAATTATTTCAGGTGTGAATGGAGACTCAACAACCATGGTGTGTTCAATCTGTAGATGGCTATAATGGTGACTAGAGTATGATTCTGTGATATCAAGAATCTCAGGAGTTTTGGCAGCTTCCTCTTGTCTATCCTCAGTAACATTATCTTCCACATCAGCATCTTCTGCTGTGCCTGCATCTGCTGAATACTCCCCATCCTGGTCATCATCAATTTCCTCTAGGGTATCATCCTCTTCAAGATCTGGCTCTTCTTTAAGATTGTCCTCTGTTTCCTCTAACTGTGGAAATGGTGACCGTGGAATGTCTTCAAGAATTTCATCCTCCCTTGCTTCCAAAAGTTCTTCATCTTCTTTCGGCTCTGCTTGGTCAATATCATATCTGAACATAGGTACCCCCTCAATTTGGTCCATTTCTTTGGGCTCTTGTTGCAATGGTTCACTTTCGTCTAGCTCCTGATTTTCTTCTTGTGCAGTTACTTCAGTGGATGAAGTAGTAACAACTTTTCTGTGAATAGACACACTCTCCTCAACTACCCTGATTTCTCTTGCAATTCCTAACTCAGCCTCAGCTACATCTTTAGGTGTCAGCTCATACTCTTGTTGGTCTTGAACCTGCTCTTCATGAAAATCCTTTGGAATGTGTTGTTCTGGTTCTTCATCATCTGTCAGCTGCTCTTCCACTCTTTGGTCATCAATGAGTTCCATTTCTGGCACACTTTCATCTTCTGATTGTACATCCCCAATGTCGCCCTCTTCAGTTTCTAAAATTTCTTCTTGTTCCCCAACCTGCTCTTGATTATCATCCATGTCCACAATCTCAAATGGTTCTTCCAGCAAAGCTTCGTCTGACTCAGGAGCCTGTTCTGAAGCAACAGGCTCTTCAAGCTCTTCTTTTGCATCTTCCAATTCAGCTTCTCTCTGAACAGAAAGAGTGGACTGAATAATGGTCTGCTGTACTATAGTGCGAGTGACTGATTGGATGGTTGACTCTGCTATCATCTTGTCTTGGTCCTCTGTAAGGTCTTCTGATCGATCAACCACTGATTCCTCAAACTGATCTGGAACTTCTGGTTCTTCTGTTTCTATCTCTACTGTCTCAAAAGGTTCCTCAACTTCTGCCTCCATATCATCCTGGTCACTTGAAACCGCGACTTCCGCCACAACAGGTTCAACAATTTCATCACTTTCAGCCTCTTGACTTGCTTCTTCAGGCTCTCTTGCATCAACCTGTTGAACAGATTCTTCAATTTCTTCTTTCAAAGGTTGTTCAGATTCTTCTTGCTCCTGCATCTGTACGTCTTGGAACGAGTCTCTCTGTATTGAATCTTCTTCTAGAAGATCATGGTGAACTAAAACTGAAGACTGAATAATTGTCTGACGCACAACAGTGTGAGTTTCTGATACAGTGGTTTCTTTTCTCTCAAGTTCTTCTCTGTCTTCAATAATTTCTTTTTGCTTTTCAACTTCTCCAATTTCTTCTTGTTCTGGAACTTCCTCTTCATATTCTTTTTCTGATCCAGCTGACTCAACAGGTTCAACATGTTCCTCCTGAATGTATTGCTCCTCCGTCTCTGAGGTTTCTTTTTCTTCCTCCACAAAAGCTTCTTTTTCTTCTGGCTCTTCCACCTGTTCAAGAACATCCTCTTCATGCGGTTCTTTGTGTAGTTGTCTTTCTTCAATTTCCTCAACTGTATCAGGATGTTCCTCATGCCCTTCCACGTCTTCAGGCACAACTTGATGGCTTGAAATAGTGGTTTGAATGAAGGTCTGCTGGACTACTGTGTGGGTCTCTGTGTGGGTTGTTTCAGATTTATCTACTGGTTCTTCTTGGTCTTCTTCAAGTTGCGCTGGTCCTTTATCCTGTTCCTGACCTTCAATTTCTTCATCCCCTCCAGCCTTTTCCTTGAGAACATCTTGCGGCATTTGGAGTTCTGTTTCTTCCACTTCTTCGGAAGGCTCTTCAACTTCTTGTTCAAACAACTGTACTGACTCCTCAGGTTCCCTTTCTTCAGTCCCAACCAGAGGTTCTTCGATAGCTTCTTCAGGTTGTTTTGTTTCTTCAAGCAGATGTTTTTGGTCTTCTGCAGCAGCCTCATAACCTGCTGGTGCCTCTTGATGAACTACAGAATGAATTATGGTCTGCTGCACAACAGTGTGAGTTTCAGTGTGAACAGTCTCTCTCCTGTCTTCTTCTGTTTCTTCTTCCACCTCTTCTCGCTTATCAACTTCTTCAATGTCTTCTTGCAGTGGAATTTCTTCCTGCACTGTCTCAACAGGCTCATCCTGAAGGTATTGCTCCCTTGCTTCTGTAATTTGTTCTTGTTCTTGTTCTTCTTCAATCTCCTCAATCGGCTCAGCAATCGTTTCAGGAGCTTCAAACTCTTCAGGCATAACTTGTTGGACAGAAACAGAAGACTGAACAATAGTATGCTGCACCACTGTGTGCGACTCTGTGTGGATAATTTCTCTTGTGTCTGCTATTACTTCACCCTCTTTTTCTTCCTGATAAGGCTCAGGTTCAGCTTCCACAATCACCTCTCTTGGCTCTTCTTCCTCCTGATTAGGCTCTGGCTCCATTTCAGCAACTTCCTCTTGAAGCTCTTCTTGTTCATCCTGAACAGGCTCTGGCTCAACCTCAGCTAATTCCTTTTCAGGCTCTTCTTCGTCCTCCTGAACAAGTTCCGGTTCCACTTGAGCAAAATCCTCTTCAGGCTCTTCTTGTTCTTCCTCAAAAGGCTCTGGCTCAACCTCCTCTTCAGGCTCTTCTAGTTCTTCCTCAACAGACTCTGGCTCAACTTCAGCAACTTCCTCTTTAGGCTCTTCATGTTCAAGCTCAACAGTTTCAACAGTTTCATCCTGAAGGTCTTGCTCCCTTACTTCTGGCATTTGTTTTTGTTCTTCAATCTCCTCAATCGGCTCAGCAATCGTTTCAGGAGCTTCAAACTCTTCAGGCATAACTTGTTGGACAGAAACAGAAGACTGAACAACGGTATGCTGCACCACTGTGTGTGACTCGGTGTGGATAATTTCTCTTGTGTCTGCTGTTTCTTCACCCTCTTCTTGTTCCACCTGAACAGCTTCCTCTTTTTCTTCCTGATAAGGCTCAGGTTCGGCTTCCGTAATTACCTCTCTTGGCTCTTCTTCCTCCTGATTAGGCTCTGGCTCCATTTCAGCAACTTCCTCTTGAGGCTCTTCTTGTTCGTCCTGAACAGGCTCTGGCTCAACTTCAGCTAATTCCTTTTCAGGCTCTTCTTCGTCCTCCTGAACAAGTTCTGGTTCCACTTGAGCAAAATCCTCTTGAGGCTCTTCTTGTTCTTCCTCAAAAGGCTCTGGCTCAACTTCAGCAACTTCCTCTTCAGGCTCTTCTAGTTCTTCCTCAACAGGCTCTGGCTCAACTTCAGCAACTTCCTCTTTAGGCTCTTCTTGTTCAAGCTCAACAGTTTCAACAGGTTCATCCTGAAGGTCTTGCTCCATTACTTCTGGCATTTGTTTTTGCTCTTCAATTTCTTCGACCGGCTCAGCAATCTTTTTGGGAGCTTCGACCACTACAGGCATAACTTGTTGGACAGAAACGGAAGACTGAACAATGGTATGCTGCACTACTGTGTGTGACTCTGTGTGGTCGACTGTTGTTGTGTCTGCTATTTCTTCACCCTCTTCTTGTTCTACCTGAACATGCTCAGGTTCAGCTTCAGCTTCTTTTTCTCCATGCTCAGGTTCATTGCCATCAACTTGTTCAGGCTCTTCTTCCCCCTGAATAGGCTCGGGCTGAACTTGAGCAACTTCCTCTTCAGGCTCTTCTTGTTCTTCCTGAATAGGCTCTGGTTCAACTTCAGCAACTTCCTCCTCAGGCTCTTCTTCCTCCTGAACAGACTCCGATTCTACTTGAGCAACTTCCTCTTCAGGCTCTTGTTTATCCTCAACAGACACTGGCTCAACTTCAGCAACCTCCCCTTTAGGCTCTTCTTCTTCCTCCTGAACTGGTTCCGGTTCTACTTGAGTGACTTCCTCTTCAGGCTTTTGTTTATCCTCAACATGCTCTGGCTCAACTTCAGCAACTTCCTCTTCATGCTCTTCTTCCTCCTCAATTTCATCTTGAATTTCCTCAGGTTCAAGCTGCTGTGGTATTTGCTCCTTAATTTGTACTTCTTCTGATACATCCTGGATCTGTTCCCGAACAACGGTAGTCTGAACAACAGTCTGTTGGATACTTACATGGGTTTCTGTATGAACTTCCTGTTTAACTTCTTCTTCAGGAATAAACTGTGAAACATCCTCCACTTCTTGAGGAGTCTCCTCTGGTTCTTCCACAGGTTCTTCTTGAACTGTTTCCTCTTCTACAGGAAGAGGTTTTTCTTCCACAAGTATTTCCTCTTCCACAGGAATGGGTTTTTCTTCCACAAGTGTTTCCTCTTCAACAGGAATGGGTTCTTCTTCCACAAGTGTTTCCTCTTCAACAGGAATGGGTTCTTCTTCCACAAGTGTTTCCTCTTCTACAGGAATGGGTTCTTCTTCCACAAGTGTTTCCTCTTCTACAGGAAGAGGTTCTTCTTCCACAAGTGTTTCCTTTTCCACAGGAATGGGTTCTTCTTCCACAAGTGTTTCCTCTTCTACAGGAAGAGGTTCTTCTTCCACAAGTGGTTCCTTTTCCACAGGAGTTGGTTCTTCTTCCACAAGTGTTTCCTCTTCCACAGGAATGGGTTCTTCTTCCACAAGTATTTCTTCTTCTACAGGAATGGGTTCTTCTTCTTGAACTGTTTCCTCTTCTACAGGAAGAGGTTTTTCTTCCACAAGTATTTCCTCTTCCACAGGAATGGGTTTTTCTTCCACAAGTGTTTCCTCTTCAACAGGAATGGGTTCTTCTTCCACAAGTGTTTCCTCTTCAACAGGAATGGGTTCTTCTTCCACAAGTGTTTCCTCTTCTACAGGAATGGGTTCTTCTTCCAGAAGTGTTTCCTCTTCTACAGGAAGAGGTTCTTCTTCCACAAGTGTTTCCTTTTCCACAGGAATGGGTTCTTCTTCCACAAGTGTTTCCTCTTCTACAGGAAGAGGTTCTTCTTCCACAAGTGTTTCCTTTTCCACAGGAGTTGGTTCTTCTTCCACAAGTGTTTCCTCTTCCACAGGAATGGGTTCTTCTTCCACAAGTATTTCTTCTTCTACAGGAATGGGTTCTTCTTCCACAAGTGTTTCCTCTTCCACAGGAATGGGTTCTTCTTCCACAAGTGTTTCCTCTTCTACAGAAATGGGTTCTTCTTGTTCTTCTTCCACAAGTGTTTCTTCTTCTACAGGAAGAGGTTCTTCTTCCACAAGTGTTTCTTCTTCTACAGGAAGAGGTTCTTCTTCCACAAGCGTTTCCTTTTCCACAGGAATGGGTTCTTCTTCCACAAGTGTTTCCTCTTCTACAGGAATGGGTTCTTCTTCCACAAGTGTTTCCTTTTCCACAGGAATGGGTTCTTCTTCCACAACTGTTTCCTCTTCCGATGAAAGAAATTCCTCTTCTGGTTCGTCAACATATTTTTCTGGTGCCGTTTCCTCTATTCTTCTTTCTTCTTTTTCCATCACTTCATTAGCCTCTTTGTCCTCAATCACTTCGGGCTCCTCTTTGACATCTTCTCCAGGCATTCCATGGAGAAGAACCTCTTCCTCAGGGGCTTGGTCTCCAGTTGTTATTACAGTAACAGTTTCTTTGTGCACAATGGTCTCGGTTTTATGAATGGTTGTCTGCACTAGCATGTCTTCGCCTGCAGCATCCAGTGCTGTGTCTCCTTCAGGAATCTCTCCTGGTATCTCCTCAGTGATTTGTTTTTCCTCTTCTTGCTCTGTTGGTTCCTCTTGAACTTTTTCCTCTTCATCAAGAGGAGACTCTTCTACCATCTCCTCCAGTGGTTCAACAGTCTCCTTGATATCCTCATCTTCTTCATTCCTCTCCTCTGGGACGGGTTCTTTCTCAGGAAGCTCTTCCTCTTTGGGGTGTTCTTCCTGCTCAACCTCTTCCAGAACTACCTTTTCTTGTGGAATATCATCGACTTCAACAGGAGCATCTCTGATTTCAGTAACAACTGTAGATGTTGCTAAATCAGAAGTGTCAAAAATTTCTTCTCCGATCTTAACAGTCCTAGTTACCTTAGTAGTGGTCGTGGTCACTGTTTCTTCACGGTATGTAGATGTACCATGGATGTCTGGTTCTGGTGATGTAGAATGCTCAATGAGAAGTTCCTAAGGTAAAAACAAGTTTCACTTAAAACAAGTTTGTTGAAATAATCAAAAAAGCTTACAAAATTTCGCATTGACAAAATATGAATTGACTTGTTAAACTTGTTCTCAGGAAAATGTTTCTACTAGAAAAGAAGTATTTCCATGTAGTACAACCCTACACAAAAGGGTTACTACAAAAAAAAATACTCTGAAATCTACACTAACATTTTTACAAATGAATTAACCAAAGTAAAACTTATAAGAAGTATCTTAACTTCTAAACTGTCTGATCATTTAGTGGTTTTGTCTAGTTCTTACACTCTAAGATCAGGCAAAATTGCAAATTATCACTCAATCACCTACCAATTAGAAACATTAGGAGGATAAGAATGCTACCAGGTATTTCAAATCCTGCAAGTGCAAACTAAAATTATAGGAAACTCTACTACATGTTACTTATAGGCAGTTATATCGCTGCAAGGCCATCCTCGGATATCCCACTTCTGCCACCCCCTCCCTATACATACCTCTTCTGGCAGGGGGGCTTCCTGGACGCTCTCCCCTCCTCTCTGGGGCTCTTTCTGTTCCACCTGTTCAACCACCCTCTCCTGCAGTTAATCACACGTGAGTCACCAGCATATCAAGAACCTACTACACACACTGGACTAACTAAGGTAATGCAATATGCACAAGACGGTGCTCTCAAATCAGAAGCCTATACATTCCTCATCACGGAGCCATTGATAATTTTGCCACAGATCGGAAAAACGTATTCCCAAACAAAACTGAAAACCATCAGGTACCTGTTGATCACTGAATAGTTAGGTTTGAGTTTGGTTTCTTTGAATAAAGAATACATGGTTGTTTTTGGATATATTTCTGTTGTTCTTTCCAGATGGATTTTTTAAAAACATCTCTTTGTTTGTTCTCTGTTAATAATTGAGAGTTTCAAATAAAACACTTTTTAGATTTTGTTGTTTGTTGCTTTCTCAAGAAACCCAATCAAAATGGCCGTCAAATCAGGAATGTTGATAATTGTGTCTCTTTGGAATGCTATTTATGTTTTCTCTTTTGAATCATTTTTATTTACCGATATATTTGCTTTCTTTAAAAACATCAGTGACGACGCAATTAGTAGTATACAGAGATTTGCTGCATACAACTTGACCGATAGTTTTACAACAAAATTGACAATAATCTTGGCTTATTTTTCTAGCAACCACGCCCTTTCAAAAAGACACAATCATTGCTTCCGGTTAAAGAAAAGTCTACAAGTATGTGAAAATGCGAAAGCTCTGTTAGTGAGATCCAGCAATACTTAAAAAGCCATCCAATTAGAAGCAAAATAAAAGCAAGCAAGCTAGTAACATGCAAAGCAGTTACTTAAAACAAAGTGGGGGAGTTTTGTGCTAAGAAGGGTTTGAGGATAGAGGATTGCAATTTAGTTTTTTGTCGTTATTGAAAAACTATCAAGCACTGTAGTTTGATCTAGTGTTTTTCTAATATTTCTATGAATGCATACCTATTTTTAGCCAGTTAAATATATTTTTTTCTAATGTAACTAAGCAAGATTATACTGATAGGTTAATTATGGATGTTATTAGTTTGTTGCTAATTAATGACTAGGTTAATACTTCAGTTATAATTAGCTACAACATCAGTTATCAAATATTTAATGGGGCAAATAGTATTATTTAAATTAATTTCACTTAATTAATGTTATCTAGTAACAAACTATACACAACTCTCCCTGCTCTAATTAGACATGATTTCTTGATTAAACAAACTTGACACTCAATACAAGGAACTGCCACCAAGAAACACGAGACAAATTACATTTATACAAAAATTGTTGAACAAATTGAACATCAACAACAAGAACCTAGTCTCTGGGGTCTGGGAAAAAACCGGAAATCTAGTAATTAAACAAAGTCATTTTAAACAAGGACAACAATATATACATTTTTTGTTTTAAACAACTTTCTCTACAGGAGACCAAATTATGAGTCAGAGTGTAATAACAAAAGATTTTTTATTTTTTTTATTTTAAATAACCCTTTTAAGAGATTAAGAATCCTGAAATCTTTGAGGAAAGTTTGGGAAGCTGCAAGAAAATGATTATAATTAATGAAATATATTTAAGGGCATTCGAGTTAATGCATTAGTTTTCAAATTTTACTGATTGACAGAGAGCCAATTCTTTCAAAGAATTAGTTTTGTGTGTATCGGCCAAGCTAATTTCATGCATTTTCATAAATCTGAAGGCAAATTGTGTTAGAGAATGAAGATTAGAAATAGATAAACGATGAAGTAAATAAATAATAAACATAAATTTTATTTCGAAAAATGCTTAAGCAAACTTTGGAGAATTGTTAGCTTATAATGCAAGTGCTTTTTTAGGCTTGCAGTTCATATATTTTGGTTGGAAATAGATAGCCACTCTGGCGAGACCTTTTCTGGAATTCATTGTTGTTTTCTGTCAATCTTTTTAACACAGATTTCAATCAGATTTTTTTCTTTCAATCCCACTTTAAAATTGAATGATACTGTCTCGGTTTTCCTTTTGGCATTTGGAGAAAAATTATTCAAATTTGTTTGCTGATAGGTTTCAAGCAGCATTACTAGCAAGGGAACAAGAGAAAGTTTCAAACAAAGGTCTTGCCGTTAACTTTAATACTAACTCGGCCTCATTTTAAAAAGTTCTGGCTGCTTTGCAAAAGCACATAGCTCAAGCATTCTAAGGTTCTACAAAACTACTTGAATGTCAACTTTTAAGATTTAAAATACAAATTCAAAAAAGAAAGGCTATAGTTTTTCAAAACCATTCAAAGTTTGGGCAACTTCCGTTACAGATTATTAAATATGGGTTAGTGGAATTCATGAAATGAAACTCAGTTGTTAAAACATGGATAAATGTCCGAAGACGAAAGGAAAAATGCAAAAGTTTGTCGAAGCATACCTGTGAGTCTTCTTGGCGATCATCATTGAGCTCAGCTTGGATTTCCTGTGGAGTGTAGTGAAACAATTTTCAATCTCTGCGGACGTCATTTTAAATAACTTTTGCTTAAAGGCAAAGTAAACCTTTGTTTTTTTGAAATGTTCGATTGTTTTAATCCTTTATAAATGTAGATATATACAATACAATTTAACTTGTGAAAAATTCATTTCAAAAGGTGGATGTGTTTTGAGATATTGCCGAAAATCTGGAGCGGTTATGTCCACGCAGGAAGAATAATCCGCAATTGGAATACACAATCTGAGAAGAAACATTTCTCAGTTTGAAATGTTTTTGAATCTCTCTCTCAAAAACCACATTCCTTAGAAGGGAATCTTTTCTCAAAATGATATACATTGTCACAGCTGCAGTGCTTCTTACCAAGTAAAATTTTTTATGATCATTAATTTTTGAGTATTTACCAAAGGTATACCCTCCCTTTAAAACACATTTTGGCAACAGAGACTTTGAGAGGGTAGATCAAATTCAGTTTGATGTATTATTGTGAAAGTTTTGTTAGTGAGAGGGTCCAAAATTTATACCGAAATGGGCACAGCATAGCTTAGATTGATTTGCAGGAGAACAAGTCTTTTTGCTCATTTGTACTTTCATTTTTAGCTGTTAGACCAAAACTATCGGTGAACAAGGTTTCAAGTAGTTGTTAAGCAATTATTAGTATATACAGTATCTAGGCAGGTAACCTGTTCATGATTAGCAAGATTTTTCTGTTCTGAGCACTGGCATGAAACTGGTCCTCAAGCCCCAGCTTTTTGTAACACTGGCAACCACCTGAATTTTAATATTGCTTTTCTAGCGACTGGTAAAAAATTCAGTGTTGTATGGAATTGATTAACGTTCGGAATAATCAGCAAGCCATGCAAACAATTTTTTTTTTTTTTTTTTTTTTTAAGAATGAAAATTTTAATGTACTTAAGATGAAGATTTTAAAATGAGAATTTCAGAGAAAATATCGCAATAATTTGCATGAAACAGCATGAATCAATATCAACAAAACTGATGCACATAAAAAGTATGAATTAAAAATCTATCACTTCAGAGAGAGAAAAAACAAAGTGTTCGACTGGTTTCTTCAATTCTGGTTAAAGAGGCTGTGTCATGGAATTATCAACTCCTCACCCGTGTGCGCCCTCCCTCTGTATCATATATATGGACAGTGCATGCAGTAACCGGGTGAGAGTTCCTTATTCCATGTACAGCCACAGGCCTGCTTTGATCATGACAACACAGCCCCTTTAAAGGCAAAGTATACCTTTGGTTTTGGAACCGTTCAATTGTTTTAATCCTATATAAATGTAGATATTAACAATAAAACTAACCTGTGAAAATTTCATTTCAAAAGGTGGTAGCATTTTTGAGATATCGCAAAAAATCTAGAGCGGTTATGTCCAGTATGAAGAATAAATCTGTAATTGAAATACACAATCTGAGAAACTTTCTGCATGAAATTTCTCAGATTGAATTTTTTTTAAATCCTGCTCTCTTAAACCACATTCCTCAGAAGGGAATCGTTTCTCAAAATGTTATACATTATCAACAGTTGCAGTGCTTCTTACCAAGTAATATTTAAAGGTCATTCTTTTTTTGAGTTATTACCAAAGGTTTACTCTCCCTTTAAATGTAACAAGTCAAAATATGATAATGTTAATGTCAGGCAGTAATTAAGTTAATACTTATTATGAGTTGCAAGCATGAAAGACTGAACATGCACCAAAAAAACCCAAACAATGCGCAGATAAAAAATGTCAGGTAAGCTTTAGTTGAGCAGGCACGACAAGCGAAGAAATCAGAGAGTGAATGAAAGACCTAATGGATGGGCTCTTACATATAGGAGCTGTGCTGCAAGACACTGTTTGTGATACGGGAAAACAGGAGAAGAAAAAAACATTAAAAAAACATTAGGGTGTTTACTGCTTGCTTCGTAATGATCCCAAGTGAAGCAGAAAGGCATAGTTTTCCAGTTTGTCTCTCTCTTTTCCAGCGAGAAGAATTTGTATGTATACAAAAAAAAATAACCCCAAAACCAAACAACATTTTCACAGGGAAACATCACCTTACATAATCTTTGGACAGATTTAATTGTGTGGTTACTATGAACAAAACAATGAGAGAATCCAAAGAATGGCAACAACAACAACAAAGAACAAAGAAGAAGAACAACAACAAAAAAGCAGCAACAAATGAAGCGATGACTGAAAAGAATGAGGTTGACAAAACAATGAGAGAATCCAAAGAATGGCAACAACAACAACAAAGAACAAAAGAAGAAGAACAACAACAAAAAAGCAGCAAGAAATGAAGCGATGACTAAAAAGAATGAGGTTGACAAAACTTATTTAGAGTGTGTTTGCAGGACTTGTTCTATTTCCCTGCGAAAAAATGTTTCAAAATTTTACACTGATTCTGAATTTTTCTAAAAATTGCTATTTGGGTAAATTTTCTGTTATTCTTCCTTTAGTTAAAGATGTATCTTTGGAGTTTTAAAATGTAAAAAAAAACCCTTGGAAATGCCACTGTGTCATACCTCTTAGGTCATTATAGTAAAAAAAAGAAAAAAGTAAGGGTATCAGGTTGGCTGAGTGGTTTCTTTCCTTGCCTTTGACCTCTGAGGACCCCGGTTCGAATCTCGCCTCAGACCGCAGTCCTGCATGTGGATCGAGTTCTCAGTCCCTACCTGATTGCATGAGTTTTCCCCCCATTGGGGTTTTCCTCCCACAGCTAAAACTGAGCATTTCTTCTCGTTTTCTATTCATCCTGTTATTGGCGCTAATTGTGGCGGTGGATTTGTGATCAAACAAAATTAAATCAAAAACATCCCCAGCAGAACAGAAAACAACAGCCAAAGTATACAGAAAAAACTAAACACTAATGCAGGACATTGACTACAGGTGTACACCATGATGTGCTGCTATGCTTAAGAAACGTTTGATTTTTAAGGTCTTTATCCCTACCTCTGAATAACATTCCAGAGGTGTACTGGGTTGTCTCCCAGGTTGTGTAGTAGCGATGGTCACCTCGGAGGATGGACCATGTGGGAAGTCCGACTCCGAGCGGTCAGTCTCTGGACTTGACTCAAGACCAGTGCGGACGGTCACTTGGTGATATGAGGAAAATGTGGTGATGCCGACTTCGCGTTCGTACGGCGACACCGGGCTCTCGTCGAAGGCCTGAGCCCCGTGGTTCACGGTGTACTTGTTGTCAGTGAGATCCGGGCCGCAGATGCGTGAAGAGTCGTCAAGAGGTTCTGGATCGCAGATCAGATCTGGGTTGATCCCTTGGACGGTGGACTCAGAGGTGGTGGAGACCTCAGGCTCCTCGACTGAATCGGGTTGCATCTCATAGTAGGGGTTGATACCTTCTTCGTCTGGTCTTGAATCAGCTGTAACGGCATCCTCATTGATGGAATCGGGACCCTCTTCGTACTGTGGGTTAATCCCTTCCTCCTGTGCGCTCTTTGTGGAGGTAATGATCTGATCAGGTGGACTGGTCACAACTATGTACTCATCAACGTCAGAGTCAGAAGTACGATCCGGAACTTCCTCCACTTCTATCCGAACCGGGGCGTGTTTCGCTGTATACAAATACTCATTCTGTTTCTCCGGCGAAGTTTCTGGTGCGGGTTTGGTCTTTGCATCGTCAGTACCCACGAATATCTCCGTCTCGGCCGACGATTCAGACTCAGACTCGAGAGGTTTGTCCTTCTGGGTATCGGTCACCACTTGGGTTCGTACAACCTGAGTTTTCTCAACGACAACCGTTCGGGTTGAGAATGTTTGACTTGAATCTCCTGGTACAGCCTACAGGTGAGTTGCGGAATAAATTAAGAAAGACCAACAGTTCACGCTAACAAATCTAAACTTTGTGGTTGATATTCCTCAAAAAAAGCTGCCTTTAAAGGATGTTTAAATTAATCCCTTTACCAGCCATTGAACTTGAAAAACAGAGCTACCCTTCTAGAGTAACAAGCAATGTTAGTAATATTAAAATGCAGTTAGTTCATTCCGACTTAGAACTGGGTTTCAAGACGACGGTAAAATAAAATTTAACAGAAACTCAAGGGCCATTTAAATAATTTTTCTTGTTTTGGGTTTTTTTAAACTGAGGGTGGAAATAATGGCTAAAATAGAAAGAGGCATGTCCAAAATGCAACTGCAGGTTTTTTTTATGTACATATATATATATATATTTTAGCATACATGACACCATGGCGAACAATGACATAGCCTTTGCAATGTTAGCCTCAAATGATGCAGATATGCCAGCAAGTGTTGTTATATTTTTTACAGGAGGCATTGATTTGTCTTTAAAGAGGAAGTGAAATGACCAATTCAATTTTGTGATGTACTCATTTTCCAATAGATAGAGTCCTCGTGCGAGTGGGGAAAAAATTACAAGTCTCTAACCTCATGTTAAAATGGTGTAAATTGGCAATTTACACCATTTTAACGTTAGGTTATAGACTTGTAATTTCCTCCACACTCACGTGAGGACTCTATCTATTGGAAAATGAGTACATCAAAAAATTGAACTGGTCATCTCCCTTCCTCTTTAATGAAAAGGCCAGTACACACTTTCGGTAATTCTGATTGTATAGTGTAGCACAGAACTTCTTTGTAAGCAGAAACAAATTCTGGTTGAAGTGCTATTGTTCTAGACGAGTAAAAACTTTGTAATGAATTCTAAGCTTGAGAAAAAAGTTAGTCAAATTCATACATAAAATTGTGGATGTTTTCACTGTTTGTTCCTATATAAATGACACAGCAATGTTATTCAGCAAAAATGTGCACACTCCATGCACATGGAATTATAAATGTAATTCCTGCCGTAAAATGGCAGTGTTTGCATTGAACAATGGAGCATTTGGAAACACAAGTCACAGGAGACCCTTTGTCTAACTTGACATTGTATAGCAACTGTCCGACTGAGCAATTTGTCCGACAAGAAAGGCAATGGTGCTCGTACTCGATGGCTAAAGTAGAATTACAATTGCAAATATTTTTACCAAGAATGTGTACTAGCCTCCGAAGTTTGAAGTTAATATATTAACCATGCCATGATGCATTTGATGTTTTGTAGTTTTCTTGACAAGCTCCACAAGGAAATAAAGTTTACAAATAAATCACATAGAGGGTCAAAAGAAAACTTTTGCTTGTGCAAAGTCTTGATCAAAATGCAAGTTCAACGGAGTATAGAGAAACAAAATTCTTCAAAACATAAACAAACCATTTTTAATTTTTTTTTGGAGGGTTAAATATTTTGAAGTTGAACAATAAGGCCCATAGTTTGATTGTCAAGTAAAGTGGTTTGTTTGTGTTTTGGGTGACTTTACCTTGGTTTCAGTGGGTGTTTGTCTGTCTTCCTGCAGTGAAAAGAGGTGAGAAATTGTTGTGCAATCCATAAATTTAACCATTCTTTTAAAATGAATAGTTCTTAGGTGGTGCATATCAAGGTTGGTTTGGGGTGTGGTGGCACTGGGATGGGGGGGGGGGGGTAGTACTGGGGTAGGTGGAGTTTTGGGTAATTGGATTGGAGTTTGGGGTAGTTGGAGTGGAGTTGAGGTATGTGGAGTGTAGTTGGGGTAGGTGGAGCAGAGTTGGGGTAGTTGGACCAAATTTTGGAGTGGAATTTGGGGTAGTTGGTGTTGAGTTGAGGTAGGTGGAGTGTAGTTGGGGTAGGTGGAGCAGAGTTGGGGTAATTGGACGAAAGATTGGAGTGGAGTTTTGGGTAGTTGAAGTGGAGTTGAGGTAGGTGGAGTGGAGTTGGGGTCGGTGGAGCAGAGTTTGGGTAGCTGGACCAAAGTTTGGAATGGAGTTTGGGGTAGTTGGAGTGGAGCCGAGGTAGGTAGAGTGTAGTTGGGGTAGGTGGAGCAGAGTTAGGGTTTTGGGTGAGAGGGAGAAAGAAACAGCATGGTTAAAGAAAGGGTAGGAGTGAAGAAGGGTAAGAGTACGATTGGAGGGGTAGTGCTAAGGTAGGGCAGGGGGTAGTCAAGTAAGGATTCCTAACCTCTTGGCTTTCTTCCAAGACATCCACCGTGGGTTCAAACTGCATCTCCCGTCGCTCCTCTTCATGTTTCTCAAGAATCTCCTCCTTCATCTCCTGAATGACAACAATTAAAGAAAGGCCAAATTGAGGAAAGGATAACTCAGAGTTTTTGTGACAACTTTGACAGAAGCTCCTCCCAGAACTCTGGCCGAAACAAAAAGCTTCAACGGGAAGTAAAATCGGCATGGCAGCGTATCATTTACAGCTTGTCTATAAAATGTCTTTCCTTACCGGGAAGCTGCTTAATATATTTAAGAGGAAAGCACGACAAAAACTGGACACTCACCTCATAAAGCTCAGCTGCATCGCCATCCTGTCAAATAAAAAACCATAAAAATAATAAAATATTCTTCAAATTATGATTTGAAGATCTACAATCTATAGTTATTTATAAATAAAAAATATTTAAAAAAATATTGGTGAAATGGAATCTGAAGAATCTAAAGTGAAGAAGTCATAGCAGCAAAATGAAAAAGTTATTTTCTTTAAAACATAATTTCTAGTCCCTTAATTTAGGCATAATCCCTGATGAAAACATTAATTGATGATTAATTGGTGCGGCAAACCACACTGAATGAAGTGGTAGCATTGACATTGTGATTACCCAACTTGAAAATCTGTGCCAACAATAGTTGGGCTTGCCCAACTGAAGTACACTCAAGTTGGGTCTAACCAAACCATAGTTAGAACAGACCCAACTATAGTTGGGAAAGGTTCAACTCCAGTGTGTAAGACCCGCCTATAGTTGGGACGATCATCAAATTGGGTGATTGCTCATTGGTTATGAAGAAGCCTTGGTGCAAATTTGAATTAACACTAAAAGCATTTGAAAGTTATTTTCAATCTTGAATAAAAAAATATTCAGAAAAAAAAATATTGTGTTGCTTGAACACATCTTAGTGATTTGATTCATAAAAGTTTAAAAATCATCACAAGATATAATTGTATCTCTTAGCAAAGGAAATTTGAAGGAAAACTATCATCTTAAAAGGTGAATACTTATTCTAGGTCTATTCTAGGCATTAATCCTAAGGGCTACAAGCGGCTTGTACCAAAACAGCCCATAGTGGCCACAACCGGCTTGTACCAAAAAGAGCGACCGCTAACAGACAACAGGATTTGATCTACATCCACACGACCAACAGGGTCAAAGTAAAGGCTATGTCTTGAATTGACATTTTCCAATTTATGTCTTAAACACAATATCTACATTTCTAGAAAAAAACCCATAATAAAATAATTACTGTGTTTTGTACTATTTCTCCAGACATTTATGTAAGAAATGGGTAAAACAAAACCTACAATATTAGATTAACTACGTCTGGGCGTAGGTGATGAATTTTCTAAAATAGATGGTCTCTAAAAGGGTTAAGGCAGAAAGTAATCTATGTATTCAAATTTAATTTTCACACACAAAAAACCTTCAACTATTGAGAAAATCTTAAATGACTACGAAGGTCTATGTTTTTTTAATATTCCTTTTCAGGAAAGTGTTAAAGTTATAACTGATTCCACACTAAACATAATTATGAAACTGAAAAACACATAATTTTATTTTTACTCACCAAGCTTTTTAAGAACACAGGCGTGCATGCAGGAAACTTGGGCTTGTGTTTTCACAGACAACATGGGTTTACACACAGCTAGTACAGAATGACGAGCACGAAAAAACTACAACACTAACGAAGACGCTTTTTTTTTTTTTTAAAGGAAATGCTTTAGCTACATGGCGTGACTTTTTTCTACATTGTAATCTGAAGATGGCGGCTATTTTATGAAGAGCTACAGTTTAGCGTGCACGTGTTGACAAAACGCGAGGAAAGAAGTTAGAAACGAAATAATTTTTTAGGGATTAAGTACCTGAACAAAAGTCATGGCATTGAAATTGTCAAGTACTTCATTTAAATTGCGTGTGTCGGAAGAATCCTTGGTGAAGAAAAAGAAAAGAAAGCATAAAAACAATGCACTGGTTAGGGGGGAAAGTGACACACACAAAAAAAGGTAGGGAAGGTAGTCGGGTGAGGAGGGCATTTTCATGCCTTACAAATCTTATCAGGAATAAATAACTCATCGATATTATCTGAACACATACTAGATCCCGTGCATAGGGTCGCCATCGCTGGGGTAAAACAATCAGATGTGTGTGCAAGTACGCGCTGCGCACAGCTCTCAGCCAATGAGAGGTCTTCCTTTGACCTCAGTTGGGGCGATGTTCGAGCTTGTGATGAAGGGGGTCTATAAATGCACCCTTTTACAACAAAACCCAATCATCCACTGCGTAAAAACCTCTGATTCGCAGAAGCTGTCTTAAATTTTATTTTTTGATTTTTTTTGATGAGATATCGCCTTACATCACAAGGCTGGACGGCCACTTCAAGGTGAGGGCTACACTTAACTGATTTAGGCTGTCGACCCAAATCAACTGCCACCAGGGGCATGTTGCCACCTAATCCTGGGGCTGAAACAGGGTTGCCCCCTTTACAGTTTGTAAGGATGTAAGCATGGGTATCATCCACTAGGAGCCTGGCTGGTAGAGCAGAATGCACTAGCTTCCCAACTTTTATATTAAAGGGCCAGCTGATAACAGTCTTGGCTATGGCTTAATGGCTGCATCTGCCTCACACAATATGGCCGTCATTTGCCACAGCCTTAACCGAAGGTCACTCAGATCAGACGCAGTGATAAACCATGACCAGTTCAGTCTGGCACCAACTTGAAGTTTGGGCAACAATTTGTACTAAGTCTGGGCACCACACTGTCAAACAAACAACCATGGTCAAATCAAAGTACATTTTGGGGAATACTTCTGATAAAAACTAAAAAAAAAAACTAAAAAAAAACCCATACCTGAAACATTGATTGGAAGATTGAGAGAGCATGAAAAATAAATAAATAAAACGCATAAATGCTTTACTAACAAAAACTGTGGGTGCAATGAAACAGTGGTAGGGATGTAATCATTGGGCTTACCCTTCCTAACTAGTGGGGGACCAAACCCTGCTAAAACTACCAATCCCTCAAGCTAGTTGTGGCATTTTGGGACTTTCACTAATCATTTAGTAATTAAAACATACATTTTTGATAAACTCCCAACAGCCAAAAAGTATTCCAAAAACATTCTTGGTTTTGCCCAGTTTGATTTCTTCGGTCATGCATAGTCAAGCAACCAATCCTTGATAAGGGCCTTCATAGAAAGTGTAAAAGACTCCACAGAATTCGGAGTTTAATTGTCATATGGGAGGCTAATCATCCTTACTTGCAACTGAGAAGATGAATTGCGGAGGACGCGGCAACAACGTGTTCGAGCTGCTGGCATACGAGGGCGCCCTACGGCAGCCAGCCACATCAACCCATACATGAACACCGAGTGCAGCCAGAGATCGAAAGTGTTTGATTTTTCCAGAGGGAGGAAAACCGGAGGGCCCGGAGAAAAACCCTCATGGCATAGGAGAGAACCATCACACAACTCTGTATGGCATTTTATTGGACCATGGCAGGTGGTGCTTTCCTGGCCAATATGCTTTAAGTTTAGGATCAGTGAGAGGAGCTTAAATTAGCACCTAGCGAAAAAGAGTTGCAACTGATTTTTTGTTAATCTACATTGAATTTAAGATCACCTACTAGCCAGGTACAGTGACTCTACACTGTAACAAGGGCAGGGCAAGGAAGAAAAAAGTAAAAGGGAGGATAAATGCATCACAATGCAAGAAAATTGTGCAATCACAGTAGCACAGTACAACAATTAAGCTTTTGGTAAAAGCCAGCAACACTAGGAGAAAAGAAAATTCTCAACAAATTCAAAATTTATCTACAACGTTTTTGGAAGGTGAATTTCAAGTCAGCAGCTGAGAGAGAGGGAGAGTGATTGTACCTCTGGAATTCCAGCAGCTATGGCTTCCTCCTTCAATTCCTAAAGGAGGACGACGACGAAGAGAAGGGTGACAACGGGGTGGATTGAGAGAAGAATTGGGGTGTAGGGAAAATATCGTAGGGTGAGAAATATTGATACAAATATTGATACAGTCTTGGGTGACAATGGGGTACGTATCTAAATATCTATAAAGGATTAATACAGTCTTGGGTGACAATGGGGTAAGTATCGAATTATCGATAAAATATTGATACAGTCATGGGTGACAATGGAATACGTATTGAAATGTTGATAAAATATTGATACAGTCTTGGGTGACAATGGGGTACATATCTAAATATCTATAAAGGATTAATACAGTCTTGGGTGACAATGGGGTAAGTATCGAATTATCGATAAAATATTGATACAGTCATGGGTGACAATGGAATACGTATTGAAATGTTGATAAAATATTGATACAGTCTTGGGTGACAATGGGGTACGTATCGAATAATCGATAAAGGATTGATACAGGGGAGTTTTACTCCTAGTTTGGGAGGATCAGCTGATTAATGCAGGGATGTTATTTTGTAGGTTCCTGTGGTGGAATTTTGATGGACTGTACCGATTTCAGTTCGAAGAAGCTTTAACATCCCAAAACGTGTGTAAGTCTATTTCAGAAGATTTGAAAAAAGAAGTCATTTCAGAGACATGTTCAGACCCCTTTGCATGTGTGGCAATCAACTTAAAGGCAAAGTAAACCTTTGGTTTTGGAACCTTTTGATTGTTTTTGAATCTTGTATAATGTAGATATAAACAATAAAGCTAACCTGTGAAAGTTTCACTTCAAAAGGTGGTAGCGTTTTGAGATATCGCCGAAAATATGCAGCGGTTATGTCTGCCCAGGAAGAATAATCCGTAATTGGAATACACAATCTGAGAAACGTTTCATGCATGAAACATTTCTCAGATTGAAATGTTTTTGAATCCCTTTCTCTAAAACCTCATTCCTTAGAAGGGAATCATTTCTCAAAAATGTTACATATTATCCACAGCTGCAGTGCTTCTTACCAAGTAAGTTTTTATGGTCATTAATTTTTGGAGTAACTACCAAAGGTACTGATTTAAGGTACTGACTAAAGAACAAGATTGTTTGTATCCTCAAAATGCCCCAAAAATTGCAAATTGATTCATGTTTGTTCATTGTTTTCACATTGAATAAACATCATCGGACAATTTTGTCAGTGTGATTTGCTATCCGTACCATTTCCTTTAGTTATTTTTCTTTCCAATCCGATTGATAAATTCAAAATGATAAATTTAAAATTTACTTCCCACAAACAATATCAACTTGTATTCTTAGTATTGAGTACAGCAGTAAAAGGGGTGACTGTAGTCAGGATCATAGCATACCCTTGGCTGTTCATGGATTTATGAACTTTCACCCAGTTACTGCAGGCTGTATCAGATTTATGGCCAGCACGGACGTGCGTGCAGTAACTGGGTCAGAGTTTATAGGTCGATGTACAGCCACAGGCCTGCAGTGATCATTATGACAATCACCCTTTAACTTTGAAAAATCTCACATGCATTTTTTCAACAACAAAAAACATTTCTTGGGGGGACATAACTTTTGATTTTTTTTCTCAGCAATTTCACTGATCCCACTGCTGTTTGCCGAATAAAAAAAAATATATTAAAACAAAGTTTACAAAAAAGCGCTGAAAAAAGAAATTCAAGAAAAAATATTGATAGGCTGAAAGCAACACATCAAATTGGTATCAATCATGCAACAATTTCTTCTCTGGTGTACTGGATGGGATGGGGTATGGGTAGGGGTATGGGTGTAAGGGTGGGGCCAAGGGTATGGGTAAGAGGTATTGTTAGGGGGTAATGCTAGGGGTTTGGTTAGGGAGTAAGGCTAGGGGGTAGGGTTAGGGGGTAGGGTTAGGGGGTAAGGGTAGGTGGTATGGATGGGGGTAAGGGTAGGGGGTAGATGGGGTAAGGGTAGGGGGTAAGGGGTATGGGTAGGAGGTATGGTTTGTTAGGAGGTAAGGCTAGGGGGTATCGTTAGGGGTGTAAGGCTAGGGGTTATGGA
Organism: Plazaster borealis; assembly: GCA_021014325.1. Lineage (NCBI taxonomy): Eukaryota > Metazoa > Echinodermata > Asteroidea > Forcipulatida > Labidiasteridae > Plazaster > Plazaster borealis. Next base: position 14,693,475 of record CM037468.1, on the reverse strand, counting down.
TGGGTAAGGGTAGGGGGTAGATGGGGTAAGGGTAGGGGGTAAGGGGTATGGGTAGGAGGTATGGTTTGTTAGGAGGTAAGGCTAGGGGGTATCGTTAGGGGTGTAAGGCTAGGGGTTATGGATGGGTAAGGGTAGGGGGTAGATGGGGTAAGGGTAGGGGGTAAGGGGTATGGGTAGGAGGTATGGTTTGTTAGGAGGTAAGGCTAGGGGGTATCGTTAGGGGTGTAAGGCTAGGGGTTATGGATGGGTAAGGGTAGGGGGTAGATGGGGTAAGGGTAGGGGGTAAGGGGTATGGGTAGGAGGTATGGTTTGTTAGGAGGTAAGGCTAGGGGGTATCGTTAGGGGGTAAGGCTAGGGGTTATGAATGGGGTAAGGGTAGGGGGTAGATGGGGTAAGGGTAGGGGGTAAATGGGGATATGGTTAGGGGGTTAGGCTAGGGGGTATGGATGGGGTAAGGGTAGGGGGTAGATGGGGGTATGGTTAGGGGGTAAGGGAAGGGGGTAGATGACGGTATGGTTAGGGGGTTAGGCTAGGGGGTATGGATGGGGTAAGGGTAGGGGGTAGATGGGGGTATGGTTAGGGGGTAAGGGAAGGGCAAGGATATGGTTTGCTATGGGAGAGAACCACAACACAAGGTTAATACCTTGATTAAACTCTCTGCCACTTCGTCTTTAGCCTGTTCCTGTGATGTGATAAATCAGGAATGATGGAATTGGTTTTTCTGACATGTTTGGTTGATTAAGTTTCATCATTTTTTTCAACTGTTCAGAGCCAATCATAATTTAATGCAGGAGGATGGTCAGAAGATAAAAGAGAAAAAGGTTTGTTTATGTCAAGTAAATTATAACTGAAAGAATGTTGGATCTAAATTATCTTAAAATCATACAAATTTTGATAAAGCAAAGCTTTGCAGGTATGTTTATGTGAATATATCAAACCAAAAATTATTTCAAATATTGATATGACTTGGTCAATATTGGTAAAAAAAATTGCCAAACTGTAATTTGTTTTCACTATGAATTCAATAAGATATGTACCTTGACGGCATTCTCAATATCAGAAGGAACACGCCTCTGTAAAGAAATGGAACAGTCCACTTATGAATATGCAGATATGCAAATCATATATGAACATTCAGACAATGAGTGACGAACCACTTGGGGAACGTAATTCCATGCAATTCACAACAGAAGTAAACAAAACAAAGATATGAAAAAGCGGTTTTCTAAGTTAGAAACTGAGATTTTTTTCCCTTCTTGTAGCACAGCATCAAAAAATTTCCCTCGAGAAAAAAAAAGAACAGAAAAACACAAAGACACGGAACATTTGAAATTAAGACGCAGTGAACTTCAAGTTTCATTAGTCCTGAAATAAAAGCACACTTAGTTAATGAAGTGTTCAGACGTCTTCTATCGCTTGTTCAAAAAAGTACATAATGAAAACAACTGTACTGTTTTAATCAGGTGAAGGAAAGCAACACCACAAAACAAAGACATGTATAGCATTTTTCTTAAAGTCACATGGTCACAAAAAACCCAAAAACAATTCCACCTCCAGTACAAAAAGTATTACAACCAGTGACAGACTCTCTTGCTCTAATAACAAATCAGAATTTTACCACAATCGAAAAAAAAAGACCTTACTTGAAGACAATTGAAACAATTTCAACGTGAAACGTTACTCACATATAAAGAAATTAGTGATGCATTTGAAATATTACATAAACTTGAAACTACAATTTCACAACTGACACAAATTTGCAATCATTACTGAAAAAAAAATGAACAGAATTTTGAAACTGGCCAATCACACCGCTTGTAAGATGCTAGAGCCTTCCCTTAAAAAAAAAAACCCCAATGAGCAGCACTGGCAATGACATCACAACTAGCCTGACCAATCAAATACAGCATCAGTGCAACAATGAGCCAATCAGAGACATTGATATATCGTCATCACTACCTCAGTTCTTGTTGTGACGGTGGTACGGTGGACCTCTGTAACAACTGTTCTGCTTGGACTATAAATGTCTAGATCCTGGACGGCCAAATGTGAGTATTAAATCAATTTCTCTGTCAGTTTGGGCTTGTTTTGCTTCTTTAAAACGAAGATTGAATGATGCAAAAAGCGATATTTGTTCATCATAAAGTGTGAATAGAATCGGAACTTTGCAGTCCCTTATTTCCAGATGGGAATTGGGAATGCAACCTTTATACCAAGATGAGTAAAATTAAATAATGAAGGGGAAAGAGTGGTTGGAAGTAAACAACGATTACACAGAAAATGATGACAACTTTCATCAAAGATTAGGAATTTCAACAGCATGAGAGATGAAAAAAAACATGTACAGAAAAAAAACCCAGACTTGATTACTACAAGTAGTGAAAATACATAAATTGATGTTAGTTCAAATGGGACTTTGATCACAAGCGATGTGGGTACGGGGCGGGGGGTCTAAATTTGGTTGGACAGGGGTTGAAGGTCAGGGGTCGAAGGTCATACCTTGTCAGCCTCGAGTTCCTGTTGCAACTCTTGGAACGCTCCTCCGTCCTCCTGCCGAGCGGGTTAGTAAAAAATGAGCGGAAACAAGCGGAACGTGGGAGTCATACATTCAAAGGAAAGGGGGGAAAAAACGGAGAAAGATTGAAGAGAAATAGTGAGCCACAGAGGAAAGAAGGAGAGGGTGGTTCAGAGAGAGATGACGGGAAGGGGGTATTATGAGGAGGGACAAGAGGTGGGGGGAACGGGAAGTGCTGGAGTTAGGTATTCCTACGGGATGTTTCTGTGTGAATGAGTTAGATGAACAGTCCCTGCTCATGGGAGGAAAACGTGTGGAGTTTTGTTTCGCTCATATCCAGTTTTTTATGACATAAACTGCATTATTTTTTTAACCCTGGAGAATTTTTTTTCCTTCCTTATCAGTGCACTCTTCGTTTGAAAAGTGGTTGAAATCAGCAGTCCCTTAAAGGCAGTGAACACATTTGGTAATTGTCAAAGACCAGTATTCTCACTTGGTGTATCCCAACATATGCATAAAATAACAAGCCTGTGAAAAATTTGGGCTCAATTGGTCATTGAAGTTGCGAGAAAATGATGAAAGAAAAATCACCCTTGTTGTACAAATTTGTGTGCTTTCAGACAGGAATAAAAACTTCTTGCAAGAAGTTTTTATTATTTTAGTGAGAAATTACCTCTTTCTCAAAAAATACGTTACTTCAGAGGGAGTTGTTTCTCACAATGTTTTATACTATCAACAGCTCTCCGTTGCTCGTTACCAAGTAAGTTTTTATGCTAATAGGTATTTTGAGTAATTACCAAATGTGTACAGTGCCTTTAAAATAAGTTGGGTTTAAATTGCTCAGGATACTATAAACAAACTCCACTTTTTTTTTCTCCCACGTACTGTCAATGAGCACAATCAGCTTCCACTAATCACTTGGTTTAAACCGTTTTTTAACCAGTAACAATCAAAAGTGCTGAATGCTCACAACACTCCAGTAAAAAAATAATCGATATCCAAATGATATCGATAACAATGGATGTTACCGACAAAATGCATAGCAAGCCCAGCATTCCTGATCAAGCAGTGACTATCGATTATTAGAGTCAACCTCAAAGATGTAGAATCGAACGGCAAGGCAAATGAGAAAAAGAAACAAGATGACAAAAGCTCTTGGTTCATAAACGACGGAACATTTAAACAATCATTCTCAACCCGGGCAAAATGAGCTGTGGAGCTTCTCAAAGAAAAACCAAAAGAGGAGTGAAAATGCTTCTTCAGCCCAAATTATCATTCCGTCAAATGACTATGCTAAACATTTACAACTTGTAAACTAAAGGAACAGACCAAACTCAGGCATTTGATTTTTTTTAAAAACCGCAAAATAAACCTTATATCCATAAAAAAAATTTAAAAAATATTACAAAGAAATATGTTGAAAACAAAGGAAAGATATGCTGCCAACGAAAAAACATTTTGGGGTAGGTCACGCAACAACCTGACCCCTACATACTCAGACTTGTAAATAATAATCGTGAACACTTAAAGGGGGAAAAAAACAAAAAAACAATGTTCTAACCAATGCAGGGAAAACATATGGACAAAAACAACAGAAACAAAGGAAGTTAAAAACTCCAGACAGAACAACAAACTACATTTTTTTTCTTTGAGTCAAAACTGATTTCAAGGTAAATCTAGAAACAAAAAGGGTTTGACAAGAAATACATCAACGACGGAAAAAGTAAAGGACATTTCTTGCGACTTTAGCAGCGGGGTATTTCTGCTCGTGTCAGCTGATGCTTTTTCGTTCACTTTTTACGAGGAAGTGGAAGGGGAACTGGATTTCAGTTTTGCGTTTTTGTTTTATTTCAATCACTGGGCGATAGGAGAGCAGGATTTCATGCAATATCACACGGCATTGGCAACATTCACAGATCCCTATCACAGCAGCAGTTCAGTTTTCCGATTCAAGGTAAAAAAAACAAACGTAAACAAACATCACCTTAGTTTAGTCCATTGTCATTGGGAAATCTGTCCCCCGGAGATTCTGTCCCCCATATTGGAAATTAACATGGACTGAAAGAGGTTGATTCAAAAGGAAGAGGGCGCTATCAGAAGAAGTTTGCACACAGTTCGCCGTATTGGGGGGGGGGGACACAGAATCTCCGGGGGGACAGAATCTCCTGCCACACCGTCACCTTACGAACTGTTTTCATCCTCGCAGCGGATAGAACTTGCAGTTTAGGCACAAAGACAAATAAGGCTGCTGCTTTGAAAACAGTCTGGTGCCTCCTCTCTGTCACTCACCATTAAACCCAGACTCGTTCTCAAATCTGTTTTAACCACTCATTTCGTTCTCAATCATTTCCATCAACACTTTCACAACATTTATCACTTTTTTTTCAGTCCAGACAAAAACATGAAAAAAGGGCTTTTCACTCGGGTTCTCGCATAAAATAAAAACCACAACAAAATAAAAGACAACAACAAATGTTCAAAGAAAAATATAACAAGACTGTACTCTTCTCACTCAAACTGAAAAAAAAGGTTAACAATGACTGGACAAAACATGGAAGATACAAACATATTTGAATATATGCAAATTTATGCTAATTACCCCTGTGATGTCAATGGTGATTCCTGATGGCTTGCTTCTGTCTTCATCTACATTAAAAAAATATATAGATATAACAAATTCACATCTTTTGGTTTAAAAAAATCGCACTGTTCAGTGTATGCCAGGTCTAACTTTATCAAGGTTTGAAACAGAAAATATTGCTTAACAAATCTTTATGCTAAGCAAAGATTAGTGTTAATGATAACCTGCGCCGAATTTCATGGCGCTGCTTACCATGGAATTCGGTGCTTACGTGTTTCTATGAGCTGATAGGGGTCTTTAGTGCACAATTCTGTGGTAAGCAGAGCCAAAAGCCCAATTTATTGGAGCTGCTTTGGCAGAAAATTTGCTCAACAGTTTTCTGCTTAGCAAAAATGTGCCGGATACCAACCAAACGTAGTACATCTTACATGGTATTTTGGCTGGTAAACTTAATCTGGTAAGCATGATGTTACTGTGCTTAGCTACTTTTTGTGCTTAAAGCAGCTCTTTGAAATTGGGCCCTGATCTTGTGCAGCAAGATTGTTCTGTGCTTAGCAAATTTTTGTCCCAAACACTTTGAAAAATTTAAAATACACTGTACATTTTTAAGCCCCACTGCAACAAAATGGACATTTCCCGACAATAGAGGGCTACAGTAATGTTAGACACATTTCCCGACAATAGAGGGCTACAATAATGTGAGAGTAAGGCTTGGTACCAACCATGATCTTGGCCGGCCTTGTACATGGCCCTCTCCATGTCCCTGAGGAAGTCACTTGGGTCTTCCTCAGGATGATCGATCGAGACGTCCATTACTGCGTACTCTTCTAGACACTTATCCACAATGTCTTTACGGCCGATTGAATTGAGGGCATCTGCAAGCTTGTCGGCTAAACGAAGGACACAAACAAAGTATACTTTTAGGACGTGAAATAGGCAGAGTTCATTTCAAAGGTCACAAAAACGACTAAAACATAACAAATCTCACTTGCAACAAACAAAAAATGAACCCCCTTGCCATCCTAACCTTCCTTTGTCACCCTTAACTTCCCTTGCCATCCTAACCTTCCCTTGCCACCCTAATCTTCCCTTGCCATCCTAAACTTCCCTTGCCACCCTAATCTTCCCTTGCCATCCTAAACTTCCCTTGCCACCCTAACCTTCCTTTGTCACCCTAACCTTCCCTTGCCACCCTAACCTTCCCTTGCCACCCTAACCTTCCCTTGCCATCCTAAACTTCCCTTGCCACCCTAACCTTCCCTTGCCATCCTAAACTTCCCTTGCCACCCTAACCTTCCCTTGCCATCCTAAACTTCCCTTGCCACTCTAACCTTCCCTTGCCACCCTAACCTTCCCTTGCCACCCTAACCTTCCCTTGCTACCCTAAACTTCCCTTGCCACCCTAACCTTCCCTTGCCATCCTAAACTTCCCTTGCCACTCTAACCTTCCCTTGCCACCCTAAACTTCCCTTGCCACCCTAATCTTCCCTTGCCATCCTAAACTTCCCTTGCCACCCTAACCTTCCTTTGTCACCCTAACCTTCCCTTGCCACCCTAACCTTCCCTTGCCACCCTAACCTTCCTTGCCACCCTAACCTTCCCTTGCCATCCTAAACTTCCCTTGCCACTCTAACCTTCCCTTGCCACCCTAACCTTCCGTTGCCACCCTAACCTTCCCTTGCCACCCTAACCTTCCCTTGCCACCCTAACCTTCCCTTGCCATCCTAAACTTCCCTTGCCACCCTAACCTTCCCTTGCCATCCTAAACTTCCCTTGCCACTCTAACCTTCCCTTGCCACCCTAACCTTCCCTTGCCACCCTAACCTTCCCTTGCCACCCTAAACTTCCCTTGCCACCCTAACCTTCCCTTGCCACCCTAACCTTCCCTTGCCATCCTAAACTTCCCTTGCCACCCTAACCTTCCCTTGCCATCCTAAACTTCCCTTGCCACTCTAACCTTCCCTTGTCACCCTAACCTTCCCTTGCCACCCTAAACTTCCCTTGCCACCCTAATCTTCCCTTGCCACCCTAACCTTCCCTTGCCACCCTAACCTTCCCTTGCCACCCTAAACTTCCCTTGCCACCCTAACCTTCCTTTGTCACCCTAACCGTCCCTTGCCACCCTAACCTTCCCTTGCCACCCTAATCTTCCCTTGCCATCCTAAACGTCCCTTGCCACCCTAACCTTCCCTTGCCATCCTAAACTTCCCTTGCCACCCTAACCTTCCCTTGCCATCCTAAACTTCCCTTGCCACTCTAACCTTCCCTTGCCACCCTAACCTTCCCTTGCCATCCTAAACTTCCCTTGCCACCCTAACCTTCCCTTGCCACCCTAACCTTCCCTTGCCATCCTAAACTTCCCTTGCCACCCTAACCTTCCCTTGCCATCCTAAACTTCCCTTGCCACCCTAACCTTCCCTTGCCATCCTAAACTTCCCTTGCCACCCTAACCTTCCCTTGCCATCCTAAACTTCCCTTGCAACCTTAACCCTAACCTTCCCTTGCCACCCTAACCTTCCCTTGCCACCCTAGTCTTCCCTTGCCACTCTAGCCCCAACCTTCCCTTGCCACCCTAAACTTCCCTTGCAACCTTAACCCTAACCTTCACTTGCCACCCTAACCTTCCCTTGCCACCCTAAACTTCCCTTGCAACCTTAACCCTAACCTTCACTTGCCACCCTAACCTTCCCTTGCCACCCTAAACTTCCCTTGCAACCTTAACCCTAACCTTCACTTGCCACCCTAACCTTCCCTTGCCACCCTAAACTTCCCTTGCAACCTTAACCCTTACCTTCCCTTGCCACCCTAACCTTGATCCTACCCTTTACAAAAAAAAACCTGAAGAAAGCACCCTACTTGTTGCGTCTTCCTTGGACTTCTCCGCCCACGTGTGGAGCATGACGAAGGCTTGCTCTTCAATCTCATCATTCTCATTCTCAATCTCCTGGAGGTCGGACTCGCTGATGCCGAGGGTACGGCCGAGTGCCCGCCAGTCAGTACCAATCTCCTTGGCAACCTGCATCAGGCGGATCTCTGCCCTTGCATGGGAACTCCTCGGGCCTGCATTGGGTTAAAAGGAAACGGAAAATGTGGTTTCTTTTTCTTTACAGGATTTGGGAAAAGAACTGATGAGTTTACAGCGCTTATCACACATTGGTGTATGAGTAAAAACACAAATGATGACGAGACGTCTACAGATTCAAACTACTTACTCATTGTGGGGTCCTGAAGGAATGTATACCTCTTGCGTAACTTGATGGATGCAAAGTTAAGATTGCTAGCGGCTTCATCCTAAAGAGAGACAGCAAAAAATCGCAACGAGAAAAAAAGAAAACAAAACAAATCAGTCTCCAAGTTACTTTTGCTACTTTTGCTGCAAATTAAGTGACGTTGAAAACAAAAAAATACATAATTATTACAATGTTCTGAAAATGATACCATGGCATTATAGTCTGGCTACCTTGCATCAGATGTCAAGACAGGTGGTACGATAGACTGGGAGCCAGACGGCATTTTCTCTAATGAAGTCTAGCTCCCCACCCTAACTTGTTGACACCATTATATACATGTACAAGGTGACCAGACTAATTGGATTAATGGCCAAATAAACGCAAACCCTAAACCCTGAACCAGTAAATTGCAGTTTAAAAAAAAGAAAAAAAAGAAGGTTAACATGAAAACTGTGAAGACCATATTGCATCCCTGTCATTACTTTGAACCAAAAAAGGAGAGAATATTGGTTATCAAACTTGGTTTGTTTCGTAAATTATTTAGTTGTTAATTCATTTTCCCCAACAAAACAAGAAAAACAAATTTCTTGCATGCACACAAAAACAAAGTTCTCACCAATGAACAGCATGAAGATACTTACAAGTATACATTGACTAACAAACTCACAATGATTACAAAGAAAACAATGATTTCAACAAAGTGAACTTAAACATTCAAATATTTCTAACTTTACTTGAAGTTATGAGAAAAGCCCCCCTGAAACCCCAACTGTTTTATTCTATTAAAAATAAAATCATCAGTATGTTTGATTTTGTTAGTTCTTACTGACGACACTTGAACAAACGGAATTAACTTTTGAGTAAAAAAAACAACAAAATGTCAATAAAAATAAATAAATAAATAATTTTTTTTAAGACACACTGCACTTTAAAAGAAGACTTTATAACACTAGTTTAGGAGACTTATTGTTACCCGGTTTTTAATATATCATTTTAAATCAATACACGAAACAGCAGTTGACATCTAGAAACATTTAATTTGTTACCTTAGGGTACTCATCCACACGAGTGAGTGAGTAGATCTACAGAGGGGGTGTATGAGTTGTCGCAAAGAAGGAAGCGAGAGAAGAAAAAGTGTCAGTGATGAGAAACTTGATGGCACAGAGACAAAGGCGGGGGGGGGGGGGGGGTTTAAGGCGTGAAGGGTAGCACATTAATGAGGGGGAGGGTTGGTTACCATAGTCAGAGGGAGTTAAGAAGATTATCAAGAAGCTGGGCTCAAAACACCTACTGGGCGTATTCAGTGATTTCAGTTTTTGACCTGTGACATCATCAACGAAAATCTTGCCACTCATTTATCATTTATTTCCTTCATATTTCTGTTTCATTTATACATTAATTCTGGTTGTGAAGCCAAGGACTTTCGAAAAAGCGAACTTAATCACTATACTAGCCAAGAAGTGAAGACAAAGAAGGATTTTGATGTGGGAGGAACACCCCAGAGGAATACTCCAGGGAAAACCCATGCAGTCAGGTACATGTAGGGACTGAAAACCCAATCTGCAAAGTGCCCCCGGTGGAAGGCGAGGAAAGATACCACTACACCAACCCAACACAAGTGTGTCGATTTCATTTATTTTCTGGTCTTGTTAAAAAAAAAAAAACTTTTCCAGTGGTCCTGTGGGTTTCCCTTAGAAGTTTAAGCCCTGCAGAGCGGAGTGGTGATGGCGAGGTGTTGGGTACAAGATCACTGAAATAATCAGCATCATATTATTTTGAAATTTGATTGATTTTCAACCAGGGAAAACAGAAATGTCCTACTTTTTAAAGAATCTGGTATGTACGTAAAGATTCGCAATAAATAATGAATTTGTTGTACTGGGGTTTACAAAAGGGTTGTGATTTGCAGACAAACTGACAACAGCATCAAAGCTTTAGGGGAAGGAAGGTCATACAAAGGGGTTGTTGCAATTTAATTTAAGGGATTTTAGACATCAAATTAATCAATCGATGGAGGATTACTGGGGTACACAAAGTCATCACAAGGAAGCACAAGGAAACTTGGACAACTTTAAAGGTCATCACAAGGAAGCACAAGGAAACTTGGACAACTTTAAAGGTCATCAAAAGGAAGCACAAGATACTTGGACAACTTTAAAGGTCATCACAAGGAAGCACAAGGAAACTTGGACAACTTTAAAGGTCATCACAAGGAAGCACAAGGAAAATTGGACAACTTTAAAGGTCATCAAAAGGAAGCACAAGGAAACTTGGAAAACTTTATAAGTCATCACAAGGAAGCATAAGGAAACTTGGACAACTTAAAAGTCATCACAAGGAAGCACAAGGAAACTTGGAAAACTTTAATAGGAAGCACAAGGAAACTTGGACAAGTAACTTTAAAAGTCATCATAAGGAAGCACAAGGAAACTTTTAAACTTTCGATTTTGGAAATTGCCACATTGGACTTAGAAATTTAAAAAGATAGCTTTTGTGTCCACATATGAATAATTATTTATATGAATTCTTTGTTCCTGACATCTTTTTCATTTTGAGAAGTGTAGACTGACCCCCTGCCCTCATGGAATTGATGAATAAATATTGACATATACATGCTGTGTCTTTTTATAAAATAAAAATAAAGTTTCTTATGTCAACTTGTCAAGAAACAGCAAATCTAAAAAAATTCTGAAATATTTACTGGATTCATTTTATTTAGATTTTGTTTAAAGTCAGATTGTCTCTCTAAAATTGCTCCATTGATTTTTTTTTTTTTTTTAATACACAAACTGGGAATTTTGTTACAATAAGGATATGGTTTCTTCATATTTTTTTTTCTTCTTCACAAGAATAAATAAAGGGAGTGGGGAACGCTATTGGAGAAGCACAAATGAACAATTTGGTCACATGCATGTATACTTGGTTTACATCATGGCATCAAGATATAAAATACCTGTGTTAAAGTAGTTTTTCCTTCTTTTTGCTATGGAGGGGGAGGGGTTTGGAATAGAAGAAAAAGGGTCTCATCATTGGCATCATAAACATCGCAAAAAACAACGCAGTAAACTTCTTCTTTTTTTTGAAAAAACCCCCAAAAATCTTAAATAAACTCTGATTATATAATCTGATTTAAATTTGTGTTTACTCAACATTGGAAAAATATGAGCTGTTTTAAATTAAGATAGAAACTTTCCAAACAATCACAACTTTCAAAACAATTTTTGGGTTGAACAAAGAAAACCTGACTAGAGCAGGACTTGAACTTGCGACCTTAGGATTAACGTGCGGGCGCTCTACCAACTGAGCTATCTACCGGATTTTTTTTTTGTTCGACCCCAAAATTTATAACAATTTACCCAGTCAGTTTCCCTTGCGGTTTATTACTTAAACATTCAAAATAAATAGATACTTCTTTCTTTAATCAAGTTTTTTGTTCTCCTTTTAAAAAGAGGAAAACAAAAATAATCATGGTGAACACAAAATATTGTTGACTATTTTCTTAGAATCTTCGGACATTTCAAAACAGTTATTTATCAAAAACAAATCAAGTAAACATGTAAACAATTAGACAACAACAACTCGGCACACATCCATACCTGGGAATACTGTTCCCTCTGACATATTTGTGAATTTTTGAGGGGGAAAAATAGAAAACAATGATTCAATTCACCCACGAATCCAATAACTTTCATAAATATGATGACTGCTTGCATGCAATAAGCACAAAGCTAATTATAAGCATTTTGTGCAAAATATACCATTTACTTTAACAATTTGTTTAAACAAGAGATCAAATAAAAAAAAGTTTTGATGTTATCATTGAGCTGGATTTTTCCTCAATTCTTATTTTGCAGTTGAGGGCTTCAAACTTAAGACTAAAAAACAGGAAACATGTTTATGTGTTGACAAAGTGCATATGCAAATCGTTAAAAGGTGCGGAATTAACATAAACATTGAACATAGTTTGTACTTAAAAATAAAATCAATAATTTATTTGTAGGGTTTGGGGACGACAGTGTGCTCTAAAAACAAATACAGAAATAGACACATTCAGAAGGGGACAATCGAACAAGGAAAACCGATTCACTTTTTTCAAATGATTTGGGTTTGAACAAAGAAAAATTGACAAGAGCGGGATTTGAACCAAAGACCTCCGGTTTAACGTGCCGGCGCTCTACCAACTGAGCTATCTAGCCCCATGTTGGCGGTCTCCCTATATTGTCAATATCTTTGTTTGAGGGTGCCAGTCAGAAAAGCCATACAACCGTTAGCTGCCGTGTAGCCAGGGATCACACCCAAGTTTTACGATATAACCTGGGAAGCGGCAGCAGAGGGATCACCTTAATGGATCTTGTTTTCAAGTTAGTTCTTTGGTGTTTTAAAATGAAAATAATAAATTAACAGTGTGCTCTAAAAACAAATACAGCTAGAGACATATACGAGAAGGGCAGGTCTGGAATTCCACAGCCATGGCCTGTAGGTAGTTGCCCTGGTCTTGGCCTTGGTGCCCCTCTTCAAACTTTCCCATAGATTTTCAAGTGAAAGTTTTCTTTTGGAAAAATGTAAAGGGCCTTGCCCTTTAAAAGAAGAAATTCCAGGCCTTGCCCTTTAAAAGAAGAAATTCCAGGCCTGAAACAACTACTTCACTTTTTTCAAGTTAGTTCTTTGATGTTTTGAACTGGTTAACAGTCACAACTACAATTTGTTTTTGGTCTTTTTCTTTTTGAAGTTTGCAAAATAAAATGCCTCACCACCGCCTTTTCTGCACGTTAATTTGCACCAACAATATTTTCACCAGCGACTTTAACAATTCAAATAAATTATCACCAAGTTAGTAAAACTTTGATGGCAGTAACATAACACAAATCTTAAATGATATATAACTATAGTACACAATACTGACTCGTCAATGAAAACAACAAAACAAAATGATACACAAAGGTGTTGTTTACTTGTAAACATAAACAAGGTGATCACAGCCAAAATTTGTCAGCCATCAACTCACTGCCCGTGTAAACAAATAATTCACCGCGGTGTTACAAACAGTCACCTATCGCAAAAAAATAGCACCAAATGCAAAAAGGAAAAAATGCAACCAGCTCGTTTTGATTTAATACACAATAAAAATTTAAAAGCCCTTGAGGAAATAATCATTAAAAAAAACCCACATTTATACGAGGAAAAAATGATATTTAAGATTAAAAACATGGTGAACAGTAAACAAGATTGAACGTGAACACATAACGATGTGAACCTAAGAAAGCTGTAACTGTCTTTGTGATGCAAATTGGAGTCATTTATCAGTCGCATAAACATTTATGCAAATTAGGATTCATTCAAAGAGAACCCGTATGCAAATCAGTTCAGACAAAACCTGTAAGTGCAAATGGTTGATTCTTCACATGCTGAGGATCTAGTGTATGCAAGCAGGACGAGTTTTAAGTTCTATATATGCAAATGACCTGTATGCAAAGAATTTATATGCAAATCAGTGCTCCAGATTTCTTTTCTAGGTCATTTGTGTAGACAGTTCCCTGCAGATTTCTTTAGGAACCAGACTATTTTCTCAGAGATGAAAATTTGTAGAAGAAAGGAAAACCAAAAAAAAGTAAAGAAAGAAGAAACTAGACGTGTCCCATGCATACCTCGCCTTTCTCCATTTTGTACTCCTAGGAAAAGAAAAACATCACAGTGTATGAAAAGGACAGAAGTGGATCAAGATATGGACGGAGAAATGCCAGAAACAATCTCTCAGAGTGTTCGTTTTGTGATACAATGAAGTTGAGTGAAATGTACACCGTTTAAAAAAAAACGCCCTCTTGTGAGAAAAGCTCTGAGTTACCTCACTCACTTGTGTTCTTCAATACTTTTGATTAAATGAATCTTCCACTTTAAAGGTAGGGTCATAGATTGGTAAGTACTCCAAAAATGTATGACCATAAAAACTTATTTGGTGAGAAGCACTGCACCTGCTGATAGGATAAACTATCTTGAGAAAGGATTCCACACAAAGTAATATGGTTTGGATAATTTTTCACCCCAAAACATTCCAGTCTAAAAAATGATTCATGCATGAATCATTTCTCAGATTACTGAGGGTTGGTGTTTGCCACGAATGCTACTGCCAGCGATTCGGTTGGAACCCGTTGTCACCTCGCTAACCTTTGATGGATTAAACGTTCTTGAGAAAATATCATGCCATTTTGTTGCTGTTTTCTCAGCAAATAGACACTGTATTCAGCTGAAACTTTCAAATTGACTTTTATTGTATCTTTCTTGATAATTTTGCCTATATATCAGTATTACGTTGACAAAAATCAATCTATGACCCTACCTTTAAGTGTCTCATCGTGTATAAGGTAATGGTACACTAGTTTACGGTTGACTACCCATGTGAGAATCCCTTCTTGGAAGAAGTGAGAACAGCCAGGAATATGTCTTGACGTGGTGCGTTGGGTTTGTTCTTATCCAAACCACCACTTCTTCCAATAAGAGATTTTGTAAAATATTTGCCAACCATAAGCTGACTAACAGGAATATATCTGTATACTCATTGAGGTACGTAACAATGGCTCATGGGGTAGTTGTCACCCAAGTATCCCAATTGGGGTCCAAGTATCCCAATTGGGGTCCAACTATCCCAATTGGGATCCAACTATCCCAATTGGGATCCAACTATCCCAATTGGGATCCAACTATCCCAATTGGGATCCAACTATCCCAATTGGGATCCAACTATCCCAATTGGGATCCAACTATCCCAATTGGGATCCAACTATCCCAATTGGGATCCAACTATCCAAATTGGGATCCAACTATCCCAATTGGGATCCAACTATCCAAATTGGGATCCAACTATCCCAATTAGGATCCAACTATCCAAATTGGGATCCAACTATCCCAATTGGGATCCCAAACCATCCCAATTTTCCCAATCGGGACATCAATGGTACCCAATCAAGAATCCTTGGATGACAACAACTCCATCTGCCACACACTGTGCAAGACAGAGAGATAAGTGCAGGAAAGGTATAAGGGACACATTGAAGGCCATGCAAAAGCGTATGTCATTTATGTCATAAGACAGCTCCATAACCTCCTACAGACTGAAAAGAAATCTCCAGACAATAAGTAACAAATAGTAACTAGTCATTATAAACAATTAACGGTCTTAAACAATTTAAGACAAATAAAAAAATCAAAAATGACTTTAAGTTAAACAGAATGTATACTATTACAAACAATAATTTGTTTAAATCACATGATATCTTGATGAAGAAAAAAAAAAGATGACACATTGATGAAGACAAACTTCCACAATTATTACAATAGGGAACAGGGTTACGATGGTTACAGAACTGTTAGACCAATGGAGGAATGACAAAACAAAGCACCCCCTCTATTGACAACCAATCTCTCCAAGAAAATGAATAAATACAAGATGGGATTATATTTCCCCCCAAAAAGCTGCTAAGCATGGAGCTTGAAACAGGTTACCAGCCATTGTAATGTAATGAACTACCCTGTGACTGGTCCCCTAACAACCACGCTTAGCATGAAGTCGTATTTTGTGGTTAACAGCTTTTTGGGTTTGGTCCTAGGTCATGGCTGTGTAGTGACAACTTGCGCTTAGAAACCATTTTCTGTCCAAAAAATGCACACAGGGTGCCAGACTAGACTGCACATAGGGTTGTACTACATTTGAACCGAAAAATGGTATCCAGCAACCACGTGACCAAAGAAAAAACCGGTCCCTCAATGTCGCAACTCTCTTAATACACAGCACTGGGCTGGGTCACAGTTTTCACGTTAACGTTCTGCCCCTTTTGTTTTGGTGAAACCGCGAGGCAACAGATAACGCCATTTCAGTTGTCCCTCGTGCTAAACCCCGTCCCAACAAAAAGGGCATTAAGATGGTGATATGGGGAGGAAAATGCATACTGAATGAAAATATGCTGAACTGAATTTGCCCTTAAATGAAATAAAATGTCATAGAAATGCTTTGTTGAGTCAAACATTTGTGGAAAACACAAAATATTGATCTTGTAGGTTTTTCCTGTGATGCAAAATTGAAGTTTATTGAAAATTAGGGTGGGGTTTTTGGTACAAAGAAGCACTATTGTATGTGGAAAAATAACAAAAATGTATTAAATTTTTGAGTGAATAAAAAAATAAATGACTAGAACGGGATTTGTACCTGCGACCTCCAGATTATTGTGCCGGCTCTCTACCAACGGAGCTATTTCCACCTTACGTTGTTGGTCTCCCTATTTTTTGTCAAAATATTTGTTCAGGGTGCCAGTCAGAAGCCAGATTGTGCTTCCTGGTTATACGCCAGTTTTAAGGCTGAATAAATGGCTAAACAAATCCTTACAAAGCATTTCTATGAAAACCGTTGATGAAAAACCATGTCATTCAAAAAGTGTTCAGAGACCAAATAAAACCGTTTAGAATTAACCGATTGGATGATTGTTAAAAATGTACCATGACATAAACAATGCAAATTTAGAAAGGTCGGGGCTCTTGGAATAAATAAATTGAAATTAACGAACAGATCAAATTTTCTAAAATGTAGCGCTGATTATGTTATTGGTCATTGCTATTAAACCAAAAAATTAAATAAAATGAACAAAAATCAAAGCCCATGGGTATACTTTTTCAGACAGATTGGTGTATTAATGTTGTTAGTCTGAATCACCATGGTTACCAATATTCAACGAGAGGACTGGTCCTCATCAAATGTCTACAGGAGAAGTTACGTTGGACGGGGACAGTGACCACATTGTTCTTTACTGGAATTAAAGGATTATGGACGATCGTTGTCAACTGTCGTTGTCAGAAAAATGAAAAGTGGCTGAAAACCGCACCCAAATTTATCTGCCACTTTTGAATTAACCCAAATCACCTGGGCCCAATTTCATAGAGCTGCTTAAAGCAGAAAATAGTGCTTAAATATTTTATGCTAAGCAAAAATAAGCAGGATACCGGTCACAGATTGTACATGTGACATGCGATTTTGGCTGGTAACCCTTTTCTGGTAAGCATAATTTTGTTGTGCTTAGCTTTTTTTTCTTTTTTTCTTAAGCAGCTCTTTCAAATTGGACCCAATTTCAGCTGCTTAATCAGAAAATATTGCTTTACAAATTTTCAGCTACGCCAAAATCAGCAGGATACCAGTCACACTTTGTACATGTGACATGGTGTTTTGGCTGGTAACCTGATTCTGGTAAGCATCAATTTTGTTGTGCTTAGCTACTTTTTGTACTTAAGCAGCTCTATGAAATTTGTCCCTGACCTCATCATCACCAATAATCTTGGGTGCACCATTTTTTGAGTCAATGTCGAGAGATTGGTTATGCCCTTTTTTTTGGGGGGGGGGGGCACATCTTAAAAACAATTTTCTATTTTTTAAAGGGGGGGGCAGGGAGTTGGAAGGAGAGGAACACAAACTTCTCCGAGTACATTTGATGAAGACATTGATCCTGTTCACAGTTGGTTAAGGATGTGTTGCTATCCATCAATGATGGGTTAGTACATGAAAGATGATGACACACCGCTCTAGGTGGCGCCCTCCAAAGGACTTCCAAATCCTACCTCAACATCTCTCCAAATTCACACACAATTTCTCTTTTTTTTTTACAGGAGTGTAATTTCCTAGATCCTCTGCTACTTTCAGAATTATTAAATTTCAGAATCGTAAATTTCAGAATCAAAAATAAAATCAGTTGTTGGCCTCCGATGGATTGAAAATCATTAAACAAAAATCCTCTGTGAACATTTTCTGAATTTCACTGACATTTTCACTCCCCCCAAAAAAATCTGTAAACAGACAATTTGAAAACAGGTGAGATAGATCAAATTTTGTTAAACTTAATTCAGATTTCAGTGAAAATCACAGATGTTTGCATTTTGTCTTCGTTTCCAAACACACATTTTCACTCAATTTTCCCAGAGCCACTTCCTCACAAAAGTCTTTATCGTGAAAGTTGTCTTGTAGCTTGGGACCTACCTACACTACATGCACCTACATTTGTTCCTGTGTGACTCACTGAATAACCCCATCCATGGGCGTATGGGGACTCCTTGGTTAAGGGGGGGGGGCACAGGGGTTGATTTGCCCAAAATTGTACACAGATCAAATGTACCAATTTCTAATACCGGGTGCTTTCTCTGTTCAATAGTTTTTCTTCTTGCTGTGCCCGATTTTCCCCTTCCTGAACTTTGAGGGCAGTTGCCACCGCCCCCTGCCCCCCCTGGGTCCTACGCCTATGACCCCGTCTTTGAAGAAACAACACTTGGAGAGGAACTTAAAGGTGAAGTGAGAACCCTTTATATGTGTGTGTGTGTCGTTGGTGAAGACCTAAAGCATGTAATGATTTCATGCAATGTTTACAAAGCCATTGGCAGAAACTAAACATCTTTCAATTTTGTCTATTTGTTTTGTTGTAAAAACAGCATGAGCAAATGAACAAAGTTTCTCAGCAATTATTATTTTTCCTAACATTCATCTACAGTTATTCTTTCATGAAAACTTGGACATAAGTTATACACGTAACTGACCAAACTTAGAAACTGGTATCAAAAGATTAAAATCTTCAAAATTGTTACATCTTTGCTAGTTTGTCTTTCTCATATCGCTATCACGAAACTTACTTTCCAAAATTATCTGAATGAAACATTTTATCAAAATACATTCTTGAAACCAATTTGAGACTTTCTGTGAAAATTAACACAAAGGTGTTAAACATTTCCATGAAATATGGATGTTAAATCTTTCATATTTAAGCTTTAAGCTCAGGAAATACCTTCTCTGAAGTAACTCTTCAGCTAAAACTGTAAACTTATACTATCTTGAATTGTTATTATACCTTTCCGTAGAACAAATGTACTAGTTTTAAGTTGTTGTCAATCTTGAAAAGTTTCTGCCAATGGTTTGATTTTCTGAATGATGATCCATCATGCAATACCGTTTTTTGGGGATGTGATTTAACTATAGTACTATGATCACAGACATGCAGACGACAACCATGCAACGTGTACCAGGGACATCTCCACAGAAACAGGGAATCCCCAAAGAGGAAATAACATTATGTAATCGCCGTTAGAAAGAGCTGGGAAGGTTTGTTGTTTGTGACAAAAATACTGGAATTAGCTGCATTGTTTGGAAGCCATCTTTTTTGTTTCCCAAGAAACCAAGAAACATAATTCGATGTTGCATTTAAACTCCCATGTTTTTGTTTTTAGTTACCAGTAAAATATGCAACAATTACAACCAGGATTGTATTTGATTAATTTTTGTTTCTGTAAAACTTGGTCTTGCACTAAAAGCTTAAGCCAGAAAGGCAGTACTGCCTCCAGGACAGAATCCCTGACTCCCAATTCAAAAGTACTGAAAAAGTCAATACGATTTGGTTAGCACCAGGCTAATCTTAACCCTAACCCTAGTTTCAATTGTGCCATCTTGAGTATTTTACAAAATCTGGGATCTATAAAAAGAGATGATGACATCAGGGCCAATTTATAGAGCTGCTTAAGCAGAAAACACTGCTTAACAACTTCCTGCTAACCAAAAATGTGCAGGATACCAGTCACAAATGGTACATGTGACAAGGTATTTTGGCTGGTAACCTTATTCTGGTAAGCAGAATGTTGTGCTAAGCAACATTTGTTTGTGCCTAAGTGGCTCCATGACCATTTGGCCCTGGTCTACGGCAGCCAAACAACCTTCAGCAAATTCTAACGATTATTTTGAAATTATTTCCCACTTTTGGGTACAAATTCCCTTCACTTTGGAGAAGTCCCCATTGAATCTACACAGATAAAATTAATGTGTCATTTGGTTTGGTTTTTGTTTTGTTTATGAGCTACCTCCTCACTGCTATCACTCTCCGACTCGCTTTCGCTCGGCCGTTTGACCTGGGTCAAAGGTCAAGGCAGATAGGGGGAAGAAGGTCGCAGTGGAAGACATGGGAAATCAGCAGTTATTAAGTCAGTTGATAGGAAAATATGTTAATGATATGACAAAAAATTGCATTAAGAAAAACACATTTTAGTAAACCCACTCCGTAGTTTGGTTATACAAGAACACTTTTAAATTTTTTCTTCACCAAAACATTCTTTATGTGACACTTTGTACCCCCCAAAAACGTTCCCCGTGTTTGAGAAACTTATCCCCTCATTTGTCAAATGTCTCAAAAACAAGCCTCGTCAGAGATTGGTTTTAGAGACTGGAACCAGAAGTTATTTTAGTTTTGGTGTCAAAAGCACCTTCAGCTTTTAGTTATAACCCCAAAAAACGCAACCGGGGGATAAAATTAGACTGTAGCTACTGAAGACAAAATCCCACAATTTTTAATTTTAAACTCATAATTAGTTTGTAGCCATCTGAAATTTCTTTCTCACGTAATTTACTCAAGAAAAATTGACCGAATGTTCCTTGAAATATTACTAAGATGGTATGTGTGATGGAATGTAGAAATGAGTGAAGAAAATATGGTCAACAGCTACATGAATTATGTGTCTAAAAATTCCTGAAATGTTAGTCAAAATTTCAATGAGTATGAATGTCTACTTCTACGGTTCTGTTAACAATTGAAGAAAGAACCCAACAACTCTATAAAGTCTATCTAATCTAGAATTCTGAACGAAACAAGCACATTTTGGTTTGGATCTGGTGTTCCTTTTCCTAGGTCTTTAAAGGTATCGTACACGTTTGGTAATGACTCAAAACAAATATTAGCATAAAAACTTACTTGGTAACGAGCAACAGAGAGCTGTTGATAGTATAAAACATTGTAGGAAACGACTCCCTCTGAAGTAACGTAGTTTTTGAGAAAGATAGTAATTTCTCACTAAAATAACAAAAACTTCTCGCAAGAAGTTTTTATTCCTATCTGAAAGCACACAAATTTGTACAACAAGGGTGTTTCTTCTTTCATCATTTTCTTGCAACTTCGATGACCAATTGAGCCCAAATTTTCACAGGCTTGTTATTTTATGCATACGTTGGGATACACCAAGTGAGAACACTGGTCTTTGACAACTTCCAAACGTGTTCAGTGCCTTTAATGACAAATCTATGTTATGTTTAGTCCCTTGGCATCTAGAGTTGACATCCATACTGAATTTTCTTTAAATGCATCTCACAAGTTTTAAAACATCTGTAAGATTAATTTATCTATGTTTTTAGATTAAGTTTAGTTAAGATATGAGTATTCAATATAAAATATAGAAAATGTATCCTAAAATCTCATCAAATGGATGAGACATGAAACAGTAGTATGAAAACCTACAACATGAACATGAAATAGTCGTCTGATTTCGACTTACCTTGACGAAGGGTGGCATAGTTACATTCAAGTTGCACAGTGCTTTCTGAGGTGGCATCCCCCTGGAGATCTTAGGTTCCTGCATGAAGGAGAGGCGGCCGCACGGCTCCGTCGCCGAGTCCCGCACTCGCACAAAGAACGGCAACCGGTTCTCGTGGAATGGAGAGAACATGAGGTGAAGCTGGTCCCCTGACTTCTGGACAGGGACCAGGTTGCCGGCCATCTCAATGAAGATTGGCTTGCCTTCTAGAGCCTGGATGGTTGGAATAAAGAACGACAATGTAACATCACACCTTGATTAAGAAGAGAGCACTCTTTTAGGACGCCACTATCGGCTTAAAACAGCTATAACCGTTTTCTGAAAATGACCTGGGCCCAATTTCATAGAGCTGCTTAAGCACAAAATATTGCTTAACAATTGTCTGCTAAGCAGAAATGAGCAGGATACCAGTCACAAATTGTACATGTGACATGGTAGTTTGGCTGGTAACCTTATTCTGGTAAGCATAATTTTGTTGTGCTTAGCTCTTTTTTGTGCTTAAGCAGCTCTATGAAATTGGGCCTCACAAAGAACCAAACAATTTTGCTTACTGGAAAAGGGTTACCAGCCAAGATACCATATTATTGGGCCCTGGTCCCAATTTCATAGATCTGTTTAAACAGAAAGTGTTCCTGAACTATTTTCTGCTAAGCAAATATAGGCGGGACACCGGTCACAGTTGGCACATGTGACATGGTATTCTGGCTGGTAACATTATTCTAGTCAGCATATTTTGTTGTGCTTAAGCAGCTCTATGAAACTGACCCCAGTATTGACAGGTGATCAAAATATTCCAAGTGGTCAAAATTGTCCACAAAGCAGGCAACCACATTGACAGCCATATGAATTCAGTTGGCCACACTAGCATTTTTTCATTTTATTTCATTTCGTTTCATTTATTAATTCTGGTTGTGAAGCCAAGGACTCTCAGAAAAGCGAACTTAATCACTAAACTAGCCAAGAACTCAATAGAGAGAAGACAAAGAAGGAAGTTTCAGTTTTAGATGTGGGAGGAAAACCCCAGGAAAAACCCACGCCATCAGGTAGGGACTGAAAACCCAATCCACACAGTGCCCCCGGTGGGATTTGAACCGAAGTCCCAAAGGTGGAAGGCATGGAAAAATACAACTACGCCAACCCGACTGCCAACCAGCCACTGTATTTAGTTTTGGCCTAGATCATGGCCGAGTGGATAATAGCACCAGACTCAACCTCTTGTGTTTCTCGTTGGCAGAGTGTGGGTTCGAGGCCCGGTCGTGACACTTGTGTCCTTAAGCAAGACACTTAACCATTACTGCTTCTCTTCACCCAGGAGTACAAATGGGTACTGGCGAGAGCTGGTGAATAGTCTGCGATGGACTGGCATCCTGTCCAGGAGGAATAGAAATATTCTCAGTTGTTTAATGCCAAGGAAACTGGATATAAACACCGGCCTGATGAGCCATCATTGGCTTGGGACAGACTTTACTTTACTAGAGATCTAGTCTAGGGTCCTCACCTCAACATCCTTGCTCCTAGCCACCTCCTTGAAGTGCTCCTGCTGCTCCAGAGTCTTGTCCGTCCTGTCGTCTGTCACACAGAAGACTCTGATTCGAGACTCGATGGGATCGTGGGTCTTGGCGTAGATGGCAAACTTGGCCATGAACGGTACGGCCTTCAGCTCATGGTAGAGCTCCCGGGCGAAGTTGCCTGCCTGGTCGATCTCCTTGCAGTCCATCAACCAGAATCTGAAAAGAAGTTTGGAACTCGAACTTAAAAAGACTTGTCACTAAAATGCTCAGCACAAAAAATCTCAGCTTTGAATGGTGGTAGTCGTTATTTTTTTTGTATTATTTTGTTTGTTTGCTGTACATCATGCAAGTAATCACATTATCAAAAAGTTTTTTATGCAAGTTTTCCCCAAAACCAAAACCCATAGTACTCTCCAGACATGGTTTCCAAAATATTCAAAAATCATTTTTTAAAGGTATCATACATGCTTGGTAATGACTCAAAACAAATATTAGCATAAAAACCGACTTGGTAACAAGCATTGGAGAGCTGATGATAGTATAAAACATTGTAGGAAACGACTCCCTCTGAAGTAACGTAGTTTTTGAGAAAGAGGTAATTTCTCACTAAAATAATAGAAGTTTTTATTCCTATCTGAAAGCACACAAGTATGTACAACAAGGGTGTTTTTTTCTTTCATCATTTTCTTGCAACTTCGATGACCAATTGAGCCCAAATTTTCACAGGCTTGTTATTTTATGCATATGTTAGGATACACCAAGTGAGAACACTGGTCTTTGACAATTACCAAACGTGTTCAGCGCCTTTAAAGGACTGAGTGACGTACCTGGCTGAGACGGTTGTAGTGAATGAGACACAGTTATCCACAAATGTAAGAGGAGTCGTGCCTGTGATGTCTTCCCACTGAGCTGGAGATGTACCACCTGTAAATAAAGTTTTTCCCAAAGAAAAATGTCATTATGAGTTTTTAGCAGTCTATGAGGGGTTATGAACAAACATGCACACATTGAGGAGGTTTGCATGGGAATAATCGCTTCAATTTTTTATTTATTTAAAGTTAAGGTCATAGATTGGGTTTTGTCAGCCCAATGCTGATATATAGGCAAAATTATTTCAATACAATTATTTCAATACAATTTCAAGCCACAAAGTTTCAGCTGAATACAGTGTCTACTTGCTGAGAAGACAGCAAAAAACTGTCATGATATTTTCACAATAATGTTGATTCCATCCACGTTTAGCGAGGTGACAGCGAGTACCAGCCACATCTCTGGTCAAAGCATTCGTGAACGGACACCAACCCTCAGAGTCTGATAAACAATTCATGCATGAATCGTTTCTCAGATTCAAATGTTTTTGGGGTGAAAAAATTATACAAACCTTATTACTTCGAAGGGAACCCTTTCTCAAAATAGTTTATACTACCAACAGCTGCAGCGCTTCTCAGTAAGTTTTTATGGTCACTAATTTTGGTAGTAGTTACCAATCTATAGAGATGCCACTGTGGTAACGAAAAAATCTCTGAAAATTATTTTTCCTTAGACAAAAGCAGAAAGCCACTGAATGAATGTCGCGAGCGGTAACCATTGTAACAAATAATCGCAGAGCAATCATCGCAGAGATGCCATCATTGAATTCCCAAAAAGAGTAGTACCACTGAGCACTTAAGTTCAAGTCAGGCATACAACTCACCGAGCCGTAAAAAGAGGAGTTGTTTTGGGGTTTTTTAACCGGAAATCCGGGTAAATCCGGACAAGTGGCATCTCTGAATCTATGACCCTACCTTTAAAAGTGTATCTTTTAATCTCAAAGTTTCTTTCCAGAAAATATTAAGCTTCTAAAATCCATCAGTCACAAAACGAAGAATGAAAAACAAGTTGTTGAAAAGGGTCTTAAAATTTCAGACCGATCTCGGCCGTAAATTTTCACCTGTTATGCTGCAGAGGAGTCTGAGAGTAGGCGTGTCCCCTCCGTAACCGTTGATGATGCCTTGGTTGTTCGGGATGGGGATGGTGACCGTGATGGCCTTGTGGAACTTACGACGTCGGGGCTCGATGGTCACTATGGGGCTGACCATCACGCGGTTACCCAGTACCTTCTTGACTACCTCGTTGCCGACCGGCTGGGCCTGTTTTATGGAAAGGAGAGTTGGAAGTCGAGGAGGATTGTTACAAGTTAGGATGTGACGCACAGATAGCTAAATCTAATCCTGATTTCATTTCATTTATTTTATTTATCAATTCTGGTTGTGAAGCCAAGGACTCTCAGAAAAGTGAACTGAATCACTATAAATAGCCAAGAACCAAATGGAGAGAAGACAAAAAAGGAAGTTTCAGCTTTAGATGTGGGAGGAAAACCCCAGAGAACTATTCCAGGGAAAACCCACGCAATAAAGTAGGACTGAAAACCCAATCCACATAGTGCCCCCGGTGGGATTTGAACCGGGATCCCAGAAGTGGAAGACGAGGAAAGATACCACTACGCCAACCTGACAGCCTGATGGGGTTAAGTAGGATTTGAAACTTCACATGGTGGGAGTACAATCAAGTGAAGTTTGTGGTGACACCATTTACATAAATCTCTTTTATGAGTTTTGGTGGTTCTGAGAGGAACCGGTGGTTTTGACAACTCGATGTTTCAATCAGTAGGCTCTGATCGTCTTCAAGAGAATGCTGGACTCTGTTGCTGGATGCTGCTTAAAGTACTGCCGAAGAGATTAACTAGTAGTAGGTGGGCTTAGCTCATCGGTGCCCAAAGGCGGGAACTGGAACAGGATAAGCTGGGCTTAGCTCGATGATTGATGGGGGGTTGTAGTTATTGATGGGGTGGGTGACAGAGGAGGGGGATCTTACCTGGAGACCCACTTTAATCTTCTTAGTCAGTGTCCCTTCGGGAAACACGGCCTGGACCTGAGGAACCACAGTGGAACTCAGCATTCCTCCGCTAGTCCCGATGGTGTTGGTCTCCTGCCGAACGCGGGAGATGATTGCAAAGTACTGTGGGAAGTCATTGGTGACGATGCGACACATACGTCGGTCAGTGTTTAGATTGTTGTCGTCTCCTAAGGAAAATAACAATAATAATAATCAAGTCAACAATTTAGCGCCTTTACCTCTTGTTAGAGCCAACACCTCTTCCAAAAAGAGATCGCTACACAAGAGCTATGTTTAAGGGATAAAACATGATTGGTCTTGTACATTTATTCTCCCGAATTCCAAAATCGACTCTGTGGCAGTAGAATAAATCATCAAGACCAGTTCTTAAAGAGCAATCTACAAAAAGAGCAATCTACACAGCAAAGGACACAAGTTCTGGTGGCCGAGTCGTCAGTATGTGGGTTCAAACCCCAGAATGGTCAAACATGGCGATTTTGCCCTTGAGCATGACACCTCAATATAATTTGCTTCTCTTCACCCAGGAGTACAAATGGGGACCTGCGAGGGCTAAGGTGTTGCTTCGTTTAAATAACCCCTAAGTGCCGAACAGGCTGTTGATGTTACATACTCCCAAGGGAGTTGAGAAAGTTCAGGGAATAATTAAAAACATTTGCCTGATCACCATGGATAATGATTGTCTAGCAACGTGAGTACCTTATGGTGGATACATGTGTTTTATTATACTTTGTTATTATTTCAGGACTCACCTTTAAAACTAGCCCAACATACATTGTCTAGTAAAAACTCCTACAGGCTAGTACACACCACTTCTCAACTTACCCTATGGGCTACTACAAACTGTGCAACCTACTTGCATAAAATGCTCATATTTCTTCCTTTTCAGTTGTGAATAGCGCATTTTTAAAGTGTGTTACTTTATTTATAAGTGTGTGATTGCTACCATTAAAATAATACATCAGAAAGATACATTTATTACAATTCATGTTTCAAATCTGGGCTACTAAAAATTTTCCTGGGGGAAAGTTGAATGCACAGTCTACTAGCCTGGTGGGCTACTTTACAAAAAGCTTAAGCGCAAGGTCTGTTATTATTCAGCAAGCTCTCAGTGTCTTTAGAGAAGACAGGTTCTTGAAGTTTTTGAATTATGAGACCCATTTATGTAACACCTTGTAAGGGTTTAAAAGGTGCTACGGCGCATTCAGCAGCCACTGCCAGAAACATCGGGGCAAACCCCTTCTCTTGGCGATAAGTGTAACTGGACTCTTTTTGCCTGCATTACCCAACACATGGGACCAACGGCTTTACGTCCCATCTGAAGGACAAGCAATAATGGTTAAGTGTCTTGCTTAAAGACACAAGTGTCAAGACCGGGACTCGAACCCACACTGATCAGAAACACCAGAGCTAGAATCCGGTGCTCTTATCCGCTCGGCCACGACACGCCAATGTCCGTTATTATTCAGGTCAAAGTTTGAGACTGATCACTTTTCGCCATGGTGATTACCAATCCGTGTCTTAGAGAAGAGCTTACCGTCTCCTTCATAACCTTCCAGGGCCTTGTGGACCTCGGCGTCTTTGGCGTCCAGAGAGTGCTCCTTCCACGTGTCACCCTTCTCACTTCTCAAGACGACGATCTCGCGCTCCTTGCCCCTCAACGATGCGAAGTGTGGAACCTCGATCAGAACGGGACTAGAGACAATCCAAGACAGGGGGAGTGAGGAGTGGGGGAAGGAAAGACGTTGAGAATAATAGTTAATTGAGATAATAAGTTACACCGTCAAGATATAACAACTTCGAGTTTGATATTGTGATGAGAGTATGTGACATTAACTTTATGTGACTATGGAATTTTTCCAGGAAAATTATTAATTTTGTGACAGTGTGTGATAGTTTGTCATTTTAAAAATATCAAAATGTCAAAAAGTATATGATATCTTTAGTTTCTGAAGTTCTTTTGACATAATCACTGGTCTTGCAAGCAAAGATGATTGATTTTCTGATTTCGTGAAATCCAAATTGAGCCATTAAAACTCCTGAGAGATTTACTGTGTGTTGTCATGTTGATGCATTACAGTTGCAGTCAGTTGTAACAGCCTAAAACATGATCTGACAAGAGCCCAATTTCATACAGCTGCTTAAGTAGACACTTTTGCTTACAAATTCTGTGCTTAGCAAAAATGAGCAGGATACCAGTCAGAAATGGTGCAGGTGACATGGTATTTTGGCCGGCAACCTTACTCTGGTACTAAGCATAATTTTTGTTGTGCTTAGCTACTTTTTGTGCTTGAGCAGCTCTATGAAATTGGGCCAAGATGTTTACATAAGACTGTCTTGAGAGATGTGGACCATTGTGCTATGTTGTCTGCCAAGAAAAGCTGGAGTGGATAAAGTGCGTTTCAGTTATAATCTTATAATTTATATTTGTAAATTGATACTGGTACATCTATGTATTTGTGTGTATCATTATATTGTACATTTCTGATGTTTAGTTGCTGTGTGTGTAGAATTCATTGGCAGGCATAGGAGGATTATGCAACACAGCGAAAACTTTTTTTTGGGGGGGGGGGCAAAAGCAAACACAATTGCAGAGAAAATTTACTGCCAAAAGGCAAATGAAGAAAGTTTCCTGAAAAGATTCTCGTAATGAAAAGCATAAAGTGGAAGAAAAGTAAAGAGGCATCAACAAAAATGACAAAGGATACAAGGAAAGCATATTTTGGTTTAGGTTTCTTAACCAAACTCCTCAGAGTCTTTCTTCTAGGTGCATTTTTTTATATTTTTATTTTTATTTTTTATTTTTTTTGGGGGGGGGGGTAAAAATTGAAGTACTTCAATGAAAACTATCATCAAAATCTTATTTAATTGAAAGAAAATTAGACAAGATAAGTTTTAAAAGCGATAAATAAAAAAACATCTAACACAGACAGGAGCAGCAGAAAAAACAAAGAATAATTTTGAAGACAAAATCAAGGACAGCAAAAACAGATAAAAGCTAGCGCACAAAAAAAAGCACAAGTTATATATAGTGCAAAGATAAGACAGAGAAATTATCAGATAATGCATTTGTTTTTTGAATTATTTTAGTCATTTACAAGTATTGTCTAACTAATGAATACATGCTCATTGTTGTCTTTTTCATTGTTATGATTTCTATGAACTTTTACATATTTGTCTCATTTTGGATACGGTAGGTACTCCTCCTAAAAAGTCCACAAAAGTCTCTAAACAATGAAAGCATCAATTGTTTCCGAAGTGCACTCTAAACCATCTTCAGTTGTCGCCCAAATAGAAAATGTGAGCTTTATAGATCAAAAGTGGACGTTAGGCATGATGTTAAAGTCATCTATGACCTTGGAGTTTATCCATAATTGCTCCCTCCCACCCAGGAATATAAAGCAAACCAAAGCTACAGCTTGGCTTGGGCTTGGTAGGATTTGCCCTCAATTTCTTCAGTGACTAGCCAGCAGGACCAGATAGCTCGTCATTCCACTTAGTCTGTCGGCTTTTTCACTAGACCACACTTAAGGGATACTTTTCGACACTGACTAGCCGGAGAGAATTCTGACTGGTCCTCGGGTGTTTTAACAAGCATTTGGGCAGCAGACCACTGTTAAGGGAGAACGCTGGTTGGGAACCTGTTGAGGGTCAAAGAAACTGAACGCGACCTGATAAGAGGAGAGTTTACATCGCCAAAGGCCCCCCCCCTAAGAAGGCATGATTTCGTTGAAGGACTAGACTTCCCCGTTGTTGCTATGCAGGTTAGAGTGCTCAAATTATATGCATTTTCTTAAGACAATTACCACCAGTGTTTGTAACCACATCAGCCATTTTGTTTTCAAATCGATATCATCAAACAGAAGCTTGGAGGGAAAACTTTCCGGCGCCATTTTCCCAAAGAAAATCTGCCGCCCAAAGACGGTACGCCGTTAAACTTAGCCATCACTGCTACGGTCAAAACACTGGCGATACATATTTATAGGAGTAACATTCGTGCGTGTTTGTTTTTATTCAAGTGGGGTTTTAATTTACATTCTTGGTGCACCATAGTGTGTCATATCAGGGTTTTCATCAAAACATATTGTGTGGATGTTAGTTTTTTTTTCTCTTTCTTCTTGTTCCGATGCAGTGTTGTTATTTTTTCGGTTGTGTGTTTTTAGTTCTACTCAATGGGCGGAATATGCAGTTAGACTTCCAGTCGGTTGTTACGGTAAGATGGTGGGTGTAAAAAATGCACATGTCCCGTGGATCATTCACTTTATTGGTTCAAGTACAATTGATCTCTCTCAAAATATCAGCATCTTATCTTTAATTTTTATCA
Organism: Plazaster borealis; assembly: GCA_021014325.1. Taxonomy (NCBI): domain Eukaryota; kingdom Metazoa; phylum Echinodermata; class Asteroidea; order Forcipulatida; family Labidiasteridae; genus Plazaster; species Plazaster borealis. The sequence continues at coordinate 14,663,054 of CM037468.1, read as the reverse complement.
GTCACTGCCTTTCTTGGAATAAAATCTTTTACATTTGCAACGGGACATTTTGTCAAAACTAAAAATGCATTCGTCAAACTGCATTTTCATTGCTTGTTGTTGACTTTCGTTTTGAGACCTCAACAAACATGACCTAATTTTTACAATTGAAAGTAGTCGCCTGCTCTGGAGGGCTCAGTTATGAACTGGGAGATGATTTTTTGAGAGAGAAATACATTTTATTTAAATGAAAATAAATAAATAATAATAATAAATGAATGTGTGAGAAAATATCGGGAGAAAATTGCATGACCATTCACATTATATGGAATGCGACTAAATAACACCCATGCACTTGATGCCACATCGCCATGCAATGAAAAACCGTGGTTACAAGCCATGCTCCACCACAAGAGGGGGCTACAGAGATGACCTATGATCTTTGCATGGACAAAAATTTTCGGCAAAGCTTTTTTTTTAATGCTTTTTGGATGCTTTAAGCAATAAAAATGTAGCAAAACTATTTTTTTTTCTTTTGCTTTCTAGAAATCCAGGTGAATGTCAAATTACAATGAATTCTGGCTATTTATTGCACAGGAGGCTTAAATTTTAACGAAAAATTGGTCAAGCAGTGCATATCAAAAGAAAATCTATATTTTGTTTTTTTGTTCCTGAAAAACATCTCCGTAGCACTTCTTTGTGGGCAGCAAATCGTAAAAGTAATGTCAAATGTAGGGAAAATGCCAGTTTGTAAAGACATTTTTATCTAACAGTCCTTCAAGTTTGAAAATTTGCTTAACAAGATAAAGTTTAAAGTTTCATCTATATCTAGTTAAGTCACTGTGAAATAGATGGGGGAAAAAGAGTAAATTTTAACCGAAGTGAAAACTTTCTGGCTGTTAGTCCAGATAAAAGAAACTAACAAGTGAGAAGAAAAAATAGTAACTAACCAAGAAATTGAAAAATAATCAAACCTGAGTTTTTGGGGATGGCACTCTATCAATTTGGGTACTCCCCTAAGATACAAACAAGGCCTGCTCAAGGGAACCTAAAACAAATTGGGAATCTAAGGTGCTCAAACTTTTGAAGTAGGCAAATTGTTAAACCCTCTCAAATACTCCCTTTCAAGGCCCGCTTAAAGGTCCCTTAGAATCCTGCAATTCTGATTCATTCAATTCAATTCTTATTCAAACAGAGTAACTTTTAAAAATTTGAGTAAAGGTTCTTGTCCTTATTTTAAGGCCCGCTCAAAGGCCCCATCATAAATTTGGAAATAACTTTTTAAAGACTATTCATTTCTGCATGATTCAGAATTGAATAATAGTGTGATTTAGATTTTAATATTCAAGTAGAAGAAGAAAAAATATTTTCATACATTAATTAGAGAAAGAGTTTTCGATAAAGGCTAAAATAGTTGAGTTTTAACAAATATAAATGAAATGATCTCTACTAAACACATAGAGAATCCATGAACTCATGCCAACATTCCTTCAAGATGCAGTTATTAAAAGACTCCAGAATGCATTCCACTTCATGCAAGTAAAAGTTAAATTCACAAAAAATCAAGATTTCCTGAGAAGGGGGCGTCAAAATTCCATAGAGATTCTTAAATTTGGAGAGGGAAAAAAATAAATTTAAAAAAAATCCAACTGGCATGCACGGCGACGCCAGTAACATACCCCAGGAAGTTTGCAGCCGGACCCATCTCCAGAATTCGGCAAGCGAGACGTTCCATGTCATTTAGAGGGGGGTGGGTCAGCCGTTTCTTGCCCAGGCCGCTGGAAACGGATCAGGGGGGCAGTCAATTTGAGGATTCATTGATCGAGGGAAAACAGTTTAGGAAAACCCCGCTCATTAGGATAGCAAGGGGGGTTAGATCTTTCCAGCAGCTCAACTTTCGTTAAGATATTTAAAACTTTATGAAAGGATTTTTATTCAAGACGGTAAAAGGTAAATAAACCCAATGAAAAGGTTTGTAGTTGTGTGTTCCCTGGTCCCCCGCTCTCCCCTATAAAAAAAGCTGTTCAATGATACATGTATCACTGATATTAAGATTGTTAGTTGGGAATCTTGGTTTCACACTCACACCAAATCAGCTACCATCTTAAAAAGCAGAATCACCTAAAACATTCTCAGTTAATTAAATAGTTAGAAAAAAGTCTTTGACATGACTTTCAGACAATGTGACCTAACTCGCGGTCCTCACTGCCGTTAACAGGGTTAAAGACAACGTGCATATCAGACAACAAACCGCTTGTAAAAAGTACACTCTAGCTAGCTACACCGCTAAGCACACACCACACCTAAGGCACTACTTCACAGACAACTTACAGCTGAGGCCACATAAAAATGTAAAAAAATGCTGAGCGTCCTTTGGGGGGGGGGGTTTCATTTTTTATTTTTTATTTTTTTGAAATAAGAAATAAAGAATAAAGAACTCATCACAATCACTATAAAACAGAGGGTTTATGTGATTCTGATGTTTTTAAAAGTTTTATTAAAGCCATTTAACTCCTAGATCACATTTTCTGTAAAAACTTTCAAAAAAACTGAAACGCAGTGTAGCCTAAGTAAATATTTGAAGAATTGTTCTTGTTTTTGCCAACATGAATAACCTTTCTTCAAACATCTTTTCCAACCTATAGAGTTTGAAAAAACTATAAGCTTAAAATCTGGGAGTTACAGAGCAAAATTTGAGCCAAAAATAATTGAAAAGGCCATTTTCTATGATAAAATTAAAAAAAGTTGGGGGTTTAAAAGGGTCAAACGGGGACGGTAAAAAAAGGGTTTGGGGGTTTCGTAGGGACGGGCGGGGACGGTCAACAATTGTTTTGTTTTTATGTGGCCTAATGGACAGAACAGACAAACAGACACAAGAACTAACTAACACGCTCCACAGACACTCTACATTTAAGCTGAGATGAGATGGGGGGTGAGAAAGTCCGTTGGGTTGATCATCATGCGACAGAAGAGAGGGGGGATAAACTCCATCGCCACATACCCTATGAACTTTTCGGCGGGAGGCCCAAACTCCATAATACCGCTAACAAGCTGTTCGCCATCATTCAGGGGTGGGCAATGAACGAGTTTGTTGCCTAAGCCGCTGGTTTTAGGGGAAGGGGGGAGGTTAAAATGGCGACAATTGTTTTTTAAAGGGGAGGGGGGCATTAGAAGTGTGCAGTATGAATGCAAGTAGTGTTATAAGTATGGGGGGAAAAAAGAGAACAATGATTATGGTATGAATGGGCAATGAGTGGATCAATTCAAAAGTTCGCATGATGAAAAGTTATTGGATGAATTAATGGACAATTCTACATCAAGGAACATCAATGGGTTAATCCGTGATTTTTGTCATTTGGTGGTTTATAAAATCTTTGAACTGTTTTTGTCTTTTGGCTATAAAAATTGCCATAGGATACTGAATGAAAAAGTTATTTGGAAGGAGCTAGGCGTTTAAAAAAAAAAAAAAAAAAAAGACACAAAAGACACAAAATGTTAGAAAAATCCTAAGTATTGTGTTGAGAAAGGGTTACAAACAATCACATAAAGGGGAAAAACAATACTTATTATTCTCAGGATGAAATAAAATTATATTCAGAATTTGGGAATAAGTTCACAAAAACCGCTAAGCAGAAGTAAAGCAAACTTTAAGCAGAAAATTTCATTGGTACCCAGTCACAGCCATATCAAAGGTATACAGTTTGGCTGGTAGTCAGTAAAGAATGCTTAACAGTAAATATTTGCTCGCTAGCCTTATAAAAAAAAACACCGCAATAGAAATCTGCAACAAAAACCAAATTTTAAAAGAATGTTTTTTTGTTTTTTTAAGATATTTTAAAGAAACTTGCTCAATGATCATATTTAACTCCAAACATCTTAATGGTGATGCAGCCATGTTGTTTATTGCGAAACATTGCAGCCATAGTGATCAAAATGAGGCTGGACGGCAAGCATAGTCTGGTACCTTTTTGTCCAAATGATGATCAGCATTCAAGTATGCGATCCCATACAGGGAACATAACCACAAACGGTGGCAGCATGGTTTAATATAGAGATGTACAAATCTTCATGAGGACATTTAGTGACCATCTTTTAACGGTTCTACTTTCCTTCCCCCCCTGTTCGGAGAATGGAATAGCCCCGACTTACCCAAGGAATTGCGTGTTGGATGGACCGACCTCGAGAACGCGCGTCGCCAGAGATTCGTTCTCCAGGAGAGGCGGGGGCGTGGTCAGCTTGCTCTTCTTGATCAGACGGCATGTGACACGCGTGGGTCCGGAGGCACGTTTGGGTGGGATGACCACGCGTAGTCCCGGTAGACGACAGCTGCGCATGGTACCCCCACGGGCGTCCACCATGAAACTGATCAGGAAGCTAGAGAGATAGGGAAAGAAAAGGAAACAAGATAAATTGTCGTGGCCGAGCGGTTTTAGTGCATCAGACTCAAGTTCTGGGCCCATTTTCATAAAGCTGTTAAAGGCACTGAACACGTTTGGAAATTTGTCAAAGACCAGTGTTCTCACTTGGTGTATCCCAACATATGCATAAAATAACAAGCCTGTGAAAATTTGGGCTCAATTGGTCATCGAAGTTGCAAGAAAATGATGAAAGAAAAAACACCCTTGTTTTACAAATTTGTGTGCTTTCAGATAGGAATAACAACTTCTTGCAAGAACTTTTTATTATTTTAGTGAGAAATTACCTCTTTCTCAAAAACTACGTTACTTCAGAGGGAGTCGTTTCCTGCAATGTTTTATACTATCAACAGCTCTCCGTTACTTGTTACCAAGTAAGTCTTTGTGCTAATATTTGTTTTGAGTCATTACCAAACGTGTACAATACCTTTAAGCAGAAAATGCTGCTTAGATCATTTCTATGCTAAGCAAAAAATCAGTGGGGCACCAGTCGCAACAATGTTGGTTGGTTACCTGTTTCTTCTAAGCAAGTCTTGTGTGTTCTTAGCAAGTTTTTTGTGCTTACAGGCTTTATGAAACTGGGCCCTGGTGGCTGACTCACAAGGGTGTGGGTTCGAATCCCAGTCATGACACTTGTGTCCTTGAGCAAGACACTTAAACTATAATTTCTTCTCTTCAGCCAGGGGTAAATGGGTACCTGTGAGGGCCGAAGTGGTTCTTGTGATTGATTTAGCTTACTGTGCTACATATTTGGCAGCACAGGCTGTGTACTCTCAAGAAAGCTGAGATGGTTTAAGGAATGAAATAAATGGTACAGTGACCAGGGGTAATAATGTTGGGCCGTGAGTGACTGACTTTAAAACCATTCAGATATTCTTAAAACAAAAAATGCAGAGTGAATTGGCAAGAAGCAGATGTCAGGGAAGTTTATATAGATTTATAGCCAGGATTTCAATAGAACATGAAGGCATCAGTAAAGGCAAGAACATTTCCTACCCGGCAAATATTGGTACACTGTTTATCGGGGCGTTGTCACTCAGAGCAGCCGATATCGGGCGGCCGTTCTGTCCATACACCATCCCCGCGATCAGCTTGCCGTCATCGTCCGCGTACGGGTCGCCCACGGACACTCGCTTCCCGTCCGGGGTAGTCACGAACGAGGCGCGCACCGCCGGACTGGAGGACATGAGTGGGGCAGCGTGCTCCACGGTGACCTCCGTGGAGCGCATGATGACCTCGTCGTTGGCGAAGCTCTCCTCGGCCTCGCTGAGTGGGATTTCGCGACTGAGGGTGCTGACGCGGGAGTCGATGGTGCTGTAACCTTGAGGGCTCAACATGGCGCTGCGGTATTTACCGCCCTGAGGGGTATTGTATCGACCAGAAAGTGAGTCACTGCCGGAGTAGTATCTCAGGTTCTGAAATAAAAAACAAATATTCAAGTTAAATATAAAAAATCAACTTCCCTTCTCCTTCGTATTCTTAACCACCCCCACCCCTAAAGAAGAAGGGGGGAAAAAAAATTTAAAACACCACTCACTCACAAAGCTCTTGAGAAACATTAAAACAAATATAGCCCTGGAATCGATTGTTCATCAAGATACTGCAAGAACTCATATTGAAAGAAATTATTAAATATATATTGGTTCCCAAAGAACTCGAATTTAAACAGGTTTCCAGAACTGTTTCCTTGTTAAAGTTTGGGCATGGAGTCATCGCCCATCGTCTTGATCTTTTTATCAGTTCCCCAGCAAATTATCAACAGGTTCCTACAATAAATACAAAGTACTAATGAACTATATACCGGTTCCCCGGACATCCATTCCTCTTCCAAGGATTTGCGGTTTGCGATGGGCATGGAGCCATCACCCATCGTCTTGATCTTTTTTATCAGTTCCCAAAAAACTATCAACAGGTTCCTACAATGAATATAAAGTACTTATGAACTATATATCGGTTCTCCGGACATCCATTCCTCTTCCCAGGATTTGCGATGGGCATGGAGTCATCACCCATCGTCTTGATCTTTTGATCAGTCAGTTCCCCAGCAAACTATCAACAGGTTCCTACAATGAATATAAAGTACTTATGAACTATATACCGGTTCCCCGGACATCCATTCCTCTTCCCAGGATTTGCGGTTTGCGATGGGCATGGAGTCATCACCCATCGTCTTGATCTCTTGAGGAGTCAGGAGGGAGTTGTCTCCGGTCATAGAAATGTCATCAGCTGGGAAATAAAAAGGTCATAAGACGTAAAGGTCATGGGTCAAAGGTAAACCTCAAAATACTTAACACATTGGAAAGATAAACTCAAATTTCCAATGGTAAGAAAGGCTTTAAAAAAAGAAGAAGCAGGCTTTCAAGACGATCGTTTGCTCTGAATCCAAAAGATACTTGAAATTTAATTTCATTGCGACTGGAAAACGGCAAAGAAAGATCAGCCGATCATAATAGTCCATTCCCTAAGGAACATATCAAAAACCAACACACTTACACATATTGTACCTCTTCAAAGAGTTTGGGGGGGGGGACGACACACACACGACGACGGAGAAGGGTGAAAGTGGGATGACCTTTTTCATGACCTCACAAGAAGACAGCATCCTGTTCACGAACACGACATAAACTCGCACCCCAAGTGCATTTTTTTTTGGGGGGGGGGTCTGGGTACATTACAGGAAAGTTGACCTTTTCAACAGTGGCAAACTTGTTTTTTGCCAAACTAGCTTTGAAACTGATTTAATGAAATTAGATCAAAACTGACCAGTTGCAGTTAAAGGCCCTGTACACTATTGGTAAGATCGAAAAACACAAATGTTCACAGATTCACACACAACTTACATGATTTAAAGTAAGTAATGGTTGAAAGGGTTCCTTAAAATATTTCTGCCTAAAATGCTATCGTTGTTGAGAAATGAGTAAAACAATAGTTTTTATCACGCGCGATATTTTGAAAAACCCCAGAAAACACATAAGGTCTCTTTTCACTATTTTCTCGTGATCTTGATGACCAATTGAGCTCAAACTTTCACAGGTTTGTTTGTTCATGCATATCTTGAATCACACAAAATGTGGACACTGATTTTGAGCTGTTACCAAAAGTGTACAATACCTTTAAGGCTTTTTTTTTTCTTTTCTTTTTTCCCATTAATTGAAATATAATCTTGACATCGCCAAAATGCTCGTAACGGATCTTTTGTTTACTACTGTCCCTAAAATGAGCCAAACAATCAACATGACAACAACATTCTCTCACAAAGAGTGGTGAACAGGGTCACAGACTTACAGTACACACAAGTACAGGTCAGTCGTGCATGAACGCATCAACAAAGATGCCCTTTGGTTCTTTTTCTACTGTTGGAAAACTTTTTCAAACAATGGCATGACATACTCCACAAAACATGTATTGTCACCAGACTCTATCACCAGATATAGTAGCCATCCTACACACTAAGAACCACAGGCTTCTGGGTGCCAGACAAACTCGTCCAGAATCAAGACAGTAACTTTATCTCAAAATATCAAGCTCTCTACCCCCCCACCCCCCTAAAAAAAAAAAAATCAGTTGAGCTGAAAAACTAAAAACTAGAACTATGATTCAGATAAATGGAAATTCAAAAGTAGATAAGAAAAAAAAAAGTTTGGTCATCCCTTTGTACAATCACATTCTAAGTGTGTCTGATTTTTGTTAATATTGTAGTTGTTTTTTAATTTAAGAGAATTTGATTTGCAAAAGTACAACAAAAAAAGTCCAAAGGATAGGACATAGTACTAATCTGGATTTTGTTTTTAAATGAAATAAGCCTCGAGGGAATAGAATTTCTGAAATTTAATAACAATAAACAAAATAATAAATAGGACATGCTTATAATAGTATAGGAATAAGTATAGGAATAAGAAAGATAATAAAATCGTTGTACATATAATATTTATAAAATTTCGGATTAAAAATCATGCGTTAAATCCATGCAAAGTTGTACATATGTAATTTTGTTATTTAACACTAACATGCTAAAATTTAAAAAAAAAAATTAAAATAGGCGACAAATATAATCATTGGGTACATAGAGGCGCAGGCATGAATGATGTTTACTGAATTAAAAAGAAGAACAGTCCGACCTTTTCTCTAGCTTTTGAAAGAATAAATTACGATCAAGGAATAGAGGAAGTTCAGGAATATATTTTCTGGGCAAAACAATGCACTCTTGTCTTCAGATTTTGGTACTAGATACATTTCAATAGATGTTGCCTGTGGATTTTTTTTCACAGAACCCAGGAAAGTACCGAGTATACAGTGCTTAATACACATCGGTGTAAGGGTAGAAACAAATTATAAGATAAATTTTCACGACACGGTGAAATTTTGGAATTTCTTTTCAAAAACACAAAGAAAAGTTTTGTTAGTATTGAAAAAAAAAAAAAGTTCTGGAAATCACTATGACTCTTTCAAATATCCTTCTGGATAAGGTGAGAAAAAAGGAAGGACGTCGTTTGTAAGTGAAGTCGAGAGATTTCATAAATACACAATATGGAAAAAAGACAGTCAGGTGTTGTTGTCACAGAAATGTCCCCCAATCTGGAGACTACAATCTCCCAATTTGGATAGTGTTTTTGGAAGAGGGTACGTTTGTCGATTGTGGATCTCCTGATTGGGTCCACAGATACCTCAATGGGGAGAGTATTGTTCCAATCAGAGAATAATACATGTATATCATGTTATAGATAGCTTGTAGTCAGTGCAGCCAAAAGGGCATTCCATAAAAGCAAACCTGAATGACAAGTTGGGGTGATATTGAAGTACAGGGGTTCTGACCTGGGATCAATTTCAAATAGCTGCTCAAGCAGAAAAAAATTGCATAACAATTTTCTGCTTAGCAGAAATGAGCAGGATACCAGTCACAAATTGTACATGTGACATGGTGGTTTAGCTGGTAACCTTATTCTGGTAAGCATAATTTTGTTGTGCTTAGCTACTTTTTGTTCTTAAGCAGCTCTATGAAATTGGGCCCTGGCACCACTGATACCCTGAAAGGGAGAATAGGATACCAATTTGGGATGATCATGATACCCCAAATGGGGTAATTAGTCCCCAAATGGGGTAATTAGTCCCCAAACGGGGTAACTAGTACCCAAACGGGGTAACTAGTACCCAAACGGGGTAATTAGTCCCCAAATGGGGTAATTAGTCCCCAAATGGGGTAATTAGTCCCCAAACGGGGTAACTAGTCCCCAAATGGGGTAATTAGTCCCCAAATGGGGTAATTAGTCCCCAAATGGGGTAATTAGTCCCCAAATGGAGTAATTAGTCCCCAAATGGGGTAACTAGTACCCAAACGGGGTAACTAGTACCCAAATGTGGTAATTAGTCCCCAAATGGGGAAACTAGTCCCCAAATGGGGTAATTAGTCCCCAAATGGAGTAATTAGTCCCCAAATGGGGTAATTAGTCCCCAAATGAGGTAATTAGTCCCCAAATGGGGTAACTAGTCCCCAAATGGGGTAATTAGTCCCCAAATGGAGTAATTAGTCCCCAAATGGGGTAATTAGTCCCCAAATGGGGTAATTAGTCCCCAAACGGGGTAACTAGTACCCAAACGGGGTAACTAGTACCCAAATGGGGTAATTAGTCCCCAAATGGGGAAACTAGTCCCCAAATGGGGTAATTAGTCCCCAAATGGAGTAATTAGTCCCCAAATGGGGTAATTAGTCCCCAAATGAGGTAATTAGTCCCCAAATGGGGTAACTAGTCCCCAAATGGGGTAATTAGTCCCCAAATGGAGTAATTAGTCCCCAAATGGGGTAATTAGTCCCCAAATGGGGTAACTAGTCCCCAAATGGGATAATTAACGGTGACAACAACCCTGTTAGCCTTGGTCTTGTCCCCAAGCGTTCCCAATTGGGTACTACAAATACCCTCATTGGGAGTGCTGGGTCCTGATCAGGATAGCAGTATACCCAGATTGGGACCACTTGGGACGAAACGAGGAATGTTTCGAGAAGTAGTCCAAAATGGAACAGATGAAGTCAAAACAAATTAAACTGAACGCACACACACAAGACCTACCAGGACTGCCTAATTCTAGACATGGTGTGGTGGAGATAGTAATGGCAGAGAAAAATCGCAAAAGTAATTACAATGTGAACTTGATTCGGTCGGACCTCAAAACATTCGGGGGGCCAGTTTGAGGTTTGAAGTTAACTTTCACAACATTATAACCACATTTTTGGATTATAAGATTTCAGAAAAACCTGCCTGACAGGGTTTTTTTTTTGTGGTTTTGTGTAAAGAAATATATTGTTTTTCTCAAAGGAGAAAGAATTAGTAAATGTGGGAACTTTTCGGGATGTTAACAATAGGGAATGATTTTGGAATAAAAAAACAAGAATGACATGATAATGCAGGCTGCAGGGCCAGTGCATCAACATCCGGTGGCCCCTGAATATGAACAATGTTGATGCAACAGCCTCTGCAAGGTCAAGTGTGGTTAAAGTCATCTGCAGACCAAGGCACACTCTTTAAGTTGTTACGGAAAACAATATTTTAGAGACTTGAGTCTGACAACTTTTTTTTGGAAACATTTGGTGTTTTGACAAAACAGTAAGGAGTGTACCTTCGTCTCAAGTTTTAAAAATGATTCCAAATGTGCAACACTATGTTAAGAAGCAACAACTGGCAACTCGGGCAGAATGGATGTTGCCTTTTGTCTAAGACAGACCAAGATTTGCTGCGTTATTATGTAGCCATACGTGTACCTCAATCATTTTGTTAAAGTACTAGTTTTTAGTAAGTTTAGGTCTCTAGTTTTGTTAAAGTATTAGTACTAGTTTCAGTACTAAGTTAAGGTCTCTAGTTTGATGGGGGTCATACCTTGGAGAGATAGAAGTTTAGGTCTCTAGTTTTTTTAAGTACTAATTTAGTACTAAGTTAAGGTCTCCAGTTTGATGAGGGATCATACCTTTGAGTGTTAGAAGTTTAGGTCTCTAGTTTGTTTAAGTACTAGTACTAGATTTAGTACCAGATTTAGTACCAAGTTTAGGTCTCTAGTTTGATGAGGGATCATACCTTGGAGTGTTAGAAGTTTAGGTCTCTAGTTTGTTGAAGTACTAGTACTAGATTTAGTACCAGATTTAGTACCAAGTTTAGGTCTCCAGTTTGATGAGGGATCATACCTTGGAGTGTTAGAAGTTTAGGTCTCTAGTTTGTTTAAGTACTAGTACTAGATTAAGTACCAGATTTAGTACCAAGTTTAGGTCTCTAGTTTGATGAGGGATCATACCTTGGAGCGTTAGAAGTTTAGGTCTCTAGATTGTTTAAGTACTAGTACTAGATTAAGTACCAGATTTAGTACCAAGTTTAAGTCTCCAGTTTGATGGGGCCCTACCTTAGAGGTTAGAAGTTAAGGTCACTAGTTTGTTTAAGTACTAGTACTAGATTTAGTACCAGATTTAGTACCAAGTTTAGGTCTCTAGTTTGATGAGGGATCATACCTTGGAGTGTTAGAAGTTTAGGTCTCTAGTTTGTTGAAGTACTAGTACTAGATTTAGTACCAGATTTAGTACCAAGTTTAGGTCTCCAGTTTGATGTGTTAGAAGTTTAGGTCTCTAGTTTGTTGAAGTACCAGTACTAGATTTAGTACCAGATTTAGTACCAAGTTTAGGTCTCTAGTTTGATGTGTTAGAAGTTTAGGTCTCTAGTTTGTTTAAGTACTTGTACTAGTTTTAGTACCAAGTTTAGATCACTAGTTCGATAGGGGGGGTGTCATACCTTGAAGAGTTAGTTGTAGTAAAGAAAGCAAATTAGATGGTCTTTGTTAATACTGAATTCCTTCTAAGCCCTCAGTCTACCATATGTACCATTTGTATTAAAAGCTTGTTACATGAACTACCATGAGAAAGTATCACACGACTGTTCTAAAGTCCGTTTTTGTGTTTAGTAAGGACTAGTTTCTTGATTGGGATTTTTGTTGTGTTATTTGAGTTTGGAGTCGCTTCCCATCTCACCTAGCGGGGATAATATCCTTCTATGTTGACCGTTATAGACATAGAAATGACGACCTGTGGAGGGGGGGTTTATAAGGGTATCAAAAAACTCATTTCTGGGACGGTTCTCAAACATCTTGAATCACATTTTCTCACTTCATAAATTCTCTATTCTGTTTTCTTAGGATATTTGAGTTGAATGTAAGAGACTAAGCATCTCTTTTATTTACGATCATTCTCAAAAATTTGTTTCCACTTTTCAATTTTAATATTTAGAAATAAATTTGTTCTTTCTACTTTGTATTTCAACTTTCCGAATAAATCACTGGAGCTTCTTATGACACAAAAGTTTAAAATTGGGTTGAATTGTTTTGGAAATTGTTGGAATATGTTATCGACTTCTTATATTTATTTTATTTTTTTGCAAACTGTTTTTTTTTTTTTTTTTTTTTTGTTTTTGCATCAATTAAGATGCGAAATTTATTTTAGATTTAAAGAGTGTTTGTACCTTCATCGTAAAAACTACGGCATCAACAAATTCAGACCCCATTTGTCAGTTAAGAATCTTAAAATTTCTGTTTTTATAATTTGTTGTTTGTTAATGGCTACCAAACACCAGCAAATCTAGCAAAAAATCACCTCAGCAAAAGCTTGACAACAGCAGCCAGTTTTGCAAAAAGGAATCCAATGCTCACAGCTTTTGACAGACAGCCATTTTATTTGCAAAAGAAAATGACAAGGAGGGGGGCGGAGACTGCACATTTATTAAAAAGGTTTCCACAACAATTTTTGGGGGGAAAGTAACCTTGCACCTTTAAAAACCTTTTTAAAAGTAACAATTCTCTTGAAATTTTCATTCTTTGATATAAAATTAAAAGAATTATTTTAAAGAGATTGTATACGTTTGGTAATTGGAACCCATTGTTTGTTTTCATAGTTGTAGATACATGCCATAAAACTAACCTGTGAAAATTTCATTTCAAAAGGTGGTAGCGTTTTTGAGATATTCCCGAAAACCTGGAGCAGTTATGTTCTGCAATAATCTGCAATTGGATTACACAATCTGAGAAAAGTTACTGCAGTAACGCTTCTCAGATTCAAATTTTTGAAGTGATATCTTTTTCCATAACCGCAGTACTTCCAAGTGAAAAGTTTCTCAAAATGCATTATACTATCCAAAGCTGCTGTACTTCTCACCTTTAAGTTTTTATTGCAATTAATTTTCAGAGTCATTACCAAACGTATACAGACCCTTTACCAGAACCTTTTTTCAACAAGATTTTAAGTTCAAAATGTGACGGAAATTATCCGGTTCACAAGTTAGAAGTTTCTCTTTTCATTTGAACCATTTACAATAAAAGCTTAAATTGCAACCCACAAAAAAAACCTACACATTTTTGGGGATGGGTCAAAACATTTTTATCACAGCAATTTTTAAAAAAGCAAATCCAGTGAATCAGCAACACAGTCACTCCATGCAGTTTTAATTATTCATGGGAAGGTATTTGAGTTTTTTTTGCAATATCAGCCCGTTAAAAATGACGACAAAGTCCACAGGAAATCCAACCTACCTTCGTCCTCGTTGTCCGACATGAAGGAGATGATCATCGTCTCAGGAACTTGAACTTTCAACTTCTCATCGGTTGGCTAATGGTTCAGAAAAATCAGTCAGCAAATATTTTTGTAAATCCTTATATACTTAATGATTGTAAATGGTTTTTTTTCTGACATTCCGTTTTTCTTCCTCGGGACATTTTTATAAAGCTGCGAAGTACACATACTTGTTAAAGTTGCCAGATCCAATTCTTGGCTGATTTGACCAGAAAATCTAGAACTAAATTTTACTTAGTTTTGGGTTGAACAAAGAAAAGTTGCCAAGAGCTCTACCAACTGAGCTATCAAAATCTTTAAGAACTTTAAAAAAGTTACAAGCTTTCATTTAAGGTAAAAAAGTCTGCCGACAATTAAGGGTAGTTATTTTGTGTATTGTCCGTGGAATATGTGAAAGTTTTTGCATGTTTTTTGTTTTGAAACAGCAACATCTCTCAAAATTCATTCCGAGAAAAAAAATTGTTAATAATATTTTATTATTTTTTTTATGCGAAAATTGAGAAAGCAACTTAAAGCAATGTTGATTATAACTGTTTTTTTTCTGCTAATTTGTTGCTTTTAAAGCAAAACTGTCCACATGGCAGTTCCATGAACTCTATTTAAAAATTATTTCTAGTCTTTGTTCTTTGTTACATCAAATTATGTGAGAAAATAAATGTTTGTTTACATTCCCCGCCTCCCCCCCAAAAAAAATTTTAAAAAATAAAAAAATAAAAAAATAAATAAGTAAATAAATAACAGCTACTCACCGAAGTTACAATGGTGGTCTCCACAGTTGTGACAGTTGTCAAAGTGTTGACAACAGAGATGTAGCCAAACCTCTTTGCAATTGCCAAGGCAGTGTAACCATTCTGCAAGAAAACAAGCGTAGATCTTACCAGGTCAATAATCAACTCCAAGATTCATCCAAAGTTAAGATAGTCAAGGGTGGAGTTTTTCTAAATGGGAAGTGGGACAGGAGGATGAAGCCTCCTCAACCTCCTGTTACATTTCAGAGGATTTACAGACTCTCTACATCACCATGAATAAAGAACTAGGGTAGTGGGCCTGGGTCTCCCCTTGGTCTAGAGGATCAAGCCTCCCTGAACCTCCTGGGTGTTACATTTCAGAGGATTTACAGACTCTCTACATCACCATGAATAAAGGACTAGGGTAGTGGGCCTGGGTCTCCCCTTGGTCTAGAGGATGAAGCCTCCTGAACCTCCTGGGTGTTACATTTCAGAGGATTTACAGACTCTCTACATCACCATGAATAAAGGACTAGGGTAGTGGGCCTGGGTCTCCCCTTGGTCTAGAGGATCAAGCCCCCTGAACCTCCTGGGTGCTACATTTCAGAGGATTTACAGACTCTCTACATCACCACGAATAAAGAACTAGGGTAGTGGGCCTGGGTCTCTCCTTGGTCTAGAGGACCCGGTAGGCTGGTTCCAAATAGTCGACTAGTGTAGTCCATTTATCCTCGACTAGACTAACTTAGTCGAACTATAGTCAACGATAGTTCTTGTGCGAACTTGGCCAGGAGTGGAGAGTGAAAAATCGTGGAGCCAACGTCCTTCGGGATATGGTGCAAGATTAATTGATATAGTTTAGTACTCACGTTGGCTGTCTCGTTGGGGTCAGCACCGTTGGTCAGCAGGAGGTTGATGATTGCTACATGACCTTGCTGAGAGGCTTGATGAAGAGGAGTCAGTCCATGCTGCAAGAGAAACAATCCTCACATTTAATTTTCCGCAGATAACCCACTTTTTAGTCTGTCTCATTCACTAACTCAAGTCTCAAATTACTTTTTGGCCTTGGTGCCCTATCTAGTGGCCTTGGTGCCCTCAAAAATTTGGCTTGCTCCAAGGCCAAAGTGGTTTTGTTTCCCTCTTCCCACCTTTGATTTTGTCTTTTGTGCTTCCAACCTCTTGTGGTAAAACCCAGCCTCGCTACCATGGGCAGCTCCGTATCGATACCTCTCCTCACTAACCCCTGGGAGGGAAACACTGAAAATCAACGCTGATTGGCCAACCAAAAGTGACTGCTCTGCAAGCCTTTTGTTAATAACATTCGAGCGCTTGTAGGGCGCTTAGTACGCACGTTAAAATGCACATAGAACGCGTGTAAAAATGCAAGTATTTCGACGCAATACATTTCAAATAAATCACGTTTTTATATGGTCTCCCTAAACTGCATACAGTTAGACGTATCACAAGATCGGAAAAAAAATGGGAGGGGCCAGTTGCTCTATGACTTGATGCGTATTTTGACAGCGTGCTCTGCGTATTCTCTAAAACCGAATGGATCAACCACAGGACTAATTGAAATATCCCTCATATTTGGATACTTTTGAAGTCACACTTCCAGGGGTTACAATCGAGCAAGGCATTCTGGGAAAGAAAAACAAAATGGCGCAAAAAAACACTCTGCTGATCAGAAACACCAGAGCTTGAGTTCGGTGTTCTCATCCGCTCGGCCACGACACGCCACATGAAGTTTAAATCTTTGAATTGTTTGTTCTTAATCAACCATACCTTAGTCTTGGCCTGTATAGCCGCACTGTTCTGCAGGAGATAGGCAGCTGTCTTTAGGTTGCCGTGATGACATGCCACGTGGAGTGGGGTGTAACCAGCCTTGGTGCGTGGGTCGATTCCAGAGCCATTCTTGACGAGGATTTTGGCACAGTCAAGCTGGTCCTCTTGGGCAGCCAGATGAAGGGGTGTCAAGCCGTTCTGCATTGGTGCCAAATAAAGATTGGATGAAAAGAATTGTTAAGAGGCCAAGCACAGAGCTGCCAACATTTGCATCTTAATAATAATAATAATACGTAGTTCTTATATATTTTGACCTTAAAAAACCCAAACTAAAAAACAAAAAACCCACATTTCATGGCGCGAACGGAACTTTTTCGCACTCATGCCCAAAGGAACTAAAAATGGAGTGTAGCAAGCAGCATTGTCAAGACCACCATAGACCCAGAAATGGCTTCTTCTTTTTCATGATTTTGACACTTTGTTATAGTTCAAAGTGCCTGTACCTCTCTTTATACATTCTGTCAACCCTTCTGGACAGGTAAGTATATAATCTGTCCTAAATTAAGAAAGATAAAAAGGTGCGGAATATTTTAGCCGAGGAAAATCCCCAAAACTAAAAAGAAATCTATCAGCTTTCATTTAAAGTCAGGTTAATTCTCAGGCCGTACCTTAGCAGCAATGTCCGGTTTAGCACCACGTTCCAGCAGCAGAGACAGCATGTCAGTGTGGCCCTCCTGGGCAGCCAGATGGATGGGGCTGATGCCCTGCTTGGTCATAGAGTTGGTGTCAGCACCGTACTCCAGCAGGGTGGTGGCGACGTCCAGCTGGTTCTTCTTGGCCGCGATGTGGAGGGGAGTGAAGCCGTTCTACGTGGAGAAGAAGCAGGGGAAAAGAATTAGGGTACTTATTCATCAAAAAGTTGTTACTTCTGCTGATCAACTTTTTCACTATGGTTTCTCAAACACAGTTTTGCTTTTTAAATTGTTTTTTAATGCAAGTTCGCCCCAAACAAGGCTAAAAGCCACTCTTATGCTACAAATAGAAAATATTGAAGATGAAAATAAATCAGAGGAGCTGAAGGTAGAAATTGATATTCCTCTTTAAAACAGTCTAGATTGTAGGATGGAGGGAAACATGCACCAGGCAAGGAGTTCCAAAGAGATGCAGTACGTGGAATAAAGCTGTTGGAATGGCTCTTTGTTCTACATCTCAGCAAAAGGCGAGAGTGTATGGGCGAGAAGAAGCAGAAAGCCTGGTTTCACGCTCAAACATCCTGATAGAAGGAACCAGGTCGGACACACTGGTGGCACGTTTACCATGAAAATGTCTGGAGCAAAGAAAAAGGGCTGGCTACACACCTATGGTGATTGACACACTTGTTTTATGTTATTCTGCCGTGTACCCAATAAGATGTTAATTACTCAACTGTAGTTTGCAATAAAAACCACATTCTTGTGGGTTGCTTTTTTGGAGGGGAGGGTGGCAAAGATAACAACAGTATTTGTGTGAAGGTGTTAAGTGAAGTAGAAGAAAGAAAGATTTGTTCAGAGAGTGTCAGGGCAGGGGCAGAGACCCTTGGTTTTCTCAAGCCCAACTTTGCTAGACACACTTGCTTTATGTTCTTCTGCTGTGTACCTTAATAGACCCTTTGCATTGGCTGCCATCTTTGATGTCAAACAATTTGAAACGTGCATCGTGCACACGCTGACTCTTAGCCAGTGATAGCTCTCCACTGACCTCGGTGAGGGGACTGTTTTGGGCCAGTGACGTCATATGCAAGGGGTCTATAAGATGTAAATTACTCAACTGCAACTTCCAAAGTAAACCTGTTCCTTTGGGGGTGCTTTATTATGGGAGGGTGGCAAAGATAACATATTTGCATGAAGGTGTAAAGTGACGTACCCTTATGAAGAAGGGGGCATTGTTCAGAGAGTGTAAGGGTTGGGGCAGAGACTCTTGGTTGGGGCAGGGACTACTGGTTGGAGAGCAAGGGCAACATACCTGTGCCACAGTGTGTGGTGATGCACCCTGGTCGAGCAGCAGCATAGCCACCTCTGGGTTGTCATAATGGGCTGCAATGTGCAGAGGTGTCAAGCCATTCTGTAACAAATCACAAACAACACCAGTTAGACTAGACGTCATTAATTTTGGCCTACAAGAATAAGGGGGTCGAAACGTGGGTACATGACCCCTTCTTGCCTTCATCAATTTTGTTCAAACTGCGAGTTCAAGATGTTACTTGATTTAAGCCAATCTGTTTAGGTAACTGCGCTCGAAAAGTGAAATACTATATTATTATGCATTCCATACGACAACATCATTTGAAACTGCTCTAAAGACTCATCTGTTTAAAGCAAACAAAGTACAAACAAAAGAGGGACAATAGGAGGTCCCTGATTGCAGGTGTTTACACAATTTGGTGTGTGAATCATGAACAAGCACCATGAGCACGCTTTGAGCGGATACCGGCACTACACATGACTCCATTAAAAATATTATTATTATTCAGCATCCAACCTTCCTAAATAGGCTTGCTTCCATTTGAGAAACAAAAACAAATAAATTGACGGCCAAGTTGACTGACTTACCTGTGCTGTAGCGTCAGGTGATGCATAGTTTCTCAGCAGTAGGGAGGCCACACCGAGGCGGCCGTACTTAGCGGCTACATGCAGTGGTGTGAACTCTTTCTGTAGTGGGGAAAAAATGAAGCGGAGCGAGGTCGTGTTAGATGAGGCAACTACTCTTCATATTTCCCTTGGGTAAAAAATTTCCCATCTAATCAAGCCTTAAAGGGACACTTTTGCCTTCGGGTTGGGCGCTTTGGGCTGTAAAAGCGTTTGTCATGAAACTAATATGATTGGAAAGAGATGTTTTAAAAGTAGAAAATAACGATTCACACAAATATCCCTCAAAATTGTGTGGTTTTCCTTGTACTTTGTGAGTTAACACGGTCCACAAATTTAAGAAGAACATTTTTACTCTACAAAATTACGGAACGTGTTAGTTCATGAAGTAAAAGGAAAACCATACTTGAATGCGATACACTGGCTTTCGCCTGCTGATGTTGGCACATTCTTATATAGTCAGATCCATGCAGATTTCATTTGAAATAAAATCTATATTAACAGAGTAATTAACGGCAAGAAGTTGTCATACCTTGGTCTGCATTGACAGGGACGCGCCGTGCTCCATCAAGACGGCGGCGACGTCCTCCATTCCCTCCCTGGAAGCGATGTGAAGTGCAGTGTAGTGATCCCGCGTCTGCGAGTCCGGGGACGCACCGTTCTCCAGCAGCAGGGTGACAATCTCCACATTGCCCAGGCGGGCGGCGATGTGCAGTGGAGTCTGGTTCTCGGTTGCCTTAGCGTCTACCTTGGCGCCGTTGCGTAGAAGGACGCGGATGATGTCAATTTGGTTTGCGCGAGCTGCGAGATGGAGGGCAGTCTCACCACGCTAGAGAAGGTTGAAGAGAGACATATAAACAAATGATAACAAACTTGACAACTTTACGAATTCTGAAATCTACTCCGCGGCAGTAGAATAAATAGCAAGACAAGTTCTCTAAGAACAAATCTACACAGTAAAGTAGATATATACACATGGTGTTACCGCAAACTGAATATACATTCAACATAATATTATTAATATCATAAAATTAATAATTATTATTATTATAATAACCTTTAAAAAACCGCTTGCAGACCATATGGAATTTAAGTCTAAATTTTCTCAACAATGCTGTAATAAAACTAACAAAATACCTCAACTATTGAATTGAAGTTTATTGCTCAGAGATTTTGTGTGAGAAGTTTGTACTAGTACTGTAGTAAAAATCACAAGTAACACTACTGTCATGGATAGCATCTTTGAGTATCTTGTGTTCAGGGCCCGATTTCAGACAGATGCTTAACAGAAAATATTGCTTAACAGTTTTCTGCTAATCAGAAAAGAGAAGAATACCAGTCACAAATTGTGCATGTGACATGGTAGTTTGGCTGGTAACCTTATTCTGGTAAGCATAATTTTGCTGTGCTCAGCTACTTGTGCTTAAAAGCAGCTCTAAGTAATTGGCACCCTGGACTCGATTTCACAAAAGCACAAAGATTTATCTTAAGATGAGTCGTCAGTAATGCCATAGTGATTTGTATTGTGACATCACACTTTGCTTAGCAGTTAAGATTGATTCACGCTTAAGATCAATCTCAGCTCTTTGTGAAATCGGCCGCAGATCTTACATCTCTTACCTTGACAGACAACATTAAAAAAAACTACTACAAAAAAAAATACCATAAGAAATCCATGTACACTGTTTTCTCAAAACAGCCTCTCACATTAATAATAATAATCATTTTTTATCGCACTCTATCTACGGATGTCTTAAAATGCTTATTATGTTTTAAGAAAGGTACTGGAAGTTTTTGAATTATGAGACCCACTCACATCGCACCTTGTGAGGGTTTTACAATGTGATGTGGCTGGCACAAATCTGCAGCTAACCATGCCAGAAACACCAGGACCCAATTTCATAGAGCTGCTTAAGCAGAAAATATTGCTTAACAATTTTCTGCTTAGCAGAAATGAGCAGGATACCAGTCACAAATTGTACACGTGACATGCTAGTTTGGCTGGTAACCTTGGTCTGGTAAGCTTGGTCTGGTAAGCATAATTTTGTTGTGCTTAGCTACTTTTTGTGCTTAAGCAACTCTATGAAATTGGGCCCAGGGCAAGCCGTTTCTGTGTACTGGGTTCTTCCACTTGCTTTACCCAACATACGGGACATACGGCTTTACGTCCCGTCCAAAGTTACATTTAAGATTTGTTTCAAAAAAGTTTAGGAACCGGTCTGAAGCTTACCACGTTGGTTTCGTCCACACTAGCGCCATGGTTGATCAGGTAGCCAACGATGTTAATGTTGCCCATGAAAGCAGACACGTGAAGTGGGGTCAGTCCAGACTACAGGAACAACAAAATCACAACGAAATATTTCTTTAGTTTTCCCTCGAACAATTGACTTTTATTTGGTTTCGGATTTTTATAGAAGAGCTCTCCAACCAGATCTGGCAGTATTTGAGTCTTGCAATCTGGGAGATATTTAGAATTACGTTCAACATAATTGGGACAAAGTTTCTATAATCAGGGAGATTGTCAAATGTGTTCAAAACATGGAAAAGTTTATTTTCAGGGAACTTTCGGCGGAAAAAGGGAGAGTTGGCAGCTCTGTCCAACCGCTAGCAATGCTTGGGGTTGCAAAAGGGGATTTAAGTTTTAGTCGGAAAATTTGAATAAGGTTGTTCATAAAAAAGCTGCAGTTATTATAACAAAATATTCAAATCAGTTGCCAAAGGGAAAACTGCATTGAATTCACACTGGTGTACAGCTAAGAATCTATAAATCATATATACCAATTTGAGGTTATGAGCTAACATTTACACTTCACAAAATTTCACACAATAAAAACAGGCCAGGGGTCGATTTCACAAAACTCTTCCTAACTTAGGACTAGTCCTAGGCAATGCTAAGAGATAGGACTAGTCTTAAAGTTAGGACCAGTACTTAAGACTAGTCCTATCTCTTAGCATTGCCTAGGACTAGTCCTAAGTTAGGAAGAGTTTTGTGAAATCGACCCCAGAAATTTCATCTTTAGCCCTTTCATGCACCATTTGTTTAAGTGATAAATTGATCATATGGACACGTTAATTGTTTATACGCTTTTTTGCAAATGGCGACCCCCACAAAACAGGTCACAATAGCACCCTCAAGAGTCCTCTTTCCCATTCTGAAAACTGTGTGGCCGTGCAATATTTATCTTTCGTTTTACAACTTTATTTCTGAAGGGATTTAAGCCGGTCGCCGAAGCCGGTCGGCGCGTGACAGAGCTAAGAGGGCAAGGCCATTTTCATTTACAAAGTGCACTTCCATTTGAAGATCTCAACATCTATGAAAAACTTTTGAAAGGGGCACCAAGGCCAAGACAAGAGCAACAGAGACCATGTGTAACTCCAGGCCTGTAAAAACGTTGATTTATTTCTTTATTTGTATTATCAATCTATGAAAGATGAAATCATCACTTTCAAATTAGAAGATTTTGTTTTCTTCTGGGTCTTACATACCTCTGTTGTGGCATGGATGGAAGCGCCGTACTTTAGAAGCAGCTCAATCACCTTGACGCGATTCTTCTTACAGGCGATGTGAAGTGGGGTGAATCCATTCTGCAGACGAACAAGATCAGGTTAAATTTATAAAGTTCCTATTATAAAGGGGACTTTTAAAATCTGTTTGCCAATATATATTGACAACCAGGCATGATATTTGGTCATTGGAAAAAAAGAGGACAATTGTATTGAGTACAAGGGCTGACCTACATGTACACATGGTGCAGGCTTTAATAGACTTTTCAAGCTACACAGTTTTCTGATTTTCCCGAGGGCAACAAAATCGGAAATCAGACTAAAGTAGGAAGAATATAATGCCTGACAACTCACCAGAGCTCGGGCACTTGGGTTGGCCTTTCTGTCCAGCAGTAGTTTGGCAACACGGTGGTGACCGCAGTGACCAGCCACGTGGAGTGGGGTCAGGTAGTCCACGGTCACGTCATCCACTGGGGCCTTGTGGTACAGTAGAAGACGGGCGCTGTCTACATGGTCACCCTGGGCTGCCATGTGCAGGGGCGCCAGGCCGTTCTGTAAATCACAACAATAAAGGAAGGTTTTAAAAGGTGCTCTGTTGTCGGAGATTCTCTGGACAATTCAATGCTGAGGAAGAAACTGAGGAAGAAACAAGATCATGTTCAATTTATATAGTTTGGTTTTGTTCTTGTGTGTCTTTTGTTTGTCTTTCTTCTATGCTCGCCTTGCCAGTTAGATTAGATTTTTACATAGGTAGGGTTAGAGGCGTCTGTCTCCTGAAAAGATCAAAACATTACCGATGCCAACAGGGATAGGCCCATGAGTAATTGTAACAAGTAACTTTTTGGTTCTCTGTTGGCGGGACAGACGTATCCCCATACTGTTGTTTGGGAACTGGCCCGGTGACCCGTCTTTTATCTTTATATTTTCTTCCATTCTGTGCATTTTTACATGTGTTATGCGCTCTTGATCATTTATATGTAAGGGGCGCAATATAAATTTTAAATATTATTATTATTATTATTATTACTATTAAAGGGGTGTGGTGTCAAAACCCTTTTCACAGTTACATGTGACTCATGCTTGCACAATAGAGCAAAGGACTTAATTGTAAAAATCAGAATGAATGAATTGAAATTCAATGTTCTAATAATCATTTTAAAGTGCAGTGGAATGTTGACATGCCTCCTCTCTACCTAATTTTTTAACAGGGCTGTTTTGTACATTTTTGATGAGTATTGTTCGCTTTTTCCTCTGCAATTTTTCTTGTTTTTGTTGTGATTGTTTGGCTTCAGGTTTTTTAAGGACCCCAATGGAAATTGGCATTACTTTTCATGTCTTCCTCAATGGTTTAAGACACTTTCCATAAAAGGATGTAGAATATACTAATTAGATATTTGAAACTAAACAGAAAGTGACTGCTGAAATTTTGTCGCAAAAACCTTGTCGATGTTCATTTCAAACCGACTGTGCAGTTTCCGCGTCTATCACACTTAAACTCGCCTATTGTCTGCGCCGTTTTCAGGATTCACTTTATGTTTAGTTGTAAATATTTATGGCCGGTATTCTATACATCGTTATGTCATGCTGTCCTGTCAGGGAAATTGTGTAAATCGTTGAGAAAGGCACCTAATTCATGTAAAAAGTAAAAAAATACTAAGATTTTTCCATGTCTTCGTTCCAGCGTCCAAGCAATGGCAGCGCGGCCACAGCAGCGTGCAGCGTTGCGCGCCTCGGATCGGTCCATACTTCAGGAACTACGCTTGGATATTTCTATAGCTTTTGAGATGTGATATATTCTGTGGTTTCCTCTGATCAGGCTATCTGAGTGTACCTTGGTCTTTGCCGAGATCGGAGCCCCTCTCTCCAGGAGCTGGTCGACACATTGATCGTGACCGCTACGGGCAGAGCAGTGGAGTGGTGTCAAGCCATCCTACACACGCAGAGAGAGAGAAAATAAGAGAAGGTTATCTTTAGGTTTATAAAGCAATATAAATCATTCCAATACTTCAGTCTCAATGCAGTTACAGTCATCCTGGTGTTCTTGTTTTGGTCAAAACCATTCAAAGGCAGGGTAAACTTTTGGTAACTGTCAAAGACCAGTATTCTCACTTGGTGTATCCCAACATATGCATAAAATAACAAGCCTGTGAAAATTTGGGCTCAATTCGTCATCGAAGTTGCAAGAAAATAATGAAAGACAAAACACCCTTGTTGCATTTAGAATTGTGTGCTTTCAGATGCCTGAGAAACGCTTCATGCCTGAAGCCTTTCTCAGATTCAAGTTTTTGGGTGGAAATTTATCTCTTTTTCTAAAACTACATTTCTTCAAAGGGGGTCATTTCTAACAATGTTTTATAATGTCAACAGCTCTCCAGTGCTCTCTTGTGTTTTTATGGTCATCATTGACATTATTTTCTGAAAATTGAAAGTAATTCATACAAAAGACAACACTCAAATTATTTCAAAAATACAGACTCGAGCGCTGATGTTTCTGATCAGCAGAGTGTGGGTTCGAGTCCCAGTCTTGACACTTGTATCTTGAGCAAGACACTTAACCATTATTGCTTTGTCCTTTGGATGGGACATTAAGCCATAGGTCCTGTGCACTAGGATTGGTAGTGCACATAAAAGAACCAAGAACACTTATCATGGAAGAGTAGGGGTCTGGTAAACATAGCAAGCACCCTTGTTTACAGGTTTCCTCAGGCCTGCGAGCTACAGTGATTAAGTTCACTCATGAGGCACTTAAATTTACAATAACAATAATTAGATGAAAAAAGTCTTTTCCTAAACTTACCCTAGTCTTGGCATCGATCCTAGCCCCTCGGTCCAGCAAGGTGTTTACCATGTTGACGCGTCCCCACTTTGCAGCGACATGCAATGGTGTGATGTTATTTCTGGCTGCATGGTCGACCGACGCGCCCCTCTGCAGAAGGAGGGTGGCTACGTTGACGTGACCGTAGTGGGCTGCGATGTGGAGAGGGGTGAATCCACTCTGTGGGGGCAGGATAACGGTAATAGCAACAGGGGTGAGAATCATTGCTGACAAAAAAATCCGACACCAGGATCCAAATTTTAGGAGGAATGTTGAAATCATAGAGTTTCCACCCTTTGGTAACCCCTGGGGTTCAGATTTTAGAGAACTTTTAGGAACAGTGTCCGCAGCACTAGAGAAGTAGATCAAAGAGCAGGATTTATTTATACATTGACACAGTGTTTGCCCTTAACTTTTTCAGTGACTAGCCAGCAGGACCAGTTAGCATGTCCTTTCACTAGTCCACCAGCTTTTTCACTAGTCCATACTTAAAATTAAATATGAATGTTTTTCAACACTGAGCTAGCCAGCCGGACCACTTGAGGTGAGTTTTGACTGGTCCTCAGGTGTTTTAACTGGCATTTGGCCAGCGGACCACTGTTAAGGGAGAACACTGTGAAATCATAACAGCTGATCTTCTTCACCGGGCAGACATAAAAAGTCTGAAATCAGATAAGAGCCTGAAGATTATCATTCCAGTAGCAAGTAATGCTCTGTAAAATCTAGAGTTGTTAAATGGCTTAGCACAACAACAAAAAGCTGCTTTGCAGAGAGACAGGTAACAAGACAAAATGCTACATATTGTACAATGTGACCGATTCCCTGTAAAATTTATGCTTAGCAGATGAGTAACTTAGAACCAGTTTTGTTCTGATGATGGTTTGGGATAAATTTTGACGACAGCTGAGGCCGGGTCAGAGTTCAGAATGTTTGGCATTGGCTACGGCTGTAGCTTAGCCCATGTTCCCTGAAGTAGTACAATATAAATCCAAAGCCACCAGCTAGCCACAGCCATATCAAACCAGCCTCAATCATCAAAAAAGCAGGACCCAACTTCATAGAGCTGTTAAGCAGAAAATGCTGCTTAGCAAATTTCTTTGCTAATTTGCTAAGCAAAAAAAATGAGTGGGGCACCAGTCGCACGATGTAAACTTCATGGAATTTTGGCTGGTTACCTGTTTCTGCTAAGCAAGATTTGTCTGTGCTCAGCACATTTTTGTGCTTACAGGCTTTATGAAATTGGGCCCTGGGCCAAATTGCACAGAGCAAACTATTTTGCTTACAAATTTTATGCTTAGCAAAAATTAGCAGAACACCCGTCAAAAATTGTGCATGGTGACATGGTATTTTGGCTGGTAACCTTTTTCTGCTAAGCACTATTTTGTTGTGCTTAGCTACATGTTGTGCTTAAGCAGCTCTATGAAAATGGGACCTGGTTAGAACCAAGGTGCTCATGACATCGTGTGCTTGATGCAGTGTATCCTAGTTTCTTCTCTCCACACAGGAGTACAACTCCAAAAAATAATGGCCCAACAACGGCAAATTGATATTGTGTTTGATAAGCCTCTTAAGTGCTGTTGATTCGGATTGCGTCCTCGACCCAAAGGGGGCTGAGAAAATAAACGGATTGTCGGCCAAACGACTTGGGGGAAAGAACAACACAGTGAGACCCCATTGGGAAAATAGTGCGAAAAGCGCTTTCCCTTTATATCCTTCTACACCATAAACAAAAAGGAAAACACCCGACTCTATATTTTCTTTCCCTTATATTAGATGAGGAGGCGGGGTTTTCTTCTCGTTTAAAAGCTTAGAATTTGACCCCTTGCATTGGCCGCCATCACTGAGGTCAAACAATGACAACGTGTAAACATGATAGAGGTCTTTCTTTGCCCTCGCTGTTTGAGCTTGTAGTGATGCCATATGCAAGAGGTCTATCACAATTAAGAACTGTCGACTGGTTGAGCAGGATGCCAGCCACAGATGGTAGATATTTTGTCTGGTAACCTTATTCTTGTGAGACAAATTTTGTTATGCTTAGCTAATCTTTGTGCTTAAGCAGCTCTGCGAAATTTGGCCATTTTGTCCATAAGATATTTTGTGTCCAATGGACCAATCACACAGCTCCAATTTACATACACAGAGGTCTACGATCCAATGTCCAGTCTTTCTCTCCAGAGACAGAAACTCCAGAAACGAAAATCACCTTGCCTTTTTTTTCAAAGATGAAATTCCAGGCCTGCAAACCATGAGATGGAGACGCTTACCTTTGATGTGATGTCCGGGTTATGGCCGCTCTGCAGCAGCAACAGGGCGGCTTTGGTGTCGTCGCGGCGAGAGCAGATGTGCAGGGCGGGTAGACGGGTCTTCCCTGCACGGTCATTCTCCAGCAGGACTGCGACGACTTTGTCATGTCCCTGTTGTAGGGCAACGGCGAGGGGCGTGTAGCCATCCTACAATACCAAAAAAATACCCCCAAAATAAAAAAAATTACTTTCAACTCTGGTCATATTGTAATTCATTAAAGGTCTTCCTTTTACTTCGCAAACAAATTGTTGGTATTTCTAGGATGTTAGTGCATGCACAAAATTACATGTAAGTCACCATAAGCCTCATATGTTTAAAAGGGAAGTTTTTTTCAGATGCAAGGGCAGCAAATTTGCAATCTAATCAGTCTGCTGCCACCTAGAGTCTCAACATAACAAGGATTCTCATTATTTTTCTTTAACATAACTATCCTCCGCCATAAAAATTTCCACCATAAGCCCCCCCCCCCCAAAAAAAAGTATTTGTTAGAAATCGGACATTTATTTATTTTTTTTTTTCAATAGAAAACGTGATTACACCCACTCAGTAGCATTTCAGTAAATTATTTTCCTGTTGTTGTTTTTCATTTGGGGTGGTTGTAGCAAGAACACAACCATTTAAGTAGAGCAAGAAGCTGATTTTTAAATTTATAATTAAAAGAAGCCCTCAAATGTTCAGCTTACAAATGACATTTAAAATCTGACAATTTATACAGTAACAAACACATTTACATGGAATAAGGAAATTAAATAGATTAAAGTAGATTTACAAGCATGCGGGTACATTTAGGAAAATGGTTTAAAACAGTACTGGCAGCTTCACATGATCTCCAAATTTCACTCTGAATTAACAACATTTTGAAGTGGAGAAAAATCAAACGGAACTTTGGGGAAACATTTGATGAAACACAATTCTTTTTTTCTCATTTTTTTTTTCCGACATGAGGGAGAAAAGGTAGGTCACATACAAAAAAGATATTCAAAAAACAAAACGAATTAAACAGATTCTATGTGATACGCTTGCACACTTTCATAAAAGGTATTATACAGGATTGGTAAGGATACCCAAAAAAAACATTGTTTAATTTTAATTTGAAAGCCAACTGAATATGAAGTTCGTACTAGAACCATTTTTGTGTGTGTGAAATATTTCCCACTGAAAGGAAGTCATTTTCGAGAAAACTGTATCTGAAAACTAAAAAAAAAAAATGCAACAGCTGATTTCGGTTGTTACAACTAAAGTTAAGGACAATGTGTTTACATGCTGAAAATTGTGCATGGTTTTTCACTATTTTCTCCTGACTCGCACAACGGATTAAGCACAAATTTTCACAGGTTTGTTACGTCATGCATGTATGGTTGATCACACAAAACATGAACACTGTCCGCGACTTGTTTGGCAGCTCTAACAATCTTGTATTATACCTTTAAAAAATGTTTTACTTTAAATGCAAGTTGTCATCAAGGCCTCACTTTCAGGCAAAGATAATGTCTTCGAAAAATATCACACAAAGCTGTAAAAGTGAATTGAAATTTGTTTGTCCAAAGTATACCTTTGGTTTTTGGAACCGTTCGATTATTTTAATCCTATATAAATGTAGACATATACAATCAAACAAACCTGTGAACATTTCACTTCACAAGATGGTAGCGTTTTTGAGATATCATCGAATATCTGGATCGGTTATGTCCTTGCAGGAAGAATAATCCATAATTGGAATACACAATCTGAGAAACGTTTCATGCAGAAACGTTTCTCAGAATGAAATGTTTTTGAATCCCTCTTTCTTAAACCACAATCCTTAAAAGGGAATCGTTCCTCAAAATGTTACTCATTATCAACTGCTGCAGTGCTTCTTACAAGTGAAGTTTTTATGACCATAAATTTTTGGAGTAATTACCAAAGGTTTACCCTCACTTTAAATGGGTGAGATAGTAACATCAGTCTTTCAGTTCTGTACATGGCCCAATTTCATAAAGCTGTTTAGCAGAAAATTCTGCTCAGCAAATTTCTTTGTTAAACAAGAAATGGGTGGGGTGTCACAGCAATAGTAACTGTATGGCATTTTGGCTGGTAACCTATTTTTCTTAAGCAAGAGTTTTTCTGTGCTTAGTAAGTTTTTCTGCTTAATAGCTTTATAAATTGGGCCCAGGGCCCAATTTCATGAAGCTATTAAGCAGATTTCTTTGCTTAGCAAAAAATTAGTGGGGGCACCATTCACAACAATGCAAACTTAATGTAAATTTGGCTGGTAACCTGTTTCTGCTAAGCAATACTTTTCTGTGCTTAGCAAGTTTTGTTCTTACAGGCTTTATGAAATTGGGGCCTTAGAGTGGGCCCTAAATAGAAAGGTTCCTTGAGCACAGAAAACTTTTATTTTTATTTATTTTTTCACAGTTGGGCCACCAACACTTGGCTTTGAAAAGATGGACTCTCTCAAAAAACGTATGCAATTATTATCTCATGTAAATGTTTCAATAACATGGTTGTTTAACTATAGATTTAAATATTTTAGGAGCATGCATTTTCAAAAAATATCTTTCCTGTCATGTTCATTTTTTACAACACGTATTTCAAGCTCAACCTCTGATAAAGACACAACATAAAGCCATAACCGACACCAACTACAAGAAAAAAAATAAAATATCTCAAGGTCATCAAAATTAAACATAAGACCAAAAAAACCAAACACATAAATTTCAAGGTCACAAAAAACGTTAATTTTATCGTTCAACTTGAAAATCAAAAACAATAGAAAAAAATCCCTTTTCAACCTTTTTCCTCAAAATTAATCAATATAATTGAAAATTAAAATGACGCACATGTATAGTTTGGTTTTTACCTGTGGTGGAAACGCTTTTGCAACCGGATTTCACCTTTAAAATAATCTGTTTACAATCTGCCAAAAACTTAAAGAGGCTTGCGTGTAGTATTTAACATTTCCCTCTCCAAAGAAAAACTATACAACCATCAGTTTTAGGAAACTTTCAAACTCCCTCTTAAATTCCAAAAGATTGAACCAACCAAACTTGATCTTGTTTGGAGTGAGAAAAGATTTAACCTCCACGCAACCCTCAGTAATAGTGTGTACACAAATTTGTACAAAGGTGAAACACTTCCATTCACTGCAGTAACACACACCACACAAAAAATTGTCTAATTTGGCTACCTTGCCTTAAAGAGAGTGTGAAAAACATCACTTATGTTTTTTTTTTAATGAGACGCAAGGGACTTTCAGAAAATTCAGAGAAGATACATAAGAACACCGATGTGACACAAACAGACAAACATTGAACCTAAAAGGAACTTTAAATTCAAGTGATCTGTGATTGAACCAAAGTGATAGCTTCTCCATTTAAAACCACATAATAATAATAGTGGCTTCTTATATAGCGCACATATCCATCACTCAGTGACGCTCAAGGCGCTTTAACGTTCATTATTTTCCTGAAAGGTATTGTGGAGCTACGTTTTTGAAGTATGAGACCAAGTCCTTTACATAGCACCATGTAATGGTTTACAAGATGCTGTGGCGCGATATGCTGCCAATCAAACCAGGAACACCGGGGCGAACCCCTTCTCTTTTCGATCAGTGCACTGGGTTCTTTTACGTGCATTACACAACACACGGGACCTACGGCTTAACGTCCCATCCGAAGGACGAAGCATGTAGTTAAGTGTCTTGCTTAAGGACACAAGTGTCACAACTAGGATTCGAACCCACACTCTGCTGATCAGAAACACCAGAGCTTGAGTTCGGTGTTCTTATCCGCTCGGCCACGACACGACACGCCTCAAGTTTCCCAAAAAATTTCCAAAAAGGTCGACATCAAAAAAATCTCAAGTATGTTAGCAACTTTGAACCACTAGATATATCTCTATTTCATACAAAGCAACTATTGTTGATGTTGTTGTTTTCTTCTTCAATTTCAAGAACTGTTACCACAGTTATGATGCCTGTGACATTTGACCAGGATAAAATAATACCTCTTCGCTCAAAATGTATTCTCTCACTAACCTTTTTAAAACAACCAAAGGGCAACTACCTCACTTGTTTTTCCACAAAATCAGAACAGCATGACCTTTCAAAGTTTTTAATTCCGGCAACAAATTTCTTGAAGCTACGCAGTTGTTCTAATAGTGCAACTACATTTAACGAAAGCAGAATTATGCAAATGCTTTTTTTCTTTTTCTTTTCATCATGCTTCATATAAACAAACGTACTTTCATTACAAAAAGTTAATTTGGCCAGATCTCTACAAATAGGACGCTGGCAAATAAAGGCAAAATTGCTTGGATGGCAAGATATATTCCCATGGTAAAAAAAAATGTAGGTTTCAAATACAATATACATTAACTTTTTGGTGTTAAATAAATATTGTAAGGCACTTGTGAAAATCCACAACAGAGGAAAGTACTTTTTTGATGAATTTCAGAAGATCAAAATTAACTCAAACGTACTCATAAAACAAATATATATACCACAATTCAAATGTACTTTTGGAGGAATTTGTTTTTGTGAACATCAAGAACAAAAACGTGAACTTATTCATGTAATTTCTTCCCAATGATTAACAATACATGTTTTCTGCATTGCTTTTGGGTGTTTTTCTTTCTTCGCATAATTTAATTCCTGATTACGATGAACATAATTATTTGAAACAAATGTACAGCGCAAATATACATCAACATGGTGCCCGAGGCACTAATTTCAAAGAGAGTCTTCTCCTCTTAATAATTTGTTTACCCTTTGGCTTTGGTGATGGGGAAATATTCCTCAAGATTGATTTTTTCGTTCTCTGTTTACTTTTTTTTTTTGGGGGGGGGGGTTGTTATCTGCCAGGAATATATCATTTGAACAAATCTTGCAGTTATACATTATGCATTAACAGACCACGAGCAATTCGATGCAAAAAGATAACGTTCGATTAAGTCATCTAAAACGGCCAGTACTGTTACCATGGCAACCACATCTGACTTTCCACACATACAAAAAAACAAAACATCATTCACGGCTACGGTTTGTTAGAACACGCTACAGTGTTATGGCAAGGACAAAAAAACCACGCCATGAAAAAAAAAAAATTGAAAATACACATGACAGTTTGGCTTTCGATCGGGGGTTAAAAACTACGGCTTGAGTGACAACTCATTGTGTTTGGAGTCCTACCATGCAGATGAGGTGCTAGTTTAAAAAACGGCAACCAATTAGCGTGCATATCTAGGCTAGGTCAACTACATGCGACAAACTTGCGTGAGAAACAAAGCTGCTTGCACAAGTGTCAGGTTCCCGACCCTGATGGGTTGACCGGGGAAAACGGAGTCACTTAAAACTCGGACCACAGAAATCTATCTCTGATGATTACTACAAGCAACCAATGCTTCTGAGCCCACGGTTTGGCAATTCTGGCTACCCCCCTTTACTGTTGGCGATTTTGGACGGTGTCAGTCTATGTGGCGATGAACAAGAGAGGGCAGTGTTTTCCCCCACTCTTTTCCTTTTGGACTGAAAACAACCCTTTGAGGGTTCGTCCATTTAAAAAAAAAAAAGAGAGAGAAGAATACGGCATGTGCTGTGATGCGGACAGGCAGTACAAACAAGTACATAAAAAACCCAAAAATTGTTAACATTAACAGGGTTTGGCCTTAACTTTTTTATTGACTGGCCAGCAGGACCAGTTAGCTTGTCATTTCACTGGTGGTCCGTCAGCTTTTTCATTAGTCCGTGATGTAGGAAATAGGGATGCTTTTCAACACTGAACAAGCCAGCCGGACCACTTGGAGTGAATTTTGACTGGTCCTCGGGTGTTTTAACTGGTATTTGGCCAGTGGACCACTAAGGGAGAACGCTGACATATCGCAACTACGCCCCCCCCCCACACACCTCCCCCCCCACACCTCCTGTCCATAATATGTAAGAAGTTAGACAGATCGAACAGATCGAAGATGCGTTTAGTGGGACAAGACAGGGAATACAGTGTCAGTGAAAGTATGCTAAAGAAAAGAGCTTTCTGGATAGGTGTGGAAAAAAAAAACGAAGTAGAAAGTCTTTAGAAGCACTGTACACACATACACAAAAATAACCCGACAAACACTTCTTAAAATGTTTTACACCAATGGCACACAGTTATCTAAGCAAAAAATAGTAACTGTATTAAGGGGGGTCAGGTAACACACACAAAAAAGTACACTAACACTGGTGATGTTTTGTTTTTTTGGTTTTCCACAATCATTCACAAGAAGAATATAAACGTATAATAATCGGAGCTCACAGTTGTCGTGACTTACGTACCTCCTGCTTCGGAGGGTACTTGGGCCGCGATTGGTGTTGCAAAAGCGTTTCCACGATTTTATAATGGCCCTGCTGTGTGGCGACCTCGAGCGGAACAAATCCGCCCTAGGGGTTGGAGGGGGAGGGTTGGGGGGTCGAAGGGAAGGGGTGGGTTCGATTAATGGTGCAGAAGAACCAGGGAGGGGGAAAGAGGAGAGGAGAGGGGGGTATGCAACGCCAAATGTTTATACAAAAGTCAAGGCATTTGGTTTTGTTTGTTCCCAAAGCATGCGTGTGTAAGAGAAAGACAAGACATTATAAAGAGTGAAAGTGGGAAGGTTATGAACAAATGCAGGTTCAAAAACCACAATCAGACGAGACTCAAGAGTTGATGAAAAACTTGTGCAGTTTGGAAATTGCAAATGTTATTTCATCGCACATTATCCAAAGTGAACAAATCAAATGTGGCACATTTTTTCAATCAACTTGTCTCCTTAATTGACCCCCCCCCCCTGTCGTTTATTAATCAACCTTTTAGAAAGATAGGACAAGTTCTTTTTTAGAGTTTATCAGAGTTAACCAGCTCAGAGAGAATGTGGTAATGTTGGCTTCAGACTCCTCAAAATATGATTTTTCATTCAAATGATCCGGTAATGAAACATCTTATCACGTCAACCAATGACTTTCCCTTTTGTAAATAATCACTTTGCATCTCAGAGGTATGATGACAGCCCAGATAAATTGTTCAGATTATTATTATTTTTTTACAGAGGGGTACTTAAAATCTTGAAACAGAAGTCGTGATTTCCTGTTTTGTTTTCTCGTTTTCGATACGCATGAGACTTGCACAGTTTATTCTGATCTATGGTGTGTTTTTGTTCAAATTGAAGGATTGGAATCATCAAAACCATTAATATTAACTTGTATCAAATAATAAACAGTTTGACCCAAAGGATTATTTCGGTTGCTCTTAAAATATTTTCATGCATTGAAAGCTTATAAAAACATATCAATTTTGAAATCGAAAATTAAATTCACTGCAATCTTTGCCTCAAGAAATAAACCACAAGGGAAACTGACTGGGTAAATTTTAAAATAATTTGGGTTTGAACAAAGAAAAATTGACTAGAGCGGGAGTTGAACCTGTGACCTCCGGTTTAACGTGCCGGCACTCTACCAACTGAGCTATCTAGCCCTATGTTGGCGGTCTCCCTATTTTAGTTAATATCTTTGTTCGGGGTGTGCTAATCAGAAGCCAATCTTTGCTTCCTAAAATGTTTGCCCCGGATCTCCAAATAAATGGACAAAGATTGTACATGTATGTCCAAAATTTCAACCTTGAAATGACGACAGCTGCTACTGTATTAATGACCGAGTCTCAAAAACTTTTCAGGAGTACCCGATATACTGATATGAGATTGGGTCTGAGACAAAAAAGGGTTAGAATTCTTTGGGGGTTTTGTTCAGGAGGTGGGGAAGGGGGGTGTTAGGATGTTCTTACCTCTGTCGCCAGGTTCTGGTTAGCGATATTGGTCAGTAGATATTTGACGACCTCTTCGTGGTTCTCCTGGGCGGCCATGTACAGTGGAGTGAAGCCGCTCTGCGGTTATGAAAATGGCAGGGAGAAAATTGAGTTTTTTTAATGAGAAACATTTACAGCGAACGTAGAGCTGTGATGTCAGAATTTGCTTCGCATTCAGGAAATTTAGTCCTCCATCCAATTCTGTTCTCTTTACTAGAGAGGATTCTTGATTTGATCGAGGTGTAAAGCCAGTACAGTTGCAGTCGCTACAAAACCAAACGAGAAAACTACATGTGTCGCAGGGTTCTCCCCAGGTTTTTTCAAAACTGTGGGGCATTCTGGACCCAAATTTTGGAAGTTTTGCCGAAGCACGCTAAATTGAAAAAAAGGTCTTCCGAATGTTTTCTTCTTGGTGTTTATCTCGGTTTTAAAAGCCCTACTGTGAAATCTGGAGCATTCTATGGTCTTCTCTTGATATTTTTGTGTGAAATTATACAAAATTATACTAAATTATTATTATTTTATTCTATTTTATTTTGTATCATCTGAAATTTGCGCGTATTGGCATGCAAATCACGCGTATCGGCCCGATACGCTAGCTTGTGCATGGAAAGAACCCTGTGTTGAAAGAGGACTATCTAAATAGTTTTTAAAAACAAACAGCAAAAACAGCACACCGCATCCCAAACACTGCACAAAACAAAACAAGACAATGAAAAAGGTAGATAAAGAAAACAACAACATAAATTTGACCTTTCTGTAGTCTTTAAAACTTACCACGGGTTTCCGTATTAACCTGAGTCCCCCTCACGTTTCAATAATTAAATGCTGTTTGAAAATGTGTTATTCTTCCCCAATCTGCCCATAATTATTTTGAAGTATCTCATTAAGCTTGGGGAGTTTTCCCCCTTCACAAAAAAATAAAATAAATATTAACCAGCTCATTTCGTTATCAGTTTATATCTCCCATTAATATAACATTAACTTGCTGTCTTATTCTTTAAAAGTTAAAAGTTAGTTGACGCTTACCAAAACATTAGTGATCATCAAGTTTATCTACCACCTTTTAATTTCTCGTACCAGTTGTTTTCTAAATTTTCCCCCAAAGTTAGTGTCACAATCTCTTTGAAGATTAAAAGCCCTTTTGCCAAAAGTAATTGATTTTATACTCTCTGAAAAAAAAATATTAAAAAAAATAGCAAAATCTAAAAGATGTTAACTTTGTTGCTAAAATATAGGATTCAAACTGCCTCTAGCTACCGGGCAATCTCAGTGGTCTAGTGGTGAGACATCTGCTCTAGAATGACAAAGGTCATGGGTTCAAATGCTACCCGAGTACTATGCCTGTGGATTTGTTTTCTTCACAGGACTTGGGAAAGTGCTGAGTACATAGTGCTTCACACACATCGGTGTATGGGTAAGAGCAAAACCTCTTGAGAAAATAAGTGAAGGAATTCTAACTACTGATGTTTGCATTGGTACCGGTACAATCACCTCTAATGACTAATGAACATTTCTTGTGAAAACATCATTGCTGTCAGAAATCAGTGTTTTCACGCCTTGTTTTCTTCACAGGACTTGGGAAAGTGCTGAGTACATAGTGCTTCACACACATCGGTGTATGGGTAAGAGCAAAATCTCTTGAGAAAAATCACGCAGGCAGCATTTTTTTAGTTTTTCCTTTTTTTGAGTGAAATATTTTCATGAGCAGATTTGAATGAAAGACTAAGTGAAGGAATTCTAACTACTGATGTTTGCATTGGTACCGGTACAATCACCTCTAATGACTAATGAACATTTCTTGTGAAAACATCATTGCTTTCTGAAATCAGTGTTTTCACGCCTGAAATGTCATCGTTGTGAGGGCAAGGCCATTTTCATTTTGCAAAGGGCACTTCTTCAACTCGTACAGTCTATGGGAACCATTTGAAGGGGCACCAAGGTCAAAACCAGGCCAGGGCCCTATTTCATAGAGCTGCTTAAGCACAAAAGTAGGCTAAGCACAACAAAATTATGCTTAGCAGAGTAAGGTTACCAGCCAAAATACCATTTCACAATGTACCGTTTGCGACTGGTACACTGCTCATTTTTGCTTAGCAGGAAATTATTAAGCAATAGTCTCTGCTTAAGCAGCTCTGTGAAACTGGGCCCTGGGCCCACTTTCATAGAGCTGCTTAGGCACAAAAGTAGGCTTAGCACAACAAAATTATGCTTACCAGAACAGGGTTACCAGCCAAAATACCATGTCACATGTACAATTTGTGACTGGTATCCTGCTCATTTCTGCTAAGCAGAAAATTGTTAAGCAATATTTTCTGCTTAAGCAGCTCTATGAAATTGGGCCCTGCTCTTCAAACATCTTTGCTCAGAAAATCTTTGAGAGCAGACGAACAATTATTTCTTCTAAACTGTTTCTACATGTTAACGCGGCCCTCACGGAGCAATGGGCAATGATTCCGTTGATAAAAATTAGTAAATTACTAACTATTTTAGTAACTCAAGATTGTACCCCTCTAAAGCTAGGCAGAATTTACTTTATCCAAATAACATCTCAAGCTACTGTCGTCCGATTTTATTCACCAAACCCTTTGCTTTGTCCAAGTCTAATCAAGTCAATCATGCTAGATGTGCAGTAATTTTTTACCTGCATGAAGTCAAATCAGATGTAAAACTTTGCCCAAGTCAAGACAAGTCACATCATAAAATATTTTGTCCATATATTTGTCTCAAACAGTAGAAAGGTTAAGTCAAGTCATATTTGTCCATGGTGATGTTACTTAAAGTTAGGGTTATACTTTGGTAATGACCTCGGGAAATAAAAATGGAGTAATTTCTATCTGAAAGCTTACTTGTTATAAAGATGGTAATGGTAGCAAGCATCCTGTGAAACTATTTTGTCTGAAATGCCCCAGTTTATTACAAATCAATAAAAACCTTTGAATCTGAGAAACGATTCATGCATGAGTTGTTTCTCAGATTTCTGCGGGCTGGTGTCCGTTCACAATTACTGCGGCCAGAGATGCGGTTGGTACCCACTTTCGTCTGGCTACATGTTGATGGATTCGATGTTCTTGTGAAAATACAGGTTTTTCCTGATTTCTCAACAAGTAGACATCGTATTCAACTGAAACTTTCACAGGTGACTTTTATTGTATCTTTCTTGATAATTTTGCGAATAAATCAGCATTACGTTAACAAAAACCAAATGATGCCCTCCCCCTTTAACATGTCATATTGTGTTTTGCCTCTAGTCAGTCAAATGTCAAATTTGTCGGAGCAATGTCAAAGACCGTTATTTTTACCTGAATCATACTTAAGTAGTACATGCAAAAGTGACGCTGTAGACTAAAAGTTAATCTTCATTTACCAATTGATGTAATAGTTTTAGCATATTTTCTCATTAATTAATATTAAAATTTATCCCAGATGCTACATAAATAAGCCACTCCAGCTCAGCCCAATCTAAGCTTTGCCACTTTTAGAAGGCAACAAAGATAACAAGTTGGCAATGATGTGAGAAAGCTTGTGATAGGCTGCTTTATGATACGGTGCAAATGAAACAGAGGCTCTGATTGGTTGTCGGCTGATGAGGGGCTCGACCAATCCGCTTGGCTTACCTGTACACCTGGCTGCTTTTGTTTGTCGTTACGAATCTAAGAGTGTCAAAATCAAGGGTTTTTTTTTCGGTTTCCAATTTAGAGACTCTTGCAGATGATAGGTGGCAGCAGACGTATCGGGTAACAGATAACTTCGCAAATACTGCGAACACATATGTTAGCCGTGGAATGAAGTGCATGCTGGTCTAATTAGTGACGAAACTTTGTCACTAACTAGACCAGCATGCACCTTATTCCGCGGCTAACGTGCCACATTCCCAGTGTTTCAAAAAAAATTCTATTCCACAGAAACTTTGCAAATGACATCACAATTTCAAACAGCGCCCTCACTGAGGCCAAAGGGAGCAGGCCT
The DNA here is from genome assembly GCA_021014325.1 of Plazaster borealis. Classification (NCBI taxonomy): domain Eukaryota; kingdom Metazoa; phylum Echinodermata; class Asteroidea; order Forcipulatida; family Labidiasteridae; genus Plazaster; species Plazaster borealis. The sequence goes on along the minus strand of CM037468.1, from coordinate 14,623,549 downwards.
GGATTTCATCCTTGAGAGGGCAAGGTCATTTTCAATTTGCTAAGGACACTTCCATTGGAAAATCTTATATAAGTCTATTGGAGACTTTTGAAGGGGCACCGAGGCCAAGACCAGGGGCAACGAAGGCCATGGCTTCTGTGTAATTCCAGGCCTGAGGAAGCCATCTCATCGGCTGAGAGTTTTGCGTTCACATGTGCGTCTTTCCATTGTTTGACCTCAGCGATGGTGGTCTAATGGTTTAGGTCTATTGTTCTCAGAAATGTACGCACGCTCAGAACTTTCTCAACCATGGGAAAAATTACCCGCGATATCTGCTGCCACCATGCATCCCAAAGTTTCCCACCGTGACAAGTCTTAATAAAGAGCTGTTCAAAATAATTAATACATATTGGACATCTTGGCTAAGCCATTTCCATTCGGAGTTCATCGATCAAGACGTTTCGCCATTTGCCATGAAATGTTACTTGTCCAAAGCAGATGAAAGTTTTTTAAAAATATGACAACATAAAGGCGATATAAAAATATGAAAAAGTCATCTGGAGGTTTTAAAAATAATTGCTGTTGCATGAATAGCTACATGTACAGGGTACATGCAAATTTTAACTCTCCAATGTTTTGACGTGTTTCAGCAGAGTATCCTTTCCCAAAGCCCCGCCTCCCCCTTTTCATAGTACCGTTGTGTTCAAGAACTACCACTCTATTGCCTAGAGTAGCATATAAGACTAAAGAGTAACCAGGCAAATAGTAACATAATGATAACAGTACCACGCTGGTTCCCTGCTCACATCTTTCCATCCAACCAGGGCCCAATTTCATAGAGCTGCTAAGCACAACAATTTGCTTAGCATGAAATTTCTTCCTTGATAAAAAACAGGATTACCAACCAAATTTCCACGTGATTTTCAGGATAGGCAAACAACAGCTGAATACCAGTAACAAGCAATATGCAACACATGGAAATTTGGTTGGTAATCCTGTTTTTATCAAGGAAGAAATTTCATGCTAAGCAAATTGTTGTGCTTAGCAGCTCTATGAAATTGGGCCCAGATGTCTGTGGATTTAGTTTGTGGTGACACCATGTGTGTATATCTACTTTGCTGTGTAGATTTGTTCTTTGAGAGCTTGTTCTTGCTATTTATTCTACTGCCGCAAAGTAGATTTCAGAATTCGGGAGACCGCTTAGTTCTAAATAGAACTGTCCAGCTTAATAACTATTACGGGAGCGTTGGAAGTTGGCCGGGTCTACTAAACTTCACTTTGTGGATCGAGGGGACTTATTAACTTCACTGCCGCGGAGTGAGTTCTTAATTGGTTTCACCGTTTCGACTAGCCTGCTCTAGTTATCGTCAGGAGACTGAAGAGTGTTTGAGATTCTGGTCTCTTTATAGGGATTCAGGGGTTTCAGTGTAGAGTCAGTACTGCTCTGATTGGTTCTTCTACTTGATTGAGTTTTCTACTTGACAGCTTTTGAGACAATAGGCCCCCGACATTAAAGAAAAACCTTTGAATACGAATGAAGAAACAGTTCTGTGAAGAGTTACCTGAGACTGAACGTTGACGTTGGCGCCATGGTCCACTAGGGCTTTCACGATTGGCTGTTGGCCGGCCAATGAGGCGATGTGCAAGGCGGTGTTCCCTTTCTGAAATGATGAAAACGTAATTGAAAGAACCGGTAAGAAATGAACTTGAGGCGTGTCGTGGCCGAGCAGTTTAAAGGTATCGTACACGTTTGGCAATGACTCAAAACAAATATTAGCATAAAAACTTACTTGGTAACAAGCAACGGAGAGCTGTTGATAGTATAAAACATTGTAGGAAACGACTCCCTCTGAATTAACATAGTTTTTGAGAAAGAGGTAATTTCTCACTAAAATAATAAAAACTTCTTGCAAGAAGTTTTTATTCCTATATCTGAAAGCACACAAATTTGTACAACAAGGGTGTTTTTTCTTTCATCATTTTCTTGCAACTTCGATGACCAATTGAGCCCAAATTTTCACAGGCTTGTTATTTTATGCATACGTTGGGATACACCAAGTGAGAACATTGGTCTTTGACAATTTCCAAACGTGTACAGTGCCTTTAAGAGCACTGGACTCAAGCTCTGGTGTTTCTGATCAGATGAGTGTGGGTTCAAGTCCTGGTCGTGGCACTTGTGTCCCACAGCAAGATGCTTTACTATAATTGCTTTGTCCTTCGGATCAGACATTAAGCTGTAGGTCCCGTCCTAGGATTATTAGCGCATATAAAATAACCCAGAACACTTATCAGCAAAGAGAGTTTCTGGTTCACATAGCAAACACCCTTGTTCACACCCAAACATAAAGACTCTTCTAGTTAAAATATTGGTTTCCCAATTCTATCAATATTGAGCCAAACTTTAAGCTGAATTTTACAAGATGTACTTTTACAGTAGTGGTTGGTAATTCCCCATATTTTTAACCAAGGGTGTTTCAGAAATGGTTTTGGAGGTGTATGTACACAATGCATCACATTGTGCACAATATACATGTATTTCTGTAATTTTAAAAAGCATTTTTTTGTAACCTAATGTGGTCTGAAATATGGGACATTACGATTGGGAAACAACATTTTTTTTTTTTTTTTTAAGCATCTCTCCTCCAAATAAGGCACACTCAGACTAACCCCAAAACCCATTCCAATGCATTATGCGCCAGCCATTTGACATTTCGATAACACGATCTTCACCGACGGAGTCTAAGTACCACAAATTTATCAAAATAATTTTTGTCGACGGAACGGCGGTCCACGTGGCTGCGACTCTCTTCTTGAAGGATATTGTTTATAAATCAGTATAAATGATTAAATAAACGAGATTAAACAGAGCTCTAGTCTTTTCACAGTGGCTTTGTGTGACTGTCTAATAAAGAAAAGAGGTTGTTTTGAACCCTCGACAACTCAATATTGAGGGAGGCATGTCGGTTTATTATTACCCCCGGTTGTACTACTGATGGCAGCGACACCATCTTGGCCCCCTGAGGAGTGTAGCGAGGGTTTAGGGCCGAGATGGTGCACGCTTAGCTAATCAAACACGACCACCTCTTTATCCCCCTGTGGGTTCAGACTGAATGAACTCACCCGGGAGGGGGAACAGCAATTATTGAAATTGCGTCTGGGTCTGGGGACTCGTGATCTGAACACCCTGTCTGGTGGCGGGCTGGGGGGGGAAAAGTATGCCGTCTTGAAAGACGCTACGAGCTGAATGCGGGATTGCTTTTGGCTGCTGCTTTATACATTCTGTTGTTGTTGTTTTTTTGTTTTCACAATGGAAGGAACTGTTTTGAGGTTTTGCTAGACATAGAATCTGGGGACCTAAGCTATGCTTTCTTTTCCTTTTTTCCCGTTCTTTTTTGTCTTGTTAACACAAGTAGTTGTATGATCTTTGAAGCTTTACATGGTGTGGAAAATAAGAAGTAACTATAAATAACTAGTAAACCTGCGGGTACAACCATGTGTAAATCTCTTTTGAGTGGAGTGTTGGCTCTGAAAAGTGCCGGTGTTGTCTCGACATTTAGAACAGTATACTCTGCTCGTCTTCAGGAGAAGAGTTCTGATTGTTTGCCACAGAATCTGTTGGGACTTGAAATAGTTACTGCATCTCTAATTCTAAATCTAACTTTGCAGAAACCAAATCTTTGGAAGGGGGCGGATGGATAAGGCTGTAGTTTATCAAGATTTCGACGTCTTTCTTAAGATCCTATGAACAAGGTTTCAATGAAAGTTTTTGATATAAAAGGAAAATATTTGGTTTGTTTTAAGCATTAACTTTTCAATGGAATTAGTTGGGTTCCCCTTTTTTTTTCTTTCTTGAGGGGCGGGGGAGGAGGGGTTGTGTTTTTTTAGAGCAATGGGACCTCTAAATTTTGGTTAAAAAATTAAAATTTTACTTAAGTGGGACTTGAACCTGCGACCTCCGGATTAACGTGCCGGCACTCTACCAATTGAGCTATCTAGCCCTAATGTTGGCGGTCTCCCTATTTTGTCAATTTCTTTGATATTTTAACATCAATTTTGCAGAGTAAGTACAATATTTTACCTTAGTGGCGGCGTCAACATTAGCTCCTCTCTTCAACAATTCCTTGACGATGTTCAGGTGTCCTTCTTTGGAGCTCAGATGAAGGGCATTCAGACCATTCTAGAAGACACAAGAGAAGTGAACATTTGGAATAAGTATAAATGTATTTCTTTAAATTCCTTTGGTAGTTAGTCCAACAATTAATGACCATAACAATTTACTTGGTAAAGAGCACTGGAGAGCTGTTGATACTATAAAACATTGTTAGAGACGACACCCTTTGAAGTAATATAGTTTTCGAGAAAGAGGTAATTTTTCACACACAAATATTTGAATCTGAGAATGGAGCCTTTCTCAGGCATCTGAAAACACACAATTCTATCCAACATGGGTGGTTTTTTCGTTCATTATTTTCTTGCGACTTCGATGACCGATTGAGCCCAAATTTTAACAGGCTTGTTATTTTATGCATATGTTGGGATACACCAAGTGAGGATACTAGTCTTTGACAATTACCAAAAGTATACCTAGCCTTTAAGTATTGATAGTACTGCTGGTAGTTAACAGTGTAACTTTAAGGCAAAACAATTTTTTCAATTCCAAACCTCCACCTTAAAGTTCACCAAATACAATAACAAATATATTAGAAGTCATAACAAAATATTCCTGGCTTAGTGAAAATGCTGAGGCTCAACAAGACCAGTGGTCTCGTGGTGATTGTCTTGAAATTTGGGCCCTGTAACAATGGGCACTTTATCGAAAGATATTAAAGACATAGAGAGATCATTCATAAATTCTTAAAATCTGGGAAAAATCCAGCCAAATCACATCTCTTTCATACACCGGTCAAGTGGTTAGACTGCAGGACTTGCAATCACAATGTTGCGGGTTCGAATCTGGCCAAGCTTACCGCTGATTCCACAATGACTAGAATTATCGTCTGGTAATACTGAATCACAATGTTATTGATTTGTGCAATTTATAATTATAGACGTGAAACAAATGTTTGTATGAGAGATATTGGCTGTTGCCAGCTTGGCATTTATATGCCCTTGTGGGAGCTTTGCTGAGTTCCCTTGTTGGGAAGATCATCTAAACAAACAAACAAACAGACAAACAGACACTGTACATTTGGTTGATGCCACAATGATGAACCTTGCAGAGGTAGCCAAGTTTTCACTCATACTGTTCGACTGACAGCACGTCACATCATACGTACTTCTTAATTTAAAGCCTGTCCCTTTTTTTGTGGTTGTCCTTCCACAACCCAAGTCGCCCTTGGCAAACCCAGGCAGTAAGGGGGGTCCCATTAACAGTCACCAGATTAGCATGTTAGATTCTATTTGAAAGGCCAATCATCAGATTCACCTGCTGTGATAAGCATTTTTAAATTATGCAATGGCCCTCTGAGCACACTTACAGCTCGTCGTAGGGCAATGTCGAGAAGTTAGGTAGAATTTCAGCAAAATTCGTCATGCACGGATGTCAAGAATTTTCCTGAACATTCGTAACACATGGAAAGTTAGCAGCTTGCGCAAACGAATACATTTAATAAGTCTTCAAAGATTTGAACTTCACTTAAATAGAAAATAAATTTATTGTAAGGTTCATTTTTGATGTCCACAGAACAGTTTCATAAAGCTACTATGAAGCACAACAGTTTCTGCTAAGCAGAAATTGATCACCGGAAACAATGTGAGTAAAACAATTTAATGCAAGTTATTGAATTTTATTTTGGTATTTATTTATTTATCATTACTATTATTATTATTGGTATCATTTGATTTTATTTATTTATTTTATTATTATTTTTGGGGGGGAGGTGATAACTAGCACTTGTGATATTATGAAAGGTTGGCTCGGTTTAAAGGGATTGTACACGTTTGGTAATGACTGAAAACAAATATTAGCATAAAAACTTACTTGGTAACAAGCAACGGAGAGCTGTTGATTGTATAAAACATTGTGAGAAACGACTCCCTCTGAAGTAACGTAGTTTTTGAGAAAGAGGTAATTTCTCACTAAAATAATAAAAACTTCTTGCAAGAAGCCTTTTATTCCTATCTGAAAGCACACAAATTTGTACAACAAGGGTGTTTTTTCTTTCATAATTTTCTTTCAACTTCGATGACCATTTGAGCCCAAATTTTCACAGGCTTGTTATTTTATGCACATGTTGGGATACACCAAGTGAAAACACTGGTCTTTGACAATTACCAAACATGTTCAGTGCCTTTAACAACCAGTTTTAAATGTTTGGGCATACCCTTGGTAAAGAAATGTAATACATAAATAGTACATGTACGTAGCATAGAGTCTAATGCTTCACAGCACAATGTACATATTTGTTGCACGCTTTTAACAATGGACCGTATCCATTGACGTCATCACACCATCATCTTAGAGCTAAGACAATGATGAAACAATGGAAAAACACACATGTATGCACCGCGCGCAGGATCAGCCAATGAGCAACCTCCCTTTGTAACCTTTAGCCGAGGGCGCCCTACCCAAATGACGTCATTCGCATATTAAAGGCAGGTCCACCATCATCCAGATTTAAGAAAATTAATCAATGACTGCCCTCGTTTACCTTGATCAGGTCGCCTTCCATAGCCATCGTTTTTGCAATAGCTGTATTTCACAATCAATACTTGTTAGTGGTCCTAAACGATCCCAGATCTCCCGTGTACTGCAGACATTTTGTCCGTGTACAAAATTTAAACTGGCTGCAAACCAGTGTAGACAAACATACACCTTAGCTTTACTCAAGATATACCCTCTCTTCCTAAATATTTACGACATGTGCCTGTGTAAATCAATCTAAAATTAATGTTGCGTAACGTGTCATTGACTTTTGTTAGGGTGGGGGGGGGGAGTACATGTAGCAAATGTACATGTACGATCCTATGATGTAGATGTACACTGAGTATATCATAAAATGGTGTACGGTAACACAACAAATATTATATCGCTGTTGTTTTTCTTTCCCGATGCAATATTTACAATACTTACAAGGATCACAGAGACAAAAGTAAAAATCATGGCAATGAGTGAAGACCGTTTTCCTAAACCTTGTTTTTCTTTGCAGTCCCCTTCCGTATTTAATCAAGCATACATGTACAACCAAGGAGTGAAATTGACCATAGGGGAAAACATTCCACGGTTCCTGAGTCAAGCCTACAGCTGAGGCATGTTGTTTACATGCCAACCCAACGACTCCATCTTTAAACGCTTCGTTGATTAGACAATTTAGCACACAGTGGTCAAACGAAGAAAAAAAAATCTTCACTGGATGACAGTGGAGGCAAGGGGAAAAAAGGGGGGAGCGCTTTTTTGACTCGACATCAATGGTCATAGATTTTTTTAATTTCTCGTCGGCTCTTTTACCTTCTGCTTGACCATGAAAGGTTTAATCCAATCAGATTGCTTGTGTGATTAAGCGAGTGTGCATGGCTAATGTCACAAAGCCACTATCACTTATCTACCGATGGATCTGATTGGTCGTGACACTGCCAGCAGGCAACTTGCCTCTAGTCAAGAGAGCCAAAAAACACTTCAATTTTCAAGAGTTCTAGTATTTTTAGTTCTAATTCACAATCTAGTGTGTTCAGTTTGGCTTCATGTGAGACTCTGAGAGGGGAAAGAATGTGGGAAATTCTTGCCAAAGATTATTGGCTTTTCTACTGTTCATAGTAGTAGGAAAGTACATTGTATACAGTGGAGCATACAATGCTTATCAATGATAGCACAAAATGAACTGGTCATTATCCATGATGCAGTATTACATAATGATTATGTAATACATCAAAACAATTTGTAAACAATGTCAAAATAAAATTCCTGTGAACCAAGACAAAGTTCAGTAAATAATTTAAAATATGATATCTATCTCCCTTTGGTGAATGTTTCACTTCTTAACAAGAAAATTTGAAAGGCTCAAGGAGATTTTGAAGAAAAAAATTATAAAATTGGGGAAAAACATGAGAGATCACACATCGGGGCCTAATTTTATGGCTCTGCTTACTGCCGAATTCTGCGCTTGCAAGCACCATTATTCGCTTACAGGGCAAGCGCCGAATTTCTGCGCTAGCTGTTTAAGCGAAGAATGCCTAATAGCGTGGACTACGCACGCACGCAAGCAGAAATTCCCTGCTAACCTTTGAAATACGCTTGATGTAAGTATCATTTAACTAGTCCGTCAGCTTTTTCACTTGTCCTTACTTCAAATGAAATAGGGATGCTTTTTAACACTGAACTAGCCAGCCGGACCACTTGGATAGACTTTTGACCGGTTCTGAAGTGTTTTAACCGGCATTTGGCCAGCGGACCGCTGTTAAGGGAGAACGCTGGAAGAGGGCGGAAAAGTAATGACAAATTAGGAACAAAAATTATGAAAACTTTGAAGAATAACCACCTCATCATAGCAGCCATCGACAAGACCTAGCATCAGGCACTGGAATATCTCATCCAGAATCTGTTTCTGCCGTCTATTGAAGTCGGCGTCCAAGCGGAACTTGCTCGGTACCTCCACCTTCATCTTCCCGAGCAGTTTCAGCTCACGCATTATCTCCATAGTGGTGGCCATTTTAAACGTCCACAAGGTTGTATTGCAGATGAATTTCCTCGGATGGTGTCCTTGCGAGTTTTAGAGTTTGCTGTAACCTTTCTCTAAGGTGTAACAATGTGCACAGATGTTTGCACGTCAGGGCTTCCCCGGCGCTATAATGTAATTGTAGTTGATTGAAAAAATCCTACTTTGATGTTTTCTGAAGTTTTTCACAGAGGAAGCTGCCTTCTAGAGGGTTTTTAGATTTGACCACAAGAAGTCAACACTTGCAAATGATAATTTCCATGGTTTAGAAATTAAGAAACGTCAGTTGTCTCCGATTTTAACGTACAAATCTTGAAATCTCACTTTCCGGGAACGGGATGATCGAAAGCGTTTGGCACACACAAGAAGAGTATCAAAATATATTTGTATCATATGTACAGGTACATTGGAGCTTCTTTTTTTTTTGATGTTTCACATCCAATTAGGGCAGGTTCAAGTCACCGTGGCAACCAGTAATAAGGCACAATGTTACCGAGTTACAGCGTCTGTTGCAATCGAGTCGGCATCGGTGTACGTCTTGTCATGACATCAATGCCACTTCATAAAGAACGCAAAATCAGTGCCTATAAATCTCCCCGGCCTGAGTTCCAACTCGCCGCCAACTGATGAACGGACGACGCGTCAATGTGTACGAAAGATGAACACATTCATGCGGAGAGTGCACGCCGAAGAATCCTCAACAAACAATGAGGTGTAGTGTTGTTCAGTGCATAGTGTACCTCCATGCGGCCACACTTGTATTTGTTGCACAGCTTGGTTGAGGCAAAAGGACGGGTTGTAGTTGAGCAAACACGAAGCCAAGAAACACACACTGATGAATTTTAAATCACGCCTAAAACCAAGTGTGTTAACGACAGTGATATGATCGAGGCTCTAATAAAAACGAGGGGCGGGGGGGTATAAAATGATATTTCCTGTGCGTGAATTGTATCTCAACACGCTCTGGTGACTATAATCCAGATGGATTGATCATTCATTCTGTCGTCTATGTTTTGAGTGGAAGCATCAATTCATACTATGGAGTGTGCTTCTATTCTAACCTTATAAAACGCATTAAATGCTAAACCAGTCAGTCCCTTATATGCATGTACACATCGACTTTGTCCCCGTACAATTTGCATAGGAGTTTTTTGAAAGGAACTTTCTATGAAAGGCTAGTCAATTTCAATACTTGGCCACTCTTTGAAAGATAATTTCATATTCAGCAGTCAGTGGTTTTAAAAATTTCTTTCACTTTTCCTTTGAAGCATTATTAACAAAGACAAATTGTCTTTTTGAATCCACACGGATTTAAAAAAAAAACCACAACAGGGTGATTATTTGCAAGAGGCAACGCTGTGCGTGTAAAAATTGTTTGTATATAAAATATCTTGGAAGACTTCGATTTTGGAATGGGGCACCCGAAGACAGCACGACAAGCCGAGCAGGTTATCCGAGGGAGAAGAAGGAAAAGAACAGCGGTTGATTTTTTATCCACGGGGCAATCGCTCCTCGCTGCGTTCACTCACAAACATCTGAGGAGAAACAGTGGTTTAAGAATCCCCCCCAAGGCTAAATGTAGACATCAAAGCACGGTGGAAGATTTGTCTCTCCCGGTTGACACCAAACAGACAGACGATGGAGAAAAGGGTTCCAGCAGCGTTGCTCTCTCTCTCAAAAGCTGACCAGTCCCGACATCTTCTCCCAAAAATTCACTGATTTCAGCTTGAATTCCCGTCACGCCGATCCGCCAGGTCTGCCGAGTAAATACTAATGATTGGATTTGTTTACAACCCAAGCCGTTCGGGTGCACAGGTATATACTCCCAACCACTGTGCCGAGATTGCTATGCATGTGAGCTGCCTATACCCCTGATAGTGTCTAGCGTTCCAGTACTATATTACATTACACACTCATGATAGTGATAGGCAGTGCAGCCACACACACGCACACGCCAGTCACAGTGCATCCTGGGTAATGACTTGCTTCCCGTTAGTCATGATTCAGCCAGCCAGGTTCCTCTACGAAGGTCCACGCAGGGACGGTAGCCTCTCACCGAACTAAACAAAACCTGGCCCCGGTCTGCGTTGGGGGAGGAAATGATTAGTAAGTATTGACTCTTCACTCAATTCCTTAATTATCCCCTCCCAGCTACTGGTAGCGCAGCTCAGCTTGGCCAACCAATGTCAACTTGCTCATATTCGTATTCCACCATTGAGGCCTTCCTCCAAACTGCAGCCCGCACCAACAAAATAAAACCTTCGGATGAAGCTACGCAAACAATTAGCCTAAACTCCGAAAGCCAATAGGCTGTGTCCTAAATAGACTAGTTGAGTAACCGCATACTTCCTTCAGGCAGGGGCTGCTGTTGGGAAAAAATTAAAGAGCACTTGCTTGCTACCTTGGTTTAATCGCCCTGGCAAACAACCGAACTACGTGGAAATTAAACTTGAAGTATTTACACTGACCGAGGCCGTTGCTATTGAAGCGAAAGTTTTTGGACGAGCATTATCATTTGCCGTCCCTGGTTATATCCATACTACATGTAAATATCCATGTTGATACTGTATGACAACATCATGACAGCAGTCTATTTGGCACAGCTCTCAATAATCACAATTATATTTGTTTAGAAATCTCTGCCACTTTCCCTCTGTGTATTTCCAACTTATTATTTAAAGGGAGGATAAACTTTTGATAATTACTCCAAAAATTAATGACCATAAAAACTTACTTGGTAAGAATCACTGCAGCTGTTGATAACGTATAACATTTTGAGAAACAATTCCCTTCAAAGGAATGTGGTTTTAGAGAGAGGGATTCAAAAACATTGCTCAGAAACGTTTCATGCATGAAACATTTCTTATATTGTGTATTCCATTTACAGGTTATTTTTCCAGCGTGGACATAACCGCTCCAGATTTTTGGCAACATCTCAAAAAACGCTACCACCTTTTGAAATGAAATTTTCACAGGTTAGTTTTATTGTATATGATCTACATTTATACAAGATTTTAAAAAATCGAACAGTTCCAAAAACCAAAGATATAGAGCCTGCTTTGACTTTAACAACAGCCATAATCGGGCAAAAAATAAAAAACATGTCATCGATTATTACATAACAGGACTACTATACGTGCCCATGTAGCCAGAAAAAATAATCCATTTTCTTCACTGATTGACGTATCTAGGGTAAGAGCTTAATTTGCACAATGGGTGTTGCATAATATGTAAATATTTATGCAAATGAAGTGAGGGAAGCAAAGATGATTTGCGACTGGATCAATTTGGAGGGTGTTTACGCTAATGTGCCATTTCTAAACATAGTGTTTGGTTTGAAGAGAACGAGTCCGGTGTGTTGATGAAAAAACAACAACACACTCAACGAAAATACATGTAGGGTAATACATGTATACTGCAATTTGTACAGTTTTCTCACTAATTTTGTTGACATAAATGTTTGTCAAATGTTTGTATTGTGATTGCTTTTATTCAATGTTTATAAACATTTTAAACGAACAATAACCAACTCCGCTGTCAGTTCTCATTTTAGTAAGTACTAGATTGAAAAGAAACGAAAAGAGCTAAGTAGATCTATTCAATAACTCTTGTGCTCTTCAGGAAATGGGACAACAGGAAGAAAAAAAAACTACACAAAAGCGCTTTATGTTCAGCAAACTTTGGAGCTTCATTTCCTGTTAGCCGCATCTGGGCTTCGATTTCACAAAGCGCTACCATTGATCATAAGATTTGGATCAATGTTAATTGCAAAGTGTGATGTCACAAATCACTATGGTGATATTGGCAGCTCATCTTAAGATGAATCTTAGTGCTTTGTAAGATCGAGTCCCGGCCAATCCATTGTTCACTAGGAATCTGAATTAAATGGACTACAAAATTCACCTTAAAAATGAATAATAACTAAATACTTTGTAATTGTATCTTTATCATCTTAGCCATCTTGTTCTTCTCCCATACAAATCAATGTAAGGCCGTGTCTGAAACGGCGACTTCGGCTAGAGCTACCGCTGTTGCTAAGGGTGTTGCTAAGGACGTCCTATTCTTCAACACATGATGACGCGGAAATCTAGCCGTAGCCGTAGCTGTAGCCGCCAATTCGGACACGGCCTGACCAAACTGAGGCTAGAATACAAAATAGTCAGGCTCCTCAAAGCTATATGAGAATCAGTATTCAAAACTGCTGTTGTACACAGGGAACATTACAATGCTTTATGATAAGCATCAATTCTGGGCCATTTTCATAATCACAAAAATTACTTAGCACTGAAAATTGTTGCTTAAGAGAAATTGGTCACCAGCCAAAAAACATGTAATCTATAGTGTTTGTGACTGGTCCCCTACTAATTATTGCTTAGCGGAAAAATTTGATAAGCACCATTTTCTGCTTAGCAGCTTTATGAAATTGGGCCCTGGGCCCAATTTCATTAAGTTTGTAGGCATAAAAACTTCCCAAGCACAGAAATATATTGCTTAGCAGAAACAGGTTACCAGCCAACATTCCGTAATGTTTACATTGTTGTGACTGGTGCCCCACTCAATTTTTGCTTAGCAAAGAAATTGCAAAGCAATATTTTCTGCTGAGCAGCTTTATGAAATAGAGCCCCAGTCCATCACTACAACAGAATTTACAAACAGCGTGTACTTTTTTTCCCCGTCATCTCTTTACAAACAGTCCACATATATTTTAATTAGTTGGCACGGTTCCACTCTGGACTACTCTTTCTCTCCCGTTTCACGCCAGAGGAGGTAGGGGGGTATTGATGCGTTTTCATTGGCCAGGCGTAAGGGTCGATGATTACGTTATGACAATCAATTAGAGTTTTTCTTGTTATTTGGGGGTTCGTGTACATTGGTGACATGGATTGAGCTGTTTGATCTCTATACTCAAGTGCCTACATGTGTCTAGGGACCGTCCAGAGTTGTCAATATTGTTTTTCCGGTCGTACAGCGAGCTCTACTTTTGAGGACCCTCCTTCCCCCAAAGAAGTACTTATCAAAAAATGTCTTACAAACTTGATGCACATTATATATTAAATATCAACATTTTACACAACTTTTACATTTCATCTTAGAGAGGGCAAGGCCATTTTAATTTTGCAAAGGGCACTTCCATTGGAAAATCCGGAAGTCTATGGGAAACATTTGAAGGGGCACCAAGGCTAAGACCAGGGGCAACAGAGGCCATGGCCTCCATGGCCTTCTAGTAATTCCAGGGGTGCTTTTAAAGTTGTACGTGGTCTCCGACCCCCTTCCGCTTTTCATGACTGTGAAAATGAAAATGTTGAAAGTTTGGACTGCCCCTTAAGAGTCCTAATAAATCATAATCTATGGTTCTACCCCGTAAACAAGCTAGCATATTGGGTTGTTACGCATGATTTTTTTTTTTTTTAAATTTATAATTTCACAAAAAACATCAAGAGAAAACCATATAGAATGCTCCAGATTGCACAGTAGGGCTTTTAAAACCCAGATAACAACCAAGTAGAAAACATTCCGAAGACCTTGCTTCAATTCAGAAAGCTTCGGCCAAACATCCAAAAAATACCCCCCCCCCCCCCCAGTTTTGAAAAAAACCTGGGGAAAACCAGGATCTATCCACAGGAATGTTGAAGAAAATTACTAAGTGAATAAAACTTATCATTCTAATTTTAATCAAATTGAAGGGGCGGCATTAAAGAGGATTATTATACATATATTTTCAATTCCTTTATTAGCTAGTGTAACTTTGAACGTCCAATTAAGTACAAAGAGAATTCTAAGAGGACGTCCAAAGTTTACAGCATTTGAAGAGAGGTGGGGGTCTTTAAAAAAAGTACAGTAACAATTTTTAAAAACTTTGGATGGTCCAAAGTCTGTGTTTTTGCACCTTGACTTTGCATTGACTGAAAAATTAGGAAGAAACATTTGAAGCCAACCTTCACAATTACCTGTAAAGCGCCTAACATGATTTCATTTCCTACTGGCAGCAACTTCAGAAACTGCATGCTCATGGTGATTATCAAACAATTTTAACAGCCGTCAAAAAATAGATCACTTCCCTCGAAAACCCCCCCCCCCCACTTACCCCCTCAGCAAAAGCACCCTTAATTTCACCTACACCCCCCCCCCCATTAAAGACTTCCAATGGCATCATCCAGACGTAATTGCAATAATTTCCTTTACTGTTCTCCTTTTCAAATTAGCTGACCAGGTTTTCAATAATAAAAAAGCCATGCCCCTGAAGGAACTGAAGTGCCTACCAGAAGGAAATCCCATTATTCTGTTTGAAGCAATCCAAAGACTGATTGTTTCTGACAGGAAGTAGATCATTAAAGAAACTTGGACTCTACTATTCGTAAATGCTACAGTTACGTCTACGATTTAGGACCCCAGGGCGTATTTCAAAAACGCTGCCGAAATTTTATATTACAAGCTGTGTTCAGCTTTGCACAAAATTTTTGTATCGACATTAAATTCTTGATTAACATTTTGAAACACTCTTATGCAATAATAAAAATCTGTGAAAATTAACACTCATTTTTTTTGCAAAATGTAGTGAAATTGTACATTGGTGATGCGTGTCTAATTTGCTCTATGCTACATGTGTCTGCTTGCCTCACAATGACAAATAAAGCATCTTGCAGAGCTGTCAACATTTGCGTCTTGCAATAAGGAAGTTTTTGTACAACAATCAGGGAGATATTAAGAATTGCATTCAACATAATAGGGAAAAGGTTTCCATAATCAGGGAAAAGGTTTCCATAATCGGGAAAAGGTTTCCATAATCAGGGAAAAGGTTTCCATAATCAGGGAAAAGGTTTCCATAATCAGGGAAAAGGTTTCCATAATCGGGAAAAGGTTTCCATAATCAGGGAAAAGGTTTCTATAATCAGGGAAAAGGTTTCCGTAATCAGGGAAAAGGTTTCCATAATCAGGGAAAAGGTTTCCATAATCAGGGAAAAGGTTTCCATAATCGGGAAAAGGTTTCCATAATCAGGGAAAAGGTTTCTATAATCAGGGAAAAGGTTTCCGTAATCAGGGAAAAGGTTTCCATAATCAGGGAAAAGGTTTCCGTAAATCACGGAAAAGGTTTCCATAATCAGGGAAAAGGTTTCCATAATCAGGGAAAAGGTTTCCATAATCAGGGAAAAGGTTTCCGTAAATCACGGAAAAGGTTTCCATAATCAGGGAAATTTTCATATTTTTTTCGTCAGAACATGGAAAGAGTGGTTTATTTAATGTTTCCAGGGAACTTTCCGCAGAATCAGGGAGAGTTAGCAGCTCTGGTATTGCTCATCTTGTTGGTGAAGAGGTTGTGATCAACGTTACAACCTCTTTCCCACTGTAGGTCTGTAGCCAGCCTATTGTCTTTTCTACAGATAATTTCATGGTGAATGTATGGTACATGTACATATGTAGGATTTGTTTTTCACAGTCTATATAGGCCTATCCTTCAGTACAATGTGTAACATTTTTCTCTATTTATCTCTTCTGGCTGGCCCATATTTGTTACCGCCCTTGAGGTTCTTACTGTAATGTATTGATTTTATCAACCTTGCCTCACTGTCCATTAATTTGTTTAATATTCTCTGTAATATCTTTGTACGAGAATGTTATTGTCTGGTATAACTTTCTAATTTTATATTAATGAATGTTTGTAATTGCTGGGGACTTTTGAAAAACAGTGTCTGACTGAAAGGTTTCCACCAGGATAAACAAGAAGAAAAAAAAGAAGAAAAAGCCAATAAGAGCCATTCCCACAGCTTTATTCCACAAACTGCATCTCTTTGAAACTCCTTGCCCAGTGCATGTTTCCCTCCATCCTGCAATCTAGACTGTTTTAAGAGGAATATCAATTCCTACCTTCAGCTCCTCTGAGTTATTTTCATTTTACATATTTTCTTCTTGTAGCCCCTTACCAAGAGAGGCTTTTATGTTTGGGGCGAACTTGCATATAACAAAATATATAAAAATATTTTGAAGCTTTACACTTACAGTGTACCAACAAAAATTTGCTAAGTACTTTCCCTTCTACTTAGCATGTATTGTCTTATTGTGTACACACGCCACAATAATGTGATCAGATGTGTCTCAACTAATATAAAAGACCTACCTACATGTAAAAGTACTGTGTTGAGAAAAGAAAACATTTAAGCTTTGGATTTCAGTTACGCAAAAAAAAAAATTCCAATTTCAAAATTCAGATTTCTAGAATATGAATTGTCGGCAGGAATATGCTTTCTCAATTACATAGGGCCTACATGTCTCATGCGTGCATATTACATTTTTAATGCACAGAAGGCATGTATTATTATTATTATTTAGTTAGTCCTTTAAGTGCTTTTCCCTGTTTACTGTATTTATGTTTCAGCCTTGAAACTTGAAACTTATGTCTAAGTTTCACTTTTTATGGATTACAATTTTTCCATATTTATGTTTTCATTTCAAGTGACTTAACTAGAGTTCACAAAAAGATGTTTCAATACATTTTAGAAGCGTTTTCCCTTAACAGTGGTCCGCTGGCCAAATGCCAGTTAAAACACCTGAGGACCAGTCAAAATTCAGTCCAAGTGGTCCAGCTGCCTAGTTCAGTGTTGAAAAGCATCCCTATTAAATATAAATTATAGACTAGTGAAAAAGCTGGCGGACTAGTGAAATAACAAGCTAACTGGTGAAAGTTTCAGCTGAATATAATGTCTACTTGCTGAGAAAACAGGGGGAAAATATTCACAATATTTTCATCAAGAACGTAGAATCCATCCACGACTAGCGAAGTGACAGAGGGTACAGCATTGGCTGCAGCATTCACAAACGGACACCATAGAAATTTGAATCACCAATAAGTCTATCTTTGGAGATTCAAATTTTTTCGACATACTTTTATTGATTTCTAATGAACAGAAGCAAATCGTTTTGAAGGATGCTTTACCATTATTATCTTATTAAAAAGTAGGCTTTCGGATAAAAATTATACTTTTTTATTTTATTTTTTTTCCCAGGGTCATTACCAAAGTAATGACTGTACCTTTAAATCATACCTTGAAATGTTAAGTTCTTTTAAAGGCAGGGTATACTTTTGGTAATTGTCAAAGACCAGTATCCTCACTTGGTGTATCCCAACATATGCATAAAATAACAATCCTGTGAAAATTTGGGCTCAATTGGTCATCAAAGTTGCAAGAAAACAATGAAAGAATAAGACCACCCTCAATGCATAGAAATGTGTGCTTTCAGATGCCTGAGAAAGCCTTTCTCAGATTCAAAATTTGGGAAGAAATAATTACCTCTTTCTCTAAAACTACATTACTTCAAAGGGGGCTGTTTCTAGCAACGTTTTATAGCATCAACAGCTCTCCAGTGCTCTTTACCTAGTAATTTTTTATGGCCATTAACTTTTGGAGTAATTACCAAAGGTATACCCTCCCTTTATCAACACATTTTAAATATTGTTCATTTTCGTTCGTTGCAATAGAAGAACAAACCATCCTTCAAGAGCTGAGGTTATATAGGTGTAAAGCAACACAATTTGTGTTGATTATTATGTATTCACCCCTCCACAAATGCAATGGAACAATCCAAGCTAATTTGCATACTCCAAACCATATCACTGCTGGCAAGACAACCTACACATATTGATATCCGTTCACCCCCGTTAAACAGAATGGAAGGGCCTGTCGTGTTATTTGCAAGCAGAGAGGAGATTGATTTCCTTGTGAGGTCGAAAGGTCACTGAGTGAACCAATGAAATGGGAGGATGTAAAACATTCATTGGGTGTGACTGGGAATATTGTAATGAGGTGAGAGGCTGGCTTCATTCTATCAACAGAGGGGGCTATAACACTTATCGGTTGCTGCAACACACAGTTTTGTTTCACGCCCTGAATGAAAACATTGTATATGGCTGCATGAATTCAAGTACATGTTGGAAATTCTACTTCTTTTTCGTTGTTGCTCTTAAAGGCATCGTACACGTTTGATAATGACTCTGATAATTAATGGCAATAAAACCTTACTTGGTAAGAAGTACAGCAGCTTTGGATAGTTTAATGCAAGTTAAGTACTGCAGTTAAGTACTGGAAAAATATATCACTTTTTATCCCCCAAAACATTTGAAACGCTTCTCAGAGTGTGTATTCTAATGCAGATTATTCTTCCTGGGTGGACATAACCGCTCCAGATTTTCGGCAATATCTCAAAAATGCTACAAACTTTTGAAATGAAATTTTCACAGGTTAGTTTTATGGTATATATCTACAACGATATAGTTTTAAAACAAACAATAGGCTACAATTACCAAACATGTACCATGCCTTTGAAGGCACTGAACACGTTTGGTAATTGTCAAAGACCAGTGTTCTCACTTGGTGTATCCCAACATATGCATACAATAACAAGCCTGTGAAAATTTGGGCTCAATTGGTCATCGAAGTTGCAAGAAAATGATGAAAGAAAACACCCTTGTTGTACAAATTTGTGTGCTTTCAGATAGGAATAAAAGGCTTCTTGCAAGTGTTTTATTATTTTAGTGAGAAATTACCTCTTTCTCAAAAACTATGTTACTTCAGAGGGAGTCGTTTCTCACAATGTTTTATACTATCAACAGCTCTCCGTTGCTTGTTACCAAGTCAGTTTTTATGCTAATATATATTTTGAGTAATTACCAAATGTGTACAGTGCCTTTCATCCGTGTCTACTCACCGCATTGCTGGTGTTGATGTCTGTGCTGCCCTTCAAGTAGTCCAAGACCTTCTCTAGGTTGCCAGCTCTGGCTGCTCTCAAGAAGCTGGCGTTACCATCTGATTGCTGCAGTCACAATGGGAATAAGACACACTTAATTTAGCTCAATGATTTCAGACTGCTTAAGCCCGGTTCATACTTCCTGCGAATGCGAACGCGAAGCGAAATTTGACGTGAATTTGACGTCACAACTCTGTTTTCGTTGCGAATACTCGCAAAAGTTGAGCACAGGGCATTCGCAGGAAGTATGAACCGGGCTTTAACCCTCTGTTTAAGAAATTGTGATTCACGTTTCAAATTGAGTGTTTTAAACAGTAAGTGTTTACGTACAAAGAATTCAGTAATGAAAGGGTCAAGTACTTGGAAATCTCAGGAATACTTAGAGGATCTTCGGGGGGTACTTTTGTACAAGAGGAAAATAGAATGGGAACATTGGGGGTGGGGGGGATACCCTCTGCCCTCTGCCCCATATCTGGCATGGTAAGGTTATCCCTTCACATAACCAAATAGTCTGGTTACCATTATGAACATTACACGCTTACCGAACCTCTGTATTCAACGAACAAGACATAAGATGGCCGACTTATGAATCAGGCAATTAAAAGATGTTGGAAGACTAGGTGACCAGCAGACGTACCCGGTAAATTTATGTAGTTCTGAGCATGTGCATATTTCAAAGAACAATGGATTTACCTGGTAAGTCTGCTGCCACCTAGTGTCCCCAAAAGTCTCCCATTGGAAAAACATATTTTATTTTCGACAAATGGTGACTTCACTCTCGTTCGGTAGGAGGTCCAGGGCCAAATTTCATAGAGTCGCCTAAGCGTAAAATATAGCTTAACAATTGTCTGCTAAGCAGAAATGAGCAGGATACCAGTTACAAAAATTCTACATGTGACATGATAGTTTGGCTGGTAACCTTATTCTGGCAAGCATCAACAAAAGTATGCGTACGAGAATAAGGTTATCAGCCAAACAATCATTCCACATGTATAATCTGTATTGTTATCCTGCTAATTTCTGCTTAGCAGACAATTGTTAAGCAATATTTTCTGCTAAAGCAGCTCTATGAAATTGGGCCCTGGTTAAGGCGAAACTTTTATAATGTTTTAACAGGTGTTCCCAAAACATGGATTCAGTATTTCCAAGTCATCAGCTTAAAGAGTTTGGTCTAACCCTGTCACTGCAGCCTTGGATGACCCCTTGAAATGTTCCCTTGGAGTTTTAGATTTTCTAACTGAGGTGACCTTAAGACCAAGGGTTAAACAGGCTTTGCCACTTTCCAAAATGTCAGGGGTGTCGTTGAATTAAACAGAAGGCGGGGCCTGGGTCTCCCCTTGGTCTAGAGGATGAAGAACTCTGAAACTCCTGGGTCTTGACTTCAGTGGATATTAATAATAATAATAATAGTGGCTTCTTATATAGCGCACATGTCCGTCACTCAGTGACGCTCAAAGGCGCTTCAACATTCAGTATTTTCCTGCAAGGTATTGTTGAGCTACGTTTCTGAAGTATGAGACCTACTCCTTTACATAGCACCATGTAATGGTTTACAGGGTGCTGTGGCGCAATATGCTGCCGATCAAACCAGGAACACCCGGGCGAACCCCTTCTCTTTACGATAAGTGCACTGGGTTCTTTTACGTGCATTACACAACACACGGGACCAACGGCTTTACGTCCCATCCGAAGGATCAGCATGTGGTTAAGTGTCTTGCTTAAGGACACAAGTGTCACGGCTGGGATTCGAACCCACACTCTGCTGATCAGAAACACCAGAGCTTGAGTTCGGTGTTCTTATCCGCTCGGCCACGACACGCCACATTAAACAGACTTAGTGTCCCAGGAGGCCACGGTCTCTCATGCCCTGGTCTTGGCGCCCCTTTTAAAAAGTTTCTTATAGACCATGTGACCTTTGTTTACAATAAGTGTGACCTTGTACATTGTTTGGGTATTCTGGCAGGCAAGATACTACACAGGTCCTATGGAAAAGTTGACATTTTGTGTCATAATTTCCACATAAATCCAAGAGTTATGAAAGTAAAAGCTGGACAAGTTTTGAGATGTGCCCCCTTTCATCATATCAAAAGTTGATAATTAGACAGTGCAATCTCCATAAAATATAAGATTTTATGTTTTCTTCCATTAGGCTGTGTACAAACCGTGCCTGCAGGAAGTCCAGGCTCTGTGGCTCTTTTGTAAACATGTGATGTCACAGGCCACATCGTCTATAGACTTTCCAATAGATTTTCCAATGGAAGTGCCCTTTTTCTGAATGAAAATGGCATTGCCCTCTCAAAGATGAAACTCAAGGCATGGACAGACCTCAACATCTGCAAAGCTGCCAACATTTGCATCTTGCAATCAGGGTGATTTTGTAAAACAATCAGGGAGATATTTGGAAACACATTCAACATAGCAGGGAAAAAGTTTCCATTTAATCAGAGACACTTTTCAAATGTGTCCATTAGAACATAGAAAGATTGGCTCATTTTCAGAGAACTTTCTGCAGAATCAGGGAAAAAGTTTCCATAATCAGGGAGTTTTTTCAAATTTGTTCATCAGAACATGGAAAGATTGGTTTATTTTCAGGGAACTTTCTGCAGAATCAGGGAGAGTTGGCAGCTCTACATCTGCACCACCAAAACCAGAGTGCACTTTCACCTTGCATTCCCCTACTGCAACTGCAACAATTTCAGCTGCTCCAGGATTGGACTCTAAAGCCACAGCAGGTACAGCAGCCCTGCACTTTGATCATTTTAATCAAACAGGAGAATTTTTTGGGACACTAGGTGGCAGCAGACTAACCAGGTAAATCCATTATTCTCAGAAATGTGCACATGCTCAGAACTAGGCAACCAATGGAAAGTTATCAGTTACATGTAAGTCTGCTGCCACCTAGTGTTCAAAAGTCTCTCATTGGATTATGGATAGTAATAAATAACTAGTTTTTATATAGCGCATTTTAAAATAACAAACATTAGTGCCCTGGTCATTGGGCCAATAACATTCCTGTAATCTTTCTCAGCTCCCTGGGGAGTTTACAGCCCCAGGCTGCTGTGAAAGGCGTTTTCAAACACAATATCAACCTCTACCCTTGCAGGTACTCATTTACACCCCTGGGTGAAGAGAAGCAATTATAGTAAAGCATCTTGCTCAAGGACACAAGTGCCATGACCGGGATTCGAACCCACACCCCAATGGCTTAAGCACCAGAACTTGAATTTGATGCTCTAAACCGCTCTACCATGACACCCTATAAGGAGAGAAGATGTAGAGGAGGAGAGAAGATGTACAGGAGGAGAGAAGATGTAAGGGAGGAAAGAAGATGTAGAGGAGAAAAGAAGATGTAGAGGAGCAAAGAAGATGTAGAGGAGGAAAGAAGATGTACAGGATGAGAGAATATGTAGAGGAGGAGAGAAGATGTAGAGGAGGAGAGAAGATGTAGAGGAGGAAAGAAGATGAAGAGGAGGAAAGAAGATGTAGAGGGGAGAGAAGATGTAGAGGAGCAAAGAAGATGTAGAGGAGGAGAGAAGATGTAGAGGGGGAGAGAAGATGTAGAGGAGGTGAGAAGATGTAGAGGTGAGAAGATGTAGAGGAGGAGAGAAGATGTAGAGGAGGTGACAAGATGTAGAGGAGGTGACAAGATGTAGAGGAGGTGAGAAGATGTAGAGGTGAGAAGATGTAGAGGTGAGAAGATGTAGAGGAGGAGAGAAGATGTAGAGGAGGTGAGAAGATGTAGAGGTGAGAAGATGTAGAGGAGAGAAGATGTAGAGGAGGTGAGAAGATATAGAGGAGGAGAGAAGATGTAGAGGAGTAAAGAAGATGGAGAGGAGGAGAGAAGATGTCGAGGAGGAAAGAAGATGTACAGGATGAGAGAATATGTAGAGGAGGTGAGAAGATGTAGAGGTGAGAAGATGTAGAGGAGGAGAGAAGATGTAGAGGAGGAGAGAAGATGTAGAAGAGGTGAGAAGATGTAGAGGTGAGAAGATGTAGAGGAGGAGAGAAGATGTAGAGGAGAAAAGAAGATGTAGAGGAGGAAAGAAGAAGTAGAGGAGGAAAGAAGAAGTAGAGGAGGAAAGAAGATGTAGAGGGGAGAGAAGATGTAGAGGAGCAAAGAAGATGTACAGAATGAGAGAAGATGTAGATGAGGAGAGAAGATGTAGAGGAGGGGAGAAGATGTAGAGGAGGAGAGAAGAGGTAGAGAAGATGTAGAGGATGAGCGAAGAGAAAGGGGGGAGAGCCACTCACCACTGATGTTTGTGCCTCGTCCGGTGACGGAGTGTTGTCTGCCATAAGTTTCTCTGGTTTCTCCGGCTTGGCCGGCGGAGCCCCGTCCGCATTTTCCTTCTGAAGAAATAAGAAGAAAAAGGGAAATTTTGTTTTATACAAAAAGCACCTTAAAGCACATGTGTCACATTGGTAATTGTCAAAGACCAGTATCCACACTTGATGTGACCCAACATATACATGAAATAACAAACCTGTGAAAGTTTAAGCTCAATCAGTCCCTGTTGGAGTAACGAGAAAAAAGTGGAAAATATCCTTAAAAGACCAACTTTATACCATGCACCGTGTACGCTGTGTGCTAATCTGTGAACATTCATAAGTTCACTCTTACCAATGTTATGCACACCCTTTAAATGGAAAGTATGCAACCAACCCATCATTGCCTTTTTATTTAACCCATCCCTCTTCACCCCAGCTGGTTCCTTCAAAATTCGCCGAACAAAAAATAATTTCACTTCGGTAAAAATGCACACCACAAGCCCGTCAAAAAAGAAGAAGCTTCCCCTTGCATAATTCAAAGCATAACTTTTACACTTTGCCTGCAAGAACAGGTGAACCCGCTTCTTGCATAAAAAAAACATTCAATCTCCATCCATCAATCATTTAATCCATAATGATGAATATTACAATTGCCTTCCATGATTTTTCCTTAAAATTTCATCAGGAAAAAACCCAACAATTTAATAATCCTTTGACACCTCCGAGCCATTTCCAGGTGTAATTACTGACAACATTAAGTCTCAACCACGGCCATGCACTTCTCTTTATAAAAAAATATACTTTTTGTCTTTAGAGCCAGCGGCAACAAATTGAACCATCTATGACAGCGCCAGTTTCTCTTTCCTGGAGGTAAAACACCTGTATTTCGACAATGAAACTTCCTGATCAATCGGTAGTTCACAAGGTCCTTTGCGGATGAGTTTTATAGACAAGAACAAGTTCAATGCGTGGATTTGTGGTTTAACCGATTTCTATTACATGTAATTTCTTTCTTCTTGAATCGAAATAACCAATTTGAGAGGAATCATAAAAAAATGGATCAAATGTAAGATAAAATTAACACCAAACGAATCGTCGGAATAAGCAATGTTTGGTTCATACAGCTGTAAAAAAAAAATAGCATAATGTCTGCTCAGGACTATAAAGTCATTAGTGCAATTTGTATGGATTTCATCAAATTGCTTTTGCATAATTTGGAACCCCTGGTGAATCGAGTTTATTGATCAAGAGTGGTCTTCAAAATTTGTTTGGCAAACAGAAACATTCAGTTTCTAAGTAAAACATTTATTTGATGATTTTGATTCAATTTTTTCAAATTTGTATGATTTTTTTTTATTTAATGATCATTATGAGTATGAAATTGCAATTAATGACCTTAGGCGACATAAAAAATTTAAAAAATTGTTGATCGTCCCCGCCCGGTATTTTTAATGATCTTTTCAGTCAAATTTGGCTCCCAGATTTTTCAGCTGATATTTTTTCAAAATCCATAGGTCGGAAATAGATGATTGAAGAAAGGTTATTCATGTTGGCAAAACAAGAACAATTCTTCAAATATTTACTTAGCCTGCGTTTTAGTTTTTTGAAAATGTTTACAGAAAATGTCATCTAGGATTTGAAAGGGTTTAACAAAACAATTAAAAACATCGAAATCACACGAACCCTTTGTTTTATAGTGATTATGATGATATCTTTATTCTTTATTTCATATTTTGCCATGTCAAAAAAAAAAAAAAAAAAAACGCCCGCCCTCCCCCACTTCCCATCAAAAAAGGACGATCAACAATTTTTTATTTTCATGTGACCTTATAGCACTGAACCGACAATAATTTAAAGGCATCCCAGGTTCTAGATGAACTTTCCAAAATAGTGCCCAGATCTCCGACAGTTAAAAAAAACACAAAACCAGGAGAGCCCTGAAATTGCAATGGGTGTAACAATGCCTTGTCATATTGAATGATTTGTGGTTTGAAGCATCAGAATGGCTGTGAAGTTTGAATGGGTCATTACTTTATTGTTCAATATGGTAGTTTGGCTGGTAACCTTACTCTGGTAAGCATAATTTTGCTGCGCTTAGCTACTTTTTGTGCTTAAGCAACTCTATGAAATTGGGCCCTGGTGGTTAAGTCATCGAGGTGTGGGTTCGAATCCCGGTCATGACACTATATCCTTGAGCAAGATACTTTACTATAATTGCTTCTCTTCACCCAGGGGTATAAATGGGAACCTGCGAGGGTAGAGGTTGATATTGTGTTTGTAAAAGCCCTCGGAGCGCCATGGCAGCTCGGGGCTGTATAATCCCCAGGGAGCTGAGAAAGATTAAAGGAATGTTATTGGCCCAATGACCAGGGCACTAATGTAAAGCGCATTAATAAGTTGTTGTAAAATGAGCTATACAAGAACTAGTTATTATTAACCATGGAGTGACAGACACCATGGGGCCTGGGGGTGTCTTTAGGTGCTTTGGTTTTTTTAAAGACAAAATAATGTCCAGGATCGATGGATAAAGGCACAAGCTACAGTACATGATTTGAATAGTAATCCTGCAATGCTGGATAATCTGGTTAATACTTTGTCAGTGGATCAAGAGAGGGGGGATTAACGCCAGATAGATTCTTAGTTTTTCTACAAAGTGACTGGATTAACTAGATAAGCCACTCTATGAAACAGGATCCAGACAAAACATGCACTCCTCCCTCCCCCACATTGGGTAGTCGGCAAGCCGTGTCCGAATCAAGTGACTACGGCTACGACTACGGCTGTTGGCTACAACGACAATAATGAAGAACAGGACTTTATGGCTTTTAGCCATATCCACTGCAAGAGCCATTAATTCGGACACAACCTTAGCCAGATAGGTGTCTTTTGGACACCATCTCCAATTTGCCGTATTTTTTACCGCGTGAGGGCGTATGTGAACCGAATTGAAGTGATGCAAAACAAGTAAACAAACTGGGGTTTTTTTTTTCATTGTTGTTATTATAATGTTTATGTATTTCGGCATTGAAGCAAGAAAACTACAAACAAGCAATTAAAATAGGATGAAACTGTAATTGGGATGCAAGACAATTCCCCGATGAAAGCGCCCTCATGGTCAATGTGGATGCCATTCTAAACCTGCCATTTACAATTAAAAGTAAGCGTATTGGAAGTGAACATTAAGGACAACACATTCAATAAATTTCCAGCAAAATTTTGAAAACCTAATTTCTAGATCCTGCCTCTCTAACCTCGCTATCCATCATTCCCAAAACATTCAATTCAACTGAACATGCCCCCTCTCCGTCTCCAATTGCAATTTAATCATGTTCTCATTACCGAACCCTAATATTAACTCTGTCAAACTCAAGCTGAGTTTTGTAATGTTACTCGTGCAAGAAATAACAACAGTAACCCAATAAGACTCAGCTCGGATGTCACGACGGCTAATTTTCATGAACAGACTATGAGCTTCGTGACAGGAATAATGAAATTTTTACTGGCACAGAATACATTGCAGCGTTCTCCCTTAAAGGCACTGTACACGTTTGGTAATTACTCAAAATATATATATTAGCATAAAAACTGACTTGGTAACGAGCAACGGAGAGCTGTTGATAGTATAAAACATTGTAGGAAACGACTCCCTCTGAAGTAACGTAGTTTTTGAGAAAGAGGTAATTTCTCACTAAAATAATAAAAACTTCTTGCAAGAAGTTTTTATTACTATCTGAACGCACACAAATTTGTACAACAAGGATGTTTTTTCTTCTTGCAACTTCAATGACCAATTGAGCCCAAATTTTCACAGGCTTGTTATTTTATGCATACGTTGGGATACACCAAGTGAGAACACTGGTCTTTGACAATTTCCAAACGTGTTCAGTGCCTTTAAAGCACAAGGACAACCAGTATCCACACTTGATGTGACCCAACACATACATGAAATATCAAACATGTGAAAGTTTTAGCCCAATCAGTCATTGGAGTCACAAGAAAGTAGTGAAAAACCCAATTACATGTTTTCACTGTTTTCAAACATCAGGTTTTGGAGTCGCGAGATCAAAACTGATTGTTTTACTCATTTCTCAAAAACTATAGCATTCCAAGCAAAAATATTTCAGAATTCACTCCAAGTGGTCCGGCTGGCTAGCTCAGTGTTCAACAAGCATCTCTATTTCATTTGAAATAATATTGACTAGTGAAAAAAGCTGACGGACTAGTGAAATGACAAGCTAACTGGTCCTGCTGGATAGGCCTTACAACAAAATTAACCCTAACCATGCTAAATGAACAATATGCACCAAATGGTAAAAGTTGTTGTAATCTGTTGCATTTGGCAGTCACTCAGATGTCATTCTTTGACTGAATTTGTTGCATTTAGCAGTCAAGTGACTTCATATTGGTGTTGCATTTTGTTGTAGTCACCACTACACTTATGTGCATACTGTTGCATTTAGCAGGGCAAACCCCCTTGCTCAGTCCTAACACAAACAACATGCCTGCACAATGCAACAAAATCCCTTGTTGCATTTTGTTGCATTTGGCATGGTTCTCATTTCAACTGCGTTGCATTCTGTTGTATTTGGCAGGGTATGTGGAGGGACCCTGATGGGGGTTAGGGTTATTAGACTTTTCAAGCTTCTCATTTCAACTGTGTTGCATTCTGTTGTATTTGGCAGGGTATGTGGAGGGACCCTGATGGGGGTTAGGGTTAAGGGCAAACCCTGCATGTATGTTACGCTGTTATGCCTTTTACATAAAGATTACCATAATCTGGTCCCACAATGGGGACCGGGTTGGCTCAGTGGTTTCTCTCCCTGCCTTTCACCTCTGTGGACCCCGGTTCGAATCCCACCTCGGACCGGAGCCTTGCATGTGGATTGGGTTTTCAGTCCCTACCTAATTGCGTGGGTTTTCCCCCCATTGGGGTTGTCCTCCCACATCTAAAACTGAACATTTCTTCTCGTTTCCTACTCATCCTGTTATTGGCGCTAATTGTGCTATTGGATGTGTCATCAACTAAATAAAATACAATAAAATAGAATAAAAGTGGGCTGGGGGAAAAAAGATTGCCTCAAGTGCTTCTTTTCTTTCTAACACTGAATAAATTACACCTACCAAAGTTCAAATTGCACAATAGGTTTAACCAATTTCACACATAGTGTACACAATCAACCGAAGGAAGAATTCAGGGTTGGGTTACTACATTATAAAACAACTCCCTTTTTCAGGCGATTTTGTCGTTGTTGTAAATTATATTTCCAAATTGAGAGCACACTTTGTTTATCCCAGAGCTTAAGTTCCATGTTAAAGACATGGTCAATACTGCACATTGATTAAAATCCAGGTTGGGTTACCGATGCAAATTAGTACCAGCTAAAATGTCAGCCGTTTTTTACCAGGCTTCCGATATCATCTTCACATTAAACAGAAACAACACTGACAGCTAGGCTGTAAACAGGGATTCAGACTACACTGTATAATGTCTGTAATGAGTCTATAAATATGGTTGCTAAGCGACCGGTTAAAATCCCTTCAGAAAAATAGTTGTAAAACGAAAAATAAAGATCGCACGGCCCCACAGTTTTCAGAATGGGAAAGAGGACTCTTGAGGGTCCTATTGTTACCTGGTTTTTTGTATGTGGTTTTGGGTGTGGTGTTTTTTTTTGGTGTTTTTGGGGGTGGGTTTTTTTTGGGGGGGGGGGTCGCCATTTGCAAAGAAAAACCGAGTAAACAATTAATGTGTACATATGATCAATTTATCACTAAAATAAATGGTGCATAACAATAATAATAATAGTGGCTTCTTATATAGCGCACATATTCGTCACTCAGTGAAGCTCAAGGCGCTTCAATGTTCATTATGCATGAAAGGGTTCACGTGAACGTTGCTCTTCAGAAAACCAATGGTCCCTTTAAAAACTTATGTAAGTAATAAATAACACTCGGCCAAACAAATTTGCAACATGAATCTAAAGTTCTACAATGATTGCTGTCAGCTTCGCAACACGATTTATTATCCCCCTCAAAGAAGCTGCCAGACATTTTTTGAACAATCCTGCCTACATGTACACACAATCGCAAACACAAATCCATTCTCCAAAGCAGCTAGACGTTTTTTGTGTGCGAGTTTTTATTGATAGGGGATATATTTTTAGACTGTGGGGGTTTGGCATATTCTTTTGGAGTATACTGCACAGCAGCCCCTTGCAGCAATGTTGTTATTTTAAGTGTCTGTGTTCTTGCACAGCGGCCAAGTTGTTTTTTTTTATTAAGGCTAGGGTCGATAAGGTGTGCCAAATGTCGTTCTTACAGCAGTTCCAGCAAATCAATATACAGGCATCTATTTTATTGACTGGCCGACATAATGAAGAAATATTACCTTTTTTTTATTTAATCAATATGGCAATGTTTAGGTTCATGAACATATTTTTTGCAAACTTTTAGTTACGTCAATTGTAATAAGGACTTCTTTTCAGATGATTTTTAAATAACATATTGTGCAAGTAGACCTGGGCGATTAGTGAAATTCACTTACCCGACTAGTCGCGCTTCAATTAGTCACGACTTCGACACTATTCACAACTATTTTTAAAGCCAAAAAATTGTGGCTCGCTGCAGGCGCAAGATGGTAAAAATCAGGCTGAAATGTGAAGTATGCATTGCAATGGACGCCATTGCAGTAAGCAACTCTTTTGATGCAACAATAATTATCAGAGCAGATTTTTTGCAGATGAGATTCATTAACTCAGCCATTGGCAACTTTGTATTATCCCTTCCGATTTCTAACAATTGGTACAACTCTGTCACAACTCTGGTTCCTTGTACATTGTTGTAGATCAAACCAATCTATCTACATAATTAATGTTAAGCCCATTCTGATGAAAGGAAACTTTGGTCACATCTATATCTTCGCTTGGGAGTTGCGATCGCTCTATGAATAGAAAGTGGTGAGGCAACTCAATGTTTGATCATCTTCTGGACTGGGCCCGTCTCTGGTGCTTTTTAACCACATCTAGTAAGATAACATTTACATGGCGCTTTTGGCAAACCTGTCCAGATTGTACTCATTTTTTAATGCAAATTGTGTACACAAGGTTTACAGTGCGTATGTTTTAATGTGTATTTATGTTTTTCAATACGCATGGGGGATGTGTGACAATAAAACAAACTATTTACCAGGGCTCTCTGCATGCACAAGCATGCACAAGCGTATTGGGCCGATATGTGCGAATTGCGTGCCGATACTCGCACATTTCGGCTGATACGCAAAAAACAACAACAAACAAACAAACTTGTTTTGGGGTTTTTTTGTCCAGAATGCTCCAGATTGCACAGTAGGGCTTTTAAAACCAAGATAAACACCAAGTAGACAACATTCCGAAGACCTTGTTTCAATTCAGCTTGCTTTGGCCACACATCCAAAAGATTGGGTCCAGAATGCCTCCAGTTTTGAAAAATCCTGGGGGAAACCCTGTTTACTATTTACTAAATCCTAGAAAGCCTTCAAAAATACTTGTATTAATTCTAAAATCCACTCATCCTACATTTTTAATTTATAATCTATATTCCTCAATCAAAGTTCCAACAAGTTACCAACAAGTTACCAACAAGTATCGGCACATATACCTGAACTGATCAACTCCAAAATAACTCTTACAGGTATTGTACACTTTTGGTAACAGCTCAAAATCAGTGTCCACATGTTGTGTGATTCAACATATGCATGAACAAACAAACCTGTGAAAGTTTGAGCTTAATTGGTCATCGAGGTCACAAGAAACTAGTGAAAAGAACCCTTACGTGTTTTCTGTTTTTTTCAAATTATCGCGCGTGATAAAAACTATTATTTTACTCATTTCTCAGAAACGATAGCATTTTAGGCAGAAATATTTTAAGGAACCCGTTCTACCATTACTTACTGTAAATGATGTAAGTTATGTGTGAATCTGTGAACATTGTGTTTTTCGATCTTACCAATAGTGTACAGGGCCTAAGTTATTGTGAAACCCAGTAACCCCATTCAATTCCTTCCCAGCGTAGATTCAGAACCTTGGCATTATAGTGGGCGGACACCTCCGCAGTTGAGAGAACCTTGGCTTGTGGTGCCCCTTTGTAGAAGAAAGCCCATTTGGAATGGTTTCAATGGGGTCTGTTGTGTGGGCGTATGTTATTCACAGGGTGTGGGTTATTTGTGTACAAGGCCATGGTGCGTTGTGCAAAGCCAAGGTCAGTCCAAAATGCACTTTCAGCTAAAAAGGAAAAAAAAAATCATTGGGTGCTTCAATTTGGTTCAAATCCTGTAAAAGGGGACCACTTTAGACATCACCAATCGGTCCCGTTGATTGCTACATTTGTAAATGATGAGCTACATTTGTAAAATTGTAAAATTATGAATTGTTTAAAAAATTTCATTCATGGTTCCTACATAAATTCATGTACAACTACACTGTACACGTATAATGAGTTCAAGGCAATATTCAGAATGATATAACAACAGATTCAAGCACAATTTTTCCAAAAGGGATGGTTCATAGAAAAATATCTCTATAATTAAAATATTTCCAAACGAATCCCCCATCAAACTTAAAGGGTGTGTACAACATTGGTAATTGCCAAAGACCTGTATCCAAACTCGATGTGACCCAACATATACATGAAATAACAAACCTGTAAAAGTTTAAGCTAAATCGGTCTTCGGAGTCATGAGAAAACAGTGAAAAAAAACCTTAAGTGTTTTAACTTTTTTTTCAAACATCAGAATTTATCCTGCAGGATAAATACTATTATTTTAATCATCATTTCAAAAATTATTTCAAGGGAAGTTTTCTACCATGACCATCTTTATACTATGTGAGTTATGTGCAAATCTGTGAGCATTTATATTTTCATTCTTACCAATGTTGTACACACCCTTTAACTGTTCAGGTTAGGACAGTCCACTGGTTATAAAAACAACCATTTAACGTTCACGCAAAAAAGGGCCAAGGAAACAAACGAAGCTAATTGTTGAGATCAACAAAACTCTTTTCAGAGAAATGTCTTGGCATTTTTCTTCCCCCAATGTTTTGATGACAGAGAGACAAATGCAAAGAAGAATGCCCTTCAAAAAAAGCTCTTCAGAATGTTTCAGTCCCGGACAAGAGCTCATTTTAATACAATAACAACAACAACAGGGCCAGGTGACAAAGCCCATTTCCAGAGAAGTGTTTTTATTTAGGAATCTCTTCCAGTGCGGCTGGATAAGGTCATTGACTTAAAACCCCAAGGTCCTCAATTCAACTCACCAGTTGACAATTGAAAGAGAAGGGGGGGAGGGGAATATTTATCCAGTTGGTCCACGCATCTAGAGCAAGGGTCCAGGAGATCCACTTTGCCCTCTTAATAACCGACCATCGCTTTTGCCGAGTGCAAGTAGCGACACTGAAAATGGGAATAGGAAAATCTCTGCAGAAAATAAATGGTAAATATATGGACCTCAAATTGCATATTTGGTTTGTTCACCAGGCTTGGAAAATGGAAGTATCTATTAAATTATCTTTGAAAGAAGCGGTGGGTTTTAGTCAGTTTGATCTTCTCTGATTTTAACCAAACCAGCCCTTTTCAAAGTCATCACTTTTCACAAGACAATATTTCATAACATAAAGTAATACATTTATCCACTATATACAGATGTGTATTACTTGTAATGTATAAACCAAATATTTCCAAAACCCAAGATATATACGAAAAGGGTTTTATTTAATCATTTTGTTTTTGTTAATATCTAGAAACTTTAAAACTAAGCCGGACCTGCTAAAAACCTCTTCCAAATTAAGAGTAACTCCAGTTAAAAAAGGTATTATACAGGATTGAGGATAAAAAACATCAGTGTTTAATTTTAGTCTGAAAGCTTACTGATTATTAGGTTCATACTAGAACCATTTTTTTCTATGAAATATTTCGCTCTGAAATGAAGTCATATTCGAGAAAACTATCTTAAAACCTATCAAATAAAAAAACCCCAGATGAGTTCGGTTGTTACAACCCAAATTAAGAACAATGTATTTTACATGCTGAAAATTGTGCATGGCTTTTCACTATATTCTCCCGACTCACACAGCAGATTAAGCCCGACTTTTCACAGGTTTGTTATTTCACGTATATGGTTGATCACACAAAACATGAATACTGTTACTACATGTATTTTATCAGCTCTTCCAATCCTGTATAATACCTTTAAAGCAGATACTTCTAGCAGTCATCCATACCAAATGAAGTTATTCATTTGCAATTCAGAATGATTTCCTACCCAGGCTATGAATATAAAGAGAAAGTCGGAAAACTCCATCACAGCAACAAACCCCTAAGGAAAGACACCTTGCATCCGCTATACGGTTGATCACACAAAACATGAACACTGTCTGCGAGTATTTTGTCAGCTCTACCAATCCTGTAACACCTTTTAAACCTCACAGACTCTTTTCCGTGGATGGGGCGTTATATCTCAGGGCTCAAATTTAGGGGGGAAAATCCACAAGTGTGGTCTTGTAGGTTACATAATTTACTGGACTAGCATTTATTTTACAAGACAAGAATGTAATGAGAGAGAACTTTCTACACAGTTTAAAAATTTACATAATGTTAATTGTTAAAGGTATCGTACACATTTGGTAATGACTCAAAACAAATATTAGCATAAAAACTTACTTGGTAACGAGCAACGGAGAGCTGTTGATAGTATAAAACACTGTATGAAACGACTCCCTCTGAAGTAACGTAGTTTTTGAGAAAGAGGTACTTTCTCACTAAAATAATAAAAACTTCTTGCAAGAAGTTTTTATTCCTATCTGAAAGCACCCAAATTTGTACAACAAGGGTGTTTTTTCTTTCATCATTTTCTTGCAACTTCGATGACCAATTGAGCCCAAATTTTCACAGGCTTGTTATTTTATGAGAACACTGGTCTTTGACAATTTCCAAACGTGTACGATGCCTTTAACTGTTTTTATTTGAACAAGCACTAAGAAAATATCTCATTAATTTTTGTCTGATGGTATTAAGTATGCTTCAATACTCAACACAACTGAAAGATATTTTTAAAGACATTATTACACAGTGAGGTACTTTTAGTCAAATGAAAAACCACAAGACCATCGGACTTTCTCGGTCCTGAGTTTACTGGCAGAGGCTAAAATCACTGGCCTCGGGCCTGCAGTCCAGTGTTAACCTCCGAGCCCTGGGGTCGATTTCACAAAACTCTTCCTAACTTAGGACTAGTCCTAGGCAATGCTAAGAGATAGGACTAGTCTTAAGTACTGGTCCTAACTTAAGACTAGTCATATCTCTTAGCATTGCCTAGGACTAGTCCTAAGTTAGGAAGAGTTTTGTGAAATCGACCCCTGTATTTGCATGTAGTACTACTGATTACATCCACAGGTTAAAAGATCGGCTTGACCAAATAGAAAGTTTGCCCACAGACAGTTTAGGATGTCGGACTAAATTTCCACTCAGCCCAGATGGTTTTTCCTCCAACCTGTCATGTTCTTGATTGTTACGTGATAAGATGAGTTCATCAGATTGTCTGGAAACCTTGACATATGAGTATTTTTAAAAAGTAGTGAGTTGTACAAGCTGTGTGGAAAATTATTTTTATTGACGGCTATGATTTCAGATTTTGTTACAAAATGGATTTTTTTTTTTAAGGGAAAAGTATCAGCATTGGAAACTCTTGCATGATTCCTCTGGTTTCCGCATTTAATCTATAAATTCAATTAAATTTGTTCAGGTTTCTTTAAGTACAACCAAAATAAGTATTATAAAATCTTGGGGAAGAAAGTGACAATTTTTCCCGCACAAAATGGAAGTACATGTATTGTCAGAACTTTTTGCCAAAATTTGACTCGGGCATTCCTAAATTCAACAAGGAAAGAACTTTCCAATAAAACCACATGCGTACTTTGTGATGCAAACGGCTTTAACATTTATGTATTCTGAATATTTTCATTCTTTGGAGTAATATTACATACACACCAGGGTTTTCCCCAAGTTTTTTCAAAACTGTGGGGCATTCTGGACCCAAATTTTTGGAAGCTTGGCCAACGCAAGGTCTTCAGAATGTTTTCTACTTGGTGTTTATCTTGGTTTAAAAGCCCTACTGTGAAATCCGGAGCATTCTATATGGTTTTCTCTTGACGTTTTTGCGAAAAAGTTGGGGTTTGTTTTGGGGTTGCTTTTTTTTTTTGCTTTTTTTTATGGGGGGGGGTGTGTTTGTTATGTTTTGGGGGTTGTTTTTTTTCCGCATATCGGCACGCAATTCATGCGTATCAGCAAGCAAAACGCGTATTGGCCCGATACGCTCACTTGTGCATTGGGAGAACCCTGTTACATACACACACATGTACATAATCTGAGTAAGCTTTTACGGATTCACAAACTCTCAAACAACTTCACACTACCAAGTATCAATGCAAATTAAATCCATATGCCTCGACTCAAACGTTATGAAAATAAACTACCATGATCATTCCTCAGTAAGTCCAATAGAAAGAATCGCTAAAAAATATTTAGTTGCTCTCTTTTTGAGAGGGAAAAAACCCCACAGCATTAGGAGCGATTCCAATTGACTTAGTTATGCTCTGACCTATATGTACACGGTTGCCTACCAGTATTAAGTGACTCTGCACTAGATAGGATGATTATCCATTCTTGGAAAGTTGGTCATGTCAACAGGTAAAGACCATGCATTCAATCATACTCACGACAATATGGTACACATGTTCAAACATTGAAGAAGCCCAACAGAACCAACAGCGAAATGTAGTTGGTGCCCCTTGCTCTATCTAACTGGGTGCCCCTTGCTCTATCTAACTGGGTGCCCCTTGCTCTATCTAACTGGGTGCCCCTAGCTCTAACTGGGTGCCCCTTGCTCTAACTGGGTGCCCCTTCCTCTGACTGGGTGCCCCTTCCTCTGACTGGGGGCCCCTTGCTCTAACTGGGTGCCCCTTACTCTAACTGGTTGCCCCTTGCCCTAACTGGGTGCCCTTGCTCTGACTGGGTGCCCTTGCTCTGACCCTGCCATACTCCATCATTCATTCACTCCTCCTAACTGTTAAATTTAGGCAGCAAGTTTGTCAATTTACAGCAAATTTTGACCCGTACTCTGAATATCTACTACTAAAAAAACCCAGCTGTGGTAGTAATTGTATACCCTTTATAATATCCGGCAAAGTTTCCCAGCAACATTCCATTCATTTTTGCAAGGATTACCCCCACAGTCAAGCTGGCAAGGTCAAAGGGAAAAAAAACCTGCCAGATCCAGGCCAACTTTCCCACAACTGTCAAACTCATGAATGACTCCTATCAATGTCCGAGTCCAAGTCCAGGGGAGAGAGAGTTCCCCAAGAAGCCTTGGGGGAATCAGGCGTGGACTAATTTGTAGGAGTTTGGGATGTGGGAACGCTTGCCCTAAACTAGTCCTTACTTTATTTTTATAACTGGCATTTTGCATTCATGAATTTTGGCAGTGGTACAAATGAATGGGGTGAAAAAGGGGGAATGGGTTAGGAGTGAATAGGAGCCGGTATAATGTAATATTCAACAGTTGAAATCTAACCCTGTATGAAAAAAGCCACAAAGGGTATGATATCAATTTAGATTAAAAGAAAGGACACTTGTTTAAGAATATGCTCTTGGTCTCACCACGGTGACCTCAGGCTATTGGACATGACCTTAACTTTTTCAGTGACTAGCCAGGGGACCAGTTAGCTTGTCATTCTTTTCAAACCGAAAACTAGCCAACCGGACCACTTGGAGAGAATTTCGACAGGTCCTTTAACTGGCATTAGGCCAGAAAAC
This sequence comes from Plazaster borealis, assembly GCA_021014325.1. Taxonomy (NCBI): domain Eukaryota; kingdom Metazoa; phylum Echinodermata; class Asteroidea; order Forcipulatida; family Labidiasteridae; genus Plazaster; species Plazaster borealis. The sequence goes on along the minus strand of CM037468.1, from coordinate 14,586,074 downwards.
CACTGTTAAAGGCACTGAACACGTTTGGAAATTGTCAAAGACCAGTGTTCTCACTTGGTTGTTTCCCAACATATGCATAAAATAACAAGCCTGTGACAATTTGGGCTCAATTGGTCATCGAAGTTGCAAGAAAATTATGAAAGAAAAAACACCCTTGTTGTACAAATTTGTGTGCTTTCAGATAGGAATAAAAACTTCTTGCAAGAAGTTTTTATTATTTTAGTGAGAAATTACCTCTTTCTCAAAAACTACGTTACTTCAGAGGGAGTCGTTTCCTACAATGTTTTATACTATCAACAGCTCTCTGTTGCTCATTACCAAGTCAGTTTTTATGCTAATATATATTTTGAGTAATTACCAAACGTGTACAGTGCCTTTAAGCCAAGCCTTGTAAAAAAAACAGCTTAATAGATGGACAAACCACAAGCATAGAGACTATAGACAAACATGTTTTCAAGCTTCATGCATGACAGAGTCAAATGAGCTTGTGTACAAATAGTCCACAGATTTCTACTGAATTAATAAATAATCAATGCTTGAACAGGGTATACTTTTGGTAATTGTCAAAGACCAGTATCCTCACATAGAATATCCCAACATACATGTACATGTAGGCCCCCTATGCATAAAATAACAAACCTCTGAACAATTGGTCTCAATTCATCATCGAAGTTGCAAGAAAATAATGTTGTTGGTTTTTTTTCGCATATCGGCCAAAATTTGCGCGCATCGGCCCAAGATGCTAGCTTGTGCATGGGGAGAACCCGGGAGTGGTCATGCTTATGAGTTTGTATTTAGTTGTAAACCACAAGTTTATGTTTACAAACACACCTATACCTTTACCTGTGTGGGGGTAATATGCATTATAGAGTAGGCCCACACATGTACAGCACATAACTGTCTGTTCACACTGCACGTTCACACAGCACACATGTCAACGATGCACGTTCACACAGCACACATGTCAACGATGTACGATTTAACGGAGCTTTTTATTCTAATACATACACCAGCCGTTCTATAGCCAAACCATCTGGCAAATATCCAAATATGGGTAATGCAGACATAAATAAAGATGAAATGTTGATCAATGGTTGACATTTCCGACACTGTAGGGTCTACTTCAGGCAAGGTGACAAACCTGAATCAAATCTGGCCTCCCGATCAAAGAATTACTTGGGTGATTACACCAATAGGTTAAACAGGTGTATCATTCAAAACCAACACATACGACTAGACCATACCGGTACCCACACCAAAACAACAACACACCAGTGCAGTGCACAAGATACCCAAACCACACGTGGGTTCTTTTCGCAGAGCCCCAATCAGCAGACATGATGGTGTTTACACCAGTCACTAAACTTAAACAGCAGTAAAAACACGTCATCGAACACGCATATCACTCGCAACTTTATGAAGTAATGTACACTACATGTACATTAAATATCCAGTTAAATATTTCACAGATTTTTAGAAAAGTAAATCCTTTAGTAGCATCAACTATCCTGCCAAATTTTCACTGACAAAACGATGAAGTTTTACTTCAAAAGGGCGGGCAAGGAGCTAGGATTTAAAGGTTTTTGTTAAAATGTTTACTCCATGTAGGCCTACCGATTTGCATATATAAGATGCCTGGCCAAGCAAAATAAAACAAAAATCAGCCCTGGGCCCAATTTCATAGAGCCGCTTAAGCAGAAAATATTGCTAAACAATTTTCTGCTTAGCCAAAATAAGCAGGATACCGGTCACAGATTGTACATGTGGTATGGTATTTTGGTAAGCATACTTTTGTTGTGCTTAGCTCCTTTTTGTGCTTAAGCAGCTCTATGAAATTGGGCCCTGATGCTCCCCTACTCCTAGTTGGCTATCATGGAGACAACAGCGGAACGAACCTCATAGTTCTAGGACAGGTCATTGCCTTGGTGCCCCAAGAAACTGTCCAGAACAAATTGACAAATCCCTCATAGTCATAGATATGCCTTCAACAAGGTAAACTGTCATGCCCTTACAAGAATTAAATATCAGGCTTGCATATCAGTACAACCCCTTTATTTTTCTTGAAAAAAACCCCCCACCTATTAGATTACACAATGTTTGAAAGAAAACATGAACACATATTGGTATGATAAGTACTCAAAAAAGACTTTTGAACTAAAAAGTTCAACAATATCATATTTTGCAAAACATAGTTAGTGGCCAGAAGTTTCGACCCTAGCAGAGTCTTTCTCGAAGGCTAACTTAAATAACAACACAGTACACATCAACAGAATATACCAATTATCATATTTGGATAATTATATATTTGTCACTATCTATGCGTCCTGAAATTCACTCACTTACCCTAATAAGAGTCATTCTTGGTAAAATAAATCCAATTGAAGAGAAAATCAGTCCGAATCAAGCAGAGTGCATTTAGTTTGTAGTGAACTTCGTAAGCCAACAGTTCAATGGTAGTGCCCCAAGACCACTTAATACACTGCACCCACACCAATACTACACACACTTGTAAGCGGCTAAATAGCCCTCATGTGTGCACTGTTGTATTGTAAAGTGGATTAGCCTGAACAATACTGGTTCTGACTGCATACAAATGGCTAACCCACACACACACATGAAGCCTACCAACCACCACATGGCGTGGGGTATTATTGTACTCCATATGGGCTAGACTTTGTCTCAAGGACACGACCTTTGACCTTCATAAGACAGGTGTGTGTGGCGCTACTCTAGTGATATGATATTGGTTATGATTTCATATAAGGCAATCTTTCAACGAGACGTCACATTGGGTAATAGTATACTAGGGTGTAACAAGCAAGGACTGCCCACTCAGAGCAGGCCCCCGGGCTTTTCTAATTTGTTTGCTGCTTTGTTACTAGGGCAGACTACATGTGAAGGAATTTTCTTTTGGATTATTACTGATTTATTTTGTGGAGGTGGTTATTTATGTGATGCCTGCATAATAAAAATGGAACATCTATGCAGCTCCTTCCACCTTGATTTGAGGATTTGCTGTAATTCCGAGCCGCAAAGAGTTTGAGTAGCGACTTGAGTAGTCATTTTGTTTTTTTAAACTATGGAGAATGGATACCATGCTCAATTTCACCAAGTCAATCCCAAATACTGGTTATCATAATGCAAAATAAAAAGGAACCAGACCATTTTTCTTCCAGCTTCATTTCAAACTCTACCTGGCAAGTAGATACACACATGGTGTTACCGCAAACCAATTATATTGATACCTCACCATGCAATGCCTCAAATCCTATATAGCTTCATTTCAGTTTTTGAAAAAATTTCGGCAAAAGAGATTTCATCCGCTCTGGGTAAAGTTATAAGCCGACCTGCAGCCGATTTCACAAAACTTTACGCAACTGCGTAAAGTCCACCTGCGCAAGATTTCTTATGCTAGTGGTGCACAACTTACGCAATAAATGCTGCGTAAGTGGACTTACACAGTTGCGTAAAGTTTTTAAGAAATCAACGGCTGCTCTCTCAAATCGGCCCCTTGAAGTACACCTCTTTCAACCAATCTTTTCGAACATTCTGAGTATTTACAAATTGGATTTAAAACCTGAATGCAAACACAATAGACCACCATTTCTCTCTATAGAACCACGAATTTAAGAAAACCAATGAGTTTAATGAAATGAGTTCTAAACACCTTTTGTCAACAAGAAGCTTGTAAAGACACCCACCAGTCTATTGTAGGGGGACCCTATGTCAACAGCGACTGTAAACTTTGGCTGTCATTTAATTGCACGATGGCTAAAAACGCCCTGCATAAAATATTGACACTTGAGAAAAACAACATCTAGTGTCTGTCGTTACGGTCTATTTCTGGTGTTGGCAATAAAGCCCTGTTCACATCAAAGCTAAAAAGCCGGCATTCCTGGGAAAGTTTGCCGTGCTTGTTAAACTTTTTGAAAAAGTCCCTAATCCCAAACATCCACACCACCTTTTTAAGGCCAATCCAAACTGAAACTGCAGAGAACCCTTTTATTCAACTTTCTCTTAAGCATCCACAGATAAGACAATTCTTCTGAATTATTCATCGCAGGGGGGAGCTTCCTGTCTTCCCATCTCTGTATCTACACCCTCCCCCCCCCCCCCCGATCCACAGATGATGCTAAGAAATACTTCACGCAACATCAAGTACAATCAAGTTAACAATCCGAAGAACGTCAGCAAAAGAGATCTTTTAATTACAGCCCAATTTCACCTGCCTTAGTGATTCTTCTGTAATATTACTTTGGCAAGAAGACACGTCCTGCATAATTTATGCTCAAATAACTACTGTTGACCATGATACTAATTCCAAGTCTCAGACTTGATTATAATAGAGTCTCTGAGGACTTAGGGTAAGGGAGACCTAAATAAAACACTAGGGCCTTCAACAAGACATTGCAAGATTCTTTGCAAGGCAATTTCTCCCTCACAATAGACTGTGCAAGTCTTGCGCCTATTCGAACTTCTGGGATCATTGTGGTCCCCACCATCGTGGGCAGGATTTTGTTTGGTCAAATATTTTAGTTTAACGTAGTTTACGGCCATGAAAATTATATTTGACGTTGGGAATGTAATACTAAGTGATAAACAACATGAAAGTAACCATTTCCAGTTACTTGTAAAAAATTAAGAATGCTGCCCAATTGACGAGCATGTTGTCATTAAACCTATGGGATTGACACACACATTTGGGCGTGATTGGCAAATGGGGTTTCTAACAATAAGCATCCCTGTGCCAAGTTTTAATTTTGTTTCAATGTTCGTTCGAACAAATTATTTGCACTATACAAACATTGAAAATTTATTTATAACAACTTGCTATGGGCATTTTTATTTTTTTTAAGGAAGATTTGATTTCATATTAAAATATGGACTTTGTTCGAGTTTGTTCTCGCTTTCGATATGTGCCAGACTTTCACAGTCTATATCAATCGGGAGGCAGGATTCATAAAGACATGAGTCTGTCCCTGAGGCCCTACCTTTACTGAACAAAATTCAAAGTGACTCTTTAAAGGCACTGTACACCTTTGGTAATTACTCAAAATATATATTAGCATAAAAGCTGACTTGGTAACAAGCAAAAGAGAGCTGTTGATAGTATAAAACATTGTAGGAAACGACTCCCTCTGAAGTACCGTAGTTTTGAGAAAGAGGTAATTTCTCACTAAAATAGTAACAACTTCTTGCAAGAAGTTTTTATTCCTATCTGAAAGCACACAAATTTGTACAACAAGGGTGTTTTTTCTTTCATCATTTTCTTGCAACTTTGATGACCAATTAAGCCCAAATTGAAACAGGCTTGTTATTTTATGCATATGTTGGGATACACCAAGTGAGAACACTGGTCGTTGACAATTACCAAACGTGTTCAGTGCCTTTAAAGATTATTTTAATAACGTGTGGAGACTGAGGCACTGCCAAGCATTAAGTTGACATTTCAGGGTTTGGTTGTTTTGGCTGGAGAGAAAACCCCCGCTGTTTGAGGATAATGTCTTGACATTTCAAGATGATGACGACGATTGGTTTCGCTGGCTTGAGATGGGAGCAGATGGTCCAAAAGGTAAAGTCAGGCCACTTCCCTCAAAGCCTTTGCCTTAGGGACCCCCTTTTGGAATCAGACTTTCTTGTGTCTGTAGGTCTCTTAAAGGGATTGTATACGTTTAGTAATTGGAACCTACTGTTTGTTTCAATCCTAAATAGTTGTACATATATACCATAAAACTAACCGGTGAAAATTTCATCTCAAAAGGTGGTTAGCATTTTTGAGATATTGACGAAAATCTGGAGCGGCTAATGTCCAGGCAGGAAGATAAATCTGCAATTGGAACACACAATCTGAGAAATGTACTGTCAGTAACGCTTCTAAGATTCAAATTTTGGGGGATAAAAAGTGATGCCTTTTTCCATAAATCGCAGTACTTCAAAGTGAAAAGTTTCTCAAAATGCATTATACTATCCAAAGCTGCTATACTTCTCACCAAGTAAGTTTGTATTTCGATTACTTTTAAAAGACATTACCAAATGTATACAGACCCTTTAAGACTGAGGGGAGGTTTAAAGAAGGGGGCCTGAGAGGAATAAAGGGGGACAGCTTGGGGGTGATAGCGATGATGGAGACACACAGCCAAGGACAGAAAGAAAGAAAGAAACATTTATCCCTGAACTTGGACAACATTTGAAAATTATGGATGGTAAATGGACAATTTCTGTTTGGAACAGGTGGGGAGGGGGCAGAGGTTGCATTGATGGGGCCACCAAATTCAATATCTAAAACGTTTTTACATGTTTTGTATGTAAAAGAAGAATAAGTGAAACAGTTGGACACTCTGTGATTCAATTTTTACAGCAATTATGAAAACTTTACTCCATTCTTTATATTCATGATTATCATAGCAATGTTGAATACATGAATAACTGATTGGGGGAACGAACTGGTAAAGGCCCTTTGCGACTCCCACCGCTCCTACTAGTCTTTTTTTCGTGTCAGTGTTTGCACTTTTTGTGTTGCATTCCATCCAGAAAGCCCCAAAACACCTTGACTAAAGGCTATCCCCCAGTCTGTTTATACCAACCAGACTCTGATCAGATTGCGCTAAATACAAGGAGACACTTTTAGAAACCACAACATGGCCAGGGGGGATTAGGTGATGACCTCCACAGAGGTCAAACTATGTTGGGTTGCTGACAACAAAACGAAAGTTTGTTGTTTTGACTAGTGAGTTACACACATTCTCACAAGTGCGGGAGTTCACAAGGCATGTTGCCTATCAGAAACATTTTCTTAATCACACTCCTAGGACAAAAGGGCTGGCACGGACGGACGGACGGGACGGACGTTTGAAAGCCTGCAAATTTAACTACTTCATGGATAGTATTTCAGGCCTGATGCTTTCATTTTTGAAGAGACAAGGACACAAGGCATTTTCCTCCTTGGTAAAGCGCACCTCTAGGAGGAAATTCAAAATTTCTATTGGAACATTCAAGGGGCTCCAAGGCAATAACCAGGGGCAACGGAGGCAATTGCCTCCATTGCCTCCATGAAGTAGAAGGCTTGAACAGTGTTGGTCAAACTTTTGCATTCTGGGATCGATTTCACATCTGCACACTATAAAATGTAAATTTAAGACTCTTTAAGACCCTTTTAATGCTACCCTCAACACAATTTAAGACCAAAAGTAAGTGAATATAGCAGGGGAGAAACGGCTATACCCACTCACACTTTATGTTACTTTTATACACGCAGCGTAATTCGGTTCTTTACGAGCTGATAGGAAAATTCATTACACGCTTCATCCATTTTTTTAAAGACCTCAAATAACTTTAATTTAATACTTTTTAAAGGTTTTTAAGGCCTTAAATTTTAAATTTTGATGATTCAATTTAAGACTTTTTAAGACTTTTTGAGGATCCACAGAAACCCTGTAAGATTCATCTTTAAGATGAGTTGTCGATACCACCATAGTAATTTGTATTGTGACATCACACTTTGCTTAGCAATTAGGATTGATACACGGCTTAAGATTAATCTTAGCTCTATGTGGATCGGCCCCTGCTGTATACTACCCTGTACAGCATTGTGCAATTCACATAATTCATCCAAGTTATTGTACAATGCATTATTTATTGTGGTACTGCTTACAATAACCATAACAAATTATTACCAAATATAGTTTGAGCTTTTAAGTAATTTTTATGAACAGGAAAGTGTTTTTTTGCTTGTTGGCTTGTTTTATTTGGGGTAGAAGCCGAGTAGACATGACTTACACAGCTTACGTAGAAATTACTGGCTAACCCTGTAAGCTGAGAGTGGTGTAACCATGGAATGACATACATTTGTAATCAGTAGGAACGCCTACATGGTAGCACCATGCAATCAGGTCACGGAACGGTACACGCAAAATGCATGGGAAATTCCACGTTACATTGACTGCAGTCATCAGAAAACTGGTGGTCTAACTAATTTCCTGGACTTGGTATGTTGAAATCTGATACGACTAACGGCAAATCTTAACATAATATCAAGTCGTAAATCAATTCAGAGAAACAACTCACAATTTGTATACGTAGATGGGATTGACCAATTTTTGACCGCATGAGGGCACTTTCAGTGCTGAATTTCCTTGCATCACAATTACAATTTTATTTTATTTTGACTGCCTGTATGTTGTTTTCTTGAATCAATGACTATATAAATAATAATAATAACAATGAAAAAAACCGGTTTGTTTTACTTGTTTTGCATCACATGATTCGCACACGCCCTTATACGGTCAAAAATACTGCAAATTCCCCCAAATTTTTGTGAGCGCTGCATTCATGTCAGTTTGCAGGCTGTGTAAGACCGTGTCCGAATTGGTCACTATGGCTACGGCTGCTGGATTGGGCGTAATCATGCATTGACGTACATGAAGTCCTTAGCAATACCCTTAGCAACAGTCGTAGCTGTAGCGGTGACTGCTCTATATTCCAACACCCCTATGTTCCGACAACCCTATGTTCCAAAAAAAACCTCGTGATTTACATGCTAGGGTTAGGGTTAGGGTTAGGGTTAGGGTTAGGGTTAGGAATAGGAAATAGGGTGTCGGAACATAGGGGTGTCGGAACATAGAGGTGTCGGAACATAGGTGTGTAACTGCTGTAGCCATAGCGGGAACAAAAGAAATTTCAGTCATTGAGTTTTGACTATGCTCATTTCGTCAGCCAGGCCACACGCTGCAAGGTAGCCATACCCTAGCACAACTAGAGTGACACCATAGGGCCTATCTGTCTCTATTAATACTTCCTCGATTGTTTCCTGCATATGTCAAACAAATGTCTCTAGAATTCCTGCGATTAACTACGTGCAGACTCGTCCAAACAAAACATTGCCACACTGTGGATGACCCTAGCAATGGATGACAAAAACATCTTGAAACTAAACTCTAGTGGTACACTGTTAGTTTAGACTATACTCTTGCTTATCAGAACCAATGCCAAAACAACCCCCTCAAAGAACAAAAGGGAAAAACAAGTTGAGAAAACAACATTCCAAAATACGACAACATGAGTCATGTTTTGCACATAGAAACCAATCTTTCTGATCGTGACTCTTCCAAAGTGGGCTGATACGGGGGCGGGGGAGATGGCGTCAATTTACAAATTCATTCCAAAGACAGATTGCATCACCACGAAACTACAGGCCTATCCATTCAATCTAACCATAATCAGAAAGAAACGGAATAGGAAAAAATCTGACTCTTGAAAAGAGCGATTACAAATTTGTAAACTATTCTTCAGATAGCAAATTCAAACCAAGGATGGTGTAATTTACACTAGGACATCAGAGCTGCCAACATTTGCAGCTTGCAATCAGGGAGATTTTGTACAACAATCAGGGAGATTTTTAGAATTACATTCAACATTTAATTTGTTTAATTAATTTACACTAGCCGCTCAGAGCCGCCAACATTTGCGTCTTGCAATCAGGGAGATTTTGTAGAACAATCAGGGAGATATTTAGAATAACATTCAACATATAATTTGTTTTACCCTTACACCGATGTGTATTAAGCACTGTATACTCAGTACTTTCCCGAGTTCTGTGAAAAAAAATCCACAAGCAAATCACTCGGGTGGGATTCGAACCCTCGACCTTTGCATTGCTAGAGCAGATGTCTGACCACTAGACCACCGAGCTAGCCCGGTGGATAGAGGCAGTTTGAAACCCCTATGTTTTAGCAGCGGGTACCGCAACGATTTGAATTAATATATATTACATTCAACATAATAAGGAAAAAGTTACCATAATCGGGGAGATTTTCAAATTTGTTCATCACAACATGGAAAGATTGGTTTATTTTTTTAGGGAACTTTCTGCAGAAACAGGGAGAGTTGGCAGCTCTGGGACATCACAATCCATGTGCACACAACAAGTTTTAAAAAACCTGGACTTTCGGAAGGTGGAAAGTTGACACAGATGAGGTAGCACAATATAAGTAAACAACAAATCTCACATCTAGATCAATCAAAATCATAAAACGTTTATACTTTTGATATAAAGAAAACTGGACGCATCGTTAAACTTATTCAGCTGTTATTTTTAGGACTACTTGACTTTTATGTGGCAATTGAGACACAAACCACCCACAACATGTAAATTATCACCTGCATTCATAGTATTTCCTACCAGGACTTACCCTGAGATTTTCAAGGTCACTCTTTTAAAGTAAACAAGATGACAAAGTCAGGAGCTGCCAACATTTGCATCTTGCAACCAGTGAGATTTTCTACAACAATCAGGGAGTCATTTAGAATTACATTCAACATAATATAGGATATGAGGCATTGCATGGTGAGGTATCAATATATGTTTGGTTTGCGGTAACACCATGTATATATCTACTTGCTAGGTAGATTTTGTTCTTTGAGAACTTGTCTTGCTTATTACTCTACTGCCGCAGAGTAGAATATTCGGAATTCGGGGGATTTCTCAGTTCTTAAATCTACTTGCTAGGTAAATTTTGTTCTATGAGAACTTGTCTTGCTTATTATTCTACTGCCGCAGAGTAGAATATTCGGAATTCGGGAGACTTCTCAGTTCTGAAAAGAACTGTCCTTCTTATTAACTACTACCTGGGGTGGGAGGTAGGAAATCGGGCGGGACTGCTACTTTCGCAATGTGGATCAGGGGGACTTCTCGTTAATGACTACACTGCCGCGGAGTGAGTCTAAATAAATAGGTCTCAACGTTTCGACTAGCTTGCTCTAGTCATCGTCATTCACCATAATAGGGAGAAAGTTTCCATAATCCGGGAGATTTTCCAAATTTGTTCATCAGAACATGGAAAGATTAGTTTATTTTCGGGGGGAACTTTTCTGCAGAATCAAGTAGAGTTGGCGGCTCTGCATAGTCAGTAAAATAACCACAATTTCAGAAGGCTCTTTACCACAGGTCAGGGTTCTCCCCAGGATTTTTCAAAATAATGGGGCATTCTGTTTGTTTTAAAGTGTCTACTTTAATTATTTTTGAGTATATGTGTTTGTGCATTGAGACCTGTTGTAATACTTTGTTCCTTGTGTGGCTCCACTTGACCACAGGACCTTTTGGTTCACCTAATTTTTATTCTCTGTCTCAGTGCAAATGCATGTCTTTAGGGACCATTGCCTACAAGCTCTGCTTCTAAAATGGATCCCTCTGCAGAGTCATGTTTGTTTTAATCTTATTATACTGTTAAGTTGTATTCTTTAAACCGATCGCTCTTGCTGAGTGATTAATGTATTTTTACTCTTTGATGCTGTGGAACATAAATTAACCTTGAACCTTAAACCTAAATTTGTTGATGTTTGGCCGAAGCACGCTGAATTGAAACAAGGTCTTCAGAATGTTTTCTAATTGGTGTTTATCTTGGTTTTAAAAGCCCTTCTATGCAATCTGTAGTATTCTATATGGGTTCTTTCTTGACTTTTATTTTTAATTTTTGCTGGGGGCGTATCGGCCGAAATGTGCGCGTATCGGCACAAAATTCGCGCAGATCAGCCCGATACACTAGCTTGTATATATGGAGAGAACCCTGCGGATAAACCCTGTGGGAAAACTTTGAACAGAAACTGCAACTTCTAGAATCCAGCCAGGGAGTGGAAAGCGCGTGTCATGAATCAGGAATTTGGAAGGGCAGAGAGTGTCAGGATAATTCCTGCAATCAGCAAGATGAGGGTAGCCAGTGAAGCTCTGGTGATCCATCCAATAAACCATAATCCCCTCAGGTATTGTAATTGGTTTTTCAGGGAGCTGGAATGTTTACAAGTCATATTTTTTTTCTGATAGAGCGCAACCTTGGACTCATAAACATGGCTGGCTTAAAGGTATTGCACAGGATTTGTAAGTAAACTGCTCACAAAAAGTAAGGAAACTTTTTTCAATCCAGTATATTTGTTATTATTTAATACTCTCTTTGTATATGGTATATATCAATGCAAAGCTGAACTGTTCCTCTTTAAAATGATACCACATTTGCAATGATTACACGTTGCTGAATTTGGCTACACGAATAACAATGAGGCAAAGTCACAAATCAAATGTGCCAAAATTACCGCATGTTTGAATTACAGTGTCAATTTGTTTGTTCACACAGTAACACAAAATTGCTAATTTTGGCACATCATCGTCTAATTTTAGTCTGAAAGCTTATTGATTAGGCCTATATAGAACCATATTAAAATCGTTTGGGTTTTTTTGCTTTTGGGTGGGTTTTTTTCATGAAATATTTTCCTCTGGAATGAATCTGAGAAAACTGTATCTGAAAACCTATAAAAAAAAAAAAATTAAAAAAAATGCAACAGCTGATTTTGGTTAATATAATGTGTTATCATGCTGAAAATTGTGCATGGTTTTCCAACTTTTTTTCTCCTGACTCACAAAATGGAATTAAGCCAAAACTTTGTCATTTTGTCATTTCATGTATAGGCCTATATGGTTGATCACACAAAACATGAACACTGTCTGCAACTTTTTGTCAGCTCTACCAATCCTGTATGACACCTTTAAAGATAAGTTGAAGTGTTGATCCTACAGATAGCTCACCCAAAATGGTATTCAAATGTTTCTCTTTGATCAAGCTCATTGAGTACCTTATTGCGTGCGCTACAAAAGACTCCGGTATTATTATTAAGACAAGTTTGGCAAACTGATTTTGTAGACAAATTACAGAAAGTAGCAAAAGTGAATACAGGAAACATCAATTCTGAATTGTGGACTTCAACAACAAATATTACAGAAAATAGAATTAGCTGTTGCAAAACTGCTTACCACCCTAAAGGACCTATGGTACAAAACAAAAAAATGCTAAAGGCCTAACGTTTCCACCCTTGCAAAAACTGTTTTGAAGGCTAAATGACAACACAACACATATAAACGAGTAGACTGGTGTAACAGAAGAAGTCAAGTGGAAAGAAAAGAGACAAAGAGAAGCAGAAAGCATAAGAAAAAGCAAGTGATGATGAGCCTTTCGGACTCTGCTAGGGTCAAAACGACAGGGACCAATTTCATAGAGCTGCTTAAGCAGAAAATATTGCTTAACAATGATCTGCTAAGCAGAAATGAGCAGGACACCAGTCACAAATTGTACATGTAACATGGTAGTTTGGCTAGTAACCTCATTCTGGTAAGCGAAATTTTGTTTGCGCTTTTAAGCAGCTCTATGAAATTGGGTCTAGGCCATTAACTATTTTTTTGCAAAATAATGGCATTTCCAAATGATGATTTCCAATGAAGTTTCTTGAAGAAGTAGTCAAGAAAGGGCACAATACAAAATGCTGCGGCAGTATCATCAAAAATAGAGCAATTTGGCTGATACACTTCAATCAAATCTAAAGAGTACATTCCTAAAAACTAGTTCAACACCTACATCTACATGTTCCCTTTTCATCAATTTTGATCTGAACTGTTTGTATTGAAACAAAATCACACCCTTTTAATCTTTTTTGGGGGACAATGATCACTTTGCTAAAGGGTTACCCACAGCTGCATAAATAACCAAAGTGATCAAATATGCAAAGAGCAGTCATGTGAACGACAAATTATACACTGAAGGGAGGTGGCAATAGGTTCAAACCTGGCTGGCGATGCATACCGAAACTGGCCTGGGTTTTTTTATTCACAGCATTGTACTGATCATGTGTCCTTTTTTACACTTCAAGTACATGTATAATGTACCATTGCACTATAAAAGCATGAAGCTATAAAAAATGGTACATATATGCATGTTAGTCTATGGAGGAAATTCCCCTATCTGATCATGGAGGAAAGAAATAGATCTGGACCAAATTTCATAGAGCTGCTTAAGCACAAAAGGTAGCTAAGCAAACAAAGTTATGCTTACCAGGAGAATAAGGTTACCAGCCAAATGAAACATGTACAATTTGTGACTGGTATTCTGCTCATTTCTGCTTACAGACAACTGCTAAGCAATATTGGGCCCTGATTGCGTCCATGGTAAGTCCACGTACTGGACATGTTGCATGTAGATTTACAGCAAGGAACAGTTTTTCAGAAGTTTTTGATGCACTGTAGTCAAGGGGACAGAAGGTCTCGCTTTTACAGAAGGCGGCGCTTTGGGGAACAGCAAGGATCCTGCGAAAGACCCTCAAGATCTAAGGCTACGGAACAGAGCCTGATTCAAGGAGGTACCGGCACAAAAGAAAATGCGATCTTCCTTTTGCATGTTGTGATCAAATGAAATAATTATATTAAAAATATTTAGTTCTTATGTTATTTACATTACAATGAGGTTTATGAATTATGAGATCCGTGAAGCACCTTACAATGGTTTACGAGGTGCTACGGCGCGTTTAGCAGCCACTGCCAGAAACACCAGGACAAACCCCTTCTCTTAGCGATAAGTGTAACTGGGTTCTTTTACGTGCATTACACAATACACTGGACCTACTGCTTTACGTCCCATCCGGAGGATGGGTAGCAGTAGACACACAGGTAGTTTTCCAAGTGTTTCCATTGTTCTGAGCATGTGCGTATTTCTGAGAAAATGGATTACCTGTGGTAAGTCTGCTGCCACCTAGAAAACTAGTAACCGTTTGTCCCCTGGATTGGGTTCCGGTTGTTTTGGAGTTGTTGTTGTTGTTGTTTTGGGGGGGTTTTTGGTGGGGTTTTTTTTCTTCAGTATTTACATAGCAGTAATACATGTGGATATCATCTCCTTCAAGTTAATCACATGTACAACTCAATATTCTGAGGCCATAGCAATGTATACCTAACAATTTACTCTTTACGAAAACAACTTTATTCAACGACGTGACAAGAGAAAATCTGCCAGACATGAGCTGTCTCAGTCTGGGCAGTCGTTGATTCCAGATAAACAAAACACTTTTGCAAAAGGTTGTTTCCCAACAACAAACAACAGGCCTTGAGGATCTCTTGTAAGTCTCTGGAAACTCGGAAAGGGAGACCGTCAAACTTATTGTTTGGTACAACTTTACTCAATGGTGGTGCTTGGTGGTTCACCAGTCGCTGTTTGATCAACAGGTCTAGAAGGACATGGATTAACTTAACAGCTTGAAGAATGGTCTCTTGGATTTTGGATCCTCGGTATCTATAGTGTACAGATTGACACCCAAGGCATTATTGGAACTCTGAAGTCAACACAGTAGACTCTGATAGCACCTTGGTTTAAGTCTCGAATCAAAAATAAGTGCAACAATTTTTTTCACTCCAGTTAATTTTCTTCCAAATTCAGGCATGATGGGAACATTTTATGGAGCGCAAGGGATGGTCTACATGTACATACTGCACAGTCTTTTATAGACTTTCCAGGCTGTTTAATAACAATTTTACTGAATTTTCTGAGGACCAACAAATTTGAAAACATTAAGTAGGAAGAATATCATGCCTGCCAATTTCTTCCCCACTGAGCCTACCATTCTAGTCATTGCATTCAAACCAGGTTGGAAGGGGAAAATAGTCTGACCCCTTTTTGGGTGTAATAGGAACCAGTATTCATAATTACTATTGCATACGGGGAATATGACATAGACAATGGCAGGACGATAAAGGTTTTTATATAGAATTACAGCTTTCTGAGCATCGCTATGTAGGTAATCTTGTCATTTCTGACTATAAATTGGGATGTATCAGATCTTGGACTTCTCCAGGTTCAATCTTCCTTTACCATCTCAACGAGCTTACTCTAGTTTTCCTCTCCTCTCGACTTAACCATCTTACACTAATCTTCCTCAACTCATCTTTAATGTATAGCCTGACTCTTTTCTCAGGAGGTGCGACTGTCCTCCAAGGAGCAGACATGCATCCTATTCATTAATGTATAAGATGCTCTCAAGGTTATCTTACTCAGCCCTTCTCTGCCTTGCCTGGGAAAACGCCCCAAGTTCATTCTGAACATCAAGTGTGGCTAATTCATCATCCAACCGCAGAGTTACAATCCAACCCGCTGAGTAATACAAGATCTGAAAACGTTAATTCCACAATGCTGAGTTGCTCAAAAAGGCGTCTTTGTATGAAAGAACGAAAAAAGTGTGGAACTTTCACCGGAATAAATTTGATATACAATTTAGGAGGGAATTGGGGCATAAATTCCTCGGTTCTCGGTCTGCGCTGCAATATGCTCCGTGTTTCACTCACATGCCGAGGTCTTGGCCATCAACCTGAATTTACTATGCAATTTATCCAAACCGAGCCTTGGGGGGCACAACAGTCTGACTCCCGTTTGGTTTAAAAGAGAATCAGCATACATAACAGCTAGTGGAGACAGGGAACAAGACAAGATTGTAGCAGCATGATCAAGTTGTGTGCAACTACCTCCACAACATACTATTACCTGAGCACTTGCATGATATACCTTACGCATATGGCGTCATTTGAGTAGGGCGCCCTCACCTAGAGGTCAAAAGGGCATTGTTCATTGGCCAGTCCTGTGCGCCGTGCGTACAAATCTGTTTCTATTGTTTCATCATCGGTTTACCTCTAAGATGGCGGCTGGATGACGTCAATTCATAAGGTCTATTGTAACTTATGTGATTCACCAAATTCACGCTAAACTTGGGAACTGATTCAAAGAGCAATCTTTGCTTCGTGACCAACATGAGACGGTATGGTCTTAAAGTTTTTAAAAATTGCGGAAACCTGACACGAGCTCAGTCCACAAGTTGATGTTCCAAACACATTAAGAAATTCTAATCTCTAAATTGACTGCTATCACATTACATCTAACTTCTACGGCGGCAGATGCTGGAGTAATTTCAACGATAACTCCGGCGGCGCCAGAAAATTTGCGAGGCATCTGTCACCTCAAAAAGGGTTTCTTAATTTGATGATTTATGACTAATTGTGGAGAGTTTCTGTCTCTTACAGGTACCTGTTCTTTCGGACACCTTCTGTTTTTTCGTCAAAGAAAACATTTTCATAATTTGTGAACAAAGCAAACCAATTTTATAATTTTCTTTTAGGGCTTATTTGTTATTCAGACTTGTTCTGGTTTTGTTTTTTGTTGTTTTCAGGTGTTTTTTTGGGTTGTGTTTTTTGTTGTTTTTTTGTTTTTTATGGGGGGGGGGTGGTTGTGGAAGAAAAACTTTCCATAATTTGTGAACCAAGCAAACCAACAGATCCTTCCCATGAAATATGTAAATCGCACATCTGAAGTGTCTGTGCGTCTTCCTTATATAGTGTCTGTACGCATGCGTGAATGTAATTAGCATATTTCATGGTAAAGATTAATTTTATACAGCTTCCTTGTTATTCAGAATTGTTGATTAATTTTGTTTCCTTTACCAACCAAACACTTTTTGATATTTTGATATATTAATAACATAACAAAGAGTCTGTTTAATAAATTTTTTGTAATTATTATTATTACTAATAATTTGTAATGGTTTCAGTTTCATTAAAGGCATCGTATTTCCGTGGCGACCTTTGAAAGCTAGATGATTGAAATGAATATTATCTGTGGTGGGTTTTCGCAGTCGTAACCAAAAACTGTTTCGGTTGAATTTGGCCATCGGTTAATCACTGGCTTATAAGCGAAACAGTTATTGATTACTGCCACTAAAACGCACCCCTGTTTAAAGCCAATGATGTAGATAAACATTTCCTTTGTGATGTGTTTCATTCAAGTTAGGTATAGGTAAACAATTGTAATATTTTATATTTAATTTTTTATGCAAGTTCGCCCCAAACAAGGCTTAAAGGCATCGTACACGTTTGGTAATTGTTAAAGACCAGTGTTCTCATTAGGTGTATCCCAACATATGCATAAAATAACAAGCCTGTGAAAATTTGGGCTCAATTGGTCATCGAAGTTGCAAGAAAATGATGAAAGAAAAAACACCCTTGTTGTACAAATTTGTGTGCTTTCAGATAGGAATAAAAACTTCTTGCAAGAAGTTTTTATTATTTTAGTGAGAAATTACCTCTTTCTCAAAAACTACATTACTTCAGAGGGAGTCGTTTCTCACAATGTTTTATACTATCAACAGCTCTCCGTTGCTCGTTACCAAGTCAGTTTTTATGCTAATGTATATTTTGAGTAAATACCAAACGTGTAACGTGCCTTTAAAGCCAGTCTTGGTAAGGGGCTACAAGAAGAAAACATTTAAGATGAAAATAACTCAGGGGAAGCTGAAGGTAATTTGAATGAATGAACTCTTTCAAAGACTAATTTCAAATCTTCTCTTTAACACCTCAAGGAAATCTATTTAGATAAATACAAGGATTTTTCTTGTTCAAACATCAACTGCTACTCATGCCTACATTCAGCAAGACAATAATTACCTTTTTTTCTTTTCTATTTTGTACATGTTTATTTTAGTACGTTCAATGTGCTCACATTATTTTCAAACTTACTACATTTATAAAAACCCAACCTAGGAACTCATTACTTGTATTTTCCAAAATTGTTTAATTTGACCGCAGTCTCAGGTGCTCCACTACAGGGCCCAATTTCATAGAGCTGCTAAGCACAACAATTTGCTTAGCATGAAATTTCTTCCTTGATAAAAACAGGATTACCAACCAAATTTCCACGTGATTTTTAGGATAAGCAAACAACAGCTGAATACCAGTAACAAGCAATATGCAACACACGGAAATTTGGTTGGGAATCCTGTTTTTATCAAGGAAGAAATTTCATGCTAAGCAAATTGTTGTGCTTAGCAGCTCTATGAAATTGGGCCCAGAACGCCAGTCCTTCTCTAGATGTCACCACCATTCATACTGTATTGTATTGTTTTAAAAATGTTTGACATATTAATATTGGTCGTTAATCATTATTTATCTGTATATATGAAAGTATGAATGGAAATAAAACGAACAAACAAGCAAGTGGCTGGCATCTTCTCTGCAAAGCAATTTTGCCTATAATCATTTTTTTTCCCTCAATCAAATCAAACCAAAACCAAAACAACATAAACAGTTGGCCCACCAGACATGTGGAACTGACTAGAGAATCTCCACAACACCATGAAATTTTCATTACAGGACACTGCCATCCAATGGTCCATGCATGGATGAATATTACTCCCTGATTGAAGTAAAATAAAGCGATACGCGTCCATTATGCATGGGTATTATATTGCCATCAAATTCATCAACTTGGATATTCGAGGACTAGGCAGGACGGATAGAGCTCTTCGGATGCTTGTCAGTTCTTATTTCATAATCAAGATATTTAGTCAAGCTGGCCCACACATGTCTCGCATACTATTTATAAGCCGACCAACCTGAATAAAATTCATGCAATAACCCCTTCCGCTCAAATTCGGCACCTTTGACGTTGAGAACATACATTACGTATTTAATGCATTCGAGAAAGACTCTGCTAGGGTGGAAACGTCAGGCCATTATCAAATTTTTGCATTTATACCATAGGTCCTTTTGGTTGGTTGGTGAAGCAATTTGCAACAGCTAATTCTATTTTCTCATTTAGTTCATTTTAAAACGTCTGTAAATGCACACGAGTAGAACTCAGTTCGTTGTCGCCATTTTAACTCGCCAAGCATGTCATGGCACATGCTTTAGCTGTTGGTAAAATACACCATTTTTATGCACCTGTTCCACAAATAAATTACGGAGATGATTCCTTTGTTGACACCTACATGTAATTATGGGCTTAACTGTTTTTCAAATTGTACGCTTTAGCTCATAAGCACTGCTTTTAAAGGTATCGTACAAGTTTGGTAATGACTCAAAAAAAATATTACCATAAAAACTTACTTAGTAACAAGCAACAGAGAGCTGTTGATAGTATAAAACATTGTAGGAAGCGACTCCCTCTGAAGTAACGTAGTTTTTGAGAAAGAGCTAATTTCTCACTAAAATAATAAAAACTTCTTGCAAGAAGTTTTTATTCCTATCTGAAAGCACACAAATTTGTACAACAAGGCTGTTTTTTCTTTCATCATTTTCTTGCAACTTCGATGACCAATTGAGCCCAAATTTTCACAGGCTTGTTATTTTATGCATTTGTTGGGATACACCTAGTGAGAACACTGGTGTTTGACAATTACCAAACGTGTTCAGTGCCTTTAAAGTGTTCCTGTGTGTTGAAAGCAGTTTGAGCTGATAAACTTTCGTGTTTGTTCAGGTTTCAAACGACACTGAGAGATGATCATGCCACATGCGCATGAACCTCCACCTTGGTCATGTTCCACCTTACGTAGTAACATTACTCATACCTATGTTTAGCGCACACATTAAAGGACCAGACTATTTTCCAGCACAGCATCATTCCAGTTACGCCCGGCTCATACTTCATGCGCATTGCGAAAGCAAAGCGAACTTCCCTGCGCCGCAGTTATTTATTACTTTAAAAAAAATTGTACTTAAAATCAAAATTCACTTTGCATTCACATTCGTGTGAAGTATGAATCGGACTTTAGATTGTTCTAGAAGGGAGAACACAAGATAAGTCAGACGTCTGTTTTGGAGCCCCATGGCCCAATTTCATAAAGCCTGTAAGCACAAAAACTTGCTCAGCACAAAAATCTCTTGCTTAGAAAAAATAGGGTTACCAGCCAGAATACTATACAGTTACCATTGCTGGGACTGGTACCCCACTTATTTCTTGCTAAGCAAAATTTTCTGCTTAACAGCTTTCTGAAATTGGGCCGTGGTCTGTGTTCCAAAGCCCCCTTCAAATAACCCACATAAATCTATCTACGATTTGTTGTTATAGAGGCTTCTCCTATCAAGGAGATTTTACAATTAAAGGTTTCTTTTCCTATGGAAAAAAACTTTATGAATATATAGTGAAATTATTTTTACCTTACGGATGCTTCCCACATCAAAGTCAAAATCCTCTTCAGCGACAAGCGGCGAGGTACTCATTCTGTCTCCTCAATCAACCAAATCCAAGGCCAGTAACAAATTCAACAGTCCACTAATATATCCAAGCTCAACACCTTTGCTGATATTAACATCCACACAAATAACAACACTGTACATCCACAGATAATGAAAGAAAATGAACTAACAACGAGTCAACAGCTTGAATCCTGGTCACCATTCCATCGTTAAGTTCCAAGTGTTATGTTGATCAACTACTTCCCGTTGGAGTCATCCACAACAGCTAAATAAAAAATCCACTAGAATCCAGCTGAATATCCACATGCATCCACGACAGCCAAACCAACCCCAGACTTGTCTGGGTTTTGTACATTCATCCAGTGAAGGTGGAGGAGGAGAAAATGATGGCAGGCCGCTGTTGATGAGCATTCAAGCTCACGCATCTGACACGTGCACATGAGCATGAGTGCAAAAGACGAGAGAGAGGCATAAAACCTTACATGCAGTAGGCATCAGTGCAGCCACTCCCACTTCCACACGACAACGGCATTAAACACACACACTATGACCAATGCTCACAGAGTTACCAGCCGTACATGTATAATTACTTGTACCCATAGTGTTTTATGCGCCTTGCTTTTTTTTTCTATTCACAAAACCCCAGACTGTGTCGGAGGTTACTACATGAGGCTTCACAGGTGTGTAAAACCTTACATTGTCACCTGACAACTCCAACAAGAATCAATTGTTAGCACGATAAGCCCCAATCAACTCTTAAACATCATGTCAACATTATTCCTAGGTGAGGGTTTGTTTGCTTTGTTTTGGGGTTTTTTTTGGTGTGTTTTTTAAGCATTTTGCTTGAGCACGGACCCCCCTATCAGCACTGTCTGCAAGCACTTCATGCATATTCATGAGAGAATGCTTATGCCGCATCTCATTACATTTAATGTCAAGTACAAGTGGGATGAAACCATGGCCTTTCAAAAGAACGCAATAAACATGACATGCTGGTACATTGTCTCCAGGGCACGAGACAAAAAGCAGATAATATTCCTCATAAAACTGAAAATACACTCAAATTTGTCAAAACCTCATTTTAAAGTAATAAATGTCATCTGAATAAGTCTTCTTCTTTGTACATTTTTCTTTTTACTAGGTTTTCCTTTATTAGGCTTAATAACTTTATTTTAATGGGAAAAAAACAAAAACAAAAAACCCTCAAAATATCAACCCTTGAAAATGGCATTGACTTGAACAAGGTCAAAGTTTCATTAAAGTAATGGCACATTGTGCATGATAAAACCATACGCAAATATAAACATAAAAACTGTATTTCGCATCAAGAACATCAAGTGTCTTAATCATGTACTATATTGAACATGTTGTTATTATCAAAATTATATAATAATAAGTTTTGTATGATGGATACGTAAAAATTGACCTTTGCAGATACCTGTGGAAAAAATGCTATATGAATAAACAAGGTCAATGTGCATATATACATGTACACATGTACACATGTACATGTATGTATATCGTGACAGCACTATGTCAAGTGTACTCAAGTAAACAACCAAGTGCATATATGCAAATTTTTGCACAAATATGCTAATTCAAGACCTCCATTTTTCACTTAATGCATTTAGATACAGCTCTATGTACCAAACACCTTTAAATTCTAATGAACATACATGTACTGTATTCTAAATGTCACTAATAATATTAACAAGTTCATGACCCCACAATATGCAAATTTATGCAAGAATAAGCTAAATAGATATATTAGTGGGTACGGCTGAAGGAAGAAAACTCCATGAAATTATCAATTATCTATGCACTGTAGATTTTAAAAATCATGTTACCGGGCCATATCCCCTAAACAGGCAAATGTATGCAAACATTATGCTAATGAGATGCATAATGTTAACTTAACGACTACTCTTGCCTACAAGTACAACATACGAAAAACTATATATTGAAAGGGGTTTTTGTTCGTCTTTTTTTGATGTCCTATTTGATGTAATGATAAGCACTTTTTATGCTTGCCATGCATACAGGCACATCACAGACACTGAATCAATATTGGTTCAACCCTAATCCCAACCATCTGAATTAAATTCAAATCCCTGTGGCATTGTTATTGTTAATAGCGCCTCAAACTACATTGCTCTTTGACCGATAAGGGGTGGTTTTGGTACGTGCCAAAACTCCTCGGCCTCATTTTCTACGAATTATGGTTATGGTCGCCTGCAACAGAAATCAAGCTTTCAACAAAAAATAATAATAATAATAATAATAATAAAAAAAGTGTCTGGTACATGCATTTCAAATGTAAAGCCTCAGTACAAACAATGCAGGTCAGGGGTCAATGTCAAATTGTTAGGGCAAACCTAATTTTTGTCTCATTTCAAATTGTTTTAATGCTTTTCCAGAAAGCTTTAAAATCCCCTGAAAATTTTCTGTCTCCGACCCAACCCATTTTTCAAGTAAATTGCAAAGGACGGATCTCTTAAAGTGTTGATGCACTGCAAAACCTGGGGTGTTAAATTGACACCACGGGTGTTGTCACATATAGATACACACAAAAACACTGCAAAAACAATTACAATGGTGTTATCTTAACACCCTATGATGTTAATTTTTGATTCTCTGTTCAGTATCTTTTGCAAATATTACCAAGTTCGACTTCTTTCTCCCCTAAAAACTTGCAATAAGTTTTGCACTTTATTGAAATTGTTTTCATTGTACTTTAAAGTGTTTTTGAAGATCTTCAAACCGAAAGTTTGAAATTACAATATCATTTATAACAATAAATATTGTTTACATTCTAACATTAATGGTATAATATATCGACCATCAAACCTTTGTTTAAAAAAGAGTAAAGTTGTACATTCCAGGGTCTTTCTGGCAGGCAAGATACTACACACTTGTCATGGGGAAATTTTACATTTGGTGTCATAATTTCCACATAAATTCAAGATTTACAAAAATAACAGCTGAATGAGTTTTGAGATGGGCCCCTTTTTTCATATCAAAAGTCAATAAAAAAAACCAGTGCATACTCCATAAAAATATAAGATTAAATGTGTTCTTCCGTTGGGCTGTGTACAAATTATGCCAGCAGGAGGTCCATGCTCTGTGGCTCCTATGGTGTCATAGGTCACATTGTCTATGGTAAACTCTAGAGGTGTTAAATAAATTAATCAGATTAACATTCCTATATTAAAATCTCTTTGATGAAAATGAATATGATTATTGATTAAATCATAAATGAATGAATTCTTTCAATGCTACAATCCAGGCCTCGTTTATTACGCTGCAAAGGCACGTGGTTTATTGCTTTTGCAGCCAGTATGTGAGATGATCAAGGCAGAGCTGCCAGACTTTGCATCTTCTTGCAATCAAGGAGATTTTGTACAACAATCAGGGAGATTTTGCACAACAATCAGGGAGATATTTAGAATAACATTCAACATAATAGGGACAAAGTTTCCATAATCAGGGAGATTTTTAAATTTGTTCATCAGAACATGGAAAGATTGGTTTCTTTTCAGGGAACTTTCTGCAGAATCAGGTAGAGTTGGCAGCTCTGTAAATGTACCACTACTTTTTGTCCAGACTCATTTTTATTGTTTCATATTATTTTTATTACACTTTACACTGGAAAAAAAAAATACATTTTTAATTTTATTTTTTGCAAATCCCAAAATGATGATGGGATACATTTTATATTTGACTGTTGCTTGCTCATTTTTGGGGGGGTAAATACCTTAGACGATAAAAGTTTTCTTTCGTGAAATTAAAAAATTATTCTGCCACACCCCAGCACAGTTGAACAGCTGTTCTGGATATCACTTGTACATGTATTTTCCTTCTGCTGCTTTTTTTTTGACAGGTCGTGTGACAATCTACTTTGATAATGAGATTCCACTAAAGGATGACACTACAGCAGAGTGGGTTTCACATGTGTAATCGGCCATACGCACACAAAATACATCAAATACAGACAAGTTACAAAAGGCCTTTAAAGGCAGGGTACACTTTTGGTAATTGTCTAAAAAGCTTCTTGCAAAAAGCTTCTTGCAAGAAGTCTTTTATTATTTAAGTGAGAAATTACCTCTTTCTCAAAAACTACATTACGTCAGAGGGAGTCGTTTCTCACAATGTTGTATACTATCAACAGCTCTCCGTTGCTCGTTACCAAGTAAGTTTTTATGCTAATATATATTTTGAGTAATTACCAAACGCGTACAGTGCCTTTAAAGGCAGGGTATACTTTTGGTATAGGACAAAGACACGTATCCTCACTTAATGTATCCCAACATATGCATAAGCTGTGGAGATGTATGCTTTAAAAATGCCTGTCACACTAATTTGGCAAAATTATTTTTTTGAAATCCTAACAGTCTAATTAGATTCTTCGGTTTTGCATTTTCCGTTCCTTTGAGATGGTTAAACACTGCTTTGGAGTATCTTACGGCACATAAAGAAACAAAATATAAATCTTCATAATTTGTATTATGTACTGATGTAATTATTCTCATAAATCAATTCAGGCAGGAGTGGATTGGAACATAGTTAAGGCTGGCGATTTCAAATTGCATCACGATTTCTATTCATTGAAAATAAGTACTTGCTCAAATGTCCACTGAGGAAATGTAGTTGTTTGTTGGGGAAGAATGTTGACTTGGCATAATGTGCAGTAAAATAAACAATTCCAAGTGGGATCATGGCCCGATGTTAATGGAAGTTTGTTGGGTTTGTTGTCTCGGTCCACGCATTCTTTTAAAGGCACTGTACACATTTGGTAATTACTCAAAATATCTATTAGCATAAAAACTTACTTGGTAACAAGCAACAGAGAGCTGTTGATAGTATAAAACATTGTAGGAAACGACTCCCTCTGAAGTAACGTAGTTTTTGAGAAAGAGGTAATTTCTCACTAAAATAATGAAAACTTCTTGCAAGAAGTTTTTATTCCTATCTGAAAGCACACAAACTTGTACAACAAGGGTGTTTTTTCTTTCATCATTTTCTTGCAACTTCGATGACCAATTGAGCCCAAATTTTCACAGGCTTGTTATTTTATGCATATGTTGGGATACACCTAATGAGAACACTGGTCTTTAACAATTACCAAACGTGTTCAGTGCCTTTAATAACTTTCTATTCTGATGAAACTACACAATTTATAATGTGACTGCAATCTGACCAGAACTTCATGGCTCTGCTTACCGTAAACAAAGAATCGGTGCTTACGGAAACATGGAATTCTGCGCTTACATCAAGCGTATTTCACAGGTTCGCTGAGAATTTGTGCATGTGCATGTGCGTATATTTTTAAGGCCATATTGTTAAGGGGGCTGTGTCGTCATGCTAAAAGCAGGCCTGTGGCTCTACACAGAATTATGAACTCTCACAGTTACTGCACGTGCGCACCCTCCACCCGTATCATACCTATGAAGAGCACGCGCGGTGTGTAGTAACTGGGTGAGAGTTCATATTTCCATGTACAGCCACAGGCCTGCATGCTTTGATCATGACTGCATAATGTTTTGTGACTTATGGCCTTGCATCTCAAGTCTGTCAGATGAGTCTTCAATCCCAATAGATTCTCCATGATGAAATTGATGCCCATTTGTATAATCACACGTTCGTAATTGGACAGTTATTGACTGATGCAAGAGACTAACAGTACAAGTACAGAGCAAAAGGGTCATTGACTGAATGGACAGAGGAGAGACAGATGAAATTTATCCAGCCCTCAATGTTCATATTGGTCTCATTTCCAGGGCCCAATTTCATAGAGCTGCTTAAGCAGAAAATTTAGCTTAGAAATTTTCTGCTAAGCAGAAATGAGCAGGAAATCAGTCACAAATTGTACACGTGACATGGTAGTTTGCCTGGTAACCTTATTCTGGTAAGCAAAATATTGTTGCGCTTAGCTACTTTTTGTGCTTAAGTGGCTCTATGAAATTGGGCCCTGACCACAATGAAATAAGTTATGGTTTGCAGGCCAGGAATTTCATCTTTTGAGAGGGCAAGGCCATTTTCATTTTGCAAAGGGCACTTCCATTTGGAAAATCTTTAAAGTCTATGGGAAACATTTGAAGGGGCACCAAGGCCAAGACCAAGGGCAACGGAGGCCATGGCCTCTGTGTAATACCAGGCCTGGGTTTGTGACTCCTCCTCTCCAAGGCTTTATGGAGTTTTTATTTCTACAAGAGTCTCAGGCCACGGCCATTTTAAAGGCTTTGATAGTGGCTAAGACTGGATTGCCGAAAACTCTTATTCTATCACCACATTAACACACATTGAAGAATAGGAGGCCCATAGCAACAGCCTTAGCAACAGCCGTAGCCGTAGTCACCAATTTGGACATGACCTCACTTAGCAGAAACACATTACCAGCCAAAAGCCAATGTACTGTTTATGACGGGTTCAGTGGTTCCCTCTGAAATTTCCCTGAAAGGCAGGGTATTCTTTTGGTAATTTGTCAAAGACCAGTATCCTCACTTGGTGTATCCCACCCCAAAATATGCATAAAATAACAAACCTGTGAAAATTTGCGCTCAATTGGTATCGAAGTTGCAAGAAAATAAAGAAAGAAAAAACCAGCCTTGTTGCATAGAATTGTGTGTTATCAGATGCCTGAGAAAGGTTCATGCCTGAAGTTTTTTCAGTTTCAAATTTCTGGGTAAAAAATTACCTCTTTCTCTAAAACTAAATTACTTCAAAGGGTGTTGTTTCTAACAATGTTTTGTAATATCAACAGCTCTTCAGTGCTCTTTATCAAGTAAGTTTTTACGGTAATTAACTTTCAGATACCAAAGGTACCCTGTCCCTCCATTTAACACATTAATTATTTAAAGCAATATTTTTTTCTCCTAAGCAGCTCTATGAAACCATGCCAGTATCATGGACACAGTAGCCGGCTGATCTCTTTATGCATGTAGACAGTACGCAATCAATTCCCATATCATACCCAAAATATATACAGGAGTAAAGAAAAACTACATAAACCATGCAAATGAATCAATAAGGATCTTCCAAAGTCCATGCCGACCATGGGTAAACAAACACCACAAGCTATTGACTGTCTGCTGCTGAAACTAATGACAAGTAATAAAGGTTAGCAGCAATGTCTTTTTTTTCCTTTTCCCCCCACAACCATTGATCTTATCTAGACATTCAATTCCCATACCAATTAATTTTCTCCCTGTTAAAGGGTCTGTATGTATTGTACGTTTGGTAATGACTCTGAAAATTAATAGCAAAAAAAATAATATTAATTGGTAAGAAGAACAGCAGCTTTGGATAGGGATAATGCCTTTTGAGAAACTTTTCACCTCAAAGTACTGCAGTTATGGAAAAAGATATCACTTTTTATCCCCAAAAATTTGAATCTGAGGAGCGTTACTGCAGTAACGTTTCTCAGATTGTGTATTCCAATTGCAGATTATTCTTCCTGCGTGGACAACACCGCACCAGATCTTCGGCAATATCTCAAAAACTCTACCACCTTTTGAAATGAAATTTTCACAGGCTAGTTTTATGATATAGACTACAACTATATAGGATTGAAACAAACAGTGGGTTCCAATTACCAAACGCATACAATCCCTTTAATATTGGGGTAAAAAGTAGGCAAAACCCTGCTGGTCATAAACTAAATCAATTGGGAGGCAATCTAAGATTTGTACATTAAGAAATGTTTATTGTAATGCTAAATTACGGGCCTAGAATCTTATCTTTGAGAGGGCAAGGCCATTTTCATTTTGCAAAGGGCACTTCCATTGGAAAGTCTGAAAGTCTATGAGAAACGTTTGAAGGGGCACCAAGGCCAAGACCAGAGGCCTGTGGCCTCAGTGGCCACTGTGTAATTTTCAGGCCTGAAATAAGGAAAATTGTCTTTTCATAGGGGATTTTAAGCTTTGTATGGTGGAAATACAAATTAAATCATTCATATCAATAGCTGATATTAAATGTTTAATTCCTTTAGTTGAAATTATTGAAGAGCAAATTTAACGCATGCTGACATTACTGTACAAATATTCTGATGTCTTTAAAATTCCTGTGAACATTTACAAATTAGACCCCATTACGCTTTCAATCACCTCCAATTGAATGTATTGATTTTAAGAGTCAATTTCAAATCAAACAGTCACAAGCAAATTAACAGCAAATTCAGAAAAATACAAAATTCATCTTCCAATTCAGTTCAAGAAATTTTCCCCCATCAATCACCCACCCAAAAAACAAAAATGAAATAATGAGTTATGGAGAGGGAAATATATAAACTAATCCGTTTTATACTCATTCTATCAGTTGCCTAGCAACCGGGCATCTCATTATAATATTCACTGGCGACCCTCACACAGTAGCATTGTACATGTACATGCCTTGAAGTATACATGTATAAATACGTGACACCCTTTCCTTGTTGTACATGTACATTATTATGTATGTCTAGACTATCTATTCCTACAGTGCTACACATTGAATATTACAGAAGTGAAGTGTGAGGCACAGTTGGGTGAATTTTTAACTTGGGAGCGCCACAGTTCTGCCTCCGTAAGATGCACCGTAAGAGATTCACTATGATAGAGTGGCCGATAGTATTTGAATGATCGTGACAAGTTGACATTTTGTTTCTGTTGGGGGGGAAAACACCGGAAATTGCACCCACGGAAAAGTCTTAGGATACTTTGATCTACAAGTACTTAAGCATGTACATTGATTATTAACAAAATAGTGCTTGCCGAGGCAATAGTAAAAAATATCTACAAAACAAAAATTGTAAACCTTTGTCGCAGTGTTAAACAGCCCAAAACTTGAACAATGTAAAATGAGTTAACCATAAAACAGTCCATGTAAATAAACTAGTTTAAAAAAATGAAAGCACGCCAGTGGACTGAATTTTTCCATGTGCATCTCTTTGTACGACAACAACAAAAGCAATGAGAATTTATGCTTTTATCTCAACAATATTTTGGATATTTAAATAAATTTCCCATTGGTTTCGTTCATTTCCTTTCCAGAAAGTCGATGGTTTGAATAAACATTTCCCAAAACTAAAGCAGTATCTTCAATGAAACTAAATATTCAGAAATAACCCGTCAAGAGACAAGTTAAACCCACAAACCAAGATTACCAAATTTGTCACAGAGACTAAAGTCCTGGTTTAATCCCAAACGCATCAAAGATGCTAGGTCCAATTTCTCGCCAATTTGACCAGCAAATTTAGATTTCAATCTATTAATAGCTATTTTTTTATAGATTTGAGAAAGTTTTAAGCCTCCTTTTAATGTGTTACTCCAAAAAAAATCTACCAATGATAAGTGGTAGTTAATTAAATACTAAACATGAATTGTCGGGATCCCGTCTATATCTGACATCCATCAGCAATGTACAAACAATTTAGCATGTTACATGTATATTGTGCATTGTCTGTGGCATGATCCAAACATTTTTGTATTTTTTAGGGGTGATAGTCACTGACAAGTAACTCTGAGACTGCGATCCAGATCTTAGGAGGTACATTGAAATGATGGCATTTCCACCTTTTGATCACCCCTGGAGTTTTAGATTCCAAGGAGCTTCTGGGAACAGTATCCTTAGTGATAGAGAAGTACATCAAAGAGCATGTCTTTTTGTACTTAGAGAAAAATACAGCATTTGTTTGTTTACCAGGCAGACTTTAACCCTTTCATGCACCATTCATTTTAGTGATAAATCAATCATATCGACACATTAATTGTGAACTTGTTTTTTGCAAATGGCGACACCCCAAAAAATAGGTCGCAATAGCACCCTCAAGAGTTCTCTTTCCCATTCTGAAACCTGTGTGGCCGTACGATCTTTGATTTTCGTTTTACAACTATTTTTTAAAAGGGATTTAATCCGGTCACTAGCGACCGGTCAGCGAGTGAAAGAGTTAAAAGTCTAGACTCAGAAAAAAGTTTGAAATTTCTCATTCCTGAAGTTTTTAATTTAGAATGGAGAGGCGGTTTGAGAAGAAACCATTTACCCCTAGGTTCCAAAAACCAGGTTCTCATAACTTTGAAAATTCTAAACAGTTCTCAACTTGTTCTCATTGTGGAAAATCTGGGCATATAGCTAGAAACTGCTGGAATAATCCAAACCGTACTTCAACTGAGACACCATAATGTCAGAATTCCCTTTTTTTGTTCCCCTCAAAGAGTTTATTGTAATTAAGTAAATTACTCTGGATAATTCCATTGACGAACTCAACCAATTAGTAAATAGATATCTTCCACTCCAAGTTGGTAAATGTATTTTGGACTAATTTAATCATATTCATTCTGGCTAGGAATTGTAAATACTCAGAAGTGAAAAGAAGTCGAGTGGTGAATTAAATTGTAAATAATAATGTAAATATTACATGAGATTGTCCCTGTTGTAATTAATTGGTGTTTGCAATCTAATCTTTGTTATCTTTCCGGTCGCAGTGCAAATGGCCTTAGGGCAAACTGTGACATTTAAATTCATTCAGAGAAAAAAATTATTTACCCAAAAGAAATCCTTCTGGTGAAAATCAGGGGAAAAATTCCATCAATCAATTCCAACCTTTTTTCAGTGTACAGTATCACTCTACTACTAGAGCAAGAAAAATCGACATGGATTCGGGGGCCCCTATTTTTCCCTTGCATATAATTAGCCACACGGTAGCATCTCTGCAAATGTCACAGCTTGTGCATTGAGCAACCGTTCAGTCTACATGAAATACAATATGGCATTGCAATCTACACGTACAACTCAACAGACACACACACCCACCCCATTGAATATTCACAACTGACTTTATTGCTTCTCATTAGCATGGACATGACCTGACAAGAGAGGGCGGTAGACAACATTTCTAACTCAACGGGGTGTGCCTTATTTTTAGAATCGCCGCATGTGGAGGTAATATTGGCTGACGAGTGAAAAGGTTACCAGTGAAATATCTGCTACATATTTGAGTTACATTTCAAACAGCTGCTAAGTGGGTAAACATGCTTAACAAATGTTATTGGTTAACCAATAAATGGATCAAATTTGTATTCACTTTACTAAGTTGTCTATGTAATAGTGCTCTAGAGAAAACCCACAGAAAATGTTGTCAAAATATTTGTTTAACAACATCGAATTTCGGACACGCGAGATGAAAACTAATTGTATGACTCATTTCTCAAAGACGCATTTCAAGCAAAAATATTTTAAGGGAAGTTTTCCACCATGACCATCTTTATACCATGTAAGTTATATTTTCACTCTTACCAATGGTGTGTACACCCTTTAAAGGTATTATACAGGATTGGTAAGAATTTTATAAACATTATTGTTTAATTTTAGTCTGAAGTTCATACCAGAACTATTTTTTTCTGTGAAATATTTCCCTCTGAAATGAAGTCATATTTGAGAAAACTGTATCTGAAAACCTATTTAAAAAAAACACAACAGCTGACTTCGGATGTGACAACCAAAATTAAGGACAATGTGTTTACATGCTGAAAATTGTGCATGGTTTTTCAGTATTTTCTCCCGACTCACACATAGGATTAAGCCCAAATTTTCACAGGTTTGTTTGTATGGTTGATCATTTTAGCTCCATGATCACACAAACCATGAACACTGTCTACGACTATTTTGTCAGCTCTTCCAATCCTGTATATAATAATACCTTTAAAGGCACTGAACACGTTTGGTAATTGTCAAAGACCAGTATTCTCACTTGGTGTATCCCAACATATGCATAAAATAACAAGCCTGTGAAAATTTGGGCTCAATTGGTCATCGAAGTTGCAAGAAAATGATGAAAGAAAAAACACCCTTGTTGTACAAATTTGTGTGCTTTCAGATAGGAATAAAAACTTCTTGCAAGAAGTTTTTATTATTTTAGTGAGAAATTACCTCTTTCTCAAAAACTACGTTACTTCAGAGGGAGTCGTTTCTCACAATGTTTTATACTATCAACAGCTCTCCGTTGCTCGTTACCAAGCAAGTTTTTATGCTAATAGATATTTTGAGTAATTACCAAACGTGTACAGTGCCTTTAAAGCAGATACTTCTAGCAGTCATCCATACTTAATGAAGTTATTCATTTGCAATTCAGAATGATTTCCTACCCAGAGTATGAATAAGGGAAAACTCCATCACAGCAACAACCCCTAGAGAAAGAATTCTTGCAACGGCTTTGGCAATCACCAACTGTCATTCTTGTTGAAAAGAAATTCTCTACTGTTCAGAGAAGAAGTTGGCAGTTTTGTGAAAAACCCTTCAGTTCGAATGGGAATATTAGTTTCTGCTGTAGTTTCATCAAAGCCAGAGGAATTACTGAAAAAAGCACGCTACTGTATTTTTGAAAGCAACATTTTGTGCAGCAAATTTCCTGAATTTTGTTTTCCTTTGTCTTTATATTTAGTGTCAGTTTTTTTATTAATTTTTGTATTTATTGCTAATTTTGTTTGTGCTTGTCAGTTGATGTGCTTGTCAGTTGAATCTGGAGCGGTTGTGTCCTTGCAGGAAGAATAATCTGCAATAGGAATGCACAATCTGAGAAACGTTACTGTCAGTAACGCTTCTCAGATTCAAATTTTGTGGGATAAAAAGTAATATCTTTTTCCATAACCACAGTACTTTTTAAGTGAAAAGTTTCTCAAAATGCATTATACTATTCAAAGCTCCTGTACTTCTTACCAAGTAAGTTTGTATTGCTATTAATTTTCAGAGTCATTACCAAAAGTATACAGACCCTTTAAAGATGCTATCACTTTGCATTTTCCCTGAAAGCACTTGGCGCGTCGAAATCAAAATCTGACCTTTGACCTGCATGTGGCTAAAAAATAGTATACCACACCGATAACTAAAGAATAGTGTGCATGGGGCTAGTAATTAGGCCTGTGCAAGGAAAACAGAGAGTATTGATGTTTTCAAATCCGGGCTGAAACCTT
Source organism: Plazaster borealis (assembly GCA_021014325.1). Lineage (NCBI taxonomy): Eukaryota > Metazoa > Echinodermata > Asteroidea > Forcipulatida > Labidiasteridae > Plazaster > Plazaster borealis. The sequence goes on along the minus strand of CM037468.1, from coordinate 14,552,318 downwards.
TTTTTTTTCGAAAGGCATTTTTAAGATTGTATAGACACATGTTTTTGTTATTGTTGTGGTTTTTATTATCCCTAAAGGTCTCTTTTTAGCACTTCTTTTCCATTTTCTAATTTTTCTTCTGGACTTAAGTTTTGGTGTATGTCTCTTTTTACAATTATTTTATTAGTGGTCACAGCTGGTCTGTTTTTACATTTACTTACCTTTGCATTTTAAAATATTCCATATTTCTATAATTGCTTGTAATTTTTCGCTTGTAATCTTTTGTGATTTTAAAGTTATTTTTATACCTTGTTGTTAATTCTGATAATGACTTTGTGTTTATCTTTAGGGTTTTTGTTTTTTAAATGTTACTCTGTAAGCGCCATGGAGCATTGTTTTCGATTGATTTGGCGCTATATAAATTTTTACTATAATTATTATTATTATCAAAGGAAGGTTTAACAATGAAACCAATTTCTTGAGCGAGTTTAAAAGAAAGGACACACTAACATTGTTCAGAGACAGCGAAATGAGAGTTTAAAGGGATTAGTTCTTGGTAAAGGTAAGGGTAGACCTGTTTCAATTATTAACATAAAACTCATTAAAAATAAACATACGTACTTCATGTACACATTAGTCTGGCTCGAATGTTAGTATCTATAACAACCCATTCCAGAAACTTTAAAGTGGCACCAAGGCAAGTATCACAACTTATTTTTCTCCCCCCCCCCCACCACCAATGAGTTTGAAGCACAATTGAATGGTTTGATACATCAAAGCCCCCCCCCCCCCCCCCGAAATCAACAAAATTCCCGCTTGCACCCCCCCCCCCCAATGTCTGGTTGAATAACTGCATTCAAAGTGTATAAATTATTTTAAATGATAGACAAACACCATGACACTAAATCTTGTGAATCTAGACTACTAACGCAAATAATATATATGAAGATATGCATTCATTCCTTGAAGCCTCTCTTCATTAAGAAACGAGATCAGATTTATTTCATAATAGAACAATCCCCTCTCAAGTACCATCCCCTTAGCGCCTTGCCATCCAGACAAAACGCCGAGAAGATCACGGTCATATTTCAGTCAGCATTATCTAACATAAACGCTGGAACGCGATGAGAATAATGGAAGCAACACATTGACGCTTGCATATAGCCGTTGACTTATTGTCATTTGCTATGCAGCACTAGCCTGGCATGATAATGAATGAGGTGTCAAGGTGGATACGAATGGCCTATATGCATAATTTATTTGTGATTACAGAATATCAGGCTAGCACTCTGAGGAATTGCTTTGCATATAAGTGTCAGCCAGAGGGGGTGTCAGTGTGTCTTTTTGACACCCTGTTTTAAATTTGGACACCCTGTGTTTTAAATTTCCAGAAAATTTGGACACCCTTTTACCAAATCCTGGCTAAAACCTTCTTGCTTTGCATAAGAAGAAAGCAGAAGGAGCATTTCCCCAAAAAATATTCCAGGGTTCTTCTTCTTGTTCTGCTCATGCAGCTTTGTCATAGATGTTAAATTTGCATCGGGGATAAAGAATATTATTTGGTTTTACCCGTACACCGATGTGTGTAAAGCACTGTATACTAAGTACTTTCCAGAGTCCTGTGAAACAAATCCACAGGCATACTACTCTGGTGGGATTCGAACCCATGACCTTTACCTTTCTAGAGCAGATGTCCTACCACTAGACCATCGAGATAGCCCGGTAGTTAGATGCAGTTTCGAATCCTACACATTAGCAGTGAGTACAGTGCTTTACACACATCGGTGTATGGGTAAAACCAAATAACAAGCTTTGTGAAGTTCCCTGACTGAGACAGTAATAATGGATACTGATTATCAGTGTATAAAAAAATGGGCCAGACTATTGATTTAAATTTACAGAAAACACCTTCTGACTCTCAAGATGGGTGTGCATGGCCCCAATGTCAGGCATTTATAGTTCTGACAGAGTTTTGCTTTGCAGCATTGGATCTATCATAAGTCAAAAGCTTTCTGCTTTTTTGAGATGCCAATTAACAACTTGAAACAAGACTATTTGAAACGCACTTGATATAATGGCTATTAACATCTGGAGAGTAAGACTACTTTAAACTCCAGCTTCAAACATGTGACCTTCATGGCGCATCAAGTATTCACATTATTGTTGGAATTGCAATGCAATTTCCCCTTAAAGGGAAGGTAGACGTTTGGTAATCACTCTTCAAATTAATGGCAATAAAAACCTACTTGGTTAGAAGTACAGCAGCTTTCGATAGTATAAAGCATTTTGAGAATCATCTCACCTCAAAGAAATGTGGTTATGGAAAAAGATATCAGTTTTTATCCCCCAAAATTTGAATCTGAGAAACATTACTGTTTCTCAGAGTAATGTTTCTCAGATTGTGCATTCCCATTACGGATTACCACTCCATTTTTACGGCGATATCTCAAAAACGCGACCACCTTTTGAAATAGAATTTTCACAGGTTAGTTTTATTGTATATATCTACATTTAAATATATATAGGATTCAAACAATCGAACGGTTTCAAAAACAAAAGGTAAACTTTCCCTTTAAAAAAACATGTACATATAAGTTCCTTTTAACATAAATTAAGTCAATGACAGAGTTCCACTGATCACTTAGTTGAGTCGTGCATGGGTGATCATGAAGTGAATGTACTTTTATTTAATGGGATTCTACTACAATTATTCCTTTTTACATTTGCAGTCATTTTTCACAGAATGTATTTAGGGGTTCTCCCCATGCAAAAGCTAGCGCAGGCCTGGAATTTCATCTTTGAGAGGGCAAGGCCATTTTTCATTTTGCAAAGGGCACTTCCATTGGAAATCTTTAAAGTCTATGGGACACTTTTGAAGGGGCACCAAGGCCAAGAACAGGGCAACGAAGGCCGTGGCCTCCGTGTAATTCCAGGCCTGTAGCGCATCGGGCGATATGCGCGAGATGCGTGCCGATAAGTGCAAATTGCTGCCGTAAAAAAAAGGGGGGGGGGGACTTTTTCTATTTCCCTTTCTCTAATTCCCTTTTCTCTAATTCCTCAGAAGGGAATCGTTTTTTTAAAATGTTATACATTATCAACAGCTGCAATGCTTCTCACTGAGTAAGTTTTTATGGTCATTATTTTTTGAGGGAGTAACTACCAAAAGTAAAATCCATAACAAAAATCTTAATTCAGTGTATCACATGATTTGGATGAGTCTCAAAACATTTAGAGGGCCTGGGCCAAATTTCATAGAGCTGCTTAAGCATAAAATATTGCTAAGCACAACAAAATTATGCTTATCAGAATACAGGTTACCAGCTAAAATACCATTTTATGTGTATAAAATGTAACTGGTATCCTGCTTAGCTGTGCTAAGCATAAAATATTGCTAAGCACAACAAAATTATGCTTATCAGAATACAGGTTACCAGCTAAAATACCATCTTACGTGTATAAAATGTAACTGGTATCCTGCTTAGCTGTGCTAAGCAGAAAAATGTTAAGCAATATTTTCTGCTTAAGCAGCTCTATGAAATTGGGCCCTGGTGCTTCTTTCTTGAAAGGGCAAGGGCACAAAGGCGCTTTTCTCCTTTGTAGAGGACACCTCTATGAGGAACTCATATTATGATCAGGGGCATGGAGGCAATAGACCTTTATCATGGTGCGGCCATCTTGATTTCCTCCCATTCAACTCTATGTAATCAAACCGAGGCTGGAAGGGAAAATAGTCGGGTTCCTTTTTGTACAATGAATATCAGCATCCATTAATGTGAAAGGATACAGGGAACATGACCAAGATGGTGGCAGCATGATAAAGGTCTATTGCCTCCGCTGCATCCATGAAGCATTCAGACTTAATTCACGTTCACAATCTCCCTCAACTTGACAAAAAAAACAAGGATAAAGCTATGCCTGTATGCACTGGGTAGATCGGAGACCTTTGATTACGCCCAAACTAAGGGGCCCCCTGTCCAGGAAAATATACATTACGTGAGCACAGCTCTGCCTGATAAGCCCTCTCGTCTACAGGGCAGCGACAGCTCTTGATTAAAACGCTAACTTCTCCTGCCTCTATGCCCCCCCCCCATTATCAAGTCCCTAGATTTCAATAAACGATACTGCATAGTAAGTGTACACTTCATAGATCACCACAAATGGTCTTGTTTTACCTCCTGGTAAAATCAGCTGATAAAAATCAGCTTACACATGTTAGTCAAAAGACTATGCAAGTCTCTCGCATATTTGAACTTCCGGGACCATTGTAGTCCCAACCATATGGAGTTTTACGTGGGCGGGATTTTGTTTCGTCAATTATTTATTTTAGTTCAACAAAGTTTTTGGCTATGAAAATTTTATATGCTGTTGGGAATGTAATACTAAGTGATTGACAATGTGAAAGTATAATCAATTTAACAAAATAATGAACAAAACCTGAAAAAAAGACTTGACCTCCAGTTCTGGTTACTTAAAAAATTAAAAATTTGCCCAACTGACGGTCATGTTGTCATTAAACCTATGTCATAGATGCACACATTCGGGCGTGATTGGCAATTGGGGTTTCTACCAATAAGCATCCTCGTCCCAAGTTTTAATTTAATTTCGATGTTATTATGAACAATTTATTTGTATTATACAAAAACTGATTTATTTTTATTTTTATAATAACTTGCTATGGGTATTTTTATTTTCAAGAACTTTGTATAAATATAATTTAAAAATGAAAAATTTGATTTCATAGAAAATTATAGTCTTCGTTCAAGTTTTTTTCTTGTTTTCAATGAGCGTGAGACTTGCACAGTCTATAAGGAATCAGTGGTGAATTTTTACATTGGGTTAGGCTCCAACCACCCCTTTAAAGCAGAGATCTCACATCGGCAATCAGTCAATAGCAGAATTTATTTATACCCAAACAATTTTTTTAAATTTTACGTGTAATGAAAAAAAAGCGATCTTGTTGTTTATCACTTGGATCATTTCAAAATGCCTTTTTAGAAAGGGACAGCTACTATTTCAATTTGAGACTTGAATTGCTATAAATAGAAATATCAAGCATGTAGGGCAAAACATGCTTTTGTACCAGTGTACATGTAAGGGGCCATTCAAAATAAAATTATGCGGAACATTTATGACAATTTGTTTTGAAATTATTTTGACCCACACCCACTCATCGCAAATTGTGATTTTTAAACACTGACTGAGTATTTAAAATACCCCATTTACAGGGCTCGACTTAGGGAGGAAAAACCTAAGAACGCAGGACTTGTAGCTCAAAATGTTTACTGGACCAGAAAATGTGTGTACAAGACCAGAATAACAATGAATAAAAACATTCCTGATTCCTGACAACATGCTTTTAAAGGCTTTGAACACGTTTGGAAATTGTCAAAGACCAGTGTTCTCACTTGGTGTATCCCAACATATGCATAAAATAACAAGCCAGTGAAAATTTTGGCTCAATTTGTCATCAAAGTTCCAAGAAAATGATGAAAGAAAAACACCCTTGTTGTACAAATTTGTGTGCTTTCAGATAGGAATAAAAACTTTTTGCAAGAAGTTTTTATTATTTTAGTGAGAAATTACCTCTTTTTCAAAAACTACGTTACTTCAGAGGGAGTCGTTTCCTACAATGTTTTATACTATCAACAGCTCTCCATAGCTTGTTACCAAGTAAGTTTTTATGCTAATATTTGCTTTGAGTCATTACCAAACGTGTACGATACCTTTAAGTATACTTCATTACTCAATAGAATTGAAAGCAATTTTTCACACTCAAGGTCAACATTTGAACGTAATTTGTTTCCGAGGGAAATATCACACAGTGAGGTACAGTTATTCAATTGAAAAACACAAGACTTGTCCAGTCAATTCTTTCAATTCTAAAAAGTGCACAAATTCTTTCAATTCTAAAAGTTCTTTCAATTCTTATATACCTGTTCATGTATGTTGTCTTGTCATTTAGCCTTCGAGAAAGACTCTGCCAGGGTCGAAACGTCAGGCCATTAACTATTTTTTGCAATTCTAAAAATTGTACACATTCTTTCAATCTGTAAACGTTGTACAAATTCTTGGACAAAAATATTCCCTATATCCCATAACATATCTTATAAAATGAAAAATTTAATAACACTTTGAAAAAAAATAAGACAGCCAGTAAAAGAGCCTGTTTCCTGTGGAAATTGTTTTCTTTTATCAAACCTCGGATGATTTTTTGTTTTTGTTTTTCTGAAACAGAATATCATAAATGGTCTTCAACATCACCTCGCCTCATGCATACTTGTTTGCTTCCCAGGGTAAACTATTTTTACAAATTACTCTCTGCCATTTCCAAGTGTCATCCCTGTGTGACAAGAAGCTCTCAAAATGACCGGCATCTTCTTGAGCGAAAAAATCATTGACACGACTGCAACAAGGCACTAAATGAGGAAGTCAATTTTCTATATAACAACATATTTGATGATGGCATTGAGCCTCACAGTATGGGTTGATAGTCGCTTTGATATTGCCAGGCGATGACGTGATTCACAGCATGAGATTCTAATTTCAAGCTGTGCCTGGAATAAGAGTTTAAAAAAATGTGTAAATGTACTTCACATGTTTGTTTTTTCCCCCGTTTGTTTTTTTCCTGAAGTAGAAATACTCGGTTTGGATTTCCACAGCTTTAAATACCTTGGCACAAAATAACCTACAACAAAAATTATGAAAAGTATGTTTCAAAGAAAATTCTAAATAAACAGCAAGCATTTTTTTGTACTTTTTCTTTGCTCTTGTAGTATATTTTTTAATTTGGTCTTCATTTTTAAGGAATATTTTAAAGGTGCATATCTGTTTTACATCTGATGCTATAAGAAAAGACATCTTGGTTTGTCAGCCATAAATCTGCCTTAGGAATGTTAGAACTTTATTTCTTATTTTCATGTCATTAACAAGAGGGTCAACGTTGAACATTTGACGCATTAGGGAACACGCAACATTACATCACCCTTAAAGGCACTGTACACGTTTGGTAATTACTCAAAATATATATTAGCATAAAAACTTACTTGGTAACGAGCAACGGAGAGCTGTTGATAGTATAAAACATTGTAGGAAACGACCCCCTCTGAAGTAAGGTAGTTTTTGAGAAAGAGGTAATTTCCCACTAAAATAATAAAAACTTCTTGCAAGAAGTTTTTATTCCTATCTGAGAGCACACAAATTTGTACAACAAGGGTGTTTTTTCTTTCATCATTTTCTTGCAATGTCGATGACCAATTGAGCCCAAATTTTCACAGGCTTGTTACTTTATGCATATGTTTGAATACACCAAGTGAGAACACTGGTCTTTGACAATTACCAAACGTGTTCAGTGCCTTTAACAAGAGGATCAACGTTGAACATTTGACGCACCAGGGAACACGCAACATTACAGCTCCTTTAAGGATCTTGATAGAGCATCCTCAGGTATTTAATCTGATTGTTTGGGAAATCAACAGCTAGCACTTATCTCAACACACAATCGTTCAAGGAATCATATCTTTTACAACCCCCCTATTTGCACACAATCAGAGTACAGCATCTTAATACTTATTTTAAAACATAGATATTTTTGATGATCACAGATGCTATTGCTAAGCCAACGATGGACGTGTACAGTTTCTAGGGACTTCAAAATGTCAAAACAATGAATATTAAGTGAAACTAAAAATAAAATGCTTTAGTCTCAAGTTGTGTACATGGATCATGGAGTAAATTACATGAAGCCTGATTATGTCAGGCCTGGAATTTCATTTTTGAGAGGGCGAGGCCATTTTCATTTTGCAAAGGAAACTTCTGTTGGAAAATCTTTAAGTCTGTGGGAAACTTTTGAAGGGGGCACCAAGGCCAAGACCAGAGGCAACAAAGTCTGTGGCCTCCGTGGCCTCTGTGTAATACAGGCCTGTATTATATATGAGACAATATTAAGGCATACAGGGATTGTAATGTGATACTTTTGTCCAACATAACCTAACCCAAGTTCAATGAGTTGTATTTTAAATCTGCTATTTGAGCTTTTGAGCTACAAACTGTGATTTTGAATACAATATTAAATTTCAAATCTTGTTTTATTACAAAAACCATACCTTAAGTCTTTATTTTTATGACCGTTTAATTCATTATTTTGGTTTTGTTCTATTTTTGATGAAGCCCGAACTCAGTCGATAGGTAAATTCAAATTCATTTACAGGTAGATGCAACATAAACTGAAGCCATCTTTCCCAAAACAAATCCAAATCATGTACCGAAACCACCCCTGGTCGGGGCTAGAAATGACATCCAAGAAAACAGCACCTTTGACCTCACCCAGCATGCATCTTGCCACCAGCTCCTCGGAGACTCAAGGACTAAGATAACTCTCATACCCCTTGGGGCAAGTCTATGTGACACTCATCATTCCATGACATATACATACATGTACGTCTGCCATTTGCCATCAAAACCATGTGTTCAGTTTATTGATATTTAACTACCATTGTGTATTTATAAGAACTGATCTGTATGGAGTTCATGTATATATCAATGTCTTCCGAGCTTTTTCATTTATTTATTCTATCCAGTAATGATCCCTTATGCATGTAAGCACCAAATTAGGCCGCAGACCGCCATTGGCCATTTGGCATTTCGCCTCCCGATACAAGCGTCTGGTGATACAGCTGACAGAGGCCAGTTCACATTATTTTCTTGTTAGCATAATTATACATATGACCCGACGTCAACTACGTGTGAAGACCACAGCTCTGTATACAGTCATTCTACATTGATTCATCTTTTCACCGACTCTTCGTTCCACATTCATTAGCTCTTAGGGATGCATTTAAATGTAAATTGACTTTGTTCCCGCCCAGCACAGTTATAAAACGACAGGCAGTAAGACATTTCAGTGTGCATCAAATGCTACTCAGTGTATTTCCTACAATGAAATTGACGTCTTCAGGATCATTTCCTATTAATAGATAAAATCTTACTTCCATTATAATAGATAAGCTTTCAAGCAATCACACTACAGTAGTTTCAGCATAGACCAAGGGTTTCAGGAAGACCATGTGCATTCCAACCAGTTTTTGGAAAATTGTTAACTCACCATTGTCAATTTCATTTTTAAAGGCAGGGTATACTTTTGGTAGTTATCAAAGACCAGTATCCTCACTTGGTGTATCCTACCATATGCATCAAACCACAAACCTGTGAAAATTTGGGCTCAATTGGTCATCGAAGTTGCAAGAAAATAATGAAAATATAAACCACCCTTGTTGCATAGAGTTGTGTGTTTTTAGATGCCTGAGGAAGGCTTCATGCCTAAAGCCTTTCTCAGATTCAGATCTTTTGGTGAAAAATTACCTCTTTCTCTTAAAGGCACTGAACACATTTGGTAATTGTCAAAGACCAGTGTTCTCACTTGGTGTATCCCAACATATGCATAAAATAACAAGCCTGTGAAAATTTGGGCTCAATTGGTCATCGAAGTTGCAAGAAAATGATGAAAGAAAAAACCACCCTTGTTGTACAAGTTTGTGTGCTTTCAGATAGGAATAAAAACTTCATGCAAGAAGTTTTCATTATTTTAGTGAGAAATTACCTCTTTCTCAAAAACTACGTTACTTCAGAGGGAGTCGTTTCTAACAATGTTTTATACTATCAACAGCTCTCCGTTGCTCGTAACCAAGTAAGTTTTTATGCTAATAGATATTTTGAGTAATTACCAAACGTGTACAGTACCTTTAAACAACATTACTTCAAAGGGTGTCGAGTCTTTACCAAGTAAGTTTTCACGATCATTAATTTTTGGAGTAATTACCAAAGGTATCCCTTTAAGTGGGAGGTCCTGTCTTCATTACAGAGGACAACAACTTCATGTTATTGTTTACAACATTTCCCCTTCTCAAGAAGTAAGATTGGGTTCAGCACGTTTGTTCACATGACAGCATTCTCAGATGTCAATATTATTAATTGAGTACCAATTTGATTTGAACGAATAGTTTATTAATAATTTGTGTTTTCTAAATGAGTATGATATCTTTAATGAAAAAAAAAAAACCTTCTGAGTGTTGTTTCAGAAGACTGCAGGTGAAATCTGGTGTTTCGTTTTTTAACAAGCTGCAAGTCTTCAGTGCTCAAAATTAACGCTGGAGCTCAGGCCTGAGGCCAGTGATTTCAGTGTCGGGCCAGTAAACTCAAGACAGGACAAGTCTGGCAGTCTTGTGTTTTTCATTTGAATAATAATGCCTCACTGTGCCAATAAGAAAAAGATTCTCCAATATTAATTTTTAGTCTAATAAATAACTTTCAATTCTGTATAATACCCATACTTGCCATAGGACAAATTACACTAAATATTTTCTAAATTACACTAAGTGCTTGTTCAAATAAAAGCAGTTTACACACATGTACATGTTAAACTTTGTATCATATTTTTTACTTATTTTGATTCTGGTCTTGTGAAAAAAATTCTGGTCCAGTAAAAATTGTTAACTACAAGTCCCGCGATCTTGTGGAACTTTCCCCTAAATTCGAGTCCTATTTAAGGTAAGGTGTTTACCTTGATGTCCCTTAAACTATTGCTTTTTGAGTGTTGTAATTTCCTCTTAATGATGCCCTTCACTTTGGAAAAAAAACATTAAGCTTGTACAGTTCTAATTCAATGTCAAAATAAGCTACAACCTCAAAATTTATTAACCTTGGTTTTACCAGAGCTGGCAACGTTTGCATCTTGCAATCAGGGAGATTTTCTACAACAATCAGGGAGATATTTAGAATTACATTCAACACAATAGGGCAAAAAAGTTTCCATAATCAGGGAGATTTTCAAATTGTTCATCCGAACATGGAAAGATTGGTTTATTTTCAGGGAAACTTTCTGCAGATCCAGGAAGAGGTGGCAGCTCTAATGTACCTGCAAGTTTACTATTTATAGTTACTTCTTATCAAAATGTATACCAAATACTGCACAGTGAAAAATTTGGTTTTTTAAATAACAATTGTGGTTAGAAATGTAATATTCTCATGTAAAATCCATACTTTACTAAGAAAGAAAAAATGCTGCATAAACCTTAGCATTTACTGTTTGGGATACACTGTGTGTTAACTTAATACTTAGAATCACCATAATGTAAGAATTGTCAAACTTCAAGTCAATGATTTATTCTTAAATGCGGGAAGACGCAGATCCTCAGAGAATTACAAGTAATTTGGGCAATGAAATGAATCTGATTGTGGCATTGTAAGTCTTCACTCTCTAGTGTCTTTTAAATGGTAACAAACAATGAAGCCTTAAAGTAACACAGTACGAATACTCCCAAGGTAATATAGGCACTTGCTACAAATGCAAATAATTATTTACAATCTCCCAGTAATGTTGACAAAGTATTTTTCTTTTTTCTTTTTTAAAGTAATTTTGGGTTTGAACGAAGAAACATTTACTAGAGGGGGACTTGAACCTGTGACCTCCGGATTAACTACCGGCGCTCTACCAACTGAGCAATCTAGCCCTTATGTTGGTGGTCTCCCTATTTTGTCAATATCTTTGTTCAGGGGGGGGGCAGTCAGAAGCCATTTAGATTAACCTGTAACTGCCGTATAGCCAGGGATCACACCCAAGTTTACAATACAACCTGGGAAGCGGCAGCAGAGGGAACACCTTAAGGGGATGCAACTTTTTATTTTTATCAAGTAATAACCCACAAAATGAATGTCTTCTAAACAAATATTAATGGTGTGAAAAGCACTGACACACTGACTTGGAGCTTAAAAATTGCTGACTGGATTCTATGATATTGATTTGAAGGCTGATGAACTTTTACATTTATTATCCACTTCACTTAATGTACAATATAAACTGACTCCCTAACACGTAGAAAAAAAACATGCAGTGTCAGTAAGCTATAGAGGACGCTATTGCCTCAAACGCATATTACGCAAACACATACGTTTAAAGGCAAAGTATACCTTTGGGTTTTGGAACCGTTTGATTGTGTTAATCCTATATAAATGTAGATATAATACAAAAAAACTAACCTGTGAAAATTCCATTTTCAAAAGGTGGTAGGGTTTTTTAGATATTGCCGAAGATCTGGAACGGTTATGTCCACACAATCAGAGAAACGTTTCATGCAGAAATGTTTCTCAGAGTGAAATGTTATTGAATCCCTCTCTCTAAAACCACATTCCTTAGAAGGGAATCATTTCTCAAAAATGTTATACATTATCAACAGCGGTAGTGCTTCTTACAAAGTAAGTTTTGTATGGTCATGATTTTTTAGAGTAATTACCAAAGATATACCATCCCATTAATGCAGATTCTTTGCATACGCATTTACATGTATTTGCTAGCAAATGATATCTTGAGAAACTTAGGACAAAAACAACAAAATTCGCTCAATCGCAATCAAGAAATAAACTGTAATGCATAATAAAAACAAAACATTTTCATGTTTGTACCCATAACTGATCCCCGATTACATAACATAACAAAGTAAAAATGCCGGGCATGATATTTGGTTTTGGGGGAAAAAAGTAGGAACATTTTATCGAGTACAAGGCTGACTTACGCAATTATGGTTTTAATAGACTTTTCAGGCTATTTAATCACAATTTTTCTGATTTTTCCAAGGGCAACAAAAATATATATCGGAATTCCGATTAAAGTTAGAAGAATATCATGCAGAAAATGCATCTGAAAATTAACTTCCAACTAACTCAAGAACACTAGAAAAAAACTTCAATATTTCTCTTGACCTTTGTAATCAATAAATGTCAAGTACATATGTTTATAGTCACGCCCATTATGCATGGTCACTCAATGTGTACAATACTTGCTGTCAGAAAATTACATCCACTCTTACATCAAACCCAAACAAAATCACTCAAACAAAATTGCACTTGGCATAACATAACGATTTATATGGATGATACTCATGCATTGTCACATCAGTGAGATGTAAAAAACAAACAACCAACCTCCGTAAATGTGTTTTTATCTTTAATATTTTAAAGGTCTGATCACTTAGTCAATCCCATCCTTTTAAGACATTCCGACCCAGCCCCCCCTACTTCTTAGTCCTACAAAATGGAAAAATTGAAAAATATATACCTTTTCGACCATGTCAAAATGCACCATCTGTACAAGATGTTTTGTCCAAGTACACCGTGAAGAAGTTAATAAAAACCCAGATCACAAGCCGCCGATTCTCAAAGCTATGTCCGCCTTTATCTCATTCCCTCCGTCACACCCAAGAAAACAGTCCGGTGATGATAAATATAAAAGGAATGGGCTCCGTACAGCAAGAGATTGTTCACAGGACGTAGATGTCACACTGCACGGACAGACTCCCGGCGCACAGCACTAAGGTGTGACGTGCATGTTTAATGAAGCCCACGAAGCCAGACTAATGGGATGCGGACGCAGCTAGAGGAGGAGAGGGGGGGGGACCAGACTGCACAGATATATACCCAGGGCATTATTTTTCTCTCTTTGCTATATCCTTCACACCAGCCAAGCCTCTGCTGTAGTCAGAGCTGCTGCACTGGTTGAGGGAGAGCAAGGCCATCCTCCAAGCCCTGCAGTCAAGCAGAGTGTACTATGAGAGCAGGAGGCCCTAGCCTGGGTTTCTCCATTTTGATCAACATATTGAGCCAGTCATACCGGCATCCACCATGCAGATATTTCTAGTACCCCATACTTAATTGGATTCTGGACACACAAATATTAAATCTTGTTTATGGGACCTCCAAACTGACTAGTGCACTGGGAGGCCCTAGCCTGGGTTTCTCCATTATGATCAACATATTGAGCCAGTCATACCATCATCCACCATGTGAACATTTCTAGTACCCATACTTAATTGGATTCTGGACACACAAATATTAAATCTTGTTTATGGGACCTCCCAACTGACTAGTGCACTGGGAGGCCCTAGCCTGGGTTTCTCCATTATGATCAACATATTGAGCCAGTCATACCACCATCCACCATGTGAACATTTCTAGTACCCATACTTAATTGGATTCTGGACACACAAATATTAAATCTTGTTTATGGGACCTCCAAACTGACTAGTGCACTGGGAGGCCCTAGCCTGGGTTTCTCCATTTTGATCAACATACTGAACCAGTCATACCATCCACCATGTGGATATTTCTAGTACCTCACACTGCATGAAGGTACCATGGCCATACTTAAATGGATACTGGACACACGAATATTAAATCTTGTTTATGGGACCCCAACCTGACTAATGCACTGGGAGGCCCCCTAGCCTGGGTTTTCTCTCACTCCCTCTCTGCTCAACATACCATCAATTCACAGCACTGACTTGGTTACACCATGGAGGAAAGAGCCTCCATGGTTAAACATAAATAAATGAGTTCGTGACATACCGGTAAATCATGTAGGAATATTAAATCTTGTCTGAAAATATCATAGCCTGGGCTACCCTCAATGAGTCATTATCAAGACAGTCATTCGAAATTGCAATTTCTACCATTTTTTAAATTTTAATTTAATCTACAGCCAACCAGTGTGCAATATTCAAAGGCCCTTGCAACTTATATTTACCACCCACCCCCCCCCCCTGTCCCTACCTCTTTAACAACTTTGCATACATAATTTGATTTGAGGCCTCATGAATGTTAAATCTTGTCTACAGGGCCAGCTATCTGAAACGGGAGAAGTCTTAGCCTGGGTCTTCCACCAACCTCAATGTATAAACCACGGAGGAAATGTTCAGCTATGAAATGTTTAGCTTGCATAATTAAATTGAAGCCACGGGAATATTAAGTTGCGTTCCTGGTTCCAGCCAGCAAGCGGTACACCACAGAGCACTGCAGGTGGGCCATTGGAATATTCAATCTCGTTTGTTGGTTCATCTTAAAGCCCTATTTTAAAAGCACAATCTGTTCCCAGCAAAATCAAAATGTATACATGTGATTTTTTTTTTGATTTTTTGCACTGAAGTGGAAGTGCAACTTTAATAGTGTCAAGGTTTCCTGTATAAAAAAAAATACACAGTAGCCAGAGCAGGATGTATACATTTTAATACAAAATGTATAAAATGTATTACTATTATTACACCAATTTCCTGTATACCATAACACTTCAGCTACTGTGTTACACATTCCTATAACAGACTTCCAAAAAACAGTTCATTCCCTTAATCTCCCATCACATACCCCACCAACACCCCCAACTCAATGCCATTCCATAAACGTGAAAATGTTGACAATTTTCTAGAAGCACGCCAAAACAATTTACCATATGCAGTCCAGTCCTAAAATTACACACTGATATTTTGCAGAGGCATTCTCACTCATCCGCGATTCATTTATAGAAATGTGACCCTGTTTTCTCATATGAGCTGACATTTGAGAGGCAGCCTTCTGACAGTTCAAGTGACAGCCAATCTTTGCAACACCTACATGTATATCGATACACGCAGTCCCACATTGTGAAGTCAGATGTGTTGACACAAACAAACTGCTCCTAATAAAAAATGTGTTTATTCACTCCCAACCCTCCTGTAAAGATCTCATGTTAACTCATGAAGAAGAAATATTCATCTAATGATCTTTTTCCAGATAAAAGAACAGGTGCAAAGATTAATGATGCTGTTCTTCAAATACCCCCCATCCCAAAGTTCATTACAAAAATAAAACCACTTTCAGGCTTGATACTTCACGGAGGCAATTCAATTCAATTCAATTCAACTCAACATTTATTTCCATTTGGCAAAATGTACTTACAAGTAATTATAAAGAAAGGTCTATTAAACAAACATATATAAAAGAACTTCTAAAATAATAAATATATGAAACACAATGAAACAGAGGCAAATATGGAGGTATATTCAAAAGACAAAGTCTTGTATAGAAATGCCTTATAAAAATAACATACTGGACTTCTGAATAGAACTTAAGCTACAACAGAGCGTACAGCAGGGACAAAACGGGACAAATAAACAAAGCAAACACTACCTAATGAGCTAAGACGGAACAAGAAGGTAAATCATAAAACTAGAATCTCATAGAGGTGAAGGATGAAAAGAGAAGAAGCTACTCAAGATGTTTTTTTGTAAGAGTTCTTAAAACAACTGCCTCCATGCCCCTCGTAATTGCCTTTGGTGCCCCTTGAAATGTTCCTGTATAATGTTTGTTACTCTAGAGGTGCCCTTTACAAAGGGAAAAATGCCTTGCCATCAACAAGAATGAAGTACATGTTTTGTGCATCAGGGCTCCAAATTTACACTGAACCACAGGCCTGAGGCCAGTGAGTTTAGTGTCGGGCCAGTAAACTCACAGCTGGACAAGTCCAGCGGTCTTGTATTTTTTCAATTTAATATCTTTGTTAAAAAAATAATTTAAAAATGTTCAAATTTTGAGATTAAGTATGACAAATATCTTTCAATTCTGCTGAGTGAGTATCAAATTTTATTTACCCATAAGACAAAAGAGATAACCCTGTGGTCTTGTGGGTTTTTCCCCAAAATTTGAGTCATGTTCGTGATAAATTCACGTTTGAAGTTGAACTATTTTTCAAACTATTGTTTAGGACACTACTTACTGTTTTTTCTTTGAAAGTTTACTATCAAAATAAAGCTGAATTCTTCACTCATCCAGAACCAGAACTGTCAGCATTTTTTCAATTCTGCAACTGTTTTGATGAGTAAATAATTCCTAAACAAATTTGCCACTTCGTTAAAAAAAACAAAAAAAACCAGACCTGCTCGCAGAGCGCTGTGTACAAACCAATGTGTATTAGGTTTGTCACTTCGTAAAAACCGTAAATGAAAGCTTTTGTCACTTCGTAAAAACACAAACATTAAACCACGCCTATTTTGGCACCGTGCCTGTAGTTCAATGGACTCCAGTGGCAAATTTTGATATGCCACTTCGTAAAAGCAAAAAATGAACAATATATTATTTGTTGGTTAATCTAATTAGTGTTATTACGAAAGTATCACGTAGTAGGTCCTGAAACTTGGTGAAAATGTTCACAGCATTGAACACATCAATAATTCACAAAACCCTGACTTGCTAAATTTTATGATTTTTGACACAACTGTCACTTCGTAAAAAACAACGACGAAATGTGCAAGTATCTGCAAAGGCACTATCAGTCATGCACTAAAGTCCTATCCATATACCATTTCATACTGTAGAGACCCCCCATTGGCCCGGTTCAAAGTCACCAATGATCCAATACCCTTGAGCTATTTATAGTAACCCTGCAGTGGCTTGGCTTTTGACCTTTGACATCAAAGTGCTGTGGAATGGAAAGTGATAAGCTTCAGTGGGAATCGGTCAAGGGCGAAAGATTGATGGATGGTGTAACTGAACAAAAGTAATTAACCTTGTGTAAGAAGAGAGTGTAGAACAACGTGAACTAATCTCTCTGAAATGTAACAGTATTCCAATTTTATTAAAGTAGGATGTTGACAAATATTGACAGTCTCAATAATTATGATTTCAAAAGATGATACAAATTAAAGGCACTGAACACGTTTGGTAATTGTCAAAGACCAGTGTTCTCACTTAATGTATCCCAACATATGCATAAAATAACAAGCCTATGAAAATTTGGGCTCAATTGGTCATCGAAGTTGCAAGAAAATGATGAAAGAAAAAACACCCTCATTGTACAAATTCGTGTGCTTTCAGATAGGAATAAAAACTTCTTGCAAGAAGTTTTTATTATTTTAGTGAGAAATTACCTCTTTCTCAAAAACTATGTTACTTCAGAGGGAGTCGTTTCCTACAATGTTTTATACTATCAACAGCTCTCCGTTGCTTGTTACCAAGTAAGTTTTTATGCTAATATTTGTTTTGAGTCATGACCAAATGTGTACGATACCTTTAACACAATATTTATTACTATTTTTTCTCCAAGTTTTGCATGAAGGCTTTTGGCTACTTTCAACTCTGGCCGATTCAAGGGAGAGTATACCTTTGGTAATTAACTCCAAAATTGAATGGCCATAAAAACTTACTTGGTAAGAAGCACTGCAGCTGTTTGATAATGTATAACATGTTGAGAAACGATTCCCTTCTAAGGAATGCGGATTAAGAGAGAGGGATTAAAAAACATTTCAATCTGAGTAACGTTTCTGAAACGTTTCTTAGATTATGTGTTCCAATTACGGATTGTTCTTCCTGCGCGGACATAACCACTCAAGATATTCGGCCATATCACAAAAACGCTACCACCTTTTGAAATGAAATTTTCACAGGTTTGTTTTATTGTATGTCTTCATTTATATAGAATTAAAACAATTGACTGAGCTTTTGAGTCTTTGTAGTCTTTGCAGCACATACAAGTAATGATAGAGCTAGCAAGACGCTTCAGTTTCTGGAATAGACTGTGCAAGTCTCTCGCAAATTTGAACTTCCGGGACCATTGTACTGATAGTGTATGTTTTCAAAATTACTGAGCGAGCCCGAGCCCAAGCCGGAGGTGTGGTTTGTAAGAGGGCCTAAGACACAAGAAGCAAGAAGAGACATATCTGCTGAACAGCTGGGAAGAAACCATTTGCAGGATTTCTTCAGTAATGCCCAGTGCCCAATTTCATAGAGTGGCTTAAGCTGCAAATATTGCTTTTAAGAACTTTTCTGCTGAGCAAAAATGAGCAGGATACCGGGCACAGATGATACATGGCAACATGGTATTTTGGCTGGTAACCTTATTCCGGTAAGCATCATTTTGTTGTGCTTAGCTACTTTCTGTGATTAAGCAGCCCCATGAAGTTGCGAAACGGGCCCGATTTTACAGAGCTGCTTGAGGAAAAAAGAAGCTAAGCACAACAAAATTCTGCCTACCAGAATAAGGTTACCAGCCAAAATACTATTTCTTATGTACAATCTACGACTACATGTAGTTTCCTGCTCATTTCTGCTTAGCAGAAAACTGTTAAGCAATATTTCTGCTTAAGCAACTTTATGAAAACAGGCCCAGGCGTTTAGTTTAACAATCTGAGCGAAGAAAGTATTCAAAAGCACCGTGGGAATGACGCATGATGAAAAATGTTCGTCTGACAGTTTGACATTCAGTGTACACAATGAGCAGAAGTTCATGAGACACTTGCACTGTTTGGTTCTACAACGATTCGTTCCGTGTAATTGATAGTTTATCCACAAACCATACCGTTTCAACGACCGCCCGCCCGTCAAATTGGATTTACAACGGGATGAGATCATAATAAACAGAGTGTGTTTGGTCTTGTTTGTCTCTGTCAATGCGTCAAAGAGGAATCGTTGAACAGTAACGAGGTGGAAAATCTACATCCAGACACAAAGGAGGGATTGAGGAAGCCTCAATTACCAGGGCCCAATTTCATAAAGCATGTAAGCACAAAAACTTGCTAAGCACGAAAAACTCTTGCTTAAGAAAAATAGGTTACCAGCCAAAATACCGTACAGTTACCATTGCTGTGACTGGTACCCCACTGATTTCTTGCTTAGCAAAGAAATTTGCTGAGCAGAATTTTCTGCTAAACAGCTTTATGAAATTGGGCCCAGGGCCCAATTAAATAGAGCTGCTTAAGCAGGAAATATTGCTTAACAACTTTCTGCTAAGGAAAAATAAGCAGGATACCAGTCAGAGATTGTACGTTTGTGACAAGGACATTTTGGCTGGTAACCTTAATCTGGTAAGCATGATTTTGCTGTGCTTAGCTACTTTTTGTGCCCAATATAATGGAGCTGCTTTTAAGCAGAAAATATTGCTTAAAAACATAATGCTAAGCAAAACTAAGCAGGATACCAGTCACATATGGTACATGTGGCATGGTATTTTGGATGGTAAGCAACATTATGTTGTGCTCAGCAAATTTTTGTGCTTAAGCAGCTCTATGAAATTTGGACCTGGGCCCAATATCACAGAGCTCCTCAAGCAGAGAATGATGCTTAACAATATTCTGCTAAGCAAAAACAAGCAGGATACCAATTTCATATTGTACATATATGTGACATGGTATTTTGGCTGGTAACCTTATTCTGGTTAGCAAAATTTGATTGTGCTGAGCTAATTGTTGTGCTTAAGCAGCTTTATGAAACTGGGACCTGGATATTGCCATAAAAAAACGAGCTGCTCACTTAATACAAAAAATTACCAGTTTATGTCCAGTGTCAGCCACACTGTCTTTAAAAATCCAACCAAGGTTAACACTAATTTTCCTGTAGGGCCTACTAAGATGTTAGTTAATGACTGACAAAACAGAACGTACAAGAAAAAAAAATCAAAATTCAAAACTGTCAGAAAGACACCTACATGTAGATACCCTGATGGGCTCATTTCCATGTCTTCAAACACTACATACAATTAAACCCTGAAACATATGGGGAAAATCGGCTTTGAGCAACTGCTGCTGAATATTCATGAGGGACATTGAATGGCTGCTGTTCCCCCATAGGGGACGCATTATTGGTTTTCTTTATTAGTTGAGTAACATTACAGACATAATGACGCCTGTAAATTTAAAGATATGATATATGTAATTTTGGAATTCAAAAAGTATTGTTGATGTTAAGCTTACTTCAATGGTAAAAATGCTGCACTGTAACAGTCATCCAGAGACGTACAACCGCCTTTCAAGGAAAGCAACTTTAATTTTGCTCTTATTAAAGTTGCATGGACAGTCAGTTTTATTAAGCATGATTAGACAAAATCCATGAAAAAATATAACACTGTTGTATATATCAGGCCTGGAGTTTCATCTTTGAAAGGGCAAGACTATTATCCTTTTGCAAAGGGCACATCCATTGGAAAATCTGAAAGGCACGGAACACGTTTGGAAATTGTCAAAGACCAGTGTTATCACTTGGTGTATCCCAACATATGCATAAAATAAGAAGCCTGTGAAAATTTGGGCTCAATTGGTCATCGAAGTTGCAAGAAAATGATGAAAGAAAAACACCCTTGTTGTACAAATTTGTGTGCTTCCAGATAGGAAAAAAAACTTCTTGCAAGAAGTTTTTATTATTTTAGTGTGAAATTACCTCTTTCTCAAAAACTATGTTACTTCAGAGGGAGTCATTTCCTACAATGTTTTATACTATCAACAGCTCTCCGTTGCTTGTTACCAAGTCAGTTTTTATGCTAATATTTGTTTTGAGTCATTACCAAACGTGTACGATACCTTTAAGAAAGTCCATAAGAAACTTTTGAAGGGACACCAAGGCCAAGACCAGGGGCAATGGAGGCCATGGCCTCCGTGGCCTCCATGTAATTCCAGGACTGTATTATATTGTTTAAACAGATGCAGGGGCATCCACGGCCTCCATGTAATTCAAGGCATGTATATATTAAACATATATGCAGCTTTTCCGATGAACTTATTAAAAGATCACAACATTTTCTTTGATTCCAGAACAGAAATCTGTCAAGGCACGGTCGCCCTACAACCATCCTCAAAACAAAATTTTCAAAGAAATATTAATAAAAGAGCATTTGTTTAAGAAATTTTAATAATAAATGTGACTCACTGAGAAATATTCACCAATCCTGTAGGGAATTTAATTATAGTTCATTCAATCCACCTGAAGGTGGAGGGGGGTGAATTGGATCAAACATAAACTGTCTGAAGATATTAAGCAAGATAAAGTATTAATCATATCAGTCATGGTTAGATAATGAAAAGGAGGGAAGGCTTTTGGAATAATATATAAGCTGCTTAAAAGAGTAACTGACTTTGAAACAGTTTTGTTGTCAGTCTTTGAGAAGCGCACCGTAATTAATATTTTATGGTTTACTGATTATCCCCAAAAATAGACTGTTAAATTTTAATTTCACTGAATCCAATCTTTCTCTATTTGCCTTCGCTGGCCAAGCATATTTGTTCAAAGGATACTGACTGGGTAAATTGTAAATAAATTGGGGTTGAATAAAGACAAATTGACTAGCGCAGGACTTGAAGCGGCTTCCTCGGGATTAACGTGCCGGTGCTCTACCAACTGAGCTATAGTATTATACTGAACAGGGTCCAATTTCATAGAGCTGCTTAAGCACATAAAGTAGCTAAGCACAACAAAATTATGCTTACCAGAATAGGGTTACCAGCCAAACTACCATGTCACATGTACAAGTTGTGACCGGTATCCTGCTTATTTCTGCTTAGCAGAAAATTGTTAAGCATTATTTTCTGCTTAAGCAGCTCTATGAAATTGGACCCAAATTCACCAATTCTGCAAACTTTCAATTAAAAACCCCCAATACATCCCATGATTGTTTGCATATGCCGCAGAGTTTGTTACATGTTCCATTGTTTGCATATACCGTCCCTTTAAAAGACTGCAGTCCGTTTATACTTGGTTCCTTGAGACTTGTATCTGGATATGGATGAGTGAATTAATGCAATCTGAAGAGGGGAAAATCGCTGAGGCACGACTAGACATGATCTACATTTCCTACATGGATAAGTTTACTCGAATTACATTTACCTGTAAGCAAGTTACCTGATAAATCTTGTTTACCTGGAAAAGACCCCTTAACTTTTTCTGTGACATAGCCAGCAGGACCGGGGCCCAATTTCATGGCTCTGCTTACCGCCGAATTCTGCGCTTGCGATCACCATTCTTCGCTTACAGCGCCAAATTTCTGCACTAGCTGTTTAAGCGAAAAGGGGCCTAGTAACGAGCAAAAATTTCCCTGCTAACCTGTGAAATATGCTTGATGTAAGCGCGAAATTCCCTGCTTCTGTTAGCGCCGATTCTTTGCTTACGGTAAGCAGAGCCATGAAATTGGGCCAGGGTAGCTTGCTGTCTCACTAGTTCGCGAGCTTTTCCACTGGGCCATATTTCATATTAAATAGGGATGCTTTTCAACACAGAACTAGCCAGCCGGGACCACTTGGAAAGAATTTTGACAAAATATAATTTGGCCAGCGAACCAATTTTAAAGGAGAACGCTGTTCCTTAAAAAAAACACCTAAATCTAACACACCGAATTGTACGAACATCTTGTTTCCGCTCTACTCATTATGAATAAAGCCAAACCGAGGTTGAAAGGGGAAAATAGTCTGACCCCTCCATTGGTAAATTGATAGTTAATATTCATTTTGTTATTGCATAAACAGGTTTCCATTCATCAGTCAAGGTGTTAACAGCAGGTTATCCATCATTACATTTTCCACTAAATGTCAACATGTCAGGCGGAACAAACTTCCCAGGGTGTTCGGTTCTCTAATCTCTCAATCAAGTACCGTTTTCGATGACAAACATTTTTCTGGTCTCTTTCCAGTTAGTGTACAGTTTCCTTCATGAAAAGGTGTTGTTTTACACACTGATTTGAAGTCCTATCTAAACAGATTAAAGGCATCAAACAATTTTGGTGATGACTCTGATAATTGATGTCAATAAAAACTTACTTGGTAAGAAGTACAGCAGCTTTGGATAGTATAATGCATTTTGAGAAACTTTTCACATCGAAGTACTGCGGTTATGGAAAAATATATCACTTTTTATCACCAAAACATTTAAATCTTTACCCGTAACGCTTCTCAGAGTGTGTTTTCCAATGCAGATTATTCTTCATGCATGGACATAACTGCTTCAGATTTTCAGCAATATCTCAAAAACGCTACCACCTTTTGAAATGAAATTTTCACAGGTCAGTTTTATGGTATACATCTACAACTATATAGGTTTGAAACAAACAGTAGGTTCCAATTACCAAACGTGTACGATGCCTTTAATTTGAGAGTGTTTTGGTTTATGAATTTAGTTTCTTTATCCTACTATTTGGCGCTTTCTGAGAGAGGAATTCCAAAGTGCTGGGTGTACCATAGAGCAAGGGGGCATCCAAGTTCTTTGTCAATTAACTGTGTAGGGCAAAAATACATGGAAATTATGCAAATAAAATCAACATTCTTTTTCCCTAATGCAATAATTATGTCTGGTAATAGGCTTAGGTTTGTTTTAAATATTCCATTAAATCTTCCATTATATAGATTGAAATTCAAGTGAATCCATATATAATATTTTTAAATTAATATTGTTTTGGTACTGGGTAATGTCTGTGTGTTGCATGTATGCAAGGACATGTTCTTTCATAGTAGGACCAACTAACTGAATTTAATTTAATTTGAATACAATTATATGTTTCTTATTATTAAGTATCAACACACATTCAAAGAGCTGCCGACATTTGGGTCTTGCAATCAGGGAGATTTTGTACAACAATCAGGGAGATATTTAGAATTAGATTCAACATAATAATAGGGACAAAGTTTTCATAATCAGGAAAACTTTCAAAATTGTTCATCATAAGTAGAAAGATTGGTTTATTTTCAGGGAACTTTCTGCAGAATCAGGTAGAGTTGGCAGCTAAGCATTCAGCAAAAGTTTCAAGAATATAACATTCACATTTACGTAAAATACATATCTGTCAAGGCAGCATTGTCAACATATTATTCTTCTTCAGACTTCTCCTTTCCAAAACATATTGCTGACGTGCCAACTGATGAATGAAATCAGTGAAACGTGTCGCAGATCGTGAGATTTCAATCTCCTGTTTGCAGTCAAGTCCAATACAGAGCGCCCTTGATTCGCGTTAACTCAATTCAGGATGAGATACATGTTAAATCCATAGACACTTCCTCAATCAAACCATCTCGGGGGCCCCCAAATAAGCATCTGTACCTCATGCATCTTAAAGGAACCCAGGCCTGGAATTACACGGAGGCCATGGCCTCTGTTGCCCCTTGTCTTGGCCTTGGTGCCCCTTCAAAAGTTTCCCATAGACTTTGAGATTTATCCATAGAAGTGCCCTTTGCAAAATAAAAATGGCCTTGCCCTCTCAAATATGAAATTTCCTGGCCTGGGAATCATATTTGCTCCGAACTGCACCACTGGTAATTTACTGAAGATTTGATAAACATGTATTACATACAAGTATATTATCATCAGGGTTTTGGGTTGGGGTTTTTTCCAGGCGTATTTGGCCCTTGGGGAAAAAAACACGTAGGAAAATATTATTTAGTACAATGGCTGACCTACATGTACATGGTGTAGGCTTTAAAATATTTGTTATGCTATTTAATCACAATGTTTCTGATTTTCCCAAGGGCAAACAAATCGGAAATCAGACTGAAGAATACCATGCCTGTTGTTTGAAGGGCAAATTCATTCAAATTCTCTAGCAGTCATCGAGGCAACTGCCTCCGTTTTCCCCCAGTCATGGCTTTGGTGCCCCTAGAAATGTTCCGATATAAATTTACAATTTCTTCATATGTGCCCTTTACCAAGGAGAAAACGCCTTGGTCCCCTTGCCCTTTCAAAATATTTGCCTCCAATTGCCTCCGTTTTCCCCCGGTCATGGCTTTGGTGCCCCTAGAAATGTTCCGATATAAATTTACAATTTCCTCATAGAGGTGCCCTTTACCAAAGAGAAAACGTCTTGGTCCCCTTGCCCTTTCAAAATATTTGCCTCCAATTGCCTCCGTTTTCCCTCGGTCATGGCTTTGGTGCCCCTTGAAATGTTCCGATAGAAATTTACAATTTCTTCATATAGGTGCCCTTTACCAAGGAGAAAACGCCTTAGTGCCCTTACCTTTTCAAAAACGAAGCATCAGACCTGTCTCTAGTTTTTTATTTCACACATCATACGACCACAGAAACCTCTCTGAGTGATACACCCAACCTAAGAAAACGGTCCTCAAACAAGGTTGTCACAATATTGGAAGAAAACACAGAGTATGTTTTCGTAGGGATTTCGTGCACGATCACATGAGCTTTGATTTATGTACATATCCATGTGTAACGTCATCTGATGTTACCTGTATGTCAACATCATAATATTTGAACTCTATTAGACAGGCCTGTGAGTGGACCCTTAAAAAAAGAGCTGAAACACTACATGATGTAAGAATGATCGAGGAACGTCAAGTGAGCACGCGTCACGCATTTACGCTGGTCAAATTGGGGCACCCCATTGATCAAGTAACTAGGCTTATTTCACATTATTGTAGTTGTACATTATTGTTGCCCAGCATATATAAGGCATTAAAGTGAAGAAGAAAAAAACCCAGAAAGCTTTGAAGCGGATATCTCACAGGCCTGATTAGAGTTTGCATACCTGGCCCAATGCAGCACATAGTCAGTTTGGTCATAGAGCAAGGACGGTTTGGTTAAGCATGGTCGCCGTGCAGTAATGGCTTCATCAAAACCAGGAGCCAATTTCACAGCGCTGCTTAACGGTAAGCAAATTTTTGTGCTAACTAAGCGTAAGCGTATTTCACAGGCTAGCAAGAAAATTACGCCGCCAGCTTGCGCGTTCACCATGGATTTGCATTGTTACATCATTCATTTTCATACAGTAAACACTGGAAGGTTAGCATACCTTTTTGTGTGCTTACGGTTAGCAGCACTATGAAATGGAAACTCATGCAGTAAGCACAAAAAACGGCCGTTAAGCAGCTTTATAAAATTGGGCCCAGATTTCACGAAGCACCAAGATTCATCTTCAAGATGAGATGTTGGCAATATTCACCATAGTGAATCTGTGTTGTGACATCACACTTTGCTTAGCAATTAAGATTGATACACAGTTTAAGAACAATCTTAGCACTTTGTGAAATCAGCCCCTGCTGTACACTATACACTGTCAGTGCTACCATAGCGTTTGTATTGTGACATCACACTGCAGCAATTAAGATTGATACACAGAGCTTAAAATCATTCTTAGCTCTTTGTGAAATCTAGCCAAGGGGTGGGTTTTGTTAGGGTTGTCTTATACTACATTACACCTTGATGAACACTTATTGGTAAACTCACCTTCTTCCCCATGTGTTTTGGAAATCCACACAAGCACCTCAGGTTGGCGGTTGGTGTTTAAAACAGCAAAGAGGAACAAATCACAAACTAGCTTCAAGTCTCAACTCCGGCAAATCCCAATATGTCACAACATTGAACTGAAAAAGGCCCTGGACTAAATCAACGGGAAGGTATATATATGTATTATATATATATCGCCGATTTCTTGCAGGGTTGATTATGTAGAGTTGAAACGGAGGACGGAGACCGTCGGCTCGCTGGATAGAAAATCATTAATGAGGTCTCAGCTAGATCAGTTCAGATGTAGTTAGTTCCGCTACGGAGAGCAAGGGCTCAAAATCAAACTGACCTTTCTGACATGTACCGAGCGTGAATGACTAAACAGCAGCAAGAAGAAGAATATGAACCTCCCATATCCTTAAAAAACAAACTAATCCAAGAGGGTAAATTAAGCAAACCAAGACGACTTGTCCGTCACAAGTGTCTCGCCAAGTTTTTGAGATGTTGATTTTCTCCTCTATGGCGAGGAAAGAGGAAAGAGCACTGGGATGGATCAAGCAGATGGAAAAGAAAAAAGCCTACGGTGAATCGGAGGCGTATGTTTAATGAAGTGAATGAAAATTACCCCCGACCTCATACTCCGAACCAAAGCTGTTTTCTTGCGAGACTTGATCCCGCGAATAAATATTGTTGTGCACTGTGTCCACGTATGTGAACAAATTTCTTTCCTTAAGGTGACATGTGGATAAGATGTGTTAGTTTTGCAGAGGGTAAAGCTGATGAATGATAAGCAGCCATCTTGGATTGTACCATATTTTTTTTAAAGTGGGGGTGGTGAGCAGGCAGCATCTTAAAATAAGGCTGTGTGGTGAAACTAAGGAATGGAAGAATTAGCTCTTCAGTCGTTTAAGGACGGTTGATTTGACAATCCGGCTGGAGTATGTGATATGATCTTAAATCTGAAGTGGATGAGTCCATTGAAGATGAAGGGGGTAACCTAGGATGATGGACAGGAGTAACGTCCTTAATAATGGCAAGATCATCAATGGATGAACAATGTTTTTACATATGAGGAGCAGGCTGGCTCAGTGGTTTCTTTCCGTATTTTGTACCTTTCACCTCATCGGGCCCCAATTCAAATCCCACCTCGGACTGGAGCCTTGCACATAGATTTGTGTTTTCAGTCACTGCCTGATTGCATGGGTTTCCCCGTTTTGGGGTTTTCCTCCAACATCTAAAACAGAACATTTTTTCTCATTCCCTAATCACCATCCTTTTATTGGCGCTTGCGCTGTTGGATATGTAACTGAATAAATAAATACACATAAAAAAACCACATTCATCACGCACTTTGAGGGAACCAGTTGAGAAAAGAGCAACAAAAAAACTGTCCCATTATTTTCACAACAACGTCGAAACCATCCACATTTAGCGAGGTGACAGTGGGTCCCAACCACACCAACCGATTCATGCATGAATTGTTTTTGTTTCAAATTTTTTTGGGGGGTGCAAATGATCCAAACTAGACTACTTCGAAGGGACTCCTTTCTTAAAATATGTTATACTATCAACAGCTGCAGCGCTTCTAACCTAGTAAGTTTTTTGTGGTCATGAATTTTTGGAGAATTTACCAATCTATGACCCCACGTGTACCTTTAAACTGATTTCCCCATCTGCAGAGACACTCCAATCTTAATGCAAGAGCGAAGCTGACGAAAGATCACAATGCTGTACCATCTTAATCACTCCAGGAGATGTCCTTACAAGTCATCCTAATTGACCATGAATAACTGATTGGATTTTACACCGGTAAAAAAAAAAAACTGCTTGCTGTTTAAATGCTATTTACGGGCATTGGACACTTATTAACAGTCCATTTTAAATTGTCTCCTCATTATGGGCTGTGTACACCTGAGTATTACGGAAAAGCTACTTGCATTTTACAAACGCTTACAGTAACAACAAATTTATGTATGTATGTAACATACCCTGCGAATGTGATTACACAGTCGCATGTGTGTGTGTTTGTGTGCATGTCTACCCGTTGAAACCGAGGACTTTAACAAAAGGGATCCGGGTGTTTGACAGAGCGAGGACGTCCACGCTTCGTTTTTGTGTACAAACCCAATGGGGACGTCGCTAAAAAAACTATGTCCAAACAATGGGAGAACAAAGAGAAGTCCTTGATTTACAGGATTCACAAGCATAGGTGAGCGTGTCTATCCATTGAAACCGAGGACTTTAACAAAAGGGATCCGGGTGTTTGACAAAGCGAGGACGTCCTCGCTTCGTTTTCATGTACAAACCCACTGGGGACGTCGCTAAAAAAAACTTAAGTCCAAACAATAGGAGAACAAAGAGAAGTCCTCGATTTACGGGATTCACAAACGTGTGTGTGTGTGGGTAGGTATCCACATTCAAACCGTGGACCTATAACAAAAGGGACAATAGGTCCACCGTTGCTATCACAAAGGAAAACATTGTGGTCCACAGTTGCTCTCATAAAGAGTTGAACAAAGGAGGGACCACAATTGCCGGTGTTTACACACGTGCGTGTGTGTGGAAGAAGGATGCAACAAAAAGTTTCAAGACAACCGAGTGTGAAAGTTTGATCGGTTTTCTGCCATTCATTAGTCATCATAGGAAGGTTAAATTCTGCATGGGAATGGGAAAACATCTCTTTGGGGTAATTCTAGCAACAAAAAAGTAACAGTAATGCCACATTTATTTTGTCAGGAGCCATTTTATTGCTCACGGCCTTTTGTTACTCGGAAAACAGTACTCTTTGGGCCTGGAAGGAGGGCGTAGAGCCTTACGCTCTTCTTCCTGGCACATGACGACACTGTTGGTCATGATCAAAAATATTTCTATGTTTATTGTCATCAAAATCCCTTCTTGAATGAAAGATGGTTTATTAACTAAATATAATGAGCTGAAACTTTTCCAGGTTTTTCTGAATAGTTACCAAATGGTTCAGATTGACGCTAGAAATCCAGAAGTCAAACTTGCTTGAGGTTGGGGGTTAAAGGTATTATACAGGATTAGTAAGGATAAAAAATATCATTGTTTAATTGTAGTCTGAAAGCTTACTGATTATGAAGTTCATAATCGAACCATTTCCTCTGTGAAATATTTCCCTCTGAAATAAAGTCATATTCAAGAAAACTGTACATATATAAAACCTAAAAATAAAAAACCCCAGCTGATTCCAGTTGTTACAACCAAAATTAAGGACAATGTGTTTACAATTTACGTGCTGAAAATTGTGCATGGTTTTTCACTATTTTCTCCTGACTCACACAACGGATTAAGCCCATTTTTTCACAAGTTTGTTATTTCAAGTGTATGGTTGATCACACAAAACATGAACACTGTCTGCGACTATTTTGTCAGCTCTACCAATTCTGTATAATACCTTTAAGGGTCAATATATATAACAAAAATACTACTCATTGTTGTTGTTATGTTTTGGTTTTTTGGTGGTTTGGGGGTGGGTTTTTTTGAGGGGGGGGGGGGTTGGGGGGGGTTCTCCATTTCATTGTTATATTCCCCCACGGTTATATCGTCTATTCTTTTGAAAGGACGCTAACAGCAATATTTTCAATCAACACAAGATAATCAAAGTCAAAATATACTGGCATTGCTCATCGTTTGAAATGTAAACAGTTCCTTACTCAAGCTTCACCGACTATCGTGAGTCATCAGCAGGAACACTGACACATCACCAAAATATGGTCGAATGTGAACCCTGGGGCTGCTTAAGTAAGTACGACTTGTATGTTTGAGAGCATAAATACATTCACTTGGCCTAATTTCAGCCCTTAAAGGGTGTGTACAACATTGGTAAGAATGAAAATATAAATGCTCACAGATTTGCACATAACTTACATTGTATAAAGATGGTAGAAAACTTCCCTTGAAATCGTTTTGCTTGAAATGCCATAGTTTTTACGAAATGAGTAAAATAATAGTATTTATCCTGCAGGATAACTTCCGAAGTTTGAAACAAGTTAAAACACAAGGGGGTTTTTCAATGTTTTCTCATGACTCCGAAGACCTATTTAGCTTAAACTTTCACAGGTTTGTTATTTCATGTATGTGTTAGGTCACATCGAGTTTGGTGAAGGTCTTTGGCAATTACCAATGTTGTGCACACCCTTTAAAGACGCACAGTCCAGATGCAAATTTCTACTTTGCACAAAAAAATAGGAAACCACTCTCCATATTAAAACTGCCAGTGTTTCGCCTCCTTTTATGTCACTGAAATAGTACAGGGCTTGAATTTGAGGACAAATCTGCATTTGACCACAGGGCTTTTAGGTATTATACAGAAATTGATTAAAAAAATATCAATTTGTTTAATTTTAGTCTGAAAGCTTTCTTATAAGTTTGTATTAGAACAATTTTTTGTCTGTGAAATATTTCCCTCTGAATGAAGTCATATTTGAGAAAACCGTATCTGAAAACCTTTTAAAAAAACGCAACAGATGATTTCGTTTGTTATTTATAACCAAAATTAAAGACAAAGTGTTTAAATGCTGAAAAATTTGCATGGTTTTTCACTATTTCTCCTGACTCAAACATCGAATTAAAAATTAAGCACAAATTTTCACCAGTTTGTTATTTCATGTATATATTGTTGATCAAACAAAACATGAACACTGTCTGCGAATATTTTGTCAGCTCTACCAATCCTGTAGAATACATTAGCTTTAAATGCAGCCCACAATTTCACTTGCATTTGCAGGAAGTATGAACCGGGCTTAACCTGTATAAAATCATCCTGGGATGAAATCGTTTGAATTCAGACTCATATAAATTGCTTGGCCTGGTCACTTATTTGGTCAGGCAATTAAAAAAAAAAATCCAACAAACAGGTTCTATCGGGATGATCTCATAGAATGTAGTCAGCTTTCCAATCCATCGTTTCAACAAATTACCTCCATGGTACCATATAAAGCACGTCTATGATAATGATAATTATTCAACCCAACCTGACTCATCATCAGTCATATCACCATACAAACAAAATGCAAAGTCGTTCATAGCCAAGAAAGAGACGAGGAAAAAAAAAGTCAAGACGTTCGTTCCCTGCATCTTACGCCCCAACGCTGGAATCGGAGCAGAGCCTAATCAAATTCAGGATCGATGCTTCGCTCTCCATAATGGCCCTCAGGGCTGTTATCTCATAAATATAGTGGCCTCATGGTTGGGGCAATATACTCATAAGGGCCAATATGTTTAGCAGTTTTAATGACTGACTAGTGAGTATAATACATGTACATGTAAGTTACATTTTCAACATACATATTTAAAGAGGAATTATGCATCTGTTCTAGTATGCACATAATATTAAAGGCATGAAAATGCAGTTTGTCAACAGCAAAACAGGAAAGTGCCAGGCTAAGCAAGACTCTGCACTGTGTTTTTCTATTGGCAATGGAAAAGCTGAGAGACTGAAAAACGAGGGTACCAGCTGATCAGCTAAAGCGATGCTTGCTTGTTCAGGACTCGAATTTAGGGGGGAAATCTCAAGACCGCTGGTAGGTTAACATTTTTACTGGACCGGAATTTATTTTAAAAGACCACAACCTAATGAGAAAGAACTTTCTACACAGTTTAACCATGGAGGAAGGAATGGATTAACATGTGTATGTAAATTGTTTATCTGAACAAACACAAAGAGATATCGCATTTGTCCAAAGGTATTAAGTATGCCACAATACTCAACACAATTGAAAGATATTTAGGAGACTCAAAGTCATCATTTGAGCTTCATTTTCTGTTTTTTTTTATATAACATACTGTATGTTATATAAAAAAAACATACATGTAGTGAGGTACTTTTAGTCAATTTGAAAACACAAGACTGCCGGCCTTGTCCGGTCCCGAGTTTACTGGCCCGAGGCTAAAATCACTGGCCTCGAGCCTGGGGTCCAGTGTTAATTCAAAGCCCTGCTGTTGTATAGCTGTCAAATAAAGCAATGAATCCCAGAGTAGCCTAATGGCTTACAATATTTTGAGGAAAAACTTTTAAATAATGGATGGATATATTCGACATTAGGCCCCTTAGTTGAACAGAGCATGGATCAACCCTATATAATACACTTTCTACATGATGTACATATGTACACTACAGGGATAACTGTTGTTTTTTTCTTAATGAACACTGCACTTTAAGCGTTCATAATACCTAAGCCATTGTAAGTGTATGTACAGGGGTGTGTCACGCCACGACGCTGCCTCGTCCTATAGAATGGTCTGATTTGGTCAAGAGAGGGCGCTATATTGTAGAGAGTAAGTCAACAATTCACAATATATAAACCAAGAGAGCAACATTAAAGTCATGTACACATGTGCAGTAGGTCCTTATTTAAACAATTATAATTGAAAAGAACTTGATGCTCTAGTTTTCAACAAAAAATCCACAATCTTCTTTTTTATACTTCATATAGTGTACATACATGTAGTCTGTATGCTTTCTGGAGAAATATGCTTACAGGAGGGTACACCTTCGGTAATTACTCCAAAAATGAATGACCATAAAAACTCACTTGGTAAAGATCACTGTAGAGCTGTTGATATATTATAAAACATTGTTAGAAACGGCATCCATTCAAATTTTGTACTATTAGAGAAAGAGGTAATTTTCCGCCCAAATATTTGAATCTGAGAAAGGCTTCAGGCCTGAATGAAGCCTTTCTGAGGCATCTGAAAGCACACAATTCTATGCAACAAGGGTGGTTTTTCTTTCACTATTTTCTTGCAACTTCATTTTAGCTAAATTTTCACAGGTTTGTTTTTTTTATGCATGTGTTGGGATACACAAAGTGAGAATACTGGTCTTTGACAATTACCGAAAGTGTACCCTGCCTTTCATAAAATAATCAACTTTCTGATATGTTACAAATCCTCCACTCAAACAGATTAAGAAATCTTCCCAGATTTTGTTTAAGCCTTATTTGATATTCCCCCCCCCACTACATTCATAAAATTTATAACACACTAGTGCATCGCCATGTACATGCACTGCCAATAGGGTGTCTTCTGGGATGTAGGCACTTGACCTCACTTGACCTCCACTTTGATAAGTCTCGGGCCCAACAAACACAGTGAAACAGGGACAAGCACAATCCTTCTGATGTTACTGATTGTTCGTCATGTTCGGTCCTTAAAAATCCTGTTCAAAGTTTAAAGTTTACATTCAATCTTTCAATAAGAGTAAATACTGGACACATACTTATAGCTACCTGTCATTAATTTTAGTCTGTAAGCAATACTGATTATGAAGTTTATACTAGAACAAGTTTTTTTCTGTGAAATATTTCCCTCTTTGAGGGCAAATACAAAATTGTACTGGGCACTAAGGCAATGGCAAGGGGCATGGAGGCAATTACTTGTTGCCGCAGTCAAGAATCAGGCCTTAAACTAGAAATGTTAAAATTAATTTCTTATTTCTATTTTACAAATTGGTACCCAATTTACAAATTGGTGCCCAATATTAAGCAAAGTTGGACACCCTACTTCACAATTCTGGCTACGACTCTCCATTTGGACTGCATTCAGTCAAGAGAGGGCGGTATTGGCCCATCGAATAGCAACTGTATCGCACAGATGAAATTCACACCCCTTTTTGTATTATAGCTATCATGTGTGAAATGTGACATGTGCAATGAAGCAAGTCACAAAAACTGGTGATATAAAAACTATATACATTGTAGAATGGCTGTTCTTGAAAAGGCAGTGTCACGTACGCCATGTCCTTACCACTAACAAGTAAATGAAAATGACAAGTCGGCCTGATTTCATTTCCTGCTTTTGGCGCGACTTTCTGCCCGCAGGTATGGCAGACATTTTGTTTCCGCTTCAGCTGAGAAAGAAAAGGATACTATCAAAAAATTGTAGCCCCAACTCCCCCCCCCCCCTCCTCCTCCACCTCCAACCAAAACAATAATACCGGTAATAATTAATAAATAGAAACAAAAAATAAAATAACAAAATTCACAAATTTTTTTTGTCTGAGTTTGATGGATTCAGTGTTGTAACGCCAAACCGACCATTCTTGATACTGGGGAAAATGCAAAAGGGATTTCGCGTTGAGATAAAGTACCATATGCTAAGGAGTTTTTATTTATGGTGATCCTCAGGTTTACTGCATAATGCACACTACCCATACATACATGTAAATGTACTTGTACATGTACATGTACATGCCCATACACATACAGACATGTACATACACAAACATACAAGCATGTGCAGTACAGTACATAGAAAAAATACTGAGTTCTTATATAGCGCTTTATCACACCCAATGGGCGTCTCAAAGAGCTCAGTATCTTTTCCCTGCACAGCAAGGTATGCTTTTTGAAGTATGAGATCTATTCTTTTACATATTGCACCGTGAAATGGTTTTACAAGGTGCTGTGCGCAATGTGCGCCCAATCAAACCAGGAACACCGGGGCGAACCCCTTCTCTTTTTAATGATAACTGCACTGGGTTCTTTCATGTGCATTACACAACACACAGGACCTCCGGCTTTACGTCCCATCCGACAGACGCAATTCCATGGTTACATCCAAATAAATGACCATAAATATCAGAAATCTAGTTGTCAGGAGGGTTTTAGTGACTTCAAAGTTGAAATTTGTCATTTACAGGTGAACCATTTTCAACTCATCAAGTTAATAGATGCAATAATTTGCATCAGGGATTGAAAGAACAAAGATTAGTTTGGCAATTACAATTTATCAAGTTACAAAAATCATTCATACCTGAGCCATTTATACATGTACTTTTATATTTGTGGTCTATGGGGACCCCAGGGCAAGGCAGAGTCCCAATCATATCAGAGTCCAAAGGTTTTGTTTTGATTCGACCAAATGAAAGATTTCTCATGATGGAAAGGTTTCCAGCTAAAAAATAAATATGTCTAAGAGGCAGGGTTTAAATATTGTCACAATTTTCTGCTGTTAAACACTCCTCAATTGTACTATTTTTGTTAACGACTGTATTAAGCACCCATGATATTGTCGTTAGACGAATGCTTACCACCTGCTCCGTGCTTCTGTAAAGAAGGGCCAGTGTTCTCCTCATGCACAAGCTAGCATATCGGGTCGATACGTGCGAATTGCGTGTCGATGCGCTCAAATTTCAGCTGATATGCAAAAACAATTGGCCGATACCCTCAAAAAATATATATTATATCTATAATTTGTAGGGGAGATGGCCTTAGCTTTGGATCCAAACTGGACCTTCGTCAGAGGCATAAACAAACACAGACACAAACATATCCATTTATAGCAAAAAGAGGAGCAAAGGATTAAGGGAAGGTATCCAGAAAAAAGCAGGAAAACTCTACAGCCAATCAACGCTATTAACTTACAGACAATATGGTGGCCAACGACCAACCAGAGCAAGGTAGTGAGGACAAAGGATGGTCAGTGTGAAAGGGTGGATTACTGGACCATATATTTTATTTATTTTTAATACGGCAGTTTCACAAAAAACATGACAAGAAAACCATATAGAATGCTCCAAATTGCACAGTAGGGCTTTGAAAACCAAGAAAAACAAGAAGTATAAAACATTCCTAGGACCTTGTTTCAATTCAGCGCACTGTGGCCAAACATCCAAAAAATTTGGCCCCCAATGCCCCACAGTTTTGAAAAAACCTTGGGAGAACCCTCAGGGCCGAACAAATTACATTTTCAAATTTATACCTAATTTTACCTGTGTAGTGCACACACCTGTTTTACTCTTTGGCATCAAAATCTGGTTTGGGGTTGTGAGTTTTGATTGTTTTTATATTCCTACAGTGAAACCGAAACAATCAGTTGTAACTTTAAACGGCAGCGTCCAGGGAAAACCCAAGCTGTCTGCAGAGAGCTCATAAAGTTGCCAATTACTTCCTTTACCACTATGTATTACTTCCTTGCAATTAAGGCCAGTGCGTGTATGGGGAGTGCTTTGCATTTACTGTATGTTTTCATAGCTTAAAAGGGTAATTGGAACTCAAGGTTCAGAGTGACAATTTGAAGTCTAAACAGGTGCATTTCTTCTTTCTTATTTTGCACTTATTTAGTTCCAAATGATGCTTTTTACCTACCACACATCATTACCTTGGTATATATACATGTAGAGTAAATATAGAGAGACCACAAGAGTTTTGGCAACATCTGCCAGTGCAAAAGAACTTTAGGTATAATAATCTGGAACATACTGTTTTAAATTTGTATGTGTTTATTTATTTATAACTATATGAGAACTTCTGGTCTAGGTGTGTCTTTATTTAAAGAGACCACATCAGATTTGACTTCTGCCCTCTTCTGCTTTGTTTGCCCATTGGGAAAATGGTTTACAAACGGGCTTGCCCAACTATGGGATCTGGCATGCCAAGTTTATAAGCAGGGCCCAATTTCATAGAGTTGCTTAAGCACAAAAAATAGCTAAGCACAATAAAATTTTGCTTACCAGAATAAGGTTACCAGCCAAACTACCATGTCGCATGTACAATTTGTGACTGGTATCCTGCTCATTTCTGCTTAGCAGAACATTGTTAAGCAATATTTTCTGCTTAAGCAGCTCTATGAAATTGGACCCAAAGTCCAACAGTTTGGCAGGCCTGAAATTACACGGAGGCCATGGCCTCTGTTGCCCTAGGGCCCAATTTCATAGAGCTGCTTAAGCAGAAAATATTGTTTAACAATGTTCTGCTAAGCAGAAATGAGCAGGATACCAGTCACAAATTGTACATGTGACATGGTAGTTTGGCTGGTAACCTTATTCTGGTAAGCAAAATTTTATTGTGCTTAGCTATTTTTTGTGCTTAAGCAACTCTATGAAATTGGGCCCTGGTCGTGGCCTTGGTGCCCCTTCAAAAGTTTCCCATAGACCTTCAGATTTTCCAATGGAAGTGCCCTATAAATGGCCTTGTCCTCTAAAAGATGAAATTCCAAGCCTGGTTTGGGATGTTTAAGTAACCATGATGGTTCAGGATTTTGCTCGAGTGAGGAAGGATCCCAGTGAACCACTCAAGGGAGTTAGGGCTAACACGCACAATAGGCTCAATACTTTATGTACAATGTGCGCGGAACACATAACTGTAGACACATACAACCCAGGAGAAATGTCACCCCCGCAGACCTGTCAAACTTCACCCTGTCTGAAAGGAGGACAGAGAAGCAGAAAGAAACAGGCTAATAACATCTACACGGCAGTCAAATGGGGCATTATTACTAGCTTGGATCTAATGTTACAGTCCCTGCTGATTGCACTGGAGACTCAGCATGGAGCAAGCTCGCTAGTCTGTCCAAAGAGACCTCGTCTGTCCACGATTTTGAGAAAAGTACTTAAAGGGCCCATGCACTATTATCATGTTGAGTGACTGGTTCCCTGGGCCCGATTTCATAAAGAAAATAATGCTTAGCAATTTTCTGCTAAGCAGAAATGAGCAGCACACCAGTCACAAGTTGTACATGTGACATGGTAGTTTGGCCGGTAACCTTATTTTGGTAAGCATAACTTTGTTGTGCTAAGCTAGTTTTTGTGCTTAAGCAGCTCTATGAAATGGGGCCCTGTGTGCAGACAGCAATCATGAATACTGGTTTTCATGACCGCAAGGGACCAGGCTATTTGCCCAGAAAGCATCGGTTTGATTGCTTAGAAATGAAGGCAACCTCTTTCCCAGTGGTGTACGATCTCGTTGCGCCATTTTTTTTAATTTGAACGTGAGAAAGGCTTCAGGCATGAAGCTTTTCTCAGGCATCTGAAAGCACACAATTCAATGTAACAAGGGTGTCTTTTCTTTCATTATTTTCTTGCAACTTCGATGACCAAATGAGCAAAAGATTTCACAGGTTTGCAAATGTTGGGATACACCAAGTGAGGATACTGGTCTTTGACATTTACC
Organism: Plazaster borealis; assembly: GCA_021014325.1. Lineage (NCBI taxonomy): Eukaryota > Metazoa > Echinodermata > Asteroidea > Forcipulatida > Labidiasteridae > Plazaster > Plazaster borealis. The sequence continues at coordinate 14,513,655 of CM037468.1, read as the reverse complement.
AAAAGTATACCCTGCCTTTAACCTGCCATTTTTACCCTAATCTTTTACACATGCACATTCAGCGCCTCAAACTTTCTAATCCAGGGTAGAGAGAATTCAAAGCATGTGTTTCTTCGCTCACTGTTGACAAATATTCCTCAGTGTTTCACCACAGAATGTTGCCAGGAATTTCTAATGTGACGAACTTGATAAAAAACACACCGCACATAAATGTATGTCAACTTCATGAATGCAGCCTTGGATCTCCAACATAGAACAAACCAACCTTGGTCTAGTTGTTTCAGCCAGACAGACAGACATTATTTTCAAGGTGATTTTATTCACTTTAATTAAGCATACATGCGCATGCAGGGTTCTCCCCAGGTTTTTTTTCCAAACTGTGGGGCATTCCGGAACCAAATCTTTTTAAGTTTGGCCGGAGCACGCTGAATTGAAACAAGGTCTTAAGAATGTTTTCTACTTGGTGTTTACCTTAGTTTTAAAAGCCCTACTGTGCAATCTGGAACATTTTATATGGTTTTCTCTTTATGTTTTTTTGAGAAATAAAAAAACAAAAAAACAATCTGTTGTTTTGGGTTTTGGGTTTTTGTACGTATCAGCCGAAATTTTCGTGTACCGGCACGCAAATCGTGCGTATCGGCCCGAAACGCTAGCTTGAGCATGGGGAGAACCCTGCATGTGCCTCTATGGTATACCCTGGGACCAAGGGTCTAACAATGGTATTTCAGGCCTGGTGTTTCATGTTGGAGAGGGCAAGGCCATTCTCATTTTGCAAAGGGCACTTCCATTGGACAATCTGAAAGTCTATGGGAAACTTCTGACGGGCACCAAGGCCAAGACCAGGGGCAACACGATGCTTGAATTTAGGGTGAAATTCAACAAGACAGCAGGGCTTGTAGCTCAAAAGTTTACAGGACTGGAATTGTTTTTTACAAGACCAGATTCGAAATGAGGAAAAACAAATGCCTAAACAGTTAAATTGTTTTAATTTGAACAAACACTAAGAGCATCTTATTTGTATTACATGTATGTTTGAGTTTTCTTCAATAATCAACAGAATTATATTTATCGGACTGAAAGTCAACAATTGAACAAAAACACAAGATCACCGGACTTGTCCAGTTCATGAGTTTACTGGCCCGATGCTAAAATCACTGGCCTCGGGCCTGCGGTCCGGGGTAAATTTCAAGCCCTGCAACAGAGGCCATGGCCTCTGCTGTAGTCTCCGTGTAATTCCAAGCCTGGTATTTGCCCCCAGCAGCCCCTGAACATTTCCCAGATATCAATTTATTATCTTTGACCTCCTGAGGGCTCATAATATTGATGACTGAGATGCCGAGGGGCTTCAGCAGAGCTCCAAGATGCTCATAGGAGCGGAGCTTCATTATTAATGCAGCTCTCTACGTGTACTTCTTGTGCATCCATTCAAACTTGCATACATGTAACCCCTTTGCCTGTTTGTGCGTCAATAATTTGAGACAAAAGTAGGTCCAAAAAACACCAATCTCATGCATCAAACTGTTCGGGGAAACTGTTACTCCTTTTCAATATTTGTAACCTACTGAATTTGAATGACAAATGAAACAATCTGTTTAAATTGAACAAAGACACCCTTCTACTTGACGCGAAAACTGTGCTGGAACCCTTAAAGGCAAAGTATACCTTTGGTTTTTTGAACCGTTTGGTTGTTTTAATCCTATATGATTGTAAATAGATACAATATTCATTTCAAAAGGTTGTAGCGTTTTTGAGATATTTTGTCGAAAATCTGGAGCGGTTATGTCCACGTAGAATAATCCGTAATTGGAATACACAATCCCGGAAAAATTTCATGCAGAACATTTCTCAGACTGAAATGTTTATGAATCCCTCTTTCTTAAACCAAGTTCCTTTGAAGGGAATTGCTAATCAAAATGTTACACATTAACAGCTGCAGTGCTTCTTACCAAGTTAGTTTTTATGGTCATTTATTTTTGGAGTAATTTCAAAAGGTGTACCCTCACTTTAAAGCTATATGAGTTGGAAGTACACGTACATACATTACTATACATGAATGTTGCAAAGTGTTCATGCATAACGTGGCTAGAGTCCATAAAACTTAATTATCCATAACAAAATATTTTTACGAAAACAAACTAAGCTCTCAACCAAATGACCACAAACACTTGTATTGGATATTGAGGGAAACATACATGTTGTCTTCTCGGTAATTTGCATGATTTCATAAAATTGCTTTTGCATATTTTTGAGCTCCTGGTGAATGGGGTTTATTGATTAAGAGTGGTCATCTAAGTATGTTTGGCAAAAAGAAACATTCATTTTTTATTAGTAAAACATTTATTTGCTGATTTTTATATAATTTATTCAAATTGATACGCATTTTTCATTTAATGACCTTTTGATCATTACAAGTATGAAATTGCAATTAATGACCTTATAGCACTGAGCCGACAATGTATCAGTACCACGTAAATGTACATCTAGGTAAAGTCACTATCATAAATATTCATAGCTTCTCATTAACATTCATAATACATGTACTTGCCTGAGGGATAACAACAGTATGTGAACGCTAGTCCCTTCCATATTAAAACCTATTGCAGACAATGTACACTGTACTGTTCAAATGTAATTACTAAAGGATTAGGAACGGCATGTTTTTCATCCAAACATTGGGCAAAAGTTAATATCTATGCAGACTTTACAACAACCAAATGCAATCGTGTAAATCGGACTAAGCTGTGTTAATTAAACACTTTACTCAAGTACAATGCCGTACTATTGAATGTAGAACACACCTTTGGAATGGTGTACATATGTACACGTCCCTAAATTCCACATTTCATCAGAGTCCACTGATTTTCAAAGAAAACAACTTTTTGAAAGTACTGTGGGATTTGTGTGCGTGTGAAAACAACAAAAAGGGTTTTGCATACATTTAAAGGGACACGTTGCCTTGGTTCGGGCGAGTTGGTCTATAAAAAGCATTTGTAACCGTTTGTTATAAAATGTATATGGTTAGAAAGATGTTTTAAAAGTAGAATACAATGATCCACACAACTATGTCTCGAAATTGCGTGGTTTTCCTTTTACATCGTGAACAAACACGGTCGGCCATTTTGTGGAGTCAAATCTTTGACTCCACAAAATGGCGGACCGTGTTAGTTCACAAAGTAAAAGGAAAACCACGCAGTTTCGAGGCATATTTGTGTGGATCGTTGCATTCTACTTTTATAACGTCTTTCTAACCATGCATTTTATAACAAACGGTTACAAACGCTTTTTGTTGGACCAACTCGTCCGATCCAAGGCAACGTGTCCCTTTAAGTGAAATACATGTTGACAAGGACCAACTGCCAATGATTCCCATTTGAGAATTTCAAAATAAAATCACTGCATTAAAGCACTCTGTTTTTCAATTTACAGCATATTTTGACATCTGTTTCTAAATTCTGGCTGTATAACCAGGGGTCGATTTCACAAAACTCTTCCTAACTTAAAACTAGTCCTAGGCAATGCCAAGAGATAGGACTAGTCTTAAGTACTGCTGGTACTAACTTAAGACTTGTCCTTTCTCTCAGCATTGCCTAGGACTAGTCCTAAGTTAGGAAGAGTTTTGTTAAAATCAACCCCCGACTTCTTATTTTCCCCAATTTAAATCAATGTAATCAAACAAAGGCTGGAAAACCAATTAAGTCTGACTCCTTTTAGCGTTTGCCAGAATCAGTATTCATTCCTGCTGTAGACCCCTTGCATACATGACGTCAAACTCTCTCAAAAAGCGCCCTCACTGAGACCAAAGGAGGCAAATCATTGGACGATAGCTGTTCTTTGTGCATAAAAACGTGCGCGTGACCTCAGCCTGTAGTGTTCCGCGTTAAATGCAAGGAGTCTATTGGTAGACAGGGGAAATGACAAAAATGGCAGTACACATATGTAGGCCTTTAGTTGAGATTTCATGTTTACAAGTGTACGTAGATGCACAGGATTGTTACAACACATAATTTTGTAAATTATACACAATTATGTTCAGTGATGTAGGCTACAATTCAAAGGTAGAAATATGAAATGAATTATTATTATGCCATCAACTGTACTTGTTTACGGTAGCTGTGTGCATTTCCTAAATGCAGCACAACGAGTACATGAATCCGTGCTTAATGCACCGTTACACTGGATTCATCAGGGAGTCTACAGGCCTTGCCGATTATTAAAAATAAATCAAATTATGTTGCCCAAATTGGGAATAACAGCTATACCCTTGATGCATGCCACCACAAACATTATTTCCACGAGTCACAATACAGATCTGCTAGGAGAGTACAGGGGAAAACTTCCGCCAAATTAAAGATATAGTTCTGGAGTTAGTAAGCTTTACCGACATTATCAAATCTTTTGTATACAATTTTGGGTTGAACAAGGTATATTGACTAGAGCGGGACTAGAACCTGCGACCTCCGGACTAACGTGCCGGCGCTCTACCAACTGAGCTACCTACAATGTAGACCCTGATGTTGGTGGTCTCCCTATTTTGTCTCTGTTTAGGGGTGCCATTCAACCTGTAACCGCCAAACAGCCAGGGATCACAAATATTTCTTATTTATGAAATTAAAGAGGTACAATGTAAGAGCTGATCACGTGGTACAGTGTGTACATGTACATCATATTAGATTGAAGGATATCTAAAGGTTACAATTACGATGACGATTTATAAAGACGGTCATATTTTGGGATAATATGTCATTTACAATACATATCAGGGTCCTCTCCATGCTCAAGCTAGTGTATTGGGCCGATACGCGTGATTTGCAAGACGTGCAAATTTTGGCCGATACGGGGAAGAAGAAATAAAATGTTGGGTTTCTTTCCACAAAAGACATCAAGAGAAAACATACATTGCTCCAGATTGCACAGTAGGGCTTTTAAAACCAAGATAAACACCAAGAAGAAAACATTCTGAAGACCTTGTTTCAATTCGGCGTGCTTCAGTAAAACTTAAGAAATTTGGGTCCAGAATGCCCCACAGTTTTGAAAAAAACCTGGTGACAACCCTGCATATTATCAAGGGATTGTAGCATTTAAAAATTTACTCTGAACACTGTCCACGGTTTTAAATCGTTAATTTTGTTCATAAACTAAGCAATATCAACTCTGCCACCAATAGAGGGTGCTACAACCCACACATACGTGTATGACATCAAAACCCACACATATGACATCAATTTCCACCCACAGAATTTAGAGTGCCTGACCCCTCATCAACCAAACCCCAGGTGACCCGACCTACAGTGCCCTGACCTTTGCCATTAATTTGCCGTCACTTTGCAGCAGGTGGTGATAACCTGGTACACTCCGATCAATAGAGGCCGCTACAACATCAGAAAACAAATACTGCAAATAATGTCCCATTTATAAGTAGATGTGTACGCAAAATATTGATTACAAATACAATACTACAGTTTCCATACAAATATCGTTGTTGATTAAATGTCTCTTAAGAATACTTCAACTTTACTCTAATTAACATAGAGCATTGTTTACAGATTATATTACATAATGTAAGAATTGTTTGCATTGCTAAAATTCCTCCACAACAGCATTAATTAAAAATGTCAAATGGTACACGTAACAATCGGGGTGTTTTTACTTAATAAAGTAGTAACAGGGTAAAACATATACACTACTTGTAATTCTTGTACCAATGTAAACATGATCTAGCTTCGAGCAACATGATTCTTGCTTTACACACATCAGTGTACGGGTAAAATCAAATAATATTCTTTATCCCCCATGCAAGTTTAACATCCATTAAATTGTTGCGGTGCCCGCTTCTAAAATATAGGATTCAAACTGCTTCTAACTACCGGGCAATCTCAGTTTTCTAGTTGGTAAGACATCTGCTCTAGAATGGCAAATATCATGGTTTTGAATCCCACCCGAGTAATATGCCTGTGGATTTTTAATTCACAGGACTCGGGAAAGTACTAAGTATACAGTGCTTTACACACATCGGTGTACGGGTAAAACCAAACAATTTTCTTTATGCAAATTTAACACCTATTTTAATGATTCATTGTGTTTCCATACCAGTACAATTCATTTACTTCTCTCTTGTTGCATCCATTAATTTTCTTCCTTTAAAACAAAAAGACAAAGTGAGGGTGGAAGGCACCTTTAAATCAGTATGCACTTAAAATATGAAGACACTGAAATGAGAGCTTTGAATGAAGACAAAATCTTCCAAAATCTATTTTGGATTGTCAAATGACAGAATAATCCACCCTTTCACTGGCTACCCCCCCCCCTCCCTCTTTCCTTTATTATTGCCATCACTAAACTGCGACCCACTCAGTTGATCAGGTTACACTGGTCACCAGGTTATTTGTTTGTCATCTCCCCTGTCTCTTTTTATTGCAGGGTACCGAGCATAACCCTACTGTCCAACCGTAATTGGATTGCTCTGCAACGTGTAGCATATCACGGAAACGAGCTTGGGTTATTCTGTATCACCCCCCCCCCCCAATCTATAGTTCAATTGATGACGTCCATTATTTTAGAAGCTTTTTCTGATCTGGACGTGGATTTTCACCACCTTGATGTCAAAGGTAGCTGGACAGATTGTTCAATTATTTTCACACCTGATTGATTATTGTACTGAATGGATTGACCAGCTGGTTGTGCATAGTCAGTATACAATATTCCTTCGCACCTCTTTTTTTATTTTCAAGTTCATTCTAAATATATGGCAACATTATAAATATATTCACCAGTTAGTTATGATTTAATTTAGAATGAGGGGTGGTGGAATCTGTGAACAAAGTACACTGCACTTATGTACAGTACATGTACATAATTCAGTGAAGATGTGCATACCTACAAAATAATAGCACACCCACTAGTAAATCGATACATTGTAAATGCATCAACTACTATTAATCAGGCTTGAAGAAAAAAATTGTTTCCATTTTTTTTTTGGGGGGGTGGGGAATCCACAAGACCACAGGGCTTGTGGCTCGAAATAATTATTGGACCAGAATTCTTTTTACAAGATCAGGGATTCGATTTTCAGAAAGAGTTCGTCTACTATCTACTCGAGTTGACCAGTGTAAACTCGAGGGACTCGACCGGACAGAACGATTTTTCAAAAGAAAAAGAAGGGAGGAACGCGTCCTAATTCCTCTTTGAATGCCCAAAACCCCCGTCCTAGGAGGATCGGTACGGTCGTCCTCTAGTCGCGAAAAAATTGACAAAACTCTCTTGTTTTTTTTTCTTGTTATTAAAGCCAAACTATTGAAAATGAATTTAAAAAAATCGACAGGCAAGTGAATTAAACAAGGTATTGTTTATTAAGCCTTTTATTTATTGGAAAACATCAGAATTTTCCCAAATTACATTTCTCCCTCCTTTTAATCAACAAATGTGCACAAACCAGTAATCACACTCTCCTATGTTCACACACACATTTCACTACTCATGAAAAGAAACCTCAACGTAAAAATATCAACATTTTTCACAAAAAAAAAAACAAAATTTTTTTTTTTGTTTTTTTTGAATCTGTGCTGCAGAAGGAGGTTCAGGCGTTTTCATTATTAAGCAAAAAAACAACCAAACAGCCGTGCGTACTTTTGCAGCCACGAGAGTTTCGGCGGGGTTCGAAGCAATAGAGCCATCAAAAAAAAAAAAAGTGCAAAGCATAGCATTTTTCGAGAATTATAAATTATATTTTTATATTATATTTTATATACTCGTCCTGCTTAGGTTTTTTTGTGTGAAATAGGATCAATCATCAATCTTAGGATCGATCGATCGGCGCTGGGACGACGTCGTCTCCTAGGTAGGATGATCTAAGTTAGGATGGGTTTTGTGAAATCCACCCCAGGCAGGGCTTGAATTTTACACTGGACCGCAAGCCGGAGGCCAGTGATTTTAGCACCGGGCCAGTAAACCAATGACTGGACAAGTCCAGCAGTCTTGTGTTTTTTCATTTGAATAATAATACCTCACTGGTATTTTACTGTTAATTACTGAAATTTTTATCCATCCATTTTTGGTGCTTGCACTGTGGATGCTGTGGAATGCTGTGGAATAAATAAATAAACAAATAAATAAATAAAAATCTTCAAAAGAATTAAGTGATGTTCAAATGTTGACTTTTGAGTCTAGTAAAAAAACTTTCAATCAAATCTGTCGAGTATCAAAATGTAGGCCTTCTAACACACAAGACAAAATGAGATAAATCTTCTCTTTGTGCTTGTTCAAATAAAGACACTTTTTCCGTTCACTTTGTAGAAAGTTCTTTGTCATTAAGATTCTGGTCTTAGATTTGTCGCAGGTGGCAACGCGTATTCCAACTACACAAATCTACCCCTTGAACAAAGATGGCGGGTATAACCTGTGAAAGTGCTTATTGTGAATTGTTTCCAAAAGTGCATCATTTGAGTCCATCCTCAAGCCATTTGAAAGCACAGGAGCCAGTCTTCACAAATTGAGTCATAGTGAATCATCAGTCACACAAGTCTTGTCCGAATTGATTTTCAGTTGGATTGCTCCTAATATCTGCCTTAATAAGTTAATGTCTTATTGTTCAAATCCTGTAGAGCTTTTGTTGATGTTTCTGTTAATGTACCCTTTGCCAGTGGATAACTGCTTCTGCTCAAGCAGAAAATATTGCTTAACAATTGTCTGCTGAGCAGAAATGAGCAGGATACCAGTCACAAATTGTACATGTGACAAGGTCGTTTGGCTGGTAACCTTATTCTGGTAAGCATCATTTTGTTGTGCTTAGCTACTTTTTGTGCTTTTAAGCAGCTCTATGAAATTGGGCCCTGAAAGAAGGCAAGGCATGTATTGTAAGAATACCTGCCTTACAAACAACAATCTCCTACAACAGAAATGAAATCCGATGAGGGCCACTCCTCTAGAATATCTTACTTGTAACATCTGACGAGAAAAGATTGCCTCAATTCCAACCCCTTCGCCATTTAAACTAATAATTTACTAAGAAGCACCTACGCTATTTATAAATTGTTATCTTTGAATGTATGCCCAGCTTTACGATTACAAAATATTTATTTAATGGTTCATGAACATAAAACTTTAGAGTGAAGATAAAGGTGGAGTTGCTGGAAAATCTTACTTGTAAATTTTGCATAAAACAATCTAATTAAATAACGCCTCTACTGGGTGATTCTCTCTCAAAACAAATACGTATACATTGGATTGTATTTTTTAAAGTTTCATTTTCTAACATGTCTCATATTTAACCTGTTACTAAAAAGCAACTTTTTTTACCAGAAACTAAGTCCATGGAGGGTTTTCCACTGAATTTCCAAATTTTGAAAGAAAAAACACAAGCACTTTTTCCTGGTTACAAAGGGTTTTCTGCCCACAGTGGTCGGTGCTGGAAAACCCGCCCAGCACTCAGGATTCCCCAACCACCACTTGCAGAATTTTTTTCCCGACCACCACATATTTTCAAATGTTTTGAATTAATCTTGCCTGTCTCCTTCGAAAGGTTTTCAACAAAATGGAAAATTGTGTATAATTTTACCAGTAAAAAATGTTATCTAAAGCTGTAATTTTCATAATTCAGCGAAAAGTAACCGAACTGATCTTGCAATGGTTTCCAGTCACGCTGATCATAGCTTTATGGTTGGTATGACAAGATACCAGTTTCATACATGTCACGTACCTAATTATTTCATAGCGTTGATATTCAATGGAAAAAATTAAACAACAGACTAAAGACCATGCTATTCCGTACATTTTTTCCCATGGCGGTAAAGGCCTCCATTCAATTCAATGCACAGGGCTCACGAGTGAATACAATCCGTGCACAAAGAAAATTGCCTAAACCACACCAGGGAAAAAAAAATTCCGCCACTCAAGAAATCCTGGGCAGAACCCTGGTTAAATCTCAATGCATCATATGCACACTACTTTATAATAATGTCCTTTACAAAAGGAACACTGGCAATGCTACAGAAAATTAAATCCAAGGTTGGGCTTGCTGGAATTCCAGTCCCTCACAGGTGAATAAAACCAACATAACCTAGACTTTAGGGGTCATCAGGTAAAGCTTGATTAAAACTCAACATTGCCAGCTAGCCTTGGGCGCCACCTCCCAGGCAAAACATTGCCTTTCAACTATTGAGGACAAAAAATTCACTCAACACTGCCACAACAAGGGTAGACTTTTCCAGTATAAAGCTCTGATAAATACGAACTTGTTGATATAGCTAGCAAAGTATTTACCGGGAACTTACATTGTACATCGAGAGTTTCTGTTTACAAACTTCATTCAGAAATGCAATATATTTGAAACAGATGGTTAATACCAAACATACAAGCAAAAAATTGTTAGTGGCCTGACGTTTTGACCCTAGCAGAGTCTTTCTCGAAGTTAGCCTTCGAGAAACCTTAGGCCAATAACTATTTTTTTGCATTTATACCATAGGTTCTTTTGGTTGGTAAGCAGTTTGCAACAGCTAATTCTATTTTCTCATTCATATACATATTAATTATTGCAAAAAATAGTTAATGGCCTGACATTTCAACCCAAGCAGAGTCTTTCTTCGAGAAAGACTCTGTAGTGCTTGGGTTGAAACGTCAGGCCATTAACCATTTTTTTGCATTTATACCATACATATGTAGGTCCTTTTGGTTGGTAAGCAGTTTTCAACAGCTAATTTAGATTTTCTCATGTATATTATTGCATACAGTTTTTTACCCTATCCTTCAGTAATAATATTTGTTATCCACAGAAAATTAAATTGTAGGCTTTATAAATCTGAAGGTTTAGACGGAGTGAACTATTCGTTACTGTACCGATCATGGCTTTCGTGTTGTACTGTTTACCAGTTCTGTTAGCTGCACGCCATGGCCTCTGTTGCCCCTGGTCTTGGCCTTGGTGCCCCTTCAAAAGTCTCCAATAGAGCTTAAGATTTTCCAATGGAAGAGCCCTTAGCAAATTGAAAATTGCCTTGCCCTCTTAAAGATGAAATTCCAAGCCTGTAGCTGCTATGAAATTTTTATTTATTAAAATATTTTGAATTTTCTAATAATATTTTTTACTGAGAATTCACTAAATTTACAGAAATGGTTTGACAGGTTTTTTTGTACTGATTAAAATCTCTATAGCATTCATTCAACATTTCTTCCTGGGCCCATCAATGGTGTTACCTTGGCCTTCTGGATGCCTGAATGATCCAACACAAAACACCAGCCTGATTATCAATGATCTATGTAGTCTGTGTAGAGGGGCCTGTCTACACACTGCAATCTGCATGCCGCAATGTAAACCCATCTCGTTTATGCAAGTGTTGGGACGCAACAACGAATGCAAATGAGTAATCACTCATAATGCACGTTGGTATGCAACAATCAAATGATGCATAGATTGTACACAGCCTGTCACAATATCAATAGTGGAGACTTATAACACACAAAACGAATACACATGTAGCACTTCTCATTTGCAGTTACATGTAATTTTCGATACATTTCCAATTAATTTGTAAATTAGCGGGCATAGTGTTTATTATAATTTATCATTAAGTTGAATCTAATATAAATCTACATACGTACGTACAATTCACATTTCCTTAGTCTGTCTCTGTGTATTAATATTTATTGTATTTTTGTGTGATATTTCATTTTTATTCAAACATCCTACCATGAAGGTACAGTGTATACTTTTGGTAATTGTCAAAGACCAGTATTCTCACTTGGTGTATCCCAGCATATATGCATAAAATGACAAACCTGTTAAAATTTTGGCTCAATTGGTCATCGAAGTTTCAAGGAAATAAAAAAAGAAAAAACCACCCTGTTGCACAAATTTGTGTGCTTTCAGATGCCTGAGAAAGGCTTCAGGCCTGACTGAAGTCTTTTTCAGATTCAAATATTTTAGTGAGAAATTACCTTTTCTCAAAAACTACGTTACTCCAGAGGGAGTCGTTTCTCACAATGTTTTATACTATCAACAACTCTCCATTGCTTGTTATCAAGTAAATTTTTATGCTAATATTTATATTGAGTAATTACCAAACGTGTCCAGTGCCTGTAAGCTTCAAAACTCTTTAAATCAACATTTTTTAAAGGGAGGGTATACCTTTAGTAATTACATGTACTCCAAAAATTAATGACCATAAAACCTTTCTTGGTATGAAGCACTACAGCTGTTGATAATGTTTTCATTTTGAGAAACAATTCCCTTCAAAGGTATGTGGTTTTAGAGAGAGGGATTCAAAAACATTTCATTCTGAGAAACGTTTCATGCATAAAACGTTTCTCAGATTGTGTATTCCAATTACGGATTGTTCTTCCTGCATGGACATAACCGCTCCAGTTTTTCGGCGATATCTCAAAAACTCTATCACCTTTTGATATGAAATTTTCAAAAGTTAGTTTAGTTGTATATCTACATTTATATAGGATTAAACTAATGAAATGCTTCCAAAAACCAAAGGTATAGGCCTGCTTTGCTTTTAAACCAATATGAATATGAAAAGCCTAAAAAAACAAACTCAACAATCGTTTTTTATCGTGAATGATTATCTCTTTGCATACATTGTCATTTCAAATGCAAAGCAGGTTTGTTGTCCCATTATTCTTACGCTTGAACTGCTACCCTTAAAATTTTGAAATCATCTGAGAGTACAATATTACCTTGCTCTACAAACGCAGTGTCAGAGTAAATTTAATAGTATTATAATCTTACCATATGAATTTTATGTATGTTAATTATTTTCTGTTTTTTATACGTTTTGTTGTTGGTTGGTTTGCATTGCTCTGCTTTGTTGGGGTGGAAGGAGTGGGGTGATGTAGTACTCTCTAGGCCAACAACAACAAAGATCTCTTTAGAATTATATTCAACATAACAGGGGGAAAAAATTTCCATAATCAGGGCGATTTTCAAATTCGTTCATCAGAACATGGAAAGAGGGCTTTTTCAGTGAACTTTCTGCAGAATCAGAGAGAGTTGGCAGCTCTGCTAAATGCTAATTTATGGTACAATCCATGGTACCCTATGATATTATAACCTTATCAATGTAAACTGTGCACTAACCAAACACAATTAATGCAATCTCTAGACAGTCCTGATATTACGTTTCATCCGTGGTCTTTCCAGCTTAAAGTCCAAGGTCGGACATTAATACTAATTAGGTTAAAACCAAATCAGATGACAAGCCTTAATACAAATTGCTCACATTGTAACACTGCCTCCAGTGCACTGTTGCCCTTTATTGTGAAGTTGTATACTGTACCATGATATGTATCGTGTTGAAACACCCAATGATCACTCTGCATTAATAAGCACAAAAAGTCGCTAAGCACAACAAAATTATGCTTACCAGCTAAAATACCATGTCACATGTACGATCTGTGACTGGTATCCTGCTTATTTGTGCTGAGCAGAACATTTTTTTAAGCAATATTCTCTGCTTAAAAGCATGAAATTGGGCCCTGCAGTTCTGTTTGACTGGTTTCTTCAACAGGGATAACTTCATGATTCCATGATATGGTGTTGAAATACCCAATACCATTGATCACTCTGCGTTTCTAAGGGTGTTTACCAGAAATAAGAGGGTGTAAAAATTTGCTGTAAGTTGGAAAATAGGAGGAGTTCCAATTAGATCACATGGGGTGTTTTTTCAGAGCGAGTTACAATAAAACTTTTTGAATTTCACTGATGCTCGCCTCCGACTCACCAAGCCCCCTTAATTATTAAACCGGCCATTTTAATTACTACTTGTCTTCGTACGTTGCTAAGGCCTTGACCTCCACTACACAATGCTTGATTTGACTTCACGTGTTTGCATTACGTTTAATTAAATGCTCAGTAAATCCTAGAATTTCTATTGATCTTACATCACTGACAGACAGGCATTAATAAATGTACAACTCCGTCATTCCAATAAATACCAAATGGCAAACTGTGTAGCTTGATATTCAGGGCTCCAAATTAACACTGGACCGCAGGCCCGAGGCCAGTGATTTTTGCATCGGGCCAGTAAACTCAAAAGTGGACAAGCCCAGTGGTCTTGTGTTTGTTTTCCAATTGAATAATAATAGGCTGCCTTATTGTATAATTAATATCTTTGTGAAAAATGTTAACTTTATGAATTTGAAAATATCTTTCAATTCTCTTTTTTTTCTTCTTTTTTTCTTTTTTTTCTTTTTGTTTTCTTTTTTTTTTTTTTTTTTTTTTGGGGGCGTATCTGCCCCAATTTGCACAAATCGGCACGCAATTGGCGCCGATACGCTAGCTGGTGCACGGGGAGAACCCTGAGTACATTGATTCTGGAGATGGTAACATTTGTAAACAGAGGGGAAACTAAGGTCTGGGTAATGACAGTGAAAGCCACCATATAGGCCCTAGCGTCCCAAATCTCCCAAATCGTGTAACTGTTAGTAAGGAAAGTGTCAATGTTACTTGATGAAGTATGACAGCACAAGCCTGCTACTAATTTACACAGTATTACATTCCTGTAACTCCAGTGCCTGAATGCGTTTGTAGTTGGTTTTTATAGTTTGTACATACGTTCAGTTTATGACAACATTCACTTTAATAAAAATGTAGGACTGTCTGTCACACCTGAACTCCCTTCAACGTAACCCAACCCAGATTGCATTGGCACTACTTCACATAGTAATAAGTAAAACCATGCAGGTAAAACATAATGCATGGCTACATGTACATGGAGTAAACAGTCCACTGGTCCTTTCTTTCTGACTAAACAGCCCAGACATATGCACCCCCATCCACCCAAAACAAAATCACATTTCCCCCTCGAGTGCAGTCAATTGTGATAATATTATGGGTCTTTCATACAAAATTATGCCAAACAGCCTCCCTGGGTTAACCTTTGTGTCACTCAGCAAGCTGGAAACTCTTTACAGAAATAGAAAAAAGAGCCATAGGAATTCAGATGTGAAGATTGAATTAGGAATACAGATGGTTTTAACATATTATTTTATGTCACTGGATGATTTCAGTTGCCACTCCAATCCATTGCAGAGTAAATACAGATGTCAAGATTGTTGTTACATTATGTGTACTTGTACACAGTGTCTGGATGTAGAGACCACATACACATGTAGACATGGATTGACAATATTATATATTTTTCACACATTATATTCAGGGATGAGATTTTGACGCGTGAAAATTCCTGGAAAATTGTTTTCTGGCCTGAGTTCCCCCGTATTTTAGACCCAGAACCCACCTCCCACAATTCAAGAGGTTTACAGACTCTTTGCATCACCATAAATACAAAACTACAGATTTTGACAAAATGTGGACTATTTCTTTCTCCCTGTTGGTGACTGCTTTACTTCTCTCAAGACAATCTAAAGGCTTAATCAAGGAGATTTTAGAAAATCCTGAGAAATCACCTGCCTGTATGTAACACAACACCGAATGTAGAGTGTACTTTCTTCACCATACACAATAATTACACACAAGTGGTAGCCTCCACACACACTATAAAATGCTGTATTTAAATACAGTACAGTCTATTATGATACAGTGTTTACTTCTGTTGCCTATTTGTTTCAATCCAGGATTCTGGTTGGAGCACTGATTTTCGACGTACATTATTTTTACTAATCTACAATGTACAATGTACATTCTACATAATCCAAAAGCAAAACCAATATAATCACATGCAGATATGAACATTAAATGGTTGAAGCTATTCATTTTAAACTCACAGTTTACAAGAAATTTTAAGTTGGTTGCAACCAAGGTCAAAAAAGTCACTGATAGGTATTAATTTCCGAAGAAGGTGAAATTTTTTCTTTGACTTCATATGAAAACATACATTCCAGAGATGTCATGATTAGGAAGCAGGAAGCGGCTCAAAGCTCATAACAGTTGCTAAGCACAACAAAATTATGCTTGTACCAGAAAAAGGTTACCAGCCAAAATGCCATGCTACAAGTACAATCTGTGACTGGTATTCTGCTTATTTGTGCTGAGCAGAACATTTTAAAGCAAGATTCTCTTCGAAATTTGGCCCTGCAGTTCTGCTTGACTGGTTTCTTCAATGGGGATAATTTCCTGAGGTAAGTCATGAATACATAAATCACTAGGAGACCATGAAATGGATTATGAGAATGAATGATTATATAATACTATTAGTCTGGAGTGCTGGTATGATGTACTTCAAAGACTGGACTGAGCTTAGACTGAGGGGAAAAATAAAACTTTACTTCACAGTAGCCGCAGACAGATTCTGTGGTCTACAAAAATGTTCCCAATGTGTGCATTTTCACATGCACATTCTCCTGAAGACGAGCCGAGTACTGTTTGAAACGTCGAGACCACACCGGCTCTTTTCAGAGCCAACACTCCTCCATAAGAGAATTTAAACATATTGTTGTACCCGCAAGTTTACTATAATTATAGTTACTTCTTATAAATGCACATTAAAATCATTCTGATATTTTTAAGTATCCATGTTAATTCCAAGTTCCAACTTCATAAAAATCATAGGCATACATTGTGTACGTATGTTGCCCTGGTCTTTGCTTTTTTGTACCAAACACCAAACAAACAGTAGACCTCTTCCATGTATGACGTCACAAGCTCAAACAGCTGAGAGTTTAGTATTGCGTGTTTGACATTGAACGCATTCCCATTGTTTTGACCACAGCGATGGCAGCCCACGCAAGGGTCTATGGATGTA
This sequence comes from Plazaster borealis, assembly GCA_021014325.1. NCBI lineage: Eukaryota > Metazoa > Echinodermata > Asteroidea > Forcipulatida > Labidiasteridae > Plazaster > Plazaster borealis. Next base: position 14,496,961 of record CM037468.1, on the reverse strand, counting down.
ACCGATTTTCTTAACCACCAAAAAGACTCTCAACTTTGATTACAAAATTATTGATTTGATTATTGGGGCTCCATTTCGGGCCTGATACTTCAGTGAGACAAAGGTCACCTCCATTGCCCCTTGTCATTGCCTTGGTGCCCCTTGAAATGATCCAATAGAAATTTACATTTTCCTCATAGAGGTGTCCTTTACCAAGGGGAAAACACCTTGGTGCCCTTGCCCTTTCAAAAACAACGCACCAGGTCTGCATTTTACATTGTAATGCTACAGACTAAAGAGCAAGTTAATCATTTATGATTTAACCCATGGTTGACTAATGTGGATTTGTGGTCCGACACATACCCTCAAGCCTCGTCAAAATATTGCATTGCTGACATAGTCGGAATGAGTAACAGAGCTGCTCTTTGCTGCAGTTTGACAAGATTAGACGGAGTTTGAGCATCCACTGATCAGTGTTCAGATTATGATACAGCGATAGTCTCACTAAAGTTAACGGTGTTGTATCAAAAATAATATTACAGCATGAAAAAGACTGTAACTCACTGCCACAGACCAGTCTGCCAATACTGCTGTCATTTGTGTCACTGACACTGACAGAATGTCACAACACAGTTTCTGGAATTCTCTTTTATACTTTAGTTGTCATGCATCAGCATAGGTCATAATCTGTATCTTTCATGGCCTGGATTTGTTCAAAACAAGCACTGGCATACACAACAAGAATATAGGATAAATTTCACATTTTTAAAATGAAAATAAACAATTTTTTGATAAGATGCCAAATTCAACCGTGGTCCTTGGCAACAAACTACCCTTTTCACTCATCTTGGTTGTGCCCAAAACCATTGCATGCATATCATTTTGGTAAAGAAGTCTGAACTTCCTGAAAAAGGGCTTCAGCGTCTTTTCCCAATTTTGTATGATTTGGAAATCCCTTTTTGAAAATCACTCTTCTTCTTAAATTTCGACACAACTGATTCTCTCTCAGGCAAGAGCCAAAAAAAGTGAATAAACAAAAATGAAACAGGGCCCGATTTATTTCATAAAATGTTTTACGACATTGTGTCTTTACAGCTGTCCTAAAAAGGTTTAAATGTTTTTATATGGTCACAAAAACAATCACTATATATGCAGACAAACCCCGCCTGTTTTTGAACCAAGCAAAACATACACAAACGCGAAATGCAAAATCATGACAATACATAACACAACGGGGTACCACCCAATCCAAACATCAGTTTCAACGAAAGAGCCTACCTTGAATTCTGTTGAATCCATCTCAGGTTTTCCACTGTTTTTACTCCGGAAAAAGCTCACTGCAAATGTCAGAAACAAACTGCAGCGACATCAAGTATGAATGAACGCAAAGTGAGGTTTTCTCCGCCTACTTGTAGGCCGAATTGTTGTTTTGGGAGGTGTTTTCCAGGAGAACCCGGTGAAAATCGTTGTGTCCGACGGACCGTAGAATTTGGGAAGGACAGAGCGGGAGCAGGCGCGGTTAAGTTCAACTGAAATAGTGTAAATGATATAGCGCCACCTATTGTTCAATAGTTGTAGAGGAATAAAAGTCGTCTGCGAAAACAAAATCAACAAAAGATTTATTTTGGAAACCAACAAAATGTTCAAACAGTATATATTTCAGCAAGAAATTACAACGACATTAAAATCAAGCCAAAAAGCTTAAAGAAATAATGATTTTTCTGTCGTATAGGCCTACACAAGCTTTACCGCTGCATTTGAAGATGAAAACCTTTTATATTAAGCCTACGCATTTTGTGAACGCGCCAAGCTTACAAGACAAAAGTCTGCTTTCTTGGGAATTTTAACCCATCATCAGGAAAAAGAAGAAGTTTTTACTAAACTCTATTATAGGCCTACATATTCTATCTATTTGTGGGGTTTCTGTTTGTTGTTCTGTAGTTTTGTTTGTTTTGTTTTTATTTAATAAAAATATTTGACTTACAATATTTTAGGCACCATTTTGTTGTTGATATCGCACATACATATCCACTTTGTGAGCCTTTTAAACTCGATTGCACAATCCTGTTTCCCTACTTCTCTGAATACTGAAATCCCCCCCTCCAAAAGAGTAAAAAACAACCCCCCCAAAAAAACCCAAAACCAAACATGTTTTTTCTGTCTTTCTCAAAAAAGAAAAGTTTCTTCCTCCCCCCTTCTCAAAAAAGTTTCTCTCTCTCTCTCAAAAGAATTTTCTAAATAAATTTAAAAAAAGTAAAGAAAATCAGAGTATTTTGGCAAGAATTTAAACTAATCCTCTTGCAGAAAGCTTTTTCATCTGATGCTGTAAAGGTTGAGAAAAAACATGTGAAGACCCCAATAAACACTTCTTATTTCAACTGCTGCGATCAGAATAACTATGAACAAGCACAATTTCAGTTCTGACGAACTGGAAACTATTTCGTGTTTTTTTTTCTTCACTAAAACATCACATCATGACATTATTGACTTGGAAATGAATGCAAATGATATATAGGAAAAAAAAGAAAAAAAAACACCCCCAAACAAACAAGGAAAAACAACCACTCAATAGTTATGACTTCTGTATAATTGTATTTATTTATTTACATATTGCATTGCTGCCTACCTAAATTCATACATTCATAGAAGATAATGTTTTGAAATATCAATTTGTCTTTTAGAAAATTCTCAGTGGTTATATCAGGAAAAGTACACTGTTGGTTTTAAAAGTCAAATTTAAAGATATCGTACACGTTTGGTAATGACTCAAAACAAATATTAGCATACAAACTTACTTGGTAACAAGCAACGGAGAGCTGTTGATAGTATAAAGCATTATAGGAAACGACTCCCTCTGAAGTAACGTTGTTTTTGAGAAAGAGGTAATTTCTCACTAAAATAATAAAAACTTCTTGCAAGAAGTTTTTATTCGTATCTGAAAGCACACAAATTTGTACAACAAGGGTGTTTTTTCTTACATAATTTTCTTGCAACTTCGATGACCAATTGAGCCCAAATTTTCACAGGCTTGTTATTTTATGCATATGTCGGGATACACAAAGTGAGAACACTGGTCTTTGACAATTTCCAAACGTGTTCAGTGCCTTTAAACAGGGTACACGTTTGGTAATTGTCAAAGACCAGTATGCTCACTTGGTGTATCCCAACATAGGCATACAATAACAAACCTGTGAATATTTGGGCTCAATTGGTCATCAAAGTTGCAGGAAAATAATGAAAGAAACAACACCCTTGTTGATAGAAATGTGTGCTTTCAGATTTCTCAGATTCAAATTGCTGGGTGAAAAATAACCCCTTTCTCCAAAACTACATTATCAACAGCTTTTCAGTGCTCTTTACCAAGTAAGTTTGATGGTCATTAACTTGTGGAGTAATTACACAAAGTACACCCTGCCTTTAAGCAAAATCAAGACAAAATTTCGTATGATTTGTGGCAATAATCAGAATATCCAAGTGTGATTTTTTGTGTCTTCGAATGCTACTTTCTTGGCCGACAATTTAGTTTAGACGGAAACAATCCTCCATTGGGTAGTGGTATGAACTTTATAATCAGCAACCTTTCAGATCCAAAATGATTCAGGCAGGGCCCAATTTCATAGAGCTGCTTAAGCGCAAAAATAAGCTAAGCAAAACAAAATTATGCTAACCAGAATAAGGTTACCAGCCAAAATACCATGTCACATGTACAATTTGTGACTGGTATCCTGCTCATTATTGCTAAGCAGGTAATTTTTAAGCAGTATTTTCTATGAAATTGGGCCCAGGTGATTTCTTATTTTTTTTCCTGATTTCAGGATTTTCTCAAAATCTTTTGGAGCCTTCAAATTTGATTGAAAGAAGTAAAACCAGTCAACAAAGGAAGAAAGGGATACTCCACACTGTGTCCAAACCTGTAGTTTTGTATTTCTGATGATGCAGAGAGTCTGTAAACCCCCTGAATCTGAGAGGTTCTGGGTCTAGAATAAGGGGAGACCTCAGGCGAGCGAGTCATTTTCAGGAATTTCTATATTTGGCAAATTTCTTCCCTGATGATTATTTTTTGTAAGGCAGGGTATACGTCTGGTAATAATATCAAAGACCAGTATCCTCACTTGGTGAATCCCAACATAATGCATAAAATAAAAAAACCTTTGACAATTTGGGCTCAATTGGTCATCGAAGTTGCAAGAAAATAATGAAACCCCCCCAAAAACAAACCTTGTTGCATAGAATTGTGTGCTTTCAGATGCCTTTCTCAGATTCAGATTTTGGGGTGAAAAATTACCATTTTCTCTAAAACTAAACTACTTCAAAGGGGGTCAAAGGGGGTCTGACTATGCTTTCTAATATCAACAGCTCTCCAGTGCTCTTTACCAAGTAAGTTTTTGTGGTAGTAATTTTTTTGAGTAATTACCAAAGGTATAACCTCCCTTTTAATTTGTTTTGCCTGATGATAACAAATCGTGTACTTTGTCTTTAATAATCACTGAATCAATTCCAATAACAAAAAGTGATATCAGATTTTCCTCATGGCAACACAGTGGCTGGTTCTAAATATTCTTCCATTTGTATCATTTTGGTTTAATGCAACACTTACAAAGTGACGCTTCTTCTAGAACATGACATCATTAGCTAAACCTATGCATGGCCGATAAATATTCAACACCAGCCTCTTTTATCAAGTCACATCATTAAGTACTGTACAATCCCAAATCTCATCCTTGTCTAGTTTCCAGTGCGCAATCGCAACCATGAATGCTGATTCTCATCACAACAAAAAGGGACCAGACCAATTTCCCTGCAAGCCTTGGTTTGGTTACACTGCCCTCAAAGGCGAGACTAAAAAAAAATTGTTTAGTTGAAATAAACATTCTGCCAATGGAAATATGAGTAAAAGCTCACCATTTCAGACAAAAGCTTTTTATTTGTTTTATTCTGTGGTAAGTATATAAAGGCAAGTCAAATTATCAATTTTAATTTTATAACAAAGTTGTTTGGCTGTGGCTATAATAACTTAATCTGTCTATACTGTGAGATTTATTATATAGTCGAAAGCCACAGCCAAAGATGCTAAACACAGACCCTGTAAGCCATAGTTGCGGCTTTGGCTAACTCTATCATTCAACCATGTGTCTTTCAGCAGGCTTCAGAAGCTGAAGCAAAAGCCAAAACCACAATTTCGCAAACACCCATTTTACATGTCAAGTTCCCAACGGAGAAAAAGTACAGTTTCCTATTGAAATACCATGTCTATGCACCAGACTATTTCAGACATGGAACTAGTCATTTACATTTCAACATTTAATTATTTTTTTTACAGGATGACATCACCTTGGTTCAATCCAACCACCTTACTTACAGTAACAGAAAAAGGAAACCTTTCTCTTTTGTTGGGAGCAAAATGAGACAAAAACAAAAAATAGCACCAGATACATTTCAAGCCTTGTTTTTGCAAGAAAAACATTTTCTCTATTTTTTCTTGTTGAGGTATTTTCACAGAGTTGGATGGCAGATTTGTTTTAAATATTCATAAGGTTATTTACATATTTAAATGTCTTGTTACATATTCATAAACAGTATCATTTCACTCCTTCCTATGTTAAATATTCTAAACAATGTCTTTGGATAAAAACATTTTCTTACATTCGGTGGAATTGTTTACCAATTACAAAAACACTTTAAAAATCTATACAATACTTGTCAATTACTATAAAACAAACTTTCTGCCTTGTGTTTGGCATAGAAAATTGTAAATTTGCATAGCACATTTGCATAGAAAAGTTCATGAAAACTCAATTCAGGCATTTAAAAAAATCACCGACAAAATAATTTAAATGTTTTAACATTAAATAATATCATAAACAAAAGGAATTCTTTAAATTGGGCAGACAATCCAGCCCAAATCAAAACTTCTAAAAATAACCGTAATACTATTTTTAAGAAATTAGCAATATTATTTGTCTCAAATTTGATAATAAATTCAAACCTGGTATACCCCAAAACTACAAACATAAATTCAAATTCAACTGGTATTAGAGAGTCAGGAACCAGACCAGGGTTATCTATTTCAATTGTATACTTGGTGTCCAATTTTCATTTCTCCATCTTAAAAATAATGGTCTAAAAAGTTCATGTTATTTCTTTTTCAAACTATAAAAAGTATTACTTTTAAAAATTAAAACTTCAGTGGCTGTGGCCGACACCAATAGCAGCAGCTTTAAAAAGAGGTTCAATTCTGGGTCTAAATTTCATACAGCTGCATAACAGGTTTCTACTTAGCAAAAATAAGCAGGAAACCATTTCAAGACAGAGTACGTGTGACATGGTATTTTGGCTGGTGACCTTATTCTGGTAAGCAAACTTGTTTTGTGCTTAGCTACTTTTAGTGCTTAAGCAATGAAATTGGGCCCAATTCATGTAAAGTAAAATTCATATTGTCTTCCTGGCTTAAAGACAGGGTATAAAATTGGTTCCAAATTTTAAAAAAAGAAATTTGTTGATAATATAAGTTTAAAACAATTCTACAGAGAGTCGATCGCCATGCAGCAATTCTCAACAATATATTCTTGTTTTCTCTAGTGATATTAAACAAACATCTCACTCACTTTCTTATATGCTTAAAAACAAAGTTTAAAACAATCATCTAAGCCAAATTTCATGGCTCTGCTTACCGTGTAATTCTGCGCTTACAGCCCATACAATTATGCGCTTTGCAGGCACCATAAGCAAAGAATAGAATTCCACGGTAAGCAGAGCCATGAAATTGGACCCAGCTCAAGCCCTGTACAAAAACACTTCCACTGTTGGTCCATCGTAAAAATGAGAGGAGGAAAAAGTTAATGATACGAAATATTATAAGACTTTGAGAAGTATGAACATCTTCATATAAACATCGCGACGGCTTGCTCCATTATTTATTGCAGGGAGGTTATTCACAGAGGTAAAATGTGGATGTAAGGCACCTTGACGAACTTGTACAAGAGAGGCATCAAATCCTAGTTGAAAAAACAACAAAAACATGGCAAAATTAAAGACAACTGTTTATCATCACTTGGTTATCCTGATGCTAACATAATCTTGTATCTAAAATATATTTATAGTTGTTCTCAAAAGAAGCTAAAAGTTGAAACAGCTACTTGAACGAAAAAATTGCTATTTAAAGGCACTGAACAGGTTTGGTAATTGTCAAAGACCAGTGTTCTCACTTGGTGTATCCCAACATATGCATAAAATAACAAGCCTGTGAAAATTTGGGCTCAATTGGTCATCGAAGTTGCAAGAAAGTGATGAAAGAAAAAACACCCTTGTTGTACAAATTTGTGTGCTTTCAGATAGGAATAAAAGCTTCTTGCAAGACGTCTTTTATTATTTTAGCGAGAAATTACCTCTTTCTCAAAAACTGCGTTACCGGTACTTCAGAGGGAGTCGTTTCTTACAATGTATTATACTATCAACAGCTCTCTGTTGCACGTTACCAAGTCAGTTTTTATGCTAATATATATTTTGAGTAATTACCAAACGTGTACAGTGCATTTAAACTTGTTTATTATGTGTTTGTTGATCATTGAATTGTATTTTTGATATTTTTACACTTCTGAATTTGTTGGAATTATCGATCATAAAATTAGGCCCCAACCTTAAGGTTTTGAAAACTAGCTACACTTCTGCCAGTGACAGCTTTCGCCAAAATAAAAATACTTTGATGTAAAATGTGGGATGTTGCTTTTGTTATTGCAACAAAGCGGCAATAAAAATTATAGCTACCACAAATGATGGAACATGAGTGATGGCGTCACTAGGTTTTTCGGTAATGGATTTTTAAACACATCAGACTTAAAGGCACTGTACACGTTTGGTAATTACTCAAAATATATATTAGCATAAAAACTGACTTGGTAACGAGCAACAGAGAGCTGTTGATAGTATAATACACTGTGAGAAACGACTTCCTCTGAAGTAACCTAGTTTTTGAGAAAGAGGTATTTTCTCACTAAAATAATAAAAGACTTCTTGCAAGAAGCCTTTTATTCCTATCTGAAAGCACACCAATTTGTACAACAAGGGTGTTTTTTCTTTCAACATTTTCTTGCAACTTCGATGACCAATTGAGCCCAAATTTTCACAGGCTTGTTATTTTATGCATATGTTGGGATACACCAAGTGAGAACACTGGTCTTTGACAATTCCCAAACGTGTTCAGTGCCTTTAATGACATGCCGTGGCAAATTGTGATTGGTAAATACATTTAGGTGTAGGGCTTAATAATCTTATATTTAATGTGTAATTTAAAACAAAAATTATGACGTATTTGTTCTTGTTCTTTGTTATGCCTTTGTAGGTTTTAATGTCTGGATCGCTTTTAGATAGTGATTATTTTCGCTCGTTGGTTATCAGCAGGCTTGTTCTCTATAGTCCTATTTATATTGTTAGTTCTTTGTATGTACTGTATTTGTGCTGCTTGGAAATAAATAAATAAATAAATAAACATAAATAGATTCTTCTACTCTTCTATATGCATGCAACTTACACAAGACCGTCATGCCATGCAAAGCGGGGTCAGGTCAAAGGTTATTTTAAGGTCGTTAGCTGAAGATGTTAGACTCTGGGACGTTTCGCAGCTGCCACATCTCCTTGTGTTCGTTGGCCGGCTGTTGGTGGGTCTTACAGCTCTGGAGGATGTGGTAACGATCGTCCAGTTCCTCCCAGAGATCTTGATCATCGATGCTGATAAGGGGAAGGGGTGGAAGGGGAGGGGGGTGTGTCAGTAAGAATCATGCAGGACAAACCCAAAGGCTGGTAAATACTTTCCGCAAACTCAAACGCAACCTTTGGCGCCATAAATTTGCAACAACAGATTTTAAAGAGGAAGGGAAATGTCAAATTCAATTTTGTGATGTACTCATTCTCCAATAGATAGAGTCCTCATGTGAGTGGGGAAAAGATTACAAGTTTCTAACCTCACATTAAAATGGTGTAAATTGCCATTTCATAGAATACCCTTCCGGGGCCAAACTTGTCAACATCCCAAACATCCGATGACATCATTCTGAGAAAAATGGGTCTGTACATTTTTATACGGGGATGTTTTGGTTCATTCCTGACTGTCAAAGGTATTCAATCAAAATGGCCTTGAATTTGACATTGTGTCTGACAAAATTTTCCTCCTTGGAATGTAAATACCCATTAGTTGTTGAAATCCAATGATGTCATGTTTCAAATTTCGCTCTGAAAAAGCCAGGAATGAACCGAAACATCTCTGTACAAAAATTTACAAACCCATTTTTCTCAGAATGATGTCATCGGATGTTTTGGATGTTGACAAACATTGCACTGAAAGGGTATCAAATGCAATGGCAATTAACACCATTAACGTGAGATTTTTCCCCACTCACATGAGGACTCTATCTATTGGAAAATGAGTACATCACAAAATTGAATTGAACATTTCCCTTCCTCTTTAAAATTTGTTTTTTCTTTTGAAGAATTCTCTGTTGATGACTTCACAATTTGGCAGGCATAGTTTTGGTGAAGTATGTAGCAGCCATCAGAAGTTTAACAGAGGTGGACAAATATTAGTTGGTCCTCTATTTTAAGTTAGGTATTAAAGTGAGATATATACTATTTTGATTAGTCAAAGAAATATCATCATCACGAAAAGCGCCTCGCTGATGAAGAATTGATGAAATTAAACTCTATTTATTGTCAAATTTGATATTTTGTCAGAGTACAAAAAATCAAATAACTTTATAATTAAATTTGCAATTTTAGAATGAGATCCATAAATAAATCTTTAGTTTTCTCATTCTGCATTTTTCTTTTTTGCACCACTCTTCAGAACTGTAAGTATTTGAAAAAAACCTAATTCATGCCACTGCTTGGATGTGAAATATTAACACAAATGTTAGCAAAGCAATGTTTTAGGATTGTTAGGGCTTGTACAGAAATTTAATTGAAAGCATTCACTTACTTGGAAGGTCTGAGGAAGTTACTGATAGACCCTGTCCTCTTTGATAACCAGCTCCCTCCTTTCCTCGTCTCCTCTCCCCCAGGTGACTTGTCCCGATTCTTGCCTGACCTGTCCACAGAACATGCCCTGTTACTGACCCCACCACCTCCGAGTAGCCGATCAGGCGAGCGGTCTTTGCTCCCTTTGGAGCTGTCAACAGAGCGGGCTCGCTTAAAAATGTCCAGGCGAGAGATGCGGCTTCCGCGATTGATGGCTCGGCTCCTGCGGGTTGCATCCTTCCTCGAGCGTCTCTCATCGGCAGGATCTTCCTTCACCTCTTCTTCGTCGGTTGCAGACTTTGGAAGAGCATGACCTATAACAGCCTCTGCACCCCTCAGGGCAGAGTTGGTTAAGATTGCCCGGGGGCTCCGTCCTCCGATCACATCCTCGGCTGTTGAAGCCTCGCCTGCCGTCTTCTTCTGGGCCTGGGCGAGGAGGTCTGGCATCGGTTCTTCCTCTTCGGTCTTCGAGACAGCTGCTGGAGCTGGTTTTGAAGGAACCTCTGATGGTTTTTGCTCTTCCCTCTTGCTATGTCTGCGACGGATCCCGTGGAAAGAAGATGACTCTGTCGCAGGCCGAGTCTGTTCCGTGGTACTCTTCTTCAGGTCAATCTTCTCCTTCCGCATTTCTCTCCTTTCATCTTTCTGCATTTCCTTCCTCTCAACTCTTACTGCTTTCTTGGCTTCTTCCTTCTCTTTCTCTGCCTTGACCTTAGCAGCTTCTTCCTTTTCTTTCTCTGCTTTGACCTTAGCAGCTTCGTCTTCTCTTTCTTTCATTCTCCTCGCCCGCTCTTCTCTTCTATTTTTTCTTTCTTGACCTCTATCTGGTTTGACCTCAGATTTAACCTCTGGTTTGACCTCAGATTTAACCTCTGGTTTGACCAGTTGTTTGACTTCAGTCTTGGCCTCTAACTTGACAGCTTGACTGACCTTCTGATTTGTCTCTTTTCCAAGCTCAGGTTTAACTTTTGGTGGATCACTGTGCTTGATCTCCTGTTTGACCTTTTGTTGATTCACTTTCTGAACATCCATATTTGCTTCTTTACCTTTATATTCTTTCTTAATCCCTGGTTTTACATCAGATTTGACCTTAGGTTTGACCTCCACCTTGACATCTGGTTTGCTTCCGGTTTTTCCTTTTACTTCAGCCTTAGCTTCTGGTTTGACTTCTTCAGTCTTTGCAGTGGCTTTTGTAGGATCAGGAGAGGGGTTGTTTCGCTCCCTTCGTCTCCTCCTCCGCCTCCCTCTTTCATCTTCCTCTGGCTCAGCACCAGGAACATGAAGCGATGTGGTTTCCTTAGATGGTTCCGTGTCTTTAGTAACAACCTTTCCCTTAGAGCCTTCATTAATTGAGTCCTGGCTCTTTGACAAGGATCTCCTGCGAGAGTTGCCTTTCTGTGACTCCTTTGAGACGGATCTCTTGGCAGCTTCTTTCGGAGACTCTTTTCCTTTGGTCAGTGAACCCCTCCTTGAGGTATCTCTTGACGGATCGTTTTGTCTTGAGAGAGAATTTCTCCTTTTATCGCTTCTTGTCATTGAGCCCCTTCTGGATGGGCCACGGTCATCATTATCTTTGTCGCATTTACCCTGTTTATCCTCTGTTGCTTTGCTTGAAACTTCAGCAGTATTTGTACAAGACCCCTTTCTGCGAACATCTACCTTTGCTGAGTAGTTTCTATTATTATTATTGCTGTTGTTGTTGTTGTTCTCTTCAAATCTGGCGGAGCTGGAATTTTGTCTGCGCTTTTGGTTTTGGTTGACAGTAAATGTAGTGACATTAGAGTCTGACTTTCTCGTCTTCTCTGTTTTTGGCGTTTCCAAAACTGCAACCAAACGTTGGGTCTTTGCGTTTCCATTTTCCTTCATGGAAACCGATTTCTTTGGAGGTGAATTATCTTCTGAGTTACTAACAGAGACAGTGTACTTGATGCGAGCTGCTGCTACTGACGAAACAAGTGTTGGTTTGGCAGTTTTGTCCTTCTTTGTGCATCGGCGTTGAGCAGGCGAACTGGCTGCTGAAGGCGATGGGGAACTATCTGTATTTGGTGAGGAATCTCCTTTCTTGTCAAATTTTGCCCGTACATCTGCAACATTTGTCAGTGACTGTCGGTGCTCCAATCTACCTTTAATGCTATAGAGTGATGGACTTGTGTCCTTAATACCTCTGGGTGACTGAATGGAAGGTCGACGCTCTGGCGACTCCGGAGAAGAACTGGCTTTCTCCTGAAGGCGTTTGATCTGGTTTGCAACAATGTTGGAAATGGAACTGTTTGAGGAAGCTGGTGAAAGACTCTGTGGGGAGGAGCGTACGCTGGATGACTTGCTGCTCCTCCTAACATCTCCAGCATGGTCATTCAAAGAGACCAGTGAGAAGGCCTGGCTCATTTGTTTCACACATCCTTCACGAGGTCGCTCTTTCCCCTTCCTGCCAGTCAATGTGCTCAAGTCTGACACATTAGGTGTACTCCCATAATCCTGGACGACAAATTTGCGCCGCAAACTTGACACAGACTTGTCTTCTGGTTTCTGAGAGCGCATAAGGACAGGTTCCCGCTTTTCGGCAGGAGTCTGTTTATTGCTCCCGGCAGAATCAGAAGACTCCCTTCTATCTGTTTGCCGGGTCTCAAAGGTGAACTTAGCATTATTTTGTGGCTCTGGATCACTTTCAACAGTGTCGCTGGAGAAAGTGCGCTGTCGCTTCTCAATGGCTGCTCGAAGATCTTCAACAGATGTCCGCCTCTCCATGTCCAGACGGATTGCCATGGGCTCCTTCTCACGACTTGATGACCTCAAGGATCCCACGGGTAACAATTCAGAGGAAAGGGTTCTCGATGCATGTGGCCTCCTGCTTCGGCGGGAATACCTTTCAGGGGAAGTATCCTTCCTTAGATTGGCTTGCCTGACAGGGCTTGTAGGTTCTTTCACATCCCTTTTAAGCTTCTCATCTTTGCCTTCTGTTGGTTTGTTTTCCTTATTCTCCCCTGATGAGATACTTTCAGCCGACTCCCTTGTTCCCCTTGGTGATGTTTGCTCACCTCTGGGAGACCTTGGTGATTTTCTGTTGACACCTTTATCCTCCTCGCCGGCCATATCCTGTTTTCGCTTGGTCCTAGGGCTCAGCTCAACAGCCTGACTCTTCAACCCATCAGCAAGTTTCACCAGCTCAATCTTTGGCATAACTTTCTTCGCAGTTGGTGACAAGGGCACCTTAGCTTCACCCTCTGCTGCTTCCCTCGGCTTTTTCAGTCGCGGTGATCTTGGTGACAAGCTGCCATCTGCTGGGCGAGAGTCCTGTGTCTTGGATTGATCTTCCTCCTTCTTAGCAAGAAGGGAGTCCACAGCAGCACGTGTTTCAGTTGTATTGCTCTCCTTCATCTGGGTCTCCTCAGGAGGGCATAGAGGGGGCTCTATGCTCCTTGGTCGACGGCGTTTTGGTTTTGTTTCAATTGGACCATAAAGACCGGGATATTCTTTCAGAGCTGCTCTCGTATCAACGTCTGGAGACACTGAAGGCTTGTCCGCAGCTTCAACCGCTGGTACCTCTGGAGTTTCAATTTCTGTTGAAGCGGCAGGTTTACTCTCTCCCTGGACCTCCTTCTGTTGGAAAATTGACAGAATGAACCAATTAACTCTTTCATGCGTCTGACCGGTCGCTAGCAACCGGTTTAAATCCCTTCATAGTTGTAAAAACGAAAAATAAAGATCGCACGACCACACAGTTTTCAGAATGGGAAGAGGACTCTTGAGGGTGCTATTATGACCTGTTTGGTTTGTGCAAAAAAACGAATGAAAAATTAATGTGATAAATTTATCACTAAACTGAAAGGGGTAAAGGAATGTAAAGGTCAAAAGTATGAGGTATGTTTCATCCATCATACAGAACTGAATTCTGTAATTCGGAACAAAAGATAGCTCTAAGGATAAGTAAAGATTGGAACCAGTTTATACCTTTTCGTTGCTTTCTTGAGTCTCTAGCTTCTCCTCAACCGCTGTGTCCATTCGGATATCTTCAGCTACAAATAGTAAACAAGCCAGGAACAAATATTGAGATACAGATTCACTGGAAGGCAAAATGTTCAGCAGGTCCGTAGATAAACAAGAAATGATGACCCCCCCCCAAAAAAAAAAATGCATTTAAGAAGCAAACTCTCAAGCTGTTCTGTCAGTGTAGAGGATTATAACTCAACATGGAAAGATTGGTTTATTTTGGGGGAACTTTCTGCAGATTCAGGGAGAGTTGGCAGCTCTGCAAGTGAACACTCCAACTGGATTCAAGAGACTAAAGACATTTGAATTGAGAAACCTACGCAGGTCGAGCTCGTAGGCGGGAGTCCGTCGGGATCCGCTAGTCCAAGCAGACAAGACGGATAGAACACGTCTTAATTTGCAGACTGGATTCGGACTGCCGCATGGCCAGGGGTGCATGGTGCATCCCAGCCAACGGTCACGCCCGACTAGTTTATTGCATAACTCTATTCACCGTAGTGACCATTACTTTACTAAAGAAGTCTGAATTGCAGGCCTGTGAGTGGACCCTTAAAAAAAGAGCTGAAACACTACATGATGCAAGAATGATCGTGGAACGTCAAGTGAGCACGCGTCACGCATTTACGCTGGTCGAATTGGGGCACCCTATTGATCCAGTAACTAGGATTATTTCACATTATTGTAGTTGTACATTATTGTTGCCAAGCATATATAAGGCCAAACAGTGAAAAAAACCCACCCCAAAACGAAAAACAAAAACAAAACAAAAAAACGGAAATAAAAAATCGGCAAAAAAAGGAAAAAGCGGATATCCGCTTTAAAGTGGAGATCTCACAGGCCTGGAATTGAGAAACCAACCTGATATATGAAGTGTCTCCAGTGAGGGTGTACTGTCCGTCTTGAGTGACTTGGATGACTCGGATTGATTCTCAGAGTGCAGGTTGTCTGTGGAGCCCTCTGGCTTCTCCTGGAGGATATCGATGATCTTCATGGAGCGTGGATCCTACCAATGTTAAGATAAAGTTTAAGATTATTTCAAGATAAAAATACTACACTAGGATTTGAATTTTTGCATCAGTAAGGTTAGTGGAATCAGGTTGGCTCAGTGGTTTTCCTCACTCTGCTTTTTCACTTTTGTTGACCCCGGTTCGAGTCCCACCTCACCCTTGCATGTGGATTGTTTTTTTTAGTCCCTACCAAATTGCATGGGTTTTCCCCATTTTTGGTTTTCCTCCCACTTCTAAAACTTAACACTTCTTCTTGTTTCCTAATCACCATCCTGTTATTGGTGCTTGCGCTGTTGGATGTGTAATGAAATAAATAAATAAATAAATAAATAAATATAAATATAAAATACAAATATGGAAATAATCCTACACTCAACACAGAGCACACACTTAATAATACTGAGTTCTTATATAGCGCTTTATCACACCCAATGGGTGTATCAAAGCGCTCGGTATTTTTTCCTGCAAGGTATGTGAAACTACGTGTTGAAGTATGAGACCTATTCCTTTATAGCACCATGTAATGGTTTGAAAGGTGCTGAGGCGCAATATGCCTCCGATCAAACCAGGAACACCTGGGCGAACCCCTTCTCTTTACGATAAGTGCACTTATTGAATTCCCTTTCATAAAATCAAAAAAGTATTGAGATCGGTCAATAACTGTCAAAGTTCTTTGTCTATCTTTTCTCAGTGTGATCTGTAATCTCAAACACTTTTTTGTACACAACCATAATTATAGCGCTCCATAGGTGTTTGGCATTTCGAATCTTTCAACTCCAATTTGAAGAGATTGTATAATAGCAACCTTATTTTATCTTACCACCATTGGAAAAATCCAATTGTTCTCTTTCCAATGATGGTAAGCTTGGGTATAGAGGGGGGGGGGACATGGACAAAACTACAGCTTAGGGCTTAATTTTTCATGAACACACTGGGCTGTTATAAGGTAAAACTTTCAACTCTAATAATTCAGTTTCCTTGACATCTTTGTTATTTTCCCCGCTTTCAATCATTCTTTCAACTTACAAATGTCTTTTTATCCTTAGCGGTGAAACTCTTAGCTCGTCTGAACATGCTGGCAGCATCCGATCCATTCTTGAGGTAGTTTATCTCTAGAGCTTGTCTATCAAGCCTGGCCTGTTGAGAGAGAGACACAAAACAGTCGCAGGTTGACTTTATGGATGTCTGTCTTAAAGGTATCGTACACGTTTGGTAATGACTCAAAACAAATATTAGCATAAAAACTTACTTGGTAACAAGCAACGGAGAGCTGTTGATAGTATAAAACATTGTAGGAAACGACTCCCTCTGAAGTAACGTAGTTTTTGAGAAAGAGGTAATTTCTGACTAAAATACTAAAAACTTCTTGCAAAAAGTTTTTATTCCTATCTGAAAGCACACAAATTTGTACAACAAGGGTGTTTTTTCTTTCGTCATTTTCTTGCAACTTCGATGACCAATTGAGCCCAAATTTTCACAGGCTTGTTAGTTTATGCATATGTTGGGATACACCAAGTGAGAACACTGGTCTTTGACAATTACCAAACGTGTTCAGTGCCTTTAACCTGCAAACGAGGCACTAAGTCAGCACATAATGACATAATTTCAACATTTCCATTGTCTTAACCACATCGTACACACTGGTCAGCTCATATGCCATGATATCCTAAGCTGGACCATGCCGCACGTCCTAGAGGGGGTGTCAATCAAAATGGGACAGTGGTTTGGTTAGAAAGGACAGGACAAAACTCTCCCAGCATCTTTTGTGTACAAAATCACTCCGTCAATTGTCTGTCAATTGTCAATGGTAAATGAACCAAATTATAAAAATTAATTAATTTTAAGCAAACAAATAAGCTTAAATTAACCCAGGCATTACCTAGGCATGTAAACAACTCACTTTGATAAAGAAATCGTTCTAAAAATGCAAAACAAACCCTCATAACCTATAGGAAAAAACTTATCAGCATGTACCAGAGTTACACTTGTCCCAATTGTGTGCCTCGTTTGAGGGTTAAGCTTTACTTAGGCTTGTGTAAGCTTGGGAAGCGCCAGGCTAATACCAAGATCAGCTCTGTGTCTATGTAAGAGGACTCACTAATCTGAATGAAGGAACACATGGTTGTCTCGATTCAAGACCGAGTTTGAGCATCTCTGATTTCCTTATAGAACTTTATCAAGGCAATGTGAATAAACTGAGGCTACAGCTGCGGCTACGACTGTTACGGCTAAGAGTGTTGCTAAGGACCTTTAATGCAAGATGACGTGGAAATCTAGCCATAGCCGTAGCTGTAGCTGCCAATTCGAAAAAAAGGCCTGAAATTGGAAAGACAAAATAGTCTGGTGCTTTTTTCTGAAAAATGAGAAACGGTGTTCATTATTGCTGTTACATACAGGGAGCTTAATATTAATAATTTGGGAGGCTGATCATCCTTACTTGCAGCTGAG
This sequence comes from Plazaster borealis, assembly GCA_021014325.1. Classification (NCBI taxonomy): domain Eukaryota; kingdom Metazoa; phylum Echinodermata; class Asteroidea; order Forcipulatida; family Labidiasteridae; genus Plazaster; species Plazaster borealis. The sequence goes on along the minus strand of CM037468.1, from coordinate 14,479,535 downwards.
AAGCTGAATTGCAAAGGTCATGGCTACAACGTGTTTGAGCTGCAGGCATGCAAGGGCCGCTTTGGCAGCAAGTCACAAATAATGACCACGGAGCATAGCCTGAGATTGAAAGTGTTGGATTTTTCCGGAGGGAGGAAACCTGGAGGCCCCGGAGAAAAACTGTCGTGGCATAGCAGAGAACCAACGCACAACTCTACTCCCTTAGCCGGGAATCGAACCAGGGCCACAGTGGTGAGAGGCGAGCGCTTTACGCACTAACCAACCATGAAGCTTGACCAAGATGCTGCGCAATTTTACCTGTAATAATTTAATGATAGCCTCTCTTTCCTGTAGACTCTTCTCAAGCGCTTCAGTGGGGTCGGGGCTAGACTCCTCGGCAGGAGTTTCTTGATCTGCTGGTGCCTCCTCTGTTTGCACCTCTGCTGCTGCTGTGACGATTGGGACCGGAGTGAAGTCTGTGATGTAAAGAAAATAACTTCTGGAAATGAGACTATGTAAATGTAGTCGGGTCAATGGTGAACACCAGGGCCCAATTTCATAAAGCTGTTATATATAAAATATTTCTTTGCCAACAAAAAATTGAGTGGGGCACCAGTCACAACAATGCGAACTTAAAGTAATTTTGGCTGGTAACCCATTTCTGCTAAGCAATACTTTTCTGTGCTTAGCAAGTTTTTGTGCTTACAGGCTTTATGCTGACATTGCTTACCACAGTATTCTTATGGTGCCCTTTTAAGCACATGATTACTCGGGCTGTAAGCGCAGGACTCCGCAGAAAGCAGAGCCAAGAAATTAAGCCCTGCTCAGATTCCATTAAAATTTGTGTCATTCTATATTGACATTTATCACACTGCCGCCATCTTGGTCATGTTCCCTGTATCCAATAATAGTAATGAATGCTAATATTCATTGTACAAAAAGGAACCAGACTATTTTTCCATTCCAGCCTAAGTTTGTTTACATTGGTTTGAATGGGAGAAAATCAAGATGGCCGCACCGTGATAAAGGTCTATACAAAGACAACAACAATTTCAAGACATTTCACCAAAATATCCCAAATTCGAAAACCTCAAACCCCAGTAATTCCAGCGGCGCCAATTTTGGTGAAGGGGGGTGGCAACCCAAAAGTAATGAGGTTGCACAAAATCTAAGGACCTCCTAAAGGTCAATGATGTATCACTCCACACGGCGAGGGAAAGTAGATTTGTTCTCCGGGAAATGTCGAGCATTAAACAAAAATGTTACAGAAATTAACTAATTACAGTGTCACCTGTAAGCGTAGATTGGGGGCAAGTGGAAAGGGGACATGACAATTTACCATCAAGGGGCTGAGGACTAATATTTGTGCTTCCTTATGGACGATCGTAAATCTTAACAGGGGATAGGATTGGAATGTACAGGAAGGGTAATCATTATGCAAGAACAAAAGTGTTTGATGTGGAGGCGGGTGGGGGGGGGGATACTCCTATTACATAAAATGTCAATTGCTTGATAATTTAAACAAAAATAAAGACAATTTTATTTAAAGATGTTTTTGATGAACCAGCTAAGTGGAATTGATTTCAACATGAGATGAAAGTTTTGTGTGAAATAAAAATGAACGAACCAGCCGATAATTAAGGGAGTGGTACCCCTTTAGAATTCAGCGAGTTCAATCTACTATGACAATACCAGGCATGATATTTGGCCCTTGGAAAAAAGTAGGAAAATGTTATTGAGTACAAGGGCTGACCTATATGTACATTAGGTACACGAGGTTTTAAAGACTTTTGATGCTGTTTAGCAACATTTTTGCTGGTTTTTCTCAGGGCAAACAAGTCAGAAATCAGATTAAAGTCAGAAAAATATCATGCCTGCAATACAAGCCTAAAAAGTGTTAAAACGCCACTTTCAAACTTCGTCTGGAAATTCAAGGGAATGCCACCCCTTACAATAAAAAAAGTCACTAAGATTCAAAAGCAAAACTGCAACAAACCTCACAGACATTTTTACCACCCTCATATAATGAACAGATAATCACAGGAGTGGTACCCCTGCTATCCTGAAGTTCAGATGCCAATTTTTTTTATATACAAATCTGAGCAAGAATGAATCCTCCTTCCCAGGGAACCTGCTCCACAAAAACCGACAATGCGGAATGAGCTCTCCGCTTCCGCAATCGCTTTGTACCCGGCATCTCATTCTTGCCTGAAGAACCCTCCCCTACGAAGACTCTATTTTAAGACCGTGAGAAACACATGACAGATTCGGCGACGGCCTGTTTCCTTCCTAGTTCACCCCTGTCCATAAATAGACTGAATCATACCTTCGAGCTTAGACCAGGGGGGTGACCAGGTTCATACTAGAAACGGAAGTCCCCAGTTCCTTGTTCCTTCCGAGCTTTGACAGACTTTTATTTGTTGGAAAGGAGGGGGGTGGGGATAAGTCTGCAATAATTTGCAGCTTTCATGTACCCCCTTATCACATGCCAAAGTGTTTTTCCAGTGGATTTCTCATGAAGCATACGGATTTCAGTTGGCAAAAATTGTCGACTGATGCCATCTTAGTTTAAAAAAATTAATTTTATGAGATGTCCAGGTTCTTGGGGATGGGTTTCATTGCTTTTGAGTCCTACTTTACACTCAGCAAATGATGTCAACTTGAGTTTAACTGCAAGGAATGGTTGCCCATAATCCACTGGTTATCGGTCATTTGAGATTTAAGTAACTGCAGAGTTTTACACATTCTTATACTGCGTCACTTAGCAGGTAGCTGATGCTTTCTTGACCCTTACTCCATAGGCCTTTATGACAACAGGTGACCTCAATCATCCAACATCCTCCACTCCTAAGTCACTTCACACCAACATGTTTGGGCTTGGATAAGATTGGAATGCCTGGCCCAGTGATAAGCAATTGTTATTTGGGCCTACAGTCCTCAATCCTCCACTATCCTCCACTCTATGGTCACTCAACACCAACATGTTTGGACTTGGATAAGATTGGAATGCCTGGCCCAGTGATAAGCAATTGTTATTTGGGCCTACAGTCCTCAATCTTTCTGAATCCTTCAGTTTGGCAAAACAAAAATCAGTCTTATGGGTAATAAATATTGTAAAACCGAGATGCCAAGAGTTTTGTAAACTTTAAAACAATGGTGGGGAATTGTTGACGACAGCTGTAAATTGGCCGACCAAAACAAAACAATATTTAACAGTACCAACCAGGACCCAATTTTATAGAGCTGCTTAAGCATAAAAAGTAGCTCAGCACAAAAAAATTATGCTGACCAGAATAAGATAACCAGCCAAAATACCATTCCACCTGTACAATCTGTGACTGGTATCCTGCTTATGTTGCTTAATAACTGTTAAGCAATATTTGCTGTTTAAGCAGCTCTATGAAATTGGGCCCAGGTGTTACTGGCCTCAAAAACGCCCCCTTCAAAGATCCCTCCAGCCCAGCGGACAAAAGCTTGTTAAAGTTACACCGTTGCCATTTCTGACACGACCCTGCCAGCATGACCTTTAGTCATTAACACGGATTTGCTAAGTATTAACATCCTTCCACACCAAGGGGGCTTCCAGGTTTTAAGTTAACGCCTAACAAAGTTCTTAAAGTCGAAAAAAAAGTTCCTTTTGACTCATCGAAAGAACGACAGTTCACAGGCTACATGTGCTCTTTATCCATCATCAACGAAAAAAATAAAATTTCAAATTGTTTTTGGTTTATAAAAAGGATATACGTGATCAGCAGTGGAGAGGGGGATATAAAGGTTAAAGACAGCTAAAGGAAAGGAGGGGGAGGTGGGAGACACAACCCTAGAGGTGTTGAAAACTGTGTTTTCTTTATTTTTCAAATATCAACATTGTACGTGAGGTAGAAAAGGTTACAACATGACGTAGCACTAGAGGAGCTTTCAATCCCTCGCCAAATTTAGTCAGCAATTTTCCAAGGACAGGAGCAAACTGATAATATTCTGGAGGGTGATTGCACTTGTACCCTCTTCACATTGTAAGTGAGGTTTGAAGAAAAGAAAAAAATCATAATTTTGAGACCAGCTTGGGTGCGTTTTGGCGGCTGTAACCAATAACTGTTTTGGTTGTTGGTCGTTGGTTCTTCTGTTCAGACTGAACGATAACCGAGTTGTGAGTTCGGTTACCGTTTTGGTTATGACGTCAGAAACAGTTATTGGTTACAGCCGCCAAAACGCACCCCTTGTAACCAACGGAATTTCTTTCATGGTACCCCATTTTGTTTTCTACCATACAAATGAATGTAACCAAGCCAAGGTTGTGTTTTTTTGCCTATCATGAGTTCATAGCTGGCAGACTGGGTCTAGATCGCTCCCCGAGAAAATTTATCAACACTACATTTATGTCCTACTAACCACAATTTACATGATTCTAGGTCTTCATCTATAATCGCCTGACCATGTCTGAGCCATTGGAAGCCAGAAAACCATCAAGATCGTCAAGCAAACACAATAAAGACCAGCCAAGCTCACGCACCAATCTTAGTGACGATCAAGATGGCGGTCACCATTGTTCTTGTTGTGACGCAATGGAGAGAGTCAACAGCAAGCTTGATAAGATCCTGGAGACCTTGGCCACGATGGGGACAAAAATAGCTGCCCTGGAAAACAAGATGTCTGATGTATTGTACTGCCTTATAGTATGGAAATAAACCCGAAACCTGAATAAACCTGAAACCTGAACTTTATTATATAATTCTGGTAATGAAACCAAGGATGCCTCAATGTAGCTCGCAAGCCTGAGGGAACCTGTAAACAAAGGTGCCTGCTACGGAACCAGAAACACACCGGGGGTTAACCCCTACTCTTCCAATTGGTCACAAACGATCACAAACGTTTGCACGAACAGTTGCGATCTGTTTGCGCAAGTGGAACGCAGCCCTGGTGACAGAAACAGATTAGTAACTCCTCCAGAGATTGACCTTTGCCAACATTCTGCCAAGAAAGTGACCCACCACTGATTCCTTGCCCACTTGAATGAATCACCAAGCAATTCCCAACAGGAAAACAAAAAGTAACCTTTTATTAATTAATCCGCATCAATAAATCATCTGGTCAGACTTGGCATCGGGTGCTTTTTATCGGATGTCCACATGGGAACGGTGGCAGAGAGCCGATGTTTCCACTCAGATTAATTCAAGAGATTTCAGTGACGATTTGGGATTTTTCTCTTGAAATGGAGGGATGGTTTTCTTCAAATCATTCGGAGGAAGTTAAACTGCGTTGAAAATGGACTTGTTTGGTGAAAAGGGGAAGATGTGATTTTCCCTAAATCCTTTGTAGGCGCAAAAAGGCAACTAATGGTTCCCTTTTTTAAATAAGTGAAGGTCCAAGCGAAATGATCTGGATGTAGTTGTATTATCAAGACACGACATCGTCTTGGGATTATGAAATTTCCCTAGAGTTTTGGTGGACAAAATGCAGAAACGCTAAAGCCAGTTTGTGTAAAAAACTGATTTTCTTGCGGATAAAGGAAAACTTATATTTGCTTGTCAAGGACAAGGTCATCCCAACTTGTTTTGAAGAATGGTTGAATTAAGTTATGGGGTGTAAAGTTCAAGTAAGAACTACCCCCAAAAGGAGGTCATTTGGTGAGGGGGGTAATACATACAACAGTATTGAATGGTCATTTCTTAAAATTAGTATGAGTGGGACTTGTTAATGAGGTCAGTAAGTGGAAAGGTCAGGGTGTATATTTGGTGAGAATTGACTTTATAAAATGACCAAGTAGCTATTCTCTTTCAAAGCTCTTCATGGACCATCTCCTGACTATATATCTGAAATTCTGCATTCAATATATTCCTGTTAGCCTCTTCATTCGGCTGGCCAATTCTTGCTAACACAAACTACTTTTTCCACAAAATTCTATGGTCAAAGAGCCTTGGGGTGTAGAGTTTTGGGGTGTAAAGTTGAAATAAGAACTACCCCCAAAAGGAGGTCAATTGGTGAGGGGGGTAATACATGGTACAGTAATGGATGGACATTTAGTAAAATTTAAGTATGAGTGGCACTCGTTAAGCAGGTCAGTAAGTGGAAAGGTCAAGACATCTTTGGTGAGAATCGACTTTAAAAAATGACGAAGTAGGTAATCACAAAGTTATGAAGGTCCTTCGTAATTATCACGATTTTGACTGAACTTCAGGATTTGTCATATACTCAAAGCAGAAAGTACTACTTAACAAATTTACACGACAAGTATAAATCACCAGGGAACCAGTCAAGCCCAATGTATATATAACATGACATCATAGCTCGTGACCAGTTTTTAACTAATAACAAGATCCACCGATGCTATAAAAGCACATTTGTGCACAATCCAAACCCATGACTATGCCCAATTGGTCTCCAACAACGCTGCCGTAAAAATAGCCGCAATGTTTTCTCTGAAACCCCGGGGAGGTTTTTGGGTAGTATGCAATGAACATGGCTCCAATGTAATGAGTCCAAGTAAGAACACAATGCATAGTGACAGCTGGGTCGGAAATAGCTGTGATGGTATTTTATCCTTCACCTTCTTCTGCCTCTATCCTTTTTTGTTCATTCTTTTTTTTTTGCGTTTGTGTTTTACCACTTCATCATCTGTGTAAGGGAATGAATGTTAAAGGCGCTGAACACGTTTGGAAATTGTCAAAGACAAGTGTTCTCACTTGGTGTATCCCAACATAAAATAAAATAACAAGCCTGTGAAAATTTGGGCTCAATTGGTCATTGAAGTTGCAAGAAAATGATGAAAGAAAAAACACCCTTGTTGTACAAATTTGTGTGCTTTCAGATGGAATAAAAACTTCTTGCAAGAAGTTTTTATTATTTTAGTGAGAAATTCGTTTCCTACAATGTTTTATACTATCAACAGCTCTCCGTTGCTTGTTACCAAGTAAGTTTTTATGCTAATATTTGTTTTGAGTCATTACCAAACGTGTACGAAACCTTTAACACTTTGGGTTGAACAAAGAACAATTTTAAAATGAGAATTATTTGAAATGTGATTTAGAGCAACCCAGTCAGTTTCCCTTGTGGTTTATTACTTGATATTAAAAGTTTTCACTGAACTTAAAGAGTTCTTCTCTTCACATAAACTGGAAATACTGCTCAGCAAATTTCTTTGCAAAGTAAATAATGAGTGGGGCACCAGTCGCAACAATGTAACCTTCATGGAATGTTGGCTGGTAAACTGTTTCTGCTAAGCAAGATTTTGTCTGTGCTTAACAAATGTTTGTGCTTACAGGCTTTATGAAGCTGTTTATAAAGCACAGAAAGAAAGTTACTTAGCAGAAATAATTTACCAGCCGAAATACTATGTCATTGACATTGATGCGACCGATGCCCAGCTATCAAATCTGCTTAGCATAATTTTCTGTTTAACAGCTTTACGCATTCGGCTTTTCATAAAATCTAAAGGTGTACCATCAGCAATTTTGAGGAAACACAATCTGCAAGCTTTCTTGGTATGAAGAATTTCCGTATGAAGTGGAAAGCTTTTTCACAAAACATCTTGTCTGCCAACTCGGCAACATCTGGGCAAGCCCTTTTTCTCTTGTTAAGTATGCCAAGCCTTTATTACATTAATTTTAAAGGCACTGAACACGATGGAAATTGTCAAAGACCAGTGTTCTCAATTGGTGTATCCCAACATATGCATAAAATAACAAGCCTGTGAAAATTTGGGCTCAATTGATCATCGAAGTTGCAAGAAAATGATGAAAGAAAAAATACCCTTGTTGTACAAATTTTTATTATTTTAGTGAGAAATTACCTCTTTCTCAAAAACTACGTTACTTTAGAGGGAGTTGTTTCCTACAATGTTTTATACTATCAACAGCTCTCCGTTGCTTGTTACCAAGTAAGTTTTTATGCTAATATTTGTTTTGAGTCATTACCAAACGTGTACGATACATTTAAAGACACATAACACTTAACTTTGTGTCCTATGAGAAAGATACAGACCCCATTGATTTTAACGGTACCAAACATGCCCCAAACTAGCTGCCCCCAAAACAGAACTGGTATGTACGAAATGGATTTTCACTTTTAAAAACACCCTGAAGTTTCCGGTTACCCCAAACTTGATTTCCTGTCAATGAATCACCTCTCCAGTGCCCTGGACCAAGCCAAGTCACCCCCAGGGGACCAGTTGAAAGACACAGACTTCCCCAATTCAGACAAAGCCAACGCAACGATCACAAAGATTGCCAACGCCGTGAAATTGTCGAATGTCCGATGGAGAAATTGTCCAAATGTCAGCTCAAAAGGGCAAATGCTTTGAGAATTCCACGATAATTGACGTGTGAATTAGGTGCTGTTTTGAGAGCAAATGACTTCAGAGTTTTTGTATCGCAAAGGGCAAGGGTTTGCAGTCTCTTGACAACAAACTACGGGAATGGAGACTGACATTTCTTGGCCGCTGTCCGTAATGTGTGTTTTCTGTGGCTGGTTTCCAGATTTGTAATTGTTATTGGAATCCACAAATCCCCCCCTCAAAAAAAGGTGTTTAAAATTGCAGGACAGTTCTCTAAACTTACTCAGAAGGACACAAACTAGCAGGGTGCAGAATAGTTTTGCTGAGCAGACAGCAAACTGCCCAAATACAACGTTCACTGTCTCCTTGAAATTCGCCATATTTTTAATTACAGATTTGAAATTGTTATTGAAATTCCTCGCCCCAAAAACGAAGAGGAGTTTTAAAATTGCAGGACAGTTCTTAGAAATTTCTCAGAAGGACACAAACTAGCAGAATAGTTTTGCTGAGCAGACAGCAAACTGCCCAAATACAAAGGTCACAGAGGATAAGACCTTGGCCTCCATTGGCGACTGTTAGCGGTCAAATCGGTCATGTAAACTGCTCACAAAAAGTTAGGAAACTTTTTTTAATCATGTATATTTTTATTAATTATTACCCTCTTGTATTATGTGGCATATCAATAGAAAGCTGAAGTGTTCTTCTTTAAAATGATACCAAATGTGCAATGATGACATGTTGCTGGACTTGGCCACATTAATGAGAATGAGACAAAGTCACCAATCAAATGTGCCAAAATTAGCAATTTTGTGTTACTGTGTGAACAAACAAATTGACACTGTAATTCAAACATGCATGTGGTAATTTTGGCACATTTGATTTGTGACTTTGCCTCATTGTCATTCATGTAGCCAAATTCAGCAACATGTAATCATTGCAAATGTGGTATCATTTTAAAATTGCTCAGAAGGACACAAACTAGCAGAATAGTTTTGCTGAGCATATAGCAAACTGCCCAAATACAAAGGTCACAAATAATAAGACCTTGGCCTCCATTAAAAAGTTTCCTAACTTTTTGTGAGCAGTTTAGTTTGTTAAACAAGTATGTCAGGCCGGCACGTGCTGTCTCACCTTGCAACAGTTTTGTTTTTTTGTGCTTACAGGCTTTACGAAGCTGTTTAAAGCACAGAAAGAAAGTTACTAAGCAGAAAAAAGTTACCAGCCAAAATACTATGTCATTCACATTGGTGTGACCGGTGCCCAGCCCAGGAGTTTAACACGTTGACTGCCGTTCATAAATTCGTAGGGGCATTCCCATTTGCCAAGCATCCAAGTGTGGTGCGCATGCGTGCATACCAAATAGGTATTATTTTTGTGTCTACATGTTGTAGCATACAAATTCTAACGATGTGTGCTCACCACTGCCAGAAGCGTATTCGTTGCGTTCCCAGTGATGCCAGTGTATTCAATTCACTATACAAAAGCATTCATGTGGCAGAATCCGCTACACCTGTTACTACGAATATACTCATAGGCGGCAGTCAACGTGTTAAAAGAAGAAGGGTTCGTGCCCTTGGTGAATGACTCTTCAAACCAGCAAATCAACATGCCTCTTAAGGGAAGCACCGAGGCCGAGACAGAGGTTGAAACATTGGCCTCCATAAGTGACTTTCCACACCTGACTCTGCCCCTGTTTTTTAAGACTGTCTTTCATTGGCGACTGTTAATCATTCTTAGCGTTCAATCGGTCTTGTAGTTTGTTAAACAAGTATGTCAGGCCGGCACGTGCTGTGACACCTTGTAACAGTGTACGGGGATCACAGATACACAACTGATATCCATGACGGATCGTTGATAATTGACACGATCGACTAACACCTGTACAAAACACAATACACCTGATGCAGGTTCGCCGATAACTGATCCTTCTGACCGATCTGATGCGAGTGCCGAAACAGCCGGACAATTCCTGGATGTGATAACGTCCCAGAGGACTTTTTTAGCAGGATATCTGACGTCTTTGCATCAGTTACCGCCATTTGGTGACTATAAGGGCGATTTGGATAAGAGACTAGACATGACTTGATGGTAGGAAGCCGGTAAATCTTGACTCTTGTTCTGGCTTAAGGCTCCACCAGCCATTCTGAAACCGTCTTCTTTTGGTTTGAAGAAGCTGAGGCTAGAGTCAAAGGTGATGTCAAGGTTTGAAAACACAACACACAGTATGCCTTTAATACTGAGCCCAGTATTATTTACTTAATACAATTAGGGAGACAGGATACCAGACAGAATTGAGGGAGACAGGATACCAGACAAAATTGTAAACATTACACTGCAAGACTACTAAAGGAGCTTTGAAAACAATATGGGACAGCATACTGGAATGAACAGATGGATCCGGACTATACTTCAGGATGCTTTATTCCCATGAGGGAGACAGGATACTAGATCTAAGACAGGCCTTGTATCGAATGTTGTCTCGGAATGACTCTTCTTGTCGGGATGATTGAGGATGGGTTGCGGACATCGGACACCACTGACTGATTTAGGATAACTGATGGATACTATAATCCCATGGGGGAGACGGGACACCACACGGATCAAAAACGGCTTTGTATCTGTTGGCAGTACTGAGTAACTGATCAAGGAGTTATGAAATGATATTGGACACCATTGAAGAAGTTGGATGACTGATACACTCTGGCTAGAAGCAGGAGACAGGATACCAGACTTATGAAGGATTCGTATCCAATGACCGACTGGTATTTCTGGAAATGGAGTGAGGAGATCGAGGCATAGAATAACGGATGGAACCTGACTATTCCAGGGGACGCCTCAATCCCATGAGTGGAGCAGGATACCAGGCTGATCTAAGAAGGATTTGATCATGATGGAATGGTTACACAAACTTTGACACCCCCCCCCCCCCACCACCACACTGACCAGGTCCATTCACATGGTTGTTCAAAAACCTACATACTTAGTTAAACTAAAACTCAGGTCATGTCCGAAACATCTTTAGCTACTGCTACGGTCGCATTTACAAACGTTATCCACAAAGAAAATGGAAAAAGCTACATCCAGAGATATTCCAATTCACACCAGATATGATACTTTGTCTTTGAGAAAAAGTAGATTTTTTTTCATTGAGTACAAGGGGTACCCCATATGTACATATGACAAAGGCTTTATGGACATTTCAGGCCATTTAATAACAATTTTGCTGATTTTTCTGAGGGCCAAACAATCGGAAATCAGACTTAAGTAGGAAGAATATCATGCCTGCTACATGTAACAGCGTTCCTTTAGCATACTTTTTTGAAAAACCATTCTAAAAGTCCACTCAAAAATTAAGAGCACAACAAGAACAGAAATATAAACTAAAACTAACCAGACAACCAACAAATGACAGAAAACAGCTGCAAGTACATAGTTCTCTGCCCTCATAAAATACGTAAAACCCACCTGTGCCAAATCACACAAAGGAACTGACGAAAACTAATGACAAAAACATTGGTGCACCAAGAGCAAAACCCTCACATCGGAGATTGTTGTGCACCTCCAGCTCTTTAAAGGTATCGTACACATTTGGTAATGACTCAAAACAAATATTGGCATAAAAACTTACTTGGTAACAAGCAACGGAGAGCTGTTGATAGTATAAAACATTGTAGGAAACGACTCCCTCTGAAGTAGTTTTTGAGAAAGAGGTAATTTCTCACTAAAATAATAAAAACTTCTTGCAAGAAGTTATTATTCCTATCTGAAAGCACACAAATTTGTACAACAAGGGTGTTTTTCTTTCATCATTTTCTTGCAACTTCGATGACCAGTTGAGCCCAAATTTTCACAGGCTTGTTATTTTATGCATATGTTGGGATACACCAAGTGAGAACACTGGTCTTTAAAAATTTCGAAACGTGTTCAGTGCCTTTAAAAAAATTATTAACCCAAAACAAAGATCATCAAGAATACTTTACAATAGCACAAATATACCGACATCAAAAACAAACTAGATAAAAACACGCACTGCGCGAGGATAAAAACTATCAGTAAACCACTCACTACCACAAAAAATGCTTAAGACGACGGTTAAATGGAAGGATTTGGAAATATTCTCAATGTATGTAATACTCCACACCCTTTTCCCAAACACACAAAACACTGGTGCAATTGTTTCTAGATCCTAGATCACTGACCAGTACGCTGAGTAGACCTGACAGGACATTTAAGCAGGGGGGGGCGCTCAAATCAGATTCTGAGCCCGGATATACAAGGGTTAATGAGTCAGTCACCGCATGTTAGGGGGGGGGGGACCCTGCACGATCACAGTAGTACTCTTAGGGGATTGACTGTTTCATGCTGGCTTTACTTTTAAAAAGTCCAGGGCCCACTTTTACAGAGCAGAGTTTGCTTAGTTTTTCTGCTAAGCAAAAATGGGCAGGATACCAGTCACAGATGGTATAGGTGACATGGTATTTTAGCTGGTAACCTTATTCTGGTAAGCATGATGTTGTTGTGCTTAGTATCTTTTACAGAGCAGAGTTTGCTTAGTTTTTCTGCTAAGCAAAAATGGGCAGGATACCAGGCACAGATGGTATAGGTGACATGGTATTTTAGCCGGTAACCTTATTCTGGTAAGCATGATGTTGTTGTGCTTGGTAACTTTTTGTGTTTAAGCAGCTCTCTGGGTCCGGGTGGTGGAGGTTTATGATCAAGGTTGGGGATGGTGGGAGGAAGGGGGGGGCTGCGCTGGGGTCAGGGATTCCCAGGGCTATCTTGCGGTTAACCCGGGGGTGGAGGAGGTTATAATTAGGGGAAACGAGAAACAGGGAGCTAATGAATTCACTCTTTGGCATAACAGGATGAGTTGAAGGAAAGTGGAGCATCGTCAAAGAATTTTTCACATCCGCGTTGGTTTCAGAATTTGGGAAAAAAACATGCATGGTGACAAAGCTTCAATTCAAGACATGTGTCTTGAAAATTAGACAACATTATTTGTTTGTGTCTCGATCAGGTATGATATTTGGTCTTTGGGAAAAAAAGTAGGAACATGTTATACAGTAGAAGGGCTAACCTTCTTGTACACATGGTGCTTTTCAGGCTATTTAATCACAATATTTCTGATTTTTCCCAAGGGCAAAACAAAATCAGAAATCAGACTCAAGAATATATCGTGCCTGCAAAATACAGTTGACTTATATTCTAAAAAAGAAAAAAAGGATTTGGAATCAACGCAAAAGCCATGCACATTTTCATTAATTTTGGGGTTAGTTTGTAAATTTTCTTGAGTTTTTGCAGCTTAATATTCAGTACTTATAAAAAGTCATTCTTTTTTATAATGCAAACAAATAGTTAGTGGCCTAACGTTTTGACCCTAGAAGAGTCTTTTGAGAAAAACTTGACTCTCCAAGGGTCGAAACATCAGGCCACTAACTATTTTTTGCACTTATACCAAAGATCATTTTGGTTGTAAGCAGTTTGCAACAGCTAATTCTATTTTCTTTTTATAATGCAGAAGAGCTTTCACGTGTCCAATACAAATGTCAGTTAAAAAAGGAGGAGGAAAAACTCTCTCCGGAAGGCGGATGAGGAACATCAATCTCAAAATTAATTTTGTAGGGAAGTGTGCATTAATTTTCAATGCATCAATCATTTCTTAGTTGGATTTGAAGAAGTTTTGATGCAAGTAAATGTGTTTACACCATCTTCAAGAATTCAAGATATGAGTTTGCACTTTTATAAAAAGAAATGCCATTTTAAAGGCAGGGTACACCTTTGGTAATTACTCCAAAAGTTAATGACCATAAAAACTTAGTTGGTAAGAAGCACTGCAGCACTGTTGATAATGATTAACATTTTGAGAAATGATTCCCTTCTAAGGAATGTGGTTTTAGAGAGAGAGTTTCAGAAACATTTCAATCTGAGAAACGTTTTTTGCATGAAATGTTTCTCAGATTGTGTATTCCAATTACGGATTATTCTTCCTGCGTGGACATAACCACTCCAGATTTTCGGCAATATCTCACAAACGCTACCACCTTTTGAAATGATATTTTCACAGGTTAGTTTTATTGTATATATCTCCATTTATATAGGATAAAAACAATCGAACGGTTTCAGAAACCAAAGGTAAACTTTGCCTTTAAGCTGAATCTTTACCAACTAGACCAAAACCAAAAGAAAATAATTTATAAACGTCATTTTGAAAGGGGATGTGGATTTGTTTTCAATGCATCAATCTACAAACTCGCGATGTGTGTTCGCATGCAACTTTCCTTGTGTGTGCTTTTTTAGTATTTGGTGTTACAGTGCATGTAGGGGATCAGTGAAATTGAAAAGGAAAAACACTTATAATGTACATGAACTTGAACACAAATGTGATCAAAGAAAAAATGCTAGTAACGCAAATAAAAAACTACAAAACCAAACTCACCAACATAAAAACAAAAAGAATAAACAATAATCCAAATGAGTGTATGAAAATTGAGTGAAGTGGGTTATTAAATTGAAGATCTAATGGCTAAATGAATAAACATTTTTGGAAGGAATGAATCTAAATGATTTTTTTTTTAAAGCAAGCAACCAGAATGAAATACATAACAGCAATCCAACTGGAACACTGCAAATGTTCAAACATTTTTCTACGAACCCTAATCGCAGACACTCTGGCCATGTTTGCAGGCAAAAAAAGAGAAAAACAAATTCATCACATTAGAATGCGTGCACAAGCCAATCATTTGCTGTATGCAAAATTAAAGAAAATCAACCAGAAGCAGAAATCTAAAAGAATAGATCCATGGAGAAGAGCTGCAGAAAAAAACTCAAAACTCCCAGAGAGAAACTGAAAGAAGAAAAAGGGTCACAGCTTTTTTGTATAAAAAATAACTGAAAGCGTAAATCAACACACACCAGGGAAGGAAAAACAGAATAAACCAGTCCAGAAGACAAAGGAAAAATTGAAAAAGGGAAAGTTACCTTTCACCAGAAATAAAAAAAAAGGTTAGGCTCACCTGCAAGATATCCCAAAAGTTCCAAAATTAATCTCATTAGCAGAAGAAAACAGGACAAAGGAGTCCATAAAAGAATAGAGACAATCCAGAAAAGCGAAAAGTATTATTTCCGGAAAACAAAAAAGCAAAGTCAAAAACCATCAGGCAAGCCATCAGCAAACAAACCTGCAGAACTCTCTTTGACCTTCTTGTCGATGTTCTCCGACGACCTCTTGACTTCCTCCTGCTCTTTGACCTCATCCTGATGACATCTGACCTCGCGGTGACCCTTATGCCGGGGTCGCCGCCTCATGAGGTGCTGTTCCAGTTGAGCGATCTGAGTTTTGATCTCCAGGAGCTCTGCTTCGAGGGCCGACTCACCGACTGAGCAGGTACTCACTCGGCGCTCCATGCGTTCCTCTGAACATAAAGCGAGTTGCCCGTTAGTGTTAATGCGCTGCTCAATGAGTAACGAGCCAAGTGCATTGTGGTCATTAAGCTTATTAAGTATGCAAAAAAGCTGCTTTCGGCTGTTCAGTTCATTCCAGAGCTGTATATTGAGAGAGTTGCGACAACTTGTGATTAGAAGCCATTTTGTGAAAAAAAAACCACATTGGCGAATACAGGGTGCCAGACTAGTCTTCCCATTTGGGTTGTGCTGCATTTAGACCAAAAATTGCGTCCAGCAACCACGTGACCGAAGAAAACTGGTCCCTCTATGTCGCAACTCTCTCAATACACAGCTCTGGTTCATTCAAACCCGATATAGAATCTGAAACACTACGATGTCAACAGAATTTGAAATTACCGACCCCTGGATTTAAACTTAATTTTGAGTACTTAACATCTTACAACAAATTTAGCTAGAGGTGTAAAATTAACCTGTTTAAAAGTGAAATTGGGAACAAGCTGTGCTATTAAATTTTTCACAAAAATAAAACAATAAGCTTTTGTCATTGTATTCTTTTATGATACAATTCTAAAGAGAGACATTTCTTGAGGAAAAAAAGAATTGAGAAACTCTCCACTTTCAACGCCCAATGGACTCCCTTTTCCTTCGAGATCAGTTATGTGTTCCTAAAGAGAAAGATTCTGATAAAATGTCATCGCCCAGACCGTTCCTCATGGATCATGTTATCATGAAGGGAAACTAAGAGCTTAAGTTCCACGTTGACAGTGCCGCGTTAAACCCATGAAAGTTCACCTAATTTCTGCCAACTTTTGACCTGATGTGTAAAGCGTGATTGTAAACATAGGCCAGACATTGTGGGGGGGGGGGGGTAGGAGGTTGGAGGGGGATGCTGAGGGAGGGCTCTATGAATCACAGGATGTTTCTTTTAAGTCCGACCAAAATAAAACTCTTTTTGGAGGGCATGGGTGAAAAAGGAATATTTTGGGCAGTATAAGGAAATCATTGTTGGGGTGGTGGGGCAGAAAAGAAGTTTTGTTTGATTTTGAAGGGGGGGAGGGCTTGATTTGTTCAGAATCTTGAAATCTGGAGTCACAAGCCTACGTGCTTAGGCTAAGCATGTCAATTCTGGTGAGGTAGATAAGCTGGTAACAAGCTGCACATTCCTACAGTTAGTACATGTATACGTAGCTGGTAGGCTTCATTGCTTAGCGCACTCATTTAAGCAAAAAGTTCAGCTAGTTGTTTACCCTGCAAGCAGTACCTTTGACCCTCAATAAATCTTGCTAAAAAAAAATGTTCTCTCTTGTTGTATATGCCGCAACGACAGGGAACTCCCCTCCCTTATAATACTCCGAGCCTTTTGGCCCTCTACAGGGAAAACAAGGCCAATCAATTGGAGAGTTAATTAGTATCTGCCTTTGACGAGAGAAAAAAGAAGACTCCAACAACTCTAAAACCATATGAATCCAACAACTAGGTATAATAGACCTTTACCATGCTGCCACCACCTTGGTCATGTTCCCTGTACCCATTAAAAGAAATGGATGCTAATATTCAATGTACAAAAAGGAACCAGACTATTTTTCCTTCCAGCCTCGGTTTGGTTATAGTGAGTCAAAATGGCCGCACCATAATAAAGGTTTATGGTCTGGTTTCTGGTATCTGTGCTGCATCATCTTCAGAAATAGGGTGCTACATGAAGGCGTCTATGGCTAGAACAGACACTGGTAAGGAGCTTAGCAGGAAACCAGGTAAACAAAATATTATCAAGAGATTTGAGTTCTAATTGGCTGTTGGATTCTAATGATCTAGGGCAGTTTAGAGGAAAATTCCAGAGGGGGAAAGAGAAAAAAAACCAAGACCCACCAGTTGGCTCGCCGGTGATCTCGGCCAGTTGCTCCTCCACATTCACAATCTCTTCCTGGACGGCCTGGAGGTTGACATCGTCCATCTTGAGCTGCTCTGCCAGGAAGGAGTTTCTCTGCTCAAGCCTGTCCACCCTCTCCTTCGGAATCTGAGAACTCACCGGCTCCTCCTCGTTGAAGTGGTCCTCCTCCACGACAGTCTGCTGAGAGACGAAGAAGTCTCCTTGAGATGTCGGCAGGAAATTGGATAAAGTCGCCGGAGGTGCGGATTGAGTTCTGAAAATGGGATCACCGGATCTGGCGTGTCGGACTTCTCTATGCTCGTAATCGGGCTCGACGATGACAGGCGTCGCATGCGCGATGACATACAGGTTCCCAGTTTCGCTTGAGTCGTTCGTTGTGGGACTTGAAGGAATTGGCGGCGTGCCGTCCGTGAAGTAGCCAGGCAGCGGCACGGCTTGCTCCGTCAACGGGGACGAGATATCCTCAGTGCGGAGCGCCGGGGAGTTCTTCTTCTTCTTCTCTTTCTTCTCCCACTCTTTGTATTTCTTGGAGAACTCCTTGGAGGCGCCTTCCAGTTTGAGTTTGCCGCCCTGCTTAGCGAAGACGGTGATGTTTTCCGTGGCGTAGATCGCGTCAGGCGGAGGGGAGACCTTCCTGGTGCCTGATGACTCTGGCGATTTGCTCCTCTGCTGAGGGGTCTCTTTGACCCTGGTTTTGTCACGTTCCTTGTCCTTGATTTGGCTTCTGTTAGGGAGAGGTTTAATAATAAAAGCATATTTCAGGAACAATCAATTTGTACGGAGAGGATGTTGTAAATTATGACGGACAACCTAAGCTAATCTTCAACAGCATGGTGCCGAGTTTCATGCACAATCCCTCCACACTGAAAAACTGTCCACTTTTACCAGAGCTGATCTCACTGGTTAAAGGCACTGAACACAATTGGTAATTGTCAAAGACCAGTGTTCTCACTTGGTGTATCCCAACATATGCATAAAATAACAAGCCTGTGGAAATTTGGGCTCAATTGGTCATCGAAGTTGCAAGAAAATGATGAAAGAAAAAACACCCTTGTTGTACAAATTTGTATGCTTTCAGATAGGAATAAAAACTTTCTTGCAAGAAGTTTTTAATATTGTAGTGAGAAATTACCTCTTTCTCAAAAACTACATTACTTCAGAGGGAATCGTTTCCTACAATGTTTTATACTATCAACAGCTCTCCGTTGCTTGTTACCAAGTAAGTTTTTATGCTAACATTTGTTTTGAGTCATTACCAAACGTGTACGCTACCTTTAAGAATGAATAATATTCAACCTTACAGCAAGTTAGTTTCAAAAACACCAATGAATAATTATCATACACCAGGAACAACAATATAAACTTTGATTTTGCCCTTTGCTGACATAGTTTCACTGTACATAATAGCACAGTTTTTCCCAAAGCTTCTTATAGTCATCTTTGCAATACTAGTTCACCGGGTTGATACATCGCATACATAAATTTTAATTTTGGGTTTAGCAAACATTTTTTTACTAGAGCAGGACTTGAACCTGCGACCTCTGGATTAACGTGCCGGCACTCTACCAACTGAGTCATCTAGCCCTAATGTTGGCAGTTTACCTATTTTGTCAATATTTGTTTGGGATGCCAGTCAGAAGCCATTCAACCTGTAACTGCCGAGTAGCCAGGGATCACACCCAAGTTTACGATACAACTTGGTTTTTTAAAATGTCATTCTGCTGCAATTTTCGAAAGAGTATTTGTGCAGTTATTCCTAGGTAACCTCTTCTTATTGGTGTTGGGTAAAAACTGAATTTATTTATTTGTAATTTTCTTCCTCGAGATGAATCAATTTCATTACTTAAATTCAGATTTAAAATTGTTTCAGAAGACAAAACACACTCAAAATTTTCGTCAAAAATGAATAAGCAAACATTTTGATGAAATTTGCTCACTGCTTTTTCAAAATTGAATAGACCCCTTGCATAACATGCAACGCTGCTGGTGCGCTGAGGTCACGCACACACTTTTACGCACCAAGAACAGCTATAATCCAGCGATCTGCCTCCATTTGCCTCAGTGAGGGCGCTGTTGGAGAGTGTGACGTCATACGCAAGGGGGTCTATCAACTAGAGGATTGGGATAGATATTTCAAAACCGATGACTTACTTGGTGGACTTGGATGCCTTTTTACCGTCCTTAGCGACCTTCTGTTTGTATTTAGGCTCTCCCTTGGGGCTAGTTGGGATGACGCCCACCCCCTTCTGCTGTTTCAGCTTGTCCCACTCTGCTAACTTCTTGTAGAAGTCTTCCGTTAGACCCTTCTGGAGCTCAGCCTCCAGATCGCTGGTGGGGAGGGTCCCCGCATCGGAGGAGCAGCTGTCCAGCGAGGATTGTTTGGTTCTCTCCAACGGAGAAGCGCCTGGAAAAAAAATTGAAAATAATTGATAGTTTATAAAGCTTCAGCATGAAACAGCCGTAGTGGTTTTCACCCACTCTAACTCATTTCAAATTTACTGAAACAATGGTGAACTGTTTAAAGCGAGGGTATACATGTACCTTTAGTAATTACTCCAAAAATTAATGACCATAAAAACTTATTTTGTAAAGAGAACTGGAGAGCTGTCGATATTATAAAACATTGTTAGAAATTACACCCTTTGAAGTAATGTAGTTTTAGAGAAAGAGGTAATTTTTCACCAAAAAGTTTGAATCTGAGAAAGGCTTCAGGCATGAAGCCTTCAGGCATGAAGCCTTTCTCAGACAAACAAACAAACAATTCTGTGCAACAAGGGTGTTTTTTTCCTTCCATTAATTTTCTTGTAACTTTGATGACCAATTGAGCCCAAATTTTCACAGGTTTGTTATTTTATGCATATGTTGAGACACACCGATTAGGGATACTGGTCTTTGACAATTACCAAAAGTATACCCTGCCTTTTTAAAGATGATTACACGATGCTCTCACAAATCTCTTGGTACAACAAACAACAAACTGGGCCCAAGCATTGAAACTCGGCAACTTTGCTTCTTTCCAGGAAGTATTAAAACTTTATCCCTGACTTTGTTCTTGAACTTGGAGATGACTCTACACTCCCAACCAGGGACAACAGCCCGCATTTACTCGTCATGAACGGTAAACCTTGTTGTATTAACACAGGAACCTGGAAATCCTTGTTTGCTCAAGTGTGAGGAGATTTAGTTATGACTGTACGGGCTACATGCATAGTGTGCAGTTAAGGCCCTTCCACACAAGTACCCAGTAACAGAGGTCATTGGTTGTCTGTCACTTCGTTCGATTGCGATTATTTAACAAGCTTTCACATGACTTCAAATTTACCAACGTCCCTTGTTTTTGCCGTAAAGACCCTTTCACAACAAAGGTCCTCAGTAATGTGTGCCAGTTGTCTGTCACTTCATTCAATTGCAATTATTTAACAAGCTTTCACATGACTTCTTCAAATACAAATTTACCAACGTCCCTTGTTTTTCGGGGGGGGGGGGGAGGGGGTTGTTATGATTGTTCATTCACTGAACAGTTTCTTCTACTAGTGACACGTTCTGTGCATGAGAACGCCATCGCCATAGCAAGGGTCCTTGGTTATGGCACAGTAATCGTTTCACACTACATCTCGTGGTGATTTTAACATGGGTGCTATTTTGTGGAGGTCTGGATCTCTGTTAAAAATCACAAGGGTCCTTGGTTATTATTTAACAAGGATAGCTTTCACACGACTAGAGTTTACTACTCTTTAACATCCATGTAAATTTTAGTCAAAGTCTCTTGTTAAAAATTGTCTGGGGTGAAATGACCTTAAGTCGACAATGTTGTCAAGAAAGTTCTTCTTGTACTATGTATCCCTCCACCCAACATTTTTGAGAAAGCCAATGTTTTGATAGAAATGCAAGTTAACGGGCATCTTCTTCACAGAATTGTCAGTTAAAGAACACAAAATGTGAGGTTCCATAACAGCGGTAGACATGACTTCTACCTGGTTGTCGGAACAAACTTCAACATATGAAGTCATGAGAAATGTTTGAAAACAGATTTCTGTGACCGTTGTAACATGAGTCACAATGGAAGTGCTCTTTAGCTATTGAAACTGAAAAACAATATATCGCATGTTCAGCGTCACTGCGTGTTTGTTAAAATGGTTCTGCGGGTCTGACTAGTCTGGTACCTGTACTCGGGCCTTGTTTCTGCTTCTTCCTGTCCCATTTCTCCATCTTCTTGGCGAAGTCTCCGGACAGATTGGCCTGGAGGCTTTCGTAGAGGGCCAAGGGGCTCTGCTGTGCCTCGTACGGAGGGGGCTGGCTTCTCTCTGATCACACAAACAAGACGGAACGAAAGAGATTTTGATTAATCCTGATTGAACAAAATCCTTCATGGCAATTCAGCAGTTACTCTGACCACTGGAATAAGAAATTACGATTTTCTGAAGATTTTCTTGACTTGATAATAGTAATGACAATAACCCCAACTCTGATGTCCCTCCACTGGCTTCCAGTCCGAAGGAGGATTTATTTTAAGATCTTGACTTTAGTATACAAATCACTTCATGACCTTAGCACCTGATTACATCAAGGACTTGCTCAAGATAAAGCAGGGCAACTACTTGCTTCGTTCTGGCTCGCTTTGCTTCGTTCTGGCTCCTCACCAGTCCTAGTTGTTCCCAGGTACAGGACAGTACGCTATGGTGACCCGGGCCTTCTCACACATTAATACACTGCATTTATTAGGCGCTTAATACAGATGTTTCTAAGCGCACAATTGTCTGACTACTGTCCTCTGGAATAAACTACCGAATTCCATCCAGTCCATTGTTTCTCTGGAAACTTTCAAAATAAATCTGAAGACACTGCTCTTTACACAAGCATACTGTGTCTAGATACTTAGCAATGAGTTTTCGCAATGTTGAATCATTGTGCATCTTTTTTCATCTATTGCTGGAAAAAGTCAATAAGCGCTCAGTAATAAATATGCTGAAATTTGTTACTATCAAGAGCAAATCTCAA
The DNA here is from genome assembly GCA_021014325.1 of Plazaster borealis. Classification (NCBI taxonomy): domain Eukaryota; kingdom Metazoa; phylum Echinodermata; class Asteroidea; order Forcipulatida; family Labidiasteridae; genus Plazaster; species Plazaster borealis. The sequence continues at coordinate 14,456,997 of CM037468.1, read as the reverse complement.
CATTTAGCCACAAGAATCATTGAAAAACCTGGATTTTTTTTAAAAGTCAATGTTAACAATTTTTGAGCGTTAGTCTTTTTCTAAGGCCAAGTCAAGTGTGGTAAATGCTTGAATCGATGTTGGCCACACGGTTTCTAAAAAACCTATCATTGTACAATACTTCTACATAAATTTCACATAATGTACAAACCGAGGACAAACAAAGTCGGACAAATGCAAACCAGCCCTTTGGCTGTTCCAGAAACTCAAACTTCATGAAACAGATAACCATGTCCGTCCATACACACGCAAGTCAAATTTGATAACAAAAAAAGATGAGCAACAAAAAATCGAAGAATTTACCCCAAATGTCAGCATCCTCTCTGCAAAACAGACACAACATTCCAACGAAATATAATCCAGGACTTTTCTAAGACGGTTTTCTCTTCCACAAATCTGGATCAAAATTTGGATCTTTCCAAACTCGACAAATCCGGAGATAGTAAAACTCCTCTTGTTTAACCTACAACTTGTAGGGACGCTTGGCCTCCACCAAACTTTGACAACTTAGATAATTAACGAACACGTAGTTGGTGTCAGTGACTCATCCAATTTGTTTTGAACAGATCGGATGGTGTTGAAGTACGCGTTCCTCTCGGGAGAACCAAGTCCAGAGGAACTAACGGATTAAAACATCAACGTCCCTGACATTTTGGTAGCTGATTAGGTTTGACACCAAAATAGTCACAACAAACAACATCGCAAAACTACTTGCTACAAATTTGTGGATATTTTTGCAGCTTGGAATTATGCTGGAAATTCTTGGGAAATCGATCTTACCATTTCTGAAGATTTACAGACAAATGTTTAGTTGTAATAGTTTTAAGACTAAAAAGTTTTGAAAACTTATTTTCACTTGCAGATTGTAAAAACTGGGGAAAATTGACATTAACCCTCCAACTGTCTGACTATTCAATATCATCCACTGTGGTTTTGAATGATAGACAAACTATGCCAGCCTGCAATGTAATATCATGTGGTGAATGCATCTACACAGTACACAATCAACCCTCCTACTGTCTGACCATTCAATATCATCCACTGTGATTTTGAAAGATAGACAAACTATGCAAGCCTGTAATATGATATCATGTAGTGAATGAACCCTACACATGGTCAACCCTCCTACTGTACGACCATTCAATATCATCCACTGTGGTTTTGAATGATAGATAAACTATGCCAGCCTGGGGCCCAATTTCACAGAGCTGCTTAAGCAGACAATTCTGCTTACAAATGTTGTGCTCAGCAAAGAGTAGCAGAATACCAGTCATAAATAGTGCATTATTTTGTTGTGCTTAGCTACTTTTTGTGCTTAAGCAGCTCTATGAAAATGAGCCCTGGTCATTGCCTTGGTGCCCCTTGAAATGTTTCAGTGAGAAATGTACATTTCTCTTGGAAATTGTTCACCAAGAAAAACTGCCTTGTCCTTAAGAACGAAGTATCAGGCTCGCATATGTAAAACTTATTACAAAAAAAACCCCGCAAGGTCGTCATGGTCAGATTTTGAGATTTTACATTTCCTGTGTGGTCTGGGGAGACGTGACCTTTTCAACAAACCAAAGTCATTGAGTCACACATAACGACGGCTCCAAGGTTTTCTTCTTTAACGAGGGAAATATTTGTCACGACATAAAACACTGTCTTTCTCATTTTTAATTAATTTTAATTGGTCCAATAAATAGACCAACGTGGTGTAATAAATTAAAAAAACAGCTGTTCAACATGGTGGTTTTTTAAAATGTATCCTTCCCTAACTCAGACCTTGAGTTTAACCCACAGCACCCACGGCAAATTCCTTCTAAAATGTGGTTTTCCATCCCTTTGTAAAGTTGCAAAACAAATTTACATATATCCTAAAAAAAGAAGACAAACAAGCCTACCCACTGAATACTAATACATGTGGACAAACATAGGATAAAGTGAAAATGAATTTGAAGGTAGGGTCAAAGATTGGTTTTTGTCAACATAATGCTTATTTGCAAAAAATAGTTAATGGCCTGACGTTTCGACCCTAGCAGAGTCTAATAATAATGCTTATTTATAAGCAAAATTATAAAGAAAGATCAATAAAAGTCACATGTGAAAGTTTCAGCTGAATACAGTATGTACTTGCTGAGAAAACAGCAACAAAATCGTCACTGTATTTTCACAAGAACATCAAATCCATTTACATCAGCGGGTACCAACCGCATCTCTGGCCGCAGCATTCGCGAACGCACACCAACCCTCAGAAATCTAAGAAGTGATTCATTCATGTTTCTCAGATTCAAATGTTTTGGGATGAAAAATTATCCAAACCATATTACTTCAAGGGGAATCCTTTCTCAAAATAGTTTATACTATCAACAGCTGTAGTGATTCTCACCAAGTAAGTTTTTATGGTCATTAAGTTTTGGAGTATTTACCTATCTATGACCCTACCTTTAAGGGTGTGCTTTTTCTTGAAAATGCAACATTTAGTTAGTTTTGTTGTTTCCGTCGTTAAAGGTATCGTATACGTTTGGTAATGACTCAAAACAAATATTAGCATAAAAACTTACTTGGTAACAAGCAACGGAGAGCTGTTGATAGAATAAAAAATTGTAGGAAATGACTCCCTCTGAAGTAATGTAGTTTTTGAGAAAGAGGTAATTTCTCACTAAAATAATAAAAACTTCTTGCAAGAAGTTTTTATTCCTAATCTGAAAGCACACAAATTTGAACAACAAAGGGTGTTTTTTCTTTCATCATTTTCTTGCAACTTCGATGACCAATTGAAGCCAAATTTTCACAGGCTTGTTATTTTATGCATATGTTGGGATACACCAAATGAGACACTGGTCTTTGACAATTACCAAACGTGTACGATGCCTTTAAAATGTAGGCGCATGAAATAACAAGGGGCGACCTATTTTACAGGCTGTTCCTATTTTTTCTCATGCAGCCAAACTGTGTGATAAAGTCACAATGAATTTGAGAGCACGTCTGTATTTTCTTGACAAGTGCTTATTCCGCTTCTCCATCCACGCTCATTGGTCATTCCACCCACTCAAGACAACTGTTGAAATGTAGATGTCTTACTCTGTACCTTAAAGGGATAATTCATCTTTGCAAAAGAGTAAATTTATTCCCATCCCAGAGCTTCCCACTCTCCCTGATTTTGCATGAAGTTCCCTAAAAATAAACCAATCTTCCCAATGTTCTGATCAACAAATCTGAAAATCTCCCTGATAGCGCAAACTTTTATTTTTGTAGTATTTACCAAGGTATACCCTCCCTTTAAAGGCACTGAACACATTTGGAAATTGTCAAAGACCAGTATTCTCACTTGGTGTATCCCAACATATGCATAAAATAACAAACCTGTGAAAAATTGGGCTCAATTGGGCTTCGAAGTTGCAAGAAAATGATGAAAGAAAAAACACCCTTGTTGTACAAATTTGTGTGCTTTTAGATAGGAATAAAAGGCTTCTTGCAAGAAGTCTTTTATTATTTTAGTGAGAAGTTACCTCTTTCTCAAAAGCTACGTTACTTCAGAGGGAGTCGTTTCTCACAATGTTTTATACTATCAATGGCTCTCTGTTGCTCGTTACCAAGTCAGTTTTTGTGCTAATATATATTTTGAGTAATTACCAAACGTGTACAGTGCCTTTAAATGGACATTTTCTTTCACAGCAGAGAGACCTCAACTGTCAACAAGGAGCTAATGCAGGAACAGGCCACAGTGACTGTGTTGGATGTTCAAGGACTTTTAAACAGAAGCTATCTTGTCTTCAATTGATGAACAACGCCTTTCATACATCAAACTGGGAGATCATGTTTGCTGAAAATATATTATACAAACTATGGAATGCATTTGAGTGCATTGTTGCAGAATAATTATAATCACAAGGTGAAATCTGGACTGTTCCATTTCATGAGGTGAAGCCGAGTGAAATGGAACAGTCCAGATTTCACGAAGTGATCCTATTATGCGACAATGCACAAACGAAATGGGTTCAATATTTGTTTTATTTAACTCACATAAAGATTCTTGCCATTTGACATTTTTTCCCACAATAAACACAAACTAGACACGGAACTCTTCCGACCCACACTCTAAAAATTATAAATAAACCCCTTCTAAACAACATGGAGGACTCCGTGTGGAACCAACCTTGTCAACAATGACATGACCTTACCACATTTGGACAAACGGGCGAAAACAGTTATTTTGGAAATGATGCTGCGAATCATCCGAATCATCCAATTGTTATCGAGAGCATCGTGGCAGTTTACATGGCTAAATTAAGTATGACACGTTACTCGTGTTCCGCCAATCAAATTATGAGGAAATGTGTGCGTGACTATTCCAATTTTTGTTTCAAAGTTTGAGATAACATCCTATTTTACTGACCTTTCTCTCGTTTCTGTTCAACCTTCCTGACCTCTGACCTCTTGACCTTTCCATAGGAGTCTTCGGGTGGGGAGCTGTCTGTCGGTGAGCTGGGTTCCTCGGAGCTTCGGAGGATGCTCTCGTCCATTGAGACGGTCCCTTTAGTCTTGCTGAGTTCACCGATGTGCTTTCTTGTGACGGCATGTTTGACCTTCTCCCATCCAACTGTCGGAGGAGGGTGGGGGGGGGAAGTGGCAGGACAGGGATGAACACAAATATTAATCTTTATAATGTATACAAAAACAATTATCAGAATAATGTTAATAAAAAAAGAAGTTTGCTATGTAAGCTGAAAGATGTCATCATGCTTCCACCATCTTTAATAGTCACGTTCCCTGTGTGGCAGTAGCAAGAGTGAACACCGATATACCAATAAGGGAACAGACTATTGTGTCGATACCAGTTGCAAACAGTACACAAAACATGGTAGTTTGGCTGGTAACCTTTTCCTGGTGAGAACAATTCTCTTGCACTTTTTTTTTTTGCAGCTCTATGAAATTGGGCCCTGATTCAATACATGTGTGTTACTGATCATAATTGTTATAATTTTGGCCTTGCATTCTACACACTGCAGGAACATCAACTATGACATTGAAAACTTAACACATTTCCGTTTTAAATAACAAGGATCATCTGTACAATGCGCTCATTAATTAAGGTTGAAATTGATTATCAATGAGGACGTTGTTAAGTTTTAAAGGGAAGGTAGGCCATTGGTTTTAAGAAAAGAAAAAAATTATTCTTATCCTACAAATCCTTGGTTTTGAAAGAGTACATTCATTCAAATTATCTAGTTTTCAAGAAACATATCATAAAGGGATGGTACATCATTGGTTTTGAAAGAGTACATTCATTCCAATCCTCTTGTTTTCAAGAATATCATAAAGGGATGGTACACCAATGGATTTTGGAAGAGTACATTCATTCAAATGATCTAGTTTTCAAGAAACATATCAAAAAGGGATGGTACATCATTGGTTTTTGGAAGAGTACATTCATTCCAATCCTCTTGTTTTCAATAAACATATCATAAAGGGATGGTACATCATTGGTTTGTGGAAGAGTAAATTCATTCCAATCCTCTAGTTTTCAAGAAACGTATCATAAAGGGATGGTACATCATTATCTTTTGGAAGAGTACATTCATTCCAATCCTCTTGTTTTCAAGAAACATATCATTAAGGGATGGTAAACCATTGGCTTATTGAAAGAGTACATTCATTCAAATCTTCTAGTTTTCAAAAAACATATCATAAAGGGATGGTACATCATTGGTTTTTGAAAGAGTATATTCATTCAAATCCTCCAGTTTTCAAGAAACATATCATAAAGGGATGGTACACCATTAGATTTTGGAAGTTAGAGTACATTCATTCCAATCCTCTAGTTTTCAAGAAACATATCATAAAGGGATGGTACACCATTAGATTTTGATGGAAGTTTTTGTTATTGTTCATTCATGACATTGAGCATATGCAATTTACTTTCTTTTTCCTAATGAATTCTTCCCAACATACATTACACGGGACGTCCTAATCGCACGGAATGCGACACACAAATGCCATTTGATTAACGTCAAAATTCCCCACGTCCAGCCTTAATGCTCCGTGCGTGACTCCCCTCAGTCCTGTCCCTTCGTCTTACTCCCTTCCCCTCATAACCTTTTGCCAGCCTGAGCTTCCATCACTATCCGCCTCATCCAATGCGGAGAAACCATCCCTCCGTCCCAACAAAGTAAACCCCCTTAGGCCCCGCCCACTCCCTTCCCCCATTGCTTTGAAAAAGAAATGTCATAAGTGAGTTGAGAACAGGGGCGAGCGTTGCCACCAACGCCAACCGTGAAATCAATATGGGACAGGTTATTTTTGGGCACGGGGAATTTGTGTTTAATGATGCGGGTAATGCGTGAGGCAAATTGGCAAGGTTGGAGTGTTGTTTTATTTTATTAAGAAGGAGGGGGGGAGCTCAGTTTGCGCCACAGGGTGGATTTGTTTCGATTGGGAAATGATCGTAATTTATTTGAAATTCAATGTTTTTGGAATGAGTGTGACTAAAAAATCCCACTATTTCCTGCTCATCTTGAATTGCTTTGTGATATTTGCCTAGCATTGAAGTACTTACATTTCTAGACAATTATTGCTTGTTACAAACAAAAAAAAGGTTTCAAGGCAAACAAACAATAATTATAAAATTGGTATCGAATGCTTCCCTTGGCTCAGCGAAACTTTTAGGCATCAATTTTGGCTAAACATCTTATTGAAACTGGGCCGAGTTACTACTTTTACAGTACTTGCTTGAAGGTAGGGTCATAGATTGTTTTTTGTCAATGTAATGTTGATTTATAGGCCAAATTATCAATAAAGATTCATTAACAGTCACTCACTAGGGAGATGACAACGGGTACTAACCGCATCTGCGGGTAACAACGTTCCTTCGACTGTTTTTTCTTACATGCCAAAGATAGTTTTTTGCTTACACATGCAACTCACAGCGTTTACCAAGCAAAAATGTTCTCTTCAACTGTTTTTTCTTACTTGCCATAGATAGTTTTTCGCTTACACATGCAACTCAAAGCGTTTACCAAGCAAAACAAAAACGAGTTCTCTTGTACAGCGCTGGTCCCTGGTGTCACAGAGGATATTATTCAGCGTAAGTCATCGTAACAACCACGCCAAGTCATCACATTTAATCGATTCAAACTCCCTTTTGAGCGGGGTACAAGACTTGACACGGACGCCTTCTGGGACCATGGAAACATTTGGGGATCGGAGAGAGGTGGCTTGACAAATCCCAGATCAAACGGAGATCGATTTGGTTTTTCCAGGGAAAGAAAAACTGTATGAAAACAATTATTAGATTCTTGACGGGAAAGGCAGTTTTTTGATAGTAAAGGGCACCTCTATGGGGGAAATTAAAATTTGTACTGAAACATTTCAAGGGGCACCAAGGCAATGACTAGGGGCATGGAGGCGATTGACTCTGTTGCCTCCATGAAGTATCACTATGAGTCCTGGTATGCTAGTTATAATCCAGGCGCTGTAGACTATTTCCCTTAGTAAAGGGCACCTTAATGAGGGATGTTTGGAACATTTCAAGGGGCATCAAGGCAATGGCTAGGGGCATGGAGGCAATTGCCTCTGTTGCTTCCATGAAGTATCACTATGAGTCCTGGTATGCTAGTTCTAATCCAGGCGCTGTGTACTATTTCCCTTAGTAAAGGGCACCTCAACGAGGGATGTTTGGAACATTTCAAGGGGCACCAATGCAATGACTAAGGGCATGGAGGCAATTGCCTCTGTTACCTCCATGAAGTATCACTATGAGTCCTGGTATGCTAGTTCTAATCCAGGCGCTGTCAACTATTTTCCTTAGTAAAGGGCACCTCAACGAGGGATGTTTGGAACATTTCAAAGGGCACCAAGGCAATGACTATGGGCATGGAGGCAATTGCCTCTGTTGCCTCCATGAAGTATCACTATGAGTCCTGGTATGCTAGTTCTAATCCAGGCGCTGTGACTATTTCCCTTAGTAAAGGGCACCTCAACGAGGGATGTTTGGAACATTTCAAGGGGCACCAAGGCAATGACCAGGGGCATGGAGGCGATTGACTCTGTTATCTCCATGAAGTATCACTATGAGTCCTGGTATGCTAGTTCTAATCCAGGTGCTGTAGACTATTTCCCTTAGTAAAGGAAACCTCAATGAGGGATGTTTGGAACATTTCAAGGGGCACCAAGGCAATGACCAGGGGCATGGAGGCGATTGACTCTGTTGCCTCCATGAAGTATTAGGCCTGCAAGGGGGCACCAAGGCAATGACCAGGGGCATGGAGGCGATTGACTCTGTTGCCTCCATGAAGTATCAGGTCTGCAAGGGGCAAAAAAGGCTAATGACCAGGGCCCAATTTCATAAAGCATGTAAGCACAAAAACCTCTTGCTTAGAAAAAATAGGTTACCAGCTAGAATACTATACAGTTACCATTGCTGGGACTGGTCCCCCACTCATTTCTTACTTAGCAAAGAAATTTGCTGAGCAGAATTTGTCTGCTTCACAGCTTTATGAAATTGGCCCCAGGAGCATGGAGGTAATTGTCTCTGTTACCTCCATGAAGTATTAGGCCTGCAAAGGGCACCAAGGCAATGACCAGGAGCATGGAGGCAATTGCCTCTGTTGCCTCCATGAAGTACCAGGCCTGCAAGGGGCACCAAGGCAATGACCAGGGGCATGGAGGCAATTGCCTCTGTTACCTCCATGAAGTATTAGGCCTGCAAAGGGCACCAAGGCAATGACCAGGGACATGGAGGCAATTGCCTCTGCTGCCTCCATGAAGTATCAGGTCTGCAAGGGGCACCAAGGCAATGACCAGGAGCATGGAGGTAATTGTCTCTGTTACCTCCATGAAGTATTAGGCCTGCAAAGGGCACCAAGGCAATGACCAGGAGCATGGAGGCAATTGCCTCTGTTGCCTCCATGAAGTATTAGGCCTGCAAGGGGCACCAAGGCAATGACCAGGAGCATGGAGGCAATTGCCTCTGTTGCCTCCATGAAGTATTAGGCCTGCAAGGGGCACCAAGGCAATGACCAGGAGCATGGAGGCAATTGCCTCTGTTGCCTCCATGAAGCATCATGCCTTTATACTTGTACTTCCAATCTACTGTCTTGCATTCAACTCCATGCAACCAAACCGAGGCTGAAAGGACGAGTAGTCTGGTACCTTAATACAAAATACTATATCATTGTTAAATAAATACATAGGAAACCAGACGAGGATGGCCCCGCCTTCATACTGTCTACAAAATTACTGAAGGGATTGAGATCGGTGTATTTACACCCGGCAGCAGTCATGAGATCGGTATGTACCACCTGATGAGAGCTGGAATTTAAGTCCTTCGGAGTCTCTTGCAATCACAACAACCCACCGTTGACATTACACTCTTGATGACAGAACATTGTTTGGCTCAAGACTCCAGTACTATTTTCTAAAATGTTTAAAGGGATTGTATACGTTTGGTAATAGACTGTGCAAGTCTCGCGCATATCGGGACGAGAAAATACGTGAAACGAAGAACATATATTTTTCTGAAATCAAATCCGTGTTTTAAATTATATTTCATGACAAAATCTGAACAACAAAACTACTCAGTACAATTTTTATAAAATTAGTTGGAACTTTTATAATAAATACACAAATAATGTGTTAATTAGTAATTAAACATAATTAAAACTCTGGGACAAGGATGTTTATTTGATCTTAACTTTTCAGAAACCCCTTACACGGATTCGCGAAGGTCACACGGGCGCAGTTTATAGAGGATGCTGATGCCTCAACAACCATAGACTGCAATGAAAAGGCCTCACGTTGCAAATACAGCATATGGCAATTATCATCACGCATCCAAAACAAGCGTTTACATAAGTTTTGTTATCGGAGGTGAGCACAAAATTCTTAATTTTTTGCAGTAACCGGAAGCTGAGGTCAAGTTTAATTCTCGGGTTTTCTTCGTTATATTGATGAATTGATTTTACTTTCATATTTTTTATCACTAAGTATTACATTCCCAACAACATATACAATTTTCATAGTCATAAACTACGTTAAACTAAAATAATTGACGAAACAAAATCTCGCCCACGTAAAACTCCATATGGTTGGGACCATTATGGTCCCGGAAGTTCGAATATGCGCGAGACTTGCATAGTCTATTGGAACCCACTGTTTGTTTCAATCCTATATAGTTGTAGACATACACCATAAAACTAACCTGTGAAAATTTCATTTCAAAAGGTGGTAGCGTTTTTGAGATATTGCCGAAAATCTGGAGCGGTTATGTCCACGCAGGAAGAATAATCTACATTGGAATACACACTCTGAGAAGCATTTTCTCAATATTCAAAATATTTTGGGGATAAAAAGTGATATATTTTTCCATAACCGCAGTCCTTCGAAGTAAAAAGTCTCTCAAAATGCATTATACTATCCAAAGCTGCTGTACTTCATACCAAGTAAGTTTTTATTGCCATAAATTTTCAGAGTCATTACCAAACGTGTATGATGCCTTTAACTGTGTTAAACCAAATCCAGAGATGCCAACATTTTGGAGCTTGCAATCAGGGAGATGTTGTACAACAATCAGGGAGATATTTAGAACTACATTCAAAATAATTAGGGAAAAAGTTTGATTGATCAGGGAGACTTTCAAATTTGTTTATCAGAACATGGACAGATTGGTTTATTTTCAGGAAACTTTCTGCAGAATCAGGTAGAGTTGGCAACTCTGCCAAACCCTTTCAAACCGTACACTTTCTATAAATGTGTTACCAGCCAAAATACCATGCGGTGTGTGCTGTGTGTGACTGGTCCCCAGCACAATTCGGCTTGGCAGACACAATCACAAAAGCCTTTTAAAACTCTGTAGAATGCAAAAAATATCTCACTCCTTTCCGAAATAAGTGAATGCTTTTCAGAGAGAAGACTGTCAAGAGTTTTTATTTGTTTATTTCTAGGTTCGCACAAAGACTACTAAATTGTAACTTTTTAAGGCATGATATTTGGCCCTTGGAAAAAAATAGGAACATTTTATCGAGTACAAGGGCTGACCTACATGATGCAGGCTTTAATATACTTTTCAGGCTATTTAATCACAATTTTTCAGACTTTTTCAAGGAAACCAGACTAAAGTTAGAAGAATATCACGCCTGCTTTTTACACCACAAACTCGCCCTCGATTTAGCATTGTTAAGCATTTTCTAACTGCATCACACAATCAATAATTTCAACAATATACAAATAACCAAAACCTTCCCCCAGAGAGTATTCAGCTCTGAACTGAAACTGTAGGAAGGTAAAGTAAATTTTTTTGTTCCAGTCAGTGAATTACACTACCACCGGACTAGGAATAGTGCAGTTGGTAATATGGTCCTTCCACCCCCTAGAACGGAGAGTGGAAGAAGAACGTTTAATTTCAGGGGTGCCCAGGCTTGGAACAACTTACCGCATAATCTTAAATCTCTGCAGCCAACAGATCTTAATCAATTTTTAAATCAACTCAAAGAGCTCAACTAATCCAACTTTCTTTTTCTGTTTTTCATCCTTTTTGTTATTGTTCTGAGTCCTTGGTTCCAGTGCTTTTTAAAAGTATGTGCTGTTTTTCCCTGTAACTTTTTATTCCTGTATATTCAATGAATTTTTGTAGTTTTTATGTAAGCTGGGATCCATGGGAGATCAGCGAGTTTTTTCTCACTGAATGGATTACCCAGGATAAACAAGAAATAAATAAATAAATAAATAAAAATAAATTCTGTTATCAGAAGCAAAACAAATAGGACCTTTTCTTACCTTTATGTCGTTTCTTTTCTGGTGGAGATGATTTTGGTGATCTTAGTTCAAACGCTACAGTTTTGAATCTTTGGTCTAGGGGTGACGTAGGCTCTTCAATATGGTTGCTCTTCCTGAAATATTTCCTCTTGTGTGCGGCTTTGGACTCCAGACTCGACGTACTGGCTGAATCGTGACCTGTCAGGCTGATGTCGGACAGGTCAAAATCGTTTGACGGGCTCCTATCTGAGCGGCCCCTCTGCAAGATAGCAGGAGCCTCTTTGCTCTCCCACGACGCCTTGGCAGCCGTTTCAAACTCGTCATCGTCACTGTTTAACGAAATGCTATCCTGGAGGCTAGCCGAGCGCCGTACGCGCATTTTGCGGTGGCTGACCTGCTCTTTCTCATCGCTGCTTTTGCCGTCTCTATCTTTGGAATCTTCCTGATGCCTCTGACGATCAGGGCTGCGCATTTTGACCGGCTCCTCGCGAAGAGCGGCACTCGCCCGCTTGGGCTTCACCTCTAAGTAATCCTCGCTGGAGCTCCCCGTTGAAAAGTCACTACCTTTACGAGTCTCCATGCTAAAATCGTTCGTTCGGGTCCACGACGACGGCTGATGCGCTGCAAACACATCCTCATTGTCCGACAGATCATCGTGCAGCTTGGGAAGGATTTCCACCGGCAAGCGTGGCAAGTTAACGATTTCGTCCAGACCGACGTGGTAGATGCCGCTGTCTTCCGACTTGGTCTCTGTGCCGTCCATCTGAAGGTTGAAATGCTCATTTGAGAATGTCTCAGGCCTCTCCGCTCTGAGATCATCATCTTGTTTACTATCCTCAGTCCGTTTATTGGTGTTGTGTTTCTTCACGCTGCCCCGCCTTGTGGTCAACTTCTCTTTCATGCGCTCAAATTTGGAGAAGATTCCGGGGCGTCCGCGCTCTCTCTCAACTTCTTTTTCACGCGGCTCCCCCGCGTCCTTCCTGTACGGATCTAAGGATCTACTCCTCTTTTTCATACTTTTAGTCTTAGGTTCCCTTTTTATGGACCGACCAGGTCTCTTTTCCCGCGTCGGGGACGGATCCTGCCGCGGTTCCATCTCGTCGCCGACAGTGCTCTCGGGCTCCGAGAATGTTTCATCCGGTATGCGGCAGATGTCCGACGAGCGCCGCTGCGCTTCACACTTGCAATTCTGCACAAGGCTCTCGTTGCGCAGCTCCTGGAGGTCCTTGATAGCGGCGAGGTACTCCGCGCGTTCACGCAATTGTGAGTTCTGCTTCTGCAGATGGCACATTTGTTCCATCATGCGGACCAGATGATCCAAATGTTGCAAACCCTGCCCTCTCTTGCCGTCGCCGGGCGACATCATCTCGGTCGACTGGATGTTTTCCGAGAGAGGTGCCAGCCGCGGCAGGGCTGGGGCTGGCACAGGTTGCACTGACACTGGCTTAACAGGCTGAGTCGTGTTCTCAATATTCTTAAGGATGTCAATGATTGAACCCCACTCGTCCTTGGAGCGGACGAGTGACCCGTCCTCCATTCTTGGACTGGTCAGCTCCCCTCTCTCTACATCAATCTCGTCACCGGCATATCCGACCCTGTCGGCCATTTCGAGCTAAACAGCTCAATCCCACAACCTAGGCAAGTCTGGTCTGTCACCCTCAACCAGGCGATCTATCTATAAGTCATACATCACATGATTCCACGGAGAACTATACTGCTCATATTTCAGCATATCTGATGATTCAATCGGTTTGGGGCTCTGTTCCCTGGATCGACCACACATTATGACTAAATCCTGACAAATTCACCTTTCCTCTCTCTGGAGAGGAAACCTGAGGTCAGTCGGTAAGATGACAACAACCGACGAAGCGAAAAAAGAAAATTCCCAAGTCTTTATTCCGAGAAGTTGAAACTTTAACCATCTAGCGATCTAACTTTGATCTCCGCATGTACACCCGATCACTTTTCTTCTGCTACCGTTGACAAAACCTCGGGAGTGACGGCTTCGGACAGTTGGTGTCGTCGGTGAACTTTCTTCCCCTCTTAAACACCCAGGGTGAATCCTACACTCCTGATCACTCTCAAATTAGCGCCTGTTGCTCTCGGCCCCGAAGGCAAAATGTCATACTCTCTGTGACGTCGGACGAGAGGTTATGTATCTGGCACCGCAAAGTCTAGGACGACAAAACTTCTCAGTTCAGCTGCGTTGCGTGGCTTGCTAGTACTCGCTTCAGCCAAGCTATTTTTTGATGTTATCCCCACGATAAACAAATCATTAAAAGAAAGTTGTCCCTTGGGTTTGGAGTTATCCTGTGAGAAATGACGTCAAAGACTTTTTAACCTTTGAACTATACCAGCTGCCTTGTAATGTTTTGCCTCACAGGGGGTGCCACTCCCAGGTTAGTACGCAGCTTTGATCTTGACTGGATCTGGAAAAACATAAACGAGAGAAACATTTATCAGCAAAGCACAAGTAATTTTGAACATGAGCATCAAGGAAACTTCCATTGATGTCAAGCTGTGTTCAATCAATCCACACAAATCAGTTTTGAAAAGTTGTTTACAAAAATAAACTGCCACCAAAAAAAAAAAATCTCAAAAAAGAAAAACAAAAATGGGCTAACAGCTGGGCCCAACTTCATAGAGCTGCTTAAGCAGAAAATATTGCTTAAAAATTTTCCGCTAAGCAGAAATGAGCATGATACCAGTCACAAATTGTACATGTGACATGGTAGTTTAGCTGGTAACCTTATTCTGGTAAGCAACATTTGACTGTGCTTAGCTACTTATTGTGCTTAAGCAGCTCTTTGAAATTTGGCCCAGGACATAAAACGCAATAGAGAAGACAAAAACGCAACCGCTGATTTTGGTTGTTACAACCAAAATTAAGGACAATGCGTTTCACATGCTGAAAATTGCGCATGGTTTTTCATTATTTTCTCCCAACTCACACAAACGGATTAAGCCCAAATTTTCACAGGTTTGTTATTTCATGTATATGGTTGATCACACAAAACATGAGCACTGTATGTTTCGTTGGCTCTACCATTACCAATCCTGTATAATACCTTTATAGCACATGTATAACATTGGTAATATTCAAAGACCAGTATCCGCACTTGATGTGACCCAACATATACATGAAATAACAAACCTGTCAAAGTTTAAGCTCAATCGGTCTTCAGAGTCATGAGAAAACAGTGAAAACCCCCATTATATATTTTCACTGTTTTCAAACATCGGGTTTTGGACACGCGAGATAAAAGCTAATTGTTTTACTCATTTCCTAAAAACTATAGCATCAGCAATCATGCAAAACTATTTCAGGGTTTTTTTTCCACCATGACCATCTTTACACCATGTAATTTATGAGCAAATCTTTGAACATTTATATTTTCAATCTTACCAATGTTGTACACACCCTTTAAATACAAGTTAACTTTAAATCATACATGGTGATACTGTGTACAAACTCCCCCATTTCATCACCGCATTTCTCCGACATGCATGTAATAATCAACATTCCACCGACACACACGGAAACCAAAATAACTACGCCGCCGTTCTGCGTGCCGTAAAAAAGTGTTTACGAATGTCGGAGAGCGCTGGGCCAGCTTCTCTGGATCTGACGATGCATGAAATATGACAAACATGCCCTAGGACAACTACTGAAAATAAACAAAACGTTATAAATCTAGGGGTAATTACAAGATGAAGAAGACGCGTACTTTATCACTGCCAACCTTTAAAATTGAAGACTTTGTATGAGGACAACTTTTATGAATTTTTAGGGGTAAAGGCTAAAGGCATATCAGAGGATTTACAGAACCTCTTAATAAAGAACAAGGTAGTAGTGGGCCTGGGTCTCCCCCTTGATCTAGAGGATGAAGCCCCCTGAACCTCCTGGGTGTTACATTTCAGAGGATTTACGGACTCTCTACATCACCATGAATAAAGGACTAGGGTAGTGGGCCTGGGTCTCCCCTTGGTCTAGAGGATGAAGCCTCCTGAACCTCCTGGGTGTTACATTTCAGAGGATTTACAGACTCTCTACATCACCATGAATAAAGGACTAGGGTAGTGGGCCTGGGTCTCTCCTTGGTCTAGAGGATGAAGCCTCCTGAACCTCCTGGGTGTTACATTTCAGAGGATTTACGGACTCTCTACATCACCATGAATAAAGGACTAGGGTAGTGGGCCTGGGTCTCCCCTTGGTCTAGAGGATGAAGCCTCCTGAACCTCCTGGGTGTTACATTTCAGAGGATTTACGGACTCTCTACATGCCCATGAATAAAGGACTAGGGTAGTGGGGCTGGGTCTCCCTTTGGTCTAGAGGATGAAGCCCCCTGTACTTCAACGGTTCTTGTCACAGTATCACCATCACGACAAATAACAATAGAAACATTTGGCCACTTCTTTTTCCTTTGGGGACTGTTTCACTCCTTTCAACAACAACAAAAATGAGGGGGAAAAAAAATGTTTTAAAGTGTCTTTGAGCTTCAAAGTGACGGTACCAATTAACCCTCAGAAGCCATTCCGCCCAAATTGCTGTCATCGTGAAGAGAATAGTGATTAATTTCCAAAGGCAAAATCTAAACCACAGCTACATGTACGCAACAGAGTGCTATCATTTGTATCTAACACGTTCCTTACACAGTGACTAATGTTAATCTTCACCCGCCACACATGGAGCATTTTTAGACATGGGAAAGATCAGGCTGCTGATATTTAAAGGGAAGGGCGAGTGTTGCTTTCCAAAGAATTTGGGGGGGGGGGGGGTTCAAGAAAATTAGTGTAGTTTTGGGGTGGACTCCAAAATTGAACTAAAATTCATCCAGTCAGTTAAACCTGTGTTTGATTATTTGAAAAATAATGGAATCATAAGACTAACCTGTCAAGTGCGTAATAACCTTTATTAAGCTTAGGCAGTCTTTGTAGGGTTCCCCAAACACACAATATAAACTACAGTCAACATTCGGACTTCATAATAGGGGACCATGCTTTTTTCCTTCCTGCCTCAATCTGGGCTCAATTCATAAAGCAGCTAAATTGTGCTTAATAATTTTCTGCTAAGCAACATTTAGCAGGATACCATTCAAAGACAGTACATGTGGAATGGCATTTTGGCTGGTACCCTGATTCTAGTCAGCAATTTTGTTTATACTAAGCTACTTTTTGTGCTTAAGCAGCTCTATGAAATTGTGCCCAGGCTACATTGAGTAGGATACGTAAGAAAAACAACATGGCTACGGTCAAGAAGTCTATAGGCCCCTATGGAGTTGGATGAATGAAAACAAAAAAAAATTAAGCAGAAATTGTTTAGCAATAATTTGCTGATTAAGCAGTTCCATGAAACTGGGGCCATGTCAGGATTTATAATTTTTAATTGTCTGTAAGGATGTCGTTAATATTCTCCAGGATGCCAAGGGGCCAGAAATGTTTTGCTTTGCAGAAACAGGGTACCAGCCAAAATGTTTTGCTTTGCAGAAACAGGTTACCAGCCAAAATGTAAAGAGCTTTCATACTGTTAACGGCTGGTTCCCTGCTAAAGAAACTTTTCATATTCTACCCAGCAATTTTGTGAAATACAGACAAATATTTATGGCAGCAACTTTCAAAATAAGCTGAGCCCATCGTGATATTTGGTTCATGGAAAAAAGTAGCAACATTTTATCGAGTGCAAGGTTTAACTTACATGTACACATGTACACACTGTGTAGGTTTTAATAGACTTTTCAGGCTATTCAATCAAAAAAATTCTGAAATTTTTCCAAGGGATAAAAAATCAGAAATCAGACAAACGTACACAGAAGATCATGACTGCTGAGCTTAGTTAAATTATTGACAACTTGAGGGTCCCCTTTAAAAGCTAAGAAAAATGAGGCGAAAGTCTTCACAGTTCCTATCTTCCATCAATAAAAACCAGCGACCAAACATTGTTATCTGGTTTCCCCCAGCTTTCTCTAACAATCCAATCCGATCGGGATCTTGCTTCTTTTTTTTTGACTTAAAAAAGGTTAGTCTAGACCTAAATTTTAAAATTTCCGTTTCTGGATGAATTTACTTATCGCAGTTAAAGGCGGTGCAGATGTCGGGTAAAAATGCTGTAAGTATTTGCGATAATAGTTTAAAATCTTCAAGGCCTGGAATTACTTGGAGCCGAGCCAGACATCTTGGAGAGAGTGTTGACTTGTCCTCAGGTGTTTTAACTAGCATTAGAGAAAGGGCTGGCCACGGAGGCCATGGCCCCTGGTCTTGGCCTTGGTGCCCCTTTAAAAGTGTCCCATAGACTTTCAGATTTTCCAATAGAAGTGCCCTTTACAAAATGGCCTTGCCTTCTCAAAGATGAAATTCCAGGCCTGCAGTGAGGTATTATTATTTAATAGAAAAACCCAAGACCGCCAGACTTGTCCAGTCCAGAGTTTACTTGTCCGACGCTAAAATCACTGGCCTCGAGCCTGTGGTCCAGTGTAAAATTCAAGCCCTAGAAAGGAGGAGGGGTCAGAGTGAAAGCATGCAGTTGGGCGGTTGGGTTGGTGTAGTGGTATCTTTCCTCGCTTTCCACCTCTAGGACCCCGGTTCGAATCCCACCGGGGGACAATTAGTGGATTGGGTTTTCAGTCCCTACCTGACTGCGTGAGTTTTCCCTGGAGTATTTCTCTGGGGTTTTCCTCCCACATCTAAAACTGAAACTTCCCTTCTTTGTCTTCTGTCCATGGGTTCTTGGCTTGTATAGTGATTAAGTTTGCTTTTCTGAGAGTCCTTGGCTTCACAACCAGAATAAATGAAATGAAATGCACGCTTCACTACCCAGTTTACATGCACATTCTAAGCTTTACATTCTCTTAAAAGCGAATCACAAACATATTTGTCCACACCCTTTCCACTCTTGCAATGTGACAGCTGACAGACATTTATATTAATTTCCTTGCAACTGTTAGACTCTACTCACCACACCCTCTCAATGTACATGTATTCCAATTGAACTTTTTATATTTCAACAGATGCTGGGTTCATCTAGAGTTTCTACGAATTTGAGACCCCTCCCCCTCCCCGACTAAATAAAGTTGTACTTTTCGATATCGTTTTCTTTTACAAAACACTTTGTTCTTGCATTCATCATTGCATACTAAATTATTATTATTATTATTACAAAAATCTACAATGTTCCTCCCTCAATATTTTTTGAAAAGATGAAGTTTTTAAGCTCACCCCATTATTGCACTGGCGAATCACAACCGCAACTATTTTTGGATTTTGAAGAAAAAAAAATGCATTTGAAGGGCATTTTACACCATTTTAACGTGAGGTTTCAGACTTGTTATTTTTTTTTCGTTTTCATCCGGACTCTGTCTAATGGAAAATGAGTAGATCACAAGATTGAATTTGACCTCAAAGCCCCTCTTTAACAAACTATCTTTAAAAAAGTTATTTTTATTAAATCGGTGAGTATGTGAATTTTCAGTGGTTAACCGACCCTATTTCTCCAGGATGCATGCAACCACAAAAAAACACCAAAAACCAAAACCCACCCGCCTCAAGAAAATGTACTCAACAAGCACAATTGAAACATACTCGAAATAAGTTTTTCTCTCAATCCTGCATCACTCTCATGTCAACAGAACCGCAAGATCGTACCACAATCGGCTAAATTTGACACTGACGTTTGAGGAAAGCCAAAAAAAACACCTGCCTCAACAAAAAAGTTATTCAAGAACGCACTCAACATGCACAATTAAAACTTACTCTATAAAAGTTTTTCTCTTATCCTGCGTCACTCTCACGTCAACAGAACCGCAAGATCATACCACAATCGGCTAAATTTGACACTGACGTTTGAGCAAAGCAAAAAAAAAAGACGATATACATCTGCCGAATGTTGCTAATTCACTTCCTCAAGTTGGCTATATCCATCCATTGAAGCCGACAATCTGCGACGGATCTCTAGGTAAGACAACCGGCTGCACCGAGTGCTAGCTCTCCTTACTCTGACTAATACAGTTATATGTGGACAGATTCTCCACAGTCAGGATGTTTTATTGCACTCGCTAATCCACCCGAAAGGCATTCCCTTCCAAAAAGGAAACCCGTACGTACGTCACTTGGGGTCGTTTCCTTAATTGCGGAGACAAGAGCGGAATGGTGTTTGGACAATTTCCTGCATAAGTTCAGAGACACTAAATCGCCTTGAACTAAATCAGGCGAAAACTACTGCGCTGACAGACAGTTCATACATGGTCAAGAAAGCTTGCCTGAAAGTTCACAGTTGCAGTTTGGGAAGCCTCTCCCCCCCCAATCCTCATAACTCTTTAAGATCATAATAATTGGCTTTTCTGAATCATGAGAATTAAACCTAAATCTGCACCTTGTCCTTGAATGCAGTGACTTGGGTTCGAATCCCTTAAGGTTGGCACGCAGGGCCCAATTTCATAGAGCTGCTTAAGCACAAAAAGTAGACTAAGGTTACCAGCCAAACTGCCATGTCTTGTGTACAATTCGTGACTGGTCACCTGCTCATTTCTGCTCAGCAGAAAATTGTTAAGCAATATTTTCTGCTTAAGCAGCTCTATGAAATTGGGCCCAGATTGAGTGGTCTAAAATGGGACCTTGTTGTGAGCTGTGAAAATTTGCGTACCCTCTTGGCTTTCTCCAGACAATAAAACAGTTCAATAAACAAGCTTTTGCATCCCAAATCCCAAAATGTTTGTTTCATAATTAAACAAAATTAAGTCCTAGACTCATGGGTCATTCTCTCCCTCTTGTAATTGAAGAGTTTTAGTTTTAGAAGACTCTGTTAGGGTCAAAAAGTGACGGTGTTACCTCATTTTGGTCAGCAGGGTTGAGATTTGACCAATGCATGCAATGTGGAAATTCCTGAAAAATGGCTTGCAGGCATGGGTTACCCCTTATTCTAGACCTCAGAGCCTCCTATGTTTACAATTCAGGAGGTTTACAGACTCTGCGCATCACCAGAAATACAAAACTACAGATTTGGACACAATGTGGACTAATTCTTTCTCCCTTTGGTGACTGCTTTACTTCGTTCAAGACAATCTGAAAGGCTCGAGGAGGTTTTGAGAAAATCCTGAAATCAGAAAAAATCCTGAGAAATCACACCCCTGGAACAAGCAGCTCACAATAGCTTTTTTTTTTTTTTATGTAACAGAAGACACATCCACTTTAAAGCCATGGCACATTTCCCTAAAGTTCACTCAACAGATGAGGATTATGAGATAAGCTCACATTGTGTGAAATGATCCATTTAGCCTTTACGCTACAGTCAGCACTGGCGTCAAAGCTGAAATTCACCAATTAATCTCTGCCGTGAATCCTCACTGAACTTAAAGAGAAACTACCGTATATCAATGTTTTTGGGACTCTTCAATAATTCCCATCCTCTAATCCTCTAATCCAAAATCTACTCCGCGGCAGTAGAATAGAAAGACAAGTGTTCAAAGAACAAAATTTAATCGGCAAAGTAGATACCACAAACCAATATACATTGATACCTCACCATGCAATACCTGAAAACCCATATACCATCCTCTAGCTCTAGATTCACCAATCAGTCTGTGCCGTGAATCCTCACTGAACCTAATCTAAAGGGAAACTGCAGTACATAAAAGTTGTTGGGCTTCTTTAATAATTCTCTAGTCCTCAATTATTGCAATCAATCATTCAATCAATCAATCAATCAATCAATTAATCAATCATAAAATTAATGCCTTATTCACCAATTTTTTTTTTTTAAAGATCTTCCCACCTTTGAATTTTTTCAAATTTATATATCCGCATTTTTCACTCATCCTTTTTTATTATTACAGATATGAAAATTACATTAAGCGACCTCTTGATAAATACCAATACTTTAAGAAGTTTACCAGACCAACTGCCAACACCTTGAATCTAATAATTGATTGAGCCCAAAGAAGGCTGGGGGGGTGAGAGGTGAAACAGGTAGTGAGTCAAGGTCAAAAGACATGCCGATTATCATAAATAACCCCCCAGACGACTTCCAGACTCTAAGTTCAAAGTGGAAGTTGCATCTGGAAGCACACAATTCTACCCAACAAGGGTGGTTTTTTTTTCTTTTATAATTTTCTTGGATGACCAAATGAGCCCAAGTTTTCACAGGTTTCATATTTTATGCATATGTTGAGACACACCGAGTGAGGATACTGGTGGTCTTTGACAATTACCAAAAGTATACCCTGCCTTTAAAGGTATTGTACACATTAGGTAATGACTCTGAAATTTAATGGCAATAAAAACATACTTGGTTAGAAGTACATCAGCTTTGGATAGTATAATGAATTTTGAGAAACTTTTCACTTCAAAGTACTGCGGTTATGAAAAAATATATCACTTTTTATCCCCAAAATTTTTGAATCTGAGAAGACTCTCAGATTGTGTATTCCAATGCAGATTATTCTTCCTGCGTCGACAAAGCCGCTCCAGATTTTCCGCAATATCTCAAAAACGCTACCACCTTTTGAAATGAAATTTTCACAGGCAACTATATTGGGTTGAAACAAACAGTGGGTTCCAATTACCAAAAGTATACAGCACCTTTAAACACAGTCCTGATGACCAAGAAACACAAGTGTGCACCTCAAACCTTTCACTTGGCACGCTAAGGACACACCTCATGGGACACAAGAAGGAAGACAAAACCCGACACCTACAAATCCTCCAGGCACATCCATCAAAAATATTTTCACCACCGTTTAGCCACACTTTACAATAACCAACACAGATGTCACTAATTAATTGAAACAAAAACAAACAATTTTTGAAAATTTTCTCACGAAAGAATTTGAGGTCAGAAATACTTGTTGACACCGACCCGTGACTGAATATCATCCTCCAGGCATTTTATCTTTGCTACTCTAGCCGTCATACAAACGTTTGTAACAAAACCGATTTTTAATCATTTTGATTACAAACTGCCATTCAGGGAACCCAACGAGCGGAATTTCAAAATGGCATCACATCAGACAGGAAACTTTTCTAGAAAATCTTCTTGATGTTAATAATTGGGAAAATGCCAAATCTAGAAATGTTTTGAGTTTGTTTTATCCGCAGAAGTAGGAAACAAGAATGTGTGAAAATTTACATCTTGCACAAAAGTGTTTTTTTGTTCCGTGGTGGTGCAACTAACCCACACACAAACACACAGGCCCTTGTGTACTGTAAGTTCCATTTAGAGAGTGCCTTTTGTGTGCGACATGTTTTCTTAAGGCTTTATTATCGTAAGAAGGCTTCGAAGACTCTTGACACCTGGGATGAGCATACATCCTAAGGATCACTTTTCACACTAAACTGTTGACATTTATATTCCGCAGGAACACCACTTTAGGGATCGGTAGACAACCGCTCAAGAAAAACAGTACTGAACTTTTCAGAGATAAGGTAGCTCAAGAAAAACGGTACTGAACTTTTCAAAGAAAAGGTTGCTAAAGAAGAAACCGGTTTCCAGTCAAAATGGCAAGTGATGTATATGTTAATATTGTGGCTGGTTCCCATTTAAGTTTGTGTGCAATATTTTCTGTTTAACAGCTCTATCTTAACAATTTTCTGTGACATGGTAACCTTATTCTGGTAAGCATAATTTTGTTGTACTTAGCTACTTTTTGTGCTTAGGCAGCTCTATTGGCCCCTGTATCATGATGCTGTTAAGCGGAAAACAATGTGTTTAATAGCTACTTTTTGTGCTTAAGCAGCTCTATTAAGGGGGGCCCTGATTAAGTGAGTTTTCCCTCCAACAGTTAAAAACAGAACATTTCTTCACCGTTTCATCTTCATCTGGGTACCTTCAGGCCTACGGGTCACAGAGCTAACAACTTCTGAGGAAACTTGGTTTTATCGCCAGAAAAGTATCAATAAATCCAAATGTGCTGAAGGGCTTATACACACATTCCCCAAAGCTGTTTAGCAGAAAATTCTGCTAAGCAAAATTCACTGCTAAGCAAATTTCACTGCTAAGCAAATTTCTTTACTAAGAAAGAAAAGAATGGAGTACCAGTCACAGCAATGGTAACTGTACGGTATTTTGGTTGGTTCCTATTTTTGCTAAGCAAGAGTTTTCTGTGCTTAGCAAGTTTTTGTGCTTACATGCTTTATGAAATTGGACCTACACTGTATGTTGAATGTGATCATTTGCACAGCTCATTATTTATTCAGCTCGCTCCTGAGTGATGCAGAGGTCAGATTTTGATGCACCAAATTCTCCAGGGAAAGCACAAAGTGAAATAAAAGGTTTGAGGTGGCATATATCATCATGTGCAAAGTGCACCTTTAGAAGAATGTCTGTTAACAGTAAGCTCTACTTTACAGAGAGTCCCCCTGTACACTGGGAAATTTATTAGGGCGAGAAGACTGTCTGACTTTGCCAGAGAGAACTTGACAGAAGTAACCAATGAAGAAATCCTCTCAAATTAATGCATTTGGCAGATGTATTTAAAGCGCTAAGTAAGATTAAAAGCTTCACATAGCGGAACTGTTAAAAACAATATACTTTTTGGGGGGGGGGTGAACAATGGCAAGGACTTGAACCTGCGACCTCTGGCTTAATGTGCCGGTGCTCTACCAACTGAGCAATCAAGCAAGGGATTACACCCTAGGTTATGATTGCATAATAAATAGTCTTTATAAAGAGTGCCAAAATCTGCCTAAAAAGACGCTCAAGGCGCTGTACAGAAATAATAAAGAAGAAAACAAGAAGCCAATAAAAACATACAACAGAATTTAATAAATGTAATCAAAAACAAAATTACTAGAACGAAAAAATAACAGACAGAGCCTAAAACGATTTTTTTTAAACCCCCAAAACAATTCCCTGATCCCCTTTAAAAACATGAAACTACCAATTATCTACGAGTCTGAGGAATTCAAATTCAAGTAGGAACTTATGACTACGCAAGTCATTGTACCTGACATTACTCAAATCTAACTCGCAGTTGGGTTCTTCAAGAAGAGTGTGTCACACATAAAAACCATCATCAATCATTTCTTTAAAGATTTGGCATACTTGCAGAGTAAAAGGGCTTCAATGAATGACCCTTAGACAATAGCGAAATTTCTTGCCAAGAGAAGAGACCTCCATGTCAGTGTGCCGGCATCGCTTGGAATTCCACAAATATTTCTTCGGGACAAAGCAGAAGTTAAGTCCAAATATCTATTGATATGAAGCGACCAGCCAGTGAAATTAAATGATCTCCGTGGGGAGAGATGTGTTCGTCCAGTTGAATCCAGTATTACATGTCGTGATTTGAATGACGTTAGTCGTGGCTTCACGGAGGGTTCAAACCGTGGAGGGAAACCATTTGGTCTCGGTTTCGTTGAGCTACTTTACGGGGGCCAATTTCATAGCGCTGCTTTACGGTAAGCAAATTGTTGTGCTAACTATAGCAGACAAATGTGCTTAAGTGTAAGCACATTTCACAGGTTAGCAAGAAAATTAGGCGGCCAGCTTGCGCGTTTACCATGGATTTGCATTGTTGTGTCATTCATTTTCAAACAGTAAGCAGTACCGGAAGGTTAGCATGCCTTTTCGTGTGCTGACGGTTAGCAGTGCTATGAAATGGAAACTCGCGCAGTGAGCACAAAATCAGATGTTAGGCAGCTCTATTTCTTGCTTAGCAAAGAACTTTGCTTAGCAGAATTTTTTTGCTAAACAGCTTTATGAAATTGGGCCCTGGCCTGTTAATATTTGTAATACAGTTAAAGATCGGGGTGACTTCTCTGATTTTTTTTTCCATAGCTACAGCAATCCTTTGTTGTAGCTACTTCTTGCTGAGTTTGGGGGGTTTTTTCCCCACAAAAAAGCAAGCTTTTGCTTGTTTTGTTGGCATTTTATGTAGTACTTTTCGTGAATTATTGGAAGGGTGCCGAAGTTTGACAGTTTGCACTTGTTTGTTTCCTGGAACACATCCACATGTGATTAACGATTTCCCACAACATTCATCACAAAAACAAAAATAGAAAACATGACAACAAATCAAAAGTTCAAGTCAATAGAAATTTGTTTCTTTTCTGACTTCCAGATTTGATTAAGGATTTTGTCCTTCTCAACTAATCTTGATAATTGTATTGGGCGTACTGTCTACATAATTTTGCGACTATCTCTGTAGTGTCAAAAGCACTTTGAACTTCCACTGTGTGAAATAGGGTGTCATGGCTGAGCGGTTTAGAGCATCGAATTCAAATTCTGGTGGTGAAGTTATCGGGGTGTGGGTTCGAGTCCTGGTCGTGACACTTGTGTCCTTGAGCAAGATGCTTTACTATAATTGCTTCTCTTCACCCAGGGGTATGAATGGGTACCTGCGAGGGTAGAGGTTGATATTGGGTTTGAAAAAGCCTTCTGAGCGCCAGGGTAGCTTGGGGCTGTATACTCCCCAGGGAGCTGAGAAAGATTAAAGGAATGTTATTGGCCCAATGACCAGGGCACTAATGTAAAGCGCATTGATACGTTATTGTAAAATGTGCTATATAAGAACTAGTTATTATTATTTATCTTTCTTTGTGTTATTCTTTTGTTTTGTTTTCTTTTGTTTCTTTGTGGGTTTTTTTTTTTTTGGGGGGGGAAAGTATTTAGCAATCCTGTAATTCGTCTACTCTCTGAAAACAAATCAACTCAAAAAGCCATCAAGTGAAAGCCTCTCTCAGAAAATACCTACATGTGGATGTTATTCAAGGACAACAAACAAAAATGCCAAAAGGACCTTGAGAATTTGGAAGATCCCTAACTTCATAATAGACAGGTATTTCTAGCCTTGCAGCTGTGGAAAGCCCAAGAAGAATAAACTGCCGAGAGGACTCTTTGAGACCAGCCTTTAAAGGGATAGACAAAACATGTCAAAATGTTTGGAAAAATTAGTACAATATAAATGATCTTTACAAGGTGAATATTTGCAGTCTTCATAATTGAATAATTAAGTAAATAGTCAGTTTCCCTTGTGGTTTTTACAACTTGTTATTTTAGTAATTAAGTCTGAGACAGAGGCTGTGCAGTGGTACGAAGGACTGAGACGGGGAAACAAAACGAGTCTAGGAACCATACAAGAGTAGATTCTAATATAAGCAGCTTTCTCCCATGGTCCACCAGTTAAAACCAATCAAAATTCACTCCAAGTGGTCCAGCTGGTTAGTTCATTGCCATTTCATTTGAAATATGGACTATTGAAAAAGCTGGCAGACTAGTGAAATGATGAGCTAAACTATTCCTGATGGCTTGTCACTAAAACAGTTTAGGAGAAAACTAAATTATGTTGTGTTTTTACAAGAACCAAAGAGTCAAAGACCAAGACCAAGAATCGGACGTTCGAGAGAGCAACTGAGAAAGATGTGCTTTATGGCGTCATATGAACACTTACACTGTAATTAAAAGTCAAATGGTATTGCTAGAAGCAACCATGCGACAACTGTACTACTTTATAATTGCGCCCTCTAGCAACAGCTCATACAAGTTGCGCACACCGCATAAAGACACAGCTAAACTTTGGGAAATGGGCTGCAACCATTGCTCTATTCTACAACTGAGACCTGAACCTAATGGTCCTAGGACTGGATTGCAACTTGAGCACCGATGAATTTGATAAAAGATTCAAAATTTCAGTTTGTTGCTTTTAGGGAAACCCCCAAAAGTAGGACCACGCATTCTCTTTAAAAAGTTTCTTCTTTTTTGGATCTATCCTGTCCACTACATTTAAAGTCAGAAGGCAAATCAAAATTGGCAGGGTTGTCCTTGGTACACATACCACTGACTCTATTATGTTGGGTAACAAATCACTGGTCATGCATGATGCCAGGATAGGAAGTACATTGAAGACCACCGTTGCGACTGTAGAAGATTATTTTATGATTGACCCAAGGTCTATGGGCTTATACCAGAAAGGAGTAGGGAGCAATGCCCCTGTGACCTGTGTTTGTGTGTGTCCCTTTAAAGGCACTGAACACGTTTGGAAATTGTCAAAGACCAGTGTTCTCACTTGGTGTATCCCAACATATGCATAAAATAACAAGCCTGTGAAAATTTGGGCTCAATTGGTCATCGAAGTTGCAAGTAAATGATGAAAGAAAAAACACCCTTGTTGTACAAATTTGTGTGCTTTCAGATAGAGGAATAAAAAAAACTTCTTGCAAGAAGTTTTATTATTATTTTAGAGAGAAATTACCTCTTTCTCAAAAACTGCATTACTTCAGAGGGAGTGGTTTCCTACAATGTTTTATACTATCAACAGCTCTCCGTTGCTTGTTACCAAGTAAGTTTTTATGCTAATATTTGTTTTGAGTCATTACCAAACGTGTACGATACCTTTAAGGGTGTCTGGTTTGTAGCGGCAGCATCTTGCTCCTTTCTCTCTATGGTGGTGGTATCTTTCCCTGTCTTTCACCATTGTGGACCCAGCCTCAGCTCTAATTCTACCTCCATGCTCCGACCATGAGACTCCCATGTGTATTGGGTTTTCAGCCCCAACACTGCACCTGATTAGAAAAGTGTGTTTTCCCTATACCTAGGGATTTCTTCTCATAGCTAAGCTGACATTTCTTCTGCATATGTGGGGGGGGGGGGGTGGGGGACACATTTAAGGATTCTTTGGTTTCAAGGCAGCACATACACAATGATGCTGATGCTGGACTAGGATGTGTGAAAGCGACAATCAGAGGCACTCCAGATGGCGTTGTCGGCAGAAGAGGACGTCTCGCACTCTACTACTACATAACATTTCATTTCATTTCATATAACCTGGTTGTGAAACCAAGGACTCTCAGAAAAGTGAACTTAATCACTGTACTAGGCAAGAAAACCAATGGAGAGAAGACAAGAAAGGAAGTTTCACTTTTAGATGAGAATTATTCCAGGGAAAACCCACGCAGGGACTGAAAACCCAATCCACGTAAGGCCCACGGTGTGATTCAAACTGGGGTCCTAGAGGTGGAAGGCAAGGAAAAATACCACTACGACAACCAAGCCACCCAGTTCTACTACATACACAAACCCTTTCAGGTGTGTGCCCCTTTAAATTAATACACCACTTCATCATCACAGGACAGATGGGCACTTGTAAAGCTTGACCAGTCTATTTGACCAGTGTACCCCTTTAAGTGTTTGGTTTTACAACAGCAAGCACTTTGGACAGAGTGCAAGAACACTGTCTGATGTGCTTCTTTTGCTCACTGGTTCCCTCCAACCTGCATTATCAAACCATTGTTCACTCCCTGGTTCCCTCCAACCTGCATTATCAAACCATTGTTCACTCCCTGGTTCCCTCCAACCTGCATTATCAAACCATTGTTCACTTCCTGGTTCCCTCCAACCAGCATTATCAAACAATTGTTCACTTCCTGGTTCCCTCCAACCAGCATTATCAAACCATTGTTCACTCCCTGGTTCCCTCCAACCAGCATTATCAAACAATTGTTCACTCCCTGGTTCCCTCCAACCAGCATTATCAAACCATTGTTCACTTCCTGGTTCCCTCCAACCTGCATTATCAAACCATTGTTCACTCCCTGGTTCCCTCCAACCTGCATTATCAAACCATTGTTCACTCCCTGGTTCCCTTCAACCAGCATTATCAAACAATTGTTCACTTCCTGGTTCCCTCCAACCTGCATTATCAAACCATTGTTCACTCCCTGGTTCCCTTCAACCAGCATTATCAAACCATTGTTCACTCCCTGGTTCCCTCCAACCAGCACTATCAAACCATTGTTCACTTCCTGGTTCCCTCCAACCAGCATTATCAAACCATTGTTTACTCCCTGGTTCCCTCCAACCAGCATTATCAAACCATTGTTCCCTCCCTGGTTCCCTCCAACCAGCATTATAAAACCATTGTTCTCCCCCTGGTTCCCTCCAACCTGCATTATCAAACCATTGTTCCCTCCCTGGTTCCCTCCAACCAGCATTATCAAACCATTGTTCACTTCCTGGTTCCCTCCAACCTGCATTATCAAACAATTGTTCACTTCCTGGTTCCCTCCAACCAGCATTATCAAACCATTGTTCTCTCCCTGGTTCCCTCCAACCAGCATTATCAAACCATTGTTCACTTCCTGGTTCCCTCCAACCAGCATTATCAAACAATTGTTCACTTCCTGGTTCCCTCCAACCCACATTATCAAACCATTGTTCACTTCCTGGTTCCCTCCAACCAGCATTATCAAACCATTGTTCACTCCCTGGTTCCCTCCAACCAGCTTTATCAAACCATTGTTCACTTCCTGGTTCCCTCCAACCAGCATTATCAAACCATTGTTCACTTCCTGGTTCCCTCCAACCAGCATTATCAAACAATTGTTCACTTCCTGGTTCCCTCCAACCAGCATTATCAAACCATTGTTCACTCCCTGGTTCCCTCCAACCAGCATTATCAAACCATTGTTCACTTCCTGGTTCCCTCCAACCAGCATTATCAAACCATTGTTCACTTCCTGGTTCCCTCCAACCAGCATTATCAAACAATTGTTCACTTCCTGGTTCCCTCCAACCAGCATTATCAAACCATTGTTCACTCCCTGGTTCCCTCCAACCAGCATTATCAAACAATTGTTCACTCCCTGGTTCCCTCCAACCTGCATTATCAAACAATTGTTCACTTCCTGGTTCCCTCCAACCAGCATTATCAAACCATTGTTCACTTCCTGGTTCCCTCCAACCAGCATTATCAAACCATTGTTCACTTCCTGGTTCCCTCCAACCAGCATTATCAAACCATTGTTCACTCTTGGTTCCCTCCAACCAGCATTATCAAACCATTGTTCACTCCCTGGTTCCCTCCAACCCACATTATCAAACCATTGTTCACTCTTGGTTCCCTCCAACCAGCATTATAAAACCATTGTTCTCTCCCTGGTTCCCTCCAACCAGCATTATCAAACCATTGTTCACTCCCTGGTTCCCTCCAACCAGCATTATCAAACCATTGTTCACTCCCTGGTTCCCTCCAACCCACATTATCAAACCATTGTTCACTCTTGGTTCCCTCCAACCAGCATTATAAAACCATTGTTCTCTCCCTGGTTACCTCCAACCAGCATTATCAAACCATTGTTTACTCCCTGGTTCCCTCCAACCAGCATTATCAAACAATTGTTCACTCCCTGGTTCCCTCCAACCAGCATTATCAAACAATTGTTCACTTCCTGGTTCCCTCCAACCAGCATTATCAAACAATTGTTCACTTCCTGGTTCCCTCCAACCCACATTATCAAACCATTGTTCACTTCCTGGTTCCCTCCAACCAGCATTATCAAACAATTGTTCACTTCCTGGTTCCCTCCAACCAGCATTATCAAACCATTGTTCACTCCCTGGTTCCCTCCAACCAGCATTATCAAACAATTGTTCACTCCCTGGTTCCCTCCAACCAGCATTATCAAACAATTGTTCACTCCCTGGTTCCCTTCAACCAGCATTATCAAACCATTGTTCACTCCCTGGTTCCCTCCAACCTGCATTATCAAACCATTGTTCACTCCCTGGTTCCCTCCAACCTGCATTATCAAACAATTGTTCACTCCCTGGTTCCCTTCAACCAGCATTATCAAACCATTGTTCACTCCCTGGTTCCCTCCAACCTGCATTATCAAACAATTGTTCACTCCCTGGTTCCCTTCAACCAGCATTATCAAACCATTGTTCACTCCCTGGTTCCCTCCAACCTGCATTATCAAACAATTGTTCACTCCCTGGTTCCCTTCAACCAGCATTATCAAACCATTGTTCACTCCCTGGTTCCCTCCAACCAGCATTATCAAACCATTGTTCACTCCCTGGTTCCCTCCAACCAGCATTATCAAACCATTGTTCACTCCCTGGTTCCCTCCAACCAGCATTATAAAACCATTGTTCTCTCCCTGGTTACCTCCAACCAGCATTATCAAACCATTGTTCACTCCCTGGTTCCCTCCAACCAACATTTACAAATCATTGTTCACTCCCTGGTTCCCTCCAACCAACATTATCAAACCATTGTTCACTCCCTAGTTCCCTCCAACCAGCATTATCAAACCATTGTTCACTCCCTGGTTCCCTCCAATCAACATTAACAAATCATTGTTCCCTCCCTGGTTCCCTCCAACCAACATTATCAAACCATTTTTCACTCCCTGGTTCCCTCCAACCAACATTATCAAACCATTGTTCTCTCCCTGGTTCCCTCCAACCAGCATTATCAAACCATTGTTCACTCCCTGGTTCCCTCCAACCAGCATTAACAAAACATTGTTCACTCCCTGGTTCCCTCCAACCAGCATTATCAAACCATTGTTCACTCCCTGGTTCCCTCCAACCAGCATTAACAAACCATTGTTTACTCCCTAGTTCCCTCCAACCAGCATTATCAAACCATTGTTCACTCCCTGGTTCCCTCCAACCAGCATTATCAAACCATTGTTCACTCCCTGGTTCCCTCCAACCAACATTATCAAACCATTGTTCACTCCCTGGTTCCTTCCAACCAGCATTATCAAACCATTGTTCACTCCCTGGTTCCCTCCAACCAGCATTATCAAACCATTGTTCACTCCCTGGTTCCCTCCAACCAGCATTATCAAACCATTGTTCACTCCCTGGTTCCCTCCAACCAGCATTATCAAACCATTGTTCACTCCCTGGTTCCCTCCAACCAGCATTATCAAACCATTGTTCACTCCCTGGTTCCCTCCAACCAGCATTATCAAACCATTTTTCACTCCCTGGTTCACTCTGACCAGCATTATCAAAACAAACATGTAGAAAATCTGGGGAAACCACCAGCTACTAAACTAGATTTTACAGTATCGATGTTTTTTTGGCTGGGTTTTCTCGACCTGGTATGCCTGTTTAATTCATTGGTCTACCTTGGTTTTCCCAACACAATGATATACACCAAATTGTCAGTGCAACAGGAACCAACTTCGTAACACCCCTTGGGTGTGCATCTTTACTTCACTGGTACCCTGTAATCATCCATCACTATGACTACTGCCAACTTCCATGCTTCTTTAACACCAACCCTTCATCACCAAATGAAAAATGCATGGACCATCTTGGAGTTATAATTTGACAAGTGTCTCTGTAATATCCACTAGTCCCCTTCCTAATCATCCACCACATTATTGTGAAACAAACCAGTTGGAAATCAAGTCCCTCAGGAACATATACAAGGATGGCCCTTTTTGAAATGACTAAAAGCTAAGGCTACTGGCTTAGGCTCCGTTTTTTTTTTTTTTAAATGTCCGTTTTCGGTACGGAGCTTCAAGCAGGCGGACAGAGCCATAAGTCAGGAGCCCATGCCAGAAAAGGGCCCAGGTTTGCCCCTCTCATTTACTGGTACCCCATTACCGTATCACATGGACAATAAAAACTGAGGACCACCTCTCTCTCATCCAGGCCCCCCCCCCCACCTGTTCTGTTAGCTCATACCCTGAAGGTGTGAATTAGACCAAAGCATCCAGGGGTTTTTCACCAGGAAATGGGTCTAGATTTTTATGGTTGGGGGAAGAAGAAAAAATTGCATCTGTGTGTGCTTAATATAGAATTACGGGGCCTGGTGGGTAACGTCTGGCTGTCAGAACTGGTTATTAGATTTGGAGGGGGGACTTTTCAGAAGGTTGGGAGACATTAAGTTGAGTCTTTGGAATGTGGTGTGGTACCACATTTTTTTATTTTTTAAATAACTATGGAGTAATTGGTTTAACAGTATGATAAGCGATTAGTAATGATTTATTTTTAACATGAAAACTTTGTGTGAACTTGAGACTTGGACCAATCTTTCTCACACCAAAATAATTCCATCTGAACTAAAATAATCACCCGTACAAAGCACCCCCCCTTGCAAAAACACTGAGTTTTACTGTGGTTTGCTGAATTGAAATATGAAATTGTATAAAAAATTGATAAACCATTATTCAATGCATTAGTCAATTTTTATATCATATTGCAGAATGGTATAGTTTGTCTATCGTTCAAAACCACAGTGGATGATATTGAGTAGTCAGACAGTAGGAGGGTTGACTGTGTACTGTGTAGATGCAGTCACCACATTACATGTATTATGATATATTGCCGGCTGGCATAGTTTTATCTATCATTCAAAACCACAGTGGATGATAATGAATGGTCAGACAGTAGGAGGGTTGACTGTGTATTGTGTAGATGCAATCACCACATTATATCATATTGCAGGCTGGCTTAGTTTATCTATCATTCAAACCACAGTGGGTGATATTAAACGGTCAGACAGTAGGAGGGTTGACTGTGTACTGTGTGTACATGCATTCACCACATTATATCATATTGCAGGCTGGTATAGTTTATCTATCATTCAAAACCAAAGTGGATAATATTGAATGGTCAGACAGTGGGAGGGTTGACTGTGTATTGTGTAGATGCGATCACCAAATCATACTGCAGGCTGGTATAGTTTATCTATAATTCAAAACCAAAGTGGATGATTTTGAATGGTCAGACAGTAGGAGGGTTGACTGTATACTGTGTAGATGCATCCACCACATGATATCATATTGCAGGCTGGCATAGTTTATCTATCATTCAAAACCACAGTGGATAACAT
This sequence comes from Plazaster borealis, assembly GCA_021014325.1. Classification (NCBI taxonomy): domain Eukaryota; kingdom Metazoa; phylum Echinodermata; class Asteroidea; order Forcipulatida; family Labidiasteridae; genus Plazaster; species Plazaster borealis. Next base: position 14,422,663 of record CM037468.1, on the reverse strand, counting down.
TGAATGGTCAGACAGTGGAAGGGTTGACTGTGTATTGTGTAGATGCAATCACCACATTATCTCATATTGCAGGCTGGCATAGTTTATATATCATTCAAAACCACAGTGGATGATAGTGAATGGTCAGACAGTAGGAGGGTTGACTGTATACTGTATAGATGCATCCACCACATGATATCATATTGCAGGCTGGCATAGTTTATCTATCATTCAAAACCAAAGTGGATGATTTTGAATGGTCAGACAGTAGGAGGGTTGACTGTGTACTGTGTAGATGCATCCACCACATGATATCATATTGCAGGCTGGCATAGTTTATCTATCATTCAAAACCAAAGTGGATAATACTGAATGGTCAGACAGTGGGAGGGTTGACTGTGTACTGTGTAGATGCATCCACCACATGATATCATATTGCAGGCTGGCATAGTTTATCTATCATTCAAAACATCAGACAGTGGGAAGATCAATTAGGGTTTGGCCTATAACCTTTTCAGTGACTAGCCAGCAGGACCAGTTAGCTCGTCGTTTCACTGGTCCATCAGCTTTTTCACTAGTCGATGTACTATATATTAAATATGGATGCTTTTCATTACTGAAATAGCCAGTCAGACTACTTGGAGAGGAGTTTGTTTTAAAGGCACTGAACACATTTGGAAATTGTCAAAGACCAGTGTTCTCACTTAGTGTATCCCAACATATGCATAAAATAACAAGCCTGTGAAAATTTGGGCTTAATTGGTCATCGCAGTTGCAAGAAAATGATGAAAGAAAAAACACCCTTGTTGTACAAATTTGTGTGCTTTTAGATAGGAATACAAACTTCTTGCAAGAAGTTTTTCTTATTTTAGTGAGAAATTACCTCTTTCTCAAAAACTATGTTACTTCAGAGGGAAACGTTTCCTTGTTACCAAGTAATTTTTATGCTAATATTTGTTTTGAGTAATTACCAAACGTGTACAGTGCCTTTAAGGGAGAGTGCTATGTCTTTTAATCCTTCAATACAAAATATTCCCACCAAACACTTTCCAGACATTTAACCCATATTTTGTTCACAAACATAAAGAAATAAAAGTGTCACACTCCGAAAGTTATATCTAACATTTCATTACCACTCCTCTCCTTCGTATCGGACTAATGATCAGAGTTGTTTTATTATCAGAGGAGACAGGTGTTAACACCCCGGGAAAATTTATGTCATATGTTCTGAAATGAACGACAGGTTTATCTATAAAAAAAAAAGTACATTTCATAGAAGTACGGAACTGAGAAAAGATTGTGACCTTTCACCTTTGAAATCTAAACAGAGAGTGGTTGCTGAAGGTCCAATTACCAATTAAAGGTATTCGGGAAATGTGAATTTGTACGAACTCTTGACACTGTGCTACTGAGTTTACGTTCAACGCCAACAGTTGACATCTGATCCAATTTCAATTTTTCTTTTCCCATGACGTGACTGATTTTGGTTGTCCGGTTGTAAGTTGCCCTTGTAATATTGAAATATTTATTCTTGGGCTGGCGTTTGTAAGTGTGGACTTGAGAGGGCAAGGATTGTGAGAAGGGAAGGCCATTTTCATTTTGAAAAGGGCACTCTCATTGGAAAATCTTAAAGTCTATGGGAAACTTTTGAAGGGGCATCAAGGCAAAGACCAGGGGCAACAGAGGCCATGGCCTCAGTGGCCTCCAGGTAATGCCAGGCCTGGTTTAGACTGGTGCCCTTGTGTTGCCCTTGTATGGTGCCCCCTTTAAAATGTTCCCACAGAAGGCCTTGCTGCCAATCCACTAACATCGGCTCAACAACTGTATTTTTTATGTAATTTTTGGTACATAGACAAGTTCAGCGTAACTGTAACAAGAGTGGAATCACCGATTGCCCTTAACCTCTTTAGTGACTGGCCAGCAGGACCAGTTAACTTGTCATTTTACAAGTCCGTCTACTTTTTCACTGGTCCAAATTTAAAATGAAACAGAGCTGTTATTTGTTTTTTACCCCTTACACCGATGTGTATTAAGCACTGTATACTCAGTACTTTCCCCGAGTTCTGTGAAAAAAAAATCCACAGGCAAATCACTCGGGTAGGATTCGAACCCACGACCTTTGCATTGCTAGAGCAGAGGCTTTCTGACACTGAACTAGCCAGCCGGACCACTTGGGGTGAGTTTTGACTGGTCCTCAGGTATTTTAACTGGCGTTTGGCCAGCGGACCACTGTTAAGGGAGAACACTGGTGATGAATGCCAGACCTAACCTACAAAGTACTAGACTTTCCACTAACCTTAATAATTCTCCAAGCATTTACTTGATTTATCACCGTTTATCAATTGGATGTTGTTATGGTAATTACTCTAAACAGTACATATTGTTGTTGTTTTTGATAGGTTGCAACCTTTGTCTGGTCCTTCAGCTCATGGATGAACCACTCTACTGGATGAGTCAATGGTCATGCTTTAGTTGTTAAGATAACTGTGTATGCAATTGTATTCTGCACTGCCCCCCACCCCCACCCTCAAAAGTATTGTATGCAGAAAATAAAATTCAAATATGAACACACATGCGTTAGGAATTTCCTTTGATTAAGAACATAAACAATTCTGTTTAGGATTTTTCACATTTTGATAAATTATTTACTTATTAATTTTGTTTTGTAGACTCATATGGATATTATTATTATTTATTTATTTATTTTTTTCCTTCAATCTCGGGCATTTTTCTTTTTGTCAGCTAAATGTATTTATTTTTCTTGTTGATGTTAGGCAATAAACTTGACCACAACATTAAAAATACTACTACTTTTAATAATATAATAGTCTTATAAAGCGCACATATCTACCAATAAGGTACTCAAGGTGCTTGAACAAAGAGAAACACTTTTAAAGTCAGGTTTTTTTGAATTTGTTGAAGTATGAGACCAATTTCTGTCAAACCTTATACATGTAAGGGATTACAAGGTGCTGCTGTGCATTCAGCAGCCACTGCCAGAAACACTGGGGCAAACCCCTTCTCTTATTGATAAGTGTAACTGGGTTCTTTTATGCGCATTACACGACACAGGAGACCAACAACTTAAAAATCCCATCTAAAGGACAAACAATAATGGTTAAGTGCCTTGGTTAAGGACACAAATGTCAAGACCGGGACTCGAACCCACACTCTGCTGAAAATACAAGCAAAAATGATTTTAAAAACTTGTTTTTAGAAAAATCATCAAACACTCACCTAAAGTCATCCACCGTAAGACCAGAACCGGTGAGGATACTTCAGCGTTTGGTTCACCATGCAACAGAAACGTCAAACTTTCACTTCAAAATTCAGTACAGATCTAAACACTGCGTTAATCATGAGACAAACTGCTCGTTCCGAAACTTTCTAGATTCCTAGCATCAAAACTGAAACTTCCTTGACATGATATGCAAATTCTTGAACGTCACATGATATTAAATCATCATCATCAATGCGACTCATTAAACAGGTGTAAAGTTACTATTTCAATTTCAGACAGAACTTTGACTCAGTTTGATGGCCTTAGGGAGTTTTATCCGTCGCCGCCAAAATCTCACCAGTTACATTGATGTCTGGCATCGCCAAGCATCATTCTACACTATTTCATGCATTGATATTACGTGGACAAGCAACAAGTACTTGACAATTCCTTTTTCCTGCTACTATCACGATACCAATTCCCTGAAAAAAGATCAGCAGGGTTCTCCCCAGGTTTTTTCAAAACTGTGGGGCAATCTTGACCCAAAACTTTGTGGATGTTTTGCCAAATTGTTTCCAATTATTTGCAACCTCTGTAAAGCGCCTCGGGACCCTGTTTTGGGTTGAGGGCGCTATATAAAAGCCGTCATTATTATCATTATTATTGAAGCATGCTGAATTGAAACAAGGTTTTCGGAATGTTTTCTACTTGATGTTTAATCTTGGTTTTAAAAAACCTATTATGCAATCTGAAGCATTCTATATGGTTTTCTCTTGAATTTTTTTTTCACTGGTGTTCATCTTTGGTTTTATCGGCCGCAATTCGGACATATCGGCCGCAATTCAGAAGTATCGACAGATAATTTGTGTCTATCGGCCCGATACGCTAGCTTTGTACTTGGGGAGAACCCTGACATGTACTGCCTCTAACAGGATATACTTAAAGGCACTGAACACGTTTGGTAATTGTCAAAGACCAGTGTTCTCACTTGGTGTATCCCAACATATGCATAAAATAACAAGCCTGTGAAAATTTGGGCTCAATTGGTCATCGAAGTTGCAAGAAAATGATGAAAGAAAAATCAACCTTGTTGTACAAATTTGTGTGCATTCAGATAGGAATAAAAAACTTCTTGCAAGAAGTTTTTACTATTTTAGTGAGAAATTACCTCTGTCTCAAAAACTGCGTTACTTCAGAGGGAGTCGTTTCCTACAATGGTTTATACTATCAAAAGCTCTCCTTGCTTGTTACCAAGTAAGTTTTTATGCTAATGTTTGTTTTGAGTCATTACCAAACGTGTACGATACCTTTAACTTTATTTCACCTTCATTCTAGCTTACATCACAGGGACAGTAATATGACCTGCTACTGAGTGCACAATTATCATTTCCAACCCCGAAAACCCCCGGGGAGGAAGGGGGCGTGGGGGGGGGGAAGCAGTTTATTGTCAGTCCTTGTTCAAAAAACCTACTTTTATATTTCCTTATTTTCCTATTTTCGGGTCGATGAGAAATCAACTGATGGCAATCACTCTATCCTTGACTGCATGCCCTTCCGTCCAAACTTGGAGTTCAATGCCATGTTGTCACTTACAAAAAATGTATGACTTGATAAACATTTTTGTGACCGGCAACGGTCGCTAGCGATTTTACAAAATAGTTAAAGGGACACGTTGCCTTGGATCGGGCGAGTTGGTCTATAAAAAGAATTTGACGTTATAAAGTAGAATACAATGATCCACACAAATATGTCTCGTGAACAAACACGGTCGGCCATTTTGTGGAGTCAACATGGCCGACCGTGTTTGTTCGCAGGAAAACCACGCAATTTCGAGGCATATTTGTGTGGATCATTGTATTCTACTTTTATGACGTCTTTCTAACCATATGCATTTTATAACAAACGGTTGCAAATGCTTTTTTTAGACCAACTCGGCCGATCCAAGGCAACGTGTCCCTTTAATGACATTTTTGGTTGGTATCCATTTTCTGATTAGCAACAATTGTGTGAGTTAACAAATTTGTTGCATGTACACAAAATGATAGCTTGAAAGGGTAACCAGGTAAAATACTGGTACCTGCGCCCAATTTCATGGCTCTGCTTACCGTGGATTTCTGCTCTCACGGCCCTAAGATTCATGCGGTTACCAGTGCATCGTAAGCGCAAAATTCTGTGGTAAGCAGAGTTGTAACATCTGACTCTGAGGAGCATAGTGTGCAACTGATTCTGTGCTATTCTTTTCTCAGCAGTTTTTTATATTATTTTTTATTTATTTATGAAAGATCGCTTAACATCACAAGGCCCGACGGCCACTTCAAGGTGAGGGCTACATTTAACTGATTTGGGCTATCGACCCAAATCAACTGTCACCAGGGGCACAATGCCAACTACTCCTGGGGCTGAAACAAGGTTACCCCCTTCACAGTCCGTAAGGATGTAGGTATGGGTATCATCCACTAGGAGCCTGGCTGGTAGAGCAGAATGCACTACCTTTCAAACTTTTTAAACGAAGCAATTATGGTTAAGTACCTTGCTCAAGGGCACAAGTGTCATGACATGGAACCCATACTCTGCCGCTGAAAAGACCAGAGCTTGGGTCCGGTGAACTAGACACCTCGGCCACGACATGCCATTTGCTAAAACAGGTTTCATTTTCGTTCACAAACAAAACATATTAAAAAATAACACCATTGTTTTCTTAATATTTATGTATAAATAATGTCTTTAGAAAGGCATGGTTTACTTTTTCTGCTCGTTTCCTTGTTTCTCGGTTCGTAAAAAAAATACAACACTGTCGCTTTCCTTGTTGACTCAATAATGATAGTTTTAAAGACTACATGAAACATGAATTTCATTATCACTTATTTAGATTTCTTGAAATTTACTTTCAGTTTTCGTCTGTCTGCTTTCTGTGCAAAAAGAAAAGCAAAACTGACTGATGAAAAAATAAATAAATGAATAAATAAATTGACAAATAAAGGGGTTCACACTTGGAATAAATCCACTTTAATAATTTCTTTTCTGAAAGCTGACAAGGTTTACTAAAAAAAATCATTTCCAAAAGATTATGCCTTTGTATAAAATATTTCTGTAAAAAAAGACTGGAGAGATATTACAAATTTTAAAATATCAAAGTTTTTTTTATGAAACAGGTGCCTCTTAAACCCATCATTAAAGGCACTGGACACGTTGGAAATTGTCAAACACCAGTGTTCTCACTTGGTGTATCCCAACATATGCATAAAATAACAAGCCTGTGAAAATTTGGGCTCAATTGGTCATCGAGGTTGCAAGAAAATGATGAAAGAAAAAACACACTTGCAGTTCAAATTTGTGTGCTTTCAGATAGGAATAAAAAGTTCTTGGAAGAAGTTTTTATTATTTTAGTGAAAAATGACCTCTTTCTCAAAAACTATGAATGTTACTTCAGAGGGAGTCGTTTCCTACAATAGTATCCTATGATACTATCAACAGCTCTCCGTTGCTTGTTATCAAGTAAGTTTTTATGCTAATATTTGTTTTGAGTCATTACCAAACGTGTACGATACCTTTAACATTCAGAATTTTTTAAAGTTTAGATTTTGTATGAAATGTAAAACTAAATAAGAATTGATTATTATTAATATTTTTATTTGTTATGGTACCAAGTCTCAAAAATAACACTGGACTGCAGGCCCGACGCCAGTGATTTTAGCATTGAGCCAGTAAACTCATTACTGGACAAGTCCGGCTGATCACTTTCTAATAAAATCTTTATCAAAAAAAAGTTGATGTTCACATCTTGACTTCAAATCTGATAAATATCCTTCAATTCTGTTGAGCATCGAAGTACACTGACCAATATGAGACAAATGAGATAAATTTTGTCATAGTGCTTGTCCAAATCAAAACAATTTATGTTTGTTAAACCATTTATAGAGCAAGGAGGTTAAGGGAAGGGTAAACCTTTGGTGATTTCTCCAAACATCAATGACTATAAAAACTTACTTCTAAGAAGCACTGCAGCTGTTGATAATGTATAACATTTTGAGAAACAATTTCATTCTAAAGGAATGTGGTTTCAGAGAAGGAGGAGATTCAAAAAGAAATTCAATCTGAGAAATGTTTCATGATGCAGAAACATTTCTCAGATTGTGAATTAAAATTACAGATTATTCTTCCTGCATGGACATAACCGCTCCAGATTTGCGGCGATATCTCAGAAATGCTACCTGTGAAATAAAATGTTCACAGGTTAAACTTGGTGTACATGTTATACATCTACATTTAAAACAATGGAATAGTTCCAAAAACCAAAGGCATCATTTCTCATTTTGATTTGGTCTTGTAAACAAAACTCTGGTCCAGTGAAAATTTTGAGCTACATGCCCTGCGGTCTTCTGGATTTTCCCGCCAAATTCGAGCCTTGGTTACCAATTCCCAGTTTAATCTGGACTCTCATAAAACTTTTCAATAAATCAGCTGAACTTGCCGAAGATTTTTCTGTAAAACCGCAAGTCTTCCGAGTTTCCAGGAAAAACAGGAGTGGTCAAAAAAAAAAATGAAATGGAACCTCTTCCAGACTGTCAATTTGCGGTTTGGAATCACTTGAAAATATGTGACCTTAGAGTAGGGGTCAGTGTGTATTACATGGACTTGGATTATGTGTACAAAGGGCATGTTGTGATGAAAAGGATTTTGTGTACATGTATGAGCCAAGGGCAATCCTTAGAGCCTTAAAGAGACTGTCGTAAATATTTTTTTGAAATAAATTTCTGTAAATTATCAAAAATTTATAGTGTATTTTCTTATGAATCAAAACCTGTGAGAGCTTCAACTGACTTTAAGCTTCCTCCTGAAGACACTCAGACCATACAGATTGAAACGTCTAGTTGTAACACCACCAGGTTTTTCAAAATAATTCTGTAAATTATCAGAATTTAATGGTGTATTTTCTTATGAATAAAAACCTGTGAGAGCTTCCATCCAACTGACTTTAAGCTTCCTCCTGAAGACACTCAGACCATACAGATTGAAACTTCTAGTTGTTACACCACCAGTTCTTTCAAAAATTATCTGTAAATTATCAGAATTTAACAGTGTATTGTCCTATTCATCAAAACCTTCGAGAGCCTGAAGACCATCAGACCATACAGATTGAAACTTCTAGTTGTTACACCACCAGTTCTTTTCAGAGCCACTACAACTCATAGAGGGATAATTTTCATGTACATTGTGTTAAATTTGGGGTCATTGATTGTTTGGTTTTTGTCAACATAATGCTGATTTATAGGCCGAATTATCAAGAAAGATACAATAAAAGTCACCTGTGAAAGTTTCAGGTGAATACAGTGTCTACTTGTTGAGAAAACAGCAAAAAAATGTTTTTGGTATTTTCATCAAGAATGTCAAATCCATCCATGTTCAGCAGAAAATACTGCTTAAACAATTTCTGCTTAGCAAAAATAAGCAAGATACCAGCCACAGGTAGTACATGTGAGATGGTATTTTGGCTGGTAACCTTATTCTGCTGAGCATAATTTTGTTGTGCTTAGCTACTTTTGTGCTTTTAAAGCAGCTCAATGAGAACTGGGCCCTGTGCCTTTAGCATGGCATCATGACAACACATGCACAAAACAATTTCTGCTTAGCAAAAATAAGCAAGATACCAGCCACAGGTAGTACATGTGAGATGGTATTTTGGCTGGTAACCTCATTCTGGTAAGCATAATTTTGTTGTGCTTAGCTACTTTTGTGCTTTTAAAGCAGCTCGATGAGAACTGGGCCCTGTGCCTTTAGCATGGCATCATGACAACACATGCACAAAACAATTTCTGCTTAGCAAAAATAAGCAAGATACCAGCCACAGGTAGTACATGTGAGATGGTATTTTGGCTGGTAACCTCATTCTGGTAAGCATAATTTTGTTGTGCTTAGCTACTTTTGTGCTTTTAAAGCAGCTCTATGAGAACTGGGCCCTGTGCCTTTAGCATGGCATCATGACAACACATGCACAAAGTGTGCATGTGTTGTCCAGCAGCTGACTACATTTGATGACATTATCTACGCGTGTGTCACTGGCAGTTTAAATGCATCACATCCTGTACGTTTTAATTGATGAACATTATCGCCAACTACACGTTCTGGATGGAGATGCTCTGCAGATTAATGTCAGTTGTCAATGTGGATTTATGGAGGAGTGAAAATGTTTATTAATTGATTAAAATGCACTTTTGGGTACGAGATGAGTTGACTCATGTGAATCGCAGCTTGATATTTATGACCAACCCATGATGAAACTGACATGACCGTATCATGAAGCAGTTTCTTTTTATTTCTCCAGCTTTCTTTTTATTTCCCCAGCTTTCTTTTCCATCTCTTCAAAGTGCAAAGCAAAAGTTGGAAAGTTCATGTATTTAAAAAAAAACCAGCTACTTGAGCGAAGGAATTGTTAAAGTGAATGCTTTCATTTAAACTTGTTTATAACAGAGCTGCCAACATTTGCAACTTGCAATTAGGGAGATTTTGTACAACAATAAGGGATATATTTGGAATTACATTCAACATAGTAGGGAAAAAGTTTCCATAATCTGGGAGATTTTCAAATTTGTTCCATCAGAACATGGAAAGATTTGGGGGGTTTTCAGGGAACTTTCTGCAGAATCAGGGAGAGTTGGCAGCTCTGTTATAATGTGTTTGTTTATCATTAAATTGTAATTTTGATATTTTTACACTTCTGAATTATTTCTTAAGTTGATCTTTGAAGGTTGTGACGTAATTCTTGGAAATAAAAATCATATCAACGTCAGGAATGAAAAAATAGTTTGCGGTTTCAAATACGCGTGGGGGAGGGGAGGAATAATGTTGTTGAGCTACATGTTATGAAAGTTATGTTGAATGATGCGAACAGACCTTTTACACATGTGGTGCTGGTGTGTGTGTGAGGTGGTGGGGGGGGGGGGGGGGAGTCAACAGACATCTTGGGTCCATGGGTATAGTCAACAAACAAATGAAGGGATCTACTACCTCTGGTTGCCCCCCTGTACAGTGCTCATGATATTTGGTCCTTGGGAAAAAGTAGGCAAATTTCTTTGGGGGCGCAAGGGCTGACCTATAATGGTGTAGGCTTGGTGTAGGCTTGCAAATAGACGTTTCAGGCTATTAAAGGCACTGTACACATTTGGTAATTACTCAAAATATATATTAGCATAAAAACTGACTTAGTAACGAGCAACAGAGAGCTGTTGATAATATAAAACATTGTGAGAAACGACTCCCTCTGAAGTAACATAGTTTTTGAGAAAGAGGTAATTTCTCACTAAAATAATAAAAACTTCTTGCAAGAATTTTTTATTCCTATATCTGAGAAAGCACACAAATTTGTACAACAAGGGTGTTTTTTCTGTCATCATTTTCTTGCAACACTTCGATGAGCAGTTGAGTCCAAAGTTTCACAGGCTTGTTATTTTATGCATATGTAGGGATACACCAAATGAGAATACTGGTCTTTGACAATTTGCAAACGTGTACAGTGCCTTTAAATCACAGTTTTTCTGATTTTTCCAAGGGCAAAAAAACCCCCTGCAAATCAGACTAAAGTAGGATGAATACCATGCCTGGTAATTGACAATAACATTGTTAAAAACTGACACAGAACCAGTCGGAGTTTAAAGATTAGGCCCACCAAAAAGTTTGTTTCTCCATAGAGGGTCCTCAAAAGGTAGGGGCGGTAGGTTAATTTATGTTATTATTATTTTTTTTCTTCAAATGGGAATACACTCTATGGTATAAAAATATTAAGTCCAAACACAAAACTTTCACTGTATTGAACTCTTTTATTAAATGTCTTTGAATAGTATTTGAATACTAAAAACTGTTCAACTAACAAGATTTAATAATTTCTTCCTGTTTCAAAAAATTTTCGACCAATTTTTTTGAGATTATTAATGAAAATTTAGAAAGAAAAAACCCCACAAAACTTCTTTGGATTGTTTTTGTTTTTCGGTCGCGACGCAAATGACGGTCGGTTGGACGACGACAAACAAACAATATTGTTAGGGGCTTTAGAGAAAAGGAATTGAGCATTGCGGCAAAACAAAATCAACATTAAACCATGAAAGCTCCTTTCTTGCAAAGTATGATAACATTTTGTTGTTTATGTACGAAATGTTCAGTTTTAGATTTGGGAGGAAAACCCCAATGGGGGGACCACGCAACCAGACAGGGACTGAAAACCCAATTCCACACACCAGCTGCAGTCTTGAGACGGGATTCGAACCAGGGTCCACAGAGGTGAAAGACAGAGAAAGAAACCTCCCAGCCAACCTCATTCCAAATTGTACATGGAACAATTTCCTAACCAGAATGCCAGACGCTGCTAACTAATTACTGATCAATCCTCAAGCTAACTCAAACCCATGTAAGCACTTTAAAATAATAATTTGTTAATTTCTCCTTCTTGCCAAGTCGAACCGCCACTCTAACCCCCCCCCACCATGACTTGCAACTTCACTCCCTCCCCTTGCTTTTGATTTAGCTTTTCCGATATTTTCCTAGCAATTTCCTGCCATTTCACCTGTGTGTATTTGCACAGCTTGTCCAGCTGAAGCATCTACGCGAGGAAGACGTCTCTGACATCAAATTACTGCTAATCTCCTGTTATGTATGACTTTGGCACCAAAAATATCTGAAGAATCCGTGCCTTGGAACTGGAAGAGTTATTGTGAAGACAGGAGTTTCTGGTTGATGGGGGGGGGGGGGGGTTTGGTTGATGGTATATTATTGGTTTTGGGAAGAGTTCATTCATACAACTAGTTTGCAATCACCACACCATTTGGGCTGTCTACCCAAATCAACTGCCACCAGGGGCACGTTGCCACATACTCCTTGGGCTGAAACAGGGTTACCCCCTTCATAGTCCGTAAGGATGTAGGCATGGGTATCATCCACTAGGAGCCTGGCTGGTAGAGCAGAATACACTACTTTCCCAACTATTTACAAAGCAATTGTGGTTAAGTGCCTTGCTCAAGGGCACAAGTATATTTGGTCCTTGGGAAAAAAGTAGCAATATTTTTTCGAGTGATGACCTACATGTACACACGGTGTAGGTTTTGATAGAAATTTCAGGCTATTTAATCACAATTTTTCAGATTTTTCCAAGAGCAAAGAAAAATCGGAAATCAGACTAAAGTAAGAGAAGAATAACATGTCTGACTTTTTGAGAGGGAAATATTTCTCTGGAGGATTGGTACTGAGATGAAATTGATTGTAAGTGACCTTCAGAATGAAACTAATGAATTTCGTTTTATAATTTCAAATCCTGCAGTCTCTCTTTAAGCAATGAGGAAGAACATTTCAAAGTTGATTAAAAGTTTGAGTAATTATATGAACCATAAATCATCGGGATATACCGACAGTTTGACTATCTTGCTGTCACCAAACACCAGAGATATGTTTTTTAAAGGTATTATACAGTATTGATAGAACTGACAAAATAGTTTGATAGTGTTTCAAAGTTGATTAAAAGTTTGAATAATTATATGAACCTAAACTCTTTCAGATATACTGACAGTTCGACTATCTTGCTGTCACCAAACACCACAGATATGTTTTTAAAGGTATTATACAGGATTTGTAGAACTGACAAAATAGTTTGATAGTGTTTCAAAGTTGATTAAAAGTTTGAATAATTATATAAACCTAAAATCTTCGAGATATACTGACAGTTTGACTATCTTGCTGTCACCAAAGATAATGTTTTTTAAAGGTATTATACAGGATTGATAGAGCTGACAAAATAGTCGCAGACAGTATTCATGTTTTGTGTGATCAACCATATAAATGAAATAACAAACCTGTGAAAATTTGGGCTTAATCTGTTGTGTGAGTCAGGAGAAAATGGTGATAAACTGGCACTATTTTCAGCATGTAAACACATTGTCCTTAATTTTGGTTGAAACAACCGAAATCAGCTGTTGTGTTTTGTAGGTTTTCAGAACCATTTTTATTGAATATGACTCCATTTCAGACTCAGAGGGAAATATTTCACAGAAAAAAATGGTTCTAGGATAAACTTCATAATCAGTACGCTTTCAGACTAAAATTAAACAACGGTGGTTTTTATCCTTATCAATCCTGTATAATAGCTTTAAGGAATTGATTTTGTTATCTTCCTTTCGGTTCAATCCAAGTAGAAAGGCAGAGCAGCATTTGGAAAATCCAGCTCATGGGCGAGCTCACACTGGTACAAGAACGTGAGAGGAATGCAGAATATTCTGTCTCCAGTTTGTATTTCACTGTCTCCCTGTGGTGAAAGACGTGACTCCAAGGACCTTATGGGTCGAGGGTCGGGAGGGGAGATGACTCCAATTCCCCACCAAGTGTTGGGATGATGAGTGGAGGTTGTAGGGGAGAGGGTGAATTTGTATGGAAGGTACATTAGAGGAGCTAGGAGTGGTAGTCTAGTTTGTGGAGTTCTCTTTGTTCACTTCAGGGACCTTGTGGGTCGAGGGTCAGGAGGGGAGGGCAGATGACTCTGAGTCCCCACCAAGTGTTGGGCTGATGAGTGGAGGATGTAGGGGAGTGGGTTAATTTGCATCGATGATATAATGCACACAAAGAGGGGGTAGGGGTGGGGCTGAGGAGTGCTGTTTTAGTGTGTGAAGTGCCCATTGTCAACTCACTTGACTTGATCTCACAGGCAGAGTGTAAGTGATCACTAAAGCCGTGTTCGCACTGGACTTAATTTGGGCAAACTAACCGAGCCAATGGGTAACTTATCCATTTCAAGTCCAGTGCGAACGGCCCAGGTAACTTTCCTCACAGGTATTTTACCCACGCCGCGCGGGTAGTTTAACCGAGCCAAAGGTGCCCAGGAAGATTGACCAGGTCAGTTTAACCAAGCCAGAAAATCCAGTGCGGACGCGACGTCTCGGTTAAATCTTCCATCACCCGGTCGAATGACCACAGGTCACATCAGCCAGTGACCTTTCACCGGCCCCTCTAGATCACGCGCAAAAAAACTGGCATCTTTTGTACACGGTTTATTGTGCTGTCAAGTCATACTGCGATACGTGTACAAATCATGGCCGATTGAGTTGTGCATACGGTCAAGTCGCGGTCTTAGGTCACGCAAGGGCGCCCTCTTTATTGTTTTGGAGCCAGCTCGGTTAGTTTACCCATGGTCTCGGAAAATCTACCCGCGTCAATTAAATCCAAGTGCGGACGGTGGGAAGATTAACCCATCAGAATGTTACCCGGTGTCATGGTAAAGTTACCAAAAATGTTTATCCAGTGCGAACACGGCTTCAGCCTCAGAGGCAATAGGGAAAGTCACCACTAGAAGCTGCAGTATTTTGGAAAGTACTAAATAATAAATAATAATAATTTTAACATTTAAAGAGTGCTTAATATGTATGTTTCTAAACATGACATGGTAAAACCAGACTATTCAGATTGACAAAACAGATGGGCTATAAGTAATGTTTAAAAATTATCAAGTGAAAGTGTCTCTTGAATGTGGGTGGGTAGGTTGTTCCAAAGGGAACTAGCTGGAGCTACGACCGAAAAAGCATGATTGCCATATCGTGTTATGGTGGAAGAAGAGCGACGGCGTCGGGTAGCTGAAGATAGTGAAGATGAACGAAGGGCTAAGAGATGTTGGAGATACACCGGGGCCAAATTATAATCAGGCCTGATGCTTCAAGAAGTGGTCATTGCCTAGGTGCCCCTTAAAATGTTCCAATCAAAATTTACAATTTCCTCATAGAGGTGCCCTTTACAAAAACGCCTTGGTGCCCTTGCCCTTTCGAGAATGAAGCATCAGACCTGAATAGTAGTAGACAACATTGTTTATTTTGATTCCTAAATATTACGAGTTTTAAAGGCACTGAACACGTTTGGAAATTGTCAAAGACCAGTGTTCTCACTTGGTGTATCCCAACATATGCATAAAATAACAAGCCTGTGAAAATTTGGGCTCAATTGGTCATCGAAGTTGCAAGAAAATAATGAAAGAAAAAAACACCCTTGTTGCCCAAATTTGTGTGCTTTCAGATGCCTGATTTTCAGATTCAAATATGTTAGTGAGAAATTACCTCTTTCTCAAAAACTACGTTACTTCAGAGGGAGTCGTTTCTCACAATGTTTTATACTATCAACAGCTCTCCGCTGCTCGTTACCAAGTAAATTTTTATGCTAATCTGAATTTTGTGTCCACTGCCTTTAAAGTGGGTCTGACCCAAACCTAAAATTAATATTTGAGAGGGGAAGGCCATTTTCATTTTGCTAAAGGCCACTTCCGTTGGAAAATCTCAAAGTCTATGGGGAACTTTTGAAGGGGCACCGAGGGCAAGACCAGGGGATGTGGCCTCCGTGTAATTCCAGGCCTGATAACCTGCGAATTGCCTAGAAATATAGTAATAAGCTGCCAGCTCCAAGAAAACAGAGTTGGAATTCAACTCTGGTTCACAGGGTTAAATCATTCGAGATAAACTGACGGACGAGAAAACAAAATGATATCTTTCCATGACCAATGTTACACCATCCCATGGAATAGCGTCAGGTTACAGATTGACTCAAGACAAGGATGTTCCAGGAAATATAATGTTTAGCCTTTGGTCCGGAAGCCTCCTGGTGGACCATCCTTTGCTGACAGATAAGTAAGGAAGTATTCTCAAATTTATTGTTAAAGCGCAGCCTCACCCACCCCCCCCTAAAAAAAGTAAATAAATATATAAATCATAATAAAAATATCAACTCAGATGAGAATTTCTCAGATTGTGTGGATATTATTTCAGTTGTCTAAATTAACAGAGTCTATAGGGAAACGGAATACAAAGAATTCAGGATACAGCATTTAGGTGAGCTGGGGAATGATATCATGACCTCTGACCCCAAAAGGTCAGAACTCTGGGGGTCTACAGTCAGGTTCCACGAAATAATAAACAAAGAAATATGCAACTCAACTGTGTGTTGCACCTGTTTGTGAAAGTGTACATTTTCATTTTGTCTTATATCACATAAAACGTTGCACAGTGATTTTCACTTTTCCACATCACTTTTTTAAAAAAAGAGGGGGGGGAAGAAACCCCGAAAAAAGAAAAAGGAAATCAGCTGATCATTTGAAAAGTTGACATACATGTACCTTCATGTATGTCAGGCATGAAATTTGGCCCTTGGAAAAATGTAGGACATTTTTATTGAGTACATGCAGAGCTGCCAACATTTGCATCTTGCAATCAGGGAGATTTTGTACAACAATCAGGGAGATATTTAGAATTACATTCAACATAATAGGGACAAAGTTTCCATAATCCGGGAGATTTTTAAATTTGCTCATCAGAACATGGAAAGATCGGTTTGTTTTCAGGGAACTTTCTGCAGAATCAGGGAGAGTTGGCAGCTCTGTACATGTACACAAATAGGCTTTTTGCAGATTTTTCTGATAAATCAGACTTACATGTTTCGAGTATAGGATGAATATCATCCCTGCTATGTGTAAAATCATGATTTATAAAAACTGTATCAGCCCACTGAACAGTTTGCCCTTCGTTTCTGACTTCCTGGAAGCAATTATCAAAAATAGGCCTATCAGGGGGGTTAGGGGTCCTTTCAATGGGCCCCAAATTACCCCCCTTCATCAGGCTTAGTGTTTTGAATAAGAAAAGAAAGAAGTAGGTAGACGAACTTTTATTCTCTCTGCATCACCGATTCAATGCAACTTGGTGGGTTATATCATAGTATTTTTGAATGATTTTGGGTTTGGGTTGCTATTTACAGCTGGCCACTTCTTTTATAGTTGGGTTTGGGGTAATTGGTGTCACAGCAATAGCCCAGATCAGTTCGGGGTGTAGTTTGTGTTCCACCAGCAATTCGCATGTAATTTACACTCTCATTCCTAGGAGAGATTAAATTCACATGCATAATTACATGTGGTTGAGGCTAAATTAACTAAGAGCACCCTAGCAAGTGCTGTGGGTGTCCCCCCACTGTGGGTGTCCCCCCACCCCCCCCCCCCTGTTTACAGATTTGCACATAACTTACTTGGTATAAAGATGGTCATGGTGGAAAACTTCCCATGAAATAGTTTTGCTTGAAATGCTATAGTTTCTAGGAAATGAGTAAAACAATTAGTCTTTAAGGTGATAAAATCCGATGTTTGAAAACAGTGAAAATATATAATGGGGTTTTTCACTGTTTTCTCATGACTCCGAAGACCGATTTAGCTTAAACTTTCTCAGGTTTGTTATTTCATGTGTATGTTGGGTCACATCAAGTGTGGATACTGGTCTTTGACAATTACCAATGTTGTACATTTGCTTTAAAGGTATCGTACACGTTTGGTAATGACTCAAAACAAATATTAGCATAAAAACTTACTTGGTAACAAGCAACGGAGAGCTGTTGATAGTATAAAACATTGTAGGAAACGACTCCCTCTGAAGTAACATAATTTTTGAGAAAGAGGTAATTTCTCACTAAAATAATAAAAACTTCTTGCAAGAAGTTTTTATTCCTATCTGAAAGCACACAAATTTGTACAACAAGGGTGTTTTTTCTTTCATCATTTTCTTGCCACTTCGATGACCAATTGAGTCCAAATTTTCACAGGCTTGTTATTTTATGCATATGTTGGGATACACCAAGTGAGAACACTGGTCTTTGACAATTACCAAACGTGTTCAGTGCCTTTAAGCAGCTCTATGAAATTGGGCCCTGGTCTTGTAAAATATATTCAGGTCCGGTCAAATTTTTGAGTTACAAGCCCTGCGCTGCGGTCTTGTGGAATTTAACCCAAAACTCTTGAGCCCTCGGTGCGATGACGTAAGTGATCGTGTGGCGAAGTCAACAGCATAATATTTCTCTTGCAAAGTTTGAAGTCACTGACATTGTTTAACCTATACCCCTAAATTGCACACTTGTACCTTAGTCAAACTTTAAAGTGACATCCAACATTTTCATAATTATAACGGTAATTTGTGTGGATGGTTATGGTATTGCCCACCTTCTGCAGTTCCTTTAAAGGTACACCTCCTTGTAGTGTTGTATGGTAAAAACATTTATGGCAGGGCACTAAATACCTACGGGTCATAAACAAATTCTTAAAATACACAAACACTTCCAAAAAGCTTTCCTCGTGATTTAGTAGGCAGTTTGGGAGAGTGACCTAGGCATTTTTGACTCCAGAAATATTTCTTGTTTTTTCACAAAAACATAAATAAACAAATAAACAAATCTGAGTATACTTGGGTTAGTAGGCACTTCACAAAGTAGGCTGTTCCAAAAACATGTTATAAAATAAGTCTAGATAATTTGTAATGTAGTCACAACCCCCATTCAGCCAGAATTTCTCACGTAATTACCACAAACTGAAAGGGAGTCTTTGTACCAAGTGAAAAACACTCAGGTCTTTTGTGTTACGAGATGACAATAGAAAGCAAGGAGCCCGAGTGCAGTGACTTCTCCATAGAAGCAGGTACAATCCTTTCTCAACCATACAATGTAGTATTTTTTTTTCTTGAGAGTGGGTGACACCCATTAGGGCCCAATTTCATAGAGCTGCTAAGCACAACA
The DNA here is from genome assembly GCA_021014325.1 of Plazaster borealis. Lineage (NCBI taxonomy): Eukaryota > Metazoa > Echinodermata > Asteroidea > Forcipulatida > Labidiasteridae > Plazaster > Plazaster borealis. Next base: position 14,403,912 of record CM037468.1, on the reverse strand, counting down.
ACTTGCGTAGCATGAAGTTTCTTCCTTGATAAAAACAGGATTACCAACCAAATTTTCACATGATTTTCAGGATAAGCAAACAACAGCTGAATACCAGTAACAAGCAATATGCAACACATGGAAATTTGGTTGGTAATCCTGTTTTTATCAAGGAAGAAATTTCATGCTAAGCAAATTGTTGTGCTTAGCAGCTCTATGAAATTGGGCCCTGCATGTCTTTGCTCTATGATGATACACTGCACAGGTTGCGCTGCTTTTGAGTTGGGCCATGTAGAAAGATTCAACCCAAATCCTTCAAAATCCAAATCTACACATTTTGTTTGATTGTGTTGGACTGACGACTGCACTAGTAAACTGAAAATGCTTTACATGGGATCAGGCATACCATCATAATCAGAGTCAAACAGTTTGGGTGTTGAGTTACTGTATGGTGTCGGGACTGAGGACTGCACTAGTAAACTGATTAAGAATTACATGGGATCAGGCATACCACCATAATCAGAGTCCAACAGTTTGGGTGTTGAGTTACCTTACCGTGTTGGATTTTGTTAGAATGAGAAAAGATCCTAGTATAAATGAATCAAGGAATCCAACAACAATTTTCCCAGAAAAAAGGGCACTTATCTCTGAAGACCGAAATAATGAAATTCCTGCATGTACGTATACTTTGTTCTGATATCTCAAACTTCAAAAGAATCACCCTAAAGTCTGTGGAAACTATATTTCCCAGAAAAAAGGGCACTTATCTCTGAAGACCAAAATAATGAAATTCCTGCATGTATACTTTGTTCTGATATCTCAAACTTCAAAAGAATCACCCTAAAGTCTGTGGAAACTATTTAAAAAAAAAACCAGTAAGTTTGTCAAGCTGTTTTTCCAAAAAAGCATTTACTGTGATTATTCACATTCTAATGTTAGACTGGGTTCACAGTTGGTGGCCGGTGTCACATTCTAAATGTGATCGTAGTTTTCATGGAAATGACGTCGAGTCAGAAAGTGGAGCCGCTCAGGATGTTTGATACCATTTCCGTGCGTCCCGCAACAAACATTTTTTTAATTGGAAACTTACCCCAAAAATAATTTCAGGTCACGGCAGAAGATGTACAAACAATGTTAAATGTATTTCAGTCGGGAATGAGAGTTATTGGAAAGAGGACTTGGAAATGTTTTTTCAGGAAACTTGGTTTCAAGCTGGCAAAACAACATTAAAAAAACAAAAAACGAAACTAACTACGGTGTAGAAATATAATTACAGACAGCACAGAGGCCCAATTACATAGAAATGCTGAGGCACAGAATTTAGGGTTTGCAGCAAAGAAAACAATTTCCTTCCCCAGAAAGAGAGGCTACCAGCCAAACTAGCATACATTTATGTACATTTTGTGACTGGTTCCCCATCCTCTTTTTCATTGGTAGAGCATTTGTTATTAGCAACAGACACTGGTTGCCATCGCTGAGGCAGCGTTCTCCCTTAACAGTGGTCCGCTGGCCAAATACCAGTTAAAACACCCGAGGACCAGTTAAAATTCACTCTCAGTGGTCCGACTGGCTACTTCAGTTTGAAAAGCATCCCTATTTCATTTGAAATATGGACCAGCGAAAAAGGTGATGGCCTAGTAAAATGCCAAGCTAACTGTTCCTGCTGGCCAGTCACTAAAAAAGTTCTGGGAAAACCCTGTGAGGTCAACTACCTGACTTGCACGTGTGTAGGTAACTACAACTTTCAGCCAATGAAAGGTCTTCCTTTCATCTCAGTGAGGGCGCTGTTTGACATTATATACAAGGGGGGGTCTTTATTCTCGTTGGAAAGAACTTGCTTAGCAATATTTCCTGCCTAACCAACTTCAAAATTGGGGCAAGGGTCAAACCCTATTGTTCCTCTCATTTTGTCAAGATCTTTACACAAAATTTCACCGATTATTTATTTTCTGTCAAACCATTTACATCTGAGCTGTTGTTGTTTTCCTTTTAACCACCCGACAGATTTCGCTCGGGTTTTAAAACTAAAAAATAGCAGCAACCATGTGGAACAAATAACTATTTTCCCCCCCCCAATCTGCGAGCTTGCGGTTCAAGTTCATGAAAGAACAGTTCAATGTCCACAGGTACTCCGTGTTTACTCCTGTGCTCTGACCACACAAAGAACATTACTATATTATTCTGTCATAATCTCTTTCAGTAAGCCACGCAGAAGAAAGAAGGAAAAAAAAAAAAAAAAAAAACCTCTGGGCTGTGAACTTATTTATTCAATGCATATTAGTTTACTCTACCAGATCCGAACAAAGGCATGGCATTCCAAATATGTCATATCTGGTTTTCCTATCATTTCACTAACTACAAAAAACCCACAACAACACCAGTGTGAACTGGGGTACAGTATACAAGGAGGTCAGGCAAGGACACCGGGCAAAAGTGCTGGTAAGAAGCACTTCAAGTTCGACTTGGGTTGCCATGGTAATACCATCCAAAGAGTCATACCCTAAACGATCTGTTTTTAACCATGTAACCGGCACAGACTAAGTTCTGACTTGCAAGAATTTTATTTTCTGATGTATCAGTTGACATTTTATGGTTTTTTAAATCTCACTTTGAATTGGTAGAAATAAAAAATAAAATCCATACGGCCAATCAAAAGGAAGCGGACGGGACCGCTAAACATGTTTATTTTGTTACTTCGCCTGATTTGTGAAGTGCTGAAAATATAGGTCAAAAAGCTAATACGCTGAAATAATCTAGAGCACTTTTCATTTGTCTGGCAGAAACGACAACAATCTTTGAACTAATGCATTTGGGCATCGGGTCTGAAAAAGTCAAACCCCAAAGAATTAACAAAAGTTTAATCAGCCTAGAAGACCAAGGTAGATTTGCCTTTAGACGAAATGTATACATCCGTGCTTGATGCTTATTTTCTGATTGGTTAAGTCAGCCACCTGATAAATACTGAACAGAATAAAGAAACAGCGGGAGTAGGAGGGGTGGAGCTAGGCTGATAAAGGGGCGGCTGGGACCCCCCAGTGCAGTGTTGGAATAATTTAACAGCGGGTCGTACCAACAATTCAAAATCAACAGGGGTAATGTGTACAACATGCTTCTTAAAAATGCTTCTGCACTGGACAAAAATTATTATGCAGGCGAAACATCAAGAGAGGGGTTCGCCCGTGTCCTTTGGTGATTGTTTGCATATGCCACAGCACAGCACAAAGTAAACCATGGCATATTGCATTTGCAGGGTCTCTAATTAAAAACAACACGTAACCCAACTCAATTAAAAAAAATACTGAGCGCTGTTCCAACACTCGGGAGTAAAAATATACTATATAAGAACTATATTATTATTATTATCTTAGCAGCATCTTCTTTTTTTTTTCGACTCTGATTGGTCGATCCATAACAACAGGGTGTGATATAAACTTAAGTGCACGGCCCTGCGCATTGTGTGTGTTTGTGCTGCGCATCAAGTTTGCTTGAAGATAAATAAACACATCGCGCACACGCGCGCTGTGGAACGGAAAAAATATAGCGCCCACCCATATCCATCCAGGCTCCAGAACCAACCACTCGTGCTTGTGTGATATTATATTATTATTTAAAAAAAAAAAAAGACTGACAACAAAAAGAAAAAAAGACTGAAAACATTACATAATAAAAAATCTAATAAAAAAAAACAACCTCTTCCTTCAGCAGCCAGCAGGACCAGTTAGCTTTTCATTTCACAAGTCTGTCGGCTCTTTCACTTTTTTTCACTTGGATGGCATGAATTGGAAAACCCAAAGTCCATCACGAACATTTCCCATTTTCCCAATGAAGATTAATAAACAGTATTTTTTGTTCTCAACAACATTTCCGTCAGATCGATAGAAACCGCAACAAAAGAGTTGATTGAGTTTCTAAAAAAAAAGTCAACATTATCTATTTATCTGAAGCCGTTTCCTGGTCGATTCCCTTTAAAATCTGGGAAGGGCTACTTATATTTGTTAAATAAATAATTCTTATCTGGATGTGTAAACATCGTGACAACAAGCGAGTAAACAAGTGGTAATGGGGTACACTGCCAAAACTTAATCTCAGATAAAACACTATTGAAAACTTCGGACGGACACTGCTCACATTGTAAAATGTAGTGCATAACGTCATGACACATTAAACAGGTTGGCTGAAACACAATATTTTACGATCCATTGTGCTCCATTGGTTTCAATTTCTAAAACGAACATCCAACCACATCAAGAGCACGATTCTATTCCTTTGATGCGACATTAAAGGGATTGTATACGTTTGGTAATTGGAACACACTGTTTGTTTTAATCCTATATAGATGCAGATATATACCATAAAACTAACCTGTGAAAATTTCATATCAAAAGGTGGTGGCGTTTTTGAGATATTGCCAAAAATCTGGAGCGGTTTGTCGACGCAGGAAGAATAATCTGCAATTGGAATACACAATCTGAGAAACGTTACTGCAGTAACGCTTCTCAGATTCAATTTTTGGGGGATAAAAAGTGATATCTTTTTCCATAACCGCAGTACTTCGAAGTGAAAAGTTTCTCAAAATGCATTATACTATCCAAAGCTGTTGTACTTCTACCAAGTAAGTTTTTATTGCCATTAATTTTCAGGGTCATTACCAAACGTATACAGACCCTTTAAGCCATAGGTTCTGTGCATTAGGATTGGTACTACGTTTGTAAAAGAATCCAGAACACTTATCATGGAAGAGTATAGGGGTTAACCCCGGTGTTTCTGGTTCACATAGCAAGCATCCTTGTTTACAGGTTTCCTCAGGCTTGCGAGCTACAGTGATATAAGTACACTTATGTGGCTTCCTTGGTTTCAACCAGAAATTTATAATAAATAATACATAAATAAATAGTCTAATCAGTTAAAAGCCAAGTGAAACTAGTGAAATGACAGGCTTACTGGTCCCGCTGGCAATAACTTTAAAAACAAAAAAATCCCCAACTTAAAAAAACAAAAAAAAACACGAGAGAGTCAGTCATGAATCACAAATAAATCAACAAAACGACCAGAATATAAACACAAAAACAAGAACAAAACTACATAAATATTGTACTTACTGTTTGACAATTAAACATCAAGTTCATTACTGTATGTCCTGCAGTTCCGGTGTCTGTAAGGTCAAAGAACAATTGCCCGATATTACTCATAAAGTCCACAAGTTGTGTGTTTTACACTTTGTCCATAATCTTTACAAATCCTCCCGCCATACAGTAACACCACTGTGTTACGAATGACCGCAATACAGTAAGTAACACCACCATCAGTAGCTCCCGTAAACTCATGTCAGAGTTATGTCAACTTTCCAGGAACCAAGCTTTTGACGTGGGTACCCACCAACCTTGACCATCGCGGTCACTACAGTTTCCTTGTCGTCATCCAACGCACCAATGAGCCAGGATTGAATGCTTTTAACACACCTACATAACACTCAACCCGTGGAACAACCACAAAACTAAACAGATTGTGCTTCCAAATTTAGTGGATAAAACTCGGGGCTAAAACGGTGACCTTGCTCTGAAAAAAAAGTACTATAGCAGAGGTTCTGAATATATTGTGGCTCACCAAGTAGACTTGATAATCATTGGCAATATAAATAACATACTTTTATAAAGGCAGGGTGTACTTTTGGGGAATACTATTTGTTACCAAGTATTCTGTGCTTAAAGGCACTGTACACATTTGGTAATTACTCAAAATATCTATTAGCATAAAAACTTACTTGGTAACGAGCAACGGAGAGCTGTTGATAGTATAAAACAATGTGAGAAACGACTCCCTCTGAAGTAACGTAGTTTTTGAGAAAGAGGTCATTTCTCACTAAAATAATAAAAAAATTCTTGCAAGAAGTTTTTATTCCTATCTGAAAGCACACAAATTTGTACAACAAGGGTGTTTTTTCTTTCATCATTTTCTTGCAACTTCGATGACCAATTGAGCCCAAATTTTCACAGGTTTGTTATTTTATGCATATGTTGGGATACTTTAGTGAGAACACTGGTCTTTGACAATTACCAAACGTGTTCAGTGCCCTTAACGGAGTTCTAGCTAGTACATCGTCATTATCATGTGGGCTTTTACCTTTGAGTTACTGGCATTTACCAAAGAAACTAAGATCCAACTACCTTTTATCCCTTAGAGACTAGGTCCGATTTCTTACACATAGCCCAAATCCTCCTGTATCCTTCTGAGAAAGGCTTCATGCCTGAATCCCTTCTCAGATTCAAATTTGTGTGTGAAAAATTACCTCTTGACCTCTTAAACTACATGTACAGACGGGTACATTACTTCAAAGGGGGTCGTTTCTAACATTATTTTATAATATCAACAGCTCTCCACAGTGGTCTTTACCAAGTAATTTTGTATGGTCATTAACTTGTGGAGTAATTACCAAAAGTATACCGTGCCTTTAAGTAATTTAAAACACTGTTTGAGTATCTCCAATGAAGACATGGGCTCATGTCAATAGCTTTGGTTACCACAGAATTCTTCGCTTACAGTCACCATTCTCCACACACAGAGTCTAGCACCAGTTGCTGTGTATTAAAGGCACTGAACACGTTTGTACAGTGCCTTTAACACAATGACAGAGTAGCACCCCCCCCTCGATTTTTTAAATTCGTTTTTATGATCTGTTATTTGGTCACAGTTTTCATAAAAACACGTACATAAACTCTTTATGACTGCTATTTTGATGTTTACGATCAACCTCTTCAATTGAAGTTTTTTCCCCCCCTACATTTTTTCATTCCTTCAGAAAATAAAATTGAAATAAAATCAAACCCACAATGGCAATACATCTGTTGATGCCTGAAGCAAAAAAGAAAAGTATTATTTACTTGAAACGACATGACATGTACGTGTTTTTAATACTGTGTTCATGAAGAGACTTTGAGAAAGCTTGAGGTTTAACAGAAAAGAATTATTTGGAACTCGTGTGGAAAACGTGTGTGGTTGAATCGAAATTACATTTATCTAAAACTACAGACCTTCATCATGCTTGGATCATGTGTCAGGTACCCTACATACCACAGTGACAATGGAAGTTCTAATTCATTATCGTGAAAGGGACCAGACTGTCTTTTCATTCAAGCCTCAGTTTGAAAAACATATTATTTCGGCGAAAATTGGGTCATGCATCTTTAAAGAGGCACTCGAAGGTCAAATTAAATTTTGTGATGCACTCGTTTTCCAATTGATAGAGTCCTTATGAAAGTGGAAAAAAATTACAAGTCTCTAACCTTATGTTAAAATGGTGTTAAATATCATTATTTTTAAAGGTATCGTACATGTTTGGTAATGACTCAAAACAAATATTAGCATAAAAACTTACTCGGTAACAAGCAACGGAGAGCTGTTGACAGTATAAAACATTGTAGGAACTGACTCCCTCTGAAGAACCATAGTTTTTGAGAAAGAGGTAATTTCTCACTAAAATAATAAAAAACTTCTTGCGAGCAGTTTTTATTCCTATCTAAAGCACACAAATTTGTACAACAAGGGTGTTTTTTCTTTCATCATTTTCTTGCAACTTCGATGACCAATTTAGCCCAAATTTTCACAGGTTTGTTATTTTATGCATATTTTGGGGGGATACACCAAGTGAGAACACTGGTCTTTGACAATTTCCGAACTTGTTCAGTGCCTTTAATACTATTTCAGAGCAAAATTTGAAACATGACGTCATCGGACATAAAAAACCCAAAAGAGTCTGTACATTCCAAAGAGGAATTTTTGCTCCACTCAAAAGGTCAAGTTTAATGCTGTTTGAATATCATCAAAATTTAGCAGTGAACTAAAATAAATTCCCTGTGCAAAAAATGTACAGACCGTATATGCGAAATGTGACGTCATCAAGTATGTTTGGATTTTGACAAAAAATCGCACTTGTAATGAAGGGTATCAAACACAGCAAAGGCATTTTACACCGTTTTAAAGCATATGCTTGGATCACAAAACTGAATTTGCCCTTGGAGCCCCTCTTTAATGTAGATTTCATCAACTGAACCCCCCCCCCCACAAGAATCCTAACAAAGTAAGTGATGACAACACAAACTTCCTAATTCTCTTGTCCCCGCTTAGGTCTGGATCTTTCACCACTCATCAGCAAACTGCATTCAGAAAAACCCTGGCCCCAAGTACAACAACAAGTCTCTTTACTTAGGTAAACTGTGAAGAGACTAATCTCACTCATCATTCACCCCATCCAAATCCCCCTCCTTTGAGGTCCCCTTACCCCCCTTTCAAATAAGATACATTCTATACATAATTTGTTTTGTTCTCATGAAGTTTGGGCTTTGTAAAGCAACCAGCCAACATAGGCCTTATATAAGAACTCTAACAATAACTTTAGGGTGATGTTTTATGCACTACACTGGAGACGTTTTGTTGATTTCGGTAGGGCTTTTTTTTCTGCGATCAGAGAAAGTTTTTGTGTCAGTTACCATCTTGAGATGTGTCCATTATTACCACAGGTTGGCCCCTAATTTAATTTAAAACGAAAATGGCAGCTTGTCCCTTCAAAGATAAAACCCCAAGCCTGACAAAAAAACAACAACAACACAGAGTGAGATGTTGAACAGAATTAAATTCACTGCTGAAGATTCTGAAAGAAAAGAACATTCATTTCAGTCCTAAAGTTTCCTCTTTTAAAACCCCCCAAAACCCCTTAAAAATTCTCTTAAAAATCATGAACCACCAAAGTTTATACACCACCCAGTACTAGAGTTTGCCTACTCATAAGTTAGACTTTACACAAATGTTGTCCCTAAATTTCTTACTTAACTTTACAGTTAGGGTCATAGGTTGGTAACTACATAAAAAAGACCATAAAAACTTACTTGGTGAGAAGCACTGCAGCTGTTGATAGTATAATTTTTTTGGAGAAATGATTCCCTTCGAAGTAATATGGTTTGGATAATTTTTCACGCAAAAACATTTGAAACTGAGAAACGCTTAATTTATGAATTGTTTCTAAAATTTCTGAGGGTTGGTGTTTGTTCATGTTGCTGCGGCCAGAGAATGCGGTTGGTACCCACTGTCTCGCCTTTCTAAACGTAGATGGTTTAGACGTTCTTGTGAAAATACTGTGACAGTTTTTTGGCTGTTTTCTCAGTAAGTAGACACTGTGTTCAGCAGAAACTTTCACATGTGACTTTTATTGTATCTTTCTTTATAATTTTGCCTATAACCCTAACTTTAAATTTACTGTTTTTTCATGATCTGTTTTGCTTGGTTTTGGGATGGGTTGTTTTAATCATCATATAGCATACCCTGAAGAATAGATAGGAAACTTCAATACTTTCACCTTTTCTTTGTAGCTTTGATTAGTACATTTTCCAACTTTCCCTTTCCACCCCCTGTCAAACTGACCCACTGGGTGTGGCCCTGAACAAACTATAAGTCATACCAAGATGTTCTACCACTGAAAGAGAGACTTCTATTTGCTCGTCAGATTTCTGCCAAGTATGGATGGAGGAGAACCAGCACTGTTTATCAACAATAAAAAAAATCAAACAAACACGGAGGTATGCTTAGCCAGACCACACATTGTTCAGGGCACTTAGCCCAGATTATCATTCTTACAAATATGCACGCCTGTCAAGGGACAACGCTCACATACCTTTCACTCAATGCCTCTTTCGCCATCCACTAAAGCCCTTTTCACACGACAGCAAATTAGCAAGGATCCCTTGCTTATGTTAGCATGGTTGCAAAATTTTACAAAATGCAGTTCCTGTGAAATGACAAGAATATTTATACTGTCCATAAAGGACGGCAAGTTTTAGATTTCACGAGGGACTTAGGATAGTCCAAACATTGTTGTCCTTTCACATGAAGTGCAAATTGTAAAATTTCACGACCATGCTCAAATTAAGCAAGGGACCCCTGCTAAATTGCTGTAGTGTGAAAAGGGTTCAATACATTTCACTGTTAACGAAACCATTACAAAGATTTCAACATTTTGGGGGTGTTTTTCTTTAAAAACCTTCTCAAATTTTTGCAGTACTACTGTAGGACAATGAATATTTAACAGCGGGAAATATTTCATTTAAATATTCTCAATTACAAAGCCCAATTGAAAGTTGATTGTTTATACGTAAATTTGGTGCGAATGACATTTGCTTACAACTGTTTTTAAGTCTCAAGCAATCACATGGCATTTAAGATATGACAAGTAATGCATTAGCTAAGCATAATTATGTTGTGCTAAGCATAGCATGTTTAAGAAATTAAGTTGTACACAACATTCTCCGAGCGTGTTACAAGGAATATAGGGGATCAGGATGGCCTACAGGTTTCTTTCCTTGCCTTTCACCTCTGTGGACCATGGTTCGAACCCCAGCTCAGTCCCTAGCTGATGGCGTGAGTTTTCTCCAAGTTGGGGGTTTTCATCCCAAATCTAAAACTGACATTTTTTCGTCATCTTTTTCTTTAACAGTTCCTCAGACATAGGCCTACAGGTTATAGTGTAAAGCACTTTAGTGACTCTGAAAATTAATGACAATAAAAACTTACTTGGTAAGAAGTACAGCAGCTTTGGATAGTATTAAATGCATTTTGAGAAACTTTTCACTTTGAAGTACTGCGGTTACGGAAAAAGATATCACTTTTTATCCCCCAAAAATTGAATCTGAGAAGCGTTACTGCAGTTTTTAGCGTTTCTCAGATTGTGTATTCCAATTGCAGATTATTCTTCCTGCCTGGACATAACTGCTCCAGATTTTTGGCAATATCTCAAAAACTCTACTACCTTTTGAAATGAAATTTTCACAGGTTAGTTTTATGGTGTATCCACAACTATGTAGGATTGAAACAAATAGTGGGTTCTAATTACCACATGAATACAATCCCTTTAAAAAGAGTTCCTTGGTTTCAAGTCTCGCACGTATCGTACAGGAGAACAACAAGTCGAACATACAGCAGACTATAAACTTTAATGAAATCAATTTGTTAATATTTTTTAAAATTCTATTTCTGCCTATAAATCAGCATCACATCGACAAAAACCAATCCATGTCCCCACCTTACACTTTTTGTTAAACAATGATTTTGTCAATTGTCATTTATTTCCAAGTATGCTGAGCGAGTAATTTAGATGCCCTAATCATCAACTTACAACACATATCTATCGTATCCTATTCAGACATTTTCTAGTTTAACAACCTTGTCCCAACGACCTTGCATAAACAGTGACTTGAATTTCTCCCAAATGACCCTCATTGTTGCAATGTCTAACTCCGAAAGAACCCACTGCAGGATTTGGTAATGCCAGGAGAAGTGAACACAGAAGTCAGGACTGTGGCATGCTGAGCCAGGCGGATTTGTTTCCTTCTCCTTTCTTTTTGACTGAGGTCACAGATTTCTTCTGCATAGCTGAACCTCAAAAGAGGTACAAAATCCCTCGGGGCAGAAAATTTAACATTTCCTCGGCAAGGTTGAATCACTTTCCATCAAATCGTTGGCGATTTTACTTAAAGACCGTTGTTAAATGCAGCCATGTTGTTGTTGTTTTTCTTCGATTCTAATCAGTTTGATGGGAATGAGGCTGAAAGGAAAAGGGTAGTCTGGTGCAACAACATTTGCATTCCTTATTGTTCCACACAGGGAACAAGACAAAGATGATTCTGATTTCCTAAGTCCACTGAGCACAGACAAATCTTGCTCAGCATACATGTGGACTACTCTGTCAAATCAAATTCACAAAATCATCAAGATAAAACCATTTAAAATGCCCCAGTTTGCACAGTAGGGCAAAGAAAAGTGAAAATTATCACTAGGACCTTGTTTCAATTAAGCATGCTTAGGACAAATTTCCAAAATAGGGTCCAGAATGCCCCCCAGTTTTGAAAAATCCTTGGGAGAACCATGGCGTACATATACAAAGAATTGAAAAACAAAAACCCTAAAACAAGAATAAACCGGGTTTTGCCCTTAACTTTTTCAGTGACTAGCCAGCAGGACCAGTCACTTTGTCATTTCACTGGTCCTCCAGTTATTCCAATTGAAAAGGGATGCTTTTCAACACTGGACCAGCCAGCCGGACCAATTTGGAGAGAATGTATTTGACATGTTTGAACTAGAATTTGGTAAGCGGCGGACCTCTGTTCAGGGAGAACCCGAGTAAAGTTCTAATGAGACATAAATGCAAGCGTTGGTCTCACTGTGTCAATTTCATTGACATTTTAATATCTTTCACTCAGCAGGACTAAGGTATGGGTCAGGAACTTTACAGAAACTAGATCCGCTGGAGTCAACATATTACATATGTAGGTGCACATACTTTGACAGAGCATTGGCAGCCCCCTGGCAAGGGCTGGCCTTACAAGCATCATCAAATATTTTATAATTCGTTAAAGTCACAGTAGGTGGGAAAAGGGGCGGACAGATATATTAAGCCTGGTTGATGTTTCGTCTGATATCGAACTGCAATTACTAACATTAATAGAATATAGTGGAAACAAAAGACAAATTTGTTAACTGTTTCTTGGGTTTTTTGAATTTTATTTGTAATACTTTACTGTCAAACACAGAGCTCTGTGTTTGATCACCTGGTACTTGTTTTTTCCTCCTCTGTAAATAAAATTTGTTTGTGTTTTTCTGCTTTGGTATGACATTGACATTGCAGGGCTCAAATTTTACACTGGCCAGTGGTTTTAGTGTCGGGCCAGTAAACTGATGACCTGACAAGTCCAACGGTCTTGTGTTTTTCAATTGAAGAACAATACCTCACTGTGTAATATCTCGACACAAACAAATTATGTTTAAATGTTGACTTTGGGTCTGATAAATTACCTTTCAATTCAATGAGTAATCAAGTATACTTTATACCATTAAGACAAATGAGATACATCTTCTCTTACATGTCTTAGTGCTTGTTCATATGAAAGCATTTTTTATTTTGAATCTGCATGGTCTTATAAAAAACATGTCTGGTCTCGTAAATTTTCCCCCAAATTCGAGCCCTGCATTGTACGGGAGTAAATTTGACATGGGGGAGTGCCTCAATTGGACAACCACGTACCTGTTTACAAAAAGTATTTTGGGCAGAGTACGGTTACCAGTCAAAAATCAACATACATGTAATATGTAATGTTAATGACAAGTTCCCTGCTAATTTCAATTCCGGAGGGAAATTTGTAAAAATGTTCTTCTAAAAACATCTCAGATTATTGGGCTCTCGTTCAAACTCTCCGAAAACCAACGTTCCAGACTTAAGTTATCTTAAAGATTCATTTTGGAGTTTAGTAACCCAATCAGCAGCCGAGCATGCAACAGTTAAAACCACAAGGCCAAACAACTGCATGTCTGACAATGTATTCTTTATGTAATAAAAACCAAACAATGGGACAAACAGCTACGCTGTGATTACAGTGTGGGGGAGAACAAAAATACCGCCTCGCAACTTTCAACAATCCTCACACGTGAGAAAACCGATTGAGTCAACTTTACAGCTGTCAAACGAAGTTAGCCAGATTGCTGTTTTAGATCTGTCGTCTTTTTTTTTCCTTTTTTAAAAACGTTGCTGGACAATTGGTAGAATTGCGCACTCATGTACAGTTTGTGAACAGTCTGGAAGAAATCTTTGCTGTGCAAAGGAATGTTGTATGTCCATAGAGGTCGTCACTGCAGCATTTTATTTCAGTTGCCAATTTTCTACTTGAGCTTACAATTAAATTGTGTACAGTAAATCACTCTACTGGAATGTTTGTTTTAAATTAGAGTCAAAGTTTATAACTTATAAATGTAACTTACATCAATCTTTCTACAACAGTCCTGGAATTACACAAAGGCAATGGAGACCATATCCTCTGTTGCCCCTGGTCTTGGCCTTGGGGCCCCTTCAAAGGTTTCCCATAGACTTTAAGATTTTTAATTGAAAGTGCCCTTTGTCATAAAGGCACTGAACACGTTTGGAAATGGTCAAAGACCAGTGTTCTCACTTGGTGTATCCCAACATATGCATATAATAACACGCCTGTGAAAATTTGGGCTCAATTGGTCATCAAAGTTGCAAGAAAATGATGAAAGAAAAAACACCCTTGTTGTACAAATTTGTGTGCTTTCAGATAGGAATAAAAGGCTTCTTGCAAGAAGTCTTTTATTGTTTTAGTGAGAAATTACCTTTTTCTCAAAAACTACGTTACTTCAGAGGGAGTCGTTTCTCACAATGTTTTACTATTAACAGCTCTCCGTTGCTTGTTACCAAGTAAGTTTTTATGATAATATTTGTTTTGAGTCATTACCAAACGTGTACAATACCGTTAATTTGTGGACTCTAGTTCGAATCCTGCTTCAGACAAGAGCCTCACCTGTGGATGTCCCTTCATATCAGCTAATGTGATTTTAAGTTTTTAAGTGGCCTACTTAAGGTTTCTTGGATGGGCAAATGGAAAAATGTCCGCATCCGGCCACCACTTTTTAAGGGATTTATTCAATGTTTTTAATGGATGTTGGACTACATTTCCCTTTTTTAAATATTCCTCTTAAAGAATTAGGGGTTAGCTGAATTGCTAAATTTTGACCTTTAAATTTGAAAAAATTCAAGCGCACATTTCGTCGCGCGGATGGAACTCTCGCGAACTCATGCACAAAGGAACTAAAAATGGAGTTCCTTCGGGCGGCATGACCACCAAAGACCCGGAAATGGCCCCTTTCCCCATTATTTTGACACTTTAAAAGTTCAAATTTCCTAGCCTCTCTGTATACATTCTGTAAACCATTCTGGACAAATAAAGGATCTAATTTGACCTAAATTAAGGGAGACAATGTGGTGGTGGCCGGATGCGGAATTTTAGCCGGGCACATTTTAAAATCCAATTAAAACAAAAAAAACTTAACATCGTTCACTAATACAATCAGCACCAAGTGAGTTCATCCATGTCGTAAATCAATTCCTGTATTCTGTAAATTCACCAAAGTTAACTCAATACAACAATACAAATGAATTTTACAACACCAAAAGACTGGGCTAGTATCTATAGAAGCAAAAAATTTCATGGATTTGAAAATTTACTCCACAATCTTAGGTTTGATCATAGAGATTCTTCCTAGAATTGATCCATGCATTTGTTTTGATCAAAGTTGGCGACTTGGTTGGCTCATTGTGGCCTCATTTTTGAGTCATTTCTTTCTTCTTTCAGTTTCAATGCTTTTTCCAAATTGATATGCTCTAATATTTATCATATGCTTATTTCTTAATCTTCACCATCACAATTATCAGTCAATCAGAATCTTGCTTGATGGGATCGTTCTGAAAAAAAGGGGGAAAACTTACCAGTAACACGGAGCGTGCCCGTCAGCGGTCTGTGCCTGGAATATTGTCACGGCCACCCCGTCGATAAATCACTGTCAACTACACTAGTCGTCCAATCGATCACTCACACGGGAACCAAAACCACGTTCAAACACCTTCGACCGTCGATTGATTTTTCCATCAGGTTTATCCTTTTCCCCAATTTAAAAGGTTCCTTCAGTCACGATGTGATCAAAACCAAACTCTCCAAAGTAGCAAATGGTGATCAGTAGAGCAGTGAGTAAATAAAGGAGACACCGAGAAGTCGGGAAGTTGCAAGTGTAGCACGCAAGAAAAGCTTTCGTCGATCGCATCGAGTCAAAAACTGTTCAGAAAGCTGAACCATCGTTAAAATGTTTGATATCAACAGAGGGCGCACTAGTAAAACCCTTTTTTTAGTATGTCCTTTTTTCTACATCTTGCTCTTATTCGACTCGAACATTTTCTGTTGATCTACCGTACTTCCCAAAACTCAATATCTGAAATATAATAACCAACGCTCATTGTTTCTAGATTAAATGCCAGGTTTGGTCTAATGCGTTTTACTTTTAGAAGTAGTTTTTATACTTTCAAAGTTAGTTGCAATAGGCCAAGTAGAAAACAATCCAATTATGTTTTTCGAAACGGAGAAGGGGCTGTTAGTGTTACCCATTGTGGGGTGTACAATTTGCCAGAAATTGAAGACAAATAATCCATTCTTTGTTTCCATGGTTCAATCATAATTGTTATTATTAATAATTAGGAAAATATATCAAAATTAACTATAGAGATAGTTTGAAAGAATTGATTTCTGGCAAATTGCACACCCACAATGGGTAGCAGCCCCTTCTTCGTTTTGATTTTTTTTTCTACTTATGCCTCACTAATCCAAGCACAATTATCCTCACAAGAAGTGTTTCAAGGTATCGTACACGTTTGGTAATGACTCAAAACAAATATTAGCATAAAAACTTACTTGGTAACAAGCAACGGAGAGCTGTTGATAGTATAAAACATTGTAGGAAACGACTCCCTCTGAAGTAACGTAGTTTTTGAGAAAGAGGAAATTTCTCACTAAAATAATAAAAACTTCTTGCAAGAAGTTTTATTCCTATCTGAAAGCCCCAAAATTTGTACAACAAGGGTGTTTTTTCTTTCATCATTTTTTGCAACTTCGATGACCAATTGAGCCCAAATTTTCACAGGCTTGTAATTTTATGCATATGTTGGGATACACCAAGTGAGAACACTGGTCTTTGACAATTTCCAAACGTGTTCAGTGCCTTTAAAGCTATGTGTTCTATTCTGAGCTATAAGCTTAGGATCCATCAAGTTTGCATTGACTATAAGTAGTTTATATATATCTGCCAAATAACTAAGATTGAAGCCGTACAAACCAGAGGAGACAGATTTCTGTTCAACTACCAGAGCAGTCCATCAGCTATGCTTGCCTCAATGAATTGGGATGTACTAGCACTCAGAAAAAAGGAGCACCATTTGATCGTCCTACATAACTCACTTCACTATGGAATTCCATATCGGACGACGGGCGACGCACGACGGGCGACGGGCGACGGCAGATATGGAACACCATACTTCACGACCACCTCTCTCCATCCCGGTGAAAACAATCTTATGCCGGACTACATGCTCATCAACGAGATCATCCAACTCAACCACGTTAGAATACCAGCAAGAAAGGACTGCTATAAAGTGCTCATTTTTCCCCAGAACAGTAACTGACCGGAACTCACTTCCCATCAATCAATGTAACATCCACAACCGAACAACAAGTTTTCAAACGAGTACAAAAGCACCCACAAATTAATTACTCCATGCGCACTCACAATCCTGCTGACTTACTTTTTCGGTTGTATGGACCTCAAATCTATCTTGATTCATACCCCAGTCAGAGTCGAGCTTTGCTTTAAAATGTGGGATTGTCTTAGTGCTAACAACCTCAGCATCTGAACAAAATAATTCCTGTCTTACCCCACCCTACCCAAAGTCCGTTGACTAACCTCACAGTCATATCTATCTTAAGTTTCTGCTATATTTGTTGGTATAATTCACTCTATCAAGCCAATTGCAAGAAACTCCAGCGCATCACCAAACAGGCTACCAGGATTTTTGGAGCAGACACTAAGAGCATGCAAGAAATTATGGAAGATTACTTAATGACTCAGTTCAATAAGATTCTTTTTCAGAGCAAAATTTGAAACATGACGTTATTGGATTTCAACAACTTATGGGTCTTTACATTCCAATGAAGAATTTGTTCATCAGTCCAGAGTTCAAATTCAATGCTGTTTTGATTGAATATCATCGAAAGTCAGAAATGAACCAAAACATCCCTGTACAAAAATGTACAGACCCATTTTTCTCCTGAATGATGTCATAGGATGTTTTGAATGTTGACAAATTTTGCACTAGAAGTGTATCGAATAGAATGGCAATTACACCACTTTAACATGAGGTTAGAGATTTGTCATTTTTTTAACCACTTACATGAGGACTCTATCTATTGGAAAACGAGTACATCACAAAATTGAATTTGCCATTGAAGCCCATCTTTAACCCTCAAATTACTCAGAATCACTCAGGAACGGTCCGACAATTATGTCTCAAGACCTACAGATGTAAGGATTCCTTTTTACCTAGTGCTGTTAACCTTTTGAAAAGCAGATGGTCGAGCTAAAGTTCATTTTATTAATTGTTTGTATGCACATGTGTATTTTAAATTCTGTATAATGCCCACACCCTTTTTTATATTACTATAATTTTGTAACTGTAATTCTTGTTGTCTTACGCATTTTTTTATGCCTTTACTTGTATTCACTCTCCTTAGCCTATACACAGGGAAGACAAATTTCATGCTTTTTATCATCATGACAATAAATATTTTGAAACTTTGAATCTTGCTCCGGTTTCCGTTAGTCCAAGCAAATTACTAACCCCGACCAATGTAATAATACCCAGACACGGACCCTATACACATAGAACTTATACAACTACCCAGGCTTGCAACTACAGTTTGACAAACAAGAAGTTCTAAGAGAGTGACAAGCACAGCAAGACTTTGTACTTTATTTCTTAAACTTTCACTGGAACAGCTGAGAAACCAAACATGCTGACATCGGCTGAAAAGTTGCATGCCCGACTTCCTTTACAAATTGAAGGATTTCAGGTGGCATGTCATGGCCGAGCGGTCTAAGTCACCGAACCCAAGCTCTGGTGTTGTCAGCAGCAAAGTGTGGGTTCGAATCCCGGTCATGACATTATGTGTGCCCTTGAGCAAGGCACTCAACCATAATTGCTTCGTAACAAGTTTGGAGAGTAGTGCATTCTGCTCTACCAGCCAGGCTCCTAGTGGATGATACCCATGCCTTTGAAGGGGGTAACCCTGTTTCAGCCCCAGGAGTAGGTGGCACGTGCCCCCTGGTGACAGTTGATTTGGGTCGATAGCTCAAATCAGTTAAGTGTAGCCCTCACCTTGAAGTGGCTGTCCGGCCTTTGCGGTGTTAGGCAATATCTCGTTTAAAAACAAAAAACAGTCATGTAGTGTTTTCTGAATTGGACAGTGCCATCATTTATTCACCATCACCATTTATTTACCAATAATAAAGAAGCTTTATTCACCACTTTGGTGTTCATCCTTTAGAGCTACTTTGTGTTTAAGGGGCCGTCAAAAGTTTTCAACATTTTCACTGTCATACAAAGGGGGAGTGGGTCAGAGACCATGTGCAGCGTTCTCCCTTAACAGAGGTCCGCTGGCCAAATGCAAGTTAAAACACCCGAGGACCAGTCAAATTACACTCCAAGTGGTCCGTCTAGCTAAGTTCAGTGTTGAAATATGGACTCGTGAAGAAGCTGATGGACCAGAGAAATGACAAGCTAACTGGTCCTGCTGGCTAGTCACTAAAAAAGTAAAGGGCAAACCCTCACATGCGACTTTAAAAGGTGTGCAAAATGTTGATATTTAAATAGTTTGCATCAATTTTGAAAAGAAAAATGTTGATAAGTACAACTTTGGGGAGAGGGAGAGGATTCTCAAAAGTAGAACTCCCTGTATGACCTGAAAATGTTGAAAACTTTGAACGCCCTTTAAGTTGGTACAAATACCGAGCACCCTGAGTATCCTTCCACAAGTTTGATAGGCAAGCTGCTAAAAAATACATTCATTTTATAAGGTATTGCATACCACAATATGATAAAACTCATATGCCATCCTCAAATACTTTTAAACTCTTCTATGAACCGTGGCAACTACACCACAAAAATCACCCAAATGCTTTCACTGTTTTGCTGCTCACACACGAATTATGTGAGTATTTTACCCGGTGGTGATCGTTTCCATTTTGTTTCAAGAGAGGCCAGGTAGGTTCATCTCTTGAAAAACATTCCTGAGAATTGAGACTTTTGTTTGTAACTCTGCTTCATAAAGTCCCCTACGCCATAGAGAATTTGCATGAATGGTACTGCGTTATTTCTTACCATGATGGGTACAATATATAGCATAAAATGCCTTCAAAAAGTATTCATAACCATGATTGCGACATGAGGTTTGCGGGACTAAAGTACTTCCGTGCTCAATACAAAGTTATGTTGCACAAAATAATCACTTTCACGTTGTTTAACTATGTGTGCAACCAACATGTGATGACCTCACACTATGTGTACAGTAGGTGAACAATTATTGTTGACTACAACTACATTACTTTACAAGTATCACTAGTAAGTAAACGGCTATGATATCATAAGTGTGATACTGTTACTGACGGGTGACGCATTAGGGCATGTGTGAACCGATCTTACAATATGATGCAAAACAAGTATAAATGAACTAGTTTTCTTTAATTGTTGTTACTTTAATTATTATTTACTTAGGCATTGATGCCAGGGCCCAACTTCATAGAGCTGCTCAAGCACAACAAAAATATGCTTACTAGAAAAAAGGGTTACCAGCTAAAATACCATTTCACATGTAGCATCTGTGACTGGTATCCTACTTATTGTTGCTTAGCAGAAACTTTTTAAGCAATATTTTCTGCTTAAGCAGCTTTATGAAATTGGGCCAGAACACACTATACAGTCAAAATAAGATAACTCTGTAATTGTTATGCGACTGAATTCGTTGTTGAAAGCGCCCTCAGGTGGTCAAAAAATATGGTCAAATCCACAAGTCTTCGGAATAAAAAATGCAAACTCGGAATGACTTGAGACCACCGAGTCTGCCTGTCTAGTAAAAAAACTTTAACCAACGTCGTAATTTATCCCCAACCTGCAGGATTAGGCTCAATAGAAATTACAAAACATACAAAACTGAATCTACGAATGGTTATTTCCAACCATAAATTGCAAATGGTGACGACTATACCGTTAGATTAACTGGACAGTGTACTGAAGACGAGGACAAGACGGATTTCTTGCTAAGCGTAGTTAGTCAGATTACCGATCAAAACACATCTAGTTCTGTTATATTTAGCTGGTAATTACTTGATCTACCATTATCAGGACATTTACCTAAAAAGCAACTATTACATACGTCAAAGGTATTATACAGGATTGGTAAGGATAACAAATAACATTGTTTTGGGTTTTTATCTGAAAGCTTTCTGATAATGAAGTTCATACTAGAACCATTTTTTTTCTGTGAAATATTTCCCTCTGAAATGAAGTCATATTTGAGAACACTGTATCTGAAAACCTACCATGTAAATATGGCTGACATAGTGTTAGCCAGAGGGGTGTCTGTGTCTTTTGGACACCCTGTTTTGAATTTGGACACCCCGTTTCATCTGGCATTTACATGTGAATGTATTGTAAGTGAACAATTTGGACCCAGTTTTTAAATTTCCAGCAAATTTGAACACCCTTTTACAAAATCCTTGACGGTTGATCAAACAACATAGACACTTCCTGCGACTATTTTGTCAGCTCTACCAATCCTGTTTAAATACATTTAAAATTTGGACCCTAATACTAGTAAATGAAAGTGATAAACAACCGTTTGCTTTCACCCCTCTCCTCCAACTCTAACACTGACCGCAATCCGTTACAACAATTTTCTTGGAGGTTGTACCGCTCTGAGAGCCGTATTTTTCGATCTGCTCGACGACATCGTATCCATCTACGACTGAGCCAAACACAACGTGTTTCCCGTCCAGCCAATCGGTTTTGCTGGTAGTGATGAAGAATTGAGAGCCGTTTGTGTTCTTTCCGGAGTTAGCCATGGACAAGATTCCTGAGGCAAACACAAAAACACAATATTTGAAAAGAAGAACAAACGGAGTACTTAAAGGTATCGTACACGTTTGGTAATGACTCAAAACAAATATTAGCATAAAAACTTACTTGGTAACAAGCAACGGAGAGCTGTTGATAGTACAAAACATTGTGAGAAACGACTCCCTCTGAAGTAACGTACTTTTTGAGAAAGAGGTAATTTCTCACTAAAATAATAAAAACTTCTTGCAAGAAGTTTTTATTCCTATCTGAAAGCACACAAATTTGTACAACAAGGGTGTTCTTTCTTTCATCATTTTCTTGCAACTTCGATGACCAATTGAGTCCAAATTTTCACAGGCTTGTTATTTTATGCATATGTTGGGATACACCAAGTGAGAACACTGGTCTTTGACAATTTCCAAACGTGTTCAGTGCCTTTAAACAGGAAGGGAAATGACCAATTCAATTTTGTGATGTACTCATTTTCCAACAGATATAGTAAATTTGTACCCTGTGAGAGCAGAGATGGTTCTTGTGATTGATTTAGCTTAGTGCGCCACATACTTAACAGCACAGGCTGTATACTCCCCAGGGAGCTGAGACGATTTAACGAATGAAATATATGGCCTAGTGACCAGGGGTAATAATGTTTGAAGTGCAATGATAGTTCTTTGGAATTGCGCTATATAAGAGACAATATTATTATTATAAGCGTATAGCTCTGATATGCACGAATTGCAGTCAAAACTTTGTGAACTAGCACGGTCCACCATTATGTAAAACTAAATTTTTGACTCCACAAAATGGTGACAGATGCCCAGAAACCACTGCAGTATGCCCTCCATAATGCTATAGATTTTGGGAAAGGCCTACCACGCCAAATCTCAGGCCTTGAATTTCATCTTTGAGAGGGCAAGGCCATATTCGATTTGCAAAGGGCACTTCCATTCAAAAATCTTTAAAGGCACTGGACATGTTTGGTAATTGTCAAAGACCAGTATTCTCACTCGGTGTATCCCAACATATGCATAAAATAACAAACCTGTAAAGATTTGGGCTCAATTGGTCATCGAAGTTGCAAGAAAATAATGAAAGAAAAAACACCCTTGTTTCACAAATGTGTGTGCTTTCAGATGCCTGAAAAAGGCTTCAGGCTGAAGTCTTTTTCAGATTCAAATATTTTAGTGAGAAATTACCTCTTTCTCAAAAACTACGTTACTTCAGAGAGAGTCTTTTCTCACAATGTTTTATACTATCAACAGCTTTCCATTGCTCTTTACCAAGTAAGATTTTATGCTAATATATATTTTGAGTAATTACCAAACGTGTACAGTGCCTTTAAGAGTCTCTCGCAAGCCATGGCCTCTGTGGCCTCCGTGTAATTTCAGGGCCCAATTTCATAGAGCTGCTTAAGCACAAAAAGAAGCTTAGCAAAATAAAATGTTGCTTACCAGAATAAAGTTACCAGCCAAACTACCATGTCACATGTACAATTTTCAACTGGTATCCTGCTCATTTCTGCTTAGCAGAAAATTGTTAAGCAATATTTTCTGCTTAAGCAGCTCTATGAAATTGGGCCCTGGCCTAAAAAATCTATAACATTTTAGCAAAGTAATGCAATGCTTTTGAAGGAGTCGGGTAGTATGGGGGTTATCATAGCTTTACCTTTTCCAGTATGCTTCAGCTGAAAGTTCTCATCTGGAAACTTCTCGCCATAGATGCTCTTTCCTCCAGTGCCATTCCCACGAGTAAAGTCCCCTGCTTGGCACATGAATTCCGGGATTACACGGTGGAACACCGAGTCTTTGTATCCAAATCCCTTCTCGCCAGTGCAGAGAGCTCGGAAGTTTTCTGAACAAGATTAGGAAGCAACAAGAAAAGTTGTGTTTGGTAAAACACAAACGCCCCCGCAGGACAGTCCACTTTTTGACATTTGACTTAGGTGTTCCAAAAATAATTGGCTTCTGGGGGCTCCCAAGACCGATCCACAAACCAAGTTTGGAGATAATAATTCCTTCTTGAGTTAATTATGGTCATTGATTTGCACGCACACAACCTCATGGAAGGACATGTCAAAAACAGTGTGCCCCTTCGGTGGCTTCGCCAACCGCGGGCCATAAAAACACTTTTGCTTTACTATATTTTATTACTTTAAATCAGCATTTTAAAAATATTCTTATTAAAATAAAGAAAATGATTAAAACAAGCAATAATAATACTTTCTCACCTGCTGTTTTGGGTACAACATCCCCACGGAGCTGTGGATAAAAAAAGGGGCACATTATTAACGGCTCAGGTTTTTGCCAAGCGCTGCGCCATGTCTCGCGCAATTGCCTGGCCGGGCGCACGGGTTGCGAAGGTCGTACCATTGTAAAAATACAGGGTATGAAAGGGGGGTTAATGGGCTACATTTTGAGGGGTCGAACAAAAAAAATCTGCCAAAAATTACGAAAATGACAACAAAAACAATATTTCAGAGGCATTTTTGATTGTATCAATCTCTTTATTTCTGCCCGTTTGGGTTTTAATTTTCGAAAATAATGTTTATACTTCAGTTTTATCTAATATTTATTGCAATTTCATGAACGAAAGTCAAGCGTCCATCCCTTTTTAAAAGGGTATATTCCGCTCAAATTCTGTCATCCAGGAACTTTACACTGATTTGTGGTCCAAATCCCCGGGTTATTTTGCGCCAAGTGAATATGCGCTGAATTGGGGGAACTGACTACACATGCGCCGGTCGCGCAAAATGTGTGTTGGTTTCTTGAAAGTTTGTTTACTGCGGTAAGAGGGTTTCGTTTCTTTTCTTTCAATACATTGCAGTTTGTTTCAAGTAAAAGTTATTTTTGTGTTATTTGGAATTCAGTTGAACTGTTGAGGATTGTTTTATTAAACTGTGAAAATTTGGTGCAAGTCAGATAAAATTTGGCGAAGTTATTCACAATTTTTTTTCTCCAATTCTAACAAAATGGTGCCGTATCATACCCTTATGCAATTCTTTACAAATTTATATCTCAAGAAAGGAAAGTCCAATTTTCTTGAAACAAAGTTTAAAATGCTCCATATAAAGAGACCTTTCCAGCAATGGTACTCTTTTTGATGCTGTGGGGAGCTCTGAACATTTTCACCTGAATTGAAACCCCCACCTCTACCACTCCTTGGACAAGCTGATAGCTTTTTAGGACATTCATCAAGCATCAAGCATGGGCAACTTTGTAGTGGGCGACTTTCCTGGGGGGCATGTTGACACGGGGGCGGTTCGTGGGCTAAAGTCAGGTGTTCGTGGCGAGCGCTATTGGCGAGTTGAATGAGCGGGTCGTCGGCCGCGCTGTGCGTGAAAGGTAAACGAGAAACGTCTTGCACCAAGACCATAGCGCATTAGCAAAATCGCGGATGCCGGGCAGTCAAACCCTGTCAGTAACGCCGCCGATTTTCTTCATAAATTACACCAAAACGAGCAAGCTCTTTTTCGAGTTAATGTGCTGTCCACAAATGAGCTACAATAATAAGTGACAACTGGGGAAAAAATCTCGGCATAAAAACATGAGTTTCTTTTCTAAAACAAATGTCACCTCCTGGAGTAGTTGCGATAATCGTAACCCTCCTCCCGACGGTCGGAACGACCGGAGGGTTACGAGCCATCCCGTTACGGAAAACGGCAATCTGGTCCAACACGTACAATTTCGACAGCTAGTCAGCAGATTTGCTCCATTTTTACCACTTTTGAAAATCATGACACAAATTCTAGGAACACGAACTTGATCCTCAATGTCTAATGGATCCTTCCATATCACTCAAAACACCATTGAGGAAATATTTGGAGGAAAAAGGACAAAAACTTACCCCGAGCGAAAGAGTAAAAAATGTCCCAGGTTGAGAATTTGAATCTGAGTGGGGCGGCGGAGCTTCGGCTGTGTGTGCAGGTCAACGGGGTCAACGGTCTCAGCGCTGCGCGCGCGTGGTGACTCTTTCGCTTGGGGATCTGGTAAGTTTTTGTCCTTTTGCTTCAAAATATTTCCTCAATGGTGTTTTGAGTGATATGGAAGGATGCATTAGGCCAAATAACAAAAAATACCAGTTGATCATCCGAATTTTTCAAAAATGAGGAGGATGAGGGCCTTACTATTTACTATTTACTATTTGTTGTTTTTTTCCAAGATGGCCGCCAAGTATTCCAATTTCAACAGGCGACTAAATCTTCAGTTTGAAATCACCTCTGTTTGTTGCATTAGGACCCGGGTTAACAGGGATTATTACACTAAAAGATGAACATGAATAACAATGACTCTTGGTACAAACAAAGAAACAACTGAGTTGATGTTCAATGTTTATTATTAATTATTCAAAAATACTTGGATTTATTTAAGAAATAGAGCTCATCAGTATCAAATTAAGCCATGATGGGGAGAATTAAAACAATAGTCTCGCATGTTTTTCATCATGAAAAGGAATGGCTTCACATGTTTTATGTTTTCATTTGACTTTAAAATTGCTAATGTGTATCCTGGGACCTGGTAAAGAAACAGATGTTTATAAAATAAATTAACAATAAAAATAAAGTCTCCCGACGCAAAGTCTGAGAAAATATCAATAATGCGTCTTTCGTCCCCCACTGACCGTGCATACCAAGGCTTAAGAATCTTGCCTTTATTTGCGCGAATTAACACGCACACAAACACCATCTTGCAGCTCACCTCGGATAAATGTTGATATAAAAAAACGTGTTCAGTATACACAAACGCCACACAAAATGCATGGGTCATCAAAGTACGCGGCATAAGACCAACTCGACACGTTTGAAAGGTCGAAGTCAACCCGTTAAAACTTACACCGTAATAACCGTCCGTAACCCAGGAGCTTAACTTCGTTCCCATAAAGTGATCGATCTCTTAACAGTATTCGGGACGGCATGTTCCCATGCATGCAGCACGCGCGGTAGCAAGGTTGTATGCTCATCATGTTATGCATGCAATAAGTGCTGGAGCTTGCATGCGTGCAGCGGTCCTACTACTTGCCGTCAACTTGCCGACTTGCCGTCAACTCGCCGTCAACTCATTTTCGTGCCGTCAACTCATTAAATATACATCAAAAATTTATAAATGGGGCATGGAAGTGTTAAGTCTGGGCTAAACTACATATTTCCTATGGTTTTCGGTAAAATTTCATTTACAAAAACGATTTTGTGTTGATAAATAATAGTACCAATCATTGACATCTTGGGCCAAGACTAATCCATATGCAGGAAAAGCGCCCTCAGTTGCCATGTTGTGCAAGCGAGATAATTTTTTTCACAGGAAAAAAACTAAATTTTTATTCCGAAATGTAACCTAAAACTTATGAGAATTCTCTTTTAGCTAATACTTTAACAGTTCTATGCTTCTTTTGTGGATTTTAAATGTATATTGGAGGAGTTGACGGCGAGTTGACGGCACAAGTGAGTTGACGGCGAGTTGACGGCAAGTAGTAGGACCCGCGTGCAGTGTACGATGTACATGTACATGTGCATGTACAATGTTCGACATGACCGATGGCCATGCAAATAAAATGGTTCTGTGTTTCACGACCTAGTTTTTCGTGTTGTAAATTCTAAAACATCGGTAAGTTTATCAAAAATTTGAAGAAAAAAAACGTCGTAGTTAGTTAAAAATACAAACAAATATTGGGGTTTTTGAAGAAAAATCGAAAATAGTAAATAGTAAAAAAAAGGATGCGGCCTCAAAAAAGGATGCGGGCGGGGACGATCAACTGGTATTTTTTTTTTATTTGGCCTTAGACATTGAGGATGAAGAATTTGTGTCATGATTTTCAAAAGTGGTAAAAATGGAGCAAATCTGCTGACTAGCTGTCGAAATTGTACGTGTTGGACCAGATTGCCGTTTTCCGTAACGGGATGGCTCGTAACCCTCCGGTCGTTCCGACCGTCGGGAGGAGGGTTACGATTATCGCAACTACTCCTGGAGGTACATGGGCGTAGGGCCAAGGATCGGAGGAAGTCCAGAGAATTGGCACTATTAATGAGGCTAGTAACCCTCCGGCTTCGCCATCGGGAGGAGGGTTACGTTATCGCAACTAGGTGAGTGAGTAATCTTGACTCGACCATATAAAAAAAGATGAGTTTGGCCTAGTTGCGATAATCGTAACCCTCCTCCCGACGGTCGGAACGACCGGAGGGTTACGAGTTGGATTATGGCAAAAGGGTGCGAAATGTGAAATGTGAATTTTTTTTCGAGACTTGTGACCAGATTTGCCCAATTTTTACCACTTTCAAAAATCATGACCCACATTCCAAGAACACGGAGGCCGATTTGATCTTGAATGTGTAATGAATCCATTCATAACACTCAAAACATCATTGAAAAAGTATTTAGAAGAAAAAAAAAAAAAAAACTTACCAGAGACCGAGTGAAATGCCAAGCGTAGACCAAACGAACCAGACTACTCTGGATGATGATTCGGCTACAGCCGAAGGCTCCACCCCGCTGATTGGTCGAAAAGTGCATGGTTTAAATCATCATCCAGAGTGGTCTGGTATTCGTCTCGTCTACGCTTGGCACTTCACCATGTTCACTCAGTCTCTGGTAAGTTTTTGTCTTTTTTTTCTTCTAAATATTTTTTCAATGATGTTTTGAGTGTTATGAATGGATTCATTACACATTCAAGATCACATCCGTGTTCTTGGAATGTGGGTCATGATTTTTGAAAGTGGTAAAAATTGGGCAAATCTGGTCACAAGTCTCGAAAAAAAATTCACATTTCACATTTCGCACCCTTTTGCCATAGGCCTAGGCCTAATCCAACTCGTAACCCTCCGGTCGTTCCGACCGTCGGGAGGAGGGTTACGATTATCGCAACTAAGTTTGGCCCATTACTCAGTTAATGCTATTTTTTGACGTATTGCTAGTGTTGACTTGAGTTAGTTAATAGTTGAGTCATGGTTGAGTTGAGAAGTTGAGCTTTCGGTATTATACTGTCTGGAACTTGGAAGTGAATAGTCAATCAAGCATAGAGAGTAGAGCAAGGTTCAAGACATGAAAAGCAAAGAAGCCATGTATAACCATGGAGGAAGGAAGTAGATAACACTACAGTAACACATTAACACTGACGACGTTACCTCAAAAGTAATCCTTCCAACATCCTTACCGCCAACTGCCATTTGGAAAAAACACCTCTGCCTAGCCATGGTGGAAAAAACTCGTCTGAAATTGGACGCAATTGTGTTAAGAAGTGGGCTTTTTAGTGACCCCGTTCGACGACCAGTGTTAAAAATGAAATGATGCAGGATCAGAGAGAGGTCATTCCTCGTCAACCCGCGTGGAAGTCACGTTGTTGACTGGTACCCTTCAAGCATTAATGGGATTTGTGTACAACATGTTAGATCACCAGCGAAATTACCACTGGAATTTATTCATGTTAATATTAGGAGTACCAGTGAAAATGGAAAGGAAAGAATCTATGGAATGCCGAAAAGGTTTTAAAGAGATATTGTCGACCGATTTCGCTCGGCGGCCAACCAGTCTCACCAGCATTGCTACAATGGGCAGCATGTCGTATTGATACCTTTTGTACTAATCCCTGGTAGGGATGTGCTGAAAAACAATGCTGATTGGCTCCCAAAAGTGACTGTTTTGCGCACAAGCTTGTTAAAAACTTTCAAGTGCTTGTAGGGTGCAAAGTAGGCACATGTCAAAACGCTAGTATTTTGACCGCAATTATTTGTTTACATTTTTTTTACACGGTCACCCTAAACTGCTTACATTTAGACATGTCACAAGATCAAAGAAGAACGAGAGGGGACCAGTTGCTCTTTGACTTGACACCTCTTTTGTGGGCTACCATACTTGCCTTTTGTCAAGCATGTTTTTACGACTTGTTTACCAAATAGTACATTGTTAAAATTTACTGCTTTTGTGAAGACTAAGTTGTGTAAATCAGTTTTTACTTGTTGATCAGAATTGAATAAACCTTTGTCAATTCAGGGGAGATTGGCAGCAGGCACACAAGGGGCCCAATTTCATGGTTCTGCTTACCGTACGCAAAAGACTCGGCACTTCCGGAAGCAGGGAATTCCTTGCTTACGTCAAGCGTATTTCTGGTTAGCAGGGAATTTCTGCTTGTGCACGTGCTAGTCCACGTTACTAGGCATTCTTCGCTTACACAGCTAGCAAAGAAATTCAGCATTTGCCCTGTAAGCGAAGAATGGCAATTGCAAGCGAATAATTCGGTGGTAAGCAGAGCCATGAAACTGGGCTTAGGTATTCCCCCCCCCCCAATATGGCCATGTCTGAATTGGCGGCGACTGGATTTCTGCGTCATCATGCGTTGAAGTATAGAATGTCGTAGCAGATGCCAATTCGGATATGGCCTATTTTACCCAGTACACGAGTCTGGTGCCGGCCACCAACGCGTCCCCAAAAGTCTTCCACACAATACTTCCCTAACGAGATGCTTCAAATAAAACAAAACCATCCCATGCTTTAAGACCCCATCTTATCAAGGTTAACATAACGACACAACAAAAGGGGGACAACAATATTTCAGTTTCTTCACCAATACAGACTTCATAATTTTATTATATATCTTCACTTCACATGTTTGTATGTGTTCCACTGCCCTACAACCCATACCAACCCTGTGCTCCTAAAGCCTATATGCAAAAGTGTTTTGATTACGAGTTAAGTGAACCCAAGTTGGGAAAAGGTTCAACTAATAATAGGCCAGTAGTTTAAGTGTGGATGCAAGAGTAGCACAGCGTACAGGTGTAGTTACTTGGGTATAAACTACACTTGGGTATAAGCTAAACTTGGGTATGCACAAGTTTTTCTGTATGAAGACCATATGAGCATTATGCATAACTAAATGGTCATTTGAACTAGAGTTGGACAGGCCAAACCTGTACCATGAAAAATGCATATTTGGTAGACTCTCACAGCAGGCTTGTAATTGGTTGTTACACAGTTGGAACAGATACTGGCGATTTAATAGACTGTGAAAGTCTCGAAGCTATTCCAACCTAGGGTTGGCAGCGCTGACTTCATTTGGTTTCCTACACACATTACAACAGAGCCGAGATTTGAAGAATGTGAAAATTCCCGAAAAAATTGCTTTATTCCAGGTTATTCTAGAGAACCTCTCAGTTACAATTTACTGACTGTGTGCATCACCTGGAGATTTTGAGAAAATCCTGAAATCTTCCAAAATTCTGTTAAAATCAATGTACGCAATGAACTGTTTCACACTACATGTATACAAAAAAATTAAAAAAAGTTTTGCATGGAAACAAAAACAGGTGCTAAACTTGTATAAAGACGGTATAACAAATCATTTATAAAATGATTCTAAATTGGGGCGACACTGTTTAGAATAAAGTTGAATTACATTCAGGTTTTTAAGAGCTCTACTTGCATATAAAAACTGGGTAATACTTTTTAAACCTTTCAAAAAAGAACTTTTAAATTCTTCCGGCCACTTCTTTGAAGAAAAGCTAGAACCATTGCACAGAAAATTCTACATGTACAGAGATGCATTACCTGTCCCCCCCAAAAAAACAAGTTACATTCCTTAAAAATCCAGTTGTGTGGGTTAATGTGTGTTACGTTCTTTTTTTACTGTTTGATAGGAAATGATGAGTTTAAACATTAGCATAAAAAATGTTTTAGTGACAATCATCAATCACATTCTGGGTTTTGTGTGTTGTAAATTTTTTTTTGGAGGGTTGGGGAAAATAAGTATTTTACACACCACTTTGGCACTTGTAGGTTATTATTGAAACATAATTTTCTGGTCTTTTCATTTGCAGACGTTGCTTAACTTTGTTGATCGACAATGAAATCGCTGAAGATACTTTCACAGTGTCAAGTTAACTTTCAAGATTAATTTGTAAATGTATATCGAAGACGGCTAATTCACATAACCACATCTTTTAATCCATAACCTCATTTGGAGTTTCTTTTAAAGAGCAAACTTAAATCTTAATCCTTTCTTTGAGACAGACTAATTTTGATTTATTATTGTTGTCAAACAATTCTCATCCTGTTTTGGGGGATAAATTAATTAGCTATGACGGTTTAACCACACGAAAAACAAAAACACACTAAGATATAAGTTTCACATGATACTACAGGGATTTTTGTTGTGTATTACTACTTCATGCTACGAGATTGAATTTATTGATATGATCCTGCTATTAGAAGCAATGATGACTAATTCTCTGGGTGCAATATGGAGTGCCCTAAAGCTGGCCACACTTGGCAATTATGACCGGCTTTGAGGTTTTTCCGCTGGAGGAGCCCAATTCCTCAATTTTTTTGACGACGTCCATTCCTTCGATGACTTTGCCGAAGACGACGTGCTTGCCGTCCAAATGCTTCGTCACAACGGTCGTGATGAAGAACTGCGAGCCGTTGGTATTCGCCCCAGCGTTGGCCATCGACAGGAGTCCTAGGTAGAAAACACAAACGACAAACAAGACGGGAAAATAAGCCTTTACACCTTTGGGTAAAAGGGTGTCAACATTTGCAGGAAATTGTGTTTGTAGAGGGAAGAGTAAAATCATACATGTAGCTGTGTGCAAGCAAATCTCGAGATGAGACCAAGTGCAACCACAAAAAAACAATTTTAATGGTATTGGAAATGCTGGAAATGTAGAAAGTTTTTTGAGGGGACATGCAAAGAAAACAGTAGCACCAGAACGGACTAAAAATGTTCAAAAAAAAATATGAAGGTTTTGTCATTTATGATGCTCCTCCCTGTGTCAAGTGAAAATCATGTATTGAAAAAGCAAGCTTTAAACTAAAAATTTAGAGTTTGTAATACAAACTCTACGTGTTCGGAAACGAATGTAGGCCTATGAAAAGTAATGTATAAACATCACATGTCACAATACAAAAGGTATCCGTGAAAGCAACCATCGATAAAGATTTTCTACAACTGCACCTTTAAGGTGACGCCCCGTGACACTTGATGACGTCATCGAGATGTGACGTCAAATTGTAGATGTAACACATCCAGGTTTAAACAAATGCAATTTTTAAGCTTGATCGCGCACATTTTTGTGTGTATTATAGATTTTGTAAAACTGCACCTTTAAGGCTACGTCATATGACACCTAATGACATCACTAGAACAGGAGGCTAAATTTTGGATGTTACACATCACGGCTTGAATGCATGCTAGGTTTCAGATGGAACGCACTATGTTTTCCCATAAACATCAATCTTTGAAAAGTACACCCTTAAGGCGACGTCATGTAAAGCTTGATGACGTCATCGCAATGCGACCTCAAATTGTAGATGTAACACATCCCGACTTGAATACATGCAAGGTTTCAGCTCGATTGCACATTTTTTCTGCATTTATCAATCTTGTATTACTGCACCTTTAAGTTGACGTCACGTGACGTTTGATGATGTCAGTAGAACCATACCTAACATTTTGGATGTTAAATTTCCCAGATGTTTTAGAGACTAACAAAGCACAACGCCAAAAATCAGGTTGCGTGAAACTGGAACAAACTTTGAACCTTGCGGTTAATTCAATGGAATGAGCAACCGCCCACCATTCAACACTAAGAGAGCGCGTTGTATGTGTTTTCAGTGCAATTATTTTCACACGCGGTTTAATTTAAGAACGAGTCATTCGATACCGGATTCCAACCGGATTCCATAGGTAACATGTCCGTGGAAAAGTTTGAGAGGACTTAAGGACATACAACCTGATGTTAAAATTGTGAGTAAGGTGTGTGTAAAATGTATGAGTATTTCTTTGCGGACAAAGCTCGGGGAGAAGAATAAGCAAAACTAAAAAACCCACATAAAACCCCCCAGAACAAAAACAAAGAGTTGTTCTGCACGAAAACCTAAAAAAACAAATGAGGCATCATGTGCAGAAGGGCCATACAAAGAGAAGTATGCTTACCAGGTGTATCGTGTTTCAGATTGAAGTTCTCATCTGGGAACTTGTTACCGTAGATGCTCTTTCCTCCAGTCCCGTTGTGGTTTGTGAAGTCACCCCCCTGGCACATGAAATTTTTGATCACTCTGTGGAAGGATGAGCCTTCATATCCAAAGCCCTTTTCACCGGTGCAGAGAGCACGGAAATTCTCTATTTTCAAGCAAAGAACAAAGAATCATTTAATTTTTTTATATTAGGCCACATAAAAATAAAAAATTGTTGATTTCCTTTTTGGGGGGTGGGGGGAGGGAGAGGGCGTTTTTTTTTTGACAATAAAAAATAAATAAAAAAGAAAGAATAAAGATCATATCATAAATTAAATAAAGGAATTTTTCTTGTGTTCCCAACATGATGATCTTTCTTTTTTCAATATATTTCCGACCAATGGATTTTGAAAAAAAATCAGCTGAAAAAATGGGAAAAAAAAAATTAAAAAAAGATAAAAAAAAAAAAAAAAAAAAAAAAAAAAAAAAAATTGGGGGTTTGTGTAGGGGGCGGGGACAGCAATTTTTTTTTTTTTTTATGTGGCCTTAGTATAACAGGGCTCGAATTTGGGGGTTAAATCCACAAGGCCGCAGGGCTTGGAAGCTCAAAATTTTACATGGCCCATTTTCATAGAACTGCTTAAGCAGAAAATATTGCTTAACAATTGTCTGCTAAGCAGAAACGAGCAGGATACCAGTCATAAATTGTACATGTGACATGGTAGTTTGGCTGGTAACCTTATTCTTGTAAGCAACAATTTGTTGTGCTTACCAACTTTTTGTGCTTAAGCAGCTCTATGAAATTGGGCCCAGGACTGGAATTTATTTTTACAAAACCAGAATCAAAATGAGTTGAACAAACACTGAGAGAAGATTTGTCTTATGGGTACACTTCGATACTATACAGAAGTAAAAGATATTATTCATCAGACTCATACCCACCATTTTTCACAAAAGTATGATTTACACAGTGAAGTATTATTATTCAACTGAAAAACAAAAGACTACCGGGCTTGTCCGGACTCACTTTACTGGCCCGACGCTTAAATCACTGGCCTCAGGCCTGTGTTACATTTGAGCCCCGATGTAACCACCTTTGGTCAGCCTTAACTTTTTTTCACTTGTCGGCTGGACTAGTGCCCTAACTTTTGAGTAGTCTGCAGGATTTGTCAATAGTCTGCAAGATTTGTCCCAAATCTGCAGCGATTTGCAAGAATAATTGAGGAAATCAGCTGATCCCCTGAAAGGCTCCATGACTGAACTTTTGGATTTATCCGTGTTTTCTACATACCTGCAGTTTTGGGGACAACATCAGCGAAGACCTGTGAAAACAAAAACAAAAATAACAGTTTCGGAAAAATTACCGAAGATTGACCGATACAAAAACTAAACCCGAGTATTCAACCACAAAAGTTAAATTAGTTTTGCCTGAAAGTTGGTCAACTACTCTACGATCAACAGGTTTATGCTTCCGCTGATACTCTGCACTCGTTGGTCGTGGCTACTGTCTGCCACGCTCGCAATTTTTGGAGTCAAATAGACTCTGCAACTCTCGCGCATATTCAAACTTCCTGGACCATTGTGGTCCCAAATGTGGGCGGGATTTTGTTTCGTCAAATATTTTAGCTTAATGTAGTTTATGGCCATGAAAATTATATATGATGTTGGGAATGTAATACTAAGTGATAAACAATTTGAAAGTAACACCAATTCAACAAAATAATGAAGAAAACCTGAAAATAAGATTTGACCTCTGTTTCCGGTTACCCGAAAAAATTAAGAATGCTGCCCAACTGATGGTCATGTTGTCATTAAACCTATGTGATAGACGCACACATTCGAGTGTGATTGGCAAATGGGGTTTGAAACAATAAGCATCCGCGTCCCAAGTTTTAATTTTGTTTCAAAGTTAATTTGAACAAATAATTTGACAACTTGTGATGGGTATTTTTATTTTCAAGAATTGTGTATAAATATAATTTTAAAAGGAGATTTGATTTCATAGAAACATGTAGTTTTTGTTCGAGTTTTGAACAATTAAGCTTGACAAAGGACATTGTAAGAGAAAATTGATTAAATACACAAGACCGCCGGACTTGTCCAGTCATAAGTTTACTGGCCCAACACTAAAATTACTGGCCTTGAGCCTGCGGTCCAGTGTTAAGTTTGAACCCTGGACACTGACTCCCAAAACGGCACAACCAAGACTCTTGTGATGACGACGTCAGGTGAATCCCGTCAATAAGTGCCAAAGCGCCCATCTTGAATTAAGTAAGCAACAAATTATCAAAAGAAAATAAATATTAAGTTAAAAGTAGTAGAAAAAATTGTCAGTCCAGTGAATGTTCCGAGGTACAAGGCCAGTGAGAAAGTAGATATTCGTTAAAATTCACAAGCCATGCCCGGTACTTACCTCAAACACGATTCTTCCAACTGGAGCGCCACCAGCGGTCATGTCGAAGAAACATCTTGGGTTTGCCATATTGATGATGAACCAAACAAGAACCAATCGGCTTCTGAAAAGGTGATGAGGAATTCAATATTTAAAAAAAAGAGACACTTTTTGCTAGTTGCTGCTGCTGCCTGGCTTGCCCCACATAGAAGTGGAAGTGGAAGTGTCGTGGCCGAGCGGTTAAGAGCACCGAATTCAAACTCTGGTGTTTCTGATCAGCAGAGTGTGGGTTCGAATCCCCAGTCATGACACTTGTGTCCTTAAGCAAGACACTTAACCATTGCTTCGTCCTTTGGATGGGACGTAAAGCCGTTGGTCCCATGTGTTGTGTAACGCATGTAAAAGAACCCAGTGCACTTATCGAAAAGAGAAGGGGTTCGCCCCGGTGTTCCTGGTTGTGGCTGCTGAATGCGCCGTAGCACCTTGTAAAAAACATTATAAGGTGCTACATAAGTGGGTCTCATAATTCATAACTTCAATAACCCATCTTTCTGTTTAAAGTATATACTAAGCGCCTTGAGTACCTTGTTTGGTAGATACTTGCGCTATATAAGACTTCAATATTATTATTATAGAGCTGCCAACAATTGCATCTTGCAATCAGGGAGATTTTGTACAACAATCAGGGGAGATATTTAGAATTACATTCAACATAATCAGAAAAAAGTTTCCGTAATCAGGGAGATTGTCAAATGTGTTCATCAGAACACCGAAAGATTGGTTTATTTTTCAGGGAACCTTCTGCAGAATTGCCCAACAGCACGCCACAATACACTCTGTGAACACCCAAGATCTTTTCAAAATAGATCCCACATGCCTAGCCCCACACTGCACTAGTGTGGCGGTGGTTTTTTGTGTTTGACACCCGACCGATGTCGAAAAATCCTTTACCAGTCAGTGGTGGGGCTACCACATCCCCAAAAAGTGAAGACAGTGCATGTTTTACCGGCTTCGCCCACAGCCCGGCCGACCGATGACGTCATGATTTTATTTTTGTCATTCCAAAATGGCCACGCTCAGTGTACATCGGGGGGAAGTAATTCGAATGAAATTGAAAACATTATTCTTCAAATATCTTTTTAAAACTAAAAGGTTATTTATTTAAACATCCAAAACACAGAACTTAGAAGTCAAGCAATACAAGAGTCTTTTAAGAGATGTAAGAGGTAGGTGAACACATTTTATTAACTGGTTTAAACCGCCGACCCGCCTGTGGGGAAAGCGCCTTCAATTTGTTATCGCTAAGCAATTTTTAAGATGAAGAAAAGATGGCTCCCGACGGGTGGCCAAGGATTCAGCTTGGCCACAGAAGTGGGGCTAGATGTAGATCAGATTGAGATGAGTGACAGTACACCAGGGTCTAGCCCAGGTTGGACTCCTCCGTTGCATATAACGCGACGGAGTCCAGGGTATAAAGGTCCCGTACCATTGCGAAAAAATTTATAACCATTTTTTATCATATTTTTACCTTTTTGAGGAAGCTGAAACTTGACTCACATGTTCCTTGTGTCCTGAACCTTAGGCCTGCTCTATTCAGAATTGCCAATTTTATCCCTGGATGACATTATTGTGAAAATAAAATGGAAATTTATGCATTCTCGGCGACAGGCCGAAACTGACAAGACATGAATGCTTCAGCGCATGTGCGTCCTTTGCATAGCAACCACGATAGAGGGCGCAGTCTTACTTAGAGGGGGGCGCAAATTTAACGCGGAAGTCGGTCAGGTTGCTATGCATGTCGCGCATGGGCGCCTGAGCCTACACAGTCAATTGGTACAAGATGATAAAAACGGTAGTGCACAACTCGGACTTATTTGCTAGAATAATGTCATTCGTGGACGAAATTGTTATTGTTGGACCCATCAATAGTGAGTTACGAACATAAAGAATATATGAATGGAATTTCAGCTTCTTAAATCAGGTAAAATTATGAAAAAACATTACTTCAAAATATGTTCGCATTGTAGAGGCGCTTTATTTATACCCAGGACGTCAGTGTACACTGACTGACGTCCTACCAGGGCTAACCCAGGTGGAATGGCATGAAATGAATGGTATTTTTGGCCCCACTCTGGTGTTATTTTGTTGTGCTTAGCTTCTTTTTGTGCTAAGTAAACCAACTCTAAGATATGAAATTGGGCCAACCCACGAGCACGCCTTGTTGCTAGCCCTGGTAGGACGTCAGTCAGTGCCACTGCACTGACGTCCTGGGTATAAAGATCCTTTACAATGCGAACAAAATTTTGAGTAACATTTTAAAATATTTTTACCTAATTTGAGAAGCTGAAACTCCATTCACTTATTCTTGGTGCCTTTAATTACACTTTTGCTGAGTTCAAAACCTATCAAATACATCCATGAATGACATTATTTCCGAAAATAAGTCCAAGTTGTGCACTGGCGCTGCGACTCCGTCGTGTTGCCGCCCGGAAGAAAAAGCGTTCAGTGTTACGGGTTAGACAGCGCCCTCTTTTGTGGACTTGGTTCCATGTCAGTTGAGGTTGTCGCAACGAATGCGTCAATTTCCATTTTATTTTCACAATAATGTCATCCAAGGATAAAATTGGCAATTCTGAATAGAGCAGGCGTAAGGTTCAGGATACAAGGAACATGTGAGTCACGTTTCAGCTTCCTCAAAAAGGTAAAAATATGATAAAAAATGGTTATAAATTTTTTCGCAATGCCCGAGGACCTTTATACCCTGGACTCCGTCTGGTTGTATGCAACGGAGGAGTCCAACCTGGGCTAGCCCTGTTGCCACAATGCCAGTATTAATCGCACCATATGACCACACATTGCGCTTACACTGGCTGCAGTGCCGCCATGCCGAATACAACCATGGAGGAAGAAATACAACGCACCCTTCATGTACATTGCCCTTGGGCAACCATGCATGAAGTTGAACTGGACAAAAAAAAATTACCCTGACATTTTACCTGACCGGTTTACTTAATTTCAATTGAAAAATAAGTCAATTAATTACAATTATTTAATCTTTAACATCCCCTTACATATTCTCACTAATTAAAATAACGCCTTTCACTAATTTTGGCCCAACTTTTGGGCAAATGTTTAGCACTTACCGAGGGTGTAATTCTTCCTTGTCTTGCAAGAAAAATCCAGAGACCGACTTTCCTGCACCTAGATCGGATCCAGACTAAATCGAAACGCCCGCACACAGTGTCGAGTTGGGAACCAGACATGATGAAAAAGAGTTTTATGGAACGCAAAAGAGGCATAAAATTTATGATAAATTCTACTAGCAGATGCCAATAGACTACTAAATACAAGTCTCGCGCATAATTCGAATTTCCGGGACCATTGTGGTCCAATGGTTTAGCGTAGTTGATGGCCATGAAAATTTGTATCATTGGGAATGTAATACAAAGTGACCAACAATATGAAAGTAAAACCATGGAGGTAGTATTCTACCTCCATGGTAAAACCAATTCAACAAAATAATGAAGAAAACCCGAGAATGATTTGACCTCCGTTTCCAGTAACTAGCTTGTAAAAAATTGAGAATGCTGCCCAAATGACGGGCATGTTGTCATTAAACCTATGGGATATCAAACACATTCGGGTGTGATTTCAAATGGGGTTTCTAACAATAAGCCGTCCCTGTGCCAAGTTTTAATTTTGTTTCAATGTTAATTTAAACAAATTATATGTATTATACAAAAATTGACAAGAGGTATTTTCACGGCCACAGATCCACAGTCAACACCCAAAAGCTGGATACACCTGTAGGACGTCACTTCAATCTTCCTAATCACTCCATTTCTGACATGATTTTACAGGGCTTTGAGGCACTAGGTAACCACAGAGAGACTGTTCGTCTGAGTAGGGAGAAACTGTGGATAAGGCACCTTCAGACCATTCAACCCCCATGGTATGAACATCCACGAAGGAAATGACAATAACCTTTTGTCTTTGCCTTCACCTTTTCCCCACAGATATCCCCTTTTTAGCCTGCCTCATTCACTAATTAATTACTTTTTCTCTCTCTTTCCACATTTGATCTTGTCCTTTGTGTTTCAAACTTCTTGTGGTCAAACCAGCCCCCCTTCCACCCCTTGTCTCCTTGTTCATTGTCCCTTGCTTTTTCTGTGTGCTTTCTGCCTCTCTCTCTCTATTCATGTATTTCCACTTGACTGTTTCTGTGGTTAAACCAGTATACCTGCTTATGTGTGTTGTGTTGTCATTTAGCCTTTGAGATAGACTCTGCTAGGGTCGAACTACGTCAGGCCATTAAATATTTGTTAACAATGCTTACTTATAACAACTTGCTATATGGGTAATTTTATTTTCAAGAATTTTATATAAATATAATTTAAAAAGAAGATTTGATTTCATAGAAAAATATAGTCTTCGTTCAAGTTTTTGTTCTCGTTTTTCGATATGCGCGAGACTTGCACAGTCTATTGACTGCGAATCTCCATGTGAAATGGATGTGAGGTCAAAGGTACATCTGGCAGGATCCGGCCAGAGGCTCAAGGCAGGTATCTGGCGTTTTTCACGAGCCTCGAAGTGTGACGCGAGATGCTCAGGCTAGGCTGAGCATAATTTGACTGGTGTACATCGTGGCCCTCAGATTCCCCTCTCAAAGAAACTAAAGATATACGCCGCCCAAGTTCTGTCTGTCATGCTCTACAACGCTAGCAGCTGGGCAGCTCCTAAATCTTGGAAAAACTAAACTCCTGTTACTGTAAACACCTCCGTAGCATTTCAAAATATGCACTGGCCCCAAGGCATCATATTCAACCAATCTCTCTACGACCGCTGTATGACCACACCCCTATCCATCAAAGTAGACAATGCCCGTTGGACTCTACTCGGTCACATCCTACACAGCCCGGAAAACAACACCGCCTCTTTAGCACTTCATTACGCAGTAGAAGTAGGAGTCGTGTTGGGAGGCCTCAGACCAACCTCTTGAGTTTCATCAAGAACGACCTCAAGCAGTGTGGTCTAACACTCGACAATACGAAAGACCTACACGAGTTGAGACGGCTAGCAACAAATAATAGAGAATGGAGAAAGATGTTCTTATTATGTACCCCCTAGCTTAAATGTTTACTATTAATTGGTGCTTACTGATGTTTTTCAGTATTCAGTGCGACTGACTGGATCTTTAAGATGTAATTATAACTAGTTTAGATTCAGCATAGTTTGATATATACATCGTGGCGCTCCTAATTGTTCTGCAATTAATTGACGTCTCACTCGTCTACTGTCTGCCCTTTTGGGAGTCAAAATACACGTAAAGTGCTTCTAACTGCGCGCCCCGTTTAAAATGCACACTGCGCATTAAAGCACTTGGAGTCTTGGTCTCATTTCATAGAAATGCTTTAAGCACAGAATATTGCTCAACAATTTCCTGCTAAGCAAAAGTTAGCAGGAGACCAGTCACAAATTGTACATTTAAAAATTGTATTTTGCCTGTTTACCCTATTCTGCTAAGCATCATTTTGTTGTGCTTAGCTACTTTTTTTGCTTAAGTAGGTCTATGAAATTACGCCCTGACTGTGACCATGGAGCTGTGACAATCTCGGGTGAATCTGGTCAACAGGGCCCAATTTCATAAAGCATGTAAGCACACAAACTTGCTTAGCACGGAAAACTCTTGCTTAAGAAAAATAGGTTACCGGCCAAAATACCATACAGTTATCATTGCTGTGACTGGTACCCAACTCATTTCTTGCTTAGTAAAGAAATTTGCTGAGCAGAACTTTCTGCTTAACAGCTTTATGAAATTGGGCCCTGGTCAATTGTTTGACCGAACACTTTTAATCCGAGAACAATTACCTTTTGTTAGAAGTGTAAGGGCCATGTCACACCAGGCAGTTTACTGGCAACCAGTTACAGCAATCTCCAAAAAGAAAAGGCATCCACATTTGAAAGTTCACATATTTTTCTTGAGGATCGTAAGACTTTGTCTGAAAAATGACTCAGTGTGCTACCAAAGTGGTCCTGTAGCATGCGCTGCAGTTGGTTGCCTCTAAAGTTGCCTGCAAAAGTTGACCCGTGTGACATATTTGTTAGACCAATTTCATAGAGCTGCTTAAGCACAAAAAGTGGCTCAGCACAGCAACATTATGCTTACCAGATTAAGGTTACCAGCCAAAATACCATGTAACATGTACTGTTGACTGGTATCCAGCACATTTTTGCTAAGCAGAAACTGTTAAAGGGTCTGTATACGTTTGGTAAGCAGTACAGCAGCTTTGGGTAGTATAATGCATTTTGAGAAACTTTTCACTTCGAAGTACTGCGTATATGGAAAAAGATATCACTTTTTATTCCCAAAATTTTGAACCTGAGAAGCGTTACTCTCAGATAGTGTATTCCAATTGCAGATTATTCTTCCTGCGTGGACATAACCGCTCCAGATTTTCGGTAATATCTCAAAAACGCTACCACCTTTTGAAATGAAATTTTCACAGGTTAGTTTTATGGTATATATCTACAACCATATAGGATTGAAACAAAGAGTGGGTTCCAATTACCAAACGTATACAATCCCTTTAAAGAACCTCTCTTTGGTATCCCATTGGTTTCGTACACAAAATCAAATCAAGGACGATCCCTTCTGTTGAGGTCCCTGGTGTCGGGAAAAAAAGTAGAAGGAAATTTGACTTAAAGGCATCGTACACGTTTTGGTAATTACTCAAAATATATATTAGCATAAAAACTTACTTGGTAACGAGCAACAGAGAGCTGTTGATAGTATAAAACATTGTGAGTCACGACTCCCTCTGAAGTAACGTAGTTTTGAGAAAGAGGTAATTTCTCACTAAAATAATAAAAACTTCTTGCAAGTTGTTTTTATTTTTCTAACTGAAAGCACACAAATTTTTACAACAAGGGTGTTTTTTCTTTCATCATTTTCTTGCAACTTCGATGACCAATTGAGCCCAAATTTTCACAGGCTTGTTATTTTATGCATATGTTGGGATACACCAAGTGAGAACACTGGTCTTTGACCATTTCCAAACGTGTACGATGCCTTTAAATCCTGAAAAATAAACAGTAAAGAAAGGAGTCTCAAGACACAGGTGATTTTCTTCTCAGCTCTAGGAACTGTTTTTTACTTGTTCATTTGCAACAAGCGTATCACTGCACAATAAGCACAACAACCAATTACAGTGTAGGACCATAGAGCAAGGACCAACTCTTCTTTGCCTCTTAATCCCACTTTTATAAATGTCCTTTATGAATACATCTAAAATTTGCCTTCTAATTAATTGACAATAACGGTCATTCAAAATTGTCGTTAAGATAAAGAATTCCCCCTTCTATAACACACAAGTTTGCTTTGCACAGAAAATGTTGCTTAGCAGAAAAGAGTTACCAGTCAGAAAGCTACACAAAGAACATGCTTGTGACTGGTTCCCAGCTTCACTTATGCTCAGCAAATAAACTTGTTAAGCCATTATCTGCTTGGCAGATCTTACAAATTTGGCCCAGCACTTTTTTTGAATGGATGATTTTCCGAGTCACCATTACTTTTACTCCACCATTTTGTTTGTTTGTTCTTCAGCACTAAATAAAAACATTCTTGAATACCTACAAAATTACTATCGAGCGAATAAATGAATTACGTCTGAATGATTGAATTAACTATCCATCTTTGCTAAAGAATACTTTTGCTGAATAAAGCATAAACTTAAGGCTTATTTCTTAAAATTAATCTGAAGAGTTTAAAAACTTGGGACTTAAAACTAATTTTCACACACAAATACTCTGATGAGACCGTTTAAAAACTGAACATTGCAAAAAAATAATTGTGACAAAACTAAGCATTACTTGGTTCTCAGGCCATGTCCAGGCTGTGGCTATGGCTACCGCTGTTGCTAAGGGTGTTGCTATGGGCATTCTATGCTTCAACTCATGATACCCTGGTGATCAAGCCACAGACATTAAATCTGACAATGCCTTACTTCAAGTTCTAAGCAGAGTTGTGCCTTCCAAGACAAATAATTAACTTTCAAAAAAGAATTTGCGGCAAAACTTTTATAGTTTTTTTAAAAATTATTTAATGAATTTTGTTGATTAACAAAGAACAATTAACTTAAGCGGGACTTGAACCTGCGCCCTCCGGATTAACGTGCCGGCGCTCTACCAACTGAGCTATCTAGTTGGCGGTCTCCCTACATTGTCAATATCTTTGTTCGAGGGTGCCAGACAGAAGCAATTCAACCTGTAGTTCTGGGATTATTACCCAAGTTAGTATTTACTGTAAACTCAACCACCGTAGTTGAATTTTTTTCTTGCGAAAGATTTCCAGTATTGGATTGTGTCAACTGAAATTATTCAACTGAAATTGCTCAGTCAGTAAGACTTGTTTTGCTGGTGTTTTTGGAAAAACTTGTGTGTGTTGAAAATTAGGGTTCCATTTTTTTTCAGCAAAAATAAATTTGTCTCCTTAAGTGTAAATCCCTCTCACCAATTAAACATCAAAGTAAGATTGCATTGTTCATAAATTTACAAAACACACACTTCAAAAAAAGTTGACGACGGAATTTTGTGTGTGTGTGTGTGTAAATCTTCCGTCACATTTGAATGCATGTTTTTAAGACTAAATGGCTTATAGCGGTTTAATGCTTTGTTGTGATTTGTGCAATGCTTATAAATATTGCCTGGCCGGACAATCTAAATAAGATTAGGGAAGAATACAATTTTCCGAATAATGACAGCATTTACATGTTGTACC
Organism: Plazaster borealis; assembly: GCA_021014325.1. Classification (NCBI taxonomy): domain Eukaryota; kingdom Metazoa; phylum Echinodermata; class Asteroidea; order Forcipulatida; family Labidiasteridae; genus Plazaster; species Plazaster borealis. Next base: position 14,359,291 of record CM037468.1, on the reverse strand, counting down.
AAAAATAACTTAATGCTAGTTAATTCTCCAGAATAAATTTTGACTGTTTTGATAATTAACTGTTTAACTCTTTTGGTAATTACCTATACTATGTAGTTCGGCACAAAAAGTACTTCTAATTTCCTTGCATTCTATTATTTCTTTTAACAAATTTTACATTGAAAAATTCGAGAAAATAAAGAAATTACTTTCCACACTTCTGCAACATGATAAATTCATTGTTTTTGTTTTTACAAGTGCTCGGTTGAATGTGTTGGAATTTAACCCCAAAAATTATTTTTGAAAAAAAGGGGGGGGGTTGTTACCATTTTTCTTTTACAAAGACTCTACATGTTAAGAGGCCCAATGTCATAAAAGCAAAAATTATTGCTAAACAACCACCACAATGTACATTACATGTCATTCTCGTTGGTAACCTACTTCTGCTTACCAAAGATTTGAATGCTTAGCAGCTTTATGAAAATCATCCCAGGCGTTGTAAACAATGCATCAAATTGTACAAGCTTGCTAATTCTACTGAACTTTTTTGTTTTTGTTTTTTTGGGTGCCATATATACACACGTTGACTCATAATTGTGCACTTAATTTTGTAGAAAAAGTGTGATGAAAACTTACTTTCCGCAGTGGATCAAATTTTGTTTTCCTCTTAAATAATCTACAAATCTTATGAATTACTTAGCTCTTTACCTTACAGCTGATTTACACATAGATCTACAAGTTTAAAAAACACACTTTGAATTGTCTAGGATTCAAGAACTTTTGAAGTGTTGGCAGACAGTAAATCGGTTAAAGGAAATAAAATTGGTTGAACGATAGAAAGGAAAGAATGACTAATATCTTCCAAGATATAATTTTAGTGGTACTTGGCCGTAGTTTTGACCGCGTGAGGGCGTACATGTATGTGAAGAGAACGTGATGGAAAACAAGCACATGAAATGGTTTTTTTCTTCATGTTGTTATCATTATTTGTTATGTATTTCATCATTCATGCAAGAAAACAACATACAGGCAGTTAAAAATAGAATGAAACTGTAGTTGAGATGCAAGTTCCCTGTTGAAAGAGCCCTCACGCGGTCAAAAATATGGTCAATTGAACATGGGTCTAATCCAGTGGTGTTTTCAAAACCTCGGTTCGGGCTCCATCTCTGGCTCCAGGATTCGTTTGATGTTGGAAACACCGTGCAATTTCATTTCATTTCATTTCATTTCTTCTGGTTGTGAAGCCAAGGCCTCTCAGAAAAGTGATCACTGTACTAGCCAAGAACCAAATGGAGAGAAGACAAGGAAAGGGAAACCCACGCAGTCAGGTATAAGTCAGGTAGGGACTGAAAACCCAATCCACATAGTGCCCCCGGCGTGATTCGAACCGAGGTCCTAGAGGTGGAAGGTGAGGAAAGATACCACTACGCCAACCTGACCACCAAAATGTACACTGCTCCAAAATTGGAGCCACAGGTAGGCCGCATCCGAATTGGCGACTACAGCTACGGCTACGGCTGTTGCTAAGGGTGTTGCTAAGGACTTCCTATACTTCAATGCATGATGACGCGGAAATCTAGCTGTAGCCGTAGCTGTAGCCGGCATTTCGGACCTGGCCTAAGAGCCGCAGCCCAAGCCAGGGTTTGGAAAAGGCCCAAGCCTGGTCCCAATTTCATGAAGCTGTTAAGCAGAAAATACTGCTTGACAAATTTCTCAGCTAAGCAATAATTGATTGGGGCACCAGTCACAACAATGCAAACTTAATGCAATTTTGGCTGGTAACCTGTTTCTGCTAAGCAATACTTTTCTGAGCTTAGCAAGTTTTTGTGCTTACAGGCTTTATGAAATTGGGCCCCTAATCTGTCCTGTGTGCAAAACCATTGGAGTCCCAGCCTTCTGGTCATCTTTCATCCATTTCAACTTAATATTGAGGCCGTGTCCTGACTATTGGCTTCGGCAGTGGCTATGGTTGGATTGCTGAAAAGTCCTATACTCCATTGTTGTTGCAGCCAAAGACCATAGCCATAACCGTAGCCGCTTGATTCGACCTGTCAAACAAAATAGTCTGGTTCCTTTTTTAAAAGAAATTGCAGATGATTTGTTATGATTGTGGACACGGGAACCTGACTTCAATTTTTTTTTATAGCTACAGCCGTATGTAAGAAGCCAATGTTTTAAAAAAAAACAACCCACATCTCAGAAGAGTGGGGGGTGCGTCGCTGGTGTTTCTAGTTCCTGCTGCCAAGACTTCCGTCTCCTCAGACTTCCGACCCACCGTTCACAATTCAAAACATTCTTGATTACACAACAAGATTAATAAATAAATAACAACAATAAGAACTTGAAAATTAATGAAAAATAGGCCTGCACGAATAAACAACAGAAACATCCGATAAATGCATAGTATTCACTACTTTTTAAAAGTTGTATAAATAACCAACTTTTTCTAAAACCATAAATATCACCTCGTAGCCCATTGCAAAGTTTCTGTGAAATCGGCTACACATAAATCACAATAATAAACAAATATTCCTCTGAAAAAAAATTATTATGCAAATTAATCAATCATGTGGTACGGGTTATCCGACCAATCACAGATGCTCTTTTATAATTCGTGGAATAGGTTACACCTAAATCCAGATCACTTATTATCTAATAAATAATTAACAAAAACAAAAAAACCACTAATATTTATTTCTATTTTACACAGTACTGAATTCAGAGAAGTGCAATTGATCCTTTCTTATTTATTTCATCTTGTGGCAGTTAAATATGTACAACGTACTTTCTATTTTACACAAACATTAAAAAAAACTAACAATTTTTCTGGCTTTATTGTTAATTCGCAATTTCGCGATGCTGAAAACATTAATGTTTGAGCCAACACCTGTGAATTTGATAAAACCATGATTTGAAGGTAACAGTGAATACAAATAAAGTTAAATATGACGTGGCAGTTACACTATATTTAACAGTTTAGTGCTCGCTCCCAAACACAAGAATATTTTATATGCAGAGTCTGGCGCCCTCTTACGTTGAGCATTACCATGCGCATAACTGATTAGTAGTCTGGTACTTTGTTTGGATGACATCAATTAGGGGCAGTTGCGATTTTGGAGACAGATTTCATCACATGACATGCATTACTACTTGGGAGTTGATAATGGTAAAAGTTTCAAACAAAATCCAAATATCGTGCCACACTAATTCATATCTTACTGACGTTTGACTGATTTTACTGCCTTCGTGTTGCATACCATTGGAGAGATCTTTTCTAAAAGAATCCCCAAAATATAACTTTCAATCTTGAGAAGAAACAAATTAAACCTTGAATTCAAAATGTATTTATCTTGACAATAACAGTCTCTTGTTAACAGGTTTGATGATTTTTAGTAACACAATGTCACGTTGACGAGTAACACAAAAGAAGTTGTGTTCCAATTCCAGGTGACCAGGTGAAGAAACTAAAACTGCTGCTTAACTATTTCACTTTCAAAAATAATCTCAGCGAAAGCGTTACCAACTCTTGACTTGATTGTTTTTGACTGAAACTCTCCAACCAGTTTTTTATTCCTGCTCCAAGGCGAGAAGGTCGCAAGAGCACTTGACAAAGTTACTCCTAACCCTTTACGGGATGAATCCACTCTCACAGGCATTACAATCCAAGTGTACTCATGTTACAATCCACGAGTACTCATGTTACAATCCATGAGTACTCTTGTTACAATCCATGAATTTCTGTTACAATACATGAGTACTCTCGTTACAATCTACAGCAACTCACGTTAGATTGACCACAGGTTTCATGATTTCCGTGACCTGTTCTGGTGGAACTCTTCACTGAGAACAGCAAACCTCAATGAATCAAAAGTGACAACAACAAAAATCCCTCGGGAAAACCCAATGTTCTGACTCCTGAAGGGTCGGTCATTGTAACGCGAGTCATGATGGGTTCGTTACGGAATCCTAAACCTGTGGACTGAGTTTACACGACTGGCGCACAGGCATTACAAATGCGGATCGACTTTGCCTTAATCGAGTCTCACGCACAGCCTCTCTGGTATGATGGATTTAAGCCAAGGGGGTAGGGGTTAACAAAAACGGATCCAAGACGTGGTAGAAGGTTAGAGAGTGGCCATGGACTGAATCCAGACCGTCTTACGTTGCTCCTTATCGACCACCTTCTTGATTTTTGTACAAACACTCGCAAGATTTCCTCCTGCAACGATGTCTGCAAAGAAACAAAAATAAGGAAAACAATATGAATGAGAAACCAAAACTTCCTGACAAGGTTACGACCCCAAATTAAGTAGGATTTTAAACTTTGCATGGTGGTAGTACCGGTACAATCAAGTGAGGTTTGCAGTGGCACCATAAGTAAAAATCTCTTTTGAGTAGTGGCGGTTCTGGCAAGAACCGGTGGTTTGACAACTTGACATTTCGATCAGTATGCTCTGATCATCTTCAGGAGGTAGAGGACGATCAGAGCCTACTGATCAAAATGTCGAGTTGTCAAACCATCGGTTCTTCTCAGAACCACCACTACTCAAAAGAGATTTTCACACATGGTGCCAGCGCAAACCTCACCTGACCCCAATTTACTTGCAAAACTAAAAAATTGTGATGTAAAACAGCACCTGCAACGATGTATGAACAAAGTATGTGATTGGTATCTACTGAAATCTCTTTTGAGTCCTTTCTGATCTGAGCTGACTGGGTTTCTCTAGGTCTTATAAGTCCGTTCTGATCTGAGCTGACTAGGTCTTTCTAGGTCTTATAAGTCCGTCCTGATCTGAGCTGACTGGGTCTTTCGAGGCCATATAAGTCCTTTCTGATCTGAGCTGACTGGGTCTTTCGAGGCCATATAAGTCCTTTCTGATCTGAGCTGACTGGGTTTCTCTAGGTCTTATAAGTCCGTTCTGATCTGAGCTGACTGGGTCTCTCTAGGTCTTATAAGTCCGTTCTGATCTGAGCTGACTGGGTCTTTCTAGGTCTTATAAGTCCTTTCTGATCTGAGCTGACTGGGTCTTTCTAGGCCTTATAAGTCCGTTCTGATCTGAGCTGACTGGGTTTCTCTAGGTCTTTTAAGTCCTTTCTGATCTGAGCTGACTGGGTCTTTCTAGGTCTTATAAGTCCTTTCTGATCTGAGCTGACTGGGTTTCTCTAGGTCTTATAAGTCCGTTCTGATCTGAGCTGACTGGGTCTCTCTAGGTCTTATAAGTCCGTTCTGATCTGAGCTGACTGGGTCTCTCTAGGTCTTATAAGTCCTTTCTGCTCTGAGTTGACTGGGTCTTTCAAGGTCTTATAAGTCCTTTCTGATCTGAGCTGACTGGGTCTCTCTAGGTCTTATAAGTCCGTTCTGATCTGAGCTGACTGGGTCTTTCTAGGTCTTATAAGTCCTTTCTGATCTGAGCTGACTGGGTCTTTCTAGGCCTTATAAGTCCGTTCTGATCTGAGCTGACTGGGTCTCTCTAGGTCTTATAAGTCCGTTCTGATCTGAGCTGACTGGGTCTTTCTAGGTCTTATAAGTCCTTTCTGATCTGAGCTGACTGGGTCTTTCTAGGCCTTATAAGTTCGTTCTGATCTGAGCTGACTGGGTCTCTCTAGGTCTTATAAGTCCGTTCTGATCTGAGCTGACTGGGTCTCTCTAGGTCTTATAAGTCCGTTCTGATCTGAGCTGACTGGGTCTTTCTAGGTCTTATAAGTCCTTTCTGATCTGAGCTGACTGGGTCTTTCTAGGCCTTATAAGTCCGTTCTGATCTGAGCTGACTGGGTTTCTCTAGGTCTTATAAGTCCGTTCTGATCTGAGCTGACTGGGTTTCTCCAGGTCTTATAAGTCCGTTCTGATCTGAGCTGACTGGGTTTCTCTAGGTCTTATAAGTCCGTTCTGATCTGAGCTGACTGAGTTTCTCTAGGTCTTATAAGTCCGTTCTGATCTGAGCGGACTGGCTCTTTCTAGGCCTTATAAGTCCTTTCTGATCTGAGCTGACTGGGTCTTTCTAGGTCTTATAAGTCCTTCTGCTCTGAGCCGATGATTTGTGTTTAAGAAGCTCTATTTAATTGGGCCCTGGGAGCAAGTATCTTTTTGAGTTTTTCCTTTTACCTGAGAAGAGCGGTCGGCATTCTTGCTCCAGCTTCTGGGCTTGTTCAAACAGCTCCTTGGCAAGTCTGTTGGTGACCCTCTCTGGGATGTAGTGAGGATCCTTCTGCTCTCTGAAACAAGATGAGATTAACATAAGGCCACATAAATAAAAGAAATTGTTGGTCTGTTGGTGACCCTCTCTGGGATGTAGTGAGGATCCTTCTGCTCTCTGAAACAAGATGAGATTAACATAAGGCCACATAAATAAAAGAAATTGTTGGTCTGTTGGTGACCCTCTCTGGGATGTAGTGAGGATCCTTCTGCTCTCTGAAACAAGATGAGATCAACATAATAAATAGTCGCAGTATAGATTTTTTCTTTTCCAGAACAGGGTATTTCTTTATTTTATTTAATTTTGATAAATGTTAGGCCACATAAAAAAATAAAATTGTTGATCGTCCCCGCCCGACTCTACAAAACCCCCCAACCCCAATTTTTTTTTTTTTAATAATAAAAAACGGTATTTTTAATGATCTTTTCAGTCAAACTTGGCTCCCAGATTTTTGTTTAGCTGATATTTTTTCAAAATCCAAAGGTCGGAAACAGATGATTGAAGAAAGATTATTCATGTTCGCAAAACAAGAAAAATTCTTCAAATATTTACTTAGGCTGCGTTTCAGTTTTTTGAAAATGTTTACAGAAAATGTCATCTAGGATTTGAAAGGGTTTAACAAAACAATTGAAAACATCAAAATCACACAAACCCTTTGTTTTATAGTGATTATGATGATATCTTTATTCTTTATTTCATATTTTGCCATGTCAAAAAAACAAAAAAAACAATAAAAAACCGCCCTCCCTCCCCCACTTCCCATCAAAAAAGGACGATCAACAATTTTTTTTTTATGTGGCCTTAGCTGTGTAAAGAAGCCTGCTGGAATTTTGAATTAATTTTGGGTTGAATGAAGAAAAATTGACAGAACTTGCGAACCTCCCGGATTAACGTGTCGACGCTCTGCTGGCACTGGTTACCTGTTTGTGCTTAAGCAAGATTTGTCTGTGCTCAGCAAGTTTGTTGTGCTTACAGGCTTGACAAAATTGGGCCCATGGAAACTTTACTGCAGTAACGCTTCTCAGATTCAAATTTCGAGGATAAAAAGTTCTTCGAAGTGAAAATTTTCTAAAAATGCATTATACTATCCAAAGCTGCTGTACTTCTTACCAAGTAAGTTTTTACTGCTATTAATTTTCAGAGTCATTACCAATTGTATACAGACCCTTTAAATCGGCTTTGCGTAATATCTTCCGAATGGATTACTTACTTGATTTGTTTTGCCGATTTGAAACGGATGAATATCACGATCGGATACAGCTGTAGAATCTGCAGTCGCTCGCTGACATACGGGGATACCCCATCAAGTACACAATGGCAACCCTGCGAAGAGCCAAATATTCCGATACTTACTTAAACTGAAAATCATAAGCTTAGGCTCCTCTAGTGACCTGGACCCAATTTCATTAAGCTGTTTAGTAGAAAATTCTGTTCAGCAATTTCTTTTTGCTAAGCAAGAAATGAGTGGGGTACCAGTCACAGCAATGGTAACTGTATGGTATTTTGGCTGGTAACCTATTTTTTCTTAAGCAAGAGTTTTCTGTGCTTAGCAAGTTTTTGTGCTTACATGCTTTATGAAATTGGGCCCAGGACCCAATTTCATAGAGCTGCTTAGGCACAAACAAACTGTTGCTTACCAGAATAAGGTTACCAGCCAAATGACCATGTCACATGTACAATTTGTGACTGGTGTCCTGCTCATTTCTGCTTAGCAGATAAATGTTGAGCAATATTTTCTGCTTAAGCAGCTCTATGAAATTGGGCCCAGAAACTTATTTCTGGCATTAAATTCACTGAAAATTTTCTGCATGCTCCGCAAAAAAATGATTTCGGAACAGAAAACTGTTTCACAATGAAAACGCTTCATAGCTTAACCTAAAGGCAGGGTATACTTTTGGTAATTGTCGAACACCAATATCCTCCCTTGGTGTATCTCAACATATGCATAAAATAACAGACCTGTGAAAATTGGGGCTCAATTGGTCATCGAAGTTGCAAGAAAATAATGAAAGAAAAAAACACCCTTGTTGCATAGAATTGTATGCTTTCAGATGCCTGAGAAAGGCTTCATACCTGAAACTTTTCTCAGATTAAAATGTTTGGGTGGAAAATTACCTCTTTCTCTAAAACTACATTACTTCAAAGGGTGTCGTTTCTGACAATGTTTTATAATATCAACAGCTCTCCAGTGCTCTTTACTGAGTAAGTTTTTATGGTCATTCATTTTTTGAGTAATTACCAAAGGTATATCAGGGTTCTCTTGTGGCGTGTCGTGGCCGAGCGGATAAGTACACCGAACTCAAGCTCTGGTGTTTCTGATCAGCAGAGTGTGGGTTCGAATCCCAGTCGTGACACTTGTGTCCTTAAGCAAGACACTTAACCACATGCTTCGTCCTTTGGATGGGACGTTAAGCCGTAGGTCCCGTATGTTGTGTAATGCACGTAAAAGAACCCAGTGCACTTATCGTAAAGAGAAGGGGTTCGCCCCGGTGTTCCTGGTTTGATTGGCTGCATATTGTGCCACAGCACCTTGTAAACCATTACATGGTGCTATGCAAAGGAATATGTCTCATACTTCAACACGTAACTCCACTTACCTTGTAGGAAAAATAATGAGCGCTTTGAGACACCCATCGGGAGTATAAAGCGCTGTATAAGAACTGCGTATTATTATTATTATTATTATTCTCCCCAGATTTTTTCAAAACTGTCCGGGCATTCTGGACCCAAATTTGTGGATGTTTGGAATTGAAACAAGGTCTTCGGAATGTTTCCTTCTTGGTGTTTATCTTGGTAATAAAAGCCCTACTGTGCAATCAGTAGCGTTCTATATGGTTTTCTCTCGCATTTTTTGTCAAAAAAAATAAAATAAAATTGCACATCTGCCGAAATTTGCACGATACACTAGCTTGTGCATGGGGAGAACCCTGGTTTACCCTCCCTTAAAGCTGAACTGCTCGTTGCGTTACCTTCTTAGTGATTTCTTTGACTGCCGCAGACTGGATGCATTCAAAGTGGCTGTCTCGACGCTGGTAGTCCACGTAGACATTATCATCAAGATCCTTCTGCATGATTTCCGAGGACGTCCGAACCGTTTCTAGAAGAAGAGGGACAAACAACAACAAGATTTGTACTCATCATGCAAAATGAAAGGAAGGAAATCTGCTGAGTCATCGCACCTCCAGACACCAGTCACACGTACCAAGACAAATGGTCATCGTTCTTTCTCACATGCATCACCTGGGCACAATTTCATAGAGCTGCTTAAGCAGAGAATTATGCTTAACACCTCTCTGCTAAGCAAAAATAAGCAGGATACCAGTCACAAATTGTACATGTGACATGGTACTTTGGCTGGTAACCTTATTCTGGTAAGCATAATTTTGTTGTGCTTAGCTACTTTTTTGTGCTTAAGCAGCTCTATGAAATTGGGCCCAGGGGCCAATTTCATAGCGCTGCCTAACGGTAAGCAAATTTTCTAGCCAACTATAGCAGACAAATTTGCTTAAGCGTAAGCCTATTTCACAGGTTAGCAAGAAAATTAGGCGGTCACCTTGCCATGGATTTGCATTGTTACGTCATTCATTTTCATACAGTAAGCACCGGAAGGTTAGCATGCCTTTTCCTGTGCTTATGGTAAGCAGCGCTATGAAATGGAAACTCGTACAGTAAGCACAAAATCGTCCGTAAAGCAACTCTATGAAATCTGCCTCTGGTGATCGAAGTGCTTAACAAGGAAAAATTAATACAAAATACAGAAATTACCAAAATTACATACGGAAGCTTTAACACGAAAGCAGCAGAAACAACCGTTGACTACTGGAATAGATGGGTTTTTATCAGGGACTGGAACTGATTGTCAGTCTGCCTTGGCAGTTTTTACGTAATGTGGCAGTTTTTACTGTTAAGCGGCTCTATGAAATTGGGTCCTGTGTGAGGCGCTACATAAAAGCTGTGTATTAATATTATTATTCGTTGATTCAATAAACAAATCTAAGGAACGACGTAATAAAAACAACAACAAGAAATTTATTATAAGAAAACATGATATGAGGACGACTTAAAGTAAAAGAAGAGCCTCTTACTTGGTCGGCATCTGTTGTATTTGTCCGGTGACTCATCAACAATTTTAGCAGCTACTCGTTCAGAGAGTGGGCCGAGTAAAACCACCGGCCGCTTGATGTGAACTGGCGATAAAACAACGTAGTTTTTATTTGCAATGATTTCCACACACCAATGAGATTGACAACATTATATTTGGTACTGTGATGAAATAGTCCACAATGAATATTCCTGGCTTGTGATGGAGACGGGAGCAGGCTAGTCGAAACTTTCATTTTTTCTCATTTAATTTCATTTCATTTATTCTGGTGTGAAGCCAAGGACTCTCAGAAAAGTGAACTTAAGCACTGCACTAGCCAAGAACCCAATGGAGAGAAGACAAGGAAGAAAGTTTAGGTTTTAGATGTGGGAGAAAAACCCCAAAGAATTATTCCAGGGAAACCCACGCAGTCAAGTAGGGACTGAAAACCCAATCCACATAGTGCCCCTGGCGTGATTTGAAGGCGAGAAAGATACCACTACGCCAACCCGACCACCCAAAGAGAAAATCCAATAGGGTTCTTGTAAGAAGTAAAAACCAAATCATGGTTCTTGTAAGAACCATATCATGGTTCTTGTAAAAACCATATCATGGTTCTTGTAAGAAACATATCATGGTTCTTGTAAGAACCACATCATGGTTCTTGTAAGAAACATATCATGGTTCTTGTAAGATATATCGCGGTACTTATAAGAACCTTACCACGGTTCTTATAAGAACCATACCACGGTTCTTATAAGAACCATATCCAGTAACGGTTCCTGTAAAGAAACTGGAGGCCATTGCCGCTCTTTGCGTTTACATCACAGCTGATTTTGATTGGTCAGTTTGCATCGGTTATTTCTTTGTTCATGAATTTTTATTTTGTACAAAATCACAAGTTGAAACGAAATAATCAAAGTTGATGAAATTTGAAGGATTGGATTTTCTCAGAAAACAATATTTAAGCAATCTGTTTCAAACATAATAACTTACAGTCCAAAGGCTCAACTCGCAGGTATGTTGGCATGACGGCCTCTGTCAATTAACAAACAAGAAAGGAAATTACAGTGGACAAATTTGCAGATACTTGTCAAAAATGTTCAAACTTAGAGGTACGGTCATCAATTGGTTTTTGTCAACGTATTGCTGATTTATTGGCAAATTTATCAAGAAAGATACAATGAAACTTTCAGCTGAATACAGTGTCTACTTGTTGAGAAAACGGCAACAAAATGTAATGGTATTTTCACAAGAACTTGGATCCTTCAAGTAAATTGAGATCAACTATTTTAAGCCATTCATAGAGCTGCCAACATTTGCGTCTTGCTATCAGGGAGATTTTGTACAACAATCAGGGAGATATTTAGAATTACATTCAACATCAAAGGGGAAAGTTTCCATAATCAGGAGATTGTCAAATGTGTTCATCAGAACATGGAAAAATTGGTTTATTTTCAGGGAACTTTCTGCAGAAACAGGGAGAGTTGGCAGATCTGGATCATTCAACAGCATGGGCTTTGTAGAGTGGCATAACTGTACACAGAACTATCTGTGTACTGTGTAGATGCATTCTCTTACATGATATCATATTACAGGCTGGCATAACTTATCTATCATGTGGATGATAATGAATGGTCTGACAGTAGGAGAGTTGTAACGACTAGTGCCATTCAAGAACTGACTTCCGCAAACAGTCAACCTTACCTTCTTGTATCGGTACATCCGTCACAGATCCCTCGCTGTGCTCCTTGCTGTCCGAGTTGTTGCGTTGGTGTTTCTTGCGACGGAAGAGACTCCGCCGGGCGGGGACGGTGTTCCGTTTTGAGGAGGCACTGCGAAGCTCCTCCTCCTGCAGGCCTTGGGAGATGCTGCGCTTACGGGCTTGGTCCTTCTGAAGCCTGTGATAGGATGTTACAATAAATAATGTAATCCATGACTTCAGCCGTGTTCGCATTGGATTTGTTGAGGGGTAAACTAACTAATAAAATTGGTAACTTGACCATTTTAAAATCCAGTGCAAACAGCCCAGGAAAAATGAATTTCCCCCTCCAAAAAACCAATGCTGTGCCTGGTTTCTTTTTTATAGCACTTTATTAAACCCCTAGGAGTGTATAAAGTGCTAATTATTTGTTTTTCAACAGGATAAACAAAGCTACGTTTTAAATTATGAGACCCATTTATGTAGCACCTTATAAGGGTTTACAAGGTGCTGCGGCGCATTCAGCAGCCACTGCCAGAAACATCGGGGAAAACCCCTTCTCTTATCGATAAGTGTAACTGGTTTTTTTTATGTGCATTACACAACACACGGGACCTACAGCCTTACGTCCCATCTGAAAGACGAAGCATTAATGGTTAAATGTCTTGCTTAAGGACACAAGTGCCACAACCGCGACTCGAACCCACATTCAGAAACACCAGAGCTTGAGTCCAGTGTGTCTGACCACTCGGCCACGCCACGCCACGCTGTGCCATCTCTTTAACACCTTCAACTTACAGGGTCTTGCTGGGGATCTGTCCACAGGTAGTCTTCTTGCCAGAGGGGTCCAACAGCCACGCAGTCCAGACGCCAAGTATGCCGTTATACATGGTGTCGTCCACGTACAGTATATCGTCCTTCTTGAAGCTCAGCTGGTCCTCCGTCTCCGACTGGTAATCCACCATGGCGCGGATGTATAGGGAATCACCGTGCTGATCCTGTACCTTGTTGAATTCTGTTACCATGACAACGTAGGAATATTTGTATCACTTGCAAACTTACATATGAACTGTCTTTTATGAGGGGTGACTTTCATAAAAAAACGAATAAATGAATAAATAAAATAATTGAACAAAATACTGAATTGAGAGGCTATATGGCAGTACACTTATAACATAACAATGAACATTTACAAGGTTACCAGCTAAAATACCATTTCACATGTAGCATCTGTGACTGGTATCCTGCTTATTGTTGCTTAGCAGACATTTTTAAAGCAACATTTTCTGCTTAAGCAGCTCTATAAAATTGGGCCCAGGTCCAAATTCATAAAACTGTTAAGCAACAAAAAATTGCTTAGGATAGAAAAAATGGTTCCCTTCTGGTTTTGACTTAGCAGAAAAAAAGTGCTAAGCATAATTTTCTGCTTAACAGCTTCATGATATAGGGAAGAGGTTGTGAAGGGACTTACTTCCTATGTTATACTGTGCCAGGATGGTGACTTTTTCCGTAGGTTTCTGTAGCTCAGTAGCTGCTTGTTCTGCTGTTGCACACCGCAAGTCAACACCATTAAACTGTGGGTTGCAAAGTACAGTCAATCATTAATAAGAATAATAACATTAACTAGACATATAATGTTTTTACAATGAAAACTTAAAGGCACTGAATACGTTTGGAAATTGTCAAATACCAGTGTGCTCTCTTGGTGTATCCCAACATATGCATAAAATAACAAGCCTGTGAAAATTTGGGCTCAATCGGTCTTCGAAGTTGCAAGAAAATGATGAAAGAAAAAACACCCTTGTTGTACAAATTTGTGTGCTTTCAGATAGGTAGCGAGAAATAACCTCTTTCTCAAAAACTACGTTACTTCAGAGGGAGTCGTTTCCTACCATGTTTTATACTATCAACAGCTCTCCATTGCTTGTTACCAAGTAAGTTTTTATGCTAATATTTATTTTGAGTCATTACCAAACGTGTACGATACCTTTAAGGCTGTTCTGATTGAAAGCATTACAATAAGGTAGCTCTAGTATTCTGGAGTAAATCTCACTACATTTTTAAAGCATCTAACACAATAAACAAATTTTCCTTTGAAGATACAGTGCGAGAAAGACGACCATTACAGTATTAATCAGTAAAGTTAAACAGTACAATTTTCCCCACAAGATCAAAAGACACCAAACTGTACCTCTAGGATTTGGTCGCCAACTTGTAGGCCATTGGGTTTGGCCGCCACTCCATCTGGCTGGACCTCGTAGACGAAAATCCCCACGACGTTCCCGCCGAAGACACCCACGCCGAGGCTGTTACCACTCTTCTCTAGGAACACAAAGCGCGGCTCGCTGGGCGATGGCAGATTCTCATCCTTGGGGGCGCTTTAATAAAAACAATTTTTAAAAAAGCAATTTAGTGGACTGGTTATTTTTGAAGTTGAAATATACAATTTTTGGTTGAATGAAGAAAAAATGACAACCTGTGACCTCCAGATAAATGTGCCATCGCTTTTCCCAACTGAGCTATCTAGCACTTATGTTGGTGGTCTCCCTATTTTGTCAATAACTTTGTTCAGGGGTGCCAGTCAGAAGCCATACAACCTGTAACTGCCGTACAGCCAGGGATCACACCAAAGTTAACGATGCAACCTGGGAAGCGGCAGCAGAGGGATCACCTTAAGGGGATGCAACTTTTTATTTTCAAAAGGAAAGAGTCACTTCATCGGTGACCTCTTGATCAATAAAAGCATGAAACTGCCATTACTGACAATGGCCCAATTTCATAGAGCAGCTTAAGCACAAAAAGTAGCTAAGCACAACAAAATTATGCTTACCAGAATAAGGTTACCAGCCAAACTACCATGTTACATATACAATTTGTGACTGGTATCCTGCTTATTTCTGCTAAGCAAAATATTGCTAAGCAATATATTCTGCTTAAGCAGCTCTTATAGCAATGAGCCGATGAATTACTACATTCATATGATCGCGACTTCTGTCGTAGTTGCGACTAATTGACATAGTCTCAACTTATTGATGTGCCACTACTCGAGTAGTGAATTTCACTAGTCACCCCAGGCTGACTGACCTGTAGATTCGGCTAGCTCTTGGCGTCGGGGGAGTCATCGTTCCCGTATCGGAGCAGACCTCTGATTGAGGACGGCTTGGCAAGGGGGAGTTGTTCCCCGGTGTGGAGGTAGGGGTGACATCTTCACTGTCACAAACAGAATGGCGCTGCAAATCTGTGGAAAGAAATACATGATAAAATAAAAGCAATTTTTGAATGAAGTTTAGAGCTAATAACAAAAACAAACCTCTACACGACAAAATCATATTTCTTTTTTTTTGCTGACTGTTCTTCATTTACTTCTTGATCAACATTTGCATCTTGCAATCAGGGAGATTTTGTACAACAATCTGGGAGATATTTAGAATTACATTCAACATAGGGAGATTTTTAAATTTGTTCATCAGTACATGGAAAGATTGGTCCCAATTTTATAGAGCTGCTTGAGCACAAAAAGCAGCTCAGCACAAAATAAGTATGCTTACCAGAATGAGGGTACCAGCCAAAATACCATGTCACATGATAAAACTTATCACTGGTATCCTGCTCCTTTTTGCTTAGCAGAAAATTTGTAAGCAATATTTCCTGCTGAAGCAGCTCTATGAAATTGGGCCTTGATCGTTTCCAATACTAATTATGAGATTGTATTTGATTGGAGACTTACTCTGAATGTTATACATGACCTTCATGCTGATGCTATTACCGCCTTGGCTCAGGATGATGGCTGCCTGATCGTACGTTGCTTGCCGTAGATTCAGTCCGTTAAACTACAAAATAAAAACCACAAGAACAACGGAATTTTAAGACCACCGTGTTTTGTCTGTCACTCTTTAAACAGGCATGATATTTAGTCCTTGTGCAAAAAAGTAGGAACATTTCATCGAGTACAAGGGCAGACCTACATTTCACAAGGTGTAGGCTTTAAAAGACTTTTTAGGACAATTTTTTAGATTTTTTCAAGGGCAAAAAAAAAAAATTCAGAAATCAGACTGAGGTAGGACGAATATTATGACTGGTTAAAGTAATGCACATAAATAATGTTCGAATACGCGCAGGAATTGCACAATCCCTTGCATTGGCCGCTGATGTCAAACAACCGAAACGTGCGCGCGTGTACGCGCTGCGCACGACTCTCAGCCAATGATAGCTCTTCATTGACCTCAGTGAGGGCCCTGTTTTGGGATAGTGACGTCATATGCAATGGGTCTATTATGCAAGCCCTACTCACTCACACAAATAAACTAAACAAATAAAACTATACAATAGCCCTTATGCATTGACGTAGCAAAGCCGCCATCTTAGAGGTAAACCCATGATGAAACAATGGATAACGCACAGATTTGTACAAACGTAGCACAGGATGGCCGATGAGCAACTTTCTTTTGACCTCTAGCCGAGGACGCCCTACTCAAAAGACATCATATGCATAAGGTCTATTTCACTTTTAGGCTGACTTTCTCTTAAACATGAAGACAGGAATGAAGGGGATGTTTTGGGTTGCATGGGTGGGTAAAGTGTTCGCCTCTCGCCACTGTAGCCCTGGCTCAATTCCAGATTTGAAGGGCCATATGTGAGTAGAGTTGTGCGTTGGTTCTCGGAAAAATCAAACACTTTCGATCTCAGGCTGTGCTCAGATATGGGTCGATGAGGCTGGCTGCCAAAGGCCCCTCGCATGCCTGCTTCTCAAACTTTGTAGCCGCGTTCTTTGCAATTCACCTTCTCAGCTGCGAGTATGGACGATTAACCTCCCAATTATTATTATTATTACAATTATTTTGGCACTGATGCACCAAGCACTCACCTCAAGAATCTGGTCTCCATACTGTAACTCAGCCCTCGCTGCTAGACTGCCAGGAGTGACCGTATGAACGAAGATGCCTCCTTGGTTACCTTGGATAATTCTGATACCGAGGGGCTCGGTGCTCTTCTCAATCTCGATAATGCGGGTCATGGAGCTGAAAAAAAGAAAAAGAAATTTGTCTTCTTAATAATAGTAATAATAATAATAATAACAAGTTCTTATATAGCGCATTTTACAATAAAAGTCTCAATGTGCTTTACATTATAGTGCCTTGGTCATTGGGCCAATATTATTCCTTTAACCTTTCTCAGCTCCCTGGGGAGTATACAGCCCTGGGCAACCATGGCGCTCCGAAGGCTTTTTCAAACACAATATCAACCTCTACCCTCGCAGGTACCCATTTATACCTCTGGGTGAAGAGAAACAATTATAGTTAAGTGTCTTGCTCAAGGACACAAGTGCCATGACCGGGATTCGAACCCACAACCTGATGGCTAACCACCAGAACTTGAATTTGACGCTCTTAACCGCTCAGCCACGACACCTTCTTAGAAGTTCCTCTTTCACCAAATTTCAAACAAGGTGAATTAACGGCGGGCAAAAAACATTGTCTTTGACGGTACTTATCCGCTGGCTGTCCTAAACTAATTTTGACAAGGTCCCTAAATGAAGTGAAATGAAATGAAATGGAGGCCATGGCTTCCGTAGCCTCCCTGTAAATTCCACGCCAGCATATAGATCATGTACCAATCTCTTTTGAAAAGGGTTGTGGCTCTCCAGTCGAATTTCCTTTTTGTTTTTACAGGACTCTGACGTAGTGAATAATGCAGTTCTTTATCCCACATCATGTAGGGCTAAAACTACGACTTACCCTTCACACTCTCTTGTCACGCTAACACCCGGCTCTGAGAAGGAACTGACCGAACCACGCCCGGAGGAACTGACCGAGAAGGTGCTGTGTATACTGAGGGAGATCGGGCTGTCCCGTCCTCCAGAGCTGGACAAGGAGACAGACCCTGCAGAGAGATAAAAAGAACACGTGCTGGATCTTAAAAATCATATTCAGAAAAAGGTGACAAGAAAATGAATTCTCTTAAAAGTTTGTTGGTAGTAGAAAATGTCTCAAAATGTCTGAACGGTAGGAATGCTCTTACTGGATCAATAAAGTATTCCAGTGGGCATACATGGGACAGTCCGAACATTGGAATGTTCACAAAGGGTCTACTAGGTGCTGAGGCGCATTCAGCAGCCACTGCAAGAAACACCGGGGCAAACCCCTTCTCTTAGCGACAAGTATAACTTGGTTTTTTTGTGTCCGTGCATTACACAACACAAGTGTCTTAGCAATTACCCCTAACCACCCTGACAAAATCAAACAGATGGTTTTGTTGAAATTTGGATGGTTTAGTACTGTGAAAAGTACCCAGTAAATCACAGTCCAGAAGCACAGGACCTGTTGGAGTATGATGGGTTGTGTACTGTTCCAGTACATAAACTGTTGGAGTATGATGGGTTGTGTACTGTTCCAATAAGTAAACTGTTGGAGTATGATGGGTTGTGGAAGCTTTCTGGTAGAAATGCTAAGGGGGTTAGGGTTAAATGAGGACACAAGTGTCAAGACTGGGACTCAAACTGACCCTCTGCTGATTAGAAACACCAGAACCTTGAGTCCGGTGCTCTTAACCGCTCGGCCATGAGACGCCATTAATCATTATCTCTACCTAGTTCCCTGTGTGCAATAGCAATCATGGATACTGATTCTCACGTATCAGAATGGGATCAGACTAATTTTCCCTTCCAGCCTCAGTTTGGTTAATACATTTATTTGGTTGAAGGGCTCAATCTCACCCTTCTCAACGGATCCCGTCGATAAGCAAGGTCCCGGACTGATGTGATAAACCGGCGTCATCCAAATCCTCTTCTCCCTCTTCTTGGGAAATGTGTCGTACCCTTCCTGGGCGTTGGGATAGCCAGAACGGGCTGGGGGATCAAAATCAAAGCTTTGGTTGGAGTTCCTCCGGCTGTCATTCTGGAAGCTCCTTGGGGTGGCTGGGAGCGAAGCCCGGGACGGGGACCGCTCCTCGTCCTGGGTCGACGAGGAGGAGAGCGAATGGTTCGAAGAAGCGTACGGAGGCATGTAGATTGGAGGATGAGCCGGGCGGCCTGGCCTGTTGGAATTGTTCAGCGCCTGACTGTGAACTTTGAAGCAGGGGACCGAGTTCTGGAGACGGACAACGTGGGTCACGGCTGGCTGCGAGCGAAACTCAAACTGTTGTGACATCGAGGATGGGGGGTTCTCCCACGGTCTGACTCCAGCGCTGTGGGGTGGCGGTGTTATGGGTGAGTAGGAGGCAAGTTCGAGCTGAGTGGGACGCTGGACACGCCGGCGTATTGCACTTTTAGATTCCGGGGTGTGGTGCTGGGCGTGGGCGATCGACGGGCTTGAGATGGGTCTGAATTGCATGGAGACTTGGGCAGTCTGCTGTGCGCTCACAACGGTATAGTCCACGCTGGTGTCTGGCAGGGACCCGGCCGGGTAATGCATCCCGGAGGAGTGGGTGTCCCGGTTATTGTTCTTATTGGCCCCGTCGTTGAAATCGCGACTGGGTGACGACGCCCTGTGAGTTTGACTCGAGAGCTTCTGTACTGATTGTCCATGCGACTGGGGGTTGGTCTCGGGCATGCCTTGGCCCCTGTGCTCAGTAGAGGAAGACGAAGACCTCTTATGCCTCATGGAGGCTTTCAAAGACGAGTTGCGACTTGGAGGTTTTGGAGGAACCATCTCGACGTCTCCTTTCCGTTCACTTTGCACATTTTCATAGGAGGGGTTCATCACTGGAATGGTAGTTTCACGTTTTTGTTTTTTCCTGTTGGCGAGGTAGACCTCTGGAGGGCCTCGGGATTTTGGCCAGGTGCTGTTTTCTTTATGTTGTTCTGCATGCCCGCCACCGCGATAAAACTCCCCGCGTTCTGTGTAAGGGTCCACCCTTGGGCTACCGTCGCGTTCCCTTCGGATAATATTCATGGCTGGGGAAGTCTTGTACTCCTGAGGGCCAACCAAAGTGGCTTTCTGTGGTGGAAAGTTCTCCTTTGAGTCTTGCTTTTTGTGGCTGCCATGTTTTGACAGTGGCGGAGACCTGTAAGGATTCTCTTTGGTATTGTGTGGATTGTGGGGGGAGCCGTGACCCTCATGGTCTCTCATTTCGTAGGAACTCGGCCGCTTGTTCTCCCGGAAGCTCTCACGGCTGCTGTGCGAGGCGTGGTGACTGGAATGCCTTCCCGACGACTCCCTCGAGCTCTGCCGGGAGTGGGAAGACCCCGCAAAGGATCCCTCTCGCGAGTGTCTGACACTGTCGCGGGAGTCCTCGGTGTGGGGGTTAAAGTCTTGTGAGTTCTGGCGAGAATGCTCCTGGGGCGGGTACGCCCAGGATTTATCATGATTGCACTGTTGCTGGTGAACCTGTCCGTTGTCCCAACTGTTCAGGACCTCAGGTCTGCGACCAGGTTCACTGTTGGCATGAGCCCTATTGTTAGAGTACTGCACAGGTTCTTTCAGGATCTGCCAGTCGGGAGATGAGGGTAGACTGCCCTGACCCCTTGTGGGGTAGTCCACACTCTGGAAATGCGGATTCTGGATCACCTTATCTTCGTACGGAATCTGGTCCTGGGGACGTCTCAATGGGGAAGTTGGCGACAACGGGGAAGCGGGCGACAGTGGTAGGTTGGTCTCTGTCTGGATGCTGATATTCCTGGCACTCCTGGCCCGCTCTTGCTCCTTCTCGGAGCATTCGCTAAGCTCCGATGGGGAGAGCAGCGGCGTCAGACTGGACTTTGAGGAGAGCGTTTCGTGGCTCTTGAACGACTCCACCGTTGGGCTGGCGTTGGACGGGAGCCCGGTGGAGGAGGACGGGGAGGAGACGCGCATAACGTTGAGAGTGATTGCATCGCCAACCGTGTCCAACAGCTGCTCAACATCCTTAGCATGTTTGTTGACAACTGATTCGCCATTGATCTAAAAACAAAAACAAAGAAAAAAAACAGGAAAATTAAGACATATCCAACTTATGTGTTAACCCTTTCATGCACCATTTATTTTAGTGATAACTTGATCATATGGAAACATTAATTGTTTATTTGCTTTTTGCAAATGGCGACACAATAGCACCCTCAAGAGTCCTCTTTCCCATTCTGAAAACTGTGTGGTCGTGCGATCTTTATTTTCATTTTACAACTATTTTTATGAAGGATATGAAAGAGTCAATATAAAAAAAATACAGTTCTTATATGGCACTTTACCACACTTGAAGGCATCTCAACGCACTCATTAGTTTGTCTACAAGGTGTGCTGAGCTATGTTCAAAAAACACGACCCGTTTATTTACATACAAACCATTTATTTACATAGCACCTTGTAATGGTTTACAAGGTGCTGTGGCGCAATCTGCAGCCAACCATACCAGAAAACACCAGGGTGATCCCCTTCTCTTAACGAAAAGTGTTCTGTGTTCTTTTACGTGCTTTACACACTACACGGGACCTACGGCTTTACGTCCCATCCAAAGGACAAATTAATAATGGTTAAAGGCACTGAACACGTTTGGAAATTGTCACAGACCAGTGTCCTCACTTGGTGTACCCCAACATATGCATAAAATAACAAGCCTGTGAAAATTTGGGCTCAATTGGTCATCGAAGTTGCAAGAAAATGATGAAAGAAAAAACACCCTTGTTGTACAAATTTGCGTGCTTTCAGATAGGAATAAAAACTTCTTACAAGAAGTTTTTATTATTTTAGTGAGAAATTACCTCTTTCTCAAAAACTACGTTACTTCAGAGGGAGTTGTTTCCTACAATGTTTTATACTATCAACAGCTCTCCGTTGCTTGTTACCAAGTAAGATTTTATGCTAATATTAGTTTTGAGTCATTACCAAACGTGTACGATACCTTTAAGTGTCTTGCTTAAGGACACAAGTGTCAAGACTCAAACCCACACTCTATTAATCGGAAACACCAGTACATGTATTTCAAACAAAAACACGAAAGATACTCACTAAACATTGAATGGCACTACAAACCTGGAGTTTTATCTTAGAGAGGGCAAGGCCATTTTCATTTTTGCAAAGGTCACTTCCATTGGAAAATCTGAAAGTCTACGGGAAACTTTTCAAGGGGCACCAAGGCCAAGTCAAGGGCAACAGAGGCCGGCCTCTGTTGCCTCTGTTTAATTCCAGGCCTGGTACTAAAAGGTCAGACAGCCGAAGGGTTTAGGCTATAATTTCATACTTACCGAAATCAACCGATCACCAACCATCAACCCACTCTCCTTGGCTGATATCGAACCCGGCTCGATCCGGCTGACGAAGACGCCCGATTCCACCGTCACCCCGTGGTCTTTGTTGGTTAGGAACAAGGTGACTGGGCAGAACTTAGCCCCAGAGGCACGTCTTCTCTTAACGACCTGGGGATCAAAATGAACTCCTGTTATATCTCATTAAAATTCTACGTCCCAAGTAGAAAACAATTAAACCATTTAGAGACCAATAATTTCTGTATAATCATCACCATACGCCCAGACATTGCTAATCTTGTTGATTTCTGCACCGCTATTTTCAGAAAAAATGTCAAGAAAATCGATAACAAAACAGAAATACATGGTTTTGTTTTAGAGTTGTAGATTCTATGTGTACATCGGAAACACTGGAGCATGTAAATTCAGTCCCATACCTTTTATTTGACCCTCTTGTTTGGGCAAAAGTTGGTCAAATATTGCGGCCGCTCTGGGCATTTTGGTACAAGGTGCATGCGGCCGCTATGGTCTCTAAGGGGTTGAAGGTATTATACAGGATTGGAAGAGCTGACAAAACAGTTGCAGACAGTGTTCATGTTTTGTGTGACCACCCATATACATGGAATAACAAACCCATGAAAATTTGGGCTTAATCCGTTGTGTGAGTCAGGAGAAAATAGTGAAAAACCCTATTACAATTTTCCGCATATAAACACAATAAATAACGAAAGTTGCACAATAACAATTTCAATTGGTACTCCTCAAAACCAAAAATAAACATAAATACAAATGTTGTGAAACAAAATAACACAACAAAAAACCCAGAAGAAGAAAACAAAAATAGAAACCAAGCCATACACAGTGAACGATTTTCCCACGCAAAATGTCTCAGTTGCTTCTCAAAAATCCTCATTTGCTAGTCAATAATATTAGCATTCAGTGTGCCCAAAACAGGTTCAGCATAAATATTTTGCCGTGCAAAATTGCTGGACAAAATCGATGAATGCGTATGAAAAAAAATCAAGAAATTTTTTTCTTCATTTTTTCCCCCAGACCTTTCCATTTCTCTTTCTCCACTACAAAACACACGTTACCAAACCGAGGCTGCCCCCATAATTAGTCTTGCCCCTTTCCGGCCTTGAATATCAATTTCACAGTCAGATACAAGTTACCCAACAAATATGTCAACCCCTTGCCCCGTGCTCAACTCACCATATTGATGACACCCCTCGCTTTCTTGACAGCCTGCAGGGCAATCGATCGATCTCCGTTTGTTAAGTCGATGTCGTTCACTTTCAGCACGCAGTCGTTAACCCTTTTAAAACAAAAAACGTAAGAAACGTGAGGGATTATCTGTGGACAAATTCAAGAGCTCTTGGGGGGGGGGGGGGGTTCAGGAGTCAGTCGGAGTGGGGGCTTATTTAGAAAGTCATAGCCCCTGGTAAAATAAATGGAGCGAACGGACTTCTTATAGGTCAGTGTATAAATCCATAATCACTGAACTGGGCTTCTTGTTCTTGCCAGAGGTTTCCTCTGCTCTCAAGTGTGTTAAGCTAGTGTTTGCCCTTAACTTTTTAAGTGACTGGCCAACAGTACCGATTACTGCCGCGGAATAGATTTCGCATTTGGGGAGACAACTTAGTTCTGAAAAGAACTTTCCTGCTACCTGGGCCCAATTTCATAGAGCTGCTAAGCACAACAATTTGCTTAGCATGAAATTTCTTCCTTGATAAAAACTGGATTACCAACCAAATTTCCACGTGATTTTCAGGATAAGCAAACAACAGCTGAATACCAGTAACAAGCAATATGCAACACATGGAAATTTGGTTGGTAATCCTGTTTTTATCAAGGAAAAAATTTCATGCTAAGCAAATTGTTGTGCTTAGTAGCTCTATGAAATTGGGCCCTGGCGGAAGGTAGGAAATTGCCGGGACTACTACTTTCAATTAGTGGATCGAGGGGAATTCTCGTTGATAACTTCTCTGCCGCGGTTCTTAATTGGTCTCAACGTTTCGACTAGCCTGCTCTAGTCATCATCAAGAGACAGCGTCAAGTACCAGCCAAATCTAAGCAATATGCTACTGGAGGGAAATCAATTTCATAGAGCTGCTTAGACACAAATTTACTAAGCTAAGAAACATATTGCTTAGTGAATTTGTGAACAGTTATGAGTCAATGTATACCATGCCCCTTTCACTGTTCTCCTGCATTTTTGCTTTGTGTGCACATTTTGCTAAAGCAGCACTGGCAGTTGTATGAAAGTGGAACCAAGGTAGTGTAACTCTTGGGGGGGGGGGCAATGGTGGAGGGACTTACTTGAGTCTACCGTCAGCCAGGCTCCCTTTGGCCACCTTGGTGATAATCAGTGAACAGTCATCTGGTATCTGGGTGTGGTCCTTGCTGTCACCGAAATCAAATCCGAGCACACTCATATCACCATCCTCCTACGAAAAATCAAAAACAACTTGGCATAAACACTAGTTTTTACGCCTTCGGCATGCCTTCCAGAGTCGCTAAAAGCACAAAAAAATAGCTAAGCACAGCAAAATTATGCTTACCAGAATATGGTTACCAGTCAAAATAACATCTATGACTGGTGTCCTCCTAATATTTGCTTAGCAGAAATGTTTTAAGCACTATTTTCTGCTTAAGCACCTCCATGAAAATGGGCCCAGTTTGGGTGCCTTACCACACAAATTTGCTTATCCAATGGCGCACCAAATGCCAATCTGAAAACAAACTTTGACCCTTCAAAAGTAACAATAATAATAATAATTTGGGAGGCTAATCATCCTTACTCGCAGCTGAGAAGCTGAATTGCGAGGGACGCAGTTACAACATGTTCGAGAAGCAGGCATGCGAGGGCGCCTTTGGCAGCCAGCCACATCAACCCATATATGACCAAGGAGCACAGCCTGAGATCGAAAGTGTTTGATTTTTCCGGAGGGAGGAAAACCGGAGGGGCCTGGAGAAAAACCCTCGTGGCATAGGAGAGAACCAACACACAACTCTACTCACATATGGCCTTAGCCGGGAATCGAACCAGGGCCACATTGGATGGAAATATCAGAGTAACTCACATTATACCAGGCCTAAAATTCCAATGAGGCCACGGAGGCCATGGCCTCTGTTGCCCTGGTCTTGGCCTTGGTGCCCCCCAAAAAAACATTCCCATAGATTGTCAGATTTTCCAGTGGAAGTGTCCTTTGCAAAAATGAAAATGACCTTGCCCTCTCAAAGATGAAATTTCAGAACCGATAGGCCACATCCAAACTGGCGGCTACAGCTATGGCTACAACTGTTGCTAAGGGTGTTGCTTAGGACATCCTATACTTCAACACATGATGAGGCGGAGATCTAGCCGTAGCCGTAGCCGCTAATTCGGAAACGGCCTCACACCGACCATAGGTATCCCAAACCCTTTTTCTGTGCCCTGAAATGTTCGTTTTTGTTGATATCAATAACAATTCCAATAATATAAGTCACTGGAAAAATCATTCATGAAAACCAGATTACTGACTTGTAACCCAACTCTGAAATTGCCCAGCGGTGATTTAATGCGTCATCAGCCACGGTATCAATGTCAATGCGCTGTTGCCAGGCAACTGCCACAGTGGGGCGGGGCCCCATGGATTGGGTCTGCAGTTTGCCAATGTTCCCATTGTTTGTACCTGTGGGGTGCATCGAATGTCTTGCTTAGCAGAAATGAGCAGGATACCAGTCACAATTGTACATGTGACATGGTAGTTTGGCTGGTAACCTTATTCTGCTAAGCATAATGTTGTCGTGCTTAGCTAGTTTTTGTGCTTAAGCAGCTCTATGAAATTGGGCCCTGTATCTTACCTGCTCTGTTTCTATGGCAACCGTCTCCGTCTCCCACTCCTGCGAGTCGGCATCGATGGCCGAGTCGTGGCTGTGATGGATGATGAGCTTCTTCATCCCAGCATGCATCTCTTTCTCCGTCTGCTTCTGCATCTTCTCCCTAAAAACAGGAACAGATTCGACACTGTATAAGTTCAACTGTACTATTTTGGAGTTGAATAACGAAAAAATTGACTAGAGCGGGACTTAACCTGCGACCTCTCGATTAACGTGTCGGTACTCTACCTCTACTGAGCTATCTATCCCTTATGTTGGCAGTCTCCCTATTTTGTCAATATCTTTGTTCGGGGTGTGCCAGGCAGAAGCCATTCAACCTGTAACTGCTGTGTAGCCAGGGATCACACCCAAGTTTACGATACAACCTGGGAAGCAGCAGCAGAGGGATCACCTTAAGGGGATGCAACTTTTTATTTCAAATATCAAGTAATAAACCAGTCAGTTTCCCTTGTGGTTTATATTACTTGATATCTTTACTATTTTAATCAGGACATGGGCTGGGGTCAATTTCATAGAGCTGCTTAAGCAGAAAATATTGCTTAAAAAGTTTCTGCTAAGCAAAAATTAGCAGGATACCAGTCACAGATTGTACATGAGAAATGGCAATTTGGCTGGTAACCATATTTTGGTAAGCATAATTTTGTTGTGCTTAGCTGATTTTTGTGCTTAAGCAGCTCTATGAAATTGGGCCCTGTTTGTAGAAACCACTATGGGACCACTCAAAGGCTAACTCCATCGTATAAGATTTTGGCTGGTATCCTGGTTTGATGTTCTGCGCTTAGGAATTGTTTGTGCTTGAATAGCTTTAAAACATGAAATGAGCCCCAGTGCTGTGGTAAGACACTTTGTAATAAAAGCTAAGCCAGAGCTTCGAACATTTGCATCTTGCAATCAGAGATTTTTTGTACAAGGGTGCACCCCACTAAATAGGGAAAAAACAGAGCGTCGGCCTCAATCATATTTTATAGGCCCTCAAAATATTCTATATTAGACAGATTTGAGAGCCAAATAAAAGGGGTACAGTGTAAAAAAGTTGCCCAATTGTGACCTGGGGGTTGTTGACTTCCAACTTGAGGTATTTTGGATGACATAGGCCCTGAGAAAAAATGGTCCTATTTGCCGAGAGGTGTAGGGAAATTTTTCAAGAACGTTTTGAAAATTACACTGCTGTAGGGGTATTTTATTTGGAGGACGAATAACTCGCCGGGCCTTTTTAGTAGTCGTTGGCGGCGTGGTTAACCGGGTAGATGAAAAGCGTCAGTCGCGACTAGACCTGGCAATAAATAGTCGCGACTTCATCACTAGTCGCACTAGTCGCCAAGGCCTAGTGTGAAACAAACACGGGGTGGGGGTGGGGTTATAATTCACCGGGAATTTCCTTGGGTTTTATCCTTGGCTCTGTAATGTGAAAAGGGATAATAATAATAATAATATAATGTATTTGTATAGCGCCTACTGCAGACCAGCCTCTAAGCGCTTTTTAAGGTATTATTTCTTGCAAGGTATGTGGAGCTACGTTTTGAAGTATGAGGCCTGTTCATTTATAGCACAATGTAAAGGTTTACAAGGTGCTGTGGCGCAATACATGTATACAGCCAATCAAACCAGGAACACCGGGGCGAACCCCTTCTCTTTACGATAAGTGCACTGGGTTCTTTTACGTGCATTACACAACACATGGGACCAACGGCTTTACGTCCCATCCGAAGGACGAAGCATGTGGTTAAGTGTCTTGCTAAAGGACACAAGTGTCACGACTGGGATTCGAACCCACACTCTGCTGATCAGAAACACCAGAGCTTGAGTTCGGTGTTCTTATCCGCTCGGCCACGACACGCCGAGATGAAAACTTCTAGAGCTGCTCAGGGAAATGATTCCACACTGTAAAACCCCCAGTTTACTCTTCGGACAGCTCAAGCAGAAAATTGGTCTCATGCGTGAAATTGACATTCGCAATTAAAGAGATTTGGACAGTACCGTGTATACAGCGTGTATTTACACGTATACAGAACATACTTCTTCTTCTTAACGTGTCCACACATGCTAGATGTTGTGTTTCAGCCAGAACTGAGCACAGTCTTTGGCACTTTCATTGAATTCAGCTTGGTCTCCAGCCTCGCATTTCTGCTATACAGAACATACATGTGTATGCATTTCGCATTTCTACAGAACATACTAGAAATAGAACCAGAGCTCAATTTCACAGAGCTGCTTAAGCAGAAAAAATTGCTTAACAAGTTTCTGCTTAGCAAAAAAAAAAAAAAGATACCAGTCACAAATTGTACATGAGAAATGGCATTTTGGCTGGTAACCATACTTTGGTCAGCATAATGTTGTTGTGCTTAGCTACTTTTTCTGCTTAATTTAAGCAGCTGTATGAAATTGGGCCCTGGAGAATGTTGTGTGTGTGTGTGGCTATCAGTGCGAATCTGCACTGAGGTAATCCAGCGTTCTCCCTTAACAGTGGTCCGCTGGCCAAATGCCAGTTATAACTTCCGAGGACCAGTCAAAATTCTGTTCAAGTGGTCCTGCTCATAGTGTTAGCCAGAGGGGTGTCTGGGTGTCTTTTGGACACCCTGTTTCAAATTTGGACACCCTGTTTTATCTGTCATTTACATGTAAATGTTGTGTACATGTAAGTGAACAATTTGGACACCCAGTTTTTTTAAATTTCCAGCAAATTTGGACAGTCTTTTACCAAATCCTGACTAAAACCTTGGTCCTGCTGGCCAGTTCATTGCTTCCAAACACTTCATGTAAACCACTGACTGCACTGAATGTCCCATACAAAACGACAGTAGAAAGAATACCTTAAGATAAGAACCAGGGAAAAAGCTGGGGGACCAGTGAAATGACAAGCTAACTGGTCCTGCTGGCTAGTCAGTAAAAAAGACTCCGCAGGAGTCCGCAAGGGTTGAAACGTCTGAGCACAATTTCATAAAGCATGTCATAAAGCATGAGCTTCTGTTGCTAAGCACAGAAAGCTCTTGCTTAAGAAAAAAAGCAAACCGGCCAAAACACCATACAGTTACCATTGCTGTGATTGGTACCCCACTTAATTATCGCTTAGTAAAGAAATTTGCTGAGCAGAATTTGTTGCTAAACAGCTTTATGAAATTGGGCCCACGCCACTGTCTATTTTATTGCATTTATACCAATAGGTCATTTTGGTTGGTAAGCAGTTTGCAACAGCTAATTTCATTTTCTCAAAAATGGCAATGAATAGAACTTTGGACACGGACGTCAAGTGTTAAGTCCTCGACAGATTTAAGACCAATAACGAAACAGTCATCAAAACTATTAGAATGTCCGACTACAATAACATCAATGTTACTCCATCTCAAGGATGAAACCATCTGGAATCTTGACAAGTTCTCCATCATCTCTGTCCTTCTTACATTTCATAGACGCTTTTTTTATTTTTTCGTGCTCGCCTCGGTACAACGGAGCCTGCCGATCTGTTTAGCATATTTTCTCAATTCATTGGCTCATTTAACATGGGGGGGGGGGAGGGGACATCTGCCGGGGTATTTTATTTTCCTGTGCTGGAATGAACTGTGTTTGTGTTTGTATGTGTGCAGTAACGCGAGACTTGCTCTGTCAACCAATGACTCTCGGTGGTGTTTTTGTCACGCTATAGTTCAACGAGCTGGAGGTGTCTCGAGGGCGCTTTTGTAAATCGTTGTCTTGCGTCTGATTGCGAAGATGAACTTTGGAGATTTTATGTGTCATGGTGTGTACAGTTTGGTTTTTACATCACAATCATTCACTCTACATACAAGCCGAATCGGATACTTAAAACATTTACAATTGAAATCTGTTTACTCTCGGGAGAACTCAATTTCCTTATTGATTGAACACATTTGAAATGAATTCCAGCAAAGATCACTTGTTGCCTTTTTCGTTCAAGCAGGGCCCGATTTCTTAAAGTAAAGAAATTTGTCGACTGGTATTTTCTGCAAAACAGCTTTATGAAATTGGGCCCTGGTCTTTAAAAAAAGGAAGACCAATCTTCAGGGTATTTAAAAGAAAAATCATTAATGACAAAATGTACTCACTTCATTTCCTTGAGCTGCTTGGCAGCATCGTTCCGTTGCCTCTTAACGTCGTCAAGATTTCGCAGGGCCTCAGCAAAGTCACTGACCGCCCTGTCCCGCTCTCGCCGGAGTTTATCGCACAACGTCCTAATGCTCTCACGCTCCATCATGATCTTCACCCTCTCCTGGAAGGCGCGGTCCCGTTGGCGCTTGGCGTCGTCCGTCTCGGACTGCACCTCCTTGAGCTCTTTCTCGGCGGTGTCGAGATTCCGCCGGAGGACCTCGGCTTCCCGGTTGGCCAGGTCGTAGTCGTAGCTGATGGATTTCTGCTGTTGGACAGCGTCGTAGCACTGTTGGAGAAGCTTGTCCCGTTGGTCCAAGGCTTCCGTGCGTTCCATCCTGGCGACATCTCGCTCATCTTTGAATTTCTCAAACTCAAAGAGGGCTTTGTCGCGCTCCTTCTGCGCCAGCGCCGTGTTGTTGATGATGTCTCGATAGCGGTCGCTCAGTTCATTGTATTC
Organism: Plazaster borealis; assembly: GCA_021014325.1. Taxonomy (NCBI): domain Eukaryota; kingdom Metazoa; phylum Echinodermata; class Asteroidea; order Forcipulatida; family Labidiasteridae; genus Plazaster; species Plazaster borealis. The sequence goes on along the minus strand of CM037468.1, from coordinate 14,328,742 downwards.
CCTCAGGGCGTGATCCCGCTCTTTACTCATCACGTACATCTTTCCCTTCAGGGCGTCGTTGATGGCTAAGATGTTCTTGTATTTCTCTTCGATGGTCCTCCGGCGGGAGCTCTCAGTCTGAGCTTCTTCTTGAAGTTTCTCCATCTCCTTATGCACGTCGTCGCGTTCGCTCATCACCAACGTGTACTCGCGCACCGCGGCATTACGCTCTTCCGACACGCGTTTCAGCTCTTTCTCCATCTCGTGCTTGATGTGTTTCATGTGGCTCAGTTCTCGTTGGCTTTTCTCGTACTTCTGATTAGCGAGCTGTTTGCTCTGTAAAGTCTCGTCCATCTCCCGTAGGACGTTATCGTACTTCCGGATCACCGCCGTGCACTGCTGCTTCAGTGCATTACGCTCAGTGTGAACTTGATCCCGTTCAGCGTAAGCAGTCTCCACCTGTCCCTTTAACCTCTTCAAGTCCTCCTCCATCCTCTCAATGCTGAAGTTTGAAACGCTCTGCGCAGACGTCAAGTCGGCGTTCCTCTGCTTCAAAACCTCGTACTCTCGCCTCAACCCTTCGTACTTATCCCACGCGGTATCGTACATCTTGTTCAACACTTCCGACGAGCCACGCTGGTTCATCACCTCCCGGTTCTGAACCCGGAGTTCCGAGAGCTCCTTCATGTCGTCCTCATGAGTCCGTCTCAAATCAATTATCTCTCCCTTCGCCTGATCCCAGTCGGCACGCAGCTCTGCATACTCCCTCATCTTAGTCTGGAGCTCCATCCTGAGCTGGTCGGCGGTGTCAGCCGAGCCTCGATACTTGTTCCTGTAGTACTCCGCTTCCTTGATGGCCTGGTCGCATTTCTCCACCACGTCCGAATGCTGCCTCTTGAGGTGTTCCAGCTGCATGATGGCTTTCTTGCATTCCCCCCTGAGCTGCTCGTAGTTCCTGTGGCTCCGATGATGGCACCGCTCCTCAACAACCCCTGGGCCGTTCTCACCTGTTTTTAACACCATGGCAACCTCGTTGTCTGGCCTAACATGGGATGATGGCGGAGAGGACCTCTCACTGTTCTCTTCTAAGTGCTTCATGCCCAACTCCTGTTTGAAGAACTCAAGGCTTCTGTTCCCAGCGCTGTGGCCATTTTGTTGGCCTGAAGGAAGCAGCAGCCTCGGACCTGCAAACAAAGTCATCGAAATTAAATTTAGTTTCAATAAATTACATCATCCACCAACCTCGTTAAATACTCACAAGAGCATGTCAGCCGTGACAACTTTGCTTTTGGATCCTTTGCATTCTATATTTCCATTTCATTTAAATTTGTAGGTGAACCTTAATATCTTTGATGTCAAACGTTGGAAACGTGCACGCATGTACGCGACGCAACCAACTCTCCGCCAATGATATGTCTTCATTGACCTCAGTGTGGATGCTGTTTGGGTTTTGTGACGTCTCATGCAAGGGTGTATATATACATCCAAATCCATCATAGAAATCAAATAGAAATTATGGGATTGGTTTATTTGGCTCATGGACATACAAAAATGGAGAATGCTGAGGTCATTATTGTTGTGTGTGTCTACTGTGCACGCCCTCTGTGCCAGGTGAGGACATAAGTTATCAACACCGTGTGACTTCCCAGTTTGTCAAAATTTACCAGATCAACCAATGGGAAAGCTGAAATTTGCCATACAGCTAAAATGGCAGCTCGCATAATTGCCTCAGATAACTACACACACGGCATTCTTCGGGTTCTATTTCCATGGTTAGGCCTCCAACCACAAATACTTCATCTGTCAAGTTACAGTAGTGGTAGTACTGGTAACAATCATCAAGATCAAGCAATGGGAAAGCTGGAGTTTGCCATAGAGCTAAAATGGCAAACTTCAGGCCTGAAATTTCATCACTGAGATGGCAAGGCCAGTTAAATTTTTTCAAAGGGCACTCCCACTGGAAAATTAACACATTACAGGCCTGGAATTTCATCTTTGAGAGGGCAAGGCCATTTTCATTTTGCAAAGGGCACTTCAATTGGAAAATCTTAAAGTCTATGGGAAACTTTTGAAGGGGCACAAAGGCCAAGACCACGGGGCAACAGAGGTCATGGCCTCCGTGGCCTCAGTTTACTTCCAGGCCTGAAACTTTGCGAGACACCAGGGCCCAATTTCATAAAGCTGTTTAGCAGAAAAATCTGGTCAGAAAATTTCTTTGCTTAGCAAGAAATGAATGGTGTAACACCCACAGCAATGATAAATGTATGGTCTTTTGGCTGGTAACCTTTTTTTCCTAAGCGAGAGTTTTCTGTGCTTAGCAAGTTTTTGTACTTACACGCTTTATGAAATTGGGCCCAGGTGGTAGCAGATCAGTTAAACTTACAATGTTTACGTAATTCATGCACACACTTTCAGATTTTACCTGGTAAGTCTACTGCAACCTAGCATTCAAAACTTGAGCACTTGGGGAGTGGAAATTGGAAGATTTTGGGAAGTTAGTTTGTAGAAAAGTACAGAACAAAAACAGACAAGAGACAGACAGTTAAGCAATCACTGAGAACAGAGACAAACAAACACATCAACAAGTGGACAAACGGACTGATGAGTACTCAAACTTACCCGACAGACTGACAAAGTCTCCAGTGAGCTCAAGATAATAAAACGGCTGCGCCTTACGTAGGAAAAGTTTGACAAGTCCCAACTTCCCGCGCCAGGTTCTCAAAGGAGAGGAGTTTGGCAAGCTCGCTTCAGCCTTCTCCTTCTCCTTAGCAGAGGACTTTGAGTCTCTTCTCATGGCAGAGTTGGCGAGGCAAAGAGCCCACGGATTTGAAAAAGTCAGGGCAGGGCAAGGCGGCGGGTCAACGCAGGTCTTAGCTGCTGCTTGATCCGACATGTTGGAGTCTCGACAACAATCAGACAAAATACCTCAAAATCTCACTCAGATGAAATATCATATTGCTCCGATGAAAATGTTGCCAGACGTGCGTCCTCAGGACTTCTCCACTAATCTACGATTCGATCATCGTCCTCCTTGATTTGAAAGAAATACCAGTGATTTTACAACACAGTATCTTGGTGACCTCTGACACCTACTCGGTGACCTCTGACACCCAGACAAAACTGTTTTGAAGAGCTGTTAGATTTAAATCAAAGCAACCTGGAGACTGTCTACAATCAAACTGACACCTAAATGTAAATAGGAAATGTTCAACCATTGAGAACTGTCAACTTAAAAAAAACAAAAAACCAAAAAACAAAACATTTGCGAAACCTATGTTTATGAAAAAAAATGAAAAACAAAATTACAAAGGGAACTTTTTGAATATTAAAAGGGCAGAGACATCTTAAAGATGAAACTGAGAGACTTATGAGCGGCCATTATGCAAATGACCTAAAACAGATTGGTCTATTTGCTCAGTGCCTTGTCGGATTTTACGAGGCAGTGACTCCTCCAACCAAACCGGCCACAAACATTCACCAGAAATAACTTTTATAAAATTAAAATAAAAATTATGCTTATGCCCACCAGGGGTCAATTTCACAAAACTCTTCCTAACTTAGGACTAGTCCTAAGCAATGCTAAGAGATAGGACTATAGTCTTAAGTTAAGACCAGTTACTGGTCCTAACTTCAGATAAGACTAGTCTTTAGGACTAGTCCTAGGCAATGCTAAGAGATAGGACTAGTCTTAAGGTAAGACCAGTTACTGGTCCTAACTTCAGATAAGACTAGTCTTATCTCTTTGTGAAATCGGCCCCATTTGACTTAGCTCCACAAAAAGAAACAGACAACTTAAAAAATATATTTCACACCAGCCTCCTTACATACTATCAGGGCTAACCATTTAACACTAGCCCTGCGTACATTGTCTAATAAAAACTTCTACAGGTTATTTAACACCACTTCTAAACTTGCCCTATGAAAAACTGTGCAACCTACTTGTTTACAATGCTCATATTTTTTCCTTTTCAAATGTGAATAATAAATTTCAAAAAAGTCTCTTCGAGTTTGTGAATGTAATTTCATTTGACCAATAAACTGGTTGTGATCGCTACCATTAATACATCACAAAGATAGAGTGTTTACAATACATGTGTGAAATTTTGGATACAAAACTCACTTTTTTTAAAGCTCACGTACAAAGCCTGACTATACACTAGTTCATGATAATGACATACCATCAAAATGCATACAGGAAGACTACATAGAATTTCATACCACTACATCAGATTGCATCAACTATTGGCAACTATCCACAACAGCGGACGACGCTTACCAAAGTCTCCACAGAAGAAACAACCCCCCCGTAAGAATCAACTTGAAAGCCTCTCCTCTCCGATCACCGCCGGGTAAAACGTCTTTTTTTCCAGAGAACACAACATTTGTAGAGAGACCAAGCTCGGGGTGATCTTTATCTTTCCTAGGAAAATATCCGAGTCTAATAAAAAAAAAGTTGCTGCACGACTTCATTATATGTCATCACCGGATGAGATGCTGATATGCCCTACTGATAAAAAAAGCTTGCATTTGTATTCCCTTTGGTGGGTGGATTATTACGATTGTGGGAAACCTCGACTCAAAACTAAAAAAAAAACCCAAAACACCAAAAAACCCTATAGACTTTGAAATGTGGTACAGCAGTACAAAGCCCAACGACATAACCAAATGGTTATAATCTGTCAGTAGACTCCACAAGCCAGACCAGCTCTACTGACAAGACGCAACCCGGTGATCCTTTTTTTTTGTACAATGGCAAATTTCCGGTCCAGACAATCAGTGTGAACCAAATCAGATTTGATGACACCCCTAACGACTTATCAAAGTGACATGATACAAGCCAAGGAGAAATTCACAAACCACACCAGGACAGCATGTCAAACTATTTGCGTTTAATAAAATGGTAAAGTACAACTAAAGCAAAACTGAAAGGTTAAACAAATATAGGGGAAAAAACCCAGAAGTGTCCCCCAACCCAACAAATATTTTACTAAATAAATAAATACAAAATATAATAAACTAACTAAATAAAAATAAATATCACAATAAAAAATAAACAAAGCTGTTAAGCAGGAAATGGTGTTAAGCACATCCCTCTACTAAGCACAAAGTAGCAAGGAACCAGTCAAGAACAACATGCATTACATTGTAAATTGGCTGGTTACCTGTTTCTGCTAAGCACAATTTTCATTGGGAAAATGGGTCCTCAGCCCAATATCATAGAGCTGCCTAAAGCAAAATAACATTGCTTAAAGATACCACTCACAGATTGTACATGTGACATGGTATTTTGGCTGGTAACCTTATTCCGATCAGCATAATTTTGTTGCGCTTAGCTATTTTAGCAGCTCTATAAAATTGGGCCCTAGGCCGTGTTTCATTGCTCTGCTTTCCGCAGAATTCTGCAATTACAGTTTACAGAATTACCCACTCTATAAGGTAAGCGCAGAACTCCACAGTAAGCAGAGTTGCCACATGAGACCCAGGGCCCAGTTTAATAAAGCTGTTTAGCAGAAAATTCTGCTGAGCAAATTTCTTTGCTAAGCAAGAAATGAGTGGGGTACCAGTCACAGCAATGGTAACTGTATGGTATTTTGGCCGGTAACCTATTTTTCTTGAGCAAGAATTTTCTGTGCTTAGCAAGTTTTTGTGCTTACATGCTTAATGAAACTGGGTTCTGGTCTTGTCGCTGCGTTCAGCAGACCAATGCCAGATTTCTGAGTTAAGAAACAGACCGACTACCGGGTACATTCAAAATCCAACCAGCTGTGAAGTGAAAGGCACATTGTATCTTATTGAGTCACAAAAACCGTGAGAACCAAACATCAAATCGGGTCCGGAAGAAGACCTGGGAGAAAAAAAAAACCTTGTCTGCGAACTTGACCTAAATCTCAAAACAAATTTGTTTGACATATGTTCTCGACACAGGAGCACAAAACCGATCTTCACATCTGTACATGTACAGTCCATCTGGGTCAAATTTCAAAGAGTTGAGACCAGTTTTATGGCTCTTACTTAAAGGTAGGGTCATAGATTGTTTTTTGTCAACGTAAAGCTGATTTATAACCCAAAATAATACACAAAGATACAATAAAAGTCACATGTGAAAGTTTCAGCTGAATACAGTGTCTATTTCATATTTAGCAAATTATCTTTTGCTAAGCAAATATTAGCAGGGAGCCAGTCACACACACTATACATTACATAGCAGTTTGGCTGGTAACATGCTCAACAAGATGTTTCTGGAGATCAAAATTGACCCAGATCTAAGCCAAAGCCAAAACTGAAGCCAGAAGGGTTAGCCACAGCCAGAGCCCAATTTCACATAGCTCCTTCATAAAAAAAGGTTGCTAAGCACAACAAAATTAGGCTTACCAGATTAAGGTTACCAGCTAAAATACAATTTGTACATGTACAAAATGTAACTGGTATCCTGCTTAGTTTTGCTTAGCAGACAAAAAGTTAAGCAATATTCCCTGCATAAGCAGCTCTATGAAATTGGGCCCAGTTCCTCTAGACCAGCCTCCCAGTCTATCAATCCACTCCTTCAATACGACTCCAGCTCTAGCCGTATGCTGCTCATAAACGGACAAACGTTCACATCCCAAAGGCAATGTTACTGTGTGTACAGTACACATGCACCCCCCGCAAAAATACAACCAAAATTAAGTTCCCATACTCCGGGAAAACCGCGTGTTTGAATGACTAATTCCCAGGTCCCTCATATTAAATTTCTTCACAGGCTGAAGAAGAATAACCCCTAGAATTGCTCATGGTAGGGTTTTGTCTTCTTTATCCCCCCCCACCACCATCCTACCACTGAGGTCGTTAGGGGAGGCATGGTCAGGTTCTCGCGATGACTCATAATGCTCAACGAGGCCATCCTCCGTGACAATCAGAGCTAAGACGCTCCTCCGTCTTGCCCATCTTCTTATTGTTATTACCGTTGGGGGTCTCCCGAAATCCATATTTATCGACGCGTGCGGAAGATAAAATTTGATCACGGCCAGCAACTGATTGATAGGGAAAATATATAGTCATGCCGTGGATGGTGAGGGAGTAATTTGCAAAGTTCTGAAAGGTTGACCATACACAAGTCCAATGACCCTATAAAAAATAAAAAATATGCATGGATTTCTTTACCAAATATTTTTGCATTTTTAGTGCTGGGTGTGGGTGAGAAGTATTTATGCAGTCGTGCTGTGGATGGTGATGAAGTACTTAGTTTAAATCTGAAACGTTGACTTCATGTACATATACAAGTCCACTGACCTAAAAAAAATATATATACGCCAACAGCATTTTAGAAACTTGCATGGGTTCTTTATCTAAAATATTTTTGGTTTAGTTTAAGAATTTAGAAAGCTAGGATGCTTTTCTTAACAATAAAACAGTATTGCATTCTACAAACCCTGTTTTATGAGAAGGGTGCTTGCATTTGTTTGGAAAACTGTTTTAAAAAAACTTTTTTTCCCCAGCTTTGATAATCTTAAAAACTTTGTTTTTAAAGGCATCGTACACGTTTGGTAATTGTCAAAGACCAGTGTTCTCATTTGGTGTATCCCAACATATGCAAAAAATAACAAGCCTGTGAAAATTTGGGTTTAATTGGTCATCGAAGTTGCAAGAAAATGATGAAAGAAAAAACACCCTTGTTGTACATATTTGTGTGCTTTCAGTTTAGGATTATTATTTTAGTGAGAAATTACCTCTTTCTCAAAAACTACGTTACTTCAGAGGGAGTCGTTTCTCACAATGTTTTATACTATCAACAGCTCTCTGTTGCTCATTACCAAGTAAGTTTTTATGCTAATATATATTTTAAGTAATTACCAAACGTGTACGATACCTTTAAAGGGCTTGATAATAGTGGTAGGTTTTACGTTTTGTGTGTGTGTGCTATTTTTCATCCAAAAACCTTACTTTGTAATGTGGGAGGAAAACCCCAATAGAGAAATACCATGCAATCAGGTAGGGACTGAATAACCCAATCCACATGCAAGGCTCCTGGAGGGATTCGAACCGGGGTCCACAGAGATAAAAGGCAGGGGCAAGATATCGCTACGGAGGCATCCAGGGCCCAATTTCATAGAGCTGCTTAAAAGCAGAAACCATTGCTAAGCAAAAATAAGCAGGATACCAGTTACAGATTGTACGTGTGACATGATATTTTGGCTGGTAACCTTATTCTGGTAAGCATATTTTTTTGTGCTTAGCTACTCTTTGTGCTTAAGCAGCTCAAAGGTTTGAAATCCCTACAGAATGCACTAAGTTTTTTTAATAAGATCTCCGCAAAAGTCTCTTCCGGACAGTTCAGTCTCTGGACCATCCAGCCAGAATTACAATTAATAAAAGTAACGTGTATAATTAATGGGTAGCAACTCCTCTCCTCTATTGTTTATAGAGTGACTCAGTCATCTACGGATAATCCAGAGATATTCAGCTAAAGTCCTGTAGGGGATTCTTCCTGATCCCTAGATTGTTATTCTTCAATTCGCGACAATATTTATGGATTGCATTTTTTAATATTATTAAATATTAAAGGCACTGAACACGTTTGGAAATTGTCAAAGACCAGTGTTCTCACTTGGTGTATCCCAACATATGCATAAAATAACAAGCCTGTGAAAAATTAGGCTCAATTGGTCATCGAAGTTGCAAGAAAAAGATGAAAGATAAAATACCCTTGTTGTACAAATTTGTGTGCTTTTATTTTAGTGAGAAATGACCTCTTTCTCAGCAAAACTACGTTACTTCAGAGGGAGTCGTTTCCTACAATGTTGCATACTATCAACAGCTCTCCGTTGCTTGTTACCAAGTAAGTTTTTATGCTAATATTTGTTTTGAGTCATTACCAAACATGTATGATACCTTTAAAGCTTGATTTATTTTTACGCAAAATTGAAAGGAGTCCCGGATGAAAGATGATGTTAAATAATTGATGAAACTTGTGTTAAAAACCATGGATAAAAATCAAAAAACCAATAATAAACCAATACAATTTTTCATCCCAAACCCTACTTCGTAATGTTTCCTTAAATGATAAATGTTGTCCCCTCAGCCTCAGACCAGAGCCTTGCATGTGGATTGGGTTTTCAGTCCCTTCCTGATTGCGTGGGTTTCCCCCCATTGGGGTTTTCCTCCCACATCTACAAGGGAACATTTCTTGATCATCTTCTCTGCACAGGTATCTTCAGACCTTCTACAATGCTAGACACTGTTTGTTTTTTTGTTAATTCATTTTAATAAGTGTATTTAAAGTTGGAGTCGTTTTTTTAATTGGCTTTTGTGCCTTTTAATTTATATTTTTACCTTTATTTTTTAATATTGTCATTCAAACTCAAATCGGCCTCTGGCCGTGACTTTTGAACTGTTTTGAATCAAACCAATACTAAACCAAAAAAATAATATAAGTGAATAGTATTTATTGTTTTTCACAGAAAAGAAATTGTGAATTGTTTCATTTTGCATCCCTTAAAGGCACCATACACGTTTGGTAATTACTCAAAACTTACTTGGTAACGAGCAACAGAAAGCTGTTGATAGTATAAAACATTGTGAGAAACAACTCCCTCTGAAGTAACGCAGTTTTTGAGAAAGAGGTAATTTCTCACTAAAATAATAAAAACTTCTTGCAAGAAGTTTTTATTCCTATCTGAAAGCACACAAATTTGTACAACAAGGGTGTTTTTTCTTTCAACATTTTCTTGCAACTTCGATGACCAATTGAGCCAAAATTTTCACAGGCTTTTATGCATATGTTGGGATACACCAAGGGAGAGCACTGGTCTGTGACAATTACCAAATGTATTCAGTGCCTTTAAATGCTCTCCCTTGAACCATGTGCAGTACCACTGTCCCATTTAAACAAAAATCAATCCATGCAAATCAGTTTTCCCCTCCACACTTTCACTGGAACCATTTCCCACTTCAAAATCAAAAAGGGCCCACTCGGTCGAATCCTCCAAGGCCTGACCTGACGCCAACGAAAAAAAATCCACATCAATAATGAAAAGCTCTCTCCCAACCGGTGCTCATTGCCTCGTCGGTCCCCCACAGTAATCTAGACCACCCGGAGCTCGTTCCATCCACCCATCAATTACAGGGCGTTATTTCAGGTTCCATTATAGCCGAATCTCACCCAATAATCGCCGCTTTTTCCCTCCCAGTACAAAGCCGTCACCTGCTCCCCGACTGTGCTCCGTTGTTGCCATTCGATCCAAATCCAGTTGTTATTGTTTCGCTCCCTTCCTCCAGTTCCATTAAAACTGGGATCCAGAAATTATAATTACAGCCAGACGATAACGGAGAATACTTCAGCACAAAAAAATCGCGCCAAGTTGTCTGAAGCGTAAGAGTCCCTTTCAGAATTTTCAACAGTGGCATTCAAATTTAAATTGAATTGTTTTTTAAAAAGGAAAAGATACGGAAATAACAAACTCTGTTGTGAAATTTAATTTACTAATGTCCCTCGAAAAATTGGGTTGTAAATTATTTGTTTTTCTGACAAAAGTGGTAACATTTTAGAATTCTGATAAGCGCACTGTTACTAATGTAACAATGGATTTTTAAATTGGCAGATGTTTATTTATATGCAATAGGTAAATATATTTATTTCTTATTTAATGATGTCCTCTTTCAAAGAAAATGATTTAAAGCTGGGTTATGATGCCAAGATTGTAATTTTTGCAGAAACAAGGATATGTTTTCATTTTGTTTTTGTGGGACAGGGTGTGTTCACAGGAGTTTACCCTTCAATTGAATAATAACAACAATTTAAACTGTAAACAGAAAAATAAAAAAAATACCTCCCCCCCAAAAAATAAAAAAAAATAAATAAAAATAAAATAAAAAATACCTTAAAGTTATGACAAATTTTTGATAATATTGACATATATTTGATAATTTTGACATATATTTGATAATTTTGACATACATAATGTTGAGGTAAAACAGTCATAGGGCGGAATTTACAGCCAACCTATGGCCAGAAACACCGAACCAAGTCTCTGCTCCTGAACAATACATGCACTGAATTATACATAGTATAAAAAAATCATTGTTTATATGACAACATAGACCAAGTCTCCACACCCCGCCTGCCCTTGGGGGGAGGGCCGACGTGTAATACATGATGTAGGAATAATGGGTTTGTTTTGGTTGGGTGGACCGATCCCCAACAACAACCCCCACCTCATCTACCTAAGCTTCACGCCCCTAAACATAATGAATCGCCCTATCAAACACCGCTGTGTCAACATTAATTAAGAATGCACCACTAGCTAAATTACTCCCCACCAAAACACGGACAACCGCCTTTCCAAATAAACCACACGATCCCACAGAGTAATACATATATCGCAAAAAAACCGACCACACCAAATACGGCTACAATGTTTACAGGGTAGTCATAGCAATGAAATCACCTCACTGCATTTTTCAGTCTCCATGCAGGTAGACTTGAACGCCAGACAATCAAAGACAAAAATATATACTCCGTGAAAAAAAAAAGAAAAAAAGGGGGAGATAAATTGGGAGAAAAAACAGGAAACAAAACCATGGTGCAAAACGTTTAGCACAGAGGTAACCATGGCACTAGACACACCTCATCTGTACTACGTTGAAGTATACGCATTTAGGCTTCAGTGAAAAGCAATTTTGATGTGTATAAATACACAGATTAAAGAAAAATAGCTTAAAAAAGATCTCAGAACATCTAACTGCGTTTACTGTATTTAAAAACTAAGACAACGTGCCAAAAAAAAAAAAAAAAAAAAGTTATTGGTATTCATCAAGAATGTGGCGTGTTGTGGCCGAACGGTGTAGTGCATCGGACTTAACTTCTGGTTGCTGAGTCATCAAAGTATGGGTTCGAATCCCAGTCATGACACTTGTGTCCTTGAGCAAGACACTTAACTATAATTGCTTCTCTCCACCCAGGGGTAAATGGGTACCTGTGAGGTCAGAGACGTTTCTTGTGACTGCTTTAGCTTGGTGCGCTACATACTTCTGACAGCACACTGTACTCCACACGGTCCGCCATTTTGTGGAGTAAAAAATTTGTTTCTACAAAATGGCGGACCGTGTTAGTTCACAAAGTAAAAGGAAAACCACGCAATTTCGAGGTATATTTGTGTGGATCATTATATTCGACTTTTAAAACACCTTTCCAACCATATTCATTTCTTAACAAATGCTGTCAAACCGTTTTTATAGTCTAAAGCACCCAATCCAAGGCAACGTGTCCCTTTAAAAACACAGACTGAAAGTAAACAACAGCTCCCCATGTTCTGCAGCAATCCCCATTTTCAGCATTAAATGGCTTTGCACGATTTCCCAAGAAGCACATGCACCACGGACATCGCAAACTATGTAGTTCAACGTTTTATAGAAGTACCTCATGGCCAATTTAGCACGATCGGACATTACCACCTCAATGATGAAAGCATTGAAGGGAGAATCGCTCGGGATAATTGGAGCTTGTATCTACTTGACGCAGAGCGAGACTTGAATTCTAATTTGATCACGGTAAAATGTAGGTTACGTTTAATGTTAAAGAGCAAGTCTAGTGTTAAAATGTAACATAAGTGACTTGACTAATGGCCAGTAATGTTAGCACTTGGCCACTAACACCACAACTGAACAAGTCTTGCAGCTGATGCTTAAACCCACAACAACACAAGTACTGCAGTCTAGCATTTAACCCAACAACCAAACAAGTCCTGCAGTCTAGTGTTTAACCCAACAACCAAACAAGTCCTGCAGTCTAGTGTTTAACCCCACAACCAAACAAGTCCTGCAGTCTAGTGTTTAACCCCACAACCAAACAAGTCCTGCAGTCTAGTGTTTAACCCCACAACCAAACAAGTCCTGCAGTCTAGTGTTTAACCCCACAACCAAACAAGTCCTGCAGTCTAGTGTTTAACCCCACAACCAAACAAGTCCTGCAGTCTACTAGTGTTTAACCCCACAACCAAACAAGTCCTGCAGTCTAGTGTTTAAACCCACAACAACACAAGTACTGCAGTCTAGCATTTAACCCAACAACCAAACAAGTCCTGCAGTCTAGTGTTTAACCCCACAACCAAACAAGTCCTGCAGTCTAGTGTTTAACCCCACAACCAAACAAGTCCTGCAGTCTAGTGTTTAAACCCACAACAACACAAGTACTGCAGTCTAGCATTTAACCCAACAACCAAACAAGTCCTGCAGTCTAGTGTTTAACCCCACAACCAAACAAGTCCTGCAGTCTAGTGTTTAACCCCACAACCAAACAAGTCCTGCAGTCTTATGTTTTTAACCTCACAACAACCAAACAAGTCCTGCAGTCTAATGTTTAACTCCACAAGTAAACAAGTCCTGCAGTCTAGTGTTTAACCCCACAACTAAACAAGTCCTGCAGTCTCGTGTTGTTTAATAACATATTTCTACTGTAGGCATCTTTTCAAGCAACACTTTTATGAACTTTAATTAACAAATGAACAAAAAATAATATCTTATTGACATTAGTGTTCATAGAAGGTGAAATTTCTCCGCCGTTTCTTCATAAAGTTCATGAACATTGGTCCGATGGAAAAAAAAAGCAATTAAAATACAGCTGCTGCCGAGTAATGTTTAATATTTCATAGTGATTGATTATCACAAAATTAATGAAAAATAATAGCCACTTGCAATGTAGTTCTAGACATGTACTTGAAAGTATGTTAAACACTTCAGATGTTGAGCATAGGCTTCATATGTACAGGGATGGAATGTTGTTTGGGTTTTTTCCCACGTAGGCGTTTTCCGAATAAACACTCAATTAATGAATTGGTCTGCTTATTTTTTAAAATGAGTAGATTAGAATTATTTATGCCTAACTGTGTATTTTATACACCCCCCCCCCCAAAAAAAAAAAAAAAAAAAAAAATAATAATAATAATGTTACAAATAAATATAAAAATACAAATAAATAAATGAATAAATAAAATAAATAAAATAAACAAATACAAAATATGAAAATATAAAAATAAAATAACTCATACAAAATATATTACAAACAATGAACAATAACAGTATTAAAAATAAATTAATACATAAATAAAAACCATTACAAATAAAATCTGAACAATAACAATAAATCATCAAGAAAAACTAAAATTTAATGTGTAAATTGTTTTGATTGAACATCTTGAGGATTCTTCAAGAAAAAACAAACAAAAACCTAAACCCACATGAAACGAAATGTTTATAATTACAAAATGAGGTGCTTTGGTTAAACTTAAAAATGAATAAAAACTGAATGAATGTAAAGCACCAACAAGCCTTTAATAATCTAATGACATTAGTCCCAACTGCCTAGGATGCCTCTTGCATTTTCCCTGGATACCCCCACAGTACCCTTCTCAAAGCTCCCTTACAAATTAAAACGTTCCTCAAAGGAGTTCCCTTTACAACTACGGTACAAAAAGGTCGACAAACAATCACGGTTCATGGTCTGGAACATGATACTAAACAGGCGTGTAGTTGCACATTGAGGACACGGAGGCAATGGCTTCTGTTGCCCCTGGTCTTGACCCTGGTGCCCCTTCATTAAATTTCCCATAGACTTGTAGATTTTCCAATGGAAGTGCCCTTTGCAAAATGAAAATGGACTTGCCGTCTCACAAGATATTCCAGGCATGAGGGAATATTGATAAACACTACACAACTGCATTTTCACCAGCCAAATAATTGTTCTAAATTTGAGGTTTCTATCAGAGCTGCCAATATTAGCATCTTGCAATCAGGGAGATTTTGTACAACAATCAGGGAGATATTTAAGATTACATTCAACATAATAGGGATTAAGCTTCCACAATCAGGGAGATTTCAAAATTTGTTCATCAGAACATGGAAAGATTGGTTTATTTTCAGGGAACTTTCTGCAGAATCAGGGAGAGTTGGCAGCTCTGTTCTATGCATCTTTATTTGTACAAAGAATGAATACATTTAAGATATATTCCATCAACCCCCCTCCCCCTTCCCAAGAAAAAGAAAAGAAAAAGTATTAAACGCCTTGAGCATTGTTCCTTCGAAATCTTTCACTCTGCAAATCCGATACAGTGGTCTTACTCTGATATTGAAATCCAATCTAGGGAGTATTGTGAACTGCTTGCAAGTTTATGTCAAAACATGAAAGGAAATACTTGTAAACGTGCCCAACAGGCTGGCAAAATTAGGTCATGTGAAGGCATTTTTTATTTGTCACTTTATACACGGGGAGATTTGGGAGGAAACCTTGTTGCACATAGTTAAAGGCATCGTACACATTTGGTAATTGTCAAAGACCAGTGTTCTCACTTGGTGTATCCCAATATATGCATAAAATAACAAGCCTGTGAAAATTTGGGCTCAATTGGTCATCGAAGTTGCAAGAAAATAACAAGCCTGTGAAAATTTGGGCTCAATTGGTCATCGAAGTTGCAAGAAAATGATGAAAGAAAAAACACCCTTGTTGTACAAATTTGTGTGCTTTCAGATAGGAATAAAAACTTCTTGCAAGAAGTTTTTATTATTTTAGTGAGAAATTACCTCTTTCTCAAAAACTACGTTACTGCAGAGGGAGTCGTTTCCTACAATGTTTTATACTATCAACAGCTCTCCATTGCTTGTTACCAAGTAAGTTTTTATGCTAATATTTGTTTTGAGTCATTACCAAATGTGTATGATACCTTTAAAGGGTCTGTATACGTTTGGTAATGACTCTGAAAATTAATGGCAATAAAAACTTACTTGGTAAGGAGTACAGCAGCTTTAGATAGTATAATGCATTTTGAGAAACTTTTTTACTTCGAAGTACTGCGGTTAGGGAAAATGGTATCACTTTTTATCCCCAAAAATTTGAATCTGAGAAGTGTATACTGCAGTAACGTTTCTCAGATTGTGTATTCCAATTGCGGATTATTCTTCCTGCATGGACATAACTGCTCCAGATTTTCGGCCATATCTCAAAATTGCTACTCACAGAAAATTTAACAGGTTAGTTTTATGGTATATATCTACAACTATGTAGGATTGAAACAAACAATGGGTTCCAACTGCCAAAACTACACAGACCCTTTAAAGGTGAAACACGGTTTTTAAAAATAGTTTTCCGTATAAAGACACTTGTCCAAATCGACCGGTGCAATGTTTAATGAATTAGGTGGTCACCTTTGGGTGAAAACGATGGGGTGATTTTTTATCACGGATTATGTGCACGTTTGAACCCGTTCTTATTTAATTGCTACAACTGAAATAAACAACAGAGCTTTCTTTTGGGGAATTCTCAAATGCTATTTTCTGGACTTTGACAGCAGTTGAGACGGAAATATTTCTCTGGAGATTGGTACTGGTATGAACTAACTACTTGAAAGTAATCGATTAAAAAAAGAAAAAAAATTCAATTGATTACTTTGTATTGAATAAAAAGAGAAATTTGTTTTGCTCACTCAATAACCTTTTGGGAGGAGAAAAAAAACCCCAGAGAGTGAGCCATAAGAAAGAGACAGAAATTATTCTGTTGATCAATTCCTTTACTACCAAGTAATAAACTACAAGGGAAACTGACAGGGTAAATTTGAATTAATTTTGGGTTGAACAAAATGTAATTGACTAGAGCGGGATTTAATTCTGCGACCTCTGGATTAAAGCGCCGGCACACTACCAATTGAGCTATCTAGCCCTAAATGTTGGCGGTCTCCCTAGTTTGTCAATATCTTTGTTCGGGGTTGCCAGTCAGAAGCCATTCAACCTGTAACTGTCATACAGCCAGGGATCACACCCTAGTTTACGATACAACCTGGGAAGTGGCAGGAAAGGGATCACCTTAAAGGTATCGTACACGTTTGGTAACGACTCAAAACAAATATAAGCATAAAAACTTACTTGGTAACAAGCAATGGAGAGCTGTTAATAGTATAAAACAATGAAGGAAACGACTCCCTCTGAAGTAACGTAGTTTTTGAGAAAGAGGTAATTTCTCACTAAAATGATAGAAACTTCTTGCAAGAAGTTTTTATTCCTATCTGAAAGCACACAAATTTGAACAACAAGGGTGTTTTTTCTTTCATAATTTTCTTGCAACTTCGATGACCAATTCAGCCCAAATTTTCACAGGCTTGTTATTTTATGCATATGTTGGGATACACCAAGTGAGAACACTGGTCTTTGACAATTTCCAAATGTGTTCAGTGCCTTTAAGGGGATGCTACTTTTTATTTCAAATAGGCTTATCAAGTAAAAGAATTTCAAGTAAACAATTCTTTACTGATAGCAAAACCTCCGGACTTGTCAAATTTTTCAAGCCTTACTTATTAATGCTGTGCACATAAAGGTACCTCCTTCATGAATGTAAGTTTCCAACTCCAAAAGGTCAATCAGTGTTAATACATAATTAATGCCAATTTCTTAAGTGGCGAATGTTATGTAACACAAATTTCACTAATGCCTGAGAGTGCTGGATTTACTTGGGTAGCAATTATAACTGGACGGCGCATTGTGAGCCTAAACGATTTCCTACGCACAGTAACAAAGGTCCGCTGTGTGACTAATTTATTCAAACCATGGTTGAAATTGAAAAACAAATCAATATGTAATTTAGGTACGGTGTCAATGAAAAATGGATTACACAGTATTAAACTGGGCATCGGCATTAGAGTATCTTGCTGATTTTCAATATGGAAGCCTGTTTGGCGTACTGTTGCTACGGGTATAATACAAATTGGCGAAAAAATTTCCCTCTGAAAAGCTGTCCTTCGAAATCAACCAGTGGATTTGGAAGCTGCAGAGTTCAAACCGATTGAGTTTGGAAGATTGAGGAAGTAAGCATCCTGCACAATTCATATGATTTTGGAGGATTGAGGCAGTAGGGATCCTACATAAACACATACTAGTTGATTTTGGAGGATTGAGGCAGTAGGGATCCTACATAAAATCATATTGGTTGATTTTGGAGGATTGAGGCAGTAGGAATCCTACATAAACTCATATTGGTTGATTTTGGAGGATTGAGGCAGTAGGGATCCTACATAAACTCATATTATTGGTTGATTTTGAAGGATTGAGGCAGTAGGGATCCTACATAAACACACACTAGTTGATTTTGGAGGATTGAGGCAGTAGGGATCCTACATTAACTCATATTGGCTGATTTTGGAGGATTGAGGCAGTAGGGATCCTACATTAACTCATATTGGCTGATTTTGGAGGATTGAGGCAGTAGGGATCCTACATAAACTCATATTGGTTGATTTTGGAGGATTGAGGCAGTAGGGATCCTACATAAACTCATATTGGTTGATTTTGGAGGATTGAGGCAGTAGGGATCCTACATAAACTCATATTATTGGTTGATTTTGGAGGATTGAGGCAGTAGGGATCCTACATAAACACATACTAGTTGATTTTGGAGGATTGAGGCAGTAGGGATCCTACATTAACTCATATTGGCTGATTTTGGAGGATTGAGGCAGTAGGGATCCTACATAAACTCATATTGGTTGATTTTGGAGGATTGAGGCAGTAGGGATTCTACATAAACTCATATTGGTTGATTTTGGAGGATTGAGGCAGTAGGGATCCTACATAAACTCATATTGGCTGATTTTGGAGGATTGAGGCAGTAGGGATCCTACATAAACTCATATTGGTTGATTTTGGAGGATTGAGGCAGTAGGGATCCTACATAAACTCATATTGGTTGATTTTGGAGGATTGAGGCAGTAGGGATCCTACATAAACTCATATTGGTTGATTTTGGAGGATTGAGGCAGTAGGGATCCTACATAAACTCATATTGGTTGATTTTGGAGGATTGAGGCAGTAGGGATCCTACATAAACTTAAATCAGTTGATTTTGAAGGATTCCCAGCAGGAGCTGTCTGGAGGTAAGGGTAATAATTTAAAAACAAAAAATAGCGTATTACAAAAGCATACCCCAAAAATTAAAAATCGCTTCTCTAATTATTAATTTTTCCTAATCTTTTATAATGTTCTCGTTGGGCATAATTCCAAGTCTTTCTGATAAGTAGAATATGTTTCAATGTATGAATTTTATTATTCTATAAATTTGTTTTTCCGATCCTGTTTAAACCTAACAAATGTGTATATAGCGCGGTGAAAGTAACTCAAGTCAAATATATTTATAGCCACTCCTACGGGCAAAAATTCATTGCATTGCATGCATTGAATTTGATTCAGCGTTACAAATTCTTTTTGAGATAGCAGTAAAATAAATAAGCAAATAAACAGATAAATAAATAAATAAATAAAAACTTGACATTCTCAAAATAATTTAAAAATTATGCAGTGAATTTGATTCAGCCTTACAAATTCTTTTAACGATAGCAGTAAAATAAATAAGTAAATAAACAGATAAAAAAATAAATAAATAAAATCTTGACATTTCTCAAAATAATTTAAAAATTATGTAGTGAATTTGATTCAGTCTTACAAATTCTTTTTACGATAGCAGTAAAATAAGTAAGCAAATAAACAGAAAAATAAATCAATCAATCAAATCTGAACATTCTCAAAATAATTGAAAAACCACAAATTGAGTTGTTGGTTTCAGCTGTCTTTGAAATAGTATTCTCAATGTTGGCCACTACTTATAATACATATTTAAAAAACAAAACCCATAAACCATAAATCAAAAAAATGTAATAAATATATCTCTTAAAATTCTATCATTTTCAGAAAGCAATTAACTCAATCGACCATAACGACATTAGACCATCATTTGGACAGAAACGTTATTATTATTTTTTACGAACCCATTCCAGCCCCTCTCAAGGGGATATCTCAGACGCCTCCCGAGCAACCGACACAATCAACGACAAATCTGCCCAGCGACGGCTGAAAACCCACCACTTAAAAAAAAAATCACCAATGAATCCTTGGTCGTTGTAAAAACTCCAACGATTTTGCTCCCAGCTCTAAGACGTTGTGGAGGGTAGATGCGGTCATGAATGTACCTCGGCCGTGAACCGCAAACCTCAGGCCGCCTCCATTATCCAACTGAAGCTCAAACCATCCCCCTCCTCTGCTGGCATCCGACGTAAAGAACTTCAAATAAAAAGTCCGACTCAGGTGTGAAGTGATATCGGCGCTGGGTTCTCTCCAACTGCATCCGTGGTTTTACGACTGACTAGTAGCTGTTCAGCGCTGGTCTTGACTGTAATTCCCATGTGGGCAGTTGGATAGTAGTAGTAGTAGTAGTGTGACGCACCCCGATTGCTCTAGATGCAGTTACAGAATGGATCGGTCCATTACTGGCTGAATGTGTACACACGTTTATCATGCAAGGTTTAATGAGAATGCATCACTTTGCTGCAAGGGTGATGGCGATGGGTTTGAGGGTCCAGATCACTAGAAATGATGTAATGGATTGACCCACTATTAGCGGCTCATACATATCCTGACTCCATCATAATACATCTATGATTCAAGCGTCACTTTGCATAAAATACTGGGTTTTGTTCCAGATTCACTTGGATTTATAAAATCCACTGTAAGTTCATAAAATTATAAGTGAGCAGCAGTAATTGAATTATTTTTCATGTTTATGGATGACTGTACCAAGATTCAAAAACAAATCAGGTTTATTATTCCACGTTGCCCAAGTATGGCGTGTAGTGTTGTTCTTGAGTGGCGACAATTTAAGACAAATTTACCGTTAAATTACATTTTCTGTCGCTCCAATGTCCATGAACGTGGGTGCTGGGTAGGCGATGAATTTTTTCTTGGAGGTGTTGTTGATTAGGTTCATAAAACACTAATATTAATAAATATTACAACAGCTACAAAAAACATAACAATCACAGATATTGTTGACAACACGACAGCAGCTAAAACAACGCCCTCAGTATTTATTTTCTAAATTTAAGTGTGTTATTATATCAACTCAGTCCACTTGAAAATCTAGCCACTACAAGAAAGAGAGGACTAAGACTGAAAGACTATACCAGAAACTCGTCAAAATCATTTGTGTTTCTTCTTGATGCATCCACCGTTTACAAACCCATATTCTTACAAAGGATGTGTAAAGATTTGATATATCTCCGCTGTTTCTTTGATTAAATTAAAATTGCGTTACATCACTATTTTTGGGGATGAGTTAATTCAATTCCCATCGTCTAGTTTCCAATAAACACATCATCCAAACAACCTGTGAAAATGTCATCAAATTAGACGAGAATTAGAGTTAGCTTTTGCAAACTGCTTACCAACCAAAAGGAGCTATGGTATAAATGCAAAAAATAGTTAGTGGCCTGACGTTTCGACCCTAGCAGAGTCTTTCTCGAAGGCTTAATAAAAGATAAAGAGAATGCCTTCGAGAAAGACTCTGGTAGGGTCGAAACATCAGGCCATTTAGGCTGTCACATTTTTATCCCATCAGTTAGGCGGTCACGTTTTTAGTTTGAAAAACACTAAAAAACTGTTTATGTGATTCAGGGATTTTGTGCTCATTCACATCAGGCTTATTTGTATTGCGGCAATCAAATTAAGCAACTATGACCTGGAGGGTCTTCAAAAGCTATTTCCTTTGACTCTGACAGTATTTCAGGGCCCAATTTCATAGAGCTGCTGAAGCAGGAAATTTTGCTTAACAATTTTCTGCTAAGCAAAAAGGAGCAGGATACCAGTCATAAATTGTACATGTGACATGGTATTTTGGCTGGTAACCTTATTCTGGTAAGCATAATTATCTTGTGCTTAGCTACTTTTTGTGCTTAAGCAGCTCTATGAAATTGGGCCCTGATGGGACCTAGTTTCATAAAGCTGTTAAACACAACTTTTGCTTACTACAGAAAAATATTGCTTAGCAGAATCAGGTCGCCAGTCAAAATACCATGTGGTGTACATCAGTTGTGACTGGTACCCTGCAATTTGTTTGCTCAGCAGAAAAAAATTGCTAAGCACTTTTTTCTTCTTCTGCTTACATGCTATGAACTGTGAGCTTTCCGATTATAGCTAGTCAATTTGTTTTTCAACAATGATCGACCCTATTACTTTGTCCTCTTGAAAGCAGAATTGCTATCCGTAGAAAAAATGCTAAATGTGCCGTCTACATGTTTATGAAAGCATGGCTTTAGTTTGGGCTCCACTTCATTCGGATAATGAGTCAATAGAATAATTTATTGTAATGTCGGTGTGAAGTACAAACAAATTTCACTCCGCGACAAATATTCCCTTCGCAACATTTTAATTACTTAAAATAGACCGCGGTGATGGATCACCCCCCTTACGTCCATATGCACAATTACATCGGCCACTCGCTAAGAAGGCATCAAAAAATTAAAATGAAGGCAGGCGGAAGTGTCATGAAGGTTTTTTTTTGGTATTATATATTATTGATCAGTTTTAATGAGTTTGAAGAACGCGCACCAGCTAAAGCAGGTGACGGGATACCAGGCAAAGTGGGTCGGCCAACATAATATGGATTGCTGGGTTTTTAATGATTAATGTATTATTGAAGGAGACCTCGCTAATTTGTTCAAAATGAAATTGCTGGCGGTTTTAATGACATTAAATAGCAGGCCTAGAAAGAATGGGGGGTTGACTTTGATGTTTCGACCTCTTGTGAAAGTATAAAATGTACTGTTTGTTTGACGGGTGTGTAATAAAAAGAAGAAATATTTGGTTGTTAATTTGTTCAGTTTTTTTGTACATTGACTTTGTAAATGTGTTTGAATCTATAATTCATGTACAATATAATTTGAATTATTATGTTTTTGACAAAACAAAGAAATTCTAACTTCCACTATGTTCATGTTGGAACAAACAACTTCTTTACATGTAAAAAACAAAAAAGTAAATTTCAAATTTGTAGCGATTGTAAATGTACAAAGCAAAATCTGACAGTATTCTTTAAAGGTAAAATCTAAAAATGACACCACAAAACTAAAGTCCTAAATGAAAAAAAACCAAGCGATAAATAAAAAAGAACAAAATAATTGGTTGCTAATTAATTATTTTGTTGGTATTTCTATTTATATTTTTTCCAAACATGAAATTAATTAAGTGAAGTAAAAAATTAAAGACAACAAACAACCCTCTGATTTTACATCTGCTTAAAGGCCCTGTACACAATTGGTAAGATCGAAAAACACAAATGTTCACAGATTCACACATAACTTAGGGCCTACATGATTAAAAGTAAGTAATGGTTGAAAGGGTTCCTAAAAATATTTCTGCCTAAAATGCTATCGTTTCTGAGAAATGAGTAAAACAATAGTTTTTATCACGCGCGATATTTTGAAAAAAAACAGAAAACACATAAGGTCTCTTTTCACTATTTTCTCGTGATCTTGATGACTAATTGAGCTCAAACTTTCACAGGTTTGTTTGATCATGCATATGTTGAATCACACCAAATGTGGACACTGATTTTGAGCTGTTACCAAAAGTGTACAATACCTTTAAAAAGGCTCAGTTACAAGACATTGATGATAATAATATCAGAAACCAGTATCAGAATTATTTTCATGAGGGCTTTTTGGCCATCTCAAGAGTTCTAGATTTCAAGGAATTTCCAAGAGCACTAGTCCAAGAGACAGATCAATAACCACAATAATTTGCAACGAGGACAGATGCAAGATCTTCTTCTTCTCTAGCAAGTTAAAAAAAATAATTCTGAAATCAGATTTTTTTCTTTCTTATTTCACCTTGCTGTTTGGTGATTCGAGATTGGACAAAAATCAATGGTTGATGTTGTGAGGTGTGCAGCGTCCAGAGACCCAGAGGGACGCGGAGTACCGGTGAAACAAAAGACACAGTCAATAAAGCATAGTGTGAAAGCTGGTGACTCACCAAGGGTGCTATCACCTTGGTGTGCAGAGCTCAGGTAATATCACGTTCCTGGAGAGGTGAATGGGGGGGGGGGGGGGTGTGGGCGCATCGGCTCTCCTCTTGACCTGTGCTGATGAGTGGACCAGATCAGATGGCCAAGGGGCGTTGGGTAACAATAGGAAAGTCACCAGGGTTGGGTTACCGTTGGCCTGATTAGAGATTGTGATGGGATGCCGAGGTTGGAGACAGGTGTGTGTGGTGAGTGAAGAGTGCTAAGACTGTCCCCATGCTGCACCATGCTCTGTCAAAAGTCAACAATGCTCTATTTGTTCCTATTGGCGCTCGGCATCATCGCAGATACACCATTGTCAAATTCAGATGCTCCTCTGATCTCACATAAAAAGGTTACATTATAATTTAAAAAAAATAATTTTTTTTTGCAAGTTTGCCCAAACACTTCAGGCTAAAAGCCACTCTTTGTAAGGGGCTACAAGAAGAAAAATATTAAAGATGAAAATAACTCAAGAGAGCTGAAGGTAGGAATTGATATTCCTCTTAATACAGTCTAGATTGTAGGATGGAGGGAAACGTGCACCAGGTTAAGGAGTTCCGAAGAGATGCAGTACGAGGAATAATGTTTGCAAATCTCTCTTAACTAAGGCCAGGGCTTGAATTTGGGGTCAAAAACCCACAAAACCACAGGGGCCTGTAGCTCAAAAAAATATTTACTGGACCAGAATTTTTTTACAAGACAAGAATTGGAATGAGAATTTTAATGTCTACACAGTTTAACTATTTGGAATCGAAAAAGCACTAAGATTGATCTCATTTGTATTTATGGTTAAGTATTCTTCAGTTATCAATAGAATTATAATTTATCAGACTGAAAATCAACATTGCAGGGCTTAGAAAGAACCACCCTGATAAAACAAAAAATGACAACTTTAAAACAAAAAAGAAAAACTTCGTCCACCTGGCTTTTCTTTCTAATCACAGAGCCTTTATTCTGAATTCAGAAACAGAAATTCAGCTTGCTTAATGGGCGATCGTTCACAGTCAGGCGGATGGGAAAGTCTAACCAAATCTTCCAAGGACTTATTCTTCGGAATCGTTCAACCGAAACTGACTTTAACACCTGCCTTAAAAAGAAGAGATGGGAGAACGAACGAGGAAAATGTATCTTTGGACGAGCAGGTGTTGCAGATCAAAGAACAGGGTTGATTGCAATTCACCAGGTGAATGATAAGAGCATCTGAATGAGGGCGAGGGGAGAGAGGAGAAGAAGATGAAGACAATCCGAGGAGCAGACGAGACCGATCGGTAACCGTTTTAATTGACATGTTTGTACACTGGTGCGCAGGTGCGGTGTACTGGCGCAAATGGTGTCTTCGCGTATATAAGCTAATGGGTCAGTGTTCTTGGGTACGATTTCAACACCCTGGTTGAACTTTTCTTTGCTGTTAAAGGGACACGTTGCCTTGGATCGGACGAGTTGGTCTAAACAAAAAAAGCGTTTGAAACCGTTTGTTATAAAACGAAATGGTTAGAGAGACGTTATAAAAGTAGAATACAATGATCCACACAAATATGCCTCGAAATTGTGTGGTTTTCCTTTTACTTTGCGAACAAACACGGTCGGCCATTTTGTGGAGTCAAAATGTTGACTTTTTATAGACCAACTCGCCCGATCCAAGGCAATGTGTCCCTTTAAGGAACGAGGATTCCTTTTCCACGTACACATTAACGGTGACCAGCTAATGTTCACAATTATGCTGGCTGGGAGGAAAACCCCAGAGAATTATTCCAGAGAAAACCCACGTAACTAGGAGTAAGGACTTGAGGATACCAGGGAAACTGAGAACTTGAGAACTCAGTATTTATCAATATGACAATACCAGGGAAACTGAGAACTTGAGAACTCAGTATTTATCAATATGACAATACCAGGGAAACTGAGAACTTGAGAACTCAGTATTTATCAATATGACAATACCAGGGAAACTGAGAACTTGAGAACTCAGTATTTATCAATATGACAATACCAGGGAAACTGAGAACTTGAGAACTCAGTATTTATCAATATGACAATACCAGGGAAACTGAGAACTTGAGAACTCAGTATTTACCAATATGACAATACCAGGGAAACTGAGAACTTGAGAACTCAGTATTTACCAATATGACAATACCAGGGAAACTGAGAACTTGAGATCTCAGTATTTATCAATATGACAATACCAGGGAAACTGAGGACTTGAGAACTCAGTATTTACCAATATGACAATACCAGGGAAACTGAGGACTCGAGAACTCAGTATTTATCAATATGACAATACCAGGGAAACTGAGAACTTGAGAACTCGGTATTTATCAATATGACAATACCAGGGAAACTGAGGACTTGAGAACTCAGTATTTACCAATATGACAATACCAGGGAAACTGAGAACTTGAGAACTCAGTATTTACCAATATGACAATACCAGGGAAACTGAGGACTCGAGAACTCAGTATTTATCAATATGACAATACCAGGGAAACTGAGAACTTGAGAACTCGGTATTTATCAATATGACAATACCAGGGAAACTGAGGACTCGAGAACTCGGTATTTATCAATATGACAATACCAGGGAAACTGAGGACTCGAGAACTCAGTATTTATCAATATGACAATACCAGGGAAACTGAGAACTTGAGAACTCGGTATTTATCAATATGACAATACCAGGGAAACTGAGGACTTGAGAACTCAGTATTTACCAATACGACAATACCAGGGAAACTGAGAACTTGAGAACTCGGTATTTATCAATATGACAATACCAGGGAAACTGAGGACTTGAGAACTCAGTATTTACCAATACGACAATACCAGGGAAACTGAGAACTTGAGAACTCAGTATTTATCAATATGACAATACCAGGGAAACTGAGAACTTGAGAACTCAGTGTTTATCAATTTGACAATACCAGGGAAACTGAGAACTTGAGAACTCAGTATTTATCAATATATTATCAATTTATCAAATTATCGATAATTTTTAAGTTTTGTCTTGAACCACTGAAGACTCTTACATACCTAAAGATCATTGCTGAGGGTGTTCCAGTACTTTGGAACTTGAAAATAAACACAACTCATGGATTTCGAAGAGTAAGACACCAGGTGTATGGACATCTAGTTGCCCACAGTAACCAGGGCCCAATTCCATAGAGCTGCTTAGGCACAAAAGGTAGCCAGGGTTCTCCCCATGCACAAGCTTGCGTATCAGGCCGATACGCAAGAATTGCATGTCGATACGCAAGAATTGAGTGCCGATACGCAAGAATTTTGGTAGATTTTACAAAAACATGAAAAGAAAACCATATAAAATGCTCCAAATCGCACAGTAGGGCTTTGAAACCCAAGAAAAAACACCAAGTAGAAAACATTCCAAGGACCTTGTTTCAATTCAGTGCGCTTCGGCCAAACATAAACAATTTTGGCCCAGAGTGCCCCACAGTTTTGAAAAAAACCTGGGGAGAACCCTGGTAGCTAAGCACAAAACATTTCTGCTTGGCAGAATAGGGTTCCCAGCCTAAACCCATCTCACAAATACACAATCTGTGACTGGTATTCCGCTTATTCATGCTTAGCATAAATCTGTTAAGCAATATTTTCAGCTTAAGCAGCTCTATGAAATTGGGCCCTTGCCAATTGGAGTACTCTCCTCCTTGAAGCGACTACTTGGTAATAAACCAACCTATAAGCAGCTGCCATTGAGTTCTTACAGACTAATCAAACACAAGACCCCCCCCCCCCCCCCCCCGCCCCCCCGCCTGATGTGTACGTAGATCCTCTACTACAAAAAAAAAAGCGACAACGGTTCAATCACAAAGTGTCTCGCTCAAGGATAACTGGTGTTGGAATTGCAGTTTAAAGGGACAGCACTGGTTTCTAACATACCCGACTGCAAAACCATTCTCTTGAAACAGATGATATACATCATACAAAGAGTATTTATATAGACCTTATGCACATGATGTCACAACAGTTAGGCGCCCTCGCCTAGAGGTCAAAAGGAGGTTGTTCATTGGCCAATCCTGTGCGCCGCGCGTACAAATATGTGCATTTTGATTGTTTCGTCATCGTTTTACCTCTAAGATGGCGGCTGGCTGACGTCAATGCATAAGGTCTATTTTGAACTAAAAAAAAATATAAAAAAATTGTTTTACCCTTACAAAAATGTTTATTAAGCACTGTTTCCGAGTTCTGTGAAGAAAAAAAATTCCACAGGCAAATCACATAACATTCAAACTGCCTCTTGCCATCGGGCTAGCTCGGTGGTCTAGTGGTAAGACATCTGCTCTAGCTATGCAAATGTCATGGGTGCAAATCCCACCGAGCGATTTGCCTGTGGATTTTGTTCACAAAACTCAGGAAAGTACCGAGTTTACAGTGTGTATACACATCGGTGTAAGGGTAAAACAAATTATGTTCTTTATCCCCAATGCAAAATTAACATGTATCAAAAAGAAATCACAGTTTATCACAGTATACCTCAATTTTTCAGTTTCTTGGAAACCTGATAACCTAAATGATGAAATTGTCACAGGTTCTTGATATGTTTTTTAAGAAAGAAAAAAGGTATACGAATTAACACATCCTCCTTCGAAAATAATTGAGGTTGAGACTTGCCCTTTAAGGCTGGGCCGACTAGTACTAATCATCGCAACCATTCTGCCTCCCGCGAACAACCCAACTGAAAGTGTTACAATACGTAATTACTCCAACACCTCTATCATGCTCTATGGGGTTTTTTTTCCCGAGCTCGGCCCAAAAATTTTTCCACTTTTTTCTTTTTATATAACTATCCAGCACATGGATTTCCCTAAAGTGATTCTCCTTCGGACGGAGTGCTGTGGATAATGAAATTGTGAGAACCTGGGAAATGAACTCAACCCACAGGATGAACCAATAAATCGGATTAAAGCATGATTTGTTTTTCCCTACCCCTGTGATTTAACGAACTCATCACTTTTAGAGGGTGTACCTCTGCCGAGATCGCTCGCAGGATGCTCCGCCCCTATTTTCCCCTCCAAGCCATTTCTGCATCAAGTGCCATGGAAGGGGCATAAGAGCCCATTTACATAGAGCCTGTAAGCACAAAAACTTGCTATGCACAGACAAATCTTGCTTAGCAGAAACAGGGTATCAGCCAACATTCAATAAAGTGTACACTGTTGCCACTGGTACCCCACTCATTTCTTGCTTAGTAAAGAAATTTGCTAAGCAGACTTTCTACTAAACAGCTTTTTTTTAAATTGGGCCCAGGTCGGCTCAATGGCGTCTTTCCCTGACTTTCACCTCTGTGGACCCCAGTTCGAATCCCACCTTGGACCGGAGTCTTGCACGAAGATTGGGTTTTCAGTCCCTACATGATTGCGTGGGTTTTCCCCGTTTGGGGTTTTCCTCCCACATCTAAAACTAAACATTTCTTCTTCATTCATATTCGCCATCCTGGCGCTTGCTCTGTTGGATGTGTAATGAAATAAATAAATGTTTGAACAATTATTTAGAACCACTTTTGCTTCACCAAATCCAATGTAACACTCTCAGTCTTTAAAAATGTCTTTCACACCTGGTTCCTCAGTTCCTCTTCAGTTCTTCCTTTTGGTTTATGCTCCATTTTGGCAACATGACCTTACACCGCTACCCTATAAACCACCATATTGTTGGAGGGAGAGGAGTCTGGATGTATTTTAGACTCTGAATCTGGGCACCATACTTTATCTCTCTAGCTATACCATGTCCAATATGGGGGGCAGAGGGTACCCCCCATGTTCCCATACTTTAACACCATTTTCCTCTTGTACAGAAGTACCCTCCCTAAAATCCTCTAAAGAATTCCTGAGATTCTTGGGGGGGGGACACACCATGCCAGATATGTCTCAAGCACATGAACAAAAACAAAAACAGGTGAGCAATTTTTCTTCAATTTACAACAAACTTTTGGGCACATATTTCCAAATTCTGCCTAAAGCCCCTACCCCCATCCCCAAAATGACTCAAGCTTCTGCACTTGAAGGTCTCGGGTTCGATTCCATTCCGATCTCCAATGGATTTACCCGTAAACCTCAGAGTGAAATGACTGTACATTCTCTTCAATACCTTCACTTCTGAAGAATTGACAATAATTTATGGTTTACTTGAAAACGTAATTCCCTCTTGACAACTTAAAGAGGAACCAGAATGGGTTGAGCTAGTCATGATGATTTAACCCTTGAAGCGTTTCTTGAGAGTGGACTTTTTTTTTATTGCTTATTGCATGGAGTCAAACTTGACAGCGATTTAGCGCGAGTGATGTATAGTCAATTTGACGCAAAGCGGCCGCGTCAAAGCCCTTGGCGCTTTGCCAGACAGTCAGGGCACTCGAGCATGACCTGAACTTACAAATAAATAAACAGTGAATAGAAGACGACAACACATTCTTGTACAATACAATGAGCAGGAAATGTACAGTGCAAGGTTCTCCCCATGCACAAGCTAGCGTATCGGGACCGAGACGCGTGATTTGCGTGCCGATATGCGCAAATTTCCAAAACCAAAGAAACAATAAACATCAAGAGAAAACCATATAGAATTGCAAAGAAGGGCTTTTAAAACCAAGATAAACACCAAGTAGAAAACATTCAGAAGACTTTGTTTCAATTCAGCGTGCTTCAGCCAAACTTCCAAAATTTGGGTCCAGAATGCCCCAGTTTTGAAAAAACCTGGGGAGAACCCTACAGTGTTTATGGGGGTCAAACGAGAGGTATGATTTCTACACTTACTTAAAGGGAAAGTATAACTTTGGTTTTTTGAACCGTCTGTTTGTTTTAATCCTATATACAAATGTACATACAATAAAACTAACCTGTGAAAATTTCATTTCAAAAGGTGAATGTGTTTTTGAGATATCGCCGAAAATCCGGAGCGGTTATGTCCACGAAGGAAGAATAATCCGTAATGGAATACACAATCTGAGAAACGTTACTGACAGTATAACAATTCTCAAGATCCAAATTTTGAGGGATAAAAACTGATATCTTTTTCCATAACCACATTACTTCAAAGAGAAATGATTCTCAAAATGCTTTATACAATCGAAAGCTGCTGTACTTCTAACCAAGTAGGTTTTTATGGCCATTAATTTTAAGAGTGATTACCAAATGTATACCTTCCCTTGAAATAAACGTAAGACAGAAAATCCATCAAAACCCTTATTTCACCCAAATCTAAACCATAGCAAAACTATTGCACACATTTTTTTTCTTTTGAACGTTATCAAGATTCTAGTATTAAAAAGCAACTGTCCGGCTGCACACCTCATGCAAATAAATTGCATAAACTTCCATACATAATTTGCCAAATTCCTAATCCACGGACTATCAGTTTCACTCCACCTGCACGCCTCTTCCCACTCCAATGAAATATTCATCCTGGGCATCTTGCCCTCATCATAAAGCTCCTCTCTCTGAAGAGTCGGCAAAAAACAAAACAAGCTAGAGAACCGGATTGGTCGCGAGTCCGCTGGGACCTCAGGTCGCGAGAGCAGCTACATTTATTATTGAGGCCGCAGCAGGTCTCTGATGTCACAAGGGCCATCTCATGAATATTTAATAGGCGTCGGAATACAAGCTACGAGCCGGCAGGGGGGTGATGTCACCTAGCAACTTGGTGACTGTCCACCAGTCTCTTGGGACGGTACTAGGATCTGTGTTCGCCATCTCAGATAAAAATGAATAACTGAAGATGAGTGGTAAGTTGGAGAGACTAGGCTCTTAAGACTAGCTGAACAACAACAAACTTTCCTTTTAAAACTGATTTACAAGACAATAAAACATGCAGAAACCAGACAAAAATTGCATAAATTACAAATCAGTTTTGTCTGTAACCTTATACTGAGTAATGATATACAATTTATTTTGTTGGTTGTGGGGAATGATTACGTCCAGCAATTTTGCATGCCACCATCGACACAGATCTTATTTATCCACATTTTGTTTGGAGAAGTTCAAGTCAAAGATAACCCATTTTCCCAATTTTTTGAGTAAAAGTCCAAAAGTGAAACTTGCCAAAACTTAAAAAACCATCAACTGAATTTCTCTTTAAAGGTAGGGTCATAGATTGGTAACTACTCAAAAATATTAATGACCATAACAATTTACTTGGTGAGAAGCACTGCAGCTGTTGATAGTACAAACTATTTTGAGAAAGGATTCCCTTTGAAGTAATATGGTTTGGATAACTTTTCACCCCAAAACATTTGAATTTGAGAAATGATTCATGCATAAATCGTTTCTCAGATTTCTGAGGTTTGGCGTCCGTTCGCGAATGTTGCGACCAGAGGTGCAGTTGGTACCCGCTGTCACCTAGCTAAACATAGCCTTGATTCAAGGCTGTTGGCGTAGTGTACCCCGGCCCGGTGCGGCACGATTCGGCAACAACTGCAGTGCATAGACAGTGCACATTGTAGGTGTACATTGTACATTGTACAGTACATGTACATATACATACATTGTACAGCGAGAACAGTATAGCGAAGTCGTGAGTACAGTCGTTCTTTCAACCTTGTACGCGCGACTCATGTACACGAGCACGCGCACACTGATACTGCACACACACAGACGTCATGCTCACAGCTAGCTCGGGCGGGTTGGTAGCTCGGGTGGGTAGCGCGGCGCAAATAAAACAAAATAAAAATGAAAACAATTTTTTTTTAAATGAAAACAAAACTCCAACGCCTTGATCAAGGCTAAGCTAAACAGGGATGGGTTTGAAATTCTTCTGAAAGTACCTTGACAGGTTTTTTTGCTGTTTTCACAGCAAGTAGACACTGTATTCAGCTGAAACATTCACATGTGATTTTATTATATCTTTCTTTACATAATTTGGCCTTCAAATCAGCATTATGTTGACAAAAACCAATCCATGACTACCTCAAAAGGAAAAAAGACAACAGCGCATACATTTCAGCATTATACGTTCCCCATGACGAGATTACAATAAACAATATTCCCCCCTCGCCCATCTCAAAATGTTTTCCTGCACTAAAAGGATTTTATGGAAAAAGGCGAGTGATTTAGCTCTACATGACCGATGGCAATGATTTGGATTATGATCCAATGAAAAGTCCCCCCCCCCCGCGTTAATTCCCCGTTCAAGGAAAGGTACTTGATATAAGCTACACAACAAAATATCTCTGGGCGAAAAACACTCTGTTTGGGGGTCTCTGTTCATGTTAACGAACCTCTTATCGCCTCTTGTTTATGTAGTTTTACGAGGTAGATAGCATGAATAAGAATTTATCTAGGCAATTGTCGTACGAATGAACTGCCCACGGCCCGATTCCGTCAAGCTGTTAAGCAGGAAATTTTGCTCAGCAAATAAGTTGCAGGGCACCAGTCATAGCAATGTGAATAACACGGCGTTTGGCTGGTAACCAATTTAAACTAAGCAAGATATTTATGGGCTAACCAACTTTATGAAATTGGGCACTGATCTACAGAACGATTCAAAAATCATCCGATAAGGGCTTAAAAGCTCCAAGAACATAAATTTGACACACGTACAGATTCATCCTGATTTTTTTTTTTTTTTCAATTCCGTCAAGCTGTTAATTAAGCAGGAACTTTTGCTCAGCAAAAGAGTTGCAGGACACCAGTCATAGCTATGTGAATAACATGGCGTTTTGGCTGGTAACCAATTTAAACTAAGCAAGATATTTATGGGCTTACCAACTTTATGAAATTGGGCACTGATCTACAGAACGATTCCAAAATCATCCATTAGCCCATTGGCTTGAAAGCTCCAAGAGCATAAATTTGACACACGTACAGATTCTTCCCGAAACCTTTTTCAATATCGAACACTTTTGCCTTTGAGTAAAAGAATGATTACTGACCAAATATGATATCATTTTCCCAGGGAAGACTGTACAGAAACAAGAAGCAAAGTTTTGATAAATGAAACGTTCTCTCCTGAAGACCATCAGACCATACTGATCGAAACTTTTAATTGTTACACCACCGGTTCTGTTCAGAACCCCTACAACTTACAGAGAGGGATTATTTTCATGTTAAAGGGACACGTTGCCTTGGACCGGACGAGTTGGTCTGTAAAAAGCATTTGTAACCATTTGTTATAAAATGCACATGGTTAGAAAAACGTTTTAAAAGTAGAATACAATGATCCACACAACTATGTCTCGAAATTGCATGGTTTTCATTTTACATCATGAACAAACAGGGTCGGCCATTTAGTGCAGTCAAATTTTTGACTCCACAAAATGGCCGCCCATGTCAGTTGGCAAAGTATAAGGAAAACCACGCAATTTCGAGGCATATTTGTGTGGATCCTTGTATTTCTACTTTTATAACGTCTTTCTAACCATATGCATTTTATAAGAAATGGTTACAAACGCTTTTCATAGACCAACTCGTCAGATCCAAGGCAACGTGTCCCTTTAAAGGTGTTACTACCGCAAACCTTACTAGAAAATAAAACCATTATATTGTCATGAAACTTCAAGAAGAATTTTGTTTTTGTGAGACTCATTTTCCCACTTCTTTAAGGTAACCCTCAGTCCAAACGGTCGCTAAAGATTATTAAACTATTCCTTCATCCCTGCAGACAAACAGCATAATACTGACAAGGGCATTCAAAATTTTGACATTATAAGACAATTTTAAGGCCCTCTGCACCAACCAATACAACTCATCCATAAACAAAAATGGGTCGTGACATTTCCTTTTTGCCCCCTGGATAAAAACAGCACCATTGCTATTCTCCCAAAATGAAAATCACTGCTGATTTAATCTTCTCGCTAATAATACAGTTGCCGATAAACTTCAAGTCCGAAGCAGAAACCCCCCACCTCAAAAAAGTAACGTAATGGGAGCTCTTGTTTTGCCCCTTGGTTAAAAAGTTTCCATTTCCAAGTTGATGACATCGCAATTTGATGACAAATTAGTGGCTCATCTTTCTTCTTATAAACCTAAAATCAGAGAACCCTGTGAGACATTTATACATGTCAGTGTCACAGAATCTCTTGTTTTGCCCAACGGAAAAGAGTTCATATTTCCTACCACCGCTGACTTTGCAAACGTAGACCATTTTCTGGCTCATCCGCTCTCCAATAAACTTCAGAACGGAAAGAAAAACCTACCTCACTTTCACAAGAAGAGGGAGAAAAGAAAAAACATCAAGAAAGAAAAAGAAACATGGCTTTTTTTTTCCTCGTTTGCCCTGTGGAAGATCGGTGTCTCAAACCTCCGCTGACTTGGCTATGAAATACAATGTCGGCCAATTTGGGGCTCATCCTGCATCCAATAAACTTCAGATCAGAAAAAAAACACAAAACCCCGAACCGAGACGTTTTCCTTTCTTGCCCCGTGCAAGAACAGTATCTATCCTCATCGGAGCTGAAACGAAGAGCTGTAATTTCATCGTGATGGCCGGTTGCCGAGGAATTACGTTAAGATTTCAACCCTCGAGGACACCAGACGGATTCAAGTAATTGGGGAACCCGAGATGCCGACGCAAGCCTGTTTTTTGTTTTTTTGTCCGAAGCAGATGTTTTTTTCCCCCCAACCTGTACCCTAGTTTCGCTGAATTTCCACTGGCGATGGTTAGACAATAAATGTGTGCAGATACTGAGCAAATTAAAGTCATATTACATGCAAGAAGATACTCGGAATAACTCCGGGAACACTTTTCTTGGGATGTTTGAATAAGAATGCTTTTCCGTTCCACCTTCATCATTCCTCCAACTTCCTACGACCCCCCCCCCAATTCCATCACATCCCATTAGAATAAAATAAATCACAATTTGACAGGATTTCTGGGGTATTCTTACTTCAGAACAATTTTAATAGGATCCTTCGTAAACCAGTCTAAATCACTCAGCAATTTACAGTATTTTTGACCGTGTGAGGGGGTGTGTGAGAACCAAATTTACGTGATGCGATTAGTAAAACGAACTGGTTTTTTTTATATTGTTGTTGTTGTTATTGTTTATTTGGCCATTTATAAAAGAAAACAACAAACAGGCAGTCAAATCAAGATGAAACTATTATTGTGATGCAAGGAAATTTGCCATTGAAAGTGCAGTTAAAAATAAATTGGAAACACAAAATCACTGAATTATGTGAACCAATAGGAGATGGGTTAGCTTGACCTCCACACCATGCAGGGTACCGGTTGATTCGACTGAGCAGTACTGAATCCATTAAATTAATGAAATATGAAATATGAAATCTGTTCCGAACAGAAGAAGTTGTGGCAGTTTGTCAAGGGCCATATGTCATCTTTACACTTGTTTGTAAATAACCCATTCATAAAAAACTCTCCCGAGCTAGAAACCTCTTTTAGCAGATGCTTTCCGACCTTTCCACACATTCATTAAAAGGACTTTTGGTCTTCTAATCTAATATACGGATTGTCTACATTACAATACGAGAAGATGAATGTATGGACGCGAAGGACGAATCTTTACAATGAGTACCATTTACGCTCATTAAACGAGAAAATCAATTTCCCAAGCCCGTATCGCAAAATCGGACTAACTCGACACAAGGTCAGATGATCTGGACTTCAATTATTTGAAGAAAAATAAATCTACAGGTGAGGGCGATGAGATGGTCTTTTCGGGATGAATGGGCTGGTTCAGGTCAATGAACCGTATGACGGTTTCAGGGAGACTGGTCTTGGTACGGCCTAACATGACTTAAGGATTCCCCAACGAATGCTTTATAGTTTCAGCGTGATTAATGAAAGACGAAGTAAATTAAAATCAATAGTCTGGGCTTAGCTTATTAAGGGATTTGTTGATTGAGTTTTCATCTTGATAAAAGAAGTAGGTTTTTTAATAAATTGTATAGTATGTGAATACACTGTGGCCTGCAGTTGTAAGATTCAAAGCTTTGTTGTTTATGTGGACATGGATATAATTAACAGGTAACTATTGAATAGTCATGCACACATGTGTACCAAACAGTTTTTTGTTTTCAATGTATAAAAGCATTTATATGGAGGGTATACACGTATGTACCTTTGGTAATTACTCAAAAAGAAGGAAGGATTTTTGTTGTAAATTTTTGTTAAAATTTTTAATCCAAGATAACGAATCAGGTAGACTTCCTACGTATTTGCTACTAACTTAAGACTATATATATACAAAGATTATTCTAAAAATTATCTATAAGAAAGACCCCCAGCATGTATTAAAGCCTGACACTTCTTTCTTGAAAGGGTAAGGCAATTTTCCCTTACTATAAGGGCAACTTTGAAAGGAAAGTTACAATTCTACACTGGAATATTTTCAAGGGGCACCAAGGCAATTAGCAGGGGCACAGAGAAAGTTGTTGCTTCAAACATCAGGTCCCAGTTTCATAGAGCTGCTTAAGCACAAATAGTAGCCAAGCACAACAAAATGATGCTTACCAGAATAAGGTTACCAGCCAAAATAGCATTTTACATGCACAATCTGTGACTGATATCCTGTTTAGCAGAACATGGTTAAGTATCATTTTCTGCTTAACCAGCTCTATGAAATTGGGTCCTGGTCCTGGTCTAGGCGTCCATACATCATAATCAGCACCATGGCGGGAACAGTCGCAACCCCCCCCACCCCTCCCTTCCCCTAATCAACTGATTACAGTCAATCATTTGTATACATGTTTTGCGCTTTGATACAGGCACTATGCTGGCGCTAAATCTCGGTTCAAAAAAAAAATATATATAAACAAGAAAAAAAAAGAGAAAAAATGAAGAAAAAAGAAATAAACAAACAAACAAACAAATAAATAAATAACCCAACAAGGTACAAATTAACTGTTGGTACAATCGTTAATGATGGTTAATTACAATGTACATATTTTACTGACACTGCTACCCCTGTATAATCCAGCACTTATTGAGTCATTGCACAGCACATAATACAAGTACATGTATGTATGTACATGTGTATGTATGTACATGTACATGTACATAGTACATACTCCTACATGCTTGCTCCTGCGGAAGGATAAGCAAGAGCCCCCTCTGTTGGCCACAAACTACAAGTCATTTTGTTACTGAACAAAGAGGCATCAAACATTTGGCGCCATCTATTGACCAAAAATAAACATTCCACATTGAACAAGAAACATAGGGGAAGATTCGGTTGGCGGCTACAGCTACGGCTAGGGCTAGATTTCCGCGTCGTCGTGCATTGAAGTATAGGACGTCCTTAGCAACACCCTTAGCAACAGCCGTAGCCGTAGCTGTAGTCGCCAATTTGGATACGGCCTTAGGTTCAACAACAAAAATTACAATAACTATCAATTTACAGGACTGGAATTACATGGAGGCAACAGAGGCCATGGCTTCTGTTGCCCCTGGTCTTGGCCTTGATGCCCCTTCAAAAGTTTTCCATAGACTTTAATATTTGCCAATGGAAGTGCCCTTTGCAAAATGAAAATAGGCCTTGCCCTCTCAAAAATGAAATTTCTGGCATGCAATTCACACTTATTTGTATAGGCAACATTGACTGTTGTGCATACCACCATACTACACAACAAGCAATAACTGAAGACAAAGATTTCAAAAACATTTGTACAAAAACATTTTTTTAGTTTTAAGTTTTTCAGCTTCCTGTGTCCCCCCTGCCCCCAAAAACAAAACAAACAAATAATCAAACAAAGCCTTGACTTTCTTTATGAATTTGACATTGCTACGTCAACTTCTGAGGTATTGTTAACCCTTTAATGTTAATGTAGCGGCCGCAAGCGGCTTGTACCAAAATGCCCAAAGCGGCCGCAAACGGCCACAAAAAGGGTCAAAGAAATGGTATTGGACCGAACTGACATTTTCCAATATTTCCCATGTTAATATAGAATCTACAACTCCAAAACAAAACCATGTATTTCTGTTTCTTATAAATTTTCCTGACATTTTTCATGAAATTAGCGGTGCAAAAAATCAACAAGATTAGCAATGTCTGGGCGTATGGTGATGATTATACAGAAATGAATGGTCTCTAAAGGGTTAAAGTTCAACCATAATTTGTTATTGCCTGTTGTTTAAGTAAGGCCACATAAAAAAAAAATTGTTGATCGTCCCCGCCCGACCCTACAAACCCCCCCCCCGACCCCATTTTTTTTTTTTTTTTTTTTTTTTTTTTTAAATCATAAAAACGTTTTTTTTTAATGATCTTTTCAGTCAAATTTGGCTCCCAGATTTTTCAGCTGATATTTTTTCAAAATTCATAGGTCGGAAATAGATGATTGAAGAAAGATTATTCATGTTGGGAACACAAGAAAAATTCTTCAAATATTTACTTAGGCTGCGTTTTAGTTTTTTGAAAATGTTTACAGAAAAAGTCATCTAGGATTTGAAAGGGTTTAACAAAACAATTAAAAACATCAAAATCACACAAACCCTTTGTTTTATAGTGATTATGATGATATCTTTATTCTTTATTTCATATTTTGCCATGTCAAAACAAAAAAACAAAAAAAAAACAAACGCCCTCCCTCCCCCACTTCCCATAAAAAAAGGACGATCAACAATTTTTTATTTTTATGTGGCCTAACAGCTGGTTCATTCGGGTCAATGAAATCTATCTGGCACGTTTGCAGACTTTGAACTGGTTAAAATGGGTTTCCAGGAACATTCTTCTGTTGCTGCCTACAGTAGGTCAACCAGAGTCAAGTGTTATCAATAGTTTTCTTCTATAGAAACAGAACACAAGAAAATAAAACATATCCTAGATAAAATAAAAACACAGGCCTGTGAGTGGACCCTTAAAAAAAGAGCTGAAACACTACATGATGTAAGAATGATCGTGGAACGTCAAGTGAGCGCGCGTCACGCATTTATGCTGGTCGAATTGGGGCACCCCATTGATCATGTAACTAGGCTTATTTCACATTATTGTAGTTGTACATTACTGTTGCAAAGCATATATAAGGCCACAAAAGTGAAGGGAAGGGGGGGGGGAAAGAAAGAAACAAAAAAGGGGGAAAAAAGGAAAAAAAAGAAAAAAAAGAAAAAAGAAAAAAAAATCGGCAAAAAAGGGGAAAAAGTGGAAATAAAAAATCGGCAAAAAAAGGAAAAAGCAGATATCCGCTTTAAAGCGGAGATTTCACAGGCCTGAAAAACACGAGGACATACTGACGGTATCATTTTTTGGAATACAATTTTTTTCAAAACAAAAACAAAAACATGTAATTTAGAATGGAGGTGTGCGCATTATTTTTATAAGGTATATGCAAATTAGTGTAAGTGCACAAGTCGTTTGTTTTCGAAGATAACTTGAAGATTTTTCACAATACTGAATATATCCGGGAAGAATTTCATCTAGCAAATTTTGCAAAGCAAAATATTTAGACTGGGCACTCTAAATGCTAATATTGAGTACCAAATGATGTTTTTTGAGTAGCAACTGTTACATTTTTGTGTAGCATTTTTGTGTTGCTATACAACAAAATGTGTTCATTGTATGTATAGTACATGTTTTTAAAATGATTTAAATGCTACAACAGAAAAAGAGAGATGCCACTGGTAAATTTATGTAGCTTAAAGGTATTATACAGGGCTGGTAAGGATAACAAAATATTAAGTTTATTTATTTTTAGTCTGAAAGCTTACTGATTATAAATGATTTTTTCTTTGAAATGAGGTCATATTTGAAAAAACTGTATCTAAAAAACAGCTGATGTTGATTGTTACATTTACAACCACAATTAAGGAAAATAGTTTTACAGGCTGAAAATTGTGCATGATTTTTCACTATTTTCTCCCAACTCACACAAAGGATCAAGCCTAAATTTTGACAGGTTTGTTATTTCATGTATATTGGTTGATCACACAAAACATGAACACTGTCTGCTACTATTTTGTCAGCTCTACCAATCCTGTATTTAACACCTTTAAAGAAATGGCACTTCGAAATTTGGTCAGAAAAAGGTCAATTTCTCAACCTGTTTGTTAAAAAACCCCAGACACTTCCAAATAAAGGCATAATTTGCCCCAAAAGAGGAAATAAGGGACACTTTAGAAATGTTACAAGCGAGCAATTTTAAAGTCAAATTACTCTTTTCAAAATTAAACTCATTGTTAAATTTCTCAATAAACAGGTACATGTAGGGTACTTTTTCAAATGAAACAAAATACCAGACAAAAATTATCCAAATATAGGCTAATAAAAAAACCTGCACCCATTGATGCAATTCACCTTGAGTCGTCACCTTCCAAATGCGAAACTGTGAAGTGAGCCATTTAGGTGATGCGCGCACGGTTACACAGTCACCATACCAGGGCTCGTATTTGGGGGGGAATCCACAAGACCACAGGGCTTGTGGCTCAAAATGTTCACTGGACCAGAATTGTTTTTACAAGACCAGAATCAAAATGAAAAAAACCAATCCTGACACAAAATTGAACAAGTACTAAGACATGTAAAGAGAAGATTTATCTCATTTGTCTTTATATGGGTATTAATACTTCATTTCTAACTAGAAATG
The DNA here is from genome assembly GCA_021014325.1 of Plazaster borealis. NCBI lineage: Eukaryota > Metazoa > Echinodermata > Asteroidea > Forcipulatida > Labidiasteridae > Plazaster > Plazaster borealis. The sequence goes on along the minus strand of CM037468.1, from coordinate 14,287,444 downwards.
AAATGTATTCTATCAGACTCAAATTCAACATTTGAACACGATCTTACACAGAGTAAGGTATTCTTTTTCAACTGAAAAATACAAGACCGCCGGACTTGTCCAGTCATTAGTTTACTGGCCCGACACTAAAACTACTGGCCTCGGGCCTGTGGTCCAGTGTCCAATTCGAGCCCTGCATACAATTATCTTATAGAGGGACTCCAAGGTCAAATTCAGTTTTGCGATCCACTCATTTTCCAAGAATGAGGAAAAAATTACAAGCCTCTAACTCACGTCAAAATGGTATAAAATGCCACCGTGTTTGATACCCTTAAAGGGTCCATGAAATGTAATTTTTTTAATGCAATCCTTAGAGATGCACCTTTGTGTCCCATTTCACCTTATTTTCAATTCTCGTTTTGCCATTTTTTAGGGTATTTTGGTGCCTTTTTGTATTTAATGCTAATGCAAATTTCCATATTCATGAGCAAAAGTGTGATGTCATGTCAGGCAGAAAACTCAAATGTTGCAATTAGTTTATGCACAAAAAAGTCAACAGAATTTAGGCTATTTCGCTGTTGTAAACTTCCTCTTTTTTAGTGATTTGTTAGTGTGTAAGTTCATGGCAGTATGCCAAAGTGCAAACTTTTCTATCAAATTCTTTTAACAATCAAATTTTATGGTTTACAATTTAATTTTTTCAAAAGAAATAAAACAAATGCTCCCTGAAATGACATCACTGCGACAGCGCCCTCAGTTGTCCAGATAAGAGAGGAATTTTGTTAATGTTGACAGAAAATCACTTTTCAATGAAATTTACCAAATATGGATGTCAATTAGTTTTCATACACATTAGGAAGTAGCTCAAAATGTATTACTAAGAAATTTTTACTTCAGGGGCCCTGTCAAAATCCAAAAACATGCGATGGCGTCACATTTCAAATAATGGTCTGTACACCTTTTTTTTACAGAGAATTTCCAGTTTATTCCTGAATTCTGATGACATTCAATCAACATGGGATTGAATTTGAGCTCATGTCCAGCGCAGAAATCTCTCTTTGGAGTGTACAGACCCATTTGTTTTTTTCTGCCCAATGACGTCATGTTTCAAATGTTGCTGTGAATTGAAAGAATATCAAATAAAATGATAGTGTACACCACTTTAAAGGCATCGTACATGTTTGGTAATGACTCAAAACAAATATTAGCATAAAAACTTACTTGGTAACAAGCAACGGAGAGCTGTTGATAGTATAAAACATTGTAGGAAACGACTCCCTCTGAAGTAACGTAGTTTTTGAGAAAGAGGTAATTTCTCACTAAAATAATAAAAACTTCTTGGAAGAAGTTTTTAGTCCTATCTGAAAGCACACAAATTTGTACAACAAGGGTGTTTTTTCTTTCATCATTTTCTTGCCACTTCGATGACTAATTGAGCCCAAATTTTCACAGGCTTGTTATTTTATGCATATGTTGGGATATACCAAGTGAGAACACTGGTCTTTGACAATTACCAAACGTGTACAGTGCCTTTAACAAGCAATCCGACTTCCAAAATGGCGCAAACCATGGGCAGACAGCAGCCCAGTGGGACGCAAGAAGTTTTTAGTCCTATCTGAAAGCACACAAATTTGTACAACAAGGTGTTTTTTCTTTCATCATTTTCTTGCCACTTCGATGACCAATTGAGCCCAAATTTTCACAGGCTTGTTATTTTATGCATATGTTGGGATATACCAAGTGAGAACACTGGTCTTTGACAATTACCAAACGTGTACAGTGCCTTTAACAAGCAATCCGACTTCCAAAATGGCGCAAACCATGGGCAGACAGCAGCCCAGTGTGATGTCATTGCAAGGAGGGGGGGGGGGGGGGTCAACAGCAGACTCCAAAGAAAAGTTTGATAGTGTAGTAACCTTTCCCACAGTGGGACTACTTAGTACTAAAAAACCCATACATTCAAATTCAAGCAAAGTACTCCACATTTATGGATTCCAGGCGAAAACACAAAAGAAGTCTTCTTTTATTGCCTGCAGTTTCATCTGGATCACCAAACCGCTCATAAAAAGTTCCCAAATTGTTTAATTTATGTTTGAGCGGTAAAACCGACACTTCTTCTCCGTGTAACAAAAGCCTGCCATAACAACATTGTTAAGGATGCACTTCAGTAAAATGTACACATGAAAACGTTGACTGCTCTATATTCCGACACCCCTATGTTCCGAAAACCCTCTCGTAAGTTACAGAGTTAGAGTTAAGGTTAGGGTTAGGGTAAGGGTTAGGAATAGGAAAATACACTAGATGTGTCGTAACGTAGGAGGTGTCGGAACATAGGGGTGCCTGAACATAGGTGTGTTAAAACTATCAATGTAATACAAAAAAGTACCAAAACTACTTTTTTTTTTCTTTTCTCGATGGCTTTACATTTTTCTGGCTTTCCCAGGGACCAGCTTAGGCCTTTTAAAAAACAAAGAAACAGACAGCATTTGTGACGATCGACATCTCAGTTGTATTACAAGAGACCTTCAGCCCGAAACACTCTTTTATTCCAGTTCATGCACAGCCCTTCATCCTGGTATTTAAAGAAAGCTTTTTACGCTCTAAAATGATTGATATTGGTTGGTTATTTACAGCATTACGTGCACTGGCACAAAACACCGTCTGCCCTTGGCCTAAATGAATTTTAAAATTATGACCTTCCAATGGAAGACGACGGATGTACAACGCAGGAGCTCAATTGGGAATATTTTTGTATGCATCATTCATCCATTACCCATTTTGGACGTAATGGCTTTTTATTTATTTAAAGGGAATTTTATTTTTTAATTTTGTTATTTCTCGCTAAGGCGGCTGAATGACACTGAGTACATCATACAGTTTGTTTCTGTATTGTGACGGGCGAATGATCATACAAATGTTTACTTTTCCCCTTTATGGTGATAAACTTGACGAGTATTCCACAGAATTGAAGACATATTAACACAATATACCCTTGCGATCTCCAAAATATACAAAAACTGTAAAAAAATATAAGTAAAGTAAAGGTTGTCCCGAGCCAATGGCTCATCAGGCCGGTGTTTCTATCCGGTTTCCTTGGCATTAAACAACTGAGAATATTTCTATTTCCCCCTGGACAGGATGCCAGTCCATCGCCGGTTACTCCCCAGCTCTCGCTGGCACCCATTTGTACCCCTGGGTGAAGAGAAGCAATAATGGTTAAGTGTCTTGCTTAAGGACACAAGTGTCACTAACGGGAATCTAATCCACACTCTGCTGATCATAAACACCAGAGCTTGAGTCCGGTGCTCTTATACTCTCGGCCACGACACGCTACATGCACCAAATGTACACAATAACAATTCCCCGGCCATTGTTGGATGCTGCAGACACCTCTCACTCAGACGGTGGGGGTGCCATATATTTGTTTTCTCTCTCTCTCTCTTGGCACGAGCCCAAAAAAATCCAGACATCTAAAACACACACAATGGTATCCACTGCACTTAGATCTTTTACCGAGTCATGAAAACCTGCTAAGGAGAAATGAGCAGGATACCAGTCACAAATTGTACATGTGACATGGTAGTTTGGCTGGTAACCTTATTCTGGTAAGCATAATTTTGTTATGCTTAGCTACTTTTTGTGCTTAAGCAGCTCTATGAAATTGGGCCCAGGTCCCAATTTCATAGAGCTGCTAAAGCAATAAAAAGTAGCTAAGCACAAGAAAATTATGCTTACCAGAATAAGGTAACCAGTTAAAATACCGTTTCACATGTGGCATTTGTGACTGGTATCCTGCTCATTTTTGCTTAGCAGACAATTGTTAAGCAATATTTTCCGCTTAAGCAACTCTATGAAATTGGGCCCTCTTTATCATGTGCCACGTAGCTGAATGCAGCGTTCTGCCCAGGATTTCTTTAGTGGCGGAAAAATGTTTTCCCTAGATCATGAAAATAGATAGACTCAAACCAAAAGAAGTACTCAAAATTTATGGCTTTGGTAACATTTTTTTACTGGTAAATATTCAATGTTACATTTCGTTGAAAACCTTTGAAAAGAAAATTGCAAGTTTTTAAAAATGTGAGGTGGTCTGAAACGGAGGAAAATTCTGCCAGTGATGGTTGGAGAGTCCTGAGTGCCGGGCAGGTTTTTTTTTTTTTTTCCGGCAACAACCACTGTGGGCAGAGCCCTGGATTGGTAACGGCAAAGCACATGAATCCACGATGAGGCTCATGTTCCAGGTCGGTTCAAAGAGTCTACATGTAAAGCCTAATTAGGCCGCAGCTGTGACAGCGAGGCGAATGAAGATATGAGTAAAAAGTACAAGGAGTGATAGCAGATGGGGTTCAACATCTCTTTAAAAAACATACATTTTGTATTTCTGTAGATCGCAGTAGATTGCAATATACATGTATATTTCCCTGAGGGCTAGTCACTTGTATTTAAAGGCACTGAACACGTTTGGAAATTGTCAAAGACCAGTGTTCTCACTTGGTGTATCCCAACATATGCATAAAATAACAAGCCTGTGAAAATTTGGGCTCAAGTGGTCATCGAAATTGCAAGAAAATGATGAAAGAAAAAACACCCTTGTTGTACAAATTTGTGTGCTTTCAGATAGGAATAAAAACTTTTTGCAAGAAGTTTTTATTATTTTAGTGAGAAATTACCTCTTTCTCAAAAACTACGTTACTTCAGAGGGAGCCGTTTCCTACAATGTTTTATACTATCAACAGCTCTCTGTTGCTTGTTACCAAGTAAGTTTTTATGCTAAAATTTGTTTTGAGTCATTACCAAACGTGTACGATACCTTTAACAGACTAGCCCATGTAAATTTTCACTTTCCTGTGTGGTAATTTTTGGCATCTGATGAAGAAGTTGTTGCTACGAAAGCTTATGCAGTTTGTTATGTAATTAGTTAGTCTTTAAGTGCACTGCGCTACCACTACCTTCCTCGAAATTTTTGATATTTTCATGTGAAACAGTTTCACACAAGCAGGTTGCTGATTTTTGATCAGCCCGCTGGGCTACCTAAGATTAAGAAGCAAGATTGAACTAGCCTGCAGCACTCTTGACTAGCGTTTGTACGCCGGGCTAGTGACAAAATAAAGCCATACATAATCCCAGTACTTATTACCCAATACATTTCATGTAAAAATAAACAGCCAGGTTGCTGATTTCTAATCAGCCCACTGGGCTACCTAAGAATCAAGTTTGACCAGCCTGCAACACTCCTGACTAGCGTTTGTAAACTGGGCTAGTGACAAAATCAAGCCTAGCACAACCCCAATACTCAGTAACTAATACATTTCATGTAAAAATAAACAGCCAGGTTGCTGATTTCTGACCAGCCCACTGGGCTACCTAAGAATCAAGTTTGACCAGCCTGCAACACTCCTGACTAGTGTTTGTATACTCCATACCAGTGGCTAAAAATCAAGCGCTGCACAACCCCAATATTTAGAACCCAATAAAGACATGTAAAAAATAAACAGCTGATTTCTGACCAGCCCGCTGGGCTGCCTAAGAAGCAAGATTGACCAACCTCCAACAGTCTTGACTAGAAAGCCATGCACAACCCCAATTACAAGGTACCCAATACATCTCATGTAAAAAAGCCAGGCCCGGTTGCTGATCTTTGATCAGCACGCTGGGCTACCTTACATGAAGAAGCAAGTTCAGCCTGCAATACTCTTGACTAGTGCTTGCACGCACCCACACTAGCGACTAAACCAAGCACGTACATACAGTGTGAGGCAAAAAGTACGGAGTTGAATAAAGAACTCATTTCGGGGAAGGTAGACTCCAGACAAGAATATTCTCTGTGCCACCTTGAAAACATCCGCAATCGACCTTGCACTCTTAATCTAGGGTCATGTTCCCTCACTGTATCTCGTATTCAGGCGCAATCTGTTATTTCTGGAAAATGCAAACAAACTTGATTCTCAGAAACTCCTCCAGGGATGGTCTTGGAGTTGACACAGCTTTCCCCAAAGTGAATTTCACAGAGAGGTCAAACTGGAACTGGGATAAAGGAGGTGGATGTTGAAAGAACTGGTTTGCATAGAAGGAAGGGGGGGGTAAATGTATTTTCTGGCCTGTTATTGCCCTGTTTGGTTCAATTTTGTATATTGTCTGCTTGTTTGGGGTATTTTTGACAGACTAGGCAGGTTCTCATGTTGTCTTCGCAACTCTAGGGGGTTGATGAAAGCCCTTAGCTTTTGTCTGGGTGCTGTGGGGAGCGTCTGGGTGCTGTGGGGGAGCGTCTGGGTACATGGGTGTGTTTGGGTACTCTCTACATTGGTGGTAGAGATTCCTTGTAGACAAGTCAATCAGCCGGGTAACATTTGATGAGATTTGAACACAAACAAACAACACATAAAAAACAAACAGAATAAAGTTACATGTACAGTACATGTACACACACACAAAAATAAAAAATGTTGAACACAAAATTTGAAACGTTAGTTAGAAAAGGAGAAAAGGATCTCAAGGAAGAAATTTATGACTTACTTCTTGGGTCTTCAACGTCTGATTCTGAGGTGTAGGAAGACACCGTTGACTGCGATGAACCTGAAAAAGCGAGAAATGAAAGCATGGTCAACGTACTTCAAATATAAATTTTTGAATTTTTTCCCCAAATTTAAGTTTTGAGTAGGACTTCTACATTCTGTTGGGAAAGAGCTTTCCAACGGTATCCAACAACCTGGGTTTTTACTTTTAAGTATTTTTTCAAGAATTATGATTATTATACAAAATAATAACAATAACAAAAAATCCCCAAAATTTAAGATTTGAGTAGGACTTCTACATTCTGTTGGGAAAGAGCTTTCCAACGGTATCCAACAACCTTTACTTTTCAGTTTTTTTTCAAGAATTATGATTATTACACAAAAAAATAACAATAAATTCAGCTGTTAATTTATTTGTACAGTTCAGATATGAAAAGCCTCTAATAACCTTCCATTGTTGATATCTTGATAGCCTTCCATTGTTAACATCTTGATGTCCAACTCCAATATGAAATGACCCATGAAATTATCAGTTGATTCGGTTGAGCGGTTTTGCAAACCAGAACAAAGAGCATGTGACAGCAGTTTTTGTTGTGTCATTCAAAGAGTTAGACATAAAACGGCTACATGTACATGAAAATGTCAGTTTCTCAACGATGACCACTGACTATAAATAAAGAAACAAATTGTTGAAAGGAAACTGCGGTTAGGGCGACGGAGATAAAAACAAAATTGTAATTACACAAGGATGAAATTGCTTTACAACCGAAAACATTATTGAACTAATGTAACACAAATTGGTGTTCGAGATCCAACACTTGTGGAAAAAAAAACCCCCTGGAAACACCCGTCCCCCCAAACCCAGTCGAGAAATTCTTCTGAACCGTTTCATCTTTCAACAAGGTTATTATTAAATATTCTTTACTCAGGCCTTTTTTTTTCTTTCTCGTGTTCAAATTGACAACATTACCGACGTCTGACGACGACCGGCCTTGAATTAGTGGCCGTCAATGTAACACGCTAACATTAATGATCTAAGCACCGCAGTCATGGTCTTGGATCCAATACCTGAGTTAAGATGTAAGCCAACCATTCTGACCTCCCCCCCCCCCCAAAAAAAAAGTAGACAAATTTTACCGGTTGGTTTTTGTCAGTCTTCTGAAGAAAAGTCATTTTTAGAGGCAATTAGAGAAGCTAGAAGAAAATTACTGATTTTTAATCTGAAAACACGCTTTTATACTCAGTAGTGTAGTACTGGTTTTTCTGAATTTATTTCCATCTAAAACACTACATTACTCAAGAATAGTGTGGTCCCTCCAAACATTTTTCTAAAAAATTAGAGATGCGGTTGGTACCCTCTGTCACCTCGCTAAACATGGATGAATTTGCATTTCTTGTGAAACACTGTGACAGTTTTTTTGCTGTCTTCTCAAGTAGACACTGTATTCAGCTGAAACTTTCACATGTGACTTTTATTGTATCTTTCTTTGTAATTTTGCCAATAATAGTATAAATCAACATTTTTACCTTTTGTTAAAGGCATCGTACACGTTTGGTAATGACTCAAAACAAATATTAGCATAAAAACTTACTTGGTAACAAGCAACGGAGAGCTGTTGATAGTAAACATTGTAAGAAACGACTCCCTCTGAAGTAACGTAGTTTTTGAGAAAAGGTAATTTCTCACTAAAGTAATAAAAGACTTCTTGCAAGAAGCCTTTTATTCCTATCTGAAAGCACACAAATTTGTACAACAAGGGTGTTTTTTCTTTCATCATTTTCTTGCAACTTCCATGACCAATTGAGCCCAAATTTTCACAGGTTGGTTATTTTATGCATATGTTGGGATACACCAAGTGAGAACACTGGTCTTTGACAATTACCAAACGTGTTCAGTGCCTTTAAGCATGAATTTCTAGCAACCGTAAATGCTGTCGAAATACGTGAAACCATGAAATGGGTGCCCTGGTTTAACATGAAAGTACAGTTCACAATGTATGCTCTTCATCGTGTGTGGGTGATTTCATCTCCGCAATTTATTAGTAGCGTTCGCTTCCACTCAATAATTTCAGAAAGTGATTAGTCCTACATGGATTTTTTTGTCATTGAGCTGGGGGTGATGAATTACTCTCCAATTAAATTCGTTTATTAACGAGTTTTTACGTCAGAATGTTGTTTCCCCCAAACGCACCGTTATCTTGACGTGGATTTATTAACAGATTGACTTTTCTGTTAAATTAGACATTTTGTTTTGGCGGAGCTGTCTTCTGTTTCTACTATTGAAATCAATGCATTCAAACCGAGGCTGAGAGGGGAAAATGGTCTGGTCCCTGTTTCGTACACTGAGAGTCTGCATTCGTAAATGCTTTGGACATACAGGGAACATGTCATCTGTATTGCAGAAATGTAATGATCTTCCAGGTTTTTATTTACTGGGGTGTGATCTGGCAATATTAAGTAAAATAAATCCTGAATGAGGCTTGATTTCCCTTCAGTCTGGAGGATGAAACCCATGCACAAATAAACAAACAAACAAACAAACAAACAAAAACAAAACTGAACGGGAGCTGCTGTATGCAGTAACAAAATTTCTACTTTATATCTTCCTTTTCCAGCACCGGGGGACAACCATTTTGTACTAATAATGCGAAAAGAATTGTTGAAATGAAAATAATTAACCTCAATTTCTTATTAAACTCGGCGGCTGTATTTTCTTCTTTCTTCCTGCCGGCGGCTGAATCCAAGTAAGGTTTTTTTTCCTTTTTTTTCTCTCGGTTGTGATAAATAAGTCTGATAGAATCTGTGAGGCAGTGATTAGCTCACTAATTAGGTAATAGTCCACACGAACCAGTATTGACCAAGAACGTGTCGTGCTGAGGAGCGGGGGCAAAAGAAAATCTCTCAGACGAAATAAGCACTCTGGTGTGATGTTATTCGTTCCGACATGGTGAGACAAAAACAGGAAATTTTAAATTGGATGGTCGGAACAGGGCTTGAAATTACCCACTGGCCAGTGGCTAGAATTTAGTAATTTTAACACTGGATCAGTAGCTTTACAAACAAACAGCTTCTGCCGTCTGTAGTTTTTATCCAAACGCATAAACTTATTAAGAATGTGAAACCAACACCGAAATATTGAAAACTGGTGATGGCAAATAAAAACTTATGGCACCGATTTCTGTCCTTCAAAAAAAAAAAAAAAAAAAAAAAAAAATGAGATATCACCTAACATCACAAGGCCAAACGGCCACTTCAAGGTGAGGGCTACACCTAACCGATTTGGGCTATTGACCCAAATCAACTGCCGACAAGGGCACGTTGCCACCTACTACTGGGGCTGAAACAGGGTTACCCCCTTCAAAGGATGTAGGCATGGGTATAATAATATAATAATAACGAGAGATTTATAAAGCGCAAACAGTTGCAGATTGGTTCCGCCTCAAGGCGGTATAATCCACGAGGAGCCTGGCTGGTAGAGCAGAATGCACTACCTTCCCAACTGTTGCGAAGCAATTAAGGTTATTAAGTGCCTTGCTCAAGGGCACTAGTGTCATGACCAGGATTTGAACCCACACTCTGCTGCTGACAACATCAGAGCTTGGGTCCGGTGAACAAGACTGCTCGGCCACGACACGCCACAAAAACTTGAAATGTTTGCATCCTACTATCTTTGGATTCCCCTGATGAATGTTCAAGGCTCTTGAACACTCCAGACGTTTGACGTATCTGAACGAGATAAAATATTAGCGCATAATGTTTGCTGATAGTCAGCTGGATAAATAGAGTTAACAACTCTTCCCGGAGTGGTAGCGTTTTCCATTAAATTTCACCGTCCAACTCAAGAATGGATACGGTAAATGAAAAACTACGTACAACATTTGGGATGGAAACAGTTAAACAAGCTTATGAAGTAATTGTACTTTTTCCTCAAAGAAAAAAATAATTTCAAAATCATGGTAAACTGCTTGTTGTTATTCAGTATTTTTATATATTAAATAAATAAAACTATTCGCGACGATGACTGTGGCATGCTAGGTGAATTGTTAATAGACAAAATCAACTCTTTTCAGACCAGATTAATCACCTGGCACACCCGTCAAATTATAGAAAATAATATTTATGCTGGAATTGTGATGAATTTAAAACTGCATTGATTTGCTGTTATTTGTATCTTAAAGGTATTTTACAGGATTGGTAACGATAAAAATGTTTAATTTTAGTCTGAAAGCTTACTGATTATGAAGTTCATACTAGAACTGTTTTAATTTTATGCTGTAAAATATTTCCCTCTGAAATGAAGTCAAATTCAAGAAACTGTATCTGAAAACCTAAGAAAACGCAACAGCTGATTTCAGTTGTTACAACAAAATAAGGACACTGAGTTTACATGCTGAAAATTGTGCATGGTTGTTTCACTATTTTCGGATTAAGCCCAAATTTTCACAGGTACATGTATGTTATTTCATGTGCATATGGTTGATCACACAAAACATGAACACTGTCTGCGACTATTTTGTCAGCTCTACCAGTCCTCTAACAACACCTTTAATTGATGAAAATACAACCTTCGAGAACTGCATGAACATTTACTGGTTCAAAATGATGACTGACTAAATCCAAGTGTATATCGTGTCACTAGCTTCCGACTAGAAATTGGCTTTGCATGCATTTACACCGTACAACGCTTTCACAAAAACACTGGGCTTACCTTTTCGTCTGCGCTTTGGAAGTCGCTGCAGGAATGAAAGACTAGGCCATTTGGCGGCCATTTTGTATCGGGTCTCCATGTTCCACTTGACGCCCATTTTGTTCGACAGGTCGTAGTTGGTCGGCACATGGGAAGTGAGGACTGTCCCATTGTGACCCAGCATGGTTCGCATGGTTTGCTCAGATTTTACCCTATGTCCGTAAAGATTTATGACAAATCTTCATGGCTGTCCACGTACACATCTCAATTCTCTTTGCGCCAGTTATTTTACGACAAACACGGGGAGTCTACAATAAACAGTTACATGTTGCCCCCCTTAGTCAGGAGATGTTGCTCTCCACAGAATTCTCAAGCAACTCCATGAAATTTTAGACAACAAAGATGCAGCGTTGCTGTGGGGGGATCGGGGGAGAAAAAATCCAGCGCGTCTCTATTTACCACAAATACGGGGAGTCATCACCTCCTGGCTTAACTGGTACACACTCAATGATCGACAGCAATCCATGAAATGGCTGTGTGTGTTCTAGTCACAAAGGGTCCCCTGCGTTTGCTCTTTTCAGAAAAACACGGGGAGTTCACAGTGCATGCGGCCACTGCCACTAGAATGGGACTAAGTTCGGAGCTGAGTCACTCCGTAGTCCAGTAATCAGTGAGGTTGATGATACACAATGTGACGAGTCGTTACTACGGTAGATAATTAATCATCAATGACTTGACCGAGCTACAAGCTGAGAGGTAGTAACAGTATACGATACTTCAACGTTGTTCGTTATCACGGACTACAGCAGATAAAGCATACATGTACAATGAATATAAGTATCCTATGTTGACACAAAGATGACTCTAGGGTTTTAAGTACAACATTGGCATAAACAAAAAATTAATAATAATAAATTGTTCCTAATGAAAAAATACTTTTAATCTGAATCTTAAGATTCAACTACATGTATCATCAAAAATTAAACTATTTCATTTTCCATGTTCCAACATTTCAGTCAAAATAGCTATTTTACCAAATACAGAAAAAAATCCTCAATGAAATTTTGAGAGAGAATTGCAAAAAAAATTATTCTTTTAAAAATTTGGCAAATGGCAATGGAGCTCTATATTTTTTAAAATAATTTTGTATACAGAAACTCAGCCGATTATTTTCTTAAAGGCACTGAACACGTTTGGAAATTGTCAAAGACCAGTGTTCTCACTTGGTGTGCCCCAACATATGCATAAAATAACAAGCCTGTGAAAATTTGGGCTCAATTGGTCATCAAAGTTGCAAGAAAATGATGAAAGAAAAAACACCCTTGTTGTACAATTGTGTGCTTTCAAATAGGTTTTTATTATTTTAGTGAGAAATTACCTCTTTCTCAAAAACCACGTTACTTCAGAGGGAGTCGTTTCCTACAATGTTTTATACTATCAACAGCTCTCCGTTGCTTGCTACCAATTAAGTTTTTATGCTAATATTTGTTTTGAGTCATTACCAAACGTGTACGATACATTTAAAACAAATATTCTTGGTAATGGTTTGCACTCAGTACCAATGCTGTACCTATTTCTGTTTAACTAATTTAAATGAATTTTCCAAGCTATTAGGGTTCTCCCGAGGATTTTTTCAAAACCGTGGGGCATTCTGGACCCAAATTTTGAAGTTTGGCCGAAGGACGCTGAATTGAATTGAGGTCCTTGGAATGTTTTGTAACTCGGCAATTATAATAGAGATATTTATAATGCGCAAAACATATCCACCCAAGGGGTGCTCAAGGCGCTCACAAGAAGAAAAGTAATTAAAAATGGCTTGTCATTAAGTGTGACTTCAGTTTGTTCTTGAATAATCATAATCATAAAAATGGGGAGAACCCATACACTACATGAGACTATCAGAAATGTAAATTCATCACTGCGAAAATAGAAGATGAAACTGCCCAGAAAACAAACACAGTGTTTTCAGTTTCCAAATAGCACTTAAAAACGTTGAAAGCAAAATCAACTAAACAGCTGAGAAGTTTACATATGGCTGCAGTGGACATGTACATTATGCATTTCCAACAACATCCAGACAATAACCTAGACTGGTTGCCATGGTTTCCCGCTCTCCATTCACATCCATTTTAGAAAAAAAAAAAAAAAGAGAGACTTCTTCGGGGAGCGATTGTTTCCTAACGTACCTGGAGAAATCGATGCTGGCTAGCTTGGGGGGGGGGGGGGTTACAGGCCTGCGACGCAGGGAGGTTATGGAGTTTCGAACTGAACCCCCCCCCCCCCCCACCTGGATTGAAGCAGTACAGTACAGTATTATTCTGGGCTCTACCTTAAAAGCAAAGTATCCCTTTGGTTTTTTGGATCCATTTGATTGTTTTAATCCTATATAAATGAAGATACATGTAGATACAATAAAACTAACCTGTGAAAGTTTCATTTCGAAAGGTGGTAGCGGTTTTGAGATATTGCCGAAAATCTGGAGCGGTTTATGTCCACGCAGGGAGAATAATCCGTAATTGGAATACACAAACTGAGAAAAGTTTCATGCATGAAACGTTTCTCTGATTGAAATGTATTTGAATCCCTCTCTCTTAAACCGCATTCCTTGGAAGGGAATCGTTTCTCAACATGTTATACACTATCAACAGCTGCAGTGCTTCTTACCAAGTAAGTTTTTATGGCCACTAATTTTTGGAGTAATTACCAAAGGTATGTACCCTCCCAATTTTTGATGACGGTTTTAGATCTATCATTTCCATGTATTTCTAAGCTTTTCATAAAACTGATGTAATTATAATTATTTTACTTTATTCCACAAAATCCAACAGCGCAAGCGCAAACAACAGGAAAAGGACGTACAGTATCTGTGAAGCAGAAGCGGGTGGAGAAATGATCAGTTTTTAGACGGGGACGGAAAACCCCCAACGGAACAAGGAATGGAAAAAACAAACCAGCATGTCCAAGTCAAATTTTCGATGATGCTATGTCCTCAAACCTCGCAGAGATCACCGTGGGGAACCCATCGTGACCCTTGATAATCCGGTTCAACAGATTGAACAAGAAATTCTGCCACGGGCGGTTCATGTTTAACGAGACAAGGCAGTCTCACAAGATGTCCCTCTCGACAAGATCCGTGCAAACTGAAAACAAAGTACGTCACATCAAGAATCGAAAGGACTCTCTCTCCAATTCACACGATTACATCGGAAACTGTACATTGTATTATCGGGCAAAGAATATGCATGAGGATTCCACAGGCAAAGTCGTACGGACAATTTCTTCCTGTGGGGGATTACCACGATGCATTATTCACTAATTTCATAATCTACGTGGATAATTTTAAAGTTCTTTATCTGATTTGCACAAGGCACACAGTGCACCGTATCCGCGAGGGAGAACAAAAAACTCCATTTGTATGATGAGTTTTGGTTTTTGGTCGTTCTTCATGAAGACATTTCTGTTGTCGTCGGTAATTGCAGAGAGAGAACTTGAAATTGGCTTCAACGCCATGCCTTGAACCTTTTCTTACGTAAATCACGTTAGCACGACGACAAAAAAGGAACTTCAAAACCCTTTGCACAATATCTAAAGCAATTACTTTCCCGCATGAACTCCGTTTCAACGATACCTCATCAGCATTTCAATGAATATACCCAACTGAAATTTCTGTCTGCTTTACCTATTTGGATGTTAATCTTCACTGTTGATTACAGACTTAACACAACAAGACATTCAAACCTTCATCTAGCCGCACCATGCAAAACAATTCTCAAGATTTCTTAGATAAATCATTAAAACTTCTATGAACAGTACGCTCCTGGGATCAAGAATCAAAGATCTTGAAAAAACATTTTATCGGTGTAACCTTTTGGTGATGATTAAACAACATCGGCGATAGGCGACATCAAAATATAAATGCTAATTCACCAAGATGAAAAAACTCTCCCGTCGTTGTCGGATTTCACTTGCATGACTTGAATTTCAATGAGACACTACCCTCCAAGCCCCTTGTTTGTTCCTTCCAGCTACATTTGTACCATACAGTGCTACTAAATATTAAGTTCCAATATAAATTTTAATGGATTCTGAGGAAAAAAATAAGAAAAAAGTACTGCCAGCAAGTAGAAGATCTTAAAGCCTGTTCAAACACCCCCCCCACAAAAACCAGATGCAGCAATTCTTGATGTACAGTTGCACCTGGGCTAGTTCCCAATCCTCTGTGGTTAAGTCACCTAACCTCTTTCCAATAGAATTTAAATTTATTCTAAGGCGCAACTTTTTCAACTGAGAAAAAAAGTGCCGGGAAGTACAACATTTTAAACATATAAAAAACAAAAAAACAAAACAAAGATGCAGCAACCTTGATGTTAAGTTGTACCAGCGCTAGTTTCCAATCATCCCTGACTCCATGTCAACTCAATTTCAACTCAACTTCATCCCCAGGGCCTCTTTGATCATGAAGAGAGAACAAGGTTGACAATTATATATTCCGCAGCAGCGAGACAAAAGCTCGATAAATGTGCAGTACTCCATTACAAAATAGAAACGTAATCCCGCACATTTTTCTCCCCATACATTACGCACCTGTTGGAGAAGTCGTTTGCTAAAAGAACCGACGAGCTTTTTGTGAAGATGAACAGAAATAAAAGACATGTCTGTCTTTTTCATTAAACACTCCAGCCACCGTGAACACTACATCCAATGAAACACCGACTCTCATAATTCTCACCCAGTTATTAATTTCCGCAGGTTGCTCTCACGTTCTTTAAACATACTCCATCAACGAACACACAGAGTTTTTATCCGAGGGGAAATCAAGTGTGGTTGGTCGGCTCTCTGCTGGAGACGAAATCCTTAAACTCCTCTCTGATGAAAAACAAGACCCGTGAATCACAGCCAATGACATGACGGCAGGCCACCAAAATGAAAAGATTGTAAAATCCTCTTGAAGATCCGGCAGCCGATCTCATGGGAGAAACTTGTCCTTAAATTGTAGACCCAGACAAGGGAGTTCTTAAAAGCCTTCACCACACGATTAGATGTTAACACTGACGATCCCTCCGAGCTCCTTCTATAAAAAAACATCTCCGCTAATATCTGAAAAAACCCGACCGGCCGAGACTCCACACTGGTATCTAAATAATTTGTCCCCGTTTTATTTTGTCTGTGTTTCAAGCCCCAAAGCGAGAGCATGAACCACCTCTGAGGACAGTTATTATCGAGCGGCCGGGAACCGTGTACACGCGACGGAACCCGGATTAATTAAACCCTTGCGGGAATGGGTCACACGGGTCCCGCATCGTTGTTAAGACATCTTGAAGTGATGGTACATAAACTCTTGAAGTTTAATCACTGGGAATGCATGTAGCATGGAGCGTGCCTCGGATTCGGTGCCGTGGAGATTCGCAACTACTGACAACGAGGCACTCCAAAAGCACACTGACACAGCTTTCACTCTGAGATTGTTTGTCTAGATTCGACCAAATAAATTGTCCAACTTCCACAACGAGATAATGTCGTTGAGGTTTATTAGTTTTCTCAAATGACCCTCTAGTGGAAATGAGATTGGGTTTCTGTGGCGACATTTTTATCAGTAATCTCTTAGCAAGAGCAAGTTTTGATAAAATCTTCATTTAAAAAATATTACGGTATATCTTCAGTAATAAATAAAGCAGACATGCCAGAAGCAGTACTGTTACCAACATCAATGATGTGTAGTGTACCATATCTTGATTCAAGACATTAGGCAAACCAAAAGCAACAGTGTTGCCAACATAAAAAGGTAAAGCTTCCATGCCCCATGTCCACTGCCTTAGCGTTCTTCAGAACACCCTAACAAAAATCCACCACTTTCCTCAAAGGGTTACGACCAATGTCAGACACTGTACATTATCTTGACTCAAAACAGTAGTTAAACCAAAAGCAGTACCGCTGCCAACATCACACCTTAAACATTCAAAGCAAATGCCTCAAGCCCCTGTTCACTGCCTTAGTGTCCTTAAAATTCCACCATTTTTCTCACAAGACATGACCAATGTTACACACTGTATTGTACATTATCTTGATTCAAAGACAGTAGGCAAACCAGACGCAGTAAAGTTGCCAACACCATACTTTAAACATCGAGACCCTGACCACTGCCTTGGTGCTCTCTTCAAAAACACCCCAAACAAAAACCAATTGCATTAGCTCCATGTGAAAACTAAATACCCACAATTTCCTAACAGGGGTGCCCTCTATCAGCAGAAAATGACCAGCCCAATCAAGAATGAAGTTCAAGGTGCCCACCAAGTTGAACCGCCCCTTTAAGGCTAAAACACCAAGTCTCTTATCCATGACATGCTATCAGAAGAAGATGCCCTCTATCAGCAGAAGATGACCAGCCCCATCAAAAATGAAGTTCATGGCGTCCACCAAGTTGTACCACCCTTTTAAGGCAAAAACACCAAGCCTCTTATCCATGACAGAAGAAGATGCCCTCTATCAGCAGAAGATGACCAGCCCAATCAAGAATGAAGTTCAAGGCGCCCACCAAGTTGTACCACCCCTTTAAGGCAAAAAAACACCAAGCCTCTTAACCATGACAAGCTTTCTCCTCAGAGTAAAGACGGATGCTTTCTAAGTACACATACTTCTCCCATACTCAAGGTCTTCCATTATATCTTGATTCAATTGTTGGATGATGACTCCCAGGGCATTGCCACCGCTCAACAATGGACTGTGTCAATATCAATCTTGCATTTAATCAAATCCTTCTCCGCTTATGCAAGATTGATGAATGAGAAATTCATACTGGAGAGCTTTATAATGTCATGTTTTCTTTAATTTCCTTGGTACTGTGAAATGAGCTTCCACCGTGGGCCAACGATTGAAAACTAACACTCAGAAAGCAAAAAATCATAGTAAAAACCCTTCACATGGCATAAGAAAGTACCATTCACAGTATATTAACGCTAGGCTTGTACCATAGGAATCTGTTACGAAACCAAAGGCACCAGACTACCAGCTGAAAAAGAATTTTGCAAAAACGCTGCAAAATTGTATCCTCCAGAAAAAGCTATTCTATCGAATGTTTTAAATGGCAGTCATCATACATGTAACTTCTGAACAATCCCTGATGCGCAGAACATGTTTGTACAATTATAAACAAGGTTTGTAACAAACAAATCTGTTACCAAACTGAGGGCACCAGACTACTAGCTGAAAAAGGATTTTCCAGTGTAAAACAATAATAAAAGGCAAAATTGTATCCTCCAAATATAGCGTTTTTATGGACGGCCTGTTTTAAATGGCACAATATTGTATGGTATTTAACTTGCCTGAACAATTGCTGATGCACACGACCATGTTTGTACAATTAATGTTTGTACTTTACAAACCCAATGGCGCAGTGATATGACATTTCTGCACGGACCCTCTCAAGTGTGCGATACGAAGCTTTTACAAAATCGAGATATGACAATTCAACACAGACTCAACAAATTTATAAGTAATAGCATTTAAGAGAACATTCAGGATTATCAATGTATAGACACTTTTTTTAAAAATTGTTTCGAACCACCAACCCACCCTCATTTACCCTAATTTAAATTATTTGATTTATTGAAAATCAGCTTTGGATTTTTAAATTATTTTCTTTGGCCAACCCATATTTTTGAGAAGCAAAAAAAAAAAAAAAAAAAAGAATACAATTTTGAAAACCGACAATTCGCCGTATTTTTGATCGCGTGAGGGCGTTTGTGGACCAATTTTTAAGTGATGAAAAACAAGTAAACAAACAGGTTTTTTAAATTTTTGTTATTATTATGTTTATGTATTTCATCAATGATGCAAGAAAACTACATACATGTACAGGCAATTAAAATAAGATGAAACTGTAATTGTGATGCAAGACATTCCCTGAAGAAAGCGCCCTCATGCGGTCGAAAATATGGTCAATTCTGAATAGTCCCCAACCATACCTCCCTTTTGTGATCCGTCCTAACCAGCAACGTAGCCACCAACCATTTCCCAGTGCCCCCCCCCACCCCCCATGAAAAAACCCTGGTACATGTATATGTAATGCCCTCAAATAAATAGAAAAAACATCCCCCCCCAGTGAAAACAATCCTGGCTACGCCACTGTTCTTCTCTAAAACAATATCCAACACCATAATGGTAACTAACCACACAGACTGCTGGACTCTGATAATGGTGGTATACCTGATTCCATGTATTAGTCAGTTGACTGCAGTCCTCAGTCCAACAAATTCAAAATGAAACATGCAGTCAGATTTTGACTGGTTGGGGTTGGTTATTCAAAAGGTTCTTGCCGTTAATTGAAAATAAATTGTACCATCCAACAAAAGATCGAGCAATAAACCACAAGGGAAACTTACGGCGTAAATGTTAATTAATTTTGGGTTGAACAAATTTTGAATTTGAACCTGCGACCTCCAGATTAACTTGCCGGCACTCTACCAACTGAGCCGTCCAGCATAAGAAATACACCCCTTTTGGGGCTTAAATGCTCAGGGTTTTATTATATCACGGATCCATAACCATCACCTGATGAAATTACCTCTAGAAACTACGAATAACCAATAAGAGAAGTTTAACTCTTGCAAAATCATCGATCTCGTGAGCCTCCGCTTGTAGAGAGAGCAAATCCCTCCGAGAAAGGACGACAACTTGCAGGTGAAAGCTTTTTATTATCGTCCACTAAAAATCAATGACCTGCTCAGGTTTCTGCAAGATGAGCAAAACGCTCGTCATACAATCTCCTCCGAACTCCTTGAAAAATCATTTCAAGAGGTCTATTAATAGAGTGCTTTTAATTACATCAGACAAAGGCGGTGAATGATTTATTTGAGATTGTGCTTGTGAGAGTTAATGACCGGTCATTACCACGATTGGCCGTTAAAGACTGGTTGTTAATGACTGGTCTTTTTGGTGACTGATGGCCGAATAGATTGTCTTGAGGAGTATTTCATTTTAATTAAATTTGGTTGAGATTGCCTGGTAAGGCTTTTAGTGACCAGTCATTATATTGATTGGCCATTAAAGCCTTGTTGCTAATGACTGGTGTTTCAGTCACTGGTGAACAATTCTTAATGGCTGGTCTTTCAGAGACTTATATTTTTAATTGATATCGGTTGTGGTTGTTTGGACAGTGGATAATGACTGCATATTAAAGACAAATCAATAAGTCCCAATCATGAATACCAAATCACAGTTGCTTATTTTGATTGTGGCAATCGAAATAACCCTTACATGAACATGCACAAAATCCCTGAAAAAAAACCCATAAAAGGTTTATCCCTGCTTTCACTTGATCACCGAATTGGATGAAGTTTTCACAGGTTAGTTTTATAGTGTGTTTACTAAAAACTAGAAGTGAGGAATGAATTTGCTCTTCCAAAAAAAAATATGAAACTTTCCCTTTAAAGGTATCGTACACATTTGGTAATGACTCAAAACAAATATTAGCATAAAAACTGACTTGGTAACAAGCAACGGAGAGCTGTTGATAGTATAAAACATTGTGAGAAATGACTCCCTCTGAAGTAACGTAGTTTTTGAGAAAGAGGTAATTTCTCACTAAAATAGTAAAAACTTCTTGCAAGAAGTTTTTATTCCTATCTGAAAGCACACACATTTGTACAACAAGGGTGTTTTTTCTTTCATAATTTTCTTGCAACTTTGATGGCCAATTGAGCCCAAATTTTCACAGGCTTGTTATTTTATGCATATGTTGGGATACAACGAGTGAGAACACTGGTCTTCGACAATTACCAAACGTGTTCAGTGCCTTTAAGTATAAAGAAGGTCTCAACCGTGACTTCATCGATGAGAGACTAGCTCCAACATATTGAACAATCTATAAAATGTTCATAAATATTACAGCATAACTCCAGCAGGTGAAATCAACATCTCACATTTCCAACCGACTCTCTTATTCCATCGTAAAATGTGTTCCTAATGGTGAACCAAAAATAACTCTTCATGACACCAGCTCACCACAAAAAGTGAGTGTGAATTTTTGTTTCTGCATCATCAGTAAAAAAAGTTCCGCATCTACAAAATGTATGAAATGCAAATCTTTTAGTTTCTTTTAAAAAGTGGAATTCCAGCCAGTGATTTTGCAATTGATAATAATAAATAATAACTATAGCGCACATTTCCTATGCTCATGGCACTTTACAAATGTACCAATAGGCCTAAATTAGAAATAATAATCTAGCAATTTACAATACTATTCTTACACAAAATTCAATTAGTACTAGATAAAAGATAAAGATAGCCAAACTGCACTAGACAAAAGATAAACATATGAACTATGAATGAAAAAACCCCCAAAATAAAAGATAATGTTTTTACATGGATATCAAAAAGCAAAAGAGGAAATTACAAAAATAGGTGGGTCTTAAAGGCACTGAACGCGTTTGGTAATTGTCAAATACCAGTATTCTCACTTGGTGTATCCCAACATATGCATAAAATAACAAGCCTATGAAAATTTGCGCTCAATTGGTCATCGAAGTTGCAAGAAAATGATGAAAGAAAAAACACCCTTGTTGTACAAATTTGTGTGCTTTCAGAAAGGAATAAAAACTTCTTGCAAGAATTGTTTTATTATTTTAGAGAGAAATTACCTCTTTCTCAAAAACTACGTTACTTCAGAGGGAGTCGTTTCCTACAATGTTTTATACTACCAACAGCTCTCCGTTGCTTTTTACCAAGTCAGTTTTTATGCTAATATTTGTTTTGAGTCATTACCAAACATGTACGATACCTTTAAGACCCCATTTAAAACTGACCGCGGAGCTTCATTTTTAAAAATATTTTCCTAAGCAAGAGTTTTCTGTGCTAAGGAAGTTTATGAGCTTACATGCTTTATGAAATTGGGCCCAGGTGACAGAAATTTCCACCACCTGCCTGAAACTAGAACTGTGTCAAATTCTCCATCTCCTCCAAGGCATTCTTCGCCTCAAGCGTTTCATCGTGCTAAATTTATTCCAGCCCAGGATAAGTTGTGGACAGGGACAGAAATTAAATCAAATAAATGAGCAACGAATTCGAGTACGGCTGATATCAGCTTGGTTTTCATGCAGCTGCGAAATTGACAACCGTGGCGAGGAAGGAACATTTCGGATGGGTTACCGTGGTAACCGTACACATGATCTGATTTAAATTGAGGCCAACTCACCCCATGGATGAAGTATTCATTTTGACACGCATGCAACAAGATAACCGTAAAACATTTTCAGAATATTAACAAATTAAAGGCAAATTCTCTTCAAAGGTATGTTCAGAAATTCTGATGTTTAAACCACCAGGCTCAAATTTGGGATGAAAACCCCACAAGACAACAGGTCTTGTAGCTCAAAATATTTACTGGACCAAAATGTTGTGTACAAAGACCAGTATAGACTGTGCAAGTCTCGCGCGTATCGGAACGAGAAAACACGTCAAACGAAGAACTTTGTTTTTTCTAAAAATCAAATCTTTGTTTTAAATTATATCTAATGACAAACTCTGAACAACGAAAATACTCATTACATGTTTATATAATCAGTTTTAGTTTTTATAATAAATACACAAATAAGGTGTTAATTATTATTGAAACAAAATTAAAACTCTGGGACAAGGATGCTTATTTGATCTTAACTTTTCAGAAACCACTTACGTGGATTCGCGAAGGTCACACGGGTGTAAAATTAACGCTTGACACAGTTTTTAGAGGACGCTGAGGCCTCAACAATCATAAACTGCTATGAAAAGGCTTCGCATTGCAATTACAGCATCTGGCGATTATCATCGCACATCCAAAACAAGCGTTTACATAAGTTTTGTGATCGGAGGTGAGCACAAAATTCTTAGTTTTTTGCAGTAACCGGAAGCTGAGGTCAAGTTTAATTATCGGGTTTTCTTCGTTATATTGTTGAATTGATTTTACTTTCATATTTTTTATAACTAAGTATTACATTCCCAACAACATATTTATTTTTCATGGTCATAAACCACGTTAAACTAAAATAATTGACAAAACAAAATCATGCCCACGTAAATCTCCATATGGTTGGGACCACAATGGTCCTGGAAGTTCAAATATGCGCAAGACTTGCACAGTCTATTGAGATGAGAAGAAAAAATGCCAACACAGTTTAACAACTGAACTAACTGTTTGAATTAAAAAAAAACACTAGAGAAGATTTATCTCATTTATATTATGGGTGAGTATTCTTCAATAATTAACAGAATTACAAGTACATTTATCAAAGTGAAAGTCAACATTTGAACAAAAAACACAAGACTGCCGGACTTGTCCAGTCATGAGTTTACTGGCCCGATGCTCTATAATCACTGGCCTCGAGCCTGCGGTCCAGTGTAAAATTCAACCTCTGAACCAACTAGATAGTTTTGAAGAAATTAGCAAAAAAAAACCCTGGCATCTCAGTAAACCAAACCATGAATTTTTCATCACAATTTTAACAGCAATTTCACAGTGACTTGCATTACACTGACCAATTGCATCAGAAGAGTGGTTTTCTTAATAATTTGTTGACTTATTATGTCAATATTTATTAGTAACGATAGTTTTTTTTCCAATGTATGCAAATTCACTATAATTGGAAGTCCCCCAATAAGTTATAGAAAACTGAAAGTTTGGAGCCAAAACACTTTAATTTAGAGGAGATTTTCTTGGAAGTTGAACCTGGCATCTAAAGTTAAAGGTTTGGTCTGGGTCATAGATTGGTTTTTGTCAATGAATGCTTCTTTATAGACACAAATAATAAGAAGGATTTAATAAAAGTCACATGTGAAAGTTTCAGCTGAATACAGTGTCTTCTTACTGAGAAAACAGCAACAAAACTGTCACGGTATTTTCACAAGAACGTTGAATCCCCCCACGTTTAGCGAACGAATAGCGGGTGCCAACCGCATCTCTGGCCGCAGCATTCACGAACGGACACCAACCCTCAGAAATCTGAGCAATGACTCATGCATGAATCAATTCTCAGCTTAAAATGTTTTGAGGTGAAAAATTATCCAAACCATATCACTTCGAAAGGAATCCTTTTCTGAAAACAGTTTATACTATCAACAGATACAGTGCTTCTCACTAAACAAGTTTTTATGGTTGTTAAGATTTTGGAGTATTTACCAACCTATGACCCTACCTTTAAAGGCACTGTACACGTTTGGTAATTACTCAAAATATATATTAGCATAAAAACTGACTTGGTAACGAGCAACGGAGAGCTGTTGATAGTATAAAACATTGTGAGAAACGACTCCCTCTGAAGTAACGTAGGCTAGTTTTTGAGAAAGAGGTAATTTCTCACTAAAATAATATAAACTTCTTGCAAGAATTTGTTTTTCCTATCTGAAAGCACAAAAATTTGTACAACAAGGGTGTTTTTTCTTTCATCATTTTCTTGCAACTTCGATGACCAATTGGGCCCAAATTTTCACAGGCTTGTTATTTTTTGCATATGTTGGGATACACCAAGTGAGAATAATGGTCTTTGACAATTACCAAACGTGTTCAGTGCCTTTAATGCTATTTTAAAAGAAACTGCCTATCCGCCTTGTTTTTCTTATAATCTTATCCCATCCTGGTAATTGCTATCAGATAGTCTTTCTGTCTAAATTCGTTCTCAGGATTTACGTTGGTAATAAATCACACTATAGGACTGATTGACGACCAGTTCCATTTTGAACTTTAAGAATTCTAGCATCACTTAAAATCAATGAAATTTAAGCTGGGATATTGCAGTGAGAAATTAAATGCCTCCGGCTTGTTCAGAGGAATATGAAAACAACACGAAAAGAAAACGAAGAGACTTCCTGAATCCAACATATCATTTTGCATATTCAAATCAATAATACAATTATTTTAGACATGTAAATTTTCCATTTTTATCTTTCTAAAGAGTGGACATAAAATAGATATACAATTTCTCCACTAAACAGTACATTATTACAAAATCGGACATGACACTTGGCCCCTAGGAAAAAAGTAGGACAATTCTGTCGAGTACAAGGGCTGACCTACATATAGTATATGTATAGGCTTTTATAAATTTTTGTTCCGGCTACTAATAATCAGTTTTGCTGATTTTTCTGAGGGCAAACAAAATCAGAAATCAGATTAAAGTAGGAAGAATATGCAAAAGAACCAATGTAGAGGAACAGACTTCTAAAATAAGTCAAGGCTCGTGGCGTACCCTAAAAAGTGAAACGACCAATAAACAGGAACAACAAATAAAATAAAATGAAATAATGGACATATAGGAGCTATGGACCAAAACAATCATCAGAGAAAATTACTAGCTGAAAAACCATTTACGACAGATCTGCAAGCGAAACCGAACGACTGTAAATCACAAACTGACATCCAGGAAAATTTAAAACTCATTTTAAAAATGGGGAGAATTCACCCATGGCTACGACCAAACCAGAACACCAGAACCATGGAAAGTCCATTCTCAGAACTTCCAACTGCATTTACAACCAACAATTTTATAGAGCTGACAAAGTAGACAAGTTCAATAAAATTATGCTTACCAGAATAAGAACACCAGCTAAACTACCATGTCACATGGTCAATTTGTGACTGGTATCCTGCTCATTTCTGCTTTATTCTGCTCATTTCTGCTTAGCAGAAAATTGTTAAGCAATATTTTCTGCTTCAGCAGCTCTATGAAAAAGGGGCCAGATCTGCTCGGTGGTGAACCAAATCACGGCGTAGTTGCCTGCTGGAAAACTTGCCCAGAAATACAAAATCTCCGCACACAAACAAAAAATCCTCTCACTATTTACGCAGAGTAAAACTTCTCAACTTCAAAATGTGAAAAACAAAACTTACGCCAGTGGTTCAGAAAAGAATTCACAGCCAAATCATGTCAACACTTACACTACACTGCTGAAGCAGTATACAGCAACTGAGTCCAGCATTCTCCTGAAGACAATCAGAGCACACCGATCGAAACGTCGATTTGTTAAACCACCGGTTCGTCTCAGAACCACCACAGCTCATAAAGAGAGATTTAATTATAATGGTGTCTCCGCACACCTCACTCTACTGTATCGTCACCATATGAAGTTTCAATTTATACTTAACACTTACAACTAAAGGTAACATGTAAATCACACAAAGGTGAAAAGTTTATGAATACTCCTTACGATATCCACAACAGAACGGAAAGAAAACCTTATTTACATCGGGGGCGAAAATGAACACATCAAGTGAACACTACGAAATGCAAGGCTGTGCACAAACAGCGATTATCGAGCAACCTCGCCGAAACACGTCCAGTACATCCTGGTGATGAAGCAATTTCAGGAAAACAGTCCCATTTCACACATCCTGCGACACACAAACGTTCCGTTGATGAGGTTATCCGATGATAATAATAAAAAAACGTCGGATCATGACTTTATCACCTCTCCATTCAATAAAAATCCCGAGTTTACACAACAACGACTCGGGGAAAGATATATGCTGCGCTAGAGGGGTAGGCACTGCCCACTGCTTTTTAACGACGCCACAGACGGCTCTGAGAAGATTGCCAGTACTGAGTACCCGACCACCTGATGATGATGATGATTCTACCAAACACAGAGCTACTGAGTCCGATCTGATTAAGCTGTAGGGGGGTTTGATGGGGCAGCGATGCAAACGCACACACACGCACACACACACACGCACCTAAATCGCCGGATACTCTGCTGTGTAGTATAGGAGGAGTAAATGCAAACAAGTGTCATCTCCTCCACGGTGTAAAGTGATGTGGAGGACAGTCGTGCATCACCTTGGCTGGAATACAAACACGAACACCGCCGACATGTTTGGCTATGCAGACTCAAAATATTTGCCCTGGTTTCAATTTCATCCGGCTGGCTGCATGTAATGGCATGCATTCAATAAAAAAATTATTCTTTACCTATTAATGCCTGGGCAACCAGTTGCTTAAATTCTCATAAGGGCGCATTCTTGACAAACCACAGAAATTTGCTTAAGCACAGATATTGTGCTTTATAGCAGAAACGGGGTACCAGTCACACTACCTTGAAATGTGCAGTGTGATGTGACTGGTTTCCCTGCTAATGCAGTTCTTTGCTCAGCTTGTTTTCTCATGTTGGGCTTAAAAAAGGCCCTGTACACTATTGGTAAGATCGAAAAACACAAATGTTCACAGATTCACACACAACTTACATGATTTAAAGTAAGTAATGGTAGAAAGGGTTCCTTAAAATAGTTCTGCCTAAATTGCTATCGTTTCTGAGAAATTAGTAAAACAATAGTTTTTATCACGCGCGATATTTTGAAAAAACAGAAAACACATAAGGTCTCTTTTCACTATTTTCTCGTGATCTCGATGACCAATTGAGCTCAAACTTTCACAGGTTTGTTTGTTCATGCATATCTTGAATCACACAAAATGTGGACACTGTTTTTGAGCTGTTACCAAAAGTGTACAATACCTTTAAATTGTTTGTATTTGAACCAGAATATAAGCTTGGTGTTCAGGGTTCTCCCCGGATTTTTTTAAAACTGTGGGGCATTTTGTTTAAAATTTGGGGATGTTTGGCCAAAGTGCGCTGAATTGAAACAAGGTCCTAGGAATGTTTTCTACTTGGTGTTTTTCTTGGTTTTCAAAGCCCTACTGTGCAATTTGGAGCATTCTAAGTGGTTTTCTTTTCATGTTTTTTTGTGAAACTACTGATTTTTGTTGGCGTATCGGCCAAAATTTGCGCGTATCGGCACGCAATTGGCGCGTATCGGCCGGCCTGATACGCTAACTTGTGCATGGGGAGAACCCTGGTGTTTATCCATTACCGTAAAAAATTAAATAAAATATTTTAAGTAAACAGCTTAAAAAGCAGTAACTGTGATAAAGCAAGAACCGTCATCCTTCGGCAAATCTAAGCAGTCAATGTGCACAATTGCGTTTTAAGACAAGTGAGTGTGAACGTTTTCTGCCATTCATAGGTCATTATAGGAAGGTTAACATTCAACAAAAATGTGACAGTAATGCCACATTGTTTTTGTCAGGAGCCATTTCATTGCTTACGGCCTTTTGTTACTGGAAATAAGTATTTTGTTATGCCTGGAAGAAGGGCGTACAGCCTTGCCCCCTTCTTTCGGACAAAACGAAGATATATTGAGGTATCTGGACTGAATTAACATATAAATGAGTAGTGAATTCGAATTCAACTCAATTCGATCATAATGTGAACAACAAGTGTAGACTTCAACATGTGTTACTTAAGAAAAAAAGGTCATGAAAAATGTATGAAGTATTATAAAAGAAACGTTTAATTCAACCAGAATCTCTTGTAGCTGTTAGCCAAAGTACAAATCTGATTATTTTATTCATGCCTTCTAAAAAAAGAAACAAATGTTTTTGTTATCCATGTCCCCCTCATCCAATAAGCCTTTTCATTTCCTCTCGAACTATGTTGTTCATTTATTCATCGACAGTAAGCTAGCAATCTCATGCGTATTTCATGATAAAGTACCGCCTTCGAAGATATGCATTAAGATATTCTTGATCTAGAAGAGTGAAGAGTTGAACAAAGCTTACATTAATCCAACTCTAAATTCAAGTTTCCGGCAAAGTCATCATCTAATTCTCAATTTGAATTTTAGTTAAAAACAGGGCCAGTGGTCGATTTCACAAAACTCTTCCTAACTTAGGACTAGTCCTAGGCAATGCTAAGAGATAGGACTAGTCTTAAGTTAAGACCAGTTACTGGTCCTAACTTCAGATAAGACTAGTCTTATCTCTTTGTGAAACCGACCCCTGGAATTTCATCTTTGAGAGGGCAAGGATGTTTTCATTTTGCAAAGGGCACTTCCATTGCAAAGTCTTAAAGTCTATGGGAAACATTTGAAGGGGCACCAAGGCCAAGACAAGGGGCAACAGAGGCCATGGCCTGTGTGTAATTCCAGGCCTGATAAAGTCATCAACTAATTTCTTAACTTGGAGTGTAAGTTAAATAAAGAAGGGCCTAATCATAAAATGTTGGTTATGGAAAAAAAACCATTTTTTTTTTTTAAACCACCCAAAGCACCAAAGCTGTTGTAAACTGCTCACTAACCAAAATCAAATGTGGTATAAATGCAAAAAGTAGCATTTGCGTAAAGTTTTCGACAATATAGATGGATTCAACGTTCTTGTGAAAATACCGTGAACGTTTTGGGGCTGTTTTCTCAACAAGTAGACTTTTGTTGAGCTGAAACTTTCAGATGTGACTTTTATTGTATCTTTCTTTATAATTTCGCCTATGAATCAGCATTATGTTGACAAAAAAAACCCAATCTAACACCCAACCTTTAATTTTGAACATAAGGCAATTTTCCTCAGGTGATGGGCATCCATGATTTCCAAGGTAAATGCAAAAAAGGCAACCTCCATTACCCTCTTTAAAAGAAACAGACCATTCTCCTCAGTAAAGTTTGAACCTCATCATAAAATTAAGTTTGGATAAAAATACAAATTCCACGAAGGCGAAGACCAGAGGCAACCAAGATATCTTCATTACCTTTTAGTCAAACTGAAAACAAAAGAGAGACAATTTTCGTCTGGAAAGCCATTTGCTAAATTAAGTTTTAGTGGAAATTTCTACAGGCACCCTTGCACAAACTGAAGCGGCTACGAAGGCGCTTCCAACCCTAAGCTACTTCATTGACTTCTCATTTCAATATCACGGAGCAACTTCTCTCGATAAAAAATACACACACGCACACAAAAAAAACATCGATGGCACTTAAAACGCTGCGCTGCAAATTCCCTCTGGTCTAAACCAACAGACTATCATTTACCATTTTCCTTTTTTGTAATACTAGTTTACATCTTCCTCCGGAAAAACGCAGTCGCCTGAAATGGGGGGGAAGAAAAACAAACACTTGATATGGCATGAAAAACATCCAGTAAGTCTCGCTTGAAATATTCATAATTCTGAAAAATCCTCGCTCGTACCATGGAGCGACCTATCTCGTCCACAGTCCCCTGAAAATGTGTTTGGAGAAAATCACGATTTGAAGGTGCACTATTTTTCAAACTGTTGTTTTGGAGTCAGCTAACTATTTTTACCAAGTAGTTTTACTTCTGTACACAATGTCCTTAAAAATTGGTCCAGTTAGAATGTAAAAAAACCAAACCAACCACACAACATAATGAATAGACCAAGTTGGTTTATGATTCAGAGAGTTATGTTTGTACACTAAAGCATTATCCCCCAAACCAATCTCTTGTTTTGCCCAGGTACATGTATGATCCCACGCCTCATAAATAAAGATTAAAACCACCCCATTAATGTTATTTCCCAATTCATTCCCTCGTTTTGCCGAAGTCTAATTGCCCAGCACCACATGGTTAAACCAGCCATGCCTAGCGAAGCGGCAGGCAGAATCACCTTAGCGTGGGTGTTGAGTTACCATTAGACTGTGGGATCCTGATGGATTTAAGAAGGTCCTTTTGCAAAATGCCAAAACAATAAAAGGTCAAGAAAGGTCCCCTGTAAAACTACCCCGAAAATCCACCTGTATGGGACGTCTAAAAAGCCTGCATCGGTTTCGGAGTTCTACACCGACAATTCTCATCGATCATGTTTTACATTAAGCCACGATTGCTCAAGCCTGTAACCGAAACCATAATCGTTAGCAATTCATGGTGGATTGGATGAGATGGTTTCACGGCGGACGCTTCTTGTGTGGCTAAGGTTTCGTCAATTCAGACGAGCTGGATAACAAAACTGCAGAGGGATGATTGAGGGTCAGCGCAGTCGATACTGACAGCTTTTTTGATGAGATAAAACTCTGAATTATAAATGCACTCTTCCTACGGCATAACAGACACAGTGTTTCAAATGCTGATCCTTTTTACACTGTTTTGTTTGTTAATTTCAGCTAGGAGTACAAATTCAGGGTGCTACCCTGGATTTTTCCAAAATTGTGGGGCAATCTGGACACAAATTTTGGAAGTTTGGTCGAAGCACGCTGAACTGAAACAAGGTCTTCGGAATGTTTCCTTCTTGGTGTTTATCTTGGTTTTAAAAGTCCTACTGTGCAATCTGGGGTATTCTTAATGGTTTTCTCTTGATGTTTTTGTGAAATTAGTTAACTCTTTCGTGCACCAACCCCTCGCTAGCGACCGGGTTAAATCCCTTCACAAATAGATGTAAAACAAAAAATTAAGAGAGCATGATCACATAGTTTTCAGAATGAGAAAGAGTACTCTTGAGGGTGCTATTGTGACCTGTTTTTGGGGGGTCGCCATTTGCAAAAAAACGTATAAACAATTAACGTGTCCATATGATCAATTTATCACTAAAATAAATAGTGCATGAAAGGGTTTTTAAAAAGAGGGGCGTGTTTCTTTAATTTTGTTCGTATCAGCCGAAATTTGTGCGTATCAGCATGCAACTCGCACATATCGGCCCGATACGCTAGCTTGTGCATGGGAAAAACCCTGAAATTGTTAGTTATTACTGAAGTCTTTCACTACAGCAGAAAAAGAAGAAGAGACAAATGTTTTTTCCTTCGCAGGAATATTCCAAGATGAATCACCTTCCTGTGGTCCTTTGAAGAGCATCTTCAGACCCTTCAGGGGGGGGGGGAGATTAACATTTCTATAATAATAATCCTTGAAAGGAAATATCACTGAGCACCTTTTCGGGAGTATTTGCGCGCTGAAAGAAATATTTTAATTATCCCCTCCAAAATTAAATCTTGTGAAAACAAATAACTTTTCTATAATAATAATCCTTGAAAGGAGATATCACTGAGCACCTTTTCGGGAGTATTTGCGCGCTGAAAGAAATATTTTAATTATCCCCTCCAAAATTAAATCTTGTGAAAACAAATAACTTTTCTATAATAATAATCCTTGAAAGGAGATATCACTGAGCACCTTTTTGGGAGAATTTGCGCGCTGGAAATATTTTGATTGTCCCCTCCAAAATTAAATCTTGTGAAAATAAATACCTGATAGAAGATATGACGGACAGAATGAAGACGTCTCGACTTCAGAGGCTCGTTTTAATTTATTTTTAAGATTCTCCCTCTCCCCCACGCAATCTTGATGACTTTGTATAACATCGGTAGATGATTTAGAGATTGCAGGATGACTCAATTTTCATCACTTCTTTGGAGGCATCCCCCCCCCCCCCCGGCAGTTTTACTTACAAAATCAAGGTGCAGGGCAAATGTGTTGAATTATAGAGATTTTTTATCAAGGATTGAATGATTGATGATGATTGATGAGCATATTTCAGTGTTGAGTGCAACCTTGGCAACAGTAGGGCTCAAATTTTAACACCGGACCACAGGCCCAAAACCAGTGATTTTAGCGCCGGGCCAGTAAACTCACAGGCCCGGTGGTCTTGTGTTTTTATCAATTGAATAATTATACATGCACCTCACTGTATTTTTTTAATGAGAAAAAAACCTGTTGACTTTTGAGTCTGATAAATATCTTTCAATTCTGTTGAGTATCGAAGTGTACTTACTCGTAAGACAAATTAGATAAATTTTCTCTTTTTTTTTAGTGCTTGTTCAAATAAAACAGTTTATGTTAAACTGTGTAGATAGTTTTTTTTTCACATTAACAAGATTCTGGTCTTGTAAAAATACATCCTGATCCAGTAATAATGTTGAGTCTGCAGTCTTGGGTATTTTCCCCAAAGATTTGAGCCCTGAAAGTGTCCAAGTTCAGGTGTGATATTTGGAGAGAAAAAAATTAGGAATATTTTATTGAGTACAAAGGCTGACCTACATGTAAACATGGTACAGGCTTTTATACACTTTTCTGGCTATCTAATAAAGATTTTACTGTTTTTTCTGAAGGTAAAAAAATCGGAAATCAGATTGAGTAGGAAAAATATACTGCCTGCAAGTTCCTCACATACAAATCTTTCACAATAGACCCGGAAGTTTATAGAGTTGTAACCTAACTCTAGAAGACGAGCAGATAACAGTAACACTTTTTGAAATGTCGAAACTCGCATGAAAGAATAGTAGGGTGCCCAAACACAAAACAGGGTGTCCACAAGACACCCAGACTCCCCTCTGGCTTCCAAAGTGCATGCAAATAATTGAGTAACACACAGGACGTGCACATGTTTCTGGGATCAAAAAATTGTGTCAGAGAAAGGGAACAGCTGAATTGAATTGTTCACCTAATAAGTCAAGTCAGTAAACACAGACCGACTACATCATGAGCATGTATGCCATGAACAACATTCGCCAGGCATGGAATTGGCGAAGAACCCTGCTAAATACAGCACAGTGCAACAGAGTACGGGATGTGAGTTGACTGCTTCATGCAATAAACTACAACAGGACAGTTCTTTTCAAAGCTTGCCACTCTCCTGAATTCCAAAAATCTCCTCTGCGGCAGTAGAATAGTCTCCCGAAGTCCGAAATCTACTCCGCGGCAGTAGAATATAGCAAGACAAGTTCTCAAAGAACAAAAATCTACACAGCAAAGTAGATATACATGTACAGGCCAAATGTACATTGATACCCCACCATGCAGTGCCTCAAATCCTATAAACTACAATAACTTTTCCCATTTGGCGCATATTGTTGAATTCGGCAGAGACAGGGTTGATCTTCCCTTCAACAACAAACCACCAATCGAACTTCCCTTTAAAACAAAAACAATGAACTCAGACCGCAGCACTATTGACATACCTGCAATTTAGTCAACATTTATACATGTACATGTGTGTGTGTTTCACAGGTACTAAACCCTCTAAGCGTCGAGGGGTCCTTCCTCGAGCAACAAAGTTATCCAATTTTTCCGCCACGTCCACAACTCGCAAGAGATTTGCTTCGTCAGTTCAGTAGCTCTTAACCCAGCCACCTGCATGCATTAACTTGATTATATCCTACAGGTGCGTGTACAAACATACGCCGGAACGACCCTCTACAGCTCCACACTTCGGAGAGCAATTGCCTTAAAAGCTTGAAGCCATTTTCTTCCCCTGAAATTTTGACAGGGAGTTGGCCCAGTGGAATTGAAGCAAATCGAGTTGGCATTAAGTAACGATAGGACTTGATGGAAATGGGTGTGGCTTGAAGTGTATGGCAGGCAAAAAATGCCAAGAGGGTTTTGCAATTTGACGAAAATATTTCATTCCAATTAAACTGATTGAGATGATCAAATGGAAACTAGGTTTGCATAACCACCGCAGGTATCCAATGTATAGTCCCAATACTTCATGACTCAATTCAAACAAAAAAATGTTTGGTCATTTATTTATTTTAAATACACATTTTAAGGAATTATCTTTAACTGAAAGATTGCTCCAGGGAAAACATAAATTTTTCTTAAAATAAAACTTTGAAAACAACAATAAATGGTTCATGTACGCTAGAATTTATGTTCAAGTTTTCCCTGGAGCAATCTTTCAGTTGAAGATAATTCCTTACCAAACGTGTACGATACCTTTAAAGATATTACACAGTGGGGAATTATTATTCAATTGAAAAACACAAGACCACCAGGCTTGTCCAGTCTTGAGTTTACTGGACCAGGGCTAAATTCAGTAGCCTCAGGCCTTTGGTCCAGCGTTAAATTCGAGCCCTGCTGATCATGTACTCTGTCTTTACGGGTCAAAATCCATTCAAAGTTTTGCACAGACCAGAAGACAACCTTTAGTAATGATAAAACTCTAAAACCTGTACACAAAGTAAATACTAAAACAATATTTGACTAATGTTTTGTGCCCACACGGAACCATTCTCATAAACTCAATCCACATGCCGGCAAATCCCCCATCAATTTTGTTGCCTTCGCGAAGAACCAACGCCTCAACAGACAAGACATCTTCGTTAATGGCCTGCAACGATTGATGGCAGAAAAAACAGAATCTTAGCCAAATAGTCCATTAAGCCTTCACTAGGAGAGAACGTCCTCCACCTTAAGGACAATTTATGAGCACGCCAGAGCGACAATATTTTTTCAGCGCGAGTTCTCAAAACATGTCCGAAAGGCTTGCGTTTTGGACAACGTCATAAAGGGGGGGGGGGGAGGAACTTATAGACAAGGATGACTTGGTGACAACAGTTTACTTCCTGTCGGTAGCAGTGAATTCAAGATGTGGGTTTTCAGTTACCAAAAATGATTGAGGCGATTCTTTAAAATAACTTCATAAACTTTAAGATTGCTTTGTAAACAGAGTTCGTTGCTTTCTTTTCTAAAAGATCACAAGGGCGAACTAAGCAAAAGTTGGCTTCATTGTTTATTTATTTGTTTTAATTCTCTTGTTTTCAGCAGGACAGGGCTCAAAATGTACACCGGACAGCAGGCCCCCCAAGGCCAGTGATTTTAGCGCCACTGAACTCACGACCAGACATGTCCAGTGGTCTTGTGTTTTTCAAGTGAACAAGTATCTTTAAAAAAACAAAAAATGACCTTCAAATGTTGACTTTGAGTCTGATAAATATCTTTCAATTCTGTTGAGTACCAAAGTATACTTACTTGTACTAGAAGAATGAGATAAATCTTCTTGAGTGTTTGTTTTAAAGGAACGTTACAGAACTGGTAATTAACATTTTCTTTAACATCACAGATTTACATAAAACTTACACGATCTAATGATGATAATAGTAGAAAACATCCCTAGAAATATTTCTGTCTGAAATGCCATACTTGATGAGAAATAAATAAAACTAATTTCCGATTGGAGTTTATCGCTCATGAGCGTTTTATTCATGCATTGTATAACACATGCAAATGTGTAATCGGTTTGTCACTATTTTCTCGTGACCCAGATGGCCGATCGATCTCAAACTTCTACAGGTTTGTCAGTTTATGTATATGGGGATTATATAAAGTTTTTACACTGCCAGAAACTGTTTTGTTAGCAAAAACCAATTCTGTAATGTTGTTTTAAATAAGAACAGTTTATACATACAACTGTGTAGATTTTTTCTCTCATTTTGATTCTGGTCTTGTTAAAACAGTTATGGTCCAGTAAAAATTTTGAGCTACAAGTCTGATGTGATTTTTTTCTCCCAAGTTCAAGCCCTGCAGGAGTGTCCCAAAAGAATGTTATCATGGTGACGTGTTGCTCAGCAGATGCAGGTTACCAACCAAAACGCCATATAATATGCGACTGGTTCCCCCGATCATTGTGCTTCCATAAATAAAACACTACTTCGCAGATTTCAAAAGTTTAGCCCAACTCTACTCAAAACATCAATTAGCATTCGGGTTGCCTCAGGAATCAAGCGCACCCCTGCTGCCAAACATTGTTCTACACTAAGCGATTTCTTTGTACTTACCACTTTAGCAGCTGTACAAAATTAAGCTCTGCTCTTGAGATTTCTATTGCCTATACACACAAACATTAAACCACATCAGGAGTCCGGGGACAAAGTGCACTTGCACTTTTCTCTTAGAGCTGACCATTTAATGAATTTAGCCCTGGGTCATTATTTGATTATCTTGATTTCTAAAAACTACACCAGCCCTACCCTGGTCAACCTCAAGGTATACAGAAGAGGAAAAGAGAACAGAAGGAAAAAAAAAACCGGAAGCACATGAAAATAGCGCTACATGAAAGGTACAAAAGTAGAGACTGGGGCAAAGAAAGACAAATTGTTCTAGAAAGGAGGTAGATGGTTTTGTTGGCTGGGTCAACTCTTTGGAATCAGCGGCGCCATGCAGATACAACTGAAGAAATTGTTTAAAACCTAATTGTTAGTTGTTTTTAAAACAAATAAAATCCTGTAAAGTTATATATTTGCAAAAAATAATTAATGGCCTGACGTTTCGACCCTAGAAGAGTCTTTCTCGAAGGCTAAAATGAAGGCTAAAAGTTATATATTTGTTACATCTATTTGGATGTAACTTTCAAAAGTGACCCAAAATAACAAATCTAGATTTGCTAGATTTATTTTTGTGTATTTCCGGCCTGGATTCACCAGCAGCCATGAAAAGTCATGGCCTCTGTTGCCCCTGGTCTTGGCCTTGGTGCCCCTTCAAAAGTCTCCCATAGATTTTAAGATTTTCCAACGGAAGTGCCCTGAGCAGTTTCCAGGCCTGGCATTTACATGAGCTTTGTATATTAATGATAATATTTGTTTAAATTTATAACAAATTTGATGAAAACTGTACATTGGTTTGATAACCTTGTCAAAAAAATAGAACAATTTGTTACAGATTTCTGCATCTTGTTCTCTCAAATATTAATTTCCGAATTGACACTTTGAAATCCGATATTCACCAAATAATATGTGTAAAAAGGTATAGCTCCTCAAAACATAATCCGCCTTGTTAAACGTCACAGCTTGACTCTCTTACAATGGAAAAAAATATACGACCCCGACACACAGACGACTTCAGACAAGCACTTAAAACAATAATCACAAAATCCAGGACAGGAAAAAAAATATATATATATATTTAAATGTCGGCTGAAGAACAAGCCAAAATATATTTCACACCCGCAGGGTTAGGTTAGGCTTTTGTAGTCAGAGCGTGGAGCCAAGCCACCATGGAGTCCAACACATGTACTCTACCAGACAATGTTTTCTCTGCTATCAAGTCGCCATTTAATCGCCGATGAATGAAACCTGCGTATCATTGTTACAATGGAACAACTCTCCAAGGGGTATTTGCCAGTCGTATCGGGATTGTTTTTCCTTATCGGGGACTTCAAGAAAGAAAACAAAATATCCAGCGAGTGATAGAAATTATAGAAGCCAAACTTTTTAAACGGAGGGTTTCCATTGTACACAGACTGTAAATATGACGGTTTTGAAACCATAGGGGTATGACTTTGTAAACTTTTTAAATAAGTCCTGGACAGATGCCTTTTAAGGCATCTAGACTTACAGGTATCGTACACATTTGGTAATGACTCAAAACAAATATTAGCATAAAACTTACTTGGTAACAAGCAACGGAGAGCTGTTGATAGTACAAAACATTGTAGGAAACGACTCCCTTTGAAGTAATGTACTTTTTTAGAAAGAGGTAATTTCTCACTAAATAATAACAACTTCTTGCAAGAAGCCTTTATTCCTATCTGAAAGCACACAAATTTGTACAACAAGGGTGTTTTTTCTTTCATCATTTTCTTGCAACTTTAAAGACCAATTGAGCCCAAATTTTCACAGGCTTGTTATTTTATGCATATGTTGGGATACACCAAATGAGAACACTGGTCTTTGACAATTTCCAAACGTGTTCAGTGCCTTTAAGTCTTTCTTATTATAAAGGGTCAACTTATTCAATGGGTGTAACATTTTTAAACATAAAGGTGACTTCATTTTCCCGTTGAATCCTTAAAACTCCAGGGTGTGCTGACTTTTCTAGTGACTGGCCAGCAGGACCAGTTAGCTTGTCATTTCACTGGTCCCACAGCTTTTTCACTAGTCCATGAAATAATGATGCTTTTTAAAACTGAAGTAGCCAGCCGGACCACTTGGAAGGAATTTTGACTGGTCCTCGGACAAACAGACCAGGGCCAAATTTCATAAAGCTGTTTAGCAGAAAATGAGTGGGGTACCAGTCACAGCAATGGTAACTGTATGGTGTTTTGGCCGGTAACCTATTTTGCTTAAGCAAGATTTTTCTGTGCTTAGCAAGTTTTTGTGCTTACATGCTTTATGAAATTGGGACCAGGACTATGACGACAATACCGTTTTAAATGTAGGGTCATAAAATGAAGTTAAAATACTAAGAATTGCTCAAAGTGTTTGTGTACATCCAGAAGTTAATTGTGAGCCTTCAATTTTCATCCAATCCAATATGTACTTTACAACCCCAAAAAGTCATCATACAACCTTGTTAGTTTGAGAATATAATTGTATATTATCCTTGGCCCCATTTGTAGAGAATAAAAAAATAAAAATCACTTGGCTGAGTTAAAAAAAACTAAAAACCCCACAACACATTTGCCTTTGAAAACTGGTAAGCTTTGACCTCGACAATACAAACAAGATAAAAGGCAGGTGTAGAGCAGGTAAAGATATCAGACACAAGTACATGTCGTCCTGAAAAATGCTAAGGGCAATATCACAACAGGAAAGAAACAAGTGGAAGTACTGTGCATGTACCAAGAGTTAGGTTTGGACTTGTCGCTTTAAAGGCAAAGTATACCTTTGCTTTTTGGAACCGTTCGATTGTTTTAATCCTATTATAAATGTAGATATATAAAACAAAACCAACCTGTGAAAACTTTCATTTCAAATTGTGGAGGCTTTTTGAGTTGCAAAAAAACTGGAATGTTTATGTCCAGACGCAGAAAGAAGAATCCGCGATTGAAACGTTTCATGCAGAAACGTTTCTCAGATTGAAATGTTTTTTAAAAATTCCTCTCTGTAAAACCACATTCCTATGAAGGGAACTGTTTCTCAAAATGTTATACATTCTCAACAGCTGCAGTGCTTCTTACCAAGTGAGTTTGTATGGTCATAAACTTTTGGAGTAATTACCAAAGGTATACCCTCCCTTTAGAACATGATCATTTCTCGATTTAAACGAGCATTGGCATTCTCCCTTAAAAGTGGTCTGCTGTCCAAATGCCACTTAAAACAGCCAAGAACCAGTCAGAATTCGGTCCAACAAGTCCGACTGACTAGTTTCACATTACATGCAATCACTGAATGTTCATACTGCTTCAAACTACAACAATTCAACAGTGAACGGAAACTATACAGCATGGACCAGCGAAAAAGCTGGCGGACTAGTGAAATGACAAGTTAACTGGTTCCCCGGGCTGGTCACTGAAAAAGTAAAGGGTAAACCCTGCAGCATCCCGCTGGCTGCAGCATGGTGCCGGCTAAGTTCATTCATGATCGCACATAAATGAACAAATCCTGAAAGAAATGGGTGGAGGTCTCCTCCTTGACAACCCTCTGAACTTCTTGAGAGTTGAAGTAAAAGATTGAAACATTTGTGATATAAAACTAGGAGTTCAGCCTGCAGAAAAAAAAAAATTGTAGCAAATTTTCATAGGACTTGGAAAGCACCAGCATCAATGTATTTAAACAAAATCACTTATGATTTTAATGGGCCAAGTATTTAATCTGGTAAAAGGAAGGTCGGGTTGATGTACTGTTAGTGGTATCTTTCCTCGCCTTCCACCTCTAGGACCCCGGTTCGAATCCCGCTTGGGGCACTGTGTTGATTAGGTTTGCAGTCCCTACCTGATTGCATGGGTTTTCGTCTGGGGTTTTCCTACTAACACTGAAACTTCCTTCCTTGTCTTCACTCCATGGGGTTCTTGGCTAGTACAGTGATTAAGTTTGCTTTTCTGAGAATCCTTGGATTCACAATCAGAATTAATAAATAGATCTCTTTATGTTCTGCTCATGATCGTGTTCCTAGAATGTTTTCAGGAAAACAGAGATCTATTAAAAAAATTAAGTATCTCATTTTATTGAAAACTATTTTTTTTTTGACAGACAGTTCCATCAGAAATATACTAAAGACTTTCCTCTTATTTCCTGACAACAATATTAATCAACATTTTTTTTTTGCAGAGATGCTAACCGATTTGTTTTTTGTACGTGGCCTTAATCGAGGTCGGCTTCTGTTGATGCTTGCCCATAAAATTGAAAGGGGGGAGGTTTGGCTATTTATGGTGTAAGTTACCTACATGTACAGTTTGTAGAGCTCTGTGCCTCAACTAGAAACTGTCGTCGTCGCCAGAAACTGTGGATATTGGCACGTTAATTCTGCAACGAGGATTGGGTTTCACAATGAGGAGGGAATAAACAGTTTGTTTCCGGCATAATGTCAGACGTAACGCTTCAACTTGACTGGCTTCGGAAATGGAATTATTTCAAAGTGGCAATTAAGTTACACTCTATTTACAAGCACGTGCTGTATGTAAAACTTTACTTTGAGTGAGAATGAATAAATAAAAGCAAAAACTCTTTCACCTTGACCTTAACTATCAACACCAATCTTAGATTTGCGGTAATACTCTTAAGTTTTCCACAACATGACAAACTTGTTCTCTTTCTTTAAAGGCAAAGGATAACTTTGGTTTTTGGAACCGGTCAATTCCTTTTATTTGTAGATATATATACAATTAGATTTACCTGTGAAAAATTCATTCCAAAAGGTGGTAGCGTTTTTGAGATATCGCCCCAAATCTGGAGCGGATATGTCCACGTAGGAAGAAAAATCCATAATTGAAATACATAATCTTTAAAAAAAACCATTTCATGCAGAAACGCTTCTCAGGATTAAAGGCTTTTGAATGAAGTATCAGGCCTGGATATATATACACATGTATAAAAAATAAAAAAATAAAAATTAAGGAAGGATTGTTGTTTAAAACCAACTACAAGCTTTTAAAAAGATTTCAGACCGTTGACCAATCCCTTTAAAAGAGTCATTATTTGGACTACCTCAAAAGCGGAAAACAGAAGTTTGGTGCCCCAAAATATGTCACACAGTAAATAAAACTCCAGTCTCTGTTGCCGCCCACGCTCTGGGCTGGTTTTTGGGATAACAAAAAACGCCCACTCTTCAACTGTAAAAGTAACGCCCTTGGGTTTGCACTCTGCACCACCACATATGTAGATCGGTTCCACTGGCTGGCTCCCTGATGGTACTGGGGCCAATGTTACCCTCTGGCACAAAACGAACCATGACTGCTCACTGAAAAGTAGGGTCGCCTTTCTACGTTAAAGGGACACACCGGCTGAATTGGGCTATTTGGGCTACAAAATAGACTAAAATATGACTTCAACGGTCTTCCAGGAATGAAGAAGAACAGTCCATAAAAAAAATCATCAAATTTAGCCGTTTTTGAGCATTTTTAAACAAAAACGAAGGTCACGTGGTAGTTCTAACCACAAACTGGTTCAAATAATCACGTGACCTTCCGAGTTAATTTTACTTCCTGCCGTTTAAAAGTAACTTACCAAACAAAATTTAAATCTTTTTTTTACACAATTATTAACGAGTAATTGACGAAAAAGATTATGTATTCAAATTATCGCTACAAGTTGTAAATAATGGTGAAAAATCCAACGTAAGATTTGCATTCAAAGACGTGGAGCAATCACAACGTAAAGCCTTGGGGGCATATCCCGTCAGCCGGCGCTACATCCCGTGGGGCCAGAGAGCGTTGAAACCTAGGGGCATGAACTCCTCAGCTTGCCAATAGCCGTGGCCTCGGAGCGTGTCTGGGGGGTTGGGAGCCAGACCATAATCACGTTTGGTTCCAAGGGGGTTTTAGGCACTGCCCGTGTTGGATTGACTGCGCTGCACACACTCGGCTGGAAAAGCGTATACGCTGACCTTCGACCGCGTTTCGTTTTTTTCACTATTTTTCATTAATTGCGTGCTAATTTTATGATTTTCTTTTTTTTTACATCAAATTATTTATTGTTTGTGACTCTACTTCACTAAATTACGTAAATGGTGAGCCGGTGTGCCCCTTTAAAGGGTTTGTTCAGCACAATTAATACTCTTTAATATAATATGATCCAAGAATTTCATATTAATTCTTCTTCAGTGATCCAACTTTCTTGGATAAACATAAACCTCATAACAACTGGGTCCAATTTCATAGAGCTGCTTAAAGGGAATGTAAACGTTTTGTAATTTGAACCCACTGTTTGTTTCAATCCTATATAGTTGTAGATATATACCATAAAACTAACCTGTGAAAATTTCATTTCAAAAGGTGGTAGAGTTTTTGAGATATTGCCAAAAATTTGGAGCGGTTATGTCAACGCAAGAAGAATATTCTGCAATTGGAATACACAACCGAGAAATGTTCTGACAGAAACGCTAAAAACTGATATCTTTTTCCATAACCACATTACTTCAAGGTAAAAGCTTCTCAAAATGCTTTATACTATC
This sequence comes from Plazaster borealis, assembly GCA_021014325.1. Classification (NCBI taxonomy): domain Eukaryota; kingdom Metazoa; phylum Echinodermata; class Asteroidea; order Forcipulatida; family Labidiasteridae; genus Plazaster; species Plazaster borealis. The sequence continues at coordinate 14,244,431 of CM037468.1, read as the reverse complement.
AGAAGCTGCTGTACTTCTTACCAAGTAAGTTTTTATTGCCATTAATTTCATGAGTAATGACCAAACGTATACAGACCCTTTATGCACAAAAAGTAGCTAAGCACAACAAAATTATGCTTAGCAGAATAAGGTAACCGACCAAAATACCATTTCACAATATACCATTTATGACTGGTATCCTGCCCGTTTTTGTTTAGCAGGTAAGTGTGAATTTTCTGCTCTATGAAAATATGCCCTTGTATTCAAGACATACAAATAATGATAAGATTTGGAGTAAAATTCTGCTCAGAATTCTGCCTTCCACAGCACCATTTAAATACAATTTTTCATTATCATTTTACTTTAAAAGATAAGGGCTCAAAATACCTTTAAACTGTTTGGTTCCAGCGTTTCTGAATAATACAAAAAAGCAAAATAAAACCAAGATGGCTACACCATTCATTTTACTGTAAATAAAAATATCTGACAGACACAATCCTGCCATCAGTCTACACCAAGGGCGCCCTCACGGGATAAAAAAACAAAACCTGTCCAGTGTAAACGTATCTGGACAAAGCGTATGCAAATCTACATGACTCATACGTGTGTACAGTGTATACAATGCACATCCCTGTAAAAAATTATCCACACACACTGTATAATTGCACGTTGTAGGGAACGAATAAAAAAAATAAACTTTGAAAATAGAGCATATTGGAGGGCAGACATGGATCTACTAACCACTGGGTTAGACTGTAGTGCTTTATATATTATACCAACGCTCGAGGGCATGACGGTATAAAGTAAAGCATGATCAATCCAGTACTAAGGACCGCAACAATCGGACAAAAGCACAGTCGGAAAAGGGGTGCTGACAAAAAAAAAGTGGTTTCTCATGATCTATTCAGTGGATAGACAGAGCATTGTGCTGGGTAGAAGTACAAGTGTGGTTGGGGCTTCTGTTACTGGTATAAAGGCACTGAATGATAATTGAGTTCGTCAAAATGGAAACGCTGAGGGTTTTTTTATAGATTAAATGGCGGGGTTATATTGACGATATCGCACGTACACCGTACACACTGTAGGATGAAAGTTGGAAAAAAATTGCAAAAGTCAACCCTGGTTTGGCTTGTGTGTATTTGGAGGAGCCCAAGGCATTGGCACTTCACTAGAATGTCAGTTGTTTCACAGAAGCAGTTGTGGCATAAAAATGATACGCCCTAAAAACAAATCTTGCAAAAAAACAGCAAAAATCTTCACTACTTTATTCAAATTGCATTTATAACAGGACAATACAGGCCTCATGCTTTGTTCTTCAAAGGGCAGGACAGTTTTTCCTTCTCAAAGGGCACCTCCATGATTGAGAGAAAATGACCAGGGGCATGGAGGCAATGACTAGGGGCATGGAGGCAATGACTAGGGGCACCAAGGCGATGCCAGGGGCATGGAGGCAATGGCTAGGGGCACTGAGGCGATGGCCAGGGGCATGGAGGCGATGGCCAGGGGCACGGAGGCAATGGCTAGGGGCACTGAGGCGATGGCCAGGGGCATGGAGGCAATGACCAGGGGCATGGAGGCAATGACCAGGTGCATGGAGGCAATGACCAGGGGCATGGAGGCAATGACTTGGGGCACCAAGGTGATGGCCAGGGGCATGGAGGCGATGACCAGGGGCATGGAGGCAATGACCAGGTGCATGGAGGCAATGACCAGGGGCACGGAGGCAATGACCTATGGCACGGAGGCGATGACCAGGGGCACCAAGGTGATGACCAAGGGCATGGAGGCAATAGCTACGGGCACTGAGGCGATGGCCAGGGGCATGGAGGCGATGGCCAGGGGCACGGAGGCAATGGCTAGGGGCACTGAGGCGATGGCCAGGGGCATGGAGGCAATGGCTAGGGGCACTGAGGCGATGGCCAGGGGCATGGAGGCAATGACCAGGGGCATGGAGGAAATGACCAGGGGGCATGGAGGAAATGACTAGGGACACCAAGGCGCTGACCAGGAGCATGGAGGCAATGACCTAGGGCACGGAGGCAATGACCACGGGCATGGAGGCAATGGCTAGGGGCATGGAGGCAATGACCAGGGGCATGGAGGCAATGACCAGGGGGCATGGAGGCAATGACCAGGGGCATGGAGGCAATGACCAGGGGCATGGAGGCAATGACCAGGGGCATGGAGGCAATGACCAGGGGCATGGAGGCAATGACCAGGGGCATGGAGGCAATGACCAGGGGCATGGAGGCAATGACCAGGGGCATGGAGGCAATGACCAGGGGCATGGAGGCAATGGCCAAGGGCACCAAGGCAATTGTTGCCTCCGGGAAGCAACATGCCTGCATTAAATTTCCAATGACAAAATACAGAGACGAGAAAATTACTAACCTTTTTTTAAAATCCTGTGTTCTCTTTGGATTATTTTCTCTTAGAACAATAACAAGCAAAGAGATACCAATTTATTTTTTACATACTTGTTAAGTTGTACCTTGACCATGTACTGTTTTTCATAACAACTGAAAACAGTTACAGGCCAATAATATTAGTAAGATTATACTGTCCTCGTAATACATCATCGTTGCAAATCCACAATATGTATTGTTCACTGCCATGTTCTGCACTATTCTGCATGCATTTTCAGATATCACATGTAACTGAATGCGTGACCGCTCATCCACGGTAACAATAAAAAAAACCACACAGATATGACTCTTCATCCAGTTGAATAGATTCAAGATCATTCATAATTAATAGACAGCCTTCATTGATGTGTACACCCCTCAGTCAATCCTACAATCCACTTTTTTTTAAATCACTCTTGGTTAAGTGCCAAATTGTTATCCTGGATTCAAAGTACAAGACGTAAGTGCCTTTAATCTTGAACAGGGTAAACAAATGTGTGCACTGTACACAATGAGTCACAGCACACCATAATGAAGTGGGATGCTGCTCTAGGATGGTGCACGGTTCCTTCACAATCTCACAATCGTGGGAAATAATGTTCAATTCCACTACGAAAGAGTTTGACCGGAGGTTTGGGCCTGAGGTCACAGAAGAAAAAAAGCAAGATCCTCTATGGTCCTGAATTTAACCTTTAGCACCCCTATTAAATTATTTTATCAAAAGCAGAGAGCTTACAATGTACATGTCTGATCAGGCCTCAAATTTAAGGGAAAAATCCACAAGACCACAGGGCTATTAGGTTACAATATTTACTGGACCAGCATTTATTTTACAAGACCAGAATGTAATGAGAAGAACTTTCTACACAGTGTAAAATGCGACTGTGAACCATTTTTATTTGATCAAGCACTTAGAAAATATCTCATTCATTTTGTCATTAAAGGCAGTGGACACTATTGGTAATTACTCAAAATAATTATTAGCACAAAACCTTACTTGGTATCAAGTAATGGGGAGAGGTTGGTAGTATAAAACATTGTGAGAAACGGCTCCCTCTGAAGTGGAGTAGTTTTCGAGAAAGAAGTAATTTTCCACGAATTTGATTTCGAAGCATCTGAAAGCACACAACTTCGTGTGACAAGGGTGTTTTTTCTTTCATAGTTATCTTACAACTCCGACGACCGATCGAGCTCAAATTTTCACAGGTTTGTTATTTTATGCATATGTTGAGATACACCAAGTGAGAAGACTGGTCTTTGACAATTACCAATAGTGTACACTGTCTTTAAGTATGCTTCAATACTCAACACAATTGACAGATTACCAATTGAAACATATTGAAGATATTATTACACAGTGATGTACTGTTAGTCTTGAAAAACTCAAAACCACCGGACCTGTCAAGTCCTGAGTTTACTGGCCCGAGGCTAAAATCACTGGCCTCGAGCCTGTGGTGCAGTGTTAATTTCGAGCCCTGCTGATACTTCGTTCTTGTAAGGGCAAGGCACTTTTTCCTATATTAAAATGCACCTTTATGATAAAAAAATAAAATTTCTGCTGGAACATTTCAAAGGGCACCAAGGCCGTTATTTACAAGGGGCATGTCTGAGGGCAATTGTCTCTATTACCTCCCTAAAGTATCACACCTGCATACTGACACAATGCAAGTACTTTGGTATAAAATTGATACAAAGTAAAAATTGTCCGGATAATTCTTTCTGTCTAAAAAAAAAAACCCAAAATGTGCAGGAACATTCTCCACCTTCAAAATCTACACAGCAAGGTAGATACACATGGTGTTACCGCAAACCGAATATACCTCACCATGCAATGTCTCAAAACCCATATTCTCCATCTTACACTACAGAGATGCCACTGTGGTAAGGCCACATAAAAAATAAAATTGTTGATCGTCCCAGGCCGACCCTACAAAACCCCGACCCCAATTTGTTTTTTTTTGTGTGTTTTTTTAAATCATAAAAAAAACGGTATTTTTAATGATCTTTTCAGTCAAACTTGGCTCCCAGATTTTTGTTTAGCTGATATTTTTTCAAAATCCATAGGTCGGAAACAGATGATTGAAGAAAGATTATTCATGTTCGCAAAACAAGAAAAATTCTTCAAATATTTACTTAGGCTGCGTTTTAGTTTTTTGAAAATGTTTACAGAAAATGTCATCTAGGATTTGAAAGGGTTTAACAAAACAATTGAAAACATCAAAATCACACAAACCCTTTGTTTTATAGTGATTATGATGATATCTTTATTCTTTATTTCATATTTTGCCATGTCAAAAAAATAAAAATAAAATAAAATAAAACCCGCCCTCCCTCCCCCACTTCCCATCAAAAAAGGACGATCAACAATTTTTTATTTTTATGTGGCCTAACGAAAAAAAACCTGAAAATTATTTTTCCTTAGACAAAAGCAGAAAGCCACTGAATGAATGTCGCGAGTGGTAACCATTTTGACAAATTATCGCAGAGCAATCTGGAATCATCGCAGAGATGCAAACATTGAATTCCCAAAAAGAGTTGCACCGCCGAGCACTTAAGTTCAAGTCAGGCACACAACTCTACTAGCTGTAAAGAGAGGAAAATTACGACATTTTTGATATAAACTAATAGTTTCAGCGAAAATCGCTTAGTGTAAAGCGGACTTGCTTTAGAGGCCAAACAATTATAGCTTTATACAGGCTTAATTTATTTTATTATTTTATTTTTTTGGTTGAAAAAAACGAGGAAAAAAACCCCCGGAAGTTAAGGTTTATTTAACAAAAAAATTGGAAGTTCAGGTAAATCCGGAAGAGTGGCATCTCTGATCTTAGTGTCTTGTTTTGATTTGAGAAATCGAAATAAGAAACCAAGTACAAAAATCCCTTCACAAAGCACACTACACGAGATAACTCCACTTGTGTTAAATCAATGTTGGACACAAAGAAAAAAATTGTTTTTTTTGTGCGAGACAAAATTTCCAATCAGTGAACCTCAACGTACAAATCACCTAATTTGGTCAAGATATAAAAGTCAACCAAGAGACCCTTCACTTTACCTCATGATAGATTAATCAATAGAAGCTACAAAACCAGATCGGGCGTTATAAACAAACACTGTCAACGATTTATTGGTCGGTCGAGGAGGGAAGCTCTACATATCTGGGCCAATGTAATGATGAAGGTAAGAAAGCAGACGCTTAAAGCAATGGCTATATATATAAAAACAAGGCATGCAAAATTGAAGAAAAATTCCAAACATAACAAAAACGAGGAAATAGCTAAACATACTGAATTTGTTCAGTGTTTTTTCAGTTTTTTTATTACACTTCAATCTTTTATGCAGCGACCGGTTTAAATCCCTTCAAAAAAATAGTTGTAAAATGAAAAATAAAGATCGCATGGCCACACAGTTTTCAGAATGGGAAAGAGGACTCTTAAGGGCGCTATTGTGGCCTGTTTTTTTTTGGTTTTTCGGTGTTTTTTTTTTTTTTTGGGGGGGGGTTGCCATTTGCATAAAAACAAGTAAACAATTTATGTATTCCAGATGATCAATTTATCAGTAAAATTATTGGTGCACGAAGGGGTTAAAATGAAGAAAAAAGAGCAAATTCAGCTGAAAAATTGCATGCCTGGTAAATTAAGAAAATTCCTCAAAATGTTAAAAAAAACATCATACAACAGATCTGGGCCCAATTTCATGGCTCTGCTTACCGATCACCATTCCCCGCTTACTGTGCAAGCGCCGAATTCCTGCGCTAGCTGTGTAAGCGAAGAATGCTTAGTAACATGGAGTACGCACGCGCATAAGCAAAAATTCCCCGCTTACCCGTGAAATACACTTGACGTAAGCGCGGAATTCCCTGCTGCCGTAAGCGCTGATTCTTTGCTTACGGTAAGCAGAGCCATGAAATTGGGCCCTGGAATTACATGAAGGGCCACACAGGCCATGGCCTCTGTTGCCCCTGGTCTTGGCCTTGGTGCCCCTTCCAACATTTTCCCATAAACTTGTAAGATTTTCCAATGGAAGTGCCCTGTTTGTATTGCAAAATGAGAATGTAAAATTTTTATTGTAAAATGACTAGAGAAAACTCACATTCTCTCCTGAGTTTTGTCTCGGGACACAGTATAGGATTGGATGAAAACAGTCTTTTATAAGTGTACATTTATATGTTCGTAAAAGAAGTGGTCCAATTTTTTCTTTGTTACAGTTACACCCTTCATTGGCGACTGATGTATACAATTTTGCATAGAGACAAAGATGGTGAACGTTGCATTGCCTTTGTGTGATGCCAACAAGATTTCATAAACAAATTCATTCATTCATTCCAACGGCTTCCACCGGACATAAACGAATCAGAAGTTCACAATTGCGCAATCACAAACAGCAGCTGTATGCTGTACCCAGAAAGGAACTTCAAACAAAGTGTACACCACAAAATATACATGTAACTGCACACAAATTGTTGAAAGGTGCCGTGTACATGTACATGTGTGACACATTATGAACAATTGTAGGATCACATGGTATAAAATGTATATACACACAGCTTGAAGTCAGACTCAATGTGTTTTGTCAAGCGTAACGCAAGAACATTGAAAACTAGAATAGAAAGGATGTTGACCTTTGAACCCTAATTATCCAAAGTACACGCTGCCAAATGAATGGTAGGGCAGGTACATATGTCAATGGTTCATGGAACACCGGCATTGAAAACTGACTTTGAGTAGTCATGGGTTCTCATCACAGTAAAGTAGGCCTGCACGTTTGTCGTACAGTGTAGACACTGTGAACAATAGGTAAATAATTTGTGTAGAACCACAACCCTATTTAACAGGGAACGGTATACCTTTGGTAATTACTCCAAAAATTGATGACCATAAAAACTCACTTGGTAACAGAGCACTGGAGAGCTGTTGATATTATACAACATTGTTAGAAACGACCCCCTTTGAAGAAATGTAGTTTTAGAGAAAGAGGTAATTTGTCACACACAAATGTGAATCTGAGACAGGCATCTAAAAGCACACAATTCTGTGCAACAAGGGGTTCTTTTTCTTTCATTATTTTCTTCCAACTTTGATGACCATTCAATTTGTTATTTTATGCATCTATGTTGGGATATAAACCAAAAGTATTCCTTGCCTTTAAAGGCACTGAACACGTTTGGAAATTGTCAGAGACCGGTGTTCTCGCTTGGTGTATCCCAACATATGCATACAATTGACAAGCCTGTGAAAATTTGGGCTCAATTGGTCATCGAAGTTGCAAGGAAATGATGAAAGAAAAAACACCCTTGTTGTACAAATTTGTGTGCTTTAAGATCGGAATAAAAACTTCTTGCAAGAATTTTTTATTATTTTAGTGAGAAATTACCTCTTTCTCAAAAACTACGTTACTTCAGAGGGAGTCGTTTCCTACAATGTTTTATACTATCAACAGCTCTCCGTTGCTTGTTACCAAGTAAGTTTTTATGCTAATAATATTTTTGAGTCATTACCAAACGTGTACGATACCTTTAAAGAGATGGGCCTAACTTTATAGATATTCTCAAGGCTTGAAATTTACACTGGACCGCAGACTGAGTGATTTTAATGTCAGGCCAGTAAACTCACGGCCGGACAAGTCTGGCGGTCTTGTCTTTTAAAATTGATACCTCACTGTGTAATAACTTCAAATAAAAAACTTGAGTAAACTTACCCAAAATACTAATGAGATAAATCTTGTCTTGGTGCTCAATCAAATAAAAACACCTCAAGTGTTAAACTGTGTATATTTTTTTACATTTCCATCTAGTCTTGTAAAAACCAAAAAAATGCTGGTCCAGTAAAATCGTTTAGCTACAAGCCCTGCGGTCTTAAGTGGACTTTCCCCCCGAATTTGAGCCCTGCTGCTGAAGAACAAAAAGCAGCTAAGCACAACAAAATTAAGCTTACAAGAATAAGGTTTAGACCAGCCAAAAAACAATGTCACATGTACCATCTGTGACTAACAGCCTGATCATTTTTGCTAAGCTGAAATTGATCTTGGCAATAATTATTTTCAGTTTTTTAAAAGAAACCTCAAAAAATTGGGCCCTTCAGGTATTGCAAAATAATTGCTTAGCTCTCAAATATACGGGTTAGCAGGAATGGGTTACCAGCTGAAAAGCCATGTAATTAACTCCGCTCACAACTGGTACCCTGGTGTTTATTCGGTAAAACGATTGAATCTGCTATAACATCTGTTGTAAAACAGCTTTAAGGCCTGAGATCAGTTTCGTCTTAGGGCGTAGTACTGGTCTTTCTCATGTTTAATCAGTTGAACAAAAATCAGTAAGGAGCCCGCCACACACAACAAACATTACATGGTATCTTGCCCGTTAACCCGCTGTTTTAGCTAAGCTGAACCTGTCCGTGCTTAGCGAATGTGTCAATTTGTCGCACTGCACGTTCCCATTAATCTCCACATATCGTGATCTAAAATATAATTTGAATCATATTTAGCTGAAATACCGGGTACCGGGGAGGTCTGTCTCCAGCGTGCTGACCTTCGAAAGACCAGACTGTGTGGCTGTTTAACAATGGGGGTTGTAACAATAGAACTGTGCTGAGCGAGTGACCTGGCCTCCAAATATTGATAATTAATTAATAACTAGTCTGGATAAAGGATTATATTTACACTTCACAGTAGGTTTAAATGCATTCATTGCAAATATCATTAAAGTCCAGCAGTTAGTTTTGTGTGATCTTTGCTTATTACTAAGTACCCTTGTTTGAACAATAAAATGTAAGAGCTCAAGAGAATTTTTATAAAAGCTGTATTTTTATAGCATTGGTTTTCTTGGGAGAAACAACTCTACTGTACATGTATACCAAAGCATCGTTTTCTATGAATTTATGTTCAAGTTAATAAAACGAAGATACCATCTTTTGTTTTAAAGGCACTGAACACGTTTGGTAATTGTCAAAGACCAAAATTCTCACTTGGTGTATCCCAACATGTATGCATAAAATAACATGCCTGTGAAAATTTGGGCTCAATTGGTCATTGAAGTTACATGAAAATGATGAAAGAAAAAACACCCTTGTTGTACAAATTTGTGTGCTTTCAGATAGGAATAAAATGCTTCTTGCAAGAAGTCTTTTATTATTTTAGTGAGAAATTACCTCTTTCTCAAAAACTACGTTACTTCAGAGGGAGTCGTTTCTCACAATGTTTTATACTATCAACAGCTCTCTGTTGCTCGTTACCAAGTAAGTTTTTATGCTAATATATATTTTGAGTAATTACCAAACTTGTACAGTGCCTTTAAAATGTTGTTATAACTGTAAAGTAGATTATGTGCTTCATGTAACACATATTGTGTAGGCGAACGATTTGAATTTCAAGGGTAACTTTATACCCAACTTTTCAAATCAAGGCGCAAACCCTGATGTAGAGTTGTTTGGCCAGAAATAATCCAGTAAAAAATTAATCAGTCGGTTGTACCGTAAAAATGGAGTAGCGACCGACTGATCAAACTTGCACTCTAGACAGCATAAAGCTGCCGTATGTAAACACAGACATGGACTGCATGAGCTTGCTGATCTGCAATATATTGGCCATGCGAGACATGGCCTCACAGCATGCTGCCTAGGCAGAGTCCATGGTTTTCTGATCAGCTTGTCACGACCGAACACTAACAGGATGCTTGTGTCTACACACTGATGTTTGCATCTGTGGATAGGGGGGGGGGGGCAGTTAAAGTCAGTCCCACATGAAGCTGTGGTTATCTTGAAATAAATAAATAACTGGTTTTATCGGTGTGATAGGATAGAACTTTGTACATGTGCATGGGGTAAATTGCGTAGTGTATTATAAGAAGTAACTGGTTTTTATATGATAACTACAAACTTTGAAGGGGTAAAATGTGGGCTTGTAAAAACAAGGATTTCGTTCAGCGATTTTGCACAGCAAAATATTTAGACTGAACATGTTTTCAGCACACTGAACGCAAATATTGAGTAGCAAATGGTGATTTTTGAGTAGATAAGAAATTACTGGTTTGTATATGATTACTAAAAACTTTGAACAAGGGGTAAAATGTGGGCTTGTAAAAACAAGGATTTCGTTCAGCGATTTTGCACAGCAAAATATTTAGACTGAATATGTTTTCAGCACACTGAACGCTAGTATTGAGTAGCAAATGGTGACTTTTGAGTAGAAAAGTTCTGATACATTTTGTGTAGCATTTTGCGATGCTATACAAGGGAAAACGTTTACTGAAAACACACATATGATGTAGTACATAAGAGTATGAGTGCATCAGAGTATACAGAGTGCACACTTCCTGTTCCATTTATGTACCAGGTAATAAGCTAGCCCCTCATATGAAATCAAGGCTTCAATTTCAAGGTAATCTCCAGTAGTCTACATGGCTTGCATCTCAGAACTTTCATCGGACAAGAAACACCTTTTTTACAAGACTTACTGTTAACCGTAGGGTTAAGATATTTATAAACTTAAAAACTTTACTAATTTGTAAACCTTAAAAGTAAGTGTTTGCACACTTTTTGGGAGAAAAACACAAGATTGCGTGACTTGTTTGGTTAAGAGGTGGCCCAGGCCTGGAATTACTTAATAATAATAATAATAATAATAATAACAAGTTCTTATATAGCGCAGTTTACAATAAACGTCTCAATGCGCTTTACATTAGTGCCCTGGTCATTGGGCCAATAACATTCCTTTAACCTTTCTCAGCTCCCTGGGGAGTATACAACCCTGGGCAACCGTGGCGCTCCGAAGGCTTTTTCAAACTCAATATCAACCTCTACCCTCGTAGGTACCCATTTATACCCCTGGGTGAAGAGAAGCAATTATAGTTAAGTGTCTTGCTCAAGAACACAAGTGCACAAGTACCGGGATTCGAACCCACAACCTGATGACTAACCACCAGAACTTGAATTTGATGTTCTTAACCGCTCGGCCACGACACCCTAGAGGCCACGGAGGCCATGGCCTCTGTTGCCCCTGGTCTAGGCCTTGGTGCCCCATTAAAAGTTTCACATAAACTTTAAGATTTTTCAATGGAAGTGCCCTTTGCAAGACGAAAATGGCCTTGTCCGCTCAAAGATGAAATTCCAATCCTGGAGGCCCATTGTTGAAGTTACTGGACTCGACGCCATTGGTCCAGTGAATATCGCGTGGCCCTGTAAGTTCCAATATAAATTACTATTTCACCTTCTTATACCAAGTCTGATACTTCGTTTTGAAAAGGGCAGGGGGCACCGATGCGTTTTCTCCTTGGTAAAGGGCACATCCATGAGGAAATTGTAACTATTTATTGGAGCATTGAAGAGGCTCTGGTTGGCAATGAACGGAGGCAAATGCCTCCATGATGTCAGGCCTGTTACACTGAGAATGTTAATCTTGGTGCATGCTCAGAATTGGAAACTTTCACCCATTGAAACAGGTCTGGAATTTCATCTTGGAGAGGGCAAGGCCATTTCCATTTTGCAAAGGGCACTTCCATTGGAAAATCTTATAAGTTTATGGGAAACCTTTGAAGGGGCACCAAGGCCAAGACCAGGGGCAACAGAGGCTACGGCCTCCGTGTAATTCCAGGCCTGCTGAAAATTACATACATGGCATCCTTTCTGGTCGGACACAGAATTGTCTAATACAAAAGTTGATGACTGAGTGGACTACGTAAGCCAAAGAAGCGTGCATCAAATTGTAAGAGACTTTGGATATTATTTGAGAAGCAACACGCAGGTACATGTAAATTGTACATTTAGCTCAGGCTGGTTCCAACCTTTAACAACAACTTTGAGGTTGCTGAGTGTTCTTTTTCGTTCGGAAAAGGTGTGTTTCCCTCACTGCCTTTCCTAAATCCCCCAGGTTTGTTTGTTTGTTTGTTTGTTTGTTTAGATGATCTTCCCATCAAGGGAACTCGGCAAACTCCCCTAACCCTAACCATGCTAAATGCAACAATATGCACCAAATGGTAATAGTTGTTGTAATCTGTTGCATTTGGCAGTCAACTCAGATGTCATTCTCTGACTGAATTTGTTGCATTTAGCAGTCAAGTGACTTCATATTGGTGTTGCATTTTGTTGCATTTGGCAGAGTTCATGGTCCCACATATTAGCCAAGTCAACACTACACTTATGTGCATACTGTTGCATTTAGCAGGGCAAACCCCCTTGCTCAATCCTAACACAAACAACATGCCTGGACAATGCAACAAAATCCCTTGTTGCATTTCGTTGCATTTGGCATGGTTCTCATTTCAACTGTGTTGCATTCTGTTGTATTTGGCAGGGTATGTAGAGGGACCCTAATGGGGGTTAGGGTTTTAAAAAGGGGATATAAACGCCAAGCTGGCAAAAGCCAATCTCTCTCATACAAACATTGGTTTAACGTCTATGAATATGAATGGCACAAATCAAGAATTGAGGTGCAGCTTAAAGAATGGGAACCAATCATGCAGTTACGAGTCCTTCAAAATCAACAGGACAATTTGGATGTCTTTGGAAGGTTGAGGCATGTTTGATATTCACCTACATAAAGGTACAAGGGATCCTACACAACTCATGGATGGTTGATTTTGGAGGATAGTGGCAGAAGGCACCCAACATATGTACTAATGCATTATTAATACTAGGCCTATCAGTTGAATTTGGAGTATTCAATATAACAATAGTAATATAATTTGTTTTTACCCTTTACAGTTAACCCGATGTGTATTAGACTGTATACTCAGTACTTTCTGAGTTCTGTGAAAAAATCAACAGGCAAATCACTCAGGTGGGATTCGAACCCACGACCTTTGCATTGCTATAGCAGATGTCTTACCACTAGAAAACCGGGCTAGCCCGGTAGCTAGAGGCAGTTCGAATCCTATGTGTTAGCAGCGGGTACCACAACGGTTTATCTATGTTAACATCTATTAAATAATAATGTAGTCTTATTATATAGCGCACGTATCCACCAATAAGGTGCTCAAGGCGCTTGAACAAAGAGAGACACTTTTTAAGACAGGTTTTGAACTTTATATGAATTATGAGACCAATTCATGTACAGAATTGAGAGAATTTGGGATGTTAGGAAATAATTACCATTTACTACGACATGTACTAGTACACTAGCTGCAGGGTTTGCCCTAAACTCGATTAATTAATGATTGCCCAGCGGGACTAGTTAGCATGTCTTTCCACTAGAGTCTGTCAGCCTTTTCACTATAGACCAACACTGAACTGGCCAGCCGAACCACTTGGAGACAATTTTGACTGGTCCTCAGGTGTTTTAGCTTGCCAGCTGACCACTGTTAAAGGAGAACATATTGCTAGTAGTACAGTGTAGTACTACGCTCTTTGCTGTGGAAAAATCACTACAGCAATTCACAAAAACATCCAAACAAACAAACAAACACATTCACAAATCCCTGAAATGGCTATATACTTATTATTAATCACACAAATTGTTTACATTACATCAATGTCTTTCAATGAACATCGGACATCGTGCAGCAATCACCAACTTGATATAAGAACATGTAAAAACGAAAATCCAATCGTAATAAAATAAAACAAACCATTAAAAAAAAAAGGCATTTGATTGCGAAATATTAAAAATTAGTCCGACCGGTAGACCAATAAGTTTATGATTCTATGAAGTTCAGAAACACTTTGTTGAGCCATCGGCCATTAACAGCCCCCCCCCAAAAAAGTTCCTGCAAAATTTGTGGAGTAAAAAAGGACCACATCTTCGACCACATCTTCATGAGGTTAAGTTACACAAGGTTTGATGACTGTATCCAGATTTGGCCGCATCTTCCACTGAAAGAAAAAGTTAGGAAAATAAAAAAGTTTTTATACCAACCTTTCCCAACTCCTGAGACCGACACAGAATCACTCCCGAGAAACATCACCGTCAGCAGATGTGGGTAGGTCGTCTCCAGGGCCAGACAGAGCATCTGAAAAGCCTGGCTTCCACGGGATGGGAGTAAGTCAAGTAGCTTCTGGACCTTGGCTTGTGGGCTCGGCTGCTGCTCGATCTCGGCGACGTCAGCCTGGCTCAGTACGCTCGGTTGAAGCATCGGGTACAGCCGCTCGACTCCAACGGACTGGACAAACTTCGCCCGGTGAAACTTCAAAATTTGAGCATGCCTCTCCTCCATGGTTGCCGATGAGTTCATCAAAACACGGCCTTGTTGAAAATTAGGCATACCTTTTTTGGCCTAAAAATGGTTTCATAATGGATTATGTAGAAGTTCAACACAAAGTTTGCACTCTAAAACAGCTGCGCCGCTGCCGTCAGCCATTTTTTATCACAATAATCCGACAACTTTCAATGACGTCGAATTCAGGGTCGGTTTTTGAGACGAATTAGTAAGGTAATTTCACTTCAATTACGAAATGTTAATATATATAGAATTATGATTACCTGAAAATTATACCCAAGTACAACTTAAGCTCAGTTGGGCCAGTTTTTCGTGGAAAATCGCAAAGGGTGCAAACTATTCGCGACCCTTTTGCCAGACGCCATCTTTAATGTTGAACAATTTTACGATGTTGAAGAGTTCCACTTGCAAACACAAGGTGGCGCTATTCAATTCTTGCGGTCGTCTGCAAAACTGTCTGAAATTAAACACAAGGCAATCAAAATTTTACCATATTTGGACATAACATTTCAATATTTTGTTTATTACTTTCTGTCAAAGTAAATTTGATGAGAAAGGTATGCTTTGCACTTTTATGACGGAATATGAAACCATCACTGTGTGTATGATGAGAGTGGTCAGGAAAAAAAATACAATCCTTAGAGGCCCCAGCTTATTTGCAAGAAAAGTAATCATGAAAAAACCCACTCGTCAACAAAAACACACACAAACGTACACAGGCAAGAACAAAAGATGATCATTTTGGAATTATACTCTTCGCAAGATAAACAACATGAAAGAAAGTAATATACCGAAAGACAGAAATAACGGTGCACTTTTCATTAATTATTCAGTTTTGTATTTGTTGTTTTTATCGATAGTCTCGTCATTAAAAAACTGCGAGAGATAATTTGCGCCCTCTTTTGACTTGTTTAAAATTAGTCAGCTGAGAATAGTTTGGTAACTTTAAGTAAAAATGATAAGGCTATCTTGGTTACTGAAAAATTACACTAACGAAGATCGACGTCTAGAGATAATACTTATTAGGGCACCTGGCGAATTTATGTAGAATACACATTCAGATGAAGGGCTGGTACCCAAGAGTTAAGTTACAAACAACTTGGAAGCGACTGCTGCAGTGTTCTGTCAGATTGATTCAGTTCTTAGATTGTATACGGTAGTCATGGTAGTTGTTGATTGAAAGATGTTCCGGAAGCGTTTTTTCTGCAGGAAGATACTTATTTGTAATGGATTTGCCGTACTTGTGTTTACAGTATTGCTATTATCATCGAGCTTTTTGGTAAGTCCTTGATTGATTGCATTTTTATCGAAAATTTCCCACCATAATAATATTTATTGTTTGATTTTGAAAGTGTTTGATTTTGTTTTTTAAAATTTTGTCAAAAAAATGTTCACTTTGATTTTGAAGTTTGACTTTTGAGTTTGATTTGGTTGGTTGCCATGGACTCTGGAGGTTCTTTTGCAGGATGGTGCAGATGACAAATGGATGATGTTAAAGGCTGGATGAGGTTTGTTCTTCTTGCTTTGAACAACTCATAAACTTTGGTATTATGAGTTTTACTGGAGTATGACAAAAAAGGTCACCAAGTTCAGTTAAATTTAATTAAGACATGGGACATGTGATTGCACACACATCACAACATTGATTTATGTTACTTGTTAAGCTGCATTGTAAAATCTGTTCTGTATACTATACAGTGTATTGTTTGACACCGGGCCTGTTTTTTCTTCCCATCTGAAAAATTGGTCCGGGCATGTATTGTTGCCTGTTTTTAATAATTGATTTCTGTCTTACCACAACAACAGCCAGATGGAAAGTCTTCAACTCATTCATCAGTTTGGAAATCAATCCATCGACTTCTGGGGAAATCCAAATCCAAGCCAAAGTCCAACCAGGAACATTGGATGATTGAGATGTCAGCCCGGCAGAAGTCACGCATCCAGCATTTCAGCCATCAATGTAAACAATCTCTGAACCTTCAACCTCTCCGCAACCCCAGCCAAAAGCATCGGGTGTTGTTAAAATACCGCGACCAATACCAACACACGTTCGTTGATGATGACTCACGCTTAATGGTCAGCACAGTGCCGCTGTCCGGATCAAGTAGTTGGCACGAGGTCTTTCAACTACTAGGGAAACAAAATTTGCAGACAACCTCTGAGCCTGGCAAGTCTAGTGCTCTTGTCTCCCGCTCTCAGAAAGAGTTCTTAAACATCATGGATTTGTACATGAAGGCTATTTTTGTTCGTGATCCACTGACCAGACTGGTCGCTGTCTACCAAGAGATGCTTAATGCCGATGCTCTTTCACCGAAATCTAAGATCTACAAGGAAGAAATGGCGAGGATTGTCAGAATGTCGCGTGGCCCAAGTGTTAAGAATACTGATGTCCGATCAGTCAATGCAACGATTGAGGAGTTCGGTCGATTTGTCGTCGATAAACACCACCAGGACAGCAGCCTGTGGATGCCGCTCTCCAAGACGTACAACCCCTGTCTCTTCCGATACGATTTCATCGGGAAGTTTGAAACGGCGGAAGAGGATGTTACCTATCTATTAAAACTGGCCAAGTTGGAGTCTACAATGATTCAGAAAAAAATGAAACTGAAGAAATGGAACACTAGTCAGATGTATAACTTGACTGAATTTTACTCCAAGTTGCCACTCGACATCTTCCAGAAGTTAGTGGTAAAATACGACGCCGACTTTAAATTATTTGATTACAGAAGACCTTAGAATTATCTCAAACTCATAAGTACTAAATTTGTATAAAACATTAACATATTTTTATTTTTGTACTGTAACTAATTCTGTTTGCCTCTTTCTATTTTACTAAATAACTTTTTGTGTTTTTATTGTAAGATGCACACTGGAAAAAAATGTTCATGTTATTTTTAACGTGACGTTTTTAATAAATTAAAATGAATTGAAATGAATTGAAATGAATTGAAATGAATTGAAATTGAATTGAATTGAAATTGAATTGAATTGAATTGAATTGAATTGAATTATTAACCACATGAATGACTAGAAGACATATGTCAAAAGTATATAATCCCAAACTTATAAGTACTAAACTTGTATAAAACATTAACAGATTTCTATTTTTGTACTGTAACTAATTCTAAATTATTAATCACAGCAACGACTAATTATTTGTTTGTTTGAAGTGTTTATTTATTAAGTTTAATATAAAAACTCTGTGCCATGACACGCTTGTTTCTTTAAAATGCTGGAAGGAAAGAAAGGTTGTATAAAAGACTACCAAACCAGTGTTCTCCCTTAACAGTGGTTCAGTGCCACATGAGGACCAGTCGGACTTCACTCCAAGTGGTCCGGCTGGCTAGTTAAGTGTTGAAAAGCATTCCTATTTCATTTGAAATATTGACTAGTGAAAAAGCTGGTGGACTAGTCATCTAGTGAAGTGACAAGCTAACTGGTCCTGCTCACTAGTCACTGAAAGAGTTAAAGGTATCGTACACGTTTGGTAATGACTCAAAACAAATATTAGCATAACAACTTACTTGGTAACAAGCAACAGAGAGCTGTTGATAGTATAAAACATTGTAGGAAACGACTCCCTCTGAAGTAACGTAGTTTTTGAGAAAGAGGTAATTTCTCACTAAAATAATCAAAACTTCTTGCAAGAAGTTTTTATTCCTATCTGAAAGCACACAAATTTGTACAACAAGGGTGTTTTTTCTTTCATCATTTTCTTGCAACTTTGATGACCAATTGAGCCCAAATTTTCACAGGCTTGTTATTTTATGCATATGCTGGGATACACCAAGTGAGAACACTGGTCTTTGACAATTTCAAAACGTGTTCAGTGCCTTTAAGGGCAAACCCTGCAAACACTTCGTCGTCAGAATACAAAATATAGATGCCCCACTTGCTGCTGGGGAGCACAGATGTTCATCTTCCAAAATATTAATAATATCTATTTTTCTACCTCTATTTAAAACTCATCTATGTAATAGTGGCAAAATTCGACGCAGATTTTAAAATTATTTGATTATAGAATTCCTTAGAATATATAATATCCCAAACTTATAAATACTTGTATAAAACATTAACAGATTTATATTTTTGTACTGTAACTAAATCTAAATTATTAACCACAGGGTCTCAGGGATGACTAATTATTTGTTTGTTCATTGTATTCATTTTGACCACAAATAATTAACAAATTTTTCCACACAAGAAGGTTTCAAAGCTTTTTATTTGATCACACCGGGGCGGAGGACAAAAAAGTACATCGATATGACAATAAAATATGGATATTGGGTGCAAACATTTGTTAAATCTTGCAAGCAGAAAGTAAATTTAGCAAAAAAAGGGGGTTACAATTCAATATTTTTGGAGCTTTCCCCAAAAATAATGTGCATACACTTAACAAGGCATTCCACTAGTTGCAAGGTATTTAGTTCTTGCAGAAAATTAAAGTTCTGATGTCATTTTTAGTGAGTCATGCCAGTCTAGGCCTACCAAATCTACAATATCTTATCATGTGGTGAAAGTCCTGTACAGTTGTGCCACCATACATAACATAACCCATGCAGTTTATTGGTTTCAAGTATTTTGTCAACTTCAAGCGAGTATTTGATTACTGAGACTAGAGGAGTAAACGTTAATAGCAGAACACTTCTGCAAATCTCCCCTTTTGTGTTAACTTGCCATGAAATCAAACACTAGCCTTAACATTTGGTGTATATACATTATGACGAGTCAAATGTACAATATTTTGTAAAATTAAAACACATGAAGTACAAAATAAAACTACCATTTTAACATACCATGGAAACCCTATTCTTTAACATTTTGAACTTTTTTTTGTGTGTGCACCATATACCGAACAAGGTGTCTTTCCAAACACTCTCGGTGCTTAAATCTCATACTTTTCAATTCTCTCTCAAAATAAATCTTACAGTTCCTACAGACTACTTTCTTAAAGACCTGGGCCCAATTTCAAAGAGCTGCTTAAGCACAACAAATAGCTAAGCACAACAAAATAATGCTTACCAGAATAAGGTTACCAGCCAAACTACCGAGTCACATGTACAATTTGTGACTGGTATCCAGAAAATTTCTGCTTAGCAGACAATTGTTAAGTAACATTTTCTGCTTAAGCAGCTCTATGAAATTGGGACCTGGACAAATTTGGCCAAAGCTCTAATGATAGAGGTTGAATAAATTTGGGATACATACATGTAACTCCATGCATAAAAGGATAGGTTGTAAAGCCCAAACAGACCTTAATGATAGTGCGGCCATCTTGATTTTCTCCCATTCAACTAAATGTACTCGTACCGAGGCTGGAAGGAAAAATAGTCTGGTTCCTTTTTGTACAATGAATTTTAGCATCCATTACTGTTTATGGATACAGGGAACATGACCAAGATGGTGGCAGCATGATAAAGGCTGAACTTTGGTGGAGTTCAAAAGTATGTGTTCAGACAACTGCAGGAATTCCTCTGTTGTGGGGTTACTGGACTCTGGCGAGCAGTCCTGAGAGGCTCGGCTACAGAAAATAATAAATAGGCCTCTACCAGGCCTGCAATAATATCAGCATTGGGGCACGGCCAGTCTTGCTGAATATCTTATCAACATATCCATGCAAAGTTTTTGGAGGGGCACCAAGGCCAAGACCAGGGCAATGTACGCCATAGTCTACTTCCATGCATGCTTTAAACACTCGGCCGACTTTGTACATACATAAAACTGGACTCGCTATTTTTATCTACTTGAGTGTCGTGTATTTTACTACACAAAATTCACCTGGCTGAAAATATAAACCATCAACGTGGGGAATCTGCCTTTAAAACAACTACTATAAATAACTGGCATATGCAAATGTATGCAAATGTATGCAAATGTATGCAAATGATGGTCTCATCTATATGCAAGGGAGGGGAAGGGTGGGCAGGTCCAGGATGGCCGACAAGAAAATGCAATGGACCCCCCTGTAAAGGGGGCTGTATGCTTTCCGTCCCACATTGGCGGCCCTCCCCATTTGCTCTCCCGAACTCCAGCGGCCGACATCACCACACCCCTTTGACCTTTGGGGGGTCACAAATATAACCTCACAGCAACTAGATAGACTTCTGCTGAGTTTAGTCCAGCAAATGGGGAGGGGGCTTTAGGGGGCTCGAACCCCCTCCCAACAAATCTTCAGTGCTGCATGAAGAGACATTTCTGACTTTGATTCTGAGAAACGTTGGTTGGGAAGGAGTGGTGAAATTTACCTGAAGATTTTCTGTTTTATCCTCAAATACATCTTTTAAAAAAAGTATTGGAAGGCACATAGGTACTTAAAACAGGGCCCAATTTCATAGAGCTGCTTAAGCACAAAAATAAGCTAAGCAAAACAAAATATGCTAACCAGGGTAAGGTTACCAGCCAAAATACCATGTCACATGTACAATTTGTGACTGGTATCCTGCTCATTATTGCTAAGCAGGGATTTTTTAAGCAGTATTTTCTGCTTAAGCAGCTCCATGAAATTGGGCCCTCTACATTCACTCCTACAAATCATGCCATGTTAAGAAAACATACAGACAAATGGAGGAACATGGCTGTGTAGATTTAATAAATAAAAAGGCTTTCGAGCTTGTGATCTATTACAACGCATTTTACTTTCAAAAACAGAAAATATAATTTCTGAATTCAGCTGAAAAAGAGATTTTCACCGGTACCCAACACTTGAGGATGCAATAATGTAGCCAAGGCATGCCTACCAGTCAGAAAGTAAAGCTCGACATAAAATTTCTCCAAATGTATTAACTATGCATTTTGAATGTGGTCATTGTAATGTTTTGACCTTGTTGACCATGAATGTAATTTATGAAAGATACAACTGCATTATAATTACCTGTTGGAACTACTTATTTATTCAGTTGACCTTTGACCTTAAAATTATGTATGGAGTGCCTGTTGCTGTATAAAGAGTGTTATCAATGAATGGATACTACAGTTGTCTTGAAACAGGTCACAAATTCACTTCTCAAAAAGCTCACAGCCCTTTTAACTTTGAGTACACAATGTCGGTATTTAATTCCAGCATGTTCCTCCACAAGTCTCGTTCATAACAGGCAAACACAACTGTCCAATTCATGGATAAGAAACTGCTCGAGAAAATTTCACTCGTAACCTAAAATTCCCGGTGAATTTTTTTCATAAAATTGAAAAAAGACTAAAGGCACTCTTCGTAGGCATAACATTTCCTAGGCTGTATAATTCCTGTAACGTCTTTAATACAAGCGAAAGTAATTTAGATAAGTTTAACAGCTACAAATCAAGGTAAAAACTAACAAGCTTTTTAGAATCGGAAAAATGTAGCTACTTATTAACAAGAAATAAAGTATTATACTTTTGAAATTGCAATAATTCACTACAATGTTTTTTTTCCTCAAAGGTATATTAGACATTCCAATGTCCACTGCTCGAACTGGGCTCAATTTCATAGAGTTGCTTAAGCACAAAAAGTGGCTAAGCACAACAAAATTATGCTTACCAGACTAAGGTTCCTAGCCAAACTACCATGTCACGTGTACAATTTGTGACTGGTATCCTGCTCATTTCTGCTGAGCAGAAAATTGTTAAGCAATATTTTCTGCTTTTAAGCAGTTCTATGAAATTTGGCCCAATGTTTACTGTTGCCTGTCAAACAATATAATGATTGGAAAAAAAAAAAAAAGTACAAAGCTTTTTGGTTTATTTGTGTACACTTTGCAGAACACAATTAATTTTGCGTACATTTTTTTATCAGCTTTCACCAAATTGATTTAAAAATTTAAATACACCGAAGTCACAAGATGATAAAATAAAAATTATCTTAAGTCGCTTTATAAATTTGCTTAATGCATATTGTGAAGTTAGCAAGCAAGTAAAATATACATGGTTTTTGAGATGCATATAAATAAGGATACATGTACAAAAAAAAGAAGAAAAAAAAGTGGTTAAGTTATCAGTAAATAAACTGAATATAAAATGTGAGAATTATTAAGTTGTGAAAGAAACTTTACTTCATCGATCAATCAATCAATAAATCAAAAACCAATTTGCAAAGAAATAATTACTTTGTATTTTCAGTACTGTTAATTTTTTTTAATAAGTGATTAGTTATAAAGCTACACTATAAGTAATTTCTTCCACGCTAAATTTATTCTAAGAATTTTTTTCCAAAATGTCCTCAAACGTTTCCCAACCTTTGGCAGGTCTGGTACCGTTCTTCTCATTCTTCTTTTATAGTTGAAATGCGTTGGATGCCAGACTGAATTCTGAAATGTTTCTGTCAGTGCAGTTTTAAAAAACATCAAGTTTTCCTTTCGAAAAAAATACAGTTTTTGTCAAAACTTGAACAGTGTCTCTTGTTTCACAAGACATCAATAATAAACAGTCATTGGTTACATATTTGTGAAGAAACATAGTCAAGCTTTTTTAATAATTATGATTATAAAATCATTTTCGAAGAAAAATATTATTATTGCTAATTTCACTGGTGCAAAATATGAAATTATCATTCAATGTAATGTTTTTATATTGTGTGTATGCACTTTTTCATGCAGTCTAATTAGCTAGCAACATACATGTAGTCAAAAAATATATTTACATATTCAAATAAAACCACAAAAACAATTAATTTATTGTGTTATATTCTCAAAAACAACTAAAACTAACATCAAAACTGGAAGACATTGATTTAAAAACGGCTTGGTAGAGACCCACGATGCGGCCATCTTGGTCTTATACCCAGAATCCACATCATACATTCTTAAATAGTGGTTCATTACATCACAGGTACCCGACTATAGTGTTGCTTCTGTTTCATTCTGAACCATGTTTACATGCATATTGGAAATCCAAAATGGCCGCCAACTGACAATACATCTATTGCGTATAGACACTAACGTCACAAAAAAGGTGCTCACAAAAGCCAAAAAACACTCTTACAATCTACAGCAAATTGCATATATATAATTAATTTTTATTTTTTTTGTTAAAGCATAAGCGGAGAATATAAAACTTCTATCCATATTTAAGACACTGTTAAATACATATTGCCAAGCTGTGAAACTAACTCCAAGAAGGAACTTTAAGTAAATTATTTTAACGTTTGGTTTTAGCTATACACAATTTTTTTTCAAAGGTCAATGAAAGATTTGAAGTAAATTACAATCCATTTGCTAAAAATATTTCATTTTCCTTGTTTTTATTTAGGTTTTTTTTTTTTAGCCCAGACATTCCAAGGCTAATTTTTTAAAATTTCGTCAAATTCCCTTCATTTTAAAGCCTTTACTAATTGACCAAATTTCATCCCATAAATCACGGCAAATAATAAGAGTTACGCTTTTACGACCAATTCAAGCAAGCTTTATTTACAATTGTCATGATTGGTTGCAAATTTCGAACAATTTAAATATCACCAACAGTCCTGATCAACCAACTTCCCCAGAAATTGAATAAATTTATCGAATATGAAGGATAAGTGAGGGTTGAGGTCAATACTGTCACATATCCACCCGCCAACAGAGGGCGGTGTTACTCAACATGGCTGATTAAACAGTTGTAACAGCTCAGAAGTCTCCTCGTTCCTCAATCCTTATTTAGGCCACATGCCAACAAATAGAACTATTTGATTGGGGTATAGTATATCCCGATCAAAAAACAGATCACCCAAACAGGATATAAATCAGGAAAATTTTAGGTGACAATTCCACCTTAAATTATTCAAACTATTCCAATTGGGGTATACTTATACCCCGTTGGAACCCTCTCCTCCTATCGAGGATATCAATGATTCCCAATCAAGGAACTTCTGGGTGATATTTCCAAGGTAGTCACCCAAACTACCTCGATTGGGATTACACCTTTATCCAGATTGGACCAATATCTCCCATTGATATAAACAAATCCCAATTCAGGGATCCTCACAAAAACTCCCCCCATTCCCTACTCATGTTTGACACTTGTCTACAGTGCAACATTAATAAGAATTCCCCCCCCCCCCTAAATCCGAAGAAACCATTGACCAAAACTCCCCATGTTACTGAAAACTAATCTTAAGTCATCTCACATCCTAAAGCTGCTCCACAATGTGTAGTGACCCCAGGTCACGCCTCTGCTGATATGTTTTTTTTTACAAGAATCTAGGGTGCATGGTGCTTGCAGTACGGCTGGCCCCGGTCAGCGTAGAA
The DNA here is from genome assembly GCA_021014325.1 of Plazaster borealis. Classification (NCBI taxonomy): domain Eukaryota; kingdom Metazoa; phylum Echinodermata; class Asteroidea; order Forcipulatida; family Labidiasteridae; genus Plazaster; species Plazaster borealis. The sequence continues at coordinate 14,219,709 of CM037468.1, read as the reverse complement.
GGCCTGCCCTTCAAGGGGAGCGCCGCATGACTGAAAATAAAAATAATAATAAAAATAACGGAGGGAAAAAGAATACAAAAATAATCCAATACAGTAGAGCCAAATTTCAGAAGCTGTTAAGCAAAGAAGTTCGCTAAGCACTAAAATCCTGCTAAGCAAAAATGGGTTACCGGCATATACAGTACATTGGTTATGACTGGTTCTCCGGTAACTCTTACTGAGTAGTCTTTTCAGCTAAACAGAATTTTGATGGAGTCAGGGATATAGAGATGAGTTGTGATAGTGATAACAAAAAGAAGGTGATATTTGAAGAGGGTTTTATTTCGTTACCGGATTAGAGCAATTGAAGCATGTTGAATGCCACTGTTTCTTCAGCGCCTCCACCCAAGCATCTCCTGGCTCCACAGGGTAGTTACATCCAGCACAACGGACAGAGAACAACGCCTGGTAGTCTGTAAACAGGGGAAACAAAAAAATCATACAACTTCATACTTGGCGTGTCGTGACCGAGCAGTTAAGAGCACCGGACTGAAGCTCATATTTTTCTGATCAGCAGGGTATGGGTTCGAGTCCTGGTCTTGACACTTTTGTCCTTAAGGAAGATACTTTACCATTATTGCTTCGTCCTTCGGATGGGATGTAAAGTCGTAGGTCCCGTGTGTTGTGTAATGCATGTAAAAGAACCCAGTTACAGCTACATAAAGTGGTTTCATAATTCAAAAAGTTTGAAAACCTGTCTTAAAATGTTTCTGTTTGTTCAAGCACCTTGAGTACCTTATAATATTGGTAGATACGTGCGCTATATAAGACTACCGGTATATGCCCAGAGAGCATCGGTTTACAATTAACAATTTTGAAAGCCAGTAAACGGTTACCAGTCAGAACACCATTATCATAGCAACTGTTTGCAACTGGTTACCTACGTGTTATTCCTCAGCAGAATTATTTAAAGCAACTCTTGGAAAATTCTCCCCCCCCCCCCCAACAAAAAACAAAAAATGGTAAAGGCTAACAATTCGCATTCCACTGAAGGTGCACATGTTTTTGTTTTTGTTTTCTTTTTCTCCAGTGCTGTAGTAATTTTCTTCTTACCCTTCTTGCAGTAGGGTTTACCCTCACTGATGTGGAACGCAGTTCCGGTTATCGGCTCGTTGCAATGGTGGCAGAGGAAGCAATCCTGATGGTAGCTGTTCCCCATCGCTTGGACGCATCCCTAAGAACGAGAAAGAAAACCCAAGATAAAAACTTTGAGATGAGAAAGGTTTAAAAGAGTTGGTAAAACATTAAGTTTCTGCAAGCTGTGATTTTCGGTTCGTTTCGTAATTTCCTTTTCATTTTCAATTCATTAGGCTCAGCCCCTTCAGATATTGGCAAAAAACACAACCGCGGCAGCGAAGTCCGAGAAAAGTCTTACCTAATTTTGGGTTGAACAAAGAAAAATTGACTAGAGCGGGACTTGAACCTGGGACCTCCAGATTAACGTGCCCGAACTCCACCAACTGGACTATCTAGCCCTAATGTTGGCAGTCTCCCTATTTTGTAAATATCTTTGTTCGGGATGCCAGTCAGAAACTATTCAAACTGTAACTGCCGTGTAGCCAGGGATCACACCCAAGTTTGCAATTTATGGGAAGCGGCAGCAGAGGGATCACCTTGAGGGGATCGATTTTGTATTTCAAATATCAAATAATAAACCACTAGGGAAACTCTGACTGGGTCACTCAGTTTCCCTAGTGGTATATTACTTAATAAAAGTCTTACATTTTAACCACAAAATGTAAAAAATTTGCCATAACTTGGACTGGTGGTCACTAACAAGCCCGGAGGGCACATATTAAACACTAAGGCCCTCATATTGTTGCTCCCTGTAGGAGGTGTTCCTCTTGCAGATGTTAAATTTTGAAGCACAATAAATGCACATTACAAACAATAAATCCCTCATAACCAGTCAATATCTGTGGTCACTAAAATCCCCCTCTAGGGCACATATCAAACACTAAGGCCCTCATATAGTCTCTACCCTTAGGAGGTGTTCCTCTTGCAGATGTTGAATTTTAAAGCAAAATACAATAAATAAATCCCTCATAACCAGTCAATATCTGTGGTCACTAAAATCCCCATCTGGGGCACATATCAAACACTAAGGACCTCATATGATTGCACCCCTTGGGAGGTGCTCCTCTTGCAGATGTTACATTTTAAAGCACAATACAATAAATAAATCCCTCATAACCAGTCAATATCTGTGGTCACTAAAATCCCCATCTAGGGCACATATCAAACACTAAAGCCCTCATATAGTCTCTATCCTTAGGAGGTGTTCCTCTTGCAGATGCTACACTTTGAAGCACAACATAGGCACAATAAAAACATAAAATCCCTCATAACCAGTCAATATCTGTGGTCACTACAATCCCACTCTAGGGCACATATCAAACACTAATGCCCTTGTAAATTCTCACCCCTTGGGAGATGCTCCTATTGCAGATGGCACACTTTGGAGCGTACAGGCTGTTGAAGTCTTTCTCGCAGTAGACTTTACCGTTCTGCTCCATGAAGCCCTGATTAGACAGGTTCTCGTGGCAGTGGACGCAGACGAAATGCTCGGGATGCCAGTTGCGGCCCACGGCAGAGACGAACGCGCCCCTGGTAAATAAGATTTAATCGTCATTAGTTTAAAATGTCTAGAGCTAATAACAATAATAACAAGTTCTTATTTAGCGCATTTTACAATAAACGTCTCAATGCGCTTTACATTAGTGCCCTGGTCATTGGGCCAATAACATTCCTTTAACCTTTCTCAGCTCCCTGGGGAGTATACAGCCCTGGGAAACCGTGGCGCTCCGAAGGCTTTTCAAACACAATATCAACCTCTACCCTCGCAGGTACCCATTTATACCCTGGGTGAAGAGAAGCAATTATAGTTAAGTGTCTTGCTCAAGGACACAAGCGCCATGACCGGGATTCGAACCCAAAACCTGATGACTAACCACCAGAACTTGAATTTGATGCTCTTAACCGCATGGCCACGACACCCTACAGAGAACCCCCCTGAACCCTGAGTTATCTCCTGACCTCAACAACATGGTAACTCAACATCCACATGCTTGGACTCTGATAAGATTGAATGACATGTTAAGAATGGATACATATAGTTTTGGAGGTACAGTAACAAATCCTCCAAAGGGGTGCGACTAGGGTGTTTACTTCAAGCGTACTGAACTGGTAGAGTAAATCAGACTGATTGTCTGGTACACCGGAGGACGTTCGGCTTTATACTGCGACTGGAGGATCCGGTGCCAGTGGGCATTGTTACAATTCGCGCCTCGCTCTGTGGGCAGTGAAGCGGTCTGGTGATTTTATAATAACTATTGTTCAGCCAGACCATCCGAAAAGTTCCCCCTTCACGATAAATGAACGCAATATAAACTAAAATTAAGTGGGAGTATAATCAATAAAAAAAGCATTAGAGTAAGTTGAGTACAAATACATCAAAATATTACAAAACTTTTGCACTCTGATAAAAATAAAAAAGAATAATACTGGGTTCTTATATAGTGCTTTATCATACCCCTCTAGCATATCAAAGCGCTCATTATTTGTATTAATTTTCAACAAGAAAAGCAGAGCTATGTTTTGTTTTTATTATTATGAGACCCATTTATGCAACTCCTTATAAGGGCTTACAAGGTGCTGCTGCGCATTCAGCAGCCACTTCCAGAAAACACCGGATTCAAACTTGTTGACATACTTTTTTTGATTTCTAATCAAAGGAGTAGTACTTCAGACAAAATAATTTTGCAGGATGTTTACTACCATTACCATCTTTATAACAAGCAGGCTTTCAGATAAAAAATTACACAATTTCTTTTCGGGGTCATTACCGAAAAATGACCCTACCTAATAAAAGTTGTCATACAGGATTGGTAAGGATAAAAAACATCTTTGTTTAGTTTTAGTCTGAAAGCTTACTGATTATGAAGTTCGTACTAAAACCACTTTTTTTCTGTGAAACATTTTCCTCTGAAATGAAGTCGTATTTGAGAAAACTGTATCTGAAAACCTATTTTGTCAGCTCTACTATAATCCTATATAATACCTTTGACCCTTTCATTACCAAATTGTTTAGACATAAACAACCACTGGTGACCGCATTGTTTGACCGCTCAAGGGTGAAACACACATTCTTACAGAACAGAAAGCTTTCATTTTTACAAACTCTATTATCTCCTTGAAGATTTTGTTTTACAGCAAAATAAGTAACAAAAAGTTCTAACTTATTGAATTCCCTTTCATATAATCCAAAACTCACTGAGATCGTCAATAAATGTTAAAGTTCTTTATCTTTCTTTACTCAGTAAGATCTGTAAACTCAAAACACTTTTTTGTACACAACCATTTGGTGCTCCGTAGGTGTTTGGCATCTCTGGATCTTTCAACTCCAATTTGAAGAGATTGCATAATAGCAACCTTATTTTATTTTACCATCATTTGAAAGATCTGATCTTTCTCTTTCCAATAGTGGTAAGCTTGGGTGAACATGGACAAAACTGCTGCTTCATTCCAAATGGCCTTTGTGCTCAGGCTTTAAGAGTGTTTTTTGTGTGTAAGCTTGGTCGACTAAAGTCACCTATGGTAAGGAAGAGGGGGTATGAGTGCAGTCGACTAAAGTCGCCAATGGTAAGGAAAAGGGGGTATGAGTGCAGTCGACTAAAGTCGCATGTGGTAAGGAAAGGCTAACGGTAGTAAACATCCTGACGCGTGGTTAGTGTAACGCGAGTATTGCCTGTATGTAGATCTCACCTGATGATGCTGTCACATCCGTCACACATTGGCGTACGTCCAGACGATGAGCCGCCGCCGCCCCCACCTGCCGGCGTCGGGGCGTGCTGCCTGGGCTGGTTGGCCATGGGAGCGCGGCTATGTTGAGGCGCTCTGGAAAACGTTGGAGGCGGAGGAGGCGGGCCTGGAGGGGGGTGAGAAGGATTAGATTGATACAGATATTGAAACCACGACGACTGACTGTGAAGTGGATCGCAACTGTTGCGGCCGGCTCTACCCGAGGAAGGATTCACACTGGCAGGAAATGACACACCTAGGGTTAATTGTTTACTCACACCGGTGAATGCTAGGCAACTGTTAAGAGATTATATCTTGGATTATAGCAACATGTTGTGACTTTATTGCACTTGTCTTCATTGTAAACTAGTGGCCCAGAGGTCAACCAAAGTATCATTCTCCGACCTAAAGTAAACATGTTGAGAATGATGTGCAGAATTGTATACAGTTAAGTCATGGAGGTAGAATTGGTTAAGTCAATACAAAGTGAGGACTGGGAAGTTATGTCTCTTTTTTATTGCTATTTAAAGTAGACACATTGTTTGTCAGGAAATTATGCATCTTTCTGTTTCGGGCCTGGGCCCAATCTGATAAAAGCCGTTTGAATTTCGTTGCTAAGCAAGAAATGAGTGGGGTACTGGTCACAACAATGGTAACTGTATAGTATTTTAGCTGGTAACCTATTTTTCTTAAGCAGAGTTTTCTGTGCTTAGCAAGTTTTTGTGCTTACCTGCTTTATGAAATTGGACGCTGGGCCCAATCTGATAAAAGCTGTTTAGCTGAAAATACTGCTTAGCGAATTTCTTACCTGGGGCACGTGGTGGTTGGTTCATGGCACGGGATACCGGGTTGCTACGCGCTTGAGTAGCAATCTGACTTGGAGTCTGCTTGCTGTAAAAACAAAATGGGAGACAAATTTTAAAAGAAAAAATTAGTAAAATTAGTATCACTGATATTGCTTTCAGAGAAAGTTTCTTTTTTGTAAAAATGTTCTGGTTTGAAAATTTCAAAGCTTGTTCATGAAAATGATGTGGGTAAGGGAAATCATATTCATGTTTTTCAAAGTGGATTCATGACAAGGTTTTGGAACCATTCTTTTGTAAATCTTAAAGGTTCAGAACATTTCATGACAATTTTTTATTTTATTTTTAAATTTGTGGAAGAAAAGGGTGCCAATTCAATGAAAATAACAAAAATAATAGTCACTTTGGCCTTGGTAACCTTGACCAAGCAAGTCTTTTAGGTATAAGAAAGTAAGGACCCACTAAACAGGCCTGAGCTCGATTTCACAAAGAGCTAAGACTGATCTTAAATGTGAATCAATCTTAAAGAGGGGCTCGAAGGTCAAACTGAGTTTTGTGATGCACTCATTTTCCAGTAGATAGAGTCCTCATGAAAGTGGGGGGAAAATTACAAGTCTCCAACCTCACGTTAAAATGGTGTAAAATGCCACTTTATTTGATACTCTTTCAGAGCAGAATTTGTAACATGACGTCAGACATAAAAAACAAATGGGTCTGTACATTCCAAAGATAATTATTTTGCCAGTAAAAAGGTCAAAATCAATGCCTTTTTTATTGAATTTCATCAAAATTCAGGAATGAACTAAGTATTCTCTGTACAAAAATGTACCAACCGTATATTTGAAATGTGACGTCATCGGACATAATCGTGAATTTGGTTCGTCCTAAATAAACAGAAGTCATGCGGGAAATAAACCTTTTAAAGCAATAACAAGAGATTGCAAAAAATGAAAAACGTTGTACACAATCTGCAAATCTGAAATTTAAAATGAGTTAAAACTTTTGAAATATACGTACAACCGCTAAGTCACAGTCACAAATGAAAACCAAAAATATAGATATGTATGTATACACACAATTTTACCACAGAAAAATATGAAAATATGAAACAAAACACAACTATCTAAACTACAAGTTGTAATATTTGATAACATAAACGTACAAGTGCAAACACTATCAAAATAAAACAACACAAAACAAATACAATCTTAAACTTGTACCTTACCCTTTAACTTTGACAAACAAAGTTAAACGGATAGAGAAAACAAGAAACCAAAATACAAAGATACAAATTGCAAATCTGAGTTTATTTATGTAACACAAAAATAAATGATTAATACTTCAAATTCTTGCATTACAAATCAGGTTTTTTTTTGCCTTTCACCGACATTCCTCACTAACTGGAAACGTTAACATTTTGTTACAGTGGATCAAAACTCTGACCAAGTACCTTGGGCAGGATTCCAACCCTCCCCCAGTCTTTCAATGGCAAAGCTGTCATGAGTGGTTGAGACACCTGCATTGGTTACCAGAGGGTTGTGGGTTCCAGTCCTGTCCTAGTTTTTAGTTCATTTCAAAATCACTGAAGGAATGAGTTTCTAAAACTTTGACTGTGAATATAGCTCACAGAGTCCCATCACCATAATACCCCAATTGGGGTAAACATAAACCCTATTTGGAATGCTCTTCACCCATTGAGGGTATCCATGGTTCCCAATCGGGATATATGTAGCTGCAATAACGGCTTCTGCCTCAGTCACTGTCAAACAAACTATCCCAATTGGGGTATACTTATACCCCGATTGGAACCCTCTCCTCTAATGAGGATATAATGGTCCCCAATTGGGGTATATTTGGGTGCTGTGTCTGCATGGTATCTGTGAAACAAAATATCCCAATTGGGATATACTTATACCCAGATTGGAACCCTCTTTACCCGATGAAGGTATCAATATTCCTAATCGGGGAACACTAATGACAATGACATCCCTTGCTTAGCTTATGGCGGTGAAAGGCAAAAATTAAAACATTTAACCATCAAAAGGCTGCTGGGCACAGACATTCCACATTACACATTGATACACAATGACAATATTATCGAACAAAATAACGATAAGTAGTCGCAGAAACTGTGTTAATTACCCAGCGGAACTGGGCAGGAACATCACCTTCACCCCGTCATCAGGAGCACTGTGGTAAAGAAGTGAGTAGTAAGAAAAAATACAAAAACAAACACACCGTGAAATATATTAACAGTTAAGGGATCAAGAGGGGGGGGGGAGGTTGGTGGGTAGGGTTTAGGGGCAGTGGGTTTATGGTGGGTAGGGGTGAGGGGCGGTAAATGTGGCTGGTAGGGGGGATGGGGGTCAGGGGTGGGTCTGAATGGCAAAGATATTTAGAAGGGATGGGGTTAGGGGTGGGCATGAATGAAAAAGATATATAGAGGGTATGGCTAATTTTATGAACGGGTAGATTTGGGAGTTAGATGGTTAGAGGAGGTAGACAGGGGGATTGGGGGAGGGGCCGGGGATGTTTTGTACATGATGGGGTTTGGAGAAAGTAAAGTGAGGTGTGGTCAAGGAGGTGGTTGGGGAACTTGTTGGGTTATGGGCGGATGGATTTAACAAGAAGATTGGTGAGTTGTGAAATGGGTGGAAGAATGCGGCATGAATGATCCAGAGAGGGTTGGAGGTTGAAATTCAGTGGGTATGGATGAGTTGGCTGTTGATGAGAGGCTTGTAGTGGAAAGTTGGCAGAGAAGATGAGTTTGGATAAAGGAATAAGAGCAGCTGCCAGTTACTACTTATCTGTTCAGAGCAGTTTTCTCATCTTGTTTGCGCAAGGAGGAGCGGCACAGTGTAGGAATTAAAAAGATGCGATCGCCTTTTATAAATCGCTCTCTGTCAGAGCTACGCCAAGCACACACCACTAAACATCGCCGACTTATATAGACTAATCACTTCTACTGCCGCGGGGTACCAGACTAGGTTAAGTGATTATATTCACCGAGATGTTTTATCATAAAAGTCAAAGCTTGCGTTCAGACACAACGTAATGGTGCTTTTATTAATCGGAGTTGACATTTATAGAGCAGGCTGAAGCCATTCATTGCCTGGGGCGTGGATTAGATGATATTTGCTTGTGTTTCCTCAAACTGTTTTTCCATCAATCTCACCCCTACTTCTTAAGAAAAAGAACTTCCAAATTATGTTGCTTCCAGTAGAATGTATTTTTTGTACTTTGCTAATTTGTATGTATATATCTTTTATTTCAACTGTTGGCCACGATTTCACAACTGGAAACAATATTTTTCTGATCGAAAGTTAGGAGAGATAATTTCCACTTGGTAAATATATTGCAGGCTCTGATAATATAAAAATGAACCCCTTGAAGACCTTCTAGGTAAAAATTACAGAGTACAAACATCAGAAAACTGATTTTGTTTATTTTTATATGTGAACTTTAAGAGAACATTTGGCAAAAAACCCGCTCTGCAATCGCCCTCGAGGTAAAAGGAAAACCATACATTTTGGCGGTGCATTAGTTTGAATCTTTATAATTTACAGCACGATGACATCAATGCATAACGTCCATTCTCTTTGTTAAAATTCAGCAAAATTTTAAGAAACTGTTACCTAAAGACTCTTTATAAATATTATTTGACCTCTACAACTGTCCGCTATCTTCAAAATTGATAAAAACATAACTGGGAGTTAATTACATTTTTGAGACATCTTTTTTTTTCAAAACAAATGATATACTTTGCTGTTTACACTTGATTATTTTTTAAAGTGTTTCTGGGTTTTTTTGCGGTAAATGTTTGTCTCCGAAGTATATATCCCTATCGACAGATCTGGAACATGATATTACATGCTGGCACTGTGGCAGCTGATGATGCTGAACATGATGTACAGGGAATATAAATCCCAAATATTTACATCACAGTTTGTTTGATGTGAAATGACATGAATAGTCTGACAGAGAGACGTGACGTTGTGCACCTCATACATCAAGGTTTGAGGTTTCAATTCACTCGAAGACAGACAGTCTCCAGAGAATATCACTCCAAACACAGATATTTAGAATTACATTCAACATAATAGAAAAAAAAGTTTCCATAATCAGGAGATTTTAAAATTTGTTCCTCAGAACATGGAAAGATTGGTTTATTTTCAGGGGACTTTCTGCAGAATCAGGGAGAGCTGGCAGTTGTGGTACAAGCGATCAGCACTTTTGTTATTCGTTTTTTACAAAGTAATTGCATTTTTTGCTTTTTATCTTGGGTTTTTTTGGAAGAGGGAATAGCAAAAGGGAAGTCTTCATTCTTTGTGTCTGCTCTTAAAAAGAGAAAATTATTTCTTGTTTGATCGCCTGGGGGAAAAAGGGAGAAAACTAGGATATGGCAAGGGGAAAAACATGTGAAATGCTTGGGATGGAATATGGGAACAGTTTGGATGGGAAAAGGGAAATAGTTGAGTGGGAAAAGGGAAATCTTTGGATGGGAAAAGAGAAATGTTTGGATGAGAAAAGGGAACTGTTTGGATGGGAAAAAGGGAAAAGTTTGGATTGGAGGGAAATGTTTGGATGGGAAAAGGGAAATTATTGGATGGGAAAAGGGAAATGTTTGGATGGGAAAAGGGAAAAGGCTGATAAGAATTAAAAGGTTAAAACGGAAGAGAGGACATGGGAAAGGGGTGGAAAACCGTTTAATACAAAAATAACTGAATAAAACAGTAGCAATAGTGTTCACTCCAGAGCAAATGAAAACCCGGACAAGAAATTAAAATGGTGTTCACAAGAACAAGAAATTCCTAAAAGCTTAGACAGGCATATGTATGTGAGACAATTGTCCAATCAAACAGTGCTATTCAAATAAACAACCAATCAGGTTTATTGAATTGCAAAGTCTTTTTGCTTCTGGTTTTGTTCCAGCCAGAGCTGTGTATTGAGAGAGTTGCAACATAGAGGGACCGTTTTTCTTCGGTCACGTGGTTGCTGGACGCCATTTTCTGTCCAAATGCAGCATAACCCAATGGGCAGACTAGTCTGGCACCCTGTATTCGCCAATGCGTTTACCCCTTGTCTGTTTGCTCTCTGCCTCTATTCATGTATTTCCACTTGAATGCTTTTGTTACACTTATATACCTGTTCATGTGTGTTGTCTTGTCATTTAGCCTTCGAGAAAGACTCTGCTAGGGTCGAAACGTCAGGCCATTAACTATTGTTTGCAATGCATTTTTTTTTTGACACAAAATGGCTTCTAATCGCAAGTTGTTACAACTCTTTCAATATACGACTCTGGTTCCAGCCATCAGTCCCAAGTATGTCCCCAAGTGCTATTGATGACTGGGAGGGGGGACAGGGAGTTGTTGGCGAATAGATAAAGGTAGGTGCGCATTGCGATTGGAGTGAGCACAATTACTTCAAACACTGAACACAATTTTCAGAATATCTTCAAAAAGCTGGATTCAAACTCAGCTCATCAATTCAAAATGGCACATCAACATTGTTCAATTCAAATAGAAATTCACAAAAATATTAGTAAATGAAATTAGCGAAGTAGGCTACAATTAGAATAAATGAGGTTAGTTTGACTAACGTCACAAGTGGATATGAAGGCAAATGCAAAGACAAACCATGTGTAAGAGGTTAAAGAAGAACAGGTTTCATTTATCATGAGATTTTTTGAATCCAATATTTTCTGACATTTAAAAAGCAAATCATGAAGTGTAAAAGCTACAGAAAGTTAATATTACGCATGTTTTCAATCAGAACAAAAAAAGAGACGCAACCACAAAAACAACCTCTGTCTGTCCACAAAAGACCCTGTGGTGTTGACGTCACAGTTTTTTTTACCGGGTACTGCATTTCTGACAGTTGCGCAAAACTGGTGACAAAATAGGGAAACCGCCAACATAAGGGCTAGATAGCTCAGTTGGTAGAGCGCCGGCTTGTTAGTCCGGGGGTCACAAGTTCAAGACCCACTCTAGTCAACCCCAAAATAGTTCAAAAAACTTTTAAAAGATGGGCTTAGAGTAACAGCATACGCCCATGTCCTTGGCTTACTCAATTTTTAATCTTATCTTTAAAAAGGTAAACACTCTTTAAAACCATTTTGTTCAAACCCCAAACCTGTCACGAAGTGTTTGTGAAAACGTCTCATACTTTTGTTACTGAAATATTCCCATTAGTGAAGAAACGGATACAGATTTCATGCAGTTTGGTAGTCTAGTTCCTAAGCTTAGTTTGTAAATACAGAGACAGTCGGTAATTCAAAGTTACTAAAATGATAAAGTTACAACACAACTTAATTTGTGGTAAATAACAGTAAAGTGACAAACAAGGACAAAATAAACATGCTCAATAGACAACAAAAACAAATGTCTAGAAATTATCAATCGTTTGTAAGACTAGTTACAGAATTGATTATGCTATTATACAGAACTGGTATGATGATGCTGGTTACACCATTGGTTATGCTAGTTACAGCGTTGGTGATGCTAGTTACACATTGGTAATGCTATATACACATTGGTAATGCTAGTTACAGCATTGGTGATGCTGGTTACAGCATTGATAATGCTAGTTACACATTGGTAATGCTAGTTACACATTGGTAATGCTAGTTACAGCATTGGCAATGCTGGTTACAGCATTGGTAATGCTAGTTACACATTGGTAATGCTAGTTACAGCATTGGCGATGCTGGTTATAGCATCAGTAATGCTAGTTACAGCATTGGTAATGCTAGTTACAGCATTGGTTATGAAAGTTACACTATTGCCAATAATAGTTTACAGCATTGGTAACACAAGTTACCACATCAGTTAATCTAGTTATAACATCAGCTGCATTGGTAACACTTCATGTACATGCATACCTGTGCATGTTGTTGATGAATTGGTGATGCTAGTTATAGCGTTGATACAACTTGTAACCTAGTGATGCCAGTTAAAGCATTGATAAAACTAGTAACCGCATTGGTAATGCTAGTTACATGTATATCACTGGTAATGCTAGTGCTAGTTACAGCATTGATAATGTTACAGATTTATTTTTAGTAGAGAACAACAATTTAAATACTGCATTGGTAATAGTTATTGTGATGCTACTTGTGGTATTGGTAACACTAGTTACCACAATAGTAATGCTAGTTACAGTACTGTTTAGGCTAGTTACAGTCAAATAAAGCAGTAGAGTAGTTTAATAGAGCTCATTAGTTATTGAGAAAAAAACAACTGCTTTTTCGAGCCACCGCTTCTTCTCACACTTTGCGCTACAAGAACCGCATACTATTTAAACATCACTCTCAAAAGTGACTTAACTGGTTGAATAGGAACTGTGTAGAAATTACATAAGCTGTACACCACCAAAATGCCTACATTTGTACGACTGTAAATCCTATTCAAAAAAGTCTGAGCACAATTTCAAAGAACTGTTTAGCTGAACATGGTGCTTAGCAAATGTATCTGCTAAGCTAAATATAGCAGGGAACCAGTCACAAACAATATACATATTACATGGTATTTTGGCTGGTAACCTGTTTCTGCTAAGCAAAATTGTTCATGCCTAGAAATGTTGTGTGTGCTTAGCAGCTTTATAAAATTTGGCTGTTATTGGAATGGGAAACCAGTGATAATGTCTGATGAGATTTGGCTGGAGATGTGGTTACCAAGCAAGCTTTTTCCCATGCTTAGCAAAATTGTCGACTTAAAGCCGATCTCTGAAAATGGTGACAGTGAAAACGCTCGTTCAAAAAACCCAAACACTGACACAAAAAGATCGCTCACACTGTTGACATTCAATAACCATGTTTACTTTTGCATCATTGTATCCTCCAGAAGAACAAATTTATTCGGCATAACATTGTCTGCCTGTTGACTCCTCTGAGCTTTAAGAATTTTAAATTACGTTATCTGTGCTCTGTAGTTGAGAAATTCTTTTATAGAAAGAAGATTCTAGGGCACATGGGGTATGGGAAAACTTAAATTCTCACAAAATAAACACTGAATTTTCACTTTCAGTGAAAAGAATGAATGCATCAGTTAAACTAGGTCATTAGAAAGACACGACTATATGACCCTTTGTAAAGGCAGGGTGTACTTTTGGTAATTACTCCACGAGTTAATGACCATAAACACTCACTTGGTAAAGAGCACTGGAGAGCTGTTGATATTATAAAACATTGTTAGAAACGACCCCCTTTGAAGTAATGTAGTTTTGGAGGAAGAGGTAATTTTTCACCCAAATATTTGAATCTGAGAAAGGCTTCAGGCATAAAGCCTTTCTCAGGAATCTGAAAGCACAAAACTCTATGCAACAAGGGTGAATTTTCTGTCATTATTTTTTCGTGCAACTTTGGTGACCCATGGAGACAAAATTTTCACAGGTTTGTGATTTTATGCTTATTTCAGGATACACCAAGTGAGGATACTGGTCTTTGACAATTACCAAAAGTATACCCTGCCTTTAAGATAAGTCCCTATTTGAGATACGACCCTATCTGAGATACGACCCTAGTTGAGATACGATCCTATTTGAGATACGACCTTAGTTGAGATACAACCTCATTCGAGATACAAAACCTATTTGAGATAAAACAGTTTTCTTTTGCGATACAACACTTTTTGCAAGCAGAGTTTCAAGGTCAAATCTTTCTCAAACATTCCTGAATCTACCCACAAAACACTGGGGTAAAATACCACCGAAACTGACTGAAAATTAATTGCAAAAGTACAAAATAAGAAACTTTTCCTCGCACATGTTATAACCTTAGCAGGCCAGCTCTACAAAATTAAAATGAAATGCCTTCAGATCATAGTAATGAAACCTTTTTGAAGACTAGTTATATATATATTTCTTGATGATAGTGATGAGTGGTGATCTTCCAAAATCCAGTGTTGACCACCCCTTTAGCATGAACTACAAAATAACGACAGTTAAACTTGTAACTTCGGATATTTGTCTGTTTGTTTGTGTGCATGTGACGTAGGCTGCTAGGTCTAACGTAACAGGCTGCATTAAAAGGGAAAACAGGGTGGAATTCTTGCCATGCACAAAACAAAAACAAATCATTCGCGTCAACAACTCATGCTCAAACCACACTGTTATCGGACATTCATATTGGGTTAACAGCAACCCTAAAACGAGTCTATTAATACAGCAATACCAAACCACCAATGGATTATAAGTGTATATTTATATACCCTACAAACACAAATAGAGCTTTTTTTTAACACTGACTATCTAAACAAATATTTTATGCATTAAGAAATACCAGAAGTCTTGTGTCAATAGCACTAAAAAAATAGAAGCTAAGTACATTGGGGCCAATTTCATAGAGCTGCTTAAGCACAAAAAGAAGCTAAGGACAAAATAATTTTGGTGACCAGCCAAGATACCATTTCACATGTACAATTTGTGAATGGTTTCCTGCTAAATTTTGCTAAGCAGAAATTTGTTGAGCAATATTTTCTGCAGCTCTATGAAATCGGCTCCTGGATCTCAGAAAGAAACAAGTTAAATATCACTAACATACGCGTGTGGCGTACATGTCCAATTTTTTTTTTTTACTCGGGTGTACTGACAAAATGGCTGCCCCCTAACAACGGTCTACACAGGGAATGATATAAAGACTTCTGGTAGTTCAAAATATTATATTACACCATATTTCAGCAAAAATAATACTTTAGGCTAACATTTTATTATACTTTAAATGCCCTTGTCAAGTTCCGGAATACATATTTGTAAGCCCCTGTCACACTTAGCCAAATTTCCTTGAAAATTTGGTTGACCATCCTGCACTTTTATTGCTAACCGGCAAACTCCCAGAAAAAAAAAGCCATTTCCCGTGGAAACAGCTAACCCTGCTTGGGAGTACGGTTGGTTACACTCCTATGTTCCGACACCCCTATGTTCCGACACCCCTATGTCCCAACACCCCCATCAAGTTCCGACACCCCTATGTTCCGACACACCTATGTTCCGACACCCCTATCAAGTTCCGACACCCCTATGTTCCGACACACCTATGTCCCAACACCCCCATCAAGTTCCGACACCCCTATGTTCCGACACACCTATGTTCCGACACCCCTATGTTCCGACACACCTATGTTCCGACACCCCTATGTTCCGACACACCTATGTTCCGACACCCCTATGTTCCGACACCCCTATGTTCCGACACACCTATGTTCCGACACCCCTATGTTCCGACACCCCTATGTTCCGACACACCTATGTTCCGACACCCCTATGTTCCGACACCCCTATGTTCCGACAACCTTAGTGTATTTTCCTAACCCTAACCCTAACCCTAACCTCAACCCTAACAAATAAATCACATGGGGTTGTTGGAACATAGGGTTGTCGGAATACAGTGCAGTCACCGTAGGGTTAAGTGAGAGAACTCCGGGTGAGGTATACCAAGTGTTTATCTTTTCAGGAAAATTGCACAACAGTGGGGAGCAAACAAAGTGTGGAGGCAAGGTTCAAATTCCCCAGGAAACTCCTGGGGTTTAATAACCTGGGAGGTGGCTCGGTAGTGTGAAAAGGGCTATGCAGGATAAAACATAACCAAATTAAGTCCAAACATGCAACAACTTGCAGTATCCAAAGCATGGTAGATTGTATTCATTTGTTTCCAAATTTATTCGTATAAAAGCAATGTTTGTTATACATTTGCTCTGTCTGCTTGTTTTTTTAAATATTTTAACATCTTGCTTGTTCATACCACACCATGAACCAACAGTGTTTGTGATTCTTTGCTTTGAATACTGTTCTTCGAGAAAGACTCTGCTAGGGTCAAGAGGTCAGGCCATTAACTATTTTTTGCGTTTATACCATAGGTCCTTTTGGTTGGTAAGCAGTTTGCACAGCAAATTCTATTTTCTACTTTAAAGGAAGTATACAGAATTGGTAGAGCTGACAAAATAGTTGCAGACAGTGTTCATGTTTTGTGTGATCAACCATATACATGAAATAACGAACCTGTGAAAATTTGGGCTTTATCTGTTGAGCGAGTCGGGAGAAAATAGTGAAAAACCATGCACAATTTTCAGCATTGAAACACATTGTTCTTAATTTTTGATGTATCAACCAAAATCAGCTGGTGTTTTTTTTAAAATATAAGTTTTCAGATACAGTTTTCTTGTATATGACTTCATTTCAGGGGGAAATATTTCACAGAAAAAATGGTTATAGTATGAACTTCATAATCAGTAAGCTTTCATACTAAAATTAAACAATGATGATTTTTATCCTTACCAATCCTGTATAATACCTTTAATCTGAAGGGAAAGTTGTTGCAAGAATGGCACATATAATTTTGGTAAACATAAAGACTTGCAGACAAGCAAGTTGTACAATGGTGGTATACACATTGTACAAGCGAAATCCTCTACCTCCATGATCTTATGATCTCTTACAAAACTTCATTTACTTTACGGGGCATAAACATGAAAGCAGGGTATATAAATATGCCAAGACACACAACAAACATGTCCATGTTTGTATAAAAAAGACAAGATACACACTCTGTTGCATCGATCGTCAAAAAACCTTTGAATAACAAATCCATTGGTGGAAGTAACGTTTAAATAATAACGACACAATCAACTTTGCCACACATATATTCAAATACACCCATAACTGTTATGATGAAATCCAAGGCCCAGTCATACCTCAAACAATAGTTGTGATAATTACACAAAAACACTTAATATTCAGACAATTGTGGTTCTTATAACACCTTTCTTCAAAGGAGGTAATTTTACTTTTGTGTCTTCACCGAAAGAATATAATTTTTGAGAAAACCTTCTGATGTCTGAAAGAAAATGGCTTGGGTCCAAGTTAAGAAAAAAATGCTTGGCAAAGTTCTTTGCAAAGCATAAGAAAAAGCAGGGTACCAGTCGCAATGATGTAAGCTTTGGTTGGTAACCTGTTTCTGCTAAGCAAGATTTTTTCTGTGCTAAGCAAATGTTTTGGGTTTACCAATGGGAGACTTGTGGGCACTAGGTGGCAGCAGACATACCAGGGAACTCTCTATTGTGTACGTTGGTGCGGGCATGCGCACATTACCAAAAACAATAGATTTTCCTGGTTAAGTCTGCTGCCACCAAGTGTCCACAAAGTCTCCAACTGCCAACAACTTCAGCCGTAAGTCAATGTCTCATTTGTAAGCTTTGCATTTTTGCTTTATCTTCAGAATCAAACAAAACAACAAATATTTGTTTTTTGATATTGCTACTGACTACAGAGAGATGACAAAATAATGTTGGTAAATTCTACATGGTGATGTAATCTACGCAATGATGGACAAGTTATTATTTGACGGTATGGTTGGGTCTTGTTTTATCCATGCCATAAAAATGACTTGAGATACAACGGTGCTGAAATATTATTTATTCAAAAATGCAGTGTGTTTCATACAGACTATGTATAATTACAAAAAGTGATTAACCAAACATGATGAAAATTAATCATTATGACACTAAAAATTCAAACTAATGCATGCTACAAATGTATGCACATATAATGGATATCTGAAGGGAGTTCGAGGAGCAGCCAATCAGGGAGCTTGTTACATAGTCCTTGTCAACTTCTGACCAATCACATTGTTTCTTTGAAAGGTTAAGAATGTACTTCCACCAAGTACCAAAATAGTCAGCCAATCAATTGAGTGCTTTGATTAGGTGTCAAAAATGCAAGTTGGTTTTTGATTGGCCGAACAAGTTATCAAATTATACACACTTTTGTTATCGGTTGTATGCTTTGTTCTAATTGGTCAAAAGATTTAACCAATCAGATTTGCTGTTATTAAAATATTTTTAGCCATCTCATTGGTTTAACTTTTTCATTAACCTGCATGTGTGTTTTTCTGATTGGTTAAGATGTTTCAACCAATCTCACATTTGCTTTTACAGGCATAATATCTGGTCCTTTGGAAAAAAGTAGGAATATTTTACTAAAACATGGGCTGACCTACATGTACACATGATGAAGGCTCTAATAGACTTTTCAGGCTATTTAGTCACAATTCTTTTTCTGATTTGTCCAATGGCGACAACATCGAAAATCAGACTAAAGTAGGAAGAATATCATGCCTGTTTTAACTCTTTCAGTTCCCGCTTTCCTTTGCGTTTCAAACCTAAAATACCCAGCTTTTTGAGGTTTTTCGAAATTCTGTAAAAAAATAAACAATAAGTCTTTCTCACCAAACAAAATGTATCTTGCTGATTTGTGTTGCCTTGGTACATCCCAAAGTCAATAGTATTTCTTGAGTGATAATGCCCTCTTGTGATAACATGTATATCATGGGTTGTACATGTACGATTGACTGCTCACTTGTTAATCCCCACAGACAGGGTTAAAAAATTCATGAACTCTAAAAGGAAATGAAAATTTTAATAATGAGAAACATTCCCACCCAAAAACGATAACACACTCTATCAAAAAAGAAATTTGAGTAATTTGGGGTGTAAATCAGTTACCCTGGCTCCCGGGGATAGTTCATGGCTGGGCTTGTGGGGCTCTGAGGCCCACTGGATATTTCATGTTTTACCGTTTGATCTACTGTGAATACTGGAACAATTCCCTGACATCTGTGAGGGAGGATAAAGTTATGCATCAATATTTTAGCAAGAAATTTTTTACAAATTAAAACGATGACCTTAAAATCTATTAATGAAGGTTGAGGTTTTTGACCCCATCACCTCACCTCATCCAGCTACTTGATCAAACACTCCCCCCATTGAACCCCTACCCCAACATTCTGCCACTCCTCCCTGATGCAAACCCTTCCCCTTCCCCTTTGCCCAATCATAATACCCACTAAAGCCCTCTCCACCCAGTTAACCCTTACCCTCTCCACCCAGTCAACCCTCTCCACCCAGTTAACCCTTACCCCATACTTTCCTCTCCTGCCTCCACCCTTAAGAACTTATCCCATCTCAACATACATAATGGGCTCCAAACCTCCCCTTCACCCATTCATTCTGCCCTCTACAGCCCTCTCCACCCAGTTAACCCTCGCCCTCTCCACCCAGTCAACCCTCTCCACCCAGTTAGCCCTCACCCTCTCCACCCAGTCAACCCTCTCCACCCAGTTAACCCTCACCCTCTCCACCCAGTTGACCCTCACCCTCTCCACCCAGTCAACCCTCTCCACCCAGTCAACCCTCCCCACCCAGTCAACCCTCTCCACCCAGTTAACCATCACCCTCTCCACCCAGTTAACCATCACCCTCTCCACCCAGTTAACCCTCTCCACCCAGTCAACCCTCACACCCTCCACACAGTCAACCCTCTCCACCCGGTCAACCCTCTCCACCCGGTCAACCCTCTCCACCCAGTTAACCCTCAACCTCTCCACCCAGTCAACACTCTCCACCCAGTCAACCCTCGCCCTCCCTTTCTTCTCCCACCTCCACCCCTACGAACTGATCCCCTCTCAACATACGTCTTGACTGCATCTGGATTCTGCATGAGTGCCCTTGCGATGACGGCATTGGGATCCTCTCTCTGCGGTGCCGAGTACCTAGACTTAAACATCCCGATGGGCGGTCTCACCACTGGTGGAACGACTAGAGGAGGAGGCCTTGGATGTCTGGGTCGTCTTAGAACACACGGCGATGAAGCAGTGAAAAAAACAGTTAAATAACTATCGGGAGGTACAACTAGGTAGATCAACTATAAGTCACCAGAGTTGCGGTACCCGCTGCTAAAATAGCGGATTCGAACTGCCTCTAGCTACCGGGCGATCTCGGTGGTCTAGTGGTAAGACATCTGCTCTAGAATTGGCAAAGGTTGTGGGTTCGAATCCCACCCGAGTAATATGCCTGTGGATTTGTTTTCTTTCACAGGGCTCGGAAAAGTACTGAGTATACAGACCTTTACACACATCTGTGTATGGGTAAAACCAAATAATATTCACCAAAGTGCCTTATCAGAAAGTAAAACATAATTATGGGAAAAGACCCTTTTGTTACTGATTTTGTAACAAATAGTAAAAATATATTCTTTTCAAATTATGCCAAGGATTGATACAAATATAAAAATATAAAAAAATAGTGAAATGTTTTGGCTTCGACTTTAAAGGAATGAAAGCTATCTTGCTTTCTAAATAAACAGAATATTTAGAAAGCTGATATAATTATAATTAGTTATTTGCAATTTCTTAAATAAGCCGTTTTAAAAGACAATATTACTTGGTTTTTCTAAATATTTGATTCTCTCACTTTCTTAATACATAGAATATTTAGAAAGCTGATATAATTTTGAAGAAGATAATTCTTATGAAAGCTTTGAATAGTTATTTGCAATTTCTTAAATAAGCCGTTTTAAAAGACAATAGTACTTGGTTTTTCTCAATATTCTCCACTCACTTTCTAAATACATAGAATCTTTAGAAAGCTGATATAATTTTGAAGAAGATAATTCTTATAAAAACTTTGATTTTTTTTCTCGAAATTTCTTAAATAAGCCGTTTTTGAAAGACAATTCTTTCATTTAAAAACATAAAAAAAATAAAATAAAAAAAAATTAAAAATGCAATAAAACTTGTTTTTAAATATTGAATAATTATTCAGTGACTTATAATTGTTGTCCTTACCAATGTTGTACCACCCCATTAAAAATCTTCCCTCTCGGTTAAACATAAAAAACCCCGATTAGACAAACACGTGGCACACTCGTTATGATCATCATCAAATACAACGCTTCCATCCAGGGGTTGCTTTTTGGCGGCTGGGTTCTTCTCTATGCCGTGAATTAGGTGCGCCATGCGAGCATTCGTGGAATGCGAGTTATGCCGGCTGCACTTAACATGCAAGGGATCAGCCCAAAAGATATCCGCGTTAAGAAAGAAAAAAAATCCACATCTGTGTGGATAGTTTTAAAATGTCATACAGTAAATGTTTTAAAGAAGAAAACAATCAAAACCATAGAATCATTCCCTTAATGAGAGTGTAGTTGAGGTTGAACTTAAGATTATGTTGAAAATGCTAGAATTTCAGCTGGAAATATTGCTTAGGATTATTAAGTGAAACAGGGCTTGAATTTTACACTGGACCACAGGCCCGAGGCCAGTAATTTCAGCGTCAAGTCAGTAAACTCTGTTTTCAATGCAATATCTTTGTTTAAAAAAAAATTATGTTCAAATGTTGAGTTTGAGTCTCATAAATATCTTTCAATTCTGCTGAGTATCACCGATAAAACAGGAGACATAAATCTTCTCTTAGTTTTTGTTCAAATAAAACAGTTTAGATGATAAAACAGTTTTCTCATTTTGATTCTGGTCTCTTCTCATTTTGATTTTAGTCTCTTCTCATTTTGATTCTGGTCTCTTCTCATTTTGATTCTGGTCTCTTCTCATTTTGATTCTGGTCTCTTCTCATTTTGATTCTGGTTTCTTCTCATTTTGATTCTGGTTTCTTCTCATTTTGATTCTGGTTTCTTCTCATTTTGATTCTGGTTTCTTCTCATTTTGATTCTGGTTTCTTCTCATTTTGATTCTGGTCTCTTCTCATTTTGATTCTGGTTTCTTCTCATTTTGATTCTGGTTTCTTCTCATTTTGATTCTGGTCTCTTCTCATTTTGATTCTGGTTTCTTCTCATTTTGATTCTGGTTTCTTCTCATTTTGATTCTGGTCTCTTCTCATTTTGATTCTGGTTTCTTCTCATTTTGATTCTGGTTTCTTCTCATTTTGATTCTGGTTTCTTCTCATTTTGATTCTGGTTTCTTCTCATTTTGATTCTGGTTTCTTCTCATTTTGATTCTGGTCTCTTCTCATTTTGATTCTGGTCTCTTCTCATTTTGATTCTGGTCTCTTCTCATTTTGATTCTGGTCTCTTCTCATTTTGATTCTGGTCTTGTAAATAAAATCCCAGTCCAGTAAAGTCCTGCGGTCTTGTGGATTTTTCCACCAAGTTCGAGCCCTGTAAAACCGAGCCAACTTATCGTAATTTACTCATTTGAAAGTACCGGTCTTAGACATTGTTTTTCAAGATAATTTGGTAGAGTAACAAATAATAAAAAAAAGAAGAAAATAAACCTGAGTTTGAAACTTCCTTTCGTATCGGTGCAGTTTTGATTTGAAGGGGAAAAACAAGTTTGAACATATTATCCTTAGATAGAAACATTCTTAATTGTGATTAATACCAGTATGAACTTTCCACAAACTGAACCTTCGGATTAATTGCTAATATTTACAATTACGATAAATCTCAGAAAGTGTCTAAAAAAAATGTTGCTTGCTCAGAAAAAAATATCTAGGCAACTTTATATCTCACAGTTAATGGAAACGATGAAATTTTGCAATGACCAGTGTTAAAATACTGCATCGAAATATATTTCTCATTAGTGTTTACATTTTTTTCTAAACTCAACAACAAGTGATCAACAGAGAGTCATTTGGCAATTTTGTGGAATACGTTTTGTACCTTCCCTTTCAGATAACAATAGGCCCCCCTGTAAAGCTACCATCACATTGGTCACGTTCCCTATGTGCATAGGTACTGATTTGCATTACGCCAAAATGGTACCAGTCTATTTTGCCCTACCAGCCTCGGTTTGGGTCTTATTGACTTGAATGTGACAAAAAACAAGATGGCAGCCTGACAAGGGTCAATAAATAACAAATAGATTATGAACATATAATACACTAGACAGTAGAGGGCGCTATTCTGCCCCCTACTTTAAGACTCAGGAAGCGTTCTCAAAGAAGAAGCTGCTCAAAACTTTTCTTATAGTGCCATTCTAAAGGCCCTGTCACACGAGGCAATGTTTACAGGCAACTTGGAGGCAACAAACTGCACTGCGTGCAAAAGGATCCCTTCCGTGGTACAACATACAATTTTTCTAATACTATCTTACTGTCCCAAAGACAATAATGTGGAAATTAATTAACATGTGAATGTTTTTTCTTCTTGGAGATTGCCTGGAACTGGTTGCCTGTAAATTGCCTCGTGTAACATGGACTTTAGAATCAGTGGAAATCAGAAAATAAATGTGCGACTCAATCACACAAATTTTCAAAAATTGAAATAAAACTTTTGTCAAGAAGTGGTGTGAGCCTGTGTGACATTTTTCAACGGGACTTTTTTTGAGTCGGTCCCCAGAGCGTGGTATGAGATCTTCGGCATACCAGGAATGTCACATGACCGGCTCAACACGATTCCAAATGCGTTCATACTGTCCCTTTCAATACAGCTGTACAGACATTTCTAGAACACTGTTTCCATAATTTTTAAAATAATAATTATCGTTCTACAACTACCACCAGCCTATTGTGCTGTTAAAAATACAGCAAAACAGGCAGGCAATGAAACAGTACAAAAATGTCACTCACAACTTCCCGTCCAAATTTGGGCATATCATACAAAATTAAGACTCAATATTTGTGTTTAACAAAGTATCAAAATCATGCAGAAACATGTCAATAATTCATAAATATTTATGCACATTTTAGGTGTTAATGAGTTACGAACTCTTCGTTTAAATTTAGGGTTTTCATGAAAAGTTTAGATTCTATAATTATCCTGGACCTGTGAATTAAGAAGTCACCGAGGAACTTCAGGCGGAACAACTACAAGAGTTATTTCTTAATCATCTAAATTAATAAACAGCTAATTAAAACACAATTACAGACAGCAAAAAACAACTTCAGCACAACAGTTCTGAACATGTCAACTGAAACTCTGAAATAATCCCCCCCATAATTAATATTCAAAATTCAGTTTGGTTAATAATGATTTACTCGGGTATACTTTGGGGGATTTCCCCCTACATATATTTTTAGACCTACACATTTTCATTTCGTGCAAATTATTTAAAAAAAAAATAACATTGACAAAAATTCATACACGTACGAAAAAATTGGGATGCATCTGTTTATAGATCCATTCTGCAAAATCATTTCTACTTTTTTGTTTAGAGCAAGAGTCTTCCCTCTCACGGCACAGAAAAAATGCTGTTATTTTCTGACTACTTTCAGCTTCAAAAAGCAATAAAATAAACAAGGGCTGCTTGGATCAAGACATAACCAAGAAAACAGAGCATTCCATTCCTTTTTAGGGGGAAGGTTTAAAGGGTGGGAAGATTTTTGTCAACCAGCAGCCATGGATCACCATTCAGCGAGATTTGGCGAGACTTGACGAGTTTGTGAAACTTATCCTCCGGAGTATCACTGGCAGTCGTTGGCAGAGCTCGTGCAGCCTTCTTTTGTTTTACAATATGAATTATTCATAGATATCAAAACATACTTTCAAAAGCTCCGCCCAAAGTCAAGTCTATTTTTTACAGATTGTACATGGGCAGGGACAAGTGCAGCCTATGCATTGCCCTTGTTAACATCCGAGTATACATGTTGTACTTTTCTAGTTTTTGTTCCCGTTTCGACATGGAAGTTATTTATTTCTCTGAACCATAGAGTGCCAGAGTGGAAATAACAACCACAATGGAAATCAGCACTGCCAAGTTTTCTGTGCTGTTCCGAAGGAAGGTCTGACGGGAAACATCTGACATTTGGAAATGGATACTAATAGTCATGCAGTCGACGACAAGCGATCTTAAATAACGACTCCGTCCACGCAGCTGGCTGCAGTTTGCGGTATCCAGCAAACCCTCGAAGTAAAAACCGTATTATACACAACACTGAAGGAATTTCCCCCTGACCTTAAATGTGACAACTCAGAATAAAGTACGCTAAGTCTAGAAGATTAGGGAGAGAGGTACTTCTGCTCTTGACGAAAGACCAACTTAAAGCAGATACTTGTTCACGTTGTAAAGCACTATCGTCATTTACTTGTAATGTATAGTTGTGCAGCAATAACTGCTTTAATCAGTCCTTTTGAAATAAAAATCTGAAGCAGATTTTTCACACCCATTCTGTCAGTGAATGGATTCTACAAAATCTGGAAAGTAACTTTACAGAAATTGCGAGTTTGTTAGGAATGCAGCCTTTTGTTTCTTGAAGGAATCATTTATTTGAGAATGGTATTTTCAAATAATCAGTGAAATCTTTAAGGATGTCCTCTTCAGAAGCAAAGGACAATTTTGAAAGGGTACTTGAAAGCAACCAACAGCACTGGTTCAAAGATGAACACTTCCACAGAACAAGAGACAACTTTCTTTGTCCCCAAGAAAATTAGGCGAATATCGAAATGAAAATTTATTTTCTTCTTGGAGTATGTCTTGAACTGGTTTCCTTTCAATTGCTTCTGTGACATTGGTCATCAGAGATCAATGAAAGAAACTTTTAAGTTGGTTCCGTAAACTTTTTTTTGAAACTTTCATAATTTTTTTTGGAAACTTGCGGTTTGGAATAAATGATTACTTCAAGATACTAAATTATACAATCCTTTCGAAGTACTAGAACAAATTTTTATTTTAATTTTGGGTGTTACTGGTAAAAAACGAATTAGCTTGTTAGCTTTTTAGATTTAGAAAAAATGTTGGTTATAAAATAATGATTTTGTGACTTGCTTTTCTGTTTGGGTTCTTGTTTTTTGTTTTTAGTGTTAGCCCTTGATGAGCATTATGGTTTTATTAATATTATGCAAATGATCGTCATCGTTAGACGACAATGAGTTTGCGGCAACATTATTTTCAAAATGACCCAAGATGGAGAAAGATTTTGTCCACCAATGCGAGAAATTTCTTGCGCCAACGAATTTCATGATCAGCGTGTTGAAATTAAATAATTCTTCATAACCAGATGCTGCGAAGTTCAAAGCGAAAATGATAATGAAGTAAGAAAGTCGCTTTCACGATATGAAGGTCATTTCAAAAGGTCATTTTCAAGGTCATTTTAGACTTTAAAGGTCCTTTCGAAATAAGCTTTAAAATGTGACCTTTAAAAAAGGTCATTTCGAAATAAGCCTTTAAAATGTGACCTTTGAACAAATGACCTCACAAATGACCTTCTAGTAATAAACCATTGATAAAATATGGAAGGTCCCTATCAGCAATGACCTGAAATATGACCCCAAAGTGCGTAGCTTCCATGTTGTTGTTGTTTTATTGATCAGCGAAAGGGGAAGATTATGATTTGTTTTTTAGTATAATGATGAACAACAAAAAATGATTGATCACTTACTTGTCCGGGGGTGCGCTGTAGTGTTGTTGAGCTGGTGGCTGGGATGGTTTGTAGTGTTGTTGGGCAGGTGGGGGTGCGCTGTATGGTGTTGCGGCAGGGGGAGCGCTGTGGTGCTGCGCCGTGGACGGTTGGGACGACGAGCCGTTGGTGTAAGATTGGCTGCTGGAATAGAAAAGGAAACCGATACAAATGCCCGTCCCAATGGGGAAAATCTTCAACCCGGTGGAAACTACCGTTTGGTATCGTGGTGGTTGAGATTTGATGAGGTTTTGAAAGTTGTGGGTTCGAATCCTGGTTGAGCCAGTAGCTTCATTTGTTTAGTCTGAAG
Source organism: Plazaster borealis (assembly GCA_021014325.1). Classification (NCBI taxonomy): domain Eukaryota; kingdom Metazoa; phylum Echinodermata; class Asteroidea; order Forcipulatida; family Labidiasteridae; genus Plazaster; species Plazaster borealis. The sequence goes on along the minus strand of CM037468.1, from coordinate 14,192,641 downwards.
CAGAGACCAACAGCTTGGCATCGTTGAGTAGACAAAACATAGTCCTCTGACGGCATGAGTGGTAATTTATCCGATTGAGATACAGTACCGGGAAGAAAGAGTACCAGGGTAGCCTGGCTGATGCCAATCTTCATTCAGCTTTATGCCCTGGAATGCATCAGTTGCTCATCCCAGGCTAGGCACAGAGATGAATGTTTGCAGGTCTAAGACAATGACAATACAGTTACTAGCCCCGAAGCCTGCAGCAAAACTTCTGATGAAACAACTGCCCTGATACCATGAGTCAATAACGACAATATCAATTGCCATGTTTGAGGCGTATTGCTCCGCATCCCATGACAGAATAACAAGATAAGGAAAAGAAGAAAGTGGAAAGAATTGGAAAAAAATTAAAAACCTGAACCGAGGGAAATATGTAACCCTTAAGTAAGAAAAACAAAGGGTTTTGTTAAACCTTTAAAAAAAAATCTCATTATAAAGAAAGCGCAGACAAGAAAAAAGAGTAGCCAACTTGAAAATCAGTCCCTCCATTACAGATTACAGCCGTCAAGATTTTTTGTCAACATAAATCAACGTAACCAGCCCAAGGCTTGAAGATGAAGCAGTCTGGTCCCTCTTAATGAAGTGACATTTACAATTATCAATGTACATTTGTATACAGGGGATATGACGAAAATGGTGGCAGCAGAAAGATACACACACAGACTCGCCAAGAAACCAAAATATCGACTTCACAAAACCAACAGTCCATTTTATTCTCTCCCCAAAACGCGGAGGTGGTCACAGTTATACATGTACACGTATTTTAGTGCATTTTTTTAAATTAAAAATATAGAAAGTCACACACACACAAAATGTGAAATATTTTAAGTATATACTCAATAAGAGCAAGTATTAGGAGCAAACCCAGTTAAAAAAATTGCACACTTAAAATAAATAGTTTTAAAAAAACCTCTATGATAATACTGAGCTATTTTCTCTAAAAAAAGATATACATAAATACCATAAATACCTTTCTACATTTTATAAATATCTTTCTACATGTTATAAATACTGTATCAATTGTTATAGTTATGTGATAAAACTTTCTATTACGGTCTTACAATACACTATATTTTATAGAAGGTAGAAGTTGCAACTTCATCTATACGTATTACAAACCTTTGGTTTATTTCCTATAATATTTAAGGCAGAGAAAAGGCACAGAATCCACAAAAAAAACAAGGTCTTCGAGGGAAGGTACAAGATATTACCAAAGTGACGCCAAATATCACTTCATGAAGAGCTTCTGCAACAAACTTTAGTCATAAAAATTGTGTATTACTTTAAAATTTTAGAGTGGAAGACTTTCTAGAATAAAAAGTCAAATAAGTTGCCCCAGCTGCGAAAAAACCAAAACCTGGAATAAATTTAAAGTCTTCAATGAAAAAATATTGATTGACAATTAGAAGACTCATGAGCATGATCTTTCAAAAGGTCATGACCTTTCAAAAGGTCACATTACACAAAGGTCACATGGCCTGTCACAGACAGGGTACCAGCTGACATTGTATTTAACTTAAGGGTAAGCTATGGATACCACTTTTCAAAAAAACAAAATGGCCACTGCAGTGATTTCCTGTATTAATGGTGATGCATTATTATCTACTGCTCTATTTAAACAACAGTGTACTACACGGATGTCACGCATACTCTGTCCCATGGGGGCAGTATAACTGTTGAATTTTGGCATGAATTCAAAGTCAGGGCTTTAAGAATTATCAGGAAAAAAAATCAAAACAAAAATTTCCTTTCTTTCAGTTTAGCAGCATCTGGTGGACTCTCCACTCAAAATCAAACACAATTTAAACAGATGTACCATTCTTTTGAATTCCAAAAAAGTTCAGTGAATTTCTTCTTCTCCTTTGTTATCAAAATTGTAAGAAGAATACGTTACGGAAATAAGGCAACAATTTCGGCGATTTCTTTCTAGGCAAGATTATATATAAATTGACTAAGCATACAGAATACACAATCAGAACACAAATAATTCAAAGACAACTTACGTTTTGTCAAAGTAGCACCGTACAACACACACGATCCACTACAAACATGTAACGCCTATTTTCAGAAAATTAATATTTGGGGGGTGAAATCGGATACGATAAAAAATAATAATAATTTGGACCGAGACTGAGTTCTATCATCAGGCGATGTAGAAATCAGACTGGGCATAGTTCCCAATGCAGTCGACCATCATCGCGCTACAAAAATTCCTCTCTGATGACTTCTGGCATTTCCAGACCTCTCCGCACATGCGTGGTTCCGATTAAGTATCACCGGCGACCGGTATGTCAGCTAGCCAGCTTGTCATCTTAAAAGATGAACGATCTATTTAGGATGTGGGTTTGGGATGGCTAGGGCATCTAAGGCGTGTACTTGACTTGGTTTAAAGTTGTATTGCTCGGACTTTTTCAACAAATTCATTTGACATCTGACATCTCTCTACATTTCAAGATGATAGAAATTTCTAGACAGCTGATGAAAAAGCTTTGGGGTAATTCCACGATTATTTCCATTACAAGCAATTAAAAGCAAGTCTCTTTTGGCTCCCAAGTGTAAAAATTAAATTTTAAACTGTATTCTCAGCTCCTGTTGCAATTGTATTTTAAGATGATAGACATTTCTAGATAGCCGATGAAAAGCTTTTTGGGTAATTCAACGGTTATTTTCAGCTCCTGTTGCAATTGTATCTCAAACAACCTTTGCGATTGAAATAAATGTCAATGAAGTCAAATTGCAATTTTGCAGCACTCCATCTCTTTGGCACTCCTTGCCCGGTGCATGTTTCCCTCCATCCTACAATCTAGGTTGTCTTAAGAGGAATATCATTTCCTACCTTCAGCTCCCCTGAGTTATTTTCATCTTAGATATTGTCTTCTTGTAGCCCCCTTACCAAGAGTCTTGTTTAAAGGCACTGAACACGTTTGGTAATTGTCAAAGACCAGTGTTCTCACTTGGTGTATCCCAGCATATACATAATATAACAAGCCTGTGAAAATTTGGGCTCAATTGGTCATCGAAGTTGCAAGAAAATGATGAAAGAAAAAACACCCTTGTTGTACAAATGTGTTTTCAGATAGGAATAAAAACTTCTTGCAAGAAGTTTTTATTATTTTAGTGAGAAATTACCTCTTTCTCAAAAACTACGGTACTTCAGAGGGAGTCGTTTCCTACAATGTTTTATACTATCAACAGCTCTCTGTTGCTCGTTACCAAGTCAGTTTTTATGCTAATATATATTTTGAGTAATTACCAAACGTGTACAGTGCCTTTAAGGCGAACTTGCATAAAAAACCCTTTTTAAAGACGAGTGAATCAAGTCTCGGGCCATTAACAAAATTGACGGAAGAGTTACAAATAATTAGCACTTATCCCCCTGCCAACAAGTATCAGAATTGCTAGATGAAATTCTTAATGACGCTTCAGTGAAGCATTATTTGGAACATCCGGAACATATGCTAGACAAATGTTGCCTCTTATCAAATTTGGGTTACTTATTTCAAATATTTACAGATTTACGTTATCGCGCCCATGTTCAATGACGGCCCAAATCCAGACTGAGAGACAATTTCTGATTGGTACCTGATGTTGGAATCCATCAACTGATAAATGTCTTGACCAAATTTGATAAACGATCCTCATTTGTTTTTTTCTCTCTTTTTGAGAAAAAACGCCTACGTTCATATCTTAAAGGTTCACATTGCTTTCAAATCTCTCAAAATGTTGCTGTTTGGAATTGCTCCATATCATTTTTTACGAGTTGTTCATGCACTAAAACACCTACAGTGAGTAGTGATAAAGAAACATAAGTTTGCCTCTGAAAATACAACGAGCAGAACATACTGTCTGCCATTTTCTGGAGTCTCAAATTTGGTTCTACAAAATAGCGGAACGTCTTCTGTCATGAAATTACACAAATCTCACACAATTTCAAGGGATATTTACGTGAATCATTATGTTCTACTTTTAAGATATCTTTGTAATCATAATCATTTTATAACAAACGCTTTTTATAGCCCAAAGCACCCAATCCGAAGGCAATGTGTCCCTTTAAAGTCATATATTTGTAACTTAAAAGTAAGGCAAAATTGTGAAGTCCCTTTAAAACCTGACAATGCTAGAAAAACAGCTGGTAATTATCTCTCAACCTCCATGGGAATTAACAGGGAACCAGTCAACCATGATGATTTTTTAAACAGTTTTTTGGCTGGTAACATCTTTGAAATTGCAACCTCTACACATTGACTTTCTCAAAAAGCGAGAGAAACCTCCGAACAGAAACATTTCTCAGGTTGTTATTTTATCTTTTGACGATTAATTTTTTACAGAATTGATATTTTGCCATCATCAAATCTGTACCGTCCCTTTAAGTTAACTGCAACTGTCAAACATGAATTCCTCGAATAGTTTCTGAGCCACGATCTGTCGGTATTCCCTTTGAACTTGGAGTAGAGTCAAAACTTTGACCATGGAAAGTATACGCTTCATGTTTCTATTGCATTTTACTTTCAGAGAAACATTAAAGCTTCTTCAGAACCTGAGATTTTCTGTTATTTCGAAGACTCTAGTTCCTACAAATTCAGGGTATGCTCCAAATGACAATGAATATATTTACTCAGTCGGTATCCTTTCTGGTTCGTTACTTGAATACAATGACCACAAAAGAAGGACTTAAAGGCACTGAACACGTTTGGAAATTGTCAAAGACCAGTGTTCTCACTTGGTGTATCCCAACATATGCATAAAATAACAAGCCTGTGAAAATTTGGGCTCAATTGGTCATCAAAGTTGCAAGAAAATGATGAAAGAAAAAGCACCCTTGTTGTACCAATTTGTGTGCTTTCAGATTAGGAATAAAAATTTCTTGCAAGAAGTTTTTATTATTTTAGTGAGAAATTACCTCTTTCTCAAAAACTACGTTACTTCTTTTAAGAAAGGATGCTCTTTGAAGTAATATGGTTTAGATAATTTTTCACACAAAAACATTTGAATCTGATGAGCTTGACTCGATTCTCAGATTTCTGAGGGTTGACTGAAACTTGAAATTTTTGTGGTGTCTGTTCGCAAATGCTATGGCCAGAGATGCAATACCCACTGTCACTTCGCTGAACGTGGATGTATTCGACGCTCTTTATTATGCTGTTTTCTCAACGATTACATACTGTATTCAGCTGAAACTTTCACAGGTGACTTTTATCAGATCTTTCTTGAGAATTTTGTCTATATCAGTGTTACATTGACAAAAACCAATCTATGACCCTACCTTTGAGTAAAGTTTCATATACCACTAAAATACATACATCTCAAGGCTATTAATATACTAAGGCACTTCAAGGTTTTTGTGACTAAATTGTTACCTGACTAATCTGAATACATAGTTATTGCATAGTTTTGATAAATATTCTTTAATAAATAAATCACAGCAGTACTTTTCAATGGTTTAGAGCGACCTTGACTTAGGAAAACGTGGTGGCCAATCAGCAGCTCTTTTGCATGGACATACTCTTTCTTTGCTGACTCTTGGTCGATTTGATTGGCTCTTTTAATGTTGCCCTCTTGTGATTGGGCAGAAAGGCCCCTGAATCAGCATAACAATAAAAGCCAGTGGCAACTGTTTTGCATAAGCTCCCGCTTTTGGCTGACTCTCTCTCTCTCTCACTCTTCTTCTGATTGGTTGCTTTGTGTTCCAGCTTGTTGCTGATTGGATGGAGGGGCCCCTGAACCAGCACAGACAGCTTTACCAATTCCTGCCGACAGAAGGCAGAAGGGGGAGAGAGTCAGCACAAAGAGTGAAGTTTTTTTGTTTAAAAACATCTTTTCATTTCCAGGTTTGAGTCAAAAGTCTTCAAGGTATCTCTAGCATTCACAACATGCACCCTCTAGCCCCACCCCAAAAAGGACAAATTACCTTTAATTTACACAAAAGTGAATAATACACAAAATGTCAACAATTAATGTAAAACTAAGGTGGATCCATTTTACACACATATTCCTTGTTAGGCCACATAAAATTAAAAAATTGTTGATCGTCCTTTTTTGGTGGGAAGTTGGGGTGGGAGGGCGCTTTTTATTTTTATCTTTTATTTTTTAGGACATGGCAAAATATGGATAAAGAATAAAGAAATCATCACAATCACTATAAAACAGAGGGTTTGTGTGATTTTGATGTTTTTAATTGTTTTGTTAAACCCATTTAACTCCTAGATGACATTTTCTGTGAACATTTTCTTAAGTAAATATTTGAAGAATTGTTCTTGTTTTTGCCAACACAACCTTTCTTCAAATATCTATTTCCAATGGATTTTTAAAAAATATCAGCTGAAAAATCTGGGGGCGAAATTTGAGTGAAAAGATCATTAAAAAGACCGTTTTTATGATTTAAAAAAAAACTGACTTGGTAACGAGCAACGGAGAGCTGTTGATAGTATAAAACATAGTGAGAAATGACTCCCTCTGAAGTAACGTAGTTTTTGAGAATGAGGTAATTTCTCATTCAAATAATAAAAGACTTCTTGCAAGAAGCCTTTTTTCCTATCTGAAAGCACACAATTTTATGCTATTAACTTTTTTTTTTTAATTCTTAAGGAAAACAAAAATTGTAGAAACTAAATTACGAAAAGCTATGTGCCCTCTAATAATGGAATGACATTTTCTTTTTGAAAGTAAAAAAAAAAAGGGCTATCCAGTAATATTAAAAAAGAAAAAGGAAGCGTTTGACAAACTGCACCCAATTTCATAAAACTGTTAAGCAGAAAATACTGCTGAGCAAAATTTTTGCTCTTAGGCAAAAAATGAGTGGGGCACCAGTCGCAACAATGTAAACTTCATTGATTTCTGGCTGGTAACCTGTTTCTGCTCAGCAATATTTTTTCTGTGCTTAGCAAGTTTTTGTGCTTACCCGCTTCATGAAATTGGCAATTGATTTGTAAAAAATGTCATTACACAAATATTTGTACTACCGTATTTAAAGAACATTGGCCCCCCCCCCCCAAAAAAAAATTTATGTTTGTCTCGGTAGATGCATCCAAGATAAATTATTAGAGCTACGTCTACTTCATCTAAAGGCCACATCAGAGTGCAAATGAAATGCCTCTGAAGTCAATTGAATGTCAAACTGATACCTCTTCGCTCCACAGAGATTATAAAATGTCTAAAAAATGGGTGGGGGAAGTTGAAAATAGGGGATGTGAAAGGACGGGGTCAAAGGGCAAAGATGATTTTCAAGTTGGAATTAGCATATTACGACGGCTGTACAATCTGTGTAAATAAATTGGGAAGATACGGGCGATGGGACAGGTTTAAAAGTTCACCAGCCAAAATAAATAAATAAATAAACAGCACTTAATCTTGTTTGTCGATGTAAGAGAATGTTTTGTTATCGTCTACATTCAGCTGAATATTAAAGGTAGGATTTTCTTATGATGAGATATGCTTACATTATAGGCCCTTATTAGGTGTTAATGGAACGCTCTTAATCTCTGCTATTTGATGAGCAATTAAAAACAGTTTGGAGTTTTGGAAAGAAGTTTTTGGCATGGAACGTCACATTAAACAAACCAAAATTAACCATGTAATTTACCTTTAACTTCAAGGCAATTAAGTATATCTTTGGTTTTGTATCCATTCAATTGTTTAACCTGATATAAATGAAGAAATATAAACCTGTGAAAATTTCATTTCAAATGGTGGTAGCATTTTTGAGATATCGCAAACAATCTGGAGCAGTTATTTCAACGCAGGAAGAATAATCTGTAGTTGGAATACACAATCTGAGAAACATTTCATGCAGAAACATTTTTCTCAGATTGAAATGTTTGTGAATCCCTCTCTCTAAAACCACATTCCTTTGGAGGGAAGCGTTTCTCAAAATGTTATACATTATCAAACAGCTGCAGTGCTTCTTACCAAGTAAGTTTTTATGGCCATTAATGTTTGGAGTATTTACCAAAGGTACACCCTCCCTTTAAAAAACAAAACTGCTTGTATTTTTTTATAGACTTGGTCTGCCTTGAAATGTATAGTGACCCAGACTTAATTTAAGGTCTTGTAAAAACATTGGGGGGATTTACACTCCGATGATTAAGAAATGGCAGGAGATATTTTTACACGATGATTCATCTTTGACATATGTGTGCAAGACATTCCCCAACTGACAAGGCGCGGAGGTCAACATAAAATTAACTTTAAAGGGAAAACTTCTCCAACTTTCAGCTTAAATCTTCTTTTTTTTACAAGAATATATTGCAGTCTTTTTCATTCTAGACAAACACTATAGAATTGAAGGATTGAAGGAACTCTGCCGAGTAAACTAAGAACAAATCTGAAACAGACCAGGGGTCGATTTCACAAAACTCTTCCTAACTTAGGACTAGTCCTAGGCAATGCTAAGAGATAGGACTAGTCTTAAGTACTGGTCCTAACTTAAGACTAGTCCTATCTCTTAGCATTGCCTAGGACTAGTCCTAAGTTAGGAAGAGTTTTGTGAAATCGACCCCAGGCTTATTAGAGGTCAAATCAAAACTAGATTAAAGGGAAAAATATTTCCCATTTTACAAAAGTTGTATTAAAGCACGCTGTTGACATTGGTAATTATCAAAGACCGGTATCCTACCTTTAAAGGCACTGTACACGTTTGGTAATTACTCAAAATATATATTAGCATAAAAACTGACTTGGTAACGAGCAACGGAGAGCTGTTGGTAGTGTAAAACATTGTGAGAAACGACTCCCTCTGAAGTAACGTAGTTTTTGAGAAAGAGGTAATTTCTCACTGAAATAATAAAAGACTTCTTGCAAGAAGCCTTTTATTCCTATCTGAAAGCACACAAATTTGTACAACAAGGGTGTTTTTTCTTTCATCATTTTCTTGCAACTTCGTTGACCAATTTAGCCCAAATTTTCACAGGCTTGTTATTTTATGCATATGTTGGGATACACCAACACTGGTCTTTGACAATTTCCAAACGTGTTCAGTGCCTTTAACTCAACTAAGGAAGTTTCCAGAAGAGCGACAGACTAAAAATACCCCCTGTCCCTGAACTCTGGCAGGAGGGGCCAGTCCCTTGGCAAGAAACATTCACCGCCTCTTGTGCTTTCTTCTCAGGGAGGTGACTGAGATTCGCTGAGATCCTCTGTCGACAAGAATTAGCCCCACACCGGGAGGATGCTTTCAACAACTGACAACCTCCGCAGCGGTCTAAAAAACAACCTAAAAATTACTCCTCTAAACTTGATTTTTCTCTTTTGTGGCCACGGTCTGCAAGTTGACAATTTCTCTCGCTGTGTGATAACCTGATGTGATGTGGTTACGTGACAACGGTAACATGAACTGTATGTGATAACATACTTGTCGGTGGCAGGGAACCATCTGCCTGAGCTGGTAATCGAGTTACCTTTTGAACTGTACAGCAAAAATTAATGCAATATTCTTCTTTTTTTGACTGCAGTGAGCCAACTGTTTCTGAGCCGGTAAACTGGAGTATTAATATTTAAAATATGCAGTAAACAGTAAATGCTGTATCTCTTGGTTGTCGGGAACCAGCTGTCTAAGCTGGTAATCCAGTAACCTACGACATGGACAGCAAAAGGAATGCCACCTTTGTAGACTGCAGGGAACTAACTGTGTGTAAGTTGGTAATCCATCTGTGAAATATGCAGCTAAACTCTGATTGATCTCTTCTTGGTTGCAGGGAACCAGTTGCCAGAGCTGATGACCTTTAACCCCTACTACAACATGACAACACATCAGGTGGACCTCTTTCTCAGGATGTTTGTTACAAAAAGATTTGTTAATCAAATACTATTTTTGAGACGAGTCACCCAAAATAGTTTTGGGTTCTTTACCAATAAGGTGAAGCTAAACACATCTTGAGTGCTTTGAGATTCCTTCGGGCGTGACCAAGTGCCATATAAGAACTGTGTAATATCATTATCTTTTAACTTTGTACAGAATTTGAAGTCTGTTTCATCCATCGAGCATCCATTGCATCACATCCACATACAACATAAGCAGGCTTCGAACTGCTCATGTGTTAAGTAATGACCAGCAACGCGATCAGGATTCGAACCCGCATTCTGAATACTTGATGATTCCAAACAATAGGCAGGTTTTACCTCAATTATTCCAAGAAGGGGAGTGGGGAAACCACATTAATTGCATCAAAGTTGGTTCAATCCACAGCTAACTTAAGCAGGCTTCGAACTGCTCATTTTTTAAGTAGTGACCAGTGACGCGACCAGGATTCGAACCTGCATTCCTAATTCTTGATGATTCCAAACAACAGACAGGAATGACTTCAACTATTCCGAGACGGAAGGGAGGAAAGTAACCACACTATCGCATTGAAGTTGGTTCAATCCACAGCTAACTTGAGCTGGATTCGAACCCCAAACTTTTTGCTTTTGAAGCTGTCTAAAACTAGATTTAACTCAACCACCAAGATACCAATATAGAATACAAGGGTACAACAATATACAAATTAAGCAGTTTGTATCTTTGAATAAGAAAAGGCAAAAATTCAAGTTTCAGATTGGAATTATCAGCGAGACTAACAGCTGACTTCATTAAAACAGTTTGAAACAACAGAGTGGCCATCTCTGTCTAGTTCCCTCCATCAGCAATGAGATAACTGCACTGTTTCATCCCCCGTGATTGGAATCAGACTATTTTTCTGAAGTGACAATGTGGTTTATGATTGTTTTTGGGCTGGAGAAAAAAGACATCTCCGGAGGAACCTTTTCAAAATGTTGAAAATGGCTCAATCTTCCGAAGAAGGTCCCCTTTTTCAATGTTTCGGCTTCAGGCTGGAAGCACTAAGTTTTAAAAATCATTGATGACGCCTGGGCCAAACTTCATTGAACTGCTTAAAGCAGAAAATATTGCTCAACAATTTTCTGCTTGGCAAAAATGAGCAGCGTACCAGTCACAGATGGTGCATGTGACAGAGTATTTTGGCTGGTAACCTAATTGTGGTAAGAACAGATTTGTTGTGCTTAGCTACTTTTGAGCACCTTGAAATTCGGCCCTTTGCTAAGGCTTGCTTGGAAAAGGCACTAAGTTCTTATAAACTTTCGGCCGATTTATTTGGCCAATTCATGGTTGTTGATGTTTACAGAAATGTTAGCAAAGAGAGAAATCAGCTGTTGCCAGCTTGGTGTTTACACCCCCCCCCCCTTCGAGAATCTGTATCCATTTCACAGCCTTCATATTCTTCTTACATTCAAATGAATGCAACCGAACCGAGGCTGGGGGAAAGAATAGTCTGGTGCCATCGGGCATCAGTATCCATTAATGTGCTGAAGATGGGGGGGAACAAGACAAAGATGGCCGCTGTTGATTTTATGAAATGTGGAAATCTGTCTTACCCAGCCGATGCGTCCGCACGGGCTTGCCTCTCACAGTTGTGGCAGTACTCTTTCCCTTGAACAGTGAAGAAACCTGGGGGTGGTGGAAAATATGTAAGAATTTAAAATACAAGATTGGGGGTTGAACAAAGAAAAATTTACTAGAGCGGGATTTGAACCAACGACCTCCGGTTTAACGTGCCGGGGCTCCAACATCTGAGCTATCTAGCCCTATGTTGGCGGTCTGGTCTCCCTATGTTGTCAATATCTTTGTTCTGGGTGCCAGTCAGAAACCATACAACCCGTAGCTGCCGTGTAGCCAGGGATCACACCCAAGTTTTACGATACAACCTGGGAAGGGGCAGCCAGGGGATCACCTTAAGGGGATGCAACCTTTTTATTTCAAATATCAAGTTATAAACCACAAGGAAAACTGACTGGGTAAATGTATTCCCTTGTGGTTACAACTTGAAAAATGGCCCACCAAAATATTATGGTTTTCTTTTATTTACAGTGAAAAGGGGATCAATAGAATAAGATGAAAGTTTTTAAAATTTTGGATAAAGTTCACCCACAATGTACCAGAGTGTATGGTCTGGCTGCTATCATTTGGTGCTCGATATGGGGCATGGTGTACCCCCCCCCCATTGTGTATTCCTTGTGTGCTTGGAATCTCAGAAATTCTCAAGAGGATTTTAGGGGGGGGGGGGTACTTCTGTACAAGAGGAAGATAGTGTGTTAAAGTATGGGAACATTGGGGGGGGGGAGTATACCCTCTGTCCCATATCGGGCATGGTATAGCTGCTATGATTTTTGGGCAGAGTCAATTTTTATTTAAAAAAACGTGATTTCCAATGTAGTTTTCTCACTAGAAATCAGGGAACCGGACAAAATGGCTGCACTTCGATAGTGAGGCTCGACTGCACTGATACAATGAGATATAAAACATAATATCATCTCACCCTTGTTTTTGAGTGGACTGTTGCACATGTAACAGATGAAGCACTCAGGGTGCAGAGTCTTATCTTTGGCTTTCAGAACGGGTCCACTGAAAAAGACGAGAACAAAAAATTATTGAGTAAAGAGAAAACTGATTATTGAATTAAAATGGTTACAGCAATTCCATGCCAATGTAGACACATCTCTCAGTTCCTACATCCAAAGAACTACAGGTATTATTACAGGATTGGTAAGGGTACAAACGTCATTGTTTAATTTTAGTCTGTAAGCAATACTGATGATGAAGTTCATACTAGAACCATTTTTTTTCCCTGTGAAATATTTCCCTCTGAAATGAAGTTATATTTGAGAAAACTGTATCTAAAAACCTAAAAAAATGCAACAGCTGATTTCGTTTGTGACAACCAAAATTAAGGACAATGTGTTTACATGCTATAAATTGTGCATGTTTTTTTCACTATTTTCTCCTGACTCACACAACGGATTAAGCCCAAATTTTCACAGGTTTGTTATTTCATGTATTGTTGATCACACAAAACATGAACACTGTCTGGGACTATTTTGTCAGCTCTACCAATCCTGTAACTTTTAAGCCAGGATTTAGGGAAAAACATTGTGGTGCTAAACACTTTACTTCTTCCCCCATACAACAACAACAAACTGAATGACCAACCCAACCAACCAAAGTATAGACTGTGCAAGTCTCGTGCGTATTCGAATATTGGGACCCGTTAAAGCGCGTGAGTTTGTTTCCTTCACGCGTTAAAGCATCGTACGTGGGACCAAAGTGGTCCCAAAAATGTTCGAATACGCGCGAGACTTGCACGGTCTATTGACAAAAGTCTATCAATCCCGCATGGACTAAACCGCTCTTGTCCCACTCTCAGTTAAAACTCCTCAAGTATTTTGTAGCTGATTGAGAAAGCAACAATCCCGGCTAAAATCCTTGGGCGACGTGACAATAAACATACCCTCCCCCGTTCCCCTGTTACCCCGCTCAATGTTGTTAATCCCAGATTGAGCGCAGACCGCGCAATGACAACCAACATTGAACGGGGGCAGGGGGTGGGAGCCCAACGTGATTTGGACGGGAATGTAGGGTCTAGGAGGCAAAATTTGGCCAAACAGAAGGACAGCTTCAAGCAAACAGCTGCAATGGATATTATCAGAGCTGGACAATTATTTGAAAGGAAAATCTTTTCTTGGCCTCCCACTGTTCCGTCGAGCGTAAACCGATGGACGATCTTCTTCCAGACAGTTGTTAACACGTTCTCCGAAGTGTGGAACTAGTCAGGGGGCCCTAGAGTTCCTTGAAGAGGAAATACTTACTAGACCTCCCAGTGGGCGAGGTTTGTCTTTTTTCTAATTTTAGACTTGAGGAATCTGAAGGCCCCTTCACACGAGCACCAGTAACAAAGGTCCCCGGGTAATGGGTGCCGGTTGTCTGTCACTTGCCATTATTTAACAAGCTTTCACATGGCCTCTTTGCTAAATTGCTGTCATGTGAAAAGGGCTTTAAAACACAAATTTACCAACAACCCTTGTTTTTTTAGGGGGAGGTGGAGTAAAAGTCATGATTGTTCATTCAATGAACACTTTCTTCTACTAGTGACACGTTCTGTCCATGAGAATAATGATATCACCATAGCAAGGGTCCTTGGTTATGGCACAGTAATCGTTTCACACTATATAGCGTGGTGATTTTAACACGGATGCTATTTTTTTGAGGCGGTCTGGATGTCTGTTAAAAAATAACAAGGGTCCTTGGTTATTATTTAACAATGATAGCTTTCACACGACTGGAATTTGCTATTTTTTTAACATCGATGTGATTTTAGTCAAGATCTCTAATTAAAAATTGTCTGGTGTGAAAGGGCCTTTAGAAGAGATTATTGGGGGACAGTATGAGGTGAAATATTGACACTTGGTACTGTTGGACGATGATGGTGTGATGAAGACCACTATGGTGACCCTTTGGCTATGGAGAGGGTCATCGATAACCGTTCTTTTACCGGTACCATTTGCAAGTTATTGATATTTTCAAGGAATTTGGGTTGGATATGGGTTGGGGTTGGGTTAGAGTTGTGGTTGGGTCGAGTTAGGGGTGAGGTCGGGGTTGGGTTGGCTTAGGGGTGCGGTTGGGTTGGATTAGGGGTCGGGTTAAGTTGGGTTAAGGTTGGTGTTCAGAATGGGAAATGGGAATGACTGGGGTTAAGGTTGGGTAAGGGGCTGCTAGTGGGAATGTGAGTGATTGGGAATAGTGCATGGAATGGAGTTAGGGGGTTGTGTTTGGGGTTTGGCGTTTGAGTTTGGATGGGGTTGGGGTTTTGTTTTGGACGGGGTTTGTGGTAAGGGTAAACTTACACTATTCCCAGGTTGCACCTGAAGCACATGGGTAGCGTAGGTGCTGGCCTCGGCCCGGAATGGGAGGATGCGACTGGTGCTTTGACACTTCTAACACCCACTGGAGCATCTGTAAAGAGAGAAAATGAAAACATTATACATTGTTATTTATATGTTTTGACAGGAAATGACCTCTAGACCAACCTGCACTTATGTTACACTCACCTTTACACTAATCTTTACAGTAACCATTAAACTAGCCATTATACTAAACATTAGACTAACCTTCACACTAAACTTTACCCTAAACATTACATTAACCTTTACACTAACCTTCACACTGAACTTTATCCTAACCTTTACAATAACCTTTACACTTACCTTACACTAACCCTTACACTAACCTTTATACTAACCATTACACTAACCTTCAAACTAAACTTTATCCTAACCTTTATACTAACATTTAACCTAACCTTTACACTAACCTTTACACTAACCTTTACCCTAACTTTTACACTAACCGTTACACTAACCTTTACACTAACCTTTACACTAACCTTTACACTAACCTTTACACTAACCTTTACACTAACCTTTACACTAACCTTTACACTAAACTTTACCATAACCATTACACTAACCTTTACACTTACCTTCACACTAACCTTTACACTAACACTTACACTAACCATTACATTAACCTTTACAATACACTTTACCCTCACTATTACACTAACACTTGCAGGAGTAAACGGACAAGTTTGAAAAAGCGCATGCAGATTTCTAGTTTGCGAAAGACGGAATTGCCCACCACAAACAAATTGTGCACAGTATTTTTCTCAGTTTTCTGTCACCCATCAACAACAAACCAAAGAAAGTTACTGAAATGATTTCATAAAGAAGTTATGTGGAATTATTGATTTACAAAATGTTCTGCTTATTAACTTTCAATAACTGGATCCCGTCTATCCTTTTAAAAATTATTTTTAAACCAGGCATCACTATCTGCATGTTTATTATCCAGGCTTACTCCAACTGTGCCTTTGAATATGTTGTTTAATAAAGATGCATAATTCAAAACCTCTGTGGCAATTACTATCTTCATCTGTTTTTTTTGCCTGAGGCTACGGCCATATCCAGAGGAATTCGATGCTGGAATGTACGAAGCTGGTGCAGCCAGCCTTTCAAGCCGAGATAAAATCCACTTGGATCTGTTAGTACAGCTACCAAAAGTGATGGCAGAGAAGGTGAATAGAAAACCCCACATGGCCAGAACCGATGATAGGAGAACATCAGGGTAACATTTTCCCAAAGTAAAGAGCAATCCTAAAAAGGTGTTTAACCTTGAAACAGGGCAAGTCGGTATCTAGGATAAAATATATGCCAATAATTTCAACTTCCCCGAAAATCCCTAAATTTGCACAAGACTTTTTTGCACACTTTGTGTTATTGTCTGGACCCAACTTCTTGCTTAAAACTTTACAAGAAAGGACTAGGGTAGTGGGCCTGGGTCTCCCCTTGGTCTAGAGGATGAAGAATTGGTCTCTAGATGAAGAAATTCCTAAAATCAGGAAAACATTTCTGACAAATCACAGGCCTGTCAAAGTTACAAAACCTCCTCCAGGGAATTATTGGTGTGTCGTGGCCGAGCGGTTAAGAGCACCAGACTCAAGCAGAGTGTGGGTTCGAGTCCCGGTCGTGACACTTGTGTCCTTAAGCAATCCTTCGGATGGGCCGTACAGCTGTTTGTCCCGTGTGTTGCGTAATGCACGTAAAAGAACCCAGTTACACTTATCGCTAAGAGAAGGGGTTTGCCCCGGTGTGTCTGACAGTGGCTGCTTAATGCGCCCCAGCACCTTGTAAACCCTTAAAAGGTGCTACATAAAATTTGGTCTCATAATTCAAAAATTTCAAAAACCTGTCCTAGAATGTTTCTGTCTGTTCAAGCGCCTTGAGTACCTTATTGGTAGATGTGTCTATACAAGACTATATATTATTATTATTATTTTTTTTTTCCGGGGGGAGGGGTGGGGGGTGGCCTTACCCATTTGAGCCTCCTCCTCTGCAGTCATGCTCTGCAGCATCTTGAAGGAGCGAGACTGAGAACCAGGGTTGATGTATCCACCGTACCTCATCTCCTCATCATCACCTCGGTCGATGTACTGGGCGGGGGCCTGGCCATGGCTGTAGGAGGGCGGCTCTTGGTAGGTCGGGGTGTATGGCTTGGCAGCGTGGCCGTACGTCGGTGTGGACGCTGGCATATCACTTCAAAAAAACCATGTAGAAATAGGTTATTTGTCAGATTATATGTTGATGCATTTTGTTATTTGTTTGGGGGGGGGGGGTCAATGGCAGGAGGTTCAGGAGGGGGATTGAGGGAGAGGGTTGAGGGAGGGGGCTTTAGGAGGGGGATTGGGGAAGAGGGAGGAGGCTTTAGGAGGGGAATTGGGGAGGAGGATTGAGGGGGAGGGGGATTTGAAAGGGAGTTTAGGGAGGGGGCTTGGGGAGAGGGATTTAGGAGGGGGCTATGGAAGGGGGTGGGGGATTGGGGGATTGGGAGGGGATGGGGAAGGCAACTTGGGCGAGGGAATTGGATGAGGAAGTTGGGGAGGGGGCTTGGAGGAGGGGACTTTGAGGAGGGGGACTGGGGAGGGGCTTGGAAGAGGGTGTGGGGAGAGGGGGCTTGGTTGAGGGGGTGGGGAGAGGGGGCTTGGAGGAGGGGGACGGGGAGGGGGACTGGGGAGGGGCTTGGAAGAGGGTGTGGGAGAGGGGGCTTGGAGGAGGGGGTGGGGAGAGGGGGCTTGGAGGATGAGGACTGGGAGGGGGATTTGGGAGGGGGATGGGGAAGGCAGCTAAGGGAGGGGGATTGGGGACGGAATTGGGGAGGGGCTTGGGGAGGGGGCTTGGAAGAGGGGATGGGGAGGGGGCTTGGGGAGGAAGCTTGGGGGAGGGGGCTTGTAGGAGGGGCTTGTGGGAGGGGGAGGGGGATTCGGGAGGGAGATTTGGAGGAGGGGGGCTTAGGGAGGGAATTGGAGGAGGGCCTTGGTGAAAGGGTTGGGAAGTACTAACACTTCACTCACCCTCCAACACGTCCAGCAATCATCCCTTCCGTCTGGCCCTTGAAGCTGTCTGCGATGTTCTCAGACGAGTAGATCCCGACGGGAGAGTTGAACTGCTTGTGGACCACCGTGGCCCGTCCCATCCCAGCGGCGGCCCCTGGACTCGCTGCAAAGGGCTTGGCCGTCGCATTGTGTCCCGAGCCAGGATGGGTGAACGTCTGTAGTGTGACAAGATTTGTTGCAAAGAATTTATAAAAAAACAAGGTCAATCAAACTGACTAACTCCCTGCCAAAACTCACAACTTCAAAAAAAATATTTGAAGCCACTTTTATCTAAATCATCGTTGGGACAATCTGTTGGTTTTCGTTGCAAAGAATGGTTGGTTCGGCCTTGAAGGACGAAAATAGACTTGGCAGTGTAATCAATGCATCAATACAATAACAAGTAATAAACTACAAGGAAAACTGACTGGGTAAACTGACTGAAAAAATTGACTAAAGCGGGACTTGAACCTGCAACCTCCAGAGTAATATACCAGCACTCTACCAACTGAGGTATCCAGCCCTAATGTTGGCGGTCTCCCTATTTTCAATATCTTTGTTCGGGGGTGAAAGTCAGAAGCCATACAATCTGTAACTGCCGTACAACCAGGGATCACACCCAAGTTTACGATACAACCTGGGAAGCGGCAGCAGAGGGATCACCTTAAGGGAATGCAACCTTTATTTTCAAATATCAAGTAGTAAACCACAAGGGAAACTGACTGGGTAAATTTTTAAACAATTCTGGGTTGAGCAAAAACCTGCAGTTCAGATGATTTCATGGGACGTTCAAGGCAGCTTTTACAAAACCCCGATATTGAGCCTTAAAAGGCCTTATACGTTTGGTTATGACTCTGAAAATTAATGGCAATAAAAACTTACTTGGTAAGAAGTACAGCAGCTTTGGATAGTACAATGCATTTTGAGAAACTTTCACTTAGAAATACTGCGGTAATGGAAAAATATATCACTTTTTATCCCAACAAATTTGAATCTGAGAAGCGTTTCTGAAAGTAACGTTTCTCAGATTGTGTATTCAAATTGCAAATTATTCTTCCCGTGTGGACATAACCGCTCCAGATTTTTTGCAATATCTCAAAAACTAACCGTGAGAAAATTTCATTTCAAATGCTACCACCTTTTCAAAAGACATTTTCACAGGTTAGTTTTATGGTATATATCTACAACTGACAACAAACAGTGGGTTCCAATTACCAAACGTATACAATCCCTTTAAGTGGGTCCTTGGCGATCATAAAATGGACTTGCCTGTTTATTGGCTTGTAGTGACACGCTAGTGACTGTAGAATCTGTCTCATCCCTGTTAATCTTTGGCTTCCAAAGAGTGGCCTCACCCCTGTAAATAAAATGGAACAAACCACAGAATGAACTTTGAACTACTTCTCTACATGGAAGGATTGAGAACAAAAATGACACAATGCTCTGGTTTCGTGATTGCAAAAGCCTCAGGTCCTGTTCTAAAGGGATAGGTATGCGGAACTTTTTATTCACTGAAACTCCCTGGTTTCGGGAGTTTAATCATTTCAACAAAAACCTGTTATGCTTCATAACGTTCCACTACTTCCTTGAAAGGTTGTTTTGATGACGTCAAACAACAGACAGCGATTCAAGTTTAAGGTAGTGATAGATTGGTTTTTGTCAACGTAATGATGATTTATAGGCAAAATTATAAAGAAAGATACAAATAAAGGTTACATGTGAAATTTGTGAGCTGAATACAGTGTCTACTTGTTGAGAAAACAGCAAAAAAGTTGCCATTTTCACAAGAATGTCAAATCCATCCACATTTAGCGAGGTGACGGCAGGTAGGCCTACCAACAGCAGATTCTCTGGTCACAGCATTCACGAACGGACACCAACCCTCAGAAATCTGAGAAACGATTTATGTGTGAATAATTTCTCAGACCCATTTTTGGGGGGTGAAAAATTACCCAAACCATATTACTTCAAAGGGAGTGCTTCCTCAAAATAGTTTATATCATCAACAGCTGCAGTGTTTCCTTACCAAGTAAGTTTTGACGGTCATTAATTTTGGAGTATTTACCAGTCGATGACCCTCCCTTTAAGTTAAGACTTTGGTGTAAAAGAATTATTGGTTACTAAACAAAAGGAGGTCACAAAAGTTTGAATGAAACTTCCCAAGATTCCAGAGATCGGAGAGGTCTCTTCATTGTTGAGACAATAAATCTCTTGACCTTCCAAGGCAAATATCCATGGGTCTTGTGATGTGTTTGGTGCCCCTTCTCTTAATTCCTTTCGTGGACAGTTTTTACGTGCTACATCCTCTACCAGTAACTAATGCGTATTTGAAATGTCTTTTTTATGTACTATTTCCTTGATTATTTTATTTTATTTTATTTATTTATTTTATTTTAAAGTTTTATTTCTTAATAGTTTTTTCATTTATTGTCAATATTCTTTATTTTTTATTTTATAATTTAATGTATTTTAAATATATTTATAATTATTTGTTATAGTCACATTTGTGCATGCTTACTCGTTTCTTTTTCCCTTGTGTTTTATTTAATTTGTATTTGTTGTTTTTTTGTTATTTTTGTATTTCCGAAGATGTTTTTATTTTATTGGTTAATTATAAACATCATATATATATATATATATAGGCTATATGAATTTGTTGTATATTACCCTTTCCTGTAGTTGGCGGCTCGTCCGCTGTTGGTTTGGTCAATAAATAAATAAATAAATAAATAAATAAATATAGTTACAGAGGAATTATGCTAACAAACTTTCTCAATCACCACAAATTGAAAACTAGAGGGTTGGACCTTTTGGTCTGGTAAAGCAGTTTGCAACAGCAAACTCTATTTTCTCAATAATTTCAGCCGTAACTTTCTTGATAAAACATGGAGGACTTGAATAATTGTGCACTGAGGCCATTAAACAAACGGATGTTTGTTCCTTTATGGTTGCCCCTTTAAACACCAAAGTTGCTCCTTTAAAGACCAAGGTTGCCCCTTCAAGTAGTGATAAGATGCTGACCCCGAGGTCAAACATCATGTAACTTGGAATTGAACTCAAGGCTGGGTTGGTTTCAGTTTGTGGTATGGCGATACCAGCCTAGATACCAGCCTAGGCGTTTTAACAAGTACACATTCCAAGCTGTTTTTAGGAATTCCAACATCATCCACACGGTGTGGTTAAGTGTTGTGTCTAACCATTCTATATGGTCTAACTATGGTCTAACCATTCCAGAGTTGAACTACATGTACATGGAGGTATCTAGAATTAGAATCTGTGGAGGAAGGACCGGATATGAAAATGTTGATCCTTTTTTCGAAATTGTGGGTGGGTGGGTCAAAAGAAATAACTGAAAATCAAAATTCAGTTTTCAAATAAAAATAACAGAAGAACTGTCTGTGTAGTTTCATTGTTAGCGGTCGAGCTTGTTTCGATAGCTGACCTCCGCCCCGGATGGGGAGATGGGGAGGGGTTTCTCTTCGGTTTCAATGAGAAAAGTTGCCAGCTGGAAGCCAGAAAAAGAAACTTTGCTTAAGTAACGGATTAAGCCCAAATTTTCACCGGTTTGTTATCTCATGTGTATGGTTGATCACACAAAACATGAACACTGTGTGCAACTATTACATCTGGGCCCAATTTCATAGAGCTGCTTAAGCACAAAAAGTAGCTAAGCACAACAAAGTTATGCTTACCAGAACAGGGTTACCAGCCAAAATACCATGTCACATGCACAATTTATGACTGGTATCCTGCTCATTTCTGCAAAGCTGAAAATTGTTAAGCAACATTTTCTGCTTAAGCAGCTTTATGAAATTGGGCCCAGCTCTACCAATCCTGTATATTAAGTGAATAGTACAAAAGTGGGTTTATAGTCTTAGCCATAGGGGTTGTCTTTTGGGCCTGGGCTTGGGGGGGGGGGGGTGGTGTAGCGACAAGGAGGGTGTGAGACCCCCCCCCCCTCCAACATTTTTTTCTACGTCAGCATTTGAGGCTCAGTTGGCAAAATGAATTAAGCAGAACAAGGGCATCCAGACTTAAATTCAATCAATCTTCCAACTTCAAATCATTATTGTTTGCTGAGCTCTATGACATTATTGAAGACAGTTAGGGTTATATAGGATATGAGGCATTGCATGGTGAGGTATCAATATATTTATTTGGTTTGCGGTAACACCATGTGTGTATCTACTTGCCAGGTAGAGTTTGTTCTTAGAGAACTGTCTTGCTTAATTCTACTACCGCGGAGTAGATTGTTCGGGTGTTCGGGAGACTTCTCAGTTCTGAAAAGAACTGTCCTGTTTATTAACTATTACCTGGGCGGAAGGTATAGAATTAGGCTGGGACTACTACTTTAGCTAGTCGAAACGTTGAGACCAATCCAAGAACTGACTCCGCGGTAGTACAGTTAATTACGATCCTATAAGCTAAAGTAGTAGTCCCAGCCTAATTCTATACCTTCCGCCCAGGTAATAGTTAATAAACAGGACAGTTCTTTTCAGAACTGAGAAGTCTCCCGAACACCCGAACAATCTACTCCGCGGTAGTAGAATTAAGCAAGACAGTTCTCTAAGAACAAACTCTACCTGGCAAGTAGATACACACATGGTGTTACCGCAAACCAAATAAATATACAGTTAGGGTTGCAAGATGGGCACGCTAGTTTTCTTGAGATACTGTGGAGAATATTTCTAATCGATGAGTTGGCAAACTGGCCTCTATACCATGTATCCACTCCAGAACGGAAATGCCATTCGCCAAATTGGCTTCCATGACACCCTCCCAAAGAAGATGCCCTTGCTCTGCCCCTGCTTTCAGGACACCCCAAAGTTTTGGCACCAGCTCTACTTTACATGTGTACATCGTACATGTAGGTCTACAAGTTTTGTGTGAGCAATTGGAAGGTCCTTTTGACTGCTATTGTGGACGGCCTTCAAGTTCAGCAAGAACTGTGCAAGGCCAGACATGCATTTCTGTACAGCTGAAAAGAAAGGAAACGAAACTGCGTGCAGCGTTTTTAATAGCGCTAAAAAAAAGGGGGAAAAGGGGAAGAAATAAAAAAAGATAAGGGAAATCAGGTGATCAGCTGAAAATTTGCGTGCCTGGGAAAAAGGTGGCCTCTTTTCAGTATTGACTTTTATGTTAATTTCTTGTTCCAATACGAAATATCAAAGTACAATCAAGAACAGAACATTGTAACCTCTATTGGATTGTACAAGCCATACTTTGCAATGTGCAATGTGTGTATAACATTGTTTCACTGTTCAAGGGTGTCCTTTTCAAGTCTTGAGAGCGAGACTGGGCTAAGGTCTTGAGAGCAAGACTAGGCGAAGGTATAGAGAGCAAGACTATGCTAAGGTCTTGAGAGCAAGACTAGGCTAAGGTCTTGAGAGCAAGACTAGGCTAAGGTATTGAGAGCAAGACTAGGCTAAGGTATTGAGAGCAAGACTAGGCTACAGTTTTGAGAGCAAGACTGGGCTAAGGTCTTGAGAGCAAGACTAGGTTTAGGTATTGGAAGCAAGACTAGTCTTGAGAGCAAGACTAGGCTAAAGTCTTGAGAGCAAGACTAGGCCAACAGATGTTCCTCTGTTTATTTTGAGGTTAAAGGCCTCACTGTTACAACATGACATCATCTTAAATCATCAATCCTCCCTTTTTCAAATAAATAAATTATTTCCACTCTTCCAGAGAGTGGTTCTAGTCTGACTCCATGGTAAGATTACACCAGAAGGAAGTCTCTTTTCCTTTCACTTGGTGTATCCAAACCTATGCATAAAATAACAAACCTGTGAAAATTTGGGCTCAATTGGTCATCAAAGTTGCAAGAAAATAATGAAAAAGAACCCCCAAACACCCTCGTTGCACAGAATCGTGTGCTTTTAAATGCCTGAGAAAGGCTTCATGCCTGAAGCCTTTCTCAGATTCAAATTTCTCAGATTCAAAATTACCTCTTTCTCTAAAACTACACTCCTTCAAAGGGTGTCGTCGTGTCTAACAATGTTTTATAATATCAACAGCTCTCCAGTGCTCTTTACTAAGTAAGTGTTTATGATCATTAATTTTTGGAGTAATTACCAAAGGTGTACCCTCCCTTTAATTATTTTTGTTTCAGTATTTGACTACCGAATACCTGTCATGAGTCACTTCTTCACTTTTTTTCCCCACACATTGACGAAGCGTAGGCACAAGAGTCTTTACAAAGAGATTTATCAAAAGTGAAATTGTCATCGGCCGCGGAACGGACGACTCACTGAATAATCAAAGCAGACAGGATGAGTCAAGCTTGCCTTGAAAACGAAATGTACAATTACAGCAAACCAAATAGAAACCATGATTGATTTTGATGTATGAAATATACGTTATGTAGCCTACATGTACATGTACATGTATGTTTGTGCATTGGCACGTGACGTGTAACAGACACTTTCATTGGAATTTATTTGAAAAGATTCTGTCAACTGATTCGTAATACATATAAAATATAACCCAAATAGTCAGACAGGGGGGGGGGGGGTGTCTCTGGGGGTATTTTGGTCACCCTTTATTGATTCTGGTCAGCCAAACATAACAAAAAAATGCTTACCAGAATAGGGTAACCAGCCAAAATACCATTTCACATTCTGTGATGGTATCCTGCTCAATTTTGCTTAAAAGCAAAAAATTATTAAGTAGTAAACCACAAAGGCATATTAGGGCTAGATAGCTCAGTTGGTTGAGTGCCGGCACGTTAATCCGGAGGTCGCAGGTTCAAGTCCAGCTCTAGTCAATTTTTCTTTGATCAACCCAAAATGACAGAAAAATTATCAGCAATATTTTCTGCTCTAAAGCAGATTTATAACATTGGGCCCTAGGTGTAGAAACAGCCTGGTATATACAGCTGGATGAGATTTTGACAAGGTGAAAATTCCTGAAATAGGGAAAAGGGCTGTAGGAATTCAGATGTGAAGATTGAATTAGGATTACAGATGGTTTTAACATATAATTTTATGTCACTGGATGGTTTCAGTTTCCACTCCAATCCATTGCAGAGTTGTACAGATGTCAAGATTGTTGTTATGTGTACTTCTACAATGTACAGTGTCTGATCATGGAGGACTTCCTTCCTCCATGGTCTGATAGACATGGATTGACAATAAATTATACATATTTTTCACACATTATATTCAGGGATGAGATTTTGACGCGTGAAAATTCCTGGAAAATGGTTTTCTGGCCTGAGTTCCCCCGCATTCTAGACCCAGAACCCACCTCCCACAATTCAAGAGGTTTACAGACTCTGTGCATCACCAGAAATACAACACTACAGATTTTGACACAATGTGGACTATTTCTTGCTCCCTTTGGTGATCGCTTTACTTCTTTCAAGACAATCTGAAAGGCTCAAGGAGATTTTGAGAAAATCCTGAAATCAGGAAAAATCCTGAGAAATCACACGCCCGATATACGGGTATCTGGGTGTTTTTTAAACTGCAAAAATGCTTTGAGTGAAACACTTTTTTTTCCAATTCACATCACGATGGGAAACTCTTTTTCCGTATCCTACCGGACACAATTTGAAGGTAACTGAACATGGTTGAATGAGTAAAACACACATTTGTTGTCAGTTTACACGAATTGCCAATTTGACTGTGCAAAAATTGGGAGAACCATTGACAATGTGATTTCGTGGCAGGAAACAGGGTGTATGTCTTCACATTGAAAAGTTGTAATTCTAATTTGTACTATTTTGAAAAGTGTCTTGTGTCTTTGTATCACACAGGGCTTGCCTTTAAAGGCTCTGAACACGTTTGGTAATTGTCAAAGACCAGTGTTATCACTTGCTGTATCCCAACATTCGCATAAAATAACAAGCCTGTGAAAATTTGGGCTCAATTGGTCGAAGTTGCAAGAAAATGATGAAAGGAAAAACACCCTTGTTGTACAAATTTGTGTGCTTTCAGATAGGAATAAAAACTTCTCGCAAGAAGTTTTTATTATTTTAGTGAGAAATTTCTTTCTCAAAAACTACGTTACTTCAGAGGGAGTCGCTTCCTACAATGTTTTATAACAGCTCTCCATTGCTTGTTACCAAGTAAGTTTTTATGCTAAAATATATTTTGAGTAATTACCAAACGTGTACAGTGCCTTTAACTACCAGCAATTCTTCAGTAAATTTAACAGGTCCAGGAGCAATGCCATTCCCTATATTATTTATTTACTTAAAACACTTTCCAATTGATTTACTGCTTTTTGGGGGTGCTTTTTGTTACTGTTTATATTTTTTCTGCCCAAATGTAAATATTTTCCCTTTTAGGAATTAAAAAAAAAATTGTCTTCATATGTGTCTAGTGCACGTTTACTGTCTTTTCTGTGTTGTCTGCTTTTATGACCAGCTTTCCTTGTATCTTTTTGACTCAATGTACACAATGTTTGCAATTCAGCCCTCGGCTGCTGTGTGACACTTTTAATGAATAAACCAACAATTAATGAATGAATGAATGATGTAAAAATGTCAAAAATAATAATTTGAAGAAAAAAAATACATAGATGATTAAGAGAACATCTGTTTGAAATTACAAATCTGAAAACTGTCCCTCTTTAATTTATGAATGGTCGCCAAGGGGAATGCGGTTTCATTTGCCATGTATCTTGATTGGCTAATAACGTGAGTCATGACTGATGATGACCAATCAAAGTTCAAGAGGGATGAATTTGAGACAATATAACTGTCATGCCTCAATAAATCAAGGGAATTAGAGGGAATCAAATTCACGATTGTTATGACTCACGAGAATACTTTTGTAAATTATTCTTGTTTGATTCAATGTAATTTGTTACCGAGGACAGTCATTTATAACTATGATTTGTGTGTTTTTAAAAATAACATTATTTGACATGTACTCAAAACAAGAAAATATTTAGTATATAATTATAAAGGCCAAATGAAATTGATCATCTTAAAGAAAAGAAGTAAAGCACTTTTAGCAGGAATTACCTTTGGTAATTACTTCAGAAATTAATGACCATCAAGAGTTACTTGCAAAGAGCAGCGGAGAGCTGTTGATATTATAAAACATTGTGAGAAACAACCCCCTTTGAAGTACTGTAGTTTTAGAGTAAGAGGTAATTTTTCACCCACGAATTTGAATCTGAGTAAAGCTTCAGGTATGAAGCCTTTCTTATTTTTATTGCAGCAATCAAAAGAAGTTGATAGGAAAGTGCGTACTAATCCCAGACAAATCGTGTAACCATTTAAAAAAATTCTTTACACTAAATCCTGACCATTGAATGTATAGGACTCCGCACTAATGCTAAAAATAGAAGCTAGACCTACTTGGATCTCAGACAAACATGTCAAATTTTACCAACATGGGCGTGCACACATTCCCAAGTTTTATGTTTACTTATGTCTACTGTACGACGAGCGCAGTTTGGTGCGTTGATGATGCGGTGATTGCATAAGTGGTGGAATGTTTGTCTGACAGCCGGGTATTTTGAGCCAAAAACGGAGTGCAATTTGATGAAATAATTTGTACTGGTTGGTCGGATGGTGTGTTTATTTAAAAACCAGACCATGGGAGGGAACTAATTTACTCTTCCATGAAAACAAAGACAAGCTTTCCCTTTAAACATCTTAATGAAATAAATCTAGGATTTTGATCTTAACTATCCATGGCAGTTCTTTGTGCAAAGATCATTTATACACCATTAGCCAAACAGAAGCATACATGTTTCAAAACCGTTTCGCCAATAAAGGAGGAAATGGATGAGTTATTGTTACATAAACAGGATCCCGATCTTCCTGAGAAATTCAATGGCCTTTGACTTCATTATTCAGTCTTCAGTTTGGTTTGGTGTTAAGTTTCATCAATCATGCATGATCTAAACTTCTGTCATGCTCTCTTCTAAAAAGCCAGGACAGAAAAGCAAAAATGAAGTTTCTGTGGCATTTGACAGTGAGAAACCTAACCAAAAAATATGACCTTGGAAAAACTTCTGCATACAGAGGACCTTTCCAATAAAAGTTTGTAACTGAATAAACCAAATATTTGAACCAAGAAATGTTTGGGAACCACAAGTATTACAGCATAACTGAGAAACAAGTCTCACACAAATAGCACAAAACTAAAAAGACGTTTCTGTCGCTTTCATCGACGTGAAACATTAACAACATTTTTGAAAACTATTATAACAGTCATATTTTCTGGTTATTAAATATATTAGGCAGGATTGGTAAAGGATAAAAAACATCATTGTTTAATTTAAGTCTGAAAGTGAAAGCTTACTGATTATGAAGTTCATATAACATGTAGAACCATTTTTTCTGTGAAATAATTCCCTCTGAAATGAAGTCATATTTAACAAAACTGTATCTGAAAACCTAAAAAATTGTGTTTACATGCTGAAAATTGTGCATGGTTTTTCACTATTTTTTCCTGACTCACACAACTGATTAAGCCCAAATTTTCACAGGTTTGTTATTTCATGTATATGGTTGATCACACAAAACATAAACCTGTCTGCAATTATTTTGTCAACTCTACCAATCCAGTATATGATATCTTTAAAAAGACGTTTCTGTCGCTTTTATCAGCCTAAAACCCGAGTGAAATTTTTGAAAACTATTAAAACAGTCACATTTTCTAGTTATTAACAACACTAGATCCAGTAACAACATGCACGTCCCATTCGCACGCACATCATACATTTTAGTTATTTTAAACAACACTAGATCTAGTAACAACATGCACGTCCCATTCGCACGCACATCATACACCGACATCCAATACTCTCCGTTACTATGGTCCTCGTCTTTGGAATTCGGTTGACCAGTCTATCAATGCCTCATCCTATGTGGCTAGGTTCAAAACATCTTATAAAAAGTTCCTTATTTAAGTTTTTTGCATACTTTGTCATTATCATTTTCTCCAGTAGTTTATTCGTCTGTCTGTCTGTCTGTCTGTTTGTTTCGTCTTTGTATTGTCCGAAGCATGTACCCTCCTAAGCATTGTAGAGTGTCGTGGCCGAGCGGTTAAGAGCATCGAATTCAAGTTCTGATGGTTAGTCATCAGGTTGTGGGTTCGAATCCCGGTCATGGCACTTGTGTCAATGAGCAAGACACTTAACTATATTGCTTGTCTTCACCCAGGGGTATTAATGGGTACCTGCAAGGGTAGAGGTTGATATTGTGTTTGAAAAAGACTTCGGAGCGCTACGGCAGCTCGGGGCTGTATACCCCCCAGGGAGCTGAGAAAGGTTAAAGGAATGTTGTTGGCCCAATGACCAGGGCACTAATGTAAAGCGCATTGATACGTTTATTGTAAAATGTGCTAAATAAGAACTTGTTATTTATTACCCTTAGTTTATGAATTTTGTTATGTAAAGGCAAGCTGCTATAAGCTACCTGGCTTATTTTGGGCCTTGCCTCCACACGCTTTCCCGCTTGTTCATTCTTATTCTGTTTTTTATATATGCATTACAATGTAGTTCTGTAATTTGTGGAAATTTGTTAGTGGAAATAAATGTGAATTGAATTGAATTGAACCACCTCCGTCCGTCCGTATTATACCATAGTCAATTCCTTCACCTTGATCTAAAATCCTTTTCTCGGCTGATATTGAGAAGGGTTTAAGGACATTTTCGGCATGCCTTGCACCTGATTATTTTACCAGTCTAAATTTATCCAGAGAGAAATCAAACGAAACAGATCTGTGCAATGTGATACTTGTATTTATTTACTGAGCAAGTGGGATGGAAACGACCTGGGTCCAATTTCATAGAGCTGCTTAAGCACAAAAAGTAGCTAAGCACAATAAAATTTTGCTTACCAGAATATGGTTACCAGCCAAACTACCATGTCACATGTACAATTTGTGACTGGTATCCTGCCCATTTCTGCTTAGCAGAAAAATATTAAGCAATATTTTCTGCTTAAGCAGCTCTATAAAAATTGGGCCCTGGGCCCAATTTCCCTGGGCCCAATTTCTTAGAGCTGCTTAAGCACAAAATATTGCTTTAAAAATGTCTGCTCATGAGCAGGATACCAGTGACAGATTGTACATGTGACATGGTAGTTTGGCTGGTAACCATGTTCTGGTAAGCATAATTTGGACGTGCTTAGCATATTTTTGTGCTTAAGCAGCTCTTTGAAATTGGGCCCCAGGGCCCAATTTCATGGCTCTGCTTACCGCGGAATTCTGCGCTTACGTATCATAGAGTTGTGTGCTACAAGGGCTCCTACGCAGAATTCCGCAGTAAGCAGAGCCATGAAATTGGGCCCTGGTTCCTAAA
Source organism: Plazaster borealis (assembly GCA_021014325.1). Classification (NCBI taxonomy): domain Eukaryota; kingdom Metazoa; phylum Echinodermata; class Asteroidea; order Forcipulatida; family Labidiasteridae; genus Plazaster; species Plazaster borealis. The sequence continues at coordinate 14,162,582 of CM037468.1, read as the reverse complement.
AGATTCGAGGGAACTTGGTAGAGATGAAAAAAACAAAAATGATAGATAGGGATGTGGGAAACAAATGTCGCTTGGTATGGTAAGTTGGTATTGGTCATAAAATGGAAAATTAATACTTGTCTATTGTTGGTTTTTTTTAAATCTCAACAACTTACAAGGTATAAAGTTGGTTTTAGCAGTACATAATCCTGAAAAAAAAATGGTGTGTGAAACTCTGTTTTTTTAGATGAGGGTGACTGTTTGCATTCAGACTATAACAGATTTTAAATTGCACGGCGGTTGATATAATGAGCAAAGAAATACTAAACAATCTAGTATCTGTTTTCTTGGAAAAAATTAGTGTCCCGAAATATATTTGTTAATAAAATTGATCTTGTTCTTTGTGTTTCCAACTTCTTGTGGTCAGACCAGCCTCCTCCCTCCAACCCCCCCCCCCTCTGTCTTCCTATTCATTGTTTACCCCTTGCCTTGTCTGTTTGCTCTCTGCCTCTATTCATGTATTTCCACTTGAATGCTTTTGTTTTATATACCTGTTCATGTGTGTTTGAGAAAGACTCTGCTAGGGTCGAAACGTCAGGCCATAAACTATTTTTTGCATTAATAAAATTGTCACAGACTTTGTTTTCACATGCAGAGAGTTTAAATATCTTACACTGTCAGGGGCAAAAGTCATTGCTGATTAAAAGGTCTGAATCTAGGATCCAAGTTTTAGGAGGTAAGTTGAAATGATGGCATTTCCACCTTTTGGTAACCCCTGGAGTTTTAGATTTCAAGGAGCTTCTGGGAACGGTATCCTCAGTGCTAGAGAATTAGATCAAAGAGCAGGATTTCTGTAGGCTACATAAAATAAAACAATTTTGAGCATCCTTTTTTGTTGGGGGGGGGGGAAGGGGTGTGTGCGGGAGGGTGTTGTTGTTTTTAGGGTTTTTTTACATGGCAAAATATGAAATAAGAAATAAAGAAATCATCACAATCACTAAAAGGCAGAGGGTTTGTGTGATTTTGATGTTTTTTAAATTGTTTTGTTAACCCATTTAACTCCTAGATGACATTTTCTGTAAACATTTTCAAAAAACTAAAACGCAGTGTAGCCTAAGTAAATATTTGAAGAATTGTTCTTGCTTTTGCCAATATGAATAACCTTTCTTCAAACATCTTTTACAACCTTTAGATTTTGAAAAAATATCAGCTGAAAAATATGGGAGTTGAAAGGGCCGTTTTTAAGGGGAAAAAAAAAGAAAGAAAAAAAAAGGGGGGTTGGGGGTTTTGTAGGGTCGGGCGGGGACGATCAACAATTTTTTTTTTTAATGTGGCCTTATCTGCAAGAAAATAACAGCTATTTGCAATCCCCTGTTAGACACAACAGTCTGATAAAAAAATCTAGAATCTCTAATCCCTACCCTGGACTGTACTGTACTTTCTTCCCCAAAACAAAAAGCTGTTTAATTAAAGGGTATTGGTTCTAATATATTTGATTTCTTTTTCTGAATCTTGATGTTGAGTGGAGAGAAAAAAAAAAAAAAAAAAAAAAAAATGGAGTCTTCTTTTTAGTTGGTGATGTCCTTGTAGTACACTTGATGTCCCAACGACAAGTTCAAATTTAAAGGTATTATACAGGATTGTTAGAGGCACTGAACACGCTTGCAAATTGTCAAAGACCAGTGTTCTTCCCAACATATGCATAAAATAACAAGCCTGTGAAAATTTGGGCTCAATTGGTCATCGAAGTTGCAAGAAAATGATGAAAGAAAAAACATCCTTGTTGTACAAATTTGTGTGCTTTCAGAAAGGAATAAAAACTTCTTGCAAGAAGTTTTTATTAATGTTTTATACTATCAACAGCTCTCCGTTGCTTGTTACCAAGTAAGTTTTTATGCTAATATTTGTTTTGAGTCATTACCAAACGTGTACGATACCTTTAAAGGGTATTGGTTCTAATATATTTGATTTCTTTTTCTGAATCTTGATGTTGAGTGGAGAGAAATAAAATAATAAAATAAAAACAATTGAATCTTCTTTTTAGTTGGTGATGTGCTTGTAGTACACTTGATGTAGGACAAGTTCAAATTTAAAGGTATTATACAGGATTGTTAAGGATAAAAAGCATCATTGTTTTTTATTTGATTATGAAGTTCACACACTGGAACCAATTTTTGAAATGAAGTCAGATTAGAGAAAACTGTATCTGAAAACCTGAACAAATGCAACAGCTTATTTTGGTTGTTACCACCAAAATTAAGGACAATGTTTTAACATGCTAAAAAATTGTACATACTTTTTCACTATTTTCTTCCAACTCACACAGCGGATTAAGCCCAAATTTTCACAGGTTTATCATATCATGTATATGGGTTGATCCCACAAAACATGAACAGTGTCTGCGACTATTTTGTCAGCTCTACCAATCCTGTATAATACCTTCAACCCTTCTGTTCTTTAAGATGTGTTTAGACTGGTATGCTGGGCACTGCTGTCTTCCACAACCATAAATGGTTAGGCCTTTATTGGTTGAATTGCTTCTCTGACTTTGGTCACCGTGTCGGGAGGATTGTCATCCTCAGACAGGGCGGGTACTAACTGGGGCAGAATTTAAAGAGACAGTTCAACCTTCAGTGATAAATTCCTTTAAAGGGAAGGCACACTTTTGTTTATGGAAGAGTTACCTAATGTCTAACCTCTATAGGTTCCAATGAACCCGCTATACAAACACCCCTGTTAAATTTTCATAAAACTAGGGGGTCATGTTTTTAGAGCTTCAGCAAAAACAACAAATGTTCATCACAGTATGTCAGGGACTTTGAGCACTTTCAAGTCAGGCTGATTTCGATTGTGACAACTGTGATTGTGATCTTAGGGGCCTTCAAATGCCATTTCCTCGACTTCGACAGTATTTCAAACAGAAATATTTCTTAGGGGGATTAGTTCTGGAACTTAATACTTTCTGAGAGTTTAAATCGAGTGTGCTATGTTTATTGAAAACAACAGCATGGGAATGGGTTTAACACAATTTTCTCTTCCAAAAACCCGCCCCCCCCCCTCCCACAATGAAGACCTTTCTTTTGAAATGGAAACCTCTTAAACTTTACGGCGTCATAAATTTGAAAGAGTAAGTAAAATATTTTTCAGTGTTAACTGTCTACACTGGCTGAATGACAAGTAAAAGTAAACATTGCTCAAACTGCTGGTGTCTTGTCGGGGAATTTACGACTCTGTTTTTCCAGCAAGTAAGGCTTGAAGGTGAGTAAATGATGTGATGAACCTTGTACAGGTTTCACTTGTCTTAATAAAGGTATTAGGATTGGTAGAGGTGACAAAATAGTTGCAGACAGTGTTCATCTTCCCCCAAATCCTGGCTTAAAGGCCCTGTACACTATTGGTAAGACCGAAAAACACAAATGTTCACAGATTCACACATAACATTCGCGAATGCTGTGGCCAGAGATGCAGTTGGTACCCGCTGTCAACATCGCTAAAGGTGGACAGATTTGAAGTTCTTGTGAAAATACCGTGACAGTTTTGTTGCTGTTTTCTCAGCAAGTAGACACTGTATTCAGCTGAAACTTTCGCAGGTGACTTTTATTGTGTCTTTCTTGATAATTTTGCCTATAAATCAGCATTATGTTGACAAAAACCAATCTATGATACCACCTTAAGGAAAAACTAAGTTAGCAATTTATACCTCTGGAGTTTCAGACTGAGATTGCCTGTGGCATTCTTGATGTGGCTCTGAGCGTCCAGATGAGTCAGTTTGTCCGTCTCCGTGCCGTTGATTGAAAGAACGCAATCGTTGGGAAGGATACTGCAGTTGGCCGCCTTACCACCAGGGGTCACCTGTGAGAGGTCAAAGGGCAGATGGTACATAAGATTAATATTAAATTAATGGCAACTTAGGCTGTCATTACCCATGGTGCATCTCAGCGACTCCTTTGTCTTGATCACTGTTGAGTGTTTTTCATGAGTTTGGTTAGCAGTCAGGCCTGATGCCTCGTTTTTTAAAGGGCAAGGGCACCTAGGCATTTTCTCCTTGAAAGGGCACCTCTACGAGGAAATTTCTATTCGAACATTTCAAGGGGCACCAAGACCTATTCCAACTCAAACAAAAAGGTCAAAGTAAAGGTCACGTCCTGAATTGAAGTTTGCCTAATGTTTTCCATGTTAAAGGTATCGTACACGTTTGGTAATGACTCAAAACAAATATTAGCATAAAAACTTACTTGGTAACGAGCAACGGAGAGCTGTTGATAGTATAAAACATTGTGAGAAACGACTCTCTCTGAAGTAACGTAGTTTTGAGAAAGAGGTAATTTCTCACTAAAATAATAAAAACTTCTTGCAAAAAGTTTTTATTCCTATCTGAAAGCACATTTATGTGCAACAAGGGCGTTTTTTCTTTCATCATTTTCTTGCAACTTCGATGACCAATTGAGCCCAAATTTTCACAGGCTTGTTATTTTATGCATATGTTGGGATACACCAAGTGAGAATACTGGTCTTTGACAATTACCAAACGTGTTCAGTGCCTTTAACATAGTATCTAAGTTTGCAAAAAATAGCAGTTAATGGCCTGACGTTTCGACCCTAGCAGTGTCTTTAAGTTTCCTTTTTAGCCCTTCGAGAAAGACTCTGCTAGGGTCAAAACATCAGGCCATTAACTACTATTATTTCCATTTATACCATATATAGGTCCTTTTGGTTGGTAAGCAGTTTGCAACAGCTAAATTCTGTTTTCTTTACTTTTATTTAATTTTACCAGAACAAAATTGTGTACAAAAATTAACAACATCAGCCATGTCTGGTCGTATGGCGATGATTATACAGAAATGAATGGTCTCTAAAGGGCTAATGTAACTAATTTTTGAAGAGTTTCCTGTTGACATCTGTACTAGTTTGAATGTTTTCATGACGCACCTGTACCATATGTGCCTGTTTTGATGTGAACAAACTGACTGCAATCATTGAAGCGCTACAAAGGTTACTTTCACTCCCACGACCCTTCCTTTATTATTGTTGTCTCATCATCTCATGCGACTTAAAAGTTACAGAACACTCAATGAGTCCCCACCAGGTACCCCTTTCTTCTTGGTACCCAATGCCACTCCCTTAATAGACCCAGATCAAAGTATTGTTGAACCCCAACGACCCCCTTAGGCGCTGGACAACAGCCTGACAATACTGCATAGACCAGGGGTCATGCAGAGAAACTGAAAGGGCTAGCTCATGGTTCAATTGAAAAGGTTATCCCTCAAAACTGGAAGCTTTTTTGAGGGGAACAAGGGCCTGGACAAGAGGCCCTCTGTGTGCCTTGCCAAAGGGGGTAGGGGATTTGCATTTCTAGAGACAGTACACACGTATCTAGAGGTGGTTTTACTTTAAAATAAATTCTCAGAAGGAGAATGCTCTGCTGAGGTCTCAGAGTTCGTCTAAACCGCAAACAAAACTAACAAAACCTGTCTGAAATAGCAAACCTTTACTTCCCAGAAACTTTCTAAGCCAGTATCAGTTCTTTCCCCAAGCAATTTCCAAAGAAAAATTGGTGGACCTACGTGTAGATTCACATTAGAACTGGTAACCCTTGCAACACATTATAATTGGTAACCCTTGCATTTTGCAACGTCCTAGAAATTAGCTACCCCTGCTTTGGAGTAGAGTTTAAAGGGTGTGTACAACATTGGTAAGAATGAAAATATAAATGCTCACAGATTTGCACATAACTCACATGGTATAAAGATGGTCATGGTAGAAAACTTCCCTTGAAATAGTTGCGCTTGAAATGCCATAGTTTTTACGAAATGAGTAAAATAATAGTATTTATCCTGCAGGATAAATTCCGATGTTTGAAAAAAAAGTTAAAACACATAAGGGGTTTTTCACTGTTTTCTCATGACTCCAAAGACCGATTTAGCTTAAACTTTCACAGGTTTGTTATTTCATGTATATGTTGGGTCACATCGAGTTTGGATACAGGTCTTTGGCAATTACCAATGTTGTACACACCCTTTAAGAGAGATTACCCCAGGGTAAGTGTACTGAGTGTTCATTTTCCCCCAAAGAAAAACTTGTATCAGTTGCAAAACGAACATGGGGTTTAAAGGCACTGAACACGTTTGGTAATTGTCAAAGACCAGTGCTCTTACTTGGTGTATCCCAACATAAAATAACAAGCCTGTGAAAATTTGGGCTCATTTGGTCATCGAAGTTGCAAGAAAATGATGAAAGAAAAAACACCCTTGTTGTACAAATTTGTGTGCTTTCACTCAGAGGGGAATAAAAACTTCTTGCAAGAAGTTTTTATTATTTTAGTGAGAAATTACCTCTTTCTCAAAAACTACGTTACTTCAGAGGGAGTCGTTTCCTACAATGTTTTATACTATCAACAGCTCTCCGTTGCTTGTTACCAAGTAAGTTTTTATGCTAATATTTGTTTTGAGTCATTACCAAATGTGTATGATACCTTTAAACCTCTGCTGGTATTCCCTGTTGTTTTTTTCCTGGGAAACTGGCAGGGTTGTGTGATAAAAGGCTTTCTGATAAACACCACTCAATAATAAAAAAGATCCCCTTCACCTCCAACCTTTATAATAACACAATTAATCCAGAGATAATAATGTTGCCCTAACTGGCAAAACCAATCCAATCAGTAACACTTCCTAAAAAGCATGTAATGGATTTATGACCCAGTTGTTATCTCCGCCAATATAACTGCACAAATCTCATGGCTAAACATGTGTACATAACAGATCAGAGTCTGGTGGCAATTGTGAAGTGCATACAACAGACTTTCGAAAGTAAATTGAAGTTGGTGTATAAATGAATTTGGGACTGAAGGTCTGAGACAGTTATGTAAGGCCAAATAAGAAAAAAAACATGTTTAGCGTCCCCGCCCGCTTCCTTTTTAGAGGTCGCCTCTTTATAGAAAAAAAAGATACATTTTTAACGATCCCTGACGAAAAAAATATATTTGAAAAGGAATAAGATCGTATTTTAGACTTAGAACACCGAAAAAAGCACCCCGAAAAAGCTGGCAACCATCTTGAAAAAAAAAGCCTGGCCGGTTGTCTCGAAAAATGTGTCGGACGGCCATTTTTTGGGAAAAAAAAAAGAAAAAAAAAGGCCCTCCTCCTTCCTTTTTTCAAAAAGGCAGGACGCTAAACATGTTTTTTTTTTACTTGGCCTAAATTGAAGTTGGTGTATGAATTAATTTGGGACTGAAGGTCTGAGACAGTTAGGTAGCCACGTTGTTAATTTGCAACAATCTGTGAATCAGCCAATAACAAACAGACAGTGTCTTGTAAGGAAACTCAATTTACACACGTAGACCTTATGTCACTTGAGCCTTAAAGGCACTGTAAACGTTTGGTAATTACTCAAAATATATATTAGCATAAAAACTGACTTGGTAACGAGCAACAGAGAGCTGTTGATAGTATAAAACATTGTGAGAAACGACTCCCTCTGAAGTAACGTAGTTTTTGAGAAAGAGGTAATTTCTCACTAAAATATAAAAAGACTTCTTGCATGAAGCCTTTTATTCCTATCTGAAAGCACACAAATTTGTACAACAAGGGTGTTTTTTCTGTCATCATTTTCTTGCAACTTTGAAGACCAATTGAGCCCAAATTTCCACATGCTTGTTATTTTATGCATATGTTGGGATACACCAAATGAGAACACTGGTCTTTGACAATTACTAACCGTGTTCAGTGCGGGACTCAGGAAGTTCTTTCTCATTTTGATTCTGGTCTATTAAACAATTTTTAGCAACAAGCCCTGCGGTCTTGTGGATTTTTATCCTAAGTTTGAGCCCTGCAGACAAGATGTCATGAGAAGCCTTACAAAGTCTTATGCACCATGCAACAGTTTACAAGGTGCTGTGGTGCAGTCTGCAGCCAACCATACCAGAAAACACCTCAGCAATCCCCTTCTCTTAACGATAAGTGCACTGGGTTCTTTTACGTGCATTACACAACACACAAGACCTACGATTATACATCCCATACGAAGGACGCAGCAATAATGGTTTAAGTGCCTTGCTTAAGAACACAAGTGTCACGACCAGGGGCCAATTTCATAGCGCTGCTTAACGTTATTAAAGCAAATTTTCCAACAAACAGGTTAGCAAGTAAATTACGCAGCCAGCTTGCGCGGTCACCATTGATTTGCATTGTTCTGTCATTCATTTTCATACAGCAAGCACCAGAAGGTTAGCATGCCTTTTCAAGTGGTGCTTACGGTAAGCAGCGCTATGAAAAGGAAACTCGCGAAGTAAGCACAAAATCGCTCTATGAAATTAGGCTCAGGACTCAAACCCACACTCTGCTGATCAGAAACGCCAGAGCTTGAGTCCAGCTCGCTTGATCGTTCGGCCACGGCACGCCATGATGTAATTCCTGGACTGTTAAGTTTATTATCATTGTACATTGTAAAAAGTAAGTAAGGTTTGCGGTGACACCATGTAAGAAATCTCTTTTGAGTAGTGGTGGCTCTGCGAAGAGCCGGTTTTCTGCTCGACGTTTCGATCAGTATACTCTGACTGTCTTCTGGAGAATGCTGGACTCTGCTGTGTGTGTAAGCTTTTGAATGGGTTCGCTGCCATGGAGTGTGGATGGTTTTGGCAGTTCTTGGATGTGAGGAGAGGTTTCCAGATGTTGTCGATGTTCTTACATGGAGATTTCTTACATGGAGATTTCTGACATGGTGTCACCGCAAACCTTACTTACTTAGTACTTCCACGAATCCCACCATGCATAGCTTCAAGTCTTATCGTACAGTTACAATCATCTCGGTTCTGGTTAATCTAAGTATTAGTGCATACCACGGAATTAGAACGTTGGTCCTCTTCACTTTAGATAGTCCTACATGGTCCTACTGTTCCAGTAGTTCATGAGTGAAGGGGATGTATGTACATGTAATAGGATATTACAGAAAAATTCCTCACGTTTGTAATCAAATTAGACTGCAAGAGATTGCACTGAATGAATGCACTGTGAAATGAACACAGTTAAACATCTGGGTACAATATTACCAACCTCAGGCATTGGCGTTGTACAATTGTTCTTCGGTTTGCTATGATTTTATAATTTAGAATTTTTTAAAAGTAAAAGCAAGTTTGTGCTGCCTTAAAGGCCCTGGTCAGATCGAAAAACACAAATGTTCACAGATTCACACATAACTTACATGATTTTAAGTAAGTAATGGTAGAAAGGGTTCCTTAAAATATTTCTGCCTAAAATGCTATCGTTTCTGAGAAATGAGTAAAACAATAGTTTTTATCACGCGCGATAAAAACTCAATGTTTGAAAAAACAGAAAACACATAAGGTCTCTTTTCACTATTTTCTCGTGACCTCGATGACCAAATGAGCTCAAAATTTCACAGGTTTGTTTGTTCATGCATATGTTGAATCACACAAAATGTGGACACTGATTTTGAGCTGTTACCAAAAGTGTACAATACCTTTAAAGGTACATGTAGGGTCACAAATTGTTTTTTTGTCAATGAAATGCTTATTTGAGCAAAATTATAAAGATACAATAAAAGTCACATGTGAAAGTTTCAGCTGAATACAGTGTCTATTTGCTGAGAAAACAGCAAAACAACTGTCACAATATATTCACAAGAACGTTGAATCCACCCACGTTTAGCGAGGTGACAGTGGGTACCAACCGCCATCTCTGGCAGCAGTATACGCAAACGGACACCAGCCCATAGAAGTCTGAGAAACAATTCATGCTTGAATCGTTTCTCAGATTCAAATGTATTTGGGTGAAAAATTATCCAAACCATATTACTTTGAAGGGAATACTTTCTCAAAATAGTTAATACTATCAACAGCTGTAGTGCTTCTCACCAAATAAGTTTTTATGGTCAATCATTTTTACCAATCTATGACCCTACCTAACTAAGATATTCTGAAAGATAAATCTGTCTAATATGATATCATCTACAGTTGTATTGCTCCTACACAGAGGCAATTCCGAGAAACTGAAACCCCGGGAAATTGTAACCGCATCATCACCCCATGTTTGTTTCACACTTGATGTAATTTTCCTTGGGAAAATGCACTCAATGGAATTGACTCCCAAAATGGCGGACGCGCATTGCGTGGAGGTGCGTTTCGCAGGGGGTCAATTGTAGGAATTAAGACTGTAAGGGTTTTTAACAACAATACTATGAAACAAAATATTGCACCATCCCTCTAAGATGGTTGTGAACAGACTCAAAATTGTGGAAGTTTAAATTTTTTTAAACGATCTTCCATTTATTGAGCCACATACTGTAACTGTGCATAATTATCAATATCAGGTCTGAAAACAAAACAAAAACAAAAACAATACTCTATTGTCCAAATAGATTTAATCAGCCCATTGTTTACCTGGTCCAAGGACCATGGACCCTGACCAATTTGTTATAAATCATTATCGTTATTTATGTGACCTCATTATTGCACAATGAAAAATCTAGATTTTTAGACAAATTACTACCGGTAGCTAGCGTCTGAAGTGGATATTTTGCTATGCTATCTACATGTTTTTAATTGATCTGTTTTCCTTGATACATTGTTTAGTTACGGTTCTGACATTTTGCGATGACTTAAATTGATTTCCTCATCCTTTAACTGTTATTATACATGTAGTTCAAATTTAGCAGTGAACTATAGTGAGTAGGCGTTCACCACTTAATTATTATTAGAAGACTATACCATCAATACTGGCAGTGCATCAGCTGGAGTAGATGATCTTCAACCAATGTTCAGTTGCTTGTACATGGCTGACCTGGAATTTCATCTTGCAGAGGGCAAGGTCATTTTCATTATGCAAAGGGCATTTCTATTGGAGAATCTTAAAGTCTATGTGGGGAAACTTTTGAAGGGGCACCAAGGCCAAGACCAGGGGCAACATGGCATGCCGTTTGTACTCCGCAACCCTCTCTCAAACACCTGAGGACCAGTCAAAATCCACTCCAAGTGCTCTGGCTGGCTAGTTCCGTGATGAAAATCATCTCTATTTAAAGGCATCATACACGTTTGGTAATTGTCAAAGACCAGTGTCCTCAATTGGTGTATCCAAACATATGCATAAAATAACAAGCCTGTGAAAATTTGGGCTCAATTGGTCATCGAAGTTGCAAGAAAATGATGAAAGAAAAAACACCCTTGTTGTACAAATTGGTGTGCTTTCAGATAGGAATAAAAACTTCTTGTAAGAAGTTTTTATTATTTTAGTGAGAAATTACCTCTTTCTCAAAAACTACGTTACTTCAGAGGGAGTCATTTCTCACAATGTTTTATACTATCAACAGCTCTCTGTTGCTCATTACCAAGTCAGTTTTTATGCTAATATATATTTTGAGTCATTACCAAACATGTACAGTGCCTTTAATATGAAATATTTATGGACTAGAGCAAAGCTGGTTGACTAGTGAAACGACAAGCTAAGTGGCTCGCTAGTTAGTCACCGAAAAGGGAAAACCCTGAAGCTGTACGATTCTGAAACTGAACCAGTTGATAAAATGTGTTTATTTCATTTCATTTATTGATTGATTAATTCTGGTTATGAAGCCAAGGACTCTCAGAAGAGCGAACTTTAAAATCACTATACTAGCCAAGAACCCCATCGAGAGAAGACAAAGAAGGAAAATTCAGTTTTAGATGAGGGAGGAAAACCCCAGATAAATACTCCAGGGAAAATCAACGCAGTCGGGTAGGGACTGAATACCCAATCCACATAGTGCCCCCGGTGGGATTCGAACCGGGGTCCTAGAGGTGGAAGGCGAGGAAAGATACCACTACAACAACCCAACTGCCCAAAACTAAGTGTTTATAAATAATTGACTGCCTATGTTTTTATCAAGCAAACCAAGTGAACATTGCAAAATGTTAGAACAAATTCTTCATATGGAAACATTTTTTTAAAAAACATTTCTATAAAACTACCAGACCTGGACAACAAGGAGGCCACGGAGGCTGTGGCCTCCATGGCCCTTGTCATGGCCTTGGTGCCCCTTCCAAAGTGCTTGATAGACTTAAGGATTTTCCAGTGGAAGTGCCCTTTGCAAAATGGGCCCCTTTTACCATGGCCTCCGTTGCCCTGGTCTTGGTCTTAGCACCCCTTCCAAAGTTTCCCATAGACTTGAAGATTTTCCAGCAGAAGTGTCCTTTGCAAAATGAAAATGACTTTGCCCTCTCAAAGATGAAATTCCAGGCCTGTTCTATTCCTTTTTGGATGAGAAAATGTTTTTATGGTTTTTAAAAAGGCAGCCCATACTCATGGCGCCCACCTTTTCCATTCTAGACCCTGGAAAAATAATATTGACCCTTGATTTTAATCTATTTAAAAGTAAACAATTATCCACAGGTTAATATTTATCCCCACACACAAGGAACAATTTTTATGTTGATGCAATTGCAACGCCTGGTAATGAAATTAAATAGTTCATTTCAACGGGGTCACAGCTTGTGTTCATTTTTGTTTTTTAATATCGACAACAATGGTTGAATAATTTGCAATATTGCTGCACTGGACAACAGCTGCTGGCAACGAGCCCCGACTAGGTGATGGGTAAAATAAAAATGAAACATAATGAGGACTTTATCACAACATCTGAAGCATACATTTCACAGTATATTTTCTACACAAAGGGTCTGTATGGAAACTGAGAGTTTATGTTGGAATACCTTTAAAGGGAAGGTAGGCCTATACATTTGGTAATCACTTTTAAAATTAATGGCAATAAAAAACCTACTTGGTTAGAAGTACAGCAGCTTTCAATAGCATTTTGAGAATAATTTAACTTCGAAGTAATGTGGTTATGGTAAAAGATATCAGTTTTTATCCCCCAAAATTTGAATCTGAGAAACGTTACTGTCAGATACGTTTCTCAGATTGTGTATTCCAGTGTCTCAGATTGTGTATTCTTCCTGCGTGGACATAACCGATTTTTGGCGATATCTAAAAAATGTTACTACCTTTTGAACTGAAATTTTCACAGGTAGGATTAAAACAATCGAAAGGTTCCAAAAACCAAAGGTATACTTTCCTTTTAACACGTATAATTTCAATAGAGCAATTTCTATTCTGGTTTTAACATCCTGTGTACACGTAAAGTGAACATATAATTATAAATTCTATGGGCCCTGTTACAATTTCAAGGACTGTTGTAACAGATTGTAAAAAAGGGTCTCTTTTTAGTAATGGGTGCACTGTATGATAAAGCATACCAGTAGAAAGAAATATTTTACACACAGACAGAATGAATCAATATTTTGTGTTTATTTTTAGCCGAGGTCAAAAGGAGTTCAAGAGCTTTTTAAATGTGACAGATGCAGGGGACAGCAAATGAGAATTTACTAACAGACTGTAAAGCAGCATATGTAGGTACTGTATCTATTTCAGAGTTTGACCTTAGTACAATAGTAGATGCCTGCTCGCCAAAATGCAATGTGAAAACAGGCAGATGAGTCAAAACACTTCCATTTGTAGTCCGCCAAAGTTGTTATTATTTTCATGATGGGGATAGGGGAGGGGTTGTCACTGTATGAATATAGTCTGCATAGTTGATAAATCCATGCAAACTTCTTTTTAAAGGCAAAGTATTTGGTTTTAGGAACTGTTCGGTTGTTCTAATCCAATATAAATGTAGATATACAATCAAACTAACCCGTGAAAATTTCATTTCAAAAGGCAGCATTTTTGAGATATTGCTGAAAATCTGGAGCATTTCCATGCAGGAAGAATAATCCGTACTATGGAATACACAATCTGAGAAACTTTTCATGCTCAGATTGAAATGTTTTTGAATCCCTCTCTTTAAAACCACATTTCTGAGAAGGGAATTGTTTCTCAAAATGAAAAACATTATCAACAGCTGTAGAGTTCTTCCAAAGTAAGTTTTTATGGTCATTAATTTTTGGAGTAATTACCAAAGGTATACCCTCCCTTTAAGGTCTACTTTGGGGAGAGGGTTTTGGGGTTTAAAAAAAAAAGTAACTCTCACTAAGACTTTCAAACTTGGATGATCCCTTTTGTTTGTTTTACAAATGACAGTAAACGCCTGTTGAGTCACTTTAAATGCTCATCATGCGGTGTACTACAGCATCGAGCTACATCCATGTAGGCTCTGTGTTTGCCAGACATTCATTGACATTCTTCTGTAATGTTAGACAAGACGTATTATTCACTCTTACACTCCAAGTCTGAGTCACCAAATCAGCCGGAAATAATTCAGCCTGCTAATTAACATAACAATTGAAAGGAATGTTTATTGGAATACAGAGAGCCTTACCACGCTTTCTGGAAGCGAAGCTGTTTTTAACAAGCATGAAAAATTACCAAAAGTTACTGTACAACATTTCTTTCCACCATGTTTACAATTTAGGGTACACCAAGGTAGGGTTGGCCCTTCACTTTTTTTAGTAACTGGCCAGCATGCAGGACCAATGAGCTAGCTTGTCATTTCACTAGTCAACCAGCTTTTTCACTAGTCCATTATTTCAAACGAAGTAGGGATGCTTTACAACAACAAACTAACCAGCCGGACCACTTGGAGCGAATTCTGGGTGTTTCAACTGGAATTTAGCCCTTGGAACAACCACTGTTACTGTTAGTGTTAACGGAGAATGCTGCAAGAACAGCATACATTTATGATGGACTGGTGGTACAGAAATTAAAAGGAAGAGCTTGGTTTTAAACCAAAGATTTTTTTAATTTTACAGATATAGGCCTAAAGTTTGGAGAATCCTTCCTCAATTTTGCATTTTTTTTAAAGTTACATGTAATTGATTTTCATTGATTTCAAAGACCAACATGTACAGAATGAATTTTTGATTTCTATGGGTGTTGGTTGGTTCATAGAGAAAGGACCAACAGATTGGTTAGAGGTACATGTAGGAGCTAGGAGGAGTGGCACAATTCATGTTGAATTAATTACAGAAAAAGTTCCGTATCCGGCCACTGCTTTTTAATTCATTATGAATTAAAATAGTATCTTATTTAATCAAATGAGATATTGCTTTTGGTAACAATATGAGTGAAAAGGTGGTGGCCGTATACGAAAATGTTTCCTTAATTACAACATGAAAGCTTCACAATGAAAATTTGCGTAAATTAGTGTAAAAGGAGACAATTCACAAAGTGATTGTGAAAAGATCTCACTGATAATTTTTTAAGGAAATTCCTTTCAATCATGTTTTACATTTCAGAAAAGACAAAGGACAGTCATGGCCAGCGACAATATAAATCCTGTGCTGTAAATCTTGAAGTTCGTGTACCAAACCAGTAGGCCCTAACCGTGACCTTTCAGTTTCACCGACAAAAATAAAAGGTTGTAACACTAAAACAAATCTCTCTTTTCTTACCTTGGAGATGTACAGTGGAGTGTTGAAATCTCTACCACCAGCAAGACGAAATCCAAACGGCCCTGGACCAGGGATTGTGATATTAAACATCTTATCGGCCGGCATTGTCCCTTTAAATCGCTCTCAACTCTATCTGGGAAAAAATAAATGACTCCACTTACGACGAGGGGCTGTTAAAGTTCCGTGTGGATCAACGTGATAGTCCTGCCGTGCTTGTGGGTGGGTCCGCCCGTAGCGATTTCCAGCTCTACCCGGTGAAATAAAATGAAACCTGTACCCTATAAACCGGGTGTGTAAACCCCCCAGAATGTGTGATTTGAAGGCAAAAATGGCCCTGGTTTATTCCAGAGATTTGGCCCTCACGTCACTCGAACTGGCGACTATTTTCCAGAGCACTTTCACCGCAAATACCAGGCTATCATGACATGAATTCCAGCAATGTTGCCCGCACATGAACTCCGCACATAACTTTTGCTACTGCTGGCTGCGGAAGTGCAGTTCAGCGAGTTGAAGCGCCGCCTATTTAGATTGACTCCCTAAGTTGGTAGGAAATTGAACATTCTCTTCCGGTGCGTTCGAGATAAAGGGCGACACCTGTTGGTGGCGTTTATGTTATTATTAACAAACATTGCCCGGAAAATTAATTTAAAAAAATAATAACTCTCAGTCGGGTCACTTCATTTTATAAGCATAAAACAAGCTTTTTACCCCCCCTTTCCAAATTTCTAGTCTCAATTAGAATTTATCTGTAAAAAAAGTTCATAGGGCCTAACAATGCAAACCAAAATCATGTTTGGCAGTGAATATCAAAGTTTGCAATTGTTTTTTCCTGCTCCATTGCTTTTTGAGGCTCTTTAAAAACGGGAGCCTACCGATGCATTCGTTTCCAATAAACTATAAGAATTCGAACTATAACACTATTCACTAATCCCCAAGCTAAAAATGTCTTTGCAAGCACGCATCAGACTTACACTCTCTTCCGGAAATTATTCCTCACCGTGTTTAGCTAAAAAGCTCCGCTCCCCGATTCCCACATCCAGTGACAAAACGGAAACAATTGAATAACTTGAACGGAAATAGCAGGCTTGAACCAGGAAATACGCGAGACATTGAGTACATAGCCAATAGGGAAATTGCCCTCTGCTTTATAAAGAAGAACTGTTTCCTCTGTGCCGTACCCAACTTCTCAGACATCTTTTTAAAAAGACACTCACACTATGTAGGGCTACAGCTAAAATGTAATTGCCACTGTAGTAACATTATTCACTGGACAACTAACATTTAAAAGTAATTGATTCAAACATGGGTTAGAATACGCACTACTAAAAGTTACTTTGACTTTTGCATGATGACTCTCACGTCCGCATTAACACCATTATTGGTGGATTTACTTGGCTAATTGAGAATCCGTTAATGGTATAATGTGAAAGAGTCTTAGGCAGTGTCCGCATTGGCGGCTACGGCTCCGGCTACGGCTACCGGCTGGATCGGTGCCTCATCATGGGTTGAAGTATAGGACCTCCATAGCAACACCCTTAACAACAGTCGTAGCCGTGGCGGTAGCTGCCAATTTGGATACGAAGTGTCTGGTAACCCATAACGGGTTTTTTCTTATGCTGGCCCAACAATATTTGTTATCCAGAGGAACGTTACAGAACTGGTAATTAAAATTTTCTTTAAGATCACAGATTTACATAAAACTTACACGGTCTAATGATGATGATAGTAGAAAACATCCCTAGAAATATTTCTGTCTGAAATGCCATATTTGATGAGAAATAAATAAAACTAATTTCCGATTGGAGTTTATCGCTCATGAGCGTTTGATTCATGCATTGTATAACACATGCAAATGTGTCATCGGTTTTCCACTATTTTCTCGTGACCCAGATTGCCGATCGATCTCAAACTTCTACAGGTTTGTCAGTTTATGTATATAGTGGATTATATAAAGTGCTTACACTGCCAGCAAACTGGTTTGTTAGCAAAAACCAATTCTGTAATGATGTTCCTTTAAGAATAGGAATGCCTTGTTGGGTGGCAGTGGGGTGAGGAGTGGGGGTTAATATTGAAGGCTCTTTTTTGTGGCAAGGTGACTGGCAGTTGTTAGCAAGTCAGAAATTCGGCGTACCCTTTTCCACAACTTTGTTCTTTTATCCCATGAGATGTTCTTCCCGCGGGAGGTGTGTCATATTTTTTTTCCCTGACTGGATTCTTTTAATACATTTTGAAGCGTAGGTTACTCATGAGACAAACCTTACCAAAATAAATGACGTCAAGGTTTAAAACTTTCGCAGTCACTTTTTCTTGGTCGTGTTCCTTGTCTGCAATAACGATACGAATACTGATTTTCACAACAAAGAGGTCTAGACTATTTTGCCCTTCTAACCTCTTTTTCACGATATGTGGCATGGTGTAGGTCTACCCCCTCCTACGATGTCTTCATTGTGTTCTGTGAATCTTAGGAATTCTTGAGAGGATTTAAGGGGGGTTGTTACTTCTGTACAAGAGGAAAAGAGTGTGTTAAAGAATGTGAACTTTTTTTTGGGGGGGGGGACACACCCTCTGCCACATATCGGGCAAGGTCAATTTGTTTGTTACTATGTTAAAGGCACTGAACACGTTTGGTAATTGTCAAAGACCAGTGTTCTCACTTGGTGTATCCCAACATATGCATAAAATAACAAGCCTGTGGAAATTTGGGCTCAATTGGTCATCGAAGTTGCAAATGATGAAAGAAAAAACACCCTTGTTGTACAATTGTTGTGCTTTCAGATAGGATAAAAACTTCTTGCAAGAAGTTTTTATTATTTTAGTGAGAAATTACCTCTTTCTCAAAAGCTACATTACTTCAGAGGGAGTCGTTTCTCACAATGTTTTATACTATCAACAGCTCTCTGTTGCTCGTTACCAAGTCAGTTTTTATGCTAATATATATTTTGAGTAAATACCAAACGTGTACGATGCCTTTAATTGGGAAGACATTAAACAAAACATAAAACAAAACAAGGAGGGGATCCTCTTAATGACATCGATGTTAGTATATTCATGATAATTTCTTAGATCATTCCTCGACTTTTACCAATAAATAATTGCCAACTTAGGTGAGCTAATCTTATGACAGCTTTGACGGAGAGAGGAATTTCTCGCACGCGACTTCTACGCGGATGGCCTCCGGAGTTCATCCCCGCTGCGCAAAATCGAGATACCTCCCCCAACAGATCTATAAGCAGTTTGTCTTTATTTGGCTATACCATGCCGGCATGGAATATGATTATTATTATCATCATCAACAACCTTCATCATCCTCGAAAATTAATACAAGAGGATGACAGAAAAACATAAAGCCTTCATTTGGTTGTGAAGTTTCCGAGGAACGGCTGGGCTGGCTTTGCGATGTTGAGGAAGGAGATTTTTTATTTTACAGCGAGGTGTTTTGTTGGTCCTTAGGGGGCACTCTGAAGAAGTTTGGGCCGGTGTAACTTTATGGGGGCTTGGCGGTAGTAAGGAAAAAACAACAGTGTTACTCGTTTTTCTTCGAATCCTCCAAACTGACGCGTCGGCAAAGAGAAGAGTTTGAACTTCAGACAAGGTAAATTTCAATCTTAATAATTTCAAAACATTATATTATAAGGTACAGTCAATCTTACCATTAAAATATTGGTATAATTATAGTATGTATAATTATTGTATGGTATTGGATCATTTCGATGATTACTCGGATATAACTATGACAAATCAAAACATTTTTCTCTTTGCTGTTGGAAATGAAATGAATTATTAAGCTACGGTATTATCGAAGTCAAAAATTAAAATTTTGATGAAGCTTGCCGATGCTGGTGTGGAAAATCTCAAAATCTAGACGCCACTTACACGCTAATTGATAAAAATAATTGGCTAACCACGGCCAGAGTGTGATCACAAGAAAATTCTGCAAAATAAGTACCAGGGTCCAAATTGTGCAGCATTATTTTGTTAGTTAGACAAAAGTCATGGCCAAAAATATATACCGTAACACAAATCAAATGCTTATAGCAAATTCTGGTATTACCAGCTAAAACACAATATTTATTGTGAGTTGTTTGTTACTGGTCCCAACTAAATAAAAACAGGTTAAATAAAATATACAAATGTGGATAGTAAAATTCGCAAATAAATGATTATGTTGTTGATTTCACAAATTAGGATTGTTTAAAAAGGAAACAAAATAACAACAATAATAAACATTACATCAATTATGTTCAATAATAATACAATTGTTCAAAATTATTTGTTTTCACAGTTATTTGCGATACAAACTATATTACAAACATTTAGCACTTAGGTATAAAAAAAATGTTTTGGGAAAAGTACTCTTGAAAAATATAACAATTCAACTCCCATCAAAATAATGTGAGCGATTTCCACCATCGAGATATTCCAAATATTAGCTCTGGACTAAATTATGCTGCAACTATTTTTAGATGAGAGAAAAATAGTTGCGAGGGTAAGAATTCGGTCACGTGATGTCATTATACTCACACACTGTGAGAAAAATGTTGATGTTATTGCTGTGGTATCAAATATGATTATGTCTGAAACAGAAGGCGATGGTCACCACTAATGGTCGAGCACTGTAAATATTGTATCCAATTAATATTTAAACAGGAGGTTGTTGGTTCAAATCCCGCTCCAGTCAATTTAACTTCTTTGTTTCAACCAGTCAGTTTCTCTTGTGGTTTATAACTTGATAAATACTATTTCCATGTTTTCATTTGGTTGTTTTGTGAAATCTGGACAGTGTTGCACAAATATGTTGTGATTTTCATTTAAATTCTGATCAACAAATATTAAGTATCTAATACTTAGTTTTCTTAAAGAAGAGAAGGAAAGAGAGAGAGAGAGAGCGAAAAAAGAGAGTTGCTTTTTAGTAGTTATAAGAAGAAGAAGAAGAAGAAGAAGAAGAAAAAAAGAAAAAAACCCACCAAAATGGTTCAAGTTTTGGAATTTCTGACCTGTTTTAAAGTAGGAGTGATTTCTCTAATTACAATTCTCGAAAATCACAAACCGGGATTTCAGAAGAAGAAGACGAAAAAGAAGGTAGAAGAAGAAAATTGTTGGTTTTTGAAACAAGAAAATTACTGACCTTCTTTAATGACCATTAATTTTCTATTTATTTCAGATTTATGCGGGTGTTAATCAAAAATGGACGGCAGAGGGCGGCTAGGGTGTCATGACGTGCGGTCCAACTAGCCCAGTCTTCAATAATTGGACTTCAATCAAAAGCAAATGTAGGACCTGCAAACTAATAGAGAAATAACATGTTTCCTAAAACTGTTTTTAAATTTATTGAGGGTGCAACATTTCTCATAATCACAATGAAACATTGATGCACAAGACAGTTCAATTGCAATGAAGAAATTCAGGCAGCTGATCCGAGAATGTGGGGAGGGGACTGTGATGTACAATCACCTGCATATGAACCTTCTGAAAGCTGGTTTAGTTCGCCCCCGTGGAGTAGGAACAGCTGGGCGAGCTGCCGGCAAACCGCGCGGTAGAGGGCGCAGCCGCGGCCGTGGTGCCCGAGCAAGACATCAGCCGGAGGTAAAATCTACCGCGGTAAACCACCAGCAGCAACAAGAGGCAACCGAACATCAGAATGGTTTCCATGGTCATAACGAGGTCAGTGCCCTTTACCAACAACCGATGCAGACCAATCATAGTCCTTTAGACTTAGTGACGAGGAGTGACGTATCTGCTGAGCGCCAACAATTTTATTATGATTTTACATCACATGAGACTGGTGACGCAAGCAAGCAGATTCAACACAGTTCGGAGGCGCAGAATCACGGAGGCATACACGACAGTGCTAACTACCCGTTGAATCTAGCCACACCGAAAGTTTCCCATTTGACCACACCCCAGCTGACTGATCACAGGAACGGGTGTGTGAGAGAAGAACTGGAACAGGTTCCTCACAGGAACGGAAACCACTCAGGACAGGCTGATCAAAGAAGTCGTTATTTTTCAAGAAACTTGTCCTATTTCCCTGGGCCACCAGTAGGCCTATCGCATAAATTTACTCCCAACGTTGGTGTTGCTTTCGTCAAGGAAATCGTGGATTGCATCTTCCCTGACTTGGCATACCGCCCTCTAGCGGCTGAGGGACAGGAGTACCTCGAGGTCACCAGACGGGAGGGGGCTCTTTATCCAGGTATAGGACGAGGGGAAATCAAAATGGCAACGATCTCTCCATGTCACCCTGCGAGAATCTTGGTTTCTCCAGAAGGTATGGTAATGTTTCAGGCCGCAAATAGGACCTTGGGGGTGGTAGAGGCACTGTCTGCTGGTGGCGATTCAACAATCTGGCGCAAGAGTGTCCTGGAATGTGTGCAGAATCTCACTGCGAAGAGTGGGTACCAGTTCTGTCCGGGGTTAGGGCTCAACAGCCAAAGCGAATGCAGTGGGTTGTCTGGTCTCCCAAGCGCTGACGACATTGTGACGTCAGATTTTGGCCTGGGCTTCCGGTCAGTGTCATGTGATCTCTGGTATCGCCCATTGCCGGACAACAACAAAATTGCGCCAAACGCTGTTGTTTCCATGTCAACCCTAAGCAAGCATCTCAACGACGAAGAGGGCGAGGAGGACGAACAACAGGACCCGACGGCTCTTCACGTCTCAGAAAAATTCGGGGCGTGCGCACAGTGCATCGAGGTGAGTCACCAGCTCCAAAGGGACGGCCGGCGTAAGCAGAGGAATCCCCGTAGAATGAAACAGTCGTCGGATTGCCCAGAAAGACTTGACACCAGCTATGAGAGATCGTTAATCTAAAACGACTGTCGCAAAAATTGAAAAGAAAAAACATTAAGTTGATTGATTAAAAAAGGTTTGAATGCGACTGAAAAAGGATGTGTGAGATTAAGGCCACTATTGATCTGAACAATAATTATAATTAACAAAATGAACAATATCACCCAACACAGTTTAATATAGGGACAGCATGCGTTTCCCAATACAATACAATAGTATTTATTCGTGTACTTCTGGGTACCAGACACAGTAATTAGTCACAGAGCCGTCAGTCTTTAGTTGATTACGTCATCCATTGATCACAAAATAACCGTTTACATTCTGTCACACCGGGTGTGAGCTGGATTTTTATTTAAACCATGTAACTTAAATTTTCAGTGAGAATTTGTTTTGAAAACCAACAGAGAGACAATGAGCTTAACCTCTAAAAAAACATAGTTAGTATTCCATGCCCGCTATGGGGGGGGGGGGTGGGGGCAGAAGGTATCCCAATATTCCCAGGGACTGTGCCTTTGATGATACGACCATGGAATCTGACACACAGTCAGAGTAAGTCATGAGAAAGATATTTGGCTATAGAGTCAACGCAGATTTGTCCTTGACAAAATTATAATAATAAAGGTAAAATAACAATAACAATCATTCGCAGCCATTTTGAACAATGTTGAAAAATTGCTTGTTATTCTACCTATATTGTTCACCTGCGATGGCCTTATAGCCAAATAGCCTTCAAATGGCATACTCTCTGACTGTGTTCCAAATCATATTTGTGTCATAAAAGGCACAGTTCCTCATATTTCTCCTATCTGACCCACTAAAACTCAAACAATCTCGAAGATTCTCGGGTGGTTTTGAGGTAAACCTAAAACGTACTCAATGTCCGCTCAAAAACAAATATCATTATATAATAAAATTGTGTCACAATTTGCATTGACAAACCAATGTGCCTACAATGGTCGTAAGATGACAACCCTAGAAAGGTTTGCTGTTTAATTATTAGGTTAAGGAATAAAATAATTTCGCCAGCTATCTGTAGACTCAATGAAAATAGACTAAGAAAATTGATTAGAATTTGGTTTCTCTAACGGACATAGTAAGTTAGCTGAACTAAACATGCCAGTAGATTATATCATACACACATATTGTCCTTGTCATTTGATTGGTAGAACACGCATCACGTGTTAGCCTTTATAATTAATTGATTGTACCGGTATTTACTGCCGCGACGCTCCAAAATTTTAATATAGGAGTCCTATATGGATTATTTTTGGACGCTTCGCAGCGTCGTCGTTTCCAAAACAATTGTTCCCAACCGTTTTCCCAACGAGGTAAAGTCGTTTTACGGGGACAAGGTTGCTGTCTATACATGGAGTCGTCCACGGTGTTTAGAAGCTTCAGAGTGTGGGTGCTCGAGTTTCCGTGTATATGTTGAGTTTATTGTGAACAAAATTCAAATAAAAAAGGATCTACGTGTGAGTTATATAAAACAAATTGAATTTCGTTCGTGCATTTTCGCAGAATATATTAACCATTCTGCGAAATCTGGCTCCCCCATTTCACTCGGCTCACGTGAAATAGAATTCATCTCGTAGTTATACTCTTCGACAATGCACATGCATCCAATATACGTTTTCCCGCCAATTTCAACAAAAATCCATTCAATTTATATCCGGGTAATTCAATTTCATTTGAAAATGAGTGCTCCGTTGGATCATCACCCAGCAGTCATACGGGAGTAATTCAATTTCAACCGTTTAGCATTCACTGGTCAAATAAGATCATTAGAATTCATTAGGTCGCAAAGACCATTCAATTTCACAGAAGCCAACGACAAGAGGCTGGTCAGCCATTCAATTTCATCAGTGTTGCAAATAGGTAAAAATTCTACTGAAGAATGTTGAAATTGTAGTCTTGATTGTGTATAAATGAATAATTAACAGAACGTCTGAAACGAACCTGAATGAGAGGACCGAAATCATGTATGCAATCGTATGCTAAAAAGAAAACCTAGCTTGAATGAATTAGGGAAACATGCGTGAATTTGAACGCGTGTTCATGAATTTTAATTTATTCTTGCTGAAATTGGGCGGGAAAAACTATATTTGTATACTACACTTCCCCCGTAGTTATACAGACAATTAAAACCAGTACTATTTAATCTGTATACGAAATTTATTAAATTTTTACTGATAGATATGACAGAAACAGTTCTATTCACATAACTAATAAGACACTGCATGAATGGAGATAATGTATTTATTAAACTATTTTTCGAAGATGAAAGTTCGTCAAGCGTAAAATAATCTCTATTATTGTAAAACTTGCCATAATGTGCTGGCAAGGTACCACGGGGATGTGGCAACTAAACCGGGTTTAAAGGAAATAATGCCCAAGTTTCATAAAGTGACTGACCAGAGTGCAGACCATGTACTTATTTTTAATTTTTTTTTAAAGGCACTGAACACGTTTGGTAATTGTCAAAGACCAGTGTTCTCACTTCACTGTAAAAATATATTAGTCAAAACAACACTAATTAGTCATACGAGACATGATTTTGACTAACTTACATCAAAATCATGTCTCGTATGACTAATTTGTGTTGTTTTGACTAATATATTTTTAGAGTGTTGGTGTATCTCAACATATGCATAAAATAACAAGCCTGTGAAAATTTGGGCTCAATTGGTCATCGAAGTTGCAAGAAAATGATGAAAGAAAAAACACCCTTGCTGTACAAATTTGTGTGCTTTCAGATAGGAATAAAAGGCTTCTTGCAAGAAGTTTTATTATTTTAGTGAGAAATTACCTCTTTCTCAAAAACTACGTTACTTCAGAGGGAGTCGTTTCTCACAATGTTTTATACTATCAACAGCTCTCTGTTGCTCGTTACCAAGTAAGTTTGTATGCTAATATATATTTTGCGTAAACGCCAAACGTGTCCAGTGCCTTTAAGGGACCATTTGCATTCCAGGGCATTTCATGGCAGGCAAGATACCGTACAACATGCATGGTCATATGGAAAATTTGTACATTTTGTGTCAAAATTTCCACATGAAAATAGTGGCTGAACAAGTTTTGAATGTTTTCTTCAATTGAGCTGTGCAATCTCCATAAGATGTAAGATTTAATGTGTTCTTCCATTTGGCTGGGTACAAATTGTGCCTGCAGGTCCAGGTGTCGATTTCACCAAACTCTTCCTAACTTAGGATTAATCCTAGGCAATGCTAAGAGATAGGACTAGTCTTAAGTACTGGTCCTAACTTAAGATAGTCCTATCTCTTAACTTAGGATTAATCCTAAGTTAGGAAGAGTTTGGTGAAATCAACGGCAGGCTCCGTGGCTCTTGTGTAAACATGTGATGTCGCAAGTCACATGGTCTATACCTTAATCCGCACAAGCCAGACGTTTTTTTCTCCTTTTATTGAAATCAATGGGCATTTTCGAAACTACGACTATTAAAGACTATGGCTCCGGCTTTGGCACGGTTCGCCTGTTTGAAGCCCCGTACCGAAGAGTGTGTCTTTTCAAATTACTGACGGAGCCTAAGCCGGGAGCCCAAGCCAAAAACCGTGGTTTCGAAAACGCCCAGCCGGCTTATAGCTGGAAGACAAAGAATAGCCAGGCCCCTAGTGTTAATCGATGGGATATAAACACCTATGCACAAAGGGTTCACGACCCGAGATGGCTGCCCCAGAAAAGTTATAAATAAAAATATTAATTAAGTAGCAGCGAAAATTGTCAAATTTTAAGGGATTTCCAAAAAAACGTCAAAACGGATACAAAGGAAAATACACCGATAGAATGCACAATACGAATCAGCCATCTTGATTTTTATACCGAGGCTGAAAGGGCAATATTCTACGACCCCTTAAGCTTTCGCAAAAAGATACACGAATGTGTTAGTTTTTGTTTCTTGTTCATCGTTTATTTCGGATGCAGTATGAACATTGCAGGAAATTTAATGTGATCTCCAGAATTATGTTTAGAGCGTTATGACGAGTTGTTCGTCATTATCGAGATGGAAGTTGCTGGTAGGCCTGACAGTTCTTCAAACAATATTTTGATAGGCCTAAAATCAATTCTAGCATAGTCTGTGAAAAAACAACATCAAAACATCTTTCTGGTTATTGGACACCATACCGCAATCTAAACATAGAGTAAGTGTTGACGAAACTGTATTTCAATGGTTGTTGTTGTTGTTGTTGTGTACTTCGTTTACATGTTGTTTTATCGAATGCATAGAAATTGAATTAAATAAGATTTTCTTGTTTATATAATGTTTGTTTGTGTCAAATTACTCGTCCGTTACTCGTCCTTTATGTTGGAATTTCCGTTGGAACGCAAACAACATTCCGTTTGAAGTGGTCACAGGACATTCCGGCAGCCCTTCATGGTCCGGGAAACACGGTAAACACCGGAAAGCCAATGTGACCTCTGACATCACAAGGCCAATATGTAATGAACATTGGAATGTGTGAACTTATGACGCTTCAGTATAAAGTGAGAGTGAAATTTTGCTTTCCTGTTGCTTTACAATCCTTTTCTTAAACTAAATAAAATGCCTACAATCGCATTCTCAGATTCCCATTACAAGGAGACTAGGCTCAGTCTATTTTTACCTCCAGCCTCGGTTTGAATACGTTGACTTGAATGGAAGAAAACCAAAGAGGGAATAAACATTGTCTCGCTCTGCAGTCGTTCATGGCGTCCAACCATGGTCGATCAAAGCACCATGACAGTGTTTCACACGATAATGCATAATAATGGAAACACATTCATTGTATTAAAGGTATCGTACACGTTTGGTAATGACTCAAAACAAATATTAGCATAAAAAGTTACTTGGTAACGAGCAACGGAGAGCTGTTGATAGTATAAAACATTGTAGGAAACGACTCCCGCTGAAGTAACGTAGTTTTTGAGAAAGAGGTAATTTCTCACTAAAATAGTAAAAAGCTTTTGCAAGAAGTTTTTTTATTCCGAAAGCACACAAATTTGTACAACAAGGGTGTTTTTTCTTTCATCATTTTCTTGCAACTTCGATGACCGATTAAGCCCAAATTTCCACAGGCTTGTTATTTTATGCATGTTGGGATACACCAAGTGAGAACACTGGTCTTTGACAATTTCCAAACGTGTTCAGTGCCTTTAATTGTATTTCTCAGGCAAGATGCTATACAACTCAAGCCTTGCTGGACACTGTCTCCATGCGTTATTGTATTCCTTTATTAATACCTGCTCTCCATTATTTAGTGAACTGCGAGTGGAAATAAATGTTGAATTGAATTGAATTGAAAAGGGAAAGACGGACGGGGTCAAATGGGATTGATGAAATGTGCGGGCAAATAATGCCTCTTCCACCACACCGCCCGCTCGCTGCATTGACCGAAAAAATAACATATTTTCAACTAGGCCCTACTTGAACTTAGCACGCTTGGTTGAACGTCTAGCTAGGGAGTCAAGGGAAACTGAGTGGCAGATCTTTGTTGCTCAATGCGGTGGTGCACTAACAAGGTATGTCAGTGTACTTGTGAGTGACATTCAAATGGGTGACGTGTTTACCTGTCAAGAGGCTTATCTCAAGGGACATATAGGTCCATAGGTGGCTAAATGGGCCAAAATTAATAAATTTTGCGTTTTAAAGGTATCGTACACGTTTGGTAATAACTCAAAACAAATATTAGCATAAAAACTTACTTGGTAACAAGCAACGGAGAGTTGTTGATAGTATAAAACATTGTGAGAAACGACTCCCTCTGAAGTAACGTAGTTTTTGAGGTCATTTTTTCTCATTAAAATAATAAAAGATTTCTTGCAAGAAGCCTTTTATTCCTATCTGAAAGCACACAAATTTGTACAACAAAGGTGTTTTTTCTTTCATCATTTTCTTGCAACTTCGATGACCAATTGAGCCCATATTTTCACAGGCTTGTTATTTTATGCATATGTTGGGATACGGGTAGTGAGAACACTGGTCTTTGACAATTACCAAACGTGTTCAGTGCCTTTAAGAGGCTAATCTCAATAGGGACATATAGGTCCATAGGCGGCTAAATGGGCCAAAATTAATAAATTTATAAACTAATTGATGTTAGTTTGATTTGGAATTGTTCGTTGTTCAAAAACAATTTTCTTTGATTGTTGTTGAGTTTGTTGACATTATTTTTGACTTTGTCTTTGTTTTAACAATTACTCATTTCTTTGATTTTGATTTTGTACTTTAGTTTATAAATTTATTTATTTTGGCCCCTTTCGCCGCCCATACATGATTGCTATCACAAAGGAAAACAATGGGGTGCAGAACAAAGAGTTGAACAAAGGAGGGTCCACGATTGGTGGGTGTTTGGGGAAAACAATTTGTCCATTCACGTGTCTTGATTCAAAGATGAATAGCAATACAGTAAAAACTGCAGGTTTGGTCAAACAAGTACAGATGTTGTACCTTATCTTGATTAATAATGTTAAACTAAGGGGCAGTTTTGGCCGATAAGTACCCATGTTGTATCTGATACAAAGATGGTAAACATGCAATAAGCACAGCCCCCATAATTCAACACCAATGACACTACCTTCACCTTGATTCAATAATCCTCCACACTGCAGGGGATTTAAGGTAATCTGGTGGTGTTTCTATTTTGGATTAAAGAGAATGCTGGGTACCAGTATGAAGAAATTGATATGTACGCCTCCCTAACCGCATTGGTGTCAATATTGACATTACTGTATGTGATCGATTTCATTAAAGATAGTTTAGCATAAACAGGACTGAATGAAATTATGAAAACCCACAACAAAAATTCTGGAATCTTTCTCAATCTTTTTAGCCTTGACATTTTAACACTGACTTTTGAAGAACAAAAAACGGCCCTGACAGTTGGCCCCGAACCAAGTGCTATATCAAAATGTGAGACATCAAAAAAGCATTGTATTTTAGCACACGATAAGATAACATTTGCACACAACGTTATGTGGGATTTGAATTGTGCGCAGGAAAAAACATACCAGCATTTTTCGTGTTTCACGGCAGACTTCTGTAAATTCCGTGTTCATTTGCATAAAACCAGCACTTTGTTGCCAGACACATTTTCACACACACACACACACAGCTCAGCTAACATTGCTGTATTTTTGGTAGTGCGAAAATATGCGGCTCTTTGGCTATGGATAACCATTACAATGTAATCAACGGCGCCTCGCAAGTTCCCGCCAAAAATAACAGTATCGTCTGCTAAAGGATTATCATACAAGACTAGTCACACTGGACTCTAACGAAGGACGAAAAAGAAGGGACTTGTTTTTATGAAATAAACTTAACTATACGGTGAGTTGGCCATTCTACTCTGTATCAATTATTATTCTCCATTGTTTGCACATTATAGCAGCTACGTTGGAGACCAACCCATTATCAGTGGGCTGCAAAGGGTATGTCTATGATGTGATTCTTTTGTATCCATTGTCATACAACTTAGGCGTTATTGAAGCACGTTATACCACTGGGGAATTATATACTTTGGGTGAATATTTTACTTAGAAGTTCGTGAAGGTCAAGCCATAAACAT
This sequence comes from Plazaster borealis, assembly GCA_021014325.1. Taxonomy (NCBI): domain Eukaryota; kingdom Metazoa; phylum Echinodermata; class Asteroidea; order Forcipulatida; family Labidiasteridae; genus Plazaster; species Plazaster borealis. The sequence goes on along the minus strand of CM037468.1, from coordinate 14,132,882 downwards.
TCCAAGTACAGGACTGGTTTTTTTGGGGGAAAGAACACAAATCTCCACCCAGTTTTGTTTTAAACAGCGCAACATTTGACTTGGGGGGGGGGGGGGTGTCACGTTTTCGAGACAATACCAAAAACTGTTCTTAATTTCTTTAGCATAAGCGGACTAAATGAGATTTTAGACCCCCCCCCCCTCAAAAAAATAAAATAAAAATAAAATAAAAATAAATAAATAAATGCTGGAATCTTTCTCAATCTTGTTGTTATTGAAATTTCAATACTGACATTGGAAATTCGTCCCTGGTGAACGTTATAACCCGAACCCGTTTACATCAAAATGTGTGACGACCCCAAACATTCGTATTGTTGTAACTTTAATGAAATTTAGTTCATAGCTTCATTTTGCCGATTGGCACATCAAAGTATAAGAACCGAGTTATTGGAGACATTTTCAAGTACTTTTCAATCGATTGGGCCTATCAAGTCCGGCTGAGTACTAGGGTGGCTGAGTAATTGGCCACCTCGAGTATGCCCTACGTGTGATTGGGCCATCGAGTACGAGCAGGGCTATCCTACACTGTGTCCGAGCACCAAGTGTTCTGTTATCTGAGTACCAAGACCAACAGCCGAGTACCAAGTACTTGTTACTCCGAGTACGAGTACCAAGTACTTTAAAAAAGTACCGCAAAATGAGGTACTAAAACATTGATTTGTGTGTTTGACTAATTTCTAGACGACAATGTTTGCTTGTTATGATACTTATCTTTTACACATGAATGTATCATAGAAAACTGCAATTGTACTGTTTCCAGAGCTTTATTCCTCTATTCCTTGCACCCCCCCCCCCCAAAAAAAAGCGGAAAGGAAAGTGGTGTTTTGACCACAAGTACTTAAAATCGGAGTCCGAGTACATTTTTGAGTACTGAGTACAAACTTCGAGTATGGAATTTGTTTGTTAGTCGAGTGTCGAGTTTGACTTCGAGTACGAGTTGGCCCCTCCCATCAATACGGTACTCAGTTTATACCATTGATCTCTATTATAATAGAGATCAATGGTTTATACTGAAGTACTACAACTTGCCGAGTACCTTCGAGTATGGAATTTGTTTGTTAGTCGAGTGTCGAGTTCGGACTTTGAGTATGAGTAGGCCCCTCCCATCAAAACGGTCATCAGTTAGTACTGAAGTACTACAACTTGCTGAATACCTTCGAGTATGGAATTTGTTTGTTAGTCGAGTGTCGAGTTTGGACTTTGACTATGAGTAGGCCCCTCCCATCAAAACGGTACTCAGTTAGTACTGAAGTACTACAACTTGCTGAGTACCTTCGAGTATGGAATTTGTTTGTTAGTCGAGTGTCGAGTTGGACTTTGACTATGAGTAGGCCCCTCCCATCAAAACGATACTCAATTAGTACTAAAGTACTACAACTTGCTGAGTACCTTCGAGTATGGAATTTGTTTGTTAGTCGAATGTCGAGTTTGGACTTTGACTATGAGTAGGCCCCTCCCATCAAAACGGTACTCAGTTACTACTACAACTTGCTGAGTACCTTCGAGTATGGAATTTGTTTGTTAGTCGAGTGTCGAGTTTGGACTTTGACTATGAGTAGGCCCCTCCCATCAAAACGATACTCAATTAGTACTAAAGTACTACAACTTGCTGAGTACCTTCGAGTATGGAATTTGTTTGTTAGTCGAATGTCGAGTTTGGACTTCGAGTACGAGTTGGCCCCTCCCATCAAAACGATACTCAATTAGTAGGCCTACTGAAGTACTACAACTTGCTGAGTACCTTCGAGTTAGGAATTTGTTTGTTAGTCGAGTGTCGAGTTTGGACTTCGAGTATGAGTAGGCTCCTCCCATCAAAACGGTACTCAGTTAGTACTGAAGTATACAACACTGCCCGTTTCTATTTCAAACTAATTTTTTTTTTTGGATTAGTCTATTTTACGAGTGATAAGAGTTCATTATTTAGTTGATTAATAATTAATCAAACTGATGAGAATGGTAAATTACCTCTTTTGACAGCGGAATCTGAGCCCGCACCGTTTTTGGTAAAATATAAATTAATATAAATTAGTATAAACAAAATCATGTAAAACGAATTGGGAATGACGATAACGCGTTTCTAAATTACTTTGTTGGTATATTGCCATATACTTTATGCTTATTGTGCTTGCTTTAAGTAAAACAAAAGGCCTTAATTTAACACAGTGCCTCGTAGGCGGAATTTAGCAGGAGAACAGTCAAGGGCAATATACACTACATGATATTTTAGCTGGTAACCCAATCTTACTAAGCATTTTTCTTAGCCCATCCAGTTCTGACACCGGATTTGTTATCAATATATAAAATGACCAGACGAAAACTACATTTCTCAGACTGCATGCAACTTCCGAACAAAATTGTAAATTAATTCATACACGTGGTCCTTCAGGGTTCTCCCAGTTTTTTTCTTCAAAACTGTGGAGCATTCTGGACCCAATTTGTTGGATGTTTGGCAGAAGCATGCTGAACTAAAACAAGGTCTTCCGAATGGTTTCTACGTGTTTATCTTGGTTTTAAAAGCCCTACTCTGCAATCTGGAGCATTCTATATGGTTTTCTCTTGATGTGTTTTTGTGACTTTTGTTTTTGCATATCGGCCTAAATTTGTGCTTATCGGCTGTAATTTGTGCGTATCGACACGCAATTCGGGCGTATCGGCCTGAAATGCTGACTTGTGCATGGGGAGAAAAACTGTCCTTACAATTTTATGTGGTCCTTACAAATAATCACATTCAACTCTCCCGATCAACGACAGTTCAATGTGAACGGAAGTTCTACACTGCACATGCATCTTTCGGTGTGGCGCAAAATTAAATTGATTGTACTTAACTTGCATTGTGAATGTGTGATGTTGCGGTAAAATACGTGTTGAAATGAAGTGTGAAAATCACATCTTTTTGAAAAACAATAACTGCTATAGAGTTTGATAAAGTATGGTTTAAAAAACAAAACAAAAATTGTCATGTTAAAATACCAATTATACATTGGAAACATTATCCAAAATCAAAACTGGGATATGGATTCGACTACAATATAAACGCAATGAACAATTATTTGTGAATATTAAAGTTGAATGTCGGGAAATATTCCATAGCCCAAAATTTCGGCGAAATAATTTTTGTTTTCCTTTTTTTCGAAATGAGTTTTGACAGATTTGTTTCAGCATACCAAATCTTTCGAATATGCCCGGCGGATCATGCAACATTGTTTGTACACGGGCGTGAATTATTTTCGGGAATAATTCATTTTTATTTTTTAATTAACTACCGGTACCAATTATTTCTAATTGATTTTTTGTGCAGTACCTTAAAGCGATGAACACGTTTGGTAATTGTCAAAGACCAGTGTTCTCACTTGGTGTATCCCAACATATGCATGAAATAACAAGCCTGTGAAAATTTGGGCTCGATTGATCAAGTTGCAAGAAAATGATGAAAGAAAAAACACCCTTGTTGTACAAATTTGTGTGCTTTCAGATAGGAATAAAAGGCTTCATGCAAGAAGTCTTTTTATATTTTAGTGAGAAATTACCTCTTTCTCAAAAACTACGTTACTTCAGAGGGAGTCGTTTCTCACAATGTTTTATACTATCAACAGCTCTCTGTTGCTCGTTACCAAGTCAGTTTTTATGCTAATATATATTTTGAGTAATTACCAAACGTTTACAGTGCCTTTAAGGCTCAAGTGACATAAGGTCTACGTGTGTAAATTGACTTTCCTTACAAGACACTGTCTGTTACCAAACGTGTACAGTGCCTTTAAATGAAAGCTTGTAACTTCCTCGAGCCTATAAAAATATCTATTTAAAATTTTAATCGAAATGTTTGGGTCAAATCGGCTACAAATCGGATCTAGCATCCTTATTAATCAAAACTTTATAACAATATCGGCTCATATATAGCGCAATTCCAAAGAATGATCATTGCGCTACAAAAATTATTACCCCTGGGCCATTTATTTCATTCCTTAAACCACCTCAGCTCCCTGGGGCTTATGCAGCATGTGCTGCCAAGTATGTAGCGCACTAAGCTAAATCAACCATCTCTGCCTTCACAGGTACCCATTTACCCATGGGTGATGAGAAGCAATTATATATAATTATTAAGTGTCTTGCTCAACGACACAAGTGTCATGACCGGGATTCGAACCCACACCCTAATAATGACTCAGCAACCAGCCGCTCGGCCAGGACACGCCACTTTCAAAGGCATTATGTGTAAATATATACAACTTCGGGGCCTTTCCCATGATGTAAAAAATAAAAAAATAAAAATAATTATGTTGCTGCTTTTCATAATCTCCCAAAGCATTCAGCACATAATCAACAAATTTATTTGATCATATTTCGTTATTCCCAATGAAATAAAATAAGCATATGGAAATGAAAACTGAGTGAGTTTTGAAAAAATATGTTATTTTCGCCATATGTCACTCCATTGACCCAATTGTCTACTTTTTATGAAATTTGATTAAAACCAAACCGGACGAAAATTCATGCATGAACCCCCCCAAAAAACCCACAAAAAACCCCCCCACAACCCCCCCCCCCCAAAAAAAAACAACAACAAAAAATCAAAAACCAAAACAAACCAGACCCCCCCCCAAAAAAAAAAAACCAAAAAAACAAAAACAAAACCAAAAAACAAAACCAAAAAACAAACCAAAAAAACAAACAAACCAAAAAACAAACAAAACCAAAAACAAAAACAAAAACATAAATAAAAAATCGATAAAAAAATTCAAAATAAAAACAAAAATAATGTTATTATAAGTAAACAATAACTAGTTTCAAGCAAAACTAAAATCAACATAAACAAAAATAGCATATCCATTAAAAAATATTTAAAATGGTTAAAAACATACTGCATGTTTGAAATTTGTCAAAGAAATTGATAGATAGTGCATGACGAATAGATTCAGAATACAATGGTAGAAAAAGGCTCTTCATGGTGTTATCATAATTTATGAGTTCATTGAATTGTCGCAGTCTTCTGTTATAATTTTTTACACATAATTAATTTTAGTCAATTGACATCGACGTCACTGCAGATGTTACTCACGCATTGAAAATAACCCCCTGATTATCATAATTATTCACATATTTGGGGTATATTCCTATGTTGCCAATTAGCTTGAATTACAGTCCCCGAAACAATTTGTTTTAAAATTTGTTTTAATTTTGTTTAAAGGCACTGAACACGTTTGGAAATTGTCAAAGACCAGTGTTCTCACTTGGTGTATCCCAACATATGCATAAAATAACAAGCCTGTGAAAATTTGGGCTCAATTGGTCATCGAAGTTGCAAGAAAATGATGAAAGAAAAAACACCCTTGTTGTACAAATTTGTGTGCTTTCAGATAGGAATAAAAACTTCTTGCAAGAAGTTTTTATTATTTTAGTGAGAAATTACCTCTTTCTCAAAAGTTTTGTTACTTCAGAGGGAGTCGTTTCCTACAATGTTTTATACTATCAACAGCTCTCCGTTGCTTGTTATCAAGTAGGTTTTTATGCTAATATTTGTTTTGAATCATTGCCAAACGTGTACGATACCTTTAATGACATCACAAGGCCAGACGGCCACTTCAAGGTTAGGGCTACACTTATTCGATTTGGGCCAAATCAACTGTCACCAGAGGCATGTTGCCACCTACTACCGGGGCTGGAACAGGGTTACCCCCCTTCACAGTCCGTAAAAATGTAGGCATGGGTAGCATCCACTAGGAGCCTGGCTGGTAGCGCAGAATGCACTCCTTCCCAACTATTTACGAAGCAATTATAGTTAACTGCTATGCTCAATGGCACAAGTGCCTTGGCCGTGATTCGAACCCACACCCTGATGCTGACAAGACTAGAGCTTGGGTCCGGTGAACTAAACCCGCTCGGCCGCGACACGCCACAGGTTGAGTAGGGCAAACATATTAAGATTATTAACAATAACAACAATTCCTAGCGCATTTTACAATAACGTTATATTCGTGCTTTACATCAGCACCCTTGGCCCAATTTCATAGAGCTGCTTATAAGTAGAAAATATTGCTTAACAGATTTCTGCCAAGCAAAAATAAGCTGGATACCAATCACAGAGGCTACGTGTGAGATTTGGGCTGGTTACCTTATTTTGTTTACTGTATTTTCCAACCATGTTTACAATAGTAAACCCTGGGAGGGAAACTCCTTACTTGGACCCTGATTGGACAACGACTGGTGTACAAAAGTCTAACGTAAACATGTTAAGTTGTACTCATTCAGTATTCACCATGTTCACAACAGCCAGACTATTCCAATTTGCATACGTATCCAACAATTTTGGATATGCAAATGATTCAATACCAGGGTGAGAGAGCGGTCAACCTCGTTACTGCTCGACACACCATGGGGACGAGGGTGCCCCGAAGGCTTTTTCAAACTCATTATCAACCTCTACCCTATCAAGCACCCATGTTACACCCCTGGGTAAAAGATTAGTCAATGTTAAGGGACATCTTGTATTTTGTGATAAACACAACTTTAAAAATTCACAAAACTAGGGGGCCACATTTCGATGAGCAAATTGTGTTTTGCCAGGTTTTTGTACATGTTCATTAATATTTCTTGTTTCAATAAGGCAGATCGACATCTGACTGAAAGTCACTTTGTAAACAATTTTTCGCAAATGACAGTACAGTTAATTGATTCAGCAATGGTCAAATCATTTTTTTTTTCACGAAATATTGCCACCATTAACCCAGCAGAAACCCCCCCAATTTGTTTTTAAAGTAATTTTTGTTGTCGTACAATGTTAAAATTGTTTAAATCGTCTTCAGATAATTTCGAGCAGAACCATTTCTAACTTTAAAACAGAAACATTGTTACCGAATTTGATTAACCATGAAAAGGTTATACTTTTCTCGCAACTTAAAACTTCTTTCACCGGACCCCTTTTCAAACAAAACCAAAGAAGAAACTTGAAATTTAAACAGGCAGACAAAAACATCTTCTATAAATAAATGTTATATGAAATATTCACTGAAATATGTAAAGTAAATGTTCTATTGAACTGTTAAATGCTTCGAAAAATCTACGATCCACTTTTGGCTAAAATTTACAATAAAACTAAAATTTACGAAAACACGAGCTTGCCTTAGACCTTTACTTCAGTAAAGACAAAATAATTTGAGTTCTGTAAACAGTGGCGTAACTAAGGAGGGGGGGGGGGCAGACCACATGCCCCTTTGATGTCTGTGCCCTCGGATGTCCCCATTTGAAATATTGAATTTTAAGATTCAAAATTACCCGAATAAAAACTTACGTTTTGATTTGCTTTTATTATATTTTCAGTACTAAAAATGATTGTTCAATCTACACCGACAAAGCATTTGTTTTTACCTCCACGGCATATTATCTCACGGAAAATAGTAAATGACATAAAAGGGGAGGGGCTTATTATGGACAAATGCAAACGGAAACTATATGTTTAATTGGCCAGAAGCGCCCTCTAGAAAAAAAGCTGCACCTAGGCTCTTGTGCCAACCTAAAGTTTCACCATTATATAATTATAGTTTCGGCCATGACTGCAGTAAAGAAACACAATTTTTCTTGAATATGATGTTCAAATATCAACTTCTTGTGAAAGATTTCTTCAAGCATGTGAAGGGAAAGAATAAGATGTCATTTAAAGGCACTGTACACGTTTGGTAATTACTCAAAATATATATTAGCATAAAAACTTACTTAGTATAACGAGCAACGGAGAGCTGTTGATAGTATTGTAGGAAACGACTCCCTCTGAAGTTACGTAGTTTTTGAGAAAGGGGTAATTTCTCACTAAAATAATAACATTTCTTGCAAGAAGTTTTATTCCTATCTGAAAGCACACAAATTTGTACAACAAGGGTGTTTTTTGTTTCATCATTTTCTTGCAACTTCGATGACCAATTGAGCCCAAATTTTCACAGGCTTGTTATTTTATGCATATGTTGGGATACACCAAGTGAGAACACTGGTCTTTGACAATTTCAAAACGTGTTCATCAGTGCCTTTAAAATATCAACTTCTTGTGAAAGATTTCTTCAAGCATATGAAGGGAAATACTTTGATGACATTTAATTATAACTATCCTTCTGTGAACAGTGAGAAAGGTCTACAGTGAGTCTTCCATTCGAATGACTATAATAGGGAAATTGGTAAACACCGCCATCTTGAATTTATCGAACTCCAAGCGAACCGATGACTTTACCATCGACCCTATTCAAATAAACCCTCGGAGTGGGTGGTGTGTATCAAGTCGGCATTAGCTGTAGTCACACCATGGCCATATATCGATCAAATTCGGTATCCTTAATCTCTTTGTCTCTAGCCCTCAATCATTCATAAGGTAAACTCGAAACTGTAATCGATCGAATACGACGGCCGTTTCGTGTCCGAACGCTGACCGACAATTTTACCGCTCTTAAATAATTCGAACGAACGTTTATTTTATGAGTCGTACACCCGGATACAAGACAAAGCACTCGGGACGGGAGGCGAAGAGGGAATAGCAAAAGTGAGTGCAAAATGTTGAAATAAAAGTCCTTATTTGAATTCCATTTGAGTTAGGTTGATTGGCTAACATGCAACAGTCGTCGATGAACCAATCATCGTCCCCAAGCTGTTGTTGAAGCGGTTAACGCTGAAGCCTAACCCATCTTGGAGAAGTTTCTCTTTGCAAGACGCAAACATTATTGGACATTGACCGGTAACTCATGCATCTCTTATTTCCATTATTTGCTGGTCTGTTTTTTCTTTCCATGAAAAATTCATCTATCTGGTTCAAAATGCTAGACGCATTCATTTCCGCTTTCTTTATACTGATGTATAGGGTACAATACTTAACTGTTACCCAACGGTACCAGTAACAATGCATTTCAAAAATTACTTTTAAAAAAACCCCGCAGTTATAATCAGCGCCGTAACTAGGATAACATTCTAGGGGGGGGGGGGCACAAGGGGGGGGGGGGGTTAACCATTTTTTTAGAGGCACTTCTGGCCAAGTTTCTATTTGCCTTTTTCTCACACAAGCCCCTTTACAGCGCCTTAAAAAAAGTAATTTAATGTTTTTTTATGAGATAATATGACGTGTAAAAACAAAATATATTTGTGTAAAAACAAAAACATTTTCTGTGTGTAAACGGAAAAAAACAAGTTAAAAAAACATTGAAATTATCACATTAAAGCGTATAAAAATTTACATTTTACTCTGGAAAATTCCAATAGTTTGGAGCAATATTCCTTCCTCCATTCAAAGTTCCTCCTCCATTGCAATTTTTAAATGTTTATGTAAGAAACTGTACTTTATTTAAGTAGTTTTTTCTAGTCTATTGTTTATGTTGACCATTTGTGTTCAACAGGACATTGATGTAAAACAGCTTTTGCTGATCTTTTTATCCTGTATAAAGATGTGGAAATGAATAAATAAATCCCCAAATTCCAGATTTCAAAGTGTGGGGGGGGGGGCACTCGGGGGGGGGGACGGACATCAATTGGTTGGGGGGGGGGGAACACCCCCTTACCTTAGTTTCGCCACTGGTTATAATAATCGTAATCATATTGTGTAATACAAAATTTTTAATCAAAAGGTGTTGAGGCAATTACTCAATTTGTTTATATACAAAAAAATATCAAATGGCTATTGGAGGAATCTCTGATTAAAAAAAAAGAAACAAATTAAGAGATTAAACTTAAAGACACGCGTAATTAAAGACAAACTTTGCAACAAAAAATGCATGGTGGGGTGATGGCCTATCTCAATAGCTCTGGGAAGATCTCCGTCGACTTCCCTGGAACTCTATTCCCCCCCCCCATTTCTCAATTCAGAAAGAACTGACAAATTTACCATTTCAGCCATTAAAGGGAGGGTATATCTTTGGTAATTACCCCAAAAATTAAGACCATGAAAGCTTACTTGGTAAGGAGCACTGCAGCTGTTGATAATGTATACATTTTGGGAAACAATACCCTTCAAAGGTATGTGGTTTTAGAGAGGGAATTCAAAAACATTTCGATATGAGAAACGTTTCTGCATGAAACGTCTCCCAGATTGTGTATTCCAATTACGGATTATTCTTCCTGCGTGGACATAACCGCTCCAGATTTTCGGCAATATCTCAAAAACGCTAACACCTTTTGAACTGAAATTTTCACAGGTTAGTTGCATTGTATATATCTACATTTATATTGGATTAAAACAAACAACCTGTTCCTAAGGTATACTTTGCCTTTAAGATTCTTTTTGCATGCGCTCATGGTCAAAGAGGCTTCATCAAAAGCCTCTGTTATTATTCACAAGAAAAATAGAACGGTATAAAATAAGGGGGAAACAAAAAAGATCGTTCACATCAAAATCAAGTCTTAACTTCCCCAGTTATCCCAAGAAATAACTTTGAAATAAGTACGCATACAAGATTTTTAAGAACTATGTGCAGATATTTACAACTATTTATTATAGATTGCCTTGCCTACCTTTTCAGATTCAATCCAAATGAAAAAAATAAAAGATAACAGTTTCCTATTTATATAAACTCGTACCGAAAATGGGGTCATCTGTAATTATAGGCTTCAGAACTATTGCACTTCTCTGCAGTCTGCAACTTCTTCTGTGGTTTCACCCTCAATAAAGGTCACATGTTGGGGCACTTGTTCTTTTTCCCTCCCCCTCACCCTTCCCCACACCCCAGGGTTTCACGGCAGCATTCTGATCTGGTGCTTCGTCCTTCATCCTTCGTCGCCCAAATCAGTTTATTAACTTCCATCTTTCCCACTGGTCTGACTCCCTTTATCAGTAACAGTAATTAATTCACATGTGACTATACAAAACAGGGGCCAGACTAATTTCCCCGTTCAGCCTCGTTTTGGTTACTTAATTTAGCTGGTATACGCCTCAACTTGTTTACACTTGAATGGGTTTTAACACTCAAGATGGCTGATCGCCTTCTTCCTACTGGCGAAAGTACATGTACAAAAATAACCAGGCCCCAAGCTCGTTCCTTTGTGTTGTGCATTTTGTGTGTATGGGTGGATTAAAACGAACGATATTGATCGGCGTTTCTTATTTTTCATTCAACGTAGGATCGCCATTGACGGCCGGTTGCCAACTACGACATCCACAGTTCCAGAAACATTCTAACCGTCATCATAACTTGTCTCGTCATGGAAACTTATATCGTCCAAGAGTAATTTTGGGAAGCTCGTCAGTGAGGTCCTTGCTTCGTGGATGCGGAAAGTGTGTTTTGTAAACCCGCTTGTGATTGGTCGTATTGGTTTCGTTTATAGAAAAGCATCAACTTCGCCCGTCATTGGAGTTTATTTTGAACACAACGTATTGTGTACCTACATGACTTCATGCATGATTATTACTGTTGTGCGTAACAAGTTTTGCTAAATCTTAGTACGTATACTAGGAGCAGAGAAGACATACGTTAACATAGGTCGTCCAGAGCGATTACATAGGCAAATTCAACACGTCAAGTCGTCAAACTATATTGGGAACTAGTCAAGCATTCTACAGGGTAAACACATTTCAACGAGCACGATTTGCCATTTTGGAAAACTATACTCGGGGACATGACGAGCCTAAATCGCCAGCACACTAACGCTACGTTGTATGCGCGTGGAGATAGTCATATGTTCATGTGGCGGTGTTAAAAACTTTTTGCCCCAGGTATAAAAAACAAACAAGTCTGGACAGCGTTGCCGATTACTGCCTTGAAAAACGTCATCAAATTCATGCTGTCATCACAGTTTACTGGAGTTTTGATTATGGAGAACTAACCCACGTCTTTAAAAAACATTATGTCGAGTTGACCCAGGAGGGGGGAAAACACGTAAAACATTGACAACTAAGGGGGCCTCATTATCAGATGGCATTCCGGCAAGTTAGCTAACTGATGGATCTATATTTCTTGGTTATCAAACCTACAACGTCACACACTGCATGGAATGAAAACAGATTAATGTGGTTTGAAAACTCGTCTGCAACTTCTTTTGCCGATTGGGAGCAAAGTTAGTGAGGATGTTTGCAAAACAGTGAATTGGAAGACTCGCTCTCCTGTTTAACCCCCAAACGAGAGGAATATCGTCAGAAAACGGAAGTACATGACTACGAATGCATTGAAGGCACGGAATATTTTAAGTCTATCAAAGTTACTCTACAAATATAAAGGATCTCTTCAGAGAAAAATGAGCCTGGGATAAATATTTCAAGTCACCAGATTTGTGTCAGATAATTCAGCTTAGAGTTAAAACAAAATGTGTGGCCTTTCGAAAGGAGCGTAGACTTGTTTATATGAGTGGATAATTCACAAAAAAGGCAGCTATGTTTTTCCAGCAGTCCCACAATGCGCGTAACGCGGCGGACGAGGCCGACGAGGCGGATATGGGCTCGTACTACCTGGAGACTCCGCCGTGGGTCCACCCGGGGAAGAAGCGTTTCTCCACGGCGAGTGGCGTGAGCTCCCGTTCCCGACGGCCCACCGTTGGGAGCTCCGGAGGTACCGATCAGATGAGCCACTCCCGATCCGGTAGTTTGGAAACCACCCCGCCAATTAGGGAGGCAAATAACATTTTACCAATCGGTCCAGGGATGTACCTCAGACAGGCTTCGTTGGCCCGTAGCAGCACTGCTCATAGCCGGGCCAGTTTCTCTAAACCCACCGGTAACCCCGTCTGGAGGTTTTTCAAGAGAATCATGTCCTCCTCTTTTGGTCTGTTCCTGTTTATTCAATCGTATCTTTGCATCGGAGCGTTCTGTTTCATGTGGTTGGAGGCAGCCCGAGAAGAGAAACAGTGGGAAATGATGGAATCTCTGCGGAGCGAACTGTCAACTAAGTTAAACACATGCTCGGGAAACGAAACATGTCACATAGATCTTCTTAAAGTTTGGGAGAGAACACTTGTGAGGTTCCCGCCAATCTACTTAGAGATACAGGACGGGCGAGTTTGGTCGTGGATTTATTCGTACTACTGCTGTTTTACCATTATATCAACAATAGGTAAGAAGTGTTGTTGTTAAAAGGGCCTTGGGTCAAGTTAAATTGAATATTTGATTTGGGTTGTCCTCTACCATTGTATTCCGAGGTATGTAAACTCCTTAAATGGATTGTATACGTTTGGTAATTGGAACCCACTGTTTGTTTCAATCCTATATAGTTGTAGATATACATGTATACCATAAAAACTAACCTGTGAAAATTTCATTTCAAAAGGTGGTAGCGTTGTTGAGATATTGCCGAAAATCTGGAGCAGTTATGTCCACGCAGGAAGGGTAATCTGCAAATGAAATACACAATCTAGATTCAAATTTGTTGGATAAAAACTGATATATTTTTCCATAACCACATTGCTTCAGCAGCTTTGGATAGTATAATGCATTTTGAGAAACTTTTAACTTCGAAGTACTGCGGTTATGGAATAATATATCACTATTTATCCCCCAAAAATTTGAATCTGAGAAGCGTTACTGACAGTAACGTTTCTCAGACTGTGTATTCCAACTGCAGATTATTCTTCCTGCGTGGACATAACCGCTCCAGATTTTTGGCAATATCTCAAAAACGCAACCTTTTGAAATGAATTTTTCACAGGTTAGTTTTTGGTCTACAACTATATTATATAGGATTGAAACAAACAGTGGGTTCCAATAACCAAACGTATCCCAATCCCTTTACTGAAGTAAATGGGGAAAAATTGCGCTCCGGCCAACTAGGACTTCAACACATTTCATTCACATTATCTTGAAAATAGTTTTCATCGATGGTTAAAGGCACTGTACACGTTTGGTAGCTACTCAAAATATATATTAACATAAAAACTGACTTGGTAACGAGCAACGGAGAGCTGTTGATAGTATAACACATTGTGAGAAACGACTCCCTCTGAAGTAACGTAGTTTTGAGAAAGAGGTAATTTCTCACTAATAAAAGACTTCTTGCAAGTAGCCTTTTTTCCTATCTGAAAGCGCACCAATTTGTACAACAAGGGTGTTTTTTCTTTCATCATTTTCTTGCAACTTCGATGACCAGTTGAGCCCAAATTTTCACAGGCTTGTTATTTTATGCATATGTTGAGATACAACCAAGTGAGAACACTGGTCTTTGACAATTACCAAACGTGTTCAGTGTCTTTAACACTGTATGATGTGCGCAGGATCAGTCTTTGGTGTGAGGACTCAGTCTTGTCTATTCACCCATCGCACCAACGTCATACGTGATTACTGTCTGTCACGTTCGCCATTTTGTGAGCCACATTGCATAACAGTGTAAACGTCGCGTCGCCTAAAATTCGCACTACACTGTATAACACACGGGACCTCGACTCCCAAGGGTGTACACGTGCACCTCACTAAATAGGGCGAAAACAGCGTCGGCCTCATTACTATTTTGTAGGCACTCAAAATATTATATATTAATAATAATAATAATAGTAACAAGTTCTTATATAGCGCATTTTACAATAACGTCTCAATGCGATTTACATTAGTGCCCTGGTCATTGGGCCAATAACATTCCTTGAATCTTTCTCAGCTCTCTGAGGAGTATACAGCCCCGAGCTGCCGTGGTGCTCCGAAGGCTTTTTCAAACACAATATCAACCTCTACCCTCGCAGGTACCCATTTATACCACTGGGTGAAGAGAAGCAATTATAGTTAAGTGTCTTGCCCAAGGACACAAGTGTCATGACCGGGATTCGAACCCACACCCTGATGACTTAACCACCAGAACTTGAATTCGATGCTCTAAACCGCTCGGCCATAGACAGATATGAGAGCCCGATAAAAGGGGTACAGTTAAACAAGAAATCAAAATTGTGACCAGGGCCCAATTTCATAGAGCTGCTTAAGCACAAAAAGTACCTAAGCGCAACAAAAGTTTGCTTACCAGAATAAGGTTACCTGCCAAACAACCATGTCACGTGTACAATTTGTGACTGGTATCCTGCTCATTTCCAGAAAATTGTTAAGCAATATTTTGTGCTGAAGTAGCTCTATAACATGCAGCCCTGAGGTTGTTGACCTCAAACTTGAGGTATTTTTGATGACATAGGCCCTGAAAAAGTTGTCATATTTGCCGAGAGGTAAAAGGGACATTTTTTCAAGATTGAAGCTCGGACGTTTGGAAATTTACATAGGGGTAGGGGGCGTTTGGAGAATAACTCGACGGGCCTTGGGACTCCCCATATTAAATTGAGCAGAGGATAACAGTTCAAGAGTCAATGGGTAATTTTCTCTTTACTGTAAAAAGCTGTGAGACTTCTAAGTATTTATTTTTTATTTTTGAATATTTAGCATTTTGACTGTATGCTATGGGAGTTTATTTAGTGGGGTGCACCCCAAATGGTGCAATCAAGTTTAGTGTGATGATGACGTCAGGTAAACTGGATCAAAATACTTTTATGGGTATACACCAATCCTTCACCGATCTTGAACTCTTGGTGGCAGCAGACAAACTGCGGTGGAACTGCGGTGGTACGACCTTGCCACTTATGTAACTATTATTTATAAACAACCATTATTTACATATAACCATTTATAAATTAACTAGTGTAGCCCAGCCCTTAAGCCCATCGATAGGCAGCGCAGTACCACCCAGGTACCACCGCAGTAATTGAGGCGTTTCTGCTGCCACCAAGAGTTCAAGATCGGTGAAGGATTGGTGTATACCTTTCTATTCTACGTCATAGCCCGTGTTTTTGCCATCCAAGGTTGGCAAACTGTATGGGAAGCCATAATTGCAAACCAAAAACAGATAGCCACAGTTTATAACAACGGATACAAGTACACATGAATAGTGTTGATTGTTTTAGAAACAAAGCAACCAATCAAGGGATGTATTATTTTTTAATTGGAAGTTTGCAGAAATGTTGAATTTGGTCACAACATCTGTAAACACGATTGAATGTTTTGCTAATATTCGGCCGTCCATGTCAACCAGCTCGGTTTGTTTATCAACAATAGATAGGTCTATAACTACAATTATTGTCAGGGTATACATTGGCGTAACTAGGGGGGGGGGGAGCGTCCGATCCCTACCCCGGGTGCCCACCGATTTTAAAATGACATCTGGACTTTTGGGATTGGGAATGTCCAGAGTAAAATGCTACATGTTATACGCTTTAATATAATAATTTCGATGTTTTAAAAAAAAATCTATTTGCACTGGTGTCAGATTATCTTATAAAAAATAGTAAATTACATAAAAAAAGGCACCGAAAAGGGGCTTGTTTAAGAAAAAGGCAAAAGGAAACTTGCCAGAAGTGCCCCCCTAAGAAAAAATGGTGCCTCTTCCGTGTGCCCCTAAAATATTTACCCTAGTTACGGCTATGCTTAAAAAATAGTCAGACGCTTACCTCTTTCTATGAAAGTAACTAACCATTATCATTCTATAGAAGACAGGGGACATGACAGTTGAAGACAGCGGTTTACGTTAAATTTGATATTTACGTTAAATTTGTTTTCTTCTATTTCGTTTACTTTTAGGTTATGGCAATGTGACCCCTCTGTCGTCCCTCGGGCGCATGTTCGCCATCGTCTACGCAGTGATTGGCATCCCACTTATGTTATTGTTTATAACAGATATAGGCAAGTATACAAATCTTCTCTCAGAATAAATATCATGCAACGAGATGCAGGAACAAATTTTTAAATAAAATGCATACAATCCAAAGCAACCTTGAAGAAATGGTTCCAGAATGTGTATTAAAGGCATCGTACACGTTTGGTAATTACTCAAAATATATATTAGCATAAAAAACTGACTTGGTAGCGAGCAACGGAGAGCTGTTGATAGTATAAAACATTGTGAGAAACGACTCCCTCTGAAGTAACGTAGTTTTTGAGAAAGAGGTAATTTCTCACTAAAATAATAAAAACTTCTTGCGAAAAGTTTTTATTCCTATCTGAAAGCACACCAATTTGTACAACAAGGGTGTTTTTTCTTTCATCATTTTCTTGCAACTTCGATGACCAATTGAGCCCACATTTTCACAGGCTCGTTATTTTATTATGCATATGTTGCAATACACCAAATGAGAACACCGGTCTTTGACAATTACCAAACGTGTACGATGCCTTTAAAAGTAGGGTCATAGACTGTTTGTTGTCAACGTAAATACTGATTTACAGGCAGAATTATTAAGAAAGACACAATAAAAGTCATATGTGAAAGTTTCAGCTGAATGCAGTGTTTACTTGCTCAGAAAACTGCAACAAACTGTCAAGGTATTTTCACACAAAAGTCGAATCCATCCACGTTTTTAGCAAGGTGACAGCGGGTACCAACCGCATCTCTGGCCGCAGCATTCGCGAACGGACACCAACCCTCAGAAATCTGAGAAAAGATTCATGCATGAATCGTTTCTCAGATTCAACTATTTTGGGGTGAACTTTTGTTCAAACCATATTACTTCGAAGGGGTTTCTTTCTCAAATCACTGAGCTGCAGTACACCAAGTAAGTTTTTATAGTCATTAAATTTTGGAGTACTTTCCAATATATGACCCTACCTTTAAAGGGTCTCTATACTTCTGGTAAAACACAAAACAGAAAAGCTCACAGATTTACATTAAACTTACATGGTTTAAAGATAATGATGATAGAAAGCTTCCCCTGAAATGTTACTGGCTGAGGTGCTGTAGTTTTTGAGAAATGAGTAAAACAATTAGTTTTGATCTCATGGGTCAAAAACTCGATGTTTGAAAACAGTGAAAACACTTAAGGTTTTTCCCCACTTTTTTTTCTGGTGATTGCAATGACCGATTGAGCTTAAACTTTCACAGGTTTGTTGTTTCATTACGTTGGGATACACCAAGTGAGGATACTGGTCTTTGAAATTTACCAAAAGTATAAACTCTCTTTAAAACCCTGCAATGAGGGTCGTTGTTAGCACATGCTGACATATTTCAATATTTCCATTGTCTTAACCACATCGTACACACTGGTGAGCTCATTATGTAAGGTTAGGGCTTTATAGTATAGATTATATCCTAAACTGGACAATGCCACACGTCCTAGAAGGGGGGGGGGGTGTCAATCAACATGGGTCAGTGATTTGGTTACAAGGGACGGGGCAAAACTCTACCAGCATACTTTATAAATAGCCACACAAATATGGTTTCAGTATCTGATTAGCGACGTATTTACATCGTTTTCTTTTTTTTTCCAACAGGAAATAAGCTTGCCCGCTGGACCAAAATTGCCGTCATCGCATTCCGGAAGTGGAAATACGTTCTTTGTCAGCGATGCAAAAGGAAAAAGAAGAAAAGGGAAGAAACTGATTTCAGATGTGAGGACGATAAGGTTGAGGCTAAGGACAACGAAACCTCAACAGGTAATGGAGGTCTTCAGAGCGGCGATGTGGTCAATTCGCGGTTCAGCATCCCTGAGGTTCACATCAACATCGCAATGTCGACACTCGATGAGGAGTCACGCGAGGCTGATACCAAAAGAGGCGACCGTGAGGACGACACGAGAGGTTCCAAGGGTTATGCGAAGGACGGGAAGAGGAGTCTGCTGTACATCGAGCAGGCAAACAGCGAGTACGGGGGCTCGAGTACCGGTGTCGAAGGCTGCTGTAGTGAGGCTCATCAGGAAACCAACCCTCACGGTTCTCATGAAGATTCACATTTAGCAACCTCCCCTCAAAACACCGAGGTACAATTTGGAGGTACTTCGGATCAGAATGTTCCACACGATGTGGACGTAACGAACGCTGAACAACACGCAGCTGTGGATTTGAACTACGACAGCGTGAGTGCTACGGATGATGATGTTTTTGTCTATGTGAATCTATCACCGGAAGAGGATGCCGTTCCTCCAAATGGAACACCAGAAGATGACACCGCGATGAACGGCGTGCAGGGTACGGAGTTTCCAGCAGCGGAGAATGCCAGTAATCCTGCCGTAGATTTCGAGGAAATAACGGTCGTGGTCGATGGGAGGTTGGAGGAGGAAAGCCCCGAGAGGACTTTTGATAGTGATGCAACAGTCGTAGCATCAAACGGAATCAGGGAGGATTCGGACGTGCAGCAAACAGTCGTATATTCAATGAAATGTGAGAAATGTGGCCAGCACTTGCAAAGTGACCATGTTGTAAACGCCAGTGTCGACAATGGACGGCCGACAGCTATCGGAAGCAGCAGAAGAAAAAGAAGGAAAGGAATGATCGACAAGATGCCAAATGTGATGAGGCAAGTCTCTGGGAATACACACGCAATATTATCAAGAAGTAAATCGAAATCGATGGAGGATATTTCTTCCATGAAAAACTCGACCGGGCGTAATTCGAACCGACCGTCGGTGTTAAGAAGAGTTACCGACCGGCGCACCTCGGCGCCCGGTGTTGTCAGCTTCCAACCACAACCTGTCCGACAGAACGGGCGCTTGCCATACCGCATCGAGGAAAGGACTCATAGCAACTCTAGTGATCTGGACCACGAACCTCTTCGGAATACAGACTACGACGGGGAATATCGGGACCGCGCCGCGACCGATTCGGGCGTGGCGTCGTCCAGCTCCAACTCCACCGAGTGCTCGCCGAAGCGTCAACCGTACTCAGTCAGCGTTGACGTCGCCGGTGGAACCATGGACTCGGAGGATTCCATCGACGATGACGTCAGCGACGATGACGGCAGCAACGGTGACGTCATGAATTCGGACGAAGAGAAGAAGATGAGTAGGTTCCGTCATCGCCCTGGCATGACAGACAGGCGCGCCACCATCGGTAAGTTTTCCCGGATTTCAGAATCTGATATCGCAATGCTGAGCATTCCGATATGGTTAGCGTTGTTACTTCTACTCGTATACCTTTTATTTGGCGCGGCATGTTTTGCCGCCATGCAATCGTGGTCTTTCCTGGATGGATTCTACTACTGTTTCATCTCCCTCAGCACGATTGGTTTTGGAGATCTTGTCTTTCTCCCGCAAAACCTCCACGCCGGGTTGATCTTCTCCTTCCTCTACTCTTTCTTCGGCCTCTGTTTCACCTCCATGTGCATGAGTCTCAGCTCATTGGAACTCACGCTTCTGTCGAGGAAAATATCCGCTAAGTTCGGGGTGTATAGCGAAAGAGTCCGTTTGCGTTCGGTGCGATGGGCGGGTCGTAGACGGAGGGCTGTCCGCGGCCAGTCCCCCGACCCGAGGTAGTAATACTACCGTAGTATTAATATAAAGGGCAATATACGTTACTGTGGACCCCTAGACTGGTGCCCTGTCTTTCTCTGGTCTTACAAACCCACTGGTTTCATTAGATACACGCATTCATTCCAGTCTGATTTACACACACAATAAGACCACGCAGACACAGTATTATGGCATGCAAGGTCAAAGGTACATCTGGCAGGATGCTGTCAGGTTCTTAAGGCCGGTATATGACGTTATTCACGAGCCTCGAAGTGTGACGTCAGATATTCGGGCTATGGCCCCCTTGCTTATGACGTTACGTAATCAAACAGCCCCCCCACTAGGCTGACAGCACGGACAGTCATACTGGTTGCTTGACGCACGTGAGCACTGTTAACATTAGCCTTCTGTCAAGGCCTTCGTGGCTTGGACAGCTTCGTAAACAGCGGAGCGACTGAAATGGAGAGACCACGCGCACGAGTGGCGAAGCCACTAGCGTGCGTGGTCTCCTCTTCATGCCGCTTGGGATCGCGGCTCTACGAAGCTGTCCATACCACGAAGCCTTGACAAAAGGCTATGTTACCTCCAGCTTATTGCACAGCGAATTCAATGGAGTTATAACAGTGTTTGCAATGTGCATTAATAATCAAAACAATAATAAACCACAACAAAACTTGAAACCCTTTTCTTGAATATGTATGAAAATGTTCCAAAGAAAATGTTCCACAGACAGTAAGTTTGATGATGTTTCGTTGTATAAGAAAAAACAATTAATTTGAACTAATGTATTCTTCTACAAGCCAATGATGTATTATGCCATTATAAGATATTCTCTGGTGCTGCGATTTAAGTTAAGATTTATTTTATCATTTTAATTGACCTTTTTTTAAATTAAGGGCCCAAATTTTTCAAAGTTGAGATAAAGTTTGAGCCGTTGTTTATGTTTAGAATTAAATCAAACATTTGCCTCTTTGGAATGCTAGGTGGATGCAGACTTATCCAGGTAAATTTCCATTGTTTATGTATAGTTCTAAAGCATGTGCACATGTCCAAGAGCCTATACATGAAGTCTGCTGCCACCTAGCGGCCCAAAAAGTCTTCCATTAAACTAGACATGATGGTCTTTGTTTACAAATTGAACCAAACCTTTAACCTCCAAAATAAACCCACCACCGTGTTTTTAAAGCAATATCCTTTCAAAATGTCTAGCTTTACCCACCTTTCTTGCCCTATATGACTTTATCAATCCAAATGGCCCGGGTTGGGGGTGAGGGGTCAAGGTCGAAATTTTACTACATGGGATGGGGAAAAGTCGGGCTCCTTCTGAGGCATTTACAGAAACACTATACGATACGTCTATGAACTATACGACAACATCAAACATTGGTGAATATATCGTATGTTATATTTTGGGTGATATTACAACGGAGCGTAGTATTAATATTATCAGATTTGTATTATATGCTCATCACTGATAAAGTATAAGTTATAGATACGCACAAAACCAAATGATTTAAAAGGAAATTTAGATTTTTGTTTTTATCAAAGTTTTTTTGGTGTGATATGAAGTCGAGTTTTTAAAGCATATTTTATTAATATTTAAAGTACGTCATTTTAATCAATATATATTTCACAGTAGAACCTGTTCTGTAAAAACTGCAGTGTTAAAATTGACACCACAGGTGTTATCGCATATAAATACCAAACAATAATTTACACCATCGGGTGTTAAAATAACACTACTTTCTGCAAAAACAATCACATTTGTGTTATTTTAACGCCCTAAGATGTTAAAGGCACTGGACACTTTTGGTAATTACTCGAAATAATTGTTAGCATAAAAACTTACTTGGTAACGATCAATGGAGAGCTGTTGATAGCATAAAACATTGTGAGAAACGGCTCCCTCTGAAATAACGTCGTTTTTGAGAAAAAAAGTAATTTCTGAGTAAAATATTTGAATTCATTTCGAGACCTCACGCGTGAGGTCTCGAAATCACATCTGAAAGCACACAACTACGTGTGACAAGGGTGTTTTTTCTTCCATTATTATCTCGCAACTTCGATGACCAATTGAGTTCAAATTTTCACAGGTTTGTTATTTTGTGCATATGTTGAGATACACCAAGTGAGAAGACTGGTCTTTGACAATTACCAAATGTGTCCAGTGTCTTTAATGTTGATTCTCTCTTCGGTACCCATGGTGTCAATTTTAACACCCCCGGTATTTGCAGTGTGTAAAAACCAAAACTGCCCGAGTTTTACATAATAACATACGACTATGGCGCAGCAAGACATTTCTAAATGGGTTCATCAATGAACCGTTATGACGGTGATGCCATCTTGTTTCTCTTTCAAACAAATCAGTGTTATCAAACCGAGGCTGGAAGGAAGGAAAGAAAAAATAAGTCTGGCACCCTTTGCAGAATTACGAATTCAAAAAATTTCTGCGAGAAATGCGGGACTTCCATATGCCTCTGCAAGAGACCGACAAAATGTCTAAAAAGTATGTTAATTATGTTAATTGTGCCTTAAAATTATTTTATATTTTACCAAATAATTAAATGTATGTACATAAGATCTTTTTGTTTGCAATAAATTATGTTGAGTTGATCTCGACTGAATTCAATGTTTGAAGAAAAAAAATGTGCAAATCCGTGTGGACTCGAAAACTGGCTATGTGTGATATTTAAATATTTAATTGAAATACAATAAGTGAGCGCTGGTAACATTAAATCATGGCGCATGTTATTTATTTCACTGTTTTCTCCAAAGTACAATGCCCTATGGGAGTCGAAGTCCTTGATATCCTAGACTGGACCATTCCACATATCTAAGAGGGGGATCAGGTCCCAGAGTTTTTTGAGGGGTTGTGCATAAACTTGTACAGACGTACAGACCCACCCAGATCTAACCCTCTGATAAAGTGTAGCCACCTGTTCTTTGTATAGCTGGCTTCCATATGTCTTGCTGACAGCCTGTGCTAGGTTCTGAGGTTTCCAACACCCCTTCCCCTGCCAATCAAACATTTTTGGCCTAACTGGGAGCCAGTATCTAGTGGAACCTTTCTGGGGTTACTCCCTCTCTTAAAAAGTTTCATAACTTTAAATCGTAAACTAGTTCAACTTTTCTGCTGGAAAATGTATTACTATTTAGTTGTTTCACTTGTCCAAACACTTCGTGCATTATATTTTTTGATCTGCTGTTAACACCTGAAAATGGCAAATATTCCGATAAAACAGTGCAATATTTTCTTTTTGAGAATCTTTTTTTTAAGTGTGGATGTTTTCCCCCTCTTAATTCAGACCACAATTGCAGAGGCTTTCAAGGCGAAACTAGCTGGTTACTAATTTAAGCATACACGCGTACACAACCTTCGTTGAGGGATTAAAAAGGATTAGTAACGACATAGTAATACATTGCAATCACTGATCTGTTTTAATCCCGCATTTGAGGTCACCGCCCCTTTTAATTTTCGAGTCAACCAAAGTCTTTGACCCGTGTCCCAGGGAAATCTGTCCCCCCGGAGATTCTGTCCCCATACGGGAAATTAACATGGGCAGGAGGAGGAGGATTCAAAAGAGGGCGCTATCAAAAGAAGTTTGTACACAGTTCGCCGTATGGGGGGACAGAATCTCCGGGGGGACATAATCTCCTGCCACACCCGTACCGAGTCAGTGTCAACAATTTGAAATTATGTTTTGTATTTTATATATTTTCTAATGGAAAGAGTTTTCAGATAGTTGACTACCTCCCCGTCTTTATACGTGTGACGTCAGATGTTAGGGCGATGTAAAAAGCTGTGAGACTTCTAAGTATTTAAACATTTAGTTAACAGTATTGGATGCTATGAGAGGAGAAAAAAACCCCGTGTACTGTTTTGTCAATGCAAGAGGGCGCTCTTTCTCGTCACATACTGCGAACATCACAGAGCCCTCGAGTCACTTGTTTTCGATGGGCAAACTTTGGTACGGTACGCAATCAAGAGATACTCTGTGTAAAGACTCACGAAAAACATTGATTGGATTCGAACCAGCGACCTTTTGCAAGAATTGCTTTAGTTATCTGTGGACACCAATAAATTTCACACGTGGAAGTAGGATAGTTCTATTTGTTTTTAGCTTAATTAAATATTATGTATATTTATTCTTTTCACCATGTACAAATTAAGTTAATACCATATTAAATAATTAGTACTGAGTTCCTTGTTTTTATGAAAAAGATAATATCTTTGATATCCAAAAAGGTGTTCTAAAAACTGTTAACTTAAATGTTTTTTTAATAAGAACCAAGAAAGTGTAAAAATGTTCATATTAATAATGGTCGACTTTAGCCATAAATATATTAAAGGGACACACCGGCTTCGTTGGGCTATTTAGGCTACAAAATACACTAAAACATGACTCTAAAGGTCTTCCAGAAATGGAGAAGAACAGTTGAGAAAAGAAACCATCAAATTTGGCCGTTTTTACGCATTTTTCAAAAAACGAAGGTCACGTGGGTTATCCGAACCACATTTTTGGTTCGGATAACCCTCGTGATCTTCGGAGTTAGTTTTACTTCCAGCCGTATAAACATTAATTACTGCACCGAATTAAACTCTGTTTTTTAACAAAAATTCATGAATATTTGACACACAAAAATAGGTATTCAAATTATGGATACAGGTTGTAAATAATACAAAAAAATCGAACGTAATATTTTATTTCAGAGAGTCCGAGCAACGGAAGTGTATACACAGTGCACAGCGTGGGGACTCGCTACACGCAACACAGGGGCAGTCGTGTAGCTGGCGAGCAGAGTATCTTGGCGGTGCTAGCGCGACAGAAACCCGCTAGCCAAGAGATAGCTGTACCTGGAAGCTCATGAACATGTGGGAGGGGTAGGGAGCCAGACCACCAACTACATGTATACGTTGTTGTTATTGCGGGTTTGCTAGTCGGTACACCCCGCTGATCGAATCCGTTGTTTCAAAATCGCAACTTTTCAATGCTCTGTGTACGTTCCTTGACTCGATTTGTACAAAATTTCTGGTTATTAAATAAGATTTATGTCAATACATAGGAATACCATTTTTATTTTGACGGTGCAATTAGCTTAAACAATATTTGTGACAAACAATTCCAAAAAAACGAGCCCCCCCAAACCCCCCAACCCCCCCCCCCCCCCACAATAGCATGTGTCCCGTAAACTTGACACTTGCAACGGCTGGTAAAGCGTATACGATGACCTTTGACCGTTTTTGCTTTTGTCGGTCATTTCTCGTTAATTACGTGATATTTTTGTATTAAAAAACTATAAAACCATCTAGAAATAATTGTCTTTGATTATACATGACTAAATTACGTAAACAGGTAACCGGTGTGTCCCTTTAAGTAAATGTGAAGAGGTTTGCATGTTCTATTTACAACCTCGGTTTGGTTACATTGATTTGTATAGACAGACAAAATG
The DNA here is from genome assembly GCA_021014325.1 of Plazaster borealis. Taxonomy (NCBI): domain Eukaryota; kingdom Metazoa; phylum Echinodermata; class Asteroidea; order Forcipulatida; family Labidiasteridae; genus Plazaster; species Plazaster borealis. The sequence goes on along the minus strand of CM037468.1, from coordinate 14,107,271 downwards.
GCTGACACGTGTTAGAGGTTTTCCTATAATTATTTCGACTCAATTAAAGTTCACTGCACATGATAGTCTGCCATTTTCATTTTGGAGCGCCCTCAACGTTTCGTGTTGGTGAGGCATCGGCATCACTTCCTGAACTGGTATCCGCCACCCGTGAGTAGCCTGGTGTGACTGGATCGTTCCCCGGGTAGCCTTCCTCCTGCGCAGCACGCTCACGCCAGTGAGCGTATTCGAAATTTCTGGATATGAGGTACAGATATAACATATCGAACAGCAGGACACCAGCCAGAACCAAGTAGAAGTACTCCATGTGTCCGTCGTTTATTTCCGACACATACCACGGGCTTGCTAAGGGGCAGAACAAAAACCCCCAAAACAAGTTTCAATTTCATTTGAAGTTTGGAAAAGGACGTTAATCAACATCCATACGAAATTAAATTGAAGTTAAATTAACAATGCACACCGTAAAATAGCCGTAGCCGCCAATTCGGATACGGTGTCCTACGAAAATGCCCTCCGTATGGGAAATTAACATGGGCTGAAGAAGGTTGATTCAAAAGAGGGCGCTATCAGAAGAAATTTGTACAACATTCGACTTATGGGGGGGGGACAGACCTGCGACAACAGCCTAAGTCTGCAGCCATCTAGACTCAAGCTCTGGTTTCTGATCAGCAGAGTGTGGTTGTGGGTTATACTTTGCCAATCATTGCTTTGTCCTTCGGATGGGACATTAAGCCGTAGGTCCCATGTACATGTACAAGGAAACACTGTTAGTGCACGTAAAAGAATCCAGAACACTTATCGTGGAAGAGTATAGGGGCTAACCTCGGTGTTTCTGGTTCACATAGCAAGCAGCCTTGTTTACAGGTTTCCTCAGGCTTGCAAGCTACAGTGACTAAGTTCACTTATGAGGCATCCTTGGTTGCGTAGACGAGCAGTAAAGAAGTATGTCAATATTTTGGTGACACATAGACGAGCACCTATTATCAATATCAGAACAACTGTGTGCGACTCTATTAGAGACTAGGAGATCAACAAGTCAGAGAATCACATACCCATGATCAACAAAACACATAGAACTAACATGGTCCCTAGAGGGCGCCATTAGACTTGTTTAAGTCCCCTACTCAACACATTAAATAACAATGATAACAGTATTTACCGGCTGTTAATCCATCAACAATAAGCACGAGGATCTGCGCCAATATGTAACTTCCTACCCCTGACATGAGAATGTACAACCCCGTAGTCAGTCCCTTCAAATTATCCGGTCCCTCCAAATACGCAAACTCCAATCCTAGTGTAGGAATAATCGAAGAAATAATGAAACAATATTGTAGGAAGTGCATGCATAAACAAAATAGAGGCATCTTTCACACGTGAGGGTGCTGTTCTTCTGATTGATTTTTTTAAATATTAGATTATATATAGAGCTTTATAATATTGTTGATAAACAAAACCGCGATGGTTGACATGGACAGCCGCATGTATAGCAAAACATTCAATCCTGTTAACAGATGTTGTTATCAAATTCAACATTTCTGAAAACTTTCAAGTAAACAGAAATACATCCCATGACAATAGGTGTTCAGTTTGCAGTTTAAATATGGCGAGGTAGAAAAAATTGCTTGGAAGTTTTGTCTTATATGAGCGAACGATTAGCTGGGAACCAGTTACATACATTAGTGAGTGTTTGGATGGTACTCTGTTTCGTCTTAGCACAGTCTGTCAGCAAGACATCTTGAAGCCTGCTACAAAAACCCCCCAGATGGCTCCACTTTATCAGAGGGTTAGATCTGGGTAGGTTTGTATGTCTGTACAATTTTGTGCACGAAGTATGTGAGTGAAAATATTTTTTAGCCCCTAGACGAGCTCAACAAAAAACACAAAAACCCATACAGCTCTTGGACCTGATCCCCCTCTTAGATGTGGAATGGTTCAGTCTAGGATATCAAGGACTTTGACTCCCCCAGGGCTTTGCACTTTGGAGAAAACAGTGAAATAAATAACATGTGCCATACGCTCACTTAAGAGACTTTATGTCTTTGGTGCATATTCCTGTCCAGGCCTGGGGGCTAAGACAAAATCTAACACCACCAAGTTGATGTTATTAAACTTACCAGCCACTCCGATGAAAGCTTCGGCGAGTCCACTGAACGTGAACTGCGGAAGCTGGGAGCTGCAATGCAGAGTTGACGCCGTGTACGTGGAGTTGGTGACCGTGTCGGTCAAGTTGAAGCTCTCACCGTCGAGGCTCATGACGTCCTTGCGGCGAAACTCCACCAGGCTCGCTGAGACGACGGAGAGAATCATAAAGAAAATACCGACTCCTAGATGAAGACATGAAGAAGAAGAATTGTTAGTCAAAAAAACTAGAAAGTTATCCTAATCCTGGATGTGGATAAAGTACTCTCGGTAAAATCAATACTTAAATCATTGATATGTCAGTAAATATTTATTATTTGAAAAGCACCGTTACAACGGTACTTATTGATGGATTGCACATGACGTCATTGACCGCCATCTTTGATGACAAACAATGGAAACGTGCACGCGTATACGTACGTGCAGCGAACGACTCTCAGCCAATAACCTTTCACGCGTGCACGTATGGCGGCCAATGCAAATCTATTGATTTTGGTACTTTTTAACAATGCACAAAACTGGAGGTTTTCATGCATCTCATTTTGACCGTATTTTTGACCGCATGAGGGCGCTTGCACCGGCGAATTTCCTTGCATCACAATTACAGTTTTTATCTCTGTTTTGACTGCCTGAACGTTTTTTTCTTGTATCAACGGCCAAGTAAATAAAACTGTTAACAGCAACAATGGAAAAACAGTTCGTTTGACTTGTTCCGAACGCCCTCACGCGGTCAAAAACATCGCGATTTACATGGCGAATAAAACTGTTGATGGTTGAACCCTTGTAAAAACAAATTCACCCACAGTGTGAAATGATTGTTTTACATACACTTACCGATCCTCCGCAACGAAGTCACTTTGAAGCCTTTCCTTTGCAGCCATGGGTAGGTGTAGCACAAGACCGGTGTGCAGACAAGTATGACTGCAGAGCCGTACACCGGGTAAAACACGTCGGGAACGGCGGCCGAATTGTCGATTTCGCCGAAGAACGGATTGAGCCTCTCGAACTGCTTTACGTATGTTTCTGTGATCTGCACATGCGTCAAGATATTGTAGAGAAATAAAAAGCAAAGGCAAAAATCGCATCATTTTATAGATGAGTGTTAAACCTTTGAGGAAAAGAAACACATTTTGAACAAAGTAGACCTTAGACTCAATGGTGCCATCTTATTTTGTTCCCGTTGGAACCTTTGCTTTCAAACCGAGACTTGAAGGAAAACAAGTCTGGTTCCTCTAGATAAAAATGAGATTAATTTGCATTGTTATTTACAGGATAAGCCTGACAAAGACGATTGCTATAGGATTACGCTCCATAATAAGGTCTTACATAAAGAAGAAACAGGAAGAAAAACAAAAAGGAAAAACTGAAACCGTTGAAAGTTTTGACACAATAAACCTGACTATGTACAGTTAATTGTAGCAGACAATATCATACAAAATGGAAAGTAAACGCAGAATTGTACATCAAACCCAATATAACACAAACAAAATAATGCACAATGAGCAGAACAAAATAATTTTACGCCTAATGGATTAACTAGGATATCGGTTAGTTTAACTATCGGTTAACCAATATTGTGGCTAGTTAAATCACAAATAAACCATTGCTCTTCGTGAGTTTTAAACCAATCAATATTTAAGTCAACCAATAATGATAAAAAGGGGTTTCGTGTATCAATAAACGTTAGGTATAAAGAAAGTTTGTCAAACATTTTCCTTTTTATAAACTATAGGACAACTAGTGACTTACAAAAAAACGAACAATGGCGTAGATTGTGACTGTATGAAAAGCAGGTAGTGTCTTCAGCAGATGCTTCACTTGGTCGACGTTTAGGCGGGAAAAACTCCCGCCAAATTCTTGCTTGGCGCGATCGAGCGTGCCGTTCGGTTTCTCTAGTAAACTGTCGTCCGTCTTGCTGGTGACTTCTTTGCTTGAAAATCGATTCTTTAGACCTTGGAAAATTATCCTGAAAACGTTTGTGAGGGCATCGCCTAAAAAAAAAAAGAGAATTAAAGCAAACATTAATTTATTGGTATTCCCTAATCAATTTTGTCAGCACTGATTTATGTTTGGAGTAGGCGTGGCTTAAAGGAAACACCGATATTAGACAAACATCTCATTACATTTAAACCTTTATCAGGATGTATCCATCTAACTTACTTTCCGATTATTGTGATCAACGTATTCAAATTGAGGCTTGGGGTATAGCTTGGTCTGTTTCAAGACGCTTGGTGGCAGTATTGACCCAGTTTACCCAGAGCTGTGCATTGAGAGATTTGCGACATAGAGGAACCAGTTTTCTTTGGTCACGTGGTTGCTGGAAGCCATTTTCGGTCCAAATGCAGAAATGGGCAGACTAGTCTGGCACCCTGTATTCGCCAATGCGTTTTCTTTGACACAAAAAGGCTTCTAATCGCAAGTTGTTTTACCCAGAGCTGTGTATTGACCGTGCAAGTCTCGCGCGTATTCGCACATTTTTGGGACCACTTTGGTCCCACGTACATTGCTTTAACGTGTGAAGGAAACAAACTCGCGCATTTTAACGGGTCACAATGTTCGGATACGCGCGAGACTTGCACAGTCTATTGAGAGAATTGCCAGAACTTGCGATTAGAAGCCAATTTGGCCGTTTTCGAAATCACAGCTTGGGCTACAGCTTGGGCTACAGCTTCGGCCTAGGCTCTGGCTTAGGTTCTGGCTTAGGTCCTGGCTTAGGTTCCAGCTAAGGTTCCGCCTTAGGAAACGTGCGCTTTCGTACAAACAGTCAGACAGAGCCAAGCCGAATTCGAAGCCTTGGTTTCATAAGGATTCCTTAGCAAATTAATAGTGTCGATAAATCAAGGGCAGGACTTACTCTGAGGCGGATACTCGACATAGTCATGTCTTAGAGACATTAGGACTACGATGCCAATGATTAGTAATACGGAAAGGACCCCAAAGCCGACACCGAAGTTGAAGACCCTCTCCACGTAATCCGCTATGGGTAAAGATACGGCCAGGCCAAACGTGGTGGACCAGTAAAACCTACCAGAAAAATAGTAAGTGTTAAACAATGCCTTTCGGACTGGGCTAAATAAAGGAAATCTTTTCTTCTCAACTGTAAAAACAAGTACCAAAGGGCTTGTAACAAACAACAAACAACTAACAAAGTTCTTGTAACAAACAACAAACAAAAAGGGCTTGTATCTAACAAACAACAAACAACAAAGGGCGTGCAACAAACAACAAACAAAACAGGGCTCGCAACAAACAAAAAATGGCTTGTAACAAACAGCAAACAACAAAGGGCTTGTAACACAAACAAAATGCTCGCAAAATGTACATGAAAACATCGCAAAGAGCAAGCAAAAACGAAATTATTAAGATGCATTACTTCCACACTTTAGCTTGATGAATAAATACGTTTTATTTGCACTTTGACACGACCCTTGACCTACCAATGAAACAGCGTCCTGACAGCTTTCTCTCCCGCCTGTTCAACTTGACGGGCCGCAAACGGCCCAACGTTTGCTCCGTAGCAACCAAAGCCAAGAAACATAGCCGTGAAACCGATGATGAAGGTAGCCCTTTTGGCCTCGATGGAGATGGTTCGAGCGAACCAATTCTCGAATGGAACCACATTCAACGTTAAGAGAAGTAGACCTGCCAAAAAAGTGTTAAAAAAAATCCCGTTAAAAAAGAAAATACATTACTTGATTTACCCGCATTATGTATGTAAAGATTCAATGGAAGACTTTTTCTTCGTTACAGAAATTCCCTTAAAGGCACTGTACACGTTTGGTAATTACTCAAAATATATATTAGCATAAAAACTGACTTGGTAATGAGCAACAGAGAGCTGTTGATAGTATAAAACATTGTGAGAAACGACTCCCTCTAAAGTAACGTAGTTTATGACAAAAAAGAGGTAATTTCTCACTAAAATAATAAAAACTTCTTGCAAGAAGTTTTGATTCCTAATCTGAAAGCACACAAATTTGTACAACAAAGGTGTTTTTTTTCTTTCATCATTTTCTTGCAACTTCGATGACCAATTGAGCTCAAATTTTCACAGGCTTGTTATTTTATGCATGTTTGGATACACCAAGTGAGAACACTGGTCTTTGACAATTACCAAACGTGTTCAGTGCCTTTAAACAATGGGGGATCGTTGTTTTATGTTGCTTTGTTATACCTCCATGCTGCAATGAAGCGGCTATACAAAATGGAGCTCCCACATAATGCCGTAACATTAGTGATGACGTAAGGGCTTTTCGCGAATCTGTCTGAAAAGCACCCGAGAAGGGTATTCAAATTGACTGTTTTGTACACATTTAAAATCTGTTAAATCTCATGTGAAATCAATTTTCTTATTGATTGAAAACATTTTAAATAAATTTCAGCAAAGATCACTTGTTGCCGTTTTCGTTCAAGAAGGTCTAAAGAACAAACTTCAACTCCTGAAAATACATTTGTCCTGATTAATGAAACAAGAAAAGGAAAACAAACCTGCTAACGTTGTGAACGCTCCGATCTTGATCATCCGAAATCGACCGGCGTAAACATCGGCCAATATACCACCGAAGACTGGCAGGCACGGCACAACTGCTGCATACACGTCTAACATCTTTGGGGCGCCCCCATCGACATAAAAGAGTACATTTATACAGTACAGAACAATGGCCTCCCTGACGCCAAGAAAAGCGACTGATATGAGCGTCTCGAAGACGAGGATGTGCGTGAACGCTCGCTTGTGGAGCGGATGGTCCGGTTCGTGGGCCCGGTCGTCGTAGTCTCCTTTCCAGGCGTTTGGCGGGGATGTCCCTGTACCGCCATGATCCGTTGTTAGAAACTGACTATCGACCAGAGGGATATTCTCCAATTTCTTCTCCTTTGGCTCGACACTCATATTCATTATCACATTGATTTCATCCGGGAAAAGTAACACAATCAACTTTCGCCTCACTTTCAATCAACTGCTGCTCACAAAAACCGCACACGACTGTGCGTTAACTTTGCACACCACTGTTTCCAGAGCACACCTATCAAGCATCGTCCCAAAGATCAAAATGTCAACGTGAATCCACGCTGTACATCACACACGTTTTGAATGGCAAAAATGAAGCTGGTTTTTCGAAGTCGAGTTGTCCACTCAGTATATAATGTCGAGTACAATATCCAGCGTTGCTATGTGCCTTTTGAACAGTACGATAAACCCCATTGAACAATTCTGACCTTTTCTGTGAACGTAAAGAACGTGAATGATCACTGTTAATACCGTTGCGCAGAAAACAAACAAATTGTCAGACAACAGTTCAGATCAACATTATTATATTCATACTGGCATGTTCGAACACACGGTGGCGTAATATTTGAATAACTGTGCTGGTAGGTTAGCTTAAAGGGAAATGTTGCCTTGGATTGGGCGGTTTGGGCTATAAAAAGCGTTCGTTATGAAATGGATATGGTTGGAAAGAGGTTTTAAAAGTAGAATATTATGATCCACACAAATATGCCTTGAAATTGCGTGGTTTTCCTTTTACTTCGTGAACGAACAAGGTCCGCCATTTTATGGAGTCAAAATTTTGGTTCTGGCATGGTATTTCAGCTGGTAACCTGTGTATGCTTAGCTATTTCTACGCTTATCAGAACAGTTAAGCAGATTATCTTATAAACAACAGTAGAAGGCATAACAAGAGCGCAGAAGTGTTTAAAGACGCAGGCTCGTCATTAGCAAACGACATATTTATTTGTGCCACGAAAGGTTGAACCCTGAATGCCCGGCCTTCCCTGCTCTTACAACCCGAAGGGTGCCAACCTCGTTCCCAGTGGTGTACGATCTCGCTGTGCCATTTTGTTTTTCTTTCCCAGAATGCCCATGGTAGCGAGGCTGGAAGGGTGCAAGATGCAGCTGCGCGCGTTATTTGAAACGCTCATTAAATATGCAGCTCGTAGTCTTGAGCGCGCAGCACACACTGGTACAAAACTACAACGCGTAAACGACACACGCGCGTGCGGTATTTGGAACGCTCATTATATATTCAGCTCGTCCTGAGTGTACAATGATAAACTGGCACGTGGTAATTGACACGCCATTAAATATGCAGCTACTTTTAAAATACACTGTACAATAAACGGTAGGTCTACCACCAACAGATTTAGAAAGATGGCCATACAAACAGTGATACAAATACACCTCTTAGTTCACCCTCTGTTAGCGAACAACTCTCTTTGGTAAATTTTCCCGCTACAGAAAATCAACAATTTTCTACACAAAAGTCAACCTATTCGCTTAGGTAAAGGTGTAGGCCGAAGGATAGAGTAAAGAGTAAAAATGCATGGAACGAACATAAAATAAAAACAGTTTTTATTCAGATGCAAAGCAAAGAAGTGTACAATTGCTCAGTAGAAACGGTTACACACCTATGTTCCGACACCCCTATGTTCCGACACCCCTGGTGTATTTTCCTATTCCTAACCCTAACCCTAACCCTTACCCTAACCCTAACCCTAGCATGTAAATCACGAGGGGGTTGTCGGAACATAGGGGTGTCGGAATATAGGGGTGTCGGAATATAGAGCAGTCACCGTAGAAACAGTTGGGTCAACAGTAATTGTTTATGAGACAAATAGATTAACAAGTGTATGAGACAAATAGAATTAACAATAGAGAAAGAAACATGGTCTGACAATGTACAAGATTCAAACGTCTAATAAGAATGATGATCTGAAATGGCACTTTCTGGTTTGAAGGAATGGTCTCTCTGCACTCATTCATTTTGAGTGAAGGGCAGGCATGTCTTGTGTTACTAGTTACATTCACAATTATTGTGCAACAAGATCATCAAGTCTGCTTCGAAAGTCTATGGCAATCATACATCAAACATGTCTGCGCCCAGGAAGGCTTCTAAACGAGGAGCAAAATAGCGCTCTTGTCAATATATATAGCTCTATGATGGCAACCAACACAAACATAAACCAAATTGTCTTATTATTATGCAGTCATTGCAGTGACACGGGAATTATGTAAACTTTTTTTGGGTTTGTTTATAATAGCCCCTCAACCTAACAACAACATTGTATAGCCATCAATGAATACTTTCCAAACAGGGTAGCATCCACCTTGGATGTGTGAGGAAAAACTAAGAATGTTGTACTATGAAAAAAGAAGACCGGGGGGGGGGGGAACGGAGACCAAACTAAATCTAAAGTCCAACAATACTCAAACTAATCGGTTAAAAAGTAATACCCTAGTTGGATGTCAAAAATTCCAGGGCACATTTTCCCGAACATTCAACAATTTATGGATTAATGTTTATACTGTATAATGAGGAAGCCATTTTGCTCGTCGTCATCGCCATCCACGCAGACGTAGACTTGGTTCCAAGTCTGTGATCGTGGTGTTTAGACTACCTGCATTATTGCCTGAAAAAGCGCCCTCTTGTGGATTTAACTCCGCTCAATCTGCGGAGGAGTTTTGCGTGGCTGATTCAGAGAAATAACTGCGAACTTAGACTTGAAATCAAGTCTAACGCAGAGGGTGTTGTTTCTATTACCAGAACATAACATTCAACGAAAACCGCGAAATACATTCCCCTTTCATAGAACAAATGACAGAGGGCGCTTTAATACAAAATACTCTTTATGATGACGAGCCTACCTCTTTAAGAGAAATGCAAACGAAAACTACAGTTTTAATTGTACAGAGGTGCCCCCTAGAAAAACAATGGTGCACCCCCTTCCCTAAAACTGTACCCTATTCGCCGCTGGTTTGTGTGGCTGAAACCTTTGTAGGCCTGTGTACGGTATAGTCAAGGCATATTATGGAGTAAATGTACATGACATGTTCGTTACCATCTGTAAGTCTAGACTGATATTCATAATTATCCATGTACCAGCAAAATATAACTTGTTTTAGCTCAAGCGATGACTCAGTTTAGAAATAATTACCCTGCTGTAATTAACCCTTATACCGCCTCATCAAGTCAATAAACCACGATCGAACACTCCGATTTTCAGGGTCTCGCTGTGACTAAGTAGGCTATCATTTATTCACGGGTACGCGACCACAACTTGTAATCAGCAGTGATGTACCTACAGAGGGAGCAGCCATTTTGTTTTGTTACTTCATAACAATGTATACCAAACCGAGGCAAAAGGGGAAAATTAATCTGGGCCCCCTTTCGATGGAACGAGAATCAGTATTCATTACTGTACCTCAGGCAGGGAACATGACATAGATTCTAACATCAGGATTTATATTGAGTGTTGGAATCTGAAATTTAGATTCACATTTAAATTAATTCCATGAACGAAAGAAACTATTTTAACATAATAGTGCACAAATAATAGCATTTTATTCACTATGCATGATGTACAAAGTCAGTGCAAACGGTGACTGCTCTATATTCCGACACCCCTATATTCCGACACCCCTATGTTCCGACAACCCCCTCATGATTTACATAGGGTTACGGTTAGGGTTGGGTTAGGAATAGGAAAATACACCGGGGTTGTCGGAATGGTTATAACAACATGGAGTCATGCCCACTTGCCATACATCAGAGGCCTAGTTTTTGGAAAACAGACGCCCGAGTGATCGCCACTGTTTCATTCATTAATTAAGACCCAAAAGGTCATCATGGTAACGGGTGAAAGACAATTGTATTTCTACCTCCATGGCCATGACTCGGCATAGTGAATGAAATGGCAGTCGGATTCGCCATTTAATTTGCCATACAAACAATGTTCAAAGTTGTCAATTCAAGGTTTGCACAAACAATGTAGATAGAAATTACAATGTCATGATGACGATCGAAAGAGCAGTTTAGTGTCATCATGGAGGAAAAATTAGATGTAACTCCTTCTAATTTTTCCTCCATGGTGTCACGGGTTACACCCCTATGTTCCGACACCCCTATGTTCCGACACCCCTATGTTCCGACAACCCTGGTGTATTTTCCTATTCCTAACCCTAACCCTATACCCTATGTAAATCATGAGGTGGTTGTCGGAACATAGGGGTGTCGGAATATAGAGCAGTCACCGGTGTCACGAACATCGAACACAGTTAAGCAAATACAAACAAGTCAACTCACGTGGCTTCAAAGCTATCCTGCAAAACTAAGATGATCTGTAGTTGACTTGCCTCTCGCTGCAAAATAACCCAAAGGCTGTAAATCCGAACTTATCGTGTCAAAACATGGTGCATACCGATTGCAGTATACAACGTCCTCATGGTTTAAGCTCAGATTGATTGTTGTGTGTATAGAATAGACAACTATTGTCATTCGCGATTGTAGAGTGTTCACCCATAGAGCAGGGACTCTGCTCTATGGTTCACTGAACCGGTTCAATCGCCCCTTTTTTCTGGTGGATTCATGTAAAATTTATCCGTGAACCAGTAAACATTATACATTGCTAGTACGTCAGGCCGATTGATATAATGCCCGGTTGAAATATTATTATTTTTGGCAAACAAATTTTGTTACAGCTTTGGTTGCATTTGGTGCTCGATATGGGGCATGGTGTTATACCCCTATTGTGTCTTTATTGTGTGCTTGGAATCTCAGGAATTCTTTAGAGGATTTTAGGGGGGTACTTCTGTACAAGAGGAAAATAGTACTTTTGGTAATTGTCAAAGACCAGTATCCTCACTGTGTTGGTGTATCCTAACTGGCGCATAAAATAACAAACCTTGTGAAAATTTGGGCTCAATCGGTCATCGAAGCTGCAATAATGAAAGAAAAAACCCAACCCCCTAAGTTGCATAGAATTGCATGTTTCAGACGCCTGAGAAAGCATGCCTGAAGCCTTTCTCAGAGTCAAATTTTGGGGTGAAAAAGTACTTCTTTCTCTAAATCTACACTGTAAAAACAGTGTTTAGAGTATAAACACTTTTCTAAACACTTTCTTGCTATCACTTTGTAAACACGTCCTAATGATTAACATGTTTAGACATGTTTAGTGTTTAGCAGTATAGGACACTTGGTGTTTAGATATTAAACATTATATGTTTAGACATTGAACATTAGAAGTTTAGATTAAAACATTAGATTTTAGAAATTAAACATTAAAATGTTTAATAGCTAAACGTCTAGTGCATTAGACGTTTAGCTATTAAACATGTTAATCATTAGGACGTGTTTACAAAGTGATAGCAAGAAAGTGTTTAGAAAAGTGTTTATACTCTAAACACTGTTTTTACAGTGTACATTACTTCAAAGGGTGTCGTTTCTAACAATGCTTTATAATGTTAACAGCTCTCCAGTGCTCTTTACCAAGTAAGTTTTGTTATGGTAATTCATGTTTGGAGTAATTACCAATAGTACACCCTGCCTATGGGAACATTGGTGTAGGGGATACCCCCTCCACCATGTCGGGCATTGTGTACTTGGTTGTAGCCAGAGAAAGTGGGTATAATGTGGTCCTGTGGTTGAAACACGGTGGGAAAACTGTGTTGGCGCTTCTTAAATTTATTTTAAAAAGAAAAGAGAAAGAAAGAAAGAAAAGAGGGCATTATGGGGCAGAGCGAAATTCTAAACCTGGTAAAAAATAAAAACTCCCGAATTTAAAATATTAATGGAGGGCGCCCTTTAACTGCCCCATCCAGAGCCGTATATTGAGAGAGTTGCGACAACTTGCGATTAGAAGCCATTTTGTCTCCAAAAAATGCATTGGCGAATACAAGGTGCCAGACTAGTCTGCCCATTGGGTTGTGCTGCATTTGGAACAAAATGGCGTCCAGCAACCACGTGACCGGAGAAAGCTGTTCCCTCCATGTCGCAACTCTCTCAATACACAGCTCTGGCCCCATCCAGAGCCGTATATTGAGAGAGTTGCGACAACTTGCGATTAGAAGCCATTTTGTCTCCAAAAAATGCATTGGCGAATACAAGGTGCCAGACTAGTCTGCCAATTGGGTTGTGCTGCATTTGGAACAAAATGGCGTCCAGCAACCACGTGACCGGAGAAAGCTGGTCCCTCCATGTCGCAACTCTCTCAATACACAGCTCTGGCCCCATCGTGCGGGTTAGGCGCATGGATAGTCTTCTCTCAATGACGTTTGGATAACATTGAAGACTGTGAAATGTTTTGTAACCACATTAAAGGGACCTATTACTGTCTAGTATCGTCAAGAATGATTATGCTATTTTCATAGAACTATTTTGTTCAAAATAGCTGCCGCCTTTGGTAATTACTCAAAAAATCAATGACCATAAAAACTTACTTGATAAAGAGAGAGCTGTTGATATTATAAACCATTGTTAGAAACGACCCCTCTGAAGTAATGTAGTTTTAGAGAAAGAGTTATACATTTTCACTCAATAATTTGAATCTGAGAAAGGCTTCATTCAGTCTCAGGCATTTAAAAACACACGATTCTGTGCAACGATGGTCGATTTGTCTTTAATTATTTTCTTGCAACTTCGATGACAAATTGAGCCCAAATTTTCACAGGTTTGGCATTTTATGCATGTTGGGATACACTAAGTGAGGATACTGGTTTTTGACAATTACCAAAAGTATAACCTGCCTTTAAAGTTTTTCAATTCGAAAGCATTTCTCGTTATTCTGATCATTATGGCACAGCGGTTTAACATTGCAACTGTTTACATTTTATGCTTCAACGTAAATAGGATCAGCTGTAAGCTCGGTGAATAGATAAACACTTCAGCTATTTATTACATTAAATATTAATTTTGAATGATGCGAAGTATTTTTGTATTGTAGGTGGGGGAGGGGTGTCATGGGGTCTTTTCCTTTGCCAGGGTTTGTGTCGACCATGCAAGGGACCATCAAAAGCGCTATAATAGCACTGCGACTCACAAAGGGCCTAAATACGAGAAGATGATGAAAATAAGGGGGGACACCCATATAAATAGGGAAACCCATGCAATCAGGAACTGAAAACCCAATCCACATGCAAGGCTCTGGTTTGGGATTTGAACCGGGGTCACACAAAATGTGAAATGCAGGGAAAATTACCACCGTAAGTCTGTATAGCCAGCCTCTGTCTACTCTAAATTATATTTTCATGGTAAATGGGCCACCAGTGTGTCCGACCTGGTTCCTCCTATCAGGATGTTTGAGCGTGAAACCAGGCTTTCTGCTTCTTCCCACCCATATCCAAGCTAATAGTTTGACGTTCTCACAACGTTGTTATGAAGTCAGACTAAAAGGTGTCGTACACGTTTGGTATGACTCAAAACAAATATTATTAGCATAAAAACTTACTTGGTAACAAGCAACGGAGAGCTGTCGATAGTATAAAACATTGTAGGAAACGACTCCCTCTGAAGTAATGTAGTTTTTGAGAAAGAGGTAATTTCTCACTAAAATAATAAAAACTTCTTGCAAGAAGTTTTTATTCCTATCTGAAAGCACACAATGTACAACAGGGGTGTTCTTTCTTTCACCAATTGAGCCCAAATTTTCACAGGCTTGTTATTTTATGCATTATGTTGGGATACACCAAATGAGAACACTGGTCTTCGACAATTTCCAAACCTTTAAGCACAAAAAGTAGCTGAATACAACCAAAATATGCTTACCAAAATAAAGTACCGGTAATCAGCCAAAATACCATTCCACATGTATCATCTGTGACTGGTGTCCTGCTTTATTTTTGCTTGGCAGAAAAGTGTTAAGCAATATTTGCTGTTTAAGCAGCTCTATGAAATTGGGCCCAATTTCACAGAGGTGCTTAAGCACAAAAAGTACCTGAGCACAACAACACAATATGCATACCAGAATAAGGTTACCAGCCAAAATACCATTTCACCTGTACCATCTGTGACTGGTATCCTGCTCATTTTTGCATCGCAGAAAATTGGTAAGCAAAATAATATTCAGTGCTTAAGCAGCTCTATGCAATGGGCCCAGTAATTCCTATAAAACCTACAAAATGTTAAATTTATTAAAAGTGAATATACAACAATGGCTGCGCGATGGCATTGTTTTGGGACGAGTGCTTGCATTTGTTTGTTAGGTTCTAAATACAATGCAAGCACGGCTCGTTTATCTATTCTTACATTAAATAAAAATGCATTCCTACCTTTTAATCAACGTATCGATCTTTCATGTCAGGCGGATACATGCTGAGTTTCGAACAACATTTTTGGCCGCATAGCGTCAATGATTGTCAATTCAGCACAGCCATTGTTAGCAGTCATTAATATTGTTTGCTCTCACTGCCACAATGTGGTTATTATTATAATGAAGCTGGAACTACCCCTTTACATTTGTGAAATATAATATTATTTTAACTCATGCATGCTGACCTCTGTTTGGTGCGAACAACATATGGTGTTTTTCAATTTGTTTTACTCAATCGTTTGTTTTAGTTTATATCATGTAGTACGTGTCAAACGCTTATTCGGGGTCCATTATTATAGAGCTGCTGAAGCAGAAATTATTGCTTAACATTTTTCTGCTAAGCAAAAAAAAGCAGGATACCAGTTACAGATAGTACGGATGGCATGATATTTTGGCTGGTAACCTTGTTCTTGTATAAAACAAGTTTTTGTTGTGCTTAGCTACTTGCTGTGTAGCAGCTCTTGGACCCTGAGCAGAACATTTTGCTTAACAGTTTTCTACTGAGCAAAACTAAACAGGAAACCAGTTTTAAAGACGGCACATGTGATAATATGTTTTTTTGGCTGGTAAACCATATTCTGGTGAGCAAAATTGTTTTGTGCTTAGCTACTTTTTTGTGTTAAAAGTACCTCCATGAAATTTGGCAACTGGCCGATTTGTTTGATATATTTCCATCAGCTGAGACGGGGGAACAACGGTGGGAAGCGAATATATATATTCCACTTCTCTACATCTAAAGTGAATTCAGAAGCTATACATAGTAGACGGGGCAAACACACATGGAAAATACAAAATACTAAAAGCATGCAGCTGTTTTATGACATATTTTAGTATATTATGGTTTGTGTCTAGAAAGAGTGATGAAACAGTCAACGGACTAGGTTTACGGTATGTTGTGCACAAAATCGAACTCGTCAAAAGGACCTTGACTATGAATTTGTTGAGAAATTTGTCTGAAACATACATTTAAAGGTATCGTACACGTTTGGTAATGACTCAAAACAAATATTAGCATAAAAATGTCCTTGGTAACAAGCAACGGAGAGCTATTGATAAAACATTGTAGGAAACGACTCCCTCTGAAGTAACGTAGTTTTTGAGAAAGAGGTAATTTCTCACTAAAATAATAAAAACTTCTTGCAAGAAGTTTTTATTCCTATCTGAAAGCGCACAAATTTGTACAAACAGGGTGTTTTTCTTTCATCATTTTCTTGCAACTTCGATGAGCAATTGAGCCCAAATGTTCACAGGCTTGTTATTTTATGCATATTATGTTGGGATACACCAAGTGAGAACACTGGTCTTTGACAATTACCAAACGTGTTCAGTGCCTTTAACATTAGAGATAAAAACCACTTTCAGAAACAAAAAGTACACATTTTATAAAATAAATATTGGGCCTGGCGGTATTGAAACTTAAAAATCAACTGATCTTGGGGCATTACACAGAATTAGTAAGGATACAAAACATCATTGTTTAATTTGAGCTTGAAAGCTTTTATAAGGGCCTACTGATTATGAAGTTCATACTATAACCAGTTTTTTTCTGTGAAATATTTCCCTCTGAAATTAAGTCATATTCGAGAAAACTGTATCTGGAAACCTTTTAAAAAAACCTTACCCCCCAGAAAAAAACAAAAACAAAAACCGCAATCAGCTGATTTCGGTTGTTACAACCAAAATTAATGTGTTTACACATGAAACATTGTGCATGGTTTTCCCACTATTTTCTCCTGACTCACAAAACGGATAAAGACCAAATTTTCACAGGTTTGTTATTTCATGTACATGTATCACACAAAACATGAACACTGTCTGCGACTTATCAGCTCTACCAATCCTGTATAATACCTTTACTGACAGAATGAAATGAACTTTCAAATCGACATGAAAAAATGAGACAAAAATGCAGTCGATCCATAAACAGACAGCAAAAAATTGTTTTCACATAAAGTATATATTACACTATAAATTAATATCTTTTCAATTGAAACTTGTACCAACGTGAGATTGAAATCACTCTTCCCAAACTAATTATTTTACCATCCCTTACGGCAAAGTTGTGTGATCGTGAGCGCAACTGTGGGTAAAAATAAATCTGGTCAAAATTTGTTTTGACGAAATCGCAGGTTATTTTTGTTATCAAGAAAGCAACATGAGGTAAATTGATGACAGATTATGCCCTGTTGACTTTGTTGGCATTGGATTTCCAAGGTTTCGAAGAACTGGTACTTGAAGAGTCACCAAAAACACCACCACTTAGGATGTCCGGGTTGATGGGGGTAAACATAGTGACCCGACCCCTCACAACTACACGTTCTCTCCCCAGGCTGGGTTTCAACCTGCGCTTCCAAGAACTGGTCAAGACAAACTCGTAAGAAGTTCAAGTTGAAAATGTACTCGTTGCGCTGCAGCCATTGCAGAGAAACTAATGCGCAAATTTACGTTTTTATGACTATCTATTTAAGTTTTTTCCATTCTTCTATTTTGCATGTAAGTTAAATTTTACCTTGGGAAAAATGTTTGCAAGTTTTGAAGTGCACTCGGAGTATAGGCCTAAGCCCGTTCCTTCGTCGTCGTTTTGGGCCTAAAGATTCTGCAGAATGCCCACTTTGAAGTTAGGCGATATCTATGGTGGCCCTGAAGGGACATCAAATATATATATTTACGTGAATATTTACGTAAATATTCACGATTTGTGACACAATCGCAAATATTTACGTGAATATTTACGTGAATATTTGCGAATTGGGGCAAAAAACGTGAATATTTACGTAAATATTCACGTAAATATATATGTTTGATGTCCCTTCAGGGCCACCATAGATATCTCATAAAAAACAAACTCGAAGGAACCAACGATTATTTCAACACCATTATTATTTTTAAAAGTCACCAAAAGTATAGTATTGCAAAACGTTCTCACAAACTCCTATTTATACCACACAAATTTCCAGGAATTTTTTTCTCACAATCGTAAATGCAGCCGTCAAATGAAGATTGGGAAATTCAATTCCAACTTCGGGGATTTTGTTTTGTGTGGTGACGTTGCGCAAAGCCTTTCTAAATTTACCACTCTCGGACTGGATTAACGAAAGAGAATCCTTTTCCCCATGTGGGAAAATCTTATCCAAAGAAGCATCTGTTTCTTTGGAAGTTGGTGATTTTATAAGCCATGTGACCTGTGACGTCACATGTCTCTAGAAGAGCCACGGAGCCTGCTGGCCTTCCTGCAGGCACGATTTGTACACAGCCCAAATGGAAGAAATCTGATATTTGAGATTTCACTGTCTGATTTTTTCAACTGTTGATAATGAAGAAAGGTGGCCCATCTAAAAACTTGTTTAGCTGTTTTTCTTATAACAATTGAGCTTATGTGGACAACATGACACAAAATGTAAAATTTCCCATATTCTTGCCTGCTAGAAAGGCCCTGGAATGTACAAGGTAACTCTTTTTGTAAACAAAGGTAACATGGTCTACACGCAGTCTGTTTTGGGATCACCCTCGTCCCCATGGTGTGTCGAGCAGTACGAGGTTGACCGCTCTCTCACCCTAGTATTGGATCATTTGCATATCCAAAATTTTTGGATACGTATGCAAATTAGAATAGTCTGGCTGCGAACAAGGTGAATACTGGATGAGTACAACTTAACATCAGGGTCCAAGTAAGGAGTTTCCCGCCCAGGGTTTACTATTGTAAACATGGTTGGAAATAAAGTAAACCATGGGGACGAGGTTGGTTTTGAATGGTTAGATTGACCATCTGTTCCTTGCTCTATGGATTGACGTATTGGGGGCGAGGGGAAGGGTAGGCAGGGTTGGGGCCGCGCTGAAACTAGGGTCAAATTTTAGGTGGGGAAAAGGGTGCATCAATTTTTTTCTTGGGGTACTTCTGGGAATTTAAACTGTAGTTTCCGTTTGCATAAAAAAATAAAATAAACAAGCCCTCTTTCAGCGCTCTTGTTATGCCATTTGTTTGTATAAGCATAGATAATCTGTCGTGGACGTAAAAACAAATATATTGTCTGCGTGTTAATAGACAAATAATGTAAACACTGTACACTGAAATTACCACATAAAGCTCCTAAAATGTAACTTGTTAATGGGGTAACTTTTAATCTGAAAAATCCAGATTTGAGGTGTGGCACCCGGTGGGATGGGGTGGGGGTGGGTATGGATATCAATTGGGGGGGCGTGCCCCGTTACCCCCTTAATGTTTGAGGAGATATAGGGACCAAAAGATTGTTGTTCTTTCCACTTGAAGTGCACATTTGTTAAATTTTACAACCATGCTAAAATAAAGCAAGGGACTCCTGCTAAGTTGCTGGAAAGTTTCAAGAGGGCTTTATTGCGGCGCTAGAAATGTTGATTTATTCGGTTGAGTACCTTGGCGAATTATAATAAATCTACTTTATACTTGTTACGTAAGAGTACACGCTTCAATGGTTCGGCGGGAACGTTGAATGTGACTGGGTGTGGCACCCGGGGAGAGGGTCTAACGTATTCACTTCACGCTTGCTATGCAACTACAACACATGTTAAACTTTTGAGAAATCGAAAATAAGTTATTGTTTTAAAGTCAGCAGACTTGTTACAACTGCTATAATGGAAAACAGCATATAATGAGGTCAGTGCTAGCTTGAGCCTGAAAGAGTTGATTTGCAATAGATCAGGTGTACGTTTCCAATTTTTCCAATGGGTTTTTTGGTTTTGCGTATCTGGCAATCAACACCGTCAGCACTGACGCTCCAGGGCAAATGGCACGTCCTGTCATTCAAGTTGAATTATTGTCAATGAAGACATAACTTCCCTAAGTTGATTTTTACAAAATGTAACGAACACCGTAGTCCGGTTCTGTTGAGTTGTAGTAGAACATGAAACAAGAGAACATGTTGATTATAAGGGATCAGTTGATCCGGTAGTTCTGTTCTGTCGAATTGTAGTAGAACATGAAATAAGAGAACAGGTTGATTATAAGGGATCAGTTGATCCGGTAGTTCTGTTCTGTCGAATTGTAGTAGAACATGAAATAAGAGAACAGGTTGATTATAAGGGATCAGTTGATCCGGTAGTTCTGTTCTGTTGAGTTGTAGTAGAACATGAAATAAGAGAACAGGTTGATTATAAGGGATCAGTTGATCCGGTAGTTCTGTTCTGTTGAGTTGTAGTAGAACATGAAATAAGAGAACAGGTTGATTATAAGGGATCAGTTGATCCGGTAGTTCTGTTCTGTCGAATTGTAGTAGAACATGAAATAAGAGAACAGGTTGATTATAAGGGATCAGTTGATCTGGTAGTCCGGTTCTGTTGAGTTGTAGTAGAACATGAAATAAGAGAACAGGTTGATTATAAGGGATCAGTTGATCCGGTAGTTCTGTTCTGTTGAGTTGTAGTAGAACATGAAATAAGAGAACATGTTGATTATAAGGGATCAGTTGATCCGGTAGTTCTGTTCTGTCGAATTGTAGTAGAACATGAAATAAGAGAACAGGTTGATTATAAGGGATCAGTTGATCCGGTAGTTCTGTTCTGTCGAATTGTAGTAGAACATGAAATAAGAGAACAGGTTGATTATAAGGGATCAGTTGATCCGGTAGTTCTGTTCTGTCGAATTGTAGTAGAACATGAAATAAGAGAACAGGTTGATTATAAGGGATCAGTTGATCCGGTAGTTCTGTTCTGTTGAGTTGTAGTAGAACATGAAATAAGAGAACAGGTTGATTATAAGGGATCAGTTGATCCGGTAGTTCTGTTCTGTTGAGTTGTAGTAGAACATGAAATAAGAAAACAGGTTGATTATAAGGGATCAGTTGATCCGGTAGTTCTGTTCTGTCGAATTGTAGTAGAACATGAAATAAGAGAACAGGTTGATTATAAGGGATCAGTTGATCCGGTAGTTCTGTTCTGTCGAATTGTAGTAGAACATGAAATAAGAGAACAGGTTGATTATAAGGGATCAGTTGATCCGGTAGTTATGTTCTGTCGAATTGTAGTAGAACATGAAATAAGAAAACAGGTTGATTATAAGGGATCAGTTGATCCGGTAGTTATGTTCTGTCGAATTGTAGTAGAACATGAAATAAGAGAACAGGTTGATTATAAGGGATCAGTTGATCCGGTAGTTCTGTTCTGTCGAATTGTAGTAGAACATGAAATAAGAGAACAGGTTGATTATAAGGGATCAGTTGATCCGGTAGTTCTGTTCTGTCGAATTGTAGTAGAACGTGAAACAAGAGAACAGGTTGATTATAAGGGATCAGTTGATCCGGTAGTTCTGTTCTGTCGAATTGTAGTAGAACATGAAATAAGAGAACAGGTTGATTATAAGGGATCAGTTGATCCGGTAGTTCTGTTCTGTTGAGTTGTGGTAGAACATGAAATAAGAGAACATGTTGATTATAAGGGATCAGTTGATCCGGTTGCAGCATAGCTCGCAGACATACCATATCCCGAGTTAAATGGTTTTTATTAATGTAGTGTAATTGATGTTTAAAGGATAATAGGGGTTGGTGTGCCTTTGTGTTACCCGAGTGAGTCACGCAAGGTGGCGAGGTATCCTCTCTGCTGACAACCTGGACATGACACCATCGCGTGCTGGGAAAGTACTAGTCGTTTTGTTTATGACCTTCGCAGAGTGTACTGTGGCGAGTTCACGGGCAGCCTGAGCATGACGTCGATTCCCCTATGTCGGGTTGTTTACTTAAATAGTGACCCAGGAGACCCGAACGACTTTAAAGGTGCGGTAACTTGGCAAAATTGCATCACCCCCCAAAAACTGGAACACTTCATAGAGGGAAGAGTCACTTTTCCAGCTGCCGATATAAAAGGCATAATCACATACAATGGTTAAAGGCCCTATGTACACTATAGTGGTAAGATCGAAAGGCACAAATGTTCACAGATTCACACACAACTTACATGGTTTAAAGTAAGTAATGGTTGAAAGCGTTCCTTAAAATATTTCTGCCTAAAATGCTTTCGTTTCTGAGAAATGAGTAAAACAATAGTTTTTATCACGCGCGATATTTTTAGAAAAGAGAAAACACATAAGGTCTCTTTTCACTATTTTCTCGCGATCTCTTGAGCTCAAACTTTCACAGGTTTGTTTGTTCATGCATATGTTGAATCACACAAAATGTGGACAAGGATTGTGAGCTGTTACCAAAAGTGTACAATACCTTTAAGCAGCACATACTGCCTAGTTAAAAAAAGTCATTGAAATCGGAGGGACCAGTCGCAGACATTACGCATAGTTTTCAAGGGCATTGATTGGCTGGTTACCGAATGTCTGTACTTAATTACAGCCTTTATTTGTTGGGTCTGCAGTGATGCCTAAACCTGACCATAGAGCAACCCTATCTGTAAATGCAACAAGCCTATTCATCTTTTGTAACCAGAAATTTCCATTTGTTGGAGGGGGAGTGTGCAAGGGGGGGGGTAAGGCATCGAGCCATTCTTTATTTTGAGTACATTTTGTCGATCAAGGGTTATGGGCATGAGTTCTGGGCGGGCGGGGGGGGGGGCCTCCCCTCCCTTCCCCGCTGGTTACGACACTAAACATAATCATACATTCTTGCAGAAGGTTTCATTAAAACATGGAGCTCAAACATGGTGGCAGAGCGTCGCCTGATGACGGGCTTTGCCAGTCATTATTGTAGTGGCAGCCAAAGCACAAACATCAATGAAATCCATCACACACTATTATGTAATACACACGTGTAAAAAGAACAATAACATGATAAACATCAAACTTTATCAAGTATAGACCTACATCTTGAATAAAGCCGGCTTAATTGTCCACAAAATAAACACCACCAGGTAACATACGCATTCATGAAAATGATGACTCGAGGGTGGTGGTGTGATTAATGCATGCCGTCTGCGTTTTGAAGAATACTGGTCGTTCGTCATGTTCATTGAGGAAGAATACTCTATTGTCCGTCCCGTCAGCTCCTAAAAGACCTCGAAACAAAACAAGATCTTCGTGCATTCAAACTTGGCTATTAAGCCCTTTTCACACGAAGACACGCCCTTTTCACACGAAGACAAATTAACCAATGTCCCAAATTTTATGAGCACTGATTGATTTTTGTTGTCATCGTGCATGACAGATTTGGCAAGCTTTCACGCAGCTATCGATAAAGCGGAAGATTTTGTACTGGGCCCACAGAAAATATTGCTTAAAAATGTTCTTCTTAGCAGAAATGAGCAGGATACCAGTCACAAATTGTACATTTGACATGGTATTTTGGCTGGTAACCCTGTTCTGGTAAGCATAATTTGTTTGTGCTTAGCTACTTTTTGTGCTTAATGCAGCTCTATGAAATTGGGCCCTGGTGTCTGGACCTCCAACAACATTTAGCAATGTTTGAGAAGATTTCACTTGGGACCCTGGACACTCTAAACATTGTTGTCCTTTCACATGAACTGTAATTAAGCAACATTTTACAACCTTGCTAAAATTAAGCAAGGGACCCCTGCTAAAGTGCTGTCGTGTGAAAAGGGCATTAACTACAGTCAAATAAGTACCGGATCATTTTGCTGTGCCCATATTGATTTATGTTCAAGAAACATCAATATTAGATTCCTGAACACAACTAAATCACTGCGAAACCAAAACCACAAGGGCATATTTTTATATCAAATTTCCCATCACTTGTTCCGCACCGATTCCAAAACTGTTGGAGTTTGTTTGCGAAGAAATTCACCCGCGAGTGTCACACGATGGTCACACTAAATCACAGAAATTACGTATGACATTTCTACCTCCATGGTATGACTAATGTCAGTGGCAACCCATGGCCAACAACCAAATTTAAGTTTCGAAAACTCCCTAAATAACCCCAGGGAGGATTAAAAAAAGAATGTACTCCTAAAACATGGAGGTAGGAAATTAAACAACAACACCATGCATGTACGTATCTTCAGTGTTGTGATGACGTCAGATGTTGTGCGCATGTCAGTCTACTGCTTAGTTACAAGCACTTTGAGAACGCAGTGGACTCTGATTGGCTATTAAGCTTTTTGGCACGACCTTCTCATGTTTCTTACTACATGTACATGTACATGTACATGAAGTGTTACCACGCTCGGCTTTCTGGAACCAGCGACCAGGCCAGAGCACTAAAAACGTATAAATAGGACGACCGAATATCTGGGAAGTTCATGTAACAAAGGTCCTGCCATCATGGGGTCTTATCTACTTACGACAGTTCTTCTCTTCTCCCTTTTGGGATGCGGTAAGTTTTTGTTTCTGTATAATCTTTCAAGTAATGGAGTAGGCTTTTTAAATATGGTCACTACATTGTACCAGCAAGTCAATAAGTCCTGCGAACTGCAGTACTTTATGCTCGGACACGAAGGATATAAACACTAACTGTGGGCTGCTGACATCCATGGTTAAGCATAAACCCACATAAACTTGTCTCTCTTAGTCTTTGTCCAACTTTGCATGTAGCTAATTGTTGTAGGAGAATATGTATACATGTACAAATAATGTGTGTTGGGAAATCTCCCTTTTTGGTAGTGGTCATTTTCGAAAACCGGTTGCTGCACTTTTTGTTCCTTCCTCCATCCACGCTTGGAACCGAGAAGAGCATCAGACGTCTCTTTCGATACATGGCATGGTGTAGACATTCAAAACTGTGCTTAATCCATGGGGGGTGTACATTTTTGGGGAGCTATTTTGTTATGAGCTGCAAGCAACCGTTGGCTCCTGATCAATTTATCGATTGCTTGATTGGTTCTCAAAATAATCACAGTTTCAATCACGACCAATTTAATCACCGTGAGATGTAACCACAAAAGTTTCATAGTATTTTTTTGTTGATTGATGTTTTATCTGATAAATTGAGCATTTGCTATTCGAAAAGCAGAGTCTTATTTTTCTTCTTATAGAAAGTTCTTTTGTAAGTTTCTTTCACCGGTAAAACCGTGATTTGATAAGTTAGAAACCTTTGTTTAACTTAAGGTGAGGCAGGAATAGAATTGACTGGATGGAACAAAAGCGGTTGAATTACAAGGGATAGTCTTTAAAGTTTGGTTGCGAGCCAGACTAATAAAACTTAACTCCTATCATTTTGGAGCCAGAAGTAGCTTTAAATACGTGCACCTGTTTAAACCATTCTCAAACTCACTTAAAAAGGTGCAGGTCACGAGATCAAAATGATCCAGCCAGTCTCCCTTTTTGGTGAAAACCGGTTGCTGCACTTTGTGTTCCTTCTGTTCCTCCATCCACGCTTGGATGAGGATCTGTCTGATCCCTAGCCTTGATTCAAGGCTGTTGGCGTAGTGTACCCCGGCCCGGTGCGGCACGATTCGGCAACAACTGTAGTGCATAGACAGTGTACATTTTACATGTACAGTACATAGCGAAGTCGTGAGTACGGTCGTTCTTTTAACCTCGAACGCGCGATTCGGTGAGTACAAGGGACGTATAGCTCACATGAGCACGCGCACAGTGATACTGCACACAGACACATGCGGGTAGCGCGGCGCAAATAAAATAAAAATTAAAACACTAAAATAAAAATTATTAAAAAAACTCCAACGCCTTGATCAAGGCTATTTGATTCCCAGAACCGAGAAGAGCATCAGACGTCTCTTTCGATACATGTTGTAGACATTTTCAAAACTGTGCCTAATCCATGGAGGATGTACATTTTTGGGGAGCTATTTTGTTATAAGTTGAAATCGTTGGCTCCTGATCAATTTAACGATTGCTTGATTTGTTCTTTTAAATAATCGCAGTTAAAACACGACCAATTTATTCACCGTGGAAATGTAACCACAAAAGTTTCAAAGTATTTTTTTCTTGATTGATATTTTATCTGATAAATTGAGCTTTTGCTATTCGAAAGGCAGGGTCTTATTTTTCTTCTTAAAGAAAACTCTTTTGTTAGTTTCTTATGGTTTCTTTCACCGGTAAAACCGTGATTTGAAAAGTTATAAACCTTTGTTTAAAGGTATTGTACACTTTTGGTAACAGCTCAAAATCAGTGTCCACATTTTGTGTGATTCAACATATGCATGAACAAACAAACCTGTGAAAGTTTGAGCTCAATTGGGCATCGAGGTCACGAGAAAAAAGTGAAAAGAGACCTTATGTGTTTTCTGTTTTTTCAAACATTGAGTTTTTATCGCTTGATAAACACTATTGTTTTACTCATTTCTCAGAAACGTTAGCATTTTAGGCAGAAATATTTTAAGGAACCCTTTCTACCATTACTTTCTTTAAATCATGTAAGTTATGTGTGAATCTGTGAACATTTGTGTTTTTTCGATCTTACCATAAGGACCAGACTGGTCTTAACTTAAGACTAGTCCTATCTCTTAGCACTGCCTACATAGGACTAGTCCTAAGTTAGGAAGA
This sequence comes from Plazaster borealis, assembly GCA_021014325.1. Lineage (NCBI taxonomy): Eukaryota > Metazoa > Echinodermata > Asteroidea > Forcipulatida > Labidiasteridae > Plazaster > Plazaster borealis. Next base: position 14,080,678 of record CM037468.1, on the reverse strand, counting down.
GTTTTGTGAAATCGACCCCAGGGCCTTTAAGGTAAGGCAGGGCCTAGGGATAGGATTGATTGGATGGAACAAAAGCGGTTGAATTACAAGGGATAGTCTTTTACAAAGTTTGGTTGCGAGCCCGACTAATAAAACTTAACTCCTATCATTTCGGAGCCAGTAGCTTTAAATACGTGCACCACCTGTTTAAACCATTCTCAAACTCGGTTAAAAAGTGCAAGTCAAGAAATCAAGATGATCCAGCCAGTCTAGTCCCTATTGGGGTTCAGGGGTGGGTAAAGCACTTGCTCATGAAATAAGGGTCGAGTTTCATAGTATCCAATTCCGCGAAGTTTTATAGATTGTGGAGGGGTGGCCAAATCTATTGCGCAGCTGGGGTGGGTGTTGAATCTCGAAAGTTCACCTTTTTATGGACGGTCTGTACAAACAGTTGGTTTTACTCTCCATGGTCTTACCACCAGACAGTAAAGTTGCAACGACACGGCGACGTTTCGACTTAGTAATAAAAATACTGTAGCGTTGTCTCTCATAGGTTTTTTTGGACAACACAAAACACACGTGCAAGTAGTTTTTCATGTCACATTCCAAACAGGGAATTCAACTTCACTGACAAATTTTACAAATAATTATTGTCAGCTAATTTTGAATCTTGTAAACGCGATATAGTCATGTTTTTGTCATCCTCCATACCACGATACGTAATTGGTTTTGTCGGCTCAGCATCGTAAGGTCCTGATGCTAAATAATTTCACCTTTGAAAAATTGACTCTGCCGTGGGGTCGAAACGTCAGGCTAATAACATTTTGTTTTGCATAACGACAAACCATGGACAAACGTATAACTCCAGCAGTACGTTGTCAGCACATGCTGACAAGTTCTTTCCGTAGGTTAAAAGGGCTGGTTTTGCATTTTTTCAACTATTTCTTTATCGAAGTGTTGTTTACATGTCCAGGTATTGCCTGGGTAAATTTAAGCCTATTTCGTTTGCTTAAATATCATTTGGTTTCATCTAACATTGACAATTTGACAGACAATTTGACGGAGCAATTTTTTTTCACATAAGATGCTTGCAGAGTTTTGTCCTGCCTTTTCTAACCAAACCACTGTCCCATGTTAATTGACGACACCCCCTTATACTATACTCTAGTACCACTACTCTCTAGGACGTGTGGCATGGTCCAGCCTAGGATCTTATGGCATATATATAATGAGCTGACCAGTGTGTACTATGTAAAGGCACTGAACACGTTAGGTAACTGTCAAAGACCAGTGTTCTCACTTGGTGTATCCCAACATATGCATAAAATAACAAGCCTGTGAAAATTTGGGCTCAATTGGTCATCGAAGTTGCAAGAAAATGATGAAAGAAAAAACACCCTTGTTGTACAAATTTGTGTGCTTTCAGATAGGAATAAAAACTTCTTGCAGGAAGTTTTTATTATTTAGTGAGAAATTACCTCTTTCTCAAAAACTACGTTACTTCAGAGGGAGTCGTTTCCTACAATGTTTTATACTATCAACAGCTCTCCGTTGCTTGTTACCAAGTAAGTTTTTAGGCTAATATTTGTTTTGAGTCATTGCCAAACGTGTACGATACCTTTAAGACAATGGAAGCATTAAAACATGATGTGCTGACAACAAGTCTCGTGTGAGGGAATTACAGTGCCTTTTGCATAGGTCCTTACGGTTGGTAATCAGTTTTTTTGAAACAAAAGAACTTAAACCTTGGGTCGGAATTATAGTTTGCATTCCAGGGGGCGAGTGTTTATCGCGTCTGGTGTTGTTTCGCGCCTCGCTTGTCAACTAATGTACAGTATGTGCCAGCAGGAGGCGTATCAGCTGATAAAAGTAAATACCTGAACAGTTGGGTTCGAGGTTAGGGGGAAATTCAAGAAGGCACTATACCCCGGGGCTACAACCTTGCCCCCTGGGGCTTGTTGTCTCGTGCCTGACTTAACACAGTACATTAGTTAACTCCTTGAGGGGAGACTATATAACAACTTTTATTATATAACAAGGGAACTTGAAGTTCAATAACCGTTTCTCGACCTCGACGGCACCATGGAGGCGATAGAGCAGCAGCCCAGAGCATTTTGATCAAACAAACAAGGTACCAATATCCTGCTGCGTGTGGCGTCTGGACCCCCCCAAAGGAACCAAATTATGGGCTGGAACATTGGAGCATCTCCATGCTCTAACTATGCTCTTACATCTCACAGAGTAGCCTACATAATGGCTACTGCCAGACGAATTTTCCTCTGCATTAGCCACCCCCCAGACCCCTCACAAAGGGTAAAAAAATGTGAGCTGGATTAAACATTGGTACCACTTGGTATCACTATAACCAAGGTGGCGGGAGCAGACGCCCCAATCCCTGGTAGCGTCACCCAATCAATAAACAGCCGTTGATAAAACAGCCGTAGGGGCTGGGCCAGTTTTGTTTCGAAGCTCCTGCTTAGGCTAATTGGCATCTTTTATCAGTTAACAGGTTCCATGCAGTACATTACATTTCTCAGGTGATAAAGTAAACAGGTTCTTTTGCAAAGATTTAAGCCAGATAACTAATTTTAATTTAGTTCGCAGAAATTAGTAATGTTGTCCCCCCGGGGCCGGTAATTGAACAGGGATATAATGTGAGACTTGGCCTGGAGCATGGCGTTTGAGATTATTAGTGCCTTTGCATAGCTTATATCTCCTACCTCCATGCTTTATCTGATGTTTACTTGACGATTTTGGGGATTCAGAGAAATCCATAATCTATCGCACCCGGGAATTTCACGGGGTATAATCACCAAAGATTTAGTGTGAACAGGGTCGGGTTATTACAGTTTAGTCCCTTCACTGCGTTCATGATACATTGTGATCAGTGTGAACATTCGCCCCTGCTGCCTGCCCTACCATAGATGGATCGCACAGAGCATGCAATTCTGACATCGTTCTCCCTTGGCAGTGGTCCGCTGGCCAAGTGCCAGTTAAAACATCGAAAGACCCATTGAAAATTCGGAGCTCGCTACATTATAAATCACCCATTGTTCGTAAAGGGTGTGTGTACAACATTGGTAAGAATGAAGATATAAATGCTCACAGATTTGCACATAACTTACATGGTATAAAGATGGTCATGGTAGAAAACTTCCCTTGAAATAGTTTTGCTTGAAATGCCATAGTTTTTACGAAATGAGTAAAATAATAGTATTTATCCTGCAGGATAAATTGTGATGTTTGTAAAAAAGTTAAAACACATAAGGTTTTTCCCACTGTTTTCTCATGACTCCGAAGACCGATTTAGCTTAAACTTTCACAGGTTTGTTATTTTATGTATAGTTGGTTCACATCGAGTTTAGATACAGGTCTTTGGCAAATTACCAATGTCGCCCCTTTGATATTGCTTCAAACCAGTCCCACAGTGTTGAAAGGGAACCATAAAACATGTACAAGTGAAAAAGCTGGCGGACTTATGAAATGGCAAGCTAGTATTTAACTGGCACTGACTAGTCACTGTCAAAGTTAAAGGGACACGTTGCCTTGGATCGGACGAGTTGGTCAACAAAAAAGCGTTTGTAACCGTTTGTTATAAAATGCATATGGTTAGAAAGACGTTATGAAAGTAGAATACAATGATCCACACAAATTTGCCTCGAAATTGCGTGGTTTTCCTATTACTTTGTGAACTAACACGGTCGGCCATATTCCACACAAAATGGCCGACCGCGTTTGTTATAACGAATGTCGGTCACTTCGTACCCAGGTCACTTCGTACCCAAGTCACTTCGTACCCAAGTCACTTCGTACCCAGTAACCCAAGTCACTTCGTACCCAAGTCACTTCGTACCCAAGTCAAGTCATACGCGTATGACGTGACTTGGGTACGATTGTTAAAATCAACCTCCGGGTAAAGTGTCCTGTTGTTTTTTTGGTTTTCTTACAAATTTATTGGATCGCCCGGGTTTAATTTTTATATTATGATCAGAAAAGATTCATAGAAAAGAAAAAAAATAGTGCAGCGAGAGCAATGTGTTTATGAGTACGATGTTATAATTTTGCATAAAATATAACCGGAACTCCACGCACCCCCGTACGCAGCATCACCCTAAAAATTTTAGTTGTGTGTTTCCCGGCCATCATCGGGGCATTTCAACGATGATATTTCCACATTTCTTTAACAAAAACCATCACCCTAGACCACCTCCCTTCCCCTACCCCCCAAATTTGAAACCGGATTCACATTGAACTCGGAGAGGTCTTTTGTCCAGTTCGATTTTGTTATTGTGTGTTGAATTACACACAATGGCATTTGGCCAACACCATTGTTCCTTTATACAGTGAGTTTCCCTCAAGACCGGGCGGTTGCGGGGAGAAAGCCGTTCCTGGGTTGGTTTTCTTTTGTTGGAGTTGTCAAAAAACCTTGAAATACCAGGCCGGAAATACAATTACTATCAGTTACTTGGATTCTTTTTTTAAATTGAAACGACAGTAGACTTTAATTGCAGTTGAAAAAACCTAAGGTTTATCTACCTAAAAAGCAGAAAGGAACGGAACAAAATGCTATAACTACACAATGGCATTTGGCCAACACCATTGTTCCTTTAAACAATGAGTTTCCCTCAAGACGGGGAGAACCGTTCCATTGGGTTTGGTTTTCTTTTGTTGGAGTTGTCAAGCCATGGAACGCGGTGGGACGCGGCCGTTCCCGTGACATAATTTATCCATGCTCCCTTATTATAGGCAAGGGTTTCAAGGTTGCACACTCATTGTTTAGATCGCATCATGGAGGTTATATACCTCTAATATTGGTCTGACATGGAGTGAGTGTACTTTGTGAAGCCATGGAGGAAGGGTGAATCAAACATGGACGATGATGTGAATCATCCCGCTCTTTAGTTTATTATCAGTGGGAGTTTGTTTACTGTGCTTGCGATTTATAAAGGGGTGAATTGTCAAGATTATTGTTGTGACCTTTGTTTCGTAATATGCCATATAAACAATGTGTAAAGCGTGAGCAAATGTTGACATCTTTTGTAAATGTAAAATCATCGGCATGATCACAGAGGAGTAGAAATCTGTTTGATGACACAAATGTTTTGTCACAAAACAACAATTGTTAAAACACACACAGCCAGCCAGGAGCCATCTACCATGCATCATCACCGGACAACAACAACTTGGAAACTTCCCGCCCTTTTCAGAACCAACACTCCTCCCAAAAGAGATTTTACACATGGTGTACACGCAAGTTTACTACTATTTATAGTTTATAGTTACTTCTCACTTTCAACCCTATGCAAAGCTTCAAACACCACTAACAATTGTTGTTTTCAACAAGAAGTGCTTTTATCACAAAATCAACAAAGAATGGTACCCTGTTTTTCTGCAAGGGGAGAATCAAGGGTGGTTTTTCATTGGTGACCGTACTTCCCAATAATTGTACTTGCACATACAGCTACGGAAGATCAGACGTTTTTTCGCGGCTCTACTTTTGTTGAGAAGTTGCTCTACTTCTGTTCAGAAGTCGATTGTTTGAACAAATCCTTTTGTTGTTTTACAGGACTTTCTGTTTCACAACTGGTTTCCTGAGTTAGTTTTCACAAGGGGGGGTGTTTTGATTTCAATATGACAATTTGGTTTGTTTAGGGTTGGGTGGGTGTACAAGGGTCATGGAAGCTTCTTTCAGTTCCAGATTCGGCCTTGTAGAAATAGAACATTCAACTTACTCGAAGAAAGTATTCCCGGCCGATTTCCTAGCTTCCGCCCACAGGTAGTAATATTAAAAGCAGGACAGTTCTTTTCAGAACTTGGTAGTCTCCCGAATTCCGAAATCTACTCCGCGGCAGTAGAAGAAATAGCAAGACAAGTTTTCAAAGATTAAAATCTCGAAGTAAAGTAGATAAACACATGGTGTTACCGCAAACCGAATATACATTGAAACCTCACCATGCAATGCCTCGAATCCCATAAGCTTACTTGAGTTATAATATTGACTTTGAATTATTAGAACCAAGTTGGCCTACTATTTTCTGGAATAGAACCTTTCTTGGTTCGCATGGAACCACGCTCAACAGGCAAACCATGGCCAGACCAATGGAAGCTTATGCTTCTACACAGTAGTTTGTTTATATTTGAAGACAAATTGTACAGGATTTGAAATAATCGACACAACAAAATCTGAATGGTAACTGATTTCAAAGTTCATACAGAAATTGTTCCACCTGAAATACTGTTAAAGCTGAGATTGCCGCACTCCAAATTAGTATGATGTGCACAAAATACAAACTATTTTTTGATGAAATCTGCACAGGCTGACTATTGTTATTATTATATATTTCTGGTAATGAAACCAATGAGGGCCTCATAAGTGAACTTAATCACTGAAACTCACAAGCCTGTATGAGGAAACCTGTAAACAAGGGTGCTTGCTATATTATGTGAACCAGAAACACCGGGGTTAAAACCCCTATCGGTTCTCTTCCACGATAAGTGTTCTGAGTTCTTGGGTCAACCCCTACTCTTCCACGATAGTGTACTGGGTTCTTTTAATACGTGCACTACAAATCCTATATAGTACACGGGACCTACGGCTTAATATCCTTTCCGAAGGACAAAGCAATTTATTTAAATATCTTGCTCAACGACGCATGTGCCACTACCGGGACTCGAACCCACCGATCAGACACACCAGAGCTTGAGTCTGGTGCTCTTAACCGGTGAGCCACTTTAAGATGTCTATTGAAAACTATAGATGTGAATCAAATTACAATCAAAATGCAATGGGGTTATCCTGCCCTTTTTAAAGGTCATACGTTTTCCTCCATGACCTTTGGGCGAGTCAAGTGACTCTTTACATTGGCCATGTGCCTGTCCTGTGTTGCGCTTCCTGGTATTGTTTCGGTATTGAACAAATATTGTTTTTCCAGGCTCTCAACGAACCCTGGTCACTTTCCTGCATTCATATAAAACAATACAGGCTGTAATCTGTCTAAACATGGTCTAAACAAGTGCATTTTAAAAATACAAGCAATTGGGTCGGTTTACACATTGCTTTTGTCAACTTTGGTTTGATTATAAGGGGTTTTCGGCAGGACAAACTTCCTGTGTCGTTACTGGCAACTTTTGTGGGTCATGCTTGGGAAACATCTGGGTGAAAGTACAAAGTATGGCGTGATGCTAAGTTAAAACAAAAGTTACCTTTTGTTTGTGGAGTGATGTCACCGCAAACGATGACACTTCCGATGTTAACCTTTTTGTCATACAAGGTGAAATGCAGTTTCAGGTTGGTGATTGGAGGATGCAGTTGATGACGGTGAAGACGTCAGAGACGTCAGAGATCACGTGATCGCTACTTGGAAAATAGGGGGGGGGGCAATCTGTACTTTACAAATGGAAAAAACATGGGATACTATTGTTTTGTAAAGCTATGTGTTAAAGTCAAGTAAAGAATCGGCTACATAGAGGGGCTCTCCATAAGAATAGAACACATGAGCTGTGTGTTGAGAGAGTTGCGACCAATTTACGCGACAACTACCTACAATTAGAAGCCATTTTCGATCAGGAAAAAAAACCCTGCGCATGTGCACACACAGGGTGCCAGACTAGACTGCACGCTGGGTTGTATTACCAACCTCGTCCCCATGGTTTACTTTATTTCCAACCATGTTTACAATAGTAAACCCTGGGAGGGAAACTCCTTACTTGGACCCTGATTGGACAACGACTGGTGTACAAAAGTCTAACGTAAACATGTTAAGTTGTACTCATTCAGTATTCACCATGTTCACAGCCAGACTATTCTAATTTGCATACGTATCCAACATTTTTGGATATGCAAATGATCCAATACCAGGGTGAGAGAGCGGTTAACCTCGTATTGCTTGACACACCTTGGGGACGAGGTTGTTGTATAACGTTTGGTCCGAAAATGGCGTCCCGCAAGCAAATTGTAGCACACGGACCCCAGCCAATGGGAGCGAGGTATGCAAATCTTGGCCTTTACCGCGCTGGGGAAAAAAAAATTCGCGTCCCGCAACCACTTGACCAACGAAAACTCTCTTAATGCGCAAATAGAAATTAACAAACTAAGAAATAAAGTACACAATGGCATTATTAGGCCTATGTTTGTTTTCGCGTGTTGCATCTCCAGACATATTGATGAAAGACAACACTTCCATCATCATCAGTCTCACCATGGAGGAAGGAACTCCGTGGTCTCACCATGGAGGTAGAATCTCACTCAAGTCCCAATGCATTGTTTATTTTACTCGCAGTCGAATTTAAAAATAACAAACAAAGAAAATGGTGCAAGTGGAGGGGCCCTCCGGTGGCTGCCAACCCATGAGAGAGGAAGAGCGCCAAAGGTTGTTGACGGGCTGCTGACCTTGATGCACTCTTGCTGTGCCACATTATATAAATCACCCAACTATCGTCAAGCTTACTAACGCGTATTAACAAAGAGCAGCTGTTCTCGTTGTAACTAAAACAATAACATTCACAACCTTGGTTTTTTTTCTTAACAAATCCCTCCACGAGGGGTTTTTTGTCCAGATGGGGCATGGCATTTTTATTCCACCAGAGACGGTATGAAAGTGTAAGATTTCCATTGTTAAAAACTTTGAAGGTTTGTTTTGTTTTTGTACACTTTGTGTGTACAAAAACAGATGTTGCTTCAGAAAGTTTTTGGGCAACACTGCAGAGGACAGTTTGAACGAAGAAAACATCGAGGTCCTTGGACCATGTGGCTATGCTACCAAAAGATTCCAGGATTGTGTATGGCTTTGTGACTGAGACACATTGAAATCAATAACGCAGCTAAAGAAGTGATAAAGTGGTTTATGTATTTGACTCAACATTTTAAAGATCTACTTGAAAGAAAACGGCAACAAGTGATCTTTGCTGAAATTCATTTAAAATGCTTGCAATCAAACATGAAATTGAGTTCATATGAGATTAAACAGATTTTAATTGTGTGAAAAACAATCATTTTGAATACCATTCTCCGGTGCTTTTCAGAAATATTTAAGTTGTAGTCAACTCATAAACGGGAGTGATTTTTAACAATGGTGTATCCATATCGGGACGAGCTGGTTCTCTTTCAAAATAGAAGAAGTAGTGGGTGTTAAATACCTTATTATTTTGTTAACACGCTTTGGTTTAGGTCTTTCTACATTGGTTGAATACCCATATCGGACGCATGTATTTGACTACCCTGGAAAACACGGATTTGAGTACCCGAGGAAGCCCGGGTTCGACTACCCCCGTGAGCCACGTGAGCCCACGCCAACGGAAGAGGCAGTCTACCCGGACTTAATGAGGGAGGAGGATGAGCTCACGACGACGTTGGGGGAGAACCCAGTCGTCTGTGAGGTCTGCCAGTTTGTCGTTTCCGACCTGCAATCCATGTTGGGAAACGACTCCAAGGAGGTTAGTCTCACTTTCAAGACGTGTTTTTTTCTCGTTCTAAACGCACAACGCAGACTCAAGGTGGCAGCAGATAAACCGCAGAATAATGTTCACTGATTACGTATTCCCTTGGGTACGAGTACTATACACCCGAAATATTCTATTTCCACCCCTGATTGTGATTGAATTTTTCCCTCTGCAACATTTCAGATCGTCGCTTTCCTGGATTCACTCTGTGCTGATCTTCCTGCTCCGTACGCCGCCACCTGCAAACAATATGTGGATGGTTGGACACCGTACATCATTGACTTCCTGGAGAACTCGGTAAGGGATCAAGAAAGTTACGCTCTTCGGTTCAGATGAAAGATGCTTAATACATATTCTTCGCTAGGAGGGTCAAGCAAAGCTGGATTTTGATTATTTTTTTTATTTTAGTTGTAACATCTTTTAAACTGGATTTTGTTCGTTCTTTTTTACCCGTGGGATATTATTATCAAACATATTACTCAGCGTGCGTTTCAGGTTTGCTGCTCTACCGCCCTCTACCGCCCTTAACCGTCAGGGGGCAACAAAACGAAGCTGGTCCTAAATGCACCAGACTCGTAACTCTTGCAGCGGGAATAACTTATGATTATGCATGTTTAAAATAATGAATACATTAAAGACCATGGGACCTGTGACATCACATGTTTACAAAAGAGCCACATAGCCTGAACTTCATGCAGGCATGATTTGTACAGAGCTTGATAGAATGTTTTCTTTAAAATGCCCACGTGACTTACTTCACCACAAGAGGGCTTCGCCATACTGCACCTCGCATACATTAATCAGCTATTAATTCTTCGTCTCTATTTGAAGACCCCAGCGGAAATCTGCGCAGAGCTCACCCTGTGCACTGCCCAGGAACCTGACGTGGAAAGCCGCCTAGGAATGAACCCCTTCGGTCGTTTTGTCAAGTTTTTCCACGAGGTATTCAGGACGAAAGTGGACAAAGTCAGTAAGTTCATTGTTTACTTAATAGTTGCAGGAGTCTCGACAATTCTCGGGCAAAATTCCTGAAGCCTTGAAGACCAGCTGGAACGAAAACGGCAACAAGTGATCTTTGCTGAAAATCACTTCAAATGTTTACAGTCAATAAGGAGATGGAGCTCACATGAGATTTTAATTGATTTTAATTGTAAAAAAAACCCCACCCAATCGTATTGAGTACCCTTCTCCGGTGTGTTTCAGAAAGATTCACGAAAAGCCCCATTATGGCGAATTGTGTAGAAATTTCGTGTGATAGCGCCCTCTTTTGAATCAACTTCCTCCAGCCCATGTTAAATAACAGTATGGGGGACACATACACCGGGGGACAAAATCCCCAATGACATCGGCTTTGGTTCCGTCATCTTATTGTGAAAGGAAGCCCGGAGCCTCAGCCGAGGTTTCGAAAAAACCTTTCATTTGCAGCCCTTTATTGGACCGAATTAAGTAGCCCACTGGAAATATTGAATTGGATATTCTGTTTATTTTTCAATTTTACAGTGATGAGACAAGCTCTTGGTAACGACTACCTATGCGAAGCCTGTGACGATATTGTCGAAGCTGTACGCAAAGAGCTGACCGATGATCATGTATTGGTAAATGTTCAACCCTAGAGGGCGCCATTCAATATGGCTACCCAGAGCTGTGTATTGAGAGAGTTGCGACAACTTGCGACAGACCTTTCCATTGCAACGTTGCCAACCAAGGTTGGAAAACTATGGAAGCCATAAATGCAAAGTAAAAACAGATAGCCGCAGTTTGTAACATTCAAAATATTCAAAAATAAGTGTTTATTTTTTTAGAAACAAATCAACCAATGTCGAATTTGGTCACAGCATCTGTTAACACGATTGAAATTGTTTTGCTAAACATTCGGCCGTCCATGCCAGCCAGCGCGGTTTGTTTATCAACAATAGAAAGTTCTATTAGAAGCCATTTTCGGTCCAAAAAATGCTTATTCGCAAACAGGGTGCCAGACTAGACTGCGAATTGGGTTGTGCTGCATTTGGACCAAAAAATTGCATCCAGTACCACGTCGCAACTCTTCCAATACACAGCTCTGTGGCTCTACCCGCTGTTGTTGCCCGAGATAATCATTGCCAGTTTCCTATGACATGGGACAAGGATTATGTAAACCCATGACTGTGACTGGGTTGGTTGTCTTTATTTAGGGTGTATGAAAAAAGGAAGAAAAGGGGCTCTGAGGGTTTCATTGACTTGCGACCGACACCCAGACTAGAGGCGTACTTAAATCAGCAAAGTTGATACCAAAAGGGGACCAGTCGTAGACCTTACGAGGTCATTTGAGTAGGGCGCCCTCGGCTAGAGGTCAAAAGAAGGTTGCTCATTGGCCCATCCTGTTTTCCATTGTTTCGTAAACATTGACCTCTAAGATGGAGGCGCGATGACGTCATATGCATAAGTTCCACTACAAACACTTTATGCACAATAGTTGGTAGCCTGCTTCTGCACAAATAAAATCAATATACAAAGTTAACTGGTACCCTCATTTTCAGTGGCCATTTGAAGGTGAACAAAAAAATGTGTCATGGACAAATTTGAATATTTTCTCCCCCCGTTTTTCCGCCTGTAGGATCAGTTGACGGCCTTGTTAGAAGAGGTGTGCAACCTCACGCCCGAAGCAAAAGAGTGCGATCAGTTTGTGAAGCAAGTCAGCGCTGAAGTCACAGCCCTGGTCAAACAATACCTCGTAAGTATCACGCGTTGTGGCTGAGTTGTCAAGCTCTGGTGTTTCTGATCAGCAGAGTGTGGGTTCGAGTCCCGGTCTTGACACTTCAAGGCACTTAACCATTATTGCTTCGTATTTCAGGTGGGACGCAAAAAGCCGTAGGTCCCGTGTGTTGTGTAACGCACGTAAAAAGAACCCAGTTACACTACCCCTTATCGCTAAAGAGAAGGGGTTTGCCCCGGTGTTTTGGCAGTGGCTGCTGAATGCGCTGCAGCACCTTGTAAACCCTTACAATTTGTTACATAAATGGGTCTCATAATATTATTCAGAAACCTCAAAAACCTGTCTGGAAATAAATAATGGTAAGCGCTTTCAGACGCCCGTGGATAAAGCGCTGTATAAAAACAAGTTATTATTATGATTTAGTAGATGTCTGTTATATTACAATTTTTCCATGCTTAAGAGAGTTTAGAGAGTTAAGTTTATTGTTTTTACACTCGTGGCCAATGGCCAAATTACAGTAAAAATTTCAATTTATACAAAAATAGTATACATACAAAAATAGTTTACATATAAAAAATAAACAGCATACCGTCATTGAAAGCAACATTAAAAGATTCAAAGGGACATGACATAAGAATTTAACCTATTGAAGCACAATTTAACATATTGAAGCACAATTTTGCACATTGCTTACGCCCCCTTTCCCAGTAAAACTTTCGTTTTACGTCCTTGCACACGATGAAAATTTACCAACCTTGAAGTTGAGGGGGATTTCACCATCTGCAGACCTTATGCATTAACGTCATCAAGCCGCCATCTTAGAGGTAAAACTATGACGAACCAATGGAAAACGCGCAGCTACGTACGCGCGGCGCACAGGATCAGCCAATGAGCTAACTTCTTTTGACCTCTAGACGAGGGCGCCCTACTCAAATGACGTCATGTGCATAAGGTCTGTTGACAAAATAGGACACAGCTACCAATCTTACACGATTCGTTTCCTATATTCGTTTTTAGAATAAAAGCATTTTTGTTTTCTCATTTAGAACAACGAGACATGCGCAATGATCGGCCTTTGTCCCGGTTTTGGAGTCGACCGACTGGAACAATTCAGCGGTTTCTTCGACGACTTTGACACAGACTTCTTAGATCGGTTCAGACCCCGTCCCCGTCCCCGTCCAGAGACTGAGCCAGCTCCAAGAGGTCACCCGTACCGTGAACACGATAGGAACGGCAGCCGTGGATGGCCCCACCCGGGACACCATGACCACCACGGGCACAAGAACCACTCTGGAGACCGTCATAACCACACCAGCTCCCGCCCTCATCGTCCCCACATGCCGCACTTCAACCCCTTTAGACGTGATCATCCCCACCATGGACACGGCCCCGTCGACAGGCCCCTCCCTGACATCTCAAGGTGGTGGAGCCCAGGCGCACGAAGACCCTTCTGGCCACGTCCATCTCATTGGGGCAGTCGCACCAGACCAACCAGACCACTCGACCCTATGATTCCGCTGAAACCCAACAAAACCTCCAAGCCGATGCCTGAACCTGAGGCCCCTCGCCCAACCTTGCCCTTTGTTCCCGTTGCGAAAGTAGGTAACATCGACCCCAGGAAACCATATGCACCCAAAAAACCATTCATACCAAGACTCCCAGAAGACATCCCCGTACCCAGGGTGGACCTTGGTGGTTTAGCCACTCCCAACCGCGATAACCGCAGGCCGAGGCCCCAATTCCCAGGTAAACATCATCGACTCGGTGAAATGAAGGGCAACCGAAGGAAGCAGAGATCCGTGGTTATCAACTCTATCAACACTGGTAGGTAATCCCAAAACTAGACTGGTCCCCTGTATTTATCTGCAAGGATAAAGACAGGCCCAATGATTTCATTGGATGCAATGATTTCATTGGATAAACGTGCTGTGACGTAAGCTTTCCATATCTGTGTTATGATTTGTTCGATCGTCTGCATGCAGCGTGTGGATATTATGTTTGTACGTGTATGTTATGTTGTTCTACATGTAATTATGTGTTCATGTACGGGTGAATTGACTGCGAATCTCTGTTTGAAATGGATGCGAGGTCAAAGGTGCATCTGGCAGGATCCGGCCAGGCAGGTATCTGGCGTTATTCACGAGGCTCGAAGTGCTGACGTCAGATGTTCAGGCTACCCTCGTCTTTGGTTGTTTGAATGGACGTGTTGTGAAAGTTCATTTTATATCCATAGCATTTAAAGATAGGGTCATAGATTGGTAAACACTCCAAATATTAAATTAACATAAAAACTTACTTTGTGAGACGCATTGCAGCTGTTGATGGTATGCATTTTTTTCGCAAAAGGATTCCCTTCGAAGTCATATGGTTTGGATAATTTTTCACCTAAAAACATTTGAATCTCAGAAACGATTCACGCATGAATCGTTTCTCAGATTTCTGAGGGTTGGTGTCCGTTCGCGAACGCTGTAGACTTGACCCAAGTCGAACTTTCGTCGAGTCTTTCGTCGTCTGATTAATCCACTGCATGCACTTTTTAACTCAGAATCGCAGCTTTATTTCACCACTTTGTTGTGCGCCCTCAATCGCCAGGAAAGTGCCAATCAACTGGATTCGAAAGTCCGACTTGATGAATCTGCCAGGAGGCACCCCCCTGCGTGATATGTAGTTATTCATTATGCATATGCAATAGTTTAAATAAGCAACACACGCGTCCGCTGCTGACCAATGAAATCAGTTCAATTTATGAGGACTCGCTAAAGTAGGTGTTCACAATAACTCCACGGCGTTACATTGAGGTTATGTCTGTGATGTGAAGAGTCGAAATTGATAGATTTTATATGAATATAAGCCAGACTCTTTTAGATAGATTTCCCTTTGTTGACGAATTTCCGTTTTATGTTTAGGCCTATATATTTTTTAAGAGGGGTTCTGTGCAGGTGTAACAATGGACTGTTCTTACTGCATAATGAACCGTTAAACCACAAACATTACGTGATTTTAAACTTTGAATAAGTTAACAATTATGGGAAGAAAAATTATGAACAAATATTCTTCAACAAGCTAAACTCTTGATAAATACATTCCCAAGTTTTGAAGAATTTCCGTTTATATTTTGATATTTTTAAGACATGTGAGGGTGTGACCATGGATAGTACGTATTAACTACGACGTTGCCCCGGTCTGCATGCTTCTCCAATCCCCTCGGACTCCCGACCATTCCGGTCCCGCTGCCAGTTCGTGGGGGCTGGAGCTCCGCAGAGCTGTAGCTCCGCAGGCAGGGCGGCCACGAGATTCACACGGCGTCAATGCAAAACCGATCCGTTGAGCCCAAACGGTCGTCATTTTAACAACAATACCCAACTTAAATATTGATATACTGGCGGAAAGACAGAATCTAAAGACCTTGTTCATGATACACGATGAGCCCATAACGTTTGAGAACCATAGCATCCACCATCCAATCATGCCCACTCTAAACAACCATTAAATGCACATCGTACCTTTACAACCAATAGTCGCCATTTTTCAAAACAAAGTTGTATGGCAGAGTTTCCAAGGAAGTCTTGAATATTCATCAATTTTTCAGGTCAAAGTGTACATAACAGTAATGTATTCTGAATGCTGCACTCTCATTGGCTGCTACCCAAATCGGTAGATGAGCTCCATTGGCCGTGTACAAACTTCTGGCGGATTCACCAAGTCGGGTGTCGCGATCCAAAATTCACTGGATTGGCAAATAAATGACACTAGAGGGCGCGCGTTACAACACTCACAGCTGATTACTGACTCGATTAGCACGAGACCCGACTTGAACCAAGTCTACGAACGCTGCGGCTAGAGATGCGGCTGGTACCCGCTGTCACCTCGCTGAGCGTGACAGTTTTCTCAGCAAGTAGTCAATTTTTTCAGCTGAAACTTTCACAGGTGACTTTTATTGTATCTTTCGAGTTAGCCTATAAATCAGCATTATGTTGTTATGTTGACAAAAACCAATCTATGACCCTACCTTGAAGAGGTACAACACAATACAAGAAACAAACAAATGAAATAAATCCTTTTTCAACTGACTTAAGTTTATGGTGTTGTATTTCTAGGTGATCTGGACAATGGGTACGAATATAACCTTGAAAGCGATCACGAGTCAGAGGTAAATAAACAAAACATAAACAAATTAATATTAACCTTTGACCTTCATAATTTTTCAAAATAAAAGTCGCACAAATTCGGGCGTGATTAGCAAAAAAGGGTTCCTTTATAAAAAATAAGCATTCTCGTCCCAAGTTTGAATTTTGTTTCAATGTTAATTTTAACACATTTTATTGTATAAACATTGAAATTGTGTAACTAACAAATTGCTATCGGGATTTTTATTTTCAAAAATTTCGTAAACATAGAATTTAATTTGATTTGATTTCAGTGACAAATATAGTCTCTGTTCGAGTTGTTTTCTCGTTTCGATATGTGCGAAACGTGCACAGTCCATTATAGTTCCGCTCCATAACTTCTTGATCTAGGTCTGAACTGTCCACACATCTATAGGTGTAGGCCTAATCTTTTTTGTTTAATTTTCAGATGCAGATGAACTGGCAGTGTGACTCGTGCAAGTACGGTGTTGACCTTGTCCAAAGCTTCCTGTTGGAGCGTGCTGTAAGAAACATTTACACAATCTGCTCCTTATTACTTTACAAAGCCATCAATAGACCCCTTGCATTATATGACGTCACACTCTCAAACAGCGCCCTCACCGAGGCAAAAGGAGGCAGATCATTGGGCGATAGCTGTTGTTTGTGCGTAAAAACGTGCGCGTGAGCTCAGCGTTACGAGCAGCGTTTCGCATTATGCAAGGTGTCCAAGGCCTTTGCTCCACAATTGATGGATTGCGCATGACGTCATTGACCGCCATCTTTGATGACAAACAATGGGAAAGTGTACGCGCTGTGCACGACTCACAGCCAATGATAGCCTTTTCAGTCGTGCACGTTTCTTCAACGATGGCGGCCAATGCAAGGGGTCTGTACATCACCGATCTCATACAACTTCAATCATCTTCTTGCAACTTACAGTATTCAAAATGAACTTCTATTCCACGTTTCCAAAATGGAAACTTTAAATTCATAATGGCCGCCGTTCATTTCCAAGTTATGGAATGACCTCCCCTATTGACAACCAAACTTCCTCAAATGTGAACATTTTCAAGAAGAGACTCATAACTCATTTTGTTATCTCTGGCACTTTCTGTGTAATTTATATAATTTACTTGTGTACTTCTTTGTCAAAGCGCCTTTGAGCATAGTTCGTTACATCATGGAGGAAGAAATAAACAACTTCCTCCATGGTTACATGTATACCGCTGCTGTTTGCATTGTTTCGTAGGATTGATTGTATCATGTCTCAACGGATGAGACGCCCTCAAACACACGCACGCAATCGGGGACCTCCTATTGTCCCTCTTGTGTTTGTACCTCAACTATTTGACAACAGCTCCCATTGGTTTTGTACACGCTCTCCAACTGGGGACCTTTCCCCAAACCGGGGACCCTACTGTCCTCTTTTGTTATAGGTCCCCGGTTTGAATATGTATACCCCCGCCCCCCTCCCTCAACACACACACACACACACACACCCATGTTTGTAAATCCCGCTTACCGAGGACTTCTCTTTGTTCTCCCATTGTTTGGACATAGTTTTTTTTAGCGACGTCCCCATTGGGTTTGTACACGAAAACGAAGCGAGGACGTCCTCGCTCTGTCAAACACCCGGATCCCTTTTGTTAAAGTCCTCGGTTTGAATGGATAGACACGCTCACACACACACACACGGATCAACTATGTGGGAAAACCAAAGCATGTTCTTCAAAAAAGAAATGAAAACAAATTCGCAGCACAAAATTTAAAACTAAAAGGTTTGTTTTTAGTCAGAAAAGAAATACAGCAACAACAAACACTCGTTTTACTGTGTATCTTGTCTCGGGTAACGCGATCACGGGTTAAAATTCGAAGTTGCAAGTGATGGTTAATTTGAGCTCATGCGCGTTTCTTTTTTTAATATCTTGTATTACCATTCATAATGAATATTCATGTCTTGATTTAATTACTATTTACATATATGAATGTTTGTTTATTTTTCTCGTTATGATGATTCAGGTATCGTTCCAGGACGAGCTGGTGAGAGTAGCCAAAAGGATCTGCTACAGACTCCCGGCAGCTACTGTCGCTGAGGTAAGGAGTTCATTTTATTTTGTTTTCTTTACATATATTTTGTTACCGGTAAGTCTGCTGCCACCTAGCGTTCCAAAGTCGCCCATTGCTCAGTATTATTTTACATTTATGACGTCACAAAGTATGTATCTAAACATGGCAAATTTTCCAAAGGAGTTGCATATTTTTTAGTGACGCTTTCATCCATAGATGTTTGATACACCAGAATGATTCCTGATTTGGTTTAAATCTTTCAAATCTTTGCTGAATTAAGAAATCTGGCTATGTGATTTGGTAAATGAAATGTAATTTTTTTGTGTTTTTTTTACCTCCTGGGATCGCTCTGTTATTATTGGGTTATATTATTTTATTTTATTCCTACAGTGCAGGACTGAGGTAGCCAGCGTGTTGAACGGCCTCGTAGTCGAGGCGATTAACAACTACATCACACCAGACAAAGTGTGCCCCTTCCTCAAACTCTGCTAGAGATTTGTTTTCCGGCGAGCTCCGAGGGAAAGCAACATGAAGTATTGTTTTGGATGAAAGTTGATTTGTTGTGTGTGAAATGATTTTGTAACCGCACTTGCTCATTTCATTGATTGTTTATTGTATACATTTTACTCGCTGTAGGCCTAACTAAAACAATTTGGAAGAAAACAAAAATCATTGAATGTAAGTTTTTGTTCAGGACGAACTGCTGAAATGGCATTGGGGAATGAACGGTGTGATCCCAATGCAGATCAAGAGAGAGAGAGAGAGAGAGAGAGAGAGGGCGCCCTATCACTGCGCCAGTCCTTAAAAAACTTATTAATTACATTTTTTTTAAACAGTTATAAAAAAACTATACACTTTTTGTATGACATACTTTTAAGACATACTTGAAGACTTGCAGATCAAGAGAGAGGGCGCCCTTTAACAGACCAGTCCTTAACAAAAACTAATAATTACATTTTTAAAAATAACTATGCACTTCTTTTGTACTACATATTTTTTGAAAACTTAAAACTAAAATGTTATATTTTCATTCCATCGTAAGCAGAGAACAAAATGGTCCAACAATTTTTAAAAGTGAAGCATTTATAAACCTGCTCCGACGTCATTACTCTCTTACAACTTGTGAAAGTAGCATTATTTTCATTCCGTTGTCAGCATCAATAACAATAATTGGCAAATAAACATTTGTAAGCGTACACGAGTCATATTACCCCTCGAGATGCTCAATTTCTGTTTCCATTGCTTAATACAACTGGCCAAATTTCATAAAGCTGTTAACCAGGCAATACTGCTTAGCAATTTCTTTTGGCTCAGCAAAAAGGAGTAGGGCACCAGTGACAACAATGTAAACTGTTATGGAGTTTTGGCTGGTAACCTGTTTCAGCTAAGCAAGATATTTCTGTGCTTAACACGTTCTGTGATGACAGGCTTGGGCCATGCACTTAAACCTAATCAATATCGGACCGTGGTAAATACACAGTAACTTTGCTTCGCATGAAGTATCATCACTACAAACAATTGAACCTTTTGTATTTTTGTGGTATATAACCCGATTTTGTATTAAAATTGTATCACATTAACATGAAATGATCGAGTTTATTTTGTGTATTTATTCAGTGTTAAATATTTTCACGGAGGGATGTTTATGGCGAGCAGATTGGGGAAGGAGGTTGTCAGTTGGGGTGTAGCTTTGAACACGTACTTGTAGTGTATTAAAAAAAATGGTTCAAAGTTTCGGATTTTGTTTAAATACAACTTGTCCGTAGTGATACAAAAAAAAAAAAAAAAAAAAAATAATAATAATAATAATATAAAAAAATCTCGCATTAGAAAATAACCGGAATTAAAAAATAATATGAAGTACTATTGTATTTCCTTTAATTTGAAGATACATGTGGTTTCCTGGACGAGATCTCGAGAAGACGTACTATATTAGAATGAACGTATTATTTCGATAATCGAGAAAGTGCATTTTGTCCTGTATCATCGTGCATACCAGCGTACTGGACGAGAAACGGCAAGACATTTTGGAGCACGTCACACTGCAAAAACTGGAGTGTCACATATAGTTACCAAAAAAGAATCAAAGTTTACAACAAAGGGTGTTAAAATAACACTCATTCATGCCAACACAATTGCATTTGTGTTATTTTAACACCATGGGGTGTTAATTTTGATTCTCTCTCTGGTGTCTATAATGTGACAACTTCCATGGTGTCAATTTTAACACCCCGGGTTTTTACAGTGGTTCCACAGACTCACAGAACTCCAGCGGTCATTTCTCTCTCGTGAGGGAGGATTTTGCAGTCGCTTTTTTTACTATTTGTGTACACGAACTCAACAATGTCCTTTCCGTATTTTGTTCGTGTAGCTGATTGGATTTACATTTAAATGTTCACACAATGATTTAGATTTTAGAAGCTCTAAAAAGATACAGCACTGTAAATGTTGTTTAGTGCAAAACCACGCAACATGATCAGGGCCCAATTTCATAGAGCTGCGCAGAAAATATTTTCTGCTGAGCGGAAACAAGCAGGATACCAGTCACAAATTGTACATGTGGCATGGCAGTTTGGCCGGTAACCTTATTTCGGTAAGCATAATTTTGTTGTGCTTAGCTATTTTTTTCTGATTAAGCATCTCTATGATATTTGACCCTGGGTCAAATTTTCATAGAGCTGCTTAAGCACAAAATGTAGTTATGAACAAAACAATTATGCTTACCCCATATTTAGATTACCAGTCAAAATACCATGTCTTATGTACCATTTTGTAACTGTAATCCTTGCTTAGCAGGAATTTGTTAAGCAATGTTGTGTGTGTTTAAAGCAGCTCTATGAAATTAGGCCCAAACGCCATATAGACATGTTTACCCCTGCCCCGTTCAAACAACATGGCGCTATCGATGATTTTATAATCGTGTTATCGTTACACTCTGTTACACCCAGATGGCCCAACAAGGGTGCTTGGCTATGTACGCGTGTATCAACCGTACACCCGGTACCCCGTCCCAGTGACGGGGGAAAAAATCTGGCGATCCGGCAATGCTAGAGGCCTTCAATTTGTGAGGGGGGTACAAACGATTATTTCAAGGGGGCATCGGTGACCCATTTCGCGGTCTAATTCAGAATTCCGGGTCATTTTTAAATTTTTTTATGTTGCCCCCTTTTGGGGGCGGTGGGGGGGGGGCATAACGGATATTATCGGCAAACATAAAAGTGATACACATCATGACGTCACGTTTCCAATGGAGATTATCAGCAACTTGATCAACCACTTTTTGTTTGTGTAGATGCTGGGAAACGACCAAACTGCTGTTAAATGTTGGGATCCAAAAAAATGATACCACTTTTTATGCTCTCAATCCTTCGCGTTCTTTTTAAATTATGGGCACTCAATTATCATATTCTATAGACCGTACTGGGTTCTCCCTCAACAGTGGTCCGCTAGTTTATTGCTAGTTAAAGGCACTGAACACGTTTGGTAATTGTCAAAGACCAGTGTTCTCACTTGGTGTATCCCAACATATGCATAAAATAACAAGCCTGTGAAAATTTGGGCTCAATTGGTCATCGAAGTTGCAAGAAAATGTTGAAAGAAAAAAACACCCTTGTTGTACAAATTTGTCTCCTTTCAGATAGGAATTAAAAGGCTTCTTGCAAGAAGTCTTTTATTATTTTAGTGAGAAATTACCTCTTTCTCAAAAAAAATACGTTACTTCAGAGGGAGTCGTTTCTCACAATGTTTTATACTATCAACAGCTCTCCGTTGCTCGTTACCAAGTAAGTTGTTATGTTAATACATGTATATATTTTGAGTAATTACCAAACGTGTACAGTGCCTTTAAAACACAAGAGGACCAGCCAAAATTCTCTCCAGGTGGTCCAGCTGGCTAGTTCAGTGTTGAAAAGCCTCCCTTTTTAATATGAAAGATGGATAATAGTGAAAAAAACTGCCGCATATTCAATATTCACCCTTGTTTACACAAAGAGTGACCTTGCACATTCCAGGTCATTACCTGGCAAGCAAGATACTACACTGGATATATGGACAATTTTTACACGTTGTATAATAAATTCCACCCACAGTCAAGGGTTATACAAATAAATAGCTGTACACATTTTGAGATGTGTACTTTTTCTTCATATTAAAAGTTGATAAAAATCGCACAAAATGCAAAATGTACGTGTTTTTTGTCCATTGAGCTGTGTACAAATCGTGCCTACATTAAGTCCAGGGCCCAATTTCATAGAGCTGCTTAAGCAGAAAATATTGCTTAAAATTGTTTTGCTTAGCAGAAATAAGCAGGATACCAGTCACAAATTGTACATGTGACATGGTAGTTTGGCTGGTAACCTTATTCTGGTAAGCATATTTTTTTGCGCTAAGCTACTTTTTGTGCTTAAGCAGCTCTATGACATTGGGCCCAGGCCCAGGCTCTAAGGCTCTTTTGTAAACAAATCTTCAAGTCACGTGGTCTAAAAAGCAAAGTGCCACATGATGTCTCTTCTGGGTACAATACTAGTTCTCATTCGTATCCTTGATCTCCCCCCAGGCACTCTCTTCTGAACTCCCTGCTGGGGTTCCAAAAACACAATACACACATTACCATCTCAACCCACGCAGATACCTATTTACACACCTAGGTGAAGAGAAGCAAATTATGGCTGCTGCCATAGACCAACCATCAGACTTTCTAACATCCTAGGGATGTGTGCAACCTCAAAGAGCCACTGGGCGCTAATTATCAAATTAAATCAATTTATCTCAACCCTCAAAGGTAACCTTTGTGTATATATATACCTGGGTGAAGAGAAGCACATTATGGGCAAGTAGACTAATACAGACTTTCTTGACTTACTGGAGGGATGAAAACACAAACAGCTTCACTGCAAGCTGCGTTTTATCCCCTTACCTTAAATGAGCCATTCTGTCATAAAAAGATTCATTGCATGTGCTGTAATGATAACTTACAAATGAATTTGCCCCCCACCCCACAATGGAACAGCTCATCATTTTAAGTCTTCTGATGACGTCATAAAGAGCACCCTTGTTGAAATATCGAGATTAGACCAACCTCGGCCAAAAGGGATTATTACATAGTAAAATTATTTAAACTAAAATCTACTCTCCTTCAAAGAACCAAAATGACACTGAGCTCAATAAAACTTTTCAAATATTAACACGTCACAGCGTCAACAATTCTTCTTGTTATTTTCGAGAAAAGAGCAAAAGTGGCAGGGTTCAAGTTCCTCTAGTCAGATTGCCTGATGACATCTGTCGGAAAAAAATCAATCCCCTTGTCACTGACAAAAACCACTGTATTGATAAAACAAAATCTTGAGCAATTGAAGGTTTCAAATACTAAGTATCCGTCTGTCGTGACACAAATCAAACGGTCTCTCCTTTTTTCTTGACATTATATGTTTGCAAGAAAACGTCTCTTGTTGGACGTCGCGAATGCATTGAAAGGGTTCGTCACCGCTGTGTGTTTTGGTTTGTCATTATTTCGGGATCAAATTCGTTTGATATTCTCGGGTGCATCGATATAGACGAGTGACAAAACTACAGGCAAGCAATTCAGAACTGTCTGCTGCTGGAGATTATAACATGTTTGTATAAAAAAAACACGCTCGATCCACGTGAGGAATTTTTTAAAATTCGTACGAAGAGACCCTCCATCTCGCAAAATCTCGTTGGTTGTTCGATACCGTACCGCATTCATGTCAGATGAGCACTGAGCAACAACGGAGCAGACGGTCCGGAGAGTGAGTGGTTGTGCCCTTTTTCGGGCGGGAAAACGCAAATTGACGGATCTGAGACGTACGTCAGCAGTGAACACATGATCACATTTACGACTGTGAATTATTACCATATGAAGTGAATTATAAAAAAAAAAAAAATAAAATAAAAAAGCACACCCGGTTCGACAATCGTAACAAATACTGTCATCAACTTCCAAGTGGAATTGGAAAATAAACCTGCAAGGATGCCGTCATGCTGATTGGCCCTACTGCGGAGTAGGTCTTCATTACAATAAAAGGTACGTACACAGACACCTGTCGTTATTTTTACTTTAAAATTTTGAAGAGTAATGACTTCGTACAACAACTATTGACTCATTTCATGTTGTTCTTGTTGAATGGTGAACACTTAAGGTGTCCGTGTATGTTCGTGCGAGGTCTGCGGAAAGCGAAAGTGAACTTAGTGTTGTCCAACGGCAGACTGCTGTTTTTGAATTTGTATTATTATTGTTATGGTGTTTTTTGTTTTCTTTACCAATCCTGTATAACCTGTTAGAGACAATCAGTAAGCAGCCAACGCAGGTATCGACATTTTATTTATTTTTATTTATTTGATTACACATCCAACAGCACAACTAGCGCCAATAACAGGACGAATAGGAAACGAGAAGAAATGTTCAGTTTTAGATGGGGGAAACCTACACAATCAGTAGGGACTGCAAACCCAATCCACATGCAAGGCTCCGTTCTGAGGTGGGATTCGAACCGGGGTCCACAGAGGTGAAAGGCAGGGAGAGAAACCACTGAGCCAACCTGATCCCCAACAAAATCTATTGCACCGTTTACGTTTTCATCAACTGTAGATACAACCAAGACATTACGGTTCGAACACCGTTTACGTTGTGTTGTTAAACGCTACCCGTAAATTTTACGGTAACTAGTGTTAGTAATACACGCACCTATGTAGGATAAAGCACCATAAAATAAATGCGTTCAAACTGCGCTTTAAAGGTATCATACACGTTTGGTAATGACCCAAAACAAATATTAGCATAACAACTTACTTCGTAACGAGCAACGGAGAGCTGTTGATAGTATAATACATTGTAGGAAACGACTCCCTCTGAAGTAACGTAGTTTTTGAGAAAGAGGTCATTTCTCACTAAAATAATAAAAACCTCTTGCAAGAAGTTTTTATTCCTATCTGAAAGCACACCAATTTGTACAACAAGGGTGTTTTTCTTTCATCATTTTCTTGCAACTTCGATGACCAATTGAGCCCAAATTTTCACAGGCTTGTTAATTTATGCATATGTTGGGATACACCAAGTGAGAACACTGGTCTTTGACAATTTTTAAACGTGTTCAGTGCCTTTAATGTTATAACGAACGACTTAAAACACTTTTTATAGCCCAAAACGCCCAATCCAAAGCAACGTGTCCCTTTAAACTTTGTAAAAAAAATACATTTTTAAATGGATCTGGTTTCGTTTTTTTGTGTTCATGAGAAAAGTCTTGGAGGACAAATTATACTAATAAGTACACTTAATTGCCTCTGGTTTGTGTATTGTTTACACTGAAGTATTGTAAATATAGAACTTTCTCAGCTGTGTTTGTTCTGTGAGTGTTCCCGGAAGCGCATCTTTCTGTATCTGCCTCATATCGTTTCAGCTATATATATAGCCTATCATTCTGTTAATAGCCTAATATTATACAGATCAAATTTGCCTTTAGCGATATGCGTTAATTCACGGCCCCGAAAATAACACTTTATGCTGCTGAAAAGATGTTTTGGAAAAAAACAAACTTGATGATAGAAGTGAAATCGGTTTCCGGGCGTGGATTCGAACGGGGATATGAAGGGAAGGAAACTTTTAATTTAAGCACTATGAGTTCACAGCCTGGAGAAATACTTCATGCTCTGGTAAAGATGTTAGACAAACAAACAAACAAACAAACAAACAAACAAACAAACAAACAAACACCCTAACAAACACCCCAACAAACACAGGATTGTAGATTTCCTTTATAAGATTATTTAAAGACAGCAGCTAAATAAGTTTCACGAGGGATTCGAACAGGGGTATACAGAAGTTTTCTATAGAAAAACAACCAGATATTTATGATGGGAAATCAGGGAAACCCGGTGATTACCGTATATACCAAGAAGGGAGTGGAACAGGGGTTCAGAGAAACAAACTGTGAGGGGAGAACACTCCAAGGAAAAACAACCAGTGTGATGGGAAATCAAGAAGGGATCGGAACAGGGGTCCACAGAAACAAACTGCGAGGGGAACACTCTAAGGAAAAGCAACCAGATATTTATGATGGGAAATCATGGTTATACCAAGAAGGGATTGGAACAGGGGTCCACAGAAACAAACTGTGAGGGGGGACGCTCGAAGGAAAAGCAACCAGATATTTATGATGGGAAATCATGGTTATACCAAGAAGGGATTGAAACAGGGGTCCACAGAAACAAACTGCGAGGGGAACACTCCAAGGAAAAGCAACCAGATATTTATGATGGGAAATCATGGTTATACCAAGAAAGGATTGGAACAGGGGTCCACAGAAACAAACTGTGAGGGGGGACGCTCGAAGGAAAAGCAACCATAGGAAATCAGGGAAACCCTGGTTATACCAAGAAGGGATTGGAACGGGGGTATCAGAAACAAACTGTGAGGGGAACACTCCAAGGAAAAGCAACCATGGGAAATCAGGGAAACCCTGGTTATACCAGGACGGGATTGGAACAGGGGTATACAGAAACAAACTGTGAGGGGAACACTCCAAGGAAAAGCAACCAGTGTGATGGGAAATTAGGGACTTGTTCAGCTGTTTCTTTTATAACTCTTGGATTTATTTGGAAATTATAACACAAAATGTAAACTTTCCCATATGACCAGCGCAGTATCTTGCCCGGTAGAAAGGCCCAATATTGTACAAGCCAGGTCACTTATTGTAATCAAAGGTCACAAGGTCTATAAATTTCTGGGTAAAGTCCGTCTATCGCGATTATTATGTTCAAGCCAAAACGAAAATTGCGGTTTTTTGTGTGTAGAAATTGGGGGGGGGGGCAAAAATAACATCAGAAAAGAAACAGGCCCCACAAGGCAGATATTTTGACACAGCCTACGACAAAAAAAGAGACTGAGAAAAAAAGAAAAAAAAAAGCTTAAGGCAAAAAAAGGAAAATAAATCAGCCCACTCTGAACTAAACTAGAACTAATTTGTGGTATGACAACCTACAGAA
Source organism: Plazaster borealis (assembly GCA_021014325.1). Lineage (NCBI taxonomy): Eukaryota > Metazoa > Echinodermata > Asteroidea > Forcipulatida > Labidiasteridae > Plazaster > Plazaster borealis. The sequence continues at coordinate 14,053,375 of CM037468.1, read as the reverse complement.
GCGAGAGCACAGTATTGTAAAGTACATAATTTGTGCAATTATACGCTGTTGACAGGAAATTACAACCACCCACATGTCCCTTACAGGCTTCCGTAATTAAATGAGTCTATATCTCTCTACGGAGTTCCATTGTTACCATCGCACTTCTTAAGACAGCAATAATAATGATGACGAAATCTTATTTCTTAAATAGATCAGCAAATCCAAAGTTCGATCAACCCCGTCAGCTTAGGGGTTAGGGCCCTGTCACACTGGGTAACTTTTACAGGCAACTTGGAGGCAACCAACTGCAGTGCATACTACATGACCACTTTGGTAGCACAGGACTAATTTTTCAAAACAGTGTCTTACGATCCCCATGAAAAATATGTGAACATTCAAATGTGAATGCCTTTTCTTAATGGAGATTGCCTGTGGAACTGGTTGCCTGTAAATTGCCTCGTGTGTCATGGGCCTTACACTGCAAAATAACGTGGGTGTTAAAATTGACACCGGGTGTTGTCACAAATAGATACCGAAAGAGAATCAAAATTTACACCATTTAGGGTGTTAAAATAACACAATTTTCTGCCAAAACAATTACATTGGTGCTATGTTAACACCCTATGGTGTTATTTGGATTCTCTCCTCGGTATCTATATTTGACAACAACAACAATGGTGTCAATGTTAACACCCCATTTTTGCAAGGTGGTTTTTCACTATTTCTCCTGACTCACACAACGGATTAAGCCCAAATTTGCAGACTTGTTATTTCATGTATACATGTATATTGATCACACAAAACATGAACACTGGCTGGGACTATTTTGTCAGTTCTACCAACCCTTACCTTTAAAGGCACTGTACACGTTTGGTAATTACTCAAAATAATATTAGCATCAAAACTGACTTGGTAACGAGCAACAAAGAGCTGTTGATAGTATAAGACATTGTGAGAAACGATTCCCTCTGAAGTCACGTAGTTTTTGAGAAAGAAGTAATTTCTCACTAAAATAATAAAAGACTTCTTGCAAGAAGCCTTATATTCCTATCTGAAAGCACAAAAATTTGTACAACAAGGGTGTTTTTTCTTTCATCATTTTCTTGCAACTTCAATGACCAATTGAGCCCAAATTTTCACAGGCTTGTTATTTTATGCATATGTTGGGATACACCAAGTGAGAACACTGGTCTTTGACAATTATCAAACGCGTTCAGTGCCTTTAAAATGCCAGTTTCAAGGGGTAGAATAGTTTAGTGCCAACACCGTCTGGGTGTTGAAGATATAGACAGGAAGGCATCACCTCGGTGTCTCGATAGGTTGCGATGATACACACAACTCGGTATCATCTACGAGCAGCGTAAGAGGAGAAAAATAAACAAGGGGGCTTCCACCCCGACTCCCCCCCGTGCCTGGTTGTCACTTGATCGGTACCAGGCAACAACACCGCTCGTGATGCGTCGGTACATATTCCCTGGTACCTTAAACGGGAAAGTCAGATTCAATTTAAACAAAAAAAAATTCTGAAGGACGGCAATATTTTTATTATCATTTTCAACGAAAGAACATTCACTCAGTTTCATCAATCTTTAACCAGAAGTCCCTGGTGGTACTGCTACACCAGGGCTCGATTTCACAAAAAGAGTTAAGATTGATCGTAACTGCAAATCCATCGCAGTTGCTTAGCAAAGAGTGATGTCACAATACAAATCACTATGGTAATTACTGATCACTCATCTTAAGATGAATCTTAGTGCTTTGTAAAATCGGCCCCAGGTTGGAAAGATCACATGCCAAATACAGTTTTAAACGGAGATCTACCTAAGATCACTACAAAAATCAGAAAAAGAGACCTTAATTTGCTGGAGATTGCAAAAGAAGCACAGATCAAGTGGTGTCAGATTTGGTGCTGTGGCAACCAACACATTGAAGAGCGTAGAAAAGGAAGGCAAAATTGAAACCATGGGTGTTGTCACATATAAAAAAAATAAAAATAAATTTGTGTTATTTGAACACCCGATGGTGTTAATTTTTATTCTCTCTTCGATATTTTATGTGAGAACACCCATGGTTTCAATTTTTGAACACCCAATTTTTTGCAGTGTACATTAAAGGCATCCTACACGTTTGGTAATTACTCCAAATATATTAGCATAAAAGAAGGCAAAATTGAAACCATGGGTGTTGTCACATATAAAAAAAATAAAAAATAAATTTGTGTTATTTGAACACCCGATGGTGTTAATTTTTATTCTCTCTTCGATATTTTATGTGAGAACACCCATGGTTTCAATTTTTGAACACCCAATTTTTTGCAGTGTACATTAAAGGCATCCTACACGTTTGGTAATTACTCAAAATATATTAGCATAAAAACTGACTTGGTAATGAGCAACGGAGAGCTGTTTATAAAACATTGTGAGAAAAGACTCCCTCTGAAGAAACGTAGTTTTTGAGAAAGAGGTAATTTCTCACTAAAATAATAAAAGACTTCTTGCAAGAAGTTTTTATTCCTATCTAAAAGCACACAAATTTGTACAACGAGGGTGTTTTTTCTGTTATCATTTTCTTGCAACTTCGATGACCAATTGAGCCCAAATTTTCACAGGCTTGTTATTGTATGCATATGTTGGGATACACCAAGTGAGAACACTGGTCTTTGACAATTACTAAACGTGTTCAGTGCCTTTAAAGTCCCGATGGAAGACAAATCTAAACAAGTCAGTTTCGACCGACTATTTTACCCAAAGTCAGAAGAAAAATGCATGCATCGAGTCAGTTGGTAAACACACACATATGCTTAAGGAGGGGAAAAAATCACCCCGGAACAAACATAGTACCAGCTGCAAGTCTTCGTTGCTAAACAGACTGTACCAATTATCATGACGTATACAAAGAAATAGGAGCAAAAGGGAAAGCACGCTCGTACCACGGCTGTAAAACATTTCGCTGTTAAGAAATGACTTTTGCTCTTAGAGGTCCCTTACAGGGAAGGTATACGTTTGGTAATCACTCTTAAAATTTACGGCAATACAAACCTACTTGGTTAGAAGTACAGCAGCTTTCGATAGCATAAAGCGTTTTGAGAACCATGTCACTTCGAAGTAATGTGGTAATGGATAAAGATATGAGTTTTTATCCCCAAAATCTAAATCTAAGAAACGTTACTGTCAGATACGTTTCGTAGATGGTGTATTCAAATTACGGATTATTATTCCTGCGTGGACATAACCGCTCCGGATTTTCGGCGATATATATCAAAAACGCAACCACCTTTTGAATGAAAATTGCACAGGTTCCAAAAACCAAAGGTATACTTTACCCTTTAAAGGCCCTGTACACTATTGGTAAGATCGAAAAACACAAATGTTCACATATTAACACATAACTTACATGATTTAAAGTAAGTAATGGTTGAAAGGGTTCCTTAAAATATTTCTGCCTAAAATGCTATCGTTTCTGAGAAATTAGTAAAACAAGAGTTTTTATCACGCGCGATAAAAACTCAATGTTTGAAAAAACAGAAAACATATAAGGTCTATTTTCACTATTTTCTTGTGACCTCAATGACCAATTAAGCTCAAACTTTCACAGGTTTGTTTGTTCATGCATATGCTGAATCACACAAAATGTGGACACTGATGTTGAGCTGTTACCAAAAGTGTACAATACCTTTAAATAGTCTACTATAGTTCGGCAAGATAAACAAGCAATAACAATGCTTCACTTTCAAGACAAGTGGGATTTTATATAGTTATTAGTGAGCACTCTGTGTGTGATAGAGAGTCCACAGACCTCGAGATCCTGGCAAAGTGTGTACAACATCTGCTCGCATATCCACAGGATAATAGCCTTTCCCAAACTTACATGCTGTCATTTTGCAATAATATATAGTTTATATCAATACATTCTGGAGGAATGAAACGTAACATAACCCGGCCGGAATTGTGTCCCGGAGTAAATCAAACCATTTTAAAGAGAATGTTTGTTTTTTTGCGCGTCGAAAATTACTCAAGATTAAATTTCAGGGGGGAAAGTATACATTACGCCACCGGAATGAGATACTGCGCATTATCGATCTGAAAATCTAAAACGTTCAAAATCACTCGCACGGTGCTATTTTTTATTTTTTATACTTTTTTTGTTTTTTTTAAAGTTCAGCTTCCATTTTGTTGAATTTTACGTTGTCGGTTTACATTGAATAAAAAAATCAAAAACAAACTTGCTATTGAATTTGTAATTTGATCTAGGGAAATCTTAGACCATTGGAATTTTCTTCCATTATCTTTTTTTATATTTGTTATCTTTTAAATAATATGATACTCTCATTGGTTCTAAATGACAATGCACTGACGCTCCAGCCCCCCCCCCCCCCATGGAGTTTGTCATTGGTCCACTTTTAAACAAACAAGAAAAGTTACTTTTGGGTGGGACGGATTTTGCCTCAGCGTATAAAAAAAGGCTTTGATCTGAAAATATAAATTGTTCAAAATCACCCCACGTGCTTTTTTTTGTTGTTTAAAGGCAGTGGACACTATTGGTAATTACTCAAAATAATTATTGGCATAAAATCTTACTTGGTAACGAGTAATGGGGAGCTGTTGATAGTATAAAACACTGTGCGAAACGGCTCCCTCTGAAGTAACGTAGTTTTCGAGAAAGACGTAATTTTCCACGAATTTGATTTCGAGACCTCGGAATTAGATTTTGAGGTCTCGAAATCAAGCATCTGAAAGCGCACAACTTCGTGTGAAAAGGGTGTTTTTTCTTGCATTATTATCTCGCAGCTTCGACGACCAATTGAGCTCAAATTTTCACAGGTTTGTTATTTTATTGCATATGTTCAGATACACCAAGTGAGAAGACTGGTCTTTGACAATTACCAATAGTGTCCAGTGTCTTTAAGTTAAATTTCCATTTTGTTGTTAGTTTACACTGAAAAACAAAAACATAACATAACCCGGCCGGAACTATTTATCAAGAATGTATTGACATAAACTAGGCCCCTATATATTGCAAAATGTTCTGCTCTCCCCACTCTGCTGTTAATACCGTGTCAGTGTGTGTTTTTTTAGAAAAGAGGAATGTCCACATCCAGAGGGTATGTAACACAGAGCTGCTCTCCTTTTCGGTTCCTTATATAAGGCTACCAAAGACAAAACAAAAAAGAGAAAACAAAAGATCTCCATAGGGCTATGGGTCCAATTTCATAGAGAACCTTTTAGGCAGAGAATATTGCTTAACAGTATCCTGCTAAGCAAAAACGGGCATGATACCATCATAAATGCCACATGTGAAATAGCCTTTTGGCTGGTAACCTTATCCTGGTAAGTAGAGCCCGTAAACTGCTGACTGTGGAGGCAACCAAGTTAGCAGTACACACTCTGGTGACATCTCGACTGGACTATTGTAACAGCCTCTTGATTGGTATCAGTCAGAAACTGAAAAAGAGGCTTCAAAATGTTCAGCGATCTACTGCCAGAGTAGTTTCTAACAAACGGAAGTTCGACTCCATCACTCCCGAACTTATCAAATTACACTGGCTTCCAATCACGCAAAGAATCAACTACAAGGTCATCATTCTTATGTTTAAAGCATACTGGAAACAAGCTCCCGCGTACATCACGGACATGCTTCAAACAAGTTTTGAACAGAGACGACTTCGATCATCAGCCTCCTGTTCACCACACTTTGTTGAGCCAAGAACCCATTGTGTCTCTTTTGCCAATAGATCATTTTCTGAATATGGACCCAGAATCTGGAACAAACTTCCAGAATACATCAGAGATACCACCTCACTGCATACATTACAGACACTCCTGAAAGCTCACCTGTTTCAGGAGGTGTACCATCAATAATGTTTCTCCTGCTAGTGCCCATACATCAGCGCCTTAGAGCAAACTTTTGATTTTGGCGCTTTATAAATTTCTTTTAATTGATTGATTGATTGATTGATTGATTTGTTGTGCTTAGCTACTTTTGGTGCTTAAGCAGCTCTATGAAATTGGATTCTGGTCCTCGTAGGATCCGAATCAAGGACTAATACCTCTACGCCAATCTGACATGGCCCCCAACTTGGTGTCAGTGGTCATACCTCACTTAGCCCGAACATCTGACGTCACAATTCGAGGCTCGTGAATAACGCCAGATACCTGCCTTAAGAGCGAAGGGCAGGATCCTGGAAAACGCACCTTTGACCTCCCATCCATTCACAAGGCAGAGATGCGTAGTCACACACAGGCGCGGATCCAGGGGGGCGTGGGGGGCGCACGCCCCCCTTTTTCATATAAAAAAAAAATGAGGGAGAAAAGAAAAAAAGAGGGAGAGAGAGAGATGGGGGGTAGAAATGGGGAAGGGAAGATTTTGCTGCTTGGTATATTTTCACGCCCCCCCCCCCGTTTGGAAAATCCTGGATCCGCCCCTGACACACACGTGTATTTACATACAAACATTATATGTACACACGCGCGCAGCAGCAGACAATCGAAAAGTTCTTGCTGTATGGTTGAGCTGACAAACACGTCACTTCGGAGCGGACCAATCATAACACATTGAAAGCTTACGTCACTGCCCATTTATCCAATGAAATCCTTATATCCAATGAAATAATTGGGTCTGTAAAACCAGTACCAGATTAAACCAGGGGACCAGTCTATACCTCACTCACCTCTGATTTCCCTCTCGTGGCGAATCAAATTGATGGGATAATCTCTTAGTAATTAATTAAGATTATCACAAGAAATCCTCGTGGATTAACATCGTTTTTAGATTCTAGTTGATTTGAGGCACTTTAAATGATAGTAGGTAATTTAAACACAGACCTCCCACACTCTGCAATTAAGCCCTTTCTTGGAAATTCTGCAGGACGTACGTGGGATATTGTTTAAAACCAAGCATTAAGAGTGTCTGGTTGCTTGTAATACGCAGTCCGGATTTGATCAGCAAACTAGTAATCTAAACAAAATGCAATTAATGTTATTGATTTAACCTTTAGTGTGTTACGTGTCGTAGAGGGTTGCCCCTCACACCGGCTGACTTGATCAGTCACTGACATTATCTATCGTAGCGTAATATGTATAGCTTCAGGAATATATTGTGTTTCAGTGTGTGAGCGTTTCTGCATGTTCACCGTATTGAAGAGGCACTCCAGTTTTTTTTTTTATATACCCCAAGCAAGAGGTACCTCAGTGACTGAATAATGAGGATAGTTTTAGTCTGGGCCTTAGACCTTGTATAGACCTTTCTTTTGTTGATAAACAAACCGCGCTGGTTGGCATGGACGGCCGAATGTTAGCAAAACATTCAATCGTGTTAACAAATGTTGTGTCCAAATTCAACATTTCTGTCAATTTTCAATCAACCAAAAATACATACCATGATTGGTTGCTTTGTTTCCAACAAATTCAACACTATTTTTGAATATTTGTGTAACAATATTACAAACTGTGACTACCTGCTTATGCTTTGCATTTATGGCTTTCCATAGTTTTCCAACCTCGGTTGGCAAAAACTCGGGCTGTGACGTTGCAAAAGAAAGGTCTATTGAAGATAATTCAGTTTGTGTTTCAGTGTGCTAGCGCCTTCTGCATGCTCACCGTATTAAAGGGGTACTATGAGGCTCTATGTTATGCTTTATATATATACCTCAAGCAAAAGGTACCCCAATGACTGAATAATGATCATCATTGTATGCTTAGCCTCAGACTTTGTTTTGAAGATATTTTAGTTTGTGTTTTATAGTGTGTGGGAGCCTTCTGCATGCTCACCGTATTGAAAAGGTATACTCCGGGTATGTTTTTTTTTTACACCACAAGCAAGAAGTACCCCAATTACTGAATAATGAGGATCTTTTAGCCTCAGACTTTGTATTGAAGATATTTCAGTTTGTGTTTCAGTGTGTGAGCGCTTCTGAATGCTCACCACATTTTGAAGAGGTACTTGTTCTATGGACATAAAAAGAAATACGTCTCAGTGAATTTATAACAAATATCATAGTTCTCAACCTCATACTTTGAAATGAAGTTCAACAGGAAATTATTATGCATTTCCTTTAAGCATTGCAGCATGAGGTTCCTCTTTAGTGTTTGCATCGCTGCAGTGTAATAGCTTAGACCATTGTGGATTCCGTGTGATGTACCTCGGTGTAAAAGGCTACCGGATCGGATAATAAGGACTCAATGCACAAAAAGAACCTTGTGGTAATTTGGCACTGTTGCCTGGGGTGCTGATTTCAGTATGCACCTATGGCATCATATTTGTCACCAGATGATTGCAGGGGGGCCTTGAATCGAGAATGTGAAGTGAGGGTTAAAGTGGGAATGTCAAATAGCACCGATCTGCACAATCTGGTTTGATGAGGTTCTTGGTAGCGTGAGGTTAACAAATAACCCTCAAGTAAGTTTGCTTCTAGGCAAGGTTTCAGTGCTGTGTTTTCGATCTGAGTGGCGAAATAATGTTATTTGCAATGCACAGTTACCATGAAGACATCACTTGAATTTCTAAAACATGAATAGACCGGAGGTTCACGCATACCTCATAAACCTCAATAAAGCCTCCCACTCAGGTTATGTTCCATTACCCATTGGTGCTTTAAACAAGAAGATTTGAATCGTAAATGAGCACTTTGCTCCACCAGAAACAGTTTGTTTGTCCATACAACCAAATGAATGACACAGCGCATTAACCCTCAAACCAGGCAGATCGAATGCACAGCACTAAAATTTCACCTCAAACTGACTTAGAGGGTCACTTTTTGTTTAACCTCACGCAATCAAGAACCTTATCTGACCAGATTGTGCACATCAGCGCTGTTTGACATTCCCACTTTAACCCTCAATAGGCTCTCCACATTTCTCGATTAAGAAGCGTTCCTGCACTCGTCTGGTTCTCTTCGGGCGTGGATTGGAAACACTCCAAGCTCGAGGGTTTAGGTCTGCTTACATAATGTATAAGGACCTCATGGTTTGAGGTATCATTCACGCTTGAGGCACTGTAAAGCTCGTGGTCAGATTTGCAATGAAGCTCCTTAAGGTGTGCGTCAATTGGTATTCGTGTGCCCTCTAAGCACAATTTCGAGCACGTTGATGTCACCATCGACGAGCTAATAGCATAATCTACATAATATGTAGATTATTTCACACCGTTTACTCCAAAGTGACCTTTTGACCTTTTCATTTTTGACCTTTTGGTGACATCATAATTTTTTTGCATAATTTATCTGCGTCCGCAAAAGAGACCCAACAGCTGGGTAAGTCTTATCACCTCCTTTTCTCCAAGAATACAAATTGATTTTCTACCACAAAATGAACGATGGTAGTGCACGTATAAAGAACCCAGAACACTTATCGTGGAAGAGTAGGGGTTAACCCCGGTGTTTCTGGTTCACATAGCAAGCACCCTTGTTTATACAGGTTTCCTCGGGCTTGCAAGCTACAGTGATTAAGTTCACATATGAGGCACCCTTGGTTTCATTACCAGATAATAACACAACATTATAATATAAGCTTACTTTTTAGGCCAATAGCGTGCCTTATGCATTGACGTCATCGACGTAAAACTATGACGACTCAATGGAAAACGCGCGGCTAAGTACGCGCAGTGCACATGACCAGCCAATGAGCTACCTTCATTTGACCTCTAGCCGAGAGGGCGCCCTGCTCAAATGACGTCATGTGCATTATAAGGTCTTTAGAACGCAAACAAGTCGCGAGTCCAGTCTTTGTCAGAGAGGAATTGTTTGTTCAGCTTTTGTTGCATTTTTGTGCGAAATCCTGGTGGGTCATTAAACAATATGCCACCAAGATCCCATGTTAATATCAAACAATATCAATCCTTCCAAGTTCCGCTGTAGTGACCACCTCCTTCCCCGGTGATCTTTAAAAGGTCAGCTGTTGCAACAACCTCGATCCCTTGTGTTAAGTCCGGAAAAGAGAATCTAGCTACTGCTGAAAGGGAATAGTAATACATAAAGTATTAACAAAAAACAAAAAACGCATGAAGCTTTTGATACTCAAGCTCTATAAAATGTAAGTGATAACTACAGTAAATTATTCCAGATAAACTTCCAAACTATTGACAGGTAATTTTGCATAATTGACCGTTTCTTAAAACAACACAGGGCTACGAGGCCCGTGTGTGTTTGTGTTATACACAGACGCATTATTGTTTGATATTGACAGTATACGGTATCCCCACCGAGACCATCACATCAACAAAACGTTACTTTCTATTCCGTAAACAAACATCTGATCGAGTTGAACAAGTTGACATGGCTCACTGAAAAAAACAAAAAAAACAGCGAGAGACTGACAAGGCCAGTTTACCGGCGTTCAGAATATTACAATTGTTGGAACTGCAGATTAAAATCGAATCGCTTCTAGCAATTCCGTAAAACAAGTTGACATTACTTGCTAAAAACCGAAGTGAGAGACTGATAAGGCCAGTCTACCCGTTTTGTTAAAGAAAATCAATATTATTGGAATTACGGTAGCGCAAACAAATCGCTAGCAAAAACAATCTTTCTGTAAGCAAACAATTAATTCAACAGAAGCGTTTTTCTCGTAATTTTTTTTCGAAGAAAACTACGGTATCCGAACTGAAACATCGACAATGTTAGCTTACATTGTGATATTTAGGCTTACATACAAAAGTGTTGGATTCTTCCCCCACCGAATTAGATAACTTTATGACTTAAGTACTTCGGTTTTCGTGGCAGAGAATGGTCCCCAGTGCCACCATTTCAGTGACCGTATTCTGGATTAATTTTAACGGCCCTGGAGATATCTTCCTCTATGCACCACACGGCTACACTCTGCCTGCAACAACTCCCCAGCCACCCTTGGACACAAACCACACGACCTGTTAGTTCAGCTGCACGGTCCTCGCATATAAATGGCAATATACCTGTCGATACACCACATTACACGTCTAATCTCGTATGCAAATAGCCGGAAATTTAGACAGGTTTCCTCCCTCTTCGCCTTCATAAAAAAAGAAAATCTGCCGAGCTTGACGACTGTTTGTTTAATCCAAAGTTGAGAGCCGAATTGCCGCGAGTATTTCTAACTAGATGAGGGGGGATACTTTGTAAGAAAGTTTGAGTAGAACTGAGGGAAATGTGCCTTGGGCCTCCATAAATCAGCCTAAACGGTGGATTGTGAAGATTTTTTTAAAGATATCCGCCAATTTAAAAGTCTCTTTGACGTCACTTTGAATTGTGACATGAAGGGTTTGCCTGAAAAGTAACGTCACTGATGGTTAACGAGGATCTGAAATAAAATACACTAAAATAAAATACACAAAACCACGACGATCTGTAAAACATCATTTTAAAGAGAAAGGGAAATGGCGAATTCACTTTTGTGATGTACTCATTTTCCAATAGATAGAGTCCTCATGTGAGTGCGGAAAAATTTACAAGTCTCTAACCTCACGTTAATATGTGTACATTGCCATTGCATTCGGTACCCTTCCAGTGCGAATTTGTTTAACATTCAAAACATCCGATGACATCATTCTGAGAAAAATGGGTCTGTACATGTTTGTTTCTAACACAAATAGTTTGTCAAAAAGGTCCACCGAAATCCTTGCAGCCCCGTTTGTACTCCTGGGCGCAGAGAAGAAATTAACCAATGTGTCGCATCTCACTAAACTTAACGAATTATCTTACATAATGGATTGTCAAAACGGTCCACCGAAATCCTTGCAGCCCTCGTTTGTACTCAGAGGCGCAGAGAAAAAATTAACTAATGTGTTGCATCTCACTAAACATCATGAATTATCTGGTTTGTCAAAACGGTCCATCGAACTCCTTGCAGCCCTCAGTTGTACTCCTTGGCGCAGAGAAGAAATTAATTAATGTGTCGCATCTCGATCACTTAACATAACGCAACGTCCAAACTCCTCACTTACAGAGAGAATTGGTTCCGAATTATAGGTTAATTCGCACCAGCTTGCAAGAAACGTATTAAAGTCTATCAAGTGACATCAGTTATTTCTGGCAAAAGTACAAAGACAGGATAAACGATAGTCTTGGACAAAACTAATCTTAAGCATCTGGACTTTTATTTGGGGTTAACTTGCCCGAAGGAGTGACCACCTGGCATCCAGTTGCACTATTTTGTGATTAAACGGATGATTAAAGGGAGGGTATTTAAAGGAATCTGGAATGGTTTTTAAAATGCTGTTACTTTCAATAAACGACTTCACCCGTAAAATATCATCATCAAATTAAGTTGTACCGTAATTTTTTAAGACTGCCTTTGTTTTGTCAGTAATTTTGTGAACATTTGCAAGTGCATATTTCGATTTCGCTAAATCAAAATAGGAACTGAGTTTTCTGGAAAATCCTATGAGAAAAATTGATAACATGACAATTGCGGATGACATTAAATGTGTATTCAAAATTAACCATCATCTTAGCTTCCTTTAAAGCTATATTCTGGCAAATCTGACAAATTCCGTCATAAAAAATTTGCTTCCTCTTCGCATATATTTTTAAAACCTTTTTATAAGATCTTTTTTTTTAAAACAATGTTTAGGTTTTAGTCATGCTACTGTTGTTTTGACGTGTCTTTTATGGTCCTTGTTTGTAAGGGATATTTTCCCGTGGTGTGGTTTTTGTTTGTTTGTCTGTCCGTCTTTTGTCTTCCTGCCTGCCTGTCTTCTGTATGTTTGTTTTGTGTTAGCTTGTTTGTTTTGTTTGGGTCGTTTGCCTGAATGTTTTCTTGTTGATTTGTGTGCTTGTTTGCTTGTTGTTTTACTGTCTGCATGTTATGTTGTTGTCTGTTTGTCTTGTGGGAGTTTTGTTTTTGATAAATATTATCAAAATAGTTTGTAATAATGTTTATAGTATTCTTATACATTTAGTTGTATATGACCAGGGGCTTGTGGAAGACACTTCTTGTTGATGACAGTTTTAAAACGGTTGTACTTCCCTGCATGGACTACTCCTGGCCAAGATGTGTTTAGTGCCCGAAGAAGAAGAAGAAAAACAAAATAGTGGATAAAATTAATACAAACTTAGGTCAGGAAAAAAATGGAGCTTGTCATACTCAAGTGTAAAACCGAGCGCTACAATGATCTACTATTTCTTCATTTGTTAGAATTTTAAAATGACTTCGTTTGTTTTGTAATGCTTTTAGCTCCATTTGTCTTTTGGTTGTTTTTTTCGTCTCTTTGTTTTTACCTTCTTTTGTATTGTACAATGATCCTTACTTTGAATAGTTGGTAATTTTATTGTATATAGCTTTTTTAACGTTTGTAAATTTGATTTTTGCTTTCGGCCTATCTGCTGCAGCTGTAATTCAAACTTCTTTTTAATATAATAAACCATTATTCACTTCAAGGTATTCTGAAGTATTTTCTGAAATTGCAGAAAATGCTCCTGAAGGGAAATCTGCCCCAAATGAATCAATTAATCAATAATTAATCAATTAATCAATAATTAATTAATTAATCAATTAATCAATAATTAATCAATTGATATAAAACTGGCACTGGAACGGTATTCGATAATCGATCCATTGAAGGGTCAACTATTAACATCTTTGATATTTTCTGAACAGAAAATTAGTGTAACACTTACTGCAAAGAAACTATACAAGCTACGGTTTGTATGTTTTAAAAAGAGGCCACTTACATACTAAAGAACCTCAGAATTTGTCTAGACATAAAACAGCCGTACAGCAAAAGCCCCAAATCGTGCTTGTGAATTCCCATAAGGAGGAGAATTTTGAAACAGCAGTTGAAAGGTCCAATCGACCGAACGGGGACAAATCGAAATTTTTACGCGCGTTGTTTGTCTTCGAGGAAGAGTAGGCCTCGCAGATTGGGTGCAAATAAAGCTATAAGCACGTGTTTAAAAAAGAAAGAAAGAAGCGTATCGTTTTTCATCAAAGGTCTTGACAACATCAACAGGTTATGTTTATCAAAATAAAATAAAAAGGGTCATTAGTTGTGGCTTTTTGACCCGTGGTCCTTAATTGACAGTCAATATTAGTCTTTTTAAGAGTAGACATTCTGTGTTAATTCCGTATCTTCAACACTCATCATAGAATCTACTTGCAAAGTGTACTACAAAAAGGCTGTGTTTTGTTTCAAAGAAAGAAGCGACTTAAGTGAATCTGTTGACCTGCATGGAATTCTTTTGTTTACGTTTGGTATTTTCATACTTTTTTGTCAAAGGAAACGAACAACTGAAGCCTTTCTCAGAATTAAATTTCAGGGTGAAAAATGTCACCTTTCTCTAAAACTACATTACTTCACATGGGGTCGTTTCCAACAATGTTTTATAATATCAACAGCTCTCCAGTGCTTTTTACCAAGTAAGTTTTTATGTAGGATTTGAGGCAATGCATGGTGAGGTATCAATATATATTTGGTTTGCGGTAACACCATGTGTATATCTACTTGCTAGGTAGATTTTTATGGTCATCCATTTTTTGAGTAATTACTAAAGGTTATACCCTCCCTTTAAAGGGTGTGTACAACATTGGTAATTGCCAAAGACCTGTATCCAAACTCAATGTGACCCAACATATACATGAAATAACAAACCTGGTGAAAGTTTAAGCTAAATCGGTCTTCAGAGTCATGAGAAAACAGTGAAAAAACCCCTTATGTGTTTTAACTTTTTTTCAAACATCGGAATTTATCCTGCAGGATAAATACTATTATTTTACTCATTTCTTAAAAACTATGGCATTTCAAGCAAAACTATTTCAAAGGAAGTTTTCTACCATGACCATCTTCATACCATGTGAGTTATGTGCAAATCTGTGACCATTTATATTTCCATTCTTACCAATGTTGAACACACCCTTTAAGCCGTAATAAAAAAAAAAATGTTGCGAACGTTGGATACATCCACAACAAAAGTACATTATTATCATCTACTTTCGCTTCCCCTTCCCGGAGAAACGTACAGCTGCCTCCGTAAGATTTGTATCAACGGTCCCGAAGGAGCGCGAAAAGGAATTGTGGTTTAATTCGGTAGCAGGTTGTTTTGGAACGAGGACAGGACGTTGGGGGGCTTTTGCCCATATCACACAACGCCTCTGGAGAGTTAGAGAGTTTTGCAAGTTATTGCCTGGTCTGTTTGGACGATTTTATAAGAACGGAACAACATGGTATCAGGTTATAGAATGATGCGCTATATAAAGACCTTTATCATACTCCCACCATCTTGGTCATGTTCCATGTATCCAGTAACAATAATGGATGCTAATATTCATTGTTTTAAAAATAGGAACCAGACTTGTTCGCCTTCCAGCCTCGGTTTGATTTGTTGAATGGGAGAAAATCAAGATGGACCCACCATTATAAAGACCAATAACCCTTGTTTGAAGAAGGGGTCGAAGGTCAGATTTAGTTTGGTGATGCACTCATTTTTCCGAAAGATAGATTCCTCATGAAAGTGGGTAAAAATTTCAAGTCTCTAACCTCACACGTTAAAATGGTGTAAAATGTCAATGTATTTTCAGACTTGATCCGGATTCCGGGTTTCAGGAGGGGCTGACCCCATTCCGGGTCAGACTGACCCGGAATCTGGAGTTTGCAGCTCGGAGTCTGCGTCAGTTTGACCCATTCCTTGGTCATTTCGACAGCGATTCCGGGTCATACTGACCCAGAATTGCGGATCAGGACCCCCTGGGTTCCGAACCGGGTCAATTCTGACCTGGGAGTTTTGAGAGTGTGGTTTAGAAAACAAAATGGCCACTTGGATTGTACATTGTTCTAACTTAAAGGCACTGTACACGTTTGGTAATTACTCAAAATATATATTAGCATTAAAACTGACTACAAAGGTTGCACACAACGAGTTTTTAAACTAGACCATCTTGTTACAAGTTTGATTATGAGCGAAACAGCCGTAGCAAAACAGCCCGTATAATTACGCCATCGATTTGAATGAATTTTCCTTTACAAAGAAGTCCTACAATCTTAAACCATTTTCAATCTGTTAAAGGCACTGTACACGTTTGGTAATTACTCAAAATATATATTAGCATAAAAACTGACTTGGTAACGAGCAACAGAGAGCTGTTGGTAGTATAAAACATTGTGAGAAACGACTCCCTCTGAAGTAACGTAGTTTTTGAGAAAGAGGTAATTTCTCACTCAAATAATAAAAGACTTCATGCAAGAAGCCTTTTATTCCTATCTGAAAGCACACAAATTAATTTTGTACAACAAGGGTGTTTTTTCTTTCATCATTTTCTTGCAACTTCGATGACCAATTGAGCCCAAATGTTCACAGGCTTGTTATTTTATGCATATGTTGGGATACACCAAGTGAGAACACTGGTCTTTGACAATTACCAAACGTGTTCAGTGCCTTTAATGCACAGAGATAAACATTATGTCTCACATTGTTAGGCCGTATCCGAATTGGCGGCTACAGCTACGGCTACGACTGTTGCTAAGGACGTCCTATACATCAACGCACAATGACGTGGCGATCCAGCCGTAGCCGTAGCCGTAGCCATAGCCGCCAATTCGGACACGGCCTAAAAATCCCACCCCGACTCCAACCTCGTATAATTATGTACACCGATACAACAAAACAAAATGGCCACACTGTAGGTTACAGGTTAGACTCGTTATTAGCAAACAACCGCTCGTGACTCGCCTCAACAAACACGATCGATGGATGCCGCGCTGATTCAAATTGCCCATGACATAAAAAGAAGAAGCTAATAATCAGTGCATAAGGGCGGGAAAAGAAAGAAGAAGAAGTCCGGCAGAAGATACTGTTACACACAGAATCGATTCTGGCCTGAAACTCTCCAAATGTAGAGCTCAAAATGACGACATTCTATAGAGCAATAAGTATGCGAGTAAAGTTGGGTCACTGCGCTTTCAAAACTGTGTTTATTCGGCGTGGATTTAAAAGAAGAAAAAATTCACTGTCTACCCGAGCTCCATGAGCATTGTTGGTGACTGTTGTGAGGCCTTGATAACACATCTAAAGCAAGCGTCCCGTGAGTGACTTCATTGTGCACGAAAGGCATCCTTTGGTTGCTAGACTGGATTCTTCTATTGTGGGCGGGTGACCGAACTCTTCTTTCTGAGAATTTTCTAGGAAGTAGTGCCGATAGCTTTTTGTAGCGTACTTCCGGATGAAAGAGGACAATAAACTGAATGGAGGATACAAGTTGTATTGGTTTTGGGAAAGTGCGTTCATTCATTCTCCCTCTGCAGTCTCAAGAAACATAGAATGTTCCTAAACAAACACGTATCATATATTTTTTTAATTTCAAAATTGGTGATAAGATTTGCAGGATGTAATATGGAGGGGGAAAAACATCAGATACATATATTTAGTTATAACTTTTAAAGGCAGGGTATACTTTTGGTAATTGTCAAAGACAAGTTTCCTCACTTGGTGTATCCTACCATATGCATAAAATAACAAACCTGTGAAAATTTGGGCTCATTTGGTCATCGAAGTTGCAAGAAATTTCTATCCGCGGATTCCGGGGCCGGCCAGCCGCTTATTCAGGAAAATTACAATCCATGCAGTTTAAGGCGGTAACAATTCTGTCTCCCCTACCTTAATTCTTTTTAATTTGAGCGAATTTTTCCTAATCTTTCTTTATTAGTATAATTGTTTTTAGAATTCTGAAAAAAATATTGAAAAGAATTAATGGGGACAGAAATGTTACCACCTTGAACTGTATGTATGTTTTATAATCTTTTAGTATAATTGTTTTCAGGAATCTGAAAAAACATATATCACTGAGCATACTTGAAGGTAGAATTAGATTAATTCGCTCAAATTAAAAAGAATTAATGGGGAGACAGAAATGTTACCACCGGAATCCGCTAATGGAAATTTTGGCCCAATACGCGGCTGGTCGGCCCCGGAATCCGCGGATTTTTATTCCGCGGATAGAAATTTGATTTGAGCAAATTTGTTTTATAATATTTCTTTATTAGTATAATTGTTTTCAGAACTCTGAAAAAACATATTTCACTGAGATTACTTGAAGGTAGAATTCTTATTTCGCTCAAATTAAAAATAATTTATGGGGAGACAGAAATGTTACCACCGGAACCCGCGGATGGAAATTCTGGCCCAATACGCGGCTAGCTTCAGTCTGGCCGTAGGTTGCTAAAAAGCCCAATTGAATATTCACGGTTCACGGATGACTGGGTTTGCGACTTGGGCACAAACCGTGAATATTTACGTAAGTATTCACGTAAATATTTGCGATTTGGTGCACCAAATCGCAAAAATGGACGTGAATATTTACGTAAATATTTACGTCAATATTTGCGATTGGGGCACAAATCGTGAATATTCACGTAAATATTTACGTGAATATTTGCAAATTGGGGCAAAAACCGTGAATATTTACGTAAATATTCACGTAAATATATATGTTTGATGTCCCTTCAGGGCCACCATATTAAATGGATAAGAAGGAGAATTTGTTGAAGAAACATACGTACAAATCAGTATGTATACATACACATGGCTCAGACAAAAGAGACTGTCACAGTAGTATAGCGCATGGCTTATATTGAGTCCGGGGCATTTTTGGTAATTTTTTGTTTTATTCATCACTATTTGTTACATTTGATTTTGCTCAAAGAGTGAATGATCCACCATGAATGAAGCCGTCAATTTGAACACGATCTTAACGTTATTGTTTCACAAAAGTGCAGAGCTGTGTGTATTGAGAGAGTTGCGACGTAGAGGGACCAGTTTTATTTGGTCACGTGGTTTGCTGGACGCCAATTTCGGTCTAAATGCAGCACAACCCAATGTGCAGTCTGGTCTGGCACCCTGTGTGCACACATGCGGTTTTTGGGGGACCGAAAATGGCTTATAATCGGAAGTTGTCGCAACTCTCTCACGGCTCTGACAAAGTGAGGGCTAAATAGCGCCCTCTTGCGAAATTCTGATCAGCCCGTCTCTTTTTTGGAGTGAGCATGACCACTCACGTAAAATTAACATACCGCTCGGTAAGTGAAAGAAAAGTGAAAAACCGTATGGGACGCGCCAGCCATCAAGGACATAAAATATCTTAAAAATAGAATACAATTCCATTTGTAAAAAAATATATATGAAATACGATCACACAGAGCACCCCTCGACCTAAAGCATCCGAAGCAATTAAAACAATTTTTACGGGATGATCTTGGCAGCATTGAAATCCTATACTTTACGATCATTGCGTGGCGCACCAATTATAAAGCACGCCTGTGTGTCACGTCCAAACGCCCCTAATTTACCGTAACAGTATTTGGCGCCAAAATTTGTTTCAGTTTTCTTGAGTGTTTCCCGCGTATAGAAGAGTTATGACTTTTTTCCCTACCACGGCTGTTGCCTAATGAATTTATTTTCCCAAGGTAGGAATGGACTCGGATCGGAATGATCAAAATACCGGTATAATCCAACAAATGTAATGGATTGAATTTCACGGGATTGAATAACTTCAATCAGCAGAAATAGAGGCCCGTCTTTTATTAGGGGGTGTCTTCTTTGTAGAATACTTCTCTCCTCTGATAGGAGACGAAATCTGATCGGCAACATTCATGGTCATTCTCCCTTCCAAACAACCCATAGACAGTATGTGTTTTATAGCTTCACCTGAGACACAACTGCAGACAACAGTACTGTGGCGTTTGAAATGAGCTGTTTTCTCAGGCTTTCGGACTAAAACCGTAAACGATCTCCACTTTCATGGAAGTGTCCACGGGTCGTTTGATAGAAATGTTCCTCCCTCGTCGAGAATTTTTTGAACTTGTCCCCTCTTCCGGAAACAATGGTAGTGACCCCTTGACCTAATACGTCACACGCGACTGTGTCTGCCCATTTATCTCTATTATATAATAGATGTGATGCAATTAAATGGTTACTGTATACCGAATCTCTAATTCTACCTCCATAATCTCACATAGTTTAAAGGCACTGAACACGTTTGGAAATTGTCAAAGACCAGTGTTCCCACTTGGTGTATCCCAACATATGCATAAAATAACAAGCCTGTGAAAATTTGGGCTCAATTGGTCATCGAAGTTGCAAGAAAATGATGAAAGAAAAACACCCTTGTTGTACAAATTTGTGTGCTTTCAGATAGGAATAAAAACTTCTTGCAAGAACTTTTTATTATTTTAGTGAGAAATTACCTCTTTCTCAAAAACTACGTTACTTCAGAGGGAGTCGTTTCCTACAATATTTTATACTATCAACAGCTCTCCGTTGCTTGTTACCAAGTAAGTTGTTATGCTAATATTATTTGTTTTAAGTCATTACCAAACGTGTACGATACCTTTAAAGGATGTGTTCTTTTGGGGCCACCATACTTTTAAGATATACACATTTTTCTGACAGATACAAACGACTTTGCTCTTTAAAGTCAAAGTACACCTTTGGTTTTTGGAACCGTTCGAATGTTTTAATCCTACATAATTGTAGATACATACAATAAAACTAACCTGTGAAAATTTCATTTCAAAAGGTGAAATATTGCCGAAAATCTGCAGCGGTTATGTCCAAGCATGCCAGGAAGAATAATCCATAGATTGGAATACACAATCTGAGTAACGTTTCATGCATGAAACGTTTCTCAGATGGAAATGTTTTCGAATCCCTCTCTCTAAAACCACATTCCTTTGAAGGGATTCATTTCTCAAAATGTTATACATTATCAACAGCTGCAGTGCTTCTTACCAGGTATAAGTTGTTATGGTCAATAATTTTTGGAGTAATTACCTAAGGTATACCCTGCCTTTAAAATGAATGTGATCTTCCTTCCAAACTTGGCGATTATAAGGTTAAAGGCCCTGTACACTATTGGTAAGATCGAAAAACACAATGTTCACGGATTCACACACAACTTACATGATTTAAAGTAAGTAATGATAGAAAGGGTTCCTTAAAATATTTCTGCCTAAAATGCTATCGTTTCTGAGAAATGAGTAAAACAATAGTTTTTATCACGCGCGATAATTTGAAAAAAACACCCAAAAAACACATAAGGTCTCTTTTCACTATTTTCTCGTGACCTCGATGACCAATTGAGCTCAAACTTTCACAGGTTTGTTTGTTCATGCATATGTTGAATCACAACAAATGTGGACACTGATTTTGAGCTGTTACCAAAAGTGTACAATACCTTTAAAGTGCGTGATTTTAGAGTGTCTATCCGTAAAGCAGGCAAATTGTTTTGATTCTGAATAGATTCTCCACAGTCTGCACACCAATTGGAAGAGTGACTTCTGAAGTGAAAATAATCATGAATAATTAGGGTTAGCCTCCACTCAAGGAGGTAAACAGTGTTAGGTGTAACTGACCGCGAGAATGAAACACCTTGCTAATTATTATAGATGCCGTTCTGCATGAGCGGAGGCTAAGACCGATGGCCGTTTCGTATTAAGGGCCTGGGCCCAATTTCATAGAGCTGCTTAAGCAGAAAATATTGCTTAACAATTTTCTGCTTAGCAGAAATGCGCAGGATACCAGTCACAAATTGTACATGTGACATGGTATTTTGGCTGGTAACCCTGTTCTGGTAAGCATAATTTTGTTGTGCTTAGCTACTTTTTGTGCTTAAGCAGCTCTATGAAATTGGGCCCTGGTCAGGCGACTGTAACAGGCGGTCATTAAGGAATTACAGTTGACCGGTCATGCCCTTCATTAAAGCCCACATAATATCTGACTGCGCGAATTACAAACACTAAAAATAATCCAATGCATTTGAATGGAGTATTAATGGGAAAAAAGTAAGACCACAGCCAACGAGTGAACAATGCATTAGTCATTCTACTGACCAGTCATTATCAGGTGCATACTATATTGCCCTCCGTTTTAACGGACCGTGTAATATTAACACCTAAAATAATAATGGATGAGGCGCAAATGGAAGAAATTGTGACAGAGAGTAACACAAATGGGCCAATAGTGAATAAAAAAGTCATTAACATTTCCGTTGACCGGTCATTATGCACTTAAAAAAGCATGTTTTATTTGTCTCTCCAAAATTGATTTCTCTATCGAGACAAAATAAGCTCTGAATTCAGTAAGAAATTAGTTTTTAAATGAAATCTAACACATTTGGAGTGAAATATAATAATTACTAAGTATGTTAAAGGTATCGTACACGTTTGGTAATGACTCAAAACAAATACTAGCATAAAAACTTACTTAGTAACAAGCAACGGAGAGCTGTTGATAGTATAAAACATTGTAGGAAACGACTCCCTCTGAAGTAACGTAGTTTTGAGAAAGAGGTAATTTCTCACTAAAATAATACAAACTTCTTGCAAGAAGTTTTTATTCCTATCTGAAAGCACACACATTTGTACAACAAGGGTGTTTTTTCTTTCATCATTTTCTTGCAACTTCGATGACCAATTGAGCCCAAATTTTCACAGGCTTGTTATTTTATGATGTTGGGATACACCAAGTGAGAACACTGGTCTTTGACATTAACACGTGTTCAGTGCCTTTAAAGGTAGAATTGCGGTAAATTTCAACACCGGTATTTCACTGGCAATTATAGACGCTGAATATTGAACAAGGTAAAACTGCTAAGAGTACGAAGCTCGATTCAACCAGGATTGATTAAATTACAAAGAAAGCGAAAGAGACCGCAGGGCCAGTTGGCATGAGCGGTCAGTATCAGTGGCTGAAGCTGCACTTGACCGCTCATCTCAGCCCTTGCTTGCAAAATGACCAACTCGAGGTAAGTACTCATGAAAGTTACTATATAAGAGAGTGAAACAACAGGGCCCGATTTCATGAGCTGCTTAAGCACAAAAAATAGCTAAGCACAGCAACATTATGCAATACCAGATTAAGGTTACCAGCCAAACTACCATCTAACATACACTTATTTTTAACTGGTATCCTGCATATTTTTGCTAAGCAGAAGACTGTAAAGCAATATTTTCTGCTTAAGCATGCTCTATGAAACGGGACCCTGATTGCTCAGCATAAATAGGTTTACGAACGAACATAAATCACCCAGCTCTGGGGTCGATTTCACAAAACTCTTCCTAACTATAGGACTAGTCCTAGGCAATGCTAAGAGATAGGACTAGTCTTAAGTTAAGACCAGTTACTGGTCCTAACTTCAGATAAGACTAGTCTTTAGGACTAGTCCTAGGCAATGCAAAGAGATTGGACTATAGACGATGTGACCTGTGACGTCACATGTTTACAAAAGTGCCACAGAGCCTGGACTTCCTGCAGGCACATTGTACACAGATCAATGGAAGAAAACAACAAATCTTGTGTTTTATGGAGATTGCATTGTCTGATTTTTCTCAACTTTTGATATGAAGAAAGGGGAGACATCTTAAAAACTGTAAAGCTGTTGCTTTTGTAAATTTTGATTTTATGTGAAAATTATGACACAAAATGTAAATTTTCCCATATAGCCTGTGTAGTATCTTGCCCTCCAGGAAACGCTTTAGAATGTACAAGGTCACCACTTTGTAAACAAGGGTAACATGGTCTATAGTCTTAAGTTAAGACCAGTGACTGGTCCTAACTTCAGATAAGACTAGTCTTATCTCTTTGTGAAATCGGCCCCTGTACTCGTACCTGACTGGCTTCCCGCTGAACTTGGGATGAAATAATGTTATGGGGAAAAAAAGGATCTTGTTACGGGGTGAGACTGCAGCGAGGGCGCTGCCGTCAAGCGGGTCAACGCGTTGACCGCTGGTCATGTTTTTGTGCCGTACACCTCGCAGCGGAAACATACACCACATGTCCAGAGAAGTTGAGGGTACTTGATGGTGTCGTTTCACGGCATGCAATGTACACGTGCCCTCCAAATCAACGTGTACTTTTCCTTAGTGATACCTGCATCCCTAGTAACATTTTGTCACTTGACAATGCAAGTGGGTTAACGAACGCCAATCGGCGATATACTGATACGAATAGCTGCACCACATTTTTAAAATCGTGCTAAGCAAATTTGGTAAGCAGATATCAAAAGGAAAGCAGTCATAATCACTGACGGTTAGATTAGGGTTTTCGTTGGTCAACCGCAACAGAATGTGGACATTTTAAGAACAATATGAGAAAAGGTCTTCTTTTCGTGGAGGGCCGAGTACTTCAAGATGCAGAGTCTATCGCGCAAATTACTCGAAACATTTTGGAATTATTAATGAGCAATTCAATTAAATTTTAAGTTATTTGATTCTTACGGTAATTTCTTCTTGATCAGTCAGACTGTAAAGGTAGTAGGTATCAATACGATATTGGTTTCTGTATACTGGACACCAACACTTGACGCTCACAAAGATTGGACACACTGAGTTTCAAAACTAGACCACCTTGTTACAAGTTTGATTATGAGCAAAAATAATTAACTGTTGCAAAACACCCCGTAGTTACGCCACCGGTTTGAATGAATTTTCCCTTTACAAAAAAGTCCTACAGGTATCGTACACGTTTGGTAATGACTCAAAACAAATATTAGCATAAAAACTTACTTGATAACAAGCAACGGAGAGCTGTTGATAGTATAAAACATTGTGAGAAACGACTCCCTCTGAAGTAACGTAGTTTTTAGAAAGAGGTAATTTCTCTCTAAAATAATAAAAGACTTCTTGCAAGAAGCCTTTTATTCATATCTGAAAGCACACAAATTTGTACAACGAGGGTGTTTTTTCTTTCATCATTTTCTTGCAACTTCGATGACCAATAGAGCCCAAATTTTCACAGGCTTGTTATTTTATGCATATGTTGGGATACACCAAATGAGAACACTGGTCTTTGACAATTACCAAACGTGTACGATGCCTTTAAAGAAAAACGGTAATTTCTTCTTGATCAATCAGACTTGAAAGGTAGTATCAACAAGATATTGGTTTCTGTATACTGGACACCAAAACTTGACGCTCACAAAGGTTGCACACAATGAGTTTCAAAACTAGACCATCTTGTTACAAGTTTGATTATGAGCAAAAATAATTAACTGTTGCAAAACAGCCCGTCGTTACTCCACCGGTTTGAATGAATTTTCCCTTTACAAAGAAGGCCTAGAATATTAAACCATTTTCAATCTGTTAAAGGCAGTGTTCTCACTTGGTGTATCCCAACATATGCATAAATTAACAAGCCTGTGAAAATTTGGGTTCAATTGGTCATCGAAGTTGCAAGAAAATGATGAAAGAAAAAACAACCTTGTTGTACAAATTTGTGTGCTTTCAGATAGGATTTAAAACTTTTTGCAAGAAGTTTTTATTATTTTAATGAACAATTACCTCTTTCTCAAAAACTACGTTACTTCAGAGGGAGTCATTTCCTACAATGTTGTAGGCCTACTATCAACAGCTCTCCGTTGCTTGTTACCAAGTAAGTGTTCATGCTAATATTTGTTTTGAGTCATTACCAAACGTGTACGATACCTTTAAACGATGACTCACTACCAATTCCTCAAATTTCAAGATTTTACTAAAGTGATTTTTTTCTCCATTATTTGCTCATGGCTTTTGGAAAGCTAGACGATTGTAATTCGAATGAACTATATTAACGAAATAAAATTAAATGAAACCATTGCACCGTATACCTCTACGCTCGGCCCTTCAAAAATCAATTCAACCCTCCCCCAACCCCGAAAGCTATGTCTCTTTATAAATACGCTTTCTTATTACATGATCTGTTTTCACAGCACATTACTCCACATTCTGTACGTCCCCCTTCCTCACTCTGCTTAATCAAACCTACAAATCAATGCAATCCAATGCAAATCGACCCGATGCTTTTGTTATTCGTCCAGGCTTCCACAAGTTATTACCAATCCTCCCCATCTCCCCCTCCACGGAAAAAAAGTCCATGGCTCTCCATGAAGAAGAAAAACAAAACTGTTATCCGACCGAGAAGATATATAATGGCGTTCTAAAGTGACAGTCGTCCCTGTTTGAAAGTACAGGAGCGGGGAAAACCTGTACGGTTAATCTGCTCCAAACTACATTAGCCCTGTCCGCTTCCGTCTTTTCTAATAGTGGCATTGCGAAGGCCCTTTGCAAGCCATCGAGGCTGATCGTGCTGTAAGACAACAAGTCGAAATTAATTCGATTCCAAACACAGCTGCTAGGCTGGCTGAATTCTATGAGGGGAATTACTTACCATATTTTCCCCCTAGAACATTTCTCTTGGTCGTGTAATCCTTGTTCTTGCATGAGGTTATCTACTTTCAACGAATCTGAGATGGGAACGGAAGTCTTCTTTTTTGTCCCACTTCAATAGATTCAGAAAGCGCGGGACTCGGACGAGTTCCAAGTGCAACATAAAACAAAACTTAATCTCGATCTTATTTCACTATTTCGAAACATCTTTTTGTCAAACTGTCCCCGCTTTATCCGCAGAATCTCAAATGTCTTAATAGCAAATAAAACTTGTACGGTGTAATTTACACAATTAAAGGAATTGTATACGTTTGGTAATTGGAACCCGCTGTTTTTTCAATCCTATGTAGTTGTAGAGAAATGTCTAAATAGCAAATAAAACTGGTACGTTGTAATTTACACAATTAAAGGGATTGTATACGTTTGGTAATTGGAACCCGTTGTTTGTTTCAATCCTATATAGTTGTAGAGGAACGTTACTGCAGTTACACTTCTCAGATTCAAATGTTTGGGGATAAAAAGTGATATCTTTTGCAATAACCGCGGTACTTCTAAGTGAACAGTTTCTCAAAATGCATTATATTATCCAAAGCTGCTGTATACTTTTACCAAGTAAGTTTGCGGTTAGGCTACCAAGAAGAAGAAGACAAATACAAAATTTGGCCGGAAATTGCTTGCATTCCTGGCTCATTATAATTAAAAGTTACAATCTTTCCCCCATCCACAAGAATCTACGGATCATGTTTAAGAGCAATTCTGGTCAACGGGATAACTATTAGATAAGCAAATCACATTAAATACGCGGCTTTTTTGACTTTGAGTTTTTCCCGCCCAAATTGTCATTGCACCTGGTGAAGATGCAAGCTTTTGTGTCATCCAACCGCCTAAATTGTTACTAAGTTTTCTCACGGTCCCTTGGGTCATGAACTGGGTTTTTTAAACTGTATTTTAAACAAAACAAAGGTATTTGGGTTAAACTTTGTAACCTCAATTCATCTTTTCAGTGCTGTAAGCTCGTCAATTGCATCTTAATGTCCGCAATGGCCTAAAGCTCGATAAATAAAATATGGGTATTCATGTAAATAAAATATGTATTAAACATCCACAAATAAATGTTTTACTGATGCCATGTAAAGAAATAGGTCTCATACTTCAAAAACGTAGCTCCGCATGCAGGAAAAATACTGAGCGCCTTGATACACCCATCGGGTGTGATAAAGCGCTATATAAGAACTCTTTATTGTTATGTCTGAGAAATGATTGTTTCTTTTCGCCAAACAAAAATACTTTGGAGACCACTCTTGATCAATAAAATCTATTTACCAGGAGCTCCAAAATATGATATTTTTTTAATGACAACAATCTAACTGCACTAACGACCTAATAGTCCTGAGACCGACTTATACATGTCTGTTCTCAGTAAAAAAAGAAAAAAAGAAAAAAGAAAAAAGATATGAAAATCCGTGAAAAAATTGCGCAAATATTTTATTTTGGTCTAATGATGAATTTCCCCCGAACATTTCCCATTAGATTAGATTTCTCATTAGAAATCTTGAGTCAAATTCCATGTCACATTATATTAGGTTAGCTTACTACCCCCACCCCCACCCCTAACATTGTCAAGATTCCATAGTTCAAAAATCTGCAGTATGTACGTATAATGTTCCTTGGAGAAGTTTTAAGCATTTTCGTTTGGCTGGTGTTTGACCTACAGGCAGTTTTAGTTAAAGATGTAAATTGAGTTTGATTTGATTCGATTTAAATTTACTCGGATAAAACACAGCAAGAACATGACAAAAATACATTCACAGTAACATGAGGATATACATCGTAAACGAATAAACGAAACTAGAAAACGAGAAAGGAAAACTGCACATAATTATCAAAGGATAGATCCCCAAAAAGCCATGTACTTATAGACTTATTTCCACTGGGGTCCTTACAGAATAACGGAAAGAAAAACCCTGAAAAACGAAACAAAACACACACACACGAAATACAAAAAAAATTGAAATAAAATAGAGAGTTTAATGATCATGGATAGATTTATACAAAGCTATACAAACGTAACAAAAGTAAATTATTTAATTAATTAACATGTATGTTTTCATTTAAAAGATGATGACTATAACACATTTTAGTTGAACTTCGAGTTGCTGTTTTTTTGTGTGATACTAGAATATACAGTGAAGTTAAAGGTAAATATTCCAAAAACTTATGACCTGTAAAAACTTACTTGCATGGTGAGAAGCACTGCAGCTGTTGATAGTTTAAACTATTTTAAGAAAGGATTTCCTTCGAAGTAATATGGTTTGGATAATTTTTCAGCCCCAAAAATTTGAATCTGAGAAACGATTCATGCATGAATCGTTTCTCAGATTTCTGAGGGTTGGTGTCCGTTCCCGAAGGCTGCGGCCAGAGATGCCGTTGGTACCCGCTGCCACCTCGCTAAAGGTGGATGAATTCGACGCTCTTATGTGAAAATACTGACAGTTTTTTGCTGTTTTCTCAGCTAAAACTTTCACATGTGACTTTTACTGTATCTTTCTTTATAATATTATTTGTGCCTATAAATCAGCATGACAAAAACCAGTCTATGACTTTACGTTTAAGGGAGGCGGCACGCGGCGTGGGCTAGATCGTTATTTTGAAAAAGCCCTCAAAACCCCAACTGAAACATGTTTTGTGTAATGATTTTGTCCTCTGGGATTTGACAAGCACAAAGAGAAGTGCAACAACTGGCGACAGGGAACCCTCGAGAGAAGGGGAGAATGTGCCCACGCAAAAGACTTCATTGTTTTGTAAATGTCAAATTAAGAAATCACATTCCGGGAAAATCTCTGTCCGGAAGTCACTTTACGGATCATAATCTAATCATAATTCTCAGCTCCTGTCAGATAAAACATCGTTTTTATTGACAGCAAGGTGGCAAGTATATCACCCATTAAAGAATAATATCAGACAAATGACTGTCAGATGTTGAAAGAGAAAGGGTGGAAATTGGAGAAGAAGACTTTCCATATAATAGATTATAGATAATTATTAGATAGGACGTCTGTTCACTCGCTTCGTTTTAAGGTGATACTGTGCAAAAAGTTTGGGAAATTGGATTAAGAACAAAAGTTCGTGTAGCTTGTCGGTACGGACAGATTGGAAATTGAGTAAAAAAATATAATTCCTTCTTGAATCAGTTCGGTTCTTTTATCCCTCAAATAACATCAAAGTCCATTTCGTTTAATTTCTTCCCGTTTTTTTTTGTATAGAATAATAACTTTGATATAAATCATGATGGAAACCATTACGGGTGATGATAAGAATATAATTTGGTATAGTACACTCTGTAAACAGAAGTGACCCTGGTCCCGGGTCAAGGGTCAAGGGTCACGGGTTCCGGTCAGACTGACCCGGAAACTGGTTAAAAATGAGATTTTAAAACGGATTCTGCGTCCGTTTGACCAATTTCTAAGTCATTTTGACACAAATTCCGGGTCATACTGTGTCTAGGGACCAATTTCAAAGAGCTGCTAGCACAAAAATTTGCTTAGCATGAAATTTCTTCCTTGATAAAAACAGGATTACCAACCAAGCCATGGTTAGCTACCCAGGAACCGTGACCCGGAAGCGGTCAAATATGACCTTGGAGTTTTTAGAGGGTAGGGGGCTTCCTGTTGGTTTGCATGGACTGTCCTTCAAATTGTTTCTAGTTGGTGAAAGCCAAACTGTTGTAGACATAGGTTTTAATCTGACGGTGAGAATAAGCCCCCCGGTAGATTTGGAATAACTGATTTTCGAAATCCATATCGTAATGCTAAGAACACCAAGACAAACCCTCACCCTTTTTGTTGCTTTCATTTTCGAAAAATTGTTCTTCATTCGCCCTGGCTTACAATCTTTGATAATTCTATAAAAACAATCACGGTTTATGTCTGCATTACTTCAATAAACACGGCTCTGTGAACGTCATTCGCACGTCCTGTGTTTGAAAAAGGCACGAAAATCTGAAATTGGTTTGACATTAATCTGTGCAGATGGTCTGGAATCTAGTGGGCTATAGACTGTGAAAGTCTTGCGCATATCGTAAACGAGATAAAAACTCGAACGAAGACTATAATTTTCTATGAAATCAAATCTTCTTTTTAAATTATATTTCTACAAAATTCTTGAAAAAAACCCCAATACCCATAGCAAGTTGTTAAAAATAAATGTTCGATTTTTTTTATAATACAAATAATTTGTTCAAAATAACATTGAAACAAAATAAAAACTTTAGACGAGGATGCTTATTGTAAAAAAAAACTTTGCCAATCACGCCCTATGTGTGCTTCCATATCACTAAAACAATGTTGAGGAAAATTATAACTTTCTGATTGAAACGTCGACAAGAATAGCATATTTTTTGTACAGAATGGTTTCGTGCTCTATATCAAGCTTATCTTTGCAGTTACTTTCGTCAAAGTTAACTTCCTCCCTATGTAGAAATGATAATTTCCTCGCAAGATATGCTGCAGGGACAATGCCCGGGAGTAAGATTTCAAATTAATGGTAAACATCTGAAGGTGTGCTGTCTCTGAAAGTAAAATCAAAGAGGGTTGTGATATTAGAAATTGCCACTCTGCTAAAATTAATATCGCCATCAAATTCCAATTACTGTCTCTGTGGGGGTGATGCCGAAGATCAAAAGAACCCGATCTTTGTGAAATGGGAAACAGCAGTCCAGGACTCGTGGAACCTCGAGGTGATGGGGGGATAGTTTGGGCTATAAATTTTGACTTTTCTTTGTGTCGTCTTGTAGCTTACAGCACATGTAACATTTTATACATGAACGTAACCCACTTTCACCTTCAGTTCTGTTCAAACAGGAAGCTAAAAAAACCACCCCAATAATAATCATCATCTCCTGAACCACATGTCATGAACTCATATAATCTTTGTGCCGTCTTGTACCTTACTACGCATTTGACATTTTATTTAAGATTATGACCCCACTTTGACCTTTCCTTAGGGTCCAAACAACAAGATCAAAGAGTTCCTTTAAGGTTGATTTTATTTGGTACTTTGATCAGGTACCCCTCCATGACATTTTAAGGGGAAGACGACTTAGATTTTCCAACTAGGTGGGAGGGAAAGTTAAGATTTGAATCAAAAGTTCAAACTAATTCCAGCCTTTTTTATTGACATTCAATATTTTCTTCATTAAAACAAAAATGATTTTAAGTAATTTCCATAATGTTATAATTGTTTTATTTTTTAAAAACTTTAATTTGACTTATTTGTATTAGATTTGTTGTTGTTGTCTGGCACCCCGAACAAAGATATTGACAAAATAGGGAGACCGCCTACGTAAGAGATAAATATCTCAGTTGGTAGCTCAGAGGTTGCACGTTCTGCTCTGAACAACTTTTCTTTATTCAACCCAAAATTGTGTGTAATAGATCAAGCATTTCCGCGTTTAATCCTAAAACAATTTTGCCAAAATTGTCCATTCAATATTTGGACATTATTGACATTTCCATTTTTGTTTAGGAATGCAGGTCCTCATGTTGATTTCTTTTTAGTAATTGTTTCAACTCAATTCAATTCAACATAGTGCAAATATTTTGCAAAATGTACAAACAAGTAATTGTAAAGAAGGTCAATTGAACAAAGATGTATAAAGAATTACTAGAATATTACTATTATTTGTTTTTAGACTCAATAAAGCAGAGAGTCAAATATGGAGGTGTATATTCAAAAGAAGCTTGTATAGAAATGTCTTTTATAAGAATTGATATGACTTTCACAGCTTTACTGGTTTTTATGATGCAAACATTTGGGTAGCAAATTAAACCATCACCCAAGCGCTACTCCTCATAAAATAAAAATAAACTGCAAATAAGAAGATAAATGCTATAAACAAATTTTCTAACTGCCCGAGATTCTCGCACGTCCTTGAATAATGACTTAACCTTCCATGGTCTCTGTCATCTATCGGAGAGAAAGAATCCTAATAGCTGTGAAATCATTTTCCCGATTCCATCAAAGATCCGCATCGAGGCGAGAATAAAGAGTTGGTGCCGATTTGGTCGCTCTGTCCACCACCGTCGAAGGTCGCTTTTTGCGGGGATCACCCCAGCGTTAACGGAGGTACAATTTTTGTGTTGAGAGTACTTTTTGGTGTTTACAAATCAAAGGCGGCCATTTTGTTCTCTTTCCCTTGCGTTTTGACCAAACAACTAAAGATGTCTAAAGCAGTGAGGAGGTCATGGAGGGCTATGTATGAGACACATTCAAGTGTCAAGACCGGGACTCGAACCCACACTCTGCTGATCAGAAACACAAGAGCTTGAGTCCAGTGCGCTTGACCGCTCGGCCACGACATGCCATAAGATTTTGACATTCAAGTGTCAAGACCGGGACTCGAACCCACACACTGCTGATCAAAAACACAAGAGCTTGAGTCCAGTGCGCTTGACCGCTCGACCACCACATGCCATAAGATTTTGACATTCAAGTGTCAAGACCTGGACTCGAACCCACACACTGCTGATCAGAAACACAAGAGCTTGAGTCCAGTGCGCTTGACCGCTCGGCCACGACATGCCATAAGATTTTGACATTCAAGTGTCAAGACCGGGACTCGAACCCACACTCTGCTGATCAAAAACACCAGTGCGCTTGATCGCTCGGCCACGACACGCCATAAGATTTTGACACTCAAGTGTCAAGACCGGGACTCGAACCCACACTCTGCTGATCAGAAACACCAGAGCTTTAGTCCAGGGCGCTTGACCGCTCGGCCAAGACACGCCATAAGATTTTGACATTCAAGTGTCAAGACCTGGACTCGAACCCACACTCTGCTGATCAAAAACACCTGAGCTTGAGTCCTGTGCGCTTGATCGCTCGGCCACGAGACGCCATAAGATTTTGACATTCAAGTGTCAAGACCGAGACTCGAACCCACACTCTGCTGACCAGAAACACCAGAGCTTTTCCAGTGCGCTTGACCGCTTGTCCACGGTACGCCATAAGAATTTATTTATATATAATAATAAAACACAGTTCCGAGGGCGTCTCAAAGCACTCATAATTTCCTTCTAAGGTATATGCGGAGCTATGTTCGAAATTAAGGGAAATTTTGTAAAACAAAAACCTCTTTCACAAAAAAAGATTCCACTGTATCCTGACTCAACAGATAGCCTTTAGTTTTGCCCCCTTCCATCCATCTGCTTCATGATAGCCCTACCCAGTAATCCTCTCATTGGTGATTTCACGCAATTAAATCCTAATTGTGCACAAGGCTAATATGATTTGCCCGCGCGGCCGGTCAAAATTTAATCTCGGGATATGTTTGCGCGTGACCAGTGGCCGTTCCGCCGGGGTTCCGGCGGTCCGTCCTCGGGGGAATTGTATCCGCTGGATGCTCGCTAATTTAATTTTCTCCGGGGAGTTGGAGGGGGGGGTACCTGGCCGAGCGGATTCCTCGGCAGAGTGGAGAGGAATGTATTTGGCTTGATTGAGCACACCTTTTGTTTTTGTATCCATACCGAATCGATGTTTGGAATTATGGCGATACACTCAGTTCCCCTTGATCGGCACCGAAAAGGCTGCATACTTTAGGTGGGACTGTTTGGCAGCTCGGCATATAACACGAGAGTGAGATTTTGTTTCTAATAGAGTCCTTATAGATCACGCACTCTAAAAAACTCCCTGATTATAATCGACCCGGATTCCGGGTTTCATTGGGGCCTGACCCATTTCTGGGTCAGTGTGACCCGGAATCTGTGTCAAAATGACCCAAACATGGGTCAAACTGACGCAGCTATCCGGATGACGTAGCCGGGCATTTCAGCACGTTGTAAACACGGTCTCAGCTATCTGGCGTGCTCAGCTATCCAGGTGACGTAGCCGGGCATTTCAGCGCGCTGAAAGTCGTCGTCTCCTGTACGCGTTTAATTTTTGGATTGGCAACAAACGACCCTCTTTTGAACCTCTGTCAACCCTTCTGCATATGTCCCGCTGTTTAAATAGTGAATGATACTCTTGCTCTTCTCACAAAATTATCTAAAACGATCCACACCACCGCTCGTACTTCTGCTCATGGACGCCGCCATGACAGCTACCTCTCCGCCGGAGAGTAGCACATGTATGGCAACATGCTCAGCACGGCACTAAAATGGACTACTTTCGCTTGCTGTGCGCAGACATGGCATGACGTAATGCTACCGTATTTGGTCACCCGGACAGCTGCGCACGACGGATGGCTGAGACCGCGACAGGGTCAGCCTGACCCAGAAATAGGTCAGGCCACCGGGTTCCTAGACTTGATTCAAGTCTACCGGGTTCCCGGTATCCGGGTCAAGTCCAACCTCGTCCCCAAGGTGTGTCGAGCAGTACGAGGTTGACCGCTCTCTCACCCTGGTATTGGATCATTTGCATATCCAAATAGACTTTTGTACACCAGTCGTTGTCCAATCAGGGTCCAACAAGTAAGGAGTTTCCCTCCCAGGGTTTACTATTGTAAACATGGTTGGGAAAAAGTAAACCATGGGGACGAGGTTGGGTGAATTCTGACCCGGGAGTTTTTTAGAGTGCACACCCGCAGACCCCTGGTTCCAGATTATACTTCATAAGACATGAAGCCTTTCTCAGGCATCTGAAAGCACACAATATCTGTGAAAAAAGTTGGGGTTGTTCCTGTCATTATTTTCTTGCAACTTCGATGACCAATTGAGCACACGTTTTCACAGGTTTGTTATTGTACGCATTGGGATACACCAAGTGTCTTTGACAATTACCGAAAGTATATACCCTGCCTTTAAGGTGCAATTATGGCCCTCTTTAAGAATTACTCCTCTGACAAAAGATTTGTATTTGCTCCTTGCGTCTGTCTGTTAAAATCTTCAACATTTACCGAGCTGATGTGCTTGACTAAAATAATAAAATACATGTTGTTATTGTGAAGGACGTTGTACTTCGCGCCGATGCTAATGCACGAGCGGCAGACACTTCCCCACAAAGCTCCAAATTGCAGACGATAATTTTATTAACGCGTGGGTATTAGATTGCCGCCAAAACGAAGTCTTGCGTTGTTCCATGTTCGTATCCGGGAAACAATGGGTTAAGTCTGGTTCTACGGTGTTCCAGACAGTTCAAACATCATTAAGTAAATTGGAAGGTTTACAAATTGTTTACTTATTACCCATCCGTGCTATGTACTGTTGCTATACTCTTTAAATAAATCTTCATGTTTGTGCTACTGAAAACTGCTGTGTTTGTTTTATTTATAACGCCCAGGTCAGTGTCTCGCGCGTATAGAAATCGAGAAAAAACCTCGAACAAAGGCTACTTTAATTCCATGAAATTGTGGCGTGTCGTGGCCGAGCCGAGCGGTTAAGAACACCGAACTCAAGCTCTGGTGTTTCTGATCAGCAGAGTGTGGGTTCGAGTCCCAGTCATGACACTTGTATCCTTGAGCAAGATATTTTACCATAATTGCTTCGTCCTTCGGATGGGACATTAAGCCGTGGTCCCGTGTACTAGGATTGGTAGTGCATGTAAAAGAACCCAGGACAATTATCGTGGAAGAGTAGGGGTTAACCCCTGGTTCACATAGTTCACATAGCAAGCACCCTTGTTTACGCGTGCACGTTTCCATTGTGCAAAGGGGCTATTGCTGCAAATTTAGTTGAGCTAACGTCTTCAAGTAGGATCTATCCTGAAATATGGAAGAGGGTCGATCATCACAACGGTGGGTGAAAGTATTACAGAACGTTTCCAACACGTTACGTAGAACACGTTTTGGTTCACGTATGAGTGGGATTCGAACCCGGAACTTTTATCGTCGCTGAGAAACCAATGTTTGACCTATAGGACACTGAGGTCTACTAAAATGTCACCGTGGTCCAGTATTTGGACTGAAGGACTCCGCAACCACAAGGTTGTTGGTTCGAATCCTACCTTACTAATTATATGACTATAAACAGTATTGTCGCCCAGTTACTGAATCACAGTTTATTTGGTTTGTGCAAGTCATAATCATAACCACACGACCCCCCCCCCCCCTAGATTCATTGCGACGAACTTTACGAGCGAGGACTGTTTAGTTCTCATCTCCAACAAACAAACACCCCAACAAGCACCCCAACACCCCCACAAACAAACACCCCACAAACAAAACTGACAGGGCACCAGTTAATACCTTTTAGAGGTCGCAGGTTCACATCCAATTATGGTCATAATATATTCTTATATCGAGCACCAACACACATGATATTTAAAGGCACTAAACATTTCTGGAAATTGTCAAAGACCAGTGTTCTAACTTGGTGTATCCCAACACATGCATAAAATAACAAGCCTGTGAAAATTTGGGCTCAATTGGTCATCGAAGTTGCAAGAAAATGATTAAAGAAAAAACACCCTTGTTGTACAAATTTGTGTTCTTTCAGATAGGAATAAAAACTTCTTGCAAGAAGTGTTTATTATTTTAGTGAGAAATTACCTCTTTTTCAAAAACTACGTTACTTCAGAGGGAGTCGTTTCTCACAATGTTTTGTACTATCAACAGCTCTCTGTTGCTTGGAGTCGTTACCAAGTCAGTTTTTATGCTAATATTTATTTTGAGTAATTACCAAACGTGTACAAAGCCTTTAAGCATGAGATAATTTTCTCAGCATTAATCCATCCCCCAGACCTTTATCGATCAACATTCCATCCAGTGGATTTTTCTAATGTCCGATGAAAACTGACTCACTTTTCCAGATTGGTGAATTTACCGGCTTAAAGGTATCGTACACGTTTGGTAATGACTCAAAACAAACATTAACTTAAAAACTTACTTGGTAACAAGCAACGGAGAGCTGTTGATAGTATAAAACATTATAGGAAACGACTCCCTATGAAGTAACGTAGTTTTTGAGAAAGAGGTAATTTCTCACTACTGAAAGCACACAAATTTGTACAACAAGGGTGTTTTTTTTTTCATCATTTTCTTGCAACTTCGATGACCAATTGAGCCCAAATTTCCACAGGCTAGTTATTGTATGCATATGTTGGGATACACCAAGTGAGAACACTGGTCTTTGAAAATTTCCAAACGTGTTCAGTGCCTTTAATTTAGGACCCTGTTTATTTCCGTGGAGATTTCATCACAGCCCCCCCCCCTTCTCGGGAGAAGAACAAAATTGTTGACTAAAATGTTTCGGTTGCTTTTCTAACAATAAGGGTTAACCTACAAATCAAGGTAGATATATACACATGGTGTTACCTCAAACTGAATGCTTGTTTTAGCTAATAAGTGACGGCAGTAATTTGGTTTTGTGCTATGTGATGAACTACAGTTAGCCTTGTATCAAATGGCAAAATTGTGGTGTGTCCACCATAACAATAAGCTTAAATAAGCACTAAATATTTTGCTTGACAATTTTCTGCTAAGCAAAATGAGCAGGATACCAGTCACAGGGGGTACATGTGACATGGTATTTTGCCTGGTATCTATATTCTGCAGGGAAAGCATAATTTTGATGTGCTGAGAAAGCCCTATATATGACATTCGGCATAGGTGTACTTGGCCATCATTATACACGTTGCCATAAAACTGACAAAGGTACCGTAACGCAGCACTCAAAATGTCAACACGGACTCGGCCGTTTGTCATCAGTTAAAGGCACTGGAAATTGTCAAAGACCAGTGTTCTCACTTGGTGTATCCCAACATATGCATAAAATGACAAGCCTGTGAAAATTTGGGCTCAATTGGTCATCGAAGTTGCAAGAAATTATGAAAGAAAAAACACCCTTGTTGTACAAATTTGTGTGCTTTCAGATAGGAATAAAAACTTCTTGCAAGAAGTTTTTATTATTTTAGTGGGAAACTACCTCTTTCTCAAAAACTACGTTATTTCAGAGGGAGTCGTTTCCTACGATGTTTTATACTATCAACAGCTCTCTGTTGCTTGTTACCAAGTAAGTTTTTATGCTAATACTTGTCTTGAGTCATTACCAAACGTGTACGATACATTTAATAAGCACTAAATATTTTGCTTGACAATTTTCTGCTAAGCAAAATGAGCAGGATAGTAGTCACAGGTGGAACATGTGACATGGTATTTTGCCTGGTATCCATGTTCTACTGGGAAAGCATAATTTTGTTGTGCTGAGAAAGCAGCCCTATATGCCTTCGGCACAGGTGTGCTTGGCCATCATTATACACGTTGCCATAAAACTGACAACGGTACCGTAGCACAGCACTCAAAACGTTAACACGGACTCGGTCGTTTGTCATCAGTTAAAGGTATTGTACACTTTTGGTAACAGCTCAAAATCAGTGTCCACATTTTATGTGATTCAACATATGCATGAACAAACAAACCTGTGAAAGTTTGAGCTCAATTGGTCATCGAGGTCACGAGAAAATAGTGAAAAGAGACCTTATGTGTTTTCTGTTTTTTTCAAAATATCGCGCGTGATAAAAACTATTGTTTTACTCATTTCTCAGAAACGATAACATTTTAGGCAGAAATATTTTAAGGAACCCATTCAACCATTACTTACTTTAAATCATGTAGGTTGTGTGTGAATCTGTGAACATTTGTGTTTTTCGATCTTACCAATAGTGTACAGGGCCTTTAAAGAGAGAACTCAATAATGTCAAATCCGTTTCGTTTCATTACGAGGAATAATCACAAATTCCAAACGCAGTGTTTGTTGCGTGCATCCAACATGGCCACGAGTCCAAAAATGACGGTGTATATTTCTAATCGGGCGCGACCAGGCTTGGATGTAGCAATCATCAGAATGCCTCACATCGTTCGGGGGTCGTGGCGCCAGAGGTAGGCCTATAGACGGAGCGATATGTATAGACGGAGCGATATGTATTTTCTTTTCTGAGGGTCGAATCCTGCGGGAGGCCTAAGATGTCATGCATCATGTTAACGCGCTGCGGCGAGAAAGGGCGTAAAAAAGCATGACTTGATAGAGGGCGTGTGTTGTCACCGGAGGGCGTTTCGAAGGCATAGTTATGTTCAATGAAAGAGATCATTAAATTAAGCCAAAAGTAGGTGAAAATAAAAAACAACTGAAATTTTACCTTTCTCTTACATTAGAAATATCAGGCATCTTAGCAAGCC
Organism: Plazaster borealis; assembly: GCA_021014325.1. NCBI lineage: Eukaryota > Metazoa > Echinodermata > Asteroidea > Forcipulatida > Labidiasteridae > Plazaster > Plazaster borealis. The sequence goes on along the minus strand of CM037468.1, from coordinate 14,014,191 downwards.
ATGGGAAAAGCCAATAATTGGGTTACAGTTCACTGTCGCCCCTCACAACATAAACCCCACCCCCTATTTTCATCGCTTAAATGCAAAGTATCACTTTGTTTTTTGGAACCGTTCAGTTGTTTTAATCCTATATAGATAAACGTAGATATATACAATAAAACTAACCTGTGAAAATGTAATTTCAAAAGGTGGTAGTGGATTTTGAGATATCGCCGAAAATCTGGAGCGGTTATGTTCACGCAGGAAGAATAATCCGTAATTGGAATACACAATCTGAGAAAGGTTTCATGCATGAAACATTCCTCAGATTTTTTTTAAAAAATCTCTTTCTCATAAACCACATTCCTCAGAAGGGAATCGTTTCTCAAATTGTTATACATTATCAACAGCTGCGGTTCTTCTTTCCAAGTAAGTTTTTAAAGATATCGTACACACGCTTGGTAATGACTCAAAACAAATTTTAGCATAAAAACTTACTTGGCAAGCAACGGAGAGCTGTTGATAGTATAAAACATTTTAGGAAACGACTCCCTCTGAAGTAACGTAGTTTTTGAGAAAGAGGTAATTTCTCACTAAAATAATAAAAACTTCGGACTGCAATAAGTTTTTATTCCTATCTGAAAGCACACAAATTTGTACAACAAGGTTGTTTTTTCTTTCATCATTTTCTTGCAACTTCAATGCCCAAAAAATTGAGCTCAAATTTTCACAGGCTTGTTATTTTATGCATATTTTGGGATACACCAAGTGAGAACACTGGTCTTTGACAATTTCCAAACGTGTTCAGTGCCTTTAAGATCATTAATTTTTGGAGTAAAAAAAACAACAACACCAACGCAAAGCCTCAAAACAGGCCACGATCTCGTCACAAACACATTTATCCAATCTGCATCTCTTTCGCATTCCAATGCTTCCTCAGAAAGGCTTTCACCGGCTATACATTTCATTTATGTTGATCTAAGAAGCTTTTGAATTAAACTCGATTAAGCTCCCACCAGAAACACATTAACTAATCCTGAAATCATCAACTTGGTTATAGAAAGCTTTGATGAACCACACGAGGTATCTCCAAAGAGTTATTCAAATCGAGCCGTAATAATGCACGAAAAACCAGGTTAACCAAACGGATCGTTACCCCAGCACGGGAGTTCGGACATGTTAAGGTTGTTTTTCACCGCGCTCTGTTTAACAATCACCCGTAGCGCGCCACTTGAAGAGTGAAAAAAAACTGTCGCAGTTGAGTATTTTAGAAATAAAACAGATATGTAATTACAGTCGATCATCAATCAAAATGCATGAAAACTTATTGACATGCAGCCCCCATGTATATTGGCTATCTGGGAAATTCATGTGAGCATTTACCTGTGTTGTTAATGACAGCGTGTATGAGAGAAATTATCCTACATTATACAGGTTGCGAAATAGAGCTTTTAAAGGCACTGAACACGTTTGAAAATTGTCAAAGACCAGTGTTCTCACTTGGTGTACCCCAACATATGCATAAAATAACAAGCCTGTGAAAATTTGGGCTCAAATGGTCATCGAAAGTGGAAAGAAAATGATGAAAGAAAAAACACCCTTGTTGTACAAATTTGTGTGCTTTCAGATAAGAATAAAAACTTCCTGCAAGAAGTTGTTTTATTATTTTAGTGAGAAGTTACCTCTTTCTCAAAAACTACGTTACTGCAGAGGGAGTCGTTCCCTACAATGTTTTATACTATAAACAGCTCTCCGTTGCTTGTTACCAAGTACGTTTTTATGCTAATATTTGTTTTGAGTCATTACCAAACGTGTACGATACCGATAATGACAGCGTGTAGCAAAGTTATCCTACATTATACAGGTTGCAAAATAGAGCTTTAAATTGGTGCTCAGTGCCGTAAAAGGATAATTTTTTAGGGGGCACTAAGAGGTGCACAATTTTTCCCGTTTGCCTTTTTCTTCAAAAGGCCCCTTTTCAACACATTAAAACTCTGGAAATTTCCAATCCCGAAAGTCCAGATTTCAAATTGGGGGGCACGGATATCAAATGAGTTCCCCCTTAGTTACGCCACTGATGGTGCTGACAATTTCTGTGTATTCCACTAAGACCAATGTAAACCAAACCGAGGCTCGGAGGAGAAAAAAACATAGTCTGGTACCTTTTCGTAGAATAAAACAAGAGCTAATTGTTACGTTTTCCAGTAGTCAGACCAAAATACTGATAAGGAATCATCAAACGAAAGCAAACAAAACATGATAAAATGTACACAACAACCAATTACTTGCAGTCGTATTAGATTTTGTCCTCATGTTTTGGCAAAGTAAAATTTACATTATTTTCATATTGGCCTATATTGGTGACTTTAAACCATTCCATATGCAAGAAGGTTTACCTTTCTTGTTATCTAGGTTGGTATATCAACAATTTCTGAATCACGATTCCTGTCAAGGATTTTGTCATTTAAGAGGTGGATAGTGTTTCATAGAAACATTCTGTGAAGTTAATAACGAGTAGTAGTCCCGGCCGATTTTCTACCTTCCGCCCAGGTAGTAATAAGCAGGACAGTTCATTTCAGAATTAAGTGTCTCCCGAATTTCGAAATCTACTCCGCGGCAGTAGAATAAATAGCAAGACAAGTTCTCAAAGAAAAAAAATCTTCACAGCAAAAAGTAGATCACACATGGCGTTACCGCAAACCGAATATACATTGATACCTCACCATGCAATGCCTCAAAACCTAAATTCTGATCTAGAGCATCAGTAAAACCTTAACATGTTCATCCGAACTACTTCCAACAAAATCTACTCCATAGATTCAATAAACCGGAACTCAAGCTTTAAGAACGATTCCCACCTAAACCTTCCGGGTCAGAATTGCCCCGGATCTGGATCCCATGGGGCTTGACCCTTTTGTGGGTCAACATGACCCGGAAGATGTGTCCAAATGACCCAGAATTGGGTCAAAAGGAGGCAGAATCCGAGTCATATCCCATTTTTGAGCCACTTTCCGGGTCAGCCTGACCCGGAACTGGGTCAGCCGGACCCGGAACTGGGTCAGCCTGACCCGGAACTGGGTCAGGCCCCCCTGGAACCCGGAATCCGGGTCAATTCTGACCCGGGAGGTTTCTTTTAGAGTGTATGGCGGGATTTTAGAAAGAAAGAAAAAAAAATTTTCCAGGACAATTCTGAATGGTATCAAGCTAATCATAAGATCTCTGGAATAAAAATGATTTCCAAGTTTGTTCCTATCGTCAGTGTAACAACAAAATCCCGTACCTTCAAAGTACGTTCTGCGATGGTGAGCTTAAAGGCATCGTACACGTTTGGTAATTTCCAAAGACCAGTGTTTTCATTTGGTGTATCCCAACGTATGCATAAATTAACAAGCCTGTGAAAATTTGGGCCCAATTGGTCATCGAGGTTGCAAGACAATGATGAAAGAAAAAACACCCTTGTTGTACAAATTTGTGTGCTTTCAGATAGGAATAAAAACTTCTTGCAAGAGGTTTTTATTATTTTAGTGAGAAATTACCTCTTTCTCAAAAACTACGTTACTTCAGAGGGAGTCGTTTCTCACAAAGTTTTATAATATCAACAGCTCTCTGTTGCTCGTTACCAAGTCAGTTTTTATGCTAATATATATTTTGAGTAATTACCAAACGTGTACAGTGCCTTTAATTAGTACAGTTGGACGCTTAATTTTATTTCACTAATTTTACAATGGCAGGATCGTTAATAGAGCTTTTAATTGCTGTGGCGGGAGTGGAAATTCAATTAAGTCCAGCAAACCAACTTAATTGTGTTATCAAAACAAGTGAGCACACTGAATGCACATTAATTACATCAAATCTGAGGGTTGTACGTTAATTGGCTTTCACTTTAATTAAAATAATTAGCCAAATGGGTAACACACAGAAGTTCACAGGGTGAACGATCCCAAAAACGCTTTAAAACACTGCTTACATGTATATATATATATATATATACCTGAATAGGAGTAACGAAGTGTTTCTACACTGCAGAATCTGGGGTGTTAAAATTTACACCATGGATGTTGTCACATTATGGATACCGAGAAGAGAATCAAAATTAACACCAAGGGTGTTAAAATAACACTATAATTTCTGCAAAAACAGTTACATGGGTGTTATTTTAACCAAAGATTATAGAGCGCCGAAGGCGCAAGATGCGGAACTGAAGCTTTATCTATTGTTAAACGTGAAATACGCATGGGCGCCATTTCAGCAAGTAAATGTTTTGTTATATCATTGATAGGAATGGTCATTGTCTGCACTGATCGGCACTGATCTATTGTTGTATCAAAAGAGTTACTTGCCGAAATGGCGTCCAGTGGGATTTCACATTTCAGCCCGAGTTCCGCATCTTGCGCCTTCGGCGCTCTATAATCTTTGTTTTAACACCCTAATATGTTATTGTTGATTCTCTCTTCGGTATCTATATGTGACAACACCCATGGTGTAAATTTTAAAACCCAAGTTTTTGCAGTGTACATATAAAAAGGGGACCTTAGTTTTGTAAAATTTAAAATAAGATGTAATTTAAATTTTTCCCACGTTGTGATACTTCGAATGCCTCGGGGTCAAATCGATGTTGCACCATCGTCACCCCCTAAGTGGTTCGACAACAGTCCACTGGCCAGCAAAGTCCCAACGATTCCAATCAACATTTCACAAACCATTTTCTTAAAAATGACGAATATCCAAGAGCCATTGACCTATAATCGAAGCTTAACGACGCGTCCCAGAGAGGAAGTCATTCTTAAATTGTCCGTGAATGACGGATAAGTTAAGTTAAGAATTCAGACCTCGTTTTCTTCGGTGTCCTATATAGTTAGATTTTTACTTCCAGGCACGTATATAAGCTGTCTGATGGAGGCAGTACAACATGAACATGCTCAGTCGTGTACCCTGTATACCTGAAGCAATAATGCATACGGACTCTCTCTATACCTGTAAGAGGACATACCATTAATGTCATACCAGCCTCGGTTTGGTTGTTATTGATTATAATGGGAGCAAATGTCATTTCTCTCCACCGGTTACCCATCTAGCAGGGCCCAATTTCATAGAGCTGCTAAGCACAAAAATTTGCTTAGCATGAAATTTCTTCCTTGAGAAAAACAGGATTACCAACCAAATTTCCATTTGATTTTCAGGATAAGCAAACAACAGCTGAATACCAGTAACAAGCAAAATGCAACACATGGAAATTTGGTTGGTAATCCTGTTTTTATCAGGGAAGAAATTTCATGCTAAGCAAATTGTTGTGCTTAGCAGCTCTATGACATTGGGCCCAGCTTGTTTCATTCAAAGTCCTTTTGATTGTACACAAGTGCATACATGGTATTGCTCCTCAGTACTTGTGTGATCTTCTCACGTTTGTATCAAACCAGGCGGGGCGGGACTCAGACCTTCTAAAGACATTCCATTCCTTGTTCCAATTCCTTACACCAATTTGACATGAGGTTACAGACTTGTAATTTTTTTTCAAACCATCTTGATAAGACCTTAATGGTTGGGCAGCCATCTTGTTTCCCCCCATTTACACAAGTACAACCAAACCGAGGCTTGAAGTGAAAAATGGTCTTGTTCCCATCTACACAATGGCAATTAGTACAGAGGATTGGCTTTTTATAGAGGAAACATACTATAAGTTCCTTGTTATGTAAACCTTGAAAGACTTTAGAAGGTGCTACACGGTCTCATAAAAAAAAATATAGAAAAACCTGTCTTAAAATAGGGAGACCGCCAACATAGGGCTACATAGCTCAGTTGGTAGAGCGCCGGCACGTTAAACCGGAGGTCGTTGGTTCAAGTCTCGCTCTAGTCAATTGTTCTTTGTTCAACCCCAAATCATTTAAAATGCCCCTTTATTTATTTAAGCGCCTTGAGTACCTTATTGGTAGATACGTGCACCATATTAGCCTATTATATTACTATAATTATAATTTCCAATTATAGTTTCGTTGAGGGGTCATTTAACTGGTTTAGTTCTTTTGAAGAACGGTGAACGACAGAAGCAGTGTCTGGCAACAGCCTCCAAAAATGTACTCTAGATTATTTATATAATAGGAATTCAATATTAGCTTTTGTGAGCAAAATCAGTTTTTCAGTCCTTCAGGATTCTTCAAACACATACAGCTAATAATGTGATTATTTTCATCAAAGAAAGTGCTTTTAGTTCCGGTTTGGGGTCTATTTTCAAGAATGGCCTCTTGAAACCTCAACGATTAAAGTACTCTCTCAAAATATGATATACTTTCATGAATAGATGCTATTTGATCCAAGTGCTCGTGGGGGAAAAGATTGTATTATGCGTGAACCTTTATTGTGCGAAATATTCTGAATATGAGTGATGCATGGTGGCCTTGAATCTCTGAATAATAGCGGATGCGTCTGTTCATTTTACTTGTACAGGGTTTGCTTAAAGGCATCGTACACGTTTGGTAATTATCAAAGACCAGTGTTCTCACTTGGTGATCCCAACATATGCATAAAATAACAAGACTGTGAAAATTTGGGCTCAATTGGTCATCGAAGTTGCAAGAAAATGATGAAAGAAAAAACACCCTTGTTGTAGAAATTTGTGTGCTTTCAGATAGGAATGACAACTTCTTGCAAGAAGTATTTTATTATTTTAGTGAGAAATTACCTCTTTCTCAAAAGCTACGTTACTTCAGAGAGAGTCGTTTCCTACAATGTTTTATACTATCAACAGCTCTCCGTTGCTTGTTACCAAGTCAGTTTTTATGCTAATATTTGTTTTGAGCAATTACCAAACGTGTACGATGCCTTTAAAGGGAAATAAAGGTATAAACGTTTGGCAATCACTCTTAAAAGTAATGGCAGTAAAAACATACTTGGTTAGAAGTATGGCAGCTTTCAACAGTTTAAGGCATTTTGAGAATCATTTCACTTCGAAGTAATGTGGTTATGAAAAAAAATATGAGTTTTTATCCCCCAAAATTTGAAACTGAGAAACGTTGCTGTCAGATACGTTTATCAGATTGTCACCTCGCTAAACGTGGATGGATTCGACATTCATGTGAAAATACCATGACAGTTTTCCCAGCAAGTAGACACTGTATTCAGCTGACACTTTAATCACATGTGACTTGTATTGTATCTTTCTTAATAATTTTGCCTGTAAATAAGCATTTTGTTGACAAAAACCACGATCCTACCTTTAAGAAAAATGTAATTACAAGAGTGGTTATGAATATCGTAAATCGACCCTAATTAATGCATAAATATTGTAATCAATGCATCGACCATAATCCATTAGGCGTTAAAGGCACTGTACACGTTTGGTAATTACTCAAAATATATATTAGCATAAAAACTGACTTGTAACGAGCAACAGAGAGCTGTTGATAGTATAAAACATTGTGAGAAACGACTCCCTCTGAAGTAACGTAGTTTTTGAGAAAGAGGTAATTTCTCACTAAAATAATAAAATCTTCTTGCAAGAAGTTTTTATTTCTAATCTGAAAGCACACAAATTTGTACAACAAGGGTGTTTTTTCTTTCATCATTTTCTTGCAACTTCGATGACCAATTGAGCCCAAATTTTCACAGGCTTGTTATTTTATGCATATGTTGGGATACACCAAGTGAGAACACTGGTCTTTGACAATTACCAAACGTGTTCAGTGCCTTTAAACGGCCTTCGGTAGCCCTTTTACAGCCCGAGTTTTTTGCCAACCAAGGTTGGAAAACTATGGGAAGCCATGGATGCAAAACAAAAACACATATAGCCACAGCTTGTAACAATGTTACACAACTTTCAAAAATAGCGTTGAATTGCTTGGAAACAAAGCAACCAATCATGTGATGTAATATTTTGTTTAATTGAAAGTTTGCAGAAATGTTGAATTTGGTCACAACATCTGTTAACGCGATTGAATGTGTTGCATGCTAACATTCGGCAGTCCATGCCAACCAGCGTGGTTTGTTTATCAACATAGGAGGTCTGTAAACTAGACCGCACTGAAGGAGGTCACCCGAGGTCGAGTTTGACAATAGTCTGGCCTCTTTCCAGTGAATGGTTTTAAATTCACTGTAATACACAGGGAACCCTACTTAGATGACAACAACTTGTTCGCCTCGGTTCAATGGCCTTATAATGTGGCTTTTGGAGATGAAGAGGGTAATCCAAGTCGGCCCGAGAAGCTCCGGACATCAGGACATATCGACCCTTGACAGCATGGAACAGAAGTCAACCTCTGGGTTCTCTGGCCCGTGTGAAACGTTCCAGTTTATCACGTACTGCCATCTGTCAATAAAAATGCTCAGTTCACTAATTCACCTGTTATGTGGACGTGACTTTCACACATTTTGAAGCGGCTAAAAACCAAGTCGTCCTGAGTGACAAACGTAACCTTAAGACAAGTTGACCTCCATCAGTAGTCGCCCTTGTGACACGCCTAGCATTGCATTCCGGTATTTTTCTATTTCCAAGCACAAACTGAATCATCACAATTTTTGAACAAACAATTTCTCAGATTTGGAACCGTTATCATAAGTAACCTTGTCAATAAACGTCGAATGTCCCTTAGAAGCCACCGTACTCCAATGACAGTTTTGAGCACCCTCGTTCCCTGGGGTGATCGATCTCGCCACGCCATTTTGTTTCTTCTCCGGCACGCGCTGCAGTGACGAGAGGTACCGACACGGCGCGCCGCCCATGGTAGCGAGGCTGATTTCTGAATTTCAAAACCAAGAGTTGCAAAAGTTCTTTTTTTTTTGACAGGCCATTACAAATGCATTTACAAAACAATTTATCAAAACGAGTATTCGAATTTGAGGAGAGTATTATTATTTCCATTAATTATGAGAACGAGCTTGATTACAGATGACGTATTCTGAGCCACTGTGCGAGTTTGAGCAGTTAAGTACGGGGGTACAACCACTACAAATACAAGATTGAGTATTCAAATGTGAGTTTCGTGTGCGAGTTTGAGCAGTCAAGTACGGGGGTATGACCACTACGAATACAGGATCGAGTATTCGAATATGAGTTTCGTTTGCGAGTGCGAGCAGTCAAGTACGGGGGTCTGACCACTACGAATACAAGATCGAGTATTTGAGTGTGAGTTTCCTGGGTGAGTCCGAGCAGTCAAGTACGGGGGTATACGACCACTACGAATACAAGATTGAGTATCCAGGTGCGAGTTGCGTGTGCAAGTCCGAGCAGTCAAGTTCGTTTACGAATACAAGATCGAGTATTCGAGTATGAGTTTCGTGTGTGAGTCCGAGCAGTCAAGTACGGGGGTATACGACCACTACGAATACAAGATCGCGTAATCGAGTGCGAGTTTCGTGTGTGAGTTCGGGCAGTCATGTTCGATTACGCATACAAGATTCGAGTATTTGAGTGCGAGTTTCATGTGTGCTTCCAGTCATGTTCGATTACGAATACAAGATTTGAGTATTCGAGTGCGAGTTTTGAGTGTGAGTTCGAGTAGTCATTACGAGTACAAGTCGAGTATTAGGGTACAAATGTATTTACAACACAATACAAAGGCTATGCACTAATGACTATACATCAAAGAAAGTGTCGCTACCCCCTAACTATACTCGTCTAAATAAAATGAGAATCTCTTTGGGAATTCATTTCACCTCGAGTGGAAAATGAATAAACTTAAGAAGGATTGGGTTACTTCTTTAAAAAGTACCGGGCAAATTGAATATCGTGTCCTCGATTAAAGGAATCGTACACGTTTGGTAATGACTCAAAACAAATATTAGCATAAAAACTTACGAGGTAACAAGCAACGGAGAGCTGTTGATAGTATAAAACATTGTAGGAAACGACTCCCTCTGAAGTATAACGTAGTTTTTGAGAAAGAGGAAATTTCTCACTAAAGTAATAACAACTTCTTGCAAGAAGTTTTGATTCCTATCTGAAAGCACACAAATTTGTACAACAAGGGTGTATTTTCTTTCATCATTTTATTGCAACTTCGATGACCAATTGGGCCCAAATTCTCACAGGCTTGTTATTTTATGCATTATGTTGGGATACACCAAGTGAGAACACAGGTCTTTGACAATTTCCAAACGTGTTCAGTGCATTTAAAGGGATGGTGGTGTAAAACCAAATTACAATAAAAGTACAATTATTTCAAATCAATTTGCCCGGTTTTCAAGAAATGTGTCTCTAAAATTAAATTGTGAAAAATGTAGTTTTGCTTTAGTACTATGTGCGTTGAATATTGGTGCTCTTTTAATTTTACTGTAAGTGCAAAATGTCGTATCAAGTTGTAACCAATGCTTTTGAAGAATATATTCACACTTAATGATGCCATCGGTCACTTATTAAGTGTCCGTTTTTAATTAAACAGTCAGTACTGTACCATTTTTCTTCTTCAAAAATCCAAAAAATTCCAAGTTCCCACAATTACACCTAGACAAATAACATGCCAGTTGTCTTGTTACCATCAGGCTTTTTTTTACACAACAAAAATCCATCAATGACCAGCTCTCCCGGAAATCCCTTAGGAATTGTACAGCAGTTGCTTGACCTTGGGGTCAATAGCCACTACTGGGTGAAATGAACCATATGGTTTCCAGATGGCTTCTTCTGTATACTTGTACAATGGCTGTAAGCAGTGACCTGAATTTGGTATTTTTAGTCAGAAGGGTCCATATCTAATGGTTTGGGCCATTTGAAAATGATTTTATTTCTCCATTAAAATGTATTACACGCTCATATCAAAACGGTCATTCACAAAGTGACCGTTGCTGTTCGGGTGTGAATTTGTTTTGAAGGTGTCATGCAGGGCTAATAGCAGAGTGTACTTTTGGTAATTACTCCACAAGTTAATGATTATACAAACATAATTGATAAAGAGCACTGGAGAGCTGTTGCTATTAGAAACGACCCCCTTTGAAGTAATGTAGTTTGAGAGAAAGAGGTAATTTGTTTTCACCAAAATATTTGAATCTGAGAAATGTAAAGGTTTCAAAGCATACAGTTATATGCAACAAGGGTGTTGCATGAAACATTTTAATCTGAGAAAGGCTTCAGGCATGAAGCCTTTCTAAGATCTGAAAGCACACAATCCTATCCCACAATGTTGTGTTTTTTCTTTCGTTATTTTCTTTCAACTTCGATGACCAATTGAGCCCAAATTACCACAGGTTTGTTATTGTATGCATGTTGGGATACACCAAGTGGGGATAGTGGTCTTTGACAAATAACTTTAAGTAAACTATATTTGTTTTCAATCAAACTTTAACATGTTAAAAAAAAAGTTTTTATGAAATAAAAATTATTACATAAAGCCGCTTTTATTCACGAATTGAAAGAGATCTAATATATCTTTATATTTAAAAAACTTTATTAAGCTTTAGGTACGCAAGAACAAACATTATCGCCGGTTTGAACCCCAGAGGTAATTGATTACAACAAGGCGATAATTTGCACTTCTTTTTTGCGGTTACCAGTTTTTCCCCGAATGAAGTTTGAGAATTGCACCTCAGAATTGTTGATTCAAAAAGTAACGGACGTAGAGGGCATTTATAGTTCCCGCATGTCCATTTTTGTATTCATCTTCAATCCATACATTCTGAATGAATATTGTTTTTCCATTGTACGCCATCCCATGAGGATCTGGTACTTCGCATTGCAGGTGCGAATAGAATAACAACCTGTGAATGGCACCAGCCTCCAGCTCGAGTCGCTCTGGGTTTAAAATCATTCACTCTGATTTCTCCCGCCAATAGCTTTGACGTTGCGGGAAAATATTATTGCTGGGGTGTGTTTCTTTTCTACCCCGTGGTTTCAGCAGGAATCAGTCCGGTGAGAATATTGAGGTAGGGGGTGTTTTAGTATTGTTATACTCTTTATAATTCTCGAGGGATTTTTTTAATGGTTTTCTTGCAAAATATATTTTGAAAGCTGTTTTCAGGCGCGATACAGCAATTACTGATTGGATGATATCTGCAATGATAATAGACTTTGTCGTCCCCTAATGACGATCTCTGTTTATTCACTGCAATAATTTGTCCATCTATAGGATGGTTCAGAGTAGACAATTCACCTTCAATCAGGTTAAAGTGATGGTATACCTTTGGTAATAACTTAAAAAATGACATAGCTTTTTGTTTTTCTTTTTTTCTGTTTAAAGGTATCGTACACGTTTGGTAATGACTCAAAACAAATCAGGGGCGGATCCAGGATTTTCCAAACGGGGGGGGGGGTGATTTTTTTTTTCAGAATGAAAGACCGCGCCATCCCCAGACAGCATTTTATTTTTCTGCACTGCGAAATTGCCAATGTCGTAGTGCTTTTCAAAGAGAAATCGTTTCTTCTAAATCGGTTTAAAAATCAAATTTCATGGTTCTGCTTACCGTAAGCAAAGAACTTGGCGCTTACAGAAGCAGTGAATTCCGCGCTTACGTCAAGCGTTTTCCACGAGTAAGCAGGGATTTTTGTTGCTTTATGCGCGTGTGGGTGGTACTCCACGTTACTACGGCCAGGCTGCATGAGACCCAATAAACTACTAGCCATGATTAAAAAATTAACAATAAAGGATTGTAAACAGATGCAGAGAGAGAATTTGAACATAATTTTTCTATAGAGATGCACTAATGAGTATGACTTCTGAATTTTTTTTTTCTCTCCTTTTTTTTTTTTTTTTTTTCCTGGCAAAAGGGGGGGGGGCGTGCGCCCCCCCACGCCCCCCTGGATCCGCGCCTGCAAATATTAGCATAAACACTTACTTAGTAACAAGCAACGGAGAGCTGTTGATAGTATTAAACATTGTAGGAAACGACTCCCTCTGAAGTAACGTAGTTTTTGAGAAAGAGGTAATATCTCACTAAAATAATAACAACTTCTGGCAAGAAGTTTTTATTCCTATCTGAAAGCACACAAATTTGTACAACAAGGGTGTTTTTTCTTTCATCATTTTCTTGCAACTTCAATGACCAAAATTTTCACAGGCTTGTTATTTTATGCATATGTTGGGATACACCAAGTGAGAACACTGGTCTTTGACAATTTCCAAACGTGTTCAGTGCCTTTAAAGAAAAAAAGGGTAATTTCTTATTGATCAGACTTGAAAGGTAGTAGGTATCAACAAGATATTGGTTTCTGTCTGGACACCAAAACTTGACGCTCACAAAGGTTGCACACAATGAGTTTCAAAACTAGACCATCTTGTTACAAGTTTGATTATGAGCAAAAATAATTAACTGTTGCAAAACAGCCCGTAGTAACGCCACCGGTTTGAATGAATTTTCCCTTTACAAATAAGTCCTACAATCTTAAACCATTTTCAATCTGTTAAAGGCACTGTACACCAAGTGGGATACACCAAGTGAGAACACTGGTCTTTGACAATTACCAAACGTGTTCAGTGCCTTTAATATTCATCTCTTTACTCGTCGAGGATTTACCCCTTCATATTCGAGTACCGGCACTCGACAACAGTTTTCAAGAATTTTTTAAAGTGCCGATAGTCGATTCTGAATCCTTACATCAACACCATTTATACCATCCCTTTAAGATGGTCTTTGAAGGACAACATTAATTTGGTTTACTGATTTTGATTTTTAATACTTACAAATAAATTTCGATAACGCCCTTGGAATAAAATATTCGCATAAATTTACATGCGAACGCAGTATTCATTTTTTGTTCCATGGTATTTTCCACAGCATTATGGAAATTGATAGTATGAAATTTGATAGCAACCCCTCAAACCTTCCCGTCATCATCGGTTTTTAATGCTGACAAAATTTTGGTAATTTCTTTCTTCAACCCAAAATTAATTTAAAATGTACACAGTCAGTTTCCCTTGTGGTTTATTACTTCATAAAAGTCAAATCCGATGAAGTTTCACGTCAATGAAAAGAATGATCTCAATCGGCTCTCAAGGTTTTGCAAGATTTCCTTATCGGGAAGTGCACTCTAAAAAACTATATAGGTCAGGATTGACCTAGACTTGATTCAAGTCCCGTTCTCGTGCGAGAGGTATCCAAGCATATCGCGCCAACTAGCAAACAAGCCGTACAGTGCGCGCTTGTCCCGCGTGCGGAACAGGTTGGGGAATGCAGACCATCACAAAACAATAGTTTTATGGCGATGGCACGGGATTGGGACTTGAGTCAAGTCTAGGATTGACCTAGATTCCGGGTCCCAGGGGGCCTGACCAATTTCCGGGTCAGTGTGAACCGAAACCCGTTTAAACAATGGGATTTTTACTCGGATTCTGCGTCAATTTGACCCGTTTTGGGGTCAATTTGACACAGATTCCGAGTCTTACTCACCCAGAAGTTGGTCAGGCCCCACATGACCCCTGATCCGGGTAAATGGATGTAACTCTCCGGCCAGCGTCCGAAATGTTGATACAATCCCTTTTTGAGGGGAGGGGCCTGGAGGGTTTTACACTCCTTGGGGGGATATGTAATAATAATAATAATAATAAATAATAAATAATAATACTGAGTTCTTATATAGCGCTTTATTACACCCGATGGGCGAAAGCGCTCAGTATATTTTTCCTGCAAGGTACGCGAAGCTACGTTTTTGAAGTATGGGACTTCTTCCTTTACATAGCACCATGTAATGGTTTACAAGGTGCTGCGGCGCAATATGCAGCCAATCAAACCAGGAACACCGGGGTGAACCCCTTCTCGTTTAACGATAAGTGCATTGGGTTCTTGTGCGTGCATTACACAACACACGGGACCTACGGCTTTATTGTATAGGGTACATAAGGTGGACGCGTCTCGAACACTGTACTTTGTACCAGAAACGACCAAAGCCGGTGAAACATTCTGCAACATTTAAAAGAAATCCATCCAGCCTGCAAAAAAAAAAATTCACATGAATCTTCCTGGTTAGCAAGCAGCATTGGAACATCACAGCGAGTGCACATTCCTCGTTGATGATCTCCCAAGTGCATCTCCCTCAACTCCCCGCTGAGTCAACTGATGAATCAGCCCCGAGATTCGACGCGAATGACACCTTGGCGTATACGGGGGGGGGGGGTTCACCACCCCCCCGGTCGACCTGGTATCAACGCGGATAGATAGGTGTGGGTGATATACACCAGGATGATGATCTACTTAAACAGCTGGGTCTGTCTCCCTTGATAACAACACACATCATTTATATCTTCTATGAAGTGGGCCAGACAAGATAGTTATCTATATCGAAGCACGGGGCATCTCATCTTCATTAAAGTATACAAAACAGGTTTATGAGCATCACATAAAGGTGGTTGCCAAAGAAAACCCCCAAATTATCCAAGTATACAAAACTGTAAAAAAAAAAAAAAAAAAAGAAAACATTAAAGGGAGGGTATACCTTTGGTAAAAACTCATAAAAATTAATAACCATGACAACTTACTTGGTAAAGAGCATTGGAGAGCTGTTGAAATTATAAAACATTGTTAGAAACGACCTCTTTGTAGTAATGTAGTTTTTGAGAGAGGGGTAATTTTTCACCAAAAATTTGAATCTGACAGCCTTTCTCAGGCATCTGAAAGCACACAATATTCTAGGCAACAAGGGTATCTTTTCTGTCATTATTTTCTTGGAACTTCGATGACCAATTGAGCCCAAATTTTCCAGGTTTGTAATTTATGCATGTTCGGATACACCAAGTGAGGATATTGGTATTTGACAATTACCAAAAGTATACCCTGCTTTTACTGTTTACGAAGTTATTTCAGTCTGACAGTACTAACTTAATTTCCTCCCTCTATATCATTTGAAGGGGTCCATGCATTCTTGGTGGTATAGAAGCAAAACATTGCTAAATTGCATATAGGGCTGCTTATCACGGAAAAAGTACTAAGTATAATCTGGTATTACCAGCTAAAAGTCAACGACAATTTGTTCGTGACTGGTTGTATACTATGCAGCTCTTACGTAGACTTGGGTCAAAACTGGTCCTGGGTCAAAACTAGCCTTCGGTCAAGGCATTACTCGTGTTGTTGGACGCCCATAGTCTTGTAACACGGTTGTCTTGAAGCAAGACTAAGCGTACAATGATGTCACATTGGGTTGTATACAAAACTAGAACCGTGCAAACCGATCAACGGCAACACCACCTTAAAGGCACTGAACACGTTTGGTAATTGTCAAAAACCAGTGTCCTCACTTGGTGTATCCCAACATATGCAAAAAATAACAAGCCTGTGAGAATTTGGGCTCAATTGGTCATCGAAGTTGCAAGAAAATGATGAAAGAAAAAACACCCTTGTTGTACAAATTTGTGTGCAAATCAGAGAAAGGAATAAAAACTTCTTGCAAGAAGTTTTTATTATTTTAGTGAGAAATTACCTCTGTCTCAAAAACTACGTTACTTTAGAGGGAGTCGTTTCCTACAATGTTTTATACTATCAACAGCTCTCCGTTGCTTGTTACCAAGTAAGTTTTTATGCTAATATTTGTTTTGAGTCATTACCAAACGTGTACGATACCTTTAATACACACTTGGGTCCCTGGTGCGACCCCCAACAGTAATTCACAAAATGGGGCTATATCAAATAATTGCAGATTGGACTGGAGACACCCGTCAGGCTAAAGGCGTCTCGCCAGCCTGCTCATGAGTTATTTGATTCAGGTCACTGGTCTTTAGAGGATGCGGTCCGTTGAGCTGTTTTCTGAACCGCACACAGGAAGATGCAACGGTGGATAGAACAAATAGTTCTTCTAGGTGATGCTCCTTTTTACACGAGAGAGTAAATAAAATTACTCAAGTTTCAACATTACGAGTCGAGGCGTCTTTATTTGCTGTTTGAGCAAGACGTGACTTTGGTATTTGTTTTGCTTCAGAAGATACATTGCGGTATTTGTCTTGCCTCAGAAATTCGATTGGCGGATGACTTTAAAGTAAGATTGGAAGATTCGCAGGATTTAGGAAGTAAAAGGTAACATGTGACAACGCGCGTGTGAATTTGATCCCTTTTATGAAGAAGTAGTGGTATTTGGTTCTGGGCTTGAGCTTTGAATGGTCTCAACGTTTCGCCGAGTATACTCTGATCTATAAACCGACATACGTTGCAATGTCTCCTCTTGATAAGTACTGTACCAACACCCCTCCCAGGGGTCACACGGACACGGTCGGTTGTGCACATGGAATTGCCAACTATGCCAGAAACACCGGGGGGGGGTAGACCCGAGGAAGTCTGGACAGACTGAGACCTGGAAGTCTGGACAAGGACTGAGACCTGGAAGTTTGGACAGGGACTGAGACCTGGAAGTCTAGACAGGAACTGAGACCTGGAAGTCTTGACAGGAACTGAGACCTGGAAGTCTGGACAAGGACTGAGACCTGGAAGTTTGGACAGGGACTGAGACCTGGAAGTCTAGACAGGAACTGAGACCTGGAAGTCTTGACAGGAACTGAGACCTGGAAGTTTGGACAGGGACTGAGACCTGGAAGTTTGGACAGGGACTGAGACCTGGAAGTCTTGACAGGGACTGGGACCTGGAAGTCTGGACAGGGACTGAGACCTGTAGGTCTTGACAGGGACTGGGACCTGGATGTCTGGACAAGGAACTGAGACTTGGAAGTCTTGACAGGAACTGGGACATGGAAGTTTGGACAGGGACTGAGACCTGGAAGTCTTGACAGGGACTGAGACCTGGAAGTCTGGACAAGGAATGAGACCTGGAAGTCTGGACAAAGACTGAGACCTGGAAGTCTGGACAGGAACTGAGACCTGGAAGTCTTGACAGGAACTGGGACCTGGAAGTCTGGACAGGGACTGGGACCTGGAAGTCTGGACAAGGAATGATACCTGGAAGTCTGGACAAAGACTGAAACCTGGAAGTCTAGACAGGAACTGAGACCTGGAAGTCTTGACAGGAACTGGGACCTGGAAGTCTGGAAAGGGGACTGGGACATGAAAGTTTGGACAGGGAATGGAACCTAGAAGTCTGGACAAGGACTGAGACCTGGAAGTCTGGACAGAGACTGAGACCTGGAAGTCTGGACAGGGACTTGCACCTGGAAGTCTGGACAGGGACTGGGACCTGGAAGTAGACAGGGACTGGGACCTGGAAGTCTTGCCAGGAACTGAGACCTGGAAGTCTGGACAGGGACTTAGACCTGGAAGTCTTGACAGGAACTGAGACCTGGAAGTGTGGACAGGGACTGGGACATGAAAGTCTTGACAGGGACTGAGACCTGGAAGTATGTACAGGGACTGGGGTTTAAAGGGAGGGCTGGGGGCCAAGGCGCTCCGTTCGATACCGATTCCACGAATGAGACCAAGGTGCAGATCGTCTTAAGACCAATGTCATGATATACAACACTTAGATTATTATACTTGTCTTATACTTTAGGGATAGTATGCCTTACAAACCGTACACTGCAACAACTGGCCGTTAAAATGTGACACCATGGGTGTTGTCACATTGAGATACCAAGACAGAATCAAAATTTACACCATAGGGTGTTAAAATAACACTGTCAAAACACTTTTTAAACACCCTATGAATGATGTTAATCTCTTGGGTGTCTATACATATATGACAACACCCATGCTGTCAATTTTAACACCCCAATTGTTTGCAGTGTAAAGAGAAAGTACCTGCTTGGTTGAAATCTACAATGAAATGCTTTGTGCATCAACTCCCTTCGAATGGCTGGCAATTACACTGCAAAAACTGGGGTGTTAAAATTGACACCATATGGTCGGGGTCACATATTGATACCGAACAGAGAATCAAAATTAACATCATTGGGTGTTAAAATAACACTAAGGTAATTATTTTGGCAGAAATTAGTGTTATTTTAACACCCTATGGTGTAATTTTTAAATATTTTTATCTATATGTGACAACACCCGTGGTTTCAATTTTAACACACCAGTGTTTGCAGTGTATAAATACCATGCCCTATATCTTTTGTCGTTTCTTAATCCTCGAATTGCATAAAAGGTTTTATCCCCTCTTAACCTTGAAAATTCACATCCTCTTTCCAAGCCGTGTATGGGGAAACAGGGATTGTTATAATAATCGATTAGCATCGATCAATGGTGTTCAAATCATCGGACGCTGACGACCAAGAATTGAAATTGTCAATAGTAAACTGTTTTGTAATGCTATCCGGGTATAGTAAAAAAAAAAGGCACGATTACAATACAAGCTAAGTTGATACACATCTGGCGTTAGTTTGTGACTACAGTTTGTGATAACAGTTTGTGAGTACAGTACGGTAGCGCACATGTGACATTGTGGGATGACTATATATGGGCTGTTAATGACGTTTTGTAACGTCATTGTTGTTTCTAATCAAACTAAAGGTACAATTACGAGCTATATGCCATTGATATTACAACAAGTCAGGCAACCGGGAGAGAAGGTTTCAGCAGCTTAACTGTGGGTTACAATCATTATATTGATAACTTGCAATAGAATTACAATGTGAAACATGGATTTATAAAAGGTATCGTATACACATTTGGTAATGACTCAAACAAATATTAGCATAAAAACTTACTTGGTAACAAGCAACGGAGAGCTGTTGATAGTATAAAACATTGTAGGAAACGACTCCCTCTGAAGTAACGTAGTTTTTGAGAAAGAGGTAATTTCTCACTAAAATAATAAAAAACTTCGTGCAAGAAGTTTTTATTCCTATCTGAAAGCACACAAATTTGTACAACAAGGGTGTTTTTTCTTTCATCATTTTCTTTTAACTCCGATGACCAATTGAGCCCAAATTTTCACAGGCTTGTTATTTTATGCATGTGTTGGGATACACCAAGTGAGAACACTGGTCTTTGACAATTTCCAAACGTGTTCAGTGCCTTTAAGAATGCCAAGATAAAAAACAGTTTTCGAAATGCATTTACTTTGGCGGGGAAAAGATAAACGGAAGTTTATAATCTCACGAAGAAGTGAAGATTACTAAGTCTGCCTTATCGAGTTGCTGAGATCTGTCACATCTCTAAACAAACTCCTGAACTAGTTTTTGTTTTGCTACGGTTTCCTCCATTCAGAAACTGGAGTGCGTTAAACCTAACAAGTGCAGGCGATATCAACAAAAGGTGTGGATTCAGTCACGTGTACAAACTATATGCGCAGCCACCGTATCGTGACCATTCGGACGGTGTTTACTCCACAGTCTACAAGTACTACCTGGAGCAAACCTGCTGAATTATTCAAATGGAGTAGGTGGGTGCCTAGTCTTGATTGTATTAGTGAGTCCACCCCGGACGTCCGATGACACGACGCTCAGTATAGAGAGAGAGTGTTGGTTTGCGAGTCGTATACCGGTGTTGAGTATAATCGCACGGGCGACCTGCTCTGTGCAGACTGACGCACGGGGTACGGGGAAGCCAGACGTATAGAATCGGACATTTTACAGTCTCTTCATTTTGTGCAGTCAGGCTATACACAGTTTCTGCCAGAACATTTTTTGATGACAAGAGATGTTGAGTTTCTTTCACATTCGCTTCAACAGGTGACAAGGTTGTGCTGCGATTTGACACCTATCAAGGCTTCTCTGTGAACATTTGACTTGATAAATGTTGCGCCTATAAAATATCTTCGTGAGTTTCACTCGCTGATGTGAGCCGCTGGGAAAAAATTAACAAAGTGGATCCAACGCTCACTTCAAGGTAAGACTTTCTCAAAAAGTCCTGGTCTAGTTTGGACAGTATCAGTAACTGTGTGGGGAACGAACTTTATTTCTGTGTTCTAATGTCCTGGGCCCAATTTCATAGAGTTGCTTAAGCACAAAAAGTAGCTAAGTACACCAAAATTATGCTTACCAGACCAAGGTTACCAGCCAAACTAGCATGTTACGTGTACAATTTGTGACTGGTTTCCTGCTCATTTCTGCTAAGCAGAAAATTGTTAAGCAATATTTTCTGCTTAAGCAGCTCTATGAGATTGGGTCCTGCTGGGTCCTCTACCAACCATCTCCCATAAAA
Source organism: Plazaster borealis (assembly GCA_021014325.1). Lineage (NCBI taxonomy): Eukaryota > Metazoa > Echinodermata > Asteroidea > Forcipulatida > Labidiasteridae > Plazaster > Plazaster borealis. The sequence continues at coordinate 13,993,278 of CM037468.1, read as the reverse complement.
AAAGCAAAACACCAAAAACAAACACCGTTCGAAGAAACCTTCAGCCAGTTTTTCTAGTCTCATTGTATACCTTCCTATAATTTACCGCCTTCGAAATGGTGGAAAGGGCCAGACTTATTCCACCTATGGGTCCAGCTTTTTTGAATTAGGAACTCTACCAACCATCTCCTGCCTCTAGCTACCGGGCAATCTCGGTAGTCTAGTTGGTAAGACACTGCTGTAGAATTGCAAGGGTCGTGGGTTCGAATCCCACCCGAGTAATAAGCCTGTGATATTTTTTCACAGGACTCGGGAAAGTACTGAGTATACAGTGCTAACACACATCGGTGTATGGGTAAAAACCAAAATTTATATACTTTATCCCCGATGCAAATTTAACATCTATTATAATCGTTGCGGTACCCGCTGCCAAAACATAGGATTCGAACTGCCTCTAGCTACCGGGCAATCTCGGTAGTCTAGTTGGTAAGACACTGCTCTAGAATTGCAAGGGTCGTGGGTTCGAATCCCACCCGAGTAATAAGCCTGTGATATTTTTTCACAGGACTCGGGAAAGTACTGAGTATACAGTGCTAACACACATCGGTGTATGGGTAAAAAACCAAAATTTACATCTCCCATAAAAAAAAAGCAAAACCAAAAACGCCCTTCAAAGAAACCTTCACCCGCAGTTTGTCTAGTCTCATTCTACCTTCCTAGTAATTTACCGCCTTTGAAATGGGTTTTCAGGCCAGATTTATTTCACCTATGGGTCCAGATATTTTACTGTCATCTTTGATTGAACACTTCTTCTAAGTTTACCAGCTTCACTTGATTGGTTTTTGAACGGGCTTGCGTCGAGGGACCTTAAATAATGTCATATTAACTCACGACTGAGACCGCATGTTCTATTTTGTAAAAAAGGTTTAGACATTGTATACGCTTCTGCAGTACAACCTTACATACAGCGCACGTTGAGGCCGGGAGTACATTAATTTGCCATACATTATTATCTCGTTACTTTTCTTACAATAAAACAAATCTTCAACAAGATTTTAGGCTTTTAAAGGTAAAGATTGTTGTTCAATCTTGATATATTTTGGCAGAGGCAGTGGCTCTGAGAGAGCCAGTTGGTTTATTCTTGACGTTTCGACTAGTATGCTCTAGCCGTCGTCAGGAGAACCTGAGCGGTCTAAGTTCACCGTACCCAAGCTCTGGTGTTGTCAGCAGCAAAGTGTGGGTTCAAATCCCGGTCGTGACACTTGTGCCCTTGAGCAAGACACTTGACCATAATTGCTTCGTAACAAGTTGGGAAGGTATTGCATTCTGCTCTACCATCCAGGCTCCTAGTGGATGATACCCATGCCTACATTCTTACCGATTGTGAAGGGGGTAACCCTGTTTGAGCCCCAGGAGTAGGTGGCAACGTGCCCCTGGTTGCAGTTGATTTGGGTCAACAGCCCAAATCAGTTAAGTGTAACCCTCATCTTGAAGTGGCCGCCCGGCCTTGTGATGTAAGGCAATCTCTCATAAAAAAAATAACAAAATAGAACTAGGTCTACATCTATTTTTAATAAGTATCAACAATTCAACGGAAACAGTGATCATCAGTACGGGGAGGAGAGTATAGTTTTCTCGGTACAGCCCTAAGGGACGAATCAGCAGCTTCATGACATACCCCTCGAAGGGGGTGCGCAAACAAGCCAAAGGCTAACTTCAGAACACGAACATATGAGTTTAAGCTGAGGGTGTGATTTTCTCTTCAAAGTATACAAACCCATGGGATATTAATACCGCACTTCATGCCTCGTTTATCAACGTGATTCGTAAAGCAGATGTCGTTTTTCGCCCCTTTGTATAACAAATCATTTCTGCAGAGGTTTATTTTTCCACTATGACAATAATTAAAAGGTCTTGCGATGCGGACCCGAAGAGAGTTCCCACTACACTGCAAAAACTGGGGTGTTAAAATTAAGTGTTGTCACATATATATACCGAAAAAGAATAACACTTTACACCATGGGGTGTTAAGATAACACTGCAAAAACATTTACGTTTGTGTTATTTTAACACCCTTAGATATTACTTTTGATTCTCTCTTCGGTATCTATATGTGACAACACCCATGGTGTCAATTTTAACACCCTAGTTTTTGCAGTGTACATTTTTCTTGAAGACAGACTACCGAAAAGTCGGCTACATTCATCCACGACGGTACCTGCATGCATTTTGGGAATGGCAAATATTTGTTTTCGGTAGTCGTGGTTTGTATTTGTGTTAATGAGGAAACATCTTTCCCAGCTGGTTGTAATTCTATAAGAAAATTATCTCTTCACTCGTTAATAGTCTCATCCATTTGAAAATGCTTCTAAGTCCCTCGTTAAAATTATCCTCGTTAAAACAAACAGGCAACGGGTGTTATTGCTTTTAAATCATCTCGGAAGGGTTTACGTTCGACAAACCAAAGGTTAATGGCATGTTTTTTTTTGTTAGTTTGTTGTATATTGATAGTTATTTTAAATGTTTAGATAAACACCGAACGCAAGTTACTGGGTGCTGTCAGGGAAATGCAAAATTATAAATTGAGAAATGTCATCAAACAAATTAATGTACAACCAGACGTAGGCCTATGTCAATATTTAAAAAATGTATTAAAATTCACACAGAAAAATATATTTCAATATCTACAAGGAAATATACAAGCCTAAAACCCTTGCTTTAAGTGTACTTAGATCATCTACTTAGATCTAACTACACCAGCACATACAACACAAGTAATGTTTTTTCCCCCGATATAAATTTAACAGCTGTTAAAACCGTTACCCACTGCTGAAATATGGGATTCGAACCCCCTCCAGCTAGCTACCGGGCAAGCTCAGTGACCATGGTCTATAGTGGTAAGACATCTTCCCTAGATTTTAGCAAGGGGTCGTGGGTTTGAATCCCACCCGAGTAATATGCCTGTGGAGGTTTTTGCACCTGGACTTTTTAGCACCCATGAGGGCCTTGGAGACAGACTCTGATAGGGTCGAAACGTCAGACCATGCCATGTGCATTACCACAGGTTATTTTGACTGGTAAAAAGCAGTTTGCAACAGCTATTTCTACGCTCATTGAAATATCATCAATAAAGGGCAAAAGCCCTTTTCACATGACAGCAATTTAACAAGGGTCCCTTGCTTAATTTTAGCATGGTTGCAAAATGTTACCAAATGTACCTCAAATGAAAGGACAACAATGTTTAGACTGTCCATAGTGGACGGCAAGGTTGAGAACATTTCACTATAGGATCTTGGACAGTCCAAACATTGTTGTCCTTTCACACAAAGTACAATTTTGTAAAATTTCACAGCCATGCTAAATTAAGCAAGGGACCCCTGCTTAATTGCTGTCGTGTGAAAAGGGCAAAGAGTACTTTATATACTGAATCTTGCATCTTGCATTGTTGCACTCTCCTAAAAGCATTGCTGCTGTCCTGGGGAGGGTGGGTTGCTTCTCCAATTGTACTCTGTGTTTATGCTGTCACAAGGTGCTTATCAGATGGTGGTATTGTCAATTTGTCCTGACAGAGAATGGTATAGTACCATCCCTCCTATAGCTATAGCAGTGCTTCTCTCTGGAACCCTTTCAGATTGGTTGCAGTGACCGTATTCACTGGTAGCCTGTTCCAAATCCGAACAGCTCTTGGAAAAAGGGCTAGAGAGGTAGCAGTCAACTCTTGCGAATGGTTGCCTGAAGGTCAGGCTATGTGTTGATTTGCCTGGCTGTGTCGGCTTGATCGCCTGTTCTCTTGGATGATGTTTGGAGGAGTGGTTTATTTGGCCATGTAGAATTTTGAAGAGGAGTTCAACTTGATGAAGGAGAGTTTCTAACGGTGAAGTGATGTTTGTAAAAGATAGCACTGCAAATGTGGACTCATTCTTTATATAAGAATTGACGATCATCGACATACCTGTTCCTATATTTCCCCCATCGCTAAGGGGTGCCAATCGATTATCCTTCTTGTTCTTACATAAACTTGACAGGACATGTCTCGACCCATCACAAAAAACTAAGGTAACGCTGGCTGTAAACAAGCCGATATTTTTGTGGATTTTAATTGTAAATCCAGACAAAGGTGAATCTGAGACTTGGTTGTCGCCCCGTGGCTTATTTTATGCTACGTTTGTCACAAATGCATGGCCCCTTTAGGTATAAACTGACAGCGCTCCATCTAGCACCTAACACAATGCTGTGAATTACAAATTGAAGAAACCTCACTGCGTTACACTTACAGCAAAAAAGTTGCACTTATTTTGAAAGGGTATGTGAGGGCCTTATCGTGTTTTATATTTATATTGAAACTAAAGTCAGTACTGGGCTAGAATCACGAGACAATGTACAGAATAATTACAAGATGAGAACTTAAAGGAAGGTATACGTTTGGTAATCACTCTTAAAATAAATGACAATAACAACCTACTTGGTTAGAAGAACAGCAACTTTCGATGTAGTATAAAGCAATTTGAGAATCATTTCACTTCGAAGTAATGTGGTTATGGAAAAAGATATAAGTTTTAATTCCCTCAAAATTTGAATCTGAGGTAATGTTTCTCAGATTGTATATATTGCAATTTACGGATTATTCTTCCTGCATGCGTGGACATAACCGCTCCGGATTTTCGGCGATATTTCAAAAACGTGACCTCCTTTTTAAATGTTATTTTAACAGGTTGGTTTAATTGTTTATTTACATTTATATATAAATGATATTATATTTGGTTTTTACCCATATACACCGATGTGTGTAAAGCACTGTATACTCAGTACTTTCCCGAGTCCTGTGAAAAAAAATCACAGGCATATTACTCGGGTGGGATTCGAACCCACGACCTTTGCAATTCTAGAGCCGATGTCTTACCAACTAGACCACCGAGATTGCCCGGTAGCTAGAGGCAGTTCGAATCCTATATTTTAGCAGCGGGGACTGCGACAATTTAATAGATGTAAAATTTGCATCGGGGATAAAGAATATTATATTTGGTTTTTACCCATATACACCGATGTGTGTAAAGCACTGTATACTCAGTACTTTCCCGAGTCCTGTGAAAAAAAATCACAGGCATATTACTCGGGTGGGATTCGAACCCACGACCTTTGCAATTCTAGAGCCGATGTCTTACCAACTAGACCACCGAGATTGCCCGGTAGCTAGAGGCAGTTCGAATCCTATATTTTAGCAGCGGGGACTGCGACAATTTAATAGATGTAAAATTTGCATCGGGGATAAAGAATATTATATTTGGTTTTTACCCATATACACCGATGTGTGTAAAGCACTGTATACTCAGTACTTTCCCGAGTCCTGTGAAAAAAAATCACAGGCATATTACTCGGGTGGGATTCGAACCCACGACCTTTGCAATTCTAGAGCTGATTCGAACTGCCTCTAGCTACCGGGCAATCTCGGTGGTCTAGTTGGTAAGACATCTGCTCTAGAATGGCAAAGGTCGTGGGTTCGAATCCCACCCGAGTAATATGCCTGTGATTTTTTTCACAGGACTCGGGAAAGTACTGAGTATACAGTGCTTTACACACATCGGTGTATATGGGTAAAAACCAAATATAATATTCTTTATCCCCGATGCAAGTTTAACATCTATTATATATAAATGATTCAAACAATCAAACGGCTCGATAAACCAAAGGTATACTTACCCTTTAAGAGAAAAATGTGGACTGCACACTAAGACTTGCGCAGAATTTTAAGAAATACGATTTGCAGAATATCAATCACCAGGCTTTAGGTTGAATTTTTGTTGTTGTCAGTTGCACGCACCGCTATATGGGTTTAAATAGCCTCAGATCAGTACCTATCACTTGTATTTGGCTTCTCTCTTATCCGTAAAGGAGACCGTCACGCCATGAACAAGCGGGGGTGGCGGCAGGTTGGGGGAGCCTCGGTTCAGCCGCGGACAAAAGAAGGGCCACTTTGGGTCCGCTGAGGAAGAGTGACATCTCAGATCTCTTCCTTTTATATATTTGTAAGGTTTGTTTAGGAGTGCACAATGTTGGATTTTACAGATAATGGTTGGTTGTGGAGGACGGCAGGCGTCAGGCAGGTTGGAGCATGCAATATTGATGGATTACACCTCTCTAAAGGTTTTGATTGATGGGCTTTAACAATATCCGCGAAGGCTCGACTTAAGAGACTGTTACTATCATCGACGCATGTAATACGAGTCTGTAGCTATGAAGGTACCAGACTTGATTTGGCTACGATGAATTTATAAATGCGTGAACGACAAACTGATAGTTGGTAAGATTTGAGCATGAGTCTATCACATACAACTGGTTCTTGGAAGAACTTGGTGATGAGAAGGACAAGAGGTTAGATAAATCTCGACGTTTCGAGTAGTGTGCCCTGTTGGTCTTCAGGAAACGAACAGAGCCGAGCGACTATAACTTATTATTATTATTACTTTATTTTTCTGGTAATGAAACCAAGGATGAACTTGATCACTGTAGTTCGCAAACCTATATAGGGAAACCTGTAAACAAGGGTGCTTGCTATGTGAACCAGAAACACCGGGGTTAACCCCTACTCTTCCACAATAAGTGTTCTGTGTTCTGGTACGAGCACTACCAATCCTAGTACACAGGACCTACGGCTTAATGTCCCATCCGAAGGACAAAGCAATTATGGTAAAGTATCTTGCTCAAGATACAAGTGTCAAGACTGGGCCCCGAACACACCAGAGCTTGAGTCCGGTGCTCTTAACCGCTCGGCCACGACACGCCACAAGTCATTCTCCACAGTATAAACAAACATACCGGCAGATGTACTTTCAGTTAATACAAACTATAACGTGTATGGTGTAAAATTAATAATTGTGTTAAGCACGGGAGTGTCAACGTTTTTATTAAGTCAAGTTGAATATTTCCCGCCATTATTGCTGTGTAATTCTTTTTGATGTACGCCCGAGGCGATAAGGATGAAGTGTGCTGGTATCTGCCTGAATCAATATAAAACTAACAATTCGGCAAGAACGTGTTATCTTTCAGTAGAATGACCATGTCTATAGTCATTTGCCATGTCCAAGATATAATACGTATTTACACAAAACAGCTAAAGTTTAGAAACACTCTAAGAACTTCCGGGTCAGAGTTGACCCGGATCCGGGTCTCGTGGCGTGTCGTGGCCGAGCGGATAAGAACACCGAACTCAAGCTCTGGTGTTCTGATCAGCAGAGTGTGGGTTCGAATCCCAGTCGTGACACTTGTGTCCTTAAGCAAGACACTTAACCACATACTTCGACCTTCGGATGGGACGTTAAGCCGTAGGTCCCGTGCGTTGTGTAATTCACGTAAAAGAACCCAGTGCACTTATCGCAAATAGGAGGGGTTCGCCCCGGTGTTCCTGGTTTGATTGGCTGCATATTGCGCCACAGCACCTTGTTAACCATTACATTGTGCTATGTTAAGGAATAGGTCTCATACTTCAACACGTAACTCCACTTACCTTGTAGGAAAAATACTGAGCGCTTTGAGACACCCATCGGGAGTATAAAGCGCTATATAAGAACTGCGTATTATTATTATTATTACTATGGGGCCCGACTGGGTCAGGATGTCCCAGAATCTGTGTCAAAATTACCTAGAAAATTGTCAAAATGACGCAGTATCCGAGTTAAAACTCAATTATTTTAAACCCAATTTCCGGCTCAGCCTAACCCGGAAATGGGTCAGCCTAACCCGGAAATGGGTCAGGCTGACCCGGAAATGGGTCAGCATGACCCGGAAATGGGTTAACTTAACCCGGAAATGGGTCAGCATGACCCGGAAATGGGTCAGCCTGACCCGGAAATGGGTCAGCCTGACCCGGAAATGGGTCAGCATAACCCGGAAATGGGTCAGCATGACCCGGAAATGGGTTAACTTAACCCGGAAATGGGTCAGCATGACCCGGAAATGGGTCAGCCTGACCCGGAAATGGGTCAGCATAACCCGGAAATGGGTCAGCCTGACCCGGAAATGGGTTAACTTAACCCGGAAATGGGTCAGCCTGACCCGGAAATGGGTCAGCCCACCTGGGATTCGGAATACGGGTGGAAAGGTGATACAATTGCACCCATCTAAAATATCAGGAATTTAGATTTAAAACTGTACCCGACGTAGCCAGTAAGGGAAAGACAAAGCAATTATGACGTATCGTGCTCAGTGTCACGTGGGCCATGAACGGACAGACTGGGATTCGAACCCACGTTCCTTTTAAAGGTATCGTACACGTTTGGTAATGACTCATTAGCGTAAAAACCTACTTGGTAACAAGCAACGGAGAGCTGTTGATAGTATAAAACATTTTAGGAAACGACTCCCTCTGATAGTATTTGAGAAAGAGGTAATTTGTCACTAAAATAATAAAAACTTCTGGCAAGAAGTTTTTATTCCTATCTGAAAGCACACAAATTTGTACAACAAGGGTGTTTTTTCTTTCATCATTTTCTTGCAACTTCGATGACCAATTGAGCCCAAATTTTCACAGGCTTGTTAATTTATGCATATGTTGGAATACACCAAGTGAGAACACTGGTCTTTGACAATTTTCAAACGTGTTCAGTGCCTTTAAGAACGTAAACTTGACTAAAGGCGCTCGGGACACCTTGGTCACGTGCCGCTCGACGCAACAAAATCCTTGCAATTATTTCCCGAGATAGCATCTCTATAATGGACGATTGCTTTACTTATGCAAACTTCACACCCGGTGAGTTGTCCCCAATTGCTAATCCAATAGCCAGTAAAATCTTGTTTGACAACCGCTGTATCTTGCTCTTCTGCTCGCCACCTGTGTTTTTTCTACCCGTAACTAGATTTTGCACTCCGGCTTTCCACTCAAACACACGCCAACTGCTCTGAGAGTGAATCTTAGTCGTCACTGAACCAATAAAGTCTCGTCAACGATCAGCTTTGGAAGGTTAACTATTATCCCCCTGAAAAACACCTGACTTGAGTATGGAATAATACAAAATTACACAGAACTGAATTTGGTCCGACGACCGTTGTTCCTCTGACGTTTAGATTACACACAGGTGCTCGTAACGGTCACGTGACTGCAGAATGACTACCTAATGAGCCTGACGTTTACTGCTTTCGTCTTGCCTTAATTTATTCATTTATTTCAGTGTCTTTATTCAGAGGCATAACAAGATCAGCATCAGCTGTTTTACATCAATGTCCTGTGGACCTGTTATATTCATCTTAATCGAGATATTTCGTGCACGTGACGTTTATTGCAAGATATTATTTGTCATAAAATTATGCCTTTCTGGGCCGTGGAATGCGTCAAAATGATTTGTTTACAACAGGAAACGACTTTTATAATTGGTTCTTAATTATTATTACTATATATTTCTGGTAATGATACTAAGGTAGCCTCCTAAGTGAACTTAATCACAGTAGCTCGCAAGCCTGAGGAAACCTGTAAACAAGGGTGCTTGCTATGTGAACCTGAAACACCGGGGTTAACCCCTACTCTTCTTTGATAAGTGTTCTGGGTTCTTTTACGTTCACTGCCAATCCTAAAGTACACGGGATTTACGACTTAATGTCCTATCTGAAGGACAAAGCAATTATAGTTTTGTATCTTGCTCAAGGCCACAAGTGCCACGACCGGGACGCATATTTATTATTTTACACCGCAGCGAGGGGTTTTGTATTGTAATATTGACAATTCCGTCTTGAGATAGGAGACTACGTCTAACCCTTAAAAACCCTAACCCTAACCCTAACCCTAACCCTAACCCTCACCCTAACCCCAACCCTAACCCAACCCTAACCCTAACCCTAAACCTAACCCTAAACCTAACCCTTTATAGGCATAAATGTTTGTAGTCTCATCTCAAGACAGGAATTGGCAGTATTACAGTACAAAACCCCTCGCTGCGGTGTAAAAACAAAATATTCGAACGGGACTTGAACCCACACTCTGCTGATCAGAAACACCAGAGCCTGAGTCATTCCGTGCTCTTCGGCCACGACACCCACACAATCACACAGAAGTAACCTTTAAATAACTGTTTGAAACCACTCCCTGAAAACCCACAACATCAGAACACTCGGTTGCTCCCGCTATAAGGTCCTACTTTAAGTAGAAGACAATGTTCTCCTCAGCAAAAAATAAATAAAAATACAAACAAACAAACCAAGACAACCTTTGACTTTGAGTGTTTTGGCTGGGATTTGGAAAGCATGTCTGTGTGAAACTATAATATCTCATAAAACATAATTACTGTATTGTTAAAGGCAGGGTATACTTTTGGTAATTTTCAAAGGCCAGTATCCTCACTTCGTGTATCCCACACCAACATATGCATAAAATAACAAACCTGTGAAAATTTGGGCTCAATTGGTATCGAAGTTGCAAGAAAATAATGTTGCATAGAACTGTGCGCTTGCAGATGCCTGAGAATCTCAAAATAAAAAAATGGATGACAAATTACCTCTTTCTCTAAAACTACATTACTTCAAAGGGAGTCGTTTCTAACAATGTTTTATACTATCAACAGCTCTCCAGTGCTTTTGCCAAGTAAGGTTTTATGGTCAATAACTTGTGGAGTAATTACCAAAAGTACGACCTGGGCCCAATCCCATAGAGCTTCTTTAGCAGAAAATATTGCTTAACAATTTTCTGCTTAGCAGAAATGAGCAGGATACCAGTCGCACATTGTACATGTGACATAGTATTTTGGCTGGTAACCCATTTCTGGTAAGCATAATTGTGTTATGCTTTGCAATTTTTTGTGCTTAAGCAGATCTATGAAATTGGGCCCTGCCTTTAATAAGAATACATGACAAAACATATTCAGATATTTCTTGAAATCTACAAAATATTAAATACATATTTATTTCTACTAATTGTCCCTTTAAATTGCCCCAACAATCTCTTTAAACAAACGTCTCTACAGATTTTCGTTTTGACCTTTGATTAAAGTGAGCTCACATTCTTCAAGGTAAAACAATTTAAAGCGAAGAAGTATAAGATCTATCCGTCCTTATTAAGTCGTCAAGATTTGTACAGTGCGCCGACAGGTCGTGTGTACCCATAACGGCCCAAGCGCACACACACATAAGGAACACCGCGAAGTGAAGTAGCTAAGAAAATTAATTAAGCCTGTCAGTTCAACCCCTTCGTTACATCAGGCGTGTCAATGTCGCGCTAGAAAACAGATCTGTTAATCTGAAGGCGGGATTCCTTAGACTTCCAACCCCTGCATGGCTGCACTTTATCTCCCCCCGGTAACCATAGCAATAAAGACATGATTTTTGCTTTTTACTTTACTGTTTTTTTTCTTCTTTAGTTTGGAGTTTGGCCCGTAGCGATCAGTTCTTTATGCGCAGGTCTGAATCTGTAGATCAAATTCTTCTGGTTGGATGGTCCGGTCACAATAGGTGACCGTTGGGTCGATATTTTAAATATCAGACCCAATATTTTTGTTTAGAAATTTCGAAATATTGCCCGGGCAGGGCACTTTGAAATCAAATACTTCATATGATCAAAATCGATTATGTTATTGAATTTGTTTTCTTCGCTGAACAAAACTCAATATAATCTTCACTACATGGTGTAACTGTGCGGTTTAGAATGTCTTGCTACTTATAGGAAAGTGTCCCGTATCAGCAACGTTTTGTGATTTCTTACACAGAGAAGCAAAACATGTTTGCGGTAAGCATCCTTAAAGGTGTAAAAGAGGATTGGTAGAGCTGACAAAGTAGTCGCAGACAGTGATCATGTTTTGTGTGATAAACCATAAAGATGAAATGAACAAACCTGTGAAAATTTAGGCTTAATCCGTTGTGTGAATCAGGAGAAATAGCGAAAAACCCATGCGCAATTTTCAGCATGTAAACACATCGTCAGCATTTTCACGAAGTGCCAAAAACATGAAAAATCGACAAAAAACTTATTTTGACTTTTTGTTGGTTTCGATTTAGTTGAATGGTATCTAAGAATTTACAAAGTTTTGGGTCAAAAAATCGTCTAGTTTCTTAATTATGCTAAGTTGATGAAAGACAAAAACCTCAAGCACCTGGAAATGCGTTTTCACGAAGTGCCAAAAACCTTTTTGTCACGCGCCCGCGTTAAAGATACGGCTGGCACAGCGCCAATCATGAGTGCTCCGGCTTTTGAGTTTTCACGAAGTGCCAACAACTTTGACCTACAATGTTTTACGAAAAGGCCAAAAAAGTGCCTCAACCTGGAATTGCGTTTTCACGAAGTGCCGAAAAGTGTATTGCTCTAACGCGTGGTTTTTTCCGCTGGCACAGTGCCAAAAATGGGTGCTCCGGCTTTTGCGTTTTCACGAACAGCCAAAAACTTTACACACGACGCGCTGCACACAGACCACGTTTTGTGCAGTTTTCACGCAGTGACAATTTTGTTAATTAAATAAAAACTCATTAATTAAACCGTTATGGACAAAATTCAAAACAGATTTGTATGATTTAAGATCTCTACTTCCCTGATATGTAAAATTTTAAAGATTAAACCGCGAATAGTCTACCAACCAGTAGTTTCAAAATTAGCTTAACTTCAAACGCGGTTTTCTCCAAACATACATTTTTGGCTGTAGGGGAATTTTTTGCACTTCGTGAAATTGCTGACGGCATTGTCCCTAATTTTGGTTGTAACAACTGAAATCAGCTGTAGCGTGTTTTTTTCTTTTAGTTTTCAGATACAATTTTTCTCGAATATGACTTCATGCAGTAAGCTTTTAGACTACAACTAATGTTTTAATCCTAACCAATCTTGTATAACACTTTTAAAATCGACCCCGCTGTTGTGTTCTAATATTTGAATTTTTGTTGTAGGCCTATTTGACATTTTGACGAATAGCATTCGTTACGGTATCTTAAGTAAATGCATGTAATCGATTTTCTTTTTAAATAATTCGATTCTCGACTTTACAAATCCTAGTTCAAGTATTTGACTGCTATTGAATGTGTACGATCTTTAAACAGTACTTAAGCACGAGCACTTAAGCAGCATGCAGCAACATAGTCCAGCATTCTTCTGAAGACGATCAGAGAAACTGATTGAAACGTTTGAGTTGTCAAACCACCGGTTCTTCTCAGAACCACCACAACTCTTAAGGAGATTAATGTACTGTCACTGCAAACCTCCGCTGATGTGCAAAAATTGGCGTGTTAAAATTAAACCATGGGTGCTGTCATCTTAAATACCAGAGAGAGAATCAACATTTTGGTATATGTGACAACACCTATGGTGTCAATTTTAACACTCCTGTTTTTTTTTTGCAGTGTACTCCCACCATGCAGAGTTTCAAATCCTACTTGCTTTAAAGGTATCGTACACGTTTGGTAATTACTCAAAATACATTAGCATAAAAACGTACTTGGTAACGGGCAACGGAGAGCTGTTGATAGTATAAAACATTGTGAGAAACGACTCCCTCTGAAGTAACGTAGTCTTTGAGAAAGAGGTAATTTCTCACTGAAATAATAAAAACTTCTTGCAAGAAGTTTTTATTCCTATGTGAAAGCACACAAATTTGTACAACAAGGGTGTTTTTTCTTTCATCAATTTCTTGCAACTTCGATGACCAACTGAGCCCAAATTTTCACAGGCTTGTTATTTTATGCATAATGTTGGGATACACCAAGTGAGAACACTGGTCTTTGACAATTTCCAAACGTGTTCAGTGCCTTTAAAGGGAGGGTATACCTTTGGTAAACATACTCCAAAAATTAATAACCAGACAAAACTTTACTTTATATGCAGCTGTTGATAATGTATATTTTGAGAAACGAATCCCTTCAAAGGAATGTGTTTTTTTCCATAACCGCAACAATTCTAGAAAAGTTTCTAAAAATGCATTATACTACCCAAAGCTGCTGTACTTCTAACCAAGTAGGTTTTTATGGCCATTAACTTTCAGAGTTATTACTTTAACATATACCTTCCCTTTAAAGCGAGTTATATCATTGTGTATGACGCTAAGATGCTGCACTCGGGTAACGCATCAGTGGAGGATATAAGGCACGGAATGAAAGAGGCGGCACTGCTCAAGGTTGGGGGGGGGGGTGTGCTCAAGATAAAAGGTGAATATCCTTCACTGTTGTCTCGTCTGATACCCCCTGTAATTTGTGTACTATACTCAGGTCGTTGATTCTAGTTCTCATGCAGCAGCCATTTCCCCTCCCATTCAATTATATGAAGTCAAACCGAGGCTTGGTGGAAACCAGTATGGTCCCTTTCGGTATTCGCATTTATTATTAGCTATTGTACACAGGGAATTAGATTCCCATGATGGTATGTTTCATCTACAGATAGCCAGACGCATGGGCTTCATGCGTTCGAATCGAGGTTTGATATGACAACAGTCTGGTACCATCTCAAACAACGTAACATTATTGCAATACAGGGTATGAGACAAACAGTCTGGTGCCATCTCAAACGACGGAATATTCTTAGTCATACTGCACACAGGGGATGAGACAAAATATGGCCACAGCATGGTCTATTTCATCCGCAGAGACAGTAAGAGAAATCGGGTTTGAATTATACCAGTAACTCATCGTGCTATTATATTAGTCTGATAGCCCCCTGCGAGCACAGACAGTTGGGCAAGCCGACAAAGACGGCCCAGATCACTACATTGGAACTGTAGCGAGAACTCAGGCGCTTGGGTACGTTTCACGTTATGGAGAACCTCATTAAAGGGCAATGGACGATCTCCATCAACCTCGAGCCCTAATTAAAGGGCAATGGACGTTCTCCATCACCCTCAAACCCACATTGAAGGGCAATGAACGGTCTACATCAACCTCGAGCCCTAATTAAAGGGCAATGGACGTTCTTCACCAACCTCAACCCCACTTTGAAGGGCAATGAACGTTCTCAATCAACCTCGAGCCCTCATTAGAGGGCAATGGGCGTTCTTCATCAACCTCAAACCCCCCGTTAAAGGGCAAGGGACGCTCTAGGTTCGTCGATAGATAAAAACATGTCATACCAATTTGATCATCCTATCGATAAATACTTAAATTTTGAAGGTTTTTTTTTTTCAGATGACGTCATCAGAGATATTTCATGTTTTCTTAAGCCTCCTTTGGTTGTTTAACCTCTTTACAATTTAACCATTGCCATGAACATTGAATCAAAATATATTTTCATGTTGTTATTGTTTTGTTTCTTTGTTGCTGTTGTTGGTGTTTAGTTAATGTTGTTGTTGTCAATATTCTTGCGGGGAAACAGGTTATAACAAGTTTACCCAATGCTCTCTTTATCTCAAACCCTAAATTTATTGCATTTTGCTAAATAAAACAAAATCTCTGCACAACATAACATTTACACAACCTCAGCTCGTCAAACAGTGACAGATGAACAAGTATGGTGCTTTAATTCCCTCCATGCCCCCCCTCCCCCCCCCCCACCGAAGACCCCGTCACTGTCTTGACATTAAGTGAGACAAGTATTAAGAAATAAGATGAGTAATAAAACGAGGCCTTCGGGTTCAATAGGGGAATAGTAAGTGTCACCTGAAACTTAACCTAGATCCATAAGCTGCAGACTGGAAAAGAGACCAGAATTTGACAAAAGGACGATAGAAAGACAATTTGCCGGATATGTAGGCTTCATTCAATTAGTGATTGCTGTCGCCGTTTGGGAGGAGAATCATACACCATTTTTGCCTTCAGGGAAGAAACCATCAAACATCGCTATGGACTTCGAGAAACATATTCAAACTTATCAGAGTCAGAAACACTTTCAAACTTACCAGTGTCAGAATACACCTTAGTTTTCATCTCGCAAACAAAATGAACATGAGCAGACGGGCATGCTTTTAATCAGTTATAAATATTACTGGCTTGTTAAAGGCACTGAACATGTTTGGAAATAGTCAAAGACCAGTGTTCTCACTTGGTGTATCCCAACATGCATAAAATAACAAGCCTGTGAAAATTTGGGCTCAATTGGTCATCGAAGTTGCAAGAAAATGATGAAAGAAAAGCATCCCTGTTGTACAAATTTGTGTGCTTTCAGATAGGAATAAAAACTTCTTGCAAGAAGTTTTTATTATTTTAGTGAGAAATTACCTCTTTCTCAAAAACTACGTATTTCAGTAGGAGTCGTTTCCTACAATGTTATTTTTTAATACTATCAACAGCTCTCCGTTGCTTGTTACCAAGTAAGTTTTTATGCTAATATTTGTTTTGAGTCATTACCAAACGTGTACGATACCTTTAATGCTTGTTGCTGTACACTACAAAAAATGGTTTTTGTTTTAAATTGACATGATGGGAGTTGTCACATAATTATAGATACCCCAACATAATCAAAAGTTACGTAATAGGGTGTTAAAATAACACTAATTTCTGCCAACATAATTTTGTGTGTGTTATTTTAACACCCTATGATGTTAAATTTGATTCTCTCTTCGGTATCTATAATGTGACAAAACCCATGGTTTCAATTTTAACACCCCAGTTGTTGCAGTGTAGGTAAGATTGAATAGAATGCTCTTCAATGCATGATGATACATTTGAGACATCTGACTAATTTACTTATACACGAAGATAGAACCAGAACAAATGTATATTCGGTTTGCGGTAACACCATGTGTAAATATCTACTTTGCTGTGTAGATTTGTTCTTTGAGAACTTGTCTTGCTATTTATTCTACTGCCGCGGAGTAGACTTCGGAATTCGAGAGACTACTTAGTTCTGAAAAGAACTGTCCTGCTTATTATACTACCTGGGCAGGGGTAACAAATCGGCTGAGATTACTCACAGAACCGAGCTTTCAAATAAGAAAGTTCTTGATTTCTATGAGTTTAATGGTATACAATTGATTGGTAGAGCTCTGACAAAATAGTCGTAGACAGTGCTCATGTTTTGTTTGATCAACTATACACATCAAATAACAAACCTGTGAAAATTTTGGTTTATTCCGTTGTGTGAACCAGGAGAAATAGTGAAAAACCATGCACAATATTGTCAGCATGTAAAAACGTTGTCCTTAGTTTAGTTGTATAACCGATATCAGCTGTTGCGCTTTGTTTAAAGGTTTTTAGATACAGTTTTCTAAAGTATGACTTCATTTCAGAGGGAAATATTTGACAGAAAAATAAATATAAACCTCATAATCGGTAAGCACAATCACCGAACTCAAGCTCTGGTTTTTTTGATCAGCAGAGTGTGGGTTCGAATCCCAGTCGTGATACTTGTGTCCTTGTGCAAGACACTTAACCACATCCTTCGGATGGGACGTAAATCCGTTGGTCCCATGTGTTGTGTAATGCACGTAAAAAATCCTAGTGCACTTATCGTAAAAAGAGAAGGGGTTCGCCGCGGTGTTCCTGGTCTGATCGGCAGCATATATTGCGCCACAGCACCTTGTAAACCATTGCATGGTGCTATAAATGAATAGGTCTCATACTTCAAACGTAGCTCCACATACCTTGCAGGAAAAAATTTGTAGCCAGACAATGGAGCGCTTAAAAACATCCGTATTAGGCGCCCAATAAATGTTGTGTATTATTATTACTAAGCTTTCATGCCAATCCTGTATAATACCTCTTAAAATAATCCTATGATATATTTTAACTTAATGTGCACTGTAGCTCTATTTCATTCTTGGACCCAAAACACGGTGGGCATGAGATTAAGCATGACTGTATCCATGGGGGGGGGGGGCTTGGAGCTAGGGGGAGGACTAAAAAGAAAGTCAATAATCACATCATCTTTAAGTGACGGATCTAGGGCGATTATTACCATGTGGGAAAGTGGGAGGGGGGGTTGTCAAGTCACCGGCAGAAAGTACAATACCCGAAGTAAACAAACACAAAGTTAATTTCTAAACACAGTAATGCAGGCAACAGTGCACCTTGCCCTATTTGTTACCAAACTCCACTGGAATTATTGGTGAATTATTGGTGAATGCTTGTCCTTTTTCACTGGATGACCGTTCCGCTACTTCACACCCCACCCCCCCCCCTCATTACGACGAGGCCCGTATCGCTTTGTACCTGTGGTAACACCTTCGAGACAATTGGTCTCATTAATCACATTCATGGAATTTCTTAATCAAGACATGATTGAAAACTATTCATTGGATGATCTAATCAAGTAATCTCGTCAGCTCGTTGTTTCCAAATGAAGTTAATTGCAAAACAAAGCGAGATCGTCTCCCTGTCTATACACCAACGACGGACAAAACAATTTGACTTGAATATCCCTACAATTAATTAGGATTGGTCATCGCGTCATCGGTCTGGTGAATGAATTAGCGAACAAATCCACCAAGACGGACAGCATTTCATCGCCATGTTGCATGTTTTTTATCTAAATGTTTGTTTTTGTTGTATGAGATAATGAGATATCGCCTAACATCACCAGGGCCGGACGGCCACTTCAAGGTAAGGGCTGCACTTAACTGAGTTGGGCTGTCGACAGGGGGCTGAAACAGGGTTACCCCCTTCACAGTCCATAAGGATGTAGGCATGGGTATCATCCACTAGGTGCCTGGCTATGCAGAGCAGAGTGCACTACCTTCCCAACTTGTTTACGAAGCAATCATGGTCAAGTGCCTTGCTCAAGGCACAAGTGTCATGACCAGGATTCGAACCCACACTCTGCTGCTGACAACACCAGAGCCTGGGTCCGGTGAACTACACCGCTCGGCCACGACACGCCAATCGTATGGTTTTTATGATTCTATATTTGAAGCCTGACGGACGGCGTGTGGCTTGTCGTGTATGACCACAACGAAACTCTTTGGCTAATGTATTGGTCAACAAAAAAGGCCGTAACTTGTAACACTGGACTGTAGTTGATCCCCAAAATTCAGAAAGCAAAAACCCAAATCGTTCTTGTCTTTTCCAACTCCACAAAAAAAATATCCATGATATCAGATTGATTACTACAATTTACGTCTGAAATTTTCAACATCTGAGGTGAAATCAAACCCCCAAAATATGAGAAAAATTGTATCCAAATATTTTTAGTCTAAGTTCAACACACCGAGATTCAAAAATCAGCGTGAGCTTCACAACACAAGCCGGTCAACCATGCCTGACGGACGGCGTGGCTCAAGGCCGGAGGACGCTCCGTATCTCCTCGATGTATGACCACCACAACATTGATTCAAAGTTAGCTGGGGAACCCGGCACTTTCCCACATCGAACCCGTTGATCTTTCCTCTCTCACGGACCTCGGTGAAATGCAATCTTCAGTACAATCTCAAAACATTTATTATTAATTTATTATGAAGTGTCCCTTACCAGGGGGGCGTAGATTTAGTTGGAATCAACAGAAGAAGAAAATGTCAACACGAAGTCAATAATAACCTTTAAGATTTATTTTAAAGGTATTGTACACGTTTGGTATTGAACCAAAACAAATATTAGCATAAAAACTTACTTGGTTGATAGTATAACACATAGTAGGAAACGACTCCCTCTGAAGTAACGTAGTTTTTGAGAAAGAGGTAAATTCTCACTAAAATAATAAACTTCTTGCTAGAAAGCACACAAATTTGTACAACAAGGGTGTTTTTTCTTCCATCATTTTCTTGCAACTTCGATGACCAATTGAGCCCAAATTTTTCACAGGCTTGTTATTTTATGCATATGTTGGGATACACCAAGTGAGAACACTGGTCTTTGACAATTTCCAAACGTGTTCAGTGCCTTTAAAGTGGCCCACAACCATTTAGCATACAGACGTCCATTGGAACAAATTCCTGATTCTGGGTTGATACAGGTCAGCCACTTGATGCCTCACATAATGCAAAAGGTAACGTGCGGCCATCTTGCCACTCCCACAAAGAACACTTTATGGAATACACCACTCAGAGTTGGAACATCTGACTTGGTTTTTTGAGTGGCTGCAATGTAAGGGTCTGACCGTAGCATCTTGAGAGGTCGTTTGTGCGTCTGATTCAGTAGAGCTGCTAAACACATATCAATATTGCTTAGCAGAAATGGTTACCAACCAGAACCACATGCAATTTCACGTTCGGAACTGGTACCCTGTTTCTGTTTGTGCTCCGCGAATGTTAAGCGACGATTAAAGCTGAGTTTAACAACACTTTCCATTGAGTAAAGTTTAATATTCGGTGACTTCACCAATAAACAAACTTTGCCTCCAAAATGGTAGAGCAAATTCAATTTGAAGAAGAGTCTGTCAAAAACGTCGACTAGTATTTCGGGTCACCAGCGAGCCTTCTTTCATTTTGAACCATACGTGTAAATTGGACGTTGGAAGAACGGCGTCAGTTGGTCGTTCGCTCCCACGACGAACGAGCAGCGCTAATCACCGTCACGGGTCCGCGAGCGGTACCGTAGATAGCAATAATATTCCTCGGTAGGGGGCCCTGTGCACACGGAATAATAATCTCGGTCGAGGTTGACACCTGGCCACATTCACATCATATTGGGTTTTCTTTTAATCGGTTGGATGATGGCGGTGGTGATGGTGATGATGATGGTTGTATAGGACGGGTTGTCCTTTGACTTTCTCCGACTTCTAGATTTCAATTTCACCTTTTGAATGTTTCAGGGGATATCGACTCTCTGGATGAAACTATACCGTATGTTGTTCATGGACTGAGTTTGGATCGCAGTTGAAAAACATTTTGAGGTAAGTTTGCAATCTCGATTCATGTGGTGTGGAGTTTCGAATAAGAGCGTTGGTCCTTGTATTACAAGCGATTTGTATTTGGCGTCGTCTCAGAGTACAAATTTTCACCGAAATGGGGAGCCTGGCATGGATTAAGATTTCAACAAAGGTGGAACAAATGTTTTGGGGATTGAGGGTGGGGATTAAGAAAGTTCACCGTATACCTTCAGACGGATTTGGGTCTATCATGAAACTCGGCTTACAGCTTTTGATTTGATGTAAAGTACTCCTGGTTGTGTCTATATGGTCCTATTTTGATTGTTGTAATGCTGTATAGATAAGTGCAACTTGTGATTTTTTGCCCTCCCCCAAAGAAACCGCCCCCCCCCAAAAAAAAACAAACAAACAAACAAACATGTGAAAAACAACTGTTTATTCTTGAAATTTCAAGTCTTAATTTTTCAACGATATTTGTAATTTGACTTCTTGGCCTAAAAATGAGAAGAAGAAAAACCCCATTCACATGAATTTGGGGTAGTAGCTGGGTAAATAGAGCTCAAACTGGGGAAGATACGATAGAAATTGACCTAATAGATTGTGGACCTCCAGAAACAAAATACCCAAACAGATACATTATATTTTGTTGTTACACTGCAAAAACTGGGGTATTAAAATTGACACCAAGGGTGTTGTCTCATACAGACACCGAAGAGAGAATCTAAGTTGACACCATAGGGTGTTCAAATAACACTAATTTCTGCAAAAACAATTACATTGGTGTTATTTGAACACCCTGAGATGTTAATTTTGATTCTCTGTTCGGTATCTATATGTGACAACATCCATGGTGTCAATTTTAACACCCCGGTTTTTGCAGTGTATATATTGTTGTTAAATCGCAAATCGCCGCATTGTCCCCCGATTTTAATTCAATTTTGGTTTATTTTAAGAAAAACATCACCAAATAAAAAGTCAAAGACGTCAAAGACTGAAGGAATTTGGTTTACAATAAAATTAATCCGCGGTGCAGTTGAAGCGTATCTCCCATCAAATGCTGTTAATTTCATAATTTAAAATTCAGACAAAAATGAATAAAATTATGACAATAAGAAAATGTCTACCGAATAAATAACCTGAGGCTAAATCTGCAAGCCACGTCCGAATATAAAAATTAAACAGTTCTAGAAGTCTCCATTTTTTTCATTTTTTTTAAATATCAATACTGAGGCGATGTATGTTATCATTTTAAAACCAATCCAAACATACGAAATGAGTTTTCCCGGACGAACATAAATATGGACTGAAAACGGCGGAAACCAACTCAGAGAGAGGATCGAAAATTCACATCGACGTCTAAGAAATTCTGAGCATGAAAATTGAATTTGTTTGGATGACACGTACGCCATTCAAAGGGAGATCTTTATCGTTAGGGGTCTACGACCTTGACAGGTGTAGATGAAATTAAAGGGATTATACATGATTGGTAAGGATAAAAGTCATCATTGTTTAATTTATGTCTGAAAGCTTACCAAATATGAAATTCATACTGGAACCATTTTTGCTGTGAAATATTTCCCTCTGAAATTAACATATTCGAGAAAACTTCATCTGTAAACCTAAAATAACGCCAACAGCTGATTTCGGTTAAATTACAACACAAATGAAGGACAATGTGCTTACATGCTGAAAATTGTGCGTGGATTTTCACTTTTTTCTCCTGACTCACACAACGGATTAAGCCCAATTTTCCCCAGGTTTGTTATTTCATGTGTATGGTTGATTTAATACAAGACACATGAAAACTGTCTGCGACTATTTTGTTAGCTCTACCAATCCTAAATACATTTAAAGACGTTTTGTGGAGAATTTGTAATTATCGATGGAAACTATTAGTTTCAATCTGGAAGCTCAATGATTATAAATTTTATATCAGAACTAAATGTAGCACGAGTCAAAATATTCACTCAACCATATACCGAAAATGGAGCCAAACTGTAGCCCGAACGCAAATGTAGACTCAACCGTGTACCCAAATGTAGCCCAAACGCAAATGTAGCGTCAACCATGTACCCAACTGTAGCCCGAACGCAGATGTAGACTCAGCCATGTACCCAAATGTAGCCCGACTGTAGCCCGATGGTGCATGAAGCCTCCACCATGTAAACCTGAACGTAGGCCGAACAGTGAATCCTCAACCATGTACCTAAATGGAGGACAAATTTAAATTTAGCCTCCTATACCCTGTATCTCCGGCTACATTTAGGCACATGGTTAAGGCTACATTTAGGCCCAGTCTATATTTATATGCATGATATAGTGGGCTACATTTAGGGCCGAGCTAAATTTAGGTATCAAGCTACATTTAAGTGTCGCACAGGCGTGTTTATTGAAAACTATACAAATGAATATGAATTTCCTTTGATCTTCCAAAAACTATTGATGAAATAAAAATTGTTGTTATTTTGGTTTGATGTTAGACTATGTTGGCTTACGCAGGCCTGGAATTTCATCTTTGAGAGGGCAAGGCCATTTTTAGTTTGCAAAGGGCGCTGATATTGAACAAACGTAAAGTCTAAATGGGAAACTTTTGAAGGGGCACCAAGGCCAAGATCAGGGAAAATTCCAGGCCTGTTTACGTTGGTTATAAATGTAGACTTTTTCATGTTGAAAGCCACAAACAAACCACTTAAATTGGATTGATATAACAAATGTGCTGTATTGTATGATATAGAACACAACGCGGCTATAGATAGACAGAAAGAAAGATAGATAAAAACTTTATTATCCCACATTGAGGAAATTAAAACTGGCCTCGATTCAAACAGTACAGAAACAAACAATAAAAATTAGAACAATAAACAAACTGACAGATGGATTTAACCGATAAAAGAAAGAATGAATATCAATAAGTATAAACATATTTTTAATTTTGG
Organism: Plazaster borealis; assembly: GCA_021014325.1. Lineage (NCBI taxonomy): Eukaryota > Metazoa > Echinodermata > Asteroidea > Forcipulatida > Labidiasteridae > Plazaster > Plazaster borealis. The sequence goes on along the minus strand of CM037468.1, from coordinate 13,969,746 downwards.
ATGAAAAAGATTCATAAGAATTATTTATATACAAGGTTGAGTATTCACAAGAGTAGTCCATAAAACTGAGGACTCAGAACAGCACAGCAACTTTAAATCATTGTAAAAACGAATTGCCGTTGGGACAAACGAGTTGTTATAGCGTTGTGTTCTAATTTCCCATTGCATAAGGCGATCCCCCGACGACTTAAAGGCACTGTACACTTTTGGTAATTACTCAAAATATATATTAGCATAAAAACTTACTTGGTAACGAGCAACGGAGAGCTGTTGATAGTATAACACATTGTGAGAAACGACTCCTTCTGAAGTAACGTAGTTTTTGAGAAAGAGGTAATTTCTCACTAAAATAATAAAATACTTCTTGCAAGAAGCCTTTTATTCCTATCTGAAAGCACACAAATTTGTACAAGGTTTTTTTTTCTTTCATCATTTTCTTGCAACTTCGATGACCAATTCATCCCATATTTTCACAGGCTTGTTATTTTATGCATTTGTTGGGATACACCAAGTGAGAACACTGGTCTTTGACAATTACCAAACGTGTACGATGCCTTTAATTGTACAAATTCACGATTAATGTACGATCATTGTACAAACGATTTGCAGTTGGGACAAACGAGTTGTTAGCGTTGTGTTCTAATTTCCCATTGCATAAGGCGATCCCCCGACAACTTAATAAACACTGTGTAGAAGGAAGCAGCATGGTATTGGGTTTCAACCTTGTACTTTTGTATAATGTAAAACGATACATACATTTTCTAATGAATTTTTAATTGAATTAATGTAAATTTAGACGCAATTCAATCTTCTGATTGTGTTGTAATAAAACCATTTATCTATCTATAAACTAGATTCCACAAATCTAAATGAAACTAAATGAAAGCATGGTTTTTATGAGCATGATATCATAATCAACAGCCCCAGGAAATAGGTCTATCTGATTTTACAGCTTTGCTCCTGCAATTATCCCCAACACTTGTAAACCAAACACAACATCTCTGACAAGATGTGAAATTGTAGTCGCACTCTTCTTGAAATCGTGACCATATTGATGACATTTCCTACTGATTGGTTGTATGATATGTGCCCTACTTCATAAAAGCTGCTATAGAAGTACAACAAGTAGCTAAGCACAACAAAATTATGCTTACTTAGATTAACGCTACCGTCCAAAATGCCATTTCTCGTGTCCCATCTGTGAATGGGACCCTGCTAGTTTTTGTAAAGCAATACTTTCTGCTAAGCTCTATAAAAACGGGCCCTTGACCCAGTTTCATAGAGCTGCTTAAACAGAAATAGTGCTTAACAGTTTTCTGCTTAGCAAACATGAGCAGGGTACCAGTCACAGATGGTACATGTGGAATGGTGTTTTGGGCTGCATGGTTACCTTATTCTGGTAAGCATAATTTTGTTGTGCTTAGCTACTTTTTGTGTTTAGACACCTCTATAAAAACGGGCCCTGGACCCAGTTTCATAGAGCTGCTTAAACAGAAATAGTGCTTAACAGTTTTCTGCTTAGCAAACATGAGCAGGGTACCAGTCACAGATGGTACATGTGGAATGGTGTTTTTGGCTGCATGGTTACCGTATCCTGGTAAGCATAATTTTGTTGTGCTTAGCTACTTTACACCTCTATGAAATTGGGCCCTGGTCGTTAAGAAGTAGATGATGGGAAAGAGTGTCCACTTTCCAAAAAGCAATCATGTACCACAAAGTTGCAAATATCACTCAGAAACATTACTATAGATAAAACATCAAAGTGTAAATTCTTTTAATGCTACGTTTTCAAATATTTTATCAATCTATAATCCTTGTCAACTTGACTACAGAGGCCATTTGGATATCACAGAATTCCATCCCATACCCATGGCTAATCCACACATGTTTTTGCGAATCTAAAAGATTTTCTTCGGCTTTTTTATTTTGACTTTTCGATTTCGAGAAAGCAACTCCGTAGTGTTAACGCTGTCTTTGACAGGCATAAGCTCTATACACATTGTTATACGAGGGGGGGGGGGTATTCGCCTGCCGGTAGTAGGTTATTTGTCATATTATTTAGAAAGCTAGAGTGTTCGGCCAAACTGTGCAGAAGCCTAACTTGAGAAATCCAGGGCTTTCATGCCATTTCGTCTTTCCCCGTGATGTGCAGGTCGGCAAATATTTCTGCTTGTGAAAATAATGTAACCTTATACTCGTGGATTTAACTCGAAGATAAATCTTTTGTAATCGTGTAATTGATACTGAAAGTTTGAAAATGTCAACCCTACTAGATTTTAGTCTCTATGTTTTTGTCGTATTTTTTTCCTTCATATTATTAGTTTCGTTACTATAATATTTGTATTCATATTGACTACCTCATTGCTTAATTTTGCAAATTTATCTAGTTTTGTTTAATTTTGTTTCCAATAATGCTTGATATTTTTAAATAACTTTCTCGAATTTTCTATTATTCGATTTTTTTTCTTCAATTTAGGGTGGGATTAATTCTTGAAACGGCAGATATAAATTATTTACATGGCGTCGTTTGAGTAGGGCGCCCTCGGCTAGAGGTCTAAAGAAGGTAGCTCATTGGTTGATCATGTGCGCCGCGCGTACTTAGCCGCGCGTTTTCCATTGTTTCGTCGTAGTTTTACCTCTATGATGGCGGCTCAATGACGTCAATGCATAAGGTCTATTATGAACATAAATATATTATCCAGAACGGTTGATTGTGGCCGAACCATTACTCGCTGAAAAAAAAAAGTAAACACCCATCACAACAACCCAACAAACATAAACAACAAGCATCGTTTCCCTTTCCATCTCAATGAGAATAGTCCAATTCGTCTGCTCAGGACTATAGTGCAATTTGTATGGATTTCATAAAATTGCTTTTGTATATTTTGGAGCTCCTGGTAAATGGAGTTTATTGATCAAGAGTGGTCTCTAAAGTATTTGTTTGGTAAAAGAAACCATTCAATTTCAAACTAAAACATTGGTTGGTATGATTTGTATTTTTTGTTTTCAAATTTATACACATTTTTCAGGTAATGACCTTTTGATCATTACGGAGGTGAAATTGCAATTAATGACCTTATAGCACTGAGCCGCCGACGAATTGTCACTTGCAATCGAGAGGATTCCGAAATCCACAGTTCAACCACCACTTTAAAAACTGTTAACCTACATGCCTAATTACCTTAAACAGGTAATTACAAACACATACAAGTCATGTAATTAATTCCTCTCTGATTTCAATTACGTCATCTCCAATTTTAGAAGAAAAAAATTGGCCTTGGAGTTTATCACAACTAAAACGACTTGACGGGGCTGGCACGTCACGTCTAAAAACTAATAAGCCACGCCAAGCACGGAGACATAACGCGATCGCCTCGTTGATTTCCAGGAGGCTTTACACGCGCTTTGTTATCTAACCTATGGGGTGACATGTGTCAGTCGGTGCAAATTGAAAAATCGTCGGCGCTGTCGTGATTATTATTTCACGAGGATCTCTTTTTCTCTCGGGCTCTGTAACGGGTGAACTGGTCGAGCTCGATGGCCGCTCTGTTTGGCTTTTTCGTGGTATAATTCAACCCTGAGATGAGGCCTATGTGAACTGATCTATATTATTATAATAAAAGCATAATTCGAAAGAAACTGTAAACTACGGAAGCGCAGTGCCGCCACATGAATCAAGAAACCCCGCTCTTATCATGTATGTACACAATAACTATCAAGTACGTACACGATAACTATCACGTACGTACACGATAACTACCACGTACGTACTCGATAACTACGTTTAATAATATCATGTACGTTTAATATAACTTTGTTTAATGGATTGATTGTCTTTATTTTGAAGTATATAAGATAAAAATAGAATGATGAAGGGAAAACAAGAAAATATTATTGTTACCTAATCTGCTGTCACGTGATGTGATTAAATAATTTGTATAAATAACAAAAAACCCACTATCATGTACGTACACGATAACTAAGGACTTATCCTGTACGTACACGACAGTTATCATGTACGTACACAATGACTATCATGTACGTAGCCTACGCGATAGCTTTCGACTTATTGTGTACGTACACGATAACTCCGGACTTACATTGTACGTCCACGATAGTTATTATGTACGTACACAAGGACTATCATGTACGTACGCGATAACTTTCGACTTATTGTGTACGTACACGATAGTTATTGCATGTACATAATAATTATCGTGTACGTATCGTGTACGTACACGATAGGTATCGTGTACTTAACACGATAAGATAAGGATTGTTTTATTCATGAGGCGGCACTACGCTTCCGTCTTTATAAACATTGATAAAACAAAAGTCATTCTTGTAAAGCCTTATCATCAACGTCGTATACACCAAGACAGCACCCCCAAAATTGCCAAAAATTATACAATAATTAAAGGGAAAATATAGTGCTGTGTTTTTGTAGAGTCAATTATTTCAAATCCATTAGTCATCTATAAACACACCTAACAAACAACCTGTGGAATTTTCATCGGATACGATGACCCCGATTATTTTCGTCAGATATTTTGTGCACGTTCAGGTCTCTTATTTCGATTGAGGCAATCGAAACAAGCAATGGTGATTTTTGAGTTCTTCAACTGCAGTGTCTTCAACTTTGACCTCCGAAAATGGTTCGGAGAATTGGTACTGGTACATTTTTTTTTTAATCAGTGACATTTCAGATTGTTATTAATCATTTTTCCCTTCGCTGGGTGGTCAGGTTGGTGTACATGTATCTTTCCTCACCTCTAGGACCCTGGTTCGAGTCACGCCGGGGGCACTATGTGGATTGGCTTTTCCGTCCCTATGACTGCGTGGGTTTTCCCTGGAATAGTTTTCTGGGGTTTTCCCTCCCACATCTAAAACTGAAACTCATACTTCACTGTCTTCTATCCATTGGGTTCTTGGTTGGTACAGTGATTAAGTTTGCTTTTCTGAGAGTCCTTGGCTTCACAACCAGTCAATGAAATGGAATAAAATAAAATGATTGAAATGAAATGTTTACAAATCTTTGACTGTGTCTTGAAACTTCTGTGCGAAATGAGAGACTTAAAGGCACTGTACACGTTTGGTAATTACTCAAAATATATATTAGCATAAAACTTACTTGGTAACGATCAACGGAGAGCTGTTGATAGTACAAAACATTGTGAGAAACGACTCCCTCTGAAGTAACGTAGTCTTTGAGAAAGAGGTAATTTCTCACTAAAATAATAAAAGACTTCTTGCAAGAAGCCTTTTATTCCTATCTGAAAGCACACCAATTTGTACAACGAGGGTGTTTTTTCTTTCATCATTTTATTGCAACTTCGATGACCAATTGAGCCCAAATTTTCACAGGCTTGTTATTTTATGCATATGTTGGGATACACCAAGTGAGAACACTGGTCTTTGACAATTACCAAACGTGTTCAGTGCCTTTAATGTGATATGAAATAGAAGGCCGACTAAGTACGACTGATGAAGGGGATACCACGGCAACGCCTGAAGGGATTGTTGCGAAGTGAACTTTGCAAACTATTAAACGAGCTAGAATTCGTAGCATGTATTGCAAGCCAGTACTTAAGGTTCTGGAGCTGCTCGTGGAGATCAATTCTCACCGTAAGACCTCGGCAAATAGCCCCGATGTGACAACATTAAATAAATCCATAATATACGGGAAAGTTTCTTGATGTAGCACAAAATAAATAACTATAGAGAACCACAGCGTTCTTGTACACACAACATTTATGAATAAAACTGTTTTCTTCTAATGGTTGATGATGTCATCAATCTCACGCAAACTCTTTTGGAGTAATTTTGGGTAACAAAACCTGGATTAAGTTCTTTACGAATCATCAGATTTTGTCCGGCTATAGAAATAAATCTCTTCGGAATTTCACTTCAAAAGGGGCTTGTCTATACTCTGCATGAGTACTTGCAAATAATCTGTTGTACATTTTGAAAGGAAGACCCGCGCCTCATGAGGTAAATTACGGACAAATAAACTCAAATGAATGATCGCTGTGACGTGATGTATTAAATAGTGTTTTAGTGTTGGTCAATACACCGTGGTGCAATAGGTCTATACGCCCAGCAGTTGGTTTAGGTAAATACTTTTAAAGTATTGAGTCACTCATCCAACCACCCAACCGAAAAATAGGGGCAGCCGTCTCCTGAAGAAGAAAAAAGACCTAGCCACCCGTCAAATTAATCAAAACGTGTAATTGCCTTATACAAAAAGTTGCATTTTTTGTCCGAGCTTCGTGAATATCGCACCAGTCTCCCCGTGGATTCACCCCGTTGGACCACTCAAAGAAGCCCGGTGGATTATCCCATCCCTCCTTGTCCATCGGTCTGTCCGGTGTCCATTAAGGACGTTTTGTACAAAAGGGGATCATTTCGGCACGCTAAACTCTGACAAAGAGTCCGTCCATTTAACTCAGCAGCGCGCCCCGGCCTCTATTATATGTTCGAAATGCACCCCATGTTTGTTCGGCACTGCGCGAGTGGAAGACATGTTTTGACAATGCAACTTGGAAATCTTTGCCCATAGGGTGGTGGTTGTCTAAAACTAGACGAGGAGTGATTTGCAAAACAGAACCATTTATTACTTTTGCTGATTTGGTCGTATCCGTTCCACGCGGTCATTTATGATGTCTGTGCTGCGGGCAAATTTGCTTCTGTACGACCAATATTTGCATTGATCCGTGTATATCAATTTACCAGTGGAGCATATGGACGTAAATATAAGGTTTTAAAGGTAGGTTCATCGTTTGGTTTTTGTCAACATAATCATGATTTATAGGGGAAATCATCAAGAAAGATACAATAACAGTCACCTGTGAAATTTTCAGTTGAATACAGTGCCTATTAATTAACGGTTGAGAAAACAGCAACAAAGTGTCATGGTATCACAAGAACATCGAATCAATCCACGTTTAGTGAGGTGACAGCGGGTACCAACCGCATCTCTTGCCGTAGTAAGGGCTGCATTCAAACGCGGACACCGCGGAAATTTCCCAAAGTAACCTATAGGCGATTTAAATTGTTCGACATACTTTTATTGATTTCTACTCAACAGGGGCACTTCAGGCGAAATGAATACACACAATGCTTACTACCATTACCATCTTTATATAAGTTTAGGCTTTCGGACAAAAATTACACAATTTATTTTCGGGTCATTACCAAAGTATGACCCTACCTTTAAAGAAAGTGTGATTAAAAACACATTAAAAAAATGTAATAGACCTTATGCATCATGAGGTCAAAAGGAGGTTGTACATTGGCCAATACTGCATGTGCGCCGTGCGTACAAATCTGCGCATTTCCATTGTTTCACCGGTTTATCTCTAAGATGGCGGCTTGATGACGTCAATGATCACCTTCATTGATATCAATTATATTAGAGATCAATGATCACCTTATGCAAGTGACGTCATTTGAGTAGGGCGCCCTCGGCTAGAGGTCAAAAGAAGGTAGCTTATTGGCCCATCCTGTGCGCCGCGCGTACATATATGTGCGTTTCCATTGTTTTATCATCGTTTTAAATCTAAGATGACATCGTAATGACGTCAATGCATACGGTATAGACCTTTCTCTTGTTTAAAAAACCCCAAAACGCTCTGCATGGTTGGCATTGACGGCCGAATGTAAGCAAAACATTCATTCGTGTTTACAGATGCTGTGACCATATTCAACATTTCTGCAAACTTTCAATTGAAAAAACCACATCCCATGATTGGATGCTTTGTTCTCAACAAATTCAACCCTTTTTGTGTGGAATATTTGTGAAACCTTGTTACAAACTGTGTAGTGTATGGTGGCCCTGAAGGGACATCAAACATATATATTTACGTGAATATTTACGTAAATATTCACGGTTTTTGCCCCAATTCGCAAATATTAACGTAAATATTCACGTGAATATTCACGATTTGTGCCCCAATCGCAATATTGACGTGAATATTTACGTAAATATTTGCGATTTGTGCACCAAATCGCAAATATTGACGTAAATATTTACGTGAATATTTACGTAAATATTCACGGTTTGTGCCCAAGTCGCAAACCCAGTCATCCGCGTATTGGGCCAAAATTTCCATCCGCGGCTTCCGGTGGTAACATTTCTGTCTCCCCATAAATTATTTTTAATTTGAGCGAATTAATCTTATTCTACCTTCAAGTATGCTCAGTGATATTTGTTTTTTCAGAATTCTGAAAACAATTATACTAATAAAGAAAGATTATAAAACAAATTCGCTCAAATCAAATTTCTATCCGCGGACTCCGGGGCCGACCAGCCGCGTATTGGGCCAGAATTTCCATCCGCGGATTCCGGTGGTAACATTTCTGTCTCCCCATTAATTCTTTTTAATTTGAGCGAATTAATCTAATTCTACTTTCAAGTATGCTCAGTGAGATATATGTTTTTTCAGATTCCTGTTAACAATTATACTAATAAAGAAAGATTATAAAACAAATTCGCCAATATTTGCGATTTGGTGCACAAATCGCAAATATTTACGTAAATATTCACGTCAATATTTGCGATTAGGGCACAAATCGTGAATATTCACGTAAATATTTACGTGAAAATTTGCGAATTGGGGCAAAAACCGTGAATATTTACGTAAATATTCACGTAAATATTTATGTTTGATGTCCCTTCAGGGCCACCATAGTAGTGGCTATTTTTTCCAACCTTGGTTGGCAAAAACTCGGGCTGGGACGTTGCAATAGAAAGTTCTATAATAAAGCAATCACACGTTTTGATTTTAGTATGACAGGCCGGTTGTTTTTATTTAGGACAGTGATGGTTGGCGCTTTTTCGGTTAGATTCACAACCCAAAACATCACCACCCAAAACATAGAAATTTTGACACGTCGACTAAATTATCACTTATTTCTGATGAGTACTTTTTTTGAGAGATTTTCTTGACACGGGAAATCATAAGTGGCAAACCGTGAAATCATATCACAAGCCTATAATTAATTAATGCGAAAGGACTCCTTCAATAGTTGTTTTGTCAACAGTAGAGATATCAAATTATATGTGTACAATACAATTTCATTTCCATACAATACAGCTTGATTTCCAAGCCAAAACTGCATAATAATAAATCTAACTAAAAAGGCTGCTTCCCGCGCTAACTCGACCTAATTCCACACGCTTTATTATCTCCATCAACACAATTATACCCTCTCTTTCGTCTTCTCTGTTTCCCAAGACGTCTTCTCTCTTCGGTCTTACAGCCCCCCAGTCCTCAAAGTATCATGTTCATTCTCGCCCCGATCCCTCAGCCAAACCCACGCCGTGGAAACGAGCTGACAACCCCACGGGCATTACTCAACACAACCGTCATTTAACTAGTGCGTTCATTTCACGCACATTCTTTCAGTATTTCGCTCACGCGGACTCCTCGGGTGTTTTACAGTGTTTGCTAGATTCACACAGTGTCTCCGCGAGCGATTTCCCCCCTCTCTTTCTTATCAAAGTAACGGCAATTTTCACCTTCGGGAATGTTGTGTCACGTGATTACAATCACCCTTTGGCAAAAACAGAGTAAAGAATGCTTACTTTTGAAAGCCTCGCTGTAAGAAAAGGAAGAAATACAAATCTTGTTGCTCAGCACAGGAAGCCCATCGCTCGAAGTAAAGTGGTTTTGTCGTTAACCCTTAATAATTCCTCGGCCTTAGGGAAACGCATTCTGTTTTACACAAAAATACTACAAATTTATTCGAACACTTGTCCAGCGTCCAGTGCTGACTGCAAAGTATTATTTGCATTCATAACACAGGGTTTTGTCTTTCGTTTTAGAATAACCTTTAACTTGTACAGGTCCGGATAGTAAATGGAGAACGTGTTTTGTTACGATTTTAATCTTTAGCTGTTGATTACTTTGCATGCCTTTCTTACTCACCTTGAAGGACCATCGACAACTTCGAAAATAAATTCTTGAGTATTTCCCACTATGCAACTTGCTTAAAAGGTTCCATAGAACCTGAGGGTTTCGTTGGACCCATTTTGGCTTGGTTGATTTGCAGTGTCGTAAACCAGGGCGGGGTGGGTTCTGGGCGGGAGCCCCTCCCAAAAACCTTGCCCCCATCTTGCCTCACAAAATGAGATCATTAAAAGCCCCCATCCAGCCAAGTTCTTGTCCCCCAAATGAAAATGGCCCAGCTTATGGCCCTGGACTTTTTCTGCGAGGGCACAATAGGTTATAATAATATTGCATGTACCACAGAGTGTACTGCCCTTACACACGCCAACTTATGGGGTATTTTACACAATAGAACAATGCTACCCCACAAGGTTATCTTTGTTGTAGTGGTACCCCACAGAGGATTTCTTTAGAAAAGGGCTAATAGAACAACAATGTAGGTACCCCGTAACTGCATGCCACATGTAAGGGTGTGTGACCAGGCAATAGTGGTCTGGCCCCCTGGGAACTGGGTTCGGATACCAATGACTATATTTGGGGTTTCTTGAGTGAACTGTCCTTTAATGCACAGCGACTGACAAGCAAATAATAATTTAAAGGGAAGGCTGCTGTAGTCCCGAGTAAGAGTAACTCCTCCTGTTTATACAGCCTGCTCCGCTGAAAACGTAAATATTGCGCCTAGGACGGTGTAAGCCTGTAAACCACTTCTGAATTGCAAAATTGAGTTTTAAGTCAACACGTAGAGAGGTCATTTAGACAGTTGGATTGGCAAAATTATGAAATACATGTCAACTTTAGTGAAGAATAAAAATTTTCAAGTATTCCACTGCTAGATAATAACCTTCGCTTTGGTAAATATTTTGTTTGTCATGCGCGTACATTTTCTCTCGACTAAAATCCTTTAGGGTAGTTTAAAGATTGGAGACCTGACGTAAAATTGCTATTTATGTGCAAATACAGTTAAGCTGCGTTGGAATTGCAATACCAAATTTCATGGGTGGGGGGGGGGGGGGTTGTGAAATGGTCAATGCAAATAAATCAGACATATTGCGGTGTTGAAAGGTCTGAAGGAAGGGAAGTTCGGTGTTGAACTTGATCTTATTAATACAGAGTAAACAATTCTGTGATTGTTTTGTACGGAAGCGTATTAGTTTCACCCGGGCGATTTACTAAAAATAGTAAATCGCCCGGGCGAAAAAGTAAATCGCCCGGGCGAAATAGTAAATCGCCCGGGCGAAATAGTAAATCGCGCGGGCGAAATAGCAATCTGGGATTTTGTTTTTTCCATGTCCTAAATACGCTTCCGTAGTTTTGGACGTTGTTTTGTTGCACATCTATATAGGCACCATTATCAATGAATGAGACGGGGGCTATATTGCTGTTAATGGAATGGACCGGGCCGTGGGGTAAGACACTCTTAAAAACTCCCGGGTCGGAATTCAGAATCCCAGGGGGGCCTGTCCCATTTCTGGGTCAGGCTGACCCAGAAACTGGTTCTTAAAGAAAACAAATTCTTTAACTCAGATTCTGCGTCAGTTTGACCCATTTCTTGGGAATTTTGACACAGATTCCGGGACATATTGACCCAGGCCCCCAGACCAGGCCCCCTTCATGGGACCCAGAATCCGGGAAAAATACAAGAGTGGCGTGTTGTGGCCGAGCGGATAAGTACACCGAACTCAAGCTCTGGTGTTTCTGAACAGCAGAGAGTGGGTTCGAATCCCAGTCGTGACACTTGTGTCCTTAAGCAAGACACTGAACCACATGCTTCGTCCTTCGGATTGGACGTAAGCCGTAGGTCCCGTGTGTCTTTTACTGCACGTAAAAGAACCCAGTGCACTTATCGTAAAGAGAAGGGGTTCGCCCCGGTGTTCCTGGTTTGATTGGCTGCATATTGCGCCACAGCACCTTGTAAACCATTACATGGTGCTATGCAAAGGAATAGGTCTCATACTTCAACGTAACTCCACTTACGTTGTATGAAAAATACGAGCGCTTTGAGACACCCATCGGGAGTATAAAGCGCTATATATTATAAGAACTGCGTATTATTAAGATTACTCTTTCACGTACGGTAATTCTGCAAAAAGGGTTCAAATCAATACGGGATGTATGGTAAAATAAATAATGCTGATAATGTATATACATGAATAAATATAATGATAACTCAATTAAAATATTCATATTTTTTTTTCAAACCTTTTGGAACAAAGAGAAAGGACCTTTAGGCTAATTAAAATACTTAAAACAATCTTCATAAATCTCTAAAACGGTTTTGATTGTTTTACATTTTCCCCCAAGGTTTGATTTATTGGTTTATCATAAATAATAATTGACCAAGTATCTATCATCTACGGCAGTGGCTCTTTATTTATCAATTGTTGATGGACTCAGGTAAGCACTACCTGAACAGCTGTGTTTTCGCGGGGGAAACTCATCCGGATTTCCCATGTAGAGATCGAGTTTGTATATATACAGCCCAGTGGGGACACTTGCATATGTCAAAAAAGGTATGTCACAAAACCGGTAACCACGGGGATAGGCACTACTTCCTGCTCTGTTGAGACAACCACCTCCTTGAATGGAGGCTAAGCGAACACAGGTTGGTATAATTCAACCTCTTTGAATGGAGGCTAAGAGTACACACATCTATAGGTGGGTACAAGCAACAACCTCCTTGAATGAAGGCTAAGCGTACACACAGGTGCGTACATTAAGAAACAACCTTCTTGAATGGACGCAAGGCGTATAGTACACACAGGTGGGTACAATTAAGCAACAACCTCCTTGAAAGGAGGCTAGGCGTCGGACAGGTGGGTACAATAAGCAAAAACGTCATTGAATGGAGGCTATAGGCGTACACACTGTGGTTACACGCAACAACCTCCTTGAATGGAGGCTAAGCGTACACACGATCGGTACATACAACCGCCTCGAACGAAGGCTAAAGCGCATAAACGGTGGGTACAATATTTATGGTGATTATGTCAGATTGTACACTATAACTGGTCAATAATTACCTGGATTTCAGGGTCAGGACCTGACCCATAGCTTTAAAAAATGGGATTTTGACTCGGATTCTGAGTCAGTTTGACTCGGATTCTGGGTCAGTTTGACTCGGATTCTGGGTCAGTTTGACTCGGTTATCCTGATCCAGAAATGGGTCAGGCCCCATTTGAACTTCAGAGTGATATCAGTTGAAATAGAAAGCTTTTTTTCGGTCAAATTTACATCTCACTGAAGTTATGCCTTTTGTAGAGATTGTCTGAAAGCGTGATATCGCGCGTGTCTCTGAGAATGTTCAGGCAAAGACTTTTCCAGAGGCGATAGACGGGGGGCAATGTTAGAAATATTAATGTCCTCATATAGAGTGGCGAAGTGAAGCAGGTGAATAAAGAGAGTGCTGGCCGATGACCTCGGCAGACATTGTCTGACGCTCCGAATCCTGGTTTATCTACCGAGAGAAATCGAGTTATGTTCAGATATGTGCATAAAGGCTTGATTAACATTCAGACTGTTAGAATTCAACTTGATTACCAAACCGAACCCATTTAATAACACGTTTTATTATTTCGCATCAGCTTATCACAGAAAGCACTTCACCGTGTAAAAAAGAAATAAAGGAGGCGTCGTAATCCCATTGACGCCTCCCCCCAGCACCAAACACTGCCCAGATCCCCAGTGTAGTATCGAATGACTGGCTCTTTACAGGACAAAATGTATGACGCCCGTACTCTGCCTATATGGAGATTACAAGACGAATCCAGCACTTCCGGCTTACGAACCATCGAAGATTATTCAAATATCCATCCCCACCCACTCCAACCCCTCAATAAATCTGGGTTAATGCATCCTTTGTCAAAATGTCTCTCACATGAAAAGAAAAGCATCGGGAATACACAACGATGACTCTCGTATATCGAATTGTTGAGGAAAAAACAGCAGAACAAGACCTTTTTCAGGGCTACCATTTCTGCCTCGAGGATATCACTGCGCAAACTAAGATGATTCAACAAACATTATTTCATGCCACATCGCAGGCTTATCATTATGACAACAGAATGGGTGCTCGCTACACCATTGAAACCTCTATAAAAAAAACCATGTCAATAGTATACAAACTAACACAGTATTTAACAAACTACAGCAAAGATATGAATAAAGAATTATCAAGTACAAATTTGGTTCCGAGGAACCCTTTTTAAACTTTGGCAAATTGCTGAAATACTTTCATTTAGAAAACCTTATATAGCAATCAAAGCCAATACAGAGATTTAGGACTGGGCTTTTCCCATCTTCGTGGACCCTGGTTCGAATCCCACCTCGGACCAGAGAAATCTGTTTTGTGTAATGACGTCATTACGAGGATTTTTTTTTCTAGATATAATCTGTTTTGTGTACTGACGTCATTACGAGGATTTTTTTCTAGATATTTATAACTGGAAAAAAAAATCCTCGTAATGACGTCAGTACACAAAACAGATCTCTCTGGTCCGAGGTGGGATTCGAACCAGGGTCCACAAAGATGGGAAAAGCCCAGTCCTAAATCTCTGTCCTTTAGTATCATGCTCGACTTTGTTCCACATGGTAATGTTGTCATTTTGTTAAAACGATATTGTTTGTGTTGATTCCCCCGCCGAGATTGTTTAATAACGCGAGCCAAGAGAAACCTGTAAAGCCTATCATCTTGTTGTTTATCTACAAATTCTGTTTGATTGCTGCCGACATGGAGCGAAAAAAATATCCATAGAATGATTGAAGCTTCGTATTGAGTACTTGATGAACCATGAAACGAAGATGCCATGTCGTATTGCCATTTCCGATACTTTATTTTGATGAATTGAATATATCCACCTTGAATAACACACTCAGAATTGACCCAGATTCGGGGTCCGTGAGGCCTGATCTATTTCTGGGTCAGTATAATCCGGAATCTGTGTCAACCTGACCCAGAATTGGGTCAAACTGACGCAGAATCCGAGTTAAAACCTTCAAACTGTCGGTATTTTCATCAAGAACGTCGATCCATCCACTTTAGCGAGGTGACGGGGGAAAATATCCGAATTAAAAATTAATTAGTTATTAAAGGTATCGTACACGTTTGGTAATGACTCAAAACAAGTATTAGCATAAAAACTTACTTGCGGAGAGCTGTTGATAGTATAAAACATTGTAGGAAACGACTCCCTCTGAAGTAACGTAGTTTTTTGAGAAAGAGGTAATTTCTCACTGAAATAATAAAACTTCTTGCAAGAAGTTTTTATTCATAATATCTGAAAGCAGACAAATTTGTACAACAAGGGTGTTTCTTCTTTCATCATTTTCTTGCAACTTTGATGACCAATTGAGCCCAAATTTTCACAGGCTTGTTATTTTATGCATATGTTGGGATACACCAAGTGAGAACCCTGGTCTTTGACAATTTCCAAACGTGTTCAGTGCCTTTAAGTTAGTGATTTTGTGGGGTCTGCTGAAATTGGGCTGCCAACCTGCAGGATTTTAATGGCTATGTACATTAGGCTACACGCAATTCAGCTTTGCTCTGCGATATTGATTTAATTTTTATTTAACAAATCAATTTCACATTTATTTCTACACTTCCACGAGAGGAACAACAACGGAAAATGTAGTCCTAAATAAGGAGTATAAGCAGTAGTAAGCAATGAAATATCGTTTATGCAGCGAGATACTCTAAACAAATAATTCGCATCAAATTTGCTGAGCATAAGATACGGGTTACCGGGTGCTATGTGATACATGATTTTTGTTTTTGGCATGTTCCATTCTTCGCTTGGCAAAAACTGAAATAGTCAGACACGATGAACGTACACAGAAATCCGAACAAAATATAAACTTCGATTTTTCATTTTGAAAAAAAAGAAAGAAAGACAATGTGTTCACCCGATGAAGTTTTACGTAGTTGTGTGGTTTGTTTTTACAGGAGGGAGGGGTATACCCTTTGGTGATTATTCCAACAATTAATTACCATAACAACTTACTTGGTAAAAAGCATTGAAGAGCTGTTCATATTACAAAGCATTGTCAGAAACGACCCCTTTGAAGTAACGTAGTTTTAGAGCAAGATGTAATGTTTACCCCCAAAAACTGAATCTGAGAAAGGCTTCACGCATGAAGCCTCTCTCAGGCATCTGAAAGCACACTATTTTATGCAAAAGGGTTTGTTTTTCTTTCATTGTTTTCTGGCAACTTCAATGACCAATTGAGCCCACATTTTCACAGGTTTGTTATTTTGATGCATATATTTTTGGATACACCAAGTGAGGATACTGGTCTTTGACAATTACCAAAAGTTAGTACCTGCCATTAAGGTTGAAGACTTATATTCGATCCAACTACTTATTAATAAATAACACAGCAGCCAAAGTATGTAGAATTGGTAGACGACAGTGAATGTACTCTTTCAATTTACCGATCATTTAAAAAAAAGTGAAATTATTTGTGTCTACTTAAAGGCCCTATACACTATTGGTAAGATCGAAAAACACAAATGTTCACAGATTCACACATAACTTACATGATTTAAAGTAAGTAATGGTAGAAAGGGTTCCTAACAATATTTCTGCCTAAAATGCTATCGTTTCTGAGAAATGAGTAGAACAATAGTTTTTATCACGCGCGACAAAAACTCGATGTTTGAAAAAACAAAAAACACATAAGGTCTCTTTTCACTATTTTCTCGTGACCTCGATGACCAATTGAGCTCAAACTTTCACAGGTTTGTTTGTTCATGCATATATTGAATCACACAAATGGTGGACACTGATTTTGAGCTGTTACCAAAAGTGTACAATACCTTTAAGTCAGTGCCTGTCAGAATGTCTCTTTTAGTCCTACATTGCATAGTCACTTTAACTTAGACAACCATTTAATCATTTCTGCGTACGTGTACCTTAACTGGAAGGCCAGCCTTTCATTTATTCCGCAGCTCATGCTGAATGGGAGTCAATTTGCGGCAATGTTCGCTCAGCTAAGATAACATTTGGCCAGGAAACAACTCTGAATTGAACGGGGGTTGTGTGTGACGGTATCTCTCCATCATTGGAGTGTATATCTATTGCGTGATGAGTAGAGGGCATGGTATAGGGGCGGAGCAGTTGGTCAGTTGGGGAGGGGGTGACGAGTGTTGGTTGAATGGATTCGGAGGGGGGATAGTGAGTATGGTGGTGATAACAGGGGTGAATGCACAACATGCCACGAGGTGGGGAGTTTGGGGGTTGCGAAATACACAAGATGAAACAAAGCCCATTTATGAGTCTGAATCGAAGTTCATGACTCCATGCACTGAACGGGAGGGTTAATTTAAAGACCAGCTTGAACAAAAAAAGGCAACAAGTGATATTTGCTGAACTTCATTTAAAATGTTTTCAATCAGTAAGGAAATTGAGTTCACGTGAGGTTAAACAAATTTTTATTGTAAGAACAACAATCAGTTTGAATACCCTTCTCCGGTGATTTTCAGAAATATTCGCGAAAACCCCGTTACGTCACCACCCATGTTATTACGTTACTTGTGGAAGCTCCGTTTGTATAGCCGCTTTGTCGCAACATGGAGGTATAACAAAGGAACATCCCACAAATGACGTCAAAGTATTGTCATTTTGACGCACGCCGTCAACGGCAGAAGTGTAGCTAGTTTTTCAAAACCTTGAGGTTGGGGCCTAGTTTGTTGATCGATAATTACGAAAAATTAAGAAGTGTGAACTTATAAATTACAATAAGCACATTAAAAACAAGTTTAAAATAGCATTCCCGTGAAAAGGTTTTTCGCTCAAGTAGCTGTTTAATGAAAGGTCGAGTTGAAACACATGTTATTTATTTATTGTTACTTTCAGACGTCATTCCTCAAATAGTTGATATATGGTTTGTATAATTTACTCACTGCTATACAGATTCAGGGCGAAGGTGATAGTACTGTCAATGACAGCATTGATTATTTTGATTAACAGCTACGTCTTAGGTGACATACCCCTCTTGACAACAGTAAAGTCTTTTTCGTCAAAGAGTAGATTTGCAAACATTAACAAGCCTGACAATTTTAGCTCCTTATCCCAACCGAGGCTCGTTGAGATTTAGCAGTAATTTTGGTAATTGTCAAAGGCCATTATTCTCACCTGGTGTATCCCAACATATGCATAAAATAACAAGCCTATGAAAATTTGCGCTCAATTGGTCATCGAAGTTGCAAGAAAGTATTTAAAAAAAACTAAAAAACACCCTTGTTGTATAGAATTAAGTGTACTTTCGGATTCCTGTCTGAGATTCAAATATTTGGGCGAAAAATTACCGCTTTCTTTATAGGCCCTGTACACTATTGGTAAGATCGAAAAACACAAATGTTCAAAGATTCACACATAACTTGCATAATTTAAAGTAAGTAATGGTAGAAAGGGTTCCTTAAAATATTTCTGCCTAAAATGCTATCGTTTCTGAGAAATGAGTAAAACAATAGTTTTTATCACGCGCGATAAATCTCGATGTTTGAAAAAACATAAAACACATAAGGTCTCTTTTCACTATTTTCTCGTGACCTCGATGAGCTGAAACTTTCACAGGTTTGTTTGTTATGCATATTATGTTGAATCACACAAAATGTGGACACTAATTTTGAGCTGTTACCAAAAGTGTACAATACCTTTAAAACTACATTACTTCAAAGTATGTCGTTTCTAACAACGTTTTATTATAATCAACTGAACAGCTCTCCAGTAATCGTTACCAAGTAGGGCCTAAGTTTTTTATAAGAATTAATTTAAACCAAAGGTATACCCTCCCTTGAAAGAGATATCATGATTGATAAATTATAAATCATTCCTCTTTTATAAAGATTTGTGATATCTACAATTTGGAAAGGTTTGCGGTTTCACCTCTGAAAAGAACCGTTGGTTTCAACTCGACGTTTCGATCAGTATGCTCTGATCGTCTTCTGGAGAATTCTCCAGAAGACGATCAGAGCTTCTCCAGAAGACGATCAGAGCATACTGATCGAAACGTCGAGTTGAAACCAACGGTTCTTTTCAGAACCACCCCAACTCATTTAGAGATAGGCCTATTACATGGTGTTACCGCAAACCTTTCCATATCGTATTTCCACCATGCACAGTTTCAAATCCTACATATCTACAATTGTCATTTCGATTTCAACCAGCAATTTTGCATAGCTATGGGCCCAATTTCGTAGAGCTGCTTAAGCACAAAAGGTAGCTAAGCAGAACAAAATTATGCTTACCAGAACAGAGTTACCTGAGCCAAAATACCATGTCACATGTACAATTTGTGACTGGTATCCTGCTCATTTCTGCTAAGCAGAAAATTGTTAAGCAATATTTTCTGCTTAAGCAGCTCTATGAAATTGGGCCCTGGACAAGTTTTGTGCACACTGAATGCTAACACTATAGTAGGCAGTGATTAATTTTTTTTAGTAGCAACTCACACATTTTGTGTATCGTTTTGATATACGTAATACAAGGGAAATCACTCACTGTCATTAATGATTCAAAATGGAATAAATAAGATGTAGATGAAAATAAAACAGCATACCTAACGGTTGCGAGATTTAAAAGCTATGTGAGCTGAGGAACAGTCGGCCCGTGGGGGAAAAAATTAGGCCAAGTTATTACCCATTTCTTTTTATATTCATAGATGAAATACCTCTAGTTAAAATTAGCATAGCATGTCCTGTGACATGTCTTCGGAACCAAGTACGAGCTTTGCATTTTTGGTTGTATTACAAATTCCCAATTTCTGAAGATTGAAGACATTGGATATTCTTCTGAAGTTGGAATGACGGTATCAATCTTATGTGTCTCAAAAGTGCCAGTTGAACATTTCTGTTTAATTAAGGTATGATTCATGATTTTTAAACCGTGGATTGCTGAAAAAGACTTTCGTGAATATGTGGGTTGTCGTGGCCGAGTGCAGCGTTGCGGTCGAGTTGGACGTCATGCATGCATGGCCGAGCATAATGAACCACCAGGGGGAATCCACCGTATTCAACTTATGAGGTTCACAGAACTGGGGTTCGAATCCCGACCTGGCTGATGGTCACAACGCTTGTGTCATTGAGTAGGAAACTTTACCATAATTGCTTTGTCCTTCGGATGTGACGTAAAGCCGTAGGTCAAGTGTACTACAATGCAAAAACTGGGGTGACACCATGGGTGTTGTCACATATAGACACCCAAGAGAGAATCAAAACTAACATCACAGGGTGTTAAAACACTGATGTAATTGTGTTGGCAGAAATTAGTGTTATATTAACACCCTATATGGTGTACATTTTGATTTTTTTTTTCGGTATCTATAGGGCCTATGTGACAACACCTATGGTGTCAAATTTAACACCCCAGTTTTCGCAGTGTAGGATATAGATAGTGTTAGAACACGTTTCGTGGAAGAGTAGTGGTTTACCTCTGTGTATGGTTCATTCCAGGTTTCCTCGGGCTTCCGAGTTAGTCATTAAGTTCGCCTTTGAGGCATTTTTGATTTCATTACACTCGGGCCCAATTTCATAGAACTGCTTAAGCAGAAAGAGATTGCTTAACAATTTGTCTGCTAAGCAGAAATAAGCAGGATACCAGTCACAAGTTATACTTGTGACATGGTAGTTTGGCTGGTAACCTTATTCTGGTAAGCGTAATTTTGTTATGCTTAGCTACTTTTTGTGCTTAAGCAGCTCAATAAAATTGGGCCCAGAAATTAAGTAAGAATCTTATACTTTTCGTTGACTGATACTCGTACAAAACAATTTCCATTTGAGTGAAAAAATGAATGTTTCCTACTAAAATTCAGATCTTTTTTCAATTTGCCAAATAACCCAAAATTCCTGACAAATCAAATGCTGTTCTTATATTAGGTGTGACGTCCTTGGTGAAGTCTTCACAAGTTTATACTTTCTCAAACCTAATGATGCATCGCAGTAAATATTGACTCAAAATTAATACAAATACCGGTCGCTCAACGGAATGTTTCTGCTTGAAAACGTTTGCTTGCATCTTTAAGAAAAATCGTTCATCGTCACCAAGGCAATATCAACATCATCACCTCCGTGTGTTATGATGAAAAAAAGACGTTCTGAAAAGCCAGGCTTTAAAGGTGCCATCACTTGGTAACGTTAAATTTTAACCTTTAAAGGTACACTGCAAAATGTGGGTGTTAAAGTTGACACCATGGGTGTTGTCACATATAAATACCAAAGAGAAGAATAGAAATTTACACCATAGGGTGTTAAAATAACACGAATTTCTCCAAACCAATAACATTGGTGCCGTAATGCATACTGATTAAAAAAAATTTAAAAAAATGCATCAGACTATTTGTCATTACATCCTCACTTTGGTTACATTGATTTTAAATGGGAGAAATACAAGATGGGTGTCCCGTGATAAGTACGGTTTTTGGTCAAAATCTGAAATCGGTGTGTGTTACCGTTTGCGGAACTCGTCACGTGTTCAGGTCAAGGGTTATAGTTCAATGTCTTTAATTTTTCAGGTCAAAGCACGATGGGACAGCACCTTTACAATTTCTCTGCTTTTGACCACAGTTTTGTAGTTTTTTGGGGGGGTTGGTGTTGAACGTTTTGCAATTTGTGACTTGTTTGTTTTATAAGATAAAACAAATTACTGATGGTTGACACTCAATGATCGGATGGCTTCATTGTATTGTTAATTTTCTGTTGTTAACTTCAACGGTAGCGACGAATCAATTTCCCCCCATCAATTCACTCTTGCGTAAAATGAAACGCTGCGTAGCCAAATTACCGCAACAATCTCGGCCTCCGCGTGTCATATTATAGACGTTAATTCAGCCGTCAACGTTTTAATGTGGGATTCTCAGAATCGTTTTCGGTTTGATGGCCGTGCATCTAGAACACACTTCAAGTATCGTTTAGAAGTTAATTCAACCGTCAGTGTTTAATTTGCGCGTCTTGAAATTACTCCTGTGTGATGTGCAAAGTTCTGTGGATTAGGGAGGGGATCAAGTTGTCCGTACCGTAGCCTTGTTGAGTGTTGAGTGTGCCAGGTTTGACCGTGAGGGAGAAAAAACAAGATTGGAAGCTTAATCCGAAATTTTAAGCGCTCTATCCGTCTTACCTTGAATAATAGCTTGAATTTTTAAATGACAACTTTTTTGGCTCACAGCTCAACTCTGTGAATTTAGCATCATATATCATTCGTATCTCAGTCTCATTAAAGTCTTGTCCAATATGACTAAACGAGTTAGCCACACCACGGTAAACTTTGCAACAAAATCACTACAATCGTCAATCTTCCCTTGCAGGTTTTTATCATTCCAAGCGGCCTTCCAGATACTTCCCGGTCAGCACCATTTCAATAAACCATTTTGAGATATGGTGGACACATTATATGACACTGCTATAGGTTTGGGTATTGTCTGTATACACCCAAAGCAAACAGCAGGCCTGGAGTTTTATCTCTGAGAGGGCAAGGCCATTTTCAGTTTGCGAAGGGCACTTCCATTGGAAAATCTTAAATTCTATGGGAAACTTTTGAAGGGGCCACAAGGCCAAGACCAGGGCAACGGAGGCCATGGCATCCGCAGCCTCCGTGTAAATCCAAGCCTGAAACAGTGCACACCTATAGTCTCGACCATAAAAAAGGCATATGTCTTATGAATTATACTTTTAATATTATTTCATGTTAAAGACAATTCGTTTATCAGATATATTGAAATACAGATCCGTGTGGTCAGTTCACAAAAGGGTTGGAAAATGATTATAAATGCTATTTTCTGTTTTGCCCGAGTTTGATCACGTCTATCTTTACGGAAAATAAGAATACGATTGGCTGCAGTGTAAACTATCTTAAATGCAGGGTATACCTTTGGTAATTGCTCACAAAATGAATGACCCTAAAAACTTACTTGGTAAGAAGCGCTGCAGTTGTGGATATTTTATAACATTTTGAGAAACGATTCCCTTCTAAGGAATGAGGTTTTAGAGAAAGGGATTCAAACAAATTTCAATCTGAGAAAGGTTTCATGCATGAAGCGTTTCTCAGATGGTGTATTCCAATTACGGAATATTCTTACTGCGTGGACATAACCGTGTTATATAATATTGTATATATCTTCATTGAAACAATCGAACGGTTCCAAAAACCTAAAGTATACTTTGCTTTTAAGGTCTTACTCAGGATTGGAGAGTTGACAAAATAGTCGCAGACAGTGTTCAACCACATGAAATAACAAACCTGCGAAAATATATGGGCTTACTCCGTTGTGTGAGTCAAGAAAAAATAATTTTAAAAACATGCACAATTTTCAGCATGAAACGCATTGTCCTTAATCAGCTGTTGCGTTTTTTTTTTAAAGGTTTTCAGATACAATTTTTTCGTATTATTATGACTTTATTTCAGAGGGAAATATGGTTCTAGTATGAACTTCATATCAGATGCTTTCAGACTAAAACTAAACAACGATGTTTTTTAATTATATACCAACCCTGTACAATACCTTTAAAGAAAAAAGAAAAAATCAATTTAAATGTTCAAACTGACTGGAAGTTAGCGTCAAGCTTCCGCAGTGACTTCAAGTCCAGTACTCATTTCAACTATACCGTACACTACATTAACTTGAATAGGGTGGTTTTTCCTCGGATGTTAACTTACCGGTTCTCGTCAAATTACCCGTTCCCTGCTTCTCAATATCCATTCTGAGAGCACTTGTTTTATAGATCAATAATTTATTTGTAGGTCTTCTTCCACAGCAAAAGTCTAACTAGAAAAGAAAAGAAATCCACAAGCATGGCTTTGCGTGTCAAGAATAACAACATCTACATGCAAGATGCGTCATGTTTTGGCCAATAGTATATAAATATGGCGGTCGTAAGTGGGAAATTATACCGAATTTAGTGTACGTGTACTATACAATTCCTTCCAAGCTAGGGTGAATAAGAAAATTTCTGCGTTCTTGGTTGAGTGGAATTTATGTTATTAGCCAGAAATAAGAATTACCCAACAGTGCCCTAATAGCATAGACCCATACCCACTCGACGCCACATTGAATTTGGGGTTCTGTTTTCTACACTTCGGACGACAGCGTGCACTTTCATTTATACGTGCTTTTTAATTGGCTATCTCGTTTTGGGAACTGCTGGAAGTACAGTCTTATCGACACCTACTAATGGCAAAACCGGTTATCGGTTTGTACGGACTTTCTGATAAGATGGTAGGGTTGTTTTGCAATCGAATGAACCTCGTATTATAATGACGTTCAGAAAGAATTATTGACAGTGCTTTCAAGCCAAAACCACAAAGTTTGCAGACTGCGATTGGGAAACCGCCACCATCAGTCAACAAGAGAGACTCAAAACCTCCAACACCGAACAAATTTGCACAAGTCTTGCTTCCAACCATTATTATCGTCGTGCGTCAGGAAGCGGGAAGTGAAGAAACTGTTGCGGGAAAAAGGGTCGTAAGCAATTACTGTCAAAAATTAGGTTTCAAGAGAAATCGTGAGTGTGAAAGTTTGGTCGTTTTTATGCGTTTATATCAGTGATTGTTAATAAGTTCAATTCCTCCTTGGAATGGAAAAACATGTCTCAGAAGTAATTCTATAGCAACAAATAATATACAGCAGTCATGCCCTACTTTTTTTCAAAAGAGCAATTTTTTTGCTTGTGACCTTCCTGGGTAAAAAAAACATCATACTTTGTCTTTCCGGAAGAGGTCGTAAAACCTTCTGACTTTCTTCCGGGCACACAGCGATTTCTTAGTTCTCCATTTAGTTTCAACACTGTGGAGTGCATATCACTTTCAGGAAAAAATGTATTTATGTCTCTGGATGATTTTGATGCTCTCAATGGATTACGGGCCCGTTAATCGTTAACAATAAGTTACGAAACATCAGTTCAACATACGTAGTTTCTTTTCATTTTGGTTTACCTGGCTTTTACTCGAGTTATCAGTTACTACTGTGACATTCATCAGTCATAAGTTTTACTAACTTACGTTTATCAGCTAATTCATTGTATCAGTTAGCAGTAACTTATACTAACCAATTATCGGCTACTGACTTACAAGTATCAGTTAAAAACTATAATTATTAATATACTAACTTAAAGTTATAAACAAGAGAATTTTAGATACCTTTTTGGAAGTGCAGCGACGTAGCTGATGAAATTTGATGAAAACCAATATTAGTCTACACATGCTGCTAGTTACCAGTTACTAACTTATCAGCAGTCACTAACTTTTTTATCAGTTATTTGTTACTGACTAGTTATAGTTTTACAACATAACCAACGGTTTACACGGATAGACAATCGGATTTTAAAACTCAACCCCGTCATCCAAATTTCAAGAAAATATTAAATTAAAAGGGTTTCATAAACGATGTGGACAGACAGGTGGGTTTTTTTTCTGCCCAAAAAAGTCCATACGCTATAATGCTTTCTCTCGTAGTGATTTTTGATAGTAATCGTTTCTCACACGTCATGTAAACCGTAAAACAGTACTATTAATAAGAGTGAATGGAACCCTAAGTCCAAGCTTAGGTCAGATCCTAAGTATTTGATAATTTTCATAGAATCTTTAACTGCTTCTTTGATAATCTCTTCATTACCGGAAGAATGTCAATATCCGCAATGTGGCATAAAGGTGTTGACGAACCGCGTGCTAGATTTGGCGGTTCAATCATTTCGCTCAGTCCCAACGAGGTCGAGCGCAGGGAAAATTCTACTTGGGCGAGCGGAGTATGGCGAATAATAAGCGTGCGTTTAGCGTGGACAGACTCTATTCAATAACACCTTTAGGTAGGTGTTGTAGTGGCTTCATTTTCAAAGTCGATATCGTAATCACAATGCAGCAAGTTGTGCCGAATTGCGGCGCGGCATTTTCGCACGTGTAGCTCGTGTCTCCTTTGAGTTGCACACATCACACATTTTTATGATAACCCTGTTTCACATCGATTCTAAAGCAAAATTCACTGTCATGCTCTACGTGTCCAGAGGGACATCAAATTCTCACCGCTTTGTGACCGTTTAAAGTCACTCGCAACAACTTAAAACATTTATAGTAGGCCTACACGGTACGGTTCGAGATGTCATGCCTAAACACATATTGTGACATCTCTCTTCAAATTCGATCGATGCAAAAGTAAAATTCACTGTCATTTTTCCGTGTTTTGTGGCATTTTGTTTTGACTGATTGCCTCTCCACATTTAAATAGGTGTTTAGACGTGTTGATTGTCTGTTGTAACTGTCCAACACGATGGTATCTCTTTTTTTACATCCCGCGTGAGCAAATCAATAACAAGGAGTGAGCGCGGGAGCATCAGCTGAACGGACTATACATACCGGCCAATCTCGCCGATCACCCCCACAGCATTAGCAGAGGGCTAGAGGGTCGAAGACGTGATCAGACGTAGTTGGATATGCATTATTAGCACTATCATTTTGACGGGGTTAATTTTGCGTCGGCAGTAAGGTCTATCACCCTTGGCTGAAATAGACATTCGACGAAGTCCGTGTGGGACTATACATTACTGCTACAGCTCCGAGAGCTACAGGAAAGCTTTCAAAAAGTGGGGTATGCATTCGTAAATTGATACTTGAATGTGGCACGAACTCAGGCTACACTTTAATATAGTTTAGTCTGAATTGAAGTGCTAATCCATTTGTGGAAGGGACAGCCGTATTTCCTTATAAAACACTTACAAGTGCTAACGCATTATTACATATGTTTGTTTGCCTTACAGCGGTCGTTTTTAGAAAGGGTCGAGTTTGAGTTGGAGGAACTGGGTTGTCTTTTGGAGTTGAACAGTGATCTTGTCACTTGGGATAGGTAGCTGAGTTAGATCGGATGGATGGAAGGTATCTGGCAGCTGCTGTGATTTCCCTAGCGAGTGATAGCCACGAATACAACATTAAATCATGAGTGAAATGCGCGGATCCAAATGTGACCGAAGAACTTGCTTCAGTTAAACAACCACACTTCAACAAGGCGACAACCAACCAACCAACATCAGCAAGACTTTCATTTTGCAGTGTTAAGAATTAAGCCACTTGACAATGGCAACTGTTTCGAGTGGACTAGAGTATGCCATTTTGAACGATGATAACCCAAATTCAACCGGATTTGATAACTTTTCCACCACGGCTGAGCCGTACTACACGCCGCCGTCCTACAAGGTTGAAGCGGCAGTTTTTGCGGCCAAAGTGATCTCGGTGGGTTTGATCATCCTGTTGACGGTGGTGGGCAACACCATTGTGATAACAATCATACTCTCCAATAAGCATATGAGAACCACAACATACTTCTACCTGGCAAATTTGGCAGTGGCTGATATCACTATTGCGTTGATATCAGAATGGACGTGGCTGGTCAACCACTTGATGTCTGTCTGGGTGTTTGGATCAGCCATGTGCAAGATGTCCGCGCTAGTTCAAGGTGAGTAGTAAGTTGCCCTTTAAACCCAGGCCTTAGCTCCGTCAATAGACCTTTATCATGGTGTGGCCATCTTGTTTTTACTTCCATCCAACTCACTGTAACCAGACCGAGGCTGGAAGAAAAAATAGTCTGGTTCCATGTTTGTGCAATGAATATCAGCATTCATTACTGTTATTGGAAGCAGGGAACATGACTAAGATGGTGGCAGCATGATAAAGGTCTATTGTTTTGGAAGTGCTTTCGGTACAGCTATAGGGCTTCAAGATCAAGCCTAAGCCATGGTTTCGTAAAGGGTCTATGACTGTGAAGATTGGATTGGCTATGGCTTCGACTAGACGAAGTAGCTAAAAGCTGTAAGCCAATCTGTATCATGCCACCACCTTCTCTGTCAAGTTTGCTGTGTTTAAAGGCACTGAACACGTTTGGTAATTGTCAAAGACCAATATTTTCACTTGGTGTATCCCAACATATGCATCAAATAACAAGCCTGTGAAAATTTGGGCTCAATTGGTCATCGAAGTTGCAAAAAAATGTTGAAAGAAAAAACACCCTTGTTGTACAAACTTGTGTGCTTTCAGATAGGAATAAAAGGCTTCTTGCAAGAAGTATTTTATTATTTGAGTGATAAATTACCTCTTTCTCAAAAACTACGTTACTTCAGAGGGAGTCGTTTCTCACAATGTTTTATACTATCAATAGCTCTCCGTTGCTCGTTACCAAGTAAGTTTTTATGCTAATATATATTTTGAGTAATTACCAAACGTGCACAGTGCCTTTAAGACGTAACTATAACTAGTAAACTTGCGGGTACAACCATGTGTAAATCTTTTGTGGGAGGAGTGTTGGCTCTAAAAGGAGCCCGTGTTTTAATCATAATGGTGTACCAATTTCTATCGTAGGGCATAGAGTACAGACTTGTCTTTCACCCAGATTAATTTTGGTTAAATTGAATTGGATGAAAGGCAACATGGATGCACCACGATAAGGGTTTACACTTTTGTTTTTAAAATTATGAATGCCGTGTTGAAATTAAAAACATTGAAAAATAGGGAGACCGCCAACATAGGGCTAGATTTATAGACAGCTCAGTTGATAGAGTGCCGGCACATTATTTTTTCTTTGATCCATCCAATTTAAAAAAAAAATAATTAAAGTCGGTTTCCCTGGCGGTTTATTACTTGATATTTGAAATTAAAAGCAGTGAGTTTCTCACAGCCATTGGTAAAAAAACCCCGTTATTTAAGGCAATTAACACACTAAAGGTCATGCGACACACGAGGAAATTTACATCAGAAAATCAGTTGAAGATAATCACGCAGCAGAAAACACATTCACATATCACATGTTCACAAAGTTTTCTTTGGGATATTAGGGCAGAAATGAAGTGTTCAACCGTGCAGTTGCAGCTGATTGCTTCTAAATTGCCTCTATAAAGTTGCCTCGTATATATAACACAATGTTTGTTTGGTTCCCCCACAAACAAATGGACGATCATTACGTTAATAGTCTCTACATTAAAGTGACCCGACTATTAATCATGGGCGGTCCCGGTTGAAAATCACGTGTTACAACAGGTTGGAGGGGTACCAGGTAATTATTGCCTTTTATGGGTTTTGAGGCATTGCATAGGTCAATGTATATATTCAGTTTGCGGTAACACCATCAGCTGAACACCATGTGTATACATCTACTCAGATGTGCAGATTCATCTATGAGAACTTGTCTTGCTTTTCATTCTACTGCCGTGGAGAAGATTTCGGAATTCGAGAGACTACTTAAAATAACTATCCTGCTTATTAACTACTACCGGGGGAGGGGGAGGGGAAGGGGGTTAGGAATTTACCTGGGACTACTCTTTCCCTGCCTCATTAGACACGCGGGTTCGAACCCG
The DNA here is from genome assembly GCA_021014325.1 of Plazaster borealis. Lineage (NCBI taxonomy): Eukaryota > Metazoa > Echinodermata > Asteroidea > Forcipulatida > Labidiasteridae > Plazaster > Plazaster borealis. The sequence goes on along the minus strand of CM037468.1, from coordinate 13,940,478 downwards.
ACTTGACCAACGCATGCGTTGGGTGCCATAGCCCCTGAACACCACGCCATCATAGTTTGCCTTGGCATATTTTTCTACAATCTTCCAAGCTTTCTTACTGCTTCGTTGATTAAAATAAACAAAATCTAGATTTCAACGTTAACTCTCATGAAACTGACATAAAATAAACTGATATTATTGTTGTTTTCTCCGAACTTTCTCCCGAGATTTTTAACGAAAGCTGTGTCAGATACACAAACAATGTACTTTTCTTTGTGCACAAATATAAATAACAAGATGAATAACAAGATGTTGATATCACCTTGATTAGAATTACCCATTCTTTACCTATACGTCATTATGGCAAAAACACCAAATACTGAAAAGATACTTTTTGAATGGATGGACAGAAAGCAGGTCGTGAGTACAGAACACATTTCAGCCATGGGCGAGTTTGATCAGAGGGGCTGTAGTTTCAATAAAACACTGCCATTTCAGCCGCTGATCGTGCTTAATTTAATAATATTGACAATCCCCTTGAAGGCCTTTTCTGGAAGTCCTTGATGGAGAGGCTTCTCAAGACGAGGCCGAATAACAGAAAACAGCATATATAAAAAGCTAAAAAGGGGGATAGGAGAAACAAGAATATTATTAATGCCACCTTTTCGAAAACCGAATGCCATAAGCAGTAACTTAGTTGCCACTAAAAGATACACTGTAACGTGGCCTTGGGGTCGAGCGAGAATCATGTGGTGAGAGTGAGCTTGTTGGGGGGGGGGGGGGTGGGGGCTTTCAAGAAGCAGATCTTCACTAGGCACGGTGTAGCCCTCTAGCATAGGCTATATCGTATTGTATGTGGGTCGCTGCGCGGAAGCTGGAAGTACATACATTATAAAGCAATGGTATGTGAAAAAGACTCCCTAACTAATTTTCACTTCTAGCCTCATTTTGGTTGAGTGGAAGAAAAACCGGATAGGAGGATCACCATCTTGTAATCGAAAGAACCCAGGTTTAAAGAGAGGGTATATCTTTGGTAATCACTCCAACAATTAATGACCATAAAAACTGAATTGCAAGTGACAATGTACACTGTTAAAACTGTCCATAAATTTACGGACTCCGTAAAGTGAAATATTCCGTATTTTCGCCGTAAATTTACGGACTTTCCATAAATGTAATGCTAATAAGCGTAATTACAATCAACCACATTTGCCCAAACACCTACACATAATATAGTACATGTAAGTACATAATTGTTATTTCACCCACAACCGTGTACACATGTACAAACTCATGTTAAGGGTTTTTTATTTTACGGAATTAAAAAACTTTTCCGGTAATAGAGCTGCCAGAAAAAAAGAAATTGCTGCAGGAATACGGAACGCTATTTTTTTGTGGGTGAAATAACAATATGTACTTACATGTACTATATTATGTGTAGGTGTTTGGGCAAATGTGGTTGATTGTAATTACGCTTATTAGCATAATTAATATTTACATTTACGGAAAGTCCGTAAAATTACGGCGAAAATACGGAATATTTCACTTTACAGAGTCCGTAAATTTACGGACAGTTTTAACAGTGTACGAACCCGCATATCAAGTATAAATTTACTCCAAAGAATAATGACCATAAAAACTTACTTGTATAAATCATGGTTAGAAACGACACCCTTTCGAAGTAATGTAGTAGTATAAGAGAAAGAGGAATGTTTTCACCCCAAAATTTGAATCTGAGAAAGGCTTCAGGCCTGAAGCCTTTCTCGAGCGTCTGAAAGCACACAATTTTGTGCAACAAGGGTTGTTTTTTCTCTCCTTATTTTCTTGCAACTTCGATGACCAATTGAGCCCAATTTTCACAGGTTCGTTATTTCATGCATATGTTGGGATACACCAAGTGAGGATACTGGTCTTTGACAATTACCAAAAGTATACGCTGCCTTTAAGAAATGATTTAAGACTCATGTGACTTTTAGCTCATTTTGTAAAAATCCTACCTTTAAAGATAACACATGAAACAAAGATAGACGGCAGTTTAATGATAACAGTATCGAGTTTTGTTAGGAAACATTGCCACGTTCAAAGACTTGACTTTCTGCAATGAATTCAGTGAACATTACACGCCATCCCTCCATGCAGTTCCGTCGTTAAATAAAGTTAAACAGTATAAGGTTTCTCCCACTCATTTACCTTCTGGCCGGCTGTGTTGATACGAAGCGTTTTGCTAAACTCACACTAAGCTTATATCCGTTGGCTGGGTAACCAACTAAACTCAACAAGCTTAAAGGCACTGAACACGTTTGGAAATTGTCAAAGACCAGTGTTCTCACTTGGTGCCCAACATATGCATTAAATAACAAGCCTGTGAAAATTGGGGCTCAATTGGTCATCGAAGTTGCAAGAAAATGATGAAAGAAAAAAACACTCTTGTTGTACAAATTTGTGTGCTTTCAGATAAGAATAAAAACTTCTTGCAAGAAGTTTTTTTTGTTAATTTAGTGAGAAACTACCTCTTTCTCAAAAACTACGTTACTCAGAGGGAGTCGTTTCCTACAATGTTTTATACTCATAAACAGCTCTCTGTTGCTTGTTACCAAGTCAGTTTTTATGCTAATACTTGTTTTGAGTCATTACCAAACGAGTACGATACCTTTAAAATCAAGACAAAAAAACAAACTTTATTGCGACTTGACTTGGTTGTGTGTGGTATCACGGAGGAAACTTACAGTATAGATACAAAGGCGCCCCATGAGATGGTTGGATATACCACGCGTAGTGTTTCAACTATCCTAGAATTTCAAGAAATTTACATCCGCGGAATTGTCAAGGGGGAACCTGTTATGTAGACGGGTAACAATCAGACGACATTTATATTTTAAGTAGTTCCACATAGTACGCAAATATAGCGATTATGTTGTTTTCGGAAAGCAAGTCTTAAATGATTGATATGGAACACAACACCCGCTAAAATATTACCCGTGATTGATAGTGTAACGTGGGAAATAATTGCGGGTTTGATATGTGCCTCCCTGATTAAACTAAACTGTTGATGAGCGTGTGCCGGAGTGTATTCATCGATGAAACAATAATGATGTAAAGGAAGCTAGCGTTTACTAGTATGCTAAAAACTCATTTGTACTGACTGACAATGGTTGAAGTACAATCAATCTAGCTCGTATAGATAATGTGAGAGGCAAGTCTCTGATGTATGGAGCCACTAGGGCAAGACAGCAAGTCGGGATGAACGATGAAAAATGAGAGTCAGTACAAGAATAACCTTGAAGGAGAATTTGGGGATGTTTTATAAAGGGTTTCTTGGGGTCGATTTCACAAAACTCTTCCTAACTTAGAACTAGTCCTATATAGGCAATGCTAAGAGGAAGGACTAGAGTCTTAAGTTAAGACCAGTTACTGGTCCTAACTTCAGATAAGACTAGTCTTTAGGACTAGTCCTAGGCAATGCTAAGAGATAGGACTAGTCTTAAGTTAAGACCAGTTACTGGTCCTAACTTCAGATAAGACTAGTCTTATCTCTTTGTGAAATCGGCCCCTGGAGGTGGGGTATAGTCTAGATTTAGAAATGATGTCACAGAGAACGTACATAAGATCAGTGACATCCTAAAATAAGGTTGGATGACGTAATAGTCAACAGGGGAGTAATGGTCAGTACTGAGGGGGCCATTGATTTACAGTATAGATACAAAGGCGCCCCATGAGAGATGGTTGGATATACCACGCGTAATAGTGTTTCAACTATCCCAGAATTTGAAGAAATTTACATCCGTGTAATTGTCAAGGGGAACTTGTTCTGTAGACGGGTAACAATCGAACGACATTTTTATTTCAAGTGGTTCTACATAGTACGCAAATATAGCGATTATGTTGTTTTTCGGAAAGCGAGTCTTGACTGATTGATATGGAACACAACACCCGATAAAACATTACCCGTGATTGATAGTGTAACGTGGGAAATAATTGCGGGTTTGATATGTGCCTCCCTGATTAAACTAAACTGTTGATGAGCGTGTGTTAGAGTGTGTTCATCAATGAAACAATAATGATGTAAAGGAAGCTAGCGCTTAACTCATTTATATTGAGTGACAATGGTTGCAAGTACAATCAATCTAGCTCGTATTGATAATGTGAGAGGCAAGTCTCTGATGTATGGAGCCACTATAGGGCAAGACAGCAAGTCGGGATGAACGATGAAAAATGAGAGTCAGAATAAGAAAAATCTTGAAGGAAAATTTGGGGATGTTATAAATGGTTTCTTGGGGTCGATTTCACCAAACTCTTCATAAACTTAGGACTAGTCCTATAGGCAATGCTAAGAGATAGGACTAGTCTTAAGTTAAGACCAGTTACTGGTCCTAACTTCAGATAAGACTAGTCTTTAGGACTAGTCCTAGGCAATGCAAAGAGATAGGACTAGTCTTAAGTTAAGACCAGGTACTGGTCCTAAATTCAGATAAGACTAGTCTTGTCTTTTTGTGAAATCGGCCCCTGGAGGTGGGGTAGGTCTAGATTTAGAAATGATGTCCCAGAGAACATACATATAGATCAGTGACATTATTTCCTAGAATAAGGTTGGATGACGTTAAGGTCAACAGAGGAGTAATGGTCAGTGCTGAGGGGCCCTTATGGTCATAGCCTATAAAAATATGTGTGTGGTGTGTTGAATGAGAAATGGAAGTGACCCTTGAAATGACATGTTGTGATTATTGTGGGAATAGTGAATTTTACAATAGTTTCAATCTATCTGGTATTCAAAACACGGATTATTTATCTAACGTGTCAACCAAAAGTAATTTTCAATTTCAGCGGAAGGTATGAGCGTGACATTATAGTTCATAGCCCGATTTTCGCCAAAAGAAACTGATTTTAGATTGATTTCTTTCTCTGAACGAATTTGGACAGAATATGATGCTGTTTCAAAACGAAAAACATATCAAAAGCTTTCGAATATGCCACCGATTATGCACATATGTAACATGCCACATTGTTTGTACATTGTTTGTACATGGCTGATGGACGTTAGCTACTGTCGGGATCCCGGGAATTTATATATTTTTTTAAATAATAATATTAAAGGTACGTTTGGTAATGACTCAAAACAAATATTAGCATAAAAACTTACTTGGTAACAAGCAATGGAGAGCTGTTGATAGTATAAAACATTGTAGGAAACGACTCCCTCTGAAGTAACGTAGTTTTTGAGAAAGAGGTAATTTCTCACTAAAATAATACAAACTTCTTGCAAGAAGTTTTGATTCCTATCTGAAAGCACACAAATTTGTACAACAAGGGTGTTTTTTCTTTCATCATTTTCTTGCAACTTCGATGACCAATTGAGCCCAAATTTTCACAGGCTTGTTATTTTATGCATATGTTGGGATACACCAAGTGAGAACACTGGTCTTTGACAATTACCAAACGTGTTCAGTGCCTTTATCAATAATACCGGGGTCCTTTATAGTGCACACATCTAAAAATAGACCATGCTCAAGGCGTATCATCAAAGAGAAACATTTTAAAGACTCAGGTTTTTGCAATTTTCGAATTATTTAATCGACGTACTATTTATCATTGGGCGATTTTTATTATTTATGTTTAAACAAAAAAAATTGTGCAATACCTTACACGAAAGCTTATAACTTTTTCGAATCTATATATAGAATCAGCTATTTAACATTTAAATCTGAATGTTGGGGTCAAATTGGCCAAAAATTCGAACCTAGAATCTTTAAGGCAGTATACTAATAAAATAGTGGGTTTGATCGAAGACATGAATTAACGCCCAACTCACCGAATATTCATTCCTCGGTCCTCCAAAATCAACCGGCTACACTCTTAAAACTCCCGGGTCAGAATTGACCCGGTTCCGGGGGGGGGCCTGATCCGGAGTCTGTATGAAAATGACCCATAAATGGCTCAAACTGACGCAGAATCTGACACAAATTCAATTTTTTTCAACCAGTTTCCGGGTCAACCTGACCCACAATAGGGTCAGACTCCTTCCTCAATCCTCCAAAATCCTCATGCATCTCCATCAGCCAATCTTCCCCAATTCTCCATAATCATCCACACTTGATTATGCATTTGCCCTCACAATCCTCCATAATCATCAAAATGGTAAATTTGCAAGCGTGCCCCAATCTTCCAAATTCATCCAAATCTTCAGGCTTGGAGGAATTCCCGTTCTGAAATACCACAGAATCCGCTCGTATACACGGTTCTCATTCCAGTTTGCAAAACCGATAATCGTTTAAAATCCGATAGTCTTCAGTCTTCTGACTGTGACTATAGAGCACGCTATAGTCGTAACGTCGAGACCAATTAAGAACTCACTCCGCGGCAGTGAAGTTAATAACGAGAAGTCCCCTCGATCCACCTCGATCCACTAATAAGCGAAAGAAGTAGGCTATTTAGTCCTGGCCGATTTCCTACCTCCCGCCCAATTTTATAAGCAGGCGATTTCTTTTCAGAACTAAGTAGTTTCCCGAATTCCGAAATCTACTCCGTGGTAGTAGAATAAATAGCAAGCATGCTCTCAAAGAACAAATCTACACAGCAAATGGTGAGGTAAAGTATATTCAGTTTGCGGTAACATTATATCTAATATGTTACCGCAAACTGAATATACATTACCTCACCATGCAATGCCCCAAATCCCATAAAACCGATAATATTAACGAACTTGCATAACAAAATGCAATTAACGAAGCATTTAAAAGAAATTCGAAAACGTGTCCACCTAATTTGTTAATATTTTCGCAGTCTGTTCGCAGGCCCGCGAGAACACATTTTTGCAAGGGAGTGTTGGTTTTTTCAAAGACAATTGGCGAGCGCGGAGTGTAAGGCCATAACGGCGTGGGGTTCGGGGCCCACTTAAGGGTCCCGGAAACTTTTGGTTCCTAGATGCTCTGGCGTGAATCAGAGCCATAGTATGATTTGTTTTAATTTTAAGATATGACATGCTACACGTATTTATACATGTTTTACCTTTTCGAAGTTTTCCGTTCAGGTAAGGCTGAATATATGAAACATGTTAACTAAAAGAAGGGCGTGCTATGGTATGTTCCAGCACCCCCATCCAAAAAGTTGGGGTGCTGCAGCACCCACAGCACCCCCCCCCCACACACACACACGTTTGTGAATCCCGCTAATCGAGGACTTCTCTTTGTTCTCCCATTGTTTGGACATAGTTTTTTTTTTAGCAACGTCCCCGTTTGGTTTGTACACGAAAACGAAGCGAGGACGTCCTCGCTCTAAACACCCGGATCCCTTTTGTTAAAGTCCTCGGTTTCAACGGATAGGCACGCTCATACACACACACACACACGTTTGTGAATCCCGCTAATCGAGGACTTCTCTTTGTTCTCCCATTGTTTGGACATATTTTTTTTAGCGACTTCCCCATCGGGTTTGTACACGAAAACGAAGCGAGGACGTCCTCGCTCTGTCAAACACCCGGATCCCTTTTGTTAAAGTCCTCGGTTTCAACGGATAGACACGCTCACACACACACCCGTGTGTAAACACCGGCAATCGTGGACCCTCCTTTGTTTAACTCTTTGTGATAGCAACCGTGGATCTTAATGTTTTCCTTTGTGATAGTAACCGTGGACCTATTATCCATTTTGTTGTAGGTCCACGGTTTTAATGTGGATACCTACCCACACACCCTCTTGCGGGCCTGGCTGTTCGTATATTTTCTTTACCAAAAGGTCTTTCAAGATTATTGATGTAACTGACCTTTAAAACAAAACGTAATCATCTGGCGTATCCCGATTCTATCTCGGAAAAAAAATCTGATTTTGTCAAAAGCTATCAAATTTAATTTCAATGCATGACAAATGGGGGAGGGGGACTTAAGTGCTTAATAGTATGGTTACTTCCTCTCCGAGTGTGTAAAATCATTCATGGCTAGGATTTAAATATCAAATACCGGAATAAAGTGGGAGGCACATTATGTGATATAGGCATAGCAACAACTGACGTTTCATCTGACACAAGGGATGGACGTCAAGCGGTCGTTCACCTTATAATAATAATAATAATATTAATAATATTAATAATAACAATAATAGTAATAATATCGACTCTTATATACTGCAATTCCAAAGTATGACCATTGCGCTTCAAACATTATCACCCCCTGGTCACTGGGCCATATATTTCATTTCTTAAACCATCTCAGCTCCCTGGGGAGTATACGGCCTGTGCTGCCAAGAAATGTAGCGCACTAAGCTAAATCAATCACAAGAACCATCTCTGCCCACACAGGTACCCATTTACCCCTGGGTGATGAAAAGCAATTATAGTTAAGTGTCCTGCTCAATGACACAAGTGTAGCGGCCGGGTTTCGAACCCACACCCTAACTCAGCAACCAGAACTTGAGTCCGATGCACTAAACCACTCGGCCACGTCACGCGTTGAGGCCGCTGCTTTAATAACGGCGTATAATAATTTGCTGATTCTCAACAAAACAAAGTGATGATGACACCATTTCCAAGATCCTTTCTAGGTTGAATCTATTGAACTATAAAAAACAACGAACCCTAATTTATAAAATTCATTAATTTTGTTAAACAGAGGTTTCACAAGGTCATTTTTTCTCCAGTGGAGCGTAGGACATTTAGTCTCATGTTTAAGAACGTAGGTTTATGCCAACATGTCACTTTTAATATTACAAACAACAATTGACAACACATCACATGGTCAACGTATTGGTTTAAAACCTCTTCTCGAAAGATCTGCTCTATTTTACAGTCATCACCAACTGCACGTTACATCGGAAATGACAGCACATGTCAGGTATCTCTGGATCCGGTGTTTGTTTCAACACAAAACGAGACTCGCCGGCTGGTGCCTCTAAATGATACGTTTGATGCAAAATGACAACTTGTCACTGCCCAATACATCTTCTTTACCCCCTTGGTTTAAAGGTATCGTACACGTTTGGTAATGACTCAAAACAAATATTAGCATAAAAACTTACTTGGTAACAAGCAACGGAGAGCTGTTGATAGTATAAAACATTGTAGGAAACGACTCCCTCTGAAGTAACGTAGTTTTTGAGAAAGAGGTAATTTATCACTAAAATATTAAAAACTTCTTGCAAGAATTGTTATTCCTATCTGAAAGCACACAAATTTGTACAACAAGGGTGTTTTTTCTTTCATCATTTTCTTGCAACTTCGATGACCAATTGAGCCGATATTTTCACAGGCTTGTTATTTTATGCATGTTGGGATACACCAAGTGAGAACACTGGTCTTTGACAATTTCCAAACGTGTTCAGTGCCTTTAAGACAGATGATATGTATTTTTTAAAGGCACAATAAGATTGGTAATCAAATAGTCAGAAGTTTCTTAATCTACAAGTTTAATTTATATATCAGTGATACCAACACCAAAAGCCTTCAGGAATTGTTTTTCTACTAACATACCACAACGTCTGAGGAATGATTTCCCAATTACGCGGTTTAGATTTCGAATTGCATTTAACTATACACAAGGGACGTTGCTTATAGGATGTCGCTATAGTAAAGTTAGAATAATATTATTTCCCATTAATGTTCGCAAGAGAATCCACGAGGGATGCGGTCGTTCTCAAATATTGCAGAGATTTTGTTTCTGTGGTGACAGAGTGGTGATACAGTCACATTCTGATGTCTCTATTTAGGACGTAAATTCCCGGGGGAAGAAAATGTTACTTTCTATTCATAAGCACGGGTGGAGAAAACTCGAATCTGTTCAGGGTTACTGAACCTGTATTAGATAGCGGAAATCCTCAACCCAGAAACAAAAAGCAGCACATTATTTTCTAAACATTGAAGTAACAGTGTAGATCAATGATAGCGTGTATTCGAGATGCAATCAATAGTGCAAACTTAAACCCTCGTAAATATTTGTCGTGTCTACTCAGCGCTTGCTCAGAAAAAGGGTGGGGACGAAAGAGTCAAGCGGAGTATATAGCGGGCAAGGGAGTGGGATGCCGTAGGGGTCTCTGGTGCGATTCTTACGATCGGTGTGGCCTGCCTGGATTGGGTGTCATATCGTATATCACGGGGCAAGGGAGCTGACATTAATTGAAAGCTCAACATGAAAGGAAACTGGGCCGTACGGTTCACGTTGCACAATACCCTCTCTCTCCATATGAATGAAAACCTCTGATATTAAGACCATTTTTTGAGCTTTTTTTTAAAAAGTCATTGGTGGTAACTGACAGGACAATCAGTCAATTACAAAGTCGGAACAAAAGAAAAAGCCAACAATGCCCGAATACAATTTAATACAAAAATAGGCAATCTTCGTAAACAATCAACAATGACAGGGCCACAATAATTCAAATATATCAATCAGAAGGTATTGATCTGGCGTTTTTTATTTGATCTGCACAGCATAAAGCTTAGACCCAAACTATTTTATATTCACACGTTTGTTTTCAAAATAAATATGCCAGTCTTTATGCCTGAGTTTTTTAACAGTCATATGGTTGAACCATTTTAAATTGGTTGAACCAATTTAAATTGTAGCACGTGTCAAAGTCGGAACAAAAGAAAAGTTAACAATGCCTGAATACAAAGATATTAAGATTAACATAGACGGCAACCTTAATAAACAAAAAACAATCGCAGGCCAAAAAAAATACCGATAAACGTAATGCTCCAGAACTTGATGGCCGCGACATACGGCTACGGCCGTTGGATGCAACGACAACTTTTGAGAATAGGAGTTTTTGGCGTTCCAGCCATAGCCACTGTCAACACCATGAATTCGGATACGGCCTAATACTCACAGATAACACTCACTCACACTCGAATACTACCCTGCGGACTGGAGTACAAATACTCGTATTCGAGTACTAATACTCGTATTCGAGTACTAATACTCCCCCTCGAGTACTCATACTCATACTCGAGATATACTCGTATTCGAGTACTTATACTCGTATTCAAGTACTAATACTCGTATTCGAGTACTCATACTCGTATTCAAGTACTCATACTCGTACTCGAGTACTCATACTACAGTACTAACACTTGTATTCGAGTATTAATACTCGTATTCGAGTAATAATACTCGTATTCGAGTACTCATACTCGTACTCATACTCGAGTACTAACACTTGTATTCGAGTACTAATACTCGTATTCGAGTACTATTAATCGTACTCGAGTACTAATACTCGTATTCGAGTACTTATACTCGTATTCGAGTATAAGTACTCGAACTCGAGTACTAACACTCGTATTTGAGTACTAATACCCGTATTCGAGTACCAATACTCATATTTGAGTAATTATAGTACTCAGAACTCAGGTAGACAATGATACAGACAGCCGTGTTAGTCTAACTAATTAAATAAAAAAACTGCATGAGCTTTGAGGAAGAAGTTGTTGCTACGAAAGCTCATGCAGTTTTGTATGTAAATCGTTAGTCTATAAGTGCTTTACCACTATCTCCCTTGTTAAAACTCAGGTACTATACGTTTCTGTTCCCGTAGATTTGTACAAAACCAGTGGAGGGTGCCTGAACTGCTGAATTTGTAATGAGGTTTACAGGGTGACCCTAACCCCCTATGATAATGAGCTTCTGCAGTGTGTTTATTGAAGGTGTGATGGGGGTGACCCCAAAGACTGAATCTTTTTTAATTTCCTGGGCGGAATTATGAAAAAAAGGCAAAAAACTGCAAAAAACAGGTACAGACTGTAACCAGCTCTTTTTCCGGTCGGTTTTAAAGGCCCAATCGTATACTCGTACTCGTGAATCTGTACGCAACTACACAAGTTGGGGTTGAAGTACCTAGTCTAGTACCTTTACTGGGCTGTAGTACTCGAGCTAACTCTGCTTTAATTCAATTGTATCCCTCGTATTTGTTCAATTACCAAATGGATATAATTTATACAATAACAAACCATTCTTGATTTTACTGCACATCATAGTCATACCGGTACTCATTTACTTTCTTGTATTTTGGTTATTCTGTTTATACTTCTTGTTAAGTGCTGTTGTGATACAGTTTATTGTAATAGCGCTATATAAATGTTTTTGTATTGTTGTATTGTATTGATCGTACCATTACACAGACACAGGTGACTGTACTCAACTAAGTCAATACAGTGTGCTGACCAGTCTGGCCAATTTGATAAAGGGATATCGATCAAATCCACGTGGAATTTTTATGAGTTGGGTTACAATTTGAGCAGATATTACATCATTCTTTTTCCCCGGCTTTTTCTGCAGGCGTTTCGGTGCACGTCAGTATTCTGACGTTGACGGTCGTCGCCGGGGACCGGTACTTTGCCATCTTACATCCGCTGAAATCTCGCGTGATTAAGAGGAACGCGGGACTTGTCATTGGTAAGAGAATAAAAAATATTAGCCTTGGTTGGGACAGACAGACTTAAGGCTTTCATTACGTATACAAATACATGGATTGGTGCAACGATTTCGCCTACTTTCTAATAAAGTGTTGTGTTATTTTTATATATATATATTTATATACGGATTGACCTAATGTATGGCACCTGTTCCTTCGCCAATTTGAAAGCTTTGAATAATAACTTTTCTGTTGGATGAGTGGTAAAAAGTTTACAAAATAAGCGGGTCTGGGTTCAACTCCCGACTCCCTCCGGGCGATAGCGTTGAAGTCCACACCGGGGAAAAAGGTGTGTGCCTTCACAACAAGAAAACAACTAAATCGCTTCAAGTATGTTGACCAATGGGCTAGTTCCTTATTAAAGCAGCGTCAAGATATAGCAACCAGGAACTAGGTTTTAATTCACGCGTAACTAGTAAGGTAATGGAGAGAACTTTAACAACTATATATAGTATTTTCACAACGAATTCGAACCAAGTGTTGGATAATGTACACTATAAAAAAAGGGGTCAGAATTGACCCGGGTTTCGGGGGGCCTGACCCATTTCTGGTATAGCAACCAGGAACTAGGCTTTAATTCACGTGTTAAAGTAATATAAAGAGAACTGTAGTCTGTAACAACTATATGGTTATTTACGAAATCGAACCATTGGTTGGATAATGTACACTCTAAAAGAAAAACGGGTCAGAATTGACCCGGATTCCGGGTCCCGTGGATCTGTGTCAAATTGATCCAGAAATGGGTCAAACTGACGCATAATCCGAGTTAAAATCCCATTTTCTAAATCCAGTCTCTGGGTCAACCTGACCCAGAAATGGGATCCGGAATCCAGGTCAATTCTAACCTGGGAGTTTTTAGAGTGAATATTCAATTGTTGTGTAAAGAAAAATATATATTGTCATTTATGGCCCTCTACCAGGTATACTGTGGACAGTAGCATTTCTGATGAACATCCCCCTCCTTATCAACATGCAACACACCACCTTCGAATGGAGTGATGGTAGTGTCACCAGCTGGTGCTACGAGTTCTGGGTTAAAGACGACGGTAAGGAAGATGAGACGGTCCGCGCCATCTACACCACCCTGATGTGCGTCCTCGTCTACGTGCTACCGCTCTTGCTTATGTCTGTGACGTATATCCGGATTGGATGCACACTGAAATCTCGCAGTACGCATGGGCCAGGGGTCACAGTTGGGTCGACCATGTCCACACAGGAACGTTCCAAACGAAAGGTATAATGAAGTTTGCACTATCATGCTAATTATCGTTAAAATCTTGATTTTCGGTCACAAACATACTACTCTTTTTTTGACTGTTTAGCTCTGTACAAAAATTGACTGCTTCGAGTGCTATGGTTAAAACTAATACTCTCAACTGATCCTATTTTCCCCGAGGTTAATTCGTTTTTTAACACTTCCCGAACATTGTTTGTACGGGACTATAGATATATGCCGAGTAAAATACTTTGCACTTTCAAACTGAGAATCCAGCAAGGTTTTGGATTAATCATACAGCAGATTTTGAAGAGCCCTAAAAGGTCGGCTAGGGTAAAATAACGAAGACATTTTCATAATGACTTATGGTGGATTGTTCTATCTTTATTTCACCGCAAAACAAAGTATAAAAGAAAATGAAAGCGGCCAAATATCCGGCGTGAACTAATTTCGACCGGAGACCTCCATCTGTACTCGACGTCGATCACCTAATTCATAACCAGACTATTGTTAAGATATGGATCTGCATTGACCAATTCCAGAAAATGAGCACTTTAAGATTTTGCAGCCCCAGTTTTTCTTTTCAACACGATGTTTACACACGCAAGTATCAGTGACTTTTTCCCACAAAGAAAGATTTTTCGAAAACTGTGAGAACAGAAATTAGCTGCCAACTTTAAAATACATTTCAAGATTAACTTGGCAAACTTGATTGATGAGTTGACTATTCCACAGCCCTCGCCTGCCACTGGGTTAATGCTCTTTAAAGGCACTGAACACGTTTGGAATTGTCAAAGACCAGTGTTCTCACTTGGTGTATCCCAACATGTGCATAAAATAACAAGCCTGTGCAAATTTGGGCTCAATTGGTCATCGAAGTTGCAAGAAAATGATGAAAGAAAAAACACCCTTGTTAAATTTGTGTGCTTTCAGATATAGGAATAACAACTTCTTGCAAGAAGTTTTTATTATTTTAGTGAGAAATTACCTCTTTCTCCAAAACTACGTTACTTCAGAGGGAGTCGTTTCCTACAATGTTTTATACTATCAACAGCTCTCCGTTGCTTGTTACCAAGTAAGTTTTTTATGCTAATATTTGTTTTGAGTCATTACCAAACGTGTACGATACCTTTAAGACCTTTTGTCAAGTCATACTTCTTGTTTTTGTTTCTTTGACAGGTTATTAAAATGTTGGTGGTGGTTGTGAGTATATTTGCGCTGTGTTGGTTGCCGCTCCACGTGGTGAATCTCATCGTTGATTGGGTACCTGACATTGTAAGTTCAACCACGTGGTGTATTCTGGACTAATCATAGGTCGGAGGGATCCCTTTATCAAAACAACAGTGATTAATTTTGTTAACCACTCATAATGCAGAGTGCTCTCTTCATACCGACATTAATAAGGCTATTTAACATGTTTTCGCACAAGTTTACAAAACTAAATGATTATATGTGTTTCTACGATGGTACTTGAAACTGAAAATGTTTTGATTTGTCTTTGCTACCTAAATTTACTGTATTGGAAATATTATACATTATTAAATGGTTATAAGGGCCAAGTTTCTTTAAAACAATTGAGACGACAACGCAAAGACGCCCATTTCCGGGTCAGAGAGTGGTTTACAGATGGTATTTTAACTCGGACCGTACGTCACTTTGACAAGTTTCAGGGTCATTTAAACACAGATTCCGGGGTCATACGGTACTGACCCAGAAATGGGTCAGGTCCAACCGGACCCGGATCTGGAACAATTCTGACCCAGAAGTTTTTAGAGTCACTTTTATCATGTTTAAATATGAAGAAATGAGATAACTTGATTTAGTTATTACACTATTTTTCTTTTTTGTGTCGACAGCGCTCGCAAGATGTTTCGAAAGAGGTGTGGTTTCTTTGCACGTGGATGGGATACGCCAACAGCGCTTTAAACCCGTTTGTTTACTGTGGCTTCAACGAGAACTTCAGGCGGGGGTTCCGGGACGCTTTCACGGGGAGGTGGTGTGCGAACAGGAGGAGACTGGTAAGGCCTGCTTTTACTACTAAAAAAAAGGGTCCGAATTTACCAGGATTCTGGGTCCTAGGGGGATTGACCTATTTCTCTGGCTCAGGCTGACCCGGAGAGTGGTCAAAAATGGGATTTCGACTCGGATTCTGCGTCAGTTTGACCCATTTCTGGGTCAGTTTCGAAGATTCCGGATCATAAAGACCAAGAAATGGGTCAGGCCCTACGGGACCCGGATCCAGCTCAATTCTGGACCGGAAGTCATAAGAGTGTAGGTACACAGGACATGTAGTTGTTAACAGAAATAGGCCTACGAATTTCAGGGTGCGTTAAAAAACCAAAGATGCTTTTGTTTATCCAAAAGTGAAAACTAAATGAAACTAAAATATCGACTTTAAAAAGCAAACGGATCGAACCGTCGAGATAGCTCTTTTCACAGGGCTGGAGTTAAGTGACCGGAAAGACCACGACCAAGTTCTACGTCAGAGTTACATCAAAAATTGAAGTCACAAATAGATTGAAACTTCATTCTTAAAGTTTTCAGTCTTCCTTGATCAACTTTGATGAACTATGAACACTTTTGTATATATTTCTAGTCCAAATGTGATGTAAGAAAGGATCCTCGATGGATATCATCCTCATGTAAAGAAGTACAATGTTTAGTAAAGGTGGGTTGGCGTGTCCCCAAACTACTAACACAATGGTATCCCCGGTTGTGCAAGGCTTTAACTAACTGGTCCAGATTTCACAGAGTTGCTTAAGCACAACAAAACTAGCCAAGCAAGAACACTTGCTAAACAGACAAATTATCAGCCAAAATACTACGTCATGTGATACGGTTTGTTACATGGTTACAAATCTTCTTTCTGCTTATATAAACTGGTCCAGATTTCACAGAGTTGCTTATGCACAAACAAACTTGCCAAGCAAGAACACTTGCTTAACAGACAAATCATCAGCCAAAATACTACGTCATGTGATACGGTTTGTTACATGGTTACAGATCTTCTTTCTGCTTAATGCAGCTCTAAGTTTGGGCCCTAGAGTGTGTTGTGGTCTGCTCCTACGTTTTGTTTCTTCAAAGACACGATAAATCCTAACCAGCCTTAAACACTACATCTTCTTCTAAGACTTGAATAACCCACAATTACCATCCTATGGTTTCTTTGCTTTGCGTGACTGTCTTACATTGTCTTAAGGTAAATATCTCACATTCATCCATCGGGACTACGGATATTAAAAGGGTTAGTCACACACATTATGAAGACGAACACCGTTCAGCAGGTTTTTAAAGACTGCTGATACCGGACGATGGATTGCTGTTCAACGGGGCCCATAGTCTTGGGGTCACAGAAAAGGAGAATTGACTCCGCAAAGCTACCGGTACCTCTCTGGATTTCCTGGGTCAAGTTTGGCCATGATTTTTCTGCGAACCTAATCCCAAACCTCTACTTTGACAAGCTTTATCCTATAACCTAAACTTTTAACAATTACTAAGGTTTTACAGTCTAATTTTAAAACTCTCAGTACGTTTTTCGGGTGAAACTTTCACATGACTTTCCAGGATCTCTGAAAACTGAAGGTGCCACTAACTCATAACAAACATGGGTAAAATGAAGGGGTAATTTTCCTTTCTTCTTCGTTGGATTTTCACAATCTGTTAATCAACGGAAAGGTCTTCAAAAACTTAACAAACGCTACAAAGAGTGTGTCCCCATTTGACCTTGACTTCCGGTTCAAACCGGAAGTTGAAGTTTAATATTGGAAAAATCTAACTCCTAAACCACACATTGGAATGATAAGGTAAATTAATGTCGTCATCAATTTATTCAATCATCATTTGATGACATCACTCACGAACACCTTGTTTTTGTAATTAACAAAAACTGAATTTCTAGTTTGATTTGTCTCCCTTCTTCAGGTCAAACCGAATAAATCCATCTGCAACTCACACACAGACGGCACAGTCGTGGAGAGTACGAGCATGCTTTGATGACGTGATGAACCGAACTCTTATAACGCAAGCTGATACGCCTCAGATGTTGAACAGGAAGACATTTTTTGCGCGCTTCTTAAGCAAGCTCCATCAATGAAAAAACGAACCCGAGCGGCTATGTTTTTCCCCCCTACGCAAGAACTGCCGTAGGGCTTTCCTTTCAACCATTACATTATAATGGGATGATGGGGTTTTCGTAATATACTGATTAAGTAGGCCAATATCACATCCAAAAATCCATAGGCTTACACAATTATTTTACCTGCATTTTGAAATGCGAATGATTTGCGGGAACCGGCCTTTTTAACTGGATTCAAGGTCATTATTCTTTGAAAGGAAAAATGTAAAGAAGTTTAACCACAAAAAGTGAATTTTAAGAGAAGCTGATTCGAATCATCAATTCTTGATGACTTCATTGAATGGATGTTAGCCACGCCCACTTTATAGTACAATCTTTATGATACTAAACATGAAAGTCAATAGCTGGTTCAAAGACAATATTCTCAAAGTATTTCAGACTGAAATATTTCTCAGGATAACTGGTACAATTACCAAGACAGTACGCTTTCAGGTTAACAAGATTTTACTATTATGTGATTAAATTACAAAAGACGTATAATTATTAGAGTAGATTGGCCTATATATACATGACCAATAAAACATAATGTTAAAGGAAACGAAGGTTGTACAATCCAGCCAGGTACCAAAGTACAGTTGGATGATGCAAGCTTTAAGAATGCATGTTGAAATGCAATGAGTTTTTAAGCTCGAAAAACTTTTCGACGAGTCTTTTATTAGAGTAAAATAATCCCAGTGCGCTTTCCCAGTGACTGATGATCAGCTTTCAGTCGAGCCCGATGCAATACCTGATAGTAGCCTTCTTTGTGCTCTGAAAACTTTCGGGTAAAAAATGACCCGAATCCGGGTCCCGTGGAGTCTGACCCATTTCTGGGTCAGTATGACCCGGAATCTGTATAAAAACGACTCAGAAAAGGGTCAAAATGACGCGGAACCCGAGTTAAATTCTCATTTCTTTATACCACGTTCCAGGTCAGTCTGACCCTAAATGGGTCAGGCCCTCGGGACCTGGAACCCGGGCCAATTTTGACCCGTGAGTTTTGAGAGTGTGTTCCTTAAATATGCCAAGGCGGTTTTGCCTTAAAGGCACCTCTATAAGGAAAATCTACATTTCCACTGAAACATTTCAAAGGGCATGAACCTGAGGCAACAACCAGGGATGGAGGCAACTGCCCGCTGGTCCCCTGTCTTTATCCACAAGGATAAAGAACAGGGACTGGTTTTACATGTCCAATGATTTCATTGGACAAGGTGGTGCGCAGGTTTGCATGTAATGTTGTTTATACACAATGTAATGGTAGCAACTACCAGGATCCTGTCAGTTGCTCAAGGCCGCTATCCGGCGTTATTCACGAGCCTCGAAGTGTGACGGCAGATGTTCGAAGAGCCTGGTTTAGACAATGCTAAACACGGCTTTGTTATCGTGCGCACTTTATTAGCGTTATAACAATGTGAAGGCAATTTTTTTAAATTTCTATTTATTATAAAAACACTTGTATGCTATGATGTTAACTGGAATGGAATGTGGGTAAAATTGTATGTATTTACACCTCACTAGGGACAAGGATACTTAAGTTTGTAGTACTAGTTTGATTAATGTAAAACAAAATCACCAATTTAGGCCTAATACGACACTCCCTTTTTAAAAACTGTACTTTTCCTTGATGTTTTTATATAAATGGTCACGGGATTTTATCCACGTTTAGATTTTGTAAATTAACTAGATTTAATCATCCCATAACTATCTTATCTTTGTATAGTATTCCACCATTTAGGCTTAAACCCTCCAAGTACTTTATGCACAAACAGTGGCGATGGCGTAGCCAAAGTGGGACGACATTGGGCGGTAGCCCCTCCCCAGACACCCCCCCCCCCCCACGAGATAAAAAAAAATGCACAAACGAATGGTTCGAAATCTGCTTGCCCTCACCCTTCCTCCGCACCCAATGATAATGTCTGCTTGTCTGGTTACGCCACCGAGGAAAGAGTGTCACTTAAAAGTTAGATCAGGCATGATATTTGCTCCTTGTGAAAATCGTATTAATTAAAGGGCAAATCTACATTATGGCACCGGCTTTTGGGACAATAGCTTACTAATTTTTAGAGGGCAAACAAGGAAAACATTTAATAAAATGTGGGAATCAGATGAGCATGGAAGAATATCATGCATGTGGATGTAAAATTTGTACTTGTATTGTAAAATAGTAGGGCTTAATACGCCTATTTTGGACGTGAAAACAATCACGTGTAGGGCTTATATAGTTTATATACATTTTGTCTGTCTTTAAGAATGGATATAAATGGCGATAATACGTTGAGCAAAGATGATGATATTTAACAGCACAATATTAATTATTAAATCTTATTTCATTTACAATTTTAAAAGTTGTTTCTGTGTAATGTTTAAGACATCACTTTAGATCAGATAAATTCACTATTTATAATTCACTTATTCTGTATTGGATGCTTTACGGCTAATTTGTGTATCAGTCACATCTGTAAATATGATTTGTTTTGTTACTGTACCTACACTGCACAAACTGGGGTGTTGTCACATAATATAGATACCCAAGAGAGAATCAAAATTAACATCATATAGGGTGTTAAAATAACACCAATGTAATTGTTTTGGCAGAAAGTAGTGTTATTTTAACACCCTAGGATGCAAGTTTTGATTCTTTTTTGGTATCTGTGTGACAACACCCATGATGTCAATTTTAATACACCAGTTTTTGCAGTGTACAATTTCTTTCTTGGAATCGGCATTTCTCTGTTTGAATTTAGGAATTGACTTATTTCGATGGAATGATGGATGGGGTGGCCATGTTGAACTAGTATTTATTACAGCACAAGAATGTAAATTAAAAAAAAGATATTTCGGAAGAATGATTTGCTGTATTTTTCCCACATTTTATTTTGCTCTGTATCTTTATTTGATGTATTTTTCCCTTCCAAACTGGAGGTCCCGAAAAACTTGTTATTGCAATTACTTTTATTGTCAACATTATTTATTATTATCTGTTTTTTTATTTAGTCACATGTTTTGTTTTTAAATTGGTTTAATTTATTTTTTTAATATTAGTATTAGTTTCTTTTTTCCCCTTTAATTTTTCTTTTTCCCCCTTGTTATTTAGGCCCCATGTATTTATGATTTATTTATTTTCTTGTTAAATTATTTTATTTATTTAGGCCTTTTTATTTATTTTATCAATTTATTTGTTTATTTTTGTAGGGGGGGTCCTACTACTTGCTGAACAAGTCAGGATCCATAATGTAGTATAAATATAAAAGTTACATAATATTTTTCAAACGTGTGCGGGCCAACAAGTCCTCAAGTTAAAACACTGGAAGTTCGACGTGTCGTCCCAGTTTACTCTGAAACGGGATTGGATTGTTGTGTAAGTTATCACAAATTCCACGTGGAACTTAATACATAGTCCTAATGCAAACAATGTACAACCAACATTTCAATCAGTTACTCTTCGACAGGTCCTATCGGGGCCTAGGCCTACAACCTCCGTCAGGAAAGGTTTATAAACTTATAAACCTTTTTGGTACTTAAAAATTCTTTTGGGGTGAATCCTTTTGGTACTTGTACCAAAAGGATTCACAAACGGGAGGAATTCCCACATAGGATGATTTGACAGGTATAAGTTAATGGGCAACTTATTAAATAAATAAAAACTAGAGGACGGTACAAACGTACGTCAAAAACAGGAAACGAGACACCAATACATTCCAAAATGGAATGGAGTCAATTCCCAATACAATTACATGCAGACGTCCCTGAACGGGTGAGTATTGTCAATACTTCAGAATTGATAGGTTCCGAAACATCCCCGAATGGGATAATCTGACGGTCCCCCGGTACATTTCCAAGTAGAGGTTTTGCCATTTATCTGCCAATATATTCTCAAATGGGCGGTGTTAATGGGTTCTCGCACATTCTCGAATGGGTAGGTCTCCAAGTAGTTATCCCATGCTGAATGCACTATAAGACATGGGTTGACCACGCATATAAAATACTGAATTGAAACATATCATAAATAATACAAAAGTCCTATTATAGCTTTTGTGTTGTTACTTTTATTAACTTACCTAAGATACAAATATAAACATTTTTAAACAGGTACGACAATTTCGTTTCAACTTTAAAAAAAAGTCTACCAAATGAGTTCAATCAATTTTCTAAGTAACTTTAGTTTAACCTATCCCATCCTAACAACGTAAACGGTAGCTTTATATTAAACCATAGGAAAAAATACAATTAACCTAAGCATGTTTTAAATAACAGTTGGGCACTTATATTATTTGTTTTTACCCAAATACTCATACTTTCCCTAGGCCTGTGTAAAATCCGGAGGCACAGATCGGTTGGGATTCGGACCCACAACCTTGCCATTCAAGGGCAGATGTCCTAATCAGTAGCTAGCCCACTGGGCTTGTCCTGTCACTGGAGGTGTCCTATATTTTAGCAGGGAGTGCTGATTTTTGATTTGTGACGAAATTGAAAATTCCTGAAAATGGCTCTCACGCACCACTTCCCTTTTGTTCTAGACCCAGGATCTCTTCGTGCGGTTTAAAGACTCTGTGCATCACCAGAAATACGAAACTACAGGTTTGGACACAATGTGGACTATCTCTTGTTCGTTTTTGTGATGAGCTGTACTTCTTTCAAGAATTTGTTATGGCTTAAAGGAACGTTACAGAACTGGTAATTAAAATTTTCTTTGAGATCACAGATTTACATAAAACTTACACGGTCTAATGATGATGATAGTAGAAAACATCCCTAGAAATATTCTGTCTGAAATGCCATATTTGATGAGAAATAAATAAAACTAATTTCCGATTGGAGTTTATCGCTCATGAGCGTTTTATTCATGCATTGTATAACACATGTGTAATTGGTTTTTCACTATTTTCTCGTGACCCAGATGGCCGATCGATCTCAAACTTCTAGGTTTGTCAGTTTATGTATATGGTGGATTATATAAAGTGCTTACACTGCCAGCAACTGTTTTGTTAGCAAAAACCAATTCTGTAATGTTCCTTTAAGGAAATTTATAACAAAAACCCTGAGAAATCACATGCCTTTAGGCCTGGTACCGAGTAGACAGCGCTAAACTCACAACAGTACAGTGTTCCGGTAAAAACACAACTTATATAAGTGCCCCATTGTTATTTTCAAAAGTTTAGGCACTTACTAAAATGAGCAAGTCGCTATCCAATTTGAGTTCAAATGAAAATATGAAACTTGGCATTCCCAAATGGGCAGGTTTGGCAAGTCTTTTTGCATTCCCAAATGGGCTGGCTTTAGAATCAGGGAGCAATCCATAGAGTTACTCAGTCATCTCGAGGTACAGCTAAGTAGATCGTCATTCTGATCTGAAAATTCAGCACAGGTACGTTATTAGACTTCTCTCAGTCCTTTCATTATTTTATTCCCTCAGTAATGCTTGTGTGAAGTCATCCCTCTACATGTTTCTTTCAGACGGTTTCTTAAACTTCATTCCGATGACGTCGAAGACGTCTTTCTCACAATTCACCGGCAGTGCTTCTCCGATTATACCTAGGGATTAATAAAACAATTTTAAATAATAAGGCAGAAACTGACAAAAATGCTGGGTGATTTAATGAAAGGCATAATTTTTAACAAACATAATAACATTAAAACCAACAAAACCACATAGATTGTTCTTTGTTGTTGTGCATGGTTTAAATCATAACATACAAACATAGTATATTATGGCATAAACATTCACACAAGCAGCAATACCACAAAATCAAAACACATTCAAAGAACACAAACTTTTCATAATGCAACCATTTAGGTGGTCTGAATATAATTATTTAGGTGGCCTGAATATAATTATTAATATTAGAAAAATTACAAATTAATGATTATACCATGAAGGCAGAAATTCACTTGAAAAGTGGTTTTATCTGATGTATTGCACTGACTTTTATAACTGAACTTTGAACTTTGGGTCAAAAATTGTTGTCTTAAACTTTTGAAACTTCTACTCATTAATACAATTAACAAGATGGCATGTCCTGAAATAAACTTTTATAATTGTTTCCCTAACAGCACAATCATGAAACAAGAAAACTAGAAAACGTTTTTTTGAAAAAGCATTATGGTTTCTTCAACCCTCTTTCCCTGGTACCCACCTGTACTTCCCATTGGTCTGATTGAATACTCATTGAGCGTGAAACCAGCTTCAATGGCCTTAGCTCTCATGTCCTTATTGAACATGTCGCTGCCAGTGAAATACAGCGTTCCACAGTAGTACTGGTCCTTGGGGATGATTCGGATATCAATCCGACGAAATCGGAGGTCTTCTTTGTCGTCTTCCCCCTTAGGCAATTGGCAAACACCCTGAGCATTAAAAATATTTGAAAAAAAAACAGGGGTCATTAAGGGGTTCATTCCAGTCTTCAAGAAAATATGTTCCTTAAATGGATTGAATCAAGTGAAGTTCACGGAGAAACCTCCGAAAAACTCACTTGATTGTACATTCACCATGCAAAAAT
Source organism: Plazaster borealis (assembly GCA_021014325.1). Taxonomy (NCBI): domain Eukaryota; kingdom Metazoa; phylum Echinodermata; class Asteroidea; order Forcipulatida; family Labidiasteridae; genus Plazaster; species Plazaster borealis. The sequence goes on along the minus strand of CM037468.1, from coordinate 13,916,283 downwards.
TCAAATCCTACTTATATGGATTGGTCTAGAATAAAAAAAACTAGTGCTTGTGGATTGTTTTCACTGGACTTGGGGAAAGTGCTAAGTACACAGTGCTTAACACACACATCAGCGTTTGGGTAAAAACACAAAATAGCGGCCCAACTGTTATTTAAAACATGTAGAATTAGAAAAGGTTCCTTACCAAAACCCTTGTGAGTTAAGTTGAGTTGCTTATGAATGCTACATTTTAAATTATACTTTTAGAAGTTCAATACCAACCATGAATTTAGTTTCCCCGAGCGAGATGGTGTCCGTAACAAATGATGCCCTCTCAAGCTGTTTCACAACAGAAAGAAGTAACTCAGGCTGCAAAAACAAAGTAAAAAGCTGTGTATTTTTCAAGAAATTTTTCAAGAAAATACAATAATGTTATAGTCCCGTCCTGCATTTGATTTTTTTTTCCTCTTGTCCTTCATATTAACTGTTATGACTGTATCCCTTTTTGGGTTTTTTAACAGAGGACCACAATGGAAACAAGTCTCTGACTTTTCAAACACAAACCTTTCCTGTGCAACATACAAAGTGTGGACTGGAGAACAAAATAAGTCCACATAATGCAGGGACTTAAATCACTATGTGGACTTACACAGGTCCACACAGTGTTGTTTACAGTCGTGAATAATGTTTTCTTCCCCTAAGTGCATAGAACAACGTAATGTCCACAGAGTGTATGCAACATTGAGCTGTGTTTACTGTTTTTTCAAGTATTTTAATGCAGTTTTGTTTTGGGTTTTTTGACTTGAGATTGTGTGTGTGTTTGAACATCTTCTCCTTGCAGTTTGCCAAATAAATCAAATCAAATCAAGTCAAATCAAAATAAGTAATTAACTATTAATAGTGAAATACAATATCAAAAATCAAATCAATACCAATATTGCTTGTGCATCAAAATTCCAAAAGTTGGAATAATAAATTACTTAGAGGTTAGTTAACGTAACTAATAGAACAAAATATTGACTCTGTGTACATTTATTTGGCACAAGACAATTTAACCCACACATATTCTGAATTTTGAAAATCATATTTTAGTTACATAAAATAAACGAAATATTATTTCATGAGATTTTGAATTCAGACTAAGCTATTATTAGAAGCAAATAATAAAAAATCACTGCAATTTTATTTGTGTATTATGCAGTATATCAGTACTGAGTTAATGAACTGAATAAATTGATCAAAAATGCAACATTTCAATTTTCAAAATGCAGATAATGGAAATGAAATCATTTCATATGAGGAGGTGAATAGAAAAGGATGTAGGAAAAGGATTCGAAAGACAAGAAAAGAACAGTTTCAAAAAAGGATTACTTCAAAAGAGAAACGGGTAAGGGCATGGACAAAAAGAGCAATTTGTGGACCATAAAATAAGCAATAATGAAGACACAAGAGTTTACATTTAAAATGCCTAATCATATGTACGTCATATATTTGTTAAAAACATAATCCTGTGAAAAATATATTTTAAAAGCATCAAGATGCAATGAAATAATCATCAATATTCAATATCAAATACACACAATATGCATAGTATGCAATAGTTAGCAAGACAGTGAAAGAGAAGGGACAAGGGCCCAATTTCATAGAGCTGCTAAGCACAACAATTTGCTTAGCATGAAATTTCTTCCTTGATAAAAACAGGATTACCAACCAAATTTCCAAGTGTTGCGTATTGCTTGTTACTGGTATTCAGCTGTTGTTTGCTTATCCTGAAAATCAAGTGGAAATTTGGTTGGTAATCCTGTTTTTATCAAGGAAGAAATTTCATGCTAAGCAAATTGTTGTGCTTAGCAGCCCTATGAAATTGGGCCAAGGTAATTTCAAAATAGAGATGAAATAACATACAAAAAATACACATCCTATTCAAAATCACAACACGGTTACAAATCAGTGTAAATTCACTTGTACGGGCTATCATAGGGTACATCAGTGAGGAATTAGTGAAGTGTTATGAAGAAAAAAATGATACACAAGCAATGCAAAAATCAATAAGTAATTTCAGGTTTAACAGGCCATGTCAAGATGATGGAAGGCAATAAATCAGATACAAATTCATCAAAGATACATATTGAAAAGGAGTTGTTAAACTGAGGAAAGGAATATTAATACATATAAATCCAAAATGGTTGAAATGCAGATATATGAGACAATCATTTCATGAGAGGAAATAGATAGAAACCGATATAGGAGAATAACATGGAGAAACACAAATGCAGAGCTTTTTTGCACAAATGCAGAGTGAAATCTAATTTTTTTATTAATCAAGTGAATATGAAAGTGTAATAGTGTGCACATAATCAACTTAATAACACAATATTAAATGCGTTGTGATATTAAATATCTTGTAATTATTATATATATGATAAAGTTGTTAAGAGATGATATATATGATCAAATATTTGATTCATTTAAATCAAATATTTTTAATCAGTAATGACATATCAAGCCAATTTAAAAAAAATTAAGCAATTAACATGTTTCCGGGCAATTTTCAAAAAAAATTAAAAAAAAAAAAAAAAATATCAAAACAAATCATATGATCATCAAGTCATCATTCAAATTACAATTTACAGGAATTACTTGCAAGTTTCATGCAGAGATACTTCAAGTTTCATAGATATACGACTAATACTTCCGACTTAATGAGTGCACCTTTAATGCAGCGTCATGCGGCGTCATGAATCGTCACACATATAATGGCTGCCTGAGGATCAACATATGCAACATATGTTTTGAAGTTGAAGTGATTGCAAACACACACAACTTCAAAATTCACAAAAGTCCATTTGAAGAGTGCCGCTAGAGTAGAGGTAGCGCTTGTAGTGTATCTATTGTTTTTTTTTATTTGCCCACCTTGCCAGACACTAAACCCAACTAAAAGCAAAACTTTAACTTTTGCACTTTTTGAATTTTGAGGCACCCGAGTTTTTCTCGGTGACGGAAGTAGGTCATGTGAGGTCACGGTCAAAATGAATGAAGCACTAACCTATTTCCCCCCTACCCAATGAAACCAAAACCTACGGTCTCTTGTGGCTGATTTGATATAGATTTTCAAATAATTTAAATAGAAAACTTTAACATGACGTCACCGTGACAGGTGATGATCCATGATGACGATTTTCTTTTTAGGACCTTTTGCACCAATGCCTTTTTCATCAAAAAGTCATTGCAATTGCTCTCATGCAATTGCTCATTAAAGTGCTTAGAAAATATTAGTTCTAAGGATAAGGAAAAAAAAAAAAAAAAAAAAAAAAAAAAAAAAAAAAAAAAACAAGAGCTGTTTGGCTGTTTCGCGAAACAGCTAAAAAAGCCTTGGACAGAGGCGGACAAAGAGAGCAAGTTGTAGACCTTAACATGAGAAGTAATGAAGACACATAGAGTTCAAGTGTGAAATTGATTCAGGAGACAAAATGTCAATCAGATACAAATTCAAAACATAAATATTGAAATCATGCATCAATAAGAAAATCACATGAAATTATTGCAGTGAAATACTTCAAATTTCAAGTGGTTAAAATCACAGGGAGAAATATGTACAAAGAAAACCAAAAATGTCAATCAGATACAAATTCTAAACATATTTGAATGAGTACTGAACTGTAAAACTGAAGAAGGAATTAATACAAATAAATGCAAAATTTAACTGTTTAAAATGCAGATACAGCAAGACAATCTCTTTTCATGAGATGAATAGGTAGAAAAGGATATTGGAGAAGGATCAAAGGACAAGGAAAAATAAAATAGAGCACTTTGTAACAAGAGTTGAAGTGTGAAGTTTATGAAAAGAGACAAAAATGCAAATCAGATACAAATCCATCAAACTTATTGAAAATGAGTTGTTGTACTGAAGAAATGATTCAACACATATAAATGTAAATATTTAAAATGCAAGACAATCATTTCATGAGATGAAGGAGATAGACAAGGATATCGGAGACAGATCCAAAGGACAAGGAATAAATTCTCGTCAAAGATGGACAAAAAGAGCAATGTGTGGACCATAAAATGAGAAATAATGAAGCTACAAAGAGTGTAAGTGTGAAATTGATTCAGGAAACAAAATGTCAATCAGATACAAATTCAAAACATACATATATTGAAAATCATGCATCAATAAGAAAATCACATAAAATTATTGCAGTGAAATACTTCAAATTTCAAAGGTTAAAATCACAGGGAGAATATATGTACATAGAAAACCCCAAATCAGATTAAAGGCAAAGAGGAGGTTTACAGACTCTGTACATCATCAGAAATACAAAAACTATAGGTTTGGACATAATGTGGAATATTTCTTTCTCCTTTTGGTGACTGATTTACTTCTGTAAAAAAATAATTTTAAAGGCTCAAGGAGATTTTAAGAAAATCCTGAAATCAGGAAAAAAAACTGAAAAATCACACGACTGTAAGCAGCTGTTATTTAGGAAAGAATTTAAGAGACCAGACTTTTTTGCAATCAGCATCAGTTTGAATAATACATGCATTTAGGTTAAAAATCAAAATGCTTCGTCTGGTACCTGTTTCTCATCTTTGGAAGTGAACTCGGGGTGGGTGAGTAAGATGTCAATATCACCACTGGAAGCAGCACCTCGTCTGTAACTGCCGCAGATTGTAGCAATGTAGTCAGGATCAAGCTCCATGATTTCGGCTTTGATAAATGCTTCTAGTTGCTCCATCTCGTCACGGGGGATGCGTGTCTCAAAGTCTTCAAAATGCCTGTAGTTGCCAACAAGTAAGTCTTTAGGTATTTGAAGCTTTTACTTGGTGTTATCATAAATAAACAGTCAACTAGTTATGGTGAAGAAACAGTCAATTGGTAAAAAACAGTCAACTACATATAAATATGTTGAAGAAACAGTCAACTAGTTACGGTGAAGAAACAGTCAACTAGTTATGGTGAACAACCATATGATTGTATACTTTTCTTGGTAGTAGTGAGAACTGAGAACTGAGAACTGGGTCTGCGAACTAAGAACTGGTTCTGAGAAACTGGAGAAGAACCAAAGGTGGAATAAGTCTCAAAGTTTTTATTTGAGGCATTGCATGGCGGAGTATCGATACTATCGATCAACAGTATGTATATTCGGTTTGCGGTAACACCATGTAATAATATCTACTTTCTCTACCAACTTAGCTATCTAGCCCTATTTTGGCGGTCTCCCTAATTCAGTCTCTATAATTTGTTCTTATCAGAACTTGTTCTTCATCCACTGCCGCGGAATAGACTGAGAAGTCAGGAGAACACCTAGTTCAGATAAAAAAAAACAATTTATCTGGCAGACAGAAACTCTGGAGTAAAGGAGCTGACAAGAATGTCTCTGACCTCAGCCTACCGGACAGGCAGAGGTGGAACTCCATCATCAAAAGAGAGTCAGTCATGACTCTCAAGTCTATTATTATTATTATATTATAATATATATTTCTGGTAATGAAACCAAGGATGCCTCACAAGTGAACTTAATTACTGTAGCTCGCAAGCCTGAGGAAACCTGTAAACAAGAGTGCTTGCTATATGAACCAGAAACACCGGGTTAACCCCTTTACTCTTCCATGATAAGTGTTCTAGGTTCTTATACAATGGCTTAATGTTCCATCCGAATGACAAAGCAGTTATGGTAAAGTATCTTCCTCAATGGCACAAGTGCCACGACCGGGACTTGAACCCACACTCTGCTGATCAAAACACCAGAGCTTGAGTCCGGTGCCCTAAACCGCTCGGCCATGACACGCCACTCAAAAAGTTTACAGATGAACAAAATAAACTAGCGTTACTACAATGAAAAATCAGTGGACAAATTTTATTTTTCTTAAATTCCAAAACTCTTCATCTAAGATATAAAGAAATGTTGCTCCTTAGATCATACCTGATTCCGATTTTCTGATGATGGTTGAGTTTATCCTGGTGTTTTTCCAACTCTGTTAAAGCAATAGACAAAACAAGTACACCGTATTAATTGCATGAGTCTCACAGGGTAGAGGGCGGAGGGAGACTGGGAGATGGTTTTTGCCCGCCCACCTCCCCAGATGATACGGAACAGTAATAGCAGGCCTGGAATTAAAAGGGACGTGATGTCAACCTCGTTCCCAGGGGTGATCGATCTCGCCGCGCCATTTTTTCCCAGCATGCCTTGCTCGCTCATAACCCCTGGAATTGGTTCATGGAATTGGAATTGGAATGTGCCAGAATCTGGCACATTTTAATTAGGCATGTGGCCGATCCACTCTACGCGCCCACTCAAGTATGGTTACCGGCAAAAGAGGCATTAAGTCAAAGAGCAACTGGTCCACTCTCATTCTTCTTTGATCTTGTGATGTCTATCTGTATGCAGTTCAGGGTGACCGTGTAAAAACATGATTCATTTGAAATGGAATCGGGTCAAAGTACTTGCATTCTGACACACACGTACTAAGCATCCTACAAGCGCCATACAAGTGCTCGAAAGTTTTTAACAAGCGGGCACGCAAAGAAGTCACTTATGGGAGCCAATCAGCGTTGTTTTCCAGTACATCCCTACCAGGGGTTAGTGACGCGCTGCCCATGGTAGCGAGGTTGACAAATTGCCTTCAGATTGGGCGCTTTGGGCTAAAAAAAGCTATTAATATAGAAATAACGAAATTAATATAGTTAAAAGTAGAATATAATGATCCACACAAGTTTACCTTGAAATTGTATGGTTTTCCTTTTACTTCATGAACACGGTCCGCTATTTTGATGAACCTAATTTTTGACTCCACAAAATGGCGAACCATGTTAGTTCACTAAGTAAAGGGAAAACAACACGATTCCAAGGGACATTTGTGTGAATCATTATATTGTACTTTTAAAACACCTTTCCAACCATATTAATTTCATAACAAATGCTTTTCTAGCCCAAAGCGCCCAGTCCAAAGGCAACATTTCCCCTTAAATGGAGGCCACAAAGGCCATGACCTCTGTTGCCATTGCCTTTGTGCCCCCTTCAAAAGTTTCCCATAGACTTCGAGATTTTCCAATGGATGTGCCCTCTGCAAAATGAAAATGGCCTTGCCCTCTCAAAGATGAAATTCTAGGCCCACAAGAGTAACTGGTACAGAAACATTCAAATTTGTCACAGCCTACAAAGTATTAACGACTGACATTTTATAACATAAGATAAAAATTAATGAGTTACCTTCAATCGTTGTTATTCCTTCATCAACTAACTTCCTGGCAGCTGCTGGTCTGGAATAAATTATAACAAAAATAAGAGGATTAAACATAGGGTCCTACTTTGGTACTGACCCCAAAAAGAAATTGTGTAATTTTTGTCCGAAAGCCTACTGGTTATAAAAATGTTAATGGTAGTAAGCAATAAGCATCCTTCAAAATTATTTCGTCTGACGTGTTCCCATTGATTAGAAATGAATAAAAATATGTCGAAAACTTTGAATCTTTAAAGATCGCCTGCAGGCGTCTTTTGGAAATTTATGTGGTGTCCGTTTGAATGCTGCCCTCAATATGGCCAGAGATGTGGTTGATACTCGCTGTCACCTCGCTAAACGTGTATGAATTCAACGTTCTTTATGAAAATACCTTGACAGATTTTTGCTGTTTTCTTAACAATTATGCACTGTATTCAGCTGAAACTTTCACAGGTGACTTTTATTAATTTTGTCTATACATCAGCATTACTAAATGATGATCCTACCTTTCAAGTCGGTCCTGATTTCAAGGAAGTAAGACATTTTCTTGCTAGTGTTGATAATTATCAAGTTGCAATCATGAGTGAATTACCAAAGCCTACAGTTTTTAAATGAATGAACTATGTTTTCCAGACTATGCTAGGCCTGGAATTACATGGTGGTCACAGAGGGCATGGCTTGGCCTTGGTGCCCCTTGAAAAATTGCCCATAGACTTTAAGGTTATCGAATGAAAGTGCCCTTTGCAAAATGAAAATGGCCTGAAATTCTAGGCCTGTCTTACCCAATCCCTGTCACCCTTGTGAGTAGATTAATTGCTACACTTGTGTCATCTGCTCGGATCTTCTCCAGTTTCTGCAGTTTCCCAGTTGCTAAAATCTCATCAATCTTCTTGCCGATTTTGTCTCCGACTCCATCCTAAAATTAGAAAGAGCAACTGAGTCAATCTTTGTCACCTTGTTTAGAAAAAAAGAGCCACTTTGAGCTTTCCAGGGCAATTCCTGGAAGGCAAATGCTATACTGTTACTTCTTTCATGCGCCGACCGGTCGCTGACTTTGAGTCTGATAAATACCTTTCAATTTTGTTGAGGAATTAAGTATACTTATTACCCACAAAAACAGATGAGTTAAATCTTCTTTTACGTGTCTTTCTTAGTGTTTAATTGTTCAAATAAAAACATGCATATTAGACTGTATCAGGACTCAGGATTTTGATTTCTCATTTTGATTCTGGTCTTGTAAAAACACTTCTGGTCCAGTGAACATTTTGAGTTCCACCCTGCAGTCTTGTGGTTTTTTCTCCCAAATTCAAGCCCTGCTGCACCGACCCTGAGAAAGTGAGAATCTGAGATCCCTACCAATTGGATTAAACTAAAAGGGATAATAAACCAAGAAGGGAATGATTTCATCCAGCAATTGGCTGCATAGCAAAATATTTTACCTACTGTACATATGTTTTGTACACACTGAATGCTAATATTGAGTAGCAAGACTTTTGAGTAGCAACTGAGAAATTTTGTGTAGCATTTGCTCTGTTAAAAATACAAGGGAAATCGTTCACTGCCAAGTATCAAGTATCCAGTAAGATATGGAAAGGTTTGCGGTGACACCATGTACATGTAATAATCTCTCCACCCCCAACTCATATAGAGAGATTATTACATGTACATGGTGTCACCGCAAACCTTTCCATATCGTATTCCCACCATGCAAAGTTTCAAATCTTACTTAAGTATCCAGTAAGTTTTGATTTTGTGTATCTATGAGAATGGCTATACTCACCAGTTTCTTGGCCTCTTTTCCGCTTGTTATTTTCTCTGGATGCTTAGCAATGATACTGGCAGCCTTGCGATAAGCATTGTACTTATGCATCTGTCTCGTCACATTCTTTTCATAGTTCGCCAGTTCTGCAAAATATGAGTTGGTATTTATATAAAAACTTTGTAACACGTGCAGAATACTTGACACTTTTCAAAACTTAGGCGTATTATTACACTAGGCCTAAGTTTCGAAAAGTGGCCATTGGGAAAAAGTGGCATTGTTTATGCATTTGATGCATGTACTCCGTCAGACTCCAGTCTGTGTATGTGGGGTACCCGGCTCAAAATATGTCAACGGGTGTAGAGGGTGGGAACAAAATTCAACCGCTGTTTCGTGTGACAGCTAGAGCTTAGCAAACAGTGGAAGTCGGTACCACATGTACACGGACTAAAGTCCAACAAAGTGCGTGCATCAAACATAATGGATAGTTTGATGCATGCACTCCGTCGGAATCCAGTCTGTGTCTGTGTGGTACCCAGCTCAAAATATGTCATCGGTTGTAGAGGGTGGGAACAAAATTCAACGGCTGTTTCATGTGACAGCTAGAGCTAGGCGAGCTGCATACAGAGTGCGTACTACATGTACACAAGCTGAGGTCCAACAAAGTGCGTGCATCAACCACGTGTGGTACCCACTTCCGTATGCAGCTCGCTTAGCTGTAGCTGTCACATGAAACAGCCTTTGATCTTTGTTCCCAACCTCTACACCCAGTGAGGTATTTTGAGCTGGCATTGTGTACCCATTCCAAGATGGCCAAAATACGTATATAATAAGGTAAGCAAATCTGAGCTAATTGAAAACAAATTAATTGCAATAATTTTTTATTATTTTTATATTAGTAATTTCAACAGCCAAAGCACTGGAGGAGGGAAAAAGGTACATTAAGCCGACAGTAGACAAAAAGAGTATTTCATATCCATTGAAATATGGGAATTAAATATATTATTAGTAAAGGAGAAGAGTATTCTTAATTTTGGGGATGAAACAAAAATTATAAAAGTGGGACTAGCTCTTCCTCTCGGAAGATCTCGGTCCAACGTACTAAACTATGTCTATCATTCATGTCATGCCATACTAGTATCACAAGACAATCGGTAACACTGGATATTGGAAGGTATTTTAGACCATATAAAATTTCTTCTACTCGTGTTCGAATCAAAGAGGGCGCCATACTGTCTGCAGTAAGAGTAAAATGGCTTAATAATTAGTGTACTGTTTACTAAAAGTTACCGTTCGTTGCGGAGTTTATATCCCCTACCTTTTTAACTATGTAATTTGGTTAATTTGGTTACTGACAGTGACAGCGAAACTGACTGGACAGTTACAGGCCAGCCAGTCAAGTAAGCGCATACTGCAAACATCAAAATAATACTATCCCTCCTACTTTCAGACTAGTCTTTAATTAAAAATAATAATAATTTAGCCTTAAAACAAAATTAACAAAAGAAAAGAAAAGAAAAGAATGTCAACTCAACTCTCAAGATATATAAAAATACAAAATATGCATTTTTTAATAAACTCTGGTCAATAATTTGTAACATTTTAGCTCAGCAATTCTAAATTAATTTTCTCACGAAATAGGTTAAACGTGGACGGAGTATAACTGAGCAAGCAGACGATAAACAAAAAACCGCTAAAGAAAAAAAGTGACAGTGAAAGTCAATAAAGATCATAAAAAGGGAAAGAAAAATTGTCAATAAATACCTGAGAGGACGTCAACCAGTTCTTGGTTTGGATTTTCATTCTGTGGAGCTTTGCGTTTACTCATTTTGTGGCAGACAATGATATTTTAATGATATTTTGATACCTTTTAACCTCGCGAACAACCTGCAAAGTCTACAAAGCTTCAACATGCACCAACATGCACAGCCAAATTTTTCAAGCACGACTTTTTTTTGTTCAAGTTTCGGTCTCAAAGTCTGGTGTCCGCAGTCAAATTCTTAGTATATTAATCTAGAGGAAGTCGAGCTACCAGACATGCAAATAAACAATAAATAAAATGGCAAACCCGAGGTGGCGCTATACAACTTTTGTGGTGGCAAACCTTTTGTTGTTCGCCTTTGCCTTACCGCAGGCCGGGGGGGGGGGGCGGGAGGGGGAGGGGAATGCATTTTAATTATTTCGTAAAGCCGTTGAAGACAAGGTTTTAATTGTATTAAAGTTATGATTGAATTGACTATTTATTTATTATTTTAGCTGGTATCAGAAGCAGGAGAAAAAAAGGATACTTTTAAATCTTAAAAAGATATCAAGTAATAAACCACAAGGGAAACTGTCCGAGTAAATTTTGGGGGTTGAACAAAGACAAAATGTTCAACCCCAAAATATCTTTAAAAGAATGTATTTTAGTGTCAACAGTTCTTCAATTTATTATTCAATTGTATAAATCTTAAAATGATGAACGCCTTAGTATGTTCTCTGTAAAATACATGAATAGGACAAACAACCAAATAATAATAAATAAATCAATCAATAATTTGCAATAATTATCACTGACATTTTTATTGTACCAATTCGAATTGGCAACATGCCATTTTTGTTATTATACATAATATAATAAATGTACCTTAAGAAAAAACAATACATAACGCAAAATTCAGAAAACAAAACAAAAAAACAAATTAATACAGTAATTTAGTAGACTTTAAAAAGCATTTTAGATATCCCTGTATTTTCAGTTCTTAATTAATGTTAGAGTGAAATCAGTTGCACTTTCAACATCTAGCCCAATTTCATAAAGCTGCTTAAGCACAAAAGGTAGCTTAGCACAAAAAATTATGCTTACCAGAATAAGGTTACCAGCCAAACTATCATGTCACGTGTACAATTTGTGACTGGTATCCTGCTCATTTCTCCTTAGCAGACAATTGTTAAGCAATATTTTCTGCTTAGCAGCTCTATGAAATTGGGCCCTGCTCTGAATTCAGAACAAACACTTTTGTTGACATGAAAGTTCATGAGTACAATTTAATCCAAATATGTATGATAATAATAATAAATACATATAACAAAACAAATCTCAGACTCAAATGCATATGCTTTTAGTGACAGCGTCAAGGAAATGTTTTCTGTCCATTTCCTCTGTGTGACTTTAGTGAGAGCGTACCCTAAAAAAATCACGAGGAAAGGGGGGGGGTGGGTAGAGGTTACTGGTTACATTACCAATGTATACCACTTTAAACAGAAATGCCTCATTGAAACCCGTTCATTAAATGTACAGCAGGAAAAACTGCAGCCCACATGTTGGGAGATATCTCTGTTTATAAATCTATTATTAGGTGTGATTATGTCTTAACCCCTTGTATCCAATAGCAGTAATGGATACTGACATTCATCGTACAAAATGGGACCAGACTAGTCTGCCCTTCCAGCCTCAGTATGGTTACAAAGATATGAATGTAAAGCAAAATGGTTCCACTGTGAGAAAGGTAAGGCCAGATCAGAGTTGCCAGCTACAGCTTCGGCTAGATTTTCAAGTCGTCTTGCGTTCTCAGTAACACCCTTAGCAACAGTCCCAGCCATATCCGTAGCTGCCAATTCGATATGGCCCAAGTTACTTAAGCATGCTGGTTTCTTTGCAAGCTGAAGTAACATGCACAAAATGCCTTGAAATGAGGTTAGGCATCAGGCTGGTAAAATGGCCTTTCGTCAAGGCCTTCGTGGCTTATTAGACAGGTAGGTGTGTAGCCGAAAAGCGACTGGAACTGGAGACCACACGTGCATGTCAGTTGCGTGGCTTTGCCACTCCCTTATAGTCTCCGGTTCCAGTCGCTTCGCGGCTACACAGCTGTCTTAGCCATGAAGTCCTTGACAAAAGGCTTGGCTAGTAGTGAAGAGATATTGGCCATAATCCAGAGCTGCTCGTAGTTCAACATCAGAGCCTTGACTAAATCAGTCAAGCAAATGGCACATTTTGTTCTAATTGTTAAATCTCTTTGCAAAGCCAACTTTATAGGGTCTTAATTTCCCACATTCTCCCTCAACTGGATATGTTCAAATTCTAACCTTTGACCTGATGTAGGCCAAGCTGCATAAATAATGAGCACTTCCAAACTTAATTTCTACTTTGTCTTCATTAGCAAGCAAAAGCATGTGCTTAGCAAGTTTTTTCTGCTCAGAAGGAAACCAGCAGGAAACCAGTCACATGTTGTTTTGGCCGGTAACCTATCTCTGGTAAGCAATATTTTTCTGTGCTAAGCAATTTTACGCATTGTGCACTGAACAAAAAAGCTTACTAAGTACCATCAAGCCTGGCAGTGAATATTTGTCTACCTAAACTTAACACGTCGATCAAGAGAACTTCAGTATGATTTTCAGCATATAAGACCTGTTGATTATGGCTGATCATAAATCTGCAATACTTTTGTTTTGTTTTTAATTGGGATTAAACAACCTGATAAATGAAACCTACTTGTAAATATAAAATATTCTACTCTATATATTAGGGTCGACTACATAAATACCTATCAGAGTCCAATCAAGTTCACAGTAAACAAGAATTGTTCTTTAAAAGCTATTGGAATAGTGGTGTCACATGATAACAAATTCATGAGAGCAAACCTTAGTCCAGAAGGTAAGCATCTCCCGAATTTATTTCAGGTGGGCACCCCCCTTCCATAAGGAGGAAGCAATCACATTTGATGTACATTGATGTATGCATCTGTCCCTGGAGAATTTGATTCTACCCATCCACTATCTTACACTGTGCCACAACCGACTAGAAAGTCGCAGAGGAAAATTATGATAGCATCTCTTAGAATCCAGTACTTGGAAATAAATGCTGCAGCGTCCTCCCTTTAACAGTGGTTAACCGCTTGCCAAATGCCAGTTAAAACACCCGGGGACCAGTCAAACTTCTCTCAAAGTGGTCTGGCTGGCAAGTTCAGTGTTGAAAAGCATTCCCTATTTCATTTGAAACATGGACTTACTGAAAAGCCGACGAACAACCTAGGCTCAATTTCATAGAGCTGCTTAACAGCTGATTTTGTGCTTACGACGCGAGTTTCCATTTCATAGCACTGCTAATCGCAAGCACAAGAAAAGGCATGCTAAACTTCCGGTGCTTAATATATGAAAATGAATGACGTAACAATGCAAATACATGGTGGATGCACAAGCTGGCCGCCTAATTTTCTTGCTAACCTGTGAAATGCACTTATGCTTCTAAAGCAAATTTGTCTGCTATAGTTAGCACAACAATTTTGCTTACCGTTAAGCAGCGCGCCATGAAATTGGCCCCTGCTGGCTAGTGGCTAGTCACTAAAAAAGTTAAGGGCAAACCCTATGGTATAACAGAGAAATTATCCACATGTGAGATTTTTTTTCTGTAAAACAACATGAGGTTAAAGTTTGTTTACATTTTCCCCGTCTGAGGTTATCCAAATTCTGAAACAGGCGACTCCTTGAACAAAAGGGTCAAAGGTCAAAAAGATGTTTCTTCCTGTTGACATGAATGCTCTAGTTGTTCTTAAAGGTCAACGAATGTTCACAGCTCGTTATCTTTACAACAACATGACTTTGGCGAATGGTGGCTGGTACAAAAATTGGCACACTTCCACATCTCGGTGTGAAGGAGGCCAAAGTATAATTCAGTTTGGATAAGGTTTTCAACATGACAAGTTGGTGAACTTTTGTTCACGCGTTCGAATACAGGTTGAGCAAGGATTGAACTTTAACGCAACTTTAATCAAAACTTTGTTTTCGCATCGAGTATGGGTAAAGATAGAATGAGGACAATTGAGAACAGGATGATTTTAAATATTCAAGTTGATTGTAAACAAGATAATTTGAGAAATGTTGAACTTGTCACTGATAAACAGAGTGCATAGAACACCACATACATACAAAATGAAATACATACAAATACTATGACTTCACTGTAAACAATATTTAGAGGACTGGCCCAGTTTTAATAAGAGCCTATGCCGAGATTTCTTTATACAAAAAAACAAAACAAAAACAAAAACATATTCACTGATAAAAATCGCAGGGAACCAGTCACAAAAATAAACATTAAATGCATTTTGGCTGGTAAACTCAACTGTTTCTGCTGTTTAAAGCATTTTGCCTGGTAAACTGTTTCTGCTGTTTAAAGCATTTTGCCTGGTAAACTGTTTCTGCTGTTTAAAGCATTTTCCTATTGACCATATTTTTGACCGCATGAGGGCGCTTTCATCAGGAATTGTCTTGCATCACAATTACAGTTTCATCTTATTTTAATTGCCTGTGTGTAGTTTTCTTGCATCAATGACAAACTATATAAACATAATAATAACAACATTGAAAAAAACCCAGTTTGTTTACTTGTTTTGCACCACATGAATTCGGTTCACATACGCCCTGAAGCGGTCTAAAATACGGCAAATTGAGCAACTTTTCTGTGCTTCAGCCAAGGTGTTTTAGTGTACATACAAACATTATTATTTTAGGATCCCAGCTGGTTTTGTTGATGCATGCTACCAACAATCAAAAACTGATAATGATACAATGTACTGAAGAAATTAATCAATTGATATGATTGTTACTTTTGACATTTTAGCAAATTAATTCTATTTTTAACTGACCATGTCAATGTTCAAATATATCTGCAGTATAAATAGATTCCAGCTTGGAGATATTTAACAGGAACTACAAATTTATGATCACACATCTGGCATCGTAACTCCGTTAAATCTGGTTATCTTTTCATCCACTAAATTTGCTTTGAAATTCATACTTCTATTGGAGAGCGAGGAAGTGCCTTATTAATTAGACAACAAATGTTGGGGTGTAGAGATGCTGCGGGAATCTGATGTTCGTATTCAAGAAGGGTTTTGGTATCAATTCCTCATGAGTTAGCATGATGATTATGTTTCTTCTGTAAAAACGTTCCACGGGCTGATGAAGTGGCTATCAGGTCAAATATGATTCCAAAGGCTGCTCTAAAAGTCGAAAAACTAATCCAAGCCCTTGAAGGGGATCACTTCAAATTGAAAACAAAGGAAGCACTTTTCATATTATGTGCCATCATGCGGACTTGCCAGGGCAAGGTTGCCTCTCATTTGATGATCATAGCTGATGTGCAAAATCTCTGTAGCGGTGCTGCCTTGCAATGTAGGCCAAGCCGTATGAAGCAATCACGACGACGATTTGACGATTGGTGTGAAAGTTATCCCAGCCGTCTGGAGTTACATGAAGAGATTATTTAGGGGGGATGGAAATATCAGGCAATGCCAAAATACTTCAAGGAAATTCGTTAATAGTTGATCGCCACTGTCCAATTTGTTTTACTTCATCATCCCTTCCGACACTCCTCTGTTTTAAAATATAATTATTCAGTCAGTCTTTTTGTAAATATTCCGCACCATTTGATCAGAATACAGAGACTGTTTAGCTTGGTTCCCATCGACGTTATTTTTGATGTCGGCGGACCTACAGTTGTCGGAAGCATCGAGCAACAAAAGCACAGTCTCCAATTATGGTCACACTGGCCGTTTACCTCTCATACAGTTTATTGGTTAACTTACAAAATCCACTAATTAATCCTAGATCCATGTGTGTTATATGTACTGCGCCAACCATTTGAAGGCTTCCCCGTAACCTTGTTGTTTCAAAACGCTGCACATGAACAACTCCAGAGGGCGCCCTGGCAAATCTCTTAATGGTACATTTCCCTGTTCAATGAGACAAAGAATAGAAAATACTTTCTTTAGGTTTTTACACAATTCATTCCTTTGGGCTAATTCTACTCCCTGTTCAGATGAAAGTTGTCGTATTTCTCCGAAGCTGCATGTGTACAAGATAAGAGTGAACGACAGGCATTGTCTTACCATGGCAAAGCCATTTTCCAAAGATAGGTCACCACACTCATACTTAAATCAATGTCACTAAAGCCATGACAAGGGCAACAGAGGCTCAAATTGGGGTGAAAAATCCACAAGACCGCAGGACTTGTAGCTCAGAATCTTTACTGGACCGGGATTTTATTTAAAAAACCAGAATCAAAATGAGAAGAGACTAGAATCAAAATAAGAACACAGTTTTATCATCTAAACTGTTTTTTGAACAAACATTAAGAGAAGATTTATCTCTTCTGTTTTATGGGTGACACTCAGCAGGATTAAACAATATTTATGAGACTCAAACTCAACATTTGAACATCATTCTTTTGAGACAAAGATGTTGAATTGAAAAAAACCAAGACCACCAGACTTGTCCTGTCTTGAGTTTACTGGCCTGACAATGAAATCACTGGCCTCGGGCCGATGGTCCAGTGTAACATTTGAGCCCTGCTGTGGACACTATGAAAGTCAGCACCTGGTATGAAGTATGACAACCTGCAATTACACTTTGAATTTAAGTGAAATTTAAAATTCGCTTTGGAAAGAATCCGAATTGATGGCTCCGAAAAGTTCCATTCCTAGACGTTGTCCTTGAAGCCAAAGACCATAGCCATAGTCACTTAACTCGGACACAGCCTTATTTAAAGAGAACTTTATTTTTGATTACCATCTGTTCTAGAAAAACAACTCAATGGTTGCTGCACCAGAATGCTTCGCCAGGTGCTTGGTGTCAGGAGGGAAGAACACATATCCAATTCCGATCTTTATCTCGGGTTCCCCAAGCTAAGTGCAAAAATCTGCGCAAGAAGAGTCAAGTTTGCATGGCACTGCTATACGCCACCCTGAGCTTCCAGTCAGCCAGCTTGTCCTCTGGGAACCCAAGCAAGGGTGAGCTCAAAGAGGTCGAGCCCAAAGACTTATGTTGATTTACTAAGAAGGGACACTGGGTTTGGGACAGCTGGTGAAATATCTACATGCATGAGGGACAGGGAGATCTGTCATAACATCATTGACCGAGGACACCACTCGAGCTTACCTTTCCTGTTGTCTGTTGGATGAGTCCAAAACAATTCCTAATATGATCTTCACTGCAAGCTGTGGGCATGTCAATTTTGTTCCCAAGAATCACGATGGGAGCGTTAGCGACCATCTCATCCGTCATGAGACTCTGAAAAGGATCAAGAAAAATTGTAAAAACGGAAAATGAAAAAGGCATCTTTTTGCTTTTAAAATTTAGAATTTCATGGGGCTTTACATTTTCGCACCTTACATTTTTTCCAAATTTTTCTTACTAAAATGTGATTTCACCCCACTACGAATCGAATTCCAGACTTGGGACTGATGTTCACAAATCAGTAGATAGTTAGGTCAACAAATAAAGCACACAAACCTGACAAAGACTAAAGACTTGAGTGAAATAAACCAGTTGAGGCATCAAAATGAACAGGTCCCTCGTTATAAAAACAATCATGTATTATAGATACTTCAGAGTTAAAGGCACTATCAACAGCTCTCCCTTGCTTGTTACCAAGTAAGTTTTTAAGTTAATATTTGTTTTGAGTCATTACCAAACGTGTACGATACGTTTAAATCAATTACTTATTACAATTATTTATAATTGTATTTCCTACAATGAATAACCTGCTGCAATATAGGAATTAAGTTGGAAGGTTTGCCCAATTCAATGACTAGCCAGCAGGACCAGTTAGCTTGTCATTTCACTAATCTGTTGCCTTTTTCAGCAGTCCATATTTCAAATGAATTAGGAATGCTTTTCAACACTGAACTAGCCAACCGGACCACTATGAGTGTTTTTTGACTGGTCCTCAGGTGTTTTAACTGGCATTTGGCCAGCGGACTACTGTTAACGGAGAACACTGCCTGCTGCAATATACAAATTAAGTTAGAAGGGTGGCCCTTAGCTTTAAACCAAACCGGACTGTCGTCATTTACATGTACGTATAGAATCAAGTTACATATGATATAGCCACCAGCACTTTTACAAGAGAATGGTTTTTATTAATATTAACTGTACCGGTAGTTTCTGTGGGATAAATCAATATAATGAATTCAAAAGATGACTTTGTGAAAAAATCAATCGGCATTCAAGTACCGTGGTTTCAACTTAAATGTAAATACTGTACATGATTGGTAGAGCTGACAAAATAGTCACAGACTGTGTTAATACTTTGGGTGATCAACCATATGCACGAAATAACAAACCCGTGAAAATTTAGGCTTAACCCATTGTGCGAGTCAGGAGAAAATGGTGAAAAACCACACACAATTTTCAGCATGAAACACATGGTCCTTACCCTAACCATGCTAAATGCAACAATATGCACCAAATGGTAAAAAGTGTTGTAATCGGTTGCCTTTGGCAGTCAACTCGGATGTCATTCTTTGACTGAATTTGTTGTATTTAGCAGTCAAGTGACTTCATATTGGTGTTGTATTTTGTTGTAGTCACCACTACACTTATGTGCATACTGTTGCATTTAGCAGGGCAAACCCCCTTGCTCAGTCCTAACACAAACAACATGCCTGCACAATGCAACAAAATCCCTTGTTGCATTTCGTTGCATTTGGCATGGTTCTCATTTCAACTGTGTTGCATTCTGTTGTATTTGGCAGGGTATGTAGAGGGACCCTGATGGGGGGTTAGGGTTAATTTTGGTTGTAAAAATCAAAATCATCTGAAATGCATTTTTTCAGGTTTTCAGACAGTTATCTCGAATATGACTTCATTTCAGAGGGAAATATATTGTTTCTAGTATGAACTTGATAATCAGTAAGCTTTGAGACTAAAATTAAATAATGATGTTTTGAATCCTTACCAATCCTGTATAAAACCTTTAAAGGCACTGAACACGTTTGGAAATTGTCAAAGACCAGTATTCTCACTTGGTGTATCCCAACATATGCATAAAATAACAAGCCTGTGAAAATTTGGGCTCAATTGGTCATTGAAGTTGCAAGAAAATGATGAAAGAAAAAACACCCTTGTTGTACAAATTTGTGTGCTTTCAAATAGGAATAAAAGGCTTCTTGCAAGAAGTCTTTTATTATTTTAGTAAGAAATTACCTCTTTCTCAAAAACTAGTTACTTCAGAGGGAGTCGTTTCTCACAATGCTTTATACTATCAACAGCTCTCCGTTGCTCGTTACCAAGTAACTTTTTAGGCTAATATATATTTTGAGTAATTACCAAACGTGTACAGTGCCTTTAACTTATTTCCAGGGCAATGAAGTATTCACGTCTTGAATTTGAATCAGAAATGAATTGAGCACACAGCACATATTTAATAAACACCACTTTGCCCGACTTGCAGAAAACTTACCCAGTCAGTTTCCCTTGTGGTTTATAACTTGCAGAATTTTAGGCGCAATTATTTGTCAGGTAAAAACACATGGAGAGTTCTGAGTTTGGACACACCTTCCTTTCTTAAAATAAATAGTTAAGTATTTTGTCCTGCCACTTCCCAAATTGCCCCTAAACCCCTTTTTTGACAAGCCTACTCCTCCTTCTCATGGATTTTGTTTTTAGGCCTTATTAAAAAAACTTACATCAAGTTCTGCTTTGGCTTCTGCGAATCTTTGAGGGTCTGCTGCATCTATGAGGAAAACGATCCCGTCAATTGCTGGCAGGTAATCCTTCCAGACTCGACGTGCCTGGGTGTGACCTCCAAGGTCAAAGGTTGTGAATGATAACGACCCCATGCTAAGCGATTCTGATGCTGTGGTTGAATGAGATAACAATGGAATTAGTCTTAGACACAAGGTGTATAAATGGAATTATTTACCCAATTTGAAATCGGATTTGTAAAAAAAAAATGACTACTTCAAATGGCAAGGGCTCTCACACTTCAAGACAATTGTAGTCTTCGGTTGACACATAGGCACTTTTCAAAACCATGCCTTTTGGCTTGGACTCCGGCTCTCGTCTCCGTCAATTGTTTTAAATGTGCTTTCAGTACAGGGCCCAATTTCATAGAGCTGCTTAAGCAGAAAATATTGCTTAACAATTTTCTGCTAAGCAGAAATGAGCAGGATACCAGTCACAAATTGTACATGTGGCATGGTAGTTTGGCTGGTAACCTTATTCTGGTAAGCAAAATTTTGTTGTGCTTAGCTACTTTTTGTGCTTAAGCAGCTCTATTGAATTGGGCCCAGGGCTTCAAATAGGCAGACAAAGCCCAAGCCTAAGCCAAGCCGAAGCCATAGTTTCAAAGCCATTAATACACTTACTTGGATGTAACGTTGGAACATGCTGTGCCATTCTGCCATCCTTCAGCATGTGTAGTAACGTCGTCTTCCCAGCATTGTCTAAACCAAGAAATACCAGCTTGCCACTTTTCTTCCATAGACCTGGACAAGGAAATGGGGGGAGATGTTGAATGCTGTAGTGTAACTTCATTACGTCTGGGGCCTGACTATTTTCCCCTTTAAGCCTCGATTTGGGTTTGGACACATGAGGCTCTTCCCAAAAACCTTGGCTTAGGATCCATCTCTGAAACACGCTGCAATATTATATACACAGCAAGAACATTGGTGACGGCGCCCAAGTTGAGGTTTGGAAAAAGCCTATGCTCATGTACGGAATACTAACAAATGTCCGACTTTCAAATAACTGCTTTACATCAACCTCGTCCCCATGGTTTACTTTATTTCCAACCATGTTTACAATAGTAAACCCTGGGAGGGAAACTCATTACTTGGACCCTGATTGGACAACGACTGGTGTACATTACAAAAGTCTAACGTAAACATGTTAAGTTGTACTCATTCAGTATTCACCATGTTCACAGCCAGACTATTCTAATTTGCATACATATCCAAAAAGTTTGGATACGCAAATGATCCAATACCAGGGTGAGAGAGCGGTCAACCTCGTACTGCTCGACACACCTCGGGGATGAGGTTGGCTTTACATTGGCTATGAAAGTTTACGTTTGAATGTATGACAGCAAACAAATCTGGCAAAGTGGAAATAGTGAGAAATCCACCATTTTATAACAGTTGTATTAAATGAGGCTGATATTGGAGTTATAACCTAGCAGTCACAATCTTTTTTCTTGAATTTACTACATTTTGCATGTATACGCTTGTACTGATTACATAATACATATTTTGCGGATTGTAACTTTCATTCAGGAACAACATTTGTATTTTATGCTAGTACTACCCATACACTAATATTTTTTGAAAGACAAAATGTCATGAAATATGACTTCTGGGCATTTTGGCAATGAACTGTTCAAAGTAGTTATTCATCTAGAATCTGAAAAGGGTTGAGGTGCTTTTTAAAAATCAAAAAACAAAACAAGGAGTTTCATTGAGCAGTATGGAAGCTGGGTTAATTTTTTTAAATCTTAGAACGCAGGATTCCAATGGTTGGACTCCCTGTTTTCGTTCCACTGCGATGGAGGAGTCCAACCTGGGCTAGCTTAGAAGCGTTCTCCGCTGGCTAAATGCCAGTTAAAACACACGAGGACCTGTCAAACTCCCAAAATTCACTCCAAGTGGCCGGCTGGCTAGTGTTGAGAAGCATCCCCATCTCATTTCAAATATGAATAACAGGGTTCTCCCCAGGTTTTTTTCCCAAAACTGTGGGGCATTCTGGACCCAAGTTTTTGGATGTTTTCAACTTGGTGTTTAACTTGGTTTTAAAAGCCGTACTGTGCAATTTGGAGCATTCTGTATAGTTTTCTCTTGGTGTTCTTTGTGAAAAAAACAAAAAACAAAAGTGAAAACAAAATAAAACATTTTTTAGCGGGGGAGCTTTGCGTGTATCGGCACGCAAATCGCGCCTATCGGCCAGATACGCTAGCTTGTGCATGGGGACCAGTGAAAAAGCTGGTGGACAAGTGAAATGACAAGCTACATCATGTTACTGGTCCTGCTGGCCAACGTGTTCAGATATCATCATTTCATCGGTACTGTACTGTATGTCGTCATGTTATTTTATAATGTTGGGTCACCCAAATCATTCCGCATGGAATAAAGAACCCAAATTAAGGAGATACTATCCAAGACCCTACAAAAATGTACTTCCCCAGCTTTATCATGACAAGCAAACCATTTTGTGTTACTAAAAGTCTTAAAACTCCATTTATTTAGATTTTTGAATACTACTTTTACTTACCAACATAACTAAGAAAATCTGTGAACCAATTTACAATAAACATCTTGCAATTTAGATGGTCACGACTCTGCAACAAAGGGAAAAAAACATGTTACACACTGTATTATAATCATTCATGGAGGTAATTTTACCTCTTGAGTCCATGTTATAATTTATAAATTATTATTTTTATTTAGTGTTTATTTATAATTTTATATGTTTAAAACCCTAACCCCCTAAGCATTTCTACTAAAAAGCTTCCACAACCCATCATACTCCAACAGTTTACTTATTATTGGAACAGTACACAACCCATCATGAATGATCATACTCCAACAGTTTGTGTACTGGATCGGAACAGTCAGTACACATGGTACACAACCCATCATACTCCAACAGGTCCTGTGCTTCTGGACTATGATTTAGTGGGTACTTTTCACAGTACTAGACCATCAAATTCCAACAAAACCACTGTTTGATTTTGGCAGGCCTGGGGTGGTTAGGGTTAAACAACTCCTAAGTCCTAGCCTGTGCCCTACCGTACCTGAGTGTGACTTATCCTTATTTTAATATTTATTTATTTATAAAATTAAATCAAAATATATTGACTCCAGACATGCCAGACATTCACATACTATAACATTGTATAATACTGACATAATGTGATTGGCAATGGTGTTGATAATTAATGAAATACCGATTAATACCTAAATAAAACGGTAACAAAATCACATCACAATGATGTGACACGAAATTCAGTGTTGTATGACTCGAGTCCAGGACTCACAATTTCGGTGACTCGGACTTGACTCGAGTCACGTCTGCAAAAGACTCGGACTCGGACTCGGACTCGACTATCATGACTCAGACTTGTCCCCGAGGACTCGTGACTCGAGTCACGTATTTTCACAAACAATACCTTTTTTAAATATTAAAAACAATTCCGATGATCCGATTGTCATTCCCGGAGTGCACATGGAGGAATATTAACGTCTAGCACAAGAAATAAGTACACTGTCGTATGGTGTTGCAAGCAATAGTGTTCGTGATTATTGTGTAGATGGCCATGTACGTACAGCGCGTGCATGTTTGATTCGTATGTTCAAAACGCATAATAACACTGGGATGCACGACACCAATATTAATGCTGGTATTCTGTCAATGTTAACACCATAGCCACTGCTTGTGCTTGATGCATATTACCAGGGAAATGGCATGTCTGGTACCTGTAAAACACAGCCTGCATATTGCACTGTGATGGCTGTGTGTTGTTTGCACCAGTTTCTACACATGGTCGACAGACACACACACACGATGTCAAGTTTGGTCACGTCACTAGTAAAAAGTAGTACAACATTTTTTAACTCATGGCATCTGCCGTTCCGCACCGTATTGTTTCTTTTGGTTATACCATGGAGGTAGTTCTACCTCCATGGTTATACCAACTTATACAAAAACTCTAACAGAACTTTGTTCAAATTAAATGTGTTTTATTTTTTTCATTTCCAAATCTTATTTTACGACATTTGGTTTGCAACCAATATTTAAACAAGTGACTCGTGACTCGGACTCGGACCAAGTGACTCGGGACTCGGACTCGGACTCGGACCAAGTGACTCGGGACTCGGACTCGGACTCGACCCAAGTGACTTGAGACTCGGACTCGACACAGGTGACTCGACTACAACACTGACGAAATTACAAAATCACATCGCATTCGCAGTGTCATTGTCAATATAAATGAATGTTAACACAGTGCACACGGAGCGCATTTTATACGGTGTAACGGTAGGCGAAAAAACACTCAAAATTCTATAAACAGCTCCTTTAAAAGCAGTACTAACTCGTTACTCACCTTTTCAATGAATTCCACCCGGCACTACCTTACTAAAAAATAATATTAAAACCAAAACACAGAGAATGGCGTAATTTCCACCTCGAAATTGACGATCTGTTAACTGTTCAAAGAACGAATCCACACCAAAATGGTCATATTTAACTTTACGTCACAAAACTTGCCGGAAGATGGTCTTAAAACAACACGTTTCATTGGTCAATTTTTATTCACACTAAAGACATAAGTTTAACAAAATTAGATAATCTTTTTTCAATAATAAACCATTTAAATAGGCATTTACTGAATTTAAAAAAATTATGTGTAGAAATGCGTATACAAATTTATGAAAGTAATAAAGCGTAATTTGTATTTGCTTAATTTAGAGTCAAAGATTGAGGAGAAGAATGCCCAATCACAGCAGATTTTAAGACGAGTTCGGCTATCAAAATTGGCTGCAGAAATGGGAACCACGGTAAGAAAGTCTACGGGTAATTACAGCGAGCTATTGAGGGCGCCAAACATACACAAGAGAAGGCATTCGAAAACAACTGGCTGTGTGGGTGCACGCCAGTTGTTACCATGAGAAATGTTGCTTTTTCCTTATTATTTTGTTAAAGGGTTGGACGGGGAAAGACACAAAAGACAGGCTACCAATTTTATAAAATTTCTCAAAGATTTCAGTTTAGTTTCTCATTGATTTTTCAACCAAACGGGCTGCGGCGGATCCTCGAGCGGCCCGCTCCGCTCACCGGGCTCGGGCACTGCTCATGAAGACCATAATCGAAACGTCGTCAAGTTGTTTCGGTTGCCCACATAAACTCGAATACAGTATGGTACTTCTTTGAACCGCATCTCTTCTTTGGGTCAATTAATTCATCTGGGGCTTGACAAACTTCCCAAATGATAAAAACTTCCTTCACTATGAGTGCTTATTACAAGAGCGACAAAAGGCAGTAGGGTGTGCAAACTGTGTTATTTGTTGAATATAATACTTTACAAACTCAGCTGTTTTTCACATTATAAGCACCTCCCCCCCAAAAAAAAAAAATCAAATCAAAAGAAGCTGATTTTGTGAAGTGTGTTTAGTTGATGAGTTTCGGAATGCGTTTTTACACCGGGAACATAGGGCGAGCTCCCCCGAGAAATTTAACTTCGTGATATTTTGGGAAGTGCCACGTTGAAAACGTGTGAGCATTTTACGCATGCTCTCTGTGGCTAGTCTACGAAATGGGTTTTCCTTCAACAATGGCGACTGTCATTGACATCTACACAGCAAAACGGTCATGACAATGCCTTAAATTTACGTAATGTTGCGCACGGCAGCAGACCTGTTTCTGACAATTTAAGTTCATACATTCTTAGGTATTCAGCACTGTGATTGTAATTTTTCAACTCGTCGCAGGATATCGTGCGTTTAAGCCTCGTGGAACGAGTGTTAATTTCTGATTTATGACGCAATTTTCGTGAGCGCTGACTCAGTGACACAATTCAAGATGGCGGACTCTCGCCAAAATGCCTATGCAAACGCCCAGCAGCCGATGAAAATGCCGGGGCCTGGTCCGCCTCCTCAAGGATTCCCAAGTGGAATGGGACCACCAGCTGCAAGTGAGTAGTTAATGAAATCAAACATTTTGATATTTTCATTGTTAAGACTGATTTTCTATACTTTGTGTCATGTTGGTACACCCTATTTTTTTGTCAAAGAGAAAAATCAATATCAAATTGAAGCTCAAGTTGCTGAGTGCATGCAGTGAGAGACGATCAGCAGTGTAATTTGTTTTTTAATACCTCTTTCGGTTCCTGAGATATGACCTTTTAAATTGTGTAAAAACGTTACTTCATGTGCCGCTAGTTTGATTGATTATAGGCCTAAACACATTTATGGTACCTCATTTAACAAAAATTATGGAAATATGCTAGTTATAATTAATACAACAAATTGAAGTAGACCTCCGGAGTTGACAAAGAGAAGACCGGCGGACTTGTCCAGTTACAAGTTTACTGACCCGACACAAAAACCACTGGCCTGGGGCATGCGGGGTCCAGTGTAAAATTCGAGCCCTGGATGAATGAATGAAAAAGTGACGGTCAATTTTGGCATCTTACTTACTTAATTAAGACGAAAATGTGCCACTCGTTTTGGTGTAATTTATGAAGAAATCGGAGGCGTTACTGACACGGTTTGACTGCCAAGCATCCGTGATGTTCGATAATGCGCTAGTCTTGTTGCAAGACTTTTCTCGTTTACCTTTCACGCACAGTGCCCGCCACTTTATATTTCAAAATGACAATATCACTAAAGCCCACTCGGTATGAGTCCTGACAATGTAAGTGCTATTTAAAAAATGAAAATTTTCCATCTGTGTGTGCTACAAACAGGGCCATCAATGGGACCCCCAGGACCTACCCCACCAGGAACTTACAATAATCCATCTGGAATGAGTGCACCAAGGGGCTACAATCAAGGTCCGCCACAAACTGCCAATGGTGCTCACCCTACCAACAACCCTCCCACTACAGGACACCGGCCCTTGCCTGTAGATTATCGGACACAGAGTGGTGTGGGTAACCCTAATATGGGCAGAGCTCAAACTCATTCAATGGGTACTGCGTCGATGTTGAACTCCACCCAAGGTGGTCGAGGGGTGCCAATGAGTGGTTACCCCGGTGCAAACAGCAGTCATGGAAAACCTGGGGGACCGCCGGGCAACCCACCCTCGATGCCAAATCAGTACTCTGGCGCCCCACAGCCAGTGAACTCGTACCCTGGACAACACCAAGCTGGGCCCCCCTCCAGAGTGGCAGCGCCACCCTCGAGTATGCCCCTCCCTGGGTCATTGCCGGGCGGCCTTGGAAACTATGGTCGATCAGCGTCATATGGGGGTCCTGGCACACCTCCAGTCTCTATGGATTCACCTTCAACTCCCGACGGGTCTGGGATAGACCGAAGCTTCAATTCATCAGGTTAGTTTTTCTTTGCAGACGTTTTTGAATTACAAGTTTGATGAGAAGAATTTCTGACAGAATGTCGTTGAAGTCGCCCCAAAACTTGTGTTCCCTGCTACTGTTCAGAAGGAGGGGAGGGGGGGGGAGCTGGGCTGCTAGTTTTACAATCTGTCAAATTGTGGTAATAGCACTCTGCATTAATGTTGCACTTTTGCTGAATGTCAGACAAACTTGCGATTGGCGCACCAAACTGCAATAATACAG
This sequence comes from Plazaster borealis, assembly GCA_021014325.1. Classification (NCBI taxonomy): domain Eukaryota; kingdom Metazoa; phylum Echinodermata; class Asteroidea; order Forcipulatida; family Labidiasteridae; genus Plazaster; species Plazaster borealis. The sequence goes on along the minus strand of CM037468.1, from coordinate 13,888,273 downwards.
TAAGTAAGGGCAAACCCTGATTGAGCTTCTGTTTTTAGCATTAGTGTGGAGTGCTATTACTTCAACTGGACATGATTCCGAGGGATGTTGTGGTGGTTATTGGTCAGGCTCCTTGTGTGCAAGATAGTGAACTGAACTATCAAACTGTAATAGACTGTGCAAGTCTCGTGCGTATTCGAACATTGGGACCCGTTAAAGCGCGTGAGTTTGTTTCCTTCACGTGTTAAAGCATCGTACGTGGGACCAAAGTGGTCCCAAAAATGTTCGAATACGCGCGAGACTTGCACGGTCTGTACACTACGGGACCAGACTAATTTTCTTGTGTAGCCAAAGCCAAATGGAGTTTTTGGCTATGGCTCTGGCTGTTTGCCTGCATACCACAGGGCCCAAATTTCATATAGCATGTAAGCACAAAAACTTGCTAAGCACAGAAAACTCTTGCTTAGGAAATATAGGTTACCAGCCAAAATACCATACAGTTACCATTGCTGTTACTGGTACCCAACTCATTTCTTGCGTAACAAAGAAATTTGCTTAGCAGAATTTTCTGCGAAACAGCTTTATGAAATTGGGTCCTGTTGACAAAATATGGGCATTACACTGATCAGGCCCCAATCTCAATCTTAAGCAAGAAATCTTGCATGAGAAATCAGTGCTGAGGCAAAATTGACAGAGAACCAGTCAAATGCAACTGGCATCACATGGTGTTTTGGCTGTTTACTAAGTCTTACTGGTCACCCAGTTCTGCTAAGCAAGATTTTTCTGTGCTAAGCAATTTTTGTGTGGGGATGAAATTGGGTCTTAGTCATACATGTAGCTGTAACCAAAATCATCAATTTGGACGTCGGCTGGATTTTCTTAAAAATTTGTTTGCTCTGACAAAACAAGATGGTGCCAACGTGAAACTAGTTTATATCAAATCAAAGATCGTTGGACAATCTCTTGTTATAATTTTGCCTGTGCACCCCCCTTGATTAATTTCACCTGCAAATCATAAAAACCATTGTGTTTTAACACACATTTTCCTTAACTCACACGCATCCAATAGACCTTTATCACTGTGTGGCCATGTTGATTTTCTTCCATTCAAATCAATTTAACCAAACCGAGGCTGGAAAGAGAAATAGCCTGGTTCCTTTTTGTACAATGAATATAAGCATTCAGTACTATTTGTGGATACAGGGAACATGACCCAAGATGGTTGCAGCATGATAATATTCTATACCCTCCCCCTATGTTTATTTCTGTGGTTATTGTTTATCTTGCTGCACGGCTCTGTTATGACGCCTCCCTTGTTTGCCCGTTCCCAATTAAAAAAACAACCTAAAAGGCGAAGCCCTGCAGGTGCCGAGGTACACCTCCATGATACGGTCGCCCTCCACTGGATCCTTGGGCTCACTCCCGTTGCCCAAACTGCTGTCGCAGTCCTCGTCCCCAACGGCCGAGATCGGGAGCAATTCTCCGGGCGATTCAGGTATTGCCTTCCGAATGATTTCTTTTCTGCTTTCTGCTTCAAATTCTGTTCTGCATGCACGCTGTGTGACGTCTGGCTGTGTTGGTGGTAGCTTTAAAAACCTCACAAACTGTCTTTGCTCTGTCCTTCAGTCTGCCTTGATGTTTATTGTTTACATTGTCTTCTTCATTAGCGATGAATCAATAGAGCATTTGCGAGGGCTCACTCTTAACACTAGCCTAGCATACAGTGTCTAGTAAAAACTGCCACGGGCTAGTATAAACACCACTTGATGACAATACATCAGGCCTGTAATTTTCATCTTTAAGAGGGCAAGGCAATTTTCATTTCGCAAAGGGCACTTCCATTGGAAAATCATAAAGTCTATGGGAAACTTTTAAAGGGGGCCACGACCAGAGGCAACAGAGGCCATGGCCTCAGTGTATTTCCAGGCCTGATGTTTAAAATCGAATACACAAATCTAACCCATTCACTGCAAACGCTTGCGCACTGGCCATCGCATCACGATTATAAAAGCAAAGGCACCCTTTGTGTGATGGCCAGCACGCATGGGCCTGTAGTAATTGGGTTAGAGTTCGTAATTTCATGATCACAGGCCTGCTTTGATCATGATGACAGTCCTCCTTTAAAGGGCTCCATAAGAAGCACACCACCAGAGTAATCAAAAGCTTACTGCGTAAGAAATTTAAAATAATACAAAACCATTCAAGAGAGAATTTGTTTTAGTTTATATTAATTAAATTAATTGTATTTTATAGGGAATTTATTAAAAGTTGTTTGGCCTGACATTCTGTAACAAAAACAAAATGTGTATTTATTACCGTATCCAGCTTGTGAACTTGTATTTTTAAAAAACATAAGCCCATATTATTACATCATGATCAAAACATTCACCGACTGGTTGGATGAAGGTTTTTGGGTGAAAATTTATGGATTTTAAAACAAAAATATGTGCTTCACTAGTATAGTATTGTACCATTCCTTTACCTTTGCATACATGTGACCCCTGTTTTCAGTCTGGAAATGAGGTTGATTTTCCAGTACACAATTAACAATTACCAAATGTGTTCAGTGCCTTTAAGGACACAAACGCATTGTATACATTTATCATCCAACATTTGTAAAGTGACAATGCATTTCTGCCACGTGTTCATTGATTAATTAAGGTAATAAGGCATAATGACCAAAAGACCTTGAATCTTTGCCACCACAAAGACCTTTGTCTTTCCTCTTGTTCTTTGTCCCTGTACGTTTCCATACATTTTCTGTTTTTTTCCAAATTGGAAACTTGTGCCCTTTCTAAGCTTAGCCCTTTCCAAAAAGTGCCTTCTTGCTCATTTAATTTACATGTTAGTGCATGCCTTGGATAGCTACCATGCTACATTGTATGGTCATTTCCACTCTATATTTTAGGTAGGTAGAAATGTTTAGTGCAATAGTACGTAGGAGTAGGTGTATGTGTATGTGTTGTGCACGCTAAGAGGAGCATAATCAGATGCATCTACTGTTTTTGTTTGTAATTGTTTGTTTGTTTGTTTGTTTAGATGATCTTCCAAACAAGGGAACTTGTTACGTTAGGCCTAAAACTCCCTCAAAAAGGGATGTAAACACCAAGCTGGCAACAGCCAATCTCTCTCAACACATTGGTTTAACGTCTATGATCATGAATTGCACAAATCAATAAATTATGATTTACATGTAGCAACTAATTTGGGGTTGAATAACGATCTGGTCTAGATACTGAGCAACAACTCCTCACTCCAAACACATTGATTTACTCTTTACTTCCAGCTCAAGTGTATTTGCTGTTATCTTTCCAGTTGTTTATCTTTGCCCCCCCCCCCAATTAATTCACCTGTCCCTATTATTATAGTGCAGACTGCCACATTTAATCCAACATGTACATAATGACCACAATGCATGTCTGGAGGGTTTTCGCTTCAGTGCATTTTGCTATTACTCAACTGTGACTAATCAAGAGTGTGTATTTATCATCATCAAGTGACAATGTATACATCCACCTATGGTGGGATCCAATTTCCTCTGGTAGTCTTAATCTCTCATAGTCATAGCCACTTAGTGCTGGGGGTTTCTGAAGTTTGTCTGTGCCCAGGGACCGGATTATTTTTTTTCGGGACTGGTGAAATATTTTAATGTTGAGATTATCGTTGCCACAATGAAACCCAGACTAAACATAGGAAAGACAACAAAGGTTCTCATAAGGCCAAGTGAAAAACATACATGTTTATCGTCCCCGCGCGCTTCCTTTTTAGAGGCCGCCTCCTTTTTTTTTTTTTTTTTAAAGAAAAAAATGATACATTTTTATTATCCCTGACGATTTTTTATATATTGTTAAATGAATAAGATTGTATTTTCGACTTTAGCACAGCAAAAAAAGCACATCGAAAAAAGCTGGCAACCATCTTGAAAAATAGCCCGGCCGATTGCAGGGTGCAAAATTAACGGTTGCCCGGTTGCCTGGGGCAACCAAAAAATCACTCGGGCAACCCGTGATCAAACCGTTGTTGCCCGTCGGGCAACCTTAAAAAGAAATAAGAATTTAGGCCTACCCTGGTTATTATTGTGCAAGCTCCAAAGATCGTTTGAATTTTCCACATACAGCTTCATGAAAAATAGTTGCGATGTTGTACTTCACGGGAAGCGTTTAACAATTATTATTTATTTTTTTAAATCACGCCGTCCACCGCGAACCATGTGCGAACTTTCCAGCGTCAGCGCATGTACGCGATGCACACACAGCGCGATGGCACTGTATAGCGGCATGGTAGCAGATAACGTGTCAGGCCTTGAACTTCGCTCTTAAAGGGGCACAGCAATTTTCCTCTGGCATTGTCTGGTAAGGGGCACTTCAATGAGGAAAATGTAAATTTGTATTGAAACCTTGTAAAGGGCACCGCAGCAAAAGCACAGGGCACCACAGCAATTGCTGTGGGTGCCGTGGGTTAATTCGAGGCCTGATGTGTGCACGATGTACCGTACGTTGTATTATTTGGATCTCGGACTCGACACGACGTGGTCATGTTCCATCCCAATTATAGAACCGGCCTAACTATAAATAGTTGGGCACAGGCCCAATCCAAAACACAGTTGGAACAGAACGTTCACAAGTAACAAAATAGATGTAGACTGCGCGCACACGCACTTTCCATGAATTGCGCTTTCCATGATTCACTGGTGCCCGCAGTCGTTATGCTGCACATATTATAACGAGCGTGGGGACAGCTAGCGAACATGGTGTGAGCGCGCGCAATGAATATTACTCGCTGCTATTTAATTCACGTGTTTATGTGTCAAACTTGACAAAGTTTCATGACGTGACAATCATTGTGTGCCTCCTGAAGTTTGGTTTTACGTTGGGTAAAACACCCGTAAGGGGCAATACCGATGCCGGATTAACGGAAGAACATGTATCAAAATGAGCAAAAATTATTTCAAATCACGGCGATGAGACCCACTCACGATCGACGATGTCCGTTTTTCCGTTTCGATACCCTATAAAGAGCATGCAATGCGCAAAGCATTATTATATTCGGGCAACCAAAATTACTTCCGGGCAACCTGATTTTCAGTTGTGGTTGCCGTGGGGCAACCAGCAAATTTTCTTAATTTCGCACCCTGGATTGTCTCGAAAAACTTGTCGGGCGGCCATTTTGAAAAAAAGAAAAAAAGGCCCTCCTGCTTCCTTTTTTCAAAAAGGCAGGACGCTAAACATGTTTTTTATTTTATTTGGCCTAAAATTCACACTCACATGATGCATGATACCATCCATGTGAGATCCACTTGTTAACAGCCATGGCTATGAATGTGTGATACTGTTTTGAAATGGTTCTTTGTTCAAGTTTGTTGCAAATATAGTCTACTTTACTTCACAAATTTTACACATAGAGCTACTTCATTTGCATTCCCCTATCCATAGAATTTACACATAATTAGCACAAGGAGGGAGGAAGCCAAGACTGGGCCTTTGTCACAGGGCACTGTGAAAAGGCTGCTTTTGTGTAGAAATTCAAAGCGGATAAAATCTGCTGATTATGAAAATATGCAAATGTAGTGGCTTTATAGGTCAGCTGGTTTTTGTAGACTCTGTCTTTTTATTGTTTAAAAAAACAACCAATGAGAAATTGCCTAATATCACAAGGCTGAGGTGAGGGCTACACTTAACTGGTTTGGGCTGTCACCAGAGGCACGTTGTCACCTACTCCTGGGGCTGAAACAGGGTTACCTGCTTCACAGTCCGTAAGGATGTAGGCATGGGTAGCTAGCATCCACTAGGAGCCTGGCTGGTAGAGCAGAATGAACTACATTGTACCTTCCCAACTTATCGCTATTTTGGGGGTGGAGGTGGGGGTGGGCCATCAAAATGCATGTATTAACCGATTCAGGCCTGATTCTTCGTCCTTGTAAGGGCGAGCAACTTGTCCCCAGTAAAGGGCAGCTCCATAAGGGAAGTTAGCTATCAGTTTGAACATTTTGAAGGGCACCTAGGCGATGACCAGGGGCATGGCCTCCATAGTGTTAAGTATCAGCCCTGAACTAAATATCTATCACATAGAATCTGATTTCTTTACAAAACGTTTGTAGGTTTTAAGAATAGACTACTTCGCAATACTCGGTGCGGGCGCATTGGCCTTGGATGGAGATGCATTGCTGGTCAAGCTTGTGACAAATTTGGTCGCTGACTAGACCAGCATGTACCTCATTTCAAGGCTAAGGCATGCGCACTGAGTATTTTGTGTAGTAGTCTATAAGCTCTGTCTATATAGTTTGTCTCTCGACCTGATTCTGTGGATTTTAGATTTCTCTAGAGCCCATTGTTTCCATGCTTGTACAGGGAACGATTTCATCAAGCAATTTTGTATAGCAAAATATTTTGACTCAATATTTTGTGTACACACTGAATTCTTATATTGAGTAGCAACTGCAGGGCTCGAATTAACACTGGACCACAGGCCTGAGGCCAGTGGTTTTAGCGTCGGTCCAGTAAACTTATGACCATACAAGTCCGGCGGTCTTGTATTTTTGAATAGTAACGCCTCACTGCATTTTTAATAAATACAAATTTCTTTCAATTCCGTTGAGTATTGAAGTATTATCCATAATAAAAATGAGATAAATCTTCTCTTAGTGCTTGTTCCAAAAACAGCTCAAATGTGAAACTGTGTAGATAGTGTTCTTCTCATTTTGAATCTGGTCTTGTAACAAATTCTTTGGTCCAGTAAAAGTTTTGAGCTACAAACCCTGCAGTCTTGTGGATTTTTTCCCCAAATTCGAGCCCTGAACTGGTACATTTTAAGTAGCATTTTTTGCTATGCTATACATGGGAAATTGTTCACTGTTGTACATGTGTACATGTATGTTGTGCATTATGATTGAATGTATTCACTTTCTGTAAGATCACGCTGGCCTGAAATCTCATGAAGAAATTTCCTCCCTCGGGACTAAAATTCTAGGCCGGATTTGTGTCATCATCAGGAGCATTGCAGTCACAGAGCTGCCAACTCTCCCTGATTCTGCAGAACGTTCCCTGAAAATAGACCAATCTTTCCATGGTCTGATGAACAAATTTGAAAATCTCCCTGATTATGGAAACTTGTTCCTGCGGTATTATGTTGAAAGTAATTCTAAATATCTCCACTGATTGTTGTACAAAATCTCCTTGATTGCTGTACAAAATCTCCCTGATTGTTGTACAAAATCTCCCTGATTGTTGTACAAAATCTCCCTGATTGCAAGATGCAAATATGTTGGCAGCTCTGCAGGCATTTGGTTATATCACGTGCACATAATTTGAATTGTCCAAGTGTAGCAAGTGTATGCAAGCTAACCAATGCGCTTGGGTGCTGCTAATCATCTTGTAGATTAATGTGGTAATAGTGTTACAAATATTTCAGACTTTTTAAATTTTACTGAACTTCCATGTAATTTTTTTTTAAGTCATCAGTTCTAAACTGGGCCCAATTTTATAGAGCTGCTTTTATAATCACAAAAACTTGCTAAGCACAACAAGACGATGCTTGCCAGAATAAGGTTACCAGCTAAAATACCATTTCACATGTACCAGTCTGTGACTGGTATCCTGCTCATTTTTTGCTCAGCAGAATTTTTTAAGCAATATTTTCTGCTTAAAGCAGCTATGTGAAACTGCACCCTAGGTCCTTATTTAATATGAATTTCATGAATCAGGTTACCATGTTTCAAAGCACTCGGTAAATTGAGTTAATTGGGGATTTATCTGTCCCAGATTATTTGTTGCCGAAGATACGTGTGAATTTTCCTCGAACAATGTTTATCTATGGTGTTTTATTATTGAGAAAAAAAAAACTAGCTGTTGCAAACTGCTAACCAACCAAAAGGACCTATGGTATGATTGCAAAAAAATAGTTAGTGGCCTGACGTTTTGACCCCAGCAGAGTCTTTCTCAAAATTCTGCTAAGCAAAAAATGAGCAGGATACCAGTCACAGATTTGTACATGTGAAATGGTGTTTTAGTTGGTGGCCTTATTCTGGCAAGCATAATTTGGAGGTGCTTAGCTAGATTTTCTGCTTTCAAAAACAGCTCTATGAAATTGGGCCAAGTGTTAGTCTTGAACTGATGACTTAAAAAATGTGTTTTATTATTTTCTGATGTAGCCATTTTAAATTTGACGTGTAGGGTTCTCCCAAGGGTTTTCAAAATTCTTGTGTACCCAAATTTGTGGATGTTTGGCTGAAGCACGCTGAATTGAAACAAGGTCTTCGGAATGTTTTCTACTTAGTGTTTATCTTGGTTTTAAAAGCCCTACTGTGCAATCTGGAGCATTCTATATGGTTTTCTCATCATGTTTTTTGTATCGCCCAAAATGTGCGCATATCGACATGCAATTTGCGCTAATCAGCTCGATAGGCTAGCTTGTGCAAGGGGAGAATCCTAAAGTCCGTTATGAATTATACAAATATTAATATGCAAAGAAGTACCTTAAAATGCATGATGTCAGAGTCAATGCTTTGCTTTCAGAAACAAGATGCCTCAAACCTACTGTCAAATAGTGCGACATATAGTGATTTTTTTTCAGTTGTTTATTTTGTATTCCTATTTAGGTCCACCTTCTGCACGGTCTTCAGCCGCACCTTCACCTGTTCCTTCCATGAGATATGACGCTCTTGAAGGAGGCACGCCCTACACGTCAAATTACTACCAAGGTAAAGTGGACAAAAATACTGTAATATGCTTACAGGACTTGCACTTAAGCTTTCGAAAAATTAGCCCACCGGGCTAGTCAACTGTGCATTTGACCTACCTCAAGGAAGTTTTATCAGCCCAACTTTAAAACATGTATTGTCAAAACGTTATCTTTCTGTTGTATTTATGGTAGCGATCACAACCAGTACATCAGATGAAATAACATAAACTCACTCAAAAATATGTTAAAACAATTTAACAGTTTGTTTATTCACATTTGAAAAAGAAGAAACATGACCATTATAAACAAGTACGGTTGGACAGTTTTGAGTAGCTCACAGGGCAAGTTGAGAAGTGGTGTTTATTAGCCCAAAGCAGTTTAAACGAGACAATGTACACTAGGCTCGTGTTATGGGCAAGTCCTGGCATACTCCATTGTTGACACTGTCAGCAAGCGTCATAAGAAAAGCATTTTGGAAAACATTTTTTCTTCTTTTTTCGTGATTTGTGGCAGATTATTTTGTTGAGAAGATTTGTTGTATTTCAGATCAAATTCATTTTTCCGTCCGTAGGTCCTCCTACGCCAGGAAATCAACCAGCAGGCTCTCAGATGCAAAAATCCCCACTAGCTGCACCCCCACGAGGCCCCCCACTAAGTGGGCCGCAGTTGGGTGCCCCTCAAATGGGTGCTCCCCAAATGGGTGCTCCCCAAATGGGTGCTCCCCAAATGGGTGGGCCCCGAATGGGTGGACCCCCAACAGGTGGACCCCCAACAGGTGGACCCCCAACAGGTGGACCCCCAACAGGTGGACCCCCAACAGGTGGACCCCCAACGGGTGGACCCCCAACAGGTGGACCCCCAACGGGTGGACCCCCAACGGGTGGACCCCCAACAGGTGGACCCCCAACGGGTGGACCCCCAACAGGTGGACCCCCAACAGGTGGACCCCCAACGGGTGGACCCCCAACAGGTGGACCCCCAACAGGTGGACCTCAAATGGGTGGACCTCCAACTAGTATGTCCCAATTGGTTAGGCCTCCGACAGGCCCTCCTCAAATGGGTGGGCCTCCAACAAGTGGTCCACCAGTAGGTGGTCCTCAAATGGGTGGAGGGCATATGGGTGGCCCACCTTCCGGCGCCCCTCCTGTACAAGGGGGACCCCCATTGGGTGCCCCTCTGATGAGCGGGCCACCCACGTCGGCCTCGTCTGCGGGAGTAACAGGCAGGAGGCAGTACCCGCAACCCGCTTCTTACCAGCAACCGCCCCCGATCAGTCAAGGTGGTGGGCCCCAAGGTGGGCAGAATGCACAGGGGGTGATGAACAAGGGCATGCAGAGGCCGGGGATGGCGCCACAGCCAAATGGCGGACAAGCCGGGCCGAAAATCAACAACATCATGCCGCAACCAGTGAGTATCCAAGCGCTGATTTTCCAGTTTTTCTTATCCCTGAAATTGCCTCAAACAAAATTCGTTTTTGCTTACTGCTGAAATGTAGGTCGGGGTAAACCTGTCAACTAATGATTCATGTGTGTTTTGCATCTTGAGGTTTTACCCTCGTCTCAAGAAGTTGCTAAATTCTCAGCTCTGTTTTTTTTGTTGGAGTGAGGAAGGATCCTTGTAAATCACTTAAGAGAGTTGAGGGTTAATACAATTACATTTTTTGAATGGATGTTGAGTGTGAAGCCAATGAAACAGGCCTGTGAAATCTCCGCTTTAAAGCTGATATCCGCTTTTTTTTTCTTTTTTTTTTGATTTTTTATTTCTGCTTTTTTTTTTTCTTTTTTTTTATCATTTCTTTTTTTTTCTTCGTTTTTTAAAATTATTATTTATTATTTACTTTTTGGCCTTATTTATGCTTTGCAACAGTAATGTAAAACTACAATAATGTGAAATAAGCCTAGTTACTGGATCAATGGGGTGCCCCAATTTGACCAGCGTAAATGCGTGACGCGCACTCACTTGACGTTCCACAATCATTCTTACATCATGTAGTGTTTCAGCTCTTTTTTTTAAGGGTCCACTCACAGGCCTGATGAAATGATGTGTAAACTTCATTGTTGTTTTCATTGATATCTTAGGGGGCTCAGCCCACCATGAACAACATCAATGCCTCCATGGGTAATTTGAGGGTCCAGCAGGGGGACACAAGACCCATGAACCTCCTGCAGCAGAGGCACATCGTGGAGCCCACGCCTGTAGAACCACCCAAGAGCAGGCTTAGCCCGGACTTTCAAAAGCTCCAGGTGGACCCGGAGTAAGTTCACACTGCCCTTATCAATCTATTTAAGTCGTATCCCCTTAAAGGTATCGTACACATTTGGTAATGACTCAAAACAAATAATAGCATAAAAACTTACTTGGTAACAAGCAACAGAGAGCTGTTGATAGTATAAAACATTGTAGGAAACGACTCCCTCTAAAGTAACGTAGTTTTTGAGAAAGAGGTAATTTCTCACTAAAATAATAAAAACTTCTTGCAAGAAGTTTTTATTCCTATCTGAAAGCACACAAATTTGTACAACAAGGGTGTTTTTTCTTTCATCATTTTCTTGCAACTTCGATGACCAATTGAGCCCAAATTTGCACAGGCTTGTTATTTTATGTATATTTGTTGGGATTCACCAAGTGAGAACACTGGTCTTTGATAATTACCAAACGTGTTCAGTGCCTTTAAGGTGATTCCCTTACAATGCCGCTTCTGAAGGTTGTATCTTGAACTAGGCATGATCCCTGGCTAGACGGTAGTATACAACAGGCCTGGAATTACACAGAGGCCATGGCCTCTGTTGCCCTGGGTCTTGGCCTTGGTGCCCCTTCAAAAGTTTCCCATAGACTTTAAGATTTTCCTTAAAGTGCCCTTTGCAAAATGAAAATGGCCTTGCCCTTTCAAAGATGAAATTTCAGGCCTGGGTCTATTTCCACACCTTGTTCGATTTGGAAAGGCAGTTTCAGACCCCCAAAATACAATCTTTGACTTTAAACTCTTAAAGGCACTGAACACATTTGGTAATTGTCAAAGACCAGTGTTCTCATTTGGTGTATCCCAACATATGCATAAAATAAGAAGCCTGTGAAAATTTGGGCTCAATTGGTCATCGAAGTTGCAAGAAAATGATGAAAGAAAAAATACCCTTGTTGTACAAATTTGTGTGCTTTCAGATAGGAATAAAAGGCTTCTTGCAAGAGAAATTACCTCTTTCTCAAAAACTACGTTACTTCAGAGGGAGTTGTTTCTCACAATTTTTTATACTATCAACAGCTCTCTGTTGCTCGTTACCAAGTCAGTTTTTATGCTAATATATATTTTGAGTAATTACCAAACGTGTACTGTGCCTTTAAAGAATCCATTAACAAATCCTTAAAATCTACATTTTACTTTGAATATTTTTGTGGTTTGTTCTCTTTGCAGCATATTCCGGAGTACATTGAATGCCATCCCGCAGACAAACGGTCTTCTACAAAAGTCACGAATGCCTTTGGGGCTTATTATTCATCCATTCAGGGATCTCTCGGTAAGTTCAGCGTCTTCCCTTTAACCCTTTTATCCCCAAGTTCTTTTGACATAAACAACCGCTGTGGCCCACGTTGTTTGACCACTCAAGCTTGAAGCACACATTCTCACACAACAGGAAGCTTGTGTTCAAAGTATGATTTTACAAACTTTATTATTACCTGGAAGATTTCATTTTAGAGCAGAATAAATAATAAAAATTGTCTTACTCATTGAATTTCCTTTCATACAATATAAAAATCATTGAAATCAGCCAATATTTGTCCAAGTTCTTGGTGTTTGTTTCCCAAGTGTGTTCTGTAAATCCAAACACTTTTTTGCACACAACCATATGGCGCTCTGTAGGTGTTTGTCATTTCCGGATCTTTCCACTCCAATTTGAAGTGATTGCATAATAGCAGCCCTATTATAGTTATCACCGTTGGAAAGATCCGATCTCTTTCCAATGATGGTAAGCTTGGGTATGGAAGATGAACATGGACAAAACTACAGCTTTTTAACAAATGGCCTTTGTGCTCAGGCTTGAGTGCTTTTTTGTGTGTTATCTTGGGCGACTACAGTCGCCATTGGGGCTCAAGCAGGGTATAGTGTACAGTCGACTAAAGTCGCCATTGGGGCTGAAAGGGTTAAAGGTATTGTACACTTTTGGTAACAGCTCAAAATCAGTGTCCACATTTTGTGTGATTCAACATATGCATGAACAAACAAACCTGTGAAAGTTTGAGCTCAATTGGTCATCAAGATCACGAGGAAATAGTGAAAAGAGACCTTATGTGTTTCCTGTTTTTTCAAAATATCGCGCGTGATAAAAACTATTGTTTTACTCATTTCTCAGAATCGATAGCATTTTAGGCAGAAATATTTTAAGGAACCCTTTCAACCATTACTTACTTTAAATCATGTAAGTTGTGTGTGAATCTGTGAACATTTGTGTTTTTCGATCTTACCAATAGTGTACAGGGCCTTTAAAGGGTACGGTCATAGATATTTTGTTGTCAAAGAAATGCTGATTTATAGGTGAAATTGTGTGTCTACTTGTTGAGAAAACAGCAAAAACTGTCGAGGTATTTTCACAAGAACGTTGAATCCATCCACGTGTAGCGAGGTGATAGCGGGTTCCAACCGCATCTCTGGACGGAGCATTCGCAAACGAGCACCAACCCTCTGAAATCTGAGAAATGATTCGGCATGAATCATTTCTCAGATTCAAACGGGTGGAACTTTATCCAAACCATATTACTTCAAACGGAACCCTTCCCAAAATAGTTTATACTATCAACAGCTGTAGCGCTTCTCACCAAGTAAGTTTTTATGGTCATTAATTTTTGGAATATGGCATATTGGGCAGGCGGTTTGTACACAATATTGCAATACACAATGTGTATGCAATCCAAATTCTCCACGCACAGGCAGGACTCCCCATAATGTCAAAAAAAAAAAAAAATCTCCACATTCTCCATGCAGGGAGTCTAGGTTCTTTCATTTGAAACTACATAAACTACAACAAGCTTTGTGTGTTTCTTTTGCAGCATTTGCCGGTGATCCAGTCTAGTGTTATTGTGCGTTGTCGGTCTTGCCGTACCTACATCAACCCGTTTGTCACAATCATCGAGCAACGACGCTGGAAGTGTAACCTCTGCTATAGGATAAACGAATGTAAGAACTTTGTTTTTAGAACTGTGGTATTATACAGGATTGGTAGAGCTGACAAAATAGTCGCAGACAGTGTTCATGTTTTGTGTGATCAACCATATACATGAAATAACAAACCTGTGAAAATTTGGGCTTAATCCGTTCTGTGAGTCGGGGGAAAAGGGTGAAAAACCATGCACAATTTTCAGCATTTAAACACATTGTCCTTAATTTTGGTTGTAACAACTGAAATCAGCTGTTGCGTTTTTCGGTAGGTTTTCAGATACCGTTTTCTCGAATATGACTTCATTTCAGAGGGAAATATTTCACAGAAAAAATTGGTTTTGGTATGAACTTTATAATCAGTAAGCTTTCAGACTAAAATTAAACAAAGATGGTTTTTATCCTTACCAATACTGTATAATACCTTTAATAGTTCATGTAAAAGTTGATTTAACTTTTACTGGTACAGTTTCTTATAAAAGAAGCCTTTACAAGCTAGAGTGTATTTTGAAACTGCATGTAGAAGTCAAATTTGGTTTGATTGTTATAGGTGTGTTAGTCCAATACTTGGGTCCTTGAGCAAGAAACTTAACCATAACTTCTTCTCAACACCTAGGAGTAAATGGGTACTTGTGATATTAAGCAATGTGTTCGTCCACTTAGGTGCTTTTGTTTCATACTCCTAAATGTGTTGAGATAGTTTCAGAAATGCTGAAGGCTCAATGAAAAGCAGTAGTAAGAATATATTAAAGCACTTGTTTATAAGCGTCTAACAAATGGCGTTTATATTTAGAGCTGTAACATAATTTCACCAGGTTCTTTCAATTTGTTTTTCTGATGACCTTTCAGTACCTGAAGAGTTCACCTTTGACCCTGTTACCAAGAGTTACGGTTCACCGGAGAGAAGACCAGAGATTAAGTCGGCCACGATTGAGTTCATCGCTCCCTCAGAATACATGGTAAGCAACTGATTTGTTTAATAGATGTTAAAATTGCATCGTGATAAAGACCCCTTGCATAGGCTGTCATCACTACGGTCTCACAATGGAAAATGCACACATGAACCACCACGCAGAACTCTCAGCCAATCCCTTTATGTCAGTGAGGGCGCTGTTTGTACTTGTGATGTCATATGTGAATGGTCAGGCAGTAGGAGGGTTACATTGAAAGAGGGGGTCAGGAAATTATTGTGCAAACATTCAAGAGAACTGAATCTCCCTCCCTTCCATAGCTGAGGCCACCGCAGCCGGCTGTCTACCTCTTCGTTCTTGATGTCTCCTTCAGCGCCGTGGAGTCAGGGTACCTGACCATAGCCTGCCAGAACCTCATGGACTGCCTGGATAAGATGCCAGGGGATGCCAGGACGCTGATCGGCTTTATCACCTTCGACAGTACCTTGCATTTCTACAGTCTCCAAGAAGGGATGACTAGGCCCCAAATGATGGTGGTTTCAGATATTGACGGTAAGCCCCTGTCTGCATTCACCCTGGTCCTAATTCTTCACGGAGGCAATTGCCTCTGTTGCCCCTGGTCATTGCCTTGGTGCCTCTGGTCATTGCCTTGGTGCCCCTGGTCATTGCCTTGGTGCCCCTGGTCATTGCCTCTGTTGCCCCTGGTCATTGCCTCTGTTGTCCCTGGTCATTGCCTTGGTGCCTCTGGTCATTTCCTTGGTGCCCCTGGTCATTGCCTCCATGCCCCTGGTCATTGCCTTGGTGCCCCTGGCCATTGCCTTGGTGCCCATGGTCATTGCCTCCATGCCCCTGGCCATTGCCTTGGTGCCCCTGGTCATTGCCTCTGTTGCCCCTGGTCATTGCCTCCGTGCCCCTGGTCATTGCCTTGGTGCCCCTGGTCATTGCCTTGGTGCCCCTTTAAATATTCCAATAGAAAGTTACAATTTTCTCATGACGGTACCCTTTACCAAGGAGAAACCGCCTTGGTGCCCCTGCTCTTTCGAAAACGAAGCATAAGGCCTGTGCCCTTAAAGGCCCTGTACACTATTGGTAAGATCGAAAAACACAAATGTTCACAGATTCACACACAACTTACATGATTAAAAGTAAGTAATGGTTGAAAGGGTTCCTTAAAACATTTCTGCCTAAAATGCTATCGTTTCTGAGAAATGAGTAAAACAATAGTTATTTTGAAAAAAAGAGAAAACACATAAGGTCTCTTTTCACTATTTTCTCTTGATCTCGATGACCAATTGAGCTCAAACTTTCACAGGTTTGTTTGATCATGCATATGTTGAATCACACAAAATGTGGACACTTATTTTGAGCTGTTACCAAAAGTGTACAATACCTTTAAACACAAATAGAGGATTGGTTGCAATTAAGGAAACAAATATTAGCATTTTCAACCTAACTTCAAAGCTAACTGGTTTTAAAGATCATACCAGTACCAATCCTCCAGAGAAACATTTCCCACAATCACACTCACACTCTGCTGATCAGAAACACTAGAGCTTGATAAGAGGTAACTAAAATAAATAGTAAACTTGCGGGTACAACCATGTGTAAAAACTCTTTTGTGGGAGTGTTGGCTCTGAAAAGAGCTTGAGTCCGGTGCTCTTAACCACTCGGCCACGAAACGCCAAGAACAGTGCTGTGGGCTAAAACGCCAGATAGAACTTCTGAAGACCGGCACAAAATACTCTTCAAACGGTCTAACTGGCTAGTGCACTGCTTGCCACAGCTACATTTAAACCACTGCCTGTATGGTTGATTCGATTGGCTTTAAATTCAAACTTTGAAGAAAAACAACAATTTGAAGATATCTTTCTCTTTTGCAGATGTATTCCTTCCCTGTCCGAATGACTTGCTCGTGAATGTACAAGAGAACAGAGAGGTTTGTTAATTTTACTTATTATCAAAACATTTTATTAGATGTTAAATTAGCATCAGTGATAAAGACTTTTATTTGGTATTTTACCCATACACCGATGTGTGCTAACCACTATATACTCAGTACTTTCCCCCGAGTCCTGTGAAACAAATCCACGGGCATATTACTTGGGTGGGATTCGAACCCACGACCTTTGCAATTCTTGACCAGATGTCTTACCACTAGACCACCGCGATATTCCAGTAGCTAAACATCAGTCTATTTAACCCCACACCATATGAGCATGTAGGTCAGCCCTTGTCAAAAACAATTTCCTACTTTTTTCCAAGGACCAAATATCATGTCTGATATTTACAAAATAGGTAGAACGCTAACATGAGGGCTAGATAGTTCAGTTGGTAGAGAGCCGGCACGTTAATCCGGAGGTCGCAAGTCCGCTCTAGTCAATTTGTTTTTGTTCAACCCAAAACCAAATTTGTTACCAAAATTGAAAAAATAAAGTTAATCCCTCTTGCAGGAAAAAGTTTTAAAATTTCCTCAGCCTCGTATTTTGTTAAACTCTTTCATGCGCCGACTGGTCGCTAGCGACTGGTTTAAATCCCTTCAGAAAAATAGTTTGTATAGTGAAAAATAAAGATCGCACGAGCACACAGTGTTCGGGATGGGAAACAGGACTCTTGAGGGTGCTATTGTGACCTGTTTTTGGGGGGTTGCCATTTGCACACGAAAAACCCGAGTAAACAATTAATGTGTCCATTTGATAAATTTATCATTAAAATAAATGGTGCATGAAAGGGTTAATACTGACTTTTTCCTCCTGTTTTTCCGTCTATAGTTGATAGATGAACTTCTCAATCAACTGCCAAGTATGTTTACGGGGAACAAGAACACCCAGACAGCTCTGGGGCCGGCATTACAATCAGCTCTCAAACTCATGGTAAGATTTTTGTTTTTTAACCATGAAAATAATCTTCAAAACTCTCTACCGATACACTGAACATTACTCGGAGTATTATTTTTAACTTGTAGTTGAAGTCTCGTAGAGTAGAACAAAGACGAGATAAATAATGCAGGCAAGGTTTTTTTCACATTTTATGAATGCGATAAAGTGTATCAATAGACCCTTTGCATATGATGTCACAAGCGTAAAACAGCACCCTCACTAAGGTCAATGAAGACCTATCATTGGCTGAGAGTTGTTGCACGTTTCCATTGTTTTGACCTCAGCTATGGCAGCCAACGAAGGGGTCTATTAAAACAAAGAACTAACATCAACAGTCGGGCCAAATGTTGTACCCTGTGGTACTTCAAAAACAGTATAATTCTTAACTTGCAGTTGAAGTCGATGACAGAACTACTCAAAACTACCTAATGCAATATGAATGTACTACAAGTTAACAGCTTAAAAACTATAACATACACTTAGAGATCATCTTTGTTTGCCTGCTTCATGATTGGAGGATATTTTAATAACTTGAGTAAATTGTTGTATTTTCCGACAGAGCCCAACTGGGGGTCGTGTGACTGTGTTTCAGTCAGGCTTACCTTCTGTTGGTGCGGGGGCTCTGAAGTCGAGGGAAGATCCAAACCAAAGAGCGTCATCCAAAGTAAGTCCGCCTTTCCAAAACGGAAACCACTTCAGTGTGATTTAGGTTGACCATGAGAGGAGGTTTGAGCGGGAAGGTTACTAGCTGCTTGAGCGAAAAAAAACTCAACTGGGAATGCTATTTAAAGGCACTGAACACGTTTGGTAATTGTCAAAGACCAGTGTTCTCACTTGGTTTTGCCAACATATGCATAAAATAACAAGCCTATGAAAATTTGGGCTCAATTGGTCATCGAAGTTGCAAGAAAATGATGAAAGAAAAAACACCCTTGTTGTACAAATTTGTGTGCTTTCAGATACGAATAAAAACTTCTTGCAAGAAGTTTTTATTATTTTAGTGAGAAATTACCTTTCTCAAAAACTTTGTTACTTCAGAGGGAGTCGTTTCTCACAATGTTTTACACTATCAACAGCTCTCTGTTGCTTGTTACCAAGTAAGTTTTTATGCTAATATTTGTTTTGAGTCAGTACCAAACGTGGACGATACCTTTAAATTTGTTTATACTGTGTTTGTTTTATCATTTAATTGTCATTTTGATATTTTTACACTTCTTGAACTTTTCGTAATTATCAACCAAACAGTTAGACCCCAGCATGAAGGTTTTTAAAAACTAGCTTCACTTCTGTCGTTGACGGCATGTGTCAAATGACAATACTTTGTCGTCATTTGTGGGATGTTGCTTTGCTATTGCTCCCAAGCGCCTATACAAAACAGTGCTCCCTCAAATGACGTAACATGAATGATGACATTTCAGGGCTTTATCGGGAATCTTTCTGAAAAGCACCGGAGAAAGGTATTCAAAATTATTGTTTCTTCACAATTAAAATCTGTTAAATCTCAAGTGAACTCAATTTCCTTATTGATTGAAAACATTTGAAAACAAATGAATTTCAGCGAAGATCACTTGTTGCCGTTTTTTCCGTTCAAGTAGGTCTTTAATTGAAGCTAAATCCGCCCTGGAGTGTAACTGTTGATCATTCTTTCCTTTCAGAATGTTCCGAACCTTGGTCCAGCGATCGACTTCTACAAGAAGTTATCCTTGGACTTTTCAGCTCAGCAGATAGCCTGTGACATCTTTCTGTTCAGTGGGCAGTACACGGATGTGGCAACGCTAGGTAAGTGGAAAATATTAGTACGGGTAGAAATAACAAGGGTGTTGTGACCGAGCAGTCAAGTCGCTGGACTCGAGCTCTGGTGTTTCTGATCAGCAGAGAGGGTGGGTTCGAGTCCCGGTCTTGACACTTGTGTCCTTAAGCAAGACACTTAGCCATTATTGCTGCATCCTTCGAATGGGCCGTAAAGCCGTTGGTCACGTGTGTTGTGTAATGCACATAAAAGAACCCAGTTACACTTATCGCGAAGAGAAGGGGTTTGCCCTGGTGTTTCTGGCAGTGGCTGCTGAATGCGCCGCAGCGCCTTGTAAACACTTACAAGGTGTTACATAAATGGGTCTCATAATATTCATAAACTTTAAAAACCTGTCTGGAAATAAATAATGTTAAGCACTTTGAGACGCCTGTAGATAAAGAGCTATATAAAAAAAACTAGTTATTAAGGATCAGGCATAGTGTTCTGATTATCATCTCAACTCATAAACCCTCCTACTCTCTGACCGTTTAATTTCATCCACTGGATGGTTTTGAATGATAGATAAATCACACGTGATGGGCGTTTTTAAAGCCTCATTTTTTTACAATAGGTATCATAGCATTGTTTGAATTATGAAACCCATTTATGTAGCATCTTGTAAGGTCTACAAGGTGATGTGGACTAATCTGCAGCCAACCATGCCAGAAACACCGGGGAAAACCCAATCGTTTACGTTCAGTTTACTGGGTTCTTTTACGTGTATTGCACAACACCCTTGGCGTGCGGCTTTATGTCCCATCTGAAGGGAAAAACAAATTATGGTTAAGTGTCTTGCTAAAGGACACAAGTGCCATGACTGGGACCCGAAACCCATACTCCTGACAACACCAGAACTTGAGTCCGGTGCATTAGACCGCTAAGCCATGACGCATTTGATGCTCGATATGGGGCATAGTGTACCCCCCCTTATTGTATCTTCACTTTTTGCTTGGAATCTCAGGAATTCGTTAGAGGATTTTAGGGAAGTACTTATATACAAGAGGAAAATAGTGTGTTAAAGTATGGGAGTATGGGGGGATATCCTCTGCCCCAGGCATTTTATACCATTAAGTTACCACACATCACAGTTGTGCCACCATACAAAACCTGTCTACTTGTGTGGTTTTGAAGGGTTGGTCAACTTGCTGGAAAATTGTACCATGAGTAGGAGGGTTAACGATTGGTCTTATATCATGCCTGAACATCATTCATCTATTTTTAGGTCGTTGTTAAATATCTGTAACTTTCTAAATGTAACACCCAGGAAGTTCATGTCTTTTCATTTTTTTTCAATTCTGCGTAGCTGGTGTCGCCAAGTACTCCGGTGGAAGCATCCACTATTACCCAGGGTTCAACAGCACTCAGAACCTGGTAGAGGTGGAAAGGTTTGGCTCGGACTTCCGACGATACCTGACAAGAAAGATCGGGTTTGAGGCAGTAATGAGGATCAGATGCACAAAAGGTAAGAAGTAAACCTCACAAGATTTGACTGCATTTTTTGTTTTGCTTTTTTTTTTACTCTCTATTTTTTATATATTTTTTTGTATTGGATGTATTTCATTGACTTTTGTGCTTTCTGCAGAAAGCACAAAAACCAGCTCTATAGAGCTGTTTAACAATTTTCTGCTTAGTAGAAATAAGCAGGATACCAGTCACAAATGGTGCATGTGACAAGGTACTTTGGCTGGTAACCCTATTCTGGTAAGCATAATTTTGTTGTGCTTAGCTACTTGTTGTGCTTAAGCAGCTCTTGTTTGTTGTGGCGTACAGGTGCCGATTTCAGTCAAATCAATATTTCAGTTTGACTCTATTTTCAGTATTATGACTTTGCTTCGACTCCAGAAATATCACGTTCTTACTTTTACCCGATTTGCATTTTTGTTAAAGGCCTGAGCATCCACACATTCCATGGGAACTTCTTCGTCCGGTCAACGGATCTCCTATCCCTTCCCAACATCAACCCAGACGCCGGCTTCGCTATGCAGGTATCCATTGAGGAGAGCCTTCATGACTCCCCAGTGGCGTCTTTCCAAGCTGCGTTGCTCTACACAAGCAGTAAAGGTCAGTATCGGCTCTTGGTCATGTACCCTGTATGCCCATAGCAATTATACACAAAAAGTCTCTTAGAAACCAATAGGGCCAGACTATTGTGCTTCTTAGTTTCAGTGATGACTCTCAACTTCTGCCGCCATGTTTGTCAAGTTCCCTGTATGCAGTAGCTATAATATATACAGATTCGTATAGGATTCAAGAGTGCCAGACTATTTTTTTTCTTCCTAGCCTCAGTGATGACTCTTAACTTTTGCCGCCATGTTTGTCAAGTTCCCTGTATGCAGTAGCTATAATGTATACAGATTCGTATAGAAATCAAGAGTGCCAGACTATTTTTTTTGCTTTCTAGCCTCAGTGATGACTCTTAACTTTTGCCGCCATGTTTTTCATGTTCCCTGTGTACAGTAGCTATAATATATACAGATTCGTATAGAAATCACGAAGGGTAGACCCAGTATCCTTTAGCCATTATGAATACAGATTGTCATATTGGGCCAGATTATTTTTTGTTCAAGCCTTGGTTTGGTTACATTGATTCAAATGATAGGAAAAAAATGATATGCGAATGATATGCAAATAATCTCCACTTCTTATGAATTATTCAGGAGAGAGACGGATTCGCGTTCACACCATGTGCCTGCCAGTATCCAATCAGATGACAGAGATCATAGCAGGGGCGGATCAACAAGGCATTATGGGATTACTCACCAGAATGGGTAAGGTTTCGGTTGTCTCCCACCTCCCTAACGGTTGCCTCAACTCTTGGGTGGCATTGTTGGCTTATGCCCAAAGCGCTTGCCTCTCACCACTGCGGCCCTGGTTCGATTCCAGGCTAAGGCCATATGTGAGTAGAGTTGTGCGTTGGTTCTCTCATATGCCATGAAGGTTTTTCTCCGGGCCCTCCAGTTTTCCTTCCTCCGGAAAAATCAAACACTTTCAATCTCAGGCTGTGCTCCGTGGTCATATATGGGTCAATGTGGCTGGCTGCCAAGGGCGCCCTCGCATGCCTGCGGCTCGAACACATTGTGACCGAGTCCTTCGCAATTCAGCTTCTCAGCTGCGAGTGAGGATGATGAGCCTCCCAAACTATTATTATCAATATTAAAAGCTTTTGATTCATATCTTCATTGTGTGTGAGTCTTACCCATATCTGTTCTTTCCTATTTTTCAGCGGTTGACAAATCTCAGACGTCGAACATGTCGGACGCGCGGGATGCGTTGGTCAACGTCTGCCTGGATTCGCTGTCGATGTATAAGACGACGCTACCCAGCAGTCACACCGTGGGGACGTTGATGTGCCCTCAGTCACTACGCATGCTGCCAACCTACACGCTGGCTGCATTAAAAAATGTAAGAATTCCCACTGCACTGTTATGGGTACACTTTTCCTACTTTCTATAACAGTTCAAAACCCTTCAACTTCAAGGGTTGTGTATGGTGGAGCAACTGTGTAGGTGCATTCACCATATGATATCATATTGCAGGCTGTCATAGTTTATCTACAATTCACAACCACGGTGGATGAGATTGAATGGTCAGACAGTAGGAGGGTTGACTGTGAACTGTGTAGATGCATTCACCACATGATACACTGCAGGCTGGCACAGTTACCTTGCATTCAAGACACCGGTGATGATCTTAAATGGATGGACAGTAGGAGGGTTAAAAAAATCATACTTTCTAACTGTCTTGTACCACAGCTATAACAGATGATATGAATATCCACAGCCTCGCCAATTTGTACCCAATCACATCTTGTGTTTCAGGTGGCGTTCCGTCTTGGTTCCAGCACCAGACTTGACGAGAGGGTGTATGCTATGGAGATGTTAAAATGTCAACCCCTGCAGTACATCATGCTGCGTCTTCATCCAAACATGTACCCTGTGCATGACATGTCAGATGCGGTAAGCATAACTATATTAGTATGATATATTTCTGGTAATGAAACCAAGGATGCCCCATAAGTGAGCTTAATCACTGTAGCTCGCAAGCCTGAGGAAACCTGTAAACAAGGGTGCTTGCTATGTGAACCAGAAACACCGGGGTTAACCCCTACTCTTCTCTGATAAGTGTTCTGGGTTCTTTTACGTTCACTGCTAATTCCTAGTACAGGGGACCTACGGCTTAATGTCCCATCAGAAGCTCAAAGCAATTATGGAAAAGTATTTTGCTCAAGGACTCTAATTCCACGACCAGGACTCGAACCCACACTCTGCTGATCAGAAACACCAGGGCTTGAGTCCGGTGCACACTTAACTGCTCGGCCACGACACGCAAGTCTGGAGTCTGGAGTTTCATTAAAAAAATAAAAATAGATGGTTCATATATAGCGCACCAAGAGGTTAATATGCACTACATAAAAAGAAGACAATCAATAAAGAAAGAGTAACTAGGATTGGCCTTCAAATCCCCCCCCCCAGCAATCAAAATCCAGAACTCTGAATTGGACACCGAAAATTGAAAGCAAGGAGGCACCTAAAAAACTTGTAGTTTTTCTTTGCCCTGTAATTTTGTATGTGAATTTGTTATCATAACCTTTTTCTTTTATGTGCATTTCATGCTGTATATTGGGTATTTGGATTTATATATTTGTATCTATTTAACAAAATGTATATATAATGTGATATTCCTGAATAAAGTATTATTATTATTAGTAATTATTATTATTAATATGGTTATATCTAGGGTGCAATCCTCATCAACGAACAGTCAGTCCCACAGCCCCCGATCCTGGGTCTAACTTCTGAGTACATCTCGCAGAACGGAGCCTACCTGCTGGACTGCGGGGATGCCATGTACCTGTTTGTCAACCGTGAGGTCTCCATTTCTTTCTGTATGGAAATCCTTGACGTGCCTAACTTCCAGTCCATCCCTGAGGAAATGGTACGTTCCATTCTCCTTTACAGATTTGACTCCAGAGTGGATTGTTCCATTTTGACTTTTGGGGCTGTTTTTTTTATTCTTTGTTTTAAATTAAATGTTGACTTGTCTAAACTACTAGTCCATCCCTGAGGAAATGGTACGTTCCATTCTCCTTTACAGATTTGACTCCACAGTGGATTGTTCCATTTTGTCTTTTGGGAATGTTTTTTTATTCTTTGTTGTAAATTAACTGTTGAAGTGTCTAAACTTCAAGTCCATCCCTGAGGAAATGGTGCGTTCCATTCTCCTTTACTTATTTAACTCCACAGTGGAATGTTCCATTTTGACTTTGGGTGATGTGCTTTAATCTTTATTATAATTTAACTTTTGACAGGTCAATGTTGCTTTGAAGAATTGCCTAAAATTTACTACAATTCATTATTTTCAATTTCTACATGATTCGCACCTATATTTTTCTTGTACTTTGGTGTGTTGTATTTTGCGATTTGAGAGGTTTATTTGGTCAATATTGTTTAAAGAAATGGTACGATTCATTTTGCTTATTTTATTGTTGTCCAAAGTGGTATGTTCCATTTTGACTTGTGGTGATGTGTTTTGTGTTTATTCTAATTTAACTTGCAACAGTTTACCTATATAAACTGGTATTGGTTAAGGAAGTATTGCATGACAATTTGTTATGATTTTCTTTTAAGTTCAAGGGTTACAGTGACCTTTGCCTGTTTTGTAATTTGATATTTTGATATTTGTGAAGGATATTTACCCAATTGTTTGTTTTATTTTATTTCATAAACTGTCATCATGTTTACATTAATCAGATTAACTATTGTTGTTTTCTTTGTGTGAAGTTTAAATGTGAATGCCTAATTTCAATAGGGTTTGTTCTATTTTCCCACTGGAATTAAAGTTTTCAATTTTATTTGGATGTAGGTGAATTTATGTTATACAACTTTGCCAACTGCAACCATTAGTGTTTGGTAGATTAGGCCTACAAGGTATAAATGTGCTCAATCTGTGGACTATTCCATTGTGTTTCAGGGGAGATTGATTTGTTACTGACTGGCATGTTCCATTTCTCCAACAGGTGGACTTACCGGAGCTTGCCAACCAAGCCTCAGAACGGCTGAGGACGTTCATCATGTGGTTATTAGATAAGAGGGCCTTCTCTGCACCCCTCCAAATCATCAGGTAAAAGAACCAGTTCATATCCGTTCCAACTTTCCACCAAAGCTTTGAATTAAAGGTGCTGTACACGTTTGGTAATTACTCAAAATATATATTCATATAAAAACTGACTTGGTAACGAGCAAGGGAGAGCTGTTGATAGTATAAAACATTGTGAGAAACGACTCCCTCTGGAGTAACGTAGTTTTTTAGAAAGAGGTAATTTCTCACTAAAATAATAAAAGACTTCTTGCAAGAAGCCTTTTATTCCTATCTGAAAGCACACAAATTTGTACAACAAGGGTGGGTTTTTTTTCATCATTTTCTTGCAACTTCGATGATCAATTGAGCCCAAATTTTCACAGGCTTGTTATTTTATGCATATGTTGGGATACACCAAGTGAGAACACTGGTCTTTGACAATTACCAAACAACATGTTCAGTGCCTTTAAAACAAATTCTCAGTTTACTTGCCGAAACTCAACCTAATCTTATATGATTTTCCCCTTTTTTCTCTCTCTGCAGGGAAGACAGCAAGAAGCGTACTTTATTCCTACGATACATGGTCCAGGACCGCACTGAGTCATCCATGTCTTACTATGAGTTCTTGCTACACCTGCAAAAGGAGATCAAGTAACAAAGTCTTCATCCTGTGGATCTGTTGAACACAAGAGATCATCGGCTTAGGACGGACAGATTACCAGTCAACCTAATAACCTTAGCACGTATACTGTCTTTAACTGGTGTCCTTATTTTTATTCCCCAAAGTTGTCGGGCGGTTTTTGATGAATTTTGCCCGGGTTTAAGATATATTGAAGTGTGTCAACCACCCCCTCCCCCCTTAGAAAAAAAAATCAAAACAGTTTTCCTGTCCATAGGTAAAGTGAATGGGTATTTGCAATGAGGCAATTTTGTCTTTGAAGGGTAGCATGACTGGAAAGAAGTTTTCTGTGCACAGTTTGCATTCACTACATGACATATTGCTGGGTGACATAGTGCCTTTATCTTACAAAACCACACAATTGATATTGAATGATTAGTCATGAGGTGGGTCGACCTCATTCTTCTTTCATACCTTCACTGCATGCTGGATGTGAAATACTGTTTTTTCCCAATAGCCTTTGGTTTGGCAACTTGCCAACCCCCCCCCCCCCCCCCATTGACTTGATGACACCAACAATTATGTAACATTCATGAGGTTACAAAAACAACTGATACTTGGATAGGGATATGTGCTACAAGTTTTTTAACCTTGCAATTGAAGTTGACAATCTACCATTATATAAACTTCAGTCTTTAAACTGTTAATTTCTAAACCTAAATCTAACATTAACCCATGATTATTAAAACTTGCCCCTTCCCAGTTAAGAACTTCCACTACCTCAACTAAATTGAACCCGTCTTAGTTAAAACCTTAACCCCTACCTCATCATTCAAACCGAAACTGTACCCACTGATGAACCCAAGCGAACCCATAAAACACAAACCATCTAATCCCAAGCAATACCCATCTAATCCCAAACAATATCTTTCTCATCCCACACACTGCCCCACTTCTACCCAATTTTAACCCATTCCACCCAAACCAGCCCAATCATTAGCCATTATTCTGTTATTCACTCTTAAAGGCACTGAACATGTTTGGTAATTGTCAAAGACCAGTGTTCTCACTTGGTGTATCCCAACATATGCATAAAATAACAAGCCTGTGAAAATTTGGGCTCAATTGGTCATTGAAGTTGCAAGAAAATGATGAAAGAAAAAACACCCTTGTTGTTCAAATTTGTGTGCTTTCAGATAGGAATAAAAAGTTCTTGCAAGAAGTTTTTATTATTTTAGTGAGAAATTACCTCTTTCTCCAAAACTACAATACTTCAGAGGGAGTCGTTTCCTACAATGTTTTATACTATCATTAGCTCCCTGTTGCTTGTTACCAAGTAAGTTTTTATGCTAATATTTGTTTTGAGTCATTACCAAACGTGTACAATACCTTTAATACATTGCTGCATATTGTTCACCACTATAAACGAAAAACTCATCATCACTCCATTTTTGTAGCGCCCTCTGTTGGTTTGTGTTGGGCATCAGCTGTCAATGCTGGCCCAAATATTTTGAAGTAGTTACATGATTTTTAATCGAAATAAATCAGTTAAATATTTTGAGGTTATATTCAAGACTTTTACACAGAATTTCTCTCTGTTGGGAAATAATGCCACCAACAGAGGGCGCTATACTAATGTGGCAGCTCCTGCTTCTGACTGGCTGTGCATAGTTTCTTTGGCCAGGGCCTACTTTCTTAAAAAGCAGTTTAGCAGAAAACATTGCCAAATAGATTTGATTTGATCTCAGCAAAAAGTGCGCAGGGAACCAATCAACCCATTGTACATCGTGTATTATTTTTGGCTGGTAACCCATTTCTGCTGAGCAGTTTTTTGTGCTTAACAGTTTTAAGAAATCTGGCCTCGATCCATAGAGCTATATATAGCTCTATGTCCTGATCCCATCTTCTGCTCATGTTCCAAAATGGTCTTGTCAGCCAAAAGTCATAGCCAATGAATCGGGGCCCAATTTCATAGAGCTGCTTAAGCACAAAAAGTAGCTAAGCACAAACAAATTATGCTTACCAGAATAAGGTTACCAGTCAAACTACCATGTCACGTGTACAATTTGTGACTGGTATCCTGCTCATTTCTGCTTAGCAGACAATTGTTAAGCAATATTTTCTGATTAAGCAGCTCTATGAAATTGGGCCCTGTGTGGACTTGGGGCCAATTTTATAGAGATGCTTTAGCATAAAAGGTAGCTAAGCACAACACTTACCAGAATGCACCAGCCAAAATGCCATTTCTCCCCTTCAATCTGTGACTGGTATCCTGCTAGTTTGTTCTTAAACTTGTTAAGCAATAGCTGTTGCTTACAGGGTGTGTACAACATTGGTAATTGCCAAAGACCTGTATCCAAACTCGATGTGACCCAACATATACATGAAATAACAAACCTGTGAAAGTTTAAGCTAAATCGGTCTTCGGAGTCATGAGAAAACAGTGAAAAAAAAACCTATGTGTTTTAACTTTTTTTTCAAACATCGGAATTTATCCTGCAGGATAAATACTATTGTTTTATTCATTTCGTAAAAACTAAGGCATTTCAAGCAAAACTATGTGAAGGGAAGTTTTCTACCATAATCATCTTTATACCATGTGAGTTATGTGCAAATCTGTGAGCATTTATATTTTCATTCTTACCAATATTGTACACACCCTTTAAGCAGCTGTATGAAATTTGGCCCTGGTTGGTGAAAGTATGGTTGGCCTTCATTGCAAAAAAAGACAATTTATCATTTAAAGAAATAATGCGACCAATAACGCTGAAAAGCATTCGTGCTGCCCAATACCCAAATTACACATTATTTCTTCATAAAAGTTTTTTTAAATGTTTTATTAAAAAGGCAGATTGTGCTACTAACTCGAGGCTGCTCTTACCTATGGTGGCCAGTATTTGTAAACAAAAGAAAGGTCTGTAAAGTTTCTTATTCAACAACAGGAGACTCTGATAATAAGATGGCAGTAGACTTAACGGGTAAATTATCTCTCGTTATAAATATAATAATTCTGGGCATGCGTAATTTTTCAAGACATGAATTTCACCTTTTGAGCCTGCTGCCATCTAGAGTTTCAACTTTGACCCCTTGTAGACGCTGAGAGCACCATTTCCCGCCATTTTGTGAGTCAATTCCTTTGTGTTCATTTCGACTCCCAAAATGGCGGACAGGAAAGGTGCGCGTCGTGGAATGGGTCAATAAAATGACCTTATGCACATGATGTCATTTGAGTAGGGTGACCTCGCCTAGAGGTCATAAGGAGGTTGTTCGTTGGCCAATCCTGTGCGCCGCGCGTACAATTTTGTGTGTTTCCATTGTTTCGTCATCGGTTTACCTCTAAGATGGCGGCCGGATGACGTCGATGCATAAGGTCTATTCTCTCATTGTTGCAGTAATGATTATGTCACCAGGGTTAACGTGTTCCCCAGCCGTGATATTAAAGTAATCAATTTTTATTTTGAAAAGTAGCCTATACAAAAAAACACAAATTAACATTTGGTAATTGATTAACTGGTGCATGATTGCATTTGGGATTTTGTGCCACGTAATGAAGTTATTTATGTAAATAGTCAGAAAGTGTCATTATATAAGCTCTTTAAATCACACAAATATTGTTTTCCTTGAATGTGACGTCAAAGCAGTAATTGTTTTCCACACTGGGACTCAGCCTATTTTTAGGAAGAGTTCTTTTATCAATTACCGTAAGTTTTTCCCGCTCATTTTCTTTGCAAATAAGCACCCAGCAAAACGTTGCGTTTTCCTTTTTTTTTCGCGCTTAGTTTAAAGCTCCTCAAAACAGTCGTTCAGTTTCACCGAATGTGTCAGCAAATCTTCTTTCGCGTCATGCGATTAAGGAAGATCAATCCACTCGAAAAACATTTTAAACTTGCAGCAGTTTTTCTTTTGCGGAAATCTCTAGTTTCGCCTACTCTGCCAAAAGAATTCTGATTTCGGATGGTATAACAAGAACGCCTGATAAGTTTATTTGAGCATAATTCTCCTGAAGACGAGCAGAGTATAGTGAAACGTCGAGACCACACTGGCTCTTTTCAGAGCCAACACTCCTCCAAAAGAGATTTTACACAATGGTTTTACCCGCAAGTTTACTATTTTATAGTTCTTATTATGAATGTTGTATAAATTTGCATGCCTCAAAATGAAATTGAATGACGGTTTCAATGAAAGGGGCAAAATCACTTTGATACGAATGCATTGAAAGTGAAACAGGCTGCTCTTTGCCGAAAATGAGCGAGAAAACCTAATTTTGTTTTGTTTGTTTCCAACTCAGCGCATTTATTTGTTCGTTCTGATTCGATGTACATGTGCAATTATTGTGAGATTTCTTTTTTGCACAGGTTGCCCTGACTTATGTAACTGGGCTATCGATGGACTAATTTAAACTTGTAATAAATATAAGTACTTTTAATTAAAAGGATTGTATTTGGATACAGCAAACGTTATAGAATAGAAAGCTCAAATGACTATATTTCAAGTTTCACTAAATTATAAACGTTTTTAATAATAGCTTGGGTGGTACGTTTTGAAAACACCAACTACCGAATGTAAGTAATTTCTGCAATTTGGGGTCTGTGTGACCCCAAATAAATAAATTTATTTACACCAAGTAACCTGTGAAAGTTACTGAAAAAATAAAAGAGCTCTTGCGTTTGTGAAAATACAGAAACAATATCTCATGTTTTTGTCAGTTAATTTGTATGGAATCAGACGCAGGTACTTTGACCTAACATAATAATATGCAATATTAACCTTATGGGCAATACTTTTGTTAGTAGCCTGAATATCTGACGTCACACTTTGAGGCTCGTGAATAACGCCAGATATGGAAGGAGATTCGTAGTCACACACACACACACGCATGTTTGTAAATCCCGCTTACCGAGGACTTCTCTTTGTTCTCCCGTTGTTTGGACATAGTTTTTTATTAGCGACGTCCCCATTGGGTTTTGAACGAAAACGAAGCGAGGACGTCCTCGCTCTGTCAAACACCCGGATCCCTTTTGTTAAAGTCCTCGGTTTGAATGGATAGACACGCTCACACACATTGTAAATAAAACAACATTAGGCCTACACATACAGAACAAACATAATGCACACAGACGCAGCAGACGATCGAAAGTATAGTACAGTTAACTATTGCTGGTGTAGCTGACAAACTACGTCACTTCGGAGCAGACCAATCATAACACAGAAGCTGAAAGCTTACGTCATTCACTGCAAGTTTATCCACTGAAATCATTAGGCATGTAATACCAGTGCATGTCTTTACCCTTGGGGATAAAGACAGGGGACCAGTCTATACTTTGTACCCAAATGTATGAGTACCCACCACCACCCCCAGCCTCAGCCCCGCCCACCCCAGCGAGAATTTACTTTCATAGGCATTATTAACAAGGGTTCAACAACCCCTATGGCACCGTGTA
Organism: Plazaster borealis; assembly: GCA_021014325.1. Taxonomy (NCBI): domain Eukaryota; kingdom Metazoa; phylum Echinodermata; class Asteroidea; order Forcipulatida; family Labidiasteridae; genus Plazaster; species Plazaster borealis. The sequence goes on along the minus strand of CM037468.1, from coordinate 13,856,755 downwards.
GGTAGACATTTAATTTTTACCTCCATGATGGAACCTGGATATCTGAGGCCATCAGTCACCCATGATTCCCATTGTGTTACTGCGTAGACCTGTCTATTGTTAATAAAGTTAAACAAACCATGTGGTTGGCATGGACAGCCGAATGTTAGCAAAACATTCAATCGTGTTAACAGATGTTGTGACCAAATTCAAAATTTCTGACAACTTTCACTTAAAGTAAAAATACATCCCATGACTTGTTGCCTTATTTCCAACAAATTCAAAGCCATTTTTGAATATTTTGTGTAACATTTCTCCAAACTGTGGCTATCTTTTTTGCTTTGTATTTATGGCTTCCCAAAGTTGTCCATCCTTGGTTGGCAAAAACTCGAGCTATGACGTTGCAATAGAAAAGTCTATAGATATTTCTTTTGCTCTTTTTAGCAAAACATTAAAAATAAATATGAAGTATAAGTTAAACCCTTCGGATAGTAAACTTTATTTATCAGTTTTTATTATGGGTATTAATTTGATAGCATTACTGATCAAATAATAAACGGTTGTATTTGTTGCAGTGAAGGCCGCCCGTACCAACCTCGTTCCCAGGGGTGATTGATCTCGCCACGCCATTTTCCCAGCATGCCTTGCTCGCTCATAACCCCTGGAAGTGGTTCATTAATGTGCCAGAATCTGGCACATTTTAATAAGGCCTGTGGCCGCCCCCACTCTGCGCGCCCGCTCAAGTATGGTGACCTGCAAAAGAGGCATCAAGTCAAAGAGCAACTGGTCCCCTCTCATTCTTCTTTGATCTTGTGATATATTAACTGTATGCAGTTTAGGGTAACCGTGTGAAAACATGATTCATTTGAAATGTAATCGCGTCAAAATACTTTCATTTTGACAAGTGAGTACTAGGCGTCCGACCATCTCCATACAATCCCCTCGAACCTTGTTAACAAGTGCGCAAAGTAGTCACCTTTGGAAGCCAATCAGCGCTGTTTTTCAGTTCCATCCCTTCCAGGGGTTAGTGACGAGAGGTATCGATACGGCACGCTGCCCATGGTAGCGAGGCTGTGTCCGTACTTTTGCCGACCAAAGTTGGCTAAACTCTTGTCTGTGACGTTGCAAAATAAAGGTTTAGTTTAGAGACGTGCACAATAATCAGACTCCCAAAATGGCCGACTACGGGCAGACTTTATAGCTGCGTGGGAAGTCAAAGCTGGGGGTTGAATGTCTACCTCGGAATTATAGTTGTTTATTTTAGAACTGAGCATTTGCCAGTAATGTGAGTAGCGTGGAGTCGTGTCCGAGCGGTTTAGAACGTCGGACTCATCTCTGGTGTTTCTGATCAGCGGAGTGTGGGTTCAAGTACCGGTCATGACACTTTAAGGCCAACAAAATAAAAAAACCATGTTTAGCGTCCTGCCTTTTTTTTAAATACGATCTTATTTATTTTAACATTTATTTTTTTCGTCAGGGAGCGTTAAAAATGTTTCATTAAAAAAAAAAAAAAAAAAAAAAAAAAAAAAAAAGGAGGCGGCCCCTGAAAAGGAAGCGGTGGGGACGCTAAACATGTTTTTTTTTAAATTATTTTATTTGACCTAATGTTTCCTTGAGCAAGATAATGTATAAATTGCTTTGTCTTTCGGATGGGACATTAAGCCATAGGTCCCGTGTACTAGGATTGGTAGTGCACGTACAAGAACCCAGAACACTTATCGTAGAAGAGTAGGGGTTAACCCCAGTGTTTCAGGTTCATATAGCAAGCACCCCCAGTTACAGGTTTCCTCCGGCTTGAGAGCTACAGTGATCATAGTTCACAAGGCATCTTCGGTTTTCATTACCAGAAATATATAGAAATATAGAAATATATATTATTTTAACCAAGCAGAAAGGAAATTAATAATAAGTATTTTTCTTGACCCGAAATATTACCCCCATGTATCGATCTGCATGTATCGATAATTTAACGAAAATCTCAAACTAATTTTCGATTCTTACCGAGCAAACTGCATCTGTACCTTTAAAGGCACTGAACACGTTTGGTAATTGTCAAAGACCAGTGTTCTCACTTGGTGTATCCCAACATATCCATAAAATAACAAACCTGTGAAAATTTGGGCTCAATTGGTCATCAAAGTTGCAAGAAAATGATGAAAGAAAAAACACCCTTGTTGTACAAATTTGTGTGCTTTCAGATAGGAATAAAAGGCTTCTTGCAAGAAGTCTTTTATTATTTTTAGTGAGAAATTATCTCTTCCTCCAAAACTACGTTACTTCAGAGGGAGTCGTTTCTCACAATGTTTTATACTATCAACAGCTCTCTGTTGCTCATTACCAAGTCAGTTTTTATGCTACTATATATTTTGAGTAATTACCAAACGTGTACAGTGTCTTTAATGAAGCGCTGACGTAGAGCCAGGACCGATAGTTCAAAACCCTACCATACAGAAGAGGCCCGGGGTGGCAGTGACATCAAAAAACGTGGACATTGAGAGTCATTTCATCAAAACAAGGGTGGTTTTTATTTCCGCTGAAGACCGCTGAACAAAAAAAATTAAAAAGCTGGGGTTATGACCTTTGCGAGCTGGCTGTGATCAAAGTACGTAGGCCTACTCCGCCAATGACCCTCTCGTGAAGGCTAGCTGATCTTAAATATACACAAACTATGTCCTTTGCATGATCACAATCAATCATGACTAATTTTAGTACTTTAGACTTAATTTCAAGAGAAACATTGGTGTGAGGTCGGCTAGAATTTTTCTCGGCGGTGAATGTTACAAACCTCTGCTCGTTCCTCGGCCGCCATGATGTTCGAAAACACGGAGTCGGTGCTTGGCTATGTGTACGCGCAAATGGTGGGACGAAATGTTGTAATGTTGTTTGCGATTTCGCTTTGTGCGACGTATGGATTGTGGAGACGGCGGGCAGATTTACCTCCCGGGCCGTGGGGGTTGCCCTACTTCGGAGTCGTGCCGTATTTCGTCCTGGTGGAGTGGCTTTTCGGTCTGGAGCGGCATGAGATTTTGGAGAATTTCGGTGCGAAATACGGCAAGATATTTAGCTTCACTGCGTTCGGTCGTCTGATCGTTGTCCTCAACGATGGACAGACCATCAAGGAGGTATATCAACTGCAAGAACTGAATGACCGGCCGAGAATGAAGATTAACAATCAACCTCTTGGAAAAGGTAAAGATTAAAGTCATTTTTAAGACCCGAAATATAGCTAGGCCGTGGGGAGGGGGGGGGGGTGGATGGGGGCTCGAGAAAACATTTTTCCCAGAACAGCCAAAATTAATTGAAACGAAGTCTGAGGATCTAGGCAAGACCTAATCGGCTGCATTTTAGTCAACCTTGTTTACTAATGTTTAGTGTTCATAGCCAAGCATTTTCACTGCAAAAACTGGGGTGTTAAAATTGACATCATGGGTGTTGTCACATACCCAAAAAATAATCAAAATTTACACCATAGGGTGTTAAAATAACACTCATTTCAGCCAATTGTGTTATTTTAACATCCTACGATGTTAATTTTGATTCTCTCTTCGGTATCTATTGTGACAACACCCATGGTGTCAATTTTTACACCACAGTGTTGCAGTGTATAACAACTGATATAACCTTTCACCTTCCCGCCCCGCATCTCGCCCATCATTCGTTATGCTCTGTTCAACATTATGATTAAAACAGCTTCAATTAAGTTGCTGATGCAGTTTTTCAATGGCCTCGGAGGGGTTAAAGGTTGGAAAGTTGAAAGGTAAAACAGATTTGATTTGAAGTGAGAAAACTGCAAGCCCTTTGGACTCTCAGATTCTGCTGATGGGTCGGAATTAGGTCATTGGAAAAGCAGACAAAATGGATTGTATACCTGTCTCATTAATTTTGCATGCTTTTCATTGACCATGCAAACTCAATTAGCTCCCATTGTAAAAAAAAATATTGGGTAGACGAATCCCTTATAAAAAGATCTATCTTTTTTTTGAAAGATTTCAAATATGTGGTACCCGTAGTCCACCATTTTGTCTTGTTTCTTGCCTGCGACAGCAACCGTGACTACTAAGTTGACAAACAACACTTGCTAAATATTGTCATAACATCACTGAGAAACCAGACTACCTCTACCCAGCCTCGGTATGGTTTAATTTGATTTGAATGGGGGCACAAGTTGGCTCCCCCGTGATAAAACTAAATCACACCCGCAAGAAAATGAAGAAAAGACACCCTTGTTGTACAAATTTGTGGTGCTTTCAGATAGGAATAAAAGGCTTCTTGCAAGAAGTATTCTATTATTTAAGTGAGAAATTACCTCTTTCTCAAAAACTACGTTACTTCATCAGAGGGAGTCGTTTCTCACAATGTTGTATACTATCAACAGCTCTCTGTTGCTCGTTACCAAGTCAGTTTTATGCTAATATATTTTGAGTAATTACCAAACGTGTACAGTGCCTTTAATGATAAGTGAATATTGATCAAAGATCGAAGGTCTGGAAGTTTTAGAGTGTGCGCAGAGTTGTCAAACTTGAACTAGATTTTCATAGTAGCCAAGGGCTGTTAACCCAGGTTTTTGTTCGGAATCCCCGATTAGATTTCAGCATAGCCCGAATAAAACATTGTGTCTTTATCACAGCATTTACAAATATTTTTTTCAAAGTTGAAGTGCTGTAGGGACATTTTTCGGATGCCACCAGACATCACAAAATCACACAAGAAAGTATTTTCTTATTTGTACTCTAACGGATTATTACCGTTAAAACCAGGTGTTGTTGTTGTTGTTGTTGCTGCTGCTGATGCTGCTGCTGCTGCTGCTGCTCTAGTCGTTGTTGTCATTGATGTTGTTTTTTTAATACTGAATTAAAAATTTCCAGAATAACTGCATAAAAACAAAAAAAGTTACCAGTTGATGGTCATTTTTGGCCGACTGTGTTTACATTTCACACTATTTCAATGGCCCAAACTCGCTCCGGTGTCCGTGCATGTTTTGCCACTTCGTCCATTCTGCCAGCGAAATATATTTTACATATTTGCACAATTATGATGATATACGTTCAAAACGTAATAAAGAATTTCTGTTTCCTGAACATGTTAATCACACATTATATTCCAAATTATTAAGGTTGAAAACATATTACAACAAGTGATTTGTGTGACAATTTATTTAATTCAGACGGTATTTGGCGCAGCTATATTTTGTAATTATTGAATTTAGAAGTGCCAAATTCTCCTTTAAGTAAAATGCCAGATGTACAAACGCTACACAAACAGCTCTATAAAATATCTATTGAACTAGTCGCTTCGTGTTTTAACAAACATCATTCTGATCAAACATAACAAGGGAATATTATGCATGAATGAACCGGGAAGGACAAGCAATACAATCAAGTTGAAACCGATCAATAGCGATGGAACGCCACGTTGTTCTTTTGTGGTGTTCTATTTTGGTATAGTTGTATTATAATGATATTTCAAGGGTTATTAGGAACCGACGCTGTAGTTACCTACTGGCTATTGCAATTGTGTAATAATAGTTAAATGGCTATTATGAACCGACGCTATAGTTACCTATTGCAGTTTCAATGGTTATTATGAATCGACGCTGTAGTTACCTATTGCAGTTATGGTTATTATGAATGACGCTGTAGCTACCTATTGTAGTTGTATAATATTTCAATCGTTATTATTAGGAATCGCCGCTTTACCTATTGCATGTACATTGTAAATAAACTGCGCCAATAAAGTATCTAAACACTTACAAATAGTCAGATATATCGGAACCTCAAATAGTATGCAAAAATTGATTAATTAATCCGATGCACAGTTATCTTCTGCGCATTTTGATACCTCTTTTGTTGCGCTTCGATGTTGTTTGGCGGATTTATGGGTACTTGAGTGGCTTAAGGTCGAATTTCAAAAGTTGCAAAAGCCCCTATTCAAGCAAGAGCGTTGAATGTGACGAATAAGATCAGCATTATTTTTGCCCGCCTTTTATTCCCTTCTGGAATTGGGGCGAATAGGGGCTTTTGCAACTTTTGAAATTCGACCTTAAGCCACTTAAGTGCCCATAAATCCACCAAACAACATCGCAGCGCAACGAAAGAGGTGTCAAAATCCGCAGAAGATAACTGTGAATCGAATTATTTAATTTTTTTTTCTTCATACTATTTCAGGTTCCGTTAAATGTGACCATTTGTAAGTGTTTAGATACTTTATTGGTGCAGTTTATTATTCAACCACAGTCGTGGCATTTGTAGACAGGCACCGGTCTTACAGGCCCAATGATTTCATTTGATAAACGTGCAGTGACAAAAGCTTTCCATATCTGTGTTATGACTGGTCCGCGAGGTGGTGTAGTTTGTTAGCTTGCACTTTCGATCGTCATGCAGCGTGTGCATAATGTTTGTACATGCATTTAATGTTGTTTTATCCACTATGAGTACATGTATGTGTAAATTGACTGCAAATCTCAATGTGAAATGGATGCGAGGTCAAAGGTACAACTGGCAGGATCCGGCCAGGCGCTGAAGGCGGGTAGGCCAATCTGGCGTTATTCACTAGCCTCGAAGTGCTACGTCAGATGTTCAGGCTATGCTTGATGCCTTTTTTGATAGCGATACTGTGTACGTCTCTAACACAGAATGGATCAACCACAGGACTAACTTTAATAGCAACAATATTTGGATACTTTTCAAAGTCACACTTCCAGGGGTGCGTTTTCGCGGCTGTAACCAATAACTGGGACTTTTGGGTCATTAGCTAGTGATTAACCAATGGCCAATTGGACCGAAACAGTTATTGGTTACGACTGTCGAAACGCACCACAGGGGTTATGAACGAGCAAGGCATTCTGGGGGAAATGGCAAGATCGTACAAGATCGTTCAATCTGTACGCGCAAGTGCTACACGCCGCGCTGCCAATGGTGCAGCTACAGTGCTATGTTTTGTACACAAAGACATGAGAAAACCGTTTTTACTTTGTATGCGAATTAAGTGTCTTCCTCAACGATTTACACAATTCCCTGACCAGACAGCTTGACATAATGTAGAACATCATACACTGCAAAAACTTGTTAAAGGTATCGTACACGTTTGGTAATTACTCAAAATATAAATTAGCATAAAAACTGACTTGGTAACGGGCAACGGAGAGCTGTTGATAGTATACAACATTGTGAGAAACGACTCCCTCTGAAGTAACGTAATTTTTGAGAAAGAGGTAATTTCTCACTAAAATAATCAAAACTTCTTGCAAGAGGTTTTTTTTCCTAACTCGAAAGCACACAAATTTGTACAACAAGGGTGTTTTTTCTTTCATCATTTTCTTGCAACTTCGACGACCAATATTGATCCCAAATTTTCACAGGCTTGTTGTTTTATGCATATGTTGGGATACACCAAATGAGAACACTGGTCTTTGACAATTACCAAACGTGTACGATGCCTTTAACACACGATGGTGTTAATTTTGATTCTCTCTTCTATATGTGACAACACCCATGGTGTCAATTTAACACCCCAGTTTTTGCAGTGTACGCACATCACATGAAAGGTGGCAAAGTTTTATTATAGTCTGATTATGTAAAACATAATTAATGACGTCAGAGTGGCAGCCGGGTCAAAGGTTGTGAGACTGATAGATCTCAAAATGTAAGAACTTGCATTTTGTACCGATTCCAAGGGGAAAGGATTCATAGGTGTCACGAGGAGAGGGTAAAGAGGGTCTTTCGTTTTTCTTCGTATCCAGGTGTCGCTTTCGCATCCGGAGATTGTTGGAAGGAGCAGAGGCGCTTCACGATCAAGACACTTGACCGCCTTGGTGCGGGAAAACCTATCCACGAGGAGAAGCTCTCCCAAGAAGCCAAGGCAATGCTGGATGAGATCGCGGCCCATGACGGCAAGGCCTTCGATCCGAAGTACTACATGATGATCTGCGTCTCCAACATCATCTCGTCGATGCTGTACAGCAAGAGGCACGAGTACGACGACGCCGAGTACCGGAGTTTCCTCGACATGATCGCCGAGATCACGCACCTAATGGGGACGGCCGGTGCGATGCCCACCACCCCAATCTTGAAACACTTCAAGCTCCCTCAAGGGATACGTCTTGGCGACATGGTCGTCTCAGAGTTGCGGTACATGAAGGGAATCATCCGGGAACGGCAGACCAGCCACGACCCTTCAGGCGACCCGAGAGACTTCACCGATGCTTACCTGACCGAGATCCCGAACGAGGAGCTGAGTCACCTCAGCCGCGGTAACCTACCCCACACCCTCATCCATGTCTTCTCCGCCGGTACGGAGAACATCTCCACAACGCTTCGCTGGGCTCTTCTCTATATGGTAGCTTACCCGGACGTCCAGGCCCGCGTGCAGGAAGAGCTTGACCGCGTTGTGGGGCAACATAGAATGCCCCAGCTGTCCGATGAAGCTTCTCTCCCCTACACCCAAGCCACCATCCTGGAGATACAGCGGATGAGCACAGTGGCCCCGCTAGGCGTTGCACACATGTCAACGGCTGATGTAAGCTACTGTGGGTTCACCATTCCAGCTCGTACAGCGGTTATCCCCAACACGTGGGCAATTCACTACAACCCTAAGGTGTGGAAGGAGCCGTTTAAGTTCAACCCCGAGAGATTCCTGGACGAACAGCACAAGGTCAAAGGGGCAGAAGGTGTGGTGTCGTTTAGTGCTGGTAAGTCTTTTTTTAAAGGCATCGTACACGTTTGGTAATGACTCAAAACAAATATTAGCATAAAAACTGACTTGGTAAACAAGCAACGGAGAGCTGTTGATAGTATAACACATTGTAGGAAACGACTCCCTCTGAAGTAACGTAGTTTTGGAGAAAGAGGTAATTTCTCACTAAAATAATAAAAACTTCTTACAAGAAGTTTTTATTCCTATATCTGAAAGCACACAAATTTGTACAACAAGGGTGTTTTTTCTTTCATCATTTTCTTGCAACTTCGATGACCAATTGAGCCCAAATTTTCACAGGCTTGTTATTTTATGCATATGTTGGGATACACCAAGTGAGAACACTGGTCTTTGACAATTTCCAAACGTGTTCAGGGCCTTTAAACATCTTTTGGCAATCAACTTTACAACCTCTTTCCCACCGTGGGTCTGTAGCCAGCCTCTGTCTTTTCTACATTTGTCATGGTAAAATGTGCCACCAGTGTATTCGACCTGGTTCCTCCTATTAGGATGTTTGAGACCAGATTTGTGGCTTCTTCTCACCCATAACTCTTGCTTTGCTGAGATGTAGAACAATGAGCAATCCACATACCTTGCGGGAAAAATACTGAATATTGAAGCGCCATGAGCGTCACTGAGTGACAGGTTTGTGCGCTATATAATATGCCACTATTAATATTATTTATTGCTTTGCAGGAAACCGTGTTTGCATCGGACGCCATCTTGCGCGTATGGAGATGTACATATTTGTGACTCATCTCCTTCATAGGTTTTCGTTCCAGAAGGCAGACAGCTCCCCACCGCTTTCCTTCAAGGGAAGTGGCAGTTTCGCCAGGGTACCAGACCAGTACTTCCTGCATGCGGTGAAAAGGTATTAGAGTTCAAGAGTTCGAGAAAAAATGATGTTAAATCCGTGAAAGATCTACTGGAATAATAATAATAAAAATACAATACAATACAATACAATAAATATATTTATAGAGCGCTCTTACTCATCAAAATAGATGGTTTCACAGCGCTGAACAGAGTCCAGAAAAATTAACAAAACAATACAGTTAAATGTTGGTCATTGTTCGAAGAAATGAGTTTTCAGAGCTGTCTTAAAAGTATCCAAGGAAGGGGAGCAGCGGATGAACTTTGGAAGCTCATTCCAGAGTCGAGGTGCATGTGCCTGGAATGCATGGTCACCAGCTATGCTATATGTTCTGGGCACATGGAGTAAGGTAGAAATATAAAATAGAAATAATAATAATAATAATAATATAATAATATATTGACATAGCTGTGCCAGGTGATATAAGGGTAGCTTCGAAGTAGGTAGAAAAGATCCAAAAGTACCAAGACCTGGCCAGGGAACCTCGTAAGATTTGGCAGGTGAAAGTGAAAGTAGTACCTGTAGTGGTTGGAGCACTTGGCACCATACACAAAGCACTGGGGAAACATCTAGACGAAATAGGGACAAATGTGAGGGTAGATCTGTTACAGAAGGCGGTGCTTTTTGGAACAGCGAGGATCCTGAGAAAGACCCTTGAGGAGTTACCGGCACAAAGGAAAATGTGATCTTTCTTTTGCATGCTGTGATAAAACGAAATAATAAAAATAATCATATTTATTGTGCGCATTTCACCATAAAAATGTTCAAAAGTGCATTGCAATAATTTACAAGATCGTAAAAAGTCAGCACAATGGAGTAAAACAGCAAAGAGTAAAAACAACAATGTTACACACACACAAAACAAAATTAGCCAAAAGCTTGTTCAAAAAGAACTTCTTTAGCTTAAGTCTTTAACACAGAAAGAGACTGTATCGATTGAATATGAGAGGGTAATCCGTTCCAAAGTGTCGGTGCAGCTTGAATAAATGACTTGTCCCCATTGGGTCTTCGCGTTTTACCTTTTGGGTAATTTAAAAGTGACCTGTTATTAGAACGCAGAGAATAGTTAGAATGGTCTTTAAAGGCCCTGTACATCATTGGTAAGATAGAAAAACACAAATGTTCACAGATTCACACATAACTTACATGATTTAAAGTAAGTGATGGTATAGAAAGGGTTCCTTAAAATATTTCTGCATAAAATGCTATCGTTTCTTGAAATGAGTATAACAATAGTTTTTATCACGCGCGATAAAAACTCGATTTTTGGAAAAACAGAAAACACATAAGGTCGCTTTTCACTATTTTCTCGTGACCTCGATGACCAATTGAGCTCAAACTTTCACAGGTTTGTTTGTTCATGCATATGTTGAATCACACAAAATGTGGACACAGATTTTGAGCTGTTACCATGGTGTACAATACCTTTAACATGCAAGATATCAATGATGAACTTTGGAGCGAGGTCATGAACGATAACAGAATAAAAGAATTTATAGCTTGAGGTAAAATAATATTTTGACAGATTAGCTATTAAAGAAATAGTATTTATCTGGATACCCTCGTAAATTGAGGATAGATAAACTTTAACTAATTCATAATTAACTTACCCAGTCAGTTTCTCTTGTGGGTTTATTACTTGATATTTGAAATGAAAAAGTCGCATCCCCTTAAGGTGATCCCCTGGCTGCCGCTTCCTAGGTTGTATCGTATGGGTGTGATCCCTGGCTACACGGCAGCTATCGGTTGTATGACTTCTGACTGGCATCCCCAAACAAAGATGAAAATACAAAATAGCGAGACCGCCAACAAAGGGCTAGATAGCTCAGTTGGTAGAGCGCTGGCACGTCAAATCCCGCTCTAGTAAATTTTTCTTTGTTCAACCCAAATTTAATTAATAATTTCATGAGAAATGTAAAGACGTTATGTAACCAGGTGTGAGGAGTTTGTTGAAAATTCTTTAGAATGCTCGATAAATTGATTAATGTTAATAAACTTTAGAATTAATTTATTAATTATAATCAACTTTAGAATAAATACATGTAGTTATGACAACATTATACATAAACTGCTACAGGTTTACCCCATTATTTGTTTGTCGGGGGGTTTGTTTGTTTGTAATTTATTTTTAAAATTTAGACTCGAAATTTATTCTAACAGACTCTTTTATGAGTAACAAGGGAAACTCACTGGATTCTTGTGAATGACCAATTATAAATAAAGCATGTTTTAATCATTTTAAACGTAGCTTATTATCAGGTTTTAACAGTTTGAAATTTTCTTTTGGAGTCATTTTATTTGTATGACCAAATTTGCTGAATTATTATACACCTTACATGTCTTTCATGTGTTAGAACATTTGGAATCTCAAGCTACTGTAACTTATATAGGATTTGAGGTATTGCATCGTGAGGTATCAATATATGTTTGGTTTGCGGTAACACCATGTGTATATCTACTTGCTAATAAGCAAGACAAGTTCTCAAAGAACAAAATCTACCAAGCAAGTAGATATACACAATATACACATGGTGTTACCGCAAACCAAACATTATACTACTGTAACTTGTGAACAAAACAACTTGTGACTGTTTTCTCAGCAAGTAGACACTGTATTCAGCTGAAACTTTCCCATGTGACTTTTAAAGGCACTGTACACGTTTGGTAATTACTCAAAATATATTAGCATAAAAACTTACTTGGTAACGAGCAACGGAGAGCTGTTGATAGTATAAAACATTGTGAGAAACGACTCCCTCTGAAGTAACGTAGTTTTTGAGAAAAAGGTAATTTCTCGCTAAAACAATAAAAGGCTTCTTGCAAGAAGTCTTTATTATCTGAAAGCACACAAATTTGTACAACAACAGTGTTTTGTCTTTCATCATTTTCTTGCAACTTTGATGACCAATTGAGAACAAATTTTCACAGGCTTGTTATTTTATGCATATTTTGGGATACACCAAGTGAGAATATTTGTCTTTGACAATTACCAAACGTGCCAGTGCCTTTACTGTATCTTCCTTTATAATTGTGCCTATAATAAGCATTAGGGTCTTGTCACACGAGGCAACTTAAAGGCAACCAGCTCCAGGCAATCTCCGTTAAGAAAATTCATTGAAATTTCAGTTGTCTCATCATTGTCTTGATGGGGATTGTAATTAACAGCTAGAATATTGTCTTTTGTGCTGCCAAAGTGTTGCTTACAATGTAAGTGTTTGCCTCCAAGTTGCATGAAAAAGTTGCCATGTGTGTCATTGCCCCTACGTTCAAAGATTAACCAATCTATGACCCTATACCTTTGAGCCATCCTCTGATATATCACACCGTTGATAAATATTTGGTAAATAACAGATATCTATAGTAAATAGTTTGAGGAGATCATAGTTTAAATTTGCTGTTAATTTTGTATTTATTCATTTATATTTTGTGTGAAGGTAAATATGTTGAATTTGTTTTCCTTCTGCGTGCGAGTGCAATCAAAAGTTATATAAATGCAAAAACAATGTCAATTCAATGCAATTAATTCTTAGAATTAATATATTTGTAACTATTAAATTTCTTTTGCCGAAAACCAGTTTTCAAATGTGTTTGTCTGTTTATTTGCCATCGGTCTCCTATAATAACACCTTTAATTATTCATTCAAAATCTCATATGTGGGCTGTGGTTTTTTTCTTTTTTCATGAAGACAATTAAAGCACACTGTTCGAAACGTCGGGCTGCTCAAGGGAGTGCATATCTTTGGTATTTACTCCAAAAAATTAATGACCAAAAGAACTGACTTGGTAAATAAGCACGGCAGCTGTTAATGTGTTACATTTTGAGAAACAATTCCAGTCAAAGGAATGTGGTTTTAGTCAAGCAATTGATTTGTGCATTATTTTGTATTCGATCTAGAGGACAAGGTGATGGGATGTGGGGGGGGGGGGGCAAAGGTTCAAGAGTAGGGGATCCAGACCCCCGCCCTACGCCACTGTAGGTGGCCCCTGTGATGAGACGGACCAAAACTATTTTAGAGCAGAAAGGCGCAACTTACAATTTGGTCCAGATTTGAAAAAAAGCTGGACTTAGGCGTAATTTTCAAACATCAATATTTTCGCAAATTAAGCTGAAATCATGGGTCAAGTTATATATTAGTGCCTACTGCATAATTATACGCCATAAAATCACAACTGAAAATTTGGCCCAAATTTGATGAAAACGCTGGGCTTACCCCTTATGATTTTTTCAAATGTCAATATTTCCGCAAATTTCGCTGAAGTTATGGGTCACTTTATGACCCCAAATGTGTTATCAGTAAAATAATTTTGAATAAATATAATACTTTTAATAAATGAAACAATTATGTCAATAATTCCGTTTATAGTCGGGCGTGTTAAATTGGGTTTGTTTAAATTGTGTATTACTATCATTATTCTTTTGGAGAAGCAGGTGGTGCCGTAGCTATGAAATACGTATTGGACTGGGAGCCACGCGACCCAGGTTCAATTCCCACTTGTGTCTTTTTCTATTTTGCATGGACGCAGTAAATTATGTATGTATTTAAGTAGTATGTAAAATGAAGTATGTAAAATCAATTCCAAACACCAAACGGGCACCGCGGTGCACTGAATTGTTCAATTGCGTGCAGTCCAGAGCTGGTACACCCGGTTCGAATCCTACCCGTACCACAAGGGACATGAGTTTTACTGCTGGCCGCTGTAATGGATTGGGGTCTGTCATGTCTCTCCCAAAATTAAGTAGGGTGAATATTCCGGGTGGGAAAAGATAAGGAGGGACCGGGACTAGCCAATCCCACAAAGGAACTATATGGGTGATCACCATGCTGGTTCGACCAGACTTTGAGTCCCCTGAACGCCTGGTCGTCACTCCGACTAACTTTCTGCACAAATTTGCTTTAATCTTAATTAATTGTAACAATTGTAACAACCGGTTTTTTTAAATACAATCACAGGGGGGGGGGCCTTGCATTTTAGTCACAGTTGCAATGTTGTGATACATATTTTCTTTTTTAAGTCGACAATGGATAAAATTGCCGTGCTTCTCCTTGCGATTATCAAGTGTCAATATTTCCGCCAGTTGAGCTAAAGTCTTGGGCCAGCTTTAATGAAAAAGCATCACTATTACCCACTGCATAATTTGTACAGCATAAAATCACAACTTTAAATTTGACCTAAATGCGATAAAAATGCTAGACCGTTACCCCTATGATTTTTTTCAATTTTTTACCTAATTTACAAAAGTCAATATTTCCGCAAATTTAGCTGCAACCCTGGGTCAAGTATAGTAAGGCATCAGTAGCGCCTACATGCATCATTTTACAGCAGAAGTCGCAACTTAGATTTTATATCACAAAATGTACAAGTTGTTTTTACATTTTTAAATAATATAATTTTTTGTGCGATTTTGTGACATTTTTAGTAATCAATTAGGCCTATTGTCACTCTTCTTTATTCAAATTTAACTTTTGAAAAATGAATATATGTTTTCTGATGTTCTGGGGTTCACTTATACTAAAACACAAAACAATATTTTAGACACTTTTTTTCTTCAACTGTGTAATTTATTTATTTGGAAATAATTTCAAATGATATCATCCTATGCAAAAATGTACGCTTATATAATTAAACTAATAAAATGCATAGAGCGAGTTCTAAGTTTCAACAAAAATACTATCCCCATTTTGTTTAAAGGAAAGTTACAGAACTGGTAATTAAAATTTTCTTTAAGATCACAGATTTACATAAAACTTACACGGTCTAATGATGATGATAGTTGAAAACATCCCTAGAAATAATTTCTGTCTGAAATGCCATATTTGATGAGATATAAATAAAACTAATTTCCGATTGGAGTTTATCGCTCATGAGCGTTTTATTCATGCATTGTATAACACATGCAAATGTGTAATCAGTTTTTCACTATTTTCTCGTGACCCAGATGGCCGATCGATCTCAAAATTCTACAGGTTTGTCAGTTTATGTATATGGTGGATTATATAAAGTGCTTACACTGCCAGCAACTGTTTTGTTAGCAAAAACCAGTTCTGTAATGTTCCTTTAAACTGACACTAACTTATAGAGCTACATTTATATCTAATTTTGTATGCCCAAGGAGATTTTGAAAAATTGCGGTCATTTCTCGTTTTCATATAATACCTACATTATTTTCATATATCATTTAGGCCAAGTAAAATAAATAACATGTTGCTCGTCCGGACTTTTTGAAAAAATTGGTGAGGGAGGTCCTTGTTATTTGTTATTTTCAATGTTTTTGTTATTTTTTTCAAGATGGCCACCATGTCTAAGATGGCCCCCATATCGTATTTGAAGATGGTTTTATGGTTTTATGAGTATGTTCTGTATGTCCTCAAATTCTGTGTGTGTTTCTGTGTCCATTTTGATACATTGTAATTATTTCTAAAGAGTCATTCTTGATTTTGCTCCAAAGTTATTCTGTGTGCGTGGCATCGCGTCCTTGTGCAAAGAACTGTTGCATGCAAACCTGAAGGGCAAAACGTTTCAAAGTAAAGAGTTTCTCATTATGCTTTGCAATAGCTATTCTTGTAGGCTTACATGTAAGACAGATGATGAAACTGCTCAATAAAAATAAAGGGTACATTGGAAATAGCTATAAATAATATGTAAATTGATTTTTTTTTTTTTTTTTTAATAACAAATAACAAAAAAATCGGTGCGGCCGCCAAAACCGAGGCGGGCGGGGACGAGCAACATGTTATTTATTTTACTTGGCCTTATTGTATCGGTCACTGATGACCGATTTCCAGTGACCGATTTTACATAGGGTAGAGTTGAAAGAGTTTGAAATTGCCGGCTAGACTAGTAACCAGCAAGTGTTAGTGACCAAGTTTAGTGGAGGCAACTCTATGTTGCGTTCACAATCAATCCAATTACTGCAAGGTTTCCCCACCTCAACAAGTTAATTTAGAAGAATTTTTAGAGAAAATCACAAGACAGGATAGATCTTCAGGTTGGGGTCGCCATCTTCGTTTTTCATCCATCCAATGCAAATTGGGCATTTGGTGTTCGATATGGGGCATGGTGTACCCCCCCCCCCCTTATTGTGTCTTCATTGTGTGCTTGGAATCTCAGGAATTCTTTAGAGGATTTTAAGAGGGGGGTACTTCAGCACAAGAGGAACATAGTGTGTTAAATATGGGAACATTGGGGTCGGGGTACCCTCTGCCCCCCATTTTAGACATGGTTTATCAAATTGGGACTCGAGGGACAGCAGTCAGGTCTCTCTTTACGATATGGGAAATAGTACCATCAATCCCAGCAGGTATACAGGGAACATGACGGATGGCTGCAATGTTACTAAATTCTGATATTATTTCATCTACTTATTTCAGCTTACGAAACTAAGGGAAGGCATATAAAAAAGGCAAAGTTGAAATAAACAGCAGCAAGATGTGGTATATTTTCTTTTAAGAACTATATCAAAATAACAATTGAAATAGTTTGTAAATCTTTTATTTTTGAAAATCCACACGAATACTACTTATGCAAAACATCAAAAGCAGAAATAACTCAAAATTTACACATAATTTGTTTATGATTAAAGGTACTGGATCAAAGATGTAACAGGAAACCATTGTTTTGATAATAATTACGGGATAGATTTGCCTTTAATGCATTTTCATACTCCACTTATATATCTTATGGTTTGATGATAGACCCCCCTTGCATACTGGGTTCAGAAGCTCAA
This sequence comes from Plazaster borealis, assembly GCA_021014325.1. Lineage (NCBI taxonomy): Eukaryota > Metazoa > Echinodermata > Asteroidea > Forcipulatida > Labidiasteridae > Plazaster > Plazaster borealis. Next base: position 13,839,485 of record CM037468.1, on the reverse strand, counting down.
ACAGCGCCCTCACTTGAGGTCATCACCTCAGAGTATTCGCTCGGCCCCACCAGTCTCATCGAAGACTGCATGGGATGGGCTTGTACAAATTCTTGTTCAGGATGTAGTAATGCATGACTGTACTGCAGTTGGCGCAATGCGCACAATCCCTACTGCTCACCGGTATACATGATATGATAAAGCATGGAGGCTCCGTGGATAATGTAAACGATCTTTTTGAACAAAAAATAGAAAAATGTTGCAATCGAGCCCTCTTTTTTTAAGAACAAGGCAAAGAATGACAATAATTATTTGCGATGGACTTACACAATAGAGCTACATTATTATTGATAGTTGAATCTTTTGTAAATAGGAAGAGGTCACCGGAGGTTATGAGAGGTCAGGGGAATGGTCCAACACGCATGTGCATACATCAGCGCATCTTAGCGTCTCTGGATGAAGCGTTGGGACCGAGCGAACTGACAGTTGTGCATGGCGCACACACAAGCGCATGTTTCCAATTTTGACGTCAGCGATGGCAGCATATGTAAAGGGTGTCACCGAAAAAATACAAATACCACTAAAAATAGCAAATTTATAACCATAACAAAAAGTAAGCAGCGAAAATAATGGTTTCATATTACTACCTCTAGGCAGACTCTAACCAAATTTGGCAAACATAGTTCTTTAAAAACTACAAAAACCACTAAAAACAGCAAGTTTCTACTCGTAATAAAAGCAAGCAGCAAACATAATTGTTTCGTAATACTACCTCTAGGCAGATTCTAGCCAAATTTGGCAAACATAGCTCGTTAAAAACAGTTTACATCAATTTTTAATTTTTAATAGACGTTGCATTTTAAATACCTAAAAATCATGAAAAATTTGGCCCAAATGTTCCTTGAGGTGAAGAAATTCCTCTTGATTTGAGTAAAACCCACCACCCACGCTTTCTGACAATGAACCTTCCATTTTATTCGTCAAAAATCCTTTAGTATGGTAACTTATCTTCCAATGGACTCTGGAAAGATTTGCATACCTTGTTGATGAGGCTCGGTATTACAGAGTCCATAAAAATCGGCAAACCAAGGGGGGATGGATTTTAGAGGAAATTGCGGTGGGTACAATTACAGTTTGGTGACCTCTAGGTTATCCAGGAAGTCTGGAATCTCACCGTTTACGAAGTCGGTCAATGGTGTCCCCTCGGACGAGCTCTGAGAACCACTGTGACCACCTTTGTCGACAGAGCGGTTGGATTGAGGAGTGGACGGCGTACTCTTATTTTTCTCGTTGCTGTTGGACATTAGTTGAGGGGGCGGTGGCGGAAGGGGCATGTTGTCGTTGAGCTCCTTGGTGGCTTGTTTTGGATCCGACTTTGGTACGGTGGATTGACTGTCTGCCGAGAGCTCACTCGGGGTTGGTGGTGGAGGTGGCGGCGGAGGTGGCGGCGGAGGTGGCAGCAAGTCTTCATCTGCCTCTTGTTTTGGATCGGTCGCTGTGACTGAAGCTTGGCTGTCTTTTGAAAGCTCCTTGCTGACTTCTGCATCTGCCGGTTGAAGCGGGCACAAATCTTGGACAGGCTCCTCTGCTACGTCTCCCTTTGGTATCTCAGTTGAAGGTGCTTCTGTTTTAGTTTCTCCATCTTGGTACGGGTCTTTGGTCATTTCTCGAGCATCGTCGCCGCTTTTGTCTTGTTGCGCGGCTGAAACCACCGGAGCTGCTCCTCCGCCCTCAGCTGGATCGAGTTTGTCGAGCTGCTCGTTAACAATCTCCACGCTTGCAGGATTGGGGCCAGGCTCTTCGTTAGAGTACGTCCGGGTGCGGATGTGAGCAAAGTCCGCCACCCCGGTCTCCGTGTCTGACTCGTCCTCCAAGGGAAAGTCAAATACCACTTCCTGAATTTAAACAAATTCAAAGTAATTCGTTCATTTTCTGCCTGTCATTTTGTTAATATTATTTTTTATTATGAGAGATCACCTAACATCACAAAGCCGGATGGCCACTTCAAGTTGAGGGCTACATACACTTAACCGATTTGGGCTGTCAACCCAAATCAGCTGCCACCAGAGGCACGTTGCCACCTACTCCTGGGGCTGAAACAGGGTTACCCCCAAAACACAACGTGGAGAAACTTACCTGTGACTCGTAGTGTTCAAGACCTTTTGTAAGCGTCGACTTTGGCTCGCTCTGCAAAGCTACAACAGATTCCTTTGCCATGTCTGAAAACAAGATTGAAGGAATAAAACAAAAATTCAAAATCTGTGTAAAGTAACCTTTACTTAATTTAATAAAAAATATCAAGTTATTAGCCACAAGTGAAACAACTGACTGGGTAAATTTTAAAATCTTGGGGTTGAACAAAGAAGTATTGACTGGAGCGGGATTTGACTCAACGATATCCGGTTTAACGTGCTGGCGCTCTACCAACTGAGCTATCTATCTTCCTGTTGGCGGTCTCCCTTAATTGTTTTGACAATGTCTTTGTTTGGTGGTGCCAGTCAGAAGCCAAACAATTGTTACTTGCCGTGTAGCCAGGGATCACACCCAAGTTCACGATACAACCTGGGAAGCGGTAGCCAGGGATCACCTTAAGGGGATGTAGCGCCAGCACGTTAAACCGGAGGTCGTTGGTTCAAATTCCACTCCTCCAGTCAAATTTTCTTTGTTGAACCCCAAATTAATTTAATTGATTTCACATTTATGTACACAAGCTTTGCAGACACCAATATAACAGTACACCTACTTTCGTATGCAGGTTCAATAGGTTCTGCAGACGTTCCTGCAGGTTCAAGAAATGTTTGTTCTGCGACATCAACCTTCACGTCCATCTCCTTACTGTTTAAAAAAATAAAAAATTGTTTGAAACAGTCACTGAATGCTTGTTAACACCAGGAACATACATGCAACATTATTTCTTTTACCAAAAATGAGGACACTGCCAACCTTACAAAACCCGAGAAATTATGCTGAACTGAGAATGCGGGCTGCAGTTATCTTTGTCAAGTCCCCAGAGTACTAATACCAGTCATGAATACTGATTCTCAATATCCAAATGGGTACCAGACTATTTTCCCTCCAGCCTCCGTATGGTCTCTGCTTATGAATTTCCAGTAAAGTGCGCACTTCTTTCCAGATGTCTTGTACACCCACAGGAACCAAACCTTCAGACTTGATCAAAATTTACTCCTACCCTAACCCTAACCCAAACCCCAACCCTAAGCCTTACCCCAACCCCAACCCTAACTCAAATGCCAAACCATAACCCTTACCCGCTGCTTCAAGAACTCCAAACTGTCCATCCTAATTTGAGCAAAACTTACCCCAGCCCTAACCCTAGACCCACCCCTAACCCAAGCCCTAACCCTAACCCTAACCCAAATGCTAACCATAACCATAACCCAACCCACTGCTTCAAGAAAGAACTATTAACTATCCATCCTAACTTGAGCAAAACTGGCCCCCAACTCTAACCCTAACCCTTACCCCCAACCCTAACCCTAACCCCAACCCCAACCCTAACCCTAACCCTAACCTTTACCCACTGCATCAAGAAAGAACTCCAGCCTGTCCATCCTAACTGACTTACATTGAAGTAGCCTCCTCCACCAGACTGTCAGGCTCATAAGCCTGGTTATCGACTCCACTGTACTGGGTCGAGAGTTGCTCATTCTCAGTCAGCATCAGCATGTCCAGCTTACGAGAAATCTGACGACCACCTTGTAGTTTTAGGCTACATTGAAGAAAAAAAGCGATAATAATTAACATAGGTACAGACTGAAAATTGAACAAGACAATATTTTTCTTTGAAATCAAATCTTCTTTTTAAATTATATTTTATACAAAAATCTTGAACCTAAAAATACCCATAGCAAGTTGTTACAAATAAATTTTCAATTTTTGTATAATACAAACAAAATTTAAACTTGGGACGAGGAGGATGCTTATTGTTAGAAACCCCATTTGCCAATCACGCCCGAATGTGTGCGCCAAAGCACCTTGTAAACCCTTACAAGGTGTTTCATAAATGGTTCTCATAATTAAAAAACTTCAAAACCCTGTCTTACAATAAATGATGATAAGCGCTTTGAGACGCCTGTCATGCCTGTAGATAAAGCGCTATATAAACACTAGTTATTATTATTATAATGATTAAGTTCACTTTTCTGAGAGTCCACTTGGCTTCACAACCAGAATAAATGAAATGAAATACTCACTTGTGCCACATGTAGATGATAGCCACCATCATCAAGACGGTAGAGACTCCGATGAAACTAGCCATGGCGATTAAAGCAACGGACGCAATCACGGACTCGTCAAACTGCTCTGCCACGACGGGTTGAGGCTGCGGTGGGCGAAGTGTCACATCAGTCGAGAAACACTTGCTCTTCCCTTTGTTGGAATCCCACAGTCTGCAAAAAATCACATGATTTTAAAGTGGTGCTCCACGGTCAAATTCAGTTTTGTGATGCACTCATTTTACAGTAGATAGAGTGTATAAAGTTACAAGTATCTAAACCTCAGGTTAAAACGGTGTAAAATGCCAGTGTGTGTTTGATACCCTTCAAAATGATTCCTGTTCGAGGCCCGAAGAAAAGAAAAATCATTTACTTACTCTTTGAAATCCCAGTACTTGACAAATTTTGCATCGTTCTTCATGTCAATCATGTAAACCCATACATCAGTTCTGCAACAGACAAGAATGTGAACATTGCGAAATAAAAAGGTAAAGGAGGGCTCTCAACAAAAATAAAAAGACTTTCTGGACAGTAGCTGGGAGTATCGTTTGACCATAGAGGTTACCACATTCAAATAAAAGATTCTATAATGCACAAAAAGAATGCTAGCACTTATATGTAAATAGCCGTACAACAGCCAACAAAAGTTTCAATTTTTTTACCGGAACAGCTTCAAAACTCTGACAGTGCCGGTGCTACGGGGGGCAAGGGGGGGGGGGCACACGACAAATGCCCCGCCAGTAACTCTTTGCCACTAATTTCCTTGACGATGTTGTTGATAGATTTGCCAGGTTGTATCGTAAACTTGGGTGTGATCCCTGGCTATACCACAGTTACAGGTTGAATGGCTTCTGACTGGCACCCCCGAACAAAGATATTGACAAATAGGGAGACCGCCAACATTAGGGCTAGATAGCTCAGTTGGTAGAGCGCCGGCAAGTTAAGCGTGAGGTCGTTGGTTCAAATCCCGCTCTAGTCAATGTCTCTTCGTTCAACCCAAATTATTTTCAAATTTACTCAGTCAGTTTCCCTTGTGGTTTATAACTTGAAAGTACCTTTCTTGGTCGATCTCGATCGGGGTGTATTTAAAGAACATTTTTCTCGGTAAGATGACGTGGGCCTCTACGCTGTCGACTACAAGCGTCAACCCAAGCTCATCGGAGAGACATCTGGGGGGAAAAAACGAGAGAAACAAAAATCAGAAGTTGAAAAATATGTCAAAGGCCAGAAAATATATATATTTAGGGTTTCAACAAATTTGCCACATTATCATTACAAAAATACCACTCAAATTATTTGCAGTAATTTTTTTCTCAAGTGAGGGCGTATTTGAACCAACTTCTACGTGACACAAAACAAGTAAAACGAACTGGTTTTCCCATTGTTATTATTCATTGGCCATTGATACAAGATAACAACATACAGGCAGTCAAAATAAGATAAAATTGTAATTGTGATGTAGGCCCTAACGGAAGTATGCCGTTGAAAGCGCCCTCATTCGGTCAAAAATATGGTCAATTAAAATGTCCTTTTTTTTTTAATGAAAGCAGTTCTGAAAGAGTTATACTCACTCAATTAAAGCTGCACTTTGGCTGTTCACATCCTTTGGCTTTTTGTCGATCACGAGGATGGCGTACTCATAGATAAAGAGCAGTTTAATCTAAACAGTCAACAATGAAGGAGAACACTTTAAATGGATGGCACAACATTTGGCTTAAATCAATCAATCAATCAATCAATCGTTAAATTTATAAGGCGCCAATCCAACAGTCATTGCTCATAGCGCCGTACAGTAGGCCTTCGAAAAAAGGTGAGATTTAAGCAAAGTTTTGAAATTGGCTAATGAAGTAGATTGCTGGATGTTCTGAGGAAGACGATTCCACATCCTTGGTGCTGCGATAGAAAAGGCACGATCCCCCAACTGTGTTTGGTTCTTTGAATGCGAAAAATTGAAGTTTGGGGGGAGGAGTGCAGATTTCTGACAGGTTCTTTGATGGACAATAGGTCAGTGAGATATGAAGGGGCTGAGGCATTGAGGCAGCGGAACATAAGTAGGAGGATCTTAAATTGAGATCGTGACTCAACTGGTAGCCAGTGAAGACTCTTAAATAGGCACTCGAGTGCAACATAAGGATGTAACCTCTTTTTACAACAATGAGGGAGCTGGTCGTTTGCAAGGGGTATGACATCATATGTAAGGAGTTAATACCAGTCATGTTAGATCAGAAGGACATGGACAAGGATGGCAAAAATATCTTCACTACCTTGCTCTGATTGGTCGTTGGCAACCATATTGTTTGTAAATTAATAGCTTTGATTGGCTATAGTTTTCCTGCTTTTTTTCTGGATACCTTCACTTAATCCTTTGCTCCTCTTTTTGCTATAAATGGATATGTTTGTGTCTGTGTTTGTTTATGCCTCTGACGAAGGTCCGGTCTGGATCGAAAGCTAAGGCCATCTACCCTACTCATTATATATATATATATATAAGATATCAAATAATAGACCACAAGGGGTAAATATTAAATGATTTTGGGTTGAACAAAGAAAAATTGACTAGAGTGGGATTTGAACCAACGACCTCTGGTTTAACGTGCCGGCGCTCTACCAACTGAGCTATCTAGCCATATATATATATATCAAAGTGAAAAAATCTATCAGAGGGCTGTATCCTGAAGTATAGGAACAAAGTACAAGGATCCAAATCACAACAAAAGGTACAAGGTATAAGTATAGGGTACACCGTTCTTTAGGTACAGGGTACATTGTTTTAGGTACATGTACAAGGCACAAGGTACAGAGTGCAAGGATCAGTGTACACTAAGTTTCTAGGTACAAGGCATAAGGTACAAGGTACCGGGTACAATGTTCTAGGTGCAAGGTACAAGGTACAAGGGTACATTACAATGTTCTAGGTAGAAGGTAGAAGGTAGAAGGTACAAGGCACAAGGTACAGAGTGCAAGGATCAGTGTACACTAAGTTTCTAGGTACAAGGCATAAGGTACAGAATGCAAGGATCAGGGTACACTAAGTTTCTAGGTACAAGGCATAAGGTACAAGGTACCGGGTACAATGTTCTAGGTGCAAGGTACAAGGTACAAGGGTACATTACAATGTTCTGGGTAGAAGGTAGAAGGTAGAAGGTACAAGGCACAAGGTACAGAGTGCAAGGATCAGGGTACATTAAGTTTCTAGGTACAAGGCATAAGGTACAAGGTACCGGGTACAATGTTCTAGGTGCAAGGTACAAGGTACAAGGGTACATTACAATGTTCTAGGTAGAAGGACGAGGGTACAAGGCACAATAATCAAGGTAGAAGGCACAAAGTTCTGACCTTAGCTTCAACCTCAGACGAGGCTTTGTCACTTTGATTCGTCAAGTCATCGTTGACCTTCAAAGTGACCTCATAGGCTGCCTGCTCCTCGTTCATGTCAAAGGTCACATCACTCAAGTAAGACTCCACCCTGTCTTGAATTGCAAGCATGCCCGTCAAGTCGTCCATGACAAAGGTTGGTGCCGAGCTGTGATCGTCATACACGATGCTGTAGTTCAGATGCGATTGCGCATCGTCATCTGTTGCCTGCAGAGAACAGACAAGTACAGCTGATAAGTGGAGGCATTACAACTAATTACCCCCTAGAAATATTCCAAGAAAATAATTTCATTTTTTATGATAACTGAATTTAATGTCCAGATTGAATTATTGACAAGGTAACTTATCGTGCCCTCAATTGTTTAGCCCCTGGCTACATTTCTTGCCTCATTCATTCTCCCTGTCACTCGTCCTGGTCTACGATCATCTAGAGCCCCTAAATGTTTCGAGTCTCATTCCAAAAGCAGTAGGGGGGGACAAGGGCATTACAGCTGCTCCACGTTTGTGGAATTTGTTACCGCTGCAAATACAAACATCTCGCTGATTGTAATTGCACTTTCTTTGTCATTTTCTGTAGTTTTTGTGTTCTTGTAGGCACCTTGAGCACTCTAAGTGTGGATATGTGTGCGTTATAAGTTTGTTGTTATTATTATTATTATTATTAATCTTCCTTGAATATATTTCAAAGTATAAAATAAATTTATTTCAGGTTTTTTTGGGATGAAGCATTGCCACGGGGTTTGAATTGTTTATCGACTCTCATGAATATTCAAAAGATAAGTAAGAACAACATGCATATTCATAAACCCTACCTTGACTTGAAAGATTATCTGTCCGTATGGGGTGTTATCTGGCACTGCGATGATGAACTTGTTGGCGCCCTCAATGAAGTCTTTGTCAAACTCCGGCGTCGCGTCGTTAATGTCTTCAACACGAAGTGTGATGACCACTATGCTGAAATCAGCATCTCCCGAGTTCGCTGTGAAACATTGTTTGCGATCAAAATATTATTCTAGAAAATCTTTATAACTGCTACTAATACACACCCAAATTGGCAAAAGATTTTTTAGGTCTCGGGGCGGGGGGGGGGGGGGTGTCAAATTTGTTTCCTTGGTTTTTCTTTTGACATTATACGTTTACCAATCAATTACTTTGTTAAGAAGCTGAAAATGATCCGCTATTTCAGAAAACCATGCATGTAAATTTTCTCTACATTTTTTTCTGCTTCAGACAAAATATAAAACTTTTGTTTTGTTAAACCAAAAATTATTTAAAATTGTCCCTGTTGTTTAATACTTGGTATTTGAACTAAGGATCTCCTTGAGGTGATCCCTTTGCTGCCGCTTCCCATGTCGTATCGTAAACTTGGGTGTTGATCCCTGGCTATATGGCAGTTACACTTAGAATGGCTTCTGACTGGCACCCCCGAACAGAGATAATGACAAAATAGGGAGACCACCAACATTAGGGCTAGATAGCTCAGCGTGTTGGCCATTAATACGGAAATCACAGTTTCAAGTCCTGCTCCAGTCAATTTTTCATTGTTCAGCCCAAAATTATTATAATAATAATAACTAGTTCTTATATAGCGCATTTCACAATAACGTCTCATCAAGAACGTTACATTAGTGCCCTGGTCATTGGGCCAATAACATTCCTGTAATCTTTCTCAGCTCCCTGGGGAGTATAGGCCTACAGCCCCGAGCTGCCGTGGCGCTCTGAAGGCTTTTCAAACACAATATCAAACTCTACCCTCGCAGGTACCCATTTATACCCCTGGGTGAAGAGAAGCAATTATAGTGAAGTATCTTGTTCAAGGATACAAGTGTCATGACCGGGATTCGAACCCACACCCCGATGACTTAACCATCAGAACTTGAATTCGATGCTCTTAACCACTCAGCCACATGACACATAAATTTATCCAGTTTCCCTTGAGGTTTATTTCTTTAAATATAAAACAAACGGAATACCTTCCACAGCTTCCAGACTGAATCGCCTTGCTCTTCTGTTCCTCAGACCAGCTCTCGTGATGAAATTACTGCAGTCTTGTTCTGTTTCGTTACAAGACGTAGCTTTGATAGTTATGATGTATTCACTGATCTCTTCCCTGTCGAAAGACTTCCGGGAGCAGACTTTGGGTTCATCGTTTTGAGGCAAGTAGAAAGTTGAGGTTTCTAGAATTTGAGTAAAAGACATGGGTCAGATTCAAAATCATGGGAAGATCTGATGTTAGAGACTTCTCACAATTTGTACAACATTTTCTTGAAATTATTTGTGTACAAGAAGTCTGTTATCACTATTTAGGGGACTTCCTTGCCCTTGTATTTTCCAGCCCTTCCTACTCTAGTCCACTCCTCCCTCATCCCAACCCTAATCCATCCCTTAATCTGAACCCTAACCCATCCCCTAATCCCAACCCTTCCCCTAATACATCCCTTAATCTGAATCCTAACCCATCCCCTAATCCCAACCCTAACCCTTCCCCCAATCCATCCCTTAATCTCAACCCTAACCCTTCTCCTAATCCCAACCCATACCCTAATCCCAACCCTAACCCTTCCCCTAATCCATCCCTTAATCTCAACCCTAACCCTTCTCCTAATCCCAACCCTTCTCCCAATCCCATCCCCTAATCCCAACCCTTCCCCTAATCAATCCCTTAATCTCAACCCTAACCCTTCCCCCAATCCATCCCTTAATCTCAACCCTAACCCTTCTCCTAATCCCAACCCTTCTCCCAATCCCATCCCCTAATCCCAACCCTTCCCCTAATCAATCCCTTAATCTCAACCCTAACCCTTCCCCTAATCCATCCCTTAATCTCAACCCTAACCCTTCTCCTAATCCCAACCCTAACCCTTCCCCCAATCCATCCCTTAATATCAACCCTAGCCCTTCTCCTAATCCCAACCCATTCCCTAATCCCAACCAATCCCTTAATCTCAACCCCAACCCTTCCCCTAACCTCAACCCTAACCCTTCCCCTATTCTCAACCCCTCACTCTCTCTACTATGTTATTTTCTTACCATTACTTGGAACAATGTCGATTATCGAATACAAAACAATGATATCTGATGAAGATGAAGCATACGGAGGTCTGAAATCACCACACCAATTAACATCATTTTCTGGTGGAGAGATCCTACACATGACAGAAGAAAAATTTATAATTTTCAAATGTTACTGGTCTAAACGCAGAGAAATATACATTATGGAAGGTCTAGAAGAGACTACTACTACAATTTTTTCGCTCAAAAACTAGTTTACCTCTCACTTTTATCATCATGCAAGGCTTCAAATCCTAAAAAAAATCCAGCCAAAACTTAAAAGAAAAGAAGCTGCAGTTTTCCCCAAGCTTTTTTTAAACTTATTTTCCACCGGCGACTTTGAGAATGTATCAAGCCTGACCAGAATAACTATAAGCAACAAGTCTTGACAAAATTACAAAAGCCACACTAAAAGACCATCTTTTTTATTAGCTTGAGTCCCATGCTCTTAACCACTCGGCCACGACACGCCACAAAATTTAAAACTTACTCTTGTTCCCGGTCCTTTTCAGGAAAGTACGGTTCATTGCGGTTGTTCGGATCATAAAGAATGGCCACAAAACCCTGTTGGTCCGCTTCTCTGGGTGGAGATCCTTTGTCACGAGCATTAACGATAATCTAAGAGAAATAAGAAAACTTCACTCATGAACATCGAACAAAGAAATATAACATACATTTAAAATCTGTAATTTAGCATAATTTCAATTGTACTATTAAACATAAGCCAGTACCAGACCCGATTTCATGGTGGTGCATTGCAGAATTCTGCTCTTAGAATCACACAATTCACAGAGCACTGCAAGCGTAGAATTACGCACTAAGACCCACGCGCTTCACAGAGTACTGCAAGCGTAAAATTACGCACCAAGACCCAAGGGGGTTCACAGAGCACTGCAAGCGTAGAATTACGCACCAAGACCCACGCGCTTCACAGAGTACTGCAAGCGTAGAATTACGCACCGAGACCCAAGGGGGTTCACAGAGCACTGTAAGCGTAGAATTACGCACTTAGACCCACGCGCTTCACAGAGCACTGTAAGTTTGGTCGGAACAGCTGCGCCACCGCAGTTTAACCGAACATGCGGAAACTCCATCCCTGCTAATTACTTGTATTTTAGGGTTTAAGATTTAAAGATTTACTTGACACTAATTTTACTTGTCAACAGGCACGGTCTAGTGGTTAAGACATCTGCTCCAGAATGTGGGGGGGGGGGTTCCTGAGTAGCCTGTGGGTCTTGGGTTCGAATCCCACCCTAGTACCCTCTGGAGATTTTCTTCCCCACAGAACTCTGAAAATACTGTGTATACAGTGCTTATCATACATCGGTGTAAGTGTAACATTAAAGTAAAATAATTCTTTCCTCCCCGATGTACCGTTATTTCATTGGCGTCTCCAAACAGCTCCTCCACATTGTACCCCGTTACGTTAGTCGTTCGTATCTCCCCGGTTGTTTCACCGATTGCGAAGTACCGGTACATGTTCAAATCTTGATCAGTGGCGAACGAATAGGTTACATTGCTGTTATACTCACTCTGAAACATTGAAAACGATATTAACAAAATAAGTGTATATGCATTTTTTGACAAGTCAAACTTTTGACCCAGGCTTGCAAATTTCAAATTCTGACCTTGTTTTTTTATGATATCAAGTACTAAACCACCAAGGGCAACTTTACTGGGGAAAATATAATTCAATTTTGGGGTGAATAAAAGAAAATTGGATAGAACAGGATTTGAGACCTCCAGATTCACGTGACGGTGCTCTACCAACTGAGTTGTCTAGCCCTAATGTTGGTGGTCTCCCTATTCTGTCAATATCTTTGACAAAGCACCCCCCCCCAACAAAATATAAGATAAAGATGTTCATACTTTCTTCACAAGAATTTTAGAAGCATTCTTTTATTTCAGATTGAGAAACATTACTCACCACGTCTTGATCTTGTGCTAAAACAGTCTTAATGAAGTCATACGACATCAAATATGGCACCCATACTGGTACGTAACTAGCCTCATCAAAGATGGGAGAATTGTCGTTTAGATCGCGTATGACAAACGAGACACTAGCGGAACCCATCGGCTGAAGAACCGCGTCCGGATTGGTCGCGTTAACGATAAGCGTGATAATGTTTGAAGTGTAGTTCTCCGCGTTAATGCATCGTAGTTTACTGATCTGCCCAGTTGTCATGTCAATCTCAAAATCTTCACTTCCACCTGAAAAAAAGGCGTATATATTTTTAAAAGAATAACAAGAGATGGGTATTGACCACTTAATGCCGGATGACGTGTTTATCTGCAATTCTTTTTGGACAGGGCCGGTGGCGTTTTAACAGCCGGAACGATTTTGGATCCTCCATTTATTTTACATCCAGCCGGACTTTCCAGTGTTTAGCGTGCACACGCAGGCACCTACCGTGACACGCTTTGCTTCACCCGTATAAAGAGCGACAACAGGTTCTGGAAAACACATCTTGTAAAATCCCTTTTCGGGGGTTATTGGTTTCCAGAACTTTGCCCTGTTGTTATACAAATGTGGCAAACAAGAACGGACATGTGCCACCATTGTTCGTCAATATATTCGGCTCAATGGGAGGTAAGTCCGAGCGTTCCGAGATTCCAGCATACCATGGCAAATTATCCGCCGAGGCTCACGGCCGAGGTTCTGAGAGTCACGGTGAGTGCCTACTCAATTTTCTCACACGACAACATCAACTCCCAGATCTAATTATGAGAACCTTTGTTGTCTTTCCTTTGTCAAGTCGAGTTTCAAGGTTTCAAGGTTTATTTTATTTCCACAGTATCAAATCTTATACAGGCAATAATATATATGAACATGTTTCAATAATAATACAGTTAAGCCAGGTTGATATAAATACACTTTGGGGAAACTGCAGGGGAGCTCACTATAAGCAAAGCTTATAAGCGTGAGCCCCAAACAGATACGCTCCTTGAGCCCAGACCATAGACCCATGCAGCTTCAAATACATAGCTTGAAAAAACAGTTCATTGTGGCAACGATATTTTCAAAGGAAAACGATTACTCAAGAAGCTCCAAAAAGTTCTGAAACACAATACCGCTGGTGGGCACAAAATTGTTTTCAAATATTTCGACAAGAAGTGGTTAACAATTTTTTTTTTTTTTCTAAAACAGGTTTGAGGGAAGCTCATTGGAAAAAAAGAAGACATTATTGTCATCTTGTGTTTTTCCACCTTGACTCATTTCAAAGAAATTTGTCACCAGTTTTCGCTAAAAAGTTTCAAAAAGCGGTTGTCATACCATCGATGAAGTATTCTACGTTCTGATTATTTGAAGTTGAATCGTCGTCCGTTGCCTTCACGAGCCATTTCCCGGGGAGCATTGAACCGTTCTTACAGGCACTGTCCAAATCCTCATCCAACTCAAACTTATACACATTCTGACGGAGAAAAAACCAAAATCAACAAAACAATTATTCTCAGTCTCATTACCCCAGATAAGAAGAGCCTTGAAATTTTCTTACCTAGTTCTGGATCAAGGGGGGGGGGAAACAAAAAACTTTGTGGCGTGTCGTGGCCGAGCGGATAAGAACACCAAACTCAAGCTCTAGTGTTTCTGATCAGCAGAGTGTGGGTTCGAATCCCAGTGGTGACACTTGTGTCCTTAAAGGCACTGGACACTATTGGTAATTACTCAAAATAATTGTTAGCATAAAAACTTACTTGGTAACGATCAATGGAGAGCTGTTGATAGTATAAAACATTGTGAGAAACGGCTCCCTCTGAAGTAACGTCATTTTTGAGAAAAAAGTAATTTCTCAGTAAAATATTTGAATTCATTTTGAGACCTCACGCGTGAGGTCTCGAAATCACATCTGAAAGCACACAACTGCGTGTGACAAGGGTGTTTTTTCTTCCATTATTATCTCGCAACTTCGATGACCAATTGAGTTCAAATTTTCACAGGTTTGTTATTTTGTGCATATGTTGAGATACACCAAGTGAGAAGACTGGTCTTTGACAAGTACCAAAGGTGTCCAGTGTCTTTAAGCAAGACACTTAACCACATGCTTCAACCTTCGGATGGGACATTAAGCCGTGGGTCCCGGGTGTTGTGTAATGCACGTAAAAGAACCCAGTGCACTTATCGTAAAGAGAAGGGGTTCGCCCCGGTGTTCCTGGTTTGATTGGCTGCATATTGCGCCACAGCACCTTGTAAACCATTACATGGTGCTATGTAAAGGAAAAAAGGTCTCATACTTCAACACGTAACTCCACTTACCTTGTAGGAAAAATACCGAGCGCTTTGAGACACCCATCGGGAGTATAAAGCGCTCTATAAGAACTGCATACTATTATTATATGCCTGTTTGCTTTTAAAAAAATCCACTCCATTTACCTGTAAGAACTCTGGGGCATGGTCATTGATATCAACAATCTGTACATTAATGACTGTGAATCCTTCAGGGCTCGTGTCAGACGTTCTTGCAAACACTAGAAGCTGTGGAAGAAAAAAATAAAGCAGTCCTCAGCATTTCTGAAAATCAGGTTATTTAGAAGGTTAATAATTTTTTTAAAAAACCTTAAGAAACTTGTTGTTTATTGGCATTTCCATTTTTGGTAAAATTTCAAATTATAAATGAAAATCTCACAGGCTACTTTAAGCTCAGACTGCCGAATAGGAGATTTCTTTTACGACAGCCGGCGTCCCGCTCAACGGTCCTTTTCTATTGTTCTTGTCGCCGAGAACAATGACCTTTGAGTTGGACGCCTGCTGCCGTCTCAATAGTCACCCATTAATTTTGAGCCACCTATCTGGATTAGACAATTTCCAACCAAATGCTGCCTCACATCTTATAGCTTTTTTTTCTGATAGCAGACAAAAATATTCAAATCTTGAATAATTTTGTTTTGTTTTAAGACAACTCGTGAACACACTATCAAGAAACATAAGACAACGAAACTCACCTCAAACTGCCTATCCGTATCATCGTAGTCAAAAGCCCTCGTGGTGAAGATTTGTCCAGTTGCCGAGTTGATGGTAAAATTCCCTGGTTCATCTCCTTTAAAGCCATAAATCACCGGCAAATCATCGCCTGAAACCGCTTTCAGATCACAAACTAAAATATCGACTTCATCGCTCTCCTACAAATATAATATGAAAAAATATCAAATTAAAGAGAGTTACAGTTCCCTTTTTCTTAATTCTATTCCAAATTCTATATATTTTGACCAGTTACTTTTTACATCTATAGTAACAGGATTTCTTACCATTAGTTACCCAGACTATTCTAACCATTGGTTACCAGATTTATAAACATTAGATACCAGATTTCTAACCATTGATTACCAGATTTCTTACCTTAGGTTACAATATTTCTAACCAATAACCAATGGTTACCAGATTTCTTACCACTGGTTACCAGATTTCTCACCATTGATTACCAGATTTCTAACCATTGGTTAACATTTTTTTAACCAATAACCATTGGTTACCAGATTTCTTACCACAGGTTACCATATTTCTAACCAATGGTTACCAGTTTTCTAACCATTGGCTACCATATTTCTAACCACAGTTACCAGATTTCTTACCAGATTAATTACAAGATTTATCTTCCGTTTTCAAATTTCTGATTGCAAGTTACCAGATTTCTTATTTGAAATACCGTTTTATTGACTTCCATTTATCTGTTTTTACCAGGAAGTTAACCTCAAGTCAAAGAGTTTCTTACTTGAACTGCATTTTTTACACACACTTTACAGATTTTACCTCTATTTACAAGATTTCTTGCTTAAAGTAACCTTTAACCTCTACCCAAATTGTTAGTTTTTCTTACCTCTTCTATAAGAATAGGGGTTTCACATTCTTGGATAAACATTGGTGGAGCCGTGCTGGCCGGTCTGAAACCCAGACTCACACGAGCTGTATCGTTGAGAGGTTCCACCGCTCGATCCTGCGCTCTGATGGTTAGGTTAACAGTTTGGATGGAAAGCGCTGTCAGATCCTTTGCCAGAATAAGCTTGCCATCGGCAGTCATGTTGAAAACATCTGGAAGAGAAAATTACAGAACGACATTGACATAAGTTGTCCTTTGCTTGTTTGTTTTTGTTTTCCCTCACAAGCTACTCTAAACAGTACTACCGGTAATGCTCTTTTTGTTTGTTTTGATGTTTATACAATGTTCACTGCTTTTGCATATCTTTTTCTCATGTAAAACTTTTTAATTTTTCAGTTCACAAAAGTATCAGAAACTAAAACCCACCAATACAATGGAACCATAGACCCCATGACTTTCTAGGCCTGGAGTTTCACCTTTGAGCATGCAAGGTCGTTTTGCAAAGGGCACTTCCATTGGAAAATCTGAAAGTCTATTGGAAACTTTTGAAGGGGCACCAAGGCCAAGACCAGCGGCCTCCGTTTAACTCCAGGCCTGGGCTTGTGTACTGTGATTTTTGTGGAGAGAGCCAGTTGGGCAAGAGAGTTTATCGACAGCAAGAGGGATTGATAAATGAAAATATCCTCACCTGCTGATACGTCACAACCATCGCACTCTACTCCGTCAATAAAGAAGAGCAGTTCTCCGTTTCCAAAGGCAGGCGCATCCACATCGGTCGCGTTCTTACTGAAGTCCCAAAGCTCTGTTCCACTTTCCACTGGGAGGATTCGAGCCGGAATTATAAACTCTGGTGCCGTGAACATTGGTGGATTGTTAGCTACTTCAGTTAGTCGAACTTCAACCTTTGTAATAATAATAACCAGTTTTTATATCGCGCTTTCCACACCCGAGGGGCGTCTCAAAGCGTCTCTAAAAACATTATTACCCCTGATCACTGAGCCATTTACATTTAATTAATTCCTTAAACCATCTCATCTCCCTAGGGAGTATACAGCCTGTGCAACAAATATGCGCTACTAAGCTAAATCAATCACAAGAACCATCTCTGCCCTCACAGGTACCCATTTACCCCTGGGTGGAGAGAAGCAATTATAGTTAAGTGTCTTGCTCAGGGACACAAGTGTCACGACCAAGACTCGAACCCACACTCTGCTGAACACCAGAGCTCGAGTTCGGTGCTCTTATCCGCTCGGCCACGACACCCTACCCTTGTATGAAGACAAGACAAACAAGCATTTTGCATTTTGATTTATATTTTTCTTTAAATGAATATTTTTGTAATTGGAACCGAGGGAAATTCAAAAGTACACCCACCACATGTGTACCCTGATAATCGGAAGAAATCAGTAGGCGATGTAGAAATGTTCAGTTTAGGGTGTGGTGGGGGGGGACCCTCAAATAGGGGGAACCAAGTTAATAAGGGCCCAATTTCATGGCTCTGTTTTCTGCGGAATTCTGCTCTTACAGCGAGCTGTAGAGCACATAATACTGTGGGCCGTAGGAACAGAATTCTGCCATTCGCAGCGCCATGAAATTGGGTCCATGTAGTGACTGTAGGAACCACAAACGCATATGTTAGGCTTCAGTCTAGACGGGATTCGAACCAGGGTCCACAGGTGAAAGAAATTGATTTTGTACAATCAGTACTTTCTATAAAATATTATCTCAACTGAAGTTCTTTTGATAACTCCAAATGTTCACATACCGTCGAGTACATTCTTATGGTTAGTGTCGGATTGTCAAAATCCGAACTATTGTAAGCTTCAACTAAGATGACGTAGAGGCCTGGAGACGGTGACGTCAGAGATAATTTACCCGTCACCTGATCGATGGAAGCATCATCAGTGTCGTCAGCATAAGGAGTTCCCATATCTTAAAGAAAACAAAATCCGACTTTGTATAATTAGTAAAACTATTTGGGCTGAATTACAGTTGGTAGGCGTTCAAATGTGCTTAGCACACAGTGAAATCAAGCTAGGTTACCAGCCATAAATGCTATGTTATTTACATTGTTGTGACTGGTGCCCAGCTATTTCCCTCCTTAGCAACTTGTTCTCCCTAAGTGCTAATAATGCTCACTGGAATCTTTTGTTCATTTTATCAGAAAACAGAAATCTCAAAAGTTGCTTTACAAATAATTGTTGCTTTTCAAGTGTTAGTATAGTGTCTTCAGAGTTTTAAAGGTATCGTACACGTTTGGTAATGACACAAAACAAATATTAGTATAAAAACTTACTTAGTAACAAGCAAACGGAGAGCTGTTGATAGTATAAAACATTGTGAGAAACGACTCTCTGAAGTAACGTAGTTTTTGAGAATGAGGTAATTTCTCGCTAAAATAATAAAAACTTCTTGCAAGAAGTTTTTATTCCTATCTGAAAGCACACACATTTGTACAACAAGGGTGTTTTTTCTTTCATCATTTTCTTGCAACTTCGATGACCAATTGAGCCCAAATGTTCACAGGCTTGTCAATTTATGAATATGTTGGGATACACTAAGTGAGAACACTGGTCTTTGACAATTTCCAAACGTGTTCAGTGCCTTTACAGATGTTGCTGACATAAAGAAAAATAAATTCTTCACCAATTGAAAAAAAACACCTGTATCCAAAAAAAAATTAAGTTATGTAATGGCTGCAAATTTTGAAGGTCACCTTTTTTATACGTGGCTCTTGTAACATTAAACATTATGTCAGACTCGTCAGAAGGGTCACTGCAGTCACTGATGTTCACGCTCATTGTCAAAATGTCAAACTCCGTGCCTCCCGGAACTACAAGTGTCAATTCCGGATCTTTGGGGACAATCTCGAAGCATGGTAACGCGCCGTAGAAAACTCTCAAGCGAATGGTGCTATGATCTTCCTTCAGTTCCGGTGAGTCTGGGTTCCAGACCTCAATGTACAGGATGTATGGCTTGCTGGACAATTCCAACTTGGATTTAAGGAACACTAAGCAGCCTTCATCTACAGTTATTGAAAAGGATTTTTAACAAAATGTTATTCATTTGTTTCTTTATTATTTTGGGGTTTATTTATGGGTGGCCCATTCAGTTGCCACTGGATTGTTTGAGCAAGTGGCCTGGGCCCAATTTCATAGAGCTGCTAAGCACAACAATTTGCTTAGCATGAAATTGTTTTCCTTGATAAAAACAGGATTACCAACCAAATTTCCATGTGTTGCATATTGCTTGTTACTGGTATTCAGCTGTTGTTTGCTTATCCTGAAAATCACCTATTTAGACTCACTCCGCGGCAGTGTAGTTATTAACGAGAATTCCCCCGATCCACATAGCGAAAGTAGTAGTCCCACCCGATTTCCTACCTCCCGCCCAGGTAGTAGTTAATAAGCAGGACAGTTCTTTTTCAGAACTGAGAAGTCTCCCGAATTCCGAATATTCTACTCTGCGGCAGTAGAATAATAACCAAGACAAGTTCTCAAAGAACAAAATCTTCCTAGCAAGTAGATATACACATGGTGTTACCGCAAACCAAATATATATTGATACCTCACCATGCAATGCCTCAAATCCTAAATACAACAAATTAATGGGAAAATGACGAGAACAAAAATATTTTTGGTGGGAATGTGAAGGATCATATCATGGCAAAGATCGTTCAAATCTCACCAGAGTAATATGCATGTGGATTTTTGTTCACCGAACTCAGGAAAGTACTGAGTATACAGTGCTTAAGACTCATCCGTGTACGGGCAGCACAAAAAACAATAAGTTTCATACCTGTCGGTGACACGAAGAACAAATCACTGTCTCCACCGCTGGAAGAAAACTTGAAGTAATTTGGTTCTTCATCTCTATCTATGACGGACAGATTTGCAATCTAGAAAAAACAGCGAGAGAAATAGGTTGAACCCTTCCATGCAGCATTTATTTTAGTGATAAATGGATCATGTTGTTGTATTGTATTCATTGATGAGATATCGCTTAATATCAAAAAGCCAGACGGCCACTTCAAGGTGAGGGCTATACTCAACTTATTTGGGCTGTTGACCCAAATCAACTGTCACAAGGGGCACGTTGCCACCTACTCCTGGGGCTGAAACAGGGTTACCCCCTTCACAGTTCGTAAGGATGTAGGCATGGGTCTCATCCACTAGGAGCCTGGCTGGTAGAACAGAATACACTACCTTCCCATCTTTTACGAAGCAATTATGGTTACAAGTGCCTTGCTCAAGGGCACAAATGTCATGACCGGGATTCGAACCCACACTCTGCTGCTGCAAACATTTGCATCTTGCAATCAGGGAGATTTTGTTCAAAAAATCAGGGAGATATTTAGAATTACATTCAACATAACAGGGAAAAAGTTTGTTCATCAGAACATGGAAAGATTGGTTTATTTTCAGGGAACTTTCTGCAGAATCAAGGAGAGTTGGTAGCTCTGCATCTGGTCAAAAGAACAGTGGTTGCTAATCTGACACTACTGAACAAAAGACATACAGTTCCTTTCTGGAGGAACATTAGAAACAATGTACCAATCTCGACAATTCTGTGAATTACAGATTTGGAAACAGAACACCTACAAGATCAAATGGGGTCGATGTTTCCAGAAGGATGTCCTCTACAGCAGCAAGAAACTCAGGTGCGTTATCGTTTACATCCAACAGTGTAACAGTCACACTTAACGTGTTGTTCACCTCAGGAAAACCAGGGTTGCTTGCCTGCAAAATTAAATGTTTATTCTTATTTTACTGCTTAGGAAACTTGTCAAAATTAGTCAAAAAGATATTGACAAAATAGGGAGACCGCCAATATAAGGCTAGATAGCTCAGTTGGTGGAGCGCCGGCACGTTAAACCGGAGGTCGTTGGTTCAAGTCCCGAGTAAATGTTTCTGTTTTCAACCCAAAATCATTTAAAATGTTTCTGTTTGTTTAAGCGCCTTGAGTACCTTAAATCGGAGGTCCTTGGTTCAAATCCCGCTCCAGCCAATTTTGTTTTGGTTCGACCCCAAATTATATACAATTTATCCAGTCAGTTTCCCTTGTGGTTTATAACTTGATAATTTTATTTTATTGTATTTTTAAAGAAACAGCTGAGAAACCCTTTTCTGCACCAACCCCCATTTCCCCTGATTTACTTCCTTGCTGTTTATCAGATCAGTGCAATCACATGATCACTTTCTGGTCCAGTGGAGTTTAATTGCTGAATGTCTTATCAGGATTAACTCAGTGGGGAGTTTGTTTACTTATTAATGCCCAGGGGAAGACTTTGGAAGCAAAAGTGCAGTATACAACAGCCCAAATTTTCCCGTCATGCAATCGATGAACAAGCGTAAAGAAACCAATAATCATGAAGTGGATTTGTCCCAACTCACCACAATGGTCATTTCATACATTTCCCTGGTCTCCCTGTCTAGAGTACCATTGACAATAAGCTGGTAGCCGTCACCATCGTCGGCAACTTTAATTCCAAAATCTGAAACGTAATTGAATAGCAAATTTAGGAACAAAATAATTTCTGTTGTCCCTTCCTACTCAAGCACCCTAGCCAGGCTGACACACCTGAGTGAACAGCCACTTCACTCCACCCTTTCATGGGATCCACTCCAGTTCCACCACCGGTTTCCCGCCTTCACAGCTCAACGCATCCAGCATGTACGGCTCACCGTACTCTCCCTTATAACCCCCAGACCCAGTTGGAATCCAGCAGTCTCCTGACGACAGACAGAATACACCGTCTGAAAAGTAAAGCCCTCGGTTCTTCTCAGAACCACAATCACTCAACAGAGATCTATCTACATGGTGTCACCGTAAATTTTCTTATGTTTATTGTCTTTCCACCATGCAAACCCTTCAAGTCTTATTAACAATAATTACCATTTAGAATTCTGAAGCCACTTTTTTTCTTTGCATTAAGTGGCCGATCAGCCCCCGCATCCCACCCCGAAGAAAAAAATACACGTTTTTTGAACATGGATACCATTTTTTTTTTTCTTCGAGTGTTTTGATACATTTTCTATAGCAAAACGTGGGTTTCTTCATACCTGTCTCATCTTGGATCAACAGTATAATTTGACTGTTATTGGTTCCAGGTTGATCAGCGTCAGTTACTAAGAACGAAAACACCACAGTTCCAATCTCTGCGTTTTCTGCGACTTCTAGACTGGTGCCAGAGCTTACAATAAATTCCGGGCTGTTATCATTGATGTCTGTTATCATAACGATGACCTGGAAGGTGGAGAAGTCGGGTTACAATTCTTTCAAAGTCTTACCAACCTTTTAAAATAATTTTTCAAATTGTGTGTTTTTTTTGTTTTTTTTTAAATCAAGTGATTTAAATTTTATGCAAATTTGTCTTTTCCTTACTGTTGTTTCCGTGGTAAATTCACCATCCGTTGCCATAACTACCAACAGTATTTCTTCATCGGTCTCCCTGTCAAATGTACCATCAGCTGTGATCTCTCCGATCTGAAATTATAGGACGTTTACAAAAATGCAAAAGTGATTTACTGGTAGACAACATTTTTCAAATAATATCAAACATGAATATTGCATTATGTAAACTACTTCACTTTGATGAACAAAAAATGACGAAAACGTCTGAAACTGGGATCCAAATGATGAGATGATGACATTTCCACCTTTTTGGTAACCCCTGGAGTTATAGATTTCAAGGAGCCTATTGGAACAGTTTCCTCAGCGCTAGAGAAGTAGATCAAAGAGCATGATTTCTTTATAATCTGGAAAAAATAATGGGGCTTTTTCTTTCTCCAGGTCGGATATAAAAAAACAATTCAGATAAAACTTTGAAGTTGTCCACCCCTGTGTTTCACGAACGCAGTATTACAAATTTGTACCTTTAAAAGTATGTTGGAGTAAAAGATTTAAATAATAAGACAACTTGGCTTGAATTTGAAGGGCGTAATTACTCCAAAAATAAATTACCACAAAAACTTACTTAGTATGAAGCACTGCAGCTATTGATAATGTATAACATTTTGAGAAACGATTCGCTTTAAAGGAATGTGGTTATTAAGAAAGGGATTCAAAACAATTTTAACCTGAGATGAAACGTTTCTCAGATTGTGTGGTTCAATTACGGACCATTCTTCCTGCGAGGACATAACCGCTCCAGATTTTCGGCGATATCTCAAAAACGTTACCACCTTTTGAAATGAAATTTTCACAGGTTGGTTTATATCTACATTATAGAATTAAAACAATCGAACGCCTCAAAAAACCAAAGGTATACTTTGCCAAATAGAAAAGATGCAAATATTTTTTATGAAAATCCTCTTCTATTTACCTTGCTGTCGAGAAGTTTGAATCTGTTGTCCGATCCATCCTTCAAAGAGAATGTTATGTTTGCATCGCTATCTTTATCTGTCACCGTGACCTGGTCGTAAAAATAAAATTTGTTTTTAAAGTTAGACTTATTTATTGATATGGCGTGTCGTGGCCGAGCAGATAAGAGCAACGAACTCAAGCTCCGGTGTTTCTGATCAGCAGAGTGTGGGTTCGAATCCCAGTCGTGACACTTGTGTCCTTAAGCAAGACACTTAACCGCATGCTTTGTCCTTCGGATGGGACGTTAAGCCGTAGGTCCCGTGTGTTGTGTAATGCATGTAAAAGAACCCAGTGCACTTATCGTAAAGAGAAGGGGTTCGCCCCGGTGTTCCTGGTTTGATTGGCTGCATATTGCGCCACAGCACCTTGTAAACCATTACATGGTGCTATGCAAAGGAATAGGTCTTATACTTCGACACGTAACTCCACTTACCTTGTAGGAAAAATACTGAGCGCTTTGAGACACCCATCAAGAGTATAAAGCGCTATATAAGAACTGCGTATTAATATTATTATTATTATATATTTTTTTGAAATAATCTATAAAATAATTTAGAACTTGAAGACTAGACCAGAACAAAATGAGAGATCTCGTTCTGGGGGCCTTAGAGTTTCGGTCCATGCCTCAGAGACTGTTTAGGGGTAAGGTCTGTGTCTGATATATTTGGATTTGGTTCTTGCCAATAATAATAATTTAAGAGTTATATTGCGCCCCTTAAAGGTATCATACACGTTTGGTAATGACTCAAAACAAATATTCGCATAAAAAACTTACTTGGTAACAAGCAACGGAGAGCTGTTGCTAGTATAAAACATTGTAGGAAACGACTCCCTCTGAAGTAACGTAGTTTTTGAGAAAGAGGTAATTTCTCACTAAAATAATCAAAACTTCTTGCAAGAAGTTTTTATTCCTACCTGAAAGCACACAAATTTCTACAACAATTCTTTCATCATTTTCTTGCAACTTCGATGACCAATTGAGCCCAAATTTCCACAGGCTTGTTATTTTATGCATATGTTGGGATACACCAAGTGAGAACACTGGTTTTTGACAATTTCCAAACGTGTTCAGTGCCTTTAATAATAATAATAATAATAATGTTTCTTATACCGCGCATTTTCCATATTAAAAATTATCAAATGCGCCTTACAATAACTTGAAAAAACAAATTATAAGAAAATACATACAGATAAGAAAAGAACAAAAGTTAAAAACAAATTTCTTAAAAACACAAATGTAGAGTAAATAAGTACATTAAAGGTGTTATACAGGATTGGTAAGGATAAAAAACATCATTGTTTAATTTTAGTCTGAAGCATTACTGATTATGAAGTTCATACTGGAATCGGTTTTTTTCTGTGAAAAATTTCCCTCTGAAATAAAGTCATATTTGAGAAAACTGTATCTGAAAACCTTAAAAAATACACAACAGTTGATTTCGGTTGTTACAACCAAAATTAATGACAATGTGTTTACATGCTGAAAATTGTATTTCGGATTAAGCCCAAATGTTCACAAGTATGTTATATCATGTAGGCCTATACGGTTGATCACACAACATGAACACTCTCTGTGACTATTTTGTCAGCTCTCAAATCCTGTATAATACCTTTAAAGGCACTGAACACGTTTGGAAATTGTCAAAGACCAGTGTTCTCACTTGGTGTATCCTAACATATGCATAAACTGACAAACCTGTGAAAATTTGGGTTTAATTGGTCATCGAAGTTGCAAGAAAATGATGACAGAAAAAACACCCTTGTTGTACAAATTTGTGTGCTTTCAGATAGGAATAAAAACTTCTTGCAAGAAGTTTTTATTATTTTAGTGAGAAATTACCTCTTTCTCAAAAACTACTTTACTTCAGAGGGAGTTGTTTCCTACAATGTTTTATACTATCAACAGCTCTCCGTTGCTTGTTACCAAGTAAGTTTTTATGCTAATATTTGTATTGAGTCATTACCAAACGTGTACGATACCTTTAAAAGTATGCCACAAAAGTGGAGTCTTCAAAAAACATTTTCTGACCTGAAACGATTCACCGGTCAATGTTTCCTCTTCCGGCAGTTTCCAAATGTAGTCGTCCCTGTCAAAAACAGGTGGATTATCGTTCACATCATACACCATGATGGTCACGTTCACCGACACAACCTGTCGTATCAAAGGCAAACAAATAAATCAAATCAAATCAAATACCAACAATATTAACGAGAAGTACCCCCGATCCACATAGCGAAAGTAGTAGTCCCGCTTGATTTCTTACCTCCCGCCCAGGTAGTACTTAATAAGGACAGTTCTTTTCAGAACTGAGAAGTCTCCCGAATTCCGAATATTCTACTCTGCGGCAATAGAATAATAAGTAAGACAAGTTCTCATAGAACAAAATATACCTAGCAAGTAGATTTAAGAACTGAGAAGTCTCCCGAATTCCGAATATTCTACTCTGCGGCAGTAGAATAAAGCAAGACAAGTTCTCAAAGAACAAAATCTACCAAGCAAGTAGATATACACATGATGTTACCGCAAACCAAATATATATTGATACCTCACCATGCAATGCCTCAAATCCTATATAAGCTGCTCACAAAAAGTTAGGAAACCTTTTTTGAATCAAGTATATTTTTATTATTTATTACTCTCTTTGTATATGTTATATATCAATGAAAAGCTGAAGTGTTCCTCTTTAACATGATACCACATTTGCAATGATTACATGTTGCTGAATTTGGCTACATGAATGACAATGAGGCAAAGTCACAAATCAAATGTGCCAAAATTACCGTTATCTGTGCTAAACAGTCAATAGGTAATGATCAATAATCAAACCGGTCAAGCTTGAGAGCCAGACTTGTGTGCAGCATGAGAAGAAGGTGCCAGGCTGTCATCAACGCCTTCGGATCATCCACTCGTTACTGAACTTCTTGTCTCAATAAAGTGGATGAAGATCAGTAAGTTGTCTTGCTTGTTTGATATACAGTGTCAATTTGTTTGTTCACACAGCAACACAAAATTGCTAACTTTGGCACATTTGATTTGTGACTTTGTCTCATTCTCATTAATGTGGCCAAGTCCAGCAACATGTCATCATTGCACATTTTGTATCATTTTAAAGAAGAACACTTCAGCTTTCTATTGATATGCAACATAATACAAGAGGGTAATAAATAATAAAAATATACTTGATTAAAAAACGTTTTCTAACTTTTTGTGAGCAGTTTAATAATAGTTTTAATGATCTAGACTACTAATAATTATTGCATGGACCTAATTTCATAGAATGAGGGTAGTGTGACTGAGTCTCCCCTTGGTCTGAAGGATGAAGCCTCCTGTACCTCCTGGGTGTTACATTTCAGAGGATTTACAGACTCTCTACATCACCATAAATAAAGAACTAGGGTAGTGGGCCTGGGTCTCCCCTTGATCTAGAGGATGAAGCCTCCTGTACCTCCTGGGTGTTACATTTCAGAGGATTTACAGACTCTCTACATCACCATGAATAAAGGACTAGGGTAGTGGGCCTGGGTCTCCCCTTGGTCTAGAGGATGAAGCCCCCTGAACCTCCTGGGTGTTACATTTCAGAGGATTTACAGACTCTCTACATCACCATGAATAAAGGACTAGGGTAGTGGGCCTGGGTCTCCCCTTGGTCTAGAGGATCAAGCCCCCTGAACCTCCTGGGTGTCACTAGAGTAGTGGGCCTGGGTCTCCCCTTGATCTAGAGGATGAAGCCCCCTGAACCTCCTGGGTGTTACATTTCAGAGGATTTACAGACTCTCTACATCACCATGAATAAAGGACTAGGGTAGTGGGCCTGGGTCTCCCCTTGGTCTAGAGGATGAAGCCTCCTGAACCTCCTGGGTGTTACATTACAGAGGATTTACAGACTCTCTACATCACCATGAATAAAGGACTAGGGTAGTGGGCCTGGGTCTCCCCTTGGTCTAGAGGATGAAGCCCCACCCCCAGCCCCACCTTTAGAGAATCCACAACAATTTTGAGGTTTTTGTTTATCATTTTCTCCTATCATTGTTACTTACGTTCATGCCGTCAGAAACAGTAACAACCAGAGTGTATTCTGATTGGCTGTCAGTTACATTGTCCACATCAAGCTCACCAACCACGGACAAATCACCTCTGAATAAATGAATAATTATGATAAAGACTTGATTAAAATGAATTGTTCGTAAAAAGAAAAACAGATATGAAAGCAAAATCTGAGTAGAAAAAAACATTTCATATATTAATTGAGGTTGTGAATGCAAGGATTCTCAGAAAAACAAACTTATTATTCACTATTCTAGCCAAGAACTTAATGGAGAGAAGACATATGGACGGAAGTTTCAGTTTTAGATGTGGGAGGAAAACACTAAAGAATTGTTATTAAACCCACGCAATCAGGTAGGGACTGAAACCCCAATCCCAGAATGTCCCCAGCAAGATTTGAACCAGGGTCCTAGAGGTGGAAGGCGACGTAAGATACCACTAAGCCAAGCTGACCACCCAAACACAGAACAAAAAACACCAGTAACACCAAAAACATGACAAATGAAGTTTCAAGAATATTAACAAGAAAATGAAATGATGCAACATTAAAACATTTCATGCATTTATAATGACAAAATAAATGGTTTTAAGACACTATTTAATAATAATTTGTTATAAGGTTACTTACTTGTTATTGATTTTAAATGGAGAGTTTTCGGTTAACATTGAGTATTGTAGGACATCACTTGCGTCATCGTCTGAAGCCTGGGTGAAAGTTTAAAAACATTAAAAATTATCACTAAAAGTGAAATTTACGAGGAAGAAGATCAGAGGTTTGGCTTAAAGGCACTGAACACGTTTGGAAATTGTCAAAGACCAGTGTTCTCACTTGGTGTATCCCAACATATGCATAAAATAACAAGCCTGTGAAAATTTGGGCTCAATTGGTCATCGAAGTTGCAAGAAAGTGATGAAAGAAAACACACCCTTGTTGTACAAATTTCTGTGCTTTCAGATAGAAATAAAAACTTCTTGCAAGAAGTTTTTATTATTTTAGTGAGAAATTACCTCTTTCTCAAAAACTACGTTACTTCAGAGGGAGTCGTTTCTCACAATGTTTTATACTATCAACAGCTCTCTGTTGCTCGTTACTAAGTCAATTTTTATGCTAATATATATTTTGAGTAATTACCAAACATGTACAGTGCCTTTAAAGAGGAAAGGAAATGACAAATTCAATTTTGTGGTGTACTCATTTTCCCATGAATAGAGTCCTCACGTTAAATTGGTGTAAGTTGCCATTGTATTCTATACCCTTCCAGTGCAAAATTTGTCAACATTCAAAACATCCGATGACATCATTCTGAGACAAATGGGTCTCTACATTTTTGTACGGGGATGTTTTGGTTCATAACTGACTTTTCGATAATATTCAATTAAAACGGCCTTGAATTTGACCTTATGACTGACAACAAAAATTCCTCCTTGGAATGTAAAGATCCATTAGTTGTTGAAATCAAATGACGTCATGTTTCAAATTTTGCTCTGAAAAAGTCAGTTATGAACCAAATCATCCCCGTACAAAAATATATACGACAACCCATTTTTCTCAGAATGTCATCATCAGATGCTTGGGATGTTGACAAATTTTGCACTGGAAGGGTATCGAATACAATGGCAATTTACATTATTTTAACGTGAGGTTAGAGACTTGTAATTTTTTCCCCACTCACATGAGGACTCTATCTGTTGGAAAATGAGTACGTCACTAAATTGACCATTTCCCTTCCTCTTTAAAAAAAAGATCTTTGATCTTGTCCTTTGTGTTTCCAACTTCTTGTGGTCAGACCAGCCCCCTCCGTCCAACCCACCTCCCCCCTGTCTCCCTATTCATTGTTTACCCCTTGCCTACCGGTAATTGTCCGTTTGCTCTCTGCATCTATTCATGTATTTCCACTTGAATGCTTTTGTTATACTTATAAACATGCTATGAACCTGTTCATGTGTGTTGTCTTGTCATTTAGCCTTCCAAGAAAGACTTTGCTAGGGTCGAAACGTCAGGCCGTTAACTATTTTTTGCATTAAAAAAAAAAGTTAACTTTTGTTTAATGGAACATACCTTGACAGTGAAAAATGGGTCGTCGTATCCGCTTTCAGGAATCGCTATTTCATAAGGAGTGCCTTGGAAGATAGGGGAGTTGTCGTTGGAGTCATTTACGTTGACAAAAACATAAGCAAAGGAGACACTGAAATAAAAAAAACAATGGAGTTCTAAAAAACAGTGACGCCACATTCCAAAAACCAGGCATTTCTCCAAAACAGTGAAATGGCATTCAAATAGACTGTGCAAGTCTTGCTCATGTTCGAACATCCAAAACTATTGTGGTCCAAACCATAATGGAGTTTTACGTGGGAGGGATTTTGTTTTGTCAATTATTTTAGTTTAACGTAGTTTATGGCTATGAAAATTGTATATCTTGTTGGAAATGTAAGTGATTAACGATATGAAAGTAAAATCAAGTCAACAAAATATCGAAGAAAACCTGAGAATAAGACTTGACCTCCGTTTTCGTTTACTTGTACAAAATAAAGATTTTTGCCCAACTAACAGTGTGATAGACGCACACATTCGGGGGTGATTGGCAAATGGGGTTTCTAACAATAAGCATCCTCGTCCCAAATTTTAAATTTTGTTTCAATGTTAATTTGAACAAATTATTTGTATTATAAAAACTTGAACATCTATTTATAACAACTTGCTATGGGTATTTTTATTTTCAAGAATTTTGTATACAAATAATTAAAAAAGAAGATTTGATTTCATAGAAAAATATAGTCTTCGTTTGAGTTTTTTTTCTCGTTTTAGATATGCCGAGACTTGCACAGTCTATTAGCAAGACACTTTACTATAATTGCTTCTCATCACCCAGGGGTAAATAGGTACCTGTGTGGGCAGAGATGGTTCTTGTGATTGATTTAGCTTGGTGCGCTACATACTTGGCAGCACAGGCTGTATACTCCCAAGGGAGCTGAGGTGGTTTAAGGACTGAAATAAATGACCCAGTGACCAGGGGTAATAATGTTTGAAGCGCAATGATCATGCTTTGGAATTGTGCTTTAAAACAGTCGATATTATTTATTATTAGCGTGTCATGGCCGAGCGGATAAGAACACCAAACTCAAGCTCTGGTGTTTCTGATCAGCAGAGTGTGGGTTCGAATTCCAGTCGTGTTAAGCAAGACACTTAACCACATGCTTCGTCCTTCGGATGGGACGTTAAGCCGTAGGTCCCGTGTGTTGTGTAATGCACGTAAAAGAACCCAGTGCACTTATCATAAAGAGAAGGGGTTCGCCCCGGTGTTCCTGGTTTGATTGGCTGCATATTGCGCCACAGCACCTTGTAAACCATTACATGGTGCTATGTAAAGGAATAGTTCTCATACTTCAAAACGTAGCTCCGCATACCTTGCAGGAAACAAACACTGAGCGCTTTGGTACGCCCATTGGGAGTATAAAGCGCTATAAGAAGTGCGTATTATTATTATTATTATTATTAGAATTACCGACTGGGCTCCCAGGACCTGTCCAGCGCCTCAATAAAGAGAATGAATCCCTCAACTCTCTCGGCGTCCACTTCAACAGAAGTCAGAAATATCTCGCCAGAATTCCGATTAACTTCGAAGAAATCCTCTCCGCCGTTTGTGGCCGACTTCAAGAAGTAACTGATTTTGTTTGCCGCGCCAAGAGACACAGCTGAGACCTGTTAAAGGGAGGTTTACTTTGGTAAATTACTCCACAAATTAATGTCCATAAAAACTTACTTGGTATAGAAGCACTGCAGCTATTTTAAAAAAAAAAATTTCCTTCAAAGGAATGTGGTTTTAGAGAGAGAGATTCAAAAACTTTTTAATCTGAGAAACGTTTCTGCATGAAACGTTTCTCAGATTGTGTATTCCAATTACGGATTATTCTTCCTGAGTTGACATAACCGCTTTGGGCAATATCTTAAAAATCGCTACCACCTTTTGAAATGAAATTTCCACAGGTTAGTTTTATTGTATATATCTACATTTATATATAGGATCAAAACAATTGAACGGTTCCAAAAACCAAAGGTATACTTTACCTTTGAGGATAGTGAGTTTCAAAAGCGAAAGGAGTAAACACATCAACGGTTTTTCCAAGGAGTAAATTAAATCTCATCCTCTACATTTCAATAAACACACCGGCCAACCGGCTTGTGAAACTTTAACTATATTCAATAGCGATGTTTTATTATTCAAGTTTTACCCATACACAGATGTGTGTAAAGCACTGAATATTTAGTATTTTCCCAATTCCTATGAAAAAAAACCCACAGGATTACTCGAGTAGGATTCAAACCCACAACCTTTGCTATTTGCCTGTGGATTTCTTTCACAGGACACAGCTTCTCCGTGTGCTTAAAGGCACTGAACACGTTTGGTAAATGTCGAAGACCAGTGTTCTCACTTGGTGTATCCCAACACATGCATAAAATAACAAGCCTGTGAAAATTTGGGCTCAAGTGGTCATCGAAGTTGCAAGAAAATGATGACAGAAAAAACACCCTTGTTGTACAAATTTGTGTGCTTTCAGATAGGAATAAAAACTTCTTGTAAGAAGTTTTTATTTCAATGAGAAATTACCTCTTTCTCAAAAACTACGTCACTTCAGAGGGAGTCATTTCTCACAATGTTTTATACTATCAACAGCTCTCTGTTGCTTGTTACCAAGTCAGTTTTTATGCTTATATATATTTTGAGTAATTACCAAACTTGTACAGTGCCTTTAAGCAGCTCTAAATTTTGCCCCAGATTCAGACCAAAGGGGACAAGCTTCCTCCTTTTTTTTAAAGGGGCACTGTCTTTGTAATCACAGCGAGTCTGTGGCCAGACATAAAATTCCGAACTCTCACCCAGTTACTGCACACGTGTGCCTGCGATAATAATGACTGCACCCTTTGAAGTTTTTGTTTGCAATGTGACGGTCAACACGCACGAGTGTAGTAACTGGGTGAGAGTTCATGTTTCAATGTCCAGCCACAAGCAGACTATGATCACGATGACGGTGCCTCTTTAAATTTCTTATAAAAATTATCTAAAAACTGAACTTACTGTTTCTATGGGATTTGCACTCATTGATCCTTCCACAATTTCTGTGTCGTACCTCTCACGGTCAAACCGAGGGGCGAGACTTTGAACTGTAATTTCGACTGATGCTTTCTCCACGGTGCAGTTGTTATCTGCTGAAACAGTTACCTTTTTGTAAAAATAAAAAAAAAGAACAGTTGCTTCATTTGGGATCCATTGATAATATATCTCGGTCATCCGACTGATCATGTTCCTTGACTGCACAAGCAATCAGTAATAGCGACTACTGTAATATTAACAGGCGCCAGACTATTTCCCCTACCAGACTGTTTGGATTTGTTCATTCATTTAAATGGAGCAAGTACAAGATTATAGTTAATAACAAAGTATTTTTCTACACATATCTTAAGATTTAATACACTCTAAACACACAGGTAATAACAAAATATAATACAAATTATAATACATAGTAAACTAGGAGTGTTGGCTCTGAAAAGAGCCGGTGCGGTCTTGATGTTTCGAACAGTATACTCTGCTCGTCTTCTGGAGAAACGAAGACGAGCTGAGTATACTGTTCGAAACGTCGAGACCACACCGGCTCTTTTCAGAGCCAACACTCCTTCCAAAATAGATTTTACACATGGTTGTACCTCGCAAGTTGACTTTTTATTTATTGCCTATTTTTCCACGGCAAGCAAAGCTTCAAACACTACTTAAAAATTATAATATTATGAATACACTTTGTTTTTTCGTTTTTTCAAGCGAGTAGGCCCTCAAAGAGTCACTATTTTACTGTAATACTCGGTAAGCGTTCTTGAAGCCATATCTCAACTCCCCAGGGCAAAATTTCATAAAGCCTGTAGGCATAAACAATTGCTTAGCACAGACAGATCTTGCTTAACAGAAACTGGCTACCAGCCGAAATTCCATAAAGTTTACATTGTTGCAACTTGTGCCCCACTCATTTTTTGCATAGCAAACAAATTTGCTAAGCAGTATTTTCTGCTTAACAGCTTTATGAAATTGGGCCCAGGGCCAAGTGCAAAGGTTGCTGCTAATTAACATCAACAATCTCTACCCTAGCAGGTACTCATTTACTCCTGGGTGATGGGAAGCAATTATGGTTGTGTGCCTTCCTCAGGGGACACATACCTTTAGGTTATAAGTTTGGTTGATACCGAGTACCGGCGAGTCAGTTACATTGAAGTACAGCATGGGTGCCCCTTGTTCAGTTCCTTCCGTCGCAAGTCTGAATGGATGTTGATCTAAATCATGGAGGGTTAGGTTCCCAGAAAAAGTCTGAAAATAAATAAAAATGAGCATCATTTCATTTCATTTCATTTCATTTCATTTCTTTTCATTTCTTCTGTTTGTGAAGCCAAGGACTCTCAGAAAAGCCAACTTAATCACTGTACTAGCCAAGAACCCAATGGAGAGAAGACAAAGAAGGAAGTTTCAGTTTTAGATGCGGGAGGAAAACCCCAGAGAAATACTCCAGGGGAAACCCACGCGGTCATGTAGGGACTGAAAACCCAATCTACGTAGTGTCCCCGGCGTGATTTGAACCGGGGTCCTAGAGGTGGAAGGTGAGGAAAGATACCACTACACCAACCTGACCACCTCAATAATGTCAAGACCCTTTTAAGTTTCTGTTAAGTACATTACACAACACACGGGACCAACGGCTTTTCGTCCCATCCGAAGGACCAAGCAATAATAATACGCAGTTCTTATATAGCGCTTTATACTCCAGATGGGTGTCTCAAAGCGCTCAGTATTTTTCCTACAAGGTAAGTGGAGTTACGTGTTGTAGTATGAGACATATTCCTTTACATAGCACCATGTAATGGTTTACAAGGTGCTGTGGCGCAATATGCGGCCAATCGAACCAGGAACAGCGGGGGGAACCCCTTCTCTTTCTGATAAGTGCACTGGGTTCTTTTACGTGCATTACACAACACACAGGACCTACGGCTTAACGTCCCATCTGAAGTACGAACGCATGTGGTTAAGTGTCTTGCTTAAGGACACAAGTGTCACGACTGGGATTCGAACCCACACTCTGCTGATCAGAAACACCAGAGCTTGAGTTCGGTGTTCTTATCCGCTCGGCCACGACACGCCAATAGTGGTCAAATGTCTTGCTTAAGGACACAAGTGTCAAGACCGGGACTCGAAACCACACTCTGCTGATCAGAAACACCAGAGCTTTGAGTTCAGTGCGCTATAATTTTTTGAGGATTTAGGACTAGGTTTGAATGAGAATTACCGCATCATCGTCAGTGACTTGGAGGAGCAATTTGTCCACGCCGTCAGCCCTGTAGACGAAGGCATCTTCTGGGTCTACTCTACCGGTCAGCTGGGCGTCTTTGAAGCCTGGACAACTTGTGTCAATATCGCTGATGGTAAGCGTAAGAATGGACCTTGCACTACGTTGATCATCGTCAACCTGCCTCGCCTAAAAATACAACAAATTACAATTTAGTTAAGAAGGGAGATGATATTTATAAACAAAGTTAGTCTTTGGAAGAAATCGTTTATTTAATCTACCTACCTAGTTTTCAAAAAAATTTAAAATCTAAAACTTGTAGAAACCTTTGAAAAGTGAATTGGTAATAATTAATTAAACAAATAAATGGGCAACTTAAAAAAGAAGAGATCTTAGTCTTTCTTATGTGGCACTGATTGATCTGTTTTCTGACTCCATAAATTGAGTATAGTGACCTTAACTTCCAGGTCAAATCGAATGTTGAAGTTTAATGTTTGAAAACAATCTAACTCCTGAACCAGACATTGGCTTGATAAGGTAAAACGTCGTCACCACTTCATTCAATCATAATTTAATGACATCACTCACGAACACCTTGTTTTTGTAACTATCAAAAACTGAATCTCTAGTTTTTTGTTTTTTTCTTCTTCTTCATCTTCTTCTTCTTCTGCGGAACGCTACTCTACAGCATAACTCAAGATTAAGAACATTGAAACTCATCAGACAATTGAACCTGAATGTCAAGAAGACACAAACTTGATGGTGTCATGATGATGAAGTTAAATATTTGATGCTGTACCGTTAGTTCAATGATGCACTGCCCAGCTTTCAGCCGTGTGTCGTTCACTCTGATGACCCCCGTGTCGGCGTTGATTTCGAGACTGTCTGCTGGACAATCTCCCACAAAGTCTGACACATGGAAGAAAACAAATAACAAACCACTTGATGGAGAACTATGCGATCACCGAACGATCACCCCATCAGGGCTCAAAGTTAAAGCTGGACCACAGGCCCCAGGCCAGTGTTTTTTGGCATCAGGCCAGTAAACTCATGACTGGACAAGTCCGACTTTGAGTCGGATAAATATCTTTCAATTCTGTTGAGTATTTTTATGAAAGTTGTACTCTTAAGTATATAAAAAAACAGTTTAATCGTGTTTAATCGTGATAGTTTTTTTCTCATTTTGATTATGGTCTTGTGAAAATATTTTCTAGTCCAGCAAAAGTTTTGAGCTACAACCCCCTGCAGTCTTGTGGATTTTTCCACCCAAATTTGTTTTCTTCTTCATGATTTGTTTGAACAGCACACAAGATTTAGAAAGTCTCGCGCAACCCCTGTACCACCTCGTACTCATCGGTCTACTATTTTTAGGCGGTGTAATTTTACCCCAGCAACAACAGCCGTGTACACCGAAGTACGTGAGGGCTACAAGATGACACACTACCTTTGTAAATGAACATGTTGATTGATAACCTCCACCCCCCCACCCCAACTCCGTCCGTTATCATGCGGTCCCCCCCACCCCCACTGGTACCCAGCTATTGTTGTTGGGACGATTTCTTGGTGCTTGGTGTAACAACAACAATAGAGGGGTGAAAAAAAGAAAAAAAGAAACCAGATCCAGAATTATAGAAAGTGCCCCCGTGTCGTCCCTCCCCCTTTTAGTCACCCCTACTTCTAGAAACTTTAGGGATCCCCGTATGTTCGAAGTAAATGTTCGAACCCGATTGGTCAGACCAACCATTCTGTACAAGGGGTGTTTTATTGTATGTTAGTGTTTTATTGTTTTTTAATGTGTTGTAATGTTCATATGTACAAACACTGTGCAATTCAGCCTTTGGGCTGCAAGGAGTGTTTTGAATAACAATAATAATAAAGTTACAAAATATCTTGCCTCATTTCATCGCAGCACATAGGCACCGCTGTTCACCACGCAAAGCTCACAAATAAAGACAACGCGGTGTGCTCAGGAAGCCTTGTAACACCCCCTTTTCACTGAATGGTTT
Organism: Plazaster borealis; assembly: GCA_021014325.1. Taxonomy (NCBI): domain Eukaryota; kingdom Metazoa; phylum Echinodermata; class Asteroidea; order Forcipulatida; family Labidiasteridae; genus Plazaster; species Plazaster borealis. Next base: position 13,802,296 of record CM037468.1, on the reverse strand, counting down.
GGTCTGACCGTTCGGGTTCAAGCGTTGAGTGTGCTTCGACAGCAAAACAGCCGCGAGTATTGAGTAAGAAATTTCATTTTCTGCAGAGTTTGTTTTGCATGTCACAAACTCGGCAAAAAAGATGCACATGTACTGTGAATGTATGTGCAGTGTGTTGAGAAAGTTTTAGATGAGTAGTACAAAGGGAACTGAAGTTATTGCTGGCTGAAAAATGTTGAACTAAATGTATCAATGACCATTTTGAAAACATATAGCATTAGGGAGGCCCAACATTGGAGAGTCCTATAAGTTTCATGGGGGAGCTTTATAGTTTCTAGTTATAGTTACCCGCCCCCTCATCCCCACTGCTTAGCTCTATGAAATTGGGCCCTGTTTTAGAGTTATGAATACTTGTGATGCTGAAGACTACGTTAACGTTTAGATCCAGATCTTGATCGTAGGCATGGATGTCCTCCGGCGTCACGGTTAGATCTCCTACAGTTCCTTCTTCTATGGTTGCTGCATAATTCAGATGGTCAAAGACTGGGTCTTTATCGTCAAGATCCTCAACAGTAATCATCAAAGTGACTGACGAAACGTGGTCTTTGAAGTTACCCTCTTGGGCGTCCTGTGAAACATAAACAAACAAGTGAGACTTCAGGCATGTCGTGGCCGAGTGGTCTAGTTCACCAGACCCAAGCTCTGGTGTTGTCAGCAGCAGAGTGTGGGTTCGAATCCCTGTCATGACACTTGTGCCCATAATTGCTTCGTAAAAAGTTGGGAAGGTATTGCATTCTGCTCTACAAAGCCAGGCTCCTAGTGGATGATACCCATGCCTACATCCTTACAGACTGAGAAGGGGGCAACCCTGTTTCAACGCGCCCCTGGTGGCAGTTGATTTGGGTCGACAGCCCAAATCAGTGAAGTGTAGCCCTCACCTGGAAGTGGCCACTCAGCCTTGTGATGGTAGGCGATCTCTCATAAAAAAAATTAACTTAGAGGGGCACTGTCGTCGTGACCATAGTCTGCTTGTGGCTGGACATGGGAAATATGAACTCTCACCCAGTTACTTCACCCGCGAGCGTTGACCGTCACATCACAAACAAAAGCTTTAAAGGGAGCCGTCATTATTACCGCGTGTGTAGTAACTTTGGTTGAGAGTTCAGTTCACTGTGATCATGACGACAGTGCCCCTTTAATTTTTTAGGCCTAGTTCGTTAAACTTGTTGATTGATGGTATAAGCCTTTACACATTTTGTTTTGTTGAGTACCTTCGAAAACCACAAGGCACGTTTTCAAGTAATTCAGTCATTTTGCTAGAATCCCCCCCCCCCCCCGGCAAACTTACCGTAACAGCAAGGGTCAAGTTGTACTTCCGGACTCGCTCAAAGTCGACGGCTGGAGGATTTTTCACTATCACCTTGAATGTGATGATACCATCGGCGTTAAAACTTTGGTCTAAACCGTTGACCTCAAACGGCACCTCCTGAAATATTTTTTTCAAAATTGCTGTTTAGTTTTTTAAAACAACTCTTAAATTCTCCCAGATTATGGGTCCGGGGGGGGGGGGGGGGCAGCCTGACGTGGTTTAGAAAAAAATGGGATTTTAACTCAGATATTCTGCATCAGTTTGACCCATTTCTGAGTCATTTTGAATATGAATTTCATGCTATACTGACCCAGAAATTGTTTCCAGCTTCGGTATTTTTCCCCTTCAGTTGGTTGCCTCACTTGCCTGTATATTTATTGTCTTATGTGACAAGGTTTGCAGAGCATTTTACAATCAATGGGAAACAGGCGATGTCCTATGATTGACTAGGGGAGGCTTTAGCCCCCCAAACTTTTGTCTAGCCCCTCCCCCCCAAAAAAAAAAAACCGCAAGGGAAAAACAAGAAGAAGATACATGCTGAACAGGACACGACGAAGTTGTCGATGGATTTGCCCGAAAAGGACGCCGCATTTCATTAATGAAGTAGACATGAGCTTTTTCAGACAATGCAATTATATGCCTAGCCCATAATATTCTTATAAAATCAAAGTCACTAATAGCGAAAGTCTTATTATTATTATTATTATTATTATCACGCGCGAAGGGTGTACCCCCCCCCCCCAAAAAAAAAAATTAAAAAGATTGGATCTAGAACCTCAGAGTTTTTTTAAACACCACCTCTCCCTTTAATAATAATAATAATAATAATACTTGGTTCTTATATAGCGCTTGGGCGTATCAAACGCTCAGTATTTTTTCCTGCAAGGTATGTGGAGCTACGTTTTGAAGTATGAGACCTATTAGTTTATAGCACTATATAAAATGGTTTACAAGGTGCTGTGGCGCAATATGCACCCAATCAAACCAGGAACACCGGGGTGAACCCCTTCTCTTTTCGATAAGTGCACTGGGTTCTTTTACATGCATTACAATACACAACACACGGGACCTACGGCTTTACATCCCATCCGAAGGACGCAGCAATAATGGTTAAGTGCCTTGCTTAAGGACACAAGTGTCACGACCGGGACTCAAACCCACACTCTGCTGACCAGAAACACCAGAGCTTGAGTCCGATGTTCTTATTCGCTCGGCCACGACACGCCATATAAATACACGCCTTTATAAATAAAGCTTCTTACATCTTCGGTTATCAATTCGTAGGTAAGATGTTCCTGCAAGCGATCCCTGTCAATTAGTTTGATTTCACCGAAGCCGAGAACAACTCCTGGCTTCGCCAACTGTGGATAGAAAGATACACAAAATGCTATTCATTTGTTAGACAGAATCTATAATAAGAGAATCCGTTACAACAAGGGAGGAAAAAACACTCTCTTGCATAATTCTTGACTAAAGGCACAAACAGCACCGAGTTCAAAGGAAGACATTTCATTGGCTGAGAGTTATTTGTGGCGCGTTTACCCCCCCCCCCCCTCGCCCATGGATGGGCCGACTCCCCTGTTGACCACTACAATACAAAACTAACCTTGTTCCATGGAGGAACTTGTTCTACTTCTAAATCTAAGTTCTAACTATATATAAAATAATGTCACAATTGTTTTTGCTCTGTGACATCATTTCTAAATCAAGAGATCCTCCACCACCAAAATTCTATAAAACTCTCGAACGTTCACTCTGCTGGGTGGGCCCCGACTACTCCTTCTCCAACTTTCCCTTGCCTTGCCCTACGGCCTTAGATAGTATGTAGTGCAACAACTGTCCTTTCTCTATGAACAGACCAATTACAGACCCGCCTCTCACATGGCTAGACCTAGCCCCACTTCTACGGCCAACGAATTCATGGATTCGTTGGCCACAGAAGTGAGGCTAGGCTAGGTCCAGCACAACAACTGTATTGATATTTAAGGTTACACACCTATGTTCCGACACCCCTATGTTCCGACACCCCTGGTGTATTTTCCTATTCCTAACCCTAACCCTAACCCTAACCCTGGCCTAACCCTAACCCTAGCATGTAAACCACGAGGGGGTTGTCGGAATATAGGGGTGTCGAAATATAGAGCAGTCACCGATATTTAGAATAGAAATCACCTTTTATAAATAAGACCAGACCCATATAGGCCTAATACAAATTGTTTCAATCCGTTTAAACAAGAGAAAATTAGAGTTCGCACAAAAACCTTCTTTAATTCAAAACTGGAAACTCTGCGTTACAATAGTTTTAATAAATCTACTCTCCTATAAAAAACCTTACCTCGGGTATTGTTGTTTCGTACTCCGTCTCCCCGACGAATGTTGCTTCATTGTCATTGGTGTTGAAAGCTGATACGAGGAGGGTCAGAGTTTCCGTCTGATCAAAGGAACAAACTTATTACAAACTTAACAATGCACACTGCACATCAGTCACACAAAAAATAAGACCTGTAGACAATTCTGCTTACCAATTTTGTGCTTAGCAAAAATTTGCAGGACGCCAGTCAGAAATGGTGCATGTGGCATGGTGTTTCAGTTGGTAACCTTATTCTGGTAAGCATAAATTTGTTGTGATGTAGCTTCTTCGTGTGCTTAAGACAAGCTTCCTTTTTTTGTTTAGGGGCACTCTGTCTTCGTGATCACAGCGAGTCTGTGGCCAGACATTGAATTCTGAACTCTCACCCAGTTATACTTTTGGGTTTTTTGTGATCAACGCGTACGCAGGTAGTAACTGGGTGAGAGTTCATTTTTCCATGTCCAGCCACAAACGCACTATGATCAAACAACTGGATGACCAGGGATGCGTTTTGGCGACCACGACATCCAGACACAATGTTCGATCCTCGATCACTGATTCGTGTTTTCGACTGTACCGCGGAGACGAAGCGCGGTTACGCTTGCTTGTTTTCTGATGGAAGATTTTACGAACTAACACAAATTGTCAACTAATTTTTGAAAGAAAGAGACTAATGCTGAAAAATACCAATTAATGTCACTAAATGACACTAAAGAAATAAAATAAAGGACGTACATTTTATGACATCATTAATTTTCAAGAGATGTACAGCACTAAAAAATGTTTGGGATTTCTGACCCGTTTTCGCGTATACTCTAAAAACTCCCGGGTCAGCTGACATGGATTCCGAGTCGCAGGGGGCCTGACCTACATCGGGGTCAGATTGACCCATTTCCGAGTCAGGCTGACCTGGAAAGTGGGCAACATGGAAATGGGTCATTTAGTGACACAGATTCCAGGTCCTTCAGGGTAATTTCTGACCCAAAGATTTTTAGAGTGTAGCTATCGGAAATTCTTTCCTGTCTGTGAATTTTAGGTACAATTGTCAAAACCACGCCCTATATAGATGATGTGACCTCTGTTTATATTCGAACCGCCCTCTGTTGACAAAACACTTTCCAAGTCATGTTCCGCCGGGCAAGAAGACGCGTACTCATGGTAACGCGTGTACTTTCATGACGAATGACAAAAAGTTAACGACTAGCTAGCTAGCTGGCTGTCAAGTACACAAAGGTTTTGCCGGCAACATGCGCGCGCATCATGTTATGGTTTTCGAGTGACGTCAGAGGTCACATCGTCTATAAGAATACAAGTTATTCTGAACCGGTTCACAAACCGAAATTGGATCATGGTGACCCTTTGAGTTGGATTGCCCTAATTGGAGGTTTATTATTATAGGAATAAAAGGGTAGCGACGGCCGTTTAAAACCGGCAGGGTCGTGGCCGTGCGATAAAGGCCCTCGCCTTCGGCTTGGGCCTTTATCGCACGGCCACGACCCTGCAAGGTTTTAAACGGTCGTTTAAGAACGAGTCCCTACTCTTTTATTCCCATTCATAAATGCCCTTTTGTTAAAAAGCGATTAAAAAAATTACAAGAAAGCATATTATCTGTGACAATTTGTTTGGGCGAATTTTCGAAGTTTGTACATTTTCAAAAACTTTTGTAAAATTCTGTTTTGTGCGCGTTGGTTTGTGTGTACGCGCGTGTACAAAAAGATTACGCGCGGGTATACTAATAGCTTTGTATACTGCGTTCCGCGTAAGTAAATTGGCGCAATGAGCGTGCGCGCCCATCACGCGAAGCCAGCCGTGTTTAAAACACTTTTAGCCGGTGTTATATCGTCCGTTTAAACACCCCCACGTGACGTGCTCTCGACCAATCAGAATAGCGAAACTGTCCGGGGTATAATATGAATGGTCGGATGAAAGTAATATCATTGTGAAAATATTAAACACTTCCAAAATATAAATTTCTCTACTTCCAAAATATTGAACCGCGAATTTGGCAATTCTGTCATGGTACACAGATGATTTGTTTACGATGTTATTACACTCAAAGACTGACCCACTCCCGGGTTAGACTGACCAGTAACGTGGTTAAGAATGGGGTTTTAACTGCGTACCCGTTTCTGGGTCATTTTGACACAAATTCCTGGTCAAACTGACCCCCAAATGGGTCAGGCCCCCACGGGACTCGGATCCTGGTAATTTCTAACCCAGAAGTTTTCAGAGTGTGGGACACTTACGGATCCATTAGCAGTTGTACAGCTAAACTCAATTAAACCAAGTTCCTTTTCAGTTTTACCGCTGGGATCTTCCTTCACAGAAAGAAAGAAAGGAAGAAAGAAAGAAAGAAAATGAATAGGCCTACATGACAAAATACTGTAGAGGAGACACCCCACCTCCCCCAACGCACATCAGCAAGTCGAAACAAGTCGAAATAATAATAACTTTATTTATCGACGGTAGCCATGTCACCTAGGATGATTTTAAATGGGCCATCATAAAACACATGTGAAACTTTGAGGGGCACTATCGTAAAATGATCACAGCAGGCCTGTGGCTGATGTATGGAAAAGACCTTAAAGCACATGACGTCATTTGAGTAGGGCGCCCTCGGCTAGAGATCAAAAGAAGGTAGCTCATTGGGTGATCCTGTGCGCTGCGCGTATTGTTTCGTCAAAGTTTTACCTCTAAGATGGCGGCTCGATGACGTCAATGCATAAAGGTCCAGGGGCCGATTTCACAAAGCACTAAGATTCATCTTAAGACGAGTTAGCAGTATGTTACCACAGTGATTTGTATTGTGACATCACTCTTTGCGAAGCAACTGCGTTGGATTCGACCCCAGGTCTATGAACTCTCACCCAGTTACTGCACGCGCGCACCCTTCCTCCGTAGCATTATCTATGGAGGGTGCACGCGCGCGTGCTGTACTGGGTGATCGTGAGGGTATTTCCATGTACAGCCACAGGCTAGCTTCAATCATTATGATAGTGCCCTTTTAGTCCTGGGTTTTGAACGGGAGACACGCCCACACACACACACCCGACAACCAAATTAAGTGTTCAATTTAACAATTAACAAACAACAACAAAAGGATGGGAAATAGCCGAAACAAGAAATTGAGAGTAAATTTCTCTTTGAAAGCTCCCCGTAAGTCCAGACCATGAAGAAATGTTTACGTCTGAAAATACTGATAGCGTAGAAAATATTATTTGGGGATTCCCCAAATCACCATCATGGCTTATTTTGATTGCCGCGATTGGCACATATTTTAGTAAGTTTAACGTGCTCAAAAACCCTGGAGAAACATACGTTTGTTTTTATTTAAACAGGACCATTTCATTTGATAGAGTTTTCATGAGTTTGCATTAAAAATGGAAATAAATTTAGGGCCTAGGCGGAAGGCCCCTCTCTTCCAAAAACAAAATCATACATTTTTAACAAAGGTGCCACGACTACAACTGTAGTGTGTATGTAAATCACAATATAGACCAGTTTTAAAAACACAGGTAGGGTCATAGATTGGTTTTTGACAGGGTAATGCTGATTTATTGGCATAATTATCAAGAAAGATAAAAAGTAGCCTGTGAAAATTTCAGCTATACAATAAACACTAAACAGTGTCTACTTGCCGCAAAGCATTCGCCAACAGACACCAGGTAACCCAGACACCAACCCTCAGAAGTCTCAGAAATCGTTTCTCAGTTTTCAAATGACTGTTTTTTATTGATTTCTAATTCTATAAATCCACGGGGGCATTTCAGACGTTTATAATTTAACAGGATGCTTTGTTGATGCTTACGTATAATACCATCTTTATAACAATAAAGCAGCCATTAGTACAATACATAACAGTAACACTTTTTTGGGGGGGGGGGGGTCATTACAAAAGTTTGTAGACCCAGTAACGGGCGCTGTACTCGTTTTTCGAAATTTTGACATCTGCGGTCGTACTAAATATAGCGCCCCAGGAATGCGTTGCACACGCACAGCGATCTTCAAATTGATATTGATATAGGTTAAACAAAATGCCTCAGAACGACAAAAATACCCAACAAAAAAACGCCTTTAAAAACGCCTACTGGCTTCTTCATATGTCTAAGATGCAACATCATTTAAATGTACTCACGATTTGGTTTTGAGCTGCAAATTTCAAAGTGTCAAAATTTCGAAAAAACGAGTAGGCCTACAGCGCCCCAGTTACTGGGTCTAATTCTATTGCATTTTTGTAAGCGGCGCAGTGTTTTAAATGATTGTACCAAGGAGGAAGGTTGTATACTTACGTCCATGTCCGGAATTTCACCATTATAGGTGACATTTTCATTGTTTATGTCAAACGATTCACGGCATCCTTTGTCGCTGCACGTTGAGGTTATGCTCCCCGAGTCAACTTCAGCGGTGTAAACAAGACCTGTCCGGATCATAAAAATGTTCAGCATCAGTGATGACAATACAGAGAAATAATTAAAACCCTGTGTGCGTGATGTGATGGACCTCAGTTTGGTTGCAACGCCCCCCCCCCGTGCTGTGGTGGTACGTTCTGACAAGCTTTTTCCATAGGTAAGAGGGTTTTTGTTTTGCTCTTTTTCAACGATTTATGTATAGGTGTGTTGTTTACATGTCCATGTATTGCCTTAATAAACTATTTAAGTTTCATAAGTGAGTTGCATGTTTCATCTATGCGTACCGCGATTGCACATCCTGCGGCCCGGTGTGCATGTGCCTATTTTTGGTGCACAAAGACACGAGAAAATCGTTTCCCTTTTCTCTTTTTATGGGAATTGAATGTCTTCCTCGACAATCTATGCAATTTCCATGACATGGCTTTATGATATAACGATGTACTTCATTCTTGATACATTTTTTAAATTAAGCAGAAAGTAAAATACTGAAATTCTGACAAAATACCTTGCCGATGCAACGCATTAAACTATGCGACTATGCAGTTTCCGCGTCTAATATGACCCTTAAAACTCACCTAAGACATGCACCGTTTTCAGGATGATTCGGTTTCTATTTAGTTGTAAATATTTGTGGTCAGTGATTTACATTGGTATATCATGATGTCCTGTCAAGGAAATTGTGTAAGTCGTTGAAGAAAACATCTAATTTCCATAGAGAGTGAAAAGGAACATGATTTTCTCTTGTCTTTGTGCATTCTAGGCACTGACGACACCGCAGCAGTGGCGCGCGGTGCCCAACACTTGCGCGCCCGGATTGGTGTATAGTGGAAATTATTAAAATAATGTCACTGTCGGCATCGTAACAACGGCCCTCACTGCAGGGTGTTTTAATAGATTGTTTGCACCGAGGATAAGGAAAACAATTCTTAACTCTTCAAAATTGTCATATTTTTCAATATACTGTTAACAAAATGAAACAGTTTTCGTCCCCCGTAATTCCATGACATAAATTAATAAAAAAGATGTGATGTAAAAGTACAGTTTAGGCCTACTTTAGTTCACTATTGTTTGTTTGTTTGTTTGTTTGTTGGTTCTTATAGTTCCATTTTACCTCACTTCCAAAGGTTTTTCTTCTTTTGTTTGATGGATGTTTGTTTGTTTGTTTATTTATTTCAAGTTTGTTTGCCCAAAACCAGACTAAAAGCCACTTTTGTTATGGGCTACAACCAGAAGAAAACATTTTCAGATAAATACAACTCAGGGGACCTGAGATATGAAGTGATATTCTCCTCTTGATGACTTTATTGAAAAAAGTACGGCAGCACTCTGACAAAAAGAAACATTTTGACAGGCAGCCATGCTTGCCAAGTGACAAATACGGCAGCTGTGTGAGAGTATGCACAACTATAGTCACTCTCCGTGCAGATACATAGGCTTCAACATTGTTTACTATCTAAACAGCCGTTGGCTAAAAGGCATCGTACACGTTTGGTAATTACTCAAAATATTTATTAGCATAAAAACTTACTTGGTAACGAGCAACGGAGAGCTGTTGATAGTATAAAACATTGTGAGAAACGACTCCCTCTTAAGTAACGTATAGTTTTTGAGAAAGAGGTAATTTCTCACTAAAATAATAAAAACTTCATCATTTTCCGCAGCATCTTCGATGACCATTTGAGCCCAAATTTTCACAGGCTTGTTAGTTTATGCATATGTTGGGATACACCAATGGATAACACTGGTCTTTGACAATTACCAAACGTGTACGATGCCTTTAACAACAACGGAAGAGGATAAAAGGTTTCAGATTTTACGATGAAAATCTTTCGTAAACCGGTAGTAATCTAATGTTGTGGAGAGGCTATATCATAGCTTATGGTAAGTTGTGGGTTACTTGCAACTAGAAAAGTGATTAGTTCCTCGGGTTGGTACCGGTGTCCCAGGGAAATCTGTCCCCCGGAGATTCTGTCCCCATACGGGAAATTATACATTCGCTGGAGGAGGAGGATTAAAAAGAGGGCGCTATCAAAAGTATAGTTTGTACACAGTTCGCCGTATGGGGTATGGGTGGGTGGGCAGAATTGCCACACCGGCAAGTGTGGCTGGCTCATGTCATAGGTGTCTGGATTGGAGGGAAAGGCACAAGGCAAGTAGTTTTAAAAAGATGTGGTGCGTGGAAAAAAGTTGTTTGAATGCCTCGTTGTTTTATATCTCAGCACTGAAAATTTCTCATCACCAAAGTTCCGTGCTCTGTTCAACAATAGCTTGGTAAACAACAAATCACTTGACAAGAAGGTATTTTCAAGCATTATTTTTAATAGCTAGTTTGAAAAAGGTACAATTATTTTGTGAGGCATTTTTAGTCAATAGTTCATCGGTCCTGGTTGAATGATTTAAATTACCTGGTGAAGTTTCTTCGTCATATAGACGGCTGTCGTACTGACCACATGCAGTAGAATTGCACTGGAAGACGCACTCTATCAAGTTACAAGACAGTCCGTGTCAGACAAGGTTCGTGATCATTGGCAATATAAACAAATACAAAAATAAAAATAATAAAAAAATTAAAATGTGTAGTTTCAATAAAAAAACTCGCTGATTATACTTCAAGTGATATACCACAAGGGAAACTGACTGGGTAGGCCTAAAATGGTAAATAATTTGGGGTTTGAACAAAGGCAAAATGACTATGATTTGAACCAACGACATCCAGTTTAACGTGCCGACTCTCTACCAACTGAGCTATCTATAGACCTTTATCACGGTGCGGCCATCTTGATTTTCTCCCATTCAAACCAATGTAAACAAACTTAGGCTGGAATGGAAAAATAGTCTGGTTCCTTTTTGTACAATGAATATTAGCATTCATTACTATTATTGGATACAGGGAACATGACCAAGATGGCGGCAGTGTGATAAAGGTCAATAGCCCTGGGCCCAAATTTCATAGAGCTGCTTAAGCAGAAAATATAGCTTAACAATTTTCTGCTAAGCAGAAATGGTCAGGATACCAGTCACAAATTGTACTTGTGACATGGTAGTTTGGATGGTAACCTTATTCTGGTAAGCGTAATTTTGTTATGCTATTAAGCAGCTCTATGAAACTGGGCCCTGTTCATGTTGCCAGTCTCCCAATTTTGTCATTATCTTTGTTGGGGGGGGGGGGTGCCAGTCAGAAGTCGTTCGCTGCCATGTAGCCAGGGATCACCCATGTTTACGATACAACATGGGAATCGGCAGCCAGGGGATCACCTTAAAGGGTGTGTACAACATTGGTAAGAATGAAAATACAAATGCTCACAGATTTGCACATAACTCACAGTCACATGGTATAAAGATGGTCATGGTAGAAAACTTCCCTTGAAATAGTTTTGCTTGAAATTCCATAGTTTTTACGAAATGGGTAAAATAATAGTATTTATACTGCAGGATAAATTCCGATGTTTGAAAAAAAGTTTTAAAAAACAAGGTTTTTTTTCACTGTTTTCTCATGACTCCGAAGACCGTTAGCTTAAACTTTCACAGGTTTGTTATTTCATGTATATGTTGGGTCACATCGAGTTTTGATACAGGTATTTGGCAAGAATTACCAATGTTGTACTACACACCCTCTAAGGGGATGTGACTTTTTCATTTCAAATATCAAGTTTTGGGGTGGGTTTTTTTACCAGTCAGTTTCCCTTGTGGTTTATTACTAAATAGGCCTATCATCAGTTGGTAGAGCGCCGGCACGTTAAACCGGAGATTGTTGGTTCAAATCCCGCTCGGCAACTTTTCTTTGTTCAACCCCAAAATGGTTATAAACATATATATCAAACAAACTTCCTGATAAATATTTATGTCTGAAGTCGAGAAAAACCAAAGTCACAATCTCTCGGTTCGGGGTACAGATTGCCGCATCAAAAAAGTATACACGTGTAGCATATATAGGCTCTTTAGAGCTGCTTAATTAAGCAGAAAATATTGCCTAAACAATTTCTACTAAGCAAAAACATGGTACCAGCCATATATTTGGTACATGTGACATTGTATTCTGGCTGGTAACCTTATACTGGTTAGCATGATTTGGATGTACTTAGCAACTTTTAGTTTATCAGCTCCATACATAGGGCACTGTAATAAACTTTCACAAAACCAATGACAAAGGTATAAACCTTTTTGTTTTGTTTTCTTTGCTTCAATAAAATGGGATCACACAATAATTAAAATAATGTATATTTTTCTTTTTTTGATGAAAACCAGAGGATGGGAATCAATTCAATGAAAATGTCTTAGATACCTGCATGTATGACTTGTAGAATTGAAGCCAGAATTATCAGCGTCAACAACAACAATGTTGAGAGTTTCATCTTTTCTTTTCAAACGAAAATTTTACGCAGACTCTTCACGTCAGTGTACCCTGTGGGGAAAAAACCACTACTTTTCAAATCCAATGCTTTGTCATTAAAGGTATCGTACACGTTTGGTAATTACTCAAAACAAATATTAGCATAAAAATTACTTGGTAACAAGCAACGGAGAGCTAGTATAAAACATTGTAGGAAACGACTCCCTCTGAAGTAACGTAATTTTTGAGAAAGAGGTAATTTCTCACTAAAATAATAAAAACTTCTTGCAAGAAGTTTTTATTCCTATCTGAAAGCACACAAATTTGTACAACATGAGTGTTTTTTCTTTCATCTTGCAACTTCGATGACCAATTGAGCCCAAATTTTCACAGGCTTGTTATTTTATGCATGTTGGGATACACCAAGTGAGAACACTGGTCTTTGACAATTTCCAAACGTGTTCAGTGCCTTTAATATTACACAAGATGTAAGATTGGTTTTGAGCAAGTTCTACTTTCTATAACTGAGAGTATATTTAAAATATGATTTCATGATCACTAAATTATTTCCTTTTCATTGCGGATTTATTCACCAAATAAAGAGTCTAAGGACTAAAAACCATTTGGTCTACAATGACAACAAAAATACGCTAAAATATTTAAATGAGATTAGGCACGGCTGACACCATAATAACCAACTCTAGCCTACAACAAAATAACCTATTTATCATAATACAGTATTCTTATTTTTGTTACTTTAAAAATCATCAGAAATGTAGACACTTCTATTGAAGGGAGGATATACCTTAATTTGGTAATTACTCCAACAATATTAATGACCATAAAAACCCACTTGGTGAGAAGCACTGCAGCTGTTGATAATGTATAACATTTTGAGAAACAATTTCCCTTAAAAGGAATGTGGTTTTAGAGAGAGGGATTCAAAACAAATTCAGTGTGAGAAAGGTTTCATGCATGAAACGTTTCTCAGAGTGTGTATTCCAATTACGGATTATTCTTCCTGCATGTGTGGACATACCCGCTCCAGACTTTCGGCGATATAAACAAAAAACCGCTACCACCTTTTGAAACCAAAGGTATATACTTAAATTCATTAATTTGTTTTACAATAATATTTATTGGTCCTAGCGTTAAAACAATACTGTTCCCATACTTACGTTTTTTCAACTCCAGATTCAGTGTGCGCATCAACGAATTGTTGAATAAAACAAGAGTAGTACGGTATGCAATGCTGTCATAATGCACTGTATTTACATTTTTACCTGCGTCTGGGTTGGGTCCAATGTCGCCAGTCTTGGAACAAACACTGGCGTATTTACTCAGTGTCGTTTATGAACACAGATCCCGTGATAAAAGCGATCAGAACAACTGATAAATATTGGAAGTTGACCCTCTTGTACTGGTGTTTTCAGAACTACACCCATCCATTATGGTAGTGGAGGTTAGTTTAAAGAGGTTTTGATAAAATACCGGCAGACTGTATAACAATAATTGTACGCAGCAAACAAACCTTAAAGGCAGGGTATAATTGGTAATTATGTCAAAGACTGTTCTCGCTTGGTGTATACCAACATAATGCATAAAATAACAAATCTGTGAAAAATTTGGCTCAATTGGTCATCGAAGTTGCCAAAAAATAATGTAAGAACAAACCACCCTTGTTGCATAGAATCGTGTGCTTCAAATGGGGTCGTTTCTAACAATGTTCTATAATATCAACAGCTCTCCGGTGCTCTTCACCAAGTAACTTGTCATGGTCACTCAATTTTAGAGTAATTACCAAAGGTATGTTTAAAACTCAACAAAGACTGATAATATTATTTGATATGTTGATCCTTTATTCCTTTTTAACCCTTTCATACACCATTTAAATTGATCAGTAATTGTTTACTCGGTTTTTTTTGCAAATGGCGACCCGCGCCCCCTCCCCCCCCCCAAAAAAAAACCCAGGTCACAATAGCACCCTCAAGAGTCCTCTTTCCCATTCTGAAAACTGTGTGGCCGTGCGATCTTATTTTTTGTTTTACTATTTTTTACTATTAGAACTATTTTTCTGAAGGGATTTATACCGGTCGCGCGTGAAAGAGTTAATGATACAAGTAAAATATGGAAATAAGTAAATGAAAAAGGGGTTAATTTATCTTGTTCGATTGTGAATATTTTGTATCTTTTATTCTTTTGACAATTTCCTTTAGGGGTATAGTTCTGCCTCTTAAATCTTCACATTGGGTTCCTTTCCTGATAACGTGGGAGGTTATTTCCTGATAATCCGATTCTTTACTAATATTTTACCCCCGTGGTAAGATGCCTTTAAAAGGTGCTGTGCGCATACCTGAATTTTAAATGCTATTTGATATCGTGCAACCGGTGTGCAGTTTGGGCTGCGTGAGTTCTTTATTGCACATTCGATCTGTCTGTTTATATTAATTATTCAGTTCGTGTTTCCAATTCAAAGTACTATAAAGAAGGTTCATGGTATAGGCCCTTCGGTTGTTTTTGTGTATAGGTTGGAGAACATGCCTGTAGACCCTTCCATGACGTCACTCGCAGCTATATCGTCTGTAGACTGCTCACCTGTCTTTATCCGCAAGACAGGCACTGGTCTTACAGGCCCAATTATTATAGTGGATAAACTTGCATTTATGGCTTCCCATAGTTTTCCAACCTTGGTTGGCAACAACTCGGGCTGTGACAATGCAATAGAAAGGTCTATACATCGTACCGTGCGAGGAGGTCAAAGGTACATCTGGCATGATCCTGCCAGGCGCTCAAGGCTGGTATCTGGCGTTATTTACGATCCTCGAAGTGTGACGTCAGATGTTCAGGCTATACCGGCTGCTTTATGGTCTGCCATTTTGGGAGTCAATTTCAGGCCCTTTTCGAAACGGCTTGTGCTTGGGTTTGCGGGTTTTATATATAGGCTCCCAAGTTTAGTTATTCAGAAAACGTGCGCTTTCCTAACGGGAAAGCTTCAATCATGTGGACGGATCCCAAGTCGAAGCCCTGCCCAAGCCTCAAGGTTTCGAAAAGGACCCTTAATTGTCACGAAAGACGCGCGCGTGTTGCTACTGAGACGTCATACTTCAACGCATGAAGACGCATTGACCCAGCATAGCCGTAGCCGCTAATTCGGACTTAGTCTGGTGGTCCGTCTGGTCCCTTGTCTTTAGCCGTAGCCGCAAGGATAAAGACAGGCACTGGTCTTACAGGCCAAATAATTTAAGCGGATAAACTTGCAGTGACGTAGGCTTTCACTTTCTGTGTTATGATTGTTCGGCTCCGAAGTGACGTAGTTCGTCAGCTACACCAGCAGCAGTTAAGTGTACTTTTGATCGTCTGCCGATACGTCCGTGTGCGCATAATAGTTGTACATGTACTGTTGTTTTATTCATGATAGACTACGAATCTCCGTCTGGGATGCGAGGTCAAAGGTACGTCTGGCAGGCGCTCAAGGCCGGTATCTGGCGTTTCACAGCCTTCCACACGATGAATTTGACCGTCCCAAAATGCCGCACCCAACAAAATAGTTTTGGGTATGACGTCAGGTGAATTTGGGTCAATACGGGCATAATTATTGTTGACCATTATTTTTAAAACGTATACACTGCACTTAATTAATTTACCTGTCATGCCAAAATAGTAAAGACGATTACAACTTTATTAATGAAGTTTTTAATTTAATTAATAAGTACCTTGGACCAACCCTAGGAAGATTATAATAAAAAACAAACACTCGGCTTATTTCTTAAAGGTATTCAACCGGATTGGAAGTCTGAAAGCTTACTGATTATGAAGTTAATACTAAAACTTTTTTTCTGATGTGAAATATTTCCCTCCGAAATGAAGTCATATTCGAGAAAACTGTATCTGAAATCTTAAAAAAACACAACAGCTGATCATTTCGTTTGTTTCAACCAGAATTAAGGATTATGATAACAATTGTGCATGGATTTTCATTTCCTGATTCAAACAACTGATTAATTAAGCCCAAAATGTTCACAGGCTTGTTATTTCATGTATGGTTGATCACACAAAACATGAACACTGTCTGTGACTATTTTGTCAGCTCTACCAATGTATAATACTTTTTAATGAAAATGGCATACAATATTTTGGGCATAGATTAAAATCAAGTCTTGGTGCGAGACGTTCTTACGTTGAGTTAGTAAAACCATGCATGATGGGCCCAACTTCGTCCACAAGGTGTGTCGAGCAGTACGAGGTTGACCGCTCTCTCACCCTGGTATTGGATCATTTGCATATCCAAATTTTTTGGATACGTATGCAAATTAAAATAGTCTGGCTGTGAACATGGTGAATACTGAATGAGTACAATTTAACATGTTTACGTTAGACTTTTGTACACCAGTCGTTGTCCAATCAGGGTCCAAGTAAGGAATTTCCCTCCCAGGTTTTACTATTGTAAACATGGTTGGAAATAAAGTAAACCATGGGGACGAGGTTGTGATGGGCCTACACTCACGTCTTGCACCAAGTGAACGCTTGCAAACAATTATTGATATTCCAAGGGCTTTTTTCCAAACCTCGGCTTAGGCTCCGGCTCCAGGCTTTGTTTGATGTTTGAGAAACACCGTACAAAATGTACACTGCTCTATTGATGAAGGAGCCAAAGCTAGACTCGATTTCAAGTCTGAGATCGTGGTTATTAATTATCAGCACTGTGCCACGCAAAACTCCCCCCCCCCCCCGCCACAGATTGCCAATCACACTGGGATTAATCCACAAGAGGGCGCTCTTTCAGGCAATACTGTATTGGCTATCAGGTAGACAACAAACCACAATCACAGACTTGGAAAAAAGTCTAAGCCCAAAACTGGAGCCGGAGCGCAAGCCGAGGTCTTCGAAAGGGCCCTCGACTACATTCAGGGTGCAGCTAAACATTATTCCCTGAAAAAACCTCATGACTCATCCATAAGCCCCTACCTCCAAAATCCCCACAACTTGTCTGGCAAATTTTACATAAAGGATATGACAGCTTCCGGAACAACTCTCTTGTACCGAATTTAGGTTAGAGTTAAAGGGAAAGTTCATTTTGCGATCAAACTGGAAAATGTCGAGCTCACTTTTTGAATATTTCAACAACAAAAAGTGGAAAAGATTGTCAATGAAAGATGTCTTTCAACTATAGATTTAATCAACATTTCCATTGGGGGAAGAACGGCCCCGGGTCTTGTCAAAAACCTGAAGTATAGACACGTACAAAAGCGTAGCTTAGCTTAGCTTAGCTTTGTGTGTCGTCTCGGGAACTCTGATCTGAGCAGGCAACAATTACACAGTAAAACTTTTGACAAAAAAGGTCAAGTTTTCACAACAGCAGCAACCATGCCGAATAACCGAGGTTCTTTCTTCCTCGGGTTCGCTTTGTCTTCCGCGCTTTGGATCATCCTTGGAACATTAGTCCTGCACCCCAGTTTGACATTTCCCCCAACAACTTTCTTGAACGGGGTCCGTCACTGTCGTCTGCCAAATTCACACTTCCCTCTAGATGCAAAATCTAGAATAACCTGTACTGATTCGCAGAATCCTCCGAACGGAAAGCCTTGCATTCTGCTCTTGGCCAGTTTACGGACAGGATCGTCTTTTGTTGGCGAACTCCTAGCTAACAATCGAGATGTATTTTATCTCTTCGAACCGGGAATGGATCTTGCCAGGCGTCTTGACCACATCAGGGGAGGAAAGCAACTTGTAGAGAACGTTCTTCTGAGAATGATTCAAGATCTGTTCCGGTGTGACTTCACGAACCTCCATTTTTATCTCCGGTGGCTCTCCAAGTTGCCGGATGATAAACTTTTAAAAATGGCGCCAAGATTGTATGAATACTGCCAGGGACATTTACTTCAAGGAACCTGCACAATAACAGAAAATGTTGCAAGGGTTGTATGTCAAGCCAGCAGGTACATTGCCATCAAAACAATACGCATCCCGGATATAAGTCTGGTGCTTCCCATCGCTGAGCGAAACGCACTGAATCTTCGGGTGGTGCACTTGGTGCGCGACCCACGTCCCATGATTGCGTCACGCTTCTTCGTCTTGACTCACCAACGTTTATCTTTAACCTTCACCAACAATAAATCTCGAATCCTCCCAAACAGGTCCCGGGACTTTCTATCCATCTACTGCAAGTACCACTGGCAGAACTTCGAGCTTGGATCGCGTAATCCAATGCTGAAACAAAACTACATGTTCATACGGTACGAAGACGCAGCTGTGGACCCATTAACGACTGTAAAGAGACTGTACACATTTATAAATAAAACTGAAAAGCCGCCAGCGTCGGTGCTTGAATGGATTGAGTTTAACACAAAGTCCGGCAACGAGAAGGGGTTATTTTCCACCTCGCGCAACTCCACAGCAGCGTACCAACAGTGGCGGCGCACTTTGCCCTCAGTGCGCCTCGCCAAGGAGATAGAGGGCGTTGGACAATGCCGTGACATGATGCTACGGATGGGCTACTTTCCAGTGGAGGATGACGTCCATCTCAGAAACATGTCTTTCCCTCTCATCGGTGCGGCAGCAGTTATTAACTATCAAAAACATTCTTGGTTGTGGTTTTGATAACATCAGGAACCTGTGCGGTTTGATCTAAAGTGCTTGCCCATTTGTAACTTGCGAAGGGCACTTCTATAGACCTAATGCACATGACGTCATTTGAAGGGCGCCCTCGCCTGGAGGTCAAAAGGTGGTTGTTCATTGGTCATTCCTGTGCGCCACGCGTACAAATCTGTGCGTTTCCATTGTTTCATATCATCGGTTTGCTTTAAGATGGTGGCTGAATGACGTCAATATTGCATAAGGTCTATTGTAAAATGTATTGGAAACATTTGAAGGAACACCAAGGCAAAGACCCAGGGCAATCGAAGCCAAGATTTTGGGGCAATTTGGTCCATTGAAATTCCATGCCCGAATGATTTTTGTTGGGTTTTATAAATCCTTCAATTTAAATGTTGGTTGTCGGACAGTGGGGTTCGTGCCTGCAACTCAAAACCACAACCTTTTCATTGAACATTCCTGCTCCTGAGCCAGACTTATTTGAGGACAACGAAACAAGGCACAATTTTCTAATGAGTCAATCAAGCCTCCCCATCCCCGTTCTAGCCTCCTCCTCCCCCTTATTATTGTGTGCGCACGCAGGAGAATGAACGCCCTCAGTCGCCGGTGACCGTTATAACCAGTGACGTCATGGAAATGTGACTGATACGTATCTCATGAATATTTACATTTTGGGTTACTCAGCGGTTCGCGGAATCACATTTTTCGATACCACAAACCGATATTTCGACAAAGAAATACCGCGACAACTAAGTTCTTCATGGCTTCTCTATAGTAATACGTCATAGCATTTGTAACAACAACAAAATAAACAAAAATAACAACATAGTAAACGGGCACATAAATTCATGTCATTTAAAGAGAGAAATAAAGCCTGTGATAATTAATTGTTTAATGTAATCATTTGATGGTTTGTGATGTTAACAATTGTTTAAGTTTAATACCAAAGCAGAAGTCATAAAAACACGCGGGACATTTCCTCTGTTATTCAAACTAATTATTCTGAAAACTCATAATGTTCTTGGATTTTATTTTAAGCTTTTTGCTGTGTATCTCATGTACACTTTTTTATATCATGTATAATTTATCATCCTTAATCAATTTTTTGTTTATCTATTTATAAAAAGAAACTATGTAAGTGGGAATATATACATGGAAAATAAATGTAACTGAACGATTGTTTAAAATTTGTTAGTGAAGTTTATTCAAAGGATGGTCGTTAGGTATTTTATTGAGAACAGTCATCCGTGTTCCAGTTTTTTTTAACACCGTGCAGGGGTCGATACTTTTTCTTTTTTGCTGAATTCGTTTTTTCGCCTACGTATATCGAAACCGGTTAATCGATTCTTAATTCGACAGAGGCATGCAAAAACTGTGAAAACGGAGCAAAAGACAACTGGAGAAGGAAGTTGAAATCACCATTGTTCCAACCCTTTAGATACTTCTACACAAAAACACACACATACAACAGACATGGCGTTGAAGAGAATAACCAAGGTAATTGTTTAATGTTCATGTTTCGCCAATTAGTGACATATTTGCCGGGGTTATTTGGACACCGATATGCTGTTCCGATCAGCAATGGCCGTAAAAATCCAAAATGCCGCCCGGCTTTGCTTGGCCATGCATGGCGCATGACGAAGTTGAAAATTATGCCCGCCCTATCCGTCAATCCGTCATTGTTCAAGTATTTCGAAATAATTGTTCTTAAAGAAGTGGATGAGGGTCAAGAGCTACATCCTGAATGAAAATTATTCAGTATTTTTCTGTATATTCAATCATGTCAAGTCCTCCATTTTGAAGAATGAAGGCAAATGATGATTGTGATTGTGTCGACTGTGTCGGGATGAATGTCAGATAGTCAGACCCCGAGACGATTAGACCATCATGGAGGTAGAATTACTGTGAAGAAAGTTCATTGGAATTTGATCTCTAAATTGATCAACAGTCAAATATACATTCGTCATGAGAAAAAAACCCAGTTCATAATTTCGATAATTAAATCATGTTTAGGCCTATCTAAATATTACAAAAACAAAAAACCCCATGATTTTCTGTCTGTTACAATTTGTTCCCTCAACTCAAACAAGTCAATTGCAGATCATCACAACAAGGACTTCCAACTGTGGTCTGGAAAATGGAAGTCATGATCTTATTCTTTAGCGTTACGTTAGGAATCATTTCTATAACCAACTGCCACTTTCTGACTGAGGGATTAAAACAATGGATGTAGGACTTTATTTCCACCTTTGGTTTTTGGAACCGTTCGGTTGTTATATTCCTTTTTAAATGTGGATAGATACAATTAAACTAACCTGTGAAAGTTTCATTTGAAAAGGTGGTGGCGTTTTTGAGATATTGCCAAAAAATCTGCAGCGGTTTTGTCCACGCAGGAAGAATAATCTGAAAATGGAACACACAATCAGGTTATAATAATAATAATAATAATAATGCATTTATAATGCCCCATCTATCTAGTGTGCAGGACCCTATTCCGAGGGTTGAAATGTTTTTGAACTCCCTCTCTCTTAAAACCACATTCCTGTGAAGGGAAATTAGTTTTCAAAAATTTGTACATTATCAACAGCTGCAGTGCTTCTATCAAGTAAGTTTTTATGGTCATTCATTTTTTGGAGTAATTGCCAAAGGTATACCCTCCCTTTAAGTTATGCTAAGTATGATTTAGATCATATCACAAGTATTAACGTTCCTGGGAGATCTTGTTCAAGTTAAGGGTTATTCTGCAATTATTCCAATTTGAAAATGATGTTGAATGTTTCAACTCCCTTACAAAACATATAGTTATAGCTTTCTGTGCTTTTCCTCCAATCCATTATGACCAAGTAAAGTATTTTATGTAAAAGCGACTGTCGGAAACAGCATATTTGTCAATGTTGTGGTAACAACGAGTGAAAAAGTAGCAGTTGGATTCAGCATCTTTTCCAATGTTTTGGTCACAGCGAGTTAAAAAGTGGCTGTCCATGCTTTCAGTTTCAGCATCTTTTACATTGTTTCGGGGTAACAGCACCTGAAAAAGTGGCGTGTTGTGGCTGAGCGGATAAGAACACCAAACTCAAGCTCTGGTGTTTCTGATCAGCAGAGTGTGGGTTCGAATCCCAGTCGTGACACTTGTGTCCTTAAGCAAAACACTTAACCACATGCTTCGTCCTTCGGAAGGGACGTTAAGCCGTAGGTCCCGTGTGTTGTGTTGTGTAATGGACGCAAAAGAACCCAGTGCACTTATCGTAAAGAGAAGGGGTTCGCCCCGGTGTTCCTGGTTTGATTGGCTGCATATTGCGCCACAGCACCTTGTAAACCATTACATGGTGCTATGCAAAGGAATAGTTCTCATACTTCAACAGGTAACTCCACTTACCTTGTAGGAAAAATACTGAGCACTTTGAGACACCCATCGGGAGTATAAAGCGCTATATAAGAACTGCGTATTATTATTATTATTATTATTATTATTAAAAGTGGCTGTCGGATTCAGCATCTTTTCCATGTTTTGGTCATAGCGAGTAAAGAAAAAGGGCAGTTGGGTTCAGTATCTTTTCCCAAACACTTTTATTGAATCTCTCAAGGACTGCAGTGGTCATTGACTCGGGCCTAGAATATCATTTTTGAAAGGGCAAGTCAATTTTCAATTTGCAAAGGGCACTTCAATTGGAATATCTTTGTGATAGTCTATTGGAAACTTTTGAAGGGGCACCAAAGCCTAGACCAGGGCAACAGAGGCCATGGCCTCCGTTGGCTTCCATCTAATTCCAGGCCTGAGGACTGCAGTGGTGAAATAAATGGCGGTGTCATTTTTAGTGTTGTTGGAAGTCTTTGTGATCATTGTTTCATGGCGTTATTTTATTGTATTTTTGCATGCGAAAGACTGTAACCTTTCGTTACAATCAAAAGCCTTCTCAGAAAAATGCTGATGTTAAAACATGGTTTTGACACGTCTCACTATTAGGCCTGGGCGATTAGTGATTGCTCTGTCCAGTTGCGACTACCGCTTTTCAACTACCCAGTTAACCGCACCGCCGCGACTATTGAAAAAATAAACGCAACTATTGTCAAAGTCGCAACTAATTGAAGCGCGACTAGACAGGTAGTGATTTTCACTAGTCGCCCAGGCCTAATTGTAATTGTCTGCTCTGGTAAATGTATATTGTTGCATATGGCGTCCATTGCAAAGCATATTCACATTTCGGCCCAATTTTAACCGTCTTGCGCTGCAGCGATCCACAACCTTTGGTTTTGAAAATAATCCTGCTGGTCCTGCTGGCTAGTCACTGGAAAAGTTAACGGCAAACCCTGCTCACTATTCCTTGAATCTAACCCAATGTCCGTTTCTGCTCTCTTCTTTTCAGGAACTTCAAGATTTAGGGCGTGACCCTCCAGCCCAGTGTTCAGCTGGTCCAGTAGGAGATGACAGTAAGTTTCATTTGGTTTTTAAGTCTTCCGGTTCCTTGAGACGTGGAAGTCCGAGATGGACAACTGAGAGCAAGAGCTTGACCCTTAGATGGAATCTAAGACCCATGGGTCTGAGACCATTACCCAGAAATTGGCTAAGACAGCGATTGAGATTGAAAACAGGTCGGAGAGTACACTTACAGCCGCCCTCAGGTCGACCTGGGTTTTGCTTGCGAAGCGTCGGAACTGTCGGTATAAAGCAGAAATATAATGTTCAGGTCACTATAAAAATGAGAAATCGTGTGAATATTGTGGAACAAGCATCACACTGACAAAGCCATGCTCATGCCATCCACGATCGAAGACCAGTCGCTAAAGCACATTCGGCGTTAATAGCTGTACAATGTTGGTGCACAAGCTTACGCAGGCGCTAACAACGCGTAACGCATTCAACACATACGGTACTCAATGTTGTGTGGTGTGTTCGCTGAAAACTTAGAGGATGCGATTTAGTTTGTTCTTCCAAAATCTATGATAGCATCTGCAAGCGGCTTGTACGAACTACCTACAGCCACTGTGGCTTGTTGTTGCCGAACGGTTAGTTGCAGAGCGGTTAAGAGCACCAGACTCAAGCTCTGGTGTTTCCGACTCAGCAGAGTGTGGGTTCGAGTCCCGGTCGTGGCACTTCTGTCCTTGAGCAAGACATGTTACCCTAATTGCCTTGTCCTTCGGATGGGACATTAAGCCGTAGATCCCGTGTGCTAGGTAAGGTAGTGCAAGTAAAAGAAGCCAGAACACTTATCGTGGGAGAGTAGGGGTTAACCCCGGTGTTTCTTTCACATAGAAAGTGCATATGTTTACAGGTTTCCTCAGGCTTGCGAGCTAAAGTGATAAAATTCACCTATGAGGCATCCTTAGTTTCATTACCAGAAATATATAATAACAATAATAACATTGTTCAATAAAAATAAACATTGGGACAGAAACAAGAACATTTTGTGCACATTTTTATTTGTATAGAATTTCAGTATAAACTCATAGGTTTCATTTCACAGGCTTAAGGGATCGTACACGTTTGGTAATTGTCAAAGACCAGTGTTCTCATTTGGTGTATCCCAACATATGCATAAAATAACAAGCCTATGAAAATTTGGGCTCAATTGGTCATCGAAGTTGCAAGAAAATGATGACAGAAAAAACACCCTTGCTGTACAAATTTGTGTGCTTTCAGATAGAATAATAAAAACTTCTTGCAAGAAGTTTTTATTATTTTAGTGAGAAATTACCTATTTCTCAAATACTACGTTACTTCCGAGGGAGTCGTTTCTCACAATGTTTTATACTATCAACAGCTCTCTGTTGCTCGTTACCAATTTAGTTTTTATGCTAATATATATTTTGAGTAATTACCAAACGTGTACGATGCCTTTAAATGCTCATCAAAATGCTGAGAATGCATTAAAATTCAAACTTGTCAGGGGCCCTCTATTGGGTCGGAAACCAGTGAACAAATGTCATGTACAGCACAGGGTTTATGTTTAGCAACGCTCAAAGTATGACAAACTTGTCATAATTTCTCCTCTCTATTTTTTCGGTTGATAAAAAGTAAATAGTAATAAAAATATGTTTTAGCCTTTGAGAAAGACTCTGCTGAGGTTGGAATGTCAGGCCAGGGCTCGAATTTTACACTGGACCGCAGGCCCGAGGCCAGTGATTTTAGCAACGGGCCAGTAAACTCAGGACCGGACAAGTCCGGCAGTCTTGTGTTTTTCAATTGAATAAGAACACGTCACTGTTTAATATCTTTAACAGAAAGAAATGATGTTCAAATGTTGATATTGAGTCTGGTAATACAATTCCATTGAGTATCATTCATAATAATACTTACCCATAACACAAATGAGATAATCTTCTCTAAATGCTTGTTTTAAAAAAAAAGTTACATAGTAGAAAGCTCTTTCTTATGAAGATTTTGGTCTTGTAAAATAAATTCTGGTCCAGTAAACATTTTGAGCTACAAGTCTTGCGGAATTTTACGCAAAATTCGAGCCCTGCTGGCCATTTACTATTTTTTGTAATTAAGGGCCTTTGACATTAATCCAGAGCTGCCAACTCTCCCTGATTCGAGAATAAACACATTTTGATGAACAAATTTGGAAATCTCCCTGATTATTCAGTTTCAATACAACTTATTTCAATTCATTTAGGTTTATTACTCGACCGAATAAATACACGACAGAAGTTAAAAAGACTAAAATGGAAACTTTGTCCCTGTTTATGTTGAATGGAATTCTAAATATCTCTCCGATTGTTGTACAAAATCTCCGTGATTGTAAGATGCAAATTATTATGGCAGGTCTGCATTAACCTACAAATTTAAATAAATTGACGATTACTTTTTCAGTTTTGTTTTTTGTGTGCTTCATGCATGTACCTTGAAAGTGAAACAGGGCTGTGGTTTTTTTGTGGATCAACTATCAGAACAGGAAGTGTACATGTAGGTCCTTTACACTTCTACCCAAGGAAAAATCTGTTTATATTATCTGTTTCATCAAATGACAAATGGTGTTCGGGAGTTCTGCAATCAACACCGAACAAGTTGTTTTTGTCGAGGTTGTTTGTTAGTTTGTGCATGCGAGCGACTGGTAGTTGTGTTTTAAAACTCAACATGGCTTGATTTTATCACAAGCATGGTGTACAAAAACTAGTCAGGAGTCATAGTGTTAGCCAGAGGGGTGTCTGGGTGTCTTTTGGACACCCTGTTTTAAATTTGGACACCCTGTTTTATCTGTCATTTACATGTAAATGTATTGTAAGTGAACAATTTGGACACCCAGTTTTTAAATTTCAAGAAAATTTGGACAGTCTTTTACCAAATCCTGGCTAAAACCTGGCATGGCCTCCGTGTAATTCAGGCCTGCTGAAATCAACGAGTAGGCCTGAATAACAAGTCATTTTTTTCCATGCTGCTCAAGACGCCATCTGTTTTATCTCAGATTTCTGTTTTGCGTATCTGACGTCTTTCATGGGAAGAAACATGTTACATAAAAATTGTCAGATTCAGCCATGTATTAGAATTTAACTTGGGGGGAATAATGTAAAAGAAAAAGTGTATCCTGTAATTAGGTTTGCAAATTTGCTCCAATTCATGTGGACAAACAATCAATAATTTGCCTTATGGCTTTTGTTTTTTCCCTTTCCTTCCTGTAGTGTTTCACTGGCAAGCTACTATAATGGGTCCGGTAAGTATTGTTGTGAAATTGCTCGTAGTTTAATGGGAATTGATTATAGATTTATCAGCTATTGATCATCAGTAATTTGCATTAGGTTTGCAGCGATAGGCTCGCGCATGCAATACGCTAAGCACCTGCTATGTGATAATTGATACGTGGTGTGCCATATAAGGAACATTGTGTGTACAACGCGCACCTGCACCTTCCTTGCTAGCGCCCTCTGTTGACAAGTTGCATGCAGTATTGTTATTAAATAGAAGCATTAACCCCTTGAAGACGGAAGGCGGCTATGTCCGCTAATCGGGGTCCGGAATGCTTTGGACAGTGTATGTGGTAAGCCCTGGAGTGCAGTCTGCGGCCGGTACATCTGTGAGCAAACAAAGGCTGCTGTGCAGTCATGCGTGTAAGCCGGGCATTGAGGCCGGATAATACCGGCGTTAAGGGGTTAAGAGTATTATTAAAAGAAAGGGCAATGATGACATTCTATTTGTAAATATATTACTTTTAAGAATAACCCGATTGAAGAAATTTAACAGCAGTTGATTGTCTGGCACCGTCTAGTACAGATATATAAATAGGACCGGTAATAAAATAACTGTTCACTGTTGGATCGTACAGCTGATTCCGTGCTAACAGTTATTAATAAGGAAAGCTACTCGATAGTATTATAAATTCATAACCACTGTTGTGGCAGTATTTAGTATTAGGTGTTAACCGGTGACCGTAATAGACATTATAAATGTGTGTATTGCATGGGCACATTGGTTTGATTGTTAACTAGGTGTATTGAGCCCTCTATTGACAAGTTGTCTGCCATGGGCTTCTTTCAGTCCCAGCGCCTTATCCATGCTGGGATGGGCTGATGTATGCACATTGGACCGTTCCCCCAGACCTGATAATAACCCCTGGCCGTGGTCACCTCTTCCTGTTTACGAAAGGTTGGACTATCAATAATAATGTAGTGTTGGTGTAAATCCATTGCAATTAATTATTGTCATTCTTTGCCTTGTACAAAAAACAGGTTCCATCGCAACTTTCGTCTTGACACTTCGGTTTCAAAAGAACGTTTACATTATCCATGGAGCCCTCCATGCATTATCATATCATGTAGTACATGGACATTTTTATTGTGCGCATTGCACCGATCAGCAGTACAATCGTTCCCATCATGCGTCACTACATCCTAAACAAGCTAATCAGCCCATCCCAGTGGTCTTGGATGAGACCGATGGGGCCGAGCGAAGCCATGGGCATGAATTGGCTGAGCATGATAGGAATGTTTCCACAGCGTCACAACGCAGACAGAAAGCTTGCTTGACACACAATTTGAATACTCCATGTCAGTAGAGGGCACAATACTTGTATCTAACGCAGAGCCGTACATTGAGAGAGTTGCGACAACTTGCGATTAGAAACCATTTTGTGTATCATAAAAAACGCATTGGCGAATACAGGGTGCCAGACTAGTCCGCCCATTGGGTTGTGCTGCATTTGGACCGAAAATGGCGTCCAGCAACCACGTGACCAAAGAAAACTGGTCCCTCTATGTCTCAACTCTCTCAATACACAGCTCTGATCTAACGACAGCACCAACTTGTTTCTTCTACCAAGACACCGTTTGGAGTGTCTGGGTGTATTTTGTCTTTCCTATAACCTTGTTATGAATTTCTTTCTCTTTCCACAGCCCGACAGTCCTTTCCAAGGTGGTGTATTCTTTCTGACCATACACTTTCCCACAGATTATCCCTTTAAACCACCCAAGGTAAGTCAATCCTGTGAATAATCCAACAAAGGTGTTCTCCTTTAAGTTAACATCGAAAGATTCAACCGTTTCTTTTTCGCCGCTTCACTCCGAAAACGTCATCAACCAAATTGCCGTTTAGTTCCAATCTGAACGCGCACTAATTTATCAAGTTCATACCAGAACCAATGCTCCGGAGAAACATTTCTTTCTGAGCTACCTCTTTGTGGAGGAAATCAACCAAATTGCCGTTTAGTTCCAATCTGAACGCGCTAATTATCGAGTTTATACCAGAACCAGTGCTCCGGGGAAACATTTCTTTCTGAGCTACCTCGTTGTGGAGGAAATGGCGTGTAAAAGATCCAGGCCTGGAATCACACGGAGGCTAAGGAGACCAGTAAACTCATGACCAGGGCCCAATTTCGTAAAGCCTGTAAGCACAAAAAGTTGCTAAGCACAGAAAAGTATTGCTTAGCAGAAACAGGTTACCAGCCAAAATTACATTAAGTTTGCATTGTTGTGACTGGTGCCCTCCGCAATTTTTGCTTAGCAAACAAATTTGTCAAGCAGTATTTTCTGCTGAACAGCTTTATGAAATTACGCCCTGACAAGTCTGACGATCTTGTTTTTGTTTTCAATTTTCAATACCTCACTGTGTAATATCTGAACAGAAACAAATTATGTTCAAATGTTGACTTTGGGTCTGGTAAATTACCTTTCAATTTTTACGAGTAATCAAGTAAACTTAATACCATAAAGACAAATGCAAATGAGATAAATCTTGTCTTACATGTCTTAGTGCTTGTTCATATAAAAGGAATTAAATGTATATTTAACTGTGTCAGCAATTTTTTTTTCTTCTTTTTTTGAATCTGGTCTTAAAGGTATTGTATACTTTTGGTAACAGCTCAAAATCAGTGTCCACATTTTGTGTAATTCAACATAAGCATGAACAAGCAAACCTGTGAAAGTTTGAGCTCAATTGGTCATCGAGATCACGATGAAAATAGTGAAAAGAGATCTTATGTGTTTTCTGTTTTTTTCAAAATATCGCGCGTGATAAAAACTATTGTTTCACTCATTTCTCAGAAACGATAGCATTTAGGCAGAAATATATTAAGGAACCCTTTCAACCATTAGTTACTTTAAATCATGTAAGTTGTGTGTGAATCCGTGAACATTTGTGTTTTCGATCTTACCAATAGTGTACAGGGCCTTAAGTAAGTAAGAGAGGTTTGCGGTAACACCATGTGAATAACTCTTTTAACGACTCAACGTTTCGATCAGTATGCTCTGATCGTCTTCAGGAGAATCTGGTCTTGTTAAAAAAATGTCTGGTCCAGTATATATTTTGAGCTACAACGCCGTGCGGTCTTGTGGATTTTCCCCCAAATTCCAGACCTGGTAAGAGACCTCTTGATGTGAAGTATTAATTTCGTTTTCTTCCTTTTCCCTTTGTGTTTTCAAGGTGGCCTTTACCACAAAAATATACCATCCAAATATAAACAGCAATGGTAGTATTTGTCTAGACATCCTTAGATCACAATGGTCGCCGGCACTAACAATCTCAAAAGGTAAATATCACTTAACCCTAACCCCCATCAGGGTCCCTCCACATACCCTGCCAAATACAACAGAATGCAACACAGTTGAAATTAGAACCATGCCAAATGCAACAAAATGCAACAAGAGATTTTGTTGCATTGTGCAGGCATGTTGTTTGTGTTAGGACTGAGCAAGGGGGTTTGCCCTGCTAAATGCAACAGTATGCACATAAGTGTAGTGGTGACTACAACAAAATGCAACACCAATATGAAGTCACTTGACTGCTAAATGCAACAAATTCAGTCAAAGAATGACATCTGAGTTGACTGCCAAATGCAACGGATTACAACAACTTTTACCATTTGGTGCATATTGTTGCATTTAGCATGGTTAGGGTTTTAACATATTACTGCAGAACCAGAATATAATTTGTTTAATATTTTACTTTAGAGTCTGAGATAATTGCAGTTATGAATGAAAGGTAGGGTCATAGATTGGTTTTGTCAAACATAATTCTGATATATTGGCAAAATTTTCAAGAAAGATACAACAAAAGTCACCTGTGAGTATTTCAGCTGAATACAGTGTCTACTTGCTGAGAAAAAGAAAAAAAAACGGTCACTGTGTTTTCACTAAGAACGTCGAATTCATCCACATTTAGTGAGGTTACAACGTGTACCTACCACATCTCTGGCTGCAGCTTTCGGAAACGGACACCACAGAATTTTCAGTAAGCTCTCTGTTCTGAGAAACGATTCATGCATGAATCGTTTCGCAGTTTCTCAGAAACGATTCATGCATGAATCGTTTCTCAGATTCAAATGTTTTGGGGTGACAAATTATCCAAACCATATTGCTTTGAAGGGAATCGTTTCTCAAAATAGCTTATACTATCAACAGCTGCAGTGCTTCTCACTAAGTAAGTTTTTATGGTCATAAATTTTTGGAGTATTTACCAATCTATGAACCTATCTTTAAGTAGAAAAAGAGCTTTCAAATGAAATCTCGCACTTTTGGGGGAAAATGTCACTAAAATATCATAAGTGTATCACTAGCATTGTTTTGTATGCAGACATGATCATGTTAACAATTTGTAATTTGAATTTGCATTGTTTTGCTGTCATTGGTTGTGATTGTATTGTTGTTTTTGTATTCATTTGCATTTTTACTAGCATGCTTGTACTGATTTTCAGATTAAGCACGCTCACGAGAGCAGACCTGTTAAAATTTAGTTTGTTCTTCATTCTTCTAGGTTTCTCTTCATGATGAGCTAGACATTTTCAAACTTGTTGCAATCTTTATTAATATTGTATGATATTGTTTTGCATTTTCATTGTCAGCGAGCGTAATTTCTCTTGTGTTCTTGTGTGCTTTTTGACAAACTGTGCTTTGCTGTATGTTAGAAGTCAAGCAGAGTTGTCAAAATTTTACTTCTTTTTTCTTCCCAACTTTATATTTCAAATTATTGTGTTTACTGTTTATCCAATGACTGCCAACCTTTTTCGTTGTAATGTATACTTGCCTGTGTATTGTTATGTTTCACTGTAAAAGAAACTAAACTAAAAGAAGACGGGACTAAATCTCATGTTGGGAAACTAAATTCTGGTTCAACTTATTAAATAGAAAGGTTTCTTACCTTGAGAAAATCAGTGAACATTGGAAATTAATACATAAAGTTGTGATACCCATGCCCTGGAGCCCTCTGCACTAGTTCAATGGGCACAGGGTGTTGTTATACAGGGTCCCAACCATATGTAGTTTTATGTGGGCGGGATTTTGTTTCGTCACTTATTTTAGTTTAACATAGTTTATGACCATAAAAATTATATACATGTATGATGTTTGGAATGTACAATGCAATACTAAGTGGTATACAATATAAAGGTAAAACGAATTCAACAAAATTACGAAGATAACCCGAGAATAAGACTTGAATTCCGTTTCCTACAAAACCAGCCATTTCAAGACATGCTTAGTAACTGCAGCCTACGATTTCTATTCCTCCACAGTGTTACTGTCAATCTGCTCACTCCTCAATGACCCCAATCCAGATGATCCCTTGGTACCGGACATAGCTCGCACATACAAGATGGATAAGTCAAAATACAACGACGTAGCCAAGGAGTGGACAAGAAAGTATGCGATGTGATAACCCCCCTCCCCCACACAAGCTCCACTATCCACAACCCCCTCCCCCTCCCCCTTATGACGTTCAAAGTCGGAGACTGCCCAACCTTTGCAGTCACAACCTGTTATTTACACCTTCAATTTAAAAAAACAATCTCTAGCTTTTTGGTTGTTGTTGACAGTTGCTTTAACAATCACTCTATGATCTGTTTTTGCTATGATTTTGATTACTGAAAATTTTGTTGTTGAAGTAACCAGGTTTTTTCTTTTTTTTTATATATGTATAAAATTATGCCATCGCTTTGTCGGAAAAGGCATTGCATGAATCACACATGAACCCGGAAGGGGGTGGGAGACCTATTGATATGAGTTGTGGGGGGTCAAGAATTAAACTTGCAACAAACTCCCAAGACTTAACCATGGACTTAACCATAATATACCATTAAACTATACATGGTGTGTAAAAGAAGCGGAGGAATATAACAAGTTTAAATAGGTCACCACCCCCTCCCCCCCAGTTTGTTGTACATTTTGAATGCTGCATTTCCATTGGGTTCTACACACTCACAGGTTCTCAAAATTGAACACCTTTGCTATCAAACTAAACATTGTTTGTACAAAAGCTTTTGTTTATTATTATAATTTTCTTCTATTTTGCCTTCTTTCCCCCCAACTGATAGACACATCTCTTGATGACACTGTTTAAAATTTATACTTAGCTCAGAGAAACGAAGAGTCGTTTCACTGATTTGATATAAAAGTAGGTACATTTAATGTACTAATCTATTTATTTTATTTTTTATTTATTTTTTTTTTTCTCCTGGCAAAATTCAGATACTTAGAGTTGATTTTTATGATAGTGAAAATTTGTTCCCTGGATGATTTCAAAAACAGAAAAGAGAAAAGGAAACAACTTCACCAGGTTGTTGTCATGAATTGTTTTTTTGTTTGTAATTCAGTACCGTAAATGTATGCAATCTGGACATATTTATTTTCTATCAATGACAGCAATTAGCATTTCCAAAGGTGGCCCAAGAAAAACAAATATGATTTTTTGTTTTCCCCTCCAAAATGTATGATACAAATTTGTTTGTTCAGATAAGAAATATCAACAGGTAGTTTCTGTTGCCGGAAATATGATTCAGCTTTTGTTACTTGTGGGGACTTTCTTGTTTAGTTTGCAGGGAACTTGTGCTCGTTTCCCCCCCCCCCCCACTTCTATAAATTGAATGAAATGTACAGTTACAGTATTACAGTATTGCATATAAAGGTCATGACCTCTGTTGACCTAATCTTGACCTCCCCTCCCCTCCATGAAGTTTTCATGTGTGGTCTGATATTCTGAAGGAGTTATACTAAACAAAATTATCCCCACCCCTTCACAAGTCGAGGTATTTTATTAAAACATGGTTGCTATTGCCTCCAACTGTCTGAAAAAAACCAACTTTGATTTCAAAACTCCAGCATCATTATAAATAAAAGACAATACCTCAGGAATTTTCTTTTGAGTATGGTTAATATTTCCGGCAACAAAATGTTTGATAATTTAATAGTTTTGAAGTAATGTTAAAAAAGAAAACACAAAAAACACCACATGTTTTGTTTGTTTGCATCTTTAACCCAGCTCATGGCTTTATACACCGTTTAAAGATGGATAATCTATTCTCATGTTGATTTTGATGTTTCCCGATTTGATAGCCACATTAATTTCAAAAGATGCCCTCAATCTTCCAAGATGCCAGGGCAGCTTGGCAGCGTTGAACTAGCCAGCCGCCAGCCTGTGAAATCACAATTTATTGACTTTTTCATAAATAAGCTGAAGTTTTCCTGATGGCTTCACTCTGTTTGGATAGATGAAAACAATTTTGGGGAAAATGGACCAGAAAATGTACCTGCGTTCCTTCAAAATGGCATCATGGTGGTGTTCTTTTATTTTACCAAAAATATGTATGAACCAAACTGAGACGGGAAAGAAAAAATAGTCTGGTTCCACTTTTGGATGTAACAAGAATCTGTATTGATGGGTGCTAAAGAACACGAGGAACATAACAAAGAAGGCACCTTTATACAACTTCAGGGGATTTATTTTCTTTTGAATTCCCCCGTCGGAAAATGGTGTATACAGCCTTTGACGCTGGCTTGCTTATATCTACGGATCTTTAGATAAGACATCCGAGTTGCTTAACAATTTTCTTAGATTCGCTTTTGGGGGGCAAATTTTGTTTTAAAGTCAATGCCACTCCTGTCATTAGTTGGGCCCGATTTCATAGAGCTGCTGAAGCAGACAATTTTCTGCTAAGCACCAATGAGCAGGATACCAGTCACAGATGGTATATAGGAAAATGGTACTCATTGGCTGGTACCGTAATCTTCGCCATAAGCAGCCCGGTGTATAAGCCGCAGTGCCCAGAAATTGTCAAAAAAAGATTCAGGTAACTTTATTCTAGTAAGCATCATTTTGTTGTGCTTAGCTGCTTTTTTGTGCTTAAGCAACTCTATAAAATTGGTCTCGATCAGAGCCAGTTCCAATATTTGTTTGGAAGTGGTTGATGAAGTACGAACGGGGGAAAGCTCCGTTTGCTTTGAAAAATTTGTTCGGTCTCCTTTAAAGAGGTGTTTTGCTCTGCTTTAAAAATGCACCCAGCAAAATGGGTGAGGTTTTTTTTCTGCTGGTGCCTACAACCACTGAGGGTCCATCCATAGAGACCGATCAGTGTGTTGAGTGGCCTGTGCTGGTTGAATTTTACTTATGAGCACATCAACTTGAAGACATTTTCCCCCCATGGCTTTGAAATTTCTAGTCCCCAATTTTGTTGTTGTTTTCATAGAGAAATGAAGGCATGGGAAAAACCTGTAATGTCATCAACAGGTTTTTTTGTGTGTGGCTTTCTAAACTTGGCTTTTTTAAAACTGCTACTCAGTCAAACCTGGTACAATGGCCGCCGCAAAGACCGTTTTGGTCATTGTGGAAATAGGGCAGCAAAGGGTGTTTTGTATTGTTAACGCCACCTGGGTCGTCTCCAAGCCTCGATTTGGATACGGTGTATTTCAATGTAAAAAACAAACAAAATAGCTGAACCATGTCGGATAACAAGGTCACCGTTAAAATGACGCTCCTAAAACGGCTGTCTGTATATAAATAAAAACTAACCTCAAGTGATGATTTTTGTTTGTCTTGTTGGACCTTCAGTCCGTCCTCATCTGATCTGACCACTTTAAACAGGTGGGGTGGCCACTGTACACAGGTTTGGCCGTCCAGGATTTGCTATTTGAATTTGATGGGTTGATTATTATTGTTTATGTGCGCTGTTATGCGATATGCGTGTTTATTGAATGTACCAGTACCACTATTCTTAGTCTTTTGGGTTACTACTATCTTGCGTAGATTATATGAATGCACGTGACCCATTATCCAAAAAAATAAATAAACTAAATAAATGTAACATCAAAAAAACAAACAAATTAAACCGGAATTTTGTGAGTGGCTGTTTACTTTGGCTTGTGGGTCGTTCACTTTAAACTAGCCCATTTAATGTAAGTACACTCTGATTGGATCCATCTTCCCTCAATGTGGGTACAGTGAGGTCCCAATGGTTTACCTTATGGTTTATGTTAGTAACTTTTTACCCTGTGTCTTCTTAATTTGTTGCAGTGTATTTTGTAAGGGTAAATGTTTTGGGCGGGTCGTGGTCGAGCGGTTAAGAGCACTGGACTCAAGCTCTGGTGTTTCTGATCAGCAGAGTGTTGGTTCGAATCCCGGTCGTGGCACTTGTGTGTCCTTAAAGCAAGATACTTAACCATTATTGCTGTATCTTCCGGATGGGACCTAAAAGCGGTAGGTCCCGCATACTAGGATTGGTAGTGCATGTAAAAGAACCCAGAACACTTATCGTTGAAGAGTAGGGTTAACCCCGGTGTTTCTGGTTCACAAAGCAAGCGCCCTTGTTTACAGGTTTCCGCAGGCTTGAGGTACAGTGATAAAGTTCACTTATGAGGCATCCTTGGTTTCATTCCCAAAATT
The DNA here is from genome assembly GCA_021014325.1 of Plazaster borealis. Classification (NCBI taxonomy): domain Eukaryota; kingdom Metazoa; phylum Echinodermata; class Asteroidea; order Forcipulatida; family Labidiasteridae; genus Plazaster; species Plazaster borealis. The sequence goes on along the minus strand of CM037468.1, from coordinate 13,766,194 downwards.
AAATTATAAATAAATGATATATAATAACAAATCAAACTGCGACCTAAATACTTTGCATCTTGAATGGCCTCATCTCCAGCCCCAATGGCAATATTTGCCAAGTTAGAAGGAAGCAGGAGCTCGGATAGCTTGACGGGGCTTGACGAAAGACTACTTCTTTCCTTTTGTCATACCGCCCTCTTGTGTCCAAATTGATTTAATTTTTGTCTGTAAACAATGTTTAGGCCGTCGTCTTGTCTTTATCTTTACGTGTAGTTGGCCGATGTCTGGCTTCAACTTAGCAAAGAGGAGCCACATTATTATTAGCTGGGTGCAACGGGTTAGCTGACTTGATGTCGCCGTCGTAGTTTTGACCTGATCTTGTTTTGACACTCGATTTCCCTGCGAGAGGGCGGTGTCATCGGGGCCAAGTTCGCGCAAGGACTATCGTTGACCATAATTCGACTAACTTAGCCCGAACTCTGTCTAGTCGATGATAGTTGGACCACTCTAGTCGACTATTTGGAACCAGCCTACTGGGCCGGGCATGGTCGCATCGCTGGTTACCAATAGCCGTTTTCATAGCACAGTGCAGAGTGAACCAGTTATAAGAAACTGATAACGTATGTTGAGTCGCCGGTCGTGTTGACATGACATGACTACAGTCGTTCGCACTTCAACTTCCGTGCGCATGCCCTACGTACGTCACTGAACAACCACTAGTTAACCATTTTTCCTTGCGCGAACTTGGCCCATAACACAGATATAAGCTTGCGTCACTGCACGTTTTATCCAATGAAATAATTGTATCCACTGAAATCATTGGGCCTGTAAGACCAGTGCCTGTCTTTATCCTATCCTTGCGGATGAAGACGGGGGACCAGTCTATGTCAAAGGTACATCTGGCAGGTCTCTGTCATGTCACGAGCCTGGCAGTGTGACGTCAGATGTGCGGGTAGCTTCTGGGAATCCTCTGCTTGTATAGACCTACGAAAACTAGGGTATTAAAATTGATGCAATGGGTGTTGTCACATTATATATACCGAGGGGAGAATCAACATAAACATCATAGGCTGTAAAAATAACAACAATGTAATTGTTTTAGTGTTATTTTAACACTTTGTGACAACATCCACCCCCCCCCCCAGTTTTTGCAGTGTGGGTGTCATACACACTGATGACGTTTTGTTTGACGACCTCGATTATCAATATCGATCCCATCGAGTGTTATGAATGATAGATCCACATCGGTGAGTTCAAGCAAATAAGTTGCGGCTACAGCTTCTAGTCACCCATTAGAGCCTATAGCTGAGTAGTCTTGGTCCAAGACGTCACTATCTCATACTCGTGATAACCCGACAGAGAGCGCGCCTTTCTTCTCGAATTCATCGCGTTTGGAAACCCGACAGAGGGCGCGTTTTTCTTCATGAATTCATCGCGCGCGTTTGACGACTGTCTGTCGTCAACCTCATTCCCATGGCGTACGATCTCGCCGCGCCATTTTGTTTTCTTTCCCAGAATGCCTTGCTCGGTTAGTGGTGAGAGGTATCGATACGGCGCGCTGCCCATGGTAGCGAGGCTGGTCTGTCGTGGAAGCTAAATCGAACCAAGGATAGTGACGCCCTCAGTTGTTGGATTTGATCCATTTCGATGTGTTGTTGGAATGGATCCATTTCGGTGCAAAGGTCTTGGAACTAAAACTAAAATAGCAGAGCTGCCAACTGTCCATGTTTCTGCAGAAAATTCCCTGAAAATAAACCAATCTTTCTCTGCTCTGATGAACAGATTTGAAAATCTTCCATCTTCCTGATTATGGAAACTTTGTCCCCATTATGTTGAATGCAATTTTGAATATCTCCCTGATTAATAAGAAGTAACTATAGTTAGTAAACTTGCGGGTACGACCATTGTGTAAAATCTCATTTGGGGGAGTTGTTGTACCCGCAAGTTTACTATTTTATGAGGTTCTTATTTTCCACACCATGCAAATTACAAAGCTTCAAACACCAATTATCTCCCTGATTGTTGGGCACAATCTCCTTGATTGCAAGATGCAAATATTGGCAGCTCTGCTGGTAAATGGCTGAAGGACTCCAAGTGGATCCCCGCGGCGCCCTCAGCATCTTATGAATCTTCGCAAAATGAATTATAAAATCCTTGCTCTCTGTAGGACCATATATGTAGATGAGACATAACAGAGGATGAAATACACGTCTTTTATACTTAGCGATACAGGAATTCTATTAAGTACTAACTCCTGGGTTGATGTTTATTTATTTTTATTTATTTATTTATTTGATTACACTTTCAAAAGCACAATAGCGCCAATAACAGGATGAATACAAAACGCGAAGAAATGTTCAGTTTTAGATGTGGGAGGAATACCCCAATGGGGAAAACCCACGCAATCAGGTAGGGACTGAGTGAATACCCAATTCACATGCAAGGCTCCGGTCTGAGGTGGGATTCGAACCGGGGTTCACAGAGGTGAAAGGCAGTTCTATAAAAGAGAAGTAGAAGAAAATTGGATCGGACCACAGTGTATACATTGTCACACTTGGCTATCCAGAACAGCATATAGAACAAACTAATTGAAATTGACCGGATACTGGTGGTTGGGGTCCATGGGGGTATTTATAAGTGTGTATAGAGTGCATGGAAAGGATGTGAGTCGGAAGCTTGATAATAATTGGAGATTAATTGGTGGGTTAGGTATCGTACACGTTTTGTAATGACTCAAAACAAATATTAGCATAAAAACTTACTTGGTAACAAGCAACGGAGAGCTGTTGATAGTATAAAACATTAGGAAACGACTTCCTCTGAACATGGAGGCTACCGCCATGCTTTGCTCTGAAGTAACGTAGTTTTTGAGAAAGAGGTAATTTCTCACCAAAATAATAAAAACTTATTGCAAGAAGTTTTTATTCCTATCTGAAAGCACACAAATTTGTACAACAATGGTGTTATTTCTTTCATCATTCTCTTGCAACTTCGATGACCAATTGAGCCCAAATTTTCACAGGCTTGTTATTTTATGCATGGTACACCATGGAGTGGATACACCAAGTGAGAACACTGATACACCAAGTGAGAACACTGGTCTTTGACAATTTCCAAACGTGTTCAGTGCCTTTAAGGTTGGAAGGAGGCTGTGTTTCTGATGGGAACTCTAATTAATAAAATAAACACTGATAATGACAGCTGGTTTCAGGGCTTACAGTATCAACATAACACAGCTGGCTGTATGAGTTGCTCACGTGACCGCCATGCCCAATGTCCCATAATGTTTACAATCGACAAGGCCCCTTGTGAATTATTTAACCTTGCCCCAGGCCTCGACCGGCCAATGGTGGAGCATAGAGAAAGGACCACAGAGATTCTCTATGGGTGGAGTAACGTGCACGATACTGCTTAATTTATGTAGTTTCGTTACTCATTCAAGCAGTGAGTTGTATCATGGAGGAAGGAAATACATATTTCCTTCCTCCATGGTTGTATCAGTGAAGCAAGACAAGTTCTCAAAGAACAAAATCTACATAGCAAGTAGACATACACATATGGTGTTACCGCAAACCAAACATACATTTTTTACTTATTATTCAAAATAAACACAAAATAAGCAGGGGATCGACATGCCCCCCCCTCCCCGCCCCATCATTCCCCCGCCCCCATGTAAACCATACATTAGACTTTGTATTCTCTTCGGTATTATACACCACCATCCTGTTTGTTTCCTATTGTAGCCTAAACTTTAAGTTTGTATTGTCCTAGCTGCTGATTCAACCATACCATATCGCACTTTCAACGAAAAACAGCTGGCTGTGTTTGCTCAAGCGCACCGGGTCCGAGGCAAAACAAACGACTGTTACATAGACTATACGACAATTGTCATTGGGCTCCACGTTTTAGTACTAGTCCTTTTCTCTATGCTCCGCCAGCCCAGATGCATAAAAAACACACGCTGTTTGAAATAGCTTGGGAATTTTGTGTACGAGTGCAATAACAACGGTGAAGAAACGCCAGCGTCATCATTTTTGTTGGTAGTACAAACAGCAGTACGATTAGAATACAATCCCTATGTTGCGACTTGCGAGTGAATGTGGTTCACGTCAACACCACTCTCTGCTGTTGGTTCAACCAACCGTTCAACCCGGTGATCGAAGTCTTCCATGATTGTGTACATAAAAGTGCATGTCCGATCAGTCAATGTAAAGCAACGACGCTCGTTTCAACAAGTTCGATCTGCTTACCTGTCTGAACATGACTTGAACAGGTAGGTAATGGATGATATTCAGCTGAAAAGAATGACAACAATTATTTCATTGAAGACACTGGACACTGGTAATTGTCAAAGACCAGTCTTCTCACTTGGTGTATCTCAACATATGCATAAAATAACAAACCTGTGAAAATTTGAGCTCATGATTGGTCGTCGAAGTTGCGAGATAATAATGCAAGAAAAAACACCCTTGTCACAAGAAGTTGTGTGCTTTCAGATGCTTGATTTCGAGACCTCAATCTAATTCCGAGGTCTCGAAATCAAATTCGTGGAAAATTACTTCTTTCTCGAAAACTACGTTACTTCAGAGGGAGCCGTTTCTAACAGTGTTTTATACTATCAACAGCTCCCCATTACTCGTTACCAAGTAAGGTTTTATGCCAATAATTATTTTGAGTAATTACCAGTAGTGTCCACTGCCTTTAACAAGGGACACATTGCATTTGGTTGGGCGCTTTTTGGGGCTATCTAAAAAAGCTTTGAAACGAATATGGTTGGAAAGATGTTGTAAAAGTAGAATATAATTAAAAGGATTCACACAAATATCCCTCGAAATTGTGCGGTTTTCAAATTTTTTGGAGTCAAACATTTGGTTCCGACCAAATGGCGGAACGTGTTAGTTCACGAAGTAAGGAAAACCGTTCAATTTTGAACTAGTAAAACATATTTCTCCAACCACATTTATTTAATAACAAACGCTTTTTGTAGCCCCAAATCGCCCACTCCAAGGGTCTGTATACGTTTGGTAATCACTCTTAAAATTAATGGCAATAAAAACTTACTTGGTAAGAAGTACAGTAGTTTCTGATAGTATAAAGCATTTTAGATAAATTTCATGGTTATGGAATCAAAAACAATTTAAATCTGAGAAGCGTTTCTGGCAGAAATGTTTCTTAGATTGTGTCGATTGCAGATTATTCTTCCTGCGTGGACATAACCGCTCCAGATTTGTTTGCGATAGCTCAAAGAAAACGCTACCACTTTTTAAAATGAACTTTTCACAGGTTAGTTTTATGGTATATCAACAACTATTATTGGATTGAAACAAACAGTGGGTTCAAATTACCAAACGTATACAATCCTTTAAATGTTTCCCGGAAACTATAATGCTAAAGGAAAACGACTAATGCTATTTGCACATGAAAGAGTTTTGTCCCATATAAAGATTGGCAAATGAAGGTCATCAACGCATACTAGGATATAAACACATTGATAAACCATCTGATCTCCTATCAGTGCAATAGATTGTGCAAGTCTTGCGCATATTCGAACTTCCGGGACCTTTGAGGTCCCAACCATAAGGAGTTTTAAGTGGGCGAGATTTTGTTTCGTCAATCATTTTAGTGAGGATGGAAAATCCTACCAGGGCCCAATTTCATAGAGCTGCTTTAGCAGAAAACATTGCTCAACAATTTTCTGCTAAGCAGAAATGAGCAGGATACCAGTCGAAAATTGTACATGTGACCATGTGACATAGTTTGGTTGGTAACCTTATTCTGGTAATCAACATGTTATTTTGCTTAGCTTCTTTTTGTGCTTAGAGACACTGGACACCTTTGGTAATTGTCAAAGACCAGTCTTCTCACTTGGTGTATCTCAACATACATGTATGCACAAAAATAACAAACCTGTGAAAATTTGAACTCAATTGGTCATCGAAGTTGCGAGATAATAACGGAAGAAAAAACACCCTTGTCGCACGAAGTTGTGTGCTTTCAGATGCTTGATTTCGAGACCTCACGCGTTAGGTCTCGAAATGAATTCAAATATTTTACTGAGAAATTACTTTTTTCCTAAAAAACGACGTTACTTCAGAGGGAGCCGTTTCTCACAATGTTTTATACTATCAACAGCTCTCTGTTGATCGTTACCATGTAAGTTTTTATGCTAACAATTATTTTGAGTAATTACCAATAGTGTCCAGTGCATTTTAGCAGCTCTATGAAATTTGGCCCTGGGGAAAAAGTTTCTCTTGAAGATTCTGTCAACGGCTTGGAATGCTGTGGGTGGGAAGGGGGGGGGGTAGAATCTCCTCCCAGACCGCGCGCTGCTATTTGACACAATTAGCCCACTTAAATGCAATTAGTGATTAGTAATTGTGTGTGATGTCAAACATTGTACGATAGTAATAATTGTCAGCTAATAAATGACAATACAAACTATCCCAAACCAGCTGTTTGAACTATTCAACATGGTGGTCAGAACATGAATAATTCGCCGATTCCAACTAAATTACATTGTATACGATGTGATACTCAAATAACAACACTGAACTAAACTAAAATACACTTTTTCAACGTGATGGTAAAAACAAAGATACTATCGTTGTGATGAAACTAAAAATAGGCCAATAAAATGTTTCCAACGTACTTGATGGTCATAACAATAACATACGTATACGTAGTAGTTAAAACGTTGAGACAACGTGGCTGTCACAACTTGAGTATATATATATTTTTTTACAATACCAAAATACAATGTGATGGCATGTGATCACCTCAACTTAAAAAAATTACGTTTTAATGTGACTGCAACAAACTACGTTTTAATAATACCGAAATACAACGTGAAGGCAACGTGACTGTATGCCACAAAATTAAATATCGGTTTTCCCCGACCAACATCCACCTCATTCAATTTGGTTTGAATGCTCCGTCGAATCAGCATTAAACATTCAAAAGGAGTAATTCAATTTCACCAGTTTAGCATTCACTGGTCAAATAAGATCTTTCAATTTCATTAGGCCGCGAGACTTATTCAATTTCGTAAAAGCCAACAGCAAGAGCTGGTCAACCATTCAATTTCATGAAGTGCAAATAGGTAGTAGAAATTCAACTTAGGAATGTTCAAAGTGTATTCTTGAATGCCTATAGATGAAATAGACTGGCTGAAACGAATCTGAATGAGAAAAACGAAATCGCGATGTGTGCACGAAAACGAAATTGAATGCATAAACAACAAAAGTTGAGTGGATTAGGAAAATGCGTGAATTTGAATGCGTGTTAATGAAATTGAATGAATTTTTGCTGAAATTGGCTGGGAAAACCTATTACGTTTTAATAACATAAAAATACAATGTGCAGACAACGTGCTCATCAGAACATTATCACTGCGTTTTAATAAGACCAACATATAGCTTTTCTACAACGTTGTTGCAGGCTTGTCATCACAAAGTACAGTTTTTATTACAGCGCCCTCTGTCATTCATCCTATAAAAGGAGAATGTATTTCGCGGTTTTCGTTGTTTGTTATTTTGACAAAAACTAAACAATGACCCTATCGTTGTGGTTAAAGGTATCCCTTTTATTCGATTACAATCGTGCATCGTACTTGACACACATTAATTTTTAAAGGTAACCTTTAATCCGTTGATTACCTGTTGATATCTGTGTTTGACATTATAATAATAATAATAATAGCGAACATTTATAACGCGCCGTGTCTGTCAGACTTGACACTCCTGGCACGAGACTACAATTTTTTCCTGCAAGGTATGTGGAGCTACGTTTGAAGTATGAGGCCTACTCATTTATATAGCACCATGCAATGGTTTACAAGATGCTGTGGCGCAATATTATATGCTGTCGATCAGACCAGGAACACCGGGGCGAACCCCTTGTCTTTATGATAAGTGCACTGGGTTCTTTTACGTGCATTACACAACACACGGGACCAACGGCTTTACGTGGTTAAGTGTCTTGCTTAAGGACACAAGTGTCACGACTGGGATTCGAACCCACACTCTGCTGATCAGAAACACCAGAGCTTGAGTTCGGTGTTCTTATCCGCTCGGCCACGACACGCCACATTATTCAACTATTATTCTGCCAGTTTGCAAGTTTTAATCAGGAGTTTTCATGCATCAGAAGTTGTAAATTTCCTTTCCTTTGAAAATGTGGCCAACTGTTTACCCAAGAGGGTGTCCGTGTGCCCCCGTGTAATCATAGACATCACTATTTTTGGCTGTACGTTGCTTACCACAGAGCACGGAGCGAAGATAACGTTTAGCATAGGGCCCTGTCACACGGGGAAACTTTTACAGGCAGCTTGGATGGAGGCAACCAAATGCAGTGCATGCTACAGGATCACTGTGGTGGCACAGGAGTAACTTTTCAAACAATGTCTTATTACAATACCGGTACCCAAGAAATATGTGTGAACATTCAAATGTGAATGCCTTTTCTTCACGGAGATTGCCTGGAACCGGTTGCCTGTAAAATTGCCTCGTGTGCTTGGGCCTTATATTAGTACACAAAACAACCTTGACCTGTTGGTTTGAGCATGGTTTGAGTATGGTTTGAGTATTCTGCAACCTTTGGTAATCTGGAACGTTCATTGCCCTCTTGTTCAGAACTTCACAGATCGCCAAAGAACAGGGTCTTACCCCCAGCCTGTGCTATCATCTACCTCCATTCACTTTGATGAACGACATTAACTGAGACTAATATGGAAACTGTTGTTGTTCACAAACAAAATGCCACCGAGACCTGGACATACGGGAGGAGGAAGAAGTCGTTCACCAAGCGGTGCGGCTCTTTCTCGGCGGGAAGCAGCAGCAGGGGAACGGTGCGCTGGGGGCGGGTGGTTGTCTTCGCTTCGTTCATGACGCTGCTTCTCCACACTGGAGTCATCGGCACCCTTGGCATGTTCGTACCGGTATTCTTGAGGGAGTTCGACTTCGGCTCTGGGGAGCTCGGGTGGGTTGCCAGCTCTGGCGTCAGCGTTGAGAGTTTTGCAGGTAAGATTTTTTTCCAGGATTTCATCAAAGTTTGGGAAGATTCTGTTTTTCTATTGGGACCATTGGATGTTTTTTTTCTCTCGATTTCTTTAATTGTTTTTATTTGTCCAGTTTCCTTCGTCATGATAGTAAAACTGCGCTAGATGCACTGCAAAAACTGGGGTGTTAAAAGTGACACAGTGGGTGTTGTTACATTATGGATACCGAAGAGAGAACCAAAATTAACATCGTAGGGGATTAAAATAACTCCAGTTATTTTGTTTGCAGAAATTCGTTTGCATGAAACTGATCACTGTCACCGAAAAGGATGAATGCCTTTTTGTATTAAAGGCATCGTACACGTTTGGTAATTGTCACAGACCAGTGTTCTCACTTGGTGTATTCCAAAATATGCATAAAATAACAAGCCTGTGAAAATTTGGGCTCAATTGGTGATAAGTTGCAAGAAAATGATGAAAGAAAAAACACCTTTGTTGCACAAATTTGTGTGCTTTCAGATAGGAATAAAAACTTCTTGCAGAAGTTTTTATTATTTTAGTGAGAAATTATACCTCTTTCTCAAAAACAACGTTACTTCAGAGGGAGTCGTTTCTCACAATGTTTTATGCTATATCAACAGCTCTCTGTTGCTCGTATACCAAGTCAGTTTTATGCTTATATATATTTTGAGTAATTACCAAACGTGTACGATGCCTTTAACTGCACAGAAAGCGAGGAACACTGAGTGATTGCACAATACCTGGCAATTTACTATAAATAAATTTGAGGTGATTAAGAATTCCGAAACCAATCTGAAATTTGTTTTCAACTTTGCGTGCTCTTTCTGAACTTTTGGCAACATTATTAATGAGAGCTACATTTCACTGAAATTAATAACACGACACCATTAGTATTTGAAACGGCGCCATATAAGAAACTGCATTTGCCAAACAAGCAGTCACTGTGTGTTTTATTAAACGATCTGGTTAATTCTGATACCTTACCCCATGATAAATCGAGGATTCCCAGAAAGTTTAAGAGTGGGAAAAGGAGAAAGCAGGTCTTAACAAAGCCCAATTCTCCACAGCAGGGGGATTAAGGGATTAGGTCTGCCTGGCTATAGTTCCTTTGTACTCTCCACGAGGTAGCTTGGAAAAATCTTTGCTCATGAAAACAGCCTGTGTGGACACAGCCATCAAGTGCTACCGCAAAAACACCCGTGTTTTTTTTCCTCATTCTTCCCTAATGGGAAAACCTTTTTCAGTGGTTAGATAAGTGAAATAAAACAAACTAATTCACGATTTCATAATCCAAAATAAAAAGGCAGTTATTCCAACTTGAAACCAATTTTTCTCGAATCATAATCCTTTTTTTGTTTAGATTACATCATTATTTTTTCACCGAAACAGGGTCGTGTACCCTACCCGGAGAGTTGAACATTGAGTCGGTATTTTGAAAAAGGGCATAATTTATTTTTACACGCGTAAATAATATGGATATTCCATTCCTAACGGGTCACAGGTCGAACGTGCCAAACCGCAAGAAACAGGTGCCAGTAAAGGTCCCTTTTATAACCTTTATTTGCATAATGGGTACCTTCATGGTGTGTCACATTTTGTGAAAGATAAAAATGGCTATTGGAGTGACCTTGTCACTGTATCCACAGGTTAAACAATGGAACTTGTTATCGCAAACAAAACACCGATACAGTTTTGAAGAATGTTGAACGTCATCATTTGCATTGTTCAAGGTCAACGTAGAAATCAGATAAAGTGTTTGCCCTATATACATGAAACCAATGATGTCATTGTCAGGCCTGAAAATTTATCTTTGCGAGGGCAAGGCCATTTTCATTTTGCAAAGGGCACTTCCATTGCAAAATCTTAACCTGCTGCAAACGTGGCACGTTAGCACATGCAGGAATATTTTAATATATCCATTGTCTTAACCCCATCTTGGGCCACACGTCCTATAACATGGGACAGTGGTTTGGTTAGAAAGGTTATAAATTAAGCAATCAAACTAATAAGCTTAAATTTACCCGAGAAATACCTGGACATGTAAACAACACACATTATTAGAAAGACAACAAATTGTTGACAACAAATGCAAAACAAACCCTTTTAACCTTCGGGGAAAACTTCTCAGCATGCGCTGACAACGTATCGGAGTTACGTTTGTCCCAATTAGGTGCCTCGTTCACGTTGAGGGTTTTAAAGTCTATGGGAAACTTTTGAAGGGGCACCAAGGCCAAGACCAGGGGCAACAGAGGCCATGGCATCGGTGGCCGCCGTTTTAATCTAGACCTGAAGTTACCCAAATCCATTCTCGTAAATGGTGACATATTTTGAAAGTATCATTTTGACTCAATGAAAACATTATTTTCTTCTTCGAAGGACCGATTGGTAGTTTTGTGGTGAAGCAGATCGGGTGTCGACGTTCCATCATGCTCGGGGGGACTATTATGGCATGCGGCACAGTGTCAGCGTCGTTCGCAACCTCCGTTCTACATCTGTTCGTCTGCCTTGGCGTCGTGGCAGGTAAAACTATGTAACAAACTCAAATACATCAAGTCGGGAAAATATCATTGTGATGCAAGATGTATTGTGTTTAATTTTCATTTTTTCACAGTGGAAACCGCGCGCAGCCAGCATTATAACAATTATAACTTTCAAACTTTGCCTCTTTGCAGAATGATGTCTTTTACAATTCGATTAAGTATATGAAAAAAGACCAACAGAAACCTGAGCACTGCATTCCCACTTAGCTAATGAATAATGTAACAACTATAAATACAAAGGAATATGTAAATGAGTCTAGTGCTACTGGTGGTTTTTCGACTCTGGCTAACGAATTTTCACAGAGATGCAAATGTACTGTTATTTGAGAATGCATTGTTAATTGAGAATGCATTGGCATGAATGACAAAGAAAAGTAATTATTTATAAGAGAGTCAAATCATGGGGGGAAAAAAACCCTATTCAGAACAAACAAAACCAAACATTTTCACATGTTACACCATAGAGAAAGGACCAACAAAACAATACTTATGAAAATCGAGGGTGTGGAAAATTACTCTGAGCATAATAATATTCACTGTAGTGTAATAATGATATTCAAAATAATGGATATATTCAAATGAGTTGCAGAGTAGTCACGAGGTGAAACCTGGACTATCCGTTTCACGAGATGAGGCGAAGTAGAGGAAAATGTAGACTTGGTTCCAAGTCTGAGGTCGTTTTTTTTTGTCTACCTGAGTCAAGATAGCCAATACAGTATGGGTGCACCACACTAGATAGGCCATGTAAAGATTTGTTTTCCCGCCATGATCAGCTAAAAATGTTTGGTGTATTTTTTTGTATAGGTCTTGGTGCATCAATCATTCATGTGGCAGCAGTTGTCGTCATTGGTAAATACTACAGCAGACATTTCACGGTAGCCAATGGCATAGCGTACTCGGGGCCCGGGGCTGGTGTGTTTGTCTTCCCACCGTTGGTCCAATACCTCAACGACACATACGGCTGGAGGGGGTGTCTTGTCATCGAGGCCGCCATCGTCTCAAATGTGTTAGTGTTGGCCGCCCTCGTGCGGCCAGCGTCGAGGTTTAAATCGCACGTGCTTCACAAATCCCACGCCATACGGGATGGTGTGGTGAGGAGAAAATTCACAAGCTTTACCGGTGGAGGGGGGAGAAAAGAAAGCTGCAGTGACGGATATTCTGACGACACGGTAAGCGCTGACGAATGCAGTGAGACTCTACGGAGCGATTATTCAAAGGGCAATGCCGACTATCAGGACGACTTGTCCAGCAAATCGGCCCCAAGTCTTTGGACACGCTTTCGGTTTTCCGTGGCCCATACGCACCCTCCTGCCGTCCTTGCCGTGTATAGTGTTTGCTTATTCCACACTGCTGGTTACTCCAGCGTTTCAGTCCACCTCGTCAACCAGGCCGTCTCGGCCGGCGTTTCAGACTGGCGGGCATCGCTGCTACTCTCGTGCGTTGGCATCGGCAGCTTCATGGGTCGAGTCGTCCACAGCTGGTTTCTTACATTGAAACCCATCACGCCCTCCCGATTGTTCACCGTGGCCCTGCTCGTATGCGCACTTACAACGGCGCTGATACCGCACAACACCACGGTTGGGGGTAAGATGGCGTCGGCTACGACTGTTGGGTTGTGCTGTGGCGTTTGTTTCTCGCTGGTAGCCGTTGTACTACGAGAGCTGGTTGGTATCACGTACCTTAGCACTGCGTTCGGGTTCTCTTTGTTCTGTTCTGGCATCGGGTCAACAATGGGAGGATATATCACTGGTAAGTTAACTTTAACAATCATAGACGTCGTTGAAGTTCAAAGTTCAAAATGGCTGCCTTGACATGTTGTTTCCGTGGCGTGGGCCGTATCCGATTAATGGCTGCAGAGCCGTGCCAAAAGGTCCCATTCTTTAACTCTGCCGTTGCAGCCAACGGCCATTAGTCGTAGCGGAAGAGGTTTGATTCGGACGTGGTCGTAGGGCCTTGTCAAACAGGGCAAGTTTGGATGGCAACTTCTTCCTCTTCTTCCGTTTGAGTGCAGCCTTCGTGATTAAAGACAAACGCACTGCCAGACATGTATGTATTGCAGTCACTCTGTATAGACATTCCTTTGATCTGTACACTTTAGGAAAATCCTGCTCTTCATCTGTAAAAAAAAACACTGTGTGGACGTGTGTAAGTCCACGTAGTGTTTCAAGTCCCTACATTATGTGGACCTCTTTTGTTATCAGGTCCACACTTTGTATGTAGCGTTAAAACACCGGGGCGAACCCCCATCTCTTCGCAAAGAGTGTGTTCTGGGGTCTTTTATATGCATTGATATTTTTTATATCAACACAAGGGGACCATACGGCTTTATGTCCCATCCAATAATGGTTAAGTGTCTTGCTTAAGGACACAAGTACCAAGACCGGGTCTCGAACCCACACTCTGCTGAATAGAAACACCAGAGCTCGGTGTTCTCAACCGCTCGGCCACGACACGCCTGACTTATACTATAGACGAAACCAACATCACTGCATAAAAAAGAACACTTTGATAGCACAGTGTTATTTTTCCAACGACGTCATACAATACTCAAGAAAATTATGTGAATGTTGAAATGTGAATGCCTTTTCTTGTTGGTGATTGCTTGGAACTGGTTGCCTGTAATATGCCCATTGGACGTGACCCTAAGTTTGTTAGTCGGGCTTGCATGACGTCACAACATTGCAATTGTAGTAACTAGCGACCAGACAACCGTACAACGTTCTTGACAATCTTTTGTTTGGTTTTACCTAGATATCATTATTAATAAAGACTACAACGTCCGCAATGACAATTTTAGGTTGGTCTTGAACGAATTGGGAATCCGTTAACTGGGCATCGCGAAGGGGGTGCACCCCACTAAATAAACTCCCATAGCATACGGTGCAAATTAATGCCAAATATTAAAAAAAAAATACTTCAAAACATTCTAAGAAGTCTAACAGCTTTTTACAGTAAAGGGAAAATTATCCGTTGTCTCTTGAACTTTTATCCTCTGCTCAATTTGATATGATATGATATGATCCTTCCAAATAAAAACCACTCCTATTCACTAATGTGTAAATTTCCAAACGTCCGAGCATCGTTCTTGAAAAAATGTCACTACAACTCTCGGCAAATAGGACCATTTTTCAGGGCCTATGTCATTCAAAATACCCCAAGTTAGAAGTCAACAACGGTCACAATTGGAGAAAATGTGTACACTGTAGGCCTACCCCTTTTATTTGGCTCTCAAATCTAACTAGTATAGAATGTTTTGAGGGCCTACAAAATATGAATGAGGCCGACGCACTATTTTCTCCCTATTTAGTGGGATGCACTCTGAAGGAGTCAGGCACGTATTGCTTAGATAGTCACAGTCCATTTTATGGTCAAGGAGAGTGCCATGTTCCCCTCAATGGTATTGCTCCAATTGACCATATTGTTGACCGCATGAGGGCGCTTTCATCGGGGAATTGTCTTGCATCACAATTACAGATTCATCTTATTTTAATTGCCTGTACGTAGTTTTCTTGCATCAATGACGAAAGTCATAAACAACAATGAAAACCCCCCAGTTTGTTTACTTGTTTTGCATCACGTGAATTTGGTTCACATAGTACGTCCTCACGCGGTCAAAAATACGGCGAATTTAATACTAGTTTGTTCTTTAATGTTTCGTATTATCATCAGGTGCTTTAAGGGACGCAACGGGAAGTTATGACGTACCGTTTTATCTTATCAGCGGATTCTTCGCCGTAGCTGCTCTTTCTTCTCTCGTGCAGTCATTTGTTTACTGGCACCAACAGTATAAACACAGCCGCCTACCAGGCCCAGGTGCCACGCCCCTTTGAGGGTTCGTACATTACGAGTGATACAGTCATTTATGTTTTCAGGACATAAGAACTTCCTACCAGGCTCCGGTGCCACGCCCATTTGAGGGTTCGCACATTACGAGTGATACAGTCATTAATGTTTTCAGGACATAAGAGCTTCCTACCAGGCCCCGGCGCCACTCCCCTTTGAGGGTTTGTACATTACGGGTCAAATTCAGGGCAAAAGAACATCTTCCTTTTATTAGGGCCTGTTCCTTACCCAGCTATTGCCTTATTTAGAGAGAATCGTTAGACCCGGTGAGCAGTATGCATTTATGCACAAGCGCCATCTTACAAATTATACCGCAATGCATCTTGGGAAATAAAAATTCAAATCAAGCTGCCAATATGGACGCCATGCTGTAGTTTACATGTAACAATGCCATGTTTTATAGTTGTGTGTGCCGCATTGCTTCATTACTTGATGGTTACCGGTTGTTGTTGCTGCAAAGGTACATCTGGCACGATCCGGCCAGGCGCTCCAGCCAGGTAGGCTCTCTGGCGTTACTTATGAGCCTCGAAGTGTGCCGTCAGATGTTCAGGCTAGCCGATTTATATAGCTTCTCAAAAGGGTGTGTGCAGAACATTGGTAAGGTTGAAATACATGTACGCAACTGGGTGAGAAGCACAGACTGCAGCTGATCGGATAGAACAAACTATTTTAAGAAAGGATTCCCCTCGAAGTAATGGCTTGGATACTTTTTCACATAAAAACATTTGAATCTGAGATTTTCTGAGGGTTGGTGTTCGTTCGCATGCTGCGGCCGAGATGTGCTTGGCACCCGCTGTCACCTTGCTAAACTTGGGTGGATGCGACGTTAGTGTGAAAATACCGCGACAGGTTTTTTTTTCTGTTTTCTCAGCAAGTACCGGACACTGTAGTCAGCTGAAACTTTCACAACTGACTTTTGTTGTACTTTTCTTTATAATTATTTTGCCTATAAATCAGCATTCTAGGGCCTACGTTTACAAACCAATCTATGACCCCCTTTAACGATGAAACTCTTTGACCAGTTGGCAACTTGAAAGAAGCAATGCCGAAGTGAACTTTGTGGCGTGTCGTGTTCGAGTGGTCAATAGTTCACTGGACCCAAGCTCTGGTGTTGTCAACAGCAGAGTGTGGGGCACTTGTGCCCTTTAGCAAGGCACTTACCATAATTGCTTGTTTAAAAAGTTGGGAAGGTAGTGCATCCTGCTCTACCAGCCAGGTTCCTAGTGGATGATACCCATGCCTACATCCTTACGGACTGTGAGGGGGTAACCCTGTTTCAGCACCTGAAGTAGGTGGCAACGTGCCCCTGGTGGCAGTTGATTTGGTCGACAGCCCAAATCGGTTTAGTGTAGCCCCCTCGATTCACTACGCGAAAGTAGTACTTTTTGCCGATTTCCTATCTCCCCCAGGTAGTAGTTAATAAGCAGGACATTTCGTTTCAGAACTAAGTACGGTAGTCTCCCGAAATCCGAAATCTACTCCGCGGCAGTAGAATAAAAAGCAAGACAAGTTCTCAAAGAACAAATCTACACAGCAAAGTAGATATATACACATGGTGTTACCGCAAACTAAAATTAATAATTAAATAAAGAGTTGGTTATTACATAATTATGTACATTTTATATTGTCTTTTATTATGACTTATTATGAATAATACAAAATATGGTAACGAAAGCTGAGAGCAATAATAAGAAATCTATATAAATTATGTATAGATAATACGGCTTTCCTTAGATTTATCTTTGAAGTAACATCTATAGAAAACATCTTGAAATGTATGCAGTTTATAAAATATAGTTTGCATTCGGGTAACTTGTTCAGGTGGGTGTAAATTACTGATATACGTGTGTAGAAAATTCACAAAAATATGTGCATAATAGACGAGTAATTGTTGTTTGCCTTAAAGGGTCTGTATACGTTTGGTAATTACTAATATAACATTAATAGCAATAGAAACTTACTTGGTAATATGTACAGCAGCTTCTGATAGTACGCAGCATTTTGATAAACATTTCACTTTGAAGTAATGTGGTTATGGAAAAAGATATAAGTTTGTATCCAAAACAATTTGAATCTGAGAAGCGTTTCTATCAGAAACATTTCTCAGATTGTGTATTTCAATTATAGATCATTCTTCCTGCGTGGACATAACCGCTACAGATTTTCGGCAATCTCAAAAACGCTACCAGCTTTTGAAATTAAATTTCCCCAGGTTAGTTTTATGATCTACAACTATGCAGGATTGAAGATGTTACTTCAGATGGAGTCGTTTCTCAGAATGTTTTATACTATCAACAGCTCTCTGTTGCTCGTTACCAAGTCAGTTTTTATGCTTATATATATTTTGAGTAATTACCAAACGTGTACGGTGCCTTTAAGTACATTATGTAAGTAATTTGAATACTTCTTAAAATACTTCTCAAATTATATATTCACGAGGCACCTCATTGGTTAAATAACAATTACATTAAATTACGAAGACTGTTGTGTTTTTCCTGATGCTGTTATCATTAAAAAAAGTAATTGATAAATTCTCAAGGCTTTGCAAGTCACATGTTTTAGTTTGCGCAAAAATAGTTGTGCAAAGACAAATTATAAACTTGCATATCTCTTTCACAAACAATGCAAACAATAAAGCGCTAATATTCATATTCTACAGAAGACAAAAACCAACTTCAGAAAAGTATTTTACAAGTTTCAGCCTATTCAAAAAAGATGAAAACTCAAGCATATAATATTTTATATTTTAGTTTGTCATTTTTAGATGGATCGATATTCGTTTTACCGAAAATTTTGCCTCCAATTGCACTTTTGTTAAATATGTACACCAATGCCAAGAACATAAATTAGTAATGTAGGGCAGAGCCGTGTATTGAGAGAGTTGCGACATGGAGGGACCAGCTTTCTCCGGTCACGTGGTTGCTGGACGCCATTTTGTTCCAAATGCAGCACAACCCAATGGGCAGACTAGTCTGGCACCCTGTATTCGCCAATGCATTTTTTTGAGACAAAATGGCTTCTAATCGCAAGTTGTCGCAACTCTCTCAATACACAGCTCTGGTATAGGGAACCCAAGTGCGCCCTCAGTGTTCAAGTGTCTGATCCAACTTTGCGATTAGCATAATTTATAGTAACAAGTTAAGTTTTGGGTCCTTTGGCGACCTTTTGGGCTCACTCTATTTTCCATTTTAGCTTTTTAGCAAGAGACAGAGAGCACATTTCTCTCTATTCAATTTGGAGCATGGCTCTGGCCATGCTCCAAATAATACTTATCTGGGAGGGATAAGCTCCTAAAGCTACCTATCTGCGAGTATAATAATAATAATAATAACTAGACAAAGTGATTGTAACTAACAATCACAGAGCTGTTCCGTGTTTTACTGTTTGTTTACTACACATGAATTAAGTAACTTAGTTTCTGCTTCGACAGTAACAACAAAATATGACATGTGGCTCAGAAGAGATGATTTTTTTCCGAAGTTCAATGTTTAATGCTCAAAGGATCTTTAACTGAAAAGAAATTGAAAATCGGTTGCGTAGGTCTTGAGATATGGTCCCACTTCCAACCGGTTGAAAAAAAAAAAAAAATAGGCAGTAAGTAAAGTTCAATCAATCTTCAATGCTCAAGGTCTATAACTGAAAAGAAATTGTAAATCGGGTGTGTACTTCTTGAGATCTGGTCCCACTTCCGGTTGACCCGGAAGTAAAGGTCAACATAGGGTCACGGTGACCCAAGTTCAATCTTCAATGCTCAAAGGGTCTATAACTGAAAAGAAATTCAAAATCGGGTGTGTACTTCTTGAGATCTGGTCCCACTTCCGGTTGGCCCGGAAGTAAAGGTCATCATGGGGTCACGGTGACCCAAGTTCAATTTTAAATGCTCAAAGGGTCTATAACTGAAAAGAAATTCAAAATCGGGTGTGTATTTTTTGATATATGGTCCCACTTCCGGTTGACCCGGAAGTAAGGGTCATCAAGGGGTCACGGTAACTGAAGTTCAATTTTTAATGCTCTAAGGATCGATAACTGAAAAGAAATTGAAAATTGGCTGTGTAGTTCTTGAAATATAGTCTCACTTCCGGTTGACCCGGAAGTAAAGGTCAACCCGGGGTCACCCTAACCGAAATCCATTCTCTGACGCTCAATGGATCTACAACTGAAAATAAATTGAAAATCGGTTGTGTAGTTCTTGAGATATGGTCCCACTTCCGGTTGACCCGGAAGGAAAGGTCAACATGGGGTCACTGTAACCCAAGGCTATTCTCCAATGCCCAAGGAGTCTATAACTGAAAAAAGTTTGAAAATCGGCCGTGTACTTCTTGAGATATGGTGTTGCAAATATTAACTCATTAAAGCTTTTAATTACCGTAATTTGACACCTGATGACGTCACAGTAAAAAAATGTGTTTATCATACTAATAAATTTCATAAAGAACACGATGGTAAAAAAAAAAATCAATTTAATGCATTTTCACGAAAACCCTAAACCTACGTAGAAGTTACATGTGTTACTCATGTACAAATCGAATGGGCTGTGCATAAAGCAATGGGTCCTCTACCCGGTTAGGAATCGAATATCAAAGAAATCTCCAACGCCTTGCCGTGATTGCGCAATCAAAATGGCTAACCATGGTGTCCGATTTGTCGCCTAATCGTTCTTTATCGTAAAAAAGATTGTACTTTGATTAGTTTGAGTGACCAGGAACATCTCTTAATAAAAGCAATTAACTTTTCAAAACAGTTTATGTAATTTGGAAACTAATTAGTAATTTTAGTTGAAAATATCGTGTTTTTGACTGTCAAAACATTCACACTTTAGCGCCATGTGTTTTGTGCACAGATAGAAAACGCGCAAAAAAGTGACGTCATGATGACGTGACGGAGAATGTTAGACCAGAATTCACATCTACAATACAAGACAAGTCCTTAGCTGACAAAAGTTTGAGGATCGGATGTATACTTCTAGAGATATGGTGCATACAAGATTGGCTAATTAAATATTCACACCGCTGTAACATGAATAATTAATTAAGAATTTTAATCTAATTACATCTAAAATTTAAGTCAGGGCATAAGCTTTAATATGGTATATGATTCGTCTACTTTTGATCTTTTTAAGAGGAAGATATGGCTTTGGAAAGAGACAAGGTTAAGTCAATACGATTTTAGGGAAAGAAAGAATAATAATAAAAAAAAATAAAAATCTCGACGATTACAATAGCTGTTCCCGACTACCACGTCGGAACAGCTAATAATGCAGTTCTTATATAGCGCTTTATACTCCCGAAGGGTGTCTCAAAGCGCTCAGTATTTTTCCTACAAGGTAAGTGGAGTTACGTGAAGTATGAGACCTATTCCTTTGCATAGCACCATGTAATGGTTTACAAGGTGCTGTGGCGCAATATGCAGCCAATCAAACCAGGAAACCGGGGCGAACCCCTTCTCTTTACGATAAGTGCACTGGGTTCTTTTACGTGCATTACACAACACACGGGACCTACGGCTTAACGTCCCATCCGAAGGACGAAGCATGTGGTTAAGTGTCTTGCTTAAGGACACATGTGTCACGACTGGGATTCGAACCCACATTCTGCTGATCAGAAACACCAGAGCTTGAGTTCGGTGTTCTTATCCGCTCGGCCACGACACGCCACAGTATTGTTTTGTATTCAAATCCTCTTTAAATTCCAGAAATATTGTCATTTTTCGGGCTGATTTATTCATTGTAAACTTGTGTGTGGCCAGCCTCGTGTTGTGAACTTGTGTTGACCTTTCGCCCTTAGTGATAGTGCTGTGCTACAGTATTGTGTATTGTGTGCTATAGTAATGGAGGATTTAAATCAGTGCGTGAGATTATTTTATATTTTTGACGTCATATGGATTCTGCTTTTGGTTTATTCTGATGAATGCTCGTCCTTTTTGACCAGAGGGCCGGCCTCCTTCCCGTGCCTCCACAAACAGTAACTACCAAATTATTGTCAATGCTGTTGTTGTCAGTTGTCATGGATTAATGTTCGACTTTGTCTTGTATTCACCGCGACAAATTTAAATTAAACTAGACTTTCAGTTTTTGTCATGTGACAAAAACAAGGTGTTCGTGGGGAGTGATTGAATGAATAAACATTCTACCTTATCAATCCAATGCCTGGTCCAGGAGTTATGAATTTTTCTAAAAATTTAACATCAACTTCCGGTTTGGACCGGAAGTCAAGGTCAAATAGGGGTCACATTATGTGTAGCGCATTTAGTTTATGAAGACGTTTTAGATGATGTATGGATTGTAAACCTCAAACGATTTGTTGAAACATTAACTTTTACTTTCCGGTTCGAACCGGAAGTCAAGGTCAAATGAGGTCACAGTGTGTAGCGTTTCTTAAATCTTTGGAGCCCTTTCTGATGATGTATAGATGATAAAAATCCAATGTGTGGTTCAGGAGTTCTGATTTTTTCAAATATTAAATTTCATCTTCCGGTTTGAACAGGAAGTAAAGGTCACTTGGGGTCACATTCTGTATATCGTTTGTTAAGTTGTTACATACTTGTCCGATGGTGTATAGATTGTAAAAATCCATCGTGTGGTTCAGGAATTATGAATTTTGAAACATTAAATTTCAACTTCCGCTTTGAACCGGAAGTCAGGGTCAAACGGGGTCACAATAAGTGTAGCGTATGTTAGGTTTTACAAAGACCTTTCAGATGATGTATAGATTGTAAAAATCCAATGTGTGGTTCAGGAGTTACGAATTTTTCAAGTATTACATGGATTATCTTCATGCCGGGGTGCGCAATATACAAGGTAACAGCGATGCTATTTAATGTATTCCTACATGTAGTTGATGTAAACTGAACTACACGCACAATGTACGTGTATCTGTACACGTGTTATTACACCATCTTGCGTTATCAAATTGGGTCAACACAAACGTGCGCTTTAATGCCGGTGGTCATAAGACAAGATGTAAATGTCAAAATGTTGTTATTTCTGTGCAAAAGTTTGAGCTGGCTCAACGTTCTACAACCTGATGCAGAAATTATGCTGAAAAGATAAGTAGTTTTTGAGATACGAAATTTATATAATTTTAAATTTCCGGGTTGAACCGGAAGTCAAGGTCAAATGGGGTCACTTTCTGTGTAGCGTTTGTTGGACCTTTAACGAACTTTCCGATGATGTATAGATTGTAAAAATCCAACATGTCGTTCATGAGTTATGATTTTTTTTCAAATATTAAACTTTGATTGAATGTAATTCAATACCTGATGACGTCATCATGACATCATCAAGTTTGTGTCGTCTTGATATTTAGGTTCAAATGTCTGATGAGTTTCAATGTACAATTCAATTTCAATCTTGAGTTATGTCGTAGATAAGCCCGAAAATGATGTTTTTCAAGAAAAAAACCAAAGGCAAACGTTGACCTAGGGCATGACCTTGAAGAAAAGGTCATACGATTTTGACGTTAACTTTTGAAATGTAGCCCCAGTCTTGATCTATCACATGCCCAATTATGAACATTATAGCTTTCATATTCAATGAGATACAGCAAATACCAAATGGTCATTTTTCAACTTTAAAAACGTTGTAATTCGACACCTGATGACGTCATCATGACGTCATGACAATTGTGCCGTCCTCATATTGAGGTTCAATTGTCTGATGAGTTTCAAGGTTCAATTCAGTTTCAATGTTGAGTTATGCTGTAGAGAAGAGTTCTAGGGAAGAAGAAGATGGAGAAGAAAAAAAAAAGAAAAAAACGGAACAATAACAAGAGGTGTTCGTGCTCATATTGCACGAACACCTAACAAGTTTACACTGTGGCCGCAGTCTTTCTGCCTTGCTCTTCTATGGTCCCCGGTTCGATTCCTACCGCAAACCAGGGCCTTGTATCTTCACGTATGGGGTTCTACTCTCTCCCAACGTGTTGTTTTTCCTGTATGAAATTTTCTTCCCACTTCTACATCTTTTCCCCATCGTTTTTGATTTTTCAGGTTCAAAGAAAAATCCCGTACAAAATGCATTTTCGTTCCTGCCCGTTGGAATACCAACATAACAACTCTGTACGGCGAGCAAGTTTCTTTCATCAACCCATTCAAAGTATAGTTTCACAGCTTTGGACGTTGCTAAATAACATCTACAAAGGAAAGGAACTTGCCTAAAGTTATAGTCAGCCTCGACTTGTATAGACGATGTGACCTCTGACGTCATTCGAAAACCATAACATGATGCGCGCGCATGTCGCCGGGCAAAACCTTTGTGTACTTGACAGCCAGCTATAAAGGACACGCAATGTTACCATGAGTACGCGTCTTCTTGCCCGGCGGAAACGAGTGTTTTGTCAACAGAGGGCGGTTTGAATGTAAACAGAGGTCACATCGTCTATACCATGCCCAATATGGGGCAGAGGGTATCCCCCAATGTTCCCATACTTGAACGCACTATTTTCCTCTTATCCAGTACCCCCCTAAAATCCTCTAAAGAATTCCTGAGATTCCAGGGTACCACCATGCCCCATATCAAGCACCAAAATGTCGACTTGAGCACGTGTACTTACATAGGCGAAAACATAGCATCTTTGGTTTTATACACGGAGTGTTTTTTCCCATGATTTGCATGGTTCCTTGTTAGATAGGTATAAGATCATCCTATGAGGAAAAGGAACCAGCCTATTAAACATTCAGCCTCGGTTTAGACACACACACAATTGCATAGGGGACGAACAACATAACTGTGGTCAAGTCAGGAATTTCGCACAATTCAAAGGCAGTTTATTTGACTAGAAAGCTCCCTGCTCCCGGATAAGTTGTGCAATATTTTGTGTTTGTGTAGAATCAAAACATAAAACAGCCGCATGCACTCAAACCACTGTTTCCTTGGCGGACTGCTCCAACTTGAAATCCGCGTGCAAGTCCTCGACGGATGATCGTTTCTTCTCGAAGAAGCAGTCAAGTATGAAAACCGCCACCCCAAGAATGAAGATGAAGCCCAGAAAGCAGTAAGCCAGGACGTAGCTTCCGGTGACGTCACGAATAAAACCTTCAAAACAAGAACAACAACGATAAATTTGACTGCATAATAAGCGACCTTATTCAATATTTGCCAATGATAAGCTCGGAGTTTATAATATTTAAATGGCAAAGTCAAGGATGTTCATACTTGGCAAGAACCTATTGATGACATAATTTTAAAGGGACAGGTTGCCTTGGATTGGGCGATTTGGGCTGCCTTGGATTGGGCGATTTGGGCTGTAAAAAGCATTTGTAAGCGGTCAATATGAAAAGGATATGACAGGCAAGATGTTTTACTTCGTTAGCTAACACGGTCCGCCATTTTGTAGAACCAAATTTTTAACTCCACAAAATGGCGGGCGGACCGTGTTAGTTCACTAAGTCAAAGGAGAACCGCACAATTTCGAGGCATGCTTGTGTGGATCATTATATTCTACCTCTAAAACATCTTTCCAACCATATTCATTTCATAACAAACGCGTTCAAATGCTTTGTATAGCCCCAAATCGCCCAATTTGAAAGTGACAGCATTTCGGAATATCTTAATTTTATGGTGTCATTTAATGAGTAAACTATATCGGGATCTAAACAAGTTGCATATGGGGTTACACCCCTACATTCCGACACCCCTATGTTCCGACAACCCTGGTGTATTTTCCTATTCGTAACCCTAACCCTAACCCTAACCCTAACCCTAACCCTAACCCTAACCCTAACCCTAACCCTAACCCTAACCCTAACCCTAACCCTTACCCTATGCAAATCATGAAGGGGTTGTCGGAACATAGGGGTGTCGGAATATAGGGGTGTCGGAATATAGAGCAGTCACCGTTGCATAGCACTTCCAGAGCCATAATACTTTGTCTTATATAAGTTTAAAATAAATAATTACACGACTATACTTGGGTTCGTATAACATCAGTTTACCTATAACAAACCCCCCGGCAAGCGACCCAACCCCCTCAAACACCATTCCGTAACCATACGCAAGATGTAGTCGGGACTGCCCCACGACACTCCTAAGAAGAACCTGCTGCAGGGGTAGATACCAGCCGCTCCCGAGACCAGCAAAGAATGCTCCAGCGAAAACTCCGGGGAAGGTGTCTCCGACCGCGACGAGAGCCGATGCGCCCCCGGAAATGACCAGGGACAAGGCGTTGACTGTTCGCGGTGAGAGGATTTTACGGTCTATAATCCATCCGTGGGTAATTCGGCCAGTTAGACTGCCTGCGCCTGCAAAAACAAATTAGGGTATTGAACCAATTTCAGTCCAATAATTATCCGCAAAATAGGTTGACATGATATTCTTAAAGGTATCGTACACGTTTGGTAATGACTCAAAACAAATATTAGCATAAAAACTTACTTGGCAACGGAGAGCTGTTGGTAGTATAAAACATTGTAGGAAACATCTCCCTCTGAAGTAACGTAGTTTTTTGAGAAAGAGGTAATTTCTCACTAAAATAATAAAAACTTCCTTGCAAAAAAGTTTTTATTCCTATCTGAAAGCACACAAATTTGTACAACAGGGGTGTTTTTTCTTTCAACATTTTCTTGCAACTTCGATGACCAAATTTTCACAGGCTTGTTACTTTATGCATATGTTGGGATACACCAAGTGAGAACACTGGTCTTTGACAATTTCCGAACGTGTTCAGTGCCTTGAAAGGGACACATTGCCTTGGATTTGGCACTTTGGGCTATAAAATGCGTTTGCTATGAAATGAATATGATTGGAAAGATGTTTTAAAAGAAGAATATAATGATCCGCACAATGTGCCTCGAAATTGTGTGGTTTTCCTTTCACTTCGTGAACTAACACGTTCCGCCATGTTGTGGAGTCAAACAGATTCTGTCCCCTCACGGCGAACTGTGTACAAACCTCTTCTTCTGATAGCGCCCTCTTTTGAATCATCCTCCTTCAGCCCATGTTATTTCCTTTCATGGGGGACAGATTCTCCGGGCACAGATTTCCTAGGACACCGGTACTGGCCCAGTACCGTCATGTTTGCTGGGAAACCGACTTGAAATACGCCTAACAAATTAACTTTGAAAACAAGCATTTTGCAGGGAACCAGTTAAACTTGCAATTAAAACAGCTCAGAGAACCAGTTAAGAAGAACATACCAAAGATGGACAGAGCCCACGTGGCCTGGCCTTCCGTCACGCCAATCTCATTACCCCTCGCGACGATATGAGCGAAGAATCCGCCATAGCCGAAGGTCTCGAAGAGAAACACTGCGTAGATGAAGACCAACGACGTCGACACACCGCCACACTTCATCTGGAACAGTCTCCGGAGACGCTTCCCACGACGGCCCCCGTCCAGGAATCGGTCTTCCTTCGCGACGAATCTAGCCAGAGTTTCTTCACTGGTGAACTGCGTCTGCACACCGACTTCTGTTAGATGTACGATCGAGTCAACAGATGATGTGGACCCGGATGTATCATCGGAGACGGTGTTCGAATCATCAACGAGTTCGTCAGAAAAATCAGTCTGAGCAACTGCGTCTGCATGACAGCCAGGTAGCATCTCTCCCGGAACAGCCGTCGGGTCAAAGGTTTCGTCGGTGAATTTAGTCTGATCGCTTTTATCTAAAATGGAAACGGACACGCGACTGTTTGAGACTCGAACCGTCTGTTTCTTTACAAACACTTCTTCTGCTTTGCTGTCAATGTCTTTTTTCTTCTCTCTCAGCCGTTCAAGTTGCCCTTGGTTGTTGCGGGCGCGATCGCGAGGCACCCGCACAGGTCTGTACAGAGATGCCGCCACTGATATGTGCAGAGTGAGGGCGCCCTGTATGAGCATACAACCGCGCCAACCGTACGTTTCTATCAGCGATTGGAGAATTGGCGGGAAAATCATTATGCCGATCCCCTGCCCTGTGTATGCAAAACAGTTCGCCAAGGCGTAACGTCTGTTGAAGTATTGACCAACCACGACCGTTGCTGAGAGGTGGGTCAATGAGCCGCCAAAACCTGCATAAACAAATCAAAGGTGAAGAAATAATTTATATGAACAAATTAAGTAATAAACCGCAAGGAAAACTGACTGGGTTAGTTTTTAAATAATTTAAGATTGAAAAAATAAACATTGACGAGAGCGGGATTTGAACCAACGACCTCCGGTTTAACGTGCCGGTGCTCTATCAACTGAGCTATCTAGCCCTATTTTGGCGGTCTCCATATTTCATCAAGATTTTTGTTCAGGGGTGCCAGTCAGAAGCCATACAACTGTTAAATGCAGTGTAGCCAGGGGGTGTGATCCCTTAGTATAAGGGTCTAATTAAAAGCCATCTTCAAAAATAGCATGTTATAGGATGTTATAACCATGATTTAACTCCAATTCATATTCATTTCACGTTTGTTCGGATATCACGTCCGCATTCACATTCAGACCCATGGTAGTCTGGATTGGCGACGCTGTTTTTTGTACTAGCCACCAATAGAAGGCGCTACATTGACTGTTTGGGAGGCTGACTCAGAAGGACTGGGCAAGTCTATAAATCTGGATCGAAACAGCGTCTTGACGATTTTGTATTTGCTGCCCGGAAAAAACAGGCAGATCAAAACGAGGCTAATTTGCATCATGCGTTCAGCGACAGATATTGTGTATGGTACCTAGACGTAGGTAATGTTAGTATGCCTCGAGGTAATGGCTTTGAGAAATACTGCTGTGAATGATGGTTTGAACCAGCGTTAGAATTTGCGAGAATTAAATTGGGCCTTGAAGAGTTAGTCATCAAACCACCGCAGTTCGTAATTTTGTGGAAGGCTGGATTTGGGAGAAGTGTTATTTTTCAAGCAGCTACGTACTAAATAATATATCGGGAATGTACTGAGTATACAGTGCTTAACACACACCGTGTAGGGTAAAAACAAAAATTATATAAATAATATATCGTTAAAGACTTTTTGAATGGATTGTACGGAAACCCCGATCAAGGTGACACCGTGAAGGAGAAGCCTCTTGTGATTGTACATAAAGTATCACCACAGCCTTGCTATATAAACTATCATTATCAAGCACCCACCATTCCTCACATGGTACATAGTACGGAAGACAGGGGAACAGTCTGATCACAGCCTGCTCACCGTTGTGCGCGTGCGTGAATATTCAAATCGAAGAAAAAAAAAGTGGGCGGGGTCTCGGTCCAAAAGCGTCAAGACGTTCGTTTTGATCCAGATGTTCGTGTGATACAGATATCTCTTCTCCAGTAATTCGTGTTGCGGACAGTAATTCGTGTTGCGATATCGCACCACGTTACACAAAATGACGACGCCGATCAAGACTACACCAATGGCTGCTGGGGCCGATTTTACTATACACTTAAATTAATGTATTAATTTTACATCAACAAATCGTCCTTTCCGATTTAATAATGTTCCACGGCTCAACATTTTCGGCGACAATTTGACGACTATTTTGGGCTTTTAGAAATTAATTCTTCTTTGCAAATTATGCCCAATTGGGCCTTTTAATGGGGGTAAAAACTGTAACAAGCTGTTTCCCTCTATAAGTTCGACATTAAAAGTATATCAGACGGAAATTATTAACGACAATAATTTGTATAAATTGTGCTGGTAAGCTTAGAAAAGTAATGATATTCCATTTTTTACGATGACAACTCTTCAGGATTATTTCAAGCGACTCGTCATTTTGACAGTGTCAGACTTTTACTGAAAAACTCTCATTCTCATACATAAATTTAACCAGTATTTATCTAACTTTTGTCAACGTTACAACGTATTTACAAAGTTTTATAAAAATCAATAAATTACAAGTTGAATTTGATTTCATGTGGACTTTTTTTTTAAATGAATGCCTAGAATTTTAACATTGATATGGTCCTCCTGTTGTTATTTTTGATGCACACAAATATGAAACTTATTTACATTTAAACTGCAATATTTTGTTATCGAACCGCGCGGCAACAAAATCTTGACATGTAAGCCTTGGCCTACCACGTCCACCACGCGACGACGGATGATTTTCTTGTCGGGTTATGTCAAAGGTCACTACTTTTAGCCTCGAACAAAACGTTTATTTTCCTAGTGAAATTTATTTTTTAGTGAAACGCAAAATCAGCGACGTCGCAAGAGCGATGGATTTGCGGTTTGCGATCTCATCACAAGTGTGATGGCGATGGTCGTAAACGGGGACTTTAGTAAAATCGGCCCCTGGGCCAACCTCGTCCCCAAGGTGTGTCGAGCAGTACGAGGTTGACCGCTCTCTCACCCTGGTATCGAATCATTTGCATATCCAAAAAATTTGGATACGTATGCAAATTAGAATAGTCTGGCTGTGAACATGGTGAATACTGAATGAGTACAACTGAACATGTTTACGTTAGACTTTTGTACACCAGTCGTTGTCCAATCAGGGTCCAAGTAAGGAGTTTCCCTCCCAGGGTTTAGTATTGTAAACATGGTTGGAAATAAAGTAAACCATGGGGACGAGGTTGCCCCTGGGCCTATTAATATTCATAAACCTGTTATTGCACTGTGACTGGGTCCCTGCTCATAACTAATTACATTCCAAACAACGTTACGATGCCATCTTATTACCTGCTACGACGTCCGCAAATATAAAAAGCTGGATGACGGAGCTGGCAAACATCCCGCCGACGAACCCGGCGCACATGATAGCGCCCCCTATCATCGCCGTGGCTCTACATCCGAAATGCTTCATTGTATGTCCAGCAATTGGTGCTGTGTGTGAGAATATAAAGAAGACAAATTGGATTACATAATAATACGTAATAATACATCGTTGGCTGAGGACTATAAGGTCATTAGTGCAGTTTGTATGGATTTCATAAAATTGCTTTTATACATTTTAGAGCTCCTGGTAGAAACCAAGTATATTGATCAAGAGTGGTCTCCTTAGTATTTTTGTTTGGTAACAAATTCTAAGTAAAACATTTATTTTGTTGATTTTGATTGATTGTTTTCAACCTTTTGATCATTTACGGATGTGAAAGTGTAGTTAATAAGGCAAAAAAACAACATGTTTAGCGTCCTGCCTTTTTGAAAAAAGGAAGGAGGAGGGCCTTTTTTTGTTTTTTCCCCCTTTTTTTCTTCAAATGGCCGTCCGATTTTTCGAGACAACTGGCCAGGTTATTTTTCAGGATGGTTGCCAGTTTTTTTTCGGTGTGCTTTTTTCGGTGTTCTAAGTCAAAAACACGATCTTATTTATTTTAAAAAAAATCCTCAGGGATAGTTAAAAATGTATCATTTTTTCTTAAAAAAAATAAAAGAAAAAGGAGGCGGCCTCTAAAAAGGAAGCGGGCGGTGACGCTAAACATGTTTTTATTTTTTTTTATTTGGCCTAATCTTATAGCACTGAGCTGACGACATGACATTCCTGCAATGCTTAGTGAGCACAACATTGTCAATTCACAACAAGAACTTGTTTTTCAACCTTGGACTTGGAGAGCTTGCTTTCTGAGCACCGGTCAGCATTGTCTCGCAACCTTGGGTGAAGCTTTGAAGCACACACAAACGTATGGTGTGAAAACCGGAACTGGCTAAAACCCAATTCCATGTAGTTACTCCCAATCCCCAACCAACCATGTACATGTATTGTCATCATGCAATACGTGTACTGTACATGCATATGTGTACGGTCTGTCGATCCATCGGTAGGCCTACTTAATTAGGGATCGACTAACAAGTCTTAATCATCTTTGAAGTCGGGCAGAGAGTATTACTTTATTAATACCCCCCCCCGCTTCCCCAAAAGTTATAGTACCAACAATTGTTAACATTAACTTTTTTGTGAGTGTTAGTATCAATGTACAAGTCCCACTGCTCCCCCACCCTCCCCCACACACAAATCCCAACTTAACCGATTTGGGCTGTCGACCCAAATCAACTGTCACCAGGGGCACGTTGCCATCACCTACTCCTGTGGGCTGAAACAGGGTTACCCCCTTCACAGTCCGTAAGGTGTAGGCATGGGTATCGTCCACTAGGAGCCTGGCTGGCAGAGCAAAATGCACTATCTTCCCAACATGGTCAAGTTCCTTGTGTCATGATCGGGATTCGAACCCACACTCTGCTGCTGACAACACCAGAGCCAAGGTCCGGTGAACCACCTCCATGGTTCATATAGATTTTTATTTATATATTATATATACATATAAACTGCTCACAAAAAGTTAGGAAACTTTTTTTAATCAAGTATATTTTTATTATTTATTACCCTCTTTGTATATGTTATATACCAATGCAAAGCTGAAGTGTTCCTCTTTAAAATGATACCACATTTGCAATGATTACATGTTGCTGAATTTGGCTACATGAATGACAATGAGGCAAAGTCACAAATCAAATGTGCCAAAATTATCGCATGTTTGAATTACAGTGTCAATTTGTTTGTTCACACAGCAACACAAAATTGCTAATTTTGGCACATTTGATTTGTGACTTTGTCTCATTCTCATTAATGTGGCCAAGTCTAGCAACATGTCATCATTGCACATTAATTTGGTATCATTTTAAAGGCTCCTGATATGCAACATAATACAAGAGGGTAATAAGTAACAAAAATATACATGATTAAAAAAAGTTTCCTAACTTTTTGTGAGCAGTTTATATTTTTTTTCTCCGGGGAGGAGAGTGTGGCTCGTGTTGGGGTTTGCGGTTTTTATCCCCCACTGTTAACAGCTTTGGGGAGGTGTCTCTTTTCTTGCTGTGTATACGGCCGGCCACTGGGGCATTTATTTTTATCTTTATTTATATTTCTGTGCCCCCCAGATGTGGGGGCAACAGATCTACGGATCATAGTATGTATTTGCGTTTAGTGTCCCTCGCCCATCTCGGGTATATTGTCTTGTATTTTGTTTTGTACTGCCATGGCAAATAGAATAAAAATAATAATAATAATAATGCTTCGTCTTATCATAGAGCAAGGTCACGTGATCGAAACCTCATTTCCTCTCAAATTAAAGAATCTTATCTTTTGTTATGCATGAAATCAACTAATTTCCTAAAAGGTGGACTGGGTATAGTTGCTATGAGTCACCCGTAAAGCACGATACGCAGAGCGAGGTGACCTGTTGAAAAAACAAGTGTTGTTCTTCGACAGGCTTTGTTGTTTGTTGTTCTTCATCTTGTTTTTTTTAAAGGCGTTATTACAAAAGGAAGCTACGCGTGGGAGGCCACCAACTGCACTCCATGCAGAAGGAACACTACGCATGCGCGAGAGACCTATTGTTATGGTTACAGTGTCTTGTTTCCCTCCGACCATTTCCGCCCAGTCCATGCTCCAAGTGCAGTGTGAACATTTTTTAGTGACGGTTTTTTCTTCCCAGGAGAAAAGCCTGGCCCTGGAATTTGCATGTAAATCACCTCATCGTGTGACCATGGAGGTCTATTTTCTTCCTCCATGGTGTGACACGCAGGCCCTCAATGCAACAAACTGTTTTGCCTGCATGCCGGTGTTATCTCCAGTTTCAATCACCACACTGGGAAACCAGTTTCCGTAAAGCCAACGGCCATTATTAGAACACCATAGCGGCCGATTTCACTAAAGGCTTTTCGATCATCGCAAACCCCAACCTCGTCCCCATGGTTTACTTTATTTCCAACCATGTTTACAATAGTAAACCCTGGGAGGGAAACTCCTTACTTGGACCCTGATTGGACAACGACTGGTGTACAAAGTATTCACCATTCCAGCCAGACTAATCTAATTTGCATACGTATCCAAAAAATTTGGATACGCAAATGATCCAATGCCAGGGTTAGAGAGCGGTCAACCTCGTACTGCTCGACACACCCTGGGGACGAGGTTGCGCCAACCCCGAAACCAATCGCTTAAAACCGATCGCTTAAAGGAACATTACAGAATTGGTTTTTGCTAACAAAACAGTTAAGCACTTTATATAATCCACCATATACATAAACTGACAAACCTGTAGAAGTTTGAGATCAATCGGCCATCTGGGTCACGAGAAAATAGTGAAAAACCGATTACACATTTGCATGTGTTATACAATGCATGAATAAAACGCTCATGAGCGATAAACTCCAATCGGAAATTAGTTTAATTTATTTATTTCTCATCAAATATGGCATTTCAGACAGAAATATTTCTAGGGATGTTTTCTACTATCATCATCATTAGACCGTGTAAGTTTTATGTAAATCTGTGATCTTAAAGAAAATTTTAATTACCAGTTCTGTAACGTTCCTTTAACTGAACAAGCTGTTTCCCCCTAAGTTTGGCATTGAAAGTATATATCAGACGGAAATTAATTAGGCCTACGTAAATAATGTGTAGCTTAGAAAAGGTAATGGTATTCCATTTTTATGATGACAACTCTTTAGGGTTATTTCAAAATACTCGTCAGTTTGACAGTGTCGGACATTTACATATGTCAGAAAGAAAAACTCTCATTCTCATACATAAATTTAACCAGAATTTAACAAACTTTTGTCAGATTTTCATCAATCTCAACGTTACAACGTGGGCAATGCATGCATTATATAATGCGTTATTAAAACGGAATAACCCAAAACATGGCATTCTTAGCGCGCCCATTTCCATGCAATCCAGAACTCACCGTTTGCACCCGAGTGTCACCTCTTTTCCCGCCGTTTACTCACGGCTGTTGTTTGCTGTGTTGTTTGTCAATAGGTTTGTTTTGTTGTTGTTTTATTGGTGTTGTGTTGTTATTGTGTGGTTGTTGTGTTGTTGTTGTTGTTATGACGTTTTGCTGTTTTGATTGTTGTTGTTGTGGTGCTGCTGTGCTGTTGCTGTTTTGTTGTTGTTGTTGTTGTTGTTGCTGCTGCTGCTGCTGCTGCGTTGTGTGGTTGTTGTGTTGTTGTTATGATGTTTTGCTGTTTTGATTGTTGTTGTGGTGTGCTGTTGTTTTTGTTGTTGTTGTTGTTGTTGTTATTGTTAGTGCTGCTGTTGTTGCTGCTGCTGCTGCTGCTGTTGTTGTTGTTGTTGTTGTTGTTGTTGTTGTTGTTGTTGTGGTTGTGGTTGTTGTTGTTGTTGTTGTTGTTGTGGTTGTTGTTGTTGTTGTTGTTGTTGTTGTTGTTGTTGTTGTTGTTATTGTTGTTGTTGTTTTTTTGTAGATGTTGTTGTTGTGGTGGTGGTGGTGGGTTTTTTTGTCTTTCAATTATAAACGTTAAGAGAGAACTAATCAGTCACGGCACTATGCTTTAAACAAGCAAAAGTCAGAACAGCTACTGGAAATTCAACAGCCTGAATGGACCAAAAACTCACATGCAAACGCAAGGACAGCGAAACACCCGCTGGAAATCCAACCGCCGATCCCGGCCCCAGCGTGGAACTCCTGCTCGATGTGTTCCAGGTACACCCCCATCGAGACAATGATCCCCATCTGGGTCATCAGGGCAAAGAAGGCGGCCACGACAACCGCGTAGCCCCATCCTCCCTCCGGATAATAATTAGCCCCGTGGTTGTCGTCATCTTCGCTGTGCTTTCCACGGCGGGGAGATTGTTGGTTTTTTAAACGGCGTCGACTTGGTGTCAGTATCTCCATCCCTCAATGCCAGCCAACTTCACCTAAGCCTGTGGTCATAATCATAGAACAAGAAGGCATTAAAGGCATTGTACACGTTTGGTAATACTAGGAGCCTATTGTTTGTTTAAAACCTAAAGTTATAGATATATATACCATAAAACTAACCTGTGAAAATATCATTTCAAAAGGTGGTAGCGTTTTTGAGATATTGCCGAAAATCTGGAGCGGTTTTTATGTCCACGCAGGAGGTTAGAATAATCTGCATTGGAATACACACTCGCAGTAATAGCGGGAAATAATTGTCTTGGCTATACGATAGTCGCATTGTGTGGCAACGGGGGTTTTCATGTGTATTACGTAATATCGGGAATGTAACAAGCGGGTTTATATAGCTCGGTGATCGTTTATGAGGTCACTAGCGAAAGCACCACACTGGCACGTGCACCAATTTTCTTTCAAATAAATTTATTTAATTAAAATGTAACGGGGGAATTAAATGGAGACAGTTCAACATGTTGGGTGAAGTCTGACACCTACACTGAGAGGGGCAATGACAGCTATTGGACACAGGTTTTCAGAGCCAACTTCTCTGTTTTTGCCTGGGCGTCTTGTTTCCTCGATGAGGTGTTAACGCCGGTCATTAAGTTCGTAATGATCAATGAGAACTGAAATTTACACGGAAAATTATCATTGCAGTTTTGCTTGTAATAGTATTAGGAACAACAAAGCAATTGGCAAGATTAGTAAATCTGGACTCAATGGATTATGGTATATTTCATTTTTAAAGTTAATGAGACAATAACGGAATACTTTGTTAAGCTGAAGTTATCATATATATATTTCAAGAATGTGTATGAAGAATAGAAAATAAAATAAAAGAGGAGATAACAGATTAATAAAAGGTGAACACGTGCCACTTTAGTGCTATCGCCAAATGTTACAAAACGTTGTCTTTGTCAATTTAGTAATGAGAAGACGTGTTACGCGTAACGCTTCTAAGATTCAAATGTTTTGGGGGCTAAAAAAGTGATATATTTTTCCATAACCGCAGAACTTCGAAGTGAACAGTTTTTCAAAATGCATTATACTATCCAAAGCTGCTGTACTTCTTACCAAGTAAGTTTTTATTGCCACTAATTATCAGAGTCATTACCAAACATGTGCGATGCCTTTAAAGGGAAAAGTTGCCTTCGATTGGGCGCTTTGGAATATAAACAGTGTTTGTTATGAAACGTAGAATAATTATAATGATCCAAACAAATGCCTCAAAGTTGTGTGGTTTTCCCTTTTGTTCGTAAACTCGCATGGTCCACCATTTTGTGGAGTCAAAAATTTTGTTCTACAGAATGGCGGACCGTGTCAGTTCACGAAGTCAAACGAAAACCACACAATTTCCAGGCATGTGTGGATCATTATAATTTTACTTTTCAAATATTTTCCCAACCATATTAATTTCATAACAGACGTTTTTTATAGACCAAATCTCCAAATCCAAGGCAACGTATCCCTTTAAAGGCACTGTACATGTTTGGTAATTACTCGTACTTGATCGTTCGTGTTTATAATTCTGTTTGTTTAATGTTTCTCATCACAGATATTTTGTTATTATTTATGGTTGCACATCAATTTTGTTTTTTTTGTTAAATGTGTATACAATTGTTAATTTAAAAACAAGATAATGTTTTACTTCCGGTGGTGACGCGTAGAGCCCGAAATCGATCGACCATTGCTCACTGGACCGCCCGAACTTGGGACATGCTAGCGGATTGCACCAAACAGCCGTCAAAAGAGTGCGTTCTAAAGACTTCCATAGCCCAAAAATTTAATGTAACACGCATAATACGCGTTGGTTGTCTTTTCAGCATACTGCTGATCAATGCATAATTTTCTATGGTAAAAAAGCAAAAAGAGCCCTAGCATCGAAGGCAGCTGTAGTAAGTAACCGAGTAACCATGGAGGTAGGAATTTGTTCATTTGTTCTGTTCTTAATTGAAACTTGAAAAGCTGGGGTATTTAATTCCTACCTCCATGGAGTAACCAACATAAATCAGCTTTTCAAGTTTCAATTAAGAACAGAACAAATGAGTGAACATTGAAATGTTTGATTTGTGGAGCTGGCCAGCGGGGAGGCCTTCTCTTCTACTACCAGATGACTACTGCTACTATACCATGGAGCTCGGAGGCAGAATGGTTAAACAGTCATGTCCCGAGTTTGAGGATTTTCTGTGATTTTCATACGAAAAGGTTTGTCCCAAGTTGGGAAGATCCTGTGATAAGTCAAAAAATAATATCTCTATCCTTAGCATCTAAAAGGAAGTTTTTATGAATTTTACCCCAAACTTCAGTCCAGTTGAAATCTTTGGGAAGATTTCAAATCTGAACCCATTTTGCTTGGGCCTTTGGCAGGACAAAATCTCTGGCTATAAGGGCTTTGTAAACAATTTCGGTGGACAGTTTTGAAAATGTCGCAAAATCCTCTATTCCATGATCAATATTTATATTCAGCCATCTGCTAGGATGATTACTGGGCCTACATCGTGTCTCTTAAAACAGGACCGGATTTTTTCAGCAAGACGCTTGTTTGTTTGTTGGGGTGTTTTGGTGCTATGTTTTTTCTGTTTTTGTTTTTGTTCTTTTATTGTCTTGTATTGTCTTTGTTGTTCTTGTGTTGTTGAGGTCGAATAAATAACAACAATAATAGCAATATTATTCCAAACACATGCCAGGATCACAACTCATTAACTTTTTTTCTGAGTTTGCTTAACAGTTTAGTAAAAAAAATGTATTTGTTCTGATAGTGTATGCATGGAGCTATAATAGCTCCATGGCGTATGTTACTGGAAGTGGCCTTAAAAAAAGGATGATAAAACTTTCTATCTGAAAATCAAAAGATGACAAAAGTGAAAGAACCTATCATAAACAACCATGGACTTTACAAGTTTCCTGAACCGAAGCAAAATTGTTAATTTTACAATCCATGAGAGTTTATTGTTTTTTGTTCTAAATAGGACACCATCAAAATGAAAATGAGTAAATTGTTTGGCATGTCCTCTGCGTGTAGCACGAGTTACCGATGTTCGCCGCTGTCCTATGCATACAAAAGTATTTTAAAAAAAAAATACTATGAGGATCTAGCCTTGAATGTTGGTTGTTAAAATACAAAAAATCAACATTCCAACCAAATTGTTTAATATCTGGAGCATAAAATATGTAAAAAGACACCTTGTAGTGTATCACGAGTCACAGTGGAATTGCCCATAAGAACAATAGGCCTATATCATGTATGTTGGTCTCGTATTAGTGTCGCTTGTTTTATCTCTCTCTCTGAACCAAGTCCAAGTTTAATATGTAAATAATTATAGCAAGGAGAACTTTTCTAGGTCGTTCAAACATGCTAAAACCCAACACTTTCAGGGGATCCGCCCCCTGAACCCCCGCCAAGGGCTTCGCCCCTGGACCCCACGCCGTAAGTGATCCTGATGTCCCCCCCCCCCCCGCCCCCAACATTTCAAGACGGATTGACGCCCCTGCTTACAACGGGCTCGAACTCCAGTCAAAATGATCACAAAAAATTCAGCTCTGTGGTAAAATTATTGTTGAAAAATACGACTTACCGTATATGGGACCTTTTTCCACCTGATTACAGCGACCAGTATGATAAACACAATATACGCTGACTCATTCACATGCCACCCTCTCGAGAAAACCATTTTTGGTGAGAAAAAAAGGTCGTGTCCGTTTTGAAAAAAGCAAACAATCCAAACATACCTTCCTTTACTAACTGGCGTTCCGTCACTACCGAAGTTGAGAACCCAATAAACAAATCCACATGTACTCAGGTCTCGAACAAAATGTTCCCCATGTCATGGCATGCAGGTGGGTCTAGGGGATCAGAACATTTGCTTAACCCTTTTGACCCTGTTCATTCAGTTCCCAAACCATGTGTGGATAAAGGCATGTACACGTTTGGTAATTACTCGAAATATAATATTAGCATAAAAACTGACTTGGTAACGAGCAACAGAGAGCTGTTGATAGTATAAAACATTGTGAGAAACGACTCCCTCTGAAGTAACGTAGTTTTTTAGAAAGAGGTAATTTCTCACTAAAATAATAAAAGACTTCTTGCAAGAAGCCTTATCTGAAAGCACACAAATTTGTACAACGAGGGTGTTTTTTCTTTCATCATTTTCTTTTAACTTCGATGACCAATTGAGCCCAAATTTTCACAGGCTTTTTGTTTAATGCATATGTTGGGATACACCAAGTGAAAACACTGGTCTTTGACAATTTCCAAACGTGTTCAGTGCCTTTAATAGGAGTACCGTTTTTGCACAATGCGCAACAGTTTTTTATGTTAAACCACGCATTACGGTCTTGTGTACTTTAAAAACATCAATGCACAAGATGATACAGTGCACGAAAGATATTGGCTACAATTAGGGGTCATTTCGAATAGTCAATGTTAACAAATTTCGAAAGAAATAACTGAAAATCGAAATTAAGTTTTTGTTGATACAAATTAGTATATATCTTAACAAACAAAGAAGAAGAAGAAAAAAAATACCAGCTGGCCAAGAACGTCAATTTTATTCCTGACTAAACTACAAAGTGTTTTATAAGCCAGGAAAAGCCATTGAAAACTACTGATGTTGGAGACCTTTGATCTAAAATATCTGGTTCATTTGAGGCATTACTTTGTTCTTCAGTGTATAGATTATATTATGAAGCCGTTCAATATTTAAAAGTCTAAATTTGGGGTGGGTGGGTGGGTCAAATTAATTCCAAAAATTTCGAATTTGTTTAACATTGACTATTCTGTATGTCCCCTTACTAACAATGAAAACAATCCTTTGAATTTGTCTCTGAACTTGGCGCCAATTTCATAGAGCTGTTTAAGCACACACAAAATTATGCTTACCAGAATAAGGCTATACCAGCCGAAATACCTTGTCACATGCATGCATCTTTGACTGGTGTCCTGCTAATTTTGGTTAAGCATGAAGTTGTTAAACAATTAATTGTCTGCTTAAGCAACTCTATGACATTGGGCCATGGGCCCAATTTCATAGAGCTGCTTAAGCAGAAAATATTGCTCAGCAATTTTCTGCTTAGCAGAAATGAGCAGGATACCAGTCACAATTTGAACATGTGACATGGTATTTTGGCTGGTAACCCTGTTCTGGTAAGCATATCTTTGTTGCGCTTAGCTACCTTTTGTGCTTGAGCAGCTCTATGAAATTGGGCCCAGGTCCTTATACGATTGGGTGACCTGACAAATATCCTATCTTCCGAGGTGGGGGTAATCCAATTATGGTGACACTGAAGAAGAGTAACATTGGAAACTATCCGGGGAAAAAAATGTCAGTTCGAGAAAAGCTTCAGTTTGTGCTGGAGTGGCAACCCTTGGGTTGGTCACAACGCATGCGTGAAAGGACAGTTCAGCCTTGTTTGAAGACTAGACCATGGAGGAATAAATACTATTTCTTCCTCCATGACTAGACTAAAACATACACCTACAGTGGGAATATTGAATCAGATTAGCATTGCCTAATAAGAACAGGGACACCAGGCTCGTCACATGACGGCATTCATTGTATTCAGATTGATCAATTACGGTCCGATGACATTAGGGACAAGTTGCCTTGATTGATTCGGTGCTTTGGGCTATACAAAGCGTTAATGAAATGAATATGGTTGGAAAGATGTTTCAAAAGTAGAACATAATGATTCACATAAATATCCCTTGAAAAGTCTTGTGTATTTTACATGAGTGAGGGGTGCCAAAAAAAACCTGTCGTTTTACCCAATATTAACCAAATGTTACACGTAACAATTGTACCCAGCAAAAAAAATACAGCCAAATAATTATAAGACTTCTTTTTTTAGAGTGTGCAATGCAGACAACAACAAAAATGCTTCGAAAATCCAGCGATCAAAATCGACCTGCGCACTTGTGTAAACATTCTTCGCGTCACGCATGAGTTCTTTTGATCTGCACCATGGCCAGGCCACTGTTGTTTGGAATTTTGTGGGTGCTGTCAGCTGCGCTTCAAGAGTATCGATTAAAACATAGAGTAAGGATTAAAACAAATTCATAATTTAACATAGCACATGTGACATATTATGATTGGTAAGATAATTCATGATTCTTGTAAAAAATATATATGGTTCTGTAAAAGAAGAGGTTTCCTCGGACTACCTTTTGTGAACACTTAACCTTGTACAAATAAACAGTTATGAATCTTGTAACTTAAAGGCATCGTACACGTTTGGTAATTGTCAAAGACCAGTGTTCTCATTTGGTGTATCCATCCCAACATATGCATAAAATAACAAGCCTGTGAAAATTTGGGCTCGATTGGCCATCAAAGTTGCAAGAAAATGATGAAAGAAAAAACACCACAAATTTGTGAAAGAAAAAACACCACATGAAAGAAACATGAAAGAAAAAACACCACAAATTTGTGTGCTTTCAGATAGGAATAAAAACTTCTTGCAAGAAGTTTTTATTATTTTAGTGAGAAATTACCTCTTTCTCAAAAACTACGTTACTTCAGAGGGAGTCGTTTCTCATAATGTTTTATACTATCAACAGCTCTCTGTTGCTTGTAACCAAGTCAGTTTTTATGCTAATATATATTTTGAGTAATTACCAAACGTGTACGATGCCTTTAAAGCTTAAAGCATATGGTGTATTTCCTTCCTCCATGCTAAAGTACAACCCTGTTATGTGTGTGTTTGTGTTGGTCAGTTTTTACATGTTTAGTCGTCTGTCGATTGTTCGTCTGTCTGCCGCTTGTTTGCTAAAGGTAGGCATAATAATATAGACGATGTGACCTGTGACATCACATGTTTACAAAAGAGCCACATAGCCTGGACTTCCTGCAGGCACGATTTGTACACAGACTAATGGAATAAAACATAAAATCTTATATTTTATGGAGATTGCACTGTCTAACTCCTATCAACTTTTGATATGATGAAAGGGGGCACATCTCAAAACTTGTCCAGCTTTTACTTTCATAATTCTTGGATTTATGTGGAAATTATGACACAAAATGTCAACTTTCCCACAGGACCTGTGTAGTATCTTGCCTGCCAGAATACCCAAAGAATGCACAAGGTCACACTTATTGTAAACAAAGTTCATCGGTACAGCCATGGAGGCGGTGTACAGCTAAGCTTCACCCCAAACCATGCCCAAACATTATAGTGTCCGGCTACTATGACGGCTATAAAACTCCGTATCCGACAGTCACTTAAATAAGTCAATATCCTTACCTGTCCAGAAGGGTTGACATACAGTAGAGAGGCACAGGCACTTTGAACTATTGCAAAGTGTCAAAATCATGAAAAAAATAAGCAATATTTGGGTCTATGGTGGTCTTAACAACGCTGCTCACTTCACTCCATTTTAGTTTCTTTTGAGCAATTTTAGTGCTTGAGAGTTCCTTCCTCGTGATATGTGCGCTTGAATTTATTTACCTTTTTAACGTTCAACAATTAGCGTTTTAGCAACCCACTCCTCAAGAAGAACATTATAAAAAGAGAAATCTGAAAGTCCAATATCCATTAAAACAAATCAAATAGATCTTATAAAGTGGCTGCCGGATGCGGCCATTTTCCCCCTAATGACCTTACCTGAACTATTTGTCATCAAAACCCATTTCAATAGGTCTAATTGCAATTCTGATTTTGTTACGTAATGGTAACTGATGTAGAATGTACATGAACTATATCAAATAATACTCCACAAGGGAAACTGACTGGGTAACTTGTAAATGATTTGGGGTTGAACAAAGACAAATCGACAAGAGCGGGCTTTGAACCAACGACCTCCGATGAACGTGCCGGCGCTCTACCAACTGAGCTACCAAAAATCCCGACCATCGTTGGCCCATGGAGGAAGGAACCCGGCCCCTGGCCCCCGTTCAATGTTGGGGGGTTAACAACATTGAGCGGGGGAACGGGGGGTGGTCTGTTATTGTCACGTGGCCCAAGCTTTTTGGCCGGGATTTTTGGCCCAATGTTGGCGGTCTCCCCATTGTTGTCAATGTTCGGGGGTGCCGGTCAGAAGCCATGCAACCGTTAGCTGACGTGTAGCCAAGGATCACACCCAAGCATCGATACAACCCGGGAACTATAACTTACAAGCATTGAAATGTGTATGGAGATACAGAAAAACAAAAATTCTAACCACAACAAACAATCCCGGCCGATCCCACAAGGCAATCATCCCTATACATCGCTAAACAGAGAGGATCTCGAACAAAAAATATCCTCGCGGTCTCCCCTAAAAAGTCCGCTTTTTGACACATCTTGTCAACCGGTTCTACTATTCTCTTTATGATCGTCAACTATACCCCCGTCAACTTACATTTCTTATTCCTAACCCCAAACCCTAACCCTAACCCTAGTCCTAGCATGTAAATAATACGATAGGGTTTTCAGAATCATAGAGCAAGGAATGTAGTGTTGTCGGAACATAGGAGTGTCAGAATATAGAGCGCAGTCACCGTAAAAAAAAACACAACAACAACTTTACTTTACAGGTTTCATAATGTCAATCTCAAGTCAACAGTGTTTCCGTGTAACTGAATTGGACACTGAGCCTACCAAGCGAACGCCAACAAAAGAAGTCGAACTGACTCGACAGTAGCTATAAATATTTTAATATCAAAGTCTGGTTCAGCGTGCGCTGGGAGGCACTGGC
The DNA here is from genome assembly GCA_021014325.1 of Plazaster borealis. Classification (NCBI taxonomy): domain Eukaryota; kingdom Metazoa; phylum Echinodermata; class Asteroidea; order Forcipulatida; family Labidiasteridae; genus Plazaster; species Plazaster borealis. The sequence continues at coordinate 13,722,592 of CM037468.1, read as the reverse complement.
TATACCGAGTCAGACAAACACACTTACCATCACAAGACAAGCAATCAATATTGTGAGCAACCCTGTTGCTTTAGAGCTCCCTCCAAAAGACACACGACAATTTTACCCCCAATTCCTCCTGCCTCTCTGTCTTACCATGGAGGCTAGGGTAATTTACATAGGCTAGGGACGGTCCTTCCTGACTTAGGGGTGAGCAAACAACACCACTGTGTATAACGTTATTTATAGCCAATACATTCACTTTTTATCAATAGTGAAATGAATTCTTTCCCGTCGGGCATTAATGTGTCAGCTTTAGTATTTGCAGCTGCTTGAAAAACAAAGTATTTTATTTTATACAGGACTCAAGGTATTTCTCTATGGTCACAGGCTACCTCCATGCTTGCATCACGGGAGGCCGGGGGGGGAGTGATTTCCTTCACCCACCCGACAAGGAGTATTGTAACCCGTGACCCATGACCCCACACCACGCTACAAGGTTTGCTACCCTTGATCGCTTCTAGTTCTAGTTCTTGAAAAGATTAATACTTATTTTCTACTACCAGTACCACTACAAAAAAGGCACTAACACACCAGCATCTTTCGGTCATCCATCCGAAAGCTTGTGAGGTTGACCTTTGACCTCTACATGTTGTTGTACATTTCACGTTGAGCTCAAGGCTGGTGACTGTGCGTTTTAAAGGTATCGTACACACGTTTGGTAATGACTCAAAATAAAATTAGCATAAAAACTTACTTGGTAACAAGCAACAGAGAGCTGTTGATAGTATAAAACATTGTAGGAAACGACTCCCTCTTAAGTAACGTAGTTTTTGAGAAAGAGGTTATTTCTCACTAAAACAATAAAATCTCTTGCAAGAATTTTTATTCCTATCTGAAAGCACACAAATTTGTACAACAAGGGTGTTTTTTCTTTCATCATTTTCTTGCAACTTCGATGACCAATTGAGCCCAAATTTTCACAGGCTTGTTTTTGTATGCATATGTTGGGATACACCAAGTGAGAGCACTGGTCTTCGACAATTTCCAAACGTGTTCAGTGCCTTTAATCTATTCGTGTGTATGTGTGGGTCCTGGGTCCTACATGATCAGTTCATCCATGGGGGAAATGTAATTCATGTCTCACTGTGCACCGTATTTCCTGGAGACAATTGTGTTGCGTGGATCTCGTGTCGTCGTAAGGAGGTGGGGGGGGGGGGTTGGGTTGGGGGGGGGCTTCCGTGGAAAACTTTGGGGATCTTGCATAAGAAGTTTAAGCTGATTCCATAGATGTGGTGCTGCAACTAAGAATGATCTGCCCCCCAGGTGCGATGAGATTTTACTTCTTGAAGAAGATAATTCCGGATCGAAGGTTGCAGGATAATGTAAATGTTTAGCATGTCCAGGATGTACGTTTGGTTCTTGAGTGCTTTGAAAACAATCAGCATCAGTTTTGTAGATGATTCTGGATGATTAGGAGTCAGTGTACATCTAAAGGGACGGGTGTTAATATGAGAGTCAAACCAAATATTTAAATGTGTGCCATTTAGTAGTAGTATAGTTTATTGTTTTTACACTCGTGGCCAATGGCCAAATTACAGTAAAAATTACAATTTATACAAAAATAGTTTACATACAAAAAGGTATACATAGAAAGATAAAAAAAAACAGCATATCGCCATTGAAAGCTACGTTTTTTCGTTTCTTCAGTAACTTTATTTGTGCAGGGCAGTCCTGACTTGGTTTACAACAAATGATAATATTCAAAATAGCAATAATCAGCGAAACTGTAGATGAAAAAGAAGTTATTGATATTTGGACATGAACTTTGCGCCAACAAACCCTCCGATGGCCCACCGGTAATGCAGCCAGTAGACCGAAAATATACTTTAGTTAATATTACTCATTCAGTTTTTAGCAAAAACAGGTGAAACACTTTATGTTCTATCCTCAGACAATCCTGATTGACATGTTAGGCACTTTGACTCATGGGGTCCAGTTAGAATACACTTTCTATATAGGATTGTGTACAAAAAATACTGCGGTTTCACAGTGTAAAAACAGAATAATTAACAAAAACAAAAAATGTTTATCATTATTTTGTATTTTTTGGCTAAAACATCCCTACAATGTCTGGAAAGGTTATTAGCTTTGGAAAAAAAGTATGAAAAATAAACATTGCAAATGAGGTATACACGTTTTCCCAATGTAGGCCTACTGCACGCTGCAGTAACCGGTTGCATTTCACCCAACTACCCTTCGTGACACCATCAACAACAAAAACACTCGGACAGCATCATTGACCTATTGAGAAACAGTTTGATTTTAGCGTGTAATACATTCTTGTGGAGAACCAATTAAATCACTTTTAAATTGCCCAAAGCATTAGATATAGACCCTTCTGACTAAATAGAACAAATTCAAGCAACAATAATTTGTAGGTGACTCACATTTGTACTTTGTATACTTTATACAACTTTACTTGAAACCACAAAATTATGCACAAGCTTACACTATATGACAGTTTTCAACAGTCAGTGTTATAAAAGCGGGTCATACATGGAGCTCCATGGTCCGACTTATCCCTGCAACACCACCTCAATCAATTCATCAAACTAAACAACCAGGTCACTGCTTACAGCCATTGTACAAGCATACAGAAGAAGCCATGTGGAAACCATATGTTTCTTTTCACTAAGTAGTGGCTATTAACCCCGAGGTTAAGTAACTGCGAAACAATTCCTAAGGGAATTCCGGGAGAGCTGGTCATTGATGGATTTTTTTAATTGAAACAAAAAACCCCGATGGTAACAAGACAACTGGCATGCTATTTGGCTAGGTGTAGTTGTGAAACTTGGAATTTTTTAGATTTTAAAAAATTTAATTGGCGGAGTAGCGACTTTTTAATTCAAAACTGACACTCAATAAGTCCACGATGGCATTATGCAATTAGGTTAAACCCAATTCCTCTATCATGGAGCTCCTCGTATCATCAAAGCCACTCGTGTTCTAATTACTCGGCACCGAAAACACCTTGTTTTTGTTTTTACAAAAACTTGTGTCTATAGATTTTTCCTGCTCCCTTTTATTTAATCTGTTTGTTTCATAATTCACAAATGCATACTTCATTAACAAAAAAGGGTTCGGACTTGCTCTCTTAAAGTTCCAGACTGAAATTCACTCGAATTGATTGAAACTAGTGACAACCTGCAGATGATTTTTCCCTAGTTTCAATCGATTAGAGTGAATTTCAGTCTTAAACTTTAAGAGATGTAGGCCTACCTGGATAGTGTGTAGATGAAACTTATTTTTTTCGGGATGAAGACGCCGCCATCGACGACGTTTTAAAATAAAACGTTTAATATATATATATTTTAAGCATATCTGGAGAGCCATAATTGTTACATATACAGGATCTTTGCACCATATGTAATCTCTTGACGTTTTGCACAAATTTACACGAAGAGTGACCCGGCGTATATCAAACCTACAAAGACATGTTTACCAAACTTTCTCTTTACTTTTCACAGGCTCTGCTAACTTGGACATGTCGGCACCGAACACTTGTTTTTGTTTCTTTCAAAAAAGCTTATGTCTAGTTTTTTCCTGTTCTTTAAAAATTGTTTGTATTATTCAGCCAGCCAAGGAAACAAGCGAACCATAAAAGCCAAAGTTGACAAAAGAAGTTGAAGAAAAGTTCTAACCATTGTATACCGTAACTAGGCCTTCCCGCGACCCCAACAACGATTGAAACAAACCGTCAACATTTATAGTGTTTACAACATTTGAAGATATTACCACCCTCAGAAAAAAAATGGACTCGTCCAGACAGTCTCATTTGCCGCTCTCGGAAGCTGAACAACCGCGTTCAAAAATGTCCAGTACAAAAATAGTACACACATGGCACGTGTACTTATACGTTTGCACAATGGCATCGGTTTTGTACATGGAGCTTCCAAACTTCCGAAGGTCGAATGAGATTATTTTCAACGTTGGTGGCGTTAATCCTCCGCCCCGCCCCCGCACGGATAGTGTAAAAAAAACTTTCACGTGCAATCAATAATTAATTGGCGTTCGTGTTACACACACCCGTGTCATTATGTAGTCTTTTCCAAACCTTGGCTTTGGCTCCAGCACCGGCTCCAGGCTCCGTTTGATGTTGGAAACGCCGTGCAAAATGTACACTGCGAAATTAATGACAGAGCCCAAGCCGGAGCCTGAGCCCAAACGCCAACGTTTGGAGAAGGCCCATAATTCCATCCACTATGTAAGCGTAGTGCCCCTTTTCAAAGATGGCCACTTTTCTGTTTCGAAATAAATGTTTATTTTAAAGAGGTTGTGAGACGTCTTAATATTTTTAAGCAAATTTGAATATTTAGCATTTAGCATGGGTTTATATAAGACTTCTATCTACGAGATGCACTTCTATATAATAAAATAATAATAATAAGACTTGTAATGCGCACATATCCACCCTGCTGGGTGTTCAAGGCGCAGTAAAAAACCAACAAAAAAAAACAAAAAAACAAAAAACAAAGACAAAACAGACACAACAAAATTAGTCCTTGAAAACCTGTGACATAAGATAAGTTTTGAGAAGAGATTTGAATTTTGTGGTACAAAGACAAGATCTAAGATTAAGCGGTAGAGAGTTCCAGATGCGTGGCGCAGCTGAAGAAAAAGACCTGTCACCCCATGAGTGTCGAGACTTGGGTTCAACGAGGAGAAGCATGGAACTTGATCGAAGATTCCTTGATGGAGTGTAAACTTGAAGTAGTTCAGAAATATAGTGGGGAGCCTTGCCATTAAGTGCTTTGTGGACAATGAGCATCAGCTTGAAGATGATTCGTTGAGAGATAGGGAGCCAATGTAGTTGTTTCAGAATGGGGGTGATAGAACAGGATTTTCTAGACAGTGTCACAATGCGGGCAGCGGTATTTTGGAGGCGTTGAAGACGGGAAATCTGGTTGTTAGGAAGACTGTAGAGAAGAGCATTACCGTTGTCAAGACGAGAAGTAACAAATGCATGAATGACCTTTTCAGTGGCACTTTTGTCCAAGTACTTGCGAATCTTACCAATATTCCTGATGTGATATGATGACAGAAGAACGATGTTGTTGATGTGTGGTTGAAGTGTCATCGATGAATCAAAAATAACCCCTAAGTTCCGAGCTTGCAGCGAGGGAGCTATCCGAGCATCACCGATGGAAATGTATGGCACTGAAACCTTTGTTAACTGTTGACGTGACCCAAATAGAAGGAACTCTGTCTTATCATCATTTAACTTCAGGAAGTTTTGTTGTGTCCAACGTCGAATCTCTTGGATACATTTCTCAAGTCTTGCAATAGATGCATTGGCGTTTTCTTGAGAAGATTTAAACGTGATGTATAGCTGAGTGTCGTCTGCGTACACATGGTAATTCAGATTAAATTTCAGGATGATGTCACGAATCGGTAAAGTGTACAGCGTAAACCTCTGCGGGCCCAGTACCGACCCCTGTGGCACAGAGTAGTTCAAAACAATAGGGTCTGATATTGCGGTGCCAATACATACATGCTGAGTTCTATTGTAGAGATACGATTTGCACCATGCTAGGGCTGTGTCCTCTATGCCAAGGTGATTCTGGAGCCGAGAGAGAAGGATGTTGTGATCAACAGTGTCAAAGGCAGCACTCAAGTCTAGCAGGACTAGTGCTGTTAGGTTACCATTGTCCATTGCAGAAAGAATATCGTTGCTCACACGGACTAGTGCAGCTTCTGTCCCATGGAAAGGCTTGTATGCTGACTGGAACACGTCGGACAGGTTGAAATTATGAATGTGATCAGAAATGCGTGATGAAACTACTCGTTCGATGACTTTTCCAAGATATTTTAAGTTTGCAACCGGTCTGTAGTTTTGAATATCTCCTTGTCCAGGTTTGGTTTCTTGATGAGCGGCCTGATGTAGGAAACTTTGAGGCTATCGGGGAAATAACCGGAACTGAGAGATTCGTTTACAAGATTAGTGATGTAGGGTAAAAATATATCAATGTTTTGCTTCATCATGGATGTTGACACTGGATCCAGCTCACAGGATTTTGAAGGAGATTTCATGATAACCCTTTGAATCTCAGCAACAGTGGCAGGCTCAAACACAGATAGTCTACACTCTGGTTGAAGATGTGGCAATGTCTGCGGCACGTTGTAAGGGACTGATGAAAAAGATGAGCGGATGTCTGAAATCTTGGTGACAAAGAATTTCTGGAATTCATTTGCCAAGTCCTGATCATTGTAAGTGGATGGAAGGACGGGGGTTTTGGGTTTGAGCAACAACTTACCAATTATCTTGAAGAGCTTCTTTTGATCTCCTGAGGATTCTTGTACTTGGGATGAATAATGGGTGATCTTTGCCTGGTTGATCAAATTCCTGACTACCTTACATTGGTTGCGATATTCTTGTCGTTGTATTTCCAACTTGCCATTTTTCCGCCATTTCCGCTCAAGTTGACGACAGATCTTTCTTGCTGTACGAATATCATCATTGAACCAGGAAACTTCAGTTCGGACCTTGACTGATCTTGTTTTCCAGGGTGCGTATTTATCCAAGATGTCACTGTTAGTACTCTCATATTGGCTGACATAGGAATCCAAGCAGTCGTGATCAATTTCCAGCTTTGCTAAATGAGTTCCTATGTCGCGGAACACTTCAGGAGAATTCACATGTTTCCACTGTCGGCTCTTTATAGTGACGGTTGGGACTTTGGGCTTGCACAGACTCAAGTTACACATGACTGCATAATGGTCTGAGAATCCAGGTAGAATAACAAAGTTTGAGACAATAGGTGGGGTGATGTCACGAGTTATGACAAGGTCCAGGCAATGACCGAGACGATGAGTCGGCTCCTTGATATGCTGGGTAAGACCGAAAGCCTGAAGTAGATGCTTAAACTGGTTTGCATTCGTGTTGTGGATGTCATCAACATGAATGTTAAAGTCACCAGTGATGATGATTTCCGATGGATGAAGGAGATATTCTAAAATCAAATTCTCAAATTCCTTAAGAAAACTTGAGAAAGTCACATGTAGGCCGTTAGAATCTCTTTCAGGTCTGTATACAATGACAAGGCGAACAGATTTAGAGTTTCCGGAAACCTCAGCATGAAGAGATTCAAAAGTTGTGTATTGGACGTCATTACTTTTCACAGAGACAGATAAAGTAGATCTGTACAGTATTGCAACTCCTCCACCGGTCTTGTGAGGTCTTGGGATGTGATGAAAGTAGTAGCCAGCAGGGGTACACTGACGACATGTTAAGTTGTTATCTGGTCTCAGCCATGTTTCTGAAACGGCAACAAGGTCCAGATCTTTTTGCAGAACAAAATCAGCAAAATCGTCATACTTGTTACAGATGGACTGTGTGTTCAGAACACAAAGGCTGAGTTGAGATTTGGCAGGAGTCACTGGTGCTAGAACAGATGGGGGTGTAACTTCAGGTATAGGGAGTTTATGAACAGTTCTACGGCGACCAGCTAAAAAAAATAAAGGCAGTTACAACTCCATGTGGCGAATAGACCCCTTGCATAACGCGCAACGCTGCTGGTTCGCTGAGGTCATCTTCAATGGGTGCCTCCTTTTGCCTCAGTGAGGGCGCTGTTTGAGAGTGTGACGTCATATGCATAACAGTAGGGCGCCCTCGCCTAGAGGTCAAAAGGAGGTTGTTCATTGGCCAATCCTATGCGCCGCGCGTACAAATCTGTGCATTTCGATTGTTTCGTCATCGTTTTACCTCTAAGATGGCGGCTGGATGACGTCAATGCATAAGGTCTATTCCGAAAGCAGCGAATGTTCTTGCGTCCGGTAACAGAATCGCCCACTTTAAAAGTTTCAAATTCAAGCGAGACTTGCACTGTTTATTCTTTCAACAAGTTGCATTCTGATCATTAAAATTAAAGTTCTGTTTTCAACTGATGAGTTAACCTCACATCTCGTACTCGTAGTATTCACACGTCTGATTTCTCAAGGTAGTACTCGCGTCGTTGATCTTACCGAGGTTCATCTGGCAGTCCAGGGAGTGGGTAAGGCTGAAAGAACGGCAGTTACACTGCTTTGCGCACGCCAGGCAGCACTGCATTGGGCTCGTTACTTTCACGGTGTGGACCGGGTCGGGGCAGAGTCCACTGGGTGTGGGCATCGAGGTACATCTTAGAGTTATTGGTGAGATTGGTCTACCAGTAGCCAGTGTCTTGCAGAGGGTGAATTTTTGCCATTTTGCATCGCACTCCGGTCCTTCCCATTTCCCGTCTGGGTGCCTCATCACCGCGCACGCATTCTCAGTTTTAGGTTCGTCACCATCCAACCAATTGCGGTATTTCCTCCCGGGTGTATCACCAAAACACACCCATGCCCCGTTTGTGTTGTTACATCCAAGCCACATTTTCTTTTTGGCTTCGAAATTCGGATCGACACCGTCTTTGAACAAGCGCCATACTAGTTCATTCTCTTGGTCGGTAGTCGGAGTTGTTAACTCGGCACACCGGGACCGGCAGAAATCCACAGCGGGCCCACGATGTATCCTCGAGTCCAGAAAGAGGTAGCAAGAACCGCCATGTTGTTTCCAAAGATGGGGTTGTTGCAGCCTTGCGCATGAAAGTTTAGCTGACTGCAAGGTATCTACCATTTTCCAAACGAAAACAAGGCACACGATTAGCTTCATTCTGTAAAATGTTGTTTGAGGATGAACTATCTTTCACAGTTTATCACAGTACTTCAATAAAACGTTTCAGCAGAATTCTAAAAGATATTCAAATTAAATTGAATCAAAATTTTGCGAGGTTCAGTTTGTAACGTTGCGCTGTTGATAAGTCGTAAAACTAGAATGGTATACCATGTACGTAATTAATTAAATGGTGTCCATAGCAACTCTGCCTTTTTTACCAAACAAAAACGCTTTTTTTTTCTACCAAACAAAAAGGCGTAGTAACCTTGTTGGAGAGTGGCCAATTGAGAAATAGAGCAGTATCCATGTCGCTTGACAGCCAATGAAAACCGAACGAAAGGTGGATAAATAATGAATAATTCATAGGGCTGAATTAAATACCTGAAGGACATGCAGCGGTTTATTTTTAATCCGAGCCGTTAGATTCCCGTATGTGTTTTCTTAAACAATATTTTGGAGGTGCGTGTGGTGTTATCGATTGCAATTTATTATGACAACAGTTAAAGGCAGGGTATACTTTTGGTAAATTGTCAAAGACCAGTATCCTCACTTGGTGTATCCCAAGTTGTTGCATAGAATTGTGTACTCTCAGATGCCTGAGGAAGGCTTCATGCTTTAAGACTTTCTCAGATTCAAGTTTTGGGGTGAAAAATTACCTACTTCTCTAAAACTACATTACTTCAAAGGGGGTCGTTTCTAAAACCTTGCAGTGCTCTTTTATTTAGTATTAGTTTGTATGCTCTTCAATTTTTGGAGTAATTATCAAAGGTGTACCCTCCGTTTAAGTCGTCTATATACAATTTTGATCCCTGAATTCAAACCCGTAAACCAAGTCACGTGGTTATACAAGTGGTGACCAAGTACAATTAATGTGGTTTGTTGGAGGCAGACGCTATACATGTAGCTGATTCATTATGATTCCATCACACGCCTTGAAGTCGAGTGTTTTGATAAAATTCATGATACTCACATTTTAAACATTGTAGTCAACTGAGCATTCTTCATGGCTTGTTTTTTTTATTACAGTGTCGTTTCAAAATTTGAGCTAAATATAACACTTTCTTCAGTTGCTGCAATTTTTTTAAATTAAAACTCCATCTCTCTTCTGGTGTGGACAAATGCATTATGGGTCGGGATGTATCGGTCGAGATGTCTTACTGATCATTATGTAAAGGGGACTGCTCTTCCGACACCCCTATTCCGAAAACCCTCTCGTAATTTACATGCTAGAGTTAGGGTTAGGAATAGGAAAAGACAACAGGTGTGTCGGAACATAGGGGTGTCGGAACAGGGGTGTCGGAACATAGGTGTGTATGTGTAACCATGTAAAGTTCCCTTTGTGCAGAGACACTCAATTAATTAACTGTTCTGTGAGTTCTGTTGCTCACTAAATTGAGGGCGCTCTACATACTTTATCCACGCATTGAAAAGCACAATGTAGGCAACATTTTCCAACACTTGTTTTGCTGTATTTTTGATTGAATAATTTGTGCAACCTCTACTCTGAACAGTAAAGATAAATTAAATTAATGTAGATTCCAATCCGTACAGATGAACGCTGATGTCGTGATCAGAAATTGATAGCATGGTGACTTAAAGGCACTGTACACTATTGGTAAGATCGAAAAACACAAATGTTCACAGATTCACACACAACTTACATGATTTAAAGTAAGTAATGGTTGAAATTGTTCCTTAAAATATTTCTGCCTAAAATGCTATCGTTCCTGAGAAATGAGTAAAACAATAGTTTGTATCCCGCGCGATATTTTGAAAAAACAGAAAACACATTCGGTCTCTTTTCACTATTTTCTCGTGATCTCGATGACCAATTGAGCTCAAACTTTCACAGGTTTGTTTGTTTATGCATATGTTGAATGACATAAATGTGGACACTGATTTTGAGCTGTTACCAAAAGTGTACAATGCCTTCAAGTATAAACGCAATCTTTATTATAACTCCATATGTCGCAGTCGTAGACTGGTCCCCTCTCTTTTATCCGCAAGGATAAAGACAGGCACTGGTCTTTCATAATGTGACAACACGCATGGTGTCAATTTAAACACCCCAGTTTTTGTAGTGTATGTGAGCCAGAAACACCGGTGTTAACCCCTAATACTTTTCCATGATAAGTGCTCTTTTTACGTGTGCACTACCAATTCTTGTACACGCAATAATGGTAAAGTATCTTGCCACAACCGGGACTCGAACCCACACTCTGCTGATCAGAAACACAAGAGCTTGTGTCCGGTGCTCTTAACCGCTCGGCCACGACACGCCACAAGCAACCTCGTCCCCATGGTTTACTTTATTTCCAACCATGTTTACAATAGTAAACCCTGGGAGGGAAACTCCTTACTTGGACCCTGATTGGACAACGACTGGTGTACAAAAGTCTCACGTAAACATGTTAAGTTGTACTCATTCAGTATTCACCATGTTCACAGCCAGACTATTCTAATTTGCATAAGGCGTATCCAACAATTTTGGATATGCAGATGATCCAATACCAGGGTGAGAGAGCGGTCAACCTCGTACTGCTCGACAAACCTTGGGGACGAGGTTGCGCCACAACATGTCTCTTGTTCATGCTATCACCATTTCGAGTTCGCCGAAAGGGGTTGGAATAAGTGTTCCAGGAGCGTTTCTCGCACAGTGCGTGAAATCTCGTCCCACGTGAATATCTTCACACCTTCACAGTATTCATGGCGGGGGTCAATCGGGTCCAAAGCAAACGGTTCATCGTACTCTTTGCTAAAACAAAACAAAAAAACCCACAACTATTATGGTTAGATAATTACAAAGGAATGTACGGATTTCTTAAAGGCACTGTACACGTTTGGTAATTGTCAAAGACCAGTATTCTCACTTGGTGTATCCCAACATATGCATAAAATAACAAGCCTGTGGAAATTTGGGCTCCATTGGTCATAGCAAGAAAATAATGAAAGAAAAAACACCCTTGTTGTACAAATTGGTGTGCTTTCAGATAGGAATAAACACTTCTTGCAAGAAGTTTAATTATTTTAGTGAGAAATTACCTCTTTCTCAAAAACAACGTTACTTCAAAGGGAGTCGTTTCCTATACAATGTTTTATACTATCAACAGCTCTCCGTTGCTTGTTACTAAGTAAGTTTTTATGCTAATATTTGTTTTGAGTCATTACCAAACGTGTACGATACCTTTAAGTTTAACCTAACCCTTCTGAGTACTTGAAAATTATTTTGAACGTCTTTAAAAAATGTTAGAAGTCCTGTAATTTGTGTAAAGAACGAAATAATGGGGGTTTTCTTTTTTCTTCGGACACTAAAACATCTTGACCAGGAGTAGTCCAGGGAGGTACAACAGTTTTAAAACTGTCATAAACAAATAATAAAACAAAACAAATTAAAAGAAAACCTTGCAAGAATCTTTCGCCATTTTTCATCTGATATTCGTCTTGGGTAAGTCCGCCGTTCACTCTCATCCCAAGTGATCTTGATGTTCTTCCAGTCACTCAGCAGGAGTAGGACCTGCCGCAGCCCGAGAGCCAACTCGAAATCCTCCCCGGAGCTGCTCTGCTCCCAGCAGCGGACCACGAACAGCTCGAAGAACCGACCGTTCGGTTTGTCCCTCCGTAGTCTGAGTCGAGACTGCTTCCAGTACTTGACCATCAGAATCAAATCTTTCACATTTTGGGGAAGGCTTTGGGTGAAACGGTGGCGAAGATCACTCAAGGTTGCCTGGTAGGGAAGTTTATCTGAGTCCTGCATGAACTGGCGGTACATTGTTTCTTGAAGAGCTATTAAAAACAAAATAGTTGTAATTTATTCACAATTTACCCAATCAGTTTCCCCCTTTGGTTTATTACTTGATATTTGGTAAAAAGTCGCATCCCCTCAAAGGCAATGAACACGTTTGGAAATTGTCAATGACCAGTGTTTTTACTTGGTGTATCCCAACATATGCATAAAATAACAAGCCTGTGAAAATTTGGGCTCAATTGGTCATCGAAGTTGCAAGAAAATGATGAAAGAAAAAACACCCTTGTTTTTACAAATTTGTGTGCTTTCAGATTATTTTAGTGAGAAATTGCCTCTTTCTCAAAAAACTAAGTTACTTCAGAGGGAGTCGTTTCCTAAAAATGTTTTATACTATCAACAGCTCTCCGTTGCTTGTTACCAAGTAAGTTTTTATGCTGATATTTTTTTTGAGTCATTACCAAACGTGTACGATACCTCTAAAGGGAGTGTATACCTTTGGTAATTACTCAAATAGTTATTGACTTATACAAACTTACTTGGTAAATAACACTGGAGAGCTGTTGATACTATAACATATTTTTGGAAATGACACCCTTTGAAGTAATGTAGTTTTAGATAAAAGAGGATATTTTTCACCCACAAATTTGAATCTGAGAAAGGCTTCAGGCACACACTTTCATGCAACAAGGGTGGTTTTTTTTCTTGTATTATTTATTTGCAACTTCGATGACCAACTGAGCCCAAATATTCACATGTTTGTTATTGTATGCATTATGTTGGGATACACCAAGTGAGGAAACTGGTCTTTGACAATTACCAAAAGCATACCCTGCCTTCAAGGTGATCCCTCTGATGTCGCTTCCCAGGTTGTATCGTAAACTTGGGTGTGATCCCTGGCCACACGGCAGTTACAGGTTGAATGGCTTCTGACTGGCACCCCCAAAAAAAGATATTGACAAAACAGGGATACCGCCAACATTAGGGCTAGAGCGCCGGTGTCATAGGTAAAACTGCCCCCCCCCCCCATGGGAAATTAACATGGGCTGAAGGAGGTTGAATCAAAAGAGGGCACTATCAGACGGAATTTGTACACAGTTCGTGGTATGGGGAGACAGAATCTCCGGGGACAGAATCTCCTGCCACACCGGCACGTAATCCGGAGCTCGCAGGTTCAAATCCCTTTCATTCCAAAGACATCATTGTACACTGCAACAATGGGGTGTTAAAATTGACACCATGGGTGTTGTCACATAGAGATACCCAAGAGAGAACCAAAATTAACACCACAGGGTGTTAAAATAACACCAATGTAATCGTGTTGGCAGAAATAAGTGTTATTTTAACACCCTATTGTGTAAATTATGATTCTTTTTTCGGTATCTATATGTGACAACACCCATGGTGTCAATTTTAACAGTGTTTGCAGTTTACAAATGATGTCTTTGGAATGTAACAATGTGCGATCATGCTCACATTTGCTTGGGTTTGGTCCGATGAGGTCAACAGCCGGCATGACTGTTCCATCATACCATTCCTTATTGACCATGATCCTAACTTGAACTGCCCCGTCCTTTAGGCTTTCCTGCCCCCGTAGTTTCACCGCGTCAGGGACACCTCCCGCCTTCAGGAGATCCCTTGTTTGAGCCAGTACAGCCTGGATTCCCTTCCGATAGTCTCCGATACTCCGAAAGTCTGACAGGTAGAGGGAAAGTTGGAACTCGGCATCCTCTTGTGTCGAGGTTGTTCCTGCAATGAGGTCACCACTCTGTCAAAGAAGGGATGACTTATAAAAATTACACCCTGAGATTGTATTAAACAGCTACTTGAGCGAAACATAGTTCACGGGAGTGCTATTTAAACTTCTTTTATAACGTAATTGTTTATCATTTAATTGTAATTTTGATAATTTTACACTTCTGAATTTTTCGTAATTATCGATCAAAAAAATAGGCCCCAACCTCAACCTCAAAAACTAGCTACATTTCTGCCGTTGACGGCCTGCGTCAAAATGACAATACTTTCATTTGAGTTAAAAACTTCGCAGGAGGAAATTTTTTCAACTTGTTACCAACTGAGGACAGTATTGTTACATAATATCAATGGTATAAAAAAGCCATTGAAAAGACCGCCAAAACAAGGCATTAATGATGATCGTCCTAAGTTTGGCCGAACCAGAGTTGTGCTAAGGTCCAATTTTAGTACGAGAAAAATTCCTTACCACGGAGGTCCTGGCGAGAGAGTATGGTGCCCGTTTCGTGATGTAGAGAACGAGGTTGCGAAGCACCTGTGCAACCTCGTCTGCAAAATGGTCTCCGTGACGTAGATGGGTGGACACGAATGACGTCAGATTCTTGGGAGTCAATTCCCAAGGGGATGCCTTGCTAGTCATTGTCCTATTGTAAAATAAGTCCGTAAAAGATAGTCAGTGGAGGTTTTGTTTACAAGCGTTATTCGTTACGCAGCTGAAAAGGGCACCGTACCAAAAATAGGATGGGATGGAATTCTTTGCGGGGGTCCAGAGCTGAAAACAATTATATTTTGTGTGGAGCGCGCGAACTCGACCTAAAGCGCCTACAACGCCTGAAAAATAAAGATGCTCGGCTTGTCTTTGTATGTGGACGGGACCAGCTTTCGGGATAGCCTGCTGACAGAGCTACATTGGCTTCCCGAAAGAATCTGTTTCAAAATGTTTTCAAAATTCTCCATGCTCAAGCTCCCTCTTATCTTGTTGATTTGATACATTTACAAAATGGTAACGTCCCGGATGTACCAGACATCGACTCCGCTCCTCTTCGGACTTGACCCGGCTTTCCCTTCCCAGCTCTATAAGAAAGGCTGGGACAGTGCCTTCGCAGTTGCCGAACCGCGCATGTGGAACATGCTACCAGCAAGTCTAAAGAGAAGCAGCGTCATTGGCTGTGTTCAAATGCCTCCTCAAGACACTTCTGTTCCCAGGACCATCCTAACTTGCTCCTCGTTTTTGTTTTGCCTGTCGTTGGTTTGTTTCTGTATTTGTTTTTATTCATTTGTTTCCCTCTCTTTGTTGGGCACTCTGTTCTTTGTATAGCGCCTTATAAATGCTTTGTATTGTTAACAACAAACTAATACTATACTCTTAGCGTTATGATATTAAGAATCATAAACAACAACAGAAAAGACCACACCAATGACACAATAAACATGTTAACAAACAAACACAAATAAACAAACAACCAAAAGGTCTGAGATTGAAGTTCACAGGGAGCACGACCGGTATAAGCATAAACCTATTACACTGCAAAAACGGGGGTGTTAAAATTTACACCATGGGTGTTGTCACATATAAATACCGAAGAGAGAATCAAAAGTAACGCCATAGGGTGTTAAAATAACATTTATTTCTTCCAAAACAATATTATTGGTGTTATTTTAACACACTAGGATGTTAAGTTTGATTCTCTCTTCGGTATCTATAATGTGACAACGCCCATGGTGTCAATTTTAACAATCAGGTTTTGCAGTGTACCATTAATAAGAATAAATAAGGACATAGGTTATCCACACAGCTGAAACGAAAACAGGCGGTAATCCAACTGCGACACTGCGACACGCATTGAGATCGGGTTTTTTTTTTAAAGTTTTGTCATTACCGAATCACAGAGGACATTGGCAAAGTATAGTTTGAGGAGAATAATTATTTACATTTCAGAACTTGTTTAGTTCGTAAGGTCAATTGAAAACTTCACAGCTGGAAATTAGTTTACAGAAAAACAGAATCAAATCTCTAAGCTTCATTTATATAAACTGTTTTGTTTCAACACTTACCCCCTGGGTAATTCTCATCGGCAGGAAAATAGGCGAAAGGCGAAAAGCACAACTGACGTTTAGGAGTTGTTGTGCGAGCTCGTATCCACAGCTCGCTCTAAATAGTGGTCGATCATGACCACTTATAAACTACTTGTTACGAAACGAACGCTATCCACGTAAAGTAAACATACAGTTGAGTTTAAAACGCACCCCTATGGAAATGTTGTTAAAAAAACTCTGACAACGAAATTCAATCTCTAAATCGTGTCGTGTCGCATTTTGAACAGTATAGATCCACCTTCTCAAAAATATTTAACTGTTCTTACCCTTTGATTATCACGTGCCCACTTCAAGTCGAGGGCCTCCATATTTGCAAGAATTTAATTGATGTAAGTCCACTCAAACTCGCCAAATATAATTGTGGACAATAGATAAATACAGTCTAGGTGAGATCCTGGCAACAGAAGGCGCCATTTTTGTTGACCGCGTGCGTGTGAAACCAATACAACATAAATAAACTTCGACACTTTACACAGGTACTGATTGCAGTAATTGCACTTTGGAGTGAGCTTGAACCGGTCTGATCAAACAGTAACAAAAGTTCATATTGTCTTACATCGACCTTTACATCAGTTCATACAAACATAGTTTAGACTAAAAATCAGACACCAAACTTTCTAAACCAATCATGACTTTAAAGGTATCGTATATACGTTTGGTAATGACTCAAAACAAATATTAGCATAAAAACTGACTTGGTAACAAGCAACGGAGAGCTGTTGATAATATAAAACATTGTAGGAAACGACTCCCTCTGAAGTAACGTAGATTTTGAGAAACAACGCAACGCAAATTTGTATAACAAGAGTGTTTTTCTTTCATCATTTTCTTGCAACTTCGATGACCAATTGAGCCCAAATTTTCACAGGCTTGTTATTTTATGCATATGTTAGGATACACCAAGTGAGGACACTGGTCTTTGACAAAACGTGTTCGGTGCCTTTAAAGGTAGGGTCATCGTTTTGTTTTTTGTCAACGTTAAACGCTGATTTATTGCCAGATTTATCGAGAAAGATACAAAAGAAGTCAACTGTGAATGTTTCAGCTGGATATGGTGTCTGCTTGTTCAAAAAACAGCAAACAAAAACTGTTCCGGATTTTTTTATCAAGAACGTCGAATCCATTCCATGTTTTTAGCGAAGTGAGAGTGGGTACCAGCCGCTTCTCTGGCCGCAGCATTCACAATGGCGCCCTTTCACTGATTTTTCAGACGAAATAAGTTCTCAGAATGCTTACTATACCATTACCATTAACAAGAAGACATTCGGGTACAAATTACACAAAATTCTGGGGTCATTACCAAAGTTGGTCCTAGTCCTACCTTTAAAGATACTAAAATAGGTTTTTGGGTAATGAAAAACAAAAATGTGTTGGTTTAATTGAAAACTTCATCAGTACATCCACCACCCAGAGAATTTCCCTCTGAAATACTGTCAAGGGCGAGAAAATAGTACTTCAAGACCCCCCCCCCGGTAGGCCTACCAACCGCATCTCTGGCCGCAGCATTCGCGAACGGAAACCAGCCCTCAGAAATCGGAGAAACGATTCATGTATGAATCGCTTCTCATAATTATTCAAATGTTTTTATTGATTTCTAGTGAAATGTTTTCGCAGGATGCTACTACCATTACCATCTTTGAAACATTAGGCTTTCAGATGGAAATTACAACAATTTTGTTTCGGGGTCATTACCAAAGTATGACCGTACCTTTAAAAAAAAACTAATTAGCGTAATTTGTATTTTAATTTAGCATAAACATGTTAAAATCGAAAACTCTATTATGTAAATTATTATCATTATTGCTGTTTCCTGTTAAATTATTATATTTAATTTCCTCCAGGCTTGTTTTTTATTACAGTGTCGATTCAAAATTCAGCTATTAATATAACTTTTCTTTTGGTGGCTGCAATTTTTTTTATACAAAAAATACCCTTCAAGGTTTTCATAATGGAAGCACAATGACTCAGATAGTGTCTGCATGCAACAAATCCAGCATCACTCCAGGGACCCAAAAAATCAATATGGCTGTTCAAGTTGCATAAGTTGTGGGCGGTTAAAGGTAGTGTACAGGATTGGAGCTGACAAAAATAGTCGCAGACAGTGTTCATAGGTTGTTTGATCAACCATATAGGCTACATGAAATAACAAACCTGTGACAATTTGGGCTTAATCCATTGGTTGAGTTAGGAGAAAATAATGAAAAACCATTCCAGATTTTCAGCATGTAAACACATTTTCCTTAAAGGCACTGAACACGTTTGGTAATTGTCAAACATTGTGAGAAACGACTCCCTCTAAAGTAAGGTAGTTTTTGAGAAAGAGGTAATTTCTCACTAAAATAATGAAAAACTTCTTGCAAGAAGTTTTTATTACTATCTGAAAGCACACAAATTTGTACAACAGGGGTTTTTTTCTTTCATCATTTTCTTGCAACTTCGATGACCAATTGAGCCCAAATTTCCACAGGCTTGTTATTTTATGCATATGTTGGGATACACCAAATGAGAACACTGGTCTTTGACAATTACCAAACGTGTACGATGCCTTTAAAGCAAAGTCAAAGATAAAACTCGCACGAAATCGTTCACAAGGCATGAATATTGAGTTCGCATTAAAAACAGTTATTGACGTTGGTTTCAATTGAGCCCAAGGTTGCCTTAATAGGAAATCAAATACGACTCGTGCCGCTATCCTTCATGTCTTTAAGTAATAATATGTGATCTAGCCCTCAGCTCTACTTATGGATTAATCATTATTTTACCACCTTTTGCTCGGTTTTCATTGGCTGTTAAACGACACACGGAGACTGCTCTTTTTCCCTATCGACCACTCTCCAACAAAGGGTTACTAATTGCGCCTTTTCGTTTGGGTTTGGTACAAAAAAAGGCAGAGTCGCTTTGGAACCATTCAGTTAACGTACATGTTTACCATTCTAGTTGTACGACTTGTAAACAGCGCGACGTTACAAACTGAACCTCGCCAATTTTAGAATTGCTAAAACTTTTCACAGAAGTACTGTGATAAACTGTGCAAAGATAGTTCACCCATCCTCAAACAACATTTTACAGAATGAAGCTAATCGTGTGCCTCGTTTTCGTTTGGAAAATGGTAGATACCTTGCAGTCAGCTAAACTTTCATGCGCAAGGCTGCAGCAACCCCATCTTTGGAAACAACATGGCGGTTCTTGCTACCTGTTTCTGGACTCGAGGATACATCGTGGGCCCGCTGTGGATTTCTGCCGGTCCCGGTGTGCCGAGTTAACAACTCCGACTACCGACCAAGAGAATGAACTAGTATGGCGCTTGTTCAAAGATGGTGTCGATCCGAATTTCAATAACAGTAAGAGAATGTGGCTTGGATGTAAAAACACCAACGGGGCATGGGTGTGTCTGGGTGATACACCCGGGAGAAAATACCGCAATTGGTTGGATGGTGACGAACCTAAAACTGAGAATGCGTGCGCGGTGATGAGGCACAAAGACGGGACATGGGAAGGACCGGGGTGCGATACACCATGGTCAAAATTCACCCTCTGCAAGACACCGGCTACTGGTGGACCAATCTCACCAATAACTCTAAGATGTACCTCGATGCCCACACACAGCGGACTCTGCAACGACCCGGTCCACACCGTGAAAGTAACGAGCCCAATGCAGTGCTGCCTGGCGTGCGCAAAGCAGTGTAACTGCCGTTCTTTCAGCCTAACCCACTCCCTGGACTGCCAGATGAACCCCGGTAAGATCAACGACGCGAGTACTACCTTGAGAAATCAGACGTGTGAATACTACGAGTACGAGATGTGAGGTTAACTCATCAGTTGAAAACAGAACACTATCTTCAATGATCAAAATACAACTTGCCGAAAGACTAGACAGTGCAAGTCTCGCTTGAATTTGAAACTTTAAAGCGAGCGATCCTGTTTCTAAGACGCAAAACGTTCAATCATCTGCTTTAGCAATAGACCCCTTGCATGACGTCACAGTCTCAAACAGCACTGAGGCAAAAGGAGGCAGATCATTGAAGATAGCCTGAACATTTGACGTCACGTCTGCTCGTGAATATCGCCAGATACCGGCCTTGCCCGCCTGCAAGATCTACCTTTGACCTCGCATCCCAATTCACAGGGAGATTTGAGTATATACACACACATTGAGAATATAAACATTACTATAACCATTATGCACACATGGACGCAGCAGCAGACGATCTAAAGTACAGTTAACTGCTGCGTAGCTGACAAACTACGTCACTGCGGAGCAGACCAATCATAACACAGCAATTGAAAGCTTACGTCACTCACTGTAAGTTTATCCAATGAAATCATTGGGTCTGTAAGACCAGTGCCTGTCTTTATCCTTGCAGATAAAGACAGGGGACCAGTCTTATAAGAAGATAACTGTTCTTGATGCGTAAAAATGTGCGCGTGACCTCAGCGTACCAGCAGCGTTGTACGTTATGCAAGGGGTCTATTCGCCACATGATGTAGCCTATTAACCGTAAAGATGGCGCTGGTTGTTTCTCTGGTTGTTGTGACGTCATGTGGGAACTATCTATAATGTGCGTTCGATTAGCCATCACATGATACTCGTGTGTCAGCCCGGTGTCAGCCACGACGACCCCAGCTAGCGAGCGGGTCTCCAGTGGATGCCCAGGTGTAATGACGTTGTTTCCGATGGTAGGGTACAAGTTGAATTCGACGTGAGTATAATAAACATCGTCTATGAAATTTAAACAAGGCAAATTGAAAGGAAATGTACTTCCTGAAAAACAAACAGGTGGTGACTGTGTGCAAATAAAGAATGTTATAATTATTGTAATTAAATGTGTCGTCACGGACATCGACATTTTCCAATGGGAGACTTTGGAACGCCAGGCGGCAGCAGACTTACCAGGTAAATTTCCCAAAAGTCCCCTATTGAGCAGACGACGGAGCTGTCTGATTACGCCGCTGCGCAACAACCTTAGAGTGCCAGGTGAAAACACCGCAGCGTTTGATTAGCCTCGTTTCGTGGCTACCACGAGTGTAAGTCGTCGGTACACACGGGGAAGCTAATCGAACGCACCCATAGAAGTGCAACCCGCTCAGTAGAAGTCATAATATCAATCCATGCTAAATGCTAAAAATTCAAACAGAAAAGCGGTCATCTTTTTAAAGGCACTGAACACGTTTGGTAATTGTCAAAGACCAGTGTTTTTACTTAGTGTACCCCTACATATGAATAAAATAACAAGCCTGTGAAAATTTGGGCTCAATTGGTCATCGAAGTTGCAAGAAAATGATGAAAGGAAAAACGCCCTTGTTGTACAAATTTGTGTGCTTTCAGATAGGAATACAAACTTCTTGCAAGAAGTGGGAAATTACCTCTTTCTCAAAAACTACGTTACTTCAGAGGGAGTCGTTTCTCACAATGTTTTATACTATCAACAGCTCTCTGTTGCTCGTTACCAAGTAAGTTTTTATGCTAATAGATATTTTCGGTAAATACCAAACGTGTACAGTGCCTTTAAAAGGGGCCCTACGCTTTACATAGTGGAATTATGGGCCTTCTCCAAACGTCGACTTTGGGCTCAGGCTCCGGCTTGGGCTTTGTCATTAATTTTGGAGCAGTGTACATTTTGCACGGTGTTTCCAACATCAAACGGAGCCTGGAACCTAAGCCCAGGTTTGGAAAAGACTTCATAATGACCTGGGTGTGTGTAACATGAACGCCCATTAATTATTGGCTGCACGGGCAAGCTTTTCACCATCCGTGGCTTCAATTGTTCCCAGTTTTTCGTAGCAGGAGTGTGGCTGAATTAAATCACAGTACGTGTATTTTATTTACCAACAGTCTAAAATTTTCGTGCCTTTTGTACTGAGCCAATTTTGACAGATTTTTTCTCCCTCGTAAAATTATCATAAATTATTTGTATTACCATGTAAAAGTTTACATTTTTGCGCTGAGGAAATGTTTTGCGAAATTATTAGTTGAGAAAACTGGAATAGATGTAATTCGCTTTTGAGACGCCCGCCAGGGTTAAGAATGCGCTGCGAATGGGTATACAGTATGATCATGCAGTTATAGACCATGGTGACCTGTGACCTCACATGTTTACAAAAGAGCCACAGGGCCTGGACTTCCTGCAGGCACCATTCGTATACAGCTCAATGGAAGAAAACATAAATTGTTTTAATTATTTTATGGAGATTGCACTGTCTGTTGTGATCAACCTTTGACATAAAGAAAGGGGGCAAATCTCAAAACTTGTTCAGCTGTTTTTTTTTATAAAACTCTTCAATTTATGTGGAAATTACGACATAAAATGTAAAATTTCCCATTATGACCAGTGTACACTGCTAAAACTGGGGTGTTAAAATTGACACCATGGGTGTTGCCTTATTTAGAAACCGAAAAGAGAATCAAAATTAACATCATAGGGTGTTAAAATAACACCAATGTTTAATGTTTTGGAAAAAGTTTGTTATTTTAACACCCTATGGTGTAAATTTTGATTTTTTTTTGTGTATCTTTATATGACAACACCCATGGTGTCAATTTTAACACCCCAGTTTTTGCAGTGTAGTATCTTGCCTGCCAGAAAGGCCCTGGAGTGTGCCACTCTTTTTGTAAACCAATATGGTATGAAACAAAATAGGCGTATCTTTTGAACCGCAGTACGCCACCCCGACCCCAACCGCAGTAATAGAAACAACAGATAAGACCAACACAAGTTGTACAAATCAAGCATTCATTTCAATTCAATTTAATCTATTAAAAGAAAAACAAATCACATTATTATTTTATCATACATAATTATTACTCTCTTCGGATATATTACAATTTTTTTTACAATTTTGGGCATAAATACCGGAAGATTTTCATTGGAAATTGTAATGAAAGATACTTTTAATCTGATAACATTAATTTGGTATAATTATATAGAATTTAAGGGAAACCTTTTGCTTGTCAGTGTTTCATTTTAAAATAATCAAAATTCGATTTTGAATAGTAATGTATGTACGTAATTATATGGTAATTGGAAATTTTAATATTTTTTTTATTTTTTAGGGTTTTTTTTGCTTTAAAAACGTAGACTGCATGATGCAAAATTAGCAACAAGGCTTGGTATTACCACAAACTATTCCAAGTTGATTTTGTTGCAAGTTTCAGGCATGCAAGTTTTCTGCTGTTCAGCTGTTTTGCTCTTTGTTAATCCCTTTTAGCTCCAAAGGAAACGGGGGAAAATAATGGACAAAGTTTTGTGTGCAAGGCAGTTTCCTCGGTTTTGTTGTTGTTGTTGTTGTTTCTTTTCTTCTCCTGTCTGAATTGTAAAGTTTTTAAGTGCAGGAATTACTCATGGAAATAGTTTTGCTGAAAATAGGTTCAAATTTTTTTTCTTCAGGTTTTAATCTATTTGTAGGCAGTGGCAGCATCAAAGGTGAATTTAAATATTTAGTTAAATCATTATTTTAACATATCGGTAATAATTTGTTAAAATATCAAAACTCTTCAGCTTGGATGTTTTTAAAAGTACAGATTTAAAATTAAAATTAAAATCATTTTGTCATTTTGTCTTCAAATTTGTTCACACTGTTAATGAATGCATTTGCTAAGAATAGTTCAAGTTCAATGTGCCTGCAGAATTTTTAAAGGTATTTTACCGCAATGGTTATGGATAAAAAAACTCATCATTGTTTAATCTTAGTCTGATAACTTACTGGTTATGAATTTCATACTAGAACAATTTTTTCTGTGAAATATTTTTCCCTGAAATAAAGTCAACTATGCTGAATATTGTGCATGGGTTTTTCGCTATTTTCTCCCGACTCACACAACGGATAAAGCCCAAATTTTCAAAGGTTTGTTATTTCATGTATACATAATGGTTGATCACACAAAACATGAACACTGTGACTGTTTTTGTCAACTCTACCAAGCCTGTGTAAAACCTTGAAGACAGAAAACATTAAGCACAAGTCTGCAAAGTTAATTTAGTGGCAACCACATTCTTCCACGACCATGTCCTCGTGGTGTCGCATAACAATAGTCCCGTGCTCCAAGTAAATCATACTCAACGCCGACAGTTTAGTGGGGACACAGCACGGCTCCGGTGCCCGGTCGGGTCTCCCTGTTGCTGCTCGTACCATGTTCTGCATAATGGCGTGGTTGCTTGGATTATCTGCGGATCCAAGAGGTCCGGAGCATCTTCCGGCGCACCTGTAGGCGTTGAATCGCTTCGGGTAGACAATCCAGCTGGCCCAACCGCTGGTGTAGAAGTCCACGTCCATATTGACTCTCCTACATGTGCCGACGTCTTGGCTCTGAGCCAAGATCTCACGAAGAAGCTTCTCCTGAATTAGACGTTCCTGCTCCGCCTTGTGCGAGGAGCTGTAGTGGTGTCTCTTCCCCTTCTTGTTCTTGCGTGAGGCACTCCGTTGAGGGCGGACTTTGACTGAGCTCTGTGCATCGTGGACGATGTTGACCGGCTGCGAGGCACGTGAGAAGACCACCAGCGTGACATCCTCTAATCCACTGGGGTTGTCAACAGTGTCCTCTGCCTGGGGGATCTCACCAGAGCCGGTTGGTTCCTCGTCGAACAGTGAGAACGAGGTGGAAGACGATGAAAGCGAAGAAAAAGAAGACAGTTCTACTTCGTCAGGGTCAGAGTTCACCGAGTCCTCCGGGTTCTCCGCACCACTCACTGTGCGGATCTCCAACTCGTATTTCCCGCGCAATAAAGAGTCTTCCCGGAACCAATGACGTAGTCCCTCTGTGACGTCAAACACCTCCCGTCCGTCGTAGTCGTCGTGGCGATGCGTCGGCAACATCCGGGAGATTAGGAGCTGCTTCTCAAAACACTCGAATAGACTCGGGTCACGTGGGCAGGGAGCGGGAGCCCAGTGGTGAAGGGCGACCTCAAGGATGGATTGACTAAAGGAGCGGCTCATGAGGACCCGGAGTTCGGCCATGCGCACTCGCTCTGTGTCCTTGATTGAAGTGACCCGGAAGTTGGCTGTCCACACCCGGGTGAAGTTGCCTGCTGATGTCGAGTTGGATTCTGAAAAGTAGATTGAAAAGATAAAAGTATTTCATTAGTTATGGAATTTCTAAACTTGTTATCTTTCATATACGGACGGAGTAACTGTCTCCAAAGCTTGGTATTGAATCTAGGCCTCTACATCCGGGCCCCAATTTTTTTCGAACGAATAATGCTGCTTTAAAACCAATGTATGTGTTAAAGGCACTGTACACGTTTGGTAATTACTCAAAATATATATTAACATAAAAACTGACTTAATGAGCAACGGAGAGGTGTTGATAGTATACTACATTGTGAGAAAAGACTCCCTCTGAACATAGAGCAAGGACCAGATGCTCTGAAGTAACGTAGTTTTTGAGAAAGAGGTAATTTCTCACTAAAATAATCAAAACTTCTTGCAAGAACTTGTTATTTCTAAGTGAAAGCACACAAATTTGTACAATAAGGGTGTATTTTCTTTCATCATTTTCTTGCAACTTCGATGACCAATTGAGCCCCAATTTTCACAGGCTTGTTATTTTATACATTATGTTGGGATACACCAAATGAGAACACTGGTCTTTTGACAATTACCAAACATGTACGATTCCTTTAACAAGTACTCTGACCTGAGAACACAACTTTGTAATCTGATAATTAAGTTTCGGGATAATCTCGTGCCTAAGTACTTCACCATGGATCAATTTCCTCTCTGACTTCTTCAAGTAGGTTTTTTTAAGACCGTTTACTTAAAAATAACAATGGTGTACCATAGAATAAGCATGCACTCAAGGTAAGTGGGCCCGTTCCTCTGGAATTAAATGCTCAAAAATCCATGTCAAAAAACGGATTGGTCCTTTGGTTTAGCCTGGCACAAGATAATTAGCCTGATGTTGCTAATGGGTCTTGTTGGTAAATCGTTTAGCAAGTTTACAGACGGCTTAATTGGTGTTTTGGTTAGGTATTCAAGTCAAGTGGTCACGGTGTATCACCGCAGTACGGACAATGGGGTGAGTTTGTACACGCCATAGCTGTGCATACAACACCATTGACCTTTGGTGCGGCCGTCTTGATTTTCTTCTATTTGACCCAATGTAACCAGACCGAGGCTTGAAGGAAAATACAGTCTGGTCCCTTACATTATATGAGAATTGGAAATGCCATCGTATGCAGGTACCAGACACATAGAACCATAGCATGATAAAGGCATATTAAAAAGCAACTAAGTTGGCAAGTGTAAAATCATCAAAATAAGCTGGAGAATTTGCGATCCTGCTCTGAAATAGGTGTACTGTTTGGTATTATGATAAAAGCAATTTTACAACTTATTGTTTTCTCTCATCTCTGACTTATTTGTTATGAAAACTTTTGAAAAAATAGTTTCGTTCACATCTTATCTTCTACGAGTTAAAAAAGAACCCCAAAACGGTACAACATTAATTGTTAAAAGGGTTGGGTTTGAGCCGGCCAACGTTTTAAGAAGAAATACATTAAACTCGTCGTCAAACATAACATTAACAGCACCATTTTACTTGCACTGTTTTTCAATTAGATGCAGGATTGCTGTAAAGGCTGATGGGTTTTTTGCACTAAAATTGTAATTATTTTGATAACACTTATAATTGGCGTCCATTTAGTCAAAGATTGTATCATTTGATGATAGTTTTTCGGCTTATACAGTGAAGCAAATATTTCATCAGCCACGTGTGGGAGTACAAACTGGAAAGTTCGTTTCAATGTACAATATTTTTGATAAAAACAAGTTGAAATCAAATGCGTGAGGTGTAATTTTTTGAGAAAAGTAATTTGTTTCTTTCCAAGCTTCTCCATTATTTTTTTTTTCAATTTCAGAATTGAATGCCATTTACCAAAAAAATGACAAGAAAAGCAAAATGAACCTTATACATTTTTGGAAATGGTTTTCGCATGTGACTGACGCAAAAAACAAATTGAAGGGCTGTTTTTACACATCTCAAAGAACTCAATGAAATGGACAACATTACTAATATGCAATTTTGATTTGAATGACACCTAAAACAACTTCTAAATGACAAATGACAACTTTTAAAATGAATTTTCACCTAATACTATAGAGTCTAGAGACAACGGTAACTACTTCTTTTTGAAGGGGCTGCGGTGGTCCTAAAAAGAACCGGTAGGGTAACAATAATTGAGAAATAAAATATCCTAAAATACATTGTAAACGAATAGCAAATGGCATAACAAGAGCGCTAAAAATAAGGGGCTTAAGAGAAATTGAAGCGGAAACAATAGTTTTCATTGGCATAAAGTGCCCCTAGAACAAATTGGTGCACCCCCTTGTGTCCCCCACCATTTTTGTTACCCTATTTTCGGCGCTAATTGCCGCTGACAACATTTGAGTTTTTGGATCATGCTTCAAAATGTTTGAATACAAAGAAGAGGTCCTTACCATGGATATCAGCAGCGAAACTCCGGACGGTGTCAGAATCGACGATTGCCTCGACTTCCTCTGCCGACGGATGGACCCGATCCTCCCCCGTCTCCATCGAGGTGTACAGGTCCATCATGTATGCCGCCGGGGAGCTGTGATTCTGTGCGAAATGCTGTTCATTCTGGAGTTCGAAAGAGGTCAGGAAGTCCAAATCACCGTCAAAGTCTCTCAGCCTGGCCATCGGGGCGTCCCTCTGGAAGCGGTGGTTGGAGAGGGCATCGACAACTGCTGGGTGCTCCAGAAACGTCGCATCGAATGTCCGGCAGGGTGTCAGGAGCGTGAGGAGTAAGATGATGACGGGGCAGTGCGGAGCGAACGCCCCCTTAAGAATCCCCACGGAGTAAGCCATACCTATAGATGAACTTATACTTTGAGCTAGACTGAGTATACTACTGACAACTCGGAAGCCTTGTTGACTTTACAAATCTTATCTAATGGCCTCAGGAGGAGATTAACATGTAGCAAGGAGGTGTTCTCTTCGGATTTAGAAATCGGAAAGTACCACTTCTGGCTCAGGGTGGGGGACTTATATCGAGAGTGATAACAAAAGGGGCGTGTAAAAAGGCATCCTGGTTTCAAGTTTTGGCGGGAACAATACCGTCTGGTTATTTATCAAAACTGTGTTTTCTTTTTCCATTGTTTTTCTCTTCATTGAGGCACTCTGTAACGAGTGTATGTCTGGACTTGTCTCAAACTGCCACAAAGCCGTTTGGGGAAGCCAATTGGGGTCGTGTGCCAAGCACATTAGAGTGAACATGACAAGTGGGCTATCTTTTCACCGTTGAGATCGTCTGCTAATTGATTCAAAGAGCCCCAGCTTGATGACTCCTTTGTGGTGATTCGTCCAAACTGTGACCGGTCGCCCTTTGCTGGGATCTCGCGGTTTGCACGGTTGTATTGTTGTGTTGTTGGTGACCAGGGGGTGTGACCACAGGTCCTTGGAGTTGACCAGACAAGAACTGTCTTGCCCGGAGAGGCCCAGAGACCCAAGTCGGTGCAGAGTAGCTCTACCTACTTAGAGTGTCTGCCACTAATACCTGGAGCTCTTTCAACGAATCCACTGAGGTGTGGTTGCCCCCAGTCCATCTGGTCTGCTCCTGTTCCAACGTGCCTTGTCAAGATCGGACGTGCCTATGGGAAAGCAAAACACAGAGGGAGTTCACTCATAATCAAGATCTGGGGTTAGCAGAAAAAAAAGTATTTTTATATTAAGTTGCCTGATATTTTTAAAGGCAGGGTGTACTTTTGGTAATTACTCCACAAGTTGATGACCATAATAAACTTACTTGGTAAAGAGCAGTAAAAAGCTGTTGATAGTATAAACAATTATTAGAAACGACCCCCCTTTGAAGTAATGTCGTTCTAGAGAAGGAGGTAACTTTCACCCACAAAATGTTGAATCTGAGAATCTCAGGCATCTCTGAAAGCACACAATTTTATGCAACAAGGGTGTTTTTTCTTTCATTGTTCTTGCAACTTCGTTGACCAAATGAGCCCAAATTTTCACAGGTTTGTTATTTTATGCATATTATGTTGGGATACACCAAGTAAGGATGCTGGACTATGTTGGGATAAACCAAGTGAGGATACTGGTCGTTGACAACTACCAGACGTATACCCTGCCTTTAAAGGCACTGAACACGTTTGGTATTGTCAAAGAGTAGTGTTCTCACTTGGTGTATCCCAACATATGTATAAAATAACAAGCCTGTGAAAATTTGGGCTCAATTGGTCATCGAAGTTGCAAGAAAATGATGAAAGAAAAAACACCCTTGTTGTACAAATTTGTGTGCTTTCAGATAGGAACGTTTCCTACAATGTTTTATACTATCAACAGCTCTCTGTTGCTTGTTACCCTTACTCTATGTTGTTACCAAGTAAGTTTTTATGCTAATAATTGTTTTGAGTAAACGCAATATCATGACCTGACGGATCGTTAGAAGAAATCGAACATGCTAAAATCCTTTCAGCTATGACATCCGGGACCTTATCAAGTTTAAATCCGGACACGAGACAATCTGGCACCACGGAGGTAAAGCCGAGGTGCTAAGCAAGAGAAGTACAATTGATAAGACGATTTGGAAGAAAGTGTTAATTCCTTGACCATTTTAATTCGTATTCTAAGCCTAAACAGCCTAGCTGCCACATAATCGATCCCCTGCGGGCCGGTGTCCCAGGGAAATCTGTCCCCGGAGATTATGTCCCCCATAATGGGAAACTAACATGGGCTGGGGGAATTTCAAAAGAGGGCGCTACCAGAAGAAGCTTGTACATAGTTCGCCGTATGGGGGACCGAATCTCCGGGTGACAGAATCTCCTGCCACACCGGCCGCTTTTGAATTGCCTTGGGCCGTTTGGGAAACCGTTGATAGAGGAAAATGGACAAGGTGCGGTCGAACCAATCATGGATCGAAGCAAGACAAGTAATGGGCGAACGCAGGCTCCAAAATAGGAAGCATTTTTACAAACAACATTTCTTTCATTCGTTTCTGTTTAACCATAATGACAAACAACATTTGCGGTGTGTCATTGCTGTTTCGGATAGGTAATGTGGGGTCGTAGCTTGTCTGCCCTTTCTTCTAACCTTTACAAATAAGATAACATTGTAATTTAATTAATGTTTGCAAAAAATAGTTAATGGCCTGACGTTTCGACCCTAGTAGAGTCTTTCTCGAAGGCTAAATGACAAGACAACACACATGAACAGGTATATAAGTGTAACAAAAGCATTCAGTGGAAATACATGAATAGAGGCAGAGAGCAAACAGACAAGGCAAGGGGTAAACAATGAATAGGGAGACAGGGGGGGGGGTAATTAATTTTTGTAAACTGTTTGGATTCCAGTAAACGTATTGATAAATAATATTCGATATAATCGTTTGTTTGTTTTTAAATTTTGTTGTGTGCAGCTATAGGAATCGCTATATTGGATATGTTGGCAATAGACTGGGCCAAATTTTATAGAGCTCTGTTAATTTTATAGCAGACAAGTTGCTTATAATATTTTGTGCTAGGCAAAACGTAGCAGGATACCAGTCAAAGGTAGTACATATTATGACATGATCCTTTGGCTAGTAACCTATGTGGTAAGCATTTATTGTGTTGCGCTTAGCTACTTTCTGTACTAATACCAAAGTCACAATTAAAGCGGTGGCCGGCATATATTTTTTTTACACCGCAGCCAGGGGTTTTGTACTGTAACACTGTCAATTCCGTCTTGAGATAGGAGACTACGTTTAACCCTAAACCCTAACCCTAACCCTAACCCTAACCCTAACCCTAACCCTTACCCTAACCCTAACCCTCACCCTAACCCTAACCCTCAGCCTAACCCTAACCCTTACCCCAAACCTAACCCTTCATAGGCATAACTGTTTGTAGTCTCATCTCAAGACAGGAATTGGCAGTATTTTAGTACAAAACCCTCGCTGCGGTGTAAAAACAAAATATGCTGGCCGGCGGCGTGTGCGATTTCTAGGCATCGACCGGCGTGTAGAGGTCGGTGAAAGATCGCACGATAGGGCAGTCACACTGTCACAACTAATGCTCCGCACGCTGCCACTCCGGAAATGGGGTCGAATTCTTGGCCCGTTTATCGGCCGGTGTCCGGCAGGCACTCGTCCGTTATCCTGTCTAGGCCTATGTGTGATAAACTTTGTGTAAATTTGTAACCTTCTGTTGGCCCGGCGCCCGCCCGATGTGTGCGATGCCTTACCGGATATCGGCAAGGCATCGACCGATATTGGCGATCAGTTTGCGATGCGAAAAGCCGCACCAGGTTTTAAGTCCGAGTTGAAATTTAAAAAGTAACTTGATGCCCGCCCGATTCCCAAAAATTACCCGGAAGCCGCAAGGAGTCCCGTGGGGCCCTGGCCGAAAATGCCTAGAAATCCGTCGCAAACTACTCACAATCCCATTGCACAGTGACCAGCTCTAATCAACTGAGTTTCAAACACGGCCGCGCGTCTCCCCAGCGACAACTTGCTCTGTGATCTCAAGTCCCGCAGAGCGCGCCCTCATTGTTTTGCCACCTATTCTTGTACTGGAGGGCGGAAACAACATGGCAGCGTACATGGAACGAACAACAACACAAAACTTCTATGTAAATCGGGAAGAAATTTTGGTTTACAGTGTACAATAGTTTTAGTTTTCGCTATTAAAATAGCTTAATTTATAAAAGGAACACTCGCTCGTTGGATAGAATAGTTGGTTATGGGTGGATATGTGTCTACAGGAAGATTTTTTGGTGGAGGAAAAGCTAGTCCCAAGAAACGGAAGCGGGGACGAGACGACAGCGATGATGATAGCGAAGAAGATGAAATGATGAGAACACCGCAGAGGTTTGTTCTATTTTTGTTTAAAGACACTGGACACCTTTGGTAATTGTCAAAGACCAGTCTTCTCACTTGGTGTATCTCAACATTTGCACAAAATAACAAACCTGTGAAAATTTGAACTCAATTGGTCATTGAAGTTGCGAGATAATAATGGAAGAAAAAACACCCTTGTCACACGAAGTTGTGTGCTTTCAGATGCTTGATTTCGAGACGTGAGGTCTCGAAATGAATTCAAATATTTTACTGAGAAATTACTTTTTTCTCAAAAACGACGTTACTTCAGAGGGAGCCGTTTCTCACAATGTTTTATACTATCAACAGCTCTCCATTGATCGTTACAAAGTAAGTTTTTATGCTAACAATTATTTTGAGTAATTACCAATAGTGTCCAAGTGCCTTTAAATAACTTCAAATCACAGTTTGGTAACTCCTGTTATTTGACTTTTAACCTAGTCCCATTATACCAATCAGCCCCGCCGTGTCCACATAAACTTTAGGGTAAAATTCCGCATCCAGCCACCGTCATATCTCCCTTAGGTATCGTACACGTTTGGTAATGACTTAAAACAAACATTAGCATAAAAACTTATATGGTAACAAGCAACAGAGAGCTGTTGATAGTATAAAAACTTTGTATGAAACGACTCCCTCTGAAGTAACGTAGTTTTTGAGAAAGAGGTAATTTCTCACTAAAATAATAAAAACTTCTTGCAAGAAGTTTTTATTCCTATCTGAAAGCACACAAATTTGTACAACAAGGGTGTTTTTTTCTTTCATCATTTTTTTGCAACTTCGATGACCAATTGAGCCCAAATTTTCACAGGCTTGTTATTTTATGCATATGTTGGGATACACCAAGTGAGAACACTGGTCTTTGACAATTTCCAAACGTGTTCAGTGCCTTTAATTTAGGTCAAATTATTTATATCCTTACTAACCTGTCCAAGTGTTGACAGAATGTATACAGAGAGGCACAGGCACTTTGAACTACCGGTATTACAAGGTGTCAAAATCATGAAAAAAACAAACCAATTTCGGGTCTATATCATGGTGGACTTGACAATTGTTGCTAGCTACACTCCATTTTAGTCCCTTTTTTGGCATGAGTGCACAAGAGTTCCGTCATAGCGTCAGCGTGATGAATTCTGCGCTTGAATTTCCCTTTTTAAAGGTCAAAATTTAGCATTTCAGCTACAAATTCCTCAAAGAGGAATA
This sequence comes from Plazaster borealis, assembly GCA_021014325.1. Taxonomy (NCBI): domain Eukaryota; kingdom Metazoa; phylum Echinodermata; class Asteroidea; order Forcipulatida; family Labidiasteridae; genus Plazaster; species Plazaster borealis. The sequence continues at coordinate 13,689,300 of CM037468.1, read as the reverse complement.
TTTTTAAAAAGAGAAATAAAGTCCAACATCCATTAAAAACATCAAAGAAATCTCTTTAACAGTGCCAGTGGTGTGGCCGGATGCGGAAATTTTTCCTTCTACTTTTAAAAATATCTTTCCAACCATATTAATTTTGTAACAAACACTTTTAATAAAAAGCGCCCAATCCAAAAAGGCAATGTGTCCCTTTAAGTGCATGTGACTTCTTTGTTCCCACAATCTTGCAACCCAGAGGAAACTCATTTAAAATAAAAAATGCTTTTTGTATGATTCAGAAAGAAACTGAAGTCTACCTCCAAGTACATCTATGACACGCTGTTCGTCAACGGAGAGAACTCCGATATCACGATATTTGCTCTTGGAAAAGAATGGTACCTCCACAAGATCTACTTATGTCAGGTTGGTCTCTAGACCCGGTAACCGGGCGCATATGTTTTTTTTACACCGCAGCGAGGGGTTTTGTACTGTAATACTGCCAATTCCTGTCTTGAGATGAGACTACAAACATTTATGCCTATAAAGGGTTAGGGTTTAGGGTTAGACGTAGTCTCCTATCTCAAGACGGAATTGACAGCGTTACAGTACAAAACCCCTCGCTGCGATGTAAAAAACAAAATACGCAGCCGGGGCGCTGTACTCCCTAAAAGAAATTGACATCTGTGGTCGTACTAGCGCTTCAACGAAACTCTTTGTTTCCGTTATGACAGGTACAACACTTTGCTACGAGTTTCTGAACACCCAGCCACAAAAAATGCCACAAAATTACAAAAATAGCTTGAAAATCACCTGCTGGTTTCTCAATTATGTCAAAGATGCATTCTGAGACATTGAATTGTATGTCTGATCATTTTTTGCACTCTAAATTGATGGTTTTGAAGTCCACAATCGGAGAAACCATGTCGAGATTCCACCCCAACTATTGAGCTATCGAACAACAGACAGGTGCCCTACCGTCGTCGCAGCATCATTTAGTATAGATCATTCGCTTGAGCTTGGGCTACCATTCACATACTTACGTGGAACAGTAACAGGGTGTGATTTCGCAAAGAGCTAAGATTGATCTGAACTGCCTATCAATCTTAATTGCTAAGCAAAGTGTGATGTCATAATTCAAATCACTAATTGTAATGCTGACAACTCATCTTAAGATGAATCTTGGTGCTTTGTGAAATCAACCCCAGTCCTAATGGCTTAGCCCCTGGCTAAATTTTCTTGTCTCATTCATTCTCCCTCTCTCTCTACGATCAAGAGGAGGACCCTGTTTCATAGAGCTGCTTCAGCACTAAAACTAGCTAAGCACAACAAAATTATGTGTACCAGAATAAGGTTACTAGCTAAAATACCATCTGTGATTGGTATTCAGCTTATTTTTGATGAGGAGAAATTATTTAAGCAATATTTTTCTGCTTTAAAAACAGAGCTCTATGAAATTGGGCCCAGCTGTGATCCAATGATCTGCCTCCTTTTTATTCAGTGTGAGGGCGCTGTTTGAGAATGTGATGTGACATCATTATGCAGTGACCACATGCACTTCAATACACGAATGACGACGTGTACCGTATCAGCAAAGAAAGTCCGGTGTCTTAATATTCGTTAACAGACAACAGGAAAAAATATACCTGGATCATCCGATAAGATCTTCAGATACGAACGGATCGAAGCAATTGCTCTTAAACAAGGGAAAAGCACACAAAGAGGGGACGACCGCGACCGACACTACTGACGCAAGTCTGTAAGAACCACAACACTACTGACGCAAGTCTGTAAGAACCCAACACTACTGACACAAGTCTGTAAGAACCAAGACACTACTGACACAAGTCTGTAAGAACCACGACACTACTGACGCAAGTCTGTAAGAACCACGACACTACTGACACAAGTCTGTAAGAACCACAACACTACTGACACAAGTCTGTAGGAACCAAGACACTACTGACGCAAGTCTGTAAGAACCAAGACACTACTGACACAAGTCTGTAAGAACCACAACACTACTGACACAAGTCTGTAAGAACCAAGACACTACTGACACAAGTCTGAAAGAGCCACGAAACTACTGACGCAAGTCTGTAAGAACCAAGACACTACTGACACATGTCTGTAAAAACCACAACACTACTGACACAAGTCTGTAAGAACCACAACACTACTGACACAAGTCTGTAAGAACCACAACACTACTGACACAAGTCTGTAAGAACCATGACACTACTGACACAAGTCTGTAAGAACCACAACACTACTAACACAAGTCTGTAAGAACCAAGACACTACTGACACAAGTCTGTAAGAACCACGACACGACTGACACAAGTCTGTAAGAACCAAACCAAAATGATTGATGAACTGCTCGAAGATGTGAAGGAATGAAGGTTGTAGTTCAGCTTAAATGCCACTTGGTATATGGTCAATTACTGGATTGGGTTAAACTATGTGTATGTATGTGAATTGTTGGTAAAGAAAATAACATTTGTAATTTGTGATTCTTTCCTGCTGTAGTCCAGCTACTTTGCGAGTATGTTCAGCGGATCGTGGAAGGAGTCGAACCTGAAAGAAATTGTGATGGATATTCCGGACAATACCATTGATATCGCTGGTAAGAAGGACACTTAAAGGCACTGAACACGTTTGGTAATTGTCAAAGACCAGTGTTCTCACTTGGTGTATCCCAACATATGCATAAAATAACAAGCCTGTGAAAATTTGGGCTCAATTGGTCATCGAAGTTGCAGGAAAATGATGAAAGAAAAAACTCCCTTGTTGTACAAATTTGTGTTAAATAAAAACTAAATAAAGAATTTTTTATTATTTTAGTGAGAAATTACCTCTTTCTCAAAAACTACGTTACTTCAGAGGGAGTCGTTTCCTACAATGTTTTATACTATCAACAGCTCTCTGTTGCTTGTTACCAAGTAAGTTTTTATGCTAATATTTGTTTTGAGTAATTACCAAACGTGTACGATACCTTTAACTCTTTAGAGACCATAGCGGCCACAAGCGGCTTGTACCAAAATACTCATAGCGGCCGCAAACGGCCGCAAGGTTTGACTCTTTTTCATTGACATAAAGAGGTCAAAGTAAAGGTCATGTACGGATATGAAATTTTCCAATGTAGTATGTAAAACATAGTATCCCAATTTCTAAACACAAAACTAAATGTTCTGTTTCATGTTATTTCTGTGGACATTTTTACTGACAAGATTTGATTAAAGTAATAACAATATTAGCATTGTCTGGGTATTTTGTGATTATACAGAAATAAATGGTCTCTAAAGGGTTGAAGAGGAGCTCCCAAGGTCAAATTCATTTTTGTTTCCTCTCATTTTCCAATCAAAAGAGTCCTGTCGAAAAAAAAAAAAGAAAAAAAAAAAGTCTCTAACCTCACGTTGAAATGGTGTAAAATTGCACTGTGTTTAATACCCACTCTGACAACACCACAACTTCTCACAGGACTGGGGGGGGGGGGTACCGAGTATACAGTGCTTAACACACATCGGTGTACAGGTTTTCTTCTTCTTAATATCATATCCACACACGCTAGATGTTGTGTTTCAGCCAGAACTGAGCACAGCACTTTCATTGAATTCAGCGAGGTCTCCAGCCTGACATTTCTCCAGTTGGGGACATCTGAGTAGGTGATCTATTGTTTGTGGTTCAGAACCGCATATACTCAGGTCCCATTCTGGTCGTTACTTTGCAGCAGCCAGTACATGATCTGAAAAAACACAAATAATACAAATAACGCAAATAATACTCCAACTTGAGTTTGTTGTACTACTGTACTTGGCCATAGCACTTCATGAAGCAGAATGCACATCAGCTGAGACCTCGGCCCAATTTTGTAGAGCTGCTAAAGCAGAAAATAATGCTTAACAATTTGTCTGCTGAGCAGAAATTAGCAGGGTACCAGTCATAAAGTGTGTATGTGTGCATGTGACATGGTAGTTTGGCTGGTAACCCTATTCTGGTAAGCATACTTTTGTTGTGCTTAGCTACTTGCTGTACTTAAGCAGCTCTGAATTTAAGCCCAGGGGCCAATCTCATAGCTCTGCTTAATGGTAAGCAAATTTTCCTGCTAACTTTAAGCAGACAAATTTGCTTATGCGTAAGCGTATTTCACAGGTTAGCAAGAAAATTAGGTGACCAGCTTAGGCGTTCACCATGGATTTGCATTGTTACGTCATTCATTTTTATATTATACAGTAAGCACCTGAAGGTTAGCATGAATTTTTATGTGCTTACGGTTAGCAGCGCTATGAAATGGAAACCTGCGCAGTAAGCACAAAATTGGGCGTTAAGCAGCTCTATGAAATTGGGCCCAGGTCATGAGTTTCACAAGAAAAGAAGAGTGGAACCATAAATACATTCTAATACTTTCTTTATTTTTTCCCCATAGCTCTGGAGGTTGCCTTGGGATCGCTGTATCGAGACGACGTTATGTTGGAACCGGCTAAAGTGGTACCCATTCTTGCAGCTGCCTCACTCCTACAACTGGTAATTCATTTTTTTTAATTATATGGAATATTTCAAAAAGTCATAATGCTTCACTCACAACCATTTTCAAAATCGCAAAAGAAATATTTCCAACAGTGTTCATGTTTCGTGTGATCAACCATATACATGAAATAACAAACCTGTGAAAATTTGAGTTTAATCCCTTATGTGAGTCAGGAGAAAATAGGGAAAAACCCATGCACAATTTTCACCATGGAAACACATTGTCCTTAATTTTGGTTGTAACAACTGAAATCAGCTGTTGTGGTTTTTTGTTAGGTTTTCAGATACCATTTGCTTAATTATGACCTCATTCAGAGGGAAATATTTGACAGACAAAAATGTTTGTAGTATGAACTTCATAGTCAGTAAACTTTTAGACTAAAATTAAACACTGATGTGTTTTTGTAACCTAACCAACCCTGAATAGTACCTTTCATTATTATTATTATTATTATTATTGATTTGACCACGACAAACCATACAAAAATTACAAAGAAACAAATAGGCGTGTCGTGGCCGAGCGGATAAGAACACCGAACTCAAGCTCTGGTGTTTCTGATCAGCAGAGTGTGGGTTCGAATCCCAGTCGTGACACTTGTGTCCTTAAGCAAGACACTTAACCACATGCTTCGTCCTTCGGATGGGACGTTAAGCCGTAGGTCCCGTGTGTTGTGTAATGCACGTAAAAGAACCCAGTGCACTTATCGAAAAGAGGAGGGGTTCGCCCCGGTGTTCCTGGTTTGATCGGCAGCATATTGCGCCACAGCACCTTGTAAACCATTACATGGTGCTATGTAAAGGACTTGGTCTCATACTTCAAAACGTAGCTCCACAATACCTTGCAAGAAAATAATGAACGCTAAAAGCGCCTTGAGCGTCACTGAGTGACGGATATGTGCGCTATATAAGAAGCCACTATTATTATTATTATGAAGATGAATAAACGAAGAAATCTAAACGAAAAACATAAACGTTAAAGGGAGGGTTATACCTAGGGCAGCCTTTGGTAATTACTCCAAAAATTAATGACCATAAAAACTTACTTGGTAAAAGAGCACTGCAGCTGTTGATAATGTATAATACCATTTTGAGAAACAATTCCCTTCCAAGGAATGTGGTTTTAGAGAAAGGGATTCAAAAACAATTCAATCACGAAACGTTTCTGCATGAAACGTTTCTCAGATTGTGTATTCCAATCACGGATTATTCTTCCTGCGTGGACATTACCGCTCCAGATTTACGACAAAATCTCAAAAAAGCTACCACCATTTGAAACGAAATTTTCACAGGTTAGTTTTATTGTATATATCTACATATAGGATTAAAACAATCGAACGGTTCCAAAAACCAAAGGTATACTTTGCCTTTAACAATAGTAAACATATATATAAAAAGGCCCTAGATAAATAATTTAGTGTAATAAAAAGTGGGAAAAAAATTAAATAAATAATAGAAACCAATAATAAAAGCAAGGGAAATGACAACTTGGGACCAAAACGGACCAAACGGATTGAGCGAGTGAGGGTGGAGCATGCAGGAGGGGAACAAAACCAATCAATGTGGAATGAAAAACCAAACACGAGGGAAAAACAACATACGGTCAGGGACAAAACAAAATTAAACTCAAGTTTTCGTAATAAATTTGCTTTTGATTCTCAGCTCATTTCAACTCTCCCCTTCCTGCCATAATAGACTGCAAGTCTTGCGCATATTCCAACATGGTCAAAACCATGGATTTTGTTTTGTCAATTATTTTAGTTTAACGTAGTTTATGGCCATGAAAATTGTATATGTTGTTGGGAATGTAATACTAAGTGATAAATAGCATGAAGGTAAAACCAATTCAATAAAATAATGAAGAAAACCTGAGAATAAGACTTGACCTCCGTTTCCGGTTACTTGTACAAAATGAAGACTGATGGGCATGTTGTCATTAAATATTTTTGGTTTGAACAAGGAAAAATTGACTATAAGCGGGACTTGAACCTGCGATCTCCATTCTGGCGCTCTACCAACTGAGCTATCTAGCTGTAAGTTGATTTGATAAAAAACCCCGCGAAATCCTAACTTTTTTTTTTTTTTTTTTTTTTTTTTTTTTTTTTTTTTTTTTTTTTTTGGTTTTTTTAATAAATAAATTTTTTTTTTTATTTGATTTTTCAGATTTTTTTTTTTTACAAAAATTTGAAATAATACAAATAAAGAAAGATAATCAATGTTGCAAAAACAAAAAAAATTAAAAAATATTTTATTTTTTTTTTTTTTTTTTTTTTTTTTTTCAAATTGGATTTCAAATTTTTTAACAAAAAAAAAAAAAAAAAAAAAAAAAACAAATCCTTTTTCTTTATAGTTTTTATGATGATTTCTATATTATATTTTATTATTATTTATTTAAAAAAAAAAAAAAAAAAAAAAAAAAAAGGCCCTCCCTCCCCCACTTCCCATCAAAGAAGGACGATCAACAATTTTTTATTTTTATGTGGCCTAATGTTGCCCTATTTTAATTTTAAAAACCAAATCATTTAATGTTATTATTCGTTTGTTTATAGGATGGACTTATATGCCAATGTGCTGATATCATGACTGACACAATAAGGTAATTAACATAACATAAATATTCAGTTATTAGTTTGTTGCATGAATATTTGTCGTGCAAACTTTGTTATTTCTTTTAAACGCATATTCTTTAACCCTGGTGTAAATTTAACATCTATTAAGAATAATTTTACTATCATTCTCTAAAGAGTAATTTAATGCTTAATAATTTGTAAGAAATTTATCAGCTAATTTTTCTCCTTTCCAACCTGTAGCACCAAGACGGTTTGTTGTTACCACACCTCTGCCTCGGCCTATGGTCTGGAAACAGTCACATTAAAGTAAGTGAGATAATTAACACCCATTTCCGAACCAAATTATTGAATTATGAACATGAAGAGTTCAACGTTTGATACAGTTAGGAGCAACTGGACATGTTAGAAGTCTGAAGATCAACTGTTACAGTCGTTCGGAACGACTCTGGAGTGTCTTGATTTCAGACGTCGATCTTGTCGTGAGCCGAACCTAATGCAAATTATATGTTAATGTATGGTAATTAGGAGACAGGTTGCTTAATATTATATTTTAAGCAACATGCTGTAGCCGCGTCCTTCGTAGTTCAGCTTCTCAGCTGCGAGTAAGGATGATTAGCCTCCCAAATTATTACTTCTAGAAGAGAAGATTGATATTTTTTGTCTTATGGGTAAGTAGATATGCTACCCAACAGAATTAAAAGATATTTATCAGACTCAAAGGTCAAAGTTTGAACATCATGTAAACAAAAATTAAGATATTGAGTTGACGAATACAAGAGCACCGAACTTGTCCAGATGTGAGTTTACTTGCCCGACACTAAAATCACTGGCCTCGGGCCTGGGGTTCCAGTGTAAGTTTCAATACCTGCTCTTTATGCTTACAACCAATTGTTGTCGACAGTTCAGGTTCAATAAGACGATTTAGTGATTGAATTTCTTCATAAACCCTTCCAATTTCTTAAATCTGTTTCAGTTGCGTCACCTGGCTGGAACAAAACCTGATGGACATGCAAAGGTCGTCGCTACTTCGAGAGTTAAGGTTAGTTTCAAATTGTCTTGTAGTTTCAAGAAAAAGAAAATTGACTCATTTTCACTCAACAAAGACGAAGTCAGACAAGGCGAAAAACAAACTACGTGTGACTGGGCGGTAAAATTCCTGGCAAGGAAAGGGACTTTTTACTTCTGTTTTCAATGCAGTTATTTTATTTGTCACTGGACAAAATGATCTGAAATGTGAAAAGGAACAAACGACATGTTTACTCTAACCTTTGGACTCCTTTTCACCGTTCTAGAGACCGTTCATTTCTTTATAACCATCACCACACGCCCAGCCATTGCTAATCTTAGAGTTGTTTTGGCTCTGTTATACTCGGGAAAAATGTCAGGAAAATTAATATGAAGAAGGAAATGACTAATAACCTTTTGTCTTTGCCTTCTCCTTTTCCCCACAGATATCCCCTTTTTTAGCCTGCCTCATGTACTAATTAATTACTTGTTCTCCCTCTTCCCACCTTTGATCCTGTTCTTTGTGTTTCCAACTTCTTGTGGTCAGACCAGCCCCTCCCTCCACCCCCCCTGTCTCCCTATTCATTGTTTACCCCTTGCCTTGTCTGTTTGCTCTCTGCCTCTATTCATGTATTTCCACTTGAATGCTTTTGTTACACTTATATACCTGTTCATGTGTGTTGTCGGGTCATTTAGCCTTCGAGAAAGACTCTGCTAGGGTCGAAACGCCAGGCCATTAACTATTACATAATCAGTTTGGCGTTTCCCGCAATTAAAGGCATTGTACAAATTTGGTAATTGGAGCCTATTGTTTGTTTCAATCCTATATAGTTGTAGATATATACCATAAAACTAACCTGTGAAAATTTCATTTCATAAGGTGGTAGCGTTTTTGAGATATTGCCGAAAATCTGGAGCGGTTATGTCCACGCAGGAAGAATAATCTGCATTGGAATACACACTCTCACTCTCAATATTTACAATATTTTGGGGATAAAAAGTGATATATTTTTTCCATAACCGCAGTCCTTCGAAGTAAAAAGTTTCTCAAAATGCATTATTCTATCCAAAGCTGATGTACTGCTTACCAAGTAAGAGTCATTACCAAACGTGTCTGATGCCTTTAACTATGTACTGGCTGACCTTTTTTTAGGCCGCACCTAAACTTGAAAATCTAAAATATGTGTTTTGTAAAAAGAAATATTAAGAAATAAACCACAAGTGAAAGTGACTGGGTAAATTTTTAATAATTTTGGTTTGAGCAAAGAAAACTTGTGTAGAACGAGACTTGAAACCACGACCTCCGGTTTAACGCGACGGCGCTCTACCAACTGGGCTATCTAGCCCTATGTTGGCAGTCTCCTTATTTGGTCAATATCTTTGTTCGGGGGTGCCAGTCAGAAGCCATACAACCTGTAACTACCGTATAGCGAGGGATCACATCCAAGTTCACGATACAACCTGGTTGTATGGCCTCTGACTGGCACCCCCGAACAAAGATATTGACAAAATAGGGAGACTGCCAACATTAGGGATAGATAACTTAGTTAGTAGAGTGCCAGCTCATTAAAGGTATCGTACACATTTGGTAATGACTCAAAACAAATATTAGCATAAAAACTTACTTGGTAACAAGCAACGGAGAGCTGTTGATAGTATAAAACATTGTAGGAAACGACTCCTTCTGAAGTAACGTATTTTTTCACAAAGAGGTAATTTCTCACTAAAATAATAAAAACTTCTTGCAAGAAGTTTTTATTCCTATCTGAAAGTACACAAATTTGTACAACAAGGGTGTTTTTTCTTTCATCATTTTTTTGCAACTTCGATGACCAATTGAGCCCAAATTTTCACAGGCTTGTTATTTTATGCATATGTTGGGATACACCAAGTGAACACTGGTCTTTTACAATTTCCAAACGTGTTCAGTGCCTTTAAACTGGAGGTCGCAGGTTTAAGTCCCACTTTAAGTTGTCTTTGTACATCACAAAGTTTGGTATGCTTAAGATATGTGGTAATTTTGGGGTATGATACCAAAATCCATCCAATTCAAACCAAACCAGTGGATGGTTTTTGAAGGGTTTTGGGGGTAACGATGGTTTTAAAGGGTTTGGGGGTAATGAGGGTTTTAAAGGGTTTGGGGGTAATGAGGGTTTTAAAGTACTCAATTTTTCCTTTTTCCCCCTCTGTTTTGACAGCCTTGAGTTATTTGAGCTAGTCATCAGGTCACCAGATCTCTTCGTACTCCAAGTTGAGATGGATGTTTATTCGATGGTGAAAAAGGTAAACAAAAACTACAAACCTGACACGATCATTAACATCTGTAAGGTTTCAACTGTCCAAGGGAGACCAAGAATAACGAAATCAAAAACTGGTTTTTATTTAGAAATTTTTGTACAGTGGCTCTTTGTCGGTCTTCCAGGCACGCAAAGTACTTTTTTCAGTAACGAAAGGCTGTAAACAACCAAACGGTTCCTGACCAAAAGAATTTTGGCATTACTGTTACATTTTTTGTTGCTAGAATTACCCCAAAAGACAAGTTTTCCATAATGACTTACGAATGGCAGGAAACCAATCAAACTTTCACACTCAGTCAGTCTTGTAACCAAGTCATTTTTTCTCAAGTCAAGTCAAGTCTCAAGTCATTTTTGCCCAAGTCAAGTCAAGTCTCAAGTCATTTTCCCTCAAGTCAAGTCAAGTCACAAGTCAATTTTCCCCAAGTCAAGTCAAGTCGCAAGTCAATGAAATTGGTGACTCGAGTCTGACTCGAGTCCAAGTCACCGACTCGAGTCAACAAGACTGCACTCAGTTTTCTTGAAACACAATTTTGCACATCAATTATTTACGCACTTTCTCTGGGAACATTTTGTACGTCCTTGGAAACACGACGAAATATGCAACTATTAGTGTTCTTTTGTCTTTTTTGCAGTTTGTATTTCTGAAACTTGTGCCATCCTGGAACGGCAACTTCAAAAACCTCAGCAAAGACGCCGACGTCTTCTTCAGATCTTACAGTAAGTGCTTCCAGTCATTTTCATCGCTGGAGTTCTTGTGAAGTTTCTTCCTCGATTTGGTTTGAAATTTTTCTCCAGGAGTTTAACAACTCGATGTTTCGATCAGTATGGTCTGAAGGTCTTCAGGAAAAAGGCGTTGCTCCGTAAGATTATCAGACCATGCTGGGCCCAATTTCATGGCTCTGCTTACCGCCAAATTCTGCGCTTGGGATCACCATTCTTCGCTTACAGGGCAAGCGCCGAATTTCTGCACTAGCTGTGTAAGTGAAGAATGCCTAGTAACACTGAGTACGCGCGCGGACCAGAAAAAAATTCCTGCTAACCTGTGAAATACGCTTGACGTAAGCGCGGAATTCCCTGCTTCCATAAAGGACCATGTCAAAACAAGTGCAGGAAACCAGCGGATAATGACCATCTGGGACAAGGTTTTTCATCTGCCGTTAATTCACCTTGTTTGAAATTGGGTGTTGGAGACTATCATCATATCTGATAATTTGTGGCGTGTCGTGGCCGAGCAGATAAGAACACCGAACTCAAGCTTTGGTGTTTCTGATCAGCAGAGTGTGGGTTCGAATCCCAAGACACTTAACCACATGCTTCGTCCTTCGGATGGGACGTAAAGCCGTTGGTCCCGTGTGTTGTGTTGTGCACGTAAAAGAACCCAGTGCACTTATCGTAAAGAGAAGGGGTTCGCCCCGGTGTTCCTGGTTTGATTGGCTGCATATTGCGCCACAGCACCTTGTAAACCATTACATGGTGCTATGCAAAGGAATAGATCTCATATTTCAACACGTACCTCCACTTACCTTGTAGGAAAAATACTGAGCACTTTGAGACACCCATCGGGAGTATAAAGTGCTATATAAGAACTGCGTATTATTATTATTATTATTTCATCAACATTTTCATGATGATTATGGTATTTCTTCCAGAGCCAGGAACATTCCTACAAACGGAGAGAGGGCAGAAGTTTGAGTCATTATTCCAAGGAGTCCGTCTTCAGCACATCATCAATGACCTGTCAGCAAGTAAACACATTGAGAAGGATCACATTATGCACAAAGGTATGAAGAAATTACCCTCAAAACTTTACATTTCACCATAGAGCTGGGTTGCAGTCTCACTCTTGAAAAAAGGCAAACAAAATTGGTGTAAAATTAAAACAGTATGTAGTCCAAATTCATCCTCATCGAGTGATGGACTAATAATAATAATAATACACAACATTTATTAGGCGCTTAATATGGATGTTTCTAAGCGCACTTATTGTCTGACTACAAATTTTTCCTGCAAGGTATGTGGAGCTACGTTTGAAGTATGCGGCCTATTCATTTATAGCACCATGTAATGGTTTACAAGGTGCTGTGGCGCAATATATGCTGCCGATCAGACCAGGAACACGGGGCGAACCCCTTCTCTTTACAATAAGTGCACTGGGTTCTTTTACGTGCATTACACAACACACGGGACCAACGGCTTAACGTCCCATCCGAAGGACGAAGCATGTGGTTAAGTGTCTTGCTTATGGACACAAGTGTCACGACTTGGATTCGAACCCACTGTCACAAGTGATCTGGTTTTGTTAATAAACCATGTGTAATTTTTATATGTCCTTCAGTTATTTTATTGGTCAAGAGTTTGGAGATCCAATGAATATTCATTTTGTTCTGTGATGCAGCCAGTGAACTACAGTTGAGTGAGCAAGTCCTTATTTGGGAAGAAATGTGTGGGCGGATGTAGTGTGTATGTGTGCATTGAGAGATGACTATTGTTCTGTAGAGTGAATGCCATGGTTGGGTGAGCTTGAGAATTCTTGGCAGTCTTAGTTTGGGCGCGGTTGGTCATTCCAAGATCTGCTATCAGGAAGGTCAGACATACTCTGCTGATCAGAAACACCAGAGCTTAAGTTCGGTGTTCTTATCCGCTCGGCCAAGACACGCCATCAGTGTATTGAGTTCATCAGCGGTCTTGATGCCACTGTCCTCAATCAGGGTCTTCACCATGGTTTTAGTGGGACGCCCACGATTCGTCTTCCCATGGGTTGGTTCTCAGATGATGACTTGGCCGGTAGACAGCTCTGGGTGTCCGAGACAATGCCTGGCAAGTTGCAGACTGACTTCCTGCTATCTCGTTGTTCAACTTTGACCTTCAGTATTTGTTATTAATTTTGTATTTCATTGTTCCTTTTTTTTCCAGAATGGTTGCTACCAGTGTATCAACAGCAATGGCAAACCATGCTGTCCCTGGAACAGGGCCAGAGTCAAGGGTGAGTTGCCACAGAAATATCGAAAACATTTTCTTAAAAATACCATGCTCCTCAACATCCCTCGTTCTAAACACACTTGGGGAGACTGTTCTTTCTCACATGTTGGACCATCTCTTTGGAAACGCTCTTCCACTGAGCCTCAGACTAGGTCACTCTCTCCAGCTCTACAGCTTGAAAACACACTTGTTCAGTCTAGGCTCTAAAGGTATCGTACACGTTTGGTAATGACTCAAAACAATTATTAGCATAAAAACTTACTTGGTAACAAGCAACGGAGAGCTGTTAATAGTATAAAACATTGTAGGAAACGACTCCCTCTGAAGTAACGTAGTTTTTGAGAAAGAGGTAATTTCTCACTAACATAATAAAAACTTCTTGCAAGAAATTTGTATTCCTATCTGAAAGCACACAAATTTGTAAAACAAGGTTGTTTTTTTCTTTCATCTTTTTCTTGCAACTTCGATGACCAATTGAGCCCAAATTTTCACAGGCTTGTTATTTTATGCATATGTTGGGATGCACCAAGTGAGAACACTGGTCTTTGACAATTTCCAAACGTGTTCAGTGCCTTTAAGTACCGTCATCAGCAGAGTTCTTTTTCGATGCGCCAGGAGTGTCTTTCTGACAGACATGATGGCTACAAATGTCCATTATTATTATTATTATTATTATTATTATTTTTAACATTTTGGGTTAGGGTTAGGGTTTACCCAGGCAGTTTCTCTTTTGGTTTATTATTTGATATCTGAAATAAAAAGTCTCATCCCCTTGAGGTGATCCCCTGGCTGCCGCTTCCCAGGTTGTATCATAAACTTGGGTGTTATCCCTGGCTACACGGCAGTTAACGGTTGTACGGCTTCTGACTGGCATAGGGCTAGATAGCTCAGTTGGTAGTGCGCCGGCACGTAAATCCGGAGGTCGTTGGTTCAAATCCCGCTCTAGTCAATTAGTCTTTGTTTAACCCCAAATCATTCAAAATTTTTCCAGTCGTTTTCCCTTGTGGTTTATTATTTGATACTTAAATTTTTAACAAAAAAGCGATTATATTTTAAAGAATCGGACAGGGCTTGATAAATTACATCGGGGATAAAGAATTTCAGTTTTGGCTTTACCCTTCCACCAATGAAGCTAGAGGTTGAAAATATCAGTTCCAGAAAGCGGGGGTTGTTGGTTCGAATCCCGCCCAAGTATTATTTTGATTTTTATTTTCTTTTTTTCATAGGACTCATAAAGCCTAGATTATACAGTGATCACTTGTCGGTGTCTTTGATTTTTCAAGCTTATCACTACAAACCTTGGCTTATAAAATCGGCCTCCATACTGTGTCTGCTTGTCTCTGTCTGTCTGTCTGTCCACAGGCTGATTGCTACAAACCATGGCTTATCAAATCGACCTCCATACTGTGTCTGCTTGTCCGTTTGTCTTGTCTCTGTCTGTCTGCAGGCTGATTACTACAAGCCTCGACCTATCAAATCAGCCTCCATTCTGTTCCTGTCTTTGCTTTTTCAAGCCTATAATAACTCAGTATATTCAGTTCATTATTACCTCGTACATCGTATCACTTTTTTATGACAGTATGGAAATAAATGTGTATTGATTGATTGATTGATTGGTTGATTGATTGATTGATTGATTGATGACGCTTTTTTCAACTTGAAACCATCAGCCCGACCGAAGAGACATTGTCACCTGAAGTCTTTGACCAGCAGTCGTTACGATGCGGTCGGGTCATCGCAAGAGAAACTGACGTAAGATTGAGAGGTTGCTGTTTATTAGAACGACAATTTCACCACTGATTTATTTGTTGTGAGCTAGACTGGGGTTGTGGGCCCAATTTATTAAAGCTGTGAAGCAGAAAATACTCCTAACAATTTCCCATTGCAAAGGCCGCCACTGCTGTAGTCGAACAATGGAAGCGTGCCTGCATGTACGCGCCACTTATTAGGCGCTTCGTAACCCCTGTAGCAAGGCGCCTTACGCAATTATGAGGGAGGGGTTGTTGTAGTGGTATCTTTCCTCACCTTCCACCTCTAGGACCCCAGTTCGAATCACACCAAGGGCACTATGTGGATTGGGTTTTCAGTCCCTACCTGACTGCATGGGTTTTCCCTGGAATATTTCTCAGGGGTTTTCCTCCCACATCTAAAACTGAAACTTCCTTTCTCGTCTTCTCTCCATGGGATTCTTTTCTGAGAATCCTTGGCTTTACAACCAGAATTAATAAATAAAAATATAAAAACATTACTGCCCCTGTTCAATGGATCTTGAGCATTCCGGAAACATTCTAAACTCCTTCAGAGTATGCAGCACGGGCAGCCAAATGGGCGCAGTGTTTGCTAATCACTCACACCAACAATCTTAACTCTCTGAGGTACATTTTACTCCTGTTCAATGAGAAGCAACTATAGTTTACTGTCTTACCGGAGAACTCAAGTGTCACGACCAGGATTCGAACCCACACTCTAATTATATCGTTGTGTCAGTACAAAAACGTTGTATCAAGATTTTGCAAAAATGTTGAATATCACATGAAAATACCCCATGCAAAAACGCTGTATCTCGGCGGGTACTTTTTGTGTGTGTACATCCGGGCTATTTTTAAGCAAGATACAACGTTTTGACAATTTCAAATTCGTGTGTAACTTATGGACCTTGTCAAAACTAGTCCAGGACAACCGGCGGATAAGTACCGTCCGGGACAAGGTTTTTCACCTGCCGTTAATTCACCTTGTTTTAAATTGGGTGTCGCTGAAAACATGGGGAGAAGTTCACAGTGCCTGGGGTTACATGTGTTTACAAACCGCAGAGACTTAGATCGCTATCTACTGGAAAAACAAGCAGGGGGTCTCTACATGTCTCACTAAAAGAAATCACACTACTTATCTTACCAGATTAACCATCCAGATTGCTCCAAAATCGCTGTTTATACTACATTCAAGGCGAAATAAAATAAAAAACATGTTTAGCGTCCTGCCTTTTTGAAAAAAGGCCGTCCGACAAGTTTTTCAAGACAACCGGCCGGGCTATTTATCAAGATGGTTGCCAGCCTTTTTCGGTGTGCTTTTTTCACGTGCTAAAGTCAAAATACGATCTTAATTATTTTTTAAAAAAAGGAAAATCGTCAGGGATAATAAGAATGTATCATTTGTTTCTTTAAAAAAAAAAATTTTTTAAAAAGGAGGCGGCCTCTAAAAAGGAAGCGGGCGGGGACGCTAAACATGTTTTTTTTTTATGTGGCCTAATCAGCCAGTCGTTGAACCATGTCTCTCATAGAAATACAGTCCGATGGAAATCCAACAAAAATTTGACATTGTTATCCAACTACTTGTCCTGGATTAATTTTGACAAGACCCCTTAAGTGCTATTTTCAGAGATACAATGTTTTGGCACTGACAGGACGATGTGGTCTCGTTGCACTGACAGGATGATTTTGCTTTGGCCTTTGTATAATTATTTGTTTGATTACATCATGAACAGTACTGCTGGCGATGGACTGGTTACAACTACGGAATGGACGTACTCTTCACCTTTGCCAACAGGTCAGTATCTTCTTTCAGTCACCTCAGTCGTCGGCAGACTTTGGAGGGGGGGTTCTTGGGTTCAAATCCCACCCAAGTAGCCTGTGGAATTGTTCGCAGGACTTCCTACGATCACCTCAGTCGTCAAAAGACTTGGGAAGGAGGGGGGAAGGGGGGTTCTTGGGTTCAAATCCCACCCAAGTTGCCTGTGGGATCGTTTGCAGGACTTCCTTCGGTCACCTCAGTCGTTGGCAGACTTGGGAGGGAGGTTTCTTGGGTTCAAATCCCACCCAAGTAGCCTGTGGAATTGTTCGCAGGACTTCCTACGATCACCTCAGTTGACGGCAGACTTGGGAAGGAGGGGGGAAGGGGGGTTCTTGGGTTCAAATCCCACCCAAGTTGCCTGTGGAATTGTTCGCAGGACTTCTTTCAGTCACCTCAGTCATCGGCAGACTTGAGGGGCGGGAAGGGGGGTTTGGGTTCAAATCCAACCCAAGTTGCCTCTGGAATTGTTCGCAGGACTTCCTTCGGTCACCTCAGTCGACGGCAGACTTGGGAAGGAGGGGGGAATGGGGGTTCTTGGGTTCAAATCCCACCCAAGTTGCCTGTGGAATTGTTCGCAGGACTTCTTTCAGTCACCTCAGTTGTCGACAGACTTGGGAAGGAGGGGGAAAGGGGGGTTTGGGTTCAAATCCAACCCAAGTAGCCTGTGGAATTGTTCGCAGGACTTGGAAAGTACTGAGTATACAGTGCCTTACTACACATCGATGTAGGGGTAAAAACAAGTTGTATCCTTTTTGTGGGCTTATGGAAGGGCCCTTGTGGGGTCTTTTACTCAATGGAACAAGAGACCCCACAGAGTTTGTCTTTGTTTAGCTTGGACCCCGCAGAGGAATTCTTTAGAAAAGGACATAGTAGAACAGTATGTGCATGTGCACACCAAAATTTGTCGAGTCCCATAAGCAGATAATTTGCTTGACAGATTCCCTGCTAAGCAGAAATTAGCCGGAACCAGTTACACCCAATAAGGTCACTGGCATTTTGGGTATCGGTAATCGTTATCTGCTAGGCGAAAAGTCTAGAAAAGACTTTCTTGTATTTCTCTGTTTTCTTTACAGATTACTGATATTTCGTCGTAACACCATCACACACCCAGTGGTTGCTAGCGTCAGTCTGCAAAACTCAAGAAATATTATTTTCAGGTAAAGCTGCATTTAAATCGGTTTAAATTAATGCGCTTTGTTTGCTGTTGAGGGCATGACGACGGTGAGTTGAACAGTACTGACTCTACACTGAAACCTCTGAAATCCTAAAAAGAGACCAGCATCTCAAACACTCTTCAGTCTCCTGACGATGACTAGAGCACGCTAGTCGAATCGTTGAGACCAATGAAGAACTCACTCCACGGCAGTGAAGTTAATAACGGGAAATCCCCTCGGTCCACTAAGCAAAAGTAATAGTCTCGGCCGATTTCCTACCTCCCTCCCTACCAGGTAGAAGTTAGCTGGACAGTTCTTTTCAAAACTAAATAGTCACTCAAATCCCGAAATCTACTCCGCGGCAGTAGAATAAATAGCAAGACAGAATCTCAAAGAACAAATCTCCACAGCAAAGAAGATACACATGGTGTTTCCGCAAACCGAATATACATTGATACCTCACCATGTAATGCGTCAAAACCCATATTAATCATCGGTGTTATGTAGTTTGTAAACCCCCTATATTTGTTGAGAGTTGTCCAACGTTGTTCCCAGGGGTGATTGACATCGCCTTGCCATTTTTTCCCAGCATGCCTTGCTCACTCATAACCCCTGAAATTAATTTATTAAAATGTGCCATTGATTTGATTGCAGAGACCTTTAACGATGATTTGATTGATTTTAGAGACCTTTAACGATGATTTGGTTGATTGCAGAGACCTTTAATGGTGATTTGATTGATTTTAGAGACCTTTATCGATGCTTTGATAGATTTTAGAGACCTTTAACGATGCTTTGATTGATTGCAGAGTGCGTGTAGTTTCCTACGATGGACAGGGACATGTCCTGTATCTGAAGCAGAGTGACCTCAAAGTGCTGAAACTCAATAAAGACGAGGTATAACAAAAACTATCGCTCTTTAGCCATCCAACTTATAAGACCAGGGGCCGATTTCACAAAGAGATAAGACTAGTCTTATCTGAAGTTAGGACCAGTAACTGGTCTTAACTTAAGACTAGTCCTATCTCTTAGCATTGCCTAGGACTAGTCCTAAGTTAGGAAGAGTTTTGTGAAATCGACCCCAGGCATGATATTCTTCCTACTTTAGTCTGATTTCCGATTTCTTTTGCCCTCAGGAAAAATCTGAAAAATTGTGATTAAACAGCCTGAAAAGTCTTCTTAAGCCTACATGTACACCATGTGTACATGTAGGTCAGCCCTTGTACTCGATACTTTTTCCAAGGACCAAATATCATGCCTGTATGACAAAACATCTGTGAACATGCACGGTGCACACATTCTCAAATATGCATCCATGTGTGGAGACATCTTTTGTTCTTTCCTTTGTCCCTGTGCTTAACATTTCCCCCATAGACTTCGTTCCACTTATTTCCTTGTGGGGGCACCCCGGTCTTTAGAATTCCCCTACGGAGTCCTTTTATTTCCCCTTTTTTTGTTTTGTCCTTGGTCTCCATAAGGTGCCTAATATGGGCACACTCTCAAACAAACTTCCATGTAACGTTCTAAACTAAGACCTGCAAGGCCGTTTGTTAGTTTTAGTCCACTGTTTTGTTTTTGTCCTTCGTCTGTTTGTTTTAAAGTGTCTACTTTAATTTTTTTGAATATTCGCTTGTGCATTGAGACCTGTTGTAATATTTTGTTCCTTGTGTGGCTAGACTTGACCACAGGACCTTTTGGTTAACCTCATTTTTATTTTCTGTCTCAGTGCAAATGCATGTCTTTAGGGACCATTGCCTACAAGCTCTGCTTCTAAAATGGATCCCTCTGCAGTGTCATGTTTGTTTTAATCTTATTCTCGATATCTATACTGTTAAGTTGTATTCTTTATACCGATCGCTCTTGCCGAGTGATAAATGTATTTTTAATTTTGATACTGTGGAAAAATAAATGAACCTTGAACCTTGAACTCGACCTCAACATACCTGGCTGGAGTGCCCCCCCCCCTTCCCCCACTTTGGCAGAAATACTCTCTCACATTACACACTAACTGGACCTCAACATACCTTCAATTTGTTTTCGTCCAATCAGGAAGCTGTGGTCCTGACCGTGGATAGACACGCCCCTTTCCCGATGCGGATAAGCGTCAACATGTTATGCGCTACACCGCCTGGAAAGGAAGATTCGACGGAATGTTTGCCGAACGCCGAGGTACAACCAAATATCAGGGAAGAAGAATTATAAGTGTAAGAAGTCGTGTTAACTTTCTCAGGTTATGTACGGCCCTGGATTTTCATCGCGAATGGAGAAGTTTTGGGGCCAAAATTTTGTTTTGGGGGTTTTTCCTAAAGGTATTGTCTTCATCATGTCATTGTTGTTTGTTTGTTTGTTTGTTTGTTCGTTTTTGTTTTGCTTGTTTTTTGTCGATGAGGGGGGTGTTGTAAGTTCTACCAATGTGTTTCAATCCTTTTTCATTTCTAAAGTTTTGATTTTTTTTACCAAAACTTCTTGGGTACTCAGGCTATCCTCTGTCCCAAGCCCACCAAATTATTCCACTCTATGGTTTCTCAATGATTGATGTAGATGGTTCATGTTAAAATAAGCTTTTCCTATTGATTTCTTGTCTTTTTTCAAATGTCAAGTTTCAAACAAATGGACGATGATTACAACTCAAAAACGTCTATAAAATTTATTTATTGAATTTGTTTTCTATTATGGGTTGAACATAGAAGTCTTAAGAAGTAATTGTAACTAGTAAACGGGTACAACCATGTAAAAATCTCTTTTGGGGCGGAGTGTTGGCTCTGAAAAGAGCCAGTATGGTCTCTACGTTTTAAACGGTATACTCTGCTCGTCTTCAGGAGAAACGCTGACAAGAGTGGGATTTAAACTGGTAACCTCATTCAAGTTTTCTTTATTTACCCCAAAATTTATTTATCCAGTCAGTTCCCCTTTACCTTGTGTTTTACTGCTCTAATGTGGGGGGGGGGGTTTCAGCAGAACCACAGACAATTTTAGTGGTTGTTGCTGTGCCTCAAAAGTTGTTTTTATTTTATTTGAAGATTTGCGTTATTTGTTCAGCATACTCACAAAAATGCTTTTGAAAAAAACTTGATAGCAACGTGTTAAGGGTTTAGGTTTTTTTTAAATCCAAACCAAAGTGGTTTGTTATGATTAATTTTATGTTTACTTAAAACCTTTTAATAAAGAGGAAGGGAAATGTCAAAATCAATTTTGTGATGTACTCATTTTCCAAAAGATAGAGTCCTCGTGTGAGTGGAATTTTTTTTACAAGTCTCTAACCTCACGTTAAAAATGGTATAAATTGGCATTGTATTTGATACCCGGTGCAAAATTTGTCAACATCCAAAACATCCGATGACATCAATCTGAGAAAAATGGGTCTGTACATTTTTGTATGGGGTCGTTTGGTTCATTACTGACTTTTTCAGCGTGAAATTTGAAGCGTGACGTCATGGGATTTCAACAACTAATGGATCTTTACATTCCAAGGAGGAATTTTTTGTCAGTCAAAAGGTCAAATTTCGGGGCATTTTGATTAAATATTATCGAAAGTCAGGAAGGATCCAAACATCCCCTTACAAAAATAAAGAAACCCATTTTTCTCAGAATGATGGCATCAGTTTTGGATGTTGACAAATTTTGCACTGGAAGGGTATAGAATACAATACACTATTTTAACGTGAGGTTAGAAACTTGTAATTTGTTCCCCACTCACATGAGGACTCTATCTATTGGAAAATGAGTTCATCACAAAATTGTTTTTGACATTTCCCTTCCTCTTTAAAACCTTTTGAGAATACGTTCAAGCTTCTGACATTAATTTTGAAATTTATTGTTTGTTAAACCTTTCAGCAACATGACAGCTCAATTTTGATTTTCAAAGTGTTTTTGTTTTTTTGTTAGGACTTCATGCAATATTTATTTGTACAAAAATAACATGTAAATACTTTGTAAATATTTTTTTCCATGGGAATAAAAAAAAGAGGTTATTTCAGAGGTTTTTTTCCCACAAAACAAAAGAACGTCTGAATTTTGTTTTTATACAATCTTGTTGATTATTAACAGGTATTTACATTATTCAATCGATGGTCACACTTTTAGAATTTAAAGGCAGGGTATACCTTTTGTAACTACTCCAAAAATTAATGACCAAAAAAACTTACTTGGTTCGAAGCACTGCAGCTGTTCAAATGTATGACATTTTAAGAAATGATTCCCTTCTAAGGAATGTGGTTTAAGAGAAAGGGGTTCAAACAAATTTCAATCTGAGAAACCTTTTAATGCATGAAACATTTCTCATACTGTGTTTTCCAATTATGGATAACTCTTCCTGCTTGGACATAACTGCTCCAGATTTTTGGCGATATCTCAACAACACTACCACCTTTTGAAATGAAATTTTCACAGGTTAGTTTAATTGTATATATCTACATTGATGTAGAATTAAAACAATCGAATCGTTCCAAAAAACTAAGGTATACTTTGCCTTTAAAGAAACTATTTCGTTGCATATTGTGAACAAACCTGTCCGTATTGTTGTTACCTTTGGCCCACTCTGGATTAAGCTGCATGAAAAATAAGCTTTGCGAACAATCTTGCGGCAGCAATTATTTTGGGAAATTCGTCTTAGAAAGTGCAAGAAATCATTTTGAACAATTCTGACTTTATTTTTAGGATAAAAAAGAACTGGAAAGTTAATGTCCGCTCATGCCTATAATTTTTTTTTTAAATTTAGAGCTGCCAGCTCTCCTCGATCCTGCAGAAAGTTCCCTGAAAATAAACCAATCTTTCCATGTTCTGATGAACCAATTGGAAAATTTCCCTGATTAAGGAATCTTTTTCTCTATTATGTTGAATGTAATTATAAATATCTCTCTGATTGTTGGACAAAATCTCCCTAATTGCAAGATGCAAATGCTGGCAGCTCTGAAATAACTTCTGCGAAATTTCACCATCCATGATTTATCAAAAATGCTATAAATGTAATACAAAGAAATATGAGATTGTCGCCATTTTCACAAATTATTATTAACACATGTTCTTAAAATAATATCATCAATTAACTTTGTACAAAACTCAAAGAATGCATTTTAGATAGTCTTCACACTGACCGTTAGCAGTTGTGATATTTTAGCCACTCTCTCACTCAAATCAGCGATTATGCTCAAGCGAGCCACGTGAGGTGGATGGATATAATCTCATGGCGGTTGTGTGACAGACTTGCGTCTGACGCCCGTCACCACGTTAGACATCGTTTTCTGCTTGAAGTGTTGCCAGTCCGTGTGAGCCTGCAGGTGCTGCTGCAGCGTCTCCTGCAACGGGTACGGCCGGACAATCTCCTTCAGGTGGCGGATCACAAACTGGTTGGCGTGCTCCAGGAAGAAACGCTTGTTCAGCATGATGACCTCAGCGCCGCGGCTGACCAAGCTCAGGCTGGGCTGTTTTGCATCGGTTATCCCTGCCTCGGAGCAAAGAAACGGCAGTCCCTGAAATCATGGAGAACAGAACTGGTCTGAGTAAGTTCCTTTTCATCTTCTTTAAAGGCAGGGTGTACTTTTTGGTAATTACTCCACATGTTAATGACCATAAACACTTACTTGAAGCACACAATTCTATGCAACAGGGGTGTTTTTTTCCTGTCAGTATTTTCTGGCCACTTTGATGACCAATGCATATGTTGATACACACCAAGTGAGGATACTGGTCTTTGACGATTACCAAAAGTTACTCTGCCTTTTATACAAATTTACAAACTTTCGTTTTTAACTTACATTTATTCCAACACCCCAGTCTTCAAAAAGTATTCAACCCCCCCCCCTGTCACCCTCATCATTGTTCATCCCTTGCTTTTTCTGTGTGCTTTCTGCCTCTCTCTCCCTTCATGTATTTCCACTTGACTGCTTCTGTTACACCAGTAAACTTGTTTACATGTGTTGTGTCACATTCAGCCTTTGAGAAAAACTCTGCTATGGTCGAGGCCACTTACTATTTTTTTGCATTTATACCATAGGTCCTTTTGGTTGGTAAGTAGTTTGCAACAGCTAATTATATTTTCTCAAAACCCAAAAAGCATTACAAAACCCAAATAGCCATAATTTTTTTACAATGTAAGTATGGTTAATTTCCACTTGACACCACACAAGTTAAAGTCAGCCATCTGTACTTTTTTTTTCTTTTTTTTTTTATGAGAAATCGACTAACATCACAAGGCCAGACGGCCACTTCAAGGTGAGGGCTACACTTAACTAACTTGTGCAGTCTGTTTAAGATACTCACAAATACGTCTTTGGAAAGCAGCATGTCAAGTTGAACGAAGACAACTTTCTTGTCACCGTCCCGAGACTGTGGATAGAAAGATACAAAAAGATTACACAAATTTAGTTTGTGGTGTTTTGGGATGACTTGCTGAAAAGAGATAAGCGCAGTCCTGGAATTTATGTGGAGGCCACAGAGGCCATAATAATAATAATATTAATTAATTATTTGTTTTGTAAAGTGCTTTATCCACGAGAGGTTTAAAGCACTTATCATCATTTATTTCCAGACAGGTTTTTGAAGTTTTTAAAATTATTGAGACCCATAGTAAATTTGTACAATAAATTTTTAAAACGAAATGTGAGATTGGATACCTTGGCGTCATCAAATGATGGAACCTTCAAACTGTTCATGTCTAGTGGATTGACTGATGACCGACGTCTTCCGTTGTCTATCTTTGGCGCTGTAAAAATGCGGGAAAAATACCTTGTTGGTCCGGATTGGAAATCAAGTGCATTCCTTAGCCACTCTCAGACCCACCGCAGTAAAGCTTTGAATCATTCATGGAAACTTACCAACGTTGAGTCCATTCGGTGCAAATCTCTCGTTCATATTCGGATCAAGGCAGGTGCTGCTCCGGCGTTGCTGGATAGGTCTTGCCTCCGATAACTCCTTTATAACCTGACAAGACCCCTGTCAAAATCAACAAACAAAATTAGACCAGGGCACCAGCTTTTATAATGTTAATGACATGGCATTTTGGCAGGTAATCCAAGCTCGATTTTCTGTGCAAGACAAATTTCTACGCTTATCAGCTTTCGGCCTTGATCATCTTCCATAAACATTACAACAAATATCCTTGATTTCAAATTCTACTCAAATTTGCTTAGTGATTTTGAAACAAAATACTTTTAAAAAAATACTGACCGACCTTGATTTCAAATTCTACTCAAATTTGCTTGGTGATTTTGAAACAAAATACTTTAAAAAAAATACTGACCGACACCCCGAACAAAGATATTGACAAAAAAGGGAGACCACCGACATTAGGGCTAGATTGCTCAGTTGGTAGAGCGCCGGCACGTTTCTGGAGGTTGCAGTTTAATCCCGCTCTAGTCCAATTTTTTCAAAAAAGAGTTAATGGCCTGACGTTTCAACCCTAGAAGAGTTTTTCTCGAAGGCTAAATGTCAACACAACACACATGAACAGGTATACAAGTGTAACATAAGCAGTCAAGTGGAAATACATGAATAGAGAGAGAGAGGCAGAAAGCACAAAGAAAAAGCAAGGGGTAAACAATGAATAAGGAGTCAAAGGGAGGGGGGGTTGGAGGGAAGGGGCTGGTTTGACCACAAGAAGTTGGAAACACAAAGGACAAAATCAAAGGTGGGAAGAAGGAGAAATTTTTCTTTCCTGGTCCAATTTTCTTTGTTCAACTCAAGTTAATTTCAAAAATAGTTTCAACTTACCGACTTTACGATATAGATCCAGTCTGAGTTGTTGCTATCTCTGGTTATAACTGCACCTCGCCTGAGAATAAGATGAATATTTGAATCATCATTTTCTAATTTATGAAATAATAATTTAGAAATAATAAAATAATAAATTGAAATTAAAAGCGCGGGTATCCGCTGCAAGCGGCGCTCATGGCGCTGCTCTGCAAAAAAACAAAAAACAAAACAATGAGTGAGCAGTATCACATAAATAGAACACAAGTGTCGTAGCCGAGCAGATAAGAACACCGGACTCAAGCTCTGGTGTTTCTGATCAGCGTGAGTGTGGGTTCGAGTTCCGGTCGTGACACTTGTGTTCTTAAGCAAGACACTTAACCATTATTGCTGCGTCCTTTGGATGGGACGTTAAGCCATAGGTCACGTGTGCTGTGTAATGCACCTAAAAGAACCCAGTGCACTTATCGTAAAGAGAAGGGGTTTGCCCCGGTGTTCCTTGTTTGATCCGCAGCATGTTGCGCCATAGCACCTTGTAAACCATTACAAGGTGCTATGTTAAGGAATAGTTCTCGTACTTCAAAACGTAGCTCCGCATACCTTGCAGGAAAAAAACACTGAGCGCTTTGGTACGCCCATTGGGTGTGATAAAGCGCTATATATAAGAACTCAGTATTATTATATTATAAGTAGCATCACATAAGTAGAAAATAAAGTTAACCAAAAAGCCTTCTCTATGCAGGTAGGATTTTAAACTTTTCTTGAATGTGCCAAGTGAATCGGAAAGTTTCACAGTTGCAGGTAGGGAGTTCCAAAGCCTTGGTGCAGTGATCTGAAAACTTTCCTCCCCAAACTTCTCTCGTTATAACAGGATTGCGGGGACTGGCCAGATTACCTCTTTATAACAGGAACATTGTGGCAAGTCGTGGCCGAGCGGTTAAGAGCACCGGACTCAAGCTCTGGTGTTTCTGATCAGCAGAGTGTGGGTTCGAGTCCCAGTCATGACACTTGTATCCTTGAGCAAGATATTTTACCATAATTGCTTTGTCCTTCGGATGGGACATTAAGCCGTAGGTCTCGTGTACTAGGATTGGTAGTGCACGTAAAAGAACCCAGAACACTTATCGTGGAAGAGTAGGGGTTAACCCCGATGTTTCTGGTTCACATAGCAAGCACCCTTGTTTACAGGCCCCCTCAGGTTTGCGAGGTACAGTGGTTAAGTTCACTTATGAGGCATCCTTGGTTTCATTACCAGAAATATATAATAATAATAATAATAATAATAATAATAATAATAATAATAATAATAATAATAATAATAATAAGAGGAGAGCAAATCGGTTAATGAATAACTACCTACTTGAAAAAGTGGAAGAGTCCCATTTGCGGATGTTCATTCAGTATACGCACTGGCCATCCCTTCAGGAAAGGTAATAACCTAAAGCAAAAAAGAAAATTCATCAAACAGAAGGCGTTAACATTTCTTTAGGTATAACATCTTGTTGACTTTTTATTTATTTCATTGTGACGTTTTTGTTGAATGTCTGAGCTAAGTAAAGACATGTCCTAAATGTGGTGTGTTGTGGCCGAGCGGTTTAGTGCATCGGACTCCAGTCATCAGGGTGTGTGTCCTTGAGCAAGACACTTAACTATAATTGCTTCTCATCACCCAGGGGTAAATTGGTACCTGTGAGGGCAGAGATGGTTCTTGTGATTGATATAGCTTAGTAATAGTATCACATATTTGTTGCACAGGCTGTATACTTCCCAGGGAGAAATTGTCAAAGACCAGTGTTCTCACTTGGTGTATCCCAACATATGCATAAAATAACAAGCCTGTGAACATTTGGGCTCAATTGGTCATCGAAGTTGCAAGAAAATGATGAAAGAAAATTTGTGTGCTTTCAGATAGGAATAAAAACTTCTTGCAAGAAGTTTTTATTATTTTAGTGAGAAATTACCTCTTTCTCAAAACTACGTTACTTCAGAGGGAGTCGTTTCCTACAATGTTTTATACTATCAACAGCTCTCCTTTGCTTGTTACCAAGTAAGTTTTTATGCTAATATTTGTTTTGAGTCATTACCAAACGTGTACGATACCTTTAAGCTGGCCTTTTATCTGCGGATCATAATTTTGTTGTGCTTAGCTACTTTTTGTGCTTAAGCAGCTCTATGAAATTGGGCCCTGGTAAAAGGATGAGAGGCTGAGCTAGAGATGGGACTTACATGGGGAGGCACAAGCCAAAGTGCATTGTGGCCCTATGTCCCACTGGGGACAAAGAGGATTAAGTAAGTAAGTAAGTTCTCTCTGTATAAAAGTGTCATTTTGTTAAAAGCTAACGGCTCCTTGAAGTCAGCTTTGCTTCTTACCTCAAAAATTTGATGTGTTCCATTTCCTTGCCATGATCTCCTTCTCCCATGAACATGTCAAAGAAATCCTGTAATGAAGGAGTAAGATGAAATGAAAGATGAAGGGTCCGCTAGTTCAATCTCTGCAGGATTCCTCCAAGAGAAGACTATCTCAGATGGTTTGTTAAAAGTGAAAGTTTGGTAAGTCTAGGAGCCAACCTACCTCCATTTCAATAGCTATGAGCTCGCAGGGCACCTCGGCAGTGATGGTGCTCGTTCGTTTGATATTGTGGAGCAATTCTGGCTCTCCGAAGCACTCCCCCTTGCGGAGGATCTGAGTGACTTGGGTACAAGGCTCCTTGGTGATGCGGTCTGCCTCTGAACGTGTCACAACCGCTGGAGGAATCAAACATTTCAAGGTTTTATTTCTCAATCTGTTGGCGAGGATGGGGTAAGGGGTAGAGTAAGGTTGTGGCCACCCTCGTTCCCGGGGTGATCAATCTCGTCGCGCCATTTTTTTCCAGCATGCCTTGCTCGCTCATAACCCCTGGAATTGGTTCATTAGAATGTGCCAGAATCTGGCACATTTTAATTAGGCAGGCCTGTGGCCGATCCGCTCTACGCACCCGCTCAAATATAGTAACCCGCATAAGAGGCATCAAGTCAAAGAGCAACTGGTCCCCTCTTATTCTTCTTTGATCTTGTGATATGTCTAACTGTATGCAGTTCGGCCTCAACAGATGATTTTTGACAGTATTATGAACAGTGAACAGTTCTTACCCGATCCAGTTATCAAAAAGTAGAAAATCTCAGCCTTTTGACCTTGCCGGATAATAACTCTCTTTGCCGGTATGCTGCAAGCAAGAATAAATCAAGCATCAGACATTGACCAAATAGTAATAATAGTAATAAACAGCACTTATAAAGTGCACAGTATCTGCCAAAAAATGCCATTCAAGGGCACTGGTTTGCAAAGACAAAGTCCAGGATTTAACTTGCTCGCTTGAGCTGTCCATTGTAGATTGATGGATTATTTTGTGTTCTCAGGTCGGGCGGTAATGAATTCCATGAGGTGAAATGTTTGAGAAAGCTCTGTCTCCATGGTTAGCGAGGCGGGATACAGGTACGTGGAGTGTGAGAGCCGAGGACTGTAAACCAGGCCTGACATTACGAAGGTATATCATGTCCCTGA
Source organism: Plazaster borealis (assembly GCA_021014325.1). Classification (NCBI taxonomy): domain Eukaryota; kingdom Metazoa; phylum Echinodermata; class Asteroidea; order Forcipulatida; family Labidiasteridae; genus Plazaster; species Plazaster borealis. The sequence continues at coordinate 13,660,004 of CM037468.1, read as the reverse complement.
TGTAGATTGGAGCGAGTTAATGGAGTTGCCCTATCGGAACATAGGTGTTTTGGAACATAGGGGTGTCGGTACGTAGGGGTGTCGGGAAATAGGGGTGTCGGAACATGTAACCTACTTGTAGAAGAACGCTACACGGACAAGCTTCTCTTGGATGTGAAGCGGGTACTCTGCAAATGAGGAGATTGACTGGAGACCATGCAGAGCCTGGAGAGGGGGGAACATTTCAGATAGCATTTCAGAGAGCCTAAAGGATTTACTCTCCACCAAAAATAGTTGACAGCTTTGTATAGGAGTCGCAGACTGCGTGTGAGAACAGCAAGCCATTTTACACAAAATGGAAACTGATTGGCAGCCTAGCATGTGATTAGGCCCCCTATTATTATTATTATTATTATTATGTATTTCTGGTAATGAAACCAAGGATGCCTCATAAGTGAACTTAATCACTGTAGCTCGCAAGCCGGAGGAAACCTGCAAAGAAGTAGTGGCATATTTCCTCACCTTCCACCTCTAGGACCCCGGTTAGAATCCCGCCAGGGAGCACTTTCTGGATTGGGTTTTCAGTCCCTACCTGATGGCTTTGTTTTTCTCTGGAATAATTATCTTGGGTTTTCCTCCCACATCTAAAACTGAAACTTCCTTCTTTGTCTTCTCTCCATGGGGGTTTCTTGGCTAGTATAGTGATTAAGTTTGCTTTTCTGAGAGTCCTTGGCTTCGATAACCAGAATTAATCAATAAAATGAAATGAATTGATCCTTAGGTTGCTGATCACACAAAAGAAGAAAATTCTTGCCGCTTTAAATCCTTACATAAATATTAGTTTTGAAAATTGTCCTTCCTTGTTGAACTTTATGAGACCAGAATCATTTTCTAGGTCTTTGCCTTTACAATTTTGTACCCTAAGATATTGTACCCTCAACACTGAAGGCCTTAAGGGAAAAAAGATTTCATCCTCACCAATTTGAGCTGAAATGGCTTGCGATCCTCGGGCTCTATGCTAAGAAAGTTCTTCACGTCTTGTGTGATGCGAGTCTGAGAAATGGGGACAAGCAAAGAAAGATATTTTGAACTATCAAAGTGTGACCCACTCATTTGCAACAGAAAATTTAAAGTAGCAGGATACAGTCAAAGATGGTGCGTGTGACATGGTATTTCGGCTGGTAACCTTATTAGGCCAAATAAAAAAAATGCATGTTTAGCGTCCCCACCCACTTCCTTTTTAGAGGCTGCCTCCTTTTTTTTAAAAGAAAAAAATGATACATTTTTATTTTCCCTTACGATTTTGTTATATTTTTTTTAAAAATAAGATCGTATTTTCGACTTTAGCACAGCGAAAAAAAAAATGGTTTTGTTTTGCTTAGCTGTTATTTGTGCTTAAGCAGCTCTATTAAATTTGGCCCTGTCTAAACTTTGTCAACTCCGTGGGATCGTGCATACAACCTCAAGCTGCTGCTTATTATAGCGGTAACAGGTTCATCCAACACAATACCATCCCTGCCCCTGTAGGTTCCCATTGTATACCTGGGTTAAGAGAAGCAATACATGGTTAATTGTCTTTGATTCAAAGCAAAGTGTTCTTCACCTCTCGCTTTGCTCGGAAGTATTTCTTATCGAAAGTGAGTTGCTCGATTGTTCCCGTGCCATCTTCTCCTGAGGAGTGGGAGTTGAACGAGAGGACCTGGTCCTCCTCTTCGACATCGGCCGTAGCTCTGTGAATCAAATCAACAACAAAATAATCAAAGCACCGCCAACTTGTCTTTCGGCTTCTGTTGCAGCCAAACCGAGGCTGGAGGGAATTATAGACTGGTGCCTTTTTCGGTGCAGGAATCTGTAGTTTCTAATTTGCATTGCATACAGGGATCACAACATATGGTTTCTGTAAAGAGCTTTTATAAACAAACCGCGCTGGTCGGCATGGACGGCTGAATGTTAGCAAAACATTCAAGCGTGTTAACAGATGTTGTGACCAAGTTCAACATTTCTGCAAACTTCCAATTAAACAAAAAATTACATGATTGGTTGCTTTGTTTACAACAAATTCAACACTATTTTTGAATATTTGTGTCACATTGTTACAAACTGTGGCGATCTGTTTTTGTTTTGCATTTATGGCTTCCCATAGTTTTCCAACCTTGGTTGGCAAAAACTTGGGCTGTGACGTTGCAATAGAAAGGTCTATTTAGTATGGCTAATAGGTATCATACACGTTTGGTAATGACTCAAAACAAGTTAGCATAAAAACTTACTTGGTAACAAGCAACGGAGAGCTGTTGATAGTATAAAACATTGTGAGAAACGACTCCCTCTGAAGTAACGTAGTTTTTGAGGTAGTTTCTCACTAAAATAATAACAACTTCTTGCAAGAAGTTTTTATTCCTATCTGAAAGCAAACAAATTTGTTCAACAAGGGTGTTTTTTCTTTCATCATTTTCTCGCAACTTCGATGACCAATTGAGCCCAAATTTTCACAGGCTTGTTATGTTATGCATATGTTGGGATACACCAAGTGAGAACACTAGTCTTTGACAATTACCAAACGTGTACGATGCCTTTAACAAACAATTTATTAGAAGAACAAAAAATGTGTGCGCCGGAATCGAATAAGATATTAAAATGTTTGGGTGTATGTTGTCGAGCGAACCATGTGAACACTTTTGCTTGCAAAGTTTAATAATAATAGTAATATGGGACATTATATATGGCACTCTACAAAGAACACAGCGCCTCACAATCAACAACATAATTAAACAAAAAGAAAAGAAGAAAATACACTAGAGCAAACAGATCATAAGCTGGGAAATGTGTGAGTTTTGAGTTGGCGCTTGAAGGTTGCAGCAGTAGATACCGCTTCCCTGATAGCACACGGCAAGCTTGCTGCACAATTTAGGAGCAACAACAAAAATGAACCGCAAATGTCATATTATTTTATATGTCTTTTTCGAATGGAAACATCTCGAGTGTTATTGTTCGTTTACCTTCAAAAGAAGGATAAGGCTTGTGTGGGGAGAGTTGCCAATAATTATTCTGTTGTGAAGTCATTTCTTAAAGTCACCTCAAAGTCTTTGAACCGAAACTGATAACGTTTGCCTGGCACTAACAGCCAATATAAACGCCATTTGTCCATCCCTGTTAACTGTTATCAAAGAATTAACGGACCCTTGTCCCCTCTCCAAATAACCACAGAACAATTACGAAACAGGACAAAGCATTTCTCCCCGATCAGTGAGCCCTCCGTGGTGAAAACATACAAGTGGGACAGAAACTAAAATGTAGAATGTGTTTCATCGACCCCAGGGTCTTTGGAATTTTTCTCAAGCAAGTGGCTAAAGTAGGTTGTAAACAAAAAAGTCACAACACAAAAAAGAAACTCTTCGAAATGTCATTCTTGTTATTGTCACCTGGATCTCGCACTTGGTTCAGAAAATCGGAAGTATTCGGGCTGCGGAATTTATTTGAAGATTCTAATGTCTGTTCGGTTTTTTAACACAATTTTGGGGTTGAACATAAATTGACTTTAATTCATCCCAGTTTGTTACAACAAGCCTACTCCTTTTGGACAAGTCGTGTGAAATGAAAACAAGAATTTCCTCTTCGTAGTTCAGCCAGTTTGACACACAACACTTCTGAAGCATGCATCCTTCTCAATGTATAACTTCCTTGACATTCCCAAAGAGTTACTCTGTTTTCGATCCATGTCTCAAAAGTAAAAAACCATCGAAGTATAGCCTACCGTTAAAGGCACCGAACACGTTTGGTAATTGTCAAAGACCAGTGTTCTCACTTGGTGTATCCCAACATATGCATAAAATAACGAGCCTGTGGAAATTTGGGCTCAATTGGTCATTGAAGTTGCAAGAAAATGTTGAAAGAAAAAACACCCTTGTTGTACAAATGTGTGCTTTCTGATAGGAATATAAGGCTTCTTGCAAGAAGTATTTTTTTATTTTAGTGAGAAATTACCTCTTTCTCAAAAACTACGTTACTTTAGAGGGAGTCATTTCCTACAATGTTTTATACTATCAACAGCTCTCAGTTGCTCGTTACCGAGTAAGTTTTTATGTTAATATATATTTTGAGTAATTTCCAAACGTGTCCAGTGCCTTTAACCATCAAACCAGACCACAGTCGGTCTTTTTGGCAAGCTCATGCCCGCATTCTCATTTACAAACACAATCTTTTAAACAAGGTACATCGCATATTATGTCCATGAAAAATGTTGATTTTTCCAGAAGCCAACAAAATGTTGAAGTATTTACTTGGGCTGTCGAGTGGCCTTCCAGCGTACTTAAAGTCTAGATGGGATATATACACGGGAGCATAACATGCAAATGAGGGCTTTTTGTTAGCACATATTAATGTTTTGCTTAGTAGATAAGTATATCCAGTCAAAATGAACTGTACTCTGCATCGGGTATGACTTGTGCCCCACTTATTTTTTGCTTATGTTACTGGATCGATCTGTAATGCATGCAACATCTGCAATGATGTCCCAATCACCGCAGAATTGTTTCAATATAACATTTTCCAAGATTTACTTTCGTGCAGAAACAAAAAAATGAGGAAAAAGAATGGGACACTAGTTTTAGAGAAGACATCACACGAATCACTGAACCTTTTTGTGAACATTTTAAGCTCAGTGGTGGAAAGTATACTTTTCTGGCTTCACAATAACCATTTCAATCCAGTCTATTCTCTTTTTGAAGATAAGTAGTTGCATTGTTTAGAAATTTAACACAAAATGTCAAAAGAATATCCTCGTTGGTTGAATGAGACGAGTTTTTGGATTAAAACAACGCTTTGTCACAACACCTATAAATAAAGGGCAATTTGCAATGCGGCGGAGCACACGTGGTAGACGGTTTGAAACTCGTTGGCCGTTTTCGAAAACACGGCCTGTGCTTGGTCTCCGGCTTGGGCGCCGTCCGCCTGTTTAAAGGCACTGACCACGTTTGGTAATTGTCAAAGACCAGTATTCTCACTTGGTGTATCCCAACATAATATATGCATAAAATAACAAGCCTGTGAAAATTTGGGCTCAATTGGTCATCGAAGTTGCAAGAAAATGATTAAAGAAAAAACACCCTTGTTGTACAAATTTGTGTGCTTTCAGATAGGAATGAAACTTCTTGCGAGAAGTTTTTATTATTTTAGTGAGAAATTACCTCTTTCTCAAAAACTACGTTACTTCAGAGGGAGTCGTTTCCTACAATGTTTTATACTATCAACAGCTCTCCGTTGCTTGTTACCAAATAAGTTTTTATGCTAATATTTGTTTTGAGTCATTACCAACCGTGTACGATACCTTTAAGGAAAACCAACGCTTTTTAAATAACTGACCGTAGCCCAAGCCCAAGTAAAAACCGTGTTTCGAAAACGGCCGTAACCAGCGTGTCCAATTCCTGACGAACTGCACCAATCTGATCAAATCACAGATGCGAAGTGTGTTGGCACAAATTCAAACTTAGATTTGAAAAAATAAATAAAAAATCTTTAAAATGAACTTACTTGTTGAGGGTAATTTGCATGATGATCATGCGCACTGCCCGGATGAACTTCCATCTTGCCTGAAAAAGAAAAAAATACTAGTTGAAAATGCGTCTGAAAATAATGTGACGACAATAAACATCGAAAATGGGGAATGAGCTGATTGCAAACTGCTTACCAACCAAAATGACCGATGGTAGCTTTATAAGGTAATGGCCTCACATTTCGACCCTAGCAGAGTCTCTCTCAAGTAAAAGACAACACTGCTAGTGGTCAACATTGGACAGTATATGAACGACCATACAGCAAGGAATGACAAACTAACGAAAGTCAAAATCGTAAAAATGTCGCTAAACAATGGTTAGTCTGAGTTGCGTGAAGACTTCGGCATGGAAAACTTACTGCTTTAGGCGTCATTTTCGTTCACTGTTGGTTTGTGACGCAGGTCGATCGTTATTCTTTTCTTTTATGGAGAGATAGTAATGGTACAGCAAGTAAGTCGACAGCAGAAGTTTCGTCCACAACCCGGGCTCGTCCCTTGGACGTCGTCTGTCCGATGGTTCACCCGGCCTACTTAGAGTTCAACAGGCACTAATAATTAGGGTAACTTCTTGATCAATTCATCTTTAGTATTCCAAGATCTTAGCACAAGGTCCGGTTTTGCTCCAGCTATGTTTGGCTATTTCCTGAAGGTTTGCATTATACATCAGCTCGTCGCCAGTCCGGATTTCGCTAAGCCAGGCTAGCAACTGAACAACTCTTCGAAATTAGGCCTATCTTTGTTTCTCAGCTGAGTTCATACACGCGTAAAATTTGACATTTCCCACTCAGGAGGATCTTTGTTTCTGTTTGAGGGGAACGTCTTGGCGTTTTATTGTTCACCTTCAAATTTCCCCTCTACGCAGGGATAAACACGATCACCGATTCCTAATTATACGATCACCTCGCCAACGAGACAGGGGTGAGAAAACTCGGCTGTCGGTCATCTGGACTAAACTGGACAGGTATGAACATCTCCAACACAAAGTCTCCACGGGGCGTGCATTGTTGCAGTTTTTTATAGAAACCTGTCGTCATTACGCAACCTACAACCGGATCGGGACAACAGACCGGTGGCGGTGATTGCCTTAGCCTGAGGGCTAAATCAGTACCTTTTGTTAAGGACTGACAGTTTATTAAAGTCCGATAGATGGTAGAGACGATTTATTTATAGACATTATACCTTTAGGTTTTTGTCCTTTCCCATTTACCACATTATTGTTATTATGTTCCACTGTAACATCATACTGATCATTATAGACCGTGTTTTATGATGTAGCGTGGGTACAAAACTCATTACTTTTTGTTTCTTCGGCCGTCCATCCTCTAGGATTTGACTTTTTTTCACAACTCAATGTGGACCGTCCCGGTGTAAAATCACCGTTGGTCTAACCATAGAGAAAGTCCTTTCTCTATGGTCTAACTCAAGGTACGGTTTACAAATGCAATTAAATGGAAGGACGTTTGGTAATCACTCCTAAAATTAATGGCAATAAAAACTTACTTGGTTAGAACATGGATTTCCTTCCTCCATGGTTAGAAGTATAATATTCAACAGCTTTCGATGGTATAGAGCATTTTCACTATATAGAGAATCATTTCACTTCCAAGTAATGTGGTTATGGAAAAAGATATCAGTTTTTTGTCCCCCCAAAATGAATCTGAGAAACGTTACTGTCAGATGCGTCTCTCAGGTTGTGTATTCCAATTACGGATTTTTCTTCCTGCGTGGACAATAACCGCTCCGGATTTTCGGTGGTATCTCAAAAACGCCGCCCACCTTTTTCAAAATGAAATTTTCACAGATTAGTTTTATTGTATATAGGCTGCGCCTGGGCGACTAGTGAAATTTACTAATCGACTAATCGCGCTCCAATTAGTCGCGTGAAACACATTGTCCTTTATTTTGGAACAACCGAAATCAGCTGTTTTTTTTTTTCTTTTTCAGTTTTCATATACAGTTTTCTTGAACATGACTTCATTTCAGGGAGGACACATTTCACAGAAACATTTCATGGTTCTAGTAAGAACTTCATAGTCAGTAAGCTTTCAGACTAACATTAAACAATGATGTGTTTTATCCTTACCATCTGAATTTATATATAGGATTAAAACAATCGAACGGTTCGAGAAACCAAAGGTATACTTTCCCTTTAAATCAGTTAATTTAATTAGTGACAAGTGGTGCGTGTCTTCCCTGTAGCTTGTTCTTCCTGTGTTTGTTGTTGGTGTTTTTTTTTTGCAGCAATCGGTTCCAGGTCAATGGATAACCATCCATGTGTAAGGAGGAAGTGCCTCTCCCGACTGCCTTTCATTCCCCTCCCCCAACAAAAACAACAACAACAACAACAACTTTCTTCTAGCTTTCTCCAGAAGACGATCAGAGCATACTGATCGAAACGTCGAGTTGAAACCAACGGTTCTTTTCAGAACCACCCCCAACTCACATAGAGAGATTATTACATGTACATGGTGTCACCGCAAACCTTTCCATATCGTATTCCCACCATGTAAAGTTTCAAATCTTACTTAACAACAACAACAACAATCAAAGGTATAATAATGTTGTTTTTACTTGGACTCTTATCATATGCAGGATATAATGACATCATAAAACGTAAGATGACGACATCCTGACATGATTTATCTCGGGATGACGACTAAGATAAGGTGTCGTCTTCCCGATGTATTTTATGTGGACATCATGAAAGTAAGATGTCGACATCCAGGGATAATTCATCGTACGATGATAACATTCTGAACATTTCGAGAGCCCAAGATAAATATTATCTTCAGAAGACAGCATCCTACTTTCAGGATGTCATCATCCCGTATCTGGAAGACGACATTCTTCTTTCAAGATGTCGCCATCCTGAGATGATTTATCGACAGCGTCATCATCGATTTATCGATACCATCCTGAGGTGATGTCGACATCTTTGGTTTATGATGTCATCATCCTGCAGTTAATTATCTCAGGATCTCAACAAGTTGGATGGCACTTCCAAAGCTCCGTAATAAAGGTCTGTGCTAACATCATGTAATAATCCCCGATGAATTGTGGTGGTTCTGAAAGAACCGGTGGTTTAACAACCCTGATATGGTGGTGGGTGAGCTTCAATGTAAACTCTTGCTCTATGAATAAACCCTGGTCCTAACTTTAGCTTAGCAACGGTCGGTAAATAGAATAATCCCGTATAGACCTGCCCCAGTACTAATAATCTCTATGAAAGGGTGAGATTAAATCATCCGTAATCTGACCCTCGGAACGGATTAAGGAAATCTTTTATAACCTCAAGAATCACTTTCAAGTGTTTGGTGTCTTCGCGAGATGACCCGTGTGGTCGGAAGAAAGTCCCCATCATTCTTTGAACTGGATACTTGACGGTGCTTCACTCACAGGAAACACACTGTCACACCACGAGGAGGGTCCAGCAGCTCTTTACACAATCGCTTTATGCTCATCTTTGTTCTGTCCCAACTTTAGAATCATCCCAACTATAGTTAGGACCGATCCCAGCTTGGGTGTTACAGTTGGAACGGCCCATGGGCAGTACAGGGTACCAGTGGAGCCAGTGTCCACACAGGCTCTCTGCATACTTTTTTTGCATGGGTGTTTAGGGTAATATTGTTGGTGAGTCTTGGGCCCGGCTCCAGCTCCAGCTCCATCATCAATTTTGGAACAGTGTACATTACACGGTTTTGAAATGCAATTAAACATCAAACGGATAGCCCGGAACCAGACACGTACGCACCCCATCCTTACGATAACGGTAATGCAATCGCTTTCGCTCAGTCAGTACGCGGGTGATAGCAACATAGTTGGGCCTCCCCAACTGTAACACTCACGTTGTTGGGGATGGTCCCAACTACAGTTCGGGCAATTTCCAAGTTGGGGTGGAACATCTTTCATCAGCCTGCGGGTAGGCCTGTCTTTGCATCCAATCGCAGTTTTCTGCACATCGCCTGGGGGGGGGGGGGTCTATCATGACTTCATCCCGTGATGGGGGTTTCAACTTACACCGCTCGAGTTTCAAACCGTAAACCCTCTTTAATTTTAACCCAAACATGGTTAATTTTGAGGCGAGGGCCCAATTTCATAAAGCTATTTTAATAGGCGCTACTATAGCAGAAAATACTGATTAGCAAATTTCTTTGCTTAGCAAAAAGAGTTTGGAACCAGTGGCAAACAATGTAAACTCTATGTTTGGCTGGTAGTGGTAACCTGTTTCAGTCAAGCAAGATTTGTCTGTGCTTAGTAAGTTTTGTGCTTACATCAGGCCGCTTGGGGCCTGGTCTTTCCAGTTGTTCTGGTTATAGCTAGGCCTCTAATTCAATGTCTCTATCGTATTCGAAATGTTGATAAATGACTAAAGGCCCTACTTCGGGACGCTGGTTGGAGGGGGGGGGGGGTGGCCTTCTCGCCAGTAGATGCCGTGATGATCACATCCAACCATCGATTGGTGAAGATTGTATACACATTCATAGAGGACATTGAACATGTGATGACGTCGTAATAATTAGTAATTGAAAGCTGTAGGCCTATAGGCTTTGCTTCCCAATATTAAATGCATGGTGTACTTTTGATAATTGTCAAAGACCAGTATCCTCACTTGGTGTATCTCAACATATGCATAAAACAACAAGCCTGTGAAAATTTGAGCTCAATTGGTCATCGAGGTTGCGAGATAACAATGAAAGAAAAAACAACCTTGTCACACGGAGTTCTGTGCTTTCAGATGCAAGTTGATTTCGAGACCTCATCTAATTTTGAGGTCTCGAAATCAAATTCGTGGAAAATTACTTCTTTCTCGAAAACTACTCCACTTCAGAGGGAGCCGTTTCTCACAATGTTTTATACTATCAACCTCTCCCCAATACTTGTTACCAAGTTAGGTTTTATGCTAATAAATATTTTGAGTAATTACCAATAGTGTCCACTGCCTTTAAAGGCATCGTACACGTTTGGTAATTGCTCAAAATATATATTAGCATAAAAACTGACTTGGTAACGAGCAACGGAGAGCTGTTGATAGTATAAAACATTGTGAGAAACGACTCCCTCTGAAGTAACGTAGTTTTTGAGAAAGAGGTATTTTCTCACTAAAATAATAAAAACTTCTTGCAAGAAGTTTTTATTCCTATCTGAAAGCACAGAAATTTGTACAACAAGGGTGTTCTTTCATCATTTTCTTGCAACTACGATGACCAATTGAGCCCAAATTTTCACAGGCTTGTTATTTTATGCATATGTTGGGATACACCAAATGAGAACACTGGTCTTTGACAATTACCAAACGTGTATGATGCCTTTAAACCTGAAACCAAAAGTTGGCACATTATTTCAGAGAAAAAAAAATCCCCCATTAATGGCTTGAGCCGTAAAGTCCCTTTACAAGGTTCTATTTTATTTGAGGAAGTCCACTTACGGGTCTCTTTTTATACCTGGTCTTATTGGTCTAGTTTTTATAAGCTCACAATTCGAGAGACATTATGGGGATCTTGTCGTTAGCATTAGCCTATGTTATTTCATAAACTTTTGTTCCACTACCCATACCATCGAAAAAGGGAAAGAACGCGGACAAAAATTAGGGCGCCCTCTGTTGGTCATTTTGTGCTCACGTCAACAAATCGGCGCATGCGTTCTCGATGTAACTCATTCAAAATGGCGAGGATTGCATGTTGATCGCGGCCGATGTTTTCTGTACAAAGGAAGTTAAACTTTCCCGAATATTTCGAGTTGCATGGTGTACTTTCAACCTGTGGTAAGCATATTTTGAAATAATTTTGTTCAGGGGACTTTATTAGATAAGCCTGATTCAGTATTTTGTGTGATAAAGCGAAATTATTCGTATATTTAACTGCATTGTTGTCGGAAAACTTGCGTGGGATTTCGTCCACTCAACGGTGCGAATTTCAAACCATCCAACCGACCGTGGTCCGACCCTCCCTCCCTCCGTGGTCCGACAAACCATAGAGAAAGGACAGAGACAAACCATACCTCCTCCATGGACCATCTGACCGTAGCAAACAAATACCCGGACAAACCATCTACCACTATATGGACAAACTACAACAGAAAAGCGAAATCATAACCATACAACAACCACGAAATTTGTATTGAATGAATATGCATCAATCATGGACCATCCATGATTAAGTATTAGTAACCAACATTTAAACTTGCAAATTTGTAATCTGTTTTTCTGCTTTTTGAAAGTTGTTTCCTTGGCTCCCCCTGATTGTGCACAGACAAATGCATTATAATATAAGGAAACGTGTGCCAGTTTTTGGCGTAACTACGATCGATAGTACAACTAGTTCTGCATGACAATAATATGATGCACAACAATATGAGTGGTTTATCAGTTAGAGATAATTTTAAATGCTTTGAACACCTTGTAGGATTCTACAATGTTCTAGGAAATTGCGAATGGAATTAAACAGTATAAATTGTATAAGTATAATAATTAAATAGGCTATTAAATATATAACTCGGCAGTGTTTCAATAAGATCTTGTCTAATTCGACCACCTCTTTTTTGCTCATTTAAATTTCAATATATAAGACCAACAAAAGCATAACTTTTAAACTAAAAATATTAAAAGTTACCACACAACCAGGGCTTTTATTGGGAAGATGCCGAATCTAACCGCCACTTTTCATACCAATGTAAAGTAGTATCTTATTTATTTACCTAAATAAGTTATTTTTGGTCATTACAAGTTAAAAGTGGCTGCAAGATACAGCAATTTCACCTTTCATTTCTCTGAAAAAGTAAAGCATTTAAAAATAAACAGGCGTGAAATAAAACCCCAAAGTATTCATAATTTGTCTTTCTACATAATGCCCCAGATTCATAACGTCTTCCATTTAGACATGGGAGGAAAATCCCATAGAGGGAAAACCCAAGCAATCACGTAGGGACTGAAAACCCAATCCACATGCAAGGCTTCAGTTCGGGAATCGAACGAGGGTCTACAGAGGTGGAAGGCAGGGAAGAAACCACTGAGCCAACCTGACTTTAACAACTCTTTTCATTGTTTGCATTTTTGTCATGCAGATACAAACATCTGTACCAAGTAATATTTCCCAGTTTGCACAAGAGACTACTTTAAGAGTGTGTTATAAACCACTATGCCAAGGTATGGTACAAAAACATACAGCCGTACGCTTCGTGCAGGCTTAACTTCCAGTCAGCAATTTGACGAACTCTTGACGGACACCAACACCCGACGGCGACCTGCAACCAGATCCTCCCCTTCTAAAGTGTCACCCAGTAAAGCGTCCCCGATGAAGGCCCACAATGCAGTCGGTAAACAGATGGCGGGAAACTCTGCCGGAGTACAGACAGTGCGAACTTCCAGGAACAATTCAGAGCAAACGGACCCGTTGAGCAGCCCAAAGAGGAGACGGTTGGATAGTGGAAGTGATGACCCCTTCAGTTTCAGTAGCGATGACGATGCTTCTCGATCACCTATCAAGAGAAATGACAATCGTACCGTTCCGATGGCAGCACAGAACAAGTTCACTGGAATGGACACGCAGCCAGCTCTCCGGCAAACGAGGGCGAGCAGCGCCCAGGCCCTGGCAGAGAGTAAGATTCAGACTCGATCATCTGGTGCAGCTAAGCCGATGACATCGATGGCCGATCGAACAAAGAAGCAATCTTCCATCCTGCGTTTCACCAAGAAACTGGGCAACAGTGACTCGACACCTGCTCAGAGACAAACGACAACCCTCCCCAAATCCCATGATGCAATTAGAACGCTGCCATCCGCTGCCACGCCCTTGAATAGCATGGCAAACAGGCCGCACACCAAGCCTGCCTCAACAAACTCTGTGGAGTACCTCTCTCAGGTCAGCAATTCCTCGGAATCTAGCAGCGCCCTCTATAGTCTGAACAGCATGGGGAATTCGAGTGATCTTTCCTCAGGGGATATCCTTAACTCGTTAACCTCGCAGGTAGCCTCCAGCGATGAAGACAACGTTCTTCTCCTCTCGGATGGAGACAACCCGCAGCAGTCAGCGTTGTCTAGATCCCAGACTCTCTCCAACACCTTGAACAGTTACATCCCTCAGGGTCAATCCTTTGAATTGGAACTGAGTAGTCGCTCGCAGAAACCCGGAAACCAGCCCCAGAAGGTACCGTCAGTGACGAACTCTTCTAAAGACGAATTTGACTTCACAGACAGCGGAGAATCGGAAGATGAGGAGGAGGAGGAGCAACCTGTTCTAAATACCACCAAGGGGAGAGACAAGAATCCTGCGATCAAGAAAATTTTCAACAGCCCCAAAAAGGTAATGATTATTTCCACTGAAAATGGCCGAGCGGTCTAGTTCATCGGACCCAAGCTCTGGTGTTTTCAGCAGCAGAGTGTGGGTTTGAATCCCGGTCATGACACTAGTGCTCTTGAGCAAGGTGCTTAAACTATAATTGCTTTGTAAAAAGTTGGGAAGGTAGTGCAATCTGCTCTACCAGCCAGGCTCCTAGTGGATAATACCCACACCTACATCCTAACGGACTGTGAATGGGGTAACCCTGTTTCAGCCCTAGGAGTAGGTTGCAACGTGCCCCTGGTGACAGTTGATTTGGGTCGATAGCCCAAATCAGTTAAGTGTAGCCCTCACCTTGAAGTGGCCGTCTGGCCTTGTGATGTAAGGCAATTTCTCCTACAAATTTGTAAACAGAAAGCGAGCTGTCAACTCTCCCTGATTCTGTAGAATGTTCCCTGAAAATCAACCAATCTTTCCATGTTCTGATGAGAAAATTGGTAAATCTCCCTGATCATGGAAACTTGGTGCCTATTAATGTTTAATGCAATTCTAAATATCTCCCTGATTACTGTACAAAATCTCCCTGATTGCAAGACGCAAATGTTGGCAATGCTGCACTGATTGGGTCAGTTTGTATTCAAACAATGTGAGCTGAAGTCCAAATTTAAAGTTTTTGATACTTTGAGGTGGTTCTTGGAAAAAACAATTCATTTGTGATTCAAAGTGAATGATTGCTGTGTCTTTAAAGGGAGTGATACCTTTGGTAATTACTCCAAAAAATTAATGACAGTCAAATCATACTTGGTAAGAAGCACTGCAGCTGTTGATGATTAACATTTTGAGAAACAATTCCCTACTTAGGAATGTGGTTTAAGAAAGAGGGTTTCAAAAACATTTCAATCAGAGTAACATTTCTGCATGAAACGTTTCTCAGATTGTGTATTCCAATCACGAATTATTCTCCCTGCATGGACATAACCGCTATTTTCGGTGATATTGTACATAATATCTACATATAAAACAATCGAATGGTTCCAAAAACCAAAGGCAAACCCTGTTTGTTTGAATTTGTTTTTGATATTAACTTTTATCGATTGTTCCATTTTGTAGTCTCCAGCTAAAGCTCGTTACAATGCACGCTCTTGGAATGCACCAAATAGTCCGGATGAAGCTGAGGTAGGTACACCATGAGAAAAGTGCTTTACTCTTAAAGGTATCGTACACGTTTGGTAATGACTCAAAACAAATATTAGCATGAAAACTTACTTGGTAACAAGCAATTAGTTCACTTATGAGGCATCCTTGGTTTCCAGAAATATTTAAAAATAGGTACATGTTTACATTTTGAGTAGCATTTGGCTCCGCTATACACGGGAAATCAATCACACAGCACACTCACCAATTTGATACAAAATACAAATCAATAGAGCACACTCTTATCGGTGAATGTCATAGGTCCAAACATGGTTGCCTACATACGCCAGCTACCAAACCACAAATTTACAAGGACGTCGTCGATGAAATATCCCCTCTAAAGTGCTCTTTCCACCCAAACAAAATTACTTGCTAAAAAGCCACCTGTATGCTAAAAACATATCTCTCCCAGATAGTTAACCCTTTCATGCACCATTTATTTTAGTGATAAATTGATCATATGGACACATTAATTGTTTACTCTGGGGTTTTTTCTTCAAATGGCAACCCCCAAGAAAAACAGGTCATAAAAGCGCCTACAAGAGTCAAGTTTCCAATTCTGATAACTGTGTGGCCGTGCAATTTTTTTCTTCTTCGTTTTACAACTAGTTTTTTGAAAGAGTTAAATGTTTGGAGGCATGGCAAGAGCCATGCTCTCTTGAAAGTAGAGAGAAATACTCGGCTAAGAAAGGTGTGAACTTTTATGTTCAGAGTAAGACAAAAAAAAGCTTGAACACTGAGGGCCCACTTGGGTTCCCTGCATTTACATTAATAGAAATATTCAAAAGTGTATTGTAAAATATGAATGTAATATAAATGTAATATAAATTAAGTGCGTGCACATCAGTCGGTTCAAGGTCAACCTCTTTCCCAGAGGTGATCTATCTCACCACGCCATTTTTTCCCCAGCATGCCTTGCTCGCTCATATGCCAGGGGCGTGTTTTGGCGACCATGACCGGAAAATGTTTTTGACGTAAAATTCACTGACCGAAACAATTTCCGAGAGCTATGCGAAAACGGATCGGTAACCAGAAACAGTTCATGACAAAGGTACATCTCTTGAAAAGTCATGTTCTTAAAATATATACAACCTTCAGTTTGTTTTTCAAGTGATGAAACTTAGTCTTTGCAATTTTATCAACATTATTTAATTGTTACGCTTGAAGTTATTTCATTTTTAAAAGAATTCCATTTACATTTTCCGATAGTTTTTAGAGTTCGCCATCTTGAAACCAAGCCTAACCGATCCAACAACTTGGTTATGGTTTGGTTGGAACAGCCGTTCACTGCGGTTCAACCGAACACGCTCAAACATGTTCCTGGTTGGGGTCCCCTGGAGTTGGTTCATTAAAGACACCGAACACGTTTGGAAATTGTCAAAGACCAGTGTTCTCACTTGGTGTATCACAACATATGCATAAAATAACAAGCCTGTGAAAATTTGGGCTCAATCGAAGTTGCAAGAAAATGATGAAAGAAAAAACACCCTTGTTGTACAAATTTGTGTGCTTTCAGATAGGAATAAAAACTTCTTGCAAGAGGTTTTTATTATTTTAGTTAGAAATTACCTCTCTTTCTCAAAAACTACGTTACTTCAGAGTGAGTCGTTTCCTACAATGTTTTACACTATCAACAGCTCTCCGTTGCTCGTTACCAAGTCAGTTTTTATGCTAATATATATTTCGAGAATTTACGAAACGTGTACGATACCTTTAAAATGCACAAGTATATGGCACATTTTAATCAGGCCTGTGGCCAATCCACTCTACATGCCCGCTCAAGTATGTTAGCCCGCAATAAAGGCATCAAGTCAAAGAGCAACTGGTCCCCTCTCATTCTTCTTTGATCTTTGTAGTATGTCTAACTCTATGTAGTTTAGGGTGACCATGTAAAAACATGATTCATTTGAAACGGAATCGCGTCGAAATACTAAGCGTACTAAGCCTCCTACAAGCGCCACACAAATCGCTCGGAAGTTTTTAACAAGCGTGCACGCAAATTAGGCATTTTTGGGAGCCAATCAGGGTTGTTTTTCAGTACATTTCTACGAGGCGTTGGTGACAAGAGGTATGGATACGATGCACTGCCCGTGGTAGCGAGGCTGGTTCAAGGTGACCAGATTTTGTGTTATCCTACTTCATTGACTACATGAAGTCGTTGGTTCAGTAACTGTTAAATTAGTAGTACAACTTGTAGGAAATTTCATTAAAAAAATTTGGTCTCTGTTGGGTCCTGTACCATTTTAATCGTGTAACTTTAATTTTGTACAGAAAAATGCAAGTGTGGAAAACCAGCCCGCAAAAGCTCAGCCTTCGCTGCGAAAACACCAGTCGGATCCCGCAAATCGAGCTTCGACGAGTGGTTATGGCAGTCAGGGTGCCAGATTTGGGATCAAGGGACCGAAGGGGCTGACCCGGCAGGTCACTTACCCTACGAAGGTCAACCATTCCATTGTGACCTCCTTGAAATGTGACAAGCAGGAGAAAGGGGTGAGTAACTGCTGAAGTAGAGTCATGCTGAAAATCTGTGGCGTCCTAAACCTAGACCTCAATTTGTTGTTCTGTTTCAAACCCGTTCTTCAAACCCATTCCTGAAAACCCGCTCCTCAAACCCAACTAAGAAGTTTGTGCACCACATTCATATTGCAGGCTGACATAGTGCATCTATCAAGCATTTAAAACCACAGCCGATGATGTTGAATGGCCAGACAGTGGGAGGGTTAAAAAATTCAAATCTTATTTCCAATTGTTTGTTTAAATTGTAGTTGTACACAGTAGTCCAGCATGTCAAGCAAGCTACGCAGTGTCAGGAATCCGGTGAGAGCCAACAGTATTCCGACGATATTGAATATCTACGTGACGGTTTAGAGCCGATCGCATCTACGTCAACCAGGTGTCTCAGGTATGTATACATCTGTACTCTAACTGCCCCAAATTCTCCAAAATCCATCCTGTGGTTTGGCCTAAAATGATGGAACTGGTACTGATGTTTTTTTTTAGGTTTTCAGATACAGTTTTCTAGAATATAAATTCACTTTTAGAGGAAAATATTTCTCAAGAAAAAAAACTGTTCTAGAATGAACTTTAGAGGAAAATATTTCTCAAGAAAAAAAATTGTTTCTAGTATGAACTTCATAATGGGTAAGCTTTTATACTAAAATTAAACAAGGATGTTTTTTATCTTCACCAATCCCGTATGACACCTTTAAAAATACTGAAACGTTGAGGGCGCTGTTTGCAGGGATGAGAATTTTCAGACTTTTATCTGAATTCAGACTTTTTGAGGGTCTGCCCGGCAAACAAAAGATGCTGTATTTTTCTCCAATTAAAATAAGTCGTGCTCTTTGATCTACTTCTCTAGCACAGGATACTGTTCCTAGAAGCTCCTTGGAATCTATAACTCCAGGGGTTACCAAAAAGTGGAAATGCCATCATTTCAATGTACCTCTTAAAGGCACTGTACACGTTTGGTAATTACTCAAAATATCTGTTAGCATAAAAACTTACTTGGTAACGAGCAACGGAGAGCTGTTGATAGTATAAAACATTGTAGGAAACGACTCCCTCTGAAGTAACATAGTTTTTGAGAAAGAGGTAATTTCTCACTAAAATAATAAAAACTTCTTGCAAGAAGTTTTTCTTCCGATCTAAAAGCACACAAATTTGTACAACAAGGGTGTTTTTTCTTTTAACATTTTCTTGCAACGTCGATGACCAATTGAGCCCAAATTTTCACAGGCTTGTTATTTTCTGCATATGTTGGGATACACTAAGTGAGAACACTGGTCTTTGACAATTTCCAAACGTGTTCAGTGCCTTCAAGATCTGGATCCCAGTTTCTGACTTTTGTTGTCAGTGACTCTCACTCGTCCCTGTGTTTGAGCTTGTGACATCACAAGGAAGGGGTCTGTAGTGTTAATGTTTGTACTTTTTCCTGTTTTAATCCATCAGCACAATCAGTTTGGTGGAGAAATGCGCTGTTCCAGCATTCCGGCTGCATCTACGAGCCCACGGCACCATCAGCAAGCTGTTTGCTGCCCTCAGGGATGCAGATCACTATCCGGTAAATATCATTTGTACATGTACAACATCTAAATAAAAAGTTAGTTTCCCTTGTGGTTTATTGTTAGTTATTTGAAATAAAAATGTTTTTATTTCTCTTTTGAGCATATGAAACTGGCATGTCGTGGCCAAGCGAATAAGAACACCGAACTCAAGCTCTGGTGTTTCTGATCAGCAGAGTGTGGGTTCGAATCCCAGTTGTGACACTTGTGTCCTTAAGCAAGACACGTTAAGCCGTAGGTCCCGTGTGTTGTGTAATGCACGTAAAAGAACCCAGTGCACTGATCGTAGAGAGAAGGGGTTCACCCCGGTGTTCCTGATTTGATTGGCTGCATATTGCGCCACAGCACCTTGTAAACCATTACATGGTGCTATGCAAAGGAATAGGTCTCATACTTCAACACATAACTCCACTTACCTTGTAGGAAAAATACTGAGCGCTTTGAGACACCCATCGGGAGTATAAAGCGCTATATAAGAACTGCGTATTATTATTATTATTATTATCTACTTGTCATTTTTTCGCAGAGCTTAGCCCTCTGCACGTCGGGGCTGATGTACATGCTCAGCCGAGATCGCCTTAACATGGACCTGGACCGAGAAAGTCTTGACCTACTCATAAGACTCCTCAGCGTCGAGTCGGAGATTGCGTCGGATGAGTGGAGTGAAACGCAGCGGCAGGACTACGACCGCACGAAGGAGAAAATGCGCAGTGTGCTCGAAGAAGTCCCAAATACGTGCAGCATGGCGAAGGATCTTGACTTGGACGGGCTATCGGTAAGCGGCTGAAATCCTATCATGAGAGTCCAAACCCATCTGCACATCATTTGGGAATCGGCAAATTCCATGCTGGGTCCACTCTAGTGATATTAACTTGCCACCTCTTCATCTGCACATCCAGCATAGTAGCTCTATACAACAACAACACAAAGTATTTAAACAAAATCTTGTTATTGGCTCGGTGTTACCTTTTTTTTTTTAAACCCAAGCTCTCAAAGAACAATCAGTATAGGTATATTGCATGATTGGTGGAGCTGACAAAATAGTCACAGACAGTGTTCATGTTTTGTGTGATCAATCATATACTTGAAATAACAAACCTGTGAAAATTTGAGCTCAATCCATTGTGTGAGTGAGGAGTGAGTGAAAACCCATGCACCATTTTCAGCATGTAAACACATTGTCCTTTATTTTGGTTGTACAACCGAAATCAGGATCTGAATATCTGGATCACAATGTATAATTGTTGCACTTGTGTGTTTTGGTTTCTGCAGAGTGGATAACTGGATCACAATGTATAATTGTTGCACTTGTGTGTTTTGGTTACTGCAGAGTGAATAACTGGATCACAATGTATAATTGTTGCACTTGTATGTTTTGGTTTCTGCAGAGTGAATATCTGGCCATGGAGTCTCTATTATCATTAACATCAAGGCGTGCTGGAGAGTGGTTCAAAGAAGAACTACGTCTAGTTGGTGGACTAGACAATATAGCAGACACAGGTAACTATCCATGATTGATTAACCCTCCTACTCTTGGTACCATTACCCAGTGACTTCTTGTTTGTTTAGATGATTTTTCCCAACAAAGGGAACTCCGCAAAGCTCCCTCAAGGGGGTGATATAAGGGAGGACATCAAATTCTAACCTGTGGTTGGCCCTCCAGGTACCTTTGGGGTACCTTCCTATTGAAATGTAAGCAACTCATTATCTACAGGTCATTGCACACCGCTTGGGTTTATCACCAAAGCTGGAGCTGGCAGATCATGCCAGCTGGGCAATGAACCAATTTATGGCCGTCTCAGCAACGCAAGAGTTGTATGGGTGAGAAGAAGCAGAAAGCCTGGTTTCACGCTCAAACAACCTAAGAGGAGATGAGATTATGAATTGCACAAATCAATAAATTGTGATTCAGTAACTAGACGACAATACTTATTCTAGTTATTGTGAAATCAGCGGTTACCTTGGCTGGATTCAAACCCACAACCTTGTGATTGCAAGTCCTGCAGTCCAACCACTTGACCACGGTGACGTCGAATAACCAGCCATTTGAAACCATTCAACTGCACAGTAAAACCATGTCTCTGATAAAGATGCAGTCCGACGGAAATCCAACAAAAATTGACATCGGAGAATTGTTTTCCGACTACCTGTCCTGGATTACTTTTGACAAGACCTCCTTATGAATATTTGTTGTGATGCACCAATAAGAGGTCTTGTCAAAAGTAATCCAGGACAGGTAGTTGGATGACAATTCTCCAATGTAAAATTGTTGTTGGATTTCCGTCGGTTATATTTTTATCAGAGACATAGTTTTACTCGCTGAAAGGCACACAGCTCTTTGATGCACTAAAGACATCCCCTATGCCAATGCACCCCGCTGAGTGCTCTGTGGTTTGACTGGCTGATTAAATGTAGTATGAACAAACTTGCGGTTTTGGAGCGATCTGGAAAGTTTGGAGGTCATTGTATTTAACTAAGATGTGTAGTGTAGAGGAGTTGATTATAGTGAGCCATGCAGAGACCCTCTACTTGTTTTCCAGTAGAGAGCGATCTAAGTCTCTGTGGTTTGTAAACAAATGTAACCCCAGGCACTGTGAACTTCTCCCATGGTTTCTCGGACACCCAACGAGGTGAATTAACGGTGGATAAACAACCTTGTCCTGGACAGTACGTATCCGCTGGTTGTCCTAGACTAATTTTGACTAAGTCCCTAAGCGTTACATGGGCTGAGGCAGGAACATTGTTCATGTACTGTGACCAGTCGGGCGAATATGGGTTTACCAATCCTAAGAAAATCAACCAGGAGCAGGCCTGTGAGATCTCCGCATGAATGTGGATATCCCCTTTTTCCTTTTTTTGCCGATTTTTTATTTCCGGTTTTTTTTTTTTTTTTTGTTTCCTGTTTTTTTTCCCCCCCTTTTTTCTTTCTTTTCTTCACTTGTTGGCCTTATATATGCATGGCAACAATAATGTACCACTACAATAATGTGAAATAAGCCTAGTTACTGGATCAATGGGGTGCCCCAATTCGACCAGCGTAAATGCGTGACGCACACTCACTTGGCGTTCCACGATCATTCTTACATCATGTAGTGTTTCAGCTCTTTTTTTAAGGGTCCACTCACAGGCCTGCAGGAGGGCTTACCCCAACCCTGCTTTTAATATTTCCTTTTTTTCTTCTTCGCCCTACTCTAGTCATCGGAGTTGGGGAGAAACTCTCTGCCTTGGAACCGGGATCAGACACCCCTAATCTGGACCTGATCGAGAGACTCAGCGGATGTTTACGAGTCCTGGAGAATGTTACCTTCTTAAATACGGAGAACCAGCAGTACCTCCTGGAACTCAACGACTGCAGCTTAGTCAAGGCCTTCTCGAGGTGCGAAACTTTTGATCATGTGACCTATGACATCACATGATTAACAGGCCTGTGAAATCTCCGCTTTAAAGCGGATATCCGCTTTTTTCTATTTTTGTTGTCGATTTTTTATTGCCGCTTTTTTTCCCCCCTTTTTTTTCTTCACTTTTGGCCTTATATATGCTTGGCAACAGTAATGTACAACTGCAATAATGTGAAATAAGCCTAGTTACTGGATCAATGGGGTGCCCCAATTCGACCAGCGTAAATGCGTGACGCGCGCTCACTTGACGTTCCACGATCATTCTTACATCATGTAGTGTTTCAGCTCTTTTTTTAAGGGTCCATTCACAGGCGTGGATTAGGAAGATGGGGATTAGGTTGGCTGAGTGGTTTCTTTCCCCTGCCTTTTCACCTCTGAGGACCCCCGGTTCGAATCCCACCTCAGACCGGAGGTTTGCATGTGGATTGGATTTTCAGTCCCTACCTGATTGCATGGGTTTTCCCCTATTTGGGGTTTTCCTCCCACAGCTTAAAACTGAACATTTCTTCTCATTTCCTTATTGCCATTCTGTTAATGGCGCTTGCGCTATTGGATGTGTAATGAAATAAATGATAACAAAAAGTTGCTTGTGCAACGTTCATATAGACTGTGCAAGTCTCGCGCATATTCAAACTTCCAGGACCATTGTGGTACCAACCATATGGGGTTTTACGTGGGTGAGATTTTGTTTCGTCAATTATTTTAGTTTAACGTAGTTTATGGCCATGGAAATTATATATGATGTTGGGAATGTAATACTAAGTGATAAACAATATTAAAGTAAAATCAATTCAACAAAATAATGAAGAAAACCCGAGAATAGGACTTGACCTCAGTTTCCGGTTATTTGTTAAAAATTAAGAATGCTGCCCAACTGACGAGCATGTTGTCATTAAACCTATGGGATAGACGCACACATTCAGGCGTGATTGGCAAATGGGGTTTCTAACAATAAGCATCCCTGTGCCAAGTTTTAATTTTGTTTCAATGTTAATTTGAACAAATTATTTATTTTAAACAAAAAATGAAAATTATTTACAACAGCTTGCTATGGATATTTTTATTTCCAAGAATTTTGTAAAAATATAATTTAAAAAGAAGACTTGATTTCATACAGTCTTCGTTTGATTTTTCTTTCTTGTTCGATATGCGCGAGATTTGCACAGTCCATAGTCACAAATTTATTACCTACCTTCAATAAAAATGTTCAAACAGAATGAAAATTCTTAATGTCCCATCCGATGGACAAAGCAATTATGGTAAAGTATGTTGCTCAAGGATACAAGTGTCATGACCGGGACTCAAACCCACACTCTGCTGATCAGAAACACCAGAGCTTGAGTCCGTTGCTCTTAACCACTCGGCCACGACACGCCATATAAACTCTTTGTTATAATAAATTTTCCTGGCACTTAAAAATCTATTTTCGTCTTCTTTTACTTACAGCATGGTACCTTTGTGTGCCCAGAGAGTTGAGAGATATAGTGAACAAGAGAGGGCGCTCCGGATTGGCAAGGAGAAGACGCCTGGCGGGAAAACACGATTGTGCCTTCTGGCGTTGTTAAGAGTCCTCCTCAACATTACCCACGACAACGGTAAACAAAAATGTGTTTTATCAGGGTTTTTTCTTTCTTTGTTTCAAAAATTATCATGCTTTAAAAGTTTTCTTCAGCAAATTCAAGTTAAAACCCTTTGGTGTGAGAATCTCACTTTTTTTGTGTGCAGGTTTTTGCTAAAATATTAATAATTAGCGCAATGAATGTTAAAAAAAATCCGTCTTTTGGGTCACCCCCCATCACACCTTCACCAAAAACACTGCAGAAGCTCATTTTGGTAGGGCCCATAGTTTACCATGAGCACCTCAGTACAGAGTCTGCACTCGGCTCTTTTCCTATGCTTTTGTACACGATGACTGTTTCCTATGCTTTTGTACAGGATGACTGTTTCAGTGCACCCAGGGGTGTTGTGGCCTTGTGGTTTTGATTTAGAAAACAACCATCAATCATTCTTATCTAAAGCAGCTTGCAGACATCACAAGTGAGCGGGGGAATGTAGAGGGGGGGACTTTCTGCCAGGGCTTGTGTATTTTGGGCCATAGGCTTGTGTGTTGGAAGGAAAAGGGGGCGGGGCTTCATGGTAATTCAGCTGGTTATGAACGCTGTACATATATCGAAGGCCTAGGGGAACAAAGAGCAAGCCTATTCCACTTTTTATAGGTAATCAGCATCCCTAGACCCTCTGAGGGGTATTAGGCTTGATAATGATGAGAAAAAAGCTTCATACCCCGGGTATAATACGATTTCCCAGAGTGCACAAAAAAATTGTGTGACCTTGGTTATGTAAATCAATGTTTTATCAAGTGAGGAAAAGGGTTTTAACAAAAGGGATCAAATGCCGAGCTCAACTGACCGGTCTTTATTCATGGTGATGTAGAGAGTCTGTATATCTTCTGAAATGTAACACCCAGGAGGTTCAGGGGGCTTGATCCTCTAGACCAAGGGGAGACCCAGGCCCACTACCCTAGTCCTTTATTCATGGCGATGTAAAGAGTCTGTAAATCCTCTGAAATGTAACACCCAGGAGGTTCAGGGGGCTTGATCCTCTAGACCAAGGGGAGACCCAGGCCCACTACCCTAGTCCTTTATTCATGGCGATGTAAAGAGTCTGTAAATCTTCTGAAATGTAACACCCAGGAGGTTCAGGAGGCTTCATCCTCTAGACCAAGGGGAGACCCGGGCTTACCACCTCAATGTATACAAGTAACTGTTGAATCCAGGCCAAATTATGTCCAGTAAAGTGTTTTGAATTTCTGTTTCTCCTTCAACAAATAAATTTGAACTTTGCACTTTGAACAGAGTGGGGAAGTATGAAGGTCGGAGAGCAGTCATGTCTGATCAGCAATACCCTTCACTGTGTTCTTCAAGTAGCTCAACATATCGCCCATGACCAACGCTTTGACCTCCTCGTATTGGTAAGTCATGACCTTTAACCCCCCATACCGGCAATAGCTATGACTGTTGACCTTTCCTTTTTAAACCTCCTGGGCCCAAATTCGTGGCTCTGCGTATCGTCAAACTGCGTGGACTACGCTCGTGCACAAGCAGAAATTCCCTGCTAACCTGTGAAATACGCTTGACAGTGTGAACAATCCAGTGGGTTGTAAATTAGTTGTTGATGATTAATCATAACGACCTTCATATAATAATAATTATAATAATAGTGCAGTCTTATATAGTGCTCAAATCCGTCACTCAGTGACGCTCATGGTGCTCCAACATTATTACCCATTGGTCACTAGGCCATTTATTTCATTCCTTAAACCATCTCAGCTCCCATGGGTGTATACAGCCTGTGCTGCCAAACATGTAGTGCACCAAGCTAAATCAATCACAAGAACCATCTCTGCCCTCACAGGTACCCATTTATACCCCTGGGTGAAGAGAGAAGCATTTAAAGTTTAAAGGCACTGAACACGCTTGGAAATTGTCAAAGACCAGTGTTCTCACTTGGTGTATCCCAACATACTTGCATAAAATAACAAGCCTGTGAAAATTTGGGCTCAATTGGTCATCGAAGTTGCAAGAAAATGATGAAAGAAAAAACACCCTTGTTGTACAAATTTGTGTGCTTTCAGATAGGAATAAAAGGCTTCTTGCAAGAAGTCTTTCATTATTTTAGTGAGAAATTACCTCTTTCTCAAAAACTACGTTACTTCAGAGGGAGTCGTTTCTCACAATGTTTTATACTATCAACAGCTTTCTGTTGCTCGTTACCAAGTCAGTTTTTATGCTAACATATATTATGAGTAATTACCAAACGTGTACAGTGCCTTTAAGTGTCTTGTTTGAGGACACAAGTGTCTTGACCGGGATTCGAACCCACACCCTGATAACTCAGCCACCAGAACTTGAGTCCGATACTCTACACCGCTCAGCCACCACTTAACACAAACGATGATGAGATCAGATTTTGTAAAATTTTCTTATCTCGTCTACAGAGTCTGGGAGTCTTGATCAACCTTGTGGAGCACTGTCCGGGCAACGCTAAGATTCTAACTAATACGAAGACAAACTATTCCTACGATGTCCAAGCTGACGACAGTAATAAATTCACCACCACCGGGGAGGTCTGCTCACTGGAAGCACTTACTCAGGTAAAAAACTCAAATCGAAAGCTTACTTTAAAGGTTAGGGGCATAGATTGGTAAGTACTTCAAAAGTTAATGACCATAACAACTTACTACAGGCCTGTGAGATCTCCGCTTTTTCCTTTTTTTGCTGATTTTTTATTTCCGTTTTTTGTTTTTGTTTTTTTTCCCCCCCTTTTTTTCCCTTCTTTTTTCCCTCCATTTTTTGGCCTTATATATGCTTGGCAACAGTAATGTACAACTACAATAATGTGAAATAAGCCTAGTTACTGGATCAATGGGGTGCCCCAATTGGACCAGAAAAATGCGTGACGCGCGCTCACTTGACGTTCAGTGATCATTCTTACAATTCATCATGTAGTGTTTCAGCTCTTTTTTTAAGGCCTGTTACACAGGCCTGTTACTACTTTTTTTAAAGCCTGTTACACAGGCCTGTTACTAGGTGAGAAGTGCTGCAGCTGTTGAGAAAGAATTCCCTTCGAAGTAATATGGTTTGGACACTTTTTCACCCCAATAACATTTAAATTTGAGAAAAGGTTCATGCATGAATCGTTTCTTAGATTTCTGAGGGTTGGTGTTTGGTTGCGAATGCTGCGGCCAGAGATGTGGTTGGTACCTGCTATCACCTCGCTGATGTGGATGGATTTGACGTTGTTGTGAAAATGCGGCGACAGTTGCTTACTGTTTTCTTAGCAAGTACACAATGTTTTCAGCTGAAACTTTTACATGTGACTTTTATTGTATGTTTCTTGATAATTATGTCAATAAATTAGCATTACATTGGCAAAAATCAATCTATGACCCTACCTTTAAAGGTATCGTACACGTTTGGTAATGACTCAAAACAATTATTAGCATAAAAACTTACTTGGTAACAAGCAACGGACAGCTGTTGATAGTATACAACATTGTAGGAAACAACTCCCTCTGAAGTAACGTACTTTTTGAGAAAGAGGTAATTTCTCCCAAAAATAATAAAAACTTCTTGCAAGAAGTTTTTATTCCTATCTGAAAGCACACAAACTTGTACAACAAGGGTGTTTTTTCTTTCATCATTTTCTTGCAACTTTGAAGACCAATTGAGCCCAAATTTTCACAGGCTTGTTATTTTATGCACATGTTGGGATACACCAAGTGAGAACACTGGTCTTTGACAATTACCAAACGTGTTCATTGCCTTTAAGATGTGTTTGTGTCTGAGAAACGTTTTTTTATAGTGATGACATGACCTTTTAATTTTAAGCCTTGCATTCAGTACAACAAGGTTGTATTACACCAGGAAGGAGAGAGATTTTACCCCTAAATCCATTGTCCAAGGAATAACACTTTGTGATTTTTTAATATCCTTGGAACCAAAGAAGTGATGTGGTCAGGTTGGTGTAGAGGTATCTTTCCTCACCTTCCACCTAAGCTTGGGCGATATCGCTTTTTTTCATCCACCATGTATCGTCAAGAATATATTGCGATATTTGATAATATCGCGATATTTGATAATATCGCGATTAATTTTTGATGACGTCAATTATCTACAAATCTCACAGAGCAAGTTGTAGAAGCAGCCGTCTCATTTCTCCTTTGCTCCAATGACCTATTCTTCGGGTTTTACTCTAAACCTATGGGGTGAAAACCTGAGCCTATTACTTAAACACATTTAATGTGTCTATTGCGCACGACAGACTGTTCTATATGTGTGCATAACTAATTAGATTACGCTACTCGCATGTATGCAACACATGATAACACCCGGAAGCGCGATGTCGTTGTTTTTCGGTAGTCTGTGTGAGACCGCCTGATTGCTATAGCTTTGATGTTGGTTTTTTCGAAGAAACCCGGTCGGGTCGGATCTGTTGGGGAATCTTGCGGTTGTGGTCTGTGACTTGCAGCTCTTTGTTGTTGCAAGATCGTCTCCACGAGGAGATTTATTGTTGCAAGATCGTCTCGGTTAGAAAATGCATCGCGATACTTAGTCGATATCGCGATTTACCGATAACACGATCAAGAGGTCAAAGTAAATTTCTTGTCCAGATATGAAATTTTCCAATGTAGTCTGTTAACATAGTATCCCAATTTTTAAACATAAAACTAAATTTTGTGTTTTATGTTATTTCTGTTGACATTTTTAACTGACAAAATGTGATTAAAGAAATGAACAATATTAGCAATGTCTGGGCGCTTTGTGATGATTATACAGAAATGAATGGTCTCTAAAGGTTTAACAACCTTGCCTCACTGTCCATTAATTGTTTTTATATTCTCTGAAAAAATCTTTGTGCTAACAAGAATGTTATTGTCTGGTACACTTTTCGAAATTTATATTAATGAATGTTTGCAATTTGCTGGGCACCTTTGAAAAACAGTGTTTGACTGAAAGGTTTCCCCTGGAAAAATAAGAAAAAAAAGGGTTTTTTTGTTGATGTTTTTTTATCGATTTATTGATTGTTCATCTCGGCAGTTATTTATGCAACGCTATCGAGCAGCATCTCGTGCCGAACGAGAACCAGAACCCGGCGAGGAGCAGCCAGACAATGACGAGGAAGATTTGAGTGAGGCCCAGGCGGGTCTGGAGTGGGTGGAGATTGAGACATCAGGCACTGGAGGCGGCAGTGAGCTCACCGAGGAAGAAATCAAACGATCCATTAGTAAAGGTACGTCAAACAGATTCCATATCTGTATTAAGTCAACACCCACAATTTGGGACTCTGGTATGCCTTGCACATTTGTTCACTTAAAGGTATCGTACACGTTTGGTAATGACTCAAAACAAATATAAGCATAAAAACTTACTTGGTAACAAGCATCGGAGAGCTGTTGATAATATAAAACATTGTAGGAAACGACTCCCTCTGCAGTAACGTAGTTTTTGAGAAAGAGGTAATTTCTCACTAAAATAATAAAAACTTCTTGCAAGAAGTTTTTATTCCTAATCTGAAAGCACACAAATTTGTACAACAAGGGTGTTTTTTCTTTCATCATTTTCTGGCAACTTCGATGACCAATTGAGCCCAAATTTTCACAGGCTTGTTATTTTATGCATATGTTGGGATACACCAAGTGAGAACACTGGTCTTTGACAATTTCCAAATGAGTTCAGTGCCTTTAACTTGGCAGACATACTTGGCTAAGCAATACACAAAACCTAATAACAGGATTTGAATGATCTGGGCCCAATTTCATAAAGCTGTTTAGCAGAAAATTCTGCTCAGCAAATTTCCTTGCTGAGCAAGAAATGAGTGGGGTACCAGTCACAGCAATAGTAACTTGATGGTATTTTGGCCGGGAACCTATTTTTCTTAAGCAAGAGTTTTCTGTGCTTAGTAAGTTTTTGAGCTTACATGCTTTATTATGCAGAGATGCCACTTTTCCGGATTTACTGATTTACCCGGATTTCCATTAAAAAAAAGGAAAAAAAACCCAACTTCCGTTTTTTTTGTTCAATCAAGCATGAATAAATTTATAATTGTTTGGCCTCAGCTCTAAAGCAAGTCCGCTTTGCAATAAGCGATTTTCACTGAAAATATTATAATATCGTAAATGTTGTAATTTTCCTCTTTTTACGGTTCGGTGACTTGAACTTAAGTGCTCGGCAGTGCTACTGTTTTTTTTAATTCAATGTTGACATCTGTGCGATGATTGCTCTGCGATAATTTGTCATAATGGTTACCACTCGCGACATTCATTCAGTGGCTTTCTGCTTTTGTCTCTAAGGAAAAATAATGTTCAGGTTTTTTTTCGTTACCACAGTGGCATCTCTGTTTATGAATTTTAGCCCTGGTGCTTTTAATGTTACTGTGTAATTTCGGAGCAGACTTGAGTTCCTACTGAGATGATTTTGACGCTGTCTTTCCCCCCTCTCTCTACAGTTCTGCATACAGCAGGCAAGCACATGGAGGATAGCATAGTGGCATCTTACACAGCACTTCTCATCGGTTGCCTCGTCAAAAACAACCACGTGAGACTCAGTCTTTACTTCTTCTAATTTGGCAACTTAAAGCAGACACACAGTATAAATCCAAATGATTAATTCCTAAAAAGAGAATACTTTGAAAATTGCAACAAATATACCTACTCAAGATTAGGCCTAAAAAAAAATGTTATGTTGGCTCAACGGGCCAGAAAAAATAGGGTAGGTAGGTCGGGTTTGTTTTTGTTTTTTTCTTTTCCATAACAGTGAAACGAAACTTGTGAATTCCAGTTAACTGTTTACCTGTTTCTACCGTTCAAATCAAAACTTTAAGCCAGCGGATACCAACACACTTTCCAGGTTTTATAGAACACTATACCAACTCTTAAGGGTCACAGAACCCGTGAGACTCAGTCTTTACTTCTTCTAATTTGGCAACTTAAAGCAGACACAGTACAAATCCAAATGAGAAATTCATAATAGAATACTTTGCATATTGCAACAAATAAACATACTCAAGATTAGGCCTAAAAAAAAAAAAAGGTTATGTTGGCGTAACGGGCCAGAAAAAATAGGGTAGGTAGGTCGGGATTCTTTTTTCTTTTTTTTCTTCTTTTTTTTCTTTTTCTTTTCCATAACAGGGAAACGAAACTTGTGAATTCCAGTTAACTGTTTACCTGTTTCTACCGTTCAAATCAAAACTTTAAGCCAGCGGATACCAACACACTTTCCAGGTTTTATAGAACACTATACCAACTCTTAAGGGTCACAGAACCCGTGAGACTCAGTCTTTACTTCTTCTAATTTGGCAACTTAAAGCAGACACAGTACAAATCCAAATGAGAAATTCATAATAGAATACTTTGCATATTGCAACAAATAAACATACTCAAGATTAGGCCTAAAAAAAAAAGGTTATGTTGGCGTAACGGGCCAGAAAAAATAGGGTAGGTAGGTCGGGATTCTTTTTTCTTTTTTTTCTTCTTTTTTTTCTTTTTCTTTTCCATAACAGGGAAAC
The DNA here is from genome assembly GCA_021014325.1 of Plazaster borealis. NCBI lineage: Eukaryota > Metazoa > Echinodermata > Asteroidea > Forcipulatida > Labidiasteridae > Plazaster > Plazaster borealis. The sequence goes on along the minus strand of CM037468.1, from coordinate 13,628,482 downwards.
GAAACTTGTGAATTCCAGTTAACTGTTTACCTGTTTCTACCGTTCAAATCAAAACTTTAAGCCAGTGGATACCAACACACTTTCCAGATTTTATAGAACACTACACCAACTCTTAAGGGTCACAGAATCAGGTCATAAAACCACAAAGCTTTTGATTGAAGCAAGAGTATTACAAACTGAAACAATGTATAACAAACTGCAGAAGATTAAGATAAGACGTAATTGGATCTCAATAGGAGTGTCAATCGTTCTCCCAGGGCTGGAGAGTGTCTGGGGCTGACATTAAATAAAGAAAAGGATATCAGTCTTTTTTTTCAATTTCGGCTTCGTTTATGGTAGGAAAGGTTTTTTTTTAATCATTGACAAAACTTCAGCTAGGAGAAAAAGAGTTTAAAGAAAAAAAAATTCCAGGGTCGGCCGTATTTTTAGGGTCGGTTGGGTTATGCCAACATAACAATTTTTTCTTTAGGCCTTAAAGGGGCACATTGCCTTCAAATCTCTAAAAATGTTACTGTTTGGAATTTCCCTTTTATCCTTTTTTTTGTTCATGCACTTAAACACCTACAGTGTGTTGTAATTTAGTGAGTAGTAATAAAGAAACACAAACTTGCCCCAGGAGCAACAACCAGAGCGGAACAAAAAGTCCGCAATTTTGTGGAGTCAAAAATTTGGTTCTTCAAAAAACCAGACCGTGTTCTGTCATTGTATTCTACTTCTAAAATATCTGCCCAACCTATCCGAAGGCAACGTGCCCCTTTTAGCAGAAAATATCTCACACTTTTTACCAAAGGAAAAATAAGCGGGAAACCAGTTTACAAACTTGACATGGTATTTTTGATGGTAACCTGTTTTGCCAAGGAAAAGTAAGTAGGGAACCAGTTACAAACATGACATGGTACTTTGGCTGGTAACCTTTTTTCTGCTAAGTAATCTTGAACAATGCTTGGGCAAAATGTTGTATTTGCCGGCGCTATGAAATTTTGTTAAATGATTCAATTGATTTTTTTTTTTTTTTTACCAGATGAACGTCACCAGAGTTCGTAGCTTTCTTCCTGAGGGCGAATTCTCTTGTATGGTCCAGATGCTTCAGAAGTTCCTCTCCTTCATTGAGCTCACGGTAAGCCAAATTCCAATTAAACTTACTTGGTAACAAGCAACGGAGAGCTGTTGATAGTATAAAACATTGTAGGAAACGACTCCCTCTGAAGTAACATAGTTTTTGAGAAAGAGGTAATTTCTCACTAAAATATTCAAAACTTCTTGCAAGAAGTTTTTATTCCCATCTGAAAGCACACAAATTTGTACAACAAGGGTGTTTTTTCTTTCATCATTTTCTTGCAACTTCAATCACCAATTGAGCCCAAATTTTCACAGGCTTGTTGTTTTATGCATATGTTGAGATACACCAAGTGAGAACACTGGTCTTTGACAATTACCAAACACGTTCAGTGCCTTTAAGTTTAGTTGTAACAACCAAAATCAGCTTTTCTAAAATATTTTTAAAAAAGGTTTTCAGATACAGTTTCTCGAATATGACTTCATTTCAGAGGGAAATATTTTACATAAATAAATGGTTCTAGTATGAACTTCATAACCAGTAACTTTTCAGACTAAAATTCAACAATTATGTTTTTATCCTTACCAATCCTGTATAATACCTTTAAAGGCATCATACACGTTTGGTAATTGTCACAGACCAGTGTACTCACTTGGTGCATCCCAACATATGCATAGAATAACAAGCCGGTGAAAATTTGGGCTCAATTGGTCATCGAAGTTGCAAGAAAATGATGAAAGAAATGATGTGCTTTCAGATTAGGAATAAAAACTTCTTGCAAGAAGTTTTTATTATTTTTGTGCACAGTGCCTTTAAAAGAAACCTTTGTAGCTGCCATGAATCAGTAAAAAGAACAAATCTGCTAATTTAGGGGTCTTGTCAAAAGTAATCCAGGACGGGTAGTTGGATAACAATTCTCCAATGTCAAATTGTTGTTGGATTTCCGTCGGTTTATATTTTTATCAGAGACATAGTTTCACTCGCTGAAAGGCACACAGTTCTAAAGACATGCCCTATGCCAATGCACCCCGCTGAGCACTCTGTGGTTTGACTGGCTGATTAAATGTAGTATGAACAAACTTGTGGTTTTGGAGCGATCTGGAAAGTTTGGAGGTCATTGTGTTTAACTAAGATGTGTAGTGTAGAGGAGTTGATTATAGTGAGCCATGTAGAGACCCTCTACTTGTTTTCCAGTAGAGAGCGATCTAAGTCTCTGTGTAAACAAATGTAACCCCAGGCACTGTGAACTTCTCCCATGTTTTCTCCGACACCCAATTTTTAACAAGGTGAATTAACGACGGGTAAAAAACCATGTCCTGGACGGTACTTATCTGCTTGTTGTCCAGGACAAATTTTGACATGGTTCCTTAGTAGTAGAAATGGTTCCTTGTGTTGTGTCGTGTTGTGGCCGAACGGATAAGAACACCAAACTCAAGCTCTGGTGTTTCACAGCTCTGGTGGGTTCCAATCCCAGTCGTGACACTTGTGTCCTTAAGCAAGACACTTAACCACATGCTTCGTCCTTCGGATGGGACGCAAAGTCATTGGTCCCGTGTGTTATGTAACGCACGTACAAGAACCCAGTGCACTTATCGTAAAGAGAAGAGGTTTGCCCCGGTGTTCCTGGTCTGATCGGCAGCATATATTGCGCCATAGCACCTTGTAAACCATTGCATGGTGCTATAAATGAACAGACCGCATACTTCACACGTAGCTCCACATACCTTGCAGGAAAAAATGTGAAGTCAGACAATTGTGCGCTTAGAAACATTTGTATTAAGCGCCTAATAAATGTTGTGTATTAGTAGTATTTTCACGCTTGTTCTTCCTTCTATTCTATCACCACACAGAATGCAGCTGGAAACACGGGCAGTAAATCAATATCAAAGATTATTGAGGTATTGGATCACCTTTAATTAAAATGGTATGTTCTTCTTTAATTCATGCTTAAGCAGTCATATGGATCATTGAACTTCAGTTGAAGGGATGTGATGAGCTAATGTACATGTATCTGTGTGCACATAGCTGAAATTTATTTCTATCCCTTCGGCAGTGACTGCAGCAGAGAAAAAAAAGGAGAAATATTTGTGTACCCTTAATCAAAATGAAAAAGTCCATCTTGTAGTCTATTGATACAAGTTTGTGGAAGACGTAATTTGCTGTTTGGGTGAGACCATATTCATCCAGGGGGGAGTGCAGCTAACCTCTTCGCCGAATGGCTCAACCCACATTTGCAATCCAATCCTTGAAGCCATGGACTGTTCCATGTGGCTCAAAGGGGGGAAATAAGCCTGTTTATCAAGAGTGGGTGCTCGGTGGTGTGCTTATTTCAATACTGTGTGTCGCAAATTATCTTTCTACTGGAGGGAACTTATATTTTTGTAAATTGGCTTAAGTGAATGTTGATAATTTTAACGAGTTCACCGTTCATTGTACATATGATATTGTCGTAAATAAAACAATATTTTTTAGGAGTTGTCGGTTTGACTATCAGTAAAACCACAAAATATCCAATATTGTACAAGGAAAAATTAAGTAAGGGGGACATGTATGCACATTGCTCAGAGATGACGTTAACTTTTCAAACATCTTGGAGTGAGCTCCAACTTTAAACTGTCTGAGATGCAACGATTTTATATTTTATTTGCCATCGGATAATATTTTGAAGCCTGCATTTCTTCGGGTTTTGGTGTTGTTTTGAATCATTGGTAAATTGATTGCATAATTTGAATGGAACTTTTTTTTGCGGATGGAATAATCATTTTGCAAGCAGAATTTATCAATTTGAGCTTGCCGGAAGAGTTTGTACGTAAATCTTCACCTGGTGTGGTTGTTAGTATCAAAATTCAGGTCGATCATTTCTTAATGTGTGAAAAATTAGCCAAAATATCTATAATGAATTAATTTCAATTTAATTTCAGACAATTATGGTTATTTGTGGTGCACAGCAAACATTTTTATGGTGAATGATTTTTTATTTAATTTTTATTTTTTTTCATTTGATTTATCTCTATTCGATGATGCAATGTCTAATTTTAATGATTTGTTGAATTTTATTTTTAACTTCGTAGTTTTAATCTGGATATTTTAAGGTTCCTTTTGCTTGGTATCGAGGCAGTTTACATTATTAAATTGACTTCCCAGAGTTGTAAGGGCACGACAATTTTTCCTTAAAAAGAGTTCACCAATAGAGTTCATTCAATAAGTGGCGTTGCCTCAAGTATCAGGCCTAAATAAGCTAACACCTGAGGCCAATTTCATGGAGCTGCTTAAACAGAAATGATTGCTTAAATATTTCTGCTAAGCAGAAGTAAGCAGCAATGCCAGTCACAGATACGTACATGTTATGGTATTTTGGCTGGTAACCTTATTCTGGTAAGCATAATTTTGTTACGCTTTGCTACTTTTTGTAGCAGGAGTATGCGAATGCTACAAATAAGCAGGATACCAGTCACAGATAGGTACATGCGGTATGGTATTTTGGCTGGTAACCTTATTTTGGTAAGCATAATTGTGCTACTTTTTGTGCTTAAGCAGCTCTATGAAATTGGGCCCTGAACGTTTGGCAGGAACTCTTTGGACGTTCCATAGATTAAAAGTAGACAACTGTTTAAAGGTAGACTATTCAACTTACAAATGCATTCATTCACAACCACAACAAAAAAACACCACAAAATAAACTTCCAATACTATGGTACAACACTGTTAACAATTAATGATAGATAGACAAAGTTTAGATTGAATTTTCATAATGTCTGATACAGAAATTTTGAACTTTCTCTTTCGTTGAGTTTGTGTTTTTACAATTTGTGTGTTAACAGAAATTGTTTACAATTTGTGTGTTAACAGAATTTTGTTTTTCTCAGTATTTTTGACATGTATATTTGTAAAGAAACAAATCACGAATTATGGGGTTTTAAAATCTTATCTTATTTTGTGTACATTTTTAATTGTGTTTTAAATATTTTTATCGTGATTTTATCGTGAATGTATCCCTGACTTCCAATCACGTGTTTTATGAGTAACTGTTTGGAAGGTACCAGTCTCAAGTGAATGAATCATTGTACGTAGCCGAACTTTGAATATGAAATCCCCCGAGCAGTATTCACCTAAACCACCCCTAAAATCAATCAAAATCAATTTTGATTTTAGCTTTTTAATGACAGGCATGTGATTTCCTAGGTTTTTTTTCCTGATTTCAGGATTTTCGCAAGATCTCCTTGAGACTTCAAATTTTCTTGACGAAAACTACGGGGAGAAAGAAGTAGTCCAAATTGTGTCCCAACCTACTTTTTGAATTTCTGGTGATACACAGAGTCTGTAAAACTCCTCAATTGTAACATCTTGGCGGTTCTGGGTCTAGAATTAGGGGGAAACCTCGGGTCAGTGAGCCATTTTTTCCCCAGGAATTTTCAGTCATCAAATCTCATCCCTTGAATGAACTGGTTCCATTTTCCGATTATGACTGGACATTAGATTTGAATTTAGGTTTGACCAGTTTCTTTAACTTTTAGAAAAAAAAACCAAAAACTGAAATTACTTCACCCTCAAATTTGACAATTTAACCAAGTAAACCGACCCTTACCAGTATTTCAAAGACACTTTACGTCAACCGGTATGTGGCACATTTTAATTTGGCCGATCCACTCTACGCTGGCGCTCAAGTAGGGTAGCCCGCTAAAAGAGGCATCAAGTCAAAGAGCAACTGGTCCTCTCTCATTCTTCTTTGATCTTACGGCATGTCCTACTGTAAGCAGTTTGGGGTGACCGTGTAAAAACATGATTCATTTGAAATATAATCTCATCATAAGGCACTCGCGTATCTAAGCATCCTACAAGTTTCTAACAAGTGTGCACACAAAGCAGTCCTAGGGAGCCAATCTGCATTGGGTTTTTCATCACATCCCTACCAGGGGGTTAGTGACGAGAGGTATTGATACGCCGCGCTGATGAAAGTAGCGGGGCTGACTTTACGTACCGTTTCAGCAACTGCAGTCCCTTGCATCTTTCAGACTTCTTGTTTTTGAATTTGAAGAGTTTGTTCACCTTGTTATATTCTCTTAACCATTTTCAAGTATGGAGGAATTTTATCAACCTTTTTTATCCAGATTTACATCCAGTTTACTCAAGGCACTGTACACGTTTGGTAATTACTCAAAATATATATTAGCATAAAAACTGACTTAGTAACGAGCAACAGAGAGCTGTTGATAGTATAAAACATTGTAGGAAACGACTCCCTCTGAAGTAACACAGTTTTTGAGAAAGAGGTAATTTCTCACTAAAGTAATAAAAACTTTTTGCAAGAGGTTTTTTATTCCTATCTGAAAGCAGACAAATTTGTACAACAAGGGTGTTTTTTCTTTCATCATTTTCTTGCAACTTCGATGACCAATTGAGCCCAAATTTTCACAGGCTTGTTATGTTATGCATATGTTGGGATACACCAAGTGAGAACACTGGTCTTTGACAATTACCAAACGTGTACGATGCCTTTAAAGCTCAGTTTCTCAATGTTCAATATATTCTTGCTGCAACACGCTCTTAGAGAAAATGCCCTAAAATGATGGTTTGCAACAGCTGTTTGCTTTTGAATCATCTTGTTGCAAAGAGTGTAATTATACCTTTAAAGATGCTATCATGTTGATGTTTCGCTGAGGAAAAAACAAATTGGTGCATCTGATTCTGAACTTTGACCTGCTGTACAACCAACTGCATATAAGCAATTTGTGAATTAGATTTAAATAATATCTGATACAATGACAAGGTACCGCTTAAATTTGATTCTTCAGACTGTAGAGACAGTTCAATTGAAATGGTTTATTGACTAAACGTCATGGCAGTCTGAGGCTGAATTAAGACAGTTTTTACAGATACAAATATATATAATTATATCAGATACGTGAAATGGCAAAGCTACGACTGCACACAAGAAAACATGAATGAATATGACCGAATCAGGGAACCAAAATCTATTCAGTGTCAAATGGTTCGGGGCAAGCTTTTGTATAGCAACCTCCAGATGAGCAAACCCTGGTACCATTGTGTCTTACACATTCATTCAAAATTGTATGGGTGTTCACCGTCTCATACTTAATTATGTAAAAGCTTGCCCCGAACAATGTGACTTAGCAACTGTCTCTATAGTCGGAGGACTTCAAATTGAAGCGGTTACTTGTGTCTAAGCAGGTCGTTACACCAGACGTTCACATCCAACTCACAAATGGCTTATTAGGCCACATAAAAAGAAGATTGTTGATTATCCCCACCAGCCCGACGCTACAAAACCCCTGACCCCATTTTTTGATTTTTTTTTTAAATCATAAAAAATATTCTTTTCAACTCCGAGATTTTGCAGCTGATATTTGTTCATTTCAACAAAAGTGAAATCAAAAAATTATAAAAACGCCCTCCCTCCCCCACCCCTCAAAAAAGGACGCTCAACATTTTTTGTTTTGTTGTGGCCTTAATTCAGTAAACGATCCGGTGTGCCTAAGTTAGAGGAGCACATGAGCCACTTTTAAGATTTGCTGTAATAGTTTGAACCGAAGTCAAAGGTGAGAATTTGGTGCACTCAGTGTTGTAAGATTATCGCATCATGAGGGCTTCTTTAAGGTAAATTGGAAACCTATTTTGCATATTCTTGGTTTACATGACCCGAAAACTTGTAATAATGTGTAATTTGGGGCAACATTTTTTAATTTCCAAGGGGAAAAAAATTGGTTCACACCATGTTTGTAGAATAATAACTTTCGCGTTGCTTGGATTTTTGGTATTTAGTGTACCATTGTTTCTGGATAAAAGTTAATTATTTATAACTAGGAAACATTTTATGTACAGTTATTAAGATTTTGGGTTAAATAGATATTGTGTGGCTATTATTAATGTTTTTAATGTTTTATTTTGTTTCTTTTTTTTCCGGGGGGGGGGGTGGCAGGTTGAGGAAGTAATTGTGATGTATAGATAAAAAAAATCTTGTAAATGTAACTTTTAAGAAATAAAGTAATTCCAGATAAATAAAGAAACAAATATAGGAATTGTAAAAATAATTATTTGTTGATGGTTTCTTATTCTGGTAAAAATGACACTGAAGAACCCCTTTTTTCCCCGTCTGCCCTCTATCTTCTAACAGTATGTAAAATAATTTAAATGGCACAGGAATTAATGTAAGACGCATCAAACGAAGTAAAGGCGGAAATGTGGGGGGGAGGCGGGGCAGCAGCACATTTCTCTGCACCAGTAACAACGAACAAGAAAAGTGGAGCTCTAAAACTGGTCAATAATTTTAGAGAGTACACATTTCTGCTAGGTTTTCAAAGGCATGGTGTACTTTTGGTAATTACTCCAAGTAAACGACCATGAAAACTTACTTGGTAAAGAGCACTGGAGAGCTGTTGATATTATAATTTAAATATTATTAGAGTTTTAGAGAAAGAGGTAATTTTCACCCCAAAATTTGGATGTGAGAAAGGCTTCGGGCATGAGGCCTTTCTGGGCATCTGAAAGCACACAATTTTATTGAACAAGGGTTTTGGGTTTTTTCTTTCATTGTTTTCTTTATTCATTATTTTATACATTATGTTAGAAATTTTTGGATACAGCAAGTGAGGAAACTGGTCTTTGACAATTAACGAAAGGATACCCTGTCTTTAAAGGTATCTTACACCTTTGGTAATGACTCAAAACAAATATTAGCATAAAAACTTACTTGGTAACAAGCAACGGAGAGCTGTTGATAGTATAAAACATTGTAGAAAATGACTCCCGTTAAAGTAACGTAGTTTTTTAGAAAGAGGTAATTTCTCACTAAAATAATGAAAACTTCTTGCAAGAAGTTTTTATTCCTATCTGAAAGCACACAAATTTGTACAACAAGGGTGTTTTTTTTCTTTCATCATTTTCTTGCAACTTCGATGACCAATTGAGCCAAATTTTCACATTGAGTGGTGTTATTTTATGCATATGTTGGGATACACCAAGTGAGACCACTGGTCTTTGACAATTTAACGGCAGATGAAAATGAGTCAAATAAACTCGTATATAATGCTCAATATTAATGTGTTCTCCCCTGATATTATTATCAGTTTAAAAAGGCATCGTACACGTTTGGTAATTTGAGCCTATTGTTTGTCGTTTCAAACCTATAACAGTTGTTAGACCCAGTAACTGGGCCGCTGTAGCCTACTCGTTGTACAGCGCCCCAGTTACTGGGTCTAGTTGTAGATAATATATATCATAAAACTACCTAACCTGTGCAAATTTCATTTCAAAAGGTGGTAGCGTTTTTGAGTTGCCGAAAATCTGGAGCGGTTATGTCCACGCAGGAAGAATAATCTGCAATGTAATAAATACTCTGAGAAGCGTTACGCGGATTCAAATGTTTTGGGGATAAAAAGTGATGTATTCTTCCATAACCGCAGTACTTCAAAGTGAACAATTTCTCAAAATGCCTTCTTACCGAGTAAGTTTTTATTGCCATTATTTATCAGAGTCATACCAAACGTGTACGATGCCTTTATTGATGAAAGCGCTTTTGAAAATAACAAGTTTCTCAACCAGACCTAAAAAACCTGTGCTGAAAACCTCAGACGAAAGAGCTGCGATCCCAAGAGAAGTTATCCTGTTTCAAGATGGAAGAAAATCGTGACGAAGTGCGGTCGGGGATGGGTTTGACAAGTTAGTGTTGATAGGCTGAGGATCCTCTGTCGAACCATAGCTCCATGGTCGAACTAATCTCATAGCCAAAGGAGAGATATTTTTGAGCCTGTGGGGGCATCGCAAAAGCAGGGGTCCTTATGGATTCAACCGTACTACTGGAGGAGATTTCTACTTTGCCACGCATAAAGCGAGCACCGCTGGAAGGTGACGGATCACGACAACGGGACATACGAGGTGGATCTGGCTGCCTGGCCGAGCCGCGAGATTTTTTTACGAACTTTTCCTACGAACTTTTTGTCACCCCATACGGCGAACTGTGTATAAACTTCTTTTGATAGCGCCCTCTTTTGAATCATCCTCCTCCAGCCCATGTTAATTAACCCGTATGGGGACAAAAAGTTCGTAGGAAAAAAAATCCGGCGGCAGGGCCGTGCCCGGTTCGCAAGATTTGTTTTCCTACGAACTTTTTGTCCCCATAAAAATAGGTTACCCAGCCAAAATACCATACAATTACCATTGCTGTGACTGTGACTGGTGCACTCATTTCTTGCTTAATTAGCAATGAGAAGAATTTCCTGCTAAACAGCTTTATGAACTTGGGCCTAAACTTGTTTTCAGACTACGCAAAGAACCAACCGTTTTAAGGGTTTCCAACCTACAATCAGTGGAGTTTCTATGATGGAAAATTCATTTCTCCAACAAAAAGGTGCAAGTGCCGCGGATCGGACCACCCTCCCGCCCCCCATCTGTTGAACCATCTCATTGACAACATGAACAAAATACAAATTAAGTTATTGAAATTAACCCTTTGTTGCGATTTTCAAGTCACCAGACAAAACGCAGGTAACCCTTTGATCCAAAGTTAAGTTGTAAGTTGTGGTCAGGGAGCTATTTTTGTAAACAAACCACAACATTTAAATAACGGTGATCTCTAGCTAGCTGCTCATGAATACTTGGAAAACATACGCTACTATACTACGTCACGATATTCAACTCTGACCCTAACTCAAGCCTGATTCTCCTGCTCTCAACTCGTGACGCGGGCCTGACTACAAAACGTAACATCGTCATAGCAAATTTCGCCCTGGTTAAGTCCCAAATCAATGTAGTTTGTCAAGTTTTTAAGCTGTAAAAGCCACTTCAGTAATCCAGGAGCGATGTCAGGCCCGGCACCGTCGCGTCAGATGAGCGGAACGAAGGAAATTCCGACGAGGAAAGTGATGGTGCAGGACCCCAACCAAATGCCGGTCGATTACAGCACAACGCCAGGCGGCACGGTCTTCGGAACAACACCCGGAGGTAAAATTAAAAACAAACCGAACCCCAAAACAAAGTCAGGCACGTCTCCCGTTTTTTCCCACTGATTTAAACACCAGAACGTGCTTAGCAATGAAACAAATACATGCCTTATGGGGTCTTGTTAAAATTGTCATTTTCTTTGTTGACGCAAGAAATGTAAAATACGACAAAAAAAATTGACAAATTCTTGCTGTGTGCGTGTGTTTTGAAACTGTCTGTGTATTGTGTGTCTGGTGAACGTTGTGTGCAGTGTGCGCAATTTGAACAGTGTGTGGAGGTCTGGCCGGTTTGTTGTGTGTGTTTTGCATTGCATGACATGCATGATGCATGATGCATGATGAAATCACACAGGCCTGGAATTATTTACACGGAGTCCACGGAGGCCATGGCCTCTTTATCATATGCCCAGGTCTTTGGCCCTGACGCCCTTTCCAAAGTTTCCCATTGTTTTTCACATTTCCAATGATTAATAGTGCCCTTTGCCCCCCCCCCCCCCAAATGAATTTCCTGGGCTGCATATTGTTGTATTTTTTTGTTGTAATGTATGAACACACCACTCCTCAGCAATTATTCCTCCCCCCCTAAAAAAAATAAAATAAAATAAAATACAAAATAATCATTTAAATTAAATAAAAATTATATTAACCCGTAGGGAAAACATCAAACATTTGAATTTGTCTTTAAATTTATGGGAAATACTACACTTCGTAATGTATGCAATGGAGGAGTCCAACCTGGGCTAGCATGGCTAGGCTAGGGAAAAACCAGTCTGCTGATGAAAAGTGATTTTAATTTTAAATATTTGTCACTTCAAACCCCCCTACCCCCCCCCCCCCACCAAAAAACAAAAACAAAAACCCACTGCATTACAGCCGCAAGCCAATAAATAGCACTCCGCACAAGTGCTAAAAATAGAATCTAAGTACCGGGATCTCAGACAATTTCATTATTCAACATCTGCGCTAGTGTACACAAGTTTCTCATGTGTACCCCAAAAAAGTCCAAGGACCATAAGGTCCATCGCAGAAACCACCTGGTTGATTTCGCACACTGGTCGAAAGGCATTGTGGGAAGGAAAAGGAAACTCACTGTTTGCACCTTTTTTTCTTCCCACAATGCCTTTCGACCATTGTGCGAAATTAACCAGGCAGTATTTGCGATAGACCTTATGAAGCTTGCACTGACCTAAACTTAGTGCTGTTTGGGGCGTCCATGATACGGTGATCGTGTATGTGATGGAATATTTGTCTGACAGCCAAGTATTTTGAGCAGAAGTGAAGTCAAAGTGCTATTGTGTTGTATTTAAAAATTCTGATATTTGATCGAGGTCAAGAGATTACACAAACAATAACAACAGGCTGTACAGTTCACAGTTGATACTTTTTGAATTTTATTATCAATGTGAATGGTAAAACTAACCGTAGCAAACTTGCTGTATCCAACCTCCAATAATTGCTGCATTATAATTGCATATGAAGTACAGTGCAGTGTAATGGTTACTGCTACTGTTTTTAGTGGGCTCTACCATGGAGCTATAAAAAGGTTAGCTCAATGGCTCTTCATAGTCAATGTTTCCATCCATAACTGGGTTAATTCCTATGGTTAGGCTTGCTGCCAATCATGCACAGTTTGAATGAAAACAAACAATACCACCAGCTGCTGTTGTCATGTGAATCTATTTACTTTTTTTTTTACAATGACAACAGCATCTGAAGAAGAAGTACAAAGGAGACCAACCTGTATGGTTAATGAAAAATGCAATAAAATTATTGTTCTCCAGTTCTGGAATAACACTAAGGCAAAGGAGGACATGACCTCTGTTGCCCCTTGTTTTGGCCTTTTTGCCCCTTCAAAAGTTTCCTACAGACTTTAAGATTTTCCAATGACATTGCAGGCCTGCTCCCTTGCTAACCCAAGTAGTGTTTTAAACGCGAACAAACTTGAGGTGATCTGCACCCCCGAACAAAGATATTGACAAAATAGGGAGACCACCAACATAGGGCTGGATAGCTCAGTTGGTAGAGCGCTGGCGGGTTAATCTGGAGGTCGTTGGTTCAAATCACGCTCTAGTTAATTTTTCTTTGGTCAACCCCAAATTATTTTAATAACTTTAGCCATGGATTCTTTTGTAAAATAAAAATGGCCTTCTTGCCCTCTCAAAGATGAAATTCCAGGCCTGAGTTCTCTACTTGTGATGGCTTCATGATCTATCTAGTGTGAATGCCATTTGTAGGCAGTTGCTATGGTAGATGGGTCGAGGGTCCAGGGCCCAATTTCATAGAGCTGCTTAAGCACAAAAAGTTGCTAAGCACAACAAAATTATGCTTAACAGAATAAGGTTACCAGCTAAAATACTATTTTACATGTACAAAAAGTGACTGGTATCCTGCTTTTTTTTTGCTTAGCAGAGAATTGCTAAGCATAATCCTCTGCTTAAGCAGCTCTTTGAAATTGGGCCCAGGTCTCCAGGATTGGATTTTGAAATTTTTGAATTTTTGTTGTGTTTGCATTTATCCACAGGAACTCGCATAATTTATGAACGGCAGTTTCTCCTGGGTCTGCGTGACTCGCCCTTGGCCAGGACACCCCCGGTCAATCTTCCCATCATCCCAGGGGTCACGGTCAAAGGTGATGCCGGGGTCAAGACCAACGGTCAAGTTGCCCCAAGTAACAACAAAGAGACGGCAGCTGGTAATTCTTGATTGTTTACAGTAACGCTGAGGGTCATTCTGAAACTGCATTTGTAACAGCTTTTGTCCAAGGCCTCTATTATAGCTAGGGATGAGAATTTTCAGATTTGTACCTGATTTCAAACTTTTTTGTATCTGCTTGGTGACAAAAATAACTGTTATTTTTTCCAGATATCAATAAATCCTGCTCTTTGATCTACTTCTCTAGCTCTGAGGATACTGTTCCCAGAAGCTCCTTTAACTCAAAGGGGTTACCAAAAGTTAGTGGCCGAGCGGTTAAGAGCGCCGAAATCGAGCTCTATATAGTGATTCTGACCAGCAGAGTGTGGGTTCGAGTCCCGGTCTTGACACTTGTGTCCTTAAGCAAGACACATAACCATTATTGCTTCGCCCTTTGGATGGGACGTAAAGCCGTTGTTCCCGCGTGTTGTTATAAAAACTATCGATGCACGAAAAAGACTCCGGTACACTTATTGCTAAGAGAAGGGGTTCGCCCCGGTGTATCTGGCAGTGCATCTTATCCTCACCTAGAGTGGGTCTGCACTTCAAAGGGAGACAAAGGAGGTGGAAGTGCCATCGTTTCAATATGCCTCCTAAAATTTAGATCGTAGTTTCAGACTTTTTTGTAAGGGATGACTCTCATCGCAGCCACGGCCATTTTAATTTTCTCCCATTCAAACCACTCTAACCAAACAGAGGCTGCAAGCGCATAATGGTCTGGTGCCTTTTTGATATACTGAGACATTTAGAATGTGACACACAGGGGATATGATAAGGACAACAAAGTTTGCCAAGTAATGAAGGTCTCGGATGATTGTAAAAAAGTCTGATGGCCATTAGCCAAAGACTTCTCCTGCATGGCTCCACAGTTTCAAAAAGCTGTTTAACATTAAATGATGCTTAAAGGTATCGTACACGTTTGGTAATGACTCAAAACAAATATTAGCATAAAAACTTACTTGGTAACAAGAAACGGAGAGCTGTTGATTGTATAAAACATTGTAGGAAACAAATCCCTCTGAAGTAACGTAGTTTTTGAGAAAGAGGTAATTTCTCACTAAAATAATAAAAACTTCTTGCAAGAAGTTTTTATTCCTATCTGAAAGCACACAAATTTGTACAACGAGGGTGTTTTTTCTGTCATCATTTTCTTGCAGCTTCGATGACCAATTGAGCCCAAATTTCCACAGGCTTGTTATCTTATGCATATGTTTGGATACAACAAGTGAGAACACTGGTCTTTGACAATTTCCAAACGTGTTCAGTGCCTTTAACAAAGACAGGGGACCAGTCACAAGCAATATAAATTGGCTGGTAAACCATTTTATATGTAGGTTTGTGTTTGGGTAGCATATTTTTGTTTGTGCTCGGTTCAACAGCTTTAATGAAGTAAAGCCCTATATCTGAAAACTGTATGGATTTTTATTGTTTTCTAAATTGTTAACTGCCCAGGGGTTTGTTTCATGGATGGACGCTATATATTTGTTCATTATTGTTATTATTACTATTATATTTATCGAACTACAGTTTGTGATAATCGTTTAAGTTAGTCTTCTGTCATTTAAAATAAGGGAAAAAGGGATTGATTTTTGAAGATCGACGATTGTTAAAGGCACTGAACACATTTGGTAATTGTCAAAGACCAGTGTTCTCACTTGGTGTATACATCCCAACACATGCATAAAATAACAAGCCTGTGAAAATTTGGGCTCAATTGGTCATCGAAGTTGCAAGAAAATGTTGAAAGAAAAAGCACCCTTGTTGTACAAATTTGTGTGCTTTCAGATAGGAATAAAAGGCTTCTTGCAAGAAGTCTTTTATTTTTTTAGTGAGAAATTACCTCTTTCTCAAAAACTACGTTACTTCAGAGGGAGTAATTTCTCACAATGTTTTATACTATCAACAGCTCTCCAGTGCTCGTTACCAAGTCAGTTTTATGTTAATATATATTTTGAGTAGTTACCAAACGTGTACAGTGCCTTTAAAGTGAGTAAGAAAATAATTATGAATGAATACTTTGTTTTTTCTTTGAACCAGTTGATGCAGAAGAGCCTCAGTTTGAGATGGACATCTGAGCCCGTCATTGACCCAGTGCGTTTACTTCGTCAGGTAGTCTACCGCTCTCGTGTGGGGGATCAAGGGCCAGTCAGGTTCGGGCATAACTAGAGAAAAAAACCAAATTAACAAAAACAATCGCAGAACAGGAACACGTAAACCAAAATAAGATGGTGCAATAACGCAAGCAACGAGTTACTTCAGAAAGGACGGCGTCTGTATCGGCAAGAATGCATAGCAAGTTCAAGTAACTCAAGATGTATTTTTGTGTTTTTTGTGGGTATTTTTTTTCTCTCTCTCTCTGCGAAAAGTGTTGGCAAAACAACTTGGACGGCCATTTTGACAGATTTAGTGTCTTAAGGCATGTTCGGACAATGTTTTTGGTCTCGGATTTGTCGTCAGTATGCTTGGTAAATTCCAAGGACATGGAAAACAACAGCAGATCATCTTGTACCCAAAGGTTTCTTCCGTTTTGTGTTGCATCATTTTTGACACGGCAATGTGCGTTCACGGGGAATACCAATCATCATGTGTAATTGGTGAAATCTTAGTAAACTGAATTGTTGCCCCTAAATCTTATAAATGGAAAGGATCTAAATCTTTTGTGCATTGTTTTTGTTTCTCCCTTTGCTGCACTTGCAAGGCAGTCCTGGAAAGTCTAAATACATTTTTTCTGATCAAAAATCTTGATGCGTCACAACAGAAAAAGGAAATAAATGAAGGGTGTAGCTGCAATAATTAAGCATGTCGTTTTCTTTTGTCAAAACAGTAAGCTATATTTATTGCAGCTAGATGATGCACTTTTATTTATGTGATTTAAATTACCCATATTAGGGGAAAATGACGGACCACTTCAATTCTGAAAGGAGTAACTACTTTAGTAGCTATGTCGCTTGTCCAATTGAAGAAATCCAAACATTTCTGTGGTCTTGGAAATACTAAAAATGTCATTAAGACCCAGGAATAATTAATTTAAGGAAAGTTTTGTTATCATTTGTCGGTGGTTTTTTGAAGAGCGATTTGTTTTAAAACCCTCAAACGAGTCACCCAAATGGGACAAACATAGCTCCGGTACGTTGTCAGCACATGCGGACAATTTTTCCGTAGGTTGTTTTGCATTTTTCAACAATTTCTTTATCTAAGTGCATTGTTTTACATGTCCAGGTATCGCCTGAGTAAATTTAAGCTTATTCGTTTGCTTTTGGTTCATCTGCCATTGGAAATTGACAGACCGTAGACAGAGCGTTTTTGTACACAACAGGGGCGGATCCAGGATTTTCCAAACGGGGGGGCGTGAAAATATACCAAGCAGCAAAATCTTCCCTTCCCCATTTCTCCCCCCCCCTTCTCTCTCTCTCCCTCTTTTTTTCTTTTCTCCCTCATTTTTTTTTTTTTTTAATGAAAAAGGGGGGGGGGCGTGCACCCCCCACGCCCCCCCCTGGATCCGCGCCTGCACAAAAGATGCTTGGAGAGTTTTGTCCTGTCCTTTCTAACCAAACCACTGTCCCATTTTGATTGACACCCCCTCTAGGATGTTGTGGCATGGTCCAGCTTAGGATATCATGGCATATGAGCTGACCAGTGTGTACGATGTGGTTAAGACAATGGAAATGTTGAAAAGTGTCGGCATGTGCCCACAACGTGCCTTGTTTGAGGGTTTTTAAATGACAAAGTATTGAATAATACAGGAAACCGTACATCCCCAAGGATGCATGTAATACTATTAACTATCGCACAAGCACGAGTGGGATATGGAAAAATATAGCGCCTCTGCGTTCCATATCCAACGAGGCCGAAGCGCTAAATCGTCCATGTTCCATGAGTGCGCAAGTGATAACAAATTTATCTTCAAGCAAACTTGACGCAGAGCTTAACGCAATACATGGTGTTGGAACAGCTGTACGTTTTTGCATATAGAGCTTAAAATAGCGCAATACGCAGGAGTTAGAACAATATTCAGGGTGTGATATGAGTTGGGAATTTATATCACACCTCATGTTGCTATGGGTTGACCAATCAGAATCTCTGATCCAAGTTTGCTTGAAGATAAATTGCAATAGAAGAGCATAGAGGTAGGTCAAATTGTTTTTTTTGCTTCAAGAAGAGCCACATATGTCAGTGATCACGTGATATGCGCGAACTTTTTTCCTATGTAAAAAACACGTTATTTAGATTGGTGTATTAGTTGGTCATGTCACTTTTCATGGAGAGGTTCCATGAAGAGACACATAACCAGAGCTGTGAACTCTGCAGAAAGTTCCTTGAAAGTAAACCAATCTTTACATGTTGTGATGGACAACATGCGAAAATCTCCCTGATTGTGGAATCTTTGTCCCTTTCATTATATGTTGAATGTATTTCTAAATACCTCCCCGATTGTTGTACGAAATCTTTCTGATTGAGAGATGCAAATGTTGGCAGCTGTGCATATCTTTGACTAATTTACTAGTAGCAATTAGTGAGTTAGTCAGTGGAGAGGTTAAACTTCTACAGAATCATACCAGAGATCTTAAACAGCAAACCGTGGTTTTATTGCAGATTTGCAGTTTTAAGCTAAGCACAGTGTAAAAGGCACATCCCAATCATGCCTTTTGACACATGTGACTCTTCATGAAAACGGTGAGAAATTGAGTGTCCCCTAATCCTCAGTGAATCAACTCCAGTTGAAAATCAATTCCCATCAGATTTTGTTTTTTGAATGATGTTTGTTTTTGCAGTAAATGTATCACAATCTTGGAGAAACTTTTGGATTAGGATCCTGAACGTTGTCTTCTCTCACAATAAAAATCAAAAGTAAAGGCACTGGAGATCTGGGAGAATCATTTTGGAAGGTGATGATGTAACATCAGTTGCCATCTATGTAAAATTTTGCATTTCGTTGGATGTGTCCCCCTTTCCGGAATCCCTTCAAAGTTGAAAAGTTACAAGATTGACAGATGAGAAAATTGAATTTGCTGTTGCAAACTGCTTACCAACCAAAAGGACCTATGGTATAAACGCAAAAAATAGTTAGCCTGAGGTTTTGACCCATAGCAGAGTCTTTCTCAAAGGGTAACAAATCTGACTTCGAGAAAGACTCTGCTAGGGTCGAAACGTCGGGCCATAACCGTTTTTTGCCAGATTGAGAGATACCACCTGTAACCTCTAAAAGAATTTCACAGAAAGACAAAGCAACAAATCGAACAACAACAAAAGTGTATGGTCTGCTGATTGCAGCAATTTCTGGTGGAACGTCAAAAGGTTTTGTGCTCTACTAAGGGCATCAAGCCAATAACCATTCAACATTCGTTGGATTTTGAAGAAATTATATTTTGCTGAGTATTATGAAACAATGTTTTGTCAACTCTCTAGACACATTTCAAAATTCAACATGTTCCTTTGAAATATTTATGCTAGGATACAAAATATATTCATCTTTGGAAATTTAAAATTCTCAGGATTTAAATTATTATTTGTTTGTTTTTAGGAAATATGCAACAAAACCTCCCCTGAAATTAATGTTTTTTTTTTCCGCAACAGCTGTAAAGAACCAGCCTACATTAGCAGAGGTCTGACAAGTTCAAACTCAAAGGGAGAGTGCCCTGCCAATGAAAAAAATCTTTGAACAAGTTCCCGTTTGTCCCTGAAATTCTTAAAATGTTTACAAACTCTCTATGTGATGAGGTTTTAACAGAATGGTGGAAAACATTTTGTCATCATTGGTTTTAATTACCATGGATGGTGGGGTGTTCATTTCAGCATTACAATTATTAGAACAATATGGTTACACTCGCATGTTTCGACACACCTATGTTTTGTCAACCCTATATTCCGACAACCTTAGTGTATTCTCCTAAACCTAACCCTCACCCTAACCCCTAACACTAACCCTAGCGAATAAATTTGTTTTTTTCTGAACACATGGTTATCGGAACATAGGGGTGTCGGAATATTCGCCCTTTGCATGGATCCGCCATGTGCATGTAGAGCCTCAGCTTCATGCTTCAGTTGTATTGTATTTATGCATCTGTTTGGATGAAAGTGTCATTACATTACTGTGACAATACAGAGTTATATAATGCTTCTATTCACTGCTGTCCCCAAGTCGAGGCTCTACACGCAAATGGCTGACTGCAAAGGGTGAAGAGAGCAGTCACAAGAAATACACCTTGTGGCGGACACTGCATAATCGCCGTCCACAATCTATGCATTGTTGTTATGATCAGTCTCGTTTACACAATTGTGTTTTTGTCTTCGCTTTTGCTTTTAATTCTCAACATTCTTTGAAGTTATTTGAAAGAAAAGCTGTAAATTCCCTTGACCTCCCTGTGACCCAGGGGCTTTTTGCTCACTGATGATAATAAATAAAATCATGTCTAGATAAATTAATTTATTTTGCATTAACACATTTTACAAAATGTGCTCAGAGATTTTTTCAAATGTTAAAAAAGGTATTCCCGTTTTCTTTGAACCCCCCCTTTTCAAATGCATCAACAATAATGATTGAAAACCATTATCCTTATGGTTTGCAAAGTTTAATTTTAGTTTCTTTTATGGTTTATTTACTTACTAATTGATGTAAATAACAATTGTTTTTGTTTGGTCATCCGATTTACCCTCCTTTTTTTAAAAGATATTTTGTTTTCTTTCTGTTTCTGAAGTTGCTGATAGTGACACTTTATCCCCAAGACACTTAATAAAGAACGGGTACATAAACTTCCAAAGAGTCCTCCCTGATGCATAACTCTTTTTGTAGTTGTCTGTTGGTCTCATCTTTGAAGTCCGTCGTTATGAAGATAATGACATTTCTTTGGTTGTTATCGGATTGTTTTTGTCAAGGATATATTTTCTTCCTCCATGTGGTGGAAGGTTTTAAAATATTAACTAGACCATGGATGCCTCCTTAAAGGCTCTGAACACTATTGGTAAGATCGAAAAACACAAATGTTCACAGATTCACACACGACTTACATGATTTAAAGGCACTGAACACGTTTGGTAATTGTCAAAGACCAGTGTTCTCACTTGGTGTATCCCAACATACGCATAAAATAACAAGCCTGTGAAAATTTGGGCTCAATTGGTCATCGAAGTTGGAAGAAAATGATGAAAGAAAAAACACCCTTGTTGTACAAATTTGTGTGCTTTAGATAGGAATAAAAACTTCTTGCAAGAAGTTTTTATTATTTTAGTGAGAAATTATCTCTTTCTCAAAAACTACGTTACTTCAGAGGGAGTCGTTTCTCACAATGTTTTATACTATCAACAGCTCTCCGTTGCTTGTTCCCAAGTAAGTTTTTATGCTAAGTTTTTATGCTAATAGATATTTGGAGTAATTATCAAACGTGTACGATGCCTTTAATCGTGAGAAGTAGAGAGTTTGACAAGAGAATCCATGGCTCAATTTTTTCCCAAAAATTTGGGGTTGGACAAAGAAGATTGACAAGAGCGGGATTTGAACCAACGAACTGTGCTGCCGGCGCTCTACCAACTGAGCTATCTAGCCCTATGGTCTCCCAATGTTGTCAATATCTTTGTTCGGGTGCAAACCTCAAGTTTGTTTGCGCTCAAAACCCTATTTGGGTCAGCAAGGGAGCAGGCCTGGAATGTTATCCTTGAGGGGGCAAGGGCATTTTTATTTTGAAAAGGGCACTGCTGTTGGAAAATCTTGAAGTCTATGGAAAACTTTTGAAGTGGCACAAAGGCCAAGACTAGGGCAACAGAAGCAATATCCTCCATCATGGAGTCCATGGTTTCCATGTAATTTCAGGTCCGGGAAGGCCAGCAAAAAGATATCCTAAACATTGCTTTCATAATAACCTAAACTACGCTTTGCTTAAAGGCACTGTACATGTTTGGTAATTACTCAAAATATATATTAGCATAAAAACTGACTTGGTAATGAGCAACAGAGAGCTGTTGTTAGTATAAAACATTGTGAGAAACGACTCCCTCTGAAGTAACGTAGTTATTGAGAAAGAGGTAATTTCTCACTAAAATAATAAAAGACTTCTTGCAAGAAGCCTTTTATTCCTATCTGAAAGCACACAAGGGTGTTTTTTCTTTCATCATTTTCTTGCATTTGCAACTTCGATGACCAATTGAGCCCATATTTTCACAGGCTTGTTATTTTATGCATATGATGTTGGGATACACCAAGTGAGAACACTGGTCTTTGACAATTACCAAATTACCAAACGTGTTCAGTGCCTTTAAACCATGGAGGTAGTACAACTGGAAAGTATGGCGACCACCCATATTAATGAACAACGACACGTTTCCAATGCAAAAAACCCAAACGACTCGATTGTTGGGTTTTCCATCGGCTGCAGTCTGCATACTAGTGCTTAAGTGCTTTACATGTTAGTGCAGTGTGTACATGTAAACCATGTGCTTTTTTAAACGTTATGAAAATTCCACCAAAAGAGGGCGTTGTTTACATTATGTGTCGATGATGCATACGCTGATGGTACAATTTACACAAACTACATGAAAATAACATAACAATAAATCAGAATTTCACTTCGGTAAGCCTCAATCACTAGAATTAAAAATATTACACCCTCGTCTGTCCAATATCAAAAAAGACAAAATTGTGCTGAATGGTGGAATTTAACTATTTGTAAATAAATTGTTTGAAATTCCCTGCGTTGACGTGTAGGCCTCCTTAGCTCAGTGGTTAGAGCACTGGTCTTGTAAACCAGGGGTCGTGAGTTCAACTCTCACAGGGGGCTACCTTTTTTTTCTTTTAAAAAATTGCATTTAAAGTTTCCTTCTTTCTATTTTATTATAGAAAATAACAGAAGAGTATGAAACAAGGGACTTCTTTTCCACAAAAATGTTAACTATTTCAATCCAAAGGCCTTTTTTCATAGCCACCCACCTCGGCCGCCGGTGGTAGCCAAGCGGTCGGCTGTGGTACTGTTTATCCCCGATATCGAATTTACACTCATCGACTTCTTTGATTCCGTACAATTTAGGTATTTCGAATACAGCTGTTTTATAAATTACGAAATATCAGCCTGAAGCAATAATTAAGAAAATGGTATGCTTATTTTAAAAGAAGAGTTCATTAAAAAGCAGTTTTCCGTGCAGATTAAATTAAATCGATAATGAATATTTACAATATCGATGAGTCTCGATACTCGGAGAGCGCTATTGGTTTCCACTGCGCATAGGCCACCACATGCATGCGCTGATATGTAATGAAAGGTAACATCCGGGACATGTTTAACTAAAATCCAGTATGGCGGGCGACGTGTAGTGCTAATTACGATTGTTACCTTCGAAAGACACCGCAAATATACCATCTTTTACAGTTTATGTCTCGCTATAAATTTCTAGAAGAGTACTCATGTAAGTTGACTAACAGAAAATGCAGAATGGTGGGCAGAAAAAGGTCGCAGTCGTCCGAAAAGATGGTAAAATTGGCGATACCCCGAAGGTCCATCCAGCCGCAGTGACTGCACTAGAGAGATTAGAAAAGGCGCAGTTGCTTGCACCATTTCAGCAGGATTTGATTTCTGATTTATCTGGGAGCGAAGAAGGAGAGGTTTCAGAAGTAAGTAAACGAATATTGACAAAACAGTGTGGTTAAAACATTGTACTCTTTCAAAAATAAATTGATGTACCTTTTTGAGACGAAAATTTGATATTTTATCTGTGAATATTTTATTAACTTAGCAATTGAATTCGTTCTGCTAACAACACTCAACACATCACACTCACAGGGGTATCACAGTGCATGAATTACTGAGTGATGGGATGATTGTCTCAAATCTGAGGTTTATAAAAAAAAGTTATGTAATTGTAATATATGGCGGTGTGCTTAAGGAAACAGTTACTTTACACTACATACATGTAAGGAAGGTTTACCATTGAACACTGGTATTTTCTGCATTTTATGTGGTCACATTCAAATTCTTTGACAAAAAAATGACGGAAAATCCACAGGGAGGTACCTCCAATGACCGGATTACACTACAGTCTGCACTCGTTAGAGGCTGAGCACTATAGTTTTGCTTATAAAGAGTACATTCTGAAGTCCCACATCTCATTTTCTGATGCGTTTCTTTGTGTTGCTGTCCACTTTTGTAACAATGTTCCTGGGTACGTTATAAAGAGAGATAGTGAGTCCCATTGTTGTAACAAGAGTCGACTGTACTTTCTGATTCTGATGGGTGATGTTTGAATTGAAATTATTTTTTGGCAGTAAATCTTATTACTAATTAATTTGTCGGCAATCACAGTGCCATGTTTTTCAGATGGAAATGTACAACACACTGTCTGCGACTAGCATGGCATTGATAAGATAAGGGCGAGATGCTAAACCTGACCACCACCTTTTCATTTGTTATGACAGAAACTAATTTATCTTAATTTGTATCCTGATATGATTATGTCTTTATTTTGGTCATAATGAGTGAAACAGTGGTGGTCAATGGTCGACTTCAGTATCTTTCCCTAAGATGATTTAATACTCCACTCAAATGCTGTCGTCATCATCGCACATGGTTAAGAAATGTGTACAAAATTCATTCATGACATTAGATCGCATGTCACCCTACTCAATCCAATTCACTATAAAAATAAATTTGTTGTCACATGTTGAAAAGTTTTGATATTTACCAACCATGAAAGTGATCTTATTGTCTTAAAATATATGATGGGAAACGGTAATACAAGATTTTCTTACTAGTTGATATTTAATGCAAGTTTACAATTTATGTGTCAACTTTAATACTATTTATCAGATTTGCTTCGTTTTCACTATCTGTAGGTAAAAATTATGTTTCATCGTGTACACCCTGCTTCCAGGCACACAAAGTACTTTTTTTTCCAGCTTAACAAAAGGCCGTAAGCAATAAAATGGCTCTTTACAAAAAATAGTGGCACTACTGGTTACATTTCTGTTGCTAGAATTTCCCCAAAGAGATGTTTTGTTCCATTCCCATGCAGAATTTAACCATGACTAATGAATAGCAAAAAAACGACCAAACTTTCACACTCCTGCCTTGAAGCACAATTTTGCACATGATTAATTAATTGCTTACGCCCTTTCTCCTGTAACTTTTTGTTACTGCCTTCTTCCACGCACTCGTGTTGACATTACAAGCAATTCACAATACAGTGCGCCCTCTACAGTTTATCCTGGAGAGGCCATTTTCCCCAAAAGCGGTCGACTAGACAAATTCACACTCACAACTCGGCTCCACACAGGCCTCACAAAAAAAGACTCTCATGCTATAAACACAGACAAATACAACCTTGCTGCTTTGCAAACCATGACCGAACTTAAAGGCACTGTACACGTTTGGTAATTACTCAAAATATATATTAGCATAAAAACTTACTTGGTAACGAGCAACGGAGAGCTGTTGATAGTATAAAACATTGTGAGAAACGACTCCCTCTGAAGTAACGTAGTTTTTGAGAAAGATAATTTCTCACTAAAATAATAAAAACTTCTTGCAAGAAGTTTTTATTCCTATATATGAAAGCATACAAATTTGTAAAACAAGTGTGTTTTTTCTTTCATCATTTTCTTGCAACTTCGATGACCAATTGAGCCCGAATTTTCACAGGCTTGTTATTTTATGCATATGTTGGGATACACCAAGTGAAAACACTGGTCTTTGACAATTACCAAAGGTGTTCAGTTAGGGACATGCGGTTGATTTGCAAGACAACTAAAAACTTGTCAACTAAAAACTTGTCAACCTTGTCTCAGGTACTGCAAAAATTGTCTCTCCTGGGCAAACTGTAGAGGGCGCACTGTATTGTGGGCAAACTGTAGAGGGCGCACTGTATTGTGAACCGGATGTATTCTTAAAAGTAAATGCTGATGAAAAGAAACAAGTGACAAATTCACCGGGTGAAGTGTACTTTAATGCGCTTTAGGGGCTGTTAAGGATGGGTAGGGTGGGGGAGTTTATTTTTCTGCAGTTGCCTTGTTACTTGATGGTCCTCTTAACAGTTCTTCTCCTCTGTGTGTGTTTTCTGTTGAGCGGAACATTTGATTTGATTTTGTGAAACTAAATATATTACCATTGCACCCAAAGTAATGAATTGCCCCCAACTATAGCTGGGTGTGGACTGACTATAGACGATGTGACCTGTGACATCACATGTTTACAAAAGAGCCACCAAGCCTGGACTTCCTGCAGGCACGATTTGTACACCAGCTCAATGGAAGAAAACATAAAATCCTATATTTTATGGAGATTGCACACTGTCTAATTTTTATCAACTTTTGATATGATGAAAGGGGGCATATCTCAAAACTTGTTCAGCTGTTACTTTTATAACTCTTGGATTTATTTGGAAATTTTGACATAAAATGTAAACTTTCCCATATGGCCAGTGCAGTATCTTGCCTGGTAGAAAGGCCCAAGAATGTACAAGTTTGCACTTACTGAAACACATGGTCTATAGTTGGGCCAATCCCACCTCACGCACATCAGGCCTGGTTGTTGCCTTGATGCCCCTTGAAATGTGCCAGCAATTTTCCCTCACAGAGTTGCCCTTTAAGGAAACGCTGCCTTGCTACAACAGAAGTAGCTTGCCTGGGAACTAGCCTGATGTAGTTTGGCTGATCCTAACTATCAATCCTAACTATAGTTGAGCTAATCCCAACTATAGCTAAGTAGATCCCATATATGGTTGAGCTGATCCCAACTATAGTTGAGCTGATCCCAACTATAGCTAAGTAGATCCCAACTATAGTTGAGCTGATCCCAACTATAGTTGAGCTGATCCCAACTATAGTTGAGCTAATCCCAATGTTACTAATTAGATGTCATTTACACAGAGGCACTCCTGTAACGAGTAATAAATTAGTATTTGTATCATCATGATTATGCGCACTGTCCAAGGAAAGTCAACAAAATGTGCCATACAACGGGCCCCATGCGTTCTGTACAATGTACGAGCTTATAAATATGGCATTCATGTAGCATTGAAGTTCGGGCAGGGATTTTTGTTTGTGCAGGTGCAGGTAGTTTCTTGTACATTTTGTGAAGTACATGATGTATGTCTCACAGACACACGTTATGCTGAAGTCCACCTTCACACATCCTGAACGGTATATTTACAGTTGGAAAGCATGGGCTCTCAATCATAGTCCATCATTCTTGAAGGGGTGATGCCACTTTTCTTGGTTAAAGGGAAACTTGATTTGTAAAACAGAAAGTTTAGCGGACAATTGGTGAAGGGACAACAAGGCCATGACCAGAAGTCCAGTACTATGATACTTTGCATTTGGGGTCATCCGCAGTTTTCGACATTTTCGCGGTCATACAGTACAAAGAGTGCAATGGGGGGCGAGGGTCAGAGGCTGTGTATGACTTTAGAAGGTATTGAAAAATGTTGATATTTCTGCAGTAGAATCAACGGAGGGAACACCTTAATTGATTGTTATCATGACAATAAATATTTTGAATCTTTGAATCTTGAATCTACAAGCGCCATACAACTTACAAGCGCTTGAAAGTTTTGAACAAGCACACACGCAAATCAGTCACTACGAGGAGCCAATCAGCATTGTTTAGTGATGAGAGGCTTTCGATACGGCGCACTGCCCATGGTAGCAAGGCTGCGAGATGAAAGAACCATGACAAAGGTCCATCAGCCGCATCCACAGACAAAAACGCTTTAAAGTCAGACACGGCTTGAGGTTCCGACTTTGGCTTCCATCTGCCATTTTAAACCTACGCCCAAAACGGTAATAAAGCTCACGTCAGACATGAAGACAAACTTCGGAAAATGTATGACCCTTTACATGAAGGCAGTCAGGAACCAAGACTTGTGTATCTATGAGGGAGCATGACCTTTGACACACCATCATTAAAAAATGTGTGAATTAAGAGCTTAATTGCTGGCACCAGTCTCTGCATGATCTCTGCAAGAGGTCATGAGCCGTCCCAAGCACACTTCCTGTTTTCATAGAGCATGGGGCAAGATCTTTGCTCTGGTACACTGAACATGCCCTAGGTTAATTATGTGGACACACAGAGTCACCCACATGTGCTTATTTGACGAAAACCGTTGGTCTTACAAAATAAACATAAACTACTGCTCATCTTGCAAGAAAGAGGCGTAGATTGGTTTTTGTCAATGTAATTCTGATTTATAGGCACAATTATAAATAAAGATACATTAAGAGTTACATGTGATAGTTTCAGCTGAATACAGTGTCTACTTGCTGAGAAAACAGCAACAAACCTGTCATGGTATTTTCTCAAGAACGTCGAATCCATCCACGTTTAGCGGGTGCCTACCGCATACTGGTCACATCTCCCAACCCCATCTCTGGCCGCAGCCTTCGCGAATGGACACCAACCCTCAGAAATCTGAGAAACGATTCATGCATGAATTTCTACTCCCATGGTCTTACAAAATAAACATTAACTACTGCTTATCTTGCTGCCAAGTGTAAAGGCCGTTTAAAGGTAGAGTCACAGATTGGTTTTTGCCAATGTATTGTATAATTGTAATGCCATGTCTTCAATTGAACTATCCAAATTTAGGGCCTTAAAAAGCATTAAATTCAGTTATTAGAGGTCTTTAAAAAAAATGGATGAAGCATGTAATACATTTTCCTATCAGCTTGTCAAGAACGAAATTATGCTGTGTGTCAAAAGTATAAAGTGTGAGTGAGTAAAGCTGTTTCTCCCCTGCTTTATTCACTTATTTTTGGTATTAAGTTTTGTTAATTAGGTAGCATTAAAAGGGTCTTAAAAAGTCTTAAATTTGACTTTTTAAAGTGTGCAGATACCCTGAATGCTTGTTTATCAGCAAAATTATAAATAAAGATACATTAAAAGTAACATGTGAAAGTTTCAGACGAATACAGTGTCTTCTTGCTGAGAAAACAGCAAAAAACTGTCACAGTACAGGTATTTTCACAAGAACGTTGAATCCATCCACGTTTAGCGAGGTGACAGCGGGTACTAAACACATCTCTGGCCACAGCCTTCACGAATGGACACCAACCCTCAGAAATCTAAGAAAGGATTCATGCAAGAATTGTTTCTCAGATTCAAATGTTTTTGGGTAAAAAATTTTTCCAAACCATATTACTTCGAAGGGAATCCTTTCTCAAAATAGTTTATACTATCAACAGCCGCAGTGCTTCTCACCAAGTAAGGTTTTTTATGGTAATTCATTTTTAGAGTATTTACCAATCTATGACCCACCTTTAACCATGGTTGAACACAATGTCAAAATAACGATTTAAAAAAAAACACGTTTGTAAGTAATTATTAAACATGTACAGTATGATTTTAACCATACAGTGCACAGCATGTACACTATACAAGTGGTAACCTGGGCCCAATTTCCTAAAGGCAGTAAGCACAAAACATTGCTAAGCATAGACAAAAGTTGCTAAGCTAAAATAGATTACCAGCTAAAATGTCATCAAGTGTAAGTTGATGCGACTGTGTCAGGCATCTGAAAGCACACAATTCTATGCAACAAGGTTGTGCTTTTTTCTTTCATTATTTTCTTACAACTTCGATGACCAATTGAGCCCAAATTTTCACAGGTTTGTTATTTTATGCATATGTTGGGATTTACACCAAAGGAGGATACTGGTCTTAAGCATTATTACCAAAAGGATACCCTGCCTTTAAGATGTAGAAATAATTGCTATATTATATGCACAGATGCATGGTTTGGGTATTGTAATGATCATGTAGTATTCATGAATGAGTGCTGGCAGTATGAGTCATGTACTCATGGAGGAGTACGTTTACCATTCATGTTGACATCCTGATCCACGCTGCACATGACATTATAATACACAATGCTCTATGGACCAGCGGTCTGTTGACCATAGGCATAGGTTTGTTGACCATGAACTTATCAATCAGCAACACATGGCTGAAGGGATTGTTGACCTTTGGTCAATAATGCATTGGTTGACAAGATCCAACATTCATTAAAGTGAAATTACAACTTGTTTAGGGTTTCAGCTTATTTTGATGTTGAAATCTGAGACAACCTTAGTCTTGCTTATATGTTCTCTTAAAGATAGGGTCATCGTTTGGTTTTTCTCAATGTAATGCTGATTGATTGGTAAAATTATCAAGAAAGATACAATAGAAGTAACCTTGTTTTAGCTGAATACAGTGTCTACTTGTTGAGAAAACAGTGAAAAACAGTCACAGTATTTTCACATGAACATAAAATCCATCCACGTATCGCAAGGTGACAGCGGGTACCAACCGCCGCTCTGGCCACAGCATTCGCGAACGGACACCAATCCTCAGAAATCTGAAAAACAATTTTATGCATGAATCAGGCATGAGAATCTTCCGGATTTTTCACTTAAAAATATGTGGTCTCCGAGTTCAATGTGAATTTGATATAAAATTTAGGGGGTAGGGTGTTGGGGGTTTACATGTATATTTCGCTAATCTCTCGTCTTTAAATCAAAAATTTAATGAATACTGTGACAGTTTCTTGCTGTTTTCTCAAAAACTTGGCACTGTATTTAACTGAAACTTTCACAGGTGACTTTTATGTATCTTTCTTGATAATTTTGTCTATAAATCAGTATTACGTTGACAACAAACAAATGATGATCCTACTTTAAAGGGAACAGATGTCCTTATTAGAGACAAAGGTACATGCACCAGCTTGCCACTCGAAGCTTTACGCACATTTTCAAATATCCTTAAAAAAAAGGCAATTTTTTGGGTAACTACCAATGTGGTAAAGGCCCTTTAAAGGTATCGTACACGTTTGGTAATGACTCTCAACAAATATTAGCATAAAAACTTACTTGGTAACAAGCAACGGAAAGCTGTTGATAGTATAAAACATTGTAGGAAACGACTCCCTCTGAAGTAACGTAGTTTTTGAGAAAGAGGTAATTTCTCACTAAAATAATAAACTCTTCTTGCAATAAGTTTTTATTCCTAACTGAAAGCACACAAATTTGTACAACAAGGGTGTTTTTTCTTTCATCAATTTTTTGCAACTTCGATGACCAATTGAGCCCAAATTTTCACAGGCTTGTTATTTTATGCATATGTTGGGATACACCAAGTGAGAACACTGGTCTTTGACAATTTCCAAACGTGTATAGTGCCTTTAATGACACATGCCTGAACTCCTTGGACCTTGACTCTGGCATGCTACAGCTGGACTGCCTTTTTTCTCATGCATGTTTGCTTGGCCCCTTGTGTAAATGAACAAACTCATTACCTTGACCAACTGTTTATGATCAAGTTACATTTCAATCCTTCTTGATCTTGTGGTATCAAGACAAAATTATGGGTTTGTTAAAAAATAAGAAATAAAACCTACATGTCAAAGATCAGTGAATGATTTTTGTATATTTTCGCTTCTCAAAATGAAGAAATTTATTTATTTTATAGATAATATTTGAGGAAGAAAACAACTTCAAACGAAAACATGTTTTAAAATGTGAAAAGATATACATGCACAAGAGTAAAAAAATATTCAAAACGCACATAATAGTATTGTTTAAAAAAAATTATACTTCGTTATGTTGTTTAATGTTTACTCAAGAATGAATCAATTTGTAAAAGATAAGATTAAATTTGCATTTTGTGTAGCAAAATTTGTCAATATCAATTGAGAGTCTCCTAATTTGGAACCATTGATACCCAGATTGGGAATATGATCAATTAGTTTTGCCATCTTGTGCTGAAGAATCTTGTGTAAGGACTGGACAGATTTCATAGAGCTGCTTAAGCCAACAATATTGCTTAAGCAGAAATGAGCAGGATACCAATCACAAATTGTACTTGTGACATGGTAGTTTGGCTGGTAACCTTATTCTGGTAAGCGTAATTTTGTTATGCCTAGCTATTTTATGAAATCGGGCCCAGGGACCCAATTTCATAGAGCTGCTTAAGCAGAAAATAGTGCTCAAAATGTTTCTGCTAATCAAAAATAAGCAGGATACCAGTCAAAGATTGTACATGTGACATGCAATTTTGGCTGGTAAGGTAACCTTATTCTGGTAAGCATAATTGTGTTGTCCTTTAACTGTGTTGCAACTTTTTGTGCATAGGCAGTTCTGTGTAATTGGGCCCAGTCAGTAACAATCATCCGCTGTGATTTTGAGTGATCATTGTATGCACAACATACATACATAGTTCTGTGCACAGTTGTGCCTCTGCACATAACATGTGCAGTTGAATTGGTTACAGAATAGTTGGTCAACTCATCTCGCTGGTAAATGTCAGCAAGAGGTGGTCAGGTTGGCGTAGTGGTATCTTTCCTCGCCTTCCACCTCTAGGACCCCGGTTCTAATCAATTGGTTTATTGGTTTATTAAAACATTCAAAAGTCACAGCAATACGCTGAATTGTATTTGAATCACAATCAAGCCGGGGACACTACGTTGATTGGGTTTTCAGTCCCTACCTGACTGCGTGGGTTTTCCCTGGAATAATTCTCTGGGGTTTTTCCTCCCACATCTAAAACTTAAACTTCCTTCCTTGTCTTCTCTCCATTGGGTTCTTGGCTAGTACAGTGATTAAGTTCGCTTTACTGAGAGTCTTTGGCTTCACAGCCAGAATAAATGGAATGAAATGAAATGAAATGAAATGAAATGAAAAGAAATGAAAAGAGTAGGAGGGATAAAGTAGTAGGCCGTTCTCTCAGATTATGCCTAGAGATGGCTGCTGCATAATCAAAACTTCTCCAGAACTGATGGTTTTCAGCCTTCCTGCTAGCTTCTGTTGAAGAGTAAATGCCTCTGGCGCTACAGCTTGATTGAATGGTGTCAATCCAGCACGTGGGTGGTCATCCACGAGGTCTATTTTCAGCTACACCTCTCTCCAGCTTGATGCCAGCTCTTGTCTTTATGGTCTCGTTTCGTTTCCTCTCTCTTCTGGAAACCCCCCAGTATCCTTCTGAGACGGGATATCTTAAAGACTCTCACTCGGTGAGAGTCCCAAGTTTCGGAGCCAGGAGGGATAAAGTGCATAGTAGTTTTTGATTAATCCTTTTTTTGGTCACCTTCAAATATTTCTCAGGTTGAATCCTTCATTCTGGATCAAGAAGAGTTACACTTTGACAGCTCCGGGAATCCGGACCTGAGGGCAGTGGATCCAGAGACATTGGAGGCGCTGCTGGAGGCTGCGGGTGAGTTACCAAGAAAGTATTTCAGACATGTAGATTGACCCAAAGGACGATGAGAAAGTGTTATCAAAGGAGGTCTGATTTATCTTTTAAGAGGGCAAGGCCATTTTCAATTTTGAACGGGCACTTCCATTTATCTAAAAGTCTATGGGAAAGTTTTGATGGGGCATCAAGGCCAAGATCAGGGCCCAATTTAATAGAGCTGCTTAAGCACAAATAGTAGCTAAGTACTACTAAATAATGCTTACTAGAAGAAGGTTACTAGCGGAAAAAACTTGTCCCTGTACTTTCTG
Organism: Plazaster borealis; assembly: GCA_021014325.1. NCBI lineage: Eukaryota > Metazoa > Echinodermata > Asteroidea > Forcipulatida > Labidiasteridae > Plazaster > Plazaster borealis. Next base: position 13,595,328 of record CM037468.1, on the reverse strand, counting down.
CGACTGGTATCCTGCTCATTTTTGCCTAGCAGAAAATTGTTAAGTAAAATTGTATGCTTTTAAGCAGCTCTATGAAATTGGGCCCAGGGCAAAAGAGGCCAAGGCCTCATGTTGATCCAGGCCTGATCATTTAGTAGACATCTTCGTCGGGGTCCCTTAAAAGATTGCTTCTTCCCGAAATTGCCAGTTTTATATATTGTGAGGAAGGCAGTACAGTGAATCCCAAACGTGGAACGAGGGCCCAATTTCATAGAGCTGCTTAAGCAGAAAATACTGCTTAGCAATTTCTGCTTAGCAAAAATAAGCAGGATACCAGCCACCGTTAGTACATGTGAGATAGTATTTTAGCTGGTTACCTTAATCTGGTAAGCATAGTTTTATTGTGCTTACATGTAGCAACTCTTTGCGCTTCAGCAGCTCTATGAAATAGATTTCTAAATTTGTCATGATATTCTTTTAATATCTTTTGGAGCTTTTCAAGGGTGCATTATGTGTAAGAGAGGCCAAGGCTTAACTAAAATCCAAGAGCCTGGCCTATTTTGTTGGTTGCTGCCAAGCAATGTAAAGTTTTGCATACCAGCCAAAATGCCACGAAATGCTTCGAGTATGACTGGTTCCCTGCTAATCTTTGTTTAGCAGCAGATGTGTTCTGCTTGGTGACTCTACAAAAGTTTGCGCTAAAATTGAATAAAGTTTTGTTTTGTTTTTTGTTCACAACTTACCAAAACTCACTTGTTTCCTTTTAATTCCCACCTTCCTTTCCAGCAGGGATAGACAAGCTGACTACCGCTGATGGCAAAGCTTTCACTGACCCTGAAATCCTGGGGAAACTGACGTCGTCGGTCAGCTCCGCCTTGGACGAGGCGGAGGCTGCCCTCTATCGTATGCGGTCGGAGAATGCGGGGAACTTGGCCAACCAGGGGGCAGATGGGTAAGTTTGCAGGATGCGAGCGTGACAGAAAGTACTTGGAAATCCCACATTGTATGAACTCGGATATAAATTCTTAGATTTCAGAAATCAGGTGTTAAAGGTAGGTTGGTTTTTGTCAACGTATTGCTGATTTATTGGCAGAATTAAAAATAAAGTCACAAGTGAAAGTTTCAGCTGAATACAGTGTCTACTTGCTGAGAAATCAACAAAAAGCTGTCATGGTATTTACACAAGAACAATGAAATCCATCCACGCTTTGTACAGCTGGTACCAACCGTATCTCTGGCCGCAGCATTAGAGAACGCACACCAACCCTCGGGAATCTGAGAAACGATTCATGCATGATACATTCTCAGATTCAAATGTTTTTGGGTGAAAAAGCATCCAAACCATATGATTTTGAAACGTCAAATCCATCCACGTTTAGCGAGGTGACAGCAGGGACCAACCGCATCTCTGGTTGCAGCATTTGGGAACAGACACCAACCTTCGGAAATCTGAGAAACGTTTCATTTTCTCTTGCAGACAAGTCGAATCACATGTGCAGTAGCACAAAGTTGAAGGGTATACCAAAAAGCAAGTGTAAAAACTAAGTCAGAACATAACGTGCAGTTTACGGTGTACCAGTGTGTATTGTGTTTGCACATGAGTGCAGTGGACCAGCTAAATTCTTTGCAAGTCTAAATTGCATGAACCTATGGCGCGCCTGAAGGGGCACCAATACAAAACCAAAACAAAATGCAAAATCAACTATTAATTTGGTGCACATGGCAGTCACTAGCGACCACCAAAAACACGATCAGTATAACATTGAAATAATGGTCATAAAAAAACCCTATGGTCCCCATGTCTGCCGCCCCCATTCGGTTGTTTAGAGCAATGTGTGGGCTTTATTTTGATGTGTCTTTCAATAGGTGGCGCTATTGAAACATAACTGGAAAAACATGGTTGAACTTTGAAAGACAAATTGTTGTGATCTTGCGAATATAATTAATCTGTGCATCAAAGGGTTAATGCCAGTATTATTTTTCACTACAGGACCAATTCTGGAAAACACATGTTAACATTTTCACTCGTCTTTCACATCTCTTGCAGACAAGCGTACGCCGATGCGGAAGATGATCCAGCAGCTCTCAAGAGCATCAATGAGACGACAGAGGAAGGGGAGAGCCTCCTCTCCTTGGCGTGCTCTGGGGGATACTTTGAGCTAGCACAGGTGCGTCCACAGCAACGACAATAAGCCATCTGCAACGAAAGAACCTAGACTCCCTTCAGGGAGAGTGTGGAGATATTGTGTTTTTTTGACATTAGGGAGGTTTCGCATGCGAACGGATACGCATACGCATACGCATACGTTTAGCTATCCGTAACCCTTAGCAGCCTTTCTGTTGTTTTGCAATCCCAGCGTTTTGGTGGCACTGTTCGAAGTTTCATGGATAAAAATCTGTGTAGGCAAAGGCTAGCCAAATGACGTGTTTTTTCAACACTATGCACCAACATTTTGATACCGAAAATTTGGACTAAAATTTTCGTATTTCGAAGTTTTTAGAAATCAACAAAATGACACGTACATGTTCAGTGATTCATTTATTTTGATACTATTCATACATATTTGGAAACAAATACAGGAGAATTACTAGAAGTTCAAGTTTTCTTACGTGCTTTTTACTTACGTGTAGCAAGCGGGATATCAGTGTCGTCTGCACGTATAGCGGATAGCGAGTAGCGTATGACGTCATAATGATGACGTATCCGTCGCACTAACCGTATCCGTTTGAATGCGAAACCTCCCTATTATGAGACATTATGGGGAGTCCTGCCTGCGGGTGGACAATTTGGAATGCATATACACATAGTGTATTGTAATATTGTATACAAACCGCTTGCCCCATAATCCATGCGTGGTGAGTGTGCCCGACCAATAAGTGCGTGTCGGTAGTCTCAGCACACTCCATGTACGCAGAGTGTGGAGATCATAAATATTCATTGTCGTGGCCGAGCGGATAAGAACACCGAACTCAAGCTCTGGTGTTTCTGATCAGCAGAGTGTGGGTTCGAATCCCAGTCGTGACACTTGTGTCCTTAAGCAAGACACTTAACCACATGCTTCGTCCTTCGGATGGGACGTTAAGCCGTAGGTCCCGTGTGTTGTGTAATGCACGTAAAAGAACCCAGTGCACTTATCGTAAAGAGAAGGGGTTAGCCCCGGTGTTCCTGGTTTGATTGGCAGCATATTGCGCCACAGCACATTGTAAAGCATTACATGGTGCTATGCAAAGGAATAGGTCTCATACTTCAACACGTAACTCCACTTACCTTGTAGGAAAAATGCTGAGCGCTTTGAGACACCCATCGGGAGTGTAAAGCACTGTATAAGAACTGCGTATTATTATTATTGATGCAAAAGCAATACCCAATGTAAGTGTGCAGAATTGTCTCCGAGCGCTCCACGCAAGGAGAGTGTGGAGATCATGATAGCCATTGTGTTGGCCTATACCCAATACATTCCACATTTTAACGCACAGGCAGGACTCCCCATAATGTCCCATAATGTCAAAAAACCCAATATCTCTACACTCTCCACGTAGGTAGTCTAGGTTATTTTGTTTGAAACTGTAGATTTAAATAATGTCTGGCACAATGACCTGCTTAGTCGCCACTCACTGCTTAAGGAGGAAGGGAAATGTCAAATTCAAGTTTGTGATGTACTAATATTCCATTAGATCGAGTCCTCATGTGAGTGGGGAAAAAAATTACAAGTCTCTAACCTCAGTTTAAAATGGTGTGTATTGCCATTGCATTTGAAACCCTCCAAGTGCAAAATTTGTCAACATCCAAAACATCTGATTACATAACTCTAAGAAAAATGGGTCTCTACAGTTTTGTACGGGGATGTTTTGGTTCATAACTGACTTTTTAAGAGTGAAATTTGTAACAATACGTCATTAGATTTCCAACAACTAATGGATCTTTACATTCTAAGGAGAAATTTTTTTGTCAGTCAAAAGGTCAAATTCATGGCCGTTTTGATTAAATATTATCGGCATCAAATCGTGTCGCGTGTTTTGGCCCGATACGCTAGCTCGTGCATGGGGAGAACCCTGACACTGGTGGTAGTCCGTTTCATGCTTTCTCAACCAGATCCTTTTGACAGTCGTTGATTTTGTTGGTATCTCTCTTTAGGTTTTGCTGAAGATGAACGCCAACGTGGAGGACCGAGGCAGTAAGGGTGACTGTACCCCACTCATGGAAGCTGCCAGCGCTGGTCACGTAGACATCGTCAAGTTGCTGATTGACTACGGGGCCGATGTCAACGCTCAGTCCTCAGCAGGTATATACTCACAAAAGACCATCTTTATGACCTGCTTATACATAAAAATGAAACAAAGTTGAAACTTTGTGTTTTTAACAGATGAGGGAATGTCTGAATATAGTCTAAAAAGAACTTTCCAACAGTTCCCAGCGCTTAAGCATACAAATATTAAAATAATTTTGTGTTGAACAAAGAAAAATCCACTAGAGCGGCACTTGAACCTGTGAGCCTGTTTTTATTTTTCTGAAATGGTTATTTTCCTTTTGTTCTAAAATTTAGTACAAAAGGAGCTTTCTAACTCGATGCATTTATTATTACAAATAAGTTCTGATGCCCATCACTTTTTTTTCTGATTTTTTTCCAATATTTTTAGAGCTGTGAACCTTTCCCAGAGAGACATTATACACCCTCTTGAATTCAAAAACTGATTTGATTTTGGAAATAATAATTATTGTTGTTGTCCTGCAGGAAACACCCCGTTGATGTACGCCTGCAGCGGCGGACACGAAGAAGCCGTCAAAGTTCTCCTGGACAACGCCGCCAACATCGAAGACCATAACGAGAACGGGCACACGCCGTTGATGGAGGCGGCCAGTAGCGGACACGTTGGCATCGCGAAGGTCCTCCTTGAACGGGGCGCCGGGATCAACACCCACTCTAATGAGTTTAAAGAAAGCGCGCTGACGCTGGCATGTTATAAAGGTATGCTGTCGTTTGCAGACATCACAATTTTCTGTGGTGTTATTTACTGAATTCCGTTTTCTAATACTCTGAATTCCGTTTTTTACCGGTGTTATTTTTTAACCATTTCGGTGATAACAACGGTGTTAATTCAAGGTTGAAAAAGTCAATAAATATGACACAACTACCCACTTCCCTTCCATTTGGTCGCCATTGTAACAAACTGGAATTGACGGAGTCTGCGCGGGTACGGTACCCAGATTCTATTAGATTGTGCTTAGATGGCGGTATACCAGCCAATTCATGGCACTGTCGTCTGGATCCCTATGCGTTGCATAGCTTAACATTTTGGCGCGACTAGTGCCCAAGTCTTGACTAATTGAAGAGGTCTAGTCGGGTAGTGAATTTCATTAGTTGCCCAGACCTAATTGTCATTGTCTGCTCTGATATATTGTTGCATCAAAAGAGTTGCTTACTGCAATGGCGTCCATTGCAATGCATACTTCACATTTCAGCCTGAATTTTACCATCTTGCATCTGCGGCGATCCACGATCTTTGGTTTTGAAAGATAGTCGCGACTAGTGTCGAAAGTCGAGACTAATTGAAGCGTGACTAGTCGGGTAGTGACATAGTTGTCTCCTGTTAACTAGATTCCTGGCATCTTTTTACACCAAGCAAAGCTTATAAATCTTAGATTGTGTTGTTGATCTAGATTCCTCTTATTAACTTCACAGGGCATCTTCAGATGGTTCAGTTCCTCCTTGAAGCTGGAGCCGACCATGAACACAAGACAGACGAGATGCACACTGCCCTCATGGAGGCCTCCATGGACGGCCACGTAGAGGTGGCGCGCCTGCTGCTCGACCATGGCGCACAGGTTCGTGCATTTATTCGTTTGGGCTGTGCACAAAGAAGTTATTTTCAGCTCTGTAGATGGCTGTTGGCTGCAGATGCAGAGTCGAAGAATAAGCCTTAGCTGTGATCTGGGCCCACCCAATTTCAAAGAGCTGTTTTGCAGAAAATTCTGCTCGGCAAATTGTTTTGCTAAGCAAGAATTGAGTGGAGTACCAGTCACAGCAATGCTAGCTGTTTGTTTTTTTTGGCTGGTAATCGATTTTTCTTAAGCAAGAGTTTTCTGTGCTTAGCAAGTTTTTGTACTTACATGCTTTATGAAATTGGGCCCTGGGCCCAAATTCATAGAGCTGCTTAAGCAGAAAATATTGCTCAACAATTTACTGCTAAGCAAAAGGGAGCAGGAAACCAGTCACGAATGGTACATGTGAAATGGTATTTTGGCCAGTAATCTTAATCTACTAAGCATAATTTTGTTGTGCTTAGCTATATGTGTGAAATGGTATTTTGGCCGGTAATCTTAATCTACTAAGCATAATTTTGTTGTGCTTAGCTACTTTTTGTGCTTATGCTTACTTTCTAAAAAAATGGCCGGCCTGTGGATACATAATTACCTTCACGTGGCCAACACTATAAGGGTTAATGTAATCATAGCTAATGGAAGCCAATGGAAGCCAAACATTGTTTTCTTGTTATTATTATTATTATTCCTCAACAGGTGAACATGCCAGCTGACAGCTTTGAGTCCCCCCTGACCCTCGCAGCGTGTGGAGGTCACACCAAGCTAGCCGATCTCCTGATTGAGCGAGGTGCAAACATCGAGGAGGTGAACGACGAGGGCTACACACCGCTCATGGAGGCAGCTAGGGAGGGCCATGAGGAGATGGTTGCACTGCTTCTTGCTAAAGGTAAAATAAAGACGATTGTCCAACTCTTTAAACAGAAAATATTGCTTAAACATTTTTCTGCTAAGCAACAATAAGCAGGATACCAGTCACACATGTGAAATGGTGTTTTAGCTGGTAACCTTTTTCTGATAAGCATAATTTTGTTGTGCTTAGCTAGTTTTTGTGCAGAAGCAGCTCTATGAAATTGGGCCCTGCTAAAAAGTTTAATTATGTCATGGGTGAGTGGTATAGAAGAAGCAACACTGTCTTTAGTTTGGGGAATCCAATTTCAGTGTTCACTTATGGTGTGGCGTGTCGTGGCCAAACGGGTAAGAGCACCGGACTCAAGCCCTGGTGTTTCTGATCAGCTGAGTGTGGGTTCGAGTGCCGGTCATGGCACTTGTGTCCTTGAGCAAGATACTTTACCATAATTGCTTTGTCCTTAGGATGGGACATTAAGCGGTAGGTCCCGTGTATTAGGATTGGTAGTGCACGTAAAAGAACCCAGAAAACTTATCGTGGAAGAGTAGGGGTTTACCCCGGTGTTTTTGGTTCATATAGCAAGCACCCTTGTTTACAGGTTTCCTCAGGCTTGCAAGAGGCATCCGTGGTTTCTTTAACGGTTTCTTTATATAATAATAACAATCAAACTGAGTCATTGGAAGTGGGTTCGAACAAGCTTTGCTTCTCATCACCCAGGAGTAAATGGGTTCCTGCGAGGGTCGAGATTGTTAATGTGAATGATAAGCTGCTGGTGATGCATACTCCTAAGGAGTTGAGATGGTTTCAGAAATGCTTAGGGCCCGATCAACATGGTTTATACTAAGTGCAAGGCACTTGCGAAAAGCATGGTTTGAAAATGTGCAAAATAAATAATATTAGTATTATAATTTGCCCCAACAGGTGCCAACATCAACGCGCAGACCGAAGAGACCCAGGAGACCGCCCTCACCCTAGCCTGTTGCGGAGGCTTTCTAGACGTTGCCAAGTTCCTGATTGACGTTGAGGCTGATATCGAGCTTGGCTGTTCGACCCCATTGATGGAAGCGGCCCAAGAAGGACACGTGGAACTTGTCAAATTCCTGCTCAGTAAAAGTGCGTCATTTTTTCTCTCGTTTTTTTCAGAACATTTTTTGAAAGCAAAGGAGAGGGTTTTGAATTAAGTTCTATTTTCATGCCACGAATTGATTGTTAAAAGGTGTTATACATCATTTTTTAATTTTAGTCTGAAAGCTTACTGACTGCGAAGTTCATACTAGAACCATTTTCTTCTTTGAAATATTTCCCTCTGAATTGAAGTCCTATTCAAGAAAACTATCTGAAAACCTAAAAAAAAACATGCAACAGCTGATTTCGGTTGTTACAATCAAAATTAAGGACAATGTGTTTACATGCTGAAAACTGCACATGTTTTTGACTATTTTCTCCTAAAAAAAAAAAGTTAATGGCCTGACGTTTCGACCCTAGCAGAGTCTTTTTCGAAGGCTATTTTCTCCTGACTCACACAATGGATTAAGCCCCAAATTTTCACAGGTTTGTTATTTCATGTATGATGGTTGATCACACAAAACATGAACACTATCTGCATCTATTTTGTCAGCTCCCAATTTAATCTGTGGGTCTCTACTTGAAAATTTGCAGATGCTAACGTTCGTGCGATCACAGCCACCGGGGATACAGCTCTCACCTACGCCTGCGAGAATGGCCACACTGATGTTGCTGATGTACTTCTGGCTGCATGGGCGGACTTGGTGAGTTAAAAAAACCAAAAACATGGCGTAGTTGTCCCTAAATCTTGTGCACCCAACTAAAAGTATTAACCAAATTTTATCACAGTATGAAAATGAGGTTTAAGTAAAATAGTCTGGTGCTTTTCAAACAATTTACTCTAGTAGTAATTCTTGATTAAGCAGTCAAGGAACTAAACCAAATCTTACCACAGTATGAAATCAAGGTTAAAGTAAAACAGTTTGGTGCTTTTTTTAACAAGCGTACTCTTGTGGTAATTCTTGATTAAGCAGTCAAGGAACTAAACCAAACTCTTGTCTTGTATTCCACAGGAGCATGAATCTGAAGGGGGGCGTACTCCCCTCATGAAGGCAGCTAGGGCCGGCCACTTCTGCACTGTGCAGTACCTTATCAGCAAAGGTTAGTCGTGTTTTCAATCCACATCATAGCCACATCTAGAATATCTTACAGTCAACTTGATATTTCGTTGTGTCAGAGAAAGATGTACAATACTCTGAACAATTTTCTTTTTTTTAAAAACTTTTTGTTGTAACGGACATGTTAACTTTATTTGGCAATGTATACACAAAAATAACATTTTTTGATTAGATCTAGCTTTGTAATATTTTTTCTTTATTTCGCCCTTAAATGTTAAAACCCAGCGAGGTTACTAGCTAGCGCTGAATAACCCCTTGTGCCCAAATTCAGGCATGATATTCTTCCTACTGTAGTCTGATTTCTGATTTGTTTTCTTGCCCTAGAGAAAAATCAGAAAAATTGTGATTAAATATTCTGAAAAAGTCTATTAAAAACCTACACCAAGTGTACATGTAGGTCAGCCTTTGTACTCAATAAAATGTGCCGATTTTTTTTCCATGGACCAAATAGTAGCATGTCAATTTCATACAGGAATTTTCAGCCAACGGCCTGGCTTTTAGATATAACAAAAACAAATTCTCGAGATCCAGTTGCAAATTCGGGTAGTTCAACCAACTTGTCTTTTGTATTTGTCAACAGGAGCCGAGGTCAACCGTGCGACGTCAAATAATGACCACACAGTATTATCACTTGCATGCGCTGGTGGACACCTCAACGTGGTTGAGCTTCTCCTGGAACATGGCTCCAATCCCTCTCATAAGCTGAAGGTGGGAAGATTTCCCCTTTTTTTATATAGACCTTATTCACATTTGAGTAGGGCGCCCTCTCGTAGAGGTCAAAAGGAATTGGCCGATTGGCCCATCTTTCGCGCCGCTCGTACAAATCTGTGCATTTCCATTGTGGTGTGTTGTGACCGAGTGGATAAGAACACCGGACTCAAGCTCTGGTGTTTCTGATCAGCAGAGTGTGGGCTCGAGTCCCGGTCGTGACACTTGTGTCCTTGAGCAAGACACTTAACCAATATTGCTGTATCCTTCGGATGGGACATAAAGCCACAGGTCCCGTGTGTTGTGTAATGCACATAAAGAACCCAGTGCACTTATCATAAAGAGAAGGGGTTCGCCCCGGTGTTCCTGGTTTGATTGGCTTGTATATTGCGCCACAGAACCTTGTAAACCATTACATGGTGCTATGCAAAGGAAAAAGGTCTTGTTAATCAAAAGCGTAGCTCCACATACCTTGCAGGAAAAATAATGAATGTTTGAGCGCCATGAGCATCACTGAGTGATGGATTTGAGCACTATATAAGAAGCCACTGTTATTATTAACAAGCTTTGAGGCAAACCTCGAGTTATGGCCTGTTTAGTTTTGCATTCCTTCCTAATCATTATTTACTCTTACTTTTCTAGAAGAACCAAAAGTACTGTACAACTTCTTTTGTCCAGTTTTATTTTTGACAAATTCTAACGTAAGTTTTGCTTGATTGTCTCGCAGGACAACTCTACCTGTCTGATTGAAGCTGCCAAAGGGGGCCACTCCGGGGTCATGTCCCTCATCCTCAACTACCCCAATAATATGCACACCCCGCCTGTACCCCTGGAGGGTACGGTGACGCCCCCTACGCCCGAGCAGGGAGAGGTGTCCAGGGTACCCACGCAGGCTCTCCCGACGGTGGTTCCCCCTCAGAAGCCCGATAAGCACCCCGATGAGGTGTTGATGTCTCAACCCCAGGGTATGTATCGCTGTATCTGTCCATTCCCCTGGAAGAGTTGCCCACTCCCTCTCTTGTACCCAACCATTCACATCTATCCCCCCCAACAAATAAACAAAAAACAAAAACAGACTGAAGAGGTCATGGATTGTTATTGATGTAGAGGCACAGGAAGGACAACCTCGTTCCCAGTGGTGTTTGATCTCGCCGAGCCAGTCTTTTTTCCCCAGAATGCCTTGCTCGATCGTAACCCCTGGAATATCCAAATACATTGGATATTTTAATTAGTCCTGTCCTGTGGTTGATCCAATCTGTGGTAGAGACTACGCAGAGCGAGCTGTCAAATGATGCACCAAGTCGTAGAGCAACTTTTCTTCTCATTCTTTTTCGATCTTGTGATACGTCTAACTGTATGCAGTTTAGGGTGACCATGTAAAAACGTGTTACATTTGAAATGTAATGCGTCAAAATACGTGCATTTTGACACGTGCGCACTAAGCGCCCGACAAGCGCCCTAAAACACTCAACAGTTTTTAACAAGATTGCGCGCAGAGCAGTCTTTTTTGCATGAAACGTTTCTCAGTTTGAAATGTTTTTTAATCCCTCTCTCTAAAACCACATTCCTTTGAAGGGAATTGTTTCTCAAAATGTTATACATTATCAACAGCTGCAGTGCTTCTTGCCAAGTAAGTTTTTACATGGTCATTCATTTTTGGAGCAATTACCAAAGGTAAACCCTCCCTTTAATGCCGCTGACATTTTTTGAATATTAATTGTTGGCTGGTCATGTTTGCAGGTTCCCTTTTACTTGCTCAAGTTACTGATCCCTCAACGCTATCTCGAGATCCCACACACCAAAGAATCCCAAGCAATGCATCCCTGGACGACGACGACTCGGGGATGGGGATCCTCCCTGGTGTCTCACCGACCAACCAGCTCCCAAGCTCCCAGCAGAAACCTCATCCTGACGTCCAAATCGCCAAGGAGCAGCTCCTCGAAAAGCAGAAGCAGTTCCGAGAGTTGCAGAAGATCGAGTGGGACTTCATCCAGAAGGACGGCACATCGGAGGCGGCAGTAGACTCCACCACGACGGAATCAGGAGAAGCTGCCGCCGAGTGGGACGCGGTACCGCATCCCGATGCAACTCCCGATGACGTGGCGTCTCGTCTGAGCGGGGAAGCCAACAATAACAAGTCTCCCAAAGGGCTGCGGGATGAAACTCCCGGCGGCTCCCTGGGTGAGGAAGTCCTAGCAACGGATATCGATGATTCAGCTCTTGATCTCCGGGAGATCAAACTCAACCAGTGTAACGACGAGGTCCCCATCCGTAGTCCCGGCCTCCCCGAGCAGAGACTTTCGGCCCAGGGTATGGAAGCCGAGTCTCAAACCCAAACTCCCGATTTACCCTCAGCGAGTCGCCTATCAGGTTCCCCTCCTCTTCTTGGTCAGCATGACCAGACCTCTCCAAGAGACCCCCAGGAAGGACATTCCCCGAAGCTAGAAGCCTTCTCCCTCTTCGACACCAAAAATCACTCTCATGCAGCACCCCTCACTAAAGATGCAAGTAGCCAGATGGCACCCTTGTCCACGGCCTCCTTACCCGATGTCCAAAGTCTTCTAATCTCAGGAGAGGATTGTTCGTTCTCGTCTGTCGGTGCAGTTGTCACAGGGTCTACCACCTCGGCTGTCGACAGGCTAGCTAGCACCGATCTATCCTCTCAGGAAAGAGAGAGTGGTGTTGGAGAGGAAGCCCAGGACGGGTTGTTTGTAGCATCCCCGATGTGTGCACTCGCTGAAACCTCAGAAACACCAGCACGTACGTTCAAACCCCCTTGCTCTCTCCAATCCAATTACTAATTTCTCACCTCTAGTTGTTTAACTCTTTCACACGCCGACCGGTCGCTAGCCACAGGTTTAAATTCCTTCAGAAAAATAGTAAAAATTTGTAAAACCAAAAAATATAGATTGCACGGCCACAGAATGGGAAAGAGGACTCTTGAGGGTGCTATTGACCTGTTTTTTGGAGGAACGCCATTTGCAAAAAAAACGAGTAAACATTTAATGTGTCCATATGATCAATTTATAACTCAAATAAATGGTGCATGAAAGGGTTAAATTCCTTAAAGAAGAAAATAAGCTTCAGATATTTTCAATATTTTAACATTGTAATAGAATTACCAGATTTATATCCGCCAAATATTGTTTTTTAAAACCCAATGATTGGGACTCAATTTAAAAAAAGCGGTTAAGCGAAAATCAGAAGAAAACAAAATAATGTGATTTACATTTTGGCTGGTTGACAGTTCTGCTGAGATTTTTGTAGTAAGCAGTTTTGTTTGTGCTCAACCACATAAGAAATGTTTCATTTCTTATAAAGACCGAGTATACTTTTGGTAATTGTATCCTCACTTGGTGTGTCCCAACATATGCATTAAATAACAAACCTGTGAAAATTTGGACTCAATTGGTCATCGAAATTGCAAGAAAATATTGGAAGAAAAAAACATTGAATTGTGTGCTTTCAGAAGCCTGAGAAAGGCTTCATTCCTGAAGCCTTTCTCAGACTCAAATTTGTTGGTGAAAAGTTACCTCTTTTTCTAAAACTGCATCACTTCATTTTTTGAGTAATTACCAAAGCCGAATTTTATGGCTCTGCTTACCGCGGAATTCTGCGCTTATAGAACCCTGAAAAGCACAAGATAATTAACTGTAAGCGCAGAATTCTGCAGTAAGCAGAGCCATGAAATTGGGCACTGACTATACCAGTCGTGAGTTTTTAAAAGCTTGAGGCTAATTAGACCTTGCCTCAAACCTTTCAGGACCTGAGCTACCCCCGAAACCCTGGAAGGCCCCACCGCAGACCCAGTCAGTCGGCACCCAGTGCGGCTCTTCGTCACTCTCCTGCCGCGTCGCCTCCCCGCTTACTCTCACCACCACTGCCACTGTCCCGAACCCCGACGCAGTCCACCACCCGTCGCCATCCTCCCCGCACATCTACTATACGCCCCCCTTCACGCCCCACCCCCCGGTCGAGGTTGACGCCCAAACGGAAAGCAACCACGACACGGCGTTGACGGTGGCCTGTGCTGGAGGTCATGATGAGCTTGTCCAGATGCTCTTGGAGAAAAGCGCCAACATGGAGCACCGGGACAAGAAAGGTGAGCCTGAGAAAGATCTCTAGCTTCTTTAAGTTAAACAGCTACTTGAGCCAAAACTTGTTAAAGCACATGTGTAGCATTGGTAATTGTTAAAGACCAGTATCCACACTAGATGTAACCCAACATCATATACATGAAATAACAAACCTGTGAAAGGTTAGTTAAGCTCAATCGGTCATTGGAGTCCCGAGAAAAAAAGTGGGAAAAAAAACCTTAAATGTTTTCACTGTTTTTAAACATTGAGTTTTGGACTTGCAAGATCAAAACTAATTATTTTACTTCAAAATAAATATTTCAAAGGGAGTTTCCCACCATGACCATCTTTATACCATGTACAGTAAGTTGTGTGCAAATCTGTGATCATTGATATTTTTCGCTTACCAATGTTATGCACACCTTTTAACGGGAATGCTATGTAAACTTGATTATAATATCTTTGTTTATCATTTAATTATAATTTTAAAAAAAAATTACACTTCTGATTTTTTCGTAACTACTTATCAAAGATTTAGGCCCTTACCTCAAGATTTTTGAAAAACCTCAAAATGACAATACTTTGCATTATTTGTGGGATGGTGCTTTGTTATACCTCCATGTCGCGACAAAGCGGCTATTCAAAACGGAGCTCCCTCAAGTAACGTAACATGAGTGGTGACGTAACGGGTCTTTTCACAAATCTTTCTGAAAATCACTGGAGAATGGTGTTCAAAACGATTGTGTGTTTTTTTACAAGTAAAATCTGTTTAATCTCATGTGAACTCAATTTCCTTATTGATTGAAAACATTTGAAATGAATTTCAGTAAAGATCAGTTGTTGCTGTTTTTGTTATAGCTGGTCTCTATGATAGTTTCACCTAATAAAGCTCTTGTGCTTGGTACACTGTGGTACCATTTATTTATGAGATTATTTAAAAACAATTTAAGTGATGGTGATTTGACAGTTCCCACTTCATATTCGAAAATAGTTTTTTAATTTATTTTTAATGACATTGACAATCGCCTAACATCACAAGGCCAGACGGCCACTTCAAGGTGAGGGCTACACTTAACTGATTCAAGTCAAAATCAACTGTCACCTGGGGGCACGTTACCACCTACTCCTGGGGCTGAAACAGGGTTACCCCCTTTCACAGTCCGTAAGGATGTGGGCATGGGTATCATCCACTCAGAGCCCGGCTGGTAGAGCAGAATGCATTACCTTTTTACGAAGCAATTAGGGTTAAGTGCCTTGCTCAAGGGCACAAGTGTCATGACCGGGATTCGCACCCACACTCTGCTGCTGGCAACACCGAGAGCTTTGGATCAGGGCCCAATTTCATAAAGCTGTTTAGCAGAAAATTCTGCTTAGCAATTTTCTTTGCTAAGCAAGAAATGAGTGGAGTACCAGTCACAGCAATGGTAACTGTACGGTCTTTGGCTGGTAACCTATTTTTCATAAGCAAGAGTTTTTTGTGCTTAGCAAGTTTTTGTGCTTACATGCTTTATGAAATTGGGCCCTGGTGAACTAGACCACTCAGCCATGACACGCCGGTTTCTAGTAGCCTTTTCTAAACCGACTGTTCCTGCCCGTTCTCTTCCACCAGGTTTCACCCCACTCATACTAGCGGCAACGGCAGGTCACTGCAAGACGGTAGAGATCCTGATTAACCAAGGGTGCGACATTGAAGCCCAGTCGGAGCGGACCAAGGATACCCCACTGTCCCTAGCCTGCTCTGGGGGTCGCTATGAGGTAAGCCAAGACTCTGGGGATGCCAGGAGCATTCCCCCATTGCCTTCTAGAACCACACTGATTGCACTGTTGGCTAAACAGTTGCCAATAATATGTCAACCCATCATTAGGAACAATGCAAAAGACGGTTGTGTATGGTAAAAACGATTGTACACAGAACTAGCCATACATTTATGTACCACGTAGATGTAAGCTGAAGTTGTAAGCTTTGACTGCAGAGACACTGCAAAGACCTTTAAAGGCACTGAACACGTTTGGTAATTGTCAAAGACCAGTGTTCTCACTTGGTGTATCCCAACATATGCATAAAATAACAAGCCTGTGAAAATTTGGGCTCAATTGGTCATCGAAGTTGCAAGAAAATGATGAAAGAAAAAACACCCTTGTTGTACAAATTTGTGTGCTTTCAGATAGGAATAAAAACTTCTTGCAAGAATTTTTTATTATTATTTTAGTGAGAAATTATCTCTTTCTCAAAAACTACGTTACTTCAGAGGGAGTCGTTTCCTACAATGTTTTATACTATCAACAGCTCTCCGTTGCTCGTTACCAAGTAAGTTTTTACTCTAATATTTATTTTGAGTCATTACCAAACGTGTACGATGACATCAGTAGTATCAAATATCACATGTGGCTGCTTGTACAGTACACACATAGTGTGAGTGTAATACCACAGTCCTCCAAAGACATATGCAAATTAGGCATTGCACAACCACATCCAGTTTATGCAGCATGAGATCCGAAGGTCACAAGCAACAGTCAGCACGTTGTGATTGGTTGTTGAGGTATCCATATTCATAAAAAGCTTGCCATATCCACAACATACGGTACTATTATGCAGTACACAGAACAGTCAGTGAATAGCTGATTGATGAATATTCATATTCATGCAGAGATCATGCTTGACTGGTTGGGAACTTCTGGTTAAAATAGATTGACTCAATTGTGTGAGGGTTTGGGAGTTTGCACCATAAAATTTGCATATGACTGAATGATTGTGTTAGTAATTTGCATATAACTTTAAACGATTGCGTTAGTAATTTGCATATAACTTTAAACGAATGCGTTAGTAATTTGCATATAACTGAATGTTTGAGTTAGTAATTTGCATATAACTGTGGATGTTTGTAGTTAGCAATTTGCATATAACTGTGAATGATTGTGGTTAGTAATTTGTGAATGGTGCTTGGTTTCAGGTGGTAGACCTTTTGCTAGCCCGTGGGGCTAACAAGGAGCACCGTAACGTCTCCGACTACACTCCTCTCAGCCTGGCTGCATCGGGTGGTTTTGTCAGCATCATCAAACTCCTCCTTAGATACGGAGCAGAAATCAATTCAAGGTAAATCTTCACATTTTTTTGTTTCTTTTTGTTGTTGAAACTTTCCTGAAAGAAACCAAATTGAACTCAGAAAGTAAGGAGCAAAGTTCCATTCCCCTATAATGTAAAGCAGGGCTCGAATTTGACACTGGTCCGCATACTGAGTATCTATGACCATACGTTTAAAGGCTGAACCGTTTTATTCATAGGTAAACATTTCTAACTAAATGCGTATTTCTCAATTTCAGAACTGGCAGTAAACTGGGCATATCACCTCTAATGTTGGCGGCGATGAACGGCCACACGGCAGCGGTCAAACTGCTACTGGACATGGGCAGTGACATCAACGCTCAGATCGAGACCAACCGAAACACGGCGCTGACGTTGGCGTGCTTCCAGGGGCGTACTGAGGTCGTTAGCCTACTTGTGGATCGGAAGGCCAACGTAGAGCATAGAGCTAAGGTAAATGGGCAAGAATTTGTGTAGTGTTCAAGCTTTTGTGCTATATTTTTTTACCCAGACAATCATCAATGCCAGTCAGTTGAGCCGTATACATTATGATTTTCAAAAGTGATTTTGTGTGTGATATTTTCAAGTAACATAAATAATGCTTGACACAAGCAGATTTCTGATTTTGTGCCCTGCCCACCGGGCCACCTAGGAAGCAAGTATGACTAGCGTACAGTACAGTACAGTTACCAAGCTAGTGATTAAAGGCAGGGTATACTTTTGGTAATTGTCAAAGACCAGTATCCTCACTTGGTGTATCCCAACATATGCACAAAATAACAAACCTGTGAAAATTGGGGCTCGATTGGCCATCGAAGTTGCAAGAGAATACACCCTTGTTGCATAGAATTGTGTGCTTTCATATGCTTGAGAAAGGCTTCATGCCTGAAGTCTTTCTCAGATTCAAATGTTTGAGTGAAAATTTACTTATTTCTCTAAAAATACATTACTTCAAAGGAGGGTCGTTTCTAACAATGTTTTATAGTATCAATAGTTCTCCAATGCTCCATACCAAGTAAGTTTTTATGGTCAAGAGTAATTACCAAAAGTATACCCTGCCTTTAAATCGAGTCTTGATTCGAGACTTACAGCTGAATTTGAAACGTCACGTCTTTCGTTGAAAAGTTGCTTCTCTATGTTCTTCGATCACCCTCTGGAACACTCAGAATTTGTTCCCACAAAATAATAATATTGCTAATATTTGGTTCTTATATAGCACTTTATCACACCCAATGGGCGTATCAAAGCGCTCAGAATTTTCCCTCCAAGGTATGTGGAGCTACGTTTCGAGGTATGAGACCTATTTCATTTATAGCATCATGTATGCTGCCGATCAGACCAGGAACGACGTGGCGAACCCCTTCTCTTTACGATCAGTGCACTGGGTTCTTCTACGTGCATTACACATCTGAACGACGCAGCAATAATGGTTAAGTGTCTTGCTTAAAGGCATCGTACACGTTTGGTGATTACTCAAAATATATATTAGCATAAAAACTGACTTGGTAATGAGCAACAGAGAGCTGTTGATAGTATAAAACATTGTGAGAAACGACTCCCTCTGAAGTAACGTAGTTTTTTGAGAAAGAGGTAATTTCTCACTAAAATATTAAAAACTTCTTGCAAGAAGTTTTTATTCCTGTATCTGAAAGCACACAAATTTGTACAACAAGGGTGTTTTTTCTTTCATCATTTTCTTGCAACTTCGATGACCAATTAAGCCCAAATTTCACAGGCTTGTTATTTTATGCATATGTTGGGATACACCAAGTGAGAACACTGGTCTGTGACAATTACCAAACGTGTACGATGCCTTTAATGACACAAGTGTCACGACCGGGACTCGAGCCCACACTCAGCTGATCAGAAACACCAGAGCCTGAGTTCTGTGTTCTTATCCGCTCGGCCACGACACGCTAGATGAGGAGTTTGTGTTCATTTTCGGTCTGATGCTAGCTGCAGAGCTCTCTGTTCATCAAGTCTCTCATCCTTGTGTAGAGGGCCCATATATGAGGGGCGGTTGGCACTACCCAATGATGATGCCTCTACATTTATTCCATGTCTTGAATGTTTGAATCGATACTTAAAACAAAATTCTCTCTTACCCCTCCCAGACCGGCTTAACACCCCTCATGGAGGCAGCGTCCGGCGGCTACGCAGACGTGGGAGCGGTACTCATCGACAAAGGGGCAGACGTGAACGCAGCCCCCGTCCCGTCGTCCCGAGACACTGCCCTGACCATTGCAGCGGACAAGGGGCACTACCGCTTTGTGGAGCTTCTGCTGGAGCACATGGCCGCTGTGGACGTGAAGAACAAGAAGGGTAACTCGCCGCTCTGGCTGGCGTGTAATGGTAAGTTCTTGTCGGGGATGCCTTCTAACTCCCTTAGGGACCTTAGTCCAGGACAACCAGCGGATAAGTGCCGTCCGGGACAAGGTTTTTTTACCCGCCGATTATTCACTGTGTTTGAAATTTGGTTTTGATTGTGTAACTTCGTTCTTTAACATGCATTACACAACACACAGGCTTTACGTCCCATCTGAAGGACGAAGCACTAAGTTAATTGTCTTGCTTAAGGACACAAGTGTCAAGACCGGGACTTGAACCCACACTCTGCTGATCAGAAACACCAGAGCTTGAGTCCGGTGCGCTCGGCCACATGGTATTGAGGAACTAGAAAGTTTTAAGAAGAGTCTTGAGCTGTTTTAGGGTTGTAGCCTGTTAATTATGGATGTCTAGAAAGTTGAAAACTATGTTCACCAAAAGATATGGTTGACACAACATATAATAAGGATATAATCTCTGCTGGCAGGAGTTTCCTGTTTGTTTTATTCTGTATCATTAAAATTGAAATATCTTCGTCACAACTTTGAAATGTGAGTGAGATAAATAAGATTTAGACCTGCACAGCCAAAGCGTCCAGTCTTTGCCAGGAGTGTAGACTTCATTTCAAGTCTGAGATTGCGGTTATTTTTCAGCATCAGCCCCGCCAAACTCCCCCTTGCAGATTGGCTATCACACGCTCTAACTCGTGATCGGAGGTTAATGTCGGGGAGGTAATCCACAAGAGGGCGCTATTTCAGGCAGGTTTGTGTTGGCTATCAGGTAGACAAAAAAAATACAATCACAGACTTGGAACCAAGTCTACCAGGAGTGAGGGTGTACCATCCGAAGGTTATGATCCGATTTGTTTTGATCACCAGGCGGTCATCTGGACGTTGTGCAACGACTGGTCCACGCTGGGGCAGATATCGACAGCCAAGACAACCGCAAGGTATCCTGCTTGATGGCTGCGTTCAGAAAGGTAAATCTTTCATTTCTATTTCATTTATTCATTCTGGTTGTGAAGCCAAGGACTCTCAGAAAAGCAAATTTAATCACTGTACTAGCCAAGAACCCCATGGAGAGAAGACAAGGAAGGAAGCTTCAGTTTTAGATAGGGGAGGAAAACCTGCAAGAGAATTTTCCCAGGGAAAACCCATGCAATCTGGGCCCAATTTCATAGAGCTGCATAAAGCACAAAATGTAGCTATGCACAGTAACATAATGCTTATCAAATTAGCGTTACCAGCCAAAATACCATGTAACATATACCATTTTTGACTGGTATCCTGCACATATTTGCTCAGCAGAAAACTGTTAAGCAATTATTTTCTGCTTAAGCAGCTCTATGAAATTGGGCCCATGTAGGGACTGAAAACCCAATCCACACAGTGCCCCCTGCGAAGGTGACAATGAGGCCTCAGATTTCATGACTTTTATTCAAATATGTCCCTTTAAACTTTCTTCAAAGTCATGAACTGACCATAAAGAAGAAGGATGTAGCCCCTGATGTCCAAACATTCAGTTATCCTGAGTTTGTAAAACCCTTTAGATGTGGCGCTCGGGAGGTTTCAAATCTGTAGACCTAAGGGGCCATTAAGAAAAATTAATGTTTAAAATTGTCAAGTATTTTTTGGAAATTGTTTGGACCCACCCACCCACTCCAATTTTTGATTTTTAAATATTAAAGGCCCTGTACACTATTGGTAAGATCGAAAAACACAAATGTTCACAGATTCACACACAACTTACATGATTTAAAGTAAGTAATGGTAGAAAGGCTTCCTTAAAATATTTCTGCCTAAAATGCTATCGTTTCTGAGAAATGAGTAAAACAATAGTTTTTATCACGCGCGATATTTTGAAAAAACAGAAAACACATAAGGTCTCTTTTCATTATTTTCTCGTGATCTCGATGACCAATTGAGCTCAAACTTTCACAGGTTTGTTTGTTCATGCATATGTTGAATCAAAATGTGGACACTGATTAAAAGTGTACAATACCTTTAACTGACTTTTAATATACATGTACCTTATAAACTGAAGAACAAAGTAATGCCTCAAATGAAGCAGATATTTTCAACAAATTTCCTCCCAGCTCAGGAGATTTCAATGACTTTTCCTGGCTTCCAGCATGCAAATATTTGATTGAAACCAAAGTGAAAATCCACGCCGTCTCCCCCGATCGGGCGCGGAGTTCAGCTATCAAACAAGGTTGACCCTTAACAATGGAACTGCACTGGCAGTTCTTCTACTATTTGATTTAAAACCTGAATTTTGAGTTTCAGTTATTTCTTTTGACCCACCCACCCACAATTTCAAAAAAATATCAAAATTGTTAAACATCGAATGGGACTGCGACTACCTTTTCAGAATTGTTCACTTTTGTAGTATAAGAATGTATAGTTTTCTAAATGACAGTTGACTTTAAAGGCATCGTACACGTTTGATAATTACTCAAAGTATATATTAGCATAAAAACTGACTTGGTAACGAGCAACAGAGAGCTGTTGATGGTATAAAACATTGTGAGAAACGACTCCCTCTGAAGTAACGTAGTTTTTGAGAAAGAGGCAAATTCTCACTAAAATAATAACAACTTCTTGCAAGCAGTTTTTATTCCTATCTGAAAGCACACAAATTTGTACAACAAGGGTGTTTTTTCTTTCATCATTTTCTTGCAACTTTGATGACCAATTGAGCCCAAATTTTCACAGGCTTGTTATTTTATGCATATGTTGGGATACACCAAGTGAGAACACTGGTCTTTGACAATTACCAAACGTGTACGATGCCTTTAAGTGGAAGTAAGCTCCTACCAAGAATAACGAGGCCTGATACTTCTTTCTTTTTAAGGGCAACAATTTTTTTCCCTTGGGGTACCTTTATTAGAGAAACGTAAAGTTGTTCACTGACAAATTTCTGGAAGGAATTTTTCTTAGGTGTGATTTTGAGGGTTGTTGAATCTTCTTTACAGGGTCACGTGAAGGTGGTACGCTGGATGGTCCGCCACGTCAACCAGTTCCCCTCCGATGCGGAGTGCATGAGGTACATCGCTACCATCTCGGACAAGGAGCTCCTGAAGAAGTGCCACCAGTGCATGGAGATCATCGTGGCTGCCAAAGATCGCCAAGCCGCGGAGGCCAACAAGAACGCCAATAACCTCCTAGAGGAACTGGAGTCGGAAAAGGTACAAATTAGTGAACTCTTCGTTCTTCTGTTAAATGGTACGGTCATAGATTGTTTTTTTGTCAACGTAATGCGTTTTCTAGAGTATTAGGTTCTCATAACACTATTATTAGTAAAGTTTCAAACGAAAGAACCTAGACTCCCTGCGTGGAGAATGTGGAGATATTGGTTTTTTTTGACATTATGTGGAGTCCTGCCTGTGCGTGGACAATTTGGAATGCATACACATTGTGTATTGTAATATTGTGTACAAACCACCTGCCCTATATTCCATGCAGGGTGAGTGTGCTTGACCAATCACTGCATGTCGGTGGTCTCCACGCACGGAGAGTGTGGAGATCATGTATTATTATTATGTATTTATTATTTTACTATTGTATTTTTAAGCATGAGAGCCGAGGCAATTTCTATTGTATACTTGTACATAGATAGCAATAAACCAAATCAACCAAATCAATCAATCAATCAATCAATCAATCAATATTTATTGATGCAAAACCAATACCCAACGTAAGTGTGCAGAATTGTCTCGGAGCGCTCCACGCAAGGAGAGTGTGGAGATCATGATAGCCATTGTGTTGGCCTATACCCAAAATATCTCCACACTCTCCACACAGGGAGTTTAGGTTCTCTCGTTTGAAACTGTAAATCCCATCAACTGTCTTTAAGGAAGTCGCTTGTAAATTTGAGCGTTAAAGTGTTTGTAATTTTGGTTTTTTTAAAACGAAAAGCAATTTCCACAAGACCCAGAGGTTACCTTAAGGGATTGAAAAGTTAACTGATTTACCCGTTTGTTTCGTGGCTAGTCCCGAGAGGAGAGCCGCAAGGCCCAGGCGGCCAAGCGCCGTGAGAAGAAGAAGAAGAAGCGCAAGGAGAAACAGCAGAAGGATTTACCCGACGACCCAGATCCCGATATTGATCAGGACCAGGAGAGAGACGACAGTACACCCAGTCCAACACTCGACAGTGAGTACAAATAATAATAATAATAATAGTGGCTTCTTAGCAACCTTACTTCTATGGGCAGCGCTCCGTATCGATACCTCTCGTCACTAATAGCGCTGGACGATAATGAAGACAAAATCGTCAATATCGATGTTGGGTTTTAAAAATAATGAAATATCACGGCAAGGCGATATTCTTAATAAACAGACAATATTGTCTGTTGTTTGCTGAAAGTTGCTTTAAAATTACCAAAAGTCCGCCTTCATAAGCTTTCAGTCTTTGAAATGTTCCACAAAGGGTTTCGCAAAAGGTGTCTAATTAGCATTAGTAATACGGACGGCTGAACAACACAATGTAAAGACCAGTTGTGTTTGGGTTTGGATGCTGTTAAACCGGAATACAGAGTTGGAAATTCAGACTTTGTGTGGATTGCCGCATCTAGCCTTGGTGTGGTCTCTCTTCATGTATCGCCGAAACGTTCGTACGCTTGTAGGCGCTTAGTTCGCGCGTGTCAAACTGCACGTATTTCAACGCAATACATTTCAAATGAATCACGTTTTTATTGGTCACCCTAAACTGCATATAGTTAGACACATCAAAAGATTGAATAAGAATGAGAGGGGCCAGTTGCTCTATGACTTGATGCGTCTTTCAATATTGCGCTCTGCATACACTGAATGGATCAAGCACAGGACTAAGTAAAATATCCAATATATTTGGATATTTCAAAGCCACACTTCCAGGGGTTTGGATCGAGCAAGGCATTCTGGGAAAGAAAACAAATGGCGCGGCAGTCGTACACCACTGGGAACGAGGTTGGTCACTCAATGATGCTCATGGCGCTCCAACATTGTTATATTTTATACTGCAAGGTATGCGGAGCTACGTTTTTGAAGTATGAGACCTTTTTCCTTTTAGGTAGCACCACCATGTAATGGTTTACAAGGTGCTGTGGCGCAAAATGCAGTCGTTCAAACCAGGAACACTGTGGCGAACCCCTTCTCTTTACGATAAGTGCACTGGGTTATTTTATGTGCATTACACAACACATGGGACCTACAGTTTTACGTCCCATCCGAATGATGCAGCAATATTGGTTAAGTGTCCTGCTTAAGGATACAAGTGTCACGACCGAGACTCAAACCCACACTCTGCTGATCAAAAACACCAGAGCTTGAGTCCGGTGCTCTTATCTGCTCAGCCAAGACACAAGTACATCAAATCCTCAATCCTACATGATTTACCCACTGTTATTTTTTATTAACCCTCCTACTATCTGACCAGTCAACATCTGATTGTTCAATCTGGTGCAGGGCTCGTATTTGGTGGGAAATAAACTTTCCTGGACCAGAAATTTGTTTACAAGACCAGAATCAAAATGAAGAAAAAAAAATTCCACACAGTTTAATATGTAAGCTGTTTTTATTTGAAAAGTCAGTGTTAGAAAATATCAAGTTTTTTTAGTGGAGGAACTTTTCGTCGCCTGCTCCACAGTCGAGGGATGATGATGATGCCTAAAGGGTTGTGAGGGATAAAGATCTCACTTGATAAAATTGAAAACAATAAAGACTTATTGTCTCTTTTCCCTTGTAGTTGACGAGCCAGTACCTTTGGATCCCCCTTCAGCCACCACTACTACTACCATCGGCAAAGTCCGCACCACCGACACCCCGGCCATCACCACCATGGCTGGACCCAAGAAGGGTAAGAACACCAAGACCACCTGTAGTATCGTCGGCAACAGCAGCAGCAATATTGGAAACAGCAACAACAGCAGCAGCAGTAGCAACATTGTCAGCAAGACGTCGCCGGCGTTGGTATTGGAGGTCGCGTCGAAGGCCATCGCTACGTTGGCTGCGTCGTCGACGGGACCTAAAGAACCAGGTATAATGTTACGATAAGTTGTTTTTCGAGCTTGTGTGTGGATTTGGCAGTTTTACATTCAGATTGTCGCCAGAAATTTCTAAAAAAAAAATTTGTGGCCTTACTCAAAAACTCTTCTCTCATGTTTTTTTTGTTTAGTTTCAAGCCCCAGTGATTCCAGGAAGGAGAGAGTCCGAGCCCGAGCAAAATCCAGAGGCCAGGACGGTGGTGAGCTGGAGAGTCGTAAGAGAGTCCGAAATATGGGGGAGCTGGACGAGTTCGATGGGAAGGAGGGCGGAGCGCCCAAGAAGGAGAGGGAGAGGGACAAGGGGCGTGACAAGGAGAGACGGAAGAAGGGGGGAAAGGATGGCAAGCATGCTGACCACCCATCGTAAGTATTTTCTGCTTCTGCTACCATTACAAGTCTTATTATTATTATTATTATTTTTACCCAAATCATCAACGTTGTCCTGTTCGTTGGAAAGAATAGAAAGGATTCCTTAAAGTATTTCTGCCTAAAATGCTATCGTTTCTGAGAAATGAGCAAAACAATAGTTTTTATCACGCGCGATAAAAACTTGATATTTGAAAAACAGAAACACATAAGGTCTCTTGTCACTATTTTCTCGTGACCTGATGACCTATTGAACTCAAATATCACAGGTTTGTTTGTTCATGCATATGTTGAATCACACAAAATGTGGACACTGATTTTGAGCTGTTACCAAAAGTGTACAATACCTTTAACTGGAGCATCACAGAAAAGACTGCTGGATGGAAATCTTTGCTTAACGAGAGTAGTTTGTTACAAAAATGGTTCTCTGCCCTCCCGTTGCAGCGACCACAGCAATAGCACCAAGAACTCACCAAGGGGCGGCATTGGGGACACCGTGAGCTCACAGACAGGTCTGAAGAATCCATCAGGAACTGGAGCTAGCCCAAAGAGGGGACAGAAAAGAGATGAAGGATGGAAAGAAGTTGTTAGAAGGTGAACAAATAACCTCCTCCCCTAACCCCCTCTCCTAACCCCCTGTCCTAACCCCCTCTCCTAACCCCCTCTCCTAACCCCCTGTCCTGACCCCCTCTCCTAACCCCTTTTCCTAACCCCCTCTCCTGACCCCTCTCCTAACCCCTTTTCTTAACCCCCTCTCCTAACCCCCTGTCCTAACCCCCTGTCCTAACCCCTTTTCCTAACCCCCTCTCCTGACCCCTTTCTTAACCCCCTGTCCTAACCCCCTCCCCTAACCCCCTCCCCTAACCCCCTGTCCTAACCCCCTGTCCTAACCCCCTGTCCTGACCCCCTGTCCTGACCCCCTCTCCTAACCCCCTGTCCTAACCCCCTGTCCTAACCCCCTCTCCTAACCCCTTTTCCTAACCCCCTCTCCTAACCCCCTCTCCTGACCCCTCTCCTAACCCCTTTTCTTAACCCCCTCTCCTAACCCCCTGTCCTAAACCCCTGTCCTGACCCCCTCTCCTAACCCCCTGTCCTAACCCCCCTGTCCTAACCCCCTCTCCTAACCCCTTTTCCTAACCCCCTCTCCTAACCCCCTCTCCTGACCCCTCTCCTAACCCTTTTTCTTAACCCCCTCTCCTAACCCCCTGTCCTGACCCCCTCTCCTAACCCCTTTTCCTAACCCCCTCTCCTGACCCCTCTCCTGACCCCTCTCCTAACCCCTTTTCTTAACCCCCTGTCCTAACCCCGTCCTAACCCCCTGTCCTAACCCCCTGTCCTAACCCCCTGTCCTAACCCCCTGTCCTAACCCCCTGTCCTAACCCCTTTTCCTAACCCCCTCTCCTGACCCCTTTCTTAACCCCCTGTCCTAACCCCCTCCCCTAACCCCCTGTCCTAACCCCCTGTCCTAACCCCCTGTCCTAACTCCCTGTCCTAACCCCCTGTCCTAACCCCCTGTCCTAACCCCCCCTAACCGCCGCTCCTAACCCCCTCTCCCAAAAG
This sequence comes from Plazaster borealis, assembly GCA_021014325.1. Lineage (NCBI taxonomy): Eukaryota > Metazoa > Echinodermata > Asteroidea > Forcipulatida > Labidiasteridae > Plazaster > Plazaster borealis. The sequence goes on along the minus strand of CM037468.1, from coordinate 13,568,359 downwards.
GATACCCTGCCTTTAAGTCGCCTTGTTCTTATTTCATCTTCTTTCCTCTCACTCTTGCAGGTCCTTCTCATCGTTCAGGTCCAAGAAGGTTAACGTTCCTGCCTCAGCGATCAGTCGCCTGATAGGTCGAGGGGGATGTAACATCAACGCGATAAGGGAGGTGACTGGAGCACACATTGATGTCGACCGGCAGAATAAAGGCGGAGAAAGGACCATAAATATCAAGTAATAATAATACTGGGTTCTTATATAGCCCTTTATCACACCCCTAGGGGCGTATCAAAGCTCTCAAGAAAATGGACCGTTGGCCTAATTCAACTGTGATCATATAACTTAGTACTGAATTGATCTTTGCAAAATGTTATTTCAAAACATAAAGCACTATAGAGACAATGAAACTGTTTAAGGGAGAATTGCAGAAATAAACAAGCGGTAACTCAAGGTGACTAGAGGTTGAACCCCGGATAACCTCAAAAACCTTGAGGCTAACCTCGATTTACCAACTGTTTAATTTTGCATTTGTCCCTTAACTCTTTCATGCGCTGACCGGTCGCTAGCGAACAGTTTAAATCCCTTAAGAAAAATAGTTGTTAAACAAAAAATAAAGATCGCATGGCCACACCGTTTTCAGAATGGGAAAGAGAACTCTTGAGGGCGCTATTGTGACCTGGTTTTTTTGGGGGTCGACATTTTCAAAAAACCCCAAAAGAACAATTAATGTGTCCATATGATCAATTTATCACTAAAATAAATGGTGCATGAAAGGGTTAAGACCAATGATGTACCTTCCCTCTCGGATGTTATGTGGAACTTTTCTGATGTTCATTATTTTGTTGTGTCTCGTAGGGGTTCTGCTGATGCCACTCGTCAAGCCCACCAGCTTATCGCAGCTCTAATCAAAGACCCTGATCGCGACATTGCTGATATTCTCCCCAAGGTCAAAAAGGTCACTTCTTCCCATCAGTCTTCAGTCAACTCGGTGACCTTCAGTGTCTCAAATTCCCATTCAGCGACCAAGACGGTGGCCACAGTGTCCACTACCACCTCGGTCAAGGTATCGGTGACCAGCCTGAAGGGCATGGCCATCGAGGCGAAGGGTTCATCCGGGGTTGTCCGTCCAACACTGTCCATCCAAAACAGTGCTGCCCACCATGCCCAGTTCTCCCAGGCAGTATTTGCCAACGCCCTGCAGCAGCCTTTGCAGTTCCGAGCGCCAGGGGCCCCCTTGGCCCAGTTCCAGGGCGGGTTCCCACTCGCCCAAGCTGCAGGTACTATCTCAGGCTGGGGTGCAATTCACGTCCGGAATGTGGTACCCGGGGTCGGCGTACCCAGGCGTCCGAGTCTGCCTGGGCAACGCTTCCCTACAGCTGCTACCACTGGCGGGGGAAGCCCTTCTGCGGGGTCGGTGACGACAACCAACACAGCTGGTGCATCTCCTCGTTCAGCAGCAAGGCAGCTTTTCCCTCCTGTACCATCTACCAGTGCAACCCCTGCACCGGTAACCAATACGGAGTACCCCCAGATCCCCAATGCTAGACAGCCTAATAGCTACTCGACTACACCCCCGTCTTCAGCCTCTTTCGCCTCCAAGATTTCAGACAGCAAGATGGCGAATACCCGACCCCAGGGGCTAGTCACAGTAGCCTCTCAGACACAGTCTTCTTTCACTACTACTACAACTAAGTCAGGAGGGACAGTGAGACCGCAGCAACTGCGCCAGCCCAACCCCACCCAGTCATCCTACCAGCAGCAAGTTCAACAACAACAACAACAACAGCAGCAGCAGCAGCAGCAACAGCAACAGCAGCATCAGCAGATGACCCAGGGACCCCGTGCTGTGACACCTTCGTCTTCGGCCACAACCGCCAACTCCTCTCAGTCGCACACAAATTACAATTTCTTCACCCAGTCCCACAGCACTGGGTTCTGGGGAACCGGAGTGACTCAACACCCCAACAGGCCAGAAGCAAACGGTGAATTCCGCCCCCCGTCCCCGCCAAGCGTCGAGATGTCCAAAGCACCTGGGTACAACCGAAACTCCCACATCAACCCCACCCCTCCACTCCAGCAGCCCTCCTCATCCAACCCGAACCCATTTTTCCCTCACAACTACCCGGTTACCAACCCAGCTAATTCCAACTTCACCCCCGGCCAGCAGTTTGGGGTTAACATCAATCAGAACCTACCCCCTGAGCAGTCTGATTATCCTTCCCCGATCGGTTCAACTCTGAACGCCAACGCGCGACAGTTTACCCCGATCGCCAATCCTGCCCCCTCCCCGACCCCGCCCAACACCATGATGTCCAGCAGCAGCTCTCCAATTTCACCTGGTGCGTCGCCGCGATCTGCAGCTACCACGCCGAGTCCAGTCACCATGGCCACTGATCAGCCCCAGCAGCAACCACCAGCAGCCATTGGCCAGGACCGCCGACTTCCAATCCCCATCGGCAACGAGCGGAGTCGAGGCCAACGTAAGACACCGGTGAACTTTGTCGGGGTACCTGTTGGTGATCTTGGCAATGCGGTGGGTCCAGCAGGAAACAGCATCTGGGCTTACACACCAGGTGAGTTCCTTCGTCATGTTCCTTGAACACGGTAGCAATATGAACACTGGTTCTCACTAAACCAGAGAGGGGGCCAGACTATATAGCACGTCCTGCTGCTGTTTTGTTATGTCTCAAATTGAAAAAAATGCACCTTATACTCTTTTCTCAGAATACCAAACTTGATGAGGTTGCTTCAATTTGATTATTACTGGGTAGATTTGAACAACCATACTTACTAGTAATCTATTTTTGCTATGTAGCAAATTTTATCCCTAGTTAGCAAACTTTTGAAATCCTGTGAAATATTTTCCTCTGAAAAATGAAGTCATATTCAAGAAAACTGTACCTGAAAATCTATTTAAAAAAAAACTGCAAAAAGTTCAGCTGATTTCAGTTGATACAACCAAAATTAAGGACAATGTGTTTACATGTTGAAAACTGTGGATGGTTTTTCACTATTTTTTTTCTGACTCACACAACGGATTAAGCCTAAATTTTCACCGGTTTTTTATTTCATGTATATGATTGATCACACAAAACATAAACACTGTCTGCGACTATGTCGGCTCTACCAATCCTGTATAATACCTTAAAGAGGAAGAGAAATGTCAAGTTCAATTTTGTATTCGATACCCTTCCAGCGCAAAAATTGTCCTTATCCAAAACATCTGATGACATTCAAGGGAAAATGGGTCTCTACATTTTTGTTCGGATAATTTGATCCATTCCTGACTTTCGATAATATTCATTCAAAACGGCCTTGAATTTGACCTTTTGACTGACAAAAAATTCCTCCTTGAAATGTAAAGATCCATTAGTTGTTGAAAAGCAATGACGCCATGTTTCAAATTTCGCTCTGAAAAAGTTGGTTATGAACCAAAACATCCCTGTACAAAAATGTAGAGACCAATTTTGTTCAGAATTATGTCATCAGATGTTTTGAATGTTGACAAAATTTAACGTGAGGTTAGAGACTTGTAATTTTTTCCCGACTCACATGATCGAGGACTCTATCTATTGGAAAACGAGTACATCACAAAATTGAATTGGTCATTTCCTTTCCTCTTTAATAATGATTATTCTAAACGTTTTTTTGACAGGGAGTGGAGGTGACTGGATACAAAGCCCCAACCTTGAAGACCTCCCCGGCGCCCCGGCGAACGGTATGCCCAACTACCCCCATGAAGGAAACCAAAGAGAAGACGCCTACCAGATGCACATGGTACGTGGTCTTTGTCATCAAGCAGACAAGCTTGAACCAAAACTATTCCCCAACCCATCAAACCTTGGCGTCAATGCAACAAGGTCCAATGTCCCCTTTCCTTTTAGTGAAATTGGGTTTAAAGGCACTGTACACGTTTGGTAATTGCTCAAAATATATTTTAGCATAAAAACTGACTTGGTAACAAGAAACAGAGAGCTGTTGATAGTATAAAACATTGTGAGAAACGACTCCCTCTGAAGTAACGTAGTTTTTGAGAAAGGGGTTAATTTCTCACTAAAACAATAAAAGACTTCTTGCAAGAAGCCTTTTATTCCTATCTAAAGGAACACAAATTTGTACAACAAGGGTGTTTTTTCTTTCAACATTTTCTTGCAACTTCGATGACCAATTGAGCCAAAATTTTCTCAGGCTTGTGATTTTATGCATATGTTGGGATACACCAAGTGAGAACATTGGTCTTTGACAATTTCCAAACGTGTTCAGTGCCTTCAAACAACAAGTGATGGTTTAAAAAGTCCCCAAACTTAAATTCTTACGACCTTGTTACACTGGTGCGACCTAAACTGTAACTGCTTTACATGGGATCAGGAATACCACCATGATCAGAGTCCAACAGTTTGGGTGTTGAGTTACTGAATGGTGTTGGACTGAGGACTGCACTAGTAAACTGATTATGCTTTACATGGGATCAGGCATACCACCGTAATCAGAGTCCAACAGTTTGGATGTTGAGTTACTGAATGGTGTTGGACTGAGGACTGCACTAGTAAACTGATTATGCTTTACATGGGATCAGGCATACCACCATAATCAGAGTCCAACAGTTTGGGTGTTGAGTTACTGGTTGGTGTTGGACTGAGGACTGCACTAGTAAACTGACTATGCTTTACATGGGATCAGGCATACCACCGTAATCAGAGTCCAACAGTTTGGGTGTTGAGTTACTGGATGGTGTTGGACTGAGGACTGCACTAGCATTTTGTCTAAAATCAATTTTTTTTAAATAAAAATTTGTTTAAAGGCACCTGTTAGTCCGTTTGAAGAGCCTATGCAGAGAGGGTTACACCACAACATGGCCATGGGGGATGTCGGAGGAGGAGGGGTCAGGGGTCGTGGGATGGACGAGGCGTTATGGAATCCGAGCTCTACTCTTCAGCTGGATGGAACCAATCCTAAGGTGAGTTTAGTTTAATGCTTCTTTGTCAACCCTCCTACTGTCTGACCAATCAATTTCATCCACTGTGGTTTTTAAATGATACTGATAGATAAACCATATGCCAGCCTGCGATATGGTATCATGCGGTGAATACATCTACACAGTTTACAGTCAACCCTCCTACTGTCTGACCATTTAATGTCATCCACTGTGGTTTTTAAATGAGAGATAAACTATGCCAGCCTGCAATATGATATCACCTGAATGCATGCACACAGTTCACAGTCAACCCTCCTGCTGTCTGATCATTCATCATCATCCACTGTGGTTTAACATGATATATATTAGATAAAACTATGCCAACCTAATTGCGTTGATAACAAATAGTTTGTATTCTGGATGTATATTTGATTTTTAATTTAAAAAACAAATAGTTCAGGTATTCTATGTTTCAGTTTGTTTGGCACTTTTGAAATGTGTTTGGTTTTTTGGTCTTGTCCTCGTAGGTTTGGGGAGCTTGGAGTCAATCTGCCATGTGACATGAGGCACCATCACCATCTGCTGCCACCGAGGGCGCTGTTTCATTATTAAGCCCGGGTGTACGAGTGCGGTAGAGCTCATCCCCCCCCCCCAATTTTCAGATCTTCAGATCTTTAGTCACCCTGTATTGCTGTAGTGTAGTGTAGGTGTGGTCCCCCCCCCTAAATAAAAAGCAAATGAATTAATCAAACAAAGTTTTGAAGAAGACAAAAACAGAACAAGTTCGTGTGTTTTTATTTTCAAAAGAATTTATCTAAGACTGTTGGATTAAAAATGGTAGATGCCATAAAAATAATCTTGGAAATTTTTTATGTTAGCCTAAGTGAGATTGCATTGAAATGCAAATTTTATCCTTCAGTGTGGAATCTTGGAACGAAGTGTTTTTTTTTCTCCCATAAGTTAAATCGGCAATGAGTCTCAATTTTGATCAAACTCTATCTGGAAAACAGTTAACCTTTTTGTTTTTTCTCTTTGTATTTTTTACGTTTTGTAGATGTCAGCAACTGAATATAAATCTCTCATTGGAATTATCAGAATTATATCGGATTTCAGAAATGTCCAAATTGATCAGCTGACCATGTTTTGTGATATTAATTTTTTACCTTTTTTTTAAAAATCCTGCACAATTCCCATCCATTTTAGATTTTAGATGAACATGTAGACTTTTCTTACAAAGCAGCAGTTTTTGTCTGGTTTCTGGTATGCCTATTCAGTAAAAGAAATACTGCTTCTCAGAACAACATAAGGTGCCAGACTATTTTTTCAACCAGCCTCCATTTGGATTACATGGTTTTCCAATGTACGATGGCTTCACTGCGATGAAGATTTTATTTTTGAGCAATACAGGGTGTACTGACCTTTGGCATCAGACAGGTACCCTCGTCTTAAAATGTAGTCCACAGGGCCAGCTGAGACGGGATACCCGAAATGCCATCCAACCCCTTAACCCCTTAACCTACTGATTCAGGAGTTAACTTTTAGCGGACAGGTTTAATTGAACGTGACACAATTTAACAAGTTAAGTAATTTTCACAATTGAGATCTTTCTAGAATCAGAAATCTTTAATAGTCTTTATCCCCCAAATGTAGAACCATTATCTGTAGAAATCATTTTATTTTGCTTCTAATAATTATGGATTTTTGATCAATGTTGACCTTTGCCCCTGGAGAGAGGCGTAAGAGTACTGGAGAATATTAAATGTGACTTGGATTTTATTTCTGAATTAGACTATCGAAAGGATAAAAAAAGACTGCCTTCTTGTGTAAAATTTCAACCCCCTTTTATGTGAATGAGACCATCCCAAGTTTGCTTGAAAGCATATTGAAGGAGAGGCATTCCATAATGTCGTTAGGGGGGTGTTTTGACGCGAGGCAAGTAGAGTAATTTTGTTGATTGATGGTATTTGTTATAGTGAGACGCAAACCACTGTGATTCCAAAATTAATATCATCTCATATGGAGAGATGGCCATTTATGTGTCAATTTTACTTTTTTGTTTTGATGCAATACAAAGTAAAGAAGGAAACAAAAAAAAGAGAAAACATTCTTGACAAAAACCACAGAAAAGGTTTTATCCGTTTTCACGGTGGTAGATTTGTTCTTTTCTGTTAAAAAATTTGTGGACTTGGAAGAAAAATACTAAGAGATGCTTTTGAATATGTACGTCACTAGTACCAAAGCGTCCTCTTGAGATACTAGCGTTGTGATTTGTTCGTGAATTACATTGTAAAACAAAGCGAGATTTCCCCGCTTCGATGTTGGCATGTATTATGCTTTTCAAGAAGGCACAGCATTAAATTGAGGTCAGTGAGCCTGTTTGACCTATGACCCATGTTTTACCTTGTGTTTGTTTTCTCTTACCATTTCAGTGTTGTGTTTTTACTAAGGATTTATTCATGTGTGGGTGATGAGATGCTCGAAATGTCACCCAGTTTGGAGCCATTGATTTCCTAAGGGAAATAGAGGGTAACAATTGGGGTGAAACAAAGCACCCAATTGGGATAATTTGGGTGACAACTCATTTTAGAACGGGGGCTATTCCACGGAACAGCAGAGTTGTCTGTCCAATTTGTAAAGTCCAATCGTGTTAAACCTTTTTGTTTATACTGAAATCTTGGGAACATTTAAGTACTTGCTTTTTATTAAAGGCATCAAAAGTCTTCTAAACAATGTAAACGCTTATTCGAAATACTTATTTAACCGGCTAAAATCGGATAAAATCACAAGGGGGGTAAGCCTTGTATTTTTGTTGAAATTGGGCTAAACTCGGATAAAATCACAAGGGGTAAGCCTTGCCTTTTTGTTGAAATTGGGCTTAAACCGGATAAAATCACAAGGGGTAAGCCTTGCATTTTTGTTGAAATTGGGCTAAAATCAGATAAAATTACAAGGGGTAAGCCTTGCAATTTTGTTGAAATTTGGCTAAAATCGGATAAAATCACAAGGGGTAAGCCTTGCATTTTTGTTGAAATTGGGCTAAAATCAGATAAAATTACAAGGGGTAAGCCTTGCAATTTTGTTGAAATTTGGCTAAAATCGGATAAAATCACAAGGGGTAAGCCTTGCATTTTTGTTGAAATTAGGCTAAAATCGGATAAAATCACAAGGGGTAAGCCTTGCCTTTTTGTTGAAATTTGGCTAAAATCGGATAAAATCACAAGGGGTAAGCCTTGCATTTTTGTTGAAATTGGGCTAAAATCAGATAAAATTACAAGGGGTAAGCCTTGCAATTTTGTTGAAATTTGGCTAAAATCGGATAAAATCACAAGGGGTAAGCCTTGCATTTTTGTTGAAATTAGGCTAAAATCGGATAAAATCACAAGGGGTAAGCCTTGCATTTTTGTTGAAATTGGGCTAAAATCGGATTAAATCACAAGGGGTAAGCCTAGCATTTTTGTCAAAAATGGGCAGAAATTGGATAAAATCACAAGGGGTAAGCCTTGCCTTTTTGTTGAAATTGGGCTTAAACCGGATAAAATCACAAGGGGTAAGCCTTGCATTTTTGTTGAAATTGGGCTAAAATCAGATAAAATTACAAGGGGTAAGCCTGGCATTTTTGTTGAAATTTGGCTAAAACCGGATAAATTCACAAGGGGTAAGCCTTGCATTTTTGTTGAAATTGGGCTTAAACCGGATAAAATCACAAGGGGTAAGCCTTGCATTTTTGTTGAAATTGGGCTAAAATCAGATAAAATCACAAGGGGTAAGCCTTGAATTTTTGTTGAAATTTGGCTAAAACCGGATAAAATTACAGGGGTAAGCCTTGCATTTTCGTCAAAAATGGGCAAAAATTGGATAAAATCACAAGGGGTAAGCCTTGCCTTTTTGTTGAAATTGGGCTTAAACGGGATAAAATCACAAGGGGTAAGCCTTGCATTTTTGTCAAAAATGGGCAGAAATTGGATAAAATCACAAGGGGTAAGCCTTGCCTTTTTGTTGAAATTGGGCTTAAACCGGATAAAATCACAAGGGGTAAGCCTTGCATTTTTGTCAAAAATGGGCAGAAATTGGATAAAATCACAAGGGGTAAGCCTTGCCTTTTTGTTGAAATTGGGCTTAAACCGGATAAAATCACAAGGGGTAAGCCTTGCATTTTTGTTGAAATTTGGCTAAAACCGGATAAATTCACAAGGGGGTAAGCCTTGCATTTTTGTTGAAATTGGGCTTAAACCGGATAAAATCACAAGGGGTAAGCCTTGCATTTTTTTTAAAATTTGGCTAAAACCGGATAAATTCACAAGGGGGTAAGCCTTGCATTTTTGTTGAAATTGGGCTAAAATCAGATAAAATCACAAGGGGTAAGCCTTGAATTTTTGTTGAAATTGGGCTAAAACCGGATAAAATTACAAGGGGTAAGCCTTGCATTTTTGTTGAAATTTGGCTAAAACCGGATAAAATCACAAGGGGTAAGCCTTGTATTTTCGTCAAAAATGGGCAGAAATTGGATAAAATCACAAGGGGTAAGCCTTGCCTTTTTGTTGAAATTGGGCTTAAACCGGATAAAATCACAAGGGGTAAGCCTTGCATTTTTGTTGAAATTGGGCTAAAATCAGATAAAATTACAAGGGGTAAGCCTTGCCTTTTTGTTGAAATTTGGCTAAAATCTAATAAAATCACAAGGGGTAAGCCTTACATTTTTGTTGAAATTGGGCTAAAATCGGATTAAATCACAAGGGATTAAATCACAATCACGCCTTGCATTTTTGTCCAAAATGGGCAGAAATTGGATAAAATTACAAGGGGTAAGCCTTGCATTTTTGTTGAAATTGGGCTAAAACGGGATAAAATCACAAGGGGTAAGCCTTGCATTTTTGTCAAAAATGGGCAGAAATTGGATAAAATTACAAGGGGTAAGCCTTGCATTTTTGTTGAAATTGGGCTAAAATCAGATAAAATTACAAGGGGTAAGCCTTGCATTTTTGTTGAAATTTGGCTAAAACCAGATAAATTCACAAGGGGTAAGCCTTGCATTTTTGTTGAACTTGGGCTTAAACCGGATAAAATCACAAGGGGTAAGCCTTGCATTTTTGTTGAAATTGGGCTAAAATCAGATAAAATCACAAGGGGTAAGCCTTGAATTTTTGTTGAAATTTGGCTAAAACCGGATAAAATTACAGGGGGTAAGCCTTGCATTTTCGTCAAAAATGGGCAGAAATTGGATAAAATCACAAGGGGTAAGCCTTGCCTTTTTGTTGAAATTGGGCTTAAACGGGATAAAATCACAAGGGGTAAGCCTTGCATTTTTGTCAAAAATGGGCAGAAATTGGATAAAATCACAAGGGGTAAGCCTTGCCTTTTTGTTGAAATTGGGCTTAAACCGGATAAAATCACAAGGGGTAAGCCTTGCATTTTTGTTGAAATTTGGCTAAAACCGGATAAATTCACAAGGGGGTAAGCCTTGCATTTTTGTTGAAATTGGGCTTAAACCGGATAAAATCACAAGGGGTAAGCCTTGCATTTTTGTCAAAAATGGGCAGAAATTGGATAAAATTACAAGGGGTAAGCCTTGCATTTTTGTTGAAATTGGGCTAAAATCGGCTAAAATCACAAGGGGTAAGCCTTGCATTTTTGTTGAAATTGGGCTAAAATCTGATAAAATCACATGGGGTAAGCCTTGCATTTTTATCGAAATTAGGTCAGATTTAAAGTTGTGATTTTAATCTATAAAATTATGCAGTGGGTAATTCTGATGCCTTTTCATTAAAGCTGGCCCTAGACTTTGCTCAACTGGCGTGAATATTGACACTTGATAATCGGTTGTACAGTAAACATGCGTTCTCCTGGTTAAACAAAACCAACAAATTATTTAAATCTAGGCTATACAGCGATGAATATCATTAGTTCAAATAAAAACAATTTTGTTTCACTTTTGTTGCTTCACATGTGCCGTTTCACATGTGCCGTTTAATGTTTTTCGTTCTGTGGGATTTCCACTTTGGTCAACTCAAGTCAGACGAGTCCGTCAGACAAGTTAAAAACACTACACACACTCAATAAAACATGACATTAACCCCAAGTCAACACTTTAAAGGGATTGTATGCGTTTGGTAATTGGAACCCACTGTTTGTTTCAATCCTATATAGTTGTAAATATATACCATAACACTAACCTGAGAAAATTTCATTTCAAAAGGTGGTTGCGTTTTTTACGATATAGCCAAAACCCTGGAGCGGTTTAATGTCCACGCAGGAAGAATAATCTGCAATTGGAATAACAATTTGGATAACAACTGATATCTTTTCCCATAACCACATTACTTCAAAGTGAAATGATTCTCAAAATGTTTTATACTATCAGAAGCTGCTGTACTTCTTACCAAGTAAGTTTTTATTGCCATTAGTTTTATGAGTAATACCAAACGTATATAACAGACCCTTTAAACTTGCCATCTTGAACTTGGTCTTTATTGGTTTTCATTGTAACATACTGACCTGGGAATACTATGACCCTTAACCTTTTGAATGAACTATGACCTTTCCTTTTGATCGTGATCAATTCATGAATAAATTTGCGTGATTAAGATACAATACCAATGCTCGATTTGATAACGTAAAATTGAATTTTTTTTTTAAGATAAGATAATTAGAATTGTTAAATCTATCATTTGAATAGGAACAGCTTCTCAAATGGTTATTCCGAGGAAAAATCCAACAACAAAAGCCGAAAAGAATATCAATGAGTTCAAAACGAAGTTTCCATTATGAGGACTGACTCAATAATTAAAGGCACTGAACACATTTGGAAATTGTCAAAGACCAGTGTTCTCACTTGGGGTATCCAAACATATGCATAAAATCACAAGCCTGTGAAAATTTGGGCTCAATTGGTCATTGAAGTTGCAAGAAAATGATGAAAGAAAAAACACCCTTGTTGTACAAATGTGTGTGCTTTCAGATAGGAATAAAAGGCTTCTTGCAAGCTTTTATTATTTTAGTGAGAAATAACCTCTTTCTCAAAACTACGTTTCTTCAGAGGGAGTTGTTTCCTACAATGTTTTATACTATCAACAGCTCTCCGTTGCTTGTTACCAAGTAAGTTTTTATGCTAATATTTGTTTTGAGTCATTACCAAAACGTGTACGAACTCGACTTTTTGACCAGTATTCTCTGATCGTCTTCAGGAGAACTTGGGTCCGATTTCACAGAGCGCTAAGAATGATCTTAAACAGTGTATCAGTCTTATCTGATAAAGTTATAACTAAAGATACCAAATTTGTTTTAATAAAGAAAATAAAGCAAGTCAAGTGATTACCTTCTGTGGGAAACAACGTAACAAAATTGTTCCAAGTTGAGGCACCAACTGAAATCAACTGATATCAGGTGAAATCTCCACTATTAAAACCCATTAAGTTTTCAAAAGAATTATCATGATCTATTTGTTGTTGTTGTTGTTGACAAAATCGTCAACAAATTTTTTAAAACAACCATATTCGGTCTTTTTACATGTGTACAAATAAACTATATTTTTTTGACTGTGTTACCACTCTAGGATTAATGCCATTTTTTGGGTTGAATTGTTAGGGAGCGTTTAAAAAGTTGGGTACGTTCTAAGCGCCAAAGAACGTTCCAGTGGGCACATGCACGCAATCTACTGAACGGCCAGAACGTTCCGCTGGACGGCATCATTCAGCCGAAGTACAGGAGCAATCCTACACGAGTGAATTAATGGAACGGTCCATGAACACGCGCTTGAATACTTTTTATCCAATCTAACTAGAACGCTCCTGCTGACGCTCCCTATAGTTGTCTACAATGTTTTATGTTGAAGCTGCGGATGTTCCTGGAAGGTGGAACTCTGGGTTGTCAAAGATGATTGATCGTTTGGGTGGTGAGCTCTCCTTCTCAGCTGTAAGGCATCATGGTTAAGGGAATCGCACTAATATTTGGTTTTCATTGGATGGTAACTTACCATATTTTTGATCGCATGAGGGCGCTTTCATCATGGAGTTGTCTTGCATCACAATTAAAGTATGATCTTATTTTAATTGCCTTTATGTAGTTTTCTTGCATCAATGACAAAATACATAAACATAATAATAACAACAATGAAAAAAAAAAATCAGTTTGTTAACTTGTTTTGCATCACGTAAATTCGGTTCACATACGCCCTCACACGGTCAAAAATACAGAGAATAAACACATAACGATTTATTAGGCTAACATAACTAAACAAATATCCCATCTGTGGAAATTTCATTAAATTAGTCAGGTTTAAGTTTAAGCAAAAAAAAAAAAAAGAAAAAAAAGAAGAAGGTATATATATGTTTATGCCTCTGATGAAGGTCCGGTTTTGATCGAACGCTAATGCCATCTCCCCTACAAATATTATATATATATGTATATATATATAAGGATTATACTTTTGTGCATCTTCATATCAAGCTCAGCGCTGAAACTGGGAAACTAAATTAAGGGGGTGCACCATTTTTTTTCTAGGGGGGCACTTCTTGCCATTTGCTTGTTTCTTAAACAAGCCCCTTTTCATCACCCTTGTTATGCCATTTACTATTTTTATTAGATAATCTGAAATGAGCCTAAAAACAAGTACATTGTGTGTACATTAGTCAGGCATGTGAGCGGGTCATGGACAAAAAAAGAAGAAAACTTCTTTTTTCAGTGTCCGGAGTTTGGGCCAGGGCTATTTGTACGTGTCCGGATTTTGGGCCAGCGCTACAGTCAGGTATAATAGAGATCAATGGGTACCACACACATGTAAAAGACCGTGTGCGCTTCGTCTTGGCTCAAGGTGTTGGCTTTTTAATACATTTTTTAGTAATACGCCCTCTCTTGGTGGAACGGGACGACGACATGGGTAAGTATAATGGGACATCGCGCTTAACGAAAAATGAACAACAACAGCTGTAATCAAAGACTAATGCGGAGCATGCGCGGAGCATTTTACTGCGTCTAGCCACCGACTCGCGTGTCAAAATCAAATCGCAATTGAAGTGCTTCCCGATGCCAAGTTCCCCTTCTCTGCATGAGAGTGTTGTGCAGTTAAGTTTTTTGCTGCTCGATGTTGGAGGTAAAAAAAAAACCCCAAAACGCGGGCAGGCCACTCATGGCGTAGACAGGAAAAAAGCGGAACCCACAAGAAAAATGCGGAATGGGAAAATAAAAAACGCGGATTTCCGCGTAAACGCGGAGGTCTCACACGCCTGATTAGTATACCTGTTTATGTGTGTTGTGTTGTTGTCATTTAGCCTTCGAAAAAGACTCTGCCAAGGTCGAAACGTCAAGCCACTAACTATTTTTTTGCAAGTCTGAATTCAGATAAAAGTCTGGGATGTCTCATCCCTGCCTGCCTTTCACCGGTGACTGCTCTATATTCCGACAACCCTATGTTCCGATAAAACCCTTGTGTTTTACACGCTAGGGATTGGGTTAGGGTATGGAAAATACACTTGCATTGTTGGAACATAGGTGTGTAATCCTGTCACCGCTGTGTACCTGGGTTTGAATTCCACGTCAGACCAGAGACATAAATAATATTATAAAACAATTGAAAGTAGATTTAGAAGAATCAAAGGATATTTATGTAGTAGTTTGAAGATTCCGGTCCCAATGTTCATCGGAATTCCCATTATGATGCATTCACTTACACCTACATCAGGATAAAAAAAAGAAGAAAGACAAAATGAAAGGGTGTGTATACATTTGGTAATTACTCATAAAATCAATGGCAATAAAAACTTACTTTGTAAGAAGTACAGCAGCTTCTGATAGTATAAAGCATTTTGAGAATCATTTCACTTTTCAATGTGGTTATGGAAACAGATATCACTTTTTATCCCCCAAAATTTGAATCTGAGAAGCGTTTCTGTCAGAAATGTTTCTCAGATTGTGTATTCCAATTGCAGATTATTCTTCTGGCATTGACATAACCGCTCCAGATTTTCGGCAATATCTCAAAAACGCTACCACCTCTTGAAATTTGCACAGGTTCGTTTTATGGTATATATATATATTATGGTATATATCTACAACTATATGGGATTGAAACAAACATTGGGTTCCAATTACCAAACGTGTACAATCCCTTTAAGTCACTTTGACTAACAAAGATGCCCCATTTACTCAGAGGTTCCTGACACATTTATAGAAGACTAGCTTGCTGCAATTCATTTGAAATGTTTTCAATCATTTTGGATTGAACAAAGAAAAATTTACTAGAGCGGGATTTTAACCGATGACCTCCAGTTTAACGTGCCATCGCATGAGCTATCTAGCCCTGTGTTGGCGGTCTCCCTATTTTTTCAAAATCTTTGTTCGGGGGTACCAGTTAGAAGCCATTTAACCTGTAACTGCCGTATAGCCAGGGATCACATCAATGTTTACGATACAACCTGGGAAGCAGCGGCAGAGGGATCACCTCAAGGGGGTGCAACTTTTTATTTCAAATGTTGCGTAATAAGCCACAAGGGAAAATGAATGGCTTCTGACTGGCACCCTCAAACATAAAAAATATTGATAAAATAGGGAGACCGCCAACATTATTAGGGCTAGATAGCTCAGTAGAGCGCCGGTGTGGACGGAGATTCTGTCCCCCCGGTGAATCTGTCCCCCCGGACAACTTTACCTGTTTTTTTAGGGTACAACGTCCCCCGAGACAGTATCTCCTAGGATAAACTGTCTCTTGTTAGGTTATTCTGTCCGCCGTGCTCAACGGAGATTGTGTCCTCCCAATGGAGAATATGTCCCCCAGGCACGAGCGTCCACCAACGGAACTAAATCAATAAACTTGCTTTATTCACCTGGCTTTGCTGGTTTATAATAGAAGTATTATCTTATTGTTACTTATTTTAATCAATAATTTTAAGCAAAGGAACATTTTTGTGTGTGGAGACTTTGAAAAGAAAAGTCTCCTGACAACAATTCACTGAGTGCGGCGCTGACGCCTAGGTCACTTTGCCCAAATTACGGACATTGCCCAGAATCCGGATAACTATGCATTTTTAGCGTTGGAACTTTCCGATTTATTTTTCGTACGATGGATTTCCGGTTTTGTCATCATCGCCCATTCTCATGCTTGATTTTATATAGTTAAAAAGATTTCAAGTGTCGCACAGAGGCAAACAAGGGAACAAATGTGAGAGGGGGGACAAATTCCCCTGGCGGACAGAAAACCCTGGGCGGGGGACACATTTCCCTAGGGGATTCTGTCCCCCCGGACCGCTGTGCGGGGGGACAGAATTCCCTGTGACACCGGCACGTTATCTGATTCGAAGGTTCAAATCCCACTCCAGTAAATTTTTCTTTGTTCAACCCAAAATTGATAAAAAGAGAAGAAGACAAAATTAAGTCACTTTGACTGACAAAGAGGCCCTATTTACCCCTAGGTTCATTGACTCATTTGTTAAAGACCAGCTTGAACAAAAAATGCCAGTTTGCTGAAATACCTTTAAACAATTTTCAATCAATGAGGAAATTTGAGTTAATATGAGATGAAACAGATTTTAGTTGTAAAAAACCCCCCAAATGTTTTTAATATCCTTCTCTGGTGCTTTTCAGAAAGATTCGCAAAAAGCCCTGTTACGCCATCACTCATGTTACGTCACTAGTTGTATAGGCGCTTTGCTGCAACACGGAGGTATAACAAATCAACATCCCACAAATGACGTCAAAGTATTGTCATTATGACGCACGCCGTCAACGGCAGAAGTGGAGCTTTTTTTCAAAACCTTGAGGTTGGGGCATAATTTTCTGATCGATAATTACAAAAAACATACAAAAGTGTAAAAATATCAAATAAACCCCTCAGCCACATTATTCACAAGCCTCAAAGTGTGACGTCAGATGTTCAGCCTACAATTGATGTTGTTCATCAATAAAAATCAATTGAGTAACTCAAATAAGGCCGTCTCTGGATCCGGCTGGCTACGGCTGTTGCTAGGGGTGTTGCCAAGGGCCTCCAGTGCTTCAAATGCATCTTAAAGGTATCGTACATGTTTGGTAATGACTCAACACAAATATTAGCATAAAAACTTACTTGGTAACAAGCAACGGAGAGCTGTTGATAGTATAAAACATTGTAGGAAACGACTCCCTCTGAAGTAACGTAGTTTTTGAGAAAGAGGTAATTTCTCACTAAAATGATAAAAACTTCTTGCAAGAAGTTTTTATTCCTATCTGAAAGCACACAAATTTGTACAACGAGGGTGTTTTTTTCTTTTATCATTTTCTTGCAACTTCGATGACCAATTGAGCCCAAATTTTCACAGGCTTGTTATTTTATGCATATGTTGGGATACACTAAGTGAGAACACTGGTCTTTGACAATTACCAAACATGTTCAGTGCCTTTAATGTGGAAATCCAGCCACAGCCATAGCCGCTAATTCAGAAACAGTCTATGACGGTTTGTTACTTACCGCATATGGAGTCTTTTTGCCCGTGGTACGCCGCATCAAACAAATGGTCAGCAGTCTTCTCAAACTACTCCATCAAAAGACAACAATATCATCAAATCAGTTTCAGAATGTCAAGATTTTCAAATAAGAGTCAATCCGCAATATCAAGCATTTTTTTAATCCATAACAAAACCCCACCAAAAAACATTTTGTCAAAAAAGAAAGATCTTGAATTTTTTTTTTCAAAGACGTTGGCACGGTGTTCCAATTGGGATCCTTTGATGTTTTCAACTGAGAGTCTTTCAGGTATTAAAAGAAGTTATGTTACTGAAACAACAAAAGATCACTGTGAGATAATTAGCAGGACTTGTACGTTCTTACAAGAACAATCTACTACGATGTAGAGCAAAGAGCCAGTCCAAAAGCTTTATACCACGTACTGCATCTGTTTGGAACTCCTTGCCTGGTGCATGTTTTCCTCCATCCTACAATCTAGACTGTTTTAAGAGGAATGTCAATTCCTACCTTCAGCTCCCCCCGAGTAATTTTCATCTTATATTCTCTTCCGAAACCTACTCCGCGGCAGTAGAATAAAAAACAAGACAAGTTCTCAAAAGAACAAATCTACACAGCAAAGTAGATATATACACATCGTGTTACCACAAACTGAATAGACATTCTTGAATAAAAGTTACGTCTTACCGAGGCAAGCATCAGAACACTCTCTTTCATCTTAGCCAGACCGAAGCGAGTTATCCCAAGAACTTCACCCTGAAGGTACAGACAGATAGATAGATAGATGAATGGTTTATTTATTAAGTGGTGTTTGAAGCTTTGCATGGTGTTGAAAGTAAGAAGTAACTATAAATAGTAGTAAACTTGCGGATACAACCCATTCTCCTGAAGACGAGCAGAGTATACTGTTCGAAACGTCGAGACCAAACCGGCTCTTTTCAGAACAAACACTCCTCCAACCTCGTCCCCATGGTTTACTTTATTTCCAACCATGTTTACAATAGTAAACCCTGGGAGGGAAACTCCTTACTTGGACCCTGATTGGACAACGACTGGTGTACAAAAGTGTATTCAGTATTCACCATGTTCACAGCCAGACTATTCTAATTTGCATACGTATCCAAAAATTTTGGCAATGCAAATGATCCAATACCAGGGTGAGAGAGCGGTCAACCTCTTACACATCGTACTGCTCGACACACCCTGGGGACGAGGTTGACACTCCTCCCAAAAGAGATTTTACACATGGTTGTACCCGCAAGTTTACTATTTATAGTTACTTCTGGTTTATTTATTATTTCAAAATAAAAAAAGACATCACAATCAGTAGATTGAATTGAGTCTAAATTTACATTAATTCAATTAAAAATTCATCAGAAAATTACAAAAAAAACCCACCAATACAAAGCAAATAAGGAAATAGACTGAATACACTTATCAAAAAAGGGAGAAGGGGACATTAATGGTGATCAAAGGGAAAGACAGGACAATAAGGGGAGTAAAAATCCATGGAGCAATTAAAAGATCATTCTGAATGTGAAGGCAATTTGTAAGAAACAAGTCATACAAATTGGCACAGATGCATATCACCCTATCCTGCCTGATGGACTCATTCTTCATTCAAGCTAGGGCCCTTAAAATCACTAGAACTTACATTAAGTCAACCTGAAAATTTGAAAGGATTAGCCAGAATTGGTTAAATCTATTAGGTAAGGTATTGCACTCTGTTTGAATCTATTAGTTTTACACCTTACTTGAGGAACTAACAAAATAGGAGAGTTGCATAGAAATTTAGTACAAATCCTAACTACCAAGTGTCTTTGGCAAGAGAACCCTTCCACACCATCACGAATTCTCCCACTCCATGGGAACCAAAGATTATAGAGCGCCTATCTATTCTTGGAACGTGAAATACTCATGGGCGCCATTTCAGCAAGCCAAAATGTTATTTTATTTTACCATCATTGGCAAGATCCGATCTTTCTCTTTCCAATGATGGTAAGCTTCGGTATGGAGGGTGAACATAAACGAAACTACAGCTTTATTACAAATGGCGTTTGTGCTCAGGCTTGAATGCTTTTTTGTGTGTAAGCTTGGTCGACAAAAGTTGCCAATGGCAAGGAAAAGGGGGTATGAGTGCAGTCGACTAAAGTCGCCAATGGTAAGGAAAGGGTTAATAAAAATGCAGTTACATATGGGAGCCAGTGGAGAGCTGTCAGTACGGGAGTGATATGAGTTCTATGGGACAACAAAAGTGACAATACGACGCTGTCTAATATGACCCGACCAGCCAGGCTCCTAGTGGATGAAACCCATGCCTACATCCTTCCGGACTGTGAAGGGGGTAGCCCTGTTTCAACCCCAGGAGTAGGTGGAAACGTGCCCCTGGTGACAGTTGATAGGGTTGACAGCCCAAATCAGTTAAAGGTATTGTACACTTTTGGTAACAGCTCAAAATCAGTGTCCACATTTTGTGTGATTCAACATATGCATGAACAAACAAACCTGTGAAAGTTTGAGCCCAATTGGTCATCGAGATCACGAGAAAATAGTAAAAAGAGACCTTATGTGTTTTCTGTTTTTTCCAAATATCGCGCGTGATAAAAACTTTTGTTTTATTCATTTCTCAGAAACGATAGTATTTTAGGCAGAAATATTTTAAGGAACCCTTTCAATCATTACTTACTTTAAATCATGTAAGTTGTGTGTGAATCTGTGAACATTTGTGTTTTTCGATCTTACCAATAGTGTACAGGGCCTTTAAGTGTATCCATCACCTTGAAGTCGCTGTCCGGCCTTGTGATGTTAGGCGATTTCTCATTTAAAAAATAAATAAATAAATAAATCTAGTAGAAAATCACAACACTGAATTCGAGAGTTTGAGAGTTTGATTGGGTATCCGTACCTTGTAAGTCATGAGATCAGCGAGTAGCATCACATGTCGATGATCAATACTCATTCCGTGACTCACCATCGTATACTCAATCTGCTCAATAATTGTACGCCTGTAAAACAAACACAAAGATCATAAACAGGGTTCTCCCCAGGTTTTTTTTCAAAACTGTGGGGCATTCTGGACCCAAATTTTTGAAGTTTGGCCGAAGCACGCTGAAATGAAACAAGATCTTTGGAATGTTTTCTACTTGGTGTTTATCTTGGTTTTAAAAGCCCGACAGTGTGCAATCTGGAGCATTCTATTTGGTTTTTCTCTTGATGTGTTTTGTAAAATAAAACTTCTATTTTGTTTTGCATATCGGCCAAAATACAGGGGGTTTGGGTTGTCCTCCCACATCTAAAACTGAACTTTTCTTCTAGTTTCCTATTCACCCTGTTATTGGCACTATTTGTGCTGTTGGATGTGCATCATAATAAATATATATTAAATTGAAAAAATCATTAAGAATTTTGTCGATTTGGAACTCACCGGGCTGCTTCTATACCCAGCGCCTTCTCCATTTCATATGTGTTGTTGGACGTTGTGCGAGTTCCTTTCACACCTAAAATAAAACTTAACAAATTAGTTTTCAAAGGAGTGCATTAATAAGAATATTGACTCTTATATGGCGCATTTCAAAAGAATGATAATTGCGCTTCGAACATTATTACTCCTGGTCACTGAGCCATTTATTTCATTCCTGAAACCATCTCAGCTCCCTGAAGAGTATACAGCCTGTTCTGCCACGTCTGTAGCGCACTAAGCTAAATCAATCACAAGAACCATCTCTGCCCACACAGGTACCCATTTACCCCTGGGTGATGAGAAGCAATTATTGTTAAGTGTCTTGCTCAAGGACACAAGTGCCATGACCAGGATTCGAACCCACACCCTGATGACTTAGCCATCAGAATTTGAGTCCAATGTACTGATCTGCTCGGCCACGCCACGCCAAATCTTCTCACAAAGTGGGACCGAACCTGGGACATGAAAACGAATGTTTAAGTGCCTCACCCCTTGTTGCTACCACTGCTTGTAGATTGTCGCCCTCTACCAGCAGTTTGTAGAGCGTTTTACTGTCCTTTTCATCTACGTGTATTACAGCACGAGAAACACTTGATATACCCTGGGAAAATATAAAGACATGTTTGTAACAAGCTGGGGATTGGGATGGCATGCAATGAAGCACATTTGGGAAGAAAAGAAAGTCGTTCTGGAAAAATGTTGAGAAAGGTTTGGGGGTTTTGCAATAGACAGTAAAAAGTTCAAGCGTAATGAAATATTTTGGAAATATCAGGTTCCCATGTACATTGCTTTAAAGACACTGAAAACGTTTGGTAATTGTCAAAGACCAGTGTTCTCACTTGGTGTATCCCAACATATGCATAAAATAACAAACCTGTGAAAATTTGGGCTCAATTGGTCATCGTTGCAAGAAAATGATGAAAGAAAAAACACCCTTGTTGTACAAATTTGTGTGCTTTCAAATAGGAATAAAAACTTCTTGCAAGAAGTTTTTATTATTTTAGTGAGAAATCACCTCTTTCTCAAAAACTACGTTACTTCAGAGGGAGTCGTTTCCTACAATGTTTTATACTATCAACAGCTCTCCGTTGCTTGTTACCAAGTCAGTTTTTATGCTAATATTTGTTTTGAGTCATTACCAAACGTGTACGATACCTTTAGAATGGGAAGGAAAATTTGAGAGTTTAACATGACTTTTTATAGGACGGACACTAACCCTCCTACTCTTGGTAACATTTTCCAGTGAGCTGACCAACCATTTGACACCATTCAATTACGTGGGTTGTGTATGGTGCAACAACTGTGCACTGAGATACGTAAGCATTACATACAAAGTGTACACCTGAGAACAACAGAGGTCCACATAATGTGTGGACTTTAAACACTATAGTCCACATAGTGTTTTTTACAATGTTGAAGAATAAGATTTTCCTTAAAGGTATCGTACACGTTTGGTAATGACTCAAAACAAATATTAGCATAAAAACTTACTTGGTAACAAGCAACGGAGAGCTGTTGATAGTATAAAACATTGTAGGAAACGACTCCCTCTGAAGTAACGTAGTTTTTGAGAAAGAGGTAATTTCTCACTAAAATAATAAAAACTTCTTGCAAGAAGTTTTTATTCCTATCTGAAAGCACACAAATTTGTACAGCAAGGGTGTTTTTTCTTTCATCATTTTCTTGCAACTTCGATGACCAGTTGAGCCCAAATTTCCACAGGGTTGTTATTTTATGCATATGTTGGGATACACCAAGTGAGAACACTGGTCTTTGACAATTTCCAGTGCCTTTAAGTGTCGTAACAACGGAATGTCCACAAAGTGACGCAACACAGAGCTGTTTGTGCACATGTGTGTACTGTACAGATGCATTCACCACAAGATATCATATTGCAGGCCGGCATAGTTTATCTATCCTTTAAAACAACATTAGATGATATTGAATGGTCAGACAGTAGGAGGGTTGACTGTGTTCTGTGTGGATGCATTCACCACATGATATTATATTGCAGGCACGCATAGTTTGTCTATCATTTACAACCAAAGTGGATGATATTGAATGGTCAGACATTAGGAGGGTTGACAGTGTACTGTGTGGATGCATTCACCTCATGATAACATATTGCAGGTCGGCATAGTTTATCTATCATTTACAACCACAGTAGATGATATTGAATGGTCAGACAGTAGGAGGGTTGACTGTGTACTGTGTAGATGCATTCACCACATGATATCATATTGCAGGCTGGCACAGTGCAACTACCATTCACAACCACAGTGGATGATATTGAATGGTCAGACAGTAGGAGGGTTGACTGTGTACTTTGTAGATACATTCACCACATGATATCATATTGCAGGCTGGCGTGGTTTATCTATCATTCAAAACCACAGCAGATGACATTGAATGGTCAGACAGTAGGAGGGTTAATTTACTTTTCCAATGATTTACTTTCCCTCTGATAAATAAGTTCCAGATATCTTACCTGAATGATGACATCCGTTAGATTGTTCTTCAGGAACTGTAAAGCATAGTACATTGAGCTCTTACTTGTCTCCTGTGGAGTTACTGTCAGCATACAGGGTGATACCACGTGTACGCTCTGAAATAAACACCAAGATCAACAGGTAAAGTCACAATCTACGCTGGGGCCACAGTGGCTATGACGTCAGTGCCCTTTCAAATATTAATAATAGTACAAAGCAATGATACAACATTTTAAAAGCGTCATTTATCTATGACCAAACATATGCCAATGCGCTGGAAAAAAGACAATTTAAGAAAAGCAGATTACAAGAATCAAAGTATACAGGGGATGTAATTAAGACGCATTAAAGGTATCGTACACGTTTGGTAATGACTCAAAACAAATATTAGCATAAAAACTTAGTTGGTAACAAGCAACGAAGAGCTGTTGATAGTATAAAACATTGTAGTAAACGACTCCCTCTGAAGTAACGTAGTTTTTGAGAAAGAGGTAATTTCTCACTAAAATAATAAAAACTTCTTGCAAGAAGTTTTTATTCCTATCTGAAAGCACACAAATTTGTACAACAAGGGTGTTTTTTCTTTCATCATTTTCTTGCAACTTCGATGACCAATTGAGCCCAAATTTTCACAGGCTTGTTATTTTATACATATGTTGGGATACACCAAGTGAGAACACTGGTCTTTGACAATTACCAAACGTGTTCAGTGCCTTTAAGCAGCGCTATGAAATTGGCCCATCGTTCTTAATAATAAACTTATCAACACTTTGATTCCCTACTTCATGATTTATTTTCCCCTTGTATTCTCTTTGAATCTTACCTGTGGTTTGACCTTGAGTCTGGATGCACAGATGGACATGCTGACAGAGTCAATATTTACTTCAAGCTGTCCACAAAGATATAACAATTAATCTAAAAACATAATTAAACACTTTGCCTAGCCTTTTGAGGAGATCTGGGTCCAAATTCGTGCACTTGGCAAAGCCAAACAAATTTTTTGTCATCATCCGACCGATCGTCATTTGCGTCGCGACCAATTTTTAATTTTTTGTTTCAATTTGTTTTCAAATTTGTTTACGAAATTGAAAATTCCTGAAAATGGTTCTCATGCCTGTGTTCCTCCTTTTCTAGAGCCAGAACCTCTCAGATGTTATAATTCAGGAGGTTTACAGACTCTGTGCATCATCAGAAACAGAAATCAACAGGTTTGGACACAATATGGGCTATTTCTTTCTTCCTTTGGTGATTGCTTTATTTCTTTCAAGATAATTTTATGGCTTTAGGAGATTTTTATAAAAATCCTGAAATCAGGAAAAAATCCACACGCCTGAAATATATTTACCTTTAGTAGATTAATTCGATCAAGGTCTAACTTAATGAGAATGAAACAGTCATCTGGCAGGTACACCTCTTCAATAAACTCAGACACCTGACAATAAAAACACAGTAGCGATCATAAAAACAGTTAATATGGAACAGTTAAAAAATTTAGTGGGATTTAACTTCAGACCCGATGGCGGGACGTGGCCGAGTAGTTTAGTGCATCGGACTTAAGTTCTGATGGCTGAGTCATCAGGGTGTCGGTTCGAATCCTGGTCATGACACTTGTGTCCTTGAGCAAGAGGGCAGAGATGGTTCTTGTGATTGATTTAGTTTAGTGCACTACTTACTTGGCAGCACAGGCTGTATACTCCCCAGGGAGCTGAGGTGGTTTAAGGAATGAAATAAATGGCCCAGTGACCAGGGGTAATAATGTTCGAAGCGCAATGATCATTCTTTGGAATTGCGCTATATAAGAGTCAATTTTATTATTATTATTTAACGTTTTGTTTTCGCAAGGGCAAGGGCACCAGGGTGTTTTCTCCAAACTGTTTTACGTTTCTAATCAACAGGGGCTTCAGACCAAATCATTTTTCAGGATGCTTACCACCTTTACCATCTTTGAAACCAAAGTATTTCCCAACATTTTCTACAAGAAGAACTGCATCAAGTATGAAACTATAGGGTGGCTGTGGGGTTAAAATTCCCGGGGGAATTGTCTGGGTTTTTTCTTCTTCCTAGGAATTGGTTCTTTAGGTGTGAAAAGGTCTTCAGGTCATCACATAATAAGGTGTAGAATGAAAAATTTAAAGATGGAGAACATTTCTGTAGAGTCATTGGAAAGTGGTCAGCCCTCTACCTAAAAAAGGATAAGCATTCAAGAAAATGCTACAGAAAAATCCACACGGCGATGTCTAATTTATAACATGATCCCCTGCACTTGAGTTGATTTTAATCCTCAATCAATAGCACAACATACATTTAGCACAATCAAGTTGCTTAAAGGCACTGTACACATTTTGTAATTACTCAAAATATATATTAACATAAAAACTGACTTGGTAACGAGCAACGGAGAGCTGTTGATAGTATAAAACATTGTGAGAAACGACTCCCTCTGAACATGCTGAAGTAACGTAGTTTTTGAGAAAGAGGTAATTTCTGACTAAAATAATCAAAGACTTCTTGCAAGAAGTTTTTATTCCTATCTGAAAGCACACAAATTTGTACAACAAGGGTGTTTTTTCTTTCATCATTTTCTTGCAACTTCGATGACCAATTGAGCCCAAATTTTCACAGGCTTGTTATTTTATGCATATGTTGGGATACACCAAGTGAGAACACTGGTCTTTGACAATTTCCAAACGTGTTCAGTGCCTTTAAATGTTAAGGGCAAAAGGTCAACACGAGGCTGGCTACATACACACAAGTTTACAATACCCGATTAAACTAGCCTTCAAAATAACAATATTACTCTGATAAAAAGATGATTTAAACACAAAACAACACTCACAGAGAGCTTTAGGACATTATCCCTTCAGAGCAAACAGTATTCGGAGCATGGCTAGAGCCAAGCTCCATTCAAAATAAAGAGAAATACTCACAAAATAAATGTGCTCTCTCTTGCTCAAAGCTAAAATGTAAAAGATATTGAGTCCAAAGGTTGCGGACCCAAACTGAACTTTTAATTGAAAATAAGCTAAATGAAAGGCATTTCATTTCATTTAATTTATTATAGGATTTGAGGCATTGCATGGTGAGGTATCAATATATGTTTGGTTTGCGGTAACACCATGTGTTTATCTACTTGCTAGGTAGATTTTGTTCTTTGAGAACTTGTCTTGCTTATTATTCTACTGCCGCAGAGTAGAATATTCAGAATTCGGGGGACTTCTCAGTTCTTAAATCTACTTGCTAGGTAAATTTTGTTCTATGAGAACTTGTCTTGCTTATTATTCTACTGCCGCAGAGTAGAATATTCGGAATTCGGGAGACTTCTCAGTTCTGAAAAGAACTGTCCTTCTTATTAACTACTACCTGGGCGGGAGGTAGGAAATCGGGCGGGACAACTACTTTCGCTATGTGGATCGGGGGGACTTCTCGTTAATAACTACACTGCCGCGGAGTGAGTCTAAATAGGTCTCAACGTTTCAACTAGCTTGCTCTATTTAATTTATTCTGGCTGTGAAGCCAAGGACTCTCAGAAAAGCGAACTTAATCACTGTACTAGCCAAGAACTCCTTGGAGAGAAGACAAGGAAGGAAGTTTTTCAGTTTTAGATGTGGGAGGAAAACCCCAGAGAATTATACCAGGGGAAAACCCACGCGGTCAGGTAGGGACTGAAAACCCAATCCACATAGTGCCCCCGGGTTGATTGAAACCAGGGTCCTAGAGGTGGAAGGCGAGGAAAGATACCACTACCCCAACCCGCCTGCCACTTGAACACTGAGGGCGCACTTTGGTTCCCTACATTTCTTTCATCACAAAAATTCAATGCAATATTTCCGACACAAGTTTGGGACAGGATTCGTACCCCTGCTCACATAGAAGTCACCACTTTTTTCTTACCTCTCCAAGTCTAGTCTTCTCCATTCGTCCCTTGACCAGCCTAGCAAAGTCTGCATTGTCTTCCACATCAAGCAGGGCTGTGATGATCGGGGTGCTGATGTTCTTGGACGCGTTGATGATCTCTTTGATGCGGGGGACACCCAAGGTGATATGTGAAATCGTGGTTAAGGAAAAAATGTACCAAGGTTTGTAATTTGTTTCCGACCAAAGCCTCTCTGGAAGGAAATCAAGAAAAAAAAGGGCTGCAGCAGACTCATGGAAAATGGTTCCCTCTTTCCTGAGAAGATATTCTCTTGGGTTAAACGTACCGTTGCTCGTACGGTTACACTCCTATGTTCCGACACCCCTATCAAACGGCCTTGAATTTGGCCTTTTGACTGACGAAAAAATTCCTCCTTGGAATGTAAAGACCCATAAGTTGTTTAAATCCAATGACATCATGTTTCAAATATCGCTCTGAAAAAGTCAGGAATGAACCAAAACATCCCCGAACAAAAATGTAAAGACTCATTTTTCTCAGAATGATGTCATCAGATGTTTTGGATGTTGACAAATTTTGCACTGGAAGGGTATCAAATACAATGGCAATTTAAACCATTTGTGAATGTAAGGTTAGAGACTTGTAATTTTCTTCCCATTCACATGAGGACTCTATCTATTGGAAAATGAGTACATCACAAAATTGAATATGACATTTCCCTTCCTCTTTAAGAACAAGATAAAAAAAAGATGTCTTGTGTTAAAAATGGCAAAGGTTTCAATTTAAAATTGTAAGATGCTTGTAAATGTTTCAGAAAAAGAAATTGTTTTAGTAAAAAGATATTCATGGAGGCGACTCCGGCAAAGTGAAACGTCTTGAGGGTCATCTGAGTGCCCGGTTCCCCGATGCTCTGGGCACCAATCGCACCTACCGCTGTGCCTGGCTCAATACGTGCCCTCATATGCTTTGATCTGCACATGCTCAGAAACTCTCTCACCTGGGTCCGTGTGACTCGCTCGAGCTGGTACAAAACTGCAACGATCAAAGGCCATGAGATTGAAGGTACAACTTGAAAACTTTTTATCATACAAAAGGATAAACATGGCATTGTAAGTAGGATTTGAAACTTTAATAAAAATAATATTAATAGTGAACATTTAAAACGCGCCATGTCTGTCAGACTTGACACTCCTGGCGCTCAGTATTTTTCCTACAAGGTAAGTGAAGTTACGTGTTGAAGTATAAGACCTATTCCTTTGCATAGCACCACGTAATGGTTTACAAGGTGCTGTGGCGCAATATGCAGCCAATCAAACCAGGAACACCGGGGCGAACCCCTTCTCTTAACGATAAGTGCACTGGGTTCTTTTACGTGCATTACACAACACACGGGACCTACGGCTTAACGTCCCATCCGAAGGACGAAGCATGTGGTTAAGTATCTTGCTTAAGGACACAAGTGTCACGACTGGGATTCGAACCCACACTCTACTGATCAGAAACACCAGAGCTTGAGTTCGGTGTTCTTATCCGCTCGGCCACGACACGCCACACTTTGCATGGTGGAGAAGGTTTGTGGTAACACCATGGCTCTGAAAAGAACCGGTGCACCACCACGGTGGTTTTAACTCAACATTCGATCAGTACTCTCTGATCATCTTCAAGAGAGATTTCATGTACGTGGTGTTACCGCAAAATGTACTAGAAAGGCACTGTAAACATAAGGTTTTCTTTGAATATGAATCCCGCTCTGAAAAAAACTGAATTTTTGGGCATTTACCATAAATGCATCACAGCCATGAAAAGGTCAACAATTGACCCCAGGGACCAATTTCAGATTTTCATGTCACCAAGCAGAGCATTTTTTTTTTATAAATACAAAAATTTCACTTTAAAAAATTGGGTCAAAGTTAAGGGTTTTGCCCGAGTCTTTCACAAATTACAAAATATATACTATATTTCTGGTTTAATATTATTATTACATTATGAAATTAAAAAAACAGATGGCCCAAAGGCCCAAATCGCTTCAATGTACACAAGGTAAAAAACAAATTGCAATAGAATATTAAAAACATTACAAATAACCAAGAGCCGGGTGGCAATTGATCTGCAATACACAGCAAACTGAAAAAAGTTAAGAAAAGACAGTTAAATGTAATATTTGTATAACTCCACCCTTCCCATTTAAAAGAAACAATCAAACAAAAAAATTGACTAAGCTTTTTACCATTTCTCTCTGTTTGTACTTCACTCAGTCCACACATACTCCGACACTTCTGAATGTTCACACAAACTTTGTCAATGTAATTCCTGTAAACCAAATAAACAATCAACATTAAACAAAATCTGTCATAACAAAAACAGGAAAGACTTTTTGATCCTCCTCTTCATCAGGTAGAGTTTTCTCCTAGGGGTGGTCTGCAAGAAACCTCTCTCATGACAAGGCCAGTCTATTCCATGAATCCTAGCCCCTTATAATGTGTTCTGGCCACAAGCCTAGCTCTGTAGGTTCTGGCTAGGAGCCTAGCTCTGAAGGTTCTGGCCACAAGCCTAGCTCTGAAGCTTCTGGCTCGGAGCCTAGCTCTGAAGGTTCTGGCTAGGAACCTAGCTCCAAAGGTTCTGGCTAGGAGCCTAGCTCTGAAGGTTCTGGCTAGGAGCCTAGCTTTGAAGGTTCTGGCTAGGTGCCTAGCGCTGAAGGTTCTGGCTAGGAGCCTAGCTCTGAACGTTCTGCCCTTCCACTTTTTCTCCTTTAATTTGAAACATTTCTAAATACTTACTTGAGTTCTTGTCTGAATTCCGGACTGCACATCTGAAACTCTTTGGAGTTAATGGTTTCATACGCTTGAGATTGTATTGCCTCACTACTCATTGTAAACTTGCCACGGTCCGAGAACTTACTCTGTGTCAAATATTGGAAAAATTACAAGTTTAGGTCTCACCTTCCTCGTATACACAACTTCCCTCATGCAACACCTTTCCCCTCTTTACCCTGATGGCATGTCGTGGCCAAGCAATCAAATGCACCGGACTCAAACTCTGGTGTGTATGATCAGCAGAGTCCGATTCTTGACACTTGTGACCTTAAACAAGACACTTAACGATTATTGCTTCATCCTTCGGATGGGATGTAAAGCCATAGGTTCCCTGTGTTGTGTAATGCACGTAAAAGGACCCAGTTTCACTTATAACTTAGAGAAGTGGTTTGCCCGATTTCCCGCAGTGGCTTACCCTGATGTGATGTAGCACCCTTTTGAAATCAGCCGCTTTATCTTTAGCTTCCATGATTGCTGGTCCACCCCTTGCCCTTTTCATCCTTCCCTCATGCCCCACCCCTCCCCTCCCTTACCCTGATGTGGTGTAGCACCCTATTGAAATCAGCCATTTTATCTTTAGCTTCCATGATTGCTGGTCCACCCCTTGCCCTTTTCATCCCTCCCTCATGCCCCACCCCTCCCCTCCCTTACCCTGATGTGATGTAGCACCCTATCAAAGTCAGCCGGCTTGTCTTTAGCTTCCATCATGGCTGGATCCAGTCCATCAGCTCCATACACAAACTGAATGATGTCACTCATTGAGTTACGCACAGTCGAGTCATAATGGGAACACAGATCTTCCAAAGACTGTCAACAAAATTGAAAAAATTTAATTTTGGCAAAAATAAAAATGCAGGCAAGAACAGAGGTATTGACTGTTTAGTCTCTTTTCAAAGGGCTCAATAGATGGCAGTATTTAGCAGTTAGTCTCAATACAAAAGGCTCAACAGGTGGCATTATTTATCAAATAGTCTCTACAAAAGACTCGAAAGGTGGCAGATTTTAACAGTTTCAGGCTCAATAGGTGGCAGTATTTATCAGGTAGTCTCAATACAAAAGGCTCAATAGATGGCAGTATTTATCAGTTTCAGAAGGCTCAATTGGTGGCAGTATTTAGCGGTTTTTATTTATCAATTAGTCTCAGTTAGTCTTAATAAAAAAGGCTCAATAGGTGGCAGTGTTTATCAGTTTTAAAAGGCTCAATAGGTGTCAGTATTTATCAATTAGTCTCAATACAAAAGGCTCAATCGGTGGCAGTATTTATCAGTTTCAAAAGGCTCAATAGGTGGCAGTATTTATCAGTTAGTCTCATTAAAAAAAGCTCAGTAGGTGGCAGTATTTATCAGTTAGTCTCAATTCAAAAGGCTCAATAGGTGGCAGTATTTATAAGTTAATAGCAGAGCTGTGTATTGAGAGAGTTGCGACATGGAGGGACCAGCTTTCTCCGGTCACGTGGTTGCTGGACGCCATTTTGTTCCGAAATGCAGTACAACCCAATGGGCAGACTAGTCTGGCACCCTGTATTTGCCAATGCATTTTTTGGAGACAAAATGGCTTCTAACCGCAAGTTGTCGCAACTTTCTCAATATACGGCTCTGGTTAATAGTCTCAATACAGAAGGCTCAGTAGGTGGCGGTATTTATCAGTTAGTCTCAATACAGAAGGCTCAATAGGTGGCAGTATTTACCTTGACTAGTCTTCTCTGCATGTAGCCAGTCTCGGCAGTCTTAACGGCAGTATCCACCAGACCTGAGTCAAAACACCAATTTAAATCATGAATTCTTATCCAAAAGTCCATTTTGCAAAATTTAACAGCAATGCAGAAGCAACACTGCAATGCTTAATTCAGCAGATAATTCCATACTTATTTCATGGTTTAGCATGGAAAATTTCCACTTAAAGGCATCGTACACGTTTGGTAATTGTCAAAGACCAGTGTTCTCACTTGGTGTATCCCAACATATGCATAAAATAACAAGCCTGTGAAAATTTGGGCTCAATTGGGCATCGAAGTTGCAAGAAAATGATGAAAGAAAAAACACCCTGTTGTACAAATTTGTGTGCTTTCAGACAGGAATAAAAACTTCTCGCAAGAAGTTATTATTATTTTAGTGAGAAATTACCTCTTTCTCAGAAACTACGTTACTTCAGAGGGAGTCGTTGTTCACAATGTTTTATTCTATCAACAGCTCTCTGTTGCTCGTTACCAAGTCAGTTTTTATTCTTATATATATTTTGAGTAATTACCAAACGTGTACAGTGCCTTTAAGCTCGACACTTGTTTCTTGACAAAACTAGCACTGACATTTGATGCCGACATTGATGCAGAATTTGTACAGTAGCCCTTCATCTTATGCCCACCATCTTTATCAAGTGCCCTATGTTCAACAGCAGAATGAATACGGATGCTCATGTTTTGTGTTTAAATCATCTTTTTTAACAAAGAAATTTTGTAATTTTGAGGGCTTGTATCGATCGGTATACTAAATCGTAAACTTGTAATTGATATATGTAGCCAGCCTCGTGTTGACCTTTTGCCCTTCACATAATAATGATAAATATAATATTCAAATTGAACTTGCACTGTTCTGTACTCACCTTCTCTTCCACCCATGGTGTGAAAGAAAAATTCAGTTGGTGTCAGACCAGTGTAGAAGCTATTCTTGACGAAACCTTTAGCTGCCGGGATTTTAGCTGAAAAGATAATTCAAACACACAGTTGGTGGCAGAAAGCGTACAAGAATTTCAAGCATGCACACTTTTCTGAGTACAACAATTTTCAACCAGGAAGTCTGCAGCAACGTGGGTCCAATTTCATGGTTCTGCTAACCGCCGAGTTCTGAGCTTGCGATCACCATTCTTCGCATACAGTGCAAGCGCCCAATTTCAGCGCTACCTGTCTATAAAGCAAATAATAATAAAAATAATGCAGTTCTTATATAGCGCTTTATACTCCCGATGGGAGTCTCAAAGCGCTCAGTATCTTTCCTACAAGGTAAGTGGAGTTACATGTTGAAGTATGAGACCTATTAGTTTGCATAGCACCATGTAATGGTTTGCCTAGTAACGTGAAGTACGCATGCGCACAAGCAAAATAATTCCATGCCAACCTGTGAAATAAGGTGTAAAGGTGGCCAGACAAAAATCAGCAACAAAGAGCTATGACAGAAAGCACATGTAGAGCCTATTCTGCGCTTGTGATCACCATTCTTCGCCCACAGGGCAAGCGCCGAATTTTCAGCACTAGCTGTCTATAAAGCGAAGAATGCCTAGTAACGTGGAGTGCACATGCGCACAAGCAAAAGAATTCCATGCCAACCTGTGAAATAAGGTGTAAAGGTGGCCAGACAAAATCAGCAACAAAGTGCTGTGGCAAAAAGCACATGTAGAGTGATCAAATTCAGAGAAGGATGTGGGGATGGATTGGGCGCACTCTAAGAAAACCACCTTCCAGCATTACCGCGAAGCCCTGACCTGGAATCCTCAGGGGAAAAAGAAAGAGACGGAGACCACAGAACAGCTGGAGAAGAGATACTGAGGAGGAACTGAGGAGACTGGGGTCCAACTGGTCAGAGATGGCGAAGATGGCTAAGAGTCAGCTCCGCTGGAGGAGTGTCGTCAATAGCCTTCTGTTCCTAAACGGGCGATGGGCCTACGTAAGTAAGTAACCTGTGTGAAATAGAGTCAGGTCCGGTGGAGGAGTGTCGTCAATAGCCTTCTGCTCCTAAAGGGGCGATGGGCCTACGTCACTAAGTAACCTGTGAAACACGCTTGACGTAAGTGCGTAATTCCCTGTTTCCGTAAGCACTGATTCTTTGCTTATGGTAGGCAGAGCCATGAAATTCGGCCCAGGACTTTGAGTCTGATGCGCTAAACCGCTCAGCCATTGCATACATCTGCTTCCCGTGTCCTTCCCGTGTCTCTACATGAACATAAAATTTGCCTTAGGTTTGGCTCATTACAAGATCGACATCTGAAACCAAGACGCTCCAGAGTCGTTCCGAACGACTGCAACAGACGATCTTTCGACTTCCAGCGCATCCAGTGGCTTCTAACTGTTTCAGACGTTGAACATTTCATGTACTTAATTCAATAATTTGGTTTGGTGCGACTCCTGAGTACCTGTCTGAACCGGGTGTTAGACATTTAGTTGGACTGGCATAGGCGAGAAGAAGGTGTAGGTCGAAAAACAAAATAATTCTCTATATCCTTGACACATCAGTAAGATTCTAAATGCTCATGTTGGATGAAATACTTACAATGGCGTTTAAAATGAGGTAGAGCCCGGTCTTCAAATCCGTTGGGAATACGATGACCGCTGATGGCCTGTTGACCAACACAAGCAATCATCTGTGAAATGTTGATGAACGACCCTGAAACAAAAATAATAATAAATAAATAAAAAAATCATTTAGGAACCTTAAAAGCAGTCTGCGTTTTTTGTTTGTAACTTGTATTGATTTAAAGGTAGGGTCATTGTTGGTTTTTGTCAACGTATTGCTGATTTATTATCAAGAAGGATACAATAAAAGTCACATGTAAAAGTTTCAGCTGAATACAGTGACCGCTTGTGGAGAAAACAGCCAAAAACATGTCACTGTATTTTCACAAAAACGTTGAATCCATCCATGTTTTTAGCGAGGTGACAGCGGATACCAACCGCATTTCTGCCCGCAGCATTCATGCATGAATCGTTTCTCAGACTCAAATGTTTTTATTGATTTTTAATCAACGGGGGTATTTGACACAAAATAATTTTGCAGGATGCTTACTACCATTACCATCTTTATAACAAGTAAGCTTTGGGATAGATATTACACATTTTTTTCAGGTTCATTACCAAAATATAACCCTACCATTAATCATCTTAGTCTTGGCTACATTTTTTGTTGACCAACAATTTGAAATCATTCAACTGTATGGGTTGTGTATGGTGGCACAACTGTGCACAGAACTAACTATGCACTGAGCGGATGCATTCACCACATGATGTTATATTGCAGGCTGGTATAGTTTATCATTCAAAACCACAGTGGATGATACTGATAGGTCACACAGTAGGAGGGTTGACTGTGTACTGTGTAGATACATTCACCACTTGGTATCATATTGCAAGCTGGCATAGTTTATCTATCATTCAAAATCACAGTGGATGATATTGAATGGTCAGACAGTAGGAGGGTTGACTGTGTACTGTGTAGATACATTCACCACATGGTATCATATTGCAGGCTGGCATAGTTTATCTATCATTCAAAACCACAGTGGATGATACTGATAGGTCACACAGTAGGAGGGTTGACTGTGTACTGTGTAGATACATTCACCACTTGGTATCATATTGCAAGCTGGCATAGTTTATCTATCATTCAAAACCACAGTGGATGATATTGAATGGTCAGACAGTAGGAGGGTTGACTGTGTACTGTGTAGATACATTCACCACTTGGTATCATATTGCAAGCTGGCATAGTTTATCTATCATTCAAAACCACAGTGGACGATATTGAATGGTCGTACAGTAGGAGGGTTGACTGTGTACTGTGTGGATGCATTCACCACATATCATATTGTAGGCTAGCATAGTTTATCTTTCATTTAAAACCACAGTGGATGACATTGAATGGTCAGACAGTAGGATATTAAGTTGTACAAATAATACCATACTTGCTTTAACAGAATAATTAAGCATAAGAAAGAAAAGACAGATGTAGCAGAAAAGTTAATTTGTAAACGCTTTAAATTAAATAATTTTGCTGAATTGTTCAACAAGTCCATACATTCAAGTCAACTATGAACCCTTCTAAAATGACGTCACTAATCTATCGCTTGACATGCTGGAGAACTTAAGCACGCTTCTCACGTACAGACTCTACCAGAACTGTGTGCAACGAAACGTAATGCTGGATAAGCATGGGTGGCGTAGTGCTTAAAGCGCTCGTCTCTAACCAATAGTGACCCAGGTTCGATTCCATGCTAGGGCCATATGTGAGTAGAGTTGTGTGTTGGTTCTCTCCTATGCCATGAGGGGTTTTTCTCCGGGCCCTCCGGTTTTCCTCCCTCCGGAAAAAATCAAACACGTTCGATCTCTGGCTTTGCTCTGTGTTGATATATGTGGCTGGCTGCCAAAGGTGCTCTTGCATGCCAGCAGCTCGAACACGTCTTAGTCGCGTTCTTCGCAATTCAGTTTCTCAGCTGCAAGTAAGGATGATTAGCCTCCCAAACTATTATTATTATTATAGCACTATGCATACGTATCGCATGGCAGACCTCCTGCATTGCTACAGAATTGTGACATCAGTTAAAAAGGTTCAAAGTAATTTGTTGTTACCTTTGGATCCACAGACAGCCATGGTGAGTGGACTGTTGCTTTTATGGAGTTCTTGTAAGCAAGCATTTCCGGCGTGGTCTCGAATCACAGATAGTTCCTTTAAAATCATCGCCTGTCAGATTGAGACAAATATTTGAAGTTTAATGGAGTTAACTGGTACCCGGTCTGCGACGGTGGTCATGAAAGACAGATAATTAGATAACTTGCCTAGATAGCAAAATATCAACCAATAGTTGCATGGGCTAGCTTGATGGTCTAGTGGTAAGACATCTGCTCTAGCAATGCAAAGGTTGGGGTTCGAATCCCACAGGAGTGATTTGCCTGTGAATTTTTTTCACAGAGCTCGGGAAAGTACTGAGTATACAGTACTCAATACACATCAGTGTAAGGGTAAAAACAAATTTAAGCCTGATGCAAAATTAACATCTATTAAATCGTTGCGGTACCCGCTGCTAACACATAGGATTCGAGCAGCCTCTAGCCACTGGGCTGGCTCGGTGGTCTAGTGGTATATATAAATACTTAATAGCGCTGAGGCGCCGGGTTACTTCTAAGCCTGACAATCATTTGGGTGCATTTGGTAGATCGTAATTGCAATTTTTTTTTTCAATTTGCTGTCCTACTTTGTTCAATTTCTGGACCTTCGCTGAGCTCACAGTGAGAACAATAAAAATACGCATGCGCAATGTGATGAACCGGAACCAGCAGTCGTAAGGGTCGATGATGCTTGACCCAGTAATCAACATCGTGGCTCAGTTTAGTCTGCTGGACAAGACTAACTTTATCATGTGAACGCAAGCCCAGTTTGGATTAAGTCATGTTTATATTGTGGACCCCCCTTGTGCTCGGATTAAGGGTCAATTTAACTCCTTGTCTGAACATACTTAAGGCCTTTTCACACTACAAAAAATCTCTGTGTTGGACACTGGTCCGACACGTGTTAACTAGTGAACCCTTTTCACACTGCAACATTTCAACACGGCACTGAACCGTGTAGAGCACTTACCCCGTGTCGAAACTAACCCAGCTCGGTAGTAGGGTTGAGAGCTCCCACTCCGTGTTGAGAAGTCTGACAAGTGTCAAAAGCCGTAGTGTGAAATGCTTCTGGGTTAACTCCGATCCGTGTAAAGCTACTAGCTGGTACCGCGCTGCGTGCACTGTAGTTGTTAAGCAACGAACAAACAAATAACCTTTGACCCACCACATCGCATCATCCATTCATCACCTGTCCAGAAGTCGCACGTTATTTACAGTTTCATAACTGCCTTCGACGATGTACCATCGTTCTTCGACGAGAGGGCTCTACAAGGGCCATTTTCTTCCGAAACATACCCAAATACATGAACATCACGAACATCTGATAAACTTCTCTGGGCGCAGCCATGTTGGAGAGTTTTGACAGACGGTAACCACGGTAAATCGCGCAATGCAGTATGGGATTTTCTGATTTACCTGTGTAAGATCCGGACGTTTGTGGTAAGTGTGAAACGATCCCACACAACACGGGTCGAAACACTACATGCGTAGCACAAAGGCGGGTGTCGCGTTGTGTAGTGTGAAAAGGGAGAAGACTTAAACCGTGTTGAAATTTTACGAAGTCGACACGGAGTGGATCCGTGTAGATTTCGACACGGATCAGATGTTCATAGTGTGAAAAGGCCTCTAGTGTCCCATTCTGGTCATCCTAAGGATTATCAGGGAATTAAAGCAGCTCTGGGTGCCCATTGTCAAGCCAGAAGTCTTAGCAGTTTATGAGGGGATTTTAACTGGGAGTAAAATGCTCCCTTTGTTTGGTTTTGCTCTGCCTGGCAGCATGAATATTGTCCTTGCTGTCTGCACTGACCTGTAGATAATGAGCTCATAATAGAGAGTGTAAGTGTCTGGCAGTTAGCCCACTGGAACCAGCGCTTACCAGGGCCCAATTTCATGGAGCTGCTAAGCACAAAAATTTGCTTAGCATGAAATTTCTTCCTTGATAAAAACAGGATTACCAACCAAATTTCCATGTGTTGCATATTGCTTGTTACTGGTATTCAGCTGTTGTTTGCTTATCCTGAAAATCACGTGGAAATTTGGTTGGTAATCCTGTTTTTATCAAGGAAGAAATTTCATGCTAAGCAAATTGTTGTTCTTAGCATCTCAATGAAATTGGGCCCAGGTGGTTGGGAAGGGAGTGGCCCTTAACTTACCTCTAGAGTTTCTTCAGCCGTGCAGCCTGCTTGAGTCTGCAATTTCCCAGTCTCCAAGTTACTGATATACTCATCACACATGGAGTACCTGGAGCATAAACATCAACCAACAACAACAGTAAACAAATTGTTTACTTTACAGGCGGTCTTCATGACTGTTGGCTTTGAGTTTGTTTTCCCCCCCTTTTTTTTTTCATTTTTATAATTTTACTGTCGGCTTCGTTTAACCTTTCAGGCAATTTTGGAAACAGATCTTAAAATTGTTTTACGATTAAACGATCAGACGTCCCAACCCTAATTCCCACTAAAAGAAATTCCATATTTAACTTCCTGCAAATGTTTTTTTTTCTTCAACATTTTGAAGACAAGAAGATTCAGAGTGAAGTAAAAACCATAGAAGCAGGCATGATATTTGGGCCTTGGCAAAAAGTAGGAACATTTTATAGAGTACAAGGGCTGACCTACATGTACACATGGTGTAGGCTTTAAAGGAAAAGTATATCTTTGGTTTTTGGATCCGTTAGATCTGGTCCGTGCTCTATGGTTAGATTGTTCTAATCATATTAAATGTAGATATATACGATGAAACTAACCTGTGAAAATTTTTGAGATACCGCCGAAAATCTGGAGCAGTTATGTCCGCGCAGGAAAAATGATCCGTAATCTGGATACACAATCTGAGAAGAGTTTCTACAACCACGTTCCTTTGAAGGGAATCGTTTCTCTAAAATGTAATACATTATGAACAGCTGCAGCGCTTCTTACCAAGTAAGTTTTTATGGTCATACATTTTTGGAGTAATTACCAAAGGTATACCCTCCCTTTAAAGGCACTGAACACATTCGATAATTGTCAAAGACCAGTGTTCTCACTTGGTGTATCCCAACATATGCATAAAATAACAAGCCTGTGAAAATTTGGGCTCAATTGGTCATCGAAGTTGCAAGAAAATGATGAAAGAAAAAACACCCTTGTTGTACATATTTGTGTGCTTTCAGATAGGAATAAAAACTTCTTGCAAGAAGTTTTTTTTAATTTTAGAGAGAAATTACCTCTTTCTCAAAAACTATGTTACTTCAGAGGGAGTCGTTTCCTACAATGTTTTAAACTATCAACAGCTCTCCAGT
Organism: Plazaster borealis; assembly: GCA_021014325.1. NCBI lineage: Eukaryota > Metazoa > Echinodermata > Asteroidea > Forcipulatida > Labidiasteridae > Plazaster > Plazaster borealis. The sequence goes on along the minus strand of CM037468.1, from coordinate 13,528,749 downwards.
GCTTGTTACCAAGTACGATACCTTTAATAGACTTTTCAGGCTATTTAATATAAAAAAAATCAGATTTTTCCATGAGCAATTTGTTTTGGGAGAAATCAGACTACAGTAGGAAGAATATCACGTCTGATAAGATGTATCCGTGTGAAGGACTTGGGGGGGGAGGGTGTTTAGACTCACCCTGCCTTGAGCAGATCCATCTTAGCACTCACTAATCCTTCTCCTGGGGTGACGTCTCCGATGCCGATAGAAAAACCACGATTACCTATAAAATGATAAACAAATTATCAAGCGTCAAATCAGGAGATCCATCCCATCACAAAGACACATAACAGATTGACAAAATATTATTATTATATATTTCTGGTAATGAAACCAAGGATGCCTCATAAGTTAACTTAATCACTAACTGGCAAGCCTGAGGAAACCAGGAAACAAGGGGTGCTTGCTATGTGAACCAGAAATACTGGGGTTAACCCTTACTCTTCAACGATAAATGTTCTGGGTTCTTTTATGTGCACTATCACTTCTAGTACGTGGGACCTACGGCTTATAAGGTCCCATCCAAAGGACAAAGCAATTGTGGTAAAACAGATGTTATGCTTTTTGCATTTATACCACATGGGCCCTTTGGTTGTTCAGCAGTTTGCAACAGCTTTTTTTCCCCCCAGATTTTAAACAAAAACATTACAAAAGATGACAACAAAACTGGGACAATTATGCTAATATCATTATTCAACTACTGACCCCATGCACCGACGTAACACGTGGCTACCGTTCGCCAGTGGTCTGCCATTTTTGGAGTCAAATTGCATGTAAAGATATGGTGAGCGTGTAACTGCGCGTGCGTTGCCTGAATGTGCACTACGCAATAACATACAGGGAAACTGACTCCCAAACTGGCGGTTGGGTTGGCGTAGTGGTTTCTTTCCTCACCTTCCACCTCTAGGACCCCAGTTCGAATCCCGACGGGGGCACTATGTGTATTGGGTTTTCAGTCCCTACCTAATTGCGTAGGTTTTCCCCGTAGTAAATTCTTTGGGGGTTTTCCTCCCAAATCTAAAACAGAAACTTTCTTCCATGTCTTCTCTCCATGGGGGTTCTTGGCTAGTACAGTGATTACGTTCGCTTTTCTGAGAATCTTTGGATTCGCTTTGGACAAAACGTTTCACACACATCGCACAGTCCGTGTGCACCGTGCATGACACAACAGCGAAGACTCGCACAAAAATATAACCAACGAGGGATGTCCCAGCAAAGCACAAGCAAAAAGCGCCATTCGTAGCAAACCGGAAAAGACCACATCGAATTGCGGGGTCTGATCTACCTTTGAGTTTACACCTGTATTTGGAATCCACTTTGCCGGATCAGAACCGGGTCTGATCCGGCTTTCTGGATCTAGTGTAAATGGGGAGCCACCAGTATGGGCTCAGTGGGGTTGCTGGCTATATGAGAAAAACTTGTCATGTGGAAAATGAGTGCATCAAACAACTCAATTTGACCTTGACGCCAAACTTCAACAAGCCAATCGGCTGTCACAACTTACTGAGGAAGAATGGACACAGCCTAGCCAATCGGCTCATAGCGTTGGCCGCGTAGGATTCCCCATAATCTCTCAGGAGGATGTAGAAGATGTTATTCTTTGAACCAGAACCAAGAACGCTCTTATCCATGGCTCCACACATCAGCTGACTATTGTGGATAACAACATCTGATAAAACAAGAAACATAATAAAGAAAATCACAAAATTACCTAACATTACGTGAATCACCCACTGACACCAGACCCGAGTTTGCATATAGGCCTTTTCACACGAGGGAAATAAGCAGGGGGTCCATGGTCCTAAGAACACAACGTTGTCAAGTCCACATCATGTGAAGTGTACCTCTGCTCTGCACAAGCTAGAGTCCCTAGTCTTTTTCTGACCATGATTGAGACCAGCAACAAAAAAAAACACAACGTTGTGAAAATTCACCATGATCGTCTGTGCATGCTGTGTGAATGCAAAAGACCGAGGACCATGGTTTAGCTAGAGCTACCATGCATGCACGCAAGATGATTGGTAATCAACACATGCAATAGCGATTCCATGCTAGCTGCGCGGACACCAGTGATAAACAATGTTGACCTTTGACACCCCAAATAATGAAGGATCTGTTACAAGGGACATTGGTTTCTACGTCGTGTGAAAGGTCATGTTCGAGTTTGACCAATGTCCTTGGTCAAGACAACTGGCGCCCGAGTCCAAGGACCCTAGTTTGCCTTTGTCATGTGAAAAGGGCTTATGACAAACTTGGGAGGGGTACTCACGGTTTTCAACCATGATCTTTCTTATCTGAACAAAAGTTAATGAGGCGCGTGAACAGGTGGTTTACGGTGTCACTGCCTGTGAGTTTACCGACAAAAATATCAACAAAATTTCACAGGTTCTTGTTTATAACGTAAAGTGATTGTTTGAGAAAGCAACTTTGTAACATAAAAAGTCCACAAAATATATCATGAGAAATGGAATAAAAAACAGTAGGACTTTCTCCCTGCTCTTCAGCCTTTTCTGTTATTTAACACCAACAGTAGGCCTGTGGCTGAGGATAACTGGCCTTGGGGAAGTGGGTTCCAAAGATTTTGGTTAATGGGAATAATAACCCCTGACAGTTTATCCAATCTGATTGGTCGAGACGAGAACACATGGCCATGTTTAAAAATGTAGTACAGACATTGTAAAAAGTGTGGTTACATGTGTTGGTGTACTACATGTAGCTTACAGGAGTGCTACTTTACATGTAATGCAATCAATACATACTGGTACTCAATGTAAAATCTATTAATAATAATTATTATAATAATAATAATAATTTGGGAGGCTAATCACCCTTACTAGCAGCTGAAAAGCTGAATTGCAAAGGACGTGGCTACAATAAGTTTGAGAAGCAGGCATGCCAGGGCGCTTTTGGAAGCCAGCCACATTAACCCATTTATGACCACGGAGCACAGCCAGAGATCAAAAGTGTTTGATTTTTTTCTGGAGGGAGGAAAACCGGAAAAAAAACCTCATGGCATAGGAGAGAACCAACACACAACTCTACTCATATATGTCCCTAGCCAGGTATCGAACCAGGGCCACATTAGAGAGAGGCGAGCGCTTCAGGCACTAGCCACCCCATGCCACCCAAAACAATTAGTATGCCATGTATGCACAGCCGTTTATCTTGGTTAGCAAATAACTTGTAAAGCAAGTTTTACAAAATTGGGTTCTGAACTAAAGGATTTGAACTTACAGGAATCATTGAAACAGAGGTCCAACCCTACGCCGCAATAATTTTTGGCTTTGCTTCGTAGATTCATAATAATTCCACAGGTATCGTTGGGTTTGATGATCGTGCTGAAGATCTGCTTGCCGGTCCACAGCCGCCTTGGCTGGAAATAGACAATTACAACAAGGTTCAATAAAAGGCTGTGGTTGTAAAACCAGGCCTGATGCTTTTTTTTTTTGAAAGAGCAAGGGCACCAAGGCATTTTTCTCTATGGGGGAAATTGTAAATTTTCTATTGGAACATTTCAAGGGGCAACAAGGCAATGACCAGGGGCAACGGAGAATATTGCCTAATATTAATGAAGTATCAGGCCTTTAAAACTGTTTCTTAAAAACATGATAATTGTTTTAAAGGTATCGTACACGTTTGGTGATGACTCAAAACAAATATTAGCATAAAAACTTACTTGGTAACAAGCAACGGAGAGCTGTTGATAGTATAAAACATTGTAGGAAACGACTCCCTCTGAAGTAACGTAGTTTTGGAAAAAGAGGTAATTTCTCACTTAAATAATAAAACCTTCTTGCAAGAAGTCTTTATTCCTATCTGAAAGCACACAAATTAGTACAACAAGGGTGTTTTTTCTTTCATCATTTTCTTGCAACTTCGATGACCAATTGAGCCCAAATTTTCACGGGCTTGTTATTTTATGCATATGTTGGGATACACCAAGTGAGAACACTGGTCTTTGACAATTACCAAACGTGTTCAGTGCCTTTAAGAGAATGTATGGGGGAGTCTAAAGGAAAAAAGAACACAGCAGACAATCATATTAATACAAATAATAATTATAGAGCACCTACTACAAGGGCCTCAAGACACTCTAAAATCAGAAATCAATAAACAGGAAGAAGATAGATTAATAGATAAAACAATTTATTAACCCTAACCACCACGACCCTTCAAAATCCAACTGCATGTTTTGTTTGATTCTGTTGGACTGAAGACTGCACTAGTAAACTGGTTACGCTTTACATGGGATCAGGCATACCACCATAATCAGAGTCCAACATTTTGGATGTTGAGTTACTGTATGGTGTTGGACTGAGGACTGCACTAGTAAACTGATTATGCCTTACATGGGATCAGGCATACCACCATAATCAGAGTCCAACAGTTTGGGTGTCGAGTTACTGTATGGTGTTGGACTGAGGACTGCACTAGTAAACTGGTTACGCTTTACATGGGATCAGGCATACCACCATAATCAGAGTCCAACAGTTTGGGTGTTGAGTTACACTGAATGGTGTTGGACTGAGGACTGCACTAGTAAACTGGTTACGCTTTACATGGGATCAGGCATACCACCATAATCAGAGTCCAACAGTTTGGGTGTTGAGTTACTGTATGGTGTTGGACTGAGGACTGCACTAGTAAACTGGTTACGCTTTACATGGGATCAGGCATACCACCATAATCAGAGTCCAACAGTTTGGGTGTTGAGTTACTGTATGGTGTTGGACTGAGGACTGCACTAGTAAACTGGTTACGCTTTACATGGGATCAGGCATACCAACATAATCAGAGTTCAACAGTTTGGGTGTCGAGTTACTGTATGGTGTTGGACTGAGGACTGCACTAGTAAACTGCTTACGCTTTACATGGGATCAGGCATACCACCATAATCAGAGTCCAACAGTTTGGGTGTTGAGTTACTGTATGGTGTTGGACTGAGGACTGCACTAGTAAACTGGTTACGCTTTACATGGGATCAGGCATACCACCATAATCAGAGTCCAACAGTTTGGGTGTTGAGTTACACTGAATGGTGTTGGACTGAGGACTGCACTAGTAAACTGCTTACGCTTTACATGGGATCAGGCATACCACCATAATCAGAGTCCAACAGTTTGGGTGTTGAGTTACTGTATGGTGTTGGACTGAGGACTGCACTAGTAAACTGGTTACGCTTTACATGGGATCAGGCATACCACCATAATCAGAGTCCAACAGTTTGGGTGTCGAGTTACTGTATGGTGTTGGACTGAGGACTGCACTAGTAAACTGGTTACGCTTTACATGGGATCAGGCATACCACCATGATCAGAGTCCAACAGTTTGGGTGTTGAGTTACTGTATGGTGTTGGACTGAGGACTGCACTAGTAAACTGGTTACGCTTTACATGGGATCAGGCATACCACCATGATCAGAGTCCAACAGTTTGGGTGTTGAGTTACTGTATGGTGTTGGACTGAGGACTGCACTAGTAAACTGACTATGCTTTACATGGGATCAGGCATACCACCATAATCAGAGTCCAACAGTTTGGGTGTTGAGTTACTGAATGGTGTTGGACTGAGGACTGCACTAGTAAACTGATTATGCTTTAACATGGGATCAGGCATACCACCATAATCAGAGTCCAACAGTTTGGGTGTTGAGTTACTGTATGGTGTTGGACTGAGGACTGCACTAGTAAAACTGAGTATGCTTTACATGGGATCAGGCAAACCACCATAATCAGAGTTGAACATTTTGGGTGTTGAGTTAATGGTGTTGGATTTCAGAGTTAACTGTCAACTCAGCACGAAGACTGAATAACACAATAAATACATTTCAAAGAAAAAACAATTCATACAAAAACCACGATAAAGATTGCACAGACCAAAACAGCAGGACCACAGGAGCAACATATATGCACAAAACTGACAGACAGATAGATTGACAGCAAATAAATTATTTGACAAACACACCTACTAACAACCAAGCAAATAATAAAATATATTTCTATTGCTTCTCTAAACTGATCGAAACGTTGAGCAGGAACCGGCTCTTCTCAGGGCCATCATTACTAAAGGAAATTTATTACATGGTGTCACCGCAAACCTTACTTAGAATTACCACCATTGCACAGCTTCAAGTCTCATCTTACCTTGAGAATAGCTGGGGCGGGTAGTTTAATGGATAGGTTCTCATCAGCCTGAGAGAGCATACTGGCAATAAGCTGACATGCTCTACCCCGATCAAAGAACACATCTTTCTGAGTCAACAGGTACGACCCTAAAAGACAAAACAAATTTACTATTTACATGATCCTTTCAGTTTTTAAGCAATATACAGGATTGGTAAGGATAAAAACATCACTGTTTAATTTTAGTCTGAAAGCTTACTGATTATGAAGTTTATATTAGAACCATTTTTTCCCTGTGAAATATCTCCCTCTGAAATAAAGTCATATTTGAGAAAACTTTATCTGAAAATCTAAAAAAACACACGTAACAAACAGACTCTGCTAGGGTCCTACCATCAGACCATTCCCACATTTACAAACATAAAGGTTTTGAAGAAAAGCAAAGACATAAATTTACAACTTGTTGCTGAAGCAGTAATCTATGAGATTTGATTCTTACCTGTGATGAAGTCTTGTATAGCAGCAATTAGTGGCTCCCCATTTCTTGGAGTGACCATATTAGACTTGACCTTTTCATGCCAAAAAATATTTAACACACTGAAATTAATACATACACTAATTTGACACCATCATTAGGGTTGTGCATCTACGTTTATTTTCCAAAACGGTTAATTGGAACTTGTGACTTCCGGTTAAAGGTATCGTACACGTTTGGTAATGACTCAAAACAAATATTAGCATAAAAACTTACTTGGTAACAAGCAACGGAGAGCTGTTGATTAGTATAAAACATTGTAGGAAACGACTCCCTCTGAAGTAACGTAGTTTTTGAGAAAGAGGTAATTTCTCACTAAAATAATATAAACTTCTTTATTCCTATCTGAAAGCACACAAATTTGTACAACAAGGGTGTTTTTTCTTTCATCATTTTCTTGCAACTTCGATGACCAATTGAGCCCAAGTTTTCACAGGCTTGTTATTTTATGCATATGTTGGGATACACCAAGTGAGAACACTGGTCTTTGACAATTTCCAAACGTGTTCAGTGCCTTTAACTGTTTCTACTGATTCCAATCTGAACTATGAGCTGATTTGTAAAAGAAACAAAAATCAACACACTTTCCAGGAAAGACCAGGATTAAAAATAGACCACTATCACCAGTCTTCACAGTCAAAAAATGTATAACAAATTGAAGGGGATTGAAGACAATGCGTTAAATTTTGTCGGGATTAAGCTCTGACAATTCCACCTACTAAAGGGATGTCAATCATTCTCCAGGAGTAACTTACATCCATTAGTATAAGTGCCTTTGTGAGTAAGTTACATCCATGAGAGTACAACTATTTGGGTATAAATTTACGCCCATAAGTATGTGTGCCTTTGTGAGTAACTTACATCCATGAGTATAAGTGCCTTTGTAAATAACTTAAACTGATGTGAGTAAAACTATCTGGGTATAAACTTACGCCCATAAGTACGAGTGCCTTTGTGAGTAACTTAGACTCAAGCGAGTAAAACCTTCTGTGGGTAACTTAACATCCATGAGTATGAGCACCTTTGTGAATAACTTAAACCGATGTGAGTAAAACTATCTGGGTATAAACTGACGCCCATAAGTATGAGTGCCTTTGTGAGTAACTTAGACTCAGGCGAGTAAAACCTTCTGTGGGTAACTTACATCCATGAGTATGAGCACCTTTGTGAATAATTTAAACCGATGTTAGTAAAACTATCTGGGTATAAATTTACGCCCATAAGTATGAGTGCCTTTGTGAGTAACTTAGACCCAAGCGAGAAATACTTTCAGTGAGTAACTTACATCCATGAGTATGACCACCTTTGTTAATAACTTAAACCGATGTTACTAAAACTATCTGGGTACAAACTTAAGCCCATAAGTATAAGTGCCTTTGTGAGTAACTTAGACCAAAGCGAGAAATACTTTCAGTTAGTAACTTACATCCATAAGTATGAGTGCCATTGAGGTCGATTCAGACACAGTACTAAAGTCGGTTTAACTCATGGTTCAACCCGATCGAGTTCAACTCTGTGTGTCTGAACGGTTCTAAAGTTAGACCGAATCGGGTTGAACCCCCCAAAGTTAGACCGTCGAGCTGGGGTTTTATCTTTAGACCGCTTCAGGTTTATCTTTTAACACTGTGTGTGGACAGAATAAAAAAGACCACATCCGGTTTAACTCACAACAGATGACCCATTGACCTCTGTGATCGTTACGTAACACACGGCTGCTCGTAAAGTTAAACCGGTCCGTGTCTAACTTAGTACGCTGTCTGAACATACCCATCGTGAGTAACTTAAACCAATGTGAGTAAAACCTTATGTGAGTAACTTACACCCATGAGTATGAGCGCCTCAGCTTTAGCCTCTTCAGTTTGTGGTAGATGTAGATTCATCTCGTCTCCATCAAAGTCAGCGTTGTACGGAGTACAGACACATTCATTGAAGCGGAATGTCCGATGAGGCTTCACACGAGCCTGGAGGGAACAGCAAAGTTTGGGTTAACTTTTAAAACCATCCTAAACTTTCTAAAATCTAAACCCAGGTTTGACTGATTTTGATGAATTGGGTTTCCCACGGCAGGAGGCATTGCATGCAAATCAAGAGCTGCCCACATTTGCATCTTGCAACAGGGAGATTGTGTACAACAATCAGGGAGATATTTAAAGGCACTGTACACGTTTGGTAATTACTCAAAATATTTATTAACATAAAAACTGACTTGGTAACGAGCAATGGAGAGCTGTTGATAGTATAAACATTGTGAGAAACGACTCCCTCTGAAGTAATGTAGTTTTTGAGAAAGAGGTAATTTCTCACTAAAATAATAAAAGACTTCTTGCAAGAAGCCTTTTATTCCTATCTGAAAGCACACAAATTTGTACAGCAAGGGTGTTTTTTCTTTCAACATTTTCTTGCAACTTCGATGACCAATTGAGCCCAAATTTTCACAGGCATCCCCTTAAAGGGTGTGTACAACATTGGTAAGAATGAAAATATAAATGCTCACAGATTTGCACATAACTCACATGGTATAAAGATGGTCATGGTAGAAAATTTCCCTTGAAATAGTTTTGCTTGAAATGCCATAGTTTTTACGAAATGAGTAAAATAATAATAATTATCCTGCAGGATAAATTCTGATGTTTGAAAAAAAGTTAAAACACATAAGGGGGTTTTTCACTGTTTTCTCATGACTCCTAAGACCGATTTAGCTTAATATTTCACAGGTTTGTTATTTCATGTATATGTTGGGTCACATCGAGTTTGGATACAGGTCTTTGGCAATTACCAATGTTGTACACACCCTTTAAGGTGATCCCTCTGCTGCGGCTTCCAAGGTTGTTTCGTAAATTTGGGTGTGATCACTGGCCACATGGCAGTTACAGTTTAAAAGGCACCCCGAACAAAGATAATGATAAAATAGGGAGACTGCCGACACTAGGGGTAGATAGCTCAGTTGGCAGAGTTCCAGCTCGTAATCCGGAGGTCGTTGGTTCGAATCCCGGTCTAGTCAATTTTACAATGTTTATTCCAAAGTTGTAAAAAAAAAAAAGATTTACCCAGTCAGTTTCCCTTGTGGTTTATAACTTGATATAAGTAAAAACTTGACTTACAAAGTGAGCCATTATGCTGAGTTTATGAAGGGAAGGCTGACGATTAAACAGAACGATGTCTCCATCCATCAAGTGCCTCTCGACTGTATCCCCATACTTAAAAAACAGAGAGAGGAAAATATTAAAACGATTTCATGATTAAATTTGTTTATGTTGTCAATGCAGGATACTTTCGATTTTGATAAGATTTTGTTCAGCCATTGTCGATCCACTGCAGGATGAATGCCTCAGCATGATGTCTCCAAATGTCTCTATTTTGTGCTTGTTGATACCAATTGACTGTAGTGGCGTGTCGTGGCCGAGCGGATAAGAACGCGGGACTCAAGCTCTGGTGTTTCTGATCAGCAGAGTGCGAGTTTGAGTCCTGGTCGTGACACTTGTGTCCTTAAGCAAGACACTTGGCCATTATTGCTGCGTCCTTCGGATGGGACATAAAGCCGTAGGTCCTGTGTGTTGTGTAATGCACATAAAAGAACCAGTTACACTTATCGCGAAGAGAAGGAGTTTGACCCCAGTGCTTCTGGCAGTGGCTGCTGAATGCGCCGCAGCACCTTGTAAACCATAATACAAGGTGCTACATAAATGGGTCTCATAATTCAAAACATAGCTCTGTTTATCCTGTTGTACAACAAATAATGAGCGCTTTGATACGCAAAAGAGTAAATCAAATGATGCAGGCCTGTCTATTTGAAAGACTGAAGCAATTTAAATTCTTCTCAATAAAGTTTGAGATACTTGTCAAATGAATAATTTTGAAGTAACGTTTGATTTGGTTCTAGCTCATTTTGTTCCCTGATGTGACCACAATTATTTTTCTCAAACTGTTTACCTTTAATTCCTGAGCTGTCTTTTGCCTGTTTCCATACTTCAGAAATCTGAAAAATAAAAATTATATCAAAGTAAAAAGAAAAGAAAATTCCGAAAACCAAACTTTATGAATGATTTCCACATATTCTTATCCAAGATTTAGAAAATGTTTTCAAAATTCTGTGACAAAATATACTTTTAGATGATTGTACATGAGCACCAGTCACCACTTTGGTTTCCACTGAGCACCAGTCTGAACCAAGCCTCACTTTGGTTTCCATAGATTAGTGTACTACAAATCCACTGAGCACCAGTCTGAACCAAGCCTCACTTTGGTTTCCATAGATTAGTGTACTACAAATCCACATGAGCACCAGTCTGAACCAAGCCTCACTTTGGTTTCCATAGATTAGTGTACTACAAATCCACTGAGCACCAGTCTGAACCAAGCCTCACTTTGGTTTCCATAGATTAGTGTACTACAAATCCACATGAGCACAAGTCCGAACCAAACCTCACTTAGGTTTCCATATTTTAGTGTACTACAAACCCACTGAGCAACAGTCTGAACCAAGCCTCACTTTGGTTTCCATAGATTAGTGTACTACAAATCCAAGATGGCTACTTCGACATACCTCTTATTATTGGTGTGTCTTTGCTGGATGAAGTTTGCACCTGGATGGATATCACAGCCATTGATGACCAACTTCCGCATCAAACTCATATTGGCTTTGGTAACCTAAGTAAATCATCAAATAAATCTCATGAAATTATTGTTATTATTATACATTAAATTGCTTAACTGATATTATTGCATCGGGGGTAAAGAACAATATGATTTTGTGTTGCCCTTCAGCCATTGTAATAACCACTCAATGCTCAGGGTTTTGTGAGTTCTGCAGTACACAGTGCTTCTCATACAGGCACTTAAATGTAGGGAATAAACAAATAGTATCATACATTTAATGAAACCAAGTGTGCCTCTAAATTGAACTTAATCACTGTAGCTTGGAAAACTAAAGAAATCTAGTACACAAGGGTGCCAGAAACACCAGGGTAAACCCATACTCTTCCAGCAAACTTAATAATCACTGTAGCTTGGAAACCTGAGAAAACCTGTAAACAAGGGTGTTTGCTATAAACAAGAAACACCAGGGTAAACCCATACTCTTCCAGCAAACTTAACAATCACTGTAGCTTGGAAGCCCAAGGAAACCTGTAAACAAGGGTGCTTGCTATGAACCAGAAATACCAGGGTAAACCCCTACTCTTCCAGCAAACTTAATAATCACTGTAGCTTGGAAGCACAAGGAAACCTGTTGACAAGGGTGCTTGCTATAAACAAGAAACACCAGGGTTAACCACTACTCTTCCAGCAAACATAACAATCACTGTAGCTTGGAAGCCCAATGAAACCTGTACACAAGGGTGTTTGCTATAAACAAGAAACACCAGGGTTAACCCCTACTCTTACAGCAAACTTAACAATCACTGTAGCTTGGAAGCCCAAGGAAACCTGTAAACAAGGGTGCTTGCTATGAACCAGAAATACCAGGGTAAACCCCTACTCTTCCAGCAAACTTAATAATCACTGTAGCTTGGAAGCACAAGGAAACCTGTCGACAAGGGTGCTTGCTATAAACAAGAAACACCAGGGTTAACCACTACTCTTCCAGCAAACATAACAATCACTGTAGCTTGGAAGCCCAATGAAACCTGTACACAAGGGTGTTTGCTATAAACAAGAAACACCAGGGTTAACCCCTACTCTTACAGCAAACTTAACAATCACTGTAGCTTGGAAGCCCAAGGAAACCTGTCGACAAGGGTGCTTGCCAGAAACACCAGGGTAAACCCCTACTCTTCCAGCAAACTTAACAATCACGGTAGCTTGGAAGCCCAATGAAACCTGTCAACAAGGGTGCTTGCTATGAACCAGAAATACCAGGGTTAACCCCTACTCTTCCAGCAAACTTAACAATCACTGTAGCTTGGAAGCCCAAGGAAACCTGTTGTCAAGGGTGCTTGCTATAAACAAGAAACACCAGGGTTAACCCCTACTCTTACAGCAAACTTAACAATCACTGTAGCTTGGAAGCCCAAGGAAACCTGTCGACAAGGGTGCTTGCCAGAAACACCAGGGTAAACCCCTACTCTTCCAGCAAACTTAACAATCACTGTAGCTTGGAAGCCCAATGAAACCTGTTGACAAGGGTGCTTGCTATAAACAAGAAACACCAGGGTTAACCCCTACTCTTACAGCAAACTTAACAATCACTGTAGCTTGGAAGCCCAAGGAAACCTGTTGACAAGGGTGCTTGCTATAAACAAGAAACACCAGGGTTAACCCCTACTCTTCCAGCAAACTAAATAATAATCACTGTAGCTTGGAAGCCGTATGAAATCTGTTGACAAAGGTGCTTTCCAGAAACACCAGGGTAAACCCCTACTCTTCCAGCAAACTTAATAATCACTGCAGCTTCAAGTCTGAGGAAACCTGTGAACAAGGGTGCTTGCTATGAACCGGAAAAACCAGGGTAAACCCCTACTCTTCCAGCAAACTTAACAATCACTGTAGCCTGGAAGCCCAAGGAAACCTGTTGACAAGGGTGCTTGCTATAAACAAGAAACACCAGGGTTAACCACTACTCTTCCAGCAAACATAACAATCACTGTAGCTTGGAAGCCCAATGAAACCTGTACACAAGGGTGTTTGCTATAAACAAGAAACACCAGGGTTAACCCCTACTCTTACAGCAAACTTAACAATCACTGTAGCTTGGAAGCCCAAGGAAACCTGTCGACAAGGGTGCTTGCCAGAAACACCAGGGTAAACCCCTACTCTTCCAGCAAACTTAACAATCACTGTAGCCTGGAAGCCCAAAGAAACCTGTTGACAAGGGTGCTTGCTATGAACAAGAAACACCAGGGTTAACCCCTACTCTTCCAGCAAACTTAACAATCACTGTAGCTTGGAAGCCCAATGAAACCTGTTGACAAGGGTGCTTGCTATGAACAAGAAACACCAGGGTTAACCACTACTCTTCCAGCAAACTTAACAATCACTGTAGCTTGGAAGCCCAAGGAAACCTGTCGACAAGGGTGCTTGCCAGAAACACCAGGGTAAACCCCTACTCTTCCAGCAAACTTAACAATCGCTGTAGCTTGGAAGCCCAATGGAACCTGTTGACAAGGGTGCTTGCTATGAACAAGAAACACCAGGGTAAACCCATACTCTTCCAGCAAACTTAACAATCGCTGTAGCTTGGAAGCCCAATGGAACTTGTTGACAAGGGTGCTTGCTATAAACAAGAAACACCAGGGTAAACCCATACTCTTCCAACAAACTTAACAATCACTGTAGCTTGGAAGCCCAAGGAAACCTGTCGACAAGGGTGCTTGCCAGAAACACCAGGGTAAACCCCTACTCTTCCAGCAAACTTAACAATCACGGTAGCTTGGAAGCCCAATGAAACCTGTCAACAAGGGTGCTTGCTATGAACCAGAAATACCAGGGTTAACCCCTACTCTTACAGCAAACTTAATAATCACTGTAGCTTGGAAGCCCAAGGAAACCTGTTGACAAGGGTGCTTGCTATAAACAAGAAACACCAGGGTTAACCCCTACTCTTCCAGCAAACTTAACAATCACTGTAGCTTGGAAGCCCAATGAAACCTGTACACAAGGGTGTTTGCTATAAACAAGAAACACCAGGGTTAACCCCTACTCTTACAGCAAACTTAACAATCACTGTAGCTTGGAAGCCCAAGGAAACCTGTCGACAAGGGTGCTTGCCAGAAACACCAGGGTAAACCCCTACTCTTCCAGCAAACTTAACAATCACGGTAGCTTGGAAGCCCAAGGAAACCTGTTGACAAGGGTGCTTGCTATGAACAAGAAACACCAAGGTTAACCCCTACTCTTCCAGCAAACTTAACAATCACTGTAGCTTGGAAGCCCAAGGAAACCTGTTGACAAGGGTGCTTGCTATAAACAAGAAACACCAGGGTTAACCCCTACTCTTACAGCAAACTTAACAATCACTGTAGCTTGGAAGCCCAAGGAAACCTGTCGACAAGGGTGCTTGCCAGAAACACCAGGGTAAACCCCTACTCTTCCAGCAAACTTAACAATCACGGTAGCTTGGAAGCCCAATGAAACCTGTCAACAAGGGTGCTTGCTATGAACCAGAAATACCAGGGTTAACCCCTACTCTTACAGCAAACTTAATAATCACTGTAGCTTGGAAGCCCAAGGAAACCTGTTGACAAGGGTGCTTGCTATAAACAAGAAACACCAGGGTAAACCCCTACTCTTCTATGATGAGTGTTACAAGTTTTTTTACATGGCCAATTTCACACTAGATGACTTTTGAATTTCACACTTGAAATGCTAACCATGGCAAACTTTCAGGAAGTAGTTACCCCTGCTTGGGAGTAAGGTTAAGCGAGATAACCTGTGGTTAGCGTACAGAGTAAGCCTTGGCGATATCGCTTTTTTTCATCCACGATGTATCGTCAAGAATCGCGATTTTCGATAATATCGCGATTAATTTTTGATGACGTCAATCTTCTACAAATCTCACATAGCAAGTTGTAGAAGCAGCCGTCTCAATTACATTTGCTCCAATGAACTATTCTTCGGGTTTTACTCTAAACCTATGGGGTGAAAACCTGGGCCTATTACTTACACACATTTAATGTGTCTACTGCGCATGACAGACTGTTCTGTATATGTGTGCATAACTAATTAGATCACGCTACTCGCATGTATGCAACACGTGATAACACCCGGAAGCGCGATGTCATAGTTTTTAGGTAGTCTGTGTGAGACCGCCTGATCGCTAAGGCTTTGATGTTGGTTTTTTCAAAGAAACCCGGTCGGGTCGGATCTGTTGGGGAATCTTGCAGTTGCCGTCTGTGACTGGCAGCTCTTTGTTGTTGCAAGATCATCTCCACTAGGAGATTTATTGTTGCAAGATCGTCTCGGTTAGGAAATGCATCGCGATACTTAGTCGATATCGTGATTTACCGATATCACGATCAAAAACAAATCTACCCGATATTGTAATCGTTTCAGAACTAGTATCGCAATGTTCAATAATATCGTGGTATCGCCCAAGCTTAGTACGGAGTGTTCAAGCTTCCCAGGAAAATTGTGTGAAACGAACATGGGGTGGCGGTGGTGTCCGAATTCCCCAGTAATTACCTGGGGTTTTATTTCATTGGAGTTGGCTCAGTATTAATGTGAACATTTCCTGTTGTAGCACATGAGAACCATGGAATAATGTCCCATCAAAAAAGCAAAGCAATAGCCCACATTGAATGTCCCATTGTGCATGATCGGCATGAAAAGGGTTCTTGGTGAAATCCGAGTTCAAGCAACACCAGCAACCATCATGACGCGCTGATTTTTTATTATCATTATTATTATCATTTATTTGACCTCAACAATACAAGAACAAAAAAAACAATACAAGGCAAATTGAAGAACTAACAAACCGAAACAATAAAGCAACAAATAATTACAGGCCCAGCCCTAAAACAGGCGCCACAGCAATATACAAAAATGATGATGACACGAGGGCAACTATAAGAATGAAAAATGAGTGTATGAGTGTATGAGGGGAGCATGCAAGTACAAGAAGCTAATCTGGGGAAGGACACAAGAAAACTACCCAAACAAAAGGACAAAACAATACTATGTGGGTCAGGGACAACAAAAGTAAACTAAATCACCGTTGCTCGGAAGCAATCCGGTACAGAACTATAAAACCTAGCATAGTTTCATGTAAATTACAGCATGGCGTCCATCTTGGCAGCTTGGTTTATTTTTTAACCGTACTCGGTTTCACAAGATGCATTCCGGTATATTTTCAAGATGGCGCTCGTGCGTATGGGCTATTGTGATATTTTGTAAAATGACCTGCCCGGCCAGGATTCGAACCCGCACTGAGACAATGAGAAGCAATAAACATCTGCAGTATTGAAATAAATACTGAAGTATTGAAATAAAACTGAAGTAAAATGAAAATGAATTTGCAACAATACCTTCTCTGGATAAGTTAATGTCTTTGCTACATGTATGGGTACAGCAACCTACAAACAAGAAGAGACCAAAACACATGACATTAAGTTTTCAAAATATTGCAGGTTTAAAGAGGGACTCCAAGGTCAAATTCAGTTTTGTGATTCACTCATTTTCCAATAGATAGAGTCCTCATGAAACTGGGGATGAGAAGTCTCTAACCCAATATTAAAAATGGTGTCAAATGCAACTGTGTTGATACCCTGCCATTTTTATCGAGACCCAAAAACGTTTGATGACGTCACATTTCAAATAATGGTCTGTACATTTTTCTACAAAGAATGTTCAGTTCCTTCCTAAATTTGGATGATATTCAATCAAAATAGCACTGAATTTGACCTTTTGACTGGCGCAAAATTTCCTTTCTGGAATGTACAGACCCATTTGTTTTTGCTATCCGATGACGTCAAGTTTCAATTTTTGCTCTGAAAGAGTATCAAATAAAATGACATTTTACACCATTTTAACATGAGGTTAGAGACTTGTAATTTTTTTCACAATTTCCAAGAGGACTCGATTCTATCTATCACAAAATGAGTGCATCACAAAACTTAATTTGACCTCGGAGCCCCTCTTTAAAGTTTTGTTACAAATCTTCTAAAACTTTAGAATTCAAAAACTGCTCCATTACCTCATCAATTCTGAGGTTAGGGTCAGGTGAGATGACAGTTCGGCTGGAGAAGTCAACTCTCTTTCCAGACAAGTTCCCACGGAATCGACCTTGCTTGCCCTTTAACCTCTGACAGAAGCCTCTTGTAGCTTTCTTGGGCTAAGAAGTAAGAACAACATAAAAAGTGAGACATCATGAACTGAAGACCATGAAACCTGTGACATCAAGTCCACAAAAGACAAGAGAGCTAGGACTTCCTGCAGGCACAATTCATACTTTGCTCAATGCAAACAAACATAAAATCTTACATCTTATGGAAAGTTACGATTGTTTTCAACTTTTGATAAGAAGAAAGGGGTGCACATTGCAAAACTTGTGAAGCGTTTTACAATCTTTGATTTATGTGGTAATGATGATAATTATGCTAACACAACCAACAGTCAATTTCTTTTTTAATAATTTGACATGACCTTTTGTAATTACATTAACGATGATTGTACATCAGCTTCCTAAGTACCCTATTGAGCCGACAAATCATCTTCCATAACACAACAAGTTAAATTGTCTTTCTTTACCCAGAAAATAAGTTACCAAGTCTGGTTTTTCTTTCTACCTGCATATTGATTGGAATTCCTGATGTTTCACTGTTGATGTACAAAGCACACTGGAGTTGCAAGAAGTCCCAATCTTCCTATCAGATAAATACCAAAAAAAAATACAAAAAAATTGTAAAAGTTGTTTACATTTGTAAAAAAAATTGTATATATGTTGTTAATGCAAGTCCCAAGCCACTCTTGGTAAGGGGCTACAAGAAGAAAAGAAAAACAATTATTAAATGTGAAAATAACTCAGGGGAGCTGAAGGTAGAAATTGATATTCCTCTTAAAACAGTCTAGATTGTAGGATGGAGGGAAACATGCACCAGGCAAGGAGTTCCAAAGAGAAGCAGTACGTGGAAAAAAGCTGTTGGAATGGCTCCATGTTCTACATCTCAGCAAATCAAGAGTGTATGGGTGAGAAGAAGCAGAAAGTCTGGTTTCACGCTCAAACATCCTGATAGGAGGAACCAGGTCGGACACACTGGTGGCACATTTACCATGAAAATATCTGTAGAAAAGACAGAGGCTACCTACAGACCTACGGTGGGAAAGAGGTTGTAACGTTGATCCCAACACTTCACCATCAAGATTAACAATACGCTTCTGCACTCTATCTAATAAAGATAAATGACAGGCAGAAGCTCCAGCCCAAATGTGACAACAGTACTCCGTTAGGGGACGTATAGTTGTCTTATACAGGTAGAGGTAGCATCAGATGGTAAAAATTGTTCAGGTTTAACAAGTGCTTTCTTGCCCTGCCCATCACATCCGCCGACCACCAGTTCCAGTTTTGTTTTTACTTTGATATACCAACAACGTAAATGTTCAATTTAACCCAAAATGGCGAGCTCGGCAGACAGTAGCTGCTTGTGACATTGGTGCAAGGCTTTAGAAAACAGAACACTGGACTAACAGATGTTATAAAACACCAGACAGGGCAGAGAATGGAACAGGAAAAAACAAAGCAAAAGTACTCAAACGAACTAAGACGTATTCAATCTAGAAACTGAAAAAATAGAACTAGCTATTGCAAACTGCTTACCCCCACAATGACATCATAAATGCAAACAAGTCTTTAAAGGTATTATACAGGATTGGTAGAGCTGATAAAATAGTCACAGACAGTGTTCATGTTTTGTGTGATCAACTATATACACGAAATGACTAACCTTTGAACATTTGGGCTTCATAAGTTGTATGAGTCAGGATAAATTAGAGAAAAAACCTGCACAATTTTTGGCATGTAAACACATTGTCCATAATTTTGGTTGTAACAACCGAAATCAGCTGTTGCGTTTTTTGTAGTTTTTCAGATATAGTTGTCTCGAATATGATTTCATTTCAGGACAGAGGGAGATATTTGACAGAAAAAAAAGGTTCTAGTATGAACTTCATAATCAGTAAGTTTTCAGACTGCAATTAGGCACTGATGTTTTTATCCTTACCAATTCTGTATAACCAGGCATGAGAATATGCGATGATAAAAAAACCGGAAAAAATCTAACGCTAAAATTGCATGTCCGGATTTTGGGCATTGTCCGGATTTTTGGGCAATTTCCGGAATTTGTGCATGTCCGGAATTTGGGCAAGTTGACCGAGGCGTCAGGGCCACATTCAATGAATCCCTCTGGCAATATTGGGACCATGTTAATAGGAGGAAAATACTTTATAAAAAGATGAAATTGTAACAGAGCTAGACGTATATTGTCTTAAAAAGCTCAAAATAAAATCATATTCCGAACTTTTCACGAAATTTGAACGGAGTAGTCATTTGAAATTTTGATTTATTTTTTTATTTTTTATTTATTTTTTATTTTTTTAATATTTTTTTTATATAGTATTTACCTGTGATAGTAAATCATTGTGTTAAGTGTTTCCCCCCTTTGACCATTGAAAGCTGTCTTCAAACATCTTTTAGTATCTCCAAGATTATCCCGACAGTTCACAAACCATAGCATTTTGAAAAAAAAAATATCGTGAGACAATCCTCCGCTCCACACACACGTGTGTCGCACACTCAATGCAAGCATGTGGTCTCAAGTTAGTTCCAGTTCATAGTTCAATGCGTTAAAATATCTCCAGCGTAAACAATCAAACGTAATCAAAGAACGTAGCTTTCAGTAGACTTTTCAATGTCTCCACACATGTCAGCGCAGTAAATATCGAGCAGTGGTCAAACCTGAAGTAGGATGAAAGAAGGGGAATGAGAGATCAGATGATCTATGATTCCGCCTGCACGCCATGCACCACACAGAACAACAAATCAATTTGGGCGGGGCCGCCACAGAGCAATTCTTTACGACCGGGACTTCTGATCTGACCAAGAAGAGGGATTGGCGAAAACCAAATGTATACCCCCTACAACTCACCCCCCGAATTTTATATCAAATTCACACTGAACTCGAAGACCACAAATTTGAAAGGGAAAAAAACGGAATTCCGGTTTAAACCGGAAGATTCTCATGCCTGATAACACCTATAATGGCCACACGTTTTGACACCAGTAGAGTCTTTCTCAAAGACAAGAAACTCTCAGAGATAGAGGATGATAAAAGAGAAGGAGCTACTCTAGATAATTGAATGTTTTGTTTGTAAAAGTTCTTAAAACAATGATGGTTCTTTTAACAGAGTGATATTGTACAGAGAAAAGTAATATATCTTGACTTCATGTAGGAGTTTCCTTACCATGATCATGGACATCTTAGCACCAGCTTGTTGATGTTTCTTGATGACATCGTTCAGGAAGATTATTTCTGTTAGTTTCACTGTCAGATCATCTTCATTTCTAATATCAAACATATCAGGTATAACTATTTATTACAACTTAAGTTTATTTTAAGTGCAATAATATAATGGAATGTCTGGTACAGATTGAAGGGACTACAAACAACAAAATAATCAATGGGTTAAAAATGTGATTTTTTTCCCTAAAAAATGTGTGCGGACGATTCATAGAAAATAATTGAAAATATTATAAACAAATGAAAAGAAAAATACACAGAAAACAATTTTTTCAATGGAGTTGGTAAAAAAAACCAAAATTGATATTAATATTAAGTCGCCATTCTTATAGCGCTTTATCACAACCGAGGGCGTCTCAAAGCACTCATTATTTTGTCTGCAAGGTATGTGGAGCTATGTTCGAAATATAAGACCAATTGATTTACATAGCACCAGTTAATGGTATACAAGGTGCTGTGGCGTAATCTGCAGACAACCATACTAGAAAATATCGGGGCGAACCCTTCTCTTAATGATAAGTGTACTGGGTTCTTTTACGTGCAATACACAACACACAGGACCTACAACTTTACGTCACATCTGAAGTACGAAGCAATAATGTTTAAATGTCTTGCTTAAGGAAACAAGTCTCAAGACCAGGACTCGAACCCACACTCTGCTGATCAGAAACACCAGAGCTCGAGTCCGGTGTGGTTAACCGCTCGGCCCGAACACACCAATTTAAATACATTGATAATTCTGAAGGGGCACTTTACAAAAGAAACAAAAACCCATCCAATCATTGCTGCATAACCAAAACATGGATTCAAGTTTTCACTGAAAAGTGTTGAGTCATCTTTGTTGAAGAAAAATGTGAGTGTCTGGGAAGTTTCTAACTTACGTTCCTGACTTGAGTTCGGAGATGACGGAGGGTCTAATACACAGAGGTGGAACCAGAAGCCGGGTCAAGATTAAATCTTGTGGACGACTACTGTCACTTTCCATTACCAACAACGGAATATCCTGCAGAGGAAAAACAACTCAAGTCTCAAAATAATACAACTCTGTCATTTATTTTCCCCTTAAAGGTGATCCCTTTCCTGCCGCTTTCCAGGTTGTATCGTAAAACTTGGGTGTGATCCCTGGCTATACGTCAGTTACAGGTTGAATGGCTTCTGACTGGAGATATTGACGAATAGGCAGACCATAGGGAGACTACCGACATTAGTGCTCGATAGCTCAGTTGGTAGAGCGCAGGCATGTTTATTCGGAGGTCGCAGGTTCAAATCACGCTCTAATTTTTTTCTTTCTTCAACCAAAAATTAAGTTTCCCTTGTGGTTTATTAATTGATATTTATTTGCTAAGAAGTAAATGTTTTTCTTTAAAAGAGGGGCTCTAAGGTCAAACGCACTCGTTTTCCAATAAATCGAGTCCTTATAACATTTTGCAAAAAATAGTTAATGGCCCGACGTTTTGACCCTAGCAGAGTGTTTCTCAAAGGCTAAATGACAACACAACACACATAAACAGGTATAGTGTAACAAAAGCAGTCAGGTGGAAAGAAATGAAAAGAAAGAGAGAGGTAGAAAGCACACAGAAAAAGCAAGGGATGAACAATGAAAAAGGAGACAGGGGGGGTTGAGGGAACAGGCTGGTTTGACCAAAAGAAGTTTAAACCACAAAAGACAAAAACAAAGGTGAGAAGAGGGAGAAAAAGTAATTAACTAGTGAATGAGACAGACCCAAAAAGGGGATATCTGTGGGAAAAGATGAGGTTAACCACAGAGAAAGACTGTTCATCTGAATAGGGAAAAACTATGGGTTAGGCGCCTTCAGACCATTCAACCCCATGGTCTGAACATCAAAGAAGGAAATGACTAACAACTATTTGTCTTTGCCCGATGTAATGTGAGTCACACAGAAAGTTTCTTTACTCTTATCTTGACTTTACCTCTTGTGGAATTCTCTTGAACAGGTTGAACACAGTCAGTGGATTCAAGCATTCCTGTGAGAAATCAGATCGGAAAAAACAACCAACAATGATTTCAAATACATTAGTTGACACTGTATTCAGCTGAAACTTTCACATGTGACTTTTGTTGTATCTTTCTTGTTAATTTTGCCTATAAATCAGCAAAACCCAATCTATGATCCTTTTTTAAAGTATGCCTAAGGCGTGGGATAACATCAACTCCTCTTACTTGAGCTTTTGACAGGAGTGGTTCAATGTCTTTATTATGTTTCTTCGCTGTATCAAGATCTGCTTGGAGTTGAACCAGGGCCGACTCTCTCCCTCGTCGAGTACTCTTGTATTTCTCATGGACTATCTTCAATGTGCCGCACTTCTTGACCTGACCTGTAATGAATATTCATGAAGGGAATCTTATTAACATAAGGGTGTCACGGCTGAGCGGTTTAGAGCATCAAATTCAAGTTCTGGTGGTGAAGTCATCGGGGTGTTGGTTCGCGTCCCGGTAATGACACTTGTGTCCTTGAGCAAGATGCTTTACTATAATTGCTTCTCTTCACCCAGGGGTATAAATGGGTACCTGTGAGGGTAGAGGTTGATATTGTGCTTCGGAGCGTCACAGCAGCTCAGGGCTGTATACTACCCAGGGAGCTGAGAAAGATTGCAGGAATGTTATTGGCCCAATGACCAGGGCACTAATGTAAAGCGCATTGATACTTTATTGTAAAATGCGCTATATAAGAACTAGTTTATATTAGACTTAACAAGTCTTCAGAACTTCTTAGTTATAATTATAATTGCTTGAAAGTTCTCTTGCTATAAAGGTATTATACAGGAATGGTAGAGCTGACAAAATAGTCGCAGACTGTCGTTCCTGTTTTGTGTGATCAGCCATATTCATGAAATTAAAAAAACCTTGAAATTTGGGCTTAATCTGTTGTGTGAGTTAGGAAAAATAGTGAAAAACCATGCCAATTTTCAGCATGTAAACACGATGTCCTTATTTTGGTACACCCGGATCCCTCTTGTTAAAAGTCCTTGGTTTGAATGGATAGACACGCTCACACACACACACACGTGAGTAAACACCGGCAATCGTGGACCCTCCTTTGTTCAACTCTTTGTGTTAGCAACCGTGGACCACAATGATTTCCTTTGTGATAGCAACCGTGGACCTATTATCCCTTTTGTTATAGGTCCACGGTTTGAATGTGGATACCTACCCACACACACACGTAAGTGTGTAAACCTCCTATTGTCCCTCTTTTGTTTGTACTCTTTAACTTTTTAGCAACAGCTCCCATTGGTTTTGCACACGCTCTCAAAATGGGGACCTTTCCCCAACCTGGGACCCTATTGTCCTCTTTTGTTATAGGTCCCCGGTTTGAATGTGTATACCTACCCACGCCCACACTTGGAAGGGCAAGGCAAACACTATGAGCCCATTCGGCACACTATGAGCCCATTCGGTTTCATTGGCGGGGCATAATTCCGAGTTTTTTTGTAGAAGCATCAAGTCATATTTCCCCTCACCATTAAACATTCCACATTTAAGGCAGATCTGCTGTTTGCGACACTTCTCGTTAATCTTCTTCTTTAACCCTTTACGCTGAAGATAAGTCAACGTTGGCCTCCTCAGGGCATCCAGGAATGATTGTCGTTCTGATTGAGCAAGGAGACTACTTCCACAACCCTGGAGATTTATAAAAGAGACGGCAATCAAAATAAGTCACCTTAACTTGTGGGGTTTCAAATGTTATTTCCTTGACTTTGACAATGTCTGAGAAAGAATTGTTTCTCTGGAGGATCGGTTAAATGGTATGACTTTTTAGTTGTTAATTATTCATTTCATGGCGTGTCATGGCCGAGCGGTTAAGAGCACCGGACTCAAGCTTCGGTGTTTCTGATCAGCAGAAAGTGGGTTTAAGTCCTTGTCGTGGCACTTGTGCCCTTCAGCAAGATACTTTACCATAATTGCTCTGTCCTTCGGATGGGACATTAAGCCATAGGTTCAGTGTAATAATAGTGCACGTAAGAGAACCAAGAACACTCATAATGGAAGAGTAGGGGTTAACCTCTCTGTTTCTGGTTCTCATAGCAAGCACCTTTGTTTACAGGTTTCCTCAGGCTTGCGAGTTAAAGTGATTAAGTTCACTTATGAGGCATACTTGGTTTCATTACCAAAAATATATGATAATAAATAGTCAGTGAGCATTCATTTAAAATTTATTTGTTTTCTTTCTGGATAATTGGAAATCTGGGAGTCTGCCTTTTTACAGAAATAAAATTGGGGGGGGGGGGAATTGATGGTTGCAAATAAATGAGATTTGAAGTTTGAAATTGTCTCTTATGGTAGCAGAAAAATCTATGCATTACCGTAAACGTATTTCAAGGTTTAGCAAGGAAAATGTTCTTTTGTGCATGCCTGCTTGTAAACACATCTAGTGCACACATTTGGTGCTTGTTCTGTAAGCGGGGAATGGTGAACGAGAGCAAGGAATTCCGTAGTAAGCAGTCATGCCTGGAGCTCCATACTGCTCCAGGCAAAGTTTAATACGGGGCCAGTCACAAACACATCACATTATTGTGCTAAGCGTGGTTTTTCGTTGCTCAGCAAACTTGCTCAGCAAACTTTTTAACCAGCTCTTTGAAAATCAGGCCTCGAATTACATGGAGGTCACGACATCTAGTGTTGTCGATGCCCTTACAACTGGCCCCTCAAAAAATTACCTTCTTGACGGCCATAATTGCCGTCCCCTTTATCCCCGTTGTGCCCTTTTTTTAATAGAATTTCAATATTTACAATGTCAATGATTAACACAAAAAACCTTTTCTAGCCAAACGAAGCCGAAAGTAAAACAAATCTAACAAATCTGACGATCCTTTTTTAATTTAATGTTAGCCCCAGACACTATCCAGCCCTTTCCTGGGAGAATGATTGACACTACTAGTGAGATCCAATAACGTCTTATCTTAATCCTCTGCAGTTTGTTGTACATTGTTTTAGTTTGTATTACACTTGCTTCACTCAAAAGACAAACAGCCTGCACATTGTTTTTTTTTGTGGTTTTATGACCTGGTTTTTTCTTACCCTTCAGAGTGGGTATAGTGTTCTATTAAACCTGGAAAGTGGGTTGACATCTGCTGGCTTATAGTTTTACGGTTGTTTATGAATAAGATATGATTTATCAATATCTTATTCATGTAAATTGTGTTTAGATCTGTGAATCAAGTTGTGATACAGTCTGCAAGCTCCATGATGAACCTTACCTTACAAATGCATTGCAGAATATTGATAATTGACCTGAAATATCCAATATGGAATACGGGTAATTCAAGGTCAACGTAACCATAGTGACCAAGGCAGTCTGCTAACGGCTTGTGGCAGGTCAGACATGGGTTGTCTTTCTCACTTGTTCCCTGAAAGACCAAACAAACAAATCAAGTAAATTCATGAGGTATTTAGTCGTTGACAAAGACTCTGCCAGGCCTGGAGTTACACAGAGGCCACGGCTTCTGTTGCCCCTGGATTTGGCCTTGGTGCCCCTTCAGAAGTTTCCCATGGACTTTTTCCAATAAAAGTGTCCTTTGCAGAATGAAAATGGCCTCGCCCTCTCAAAGATGAAATTCCAGACCTGCTCTGCTAGAGTAAAAATGTAAGGTCATAAACACTTTTTGCATCTATTCCAAAGGTCATTTGGGTTGGTAAGCAGTTTGCAACGGCTAGTTCTTTTTTTTAAACTGAAGCAGGACAAGACAAGCCCACTTCCATTTTGAAAGTTGCCAACATATCGCCTTGAATAGGCCGAGTGAGGAGCTACAACAAACTTGGGGGGGGGGGTAGGAATTCAAATGGAGTACAAAGTGAAGTAGTACCTGGGAAGAAACTGCATAAATACATCTTCTGCCAAGAGAATATTAATTTCAAAACAATTTTACTGTTTAATTACTGTTTACAAATAAACCTTTAAATTTAATTGCATACTATCAGAGCTGCCAACCTTAAACTGGGCATTTCAGTATTCTTTAGGCTGAAAATTAGTATTTTGCCAATGAAATCAGTATTTTTCTGCGCGGCGCCGATACACTTCTTGTACTCGACTTCCCACTTGTAATTGAATTACCTTTTACGTATGCTTTGCTCATATTACATGTATTAAAGCCAATAATTATGTCAGTGTTCAAAAAAAAATTTAAAAAAAAAGCTAAAAAAAAGTTTTAAAAAAGTTTTTAAAAATGTGCGTATCGGACCGCAATTTGCGCTACACTGTGCATGGGGAGAAGCCATACTGCAATTCTTTCCAATTAATGATATCAAAATACTTTAGTTTCTGTACCATCGTTTATTAAAATGAATAAAAAATGTTCACGTTTGCACAGGAAACACACCATTACAATACCACAGTGGAGGGCAGTCAAGTGTTTGAAGGACTTCGGCAAGTTTGTCAACTTGGCTTTCCAACCAATTCCATGTCCACCCATTGCATTCTTTACGCCTTTTATCACTATTTTGCATCAGATCTTGGCCTCCATTGCGTCGAAGATATCTTTCCTTTCGTCATTTTTATTTCAATTGATGCAGCGATCGCGATGTTTCACACACTAAACAACGTCAACACGCTTGTTCCTTGCAGAAGTAAAATTTATTACAGTGTCTGTTTGCCGCCGCATCCCCCATACACGTGAGCATTAGAAAAACTGCGGCGCCAGTCTCTACAAAAGCCATGCGTGTGGGTGACGTTGTGAGACATGTACTACAGAATGTATGCTGTACAAGGTGCATTGTGTCTCCGTTCAGTGCACGGAGATCACTCTGGCAGTAGTTAAGTCCTTCAGCGCAATAGGTTATGGTACCTAATAATAATATTATAAGCTCTGAAACGCGTGTGAATTCGTGGCTTTCATTTTTATTTATTACGATCTCATTGTTTGTACTGCATTTACACCGGGGCTTAAAAAGTATGATCGGCTTTTTCCAAATCCGTATTTTAAAACGCAAATTCGTACTTCCGTATTCTTGGTTGATTTCCGTATGAAATACGGAAAATCCGTACTAGTTGGCAGCTCTGTACTATGTAATACACACAACTAATATAATACTAAGAATTGATTTTGTCACTGCAGTGTAAGTTAATTGATTAGCAGTGGTGTAACAAGCATGACCAGACATTTAATTTTTTTATTTGTATTACTTTTATTATTGGGATGGGGTGGGGACAGGCAGGGGTGAAGACATAATTTGAGAGGGGTGGGGGGGGACTATTTCATGAGTTGAACCATTCAGTTGTGCATTTTGTTATCTAATTTGGGGGGGGGGGCAAGAGGGGGGCAAAGGTTCTGAGTGGGGGGATACCGCCCCTGCTCCTCCTCTGGTTACCCCACTGTTGATTGGGTTGGAGAAAGGGGAATAAAAGTACTTTACTTACCATGCGATGGTCTAGTACCCCGTACGGTATAGGTGTTCTTGTAGCATTATCTGGCTGGTACAGATTCTTACTGACGACATGGATATGAGCTTGCTGACGGATTTGTTCTGGGGACATCAACCCAAAACAAACCTTGCTTCTGTTTGTGGAAACATTTATTTTGTTTTTTGTTATCAATTGAACATTTGTTCATCCTCACTAATAAATGCATTTTAGTATGGTCTATGAATGAGGACTTGGTTTAAGCAGAAGTGACCATAGTTGCGATAATCGTAAACTTTGACCCTTAGGCAGAGATAACGATAATCATAACCTGCGAAGTGCGATCTACCCGACGGTTGTCACAGTTTGCCCTTACCTTTTTCAGTGACTAGCCAGCAGGACCAGTTTAGCTTGTCTTTTCACTAGTCCACCTGCTTTTTCACTGATCCATGGTTAATAAAAAATAGATCTTTCAGGGATGCTTATTCTACACTGAACTAGCCAGCCAGACCACTTTATAATTTTTAAGGTCCTAGGGTGTTTTTACTAGCAACTGGCCAGCGGACCACTGTTAAGGGAGAACGCTGGTTGTAGTTCACAGATGAACTATATAAAATTTGCCTTATTTATTTGTTGACCTTTTTAAAAACTAAAATAAATGTACCCCTTTATTTATTTACTGTCATGTTCAGACTTATCACATGTAAGTGGGCTTTCATACTCAATTTGCAATAGAAGCCCAATTTCTTGCAATAAGTTTTTATTATTTTAGTGAGAAATTACCTCTTCCTCAAAAACTGCGTTACTTCAGAGGGAGTCGTTTCCTACAATGTTTATACTATCAACAACTCGCCGTTGCTTGTTACTTTCATCGACACTTTCTCGATCAAATCCTGACTGAGGCTTTTCCTCAAATTGTATTTTTTTGTTTCCCTTTCTTAATTAAAAAAAGTAATTCTTCTTTCCAAAATTGTACAGTTTCACTCTAATCTTGGGAATACATTTAAGTGACAATGACAATGTTGGCACGGAAGAAGACCAACATTTGTCATGGTAAACTTTCTAAATCCCCCCCCCAAAAAACAAAAATCACTGTGCATATTCAGTGCTTTAGGGAGTTTAAAATATAGAATGCCTTTATTAATCCAAGTGTAAATTAGAAGAGATCCAGTAACTGGTGCACTGTAGTCTGTACTCTAGTTGCGATAATCGTAACCCTCCGTCGTACCGACGGTCACAGACCGGAGGGTTACGAGACAACTAGTGCTAGAAATTGCCGTATGTGCAATTTTGACCATTTTTGTCAGACTAGTGACCAGATTTACCAAATTTTTTACCAGTTTCAGAAATTGTGACACACATTCTAAGAACACGGAAAATCCATGTTCTCAGAATGTGTGTCACAATTCAAATTGTGAATTTGGTAAAAATTTTGCAAATCAGGTCACTAGTCTGACAAAAATGGTCGAAATTGCACATACGGTGATTCCCAATTCCGCACTAGTAGTTGTCTCGGTCGTAACCCTCCGGTCTGCGACCGTCAGGAGGATGGAGGGTTACAATAATCGCAACTTCTGTACTCCTCCTTTTGAAATGTTAACTTCGACGGTAGAACGACCGTCAACGTCAAAATATCAAATACTAAAAATAGAGGAGATACACAGCGCCCCATGTCTTCAATAAAAATAGCGCGCGCCACGAACACCTGATTTTAGCCCACGAACTGCCCCCCCCCCGCGCGCTATTGGCGAGTTGAATGACCGGGTCGTCGGCCGCGCTGTGCGTAAAAGGTAAACGAGAAACGTCTTGCACCAAGACCATAGCGCATTAGCAAAATCGCGGATGCCGGGCAGTCAAACCGTGTCAGTAATGCCGCCGATTTTCTTCATAAATTACACCAAAACGAGCAAGCTCTTTTTCGAATTAATGTGCTGTCCACAAATGAGCTACAATAAGTGACAACTGGGGAAAAAATCTCGGCATAAAAACGTGAGTTTATTTTCGAAAACAAATGTCACCTCCTGGACACTGGAGGTACGTGCGCGTAGGGCCAAGGATCGGAGGAAATCCAGAGAATTTGGCACTATTAATGGGGCTAGTAAAAGTATTGTGTGTAACTAATTGTATCGCAGAACCCCACAAATTGTACTTCAACTTGTTGACATTATTTTATGTGTGTCATTCTCGTTTCGTGCGTTTCATCAGCCAACGTAATCGAATGTTTATCAATTTCAGTTCCACATGCATGACATGTTTCACCTGTTTTCTGCTGCAATTTCAAAACAAGAAAACCAACTTTATTTAACTTACATTTTTTTGGCAACGTCTGTCTCTCTGAATTGTTCTTTCACCATGTTGCTTTATCTCACAACACCTGACAAACGAATGAAACCTGCAACCTGTACATCCCTAAATTGAGATTGATTGCAATATCCAGATCCAGATCCGAAAAAAGATGTTTTATTGCGTTACAATCATGAGATCATTAGCAAAGCGTAAGGCATTGTAAGGGGGCTGCCATGTTTTTTTCAGTTGGTAACTCAATGTTACGATGGCATTGCATTTGCACACATTTTAAGGGTACCAGCGAAGTAAATTACCTTTAGTCTGGTGCCCATCAACGTGCGTTTGGTGCGTTCAATTAGCTGTTCATGTCATTGAAGCGCCCTCTGTATTCGTCTAGACAGGAGGTTGCGCGCAAGTCAATAACCAATCAACGTTCAATGAAAGGAAGTTGCGCGTAAGTTAATAACCAAATTAGACCGGGTACAACTTAACTTAACCGCTGACACATTACGATCTTTGCATGCCCTTTTCGAAACGACCGGCTTCGGCTTTGGATTCGGCTTCAGCTCCGTTCTCTCGTCTGAATCCCTGAACGCATAGCACGCGTATAGTCAAAATAACTGGGGGCCTAGCTAGCCTGAGCCGAATCCGAAGCCGAAGCCGGTCGTTTCGAAAAGGGCTTTAGTAGGGTGGTGCACCCGTTTTGCCTGAAATAGCTAGGCCCCTCAGTTATTTTGACTATACGCGTGCTATGCGTTCAGGGATTCAGACGAGAGAACGGAGCTGAAGCCGAATCCTAAGCCGAAGCCGGTCGTTTCGAAAAGGGCATGCAAAGATCGTAATGTGTCAGAGGTTAAGTTAAGTTGTAGGTCTAATTTGGTTATTAACTTACGCGCAACTTCCTTTCCTTGAACGTTGATTGGTTATTGACTTGCGCGCAACCTCCTGTCTAGACGAATACAGAGGGCGCTTCAATGACATGAACAGCTAATAGACCTATAGAGAGGTTGCGTGACCCCGCAAAAAGTTCGTTGAGGGCGCCGTCGGCCATGTTGAGTACTACTTCGGTTGCTAACGCCGTCGTCTGCTCCAGCAGCAGACGCGCGTTTTTTGCAACCGAGAAGGCTTTTTCGACATACAAATTTGGTGAAGGTTTTCCTGCAGTGTTTTATTTGGTCTGTTAATTAAATAATAGCACAATGAAAGTTGATCAGGGCAACATCAAGTACATATTAACTCTGGATAATGCAAGTCAACGCCGATACTGCGAGAAAATACAACGAATAAACAACAAAGATCCGTACGAATTAAAACCTGCTGACTGGTCTTCAAACATTGAACTTTTCGCAGCAGTGTCTTACCCAGATATTATAAATTACTTACTCTATGTTAAGAGTGCATACACTTTAGAGGAATTCAGAGCGTTTAAGTCCCTTGATGCATACAACCAGTTTTTATCTGGATGGGTGACGGACGTAAAGGTGCACATCGAGGGAAATCTGCACTTGCATACGGCAAAGGTAAAATTGTTAGTAAACAAACTTTGGGGTTGTATCTTTTAAACTCTTGAGGCCGCCCTTGTGAATTGCAAAACATTATGATTTACATGATGATATAGGGACGTGCGGTGATACTAAATAACCACTGCCGAAAACAAATTATTTTTGTTCAAAACGGAACTGGGGTTTTAACAAATATGACTTGTTTTCGGCAATGGTGGTACGGTAGTTGGCTGGCCTTCATCCCTTTATAATATTTAGTTTAGATTCCACTATCTGAGGCGGCGATTCATATTTCTACCTCCATGATTCAACATTCAACAAATAATATGCACAGCAGGGCACAGGCATGCGGGCTCTTGTTGATCTTTGTACGGATTTGGGTAATGACACTTATGGTTTACGTAGACCTATACTTTCATTGTTATTAATTTATGTTTGGGATTTGTGTATTTATTTTATTCATTTGAATCAAGACAATTTTTGCAACTTATTTTGTCATGAGTCAGTGCAACATTAATTAGACAACACCGGACATGGGTGGACAATAGATGTAGTCTTTGAATTTCATTCATTCTGATTCTAGAGCAAGTCTGGCATGCCTGGTGTTACTGAGTGTTAGGCTACACTGTACTGATTTAGCTGACACAAAGTGTAGGCTGAATACCTATCTTATTGTTTTTAAAATTTTTGATTGACATGATTGAATACAAAATAACTTACTACATTGTCATTGTACTCGTACTGATAGCTTATGTAGGTACATGATCAAGACGATGGTGCATGCAGATGTACTTTTTAAATGTTGTGCCCCCCTCCCTTTTCTTTCAGGTCCTGCACTCTCAATCCCTCAGCGAGAAGCCTTTACAGCCATGGGTTATCATACAAAAGGATGGAACAGTGGAAAGTGCTCATTGCAACTGTATGGCTGGCTTGGGTGAATCATGCACCCATGTTGCTGCAACCCTTTTTGCTTTGGACGCAGCTGTCAAGCATCGAAACACTAAAACAGTTACTGAGGACAAAGCTTACTGGCTGCCAGCAGCCTCCAAGAAGGCAAGCTTAATTAAAATTACTCTTAATAATACTGGGAACTGTTTCTGAGTAACTGCAATATGGATAGGATGAGGTAGTAATGAGCTCAGTAAGCATGATCAAAACTTACTTTTGGATAATGATAAACAAACACTCCTGACATTATGACAAAATATTAATCGTTTTATGGTATGCCAGTTTTAATCTTCAGTGGCAAGTAAGTTAGAGAAATTATTTAATAATGTCATACATGTATTTCATGTAGGTTCCATTTTCTGAGGTGAGATTCATGGATTTTCGGTCAGCAAAGAAGAGGAAATCTGATCTGGACCAAGGACACACTCATGATCTACACACTGACAAGCTCGTACCTGGCAAAAAGGACTTGGGCAGCAAGCCTTCAGAAAAAGAAAAGGAAGAATTACTACAGCAAATATACCAAGCAGAACCACAGGCAGCAGTATTGACTGTAGCAAAGAAATACTGCAAAAACTTTGCACCAAAGTATACCGAACTTCCACCCCGAATGAGCAGTCTTCGGAGTACAATTTACAACACTCTCACATTCAGTGAACTCTTAACAAAATGTGAGGATGTTTTTCACAATCTTCCAAGTATAACTGCAACTATGGTGCAGAATGTAGAGCAGATAATCAGAAATCAATCTGAGTCCTCAGATTGGTTCACTCACCGGGCAGGGAGAGTCACAGCTTCAAAAATGAAGGCTGCCTGTTCAACTGACCCGGCAAATCCATCCGTGTCTTTAATAAAGACCATCTGCTATCCCACAGAATCAAAGTTTTCTACTGCAGCAACAAGGTAACCAGTCTGATGTACATGTGTACATGTGTTGCCCTTCGTTTTATTTAAAAATTCTGTGATGAAAGTCAACATTGCACATGAATTGATTTCAGACTTGAGATAATGTCATCAGATTTTCTGTTGTTTTACAGATGGGGTGTTGAACATGAGAAAGTTGCAAGAGATGAGTACTGTGATGCAGTTAAACATTCTCATGAAGAATTCCAAATCAAAGAGAGTGGCCTTCACCTTCATGCTGCTTATCCACATCTAGGTGCCTCCCAGATGGTATTGTCTCTTGTTGCTGTTGTGGACATGGTGTGTGTGAAATAAAGGTATGCAGAGACCCTCCTTCTATCATTCAATAATCGTTTACAAAGGATTAGCATAAAATACCAAATAAACATGATATGACAGAAATCTCAAAACTTTTTCTTAGCTGTGCCTTAATTAATAAGAGAAAATTGAAACACCTTCCAATTTAAACACCTTGTTACTAGGGTCATAGCTCCCCAGCAGTCCATTCTCATCTTGGATTCTGTATTTTGTTTTTTCAACATCTTGCGGTTAAACCACCCCCTCTGTGCCCTTTATTTCTTCCTTGCCTTTTCTTACTGACTGCATTTTGCTTTTCTCTGGTATATTTGTGTATGATTTCCTTTTTAAGCATTTGATGACTCTGCTAGGGTTGAAATATCAGAACATTAATTAGCAGTTTTGCAAAGAAAACGATTAAAAATAAAAAATAAAACTGTTTTTCTTTTTCTTTTTCCATGTATATTGAGCAGTGTCCATACAACATGCGTCAGGCAGATTTATGCAGTGACGAGCTTCCTAACGATTTCTGCCTAAAACGGCAAAATGGCCAGTTGTCACTAAATAAGACTCACTCTTACTTCTACCAGGTAATAATGCTTGTTTCGATTTCTAGTAATTTTGGTGCACGCTAGCCAATAAAGATTTAGAGAGGCTATTCATTACAAGTTATAATAAAAATAGTGTTAGTGTTTTGGTCTCAAAGGATAACATGATGGTTTGATTCCTTTACAGGTACAAGCACAACTTTTTATCTGTAAAGCAGAGTTTTGTGACCTCATCACGTGGACGACAAAGAGCCTTGTCATTTGCCGGATAGAGCCTGATGAAGAATTTTGGGCAAGCATTCAACCGAACCTTCAAAATTTCTTCTGTAGAGGCATCTTGCCGGAATTGTTGATCAGTTGGTACACAACACGTGTTTTAACACCTGTGCAACTTAACACAAAGGTATGCTATTGCCATAAGGAAGATGGAGGGCAGATGATCACATGTGGCAAAACTGAGTGTAAAATAAAGTTTTTCATATGAAATGCCTAAAGTTGAGCAAATATCCGAGCGCAAATGGATCTGCCCAACATGCAAGAAACCACCCAATTAAGGTTCAAACCTAATTGCATTGACCAGTCGCAATAAATGAAACTGTGAATCATCCAATCTGTAACCTGTGTGAAATTTGTTTTATTTCATATAAATAACTGCATTAACCAATCACATCTGCAACTGTGTGTCAAAAATATCAACAAGCCGTCAGTATGGAATTCCATAGCTGCCATTTCAAATAGCAGTAATAGAGTTTCATTCATTAGTGTAGTCACCATTAAAGGCACTGGACACTATTGGTAATTACTCAAAATAATTGTTAGCATAAACACTTACTTGGTAACGAGCAATGGAGAGCTGTTGATAGTATAAAACATTGTGAGAAACGGCTCCTCTGAAGTAACTTAGTTTTTGAGAAAGAGGTAATTTCTCACTCAAATAATAAAAGACTTCAGCTGAAGCCTTTATTATGCATCTGAAAGCACACAAAGTAATGCAACAAGGGTGTTTTTTTTCTCATGATTCTCTTGCAAATTCGATGACCAATGCATATGTTGGGATACACAAAGTGAGAATACTGCTCTTTGACAATTACCAAACGTGTCCAGTGCCTTTAACATGTTTAAGATGTCTGTTTTCAGCTTCTTCTTATGTGTGTGAGGGGGGGTGTTAATTTCACTGGCTAATCACTTCATACAATCTTATTTTACTACACTATGGACTTGGTAGCAAATTAAAGAGGATTTAGCACAAATTCATAATATGAGCTCAAAACCCCAAACTGAAAAAGTACCAAAGTCTCATTCGAAGGTTCTGGTCACAAAAGTAAAGTTACAAGAAGTCTCCGCTTTATCCACTAAGCTAAAGTAGTAAGTAGCCCAGACCGATTTCCTACCCTGGCCTGATAGAACTTTAGAATCGAAGGACAGTTCTTTTCAAAATTAAAAAGTCTCCTCCAACCAATCTACATTGTATAAAGCAAGTCAATACAAACAATCACATAGTAATATTGCAAACCAAATTAATACCCTTATACAACTGTAAAGTGTTATTAATTGTACATGTACACTGATGTCAATAAGTAAAAATTTATGTTTACAATTACACAGCTTTTGTAAATTTTAAGTCATCTTGACAAGTATGCAATAAATAGCCTACTGTTCGCTGCCTCAAATGATGTACATTGTACATGTTGTACTGATATTCTTTCAAAGCACAAAGTTGGTATGAAAACATGTTTTTGAAATTCAGTAATGAGCCTTTTCAGTTGTCAGATGGTGTACCGGTACTGTAAGTAATATTGCAAATCTTCAAATAAGAGAAACGCCTGAAACTCTATTCATGATGGTTATTTCAATGGGACAACTGAAGGACATGCGTTAGTTAAGCTACAGCATACCCTTGCAATTTTATCAATGGGTGCATCTGTCTGACCAGCTCTACGTGTTACAAGTTCCATCGGTAGGGGTCCACCTAATATCTTATACTTTTGCCTTACAGCACCAATTACTCTCTCAATATGTATTCTTACATTTGCAATTTTTCTTGTTTCCTCTACTTCAAGTGCAGATAGCTGTTTCTTTCCCTTAGTGAATGCTGGAATTGCTAATCTGGCACAATAAAACCCAACACTTTCTGCAATGTCAAAACCTCGATCAGCTAGCACAACATCTCCCTTTATTAAGTTGTCTAAAATCCCACAATTTTCTGTCAAATGTTTATCACTGACTCTACCTCCCAGGCTTTTGAAATAAAAGATATAATACCATGTGGCGTTATGCCTATTAGAAATTTCACTGTATTGTGATGCTTATAACTTGACCAAGTCATAGCTCTTGCCAATAAATTACTTGGACGATCTGTAAATATTTCAAAACAATCAATAATAGTTGCTACTTTGTCACCAAATGCTCTCATGAAATCACAGGGAACATTTGTTCTAAGCAGTTCCCTTTCAGGCCACACGATGAGATGACTTAATCTTAAATCCATCATATCTATCCACTTATCAAATATACGACAAGCACTAACCATTGAGATATTAAACCTGTATGCAAGATCTTGAAAGGCTAAGTTCAAACGTAATCGCATCATAACTAAAACAAATTCTTGGAATTGCGAAAGAGCATTTCTATGAGATGTAGCTACATGTGGTGCGATAAAATTGAAGATTGACATCATTAGGGCCAGATTTGTAAGACCAGTATAAAATTTTACTTTATCATCATTTGCAAAAATGCTTCATCAATTTTGTGATGTGTTTCTTTTCGCGATATTCATACAGCTGCTGTCGTAGTTGAAGCATGTCATCTTCACTTTGACTCATAGCATGCATTGTTATGTCTGTGTTGAGAGTTTGATAGGCCATACCTGCTGTCTCGGGCAAGTTAACTTTTTCCACCACTTTACTAGAATCATGACTGTCTTCCATAACTGTATTAAATGAGAAATAAGTACAGTAAAGGGTATCAATTCAGAGGCATAAATCCATGTTGAAAAGAGGGGGGTGTTAATTCTGAAGTTTTGTATAAAGTGCCAGTGTGAAAAAACACACGCATATCGTTTATTTTTATTTGTCTAGACACACCCAGTATGGTAATAGTGCATGTTATTTTGAGACAAGATATTTTTTTTTTTTTGGGGGGGGGGGGTGATCCTATTGAGGGGGTATATTAATACATTTAAATGTACATCCCTTGTAATTGATGCCTGTTTCTTTGTTGTCTATTTGTCATACAATTGTGCAGAATTTGTGGTTTGTTTTGGGACTGGAATGGAAGTTCAAACTCAAGTATCATCTCTAAAGACTTTCAAAAAGTCAATGTTATCTTGGCAGCTATAGGCCTAAGTGTGCGTACATATCCGTAACAAACATGCCAAAAATTAGGGCAGTGTTAAGCTTTATTGTTTCTATAAGATAGTGATGTCTATATGTTCCCTTTTTTTCTTTTAAATGTAATTTTAAACTTCCTCTTAAAAGGTCAGAAACTAGAGGGTTAGGTTAACTGCAAGAAAATTGCTACATTATGTTACCTTCAAATTCTTGTTGTTTATCATCTGTTGACACCGTGGATGATGTTTTCACTGTGACCGGTCTTTTCGAGCGACTTCTTCTTTGTCGTCGAGATGCTCTCTTCAAAGACCATTTCAATGTTTCCTCATTAAATGTGCAAGTCTCCAAGTTACGTTTTGGACTCCAGTCTGGGTTTGTTGTGTCATACAGTGCTGCTGGTTTTCCTACAAAGCAAAACACACATCAAAAGAAATGTACAATTTGTCTACAGTACATCACTAGTAGTAGTAGGAGTACAATGTATTGCCATGTGCATGGGCATGATGATGGGGCTATCTACCCCGAGTCCTACTCCTAGGGCGTTTACGAAACGGAGGCTCAGGCTCAGGCTCAGGCTTCAGGCTAGCTAGGCCCCTCAGTTGTGTTGACTATACGCGTGCTATGCGTTCAGGGATTCAGACGAGAACGGAGCCTGAAGCCTAAGCCTGAGCCTTCATTTCGTAAACGCCCTTGTCCTAAAACTATGAGGATGTTAACGAGTCATTGATGATTGCATCATAGTTCTAGTGTAGTAATGTAATGCATACTATAAAACAGGCCTACTTCTTTTCACATGAGATTTTTCAGACTCTGTCCATCACTCTCACAAGCGTTTTTGTTAATGTTTAGGCAACAAAATTAACATATACTAATTAGCCAATAATATTGACAAGTTTGACACTATTGTCACGTCTTAGAAGAGTAGAAAAAAGAAGTCGTAGTTAATCATCATCTGAATTTCAGAGGATTGTAATTCACTTTCACTTCACTCTTCAGCTTAAAAATTAATGGCCATAAACAAAACAGTCAGACATGGTCAGACCTCAGACCATGGAGCCATCACTAATCAGACAATCATAATTTTCTCACCATTGGCTTTATTTTCTCTCAATTAATTTCTCAACTTCATGACTTACCACTAATGAAGTGATC
This sequence comes from Plazaster borealis, assembly GCA_021014325.1. Taxonomy (NCBI): domain Eukaryota; kingdom Metazoa; phylum Echinodermata; class Asteroidea; order Forcipulatida; family Labidiasteridae; genus Plazaster; species Plazaster borealis. The sequence goes on along the minus strand of CM037468.1, from coordinate 13,489,784 downwards.
ACTACAAACACGAACGTTGACCAAACTGGACTCTGTAATGTCTGTTCGTCCAATGTTTTTAAGCCATGCAGCCCTCCGATGTTTCGACAGTTCTTCAGATTGTTTGCCTTGGTGCAAAATAATCGACGGTAGCCGAAAAAAAGATATGCCACGGTCTCGTGGCTTACGATGTTTACACGATTTAACTGAACACTGGGCCATTATCTGCTTCCGTTTTTATAACAATAAAAATAACTCAGGCCTGGCGGTTGGTGTCGCTGTTTATTGTTTACGTTACTCTAGCCAGCTGATTTAGTACTCAACATGGCGGCGGGTGTCAAAATCTGACGGTGTGACGTCACGTGAAACCTCTCTATGAAAGGCCGTTCATGTCATTGAAGCGCCCTCTGTATTCGTCTAGACAGGAGGTTGCGCGCAAGTCAATAACCAATCAACGTTCAAGGAAAGGAAGTTGCGCGTAAGTTAATAACCAAATTAGACCGGGTACAACTTAACTTAACCTCTGACACATTACGATCTTTGCATGCATGCTGCATGTACACACACTCTTCGACCCGACAAATTTTGTGCAAAATGGCTACTGTTCATGGAGTACAGAACGATTTAGCCCAATTTATGAGCACTTTGAAAACCAGATTTCTAAATATTGCCCGAATTGTAAGTACAGGAGATGTCAGTCAAACACGTCTTGTTCATGCAGTTCAAAGGTAATGTAACACAGTTAGGCATGGTGTGGTCTTGAGTTCTTAAAATGAGAATTTGTGTTTGTTTGTTTGTTTTTAATTTCAAACTAAAAAAAACTGTAAAAGTTTACTCTGATCTAGTCTCTCTCTCTAAAGACTCGACTGATTCATATCTTCCATTTTGCGCTAGTGCTGCGCTATACATCATCGCTTTAAAATTTGATTAAATTTAAAGGATAATTTTCCACATCTCACCACCAATTTATCCGCCCTAGTAAATTAAATTAACTTCGATTCCACTGAATTTTGTTTCTTCGGTGTATGCAGTGAATTACCTTTTGTATTGTCCACTTTTCATTTCCTTGATTTTTTATGCTGATATTAGTGTTGGTATCCTGGTTTCATGGGTTTTCATTAGGATACAGGAAAATTGTACACAATCAAAAACAAAAAGATTCTTTTTAAAATCATCTATCCAAACTTTTTACAATGTCAATGACCTGATGACACTTGCACTTCATATTGTGTGTTGAAATCTGAAAGTTTTGTTTTGGTTTTATGTTGCGAGAGATAGTCCGCCATTTACAGTGGAGCAACGTCATATGTTTTCAGAAGATAGTATGGCGAGCAAAATAAATCTAAAATCTCATTCAATTAATATTAATATTAAACAAATTTAATAACATTTTTGTCCTAAGACATATGGCTACTACTACTAGTACTACAGATAAGAATCCGGAGATATCACAAGGCATGACAGTAAAACACCCCCTTCAAGCACAAACACTTCATAACAATCTGTTTTCCCCCATTTCAGACCAGCAGCAGTGTTTGGTTTCAGGAGATAAGAAACCAATCTGTTATATTTTCTCTTTAAAGTAGACATTATTTATTATGTTCAGCAGAATTTATTTCATTCTGCAGTTAGGCCTATCCCCCCCCCAAAAAAAAAAAAAAAAAAAAAAAATCATTTCACTTAAAATGTTTAAAAAAATTTCCCATATTGGCACGCCAAAGAATCCCAAAATAGCAACCACATCACGTGATCTATCTAGAGACTGAGGGAGAATGAAACTCAATCTAGCAGATGATAATTTTGTTTTGAACTTTCAAGGTTGGACGGTGTTTCTTTGACTCATTTGATTGTTGGCATAATAATGCACTTAGTGATTTATACCTAAAAATCTTCATTTTATAAGTGTTTGTGCATAACCTAGTACAGGAAAAAACTTTATTCTCAGCATGATTAAGCCTGACGAAAATACAGACTGGAGCTTCTGTCATCGGTGGAGCTTGCACAGTCTTGTGGTAAACGGGAATCAAAGTTGGGGGTCGAAAACATATGAGGGTCGATAACATATGACCCTACGATATAGTATCATTAGCCTTTTATATGATACAAAGCAGCTAGGGACTGGTCATGTTGGTGGATTGGTGAAGATTTGCCGAATAAAATTTAACTCAACTCTCAAGGGAGCACTATTAATTTTATTAATTGTGGTGCCCAGTCATTACCGATTCAATTGCCAATTGCAAACATCGCTTTTTCTAAGCAGGCCTTCTTTCAGTTTCACGGGTCTACGTACTCCTAAAACTATGAGGTTGGTTCGACTATCGTCTCCTGGAGACAATAGCGGAATGAACCTCATAGTTCTCAGAGTAGGGTCTACGTATACAGTGGAAAAGTTTTTACCAATTATCATTCTTCATGAAGTGTAGGAATATAATTATGGCAACGATAACACGACCAAACACGATATTTTGCCCGTTGTCCTCATGACTATTGATTATTGACTATAAAGTTGTATATATACAATATATCATATTGGAACATGACGTCATCTGTGGTAAAAGTCCATTGTTAGAGTGGCATACTTTGTGTATATAATGGACTTCTGACGGTACACAATCAGGTCTTTTCTCAGGAAAAATCTTCAAATTTTGCAAAATCCACAGGTTGCGCTTGACCCCCTACGTTTTAATGATCCAGACGCAAACTGAAGATAACGTAGGCGATGTATTGTTTCATTCGTCAACAAAACGTGTTAAACAAGGAGAAAGAACCGTGACTGTGCATTATTAGATCTAGCTACATGTAGGCATTATTATCATGTAAGCAACTTACATCTGTAGGCTATACCTTCACTCTGTGATAGGTTATTGCTCCTAAATGCCCCCAAAATACATGCTCACAACAGTGTTTGAAGATTTAATTGGGGTATATGAGAAACGCCTTTCATCCTTCTAAATTGCACGGTTTGGAAGTGCTAATTGCTCACTGTCAAAGCCAGGTGCTTATTAATAGAACAACTTAATACACAACATTTATACTGATAAAACTGTATATAATCTAATCTCTTACAGTGCTGAATCTCTAAGACTGCAAATTGGCCGCTTCGCCGGAAACCTGGTGCCAGTTGACCAAGCCAATGACCTGATTACCCATATAGATGAGCTGCTTCAAGAAACTCGCAGTCTTCTTACTGACCCTCCGGGTATGAATAGAAAGATGTTTTATAGAATTAAAGAGGACAGTTTTTGTAAAGGTATTCATGTTTTTTCAAACAAAACGCATTGATGAGCATCTTGTGTGTTAATTTCTTTTTATATTTAGCAATCCTATATTTAATATTCAAATTTTGTTTGCTCTCTTTTGTTGGCAGCATCTTGTTCTTATCAGGCTCCTAAAGTGCCAACTGCTGGTAGGGGAGCTGATATGTTCCTAATAACCAAGGAGCAGCTCACCTTATTTGTGCGAATTGGCTTGTCAGCAGTGACAATGGCTGAAGCGTTGGGAGTTTCTGAGAGTACTGTCAGAAGAAGGCTGAAGTAAGTTCCTCAATTTCATTTAAGGTATTGAAATCAGATAAGACCAGTTTGATTAGCACCCTGCTGACTGAATTGATCTGTCTATTATAATCTACTTTGAAATAGCTATCTATAGTCATGCTTGTGTGCTTTGTTGTCCCAAAAAATCATCCAACAAGCCAGTGTGAATCTTAGAAATTTAAATCTTTCAAGAGTCAGATTCCACGAATACCGTTCCTTTTCATCTATTGTGGAAATTTATTGGCCTTCCTGAAGCTCTGGACATTATTTATGACTTGAGTCTGGATCTATACTCGAAAGTCTGGGCCTATGCTAAAAATATAAATTAGTCTTCTTCAGTCCGAGAGGCATTGTCTGTCACTTACAGTTACACATGTACAGGTTTATATTTTGTGATCATCTTTTTGACTTCATTCAAATTTGATAATTTATTATTGATTATTTCTCTGTAATTCTTTCAATTATCCAGTGAGTTTGATATCAAACTTAGATCCTATGTGGAATTAAGTGATGAGGGTCTTGACACCATTCTGCAAGACCTCATCGGACTCAACCACAACGTTGGAGCTGAGGGTGCCCGGGCTCGACTTGTTGCCCAAGGTCTTAGAGTCCAAAGGAGAAGAGTGCGTGCTGCCATGGAGAGGGTTGATCCGGCCGGCGTTGCTCTTCGAGCACTTCATCCCCGACTTGAGTTTTGAGATATGGTCCCACTTCCGGTTGACCCAAAAGTAAAGTTCAACAATTAGCTTACGCGGGTCGCGTATTTGTTTCCCCAGGACGAACGTGGGCGGGGAAGGGGGAGGGGTTAGTCTCCTTAGAACACATAAATGGAATTAGGAATGGCCATTCAGGGATGAAAAATGACCACTCAACATCATGGTCTGATTATCCAAGAAGGAAATGTCTTACAACTGCTTTGTCTTTGTCTGATGTAATGTGAGTCAGATATTACAGTACATGTCACGCACCAGTTTCTTCACTCTCTTGATTTTTACCTCTTGTGGAATTCTCTTGAACAGGTTGAACACAGTCAGTGGATTCAAGCATTCCTGTGAGAAATCAGATCGGAACAAAAAACAACCAACAATGATTTCATATACATCAGTTGGTCTTTACCCTTCACTAATGTGTGATAAGCTCTGTTTACTCAGTGACCCTCAACACCAGGCCTGGCATTTCATCTTTTTTTCAAATGGCACTTCCATTGGAAAATCTTTTTAAGGGGCACCAAGGCCCAAAACCAGGGGCAACAGATACCTCTTGGCCCCCGTGTTATTCCAGGCCTGTTAAACACTAGTCCAGTATACATTGTTGAGTAAAAACTGTTACGGGCTTGTAAACACTTTTAACTTGCCCCGTGGGCTATTAAATATGTGTGCAGCCTATACCTGCTCATATTTCTTCCCTTTTCAGATGTGAATAATAACTTTTAAAAATGTATTAATTTAGTTTAGAGTGTGTGAACTTCATTTGATCAATACATGGGTGTTATAATGTCAAACATAGCTCTGCATTCCTGTTGAAACAAAATGAGTGCTTTAGGGGTGCCCTTCGGGTGTTAAAATCGCTATATACTGCGTATTCTTCTTATAATCATAAGATGTATTCACCACATGATATCATATTGCAAGCTGGCATAATTTATATATCCTTCAAAACCACAGTGGATAATATTAAATGATCCAAACATAGGAGGGTTTAAATGCACTATACATGAAACATTATTGCCAAATCTTATCAATGCATGTTTCAACCTTTGAGAAAGACAAGCTACGGTGGAAATGAGTGGCCATTAACACAAATTGAATTGATACCGCAGGTCATTTTGACTGGTAAGCAATTTGCAACGGCTTAATGACAGGAAACACAAAACAGGGTATCACTTTGCATCTGTTACGTTAATAGTCTTTCAAATGGTTGTAGTTTTTGTAAGTCACCTGAAACCAGCCAAAATGTGTTTCAACATGTGAATGGACATGCAGGCTTACACTGAAAAGCATTTGAGCTGATTCATTTGTTGTTCGTTTGTTTTTAAAATCACCCTCAAATTTTCATCAAAAATCTACGGAAAATTTCCTGCATTTTCCGTCCACTTCTAAGATGAAATTTGCGAGCAATAGACTGTGCAAGTCTCGCGCGTATCGGAACGAGAAAACACGTCAAACGAAGAACATTTTTTTCTCTGAAATCAAATCTTTGTTTTGAAATGTATCTAATGACAAAAGCTGAAGAAGAAAGAAATTACTCATTACATCTTTAAAATCAGTTTTAGTTTTTATTTAAATACACAAATAATGTGTTAATTATTATTAAAGCAAAATTAAAACTCTGGGACAAGGATACTTTTTTGATCTTAACTTTTCAGAAACCATTTACGTGGATTCGAGATGGTCACACGTGCAGTAAATAAACGCTTGACGCAGTTTATGAGGACTGACTCCTCAACAACCATCGACTGCAATGAAAAGGCTTCGCGTTGCGATTACAGCATCTGGCGATTATCATTGCGCATCCAAAACAAGCGTTTACATAAGTTTTGTGATCGGAGGTGAGCACAAAATTCTTAATTTTTTGCAGCAACCGGAAGCTGAGGTCAAGTGTAATTCTCGGGTTTTCTTCGTTATATTGTTGAATTGATTTTACTTTCATACTTTGTATCACTAAGTGTTACATTCCCAACAACATATGTATTTTTCATGGGCATAAACCACGTTAAACTAAAATAATTGACAAAACAATATCTTGCCCACGTAAATCTCCTTATGGTTGGGACCACAATGGTCCCGGAAGGTCAAATTATGCGCGAGACTTGCACAGTCTATTAAAACTTATTATTATACTAAAATCAGAATATTTTCCGTTTGAACTTGCATTTCCGTGTTTAAACATTTTTAAGTGGTTTCAGGTACTTTAAAAAAATGTACAGCCATTGGAAAAACTGGTTAATATGTGACGGTAGAGAAGTGGTACACTGATTGTGTTTATTGTCTAATCTATTATAGTGCACATTTTTGTACCAACTGAATGTTACAGAAACAATTAAAGGCTAGCTCAGAAATCTAATGGTTAAAGGAACGTTACAGAACTGGTAATTAACATTTTCTTTAAGATCACAGATTTACATAAAACTTACACGGTCTAATGATGATGATATAGTAGAAAACACCCCTAGAAATATTTCTGTCTGAAATGCCATATTTGATGAGAAATAAATAAAACTAATTTCCGATTGGAGTTTATCGCTCATGAGCGTTTTATTCATGCATTGTATAACACATGCAAATGTGTAATCGGTTTTTCACTATTTTCTCGTGAACCAGATGGCCGATCGATCTCAAACTTCTACAGGTTTGTCAGTTTATGTATATGGTGGATTATATAAAGTGCTTAACTGCTTTGTTTGCAAAAACCAATTCTGTAATGTTCCTTTAATGTGTTTGTTCTATCAAACAGAAGGCCATGGGTGTCATGTGTACTTGGAAAGCTTTTTTCTTCTTCGCTCGTTGGTTATTAAATTGCTCTATAACTAAACATTCGAGAAAGGACACATTGAGGTTTATTATGTACAATCAGTGTGACCTTCTTATAGGGAATGTACCATATTGTGGTTTGTATTGTCTTGCCTGGTGAATCAATCATCGTTAAGATATGTCCATATGGTCTGACGAACTCAACAACGGCTTCTACATTGTGCGTTATGTTATGCGATGTAAACAATTTGGCAACCTCCCATCAAGCTGTCAACGATCAATCTTTCTAATACTAGCATTGCTAATTGAAATTGCAATCACAGTTTTTATCTAGCGTTTTGTATTATCACAGGGCGACCCCAAGCGCTCATTATTTCACAACAGGTATCGAGAGCTATTCTGACTTATTGAGCTAAATTCGGATACAGATATATTTTCTCGAGGATTGGTACTAGTATGAGCTTTATAATCAGTAAGGTTTTTAGACTCTACCGATAACTCTTAATCCCATACTTTCTGTTGAAAGGTAGGGTCATAGATTGGTAAATACTCCAAAAACTAATCACCATAAAAACTTACTTGGTGAGAAAACTGCAGCTGTTTATAGTAAAAACTATTTTGAGAAAGAAATTCCCTTTGATGAAGTAAAATGGTTTGGATAATTTTTCACCCAAAAACATTTGAATCTGAGAAACGATTTATGTATGAATCGTTTCTCAGATTGCGGAGAGTTGGTTCATGAATGCTGCGGCCAGAGATGCGGTGGGATCCGCTGTCACTTCACTATTAAACGTGGATGAATTCGACCGTCTTGTGAAAATACCATGACAGTTGTATGCCAATTTCGCAGCAAGTAGACGCTGTATTCAGCTGAAACTTCCACATATGACTTGTATTGTATCTTTCTTTGTAATTGCCTATAAATCAGCATTCTGTTGAATAACACAAATCTATGACCCATACCTTTAAGTATGCCTGATGCGTAAGATCAACTATCTTACCTGAGCTTTGGACAGGAGTGGTTCAATGTCTTTATTATGTTTCTTCGCTGTATCAAGATCTGCTTGGAGTTGAACCAGGGCCGACTCTCTCCCTCGTCAAGTACTCTTGTATTTCTCATGGCCTATCTTCAAGGTGCCACACTTCCTGTCCTGACCTGTAATGAATATTCATGAAGGGTAATCTTATTAAAATTAGACTTCACCAGTCTCCAGGACGTTTTAGTTATAATTTTAATCGCTTGGATGTTCTATTGGTATTGAATTAAAAATATTACAAATTTAAATGTATTATACAGTATTGGCAGAGCAGACAAAATAGTCGCAGACAGTGATCGTATTTCGTGTGATCAGCCATATACAGTACATGAAACAAAAACCTGTGAAAGTTTTGGGCTTAATCCGTTGTGTGAGTCAGGAAAAATTGTGAAAAACCATGCACAATCTTCAGCATGTAAACACATTGTCCTTATTTGTTGTTGTAACAACCGCTAAAAATCAGCCGTTGCATTTTTTCAGGTTTTCAGATACAGTTTTCTCAAATATATGACTTGATTTCAAAGGGAAATATTTCACAGACAAAACAAGGTTATAGTATGAACTTCATAATTAGTGAGCTTTCAGACTAAAAGTAAACAGTGGTGTGTTATCCTTACCAAACCTGTATAATACCTTTACAAAGTTTGTTTTATACCCAAGCTTCTTTTTAGATTGTGTTTAGGTGTCATACAATCAAGCTGCCAATACATTTGTCTAGTTCCCTGAGTGCAGTACTAATGATCACATTCATTCCCTTTATATATAAAAAGGGGCCAGACTACTTTTATTCCCCCAAGCCTCATTATGGTTACACTGGTTGAGATTGGAAAACAAAAAAAATGGCTGTGCAGTGTGAAAAGTCTTCGGCTTCGTCGGCAGGGCAAAATTAACAATTGATTCTGAGTTTGTTTGTATATACAAGCATCAAGTTACATTTTCCCCCAACATTAAACATTCCACATTTTAGGCAGATCTGCTGTTTGCGACACTTCTCGTTAATCTTCTTCTTCAATCCTTTACGCTGAAGATAAGTCAACGTTGGCCTCCTCAGGGCATCCGCCAGGAATGATTGTCGTTCTGACTGAGCAAGGAGACTATACTTCCACAACCCTGGAGATTTATAAAAGAGACGGCAATCAAAATAAGTCAGCTTTACTTGTGGGGTTTCAAAAGTCTGAGAAAGATTTATTTCTCTGGAGGATCGGTAATGGTATGAACGTTATAATGACTAATTTTTAATTTCATGGCGTGTCAAGGCCGAGCGGTTTAAGAGCACTGGACTCAAGCTTTGGTGTTTCTGATCAGCAGAGTGTGGGTTCAAGTTCCGGTTGTGGCACTTGTGTCCCCTATGCAAGATACTTTACCATAATTACTCCTGTCCTTTGGATGGGAGATTTAGCCATAAGTCTGGTGTAATATTAGTGCACGTAAAAGAACCCAGAACACTTATAATGGAAGAGTAGGGTTTAACCCCGGTGTTTCTGGTTCATTGCAAGCACCCTTCTTTACAGGTTTCTTCAGGCTTGCGAGCTACAGTGATTAAGTTCACTTATGAGGCATCCTTGGTTTCATTACCAGCAATATATAACAATAATAATAATAGGGGTTAACTTAAGAATCCAGAACACTTATCTTGGAAGAGTACCGGTAGGGGTTAACCCCGGTGTAGGCCTATAGCAAGCACTCTTGTTTACAGGTTTCCCCAGGCTTGTGAGTTAAAGTGATTAAGTTCACTTATGCGGCATCCTTGGTTTCATTCCCAAAAGTATATAATGATCAGTGAGCATTCAAATAACAATATTGGTTTTCTTTCTGGATAATTGGAAATCTGGGAGTCCGCCTTTTTACAGAAATAAATCTTGGGGGAATTGATATTTTTGCAGATTAAAGTAATTTTTAAGCTCTTTGAAAATACCCTCTGGATCCAGGAAATGACGTACGTTATACAGTCTGTAAGCTCCATGATGAACCTTACCTTATAAATGCGTTGCGGAATACTGATAATTGACCTGAAATATCCAATATGGAATACGGGTAATTCAAGGTCAACGTAAACATAAAAGTGAACGAGGCAGTCGCAGCGCTAACTGCTGGATGCAGGTCAGACATGGGTTGTCTTTCTCAATATTGTTCCCTGAAAGAACAAACAAGCAAATCCAATAAATTGATGAGGTCTTTGGTCGTTGACAAAGACTCTGCTACTTAGTCGAAATGTGAGGTCATAAACACTTTTTGCATAACATCCAAAGGTCATTTGGGTTGGTAGGCCAAATCAGTTTAAAACGGCTGTTTCTTATTTTAAACCGAGGCGGCACAAAACAAGTCAACAGATACAATAACAGTCACATGTGAAAGTTTCAGCTGAATACAGCGTCTACTTGTTGAGAAAACATTAAACAAAAAACCTGTCACGGTATTTTCACACGAATCCATCCACGTTTTAGCGAGGTGACAGTGGGTACCAACCGCATCTCTGGCCGAAGCATTCGGGAACGGACACCAACCCTAAAAAAATATAAGAAACGATTATTGCATGAATCGTTTCTCTTTAACGAGGGCATTTCAGACGAAATAATTTTGCAGGATGCACTGAGGTAAATACCATTACCATTGTTATAACAAGTAAGCTTTCGGATAATTATTACATAATCAAAAAGTGGGCGTGGCTTATGATGTCAATTTAAATAATGGCACAAGGGTGCCAAGTGTGCACCCGTCAGATTCTGAGTCTAGACACCCTCATTTATCATTTTCAGCGATAAAATTGCATCTGTACCTTACTTCACGGTCCTTCCATAATTTTATTCATATCCACTCAACTATATACAACAAGGTTTGATGTTCCCTCAATAATTTGCCCAACAAGTAGCGTTGTTCAATTGGCATATTTCATGGGAAAGGTCAATTGAGCAAGTTCCTCTAATGCCACATTTGCAACACAAATTGAAGTGCCTCCATAATACAGCAACATAGAGAAATTGTCAACGACTCAACTTGGATTAACGTCATTAGTGACCCCTTGCAACGACGTCACGAGCGCTTATGTCTGCCACGCTCGCAATTTTGCTGCTTTGCCTAAAACGCACACTAAGGCCGTGTCCGAAATGCCGGCTAAAGCTCGGCTACGGCTAGATTTCCGCGGCATCATGCATTGAAGTATGGATGACCTTATCAACACCCTTAGCAACAGCCGTAGCCGTAGCTGTAGCCGCCAATTCGGATACGGCCTAATACACGGGGACATTGACTCCCAAAATGGTGCTACTATACTGTTGTGACAATGACGTCGTGTGAATTTGATCAATACAATATACATTTCCCATGAAATGCCATATATAAATTGCACATCGCGCGTACACAATAACACTACTGGTTGGCAACATAAAAGAACATTGCACCATTTTGTATAGGGTTGATTGTGGCGTAACGCATACGCGTTTGTTCGTCTGCCTACCGTATCACGTTGGCCAGCCAATAGTGTCTGTACGCATGCTTGAATGCATGACGTATTCATGGGGAAGGATGTCTTTCAATTCCATTTTGAAATTAATTGTTTATCAGTCTATAACCAGCACTAGAAACTTAAATTCATGTTATGACAAGAAGTCTGAGACCTTCAAGTTTATTTTTATTTTTAATAGTTTCACGGAAGGGGGTTTTGAAGGCATGGGTAGTAACCGCGTCCCGTCTTCTCCATACGACCCATTAGCTTTTACTGGGAACTCCTACAGTTTGTAATTGCATTCAACACGCAGGTGGGCCAGCTGAGCTTTATCTATATACATACGCGATTATACTTCACTCAAAAACAAGGACATCAGTGACATTATCAAAGGTAGGCCTATATCCATGTGCTATGGACACGTTAGACTGACAAAAATTATGTCATAATTCAGAGTGAATGGTTACTTTTTTCGATTGAGCAAGCTTTCAGGCTTAAATGAGAAAAAACTCTGTTATATAAAAGGCAGATGGCGAATATTATTTAAAGGCACTGAACACGTTTGGTAATTGTCAAAGACCAGTGTTCTCACTTGGTGTATCCCAACATGTGCATAAAATAACAAGCCTGTGAAAATTTGGGCTCAATTGGTCATCGAAGTTGCAAGAAAATGTACAAATTTGTGTGCTTTCTCATCGGAATAAAACTTCTTGCAGAGGGTTTTTTATTATTTTAGTGAGAAATAACCTCTTTCTCAAAAACTACGTTGCTTCAGAGGGGGTCGTTTCCTACAATGTTTTTATACTATCAACAGCTCTCCGTTGCTTGTTACCAAGTAAGTTTTCCAAACGTGTACGATACCTTTAAGTTCATTTTGTTTCACCCACTACAGAGCTCAGAATCGTTGTTAAATTTGCCTTGCCTAATTATTGTTTGTTTTAGTTTAAAAAACCCAAAACAAACTTCGACAGATGATGCTGTTTAAAAAAAGGAAAAACATACAAAAACGTCAGTTTGCAAATGCAGAAAATCCATGTAACATGTTGGGATCCCCCGACAATAACACAGTTTTTGATTAAAGGTATCGTACACGTTTGGTAATGACTCAAAACAAATATTAGCATAACATACTTACTTGGTAATGACTCCCTCTGAAGTAACGTAGTTTTTGAGAAAGAGGTAATTTCTCACTAAAATAATAATAAACTTCTTGCAATAAGTTTTTATTCCTCTCTGAAAGCACACAAATTTGTAAAACAAGGGTGTTTTCTTTCATCATTTTCTTGCAACTTCGATGACCAATTGAGCCCATATTTTCACAGGCTTGTTAAGTGAGAACACTGGTCTTTGACAATTACCAAACGTGTTCAGTGTCTTTAAGTACCACTTTTCAATGGTGGAATTTTGTATGCAATACATTAAATGGAGCTGATCACTCTCTATAATTTATAAATAAAATTGCTATTCAAGATTAAAATCTAATCGTAATCCTACGAATAAGACTGTCAAAAAACACTTACTGTGTGTTGTTATAAATTTGACATAACACCGTTCTGCCTATAAAACCGACTTCAAGAATTCATAACAAGTTTCAGTGTGCTACAGCTGAATCCCTGTGAATGATGTCAGTTTTTGACCCACTTCACTGATGGATTTCTGAAGTAATAGACTGTTCAAGGCTCGCGCATATTCGAACATTGGGACCCACTATAAAGGGCGCGAGTTTGTTTCCTTCACGAGCTAAAAAGCAAGGTACGTACAAAATGTTACAGATGCGGGCGAGACTTGCACGGTTTATTATTTCGTACGGGATAGACTAGGCCTATGACGTATGAAACTTGGGCACAGATTGAATTTGTGGTATTTCATAAAATCCTCTTTTTTGTCACTGCCTCTGTTGTATTGCATCTCATTCTTGTCCCCAAATGACAGTAACGAAATTGTATGTTTCCAATTGTATAAAATTTATCAACTTATGAAGTTTTACTACAAAGAAGCGACCAGGTCCCCATGGTCACGGACGACAAATTGGAAAAAATAAATAAATAAACAAAAACAGAAAAACCTTGTACTAAGTTAAGTTAACAAAAAGAGAAAACAAAGAGCACAAGGACAGCCCAGAGGAAATCGGCAGTCGACAGACGTCAATTAGAACTACACCGGAGACTCAATCCGTGTTCAAGTTAGTGGCTACGGCTACGGCTACGGCATGATCGCCGCATCATCATGCGTTGAAGTATAGATCTTCCTTAGCAACAGCCAAAGCTGTCAATTCGGATACGGCCTCAGGCTTCTCTAAACTGAATGAGGTTTTAGTGAAAAATGGTGTGTTCCCCCTTTTGATGTGATTCGCACAGGTATACATACACATAAGGAACACGACGATTGAATTGTATGCAATATATAGGCTGGTGCTAGTACTACCCACTGATGTAATTGTTGGGCTCCTTAACCGCTCGATTCGGCGCTTCAATGCGACTCATATTATCAGATCACGTGTACACGTCCCCAATATAAAGGCCCAAGTGGTTGGCTCTCCAATTCAAACTGTAGTGGACGTGAAAGCAAGTAAATAATTATGCACTAAAAACAGTCAAGGATTATTTTAGTTTTTTATTTAGGCCTTCGCCTGCATACTTTAGCAGACATTCAAAATTCAAATTTCAAAATATTCGCCTACAAGAAAATCTTGAAAATGATAATCTTTAAAAAAATAACCTGTTGTGATTTATCCAATACAAAAGAGGTCCAAGGATAAAAGCAAATGAAGCATTCAACTGGAAATTCGGAAGTTCTTTATTAACATTATTTCCAAGCTGCATTTGTTTTCATACGTGAACTGTAAATGTCCGTTGTTAGTTTGAAACATCCTAACGAGCGACCAAACAATATACAAACATGGGAGGTCGTAGTATTCCCAAAGCACTGCTCTTTGGTCTGCTACTGAAGATAGCAACAGATTTTGATGAACTACGTGGAGTCCGAGGTGATGTGGCCACTCACCGTAACCCAGCAGGACGTCGACCCGTTTACATCGGTGGATTCTTCCCGATTGAGGTGCCCTTTTTCGCTTCCCTCCCGTCGACTGTAGAAACCGCCATAACTCACGTGAATAACTTAACGGGAATTCTGGATGGTTTCGAGCTAAGAATGCGATGGAATTGGACGCAGGTAAGAGATTGATGTTAAAGTAATAAATTATTTTTGACAGCAGTTCTACTTTTATATGTTAGTTTGTTTTTGTGAAGATAAATAATCTGGTGGCTTTTAATTCCGTGCCAATTATCCTTCCACGAGAAATAATTATCTTGGGAAAATAGTGCTTTAGGGAGGTTGTTTTTTGTCACAGTAAACTAACGGCAGGTAAATCAAAGACCAGTATCGTCGCTTGGTGTATCCCACATATTGAGAAAATAACAAACCTGTGAACATTTGGGCTCAATTGATCATCGAAGTTCCAAGACAAACAAAACAAACAAAAACACCCTTGATGTATAGAATTGTGTGCTTTCAAATGCCTGAGAAAGGCTTCATGCCTGTAGCCTTTCTCAGATTCAATAATTGTGTGTGGAAAATTACCTCTTTCTCTAAAACTACATTACTTCAAAGGGTGCCGCTTCTAACAATGTTATATAATATCAATAGCTCTCCAGTGCTTTTGGATCAATGACCAAAGGTGTACCGTCCCTTTCAGACTATAAACATACAATTCGTGAGCAAATAATTTTGTTGGAATATTCTATCTTCAACAAAGCAGTTGCTGTAATAATCATTTTAAGATACAATTCTGTGCAAAAGAAAATATTGTCATCATATTCGGTTTATCCAAAAACGATGCGCAGAATTCCAAGCGGGCTGTGATGGAGCGATTTACGGTAGCCATGTAATAATGACGAACCTTGTGAGTATAATAGACGATGAAGGTGAAGAGGAGGTGTGGACGAAAGTAATCATCACATAATAACCATGCCATGGCTGCTAATTCGTTGAAGTGTTTTTTTTCTTGCGTGAAAATCGATGACACTTTTTGGCTGGACATCTTGTTATTATTAATCAATTGATGCCGGTACATGTATATGGTTGGGTGATCTAAATGTGAATGTCTCATCAGCAGAACAAATAACGTATTCTTTTCTCAGTAGGTATCCGCGGTTCAAAGATGTGAATTGGAGCTTATTACTCTATTAAATCTATAAATAAAATAGGTATTTAAGATTACAATCTGAATGTAATCCTACGAATAAGACTGTCAAAACACACTTACCAGTGTATTGTTATAGTGATAGGCTGTTCAAGGCTCGCGCGTTTTCGAACATTGGGACCCGCTAAAGTGCGCGAGTTTGTTTCCTTTACTTCTTTTCCTTTCCTTTAGCAATGTACGTAAAAAATGTTCCAAATACGGGCGAGACTTGCACGGTTTATATTTCGTACGGGATAGACATATAGGCCTATGACTTATGAAACATGGGCACATATTGAATTTTGTTTCTTTTATAAAATCGTCTTTTTCCACTGTCTCTGTTGTAATACATCTCATTCTTGTCCCCACATGACAATAACGAAATTGTATGTTTCCAATTGTAACCAATTTGATCAAATTATGATGTTTTACTACAAAGGAATGACCGGTTCCCCATGGCTACGGCTACGGCCTGACGTGAATTGTCGACTGATTATGAAGAGATTGTTACAGGTTCATATTTAACTGCGTTTTTTCATTTTCAAATTTACAGCTTTAAATTTGCATTATAGTCCGATAATTGCAATCAAAACAGGATTTTAAAGCATCAAATTCTTCTTTTACCTTATTTTCCTCCAAATTGTAAAAAAATATGCTCAATATTTTACAAATCTATCTAATTTTTCTAGGCAAACATTTAAAAAATTGAAAAATTCAAGTTATTTGTTAGCAATAACGCACATTTTTTTCATGTTTGAGGTCCAAGGGATAAAAATCTATCCCCTCCTCTTTTTTTCGCTTGGTTTGAGCAGCAAAGGATAACTCTGATGTCGAAGACTGGTTAACAATGTGATATAAAGACCGGCTCTGTAAATGGCCCCATGGACAGATTTGTGTCGCGTGCACACTACAAAAACGGGGGTATCAAAATTGACACCATGTTGTCACATAATAGATACCGAAGAGAGAACCAAAATTAACATCTTAGGGTGTTTAAATAACACCAATGTAATTGGTTTTGCAGAAATTGGTGTTATTTGAACACCCTATGGTGTAAAAACTTTGATTATATCTTCGGTATCTATATGAAACAATACTCATGGTGTCAATTTTAACAACCTAGTTTTTGCAGTGCAGACAATTTATCAGTTTATAAAGTAGCTGGTACGCGCATGAAACCAAGGTAATGCAAAACTTAAAGCCGAACACCAACCAAAGTATTTATATGTATGGTTCCGTTAATATTTGTTTTCAAAGTTCATAGTCTGGTTCTTGAAAATATGCTTACAATTTAATTATGTGTTAGAGATTAGGTGCCATGCAAAAGTTGAACAGCCTAAGGAATGGCCTGTGAACATGAGTAGACATTTTTGACGAAAGCAAAAAACACACATTCTGTTGATTTTCACCGGGGTTTTGTTAGTTAAAGAGGGGCTCCAGGATGTTTGGAAATATTTGGCTTTTACATTTTTCCAATAGATGGAGTCCCCAAGAAATATAATAAATTATTATGAGTCCCTTACCTCACGCTAAAACAGGGTAAAAATGTATTTTCCTCGAAACACTCCCAGCCCGAAATCTGAAAAGGCGAGGTCAAACAAACCCCGCGACGACGAACTCATGACGTCACCGGAGTCTAGTTAGTTTTGACCTGCCAATATGAATGCACTGAGCTAACGCAAATACACCGCAAAACTTCACCATTTGCAATCAATACGGCCGTAAATATGACTTTTTATAGGATGATCCAACAGGCAAAAACCAGCAAGCCAAATTACAACGGATTTATGATTTGGGGGTTTTCGTTCTTTGAGAGGCGAGGCAATTCCGCAGCTCGGCTTGATTTGAGTACATCGCTCTATACGTCAAATTGAATTCAACCCTAACATACACACACGGCACAGCGATTCCTGTGAATCAGCAACAACGCAGACCGCGGCATTATCACGGGGGAGACCCCATTATACACAACGCACAATCAAGCAGTCGCGTGTTTATAGACTTAACGTTTCTGCGCATGCTCGGGGAAACGGTTATTCCCATGACATTGCACATCGCTGGTGTGCACACGTTCAAACCGTATACAACACTGGTCCACACGCTCATGATCTGCGGAGCTTTAGTTAAGTTCCGTGGAAATTTTAGCTTGTTTATAGCGAAAAACTACCCAACGTGTAGGCTTCATTTTACAATTTACACATAGGATACTCTGGATGGACAGAAATAGTATTTTACTGTATGATGTAAGTTTGGTTTCTTCTTGATTTTGTTTTGTTTACCAAGCAAAGTGACATTTATGTGTGTGTTTATAATGCTAACCGTGAGTTTTTAGCCGCCAACGACGTCATGGGGTCAATGCATATCATTATCATAGATAAACAGTTTTTGACTTTCGGCTGAAAAAGCCGCGCGGAGAGGTGCATTTTTGACTTGAATTCTTTATTACTAAATGCAAATTTTAAGTGTTAAATGGCTATTAACCGGTATCTACGGTGTCTATTCGACCATAAAAAGGTAATAACTCAAAAATTGAGAGCATCCTAGAGCCCCTCTTTAAAGGTAATCTTTAATGGGAATAACATTGTGATGACCCGGTTTTCGCTGCGTGGTAATGACCTTGGTTGGTGGCTGGCAGCTGTTAACAGGCTTCGCCTTCGGATCGGTCCATTAACAGCGGCCAGCCACCAACCCGGTAATTACCACGCAGTGAGGCCGGGTCATCACACTGTAATTCCCTAAAGTATTCCATAAAGTGTACAATTTAGAGACTTTTGTATCCAGAAAATAAGGTGGACCCACGCACATCTATTTTTCGTTACTCTCTGACGAACATTATTTCTTTAAAATCTCCAGGGCAAACCCGCAAACGCTCTACGGATTCTTAACGACTTTGTTCAGGATGGCCCACCAGTCTCGATCACTTGGGGCCCAATGTTTTCCAGCGTGGCTGTGGTGGTCAATGAAGTGCTACCACGTTATGATATCGTGCAGGTAGGATCATAAACCCTATTGACTCCTAAGGAGTAGGCAGCACCGCCGGCCAATTTGCGCTACACTAAAAAAATAAAAAAATAAATAAAAATAAAAAAATCTCCCGGGTCAGAATTGACCCGAAAGTAGTACCAAAACTGGAATCTTAAACCGGATTCTGCGTCAATTTGAACCATTTGGACACAGGATCCGGGTCAAACTGAATCAGAAATAGGTAAGGCCCCACAGAACCCGGATCTGGAAGTTGTTAGAGTGTACACACATAGTCAGGGGCGTCAATCCGTCTTGAATGGGGGGGGGGGGGGGACAAACGGATCATTTACGGCGTGGGGTCCAGGGGCCCGCTCAAGGGCCCCTGGTGGGGGTCCAGGGGCGAACCCCGTGGCGGGGGTTCAGGGGGCGGAGCCCCCTGAAGCTGTTGGGCTTTAGCATGTTTGAACGACCTAGAAAAGCTCTCCTTGCTATAATTATTTACATATCAAACTTGGACTTGGTTCAGAGAGAGATAGAACAAGCGACACTTAAATAAAATACCAACATACATGATATAGGCCTATTATTCTTATGGGCAATTCCACTGTGACTCGTGCTACAATTCAAGTTATCTTTTTACATACTATATGCTCCAGGTATTAAACGACCAACATTCAAGGCTAGATCCTCATAGTATTTTGACATTTTTGGGGGTTTTACTTTTGTATGCATGGGACAGCGGCGAACATCGGTAACTCGCGCTACACGCAGAGGACATGCCAAATTTGTTTACTCATTTTCATATTGATGGTGTCCTATTTAGAACAAAAAACAATAAACTCTCCAAGGGCGGATCCAGGATTTTCCAAACGGGGGGCGTGAAAATGTACCAAGCAGCAAAATTAAGGGTGAATGCAATTTGTGGCGCCTGAGAACGCCTTTTTTAAGGCCACTTCCAGTAACATACATTTCCACCTTTGTGCGTAACAATACAGTAAGCGATGAAAAGAAAAAGAAAGGATGTTTAAATTTGATGAATATTTCTTGTAGGGCCTATGGCATATTTCAAAGATATAAAATGTATCAAATTTTAAGGACAACTGCTTAAGCTTAAAACAATGGGCCGATTTATTGAATATCTGAGTTATACAGGATGTTTCTACTTTAAAATACTCTATCAGAACAAATACAAATCTTTTACAAACAAACTGTTAAGCAAACTCAGAAAAAAAATAATGAGTTGTGATCCTGGCATGTGTTTGGAATAATATTGCTATTATTGTTGTTAATTATTCGACCTCAACAACACAAGAACAACAAATACAACACAAGGCAATAAAAGGAACAAAAACAACAACAAAACAGACAAAAACATAGCACCAAAAAAAACAAAAACAAAAAACAATCAAACAAACAAACAAACAAGCGTCTTGCTGAAAATATCAATCCGGTCTTGTTGTACGAGACAAGATGTAGGCCGTGTAATCATCCTAGCAGATGGCTGAATATAAAAATTTATCATGGAGTAGACTGCTTGCAATGTCCAGGGCAGTGTATACGCCCATTGCTTTGTGCTGATATTCATCGTTCAAATACATCCAGGAAATGGCAAAATTACGTTAGAGCGCTCAGCATGTAAAGAGTGGGAGGGTCGGCGTACAAATTACAGAATTAATCTAAGGTCGATCTGAGCACTTTGAAAAATATTCGTCTCCAATCACGCTGAGATTCAAAGTATAGCAGGAGATATAGCATGCGTTTTAGTCCACTTGTCCGGCTTTTACACTAATGTAATAACGGCATGGGCGAAAAACATGGGGGGACATTTGATATTGTGTCCCCCACCCTTGAAAACTTGGGGGGAAATGTCCCCCTGTCCCCCCCTGTTTGACGCCCATGCACATAGCCAATGAATTGTTGCAGCGATCTATATTCTTATGCACTCATTTATACCCGCAAAATGAGAAGCGACCACACAAGTAATATGTCTCATTAAAAGGACATCATTTTGACAATAACATAAGCCAGGGCAGAATTTATTTTTGTCCAGACAGTTCGGCGGGATCAAAAGACTGAATAATTTAAATACATTTCTGAGGCAATACTTTGTAACAGATAATGTGAAATGTGGCTCTTATCCAGTACGAAGGATGCGTGTATAGAGGGGCTATCATTAACAGGTTCATTTTTAACCGCATTTTTTGAATGTTGGTTACTGTTCAAATTTACAGCTTAAGATTTTCATAATAGTCCGAAAAATTGCTATCGAAACAGGATTTTAAAGCAACCACAAATTCGTTTACCATTTTTTTCCGAAAACTGTGAAAAAAATGTTCCAGCTTTTCCGAATTAATTTCTTTCAAAAAAATTGTGAAATACATGTTCCAGATTTTCCCAATTAATTTATTATTTATAGGCTAACAATTTAGAAATGAATAAATTCCAGTTGTTTGTTAGCAATTTAACGCATAATTTGCCGTGTTTATATAAACACGCGGACAACTTTTCACAAGAAGACGATTAATTGTAGGAACAAAGGAGAAAAACATGTATCCGCTTTTCGTTTTAGCTGGGTTTGAGGAAAAGGGATAACAAATCTACCCCCTCTTTTGCGCTGGGTTTGAGGAACAAGGGATACACACATTTATCCCCTTACTTCGACTCCTTTTGTCAGCTTTTTCCAATAATGAAGCATACATTGTCAATAAACGGTGTGCGTATTTATGTTCGATGATGCAATGATAGTACAAAATGGAGTACAAAATGTGGCCAATTGATTTGCTAACAAAAAGGTATAGATAAAAGGACTGTTCAAACATACTTCAAAAAATGAACAAATTTCTTACTTTGATTCTCCAGCAATATTTTATGGAGAAAAACAGCATAATTTTAACATTTTGAAAAGTTGCTATATATTACAAAAAAGCAAACAATTGAAAAGTGTAGTCAAAAATGAAACTGTTTAATGTAAAATAAGTTTTATGATGCGCTCATTTTCCCAATAGATATAGTCACCATGAATTTCAGATAAAAAACATTACAAATCTTTCAACCTCGTATTTAAATGGTGTAAAATGGAATTTTACCTGATACTATTTCATTGCGAAATTTGACAAGTGACTTCATCATACATCAACAACCATGGGTCTGTACAAAACAAAGAGGATTTTTTTTTGTGCCAGTCAAAAAGTCAAATCCAATGTTGTTTTGATTCATCAAAATTCAGGAATGAACTAAACATTCTCCGTAAGAAAACCATACACACCACATATCTGAAACGTTACGTTGGTTTTGGATTTTGACAATATTTGACAATCTTTGACATACTGAGAGCCCTTTATGTTGATTGTTTGTACAACAGACAGTAATCGCCTCTTCAACTACACTCAATGACCGCTCTCGCTACCCACTGACAGTTCAAGTCGCCGTTGACGAAGATCTATTGAATCCCGGGAGAGTTTCGTTTATAAAACGGATGGGATGGAAGAGGGTGGCCTTGATATTTGAAGACAACGAGTATTTCAGACAGGTATGAAGCCCTGACTGCCACAGGTCTTATATGCCAAGTGTAGAACAATTGGAAGTGTATGTGTCAAAATGAGAGCCCATGCTGCTGCTTTTTTACGGTGGTTTTCAGTGGAACAGTAATTATACGGTCGTGCAAACTTACCCTGCGTAAAGGTTGCTAGAGCTCGCGTTCCTCCATAAGCCGAGGCACGTCAGCATCAAGGTTAGATTTAAAAAGAAAGCAAGAAAAGGATCAAAGGTTTAAAACAAATTATGGCATGTAAGTCAGAATTGTATATTGACTGTCCATAATGAACTAGTAATGAAGATGCGATTAATGCTACTCCCAGCCTCAAGATGCTCTACGTGGTTGAATAGTAACAACCAACACTCAGACGGTTGGACTTAACTCGAAGGCGTGGCAACTGCCTCTTCGACCACCCGTGGCTCGCCCCACCCCACATCCACAAACGTTGACTACATTAAGTGTTGATTGTGTCTGTGGACACTTTTCGAAACTTTAAAAATGAAGTTTCATTGTTGCAGAACATGGCGAAGTTGACGGAGCTGTTGAAGATTAACAATATAACCGTCTTGGCTACGGAGGCGGTGACTAATGCTGACCGGCCCGATGAACAGATCGAAAGCTTGCGGGTACGTCCAAATCTTATTGGGATTTGTTTTTTGGTTGTTTGGAGTATTTGTTTGTTTGCTTGTCTTTTTTTGGGTTGCGTTTTAAAGGCAGAGTGTACTTTCGGTAATTACTCCACAAGTTAATAACCATAAACATCTTACTTGGTAAAATGCACTGTAGAGCTGAAGATAGAAACGGCCCCTTTGAAGTTATGTAGTTTAAACAAAAAAAAGTATTTTTTCACAAAAACAATTTGAATCTGAGAATGGCTTCAGGCATGAAGCCTTTCTCAGGCATCTGAAAGCACACAATGCTATGCAAACAAGGGTGGTTTTTGTTTCCTTCATTATTTTCTTGCAACTTCGATGACCAATTGAGCCCAAATTTTAACAGGTTTGTAATTTAATTCGTATGTATGGATACACAAAGTGAAGCTGGTCTTTGACAACTACCAAAACATGCTAAAGCATGCTAATTTGAGTTTATCCTGGTTGTATGTGATTAGTAAAAAACCGAGGACGTTTAACAAAAGGGATCCGGCAGTTTGTAGGGAGCAAATGATTGTGTTTGACTGGGTGATAAAGTCTTGTTTAGTTTTACCACATTATGTCTGTCCTATGTCAATGTTTCATATGATAAATGACTCCCTTTTCAAGTATAGTAGCAAATATCCTCGAAAATATATGATGAGTTTTATTTTTTAATGTTACATCATTTCCTTTGACAGAACAATTTTCATATTTTTAGTTTAGTTGTATTTGAGAAACCTATACAGTTAAACTAAGGGATTGTGTAAATGTGTTTAAAGCATTATTTATAGATGCGTCAGTAAAAGCCAAATCTCAAGGTACGCATTTGTCAACTCACGACGTTGGCTTGTCAACAATACCATAATAGGATTATCAACAGATCGAGCATACAGGTTAAAGTATCAAGTGAATTGAAAGGTTTAAATCAAAAAGAGTTTACAGAAGGGCCTTACAACAAAAAGGTTAATTGAATCGCGAAATCACAACTTAATACTCGATGATCTACTGCGGTATTATCGCAGTATGAACTCGAACACTGATTGGGTTCCCATCACCTTTATGCTGTCCGTAAAGTGTGACGTAATTCCAATGTAAGCCACGCCCACTTCACACAAACTGGCTTCACCGGACACCCAAAGGAGTTGCATTGAGCTATAGTTTTTATTTGACGATTTATGCAAGACAAGTTTAAAAACTGGACTCGCCTTTCACATAAAACGCCCTGCAAAGTGTTATCAGAATTAAACTTTTCTGTCATAAGAAATGATTTTGAACGATAAAAAAGGGGTAATATTATTTTGGTAAATTTATACAAAATAAACGTGTGTTTTAGCTTTGTAGCCGAAAGAAGCGAAATTTCTGGCGTCCAGCCAAACTAGATACTCTACGCGTGTGGTGCAATGACTAATGGAGCAAAATCACGCGCTTTAATGTTGGAATGATGCACAAGCCTTCACAAATTCAAGGGCCTATTCTTGCGTTAAAGGCAATTTTGTTTTTCGTTTAAAACCGTACCCCTATTATTATCTTTATCTACCGAGACCTTAAAGCATTGCCGTGCTGTTTGTTCAATACAACAAAATGAAACAGAGCAACGGGCCGAGATGGTTGCATATTCATAAACTATAAACTTTAATTTTTATTTCTGCATGACAGGATTAAGCATTGAATGAAATTTCTTTTTAACTTTTACTCGTCCGACTATACCAAAGACTCAAAAGTCGATGGTTGATAAAACACAATTTTAACGGCTTAAAATAAATCTACACGACAAACATAAGATACAAGGTTTGATCATGTTTACCTAAGCCGCAATATTTTTTTAAGATAAGAAGCTTTCGTATAATCCGAGGGCAAAAGCTAGGAAATTGCTTTTTAGACATAACCCAAGCAAAATATTTCGTTTCTGCAAATTGATTGAGCACTTAAAAGGTAAGGTCATAGATTGGTTTATGTCAGCATAATGCTAATTTATATTGTATTATTATTATTTATGGTTAATTAAAAATATTCAATTTGGTTGCCAAAGGCAAAATTACATTGAATTTACAATTTCGTAAAAACAATTCAGCAAAAACTTGGACTGTATTAAGAAAAAATTGGAGCATTAAACAGTTACGCAAAAATTATACAACAAGTACACACTAAAATCAGAGTGGATAAAAAAGATAATGTGAACGTTAGGTTTAAAAACTCATAAGAAACCAAGTATAAGCTCACTTAAACAAAGATGACCATTTGAATAAAAAGCAGCATATGGAATGTAGCAGTATTAAGCCACGCCTACATACAAAGAAGTCACGTTTATAACACCAACAAAAAGCAATAAATAACAGTAAACAAAAGTATAAAGAAGTTTATAGGCAAAAGTATAAAGAATACATTGTCTAACACTTGCTAAGAAACTTTCACGGTGTTTCACAAGAACGTAGAATCCATCCACGTTTGGCAAGGTGACGTGGGTACCAACCGAATCCCTGGCCGCAACATTCGAGAACGGACACCAACCCTCAACAAATTGAGAAACGAATCATGCATGAATCGTTTCTCATATTAAAATATTTTAGGGTGATCATTTATCCAAACCACATAATTTCGAAGGCAATTCTTTTTCAAAATAGTTAAAACTACCAACAGCTAAAGTGCTTTTAACTAAGTAAGTGGTTATGGTCATTCATTTTACCAATCTATGACCCTACCTTCAAATCTCGAGAGAGTATAACACGCTAAGGAGAAAACGTAATAAGCCAATTTTGATGGTGTCTTTGTTGGTTCTCAGAGGCATGATGCTAGAGTGATATTTACAGGCTTCTACCCTGAAGTAGCCGTCAAGCTATTTTGTAAGGTAAAGTACCGTACCTACTAGATCAATTATCGTCAATTAAATAGTTCATACCCTAAAAAATTGAAACGGTGCACTCTAAATCTCCCGGGTCAGAATTGATCCGAAATCGGGTGCCGTGGGGCTTGACCAATGTCTGGTCAGGTCAGTATGACCCGGAATCTGTGTCAAAATGACCAAGAAATCGGTCAAACTGACGCAGAATCTAGCAACAATGTTATTTGTTGACCAGCTTCCGGGTCAGTCTGACCTGTGAATGGTTAAAGGCTCCCTCGGACCCGGAGTCGGGGTCAATTCTGACTCGGGAGTCTTCAGAGTATTTAGGCCGTTTCCGAAGTAGCGGCTACGGCTGCAGATGCGGCTTGGTCACCGCGTTATCATGTGTTGAACCTTAGACATGTGTTTAGCGATACACTGAGCAACAGCCGCAGCGGTAGCTGTAGCCGCCAATTTGGACGCGGACTTAGTATCACTGACAGTTACTAGTCAGAACCCCCCTGCCGATAATAAGACCCAACGATTGTTATATAATGCAAACAAAAAACACGACACAGATGGTGGTATATCTCTTTGTAGAGATACATCCAATTTGGCCTTCGGGCTACGATTTGTTTTACTACAAATATCAAGTATAACAATGTGTTTATGTTCATGCAAGCATGCACTAATTAGTGAAGAAAAAAAAGCTAAAGCGGATACATGTGCGCCGTCTTCTCAGTGTTTGCGTTTCATACAGCCCGCAATTTCAACACACTTGCCAAATTTCACATTCAGTAATTTTCTCTAATAAGGAGGGAAAACTGTTGGGTAACACTCCTCGATAGTCCAATTCCTCCCTTTTCAATGCCAGGTTTTCAAAGCTAATCTCTATGGAGAAAAATACGTATGGATCTTACCGGGCTGGTATCCCGACGGCTGGTGGATAGATGCATCCGATGTTCCTTGTACCAATGAGGAATTCCTATTGACGTTGGATCTGCATATCTCTTTTGACGGGGACCAGGCTATTGATGACGTAGAACTCATTGATTACAACGGCGTGGTTAGTTTTTTTCAATAATTTCCACACCCAAAGAAATCCGAATTAAAATTGTTATTCTGACCAGGTCCGGGTCGACTTGGAACTAACTCCGGGTCACACCGACTCAGTATACGGTGATGAATGTAACTTTTGATACATAACATCTATTTAACCTCTAAATTTGTAATTGAACTTAATGGTGTAAAATATAATTTGAACTATCAGTATAATTGAAACTGAGGCTGAGTTGTTTAAATAGTCTGACCCCTTTTAGAGCAATACGTTCAGTAATAAATATGACTATTGAAGACAGAGAACGCGACAACAGATATTGAATTTTCTTTCATTTAGAAACCTTACCCGGAGCAGCTGCAATACCTGGAAGCCCTACACAACATGGAGGATAACTCACGTGATATCTACGCCTACGACTGCTTAATGACAATGGCTTTGGCACTCAATGCATCAATAGCTGATCTGGAGAAGCTGACTCCACCCAGAGGACTGGACGAGTTTAGCTACGGAGATGACGAAATGGCGGGAGTTTTGTTGAAGAACGTTTTGAAGACAGAGTTTGATGGCCTCACGGTAAGAGTCGGAAACTAACATTTGCACTAACGCATGAATTAGTTTCTCCAATGAGTAATATGGAGTTGCTCTCGGATCAACTCGGTCCTCTTGAGTTATACACTCTAAAAACTCCCCGCTCATAATTGACCCGCAATCTGGGTCCAAGGGATCTGACCCATGTCTGGGTCAGGCTGACCCTGAAACTGATTGAAAACAAAAGTGATTTTAACTTGGATTCTGCGTCAGTTTGACCCATTTATGGGTCATTTTGACACAGATTCTGGGTCATACTGACACAGACACGGGTCAAACCCGGCGTGTCGTGGCCGAGCAAATAAGAACACCGAACTCAAGCTCTGGTGTTTCTGATAAACAGAGTGTGGTGGGTTCGAATACCAGTCGTGACACTTGTGTCCTTAAGCAAGACACTTAACCACATGCTTCGTCCCTCGGATGGGACGTAAAGCCGTTGGTCCTGTGTACTAGGATTGGTAGTGCACGTAAAAGAACCCAGAACACTTATCGTGGAAGAGTAGGGGTTTAACCCCGGTGTTTCTGGTACACATTGCAAGCACCCTTATTTACAGGTTTCCTCAGGCTTGCGAGCTACAGTGATTAAGTTCACTTGTGAGGCATCCTTGGTTTCATTACCAGAAATATATAATAATAATAATAATAAAAAACCCATGCATACCGGAATCTGGGTAAATTCTGACCCGGAAGTGTTTAAGGTGAGGCCTGAACAAACCCCCTGGTAGAGCAACTCGACGTTTCATTCACTGTACTATGAGTGTCTTCAGGGGTTAGAAAAAAGCTCTTTACCTTATTTCGCAGTTTGTTACAGTAATCATGTTTAGTCTGAAAAGAGGGACAATGTAAGCTATAATTCAATTTTGTTTGTTATCGCTAATTGAACCAGACGAATAACCTTTTCGTATACGACACATGTATAAACATTTCAATTTTTCATCTGGCCAGGATCGCGTTGTGATTGGCGAAGAGGGAGTGCGTCACAGCATTGTTTACGTCGAACAATTCCAAGGTGTGTGCAACTAGCCTCAAAATGGATCAAGTACAAAATTCGTCTCCATTTTGTGTTAAAGATTATATTATCTGTTTGATACAATGTAGTGTTCTCTTTTTGAGCATTCAACGTGTTTTCAAAAGTTGGCAAAAATACTTAAAGAAAATAACTAAATAAACACATAATAGACTAATGTTGAACGGAAGGAACTCCGTAGGGCCCGATATCATAGCTTTGCCTAAGCAGAGATGAGCAGGATTCTAGTCACAGATAGTACATGTGAAATGGTGTTTTAGCTGGTAACCTTATTCTGGTAAACATAATTGTTTTTGCTTAGCTACCGGTGCCTTTGTGCTTAAGCAGCTCTATGAATTCTGTGCTGAAGCAGCTCTATGAATTCTGTGCTGAAGCAGCTCTATGAATTCTGTGCTGAAGCAGCTCTATGAAACTGGGACCTGGTATTAAATTTGGAAAAACGGGAGAATGGTGAGCGAAGGGAGGTGTGAGGTGAGAAGGACTCAAGGGCGGGGATTCTGTGGGGGGGGGGGGGGGGGGTGGGAACTGGGGTTTGAAATTTGGAAAAACGGGAGAATGGTGAGCGAAGGGAGGTGTGAGGTGAGAAGGACTCAAGGGCGGGGATTCTGTGGGGGGGGGTGGGGGGTGGGAACTGGGGTTTGAAATTTGGAAAAACGGGAGAATGATGAGCGAAGGGAGGTGTGAGGTGAGAAGGACTCAAGGGCGGGGATTCTGTAGGGGGGGTGGGAACTGGGGTTTGAAATTTGGAAAAACGGGAGAATGGTGAGCGAAGGGAGGTGTGAGGTGAGAAGGACTCAGGGGCGGGGATTCTGTGGGGAGGGGGGGGGGTGGGAACTGGGGTTTGAGAAAAACGAATCTTGCTTTAATCTTGGTTCTCATAATTATTTCAGATGGCCGACCAGTGCGAATCGCTACCCACAATGCCGATGATGGCGAATACATCGAGGTCACCGATATGAACATCATATGGAAAGGTCGAGCTATAATAATGTTTAAAACGGAAGCCCTCTAGTCTTTTTTTTCAGCAATCAATGTTGTTCTTAACATGATATACCGAGACTTAAATTAATGAAAGACTTTTGACAAAACAAAATGACTGACATATATAATATGATCAGACAGACTTTAATTTTGTCCGTTCAGCAGAGAAAAAACAATTACAAAAATCTAGCTTAATCAGTTTTTTAATCAGTTTGATTTTAAGGACACGCACATACAATTTCATTTTCATTTTGACGGATTACTAAATAAAACGCAGACTTCAAGAAAAAACAATCAAGGTTCAAAAAGCTATCATTTATAAAATTGACCAAATATAGTAGTTGAAAATTATGGATTTTGTTCAAATCGAGTATATCAACATTGTATTCATTTTCTAAAAGGTCTTAACCGACCGGTGGATGGGAAGACGGAACTGCCGCAGATTGTTAGGATCTCGACCCCGTTCAAGATTGCGATTTTTTCCGTAGCTGCTGGTGGAGTTTTTCTTGCCTTGCTGTTTCTTGTGCTAAATGTAGCTTTACGAAACCAAAGGTTTGTTGAAAACGTCAACGGCTGTTTTGTTTGTCTCGTGTTTGTGTTTAATTATTGTGCAACTTCTTGTTAAAGGCCCTGTACACTATTGATAAGATCAAAAAACACAAATGTTCACAGATTCACACACAACTTACATGATTTAAAGTAAGTAAAGGTAGAAAGGGTTCCTTTTTCTGCCTAAAATGCTATCGTTTCTGAGAAATGAGTGAAACAATAGTTTTATCACGCGCGATAATTTAAAAAAACAGAAAACACATAAGGTCTCTTTTCACTATTTTCTCGTGACCTCGATGACCAATTAAGCTCAAACTTTCACAGGTTTGTTTGTTTATGCATATGTTGAATCACACAAAATGTGGACACTGATTTTGAGCTGTTACCAAAAAGGACTCATACCGTCAAAACAATTCAAAGGATATTCACTCTGTAACTAAATTCGTTTCAGAAGTCCAGGTTTATAGTCTTGTTCAACAATAACTTTATGAAAAATATTTTTGTTTTTAACTTGCTGGAGTTTATAATAACTGACCACCATTTTGTATATATGCCTCGGCCTTTTTCATAAAACATTTACAAATACGGTAGTTAGTGGCCTGACGTTTCGGCCCTAGCAGAGTCTTTTTCAGAGGTCAAATGATTTTTTTAAATAAAGAATTTGTGTATAATTATGTGAGAACAATATGCTAATATGCTACTCCCGTCTAAAAATAAATAAATAAATGATAATATTTATTTGGCTTACATTCAAGTTTATACAAATTTGTTAAATCATTTTTATCGTTCCGAGATTTTCTCTAGCTTATGCTACCCACTAAAAATTCCAACAAGACCTCGAGACTTTTCTAAAACGAAGGCACTGAGTCGAAAACTATTTTTGGTGTTTCTATGCATACATTTTCATGGAAAAAAAACCTTGCGCAAAGCTTTTCCAATGGGTTTTTGTGTGTGAAATGGGCGTGGCTTATGTGGAATTATACATCATACTTAAAAAAAGGGACGGACATAAAAACGCCTTCGGATTGGGCACTTTGGGCTTAACATAGCATTTTTGTTATGAAATGAATATAGTTTCGGAGATGTTTTAAAAGTAGAATATAATGATTCACATAAACATCTCTCGTACTTCTGTGGTTTTCCTTTTACTTCCTAAACTAACACGGTCTGTAATTTTGGTTTTACAAACTGGTGTTAGTTCATGAAGTAAAAGGAAAACCACACAATTTCAAGAGACATTTGTGTTAATCAGTCTTTAAAAAAACCTTTCCAACCATACTTATTTTATGACAAACGCTTTAATAGTCCATAGCGCCAAGTCCGAAGGCAATGTCTCCATTTAACTAACAGGAGTTTTTTTTAATATTGTGAAAAACTAAGTCACGACTTGAATTATCATGCATTAAATTGTGTTTGTTTATTGTTTGATTGTTTCTCAATGCACATTACAAACTGATAATTTGACTAATTTATTTTCAAAGGGCTGTAAAGATTTCAAGTCCACAGATCAACAATCTGATCGTCTTGGGCTGTCTTTTTCTCTATTCTTCGGTTTTTGTGTCCGGTTTGGACACACATGCCTTCTCAGACATAGTCTTTTTGATTCTTTGCCACGTAAGTGAACTCCATTGTCAAAGTATCGTACAGTACCAATAGAGACAATTAGTAAATACCTTGGAGACTTTATGCACTCTGATTGGTCCAATCAACTGTTTTCCCTAATTGTTGTTATTTTGGCGAGGACAGACGGTGCCAGGTGCAGGCGCATACCACGCGTAAACCCGTGAACGCGCATGCAGAAGGACGCATCTGTAACCAAATGCAAAGCATAAAGCCGAACACCCGCCAAGTATTTCTATTCATGGTGCTGTTTATTTTCAAAGCTCACAGCCAGTTAGGCCCCGTCTTCGCTCAGGGCTTCTGTTCGTATGTTGGAAATACTGTACAAAATGTACACTGTTCCAAACCTGATTACGGAGCCAAGGCTTGGGAAAAGGCCCCGAATCTTGAAAATATAGGCCTATACATGTTATTAAAGAGCAAAGGAAATGTCAAATTCAATTTTGTGATGTAGTCATTTTCCAATACATAGGCTAGAGTCCTCATGTAAGTGGGGACAGCATTACAAATGTCTAACCTTACCATTGCATTCGATAACATTTTGGGGCAAATTTGTTCAACATCCGAAACATCCGATTCAACTTTGCTGAGAAAAATGGGTCTCTACATTTTTGTACCGGGATGTTTGGGTTCATTTTAAATTTTTTTCAGAGCAAAACTTGAAACATGACGTCATTGGACTTAGAAAACTCATGAGTCTTTACATTAAGGGAGGAATATTTCGTCGGACAAAATGTCAAATTCAAGGCCGTTTTGATTGAATGTCATTGAAAGTCAGGAATGAACGAAAACGTCCCTTTACAAAAATGTTTAGACCCATTTTTTCAGAATGATTTCATTGGCTGTTTGAACGTTGGAATGGCATCGAATACAATGGCAATTTACACCATTTTAACTTGAAGTTAGAGACCTGTTATTTTCCCCACTCACATGAGGAATCTATCTTTTGGAAAATGAGTACATTAAACAATATTATTGATTTTGACATTTCCTTTGCTGTACTGATTACTATAGGTCCCACGCAAAAAATGAAAAGGCTGAAGGCTTGAAAGATCAAAAATGCTAAACACATCGGCGGATTTTGTTTTAATGATGATTGTTTAACTGTTTTTCGTTAAAGGTAATTATTAATGGCAATAATAGTGTAAAATGGCCTTGGTTGGTGGCATCTCACTGTTATTGGACCACGCCTTCAGCCACCACGCATTGAAGATTGGGTCATTACACTGCTGTTGTCTAAATAATTACCAAATTTTACATTGAAAACCTACTCGAGTTGCAGTAGGCCTACTATTAGACGTCGTCTCGAGAGATTTCGCTGCCCGATAATAACGCCGTACGTTGCCAGCATGGAGTGTGTATAAACGCACTAGGCATGACTGAATTGAAGTAAGTTTTACAAATACAACAATTTTGCTGTTTTTAAATTGTTTTACAGGTGAAAGTAGTGCTCGTTTGCGTAGGTATATCCTTGTCGTTTGGCTCCCTTCTAATGAAGACCTACCGCATCTTCGCCATCTTCCAGAAAGCTGTGGCGAAATTCAAGCAAATTGTGAGTGAAATTTGAACTTAAAGGTGAATATGAAACTATATACCGGGCGTTAGACGGCTTCCAGAGGAAGAAACACAATGTAAGAAAGATATTTTTGTGTTAATTAGTTCTCATTAATCCCACAATACAAACAATCGAGTCATTACTTTTGATATACATTATTGTTTTACAGGATTTGCCGGATAAGAAGTTGATAGGATTTGTTATGCTGCTAGTGTTGTTAGATGGCGTCATCATGACGTTATGGGCGGTCTTTGGCCAGTTGACTGTGAAGACCTTTCTTCTTGAACCAAAGGTACGTTTTGCCGGTGCTAGGGGGTTATATTTGATTTGAATTCAAGTATAG
Source organism: Plazaster borealis (assembly GCA_021014325.1). NCBI lineage: Eukaryota > Metazoa > Echinodermata > Asteroidea > Forcipulatida > Labidiasteridae > Plazaster > Plazaster borealis. The sequence goes on along the minus strand of CM037468.1, from coordinate 13,456,468 downwards.
AAGCCCAAATAAACTTTGAAATGTCTGAAACAATGGTTATCTAAAACTAGCAACACTTGTCTCACAAGTGGGGGTGGGCTGCTTATAATTACTTAAGCAAACGTTCCTAAACTACCAAGGGGAAAGTAAACAAAAAGTGGGATCTTAAAAGAACCCCATCCTTGAAGAGTATAGAGGTGACCCTGCTGTGTCTGGTTCACATTGCAAGCACCCTTGTTTACACCCCCACCCTCCGATGGCCTACCGGTACTGCAGCCAGTATACCGAAATCACATTTCAGTTAAATACTCGTTCAGTTGTTAGCAAAAACAGGGGAAACCCTCTAATGTCTATGCCTTTAGGAAATGTCTCATAGAAAGTGTTGGACACACACAATGGAGCTTAAAATGCTGAATCCTTTCCTTTAGCTCTCAGAAACCGCCAGTCCACAGAGTGAGATCTTCATCATACCAAAGTTGCGACAGTGTGGCTCCGTGTATGATATCTATTTTAGCAGCGCCCTCTACGGCTTCAAAGGCTTTCTACTTGTCTTCGGTATTTTCTTGGCGTGGGAGACCAAGAATGTGAATGTTAGAGGACTGGACGACAGTAAGTCATTGAACATGGTTTTTGAAAATGCACTCGTTTTGGGGAAAAAGAAAAGAAAAGAAAAGAAAAGAAAAAACAAACAAACAAACAAACCCGGAACAAGTTGTGGACAGTAAATGACAAACAAACGGACTGTTGTTAAACAATGACGTGTGTGTTCAAAGTTTACCCTGATAAAAGAACGGTGTGGCAGGAGATTATGTACAGATTTCTTTTCATAGCGCCCTCTTTTGAATCAACCTCCTTCAGCCCAAGTTAATTTCCCATATGGGAGATAGAATCTTCAGTGACAGATTTCCCCATGACACCGGCATCCATGTCATGTAACCCAAAGAACCTGACCCTGATTCCGGGTCACCGAAACGTCGGCGAGGTTCCATGAGCCGTCATCCTGATCAACTATGTCCGTGCACCCAAACAGCACAATTTTGATTAATAATTTAACTTATTCTATACATGTATTGTATTATTTGTATGTTAAAACCCTTTCATGCGGTTTGGAAAAAAGTTTATCAAAGCGCAGTAGCCAAACTGGAGTTTACAGTGCTCAGGGAAATCTTAATAAGCCTGGGTTAATTAAGGTATTTCCATTTTTGTTCGAGCCCAACACCTTTCAGAGGGTCTAGGTATGAGTGAAGCAAAAAAAGAAAGAAAAAAAAAGTATTTTATTTGCTAACTAATTCGACCTCTTTTGCACTTTTCTGGCACTTTTGGGGAAAAAATAAATAAAATATATATATTATATATATTTCAATCCCACCACCCCAGCACAATTTAATGATTCATTTGCATTTTTAAACGTTTTTATGTGAGCTAGAATCCATCTGTCAAATAATTTCAAGGAACATTCCTACTACTTTGTAACCATGCAAGTTGCCAATTATAACACATACTTTAAAAAAAACCAGCATTCACAATAAACCGGAAAAATGTTCCTTCTGATTTCAGGTAAATACATCGCCCTTTCAGTTTACGTGGTCGGTATAACCATTGTCTTAGCTGTACCAACCCTGCAAGTCTTTGTCAACAACGCAGACATACATTTCTGTATCTACGGTATCGCTGTAGTGTTCGCCAATACCGTAGTCTTGTGCTTGGTCTTTGTGCCCAAGGTATGCAGTTATTACTATTTTCGTATTAAATTGTTTTTTGTTTTAAATTTTGTACAAATGCATGCGACGTTTTTTCATTCGCAGCCAGATTGTTGAAAGTGTTTTAATAGTGACAAAACGGGTTAGTTTCAAAGCAGTATATGTGACAAAAAAAATAGGCCTTTCAGGGACGCTTTTAAAATGGCCGCATGCTGAGATAACCATAACATAAGCGGTATCGTATGTCGTCTGGTGTCTCATGGGTTCCCATCAAGCTTCAAAGCTGACATTCACATCGTGCTGTATTGGATTATCTGAAATAAAATTACATAAGTTTGTTTCCATCCATTTTTGGCGCTTGCACTGTGGATGCTGTATGACCCCCCCCCCAAAAAAAAAAAGAAGAAGAAGAAGAAGAAAAAAACACACACAACAACAAAAAACAATGATTACGACTTAGTATAAAACAATTTCAGCACTGATTTTTTTTGACTAACGGACTAGCCGTAAAAAAATACAACAACGACAAAACTGTCTTAATTCATTGATCCCTGGTTGGTAGTCACAGATAATTTATCATAAATACGGAAGACGAGAACTCAGGGGAGGGATGTGTCTGAATTGGAGACTACAGCTGTAACTTTACAAGGGTGTTACTAAGGACATCCCATACTTCAACGCTCGAGACGTGATGATCCAGCCATAGCCGTAGCTGCAGCCGCAGGTGTAGCCGTAGCCGTAGCTGCCAATTTTGACATATCCCATGTTTCAAACTCACCCAGGGCATTTCACAGAGTTCACCTCTCATTACGTCTTTCTACGTCATCAGTTTGCCCTGTGCTATACGTCACGTGGGAGTCACCTACGAATCAGCATGATGAACACAGCTGATGGCAGCAGCGCACAGTCCACCAATCTGTCTTTATTTACCTCTACCAGAGGGGACAGGAACCGGCTAGCTGACATGCAGAGGACACTTGCAGAGGTAAATAAGAAAAGCATATTCGGGAGGTAGAGTGCCAATGATATTGATATACCTTTGTCATGCTGCCATCAATTGGTCATGTTCCCTGTATCCAATAACAGTGATGAATGCTAATATTCATTGTACAAAAGGAATCAAACTAGTTATCCTTCCAGTCTCGGTTTGGTTACATTGATTTTAATGACATAGAAACAAGATGGCTGCACCATGATAAAGGTCTAAGTGACTATAGGACGTGATATTGGATCATATCTAACTGGTGCTCTCCAGGGAGGGTGTATGAGGTAACGGCAGCTGCAACTTCTTCAACGAGGATATTATCACATAGCATTATGGGAACAAGGTTGATGAGGTCGACCTACGTCACGGCTATCGGTTACCCTATATAGCTAGTCCATCATAAAGAGCCGATGCTATCAGTAGGAATGAATGCAACCCCCCCAAACACAGAATAACACCCACTATACAAATACAACGCAACAACAATTCACAGTACAACATTTTTTCGCCTTCAATTGTTCCATGCTTAACTTGATTTCTGACGTGTTCTAATGGCTACAAAGTAAAGTCAGTCCAAACGACAATTAAATTAAAACAAAAATGGACCTATGTCGGACCGGCAAAGTAGATTATTGAAAAAAGGTGAACTATATTTGTATTTATATATTACCTTCTTTGTTTTACTTTGTTTTGTAGAAGCGAGAGAGTCTTTCTAAGCTACTCATCGAGTACCACACATGCGCAAAATAAACACGGCACGTTCTGGGACCATACCACGCCCTCTGTTGATTATGCACTCGTGCCAGTTGAGAAACAACGCTCGTAGATGGTGATGCTGAAGACGATGTGCGATTTGGGATTTGTAATGATCACGATCACGCCGTAACAATCCTTAGAAAATTGTACTTTAATTAGACAAATAACATACAAACTATATGCAAATTGTATGCAGATTATAGTGTTCAAAACAGTAACAAGGCCAGACTGTTACGCTTTTACAGTCCAATATTTTGAAGTAAAGACCGTATGTTGATTAAATATATTATCGATACTAGACGAAAAATCATTGTTTTGACTAATTTAATATTACTTGACATTGCACTAAATGAACAAATGAGACACAAAATAGCCTGCTTTAAATTGTGTATTATTTGTATATAAACTTACTTGGATTGACTATACATAACTTCAGTTTCCAAGACAAACTACAATCAATACGATTGCATATTTTAAAACAAAAAACCATTAGAGCCCCGTTTCGCTGGCGATACTCACAAAACTCTTTTTTGTTTTGTTGTGTTTTGTAATAGTAAGGATTGATTTTTGTTTGTTTGTTTGTTTGATTGTTGTTGTTGTTTTTTTTTTGATAGACTTTGAAATAGATGTTAAATTGAATGAGCAGAAGCAATTTGATTAGCTTTGAATCGAAAGTGTACAACACTCCTTAAACTGTCTAAATAAAGCACATATTATTATTTTTTTAAATTTATTTATTTATTTATTTATTTATTATTATTATTATTATTCATATTATTATTATTATTATTATTATTATTTTTTTTTTTTTTGGGGGGTGCTTCTTTATTGCAGTGATTCACGTATTTTGTATCCAAACAAGTCATTTAAGTTTGAAAATATTTTTCCAAGTCCTCCCCGCTTTTTCCCCCTGAAATAAATTATTCTTTTTCTCATACCATTGCTGTATATTATTACGTGGCTGATGGTTCTATCTGCTACATGTAGGGTAACGTAATTGAAAACACGCCCGGCGTTGAGGATGGCTTCTCAAATATCCATAATTGATTTCTTCCAAATTTACGAGATGCAATTTTTAATAATAGTCTTGAGAGTGATTAAGACAGCCAGCCGATGACTTTTCTATAATTTTGTTAAATGAGGCGGCAATACGCTCGGTTGAAATCCGGATATTTCTTAAGGTTTTCGCTTCGCCAAAACGTGTATCGAGTTTACCAGCTTTGCCAAAACGTGTATCGAGTCTCAACCAATCAGAGAGTAGCTTTCCAGGGCGTCACAGGGTGCTGTATTTACCTGATTGGCTTAAAACTACGTCATCTTCCAGACATCAACGTGATGGCATTTTTGCTTACGGTCTGTCTGAGATCCACCCAAACGGTTTTAATTTGTTGCATCTTTGAGAATGGACGGAGCAGCGCTTGCCATTCTGATGATAGCTACATTATCAGGTATGATCTTATTTTATATAACCTACATTTGTTTTACAGACGACGCACTGAAAAGAAGTAAATAAACTGAATAAATGGAGAATTATGATTTGACATTTTGGTTCATCAGTGAGGAATCATACAAACTGATTAAAGGTATCGTACACGTTTGGTAATGACTCGAAACAAATATTAGCATAAAAACTTACTTGGTAACAAGCAACGGAGAGCTGTTGATAGTATAACACATCGTAGGAAACAACTCCCTCTGAAGTAACGTAGTTTTTGAGAAAGAGGTAATTTCTCACTAAAATAATAAAAACTCCTATCTGAAAGCAACCAAATTTGTACAACAAGGGTGTGTTTTCTGTCATCATTTTCTTGCAACTTCGATGACCAATTGAGCCCAAATTTTAACAGGCTTGTTATTTTATGCATATGTTGGGATACACCAAGTGCGAACACTGGTCTTTGACAATTTCCAAACATGTTTAGTGCCTATAAAGACTGTTTGATCGTTTTTTAAAATCCCAACTCAAAAATGTACGATAGTAGATTAGCTAGGAGAAAGTTGTTTTTCCCAAGACAGTTAATAGCAGTTGCTTGAATTCCGTTTTCATTGGTTTTGTTTTTTGTTGTTAATATATGTTATGATTTAAGGTGTTGCATGCGTTTTTAAGCATTCTTTCCAGTGCACCATTTGGAAAAAGAAGAAGAAGAATACAAAAATAACCTGGTTTGTTATTCTAAACGTTTCTTCTAGTGTGCTCTAGTTGTTACAAGGAGACCGGAAAGATGAGGTTTGTGCAAAAGTGGCATTTGATGTTGCTGATTGACCCTGTTATGTGATTAAATAGATATGCCATGTGCATCTCCCAATGCGCATGATCGGGGTCAAGCCGCAGACATTGAATTTGCGATCAAATTTTGCGACTCTTGCGAAAGTCGTTAAATTGTTCATGAAATTTGACTCATTTATGTATTGTGTGTCCCTCCAGGGCCACCATCATTATCTGGATCTCGTGTAATGTGTGGCCGCTGTATGGATTTAAACGGTACCTCTGGAGTTGTCCAGTGCGAAGAGTTTGTTGGAGGGCGGTCAATAGGCGGGGTAGTTTGTTATCTTCAGTTGCTGGTGTCTGTGCGTTCACACTGCTGTTGTATGCTCTTCGTTTTCAATGATTAGTGAATGCTCTCTCTAGTCTTTACTTGTGTGCGTTGTGTTGAGAGCTTGGCTGATGGTTGACCTGGAGTCGTGTAGACGTCAGTGCGGGTTGTGTTTCTGTACTCGATGTGTCTCAGGATGCTGTAAGAGAGCAATTTATAGTTTAGGAAACCCTCATCTAACCAAGTCACGTTCACTATCGTGAGTTTTCCACGGAGCCTCAAAAAGGTTAATCTCATTCCATTGAAATCGTTGTATATTTTGTGTTCGAACACATGTTGAGGGATTGAAATATATTATTTCGATGGAACGCAATATTTTCACCCCGCCACCACAATCACCGACATTATATGAAGTATCTGCAAGAGTTGATAACAACATCAAACTCACAATGTTGCATTTCAGGTGTTGCTGTAGTCTCGTCCCAACAAGTTTGCTACAGCGGATTGAAGTATGATCTCATGTCTAACAATCCACACCGATGGGTCTTACCGCACGAAGATCCATGCGAGTATGCTGCTGTACTCAGCCGAATGACTACTAAAAATAAGTCATACCAACAGGGGGCGCCCTACTACTTGGATAAGATCGCCATTAGACTGCTTGAATTCTTCGGTTGCCAAGGTGATAAAACAGGTATGAAACATGGTTGACAATGAGGTAAAATCAAGCCCACATTATCACCCATAAATTAGTTATTGCCAATACTAAACAAAAAAGTATGAAACACACGTAAGTGTAAGCCTACTTTGTTCTTAGACTGTTGGACTTAGTACTCGGATATCAGAAAACTCCACTTGTAGTCGTATAAGTACCGATACTAGAGTACTACTCGGCCATCGTTGGACTCGGCAGTACTTGGTACTTGAATGAAAGGGTACTTGACTACACACCAAATTTTAGTAATCCGTTCCAACGAACTACCAATCAAGTCAAACGGCTTTGTTCATGACCCGGTAAAGTCGCATACATGAATACTTATGTCAAATTGTACAGCGTCTGGGAAAACCCAGATTTTGTTTTTACTTATACTTTTTAACGAAGTTAAAATTGACCCCTAAGAGGTGAAAATACCTTAGGGTTTTTGGAACTGTTTAGATGTTTTAATCATGAAGATAAATACAATAAAAGTAACCTGTAACAAATGCGTTTCAAAGGTGGCAGCGTTTTTGAAATATTACCGAAAATCTGGTGCGGTTATGTCTACGCAGGAAGAATAATTCGTAATTGGAATATACAATCTGAGAAACGTTTTATGCAGAAAGGATTATCAGATTGAAATGTTTTTGAATCCCTCTCTAGAACCTCTCTAAAATCACATTCCTTTGAAGGAAATTGTTTCTCAAAATGTTATAAATTCTCAACAGCTGCAGTGGTTCTTACCAAATGAGTTGTTATGGTATTTTGGAGTAGGCCCTAGTTACCAGAGGTATACCTTCCATTTAACATAAATGAAAGTTGACATTCTCCCGGAAAACATCTTTATCAAATTCTTACAATTTATTTTTAAGGGAAAAGATGGTTGGGCGTTGGTTTAGTTTGTTTAACTCCGTTAGGAAAGTCATTGGTAACAACTCGAAGCAGTTGTAAGTTGGGGAAAAAATACCATAAGATAATATTTCTATATCCCGAAAAAGCAAGTGGCATATCGAGGGCTCCTTATACGCTAAATTAATTCCTTCCTTCAAATTATTGAATTGTTCGTTCCCTTGAAATAATGGAACATTTTCTCTAGATGGTATTTCGTTTTAATAGACGAAATAATGTTTACCTTCTAAATTTGTTTTTCACTTGTCCCTTTAGGCGCTCCGTACTCATGCGTGATATGCGTCATTAAACTACAACATAATGGCTCTTTAAGTCTATGTTTCCTATCATTCATAAAACGTTTTATTGTTTGTTGCATATCTCAGGTATCGAGTGTTCTGATCCAGAGCCTTTGCGTCTGGAAGATGGAATAATTCTTGATGAGAGCATCAGTGCATCGAGTAGGTTTGATGCCAGGCGAGGGCGACTGAACGGAGAGCCTTGGGTTCCATCGTGAGTATCAATCGGAATTCCTTGTGACAGAAAACCCCCCATAAAGACAATCCGATCACAACTTCCTCGAAGAGCCATACCATTGATACAGGCATAGTTAAATAACAGTATATACTCAATTTAAAGCTAGAATAAATAGATCACGCTTTTAGCGAGAATAAAAAAGCTGGATACATATCACACCTAAAAAAAAGCAGCGAAGTTTGAAAGGATGCTTTGTCTTAAACATTACCAATTATTGGCCTTGCAGATTGTCACGATGTAGGCCCTACCGGTAATACGTCTACATTACTATCAATGACAGCTTTGAAACATGTATCTGCATAATTTTAACAAGTTTGCCCTAAATACCATACTAGAATCATCAAAGGGTTTAATTCTGGCTGTTTAATTTATTTGACGATGGACATTTTTTGCATTTACGTTAAAACTCATTCTACCATTAGGTTAAAGAGAATACAACAATTGGACCTTATTTCGTCTTTTTAGCTATCAGTCACACAAACTTTTATAATGCAAAGTCTGCCAAAAAATTACCGATGTTTATTTTGGAATTGATAATGTTTTATTAAAATATGCACTATCTATATAGAAAGCTTCAATATTTAGTGCGAACAAAAATTATTTTCTAGCTATTGGTAACTGAGTTTTAAGTGAAAATAATTGATTAATATTTTGGTGCAATTTATTTACACCATTTCTTACAGAGGTTGTATTCTCTCTTGTGTATTGAACAAAGGTACAACGATTCTAATCCCTGGCTGGAGGTTGACCTCGGTGAGGATACAGTGGTGTCTGGTGTCATCACGCAGGGATTCTACATGACAAGGCGTGTGACTCAATTTAAGATGAAGTATAAGAAGCTATCATCATCTGAATATGACGTAGTAGGTTGCAATGGAGCCATCCAGGTACATACATCTTTTGCAGCTTAATCGTTTCTGAGCTCGATTAAAAAAAATGATTCGAAAATTGCTTTTCCAGGAGCGTTCATGTGCATTGTGAACGTATACACAATTTTCAACCCCCCCCCCAAATTGCACCATGGCAGAACAAAACAACTCAGAACAATAATGGCTATTACAATATCTCAACTTATCTCAAGTTAACTGGAATACTGGTCTTTTCTTTCACTTACGAAGTTCAACTTGAGAAGAACACATGAACATTTAACAGTAAATTAGACAATAGTTCTTATTAGTACCTTACTGTCTAAAGCACAGCTGATAAAAAACGCTGCACAAAAAATGTTTAAATACAATGATGTCAATTTACACTTTTATGTTCTATAAATCCCGCCTAGGTATCACTAGTGCGTGTGACAGTCATCTCAAAACTGCATTTATATTATTTGCAGGTGTTAGATGGTGGTAACATTGAGAATGATACAACCCCAGTCACCAATATGTTTTATCAGAGCATCGTGGCTACCATAGTGCGTATTGAGCCTGTAACGTTTGCTACACCAGTTGCCCTACGGCTGGAGTTGCTTGGATGTCACATCAACTGAAATCAAATCAGTTGTTTGAAGCAGCATTATTACAACTACTTGTGTTATTGTCGTTATCTTGTGTTTTTACTATATTGTAAATCTTTGACCAGAGCAAAATTATTAAAGTTTTCAAGGCTTTTCAATTGTGAGATATAAACAACTGCAACTATTACAGTTAATTTGAAAACACTAAAACTTTCGACGGTGACAAACAAATTCAGAAAATTAAATATAAACCAGTCGACCGAAGAACGACAATTAATATAAATGTGTACACAAATACACAACATAATTTTTACTTTGCCTAATATTTAATCAATGCAAATCATCTAATAAGACAAAAAGTACTTTTAACACTGAAACACGACTATAACATAAATGTTAACATACTTTATACATAAATCTCGTTTCGGTATTCCGGAAACAACTTTTTGAATGTTTCGAGTGATGTCGAACTTGTTTACTGAATAAGGCTAAACAGTAAAATCATTTACATTTACATGAGACTAATACCAATGGAGGTGTATACTAGTACTTATTTGTACGCTCTATACAATTCCAGGTCAGATTTGACCCGGATCCAGGTCCAGTTGGGTGTGATCCAAATGGAACAGAGAGGCCTAAATACAAACATCACAGCCGGTTGACCCTGCTGATCAATGTGCGACACGTTTTTGGGAGGGGGTGGAGAAGACGAACAATACGAGCGTTTTAATGAAAATCAAATAAACAACTTTTGTAAAGACCTGTTACAATTCATTGAGTTTTGGAAAGGCATAACAGCACTATTACGACAAAATAATTTTGTTTACATGAACAAGTAAATGTCTGATTTATTTTGTATGTAAAAGTGGATTTTCTTCTACTGAATTCAAGTAGCCAGTTAAAATTAAGAAAACACGTTTTATTTATAATGATTTTTTTATTTATTTCATACTTTTTACCACCGTTACACGTAACATTTTTTATGATGCAATCATTTTTAATGCAATTCTTTTCACCAAAAAACTTTCATTTCTGTCAAGGAGGGAAATACAACATAAGGACGGCCAAATCACCCTCTGAATAATGCTGGATTTGTACTATAGTTTTATACCATTGGAAAGCCCATTTCAAGGGCTCTCTCCTCGTCTTAGTTTCGATTCTGTGACGATTTTTTAGGCGAAAAGAGCGGCCAAGAAGTAGGGTTGCTACCACCACCAACTTGGGTTACGTATCAACACAAGCAAGATATTTCCTGACAACAAACGGTTTGAAACAAATTCTGCTCTAGGTTTGACAATAACTCATGAACTAAGCATGCTACAGACACAAAGCTTATATAAAAATTTGCCTGTCATATCCATGAGTCTGAAAATTAAACTTTTATGGCCACTTTGTTCAATCTTCATACCGAGAATGACCAGCAAGTTGGGATACTCAGAATGTTCCTCAAAAGCATGTTCAAAGGGATTTGTGTATACAGAACTGTCAAAGAAAGAAATACAACAACATAAGGTGGCCAAATCACCCTTAGAATAATGCTGGACTTGTACAAGTTTTATAACATTGGAAAGCCCATCTCAAGGGCTCGCTCCTCGTCCTAGTTTTGTTTTTTAAAACAATTTTGTAGGCGAGGAGAGCGGCCAGGAAGTAGGGTTGCTACCACCACCAACTGGGGCTACGTATCAACACATGCAAGACATTTCCTGAAAAAAAACCGGTTTGAAACAAATTCTGCGCTATGTTTAACAATAACTCATGAACTAAGCATGCTAGAGACACAAAGTTTATATCAAAATCTGCCTCTCATATCCCTGAGTTCGAAAAATTAAGTTTTATGGCCACTTTGTGCAATCTTCATACCGGAAATGACCAGCAAGTTGGGATACTCAGAATGTTCTTCAAAAGCATGTTCAGTGGAATTTGTGTATACAGAACTGTTAAAGAGAGAAATACAACATAAGGACGGCCAAATCACCCTCAGAATGATGCTGGATTTGTACTAGTTTTATACCATTGGAAAGCCCATCTCAAGGGCTCTCTCCTCGTTTTAGTTTCGTTTCGGTGACGATTTTTTTTAGACGAGAAGAGGGGCCAGGAAGTAGGGTTGCTACCACAACCAACTGGGGCTACGTACCAACACAAGCAAGACATTTCCTGACAAAAAACGGTTTGAAACAAATTCTGCGCTATGTTTGACAATAACTCATGAACAAAGCATCCTACAGACACAAAGTTTATATCAAAATCTGCCTCTCATATCCCAGAGTCCGAAAATTTAAGTTGTATGACACTTTGTGCAATCTTCATACCGAAAATGACCAGCAAGTGGGGATACTCAGAATGTTCCTCAAGAGCATGAAACTGGGATTTTTGTTCACAGAACTGTCAAAGAAAGAAATATAACTAAGGACGGCCAAATCACCCTCAGAATAATGTTGCATTTGTACTAGTTTTATACCATTGGAAGCCCATCTCCAGGGCTCTCTCCTCGTTTTAGTTTCGTTTCGGTGACAATTTTTTTTAGATGAGAAGAGAAGCCAGGAAGTAGGGCTGCTACCACAACCAACTGGGGCTACGTATCAACACAAGCAAGACATTTCCTGAAAAAAACCGGTTTGAAACAAATTCTGCTCTATGTTTGACAATAACTCATGAACTAAGTATGCTAGAGACACAAAGTTTATATCAAAATCTGCCTCTCATATCCCTGAGTCCGAAAATTAAAGTTTTATGGCCACTTTGTGCAATCTTCATACCGGAAATGACCAGCAAGTGGGGATACTCAGAATGTTCCTCAAAAGCATGTTCAATGGGATTTGTGTATACAGAAATGTCAAAGAAAGAAATACAGCAACTTAAGGTGGCCAAATCAACCTTAGAATAATACTGGATTTGTACAAGTTTTATACCATTGGAAAGCCCATCTCAAGGGCTCTCTCCTCGTTATAGTTTTGTTTTTTTGACGATTTTGTAGGCGAGGAGAGCAGCCAGGAAGTACGGTTGCTACCACCACCAACTGGGGCTACGTATCAACACAAGCAAGACATTTCCTGACAAAAAACGGTTTGAAACAAATTCTGCGCTATGTTTGACAATAACTCATGAACTAAGCATGCTAGAGACACAAAGTTTATATCAAAATCTGCCTCTCATATCCCTGAGTCCGAAAATTAAAGTTTTATGACCACTTTGTGCAATCTTCATACCGGAAATGACCAGCAAGTGGGGATACTCAGAATGTTACTCAAGAGCATGTTCAATGGGATTTTTGTACACAGAACTGTCAAAGAGAGAAATACAACCTAAGGACGGCCAAATCACCCTCAAAATAATAATGGATTTGTACAAGTTTTATACCATTGGAAAGCCCATCTCAAGGGCTCTCTCCTCGTTATAGTTTCGTTTCTGTGACGATTTTGTAGGCGAGGAGAGCGGCCAGGAAGTAGGCTTGCTACCACCACCAACTGGGGCTACGTATCAACACATGCAAGACATTTCCTGCCGAAAAACGGTTTGAAACAAATTCTGCGCTATGTTTGACAATAACTCATGAACTAAGTATGCTAGAGACACAAAGTTTATATCAAAATCTGCCTCTCATATCCCTGAGTCCGAAAATTAAAGTTTTATGGCCACTTTGTGCAATCTTCATACCGGAAATGACCAGCAAGTGGGGATACTCAGAATGTTACTCAAGAGCATGTTCAATGGGATTTTTGTACACAGAACTGTCAAAGAGAGAAATACAACCTAAGGACGGCCAAATCACCCTCAGAATAATGATGGATTTGTACAAGTTTTATACCATTGGAAAGCCCATCTCAAGGGCTCTCTCCTCGTTATAGTTTCGTTTCTGTGACGATTTTGTAGGCGAGGAGAGCGGCCAGGAAGTACGGTTGCTACCACCACCAACTGGGGCTACGTATCAACACATGCAAGACATTTCCTGCCAAAAAACGATTTGAAACAAATTCTGCGCTATGTTTGACAATAACTCATGAACTAAGTATGCTAGAGACACAAAGTTTATATCAAAATCTGCCTCTCATATCCCTGAGTCCGAAAATTAAAGTTTTATGGCCACTTTGTGCAATCTTCATACCGGAAATGACCAGCAAGTGGGGATACTCAGAATGTTACTCAAGAGCATGTTCAATGGGATTTTTGTACACAGAACTGTCAAAGAGAGAAATACAACCTAAGGACGGCCAAATCACCCTCAAAATAATAACGGATTTGTACAAGTTTTATACCATTGGAAAGCCCATCTCAAGGGCTCTCTCCTCGTTATAGTTTCGTTTCTGTGACGATTTTGTAGGCGAGAAGAGCGGCCAGGAAGTAGGCTTGCTACCACCACCAACTGGGGCTACGTATCAACACATGCAAGACATTTCCAGCCGAAAAACGATTTGAAACAAATTCTGCGCTATGTTTGACAATAACTCATGAACTAAGTATGCTAGAGACACAAAGTTTATATCAAAATCTGCCTCTCATATCCCTGAGTCCGAAAATTAAAGTTTTATGGCCACTTTGTGCAATCTTCATACCGGAAATGACCAGCAAGTGGGGATACTCAGAATGTTACTCAAGAGCATGTTCAATGGGATTTTTGTACACAGAACTGTCAAAGAGAGAAATACAACCTAAGGACGGCCAAATCACCCTCAGAATAATAATGGATTTGTACAAGTTTTATACCATTGGAAAGCCCATCTCAAGGGCTCTCTCCTCGTTATAATTTCGTTTCTGTGACGATTTTGTAGGCGAGGAGAGCGGCCAGGAAGTAGGCTTGCTACCACCACCAACTGGGGCTACGTATCAACACATGCAAGACATTTCCTGCCAAAAAACGATTTGAAACAAATTCTGCGCTATGTTTGACAATAACTCATGAACTAAGTATGCTAGAGACACAAAGTTTATATCAAAATCTGCCTCTCATATCCCTGAGTCCGAAAATTAAAGTTTTATGGCCACTTTGTGCAATCTTCATACCGGAAATGACCAGCAAGTGGGGAAACTCAGAATGTTACTCAAGAGCATGTTCAATGGGATTTTTGTACACCGAACTGTCAAAGAGAAAAATACAACCTAGGGACGGCCAAATCACCCTCAGAATAATGATGGATTTGTACAAGTGTTATACCATTGGAAAGCCCATCTCAAGGGCTCTCTCCTCGTCCTAATTTCGTTTCTGTTACGATTTTGTAGGCGAGGAGAGCGGCCAGGAAGTACGGTTGCTACTACCACCAGCTGGGGCTACGTTTCAACACATGCAAGACATTTCCTGCCAAAAAACGATCTGAAACAAATTCTGCGCTATGTTTGACAATAACTCATGAACTAAGTATGCTAGAGACACAAAGTTTATATCAAAATCTGCCTCTCATATCCCTGAGTCCGAAAATTAAAGTTTTATGGCCACTTTGTGCAATCTTCATACCGGAAATGACCAGCAAGTGGGGATACTCAGAATGTTACTCAAGAGCATGTTCAATGGGATTTTTGTACACAGAACTGTCAAAGAGAGAAATACAACCTAAGGACGGCCAAATCACCCTCAGAATAATGATGGATTTGTACAAGTTTTATACCATTGGAAAGCCCATCTCAAGGGCTCTCTCCTCGTTATAGTTTCGTTTCTGTGACGATTTTGTAGGCGAGGAGAGCAGCCAGGAAGTACGGTTGCTACCACCACCAACTGGGGCTACGTATCAACACATGCAAGACATTTCCTGCCAAAAACTATTTGAAACAAATTCTGCGCTATGTTTGACAATAACTCATGAACTAAGTATGCTAGAGACACAAAGTTTATATCAAAATCTGCCTCTCATATCCCTGAGTCCGAAAATTAAAGTTTTATGGCCACTTTGTGCAATCTTCATACCGGAAATGACCAGCAAGTGGGGATACTCAGAATGTTACTCAAGAGCATGTTCAATGGGATTTTTGTACACAGAACTGTCAAAGAGAGAAATACAACCTAAGGACGGCCAAATCACCCTCAGAATAATGATGGATTTGTACAAGTTTTATACCATTGGAAAGCCCATCTCAAGGGCTCTCTCCTCGTTATAGTTTCGTTTCTGTGACGATTTTGTAGGCGAGGAGAGCAGCCAGGAAGTACGGTTGCTACCACCACCAACTGGGGCTACGTATCAACACATGCAAGACATTTCCTGCCAAAAAACGATTTGAAACAAATTCTGCGCTATGTTTGACAATAACTCATGAACTAAGTATGCTAGAGACACAAAGTTTATATCAAAATCTGCCTCTCATATCCCTGAGTCCGAAAATTAAAGTTTTATGGCCACTTTGTGCAATCTTCATACCGGAAATGACCAGCAAGTGGGGATACTCAGAATGTTACTCAAGAGCATGTTCAATGGGATTTTTGTACACAGAACTGTCAAAGAGAGAAATACAACCTAAGGACGGCCAAATCACCCTCAAAATAATAATGGATTTGTACAAGTTTTATACCATTGGAAAGCCCATCTCAAGGGCTCTCTCCTCGTTATAGTTTCGTTTCTGTGACGATTTTGTAGGCGAGGAGAGCAGCCAGGAAGTACGGTTGCTACCACCACCAACTGGGGCTACGTATCAACACATGCAAGACATTTCCTGCCAAAAACGATTTGAAACAAATTCTGCGCTATGTTTGACAATAACTCATGAACTAAGTATGCTAGAGACACAAAGTTTATATCAAAATCTGCCTCTCATATCCCTGAGTCCGAAAATTAAAGTTTTATGGCCACTTTGTGCAATCTTCATACCGGAAATGACCAGCAAGTGGGGATACTCAGAATGTTACTCAAGAGCATGTTCAATGGGATTTTTGTACACAGAACTGTCAAAGAGAAATACAACCTAAGGACGGCCAAATCACCCTCAGAATAATGATGGATTTGTACAAGTTTTATACCATTGGAAAGCCCATCTCAAGGGCTCTCTCCTCGTTATAGTTTCGTTTCTGTGACGATTTTGTAGGCGAGGAGAGCAGCCAGGAAGTACGGTTGCTACCACCACCAACTGGGGCTACGTATCAACACATGCAAGACATTTCCTGCCAAAAAACGATTTGAAACAAATTCTGCGCTATGTTTGACAATAACTCATGAACTAAGTATGCTAGAGACACAAAGTTTATATCAAAATCTGCCTCTCATATCCCTGAGTCCGAAAATTAAAGTTTTATGACCACTTTGTGCAATCTTCATACCGGAAATGACCAGCAAGTGGGGATACTCAGAATGTTACTCAAGAGCATGTTCAATGGGATTTTTGTACACAGAACTGTCAAAGAGAGAAATACAACCTAAGGACGGCCAAATCACCCTCAGAATAATAATGGATTTGTACAAGTTTTATACCATTGGAAAGCCCATCTCAAGGGCTCTCTCCTCGTTATAGTTTCGTTTCTGTGACGATTTTGTAGGCGAGGAGAGCGGCCAGGAAGTACGGTTGCTACCACCACCAACTGGGGCTACGTATCAACACATGCAAGACATTTCCTGCCAAAAAACGATTTGAAACAAATTCTGCGCTATGTTTGACAATAACTCATGAACTAAGTATGCTAGAGACACAAAGTTTATATCAAAATCTGCCTCTCATATCCCTGAGTCCGAAAATTAAAGTTTTATGGCCACTTTGTGCAATCTTCATACCGGAAATGACCAGCAAGTGGGGATACTCAGAATGTTACTCAAGAGCATGTTCAATGGGATTTTTGTACACAGAACTGTCAAAGAGAGAAATACAACCTAAGGACGGCCAAATCACCCTCAGAATAATGATGGATTTGTACAAGTTTTATACCATTGGAAAGCCCATCTCAAGGGCTCTCTCCTCGTTATAGTTTCGTTTCTGTGACGATTTTGTAGGCGAGGAGAGCAGCCAGGAAGTACGGTTGCTACCACCACCAACTGGGGCTACGTATCAACACATGCAAGACATTTCCTGCCAAAAAACGATTTGAAACAAATTCTGCGCTATGTTTGACAATAACTCATGAACTAAGTATGCTAGAGACACAAAGTTTATATCAAAATCTGCCTCTCATATCCCTGAGTCCGAAAATTAAAGTTTTATGGCCACTTTGTGCAATCTTCATACCGGAAATGACCAGCAAGTGGGGATACTCAGAATGTTACTCAAGAGCATGTTCAATGGGATTTTTGTACACAGAACTGTCAAAGAGAGAAATACAACCTAAGGACGGCCAAATTACCCTCAAAATAATAATGGATTTGTACAAGTTTTATACCATTGGAAAGCCCATCTCAAGGGCTCTCTCCTCGTTATAGTTTCGTTTCTGTGGCGATTTTGTAGGCGAGGAGAGCAGCCAGGAAGTACGGTTGCTACCACCACCAACTGGGGCTACGTATCAACACATGCAAGACATTTCCTGCCAAAAAACGATTTGAAACAAATTCTGCGCTATGTTTGACAATAACTCATGAACTAAGTATGCTAGAGACACAAAGTTTATATCAAAATCTGCCTCTCATATCCCTGAGTCCGAAAATTAAAGTTTTATGGCCACTTTGTGCAATCTTCATACCGGAAATGACCAGCAAGTGGGGATACTCAGAATGTTACTCAAGAGCATGTTCAATGGGATTTTTGTACACAGAACTGTCAAGGAGAGAAATACAACCTAAGGACGGCCAAATCACCCTCAAAATAATAATGGATTTGTACAAGTTTTATACCATTGGAAAGCCCATCTCAAGGGCTCTCTCCTCGTTATAGTTTCGTTTCTGTGACGATTTTGTAGGCGAGGAGAGCAGCCAGGAAGTACGGTTGCTACCACCACCAACTGGGGCTACGTATCAACACATGCAAGACATTTCCTGCCAAAAACTATTTGAAACAAATTCTGCGCTATGTTTGACAATAACTCATGAACTAAGTATGCTAGAGACACAAAGTTTATATCAAAATCTGCCTCTCATATCCCTGAGTCCGAAAATTAAAGTTTTATGGCCACTTTGTGCAATCTTCATACCGGAAATGACCAGCAAGTGGGGATACTCAGAATGTTACTCAAGAGCATGTTCAATGGGATTTTTGTACACAGAACTGTCAAAGAGAGAAATACAACCTAAGGACGGCCAAATCACCCTCAAAATAATAATGGATTTGTACAAGTTTTATACCATTGGAAAGCCCATCTCAAGGGCTCTCTCCTCGTTATAGTTTCGTTTCTGTGACGATTTTGTAGGCGAGGAGAGCGGCCAGGAAGTACGGTTGCTACCACCACCAACTGGGGCTACGTATCAACACATGCAAGACATTTCCTGCCAAAAAACGATTTGAAACAAATTCTGCGCTATGTTTGACAATAACTCATGAACTAAGTATGCTAGAGACACAAAGTTTATATCAAAATCTGCCTCTCATATCCCTGAGTCCGAAAATTAAAGTTTTATGGCCACTTTGTGCAATCTTCATACCGGAAATGACCAGCAAGTGGGGATACTCAGAATGTTACTCAAGAGCATGTTCAATGGGATTTTTGTACACAGAACTGTCAAAGAGAGAAATACAACCTAAGGACGGCCAAATCACCCTCAGAATAATGATGGATTTGTACAAGTTTTATACCATTGGAAAGCCCATCTCAAGGGCTCTCTCCTCGTTATAGTTTCGTTTCTGTGACGATTTTGTAGGCGAGGAGAGCAGCCAGGAAGTACGGTTGCTACCACCACCAACTGGGGCTACGTATCAACACATGCAAGACATTTCCTGCCAAAAAACGGTTTGAAACAAATTCTGCGCTATGTTTGACAATAACTCATGAACTAAGTATGCTAGAGACACAAATTTTATATCAAAATCTGCCTCTCATATCCCTGAGTCCGAAAATTAAAGTTTTATGGCCACTTTGTGCAATCTTCATACCGGAAATGACCAGCAAGTGGGGATACTCAGAATGTTACTCAAGAGCATGTTCAATGGGATTTTTGTACACAGAACTGTCAAAGAGAGAAATACAACCTAAGGACGGCCAAATCACCCTCAAAATAATAATGGATTTGTACAAGTTTTATACCATTGGAAAGCCCATCTCAAGGGCTCTCTCCTCGTTATAGTTTCGTTTCTGTGACGATTTTGTAGGCGAGGAGAGCAGCCAGGAAGTACGGTTGCTACCACCACCAACTGGGGCTACGTATCAACACATGCAAGACATTTCCTGCCAAAAAACGGTTTGAAACAAATTCTGCGCTATGTTTGACAATAACTCATGAACTAAGTATGCTAGAGACACAAAGTTTATATCAAAATCTGCCTCTCATATCCCTGAGTCCGAAAATTAAAGTTTTATGGCCACTTTGTGCAATCTTCATACCGGAAATGACCAGCAAGTGGGGATACTCAGAATGTTACTCAAGAGCATGTTCAATGGGATTTTTGTACACAGAACTGTCAAAGAGAGAAATACAACCTAAGGACGGCCAAATCACCCTCAGAATAATAATGGATTTGTACAAGTTTTATACCATTGGAAAGCCCATCTCAAGGGCTCTCTCCTCGTTATAGTTTCGTTTCTGTGACGATTTTGTAGGCGAGGAGAGCAGCCAGGAAGTACGGTTGCTACCACCACCAACTGGGGCTACGTATCAACACATGCAAGACATTTCCTGCCGAAAAACGGTTTGAAACAAATTCTGCGCTATGTTTGACAATAACTCATGAACTAAGTATGCTAGAGGCACAAATTTTATATCAAAATCTGCCTCTCATATCCCTGAGTCCGAAAATTAAAGTTTTATGGCCACTTTGTGCAATCTTCATACCGGAAATGACCAGCAAGTGGGGATACTCAGAATGTTACTCAAGAGCATGTTCAATGGGATTTTTGTACACAGAACTGTCAAAGAGAGAAATACAACCTAAGGACGGCCAAATCACCCTCAAAATAATAATGGATTTGTACAAGTTTTATACCATTGGAAAGCCCATCTCAAGGGCTCTCTCCTCGTTATAGTTTCGTTTCTGTGACGATTTTGTAGGCGAGGAGAGCAGCCAGGAAGTACGGTTGCTACCACCACCAACTGGGGCTACGTATCAACACATGCAAGACATTTCCTACCGAAAAACGGTTTGAAACAAATTCTGCGCTATGTTTGACAATAACTCATGAACTAAGTATGCTAGAGACACAAATTTTATATCAAAATCTGCCTCTCATATCCCTGAGTCCGAAAATTAAAGTTTTATGGCCACTTTGTGCAATCTTCATACCGGAAATGACCAGCAAGTGGGGATACTCAGAATGTTACTCAAGAGCATGTTCAATGGGATTTTTGTACACAGAACTGTCAAGGAGAGAAATACAACCTAAGGACGGCCAAATCACCCTCAAAATAATAATGGATTTGTACAAGTTTTATACCATTGGAAAGCCCATCTCAAGGGCTCTCTCCTCGTTATAGTTTCGTTTCTGTGACGATTTTGTAGGCGAGGAGAGCGGCCAGGAAGTACGGTTGCTACCACCACCAACTGGGGCTACGTATCAACACATGCAAGACATTTCCTGCCAAAAAACGGTTTGAAACAAATTCTGCGCTATGTTTGACAATAACTCATGAACTAAGTATGCTAGAGACACAAATTTTATATCAAAATCTGCCTCTCATATCCCTGAGTCCGAAAATTAAAGTTTTATGACCACTTTGTGCAATCTTCATACCGGAAATGACCAGCAAGTGGGGATACTCAGAATGTTACTCAAGAGCATGTTCAATGGGATTTTTGTACACAGAACTGTCAAGGAGAGAAATACAATTTAAGGACGGCCAAATCACCCTCGAAATAATAATGGATTTGTACAAGTTTTATACCATTGGAAAGCCCATCTCAAGGGCTCTCTCCTCAATATAATTTCGTTTCTGTGATGATTTTGTAGGCGAGAAGAGCGGCCAAGAAGTGCGGTTGCTACCACCACCAACTGGGGCTACGTATCAACACATGCAAGACATTTCCTGCCAAAAAACGGTTTGAAACAAATTCTGCGCTATGATTGACAATAACTCATGAACCAAGTATGCTAGAGACACAAAATTTATATCAAAATCTGCCTCTCATATCCCTGAGTCCGAAAATTAAAGTTTTATGGCCACTTTGTGCAATCTTCGTACCGGAAATGACCAGCAAGTGGGGATACTCAGAATGTTACTCAAGAGCATGTTCAATGGGATTTTTGTACACAGAACTGTCAAAGAGAGAAATACAACCTAAGGACGGCCAAATCACCCTCAGAATAATGATGGATTTGTACAAGTTTTATACCATTGGAAAGCCCATCTCAAGGGCTCTCTGCTCGTTATAGTTTCGTTTCTGTGACGATTTTGTAGGCGAGGAGAGCAGCCAGGAAGTACGGTTGCTACCACCAACAACTGGGGCTACGTATCAACACATGCAAGACATTTCCTACCGAAAAACGGTTTGAAACAAATTCTGCGCTATGTTTGACAATAACTCATGAACTAAGTATGCTAGAGACACAAATTTTATATCAAAATCTGCCTCTCATATCCCTGAGTCCGAAAATTAAAGTTTTATGGCCACTTTGTGCAATCTTCATACCGGAAATGACCAGCAAGTGGGGATACTCAGAATGTTACTCAAGAGCATGTTCAATGGGATTTTTGTACACAGAACTGTCAAAGAGAGAAATACAACCTAAGGACGGCCAAATCACCCTCAAAATAATAATGGATTTGTACAAGTTTTATACCATTGGAAAGCCCATCTCAAGGGCTCTCTCCTCGTTATAGTTTCGTTTCTGTGACGATTTTGTAGGCGAGGAGAGCAGCCAGGAAGTACGGTTGCTACCACCACCAACTGGGGCTACGTATCAACACATGCAAGACATTTCCTACCGAAAAACGGTTTGAAACAAATTCTGCGCTATGTTTGACAATAACTCATGAACTAAGTATGCTAGAGACACAAATTTTATATCAAAATCTGCCTCTCATATCCCTGAGTCCGAAAATTAAAGTTTTATGGCCACTTTGTGCAATCTTCATACCGGAAATGACCAGCAAGTGGGGATACTCAGAATGTTACTCAAGAGCATGTTCAATGGGATTTTTGTACACAGAACTGTCAAGGAGAGAAATACAACCTAAGGACGGCCAAATCACCCTCAAAATAATAATGGATTTGTACAAGTTTTATACCATTGGAAAGCCCATCTCAAGGGCTCTCTCCTCGTTATAGTTTCGTTTCTGTGACGATTTTGTAGGCGAGGAGAGCAGCCAGGAAGTACGGTTGCTACCACCACCAACTGGGGCTACGTATCAACACATGCAAGACATTTCCAGCCGAAAAACGATTTGAAACAAATTCTGCGCTATGTTTGACAATAACTCATGAACTAAGTATGCTAGAGACACAAAGTTTATATCAAAATCTGCCTCTCATATCCCTGAGTCCGAAAATTAAAGTTTTATGGCCACTTTGTGCAATCTTCATACCGGAAATGACCAGCAAGTGGGGATACTCAGAATGTTACTCAAGAGCATGTTCAATGGGATTTTTGTACACAGAACTGTCAAAGAGAGAAATACAACCTAAGGACGGCCAAATCACCCTCGAAATAATAATGGATTTGTACAAGTTTTATACCATTGGAAAGCCCATCTCAAGGGCTCTCTCCTCGTTATAGTTTCGTTTCTGTGACGATTTTGTAGGCGAGGAGAGCGGCCAGGAAGTACGGTTGCTACCACCACCAACTGGGGCTACGTATCAACACATGCAAGACATTTCCTACCGAAAAACGGTTTGAAACAAATTCTGCGCTATGTTTGACAATAACTCATGAACTAAGTATGCTAGAGACACAAAGTTTATATCAAAATCTGCCTCTCATATCCCTGAGTCCGAAAATTAAAGTTTTATGGCCACTTTGTGCAATCTTCATACCGGAAATGACCAGCAAGTGGGGATACTCAGAATGTTACTCAAGAGCATGTTCAATGGGATTTTTGTACACAGAACTGTCAAGGAGAGAAATACAACCTAAGGACGGCCAAATCACCCTCAAAATAATAATGGATTTGTACAAGTTTTATACCATTGGAAAGCCCATCTCAAGGGCTCTCTCCTCGTTATAGTTTCGTTTCTGTGACGATTTTGTAGGCGAGGAGAGCAGCCAGGAAGTACGGTTGCTACCACCACCAACTGGGGCTACGTATCAACACATGCAAGACATTTCCTACCGAAAAACGGTTTGAAACAAATTCTGCGCTATGTTTGACAATAACTCATGAACTAAGTATGCTAGAGACACAAATTTTATATCAAAATCTGCCTCTCATATCCCTGAGTCCGAAAATTAAAGTTTTATGGCCACTTTGTGCAATCTTCATACCGGAAATGACCAGCAAGTGGGGATACTCAGAATGTTACTCAAGAGCATGTTCAATGGGATTTTTGTACACAGAACTGTCAAGGAGAGAAATACAACCTAAGGACGGCCAAATCACCCTCGAAATAATAATGGATTTGTACAAGTTTTATACCATTGGAAAGCCCATCTCAAGGGCTCTCTCCTCGTTATAGTTTCGTTTCTGTGACGATTTTGTAGGCGAGGAGAGCAGCCAGGAAGTACGGTTGCTACCACCACCAACTGGGGCTACGTATCAACACATGCAAGACATTTCCTGCCAAAAACTATTTGAAACAAATTCTGCGCTATGTTTGACAATAACTCATGAACTAAGTATGCTAGAGACACAAAGTTTATATCAAAATCTGCCTCTCATATCCCTGAGTCCGAAAATTAAAGTTTTATGGCCACTTTGTGCAATCTTCATACCGGAAATGACCAGCAAGTGGGGATACTCAGAATGTTACTCAAGAGCATGTTCAATGGGATTTTTGTACACAGAACTGTCAAGGAGAGAAATACAACCTAAGGACGGCCAAATCACCCTCAAAATAATAATGGATTTGTACAAGTTTTATACCATTGGAAAGCCCATCTCAAGGGCTCTCTCCTCGTTATAGTTTCGTTTCTGTGACGATTTTGTAGGCGAGGAGAGCAGCCAGGAAGTACGGTTGCTACCACCACCAACTGGGGCTACGTATCAACACATGCAAGACATTTCCTGCCGAAAAACGATTTGAAACAAATTCTGCGCTATGTTTGACAATAACTCATGAACTAAGTATGCTAGAGACACAAATTTTATATCAAAATCTGCCTCTCATATCCCTGAGTCCGAAAATTAAAGTTTTATGACCACTTTGTGCAATCTTCATACCGGAAATGACCAGCAAGTGGGGATACTCAGAATGTTACTCAAGAGCATGTTCAATGGGATTTTTGTACACAGAACTGTCAAGGAGAGAAATACAACCTAAGGACGGCCAAATCACCCTCAGAATAATGATGGATTTGTACAAGTTTTATACCATTGGAAAGCCCATCTCAAGGGCTCTCTCCTCGTTATAGTTTCGTTTCTGTGACGATTTTGTAGGCGAGGAGAGCGGCCAGGAAGTACGGTTGCTACCACCACCAACTGGGGCTACGTATCAACACATGCAAGACATTTCCTGCCAAAAAACGATTTGAAACAAATTCTGCGCTATGTTTGACAATAACTCATGAACTAAGTATGCTAGAGACACAAAGTTTATATCAAAATCTGCCTCTCATATCCCTGAGTCCGAAAATTAAAGTTTTATGGCCACTTTGTGCAATCTTCATACCGGAAATGACCAGCAAGTGGGGATACTCAGAATGTTACTCAAGAGCATGTTCAATGGGATTTTTGTACACAGAACTGTCAAAGAGAGAAATACAACCTAAGGACGGCCAAATCACCCTCAGAATAATGATGGATTTGTACAAGTTTTATACCATTGGAAAGCCCATCTCAAGGGCTCTCTCCTCGTTATAGTTTCGTTTCTGTGACGATTTTGTAGGCGAGGAGAGCAGCCAGGAAGTACGGTTGCTACCACCACCAACTGGGGCTACGTATCAACACATGCAAGACATTTCCTGCCAAAAAACGATTTGAAACAAATTCTGCGCTATGTTTGACAATAACTCATGAACTAAGTATGCTAGAGACACAAATTTTATATCAAAATCTGCCTCTCATATCCCTGAGTCCGAAAATTAAAGTTTTATGGCCACTTTGTGCAATCTTCATACCGGAAATGACCAGCAAGTGGGGATACTCAGAATGTTACTCAAGAGCATGTTCAATGGGATTTTTGTACACAGAACTGTCAAAGAGAGAAATACAACCTAAGGACGGCCAAATCACCCTCAAAATAATAATGGATTTGTACAAGTTTTATACCATTGGAAAGCCCATCTCAAGGGCTCTCTCCTCGTTATAGTTTCGTTTCTGTGACGATTTTGTAGGCGAGGAGAGCGGCCAGGAAGTACGGTTGCTACCACCACCAACTGGGGCTACGTATCAACACATGCAAGACATTTCCTGCCAAAAACTATTTGAAACAAATTCTGCGCTATGTTTGACAATAACTCATGAACTAAGTATGCTAGAGACACAAATTTTATATCAAAATCTGCCTCTCATATCCCTGAGTCCGAAAATTAAAGTTTTATGGCCACTTTGTGCAATCTTCATACCGGAAATGACCAGCAAGTGGGGATACTCAGAATGTTACTCAAGAGCATGTTCAATGGGATTTTTGTACACAGAACTGTCAAGGAGAGAAATACAACCTAAGGACGGCCAAATCACCCTCAAAATAATAATGGATTTGTACAAGTTTTATACCATTGGAAAGCCCATCTCAAGGGCTCTCTCCTCGTTATAGTTTCGTTTCTGTGACGATTTTGTAGGCGAGGAGAGCGGCCAGGAAGTACGGTTGCTACCACCACCAACTGGGGCTACGTATCAACACATGCAAGACATTTCCTGCCAAAAAACGATTTGAAACAAATTCTGCGCTATGTTTGACAATAACTCATGAACTAAGTATGCTAGAGACACAAAGTTTATATCAAAATCTGCCTCTCATATCCCTGAGTCCGAAAATTAAAGTTTTATGGCCACTTTGTGCAATCTTCATACCGGAAATGACCAGCAAGTGGGGATACTCAGAATGTTACTCAAGAGCATGTTCAATGGGATTTTTGTACACAGAACTGTCAAGGAGAGAAATACAACCTAAGGACGGCCAAATCACCCTCGAAATAATAATGGATTTGTACAAGTTTTATACCATTGGAAAGCCCATCTCAAGGGCTCTCTCCTCAATATAATTTCGTTTCTGTGATGATTTTGTAGGCGAGGAGAGCGGCCAGGAAGTACGGTTGCTACCACCACCAACTGGGGCTACGTATCAACACATGCAAGACATTTCCTACCGAAAAACGGTTTGAAACAAATTCTGCGCTATGTTTGACAATAACTCATGAACTAAGTATGCTAGAGACACAAAGTTTATATCAAAATCTGCCTCTCATATCCCTGAGTCCGAAAATTAAAGTTTTATGGCCACTTTGTGCAATCTTCATACCGGAAATGACCAGCAAGTGGGGATACTCAGAATGTTACTCAAGAGCATGTTCAATGGGATTTTTGTACACAGAACTGTCAAAGAGAGAAATACAACCTAAGGACGGCCAAATCACCCTCAAAATAATAATGGATTTGTACAAGTTTTATACCATTGGAAAGCCCATCTCAAGGGCTCTCTCCTCGTTATAGTTTCGTTTCTGTGACGATTTTGTAGGCGAGGAGAGCAGCCAGGAAGTACGGTTGCTACCACCACCAACTGGGGCTACGTATCAACACATGCAAGACATTTCCTACCGAAAAACGGTTTGAAACAAATTCTGCGCTATGTTTGACAATAACTCATGAACTAAGTATGCTAGAGACACAAATTTTATATCAAAATCTGCCTCTCATATCCCTGAGTCCGAAAATTAAAGTTTTATGGCCACTTTGTGCAATCTTCATACCGGAAATGACCAGCAAGTGGGGATACTCAGAATGTTACTCAAGAGCATGTTCAATGGGATTTTTGTACACAGAACTGTCAAAGAGAGAAATACAACCTAAGGACGGCCAAATCACCCTCAGAATAATGATGGATTTGTACAAGTTTTATACCATTGGAAAGCCCATCTCAAGGGCTCTCTCCTCGTTATAGTTTCGTTTCTGTGACGATTTTGTAGGCGAGGAGAGCGGCCAGGAAGTACGGTTGCTACCACCACCAACTGGGGCTACGTATCAACACATGCAAGACATTTCCTGCCAAAAAACGATTTGAAACAAATTCTGCGCTATGTTTGACAATAACTCATGAACTAAGTATGCTAGAGACACAAATTTTATATCAAAATCTGCCTCTCATATCCCTGAGTCCGAAAATTAAAGTTTTATGGCCACTTTGTGCAATCTTCATACCGGAAATGACCAGCAAGTGGGGATACTCAGAATGTTACTCAAGAGCATGTTCAATGGGATTTTTGTACACAGAACTGTCAAGGAGAGAAATACAACCTAAGGACGGCCAAATCACCCTCAAAATAATAATGGATTTGTACAAGTTTTATACCATTGGAAAGCCCATCTCAAGGGCTCTCTCCTCGTTATAGTTTCGTTTCTGTGACGATTTTGTAGGCGAGGAGAGCGGCCAGGAAGTACGGTTGCTACCACCACCAACTGGGGCTACGTATCAACACATGCAAGACATTTCCTGCCAAAAAACGATTTGAAACAAATTCTGCGCTATGTTTGACAATAACTCATGAACTAAGTATGCTAGAGACACAAAGTTTATATCAAAATCTGCCTCTCATATCCCTGAGTCCGAAAATTAAAGTTTTATGGCCACTTTGTGCAATCTTCATACCGGAAATGACCAGCAAGTGGGGATACTCAGAATGTTACTCAAGAGCATGTTCAATGGGATTTTTGTACACAGAACTGTCAAAGAGAGAAATACAACCTAAGGACGGCCAAATTACCCTCAAAATAATAATGGATTTGTACAAGTGTTATACCATTGGAAAGCCCATCTCAAGGGCTCTCTCCTCAATATAGTTTCGTTTCTGTGATGATTTTGTAGGCGAGGAGAGCGGCCAGGAAGTACGGTTGCTACCACCACCAACTGGGGCTACGTATCAACACATGCAAGACATTTCCTGCCAAAAAACGGTTTGAAAAAAATTCTGCGCTATGTTTGACAATAACTCATGAACTAAGTATGCTAGAGACACAAAGTTTATATCAAAATCTGCCTCTCATATCCCTGAGTCCGAAAATTAAAGTTTTATGGCCACTTTGTGCATTCTTCATACCGGAAATGACCAGCAAGTGGGGATACTCAGAATGTTACTCAAGAGCATGTTCAATGGGATTTTTGTACACAGAACTGTCAAAGAGAGAAATACAACCTAAGGACGGCCAAATCACCCTCAGAATAATGATGGATTTGTACAAGTTTTATTCCATTGGAAAGCCCATCTCAAGGGCTCTCTCCTCGTTATAGTTTCGTTTCTGTGACGATTTTGTAGGCGAGGAGAGCAGCCAGGAAGTACGGTTGCTACCACCACCAACTGGGGCTACGTATCAACACATGCAAGACATTTCCAGCCGAAAAACGATTTGAAACAAATTCTGCGCTATGTTTGACAATAACTCATGAACTAAGTATGCTAGAGACACAAATTTTATATCAAAATCTGCCTCTCATATCCCTGAGTCCGAAAATTAAAGTTTTATGACCACTTTGTGCAATCTTCATACCGGAAATGACCAGCAAGTGGGGATACTCAGAATGTTACTCAAGAGCATGTTCAATGGGATTTTTGTACACAGAACTGTCAAGGAGAGAAATACAACCTAAGGACGGCCAAATCACCCTCGAAATAATAATGGATTTGTACAAGTTTTATACCATTGGAAAGCCCATCTCAAGGGCTCTCTCCTCGTTATAGTTTCGTTTCTGTGATGATTTTGTAGGCGAGGAGAGCGGCCAGGAAGTACGGTTGCTACCACCACCAACTGGGGCTACGTATCAACACATGCAAGACATTTCCTGCCAAAAAACGGTTTGAAAAAAATTCTGCGCTATGTTTGACAATAACTCATGAACCAAGTATGCTAGAGACACAAAGTTTATATCAAAATCTGCCTCTCATATCCCTGAGTCCGAAAATTAAAGTTTTATGGCCACTTTGTGCAATCTTCATACCGGAAATGACCAGCAAGTGGGGATACTCAGAATGTTACTCAAGAGCATGTTCAATGGGATTTTTGTACACAGAACTGTCAAAGAGAGAAATACAACCTAAGGACGGCCAAATCACCCTCAAAATAATAATGGATTTGTACAAGTTTTATACCATTGGAAAGCCCATCTCAAGGGCTCTCTCCTCGTTATAGTTTCGTTTCTGTGACGATTTTGTAGGCGAGGAGAGCAGCCAGGAAGTACGGTTGCTACCACCACCAACTGGGGCTACGTATCAACACATGCAAGACATTTCCAGCCGAAAAACGATTTGAAACAAATTCTGCGCTATGTTTGACAATAACTCATGAACTAAGTATGCTAGAGACACAAATTTTATATCAAAATCTGCCTCTCATATCCCTGAGTCCGAAAATTAAAGTTTTATGGCCACTTTGTGCAATCTTCATACCGGAAATGACCAGCAAGTGGGGATACTCAGAATGTTACTCAAGAGCATGTTCAATGGGATTTTTGTACACAGAACTGTCAAAGAGAGAAATACAACCTAAGGACGGCCAAATCACCCTCAGAATAATAATGGATTTGTACAAGTTTTATACCATTGGAAAGCCCATCTCAAGGGCTCTCTCCTCGTTATAATTTCGTTTCTGTGACGATTTTGTAGGCGAGGAGAGCGGCCAGGAAGTACGGTTGCTACCACCACCAACTGGGGCTACGTATCAACACATGCAAGACATTTCCTGCCAAAAAACGGTTTGAAAAAAATTCTGCGCTATGTTTGACAATAACTCATGAACTAAGTATGCTAGAGACACAAAGTTTATATCAAAATCTGCCTCTCATATCCCTGAGTCCGAAAATTAAAGTTTTATGGCCACTTTGTGCAATCTTCATACCGGAAATGACCAGCAAGTGGGGATACTCAGAATGTTACTCAAGAGCATGTTCAATGGGATTTTTGTACACAGAACTGTCAAAGAGAGAAATACAACCTAAGGACGGCCAAATCACCCTCAGAATAATAATGGATTTGTACAAGTTTTATACCATTGGAAAGCCCATCTCAAGGGCTCTCTCCTCGTTATAGTTTCGTTTCTGTGACGATTTTGTAGGCGAGGAGAGCAGCCAGGAAGTACGGTTGCTACCACCACCAACTGGGGCTACGTATCAACACATGCAAGACATTTCCTGCCGAAAAACGATTTGAAACAAATTCTGCGCTATGTTTGACAATAACTCATGAACTAAGTATGCTAGAGACACAAATTTTATATCAAAATCTGCCTCTCATATCCCTGAGTCCGAAAATTAAAGTTTTATGGCCACTTTGTGCAATCTTCATACCGGAAATGACCAGCAAGTGGGGATACTCAGAATGTTACTCAAGAGCATGTTCAATGGGATTTTTGTACACAGAACTGTCAAGGAGAGAAATACAACCTAAGGACGGCCAAATCACCCTCAGAATAATGATGGATTTGTACAAGTTTTATACCATTGGAAAGCCCATCTCAAGGGCTCTCTCCTCGTTATAGTTTCGTTTCTGTGACGATTTTGTAGGCGAGGAGAGCAGCCAGGAAGTACGGTTGCTACCACCACCAACTGGGGCTACGTATCAACACATGCAAGACATTTCCTACCGAAAAACGGTTTGAAACAAATTCTGCGCTATGTTTGACAATAACTCATGAACTAAGTATGCTAGAGACACAAAGTTTATATCAAAATCTGCCTCTCATATCCCTGAGTCCGAAAATTAAAGTTTTATGGCCACTTTGTGCAATCTTCATACCGGAAATGACCAGCAAGTGGGGATACTCAGAATGTTACTCAAGAGCATGTTCAATGGGATTTTTGTACACAGAACTGTCAAAGAGAGAAATACAACCTAAGGACGGCCAAATCACCCTCAAAATAATAATGGATTTGTACAAGTTTTATACCATTGGAAAGCCCATCTCAAGGGCTCTCTCCTCGTTATAGTTTCGTTTCTGTGACGATTTTGTAGGCGAGGAGAGCAGCCAGGAAGTACGGTTGCTACCACCACCAACTGGGGCTACGTATCAACACATGCAAGACATTTCCAGCCGAAAAACGATTTGAAACAAATTCTGCGCTATGTTTGACAATAACTCATGAACTAAGTATGCTAGAGACACAAATTTTATATCAAAATCTGCCTCTCATATCCCTGAGTCCGAAAATTAAAGTTTTATGGCCACTTTGTGCAATCTTCATACCGGAAATGACCAGCAAGTGGGGATACTCAGAATGTTACTCAAGAGCATGTTCAATGGGATTTTTGTACACAGAACTGTCAAGGAGAGAAATACAACCTGAGGACGGCCAAATCACCCTCGAAATAATAATGGATTTGTACAAGTTTTATACCATTGGAAAGCCCATCTCAAGGGCTCTCTCCTCGTTATAATTTTGTTTCTGTGATGATTTTGTAGGCGAGGACAGCGGCCAGGAAGTACGGTTGCTACCACCACCAACTGGGGCTACGTATCAACACATGCAAGACATTTCCTGCCTTGACAATAACTCATGAACCAAGTATGCTAGAGACACAAAGTTTATATCAAAATCTGCCTCTCATATCCCTGAGTCCGAAAATTAAAGTTTTATGGCCACTTTGTGCAATCTTCATGCCGGAAATGACCAGCAAGTGGGGATACTCAGAATGTTACTCAAGAGCATGTTCAATGGGATTTTTGTACACAGAACTGTCAAGGAGAGAAATACAACCTAAGGACGGCCAAATCACCCTCAGAATAATGATGGATTTGTACAAGTTTTATACCATTGGAAAGCCCATCTCAAGGGCTCTCTCCTCGTTATAGTTTCGTTTCTGTGACGATTTTGTAGGCGAGGAGAGCAGCCAGGAAGTACGGTTGCTACCACCACCAACTGGGGCTACGTATCAACACATGCAAGACATTTCCTGCCGAAAAACGATTTGAAACAAATTCTGCGCTATGTTTGACAATAACTCATGAACTAAGTATGCTAGAGACACAAAGTTTATATCAAAATCTGCCTCTCATATCCCTGAGTCCGAAAATTAAAGTTTTATGGCCACTTTGTGCAATCTTCATACCGGAAATGACCAGCAAGTGGGGATACTCAGAATGTTACTCAAGAGCATGTTCAATGGGATTTTTGTACACAGAACTGTCAAAGAGAGAAATACAACCTAAGGATGGCCAAATCACCCTCAAAATAATAATGGATTTGTACAAGTTTTATACCATTGGAAAGCCCATCTCAAGGGCTCTCTCCTCGTTATAGTTTCGTTTCTGTGGCGATTTTGTAGGCGAGGAGAGCAGCCAGGAAGTACGGTTGCTACCACCACCAACTGGGGCTACGTATCAACACATGCAAGACACTTCCTGCCAAAAACGATTTGAAACAAATTCTGCGCTATGTTTGACAATAACTCATGAACTAAGTATGCTAGAGACACAAAGTTTATATCAAAATCTGCCTCTCATATCCCTGAGTCCGAAAATTAAAGTTTTATGGCCACTTTGTGCAATCTTCATACCGGAAATGACCAGCAAGTGGGGATACTCAGAATGTTACTCAAGAGCATGTTCAATGGGATTTTTGTACACAGAACTGTCAAAGAGAGAAATACAACCTAAGGACGGCCAAATCACCCTCAAAATAATAATGGATTTGTACAAGTTTTATACCATTGGAAAGCCCATCTCAAGGGCTCTCTCCTCGTTATAGTTTCGTTTCTGTGACGATTTTGTAGGCGAGGAGAGCAGCCAGGAAGTACGGTTGCTACCACCACCAACTGGGGCTACGTATCAACACATGCAAGACATTTCCTACCGAAAAACGGTTTGAAACAAATTCTGCGCTATGTTTGACAATAACTCATGAACTAAGTATGCTAGAGACACAAATTTTATATCAAAATCTGCCTCTCATATCCCTGAGTCCGAAAATTAAAGTTTTATGGCCACTTTGTGCAATCTTCATACCGGAAATGACCAGCAAGTGGGGATACTCAGAATGTTACTCAAGAGCATGTTCAATGGGATTTTTGTACACAGAACTGTCAAAGAGAGAAATACAACCTAAGGACGGCCAAATCACCCTCAAAATAATAATGGATTTGTACAAGTTTTATACCATTGGAAAGCCCATCTCAAGGGCTCTCTCCTCGTTATAGTTTCGTTTCTGTGACGATTTTGTAGGCGAGGAGAGCGGCCAGGAAGTACGGTTGCTACCACCACCAACTGGGGCTACGTATCAACACATGCAAGACATTTCCTGCCAAAAAACGATTTGAAACAAATTCTGCGCTATGTTTGACAATAACTCATGAACTAAGTATGCTAGAGACACAAAGTTTATATCAAAATCTGCCTCTCATATCCCTGAGTCCGAAAATTAAAGTTTTATGGCCACTTTGTGCAATCTTCATACCGGAAATGACCAGCAAGTGGGGATACTCAGAATGTTACTCAAGAGCATGTTCAATGGGATTTTTGTACACAGAACTGTCAAAGAGAGAAATACAACCTAAGGACGGCCAAATCACCCTCAGAATAATAATGGATTTGTACAAGTTTTATACCATTGGAAAGCCCATCTCAAGGGCTCTCTCCTCGTTATAGTTTCGTTTCTGTGACGATTTTGTAGGCGAGGAGAGCAGCCAGGAAGTACGGTTGCTACCACCACCAACTGGGGCTACGTATCAACACATGCAAGACATTTCCAGCCGAAAAACGATTTGAAACAAATTCTGCGCTATGTTTGACAATAACTCATGAACTAAGTATGCTAGAGACACAAAGTTTATATCAAAATCTGCCTCTCATATCCCTGAGTCCGAAAATTAAAGTTTTATGGCCACTTTGTGCAATCTTCATACCGGAAATGACCAGCAAGTGGGGATACTCAGAATGTTACTCAAGAGCATGTTCAATGGGATTTTTGTACACAGAACTGTCAAAGAGAGAAATACAACCTAAGGACGGCCAAATCACCCTCAAAATAATAATGGATTTGTACAAGTTTTATACCATTGGAAAGCCCATCTCAAGGGCTCTCTCCTCGTTATAGTTTCGTTTCTGTGACGATTTTGTAGGCGAGGAGAGCAGCCAGGAAGTACGGTTGCTACCACCACCAACTGGGGCTACGTATCAACACATGCAAGACATTTCCAGCCGAAAAACGATTTGAAACAAATTCTGCGCTATGTTTGACAATAACTCATGAACTAAGTATGCTAGAGACACAAAGTTTATATCAAAATCTGCCTCTCATATCCCTGAGTCCGAAAATTAAAGTTTTATGGCCACTTTGTGCAATCTTCATACCGGAAATGACCAGCAAGTGGGGATACTCAGAATGTTACTCAAGAGCATGTTCAATGGGATTTTTGTACACAGAACTGTCAAAGAGAGAAATACAACCTAAGGACGGCCAAATCACCCTCAAAATAATAATGGATTTGTACAAGTTTTATACCATTGGAAAGCCCATCTCAAGGGCTCTCTCCTCGTTATAGTTTCGTTTCTGTGACGATTTTGTAGGCGAGGAGAGCGGCCAGGAAGTACGGTTGCTACCACCACCAACTGGGGCTACGTATCAACACATGCAAGACATTTCCTGCCAAAAAAAGGTTTGAAACAAATTCTGCGCTATGTTTGACAATAACTCATGAACCAAGTATGCTAGAGACACAAAGTTTATATCAAAATCTGCCTCTCATATCCCTGAGTCCGAAAATTAAAGTTTTATGGCCACTTTGTGCAATCTTCATACCGGAAATGACCAGCAAGTGGGGATACTCAGAATGTTACTCAAGAGCATGTTCAATGGGATTTTTGTACACAGAACTGTCAAAGAGAGAAATACAACCTAAGGACGGCCAAATCACCCTCAAAATAATAATGGATTTGTACAAGTTTTATACCATTGGAAAGCCCATCTCAAGGGCTCTCTCCTCGTTATAGTTTCGTTTCTGTGACGATTTTGTAGGCGAGGAGAGCGGCCAGGAAGTACGGTTGCTACCACCACCAACTGGGGCTACGTATCAACACATGCAAGACATTTCCTGCCGAAAAACGATTTGAAACAAATTCTGCGCTATGTTTGACAATAACTCATGAACTAAGTATGCTAGAGACACAAATTTTATATCAAAATCTGCCTCTCATATCCCTGAGTCCGAAAATTAAAGTTTTATGGCCACTTTGTGCAATCTTCATACCGGAAATGACCAGCAAGTGGGGATACTCAGAATGTTACTCAAGAGCATGTTCAATGGGATTTTTGTACACAGAACTGTCAAAGAGAGAAATACAACCTAAGGACGGCCAAATCACCCTCAAAATAATAATGGATTTGTACAAGTTTTATACCATTGGAAAGCCCATCTCAAGGGCTCTCTCCTCGTTATAGTTTCGTTTCTGTGACGATTTTGTAGGCGAGGAGAGCAGCCAGGAAGTACGGTTGCTACCACCACCAACTGGGGCTACGTATCAACACATGCAAGACATTTCCAGCCGAAAAACGATTTGAAACAAATTCTGCGCTATGTTTGACAATAACTCATGAACTAAGTATGCTAGAGACACAAAGTTTATATCAAAATCTGCCTCTCATATCCCTGAGTCCGAAAATTAAAGTTTTATGGCCACTTTGTGCAATCTTCATACCGGAAATGACCAGCAAGTGGGGATACTCAGAATGTTACTCAAGAGCATGTTCAATGGGATTTTTGTACACAGAACTGTCAAAGAGAGAAATACAACCTAAGGACGGCCAAATCACCCTCAAAATAATAATGGATTTGTACAAGTTTTATACCATTGGAAAGCCCATCTCAAGGGCTCTCTCCTCGTTATAGTTTCGTTTCTGTGACGATTTTGTAGGCGAGGAGAGCAGCCAGGAAGTACGGTTGCTACCACCACCAACTGGGGCTACGTATCAACACATGCAAGACATTTCCTGCCAAAAAACGATTTGAAACAAATTCTGCGCTATGTTTGACAATAACTCATGAACTAAGTATGCTAGAGACACAAATTTTATATCAAAATCTGCCTCTCATATCCCTGAGTCCGAAAATTAAAGTTTTATGGCCACTTTGTGCAATCTTCATACCGGAAATGACCAGCAAGTGGGGATACTCAGAATGTTACTCAAGAGCATGTTCAATGGGATTTTTGTACACAGAACTGTCAAAGAGAGAAATACAACCTAAGGACGGCCAAATCACCCTCAAAATAATAATGGATTTGTACAAGTTTTATACCATTGGAAAGCCCATCTCAAGGGCTCTCTCCTCGTTATAGTTTCGTTTCTGTGACGATTTTGTAGGCGAGGAGAGCAGCCAGGAAGTACGGTTGCTACCACCACCAACTGGGGCTACGTATCAACACATGCAAGACATTTCCTACCGAAAAACGGTTTGAAACAAATTCTGCGCTATGTTTGACAATAACTCATGAACTAAGTATGCTAGAGACACAAAGTTTATATCAAAATCTGCCTCTCATATCCC
Source organism: Plazaster borealis (assembly GCA_021014325.1). Taxonomy (NCBI): domain Eukaryota; kingdom Metazoa; phylum Echinodermata; class Asteroidea; order Forcipulatida; family Labidiasteridae; genus Plazaster; species Plazaster borealis. Next base: position 13,419,182 of record CM037468.1, on the reverse strand, counting down.
TGAGTCCGAAAATTAAAGTTTTATGGCCACTTTGTGCAATCTTCATACCGGAAATGACCAGCAAGTGGGGATACTCAGAATGTTACTCAAGAGCATGTTCAATGGGATTTTTGTACACAGAACTGTCAAAGAGAGAAATACAACCTAAGGACGGCCAAATCACCCTCAAAATAATAATGGATTTGTACAAGTTTTATACCATTGGAAAGCCCATCTCAAGGGCTCTCTCCTCGTTATAGTTTCGTTTCTGTGACGATTTTGTAGGCGAGGAGAGCGGCCAGGAAGTACGGTTGCTACCACCACCAACTGGGGCTACGTATCAACACATGCAAGACATTTCCTGCCAAAAAAAGGTTTGAAAAAAATTCTGCGCTATGTTTGACAATAACTCATGAACCAAGTATGCTAGAGACACAAAGTTTATATCAAAATCTGCCTCTCATATCCCTGAGTCCGAAAATTAAAGTTTTATGGCCACTTTGTGCAATCTTCATACCGGAAATGACCAGCAAGTGGGGATACTCAGAATGTTACTCAAGAGCATGTTCAATGGGATTTTTGTACACAGAACTGTCAAAGAGAGAAATACAACCTAAGGACGGCCAAATCACCCTCAGAATAATGATGGATTTGTACAAGTTTTATACCATTGGAAAGCCCATCTCAAGGGCTCTCTCCTCGTTATAGTTTCGTTTCTGTGACGATTTTGTAGGCGAGGAGAGCAGCCAGGAAGTACGGTTGCTACCACCACCAACTGGGGCTACGTATCAACACATGCAAGACATTTCCAGCCGAAAAACGATTTGAAACAAATTCTGCGCTATGTTTGACAATAACTCATGAACTAAGTATGCTAGAGACACAAAGTTTATATCAAAATCTGCCTCTCATATCCCTGAGTCCGAAAATTAAAGTTTTATGGCCACTTTGTGCAATCTTCATACCGGAAATGACCAGCAAGTGGGGATACTCAGAATGTTACTCAAGAGCATGTTCAATGGGATTTTTGTACACAGAACTGTCAAAGAGAGAAATACAACCTAAGGACGGCCAAATCACCCTCAAAATAATAATGGATTTGTACAAGTTTTATACCATTGGAAAGCCCATCTCAAGGGCTCTCTCCTCGTTATAGTTTCGTTTCTGTGACGATTTTGTAGGCGAGGAGAGCGGCCAGGAAGTACGGTTGCTACCACCACCAACTGGGGCTACGTATCAACACATGCAAGACATTTCCTGCCAAAAAAAGGTTTGAAAAAAATTCTGCGCTATGTTTGACAATAACTCATGAACTAAGTATGCTAGAGACACAAAGTTTATATCAAAATCTGCCTCTCATATCCCTGAGTCCGAAAATTAAAGTTTTATGGCCACTTTGTGCATTCTTCATACCGGAAATGACCAGCAAGTGGGGATACTCAGAATGTTACTCAAGAGCATGTTCAATGGGATTTTTGTACACAGAACTGTCAAAGAGAGAAATACAACCTAAGGACGGCCAAATCACCCTCAGAATAATGATGGATTTGTACAAGTTTTATTCCATTGGAAAGCCCATCTCAAGGGCTCTCTCCTCGTTATAGTTTCGTTTCTGTGACGATTTTGTAGGCGAGGAGAGCAGCCAGGAAGTACGGTTGCTACCACCACCAACTGGGGCTACGTATCAACACATGCAAGACATTTCCTGCCGAAAAACGATTTGAAACAAATTCTGCGCTATGTTTGACAATAACTCATGAACTAAGTATGCTAGAGACACAAATTTTATATCAAAATCTGCCTCTCATATCCCTGAGTCCGAAAATTAAAGTTTTATGGCCACTTTGTGCAATCTTCATACCGGAAATGACCAGCAAGTGGGGATACTCAGAATGTTACTCAAGAGCATGTTCAATGGGATTTTTGTACACAGAACTGTCAAGGAGAGAAATACAACCTAAGGACGGCCAAATCACCCTCAGAATAATGATGGATTTGTACAAGTTTTATACCATTGGAAAGCCCATCTCAAGGGCTCTCTCCTCGTTATAGTTTCGTTTCTGTGACGATTTTGTAGGCGAGGAGAGCAGCCAGGAAGTACGGTTGCTACCACCACCAACTGGGGCTACGTATCAACACATGCAAGACATTTCCTACCGAAAAACGGTTTGAAACAAATTCTGCGCTATGTTTGACAATAACTCATGAACTAAGTATGCTAGAGACACAAAGTTTATATCAAAATCTGCCTCTCATATCCCTGAGTCCGAAAATTAAAGTTTTATGGCCACTTTGTGCAATCTTCATACCGGAAATGACCAGCAAGTGGGGATACTCAGAATGTTACTCAAGAGCATGTTCAATGGGATTTTTGTACACAGAACTGTCAAAGAGAGAAATACAACCTAAGGACGGCCAAATCACCCTCAAAATAATAATGGATTTGTACAAGTTTTATACCATTGGAAAGCCCATCTCAAGGGCTCTCTCCTCGTTATAGTTTCGTTTCTGTGACGATTTTGTAGGCGAGGAGAGCGGCCAGGAAGTACGGTTGCTACCACCACCAACTGGGGCTACGTATCAACACATGCAAGACATTTCCTGCCGAAAAACGATTTGAAACAAATTCTGCGCTATGTTTGACAATAACTCATGAACTAAGTATGCTAGAGACACAAAGTTTATATCAAAATCTGCCTCTCATATCCCTGAGTCCGAAAATTAAAGTTTTATGGCCACTTTGTGCAATCTTCATACCGGAAATGACCAGCAAGTGGGGATACTCAGAATGTTACTCAAGAGCATGTTCAATGGGATTTTTGTACACAGAACTGTCAAGGAGAGAAATACAACCTAAGGACGGCCAAATCACCCTCAAAATAATAATGGATTTGTACAAGTTTTATACCATTGGAAAGCCCATCTCAAGGGCTCTCTCCTCGTTATAGTTTCGTTTCTGTGACGATTTTGTAGGCGAGGAGAGCAGCCAGGAAGTACGGTTGCTACCACCACCAACTGGGGCTACGTATCAACACATGCAAGACATTTCCAGCCGAAAAACGATTTGAAACAAATTCTGCGCTATGTTTGACAATAACTCATGAACTAAGTATGCTAGAGACACAAATTTTATATCAAAATCTGCCTCTCATATCCCTGAGTCCGAAAATTAAAGTTTTATGGCCACTTTGTGCAATCTTCATACCGGAAATGACCAGCAAGTGGGGATACTCAGAATGTTACTCAAGAGCATGTTCAATGGGATTTTTGTACACAGAACTGTCAAAGAGAGAAATACAACCTAAGGACGGCCAAATCACCCTCAAAATAATAATGGATTTGTACAAGTTTTATACCATTGGAAAGCCCATCTCAAGGGCTCTCTCCTCGTTATAGTTTCGTTTCTGTGACGATTTTGTAGGCGAGGAGAGCAGCCAGGAAGTACGGTTGCTACCACCACCAACTGGGGCTACGTATCAACACATGCAAGACATTTCCTACCGAAAAACGGTTTGAAACAAATTCTGCGCTATGTTTGACAATAACTCATGAACTAAGTATGCTAGAGACACAAAGTTTATATCAAAATCTGCCTCTCATATCCCTGAGTCCGAAAATTAAAGTTTTATGGCCACTTTGTGCAATCTTCATACCGGAAATGACCAGCAAGTGGGGATACTCAGAATGTTACTCAAGAGCATGTTCAATGGGATTTTTGTACACAGAACTGTCAAAGAGAGAAATACAACCTAAGGACGGCCAAATCACCCTCAAAATAATAATGGATTTGTACAAGTTTTATACCATTGGAAAGCCCATCTCAAGGGCTCTCTCCTCGTTATAGTTTCGTTTCTGTGACGATTTTGTAGGCGAGGAGAGCGGCCAGGAAGTACGGTTGCTACCACCACCAACTGGGGCTACGTATCAACACATGCAAGACATTTCCTGCCAAAAACTATTTGAAACAAATTCTGCGCTATGTTTGACAATAACTCATGAACTAAGTATGCTAGAGACACAAATTTTATATCAAAATCTGCCTCTCATATCCCTGAGTCCGAAAATTAAAGTTTTATGGCCACTTTGTGCAATCTTCATACCGGAAATGACCAGCAAGTGGGGATACTCAGAATGTTACTCAAGAGCATGTTCAATGGGATTTTTGTACACAGAACTGTCAAAGAGAGAAATACAACCTAAGGACGGCCAAATCACCCTCAAAATAATAATGGATTTGTACAAGTTTTATACCATTGGAAAGCCCATCTCAAGGGCTCTCTCCTCGTTATAGTTTCGTTTCTGTGACGATTTTGTAGGCGAGGAGAGCAGCCAGGAAGTACGGTTGCTACCACCACCAACTGGGGCTACGTATCAACACATGCAAGACATTTCCTGCCAAAAACTATTTGAAACAAATTCTGCGCTATGTTTGACAATAACTCATGAACTAAGTATGCTAGAGACACAAATTTTATATCAAAATCTGCCTCTCATATCCCTGAGTCCGAAAATTAAAGTTTTATGGCCACTTTGTGCAATCTTCATACCGGAAATGACCAGCAAGTGGGGATACTCAGAATGTTACTCAAGAGCATGTTCAATGGGATTTTTGTACACAGAACTGTCAAAGAGAGAAATACAACCTAAGGACGGCCAAATCACCCTCAAAATAATAATGGATTTGTACAAGTTTTATACCATTGGAAAGCCCATCTCAAGGGCTCTCTCCTCGTTATAGTTTCGTTTCTGTGACGATTTTGTAGGCGAGGAGAGCGGCCAGGAAGTACGGTTGCTACCACCACCAACTGGGGCTACGTATCAACACATGCAAGACATTTCCTACCGAAAAACGGTTTGAAACAAATTCTGCGCTATGTTTGACAATAACTCATGAACTAAGTATGCTAGAGACACAAAGTTTATATCAAAATCTGCCTCTCATATCCCTGAGTCCGAAAATTAAAGTTTTATGGCCACTTTGTGCAATCTTCATACCGGAAATGACCAGCAAGTGGGGATACTCAGAATGTTACTCAAGAGCATGTTCAATGGGATTTTTGTACACAGAACTGTCAAAGAGAGAAATACAACCTAAGGACGGCCAAATCACCCTCAAAATAATAATGGATTTGTACAAGTTTTATACCATTGGAAAGCCCATCTCAAGGGCTCTCTCCTCGTTATAGTTTCGTTTCTGTGACGATTTTGTAGGCGAGGAGAGCAGCCAGGAAGTACGGTTGCTACCACCACCAACTGGGGCTACGTATCAACACATGCAAGACATTTCCAGCCGAAAAACGATTTGAAACAAATTCTGCGCTATGTTTGACAATAACTCATGAACTAAGTATGCTAGAGACACAAATTTTATATCAAAATCTGCCTCTCATATCCCTGAGTCCGAAAATTAAAGTTTTATGGCCACTTTGTGCAATCTTCATACCGGAAATGACCAGCAAGTGGGGATACTCAGAATGTTACTCAAGAGCATGTTCAATGGGATTTTTGTACACAGAACTGTCAAGGAGAGAAATACAACCTAAGGACGGCCAAATTACCCTCAAAATAATAATGGATTTGTACAAGTTTTATACCATTGGAAAGCCCATCTCAAGGGCTCTCTCCTCAATATAATTTTGTTTCTGTGATGATTTTGTAGGCGAGGAGAGCGGCCAGGAAGTACGGTTGCTACCACCACCAACTGGGGCTACGTATCAACACATGCAAGACATTTCCTGCCAAAAAACGGTTTGAAACAAATTCTGCGCTATGTTTGACAATAACTCATGAACCAAGTATGCTAGAGACACAAAGTTTATATCAAAATCTGCCTCTCATATCCCTGAGTCCGAAAATTAAAGTTTTATGGCCACTTTGTGCAATCTTCATACCGGAAATGACCAGCAAGTGGGGATACTCAGAATGTTACTCAAGAGCATGTTCAATGGGATTTTTGTACACAGAACTGTCAAAGAGAGAAATACAACCTAAGGACGGCCAAATCACCCTCAGAATAATGATGGATTTGTACAAGTTTTATACCATTGGAAAGCCCATCTCAAGGGCTCTCTCCTCGTTATAGTTTCGTTTCTGTGACGATTTTGTAGGCGAGGAGAGCAGCCAGGAAGTACGGTTGCTACCACCACCAACTGGGGCTACGTATCAACACATGCAAGACATTTCCAGCCGAAAAACGATTTGAAACAAATTCTGCGCTATGTTTGACAATAACTCATGAACTAAGTATGCTAGAGACACAAATTTTATATCAAAATCTGCCTCTCATATCCCTGAGTCCGAAAATTAAAGTTTTATGGCCACTTTGTGCAATCTTCATACCGGAAATGACCAGCAAGTGGGGATACTCAGAATGTTACTCAAGAGCATGTTCAATGGGATTTTTGTACACAGAACTGTCAAAGAGAGAAATACAACCTAAGGACGGCCAAATCACCCTCAAAATAATAATGGATTTGTACAAGTTTTATACCATTGGAAAGCCCATCTCAAGGGCTCTCTCCTCGTTATAGTTTCGTTTCTGTGACGATTTTGTAGGCGAGGAGAGCAGCCAGGAAGTACGGTTGCTACCACCACCAACTGGGGCTACGTATCAACACATGCAAGACATTTCCAGCCGAAAAACGATTTGAAACAAATTCTGCGCTATGTTTGACAATAACTCATGAACTAAGTATGCTAGAGACACAAAGTTTATATCAAAATCTGCCTCTCATATCCCTGAGTCCGAAAATTAAAGTTTTATGGCCACTTTGTGCAATCTTCATACCGGAAATGACCAGCAAGTGGGGATACTCAGAATGTTACTCAAGAGCATGTTCAATGGGATTTTTGTACACAGAACTGTCAAAGAGAGAAATACAACCTAAGGACGGCCAAATCACCCTCAAAATAATAATGGATTTGTACAAGTTTTATACCATTGGAAAGCCCATCTCAAGGGCTCTCTCCTCGTTATAGTTTCGTTTCTGTGACGATTTTGTAGGCGAGGAGAGCAGCCAGGAAGTACGGTTGCTACCACCACCAACTGGGGCTACGTATCAACACATGCAAGACATTTCCTACCGAAAAACGGTTTGAAACAAATTCTGCGCTATGTTTGACAATAACTCATGAACTAAGTATGCTAGAGACACAAAGTTTATATCAAAATCTGCCTCTCATATCCCTGAGTCCGAAAATTAAAGTTTTATGGCCACTTTGTGCAATCTTCATACCGGAAATGACCAGCAAGTGGGGATACTCAGAATGTTACTCAAGAGCATGTTCAATGGGATTTTTGTACACAGAACTGTCAAAGAGAGAAATACAACCTAAGGACGGCCAAATCACCCTCAAAATAATAATGGATTTGTACAAGTTTTATACCATTGGAAAGCCCATCTCAAGGGCTCTCTCCTCGTTATAGTTTCGTTTCTGTGACGATTTTGTAGGCGAGGAGAGCGGCCAGGAAGTACGGTTGCTACCACCACCAACTGGGGCTACGTATCAACACATGCAAGACATTTCCTGCCAAAAAACGATTTGAAACAAATTCTGCGCTATGTTTGACAATAACTCATGAACTAAGTATGCTAGAGACACAAAGTTTATATCAAAATCTGCCTCTCATATCCCTGAGTCCGAAAATTAAAGTTTTATGGCCACTTTGTGCAATCTTCATACCGGAAATGACCAGCAAGTGGGGATACTCAGAATGTTACTCAAGAGCATGTTCAATGGGATTTTTGTACACAGAACTGTCAAAGAGAGAAATACAACCTAAGGACGGCCAAATCACCCTCAAAATAATAATGGATTTGTACAAGTTTTATACCATTGGAAAGCCCATCTCAAGGGCTCTCTCCTCGTTATAGTTTCGTTTCTGTGACGATTTTGTAGGCGAGGAGAGCGGCCAGGAAGTACGGTTGCTACCACCACCAACTGGGGCTACGTATCAACACATGCAAGACATTTCCTGCCGAAAAACGATTTGAAACAAATTCTGCGCTATGTTTGACAATAACTCATGAACTAAGTATGCTAGAGACACAAATTTTATATCAAAATCTGCCTCTCATATCCCTGAGTCCGAAAATTAAAGTTTTATGGCCACTTTGTGCAATCTTCATACCGGAAATGACCAGCAAGTGGGGATACTCAGAATGTTACTCAAGAGCATGTTCAATGGGATTTTTGTACACAGAACTGTCAAAGAGAGAAATACAACCTAAGGACGGCCAAATCACCCTCAAAATAATAATGGATTTGTACAAGTTTTATACCATTGGAAAGCCCATCTCAAGGGCTCTCTCCTCGTTATAGTTTCGTTTCTGTGACGATTTTGTAGGCGAGGAGAGCAGCCAGGAAGTACGGTTGCTACCACCACCAACTGGGGCTACGTATCAACACATGCAAGACATTTCCTACCGAAAACGGTTTGAAACAAATTCTGCGCTATGTTTGACAATAACTCATGAACTAAGTATGCTAGAGACACAAAGTTTATATCAAAATCTGCCTCTCATATCCCTGAGTCCGAAAATTAAAGTTTTATGGCCACTTTGTGCAATCTTCATACCGGAAATGACCAGCAAGTGGGGATACTCAGAATGTTACTCAAGAGCATGTTCAATGGGATTTTTGTACACAGAACTGTCAAAGAGAGAAATACAACCTAAGGACGGCCAAATCACCCTCAAAATAATAATGGATTTGTACAAGTTTTATACCATTGGAAAGCCCATCTCAAGGGCTCTCTCCTCGTTATAGTTTCGTTTCTGTGACGATTTTGTAGGCGAGGAGAGCGGCCAGGAAGTACGGTTGCTACCACCACCAACTGGGGCTACGTATCAACACATGCAAGACATTTCCTGCCAAAAAAAGGTTTGAAAAAAATTCTGCGCTATGTTTGACAATAACTCATGAACCAAGTATGCTAGAGACACAAAGTTTATATCAAAATCTGCCTCTCATATCCCTGAGTCCGAAAATTAAAGTTTTATGGCCACTTTGTGCAATCTTCATACCGGAAATGACCAGCAAGTGGGGATACTCAGAATGTTACTCAAGAGCATGTTCAATGGGATTTTTGTACACAGAACTGTCAAAGAGAGAAATACAACCTAAGGACGGCCAAATCACCCTCAAAATAATAATGATGGATTTGTACAAGTTTTATACCATTGGAAAGCCCATCTCAAGGGCTCTCTCCTCGTTATAGTTTCGTTTCTGTGACGATTTTGTAGGCGAGGAGAGCGGCCAGGAAGTACGGTTGCTACCACCACCAACTGGGGCTACGTATCAACACATGCAAGACATTTCCTGCCGAAAAACGATTTGAAACAAATTCTGCGCTATGTTTGACAATAACTCATGAACTAAGTATGCTAGAGACACAAATTTTATATCAAAATCTGCCTCTCATATCCCTGAGTCCGAAAATTAAAGTTTTATGACCACTTTGTGCAATCTTCATACCGGAAATGACCAGCAAGTGGGGATACTCAGAATGTTACTCAAGAGCATGTTCAATGGGATTTTTGTACACAGAACTGTCAAGGAGAGAAATACAACCTAAGGACGGCCAAATCACCCTCGAAATAATAATGGATTTGTACAAGTTTTATACCATTGGAAAGCCCATCTCAAGGGCTCTCTCCTCAATATAATTTTGTTTCTGTGATGATTTTGTAGGCGAGGAGAGCGGCCAGGAAGTACGGTTGCTACCACCACCAACTGGGGCTACGTATCAACACATGCAAGACATTTCCTGCCAAAAAAAAGGTTTGAAAAAAATTCTGCGCTATGTTTGACAATAACTCATGAACCAAGTATGCTAGAGACACAAAGTTTATATCAAAATCTGCCTCTCATATCCCTGAGTCCGAAAATTAAAGTTTTATGGCCACTTTGTGCAATCTTCATACCGGAAATGACCAGCAAGTGGGGATACTCAGAATGTTACTCAAGAGCATGTTCAATGGGATTTTTGTACACAGAACTGTCAAAGAGAGAAATACAACCTAAGGACGGCCAAATCACCCTCAGAATAATGATGGATTTGTACAAGTTTTATACCATTGGAAAGCCCATCTCAAGGGCTCTCTCCTCGTTATAGTTTCGTTTCTGTGACGATTTTGTAGGCGAGGAGAGCAGCCAGGAAGTACGGTTGCTACCACCACCAACTGGGGCTACGTATCAACACATGCAAGACATTTCCTGCCGAAAAACGATTTGAAACAAATTCTGCGCTATGTTTGACAATAACTCATGAACTAAGTATGCTAGAGACACAAATTTTATATCAAAATCTGCCTCTCATATCCCTGAGTCCGAAAATTAAAGTTTTATGACCACTTTGTGCAATCTTCATACCGGAAATGACCAGCAAGTGGGGATACTCAGAATGTTACTCAAGAGCATGTTCAATGGGATTTTTGTACACAGAACTGTCAAAGAGAGAAATACAACCTAAGGACGGCCAAATCACCCTCAGAATAATGATGGATTTGTACAAGTTTTATACCATTGGAAAGCCCATCTCAAGGGCTCTCTCCTCGTTATAGTTTCGTTTCTGTGACGATTTTGTAGGCGAGGAGAGCAGCCAGGAAGTACGGTTGCTACCACCACCAACTGGGGCTACGTATCAACACATGCAAGACATTTCCTACCGAAAAACGGTTTGAAACAAATTCTGCGCTATGTTTGACAATAACTCATGAACTAAGTATGCTAGAGACACAAAGTTTATATCAAAATCTGCCTCTCATATCCCTGAGTCCGAAAATTAAAGTTTTATGGCCACTTTGTGCAATCTTCATACCGGAAATGACCAGCAAGTGGGGATACTCAGAATGTTACTCAAGAGCATGTTCAATGGGATTTTTGTACACAGAACTGTCAAAGAGAGAAATACAACCTAAGGACGGCCAAATCACCCTCAAAATAATAATGGATTTGTACAAGTTTTATACCATTGGAAAGCCCATCTCAAGGGCTCTCTCCTCGTTATAGTTTCGTTTCTGTGACGATTTTGTAGGCGAGGAGAGCGGCCAGGAAGTACGGTTGCTACCACCACCAACTGGGGCTACGTATCAACACATGCAAGACATTTCCTGCCGAAAAACGATTTGAAACAAATTCTGCGCTATGTTTGACAATAACTCATGAACTAAGTATGCTAGAGACACAAATTTTATATCAAAATCTGCCTCTCATATCCCTGAGTCCGAAAATTAAAGTTTTATGACCACTTTGTGCAATCTTCATACCGGAAATGACCAGCAAGTGGGGATACTCAGAATGTTACTCAAGAGCATGTTCAATGGGATTTTTGTACACAGAACTGTCAAGGAGAGAAATACAACCTAAGGACGGCCAAATCACCCTCAGAATAATGATGGATTTGTACAAGTTTTATACCATTGGAAAGCCCATCTCAAGGGCTCTCTCCTCAATATAATTTTGTTTCTGTGATGATTTTGTAGGCGAGGAGAGCGGCCAGGAAGTACGGTTGCTACCACCACCAACTGGGGCTACGTATCAACACATGCAAGACATTTCCTGCCAAAAAAAGGTTTGAAAAAAATTCTGCGCTATGTTTGACAATAACTCATGAACCAAGTATGCTAGAGACACAAAGTTTATATCAAAATCTGCCTCTCATATCCCTGAGTCCGAAAATTAAAGTTTTATGGCCACTTTGTGCAATCTTCATACCGGAAATGACCAGCAAGTGGGGATACTCAGAATGTTACTCAAGAGCATGTTCAATGGGATTTTTGTACACAGAACTGTCAAAGAGAGAAATACAACCTAAGGACGGCCAAATCACCCTCAGAATAATGATGGATTTGTACAAGTTTTATACCATTGGAAAGCCCATCTCAAGGGCTCTCTCCTCGTTATAGTTTCGTTTCTGTGACGATTTTGTAGGCGAGGAGAGCAGCCAGGAAGTACGGTTGCTACCACCACCAACTGGGGCTACGTATCAACACATGCAAGACATTTCCAGCCGAAAAACGATTTGAAACAAATTCTGCGCTATGTTTGACAATAACTCATGAACTAAGTATGCTAGAGACACAAATTTTATATCAAAATCTGCCTCTCATATCCCTGAGTCCGAAAATTAAAGTTTTATGGCCACTTTGTGCAATCTTCATACCGGAAATGACCAGCAAGTGGGGATACTCAGAATGTTACTCAAGAGCATGTTCAATGGGATTTTTGTACACAGAACTGTCAAAGAGAGAAATACAACCTAAGGATGGCCAAATCACCCTCAAAATAATAATGGATTTGTACAAGTTTTATACCATTGGAAAGCCCATCTCAAGGGCTCTCTCCTCGTTATAGTTTCGTTTCTGTGACGATTTTGTAGGCGAGGAGAGCAGCCAGGAAGTACGGTTGCTACCACCACCAACTGGGGCTACGTATCAACACATGCAAGACATTTCCTACCGAAAAACGGTTTGAAACAAATTCTGCGCTATGTTTGACAATAACTCATGAACTAAGTATGCTAGAGACACAAAGTTTATATCAAAATCTGCCTCTCATATCCCTGAGTCCGAAAATTAAAGTTTTATGGCCACTTTGTGCAATCTTCATACCGGAAATGACCAGCAAGTGGGGATACTCAGAATGTTACTCAAGAGCATGTTCAATGGGATTTTTGTACACAGAACTGTCAAAGAGAGAAATACAACCTAAGGACGGCCAAATCACCCTCAAAATAATAATGGATTTGTACAAGTTTTATACCATTGGAAAGCCCATCTCAAGGGCTCTCTCCTCGTTATAGTTTCGTTTCTGTGACGATTTTGTAGGCGAGGAGAGCGGCCAGGAAGTACGGTTGCTACCACCACCAACTGGGGCTACGTATCAACACATGCAAGACATTTCCTGCCGAAAAACGATTTGAAACAAATTCTGCGCTATGTTTGACAATAACTCATGAACTAAGTATGCTAGAGACACAAATTTTATATCAAAATCTGCCTCTCATATCCCTGAGTCCGAAAATTAAAGTTTTATGGCCACTTTGTGCAATCTTCATACCGGAAATGACCAGCAAGTGGGGATACTCAGAATGTTACTCAAGAGCATGTTCAATGGGATTTTTGTACACAGAACTGTCAAAGAGAGAAATACAACCTAAGGACGGCCAAATCACCCTCAAAATAATAATGGATTTGTACAAGTTTTATACCATTGGAAAGCCCATCTCAAGGGCTCTCTCCTCGTTATAGTTTCGTTTCTGTGACGATTTTGTAGGCGAGGAGAGCAGCCAGGAAGTACGGTTGCTACCACCACCAACTGGGGCTACGTATCAACACATGCAAGACATTTCCTACCGAAAAACGGTTTGAAACAAATTCTGCGCTATGTTTGACAATAACTCATGAACTAAGTATGCTAGAGACACAAAGTTTATATCAAAATCTGCCTCTCATATCCCTGAGTCCGAAAATTAAAGTTTTATGGCCACTTTGTGCAATCTTCATACCGGAAATGACCAGCAAGTGGGGATACTCAGAATGTTACTCAAGAGCATGTTCAATGGGATTTTTGTACACAGAACTGTCAAAGAGAGAAATACAACCTAAGGACGGCCAAATCACCCTCAAAATAATAATGGATTTGTACAAGTTTTATACCATTGGAAAGCCCATCTCAAGGGCTCTCTCCTCGTTATAGTTTCGTTTCTGTGACGATTTTGTAGGCGAGGAGAGCAGCCAGGAAGTACGGTTGCTACCACCACCAACTGGGGCTACGTATCAACACATGCAAGACATTTCCTGCCAAAAAACGATTTGAAACAAATTCTGCGCTATGTTTGACAATAACTCATGAACTAAGCATGCTAGAGACACAAATTTTATATCAAAATCTGCCTCTCATATCCCTGAGTCCGAAAATTAAAGTTTTATGGCCACTTTGTGCAATCTTCATACCGGAAATGACCAGCAAGTGGGGATACTCAGAATGTTACTCAAGAGCATGTTCAATGGGATTTTTGTACACAGAACTGTCAAAGAGAGAAATACAACCTAAGGACGGCCAAATCACCCTCAAAATAATAATGGATTTGTACAAGTTTTATACCATTGGAAAGCCCATCTCAAGGGCTCTCTCCTCGTTATAGTTTCGTTTCTGTGACGATTTTGTAGGCGAGGAGAGCAGCCAGGAAGTACGGTTGCTACCACCACCAACTGGGGCTACGTATCAACACATGCAAGACATTTCCTACCGAAAAACGGTTTGAAACAAATTCTGCGCTATGTTTGACAATAACTCATGAACTAAGTATGCTAGAGACACAAAGTTTATATCAAAATCTGCCTCTCATATCCCTGAGTCCGAAAATTAAAGTTTTATGGCCACTTTGTGCAATCTTCATACCGGAAATGACCAGCAAGTGGGGATACTCAGAATGTTACTCAAGAGCATGTTCAATGGGATTTTTGTACACAGAACTGTCAAAGAGAGAAATACAACCTAAGGACGGCCAAATCACCCTCAAAATAATAATGGATTTGTACAAGTTTTATACCATTGGAAAGCCCATCTCAAGGGCTCTCTCCTCGTTATAGTTTCGTTTCTGTGACGATTTTGTAGGCGAGGAGAGCAGCCAGGAAGTACGGTTGCTACCACCACCAACTGGGGCTACGTATCAACACATGCAAGACATTTCCAGCCGAAAAACGATTTGAAACAAATTCTGCGCTATGTTTGACAATAACTCATGAACTAAGTATGCTAGAGACACAAATTTTATATCAAAATCTGCCTCTCATATCCCTGAGTCCGAAAATTAAAGTTTTATGGCCACTTTGTGCAATCTTCATACCGGAAATGACCAGCAAGTGGGGATACTCAGAATGTTACTCAAGAGCATGTTCAATGGGATTTTTGTACACAGAACTGTCAAAGAGAGAAATACAACCTAAGGACGGCCAAATCACCCTCAAAATAATAATGGATTTGTACAAGTTTTATACCATTGGAAAGCCCATCTCAAGGGCTCTCTCCTCGTTATAGTTTCGTTTCTGTGACGATTTTGTAGGCGAGGAGAGCGGCCAGGAAGTACGGTTGCTACCACCACCAACTGGGGCTACGTATCAACACATGCAAGACATTTCCTGCCGAAAAACGATTTGAAACAAATTCTGCGCTATGTTTGACAATAACTCATGAACTAAGTATGCTAGAGACACAAAGTTTATATCAAAATCTGCCTCTCATATCCCTGAGTCCGAAAATTAAAGTTTTATGGCCACTTTGTGCAATCTTCATACCGGAAATGACCAGCAAGTGGGGATACTCAGAATGTTACTCAAGAGCATGTTCAATGGGATTTTTGTACACAGAACTGTCAAAGAGAGAAATACAACCTAAGGACGGCCAAATCACCCTCAAAATAATAATGGATTTGTACAAGTTTTATACCATTGGAAAGCCCATCTCAAGGGCTCTCTCCTCGTTATAGTTTCGTTTCTGTGACGATTTTGTAGGCGAGGAGAGCAGCCAGGAAGTACGGTTGCTACCACCACCAACTGGGGCTACGTATCAACACATGCAAGACATTTCCTGCCAAAAAACGATTTGAAACAAATTCTGCGCTATGTTTGACAATAACTCATGAACTAAGTATGCTAGAGACACAAATTTTATATCAAAATCTGCCTCTCATATCCCTGAGTCCGAAAATTAAAGTTTTATGGCCACTTTGTGCAATCTTCATACCGGAAATGACCAGCAAGTGGGGATACTCAGAATGTTACTCAAGAGCATGTTCAATGGGATTTTTGTACACAGAACTGTCAAAGAGAGAAATACAACCTAAGGACGGCCAAATCACCCTCAGAATAATAATGGATTTGTACAAGTTTTATACCATTGGAAAGCCCATCTCAAGGGCTCTCTCCTCGTTATAGTTTCGTTTCTGTGACGATTTTGTAGGCGAGGAGAGCGGCCAGGAAGTACGGTTGCTACCACCACCAACTGGGGCTACGTATCAACACATGCAAGACATTTCCTACCGAAAAACGGTTTGAAACAAATTCTGCGCTATGTTTGACAATAACTCATGAACTAAGTATGCTAGAGACACAAAGTTTATATCAAAATCTGCCTCTCATATCCCTGAGTCCGAAAATTAAAGTTTTATGGCCACTTTGTGCAATCTTCATACCGGAAATGACCAGCAAGTGGGGATACTCAGAATGTTACTCAAGAGCATGTTCAATGGGATTTTTGTACACAGAACTGTCAAAGAGAGAAATACAACCTAAGGACGGCCAAATCACCCTCAAAATAATAATGGATTTGTACAAGTTTTATACCATTGGAAAGCCCATCTCAAGGGCTCTCTCCTCGTTATAGTTTCGTTTCTGTGACGATTTTGTAGGCGAGGAGAGCAGCCAGGAAGTACGGTTGCTACCACCACCAACTGGGGCTACGTATCAACACATGCAAGACATTTCCTGCCGAAAAACGATTTGAAACAAATTCTGCGCTATGTTTGACAATAACTCATGAACTAAGTATGCTAGAGACACAAATTTTATATCAAAATCTGCCTCTCATATCCCTGAGTCCGAAAATTAAAGTTTTATGGCCACTTTGTGCAATCTTCATACCGGAAATGACCAGCAAGTGGGGATACTCAGAATGTTACTCAAGAGCATGTTCAATGGGATTTTTGTACACAGAACTGTCAAGGAGAGAAATACAACCTAAGGACGGCCAAATCACCCTCAGAATAATGATGGATTTGTACAAGTTTTATACCATTGGAAAGCCCATCTCAAGGGCTCTCTCCTCGTTATAGTTTCGTTTCTGTGACGATTTTGTAGGCGAGGAGAGCGGCCAGGAAGTACGGTTGCTACCACCACCAACTGGGGCTACGTATCAACACATGCAAGACATTTCCTGCCAAAAAAAGGTTTGAAAAAAATTCTGCGCTATGTTTGACAATAACTCATGAACCAAGTATGCTAGAGACACAAAGTTTATATCAAAATCTGCCTCTCATATCCCTGAGTCCGAAAATTAAAGTTTTATGGCCACTTTGTGCAATCTTCATACCGGAAATGACCAGCAAGTGGGGATACTCAGAATGTTACTCAAGAGCATGTTCAATGGGATTTTTGTACACAGAACTGTCAAAGAGAGAAATACAACCTAAGGACGGCCAAATCACCCTCAAAATAATAATGGATTTGTACAAGTTTTATACCATTGGAAAGCCCATCTCAAGGGCTCTCTCCTCGTTATAGTTTCGTTTCTGTGACGATTTTGTAGGCGAGGAGAGCGGCCAGGAAGTACGGTTGCTACCACCACCAACTGGGGCTACGTATCAACACATGCAAGACATTTCCTGCCGAAAAACGATTTGAAACAAATTCTGCGCTATGTTTGACAATAACTCATGAACTAAGTATGCTAGAGACACAAATTTTATATCAAAATCTGCCTCTCATATCCCTGAGTCCGAAAATTAAAGTTTTATGGCCACTTTGTGCAATCTTCATACCGGAAATGACCAGCAAGTGGGGATACTCAGAATGTTACTCAAGAGCATGTTCAATGGGATTTTTGTACACAGAACTGTCAAAGAGAGAAATACAACCTAAGGACGGCCAAATCACCCTCAAAATAATAATGGATTTGTACAAGTTTTATACCATTGGAAAGCCCATCTCAAGGGCTCTCTCCTCGTTATAGTTTCGTTTCTGTGACGATTTTGTAGGCGAGGAGAGCGGCCAGGAAGTACGGTTGCTACCACCACCAACTGGGGCTACGTATCAACACATGCAAGACATTTCCTACCGAAAAACGGTTTGAAACAAATTCTGCGCTATGTTTGACAATAACTCATGAACTAAGTATGCTAGAGACACAAAGTTTATATCAAAATCTGCCTCTCATATCCCTGAGTCCGAAAATTAAAGTTTTATGGCCACTTTGTGCAATCTTCATACCGGAAATGACCAGCAAGTGGGGATACTCAGAATGTTACTCAAGAGCATGTTCAATGGGATTTTTGTACACAGAACTGTCAAAGAGAGAAATACAACCTAAGGACGGCCAAATCACCCTCAAAATAATAATGGATTTGTACAAGTTTTATACCATTGGAAAGCCCATCTCAAGGGCTCTCTCCTCGTTATAGTTTCGTTTCTGTGACGATTTTGTAGGCGAGGAGAGCGGCCAGGAAGTACGGTTGCTACCACCACCAACTGGGGCTACGTATCAACACATGCAAGACATTTCCTGCCAAAAAACGATTTGAAACAAATTCTGCGCTATGTTTGACAATAACTCATGAACTAAGCATGCTAGAGACACAAATTTTATATCAAAATCTGCCTCTCATATCCCTGAGTCCGAAAATTAAAGTTTTATGGCCACTTTGTGCAATCTTCATACCGGAAATGACCAGCAAGTGGGGATACTCAGAATGTTACTCAAGAGCATGTTCAATGGGATTTTTGTACACAGAACTGTCAAAGAGAGAAATACAACCTAAGGACGGCCAAATCACCCTCAGAATAATGATGGATTTGTACAAGTTTTATACCATTGGAAAGCCCATCTCAAGGGCTCTCTCCTCGTTATAGTTTCGTTTCTGTGACGATTTTGTAGGCGAGGAGAGCGGCCAGGAAGTACGGTTGCTACCACCACCAACTGGGGCTACGTATCAACACATGCAAGACATTTCCTGCCAAAAACTATTTGAAACAAATTCTGCGCTATGTTTGACAATAACTCATGAACTAAGTATGCTAGAGACACAAAGTTTATATCAAAATCTGCCTCTCATATCCCTGAGTCCGAAAATTAAAGTTTTATGGCCACTTTGTGCAATCTTCATACCGGAAATGACCAGCAAGTGGGGATACTCAGAATGTTACTCAAGAGCATGTTCAATGGGATTTTTGTACACAGAACTGTCAAAGAGAGAAATACAACCTAAGGACGGCCAAATCACCCTCAAAATAATAATGGATTTGTACAAGTTTTATACCATTGGAAAGCCCATCTCAAGGGCTCTCTCCTCGTTATAGTTTCGTTTCTGTGACGATTTTGTAGGCGAGGAGAGCGGCCAGGAAGTACGGTTGCTACCACCACCAACTGGGGCTACGTATCAACACATGCAAGACATTTCCTGCCGAAAAACGATTTGAAACAAATTCTGCGCTATGTTTGACAATAACTCATGAACTAAGTATGCTAGAGACACAAATTTTATATCAAAATCTGCCTCTCATATCCCTGAGTCCGAAAATTAAAGTTTTATGGCCACTTTGTGCAATCTTCATACCGGAAATGACCAGCAAGTGGGGATACTCAGAATGTTACTCAAGAGCATGTTCAATGGGATTTTTGTACACAGAACTGTCAAAGAGAGAAATACAACCTAAGGACGGCCAAATCACCCTCAGAATAATAATGGATTTGTACAAGTTTTATACCATTGGAAAGCCCATCTCAAGGGCTCTCTCCTCGTTATAGTTTCGTTTCTGTGACGATTTTGTAGGCGAGGAGAGCGGCCAGGAAGTACGGTTGCTACCACCACCAACTGGGGCTACGTATCAACACATGCAAGACATTTCCTGCCGAAAAACGATTTGAAACAAATTCTGCGCTATGTTTGACAATAACTCATGAACTAAGTATGCTAGAGACACAAAGTTTATATCAAAATCTGCCTCTCATATCCCTGAGTCCGAAAATTAAAGTTTTATGGCCACTTTGTGCAATCTTCATACCGGAAATGACCAGCAAGTGGGGATACTCAGAATGTTACTCAAGAGCATGTTCAATGGGATTTTTGTACACAGAACTGTCAAAGAGAGAAATACAACCTAAGGACGGCCAAATCACCCTCAGAATAATGATGGATTTGTACAAGTTTTATACCATTGGAAAGCCCATCTCAAGGGCTCTCTCCTCGTTATAGTTTCGTTTCTGTGACGATTTTGTAGGCGAGGAGAGCAGCCAGGAAGTACGGTTGCTACCACCACCAACTGGGGCTACGTATCAACACATGCAAGACATTTCCTGCCAAAAACTATTTGAAACAAATTCTGCGCTATGTTTGACAATAACTCATGAACTAAGTATGCTAGAGACACAAAGTTTATATCAAAATCTGCCTCTCATATCCCTGAGTCCGAAAATTAAAGTTTTATGGCCACTTTGTGCAATCTTCATACCGGAAATGACCAGCAAGTGGGGATACTCAGAATGTTACTCAAGAGCATGTTCAATGGGATTTTTGTACACAGAACTGTCAAAGAGAGAAATACAACCTAAGGACGGCCAAATCACCCTCAAAATAATAACGGATTTGTACAAGTTTTATACCATTGGAAAGCCCATCTCAAGGGCTCTCTCCTCGTTATAGTTTCGTTTCTGTGACGATTTTGTAGGCGAGGAGAGCGGCCAGGAAGTACGGTTGCTACCACCACCAACTGGGGCTACGTATCAACACATGCAAGACATTTCCTGCCAAAAAACGATTTGAAACAAATTCTGCGCTATGTTTGACAATAACTCATGAACTAAGCATGCTAGAGACACAAATTTTATATCAAAATCTGCCTCTCATATCCCTGAGTCCGAAAATTAAAGTTTTATGGCCACTTTGTGCAATCTTCATACCGGAAATGACCAGCAAGTGGGGATACTCAGAATGTTACTCAAGAGCATGTTCAATGGGATTTTTGTACACAGAACTGTCAAGGAGAGAAATACAACCTAAGGACGGCCAAATCACCCTCAAAATAATAATGGATTTGTACAAGTTTTATACCATTGGAAAGCCCATCTCAAGGGCTCTCTCCTCGTTATAGTTTCGTTTCTGTGACGATTTTGTAGGCGAGGAGAGCGGCCAGGAAGTACGGTTGCTACCACCACCAACTGGGGCTACGTATCAACACATGCAAGACATTTCCTGCCTTTAATCGGTTTGATACATATTATGCGCTTTGTTTGACAATAACTCATGAACTAAGTATGCTAGAGACACAAAGTTTATATCAAAATCTGCCTCTCATATCCCTGAGTCCGAAAATTAAAGTTTTATGGCCACTTTGTGCAATCTTCATACCGGAAATGACCAGCAAGTGGGGATACTCAGAATGTTACTCAAGAGCATGTTCAATGGGATTTTTGTACACAGAACTGTCAAAGAGAGAAATACAACCTAAGGACGGCCAAATCACCCTCAGAATAATGATGGATTTGTACAAGTTTTATACCATTGGAAAGCCCATCTCAAGGGCTCTCTCCTCGTTATAGTTTCGTTTCTGTGACGATTTTGTAGGCGAGGAGAGCAGCCAGGAAGTACGGTTGCTACCACCACCAACTGGGGCTACGTATCAACACATGCAAGACATTTCCTGCCAAAAACTATTTGAAACAAATTCTGCGCTATGTTTGACAATAACTCATGAACTAAGTATGCTAGAGACACAAAGTTTATATCAAAATCTGCCTCTCATATCCCTGAGTCCGAAAATTAAAGTTTTATGGCCACTTTGTGCAATCTTCATACCGGAAATGACCAGCAAGTGGGGATACTCAGAATGTTACTCAAGAGCATGTTCAATGGGATTTTTGTACACAGAACTGTCAAAGAGAGAAATACAACCTAAGGACGGCCAAATCACCCTCAAAATAATAACGGATTTGTACAAGTTTTATACCATTGGAAAGCCCATCTCAAGGGCTCTCTCCTCGTTATAGTTTCGTTTCTGTGACGATTTTGTAGGCGAGGAGAGCGGCCAGGAAGTAGGCTTGCTACCACCACCAACTGGGGCTACGTATCAACACATCCAATACATTTCCTGCCAAAAAAATATTTGAAACAAATTCTGCGCTATGTTTGATAATAACTCATGAACTAAGCATGCTAGAGACACAAATTTTATATCGAAATCTGCCTCTCATATCCCTGAGTCCGAAAATTAAAGTTTTATGGCCACTTTGTGCAATCTTCATACCGGAAATGACCAGCAAGTGGGGATACTCAGAATGTTACTCAAGAGCATGTTCAATGGGATTTTTGTACACAGAACTGTCAAAGAGAGAAATACAACCTAAGGATGGCCAAATCACCCTCAAAATAATAATGGATTTGTACAAGTTTTATACCATTGGAAAGCCCATCTCAAGGGCTCTCTCCTCGTTATAGTTTCGTTTCTGTGATGAATTTGTAGGCGAGGAGAGCGGCCAGGAAGTACGGTTGCTACCACCACCAACTGGGGCTACGTATCAACACATGCAAGACATTTCCTGCCGAAAAACGATTTGAAACAAATTCTGCGCTATGTTTGACAATAACTCATGAACTAAGTATGCTAGAGACACAAAGTTTATATCAAAATCTGCCTCTCATATCCCTGAGTCCGAAAATTAAAGTTTTATGGCCACTTTGTGCAATCTTCATACCGGAAATGACCAGCAAGTGGGGATACTCAGAATGTTACTCAAGAGCATGTTCAATGGGATTTTTGTACACAGAACTGTCAAAGAGAGAAATACAACCTAAGGACGGCCAAATCACCCTCAGAATAATGATGGATTTGTACAAGTTTTATACCATTGGAAAGCCCATCTCAAGGGCTCTCTCCTCGTTATAGTTTCGTTTCTGTGACGATTTTGTAGGCGAGGAGAGCAGCCAGGAAGTACGGTTGCTACCACCACCAACTGGGGCTACGTATCAACACATGCAAGACACTTCCTGCCAAAAACGATTTGAAACAAATTCTGCGCTATGTTTGACAATAACTCATGAACTAAGTATGCTAGAGACACAAAGTTTATATCAAAATCTGCCTCTCATATCCCTGAGTCCGAAAATTAAAGTTTTATGGCCACTTTGTGCAATCTTCATACCGGAAATGACCAGCAAGTGGGGATACTCAGAATGTTACTCAAGAGCATGTTCAATGGGATTTTTGTACACAGAACTGTCAAAGAGAGAAATACAACCTAAGGACGGCCAAATCACCCTCAAAATAATAATGGATTTGTACAAGTTTTATACCATTGGAAAGCCCATCTCAAGGGCTCTCTCCTCGTTATAGTTTCGTTTCTGTGACGATTTTGTAGGCGAGGAGAGCGGCCAGGAAGTACGGTTGCTACCACCACCAACTGGGGCTACGTATCAACACATGCAAGACATTTCCTGCCGAAAACACTTTGAAACAAATTCTGCGCTATGTTTGACAATAACTCATGAACTAAGTATGCTAGAGACACAAATTTTATATCAAAATCTGCCTCTCATATCCCTGAGTCCGAAAATTAAAGTTTTATGGCCACTTTGTGCAATCTTCATACCGGAAATGACCAGCAAGTGGGGATACTCAGAATGTTACTCAAGAGCATGTTCAATGGGATTTTTGTACACAGAACTGTCAAAGAGAGAAATACAACCTAAGGACGGCCAAATCACCCTCAAAATAATAATGGATTTGTACAAGTTTTATACCATTGGAAAGCCCATCTCAAGGGCTCTATCTTCGTCCTAGTTTCGTTTCTGTGACGATTTTGTAGGCGAGGAGAGCGGCCAGGAAGTACGGTTGCTACGACCACCAACTGGGGCTACGTATCAACACATGCAAGACATTTCCTGCCAAAAAACGATTTGAAACAAATTCTGCGCTATGTTTGACAATAACTCCTAAACTAAGCATGCCAGAGACATAAATCCTATACCAAAATCTGCATCGCATATCCCTGCAGGCCACTATGCGCCATCTTAAGACCGGAAATAACCAGCAAGTGGGGATACTCAGAGTGCTCCTCAAGATTAGAAAGCCCATCTCAAGGGCTCTTTTCTCTTTCTAGGTGGAGCTTTGTCACTATTTTGTAGGCCAAGCAAGTGGCCATGAAATAGGGTTACTACCACCACCAAATTTACCAACTGTGGCTACTTGTAAACACAAGCAAGAAATTTCTTGCCGAATAATGGTTTGAAATAAATTCTGCGGTATGTTTGACAATAACTCCTGAACTAAGCATGCCAGTGACACAAATCCTATACCAAAATCTGCTTCGCATATCCCTGCATCCAAAAATGAAGTTTTTAAGGCCACTTTGCGCCTTCTTTAGAGTGGAAATGACCAGCAAGTGGTCCTTAAAAAAGGCAAGTTAAACGGGATTTTTGTATACACATAGCTGTCAAAGAGACAAATACAAAGTAAGAACGGACAAACCACCCTCAAAATATTGCTTGATTTTAACAAGTTTTATACCATTAGAAAGCCCATCTCAAGGGCTCTTCTCGTCTTATTAGTTTTGTTACTATCACTTTTTTGTAGGCGTGTTAAGACAAGCAAGATTTTTCATGCCGAATAATGGTTTGAAATAAATTCTGCAGTATGTTTGACATTAACTCCTGAACTAAGCATGCTATAGCGACACAAAATTTAAACAAAATTTTATTTTAAAAACGTGACTCCATTTTGACCTTTCCTTCCGGTCCAAACAGGAAGTTAAAATTTTTAAAATCATTTCTTCTGTACCACATGTCATTAACTCATATTTTGTGTGCAGTCTGGTAGTTCATGTCGATGACACAATGGACATTTTGTTCTAAAACATGACCCCCACTTTGGCCTTTCCTTGCGGTTTAAACATGAAACTCCCTGATGGTCCAAACAAGTAGGTACAAAGAGTTCATTTAGCGTATACAACTACATTTAACCTATTGGATGTGACAAGCAGTTTTCAGTATGAAATCGTGATATTTCTATATTGTTGTTCTATCATCCGAAACCCCTCTGTGTTCGTTTTTACGATTATTATGATTCTAAACGGCCCTATTCCCATAGGTTTTGTACACGGATTTTTTTATGAGATAATCTGATAGTCTAATGGCCTATCATTAAAAGTAATTTTCAACATCAAAGCTTAGGTCATGAGATTTAATTTAAAACATAAATAGCTGAACAGAATTAATTAATTGATATAATTATAATGACATGAATATTTCAAAAAGTAAACGTCCGATCATCAAACCTTTTTTTGATTATATTTGTTGAGGCGGTAGATGTAATTGGTGGTTTAAACAATCGAACGGCGTCGCCATGACTTCATTTTCTTTGCGCGTTTTGTATGTATTTACAAAACCCATGGCTAAAAAAGGTGTAAGTATTTGGTTGGTCGAAAAACAAAACTTTTCAAAAAAAGTTCAATTTTAGTTACCATTAATACACAAATCATTATGAAAACACAAATGTTATTCCAGGCCATTAAAACTAATCAAAGTACAATGTTCTTCCACGACAATTAACTATTAAGTGACAAATCTGACACCAAGGCTATAGCTTGCTGGACCCCACCATCGCTGTTAAAGTCTTTTTTCCAGTCAATTTAGAAGATTGATATGGATCTGAATTACTTAAAAAGGGTTTATATTTCGCTGTTTTGGGGTAATTATATTTAAAATTGCACCCAACACCTTCTTTGTCCCTAAATAAATATGAATTGTAGCCTGCATTTTGATTATATAACTCAAGATGGCTGATTCAATGACTCCCAACTCGCAAATGATGTTAAAATGTTAAAATAATGATCTTGCAAAAAAAATGTTACAGTGGTCAGATATTGCATGAGATCGCACCATAGAGCATCTAGAATCCTAACTGTTTCGGAGCATTTAAGCGGGCCCCGGAACCCATGCCGTTAGGGCTTCGCATTACGCACTCGCAAGCGCCACAAATTACATTCACCATTTGCGGCTTGGTACATTTTCCGCCCCCCCCCCCCCCCCCCCCGTTTGGGAAATCCTGGATCCGCCCCTGGCAACGGGTGGCATACGCCGTCTGAGCATTAAATATGCATAAATAATATTGAAACAAGGCTGTAATTGAGGGGTTTTCAGATATAATAACCAATATCATAGCGCCAAATGGTGCACCAAATGGCTTGAATTAGGCCTTCAATCAAAAATAAGTCCAACTTCTGAGGGGGGCACATAGTCTGAAAGACTACACCCTCAGACTATGTAGAAAGCATGGAATTCACATTTAGGCTTGCATGCGCAATGATGCAACTGAAAAATGGGGACAGAATAGTACATGTAGGCCTACCTCGAAAAAGCCGACGATGTAGAGTCAGGCGCATGATACTGAGAATCTCGTCTCTTGCGTTTTCAGCTATCTAGGTCATTCAATGCCTCATCCTCTTCGATGCTGACGGTATTTTGCTGCTCTGCAGATAGATGTGTGGTGCCTTTCTTATCAATCTTCGTGATCACCACCCAACCAGCCTTGCTTCCGTTGACGATGCGGCAGGTTTGTATTTTTGCGGCCTCTTGAAGCGCTTCAATCGCCGAGTCAGGATCAGATTTGTTGCTCAAAGCCAATTTTGCCTTGTCCAAAAAAAACTATCCTTCTTTATGTTTATTTCTAATTTATCCCGTGGAAATGGACTCCTGTTTTGGCGTTGAAACGGCATCGAACCTTTCGTCAAAATAGTCTTTAGACTTTTCAAAAACTAATGATGTATCCGATGCACTACGTCCCTCTTCAGTCGTAAAAGTCCATCAGCGAATTTTAGGATAACATGGAGACATGTGCGGGGTAGGCCTGGCGTTCGACATTACAATACGTGCATTTATGAGTGTAGTCAGCAGCAAAGATCCTCTTGTGCCGCAGACGCAAAATGGGGAGCTCGTGCTGAAATGTGAAGTATGCACGTCTGGACACCTTTTCATTCGGCAAATCCTTAGATGCAACAATAGATCAGTGCAGACCATGGAGGTAGTACAGACATTGACCATTGCTGTAAATTATACAACAACACATTTGCTTGCCGACGTGGTACCCATGCGTAACACACGTTACAACAATAGGGGAGCTCCAGTTCCCCATCTTTCACCTCGCGGAACTGATGCGATCTTTTGTCAGTAGGTACGGTGAAATACTGAATTAGGCCAAAGACTAGCATAATCATTATGAACAATTGGGGATACATATGGAATGCAACTGTAATTTACGAAACCGAAGAATTCAGGTCTTTTTGTCAAACAAAACTACATTATTATGGTGATACAGGTGTCCAAATCTATAGGCACGACAATGCGTCTATCAGTCGCGACAAAACATAGATCCACGTTGGATCATCAACAAGATACGATTATTTGGTGTTATAATGCAAAGGTTTAAAAAAAAACATGTGGGCCTAAAACATTACTGGATCACCAAAAACCAGACCTATGACAAACTCGGACACTCACCGGTTTGAGAATGAGCAGTTTTGTAATTGGTCATTGCTATGTACGGAGGAGAGTTTTCTCTGAACCAGGTCTCACTGAAACCGTAAATGGAAAAAGGATGTGATAAGGTGGACAGATAATCACAGAAATGTCTACAGAGGCTCATGGAATTCATATAAAACATAGAAAAATAACCTCGTCCAGAAAGTCAAGAGCCTTATTTCCTTCAACAAATACCCTTATTATAACAAGAAAATTATTACCAAATAATCAGAAAAACATCCCAGAAAAACAAACCAAAGTACGACATAAAACGATGACAAAAGACAAACAAACTATGATAAGTAAATCAAATAAGCAAAGTATGAAAGGGCGAAAGGGAAAACGTGATAACTATATACAAGAGTAAATGGGAGTCTTCCAATAATAATAATATTAATAACAATAACTGGAAATGAGTTTGTAACAAAAAACACTGTGGTTTCGATAATATTTTTCGTGATAAACTTTGAATTAATGTAATAATTAGACACCTGATGACATCACGATGACGAAAACATGTTTTTCGTACGAACTTTGTTATAAGCTACAAGATGGCACACAGATTATGTGGTAAAGGAAATGTATTTTTGTATTTGAATTTTTCTGTTTGGACCGGAAGAAAAGATCAAAGTGGGGTCATGTTTTTAATAATAATTAATTTTGTCAGTGTCAATAACTAATGTGCCATGTGGTCCATGAGATACGGCTTTTAAATTTTAGAGCTTCCTGTTTTTACCGGTGTCAGATGCAATTGTGTCCGCCATGCAATACTGTCCGCTCCGGACACTTTTGCATATGCAATCGTGTCCGGGGCTATGCAAAACCGTCCGGCGGACATGTACATGTACATGTGCGTGAGCGAGCGTGGGCTGACGGAAGGGCATTGGTGGGGTCCTGACAACAATAGAACAAAGGACACCACAAGGTCATTTCAATAGGAACAATGGCTGCTCACAGGGTTCTCCACACGCGGTTTTGTCCGGGCGCTAAGCCCGTCCAAAATTCTCAAAATACCAAATGCGCCCGGACAAAAAATGTAGCGCCCGGACAGACACGTGCGCCCGGACAAAAAATGTCGAAAACACCGTTTCAATGCGCTAGTAGATCGATCTTTTTGTATTAATAGTGTGCAGCGACTAGTACCTAGAAGTCAGCTATTTCGTAACGGCATTTCGCGTGCATTTTTCTCTGTGTCGCAGGCCATCCTGACTTCATTTTTGCATATGCAATAATGTCCGCCGGACGGTTTTGCATATGCAATCGTGTCCGCCCGGACGCTGCTGCATAATGCAATTGTGTCCGCCCGGACACATTTGCATATGCAATCGTGTCCGCCCCCGTGCAAAACCGTCCTTGCAGTAAATTAAACGCCCTGATAATTGTCAACCTCGGGCCCCTGATGGACAATGTACAATAATAATATCTCTTATGATAGCGCGGGGTCAACTCAATTAATGAGTCTTAGATACAAGGTTCCGTTATTGCATAAAAGAAAATAATTGCATGCGACACCGGAATTAATGGCCATTTCCTGGATCCATCAAGCCCCCACACACTGTGCACAAGCAATGGGTGCAAGAATATGTCCCTATCTTGGGTCCATAAAGGCCATACACTGTGCACAAGCAATGGGTGCAAGAATATGTCCATATCTTGGGTCCATAAACGCCATACAATGTGCACAAGCGATGGGTGCAGCAATATGGCCATATACCGGATTTAAAGGTCAAAGAGGGACGCAAGTTACAATGAGTTACAAAATGGCACAAAAATTATAACTCTTTGACTATGGTTCAGACGATATAAAATTTTAATTAATAAACTACCACGCCAAGGCTAAATTTATTACTAAACTATTCCGCACAGACCTTGAAATGAATTGTGGTGGGAAAATTCATTGAATTTACGTAGGGGGGTAAACCGCTACTAATTTCCCCCTATCGCTTCCGTATTTAATTATTTGTATTTGTCTAAATACCCCTATAACGCATCCGTATTTAATTGTCTTTACTTATCTTCATATCCCAAAACTTTCCCGTGTTTAATAGTTCGAGGACTTTCCACGAGCGAGAGGGCGCTAATACAAGTCCACCATTGTTGATTATGCCATCGTTGGATAAACCATAGCAAAGCAGTGAACCAAATGCATGAGTGAAAGGTCCAAAGTCGGAACGATGCCAGGCGTGCAGCGCATAGGCTGTGCATGGTGTACGAACGTCTCATAATGTACAGTGTGTTTTACGTGTAATGTACACAGTCACGGCATCGTGCTTGTTTCACGATACCTTGACGGGCAGTTTTAAATCAGTAATATAGTCAACAAAGGAATACAAAACACTCGAAAGAACTACTGCTGGATCTAATAGCACAGGCTTTCATTGATGTATTGTTTGTGTCTTTCAAGCCTGTAGTTCCTGAGATCGAGCCATCACAAATTTCACGTGTAAATGCTATTATAATTTTTCGGACAGAAATATAATAATAATACGGAAAAGAGAGAAAACAAATTCGACGAAAACAAAGGTGGTTTTCGGCGGCGGATGGCCGAAACCCCCAAATATGGCGCCTTCTCGATCACAGATCCCTCTATGCACTTTACAATATAACAAAAGGGTTATTTACAAAGATACATTACAGACAATAAATATCAGACCAGTCTAATAACCAATATAGAAGAAATTCTGAGAAGCAAAATAAATAACAGCAAGCGAAAATAATAAATGATGAATGGGCTGAAGACATAAAAATAAAAGATAAAATGGAACTGTAGTAGCCCAGGTAGCAAGCCCATATTGGGCCCTTATGGGTGTGGGTTATGGGGATTATTTTCATATGGGTCCCATATGGGAAAAACATGGGCTAGCCCATATGGGGCAAAATATGCAGTGTCCCATATTATGGGTATCATATGGGGGAAATGTGGGCAATCCCATATTGGCAGAATATGCAAAGGCCCATATGGGCATCATAATATGGGACTAATGTGGGCATGCTACCTGGGAGGGAAACAAACTAGCTACAATAAATGAACAAAAGCAATGAACCAATCACAATGAGCTAAAAGGCACAGTAAATAATAAAAATAGGAACAGTTATAAGAAATAAATGACTTCATAAGCATAAACAAAACAAAGCAAATGGTGCAGATGCTAAAAGGCACAGTAAATAATAAAAATAAGAACAGTTGTGAACAATAATTATAAGCATAAACAAAATAAAGCAAATGATTCTTAGCAAATGAATATGAAGGCGAAACAAATAGGCAAAAACAGTAGGTGTGAAAAATCATCATAACAGCTCATGGTATAAGATGCAGCAACAAAAAAAGAAGATACCGAAGCTGGTAGATGGATGCTGGTGTGCGAATGGTGGATGTTAAGCCAGTAGGCTACCTCTCCACTTACCACTTCCCTCCTTGTATGCTGCATAGACTTTTGCCCGACTATTTCCTCTTCACCTGTAGGTCTGATCTGATACTGCTCAGGACTTATCATTGGTGCTGGAGGACCTTAATCTTGTTCTGATAGCAGTTAAGTTTGATGAGAAGGTGTTGAGTCCTACCATCCAACTTAGGGCCATCACGGTGGGCACGTTCCAGCTTAATATCGGGAATGTTGAACTTCTCCTTAAAGGTATTGTACACTTTTGGTAACAGCTCAAAATCAGTGTCCACATTTTGTATGATTCAACATATGCATGAACAAACAAACCTGTGAAAGTTTGAGCTCAATTGGTCATCGAGATCACGAGAAAATAGTGAAAAGAGATCTTATGTGTTTTCTGTTTTTTCAAAATATCGCGCGTGATAAAAACTATTGTTTTACTCATTTCTCAGAAACGATAGCATTTTAGGCAAAAATATTTTAAGGAACCCTTTCAACCATTACTTACTTTAAATCATGTAAGTTATGTGTGAATCTGTGGACATTTGTGTTTTTCGATCTTACCAATAGTTTACATGGCCTTTAAGAAGCTCCTGAGAGAGAGCCAGGCAGTCTGCTGTGGGAAGCCAATAACCCGAAGATTATTTCTCTGAGAGAAGCGCTCAAGCTTATTTATTTGCGAGGTATGGTCGACCATGATTTCTCAGCCTTAGCGACTGCTTCTGTCAATCGGTCAAGTTCTTTCGTCTTCAGTTCCAAGCATTCGATACGCTTACTCTGGAACTCAATGGAGTCATTGACGTTCTCTTCTAGCCTATGATTACAGTTGCGTAAATCCTTTTGTACAGATTGAATCTCTGGCAAGTTGGCGGACAAAGTGTTCGAAGTCGTCGGTGTCGGAAAAGGACCTCACTGAGCTTGGGTTTGGCGACTGGGGTGATAAAGTCGGGGGTGATCCACAATCACTCACTGGTTTTGTGGATTTCTTGCGTTCAGCAGGCATGATGAATCACCAGATGTTCCCAAAGGCTATAATAGTAATAATAATAATACGAGACATTTATAAAATAGCGCAAAATGCAGGAGCCTCTATGCGCAACACAAAACACAAAACAATGAAATGAAAAAATATAGAGCAATATGTTACAAAAATATAGCATCAAACAAAGTCCCTCGAAGAGAGTCGGCTTGGCGAATATGAAAAGGTAAGTCATTCCAGTACGCAGGTGCAATGAAGTTTAAGGCTCTTTGACCCTAGAATTTAGTGGAAACAGTAGTTTGCATATAGGGATTGGCCAGCAGAACGAAGAGGACGAACAGGAATAAATTTATGGAGAAGATCAGATAATTATATAGTCAGGAGATAGTCCATGAAGAGCTTTGAAAGTGAGAAGATAGGTGATGCGCAATTTGATCGGGAGCCAATGGAGTTCTTGTAAGATATGTGTTATATGTTGAGAAAGAGGTGTGGGTGAGACGAGGCGAGCAGCGGTGATTTGAACTCGTTGAATTTTATAAAGTTCTCTATCTGAAAGTCAAGTGAGAAGAGAATTGCATGAGTCGAGTCTTGAAGTGACAAAGGCTGGGGATTGATTTCCACGACTCAAGACTCAGGATACGTCTCAAGCTGAACATGGCGCTGCAAAGCTATATAGGCTCATTTTCACAGCAATCAACACGCCACTACCTCGGCTACCAATACGATCTTTACGGTAGAAAATGAAGCTGTTATGAATATCGGATCAGCCAGGTTTCGGTGAACATGATAATGTCGTAGATGAGACTATACACAAGTTCATGAAGGTCTACAACTTTGTTCTTGGCAATGCGGGTGTTTAACAGTTTACTACAGTTGGCTTATTGAAGCTCAGACTCGGTATTGGAGGTGTTATCAACATTATATATATCTAAGTATGAGTAACACGAGTGAGTTACTTCAGATGAACTATCAGATGATGTTAAAGGCAGTGGACACTATTGGTAATTACTCAAAATAATTATTAGCACAAAACCTTACTTGGTATCAAGTAATGGGGAGAGGTTGGTAGTATAAAACATTGTGAGAAACGGCTCCCTCTGAAGTGGAGTAGTTTTCGAGAAAGAAGTAATTTTCAACGAATTTGATTTCGAGACCTCAAGTTTAGAAATTGAGGTCTCGAAATCAAGCATCTGAAAGCACACAACTTCGTGTGACAAGGGTGTTTTTTCTTTCATAGTTATCTTGCAACTCCGACGACCGATCGAGCTCAAATTTTCACAGGTTTGTTATTTTATGCATAGGCCTATGTTGAGATACACCAAGTGAGAAGACTGGTCTTTGACAATTACCAATAGTGTACACTGTCTTTAATTCTAAGAAAGAGTCTGTAAGGGGTGGTAGGGAACTTGTACAACTACATGGAACACAGGTCCAACGTATTCAAGAAACGAAACTGAAGCAGTGATAACCCACTAAAGTTACGATCGAAGCGTTCGTTGCATGATGTACACTGGACCAGTGGCGTAACTAAGGGGGGGACGGGGGGCATGTGCCCCCCCCCCACCTCAAATTGATGAAAGAAAATGTACACCGGCGCGTTAGCGCCGCCCATCACGTAGCGACGCAGGGGGGAGTGGGTGGAGGATTTATCCCCCCTCAGAAATTTTGTAAAAAAGAATGCCCAATTCAAGCCATTTGGTGCACCATTTTTGCGCTATGATATTGGTTATTATATCTGAAAATAACTCGATTACAGCTTTGTATCAATATTATTCTGCATATTTAATGCTCAGACGGAGTATGCCACCCATTGCGTCCTCTATTTACATCTTTGTATATTTTGTTATGTTATAAATGTCATAATTGGGCTTGGGCTTGTTTTAAAGAAAAATGCAAACAGAAACTTGGCCAGAAGTGCCCCCCTAGAAAAAATGGTGCACCCCTTGTGCCCCCTGAAATTTTACCCTAGTTATACGCCGCTGCACTGAACTTGTTAATTGGCTTATTGTATGAAGCACACTCTTGACGAGGGCCTGGGTTTCGATGAATATCACCGGATAATTTTCCGCAGCATGCCACCAAGTCTTCACAACGCTGCTTGCTTACACCATGGAGGTAGAATCTACCTTCATGCTTACACTCCGTTTTAATTCCTGTGGGCACGAGTGCGCGAGAGTTCCGTCTGCGCTATGAAATGTGCGCTTGAATTTTCATTTTTAAAGGTAAAAATGTAGCGTTTTAGCTACCAATTCCTCACGAGGAATATTTTTTTTAAAAAAGAGAAATGAAGTCAAACGTCCATAACAAAAATCAAATAAATCCCTAAGAAAGTGGCGGGATGATACGGAAAGTTTTCGATATCACCTTCCAGAAGAAGAAGATCATATGGAATGTTGCCGTACTATTGGCACAGTAGGCTACACGCGTATGCAAGTATTTGGTACCATGGATGCTATAGAAGATGTTGCCTAGCCTGTGGTGAGCCAATTTATGGTGCACAATTCTGTATCCATGTTAGTTTAAAATATTGTATGAAGAATGGTGAGCTGCTACAAAAGCCCAGCAGCAGGAATACAAGAAAAGTATTCATTATACCATTAATGTTGATGTTATTCGTGATGAAAATCCCTCCACGATACTTGTAAATAAATTGAAACCTCAATAGATTAAATTTGTGCCATATTTTATGTCGAAACAATACGAAGAAAATTCAGTGTCACAAGGGGTTTGTTTCCCATACGGAATAAGTAGAAATTACGTCTGATAGCGCCCTCTTTTGACTCAACTTCATTCAGTCGAGGCATGGGGGACACAAACGCCGGAAACATTATAACCCTATGGCACTTCCTCACAACAAATTCAATGTCATTTTTACAGTTGTAGGAATACTATTCCTCGGAGCCTGCCAAAAAATTCCCAAAAATTAATCAAGGTCACTCTTTAGTCTAAATACAGGCACAAGTCTATTACACAGAAGCCGTAAAAAGATACTCATCTTCAAATTACATGATGAGAGCTTTGCTGCATTATTTCACAAGGAGGAATAGTCTTGCTGCGAGACCTTTCTCGTCATTGAATCACAATAAGCCGCTGCGGGCGCTGTTCATTTATTTATGCACGAGATGGGTGCACCACACTAAAATAAGCTCCGCGTGGCAAACAATGCTAAATGCTAAATACTCAAAAACAATTTTTAAAGTTATTCAGCCTCTTGAAAACAAACAAAATATACTTTCTGTCAACTGAACTTTATTGTTCTTTTCAGTTTGGTTTGCCGTGTAGTTTTTGAGCTAGGCTCATCAAAAAAAGCCCCTGAACGACTAAACTGGCAAGACTCCATATTGGACAAACGACCCCAAAATCTTGTTTAGCAAAAGAGGGCCGAATTGGAGCTAGTAGGAAGGGGGCCATGGATTGGGTGGGGCTTTTTTCTGGGGCGGGGATGAGTCTGAGATGAGAGATACCAAAGTTGGTTCTCAAAAATTCAAGACCGGGGGGGGGGCACAATGTGCCACTGCCATATTTTTAACTTTTTAACGCTGCATTCGATCACAACCAAACTTTCTGACTTTTCCCAATATTGATCTAGAGTCATGTAGACCGTGCGAGTCTCGCGCGTATTCGAACATTTTGGGACCACTTTGGTCCCACCATCCATCGCTCTAACGCGTGAAGGAAACAAACTCAAGCACTTTAACGGAACGAGTAACAATGTTCGAATACGCGTGAGACTTGCAAAATCTAATGTTTAAAAAAAAACCAGGCGGGGTCAGCTGTTACCATGGCAACCGTTTAACCAAAAAAGGGCAACATCTACCAAAAAGGCCCTGTAGCGGCAATTTCTTGAAAACACTTTTTGTCATCTTTTTGTAGAACTTGGTGAATAACGAAATATTTGTTTCGCTATGACGAATTATTAATTTGTAATAACGATTACTTAATTCTTAGTCACGAAAGATTCCATTCGTTATAACGGATAATAATTCATAATAACGAATTATTTTCCCGCTTTCAATATGATGGCACGATTTGGATTTCGTTGTATTGCGTGGCTGATGCTGATAATAAACAAACGCGATCCCAGACTTGAAATTAAGTCTATTTTGTGTGGCGTGCACTGAATACGTTTGGAAATTGTCAAAGAACAGTGTTCTCACTTGGTGTATCCCAACATATGCATAAAATAACAAGCCTGTGAAAATTTGGGCTCAATTGGTCATCGAAGTTGCAAGAAAATGATAAAAGAAAAAACAACCTTGTTGTACAAATTTGTGTGCTTTCAGATAGGAATAAAAACTTCTTGCAAGAGGTTTTCATTATTTTAGTGAGAAATTACCTCTTTCTCAAAAACTACGTTACTTCAGAGGGAGTCGTTTCCTACAATGTTTTATACTATCAACAGCTCTCCGTTGCTTGTTACCAAGTAAGTTTTTATGCTAATATTTATTTTGAGTCATTACCAAACGTGTACAATACCTTTAACAACCGCTCATTAAGTTGAACGTTACCTTTGAGTTGAGTGACCGAGTGCGGTAAAGAACCTGTGTCATAATGTTTAGCACCGACTGCGGGAGGAACTGAAAAAGAATACATTATATAATAGTAATAATACATTTCACTGCGTGTTAACTCCCCACTGCATGCTCTATATCAACAAGTCAAATACCTCAGATGAAGAAAGATAAGAGTGTGGATTTAGGGGGCGGAGTCTCCCTCCAAAACTACTCTCGGTAAACGTACGCCCAATTGAAGTTCACTCGTTCACCTTGAAATTAATAGATGCAAAGCGAATATACTGGAGTGTTGGTGGAAGACTGCAAGCAGCAAAGAAATCATTCGGGCAGCTGAAAACCAAATGGTAGTACGGATCACAGTGGTGCCTACTTGCAAAATGGAATCCCAGCTTTAATGTTCCAACCAGATCCATCGTGGGTATCAGGAGTTCCTTTGATTTGAGTAGGCCTACCTTTCCTTATGCTCCAAGTCCAACAAGATCCGTCAATGTGATTTGCTCAAAAAGAAAACATAAATGTTCCGACATAAAATGAACAAATCCAAACCTTCGTACACATAAAAATATATCTGCGGTTACCTGAGGTATTTTTGGTAGATTTATCTAACGGGTTTTCTCGTATTTTAAGCATTGAGGAAGGACATTCTTATAAGTTGATTAATATAACCATGAGAGCTCTAACATAGAACTCAATGACTATCGATGTTCCAGCCTAATAATTAATATACATATATTGTATATATATATTGAGATTGTGTAGAATAGAAAACAAGTGAAGTGGACCGGTGTACTGAAAGTGAAAAGAAAGCGCATTACTGGTAATGTATTACAAAAACACTCGTTGATATGTTTCAGATTCGCATAGGTCTCTTACTTCCGGTGCAAGTTTCCCTGTAAAAGGCTAGGCCCTTGACTTCCAGTCGTCAAAAACAAAAAATCTCATGCATTTAGTATATTCCTACATTATATTTTATTTATATTTGGGCAAGACTGGACCAAATAGGGACTTCTCTAATTACAAGATTTTCCAATTACCAGTGTTTTACATTTCTTTGAATTCTTGTTGAATTCAAACTAGAGAAAGTCATTGACAAGATGCTGGTATAGTGAATTATGAACAACCAACACACTCGGGTTCAGTAAATACAAAATAAGTTTTCTTTCATACCAGATAAGCCACTCTGTCCAAATTGTTCTTGTATTGCAAGATATTCTTTAAAAATGCACAAGAACGACAGGTACAGAACTACAACGATGCGCTCCACTAATAAAAATATCAATTTACATGAACCAACATATAAATAAACAATTCGTAGAAAACAGTGAAACTTCCATGTTATTCCTTTAAGAAAATGATTCAATTATTGACCCCTGACCTGCGATCCAAAAACTAGGTCACGAGTAATCTTCTATCCATCAAACATTTTACCCACTCTGCCGTTGCGTCTGAGACCAAACCACGAGGGCTCCAGAAATAATAAACGACACAAGTGTTTCATGGAGATTGTACACCGGCTGGTAAACTCATTCAGTGTTATATTCCTACAGTAGTCGGTTGGGTACCAATCGGTTAGGTTATTTTTCAATGCCCGTATTTGGAAAGGAATGCCTGCCGTTGCGTCGAGAGAACGCGCTTGTGTCTCGGTGATGCCAATGAGATCACGGACCAGTCGTATGCGTTCAGCACTACTAAATCTGAAGTGGTGGGCCCCTTACTTGTTCCGTATTGTTGTGTTGAAAGTCAACGGTCGGTTGTATATTTGTCTTTGGTCTGCTGATAAACATCTTTACCATCCATTTACATTGAAATACATTACCGGTAGTATAGGCCCCTACACATTGGTACAATATTATTATACATGGACACACACAGTGTACATGTACACAGAAAATCTTCAGTTGATGGTTTACATTTACCATGGAGCTATAAAAAGGATGTCGTTTGTCTACATGTCCGGCGGCAAAGTCGTTGGTCTATGACCAAAACATTATTTCGGGTTTGGTGGGTTTCTCCCGCCAAAACCAACGTCTAGTCATACTATACGATTTTATGATAATCACGGCAAGGATGTCCTCGCTTAGGACAAATTCAAACTTGCTCTTCTCTATAAGGAATGATTTAAGGCCCAGTGACCAGGGGTAATAATGTGAAGCGCTTTGGGACGCCCTTCGGGCGTGAAAAGCGCTATATAAAAACTAACTATTATTATTATTATTATATGAGGTATGAAAAGTGTGACAACAACACCATAGCGGAAATTATGGGGAATATACCGATTTTTCAATCCATTAAAACAATAACAAATTCGAGGGGAAGTAAACTTGGTCAAAATAGCCCAATAAATGGGCCAATACACCTCATATCCCTGGCCCCAACACCACTGCAATCATATTGTTGTGCCTGATGTAATTTTTAATCTTGGACGTTTTCGATCATGAAACTTACCGATCGAATGCTACTGTACTTGTAGATAGCCCGCCTGCTGGAATATGTTTTTAAAAAGCATCACACGTTTTGGGGGAAAATCAAATGATTTTCGAGAGTGAACTTTTGCAAATATCTGAACGAGCTTGACAACTTGCTCTTTGAGAAGTCGTACACACCTTCTCATAATTACGCTCCAAAAATTGTTTTTTAACGTTATTTTATAACGGGATCGAGCACCAGTACCAACGGTCCAACGTTTGGGTTTGAAAACTAGGTTTTGTCGGGTTCCCTTAACAAATTTACAAACCCTAATACGATCATTGAGTTGGAACCAGACTGATTTACTCGGCTGAGTAAATCAGTCTGGTACCAACTCAATTGTAGCAATTGATCGTATCGTTGTTGTAAACTTGTTAAGGGAAATCTATGTTTACGTTTACATTAACGTTTACGTTGATAACTCAGTACGTTAAGCGCAGCCAAGGGTGCTTGATTGTTGGTGAAGTGCAGACCGGACACAAAAGTGCTGCCATAAACAAAACTTGAAGAACTGAAAGTGCTGAAGACATGGACAACTAGAAATCAATTGGTGCGGGGAACTAAACACAGTGCGAAGAAAAACTGAGCTGCTGCTTATAGTTATAGACTTGATGTAACTCCTCGTATATCGGTACATAACACAAATTTGTGACCATAAACACTTACTTGGTAAGAAGCACTGCAGCCGTTCATAATGTGTAACATTTTGAGAAACGATTCCCTTCAAAGTAATGTGATTTTAATAGAGAGCGGGATTCAAAAACATTTCAATCTGCATGAAACGTTTCTCAGATTGTGTATTCCAATTACGGCTTATATAACCGCTCCAGATTTTTGGCGATATCTCAAAAACGCTACCACCTTTTGAAATGAAATTTTTACAGGTTAGTTTTACTGTATATATCTACATTTATTAGGATTAAAACAATCGAACGGATCCAAAAACCAAAGGTATACTTTGCCTTAAAGCAAGATAGAATGAAAAAGGTCTATGACCTCATTGTTGATATTCTTGTTAATTAATGGGCGTTTTTTGTTTCATGACAAACCAATAACGTACGGTATAAAACTCATTAATTTCCAGAATGAAAAGCTTTATTCAATTTACTCGCAATAATGATCTACTTGGCTTTTGTACAGAGACTTAAGTTAAAAACTTATACAGCACATCGTCAGTACGGTATGATTAATAGTTGGTTACCATTTACTATATACACCATACACGTATATTATATCATTACTACATCTTGACAACCAGTGGGCTATCAATCACCAACCAACTTCATAAATTTGGCCAGTCAAAAAGACTTCTTTGTTTCTCGCTTAATACAAACACAGTAACCCTTGTAAAACTGCATATCGCCATCCGATGTCAAATTACAAAAAAACACCAACAAAAACGAGAACAAGCTGTATGCACATTGGTTTACTAGTAATGTACTGTAAAATGTGTTAAGAAATCCAAATGAATCATGAACCGTGAGCTACGCTTGAAAAAGGACCAATCTTTTAAATGTTCAATTTGATTAAATGGTTTCACTTCACTACCATCTGGTGATTCACTTCTACCATATTTTAACCTTTAAAAGCACTTTCTCCAAAAGGGCAAGTCGCTTTGGACCTCAGATTCTTTAAACATTTGCACCAATCTCTCATTTGTTTTCTAGTAGTTACCTATATTGTACACACCAATAAATCTCGGTAACTGTTGGTGACCTTGTTTGGATCTGTTATTCAATTGCTTTGTCGTTTTGGTTCTGTGACTTTGGGCAACCAGCAATAGGAGACCTGGACTCAATTTCACAAACACTAAGATTCAACTTAAAACTGGTTGTTAATATTATTATAGTTGGTTCTTCGAAAGCTCACATATCCTTGTGTAGCAAGCTAGATCAATGCGCTTTACAACATTGTTATCCCTGTTCATCAGGCATACTTTTAGACCAATTCTACATCTTTCTCAACTCCCTGGGGAGCATACAACCCCCCAAACTGCTTAAATTAGCGCCAAGTGGTTGACCCAACACAACACTGTCTCAGCTCCCATTTATACACCTGGGTTAAGAGAAGCAATTTGGTTAAGTGCTTGCTCAAGGACACAAGTGTCATGACCGGGAATCGAACCCACACTCTGATGATTCATCCACATCACACTTTGCTCAGCAATTAACATTGGTTCGCACTCAATCTTGGTTCTTCGTGAAATCCAGCTTGGGGTGTACAGGTTTGTTCCTTACAGGCGTGGTTCGGAGTAAAACACATTAAAATGCATTCAAATAGTAAATACACAAATTTGCATATTTTGAATACAACTATAACATTGGAAACAAATACATTCCAATGTATTGGACTCTTTGATTGACAAGGTTCACATTTCTGATCTAAACAGTATTGAATAACATGTTTTTTTATGAATTCAATGCATTATTAAAGTTTTCAATGTTGCTGTTCCTTTAAAACAATGATTGAGTACTTCATAGACTCAACTGTTACTAGTTACCCCATGCTTACCTACTTGGGTAGTGATAACAAATAAAAAAAAATAAAAAAATACAAACTCCCTAATTTGTCTCAAACTTTGCATGCTTGCTCGAAAATTCCAAAGATATTATGTGGAAGACCTAGGAATGTTTCACAAAATGTGAAAATATGATGTATTCCAGCCTGAAAGCTGAAACATTTAATTCAATAAATCTGGCCAAATATATTCAGTTGCTACGGATAGATTAATCAAGGAAATGTTTGATCGACCACGGAAGTGTACAGTATGTATAACAACCTGAACTACTGATAACGTGTTAACATCTTTGTTCCACCATAATAAACCTCCATGCAAAAATACTGATAATTTAGAGAACTCTCTGCCTTACAAAGCGATAAAAATTTCCATCAGTGTATAGTAAGAGACGCAACAAAATATATATATTAACACTGCAATCCTTCCATATTAACATGGCAAGACTTATTATTATCCATTATCATGTATGTATTAAAAAACAAAAGCTGTTTACTATTCAAACAGCGTGTTAACATCAAACTCTCAACTGCTTACATTAATTACTCTTTTTTTTCCTTCTCTCTTTTTTTTGTTTGATTATTAAACAATAATCATGAATATTTTATTGTAATAAATGCTTATTTATTAAACCAGACCACACAATGGCAGTTTCTTGCGAACTTGAGCACCCAAATGAGTATACCTCCCTTGCTCCCTGCAAACAAATGGAACATCTCAAACATTAAGATTACATCACTGTTCTAGGACGAACCAAATGGAAACAGACAGGGGGGAACTTACTTTTCCCCTCAAAATGAAAGATGTAAGAATACAATGTGAATGTACCTTACGCAAAAATTAAATGTATGTAGTTTAAGATACAGAAAAATATGAACAACAGTCTTTTATCAAAGCTCTTACTAAATGTACAGACGGTAAACTTTTCTTAAAATTCCACTATTACAAGATTTATCTAACAACTAAACTGTGACAAAAACTACATCTTTACATTGAAATCTAAACATTTTTCAGAGTTGATTATTCAGTACGAAATTGTAAGATGTATGTGAAATTCCATATTGGCAAATAATTGGCATATACTGGTGATTGCATGTGTTCACACATACAATGCAACATGTTTAACACAAGCAAATAGGCAATCAAAAACCTTACTGCACAAAATATAGACTATGTTTTTTAACACTCTGAAACAAACCCTCTACTGTGTTTGTTAGCCTAGCAAATTGCATCGTTGATTTACTATAGATGCTGCTTTTACATTAAAACAAAATTACTGAATTGAAAATTGTTCTTATGAAGCTCATAATAGCATAATGTAATTTTTTATGGCAGCTGGATTTTCACTTTGTATCTCAACCACACTATAAATTACCATTTCATTATTTCATCATACTGAAACCATATTCCATAAAAGGCAATTCAGAGTAATCAAATTTTTGATCCACCCACCCACCCAAAATTCTAACTTTAAAATATTGTCAGACTATTTAATATGCCCTGTACACCGAAGAGCAAAGTAATGCCTCAAAGGAAACATATATTTTAGATCAATGTTCTACTAGCCCAAGAGTTGTCAATGGCTTTTCCTGACTTCCCCCATGCAACTTTGCAGTTGAAAATTGTTTTGCCATCTTTTTTCAGGCACGGAGGTCGGCTATCGAACTAATGTTGATCGAAACAACAGTAGACAGCACAGACATCACAGAAGATCTGGAAGAGACCACTGGCCATTTTCCCACTTAAAATGTTGGGGTTTTTTAATCTTATATTTTAATTGTAAACTGAAATTCGATTTTCAGTTATTTCTTTTGCCCCACCCACTCACAATTTCGAACAAATATACACATTTTAAATATTGATTAATCTGAATGGCCCTAATGAGTACAAATATTTATTATACACTAAGGCAACAGAACATCTTCTCTAATACTCACTAAGTTTTATTACATCTATTTGGACAACATATCAAGATTGTTGCCTTGAAAGTCATGAAGTCCAGATTGATAATTTCAAGTTATTTATTTTAGAAATGGGGACAAAATAAATCTAAGTAAAAAAAACAATAAAGAAATTAAAATTAACATGTAGGACTCGGAAAATCTGCATATCTTCAACTTGGAAGAGCCGTGTCTTATTGCTATAAGACACCAACGCTTTGGCATCCACAAATGGTGTCTACAAGGAACATTGGTGTGTTTCCCTTGCTTGATT
Organism: Plazaster borealis; assembly: GCA_021014325.1. Classification (NCBI taxonomy): domain Eukaryota; kingdom Metazoa; phylum Echinodermata; class Asteroidea; order Forcipulatida; family Labidiasteridae; genus Plazaster; species Plazaster borealis. Next base: position 13,375,846 of record CM037468.1, on the reverse strand, counting down.
AATGGCTTTATACAATAAGATCTATAACTGTTGTATCATATTGGATTATTTGTACCAAGGCCCATGTTGTATTATTTTAAACTGGCTGTTAGACAATAATCAAATTGGTTTCAAAATTTACTTAATTAGCTCAATGCATAGTCTTAATCTATTTGTTGTGCTGCCAAAAATCTGATAGCCTTTGACAAAGCTTTGAATGGAAATGGTTCAACATCATACTGTTCTGGGATGTGTCATCATATCTGCTGAATTTCCAGCATGCCATACTTTTATACAAAATAACATATAGAACACCCTGTCTCACTGGAATTTATAATTTATATCTGCCCTGTTTTGCTAGGTATAATTCAGCCTGTTTAGAAAAATAAAACCAGATTCAAATAAACTGAATTCATTTGTGTCACAAAAGGGAACAAAAGTTTCACTATGAAAACAAAGGTAGTTGCTACTTTCCTACAAACTACTTCAACTGCCAACAATTTTAAGATGTTTCAAGGTATACACTTTGTTCATTAGTCATTGAAAACATTCATTTACTTGAAGGAAAGCAACTAACCACTAACTATTTATACATATATCACTTAGTCCTCAGTTCCTTCACTGGGAGAAAAAATATCCATAAATCTTGTCATTTATTTGACTAACAATGAGCTAAATACACACATTATTTTATCCTAAAGAAATGAGGACGCAACCCTCGCCACACTCTATAATATACACACATAACCCAACAAGATAAATAGTGTAAAATTCCAACTGTATATAGATAGAAGCCAATTCTCAAAAATCCTTTTAAAAAAAATTTAAAAAGTTTTAAAAACAAACCTAGTTAAAAAAAAAACCTTAATAAAACTAGGTTTTCGAGTACAACTTTAACAAGAAAGAATTACGAAAGAAATTATGGTGAGTTTTTGTACTATTTAAGGTGTACCTTCTTCCATTCAAATATATGCATACAAGTCACTAAATTGTCATTGACAGTGTTATGTTAGCCTTCTACAATATGGATATATAAAAACTTACAACTTGAAAATTAATCAAAGCGAATACTTAAAAGCATGAATAGTAAATAGCAAAGAACCAATCAAAGACAAATTGCCTACGAACTTTACAGATAATGGCTGGATTTTGTGGTTTCTTTCAAGAATGACATGTTTCCTGAAATTTCAAGGACTGCGTGCCATGTTTTTCTCAAAGGGGCTGTGTCGTCATGATCGAAGCATGCCTGTAGCTGTACATGGAATTATTAACTCTCACCCAGTTCCTGCTCACACGCGCACTTGCACGCTCTCCAAATATTTGATATGGAGGGAGGGCGCGCGGCCGCACACATGCATTAATTTGGTGAGAGTTCATAAATCCATTTAAGCCACAAACTTGATATCATCACGTTACAGCCCCTTTAATAGTAACTCGTGTAAAAAAATAAGCAATCAAATTAATGACATGTCATAAATTACCAAACACAATATCGTAAACTAAAATGAATTAATTCAACTTGAAGTCACTTATTTCAATAATAACCAATAGGTAAACAGACCCTAGATTCTGAAGGTGACATTCTGTCATTTGAAGATGACATGAAGAGGAGTCAATATTTCAGCATATGTCCACCAGCCAATGTGCTTTGAATCAGTTCATTGCCAAATTAATTACACCTCATAATAAAAACGAATCCTTAAAACAATAGAGTACATATACATCGTTAACAAATTTACACTTAACAACTGAACAAGTTAACCTTAACCTATTCTACAACTAATTTCCTAATAAACATGATTATATACTAAAATCATTTTAAAACAAATTTAAGGAAATGATCACTAATTACTAGTTAACTGGATTTTGTCGTCGATTATTCCTTGGCATTTTTTATAAGTCCAACCCTGAATCTTGACATGATCTTGAAAATCTGCTGTGTTGGCTTTCACACAACCACTCAGAAACATACAGTGTATGTACAGGTATATACATAAGGCAAGAAGCAACGGGCAGAAATTTCACAAAAGAAAATATACTTCACCACCAATATGATTACGATATCTTAATTGAAATTTATCCGATCAGGTCAAGAATTCAGTAACATTGTCAACTAATAGGAAAGGCATGGTTTACCATAGCTTGGTTTTCACACCTATCATTGATGGTAGTTGCTACAAAGTTTGTCACTTAGGCCTGGAATGTCACTTGCTTCACTGCCAGGTAATTAAAGTGGAGGAAAAAGACACTTCCCTTGAGAAAAGGCAACTTCCATGAGAATATCAGCAAGTATGGAAAAGGTCTTCAGGGGTGACACCACAGCAAGGAAATAAATGTTGTCAGTGTTCCAACCTGTACTTATATTATCAAGGACAGTAGCATTAACTAGACATTCATGTATCTAACCATTCAATATTGCATTTTATTGATCTTATTTGGGGGCACAAGTTTGCCACAACCTTTCGCTTCACAATCAAACTAAATGTTTCTAGGAACTTAACGTTCGATATAAATCTGTGCAATAGTGGCAAATACTCAAATGATAGTTGTGAGATAAAGGATAAAAATAAACCATGCCTTCCAATTTAACAAAAATGTTAGCAATACTAACCCCTCTAAACAAAACATATCCTGGCTGATCAATCGGACTATTCATCGATGAAATATTTTCTGGAAGACTCGTTTCTGAGAGGAGGGAATAATGAGCTTCTGATCTTGGAGGAATCTAGATTGAAGAACATGGTCCATGGGGATTTAAAGTTTTGGTTGATAACCTCATAAACAATTTTACATTTAAGAAAGAAATGGTCATCAGCAGCTAGTTTTCAATATTAATCTCCAAAACATTGAATGAAGAGAAATCGCAACCACTTATTACTGCACGCATGAGCTGTGTTAAGTGTGTTGACAGAAAAAAAATGCAAACTCTTTATGATTTCGGTATGACACAATAAGTTTTTTATCAGTTATCTGTTCTCACATTTGTTACCTTCTTGTAATTTTGAGCCCACCCCCCAACTTAATAAAAAATGAATATATTCATATAAATATATGCATATATTCATTTTTTATTAAACTTCCATGTTTATTAGAATTGCTACTGAAATGGGCAAGACACACTTCCAAATTGTTTGCAGTGTGTCTGTTTTACTGAACTCGGCGGCAATAGTAACCCAGGGCCTTACATTTCTCGCAAAGGTGTTGTGGATGCTCCTTACTTTGGTCAGAGACGTCCAAACCATCCGGTTTCTCCAGAGGGCGCTGTTTGGTGAAACAAAACAAATCAGTTTATCACCTGAATTGCAAATTAACAATATATCGTCATATGCCATCAGCAGTTGAGAGCACCAACAATTGGATGGCATTTAAATCATCGTTTCATTGATTAAATTTACTAAGATCTCATAAAATTATTCTTGAACTGAAGCAATACTTTATGCAATACAACCTTTGGTTTCAAATCCTCAAAAAATGTAGGACTCGGTAGAATTTGGTGCTGCAGGTCACAAGAACAATTGTGTATCATTGGATCAGACATACCAATCTCATTGAGTCCAAACATTTGGATGCTGAGTAACCAAGGAATGGAGTATTTTGGAGGATGGTCTCTCGCAAAAGACACTTGGGGTTGGAGTTATCAAATGGTTAGGGATTATCAAAAGTCAAGAAACGACCAGAGATAATGTTTTTCTAAGGTACCAATTATAGGAAAAAGTAATAACATTCAATCATTTGTTTGTTTCAAATGTTATCATGGATTACCAACAAATGATCCATAACTGATTCCTGTTTTCTTTTTAACAACCAAACATGTAGGCCTACAGATCAATTTCTTTCTGCAGCTGGTACCATAAGCATAAAACAAGCACCTTGAAAAATGTTCCAAAACTCTCTCCGAGAATAATTATTAATATTTGAGGTTTTTTGGGGGCTTCTGGTTTTAAGGGGGGGGGGGGGGAATTGAGATTGTTTTCATTGCCTTTTCACATAATTTGCACACAATAACAACCCGCTCTAACAAAATGCATAATTTTTCACACATAAAAACAAACAGACCTAGGTAGGCACCAAGGCAATTTTTGAGATTTCCGAAGCATTAACGTAGTAGTTGATAATTATGAAGAGGGCAGCAAGGCAATTTTGAAAAAAAAAAAAATTTTAAAAATGCTTTCCGTAAATCCATCGGTGAATTCTTGCAAATATAATCTTGATTAGTTGGTTCTTGATTGTAAGCCGTGGTTAAAAGTATGTTATGTGGGTGCGCGTGAAACCGCGTCTATAGTATGAACAATCATCAATGCATAGCATACTGTTGCAAACAAAATCACAGTTTTTGAAAACGAATGATTATGTTTCTATATATTCAACACCGAGTGTATTACTTGGAACTCAGGTTTTCCTGACTTGATAGTACATGAGGTGTGGTTGATCAAGCATCAAATCGCCTTTTTTCTGGATTCTGATACTTTGCATTTGCTATCATGTTTGGTCCTAAGGCTGGAGTTTGCTTAATGGTGGTCAATGCTATGCCTCACCTAGAATGTTAGAAGCGGTCTTTCCAACTCAAACGCACCTGCTTGTGTGGGTAGACATTGATATGGCATTTGATGCACTCCTGTCCCATGTTAGCCCAGCTGTTGCCGCTCATCCACTTCCGTTTGCACTTGGGACATTTGTACTCCCCAAAGCACCTCTTCTTACCCTGGTATGGTGTCAGACCCTCTCCTTTCGGACGTGCCTATATTGAAAAGAAAGTTGAATTTATTCATAAATCATGGTTTTTAACCCTTTTCTTACCATAGGGGACTTTAGTCAACTGCACTCATACCCCCCTCTTCCTTACCATTGGCAACTTTTATCGACCAAGTTTACAAACACAAAAGCATTCAAGCCTAAGCACAAAAGCCATTTGTAATAAATCTGTAGTTTTGTCCATGTTCAAGCTCCATACCCAAGCTGTCCATCACTGGAAAGAAAATGGTTGGATCTTTCCAGTGATGGAAAAATGAAATATGGTTGCTATTTTGCAATCTCTTCAAATTGGAGTGGGAAGATCCTAAATGCCAAACACCTATGGAGCGCTATATGGTTGTGTACAAAAAAGTGTTTGAGTTGACAGATCACACAGAGGAAAGAAAGACAAAGAACTCTGACATTTATTGGCCGATCTCAATGATTTTTGTTATTACTTGTTTTGCTGTAAAACAATATCTTAAAGATGATAATAGAGTTTGTAAGAATGGCCATTGAACAGAAGCTTTCTGTTGTGTAACAATGTGTGCTTCACGCTTGAGTGTTCAAACAATGTGGTCACCAACTGGTGTTGTTTTGTCCAAACAATTCCATAATGAAAGGGTTAGAGGCCTAATGTTTAACTCCACATGTTGACCAGATGATTTGTGCCATTTTTACACTTGAAAGTATCCTTACCTTAGACACATCAAAATTTGTGTAAAAATTGGGTAAAAAAACCCACAAGAATGCACTTACTCAGAGATATTTAAACACTGTTTATCAAAGTGTTCCAAAGACTGTCCACGTATATGTTCTCATTAACATTTGAAAATGATGCATGCAAGAACATTCTCCACCACATACAAATGATTACATTGAGGTGTCTGCTGTTGGTGAAGATAAATTGATATTGAGCCTTTAAAATTGAAGAGGTTCATATACAACTTTGCTTGAACATGTCTCTGTAAAGACGATGTGACCTCTGACGTCATTCGAAAACCATAACATGATGCGCGCGCATGTCGCCGGGCAAAACCTTTGTGTACTGACAGCCAGCTATAAGGACACCCAATATTACCATGAGTACGCGTCTTCTTGCCCGGCGGAAACATGACTTGGACAGTGTTTTGTCAACAGAGGGCGGTTTGAATGTAAACAGAGGTCACATCGTCTATATGCTGATCAATTATATCTTATGAACTTTTATGTTACATATAAATATGTGAGATTTTTATAGATATTTGAACCCCACAATGGATGTTAAACGCTAAAAACTGACAACCTTAAAAGGGCCTCACACCTTCACTGGGAGACCTGTCAACTGTTTATTTGTATGTGCTTTTCAGATCATCAAAACTTGCTCCAGGGTTTCTTTAATCCCAGACCCCCCCCCCCAAAAAAAAGGTTCACTTCAACCCCTCACCCTTCAGCATAGTTCTTTAGGGGCCATTAGAGGATCTCAACCTCATATCCAATCATTTTTTTTTCGTAACCACTATGAGACCTCAGATACGAAGAGAAATTTTGTACATGTGTCAAGATATTAACTGGATTGTAGATTTCTTGTAATTTACAGGGGTTATATATAAAGGACAGAGGTTGTCTGTTAAGTACTAGGCCTAATTGGCATGTAACAAATTCAGTTTTCTAATATCAAAATGAAAAGGCACATAATAAACACAGCAACCGCCCTTCAAAATCCAACCATCCAACCTCCTCTGAAAACAACTGTTTATGTTGCATTTTACCTGTTCCTATAAATTTATGCTTCCCCACTAGCGCTAAACGATATCAACAATTTTGACTGGCGAAATATTGTCGGGTAAATTGAAAAATTGAAAATTGAAAGAACCCTATAGAATTGGATAACAATGACTCAATTGAACACGGTAAAGCAGTTTTACTGCAGGTTGGAAATGGGCAATTTAAATAAACAAACAAGACATGACGGTAAATGGATACAAATTGCAGAAATAAAATCACTAAATTAACTTCCATATTCCACGAAAACAGAACACCTTAGGCCTACATTTTTGTGTGCTTTTTATCACTACTAGTTCCTACTCAATTAATTCATGGTTTCTACATGGTTTCTATCTTCACGATTGGACATTGGGATCTCTTAAAGCTGGAGGCTCAATTTTTATTCCGATTCGCTCATAATCGACATCAAGTACACGCAATGCACCCGACGTTTCCCGACCATGCTGCAATTGCTCACCAAGGGAATTTCCCTGCAGCTTCGCACCCACGGAAACACACAGTTCCTTCATCCTCTAATGATAAAAGTATAGCACGTTAGGATTTATGTGGCAGCAGATAGCACATCCGTGGGATCAAGGTGATGGATACTGTGGAATGGCAACGCTATGAGAAGCGTTACTTCACAAATATTCACGCTGATCGAGAGCATTTTACAGCCAATCGGAAATTGGCAAATCGGAAATCAGCCACTCAGCCTGTGCCAAGCATATTTGTCTTGCATCAGTCGGCGATACATAAAGACAGACTGCACCATGGCTAGATTGGAAGACGTAAACAGAGTCTTGAGTTTTCTTCTTGTCATTGTTTAATGCGGCAATCCAAAGTCTGAATTTTCAACTATGTATTCCAGTTTCGCATCCAAACAAACCCAAACAAAACTGGTCATTATGCCGTGTTGACCCACCGTCCGTATTTCTCAATGGCTTATACTATTTATACACCTTTTGCGGAACCCTTTGTGGAACACTCCCAAGACTGAAAGCTTATGAAGGCAGACTTTTGGTTACTTGTAAACGCTTCAAATTAGTTCTTCCTATTTTTGTTGGGGGAAAAGCCCTTGTCTTTGCAAAGAATATTTGTCTGGGTTTTGCCTTTTTCAAGACTTTGACAGAAATGTCTCTGCAGGATTGTTAAAAACACGTTGACTGCCGCCTACGAGTATATTCGTAGTAACTACGAGTATATTCGTAGTAACAGGTGTAACGGATTCTGCCACTATGAGTATACTCGTAGAGAAAGGCTTTTGTAATTAAATACACCGGCATCACTGAGAACGCAACGAATACGCTTCTGGCAGTGGTGAGGACACATCATTAGAATTTGTATGCTACGGCATGTAGACACAAAAAAAAATACCTATTTGGTACGCACGCATGCGCACCACACTTGGATGCTTGGCAAATGGGAACGCCCCTACGAATTTATGAACGGCAGTCAACGTGTTAACATGATCTAATTTAATCAGTCGTTTTTTTTTATTAACATGATTTTATTTTAAATAAATAATTATCCTGTACTTTGGCTTTATTACAAACTCTTCTATGTAAATACTTATGTATTATGCATCATGCACTTTCACATTCCCTTGAGCAGCCTAACAAAATCCTACTGAACTATCAAAAATGTTGCAACTACTGTAGCTTCCCCATCCTTATCAAGGAATCCGAAGTAATTACTTTGCCCTTCACACAAGTCAAAGCCTGCAAGATGTCTAATTAATGTCACTAATCAAAATGCTACAAAAGATCAACATTCTAATGGAGTTGAAAAGTCATAGGACATTGTTTAATTGTAACCAACTTATACAATTACAACATGTAGCCATTGCATCATATTTCAATAACAATTAAGCAAGGTACATCATACCTATTGCATGTCCGAGGTGATATTAAAAGTCTGCTGTATTTTTAAGTTTAATTATACTTTCATAGGAAAGGGGGCCTTTCAGAATAATCAATATTAAACAAATTCAATCTTTTTTCAAATTTGGCTTGAGGAACTCACCCACCCCAAATTTTGAGATTTAAATGTTGACAGACTATTTAATATGCCCTACACTTAAGAACAAATGTATGCCTCAAATGAAGCAGATACTTTGAACCAATGCTCTCCCAGCTCAGAAATTTTCAATGGCTTTTCCTGACTTCCAGCATGCAATTTTTTAGTTTAAACAGAGAGTAAACTTTTAATTTTGCCTTCTCCCCATCAGGGCCCAATTTCATGGCTCTAAGCAAAGCAAAGAATCAGCGCTTACACTACAGAAGCAGGGAGTTCCGCATTTGCGTCAAGCGTATTTCACAGATTAGCATGGAATTTCTGCTTGTACGCGTGCTTTGTCCACATTACATTTCTGCGCTAGCTGTGTAAGCGAAGAATGGTTATCACAAGCGCAGAATTCGGCAGTAAGCAGAACCATGAAAGTGGGCCTCGGCATGGAGGTCAGTTATTGAAACAAGGTTGACAGATAAAAATGAACAGCACAGACATAAGGACATGACAGAAAATCTGGAAAGGCTGCAGGTTTTTTGTTGAACAATTTTTGTTTTTTCTATTACTTTAATTTTAAACCAAATTCTGACTTTCAGTTATTCACTTGACCCACCCACCCACAATTTCGATGATTATTCTGAGTGGCCCTTTTTAGGGAAGGATGTTGAGAGCAAATAAAATGAGAGTAAAACAATCTTCGTCGAGAACGTTTCAATTTCAAATAAAAACCAAAAACACTTGGCGCAAACATAACGATAGGTAAATAAGAAAATTTTGAGTTCAGATTTATTATAGTACTTTTTCTGTTACTTCTGGATGAATCAGTATAAAGTCACGGACCCTTGTTATAAAGAGCACTGTTATAAAGAGTTTCGGCTTATAAAGAGTACATTCTGAAATCCTGAATCTTATTTTTCCTTTGTTTTGTTGTCCTCTTATAACAACGTTCCTGTTATAAAGAAGTAATTTAGCCAGTCTCACTGATCTTGTTATAAAGAGTCAACTGTACAAACACATGTTCATTCACTGACACTCTGTAATGCCATGAGAAAATGTCGTAAACATCTGACAGTCTGGCCATAGAGCAAGTGATTGGCAGAGAAATTTACTTTTGACGATCCATTAATTCAACCCTTTTGACAGGAAAAAGTGTATATTATTTTTGTTAATGACTATTAGTTTATCCAAAGTTGCGTTTCCTTGGATTAGCCATAGAGCAAGTGATTGTCAGACAATTCTTGATGTTTTGAAAGTAACCGTTACTGTTACATTCAAAGTTGTGTTTCCAAATTCAAAGATGAAATAAAAAGGGTCAATGTTTAGTTAAGAAAACATCCCCACAAGCATGATATGTGGTCCTTGGAAAAAAAGTCAGACAATTTATTGAGTACAAGGGCTGACCTACATAGTAGCCTACACGTTGTATCGACTTTAATAGACTTTTCAAGCTATTTAATCACTGTTTTTTCTGACTTATCCAAGGGCAAACAAATCGGAAATCAGACTCAAGATAGGAAGAATATCATGCAAGTAAACAGTGACATGTTGATTTAGTGAATGCCAAGTAGTAAATTGTCTGCTAAGACAGCCTTGACTTATCTTGTACTCCTGTTTGTAAATGATGAAGTTGCAACAGAAATTCTCCGAGACCATCAGGGGAAAATCTCAAAGCTCTATTTGCTGAAGCAGCACAACAGCGATTTGTTTCCATATGGGGATAAGATTGTAACAGACCAACAAACTAACATGACCTTTAAATGACTTTCTTGGCAAAGATCTTTCACTCTATTAAATGCTACCACAGCCTGAGGGGGGGGGCAGCCAAGAGACTCAAGGAGACTTACAAAACACAAACTTCTTGGGACCAGGCTTCCATCAATCTACCATCTGGTGCTGGATGCTGAGAACTATCAGCTGTGGGGGAAAATTCCTGTAACCCATGGCAACAAACCTAAATACCAGCAGTAAGTCCAGCCCCTGTGGAGTCAACCATCTCTTTTGCCCAACCGCTGTTTTATGTTCCATATTATATTTGGAGAAAGGGATTTATTTTGGTCCTAATTAAAAACCTTTGTTCAGTTTAACAGTTAAGTTGAAGACATAACAACAAATCAAATATTAACGCCTTTTCTTCTGAGAATTTGTTTGATGTTAGAACTGATTCAATTTTTCTGATGTATGTGTGCATTTTCACAAGAAAAAACTGTTAAAAATGGTTAAATGAACTTAACAAAATGTTCCAAGATTGTCAAAGAAAACATAACAAAACATTCAATACCTCGTGATACAATTATCTTCTTAATTTAAACAACTTTTCTTTTGAAATTTCACACCAATGTTTTTAGAAAACTACAGTTAAAATGACCACATTATTTTAACAATATGCAAGTATACAATTCCTTTGAATGTACATGTTGTTTTGGCAAATCAAAAAGTCGACCTACATGTCAAAATTTTATAAAGAAACTAGATATGTGCATTCATCAAATTAAATCAAAAATTAATCACAATCAATTTCACAGTCTATGGTTTTCTTCCATATCAAATTTTGGTACAGACAACAAACAGTGAATGGCTAATTTTCAGAAGACCAAAATGACCTCCACCAGTGACCCCTTGGTCTGGTTGCTATGGTTTCGCAGCCAGTTAAAAAATCTTGAGGCGTTCCTTGAGGGTCTGAAGGGGTGGGGCTTACAAGGAAAACAGCATAACTCCTCATGATATGACCCTCTGGTAAACAACAAAGGTTGACTCATAGTGAATACTAAGTATTAGTATTTTATTACTGCTAGTGCTAGACAACTACATTAAAGGTAAGGTCATGGATTGGTTTTGTCAACATAATGCTGATTTATGGGCAAAATTATTAAGAAATATACAATTAAGTCACATGTGAAAGTATGTGAACAATTTCAGCTGATTTCAGTGTCTATTTGCTGAGAAAACAGCAAAAAGCTGTCACAGTATTTTCCCACGAACTTCAAATCCATCCACTTCAGGCGAGGTGACAGCGACTACCAACAGCATCTCTGGCAGCAGCATTCTAACCAGGCACCAACCATCAGAAATCTGAGAAATCATTCATGCACGAATCATTTCTCAGATTCAAATGTTTTTGGGTGAACAATTATCTGAACCATATTACTATGAAGGGACTCCTTTCTCAAAAAAGTTTATCAACAGCTGCAGTGTTTCTCACCATAGTGACCAAGTAAGTTTGTATGGTCATGAATATTTTGAGTAGGGGCCTATACTTATCAAAGATTGACCCTACCTTAAAAAAAGAATATCAAGTAAAAATCCACAAGGGAAACTAACTGGTAATATAAATCAAATTTGATGTGAAACAAGGGAAAAGTTTCTGCCTGTGCTCTACCAATTAAGCAACACCAGCTCTCTTTAAAAATGTGTGTGAATATATTTGATTGGGGGAGGGGCGCCCATCAGAAGTCAACAGTGTTCATGTATCACCATACAGCCACGGAACATGCCCAGTTTGCACAACCTGGGAAGCAACAAGTGACTGTAACTAACTCGGTGAATTTTCAGTCCGGTTGACAAGTGTTTTCACTGAAAATTAGGGAATTGTAATCGGTGAGGGAGTGTACAGGAAAAGTGACTAAATTGACATGTGTAATGTTTTTTTAATTTGTCCTTCCTTGCAGCAAACGAGTCTTGAATTTTGAGTTCATTCATCAGGATTCAGGTAGCATTGTTTTGATTTCTAAAAATAATGTCTGTTGCATAATTTACTACTGCAAAGGTATAATGGCAACAGGATTCTAATCAAAAGTCCTAGTTCTGAAACATTTTGCAATAGTCGTATTTAGCCAAAACGAATTTAACTCTGTGGTTACCATTTCGGTTACTTCTTGTACCCACAACTATTAGGAAGTCCCTTCCAGAGACATATGGAATATTGTAATTGCCACCAAAAAAAAAAGAGAACGGCCAAGCACACAAAACTTTGCACAGTCTTTCACTATTTTCTATTGCAATATTTTGTTTTTAAAAAAGGGAATTTGCATGCCTGCTTTCCTCTCTTGGAAAAATCATAACTCCCTTAGGTATTTCGACCTCAAAGTTCTAGCAACACACAAACAGTTTTTTGTCTTCCCACCAAATCCCATTTGATGTCAACCAGAGATCTAGTTCAAAGATGTTATCACTTCAGATGCGAAATCTTGAGGGATCCCTTCATCCAGATTGATTGAAACCAGACCCCATCAGGCTATTGAAGTATTCTCTTACAACCTGACAATAGGCCCATTGTTGTACACCTTAATGGGGATGTTATTGTCACTTGAATGATTTAAGATGATTTACAAGTCTGGATTAGACCATTAGACAAGCCACCCTTGTTGACAACAGTCCTCCTGCTTTCCCTCTGAGGACCCTCTTCCTGTCTACCTCCTGGTCCAATAATCCAATTAAACATAGGGTCACCTGTAGGTATCTACCCAGATCTACCTAATGATAAGGAGGCTTTGTAGTTGTGTTAGAGCTTTAATTAGTTCCAAATGGACAAATCTTGCTCTGTGGTTACATCTAGAATGAACACCAGATGGAATTAATGTGGCTGGTGCACATCAGGGTCTGTCAATTTGGATAGAGCAAGAACAAAAGAGAAGTCCACTGAGTATCCTGTAAGGATCTCCAAATAAGAACTGAATAACATCTCTCCAATAATCGAAATTCAACCCATGTTCAAATCTTGGAAAGTATCTTGGAATACATAATCATCTATTATATTTTAATTTGAGTTTTTTTAGAAATACCTTATGGTGTTTGAGAAAACAATTAGTTATCTACAGTGTACATGGGGATTTCGTACATGGATAGGTTTATTTTACACTTAAATTACACAATCAATTATGTTTCTGAAACATTTGAACAAGTGAAATTAGTTTAAAAGTCTGAATAGGTTAGGTCAGGACAAAGTTCTTGTCTTAACCTAGACCAGAATTTCTTAATTTCATAAAGAGGTTCAACTAGTCATTTTCTTCATCTGCGCTCTAATAAACCCCAAGATAGCCCCAGCATATTACCAACCCACCCCCTATGTTTCCAATCAATCATCTTCTTGAATAAACAACCCCTCCAGCCAGCAGAGTGAGGGGCCCAACCTCTCACACCAATCATAAACTCATGTTAAGCTGTTTTTCTCAGCCAATTAAGGCATTATCTTGGATTGCCAGTTCATTAGTGGCCAAGCTAATGAACCATATCCAAACATCTGATAAGACTGAGGATGGGATTGGGGTAGAGGTGAGAAAGAACATGTTTATTGCCACTGACTTAAATAACCACAAATCCACAAAAACAAGCTCAATAATTTAGCTTCACACTATGAAGAATAGACCATGTGACCTTTGTTTACAATAAGTGTGACCTTGTACATTCTTTGGATTTTCTGGCAGGCAAGATACTGCACTGGTCGTATGGAAAAGGTGACATTTTGTGTCATAATTTCCACATAAATTCAAGAGTTATGAAAGTAAAAGCTGGACAAGTTTTGAGATGTGCCCCCTTTCATCATATCAAAAGTTGATAAGAATTAGACAGTGCAATCTCCATAAATATATAAGATTTTATGTTTTCTTCCATTAGGCTGTGTACAAATCGTGCCTGCAGGAAGTCCAGGCTCTGTGGCTCTTTTGTAAACATGTGATGTCACAGGTCACATCGTCTATAGTTTGCAAGTTCACTTAATGCAGCCCTGGAATTTCATCTTTGAGAGGGCTAGGCAATTTTCATTTTGCAAAGAGCACTACCATCGGAAAATCTTCAATTCTATGGGAAACTTTTGAGTGGGCACCAAGGCCAAGACCAGGGCAATGAAGGCCAGCCTCTGTGGCCTCTGTTTAATTACAGGCCTGTTATTGTTAATGCTAATAAGTTAAAGTAGGTTTACCACTACAAGGGACCAGAATGACAAAAAGATCATACAAGACCTTTACAGTTACCAGCCAAAATACCATGTCACATGTAACATCGGTGAATGGTGTCCCGCTAATTTTTGCTGAGCAGAAAATTTTAAAGCAATTTTTGCTTCTTAAGCATCTTTCTGACATTGGACCCTGATATGTTCATGTTCACTCACAGACTACTAACTTTACCTGTATTCCAATTTTGTTAATGTTTTTTAGTCTCCACCTGTTTGCGGTTTTACTTCATGATACATGCTTGAAATTTAAAAACTTTTAATGAACATCCGTTTCCAAAAAGAAATGTTGACAACACTTACTGTAAAGTTTAATTGACGGGTTCCTCCGTATGCCACATAGTCATACAACTTACATTACACCCTAAATCGGAGTCACCATAAAACAAACAACAAATAGGTTTCAAGAATAATATGTGAAGTTATTTTAAACAACTGGTACATTAATGGATATTCTCATCTGAAACATGAAATCACCAAATGAGGTGTCTAAATTTAATTTGCTGTTAAGTGATATTGGCTCAATTTCATACAGCTGCTAAAGCAGCAAAAATTGCATTAAAATTTTGTTTTTGTAAGCAAAAAATTTAGCTGGACACCAGTCACAGATTTAACACGTGACGTGGTATGTGGGCTGGTAAACTTATTCTGGAAAGCGTAATTTTGTTATGCTGCTTCTTTTTGTGCATAACATTGGTAAGAGTAAAATTATAAATGTTCACAGATTTGCACACAACTTACATGATATAAAGATGGTCATGGTGGGAAACTCCCTTTGAAATATTTTTGCTTGAAATGCAACAGTTCTTGAGAACTGAGTAAAACAATTAGTTTTGATCTTGCAAGTCAAAAAAATCAATGTTTGAAAACAGTGAAAACAGTAAGGTTTTGTCCCACTTTTTTTCTCGTGACTCCAATGATCGATTGAGCTTAAATTCACAGGTATGTTATTTCATGTATATGTTGAATCACATCAAGTGTGGATACTGGTCTTTGACAATTACCAATGTTACACATGTGCTAATGCTATAAGCATCTCTATGAAATTAGGCCCTGTAAGATTGATACTGACTAGTGTGGTATGAATTACATTATCAGAGAGCTGCTTAAGCAGCAAAAATTGATTACATATTTTCTGATTAGCACAAATTATCTGGACACACATTCACAGATGTTACATGTGACATTATATTTTGGCTGGTATCCTTACTCTGGTAAGCATAATTTCGTTGTGCTTAGCTTCTTCAGAGTTTTCTGTTTTACTGGAGATTTTAACTTGCAACACATGGTTAAACAAAACTAAAAGATGAAATGGCCAATCACACAGTGTTCTTCAATGTTCTGTGGCATTATTATATTTTTTAGGAGAAACCAGCAGATCAGCTGAAACATTGCATGCCAGCATGATTGATCACATTTCTATTAGTTTACATTAATTTTAGTATAATGAGGCATTCAATAAATGAGGGACAGATGATCATATTACCACATTGTGAAAGGCTGAAATAAGTCTGGATGTCAGACAGACACATCATAACATACTGATTAAATCTTGGGGGGGGGCGAGGGCCATACATGTGGAAAATATTGGTTGTTAACAGCCACCATACAAAAAAACTGGACAAACAGTAATAAAAAACTTTGGCTAATTAAAAAGAATCGTCCATAAGAAATCCCAAGTGATTTCTGCGTTAAGAAAAGAAGAAAAACAAATTCTAACAATCTCTAGCTAAAACATCAATCGTTTCCCGAAAAACAGTTACTACAGTTACTATTAGGCTAACAACAAAAATCCAATGCAAAAAAACGTTGACGTTGAAGAAAGAAAGAAAATCATTTCTAGTGTATACCGAGTTACCACATAGGCAGGGCCAACACTAGCCTGGCCATACATTATCTAGTAAAAACTGCTACAGGCTTGTAAAGGCCACTTCTCAACTTGCCCTGTGGGCAACTAAAAAATGTGCAACATACTTGTTTATAATGCTCACATTTCTTCAGTTCAGATGCGAATAATATAAAAAATTGAGTGTTGAATGTAACTTCATTTGTTTTTTCATTTACTAGTTGTGATTGCTACCATTAATAACATCAGAAAGATACGTTTATTATGTCAAAACATGTTTCAACTATGGGCTACTAAAACTTCCCAGGGCAAGTGAGATACACACTATACTAACCATTGTGGGCTACTTTACAAAAAGCTTAACCGCAATGCCTGGCAGGATTACCAGTTTTGCCAGCTTCTAAACGGATGCAGACATTATTGTTTTGGTTACGGTTTCATGATGCAAAGCTTCCTACGTTTATTCAATGCTATGTATTTCTGCTTCTTGATGGATCATAGTTTCAGACAGTTCAAGGGCATGACTACTAGAACGCCCTTCCTTAAAACTGTATCAACTATCATGATCAGGTTATTGCCAATGTTTTACAAGGTAGCAATAAAATATCTGGTCAAAATAAACTACACATGTTGTACATACACTGTGTAGTTTCATAGTTATTCCAACTAAAACATCCTTTCTTAAAACCATAATACATATGACATGTACTGTTCATTTTTAAAGATGAAATAATCATATCTTGAATTAAGAATGGGAGACTTAGGAATGCTAGGTGGCAGCAGACTTACCAGGTAAATTTCCATTGTTTACATAGTTCTGAGCATGCGCAAGCGTCCCCAACGTCCCCAAAGTTCACTTTTTAACCCCTTAAACTGATGTGTGACTGAGAAGTACTGCTGATTTTGCACTGTGTACTCCGAGTGCTTTCTAAGTCCTGTTAAAAAAAATCCAGAGACTTAATAAACTGGTAAAGGGTGAGATTAGAATCTAGACCCCCCCCCCACCAACCAAGCAGATGTCTTAATCACTACAGACCAACAAGCTTGCCCAATGAGTAGTGTAACAATTTAGGAAAATACTTATGTACATGAGGGGTGTGGGAACATAGGTGTGTAACCGAAAAAATAAGGATGCGATCAAACAATATTTTCTCAAAAATTACATTATTCTAATTTGCAATGGGAACTTCAGTTGGAAAGTAAAGTCCTGAATAATCTAGTCATTCTGATGATAACCATGACAATACTTTTTTAAAGTATGTTTTAGCAGACATCTCTTTCTTCCTACCATTTTCATGTAAATTACACAAAACCATATGTAGCCTATGTTCTTTTACTTTTATTTTCATAGTACTAACATCCTCCATATATGCTGGAATCTAAACATTCCCTCCTACTTGAGTATGGTAACTTTTTCCAACACGTTTACCAATTATTTAAAACCATTCAACATCACCGGTTGTGTACATGTATGGTGGCACAACTGTGCACTGGCTGAACTAACTGTGTACTGTGTGTTCTGTGTAGATCCATCACCATTTGATATCATTTTTGCAGGCTGGCATAGTTTATAAAAACCACAGTGGATGATATTGAAAGATCAAGCAAGACCTTGGCCTGTACCAACTATAAATAATTCCCAGAATCAATTACTCTTTCTTAACTTCCAAGAATCATTACTTATAAATAGGCTATAGGTAAATAATAAAAAAACGGTACAAACACAAAATTTCTACGTTTTTAAATGAGTAACAAATAAGCAAGATTTCCAACATAAATCAAATGTTATGTACAGATCCTCTGTATGGTTGAATGGCAATTTTGTTAAGCATTGAGCTGGATTTTAAACTCGGCCAATGAAATGATACAAACACAGTTTTTACTTAATCAGCTGTTGGGGATTACATACTGTACCCCTATTTGGGAATACAGGCAGTGTCACTGATGTTAAATATACTACATGTACAGCATGCATTCGGCATGACTCAGTGCTAGAATTAAGCTCAGATAGGAAATCATTATTCAGTGATCTCCGGAAAGTAAAGGCATCCGGCAGCCAGTCAAACAGGGGGAGGGAACTCCTTCCCAGGAGCTGCCACAACCAAGTGCATTGGTGGGATAGAGGATATTTGTTATTTTTAATGACAGACTGGCATTATGGGTATTCCCCTGTCTGCCCCATTAGGAAATGCCTGTTTCCATTTGGCTGCCTGTAAGTAGATGGGTCATTGTTTTGACAAATGGCTTTGGAGCCCTTCATGCTTCACGTTCTTCCTGTCAGGAACCAACTGATTTTCAAGGGATGCGTTTTTTAAGCTTTCTTAAAACTTTTGATTTTTTCACTTACTTTGAGAGATTATAATGGTTGAATTGGTGTACTTTTCTACTTTGAAGGATTTTTTACGTTAATTAAACAGACATATCTTTTAAATACACACAGGATGTTTTCTGCAAAATAATAGTTATCACATAACGTGTTTTGAAAAAGTGTCGCTCATTTGATTTCATTGATGACAGATGGTTATGTGGTATGTCCCTCTGGGTAATAAACGCTTTACAAAATGAAGAAGATTTCCCTTCAACATTTGGATATGCACTTATAGTCCTGGCGGTTATACCCCTATGTTCCGAAACCCCTATGTTCCGACAACCCTGGTGTATTTTCCTATTCCTAACCCTAACCCTATGAAATTCATGAGGGGGTTGTCGGAAAATAGGGGTGTCGGAATATAGGGGTGTCGGAATATAGAGCAGTCACCGTCCTGGTGGCCTTTCACTTTACAGTAACGTCCTGGAAATGAGGGTCCATTTCTGGGGCGGAAAAATTTCAGAGCTCTCCATAGTTTAAATCTTGCCTGTAAGAAGCTACTAATCTCACCGGTCAGAGAGTCCTCATAAATTGGTAATTTTAGCGAAATAAGTCAGCTCTCAACATTTAACAGTTTCTTTTGTTTCTGCACGTACATCTCTAATCGTATATGTTAGGTGCAGGATGGTTACGTGACATTCATTTGAATTGAGTGGGTACTGCGGTGTGTGTTATAACGGGGCCTGCGCAAATACACAATAATAGGTTTGCATGATAACCGTGTTTAAAATCTGCAGAAACGTTGAACGATGATAGCTGAATTATATCACGAAAACGACAGATTTCTTGGGGATTTCTGACGTCCAAACCCAACTGCCAAAAAATTAAGACAGACATATCTTTTAAATACACAAATTGTAAAAGTACAATTTGAATTATGAAGCGCTGAGAATTTTCTCCCCTGGACATGCACCCTCATACAGGACTCCGTATCTGTGTACAGCACAGAGGAAGAGTCCTACTTTAGGGCTTTAATATAGGGCCTACATGTATACCAGCAAAATTTGTAACTATTTCTTCTGAAATGATACCATGATAGCAGGAAATTAACTCTGCCAATAAATAGCCTTATCTCCTGTGCATATATACTTTTTTTTATTCATACATGAACATTGAACAAAAACCACATTTACTTGAAAGAGAAAAAGAAATCTGGTATGTTTTATGAGAATGTCTTTTGTCTTTGCTTGCTGGAAATTTCAAAAATGAATCAAGCCGCCGTGACCCAGAAAATTTTGGGGACCTCAGCGAGAAGCAATGGTGTAACTAACGGGGGGCACGTGCCCTCCCAATTGATGTCCATGCCCCCCCCCCCCAGCTTTAATGTGATATTTTCAATGTTTTAAGACTATTTTTCCATTTAAACGCAGACAATGTAGGCCTATTTGTTTTTACACTTGCGTAACAAGAGAATTGAAAAGGGTCTTGTTTAAGAGAAATGCAAATGGAAACTACACTTTTAATTGGCAAGAATTCCCCCCTCCCCGAAAAAAGGGCAACCCCTTGTGCCCCCCCCCCCCTCTTTAGTAGGGGGGTCCCTAGTTTTGGTCCTGGTGAGAAATGGTTGGAGAATACAGGGGTTTCCCTTAACTTTTTTCTTCACTCGCCGGCCGAGCGAGTCAACCAGAATTTTGGGTCGCCCGCAAGTTTTTTCAGTCGCCCACATGTGTATTAATAATGCACACAATTTTCGAAGTGTCAAAACAAAAAACAAAAAACAGAAATGAAGTTTCGCAAAATTATGTTTTTGGATGATCTACCCCCCTAATTTCTGCCCTTAATAATACTTTTTTCACCAACAACCATTTTAATGGATTCGTGATTTGGGGATCGGTTTTACAGAACTTCTTTTGCAATGAAATCTTTGTGATTAAACGATTGGTCTACGACGCACATTGGGAACAAATTCAATGAACTTTGCCCCGCATGCGGCATCGCCCTCTGTCGGCAAAAGTTGTCGATGTTTGAATAGCCTTAATTCAAGGCTGTGTATAGTACAAAATCCGCAGGCGTGCGCCACACTGTGCAGCTATTCTTTACTCGGCTCGTGAACGTGTACCGAGTTGGAGACTAGATAAGTTTTCTTATGAATATGTAAATTTCAACGGCCAATCACAGCGTGCGGAATGTTGGTTAGCATGGACTCTGGACCCGCTGTGTTGTATACTGCACAATACGCCATCTGTTCTGTGTGCACGAACGACCAGTGGGCGACCGAACGTTGTGGTGCCGGTGGATACTCGGCCATGTGCATGCGTGTTTTAACGTTTGTATACTGAAATGAACGATTGCAATTGCATTCGCGATCGCGGCCACATTAAATCTAGCAAATATTAAGACTTGTTAACCCATTTTACGAACCTAAAAATAACCTCTCTTGAGATTTTACCACCGTATCCTTCATTTATTGTGAAAAGGAACAATTTTTTGACTCGCCCGGCGGGCTAGTAAGGGAAGGGTTTTGACTCGCCCGCCGCTGTTTTCACTCGCATTTGGCGACCGGGCGACCGCTAAGGTCGAACCCTGGAATAATCAACATTTTTAATTCATATCTTGATTCAAAAAGAAGCAGGTTATACAAAATACTGTAGGTTACTAGAGTCAACGTTCATGTTTTTAGACCTTACCTGTGGACAGTCCTTGATGTAGTGGCCCTTGTTGAAGCAGAGATGACAAAGGTAGGTTGGGGGCGGTCTTCTTCCCATCTTACGATCGATTGGTGAGAGTGACAGATCGCTGAATTGATCTGCGATGTCACCAATACTGCCGTATGGGGATGTCATCATCTTTGTCTGTATAGTTCAAACAAACAAGAAAATTTCACGATTGGTAATCATCATGGATGAGACATCAGGGAGTAGATTTGATGAATGTGAAAATGGGGTACCCTCCCCCACCCTTTACTCCCGACCCAGAACCTACCAGATCTTTACAATTTTGGAGGTTTACAGACTATGTACATCACCAGAAAGACAAAACTACACGTTTGGACATGGTGTGGACTTTTTCTTTCACCCTTTGGTGATAGCTTTACTTCTTTTAAGAAGTCTACAGGTTTGAGAAAATCCTGAAATCAGGAAAAATCCAAAGAAATCATAGGCCCGAATAAAATTAAGCCCAAAACTAGGCCTATACCAATCCTCCAGAGAACTATTTCCATCTAATATCTGTCATAAAAGTCAATAAAACTTATTTGAAAACCTCCCAAATCACCACTGCTAATGATTTGAATGTAGAAAGACTATTACCAGAAAATTCTTTATATAAATTCATTTAACCATTCTTTCCCTGTAGTCTATATAAACATGCAGCCTTAGGGTAGAAAACTAATGCCAGTTAATATCAACAGAATAAACCTGAACATGAAATGTATACTTGTTTCCAACCAGTTATCCCAACTGTAATTCAACACTTTCAAAATATCCTGGTTGATGGAGTGGAAGCATTGAAACTCCACCATCCCTGTTTTATCAGCTAATTGCCACAAGAATATTTGTCAGAAATAGTCCTACAAGAAATTCCTTGAGTTCACCCAATCATAAGAGGATTCAACAAATGCAGCTGGTGATCTGATCTGAACAGTGTTTTAACTTTCATTGGCATGAAGTGGTCTTTTGCTCCACCCAGTGTTGTTAGAAGTGTGAAATTGCCTACCACCAAGCTTAAAAGCCAATTAAAATGTGTTTACAGTTTGGAATCCCAGCTGGTTTTCAAAGAAAAATGTTGGGCTAGTTAATGGGATTAACACCAGTATCTTGAGTATGGGGGTTTGGGCAGGAATTCATGGTTTATTATTCCTGTGGGGCAAAACCACCAGTATCTAGTTTAGAATGCCACCAAATCACAAATTAGTCTTGTGTTTCAAATATCTTGAATTTTCAATTAGGTTTCAGTTGTGGTGCTGGCAGATATACTGGGTTTGATCATGGTCTGATTTAAAGGCCAGTTTCTGGAAGTGTAAATCATTGCTAACCTCTGAGATTAAGCACAGTGTAGGTACATCACACAACCTATGGAAATTTCATCAAATTCTGTGGCCAACTACATGTATTTGAGAAAAATCTTGTCACCATAAGAGTGCTGGGAGACGATTTCTAATTTGAAATCTCTCAGATTACCAATGCAACCAATCATGCATCCAAACTTTAAGCATAGAGGAAGGAAATACAAAGATTGAAGCATTCCTGTTTAAAAAGATAGCAAGACACTGATTGCATTTCAACCCTTGGAATTGGCAGCATGGCAATTGCAAATTCAACAAGGAAACCCCCTTCCCTTAGACAAGCAAGATCTACATACAGCCATTGCTGTTGCTTCCCTTTAAGTTGCAAGATAAGTCTGCAACAAAATAATTACATATATATATATATATTAATGGTTTCTATGTTTATTTTATTTTACTCAACTTTTAATATTTACTAACCCGAACACCTAATGGTAATATTACAGGGTTTGCCCTTAATTTTTTCAGTGACAGCATGACCATTTAGCTTGTCACTTTACTAGTCCACCAGCTTTTTCACTAGTAGTTACTTCAAATGAAATAGGGATGCTTTTCAACACTGAACTAGGCAGCTGGACCACTTGGAGTGAAGTTTGACTGGTCCTCAAGTGTTTTAACTGGCATTTGGCCAGCGGACCACTTAAGGGAGAATGCTAAATGCTACATTTCTAGTTTAAATTCTAATTATACTTTTCAATTGCATGTACTGCATACAACCCCAATTGAGTTTTACATTGCTGGGTTGAAAGAAGTTTTGGGGAAAGTACTCTACTTCCTCATTTAAATTCAGCACAACCTAACTTCGGAATATAAAATGAGAAATGTACATATTACAACTTACCATGGTTTGCAGCGGACTCATTTGGTTCTGAAATGAAAGCAAAATGAATGAGAATTAGTGAAGAAGATAAAAGGATATGTCCCGAAACTTAAAGGAACATTACAGAATTGGTTTTTGCTAACAAAACAGTTAAGCACTTTATATAATCCACCACATACATAAACTGACAAACCTGTAGAAGTTTGAGATCGATCGGCCATCTGGGTCACGAGAAAATAGTGAAAAACCGATACCACATTTGCATGTGTTATACAATGAAAACGCTCATGAGCGATAAACTCCAATCGAAAATTAGTTTTATTTATTTCTCATCAAATATGGCATTTCAGACAGAAATATTTCTAGGGATGTTTTCTACTATCATCATCATTAGACCGTGTAAGTTTTATGTAAATCTGTGATCTTAAAGAAAATTTTAATTACCAGTTCTGTAACGTTCCTTTAACCAAGTTGATCATAGTAGAACATGAAGCTGCATACAGCATGGAATTTTAGCCTCATTCTTCAGAAAAGCCATAATTATTAAAAGAATCCACAATGGGGGAGTACTGTGGTGATTTGCACTTGACTCTTTACTTCCATAGGCAGCTTCAGGTCAACTGTACCCATTTCATAACGCCCCCCCCCCCCTCCTCAACAAAACAGAAAGATCTTTCCAACACCAACAGTGTACACAAATTAGGGTTGCTTTTACACAACCTTGTCAAAAAGAGTGGAAGAATCCAAAATGCCAAAACACAGATGCTGTGTTTGTGTACCAAGAAGTGTTTGAATTTACAGATCACACTTTAAAAAAAAAGATTGCACACCTTTAACGCCCCACGCCCCCTTCCTCTTCAAAACAGAAAGATCTGATCTTCTAACAGTGTACAAAAATAAGGGTTGCTTTTACGCAATCCTGTCAAAAAGAGTGGAAGGATCCAAAATGCCAAAACACCTACAGATGCTGTGTTTGTGTACGAAGAAGTGTTTGAATTTACAGATCACACTTTTCAATCATTGCAAACTTTAACATTCATTGCCCAATTTCAATGATTTTCAGGTTATATGAAAGGGAATCAAGTTAGATGCGTTTTATTACATGTACTTATTTTGTTCTAAGAGATGAAATGTTCAGGGTGATGATAGAGTTCGTAACATTGGTCTCTGAGCACATGGGTAAGAATGTGGCATGGACTTAAGCTCTGGTGTTTCTGAACAGCAGAGTGTGGGTTCGAGTCCCCGTCTTGACACTTAAATCCTTACACAAGACACTTTCATTGCTTCACCTTCGAATGGGAGGTAAAGCCGTTGGTCCCGTGTATTGTGTAATGCACGTAAAAGAACCCAGTTACACTTATCACCAAGAGAAAGAAGTTTACCCTGATGTTTCTGGCATTGGCTGCTGAATGCACCACAGCACCTTGTAAACCCATACAAGGTGTTACATAAATGTGTCTCATAATTCAAAAACTTCAAAACCTGTCTGGAAATAAATAATGACAAGCGCTTTGAGATGCTTTTTAGTTACCAGTGGTTGTTTATGTCAAAACAATTTGGTAGCAAGAGGGTTGATACACTTTCACCAGTGAATGAAGACAGAGGTTTTTAAAATCCTCCTTGCCACTTAATTAGAGTCAAATTGAACCTTGATTGACCTGTTCTGACTATTTTAACTGCCATTTTAACAGCTGACAACCTTGAGCATCCAGAATGATTTGTAATTACATGTGCATCTCTCATAATTATCATTCTTAATGGTGTAACAAATCCTGGAGTGAAAAAAAAAGGCATTCAAAACTTTAACATGCTTTCAGCCAGGGATATTTATTTTCAAAAAATGTTTTTACACAAGGTACACACATGTACCATTCAATGCCTTATTGTCTACCGGATATCCTTTGATAAAAAGAGATAAAATTTATGTAAAAATACCCAGATTCATGTCCCACTTCCAGCGTTTGATGGAAGCTTGTGGTTGCAGATGATTTGGTGACAAGCACAGGGTATCACAAATACCTCTCAGATTACATGCACAAAAGTAGAAATATAAAAAACTGGCACAAGACAAAACTTGATTCTACTAAAATTAAAGCTGCAGTTTTGTTCCCAAATTTGGGATAGCTCTTCATCATGCTGATGAGGCAATCAATGTCATGTCCCCTGTACATTCCATAAGATGGAAAGATTGGTTTAATTTCAGGGAACCTTGCTGCAGAATCAGGGAGAGTTGACAGCTCTGATAGTATCATTCTAAAACTAACCTTATTGTTTCTGAAATTAAAGTTTGCCACTTCTTCAAGTCTCTGGGAGTGTCTGGCTGTGTTCTTCTGGAAGTATGGATGTTCTCCATTCTGCATCATGAGGAAATCGGAAAGTTGACTGGAGAGGTCAGGATTCTGTCAAGAAAAAAACACAAAACCAGAAATGTTTTAAGCGTTTCGAAAACAAAACATCACTGTCTGTTACAGGTTAATTTCAGTTCAGAAAAGCTAATGTTCAAACTCAAATGGTCTCATTTTCTCCAGTAGTTTGATACATTTTGTAATCGTACATCATCCAACAATTTGTTAACTTTTGCAACCATATCTGAAAAGAAGCTTTTCCACACCTTTCCTAAACCAACTAGACACTTTACAAATGACTGAAACTTCCTACTACCCCAAAGAAGATACAATTCAAAATGTGTATAATCTCCAGGGCCCAATTTTATAGAGCTGCAAAAGAAAAGGAAGGGTATACTTTTGGTAATTACTCCATAAGTTAATATCTATAAAAACTTACTTACTAGAGGTTCTGTTATTATAAAACATTGTAAGAACCGACCGCCGCCTTTTAAGTAATGTAGTTTAAGAGAAAGACATAATTTTTCACACAAAAGTTTGAATCTGAGAAAAGCTTCAGGCATGAAGCCTTTTTCAGCATGTTCTACCTTAGCGGTCGCCCGGTCGCCAAATGGGAGTGAAAACAGTGGCGGGCAGGTCAATTCCCATCCTTTACTAGCCCGCACTGCGGCACAAAAAAAAATTCACTTTCACAATAAATGAGGGGTACTGTGGTAAAATCCTAAATAGATATCATTTTTAAGTTCGTAAAATGGTTTGACAAGTCTTGATTTTGCTAGATTTAATGAGGCCACGATCGCAATCGCTACGTTCGTTGTCTAGTATACAAACGTTAAAACACAAATGCACATATTAGTCTGGCTCTCTCCTCCATGTTCCTTACAACAATACGTAGGCGAGTGGGGAAACACACAACTCAAATTTCCAGGGTGGAAGATGCGCGATGGAGTCTAATCTCAACCTCGTTCTGGTTATATTTCATGCAAAATTATAACCTCGAGTTTTACTTCCATGTTTTTGTTAAGGTTTTTTTAACGCTTTGAAAATTGTGTTACATATAGGCTAACGTAAAAACCTGCGGGCGACCAAAAAGTTTTGGTTGACTCGTCCCGCCGTTCTTTTCTTTTTTTAAGT
This sequence comes from Plazaster borealis, assembly GCA_021014325.1. Classification (NCBI taxonomy): domain Eukaryota; kingdom Metazoa; phylum Echinodermata; class Asteroidea; order Forcipulatida; family Labidiasteridae; genus Plazaster; species Plazaster borealis. The sequence continues at coordinate 13,348,920 of CM037468.1, read as the reverse complement.
TTAAGGGAAACCCCTGCTCAGGCATCTGAAAGCACACAATTCTATGCAACAATAGCTGGGTTTTTTTAATTAATTTTTTTGCAACTTCGATAACCAATTTGATCCCATATTTTCACAGGTTTTGTTATTTAATGCATAATGTTGGGATACACCAAGTAAGAATACTGGTCTTTAACAATTACCAAAGTATACTCTGCATTTAGGCACAAAAAGTAGCTACACACAACAAAATTATTCTTAGTAGAATGAAGTTACCGGCCTAAATAATATTTCACACGTACCATTTGTGACTGGTATCCTGCATTAACAGGAAATTGTTAAGCAATGTTTTCTGCTTTAAGCAGCTCTATGAAATTGGGTCTTGTGTTCTTGGAAACGTTATCAAATTGATTTTTATAAACCATTCAGAAGAGTTCTCAGTAAAACTTTAACATTGTTACGCCCAATTAAAAAACAATAGGGAAATGCAGCTTTCACTTCCCCTTTACTACTATTATTATTAATATTAATTTCATGTTCAAAGCATTTTTATTTAAACTATTTCCCAGACTTGTAGTATAAAATATTGTCCCTCTTCCACTCTGTTCAAGTGGAAATGGAACAAAATACTTTCCCAACTCTCATCAATACCTGTATGTTATTTATTAGACACTTTATTTGTTCTACTACTGAAGCAGTCATGGTAATAATCTTGTCCATCAAGTCTCTCCCAAGTTCCCATGGAAACCAACTTATAATGTATACAACTGATGACAGGGGTCACTGGGGTTAGAGATTTTAATGACCCCAGGTACAAGTTATTGTTATGGGATCCCCTTGACAAAGTTTATACAGGCCTGGGATATGCCTTATCTTTTCTTTGTTAATACGACTCTCTCTATTCAAAAGTCATTCTAATTTTTAAATGGATAGCAATGGTGTTTCTTTTTCCTCTTTAATCAAAATGAAGATTAAAATGTTAGTGCCAAACAGAATCCCCTACCAATTAAAACACGAGGCAGCCCAACTTTGCTACTAGATTACAGTGCGACCACCTCTTTCATATTTGCAAGTCTCTTGTGTATTCGAACATTGGGACCCAATAAAGTGCGCGAGTTTGTTTCCTTCACACGTTGAAGTAAATGGGACCGAAGGTATCCCAAAAATGTTTGAATATGCGCGACTTGCACTGTCTACATGTACATTCCACCTTGCTGTGAAAATTTGGCTTAAAGGAAACATGTGTAGGCCTACTAATCATTAAATTGTACTTTTAAGTGCAATTAATGAGTATTTCCTGGAACTCTATTCCTCAAGACATTAGCTCAAAAATTGGATATACATGGTTTTATTGTGCATTTATGTGATGGCTGTATTCTTGACAGTTTGTAGAATTTTGTTTTAATTATCAATTTGATTTTTTACTTTGTCTCTAAGTCCAAGGGAAACGCTGACCAGTGCCAAACATTTAAAAATGTCTGAATTTAGATTTTCAACCATGATAGGCTATTATCCTAATACTGGGGACACGTTGCCTTCGAATTTGGGCGCTTTGGACTATAAAAAGCCTTTGTCATGAACTGAATATGGTTGGAAAGATGTTTTAAAATTAGAATATAATGATCTACACAAATACCACTCAAACTCAAAATTCTTTACTTTTCCTTTCACTTCCTGAACTAACCAATTTCCACCAGTCTGCAATTTTGTTATTTTGTTGAACCAAAGTTTTGTCTCCACAAAATGGCCTTGTTTGGTCTTGAAGTAAAAGGAAAATAACGCAATTTTGAGTGATATTTGTGTGCATCATTATATTCTACTTTTAAAACATTTTTCAAACCATATTCATTTCATAAACAAAACACTTTTAAAGCACCCAAAGTGCCCAATCTGAAGGCAACGTTCGCTTTAACCATTCTTCCTCCATGCTTCAACCTATACAGTACCATGCACATTACATTTACAGATTGTAAGGAGGAATGTGTGTGTATCAAAACTGGTTTTGGGAACAAAACAAATGTACTCGTAATTGTTATTGTTTATTTGGTTTAAAACTGTCAATGATGTTTCACAAAACAGCAACTTTGTTTTGTAAGTTCAAGTTCTGAGAAAAGTATTTTTTGTATGAATTGTTGAGGCAAAGGTCCGACAGTTATACAGGAAACAACTCCAATACAATTCCAGGTTGAGCAATCTTTTTTTGTACAAAATAAATTTGATATTTATATCCAGCAATTCTCCAGTATTGTCGTTGGTCATGCCACGAGCTGATGTAAGGGTTAAAAATCACAACATTTTGCAAATCAGTTTTTCTACAAAATATTTATATTTTCATTACTGTTAACATTTTAAGTAAGTTTCAGGACCTAACACGTAATAGTTTTGTAATTACACTAAATTAGCATGACCGACATATCACTAGAAATACCATTTTGTGTTCCCACGAAGTGATGTATCAGGATACGCCACTTTACCCACTGAAACATCTAGCCCTGGCCTGGTATGACTTCTGTGTTTCCACAAAGTGAGTTGAGCGTTTTTACGAAGCGACAGATGCATTGGTTTGTACACATCAGTCTGTGTGCACCTCTCGTTTTCTCGTTATTACGATGTAAAAAGAATTATTAACTCATCAAAACAGTTGCAAGATTGAAAACACACTGACAGTTCTGTACATAGAGAAGACAGCTTTACTTTGGTGTTAAAATGTTTTTGTTGAATTAGTAAGCAAGTCTCCAAAACAGCAGTTTGAAAAATAGTTCAACTTAAACTGCGATTTTCTCCACCCAAGAAATTTGTGCTGTGGTGCACCATACATGAGCGTCAGTTTGTGGCGCAACCGACGATGTTCATCTTCTATAACCGGGTGAATATTATTCTAAGATCACAATGGAAAAAAACTAGGTATAAATATCACAAATTAGCACAAATTAGAACATAACCCAAAACATTTACTATAGTCCCAATAACTAAGAGTTTTGAGGTCAAATGACAGGGACCTGTTCCTATAAATTATAAACAAGCCAGTATTTCACTTTTGTTCTGTTTTAACCATCAAAGGTTAATCCACAACAAGTGGACAGAAGGGCAAATTATTATCAATTTAAGGATGATACATTATTGGTTTTCATTGGTTTAAAAGAATACATGGGTTGCAATCCTCTGTTAAGCATAATTTTGTTGTGCTTAGCTCATATTTTGCGTTTCAGCATTTCTATGATATTGTGCCCAGTTGTTGTGTAACAGTAACTTCCACAGAACTCACAAATTTTTGAATTTGTTTTTAACTTTGGTAAACCTCTACTCTGTCAAATAAATTATCACGCTTATCTTGTCCGTAAGATGTACAAATTGGTGTACATGTAGAACGTCATGTTAGATCTTTAGAACATGTACCTTAAACTAACATGTATTGTACCTAACTTTCTGCAGAATCAGGAAGAATTGGCAGCTCTGCAATAGGCGGTCACGTTTCAGTGAAAAGTGAAATGCTGTTGTTATGAGATTGTGTGCAGGATCATATTATAGCAACAGAGATTTTGGGGGTCTTCAAATAATATTTTCTCAACCTAGTTTCTCAGACAGAAATTTAAAATACTGGAATGGCCTTTATGGATATAATCAGTGAGCCTATATTGAAATTCCATATACTTTAAAATATTTATTAAAATCCAATTCACTTGAATAAGGATTTCTTTATTGGGTTGTCGTTTGAACTTGAATGAGGAAATAGATCATCATTCCCTTTCAGACAAATAACTGCCCAGGTTGTTTTCAACTCGAAACGACTTTAAAATAATATTCAGATAATTATGATCCCCCGGTTAATACCAATTAACCACTCCATGCTATTGGCATGTTAAGTACGTATTGTAGTGTTAGATTTCCACTTAAATTTTGTTGGAAGTGGGCATTTTTTGTCTGCACGAATTTCCTTGAACTTAATATTTGTACATAAAAATGTAATATGTACATGTACATGTATGTGCACGCACATACGCAAATCAACACAATGAACAGCCAGGCTTTCAGGAACAACCAAACTGATTGTAGAATGTATTATAAATTAAGACTTCAAAATAGTTTCTCATTTTACGTGGAAATTAAGCTCGGATTTTGCCTGACAAATTTAGTTTTTGAAATATTTTTTTATTATTCCAGGATTTGGCAGCGTCAATCTCATTTCGTTGAATGCAAAACAAGATGCCCAAACCTGCATATGTGTACGACTTCGACATGCATTATGAGGTAATCCAAGATGGCTGACACAGAGCTGAAGGCTAGCTAGCCTACAGTACAGATCATGCTGTGATGGGATAGTGATCCCACTGACTGACAGTAATGCAACTCCTCTGACTCACAAACATTTATGATTACTCCTCCCAAAATAGACCACAGTTTTTAATTTGAAATGTCAGACATGTTTGCATCTTCTTTGCCAACATATCTAGGCCTACACTTACACCATACATGTTCATTACATGACAATGAAGGGGCCTTACAACATAAAAATTATTGGCTAGATTGTATGTAAACAACATTTAAAATGTCAGCTTAATAACTTAAAGAGAAAGTGCATAATTAAGGCCTAACAGGAAGAATTGTTTGTATCCGTTGGTTCTCGGTAAACATGTCATCAAACTTACTTTTAAAAATGTCATCAAATTCAGTGGGTAAATTTTATTGAAAACAACAATTGATTCTGGGGGAGGGGGATGTTTCAGGGATATTTTATGCACATTCATGACAGACTTTGATTGAGAAATTCAGGCCATCAAATTTTACAACCCATTGCTATTGTTTTCAACTTCAAAATTATTTCAGACAAAATTATTTTTAAGGAGGATTTAGTACTGATGAACTTTTCAATCAGCGAGCTTTCAGATAACATCACATCCCCTTTTTCGATAAACCATTTACAAACTTTGTCATCAAAGAGGAATTTCATGTTTGAAAATCTGATGTTAAGGTATAATAAATGTTCATTATTGCATTTTTAGAACTTATACACTTTCATTCTCAGTTAAGCTTTTGATAAACGCATTAATTTTATGTTAATTCTTAAAGACCAGCTTGAAATAAAACGGCAAAAATTAGTGATCTTTGCTGAAATTCATTTAAAATCTGTTCACTAAATAAGGCAGATTTAGTTCACATGAGAGTTAACAGATTCAAATTGTTTAACAATAATTTTGAATACCCTTCTCTGGTGCTTTACAGAAAGATTCACAAAAAACCTTGTTACGTCATCGCTCATGTTACGTCATTTGTGGGAGCTCCATTATAACAAAGCAACATCCCACAAATGATGTAAAAGTTATGTTATTTTGGCACACGCCATCAACGGCAAAAGTATAGCAAGCAAAACCTTGAGGTTGGGGCCTAATTTTTTGATAAATAATTACGAACAATTCAGAAGTGTAAAAATATAGCAAGCAAAACCTTGAGGTTGGGGCCTATTTTTTTGATAAATAATTACGAAAGATGTAGAAGTGTAAAAGTATCAAAATTACAATGAAATGATAAACAAACACATTATGAACAAGTTTAAATAGCATTACCACTCAAAAATTGTTCACTCAAATAGCTGTTCAAGCACTTTTACAAAATTCTGTTTGTAACTTCCGATAAATGTCCATTGCCCAGCGCCATGTTGTTATTGTTCATTACCATAATATTTCAATTTTGGTTTCACATCATAGGCAGGATGTCTGGAACCTAAACCAAAGGTCAAGAGGTCACCTGCTGGATAGGAAATCAAAACTCACAAAAATAACCAGACAGTGTTTTTGAACACAAACTGAAGAAATTGATTGTTTGGTTTAAATGAAAGATGTTTTTGAATTTGTAATTTCTTTCTATCTTTCTTTTTGTTACAGAAAAGTTTCAATCTGAAGATCAACCATTTATAAAGATTACACCCCATCCAATCCTCCGGAGAAATTAACACATCTTAGAAATGAGATTCTGTCACAGTTCACTCCGAAATACCATGGAGATACCTACTATTTTCCCATCCCATAAATCACCATTGCTTATTTAAATTGCTGCAAAAGAAGCTCAATATAAGCTTTCAAAAAATCAATTAGGCTTAACATGTTTATGTTTATGACATGACTTTGGTTGGTAACAGTGCAATAAAACATATTTCTAAACAATTGTTTCACAAAAAGAAGATCACATTTTGTCAATTCTTTGTGTATTCAATACATATATCGAATATTTCATATCCCAGTAAGCCATGATAACTTGAAATATGAAACTGAGGTATTTTCCAACATTAGACACCAATATATTTCATAATTTGTAACAGAAATAAGTTTGCAAGCAAACATACAGTCTGAAGAACATGGAATCTTTTTTGTAACGCGGTGCACAAAGAAAGAGCAGCAAAGTTAAAGAAACATCACAGTCTATGGTTTGACTTCAATCTGAAAACCATAACCAAAATGAAAACTTATAATAAAGGTTTTCATTTTCGCTTGGCTATGGCTCTCATAAAAATAACATCATCTTTAAAACCAGCAATAAACATAAAATTGCCTCAATACAAAACTACATTTGGTAAGCAATCATGACAGCAAATTGGAATGGGGAAGGAGTTGTGCAGGCAGCAGGGATTTTTCCCAGGACTTTTAAAACCGAGGGGGGGGGGGGTCATCTGGACCCAAATTTTGCCAATTATGCACACTGAATTGAAAAGAAATCCTCAGAATATTTTCTACTTGGTGTTTATATCTTGGTTTATAGTAACACTCTCGCTTATTGCCGAAACAAAATAAGTGTCCTGTTTACAGAAGCACACCCTTTAACTTTTCAACAACTTTGACTGATTGACATCACATAAACAAACATCACATATTCCAACTAGATGTAAATTCAACAAATGTATTTTTTTTTTTCTTGTTAATAAACTAATAATAATGCCTTGTCCAGGTTTGTCCTCTTCTGCCTTTTGAAATAAACACTGTGTTTAATTTGAATACAAGTGTGCATCATGTTTACATGTCACTTTCACACCAACAAACATTGCACTACTATGTAAACCGTTTTCATCATAATTCCACGTACCGCCACAGGCCTGCTTTGATCATGACAACACAGTCCCTTTAATACGTGATGCAATCTTACTGCCATTGAACTGACATTGAGATGTCCCTCACTAATATCATATTTCACCCTTTTTTTTCTTTCTCTCAGAATGTTGTTTCATGAACTAACAAACAGGTCACACAACTGGCATCGTTACAAAGCTCTATGGTTTAATCAGGATCATAACAGTGTACTTCTGTATTTTGTGATTTTTCAATTGGTTCTCCTACCTACAATTATCAGATCTTTTCAACTGTAGTTATATAAGGATATTCTCTTTAAAAATGAAAACTTTTGTTGTGTGAACCTTTTGTTTTAGGCTTAAATCCCCATTTGGCTGATGATTCCAGTCACTCTTGTTTTCAACATACAAATAGCCCGATTATTTTTCACCGATATTCAAATAATTACCAAAAGTATTTCCATCCTAAGGCTGTTCTTTTCTTTGAAGCACTGAAGCAAGTTATATTATAGGAGTAAATTAAGCAGAAACTATAGGATCTGCAACATTGAATCTTGATGCAGCATCATCTTTCGTTGTTTGCATGTTTACGCTATGCACAAATTCCAAACAAAGAAGGTGCGCACTCGCTGCAGTTCATCCAGTGAGGGCATTAGCTGGATAAGTCAGGTCATCGTAGCAGCACCAGCTAGCATGAATTCAACAATTTGGTTTATGTACAATAATAATGAAAACGCACAAATCCACATTTAAGTGCTCATGGCGCTTATACAAACAATAACATGTACTTGTAGTATTATGTACAATAATTAAAATGGTAACTTAGGCCTAACCTTAAAAAATCCGGAATACAATACATGTAGTAAAGAAATACAAAAATATACTCAGTGAAAAAAAAAAAACATCACTCTAATACTTGATTGAAAAGATGAGTCTTTAGGTTTTTTTTTAATTCGGTTAAAGAAACAGATGATTTTACTTGTGGTGATGGCAATTTGTTCCATATTGTGGTGCAGCATGTGAGAAAGATCGGTCTCCCCTTGAATGATTGGATATGGGCTCAATAAGGAGGTTAGAATTGTAAGACCGGAGTTTGCGAGGAGGATTGTATAGTTTGAGAAGATCGTCAATATATGCAGGGGCATTGTTAGTGAGTGATTTATACACAAAAAGCAGAAGTTTGTACTTAATCCTACAGCTTACATATGTGTTACCAGTGTAACTCTTTAAGGGCAACGTAATATGGGAGGACTTTTTAATGAAGGTAATAACACAAGCATGATTATTGGCAGACAGTCTGATCACAACAGAGGTAATTATAAGTGGACAACAACATCTAGCAACAAACTATTACAATTCAGACCTCCACAGGGCTTTGTCCCTGATTTCAAATCCTTGCCAATCCCTAAATGATAGCCATGTGTTTCAAATCAGCACTGCTCACCTACCAGACAGACTCTCTTAACAGTAGCCCTACAGTGCTCTTCCAACAAAACAACTTGCTAATGGAAAATCCATTAATGACATGACCTTCAAAGCCGAGGTATCAGAACCATGGGGCTGTTTCCTCCATCAAGGAAACCAACTACCAATCCATCCACAAGGGATTCCATCAATGGGGATCTACATGTACCGTCTCACACATTTTTGAGCACATGAATGTTACCGATTGACCTTTTATAAGTGACACTATTTTTCCATTTGAATATTTAGTGGGTGGGAAAAAACACTTAAAATGGTGTCCCACTCTTGGGGACTTATGGCTGCAACTTATGCATATGCAAGTTTTGATAGAAAATGTATGTAACCTAGGTTTTCACATGGTGAACCTTGACTTGGGGTAGGCCTACTTATGGGCATGTTGGTTCCTTTTTGTTTTATTACAGAGGTCAAATGAGAAAGGGGAAAACAAATTGTTAGATTGTAGAGGCTGCAATCCACAAATATGATTGAATAACTGTATGATGGGCTGCCCAATAAAACTTGCCATGTATTTTCACCTGAAAGACTTTGAAATTTGTATTTCACATCCCACTCAATTGTGTTTTAACGATGTTACAATCACTTAAACCTCATCTGTAACAGCAAGGTGGGTGTCCAAGGATTCAAGAACAAATGCAGACACCATAAACCCCCCAAAAAGCTAAACAATGTTTTTCCTAAATAGTCAGTGGGGGTGTCAGTATAAGATAAGTGTTTCCTGAAATGTCGGTTTGAAAATATGAGGGCCTATTGATGGTTAATTTTGTGAACATACTTTGTCAATGTCATGGCATGTTGTGGGCTTTTGATGAAGTTCTAAACACTTGATTAACACTTCTTAATTGACAGACAAGGATTCTTGGGCCTAATTATTGTCTCATATTCCAATTGCTGTTTGTTCTCCAATGTATGTTTGAAATGCAACTGAAAGACCAAGTTTTCATCATGCACTTTGCAAATTCCTTCTGCTTTGAGTCGGGCCGTCGGGCCAAGTTCACTGACCCACCATGAAGAGGTCTTTCACCTCCCAGTGATCTCAACGAGAGAGACAAGCCAAATAGTCTTGTTCCCAACAGCTCATTATAATGAATGCAAGTTTAACACGTTTATGACAGGACAGGGGCACTGACATCGAAACTGTCTCCCAAAATTTCAATTTGTTTTACTTTAAAACACTATGTAAAGTATCTTGCTTGATTTACGCTTTGATGGATTGAATGAAGAATTACCCTGTACCAATTTACAAAGGGGTCAAAAGGCAATTTGTTCAACAGATTAACCTGCAGTTAAGTCGTTCAGTCAACAAATAGATCACAAGAAATCGCCCAATGAAGCCGCACACAAAGGCTGGTCTGAACCCAAACAGAACAACAAAGGTAGCGATTTCTAAATAGGTATTAGTAAAAAGGGATGTCAAAAGACCCCGCACGCGCGGTGGTTTTAGTTCACTGATGTTGCAAAACAAACTTTGAAATTGAGAACTTTGCTACCAATTGTACACGTGAAGGGTCGGAAGCTTTTCAAAATCTTTGGACATGATTTCGTCGAACGAAAAAAACACAAAAACCCTGGAAGAAAAGATAAACTCATAACCCGTGCATTGGACTGATGAATGCATTTTTGCTTAGGTAGCAAATCGGGGTTGATATGTAGTCCGGATTCGTTCTTCACCTACTTCCGGTCCATGACTATATTTAAAGCCAGCTGACATTTTGGAACTAGTCACTCCTGTGGTTTTGTCTTGGGGTATCTCACTTTACCAAACAGGATCTGACAGTTTTTCTCTGGGATAAACAATCTTATGGAAAATTGTCCTTGGCGTCACTGTTTTTTCTCACCCTTGAAGTTTCCTGCTCTTACCAATATATTTTAGCAGTGTTTACACTTGAGTCAAGCAGATTATAATTTTCTGAGAAATGTCTTCCAATAATCTAAATTCGTTTTTCCTGCACCTACATGTTGAGTGAGTTCATTCAGTTCGGTTAAAACTGCCGCGGCCGACCCTGCTTGTTTCGCGGCCCGGAAGCCGAATATCAGTTTCGAACAAACAATATTTTCTCACAGTTTCACGTACAATTTCTTGATGAACATCTTTATCTTTAGTCTGAGATTGTGTTTAGTAAGCAGGTAACATGCTCAGGAGACCGAAACTGTTTAAATTTAAGTAGCGTAGTGCCGTGGGACTGCCACGCGGCTCGACCTTGTTCACCTCGCGTCTGCAAATGGCTGCGGTAGTGAAAACCTCCGTATACGGCCGGGCGCTTGTGCAGCGGAGATCAGTGTTTTTCATACCAGCACTGCAGCCTGGCCGCAGCAAACAGCATCAACACACACATGAGTTGATCATCTACGTCAATAAATGGAGCTTACCGTACAGTTTGCGCAAATAATAACCCTATGTATTAAACGAATTACAGAAATATACTTAACTGTCAATGCTTAAAATTCTATGTGGTAGTTGCAGTTTACAAACGTTATCAAAATATCGAAAACGAAATAAATCTGAATTGAGACAAAACAGATATGGTCCGACGTCGAGAATGTGTCTACTGACTGCCTCGGTCGGAAGTTAAAGCTGCAAATTTGCCTTTTTGCTTTTTGTTTCATGAGTTGATTATTTGTTGTCACAAAAGGGTTTGCAAAAGATGACCACAAAAGGCCTATAAAAAAATTTCTGTGAAAAAAAAAGATGCACGAAAGCGAAATGAACAGTCAGGTCATAGGCCTAAATACATATTTGGGGTTTTTTTTTCTTCAAATTAGTAGTGTTTACTAGAATTTAGAAAATGGCGGTTGTTGGTATCCAAAAAGAGGATTGTCTGAAATTCATAGACATGAGATAAATGATCTATATGAAGAACCACAGAATACAGAACAAAAACCCCTTTAACTTGACAAGATTTGTTTAAATCAAGTTGAAGGTACCATTCGTAAAATACTAATTGATCAAATCGTGTTTGTTACCCTCTTTTCGATGAAAACGGTGCAACTTTGAAAGTCAGAATTCTGCAAATTGCGATCTTCACAACGATCATCGCAGCCAAACCGTAACAAATAACCTCGGAATGTTAATTAAATATTCAGCCATTGTTTCGGCCAGAATTTTAACATCTAGTTTCAACGTGTCCGGCATGAAACGCGTCTCGGGATTCGGAACAAAATGTGGTTGTACACGATGGTTGATTAGCAACCATGGAAAAAATGAACGAATAAAACGTTATTCAGAACAATCGTTAAAATCAGAACGTGTTGTTCTTTACTTGTTGTACTGGACGACTTCAAACTATGACTGATGAGTTTGTAAACAAAAAGTACCCTGTTTAACATGATGAATGGTAGATAGGTGGGTATTGATGTAATGAAAAACTGACAAACCTCTTGTATATATTTCTCGGACCACGTCCCGGAGAGCCCGAGCTGATCTGCCGCCGAAGCGCTCAGCCCGTTCGGTAGCTGATGACCGCCCTTCTGTCCGATCATTGCTGCTACGTTGTTTCCCTGTTGATCTTGTTGTTGTTGCTGCTGTTGAAATTGGGGCAAGTAAGCCATCCAGTTGTTGAACAATTGCTGCGATCCTGGCGGAAAACCCGCCGAATTTGCCATATTTGTCGCGTTCATATCCACAGCGCCCATGGGGGAAACCTCCGCCATGTTGCCAGCCAAACCGATCTGGTCCGTATGCCTCATTCAAACCGAAGTCCTTCGACTCAGCTTGGGACCTTAGCAGCCGCCTACCCCCCTAAAAATAAACTCGGTAGTCGAAATGGACTAAAATCTACCAGCCAGAGAGTACAAGGGGCCCCAGTGTATTCCGTAAAGGCGCTTCGTACAGGGGCTCCAGTCTTGATTATGTCGACATCAACTCGACCCTTTTGACATGGACATCAAATTCTTAGCTGGGAATGCCAATCACTAGACCAGCCAATAGGCTCCCAGTTCAGCTCGTCAAGTCAGAAAGCAGATGTAGAAAATATTACGGGGTCGGAGTGCGATAAGCTTTTAAAGGGCACCACACGAGGGTTCTTCCATTGTTTTGAATGGGGAACGTAAACAAAGACTGTATACGGGACGATTTACCTTCAGTAATAAACTTTTCGGGAGTTTTTCGGTTGGGTTATCCCCAACAAAGTTGATTTATATGCGACCAGTAAAGCAGCAATGTTTTGTTTACCTGAAAGATATACGGAGATTGACAACAAAAAATGTCTTTATGTCCTGCCTTCAGATTCGGTCCTTTTGATCTTGATTTTGCTTATCTAGGAACATGCTCAGTTTCTTTTGTATATTTGTTTAGAAGCGTAGAGCGAATGAAGAAGCGTATTATGTCGATTTGTTTTTCTTTCAAAAAATATAAAAGTAAAATTGAGAACTATAAGGGGCACGGGGGCCACGTGCCCCCCCCCCCATTGATGTTCATTGCCCCCTCCCCCTCCCCCATTTGAAATCTGGACTTTTGTGATTAAAAATTACAAGAGTAAACTGCTTTATTTTACTACCTTTAATGTGATAATGTCAATGTTTTGCAAACTATTTTTCAATTAAAGGGATTGTATACGTTTGGTAATTGGAACCAAATCTTTGTTTCAATCCTAGATAGTTGTAGACCATGAAACCTTGAAACCATGATGAAACTAACCTGTGAAGCTGCTGTACTTCTTACCAACTAAGTTTATAGCCATTAATTTTCAGAGTCATTACCAAACGTATACTGCCCCTTTAAAACGCATTTATGTTTAAGCTCTCGTCAGATTATCTTATGAAAAATGGTAAATGGCATACGAGCGCTGAACAGTTCTAATTGGCCAGAAATTCCCCCCTAGAAAACAAATGGTGCACCCCGTTACGCCCCCTAAAAGTTTACCCACTTCGGCGCTACCATTGGTTCAAACATTCGTTTGAGCTTTCAGCGTGCGGTGAAAATAATGGTAAACATGATGAAGTATTTTTTTACACCAGCGGTGCTTTACAATAACATAAAGTATATCTGACCTTCTTTATCACATGTCATCCATATTTTTAATTAAAAGTCTTGTTATTTATAAATATGTTGCCATAGAAACATGATAAAAACTAAAGTGACAGGGCACATGATGGTTGGTTATAAAAATAGTTGCATTTGAAAAACACAGTACGAGGGGAAAATTGAATCGATCATCAGCAATGTCTCGGAAAATACTTCTTCAGGGTTTATAAAATAAACATTCTAGAATTATAATTTAAATACCTTTTATTCCGATACACAAGTTTTTGTGTGATTACATACAATGATTACAAACATAGGCCATGTATTCTGACATCACTTGTTTACAAAGAAGCCACAGAGCCTGGACTTCCTAGTCTGAAGGCATGATCTGTACAGGCCTACAGCCCAACGGAAGAAAACATAGGCCCTGAAATCTTATATTTTAGATTGCACTGTCCGACGATTTGTATCAACTTTTGATATGAAGAAAGGGGGCCCATCTCAATACTTGTTCAGCTGTCGTTTTTATAACCCTTCAATTTATGTGGAAATTATGAGACAAAATGTAAAACTTCCCAATATGACCAGTGTCTTTCCTGCCAAAAAAAGACACTGATTGTACACGGTCACTCTTTTTATAAACAAAGGTTACAAGGTCGATAGGTTTCTGTTTTTCAATGGAGGAAAAGAATACATGACTTAAGGAATCTTACAAATGTTTACCTTATTATCAAATAGTCAGCAATGGGTGGGGGCAACCTTTGCTTAAAATCTGATCAGTTTTTGCAATTATTTCGTGCGAAAAGAAGCATTTAACCAAACAATTCTCCGACTTATTTTCCAAACCATGTTATCCTTTGGTAAGTGGAGATTGGTAACCATGTACTGCATCAAACTTGGCAGGCATTTCCATTTTTCCCCCTGATACGACATTTTTTTCTTCTTCTCCATTTCCGCCGATTTCTGATATCTTCAACACTATCCCAAAGGAAACGAGCCCAGTCCCTTTTCTTTCTTGTTGCTTAAGAAAATAGAAACCAGAAAGGTGAGGCCTACATAATGTTTTGCATAGGTCTTATCTGTAGACAAACTGTATCAAGTGTACCTGATTTGCCACCAGTGGAGCAATCAAATGAGACAGAAAAGATCTTTTCGACCTAAAACTTGTTGATAAACGAAGGCCACTTCGGTCCCACGCCGTACTAAATTTGGGGATATCATCAGTAATTTTGCCATGTAAAAACCTTCTGTTCACAAACAAACAAAAATAAGGAAGTCTTGGTCGAACGCCAACACCATTAGTGAACTTTTTGAACTTACACGGCACTAATATTAGGCGTGTAATTCTCGGTAAAACCACGATCAACCGTTTCCATGGTAATCATGCCGTCACTAAACATAACTGTGACGCGCTTCTAAACATGAATACGCAGGTATAGGCCCTACCCGCCACCGGCGCAAGTCTCAGATGTACGTAATTCGAGGAACGTCCGGAGTTTTTTCAAGGTTTGTAAACAAAAAGGCAGAAGTTGATGTTGATGGGTTTTTTTATAATTCATACTAATTGCATACAGTTTCTTCATTCATTGATTTTGGTGAGAAAAATATTTATTTCCATCCTCTTCTCAATAAACACAACATCCAATCATTGGGCCTCCAAATTGTCAAATCAACTTAGACGAGTCCGTTTCATCGAAAATGACAAAACATGGTTCGTGCTTTGACAAGGATTTTGTCCTTGTTTATGTCGAGCTTGTTTCGATTTGCGGCAATTAAAATAAGCATTTGTAATTTTTGGGGTCTTCATTGTTCTGTATGTTTGTTTTTGTTTTATGTTTTTTCTTCAATCTTTCACGGAGTCACAGACGCGTCTGTGAACCTATAAAGAAAGACGGTAATTTATCTAACACTAAACACGATTGATATACTGGTACTGGCATAGGCGTACGATACAGTGGGGAATGGGGCAACTACCCCCCCAAAAACCCCCGCCCCCCCCCCTCCCGACCCCGGGGGAGAAATTCGGGCAAAACCGTAGGAAAAATTCGGGCGCAGCAAAAACTTGGACAGAGAAAGCAAAAATACTTTTTACCCGGTGTTAGACGTTTTCATCTGAAAGTATGTTTTAAATCTGTGTACATAAGTACATAGTACTTATGTTTTAAATCTGTGTACATTTTCGGTTGAAATCTACCCCTCTGGAACTTTATTATCAGCAAGCTTTCAGATGAAAACGTATCATTTCTTTTTTGACTAGACAACCAATCCTGTATTTTTGGCTATAGTAATGTCAGTGAAACTTTTGAGGACTAATCCCAAATCTGTCCAAGCGGTCCGACTTCCTTGCAATCCAACTCCAAAAGCAACTAAGAAGACTTCCAATGGTAAAATGTGAAACTGCAGAGGTAGATGGCCTTATAAACACTTCAAACATGGATGGATGCTTCAAATAAATTTAAGACATGATTTTTAACCAAAAGCTTTACATGTTCTTCCTCAAAACTTCAGCATGTAACTATAAGCTATATGACGTAACCTTGGAGGATTACCACATACTTTACCCAAACATGACTGCGAGATCGATCCCCTAAGGGTACATACCCTCATGATTACGTAATGGTTTACTGATAAACCTGGGACACCCGGGGTCCGACACTTGGTTTGTTTATTGGTCCAAGTGGCAGAGCAGGCCGGTTGATGTTGTTTATCCAAGCTTGCTGAACTTTGACCTCATACACGAAGCTGTTTTTGTTCTGACAGCTTCTGAATGATAATAAATTAGGGGTTTTTCTTAACACTCACAAACATGTATTTCAATCTGTCTCAAAGGTGTTCAATTGAAGTCAAAAATTATTGGTGATATCTAAACTTAACTTCTATTTTCAGTCTCTGGGATGTTAGCAAGCCCAGTGGACTCGCCGTTGCATCCAATACCACGGTTTAATCTCTTCCAGAATTCGTTCGCTCAATAATCTTTTACAGATATTCGGACAATAATGCTTTTCTACAACAACCACATGTGCCTAATTCGCACACTTTATATGAGCCAAATACCGTAGGACTATGAGCCATAAGAAGCGGATCAAAGCAAAAGTTGATGTACGGAATTGTTTTTGGAAAACGCAACGAGATGCCTCCCTTTCTTTAACTCTCGAGTAGCCTATTGGTTGAGGAGCCGTCAATAATGCTACATTTTTTTCAGGCACTGTATTTTCCTCAACATCTTTCCGGCACTCAAACGATCAAAACACACTTGCTGTCCACGTCAAGACGGTCAAGTTTAGATTGTTAACGATGGTACTTTAATTAGTTCGCACTATCTGTCGTCGTATTCGTTTGTCTCTGATCTCAGAGATGTGTTTGAGTATGATTAACCACAGATGAATAAGCCATCATTAGGGGGTAAAATAAAATCACCAAGGAGCAACAACTGTAGTTCAATGCACCCCGTACTCCTTCGGAGCTCTTTGCTCATGACACTCCGGAGCTTGATAACTGTTTCCTCTGAAAGCAGCGGGAGGCTGCGGGTTGTCGGCGGGAGACTGGCGATTGATGACCGCATCTGCCTGCCAGAACGCCGCCGCTCGAACTCGTGGAGACAGAAGCAGCGATCAGCCCCCGGCGGCTCTTTCCGAGTCCGAGCTGTCTGTTGGCGGCTCGCAGTTTGTTTTAGAGCATCTATTTTGTGCTTAATTAAAATGTATGACATTTTCTAATTACTAAGGGAGAAATGTTGTCTGTAGGCCTTTATTAGTCCAGAAACAAGTTATGCTGAATGATATTTTGTCCTCATAAAGTGTTGTCAAAAGAGGGCGATGTTTTACACTTGAGGTTTGTCATCAGCCTGCGTTTGTCCCGCTGTGGTTGGTTTGACCATTTCTTCCTCCATGGTTTGACTAATGTATGCTTAATATTTAATAACTCCCCGTTATTTACTTCTCATCAGTTAAATCATAGGATTAGCTAAGTCATTGAAACGAAGAATGTCACAACAAGTGAACGCTGTGTGACCCTCATTTTTTTCCCCATAGAGTCGAGATCAAGAGAGTAATACTGTATTTAATACTAGTGTTGGATTGTTTCGTTTTGTAACACCTTGTAATGATATCTGCTTTTGCTGATGAAATCCGAATGTGTTATCCCAAATAGAACGATACCGGTACATAACCATGCATTGCTTCAATTTTTTTCCTTATGAAATTAATAAGTGTCACAATTTCAAAAAATAGTTTCCACCCCTCTTTTTTCAATCACGTCATGATTGAAGAACCCCTACAAGAAGCCGCCTGGATCCACCACTAGATCAATGCCAACAAGCCAAGCCCACGAATCATTCGATTCTATGGGGGTAAGATCCGCAGACCGATGAAAGGTCCCATCAGACCTGGAGGACAATGACGAAACGGGCAGGTGAGATCCCTTGCTTCCAACCGTCAAGGATAAACGAGTGAAATAAATGAGATGTTGCTTGATTGATGAGAGGATCTCTAGGCTTGGCTTAATAGCAACCAGCAGGGGGGGGGACATCCGTAACGTTTTGTTGACTGCTCAGTTTACCTTTAAAACCAGTCGCCCAGTTTGCCGATTTGATTAAATTCAAGTCGTCTATTTTAACACAGAAGTCAAAAACCAGTCAATTAAAACCCCCAGTGGTTTCAAACATCCATACTGCGCATCGGCGCGCGGTGTATGGTCTAATCACATGCCGGAGTGCGGTTTTACCAAACGTCAGCAGATCCCCGATCGACTTTGGGGTTTGTCAATTATAGCCTCTGCGCCACTCTGCGTACACATTTTGTTAGTTCGTTCCTAATCAAATCAAATTAAAAACAAAAACAAAAATGTCCTATGGTGGCACTATAAAGGGGCATCGAACATTTATATTTACGTAAATATTCACGATTTGTTCCCCAAATTGCTAATATTAAATATCAGCAAATTTTACGTATGTTTGATGTCCCTTCAAATAATACTGACAAAGAGAAATGGATGTTTCCTTGTCGTACTAGCTGGGGCATGTTCTTTCGGGGCGGGGGAGGAGGGTGTATAGCAAGTTTACAGACTTGCTGATTATCATTTCAAGAAAGACTATTGCGCCCAGTATGGATCCCCCACTCATTTATACATCAAGATTTTTAGTCGTCAAAATTACTGAATTTCGATCATTGCAGACTGGAGCTCGATGTGTTCTTGTATTTCACAGTTGGCCTTTTGAGCCACAACCTTCCTACCAGGCCTACTGTGGGAAAAAAAAAACGAAATTATCTCAGAAACTCACTGAAACTTCAACTTCGTAAACGACCCTCGACATTCATCTGGGCACTTTTGACTTGCTCTCAGGCATTACGTGACTTCGATGAACATTTCCCAATTACAAGTTGCAGGCGCGCAGCCGATGACCGATGATGCTGCCAGTCCCCCCCCCCCCACCTTCTTTGGTTAACCTTCAGAATACTCAGGTTCTCCCATGGGCTAGAGTAAAAGCCGCGACGCAATTTGAGTTCAGCGTTCTGTGTGAAGAAGAGAACTCAACATTACAAATAATAATGCCAGCAGGGCTAGGCTTATGTAATAAATAACTATCAATGTTGTTGACGGGACAGACGTACATCCACATACTGTGGTTGGGGTGGCAAGTCTTGTTTCTTTATCTTTTTCTTCCCTTCTGAGCATTTAAACACGTAAGGGGTGCAATGCAAATCTGAAATTTTTATTATTATTATAAATTGGCGTTAACGAAATTAAAAAAGAAGATAACCGTAACAGAATTGATTTTGCAAAAAAATGTTGATGATTTATTTAATGTGTTTATATGAACTGATAGGGAGCATTATCTATAATATTTGAAATTAAATATGCACAAGTTAAATGCACTGAACACGTTTGGAAATTGTCAAAGACCAGTGTTCTCACTTGGTGTATCCCAACATATACATAAAATAACAAGCCTGTGAAAATTTGGGCTCAATTGGTAATCGAAGTTGCAAGAAAATGATGAAAGAAAAAGCACCCTTAGTTGTACCCTTAAATTTGTGTGCTTTCAGATAGGAATATAAAGTTCTTGCAAGAAGTTTTTATTATTTTAGTGAGAAATTACCTCTTTCTCAAAAACTACGTTACTTCAGAGGGAGTCGTTTCCTATCAACAGCTCTCCGTTGCTTGTTGCCAAGTAAGTTTTTATGCTAATATTTGTTTTGAGTCATTACCAAACGTACAGGCTACCTTTAAGGCAGTTCAAGTTAAAACATGTAAACAGTTTCATTCGGTGGTTTCATTTTACAAATAATGGAGCAGTATGGTCATAATAATTACTAAGAACAACGTGAGAACGAGTCTACTTGCGTACTTTCCTTCTTTTGTTCTCTCTCTCTCTCTTTCTTTTCAACGGTGAATATTTATAACCGAATGGAGCAAGGGGTTGGGCTTCACTTTCCCCCAGTTCGCTTTTCGTTCATTTTCAGCGCTCTTCTTATATTATCCTAAAGATAAAAGACCAATGGGACAACAAACGGTTTAACCTCACGCTGCATTATTTAACTGAAGTCCCTATAGCAAGCACTGAATGCTGGCAATTCATAAGTACTTAAACAAAATTAAAAGTCTCATATTGAATCAAATAATTACCGGTATTTTATGACAACTAAATTACAGAATGATGGCCTTGGCATGATGGTGCAAAATGAACGATCTTAATATTTTTAGCTATAGACTTTCGGGGGGGGGGGCGCAATAACAACATGCATACAGTATTTACAGCAACCGAAATTGAGGTATAGGCCTACATCCCTACACCCAAACTGGTAGACTTGACCCAATGATAATTGTAATAACTCCAGCAATTTTCTTCAGAAGCTGACAGAGCCCGTATCACTGAGCCATTTTGTGTTCGTATAGCATACGCTTCTCTCCCACGACAACCAACACAACTTTGTCTACAACTGTTATGAAACGGTGATTTTCGGCACCAGGGCCAACTTGGTAAAAAAGTTCTCTTTTGCAAACTACAAAATACAAGCACACTCTATTCTTTGCGCGAGTGTGAAATATACAAGGTTAAGTAATCAGCATTAGCCTACTCCGTGATTTCTTCGTGAAGTTGCCGAGACTGCAACCAACACCATGCACCGCGCAGCCTACTCCGTATTTCTTCGTGAAGTTGCCGAGACTGCAACCAACACCATGCACCGTGCAAGACCAAAGTGCACTACCGGGGAGATTCTGTGCCCCCCCCCCCCCCCAATACGGCAAATTGTATAGCGCCCTCTTTTGAATCAACTTCCGTCAGCCCAAGTTAGTGGACACACGTCACACACACACACACATTCTATTTTTTACATCCCTGTGGAGACATCTTTTGTTCTTTCCTTTGTCCCTGTAGTTAAGAACCTTCCATAGACTTTGTACACAAAATTCCTTGTGGAGCGCCCAAGTCTTTAGAATTCCCCTATGGAGACCTTTTGTTTTCCCTTTTCTGTTTTGTTCTCGGTCTCCATAAGGTAGTGAATATGAAGGCACTTCGGGTGAAAACATCATCTATGTCACCGGTACCTCACGTGCTAACACAATCCACACAAAGGAAGGAATGCATACGCGAACTTAAACTCTTTCTGATTTGTATTTATTTCACCTGTTTGTTACCGGTATATTATATTTTTGATATACATACATGAAGTGCCTGATCAGCTTGTCATGAATTCTTATAAATTTATAATAAAAAACCAGTAGGTAGCAACATAACTAACACCCCTTCTTTATTTTAAAAAAAGAACAGTTTGTTTTTACAAAGTTATCGACATGTAGCAAATGATTAATCTCTGAGAAATTAGGAATCCGCATCCAATAAGCATGCGTTATTGAAATTAGTTTTGTCAAACATTACCATTTAATTTTCGGTGGTGTATATAGGCCTAATGGTATTATACAGGATTGATAAAGATAGAAAACATCATTGTTTAATTTTAGTCTGAAGCTTTATTTTAAAG
The DNA here is from genome assembly GCA_021014325.1 of Plazaster borealis. Lineage (NCBI taxonomy): Eukaryota > Metazoa > Echinodermata > Asteroidea > Forcipulatida > Labidiasteridae > Plazaster > Plazaster borealis. Next base: position 13,327,460 of record CM037468.1, on the reverse strand, counting down.
TTCATACTAGAACCATTTTGTCTGTGAAATATTTCCCTCAAAAATGCAGTCATATTCAAGAAAACTGTATATGAAAACCCTTAAAAATACAACAGCTTATTTTGGTTGTTACATTACAGCCCAAATCAAGGACAGTGTGTTTACATGCTACAAATTGTGCATGGTTGTTCACTATTTTCTCCTGACTCATACAACGGATTAGGCCCAAACTTTCACAGATTTGTTATTTATATAGTTGATCACACAAAACATGAACACTGTCTGCGACTATATTGTCAGCTCTACCAATCCTCTATGCTCCGACAACCCTATGTTCCGACAACCCCACGGTAGGGTTAGGGATAGAATTAGGAAAATGTCATGTCCAAACATAGGGGTGTCAGGACATAGCCCCCATAGGGGTGTCAGAACATAAGGGTGTCCCAACATAGACCAAATAGGGGTGTCCGAACATAGCCCCAATAGGGGTGTCCGAACATAGACCCAATAGGGGTGTCAGAACATAGCCCCAATAGGGGTGTCCGAACATAGACCCAATAGGGGTGTCAGAACATAGCCCCAATAGGGGTGTCCGAACATAGACCCAATAGGGGTGTCAGAACATAGCCCCAATAGGGGTGTCCGAAAATAGCCCCAATAGGGGTGTCAGAACATAGCCCCAATAGGGGTGTCAGAACATAGCCCCAATAGGGGTGTCAGAACATAGCCCCAATAGGGGTGTCAGAACATAGCCCCAATAGGGGTGTCAGAACATAGCCCCCAATAGGGGTGTCAGAACATAGCCCAAATAGGGGTGTCAGAACATAGCCCCAATAGGGGTGTCAGAACATAGCCCCAATAGGGGTGTCAGAACATAGCCCCAATAGGGGTGTCAGAACATAGCCCCAATAGGGGTGTCAGAACATAGCCCAAATAGGGGTATCAGAACATAGCCCCAAATAGGGGTGTCAGAACCATAGAGTAAGGACATAGCCCCAATAGGGGTGTCAGAAAATATGGGTGTCAGAACATAGGGGTGTCGGTACATAGTCTGCTCAGGATTATGGAAGGTCTTGGGTCCACCCTCAACCTAAGGTGTTCATGGACTTATCCTGCAGAAAATGGGAAGCACTTTGTACACAGTGCTGTAAAGTCACTTGTTGGTTATAGTTCTACATCATAGAGCAAGGACTCTATAGGAGCTGTCCTTGCTCTATGGTTACATAAAGCCTTCATGACTCATAGAGAGATTGCATTATTGCAGTTATAGAAATCAAACAAGCCCATTGGGTTCATCACTGCGGGAGAACCACTATTTTGGTGCTGGATATATGGCATGGTGCATCCCCCTCCCCTTCCTATTGTGTCTTCATTGTGTTCTGGGAAACTCAGGAATTCTTTAGCGGATTTTAGGCGGGGGTACTTCTGTACAAAAGGAAACGAGAGTGTTAAAGTGTAGGAACATTGGGGAGGGGGGACACACCCTCTGCCACATATCGGGCATGGTATAAAACCCACAGGGGGATCCATAAGTGATCCACAGGGTGATCCTGAGGTTTCCCACAGACTCCCCCTGTAGAGTTTTCCCATACAGAACTCTAAAGTTACTGAGTATAGACTAAGTAACTTGTGACATCACATGTTTACAAAAGAGCCACATAGCCTGGACTTCCTGAAGGCACGATTTATACACAGCCCAGAGAAATCCTAATATTCTGTCATTTATGGTTAGCATTCACTGAATCTGTTTACTCTGAGTAATAATACCGGGAGGGAAACTGACTGGGTACAACTAAATATTTGTTCACCCAAAATGAGGTTATTTGAAAAGTTCAAACATTATCACATAACTATTATACAATCATTTCTAACCCTCAAGTGAGGGACATGTTAAAGGCACTGAACACGTTTGGTGATTGTCAAAGACCAGTGTTCTCACTTGGTGTATTCCAACATATGCATAAAATAACAAGCCTGTGAAAATTTGGGCTCAATTGGTCATCGAAGTTGCAAGAAAATGATGAAAAAAAACACCCTTGTTGTACAAATTTGTGTGCTTTCAGATGCCTGAAAAAGATGCCTCAAAAACTACGTTACTTCAGAGGGAGTCGTTTCCTACAATGTTTTATACTATCAACAGCTCTCCGTTGCTTGTTACCAAGTAAGTTGTTTTGCTAATATATATTTTGATTAATTACCAAACGTGTCCAGTGCCTTTAAGAGGGTTTGTTTTGCATATTTTGAATGATTTGTTGTTGTACCTAAGTGTGTTGTTTACATGTCCGGGTATTGCCTGGGTTAATTTAACCTTATTTGTTTGCTAAATTAATTAAGTTTTATAATTTGGTTTCATCTCCCATTGACAATTGACATGCTGATTTTGTGCACAAGGGATGCTGGTAGAGTTTTGTTCTTCCCCCTCCTAACCATCACTGACCCCCTCTAGGACGTGTGGCCTGGTCCAGCTTAGAACATCATGGCATATGAGTTGACCAGTGTGTACAATGTGGTTAAAGGCATGAACACATTTGGAAATTGTCAAAGACCAGTGTTCTCACTTGGTGTATCCCAACATATGCATAAAATAACAAGCCTGTGAAAATTTGGGCTCAATTGGTCATCGAAGTTGCAAGAAAATGATGAAAGAAAAAACACCTTTGTTGTACAAATTTGTGTGCTTTCAGATAGGAATAAAAACTTCTTGCAAGAAGTTTTTATTATTTTAGTGAGAAATTACCTCTTTCTCAAAAACTATGTTACTTCAGAGGGAGTTGTTTCCTACAATGTTTTATACTATCAACAGCTCTCTGTTGGTTGTTACCAAGTAAGTTTTTATGCTAAATTTGTTTTGAGTCATTACCAAACATGTACGATACCTTTAAGACAATGGAAATATTAAAATATGTCAGCTCGTGCTGACAGCAACCCTCGATTGAGCGTTTGAAACCATTTTGAGTTTAGGAAAGAATAAATCCTCCAAAATCCAATGATGTACCATGCCTTGAAACATTTGTTCATACTTCCGCTACGTGTGTGTGGTCAACTAGGAAGGGAAAACCGTCATTCAGAAATTTCCATACAAAAACATTTCTTTACATCTTTGTTTTTTTGTCCCTTAAAGTTCTGCGTGATCGGTGACAGTGTGTAACTCAAATTCTTTTCCATACTGAAAAACATATTTACAAAACTTTAAATTATTAGTTGGATTATGATTTGGATGCTGCTTTTCTGGTTGAAATTTGCAAAAAAAAAATTTCAGAGTTGTTCATATCTGAAATAAGGTTAACTTTAATCCTGTTAACCGAATCTCAACACTCGTGTCTTTCACAGGAAAGTTAGTCCTTGCATAATGTGTTTGAAAAAAAAAAACCATTATAATTATAACTTATAAAAACGTTACAAAAAGAATGAATTATGAATGTGCCAGCAATCAAGCTATGTACATTTTGTTCATCAGTAAAAACAATTTTGAGAAGTTAACATTCTGGACTTGTACTCTACTTAATCATGCCACCTTCTGTTTAATGAGATCTGTTACTCTTGTACTAAATTTGATTCCAGAAAGCGTTTGTTTCAGGCACTATGGCCGTAATTTTTAACCACATGGGGCGCTTTCAATGGCGAATTTCCTTGCATAGCAATTACAGTTTTATCTTATATTTGACTGGCTGTATGTTGTTTTCTTGTGTCAGTGGACAAATAAATAAAAATAACAGCTTCTAACACCTTGTAAGGGTTTACAAGGTGCTGCAGCGCATTCAGCAGCCACTGCCACGAACACCAGGGCAAACCCCTTCTCTTAGCGTACAGTGTAGCTGGGTTCTTTTACATGCATTACACAACATAAAGGGACCAACGGCTTTACGTCCCAGTTGATTGAGCATAAATGTACTAAACATGCACATTGTCAAATACAAAATGATTAATCATTAGTCAGTTACTCAAGACCCAGTTTCATAGAGCTGCTTAAATGCAAAAATTAGCGTGCTAACTAGAAACAGGTTCCAAGCCAAAACACTATGTCGTATGTACCATATTTGCAAACTGGTTTCCTGCATATTTTTCTTAGCAACAAATTTTTTGCTTAAGAACTTCCATGCAGTATGCGGGCCTGATGTTTCGTCCTTAAAAAGGGCAAGAGCACCAAGGCCTTTTCTCCTTGGGAAAAGGGCCCCTCTATGAGGAAATTGTAAATTTCCACTGGAACTTTTCAAGGGGCACCAAGGCAATAACCAGGGGCATGGAGGTGATTGCCTCCGTTGCCTCCTTGAAGCATCAGGCCCGAGTATGGGTGATTCACAATACAGTGCGCCCTCTACAGTTTGCCAAGGAGAGGCCACTTTTGCAGTGTATCATGGGAAGTTTTTAAGAAGTCTCGTAGCACCCTAATCATCACCCTGATTGTGTAAGTTTGCAAAGCAGAGACGTTGTATTGTTTTCTGTGTTTACAGCATAAGCCGGTATCTTCAGTGAGGCTGGTAAATGCTTTTTGACATCCACGTCAGTGCTGAATTGCGAGTGGGATTGTTTTTAGTTGACCGCCATTTGGGAAATCAAACTTTCCTGGGTAAATTGTAGAGGGCGCCCTGTATTGAGAATCACCCATATTGGGACCAGGAGTTAATTTCATCAAACTGGTGTGCAGAAGCCCCTCAAAATGCACCGAGTTGGCTTTTCTTTGGAGGGTTTATGTAAGAACAATTTAATTGCTGGGTTTGGTTTTTACATTTATTTAGTATCACAAGGTTCCCGTTATAAAAAAAGTTTAGGAACAATGAAATGAGTGATTTGGGGTAGATTTACACAAACTGTAAGCCAGCCTTGGAGCAGATGTGGCAGGAGATTCTGTGGTCCCCCCCCCACCTCCCCCTCTACGGCAAATTGTGTATGAATTTTGTCTGATAGCGCCCTCATTTGAAGCAAGGTCCTTCAGCCCTTGATAATTTACCACATGGGAGACACCGAGGGCCAAAATCCCCTATGACCCTGGAAGTAGCCCAAGCTTTGAGCACGAGGAAATTACCTGCATGTGTGATGTACGAACAGGACAGTAGGCACAACAATTTTTATTCTACCAGTAAAAAAGCTTTTTGAAATTACTTTGATATTTCATGTTCTTGTCTCTGATCGCCCATGAGAATCTCTCTGCATCAATCTCAACACAGCTCGACTTCTTCATTTCTGCTCTGAGCTTTTGATCTAAATGTACTGCCTGTATATCCCTTGATTCACCTCCAAGATGGCGAGAATCGTGACCCATTCTAAAGCCAGCCACAACGATACATTCCAGCGGAGTTAAAAACCTCACATCAGACCAGCGCAAACCCCTCGGTGTGCTCGATAGCGATGTTGAGTTTTTCCCTCAGCTTGTCTTTGGTTTTGTAGATTGGAAGATCCAGGAGGTTGAAGCACGTATGGGCGACCGGCAGGAAGTCATCGCCGCTCCGGACTGGTTGGATGATGGTGTGTAATGTCTTCATTCCCTGAATAGGAACTCGATCTGTGCCAGTTAGGAAAACTGTCAGGAAGAAATAAAGGTAGACTGTGAACATTGAGTGTTTATGAAGTCATTGAAATTGAAATGATCATAGTTCCACAGTGTTGATGATGATTCGGAGCATCTTCATTCCCTGAATGGGAACTCAATCTGTTCCAGTTAGGAATACGCGATTGTCTGACAATCCTTAAAAACGATGCTGCAAGGCATCCAATAATTATCCATATTGGACATGCGTCTGTCCAATATATACAAATATTGGATCCATATGAGTAGAATATGATCAGGAGGTGAAATCTGGACTGTTCCAGTCTAGATTTCAAAGAGTGATTATATTCTGCTCTATTGTATAAATTAAATGCATCCTTTATTTGTTTTATATACTTCACACATATAATATATAATTTGCTTCAACAATAAATAATACAAAGTTAATAATAATAATAATACTGAGTGCTTCTGTTACACTGGTATACTTGTGTGTGTGTGTGTTGTGGTGTCATTTAGCCTTTGAAAAAGACTCTGCTAGTGTTGAAACATCAGGCCATTCACCATTTTTGAACCTTTCTTTTCACTCACCAAGAAACTTCTTTTTCTGCTCCAGGACTAACTCTCGGAAGACTTCCCAGAATAGCTTGATTGTTGAATGTTGCCGGTAGTATTCCCCCTTGTATTCAACAGTCTGTATCGATCCAAACCAATACCACAATAAACTCAACGAATACTACATCAATATGCCTTGTTCCAAAATCATACAATTACTACGATGGCTCATATTTGCCAATTCCTAGAGAACTCTTCTTTTATTTGTTATGGTATTATATCGCTGTGATCCTACAATATAGTCCGGGACTAATGCGTTATATCGCCATATTTTATTATGGTTTATCGCCATACTATTGCGTAAAATACGGCGATATAGCGCAATAAAATACGGCGGTATAACGCAATAACACAGCAATATAACGCAGTAGCACAGCGATATAACGCAAAAGTAAGGCAATATAATGCAATAGTACAGCGATATAACGCAATAGTACGGCGATATAACGCAATGAAATATGGTAATAACGCTATCAAATATGGTGATATAACCCAATAGTGTGGCGATTTATCGCAACACTATGGCAATATAAACGCCGTGAACAAAACATGAGTTCTCTAGAAATTGGCGAATTTGAGCCATTGTAAATTACAGACAAAGTTTCACTGCCAGAAACACCGCGGCAAACCCCTTCTCTTAGCGATAATATGTGTAATTGGGTTCTTTTAAGCGCATTACGGAACCTACGGCTTTACGCCCCATTCGAAGGACAAAGCAATAATGGTTGAGTGGTCTTACTTAAGGACACAAGTGTCATAACTGGGACTCAAACCCACACTCTGCAGTGACTCTGCTGATCAGAAACACCAGAGCTCGAGTCCGGAGCACTTGACCGCTCGGCCATGACACGACTCAGTCCCACTCCTCAAGGGAAATATTTCCAACAGAAAGCCTACCAAAGGCCAGGAAATCAATTGAAGGCTCTCTTGACCCTGTTCACCATTTTAGGAGCCACACATTTTAGGAGCCACATTCCCTGTGCAGTGTGTAATTTAGGCAACTTGCATTCAGAAAAATTTGATCATTTTCTTTTCTTTTCTTTTTTTCTTTTTAATGCAAGTTCGCCCAAAACAAGGCTAAAAACCACTACAAAAACGTGGCTACAAGAAGAAACATTTTTAGGATGAAAATAACTAAGGGGAAGCTGACGGTAGGTATTGATATTCCTTTTAAAACAGTCTAGATTGTAGGATGGAGGGAAACATGCACCAGGCAAAGAGTTCTAAAGAGATGCAGTACATGGAATAAAGCTGTTGGAACGGCTCTCTTTGTTCTACATCTCAGCAAAGCAAGAGTGTATGGGTGAGAAGCAGAAAGCCTGGTTTCACGCTCAAACAACCTGATAGGAGGAACCAGGTTGGACACACTGGTGACACATTTACCATGTCCTTATAACAACTTCAGCTGAGAGGATCACGATCATGTTTAATAAAGAAATAACTATAAATAAATAGTAAACTTGCGGGTACAACCATGTGTAAATCTCTCTGTGGGAGTGTTTGCTCTGAAAAGAGCCAGTGTGGTCTTGAGCAGTATACTCTGCTCGTCTTCAGGAGAATATTTTTTTTGTTTTTTGTTCTCCTGAAGACGAGCAGAGTATACTGTTCAAAACGTTGAGACCACACCGGCTCTTTTCAGAGCCAACACTCCCACAGAGAGATTTACACATGGTTGTACCCGCAAGGTTACTATTTATTTAGAGTTATTTCTTATTTCTCCACACCATGCAAAGCTTCAAACACTTAAGATCATGTTTGATTCTGTCCCAAACCCACCTGTTCAAATTCATCCCAGTCAAAGTGTTCGTCGCCGATCACCATGTCCATTAGCTCCTGCGGGTGGAACAGGTTGAAGACACGCCCTCCGCAGACATGCAGAAAACCCTTGCTGAAAAATGTGTACTGTTTCTCCACCGAAGTGTTGAGGACAAAGTCCACGTAGCGATCGACGTACTCTTGCCTGTTTGTTTGAAGTACCAAAAGAGATAAACTGTGTTACTCAGAACACCTAAAGAGATTAGACATTTATGATCTTGGAGTAGCCTTCTTGCCTGTTCTTCGTTCCCTGCGTAATAAAATTGTATTTCGTTCGGTTGAACTGGGTGAATTGGAACGAAATGTAGATATCACTACGCCGTGAGTGGAGGAATAATGGAAGAGGTCAAAAAGAGAGTACATACAGTGGTGCCAAGCTGGCAGGATATCACTACGCCGTGAGTGTGGGAAAACTGGAAGAGGTCAAAAAGAGAGTACATACGGTGGTACCAAGCTGGCAGGAGCCATCTGCACACCGATGGGCTAGACCAACATTAAATTAAATTATTATGACCATGGAAGAGCCTTGCAAGGCTGTAATACAAATCATTTGCAGTAAGTTGTGTACAATGGCACAACTATGCAAAGAACAGCACAGAACTTTCTGTGTAGTGTGTACATGAATTCACCACATGTTTTGGATTTTACGCTAATTTTGGGGTTGACAAAGAAAAATTTACTAGAGCGGGACTTGAACCTGCGACCTCCGGATTAAAGTGCCCGCGCTCTACCAACTGAACTATCTAGCCCTATGTTGGCAGTCTCCCTATTTTGTTGATATCTATGTTCAGGGTGCCGTTCAGGGTGCCAGTCAGCAGCCATTCATCCTGTAACTGCCATATAGCCAAGGATCACACCCAAGTTTTATGATACAACCTGGGTAAAAAGGCTGGCACAGTTCAACCATCAATGTTGTAACAATCTAGTTACTAAGATATGTGAGCCATGTAAGAACCCAGTCTTATTATTATTATCACTCAACACCAGAGTGGTTGACATTCTCATCAGCTCAATTACAGTGTTCACTTCACTGGCTCCCCATCAAGGAAAGAAATGTGTTCAAAATTCTTCTGTTTGTATATAAATCCTTCCTAAGGCAATCTCAAAGTTACATTACTGACAATCTCACTTTATATAATACAGATGGACCTGGTGGTCGCAGGGGGCTTCGCTCCTCTTCTAATGTCACCCGGCTGATTGTTCCGTGCTCCAAAAGGAAGGTTGGGAACAGTTCATTCTTTGTTGTCCCCCTAAATTGTGGAACAAGCTGCCGTGTGATATCATGGAAGCGGCATCTACTGGGACCTTTAAGGCGCCAACTCAAAACCCACCTATTTCCCAGCCTGTGATCTGTTTGTTTTCTTCATTTCTTTGTTTTTATTCTGTTTTTGATTGTTAGGCGCTGTGTTCTTTGTAGAGCGCCATATAAATGCCTTGGATTATTATTACTATTATTACAGGGCACCCTAAGCACAGAGTTCTGTGGCAAACAGTACCATGAAATTGGGAGACTTAATCCAACTTTTAGAAAACCTTCAGAAGAAACAACCAACAAGTCAAATCAAAGCTAAAAATAAACAACATTTATTTGTAATAAACCGACTGGTCAATTTCCCTTGTGGTTTATTACTTGATATTTGAAATAAAAGGTCGCATCCCTTTAAGGTGATCCCTATACTGCCGCTTCCCAGGTTGTATTGTAAACTTTGGTCAGATCCCCGGCTATACTGCAGCTACAGGTTGAATGGCTACTGACTGGCACCGCCTCACAAAAATAATGACAAAATAGGGAGACCACCAACATAGGGCTAGATAGCTCAGTTGGTAGAGCGCCGGCCTGTTAATCCGGAGGTCGCAGGTTCAAGTCCCGCTCAAGTCAATTTTTCTTTGCTCAATGCAAAAAACATTTGTTTCTACTTACTTGTTTTCCACAGTGACCTCAACTTCAGCCCCGCCCGGTTTGAGCTCAGTCGTCTCCACCTCCCCAAAGTTCTCCGTGGTGATCTGAAAAGTCAAGTCAAGGTCAAGAACATCCTCTGCCTCCTCCATATCAAGCAGATTCTGGAGACTGCCGGCTACGAGGGAGTCAAGCTGCTTTAAGTCTTCAAGGGTGTTGGCTGGTCTAAGATTGACACAACAAGAAGATGACTTGGACCCTGTTTACACTAACTCCAGAAATGTGGAATAGAGCCGGATCTGATCTGGCAATGTGGATAAACAGCAGGGCCCAACTTCATAGAACTGCTTAAGCAGAAAATATTACCTAACAATTTTCTGCTAAGCAGAAATGAGCAGGGTACCAGTCAGAAATTGTACATGTGACATGGTAGTTTGGCTGGTATCCTTATTCTGGTAAGCATAATTTTGTTGTGCTTAGCTATTGTTTTGTGCTTAAGCAGCTCTATGAAATTGGGCCCTGGTGTAAATGCAAAAAAGCATGATCAGACCCGGTGTCCCCCAGGAGATTCAGTCCCCCCATATGGAGAACTGTGTAAAAACTTCTTCTGATAGCGCCCTCTTTTGAATCATCCTCCTTGGTTTCATTGGATACAATGATTTCATTGGATAAATGTGCAGTGAAGTAAGCTTTCTATATCTGTGTTATGATTGGTCCGAGGTGATGTAGTTTGTCAGCTAGCACTTTCAGTGGTCTGCATGCAGCGTGTGCATAATGTTCGAAATGCATGTAATGTTGTTTTATTCACTGTGTGTACATGTACGTGTGAATTGACTGTGACTCTCCATGTGAAATGGATGCGAGGTCAAAGGTACAATTGGCAGGATCCAGCCAGGCGCTCAAGGCAGGTATCTGGCGTTATTCACGAGCCTCGAAGTGTGACGTCAGATGTTCAGGCTAATGTAAGTTTCCCATATGGGAGACAGAATCTCTGGGGGGACAGATATTCATAGGACATTGGTTCAAGATCCTGCAATTTTAATCCACCTTTTGAATAGGGTTGAACCTGGAAATTGGTTGATCAGATCCAAAGTGGATTCCCAAAATTTGGCTTCAGAAACTGGGCCCAGCACCACAATCTGGTTAAATATTGAAGATGAGAGACTCACCTTTTAAGTAGTTTCTTGTACAGGGCCAGTGGAAATGGCAGAGATATAATAGTGAGGTTATAGATGGCCAAACCAACGATGATTCCAACCAGGCAAAACATCTCTCCATCTTCAAAGCTCTACCAAACAAAAGGTATTATAGATTTTTAGTATTGAGTTCAATTTGTGTTTTGGGTTGGCGTTGAGCCCATACAGGACCAGATTTCATAAAACTGTTTAAGAACAGTTTGCTAAGCACATGGAAGTCTTGCTTAGCAGGGATGGGTTGCCAGCGATACCATAAGATACATATTGCTTGTGACTAGTTCCCTGCTAATTCTTGCACAGTAAATAAATTCAAAATCCAAGTAGATCTTTGTCATTTAAAGGAAAAAACAATCACCAAAATGTACAAGACTGTATTCTGGCATCCAGTATGAGGCTGTTTACAGGGACTTAAAGGTATTATACAGGATTGGTGAGGATAAAAAAAAATTGTTTAATTTTAGTCTGAAAGCTTTCTGATTATGGACCATTTTGTCTGAGAAATATTTCCCTCTGAAATAAATTCACATTCGAAAAAACTGTATCTGAAAACCTAAAAAAAATGCAACAGCTGATTTTGGTTGTTACAACCAAAATTAAGGACAATGTGTTTACATGCTGAAATTTGTGCATGGTTTTTCATTATTTTCTCCTGACTCGCAAAATGGATTAAGTCAAAATTTTCACAGGTTTCGTTATTTCATGTATATAGTTGATCACAGAAAACATGAACACTGTCTGCGACTATTTTTTAAGCTCTACCAATCCTGTATAAAACTTTTAACTCACCTCAGAACCACTACTTCCTCCTAGAATAGACATATTATTACAGATTGATATTTGTAGTTATGTGGAAAAGGTCCCACAGGGCAACTTGGTGTGGACTTGAACCACCAATGTTCTGCTGTCAATAGCAGGAGTTATCAGCACTTGTCACAGAGACATGTGGCGTGTCGTGGCTGAGCGGTTAAGAGCACCAGACTCAGGCTCTGGTGTTTCTGATCAGCAGAGTGTGGGTTTGAGTCCCAGTCGTGGCGCTTGTGTCCTTGGGCAAGTAACTTTACCATAATTGATTTGTCCTTCGGAGGGACATTAAGCCGTAGGTCCATGTACTAGGATTGGTATTGCACGTAAAAGAACCAAGAACACTTATCAAGGAAGAGTAGGGGTTAAACCCGGTGTTTCTGTTTCGCATGGCAAGCACCCTTGTTTATCCTTGGTTTCATTACCAAAAATAAATAATAATACAATACATAATAATAAATAACACAATAAATAATAGGGATCAATGCAGAACTACGTAGCGTGTAGTGGCCGAGTGGTCTAGTTCACCGGACCCAAGCTCTGGTATTGTCGGCAGCAGAGAGTGGGTTCAAATCCCAGTCATGACACTTGTGCCCTTTAGCAAGGCACTTATAACCATAGTTGCTTCGTAAAAATTTGGGAAGGTAGTGCATTCTGCTCCACCAAGCAGGCTCCTAGTGGATGATACCCATGTCTACATCCTTACAGACTGTGAAGGGGGTATACCCTGTTTCAGCCCTAGGAGTAGGTGGCAACATGCCTCTAGTGACAGGTGATTTGGGTCCACAGCCCAAATCAGTTAAGTGTAACCCTCACCTTGAATATGTTGGATGATTTCTCATAAAAAATATATAGAAAACAAATACCTTATTGTTGAACCATATCGTCTTCAACCCCTCATAGTGGCGGAACATCCCAAACTTAGGCGACAGTATCTCCCGAAGTATCAGCATAAAGAACTCCTAAAAGGACGACAGAGAGGATTGGTAGAAACATCGTAACAAATTCTACAAAATTCTACACTTGGACTCTTTATAATGTCATAAGTTACTTCTCTGACATCCTGAGCTTTTAACAAAACTTTACACACCAAGAGTTCTAATAATAGTAACAGATTGCAGTACACCAGCTGCCGATTTCATAAAACTTTACGCAACTGCGGAAGTCCAGTTGCGCTACATTTATTACGCAAATTGTGCACCACTAACACAAGAAATCTTGCACAAGTATACTTACGCAGTTGAGTAAAGTTTCGCGAAATTGGCTGCAAGGCTCGATTTGGACATTGGCTTGAAAGTTTGCAAACATTGGTTTGTGGGAAGAGTAGATTCATTTGCAGCATCTCTTATCAAGAAATAAGCTATACAAAGAAACTGTAAATTTTGTCAAATTCAGTGGTCTAGTTTAGAGATTTAAAACAATGAATCTGTTTTATAGTTTGTCAGGAATTTTTTGCACATTCATATTGAGCTTATTTTGATTGCAGCAGCTTAAATAAGCTATGGTGATTTTAATTAATTTTAACCACCTTGTATCATGTGATGTGATATACACGCAACATTTTCACAGACTTGGTTGTGGAGGACCGGCAGCAACAGGCTTCATATTTGGCCCATGGAAAGAAGTAAGACAATTTTATTGAGTACAAGGGCTGGCCTACATGTACACGTGGCATAGGCTTTTATAAGACTTTTCAGGCTATTTAATTACACTTTTTCACAGATTTTCTGATGGCAAAAACCCCCCCGGAAATCAGACTAAAGTAGGAAGAATAAAGTTTTTTTTAAATAGCATGGGATGCCACCGGCAGCGTGTATACATGCCCAGAGCTCCATTTTACAAAGAGTTAAGATTGATCTTAACTGCAAATCACACTTTATTGCTAAGCAAAGTGTGATGTCACAATACAAATCACTATGGTAATACTGACAACTCATCTTCAGATGAATCTTAGTGCTTTGTGAAATCGGCCCCAGAACATTCTGTATGTTTTGAGATCAACAGCGGGTGGCGTGAAAACACAGCCGGACATTCCACTGTGCAGCATGCACTGTATACGCACTCAAGGTTTTATGCTTTGTTTGCCCCGTACAAAGAAGGACAAACGGTACAAAAATTACGAGACATCGATAGGCTGCCAAATTCGTTTTTCAATGCTATCAGCATGGGAGATAAGTCCGAGATTCCAGCATGTCATAACTGATTATGGCAGAGGGATTCAGCAGATGAAAAAAACAAAACGTTTTCTCAAAAGAAAAAACTAAATCCAGTGCATTTTATGAGAACATTTGTTGTCTTTACTTGGTTTAGTCAAGGTTTCATTGTAACAACGCTATTCTCAACAAAAACAATTATCTCCAGGTATTTCAAAAAATTAACCCCGTGGGTGGGCTCCGTATATCTTTTGGAATCCTGGATCGAAGTGGTTAAGGGGTCTTCAAAAGTTATTTTCTCTACTTTTTAGAGTTAAAGACAAATTTTTTCGCTGGAGGTAGGTTACTGCCATGAACTTGCAAATTAGTTGCAATTTGTTTTGGGATTTCTAAACGAAAATGGTACCACAGGCAGTGAGTAAAAAATTAGGAAAACCTGGATTGAATCGTTTACGATATTGGAACCCTTTCCGAACCTTTTTGACTCCTCCAGCATCCACGGCCTCCTCTCCAAGGAAGGTTACCATCAATGGTTTCTTGACATCCATACTGCCCTGCCGTGAAAGCTCCGTCAACGCACTCTGCACGATGTTCTTTCGGTCGATGTTCAGGATGAGGTACGGATTGATGGGATCAAAAAAATACTCCACGCTGAAGTTTCTCCGCTGAACGTCTTCAATGGCACTCTGAATGTCAAACAAATAATTCAATAGGAATTGAACGAGTAGCAAGTGCTAGGGGCTGACGTTATTACAATACGACCAACAATGTCTTCTTCTTTTATGGGTAGCTACCAACCACATGGCCCTAAAACAGGCCACTCAAGACGATGACTAGAGAAGGCTAGTCAAAACGTTGAGACCAATTAAGAACTCACTCCGCAGCAGTGAAGTTAATAATTGGTCTCAACGTTTTCCTGGATCCACTAAGCAAAAGTAGTAGTCCCGGCCAATGGCTGAATTGTGAAATCCTTCACAATAAGAAAAGCAGATTATAACCAACCAACAAACAGCTAAACATAAAAGAATGCTAAAGAAAACAATTGAAGTAACAACTTTGTGTACACAGAATATTTTGGGGAAAAGGGGGAAATACTTATATAGTACTTAATATAAATTAGCAGAGAAAAGTGTGGTGAGGCCAAAGGTATGATTGGGTGGATCAACCCATGAGAGCCCATCTGTTGATCCTAGCTACCAATCAGATTCTTCCACCGGAGGTTTAAGCTGAAATGCTTAATGCATTGGTCTACTGTCAGCACCAATCACAGTGGAATTGACAAAAGTTGTTCCAAGAAAAATTTGAATGAAAGAAAACTACGTTTAAAACAATATTTTCAAAACTTCATAATGTACTTACCTTGAATTTGATACTGTTGCATCAGTGCAAAAATATTGTATCTTGATTTTGCAAAAAACATTGTATCTCGCACGAAAATGCTCCATGCAAAATTGTTGTATCTCGCATGAAAATGCTCCATGCAAAAATGTTGTATCTCGACATTTTTTGTGTGTAAAAGTAAGTAAAGTCTGTCCCAAGCCAAGATGGCTTATCGGGCCAGTGTTTATCCGGTTTCATTGGCATTAAACGACTGAGAATATCTCTACTCCCCAGAATGCCAGTCCATCCCCAGCTCTCACCGGTACCCAGTTGTACTCCTCAGTGGAGAGAAGCAATTATGATCAAGTGCCTTGCTCAAGGACACATGTGTCGCCACTGACCAGGCTAGGATTCGAACCTACTTTAACAACTTTGTGTTTTGTGTGTACATCTGGTCTGGTCTATTTTAAGCGAGATACAACGTTTTGACAATTTCAGACAGCGCGTAACGCATCTGATTTTTTAAGAGACACAACAATTTTTGCACTGACCTGACAATACGTTGATGAGAACATGTAATAATTCTCACCTGCATTTGTAGCATAGCATCCTCCTTAAGCAGCTGTGTCTTTGCATTTGCATCCAGGACAAATGGATAATCACAAAAGTTGACATCTCGGCACTGTATTAAAATAAATATTACAGCTTTTCAAATCCTATTATTCTTAAAGGGAGGTTCATAGATTGGTTTTTGTCAACCTAATGCTGATATATAGGCAAAATTATCGAGATACAATAAAAGTCTCATGTGAAAGTTTCAGCTGAATACAGTGTCTGCTTGCTGAGAAAACAGGAACAAACTTCCACGGTATTGTCACAGGAACGCTGAATGAACCCATCCACGCTTTGCGAGGTGACAACTTTTAAAAATAGTGAGGTGACAGCGGTACCAACCGCATCTCTGGCTGCAGCATTCCAACCCTTCTGAGAAACAATTAATCAGCATGAATTGTTTCTCAGATTCAAATGTTTTTAGGTGAACAATTTTCCAAACCATATTACTTTTGCAGTTGCAATTGGCTGATGCATTATTCAAATCAATGGTATTAAAAATCTATTACAGTTTCTCAGCGCCGTATTGGTGTTTTTTTTTCGGAACTTCCAGAATTAATTGTTTTTGAGAATATTATCGTTGTCACAGTGAAACCCTGGTTAAAAAAAGTAAAGACAAAAAACGTTCACATAAAAGGCACTAGGTTTTTTTTGGTTCTATTTCAAGAAAATATAGAATGAATTCACCTTGAATCTGTCAAACCTTATAAATCGGCTACGGTATGCTGGAATTTCAGACTTACTTCCCGTATGCCGAATACAACGACAAACAGTGGTGGCAGCCTATCGATCTTTCCTAACCCTTGGTTGTGCAACAAAAGGACGATACAATAACCCCCCAGGAAAAGGAAGATTTGGAGCATCAATTCCAGTACCCTTTGTCCCTCTTTGTACAGGGGGAAACGAAGTATACGTAGCACAGTGAGTGCATGCCTGCGCATGTTACACAAGGGAATGTCTGGGGGGGGCAGAATAATACGTCAACTGACAACTGACATGACCAAACCAACTAAAAAAGGACATTCCGAAACGTTCCGACATCATCCGGCGTCAAGTGATTAAGGGGGGGAGGGGAAGAATTTGATGGATTGCTTTATTGTTTTGACAATTTGAACTTTGACCTGAGTCATTACCTGCATCCCGCTGGGTCTTTGCAGCCATTCTAAGAAGTGCTCTCTGATTCCAACATTCTCCGTCAACTCATTGATGTAAAAAAGGTAATATGGAAGGATTTCATTGTTCTGATTGTTCATCTGCAACAAAGAAAAAGAAAAACATCAAAATAAAACTAGATGTCAAGTGTTCGTTCTGTGAAGTAACATACTGAGCTGTTCCGGTTCCTTTAAAAAAGGACAGGTAAATTGAGCCATTACATGTACACTGTAGCTCTATTGGTTACACAGCACAACAACTCATTGATGTAGAAAAGGTAATATGGAAGGATTTCATTGTTCTGATAGTTCATCTGCAACAAAGGAAAAGAAAAACATCAAAATAAAACTAGATGTCAAGTGTTCGTTCTGTGAAGTAACGTTCTGTGAAGTAACACTGAGCTGTTCCGGTTCCCTTTTTAGCCAAAAGTGTCCTTTTACACAAACTCATCCATATTCAATAGTTAGATAATGTGTGGCTTGTGATTGGTCTGGATTTTTTCATGGAGTGCAAGCACAACACCCCCACCCTTCCTTTCAAAAGCACTTCCCTGTTTTCGGAAGCACCAGAGTGCGGGTCCATCGGAACGGCCACAAATCATGCACACAAACACACATGTTTTTGTTCTCCTATTGTTTGGACTTATTTTTTTTAGAGACATCCCCATAAGCCTTTTTGAGGTATGGCGGACGTGATAGGAGTGTACTGTTTGGTTTGGGTGTATACACACAAATTTACCCAAACCTTATAGTGTTGTAGCATTGTGTCCGCCATATCTCAAAAAGGCTTATTGGTTTCGTAACAAAATGCTAAGCTAGGATGTCTGTCAAAACATCCAGATCCCCTTTTGCTAAAATCCTTGGTTTCAACGGGTAGACACCCCAGCAGCACTGCTTGCACACAGATCAACGTAAAATGCGACTATCTGCAATGGCTTTTGTTTACACGAGCAGCAGCGCGTGGCCCATTGTTTACACTGCCACAGCAACGCATAGCCCATAACAACAGAGAAAAAGGCCTGTTAATTTTTTTAATTTTTTTATTTTGGTTTGCTCATATCTTGGTCAGTTCTAAACGTATTTTGTTCATTCATAGGTTATAACACATCTTGGATCATCATCTATGCTCCATACAATGGTCCGCCATTATGTGGAGTCAAAAATTTTTCCTATAAAATGGCGGGTCGTGTTAGTTCACAAAGTAAAAGGAAAACCAAACAATTTTGAGGCATGTTTGTGTGGATCCAGATTTTTGGCAATATCTCAAAAATGCTACCACCTTTTGAAATGTAATTTACACAGGTTAGTTTTATGGTATAATATCTACCACTTTATGAGAATGAAACAAACAGTGGGTTCCGATTACCAAACGTATACAATCCCTTTAAGTATTCATCTGATCGTTTGGTGAAAATTCAAAAACATTTACCTTGCAAAGTTTGCTCAGGACTTCTAGGCAAGTCTTGATGTTTCGTCTGAGGGTAGGACGATCTGCTACCTTGGGCGTCATACTGAGCTGGCCCATCATACACAACTTGTATGTCGTCAGGATTCGATTCAGATGCCGCGGCTGTAATGTTGACCACCATTGTGCTACATAAACAAAGAAGAAAAATATCAAGTCTTCAACACCGATATTTTAAAATTTAAAGGGATTGTATACGTTTGGTGATTGGAACCCACTGTTTGTTTCAATCCTTTATTATAGTTGTAGATATATACCATAAAACTAACCTGGTAGCATTTTTGAGATATTGCTGAAAATCTGGAGCGATTAAGTCCATGCAGCAAAAATAATCTGCAATTGGAATACACAATCTGAGAAACGTTTCTGACAGAAACACTTCTCAAATTCAATTTTTTATAAAAACCACATTACTTCAAAGTGAAATGTTTCTCAAAATGCTTTATACTATCAGAAGCTGCAGTACTTCTTACCAAGTAAGTTTTTAATTGCCATTAATTTTATGAGTAATTACCAAACGTATACAGACCATTTAAGCTGGCCTTTATTGTATTAATAAAAAAATTACTGATTTCTGATCAACGGGGGCATTTCAGAAGAAATAATTCCGCAAGATGCTTACTACCATTACCATCTTTATAACAAGGAGGCTTTCGGATAGAAATCCCAAAATAATATTGGGCCTATAAATCACAATGTCAAACCAATGACAAAACCCAATCTATCCATCTACCTTTAAAGGAACTGGACACGTGTGGTAATTGTCAAAGACCAGTATTCTCACTTGTTGTATCCCAACATATACATAAAATAACAAACCTGTGAAAATTTGGGCTCAATTGGTCATCGAAGTTGCAAGAAAATAATGAAAGAAAAAACACCCTTGTTGCACAAATTTGTGTGCTTTCAGATGCCTGAAGAAGGCTTCAGGCCTGAAGTCTTTTTCAGACTCAAATATTTTAGTGAGAAATTACCTCTTTCTCAAAAAACTACGTTACTTCAGAGGGTGTCGTTTCTCACAATGTTTTATACTATCAACAGCTCTCCATTGCTTGTTACCAAGTAATTTTTTATGCTAATTAACAAACGTGTCCAGTGCCTTAAAGTAGTACTTAGAACAGTAAAGTTGAGTCAAATCTTACATAGAACATTAGCACCAGCACTTTTGAGGCTACACAGTGCTTCAGCAAACTGGACAACCAGCGTTCCATAGCGTTCTGGTGAAGGATCAGTAAAGACAGGCAACTCTATCAACAGAAGATATAACCGCAATGCCTCGATGTCTGGAGGTGAGGAAGGAAGGTTTGGAATCAAAAGAACCCCAAGGATTTCTGCAATCTGTGTTAAATCAAACAAAAAAGAAGAAAGCGGGATTTACATACAATTTGTTGTACTATTTTGGTTGTTAAAAGTGTTATATAGGATTGGTAAGGATACAAAACATGATTGTTAAATTTTAGTCTCAAAGCTTACTGATTATGAAGTTCATACTAGAACCAATTTTTCTGTGAAATATTTCCCTATGAAATGAAGTCATATTCGAGCAAAACTGTATCTGAAAACCTAAAAAAAAAAACTTGCACCAGCTGGTTTCGGTTGTTGCAACCAAAATTAAGGACAATGTGTTCAACATGCTGAAAATTGTGCATGGTTTTTCATTATTTTCTCATGACTCACATAAAAGATTAAGCCGAAATTTCCACAGGTTCGTTATTTCATGTATGGTTGATCACACAAAACATGAACACTCTCTGTGACTATTTTGTCAGCTCTACCAATTCTGTATAATACCTTTAAAGGCAGGGTGTACTTTTGGTAATTGTCAAAGACCCATATTCTCATTTGGTGTATCCCAACATATGCATAAAATAACAAACATCTGAAATTTGGGGTCATCTAAGTTGTAAGAAAATAATAAAAGAAAAAACACCCTTGCTGCATAAAAGTGTGTGCTTTCAGATGCCTGAGAAGTCTGAAGCCTTTCTCAGATTCAAATTTTGGGGTGAAAAACTACCTCTTTCTCTAAAATTACATTACTTCCAAGGGGGTCATTTCTAACAATGTTTCAAAAAATCAACAGCTCTCCAGTGCTCCTTACCAGGTAAGATTTTATGGTCATTAATTTTTGGAGAAATTACCGAAGGTGTACCCTCCCTTTACTGTAGACAAACTTGTGTTCAAGCAACCAATGATATTTGATACAATTATTAAAATGGTCAGTTCCACACTAATGGGCATAAAAGTGTGACATGGGAGGGGAACATGGGATAGTCATAACATAACAAAGTATGTTGTCATGTATTTTTGCCTGTGTACATTCAAAGGCACATGAGAATTGTGGTTGAAAAAAAGGGGTAAATGGAGGAGACATTTTTTTTTTAGTTCCTACTAGAACCATTTTTTCTGTGAAATATTTCCCTCTCAAGAAAAATGTATCTGAAAACCTAAAAAAACAAAAAAACAACAGCTGATTTTGGTTGTTACAACCAAAATTAAGGACAATTATTATGTGTTTACATGCTGAAAATGGTGCTTGGTTTTTCACTCTTTCTCCTGAATCACATAACAGATTAAGCCAAAGAATTTTCACAGGTTTATTTTATGGTTGATCACACAAACATGAACACTGTCTGTGACTACTTTGTCAGCTCTATCAATCCTGTGTAATACCTTTAACTGTGGACAAACTTGTGTTTCAGCAACCAATGATATTTGATACAATTATTAACATGGGCAATTCCACACTAACGGGCACAAAAGTGTGACATGGGAGGGGAACATGGGATAGTCATAACAGAATGAAGTTTTGTCTGTCTACATTCAAAGGCACTCAAGGATTGTGCATGAAAAAAAAAGGGGTAAAGCGGAGGAGATAAATCTTTAAGATTTATACGTATGTAATGAGGACAGACATTTTTGCTATCATTTGGTAGAAGTTATACTAAAATAAATTGATTGGACCAATGTTGTCCAGATACCAATTAGGCCTATATACAGACCTTTAGGAATGGTTACCAGCCAAAATTAACAAAGCCCCCTTCCCTGGCTATTTAAGAAATTATAAGTTTAACAAAATGTGTATACCTACAAACATGGACAGAATTCTGTCACAAAAGTGTCTGTCCAATGTTCGTACGTAACTTATTTCCCATTGTTATTTCCTAAATACCCAAGGCAATATCTCAGTTTTACTGAAATACAATCTTTAAGGGTTAGGAATGTTACTCAATACTGGCTAAATATTTGGTAATTTTTTGTTTATTCTTTCTTCACTTTCCTGGCCATATGTCCGTCTTTGTTACATATGTAGATGACACTTTTTCAAATGACCTTGTAATTTCTAAAGGTCACGGATTAATATAATAATTTTTTGCTATGAACAATCATGAACAGCTTTGGAATGTACAGGAAAAGACAGCTACAAAATAGTTACTTTTGTCTCCCATGCCTCTCTTACAAAGTTATCTTTTGGCCCATTAGTGTGGAATCGCCCACACATGCCTTGAGCTTTTAAGCTTTTTGTTAAGTAGCCCACCTGCCGTCGATTTCACCAAACTCTCCTAACTAAGGATTAATCCTAGGCAATGCTAAGAGATAGGACTAGTCTTAAGTACTGGTCCTAACTTAAGACTAGTCCTATCTCTTAGCATTGCCTAGGATTAATCCTAAGTTAGGAAGAGTTTGGTGAAATTGGCGGCAGGCTCATAAAGTGTGCATTTCACTTGCCCCCAGTAATTTTTAGTAACCCATATTTCCAACATTTATTGTCGTTAATGTATCTTTCTAATGTATTGTAATGGTGGCGATCACAACCAGTTTATTGGTTAAATGAAGTTACATTCACACACTCAAAAATATATTAACACACTTAAAAAATGTGTCATTCACATATAAAGGAAGAAATATTGAGCATTACAAACAAGTACATGTAGATTGCACAGTTTTTAGTAGCCCAAAGGGAGAAGTGGTATTTACTAGCACATGTCAGTTTTTACAAAACAATGTATGCTGCTGGGCTAGTGTTAAGGGTGAGCCCTGCACACTCTTAAAGCAAGTGCCAGTCATCAGAACAATCCAAGGTTATAATTGTAAGGAAGATTTCCCACTAACTTCAGTATTCCCACTAACTTCAGTATTCCCCCAATAATTGTACACATCTCAAGAGGTGGCTCGTATCCTCTGCCATTTCAAGCTCACTTCCATTTCACATTAAACCAACATAACCACCTCCAGGTCCCCCAGTACTGACCCTGATCTCCCCTGTTGACCATTACTTCATCCAACCTTTCTACTAGGAAATCATTTCACTGAACTTATGTTGTTCCTGTCTGACATCATTTCTAAATCAAGAGTTCCCCCATCCAACCAAAATCCTAGACCAACATCTCCCCAACTTTCACTCGACTACTTCGACTTTCCCTTATGCCTTAGTGCCAGAGACTCGCCTCTCACACCAGCTAGGTCCAGCACCTCTGTACAATAATTATTGTATCCATCGAAGTCACCTTGTATTCAAACAAGATCAGAACCCATACATTGTCTCAAAGTGCTTTTTTTCAGTCGTCGTCAACTAAAAATACACTCCACTCCACTCGCCATTCAGGCTCTCCATTAACCAGAGAAAACAGAGTAAAGTAAGTTATAAATCTTCTCTTAAATCCCTGTATTACAATATTGTCAACAACCAGGCTCAATACAGACACATTGGTGGTGGATTTTAACCCTCTGATGCCATTTACTGTGTGTTAGAATTCACATGGATTCCTAATAGGCATGTAGTACGCTGGGAAAACCTGTAAACCTCCTTTGTAATGTGGTTTCATACTTTTTCAAAGCTAATTAGATATTTTGGAGATACTTTAAAAAAAATTGCTTAACTGTTTTTGTTAAAGGTAGGGTCATAGATTGGTTTTTGTCAACATAATGCTGATTTATAAGCAACATTGTCAAGAAAGAAACAATAAAAGTCACTTGTGAAAGTTTTAGCTGAATACAATGTCTACTTGTTGAGAAAACAGCAATAAACTGTCGCGGTATTTTCACAAGAACATAGAATCCGTCCACGTCAAGCGAGCTGATAACAGGGAACAACCGCATCTCTGGCCGCAGCATTCGTGAACGGACACCGACCCTCAGAAATCTGAGAAGTGATTCATGCATGAATTGTTTTCAGATTCAAATGTTTTTATTGATTTCTAATCAACGGCGCATTTCAGAGGAAATAATTTCGCAGGATGCTTACTACCATTACCACCTTTATAACAAGTAAGTTTTCGGATAGAAATTGCACATTTGTTTCTCAGAGTCATTACCAAAGTCATGTCAGACCCTATACCTTTAAGGGTTTTATAAACTCCTCACTAAAAAACCTTTTTTGACTTGAGCATTGATTTTCATAAAAGCGTAAAATGCAGGATTGGTAAAGATAAACTTAACAAAACTTTGATTAGTGTCAATTTGGGAGCGCACTGATAATGAAGTTGATATCAGTGAAAATTTTCTAGATAAATATTTCTGTCTGAAACCCTTTTAAAATCTGGGAAATAGCATTGTAGAAGACCCTCTCAAAGCACATATCTAACATTGGTAGTTTTCAAAGACCAGTCTCCGCACTTTATTTGACCCAACATATACAAGAAATTACAAACCTGTGCAAGTTCTAATCTCAATCCGTCTTCAGAGTCATGGGAAAATAGTTTTAAAAAACTTTATATGTTTTCACTGTTTTCAAAAATCGGGTTTTGGACACGTGAGATAAAAACTATCGCTACACTCATTTCCTAGAAACTTAAGCATTTCAAGCAAAACTATTTCAAAAAAGGTTTTCAACCATGACCATCTTTACACCATGTGAGTTATGTGCAAATCTGTGAACAGTTATGTTTTCAATCTTACCAATTATTTATAGGAGCAAAAGCCTTGAACAACACATCCTGATTTACCTTGTTTTCAATAAAATGGGACCACCTGATAGTCTGCTGTGGAATGCACTTTTATATAAACCAAACACCAACGATATCAATCAATCACTAAAAGAATTATCGGACAGGCATGACAATTAGCTGGAGCATAAATCCCTTTCAATGTACAGGATGGGAATTAATGAACAGGCCTGGCATTACACGCCCTGGACTTGGCCTTGGTAACCCTTCCAATGGAAGTGCCCTTGCAAAATGAAAATGGCCTTGCCCTCTCAAAGATAAAAATTCCAGGCCTGAATGAACCAAAGAACAATGTTTTATCCAGTTAATAAAATAATTGTCAACACCCAAAGGTGTTGGTTCAATGCCAATGCATGAAATGGTTTTGTGACAGTTAATAAAATAAATGTCAACACCCAAAGGTGTTGGTTCAATGCCAATGCATGAAATGGTTTTGTGACAGGCATGTGAGTTGTCAGGATTTGATCTACCTTTACTTACCCTACCTTTTATTATCATGTTTTTACACTGCACAACTGGGAAAAAAATGTAAACGTCCTTTACAATATTATGGATGTCATACTTCTTTAGGTTCTTTCAAAGCTAATTACATTTAGAGAGGTTGTAGAGATATTATCTTTGTTTGTTAAATGTCAAATAATCCCCCTACCCCATCTCAGGTCAGTGACTTCACCTTGGATATTTTAATTTATTATTATTAGGTGTTCGGCCAACAGCCGAAAACCTATTGTTATTATATTATTATTGTTATGATTATTATTATTATTATAATATATATTTCTGGTATAAAAACCAAGGATGCTTCGTAAGTGAACTAAATCACTGTAGCCCACAAGCCTGAGGAAACCTGTAAAGAAGGGTGCTTGCAATGAACCAGAAACACCAGGGTTAACCCCTACTCTTCCACAACAAGTGTTCTGGGTTCTTTTATGTGCACTAACAATCCTAGTACACAGGATCTACCACTACAATCTACGGCTTAATTGTCCCATCTGAAGGACAAAGCAACAATGGTTAAGTGTCTTGCTTGAGGACACAAGTGTCAAGACTAGGACTCAAACCCACATTATGCTGATCAAAAACACCAGAGCTTGAGTCTGGTGCACTTAACCACTCAGCCATGACACGAAAAAGTCCTTGATTTACAGGGTCAACAAACATGATGTGTGTATGTTTAAACATAGAAAAAGGAAATGGTCCTTTTGATGGAAACAAACCTAGGTCCTTCTGAGAACTAAAGTGCTTTTAAAAGGAAGGATGGGGTTGGGGGTGTAGGCTCATCCCCATAGGCTGAAGACCTGGCAATAACATTCATTTCTTGAAAACGTACAATATATGTATATTTTAATGCATGCTTAATGCATGGGATTGTGACACATTTATTTGCTCAACAATTGTTAATGTTAACACCATAAAATCACTGTATTGTTTGACATGCGGTTATCTGACAACATCACAACTTTGTTGTCACATGGTCATTGTGTAAATCATCATCAGGTTGTCAGCAGTACGTAATGAAGAGAGACTAGGCATGAAATGATATTAGGTCTACATCATTTTTTACAAGTCTAAACATCTAGGTGTACTAATCGCCCACTTTAAAATTAACTCAACTAGCTGGACCTGCGTGTACCATGGGTTTCCTGCTAGTAATATAAAAAATATAAAACGTCAATAAAAAACTTTGATAAAAAGGGGCACAAATCGAAATGCCATAAACACTACCTGTGTAAACAGACAATTACTTGTAAATAATTTGCACAAAAGACACAATTGCAAACAAAAAGACCCCTCCGAGCAATCACACTCAATAATTTTTTTTTTAAAGGCAAAGTTCAAAATGAAGTAAAAAACTACAAACAACAATAATGCACATAAAAGATTTATAAATATGAGTGCCCCATCCATCCTCCCCCAAATTAAGACCATCTAAGCCAATTTTGTATCATTTCCATACCAACAACTCGGGCAGATCACAAGGTAAACTGTGACATAAGAGTAAGATAAGAGTGACGTAAACTGTGACATAGCTCTGACAGTATTAAGAAAAGACAATGAGCGCCAATGTTTGGATGTTTTCATGGAAAAAGGAAAGGAGTACTGTGATCAAGGAATTATGTACTGATATTCATAAAGCTAATTTGAGGTCAGGTGTGTTTGTTGATGGCGGTTACATAGACAAGTACAGGTTAGTTACAATTACATTATTTTTTAGGTGTGAATAATGAATGTCATATAAAAAACAAAATAAATAAAAAATCTATGAAAATTCCAAATACCCTTTAAAGGCATTGTACACATTTGGTAATGACTCTGAAAATTTATGGCAATAACAACTTACTTGGTAAGAAGTACAGCAGCTTTGGATAGTATAATGCATTTTGAGAGACTTTTTACTTCGAAGGACTGCGGTTATGGAAAAATATACCACTTTTTAATATTGAGAAGCGTTACTCAAAGTGTGTATTCCAATGCAGATGATTCTTCCTACGTGGACATAACCGCTCCAGATTTTCAGCAATATCTCAAAACCGCCACCACCTTTTGAAATGATATTTTCACAGGTTAGTTTTATGGTATATATCTACAACTATATAGGATTGAAACAAACAATAGGCTCCAATTACCAAATGTGTACGATGCCTTTAAACATACAGCCGCTTACAATCATAGCCAACATGTAGGACAAAAAGTGAAGCATAATGCTTTTATGCTTTTCCCTATGACAGACAGTGACTTGGACATGACAAGGACAACCACAAAACAACAACAGAGACCAGATAGATACATGTAAGATTATGCACTAGTCAATTGTAACCCCGGCCCCCCAGGACCCGGGCAATAGCGGGGCACTAGCCGGGATATGGCCGGGGATGTAACAGCCCAATGTGCCCCGGCCCTGCGGGGACCTAGCTAGGACTTATGCAGGGCCGTGCAGCGTCTCAAAATGGGAAATGGGCGGGGATCTAACCCGGGAGTGTACCGGAGACGTACTAACGGAACTAACAACTGTGCCGTCGGGGTTTTCACTCGCCGGCCGGACGAGTCAACCAAAATTGTGGGTCGCCCACAAGTTTTTTCACTAGCCCACATAATGCACACAATTTTCGAAGCAAAAAACCCCCAAAACACTGAAGTGAAATTTGCAAAATTGCGTTTTTGGACGATCTTATCCCCTAATTTCTGCCCTTAATAATACTTTTTTCATCAACAACTATTTTCATGGATTCGTGATTTGAAGATCGGTTGTATAGAACTTCTTTTGCAATGAAATCTTCGTGATTTAACAATTGGTCAACGACGCAAATTGGGAAAAAATTGTGCAATGTGTTTTTGAGTAAGAGGTTAGAGTTTTGCATGAAATATAGACAAAACGAGGTTGAGATTACACTGCACCGCGCAACTTCCAACCCTGGAAATTTGAGTTGTGTGTTTCCCCACTCGCCTACGTATTGTTGTAAGGAACATGGAGGAGAGAGCCAGACTAATATGTGCATATGTGTTTTAACATTTGTATACCACTCAAGCTTTTTACGCAAGTTTCTTGGAGAGGCGAGAGCCTCGACACGAGGCCGGGCGGCGGCGTAGGCCGGGGTAGTATGCGGGGATTTTTACATGATGCCCGGCCCCGGGGGGCGGGGACTTGGGCCGGGGTGTACAGAAAAAAAACTGCCCGGCCCTGCGGGGACTTAGCCGGGAATGAAACATGTTTGTAACAATTCACAAAATCACATCCCGGCCAAAGTCCCCGCTATCCCCGGGGGCCGGGGTAACAATTGACTAGTGCATTACTATAATAAAAACAACTTTTTTGTAAGAATCATGTGCAAATATACTCTATTCCTATATAAATACAAAACAAGTTACTAATACTAGCTTAGAGTGTCACTGAATAAATGAGCATCCACCAAACAATTGAATACTGGAGCAACAGAGGCCATAGCTATCTAATCCAATGTGGACCCATCCATAATAACAAGAATGAGAAATTTCAGCCTTGTTTATGTCCCGCCTGGTATACAAATATACGTTCTTATGTCGCTCAACCGATCATATTTAAATTTATCAGAACATATTTAAATTTATCAGCTGTGATGTGACTGACATACCTGAGCATTTCTGTAGAGCAAATTGCAACATAGAAATAGTAGGCCTAACCCCTCATCAGACAAAGGCACCAACATCCCTTTCGTTCATTTTGTGGTTTTAAAGCTCTAGCCATAGGAATAGGCTCAGCACATATTATTCAATTGGGCTGATGCATGGTTGATATAATTTCTATGGTTGCTAGGTAAGTTATTTTAATCTTTTGAAGGGTCTCCGATTCTAAACATACCCATTTATTTTGTCTAAATTCTATAGTTCTAAACCACTAGGCACCACCAGCCATAGCACTCTGCAGGTAATTTGCCTTAATTAGCTTCACATTCCAATATTAAAGTCTTTATTTTTCATAAAGTCTAGGTCTCCACCTGTAATTTAGATTTGTGTAGTTTATAGTGAATTATTGGCTAGCAGTGAAATCCAACACAATTGTTGTTTTTCTGATTCAATTGAATGTGTCTCAACTATGCTTTAGTACTGTAATGTAAGTAGTGCAGTCTGGTCACAGGTTCTTTTTATTTCACACTTCAAAATTTTTATTTTTATTTAAGGAACTACCCAACTTTAGATTTTATCTAATTGATTCAGATTTCGTGGACTAAATCAGGTCTCACGAACCATGTCAAGTCCCCTCCCTCTTTTTTTTTCAAATTCAAGTTCTTCTTCTTCCTCCTCACAACACTTTTGCTTTGTGCTTATAGCTTAATTTTGTGCTTAAACAATTCTATGATTTATTGGTAACATTATCAAGAAAGATACAATATTTCTGGTGACAGTGCCTTCACTTTACAAGTTTCTTAAAAAATGTGCCAGTCTATTTGTGAACCTGTGTCACCTACATGTTTAATGAGATGAACAAACAGTTTACAATAGACTACTGCGTCAAGAAGCAAATGGTTGTCTGATACTCATTACAGCTTTTGTCCACATTCATAGGCCAAGGTCATGAATTTGTTTTTGTTATGAAATAACATTTTAAATATAAAATTATGAGGGGTAGGTGTTGGAGGGCCATGGGGAGGGAACACACCAACTTATCTCCTATTAAAATAATTGTCAATAAATTTACTTTAAAAATACTGAATATAACAACCTCTTGCTCCCGACCCCATTTAATATCTGCAACATGTACCAACAAGTCTTTTACAGTCTCCCGATCTCGTCTACCAATCTCGTCAGCTCATACAGTCACCAAACACTCACTGTAGTGCATTTGAGGTCAGGTGTGTTTGTTGCTCAATCAAGGAATTAGTATACCGTTAAAGTCTGAGAGTCGCCCTGCATTCTATAGTTGTAAAAGCATGGAGATAGCTCCATGATCAAATATTGTAGGCAATTAGGACACCCTGCACAGTGAACATCAACTTGGTAAAAGTGCTGGTTGTTACTGGTTGGTGTGCAGGTTGTTTTATCATGGAAAAAAGGAAAGGTAAGTACTGTGATCAAGGAATTATGAACTGATATTCATAAAGCTAATTTTCCGATAAATCTCAGGTCATAACCCTTACACATGAGAGTCTATGACCTGCACATTTCAGTTGATTGATTGATTTATTGATTTATTGATTATCATTTTATTTTTTATTTTTTATTTTTTGTGTGTGTTGGGGTGGGGGGTATTATTATTATTTATTTATTTATTTGTTTTAATTCAGTTTATCATCAATAAATGATAAAATGCCTTATACTCAGTAAACATGTATATTTACAACGCCGTCAGGTGTAGGCCCATGGCTTATTAGTGTTTTGGGGTTACATGTATGTTTACATGTATGTTTACATTGTCGGTGCGCACGCGCACTGTGAAACAGGCTTACGGGGGACTTCGGAATTGGGTTTCTGGGTCAAGCTAGGTCTGCGCTGCATACATGGTGACCTTGGAATATCTATTTTGAGTTCAAGGCCAATAGTTGTATGTGTGTGTGCGTGTACAGCGTTGGCTTGGTGACCATACTGTTTGGGTTATGTGCTGTATTAATTTCATAGCGATTGATTGATCGGACGATGTTTGTAAGTATTACTTTTATCCAATCAGCCTTCGTGAATTAGCGTGGGTTGTATGTTTTTTGCGGGAAATCCTCACTTTGTCACAGTCAACCAAAGTGTTTAGACATAACATTTTTGTCTATACATAATCAGCGTTTACTATTCATGACTGTTGGATATTAATTGTTTTGACTGGTTTAAATTAATTACTCGGAGTTGGAGTAGCTATTTGCGGTTGTTTGGAGTAACTATTTGCGGTTTGGAGTAATTATTTGCGGTTGTTTGGAGTAACTATTTGCGGTTGGTTTGGAGTAACTATTTGGGGTTGGTTTGGAGTAGTCTACCCTCAACATGCCGAGAGTACCTCGCAAGTCAATGCGATCCCGTCAGACGGATCCGGAAGGGGTGGCTAAGCAGAAAAGGAGTGCTCGCCCGCGGAAGGGCGCTAGGGCCGAGCCAATTGAACAGTCGGCTGCATCGACAACGGCTGCTACGCCCGGTGGACCCACGACCACGATTGACGTAATGCCAGTGCCAGGGCCAGTACCGACGGCAGTGACGACCGGTTCCTCCTCTGCCAGTATGGGGGTCCCCCCTGTTAGTGTCACCACTCCAATGTACACACCAGTAGGACAAGGGGGTGGTGAGTATGGCCAGCCCATATTTACAAATTCGGGTCAAGACTCAGGCGTGGCTATTTTTGGAGGGGTGGGACAGCCTCAGTCGATTGTTCAAGTAGGTTTTAACTCCCCACTGGGGTTGCATGTTCCAAGTCAAGTTAAAGATAAAATTTGGCAGAGCGCGTTTGTGGACCTGGGTTTGCTATGCAATGACACTGCTTCGGCAGTCTTTGCAAAATCAGAGCAAGCCGTCTCCACTGCCGTGTCTCTTGTTGTGGAAGGGGGACAGTTGGTACTTCGTAGGCCAGGGAAAGGCAAAGTAATTGAATCCATTGATGTGTGGCACTCTGCTTTTCGCACGTTTACGACAATTTTTCTGTCCAGGCATCCATCCCGCTGCGCTGAGCTGCTTAAATATGCTGAGATAATTAGGCTTGCCGCGATCCAATTCCCTGGGTTTGGTTGGCGTGTTTACGACCAACAGTTTCGCTTGAAACAAGAATTGAATCCCATGCGCTCATGGGGTGATATTGACATGGAGCTGTGGATTACTGTGGCAGCTGCAGGGGTTACTGCACCAGAATCGCTACGCAGCAATGCCATTTCCCAACCCATGCATGTGCAATCTTCCAAGTTTAAGGGCACTGCTAATAATAGTACTAGAGGGCGCAACTTTTGCTTTGCCTTCAACAGCAATCAGGGTTGTCATTACCGGGAATGCAAATTCATCCATCATTGCAGCAAATGTCAGGCTACTGGCCATGGGGCTAGTCAGTGTCGAGTTGGGCAACCTGCTGGTAGTCATGCTGCACGGTGGATGAATCCCACTGTACATTCACAGGCCGCAAATAATAATAGGGCCGTTGCTCATGCTTCGGCTCAGGCACCTCACTTCCTACAGCGGCCAGCTAACGCTGGTAAGAGCAGTGCAACAAATTCCTTGAAATCTCAACAGGTCACTGCTCGTGCTACACAGCCGGGTGCTGGGAACAGTTCTTTCGAGGGCTTACCAACATCAATTAAACTTTCGGTTCTGGATACATGGCTGATTGGTTATCATGATTCAAGTATTGCCCAGTTTTTGCATAATGGCTTTGCCAATGGTTTTTCGCTAGAATATACTGGCAAAAGGGTGGCTCGTGATTCGGAATGCTTGGCTTCTGCATTAGAGCGGCCACAGGTGGTACAGCAAAAACTCTCAGCTGAAATTGCGTTGGGTAGGGTTGCTGGCCCATTTTCTGGTCGGCCGCTCGCTAATCTACAATGCTCACCGATCGGTTTGGTTCCGAAACATGAGCCCAACACATTCCGCCTTATACATCATTTGTCTTTCCCAACCGGTCAATCAATTAACGACTTCATTTGCAAAGATTCGTGCACTGTACATTATGCCTCTTTTGATAGGGCAGTTGAGTTAGCCGTTGAGGTGGGGTCGGACGCATGGATGGCTAAGGCGGATGTTAAGTCAGCATTTCGGCTACTCCCTGTGGCCCCTGCTGATTACGAATTACTGGGTTTTTCATTTAATGATTCGTTTTATTATGATAAGTGCCTACCAATGGGTTGTAGTATTTCATGTTCTTTGTTCGAGAAATTCAGTACCTTTTTAGAGTATAAAGTTAAACTGTTTTCCGGGTCTAGATTTTGACACATTATCTTGATGGCTTTTTGTTTGTGGGTGCGTCTAAACCAGAGTGTAATCGCTTGCTAGTCACATTCGAAAGGGCTTGTGCCGAGCTGGGTGTCCCTCTGGCGAGAGAAAAACTGTGGGCCCGGTTCAAACCATCACCTTTTGGGGTTAGAGATTGATTCAGTTCTCGGCCAAGTTCGAGTTCCCCAAGCTAAAGTTACGGCAGTTGCCGTGCAAATTCAGCAAGCGCTAAGTAGGCGTAAGATTTCACTTGTGTGTATACAGTCTATTGTTGGCTCTCTCAATTTTTGTGCAAAGCTGTTGCCCAGGGCGTGCATTCCTGCGGCGTCTTATCGCTCTGACCCAAGGGCTTTCTCGTCCTCATCACAAGGTACGCATTTCCAAAGGTGCCAGACTAGACTTACTCGCATGGCTTGAGTTTTTGACCAATTTCAATGGTGTGGCTGTTTTTTCAAGCGTGTGGCAATCAAACGAAGCGCTGGACTTGTTTACCGATGCAGCCGGTAGTATTGGCTTTGGGGCGTATTTCCATGGCAAATGGGTTCAGGGTCTTTGGCCGGAATATTTTTTGAACAACCCTCCATCTATTGCCTTTTTGGAGTTTTTCCCACTATTAGTCGCATTGTACTGTTGGGCTCCCATGTTGGCTGGTAAAAGAGTAATGTTTCATTCTGACAATTCTGCAGTGGTGCACATTATGAACCAAAAGTCTTCTCATTGCCCTCAGATTATGTGCCTAGTGCGTCCATTCGTTGTGCATTGTTTGAAGTTTAATATTTTAATCAAGGCTGTTCACGTGCCTGGCAAATTGAGCGTTATAGCAGATGCTTTATCACGCTTTCAGATGCGCAGGTTCGAGAAGCGGCTCCTCAGGCGGATCCAGTCATGACACCACTTCCTGTTCTTCCTCAGCTTTGGTAAAATTTGAGATGGCCCGCTTGCTAAATGCAGCCATGGCGCACAACACACATAAGACATATGCGGCAGGGTGGAAAGCATTTTGCCAGTTTCGGCAGCGACAGCATCTAGGGTGGTCGCCGGCATCAGTGGCCGAGGTTCGCCATTTTATTGCATGGCTTTCATTACGTGGTTTGTCTCCATCCACGATTGCCACTTATGTGTCAGGGGTTGGTTATTTTCACAAAGTTCAAGGGGAAATGGATCCCACTAAAGATTTTTGGTTGGGAAACTCATGGAAGGTGCGCGGCGTGTATCCCCTACCCAAGACAACCGTGTTCCGATTTCTCTGCCAATGTTAGCGCAATTGTTGGCCGCGCTGCCACAGGTTTGCTCCTCTACATTTGAGACAGTTATGTTTAGAGCCGTTTTCTTATGCGCTTTCTTTGGCTTTATGCGCGTTGGTGAATTTACAGTTCATAGTGCACAGCAATCTTCGGGCTCAATATTAGCCCTATCAGACGTACAAATTCTTCATGCTAACACTCCTGAAGTCTCGGCTCAAATTGGTTTTCGCCACACAAAAAACAATCAATCAGGACCACCTCAATACATTCGTTTGGTAAAATCGGGTGACAAGTCAGTTTGCCCAGTTCAGGCTTTACTTGACTTCATGGCTATTCGCCCCTTTCTGGCTGGTCCTTTGTTTTGTCATTTCGATGGGCGTCCTTTAACTCGGTACCAATTTACCAGTGTGTTGAAAAAGGCGGTAGAGTTTGCAGGGTTAACAGGGTATTGTATTCGCGGACATTCATTCCGTATTGGTGCAGCATCCACGGCGTCAGAATTGGGCCGTTCGGAAGGCGATATTAGGCAAATGGGCCGGTGGCGTTCTGCCGCGTGTTTAAGTTACATTCGTCCCACTCCAACGTGTGGACTTTCTGAGTGAAGCTTCCATTCAATGTCACAGTATTTTGGTTATTCACATAATAGGTTCTGTTTGGATCATTGGGGACTCTATTGTTCGTCGGGCAGAGTGTCCGCTGGGATTAGCAGTGAGAGTTTTGTGGAAAGGAAAAGGCGGTGCTGGAATTTCCCACTTCCGGGATTTGCTGTCCGACATGTGCAGAAGGAGCCCTCCTCCGGCTCTGCTGATCCTGCATTTGGGCACTAATGATATTGTAGCTGTGGATGAGTTTGCCTTGCGTATGCAGATTTCTGTTTTACTACATGATTTTGTTTCCCTTATGCCGCAGACTATGCTGGTTTGGTCGGATGTTCTGCCGCGTATATTCTATGTAGGCACGCGCTCTCAGTCAGCAATTGAGCGGAAGCGGCGCACGGTTAATCGTTGGGCCAAGTCCCAATGCACGGCGCTTAATGCGTACTGCTTACACCATCCACAATTTGTGTGGTCAGAAACCTCACTATTCCATTATGATGGGGTGCACTTGTCCCGAATGGGTAACAAGATGTTTGTTGAAAATATGCGCCGCTGCATTATGTTTTGCTTACGCTTATGATCATTTCAGGCAAGCGCAATGGTTATTTCATGTTTTTGGGGCTATCTTCCCTCTGTGGGCGCGCTTGGCGCGTGTGGCAAGTTTTAACGGTACGGATAGCACATTTTTGGCGCTTTTGGGGTCATTAAGCCAGTTGTTTAATGTTTATATACTAATTGTATTTTGTGATTTGTTTAGTTGCCATAGCGCTCCAGAGTTTCATGAGGCTATGATTCCGACCACAGGTCACAGTGGTGGAAGCGCAACTATACTTTGAATAATATGTTAAGAAGACAAGTTAATGTATTTACCGTTTAGCATTGGTTTGACGGTTGGTTGTGTCCGGTTTGCCAAAAGTTCGGTATCCGGAATAATTGAATAAAAACAGTCTTCAAAGGCTGTGGCATAAATTCATACAAGTCAGAATGTTTATTCTCTGTTTTCATTATGGAGTCTGAGTATAATTCATAAATAACTTAACAGTGTTTAGATCATGTGGTATTGTTTAACTGGTCTTAAATCGCTGATGCTGGTTGGAGCTGTTTAAGACCTGCTTTTCAGCATTCAGAAAAAAAAATTGATACAATAATTGTGAAATTGCGTGGCGAGGCATTTCTATTTCAATGATCATTATTTTATAATGATTTTTGGCATTATTAAAAAAATATTAGTCATTTATGATAATAGGAATCAAAGAGTTATTGTTTGATCTTAAACGGTTGTTTAAAACTGGGCAGGTTCTTGACCTCTACCTGTGTTTTGTGGCCGTTTAAAGGGGGACTGTCATCATTACCCACCCCTGGTTTTCACCCTTGTAATTTTCGTTGGTTGTATAAAAAAAACTCTGTCACTGTGTAATTTGTCCCTTAATCTTTTTTTAGTACCGGTTCTGTATATTTTTTTACTTTTATCTATTTTTCAAACATATCTCTATGAGTTTTTATTGTAAGATGCACACTGGAAAACAAATTTCATGTTTTTTTAACGTGACGTTTATAATAAATTGAATTGAAATTGAATTGAATTAAATCATGATCATAGCAGGCCCGTGGCTGTACATGGAGATATTTACGCCACAAAGACATAACTCATTTCTTAATCGATACTGGGGGTATTTGTTCGTAACAAATTCAGTTCTCGTTAATCACGGTTACTGCACTGGCGTGCACTAGACCGTGCACTAGACCGTCACATACAATACAATAATGATGACTCCAATTGTATTGTGATGGCCCAGCGGTAACTAAGTAAGGCCTGCTATGATCATGATGACAGCCCCCCTATATGACCTTGTCATCACTCTTTCATTCCCTCATTATGAATTAAGAGATTTATGAAGATAAAATCAAAATGTATAGTATAGGGAACTTATCATGACTGGTGTTTGTTTTAAAATCATAGAGTAATACAACAGCATCACAAGCAACAGGTCAAGTCAGCAGAGGAAAGACATACAGCCAGGTAAGAAAATAAATCAGGTCTTTATTTAAACAAAGGCCCTGTACACTATTGGTAAGATCAAAAAACACAATGTTCACAGATTCACACATAACTTACATGATTCAAAGTAAGTAATGATAGAAAGGGTTCCTTAAAATATTTCTGCCTAAAATGCTATCGTTTCTGAGAAATGAGTAAAACAATAGTTTTTATCACGCACGACAATTTAAAAAAACAGAAAACACATAAGGTCTCTTTTCACTATTTTCTCGTGACCTCGATGACCAATTAAGCTCAAACTTTCACAGGTTTGTTTGTTCATGCATATGTTGAATCACAAAAAAAGTGGACACTGATTTTGAGCTGTTACCAAAAGTGTACAAGACCTTTAAACAAGGGTAAGAGTCAAATTTTAGGAGGTACCATGCAATGATGGTATTTCCACCTTTTGATAAAACAAGGATTGTGTTTGAAACAGTATTACCTCGGCCCAAAGGGGTTCAGTTCAAATAGCAGGATTTCTTTATAGCTAAATTGAAAATAACAACTCCTTTAACACCAGGCGGACATAAACAAGTCTGAAATAATATAAAAGTCAAACATTTCTCATTCCCGTTCAAATATAGAGTCATAGATTGGTAGATACTCCCAAAATTAATGACCATACAAACTTACTTGGTGAGAAGGCCTGCTGTTGATAGTATAAACTATTTCGAGACAGGATTCCCTTCAAAGTAGTATGGTTTGGATATTTTTCACCCAAATCATTTGAATCTGAGAAACGATTCATGCATGAATCGTTTCTTAGATTTTTGAGGGTTGGTGTCCGTTCCTGAATGCTGTGGCCAGAGATGCGGGTGGTACCTGCTGTCACCTTGCTAATTGTAGATGGATTTGAGGTTCTTGTGAAAATACCCTGACAGTTTTTTGCCGTTTTCTCAGCAAGTAGACACTGCACTCAGCTGAAACTTGTACATGTGCCTTTATTGTATCTTTCTCTATAAATCAGCATTACAAAAAATCAGAATGACAAAAACCATTCTACATGTATGACCCTACCTTTTACTATCTGAGAGTGTCACCGAACAAATGAGCATCCTCTAAACAATTAATTACGGAGCAACAGAGACCATGGCTATTGTAACTCTTCAAATGTTGGTGCACATTGGAAGAGATAGCCACGGCCTCTGTTGCTCCAGTATTCAATTGTTTGGTGGATGCTCATTTGTTCAGTGACACTCTCACATAGTATACTATCAAGTACGATGCAGTCATTTTGCTAGTTCGGGATCGCTGATCTCTCCTCCACAAGCATTAGAGTTAGCTTATAAACAACACTTATAACCAACCACTAACAACGCCATTACCGACGCCACGAACTGACACACACCTACCATACTACTAAAAAGTAGCAACCGAATTGTTTAATCATTTAAAAAAAACCATTTTGGTTTTCTACACAATGTGTCAGTTCGTGGCAGATTATCTGCCAAAATTATAACAGATAGTATCCCTGAGTGAGGCTTCATACAACATTAAACTCTAAATAGCATGAAATTTTATAGGAACACATCAAAAAACAGACATTGTACTACTTGTAGTCACATTCTTTTCCCGAGTTTTGAACCATTGAGTACATGCATATTCTGGGTCGCCACACAAATCCAAACACAGTACAGCAAATTTTATTCTCAATGAAAAATAATGAATGACTTCGCCTTAGGAAAAGACGTGTGTCCCCCCCCCCCCTCATTTTTTGATGGTACTTAACTTTCGGTGCAGTCAAATTACAAGGACTTGTGGTATATTATTATAGTTAACGTACTAAAAAAGCATAAAAACTTACTTGCTAACAAGCAACAGAGAGCTGTTGATAATATAAAACATTGTGAGAAACGACTCCCTCTTAAGTGACATAGTTTTTGAGAAAGAGGTAATTTCTCACTAAAATAATAAAAACTTCTTGCAAGAAGTTTTTATTCCTAACTGAAAGCACACAAATTTGTACAACAAGGGTGTTTTTTCTTTCATCATTTTCTTGCAACTTCGATGACCAACTGAGCCCAAATTTTCACAGGCTTGTTATTTTATGCATAAGTTGGGATACACCAAGTGAGAACACTGGTCTTTGACAATACCAAATGTGTATGATGCCTTTAATTGTGCAATGATCTTTGGTACATCCCCCATACACTGATAACAATCTCCAACATCTTCCCTTGATTATGCAATACCTTGATTGTGCAATAAGGGTCTCCCCTGATGCTCTAAAACAGTGAAAACATATGAAGGAGTTTTTCCATGACTCCAATTTTCGATTGAGCTTAAAACTTTCACAAATTTGTTATTTCATGTATATGTTGGGTCACAGAAAGTGTTATTACTGGTCTTTGACAATGTTGTCTGCATGCTTTACTAAAAAAACAATCCTTTTCTTTGGCCCTTTACAGGAAAAGTATATCACTGGTTTCTAAGTTAAAGCTCCAATCCTATCAGTCAAGGCAGATATCAGAGATCATTTCCTATCCATGTTCTGTAAGTACTAAATCATTCTTTATTTTTCATTTCCACTCTACAATTCATATTTGTGTTTATAATTATTATCACTGCAGATGATGATTTATTGCATTTTAATTGTTTGGATAAGAAAAAATGAGTTGACAATTTCTCATAAGATTCCCTGAAACTATCAGGCACATTAAACCATCTCATTAAAGAAGTTAAAGTTAATTATGTTTTGATATTCTATTAATCCTTATAGCATCCCTTTTTAATTGGTTCACTTTTGCTCCTTGCAACTCACTTCCTTGCTAGGTTAAGTTTAAATTTAATTACTTTTTATCATTCTTCTTATTCTTTATTTGTTCACTTATCCATTGAGGTGGTTGAGATATATTTAAATATGTTACTCACAAGACGTAGATCACTTACATAAAATCCTTTGCGCTTGTGTTTCATCAAACTCTGGGGACTACTTCTTGGAATACTGACATGCGGTTTTGTAAATGCTGGGATGCCATAGACCCACCTAAGATTCAATAGACCGTGCAAGTCTCGCACATATTCAATCATTTTTGGTCCCACTTTGGTCCCACGTACATTGCTTTAACGCGTGAAAGAAACAAACTCATGCACTGTAATGGGTCCCAATGTTCCAATACGCACGATACGCACGAGACAGTCTATAGCATTGTATAATTTATGTGGTTTGTCTTTGAAACACTATTAAGATCCAGTAATTGGTATTTAAACTGGAGGTCGTTGGTTCAAATCCCGCTCTAGTCAATTTTTCTTTGTTAAACCCAAAACTATTTAAAATTCAGTCTCCCTGGTGGTTTATAACTTGATAGCTGTAGAATTTGTCAGAAACCTCCAGGGACATAGCTGAGTGTAGAATCAGTATAAATTGCATATCCATAACAGGCATAGCTACATCACACAACCCTGTGTAGATATAATATCGATACTTTGCTGCGTGCGAGTAAGGTTGTGTACAACGTGTAGATATAATATCGATACTTTGCTGCGTGTGAGTAAGGTTGTGTACAACTAATCGCTATGTGATCTGTGTACTATCATCAGCCTGCACAGAAAACCACTCTCTGTAGATGGTTTTTTGCAAAGGCTGCTATTTTAGTAGGGACACACCCTAGCTCATTCATATGTATTTGTCTTTTTGGACAGGCCTGTAAAGCTGCATTGAGTGTAGCAGTGCCCAGAAACATCAGTGATCTTGACTGGACTCTAGAGTTGACATGAATATTTAATAAGGTAGGGAACAACTTTATTTTTTGAATAAAGAGTATAATGTTATTTCTCAATTTATGGAGTTTATGTTCCTTTGCTAGGAACCTTTACTCTTTGGCAACTGATTTCAAGAAGTTTTAGGATTTATTTGATTTTACATTGATTTAATGTTTCTATTTTCTTAACTTTGTTTTACCGATATATAGTTTGATGTTTGCTTATCATCAGTCTTTTGTGTTTTCTTATTTAGACTTACCATATGCTATTTGTAAACATTCATACTCCAAGGTCATGAATATTTTTGTTTTACTAGAAAATAAAATTAGAAATATTAAATTATTACAGGGTGGTTTGAGAGGGCCATGAAGGGGGGGGGGGCACACACCAAGTTATCTCCTCATAAAATAATAATCAACAAATATACAAGTTGTTGTTGTACTTAAAAAATACTGAATACAAACAACCTCTGGCTACCTAACCCATTCATCTACGTACATAATAGGAGTGCTATATGCAACAACAAGTGTTTTACAGTCTCCCGATCACGTCACCTGAAGTCGACCAATCAAGCCACCTCATTGTACAGTCACTTACTGTATTGCATTGCTGAGCTCTGGCGTGTTTGTCGCTCAAGTGAATTACTGTATTTTCAAGTAAGTACCGTTAAATTCTGACTTTCTGAGAGTGGCTTTGAAGTGGCCGTTCATTGTATAGTTGTATCTAAGTATGGATATAACTCCGTGATCTTTTAAGTGAGGCAATTGACACCTGCACAGTGTACGTCAATTTGGTAAAAGTGCTGGTTGTTACTGCTGGTTGGTGGGCAAGTTGGTGTTGGATGCATTATCATGGAATAAGGAAAGTGGAGTACTATGATCAAGGAATTATGTACTGATATTCATAAAGCTAATTGTCCGATAAATCTCAGGTCATAACCCTTACACATGGGTGTCTATGGCCTGCAAATTTCAGTTGATTGATTGATTGATTGATTTATTGATTTATTGATTATTATGATATATGTATATAAAAAATTATTTTGATTTTTTTTTTTTTTTTTTTTTTGGGGGGGGGGCGGTGGGGGGTATAATTATTATTTATTTGTTTGTTTGTTTGTTTGTTTGTTTGTTTTAATTCATAAATAACTTAACAGTTTTTTGATCGTGTGGTAGTGTTTAACTGGCCTTAATCTCTGATGCTGGTTGGAGCTGTTTTAGACCTGCTTTTCAGCGTTCATAAAAAAAAATTGATACAATAAATGTGAAATGGCGAGGCGAGGCATTTCTATTTCAATGATCATTATTTTATAATGATTTTTGGCATTATTAAAAAAATATAAGTCATTTATGATAATAGGAATCAAAGAGTTATTGTTTGATCTTAAACGGTTGTTTAAAACTGGGCAGGCTCTTGACCTCTACCTGTGTTTTGTGGCCGTTTAAAAGGGGACTGTCATCATTACCCACCCCCACCCCCCTTTGATGGTTTTATTTGTTGGTTTTCACCCTTGTAATTTTCATTGGTTGTAAAAAAAACTCTGTCACTGTGTAATTTGTCCATTAATCTTTTTTTTGTACCGGTTCTGTATATTTTTTTACTTATTATCTATTTTACAAACATATCTCTATGAGTTTTTATTGTAAGATGCACACTGGAAAACAAATTTCATGTTTTTTTAACGTGACGTTTATAATAAATTGAATTGAAATTGAATTTAATTAAATCATGATCATAGCAGGCCCGTGGCTGTACATGGAGTTATTTACGCCACAAAGACATTACTCAATTCTTAATCGATACTGGGGGTATTTGTTCGTAACAAATTCAGTTCTCGTTAATCACGGTTACTGCACTGGCGTGCACTAGACCGTGCACTAGACCGTCACATACAATACAATAATGATGACTCCAATTGTATTGTGATGGCCCAGCAGTAACTAAGTAAGGCCTGCTATGATCATGATGACAGCCCCCCTATATGACCTTGTCATCACTCTTTCATTCCCTCATTATGAATTAAGAGATTTATGAAGATAAAATCAAAATGTATAGTATAGGGAACTTATCATGACTGGTGTTTTTTTTAATCATAGAGTAATACAACAGCATCACAAGCAACAGGTCAAGTCAGCAGAGGAAAGACATACAGCCAGGTAAGAAAATAAATCAGGCCTTTATTTAAACAAAGGCCCTGTACACTATTGGTAAGATCGAAAAAAACAATGTTCACAGATTCACACATAACTTTCACGATTTAAAGTAAGTAATGATAGAAAGGGTTCCTTAAAATATTTCTGCCTAAAATGCTATTGCCTGTATGTAGTTTTCTTGCATCAATGATGAAATACAAAAACATAATCATAACAAAAATGAAAAAACCCTGTTTGTTTACTTGTTTTTCATCACGTAAAAATTGGTCCACAAACGTCCTCACGCGGTCAAAAATACGGCAAATTAAGCTCAAACTTTTACAGGTTTGTTTGTTCATGCATATGTTGAATCACAAAAAAAGTGGACACTGATTTTGAGCTGTTACCAAAAGTGTACAAGACCTTTAAACAAGGGTAAGAGTCAAATTTTAGGAGGTACCATGCAATGATGGTATTTCCACCTTTTTATAACACAAGGATTTCTTTGAAACAGTATTACCTCAGCACCAAAGGGGTTCAGTTATAATAGCAGGATTTCTTTATAGCTAAATTGAAAATAACAACTCCTTTTATACCAGGTGGACATAAACAAGTCTGAAATAATATAAAAGTCAAACATTTCTCATTCCCGTTCAAATATAGAGTCATAGATTGGTAGATACTCCCAAAGTTAATGACCATACAAACTTACTTGGTGAGAAGGCCTGCAGCTGTTGATAGTATAAACTATTTTGAGAAAGGATTACCTATGAAGTAGTATGGTTTGGATGTTTTTTCACCCAAATCACTTGAATCTTAGGCAGTCCCAGTACATACAAAATCAATAAAGATTCTGAGGATCCTAAATATCAACCATTCTATAAAAAAATAATAATACTATTAATAACAATAATATTTCCCTTTATTGTGCAATCATGATCTGTGGTACAATCCCTATCCATTGATAGCTCTCTCCAACATACATCCCATTTATGCACTATAAGGTCACATACAAATGAAATTGTTGATAGTCCCCACTCGACCCTTTTTTTTTAATCATAATAAAAACGGTCTATTCAATGATCTTTTCAGTAAAATCCATAGGTTGGAAGAAGATGTTTGAAGAAAGTTATTCATGTTGGCAAAAACAAGAACAATTCTTCAAATATTTACTTAGGCTACACTGCGTTTTAGTTTATTGAAAATGTTTACAGAAAATGTCATCTAGGAGTTAAATTGGTTTAACAAAACAATTAAAAACATCAAAATCACACAAACCCTC
Source organism: Plazaster borealis (assembly GCA_021014325.1). Classification (NCBI taxonomy): domain Eukaryota; kingdom Metazoa; phylum Echinodermata; class Asteroidea; order Forcipulatida; family Labidiasteridae; genus Plazaster; species Plazaster borealis. The sequence continues at coordinate 13,283,671 of CM037468.1, read as the reverse complement.
TGTTTTATAGTGATCCCTCCCCCACTCCCCACCAAAAAAGGACAATCAAAAAAACAAAAAATTTATGTGGCCTAATGTAAGGAATTGTTTTACAATACTATGTAGGGTAGTCCAGTTTGCACTGCCAAAACTAGGCCATTATTTCCCTTGATTGTGCAATATGGTGTGTTTTACAACCCCCAAATCCACTGATGTTGCAATCTTGATTTTGCGTGGTGGCGCAATCAATCAACTATTTCATCTATACCCTTTTTTCACTAACCAATCACAAGGTCAGAAAAAACAGACAGGATAATGATTGTGATGATTTCTTTATTCTTTTATTTCATATTTTGCCCTGCCAAAAAAAAACATTTAAAAAAAATTAAAAACGCCCTGCCTCCCTCCCCCACTTCCCACCAAAAAAGGACAATCAACAATTCTTTGTTTTATGTGGCCTAATGTAAGGAATTGTTTTAATACAATCAGGGGCGTCAATCCATCTTGAAATGTGGGGGGGGGGACATCAGGATCATTTACGGCGTGGGGTCCAGGGGCCCGCTCAAGGGCCCCTGGTGGGGGTTGGCGGGGGTTCAGGGGGCGGAGCCCCCTGAAGCTGTTGGGCTTTAGCATGTTTGAACGACCTAGAAGCCCTAACGGCATGGGTTTAGGGCAACGGCGCACCCAAGGGGGGGGGTGGCTCGGGGGGCTTGAGCACCCCCCCCCAAGAGGGTCCCAAAAAAAAAAATGGGGGGGAGAGAGGAAAGAAAGGAGTGGGAAGGGGGAGGGAGAAAAGTCGTAGTGTGTGTGTGCAATGTGTAGTTATTGGTTTTTTTTATTTCCGGTGGCAGGATTTTTATTTCATTCTATGCCATTCGCAATTTTTTTCTTTCTGCCAAAATTACTCTTTTATATGAGAGATTCGATAATGCGAGGTGCGAGATGTAAGATGACAGATATTGAACACCATACTTTTATGATATCTATCTCACTTTTTAGATTTGCCACAAAAACATATTAAGCATTTGAAACCACTGGGTCACTTTGTCCAGGATAAAATTTGTCTCACGTTGGTCTCAAGTCTTTCCGGCATTCAATGTTTTCCCCCCTTAAGGATTGCCTGTAGTACTACACTTGAATTTTAGAAACACCTGATAATAATTTTTTTAACCCACAAAGTTTTTAATGAATATGCATTAAACCGGATATCGACCAGATCCTAAACGAACGTCATCACACGTTGCTCCCTTTCCACATGTTTCTTCAAGTCGGCTATGTGCAGGGAATAAAAAGGCCTGCAATCCTACCCTTTCCAAATTCCACATCACATTTATTCCCAGGTTAAACTTTTAATTAACAGTAATCTGATATAAATTATAATTATCTAACAGTTAAACACCACTTTCGCAAAACGAAGGATTATCTGTAGGATCTGGATTTGCCGCCCACGTAATCATAGAATTTGCCGCCCAGTGATGAAAAATAGGTAGCACCGCCCACATGGACGTTCTTTTCCACAACGTAGGATTATTATTTAAAACAAAACTGTTGCCGACAATGTACAGCGTTCACAATATTCTGGGGACTCCATGCTGGCATTATCTGCCTGACCCAGTTGAGTGGCAATAAGTTCTAACAAGAGGGAGGCCGAACATCACTGAAAACTTGCAATCCAGATATGTCAGCACGAGATTGGCTCTCGCAAGCTAAGCTTGGCGTTTATTAGACTTTTCAAATAAAAATTAAAGATGTAGGCCGATATGATCAGAAGTGCTTAAAAAGTGTGTCTTTTTTTCAAATTTTAAGCATAAAGAGGCTTGATTTTTCACCCCCAAAACGCCACAAACCCAGAGCTTACGGGGGGTTCGCCCCCCTGGACCCCCACCAGGGGCCGTCAGGCCGGCCCCTGGACCCCACCCGTTAAATTTATTTGAGCCCCCCCTAAGACATAATCCTGGGTGCGCCGTTGGTTCAGGGGCCCGCCTACATGCTCCGAAACAGTTAGGATTCTAGATGTTCTGTGGTGCGATCTCATGCAGGATCTGACCAATTTAACCAATTATTTTTGTTTTTGCAAGATCATTATTTAATCATCATTTTCGAGTTGGGAGTCATTGAATCAGCCATCCTGAGTTATAAAATAAAAATGCAGTCTACAATTTATATTTATTCAGGGACAAAAAAGTGTTGGGTGAGGAGGATCCTTCCTCCATGGTGAGAAAAACGATATGATAGTGCAATTTTCAATATAATTAACCAAAAACAGAGAAATAGAAACACTTTTTAAGCACTTCTGATCCATTTCACTCTTCTAAATTTACTGGAAAATGTTGCTGTAACATTAATGGTGGGGTCTAGGGGTGAAGCCCCGATGGGGGTCCAGGGGGCGAAGCCCCTGGCGGAAGCTCTGAGCTTTTGGCCTTTTGAGGGGTGAAAAATCAAGCCTCTGTTTGCCTAAAACAGAGAAATAGACACACTTTTTATAAGCACTTTTGATCCATATCAATCTTCTAATTTTACTCAAAGAAAATTGTAATACCACAAATCTCACGTTTGGATCTGGTCGCTGCATTATCTGGTTTCATGCATATTCACATATTCACTAGTGGGTAAGATCGTTTTTTCAAATTCAAGCTAACTGTCGTATTATCCCGGACAAATTGGCACATCAGGTTTCGAATGTAACGTTACTGTTGCAAATCTAAACAATTACAAGTGACCCCCCCCCCACCCTGTATCCGCCGATGAAAAGAAAAAGAAAGGATGTTGATTAAAATTTGATGAATATTTCTTGTAGGGCCTATGCCATATTTCAAAGATATAAAATGTATCAAATTTTAAGGACAACTGCTTAAGCTTAAAACAATGGGCCGATTTATAGAATATCTAAGTTATACAGGATGTTTCTACTTTAAAATACTCTATCAGAACAAATACAAATCTTTTACCCACAAACTGTTAAGCAAAATTTAGAAAAAAAATTAATGAGTTGTGATCCTGGCATGTGTTTGGAATAATATTGCTGTTATTGTTGTTAATTATTCGACCTCAACAACACAAGAACAACAAATACAACACAAGGCAATAAAAGGAAAAAAAACACAAAAAAACAGACAAAAACATAGCACCAAAAAAATAATAAATAAATAAACAATCAAACAAACAAACAAACAAACAAACAAACAAGCGTCTTGCTGAAAATATCAATCCGGTCTTGTTGTAAGAGACACGATGTGAGTCCTCATGTAAGTGGTTACAAAAATTACAAATCTCTAACCTCATGTTAAAGTGGTGTAATTGCCATTCTATTCGATACACTTCCAGTGCAAAATTTGTCAACATTCTAAACATCCTATGACATCATTCAGGAGAAAAATGGGTCTGTACATTTTTGTTCGGGGATGTTTTGATTTATTTCTGACTTTCGATGATATTCAATCAAAACAGCCTTGAATTTGAACTTTGGACTGATGAAAAAATTCTTCCTTAGAATGTAAAGCCCCATTAGTTGATGAAATCCAGTGACGTCATGTTTCAAATTTTGCTTGGAAAAAGTCACGAATAAACAAAAACATCCCTGTACACAAATGTACAGACCCATTTTTTTCCTGAATGATGTCATAGGATGTTTTGAATGTTGACAAATTTTGCACTAGAAGCGTATCAAATAGAATGGCAATTACACCACTTTAACATAAGGTCAGAGACTTGTAAAAAATTTTTTTACCACTTACATGAGGACTCTATCTATTGGAAAATGAGTACATCACAAAATTGAATTTGACATTAAAGCACCTCTTTAAGCCATATTTTAAATAAACGGAGGGTAGACTCTGCTGGAGAGTCACAACTTGATGTGTGATCAACAGTTTTTGAAGCACTGTTGATCATTTAAGTTAGACCTAGTGAGTCAGCTGTAACAACTTTGGAAATTTGTGGCCTACAACCGCATGACGCGACGTCAACAGATATTTTTTAAAATACCACACTACCATTGATACTTCTACTACCAATTGCCGAGCACTTGCATCCCAGTAGCTTGGGTTCTTACTTTCCAAGGGGACTTACATCATTGGTTTTCAGAAGAGTAAATTTATGCCCATTCTCTAGTTTTCAATATGCCCGATCTGACTACCGTTGTAAAAATTTCAGGTGGACACAATTGAGAGAAAATAAAAAATATTTTATGGTTTGTCAGAGATTTAGTGTATGTTATATAGTTCATGTATTTGGTCTATTTCAATTGTGGCTAATGAAATAAGCAGTGGTGATTTTGGGGTCTTCAAATGCTCTTTTCTAAACAGACAGAAATATTTCTCTTGTACTGGTATGAACTTTACAATAAATGACTTTTCCGATTGAAACTAATGAAACAATTTTTTTGTAATTATACTTTGTCTTTAAAGACACTCAATTAATAAATCCTTATTTTAACTTTCAGCTCCGACACAGAGAACATCACATCCAAAGAGTCATAGCAGAGTCACTCGCCTCAGTTAAGGCACGGTTCCCATCATGATGCTGTACTTCATACTGTTTCCATGTCTACTTGTACTGAATCTACAGTTACTTGCTGCAGCTACATGTACACTTCATTCACCGGAATACAAGTTTTCATATAGCGATGAGCTGACCAAAATTACATGTACTTGTACTGGTAAGAATGTGTCAGAGCATGACTTCCTGAACTGGAAAACAAATGTGGACACCATTGCTGTCTTCCATGAACGGAATGAAACAGTTGTCAGTTCCACTCTACTAATTACACCCAATCTACAACACGGATTGGATCAGCTAATATTGAAGTTGCATTGCGCAGCCTTTAACGCAACCAGTCTTCAGTCGGTCCTCACAACACTTATAGTTTGCCCCTCTGAGCAATTGCAATGCAATCTGCTCCAATCATCACCAACAGCATTGTATAACATTTCTTGTAGGTACTGCAAGTCAAAGTGCGGAACTGCATTACGGTGTGAGGTTGGCAACAAACTTCTTCTAAACCCTCAACAAGTAGCAAACAATAGTGCTGAGGAGTCAACGGTCATGTACATGTACAGTGATGTAGATTTGAAAGAAGAACCTGTAAAGTGTTACCTTCACCATCCAAAAATGGATGAAGTCCATCGCACTGAGATATTACTGACACCTGTCGTTAAGAGTAAGACAACCAAAAAAACAGTATTGTCAAGCCTACTACTGACAACTCCATATCCATCCATGAACTCAAACAGCAAAGAATCTGGCAGTGGAAAGTTCATAATAATTGGAGTTGTTTGTCTTGTCATTGGGATTATAATTGTGGTTGGTCCTTTTATTTTATGTATGAAGAAAAATGCAAAATTTCGTACATGGTTCATCGAAAGGTGGGGAATGCCAGAGACATCAGGCCAAACACCGGGTTCAGGGCCTTCTGATGAAGCCTTGATGGAGACGTCCCAGTTGAATGGAACGGCTTAGTAGCATTTTGCCCCGCACCCAGCATACCCCATGCTTGCTGCGTAGACCGAGTACTCCATGTACTGTTACATAACCTGTATGTGTGTACTTGAGCTTGTATAGACCTGTACGATGTACTTATACATGCACATTGTATGCACATACAGTACAATGTGTGGCTATTCGTCTTTGCGCTTTGATCCTTTTTTTTTATTCAAGGCTGAGCTTATTACGCTAAGGTCACTAACAAATGTATTCTCATTGGTTCTTGGTTGACCTACTAACTCCTTCCAGCAACATAAATCACAGCCTGTAGCATACTGTAACGCTCCAGTATTTCTGAAAAGCCCACCGAACGCTCGCGTCACAGTACACTGTACACATGGTCATGTTGAAAACACAAGTGGATAAGTAAAGCACACTTGTGGAGGTCAAAGCTATGAGCCAACGTAAAATAAACTGCCCCCATCTTGCATAAAAAGAACTGTTGGAAATCCAACGGGAAAATAAAGAAACACATTTAAGCTTTCGAATATAGAAGAATCAAAGCTGTCTTCATGATAGAATCCGTGCCTAGACAGTGTGCTTCGCCTCATGAAATGAAACCGTCCATATTTCACCTCCTGCTTATATTCTACTATTTTGTACCCATATGCATCCAATATTTGGGGTTTTTTACCTAGTTTTTATACAGCACTTTATCTATGGGCATTTCAAAGCACTTATAATTAGTATTTTTAAGACAGATTTTTGAAGTTTTTGTTTTATGGTACCCATTTAACTTCAAGTAGAACCTTAAAAGGATTTAACAGGGTGCTGCAGTGCATTCAATAGCCTCTGCCAGAAACACCGAGGCAAACCTCTTTTTTTTTTCTTTTTTTTTATATTCTGTACTAGATTCAGTATGTTTATTTCAATGTTGTCATTAAAGTAGAAAGATTACATGTCATTTTACCATTACAGAAAAAATTCAAGAAACATTAAGAAATCATGATGAATAAAGTTTAAGTTTAAAGGCACTGAACACATTTGGAAATTGTCAAAGACCAGTGTTCTCACTTGGTGTATCCCAACATATGCATAAAATAACACGCCTGTGAAAATTTGGGCTCAATTGGTCATCGAAGTTGCAAGAAAATTATGAAAGAAAAAACACCCTTGTTGTACAAATTTGTGTGCTTTCAGATAGGAATAAAAACTTCTTGCAAGAAGTTTTAATTATTTTAGTGAGAAATTACATGTACCTCTTTCTCAAAAACTACGTAACTTCAGAGGGAGTCGTTTCCTACAATGTTTTATACTATCAACAGCTCTCCGTTGCTTGTTACCAAGTAAGTTTTTATGCTAATATTTGTTTTGAGTCATTACCAAACGTGTACGATACCTTTAAGGTACAGCAAGACAACATTCAGGTTTGGGTGAAGCACTGCTTTTGAACCCTAACCTATTGACAGACAAACTGAGACAAGACAAACGACTGTCATGACAAACAAACAAAAATATACAAGTCAAGTTACATGAACTTTAGCAAAATATAAATTTAAACACATCAGTATGAAACTTAGATGAGCAAGCATTGAACAGGTGTTTTTTGTAGATTTTTGATAAATATAGGGAGAGAACGTGACATTTTTATGGGGTCTTTTAGAGCATTCTAGAAAGTAACGCAACATTGAACAAGGCTATTTTTATACAATGATGTTCTATTTTTTAGGTATTTGGGGTTTTAGATGAATGAATGTTTGACGTTTGCAGAAAGTCAAAGTAAAAACACAGTCGCAATGCATTGCTCATGTATATGGGTTTTGAGGCATTGCATGGTGAGGTTTCATTGAGTGTCATTTATATCATTTACGACAATGGATGTTTTTGGTGTTAAAGTTGCACTTGTTAAACATACGCTCACCATTTTCATTTTCACTTAAGTAGTTAGGAATACAAAATACTGGTAAATGATCACTTATGTCGGTTATTAAGACACCAGAAGTATGATTAAGTAGGTCATTAGTTAATATGTTATCAATTAATGTAGCACTACCATACTGTGATTGTAGTTGGCATAATTATATTGCATTTGTATTGTTTTTCTATACCACATGTTCTAGATTTATTCTCTACTTAGGCTTACGTTTTAATTTTGGTTATTGTACATAATTTGAATGTTATTGTTTGTATTTTAGCACCATGAGCACTTTGTTGGATTTGTGCACTCTAGAAGTTTTCATTATTATTATTATTTATAGAAAGAATGACAAGACAAAATATCAACAAAGTTTTGAACAGCATTGTCCATATCACAGCACAATAAGTTGATATTGAAATCACCCATAATAATAAAGCACTGGATGGTCTATTCTTCCCAGGATATCACTTATGACCAGTAAAGTTGATATATGAAGAACTTGGTGGTCGGTAAACAACTCCAACATTAATATTGGTGGAATGATTATTAATGAGCTCAATATAGCAAGTTTCAATTTCGGTATTGTTGATGCATAAATATCTTAGCAATAAGTGTAACTTGGTTCTTTCGCAGGCATATACACAACACACACGGGACCTACGGCATCCCATTAAATGTACAAAGCAATAAAGGTTAAAGGTATTGTACACTTTTGGTAACAGCTCAAAATCAGTGTCCACATTTTGTGTGATTCAACATATGCGTGAAAAAACAAACCTGTGAAGGTTTGAGCTCAATTGGTCATCGAGGTCACGAGAAAATAGTGAAAAGAGACCTTATGTGTGTTCTGTTTTTTCAAACATCAAGTTTTTAACACGCGTGATAAAAACTATTGTTTTACTCATTTGTGTTTTTTGATCTTACCAATAGTGTACAGGGCCTTTAGGTATCTTGCTTAAGGACATAAGTGTCAAGACCGGGACTTAACCCACATTCTGCCCATGAGAAACACCAGAACTTGGATCCAGTGTGCTAGACTGCTCGGCCATGACACGCCGAATTGTGCTTAATTTGTTATGTGGATGTTATTGTGATTTGGATGGACTTATCGGTTTTCTGTTTTGATTTTCAGAGCCATAGTGAATGTCATTTTTTGTGTGTGTTTAAATCTTATAAGACTGTAAATACAGCGCCAGAATAAACCAAACATGTAAAAAACCAGAATGTCTGACTTTGTCGTCACTACCCTGCGTAACCCGACCAACTCGGTTACATGTACATCATCAAATCAACTGGGCCGAACTTCATCAAGGAGTGAAACACAAAATTGTACCTGTTCCAGCCTCACAGCAAAGACATTTTGTATTCCATCTCTTCATCAACCAATTTGAATAAGTACTTACATATCTGACGACGGCTTCTTTAGACGCAATTCTGCCAAACTGTTCTCTTGCCTTGTCTAGGTCGACACCATGGTTCTGTCTCCCACTCCCATAGTGTGCCTCATTCCTATACAAAATCAATTCCACAGAACATTGCTTTGATTCCTGTTCTTTTAAAATGTATGCATCCCTTTGAAACAGTTAGCAAAACTTAACTATCTGATCATGCAAAACCACACAACTGCCTGGTTTTGTATGGTGAAATAACTGCGAACAGATTACACTGAAGATCACTTTTACTCCAACATCATATTCTGTTAATAGATCCATACTGTACTCTCTCATGTTAATTAAGAGCACTACATACATATACATGGCCACCAAAGCAAGCAACTAATTAAGATAGCAGGTTGCACACAGCTCTATTAACTATTATTGTTGATGTCTGTAGTCATGGAGTTTGTTGTCTGTGTCTGCCCTCGTCTGACCTCAGCCATAGTTTTCAAAAAATGAATTCAGTCCTTGCTCTATAGTCTGACTTGTTCACACAAACCTGTTGGAATTATTGTATTAAATATAAGAGCACAGGTGATGTACATGTATATTTTCTAGATTTGCAATCACTCCCTCCCCACAAAGTTTGTTAGGGTCAAAAAGCAATGAACAAAAATTGTTATCAGTTAAAATTTCTGGCATGGTATTTAGTCCTTGGGAAAAAAGTAGGCACATTTTATTTAAAAGGGCAGACCTACATACACATATGGTGTAAACTTCAATAGACTTTTCAGGCTATTTTATCACAGCTAGTCTGATTTTTTCCGAGGGCATAAAATCGACAATTAGACTAAAGTAGGAAGAATATTATTCCCTGCTAATTACATGCTGAGTATCAGTCAACCCCAACTTGAACAAAAGCTCTAGTTCATAGGGACAATGTACAGGATTGGTAATTGTAAAACAAAATTGGTAAGAGAGTTCACTGATCATAACATTCATACCAGTTCATATTTTCAATTAAGATAGCAGGTTGCACACAGCTCTATTAACTATTATTGTTGATGTCTGTAGTCATGGAGTTTGTTGTCTGTGTCTGCCCTCGTCTGACCTCAGCCATAGTTTTCAAAAAATGAATTCAGTCCTTGCTCTATAGTCTGACTTGTTCACACAAACCTGTTGGAATTATTGTATTAAATATAAGAGCACAGGTGATGTACATGTATATTTTCTAGATTTGCAATCACTCCCTCCCCACAAAGACTATGTTAGGGTCAAAAAGCAATGAACAAAAATTGTTATCAGTTAAAATTTCTGGCATGGTATTTAGTCCTTGGGAAAAAAGTAGGCACATTTTATTTAAAAGGGCAGACCTACATACACATATGGTGTAAACTTCAATAGACTTTTCAGGCTATTTTATCACAGCTAGTCTGATTTTTTCCGAGGGCATAAAATCGACAATTAGACTAAAGTAGGAAGAATATTATTCCCTGCTAATTACATGCTGAGTATCAGTCAACCCCAACTTGAACAAAAGCTCTAGTTCATAGGGACAATGTACAGGATTGGTAATTGTAAAACAAAATTGGTAAGAGAGTTCACTGATCATAACATTCATACCAGTTCATATTTTCATTACTCGAATCTCCAATTAAAAGCAGACCCAAGTTTGCCTATTATGACAAACTCCAGTCTGAATTCACTGGTTTGGGGAAGAGCATTTTTTAACAAAATCTTTCTTATCTGATCAAAAGTTAATGAGGCGTGAACAAGTGGTTTAGGGGCCACTGCCTGTAAGTTTATCCACAAAGGTTCTTGTATATAATGTGAAATAATTGGGAAACCGGCTAAAGGTTATTATGAAAATAACTTTGAATCATCAAAAACAACAAGTATATCTTGATAAAATTGACTAAGAAACAGTGGGCCTTTCTTCCTGCTCTTCAGCATTTCTGTTACTTGACACCAGATGTTGACGATGGATGAGGATCACTGGGGCCTTGGGGAAGGGACTTCTGGGGTGAATGTTTATTTACAACTACTTTACTGATAACAGCTGATAAGATTTGAAGTAAAACTGATAAGTAGAATTCAGAGATTTTGGCTAATGGGAAATTCATGTAATGTTCTCGGAAGAAAACAATAATTCCCAGTGCATTTTGTTAAAACATTTTTAGTATTTTCTTTGTTCAGTCAAGGTTTTATTGTGACAACGATATTCTCAAAAACAAATTATTCCGCCAGTTCCGAAAAATTAATTCCGTCCCTTGGCACAGACAATTTTTTGGAAACCCCGGCGATAAGTGGTTAAAGACAAGCTTATACTAACGTTTTGAGGAAGGAGGCATTAAGGCAAGCTGCTGATGAAAAGACTTCTTCTATGGAGCTCATGACTTGCTCAGACAGGCTCTCACCCAGTGGGGCTCCCTCTAAGGTGTCAATGAAGCTAGCATCTATTGTTGCTATATGCTTGTCAACGCAAATCTCACGATGGTCGACTGGTTTGATAAAGTCCTGGTGGGAGAGAGAGAGAAAGTTTAGAATGATTTCATTATAATAATACTGTTTAGTGAATATATTTGCTACAAAGAAACCAGCTTGTTATTTGGTTTTACCCATACACCAATGTGTGTAACACCACTGTATAGATGGATTGCGCATGACGTCAGTGTCTGCCATCTTTGATGACAAACAATGGAAAAGCGCACACGTGTACGCCCTGCACACGGCTCTCAGCCAATGATAGCATTTCATGCCTGCACGCTTCATCAACGATGAGGGCCAATGCAAGGGGTCTATACTCTGTACTTTCCTGAGTCTCGTGAAAAAAAATATTGGCATATAATTACTCACATGGGGTTCGAACCCCTGACCTATGCCATTGTAGTGCAGATGTCTTACCACTAGACCACCGAGATTTCCCGGTAGCTAGAGGCAGTTTGAATCCTTTATTTTAGCAGCGGGTAACGCAACAAATTTTTCTTTTTTCTCACAGGACTCGGGAAAGTACTGAGTATACAGTGCTTTACACACATCAGTGTATGGTAAACACAAATAATTTTCTTTATGCGCGATGAAATTTAACATCTATTAAATTGTTGCGGTACCCGCTGCTAAAATATAGGATTCAAACTGCCTCTATCTACAGGGCAATCTTGGTGGTCTAGTGGTAAGATATATGCACTAGAATGGCAAAGATTGCGGGTTTGAACCCCACCCGAGTGATTAGCCTGTGGGTTTTTCACAGGACTCGGGAAAGTACTGAGTATACAGTGCTTTTACACACATCGGTGTATGGATAAAGCCAAATAATATTTTGTACCCCTGATGCAAATTTAAAAAGCAGCTTGTGGACCAGAAACAATAACCATCACCTCAGTGGGTGTGTTTGGGTATCTTTCCTGAGTAGCCCCTGGTCTCCCCATGTCATTCAAAGTAGCTCATGCTGGTGGCTAATAACCAGGCCTGTGAGTGGACCCTTAAAAAAAGAGCTGAAACACTACATGATGTATGAATGATCGTGGAACGTCAAGTGAGCGCGCGTCACGCATTTACCCTGGTCGAATTGGGGCACCCAATTGATCCAGTAACTAGGCTTATTTCACATTATTGTAGTTGTACATTACTGTTGCCAAGCATATATAAGGCAAAAAAAAAAAAAAAAACGGGAAAAAAAAAAAAAAAACGGAAACAAAAAATTGACAAAAAAAGAAAAAAGCGGATATCCGCTTTAAAGCGGAGATCCGCTTTAAAGCGGAGATTTCACAGGCCTGAATAACCCAAGTCAGCCATTGCTACCCCGCTCATGACGCAAGGGCTTATGTTTGGTCTGTCACATCGGCTTTCTCAGTCTTTCAAATGAACGTTTTTGTATTTCTGTGGAGGATTGGTACTGAAATTCACTATCAGTTAGCTTTCGTACATAATGGATTAGTAATGATTGTGAATCTTAAAATAAAAAAATAAAAAAATTCTACAAATCCTATAGGTGTACACTTTGTCTTTACCTTTTTTTAAAGGTGGGCGGGGCCGAATGAGGATGCCCCCCTCCAAGAGAAAAGATTATGCTGATTAAAGTTAATGACCAAACTAATAAAATGTGTTAATTATCTTCTACTGGTGATAATCCATTATCAAGGAGGTGGGGTTGTGCTGGTAGTAGAGACCAGTTCGAGTCAGAGTCCTACTCCTCTGGCTTCATTTAAATCAGCCCATACAAAAATAATGAAGTATTAACAAACGTACTTTTCAACACAACTGGGAATCAGGTTGGCTCAGTGGTTTCTTTTTCTGCCTTTCACCTCGGTTGACCCAATTTCGAATCCCACCTCAGACCGGAGCCTTGCATGTGGATTGGGTTTTTCAGTCCCTATCTGTTTGCGCGGGTTTTCCCCCATTTGGGGTTTTCCTCCCACATCTAAAACTGATGGTTTCTTCTTGTTTCCTATTTATCCAATTATTGGCACTAATTACGCCGTCAGTAATGAATAAATAAATTATAGGACTGTGCTGGGCCTCCGATTAAAACACAGCTGTTTAGGAGACACACACACACTAATCCCCTCTTGATTATGTTCATTACTAGGCCTCTACCAGTAGAAATGAATGCCTCGTAACTGGGAATTATAATTTTAATAGTCATATATGTGGATAACCTGCTATATACATTTTGTCACTTTAAAAAAAAAAGCTAGAACCTCGTACGAACTCAACAGATATACTCAGAATAGTAGCAGCATATGTCTCGAGTTGAAAGCTGTCTGGGTTTTTATCATTGTCTGCTATTTCACTTCTGCCTTTCTAACCAGTTCGAAGCTGGAATGAAAAACAAAACAAATTGTCTCCATCTCTGGAATTCTTAATTAGAGCTTTTATTGTCACCATGTGTACCATATCGTTCCTGTAGGGTGAACAATATTTCAAGTTCAATCCGCCGAACCTCAAACTTTGTCACAACAATATTGCAGAGTTGCTTAATAGAGCCCATTGTTCCAGACCAACGACCACCACATCAGGTAACATGTCAGATATCGACCCACTTCTAGCAGCTCCACACAAAGCAAACCCTACTGAAAGATATGATCGGAGTGTCATCGGGGAGGAGCCAGACCAGGCAAGGGCAAGTTCAGATACCCTGTCCCCTCTCCCACCTTCTGGGGAGAACGGTGAGCACAGTACCCACCAGGGCGACTTTGTGGTCTACAAGAGCAGATGGTTTATCCTTGCGGTCTTCTCATTGCTTGGGTGCTTCCAGTCGGCTGCTTGGAACACGTGGGGTCCAATTGCAACTACAGGTACTTAGGCAGGGCTTAACATTGGACTTAAAGGGAAGGTACACGTTTGGTAGTTACTCAAAACAAATATTAACTTAAAAACTGACTTGGTAATGAGCATTGGAGAGCTGTTGATAGTATAAAACATTGTGAGAAACGGCTCCCTCTGAAGTAGTGTAGATTTTGAGAAAGAGGTAATTTCTCACTAAAATATTAAAAAACTTCTAGCCAGAAGTCTTTTATTCCTATCTGAAAGCACACAAATTCGTTCAACAAAGGTGTTTTTTTCTTTCATCATTTTCTCGCAACTTCGATGACCAATTCAGCCCAAATTTTCACAGGCTTGTTATTTTATGCTTATGTTGGGATACACCAAGTGAGAAGACTGGTCTTTGACAATTACCAAACATGTTCAGTGCCTTTAAGACTCATCCTACAATTATTATAAGCTTACAAAAAAAAAAGGAAGATGATAAACTTAAAAGCAACTTTACAAAGTGAATATATCTACCTAGCCTACATTATAACCTAAATTAACTTTTTAACAGTGCTTTTGTGAATTAAACTTTAACCCATATCCGCCTAAGAGGTCACTGTACATAAACACTGTTCCTGCCTAAGCCCATGTAGCGCCTATTGCTGCATTACAATAAAAATTCATTTGTTACAGCCTTGCAAATACACATATCCCAACAAACTGTATACATTTGGAAAGAGCATCTTTCTTTTTAATATGATACATATTTTGCCATGATTTCCGTCTCATATCACAAGTAGTGAGAGTACAAAGAAAGACACTAACGACTTGTTCATCTACAGGTTTTCTTGGAGTTAGGCTCTAACAGCGTTTGTGTGTTCTACGGGAAATCCCATAGTTAGGCAGATATTGGTTAAGTTTAATTATTATGTTTATTTCTTGTTTCTTGGGAGAGACCAAGACAATAATTTGAGCATATCAATTTAAAGGGTCTGTATACGTTGGTAATGACTCTGAAAATTAATGGCAATAAAAACTTACTTGATAAGAAGTACAGCAGCTTTGGATAGTACAATGCATTTTGAGAAACTTTTCACTCCGAAGTACTGCGGTAATGGAAAAAAAATATCACTTTTTATCCCCCAAAGTGTGAATCTGAGAAGTGTTACTGACAGTAAAGTTTCTCAGGTTGTGTATTTCAATTGCAGATTATTCTTCCTGCGTCAAAAACGCTACCACCTTTTGAAATGAAATTTTCACAGGTTAGTTTTATGGTATATATCTACAACTATATAGGATTGAAACAAACAGTGGGTTCCAATTACCAAATGTATACAATCGCTTTATCCAAAGTAGATGGAGATACGGTAAAAGGCTTTCCATGTCATAAACTGTTTTTTGGTTTTTATTGGTTTTCCAGCAAAGGCAGTACTGAATTGGACAAATGGCGACATTTCTCTTTTGACCAATTGGGGCCCAATCACCTACGTCACAACAAGCTTCATCTGCTCTTACCTTCTTATTGTTAATGGTACCAACTCATCCAAAGACATCATGATTTAACCACTGCAGTGGTTTATTTGTGATATCATCATGGTGTCCCTAAAGGGACGTTACAAATCACAAACTAAATATGCACATCATTCACGACATCGCAAAAAGAACACTGTTTACTGTATATATACATCATACCGATGCGTTCTACATCTTCATGACCATGCGGTGTACATGCATAGTCTCCATTCAAGGAGTTACGCTGGGATAGTCTTTAATACAGCTGTCCACGCAAAACCTCAATAACATTCAAATGAGAGCATATTGTCGGCTAATAAAGACACACTTCCCAATCTCATATAATCTTCAAACTTCACACATAGTAAGATCTACACTAGTAAATGACACCCCTGTAGTGACATCATCATGATGACATCAGGTTTAGATTTACATTAATTCAAAGTTTTATATTTCAAAACATTATTATCTCCTGGCCTACATAAACGATTTAAACGTCATACAGTGTTTGAAAGGACAAAAGTTGCATTGACATGACCCCATTTGACCTTGTCCTCCGGGACATTACAAATCACAAAATATGCACATCAGTCACGACATCGTAAATACCACAAGCAGAATCAATTTGCGATTTGTGATGGCACTTCATGGGCACATAATATCATAGCATTTGATAAGCTTATCACATTGAGTAGCCTTATCTCAAGTCATTAATAATAATAATGGAGTTATAAAGTGCCTTTTGCAAGCTTCAAATCGCTTTACAGTATAAACAATATGTAAAATGAAAGAAAAATGCAAAAACGTTATTTAACAATTCAAGTGAAAAGGGCAAAAGTCATTTTCTTTTCGGACTAATTCAGATTTTATGTCATTATTTCTAAAGGTCTTCGCTTCTGTTTCTTGGTAACTGGGGTGATTGGTCTCCTTGGACACAGTATAAGATGCCTTCCAGTCGGAATAGAGAACATCAAGTGGTAACAGCTAGCCTAATCTATAGTCTGGGACTCATTTTGAAACCACTTTTTTTTTTGGGGGGGGGGGGCATGGGCTGGGTTTTAGGCTCCTGTCCTCCACCTACTCCTCCAAACCGAAAGCGCCTATGGGGTGCATTTGATTAGCTTACACGTGTAAATAAAACTTACACGAGAGCATTCGATTAGCCACCACATGATACTTGTGTCTGCCCGGTGTAGGCCACAACAGCCCCGGCTCGTGAGCGGGTCTCTGGTGGATGCCCGGGTGTAATGAAGTTTCAAGCTGCAGGCGAATCATACCAAGATGGGGGGGGGGGGGCAAGTTGAATTTGACGCGAGTACAAAATCTACAAATTAATACACAAATTTATCGTCTGAAACAATTATGGCAAATGGAAAGGAAATTTATGTATTTCCTGAAAAACAAACATTCGGTGAGTGTGTACAAATTATGAATAATATTAAATTGTTTCTTCACAAACATCAAATTTTTTCCAATTGAGCGGATGACGGAAATGACAGAGCTGTCTGTTTACACTTTTTTAAGTCGCACTGCTACGCAACAACCTTCGACCTTAATTTTCCCAGAGTGCCAAGTGAAAACACCGCAGCGTTCGATTAGCCTCATTTCGTGGCTACAACGAATGTACACACCCGGAAGCTAATTGGACGCACCCAGAGTTTCAAAATAACTGTCGGAGCCTAAGCCGGAGCCTAAGCCAAAGCCTAAGCCGGAGCCTAAGCCAAAGCCTAAGCCGGAGCCTAAGCCAGAGCCTAAGCCAGAGCCTAAGGCAGAGCCTAAGCCGGAGCACAAGCCCACGCCACGGTTTCAAAAAAGGACAGGACCTATGATTTATAAGCTAACATAGGAGTTATGTGCCAAGGTCCAATTCAATTTCAATTCCAGCTCCTGTATGTCTCCAGGGAAATCAGCCCTTTATTGAAACTGTCAGTGATGGCTCCAGCAGCCATTTTTATTTTGTGCATCATTGCAACAAACGGCAAAAAATGCTTTTAACTATAAAACTAAGGCTGTGTCCAAATTGATGGCTACGGCTGTGGCTAGGACTGGGCCCAATTTCATAGAGCTACTTCAGCACAAAAAGTAGCTAAGCACAACAAAATTATGCTTACCAGAATAAGGTTACCAGCCAAACTACCATGTCACTTGTACAATTTGTGACTGGTTTCCTGCTCATTTCTGCTTAGCAGAACATTGTTAAGCAACATTTTCTGCTTAAGCAGCTCTATGAAATTGGGCCCTGGATCGCTGAAAAGGCCAGAGCCAAGGCTGAAGTCGCTTGATTCAAATGTGGCATAAATCTAATATATTACTCCTGTTTTACTTATTTATTATTTATTTTTCATGAGGACTATGAATGTGGGGCATATTTTGTTGAATATGTCCTATCCAATACTGGCAGCAGCGAGCACTCAGGTATCTGCGGTCTGGTTCCCACCTCATCAGAGAACAACATCTACAGCCATAATAATATCATCTGGAGCCCTTGGTGTGTCTGCATCATTTCTGATAGGCCCACTTGTCGTTACCAGTTTACCGAAAAACGACAGGTAGGGTCTAATGATGAGTTAAAGTGTCTGTATACATCTGGTAATGACTCTGAAAATTAATGGCGATAAAAACTTACTTGGTAAGAAGTACACCAGCTTTGGGTAGTATAATGTATTTGAGAAACTTTTTACTTCAAAGTACTGCGGTTATGGAAAAAGATATCACTTTTTATCCCCAAAAAATTTGAATCTGAGAAGCGTTACTGCAGTAACGTTTCTCAAATTGTGTATTCAAATTGCAGATTATTCTTCCTTTGTGGACATAACAGCTCCAGATTTTCGGCAACATCAAAAAAACGCTACCACCTTTTGAAATGAAATTTTCACAGGTTAGTATTATGGTATATATTTACAACTATAATGATTGAGACAAACAGTGGGCTCCAATTACCAAACGTATACAATCCCTTTAAATTTAACTTTTGGTTGATGCTGATTATCATTTTATTTGTTGGACGTTTGTCTATTATTTTGCTATGTTGCATTGACTGTAGGTATAGAGGTGTTTCCTGTTTCTTCCTTTCTGTTACCGTTTATTTTACTCTTACCCGACAATCATGGAATAACATTACTCACGGCACGGCTCGTCCTTAACACTAGCCCGGCGTACATTGTCTTCTCAACTTGCCCTGTGGGCTACTGAAAAGTGTGCCCCATACAGATCTATTAAAAATGTTCATATTTGTTTTCTTCTTTTATAATGTGAAAAGTACAAACCAATGTCTTTTTTTTTCTTTTGAGTGTGTGAATGATCTGACCGATCCACCGGTTGCAATCTCTAACTAATGGTTAAAGTTATGAAATTACATGTTTAAAATCTTGGCTAATAAAAGTTCCAAGGGGGCAAGTACAAAAAGCAAAGTTTAGTAGCCCAGTGGGCTACTTTTCAAAAAGCTTAAGCACAAGGTCTGCACTGGTGCGATACTGACTTCAGGCAATGAAACAGTGTGAAAATATAAACTGGAAATAAACTTTTATAATCAGTTAGTATGCTTAGGCCTTTGCCTGCTCGTTAAAATAAATAGTATTATAATTGGTTTTACCCTTACACCGATGTGTGTAAAGCACTGTATACTCAGTACTTTCCCGAGTCCTGTGAAGAAAAAAACCCAGGCATATTACTCTGGTGGGATTCGAAACCACGACCTTTGCTATTCTAACAGATGTCTCACCAACTAGACCACCGAGATTTCCCGATAGCTAGAGGCAGTTCGAATCCTATATTTTACTAGTGCTACTGAATAAAATTTAACAGCATGTCCCACTTTATTTTTTTTATTTGAAAGCCATGTGGAACACTTGACTCCAGCGATGCGATCTCGCTATTTTGATGAAATAATGCACCTTATGTATTTAGGTATGTATTCTTGACAAAAAAAAATCTGAATTTGGTTTTGTCCGGCGATGCGGTTATTTTCCTTAGACAAGTTCTACCTGTACCTAAGTAAATGCGTTGTAGCCGAGTGGTCAAACACAATGGACTCAAGCTCTGGTGTTCTTGAGAGTAGAGCTCCGAGTCCCGGTCTTGACACTTGTTTCATTAAAGAGGAAGGGAATGACCAAATAAATTTTACTCATCTTCCAATACATATATAGTCCTCATGTGAGTGAGGAACAAATTTAAAGTCTCTAACCTTAGTGAAAATTGTGTGAATTGCCTTTGTATTTGATACCCTTCCAGTGCAAAATTTGTCAACATCCAAAACTCCGATGACATCATTCTGAGAAAAATGGGTCTCTACATTTTTGTATGGGGATGTTTTGAACAGTGTTTATGTTCTGTGACCAGTCAGGCGGGTGGGTTAATCAGCGTCACAAAAATCAGACCCTTAGTGGCCTATAGTTAACCTGTTTTTGTTCATGATTGTGTTGACAAAGTTTCCAGAGCTGACAAAATAGTCTCAGGCAGTATTCATCCTTTGTGTGACCATGGTGACCATGGTGTGACCAACAATGTGTTTATGAAATAACAAACCTTTGAAATTTTGAGCTGAATCCATTGTGAGTCAGGAGAAAATAGTGGAAAACCATGCACAATTTCAGCATGTAAACTCATTGTCCTTAATTTTGGTGGTAACAGCAAAAATCTTCGATTTTGTTTGTTTGTTTAGGTTTTCAGATAGTTTTCTTGAATATGACTTCATTTCAGAGGAAAATATTTCATAGAAGAAAATGGCTCTAGTATGAACTTCATAATCTATAAGCTTTCAGACTAAAATTAAACAATGATGTTTTATATTCTTACCAATCCTGTATTATACGTTAGAACAGGTTTGGGTCATTATAGAAAGTTCCATGTTTGTGTGGTGCTGTGGCCATCGTGATTGTGGCGGCCATGCTGTATTTTCCTGAGAGGCCTCAGACAGCTCCAAGCGTGTCTGCCACCATATCTCGAGAGAGTTTTAAAGACGGCGCCCTCACAATTATGAGGTTAGCCTCCTAGACAAGTCGCTTTCTATTCAAAATGCACAAAAGAAGACTAACTACGAGCAAGTAGTTTTGAAGCCGACTCGCAGTCGAGCCTGATACATTTTGTTCCTGCGTGTGCCTTAATAACAAATAATAATAGTTAGTTTTTATATAGCGCTTTTCACGCCCAAAGGGCGTCCCAAAGCGCTTCACATTATTACCCCTGGTCACTGGGCCTTAAATCATTCCTTAAACCATCTCAGCTCCCTGGGGAGTAGACAGCCTTGTGCAACAAATGCGCTACTCGGCTAAATCAATCACATGAACCATCTCTGCCCTCACAGGTACCCATTTACCCCTGGGTGGAGAGAAGCTTATGGTTAAGTGTCTTGCTCAAGGACACAAGTGTCACGACCGGGATTTGAACCCACACTCTGCTGATCAAACACCAGAGCTTGATTCGGGCGCTCTTAACCGCTCGGCCACGACACCCCATTGACTTATATTAAACTAATAAACAAAAACAATTTACAAAATAAATAAATTAAATTCACGACATTATCTGTAATGAATGAATATATAATTTTCGTTGGGTGTTTAAAACACTGTGTGACACTATCAGATTATACTTACACACTTACAATATCGTACTGTTTCCATCAGTACCTTATAGCAAGTAACAAATATTTTTTGGGTGAACACAATCCCTTTCAAATGGACTATACCATTAGATAAAAGCCTTCCAACTCAATAAAAATAATTCCAACTCATCAAGCCATCTGGAAGCCATCTGGCTAAGACACGATTGATTTCAGCCAGGAGTGGCTAATAGCCCCAGGCTAAAAGATCTATCCTACAAAGGGGATGTCATTGATGGAGTTCCAGAATCAACCCAATGTAATTTGACATTTTCCTTGTTATTTGGCTAGGTCTCAATAGGGAACCTGGAACTTAGAGTACACAACAGAGTACACAACACTGTTTACATTTGGTCTATTGACATAAGTCCAATGGCGTCATGAAAGGTTTAAAACCTGAGATTATATTGTCAACCATTAGACCTAAATTTGTATATTCTACTCATTGAGTACATGTGTTTCTACGCTTTTGTTGGCAGGAATGTGAATTTCTGGCTATCAGGGGCACCATTCACATTGACAACCGGAGTGTACAATGGTTGGCAGACGCAAATTGACTTGATATTTCACTCCACCCTGAATGTTGACCAGGTAAATGTGCTTGTATTTCATTAAGCAGTAAAATAAATGAACAAACATCAATCTAAACCTTATCTTTTTAAACCATTATTGTCATGAGAAATTATTATTATATATTTCTGGTAATGAAACCAAGGATGCCTTATAAGTGAACTTAATCACTGTAGCTCGCAAGCCCGAGGAAACCTGTAAACAAGGGTGCTTGCTACATGTATATGAACCAGAAAAACCAGAGTTAACCCCTACTCTTCCACGACAAGTGTTCTGGGTTCTTTTACATCACACTACTAATCCCAGTACACAGGACCTGTGTTTTGATGTCCCAACCGAAGGACAAGGCAATTATGGTTAAGTATCTTGCTCAAGGACACATATGCCACGACCGACCGGGACTCAAAATCACACTCTGCTGATCAGAAACACAAAAGCGTCAGTCTGGTTAACCGCCCTTCCACAATACGCCACAACTAAGTTTGCACTGGAACCTCCCTTCTCCTCAGTGATAGCTCCGCCCTCCCCTCCCACCACCATTTGTTTTTGTTTTAAAAAAACTCTGAAGACTGAAACAGCCCTAGAAAGTTAATTTTGAATTGTATTGTTTTTGTAGCGTGGATAAAAGTAAAATGTACTCCACACGATACATTTGATTTAATACTATTTGACTTTTTAATGCACTGCATGTTTGCTGATTATTAAAGTGGTTCACTTCCCAGCAAGCACCATGAGTTGAATTGCTGAGCAAAATTAGCCGGGCACCAGTCCAAAGTTGCATGTATTACATTACATTTTGGCTGGTAACCAAAGCAAGATTTTTCTGTGCGAAGCAACTTTTTGAGCTTAGGTTTAGATTGATGTTTGTTCATTTATAAACAGAATTCAGAAAGAAATGCTCCAGCCACGCAAAGACCTGAGAGCAATCCTGTCTGCTCAAAGTAGAGGGAGCTAGGTCTCGACAGCTCACATTAAAAACATGGTTTCCTCTTTATCTACAGAATCATGCTGGTATGATTGGATTTGTTACTCAACTGTCAATTGTAATAACAGGCTTGATACTTGGAAGGTAAAATACAGGAATGGTTTTCTTATTAAATTTGTTGGGGGTTTTTTGCCGGGGAAAGAGGGGGGGAGTTTAAATTCAATAATTCTCCGACCAACTTTAGGGTCCATTCAGAATAATCAATGTTTAAAATTGTTGATATTTTTTTGTTTTTTACATTTTGACAGACTATTTAATATACCCTATTCACTGAAAAACAGAGTGATGCCTGAAAAGAAGCAAAAGTTTTAAATCAATTTTCTCCCAGCGCAAACGTTTTCAATGTCTTTACCTGGCTTCCAACATACAACTTTGTAAACTGCTCACAAAAAGTTAGGAAACTTTTTTTAATCGAGTATATTTTTATTATTTATTACTCTCTTTGTATATGTTATATATCAATGCAAAGCTGAAGTGTTCCTCTTTAAAATGATACCACATTTGCAATGATTACATGTTGCTGAATTTGGCTACATGAATGACAATGAGGCAAAGTCACAAATCAAATGTGCCAAAATTACCGCTTGTTTGAATACAGTGTCAATTTGTTTGTTCACACAGTAACACAAAATTGCTAATTTTGGCACATTTGATTTGTGACTTTGTCTCATTCTCATTAATGTGGCCAAGTCCAGCAACATGTCATCATTGCACATTTGGTATCATTTTAAAGAAGAACACTTCAGCTTTCTATTGATATGCAACATAATACAAGAGGGTAATAAATAATAAAAATATACATGATTAAAGAAAGTTTCCTAACTTTTTGTGAGCAGTTTAGTTGAAACAGGGCCCCATTTCATAGAGCTGCTTAAGCACAAAAAGTAGCTAAGCACAGCAAAATTATGCTTACCAGAATAAGGTTACCAGCCAAACTACCATGTCACATGTACAGTTTCTGACTGGTATCCTGCTCATTGCTGCTAAGCAGAAAATTGTTGAGCAATATTTTCTGCTTAAGCAGCTCTATCAAATTGGGCCAAGAAGAGAACATTTTTGCCATCTCCCCATCAGGCACGGAGGTTGACTATAGACCTTTATCATGCTGCCACCATCTTGGTCATGTTCCCTGTATCCTTTAACATTAATGGATGCTAATATTCATTGTACAAACAGGAACCTGACTATTTTCTCTTCCAGCCTCGGTTTGATTACATCGAGTTGAATGGGAGGAAATCAAGATGGTCGCACTATGATAAAGGTCTATTGAAACAAGGCTGACTGATAACAATGGACAGCACAGACATATATAACAGACATGAGATACCATCTGGACGGAGCCGCTGGGCATTTTTCACCTTCAAAACTTTGGGGGGGGGGGTTTGGGGGGGTTTTTATTGTAAAATGAATTTTGATTTTCAGTTATCTCTTTTCACCCATCCACCCACAATTTCGAAAAAAATGTAGAAATTCTTTAACATTGGTTATTCTGAATGGCCCCTTAAAACTTCTCTTGCTCTAAGGTTTGTTGATATAATAGGGGGTCGGATGAAAGCTGCCCTGGTAGTGTCTCTCATTGTTACCAGCCTGAGCTGCACATGGTGTGTATTGTTAACAATGAAGTACATCCCATACACTGAAGGTAAGTCATACTTCATCATTTAAAAAAATAATGGTACCAACATGGCCAAGTGGTCAGAGCTGTATATTGAGAGAGTTGCGACAACTTGCGATCAGAAGCCATTTTCGGTCCAAAACACACATGCGCACACAGGGTGCCAGACCAGACTGCACATTGGGCTATGCTACATTTGGAACAAAAATGGCGTCCAGCAACCACGTGATCAAAGAAAACAGGTCCCTCCATGTCGCAACTGTCTTAATACACAGCTCTGCGAGCTGTCTACCGCATCGGAGTCAAGTACTGATGGCTTAATCATCGGAGTGAACAAGAGGAAAATATAGTGTTTAAGTATTTGAACATGGTGGGGGGGTACCCTCTGCCCACGCACAGAATCTCGGAACGCTCTGGCTAACCTCCCAATGAATGAACAATGGTGGCAGCCTGTCCATTCTTGTATGCCACATGACATTTGTACAGTTTCAAACGAAAGAACCTATAGACTCCCTGTGTGGAGAGTATGGAGATATTGGTTTTTTTTGACATTATGGGGAGTCCTGCCTGTGCGTGGAGAATTTGGATTGCATGTATACACATTACGTATTGTAATAATTGTGTACAAACCGCCTGCCCCATATTCCATGCGCAAGGAGAGTGAAAAGATCATGATAGCCATTGTGTTGGCCTACACCCATTACATTCCCGTTCTCCACGCACAGGTAGGACTCCCCATAATGTAAAAAAACCCAATATCTCCACACTCTCCATGCAGGGAGTCTATGTTCTTTCATTCAACAAATCTTTGTGCGGTGAAATGAAGCGTAGCACGGTAGGTGCATGCCTGTGCACCCTACACGCTGGAAAGTCCGGGTGGATATTTCTGTCAGCTGTCCGGCTGCCAGCAAAAATTGAGAGCGCTCTGAAGTTGTTCCGGTTGTAATAAACCGTCCGCCAAAAGTCAGTCAAGGAACATTTTGCCGATACACACGTCATCCGACGTGAAGTGGTTACCAATATTATCAAATCAAATGCATTTCTTTCATTTTCTGCAGTGAGTCTGTATCTATCTAATATTTTCCTTGGGGTAAGTCTGTGTGGATCGATACCGATCTTCAATGAGATGATGGTAGAAGGACTGTATCCCGTTGCCGAGAGTCAAATTACTGCGGTCCTTGTTGGCATTTGTAATGGAGCAACTATCATATTCCTGCTGCTATTCATGATCCCTAATATAGGTAAGGAGGCCTTAAAGGGTCCTTTTTAGGCATGATTCCTATTGATAAAAAAATACGGAGGCCTCACAATGCCCTTCTCATGTTTCAAAAAAGTTTTACCATTACTCCTGTTCCCTATAGGTACCACAGGCCTTAAAATTCACTCCCACCTTTCAAAATGCTTTGATAATCCTGATAACACAATCACATACTGTACATACATACAGGTAAGGAGGCCTAAAACGGCCATTCTCACATTCCAAAAATGCTTTGATATTCTTGATAACACATACAGGTAAGGAGGCCCTAAAAGGCCCTTCTCGCAGTTCAAAATACTTTTATATTCCTGCTGATGTATAATGCCTTATTCAGGTAAGGAGGCCCTAAATGGCCCTTCTCATATTTCAAAAAGCTTAGATATTCCTGCTGACAATTATACAAGTATAATGCCTTAATCAGGTAAGGAGGCCTTAAAAGGCCCTCACAAATTACAAAATGCTCATGCTTAAACTTAATGACTCTAAGACCGAGTTCTTTATTGCTGCATCCCCACACAACATGAACAGGCTATCTAACACCACCATACAGATCGGGTCAGCTGAAATTATTCCATCTCCAACCATCAAGAACCTTGGCGTCACTTTCGATTCATCCATGACCATGTCAGATCATGTCACATCGCTGTGCAAATCTGTTAACTTTCTTCTGTGGAACTTGGCAAGAATTTGCAGGTTTTTGGACCGTGACGCTTGTTCAAATGCAATGCGGGCTCTTGTACTTTCAAAGTTGGACTACGCTAATGCACTCCTTTCGGGATCTAAGCAAAAAGATGTGGCTCGTTTGCAGTGCCTACAAAACCGGGCGGCCCGCATTGTATTCCAGGTTCCACGTCGTCATTCCACATCTCCTCTGTTAGACTCTCTACACTGGCTCCCAATTGACAAACGAATCCAGTTTAAAACCCTTCTCTACATCTACAAAGCTCTGAATGATCTGTCACCGGTCTATCTGAAAGATTTCATTGCCACCCATTTACCATCAAGGGAAGGCCTATGATCGAACCGGGACATTACTCGTCTTTCAATCCCAAAGACTAACAAACGGCTAGGCGATGGATCGTTCAGTGTGTTCGGGCCAACTCTCTGGAACCAGTTACCACAGACCATAAGATCCTCACCAACAGTTAATGCTTTCAAACGCAATCTCAAAACATATTTATTCTAGTGTATTATAATTGCTATTGTTGTTTTTTGTTTGTGAGTGAAGCGCAATGATCATTTTTGGAATTGTGCTATAGAGGAGCCGTTATTATTATTATTATTATTATATTCCTGGTAGCACATGTATTAAGGATCGCCCTAAAGGGCCCTTCTCACAATTCAAAATACTTTTATATTCCTGGTGATAATGAATTATCCAAGGCCTTTCTTATCCACAAAAGAGTCTTGTTCGAATCCACAATAATGCATCCGAGTATCAGGGTGCCGAAACAATTTTAATTAACTTTTTTTTTTTTTTTTTTTTTTTTTTTTTTTTCATTTTATTTACTTTTTGTTGTGCATCTCAGAAACCACAACCTTCTGAAAATATTTTCAGGCATGATATTTGGCCCTTGGACAAAAGTAAGAAAACTTTACATTGGACTGACCCATACATGCACATGGCGGTCGCTAGCGACCACCAACAACACGATCAGTATGACATTGAAATACTGGTCTTAGAAAAAGAATATGGTCCCCATGTCTACCGCCCCCATTCGGTTGTTTAGAGCAATGTGTGGGCTTTATTTTGATGTGTCTTTCAATAGGTGGCGCTATTGAAAAAAAAACTGGAAAAACGTGGTTGAACTTTGAAAGACAAATTGTTGTGATCTTGCAAATATAAATAATCTGTGCATCAAAGGGTTAATAACAATTTCCCTGATATTTCTGAGGGCAAAACAAAAAAACGAAAATCAGATAAAAGTAGGAAGAATATCATGCCTGTATTTATTGGATTTTTTTCCCGGTAAAGAAACCACGGATGCCTCATAAGTGAACTTAATCACTGTAACTCGCAAGCCTGAGGAAACCTGAAAACAAGGATGCTTGCTATTTGAACCAGAAACACCGGGGTTAACCCCTGCTCTTCCACGATAAGTGTTCTTTTATGTGCACTACCAATCCTAGTACACAGGACCTACGGCATAATGTCCCATCCGAAGTACAAAGCAATTATAGTAAAGCATCTTGCTCAAGGATGCAAATGTCATCACCGGGACTCAAACCGGTATTTTATGCTGTTCCTCTTCAAGCAGATTTTTTTATATATTTTTCTTTCAGGTGTGATTTGGATGACTTGGTTTCTCCTTGGCTCGGTCATTGCATGTCTGCTTCTACTCCTACTGTACAAAGAACGCTACAACCGTATGGAAATTGACAACCTAAACTCACAACAGTGAGGTACACCCAATTCATAACGAAAATTAGTCTTAAAGGCACCGGACACGTTTGGTAATTGTCAAAGACCAGTATTCTCACTTGGTGTATCCCAACAAATGCATAAAATAACAAACCTGTGAAAATTTGGGCTGAATTGGTCATTGAAGTTGCAAGAAAATAATGAAAGAAAAAACACCCTTGTTGCACAAATTGTTGTGCTTTCAGATGCCTGAGAAAGGCTTCAGGCCTGAAGTCTTTCTCAGATTCAAATATTTTAGTGAGAAATTACTTCTTTCTCAAAAACTATGTTACTTCAGAGGGAGTTGTTTCTCACAATGTTTTACACTATCAACAGCTCTCTGTTGCTCGTTACCAAGCAAGTTTTTATGCTAATATACATTTTGAGTACTTACCAAACGTGTACAGTGCCTTTAAAGCATGCAGCCAACCAGGGTTTGCCCTTAACTTGTTCAGTGACTAGCCAGCAGGACCAGTTAGCTTGTCATTTTACTAGTCCGTCAGCTTTTTCAGTTGTTGTTTAAGGTATCGTACACGTTTGGTAATGACTCAAAACAAATATTAGCATAAAAACAAACTTGGTAACAAGCAACGGAGAGCTGTTGATAGTATAAAACATTGTAGGAAACGACTCCCTCTGAAGTAACGTAGCTTTTGAGAAAGAAGTTTTTATTCCTATCTGAAAGCACACAATTGTACAACAAGGGTGTTTTTTCTTTCATCATTTTCTTGCAACTTCGATGACCAATTGAGCCCAAATTTTCACAGGCTTGTTATTTTATGCATATGTTGGGATACACCAAGTGAGAACACTGGTCTTTGACAATTTCCAAACGTGTTCAGTGCCTTTAATATGTGTTTTTTAGTACTGAGCTAGCCAGCCAGACCACTTGAAAAGAAATTTGACTGGTCCTTAGGTGTTTTAACTGGCCTTCGGCCAGTGGAGCACTGTCAAGGGAGAATGCGGCCAACATTGGCAAGCCAAAGAGCAATCTGCACTTTATGTGACCCAACAAACATGAAATAACAAACCCAGGCCTGCTACATGTACTTCTTGGAGGCAACGGAGGCACTTGCCTCCGTTGCCCCTGGTCATTGCCTTCCTGCCTCTTGAAATGTTCCAATGGGAAGTTTACAATTTCCTCATTTATGGTGTGTCGTGGCCGAGCGGTCTAGTTCACCGAACCCAAGCTTTGGTGTTGTCAGCAGCAGAGTGTGGGTTCAAATCCCGGTCATGACACTTGTGCACTTGAGCAAGGCACTTAACCATAATTGCTTCGTAAAAAGTTGGGAAGGTAGTGCATTCTGCTCTACCAGCCAGGCTCCTAGTTGATGATACCCATGCCTACATCCTGATGGACTGTGAAGGGGTAACCCTGTTTCAGCCCCAGAGTAGGTGACAACGTGCCCCTGGTGGCAGTTGATTTGGGTCGATAGCCCAAATCAGTTGAGTGTAGCCCTCACATTGAGAAGTGGCCATCCGGCCATGTGATGTTAGGCGATATCTCATAAAAAAAATTAAAAATAAAAATAAGGGGGTCCTTTACAAATGCCGTGGTGCCCTTGCCCTTTCAAAAAAGAAGTATCAGGCCTGTAAACCTTTCACAAATTTTAGCTCAATCGGTCATCAGAGTCATGAGAAAATAGTTTTTTGTTTTTGTTTTTGTATGGGTTAGCTGGACTCAAAAGATCAAAACTAATTGTTTTGTTTTACTCATCTCTGAAATACTGTAGCATTTCATTCCAGAAAAAAAATATTTTTAAGGGAAGTTTTCCACCATGACCATCTTTATACCATTTGCTATAGGTTTTCCTTTGACCTCAGTGAGGGTGCTGTTTTAGCTTGTGATGTCATGTCTCAGAAGTATTAAAAACAAACAAAACAAATTTCAAATACACTAAGATGTCTCACAACATCTTCTATTTTAAAATATTATTAAGGAACAAAAAATTGACATGAAGTGTTTGTCCTATGGAGGAACTCAAAGCTGTTCCGGTTTTATTTCAGCAATAACAGTGACAGCGTCCAGCCACCAAGGTCACTCTGTTATTGGTTAATGAAAAAAATTGAAAAAAATCATCATCAGATTTTCTTATATTTCCTTTTGCCGATAGTTTTAGAATTGTTCTGTTCATGTCCATGTACTTTAGGCTGTTAAATTTTTGCATGGACCTAATCTAAGGTATTTATAAATTTACTATTTACTATTAAGATCCAGATCGAGGCAGACCACGATTTCTAACCCTAACCAATCCTGTAGCTACCTTTATCCTAACCCTAATTACACAAACTCTTAATGCAACTCTAACTGGGCAATTCCACACTAATGGGCCAAAAGATAACTTTGTAAGATAGGCATGTGAGAGCGAGACAAAAGTAACTATTTTGTTACAGTCTTTTTCTTTACATTTTAAATCTGTTTATGATTGTTCCTAGTAAAAAAAAAAAAAAAAACCTTGGTGACCTCTAGGAATTACAAGGTCATTTGAAATGTGTTACGTATGTAACAAAGACAGACATATGGCCTGGAAAGTAAAGACAGAATTTGAAAACAATTACAAAATATTGTGTTAGTAACTTTCCTGACTCTTAAAGATTGTAAGCAATGAAACTGAGATGTTGCTGTGGGTATTAAGGCAATAAAAATGGGAAATAAGTCACGTACGAACAATGGACAGACACTTTTGTGACAAAATTCTGTCCTTGTTTGTACGTAGACATTTGTTTTTAAAACTTAAATTTCTTAAATAGCCAGGGAAGAAAATTTCTTAATTTTGGCTGGTTGCTATCCCTAAGGGTCTGTAGAATTGGTATCTGGACAACATTGGGCAATACATTTATTTAAGTATAACTTCTATCAAATGATAACCAAAATGTCTGTCCTTGTTACGTACGTATAAATCTTGAAGACTTATCCTTCCAGTTTCTTAAATACTCGGTCATTTACCTTCTTTTTTTGATAACCACAATCCTCATGTGCTTCTGAATGTACACAGACAAAAATACATGACAACGTAGTTCATTTTGTTACTACTATCCAACATTCCCCTCCCGTGTCACACTTTTGTGCCCATTAGTGTGGAATTGCCCACCTGTAACTGTAGGCCTAACTCTAAATGATTTAAAATCTTAATTGTAACTTGTAAGTCTACATGCCTCACAATTCTGGAATTAATTTTAATGTTTTAGAATAAACTGTTAATAAAATCTGAGTTGTTATAGGAAAGATTTTTGTGAATATGATATTTAAAAAAATTATGTTTCTGAATGTAAGATCTTTGGTTTTATTTTTTGTTCCATGTGTTTTGGACACGGTTAAAAATACAATATAAATGATGTCACACAATGTTTCAGACCTACAAACACATCTAGAGTATCCCATTAAGTATATGACTGGAAAAAAATTGATGATCGAACATATACTTTTTGAGATACGGTAGTCTCAAGATTGGCTAGTTAAATATTCACGTCATTATAACCAAGTCAATTAATTCATGATGTTAAAGGCACTGGACACTATTGGTAATTACTCAAAATAATTGTTAGCATAAAAACTTAATTGGTAACGATCAATGGAGAGCTGTTGATAGTATAAAACATTGTGAGAAACGGCTCCCTCTGAAGTAACGTCGTTTTGAGAAAAAAGTAATTTCTCAGTAAAATATTTGAATTCATTTCGAGACCTCAAGCGTGAGGTCTCGAAATCAAGCATCTCAAAGCACACAACTTCGTGTGACAAGGGTGTTTTTTCTTCCATTATTATCTCGCAACTTCGATGACCAATTGAGTTCAAATTTTCACAGGTTTGTTATTTTGTGCATATGTTGAGATACACCAAGTGAGAACACTGGTCTTTGACAATTACCAAAGGTGTCCAGTGTCTTTAAGCTAATTACATAATGTGCATTTAATGATAACTTCATGACCTAAGCTTTGATATGATATAGGATCTCACTCTTTCATGTTTTGCTTAGTATGACTTTTAGAAGGTACAACATTTGTGTATAATAAATCCAGTGGGATTTTGGCAAAGGAAATAATTTTTCTTTATAAGACTAGAAATGTGGGTTGTTGCATTATAGGGGTTTCGGGTAAGAGCACCCACCTCAGGCTCTGATGCTGATCAGCAGAGTATGGGTTCAGGTCCTGGTCTTGACACTTGTGTCCTTGAGCAAGATACTTTAGCATAATTGCTTTATCCTTTAGATACATGTAGGACATTAAGTCATAGGTCCCATGTACTAGGATTGGAAGTGCACTTTAAAGAACCTAAAACACTTATTGTGGAAGAGTAGGGGTAACCCCAGTGTTTCTGGTTCGCATAGCAAGCACCCATGTTCACAGGTTTCCTCAGGCTTGCGAGCTACGATGATTAAGTTCACTTATAGCATCCTTAGTTTCGTTACCAGAAATTGTTAATAATATTAAAAATAAACGATTGAGAACTGTATGATGTCATGGTGACATAAACAGTATGCTGCCTAATTAATTAAGTTGTCATAGTCCCTATATGTGGTGTATCAATTGTCCCGGCGTGAAAATGTAAAGTCAAGTATGGAAATGGAACCTCTTGCTTGAGGGCGCTATAACACATCCAGACATCAACAAGCCTATTTTCCAGAAAGCTAAGACTTCATTGACAATTTCATACAGAGAAACCATATGACAATTCTTGATTGATTTTGTTGTGGACGCAATTAAATTTACACACTTTTATTTGACCTTCTGGTTTGGACCGGATAGAAGGGTCAAAATTGGGTCATGTGTCAGTATGAAATGTGACAGTTGTAAAGAACTGTAATGTTGCAAAGACTTCAAATTTATGTCTTGCGGTTCAAAAGAAATTACTTTAAAAATAATATCCTTTTGATTTGATCTACATAAGTTGATACCTGATGACATCATGATGATGTCATATGTTTCAATAAAAGAGTTACATTATAAGCTACAATTTGGTATATGACTTGTCCTGATGGGGCAATGTTAAAGGTAGGGTCAAATATCAGATACTAAACAAAACAAAATAAAGGTTACTTGGTGAGATGCACTGCAGCTGTTGATAGTATACAAATATTGACTGCTTCGAGTGCTATGGTTAAAACTACGACTCCCGAGGTGATCCCCGGAGCGTTCTATTTTCCCGAGGCGCAGTCGAGGGAAAATGGAACGGTCCGGGGATCACCGAGGGAGTCGGAATTTTAACCATAGCACGAGTAAAAGCAGTCAATATTTGTTTTATAACACCCCAACAGACTATCATCCTCATACACGTAACGTTCGTATGCGCAATTCAGATACACAGATGCACAACTGATTGGGTTCGAGGTGGGTAAAAAAGACGTCTGGGTACCGCGCGCGCCATGTAATAGTCTTTTGACTATTGCATGGCAAACGACTATCACACGGCCACCGGGTTTCTAGTAAAACTAAGACATATCATGTGACGCGCTCTAAACCAATGAAAAGACAGAATTTTTGTAAGGGGTGTTATAATATAAACTATTTTGAGCAAGGATTCCTCCGAAGTAATTCGGTTTGGATAATTATTCATCCAAAAACATTTGAATCTGAGAAATGATTCATGCGAGGGTTGGTATTCATTCGCAAATGCTGCAGCCAGAGATACAGATGGCACACACTGTCACTTCATTAAACATGGATGGACTCGATGTAAAAATACTGTGACAGTTTTTTGCTGTTTTGTCGGCAAGTAGACACTGTGTTCAGCTGAAACTTTCACATGTGACTTTTATTGTATGTTTCTTGATCATTTTGCCAATAAATCAACATTACGTTGACAAAAACCAATCTATAACCCTAAGTATGAGTTATCTTACATGTAAAAAGTAGTGGAAGTGGGCATTCTGGATGCCATTTAATGTACAGCGAATTCGGACATTCTAGGCGTGCCCAAATAGATGGCTTCAACAGTGGCTATAATTTGTCTGCACTCAGCAAAAAGTTGGTATTTGATTTGCGTACAAAGTGTGACATTTAACCTTTAGAGCTCATTCATTTCTGTATAAGAACCAGGTTGTGCCCAAATAGATGACTTCAACAGTAAAGCGCATCGATACGTTTATTGTAAAATGCGCTATATAAGAACTTGTTATTCAACAGTGGCTATAATTTGTCTGCACTCAGCAAAACGTTGGTATTTGATTTGCGTACAAAGTGTGACATTTAACCTTAAGAGCACATTCATTTCTGTATAAGAACCACCAGAGATGTCTAGCACCGTCAATTGTTGGAGACAAGCTTCCCAGTAAAAATATCTGGAAAATTTTGTCTTTATTAAGATAGGATGTTAACATGGGAATGTCAATTCAGTACAAGTACAGTCAAATCTTGTGGCCATTTGGGGCCACTATGGGCATAGGTACAATGCACTTGCAGCCGTAATATAACTAAAGGGCTAAGAAACTGCACAGCACAAAACAAGAGTTGTGCTTATCGCAGGAAAACATTTCCTTGTAGTTGAGGGAAAATTAACCCATAAACTTTTCTCAATTTAGAGTAAATACAAAATATATAAAAAATGATTTACCTCTGAACACGATGCAATCAGAAAGCACTGATCTCCACCACTAAAAATTGCTCTAACCCTCGGCCTCCCACTCTCCCCATGAGTGTCTTCTTCAACCCTTCCTCCTGCCTTCAACCGATCTTGAAAGCTTGCATCAACATCATTGTCCATCAAATCCTTCACATCCATCTCATCAGCACTGTCCTGCATCAAAGACTCCGCCCCCTCCTTTCCAGATTCACTTAAAAGTTTTCTGGGCTTCAAATCCTGGTCTGCCTTTGAACTAGACTCAATGTTTCTCTGCTGGTCTGACAAGACCTGTGTGTCTGTTACAGCTGAAAGTCTATCAGAAACTTCAGCGTTACAACTGTTCTGGACCTGCGTCCCCTCAGCCCAGGGGCCGGAGACTCTGATAGGGGTGCTTATGCTTCTCTTGAAGACTGGACGGTTGGTGGGTGTTTTATGGCTAAGCAAGCCAAAGGAGAGGATGCGAGTGTTCCTCGGGATGAAAGCCAAGGTGTGACATCTGGAATCAAAATTAAAGACGAATGAATACTACTTCATGCTCAATGCAAAGGGATCGTTTTAGCAAGCACATGCCTGGAGTTTCATCTTTGAGAGGGCAAGGCCATTTTTATTTTGCAAAGGGTAGTTCAATAAGAAAATCTTGAACTTTAGAAGGGCACCAAGGCCAAGACCAGGGCAACAGAGGCCATGGCCTCCGTGTAATTCCAGGTCTGTATGGTACTGATACTTCACAGAGGCAACAGAGGCAATTGCCTCCATGCCCCTGGTCATTGCCTTGGTGCCCTTTGCAGGCCTAATACTTCATGGAGGCAACAGAGGCAATTGCCTCAATGCCCCCTGGTCATTGCCTTGGTGCCCCTTGAAATGCTCCAGTATAAATTTGCATTTCTTTTATAGAGGCACCCTTTAACCAAAAAATAACTGCCTTGCCTTTTAAACAATAATGAAGCATCAGAGCACAGTTTCATAAAGCTCTTTACCAATAAGCAAATTTCTGTATTTTTTTGGCAGAAAAACATGCGTAAGTGTATTTCATAAACGAGCAAAGAGATTTGACAGTGCGCATTCACAATGGATTTGCATTGTTGCATAACTCATCTGTTTACAACAACCGCCAGCGACCTAGCATGCCTTTGCTTTCCTTACCGTTAGCAGTGTTTAGGAAATTCTGCTAATGGCCATTCCGTAAGCAGAAAACGTTTGCTTACGGGCTTTATGAAATTGTGCCCAGGTCCGTTAATTTTGCTTACGAGACCATAGCAGCCAATAGTAGCACGCCCATACCCCAAAGCAATCATGAACAGCCAACAAACTCGACCGTTTCCCATTCGGTATAACAAAAAGAGTACATAGTCAGCCTCGCTACCATGGCGAGGGCGCCTTGATACCTCTCATCACTAACCTCTGGAAAGGATCAACAGAAAAACAATGCTGATTGGCCAGCCAAAATTGACTGCTCTGCGCGCACGCTTGTTAAAAACTTTCCAGCACTTGCAGGGCACTTGTAGGGCACTTAGTATGCGCATGTCAAAAGGCAAGTATTTTTACGCAATCCACTTCAAATGAATCATGTTTTTACACTGTCACCCTAAACTGCATACAGTTAGACATATCATAAGATCAAAGAAGAATGAGAGGGGACCAGTTTCTCTATGACTTGATGCCTCTTTTGATGGCGCGCTCTGCATACGTCTCTAACACAAAATGGATCAACCATAGGACTAATTACAATATCCAATATATTTGGATACTTCAAAGACACACTTCTAGGGGGTTAGGATCAAGCAAGGCATCCTGGGGAAAAATGGCGCGGCGAGATCGTACATGACTGTGAACGAGGTTGAGTATATAGTACAAGTAGTGGCTCAGAGACCATTATGTCTGGCGTGGTAGAAAACACTTATTTTTATCCCTAGTTTTAAACCCCAACCCAACCCAACCCCTCTCCATGCCCTCTTCAAAAACTTACCTCCCACAGGCAATCTGAGACACTTCACTGCCCATCAGCTCAAACACTTTTCTTGGATTGATTTCATTGCTGGTTGAACTGTGGCCAAGTTGTCTACTCTCTGCAGCACCGAAGGTAAATACACCTCCATCCTGTGGAAAAGCAACCCAAAGAATTTTCAAAGTAGGAAACATGTATGGTAGGGTGTCATGGCCGAGCGGTTTAGAGCATCGAATTCAAGTCATCGAGGTGTGGGTTCGAGTCCTGTTCGAGACACTTGAGTAAGATGCTTTACTATAATTGCTTCTCTTCACCCAGGGGTATAAATGGGTACCTGCGAGGGTAGAGGTTGATATTGTGTTTGAAAAAGCCTTCGGAGCGCCACGGCAGCTCGGGGCTGAATACTCCCCAGGGAGATGAGAAAGATTAAAGGAATGTTATTGGCCCAATGACCAGGGCACTAATGTAAAGCGCATTGATACATTATTGTAAAATGCGCTATATAAGAACTAGTTATTATTATTATTATTATGGTGGGCTGTCATGACGAAGCAGTCTGATGCGCCGGAATCAATTTCTAGTGTTGTAAGAGTGTGGGTTCAGGCCCAGGTCATGACACTGGTATCCTTGAGCAAGACATTTAAACCATTTTTGACTCGGCCTTCAGATGGGACGTAATGTCGGAGGTCATGTGTGTTGCATAATGCAAATAAAAGAAACCGTACATTTATCTTCAAAGAGACCTGATTTGCGGTGGTTGGCAGCAGATTCTTGCTTTTTAAAGTGTCAAAATCAAAACGTAAATGAACTTGTACAATATTCCTTCGTTTCTACACAAACACTTGACCACTAAATTTGATAACATTTTTACAAGTCAGTTGTATGGAAGTTTTTATTGAGAGAGGATGAGAATAAATTTACTGTTCCAAAACCACGTTCCCTAAAGGTAGGGTCATAGATTGGTTTTTGTAGACGTAATCCTGATTTATTGGCAAATTATAAAGAAAGATACAGTAAAAGTCACATGTGAAAGTTTCAGTTGACAAAACAGTAAAGAACTGTCACAGTATTTTCAAAAGTAGTCAAATCCATCCACATTTAGCGAGGTGACAGCGTGTACCAACCGCGTCTCTGGCTGCATTCGAGAACGGATGCCAACCCTCAGAAATCTGAGAAACGATTAATGCATGAATCGTTTTCCAGACTCAAATGTTTTGGGATGAAAAAATTCCCATACCATTTTACTTTGAAGGGAATCCTTTCTCAAAATACTACCAAGTAAGTTTTATAGTAATCAAATTTTTGGAGTATTTACCAATCGATGACACTACCTTTAAAAGAAGTTTTGGGAAACAATTCATTTGTTAATATCATATGATGGGATCCATAAGAATCCTTTATCATAAGAATAACAATTATGGGAAGACCTCCATACCTACCGCAGTAAGCATTGCCGTGTGGTTCTCACCACATGCAATGAACATCACTCTCTGGGAACGTAGACTTTTCAATAATGTCGGCTGGTGTCGATCTGTTCCAAGTGAAAAGAAATAATTATTTATATAAGGGGCCATTCAGAATAATCAATGTTTAAACAATTTTGAAAAAAAATATTTGTTCGAAATTTTGGGAGGGTGGGTCAAAAGAAATAATTGAAAATTGGAATTCAGTGTACGGTACAATTGAAATAAGAGAACAAGAAAAAAGGGAAGAGAAATAATTGTCATATAAGGGGCCATTCAGAATAATTAATGTTTAACATTTTTGAAAAGACATTTTTTTGAATTTTGGGTGGGTGGGTCAAAAGAAGTAATTGAAAACTGAAAGTCATCTACGGTACAATTGAAATAAGAGAAAACAAAAAAAGGGAGAAAAATACCCAGCGGTCTCTTCCAGAT
The DNA here is from genome assembly GCA_021014325.1 of Plazaster borealis. NCBI lineage: Eukaryota > Metazoa > Echinodermata > Asteroidea > Forcipulatida > Labidiasteridae > Plazaster > Plazaster borealis. The sequence continues at coordinate 13,245,388 of CM037468.1, read as the reverse complement.
CATGTGTCAGGTCTGTGCTGTCTATTGTTATCGATCAGTCTTGTTTTCGATAGCCGACCATCGTGCCTGATGTAAAAAGGCAAAATTTCCTCAACTACAAAGTTGTATGCTGGAAACCAGGAAAGCCATAGAAAACTCCTGAGCTGGGAGAGCATTGATCTAAAATATCTGCTTCATTTGAGGCATAAATTTGTTCTTCAGTGTATATTAAATAGTCTGTCAATATCTAAAAAACAAAATATGGGGTGGGTTGGTGGGTCAAAACAAATTCCAAAAAAGATTGAAATCTTTAAACATTGGTTACTCTGAATGGCCCCTAATAATAATAATAATAGTTATATAGCGCACAATTCTGTCACACAGTGCACTCATGGCGCTCAACAATATGCAAAGACAAAAAGAAAAGACTCCTTAAATAATAACAAGAACTGAACAAAATATTCAAATTTGGATAAGAGTGTGAAAAAATAGGTTTTGAGTGATTGTTTGAAAGAACGGGCTGATGAGGCTTGACGGAGGGCAAGTGGAAGACTGTTCCAGAGAGTAGGGCCAGCATGGGAAAAACTGCAGTCACCCCAAGAGCGTTGGGATCTGGGAACTTGAAGAAGGGAGGAGTCATACGACCTTAGTCTGAGTGGAGGATTGTTTGCCTGTATTGAATTCTGCATATAGACTAGTGAGGAGCCAGGAGCCTTTTCCAAACCTCGGCTTCGGCTCTGGCTCCGGCTTGGGCACCATCATCAATTTTTGAGCAGTGTTTATTTTGTACAGAGTTTCCAACATCAAACGGAGCCTGTAGATGTAGACAGAGCCTAAGCCGAGGTTTGGAAAAAGCCCCATAATCTGCATGGTAGACCAGCAACAGAACTTTGAAGGTGATGTGTTTTGCAACATGCAGCCAGTAGAGGGATTCAAGAACAGGTGTTATTCATATCCAGAATAATTCAAATGAACAGAAACTTGGCGAGACAAAAAAAAGAATGAGATTCCCCTTAGAGAGCGTCACAAAAGTCAGAAAGGTAAGAAACGTTCTTATTGGATCGGTAAAGTATTCCAGTGCGTGCTCATGGACCGTTCCATTGGACCGCCATTCCATTGAACTGTTCAAAATACTAATGCGCATATTTAACCATGTAGGATTGCCCTGATGCCCCTCGTCATAGAGGTCGTCCCACCATGACCTTGAAATCTTCCATCGAGGCTGACACTGGTCTAAGCAGTCCATCTCTCTCTAACACTATGCTTGATAGAGACAGATTGGCACAACTCGTCAAGTCATCACAGTAGTGAATGAACAAATGAAACGAATAAAGGGTAATAATAATAATAGTAATAATAATAGTGGCTTTTTATATAGCGCACATATCCGTCACTCAGTGACGCTCAAGGCGCTTCAACATTCAGTATTTTCCTGCAAGGTATTGTTGAACTACGTTTCTGAAGTATGAGACCTACTCCTTTACATAGCACCATGTAATGGTTTACAGGGTGCTGTGGCGCAATATGCTGCCGATCAAACCAGGAACAACGAGGCGAGCCCCTTCTCTTTACGATAAGTGCACTGGGTTCTTTTACGTGCATTACACAACACACGGGACCAAAGGCTTTACGTCCCATCCGAAGGACGAAGCATGTGGTTAAGTGTCTTGCTTAAGGACACAAGTGTCACGACTGGGATTCGAACCCACACTCTGCTGATCAGAAACACCAGAGCTTGAGTTCGGTGTTCTTATCCGCTCGGCCACGACACGCCACAAAGAGATGAACCTTACCCTTGTTGTCACTAACACCTAGTTGTCCACAGTGGTTTCTACCCCAGCCGAATATTGTGCCCGAGATCGACACGACGAATGTGTGAGCCCCTCCACATGCTAACTGCCGGACTGGTAGACCGTGAAGAGATGTTAGTTCTGTCGGTTTGTGATGGAACAATGGATAGTTCTTCCCGAGACCAAGTTGGCCGTAAGTGTTGTCTCCCCATACAAAAAGTTTGCCTCCTGATGGTAAAGAGAAGAGGGTTGTAACATGAAGAGGTGGAATGACTGAGAAGGAAGTGTATGGGGACCTGAGAGGCAGGATTGGTTCTGACCAAGAACAGAAACGTTATTAATAATAATAATAATAATAAGACTTGTAATGCGAACATATCCACCCTGCTGGGTGTTCAAGGTTCAATCTGAAACTTTTCTCAACACAAAGTTACTAGTAATATATATTTCTGGTAATGAAACCAAGGATGCCTCTTAAGTGAACTTAATCACTGAATTCGCAAGCTTGAGGAAACCTGTAAACAAGGGTGCTTGCTATGTGACCAGAAACACCGGGGTTAACCCTTACTCTTTCCACGAAGTGTTCTGGGTTCTTTAAAGTGCACTACCAACCCTAGTACATGGGGCATACGGCTTAATTTCCCATCAGAAGGACAAAGCAATAATGGTACAGTATCTTGCTCAAGAACACAAGTGCCACGACCGGGACTCGAACCCACACTCTAATGATCAGAAACATCAGAGCGTGAGTCCGGTGCTCTTAACCGCTCAGCCACGACACGCAATAAATTCATACATATACTACTTCCTCTGGAGAAATATTTCAATCTGAAATTAAATACTGTCAAACTCGATAAAGTGTATTTGAACACCCCACAAACCACTGTTGCTTATAAGAGCGGCGACCAGGTTTTTAAGCGGCTGTCTAAAACCGGCAGAGTTTTGACCATTTGATAAAGGACCAAGCCGAAGGCACAACCACGACCCTGCAAGGTCTTAACCCCTTGACGCCGGTATTATCCTGCCTCAATGCCCGGCTTACACGCCTGACTGCACAGCAGCCTTTGTTTGCTCACAGCTGTACCGGCCGCAGACTGCATTCCAGGGCTTACCACATACACTGTCCACAGCATTCCAGACCCCGATTAGTGGTCATAGCCGCCTTCAGTCTTCAAGGGGTTAAATGGCTTTTGAAGACCAAGTCATGACTCTTTTATTCCATTAAAAAAACTATCAAGTTATGATAATAAACATGAAAATGGTAATACGTTTCTTACATAGCACCACAAAACCCTTGCACTTATTTTTATCCCTGGTCAATGAGCATACATTCTATGTATTCATCGGACTTTCCCATAAGAGTATGAAAACTAATTTTTAAACCTGTTCTGTACCTGGGTGAAGAGAAGCATATCATGGTCTTACATATAATTGTCTTCCCCCAAGGACACAAGCACAACAGCTGTTATGAGCAGGATTCAAAACCCACAAGTCTTACCTCTAGTTAATGCTATACAATGTTTTCCTCCACAGACTACTTGGACTACTTGATGCATCGCTAAACCTTTCAGTAATCTACGAGCAAGAACAGACAACAAAAGGGTGAAAGCCATTATGACTCATATATTTATTCTCAGTCTGCTACACTTCAACTCATGGACGCCCTGTTCCCATCTTCTGAGACCCTGACGTCAAATCGAGCTGGTGTCAGAGAGTGTGGTCGGTGCTGCACAAACCTTTCTCACCTAAAGGTAGGGTTATAGATTGTAACTACTCCAAAAATAAATGGCCATTAAAAACTTACTTGGTGAGAAGCACTGCAGCTGTTGAAAGTATAAACTATTTTGAGAAAGGCTTCCCTTCGAAGTGATGATTTGGATAATTTTCACCAAAAACATCTGAATCTAAGAAAGGATTCATATGAATCGTTTCTAGGGTTGGTGTCTATTCGTGGATGTTGCGAACACTGTCATCTCACTACACGTGGATGGATTCGACGTTCTTGTGAAAATACTGTGACAGTTTCTAAACAAGTAGACACTGTATTCAACTGAAACTTTCACATGTGACTTATATTGTATCTTTCTTTATTATGTTACCTATAAATCAGCATTACGTTGACAAAAGCCAAACTATGACCCTACCTTTAACACTGTGCAGGCATTTTCAAAACCTCAAAGTTCTTCGGCTGATTTTTTTCAGTGGACCACTTTTTAAAAAGACAGCCACTCCTCCACTGGGGAGGTTGCACTGCATTGTAAATCACCCCTATTAGTATTGGACCTTTATAAGGTGATCAGCACTAACCTAGGTCTTGTTTTGATATCTCTGGTTTCTGACCCCCATCCACACTGGCCACAGCTGTCCTCTCCCCAGCTCAGTATACTTCCGTTGTCAGCTGTTACCACGGTGAAGGTATCTCCACATACTACGTGTCTAATCACTGAAGTCTCCAAGGCTGTCACTTGGACTATGAAAAAACATCAAAATACTTGTTTAACATGAGTGATCAGTTTTAAAGGGATTGTATACGTTTGGTAATTGGAGCCCATTGTTTGTTTCAATCCTATTTAGTTGTAGATCATAAAACTAACCTGTGAAAATTTCATTTCAAAAGGTGGTAGTGTTTTTGAGATATTGCCAAAAATCTGGAGCGTTTATGTCCACGCAGGAAGAATAATCTGCAATTGGAATACACAATCTGAGAAACGTTACTATCAGTAACGCTTCTCAGATTCAAATTTTTGGGGATACAAAGTGATATCTTTTTTCCATAACTGCAGTGCTTCTAAGTGAAAAGTTTCTCAAAATGCATTACACTATTGAAAGCTGATGTACTACTTACCAAGTAAGTTTTTATGGACACAAGTGGACACAAGTGTCACGACCGGTACTCGAACCCACATTCTAATAGAGATCAAATATATCTCACTCAGGGATAGAAGAAGTCCTCAACCCCCCCCCCCATCTTCTGAGTAAAAGTTACAAGTTCCTGGTTCCCCAATCTACTCCAAGATATTAGATAAGTAGCAAGACAAGTTCTTTCAGAGCATTTCAGAGCAAGTTCTTATCAGAACCAAATCTACTCAGTTACCAAATAGTGTAACCGCAAACAGACATTCCACCATGCAATGCCTTATAGACCATGTAACCTTTGTTTACAAAAAGAGTGACCTTGTACATTCCAGGGCATTTACTGGCAGGCAAGATACTACACTGGTCATATATAGGAAGGAAATTTTACATTTTGTGTCATAATTTCCTCATCAAATCAAGAGTTATAAAAATAACAGCTGAACAAGTTGTGAGATGTGCCCCCTTCCATCATACCAAAAGTTTCAGATACAAATCAGATAGTGCAATCTCTATAAAAGTAAGATTGGATTTGCTCTGCCGTGTACAAATCGTGCCTGCAGGAAGTCCAGGCTCTGTGGCTCTTGTGATGTAACAGGTTACATGTTCTATAGACCTTATGCATTGACGTCATCCAGCCGCCATCTTAGAGGTCAAACAATGACGAAACAATGAAACGCACAGATTTGTACGCACAGCGCACAGGATTGGCCAATGAACAACCTCTTTAGGCGAGGTCGCACTACTGAAATGACATCATGTGCATAATGTACAAATTGTGCCTGCAAGAAGTCCAGGCTCTTTGGCTCTTTTGTAAAATGTGATGTCAAAAGTTACATGTTCTATAGACCTTGCATTGACATCATCCAGCAGCCATCTTAGAGCTAAAGCTTAAAGGCATCGTACACGTTTGGTTATTGTCAAAGACCAGTGTTCTCACTTGGTGTATCCCAACACATGCATAAAATAACAAGCCTGTGAAAATTTGGGCTCAATTGGTCATCGAAGTTGCACGAAAATGATGAAAGAAAAAACACCCTTGTTGTACAAATTTGTATGCTTTCAGTTAGGAATAAAAACTTCTTGCAAGAAGATTTTATTATTTTCGTGAGAAATTACCTCTTTCTCAAAAACTACGTTACTTCAGAGGGAGTCGTTTCCTACAATGTTTTATACTATCAACAGCTCTCCGTTGCTCGTTACCAAGTAAGTTTTTATGCTAATAGATATCTTGAGTAATTACCAAACGTGTACGATGCCTTTAAAAGCTTATAAGTTACAAGTAGGAGAATCAATCTAAACCAATGTACCTGGAGTTATCCCCGCTTTGTTGTGGCCCAACTGGCCTTGATCATTTGCCCCACATGTGTAGACCGTTCCGTCCCTCAGCAGAAACGCAGAATGCCGCAACCCACAGGCTACCTCATAGATATCACGGTGCCGAAAGAATGACACCTCCTGTGGCTCGGAGATAACATCCAACCGGTCACCTTGGTCAGTGTCCATCTCATCGGAGGCGTCCTGAGGACTCTCGTCTTTACCAAGCAACCCCGGCACAACCCCACCCCAACAGTAAGTAAACATCACGGAGCTGGGATGAAACTTTTAAGCTGTCATCAAGATAGTTTCTTCTTGTTGGCCGTCATAGAGTTACGATGCTCAAGTCTGTTGGTAAAAATACGTACACACTGATCGGATGCATGGTCAGACAAGTAAAATTTGTTCTACATTTGTTGTATGTGTTTACGCAGCCAATAGGAGGGCCTGCCTTCAATTCACTAGTGGAACAATAAATTAAGATAGAAGGAGTGGTACATTAACCACTTTCTGATGGTATTAACAAGTCTTTACTTTGCCTCTGTGCGGTATAACTTTTTTGGAATTTGTTTAAACTTCAAAAATAAATGTTTTCAAGAATATCATTGTCACAATGAAATCCTGACTAAACAAAGTAAAGACAACAAACAACCTCATGTGGCCCAGTGGTTTAGAGCATCGAATTCAAGTTCCGATGGTTAAGTCATCGGGGTACGGGTTCGAATCCCGGTCATGACTCTGGAATCCTTGAGCAAGATACTTATAATTGCTTCTCTTCACCCAGGGGTATAAATGGGTACCTGCGAGGGTAGAGGTTGATAATGTGTTTGAAAAGCCTTCGGAGCGCCACGGCAGCTCAGGGCTGTATACTCCCCAGGGAGCTGAGAAAGATTATAGGAATGTTATTGGCCCAATAACCAGGGCACTAATGTAAAGCGCATTGAGACGTTATTGTGAAATGCGCTATATAAGAACTATGTTATAAGAACTATGTTATTATCCAATGTCAAGTGTGTAAGCATGCATAAGTTATTTCTTGAACCTTTGTAACACCATTTTACGTGGATGTTGATGCCAAGAGAACAGCTGAATCCTGGGAAAATGGGTGAAATTGCACTTGTAACAATAACAGTCATTGCTTGCATACTAAACACTTGTGTTTTTCTTATATGTTCGATGAACTAATTAGTTAAGAATGAAGATAGTTTTACGCGTGTGTTTAGTCACTTAGTGTATACTTTACAAAAAAATATGAAGGCCGCGCACCTGCTTTCAGTGTCAGTGACTAGAGTGAGTATGAACTAGCCTAAATTAATATAGTGTCAATAAAGCGGAGGGAGTCCAGGTATTGGCACTGTTAATGGATAGATGGGGCTCCATGGTATGAACCAGCCTTAACCCTTTCAGCCCCAATGGCGAAAACAAGCTTCCTGCTGTGTGAGAATGTGTGCTTCACACTTGAGTGGTCAAACAACATGGGCCACAGCGGTTGTTTATGTCAAAAGAACTTGGGGCTGAAAGGGTTAATAAACAGTATTAATTTCTTTTAAAGGGATTGTATACGCTTGGTAATTGGAACCCACTGTTTGTTTCAATCCCATAAAACTAACCTGTGAAAATTTCACATCAAAAGGTTGTAGCGTTTTTGAGATATTGCTGAAAATCTTGAGCGGTTTGTCCCCGCAGGAAGAATAATCTGCCATTGGATTACACAGCGCTTCTCAGATTCAAATTTGTTGGGATAAAAACTGATATCTTTTTCCATAACTGCAGTAGCCCTACTTTGAAGTGAAAAGTTTCTCAACTGTATTAAACTATCCAAAGCTGCTGTGCTGTACTTTAACTTCTTACCAAGTAAATTTGTATTGCCATTAATTTTCCGAGTCATTACAGACCCTAAGGCTAAGCCACATGCTGCATGTGCTGTGTGTGCATGGATGCATGTAACCATAGAGAAAGGACAAACTCTGACAACCACAAGAACATAATCAACCATGGAGGTCTAACATACCAGTAGTTACTACACCTACTACTGTACTCTACTAGTGAGCCTGTACTTACTCTTCGTTAGCACTAGCAGGTTAGGATTATTAAACATGCTTAAAAAGCAATAAGAAAGAACTGGGTAACTGCTGGAGTGTGCGCCAGTGGCTTTTTTCTTTCATTCAAAATAAGCTACGAAACAAACAACAAGGAAAAGCCATGGATAAACGAATACAGACACGATTTCCTTTTGTATTATAAATGTGAACGTGGGGTTTTCCTACCATTCATTATTGACACAGACAGCACTCCATCATGTTTAGTTAATAATTACTGTGACTACATACACTGTGTGAATGGACGAGAGAGGGCGCTGCATTTTTTTGAGGGGAGATTGTGCGCGGACAACAGAAATTAATAATAATATTGCGCGGAAAACAGAAATAAAATAATAATAACAACTTTTAACCGCGTTATTACGGATGATTGTCTTTTCTATACAAATATTGACTGCTTCGAGTGCTATGGTTAACCTTGCTCTATGGTTAAAACTACGACGCCCGAAGTGATCCTCGGCGCGTTCTATTTTCCCGAGTCGGGGGGAGAGACCGCTCTCGGGACAGAAGTCAATATTTGTTTTATAGCACCCCATACATATATTGTGCCCTAGACGTCGAGGTACCAAGAAGCTGCTTTGCTATGTGCATAGTTCATTGGTTGGATAGTACATTGATTGCCATGGGATAGTACATCGGGTGATACGGGTATGTAAAAATAAGACATATCACGCGCTCTAAACCAATCAAAAGGCAGAATTTGTGTATTATAATAACGCATGGCAGCTTTTAGACACTGGTATTCATAGACTTGACCCAAGTCGAACTTTCGTCGAGTCTTTCGTCGTCTGATTAATCCACTGCATGCACTTTTTAACTCAGAATCGCAGCTTTATTTCACCACTTTGTTGTGCGCCCTCAATCGCCAGGAAAGTGCCAATCAACTGGATTCGAAAGTCCGACTTGATGAATCTGCCAGGAGGCACCCCCCTGCGTGATATGTAGTTATTCATTATGCATATGCAATAGTTTAAATAAGCAACACACGCGTCCGCTGCTGACCAATGAAATCAGTTCAATTTATGAGGACCCGCTAAAGTAGGTGTTCACAATAACTCCTCGGCGTTACATTGAGGTTAATATGTCTGTGATGTGAAGAGTCGAAATTGATAGATTTTATATGAATATAAGCCAGACTCTTTTAGATAGATTTCCCTTTGTTGACGAATTTCCGTTTTATGTTTAGGCCTATATATTTTTTCTGTGCAGGTGTAACAATGGACTGTTCTTACTGCACAATGAACCGTTAAACCACAAACATTACGTGATTTTAAACTTTGAATAAGTTAACAATTATGGGAAGAAAAATTATGAGCAAATATTCTTCAACAAGCTAAACTCTTGATAAATACATTCCCAAGTTTTGAAGAATTTCCGTTTATATTTTGATATTTTTAAGACATGTGAGGGTGTGACCATGGATAGTACGTATTAACTACGACGTTGCCCCGGTCTGCATGCTCTCAATCCCCTCGGACTCCCGACCATTCCGGTCCCGCTGCCAGTTCGTGGGGCGGCCACGAGATTCACACGGCGTCAATGCAAAACCGATCCGTTGAGCCCAAACGGTCGTCATTTTAACAACAATACCCAACTTAAATATTGATATACTGGCGGAAAGACAGAATCTAAAGACCTTGTTCATGATACACGATGAGCCCATAACGTTTGAGAACCATAGCATCCACCATCCAATCATGACCACTCTAAACAACCATTAAATGCACATCGTACCTTCACAACCAATAGTCGCCATTTTTCAAAACAAAGTTGTATGGCAGAGTTTCCAAGGAAGTCTTCAATATTCATCAATTTTTCAGGTCAAAGTGTACATAACAGTAATGTATTCTGAATGCTGCACTCTCATTGGCTGCTACCCAAATCGGTAGATGAGCTCCATTGGCCGTGTACAAACTTCTGGCGGATTCACCAAGTCGGGTGTCGCGATCCAAAATTCACTGGATTGGCAAATAAATGACACTAGAGGGCGCGCGTTACAACACTCACAGCTGATTACTGACTCGATTAGCACGAGACCCGACTTGAACCAAGTCTATGGTATTCAGAGCAAATTATCTGTTTTTTCCTGCGGGCGTCTCGTTCAATTAGTAAATAATGACGACAATGTTAGGCCTATATATGGCAGATTGGTAGATTTACTCTAAGTGTAATAACCGTCGACCTAGCAAACAAAACGTTAGACGTAATGTATACAGTAGAATATTGACGATTCATTGTGTACAGCATATTTTTCTATTTCTTGTGTCCAATCTTCTGAACATAAATTTAACGTCTATCGAACTAGGCCTATTAATATTATGTTTGAACCAAGTGGTTCTATCTTCTTACAAATTAATCGTATACGATTAATTTGGTTCAAACATAATAGGCCTAGTTCGATAGACGTTGTTCAGAAGATAGAAAAAAAATAGGCCCTTGGCCCTATACGTGGCGAAACGTGCCACTTTACGTTGTAGGCCTACGGTCAGACCAGACCTGATAATAAAAAGCTTTTTGAAGGACCTATGATGGGCCAGTGACATAACGAGGAGTTTTTTTCGGGAAAACTTGTTATTTTTAACAGATTTTACATTTATCCACAAATTTTTCCGGCAATAAAATTCAACCGAAGACATCGAATAATTTTATTGTGGCTCTGAATTGGGATATCGCACCATTCGTCGCTGGTCCCACATGATAATCTATGGTCCACATTACTTAAAGGCATCTTAAAGGTAATTGTCAAAGACCAGTGTTCTCATTTGGTGTATCCCAACATATGCATAAAATAACAAGCCTGTGAAAATTTGGGCTCAATTGGTCATCGAAGTTGCAAGAAAAAAATGAAAGAAAATACACCCTTGTTGTACAAATTTGTGTGCTTTCGTTAGGAATAAAAAATTCTTTCAAGAAGTTTTTATTATTTTAGTGAGAAATTACCTCTTTCTCAAAAATTACGTTACTTCAGAGGGAGTCGTTTCTCAGAATGTGTTATACTATCAACAGCTCTCAGGCTGTTGCTCGTTACCAAGTCAGTTTTTATGCTAATATATATTTTGAGTAATTACCAAGCGTGTACTTGCCTTTAAACAATACAAGGTTTACCAAACATAGGCCTAGGCCCTAATACTTTCAAAAAGCAAGGTTTGTCAAGCATTTACCAAAAAACAAGACCTTTGCCAAACATCCAAAACACCGTAAAGTCCTATGGGTTTGCCAAACATGGTAGCCTACTTCCAAAATGCCAAACATATCGGCCATTAGGCCTACTCCGAAGAACAAGGCTTGATCAATAATTTAATACCATTATTGAACTTTTGGGGAGTTTTGCACCACCTTGTGAGCTAGGAGCGGTGAGCAGACGCTTTTGTTTAAAGATAAGTGACGAGAACATTATTTCAAATGCATCATCACTGAGAAATGGGCCTACCCCAAGGTCAAAAATTACATTGGAAAACCTGTTTGTCCCGCGGACTTCGTGCATTACACTTCAAACAATAATAATTGTTACTTTCCTTTTCTGCGTTTCTTTAAAGGTATCGTACACGTTTGGTAATTACTCAAAACAAATATTAGCATAGAAACTTACTCGGTAACAAGCAACGGAGAGCTGTTGATAGTAATAATAAAAACTTTCTTGCAAGAAGTTTTTATTCCTATGAAAGCACACAAATTTGTACAACAACGGTGTTTTTTCTTTCATCATTTTCTTGCAACTTCGATGACCAAATTGAGCCCAAATGTTCACAGACTTGTTATTTTAAGCATGTTGGGATACACCAAGTGAGAACACTGGTCTTTGACAATTTCCAAACGTGTTCAGTGCCTTTAATTATCATCAAATCATAAGTATCATTATAAAAAGTTTGTACCTTTCCATGCTCCATGGAAATGTTTTCTATTCATTAATTATTTTTAAAAAGGCGTGCCGCGAGTTTTTACATTCATCAACTCAAAATCTGCACTTGAACTATGCATGCGCTGCAGTGTCCTTTGTGGACAAACAGAGTGTCACATTATCTCTTTATAATTAGCCGAATCGTGTCTGTGTGTGTGTAACATGGGTGAGCGTGTCTATCCATTCAAACCGAGGACTTTAACAAAAGGGATCCGGGTGTTTGACAGAGCGAGGACGTCCTCGCTTCGTTTTTGTACAAACCCAATGGGGACGTCGCTAAAAAAACTATGTCCAAACAATGGGAGAACAAAGAGAAGTCCTCGGTAAGCGGGATTTACAAACATGATTGTGTGTGTGTGTGTGAGTGAGCGTGTCTATCCATTCAAACCGAGGACTTTAACAAAAGGGATCCGGGTGTTTGACAGAGCGAGGACGTCCTCGCTTCGTTTTTGTGTACAAACCCAATGGGGACGTCGCTAAAAATGGGAGAACAAAGAGAAGTCCTCGGTAAGCGGGATTTACAAACGTGTGTGTGTGTGCGTGGGTAGGTATCCACATTCAAACCGTGGACCTATAACAAAAGGGATAATAGGTCCACGGTTGCTATCACAAAGGAAATCATTGTGGTCCACGGTTGCTAACACAAAGAGTTGAACAAAGGAGGGTCCACGATTGCCGGTGTTTACACACGTGTGTGTGTGTGTGGGCCTATGTTATTGGATCTCCTCCCTGGATACCGCATCAAACCTCGCCAAATTTACATAACGGAACATAGCGCTCATTTGCATTGAGCGTTTTATGTCCGGCCCCGAATACGCACAAAATATACTTTTAAAATGCATAATTTCTTACAAAATTCATAATAACTCGAGATTGCAACAAGCGAATTTTATGGATCACTCAGTATTTTGAAGAGGAACTTACTCTTTTTCAATTCATGTACGTTCTTCAGTTCTATATAATAGGGAACTTGTTGCCCTTTTTATTTAAACAAATTGACTTTCTTTCTCGCGCCTATGGCGGGGAGTGAAAAACTATCGAAATTGCCTCTACTCGTTTTACATAACCTGCCATAACTCGTGAACTGCGCCGCGCAGTTGCCTGGATCAAACGGCTTCTTGAAGCTGAACAGTTTATATGTTCATTCATGTAACAATTTTGATGATTGGTTAACTGTAACCAGGGGTGCGTTTTGGCGGCTGTAACCAATAGTTGTTTCTGACGTCATAACCAAAACGGTAACCGAGCTCACAACTCGGTTGTCGTTCAGTCTGAACAGCAGAACCAACGACCAACAACCGAAACAATTTTTGGTTACCGCCGCCAAAACGCACCCCTGTTGCCCTAGAACGGAACATACGCTGTCCATAGTTTTGCAGCATAACCCTTTCAGTGTTGTGTGTGCGAGCGCGCGTTAACGTAAACATATGGCCATTGACTTAGTACAAGGACAGCTCATTTTGGGAGAGTGGGGGTGTCCATACAGGAAACTACTGTTTAATGCAGTCATTGCAAAAGTGGGATCTGATAGCTAATTATATAAGCTTTATCTCACGTTTTATTGTCTTAAACCACAATGGCTGCGTGAAACTTCGAGTATCACAGTAATACGCAACGCCCATTCTTATGATTATTGTACTCCACCCCCGTGTCAAAGTGGTACAGCCCGTAAATGACATACATCGCGCGCGCTCTCCCCGTCGCACGCACAGTGTAGTGAATGTTTATTTTTTGATCGCTCCGTGCGTACTATGTTCCGTTATGCACGGAAGAAAGGAGTTGACTTCGTACAGACACTCATCTATTTTTTAACAAAGTCCGTTCAGAATTGACAGATTTATGGGCAAAAAAACACCAAAATGCATTTGCGCGCCGTTTTCACTGTTGTTATGGACCGCGCGTGCGTACAGTGCAAGCAAAGAACTGTTGCTATGGGCCGCACACGCGTACAGTGCAAGCAAAGAACTGTTGCTATGGGCTGCGCGCGCGTACAGTACAAGCAAAGAACAATGCCAACGCACGGGATCACGGGGAACGGAGGCGTGGGTTAGAGCACGTGGGACGGGGAGAGGAAGGGCAGGGAACGGAGCTAGGCAGGCACGGAGGCGCGGGTTATATGGGCAGCGCGCGCGTACAATGCAAGCAAAGAACTGTTGCTATGGGCCGCGCGCGCGTACAGTACAAGCAAAGAACAATGCCAACGCACGGGATCACGGGGAACGGAGGCGTGGGTTAGAGCACGTGGGACGGGGAGAGGAAGGGCGGGGAACGGAGGCAGGCACGGAGGCGCAGGTTAGAGCACGTGGGACGGGGAGAGGAAGGGGCGGGGAACGGAGGCAGGCGGGGAGGCGCGGGTAAGAGCACGTGGGACGGGGAGAGGAAGGGGGTGGGGGGCGGTACCTTTTATTTTTTACGGAGGGACGAGGGCATCCCCTCCCCCAACACGCAGCTCCATTCAGGACATGCGTCCGTCCTTAAGCAAATTATGACAAACTGAACAAAACACGCCTTAAAAGTTTAGGCTACGTATGGGTACATTAATTTTTTATTTTAAACCTCGCGGCATCTACACCTCTTTTGTTAAAGAACGGGACGGGAACAAATTAACAAGTTAGAGCACGTGGGACGGGGAGAGGAAGGGCGGGGAACGGAGGCAGGCACAGAGGCGCGGGTTATATGGGCAGCGCGCGAGTACAATGCAAGCAAAAAACTGTTGCTATGGGCCGCACGCGCGTACAGTGCAAGCAAAGAACTGTTGCTATGGGCCGCGCGCGCGTACAGTACAAGCAAAGAAAAATGCCAGCGCACGGGATCACGTAGACTTGATTCAAGTCCCGTTCTCGTGCGAGAGGTCCCCAAGCATATCGCGCCAACTAGCAAACAAGCCGCGTACATTGCGCGCTCGCCGTCAAAATGTGGTCCCGAGAATCATATGGGACTTGACGAGGTCGTTTCTTACACTGCACGTTGTTGTCATTGGAAAATCTCCCCAAATGGGGAGATGCACAAAACCAATGGGAGCATTGAAGCGCTGCCCCGCCGGTAAAATATTCATTACACTCTGTGACATCACAGTGCAAGACATTGTAAGTGCACGCGTCTAAACGCGGTGACGCGTGGGGGGGGGCGGGCAAACTCATCAGCAGGCAAGTGGGTGTCGGTACCAAAGTCGTTGAATTGCACTTCCCAAAGTTCAAGTTTTGCAAACAAAACCGACCCAAATGTATGTTACAACGTATTAACTTAAATTTTAATGAACATTCAGTGCTTTCTTTTTATAATTAATTGGTTATTCAAAAATGTATTTCAATCCTCATCTAAGTACTTAACCCCCACAAATAACAAATGAACGAGTCTTCTTTTTGAATGCGTTTGATTGGACAACACGTATAACGCAGCAAGTTTACATATTCATAAGTGAATACATTTTCATATCAGGCGACTGCGGCATCGTCAAGTCACTGTCCCGCGTGCGGAACAAGTTGGGGAATGCAGACCATCACAAAACAATAGTTTTCTGGCGATGGCACGGGATTGGGACTTGAGTCAAGTCTAGGGATCACGGGGAACGGAGGGAGGCACGGAGGCGCGGGTTCGGGCACGTGGGACGGGGAGAGGAAGGGGCGGGGAACGGAGGCAGGCACGGAGGCGCGGGTATAGAGCACGTGGGACGGGGAGAGGAAGGGGCGGGGAACGGAGGCAGGCACGGAGGCGCGGGTTAGAGCACGTGGGACGGGGAGAGGAAGGGGGTGGGGGCGGTACCTTTTATTTTTTACAGAGGGACGAGGGCATCCCCTCCCCCAACACGCAGCTCCATTCAGGACATGCATCCGTCCTCAAGCAAATTATGACAAACTGAACAAAACACGCTTTAAAAGTTTAGGCTACGTATGGGTACATTAATTTTTTATTTTAAACCTCGCGGCATCTACACCTCTTTTGTTAAAGAACGGGACGGGAACAAATTAATTCGACTGACAAATAATACAAAACGGGAAAAAACGGGACGAGAAAATAATGAACAGGACAGAACAATAATTAACGGGGCTGGGGAAATAATACGGGAAAGGAAAAAAGAAAAGGGACTTATAAAAAAATGATACGGGACAGGAAAATGATAAACTGAACGGGGAAAAAAAACAGTTACAGGGTAATTTGTATTGTGACATCACACTTTGCTTAGCAGATTGATACAAAGTTAAGATCAATCTTAGTGCTTTGTGAAATCGGAACTTCGCGGACCTCTAGCGGGACCCGCTAATTTTAAACTGTTTCGTTGCTATGGGCCGCGCGCGCGTACAGTGCAAGCAAAGAACATTGCCAACGCACCGGATCACGGGGAACGGAGGGAGGCACGGAGACGGTTAGTAGAGCACGTGGGACGGGGAGAGGAAGGGGCGGGGGAACGGTACCTTTTATTTTTTACGGAGGGACGAGGGCATCCCCTCCCCCAACACGCAGCTCCATTCAGGACATGCGTCCGTCCTCAAGCAAATTATGACAAACTGAATAAAACACGCCTTAAAAGTTTACGCATGGGAACACTAATTTTTTATTTTAAACCTCGCGGCATCTACACCTCTTTTGTTAATGAACGGGACGGGAACAAAATTAATTCGACTGACAAATAATACAAAACGGGAAAAAACGGGACGACAAAATAATGAACAGGACAGAACAATTTTAACGGGGCTGGGGAAATAATAAGGGAAAGGAAAAAAGAAAAGAGACTATAATAAAATAATTGATACGGGACAGGAAAGTAATAACCTTAACGGGAATTTTTTTTTAACGAAACGGGGTACAAACAGGGACAGGGTAATTTGTAATGTGACATCACACGTTGCTTAGCAATTAAGATTGATACAAAGTTAAGATCAATCTTAGTGCTTTGTGAAATCGGAACAGCGCGGAGCTCTAGCGGGGACCCGCGCGTAGCGCGGGTTTCCCGCTAGTTCTTATAAAGTACCATATCTCAGAGACATTTTGCCCCAAAAAAATTCGTCACTTATGTTTAAAGATCAATGTTTTAATACCATTTGATTGAACTTTTGACATTATGCTCACTCAACAAGTAGGTGAACATTGCTGTAAAAAGTGGGTTTCTTTCTTTTGCACCGCCCTGTATTCAAGTCGTTTAGAGCGACCTCTACTGTGCGCTCTTCTCTACGTCCCGTACACCCTAACCACACATTACTAGACTGGCCCCACTGCTGAATGCACAAAAACTGCTGGCGCGTATACATACGACGCGTCTGATCGTCCCGTGTGCTGTTGTAATTGTGTGGACGACTTGCTCATCTCACATCAGTTGACCTTGCTTGAGAAGTTTACGCCGCACAATTTTGTAGTAAACGTGACAATATGTCGGTTCTAAGACCATGTTTGAGATCTGTTTTGTCTTATAAGAACATCATTCCTTCCGTGAGTGTGTCTGGGTTCCACAGGACAGCGATTCAGTAAGTTAAATGCATTCAGCCATTTTGTTTAATTAAAAACCTACAGAACGTGAGTGAACTAAGTAAGTTGGAAGTTGAAAGAAGGCAGTAAACGCCACGGGGGCGCGGGGGGGGGGGTGGGGGAGGGGTCTTCCATGTCAATTTAGCACGATTTGTAACCGTCACAGTCACAGTCACACAGATTGAAACGATTGTTTGGTGTGAATGTGAAACGTATTAATTATATTTTTTATAATAATATGAATAGGCCTATGATTTAATTTAGGCAGAATCATGAAAAATTAAACCTGCTCTGATCACAACAATTTTGATTTCATTTTAAAGAGCTTGTGTAACCATTTGAAATAAGGGGTTTCCCATGGTCATGGGATTCTCGAAACTAAACTTATTGTATATTTTGATTTGCAAATTTGACCCGTTTATGATGGAAGAAATTGAAGGCAGGATTATTGACCATGGCAATGTATTTAGTATAGTGTTTTCGGGTAAGATTGTATGTTAACCAAATTCATGCAAACAATGATGCGTGCGTTCACCAGCAGGCAAATTTCAATAAAAATTAGTGGGTTTTTTAAGTAGCCCACAGGTTTTTACTTGCCCCCCCCCCCCCCCGGAAGTTTTAGTAGCCCAAACTTTTAAACATGTTTTGTCATCTTTTCCCATGTATTAATGGTAGCGATAACAGCCAGTTTAATGGTCGAATGAAGGTACATGTACACGTTTTTGAAATTTATTATTCACATCATTATTCAGTATTATTCACATCTGAAAAAAGAAGAATACTGAGCATTTTAAACACAGTTTTAAGTACCAGTAGCCCACAGAGCAAGTTGAGAAGTGGTGTTTGCTAGCAGTAGCAGTTTTTACTAGACAAATGTACACAGGGCTAAGGGTGAGCCCTGTTTATATAGACAAAGGCTCATGGTCTCTACCAGTAACCTTATTTTGATACCAGAAATGCAGAGATTATCGATGGTAAGAAGATCTCCAAGATGGTGCAAGCTGAAGTTGCCGAGGAGGTGAAGGCTTGGGTAGCAGCTGGCAATCGACCCCCTCATCTGACTGCCGTCCTGGTAGGTGAAGACCCAGCAAGTGCTGTCTACGTCAGGAACAAGATGAAAGCAGCTCAAGACTGTGGTAAGTAATTAACAGAGTCTCCATAGGCAGATCAAGAGGGCTTAGAAAAGGGAAGCTGGTTGCAATTATTGTAATTCTCGATCCACGTGTCGGTCGTAGACTGTATGACCATCGGGTGGATTAAAGGATTATTAATGCAACTAGAGATCTGAACTCACAGGAATAATTAATCCAATACCTGTTTAAAGGATCAGTGGCCAACCAGCTGTTTTGACAAATGACTCTCAATCACCACAGCAAATGTTGATCTGAATCAGCGTCTGGCCTCACCCTCATGTATTTTTATTAGCGGTAGCAGGGAGTACAGGGCTCAAATTTTACACTGGACCGCAGGAATAATAATACCTCTCAGTGTAATTATCTTAAATTAACAAAACAATTATGTTCAAATGTTGACTTTGAGGGTGATAAAATATTGAACTTTGTAGAAAGTTCTTTCTCATTATGATTATGGTCTTGTAAAATCGATTCTGGTCCGATGAAAATTTTGACTATAGGCCCTGTGTCTTGTGGTATTTTACCCCAAATTCAAGCCCTGGCGTAAACGTGGAATTCTACGGTAACCAGTGCCATGACATTGGGCCCTGATGCTTTACGGTGGAGACGGAGGCAATAGTTCCATATCCTTGGCCTTTGCTTCGGTGCCCACCATCCCTCCTACACACAGGTAACACAGACTTCCACATAATAGTAAAATACCTTCTGAGCTAACATTGGGTACATGTGTTTCTTCTGTTTGTACAGTTGGTATTATGTGGAAACTCCATGGCTTGTGTATTGGGGACTTAGTCTCACTTTTTGCAATCGTCTCCACAGTCTCCTTGTGAAATTTTGTGGAAAGAGGAGAGTGCACCAACAGTAATGGGGTTTTAAAGGCACTGTACACGTTTGGTAATGACTCAAAATATATATATTAACATAAAAACTGACTTGGTAACGAGCAACGGAGAGCTGTTGATAGTATAAAACATTGTGAGAAACGACTCCCTCTGAAGTAACGTAGTTTTTGAGAAAGAGGTAATTTCTCACTTAAATAATAAAAACTTCTTGCAAGAAGTTTTTATTCCTATCTGAAAGCAGACAAATTTGTACAACAAGGGTGTTTTTTCTTTCAACATTTTCTTGCAACTTCGATGACCAATTGAGCCCAAATTTTCACAGGCTTGTTATTTTATGCATATGTTGGGATACACCAAGTGAGAACACTGGTTTTTGACAATTGCCAAATGTGTTCAAACTGCTCTATTAGTATTGAGCCTCCTTGTGTATTCACCACATGATGTCACTAATGCAGATTGAGTGTCCCTTCCTCTCAAGACGATGTGAATGATGCAAAATGAATGGCCTTGCCCTCTCAAAGATGAAATTCAAGGCCTGAAATACAGCATGATCCTTGAAACCCAAAGGTTGGTTTTGCATTTTGTAATTTCCTTATCCAAATATTGTTTTAATTTACTTTCCAGGTATCACATCGGAAACCATTCGAGAACCTAACACCATGACCGAAGCAGCCCTCCTATCCTTGGTTGATGACCTCAACAAGTCCAAGGATGTCGATGGGATTCTTGTTCAACTACCCGTCCCTCCTCACATGGACAAAAGGAAAGTATGTGATGCTGTCTCCCCGAACAAAGACGTGGATGGGTTTAACATGGTCAATGTAGGAAGGCTAGTGCTGGACTTGCCTACTCTGCTCCCAGCGACGCCTTATGGTGTATGGGAACTCATCAAGAGATCAGGTACGATGTGCTCCATCTTGGTCTTTTTTTATTTGTTATGCAAGTTCGCTCCAAGCAAGTCTAAAAGCCACTCTTGGTAAGGGGCTACAAGAAGAAGCTATTTAAGATGAAAATAACTGAGATGACAGGGTTCTGCCCAGGATTTCTTTAGTGGTGAAAACTTTTTTTTCCTAGATCGTAAAGATAGACTCTAACCAAAGAAGTACTCGAAATTGATGGCTTTGGATACCATTTTGTTTACTGGTAAATACGCAATTTTACATTTCGTTAAAAACCTTGGAAAGGAAATTGCAGGTGTTTGAAATTACAGGAAATTGAAAATGTGTGGTGGTCAGAAACAGAGCAAATTCTACCACTGGTGGTTGGAGAATCCTGAGTGCCGGGCGGGTTTTCTTGCACCAACCACTGTGGGCAGAACCCTAAGATGAAAATAACTCTTTATATTATCAACAGCTGCAGTGCTTCTCACGAAGTACGTTTTTATGGTCATTAATTTTGGAGTACTTACCAATCGATGACCCTACCTTTAAGAATCGTTTGTGTTTGATAATAGACAAAGAATTTACTCCTTCATACTTTACTTTTGTTCATTTTAATGATTGGTCCCTTGGAATTAATATTAAAAGTGGGATTATGTGAATTTTTCTGAAGGTGTGGAAACGGCAGGAAAGAACGCTGTGGTGATGGGACGGTCAAAGAATGTAGGTCTGCCCCTTGCTTTACTACTCGCTGCAGACACAAGAAATGGTGAGGTTACCATCCTATTGACCCCTTTGCTTATATATGACATCACAAGCTCAAACAGTGCCCACACCAAGACCTATCATTGGCTGTGAGTTGCACAACGCGTGTACACGTTTCTATTGTTTGACCTCAGTGGTCTATTGATCTTTGCAACATTCTACACTAAGTAACTTGAATGAACCACATCCTTCTGCCCCCGGGACCTGCCCAGCAAACAAATTGTAAATGAATGGAAAGAATCTTAACACTAACCCTACTCCAGAGGCGATAATTTAACTTGGAACTTTTTATCTGAACACATCAAACTGACAAGAAACTGGCAAGTATCCATTATAATGCAATAAAATAGGATTACTTGCTTACTTGCTTTTAAAAGTCGACAATATCTGCTGGATAGTGGCTTTCCACTTGTTAACCTTTGCCCTAAGAAAAGCATCTTCAATGTTGACTTGCAGTACACTGAGTACTGACTCTATCAATGTCCTGAGAAAAACTGCCAGCAGAATTGAGATGCTTAGGAGTAATACAGTTTTGGGTTGAACAAAGAAAAATTGACTAGAGTGGGACTTGAACCTGCGACCTCCAGATTAATGTGCCGGCGCTCTACCAACTAAGCTATCTGGCGCTATGTTGGAGGTCTCCCTGTTTTGTCAAGAGACCGCCAACATAGGGCTAGATAGCTCAGTTGGTAGAGCACTAGCACGTTATTCAAGAGGTCGCAGGTTCAAGTACCGCACTAGTGAATTTTTCTTTTTTCAACCCAAAATAATTTTAAAAAATTTCAATCAGTTTCCCTTGTGATTTATTACTTGATATGACTGATGTGGTTGTAGGGTTTTTTGCACAAAAGCAGAACTAATTACTTTTTGGGTGCAAACATTGCCAGTTGAGGGTGCTGTGCTATCAATAGAGGGCTAATAATTTTGTATAAAACCTACATTACGCTGTGCTGACATTCGTGGTATACACTCGGCAGATTAATCACTGCTAAACTTACCATGTCTATTTTTATTCCCCAGAACTTAAGATGGGCCTCAACTGCAACGTGACTATATGCCACAGCAAGACGTCTCCAGAAATGATGCGTCACTATATGCGCAATGCAGACATCTTGGTCGCAGCAGCAGGGCGCCCTCAGATGATCACAGCCGACATGGTCAAGGAAGGGTCGGCCATCTTCGATGTTGGCATCAATAGGATTAAGGACCCAAAGACAGGGAAGTTCCGTCTTGTCGGTGACGTTGACTATGACGGTGAGTTTAGGATGCCTTTTTATTCTTGTTGAGTCGTTTGTTTTGTCACTGAACTTCAGAATGTTTCTTTTTTTATTTTGAAGGATAAACTTTTGTTGGATATATTTTTACCTTTATCTAACCTAACTCCTTTTTAAAAAGATTTAAAATAAATTAGTGTTGTGGCAATCCATACCTGTGACAATCCACTCGTTTGTACAACAAAAGGACGAAGGTCTGGAATCAGGGATTACACTGTAACCCCCGGAAAAAGGGAGATTTTGAGCATGAATTCCAGTACCCTTTGTCCATTGAGTACATGCCTGTGCATGCTACAATGGAATGTCCGAACATAATTAACTTTGACCTGTGTCGTGGCCGAGCAGTTAAGAGCACCGGACTCAAGCTCTGGTGTTTCTGATCAGCAGAGTGTGGGTTTGAGTCCCAGTCGTGGCAGTTGTGTCCTTGAGCAAGATACTTTACCATAACTACTTTGTCCTTTGGATGGGACATTTTGCCAGAGGTCCTGTGTACTAGGAAAGATAATGCATGTAACAGAACCCATAACAGTTATCATTGAAGAGTAGGGGGTTGACACCAGTGTTTCTGGTTCATATAGCAAGCACCCTTGTTCACAGGTTTCTTCAGGCTTGCGAGCTACAGCGATTAAGTTCACTTATGGAGGTATCCTTGGTTTCATTACCAGAAATATTGAAATTTGTAGCTTGAAATTTGACTTGAGCTTTCCTTAAAGTACAAGTAGCTCATCATTTGTCCTTATTTTCTCCCTGAACCCCCAAGAACGTGTTCAACTGCTCTGGAAACTAAGGTTATAAACCTCTTTTTGATCATTTATGCAGGAGTATTTAACAAAGTCGGTCACATTACACCTGTACCTGGCGGCGTGGGACCAATGACAGTTGCCATGCTGATGAAGAACACCCTTCAAGTGGCCAAAGGAAACATCTAGATATGATGAACAACAGAGGGCGCCATTCCATGGCAACAATTCTTGGTGCTGTGTCCATGGTTTGAGTAAACAATGTGTGTTGTATAAGGGTGCAGGAGGGTTCAAAACCCATGCTCACTGTTCTGACATCAGTACAAAGAAGCACCCATCGTGAAATGAAGCTGATTAAATAGAAATTTGATTTATGCAAAGAAATATTTTAAATATTTGAATAGGAAGTCACTTACTTTTTAATAAGTGGCATTTTTGTGGGAAAAAAACCACAATGAATTTTTTTTGTAATCTATTGACATCCAAGATATTTTCCAATGCCCATCAAATAAATATTTAAACTTGAAGACTTTTAATACATTCAGTGTGATGTTAACAGTTGTAGCATCGCAATTAGCCTTTTTTACTATGGCTACCATGGGCAGTGCCGTGTCGATACCTCTCGTCACTTACCTCTATTTGGGATGTTCTGAAAAACAACGCTGATTGGGCACCAAAAGTTACTGCTATGCACGCACGCTTGTTCAAAACTTTTGAGCTCTTGTAGGACGCTTATTATGCTCGTGTTAAAATGTAAGTATTTTGACGCAACCCCCTTCAAACGAATCATGCTTTTACACTGTCACCCTGAACTGCATACAGTTAGACATATCACAAGATCATAGAAGAATGAGAGGGGACCAGTTGCTCTATGACTTGATGCCTCTTTTGATCACGCGCTCTGCGTAAGTCTTTAACACAGAATGGATCAACCACAGGACTAATGAAAATATCAAAAATACTTTGAATTTCAAAGCCACACTTCCAGGGTTTATGATCGATCAAGGCATTTGTGGGGGGAGGGGGGAATGGTGCGGCGACATTGTACACCACTGGGAACGAGGTTGAGTGGACATTATAGGAGTGCACTGTTTGGCTTGGGTATATACAGACAAATATACCCAAACCTAACCCCAGTGATGTGTCCACCATATCTCAAAGTGGCTAATATTGTTTTGCTTAACTTTGTTTGTACTGAGTGCAAAATCAGGTGAGATTTAGTTTGTACTGTTTGAAAATGATGTATTGATTATTCCTTTGCCCAATCACACGTTTGACAGAAAAAGGTATTCAGTAATCTTGATAAGGGAAAAAAGCAAGTACTGCAGGAGAGTCAGAACAGCTACTGGGTTTCTTAGATGTTCATTTGAGTGACTTAAACATGGTCCAAATGTATTTAAAAATATATATTTTATGAAATATTTCTATTCAAGGTGTGTATTATTCTGTTATATACTGCACACATAGATCCTTGTCATTTGATTGATGGAACACACGTCATCACGTGTCATACTTCATTTTACCATGTATTTACTGCCGCAACGCTTTACGCTCCAAAATTTAATGTGGGTGTGCCATATTGATAAATATCGGACACTTGGGGCACTTCGCAGTGACGCGCCTCAGCGTCGCGCCCAAAATAATCGTTCCCGCTGGTTTGTTCCAACGAAACATGGTCAGATCACAGCGTGCCTGACAAGGTTGGGGTCTACATGGAGTCACCATGTTGTTTAGAAGGGGTTTTAGAATTTTCAGAGTGTGTA
This sequence comes from Plazaster borealis, assembly GCA_021014325.1. NCBI lineage: Eukaryota > Metazoa > Echinodermata > Asteroidea > Forcipulatida > Labidiasteridae > Plazaster > Plazaster borealis. The sequence goes on along the minus strand of CM037468.1, from coordinate 13,220,597 downwards.
GTGGACGAGTTTCTGGGTCTGTTTTGTGCTTATTGTGAAAATTAAAAATTGTGAAAATTGACAAGGATCTATGTGTGTGTTATATAAAACAATATTGAATGCACTCCTTCGTGCATCCAATATTTGTATTTTATAACTGGTTCTGTATTCTGGTTGGTTGGAACATGGTCACATGGGGTTCAATAGTATAGGCTATAGTACATAAAATTTGCACCACCGTGACCTAGACGTGCGTCAAGACATTGCGCGTACATAAATTGTGGGAAACAGTTCCCGAACCGGGCAAATACTCTAAAGTTCTTGACTGGTTACAGCGCACTCTCGTGATGTGAACAGTGAACAGCAACTAAAAAAACTGAATCTAAAGGAAATTAAAAGCAATCCTTCAGTTGTTGAGTTGCTTATAGTTGAACTGCTCATTAATTGTTGATTTAAAACAGTTAAGCTAAAATCGCTGATTTTTATATATTGACTTATATATTTTTTATTTATTCATGTATTTTTAACAAAAACAAATTGTTTGACTGAGGTGTGTTATAAACACTTATGGGCTGGCATAATTTGATCACTGGAGAACGTCTATCTCCCCTTGGGCCTGTGAGCCACCGGAAGAAAGTCCTATTTCCCTTAGCTTTCAGGCCCTCGGGGTGTATCAAAGCCAGGAACTAGTAACCTCATTGCCAGTCCATATGTGTATACGACGTTGAATTGTCAGGTTGCATTTTTGTTCCCATTCTTTATTGTCCAAATTGAGTTCATTAGGCAAACTCAACATTCAAATGGTTTACTTCTGGATACTTGGTAACATTGGACTATACATGGCTAATTTGTTGTTTGTAATCTTCTGCATATCTTCTACTCTTAGAAGTCGCTCATAGTCATAGCCCCCCCCCATGTTCTTTTGTCTCAGATACAATGTGATCATGTTCAATGTAATTAATTAATCACAAATATTCTTGAATACATTTTTGATGAAAATGTAAAAGCTGATGAACAGGGCTTTCTCCAGTTTCCATCCAGTCTTCAAATTCCGTTTGAAAGATGAAATTCAAAACGATGTGATGAAAACCAGGTTCAAAGAAAAGACAGTCTGGTCCCTGACAATATGTATTTGTAATTGCTTCAGCATTTAGCGAAACGGGGAACGTGACAAAAATGGCTGCAGCATGATAAAAAGTGTCTGAGAGCACTACTAGTCTTGTCATCATCAACTAGCATAGGACAGCAAGTCTTGCACGTATTTGAACGTTTAAAGTGCACAAGTTTGTTTCCTTCACACGTTATAGCAATGTATGTGGGACCACAGTGGTCCCAAAAAGGCTGGAATTTGCGCAAGACTTGCATGATTTATTGCCATTTATTTAGAGTATGAACACAATGCATCTAAGGTGCATGCTTTTTTTATTACCTCATTGTTCTTAACTAGTATTATTTCTAACTGGCACCCCCGAACAAAGATATTGACAAAATAGGGAGACCGCAACATTAGGGCTAGATGGCTCAGTTGGTGGAGTGCCTGCATGTTAATCTTGAGGTCGCAGGTTCAAATCCCGATCATGTCAATTTGTCTTTGTTGAACCCTATAATTATTTTAAATTTACCAAGTCAGTTTCCCTTGTGGTTTATTACTTGGTGTTATTTCTAGCAGGCATGAGAAATTTCTGACTTTCATCTGAATTCAGAAGTTGTTATGTCTGCATGTCGGAAAAAATAGCTGTAATTTTTTTCTTCAGACTTAAAGAAATGATTTTCTTTGATAAACTGGAGTGCTGAGTGTAATATTTGGTAAACGCTCAGCTAGTAATTAAGTGACACAGGACACATACATGTGGTTTCCAAGATGGCGGGTCATGTTGTGACTGTCAACAGAGGGCGGCATACAATATATTGGTAAACGCTCAGCTAGTAATTAAGTGACACAGGACACATACATGTGGTTTCCAAGATGGCGGGTCATGTTGTGACTGTCAACAGAGGGCGGCATACAATATATGTGATACACATTTGTACATATCATTACACTGAGGATTCCCAAAGGCTCTTTGAAATCTATAACCCCAAGTGTTATCAAAAGGTGGGAAAGCTATCTTTCAACAAACCGCCTAAAATTTGGATCCTAGTTGCAGATCTTTTTGTCTACAATGAGTCACCCCTGTTCTTGGCATATGTAAGAAATTAACCTCTTGACGAGAAACAGCTTTGGTATTCGATAGCAGGGTTTAAGGTTTAGTTCTTTTTAAACTGTACACCACCATTATAAAGTGTAAATCTTTGAGTAATGGAAGAGTTAAAGAGCTTTATTTTTCACTTAAGGTAATTGTTCAGAATTTGAGCCTGTAGTCTCTGGTACCGGGGGCCGATTTGACAAAGCACTAAGATTCATCTTAAGATGAGTTAGCAGTAATTACCATAGTGATTTGTATTGTGACATCACTCTTTGCTAAGCAACTGCGATGGATTTGCAGTTACGATCAATCTTAACTCTTTGTGAAATCGTCCCCGGGTGTGCTATGGAATAAGCCACTTGCGAGTTATATTTGAATAATGTTTGGTACAATGACTTGCTCTGTCACAAGTTACCACTTAAATTGGAATTCCTCAGACTAATTAGACAGTTGCTATGTCACATGTTTCGGGGCAAGCTTTTGCGTAGATTTGTAAGAGACGGCGAACACCTAAACACAATTCTGAATGAATGTGTATGGCACAGTGGTACCAGGGTTTGCTAATTTGGAAGTTGCTATACAAAAGCTTACCCTGAACCATTACTATTTTTTATTATTTTGTATGAGATATCGGCCAATTCAAGGTGAGGGCTACACTTCAACTGTTTTTGGCTGTCAACCCAAATCAACTGTCACCAGGGGCATGTTGCCCCCTACTCCTGGGGCTGAAACAGGGTTACCCCATTCACAGTCTGTAAGGATGTAGACATGGGTATCATCCACTAGAAACCCGTGGCTGGTAGAGCAGAATGCACTACCTTCCCAACTTCTAACTAGGCAATTATGGTTAAGTGTCTTGCGCAAGGGCATAAGTGTCATGACATGTAGCAACTTTCTCTATAGTTTGAGGAATTCAAATGTAAGCGGTAACTTGTGACTGAGCAAGTCATTGTACCAGACGTTATTCAAATTAAACTCCAAAATGGCTTATTAAAGAACACACTCGGAACTAATCATACTTTTGGCTACTAAGAATTGTATTTATTTTGATTCCAGCACAATTTACCATTTGCAAGTAAAATTTGAATGTTTGTTACAATGACTCGGAAGTGTGACTTGGATGTGAGCTTTTTTATATGTGTAGCCGGAAACACCCACACACAATTTCCATTTTCAATAACACATTTTGTTTGATGTTGCTAGATGAGGCTTGACCCAAAATAACCTTGAAATACTGTCTTTGTTCTGTAAAATAATGGCATTAGTCATCAATGACCTAGCAGGTCAGTTGTACTATACATTATCAAAATGTATCTCACCATAGCTTATTTTTCAAGACGCATTTTGAAACTTCACTTTTAAAATTTGTAAAATAGTCCACACAAAAAATCAAACTTCAGTGATCAGTAATTTTATTATTTTAAATTGTACATCAATGATGCATTTTAATGTCTGTGTCTAAATATATTTATATATTATCACTTGAAAATGATCTGCAAAATTAAGGCCAATGGTATTCCATTATTTGATTTTTTAACCCCTTATCTGGTCTGTCTTGCCAATATGCCAATGTGATTTTTACTCTTCCATTTTAAGTTTGTTTTTCTTCAATCTTAGATTAATTTCTTTTTCCTATGATTTTGCTTTGATAAAAGAAATGAGATTAAAACAATAATTGAGAAGACAAAACTTGAGCATAGTATACTGCAGTACCTATTGATGATTGATCCATTATTATTATATTTATAATTTGTTCACTAATTGTTTTTATTTTTTCGTATTTTTGTGGATCCAGAAACTAGAAATTATTAAGAAAAATAATTGAATCAATCTAAAGCTCTATTCTCAGGCATTTTTATTCATCTTAGTCTACCTCCTACTTTAGTCTGATTGATTGTTTGCATTCAGAAAAACAGTGGAATTGTTATATAACTAGCCTGGAAAAGTCTGTAAAAGCATAAAACATTTATAGGTCAGCCCTGGTCCTACTTTTTTTTGAAGTGCCAAATATCATGACTGATTATTGTTTTTTTGGAAAGTACATTCACTGTTTTCCAAATCTCCTTGCTTTCAATGAACACACCATCCATATCCAAACTGTGAAAAGATCAAATAAGGTCATCATGTCTGTGTAAAAACAACGAAAACTGGTGACCATGGAGTGATAGAAAACAAATTATTGGTGCTTATTAACAGAATCACTTGGTGCTTATTATCAGAATCAACCCAATGGAATTAGCCAGTCTTTTGAAAAAGCATCAGGGGTTTTGCATCAATACACCATGCAAGGTACAGCTAGCTGACACGACAAGTGCATGTGATCGACCATGGAGGAAGCTGATGTGACCGTCAGCAAGGGGGGGGGCAAGTTTACACGTTGCCCTGACATAAGAAACTTGTAACAGTCCTCTAAATAGTTGGTACAGAAACTTTTTGAAAAACAAAATTCAAGAAATTCAGGGTATGTTATCTGTAAAAGGGATTTATTGCAGTATTTAATTTTGTTATATTCATTCTTGTATTTACTTGTTTAGATGTACCCTCCTCCGGTCCTCCCCGCCTCGAGAAGGACTGGTACAACTTGATAAACCATTGTTTAGTCTTGGTTTCAATACGTTACTCAGCCAGACATACAAAACATGCAACCATTGCATTGATCTGAGCCAATGCAAATAACGTTTAAAAGCGCCCTCTTTCGGTGGAATAATGTCCCAATCCTCCCAAGTAATACGCATTGTCAAGACTACACCAGACCTTTGTGTAGCGTCGTGCACACGGCTTCGGCAGGTAGTGGCTAATTGGCAGAGAGTCCTATTCTTCAATGTTGTCGTTGCAGCGACGGCCACAGCCATAGCCGGCCGAAGTCGCTTGCGCGGCAAAAAACAACAACAGTCATGTGATCAAGTGCTGATATCGACGACATGACAGCACACGACGATCAGCTGCTAGCACAATACATACAATGTACACTGTACATGACATTAGCCTCTCCACACAGCACGTACTTTTGACGATCGAGGGAACAGGGCCAGAATTCATCCAGATCGGATGCAGCAAAGATAGCTTTGTTCAGGTAAAACTTGGTTCATTTAATTCCTACCTCCATGATTTATATAAGAATAGAAACAAGTAGGATCGACAGTTCCAAGCATGCAAGTGATCGTAATGTTGGAAGATGGTTAACTTTTCTATTTTAATTCTTAAAACTGAGTAACTTGAAGTTAAGTGAATTGTCAATTTTAGTTTTTACACCGTAGCCTACACCAACAGACGTAGACAGACGCCAGACGGACGGCTAGGAATTGGAATTGTTAGTTTTGTTGACAGCAGATAGCTACATGAGTACAGATCGTGGGACCCGCAACTCCAATCAGTCTGTGTTCCCTCCCGTGTGATATGTAATAATTACTTGATTGATGAGCTTATCATTTTTGCCGGCTGAACAGCTGACGAGTTCCCAATTGCGCAATTCAATTCTCTAGTCTTGATGGCAGTTTTACTGATTACAGGTTTTACACTACTGGTACTGCTTTAGCATTACAAACTTAAACTAAAACTTAAACTAAAATGTCCATATCTGGCTGCCACCTTTTCATTCATTATGAAATAATATAGTATCTTATTTACTCAAATGAGATTGCTTTTTGGTAACAATCAATATAACTAAATACAAAAAAAAATGTGTATTCGGTTTGACTCAGCCTGCTTATTATTAACTACTACCTAGTAGTAGTACCTGGGCATGCTGGATGGGGGGAGGAAGGTAGGAAATCAGCCAGGACTACTACTTTCGCTTCGTGGATCGATGGGACTAGTTTCTCGTCAGTGCCCGCATGCAATTTTGGCCCTGCACCTAAAAAAAAATTCTTTACATACAGACACTGAAATTTAATTATTTTGCCAAAAAAAAAAAGGGAAATCCTGACACAAACCAGCCTCTTGCAAATTTTCGGGCCTGGTTTTGTAGCGCAAACATATCACAGAATAATGCAATACCAACCCTATTTCGTATCCGGTCGAGCATGGAGTCTCCAGAATGTGTGGGCAGCATCGATTCCTCTCGTCACTAGTTCGAGAGCAGCTCATTCAAGCGGGTCGGGGGAAAAAAGGCAAAGTGTGGTTGAGGTTGCGAACAATCGCTGGTACGACGGAACCTTGTGTCCGCACCGCGTTCATGGATATATTATTATACGTGTAATGTACATGATAATCAGATGCATTGTCACCATGGTAGAGGTTGTTTATTAATTCAGCATTTATAAAGGGTTGCATTTTTCTTGATGAGAATGAATTAATATTGAAAATTGAGAGGAAAAAATCACCAAAACTTGATAAATAGCTGACAAGAAACTAGTAGTCAACTTTCAATGGCCTAACTATGGTACATGTACGTAGTATATAGATTCTCCCAGCATTCTCCCAGCATGCCCAACGGTACCACTGGAAATATCTGAACATTTTACTTGCATACATTTGAAATTTCTGTCAATCATGGCATTGTCAATTGTTAATGTCAGCCTGGCATGCCTGGTGACAAGATTTGTTTAATTTTTATCACTTTCAAATATCAAAACATTATCAAAATTATCTCCATCGGGTTATGAATCCAATCTAACTGTGTTAGACTAGACCAAGCATTATCAAGATAGACAACACTTTCCCGAAGAAACAACAACAACCGAAAACTTATCAAATACTGCCAAGTTACAAAACTGGTAAAATAATAATAATAATAATACAGAGTTCTTATATAGCGCTTTATACTCCCGATGGGTGTCACAACTGGGATTCGAACCCACACTCTGCTGATCAGAAACACCAGAGCTTGAGTTCGGTGTTCTTATCCGCTCGGTCCCTCTTCCGGGTTGTAAGTTTGAACCTGATTGTTTGCGTCTCGTAGTTTGAGCGCTTTGGCTTGGAGTACAGGATTTGCCCTTAACCTTTTTAGTGACTGGCCAGCAGGGCAGCAAGTTAACTTGTCATTTCACTAGTCCGTCAGCTTTTTCACTAGTCCATATTTTAAATAAAACAGAGATGATCTCTAACACTGAACGAGCCATCCGGACCACTTGCAGTGAATTGTGACTGGTACTTAGGTGTTTTAACTTGCATTTGGCAAGTGGACCACTGTTAAAGGTATCGTACACTTTTGGTAATTACTCAAAATATATATTAGCATAAAAACTGACTTGGTAATGAGCAACAGAGAGCTATTGATAGTATAAAACATTGTGAGAAACGACTCCCTCTGAAGTAACGTAGTTTTTGAGAAAGAGGTAATTTCTCACTAAAATAATAAAAACTTCTTGCTTTCCTAACTGAAAGCACACAAATTTGTACAACAAGGGTGTATTTTCTTTCATCATTTTCTTGCAACTTCGATGACCAATTGAGCCCAAATTTTCACAGGCTTGTTATTGTATGCATATGTTGGGATACACTAAATGAGAACACTGGTCTTTGACAATTACCAAACGTGTACGATGCCTTTAAGGGAGAACAATGGAGTATGAACCGGGCTTAATGAATATATTTAGAACACTAAAACATCATACAATATTTTTTTAAATCTTTCTTTTTAGTTTGCTTATTTTCTTGTCTTTTCTTTTTTCCTTTCTCAGACTACCTGATTGTTTGAATGTGCTGAGAAAAAGAATGGAGCATCTTCCAAAGGAGAGGACTCTTGAACTGCGTCAGAAACATGTCAGGTGGGTACCCGGCTGCATTTGCTTGCATGAACATAAAAAATAGCAAACCCATTAGTACTTGCAATAATCCTAGCTCTATCTGTATATAGGGTCATAATGTAGATTGTTTTTTGTCAAATTACATGTAGTGCTGATTTTTTAGGCAAAATTATATAGAAAGGTACAATAAAAGTCACATGTGAATGAGACTGTATTCAGCTGAAACTTTCAAAGGTGACTTTTCTTGTATCTTTCTTGGTAATTGTGCCTGTAAATCGGCATTTACGTTGACAAAACCAATCAATGACCCTACCTTTGAATCACCAGTGTTTTTGTGATGGACTAAAAAGTTTCTTGTATCTCATACACTACTCATGTTCATAAACATATTTCGTCACTGATGACACGAACTGACACATATTGTTCCAAAACTCCTGTTTTGGGGGGTTTTCAGTTTTTTACATGTTTAAACAATGTTTAAACAATTTCATGGAGTTTCAACTCTTCAAGAGCTTTACGTTTTTAATTTTGATAATTAGGCATTGTAACTTTGCGCTGAAACTGACAATTTTCGTCGCCACGAACTGACACCAAAGTTCAATTTACCATTGCAAAACACAGGGCGCACCAACCTCAAATGTGAAAACCGTTTCAGGGTTCGACCTTAGCGGTCGCCCGGTCGCCAAATGCGAGTGAAAACAGCGGCGGGCGAGTCAAAACCCCTTCTTTACTAGCCCGCCGGGCGAGTCAAAAAAATGTTCCTTTTCACAATAAATGAAGGATACGGTGGTTAAATCTCAAAGAGGGATTATTTTTAAGTTCGTAAAATGGTTTAACAAGTCTTAATATTTGCTAGATTAATTGTGTCCGCGATCGCGATTGCAATCGCGATCGTGCATTTCAGTATACTAACGTTAAAACATGCATGCACATAACCACATGTGCTGAGTATCCACACCGGCACGTACCTCACAACGTTCGGTCGCCCACCGGTCGTCCATGCACACACACAACACATGGTGTATTGTGCAGTGTACAACACAGCGGGTCCAGAGTCCAAGCTAACCAATATTCCGCACGCTGTGATTGGCCGTTGAAATTTCCATATTCATAAGAAAACTTGGCTAGTCTCCAACTCGGTACATGTTCACGAACCGAGTAAAGAATAGCTGCACAGTGTGGCGCACGCCTGCGGATTCTGTACTATAAACAGCCTTGGAGTAAGGCTATTCAAACATCGACAACTTTTGCCGACAGAGGGCGATGCCGCATGCAGGGCAAAGTTCATTGATTTTTTTCCAAATGTGCGTCGTCGACCGATCGTTTAATCACAAAGATTTCATTGCAAAAGAAGTTCTACTAAACCGATCCCCACATAACGAATCCATTAAAATGGTTGTTGGTGAAAATAGTATTTTTAAGGGCAGAAATTAGGGGATTAGATCGTCAAAAAACGTATATTTGCAAACTTCACCTCCGTGTTTTTTTTTTTTTTTGCTGCTTCGAAAATTATGTGCATTAAATACATGTGGGCGACTGAAAAAACTTGCGGGCGACCCAAAATGTTGGTTGAATCGCCCGGCCGGCAAGTGAAGAAAAAAGTTAAGGGAAACCCCTGCGTTTCCACAAACTGACACCAACCTTGTGTGTAGCGAGGGCGTTGACCTACATTTTCACGAACTGACACAAACGCAATACATTGAATGGTGTATGTTCGTGAAAACGGAAAATGTCTGACAAACTGACACAAACCTTTCTTACTTTATCGCTTAATAATTTAGGACAAAAAGCAGTAAAAATCACTGTATGTAAATGAAGTTAGAAGCATCAAGTCTCCACTGTAAGAAAACTAGTTGAAAATACCCAAACACTTTGTAGGAAAGCTTGATTTAAAAAAAGGGCTGTTAAACGCTGTTTTCTCTGATTGCTACTTTTTACTGGTATCTACAACATGTGTGTCAGTTCGTGGTGTTGGTGACGATTTGATGAACCTATGCAAGTATATGAACTTTTGTTAGCAGAACTTTAACTTTTTGAACTTTATCTTTACGTAATTGTGTAGTGTGACTTTGAATACAGTGTTATCTAACTACACTATTTATGTCAACTACTTTGAGATAGCTAGGTGTACTGTAGGTATAGTGTTCGATTCGCCCTATCCCACATTGGACTCCTCCAGTGCAAACAAAGTTGTATGCAATGGAGGGAACCAACCTGAACTACCTTGAAGATTCGCCCATCATCTGTTCTGTTTTGACAATTAATCGGTTAACATGGACTTCACGTTACGTTGTGAAAACTGTGTAATAAACATATCGTACAGGTCAAGTAGATCCACACTATAACATTATTGTAATTTGCACTGTTGAGAACTAACGTCCAAATGAACTTTTGGTATCATTGTTTATTTAAAAGGAAGTTACATACACAGTGCTTACAAAGCAGTGAACGTTTGTCCCTTGTATACATGTACTGTAGTATCAAAATGCCTTCAGTGTGCACAAAACAAGTGCAGTCTGAATTGTTCGCTATGCAAAATTGCTGGATGAAATCTTTCTCTGCATAGTATTGGATATTATAATAATTATGATGGTTCTAAATGAAATTTTGAACGTTAAATTTGAATGAGAACAAAATAATGGCGATTTTGGTGTGAACCATTCTCAAACTAAGATCACTGTACTGTTGGTTTGTTTGTATGATCGCCCATGCTACATACAAGGTAACTTGGCAAAGCTCCCATAAGGAGATACAAACGCCATCTGTCTTAAAAATACAAACATTGGTTTAATGTCTATAACCATGAATTGCACAAATCAATAAACTGTACATTGTAAAAAAGATATTTTATGGGGTAGCCAGGGTAATAAAAAAACATGACATGTACAGTATGTGTTTAGTGTGCTTTGTACAAATGTAGAGTGCATGTACAGTATGCAGGGTATGTCGTTAAAAAACTGTACTGTGTCTAGACAGAACCTGGACTAGTTAGCTTTTCATTACACTGGTCAGCTTTTGCACTTGTCCATAATTCTATATCAAAGGCAGGGTATACTTTTGGTTTTTGTCAAAGACCAGTGCATGTATCCTCACTTGGTGTATATCCCAACATATTATGCATATAAAATAACCAACCTGTGAAAATCTGGGGTCATCGAAGTTACAAGAAAATAATGAAAGAAAACGCACCCTTGTGTGCTTTCAGATGCCTGAGAAAGGCGAATGCCCAAAGCCTTTTTCAAATTCAAATCTGTGGGTGAATAATTACCTTTTTCTCTAAAAACTACTCTACTTCAGAGGGGGTCGTGTCTAACAATGTTTTATAATATCAACAGCTCTCCAGTGCTCTTTACTAAGTAAGTTTTTATGGTCATGAATTTCTTGAGTAATTTATACCAAATGTACGTATACCGTCCCTTTAAGGGATATTTGTCAACACTGAACTAGCCAGTCGGACCACTTGGAGTGAATTTTGACTGGTCCTCATGTGTTTTATCTGGCATTTGGCCCACTGACCATTGTTAAGGGAGAACACTGATGTGCACGTACATAGTAGCTTTGCATTCGCTACTCGCACAGATCCGCCATGTGCCTGGGCGAGCCTCAAATTCATGCTTCATATTTGTATTTTATTTAAAATGTATCTGTTTGGATGAAAGTGTCATTTATCATTACATTACCGTGACAATTAATACAGAGTCACTGCTGTCCCCAATTCGAGGCTCTACTCACAAATGGCTGACCGTGCAGCAAGGGGCGAATAGCCAAGCCTACATTATAGTAGCTTTGATGATTTTCCATACATACACTGTACATTGTATATATTAGCCATTATGGATGTGAAGGGACATGTAGGCATTGAGTTACATGTACATGTATACACAGTGATAATGTTCTACAATGTAACGGATGGAATGTGTATTGTACAGTCATGGTGGTTCAACATTGTCAATGAAATCAAGATTACACTGTTGTCTTTCCTGTTACCAAAAGGTTCAACCTGCCCATAAAAATAAAAAGCAATCCGATCATCTAGTTTGTTTAAAGGCACTGTACACATTTGGTAATTACTCAAAATATATATTAGCATAAAAACTTACTTGGTAACAAGCAACGGAGAGCTGCTGATAGTATAAAACATTGTAGGAAACGACTCCCTTAGAAGTAACGTAGTTTTTGAGAAAGAGGTAATTTCTCACTAAAATAATAAAAACTTCTTGCAAGAAGTTTTTTATTCCTATCTGAAAGCACACAAATTTGTACAAAAAGGGTGTTTTTTCTTTCATCATTTTCTTGCAACTTTGATGACCAATTGAGCCCAAATTTTCACAGGCTTGTTATTTTATGCATATGTTGGGATACACCAAGTGAGAACACTGGTCTTTGACATTATTACCGAACGTGTTCAGTGCCTTTAAAATGATCAATACCCTAACAGGTGGGGATCTAAACGCCAAGCTGGCAACAGCAAATCTCTCTCATACAAACATTGGTTGATCGTCAGATTATGAATTGAACAAATAAATCAATTGTGAATCAGTAACTATGTAAATGATAATACAACAATTCGTCGCTCATACCACAAAGTTACCAACATGTATCTTGTCCACAGCCAAAAAAACTGTGCCTGGAGAAAATTGCGATTCAGAGTTTGCTTTGTAATTTGTTTTTTTCTGGAGTACTGCTTACTATTTTTATTTTAAAGACAAAAATAAAGCTGACTACTTTATTCCTACAGAACTCAACTGTCAATATGTTATCATTTACTGCAACGTTTTAATTAGTAGTTAATTCCTAAACATATGTCCCTTCATTGAGAATGAAAAAAAGAGAGTTTTGCCCGCAGAGCGCTGTGTACAATGCATATTGAGACCTAAACAAGTCACTTCGTGAAAATGCTACGCTTCCAGATACATGTACACTGTAGGTCACTTCAAATGCAAATGTCAAACATGCTCGCCTGAACTGCGCTGTTGCGCTTTGTTTTATTGGTAAAGTGGCGTATCGAGATAGGTCACTTCATGGAAATACAAAATCTAGTGATACATCAGTCATACTAATTAGTGTAATAATTATGAAACCATAATTCCAATCTAAGTCACACCCACTTCACACAGCCTGGCTCCACACATGATTTATGCAAGAAAGGTTAAAAAGTATACATGCAAGAAAAATTTAATACCAATTAAATAAGTGTATTGAAAATGCTGGTTGAACACCCAGCTAACTGCTGGTACCAATAATAACTCCAAATCAAGGTTCATGCTCAAGTGCTGTACATTTATGACTCATGGCAGCATGTATTTCTTCTAAAGGCCTACAGAGCCTTGACTTCCTGCAGGCAGAGTTTATACACAGCTCAATGGGAGAAAACATGAAATCTGACATTTTATGAAGATTGCAGATATCAAATTTTGATAGGATGAAAACTAAGGGCCCTTCACTTTCTGTGCTTATAAGTACATAAGGTCACAATTCTCCATTTGCTGAGTTAGTGCTAAGTTTTTGCACTGGCTGTTAAAGCGAAGAACCACAGTAGTTCAGACCCTGTTGGCTGAGTGGTTTGTTCCCTGCCTTTCACCTCCGTGGAACCCGGTTCGAATCCCGGAACAGAGCCTTGCTTGTAGAATGGGATTTCAGTCCTTACTTGATTGCATGGACTTTCCCTATTGGGGTTTTTCCTACCACATCTCAAACTAAGATTTCTTCAACATCTTCTCTACACATGTATCTTCAGGCCTACGGGTTAATAATATTTTAATAATATTAGTGGCTTCTTATATAGCCCTTAAATCCATCTTGTACATGTATAGCGCTTAAATCCATCACTCAGTGACGCTCATGGCGTTCCAACATTATTACCCCTGATCACTGGGCCATTTATTTCATTCCTGAAACATCTCAGCTTCCTTGGGAGTATACAGCCTGTGCTGCCAAGTATGTAGTGAATCAAGCTATATCAATCACATGAACCATCTCTGCCCTCACAGCTGGGTGAAGAGAAGCAATTATTGTAAAGTGTCTTGCTCAAGGACACAAGTGTCATGACCGGGGTTCGAACCCACACCCTGATAACTCAGCCACCAGAACTTGAGTCCGATGCTCTAAGCCTCTCGGCCACAACACGGGTTACGGTGTAAGGCACTTTTTAGGGCTCCTCAGTTTCTTTACTAGACTTGTGGACAAGTCGTTCAATGTTTGTTGCAGTGTTAGCATACAAACTCTCTCTGAGTATCTTACGACACTGGAACTGTTCTCCCAAGACTGCTTCTTTGAGACTACTATTCTCTTTGGTGCTTGATATGGGGCATGGTGGTACCCCCCCCCCCTATTGTGTCTTCATTTTGTGCTTGGGATCTCATGAGTTCCTTAGATAATTGGGGTGGGTTGGGTTTGTTTTGTGGTGGTTTTTTTTGGGGGGGGTTGGGTTTGTTTGGGGGGGGGGGGGTTTTGGGGGTTTTTTTTTTTGGGGGGGGGGTTTGGGGGGGTACTTCTGTACAAGAGGAAAGTATGATAACATTAAGGGGTACTCTCTGCCCCCATATTTGGCGTGGTATTTATAACTGCTTTCATGACTGCAGGAGTCGGGAGCCAGCAGTCTTGCGCGAGTGCAAGAGTCTCGCAAGAGGAGCTGTCTCCTCAGATAGCAGCAGTATCGCAAGAGGCGCGGGAGAGCTGACATTACGCTATCACCTCGACAAACATTGTCAACAAGTCAACAAGTCTATTTCAATAGTATTGTACATTGAATTGAATCAATTGGATTTATCTCTTATTATTTCCTAGTGCGGCATGTACCCTTTGGTACCCAAGCAGACCTCTTAAGATAGTCCGGGCTAAAGGCCAATACATGTATGATGAACTGGGCAATGAGTATTTGGACTGTATCAACAACGTCTGTCATGGTAAGTGTGTCTCTGAATTCTGTCTTAATCAAATGTTTTCTTCCCTAACTTCTTACAAAACCTGCATTGCATCTTCAGCTACAAACATTATTGCCAATACTTAGTGAAACATACATTTAATGGCAAAGTATACCTTTGGTTTTTGGATCTGTTGGATTGTTTTAATCCTATATAATGTAGACAACTAACCTGTGAAAATTTCATTTCAAAAGGTGGTAGCGTTTTTGAGATATCGCTGAAAATCCAGATCGGCGGCATGTATGTCCGTATTTGCCTCAGATTGAAAAATTTTTCAATCCCTTTCTCTAAAACCACATTCCTTAGAAAGGAATCGTTTCTCAAAATGTTATACATTACATGTATCAACAGCTGCAGTGCTACTTACCAAGTAAGTTTGTATGGTCATTAATTTTCCGAAGGTATACCCTCCTTTTAAGTGTTGCATTGCACTGCATATTAATAATGCTTCAAAACCTTGCTTTTGTCTGTTGTCTGCAACTTGTCTGTCGGTTTGGGTACAAAAAGCCAAGCTTCCCCGAAACCTAGATGTTGTCAAGCTACATAATCATACATGTACCTTACATTAAACTCAATATCATCAAAACAGTCAGAAGCCTAATCCCTGGCTTCACAGCAGTTACAGGTTGCCTGGCTTCTGACTGGCACCCCCGAACAAATATATATCGACAAAATAGGGAGACTGCCAACATAGGGCTAGATAGCTCAGTTGGTAGAGTGCTGGCCTGTTAATCTGGAGGTCGCAGGTTCAAGTCCAGGTTCGCAGGTTCAAGTTTCGCTCTACTTCATGTAAATTCTAGTCAATTTTTCTTCATTCAACCCACAAATAATTACTTACAAATTTGTGGCAGCTAAATTACCACTGCCAAACTGTGCAAACTATTAAATGATGTTTTGCTGCAAATTGTTCTGCATCAACATTAACATTGTGCAATGCCTATCATACTGTTAACAACTGAATACGTTTATGGTAATTACGGTGATATTCATGTGAGATTTCTTTTCCATGCTATACAGTTGGTCACAGTCACCCAAAGGTAGTGAAGGCTGCAGCTGACCAGATGGCCCTTGTAAACACAAACAGCAGGTTTCTTCATGATAATCTGGTGCAGTACGCCGAGAGGCTAACAAAGACGCTGCCAGACAAACTCTCTCATATATTTATTGTCAATTCAGGGTACGTTGTAAATAGCATTTCTGAAACCTTAGAGTACTCTAGTCATACTACATGTACGTAGCAGGCTCATCAAAACAATTGATTAAAAGCAATTTCTAAGCTTTTCTTAACCCCTCGGTGGATCTGGATGTATACAATATAGGGCCTGGGCCCAATTTTCATAAATTTGTTAAGCAGAAAATACTGCTTGACAAATTTCTTTGCTAAGCAAAAATTGAGTGGGGCACCAGTCACAACAATGCAAACTTAATTTAATTTTGGCTGGTAACCTGTTTCTGCTAAGCAGCATTTTTCTGTTAAGCAAGTTTTTGTGCTTACAGGCTTTATGAAGTTGGGCCTTGGTGAGACAAATATGCATCGGATGTCAAAAACACCGGGGTGAACCCCTTCTCTTAGCGATAAGTGTACTGAGTTATTTTAAGTGCCTTAACACTACACACGGGACCCACAACTTTGTGTCCCATCTGAAGGACAAAGCATTAATGGTTAAGTGTCTTGCTCAAGGACACAAGTGTCAAGACTGGGACTCGAACCCACACTCCTTGCTGGCTGGAAACACAAGAGCCTGAGTCCGGTGCTCTAAACCGGTCGCCCACAACACACCCTCATTAAAGGGATTTATATTTGTTTACAGCGTCCTTGGCGGTAGCACGAAATAAGCAACAATTAGATTTTAGTTGTTTACCTTGAATCAGTGAAAAGGGTTAATCTGTTTTAAAGTCAATAATGCTGTATATTTACTTTGTCTGTAAATCTTGTGCATCTGAGTCACAGATCGCACACATGCTTTTCAAACTGCCATTTTGGTGATCACGTCCACAAAAGTACATAAGGTTGATGTTATAAATATTTGGCAGATTCAAGCGGGAATTTTGTTATCAATTCCGGAAACTGAAAACTATCAGTGGGCATATGTCCCCTAATGAATGCATGTTCCAAGCTTACTTCCATAATAAAGTTGTTTTCATATTTTAAGTGAATTTTTATTTATTTTTTCTCAACACGTGTGTCAGCGTGATGCACAACTACATTACGCACACAATTAATTGTAACGTGGAAGATAATACTTTATAGTGATTGGCTCAATATTGCGTCTTGCATAGCACACCAGCTAGTTATAACAGTTACATGCAACTCAAGTACGCACTGGTGATCACCAAAGAAGACTGCACTGGTCGATGACGTCATGTGCGCAAGGTCTTTTAGGAGTTAATCTTTCAAATATTTTGACAATTTTAGGTCGGAAGCAAACGATCTTGCCATCTCCCTGGCGCAGAAGTCCACCAAGCACAAAGATGTTATAACACTTGATCAGTAAGTATCAATGAGCACTCACTGCTCATTAAAAACCAGTACAAGGTAGAACCTGAACACATGGGCGGTTGGGTTGGTGTAGTGGTATCTTTCCTCGCCTTCCACCTCTAGGACCCCGGTTCGAATCACACCGTGGGCACTATGTGGATTGGGTTTTCAGTCTCTACCTGACTGCGTGGGTTTTCCCTGGAGTATTTCTCTGGGGTTTTCCTCCCATATCTAAAACTGAAATTTCTTTCTTTGTCTTCTCTCCATGGGCTTCTTGGCTAGTATAGTGACTAGGTTCTATTTTCTGAGAGTCCTTGGCTTTACAACCAGAATTAATAAATGAAATGAAAATGAACATGAAATGAAATATACTTTGTAAAATTTCTTTTTAACTTTGTCTATTACATTGTTTGAACCAGGAACACTTGAAAATACCATGAATATAAATTTATATGTTCCAACTTTGTGCTGGTTTTGTGAAAGCAGCCCTCGAATAACAATCAGCTAGACAAAACAAAAACATACAAGCTTGCAATTTAGTCCGCACATGCTTTTTAAATAACTGATGGGGCCAAAGCCCGAGCTCAAGCCATGGTTTTGAATACGGCTATAGTTAAGTGCAATGCCAGGCCTGATACTTCACTGAGGCAATGGAGACAATTGCCTCAATGCCCCTGTGCCTTGGTGCCCCTTGAATGTTCCAGCCAAAATTGTTATCTTACCTCATAGAGGTGCACTTTTAACAAGGAAAAACTAACTCGCCCTTTGAATGAAGAAATGGAATTTATATTACTGAAGGCCTAGTACGAGAACGAGAAACACTACAATTTAAGCAACTCATCAATTTTATTTATAGCCTTTGACAGATCCTTTGCCTGGAAGAGGTGAAGTTATGTTCGGCCTTGGCAAGGAATCGTATAATTTGTTATGACCAAAACCCCCAAAATTATATTTATGGTTATGTAGAGAATACTTTTGAAAACATATGACCTATTTTATTTATATAATGTTTTTTTGTTTTTGTTTTTTTTCCTCGGAGTGGGGAGGGAGGGGGGACTTTTATTCAATTAAGCATACATTCCTCTTTTCCTCTTGTCCTCTTGCAAATTGAAGTTAAAAAAAAGTTGATTAATTAAATTAGTTATTACAGAGATTAGAAATTAAGTCCCATTTCAACTCAAATTTGGCGAGTTTGCCATTAGTAGTGCAAATGAATCTTTCTAACTGAAAGTACAGTTTTAACTATTTTTTGTTGTTGAAAATTTTAAAGGATGGTTTACTACCGTTCATTTGCATTCTGTAGATGTGATAGTGGCCTAGCAGTAGAACTAGATTGAAGGCGGCCATTTTTTATTGAGAATATTGAATAATTTTGCCTCAAGGTCTTAAATAACATTTATCCAGTTACACCGCTAGTAATTTTCAGGGTTTTTTCCTTATCAGTCAGTCACTCCCCTGCTAAAAAATAAAGTAAATTTGGAAGTATAAACGAGAAAGCTACAGTTTGTTCTAAGTTGTTTTGCTCAGACGGACAGTAAACAAACTGAATTGCCTGTGTTATGTAATAATTGTGTTGTTAATTTTCCTGACTGCAGTGCCTACCACGGTCATCTGCAGAGTGTCATTGCCATCAGTCCTTACAAACATACCGGCAAAGAAAGCAAAAAGAAATGGGTCCATGTGGTAAGTTGTGCTTCAATCCTATATAGTTGCAAATATATACCATAAAACTAACCTGTGAAAATTTCATTTCAGAAGGTGGTAGCGTTTTTGAGATACTGCTGAAAATCTGGAGCGGTTTGTCCATGCAGGAAGAATAATCTGCAATTCGAAAACACTATCTGAGAAACGTTACTGCAGTAACGTTTCACAGAAACAAATTTTTGGGAATAAAAACTGATATTTTTGTCCATAAAATGAATTAACCCTACCTGTCCCAACCCTTCAAAATCCAATTCCAATTGCTTGTTTTATTTGATTCTGTTGGACTTACGACTGCACTAGTAAAATGATCCTACTTTACATGGGATCCGGCTTACCATCGTAATCAGAGTACAACAGTTTGGGTGTTGATAAGACCTATGGTGTTGTATTTTGTTAGAGTGAGGAAGGATCCTAGAAAATCACTCGGGGGAGGGGAGGGTATTAGCTTTAAAGGTAGATTGGTTTTTGTCAATGTAATGCTGATTTATTGGCAACATTTTCAAGAAAGATACAAGAGAAGTCGCATGTTAAAGTTTCAGTTGAATACACTGTCTACTTGTCGAGAAAACAGCAAAAAACTGTCGCGCTATTTTCACAAGAACTTCAAATCCATCCACATTTAGCGATGTGACAGCGGGAACCAACCTCATCTCTGGCCGCAGCATTATTTGCGAACGAACACCAACCCTTCAGAAATCTGAGAAACGATTCATGCATGAATTGTTTCTCAGATTCAATGTTTTGATTGATATCTAATCAATGGGGGCATTTCAGACAAAATAATTTCACAGGATGCTTACTACCATACCATCTTTATAATGAGTAAGCTTTCGGATAGAAATTACCAAAACAAAATTGGGGGGCCACTACCAAAGTATGACCTACCTTCAAACCACTCGTCTAACGCTAATAAGTGTTTTATGCCATATGGCAAGGCTAACAAATTTGATGAAGTTTCAAAATAATTCTCAACAAGTATTTTGATTAAATTGCACCATGGAGAAAGAAATATTCCTCATTGTGTCCAATGTAGTTCTGTATTTCTGGTGATGCAAAGAGTCTGTTAACCTCCTGAATTGTAATATCAAATAAGGGGAACACAGACTTGCAAGCCATTATTCAGGAATTTTCACATCCATCCAATTTCATCCCTGCATGAGATAAAGAATACAATAGTCTGCAAAACTGAATGTGATTATCCTGCAGAGCGTATTATGTAATCTATTTTCAAATGTTCAAAGGTCGGAAGTCATAATCCCTAGCACTAATATTTGCTGTGTTGTATGGACTTACACTGAAATCATAATAACTGTGGCAGCCGGGCTTACTCAAAAATAAAACTTCAAATGTTGACTTTGAGTCTGATGGATATCTTTCAATTCTGTTGAGTATCGAAGTATTCTCTGTTGAGTATCGAAGTATACTCTGTTGAGTATCGAAGTATACTCTTTTGAATATCAAAGTATACTATGTTGAGTATCGAAGTATATTCTGTTGACTATCAAAGTATACTCTGTTGAGTATCAAAGAATACTCTGTTGAGTATCGAAGTACACTCTGTTGAGTATCGAAGTATACTCTGTTGAGTATCGAAGTATACTCTGTTGAGTATCGAAGTATACTCTGTTGAATATCAAAGTATATTCTGTTGAGTATCGAAGTATACTCTGTTGATAGAAGTATACTCTGTTGATTGAAGTATATTCTGTTGAGAATCATGTGACATAGCAACTGTCTCTAAAGTCTGAGGAATTCAAATTTTTAGCGGTAAGTTGTGACTAAGCAAGTCATTGGTATCAGACATTATTCAAATCTAACTTGCAAATGGTTAATTGTTCAAAGGTTTTAAATCTGAATCAATATTTCGCTAAACAGATGATCTTTAAAAATTGTTTATCAAGGTGGAACCTCCGGATATGTACAGAGGGACACACTGTGATGCAGAAAATCCAGGTGAAGCATTTGCAGATGAAGTCAAAGTGGCTATTGATAAAGCACACGCAGGTGGAAGGAAGGTATGCAGGCATTTTTTGTTTGACTTACTGATTATTGATTTGCTTTGTGTGGTTGATGTGGTTTATATGTATGCGCACTATGTTCTTGACATATAATTCATGTGCTGATGAGCATGTTTTCATCTGGTGTGATATGGTTTGTGATATCTTAAAGAGGGGCTCCAAGGTCAAATTCAGTTTTGTGATGCACTCATTTTCCAATAGATAGAGTCCTTATGAAAATGGGGGGAAAAATTACAAGTCTCTAACCTCAAGTTAAAATGGTGTAAAATGCCACTTTGTTTGATACCCTTGTCGAAATCCAAAAACGTTTGATGACTTCACATTTAAATATATTGCACACATGGCATTGAATTTGACTTTTTGACTGGTGCAAAAAGTCCTCTTTGGAATGTACAGACCCCATTTGTTTTGATGTCCGATGACGTGGTGTTTCAAATTTTGCTTGGAAAGAGTATGAAATAAAATGACCTTTTCCACCATTTTAACTTAAGGTCACAGACTTGTATCTTTTTTCGCACTTTTATGAGGATTCCATCTATTGAAAAATGAGTTCATCACAAAACTTCATTTGACCTTGGAGCCCCTCTTTAAACCTCATCCCAGAGGTCAGGGGAACGAGTTAAATGGCACCCAATTTGAAGCCAAGGGTGCCATTTACACTCAATTTAATACCAGCAGAAGGGCAACCTCTTCCCCAGGCCTTCCTCATAATCCTATCGGACAGCAGTGAGGATGACCAAGGTACATGTAATGTTTCAAGTGAATGAATCTCACACCATGATGCTTAATTTCTAAGTGACGCATGTACATGAACTTTTGGGATCACATGACCAGTTCTAAACCAATGAAGTTTCACAATCTAACCCCATGCTATTGGTTAAGAACTGGTCATGTGTTTTTTTGTTCTCCTTGATCATCATCAGTGGTGTTGAATGCTTTGTCATCATGCACTAATAAATTGTCGGCCATGTGACTTTTCAAAGTTTTGCCATTTCTTGCCATTTTCCCCAAAATGTTGTGCGGAAAGGTGACAACAAGTTGTTTCTACTAAAGAAATTAGGGTCGTATCTGTTTCACAATTCAAAAGAAAATATTTAGAAATGTTAAAATTTGACAACCAAGTAAAGATAGGAAGAGCATTCTGTCGGAGACATCAAGAGAAGGTGTCGCCCGCAATTCTTCTCAGAACAATCACTTCTCCCCCATAAAGAGATAATCTGACATGATGATTGCCTTTCAGCTAGTTGCATGATTGTTAGAATTGTTGTCTTCTTATAAATACTTCAGCATAGTGAAATAATTCTATCTTGGGAATTACCTAGGGGTTGGAGAAACATGAACATATTTAAAGCAGGCCATAATCAACATTATAAAAAAATAGTTCTTCAATTTTCAGGATTTTTTATGTAGAATTTTTTTAATTAGCTGTTGCAAACTGCTTACCAACCAAAAGGACCTCGGGTATAAATGCAAAGAATAATGGCCTGACCTTTCGACCCTAGAGGAAGAAAAAGTAATTAATTAGTGAAAGCATTCCTACCTCCATGGTGAAAGAGACAAAAGTTATTAGTCATTTCCTTCTTGGATGTTCAGACCATGGGATTGAATGGTCTGGAAGCGCCTTATCCACAGTTTCCCCCTACTCAGACGAACACATTTTCATAGAATCTCATCCCTGCCCATATTGCAGACAACAAATGGCAATCTTAACCTGTTACACAACATAGTGTCACCATGGTTATTTAACGAGTGACTGTGTACAGTTTCCATGGGTATAGAACTTTTTGCTCAATGGAAAAATTCCAGATTGTTCCACCTGACATAAAAAGTCAAAAGCAGGCCCTATTAATGAAGCTCATTAAAGGGTCTGTATACGTTTAATAATGACTCTGAAAATTAATGGCAATAAAAACTTACTTGGTAAGAAGTACAGCAGCTTTGGATAGTATAATGCATTTTGAGAAACTTTTCACTTTGAAGTACTGCAGTTATGGAAAAAGATATCAGTTTTTATCCCTAAAACTTTGAATATCTGATAAGCGTTACTGCAGTAACGTTTCTCAGATAGTGTATTCCAATTGCAGATTATTCTTCCTGCGTGGACAAACCGCTCCAGATTTTCGGCAATATCTCAAAAACGCTACCACCTTTTGAAATGAAATTTTCACAGGTTAGTTTTACGGTATCTGCAACTATATAGGTTTGAAACAAACAGTTGCTTAGGCCTTAATCAGGTTGTAATGAAGCCATTTTTTAATGACTCTTTCACCATCCAAAGAAACGTGATGCTTAGATAGCATATAATTGTCATTCATAACTATTTGTAGTATCCCAACCCCTAAAAGCCAACAGCAACAACAGCAACAACAGCAACAACAACAACAACAACAACAACAACAACAACGTTTGTTATTGCAATTTGTTTGTGTTCTTTCCATATTAAATGTATTGGCTGCCTTCATTGTTTTAGTTTGTTGTTCCTATTTTTGTTTCCGCTTTTTGAAAGGGTTTTGGGCCGAGGTCAGATTTTAGTTTTTGTTTTGCTTTAGTTTTTGTTTTTGTTTGTTTCAGTTGGGTTTACCAGTAAATACATTAACGCAAGTGATGATAGTGTGCATGAAATCCAGTGTTAACAAAGCAAGACTTGCAAATGGAAGAGGAGGAGGTTTGCGAATAATACTTAATGTGATAAACATGTAGTAAGATGGCAACTGCTTGTATGCAAATCATCTGATTAAAAGTGGTGGTTCTTGAAAGAACATGGAAATAACTGGTTCCCAATACACCCTTGGTTGCATCTGTTTTGCTTGAAATCGTCATAGAACTGCTTAAGCAGAAAATATTGCTGAACAAATTCTGCTAAGCAGAAATGAGCAGGATACCTGTCAAAAATTGTACTTGTGACATGGGTTTAATTTCATAGAGCCGTGCCTTAAGTGCAAAAAGTAGCCAAGTACAACAAAATTATGCTGACCAGGATAATGTTACAAGCCAATCTACCATGTCACAAGTACAATTTGTGACTGGTGCCCTGCTCATTTCTGCTTAGCAGAAAGTTGTTAAGCAATATTTTGTGCTTAACAGCTCTATGAAATTGGGCCATGGTAGTTTGGCTGGTAACCTTATTCTTGTAAGTACAATTTTGTTGTGCTTAGCTACTTTTTTGTGCTTAAGCAGCTCTATGAAATTGGGCCCAGACATAGCGCTGCTAACAGTAAGCACACGAAAAGGATTGCTAACCTTCCTGTGCTTACTGTATGAAAATGAATGACTAACAATGCAAATCCATGGTGAACACGCAAGCTGGCTGCCTTATTTTCTTGCTAACCTGTGAAACACGCTGACGCTTAAGCAAACATTTATGCTACAGTTAGTTAGCACAAAAATTTGCTTACCGTTAAGCAGCGCTATGAAATTGGCCCCTGGTCCTCGGTAGCAGGATCAGCTAGAGCATGAGCTTGATCAGGAATCTAGGTTTCCAGATACTGATCAAGGATCTTGATCCTGGGCCCGATTTCATTGAGCTGCTTAACAACTGATTTTGTGCTTACTGCGCTAGTTTCCATTTCTTAACACTGCTAACCGTTTGCACACGAAAAGGCATACTAACCTTCCGGTGCTTACTGTTTTGAAATGAATGTTGTATCAACGCAAATCCATGGTGAATTCGCAAGCTGGCCGCCTAATTTTCTTGCTAACCTGTGAAATACGCTTAAGCTTAAGCAAATTTTTCTGCTATAGTTAGCACTGACCGTTAAGCAGCGCTATGAAATTGGCCCTAGGTCAGGGGTTTGGATTAGGGATCCAGAGGAGGGTTACCTGACCTGATCAGGGATCTAGGTCATCTTAATTAGGTATCCTTAGTAATATGGTAATAGTGACCATGGATCAGGGATCTCAAACAGGGAAACAGGGGTCCTGATACTGATCAGAGTACAATGTGGGATCCTTTATCAAGTAGCCTGATCCTGATAAGAATCCTGAACAGGGATCTTGATCAGGTATCCTGATACTGATCAGGTATCCTGATACTGGTCAGAGTACAATGTGGGATCCTTTATCAAGTAGCCTGATCCTGATCAAGAATCCTGGACAGGGATCTTGATCAGGTATCCTGATACTGATCAGGTATCCTGATACTGATCAGATTCCCAGTAATCCTTTATCAAATATCTTGATCCTGATCAAAGATCTTGAACAGGGATCTTGATCAAGGATCATGATACTGATCAGGTATCCTGATACTGATCAGATTCCCAGTAATCGTTTATCAAATATCTTGATCCTGATCAAAGATCTTGAACAGGGATCTTGATCAGGGATCCTGATACTGATCAGGTATCCTGATACTGATCAGATTCCCAGTAATCGTTGATCAAATATCTTGATCCTGATCAAAGATCTTGAACAGGGATCTTGATCAGGGATCCTGATACTGATCAGGTATCCTGATACTGATCAGATTCCCAGTAATCGTTTATCAAATATCTTGATCCTGATCAAAGATCTTGAACAGGGATCTTGATCAGGGATCCTGATACTGATCAGGTATCCTGATACTGATCAGATTCCCAGTAATCGTTTATCAAATATCTTGATCCTGATCAAAGATCTTGAACAGGGATCTTGATCAGGGATCCTGATACTGATCAGGTATCCTGATACTGATCAGATTCCCAGTAATCCTTTATCAAGTATCTTGATCCTGATCAAAGATCTTGAACAGGGATCTTGATCAGGTATCCTGATACTGATCAGAGTCCCAATAATCCTTTATCAAGTATCCTGATCCTGATCAAGGACCCTGATCAGGTATCCTTGTCCTGATCAGAGTCCCAATATGGGATTAAGATTAGGTTTCCTTGATCAAGTATCCTGATCCTGATTAAGGATCCTGGTCAGGTATCTTGATCCTGATCACGGAGTCCTAATATGGGATCTACACTGTAGATCAAAGATCCTGTTTTCCTAATTATATCAGGGGCCAATTTCATAAAGCTGTTTAACAGAAAATTCTGCTAAGCAAATTAATTTGCTAAGCAAGAAATGAGTGGGGTACGAGTCACAACAATTGTAACTGTATGGTATTTTGGCTGTTAACCTATTTTTCCTAAAGAAAGAGTCTTCTGTACTTAGCAAGTTTTTGTGCTTACATGTACATGCTTACATGAAATTAGGCCCAGGAATCAGACCCCCCCCCCCCAAAAAAAAAAAAAAAAAAAAAAAATTGCACCCCATCAAGGATCCCATTCCGGAGCTTTGTGAAGCAAATCTGACCTGAAAGGATACATGATTCAACCCTCAACAACTCTATCCAAATCCTTTGGCTGGTTCTTTCAGATTTCCATTGATAAGTTTCCAGCCAGGTGTCTCTATGACTACATTAGCATGGAATTTTTGACAAGTTTAAATCCGTCTTCATTTCAGTTTTTAGTTCTCCATTTCAAACCTAATACAATACTAAATCTTTTTCCCTGTGACATCTCTCCTTCTGTGCAGGTTGAATATGATCAATTTGTGTATAGAGTCAAGTAACATGTTGGGAGCGTCATAAATTCCAGGCAGCCACGGACCATTGTGCACCCTTCCTGGACCATTGTGCACTCTTCCTAATTTATTATGTTCAGTGTGTGTGTATTACCTACCAGGTGGACATGTGAGAAGGTTTTCAACACATTCGCTGTGACTCGCCCAATCATGAATCGCATCTTTCAGTGAAAAATTGTTTTATGAATTCGATTCCCTTTTCCTAAGTCTAGTCAAACAAGGCGAGTGTTTTTGCAGCAGTGACCGGCAGCTGGTTTATGTGTTGGTCCTGCAGACTTGCCGTTAAATGAAGGATCATAGATTGGTAACAACTCCAAAAATGAATGACCCTAAAAACTTACTTGGTGAGAAGCACTGCAGCTGTTGGTAATATAAACTATTTTGAGAAAGGATTCCCTTTTAAGTAATATAGTTTGGATAATTTTTCACTCAAAAAACATTTGAATGTGAGAAACGATTCATGCATGAATCGTTTCTGAGGGTTGGTGTCCGTTTGCGAATGCTGCTAAATGTGGATGGATTGTTGGACTTTCTTGTGAAAATACCGTGACAGTTATTTGCAGTTTTCTCAGCAAGTAGACACTGTATTCAGCTGAAATTTTCACATGTGACTTTTATTGTATCTTTCTCTATCATTTTGCCTATGAGACAAAAACCAATCTATGACCCAACCTTTAATCTTTCAAATGTTTTGACAATTTGAAACTGTTTGAGAATACATTGAGAAGTTGAAATTTAATTTTGATGAGAAAAAAACGAAGACCCACAACAAGGGTTGAGCTGAAGTGTTGCATTTTCATGTTTGGATCAGTCACGGTTTCACTTTGATTAATCATTTCCATGGACCTTATGCATTGACGTCATCAAGCCGCCATCTTAGAGATAAACCAATGATGAAACAATGGAATTGCATGGATTTGTACGCCTGACGCACAGGGTTGGCCAATGAACGACCTCCTTTTGACCTCTAGGCGAGAGTGCCCTACTCAAATGACGTCGTATGCATAATGTCTATTATAGTTGTCGCACTCATTTTGGGGTGTTTCTTTTTGGGGTGTTTCTTTCAGGTTGTAATTGCATTTTTTGTCTCTGTTAAGATCTCTAAATTAATTAGAAGGAATGACAGAGAGGAGCAGGGCTTAGGTGCATCCGTTTGGAGAGAATGCACATATTTTTGTATAACCCTTTAGAGACCATGTGTTTCTCTGCAATTGTTACCAAAGGCATGTCTGGTTTGATTTTGTTTTTAACTCGCCCTTTTTGTAGTAAAAATGTTCTGGGGAAAAAACCCAGGAAACAGAAATTTTGTTTTGTTTTAGAAGTTAACAAAGTACGTGAAGTTTGGAAACATGAGACAAAAGAGAGATAAGGCAACACGTTATTGCGTCACGCGCACGGCAAGGCGTATGTTAAGTCCTTTGAAGTTTCACATTGCCATTCCAGGGCAAACTCAAATCATGTACATGCTGTGTGTCAATTAATTATTCCCTTAGTCAGGGAACATCTGGTGAAGCCAGGAACCGGTTTATAAAAACATTCCCTTAAAAATGAAATCCAGATTTATGACATTGATTTTGTAACTGTTAGAGAAAACATCTAGAGTATCGATTGGACATTGCAAACGTATAGCTTGGCGAAATACGCGTGTAGCCAATATGCACTTTTATGATGACGTACGAACATATCCATGACATAACAGGGCAGTACACATACGCATTAAGAGTAGATAAGTAGCTTAACTTCTCTAAATTATCAATACAAGACATGACCTTTACCTTGACATTTTTAGTTCAATAGAACTAGGTCACATTTCGCGGCCACTTTCGGCATTTTGGAAACAAGCCGCTTGTAGACAATTATGGTCTCCAAAGGGTTAAATAATAATATTTGACATTTGTTGTGTGGTATTCCATGGACTGGTGTGCAGCATTTTTCTTTTACTTGATGAGGCTGCATTCAATATGGCTGAAAGCTGACTTCTGTCTCGCGCCAGTTCATATAAAGTCAATGTGTTTTTCTTTGAACACAATGAACAAAACCTGCAACGTGCTCCCTGAAAGCGTCTTGATTAGTATGCAGGTGGTATGGAGGAATACGATCCACAAAAGCTGCAAATTGATACATTTGGATTTCTTAACAACAAGACCCTCAGCCTGCATGTTGGACGATTGCTGTCTGAGGGAATCATGAATATTCGTATTCCACTCTTCTTTGTTTCACTTCTTCACAGGATGAACTGGTTGTGGCGTTTCCTTAGGGCTGTTCAAATTTGTTCTCAATCCCTAGGTAGTGAAAAGATCATTGTTATTCTGTGCAGACATCCTCAAACATCAAATTGATATTTCTCTTATTCTTACCTCTGTGAAAAGTTCAACGAGAATCTCCTTAAAGGTAGGGTCAGAGATTGGTAAATACTCCACAATTTATGACCATAGAAACTTACTTGGTGAGAAGCACTGCAGCTGTTGAAAGTATAAACAATTTTTAGAAAGAATTCCCTTCAAAGTAATATCGTTTGGGAAATTTCTTACCCAGAAACATTTGAATCTGAGAAACCATTCATGCATGAATCGTTTCTCAGATTTCTGAGGGTTGGTGTCAGTTCGTTTATGCTGTGGCCAGAGATGCAGTTGGTACTCGCTGTCACCTGGCTACACAGCAGTTAACGATTGTACGGCTTCTGACTGGCACCCCTGAACAAAGATATTGACAAAATAGGGACGTCGCCAACATAGGGCTAGATAGCTCAGTTGGTAGAGCGCTGGCACGTTAATCCGGAGGTCGTTGGTTCAAATCCTGCTCCAGTAAATTTGTCTTTGTTCACCCCCAAATCTTGTGAAAATACCCCAACTTTTTTTTTGCTGTTTTCTCAGCTTGCAGACACTGCGTTCAGCTGAAACTTTCACATGTGACTTTTATTGTATCTTTCTGGAAAAATGTTGCCTTTAAATCAGCATTGCATTGACAAAAAACAATCTATGACCCTATACCTTTAACATCAAAGAGTAAACAGAATATAATGGAACTTTACTGAACTGCTTTGAGCTTGACAACAAATTTGGACGATTGTAATTTAGGGCATGACATTTAGAGCGTGACAAGTTGCTCTGTAGGAAAAGGAGGTTGTATAGAATGGAGTCTAGACGAAAGAGAGAAGCTTTGCAGAGAATGTGTTTACCATGAGCAACTTGTCGCAGTAGGCAGGGCTAAATTAAACACTCGATACTAACTTGGAGAGACCTTTTTGTTCTCCTGCAACAACAGATTGCGGCCTTTTTCGCTGAATCTCTTCAGAGCTGTGGTGGACAGCTGATCTATCCTCCTGGTTACTTCAGGAATGTTTACCGGTAAGATGCAAAATAATCTTGTGGCATATAATAATAACAATAATAATATCATGTTAATTATTTTAGAAAATGCTTTCAATGTAACATAGACATCACAAAGCGCTGCACGATTAAAAATCCATGTTATTAAGAAATACAGATAAAGTAGTGAGTTTAGTTTAGGTTTTTGTTTCTTTAACTTCACATGAAATAGAATTTCTTAGAATATCTGCGGTCACAGCTCTTGACTCAAGCGTGTATTTTATATTCCTTTTTCGGCAGATGTGTGCACGAAGCCGGGGGTGTCTGTGTTGCAGATGAGGTTCAAGTGGGCTTTGGACGTATGGGCAACCACTGGTGGGGTTTCCAGACTCAAGGACCAGGTAAAAAGGAGAAAGGAATTATGGTTTTTATGAGGGAATTCGGTGTAAGTGGTGGGTCCAGATTTAAAAGGTTGTTATTGGTCTGCCCCTTAAACTTTGCAGTGTGAAAAACCAAGGCTTGACCCTGAATCCAACGATACAACTACTGTGATATGTAACAGAGAGGTGCTCAAAAATATTTAAAACAGCAAGTCTTTTGAAAGGCGTTGCCTTCAAGTTTTCCCTCTCAATGTACACAACTGACTGATCCTGTGGGCCGAGGTTGTGCTTCAAATCATGACTGACTCACTGTTTTTAAAGTCAGAAATGGTCTAGCTGTTACCTATCTTCAGATTCTTATTTCTAATAAAGCCCACAGCTCTTGCAATTTTTTTGATCGTCTTCTATTTCCCATTTGTGCTTGTCCCCTGCATCCCGCACTTGTACGAGGTATGGCCAACGAGCTTTTACAGTCAGTGCACCGACATTATGGGACAATCTTCCTCTTCACATCCGTCAGGCATCATCTCTTGAATCCTTCAAAGCCATGTTAAAAACTCTTTTGCTTTTATTCTAAGTTGCCACAATCTGTGTTGAATCTTTTGTCATTTTGTACAGCGCTTTGAAACCTTTGTAAATGGCGCTTTATAAATATCATCATGATTATTATTCCTTATTTTCTTTGCAGACATTGTACCTGACATAGTGACCATGGGCAAGCCGATGGGTAATGGTCATCCTATTGCTGCGGTGGTCACTACAAAGGAAATTGCAGCTAGTATTGGCAATGGTGGTTTCCAGTACTTCAACACAGTAAGTGGTCTGATCCCCAACCATCCCAACCTCGTTCCCAGGGCTTATCAATCTTACCATAGAGAGAGGACCACAGAAGGAGTTAGAACCTCCCGGGCAGTAACCAAAAGAGATCAATGGGCCGCACAAACCCTCTGTGTTGGTTGAACCCCTCTGTGTTGGTTGTGCAACGCCGCATTTTACACGGGTAAACTGCAACTTATTTGGGCCCTGCATTGAAGAATTCTGTGTCATATTTTCTGCCATCAATTCGCTGCAAGATTTTCCACAATAAATGGAGTAGATACTTTGCATTAAATAAGACTTCATCGCATGCGCAGTGGAGTACAATTCACCCTGGTTCATAAAGACACACACAATCGCGAAGATTTTATTGACAGCTATCTGTCATTTGTTTTGTTTTTGGAAATCAACCAATGTTCAGGAAATTTACACCCAAATCTTCAAAATTCACAAGAGAATTGTGACTTTTGTTAAAATTTACATTAATACAATTTTCATGGATTTTCTGGGTAAAAGAATTGTGCATCTGGCAGGGAGTGAGTTTGTCTTTTGGACCATGCTAATTGATGATGTGGCCAACTGCAGCCAACTCCAAACAACGAATCAAAACATTTTAAGTCTGAAAATATTTGTATTTCATAATCACTGCTTACTGTAAGCAAAACAAGAAGCATGCTAATTTGCTGGTGGCTCTTGTAAGCAGATGAGTTATGCAACAATGCAAATCCATCGTGAACCCGCACAGGTATTGAGAAATATTGCATCGAGAAATCTGCTTGATCATTTTTGAAATGCACTTGTGCTATAGTAATCACACAAATGGGCAAGCATAACATATGAAGTGTGAACCTGAGAACAAAAGAGGTCCACACAAGGCAGGGTTTTGAAACACTATGTGGACTTACAAATGTCCACACAGTGTTTTCACCAATGTTGAAGAATATTTTTATCTTGATTGCACAGAACAAAGGAATGTCCACAGAGGGTGTGTAACACAGAGCTGGGTGTGCTTACCAGTAAATAGCTTTATGAAATTAGGCCCAGGGCAAGCTAGCGAAAAAAAGAGAATAAGTAGTTAGTAATAAGTAATAAGTAAATTGTTTTTCTGTATCTTTGTGCAGTATGGCGGCAACCCAGTGTCCTGTGCCGTTGGCCTGGCGGTCATGGACATTATTGAAGATGAACATCTCAGAGATAATGCAGTCCTGATTGGAGATTATCTCAAGACCGAACTTCTCAAGTTGAAGAAGATTCATAAGACGATTGGAGATGTCAGGTAAACGCCCTCAAAAGCTATTTGCTACTCTAGATTTAAATAGTGTCTGGTACATTGACTTGATTGGTCACAAGTGAACACTCAAATTGGATTTCCCAGACTAAAGATAGTGTTGCTTCACGACATTTTTTTGGGGGGCAAGCTTTTGTGTGGCAACCTTGGGATGGGCGAAGCCTGGTATCTGGTACATAATGTCTGGTATAGTGACTGGATTGGTCACCAGTGAACTCTCAAATAGGATTCCCTTTGCTCCTCTAGGGGTGTGATAAAGCGCTTTATAACAACTTAGCATTATTATTATTATTATTACTTTATCTGAATCAGTTAGGCATATCTCACTTGTTTTGAGTAAGGGTTGGTTTTTACTTTCTCTCTCTTTGTAGGGGTATTGGATTGTTCATTGGCATCGAGTTGGTCTCCAACAGAGAGACAAAGGAACCAGGTGGCTCGGAGGCAACATACGCTGTTGAATAGTAAGTAGATGGGTCAGGGATCTAGACCTCAACAACCTAGACTGGGCAGTCGCAGAAAAATGTGCATACAGGGTGTGTATTTCCTATACCATCAAGTAAATTTGGCAGGGTGTGTCCGTGTTCACTCATCTGGATTCTGTACACAGCCTCACAGCATTTGATTGAGGCTATTCAGACATCGACAACTTTTGCCAAAAGAGGGCCTTGTGTGTGATGCGGGGCAAAGTTCATTTATTTTTTTCCCCAATTTGCATCAACGAAGACCGATCGTTAAATCACAAAGATGTTAGTGCAAGTGAATTTCTTTAAAACCGATCCTCAAATCAAAAATCATTGAAAAAGGCTGGTGATAAAAAAATGCCATCATTAAGGATAGTTATTAGGCAATAAGATTGTCCAAACACACAGTTTTGCGAACTTCGCTTCAGCGTTTTGTTTGGGTCTTTTTTACTTTGGTGGGGTAGTTTTGTTCACACATGGAGCACTCTTTTCTGGCAGCCGCCATGTGCCATTTATTGCCAACATAACACTTTAATCTTGATCTCAATAAGGGAACGGCGGCCATCGGAGGACAAAGGCAAAGCATTTTTGGCAAAAAAAATGCCAAATTTCAGTGGTTCAAACTTGCGCGAACCAAATATCCGATCTACCAACTTAAATTGGGCCGTGAAAGCACAATCTTCTGAAAACACCCTCTTTTGACCCAATTTGCTCAGGCCACGTTATAAACACTCCTCATGGTGTTTAAATCGCATGTTGAAACATGGCCACTCAGAATGGATAAACTTTCCAGTCATTTATGAATGTGGTTTAAAGTCGGCATTGAGTTTGGAGTGAAGATATGTGCATTAGTAAAGTGATAAATAATTTAGTACAGTTTTTTTAATACTGAGAACATGCAATAATATGATCTTAAAGAAGGAAGCTAAACCAGCGACAAATGAAGAGGAAGTATTTTGGGAGCATCACAAGACACATGGAAAGCAAGATTACAATTTGCTGAATTGCAAATCTGTGTAGCAAATCTCAAAGGTGCTTTTTCTGTCTCGTGTGTTTTACAGCCTGAGAGATAAGTTCATCCTTCTGAGTACAGAAGGGCCGTACGGCAACATCTTGAAGTTCAAACCACCGATGTGTTTCTCCATGGCCGACGCCAAAACCCTCCTCCGCTGTCTGGACGAGGTCTTGACGGAGATCGAGACACTCCCCGTCAGTCAGGTGGAGAGACAGGCCAAGGCTTGGCGGGCGTTCCCATCAGACCATCACTTCAAGGCGATTAACACCCTTCCCAACATGCCCGAGCTGTCGCTAGATGAAGACGAAATTTTGAACCCAGGTTCGAGCAGTGAGAGGAGTCCCACGGGGCAGTCTGAGGATTCGGGTATCGAGGTCGGGGTGAGGGATGAAAATGAAGGAGGAGCACCCAGGAAGAGACAAAGAATAGAGGTTGATTAAGCTTTCCCTATCAACCAAGTCCATCAAAATGCAAGATTGCTTGTTTTTGGACTCCCTACTGCATTGCCAAACAAGTGATAATTTACATTGAGTTCTCCATACTTATTCAGGCCTGATACTTCACGGAGGCAACAGAAGCAATCGCCTCTGTTGCCCCTGTTCACTGCCTTGGTGCACCTTGAAATGTTCCAATAGAATAATATAAATGTAAGATTGCTTGCTTTTGATAGATTCCCTACTGCAGGGTCAAACTAGTGATAATTTACATTGAGTTTTGCATACTTATTCAGGCCTGATACCTCACGGAGGCAACGGAGGCAATTTGGTCATTGCCTTGATGCCCCTTGAAATGTTCCAATAGAAATTTACAATTTCCTCATAGAGGTGCCCTTTACCAAGGAGAAAACGCCTTGGGGCCTTTGCCCTTTCAAAAACGAAGCATCAGGCCTGCTTATTTCAGGATTTTTTCAATGTTATTGTTACAAACAGTTTTCTTAGTAAACAAAAACAATAATAACTAGAAATGTAGTGTTTGTAGAATTACAAACGCTAGATGTTCGGATGTGTGAATAGCAGATAAATATTGAAAGTTAAATCAATCAAAAGATATAAATATGAACTTAAAAATCGCCATTAAATAGAGCTTTATAATATATATTTTATGTCAACAATGACGTCATCGCTAATTTCTTATCTCCATGGCCGAAATCCCCCCCCACCCCCAATGAAATTTTCAGGTTATGCCACTGATTATCTCGGCATTTTGGTTCAAGTATGTGTTAAGTTTTGAACTATTTGAAGTTGCAACGGGTTTTCGCCAAAACAGAAAACAGTACATTTTAAAACTTGTCACAAGAGGGCGCTGTTGAGAATTATGGCATCATTACTTTTATATTTGGAAGGCCTTGGGGTCAAACGTTATTTCATAAACAGAGAACATGTCCAAATTCCAGTTCATATTGTCAGACCTCAAAATGAGACCAATTGAAATTTTTCTCACTTCAACTTCCGGTTTCGAACTGGAAGACAAGGTCAAATTGGGTTCTCGTGTATGGTAAGCCCTTTCATATGATGTATAGATTGTGAAAAAGCTTAGATGAGGAGATATGATATTTTTAAACGTTAAACTTTTAATTGATGTTAATCGACACCTGATGATGTCACGATGACGTCACTACAGGATGACATTCTAAAAACTGCTTAGTCCGAAGGTTTTAAAGTGCTTGATATCATTAAATATTTTATTGTATTGAGCTTTTGTTTAAATAATTACAGTTTTTTTCACATGCGTAGCAGAGCTGCCAACTCTCCCTGATTCTGCAGAAAGTTCCCTGAAAGTAAACCAATCTTTCCATGATCTGGTGAACAAATTTGACAGTCACCCTGATTATGGAAACTTTTGCTCTGTTATTTTAAATGTAATTCTAAATATGTCCCTGATTGTTGTACAAAATCTCCCTGATTACAAGATGCAAATGTTGGCAGCTCTGACGTAGGTACAATGTAAATAATATAGGGTGTATATTATACCCTTTTAAGCTTTTACACAGAGCAGATAAAAATTATTAAGATTGAGGTGGACATTTTCTAATTTTCTAGAGATTGTGTATCTTGGGTTTTACAACATGCATTGATTGAAGTCCTCTTGATATAAAAACAAGACGGTACAGTAAAAAAAACGAGCACGCTATATCTCATCACACCAAGGCTGTGGTTTTTTAAAAAGCACACATTAAAGGGAAAGCACATCATTGTGTTTCGGAAAAGTAAATCAATTCCTACCCACTGGCGTTTATTAACCCTTTACAGACCATTCGTTTCTGTATAGTCATCACCATACGCCCAGACATGGATAATATTGTTGAGTTTTTGACACAATTTTGTCCTGTAAAAGTGTCTGAAAAAATAATATGAAACAGAAATTCAGTTTTGTTTTTGAAACTTACATGTTAACATGGGAAACATTGGGAAAATGTCAATTCAGGTCATGACCTTTACTTTGACCTTTTTTATTGAGTGGAATTATGTCGGATCTTGCAGCCGTTTTAGGCTGCTTTGGGCATTTTTGTACAAGCCGTTTTGTGGTCGCCGTGGTCTCTAAAAGGTTAAAGACACCATACAACCAACCTGTTAGTCTTGGTTCCAAGACGTTCCGGTTGTGTAGTCACGAACACATGTAGTCACGAAAACCTTACCACTATCTAAAGCCCGGTTCATACTTCACGAAAGCGAAGCGAATTTCTCTGCGTCACAATTGGAAAGCGGGTAGTGCATGATTGTTTGCGTCACAAAACTCGCTTTGCATTTGCTTTCATGCATTTGTATATGCTTTGTCCGTGACTATTTTTTGCAAGTTCGAATTTGGCTAATTTCAATTTTTTCTTTTAATGCAAGTCCACCCCAAACAAGGCTAAAAGCCACTCTTGGTAAGGGGATGCAAGATGGAAATACTTAAGAAGAAAATAACTCAGGGGAGCTGAAGGTAGGAATTGATATTCCTCTTAAAACAGTCTAGATTGTATGAAGGAGTCTGTTGTATGGGCATTGGCATGTTAGTGACAAACCTCAGAGCACAATGATGTATAACCATAACATAACTTTTAACACAGTATTTAATACCTGCTTTCATACTTAAGATGTGCTTTTTAATTGCAATTCCACTTTTTACCCCAGTGTTATTTCTCAATATGTTCAAGGTATATTATACAGGATTGGTAAGGATAAAAAACACCATTGTATAATTTCAGTCTGCAAGCTTACTGATTACGAAGTTCATACTAGAGCAATTTTTTCTGTGGAATATTTCGTTCTGAAATTAAGTCATATTCAAGAAAACTATCTGAAAACCTTTTTTATTTTTTTAACGCAACAGCTGGTTTTGGTTGTTACAGCCAAAAATAAGGAGAATGTGTTCATATGCTGAAAATTGTGCATGATTTTTCACTATTTTCTCCTGAATCACACAACGGATTAAACCAAATTTTTCACAGGCTTGTTATTTCATGTATATGGTTGATCACACAAAACCTATTTTGTCAGCTCTACCAATCCTGTATAACACCTTTGAGAGTAATGTCTTTGTTTTAGTAATGAGCTGCTTTTTGTATCTGTAAAGAAGCAAAAACAACACTGTTTTTGTTTTGTTTTTTTGGTCACACCCATTCATTGTGTGCACTGTTTGACCTTTTATTCTGTAGTCTTAAATTTAGCTTGCCAATAGACTGTGCAAGTCTCGCGCGCATTCAAACTTCCGGGACCATTGTGGTCCCAACCATTTGGAGTTTTACGTGGGTGAGATTTTATTTTGTCAATTATTTTAGTTTAACGTAGTTTATGACCATGAAAATTATATATGTTGTTGGGAATGTAATACTTAGTGATAAAACATATGCAAGTACAATTAATTCAACAATGTAAC
Organism: Plazaster borealis; assembly: GCA_021014325.1. Lineage (NCBI taxonomy): Eukaryota > Metazoa > Echinodermata > Asteroidea > Forcipulatida > Labidiasteridae > Plazaster > Plazaster borealis. The sequence goes on along the minus strand of CM037468.1, from coordinate 13,182,948 downwards.
AAAGAAAACCTGAGAATTAAACTTGACCTCAGCTTCCGGTTACTGCAAAAATTTAAGAATTTTGTGCTCACCTCCGATCACAAAACTTATGTAAACACTTGTTTTGGATGCGCGATGATAATCGCCAGATGTTGTAATTGCAACGCGAAGCCTTTTTCATGGCAGTCTATGGGTTGTTGAGGCGTCACGTCCTCTATAAACTGCGCCAAGAGTAAATTTTGCGCCCGTGTGATCATCGCGAATCCGCGTAAAGGGGTTTCTAAAAAGTTAAGATCAAATAAGCATCCTTGTCCCAGAGTTTTACTTTTGTTTCAATAATAATTAACACATTATTTGTGTCTTTGTTTTAAAAACTTGTTAGCAAGAAGTGGCTTCACTTCTGTGCATGATAGCTTTCTTTATTAAACAAAAAACTCCATGGAAAATTAAACCAATTTTCCTTCTGATTTTTTTGATGCAAGTTAAAGAGGGGCTCCAAGGTCAAATTCAGGTTTGTGATGCACTCATTTTCCAATAGATAGAGACCTCATGAAAGTGGGGGAAAAGGTGTAATGGTTGGCTTGTGCGTAAAGCGCTCGCCTCTCACCAAGGTGACCCAGGTTCGATACCCGGCCAGGGCCATATGTGAGTTGAGTTGTGCGTTGGTTCTCTGCTGTGCCACGAGGGTTTTCCAGACCATCCGGTTTTCCGCCCTCGGAAAAAATCAAACACTTTCAATCTCTGGCTGTGCTCCGTGGTCATAATGGGTTGATGTGGCTGGCTGCCAAAGGCGCCCTTGCATGCCTGCTTCTCGAACACGTTGTAGCCGCGTCCTTCGCAACTCAGCTCTTAGCTGCCAGTAAGTTATGATTAGCCTCCCAAATTATTATTATTATTATTATTATTGTGTCTACCTCATGTTAAAATGGTGTCGAATACCATTTTATTTGGTACATCAGAGCGAAATTTGAAACATGAAGTCATCAAAAACATATTTATAGGCCTGTACATTTCAAAGATGAATTTTTGAGCCAGTCAAAAGGTCAAAATCAATGCTATTTTGATTGAATGTCATCAAATTCAGGAATGAACTGAAAACTCCTTGTAGAAAAATATACAGACCATATATTTGAAATGTGACGTCGTCAAACATTTTTGGATTTTGACACAAATTGCACGTGAAGGGAATCAAACACAGTGGCATTTTACACCATTTTAACGTGGGGTTAGAGACTTTTCCCCCACTTTCATGAGGATTCTGTCTATTGGAAAATGAGTGAATCACAAAACTGATTTTGACCATGGAATCCCTCTTTAAATTATCTATCGTGGACTCTGGGCATATAGAGAAAATAAGACACTATCTGTTATGTGTAGTCATGTTTATGCTGCGGCCCAGCAACAGGCTACTTTTAGAAAGACCATGTTAAGTAGCTGTTTATTTGTTTGTAATTGTGTGAGGAATGATCATTAATTCCTTTGTTTTTTTCTGTTCAAGTTAGAACAAGTATGTTACAAGTGGTGAATTTATGCAGTGCAAATAATGAATTTTTATGCAAGTTTTTCGGGGACAGCAATTCAAAATATTTAGAGGAGCGATGTTGACATTTTTGTGTTTTGTTTTGAATTAATTTGGAGCAGGTTTTCAGATGGAAAGAAATGAATAAAGATTTGATCGTAATCATTTATTGCAATGAAATAATATAAACAACGTTCAATAACTTTTAGTCATTTGTTCAAAATAGTTGATATGGTGAATTTTTATCTGGTCTGCCTATTAATCAATTTTCTCTGTATTTTTTGTTTGGGGGGCTTTTTTAAAGTTAGGTGAAATTGGATTGGTAATTGTGGCGTGTCATGGCAGAGTGGTTAAGAGCACCGGACTCAAGCTCTGGTGTTTCTGATCAGCAGAGTGTGGGTTCGAGTCCCGGTCGTTGTCCTTGAGCAAGATGCTTTACCATAATTGCTTTGTCTTTCTGATGGGACATTAGGCCATAGATCCCGTGTACTAGGATTGGTAGTGTACGTAAAAGAACCCAGAACACTTATCGTGGAAGAGTAGGGGTTAACCCCTGTGTTTCTGGTTCACATAGCAAGCACCCTTGCTTTATACAGGTTTCCTCAGGCTTGAGAGTTGCAGGGATTAAGTTCAATTATGAGTCATCCTTGGTTTCATCACCAGACATATATAGTATTAATTGAAAAGATGATGTCTTCCTCAAATTTATAAAATAGATGCAGCAGTTTCCTGTTTCCCTCTTGTTCTATTTTTGTTTGGGGGGGGGGGGTTGGGGGAGATGAGATCAGACATAAAATGCTAGAGGTTATAACATGGGATATTTGTTTTCTTGTAAGATAACCCATCCCAAGGTTTTTTTCGGACATAATTTACATTAGGATATTTCTTACCTCATGTTGAATTTATTATATTCAGAATTGTTAACAGCCTAAGTCCATGGATGTGGACGTTTTGTAAATGCAATAACAAAATGCAAATTTTCAAATTAATTTCGTATAGTGCCCACAATTATCCAAAATTTGTCAGTAATTGTAAAAATTGAAGCCAAGCAGGCTTCAATGTAAATGCCACAATTCAAATTGTTTTCAGAAAAGGGACGCAGGTGTCCTCGGGAAATCTGTCCTCGGGAAATTAACATGGGCTGAAGGAGGAGGATTCAATAGAGGGCGCTATCAGAAGAAGTTTGTACACAGTTTGCCATATGGATGGGCAGACAGAATCTCCTGTCACACAGGCTCTATGAAAAAAATGAAAGTGTCTAATAATTTGTAGACAGAGGGCACTAAAGGGTTAAACCAAAGAATGAAAGAGGGGCTCCAAGGTCACATGAAGTTTTGTGGTCCACTTTTCCAATATAGATAGAGTCCTTATGAAAGTAGGGAACAAATTACAAATCTCTAACCTTAGGTTAAAACAGTGTTTGATACCCTTCAACAGCAACTTTTGTCAAAATCCAAAAACGTTGGATGATGTCACATTTCAAATGGTCTGTACAATTTTTGTGCAGAGAATTTTTAGTTAATTCCTGAATTTTGATGATCAAAACGGCATTGAATTTGACCTTTTGACTGGCGCAAAAAATCCTCTTTGGAATGTACATAGGCCTAGTCTATCTTTTTAAAAACGTTTTCCTTCTGATGAGAATATTGTTTTGAATCAATTAAAGGCATCGTACACGTTTGGTAATTGTCAAAGACCAGTGTTCTCATTTGGTGTATCCCAACATATGCATAAAATAACAAGCCTGTGAAAATGTGGACTCAATTGGTCATCGAAGTTGCAAGAAAATGATGAAAGAAAATACACCCTTGTTGTACAAATTTGTGTGCTTTCAGTTAGGAATAAAAACTTCTTGCAAGAAGTTTTTATTATTTTAGTGAGAATTACCTCTTTCTCAAAAACTACGTTACTTCAGAGGGAGTCGCGTCTCACAATGTTTTATACTATCAACAGCTCTCTGTTGCTCGTTACCAAGTCAGTTTTTTATGCTAATATATATTTTGAGTAATTACCAAACGTGCACTGTGCCTTTAAACTTTGCATTGAATTCTTCTACCGGTGACATAGAACTGCTCAAAATCTCCAACAGAGGGCGCAGTGCACTGCATCGTAAACGTGGCTGGCTCTCACACCTTACGTCACATCGGAAAACTTTTAGTTACTTTTATAACTGAAAGTTGACGACAAGATCCTTGCCGTATCTTTTTATAGTTGGGCATGGGTGACTGGGTCGTTTCCGCTGGAGTTGACTATAATATGAGGATTTCTTTGGAAGGCTAGGATAATGGCTGTGTTCTATTTTGAGTTCACCGAAGCGTGACGGATGAGTGACTCAGTGGATGGGTGCTACATGGGCAAACGCTAGGGGGCTGCTGCATGCACTGGTTTTGCGTGTGTTTTAATATTGTGTTTTTTTCATGAATCAAACGAGCGATTGAGCGATACACACACAGGTCTCAGCTGCAGACTCACGACGGTCAGCCCGTCAACACTCCGGGAAAACTTGAACTATCCACGGACATTTTCTCCAAATTATTTGGTCTCGACCGAGTGCTAGGTAAGCTGGAAGACTTTTGACCGTGGATGTGTGTTTCTGTAGTGCTGACAGTGTGTGAGTGGAGCATTTTTGGAGTGGATATTTTAACTACAGCCGAGAGAGATTTGCCCAACAGCTTGACCGCAGTTTGCAGTTGTCGCCCGGCGTAGCTCAGCACTGTTTCTGGCCGTCTGCTGCCCAGATTTGGACCGGCAAAATACAGGAGGAATTTATCAGCCTCAAAATAGACGTGGTTTTTCGTTGAAGCACGAACATCCTGCTGGTCGTCTGGTGGTGGACACGGAATAAAAAACCCACTTCCAAGTTAACATCTGTCGGAAATGTGTGATTTTGATGAGTTTATCAACGACACAAATTAAAAGATGCACGGGACCAAATGTGCATAGCCTGCTTTGGCTGTTTGTACCTTTTGGAAAATATTGATTTGTACAAAAATTAACCAACTTCTCGTCTGGATTTTATAACCTGAAGATTTTACTGAAGAAGAACGTCTGTTCCCCCCAGTTCATGGTAGTTTCTGTTCCTTGCTCTATGTTTCAATCAACATCAAAGTGTGAAGGAATTTATTTAGCCATACGAGACTAACTTGTTTTGTTTGGAGTTTATTAGTTGACCCACTGCCATTATTCAACAGCCAACACCTCTTCCACATTTTGTGAGGAAAGTTATTATTTTCTTTTCTACGTGGATCTTCATGAGATTACCCACGACATGTCTTTGACTCTACGACTACGTTTGGAGTAAAATCAGTGAGAATTTCTGATGAAAATCAGATATGGAAATGCTGAATAGGAATGTGGTAAGAACTTTCTGGGCAAGATGGCTCGTTCTTGGTGCTGCGCTGTTGTGGTGTGCTGCCAGTGTTCAAGGTAGGTCATCTCGGGCGGAATATACTTATTACTTGAATCGGATTTCTACATTAATTTTCAATTAACAGTTGCAAAGAATCACACAAATGACATCACAAAGGTACATTGTGAATTAATTGAAAGAACAATACTATTGTTCTTTTTACTTAATGGGAATAATTAATAACTCAAATTAATTAAATATTTCCACAGTTTGGTGTGTGCATTGATAATGAATTTACAGAAAGTAGCAATTGGCGGAGATAAGTGAATAAGTCATGTACAAGTTAAATATTTCCAGAAATATCTTCATTTTTGTTGTTGTGGATAGTTTACTGAGGAGATAAACAATTTGCTATAGAATGATAAAGCCCAAATTGAATGGTGAGACCGATATTGTCTGTAAGTGTAACTGTAAGACAAGAGTTACAGTGTAATTGGTGCATATATATACTACAGTCAGGGGCGGATCCAGGATTTTCCAAACGGGGGGGGGGGGGGAATGAAAGACCGCGCCATCCCCAGACAGCATTTTATTTTTCTGCACTGCGAAATTGCCGATGCACTAATGAGTATGACTTCTGAAGAAAAAAAATTTCTCTCCCTTTTTTTTTTTTTTTTTTCCTGGCAAAAGGGCGTGCGCCCACGCCCCCCCTGGATCCGCGCCTGACAGTGCTTTGGGGTTTACCCTAACATGCAATACAAGACATGAGTTGCACCGAATTGATGCATCTAGTGCTTTTGGGTTTACCCTAACAACTAGGAGCAGGCCTGATGTTTTGTTTTTGAAAGGGCAAGGGCAAAAAGGCGTTTTCTCTTAGGGCACCTTTGTAATTGTAAACTTCTATTAGAACATTCAAGGGGCACCAAGGCAATGACCAGGGACAACAGAGGCAATTGTCTTTGTTGCCTTCATGAAGTATCAGGCCCGAAGAAGAAGTAATGTAAGTTACCAAGAAATGAAAGTGTAATTGCATACATGGTTTATTATTTTGTTGAGAACATAAGGACATAGGGTTGATCACTTGTTGGCCAGTGCACAGTCAGTCATCACCTTGTCGTGATTGATCTGCGATGATGTCCGAAACCCCCATACAGGTCCTTCAGTGTATCTACAGGTACTTGAAGCTCTTATGTTTGGCGTCTAGACCTATAAATATAGGGACGTCTAAAGTGCCCTGTTTACAGTAAGATCTTGATCTTGATATTGGATGATGCACAAAAGCCTACAGCCATAATGCAAGAAGGCAGTGTTAGAGTCGCAGGGTGAAGGTGGCAGGACCCTCAAGTTCTAACAGTCCGTAACTTCCTGCAGTCCTAGATTGATCTGAATCAACTAGGAAATTTGTGTTTGACGTCTAATCTCTGAAATTGTTGCAATCTAAACTGATTGTAAACATTTACATTTCAAAACGAGTACACATGATAAGTTACAAGCATCATTGAGGTGATTCTTGGTAGACCCATAATTTGAATTCAAGAAATTCTCCACAAGCCCACATGTCTTGTGCATGTAGCTCCTAAAACAATTTACCTGAATAAATATTTTGTTAAAAGACCATATCTTCCTTTTTCTTGTTTCTTGAAAACAATGAAGTTTGCACTTGCAAAGCTTTAGTAAAAATTAGTCAACATACATTTTTAAAAACTTGGGGCTGCCGGAACTTGTTCAGAGTTGCGGTCATAGGCTGGATGCTCAAATCACTGGATTCAGGCTATTTTAAACCCCAACCCCAAGACCCAATTTGTTCACATTGTATGGAAATTTAAAGAGAGCTTTAGATACTGAATTCAAAATTCAATCAGTTTTTGTAGAGGTCTCCTAGATTCTGACCCACACCCCCTCTAAAAAAATAATCCATAAAACGTTGGGACCAATGAAGAACCGGGAAAATCTCACCAACAAACCATTTTATCTATTCCATTTTAAAGCAGAAGAATTTGGTTGCATCTTTATGTGTGTTCTGCATGCTACACACAGGCACAATAAACATTCTAGAATAATAGTTGTAAAATTCCTGCTTTTTTGTGTGACCTGCTGAGTTGATTGTGTTTTGTACTGGAATGGTGTGGCATGCATGCAGTCCCTGAATAAATTGCCCAGTTGACCTTTGTAAGTCCTTGAAATAGTCTGCAACCCATCCTATTGAAGAAAAAAACCCTGAACAAAACAAAACAAAACCAAAACTCTGAAAAAATCCCCCAGAAGCCATTAATTCATTTCAAGCAAACAACGGAATATTTTATTTTTAATTTACTGTCCGAGCGACAACCATCCATCCATTTCCAAGTTTGTATTCAAGATTGCCAAACTTGTGTGAAGCGGAAAGCTCGGCAGTGCAAAGCCGTACCGACAAGTTTCTTCGGCACCTTTTGTTGTGTGGCGTGGATTTTCACAAGATCTGTAAAGCTTCCCCAAAACTTGTTTGGCACAATTTCTATTCTGGATGGTTGCACCTGGGCAATGGTGCAGGTGCTTTGGGATCATAGAAATGGGTTAAAGTGTTATTCAAAACTTGATGAAAACTTTTTTTGCCGAAAGGTTAGACAAACAGTAACAATTGCATTGTGAGATATTTATCTTATATTCCTTACGGTACCCTTGATGCCTGAAATTTGTTTTCTCCAATCATTTTGAAATAATGAAATTGCATCAATTCTTGCATATACATGTAATCTGTTTCAGTGGTGGATCTAAGGGTCCCCCAGATCACATGGCAAAATCAGTCAAATGCTTGCTTTAGGCTTATATGGCGGAAAACTGTATGCTCCAGCCACATTGCTGGACAGCTAAGTCAAACCCAGTTTTATCTGAACTCTGGAGTGATGAGAGGTTGTTGTGTTTCATTATGTTTTTCGCCAATTACAAAATGCCAAAAGTTATAAATTGTGTAATTTCTTGCAAGCTGAACCAAGCTTCATCCTCTTCTGAGGGCTATGTCTGCCAGAAATCTGACAACAGATGAGTACCTGTGGCATGTTTATTGTTTGGTTCTCTAAAATGAGTTTTTTTTTAAATGAAAAACAAAATACTGGTTTACATAAAATGACAACAGAATTCCCAGTTTTGGAAAATGGCAAAGTGGTAAGGAGATTTCAAACATTCTTAGGTCTGACTTTAACTGTGTCTCTTAATAGGCTCTATCTTCTTTCCAAGATATTGTGCCATACATGTACTCACCAGGGTTATCCCCATGCACAAGCTAGTGTATTGGTATGACACGAGCGAAATTGCGGTCGATACGCAAACAAAATAAATAATTATTAATTTTGTTTGCTTCACATTCATATCAAATTCACAGAAACCATAAAACCCTTTAGGATGCCCCAAATTGCACAGTGGGGCTTTTAAAACCAGAGATAAACACCAAGTCAAAAACATTCGTTTGACATGAGCATTTATTTCCCGTGTAAACTAAATATATACACGTAATTGATTTACACTTTGAAATTTCAAAAGCTATCAACAATCTTTTCATTGACTCAATAAAATAGTTCACACATTGACATAACACTGACCCCAATGAAATCCGAACACCTAGTGTTTGTTCCAACAAACACTAAATCTCTAGTTATTAATTTTGTTTGCTTCACATTCATATCAAATTCACAGTAACCATAAAACCATTTAGGATGCCCCAAATTGCACAGTGGGGCTTTTAAAACCAGAGATAAACACCAAGTCAAAAACATTCGTTTTCAATTCAGGACTTCATTTTAAAATCGGGCCAAATTTCAAAAATTTGGGTCCAGAACACCCCAGAGTTTTTGAAACCATTTAGGATGCCCCAAATTGCACAGTGGGGCTTTTAAAACCAGAGATAAACACCAAGTTAAAAACATTCGTTTTCAATTCAGGACTTCATTTTAAAATCGGGCCAAATTTCAAAAATTTAGGTCCAGAACACCCCAGAGTTTTTGAAAAATCTTGGGGAGAGAACCTTGCTCACATCTCCACTTATTCAACAATGTTACACAGCGTTCTCCCTTAACAGTGGTCTGCTGGCCAATTGCCAGTTAAAACATCTGAGGACCAGTTAAAATACTCTCCAAGTGGTCCGGCTGGCTAGTTCAGTGTTGAAAAGCATCCCTATTCAATATGAAATATGGACCAGTGTAAAGGCTGACTGACCAGTGAAATGAAAAGCTAACTGGTCCTGCTGGCTATTCACTGAACCAGTTCAGGGCAAACCCTGTTACAACAACAAGTCACATGTATGACATGTTATAGCATGTAGCACAGCAATGGTGCTCTTCATGCTCATTCTGTACTCATCTTAAGATTTTTAGACAGTTAAATACTGGTCTATTACTATGCTTTGGAAAGAAATAAACCCTTGCAGGGGCTCTTGAATACCGGATAGTTAAGCACTTTCGTGGGAATGTAGGCCTACATGTACAATGTACCTAGAGTTCAACCACAGAAAACAGCCCAGCATTGGCTATAGGGATCAATTGCTTTTATAGATACCTCAAAGTAGAAAGCTAGCTATGACCGGAAACTAGACTCAGGCTATTCATCTCAGTCAAAGGTACAGGTCGGCAATGCACCCAGTAGAAATAAACCAATGCTTGCCTGCAAAGAATGCTGATCTCCTTGATGTAGACGTAAGCTTCTTATAGAGAGGATCATCACTGCGTTGAATTCCACGCAAGTTTTGTTGGGCCTACTGTGCTCTTTTGCTCCACTGGTCAACTCCCCTTCCATTATTAATTGGAAATCGATGGGCAAAGTCTTAGATCCCAGAGTAGTCACCTCTGGTGAATTTCAAGTATTTGTTTAGGATGCTTGGTAATCAAGATACAATTATGTACAGTGTAAACATACATTACATGACAACATGTGTAAGACAAGTTTGAAAGTTTGCACTCAAAACAGTTCCAAATCTTCAAAAGTCACTAGTCACTAATTCCCTTTATTCAGGAAGATTGTTTCTGCGAATGGTCTAAGTACTCTCAAAGGTTATGTACTATGCAATTATCTTACCAGGGCCCAATTTCATAGAGCTGCTTACGCACACAATATTGCTTGAGAATTTTCTGCTAAGCAAAAATGGGCATGATACCAGTCATAAATGCCACACGTGTGAAATGGCATTTTGGCTGGTAACTTTATCCTTGTATTGTAAGCATCTATTTGTTTGTGCTTAGCTATTTTTTGTGCTTTAAAACAGCTCTATAAAATGGGGCCCTGAAGTATTGTAACATAGGTACATCCTTTCAAGCCTGTAATTTCATCTTTGAGAGGGCCGTTTTCATTTTGCAAAGGGCACTTCCATTGGAAAATTGTAATATCTATGCTAAACATTTGACAGGGCACCAAGGCCGAGACTTGGGGCAACGGTTGTCTCCCTGTATTTCCAGGCCTGTCCTTTGCTGCGGGAAGCAATTCTCTTTCTACTTTGTAAGCAAAGTTTAATGATGGAAGGGAAGTTGTCATTCCCTGTCCCATGATGAAGCAAAAGATAACACCATAAACATGTCCTTATTAATTGCAGATAGTACTCTGCCATGCTCTTGATGCTTGTAGTTTGTATTATACACTTAAAACATGGACATTATTTGAGTTGAATACATGTGACGTAATGCAAAATATACAATGTTTACTTTGTACACGATTTACATTCACAATGTTATTACACCCACAGCAACTTCTCCATTGTACATGTACATCTCATACACTACTACAGCATTGTCATGTAGTCTTTATTCTCATTTTGGGAAGTGTTTAGTTTTGCATTTACAATGTAATGCCATCTCAAATACAATGCCCAGCCCAATGTTGTTCAAAGTTATTAGGAGCTTTTGCATAACTATACATCCCGCTTTTCTCACAGTGTTGAACAGTTGTATTCAGAACACACCCTCACAGGGCAACATTCCCCTTGAGTGAAGCAAACCACAGCCAGGCCTTCCAAAAGAAACATTCAAATACCCAGCAGGATTTACACTGCAAACAATGACATTGATTCTCCGCTGAATAAACCTCAGATTCAGATTCAGAACTTGGTTTTTTGTTGCGATGGGTTTGTCGCGTCAAACCTTTACTACACACAAACATTGTTCAGGGTTCAGACCTGCCTTGATATTGAACGCAAGACCGATTTAGAAATCTGGAATTAATAAACAGTATGCCTTATGTACAAGAAAAGTGCCCACTAAAAGTTATGGTGGAGAATATTGATTTTTCTTGCATGTGTTTTAGTGTTGGTGTTGCAACTTTTAAAAAGGGTTTAATTTTTTTTAAAATATGACAGCAACTCATTTATAATCATATATAGGATTTAAGGCATTGCATGGTGAGGTATCAATATATATTTGGTTTGCGGTAACACCATATCTACTTGCTACATGTAGGTAGATTTTGTTCTTTGAGAACTTGTCTTGCTTATTATTCTACTGCCGCAGAGTAGAATATTCGGAATTCGGGAGACTTCTCGTTCTGAAATCTACTTGCTAGGTATATTTTGTTCTTTGAGAACTTGTCTTGCTTATTATTCTACTGCCGCAGAGTAGAATATTCGGAATTCGGGAGACTTCTCAGTTCTGAAAAGAGTTGTCCTTCTTATTAACTACTACCTGGGCGGGAAGTAGGAAATCGGGCGGGACTACTACTTTTGCTATGTGGATCGGGGGGACTTCTCGTTAATAACTACACTCCTGCGGAGTCAGTAGGTCTCAACGTTTCGACTAGCTTGCTCTAGTCATCGTCATTTATAATCATCCTGTTTTACCCACTATCTCCCTTCAAGAGTGATTTACAAGGATCCTTCCTCACTCTACAACAAAATCCAACATCATGTAATGGCAACTCAACACTAAGATAATGGTAAAAGCATTCTCAGTTTCTGAGTGCAATCCTTAGTCCAACAGAATCGAACAAATCTTGCAGTTGATTTTGAAAGGTTGGGAATAGTTAGGGTTGACATTTTTGTTCAGAGTGTGTTCACATTCCCATTCCTTAAGAAAATCATGAATTCATTCATAAAGAAAGTAAATAACACATTCACTGCAATGAAGTGTTTCAAGTGCGTAATAAATTTGCATCTTGTAAACCATTACAATGGTGCTATGTAAAGGAGTAGAGTTCTCATACATGTACTTCAGAAACGTAGCTCCACATACCTAGCAGGAAAATACTGACTGTCGAATCGCCTTGAGTGTCACTGAGTGACTGATATGAGCGCTATATAAGACGCCACTATTATTATTATTATACATACCATCAGAAGAAAATGAACTCTTATCACTAGGAAATGTTGCAGGGAATGACACAATTTGTTTGTTTGTGCAGAGCAATGTATTTTGAAGCAAATAAATTGTCATATATCCAGTCCAGGGAACGATTTCATCAAGCACTTTTTGCATAGCAAAATATTTGGACTGAGAATTTTGTGTGGACACTGAATATTGAGTAGCAAAATGATGATTTTTGAGTAGCAACTGATGTATTTTGTGTAACATTTTGCTATTCTATACAAGGGAAATTTTTCACTGCTGAGTCCATGCTTTATCTAGTACTTCATGAACTACAATGATACAATTAAGGTCCATTGAAACATTGTTAATTTAGTTTTTGATGATACTGTTCAACTTGGTTTTTTAAAATAATTTTTTCTTCTTCTTTTAAATGAGATATCGCCAAACATCACAAGGCCACTTCAAGGTGAGGGCTACACTTAACTTATTTGGGCTGTAGACCCAAATCAACTGCCACCAGGGGCACGTTGCCACATACTCCTGGGGCTGAAACAGGGTTACCCCCTTCACAGTCCGTAAGGATGTAGGCATGGGTATCATCCACTAGGAGCCTGGCTGGTAGAGCTTTTAATGAAGCAATTATGGTTTAGTGCCTTGCTCAAGGGCACAAGTGTCACGACCGGGATTCGAACCCACACTCTGCTGCTGACAACACCAGCGCTTGGGTCCGGTGAACTAGACTGCTCGGCCACAATAGGCCAAAGCATAGAACCTTGATTTTTTTCTTTTTCTAATAAGTACAATATTACGTACATGTAATTAGATGTACAAGTCCAAGTTGCAATACAAGTGCAACCTTTATGAAACTATGCACAGTCCTTTCTCTATGTTGTGACAGACTATTTTTTACCCCAGGCTGTGCCCCTGGGCTATTTTTGCCCCCATACTGAGCTTGTCCTGAGGTACTTAATAATATTAGCCCAACAGAACAGGAAGTGTTAAGTCTGGATCATTAGTCAAGGCTTTGTATGTTTCACCACAAGTGCCAGGAACATGATCAATACAGCCTCTGTTGCATGTATGATTGTGGTTAGTGGGTGTATCATAGTGCTTTAAAGGCAGGGTCATAGATTGGTGAATACTCAAAAAATTAATGGCCATAAAAAACTTACTTGGTGTGAAGCAGTGCAAGCGGTTGATAGTATAAATTTGGTTGAGAAAGGATTCCCTTCGAAGTAGTAGGCCTAAGGTTTGGTTAACTTTTCACCCCAAAACACTTGAATCTGAGAAACGATTTATGCTCTCAAATTTTTGAGGGTTGGTGTCCGTTCATGAAAGATGTGGTCAGAGATGCGGTTGGTACCCGCTACCACCCAACTAAACGTGCATGGATTTGATATTCTTGTGAAAATAATGCAACAGTGTTTTGCTGTTTTCTCAGCAATAGGCCTACTATTCAGCTGAAACTTTCACATGTGACTTTCATTATTTTTAATTTTGCCTATAAATCAGCATTACGTTGACAAAAACCAATGACCCCACCTTTAAGCCTGTCTCTGTGGTGGTATCAAAATAACTTGTTTTGAGCATTGGTCTGAGCTTTGCTCTCTTGTGGAAGGCTTGGCACCAAAAGTTTGAGTTATTGCCTTTTTTTACAGCATAGCCAAGGGTTGATAAATAAGAAACATGAAAATCACAACAATTATAAATTGTTTGTGGGTTTGAAAAGTTTCAAAGGTTATTTCTTGTTATTCTTTGAAGAAATAAACTGAAACAGTTTAGTAAGGGAACGTCTGAAACCAAGAAACACTGGGCACTTTGCTTTCCTTGTCCTGGAGCCGATTTCACAAAGCAATAAAATTCATCGCAAGACAAATTTTCAGTATCACCATAGTGATTTGTATTGTGACATCACACTTTACTAAGCAACTGCGATTGATTTGCAGTTACGATCAATCTTAGATATTTGTGAAATCGGCCCCTGGCAGCATTCTCTTACAGTCACACTCCTTGTTCGAATTGATAGCCATCTCATAGGCTCAGTGGGAGCGCCAAACATTTAATCGGGAAATAGGAAAATTTGACTTCCTTTTGGGAATGTACAATGGAGATATGTGTGCCAGACACATCATAGTTTACAGGGGATAATCTTTAGAGTGAGTTCCTAACTTTTTTGGAAAGTGTACTTTATTCAGTGCACATTGTTTGACTGTTTCAAGAACTTGCAAAATGTTGTTTTCCGACCTACCAGGGTTCTCCCCATGATGCACAAGCTAGCGTATCGGGCCGATGCGCGCAATTTGCGTGCCAATACGTTATAATTGCGGCTGATACGCAAACAAAAATAATAAAATAAAAATCATAACAAACATCAAGAGAAAACCATATAGAATGCTCCAGATTGCACAGTAGGCTTTTAAAATCAAGATAAACACCAAGTAGAAAACATTCCGAAAACCTTGTTTCAATTCAGCGTGCTTCGGCCAAACATCCAAAAATTTGGATCCAAAATGCCCCACAGTTTTGAAAAAACCTGGGGAGAACCCTGACTACCCTTCGCCAAACATAGAAAAAGTAACCTGATGCTCGATGTTATCCTCAAAAAAATCTCAAAGCTTTCCAGAAATTCCAGCCGTTGTTCACATTGTACACGTACCCAATACCATGACATATCAAATCACAAACCCTTAACCATAACGTCTGCTGGTACTCCTAGCCGGTAAATATCCTTCCTTCACCGCTACTGCTAGCATGCAAGCCATGCATTGCAACCTAGAAACACATATTGATTTGATTTCATGACTAGACCTAATCATCAAGTCTGGATCCGGACTGCCCCAAAGGTCACAAGTATGTGTTTCCGTATGATACTTTGGGACTGTGTGCCACTCTTTTCCCACGACTTTCCGCCGTGGAAATTCAGAACTTCAGGATTAACGAATTGCAAAACGCTGCGCAACCAAAATGTCTTTCAATATAAATAGGTTTTCAAGAAATAACGTCCTGCCAGTCTACTACCTTTTGTAAGAAATTCATTTTCTTTAGAACATACAGTAATTTTGGATATTGTTAGTGAAATGGCAGATATTACGATCATGTTTGTCCAAATGTAGGCTAATGCACATATCCCTACTCTGGAGCACTGGAGTTGAAGTTGGACTTGAAGTAGCCAGCCAGAAACCCAAGCTACTTTGTGACCTGAAGTGGATGTTTACATTTTGAGCTTGTAATGGGTCCGGTTGCAGCCATAGTAGTGTTATTTTCACCCACTCCATGTTTGCTCTTTAGGTTGGTGGTAGGATTCTGGCCAGCTAGCATTGTTTATAGTAGTTGAAGTGTCTCCTTTCAATCCTTTATTTACACACAGTTCAATGTGCAACAGGTATATTGTCAAGGTTTCGATGGAACCAGTAGGTGTTATGCGATTGCAGATGGGCATTGACCCGTTATGAACCAATGCTGTGCATTTCTACGTGTACTTCCATGGTTCAAAACTTATTCTTGGACAAGATTTGTGAGAACTTTTTAAATGGGAACCCATGTAGAATGAAGTAAAAATTGACTTAATGAACCAAATTTCAAATTTGTTTTGTGCATGTACCTGGATGATAAAACTTAGTGTTATTCGTACAAGTGCTCTGAGAAACTTGGTAAAGGAAACGTTTTAATACCATAGAGGTTCTACCTCCATGATAATACACAATATTTTCAGTTATTGGTAACATGTTTTACTGTCTTGTCACAATTGTTGTAACACTGGTATCACCAATCCAGTCTAAAGGGAGTCATAGTTTAGTTGTTATTCTTCTAGGTACAGAAACCAATGTAATCAAAATGGGGGAAAGTACATGTAGTCTGGTATCCTGCTTATATAATGAGAGGATCACCATGTAAATATTGATTAGTCAGTAAGGGGCTCATCAACGTTTCCTTATTTAAATTTTGGTGTTTTCCCACAAAATTGTCACCCACCCATTTTTTCAGATTTCAATTTTTCGTCGATTTGGTTCTTCTTCCATTTTTAAAAATTTAAAATTAATTTAAACCCCCCCCCCCCAATAATTCTGAACTCTGATAACAGAATAGTTCTGCCTTTTTACTTGTATTGATTCAATTGAATTACCTGGCAATGAAGTGAATTTTATGGATTTATAAGGTCAAGGTTAGGAAACGTCCAATCACAGTCTGGGTGGTCTCATCTGGCTTAAATTGACCTTCAGCTGTCCAATCAGCATCCTGTCTGGTAATTTGAAGTGTGTTTTCCAAATAAAGGGAATGGGAGTTGAAGAGTTTACATACATGTAATGAACTTGATTTGCATGTAGGTTAATAGGATGGTTCATGGTTTATGAAACATAGATTCAGACCAAACTAAAAAAAAAATTGGTGAAATTCCGTTTTCTTGTTTAGATACATAGGCCTATAGCCTACCCACTGTCTACAGATTTGTTATAAATTGTTAAAGAAGCAAGTTCTACAAAATAACCCATTCCATGATAATTTTTTCTGTTTGAAGTGCATTGTCTGATTTTGTCTTCAAGAAAATGATGCCTGAATTTTAAAATAATAAATAGCCAGCAATGCAATTTTATGGCTAAAGTCACACTTATTGCATTCTCCCTTAACAGTGGTCCGCTGGCCAAATGCCAGTTAGAACACATGAGGACCAGTCAAAATTCACTCCAATTGGTCCAGCTGCCTAGTTCAGTGTTGAATGAGTGGGGTACCAGTATCAGTTAAGGGCATACCCTGCAAACCAAAATGCTCTACAGTTGGTTGCCTTGCACTGTAATTGCATTCTGGGTCCCACATTCACACCGATTGCTAGTTAACTACCAGAATACCTTCAAGTTTACAGGATGCACACAGATCCGAAGTGAAACTCACAGTTTGTAAATCACTATCGGTCCCTAAATCACAAATCAGCCACTTTAGTAAGTCTGTGCGGGATTTACTGTGGGAATATGAAGGTGCTATGTTCACATGATTAGGGTGCAAACCACTTCATCGAATAATCACTGTTAATGTAAACAACACTATACAAATGGTTACCCCCAAAAAAAAAAAAAAAAACCAAAACAATAATAATGCCCCAAACAACCCAAAACATACTGTTACCCCCCCCAAAAAAAAAAAAAAATAATAATAATAATAATTTCAATGCCCCAAACAACCCAAAACATACTGTTCCACATGAATAGAGTGCAAACTACTTCATTCAATAATCACTGTAATGTCAACAACACTATACAAATGGTAAAGAAAACACCCCACAAAAATGCCCCCAAAACAACCAAAAATATACTGTTCCTTTGAGAGTTGTATTTTCCCTTGTATGAATGTGACAAGTTTGTGGGGTTTTAAATGTTAAGTAATAAACCACAAGTTTGTTTGGGTGGTATACATGTTGTTTGTCTGAATAGCATGATGACATTTTCTAGAAACTGTAAAATATTATGTACTGTACCTTTGTAAAGTGGTTAATCAGGAAACTTGTGTTGATCAATCACTAATTTTACCAAGAATTTACATTAGAAATTTACCCCATTATTTATTTATTTATTTACATTATAAGTTTACCCCACCTATGGCTCGCCCTTAACACTAGCCCAGCGTACACTGTCTACTGTCTAGTAAAAAAGCTAACAAGCCATGTGGGCTTCTAGAAACTGTGCAATGATTGTTTTTAGCCTAATGCTCATATTTCTTCCTGTTCAGATGTGAATAATACATTTTAAAATGTGTCAATTTATTTTTGACTTTGTGAATGTAATCATTTAAACAATACACTGGTTGTGATCACTACCATTAATACATCAGAAAGATACATAATTTATGACAATACTTGTTTAAAAACTGGGAATCTAAAACTTAGGCCGAGTAAAAAAACAAACAGGTCTAGCGTCCCCCGCCCGCCTCCTTTTTGGCCGCCGCCTCCTTTTGTCATACATTGCATCAGTACACTAAAATAGCACAAAATCTGTGAATAAATATATGCCTTGGCCAGCCATATTTAGCATGGCGGCCATCTTGGAAAAAATAGCAAAAAATTGGAAAAATAGTAAAATAGAAGCGCCCTGTCGCCTCCTCTTTTTGATGTTCAATGTCTTGTCCAACATGTTTCTTTTATGTATTGTGTGTTTGAACAGTAGAAAAAAACAATGGATATTTGAAATTTAAAAAAGAATGGCGGCCATCTTGAAATAAAAAATAAAAAATAAAAAGCCCCTCCTCCTTCCTTTTTTTAGAAACCCGGACGTTAAACATGTTTCTTTTTTTACTCGGCCTTACTGGGGGCAAGTAAAACCCACAGTTTATGGATTGTTGGCCTGCACACAGTAGCTGAATTGATGTTGATACAATGTATCTACAATGTATAACTTTTAATGGGGCTGTAACTATTACTGTAACATTGTAACTTGTAGTGTAATGTCACTTTATGCTGGTCATGGGAAATGATTCTGTTGTCAATCTATTTAAAGCCCTGTCTTGTTGTTCTCCCTTACAAAAATGTGTACAATAACATAAATTTCACCTATGATCCATTGTGTCTGAAAATATTGAAGCCAAACCTCGTGAAGGGTACATGTGCACACCATTTTATACTTTAGCATTGATTAGGTCAAAATACCAAATTGTATGGAGCAACAATTTTTTTTTAAGGAGCTCCGAGCATGAGGAGATCATAGAAAACAATAATAATAATTAATAATAGTAATGCAATTTATAGAGCACCTTATGTAGAAACTACCCTACAAAAAGTAAAACTAAAACTAAACAACATAAATGACAGATCACCTATTTGGAACCGTTCTTAAAGGTAGGGTGATAGATTGTTTTTTGTCAACGTAATGCTGATTTATAGGCACAATTATAAAGAAAGATACAATAAAAGTCACATGTGGGAATACGGTGTCAACTTGCTGAGAAAATAGCCAAAAAGTGTCACGGTATTTTCATAAGAATGTCAAATCCATCCACGTTTAGCGAGGTGACTGCGGGTACCAACTGCATCTCTGGCCACAGCATTCGCGAACGGACACCAACCCTCAGAAATCTGAGAAACAATTTATGCATGAATCATTTCTCAGATTCAAATGTTTTAGGTTGAAAGATTATCCAAACCATATTACCTTGGAAGGAATCCTTTCTCAAAATAGTTTAAATACTATCAACAGCTGCAGTGCTTCTTACCAAGTCAGTTTTTATGGTCATTAATTTATGGAGTATTTACCAATCTATAATCTTACCTAATAATATCAAGTTACAATTTTTCCATTTTTTAAAACCGATTAAAATCCAAAGAGTTTGACTAGAGAACTCCAGCAATAAATCATCTCTAAATAGTCTAATTGGTTGTCAGACTCAACTGTCGTTAGTCTATCCCACTTATCCAAAGGGACCACAGTTTCTCTTGGATTTTCAACCAGCCAATTTGTACCAGAGTTCCCAAATGGATATTTTTTTCCTCTGGACTAATAGCCGATGTAAAACGCAAACCATATTCCCATGTGTTTTTGATGAAGTCTTTGTAGGGATGACATTGGACCCCATCTTGCACTCTGCTTGATCTAGGGACAGTCTGTGGAAAGGGAGGGCTTCAGGCTGGCTAGGTTTTTCTGCAGGCATTTCCCTGTTGACGTACCTTGATGAAATGTGCTCTAGCACTGTAAAAAGTTGGTACATGTAGTTTGGGCAAAAAAAGATACAAAACTCCAATGTGTTGGAAAGATATTTTTTTCTGCCCCTTTTTTAAATTTGAAAATCCTCCTTCCTCCATCGTAAAACTCACATACTGTGTACCGGTACTGAGTATACCTTAAAATGTACTTCAAGTAATAAACCACAAGGGAAACTGGCATTTTAAAATAATTTTAGATTGAACAAAGAATATTTTGCTACAGCGGGACTTTGGATTAACTGAGCTATCTAGCCCTAGTGTTGGCAGTCTTCCTATTTTTGTCAATATCTTTGTTCAGAGCATGCCATTCAGAAGCCATACAACCTTTTACAGGTTCAAGTCCTGTTTTAGTAAATTTTTCTTTGTTTAACCCAAAATATTTAAAATGTACATCCACACATTCTTAATTGCTTTCTTTATTTTATTTTGTTGTGGTTTATCGTTTCCCAACCGCAGCATTTACTGTCAGAAAAGGTTTTAAAAAGTACTTTTAAAAATGAAATAATTTCAGAGGCATACAGAGTCATCACTTGACTACAATTTATGAATGGTGATATGTCAAAACCATTGGTGGTAAATTCCTTGCATGATACCAATTTCCCTCCCTGGAGCTCGCTAATTTATTTGAGATCGGATTTCCCTCCAAATTGATGAGGGGTTGGTTATAGTTGCATGTGACCCTGTGGTACCCCCCATGTGACCTCCACTCAGGTTGTCTTAATGTTTAGGAGAGGTCATGCCTTCAGTTTATACTCGCTACCAATTAAGATGCCAAGCAGTGTATTGAATAACATTATTTCTAAAATGTGATTGGAAATTGTGGAATTTATTCTTTTTCAGTTTTAAGAAAAGGAGTAACCTTTTTTGTTGTTGGGAAGTTCCTAAAAGTGTAATTGTAATTAATGAGTATATTGAGTATAGGCAGAAAGTTATCTGCCTATCATTGGTATGGATTTATGGATGCAAAAATAAACATTACCTGAGGCCAAGTTTTTAGCCAGGATTTAAAAATGTTGGGTAGCTATTTATTTGCTGTAAGCTGAAAAATAAGGTGTCAGGTGTAAAGGACTAGACAGGCCTGATACTGGTACCCCACTCATTTCTTGCTTAGCAAAGAAATTTGCTGAGCAGAATTTTCTGCTATTTAGCTTTATGAAACTGGGCCCTTGGGTCGATTTCACAAAACTCTTCCCAACTTAGGACTAGTCCTAGGCAATGCTAAGAGATAGAACTAGTCTTAAGTTAGGACCAGTACTTAAGACTAGTCCTATCTCTTAGCATTGCCTAGGACTAGTCCTAAGTTAGGAAGAGTTTTGTGAAATCGATCCCTGGGCCCGATTTCACAAAGAGATAAGACTAGTCTTATCTGAAGTTAGGACCAGTAACTGGTCTTAACTTAAGACTAGTCCTATCTCTTAGCATTGCTTAAGACTAGTCCTAAGTTAGGAAGAGTTTTGTGAAATCGACCCCAGGGCTTCCAATAACCTGATACATGCTGTTACATTGGCAGTTCAATCTGACCTAGGGCTGCTGCAGGAGGTCAAATCCTGCAGGCTTTGTAGATGGTTCTTTGATGACTTCATGGAGAGTGGTGGTCAAACCATGGAGGTAGAAATAGACCTCTCCCACTTTGTTTTCTTGTGGTCAAAGTAATTTGAGCAGCCATTGATGATATGCCCCAAGGACTCTTCAAAATTCTGTGGGATTATTTAAAAGGGGGCAGCGAAGCCAAGTCCAGGGGCAGCAGAGGCACTAGCTTTCATGGTATTCAGTGGAATCCTGGAGGCCCCAAATGTTCCCATGGAGAAAACATTCATACCGCTTGCTCCTGATTCCTTCATCGCATGGGTCATCCAATATAAACAAGAAATGTTACTTACACCTTTTGATTTACTATGTAGTAACTTGATATTTTGCGCTGTAAATTAAAGAATAATGATGGAAGTTTAAAAGTTGGATGGTGGAATGAACTGGAATGACTTGCCAGTAATTTAAGGAATTAGTTGGTCTTAACTCTTTCAGTGGCAAGGTGGTATGTACGATCTATTTTAAGTATTCCGAAAGTGCCATTATCGTACATGTACGATCTTTTTTATGTTCTGAAAAAACCTCAAAAAAGCTGGGCACTTTTGGTTCAAAACGCAAAACAAAACGGGCACTGAAAGAGTTAATGGTCCCATGTACATTGTATATGGTGCAGGCATACATTGTGCCTGTGTAAAGCTAAACTCAAAGAAATATCTTGGGGCAGCCAGTGCTTGTGAAAATAAGCAGTGCTGAATGTCATGAAGGAAATGTCAACTGATACAAATTGAGACTTGTTATTCTAAACTGGTGAATTTGTTTGATTAAGGGTTGTCATAAAGTGATGATAAATTATCATTCCAGAGTAAAAAAACCACCTAATAAGATATTTGTCACCAACGTCTAGATACAGACCGTGCATGTTGAACTAAAAAAAAAAGCACTCGTGAGACCTAACGAGGAGGTGACACCCCTAAATTATAGCCAGATAACTAGAACTAAATCAGGGCTCATCATTTTTACTGGACCAGAATTTTTTTCTCAAGACCAGATTCAAAATGAGAAATAGTATGAAAAGACCAGAATCAAAATGACGACACAGTTACTGTTCTGACTTGGGCCTATAAACTTATTTCTTAAGGAGAGAAGATTTGTCTCATTTGTCTTATGGGAAGTAGACTTTGATACTATACAGTATTGAAAGATATTTATCAGACTCAAAGTCAACATTTGAACAACATTTTAAACAAAATTAAGATATTGAATTGAAAAACACAAGGCTGTTGGACTTGTCAAGTCGTGAGTTTACTGGCCCGACATTAAAATCACTGGTCTCAGGCCTGTGGTCCAGTGTAAAATTCGAGCCCTGTAAATGTAAATAAAATGAATGATGCGTTTATGTGTTTTGTAACAGATTTTTTGCACAGACATGTACCTACCAGGCTTACATGTATTTTGATTGCCACAAGTAAGCAATGGTGATATGGGGGGCTGGGGTTGGTCTTCAAATTTCAAAATTCTTGACTTTGACAACATTTTAAAGGTAGTGTTTCTCTGGAGGATTGGTACTGGTATTTAGTCTATTTAATCAGTGAGCTTTATGTTTGAAATTCAACCATTTTTCCTCTTCCTGGTAATTACATAACTACCATGTCCTGTACTTGGTCTTTCATAGACTGTGCAACTCGTGCGTATTCAAACATTGGGTCATGTTAATTAAAGTGCGCGAGTTTGTTTCCGTCACGCGTTAAAGCAATATACGTGGGACCAACATGGTCACAAATATTTTTGAATAATGTGCGGGACTTGCACAATCTATTCAGGCGTTGAATTTCATCTTTGAGAGGGCAAGACCATTTTCATTTTGCAAAGGGCATTTTCAATGGAAAAGCTTCAAGTCAATGGGAACATTTTGAAGGGGCACCAAGGCTAAGACCAGGGCAACGGAGGCCATGGGCTCAGTGGCCCTTTGTGTAATTCTAGTCCTGCCTGTTGCATTCATTTGAAAATGGTTTTTGAAGTCATACAAAACGTGACGTCGTGTGTACTCTTATCGCAGATCTCTCAATTGCGTAGGTCACTGGTGATTTGATGTGTATCACCCAGTAGTACTAATACTATTATCGTACTTGGATTGTTTCCTGTTCCGCCCAGACACAACTTAGACTGACCGGCATCCTGTATTTAGGACTTTCTGTACCTGGCAATGATCACCAGGAATATCACATTCTAACCACAGAAGAAAACAGCACTGCAGTCTGGAGTGATGTTTTAGGGACTGTATGGGCCGTTCAAAATAATCAATGTTTAAAAATGTCAATCTTTTTCCCGAAATTGTGGGTGAGCGGGTCAAAAGAAATGACTGAAAATCGAAAATCAGTTAAGAGACCCACCTCCCACCTTTTTAAGGAGGAAATTATCCAGAGGTCTTTTCCAGATTGTCTGTCATGTCTGTCATGTCTGTTGTGCTGTCTGGTATTGGCGGGCAACTTTGTTTCCTGATGCTAGGTGGCAAAAATTTCCTTACAAAGTTGCCTGCTGGAAGCCAGCAAAAGCCAAATTTGAAAACTCCTGAGCTATTGATCTGAAATATCTGAGCACTTCATTTGAGGCATTACTAAAGGGACACGTTGCCTTGGATCGGGCGAGTTGGTCTATAAAAAGCATTTTATAACCGTTTGTTATAAACTGCATGGTTAGAAAGATGTTTTAAAAGTTGAATACAATGATCCACACAAACATGCCTCGAAATTGTGTGGTTTCCTCGTGAACAAACACGGTCGGCCATTTTGTGGAGTCAACTTTTCGACTCCACAAAATGGCCGACCGTGTTAGTTCGCAAAGTAAATGGAAAACCACGCAATTTTGAGGCATATTTTTGTGGATCATTGTATTCTACTTTATAACGTCTTTCTAACCATATGCATTTTGAAACACACGGTTACAAACACTTTTTTTAGACCAACTCGTCCAATCCAAGGCAGCGTGTCCCTTTAAATAGTCTGTCATTATTTAGAAATCAAAATTTGGGGCAGGTAGGTAGGTCAAAACAAATTCGAAAGAAAGACAAATGAGGTAAATTTTCTCTTACAAATGTCTTAGTGCTTATTCAAATAAATACATGTTAAACTGTGTCAGCAATTTTTTTCTCATTTTGATTCTGGTCTTGTAACAACATTCTGGTCCATTAAAATTTTTTGAGCAACAAGCCCTGCTGTCTTGTGGATTCTTACCCCAAATTCGAGCCCTGCACTTGTAGTTGTTAATGATTGTTAGTGTCATTTATTGTAGTTTGTACATCTGATAGTGATATTATCCATGCCAAACAGGAGTAACATTTGTCATTAAAAGTACAATGCAGGCCTACATGTACTATGTATGTTAGTGATTGGTTTAGCGGAAGTTTCTTGTGGGTCATGACATCTCAGTGAACCAAAGCAGTTTGTATTGGAACATGGATCCAGTGTGTGTGGCCATGATTGAAATGTCTGTAAATGTATCCGTACTCAAAGTGATTAGTGATGTTCAATTCTTGATTCAACATCATACCACAGTCTGGCAGAGTTATACATTGCATTATCACTGTGGTTGAGTGTAAGGCCGGAAATCCATGTGTCGGTCATGCGTTGTGCGTAATGCGTAGTGCGCAATGCGTAAAAATTAAAATACACGTCAAGCAACGCACAGAATTCCATGTATCCCAGTTTTCTCCCTCAACAGTGGTCCGCCGGCCAAATGCCAGTTAAAACATCAAAGGACCATTCAAGATTCTGTCCAACTAGTCCGGCTGGCTAATTTAAATTGAGGTCCCACTGCCACATTGAAATGACTGATTGTTCTTATTGCTTCAAATTACAGTGTGTTGAAAGGGAATCATAAAACATGGTCCAGTGAAAAAGCTGGCGGACTAGTGAAATGACAAGATAACTGGTCCCCTGGCTAGTCACTGAAAAAGTTAAGGGCAAACCCTGTATCTGTATCCTGCACCGCGTTATCAGTAAAAATAATGTGCATTGCTTGGCACATATTTTTTGTGGAAGGATTGCACAGTGTGCAGTTTGCACAACGCATGAAGGACACGTGGATTTTGAGCCTAATAGCAGCAGCAGTTTTGCTGACATTTCCAGCGCTGTACCTTATATTGACTCAAAGAGAGGAAGCAAGCCATCATGGCTGTTTTGCAAACATTACCAACACTGTACTCTATCTTGATCTAAAGGCAGTGAGCATGCCAACTACAGTAGAAGCAGTTATGCCAACATTAACAATGCTGTACTTTATCTTGAGTCAAAGAGAGAACTTTAAACCTGGTATTGAAAGTTTAGTTAACACTACCAACACATTATGACGAATACCACACACACATACATGTACATGTACATGTACAGATCCTTGTCATTTGATTGGTGGAGCACGCGTCACGTGTCATCCTTAATTGGCCATGTATACCACTGTGACAATCAAAAATTTAATATTGGAGTCCAATATGGATAATTATTGTTCGCTTTGCAGCATATTTTTTTTGTTTTTTTTGTTCCTCATCTGTTTGTCCAATCGAGGCAAGGTCATGTCACAGCAGACAAGGTTGGTGTCTACGTGGAGTCATCCATATTGTTTAGGAGGGTTTTTCAGAAGTTTCAGAGAGTGGGATGGATAAGTTTCTGTGTCTATTTTGTGTTTATTGTGAAACAAATTCAAATGACAAGGATCTATGTTAGTGACTGTGAATTACATGAAACAAGTATTAAATGAATTGTTGTAGAATATAATCACTTGGTGAATAGTCCAGACTTCACCTTGCGATTATATTCTGCACTCGTCCAATATTTGTAGAATATGTGTTGCAAGTTAAACAGGTCACTGTGCAACACTTGCGTTGAAAAACTGTGAGTAATTTTACAAATTACAGTACAATTCTTGGACATGTCGTCTCAAATTGCTGCTCTCTGTGTTCCTTCATCAAATATTTACCTGCCCCCCCCATTCTGAACCCCACTCGCTGAAAGACGCCTAGCCTATGCATGTATTCATAGGACCTTACTCAGTCCACACTACTGTACATGTACATGTTCTGTACTACAGTCAGAGGATTATCCTAATTCTATAGTGAGTTTCTTCTACCCCCCTGTGGGCTTATTTAATGCCCCCATTTTATTCCTGAACAACAGGAGTAAGGATTTAGTGGAGCAATGATTTTGTGATGACGAAAAAACGGACTTGTATCTGGTTTTGATGGCACATTAACAAGGTCCCTTTAGGGGGGACAATAAGCTGCGATTTAAATACAACTGGCAAGAGTTTGGGAAATATTTGTTTGACAGTTTTTAAACAGTAGTTTTCTTGTAGTCGGATGCGTATTGTGGATTAGGTCAATGGGTTTAAAGTAATATTTATAAGAATGTCTTAAATTCAATTATGAGGATATTTATTTCAATAGAGGGTTGACTATAGATGCCCGATCTACAGAGATATCGATCTTTAAAAGAAAACTGTTTAGGCTTGTGCTCTTTTATCGGTTACCTTTGGCAGCTCTTTACTCAATAGAGAAAGAAATTGGTTGATAAATGCATCATGACTAGAGGGTTAACTAAAGAAAACTGACCCACATTTTTGTTATGTTCCATACAGAAATTGAAGCACTTTGAAATAGGTAAACTAAGCCGAACTTTGTTGAAACTGTGTTTAAAAAAACACAACTTGAATCTTAAAATATTAACTTGGAAGTTGAAACTAAAGAAAATCGAAACTTGAAAACCACCTCGAAAAAACCCACCCCAAAACCCCCAAACCACATAAAAAAACAAAAAACCGAAGGAATTGAAATTCGAAAACATGATTTTGATACTTGAAGGAAGACAATTTCTCTTAAAAAAGCAACCATGGTCAGGCCTGATACTTCACGGGGTAATGGAGGCAATTACCTCCTTTGCCCCTTGAAATGTTCCAATAGAAATTTACAATTTTCTCATAATGGTAGTGCCCTTCACACAGGGAAAAATGTCTTGGTGCGGGACTGCATTTGATCAAAAACAAACATATACACAATGAGGTAAACGGCAGACATGTTACTTTGAAGTGATTGTCCCCTTTTTGACATTCAGATACTGTTTTATTGTGGGTGGATGGAAAGAAAAATGTATACACTTGCTCTATTCATACCCTGCCAAATTCATGATGATAAAGGCTTCTTGCTTATATCCCAGACAGGCTTGCAAATCACGCTCACCCACTCAACTCACAAGGAAAGACCGATTTGGAATGAGGGTAGAAAAGATTATCAGAGGAAATCTAACAATCCCTGTCCCTCTTTAGTCTCATACTAGTTGTACGTCAGCAAGCTTCCTTTGGGAAGGGGTTTTTGCCGCGAGGTACCGCGCATTGGTGCCATCCAATCAGGGCTCACCCTTAACACTAATAACCTGCCTCAGGAGGGGGTTTTTGACACGAGGTACTGCGCATTGGTGCCATCCAATCAGGGCTCTCCCTTAACACTAATAACCTGCCTCGGGAGGGGGTTTTTGCCGTGAGGTACTGCGCATTGGTGCCATCCAATCAGGGCTCTCTCTTAACACTGATAACCTGCCTCGGGAGGGGGTTTTGCCGTGAGGTACTGCGCATTGGTGCCATCCAATCAGGGCTCTCCCTTAACACTAATAACCTGCCTCGGGAGGGGGTTTTGCCGCGAGGTACTGCGCATTGGTGCCATCCAATCAGGGCTCTCCCTTAACACTAATAACCTGCCTCGGGAGGGGGTTTTTGCCGCGAGGTACTGCGCATTAGTGCCTTCCAATCAGGGCTCACCCTTAACACTAGTCCGGCCTACATTGTCTGGTTAAAGCTGCTACAGGCTAGTAAAAACCACTTCTTAACTTGCTACTACAAACCAGCAACCTACTTGTTTCAAATGCTCATATTTCTTCCTTTTCAGATGTGAATAATACATTTTTAAAATGGGTTTATTTGTTTTTGAATGTGTGAATGTAACTTCATCTGACCATTAAACTTGTTGTGAACGCTACCATTAATACCTCAGAAAGATACATTTATGAAAATACATGTTTAAAGGGGCATGTTGCCTTCAGACTGGGCACTTTTGGGCTATAAAACGCATTTGTTATGAAATGAATATGGTCATGTGCCCTTTAAAAATCTTGGCTACTAAAATTTCCTGGGGCAAGTAAAAATGCTAAGTTTACTAGCATGTCTTAACAAAAAGCTTAAGCACATGGCCTGCAAGGGGATGTGAGACTGAGGTACATGTACACGTACACAAGCCTGCATGTACACAATGTTAAAGGGAATTGCTCTTAAAATTAACTGTAATAAAAACTTACTTGGTTAGAAGAACAGCAGCTTTCAATAGTGTAAAGCATTTTGAGAATCATTTCACTTCGAAGTAATGTGGTTATGGAAAAAGATATCAGTTTTTATCCCCCACAATTTGAATCTGAGAAACGTTACTGTCAGATACGTTTCTCAGATTGTGTGTTTCAACTGGATTATTCTTCCTTGGTGGACATAACCGCGCCAGATTTTCGGCGATATTTTAAAAACGGAACAACATGTTTGAAATGAAATTTTCACATGTTGGTTTTATTTATATAGGATTAAAACAATCGAACGGTTCTAAAAACCAAAGGTATACGTTCCCTTTAAGGAACCTCAGGATGTTTAACATTAACCTACCCACTGTCTGACCATTCAAACCATCCAGCTGTGGTTGTGAATGATAAACTATGTCAGCGTGCAATAAGTGATGAATGCGTCTACACAGTACAAACTTTGGTTCACCTTTAGCTCTGTGCCGCCATACACAAACGGCACTTGAATGGTTTCCAATGGTCGGTCAACTCCCTGGAAGATTTTACCAAGAGCAGGAGGGCTAATCAATCTTTGGACATAGGTTGCCTGAAGTGTTACTGAAGTTGCATCAGTAAGGCTGGATCCAGAATTGTTGTTTGTTAGGATATTTACAAACTTGCCGATCCTGTGGTAGATCAAATGAAATAAAGGAATAGCTCACAATTTGTTCAACATTTCAAAACATTCAGTAATTTGTTTGTTTCTATGATTGATGAGGTTGTTGGGATGGCTGGCACTTGTCTTTAATAATAATAATATGGAGCCTTTTTATGGCACTCTATAAAATGGAAAGAACAGTGCCTCACAATCGAAAGAATTTAACAAAAAAAAGAAAAGAAAATACATTAAAACGAACAGATCATAAGATTGGAAATAGGTGAGTTTTGAGTTGGCGCTTGAAGCTTGAAGGTTGCAGTAGATGCCGCTTCCCTGAGTGATGGCACACAGTAGCTTGTTCCAGAATTTAGGGGCATCAACATCTTGCTCCCTACCTCAGCCCCTTATACTAGTACTGGCAGTCTGGTACTACTGTTTCCCAAATGTATTTGGGGCTTGTTCATAATGACAACCAAGTTACGTCTTGTGTACACATAACATGTACATTTAAGTGGTTCTATTGTTTGTGTGTTCCTGTCTTCTGTTTTATGGTGATTAGAATAATATCACTACACATTGATACTTTTGTCAGCAACTTTCATAGTAACCGAGTCCTGATACTTCATGGAGGCAACAGAGGCAATTGCCTCCGTTGCCCCTGGTTATTGCCCTGGTGCCCCTTGAAATGTTCCAATAAAAATTGACAATTTCCTCATAGAGGTGCCCTGGCTTTACCAAGGAGAAAACGCCTTGGTGCCCTTGCCCTTTCAAAATTAACAGCTATAACATTTAAATAATTGAATATAATTATCTGAAATCAAACCCTCAAATTTTTATATTTTTTAATGAATATCTCTTATCTGTCATTTTGCAGGTAACTGCTTCTATGAAGGCTTCCAATATGGGGTAAGTACAGTATGTCGAAATTGAGAATGTGGACTTTGGGACTTGCATCTGACAGAAGTAAATGTGTGCAAACACATTAAATAGTCTTCACTTGGGCAGAGATACTCAGTTGGGCAACTTGACAATCACCCAGAAAGTCTCTTCTTAGCAATGAACTTCACTTTTTGTTTCGGTCAGGGGCCAATTTCATAGCGCTACTTAACAGTAAGCTATAGCAGAAAAATTTGCTTTTAAGCGTGACCGTATATCACAGGTTAGCAAGAAAATTAGGTGGCCAGCTTGCGCGTTCACCATGGATTTGCATCGTTCAGTCACTCATTTTCATACAGTAAGCACTGGAAGGTTAACATACCTTTTCGTGTGCTTACTCGCGCAGTAAGCACTACTTCGGCGGTTAAGCAGCTCTATGAAATTGGGCCTAGGTTGTTTTGGGTCTCTATGATACCTGAAATAAAAGCACAGTGAGTGTCCATAGAGGTTCCCCCATGCAATGGATGTGAGTTATTGGTTCCTTCCGGAGTGTTCTTTAGAGACCTTTCCTTCACACCCAACCAGTTTATTTAGTCTGATGCTGTAACCTCTGTAGGGTCTGCCAGGTAGTTTGTCATCACACAGAGGGGGTTGGGGGGGGGGGTGATCTGATCATGAGACCTCATGGACACGCCTCTTTGTTCATCATCATCCCTGTGCAATGCCGTGTACTTTATTTAGTTGTGACATCATTTTGCAGTGAAGAACCAAAATAAATGACCTTTAATTAACTATGCTAGTGTCGTCAACAAGTAAGGATGTCAGTTCTTTGAATTCACACGTGTAGCTGTTAATACACGTGATGTAGCTGTTCTTTCTTGCATCAATAAAGCCGGAAGCTATTTAATGTAGTTGATATTAAATATACAAAGTAGGCCTCATGTAAAACCGGTGTAGAGGTTTCTGGTTTTGGAACCTAGGTGACAGAATTCCTGATCGGTCAGTACTAGCCCTAACTGGGCAAGGGTTCCTGATTTGATTTGAGACAACACCACCTCATCCTGATTGAATTGGGTCGGATGCTCTGTCCTTAATTGGGCAGGGATTTAAGTCCCTTAATTGAATAACTTAAAATACACTAGGCCAGAGATAACATTAAGTTTAGTGCACATAATCTGGGTAAGGACACTATGTGTGCATAACATGGATTATTCACAAAGAAGCCTCGTTAGGTCTCAGATAAGATTAGGTAATGTAGCCATAGATTACATACACCTTGCTGGGTAACCAGGAATGTGCCAGATAAATAGTGCCTGTTCAAATAGGACAAGTGGAGAAGTTATACGCGTGCTTTAAAAAAAGGAGTTAAAAACAAAACCCCCAAATTTGGTTGGTTTTAACAATTTCCACATGAGGGCAATGTTGGGAATTTGTGGGAGGAAGGGGGGCTGGATCATAGGTTTGAGGTCAGAGCTTCAAACACTCCCTGATTCTGCAGAAAGTTCCCTGAAAATAAAGCGATCTTTCCCTGTTCTGATGAACAAATTTGACAGTCACCCTGATTATGGAAACTTGCGCTCTATTATGTTGAATGTAATTCTAAATAGCTCCCTGATTGTTTTACAAAATCTCCCTGATTGCAAGATGCAAATGTTGGCAGCGCTGGGAAGGATGGTGTTTGCCCCCTTTCTATTTCTTCCATATCCTGATTGGGAAGACGCAGTTTCTCCCTCCATGGTTCAACACGGTTTCAGGCCTGGAATTTCATCTTTCAGAGGGCAAGGCCATTTTCATTTTTGCAAAGGGCACTTCCATTGGAAATTCTTAAGTCTATAGGAAACTTTGGACAGGGCACCAAGGCCAAGACAAGGGGCAACAGAAGCCACGGCCTCCGTTTGAATCCAGGCCTGCAGTTTTAGAGAGCAACATCTAAAGAATTCCAAACAGAACAGGTACATGTAGTTAGTGTTTAACATCAGTTGCTTTAAAAAATGTTGGTTTTTTTGGCACTCGGTGTGAACCCTGATAGGATATCTACATCTACTATTCTTGCATGTTTATTGTCCTGCATAACAAAGTGTAGGAAATGATCACCGATGCACAGACATCATCTTTGTTGTTTAATCTTAACGTAAGGGGATATGGGAGATCGGATAATTTCTGCCTGACCGATTGAACTTGTGAACTTTTCACCCAAAAGCAGTGAAAGAACTTGTGTTTACACAGCATACTGTGCATGTATTCATGTTGAGCTTGCACTGGGTCGAAAGAGGTTGATAATGATCAATGTTTGCTGTACATGTGCACCATATATGTATTGTATGGGAATTTTGTTTGGCTTTTGACACTGCTGTACCCTTTGACTAATTCTCCATTTGAAAAAACTATACCAGACTATTTCTGGTTTACTGGATCCATGAAACTAAGAAGGAGACCATTGCTTCTTAGACCTGTTTCATCTTTGTCATGTTCCACGTGTCCATCACCAATAAGTACTAGTGATTCTAATTATACTATAAAGGGGCCTGACCACTTTCTGTCTCCAAGCCTTGGTTTACTTTAGAAATGCCGTATCCAAATTGGCGGCTACAGTTATGGCTATGACTGTTGCTAAGGGTGTTGCTAAGGACGTCCTATACTTCAACGCATGATGAGGCGGAAATCTAGCCATAGCCATAGCTGTAGCCGCCAATTCAGACGCGGCCTCATATAGATTTGAATAAGAGAAACCCTGCTTCCCCCAAACAAAAATTCAAGATGGCTGCTCCAAGATACAAAGTCTATAGAAATGAGCGTTGCTGCTACAGGATTGAAACACAACTTTTTAGGTGGACATTGATATCGTTGATGCCCCATGATTATCAAGCCTTAGTTCAGAA
Organism: Plazaster borealis; assembly: GCA_021014325.1. Taxonomy (NCBI): domain Eukaryota; kingdom Metazoa; phylum Echinodermata; class Asteroidea; order Forcipulatida; family Labidiasteridae; genus Plazaster; species Plazaster borealis. The sequence continues at coordinate 13,149,926 of CM037468.1, read as the reverse complement.
ACACAACTTTTTAGGTGGACATTGACATTGTGGAATTGTGGAGTTGTCTGGAACCGATGACTTCCATTGACCTTTGGGGCCAGGCATGATGACCTCCGGGACATGATGACCTCTGGGACACCATATAAATAAGGCCACATAAAATTAAAAAATTGTTGATCGTCCTTTAAAAAAAAAAAAAATTTTGGACATGGCAAAATATAAAATAAAGAATAAAGAAATCATCACAATCACTATAAAACAGAGGGTTTGTGTGATTTTGATGTTTTTAATTGTTTTGTTAAATGTCATCTAGGAGTTACCTAGATGACATTTTCTGTGAACATTTTCTGAAGTAAATATTTGAAGAATTGTTCTTGTTTTTGCCAACACAACCTTTCTTCAAATATCTATTTCCAACCTATGGATTTTGAAAAAATATCAGCTGAAAAATCTGGGAGCCAAATTCGACTGAAAAGATCATTGAAAAGACTGTTTTGTATGATTAAAAAAAAAAAAAAAAAATTAAAAATGGGGTTGGGGAGTTTCGTAGGGTAGGGCGGGGACGATCAACAATTTTTGTTTTTATGTGGCCTAAGAGCTCATAGTCACTCCTAACCATCACGTCCTCATCATGGGACATTATTGTATTCATGCTTGATCTACTTTGTCTAGTCACCCTTCCTTCATATTGGCCTCAAAACCTAATGTAGTGTTAGACCATCCTTATCATCGGCAAATTAACAAGAAATGACGGGAATTAAAAAATGGATGTCAGACGTGGAGGGGTTTCCGAGATCCGTGGATGTCTGTGCTCTTGGCTTGAAGCGTAATTTAGATAAGTTGTCAGTAGACTGGATGGCTCAGAAATAAACATAGACTTTAGGAAACATTACTACCATCAGATTTGTTGTTCTTGAAAATGTGCCCCTTCTCAGGTTTTCATAACTTTTGGAAAAATAACATGCCTCTCATTTTACATCTGCACTAACCCCATCTTGAAAACTCCTCACTAATGTGCACATTGTTGTTGTTTGTCGTTTCTGTGTACATGGTAACTCAAATTCCCTCCTTTTGGGTCAAGAAGTTTATATAGATTACATAATCTCTTTTTTTGAGAAAAAATTACTTGAAATACACTACTGTTGAGAACTTGAATTGGTCATTAAAAATGTATGTATAAAAATGTATACACTATACACAATACATGGCAGAAAAATGTTTTGGAACAGTAAGGGAACTTACATGTTACCTATGTGTATAATATGAGAATGTACAATTTCTTGACCTTGTTAACTTAATGTGTACATTTCTTGTAGAATCTTATTTTCACCTAGAGGAACTGAAAATGGAGGTTTCCTTTCTGGTCCTTATAATGCATTCCAGAATAAGAGTTTATTTTCTTTGGTAAATTGACCACTGGCAGCAGGAATGGACCTATCAAAACAGTCCCGCTGTGACCCCCCATTAACAGCTACTCAATGGAGTAACAGTTGGTTGCTACAAAGACTGACCGTATGCCAGCATGGAACAATTACACCAACTACAAGTACCTAATTCCTACTCACACCATCCTGAGGCTAATTTCGTAGAGTCTAGGTATAAGCAGAAACTATTGCTTAACAATTTGCTGCCAAGCAAAAATGAGCAGGATACCAGTCACAAATTGTACAAATGTGACACAAATGTGACATGGTATTTTGGCTGGTAACCTTACTCTAGTACACATAATTTGTTGTACTTGGCTACTCTTTGTGCTTAAGCAGGTCTATGAAGTTGAGCCCAGGATCTCATGTCACCGTTGCTCTGTGTTGTCACCAATCACGTGATTCTCACTTTTTTTTATACATGTCGTCACCATTTTCATGAACTAACGAATGTATAAAAATTTGGTAGATCGATTTTTGTATAAATTCTGGACATACTCAATGCTGTTAGTGTTAACATTTTCAGCAAGTTTCAGGACCAAACACGTAATGGTTTTGTAATTACACTAGGTAGCATGACCGGCGAATCGCTAGATTTGCCATTTTCCATTGAATTACATAGTGCTTGCACTTGTAGCTCCGTCAACTTATTTAAAAAAATCACCACATACTTTTTTAAAGGGACTTCAAACAGGCTAGCAGTACCTAAGCCGGAGCCAAAGCCCAAACTGTGATTTCAAAAATGGCCGTGACAAATAAGTGATGCCATATTTTTTGATGACAATTATGGTCTTAATGTGTGAAACTTGATGTGAGTTTCATTTGATACAGTAAATCGATGCCCTTTAGTTCCTCTGTTAATGTTACCTCTCCATGGTGACTTACCCACAAATAATGCAGTCTAATTTTGGAAATCGGGTCATAATCACATTGGCACATTCCCTTTAAAGAGAACAACTTGCAGAGAAACAGTGAGAGGTACCCACCTCCAGTTGACCCCCTAGGCCCCCACCGATTATAACATACTGTGCATGAAGTGACATACTACAATGTATGTACATCATAAACTGATCCTTGCAAATTTATCACTGCCTGGTGATCATCTTTGACCTCCCAAAACATACACCTAAAACTCATGTAGTGTCGTTGTTTACATGGCATAGGTACCCCGTAAAATTGCTTGTGATCCTCCCCTGACACCCGGTTTAACCCACGACCCCAGAGTTCGCGCTGTAAAAGAGGAGTAGTCAGAATTGTCGCCAGACTGTTACGGATCGCCAGGGAAAAACAGTGGAGGAATTATTGTTATGTTTTGTTTTCACCTTGAATGGCAGTTGAAGCTTGATCGGTCACCCGTTAAATCAGAAAATGGTTCTGTCCAGAGAGTTTCCGTGGTCGGAATAATGGGACATGCTCACAACATCCGCTCAGTTGTAGAAATCAATGTCAACTCGCTTTATTTGGAGAGGTATTTAAGCGTGAAATTGCAGAGGAGGGCCCCGTGGTTGGTAACTTGCTAGGGTGTGGAAGGTTCAGAGCAGAGGCGTGGCGATTCAGACAACAAACAATCCAAAAACAGATGTGGCTCGGTGAACTATTTTTTTCTTATTTGTTTGCCGATAACTGAAATGATTAGACATTTCAATTAAAATTGGTTACGCATCATTGGGCACAGTGGAAAGTTAGTCAAACAAATCCAATAAAGGGATGTGCAGCTATCGTTAATTCAATTATTTTACTGGGTCTCTCTGGACTTACGAGGACAAATTATAATTTTTTTTTGGAAATCCCTAAATATATGGTGTTCAGAATTAATGGTTGGTAAAATGATATGTTATTGATAGTAGTTTTTGACCTATTTCCCTTGATACTATCATTTTGCTTAGACAAAATATTTGCTATAAAATTTTGATTGGTTTCTGGCTATGACGCAGTTGTTAACATTTTTACCCCTGGTCATTTTGTTATTTATTTATTTATTTATTTACACATCCAACACCGTAAGTGCCAATAACAAGATGGTGATCTTTTATGAAACGAGAAAAATGTTAGATGTGGGAGGAAAAACCCAAATTGGGAAAACCCACGCAATCAGGTATGGACTGCTAACCCCTGTCATTTTGATTGGTGTTAACTTGAATCTAGTGTTGGTCTATCAACGACGCCATTGTGTCTGTTTGTAACCCACATCCTCATGACACTGAGTAATTTTGGTATGTATAATCCATTACCCTGAATAACTTATTGGAAGGCATCCCTGAGTGACATTCCTCATCAACCATGGATGCCTTCTTGCCTCGAGGCTCCGATGTCTTATCATTTGTTACATGTCTTCTGATGTACCCTGGTAAGATCATGAGATGCAAGACCGAAAGAGGTCATCATTATTTCTTGGGATTAGTGTATTTCTACCTCGGTGGTTTGTGTGAACGTTTGAATATCAACTAATAAGCCTAAAAGGAATGGTTCTTTTCTTTGTTATTGCTGATAGTCATTCTTATTCTTAAGTTTTTACTAAAGTTTTCATCATTTAAGGTATTGCACGGCCTTACAAACTTTAAACTTTTTGCAGGTTTGTACGCAAACATGGATGCGCACACACAGCCTCAAAACGCAGGGCAAGTTAGCACTCTAGTCAATTTATTGTTCTCAATTCTTGCGAGATTTGCACAGTCTATTGTCAACTGAGAATGGGAGCTGTGTAAACCATGTACAGAATATTCCAATGCCATACGCATCTTTCGCCCTCGGTGGTGTCGTATGAAAACTGATTGTTGTCAAAAAGGGGTAAGACGATTTTCAACAAATCTCACTTTGAATGCATTGATAATAACAGAAGTAAATCAACCTGATACATGTAGCTACTCTAGAGGTGTGCAGTTCATGGACAGAAAGATCAGACAAATATTTTCACACCAGGCCTGAATGCGGCTTAGGAATTTTATCTAAACACCTGAGAGTGAGATGTGCAGATGACCATGGAGCTACACCAGCCATGACATGTTCAGCATTGTTAGTACCCACACATTCTATTTTTCTCATCCCTGTGAAAACAATACAAGTTTTTAATAACAGTTTAAAATCCCCCCCAACCCCCAAAAAAAAAAATACAAAAAAAAATACAAAAAAACCCAACAAAAAACAACAACAACAACAACAACAAAAAGACAACAACAAATATACATATGCATTTAATTGAAATAAATAAAGTAAAAATTAATATTAATATATCAAATTAAAATAAAAAATTAAAAATGTGGATGGGTAGGTCTGAGAATGTTCAGTTAAAAAAAAATCACAGTTTGTGTTTAATCGAAAATTGGGCTGTGGTAAAAGATTTTTGAAACCTACGTACATCCCTCCCCTCCAAACTTTAAAACGCTTTTCAATGCAAGGGAAATGTGGATGTCATACAGTCATAAGGTACCCGGGTTTAGTTGTGATATGTGAAGCATGCTCACCTTTTATACAAAGACACTTTATTAAAACAAACAAAATGTTTATTCAAGTTTGCCCCAAACAAGGCTAAAAGCTGCTCTTGGTAAGGGGGGCTACAGGAAGAAAAATATTAAAGATGAAAATAACTAAATGAAGGTAGGGATTGATATTCCTCTTAAAACAGGTTAGATTGTGTAGGATGGAGGGAAACTTGCACCAGGCAAGGAGTTCCAAAGAGATGCAGTACTTAGAATAAAGCTGTTGGAATGGCTCTCTTTGTTCTATATCTCATCTTTACCTCAAATTTACTGAAGATGTCAGGTAACATCTGGGCTTTTCATCATCAGTAAGTTATGAATTCTCCAACTGAAACCAATACAATGCATGTCTTTTTTGTCAGGATATTATTTTGTCCTCCCAATGTGGTATTCATGTATCTATGTTGTCTGTCATCTGCATTTTCTGTGGGAAACAGGTTTGAAAAACTGCTTCCTGTATACTTGAAATAGTGCAATCAATGAATGTAAAGCATGCAATTCAACCAAATCATTGGCCATCTGTGGTACGTGTGTGCATTTTGGACGTAGCTTTCTTTTATGAGTTCTCTACACCGGAAGTCTCCAACAAGACTAAGGCTGCTATAGCTTTGAAAAGATGCTGTGCATTGTTGAGGGACAGAGGTGCACCGTTTTTGGAAATGGGAAATGCCATCAACATTTATGTAGTTATGTGCAACACACTTGTTAAATGTTTCCATTCCTTTTTGGAATATGAATTGGTGAAAGTGTGTTTTTGCTGATGGTATGATTGTTGAGGTCTAGCTCCCTCATTGAGGTTTGCCTCCATTGACAGGTTTGAAAAACATGCTTCCTGTATACTTGAAATAGTGCAATCAATGAATGTAAAGCATGCAATTCAACCAATTCATTGGCCATCTGTGGTACGTGTGTGCATTTTGAACGTAGCTTTCTTTTATGAGTTCTCTGCACCGGAAGTCTCCAGCAAGACTGAGGCTGCTATAGCTTTGAAAAGATGCTGTGCATTGTTGAGGGACAGAGGTGCACCGTTTTTGGAAATGGGAAATGCCATCAACATATATGTAGTTATGTGCAACACACAAGTTAAATGTTTCAATTCCTTTTTTGGAATTTATGAATGGGTGAAAGTGTATTTTTGCTGATGGTATGATTGTTGAGGTCTAGCTCTATTGAGGCCTACCCTCATTGAGGTCTGCCTCCATTGAGGTCTTTACGTGCCTCTGTTGAGGTGTCCACATACATGTACCTCCAATGAGGTTTATCTTCATTGAAGTCTACATGTACCTCAATTTAGGTCTACATGTACCTTCATAAGGTCTACCTCCATCCTGTTACTTTTTCTTTTGAATTGAAACTATTTCTAGTGAAGTAGGTTGTACTATTAAGTTACTGCTTTCAAAAACTGCTTTCAGAAGGGGAACAAAATAAACTAATTGTCAATAACCGTTGAATCTTCTTATTCTATTTCAAGATAATTGCACAGTGGATGTTTTAAGAAAAGTTTTGTACGTAGAAGTGCTAAAAACGTGTCTCAAATAATTGCAAATAGTAAACTCACAATTTAAAAAAAAAAAAAATGACAGTGAATGATTTTCCATGTATAAAGCGTAGCGAAATGCTATGCAAAATGTATGAATTGCTACTCTGAAATCATCATTTGTCACTCAATATTAGCCTTCAGTGTGTACAAACTTGTTCAGTCTAAATTGTTGGATGAAATCCTTTCGTGATTGACCTTAAGAGAGAAACTAGGGTCAGTGAATCAAGCAGTTTAAACATCTACACATGGTAACATTTTTACCATAATTAGAGAACCCCTGTATTAGCATCAGAATTACCCCAATCTATACTGCTTTCCACGGGCAAAGGTTCACATGCACTTGCAAATTTAAGCCAGCTCTCTTTTGCTTATCTCCAAGAGCTATCAAACTGGTAAGGCCCTGTAGTACTTCATATTCCAGATAGTGGCCGCTGCTCTGAAGTACCAGTTAGGAATTACATTCTCAAGCCATGTGGTTCCCAGCTGAAGGTCATCACACTGAGCGCGCTCCAGCCTTCCTGCTGCTCCCACATGTATTTGGTGTCATTGATGTTTGAACTCATAAGATTCTTCCCCAATGTATAGTTTTTAATGAAGTGAAACCATCCTGGTAGAGAGTTCATGGTCAAACTAGTATTTTTTGTAATATTAATGGGTTTTTTTTGGGGGGGGGGTGGGGGTGGGGGGATTATGCATATGAACAAAAGTTTACATGTACTGAGTGCTGCACATTGTCATCTTCAACATTTGTTTATTCCTCAAATGTAAAAGAAAAACCTTGATTGTCACATCAGTTTGTATGCTAATGATACATGTCTATGTGCTAGCTACAGGAACTGTGTCAACAAACTGTTCTGATAAAAGGCATTTTTGTATTTTTGTGGTACCCCAATGTTGATATAATTTGTTAACAATGATTTCCTTAACAGTTTGCTGAGATGCTCACCTGTAGCCCAATCAATGCATATATTATCCCGATTTGATCTCCCATACCTCAATTAGGGTATTATAAAATTCTTTTATCAAGATAGCTTAAGGTTACAATGAGCACCTTGGATTCCACACTTAGCTTAAAGGAACGTTACAGAACTGGTAATTAAAATTTTCTTTATGATCACAGATTTACATAAAACTTACACGGTCTAATGATGATGATCGTAGAAAACATCCCTAGAAATATTTCTGTCTGAAATGCCATATTTGATGAGAAATAAATAAAACTAATTTCCGATTGGAGTTTATCGCTCATGAGCGTTTCATTCATGCATTGTATAACACATGCAAATGTGTAATCGGTTTTTCACTTTTTTCTCGTGACCCAGATGGCTGATCGATCTCAAACTTCTACAGGTTTGTCAGTTCATGTATATGGTGGATTAGATAAAGTGCTTACACTGCCAGTTCTGTACATGTTCCTTTAAAGAAACTTGGCAAATGAATTAGAACGAAGAAAAAAATCTCTGCCTTCTGCACTGTATTTACTTTTATCGTTCTTGTAAACTTTATGACAGATTCATCCATCAAAAATATGCAGCCGTCACTATTTGCTGAATGCCATTTGAAAAGAATGTAAAAACAAACTCCTTCCAGTTGTCAAAATGTCTTTTGTCATTCTGGATAATAATCCTATTAACCCAATCCCTTTCCAAACAGACAAGCCTTAAGTGTACCCCAACCCTAAGCTGCAGATAAAACACTGTGGCAGCGTACACCAGAGGCCACAGAGAATCGGACACGCACACAAAACAGAATCAAATCTTTTTCTGCTTTGGGATTAAGAAGAAGAAGAAAACAAAATCAACCAAATCTTCCTGGTATGTCGTGCAAAAAAGTATGTGAAACACTTTCAGAGCTTAAGTGTGCAATGATGTGCTCTTTTATGCCTTCGTTTTAGTTGTTGTTGTTGTTCATTCAGCATCTCATGCACACCACTCTGTTCAGATAAATCCGAGATTTCAATTCTAGAAGACGGGTAGGCCGACACAACAACTGCAATGGGATTTTGGTTTTGTCAAAGTGCAGCCGATTCTCTGCCTTTTACAAATACTCGTTGATCCCTCTGTGAGTCCATCCATTCCCCCACCTGGAAAATCCGATCAGCAAATAAATCTGAGAGGGGTAGAGAGATGTTTGGTAAGTCACTTGGGATTCCGAGTGACACGCGAAATCTAAACCCCACTTTTCAGATGTCAAGAGGTCTTGAGAAAGGCATCTTTAGTCTTCCAAAGAGAAGCTTCCGCACCCTTTTTTGGGGGACTTATTTTGTTTCTTTTCTCATCGTATTCTGTGTGGCATCTCTATAGAATTTTCCTCCACGGGTAGATCTAAGATTGGAGAAGATTACTCCAAAACAAGAGCAAATCTGCAAAAAGATTTGTTCAGTTGATTCTTGCCCTTTTTATGGCAGGTCGACCATTTATCGTTGATTCTCAATTTCTTATGGGGGTGTTTTGAGTTTGGTAGAGCATAAAGGATGGCGGAGTAGTTGGGAATACTTTGAATAATGGCAGGTGGTCTCCTGTGCTGCAGTTATTGTATGAGAGGTTGGGAGTGGGGAGTATGGTCAAATGGTTCACTCAAAAATGTCTGGGAAGCTTTTGCTTTTGAAAGTGTCTGGTGGTGGTGGGAGTAAATGTACTGAAAAAGACAGTGATTGAAGGAAAATAAATCTCTGAGCTAATCCTTGAACATTATTATTGAAAGGCCAGAGTAGTTTGTTCTCCTGGTATAGGGAACTTATACATGTATGTACTTAATAGATGTTAATTTTGCATCGGGGATAACATTTTTACCCTTACACTGATGTGTATTAAGCACTGTATACTCAGTACTTTCCCGAGTTCTGTAAAAAAAATCACTCGGATGGGAAAACAAAAAGATTTGTACAACTTATTCAATTGCTCTTGTTTAACTTTATGGCAAGTTGACCATTGCATTTTATCGTCGATGATTCTCAATTTCTTTTGGTTTTTGTTGAGTTTGGTAGAGCATAAAGGATGGCAGAGAGTAGTTGAGAACACCGGAGGTTGCAGGTTCAAGTCCCGCTCTAGTCAATTTCTGAAAACAAAAAAGCTTTAGTATTTTGAGCAGTGACTTTTACACCTCATGGTGTTGAAACCCCATTCCCCAAGTCCCCTTTGACCCAGAAATCTTAATTAAAAAAGCTGTTATCTATTTGTGCAAATGATCCTGCTGTAATTGCTGTTGTCAGTCTGAAAATCCATTCATGAACCTAATTGGTCTGCGTTATCGCTTATTACATGTATTAAATTGATTACAATCTCTTTACTAGCTCTGGCTGGCCACCTACAGGATTAAAACTCCCCAGCTACTCCACAGGAGTACAGTATACACCTGTCCATTCTCTATGACCTGTCCAACAGTTTGGTTCCACAGAGTTTATAAACTCTGAGATTTATTTCCCTAAGAACTTTGGCTCAGCTGTAAAAAGTTGACCCATACACAGCCAATCCCGGTGACCTCTTCTTGGCCTGTGGAGGACAAGGAAAGCAAACAAGATGTCCAGTGCAGATTTATTCTCATGGACTGGAGTGTATTGAGAGAGTGTGTGGACTCAACAACTCCCAGGAAAAGGCATAATATTTATGCAGTAGTCTCTACTTAGCTTGCCCTTCTTTGAGATTTATATGAGAGTGTCTCCTTGAGCTGTTTGTTTTCATGAGGTCTTGTTTTTAGAGGTTGGTAAGGCTGGCAAGTCAAGAGAAATAGGCTGGTCCCATCATTCCTAAAGTTGTTCATGCTGTGACTAATGCTGGGATACAGGAATTTTGTCGTGTAGTCATGTTAGTCCATGGAGCAATAAACTTGCTCCATGGTTAGTCAGAGCATTGCAATGATTTACAGAACTCAGAGGCACTTTCTTTACATGTACATTGTATTTAGAAACAGGTTTGAGAACCTTTATTTTAAAAAACTTCTCTCTGAGCACCTCTTGTTCATTATTCTTATTCTGTATTTGGCAAAAACTCTGAAGAACCTAAACTTATACATTATTCTACTAAACCATCAAAATACAACCCTTTGCTAGCTGTACAACATGTAGGCATACATGTAGCCTATGTGATTGACAGGAACAGCTATGCTATTGGGCTGCAGCTAGCTGTGCAGGCGTGTGATTTCTCAGGAGTTTTCCTGTTTTCAGGATTTTCTCAAAACCTCAATGAGCCTTGAACGAAGTGAAGCAGTCACCAAAGGGAGAAAGAAATAGTCCGCATTGTGTCTAAACCTGTAGTTTTGTATTTCTGCTGATGTACACCTGAGTCTGTAAACCTGAAAATTAAGGGAGGTTCTGTGTTTAGAATAAGGGGGAATCCAGGCCTGCTAGCCAATTCAGGAATTTTCACATTCATCAAATCTCATCCCTGCTGTTGATCCACCACCACATAAATATATTGGAATGATCTTTACACAGATCTGCATTTATAATATAAGACCAAATAAAGGCTGGCATTTAAATATAAGCTGGGACCTTGCAAAGTCAGACTGCATTTATAATATAAGACCAAATAAAGGCTGGCATTTAAATATACGCTAGGACCTTGCAAAGTGTTTGCATTGTGACTTGGGGGTTAGGGGAATCAGACAAATATGAATGGCTATGATTAAAATGGTCTGGTATCCATAGGTTTGGTGATTCTCCTCTTGGACCACCAGAGCACCAGCCAGTTCCTATACTTCTCCTATTATCTGCCCAGGGACACGAAGTCATTAACTAGAAAAATAGCTTCCACTGTACAACAAAAGGTGAATAATTAATAAAAACACAATTTAGGGATATTCGTCTCTGTTTCTTCAGCCGATTCTTCCGTTCAGGATATCCTGTGCATTGATGAAGCAGTCGGTCTTCCTGTCTTGTCAAACTCCCAGACTGAGCCCCTTTCAAATGTCGTCTTTCATCAAATCCACAACGCTCAGACAAGACACTTAGAGTCTAATAATTTCCCCCCCTTTTCAGTAAGTTTTCATATGGGTCTTGTGTATTTAACCCCTTGACTGGAACTAATTAACTTGACCAGTTCTGTGTATGGGTTTTTTGTGTGTGTGGAGGGGTGCACTGTGGTTGTATGTTTTGTAAGTGAAGGTCAGGTCTGAACAGACCCAGTTGCCTGGAAGTAATCAAAGACAACAAGAAGTACAGACAGGTACATGTTTCTATTCAAATGTACTTGTAGGTTTTAGAAAGTGGTCATGATTCAAATTGGACATTTGTAGCTTGAAGGAGCTTATTTTTGTTTTTCTTGGGGATAGGGAATGTGGGGGGACCTGGGGGTAAAAGCAAAAACTGCAGGTAATTTTAGGAAGGACATTGGTTTCAGCTGATGGGGTCATGGTTATACAGTTTGTTATCATTTTTTTATCGGAGGTTATGAACGGATGTGGCTGAAGTTTGTTTTGTTTCTACCACAAAATTTGAATTCCTTCAGGGCTAAATTTCAGTGCTTTACAATTTTCTGTAAACAAATAACAATTTACACCTAAAAATAAGCAGAATTCAAGTTGCAAAGGGCACATAAAACATGGTAATTTGGATTGTAACCTTTTTCTGGTAAGCACAATTGATATGCACTAAGCAAATTTGTGTGCTTAAATGGTTTAATGAAATAGGGCCCAGATATCTTTGCGTCAGCGCAAAAACGTTGTATCTCGATTTTACAATTTTGTTTTGATGCCTTAGGATGTTGACAAAATTTGCAACGAAAGGGTATAAAATACAATGGCATTTTACAGTCACTTTAACGTGTGGTTAGAGACTTGTAACTATCTATTGGAAAATGAGTGCATAACAAAAATGAATTTGAGCTCGGAGACCCTCTTTAAAACACCTTCACTGTTTTCTGCAATCATGACTTCAAATAAATCTCGGTCCAACTAGTGCAACCCCCCTCCACAACCCCCCCCCCCCTAATTGTCATTTGATAGTAGGCCCTTGATACAAGCCACGACCTGATGGTGACATTAATACATCATAACTATGATCTCGGAGTGATCCACTTGCATCATTCCCACCTTGTAAAGTCACACTGTTGGTTTTGAATAAATGCCTAATGTACTCATTGCTGTCATGTTGATTCATGTTAGATTTGAATTGCAGCTGGGGACGTGTCTGCATGTGGCTAGTGATGGAATCCTTCAGGGAAAGTAACACCAAACGCCAGACACATTGAAATCGGTTGCAGAGCAAAATCAGAAACAGTTTAAATCCATCGGTAGTAACTCCCTAGTCATGTCATACTAACGCTACATTTCCTGTGCGTAGTTCCCACGTATAGGTACATGGTTTGATCTACGTACGTTTAGTGGATGATGTTTTAAAGCGTTTTTACAGAATTTTAAATTTTTACTTGATAGCTTTTGCTCTACACTAATACAGAGGGCTAATATTCCTTCATAAACACATTGAGCGCGTAAAGTTTACTTGATTGTTTTTTTGTACCAGCCCACCCATGTGTATGAGATGTGTTTAGGTTGGTTGGGGTGAGGGAGGGGGGGGGGGTTCCTAGCCAGAGAAGGGTCTTTGTGTCTTTTCAGTTTGGACTCCCAGATTCTACTGTCATTTAGATGTATGCTAAAGTATATTCAAGAAGCGGTTTTGGCTCCAAACGTTCAAGACACTGGCTTAAATCAGTACAAAATATGGGGGTAAATTGGGAGTGTATACAAACTTGTTGAAGGAACTTTTCTAACATACTGGGTGATTTTAATGCAGGAACTTTCCCAAAGTTTGTATAATTTTCAAGTGCAAATACTATTACTTTCTATGTCCCCCTTTCCCCTCTTGGTTTCATTTGTATGAAGTTATTGCTTCATCCCTTCGATCTTCACTACGTAATCAACATAATATTCACTGAATAATTAATATGTACACATTTGTACAACCCCCACCCCTTACTCAATGGAAACAAGTCTGATGCCACTCCCCCTTAACTGAACTATTGGAAAGTAGTACTGTGGAAATATTGATAAATATGGATAACTTGAAAAAATACTGCAGCCATGCAATTTTGACATACCATTCCCAGCTGTTTTATGTAAGAGCATACATGAGCTCATTACAGCAAATTGTGAACAGTTCAAACCATTGTAGAATCAGTCATCACAGGTTTTTAATGGCGAATATTAACAGGGAGTAGATTGGAGCAGGGGAGTGTCAGGCTTCATGATAAATCTCTCATCTAGGTGCTCAGGGTCTGGTCCAGAGGTAGGTTCATGGCTTTCTTGGGGGTCAGTCTTGAGCCATCTTGGCTCCAGGATTCTTAGGGGTTTGAGGTACTGAGGGAATGATTATTCTACATAATGTGCATATTTGTTAATTGGCGATAAATTTTGGGGTTTGTCTACACATTGAGACCAGAGACTTTTAGGAATATATGGAAAACAGCAATGTCTCAAGAGAATTATAGGGAACTGCGGAGGCCCTCCATTTACTCTAATCACAGACATGATTGGCTTGGTGTGTGGGGATGGGTTGGGAAGGGGGAAGGGTTGGGATAATGTTCAGATGTTTTGCATTGAGGGGGGAACTAATGTGTTCAGATGCTTACAGATGATAGCCATACAGGGTTTACCCTTAACATTTTTAGTAACTGGCCAGCAGAACCAGTTAGCTTGTCTGCAGCTTTTTCACAAGTCAATAGTTCAAATGAAATAAGGTTGCTTTTCAACACTGAACTTGCCAGCTGGACCAGTGGGAGAAAATTTTTAACTGGTCCTCAGGTGTTTTAACTGGCATTTGGCCAGCGGACCACCGTTAAGGGAAAACGCTGAGTTCAATAGCATCTATCCATTTGAGGTAACTAAGGCTGTGGCTGAATTGGCAGCTGAGGCTGTGGCTGTTGCTAAGGGCAACCTATGCCTCAACACATGTTGACAGGTTGATCCTGCTGCAGCGGCTACTTCGGGAAAGTAGCCTTGTAAGTATGTCTAAGTGTTTACAAATAAAGGTTTGAATACTGCTGGTTTTGTAGGTGAAATTAAAAAACTTGACTAAATCGATCTCACCATGGAGGTAGAATATCTCACTTGGTTTTATTCCCGGCGTCGAAAGGTCGCTGACTGATTCTCTTTCAAAAGGAACTAGAATACCTTGGTCCTTCTATAAAACCCATTTTTACAACCCAGAGAATGGCTGACCCCATTAATCTCCACCAGTGACAAGGGGGACAAAGAATCATTCCAAGTCTATTCAAAGAAAATCTAATAAGGTATAAATCTACTCTTCTCCTATTCTCTTTTGCCCTTTTCAAATTCAATGGAAATAAACAAACCGGTCAATGATGAGCCTCATAAAAACTCTTTATACCAGTGGCTGAAATGGTGTAGTTAATCCAGAAAACTTCTAAATGACTGTCCATTCAATGGGGAGGGCAGCTGGTTAATATAAGGGAGCGTACTTAGTGATTGTGAAATTGGGTTTCTTCTGAAATTGAGTTTCTTGTGAAATTGAATTTCTTGTGAATTTTGAGTTTCTTGTGAAATGGAGTTACTTGTGAAATGGAGTTACTTGTGAAATTGAGTTTCTTATGAAATTGAGTATCTTGCAAAATTGAGTTTCTTGTGAAAAATCATGGTATAATTTGCTGATTTCTTTTCTTTTTCCGTTTCTGGCCTGTCATTTTGTGACCCAGAAATTGTAAGTGTTCATAGGAAATATTTTCAGTATAATAGGAGATGGACTGAATGTTGATGCATTGGTACAAAATATCCAGGGGATCGCAAGGGGGGGGGGGGGCGTGGTTAGTGGAGGCATTTGCAGAGCCCCTCCTCCCTCCCTGAGCAAAATTGATGAATTTAATGCAAGTTTACTGGATGGCACACTAGATCAGCACAACGACCCTTAACCCCATAAATTTATTTCTAAGCAGTAGCTTCCATTTGTTACAATTTTAATGGGTAGCGCTTTTTGCATCGTTCTGCGGTTGATGAAATTAAGGTCAGAAACTTGTTTGCGATCATAAAACATACAAACACTACCCTTTATTGTAGCCAACCCATTTTCAAGGGCTAGAAGTTGTCAAGTTGACTATGTTGAAGACATTGCAATAACATTGGATGACAAATAGGCATGTGCCATGGGTTCCCGGACATCCTCCAAGCTGTAACCCGCCTCAAGTCTCACAGGAAATCTTAATTATCTCAAGTATGGAGGGGCCTTCTGCAGAAAGGAAATATGCAGTTGGGAGTGAATGGAGGAAGGTGTACTATTGATGCTGACTTGATTGATATCAACTTATTGATTCGGCTGAAGGCCTATGTTGCTGTAAACTTTAGCTCCAGGCTAAGCTCTCCCAGTTATCAGAAGTCTACTCAGAAGGAATCCTGTGAATTTCCAAAGAAATTTATCTTCATCATAGCTTAGTGCAGCAGTGGCGCCATCCTTCCTCCAGGGTCATGCCAAATATTGTTTGTTTTGATTACCTAGTAATAGCCCATATATGCATGTCCCATTGCGCATGATCGGCGCGCAAAGGATTCTGGGTAAAGTCCAAGAAACACCAGCAACCATCATGGCGTGCAGATTTTCAAGCAATGCCGTATACAACTATGAAACCTGGCGTAGTTACTTGTAAACTACAGCATGGTGTCCGTATTGGCAGTTTGATAAATTTGTCAACTGTTCTCGGTTTCCCAAGATGCATTGTGGTATCGTTTTAAGGTGGCGTTTGTGCATATGGCCTATTCACCTCTAGCCTGTATCCTCAGACATGGAGGCAGCAAATGCCAATGCCTTGGTACTCTTTAAGAAATGTTCCTGTTGAATTTCTCCACAGAGTTGCAAGGAAAACACACTGCCTAGCCCTTTCAAGATCAAACCATCATATCAAACTTCATATAATCTTTTGATTTGTCAAGATTTGACAAAGAAGTATTTTGAAGGCCAGAGTCTCCAATCCATGGCTTTTATTACTTCTACCTGGGTGGGGATGTCCTGGTGTCAGAATGACTTGATGTATTGAGAGAAGACTGAAGGACAGTTTAAGTATGACCTCTGGGAATATTAGGAATGTATTGGGAGAGATGACCCCCATAGATCTCTGATTTTACAAAAAACTGTAATCTGATAAATACTCTCTGATGTCCCAAAAGTTTTTGCTGCAGCTACAGAGCTAATTCTTAAGGGACAAAATTAACCCTCCCCACCCTGTTTTTTTCACTTCACACTTTCTCCACAAATCATTACCACTGATGTTTACATAGTATGGAAGAATCTTATAAGTGGTGTTTGAAGCTTTGCATGGTGTTGAAAGTAGGAAGTAACTATAAATAGTGATAAACTTGCGGGTACAACCATGTGTAAAATCTCTTATGTTGGCTCTGAAAAGAGCCGGTTTGGTCTCGACGTTTCGAACAGTATACTCTGCTCGTCTTCTCCTGAAGACGAGCAGAGTATACTGTTCGAAGAAGACGAGCAGAGTATACTGTTCGAAACGTCGAGACCAAACCGGCTCTTTTCAGAGCCAACACTCCTCCGACAAAGGGATTTTACACATGGTTGTACCCGCAAGTTTACTACTATTTATAGTTACTTCCTAAGAATCTTATAGTTCACGGTTGTTTTTTATGAGATTCATTTTGATCGTTGTTATTGGTCATTCTTAAGGAGCTGTTTCTGCATAGTTCTTGTTACCATTCTGCATTTTTTTTGAGTGGTTGGTTGGTGGGTTGTTTACTTTGTGTTGAATTTTTTATCTTTTCCTTGCAAGGGTACATGTTAAAAATATCCTTTAAAAAACACCTTATTGAAAACAAAGTTGATGTTTACTGGATTTGTAGGATGCTTTATGAACCAAAGTGAACAGTAAATAAATAAATGCGGACAGTTTTGGACACTCTTGAGCTGAATGGCTTGAGCAACTGGCTGGAAAGAGCGTGTACAGTACACAAGGCGCTTGTGGTGGACAATGCATCAAACGCATAATCACATAAACTGTCTGCTTCGTCATTTAAAGTGAGTGCTTCCACTGCCTACAGTGTACAAAGGTTATCCCTGAAAGATTAGAAAAAGTGGGAATAGTGTTGGCAAGTTGTGGCTTCTGGTTCGCTTAAAGGCAGGGTATACTTTTGGTAAATGTCAAAGACCAGTATCCTCACTTGGTGTGCCCCACTATGCATAAAGTAACAATAAACCTGTGAAAGTTTGTGCTCAATTGGTCATTGAAGTTGTAAGAAACTAATGAAAGAAAAAAACACCCTGGTTGCATAGAATTGTGTGCTTTCAAATTCCTGAGAAAGGCTTCATGCCTGAAACCTTTCTCAGATTCAAATTTGTTGGTGAAAAATTACCTCTTTCTCTAAAACTACATTACTTCAAATGGTATCGTTTCTAACAATGTTTTATAATATCAACAGCTCTCCAGTGCTCTTTGCCAAGTAACTTTTCATGGTCATCAAATCTTGGAGTAATTACCAAAGATATACCCTCCATTTAACTCAAGGAGACAAAAGGCACTACACAACTAACATGTGAAACTTTCTAGTTAATCCCATACCAATGCTGAAAGCTCACAAAAATGCTGTTTGACTTTTGTGTGTCCGTTTTAAAGTGGACATTACATGAAGGATTGCATTGCGTGGTGGAGCATCACTCCATCAGTGTGGTTTCACCTTGTTGTAACACCATAATGTTGTCTACTTTGGCTATGTAGTATTTCGTTCCGAAAGAACTTGTCATGCTTAGTTCTGGTAGAACTTTGCTTAGTTCTGGTAGAACTTTTCATGCTGTTTATCCACCACTGTGGAGTTCCCTGATCCCCAATCTACTGTGCTGCAGTAGATGAATAGAGCTCAGGAGAAGTTCTTTCTTTAAGGGTGGTCGGGTTGGTGTAGTGGTATCTTTCCTTGCCTTCCACCTCTAGGACCCCGGTTCAAATCACGCCGAGGGCACTATGTGGATCGGGGTTTCAGTCCCTACCTGACTGCGTGGGTTTTTCCCTGGAATAATTCTCTGGGGTTTTCCTCTCACATCTAAAACTGAAACTTCCTTCCTTGTCTTCTTTTCATGGGGTTCTTGGCTAGTATAGTGATTGAGTTCGCTTTTCTGAGAGTCCTTGGCCTCACAACCAGAATTAATAAATGAAATAAATGAAAATGAAAGGACTTAAGCAAGTCAAGTTATTTCAGAACTAAGCGGGGCAAGTTCTTTCAGAACCAAACCGGACAAGTTCTTTCAGAACTAAGCTGGACAAGTTCCTATCGGAACTAAATTCTACTCATCTGTTACATCACAAACTGAAACCGTATCACATGACATCTTCTTCTTCATGTTTATTAAAAGTGAGAAAGTTTTTGACAATGTCAAAACAATCTCAATTTGAAATTTCAACTTGACCCCAAAATGTGCTCAGCATAAAAGCAACCAGATGCTGTGCAGCAGGACTGGGATTAGACCTTATGTAGTGGCAAGGCTATTATTTTTCCCGGAAGAAAAAAGGCACTTAGGGAAGTCTGTTGGAGAATTTATAATTGGCAGCAAGTCCTAGACCAGGGCAACAGAGTCAACCCCCTTCCTGCGGCCTGATAATACCTCCTATTATTCTTCAACTAAGATCTGATATAAGAAATAACTATAAATAAATAGTAAACTTGCGGGTACAACCATGTGTAAATCTCTTTGTTGGAGTGTTGGCTCTGAAAAGAGCCGGTGTGGTCTCGACGTTTCGAACAGTATACTCTGCTCGTCTTCAGGAGAATACTGTCGAAACGTCGAGACCACGTTGAGACCACGTCGAGACCACACCGGCTCTTTTCAGTGCCAACACTCCCAC
This sequence comes from Plazaster borealis, assembly GCA_021014325.1. Classification (NCBI taxonomy): domain Eukaryota; kingdom Metazoa; phylum Echinodermata; class Asteroidea; order Forcipulatida; family Labidiasteridae; genus Plazaster; species Plazaster borealis. The sequence continues at coordinate 13,130,722 of CM037468.1, read as the reverse complement.
AAAGAGATTTACACATGGTTGTACCCGCAAGTTTACTATTTATTTACAGTTATTTCTTATTTCTCCACACCATGCAAAGCTTCAAACAACACTTAAGATCTGATACTTGGAGAAAACCTTGATAAAGCAATAATACTAACAGCTTCATCTGAGTACATAAGTTATAACTTGATGAAAAGATCTAGCGTATCATCAGAAGGGGTGAAAACCTAGGGGGTATGCCAGACTCTTTTTCCCATTGTGTGTGGACAGACACACTGAACCATTGTAGATTAGTAGTTTTAGTACAGTCAGATACCTGGCTTTTATAGCACCTGTATTTGAACTGATAACTTTTCGGGCAGTAATAACATTTTAATTGTATGGAGGGTGTTATTTTTATGTCCCCTTTGATGTCTTGGGGGGGTTTCGTCCTTGAATTACCAATGTTTTTTATGAAGCCTGGATGATTGACTATTATCAGAAGGGGTAATGGAACCATGGATTCCAATTATGGCGGGATATTCATGGCAGTTAACTTTTTGGAATGTTTCTGTATTTATTTCTCACATGATTTGTAGACAGAGCTATACTTTGTGCTCTTGTGCTGTACAAAATCAGTACATGTGTTCTCATATTTCTGTACATTATGGAGACCGAGGAAAAAAAAAAAAAAAGGGAAAACAAAAGGTCTTCATGTAACAAAGTTATAAAGACTGGGGTGTTTCTCAAGACAATCTGTGTACAAAGTCTATGGGAAGATGTTAAGTACAGGACAAAGGGAAAGAATTATAGAAGTCTCTACAGGGATGCATGTGTGGATGCACATAAAAAACTTAGTCTCAGTTCAAGACGTTTTTGTTCGTTCGTTTTCCTACCGCTACCCACATATGTAGAAGAACACGAAACACGAGCGACACTGTTACGAAAACCTGACATAACAGCTTTCACTCGACAAACCGGGTTCATCACTGCGAGTGCACGCCCTCTGTCATTGTAATTATTGCGCCATGATGCAACCAATGGAAAAGTGTCTTGTATTAAGACTAGTTTGCATAGGCTGTGTACATACATGTACATGTACGTGTACATTGTATGTACACATATCCTTGTTGCCTAGAGAAGTTACAGGAACTGTAAAGTTTTCAGAAATGTAAAAAGGCATTCATTTTAACAGGTAGCCGGATGCGAACATTTTAGATTTTGTAGTCACATTTCTAAAACTTAATTACTACCCCCCCCCCCCCCATTTCCTTCCAAAACCTTCCCCTGATTTGACTGAGTATGATGGATTCGGAACAACACAGCAAAACTCAACCTTGCTTAGCATGGGGGCCAGGCATGCAAATCTTATCAGTGTCCAAAGGTTTTGGGTATTGACTATTGAGTTAACAGTTACTAAAAGGTTTGGGTGGTTATATTGGAAATACGTCGGCATTTTGTTATCCTGGGGAGTTTTTTGAGAGACCCTAAGGTGAGGTCATATTCCAATTAATGGCTTCGGTCGTGGCTATGGCTGAAATGCTGAAAAGTCCTATTTTTCACTGTTGTCATTGCAGCTTATAATTGTAAGAAGCGGTAGCCAAAGTCGCTTGAGACTTGACTTGGCTTTATAGTGATTTTTATGCCCTACATTTCAATGTACAGCTCCTTTTTCAACAAAGCACTGGCTATAAAACCCTGCCTACATTTGGACAGTTTTAAAGATGCCCTATTGATATAGAAAAAACTTGGACATCCCCCCCCCCCCACCACCAATCGTGTGGTTTAATTGTAAAAGCTTGTACTTTCCAGCGTCGGGCTTTAGTCATGGACCAGTGATTGTGTTTAACCCTATTAACAGAAGTTATTGATATTACCAACGCTTTGAAGGATTGCCTGTTTTTATTACCTGTCAAGAAAATCTCATCAGTGATTATTTTGAGGTCTCCCTTGTGCTGCAAGACCAAATTGAAAATTGGCTTTCGTGCCATTGTCAAAGTACACATAAAAAACACTGCAATGGGATTCTCATAACAGGGTAATTCAATGTGCATGCTACAGGTTCCTTGAACCAGAGATCAGGGTCCAATTTCATGGTTAACAATTTTCTGCTAAGCAAACATTTGCAGGAAACCAGTCGAGGATGGTGCATTTTAAATGATATTTTGGCTGGTATTCTTATTCTGGTAAGCATAATTTTGTTGTGCTAAGCTACTTTTTGTTCTTAAGCAGCTTTATGAAATCATGGGTCCTGGTTTTTCGAAAAAGTTTGTGAGAATTGATCTGTTGAGATAAACGCTTTTGATAATATTAACAAAATGTTGACATTTGTAAACCATATTTTGTATTGCTCTGGCCAATGTAATTATTAAGTAATAATAATAATAATAATAATAATAATAATAATAATTGCATTTATAAAGCGCCATATATCCAAGAAATTGCTCAAAGGCGCTGTACATACAAAAGTTAAACCCCAAAAAATTAATAAAAGCAAACGAATGGTAAAAAGATATGACATTAAACAAAACAAAACTAGCCAAACTTTAAAAGTACAAAAACTACAAAAGAAGGCACAATGCACGACAAAAATGCATGAAAAAGTTCACAAAAATGCAAAATCTAGTTATAATCCTCATTAAAATCTAGTTATATTCTTCATTAAAAAGATAAGTCTTAAGACGTAATTTAAAAACAGCTAGGGAGTTCTTAAGTCCGCAGGAAGTCTGTTCCATAGCTGTGTCGCCACCCTGTAGAAAGCTCTTTCTCCAGCTGATTTAAGTTTGACGGTTGGTAACCGTGAATTGCCAAGGTAGCGATGTAGCCGATATTTGTCAGGGTTTGCCTCAGAACCTTTTCAGTGACCAGCAAGCAGAACCACTTTAGCTTATCATTTCACAAGTCCATCAGCCTTTTCACTTGTCCATATTTCATATTGAAAAGGGATGCTTTTCAACACTGAATTATAGCCAACTGGACCACTTGGATAGAGCTTTATTGTCAGGTCCTCTAGTTTTTCAACTGGCATTTGGCCAGCAGACCACTGTTAAGGGAAGAACACTGGCTGTCAGACTTTAAAGGTAGGGTCATGGATTAGTAAATACTCCAAAAATTAATGGGCATAAAAAAACTTACTTGGAGAGAAGCACTGCAGCTGTTGATAGTATTTAAACTATCTCGAGAAAGGATTCCCTTTGAAGAAATATGGTTTGGAAATTGTTTTACATTTAAATATAATTTAATGCATGAATCGTTTCTCAGATTTCAGTGGGTTGGTGTCTGTTCGGGAATGTTGATACCCTCGCTGTCAGCTCGCTAAATGTGGATGGATTCGTCATTCTTGTGAATAGTGAAAATACCATGAACGTTTTTTGCTGTCTTCTCAACAAGTAGACACTGTATTCAGCTGAAACTACCACAATGTGACTTTTATTGTACCTTACTTTATAAAGGTGCCTATAAATCAGCATTACTGAAAAAAAACAATCTATGACCCTACCTTTAATATTTGAGTCTTTTTCTGTGCCATGATGGTCTCAGGTGGTCAGCCTTTAACAGTTCCTTTGTCCCTGAAGGTTAGACACCAGCAGAGCCAAAGGGATTTTCTGGTCATTAACTCTTGCACTTCCACATTCAACGCAATCAAAATATTTTAAGATGCCAAATGAAAACAAAATCTGCAAGCAAGCTGTGTTAACAACGGATTACAAGGTACCCTCCTGGTATTTATGCAAGCAGTTCCTGTGAGCCCATTTGTTGTGATATTTGTCCAGTTTTGTACTGTTTTTTTTTAATCCTTTTCATTTTTGGATGTTTATTTTCATTAGCTGGGATGATTTGATTCTTGTTTTCAATCCAGGTGTAGGGATTAATTGTGACTGTAGTGTAAAACCGGGAGATTTTCGGTCGGGAATATTGCCGTTTGGGTAGATTTCATTTCCCGTCCAGTTCAGTAACAAACAATATTCAATAAAGTTAAATACAGAAGTATACGTCTTTTAATCCTGTCAGCTTTGCCCTCAAACCATAATGCCCCGAGGGCGGATATGGAAAGCTTTTCAGGGTATTCAACAGCCAGCAATAATATCAAATGTAGATGCTCTTGTTTGCATGAATTAAAGGTAGGGTCAAACTTTGGTAATGACCCCGAATAATTTTTGGGGGGTAATTTCTATCCAAAAGCTTACCCTACTTTTTATAAAGATGGTAATGGTAGTAAGCATCCTGCGAAAATTATTTTGTCTAAAAATGCCCCCGTTGATTAGAAATCAATAAATACATTTGAATCTGAGAAACGATTCACGCATGCATGAATCGTTTCTACTGTTCGCGAATGCTGCAGCCAGAGATGCGGTTGGTATACCTGCTGTCACCTTGCTAAACATGGATGGATTTGACATTCTTAAGGAAAAAAAGTGACAGGTTTTTGCTGTTTTCTCAACAAGAAGACACTGTATTCAGCTGAGACTTTCACATGTGACTTTTATTGTATCTTTCTTGAAAATTTTGCCAATAAATCAGCATTACGTTGACAAAAACCAGCCTTTAAGGAAGATTTCTTTGTGGGTTGTTTACAGGAATACCTGTTGCCCCCTGACATTGGATAATATTGTACTTGTTGGCCACCACTGGAATAATGTGTAGCTGAGACACAGACACGAGAAAGTCCAGTTTTCAGCATCCTAACAAAATCTAATTGTTATCTCACTAGAAAACCTCTTTTAAGATACCCTGAGGGGATGCAAAACAATTCCTCTCTCACAACTTCCATTTTTGTTATTTTAGCCGTTAACTGTTTGCCATGTTTTGGCAAGTGTTATTCCACCCATTAAGAAAAACTTTCCGAGCAGAAACTTCTCGGCCGAAACACAGTTGGTTGGACTGTCTAAACAGATCACGGTGCTTGAAGCAAGAAGCCCATGTTTTGAATAGTCCAGATGATGCCATAAGGACTTAGAAGGACTTTTTCTATAAAAGCCAACAAGTTGTTTTTTGAAAACTTTAAATGCACCGAAATTTGATGATTTCTCTAAAAACAAGACATCAAACCCTGAGGATCTAGATTTGTTAGTTTGCCTCTTACAGTTGGTTGGAAAAACACCCTTTGGGATTCATCAACGAGGTGCGTGTCATCTCGACTTGTACTTAAATTTGAGGTTGAGTGGCCTCTTCCCGGTATCCCTGTTTCCCTCCTTGGAGCCCAGTCCTGGCTTCACAAACATGTACAAAGTACTTTCCAAACAGGACCCTGGGCCCAATTTCATAGAGCTGCTTAAGCACAAAAAGAAGCTAAGCGCAACAAAAAATTGCTTCCCAGAATTAGGTTACCAGCCAAACAACCATGTCACGTGTACAATTTGTGACTGGTATCCTGCTCATTTCTGCTTAGCAGAAAATTGTTGAGCAATATTTTGTGCTTAAGCAGCTCTATGAAATTGGTCCCAGGATTGTACATGGAGCTACAAAGTAAGAAGATCCATATTAACCAGGGCCCAGTCTGCTAAGAGGGTAACAGTGTTACCAGGGCCAAATTTCATAAAGCTGTTAAGCAGAAAATTCTGCTAAGCAAATTTCTGTGCTAAGCAAGAAATGAGTGGGGTACCAGTCACAGCAATGGTAACTGTATGGTATTTTGGCTGGTAACCTAATTTTCCTAAGCAAGACTTTTTTGTGCTTAGCAAGTTTTTGTTCTTACATGCTTTATGAAATTGGGCTTAGTAGAGTTGGGATATTAACCGGTTGACTGTTTAACTTTAAAACAATGTTAAAATCTGTTTCACAAATTTCTGTGCTAAGCAAGAAATGAGTGGGGTACCAGTCACAGCAATGGTAACTGTATGGTATTTTGGCTGGTAATCTAGTTTTCCTAGGCAAGACTTTTCTGTGCTTAGCAAGTTTTTGTTCTTACATGCTTTATGAAATGGGGCCCAGTAGAGTTGGAATATTAACCGGTTGACTGTTTAACTTTAAAACAATGTTAAAATCTGTTTCCAACTTGCCTTAATGGTTAAACGAAACCGACAGTAAAAGAAGAAACACAAATTTGGACCTTCCTTGTCTTGAAAATGTTAGCCCCCAGATGGTATCCAGGGAGACCGATTGACATCCCTTTTGTTGGTGGAACTCTCTTATCTTAATTCCCAACAATTGTAATACATTATTTTCAATCCCCAACAATTTGTTATATGCATTTTGCCTTGTACCCCACTATGTTTGTGGTTTTGTGACTGTGAAGACTGCGGCTATAGTGTTCTAGTTTTTATCCTGGTCTATCCTGGAAAGTGTGTTGACATTTGCTTCTTTTACAGGTCGGCTCATAGTTCGGATTGGAATCTGTAGAAATAGTTAACCGATAAACTGGAAGTCACAAGTTCTGTTTAACTCTTTAGGAAAATAGACGTAGATGCACAACTCTAGTTACCAGCAAATCTGCCATGTCACCTGTATTGTTTCTGACTGGTTCACACACACATTTTCACTTAGTTAAGTTAGTTATTAGCAATGTTTTTTTGCCAAGTAGCTTCAAATGCAATTGGTGCGCAGTAGAGCCGACTTACCCTGCATTACATCAAAGGTAAATAATAGGACCCAGCCATCTGAAGACTATCAAAGGGGTTTCTCTGTTTACAAATAATTTATATGCTCTGTCAGACCATTCCTGGTCCCTTCCTGACCTATTGTTTGAAATGGTGGACAAAAACATCGTCCCAATAGGCATTTGAGACACTTTGGCCCCCCTTCCTCTTGTCAATGTATAATAAATGGTATAAGTGGTGGTTGGATTCTTGTGTGTCTGATGTGACCACAATATGACCAGGGAAGTCCCTTGTCGGGACAGCAAGTCTCAGTGCACCGTCAGGGCTCTACATGTACCTCTACCCTCCTTGTACAATCACCACCCAGTCAGATCAGCTTGCGTAAGGAGAAACAAGAAGAAGGATAAAGAGAACGATGGTTTCAAAGGAGGACCGGATGAAAGTAATTGCTTCCTCAAAGCCCTCAATAGCTTCATTTTCTACATAGTGGTGATGTACCAAGCTGTGTTGGTTAGTTGAATTAGAGATAGGTCCATTGGAGCGTACTGTGTTGTATCAGCAGGGTTTGCCTGTAACTTTTTCAGTGACTATCCAGCAGGACCAATTAGCTTGCTGTTTCACTAGTCCACCAGCTTTTGCACGAGTCCATATTTCATATAAAATAGGGATGTTTTCAAACACTGAACTAGCCAGCCAGATATCTTGGAAGGAATTTTGATTGGTCCTCATGTGTTTTAACTAGCATTTGGCATGCGGACCACTGTTAACAGGTTAAGGGAGAACGCTGACTAGATCACCTGTATGCACCTCAGTCACAAAGTGAATTGGGAACCTCAAAATGAGAACCATGGCTACAAAAACCTTCCTGGTTCATGATCTATAAGGGAGGGCCTAAAAAATCAGGCATGTTCCTTGTGCAAAGGAACATTACCTTAGGCCTACGCACGCAATCCAGTGGACCGCAAGATGTTCTGCTGGACCGTGACAATATGCCGAACTACTGGAACAATCCTATATGAAGGAATATGCGCGTTGGCGTTTTGAACGTTCCAATGGAATGTTACGGTGGTCCAACGGACCGGTCCATGTACGCCCGCTGGAATGTTTAAAAGATCCATTTCGAATGTTCTTACAGTTCAGACTTTTCAAACACTCCAAAACAAACATCCAAGCCCTTATGCTGCAGGGTAACCAAGCCAAAAATAAAAAAGGGTTTCTGAACAAGGGGATTTATTGAGATTTTATTTACTTTAGACCCCTAGAAAACGTGCATAATCCAACGACCAAGAATAGTTGAGGATCGATGGAGCAGATTTGATGATTAAATTCCCAGTGAAGAAAGCTGTTTAATCTTTCCTCCTTAACTTTGCAGAACAGAAGAGTGGCTTAATATAGTGATGTCCTGCTAGCAGTGATTTGATTTGATCGTTATTGTGAGATGCCAAGCCCCTCGGATGGCTGGTGTTTATTGCTTCTTAACTAGCCAAGGTTTTTCATTTCATACCAACAAGGAAACCAAATCCCAAATCCTATACCAAAATCCCACTGGGGCTCTGCTTGCTATGTGTATACAGGGATTTAGTATGAATTGAGTTCATCGACCTGTAGTCAACTAAAAATGAAGAGGTGCTTTTTCTGTCCGCGTCATTCTTTCCAAAGGATCTCTTTCATGTGACTGGTTTTGTTTCTTTGATGCTTCATTTTGTAAATCGTTCATGGATGAAAGCTCCAGAAATGCCAGGGCCCTGGTAGTTTATAGCAAGGAAAATTTGTTCAACATTCGCTGATGACGTCTGTTTATTGGTTCACTTTAAGGTTTTACACCTGGTTAATTCAACAAGTGGTAACTACATGCATGAAATGACAAAATGTTAGAAGTGCCAAGAATCAAATCGTTATTTAACCTTGATCCATTGTTGATGTTCAGCGGTAATGTTAATGTTAATGTTAATGAAGTAAATGGTAATGAAGGAAAAGCACTTTCTACATGTATTTTGCATTGCATGTGAGCTGAAACTTTTACAGCTTTGTTTGTTCGTGTGTATGTTGGGTCACATAAAGTGTGGCTTCTGGTCTTGAAGAATTAACAATGTTGTCATTGTGCTTTAAACCTGCGATAACCATTTGCAGTAATCAAGTTTGTTTAGTAAATCTGGTTTAAACTTCCATCGCCAGTTTTTGGAAGTCGTGCAACTTTTACTTTTCTGCAAACTGAACCTTGAAGTCTTGCCTGCAGGCTCTTGCGTTCAGCCCAAACTGAACGTTTTCAGTGTTATTGTTTATCTCTAAAGGCAGGGCATTTATTTTTGAGATTATTTTCAGAAACTGTCGCAGTTTGCGGATTATTATTTCTCTCAATATCTGGTAGAAACCTTTTGTCTGGAGAAATTCCAGAGGAAAAAAGCCCATAGGTTTAAGTCCTTTGTAACCTGAAGTTAAATATAGTTTTTCATCAAATATTGCAGTTGACTGGATGTTTTGCGCCTGAAACTAAAATAGGTGAACGTCCTAATTTGTATAAAGGTTGTGATCTTTCGGAGATGAAGTTTAAGTATTCAAACATTGCCATCTTTGGTAAGTCCCCCGTGTGCAACTACAATATTGTCAAGTGCTTTTCATTCTAACAAAAAAGTGCCAGACTATTTCCACTACCTGAGACTCAGTTTGGTTATATTAATAATTAATTCAATTAGTAGCAAAACAAGATGGCCGCACCACATTCATAAGAGGACAATTCTTGAACATTTTCACTTTCCATAAATTCTGAACTCACAAACTTCTTCCTAAGATGTAACGTTTCACTTTAAAGGTAGGGTCAAATGTAGATTAGTTTTTGTCAACTTAATGCACAATTGTAGCGAAATAAACAATAAAAGTCACATGTGAAAGTTTCAGCTGAATACAGTGTCTACTTGCTGAGAAAACAGCCAAAAACTGTTACGGTATTTTTTTATCAAGAACGTCAAATCCATCCACGTTTAGCGAAGTGACAACGGGTACCAATCGCCCCCAGAAATCTCAACCCTCAGAACTCTGAGAAACGATTCATGCATGAATCGTTTCTCAAATTCAAATTATTTTTGGGGTGAAAAATTATCTAAACCATATATTATTACTTGGAAGGGAATCCTTTCTCAAAATAGTTTATACTATCAAGAACTGCAGTGCTTCTCACCAAGTAAGTTTTTATGGTCATGAAATTTGTTTGTATTTTTATTACCAATCTATGACCCTACCTTTAATAAAGACATTCTGTCCTGACACTGTACTCTCGCTGTACAGTTAAACTTTTGCCCCCAGTGAGTCCAAATCTGAGACTGAAAGCAGCAATAGAAACCATTGTACCTAGATTATACCATTGTGGCTTTTCTACACATCAGCCACACAAGGGGGGTTGATGAGGGGTTACCGGTGATATAAAAGCGGTGGAATACCAGGGGCACTAGGTTGGGCCGTTCAAGGTTTATGCATTGATAGATCTATTCTTCCAAATACCTTTCAGTACTTCTTTTTTTAATGCAACTATAATGCAACTTTTGATATTGAGTATTTTTTCGGGGAATGATATTTTGTTGTGAATTTTTTAGAATTTTGTTTATTAATGGATGGTTTTCATAATGATATCAGGTGATCTGCTGTCTTGAGTTTAGGGGTAGAACCATGAGGGCGTGGTATCTACACCCAGCTGCCGGCAGACACTGTCAGTTTTGAACAAATCTACATCTAATTGGAAATTATTGGCACTTGGTAGTTATTGTAATGGTTGGCTAATGTCTCACCCAGTGGTACCCACCATTTAAGTTTAATAGACCCCTTTCATATGACGTCAAACAGCGCCCTCACTGAGGTCAGTGAAAGATCTCTCATTGGCTGATAGTTGTGCGTGGCGCGTACACACGGGCGTCTTACAATTGTTTTACCTCAACGATGACGGCGTATGCAATACACTTACACAAGATCCCGGTTCGCATTACGCAGGGGCACTACGTGGATTGGGTTTTCAGTCCCCACCTGACTGCATGGGTTTTCCCTGGAATAATTCTGTGGGGTTTTCCTTCCCACATCTAAAACGGAAACTTCCTTCCTTGTCTTCTCTCCATTGGGTTCTTGGCTAGTTCAGTGATTAAGTTCGCTTTTCTGAGAGTCCTTGGCTTCACAACCAGAATAAATGAAATGAAATGAAAGTGTACCATGGGGTTATAATTAAACACACAGTCAGCATTCCAATGATATTTGGCCCATGTTTTAAGCATGTCTGGGCTTGGCCTGGGCAACTTTCAGTCCCGGTAGAGCTGGCTGTGTTCGTCAAGCTTGAGCAGAAAAAACCCTAACTCTAAAACGTTTGCAGAAAGACAACAATTTCAAAATGTGATAAAAATAATCCGTTTCAAAATAATAAGTTAAACTCACTCATCAATGAATCAATTGAATATCCCACCCTCAAGTATGCAACAAATAAAACCCTTGTGGTTTATACGACATCTTGGGGTCTCTAAATCAACTTGCTTCTTTATATTCAATCTCTGACCCAGTCCCAGTGCAATCAGTTATTCTGACAGTTTTACTGTGAATTTAATTACTGTAAAATTGAGTGGCAATCTGTTGGGATTATTGTAAGCTTTCACCACTGACTGCATTGTAAAAGTATTGCATTACAGAAAAAGGCCGTACTTTGTTCTTGTAGTGATTTATGGAATGGAAAGTCACATGTGTTGACCCTGAGAAATTTTGAATATACTGGCGATATTGTTTTAATGTTTGTTTTTTAAGTCATGTATTTTTTTCCTTTTTCTTCACTGGGTGATTATTAGATTTAAGCTAGAAGTGAAACCAACTCTTTCCTCCTCTCCCCCCCCCCCCTCACTCATGCAAAAGACGGAATGATTTATGGCATAACCACAACATACTGCAGGCATTTGATTTCTCAGGAATTTTCCTGATGTGAGGTTTTAAAGAAAAATCTCCTGGTGCTGATTTCACAAAGAACTAAGATTGATCTTAACTGCGAATCAATCGTTTTTGCTGAGCAAAGTGTGATGTCACATTACAAGTCACTGTGTTGATATTGACAGCTACGTCTTCAGATGAACCTTAGTGCTTTGTGCAATCCAGCCCAAGAGCCTTTAAGTTTTCTAGAAAAAGTAAAGCAGTCACCAAAGGGAGAGAGAAATAGTCCACATTGTGTCCAAATCTGTAGTTTTCCTTTATTGATGATGCATATAGTCTGTAAACCTCCTGAATAAGCCATTTGCGAGTTAGATTTGAATAATGTCTGGTACAATGACTTGCATGTTCACAAGTGAACGTTTAAATTTGAATTCCACAGACTAAATAAAGTGTTGCTATGTCACATGGTTCGGGGCATGCTCTTGCGTAGTTACTCAAGAGAAGGCTAGCACCCATACATAATATTCAATGAATGTGTATGGCACAAAGGTACCAGGCTGTGCCGGTCTGGAGGTTGCTATACAAAAGCTTGCCCCGAACCATGTGTCATAGCAACACTGTCTTTAGTATGGGGAATTCTAAAATCGAGCGTTCACTTGTGACCAAGCAAGTCACTGCACCAGACATTATTCAAATCTATCTCGCAAATGGCTTATTGTAACATCTGGGACTGAGAATTTGGGTCTAGAATAAGGGGGAACCCAGGCCCCCAGGCGATTATCAGGAATTGTTCACATTCAGCAAATCTCATCCCAGACACGATGAGCAGATATATCCTTTTTAGAAGAGAGAGAGAGAGAATGTTGGTGATCCCGCGATGTATTTTATAAGACTTCTATAACAAAATTAACTGTGTAGTGTGTATTTTTCAAATTGGCTGCGTTCAATGTATGATTCCACAGTGGTAAACTGAGGAGAAAAACACACACATTTGCACCTAGTACTCTCTAAAAACCAACAGCAATTAGACAGGACTTGGAAAGAACCAACATATGAGCTTGTCTGCTCCCCCAACAAAATGGTTTCTGTTAAATTGAATTTCTTCTATTCAATGCGCTTAATGTGCACACTTTTGTGAACTCCAATTTTGTGTATAAAGTTGTGTGGTTGTTGAATCTAAGGCATTCTTATTAACACATTGGCGGCACACATCCAGAAAGCAAAGATATTCAAATCCAATCAAAGATCCCATAATAATTGCCGCTGGAGTCAGGTTTTTTTTGAATGACGGAATGGTGTGAACAGCACAATAGCTGTGTGGTCCCTAACCCCTCCGAAGGCCGTTTTTTCTGTTGCCTTCAGTTGGGAGAAACAGAGAAGAGCAAACACATTAAGTGTGACAGCGGCCATTCACTCCTACCCCTCCAACGCAGAACCCACGCTGGGAAAATTCCCACGATGAACTTCCCATTTCACTTCAGAGTTTAAGAGCTCTTGTTGACCAACCATGAAACCATCATGATGTTGCATTCTTCGGTTCCAGGATGGTCAGCTACCATGGAAACTCCTCAGGATAACTGAGACCAGAATAGATTACAAGGGTCGCCTAAATTGAGGTGGGTCTACTCAGCGGAACTGAGCGCTATTGAATCCCTCATTCAGACAACACGTTTCTCTGAGTGAACCCTTGACTTCTACTGGTGATTGCTGTGATTAGTCTTGAGGTAATTTCCGCCCTTGAGACCAATCTGAGACCTTGCTGTCCCACACCTGAGAGGCAATTGGTCAGCCCTGGCAGACGACACTCAATTATGGGTTAATTTTCCCATGGCAGTGGTAATGTTCCCGCGAGTCCCAGTGTGTATAGTGGGCGCTGAGAAAACTTAGAGTGTGAAGCAGTCTAAGAGTCAAAAGGCCTAATAACAGTCCATCTGTTGAGGCCGAAAATAGGCAAGAAAATCTGTACTGATAGCTAAGGTAATTTGAGTTTAATGATACCATAATTATGTGCAATTAGTGAGTGCTTTTAAGGGGTAGCTATGGATGGATATAGTACAGGTTGTCAATGGCTGTACTGTATGGGTGCACACTTACTGGCCGACATAATGCATTAGTTTTACGATTTCAGTTGAACACCTTGGTTTTTAATAAACGTATATTCACAAGAACCAGGGTTGTCCTGTCCCGGTGCAGGTGTATGTCTTGGTTGTTCGTATTGTGCTAAAAATATCTGATAAAGGTTGCTTTAAACGATGCCATGGGTAGATGAATGAGGAGGGCCATCATAGGGCTCATTGGCTTCATGAGTACCGAGAAAGAGTTGAGGGTCTTTTTTATTTGTTGTCCGAACGTGCCGATGGGGAGATTCTAACAAACTGCCATCGACAAAAGGTATGAAATTGGAGGTGGACCAAGGCCGGCATGGTTTATTCCAAGGGCAGACTCACTGTGTGTGATGGGACAAGAGAGTGTCTATTGCCTGGCGTTGATATTCTGGGTTCTCAGAAGTAAACTTGTGGGTACACGTCACCGACGCCACGAAGTAGCACATAGGTAGATACCAGTAAAAAGTAACACTCTGAGAAAACGGCGTTTAAAGTTGAACGCTTTTTAAAATGAAGCTTTCCTACAAAGTTTCAGGGTATTTTCAACTAGTTTTCTTACAGTGGAGACTTGATGCATTGGACTTCATATATACGGTGCTTTTTAATGTTTTTCATCCTAAATTAAGAAGCAATAAAGTAAGAAAGCTTTGTGCTACTTCGTGACGTCGAAAATTAAAGAAAATGGCCCTTTTTCGTTTTCACGAAGTAGCACTGCCATGTATTACTACGCGTGTTTGTGACCTAGATAATCTAGGTCACGCGCGCTACAAACAAGATTGCAGTGCTACTTCGTGAAATTGCTTTTTTCACTTTTGAGGTGTGTGCGCGCCGTGTGTTTCAATGGTAAATTGAATCTCAGTGCTACTTCGTGGCGTCAAAAAATGTCAGGTTCGGTGCAAAATTGCAAATCCTCATTACCGTAATTAAAAAAGTAAAGCTCATGAAGCGTTGAAACTTCATGAAGTTGTAGGCCTCGGTTAGCATTATTTAAATATGTAAAAAACTGAAATCTGAAAAAAAAGTGGTTTTGTACACTGTGTGCTACTTTGTGGCGTCGGTGACAAAACCATGTGTAAATCTCTTTTTGTGTTGGCTCTGAACAGAGCTGGGTGCTGTCTCGACGTTTGGAACAGTATACTCTACTCGTCTTCAGGAGAGAGGGTTTTCAGAATTGAAAGGTGGCGAATACTGTCCCTGGTTCTTCAAAATGGTATTAAACGATGGATGTACGATGCCAGCAATTGATTGCCGCAATCAAAACAAGCCTGATATGATGACACAAAATCCCTTAAAAACACCCACAGTTTTCCACTGCTTTCCAGACGAACATGAGCTGGATAGTTAGGCCTATTTGATGTGTTGTTTAAAAACTAGAGAATTTGAATGAATCTACTCTTCCGCAAAAGAATGATGTACTTGTTACTTTAAGACATTTCACCACAAAACATGGCCAGGGCCCAATTTCATAGAGCACAAAAACTTGCTAAGCACAGCAAAATTATGCTTACCAGAGAAAGGTTACCGGCCAAACTACCATGTCACATGTACAACTTGTGACTGGTATCCTGCTCAATTCTTCTTAGCCGAAAATTGTTAAGCAATATTTTCTGCTTAAGCACCTCTATGAAATTGGGCCCTGGCAGTGGAGATACTGTATAGAGCTGAGGGTATAGCTTGTAGAGTAGTACCATACATAAATTTGTTTTGTTAAAATAAACACAAATTGAACCTTGGTGTACAATTGGCTGAGTTTATGGCATCATTAAACAATTAATCAGTTTGCACAGTCAATAACCAATAGTATCAGACCACACAAATACAATTATACTTGAACTGATTATCAAGGGCAGGAAATGATATTTACTGAATCAATATGCTCATAAATTTAATTGAAAGAATAAACACATTGTTTGTTTGAACCAGGGTAGTTACTGCAGTAACGATGTCACCTCAGGCAATCTGTCGCCAACATTTAAAGAAATATTACAACTTTAAAAAAAATGTCCTCTTAATTTTGAACCTTCTAGTTTAAACCAGGAACAAAGTACTTATTAGTAGTTCTTTAAAAAGGGACTCCAAGGTCAAATTCAGTTTTTTGATGCGCGTTTTTTCCAATAGATAGTGTCCTCATAAAAGTGCGGGAAAAAATTGCAAGTCTCTATCCTCACGTTAAAATGGTGTATTGTCATTTTATTTGATACTCTTTCAGAGCGAAATTTGAAACATGAAATATACTACCTCGGGAGGTTACTTGTTAGTTGATACTTTCAATCTAAATTACAATAAGTTTTAAAGAAAACGTAAAGATTACCACTAGCGTTTTACCCCTTCCTCGGCCATTCGTCGTTGTGTCAGTTACAAGAAAACTCCTAATTTGTTTTGCTTTTGTACAGGCCTGTAATGAATGTAGCTTGTAAAACCTAATAACACACAGCTGAAACATAAAGACTGATATACTATTTGAGGAGCTCCGTTTCCGTTTCAACAAAATGTGCATTACCGAAAGCCGTGTACTCGATCTTATCAGCTCCCCACATTAATGGGCTGCTCTCTCTATTATTATTGCTGTTAAAGCACCAACCCAATAGAGACTTCTAGATTGCCACGATACATTTGAAGGATCTAGGTTAGATACACAATTGGAGCCAAAACTTATCAACAGAAGCCCGGATTAATCTCTGTAAATCTCTTCCGACAAGCGTAAGTGATTTCCAGATAAACGTATTTAGAAGTCTGTATGGATGGATAAAATACTGGGCAACACTGCTAAGAGCAGAGCTTGTCCACATGTTAAGAGGGAGGGTTAAGGCTGTCGGGTCCAGTAAAAGAGAAATATCAAAATTGATTCAGCAAGCAGGTGTTTTTAGGAACATTTTATGGGGAAAGTCAGGGCAGTTTAAACTATTAATGGAGTGGAGGTGATAGGCTGCGATAATCTCTTTAGGAACAGTCCAACGCTTAAAGAAACTCGGTTTACGATCAAGACTGGCACGTTTAATGCCCTAATATTAATAAAAGAACTTCCATTGTGATCTGGGCCAAGTTTCATTGAGCTGCTTAAGTGCTGAGAGTAGCCATGGAGGAAGGAAAGTAGCTAAGCACAACAAAATTATGCTTATCAGAGTAAGGTTACCAACCATGCTACCTGTTCAATTAGTGACTGGTATCTTGCTTATTTTTGCTTAGCAGAAAATGTTAAGCATAATTTTCTGCTTAAGCAGCTCTATGAAACTAGACCCTGGGCCCAATACAGTACTTTTCTTGCAAAGGTACCTACCTCTGTAGCTAGAGCCATGGTTCAAGGGCTGTGCTTGTTATGGCTCTCAACAATTTTAACAAAATATAATATTTTTTCCTAAAGCAGGGTGTTTTCCAGGGTCTAGAAGCAGGGGTGTCTCATCTATGCTAAGAATTTGAAAACAAGGTGTCCATATTACAAAACTTTAGCACATAAAAGACAGATGAGTTGGGTAACAAAATTGGTGTCCAGCAGACCCTTTGGCTAACACTGTGCCCAAACCATGGTGTGGGTTCTTTAATCTATCGTATTCTATAACCTCATGAAAGTTCCCACACATGACCCTCAACTAAAGATGTGTGCTGTGTTTTGATGGTTAGAAAAAAGAAACACCTTGGCTTTTCCATGCTGTCACATGTTTCAAAGGTTTGTAGGTTTCTATTGATGATTGCCTGCTTTTGTGTAACATTGCAGCATAGGTAAATATAGATTTGTACAATTAACCCTGGAAAACAAACCTGGAAAACATGGTCAGTGGCATATTTCATTAACTGCAGCAAGGCATTCGCAGCTTTGTTAGATTGAAAATGATGGATGTTACCCAACATAACTGTCTGGTTGGGTTGTCTGGTTGGCATAGTGGTTTCTTTCCTCGCTTTCCACCTCGAGGACCCCGGTTCGAATCCTGCCAGGGGCATGGATTGGGTTTTCAGTCCCTACCTGATTGCATGGGTTTTCCCTGGAATAATTTTCTGGGGTTTTCCTCCTAAATCTAAAAACTGAAACTTCCCTCATTGTCTTCTCTCACCGAGGTTTTTTGCTAGTACTATAAGTTCACTTTTCTTAGAATCCTTGGCTTCACAACCAGAATTAATAAATGAATTAAAGATAAATGGTGTCAAAGCAAATTGATGGCTAGCGGTGTATATATTTGGACCAGGGGTCGATTTCACAAAACTCTTCCTAACTTAGGACTAGTCCTAGGCAATGCTAAGAGATAGGACTAGTCTTAAGTTAGGACCAGTAACTGATCCTAACTTAAGACTGGTCCTAACTTAAGACTAGTCCTATCTCTTAGCCCTGCCTAGGACTAGTCCTAAGTTAGGAAGAGTTTTGTGAAATCGACCCCTGACCTGTCTGAAGGTTTGTCAGTTGAATGTTGACCTTCACAGCAAGTTCCTCTCAATTTGTGGAGGAAAATGTATCTTTGGTTCGGAGTCCAGTTAATTTTTTTCTTTGTGATTAGTAATTTGAGAAAACTTGCATCAGTTTTCACCCATTTCACAGTAAAAGCAAATAAATGTTGATGTGTAGCACATCAAGGTTGAAACATCAAGCGGTAACCCATTTAGAGTGCACAATCTGTGTTGAAACCAACCCTTATACAAGTGCAGCCAAAAAGTGTAGCAACCCCACCCCCCCCCCCCCAAAAAAAAAGGAACAGAAAAAAGTGAGAGAACAAATTTGGATCGTGTAGTTTGAAAGCAGAGCGGATTTGAACTGCATTGGAATTTGATACTGTAGAGGATTAGGGGTTGACCTCTAAATCATTGTGTAACAGTCTCTTGTGTAGTTATTGTTGTTTGGAAGTACCTCATGAATAATTCATGAAACATTGGTCATGGCATTT
The DNA here is from genome assembly GCA_021014325.1 of Plazaster borealis. Classification (NCBI taxonomy): domain Eukaryota; kingdom Metazoa; phylum Echinodermata; class Asteroidea; order Forcipulatida; family Labidiasteridae; genus Plazaster; species Plazaster borealis. The sequence continues at coordinate 13,112,365 of CM037468.1, read as the reverse complement.
ACAGTCATTTTTTACCGAAATGTAGACCGAGTTTAATTGCCACTGATATAAAATACAATGGAATGTTTTCATAGAAAATATAATTTTTATTACAAACATTAAAAATATGACATGCCTACTATTTTATTTCTTTTAAAAGTGCATAGAATGCTTTGATTGTAGGAAAGAGCTAGGCCATTATTTGGGGTAGTCTTAATTCAACAACCATTCCATGCATCAACGGGTTTAAAGAGATATTCCTTTACCATGCCTTTCATAAAAAATATAGTTTCCTGATACACCAGTTCTGCACCAATGCATCAATTAGTAGCAAATTGACCGAAAAAGTCATACGTTTTCTTCAGAAAAAAAGTATTGGACTTTCAACAAACCTGTTTTAAAATTAATTGAAGGCACTTATTTCTGAACATCATTTTGTTCAGAATATCCCACAAATACAGCGATTAAAAAGCCATCAAAATATTTCACTAGAAATAACTTTTTAAGAGTAAGTTTACAACTTTCCATTCATTTTATAAATGAATTATTTGCTGGAATCTACATGTGATGATTAAATCAAAGTTAAAGTTTGGTCACGTTAAGAAAAAACATCAGTTGATCTTCCCTGCCCTCATCCTTTTTTGAAGTCGAATCCACCCCCCCCCCCCCAAGAAAAGACTAATTTTCAACCTGCGACCTCTTGATTAACATGCTGGTGCTGTACCAACTGAGCTAGCCCTAATGTTGGCGTTCTCCTTATTTTGTTAAAATCTTTGTTTGGGGGTGCCAGTCAGAAGCCATTTAACCTGTAACTGCCGTATAGCCAGGGATCACACCCAAGTTTACGATACAACCTGGGCCCAATTTCATAGAGCTACTTAAGCAGAAAATATTGCTTAACTATGTTCTGCTAAGCAGAAATGAGCAGGATACCAGTAACAAATTGTACATGTGACATGGTAGTTTGGCTGGTAACCTTAATTTGGTAAGCAACATTTTGTTGTGCTTAGAAGCAGCGCTATGAAATTGGGCCCTGGGAAGCGGCAGCAGAGGGACCACCTTAAAGGAACGTTACAGAACTGGTAATTAAAATTTTCTTGAAGATCACAGATTTACATAAAACTTACACGGTCTATTGATGATGATAGTATAAAACATCCCTAGAAATATTTCTGTCTGAAATGCCATATTTGATGAGAAATAAATAAAACTAATTTCCGATTGGAGTGTTTTATTCATGCATTGTACATGTATAACACATGCAAATGTGTAATCGGTTTTTCACTATTTTCTCGTGACCCAGATGGCCGATCGATCTCAAACTTCTACAGGTTTGTCAGTTTATGTATATGGTGGATTATATAAAGTGCTTAACTGTTTTGTTAGCAAAAACCAATTCTGTAATGTTCCTTTAAGGGGATGCAACTTTCTATTTAAAATTTCAAATATGTAACCAGTGTGATTTAGACAAAAGAGTAATCTAAAGGAGGGATCTTGGACCCCTACAAACCGTTGACAGTTCATGCTGAAAGTTTTGGTTGCCTTCACTGGAATGTCGATTTTCTAGTTTCCATGGTAGTGTTCCTGATGGCTAAACCTTTTCATATGCAGCCAGAATTTGCATAAGTTTTGCCTTCGGAGGGAAGTGAAGCCTTAACCATGTAGAATGAAGTTTTGTTTTTGGAAAGGATTTATTTTCGGCAGTCCTAATTATCATTGGGGAAAAGGGAACATATTTTAAACAGCTTTATTAAATAAGGTAGAGTGGTAGTAATTTTGGTTAAAGGGCTGCTTTTGGTAGTGGTGGTTTAAAATACTTTTGAAACTGGGATCGTTGGCAAATTCGCAGCTACTGTGATATACTTATCTTCTTTAAGTCAAGATAAGGTGCAACATTGGCAATGTATGTATAGCTTCTGCCACTAGTATGTATACTAGCTTTGAATCAAGCTAAGGTACAGCGTTGTTAATGTTTTTGTCTTTGGATATTGTTAGCTTTGTTTATGTCAAAGATTAAATTTTTGTTCAGTTAACCACCTTTGCAGAAGGAAATGTTTTAAATTGAACTGACTTAACGGTCTAAATTACACGAAATAAAATTTAGAGAAGACCTGGTCTACTCTACCTTTTTATTTAGTCTAATTTTCAAATCTGGGGTCATCAATCAGAGTCAGCCACTAGCTGTTTTTTTTAAAACCATTGTTGAGCTGATAATGCTATCTGGACGAACAAACAGCAATATCAAAATGTCAACGTAGGAATAGACATGACTTTGGCCCAACTTGTCTGACCTTAGTAAGTCAATTTATACTTTGGATGTTTGGACCTGAAACCCTGGCGGTAGAAATACTAAATAGACAGGGGGGCTGCCCTGCAAAGAGTCTCTACATGGTTAGGACAGGTAGATTAAAGGGGCGACCTCGTAATAAATACACAGGTTTCAGGTGATTCGGGTTGATGGGAATAGTTCTGTCTCCATAAACCATAGCTGAGAAATCCCGCTGGAATTCATGGTTTGAAGGAGGCTTGAACTTTGGAAAAACACTTGAGCCATTATGAACATTTTCAAATTTTGTTTGTTTTGAACTAATCTGGAAGCTATGAAAGCCGCTATGTTGTTTTCAAAAACAGTTATTTTTATTTTTAAAAGTTTGATTTTTTCATTCTCAAAAGTAGTTATTCCTTTTTTCAAGAGCAGTAAGTTTTTTATTTCTATTTTCAAAATAAAAATAAATGCTCATTTGAAAAACAAAAATAGCGATGGCACTGACAGGCCTTCAGAGGAAATGATGAGAAGTTTTGTTTACTTTATTTCAGTCTGTTCTTTTTTTCCGTATCGTCTCCGTGGATTTTTTTTTTAACGTCATTGATTTTTAGAGTTGTATCGTTTATCTACATGTATACCAAAAGCAACTTTAACACAATACGCAGTGCATACTAGGCAATCCATATTGTTATTTAGAAAATGCAGTAATTTCGTTTCATCAGACTTGCACCAATTTGGTTTCAGGACAGTGTTGCTGCAATTTAGAAAATCTAACTTGAAGTCAGTTCTTGAGCTACATAAAACCCCAATGTTGGATTTGCATAATTAGGCCAACTAAAGTCTATGTTAAATTAGTTTCCCCTTTTTTGGTATAGGCAAGGTAAAGAAACACTGCCTAAACTGTGTTGTGTAATGCACGTAAAAGAACCCAGTGCACTTATCGAAAAGAGAAGGGGTTCGCCCCGGTGTTCCTGGTTTGATTGGCTGCATATTGCACCACAGCACCTTGTAAACCATTACTTGGTGCTATGCAAAGGAATAGGTCTCATACTTCAACACGTAACTCCACTTACCTTGTAGGAAAAATACTGAGCGCTTTGAGACACCCATCGGGAGTATAAAGCACTATATAAGAACTGCATTATTATTATTATTATTTAAACCAAACTAGGCTAGATTTTGAGCAGTAGTTTATAGCTACAATGTAGGCCTATATATAATAAGTTCTGCTTTCAAGGGGGGAATAATTCTTGCCCCAAAAGTACCACTTTTGAGTCTTGCCAACTATGGATGAGGTCAACGAATGCTGTGTTTCTAGCTGACACAGTTCTGGTCATTTTCAGGATTGAAGAAACATTGCCCAGCTCTTTCTGTCAGAAAACTTTGAATTGCTTGTCTCTTGGGATGAAATTAGGTTCTTTTTTTAATGTTCATGATGATTGTAGTGTAGTGTGACTTGACGGAGGTTTTGTCATATTTATTATAAAACTTGCTTTCAGCAAAGAATGTCTTTGTACCTTAAGTACCCAGGTACCAGTGTTGATGTAGCGCTGCAAAGTTTAGTTTCCAAAACAATCTTTGCAGTCCGAATGCCAAGTTTGTTTACACACACAAAAGAGAAAAAAATGTTGACATATTTGGAAGCTTGCCATTTTTGTGGAGCTGTGGGAGAGGTAAAATGGCGGGGGAAGGGGTTTTTCTTCAGGACTTAATGAGGCACTCTGACATTCTGGAGGAAAAAAAGTTGGCGTGGAATTACAATATGTATTTTTTGTCAAGTGTACTCTCCTGGGGGAAATCTTTGAAGACAAAAATTACTTTGCAGTCCGAATGCCAAGTTTGTTTACACACACAAAAGAGAAAAAAATGTTGACATATTGGAAGCTTGCCATTTTTGTGGAACTGTGGGTGAGGTAAAATGGCAGGGGAAGGGGTTTCTGACATTCTGGAGGAAAAGAAGAAAAAAATCGGCATGGAATTACATTATGTATTTTTTGTCAAGTGTACTCTCCTGGGGGAAATCTTTGAAGGCAAAAATTATTACTGGGGCCGTTGTCTTTAGTCATGGCATGTCTGGCATCCTGGATGGCCAAGTATAGAAACGGACAATCGGGGGGGGGGGGGGGGGGGGTTTTTGTACGCCTTGATGGGAGGCTGGACTGCAAGTCTCCCAAGTATACAAAGATTTCTGATGACACTTTATAAGCTCACATGAAAGCGCACAGAACTGATTCTTAAAATAGTCTAGAAAGTTTGAATACGTGCAAGACTTTTACAGTTTACTCCTCCTCCAGGATGTCACGATCTGTATTCACAACCTTGTCTCTTTGTTTCTTAGCCCTTGGTGGCAAGTTCAACAACATCATCACTCAGTACCAGCGCTGTTGTCTCTAGCGCTAAGGGATTCAGTTGATAGATGGCTCTTCCCCAGGAACAATCAAACTCTGTCCCAGTCCCCCTGCCCCTAGCTAGTCGTTGAAGGAGAAACAAATGACCCCTGACCCCGCCCATAACCTTTGTACTTCTAGAGACTCAGAAACCTTTCAGGGCAAACTAACTGCTCCAGGCAGAGTGGCTGCTCCCTTAATTGATGTGGGACTCGACTCCCAACAACTCAATATCCCTTGTTGGTCGGGTTTTCAACATGTGCAGTGGGAAGGTGCGGCCTTTTAGAATAGTTCAGTAAACTGTTGTCAGTTCGCACCTTAGGGGCAGGGAGACGATGGTTCATGGAAAGTTTAGTTTCGGTGCCAGTGGAGTGGGACATTTTTTTTGAAGAGACCCAGCTTACAAAGAAAATTGTCCATAAAATTTGAAGTGGCACTCAAAAGTTGTTTTACTTTTTTTGTTTAAGTATGGCTGACAGGTAAATATAGCATAAATCTTCATTCAAGGGGAAAACAGAATTGTTTTTTTACCTCTATGGTTGAATAAAAAGAATAGAGCATCTTGAAGCAGTGGTTTTTCCTGTTTAGAAATATTCCAAACAGAACTTAGAAGTTTACTCGATGGTTTGCCTCTCATGATTTAACACCTTTGTAATAATAATAATAAAAACAATAATATTTGAGTCTTAGAAAGTGGACGAATCCATCAATAGGGTGCTCAAGGCTCTTGAACAAAGAGAAGGTTGTGAATTTTATGAACTATGAGACCCATTTATGTAGAAACAGTGGGGCAAACCCCTTCTCTTAGCAATACGTGTAACTGGGTTCTTTAACATGTATTACATAACATATTGGACCTACAGCTTTGCGTCCCATCCGAAGGAAGAAGTAATAATGGTTAAGTGTCTCTCTTAAGGACACAAGTGTCAAGACCGGAACTCAAACCCACATTCAACTGATTAGAAACGCCGGAGTTTGAGTCCAGTGCTCTTGACCGCTTGGCCACGAAATGCCATACAATAAAAATCATCTGCACAAAACTGTTCCTGTTTAATCTTGTACCGTGGGAAAAGAATTATAATTTTCTCTGCTTATTCTTCAACTGGGGCCTCAGCTAGGCTTTGAATCCAACAAGTTTCTCAAATCCACTCCTCTATAAATCTTTACAAAACTTTATATTCAGTCTGCTTCTTAATAAGAACAGTAACCTTCTACTTGTCAACGGTTACTCTCAAGTGCTCCTCAAGTTTGAGTAAAATGACAGCCCTGTCCCCAGCAGCTGGGTTATTCAGGCAGCTGATGTTGTTGCCATGGTGCACTCACTGATCATACTCCATGGGAACTGAAAGGGAAAAAAAGGGGGGATTGCCAAAATGTTGAAACATTACCAAGGTTGTCGTCTGATCTGGTTTATCTCTGACAATCAAGTTCTTAGTGAGAGTGGCTTTCTACACAAGGACTTGTCATCAGGCCGTTGATTTACAGACAAGTGTCAAAGAAATTGTTCTGTTTTCCAGGGCAGAAATGTCCGCAGTTCCCATAAAAAAAGTTGGTAGAATTCCAATAGCAATCTTGAATGATGGAGTGACTTCAGTGCTTTGGATTACATTGTTAATCATTCGCTGTTAAGTGTTTTAACATTTGGTAGAAAATGTTGAAAACTAATTAAAATTTATGGATAATTTGAATTGAAAATGAAAGCTGACTTGGCTGGTTAGGTATATATCCATGGTAAATATCAAAGTTGTTCATACTTGGGCATAACTCTTAGTAAAGTAGGAAACCTTACTGTTAATTCAGGTTTTGTTAGTAAACACTCAGAAGTCCTTTACTTAAAGGCCCTGCACACTATTGGTAAGATCGAAAAACACAAATGTTCACAGATTCACACACAACTTACATGATTTAAAGTAAGTAATGGTTGAAAGGGTTCCTTAAAATATTTCTGCCTAAAATGCTATCGTTTCTAAGAAATGAGTAGGCTTAAAACAATAGTTTTTATCACGCGCGATATTTTGAAAAAACAGAAAACACATGAGGTCTCTTTTCACTATTTTCTCGTGATCTCAATGACCAATTGAGCTGAAACTTTCACAGGTTTGTTTGGTCATGCATATGTTGAATCATACAAAATGTGGACACTGATTTTGAGCTGTTACCAAAAGTGTACAATACCTTTAAGGACCTATGAATGATTATATGTAAATGGGAATTAAGCCAAATTTTTAGGGTTTTTCAGGCTGGAGTTTCTGTGAGAGGGCAAGGTAATTTTCGTTTCCTAAAGGGCACTTCCATTGGGTAATCTTTAAGTCTTTGGAAAACGTTTCAAGGGGCACCGAGGCCAAGACCCGGACCCAACTTCGTAGAGCTGCTTAACAGTAAAATATTGCTAATAAATTTTTCTACTAAGCAAAAAATAAGCAAGATACCAGTCACAGATGTTACATGTGAAATAGTATTTGAGCTGTTTACCTTATTAAACTAGTAAGCAATATTTTGTTGTTCTTTACTTACTTTTGGGCTCATTGGCCTCTGTGTAATTCCAGTTCCAGGCCTTGGCTTTTATAAATTGACTTTCATGAAATAAAAGCATGGGGTGGTGCACTTAATGCTACTGAGGGAGTAAACCTTTGTTAACCTTCGCCATCTTTCATCTCTCTTTTCTCCCACCACAAGATTCCATCCATAAACAACTTGATGCATTCAATTACAAATTTGCACCCATTACTTAGCGGCCGCCACATGGTATACATCACCATTTCAACCCAAACTCTTCCCCAAATTGCAGCAAACCACTTAAATCAATTGGCCACGCCAGACACCCACTTAACAGCTTATGAAATACCCCGAATTTGCTAGTTTCATGTTCAGTGTGTGGTCGCTTCATGTTCAAGATCAAGACATCTGATTTGTGGTCCTTTGGGGAGTGATCTTTGATATGATCCATCTCATTTGTTGTAATCCTTGAAAATTCCCGCTGGCTAATAAGAACACTGACAGACCTCTTCTCTTCTTCCTTCGGCCTGTAGCAAGCATGCCATCAGTGGGAAAATATCCAACACCGTACTTTGAGATGTTGATATTTTATTGTGTTTATGTCAAATCATGGCAGCTTCTCTCATGAAAAGTACTTTGCATGTTTTATGGTACAACTTATTAAAAAGGTACTGCAGGTTGGCTGTTTTCCGAAAGTTGTCATTACAACTAGTGGAATGAAGATTGCTTGTTTTTTGCTCGAGAGACATTTAGTGGAGTGACTGCGCCACTTAATTCCTTCATCTCTGCAGCCTTGAATGAAGGCTACCATCTCTTTGGTTTATACCTTCATTACACCCTGAGAATATGGCATACATGAGTTTCATTACCTCTATCTTACGTACTCATGTAAGAGTTGCATAGCCTACGCACATTCCCCCAAATACAGCACATAGTTTCATAGCCTTTATCTTACCAGTTATCACAAAACGTTGATCATAAAAGTTAACCTGGTCCAAGGTTATTAGGTTCACAGCCTACTCTAGTCCTTGTTTAAAACAGTTTACCAAAAATGTATTCAGTGTCCTTCTATCTACAGTACTTATTCAGTTGATGGTTTGAAAAGCCTAGCTCCCTACTTCCAAACTTGAAAATCTTTTGAGATTTCACTGGAACCTTCAGCATCTCCTCCATGATCTAAGAACCCTTTTGCTGAAGAGCCTTCTCCTTGAGGAGTTCCCGCCTCCCAGGACCCTCGGGATCACTTGTCAGGAACAAATTGTGTTTACTTTGGACAAATCCATGCCAAGTGGAACTCATCAGTTACCGAGGAAATCTAGCTTAAGCTGGAAAAAAATGCTCCAGGAAGGTCAGAGAGCGTTAGCATGTCCCCATCAAGTCTGTCCGCTCTTGAGGAAGACAGGAAAACAAAACCTAGGGATGGTTTATAGTTTTTGGATTTGGGTAGAGCTTTGGAAAATTAAAACAGAAGACAGTAGGTCCTTTGTGGTGAATTGGTTTGGGAGTTTTGATTGGTTGACCCCAGGGCGAGCTTTGTGAAGGAGTGCTGTCTGGAATAACTGATGTTGTCAGTACGATTTCCTGAGAAAAAAAAGTGCAAATTCTACTGCATGTGTTTTTTTTAAAATGAGATGTCATCGTCTCTACTTAAAAATGTCTTACTTTTACTTTCAATGATATTTAAAGTTTGTTTGTATTGATTGTCGACTTACAATACAATATCTATGTGTTTCATTTCTTTTTGTTCATAGGTCTGTGTTATAAAAAATATAAAAAAATATTTTGAACCATATTTGTTTGTGCTTTTCCTGAACAATTTTGTTCAAGGCAGACCTGATAATTCCTGGAGGAAATTGCCTCCATGCTCTTGGCCGTTGCAGTGGTGGTCCTTAAAAGAGGTGCCCTTTACTAAAGAAAAACTGCCTTGCCCTTAAAGGTAGGGTCATCGTTTGGTAATGACCCTGAAAATTTGTTGTGTAATTTCTATTCGAAAGCTTACTTGTCATAAAGATGGTATCGGTAGTAAGCATCCTGCGAAATTATTTTGTCTGAAATGCCCCCGTTGATCAGAAATCAGTAAATATATTTGAATCTGAGAAACAATTCATGCATGAATCATTTCTCAGATTTCTGAGGATTGGTGTCCGTTCGTGAGTGCTGCGGCCAGAGATGTGGTTGGTACCTGCTGTCACCTCGCTAAACGTGGATGGACTCGACAATCGTGTGAAGTTAAATAAAAAAAACGTGAAAATTTGTGGCAGTTTTCTCAGCAAGTTATAGACGCTATATTCAGCTGAAACTTTCACAAGTGACATTTATTGTATCTTTCTTTAACTCTGCCTATAAAATAAGCATTACGTTGACAAAAGCCAAACAAAGACCCTTACCTTTAATACAGTATCAGGTCTGCTAGGTATGAACAATTTAAGCTTTTCTTCAAAACGTTGTGTCATTCCGCCTAAAGACGTCTCAAATATTTAGCGTCTTGTGTATGCAAACATGGTTGACCTAGATGCCATTGAGAAAGTAGTGACGCATACAGCAGACAGGAATTCCCCTGCCTTGACCGAGACATTTCCACTCCCTCAACTGAAGAAAGTGACTGGGGCCACCATTCGACTTAATGGGACGGACAATCTGATAGCACTTCATGGTGAATTGTGTATTATTATAGCAAGGTTTCAATGAATTGCAAAGAGATTCCCACATGTACAAATGGGGGATCCCCTGGAGCTCAGGTTGGCTCAGTGGTTTCTTTCCCTGCTTTTCACCTCTGTGGACACTGGTTCGAATCCCACCTCAGACCAGAGCATGTGGATTGGGTTTTCAGTACCTACCTGATTGCACAAGTTTTTCCCCATATTTCTGTATTCAGCTGAAACTTCACATGTGATTTTTATTGTATCTTTCTTTATAAGTTTGCCTTTAAATAAGTAAGCATTACGCTAAACTAATCTATTTGACCCTACCTTTAATCTTTTACTTGGGGTTTTCAAAAAAAAGTTTGATTGCTTTTTTCGTCACAAGGCCATTTACAAGTTAGTCTTAGAACTTCTGCATTGCTGGCAGCGAAAAGAGATTGTTCTGGACTGAAAAGAGCCTGAACGTACTCTCTGCTTCCGACAAATGCTCAGGGGAAGAGATAATTAGTGGCAAAAAGGGAAGGTCAAGTGAGCGTTCATCTGGCAACGAATCAGCTGTAATCTTATCAGGAATAGAAACCTCTTTATTATAAATTAACAACTCATGGCTCTTTTGCTAGCAAAATAATGTGAGTAATTCTAAACCGTAGCTCCAAGGCGTGCTTTTGAGGTTTTACAGTTCTTTGGGAACTGCTTTGGTGTAGACTTTTCAAGAGTAAACTCCCTAAAGCAAGGGTGTTTTAGTGTTTACAATAAAATGGTTTTATCACACAGTGACCTCCCATTCCATCCCTCTTTTTTCTTGTTTTTGTTTAGTTGCAATTTATGGTCAGAATTTGTTTTCTTTAAGCTGGACGGCTGGAAGCAGTTTTACTTATTTGCCGAAGAGGTGACCTGTTAATGAAGTTATTTTGTATATTTCCCTGATGTGTTCCTCCCTCTTTTCAAGGTCTAACGTTTCTGTTATTGGTAGATTGTTGCTTAGCCATCTTTTTTTATATTTTAATGTAGGTGATCTGGGCACAGTTTCATAGAGCTGCTAAGCACAAAACAATTGTGCTTACCAGAATAAGGTTACCTGTCCAAATACCATGTCACATGTATTATCTGTGACTGGTATCCCGCTAACTTTTGCTAAGCAAAACATAGTTGAGCAACTGTCAAATTGCTCATCACAGCCAAGCATTTTAACATAACACAGGGCGCCAGTTCTGGGGTTAAAATGTTGTGGGTTTGGATCCGTCCAGGTTTGAACTCTTGAGTCACGGGCAAGATGCGTAATAATTGCATTGTCATTGGGATAGAACATAAAGCAATGGGATGGGTCCAAGTGTAATGACTGGGGGTGGGTGGGGGACACGTGCAGTCGGCCATGTCTCCACACAATGTGCCTATTAATTTGGCCTTTTCTGAGGTAAGTTAGATTCAAGACAAATTCAAAGCTTTTCTTTTAAGTGAGGTTTGGCATCAACAGCTTCTGGGTTTCTGCACTTTTATTCTCTGTAACTGGTACAGGAACAAAATACTGGGAATTTTATGAATAATAGTTCAACTTTCCTTGCTCATTCATATTTTGTGAACCATGGTGATTTGCTCCATAGGTTTTTAAAGGTGCCCAGATCTATTTGAGTTGGTTGTTAAAAGCATCAGATGGGTCGAACCTGACATAATGAATAAATAGTGCGTTGAGGTGAACACAATACAAAATCCCACCCTTTTTTTAATGGCAGTTGGAAATGGAGTCCAAAGATTTGAGATACATTTTTTTTGAAAAATTCCATATGGCCAAATAAATAAATAAAACATGTTTAGCGTCCTGCCTTTTTGAAAAAAATAAAGGAGGAGGGCTTTTTTTTTCTTCTAAAAAATGGCCGCCTGACACATTTTTCGAGATGGTTGCCAATTTTTGTCGGTGTGCTTAAGTCAAAAAATACGATTTGATTTATTTTAAATTTATTATTTTCGTCAGAGATCTTTAAAAATTTATCTTTTTTTCTTCTTAAAAAAAGCAAAACAAGAAGCAGGTGGCCTCTCAAAAGGAAGCGGGGACGCTAAACGTTTTGTAAAAATTTATTTGGCCTAACAATGTTTATGACTTTTTTTATCAAGAATAAATGAGTTCAGGTTCCTTGACTGTTGCTTAGAAATTACCCTATTTGATTGAAAGGTGCCAGTTTATTTTAGACGACAACCTCTTATTGAATCTGATAGGCTGGGAATAAATACATGTACTGATATATCAATTTTTTTTATTGCACACGTTAAGAAAAAGCTTATGGTATTATTATGAGCTAGCGTTTTTGTTTAATTTTTGAAATATGGCTCCCAGGTGTCCAATGAATGGACGCACTTGAATGATTTCATTTACAAATCCAAACAATCCTTCTTCTTCCTGTCTTTTCTGCGGTTAGTACTTAGTTGTTTGTCCTTCCTGGTGGTTGATATTTAGTTCTTTCATTAGTTACCAAACACACTTCAGGCTCTAAGAGGGTTTGCCCTTTACTTTTTTCAGTGTCTAGCAAGCAGGATCAGTCAGCTTGTCATTTCACTGGTCCGCAAGCTTTTTTCACTGGTCCCATAGTTTAAGGTTTTCTTTCATTCAATAAAGTCATTAGCATGGGAGTTGTGATTTGAACTTATATGAAGTGGTTTACATGTGTGGTGGGGACTTCAGCAATAAACTGAAGAAAATATTTGTAGAAAAGACAGCGGCTGGCTACAGAGCTACGGTGGGAAAGTGATTGTAGTGTTGATCCCAGCCTAGTGGTGTTGATCCCGACAAAATGTTACCCATTTTAACATAGAACCTACATTTCTACAATCAATTTTATTGAAAAGTAAAATTCTGTAAAAAGAATATAGCCGCGTCTGGGCCTATATGGTGAAGGTTCTACACAATGGTCTCTAAAGGGTTTTGGTGTGAAGCTGTCAGCTGTCAATTGGTGGACTTAATATGACTTATGAGTTCAAATTTTTGACAATATTTCTATTTTTTGTACATGGGGGACGTTTTTGGATTAAACAGTTGTAGGCTGTGTGTAGTTGTGTAGTTCTTCAATGGGGAAATTGATGGGCTCGCCATTGCAGCTGATAACTGCATAATGCATGATGAAAGATGCACTGACAGGAATAGGTTTACCCTGAGGGGAAGCGGCTTAGATCTGGGGGGGGGGGGCTGCCTTCCCTTGAATACTTTCATCTCAAATCACACCACGGAGGTACATGTAGTGCAGCACGCAGCATGCAGTGGCTGGTGGTGGATCAAGGCTAATAAATAGAACATGATGTTTTACTTACACCCCTTCAGGTTCTTATTTTTAAAAAAATGTCCGATATTGTTGTTATCTAGCACTAACACACCAACAGATAACACCTAGGCCGTATCCGAATTGGCGGCTACAGCTACGACTGTTGCTAAGGGACTGTTGCTAAGGACATCCCACACTTCAATGCATGATGACGCGGCAATCTAGCCGTAGCTGTAGCCGGCATTTCGGACACAGTCTCACACTATGCTAAACATGTGCTTTAACCTATCCATTGAACTCCAGCAAAACCAGTAAAGGGTTCCTTAGGGGTTAGAAGTCAGGGTTACTGCATCCTTGGTAGCCCTTGGGCTTTTCCCAAACCTTGGCTTGGGCTCTGGTTCCAGCTTGGGCTCCCGTTCCAGCTTGGGCTCCCATTCCAGCTTGGGCTCCGGTTCCAGCTTGGGCTCCGGTTCCAGCTTGGGCTCCCGTTCCAGCTTGGGTTCCGGCTCCAGCTTGGGCTCCGGTTTCAGCTTGGGCTCCGGTTCCAGCTTGGGCTCCGGTTCCAGCTTGGGCTCCCGTTCCAGCTTGGGCTCCCGTTCCAGCTTGGGCTCCCGTTCCAGCTTGGGTTCCGGCTCCAGCTTCTTGGCTCCGTCATAACTTTTGGAGCAGTGTACATTTTGCATGGTGTTTCCAACATCAAACGGAGCCCGGAGCCAGAGACGGAGCCTTAGCCGAGGTTTGGAAAAAGCCCCTGCATTGCCAGGAGATTCTGGGTTCAAATCTCTCTCAGGTGACACATTAAAAATGTTCTAATAAAGTACAGTGCGTGTGACCTCTATGTCACTCTAAGATTCAAATAGTAGCTACGCATAAGTTTGATTTAAGGGTTACAGGTGCAGGGTCCTTGTAAAATTTCCATGATGCTGCACCCCTTAATCCTTCCTGTGAACCTCACTTCCCAAGGTGAGTCATATCATTAATAATGTCAGTCACTCCTAACTGGGCTTCCCTCAACTTCAACAAAATGCAAAAGTTTTGGCTTCCCTTTTCCCCTAGCTATGGTAGGGACTGTGTGTTTGATCCGGGGTCCGCCCGATAGTCCGAAGGTCAGTTAGTCCGAAGGTTCAATAGTCCGAAGGTTCGATAGTCTGAACCCACAAATTTCCCATAACAGGGGGTTCATTAGTCCGAAAATAAAATAGGGTTCGTTAATCCGAACATTTGATGCGATAGTCCGAAGGTTCATTAGTCTGAAGGTTCATTGATCCGAAAGTTCCCTGGTCCTGGTCAATTCGGACTATCGAACCTTCGGACTATCAAACCTTCGGACTATTGAACCTTCCGACTAACGAACCTTCGGACTAACGAACCTTCGGACAAACGAACCTTAGGACTAACGAACCTTCGGACTATCGAGCTGTACCCGTTTGATCCATTTATGCTTGCCTAGGTGTGTATTTACTCAGTGCTTTGTCAGGCCTGACATTTTGTTCTTGTAAGGGCAAGGCAGTTTTTCCATTAGTAAAGGGCACCTCTATGATGGAAATTAAAGTTTATACTGGAACAATTCAAAGGGCACCAAGGCAATGACCAAGGGGCATGAAGGCAGGGTTCGAATTTGGGGGAAAAATCCACAAGACCACAGGACTTTTAGCTCAGAATCTTTACTAGACCGGGATTTTATTTACAAGACCAGAATCAATGGAAATTAAAGTTTGTACTGGAACATTTCAAAGGGCACCAAGGCAATGACCAAGGGGCATGAAGGCAGGGTTCGAAATTGGGGGAAAAATCCACAAGACCGCAGGACCTTAGCTCAGAATCTTTTCTAGACCGGATTTTATTTACAAGACCAGAATCAAAATGAGAAGAGACTAGAATCAGAATGAGAACACAGTTTTATCATCTAAACTGTTTTATTAGAACAACCACTAAGAGAAGATTTATCTCTTCTGTTTTATCAGTGATACTCAGCAGGATTAAAAAAATGCATTTTTGAGACTTAAACTCAACATTTGAACATCATTATTTTGAGACAAAGATGTTGAATTGAAAAAAAAACCCCAAGACCACCAGACTTGTCCTGTCTTGAGTTTACTGGCCCGACACTGAAATCACTGGCCTCGGGCCTGCGGTCCAGTGTAAAATTTAAGCCCTAGAAGGCACTTGCCCCCCCCCATTGCCTCCTTAAAGTATCAATCAGGCCTGCCGATTGCATACCTGCTTTTAAAAAAATAACGAGCACTTTGATCTCGTTCTGATGTGATAAAGCACCATTTTCATTACCTGTGAGAACTGCGTATTCAGCATTTTGTCTAGAGTAGTTCATCGTTATTTTATATGTTTATTTTTCAGAAGACAATCTGTAACTATTACAATTTATGAATCAATTGAAAATATTGCCCTAGTTGTAGATCATTGTGCCAGTCTTGGTGCATTCAAACCTTTTTTTGGTTTCTCACTAACAATGCTTCAACAAGTGATGTTTGAAGCTTTGCATGGTGTGGAAAATAAGAAGTAACTGATAAATAGTAAACTTGCGGGTACAACCATGTTTGAAATCTCCTTTGGGAGGAGTGTTGGCTCTGAGACCACACTGGCTCTTTTCAGAGCCAACACACCTTCCAAAAGAGATTTACACATGGTTGTACTCGCAAGTTTACTAGTTACTTCAACAGGTAAAGAAAACAACACATTTTTACGGGTCTCTCGGTCACCTTCTTGTTCTTGTAGGTGCGAGACTTCCAGACTATTATCGATTTAATACACTCTTCCTTTTGATTAGTTTACTGTAACCTATTTGCAAATTGCGAAGCGCCAAAAGCAGCCGACTGTAATGGATCACTGATGTTAAGGAACCCCCTACCCCCACCCCACTTACTTATGTCGCTCTTACTTTAATAGAAAACAGACAAAGTTCCTGTCAGGTTACACTACCCAACTTATTTTGTGTCACCAGGAATGGTTCTGTTCAGAGATTTTTTTCCCACCGCCATGATAAATGTAATGTCATTTTAGAATGAAATTCATAGGGGTATACATTTTAACATAACAAGTAAAGCATTGTCAGTCAATGGACATTAACATTGTTATTACATATTTCTGGTAATGAAACCAAGATGTCTTCTAAGTATCACTTAATCACTGTAGCTCGCAAGCCTGAGGAAACCCGTTAACAAGGGTGCTGCTATGTGACAAAAAACACCAGGGTAAACCCCTACTCTTCCATGATATGTGTTATGGCTTATTTTACATGCACTACCAATCCTAGTACAAGAGACCTATTGCTTAATGTCCCATTCGAAGGACAAAGCAATTATGGTAAAGTATCTTGCTCAAGGACACAGGCGCCATGACCAGGACTCGAACCCACACTCTGCTGATCAGAAACACCAGAGCTTGAGTCCGGTGCTCTTAATCGCTCGGCCACGACACGCCATGAAGAATCACGGTAAGCGTGTAAACACTATGTCGCAAAAAATACGCACTGCATAAGTATAACATACGAGGGACATTGACTTCTGAAATGGCACAGCCAAGATTTTTGTTTTGATGTTGCTTTGGTGAATGTTCTTTTTTGGTCCTGACAGTTTTTGTTTTTCTTCTTTTGTGAAGGCAAAGAGAATGTTTTTAGTACGTGGTGTTCATGATCTGGCTAGCCTGTGGTTGCCCTCAATGCAGACCTTGAGTTGTGGTGCAGGCTGAGTTCAAACTCATTCAATAAACGTCTATTCAAAGTACGTCAAGTCTGTATCCTGTGGTAGTAAACAAATACCCACACACACCAAGCTAATCTTCACCACATTTGATGTTAAAGGGCCTATCTGGTTGCAGTTCGGCTTCTCAATGTATCTGCCTGCATATATTGTTGTTGTTTACCTAAAAGGCACTGAACACGTTTGGAAATTGTCAAAGACCAGTGTTCTCACTTGGTGTATCCCAACATATGCATAAAATAACAAGCCTGTGAAAATTTGGGCTCAATTGGTCTTTGAAGTTGCAAGAAAATGATGAAAGAAAAAACACCCTTGTTGTGCAATTGTGTGCTTTCAGATAGGAATAAAAAAAAACTGCAAGAAGTTTGTATTATTTTAGTGAGAAATTACCTCTTTCTCAAAAACTACGTTACTTCAGAAGGAGTCGTTTCCTACAATGTTTTATACTATCAACAGCTCTCCGTTGCTTGTTACCAAGTAAGTTTTTACGCTAATATTTGTTTTGAGTCATTACCAAACGTGTACGATACCTTTAATGGAGGCCGATGTGTCCAATCACAGTGCTTAATTTCATTTAGCTGCTTATCCCCCCCCAAATAATGGTGCTCAGCAAAGCTATTTGCTGACTGAGTAAAGTTTAGCTGTTGGGGACCAGTGAGTCTTAAACAGTAGACAGTGGGTTGGTTGCAACTTGTTTACGCTTTAGAGAATAAGTACACTTGAAAGCTTTTCATCATTGTTTTCTGACAAATGTAAGGCTTGAACGAAGCACGGTAAATAACAGAAAATTTAATGGCTTCTTCTAAACAGAATTATAATTGTGATTTGTTTTCCCATCAGGTGGAATACAAATGGTGTCAATTGTGGAAAATTTTAGGCACGCCTTCTTGTTCTTTAAAATCCAGTTGTTTTTGAAAGTTCAAACAATGGCGGTCACCTTTTTTGTTGTCATGACAATAGACAATGAGTCATTTGAAAGTCTATAACATTCTTTATTTTGGGGTGTTTTTTTTGGGGGGGGGGATTGTGGTCCAGATGTTAAACATCATGTATGACTGTTTCCTGTCTACTGATTCCTGTCTCATAACTGGAAATTTGTGAAATAAAAAGAGAGAGAACAAAAACAGTCCACAAACCCAAAATAGCCTGTGGCAACATCCGTTGGGTGGGGGGGGGGCTGGACTGTCTGCTGAACATGAAAGAAATAATTAAGTCTACTGGGAATGAATTACATGTTTTTGAAACTAATTACTCATTATAGTAAATTAAAATTGAATTGCCAAGGCTGTGTACAGTTGAGGTTTTCCTTTTCCCCCGAGATGCTATCAGTCTGTTAATTCATATGCTGGTCCTGATCCTACAATACGCTAGTCAAGAACACATTTTGGGTGTTGTCCAGAAGAACAGTCCAAACATTACAGTGAATTAAAAAAAGAAACCCAAAACAACAACAACAACAACAACAACTACAACAAAACAGAAAGGCATCCACCTTGCTCATTTTCAATGTACAATGTATTTACACGTCAACAAAGGGGCAGTCCAAATAGAATCAAGGCATCCCCAGAACACCCCGACAAAAGAAACTCCATGACACATGGATACATTGGTACCATTCCTTAGACCAAGTGTGGACTGACAGTTCCAGTTAATTTAGTTGTAGTCTTATGGCAAAGCAAGGTCCTTTATCAAGAGGCCTCGATCCTGCAAGGTTTTAAACAGCCACTTAAGACTGAGTCACCACTCTTTTACTCCCATTCATAAATACCTTAGTTTCAAACTATCGCACGCAAGTTTGAAAACTTGCGCGAGCCAAATTGATGAGACCTACCAACTTAAATTGGGCTGTGAAATCTGCGCACTCCGCTCAATCATCTGATAGCACCCTCTTTTGACTGAATTTCTTAAGGCCATGTTTAAACACTCGTCAACGACCACCGTGTTTATATCACACGCTTAGATATGGCCATTTGGCCATGTAGAATTTTGTAGTTCAGCAGTCACTTCTGCACCATCCTAGTATAGCTGAATAGCTGAATAAAGATATCACTACTCAAGACTCAAGACTCTGTAACTACTGGTGAATTGTTATACATGTACATGTACATGTAGGCCTGACCTGAGGACATTGTCCATTTCAATTACATCATCAGCAAAGCCCTCGTTGTACAGCTTGGTAATGTTGCACATATTTTGCAATGGCAGATTTACCCCTGAAATACGAAACGAAGAACTTTCCTTGACAGTTGTGTTAATTAGTGTGTTTGTTATTCTAATTAGCTTGACAGTTAGAGTCAGGAAATCCCCTGTGCAGGTGAAAATGTAGATCCTTCACAGTGGGTCTTTGGTGAGAACACAGAGCTGTAGTACGAAAGCCCAGAAAGATCTAGGTTTGAGTGAATTAGGTTTGGAGCCTTTTAACTCTGGATTCAAGTGGGGTATCCAAGGGCCCTCGATGACCCTGCGTCTTTTGACTTCGCTTGACTCCTTGTCTCATTGCAGACCCATTACCAAGCAATGAGGTTGTGATTGAGATTTCATCAACATCTTTGTGTTCCAGTATCATCCATTGTGTTGTATTTCCTGTGAGTTTGTACACCACTATTCATCACCCAACAACACCGAGCTAATAAGGCAATAAGTAAGGGGCTTGTCAATGGCTTTGGGTTTTTGCAGAAAGGTGCAAAATGGCGTGAAAAGAATCCAAAAGTAGCCAGGAGATGGGGGTAATTACAAAGAGAAAGCTGTGGGATTTAGCATGGTGTTGCTACAAACATTGCCTCATTGGATCTTAAGTTTGAACACATTGATTTTATTGATTGTGCTTGCAGGTGGGGGAAATCCTGACAACTTGACCAAAACATGTATTGTGCCTTCTGTATAAAACACCGACAAAAACACAAAGTTATTTACAAATCCAAAAGCAAACGGAAAGTTACTGAAGTTGTATTCCGTATGTAAACATTTTGTGTTCAGCCCAATGTTTGGCGTCTTTTTTGTGACACAAAGTGTTGTAAACATGTTGGTTCACACAGTTGGTTTGTAAAAAATAAAAATAAAATGAAATCAAAGACATTGGGAAAAAATATTTTTGAGCTGTAATCAAATTACATTCATGAGATTTTTTATATTTTCTCATGAACAACTCTCAAAAAAATCTGTTTTTCATTATTGTGATTCCACACAGAAACCAGAATCAAAAAGGTGAACTTCTATGTAAACACAACCTTTGAAGGATTTCGAAAGCTATTTAACATCATGTGAAAAGCTAGTGCAATTATACATCAATACCTATGTCATTTTAACAATGCAGGAAAAACCTTCAAACATTCCGGAGTGGTGTCACCTGAATTAAAATCCACTTTGGGATCTCTCTCTTTCAACCGAAACATGTTCTAGCTGACAACATTCAGTAGAAGTCAATGAAGTGTGTGATCATACACAAGTAATAAACAGGCAGTGTTTTTTTTATTGCTTTAAAGGTAGTGTATACTTTTGGTAATTGTCAAAGACCAGTATTCTTACTTGGTGTATCCCAACATATGCAAAAAATAACGAACCTGTGGAAATTTGGGTTCAATTGGTCATCGAAGTTGCAAGAAAATAATGAAAAGAAAAATAACAACCTTGTCGCACAAATGTGTGTGCTTTCAGATGCCTGAAGTCTTTCTCAGATTCAAATATTTTAGTGAGAAATTACCTCTTTCTCAAAAACTACGTACTTCAGAGGGAGTCATTTCTCACAATGTTTTATACTATCAAGAGCTCTCCGTCGCTCGTTACCAAGTAAGTTTGTATGCTAATGATATATTTTGAGAAATTACCAAACGTGTCCAGTGTCTTTAAGTGAGGGCTTTGAGTTTACAAGAATTTGGGCAAACATTATGTTCTTGCACTCTTCTACTTACAGCGACAACAAGTTGTTTTTAATCAGGAGCTCTGTGGCAGAGGCATGTTTTCCTTTTAAGATTTCAAATCTTTGGGTACCAACACACCTGTAGAGAGAATTTTGTTTTTTTCCCTTGGTATCTAAGAGTGTACGGCAGCCACAGAGAAATCTAAACTGCTCACAAAAGGTTTGGAAACTTTTTTTAATCAAGTATATTTTTATTATTTATTACTCTCTTTGTATATGTTATATATCAATGCAAAGCTGAAGTGTTCCTCTTTAAAATGATACCACATTTGCAATGATTACATGTTGCTGAATTTGGCTACATGAATGACAATGAGGCAAAGTCACAAATCAAATGTGCCAAAATTACCGCATGTTTGAATTACAGTGTCAATTTGTTTGTTCACACAGTAACACAAAATTGCTAATTTTGGCACATTTGATTTGTGACTTTGTCTCATTCTCATTAATGTGGCCAAGTCCAGCAACATGTCATCATTGCACATTTGGTATCATTTTAAAGAAGAACACTTCAGCTTTCTATTGATATGCAACATAATACAAGAGGGTAATAAATAATAAAAATATACATGATTAAAAAAAGTTTCCTTACTTTTTGTGAGCAGTTTATATTGAATGGTCTTTTTCAATGAAATAAAAACAGGCACTTACAGGACGTGATAAATCATCATCATTTAGGGTAGGTCTACTTCTGTTAGCTCATTATAGGACCCTTCTGGGCTTAAGGACTCTGATATAGCCTGAACATGCCACAGACTGGCTTATTTGTTTATTAAAAACATTTCAAAAGTCATGGCAGCGGTAACTATACTCTCAAGAAATGTTTTCAGAACTGAAGGCTGAGTTTGTCCATGTTTGCCAGAGTGTAACCAAAGGGTTTAGCTCCCTATGAGAATTTGACCTTCAGACTTTGACCTAAGGGGGTGACCTCTTATTCCATTGGCTATTCAAGAGGAAATGGCCAATTCATTTAAAGCAAATGTACAACATTGGTAATTGTCCAAGACCAGTATCCACTATTGATGTGACCCAAAATATACATGAAATAACAAACCTGTGAAAGTTTAAGCTAAATCGGTGTTCAGGGTCATGAGAAAACGGTGAATAAAACCATTAAATATTTTCACTGTTTTCAAACATCAGATTTTATCACCAGTGATAAAGACTAATTGATTTACTCATTTCCTAAAAACTATAGCATTTCAAGCAAAACTATTTCAAGGGAAGTTTTCCACCTTGACCAATCTTTATACCATGTAAGTTTTGTGCAAATCTGTGAACATTTATATTTTCAACCTAACCAATGTTGTACACACCCTTTAAAGAGGAAATGGCCACTTCATACAATCTGTTTGATACACAGAAACTTTAGAGGATTCACTGAACTACCACCTGACCTTTGATCCTGGCTTCCATTAGGAAGACAGCCCTGATGGGGGTCACCTCACCCATAGAGTCTGTGGTCCGTTCTTTATCCATCACCCTAGTATGTTGCTACATCTCTTCTGTCATTTAAGGTCACTAAGAACCACCCCCCTCCTCAAAAGTCTGGTTTGCAGATCCTGTTCAAACCATCTGCTCCCACCAGTGGTCAGCCTGTGGATGATCCCCCTATGAAGGTCACTCGTCTGTCACTCTTGTGGCAGGGAGGACATTCCTGGACTTACCTCACTGGTGTGTTTTGTCACAGACCTTGCTCTTACTCAGTAGGAGGAATGAAGATTTTGAAGTTTGATTAATTGTAAACCAGATAACATGAACAAAGCTGATTCGAACTGCCTCTACCTACCAGGCAATCTCAGTGGTCTAGTTGGTAAGACATCTGCTCTAGAATTGGCAAAGGTCTTGGGTTCGAACCCCACCCAAGTAATATGCCTGTGATTTTTTTCACAGGACTCGGGGAAAGTACTGAGTATACAGTGCTTTACAGATGTCGGTATACGGGTAAAACTAAATATAATATTCTTTATCCCCGATGCAAATTTAACATCTATGTAAAATGAAAAAACCTCTTGGAAGCGTTGTAAGGTGGTGAAAGAAAAGCATTTCAGATCCTTAAATGGGAATTTTTAATTGTTACCGTAGAGGTGGGCACAAGAAAAAGAGGTTAACAACAAAGAAATCTTTAATTTGCTATTCTGTTGTGAGCATTTGATGTGGGCCTGGAATAGACCCTTTCCATGAAATATGTAAATTGCACATCGTGCATACGCCCGAACACTAATGAGGCCATACGCGCCTTTTAGTATTAGACTGATGGTGGCGTGACGCACCGCGCAAGCGTTTGTGCGTCTGCATAGTGTACAACTCTATGGCATTTGCCAACCGAGACTGTATGTACGCATGTGAAAATTGTAATTAGCATATTTCATGGGAAGTGTCTATTACAGGAAGGCCATTGCCCTTGTCTTGACTTTGGTGCCGTTTCAGAAGTTTCTCATAGACTTAATGATCTTCCCGATGGAAGTGCTCTTTGCGAAAATGAAAATAGCCTTGTCCTAGGCTCCCAAAGATGAAATTCCAGGCCTGTTGATGACCTTTATGAATAATAATTTTAAAAAAATGCAAAATCAAGAAAAGGCCTTGTTGCTTCGCCACTCACGCTTGTGCATGTGGTCTCCCCATCCTGACACTTCCAGCTACACAGCTTTGTCTTAGTCACAAAGACCTTGGCAAAAGGTATAGTCTAGTCCCAGTGTCATGTACCAACAGCCGCCTCAACATTCAACAGATGTACTGCTTACAGAGTGGACAGGCTGTACATGATGTCAGGTTCTGATGCTTCTCCATCATTTAGTTCTTCATCCCCAAGTCTGAGTTTGAAGGTTGTGCCTGTAAGCCAGAATGACGTCAGACTCTGTCATGTTGCCCATTCACGTTTTCCAGATTTTGTCAAATTTTGAAAATTCACCATCAAAATATGTTTATAATTTTAGTTGCATATTTGGTTTTTTGGGGGCAAGGGTTTGTTGGAACTACGGATTTAAGCCGGAATGACTTCATTTGAAATATACATGGAACATGGAAACTGACAATTAATAAATGTATAATTAGTTGTCCAATTGTACATGCTTGGTGTTGTTATTAAGCTTCCATTGGCTACAATTTGAAATGTTGTGACATTGCGCACAAAGTGCCTCCCTGAAGCCCCAACTTGACCCAACTGGATTTGAAACCTTACAATCATCCCCTTAATAGACTGTACAAGTCTTGCACGTACTTGAACATTGGGACCAGTTAAAGAGCGCGAGTTTGTTCCCTTCACGTGTTAACTCTTTCATGCAACATTTGTTTTAGTGATTTATTGATCTTATGGACACATTAATTGTTTATTTGTTTTTGGCAAACGGCAAACCCCCCCCCCCAAAAAAAAACTCCAAAAAACACACAAAAAAACCCCCCAAAAAACCACGTCACAATAGCACCCTCAAGAGTCCTCTTTCCAATTCTGAAATTTGTTTGGTCGTGCGATCTTTTTGTTTTGTTTTACAACGATTTTTCTGAAGGGATTTAAAGTCGCTAGGGTCGGCGCATGAAATAGTTAAAGCAAATATACGTAGGACCAAAGTGGTCCCAAAAGTGTTTGAATTTGCGTGAGACTTGCACAGTTTATATTCCAGTGCTTCCTGCCCACCCCACCCCAAGCCCCCCAACTATACCTCTTGGGGGTAGTGCAACCACCCAGACAGGTCAAAGGGTGAATTCTAAATTAGTTGTGAAGTATCATCTAATATGTGACTTGTCTTGGCTTGAAGCTGCCTTTTAGTCATGGCCGACGTCTGTCTGGCCAGGAAGTGCCTTTAGGTTGGCTCGGCTAATTCAGTCTCTGAGACCATTAATTGTGGAACCGTTTTTTTTTGTAGACAAGAGAAATGAATCACTTTATTAGTTTTTATGATTTGGCATGATATCATATTTTTCCCATCTCTGTTTAAAGGGATTGTATACGTTTGGTAACTGGAAGCCAATGTTTGTTTTAATCCTATATAGTCGATATATACCATAAAACTAACCTGTGAAGATTTCATTTCAAAAGGTGGTAGCGTTTTTTTTAAATATTTTGCCGAAAATCTGGAACGGTTATGTCCACGCTGGAAGAATAATCTGCAATTGGAATACACAATCTGAGAAATGTTAGAAACTGCAGTAACGCTCCTCAGATTCAAATTTTAGGGAGATAAAAAGTGATATCTTTTTCTATAACCGCAATACTTCGAGGTGAAAAGTTTCTTAAAATGCATTATACTATCTAAAGCTGCTGTACTTCTTACCAAGAAAGTTTTTATTGCCATTAATTTTCAGAGTCATTACCAAACCCTTTAAAAGCACTAGGCAAAACAGGGTTTATTTTTTTGAAGTGATTAGCCAGCGGGACCATTTAGCTCGTTGTTTTACTTGTCCGCCAATGTTTGTCACTATTCCATGTTTCATATTGAATAGTTCAACACTGAACTAGCCATGCAGTACCACTTGGAGTGAATTTTGCCTGGTCCTCACTCCTCAGGTGTCTTAACTAGCATTTGGCTTGACTTTTTTAGTGGCTAGCTAGCGGGACTAATTAGCTTGTCGTTTCACTAGTCCGCTATTTTTTCACTTTTCCATATTTCATATTAAATAGTTTCAACACTGAACTAACCATGCAGTACCACTTGGAGTGAATGTTGACTGGTTCTTGGATTTTTGTAAACTAGCCTTGATCCAGCGGTCCAGTGTTAAGGGTAAAAGAAATTCAAAAGTATCATAAAAAGACACCATGTTATAATATCGGAGTCTTATACAGCACATGTATCCACCAATAAGGTGCTCAAGGCGCTTGAACAAAGAGAAACACTTTTAAAGGCAGGTTTTGAAGTATATTGTTTGAATTATGAGACCTATTTATAAAACCTTAGATTCCACTGGTCTGTAGTTATGGACCATTTGGAGCAAAACGAATTAAGAGCAACAATTAGTGCTACTCTAGGGCATTGCCTTGCCTTTGGGGAACCGGTCAATAGAAACTGAAGCTTTTTAAAGAAGGGTTCAGTGCAAGATAAGGGATCAAACTTTCAGATGTAAAACTGTCCTGACGTTACCTTTACAATCTTAGCTAATGCTAATGAAGGGTATAACACCACCTGAGGTTCGCCCATAAGAAACTTCCCTGACACTGTATACCGGATACCCTCAGGTGAGAACCTCTCAACAATAGCCGGCAATTTGCTGCAAAAGCTGTCCGACTCCATCATCTTCAATGCAGTTGTTTGGCCGTTGATAAGCCATAGGGGCCTCCCGGTAAGCCTAGGGTACTCCACTCCTAGTACATGGAGTACAGATCTTTCATGTGTTTGTAGTCAGTGATATCCATCTACAATTTGTTTCTGTGTGTGGGAGAGGGGGGGAGGTTGTCGTAGGGGGTGGGAGGCTGGGGTAGGGAATCTTAAATGTCGCAGCTGGTGAGAATTCACAATAGTACCCTGTGGGAACGTAATCATAGCCTTCAGGCTTCCTCTTTGGATACTTGTGCAGATGTAGCTGTAGTGATTGATCGTTGTGAATAGAATGTTGCAGGTGACAAATTATGACAGAGCTCACATGCAACACTGAAACATTTTAACGGGGGAAGTATTGGTAAAAGTTCATTTATCTTTATTAGATAGAGTGCAGAAGCGTATTGTTAGTCTTGTTGGTAAAGGGTTGGGATCAATGTTACAGCCTCTTTCCCACCCACCATAGGTCTGCCAGCCTCTGTCTTTTCTACAGATATTTTCACGGTAATTGTGCCACCAGTGTGTTCGACCTGGGGTCGATTTCACAAAACTCTTCCTAACTTAGGACTAGTCCTAGGCAATGCTAAGAGATAGGACTAGTCCTGTAAGGTAGGACCAGTACTTAAGACTAGTCCTATCTCTTAGCATTGCCTAGGACTAGTCCTAAGTTAGGAAGAGTTGTGAAATCGACCCCTGGTTCCTCCTATCAGGGTGTTTGGGCGTGAAACCAGGCTTTCCGCTTGTTCTCACCCATACAGTCTAGCTTTGCTGATATGTAGAAACAAAGAGCCATTCCAACAGCTTTGTTCCACGTACTGCATATGTTTCCCTCCATCCTACACAATCTAAACTGTTTTAAGAGGAATATCAATTCCTACCTTCAGCTCCCCTAAGTTATTTTCATCTTGGATGTTTCGTTCTTGTAGTCCTTCACCAAGAGTGGCTTCTAACCTTGTTTGGGGCGAACTTGCATAAAAAGGGGGGGGAGAAAGAAAAGAAAAAAATCAGGAAATGTCCGACATTTGGATTTTTAAGCCGCATTGTGTGATGTATTTATGTGATGTATTTATAAACCAGAATGTCCAATTTGTGTTTGCAGAATACTTGTCTTAACTTTGATTTCATTGTCAGATAATTTTTTTACTCAAATTGAAAACAATTAAAGCATTGCACATGAAGCCATAATGTAGTCCCTTTTCTCCCAGATCACCTACACTGATAAGCAATTGGTCCTAAATATTGATAAGATTGTGTGAAGATGAGGAAGTTAAACATCCTGCGAATATTGATCATATCTTGTCTTTTCTTGTGTTTTGTCTTCAGAATAACTCAGTATGGGAAGTGGATCCGTGTACAACATGTTTCTGTCTAGGTGACTTGGTGGTGTGTGAACCAAAACAATGCCGTGATCCCAAGTGTGATTTCTTAGGGGTAAGTGTACTGCCAAAGAGACTTAAAAATAACAATTTGCATTGTTTTTATTTCTTAATATTTCTTATTTTAAAGGCAAAGTATACCTTTGATTGTTCTAATCCCATATAAATGTAGATTTATACAATAAAACTAACCTGTGAAAATGTCATTTCAAAAGGTGGTAGCGTTTCTGAGATATTGCTGAAAATCTGGAGTGGTTATGGCCACGCAGGAAGAATAACTCAGATTGAAATGTTTTTTAATCCCTCTCTCTAAAACCACATTTCTTTGAAGTGAATTGTTTCTCAAAATGTTATACAATATCAACAGATAAAGTGCTTTTATGGTCATTCATTTTTGGAGTAATTACCAAAGTTATACCGGCCCTTTAAATACAGGTTCATGAATCATTTCTTGGATTCAAAGGTTTTGGGGTGAAAAATTATCCAAACCATATTACTTCAAAGGGAATCCTTTCTCAAAATAGTTTATACTATCAACAGCTGCAGTGCTTCTCACCAAGTAAATTTTTAGGGTCGTAAAATTTTGGGAATGATCTCCAATCTATGACCCTATACCTTTAATATAATCAGCCACAAAATCAGACATAAATTAGTTCAAGGAGACAATTCTCATTAAAGTATGACTTTAATTATTATGTTTTGAAAATTTAGAACTTTAAAAATCGTGACTTCCATTTTGTCTTCCTTCAAGGAAAGAAGCAATTTACACAATTATGAACAGTTATGAGAGGAAATAGTTAAATAGACAAAAAATATGGAACACTACATCTTTAAAAATGCTCCCTGGGGTGATAGCAATATTGTCCTGTCAGCAAAGAATGTAAGGTTGGCCAAAACATGTAATCCAATTTTCACTGTCATATTACGCTGTGTCAATATCCAACAGCGACCACCTAGGCGCAGTTACATCTTTTCCTATAGCGTCAAACTCGTACGCTTCCATTGGCTGGCGGGGAGCGATTACCGTACCAACGGCACATTTGTTGCAATTGATTTCCAGCCACCCTTGGATGGTGTCCGAATTGTAGTGGGTGTGTACCGGCTGTCATTAATGCCCCCCTTCTAAACGCTGTGGTTAGCCCCTCAGTGAGATCGTAATAGCTACTGGTGGGGAGTGGGGTTTGCTCGTTGACATTTCTCCCTGACAGGGGTCGTTGGAGGTTATTTTCTGTTGACTTTATTCTATTTCCTTTTGCTGTAGTTTGTTGATTCAACTAAATTTGAATCACTTGAAGTTGTGGATTGTATTCTTTGTTAAGTGATGTTTGAAGCTTTGCATAGTGGGGATCATAGAAAAAACTACAGTGGTAAACTAGCGTGCACAACCTTGTATAAACTCTTTGGGAGAAGTGTTGGGAACCGGTGTGGTCTCGACATTTCACACAGTATACTCTGCTCGTCTTTAGGATAGGAAGCAGAGTATTTTGTTCGAAATGTTGAGACCACACCGATTATTCTCGGAACCAACACTTCTCCCAAAAGAGTTTTATACTTGGTTGTACCCGCAAGTTTATTACTAGAGTTCTTCTTATTCTTTATTATTGAATATATTAATACTTTGTTGTAAATAAAGACAAAAATACACAACATAATTTAGTGGTAGTGGTGGAGGTGGGGGGAGTTGGATGAGCTCTCATAGCATGTGATCCAACGAGACCTTTGCCACAGATTGACACAAAATGCATAGAAACATTTCTAGTTGTTGGCAAAACTTGTAATCCACAAAATTTAAACTCACCAGGAGAAATTTCACAAGATCGACTAGGATGCAATTCATTAAGTACTTCCTTTGTTTATGAAGTCAATGACAGCCACAGATTATGAACATTTTCAATTTTTTCAAGAGCCAAGACTCAAGTGAGGACCCATTATTAAACAGTTCTGCAATTAATATTTTGGTTTTTACCTCCACATCAAATGCTTTCCAATTCCTGTGTGGGTAAACCCCCCCCCCCCACACAGACACACACGTGTGTAAACATCGGCAATCGTGGACCCTCCTTTGTTCAACTCTTTGTGTTAGCAACCGTGGACCACAATGATTTCCTTTGTGATAGCAACCGTGGACCTATTATCCCTTTTGTTATAGTTCCACGGTTTGAATGTGGATACCTACCCACACACACACGTGTGTAAACACCGGCAATCGTGGACCCTCCTTTGTTCAACTCTTTGTGTTAGCAACCGTGGACCACAATGATTTCCTTTGTGATAGCAACCGTGGACCTATTATCCCTTTTGTTATAGGTCCACGGTTTGAATGTGGATACCTACCCACACACACACGTGTGTAAACACCTGCAATCGTGGACCCTCCTTTGTTCAACTCTTTGTGATATCAACCGTGGACCACAATAGTTTCCTTTGTGATAGCAACCGTGGACCTATTGTCCCTATTGTTATAGGTCCATGGTTTGAATGTGGATACCTACCCACACACACACGCATGTTTGTTAATCCCGCTTACCGAGGACTTCTCTTTGTTCTCCCATTGTTTGGACATAGTTTTTTTTTAGCAACATCCCCATTGGTTTTGTACAAAAACGAAGCGAGGACGTCCTCGCTCTGTCAAACACCCGGATCCCTTTTGTTAAAGTCCTCGGTTTGAATGGATAGACACGCTCACACACACGTGTGTAAACATCGGCAATCATGGACCCTCCTTTGTTCAACTCTTTGTGATAGCAACCGTGGACCACAATGATTTCCTTTGTGATAGCAACCGTGGACCTATTATCCCTTTTGTTATAGGTCCACGGTTTGAAGGTGGATACCTACCCACACACACACACAGGCTACTTGGATGGGAGTTGAACCCAAGATCCAGATCTAGAGCAGGGCTCAATTTCATGGCGCTGCTTACCAAAGAATTCTGCGCTTACCACACCCTGTAAAGCACATAGTTCTATGGGTCGTAAGCATAGAATTCCTTGGTAAGCAGAGCCATGAAATTAGACCCTGGTGTCTGAACCGCTAGACCACTGCGCATGGCTGGTGACCAAATTAAATATGCACGTTACAAGGTGCCGTAAGCGCAGAATTCTTTGGTAAGCAGCGCCATGAAATTGGGCCCAGCATAGAGCTGCTTTTAAATCAAGCACAAAAGCTAGCTAAGCACACCAAAGTTATGCTTACCAGAAAAAGGTTACCAGTTAAAATACCATTTCATATGTAGCATCTGTGACTGGTATCCTGCTTTTTGTTGCTTAGCAGAAATTTGTTAAGCAATATTTTCTGCTTAAGCAGCTCTGTGAAATCGGGCCCAGGTCTTATCCAAACAAAGAACCATGAAGAAAAGAATCTAAAATTGACAGCAAAACAAAAATGGGGAAAGTTTTGTAAAGACTTGATATCCCCCTTAGTCACATCAAAAATGTAGAGTATAGAGGGATAGATTGTTTTAAAGGCCACGGAGAGATGACCGATGTCAAATTCAGGCGTAAACAGTTGATTGTTCAAGCCTGATCCTAAAAAATCTTAGGATGATCTTACTGTAAATAGCAGACCACAATGCAGCTGTTGGTGTTTGTAGGAATCTGTCATCAAGCCTACAAGACAGAAGGTTGGGGTGAGGGGATTGCTTCATGTGTGCATTTGTTCTCTGCTGTCATTATAGTCTTTTCTTGTCAGACTTCAAAATGTAGATTCAATATGATATATCAGGAGAACAGGAGAAGTATTGCCAAAAACTGTCACAGCGCTAATACACCCCTTGCATGTGACGTCACAATCCCTAAGCAGCGCCCTCACTGAGGTCAGTGAAGACCTATCGTTGGCTGAGAGTTGTGCACGGCGTGTTCACGCGTGCATTTATCTGTTGTTTTCAAGGACCACCCTGCCAAAAGAGAGAAGAACATTTATGAACAAGGGGAAATGAATTGTGATAAAGGGTTGGGGTGGGCTTGGGGGTACTGTTAAGGCGGTGTTGGGGTGGGCTTGGGGGCACGGTTTGGGCAGTGTTGGGCATTGGTGGGGGAGGAGCCTGATTTCGATTTTGATATTTAAATAATAATAATAGTTGAGTTTCATTGCACTTGCATGTGACAATAGTAAGTGCATATAGTACATGTTAAACATTTTCTTGGTAAAAACAGATACTGAAAAGTATTAAATTTCGACCTGCATGTTTAAACTTCTACCAAGTATGGTAGCCGGCATTAGAGGCACCAAGTCAAAGAGATACTGGTCTCTCATTCTTCTTTGGTCATGTGACATGTCTAACTGTATGCACTTTAGTGTGATCAGGTAAAAACAGATTTGTAAATTTTTTTTTTCAATCACGTCAAAATACTTGCATTTTGACACACACGTACATGTACTAACATCCTACAAGTGCCATACAAGCACTTGGAAGTTTGGCTCCCAAAAGTGACCGCTTTGACGAGTGATATCAATAGGGTGTACACCATGGTAGCAAGGTTGGGCTTCTTATAATCATAACTTAGCTCTACAAAGACTGCATGTTGTAGGCTGTTATTAGTAACCACTATTTTTTATTTTCACCAACCAACTCGAGCATGCCCCAAGAGATCCCCTACCAGTTCAACAATTACGCTGGTCCCCAAAGGAGGCCCACAACTATCCTTACAACAACAATGTTAAATCCAAACTTCACCTGTACATGTAACCTGGGATAAATCTAAAATATTTCTCAGGCCACGCAGGGCCACCTACTGTCCAGTTATGAGACACGAAACCTAGACCAATTTGGCCTCCCTCCAGCCAGCCCAGTATTGTAACGGTCCCTCTTGGGGACACACTGTTCCAAATCATACTCTGCCCAATACTTATTGGACTTGACTGGTGCACTTGTCCAGGTACTTCACAAGGAGCTCAAAAACCACAGGAAAAGTTGATGGAAAGGGCAGAACTTTGTTCCTTGCAGAATCTGGTTAAGGGGTCAAATGACATTTGAAGTGCATCAAATATTCTGTGTAGTTGCAAGGAGTTTATGTGGTAGGCAGATGACTTGTAGTCATGTAGCATAGAAAATTAATAGCACCAAGGGAAAGGGACAGTAAACTATAAAAACTTCTTTTTGGAATAGGCTTGATACGATTAACAGTATTTTAATCTAATTTTTCAATTTGTTGGCCCATAAAAAATCTGTTAGATCGTAACAAAAAGTCCATCTACATGTAAGCCTTCACCATATGAATACCAACACCCAATAAGATTTTGCTTTTTTTTGTCAAGGTTTAATTAAGATGCCCGTTGGAAGCCATTTTCCTCTGGCATGGGGATTCAAAATCAGCTGATGATGCCCTTGAGGCCGAGCCAGATTCCAACTTAAGTTCCTGCTCTGGCTTAAGCCCTTTTCACACGACAAAGTCAAACTAGGGTCCTTGGACTCCGGTGCCAGCTGTCTTGACCAAAGACGTTGGTCAAACTCAAACAGGACCTTTCACACGGCGCAGAAACCAACGTCCCGTGTCTCAGAACCTTCGTCTTTTGTGGTGCTAAAGGTCAACATTGTTTATTGTCCGTTTCACTGATATCCGCACAGCTAGCATAACATCGCTAATGCATGTGTAGGTTACCATTCATTTTCCCGCGCTGTCGTGAATCAGCCCCTAAAAAAGATTTTGTTTTGGGACGAAGAATAAATGTGTAGTTGTGATCTACGCTCGAAACATTCATTCCGACCACCAAATTCCAAGGACAGAATAGGTAACAATCGATAATAAACTGGGGAGTGCATATTCTTACCGTTGAATGTTGTCATAATTCTGTCACGCATTCCTATTTTATTGCCCACTGAAGTTTTCTATAAATCCGTGCTGTTCTCGATCATGAAACTTACCGATCGAATGCTACGTATTCCTAACTATGGGGTTCTTTCCGCTATCGTCTCGAACCACATAGTTCTACAGGAGTAGCCCTAAATTTAAAGTGCTGGAATTTGATTCAAAAACATCTAACGTTTTTAGGGAAAATCAAGTGATTTTCAAGAGTGAACTTTTCAAAACATCTCTCAACGATCTCATCTTGAAAACTTGAAGGAGTCGTGCACACACGTTCTCATAAACACGTTTAAAGGTTTCTTTTCAACGTTATCGTATAACGGGGTCGAGCATGTTGATTTACTTGCATCATGCGTTTCTTCTTGCGCGCATGCGTGGTACATGTAGCTCCAGCTACACCAGGGTCCTTCGTTACGCAAGCGGTGTTCATTCACACAGCACGCATGGACGATCGTGGTATAATTTACACAATGTTGTGTTTTTAAGACGCTGGTCTCGACCATGGTCTTAAAAGGACTAGGGACCCGTGCTTATTTAAGCAGAGGTACATTTCACACGATGTGAATTAAACAACGTTGTGTTCTTAGGACTAAGGACCCCCTGCTTATTTTCCTCGTGTGAAAAGGGCTTTAGACTCAGGCAGCCATTTTGAACCCTGATGCCAACGCATGGGCAAACACAGAGTGCCAGACTAGACTGCGCATTGGGTTGTGCTGATTTGGACCGAAAATGGCATCCAGTAACCATGTGACCTAAGAAAACTGGTTCCTCTATGTCGCAACTCTCTCCTAACACAGCTGTGGCTGTCGCCATAGCACTGAATTTCTATGTTGGCGAAGTAAGCTAAAAATCTACAGTAACTAGAGGTAGAGGGAAAACGTTCATACTCAGGAGCACTTAACTGTGGAATTTTTGTGTGTTAACTTAACCACAATTCTTTTGCTAATGTAAATACCATGGACCCCATCACAGCATGCAACAATTGTATAAGGGTGAGCACAGATGCATAAACCTTTAACACCAATTAATCATGGCCACTCCCTCTACTGGCATGTAATGGCTGAGTGGATAAGAACACTGGACTAAAGCTCTGGTGTTTCTGATCAGCAGAATGTGGGTTTGAGTCTTGGTCGTGACACTTAACCATTATTGCTGCGTCTTTCTGATGGGATGTAAAGCTGAAGGTCCTGTGTGTTGTGTAATGCACGTAAAAGAACCCAGTGCACTTATCGTAAAGAGAACGGGTTTGCCCCGGTATCCTTGTAAACCATTACATGGTGCTATGTAAAGGAATAGGTCTCTTACTTCAAAACGTAGCTCAATAACCTTGCAGGAAAAATACTGAGCGCTTTGATATTCCCTTTGGGTGTGATAAAGCGCCAAATAAGAACTCAGTATTATTATTATTATTACAGATCCAATGCTCAAAGCTATGTAGACATACAACTACAGTGGAGCCTAATTACCCCCATCCTTTCCAAGGAAACCAGTCTAGAATATTGTACGCAGACAATTAACCACCGGTAATTAAGACATTAACTCAATTAACAGGTCCTAGGGTGCTTCAGTGGAGAGGTAAATAAAAAAGCTTGAATTGTTTTCGAGAAGGAGGACATTGAAGATTTCAATCTTATGGTGTTTTGTTTTTTGAATATCTGAAATTCTTTGTATTTTTATTTTGAAGTTTTAACATTGACAGTGTAACACATACATACAAGTACATTATCCTTAAAGGTACTGTACACGTTTGGTAATTACTTAAAATATATATTAGCATAAAAACTGACTTGGTAACGAGCAACAGAGAGCTGTTGATAGTATAGAACATTGTGAGAAACGACTCCCTCTGAAGTAACGTAGTTTTTGAGAAAGAGGTAATTTCTCACTAAAATAATAAAAACTTTTTGCAAGAAGTTTTTATTCCTATCTGAAAGCAGACAAATTTGTACAACAAGGGTGTACTGTTTTTTTCCCATCATTTTCTTGCAACTTCGATGACCAATTGAGACCAAATTTTCACAGGCTTGTTATTTTATGCATATGTTGGGATACACCAAATGAGAACACTGGTCTTTGACAATTACCAAACGTGTACGATGCCTTTAAAGAAGACATTAAGGATTTTGTAAGGGTGGGCGGGGCAGTGGAAGGGTTGGAAGGGCGGGATTAGAAAACATTAAAAGGTTGATTAGCCAACCGGTATGTTGGTTTTATGTATCAATAGGATTCATTTCAAGAGTCCAAAGAGGTGAAAGAATCGGCAAAGTACAACTACCGAAAAAACAAAACAAAAAATAAGAATCTCTGAAATCGGATCACCCTTTCAAGGAACTTTCCTGCCAAGTATTCCATAGATATTCCAAGGTAAGCGGCAAAATGAAAAGCAAACACTATCAAGTTGATTGGAGTTATGGCATATTTAATTCCTCTGGTTACACCACTTGGCTGGAAGGTGTTTGGACAAGTTGGGGTATGGTGGAAGAAGTATTCCCAGGCTGAGGGGGTTTTGACCCTGGGTCTTGTATTAGGACAAGGAACCACTTTATACTTTATCTCAAGGAACTTCTCTCACCTTATAGTCTCCACTACTTCGATCTACAAACAAACTTCTTCTAACTGTCCCCAAAACAACCACATCCTATGGCGATCGTGCCTTTTCGGTATCCACTCCCAAATTCTGGAACTCTTTACCATTAAATATCCGAGCTACAGAATCCCTGGAAATTTTCAAAAGCATGCTTGAGACACACTTGTTGGGCATTGCTTATGACTGACTCAATATATTATTTTTATCCAGTTGTTTTTTGTTTTTGTGCAAATCTCTCTTTAATCTGCTCTTAATTACATCCCCTTTGGTTCTTGAGGCTTTTTCCATTTCTCAGGGATTGCCCCCATTAGCGATGGTTTTAGCTTAATCCTGTAGTGTCGCCATAGCACTTTCCTCAGAGCAACATTTTAAACTGTTTAAGCCTGTAAATTAGTATCTTTTAACTGCATCGTTCTTGTTACCAAATAATGGCCATAATTATAAAGTTGTAGCATACGTTCATGTACAATGTAGGCATACTACTGCAACCTTTGTTTAGGTCTTTCTAGAGCAGCGTTCTCCCTTAACAGTGGTCCGCTGGCCAAATGCCAGTTAAAACACTTGAGGACCAGTCAAACTTCACTCCAAGTGGTCCTGCTGGCTAGTTCAGTGTTGAAAAGCATCCCTATTTCATTTGATTAGTAGAATGGTGAACAAGCTAACTGATCGAGTTAGCTAGTCACTGAAAAAGTTAAGGGCAAACCCTGTAGAGAGTCATATGCAATTTCATTCAATGGTGCAACTCATGCATCAGGAAAAACGAACATGTGAAGCATTTAGAAGCATTGTATGACATGGAACAAATTTAGTAAATTACTTCATTATATATGATCCTGAAGTGCCTTCGAAGTCCTAAGCACCTAGGCCGTGTCAAAATTGGCAGCTACGGCTACGGCTACAGCTGGCTCCCCGCGTCATCGTGCGTTGAAGTATAGGAAGTCCTTAGCAACACTCTTAGCAACAGCCGTAGCTGCAGCGGGAGCCGCCAATTCGGATACGGCCCAGCAGTGAACTTGTGAAGTAGAATAATGGGAAACTGGTGAATGAGCCTAATGTATAAAAGAAGAAGTCAACAACCAAAGGTTTTCCTAGCTGGGGTATATGGTTATCTTTATTGGGGTAGAATGGGGTTAAAGATGAGGCACAATTAGAGAGATACCCCCAAAAGGGTAGTAGAGAGATACCCCCAAAAGGGTAGAGCATTACCTCCCAATGGGGGTAGTTTGGGTTAAAACTACCCCATGACTGAGCTACATTAAATTGGTCTGGTGCAGAAGTATTCTCACTCAAAGGTTTTCTTATTTCGGAACATTTATGTCCTGGATAAGAAGAGTTCCAATCAGGGTCAGTGTATATCCCCATAGAGGTAAATATACCGCCATAGAGGTAAATATAAGTTTATAGAGGTAAATATACCCCATAGAGGTATAATTTGATTAACACTGACCCTAGTCCATTGCATATTGATCTTATAGTAATTCAATCATTCATTCCATTTCTACCAGTTCGTTAACTGCAGGGTTGATATTGACCCTTAACCATAATTCCAATCATAAATCAATCCCCTCTCCATTCAGTCGGGTCCCCCTGGTGTAACTCACACTAACCATTACACAAGGCTAACAAATCTAATTTATGCAATGATAATTCGATAATGTAATTGATCTAGTCCCTAGACTACCCTTACCATAGCACACAGTATCATATGTGCAATCTATACAATAATAGTATTTCAATTTTCACCCGGGTTCTCACCTTGCACATGTTCGATACCATCTATGTTCCTGTCATATTTTGGAATATTGTTCCTACATTTGAGTAAAAAATGTTGAAGACCAAGAAATACTTAAAATACTGAATTGTGCACAATAACAAATTGGAAAGTATTCTCATCAAATGACAATCTTTTTGTGACCTCGTTTTATGGTGTCATTCTGGAGACCAAAATAATTGCAAGCTTTGTTTCATGTGTCCAATTTCAAACTGCTTTAAGCAGGAAATATTGCTTAACAATTTTCTGCTGAGCAAAAAGGAGCAGGATACCAGTCATTCATAAGACAAGGTATTCTGGCTGGTAACCTTATTCTGGTATTAAAGGATAAGCATTAAGCAGCTCTTAAAGGCAAGTATACCTCTTGGTTTTTGGACTTGTTCGATTGTTATAATCCTAAAGGCTACAATAAAACAGATGGGTGGTAGCGTTTTTGAGATATCGCCGAGAAAATCTGGAGCGGTTATGTCCACGCAGGAGAATAATCCGTAATTGGAATACACAATCTGAGAAACATTTCACGCATGAAACGTTTCTCAGATTGAAATTGTTTTGAATCCCTTTCTCTAAAACCACATTCCTTTGAAGGGAATCGTTTCTCAAAATGTTATCACATTATCAACAGCTGGACAGTGCTTCTTACCAAGAAAGTTTTTATGCTCATTCATTTTTGGAGTAATTACCAAAGGTATACTTTGCCTTTATTAAGAGCTTGGGAGAAATGCTGCTTTCACCCATTGGATTTGCTTTCAATACCAACATGCCAGTGGGTCAGTTAAGGCGATTGTCAAGGGGTTGTTACTTTACTTCGTCCCCCTCAACACCATCCATCATCCAGACAAATTTAGCATCTACAGAGAGCCGTAATCAATCATACACTGTCATCAAAATGCCTAAAGGAGGGTACCAACTTCAGTAACTTAATCTTCTGTGCCCCTCCAATCCTTCCATACATTCTGATCTCATGGGATAATCCCCTATAAATGGTTTTCACACCCAGTTGGATCAGAGTTTGTTGAGAGGTCATCAGTTGGGCTGTAGACAAGTCAGGGATCTCTTGGGGGTGACCAAAGCTAAACCATCTCATTGACAAGAATGTTCAGTCACAAACAATTCTGTTGAATGTCAAGTTATTTTGGAACTTAAGACACCATAAAAACTGAAACCTAATCTGTCGTTTTTCTAATTAACTTCAAAATTATGGAGATATTTTGACCCATGAGAACCACACACCAACATTTCTAGTCTTGCATACAACCATTTTGAAATTCCTTGGGGTTTTTTTTGTGTTGGAGTATTTATTTTTGAGAAAACTAGACAGTGCGTTTGTTTGAGTGTAAGGTGTATACATTTTGTATCATCAAGGATAAAATATGTGATTTTTGAAGGCAATTATATTTAAAGGTAGGGTCATAGACTGGTAAATACTCAACAAATTATAGGCCATAAAAACTTACTTGGTGAGAAGTGCTGCAGCTGTTGATAGTATAAACATTTTTGAGAAAGCATTCCCTTTGAAGTAATATGATTTGGAAAAATGTTCACCCAAAAAACATTTGAATCTGAGAATGAATCGTTTCTCAGATTTCCGAGGATTGGTTTCCGTTCGTGAATGCTGCAGCCAGAGATGCGGTTGGTACCCGCTGTCGCCTCATTAAACGTGGATGGATTCAACATTCTTGTTAAAATATCATTTTTTTTACTGTTTCTCAGCAAGTAGACACTGTATTCAGCTGAAACTTTCACATGTGACTTTTATTGTGTCTTTCTTTATAATTAGGCCTATAAATCAGCATTACGTTGACAAAAACCAATCTATCACCCTACCTTTAAGAGAGGAAGCTTAAATTAATGAGGCACAATGGCTGCTTCTCTCACCTAATTATCCTTCATTCGTTCCTAGTTCCTAGTTCCTTTTTCATCAATTGGTTATTATCTAAAAAACAAAATGACTATTTCAATCTGAAAGCTCACTGATTAAAGGTATCGTTCACGTTTGGTAATGACTCAAAAACAAATATTAGCATACAAACTTACTTGGTAACAAGCAACGGAGAGCTGTTGATAAGTATAAAACATTGTAGGAAACGACTCCCTCTGAAGTAACGTATAGTTTTTGAGAAAGAGGTAATTTCTCACTAAAATAATAAAAACTTCTTGCAAGAAGTTTTTATTCCTATCTGAAAGCACACAATTGTACAACAAGGGTGTTTTTTCTTTCATCATTTTCTTGCAACTTCGATGACCAATTGAGCCCAAATTTTCACAGGCTTGTTATTTTATGCATATGTTGGGATACACCAAGTGAGAACACTGGTCTTTGACAATTTCCAAACGTGTTCAGTGCCTTTAAAAAGGTAATGTTCCAATTTTCCATAGAAATATGTCCATCTGAAACACTGTAATAGTTGAGGAAATAGCATTTGAAGAACCTGCACATCACAGTTTCTTATTTCAACTGCAGCAATCGAAATAAGCCCAATAAACCCCTCGCATATGACGTCACAAGACCCAAACAGCGCCCTCACTGAGGATAATGAAGACCTATTATTGGCTGAGAGTTGTGCATGGCGCGTGCACGTTTCCATTGTTTTACCTCCGCAATTATGGCGAATGCTAGGGGTCTAGTTGAACATGCGTGAAGCCCCTTACAAAACACAAACATGTTCCCCCCTAAAAAATGGACCTTCCAATTGATATAATGTTGACATGTTAGCTGACGGTATTGAAAACTAAAGGAGGGGAATGAATTTACTCTTCAAAAAACCCAATGATGAACTTTCCCTTTAAAAGCATAGTGTTAGCCCATTGTCCTTTCTGTATGGTTAGCCAGAGGGGTGTCTGGGGTACCGCGTTTTAAAATTGGACACCCTGTTTTATCCGTCATTTACATGTAAATGTATTGTAAGTGAACAATTTGGACACCCAGTTTTTTAAATTTCCAGCAAATTTGGACACCCTTTTACCAAATCCTGGCACCTTTAAAAATACTGTTTACTCCATCAAGGAGATGATGATGAATGAAATATGCTTTCACATCAATGTTGCACTTTCCCTCAAATATATTTCCTTGCAAAGAAATTATAGAAATGCTATAAATAATGATTGTTATGTTTTCTTTCTTCTCCCCCCCCCCCTCCCCAGGGAGAACGGCTGAGAATAGAGGCAAACAGATGCTGCCCTGAATGTGCACCCAGCATAGGCTCCTGTGAATACCAAGGAGAAATAGTAGGGGTAAGTGGATTGGCTGATTGCAAAATGTACAGGTTGTCTCATTGGTTAATATGGGGTTTTTTTCATGGTACGGAGATGTTCATTGGCTTATTACAAAATGTACCGGTTGCATCATTGCAGAGCTGCCGAATCTCCCTGATTCTGCCGAAAGTTCCCTGAGAATAAACCAATCTTTCCATGTTCTGATGAACAAATTTGAAAATCTCCCTGATTGTGGATACTTTTTCCCTAGTGTGTTGAATGTATAATTCAAAATATCTCCCTGATTGCTGTACAAAATCTCCCTGATTCCCGCATCACTCCTGTATTAGAGGATCTCCACTGGCTGCCAATATCACACAGAATTCAGTACAAACTTGGCCTATTCGTTTAAAAAGTCCTTCACAACAATGCTCCAGAATACCTCATCACCCTCATCCATCCATACACCTCGGCATACACCGGACTGTGTTCGAATGAGCTCATGATGCTTCATCAGCCAAGGACTTCTACTCTTTGGGGCGACAGGTCATTTTCTGCAGCATCAGCCCGAGTGTGGAACCAAACTTCCCCTGACTGTCAAACCATCTCCATCCATCACAACATCCAAAAAAAACTTAAAATCTC
This sequence comes from Plazaster borealis, assembly GCA_021014325.1. Classification (NCBI taxonomy): domain Eukaryota; kingdom Metazoa; phylum Echinodermata; class Asteroidea; order Forcipulatida; family Labidiasteridae; genus Plazaster; species Plazaster borealis. The sequence goes on along the minus strand of CM037468.1, from coordinate 13,071,088 downwards.
ACCTGTTCAAACAAGCATACTCACACAATCCACAGTCCTAATTTATTTTTCCTCTTCCTCAAGCGCCATGAGCGCCTTTTTTAGGCAGATACCGGCGCTATACTAAGTATTATTATTATTATTGATTGCAAGATGGAAATGTTGGCAGCTATGTCATTGGTTTATATGTTTTCGAAGGTTACAACATTTGTGGTCCAGAGATGTTGATTGGCTTATTACAAATGTGCAGGTTGCCTCATCGGACATTATGCTTTTGAAGGTTACAACATTTGTAGTACGGCGATGTTTATTGGCTGATTGTAAAACTTGTTTTCTGATTGGTCCATGCATTTTGACTGAAGCTTGGTTGCTTTCCACTAGCAGCTGGATTGATTGCTTGTAAATTGTTAGATTTGTCTAATTACTTATGTATTAAAATGAACAAAAAGTACCTAGCAAGTAGATATACACATGGTGTTACTGCAAACCAAATATGTATTGATACCTTACCATGCAATGCCTCAAATCCTATATAGTTATGTGTTGTAAGTAATAACATAAAAGCAGTTCTTTGGGAACATATTTGTTAAATGTATCTCATTGTCTTGATTTTAAAATGGTCATCTTAGTTGCTTTCTTTATTGAACAAATCCAGTGGAATGTGTGTGAAATCTGTCTTTAAAATATATTTTAAAAAACAAGAAGGGGGCAGGGGGGGAGGTCGGGTCAGAAGTTCACATAATAATCGGATTTTGATTGGTTGCTAACTGGAACTCTACAATGAGTCCAAACAGAAGTGGAGTGACAAACAGAAGTGGTTCAACTTGTGGGTTTCATCACCGCTTCCTTGCACTGCACCCTGGAGGAAATCTCACATTACAGTGCATCATGTAATCCAAGCAGATGTTTTATTAAAAATTAATATGTTTTGGGTAGCAATAACTCGTGGGTAATGTACACAGCATTGTCCCCAAGTGGCCTGCCACTGTACTCTGCCAACGCTCAATTGTACATTTCCCCTCAAATCTAAGAAAACATGGGCGCAAATTTGCAGCTGCACTGGCTGCATTTAAAGAATCCCTGGTGGATGAAGGAGGTCATGGGGGTAGAGGGGAACCGGGAAAACTGGCAGATGGACCCCTCGGCTAAAAGCTGTCAGTGTCACTAAAGATCTGGAGAGATAGATGTGCTTTTCAATTCGGGGAAGTGTTCAGTTTCTTCTTTGTAGTTTGCAAGGGAATATTATTAACTTAATTTGTGAAAGAAATACCGTGTTTAGAAAAAGGGAGGGCTTAGATGTTTATTTTTAGATGATAGCTTAATCGCTTGAATTTGTGACACCCTCTCGAAGGCCTTCGTGAAAGGCTCTGCTAGGGTCAAAACGTCACGCCATTAACTACTTTTTGCATTTGTAAGGTCCTTTTGGTTGGTAAGCAGTTTGCAACAGCTAATTCTATTTTCTCTGTTGAAAAGACATTAAACACAGTGAGATATTACGATTTAATTGACAAACACAAGACTACTGGGCTTGTCCAGTAATGAGTTTACTGGGCCGACACTAAATTCACTGGCCATGGGCAGATGGTCTAGTGTAAAGTTCGAACCTTGACCTTTTACAATTGTACAATTGAAGTTTCACAGGTTAGTTGTGTAAAATGCTTCTTGAAAATTTGACAACTTGAATGAATACCCATCCTGCACTAATTTTCATGTAGGTACAATTGATCCTCCATTAGAGTGACATTAAACACCCTCTGGTTCATAGACCGAGAATAAGTCCACATGGTTAATCCTCAAGGGATGATCCTGCAGACTAAATAGAGCTCCAAGGATTTGTTGAACCAAGATGTAGCTAGGGCTTTGTGAGAGAGAATCAATAAATGTCTGGTATGTTGATCAATGTTAAACATCGGTGTCAGCAGTGGGATTACATCAGGCTGCAGTCAAGACACACACTGGTACAATAAAAGATCACCTGTTGGATCTGGGTTGAATCGATCAGGACCTAGGAGACAGAGACACATTGTGATAGATGTGTATGAATTATTAAAGAGATTAAGCTCGCTGGTCATTTTGAGGTTCAGGCATTCTTTAGGAATTAGTTGTGAAATGGGAATTGCAAGCTTACACTGTATAGTAGGGTCAAATGTCTGTTCAGCTCATTATTTGTTAAAAGATTTATTTGAATCAACTATTCACCACAATGACTCATAATTTACATGAGAGATTTGAAATGGTGCCAAACATGCAAGATGATTATTTGGGATTCAGCCAGGGTTGTAACTTCAAAGAATGTGCGAAATATCTGGTACATTGGTGTTTTCAGGAAAACCGGTCCCCAAAAAATACGTTGTTGGTCATTTTGTTAGAACAAATTCTGGACAGGTTAGCTGCATGGTGCCTTAACGGAGAATCCAATGTAATAAACAGAAACCAATTGCATAGAGCCGCTTAAGCACAAAAAGTAGCTAAGCACAACAAAATCTTTCCTTACAGAATAAGGAAACCAGCCAATTACCATTCCACATGTACAATTTGTGACTGGTATCCTGCTCATTTATGCTAAGCAGAAAATTGTTGAGCAATATTTGCTGCTTAAGCAGCTCTATGAAATTGGGCCCAGGTGTTATACTTTTTAAGCAGTGGGCTTATTTTAAGTGAATACGTCAAGTGCTGCACAAACATTTGAATGAAAGTATAAGAAAGAGCAAGATTGAATTCTAAAATAGTCTACAAATGTAGATTATTGGTTGCAAATTGGGTGTATGGATAAATGCGTAGGGTTCTTCACTGCATGAGTAATAGGATGTCTGATAATGGGGGGTTTCCTATCAACTTTCAGCTAGGCCAAATTAATGTGTCTTCGATAAGTGATTTCTTGTCTAATTGTCCCTATAAAGTCGGCTTCATGCAATGTTAAGTAAGCGTTACAGGTGTTGTACTGTTCGCTTCTAAAGCTTGTGTACATGAACGTGTACATGATGTAGGCCTGGTTTTTCTTTCTTGTAAGGGCAGAGACATTTTTCTTTTTCGTGGAGGGCACCTCTATGAGGTGACTGCTCTATGTTCCGACACCCCCATGTTCTGATTAACCCCTTGTGATCTACACGCTAGGGTCGGGGTTAGGGTTAATGTTAGGATTAGGATTAGGATTAGGAAAATACATTAGGGGTGTCGGAACATAGGGGTGTTGGAACAGAGGGGTTTCAGAACATAGGGGTGTCAGAACGTAGCTCCGCATACCTTGCAGGAAAACATTACTGTGCGCTTTGAGATGCCCGTTGGGTGTGATAAAGCGCTATATAAGAACTGCGTACTATTATTTGTTATTTGTATAGGGGTGTGGGCACATAGGGGTTTAACAGATTTCGTGGGGAAATGCATTTGGTTTTTACATTGGGCACAGAATGCAATGTTATGTATGTCTCTTGTGACTGGTAAACTGTTGCATTTTTCTGGGCAGCTAAATTTGGTTAACAAAGTCAAAACATGCTTGAGTAGTAAAATTTCATGTTATACAATTTACACCATTTCTTTGATTATAAAACAAGTTTAAGGATTGTAAATGCTGAATCATCAGCGAAAGTGTTAATCTTTGACAAGACAACTGTTTTGCATCTTTGGGGGTGGGGTGGGGGGTTGGACTACAGTGCAGTACAGTATACAGCTTGATGAACTTGATTGTTTGAAATGATTCATACATGAGTTGTCAGAAGTAATAAAGATGACAATAAGTATCACTGCATTTGTCATTAATGCCATTGTACCCTAGTGAGTCCGTTCCCTGCCTTTCCCTGGATCTTCGATTATGCAATGTTCGTCACAGATGATGCATGTAGTGCTTAAGATATTAAAGGAGATTGGGAGAATGTCTAGACTAGCGTCCACAACTTGAGACCTTGTGCATACAGAGGCTATGTATTCCTAAAATGTTTGCCGATTATCTGTGGAAACCAAATCAGTTATCACTTGTGGATGTAAAGTCTATAAATCACTCTTAAGGATTGGTAGAGCTGACGAAGATAGTCGCAGAAAGTGTTCGTTTTCTACACTGCACATTGGGTTTCCTGCATTTGGACCACAAATGGCGTCCAGCAACCACATGACCAAATAAAACTGGTCTCTCCATTTCGCAACTTTCTCTATACACAGCTCTGGTGAGCTGTCAACTTTCGATTAGAAGCCATTTTTCGGTCCAAAAAATGCAAGTGCACACACAGGGTGCCAGACTAGACTGCACATTGGGTTGTGCTGCATTTGGACTTAAATGGCATCCAGCAACCACGTGACCAAAGAAAACTGGTCCCTCCATGTCGCAACTCTCTCTATACACAGCTCTGGTGAGCTGACAACTTTCGATTAGAAGCACTTTTCGGTCCTAAAAAATGCATGTGCACACACAGGGTGCCAGACTACACACTACATTGGGTTGTGCTGCATTTGGACTGAAAATGGCATCCAGCAATCGCGTGACCAAAGAAAACTGGGGCCTTTCTCAAACCTCGGCTTGGGCTCCGTCATACATTTTTGGAGCAGCGTGTATTTTGCACACGGTGGTTCGAACATCAGACGGAGCCTGAGCCAGAGCCGGAGCCCAAGCCGAGGTTTGAGAAAGACCCCAGCTGTCGATTTCACCAAACTCTTCCTAACTTAGGATTAATCCTAGGCAATGCTAAGAGATAGGACTAGTCTTAAGTTAGGACCAGTACTTAAGACTAGTCCTATCTCTTAGCATTGCCTAGGATTAATCCTAAGTTAGGAAGAGTTTGGTGAAATTGACGGCTGGACCCTCCATGTTGCAACTCTCTCAATACACAGCCCTGGGGATTACTGAGCAGTGTACAAACACAGTTAAATGATCACCCGCGCACCAGACATGAGTTGGATGAAGTTGTTTTCATTGTGATAGCACGGACTTTTCCCGATTGTTAGTTTTCAGAGCCCGGCTGACTATTTTTCCCCAACAAACTATTTGGAGAGAAAACATCTTGTGTGCTTGTGATGTTTTGCCCAATTGTTATGACCCTTTTTCATGAGTATGAGCACCCAAATAACACAAATGTTTATCCAAGTTGCGTACCCGGGGACAAAAGACAGTCACAGTAGTGCAATTTCACAGTCGTGTCTGTTTCTGTCAAGTACAAGCGCACAAAAGAAAAAAATAAATAGTAGAAGTCACTTTGGTTTTTCACTGAAGGCTGGCAGCTTAGGTGCATAAAAAGAAATGATGAATGTTTGGTTTTGGATGGTTGTTCAAGTATGGCGAGGTGTCACACTTTGGGGACTGTTGCCTTTCAATGTGAATGAATGGAGGGAGGTGTATGTGTGGATTGCAAATCATTAAACATGAATTTTGATGTGTTTGGGTCAGTTTGACTCTACATGTACATGTATGTCATTAACAGGCACATTGTTAGGTAACTACGTGTTGGGTAACTACTGTAGGCATACTGTTACTGTTAGCCAGAGGGGTGTCTTGGTGTCTTTTGGACACCCTGTTTTAAATTTGGACACCCTGTTTTATCTGTCATTTACATGTAAATGTATTGTAAGTGAACAATTTGGACACCCAGTTTTTAAATTTCCAGCAAATTTGGACACCCTTTGACCAAATCCTGGCTAAAACCTTGACTGTAGGCAAGGCAAAAATGGTTGGCAGCAATGGTAAAATTAGTACATGTACATTTTGCTTTGTCTCTGTTAACAGTTGATGTAAGGACCAATAGGATAAGAGTTAATAAGGGTAAATATAAATCAATTTTGGAACAAAGATATTGACAAAATAGGGAGACCGCCAACATAGGGCCAGTTAGCTGAGTTGGTAGAGCACCCGCACGTAAACCCAGAGGTCACAGGTTCAAATCCTGCTGTAGTCAATTTTGTCTTTGTTCACCACAAAATTAATAAAGATACCTCACTAATTTTTTCTCTTTTGGTTTTGTTTCTCTTTTCTTTTCTACAGCACAATTCACAGTGGAGCGTATCACCTTGTAGATCATGTTATTGTAATAATGGAATAATTCAATGTAGTAATCAAACATGTGGGATAACGCAATGCAGTCCAGAGGAGATCTTACAGCAGGAAGATGGGGAATGCTGTCCGACATGCATCAGACCGGGACGTAAGTCTTCTAATTTCATATCTTCATTGTCTGCAAACATGGGTACATGTACATGTATGTACATGTATGTATGTTCCAGGCATGTCATTTCTCAGAGTTTTCCTGATTTCGGGATTTTCTCCAAACCTCCTTCAGCCTTCAAATTTTCTTGAAAGAAGTAAAGCAATCACCAAAGGGAGAAAGAAATAGTTCACATTTTGTCCAAACCTGTAGTATGTATTTCTGGTGAATGCACAGAATCTGCAAACCTCCTGATTGATAATTTCTGAGAGGTTTCTGTTCTAGATTAAGCGGGAAATCCAGGCCTGCAAGCAATTTTTCAGGAACGTGCCGTACTGAGCTATCTAGCCCTATTTTGGCGGTCTCCCTATTTTGTCAATATCTTTGTTCGGGGGTACCAGACAGAAGCCATTCAATCTGTAACTGCCGTATAGCCAGGGATCACACCCAAGTTTACGATACAACCTGGGAAGCGGCAGCAGAGGGATCACCTTAAGGGGATGCAATTTTTTATTTCAAATATTAAGTAATAAACCACAAGGGAAACTGACTGGGTAAGCGCCTGCATATTAAATCTGGAGGTCGAAGGTTGAAGTAAATTTGTCTGTAATTAAACCTTCACTCGCAAAACTGTAAAAACAAATTTCTAACTATCATGTTTTTGTCTTCTTCTTTCTCAGGGCCATGTACATATAGGGGTCTACCGTATAGGGATGGGGAGGAGTGGGAACCAGTTAAATGCAGCAAATGCAAATGTGACGATGGGAGGACAAGGTGTTTTATGGCTGACTGCCCACCATTACTATGCGGTCAAGTGAGTATGAACACCAACTAACCCACAGTCCTCCAATGTCCATAGTTGGGACCGAGATCTATAGATCTGCCCAATTGAGAATTGAATACAAGATTTAATTGCTAAGAAAAAGTTTGTGACCATTCATATGTAGTTAACATCACATTGCATTTGGGCCGGTGATCTGTTTTTGCCACGTATGATTTTTCTTTGCTGAATAGTTTTGTGCACTTTAAAAAAGATTTTTATGCAAGTTCGCCCCAACCAAGACTAAAAGCCACTCTTGGTAAGGGGCTACAAGAAGAAAATATCTAAGATGAAAATAACTCAGGGGAGCCAAAGGGAGGGATTGATGCTCCTCTTAGAACATTCTAGATTGTAGGATAGAGGGAATCATGCACAAGGCAAGGAGTTCCAAAGAGATGCAGTACGTGGAATAAAACTGTTAGAATGGCTCAAAAACAACTCTATAAAATTGGGCACGATTTGTACCTGGTTTTAGTGGATTCAAAACATGGTGGAATGTACTACAAAGCCAAACCATTCCTTGGTGTTGGGGCAAAGCTTGTTAATCTTACCAGGGTCTGCAGGGTTTTGAAAGGAAGGTAGACATTTTTGTTCAGAGAACTTTCAGTTCATTCCTGAATTCTGATGATATTCAATTAAAACGGCATCCAATTTGAGCTTATGAATGGCGCAGAAATTCCTCTTTTGAATCTACAGACCCATTTGTTTTTCCTGTTTGATAACGTCATGATTCAAATTCCGTTCCGAAAGAGTATTAAGTAAAATTATATTTTACACCATTTTAACGTAAGGTTAGGTTAGAGACTTAGTAACTTTTTCTCTACACTTTAATGAGGATTCAATCTATTGGAAAGTGAGTGCATCACAAAACTGAATTTGACCTTGGAGCCTCTCTTTAAAGTACTAGTACATTTAAAATAGACTTGTTTCATGAAAGCTTCACCTCTATGGAGTGAGGGTCACATCCATACTGGACACTTCTTGTATAATGTTTTTCTTTTTCTGTCTCTCCTTCAGCATGAAGATGCGGTACTGCAAGAGGGCAGGTGCTGTCCAGAGTGTACTGGCAGGTCCTGTGAATTAGATGGATTAATTTATAAAGTAAGTCAGGGTGCCAAACCCTGTTGTGTGGTTCTTTGTTTCCTTTCTTCATACAAAGACCAGGTGTGTGATTTCTCAGGATTTGTACAAAATCTCCCTGAGCCTTTAAATTATTTTGAAAGAAGTGAAGCAGTCACCAAATGGAGACAGATAATAGTCCACATTGTGTCCAAACCTGTAGTTTTGTATTTCTGGTGATGCACAGAGTCTGTAAACCTCCTGAAATGTAACATCTGGGAGGTTCTGTGTCTAGAATAAGGGAGAAGCCAGGCCTACAAGTCATTCTCAGGAATTTCCACATTCATTAAATCTCATCCCTGAAAGATGTTGAATTTGCTCACATGTCTGTCTATCTTTAAGTTCTTTGTTTATTCAGGCAACAACAGTTAGCTAGCAACATTTCTTTGTTTGCACATCGTAAACACAACCTAATACTTTATAAAATGTATGTAAAAAGCGTATCATGATTGCCCTTGATTTTTTCAGGGTTTAAGGGTTTTTACAAAGGTTTGTTTTTAAAACTTTCTGATAGCTTCTTATTGCAATTTTCTTTTGACCACCAAAATGAATCGTTCGGTAATGATGTACATGTAAGGCCGTGTCCGAATTGGCGGCTACAGCTACGGCTACGGCTAGATTTCAGCGTCATCATGCGTTGAAGTATGGTACGTCCTTAGCAACACCCTTACCAACAGTCATAGCCGAAGCTGTAGCCACCAATTCAGATACGGCTTTATTTGTAAGTTTGGAAGATGTTTGTGGAGGAGGTAGAGTGGACCGGAGAGTGACAGTCTTGAACTGCTTTCATTGACTATTCGTTTTCTTGTTGACAGGATGGGTCTCAATGGCAAGCAGACTCTTGTACATATTGTAAATGTAACGCAGGAAGCATAGACTGCACTCAACAGCGCTGTGTAAGAGACTTCACCTGCCCACTTGTAAGTAGTTCAAACGGAACTCAAATAACACACACAAAACCAAACATATTGACAAAATAGGGAGACCGCCAACTTAGGGCTAGATAGTTCTGTTGGTAGAGCGCCGGTCGAGGTCGTTGGTTCAAATCTCGCTCTAGTCAATTTGTCTTTGTTCAACCCCAAATCATTTAAACTTTACCCAGTCGGTTACCTTGTGGTTTATTATTTGATATCTGAAATAAAAGTCGCATCCCCTTAAGGTGATCCTCTGGCTGCCACTTCCCAGGTTGTATCGTAAACTTGGGTGTGATCCCTGGCTACACGGCACCTAACGATTGTAAGGCTTTTGACAGGCACCCCTGAACAAAGTTGACAAAATAGGGAGACCACCAACTTAGGGCTAGATAGCTCAGTTGGTAGAGTGCTGGCTCTAGTAATTTGTCTTGTACAACCCGAAATCAAAAACCCATGTTCCCAAAGCAACCATGGGCACAGTTGAATCTTGACTCCAGCCCCACTTAAACCTCAACATCATCAGATGTCCAGCTTTCTCCTGAAGGCAAACAGAGTATACTAATCGAAACATCAAGACCACACCGGTTCTTCTCAGAGCAAACACTTCTCCCAAAAGAGTTCTATACATGGTTGTACGCGCAAGTTTACTACTATAGTTTTGTTATGATCCACACCATGCAAAGCTTCAAACATCACTGGCATACATGTTGTTCAGTCTCCCTATTTTATTGCTTTTTTTTTTGCCTTTTTTTTTCAGCGTCAAAGGAAGGTCTCCAAAGAAGGACAGTGCTGTCCTGAATGTGTCTCGTCAGATGGTAAGTAGCTTTTAAACTTCTTATCTACCATGATTGGTGTTTATGGAATTTTTTCTTCTTCATACGCTGTGCTGAACCAGCACAAAGGACTGTCCGGACAGTGGCCCATCCAGCATGGAGTAGAAACAACTGGAAATATCCACTGGGCCACACTGACCTGGGGCCAATTTCATGGCTCTGCTAACTGCGGAATTCTGCTCTTACGTCGCATGTAAAGCACATTGTTCTATGGGCTGTAAGCGCAGAATTCCGTGGTAAGCAGAGCCGAGAAATTGAGCCCAGAGTCCAGTTATTTTAACACTGAGCCAGTGAGTAACCACCCTACAACCAAATCTAAGTCCAGCAGTCTAGTGTTTTTCCCCAAATACATACTTTTTAAGGCAGTTTCCATTTTTTTGGTTGTAGTAATTACAAGTTGCATTTCTGCCCTTTCAAATGGTTTGTATCAATCTCTGTATTTTCACTCAGCTCCATGTGATGACTCTGGTAGCTTGAGGTACAGTGGGGATGTTTGGAACATCACAGCTTGTGAATTCTGTATATGTCAGCAAGGCAGGATAGAATGCACAACGGCAGAATGTGACAGACTACGCTGTGGAGAGGTGAGATTGTAAACCAACAACCATTCCAGAGTTTATTTAACTTGGCTTGAAGCCGTCCTCAGGTCGACCCTTGCGATGACACCGAAACACTTGGCGACTGACTTTTAACACTTTAGAGACCATAACGGCCAGAAACGGCTTGTACCAAAATGCCCATAGCGGCCGCAAACGGCTGCAAGATCTGACCTACTTCCACTCAACCAAAAAGGTCAATGTAAAGGTCATGACCTGAAGTGACATTCTCCAATGTTTCCCATGTTAACTTAGATTCTATGTTTCTGAAACAAAACCAAATTTCTGTTTTATATATATATTTTTTCCCAGACATTTTTACAAGAAAAAATTGCTTCAAAAAGTCAAGAGTAAAACCATGTCTGGGTGTATGGTGATGATTATACAGAAATGAATGGTCTCTAAAGGGTTAAGGATGATGTTGTGAACGTATCAGTCGCCGACTGTTTACGACCTTAGCTGATCGTGGGTGACATGAGCATAGTTTTGTCAGGGTGAAGCTCAATCTACGACATTCACACAGTTTCTCAGTAAGAGTGACCTGAGCGTCAATTTTCTGCTTGATGCCGACTGTTCCGTCGCAGTGCAAGCATATCGCAGGCCGACCTGAGGGCGGCTTAAGGGTATGCAAGATTGAAATTTTCACCACAATTTCAGTGTGAGGTTCAGTGCCCTTACACACACCAACACACCAAGTGGTACCCCACAGAGAATTTCTTCAGAAAAGGGAATGGAAGTACCCCATAACTGCCATATGTAAGGGTGTGTGAGTTTGAAAGATTTGTTGTTTGTTGAGAAGAGCAGTTCAAGATTGTATAAACCTCAGAATGCAAGGTTTCAATTCTTACTTAGTTCATTGTGGAACAATTTGCCAAATTTCGTCAACACTGTTCCGAATGAGAACATTTTCAAATCTATGCTAAAAACGTACCTCTTTAATGAATGAATTGCTAATTTCTTTTGTAAAGTGCTTCAGGACATTTGTTTGAGGCGCTACATGTATATCAGTATATTTTATCATTATTATTATTAATTGAAATGCACATATGGAAAGAATGAAATGATGTTTGGCGTGTCGTGGCCGAGCGGATAAGAACACCGAACTCAAGCTCTGGTGTTTCTGATCAGCAGAGTGTGGGTTCAAATCCCAGTCGTGACACTTGTGTCCTTAAGCAAGACACTTAACCACGTGCTTCGTCCTACGGATGGGACGTAAAGCCGTTGGTCCCGTGTGTTGTCTAATGCACGTAAAAGAACCCAGTGCACTTATTGTAAAGGGAAGGGGTTCGCCCCGGTGTTCCTGGTCTGATGGGCAGCATATATTGCGCCACAGCACCTTGTCGTATTGTGCTATAAATGAATAGGCCTCATACTTCAAACGTAGCTCCACATACCTTGCAGGACAAAATTTGTAGTCAGACAATGGTGCACTTAGAAACATCCGTATTAAGCGCCTTATAAATGTTGTGTATTATGTTTGGTTTCATTTAGGGAGATACTGTGCTTCATCGAGAAGGAAGATGCTGCCCTGAATGCGTTGCACCTCTGGGTTACTGCATCCACAAAAGGGTATCATACACTGTAAGTAACATTCAATATAGAGCAAGTCGTCGGCTCAGTGCTATAAGTTCATTAATTCAACTTCATACTCGTAATGATCAGAAGGTCATTAAGTGAAAAATGCATATAAATTTGAAAAGAATTAATCAAAAACAACAAATAAATGTTTTGCTTAGAAAATTATTGGGTTTTTTTTTACTTTGAAGACCACTCATGATCAATAAACTCCATTTACCAGGAGCTCCAAAATATGCAAAACCAATTTTATGAAATAGATACAAATTGCACTAATGACCTTATAGTCCTGAGCAGACGAATTCAGAGTTCTCCCCAAGATTTTTCAAAACTTTGGGATATTTTTTAACAAAACTTTTGAACTTTTGGCCTTGGCACACTGAATTGAAACAAGGTCCTCAGAAAGTTTGTTTTACTTTGTGTTATCTTTGGTTTTAAAAGCCCTACTGTGCAATTTGGGGCATTCTTTATGGATTTTTTTTGTGAATTTGATCTGAAACACACCATCCGGAAATGCTCTGTTATGAACATACTGTAATGTGTCACTAATTCTCGATTAACTCCACTTGGCAAACAAAGTTTGCTTCACAGAGTCATGAAATAGCACCCAGGTGTTAATTTTATGAAGTTGCCGAGCGGTGACCTGTACAGTGGCAAAGAGTAATAGCCAATGGGAGGCTGGTGGACCCAAGAGACCGGTATCTACCACAGTTTTTGTGACCACATCCTCCAAAACCAATGTTTATTTTCAATTAACTTTTGCGATATCATAGATTTTGTGGCGTGTCTGGCCCAAAGGTATTTAGTGTAATTTGAGAGAGGGGGGTGGGGGGCTGTCTTCCCTCTACTACTGAATATTTCTTCACCTTTTATGGTGGAGGTTGGGGGGGATAATGATCTTGGTGCCTCAGGCCCATTTGGTGAGTAGTTCAACCCTTGATGTTGGATGCCACGCCAACATATGGTATATTGAGTATCATAAACTATAATAGCCAACGGCAACTGTAAACAGCACCCATGGGGGGGGGGCAGAGTTGAATAAATACTTTGTTTTTAAAACCACATAAACCTTGTTCCTTGGATTCTAAAATGATATTGTGTCACATTTGTTCGCAGCTACTGATGAAACATGAACAGCTAAAATTGTTATTTCTTTATAAAATTTTTGCGGGAGTAAAATTCAAAATTTTGCAAAATAGAACTCTGTTTTCGATAGTAATTAACCAGTGGTGTACAAATGTAACATGTTATTATTTATTGTGATCTTTTCCACCAATCAGAACGGTGAAACATGGGAGCCTGATGACTGCCATACCTGTGTGTGTAACTCTGGAGAGACCCGCTGCTTCAAAGTAGATTGCCCTCCCTGCTCAGGGGATCGTATACCTGTGGAGGTGGAAGGGCAGTGCTGTCCAGACTGTGTCTTAGGTAAGGCAATATAAACTAGAACATCGTCAATTCAGTATCACTGGTGTCTTCATAGTACTGAATGTTGTTTTTCTCACACTTGGCAAATGCTTTAGGTCCAGCTGATGTAGGCACAGGTAGGTGTCTTACAAATTTGGAAATGATATATAAACAGTGTTTGCCCATAACACTAGCCCGGAATACATTGTCCAGTGAAAACTGCTATTCGCTCCTTGCACGGGCAGCCATTTGAGTGTAGAGCCTCGACTTGGGGACAGCAGTGAATAGAAGCATTATATAACTCTGTATTATCACAGTAATGTAATGACACTTTCATCCAAACAGATATGGGGTATATAACACCACTTCTCAACTTGTCCTGTGGGCTACTAAAAACTGCGCAACCTACTTGTTTAAAATGCTTATATTTCTTCCTTTCTAGATGTGAATAATACATTTGTGAAATGTGTTAATATATTTTTGAGTGTGTGAATGTAACTTCATTTGAGCCTAAAACTGGTTGTGATTGCTACCATAATACATCAGAAAGATACATTTAAGACAATATGTTTAAAATCTGAGCTACTAAAACTTCCTGGGGGCAAGTAAAATGCATACTTTACGAGCCCACTGGGCTATTTTAGAAAAAGCTGAAGCGCAAGGCCTGATAAAGATACTGTCTGGCTTGATACAGTATGAAGTATGAGGAGCATTTGATTGCAAGTGAATGCCAGTGGGAGGGGTGACTAAAAAAGCAAAGAATTTTACGTGAAGAATTAACACCTCATTTCCCTCTACTAGGAAAAAACAAAAAAAATTGAGAGAAGAAGAAAAAAAATCTCAGTCCTTTAGAAATTTTTGTGAAAATAGAATCTGTTTTTATGAAATATTAGCAGGGGAGAGGAGACAAGAAAAATAAATATTTGATTGCAATTCTGACCCTTAAAAGGAAGAACAAACAACAACTTTTCAGTCCTTTTGAGGAAGTAATTTCAAAGGTAATTGTAGTTTTATTGAGAGATTGTTTTTTGTTTTTGATAGTACAATGTCGGCCTGATTGCCTCGCTTGTGACGCCCAGGGCTGTACATCCTGTAGAAATCAGAGGCTAGTACAAGATGGTCAGTGTGTTGATTCCTGTGATATTGGATTCTACAAAGCATCAGAATCAATGTGTCAAGGTAAGGTATTGAGCGGTTTACCAGTTCAACAAAACAGGTACCCGATTCAGGGATGAGAACTTTCAGACTTTTATCTGAATTCAGACCTTTTTATGTCTGCTTGGTGTAAAAAGTACCTGTTGTTTTTGTCAGATATAAAGAAATTCTGCTCTTTGATCTACTTCTCCAGCACCGAGGATACTGTTCCCAAAAGCTCCTTGGAATCTATAACTCCAGGGGTTATCAGAAGGTGGAAATGGCATCATTTCAATATACCACCTAAAATTTGGATCCTAGTTTCAGACCCTTCAGAGTCAGCAATGGCTCTCACCCCTGTTGGTTGATATAGCTGCATATGTTATGTGAGAGATGACAGAGGTTCACAATACAGTGCGCCCTCAAACAATGACTAGAATAAGTATTGTCGTCTAGTTACTGAATCACAATTTATTGATGTGTGCAATTCATAATAATAGCTGTTAAACCAATGTTTGTTTGAGAGATATTGGCTGTTGCCGGCTTGGTGTCTATATCCCCTTGTGGGAGGTTTGCCGAGTTCCCTTGACGGGAAGATCATCCAAACAAACAAACAAATAAACCATTTATGCAGGAGAGGACATTCTTCAAAAATGCGGTTGATTAAATCACAACTGACCTGAATGTGAAAAAACATTCACTGATCTCAAAATAATACCATCTGATGCCATAAACCCAGCAGAGAAATACGATCTTACTACTTAATCTGCATGCAAACCACAAACATAAACAAGTGGGTCGTCAACCTTTTCCCCCATGACACACTGCAAGAATGGCCTCTCCTTGACAATCTGTAGAGGGCGCACTGTAGTGTGAATTCAATGCAATTTAAAGAGTAACATTTATTTCCACATTAACATTTACAATTAGAGGATACAATGACTTAGATAATGTGGAGTCATGTTCCCAAAAAGCAGCCTTTAAACCAAAAACAAGAACTAACAAAAAACAACAACTAGACAAAGGCAACTAGACAATGTGTATACAGGTACTAGTTTATTCAAAGCAGTGGTATTGGAAATTGAATATTTATTGAGGAAACAGCAATAGAAAACATTTAAGCTTCTGTTTAAAAAGAGCAATTGACTTACAAGCAGTAAGCGACAACGGAAGGCTGTTCCAGTGCTTAGGGGAAAAAAAATGTTATACAATGTTGAGATAAAGTGGTTTTAAAGGGCCTGTATTCGTTTGGTAATGACTCTGAAAATTAATGGCAATAAAAACTTACTCGGTAAGAAATACAGTAGCTTTGGATAGTATAATGCATTTTGAGAAACTTTTCACTTCGAAGTACTGCGGTAATGGAAAAATATATTACTTGTTATCTCCAAAAATTTGAATCTGAGAAGCGTTACTGCAGTAACCTTTCTCAGATAGTGTATTCCAATTGCAGATCATTCTTCCTGCGTGGACATAACCGCTACAGATTTTCGGCAATATCTCAAAAACACTACCACCTTTTGAAATGAAATTTTCACAGGTTAGTTTTAATACAACTTTATAGGATTGAAACAGACAGTGGGTTCCAATAACCAAACGTATACAATCCCTTTAACAAAAGGAATGTGGACTTTCAAAGAAGCTCGGGTATTGTGACTATGAACAGACCTATTTAACTGGATCATATTTTGAATTGCGTGTATTTAGTAAAGTGGAAGAAACTAATTTTTGAAATCTATTTTGAAAATTATCTGTCTTTCTCCCAGCTTGCCATGAAACATGTTTGTCCTGTACTGCGGGCACGGAGTACCACTGTGTGACCTGTCAAGAGAACTATCTACTGAAATGGAGCCAGTGTATACCAAATTGTGGAAGTGGATTCTTTGAAATTGAAAACATCTGTTCTGGTATGTCTTTATTATATTATTTTTGTATCTTTGTTCTTATTATGTTAGTTATTACACGAGTGGACTACGGAATAATATAGCGCCTCTGCGTCCCATATCCAACGAGGCAGAAGGTCGAGTTGGATAACGGACACAGACGCGCTATATTTTTTCCGTATTCCATGAGCACTCGTGTGATTACGAATTGATCTTCAAGCAAACTTGATGCACAGCTTAACGCAATACGCTGTGTTGGAACAGCTATACTGTTTGCGTATAGCTTAAAATAGCGCAATACACAGAGAATAGAACAGTGCAATATGCAGGGTGTGATATGGGCTGTGCAATATTGGTTTATATCACACCTTTAGTTGCTATGGGTTTACCAGTCAGAATTAAGGATTCAAGTTTTATTTTATTAATATATCTTTCTGGTAATGAAACCAAGGGACCCTCAAAAGGGATTAGCTCTGTGTGACCCGTAGGCCTGAAGATACCTGTGTAGAGAAGATGATGAAGAAATGTCAGTTTTTAGATGTGGGAGGAAAACCCCTAAACCACACAATCCGGTAGGGACTGAAAACCCAATCCACATGCAAGGCTCCAGTCCGGGATTCGAACCTGGGTCCACAGAGGTGAAAGGCAGGGAAGAAACCACTGAGCCAATCTGAATGCCCAATGCCTGTTAATTGCTTTTTAATTCACTTGTTTTGTTAATTTAATGATAGTTTTGTGAGTAAACAAAAAATCTAATTTTCCGATACAAGTTATTTAGATTTGAATTATAAACTGTTGATGTAATATTTATTTGCTAACAGAAAGTGAAATATGTGGTCAAGCACTTCACATACTTAGCATTTATCACTTTGTCAGTGTAGTTCTATAAGAATTTTATGACGATTTGTGTGATATTAAAAAAGTTGGTGTGGCATATTTTGAAGCGCCTGGTAAATTGAGTTTATCGGTGATATGTAAATTCCCAAAGTATGGTTTAAAACTAGTGCTGGGGCAAGATATTCAAGTCTTGTGTTCAACTTGATTCCAAAGCAACTTTGTGTCTAACAGATGCAAAATTAACATCTATTAAATCGTTGCAGTACCCGCTGCTATCACATAGGATTTGAACTGCCTCTAGCCACAAGCGCGGTGGTCTAGTGGTAAGACATCTGCTCTGGCAATGCAAAGGTCATGAGTTCGAATCCCACCCGAGTGATTCGCCTGTGGATTTTTTCTTCTCAGAACTCCGGGAAAGTACTGAGTATACAGTGCTTAATACACATCAGTGTAAGGGTAAAAACAAATTATAACTTTGTGTCTACGTTGATATGGCAGAGAAATGTAACAGCTGGCAAAAAACACTCGTACACTGAGCTTCTGTTTCGATAAAACCGGTCGTTATAAACCATTAAAACACTTCATATAAATTGTCTCAATCATCTTAATAGGCATTTATCAATTTACTGCTACTTTCCTTGGCAGAGTGCCACGAGAGTTGTCAAGAGTGTACTGGTCCCCGGAAGTCAGACTGTTTGGTGTGCGCCAACTCAACACACGTTATCAGGAGGAACAGTTGCGTGCCAGAATGCGGCCAGGATTACTACCTACAGGGAAACATCTGCCATCGTAAGTAATATCCTGGAATAAATGTTGATAGGAAGATAAATTAAGCTGTGATAGTATCAGAGAGTCGTCTGGCCTGTGATTTGTCAGATTTGTTGCAAATTTTGGATTTTTTTTCTGGGTAAAGTTACCCTGTGTGCTGCCTATTGCAAGGATGAGAAATTTCAGACTTTTATCTGAATTCAGACCGTTCTATGTCTGCTCGGTGAAAAAAAAACCCTGTTTTTTTTCTTCTGATTTAAATAAATCCTGCTCTTTGATTGACTTCTCCAGTGCTGAGGATACTGTTCCCAGAAGCTCCTTGGAATCTATAACTCCAGAGTTTACCAAAAGATGGAAATGCCATCATTTCAACAAATCTCCTGACAATTGGATCCTAGTTTCAGACCTTTTTTGTCAGCAATGACTCTCACCCCTGGTATTGCATATAAAAAAACCTAGTACTCTTATCGCTAAGAGAAGGGATCGCCCCGGTGTTTCTGGCATGGTTGGCTGCAGATTGCGCCACATTACCTTGTAAACCCTTACAAGTTGCTACCAATTTTTGGACTAATAATGAATATTTACTTGTACACAAGGTTATTTCAGCCAGTGGCTGCCAACCATGTTTTTGTTTTTAATAATAAACCAGAATATATATAAATGGGTCTCATAATTCAAATATAGCTCTGCATACATGTAATAACAATAAGGAGTGCTTTGAGATGCCCATCGGATGTGATAAAGCACTATATAAGAACTACGTATGATTATTAGTTTCATTAATAAAAAGTAGTATTTTACAGCAGCAGTTAAGTCCAGGCCTTAACGGAAACAGTTAGCCTTAACGGAAACAGTTATTCCCCCAATCTTCCAACTGTCGATCCCAGTAGAATTGGACAAACTGATTCATTTAAAATCACCAGTAATGCCGCCAGTCCATAAATTCAAATCTTTTAAGGAATCTTGTAAGACACGCTACAACCACAAGACTGCAGTGCCTTTTTTTGTATCTTGATTACTTGGTAAATCTTATTGCCCCCTCCACATACCTCCTGCCATATGCTTTGTGAGTCACCGGCAATCTCCGCCCAGATTTTGTCGGGATAAGATCTATTTCCTCAGCTGGTCAGAGTGATTGTGACGATAAGACTCACTGGGAATTCACTTTGTTGAAAGGAAATGTGAGAATACATTATATGTCAGGTCATTTCTGCAGTTTAATTTTTTTTTAAATTTGCGTATGGGGGGTCCAATCCCATTGACTCCAAAACAAACTGTGGCCAGTCACTCAAACACTTCCTCACTGTCTTCATCTCCAATCAACTGCAACGTTGCTGTGCGGTCAACCCGGTCCCCGGTGTCTGTGATAAAGTCAATAGATTCACATGCTCGTGTGAGCACTAATTTCCTTTCATTAACATCACTGGTACCTTTGTCCTTAAAGGGCAGGTTGCTTGTTATGGACATTGATTCAAATCAGAAGATTTTCAAGAGATTAGGGACTCTTTTTTTCAGATACAACAGCAATTGCCTCCATGCCCTCGGTCATTGCCTTGGTGCCTCTTGAAATGTTCTGGTAGAAATTTACAATTTCCTCGTTGAGGTGCCCTTTACCATGGAGAAAACGCCTTGGTGCCCTTGCCCGTTTAAAAAATGGAGCATCAAGCCTGTTTGCCTACATGTAACCTCAATCCTCGAACTGCTCAAACAGGCAATAGTGCTTAACAATTTTTCTTCTGAGCAAATATTCGCAGGAAACCTGTTGCCAATGATACATATGACATGGCATTTTGGCTGTTAACCATGTTCTGGTACAATTGTTTTGTGCTGAGCTATTATTATATTTTGCTAAAGCAGCTCTACGAAACTTGGGCCAATTTCATAAAATGTGTAAGCAGATATTTCACGCTTACACAGTGGCCCTTTGCAAAGTGTCTATCAGGCTTGGAATTACACGGAGGCCATTGCCTCTGTTGACCCTGGTCTTGGCCTTGGTGCCCCTTCAGAAGTTTCCCAAAGACTTTAAGATTTTCCCAATGGAAGTGTGCTTTGCAAAATGAAAATGGCCTTTTTCTTCTCAAAGATGAAACTCCAGACCATTTTTATATAGCCACTGCATGCCGTAAGCAGAGCAAAAGGCACGCTTATCTGCCGTCGGTTCTGGAAAGCAGATTTGTAACGTAAATCCGGTCTCAAATCTTTAGGATCGTCTAGGAAACACAATTGTGCTTAAGCACTTTTTTTTCTGCTATAGCATGCAGAAGAATTTGCATACTGGTAAATAGCTTTTGAAATCAGGTCAAACACTCCACCTTCCCTTTAATGTGTTTTGCTGGCTGCTATATTCAGAGTTGATGGAGCGTACTTCCCCCATCCAGGAAAAACATCAGGAAGTCATTGCAGCTAATTCCATTAGAACAATCTCTTGATTTGGTCTGATTGTTTTCTTGTTGGAGGTCAGTTTCCCAGGAGGTCAGAAGTTGAGATCTGCCAAGGTTGGCGTTGTACTTCAATAAGCCATGTTGAATAATGTCTGGTGCAATGATTTGCTTGGTCGCATGTGAACAGGGACCAATTTCATAAAGCTGTTTAGCAGAAAATTCTGCTCAGTAAATTTCTTTGCTAAGCAAGAAATGATTGGGTACCGGTCACAGCAATGGTAACTGTATTGTATTTTGGCTGGTAACCTGTTTTTCTTAAGCAACAGTTTTCTGTGCTTAGCAAGTTTTTGTGCTTACATGCTTTATGGGCCCAGATTGGAATCCCTTAGAAAGACAGTATTGCCTTGCCATTTTGGTCCAGGCATGCTTTTTGCACAGGTACAAAAGAGATGGTGAATACTCCTTAGCAATCAATTAGTTTTACAGAAGGGCAGACGTTGCCGATATATTGGGCTTGTTATGCAAAAGCTCGCCCTCGTTAACAACATGGTCTTAATTAGTCTGAGGGATTTAAAATTGAGCGTTAACGGTGATTAAGCATGTAAATGTACCAGACATTCAAATTTAAATGTCAAAGACCAATTGGAAGCGAATTTGATGTCACCCTAGGATTCACCCTAGTGGGGCTCGCTCAAATGACACATTGTGCACTATATATATTTAAACTATGTAAATTCAATCTAAATTATGCAAATCCAGTCTAAATTATGCAAATTCAATCTAAGTTATGCAAACTCAGTCCAATTTACTTAAATTCAAACCAAACTATGCAAATTCAATCTAATTTATGCAAACTCAATTTACATTACGCAAATTCAATCTTAAATATGCAAATTCAAACCTTTGACACTCTCACTGTGAGCTTTATATTGTTATCGCTGGTCATACTTAACCCCTTGTTGACCTATTGCCAGAACTTTGTCAACTCTTGTTAGTCATGGTGCCAATTGTACTTTCCTAGCAAAGCCCTGCTTCCAAACCATGTCTTGTTCCTCAGAGCCCCTGCACAAATTCACAGGAAGTACATCATTAAGTGTGGCAGGTACCAGTCTGTTTATGCTTTTCATTTGCTTCTCGTAAAGTTTTCCCAACACACTGTCCCCTCTGGTTAGTATGTCCCACCTTAATATTATTGACATCATCCACGAACTGTTTGTAGATGTGTTTTGATCAGGAATCCAAACATACAGTGTCTGGTATGGCCCTTTATTTAGAAGGCAAACCGGTATAGACAGGAAGTTACCTTCCCAGTGACTTGACTCACATTGTCGTAATTACTCACTGTCAGCCAGACAGTCCGCTGGGGGGATGGTTCTAGTCTGTGGCCTCCCTTCAAGAAGTCATTGTCATCGCCCCTCAATGCTAGATCAGTATATAAGAATGCTAACCAGATAAGACAAGTCGTTAATTTGTTTCACCCCCCTGCTTGAAATTGAGGTTATATGCTTGGATAGTTGAAGACATGACAGCCCGGGGTGACTGATATATGTTGGAATTTGAATACAATGTACTGACATGAGAAATGTCCCAGCAAATGTCTTTGAAAGTTTGAACTTTAAAAACCAAAAAACCAAAAAACCCAGAAAAACAGAAATAAATGTTGCAAACTGCTCACCAACCAAAATGATGTGTGGTATAAATGTAAACATTGGTATAGTTTTAAACCATCGAGAAAGACTCTGCTAGGGTCGAAACATCAGGCCGTTTACTACTTCCTTTACCACAGGTCCTTTTGGTAGGTAAGCAGTTTGCAACAGCTTATTCTATTTCCTCAAAGATTTAAACCTGTCTTTTCCATGGATAGGATAATTTTTGGGTTGAATGGTGGTTTTATTTATAACTTTTTCTTATTTCACTCTTTTGTTACTTGATATATTGGATGGGGTTTTTTTCTTGGATCTTGTGCTTTTTATAATCCTAAGAAATCCATTCTTGAGGGAATTTGGGGAATTTCTCACTTTTATTTTCAAAACTTGACTACTTGACCTTCACAGCCAGAGTTCATGTCCCCCATCCATTATGACTGCTGATAAATGTCTACCCACCCCACATTTATCTCCATGGGAACTAATGTAAGCCATGTTTCCTTCACTTCCCTTATCCTGTCCCCTGGTGTCCCCCCCCCCCAGTCCACTAAGACTCACATGATTGCATGGGTGTAGCTTTTTCCTCCGTCGGGAAACCATTTTTAAATTCCTAGGTATAAGGGATATTATGTTCCATCGGTATGTTCCATCAGTGTTATCAATACTTTCTGTCTAGACGAGCAATGTTAGTGCACTGAGTGAAATGCACATGGTGGCCAACGAATCCAGAAAACTCTTTGCACCGTGACGGGGATTGTCTAGGGTTGAAATTTGATTAAAGAAACGACGGATTTGGAACACTCCTTGGGTATGGTTTTGCTCTATGAATGTTCTGTTGTCGGTTGTCGAGTAGACCATGAGGAGTGGGTGTGTCAGGGCGTTTCAATGAATAGGCCTATATTTGCCTATGTTTGCCCTGTTGGGACAGCTGAGGGCGCTGTTTGCAGACAGATGATTATATTAGGAGAGAAAAAAAAAAGGCAACAGGAGTATTGAAATTGATTTAAAGTGCAGCTTTAATTTTGACTGACTGTTTTATTTCAAATTCAGGAGCATACCCCCATAACCCTGGGGGAGGGTTACAACAATAATATATATACCAACATTAAATAGTAAGCGGAATTGTTTACATGATAGTTGCTTAATAAATACTCATTATACTTGTATACACTTTGCCTCTCTTTCAGCTTACTGAACAGGAAAAGTAATTTAAAATGCAAGTGGCAATTCTTTTTTCTTGAGAGGGCATAAGGAACAACATTTGCTCATCACTGGTCATACTTGTAAAGACATTGTCTAAGTTACAAAATCAATGAACATACTGTGTCTCAACTCAGCATACAATGTGCACTCAAAAAGTGTATCATTCTCAATATCCTGTTCACAGTGCGGGTATGTTGTGTAGGTAATACTCCCAATTGTCCATAATATTTGCCAGTAAGTTTGCCACAGAACTACTTGTGTACTTTGCATATGCATTCTGTACATGATATCATATTGCAGGCTGGTATAGTTTATCCATCAATCATGAATACCTGGGACAGTTTATCCATTCTGATTGGTCGAAAGGGAGATCACGTGGTCATGTTTAAACATGCAAAATAACCACAGTGTTTAAACATGGCCTGAGGAACTTGAGCAAAAAGAGGGCATTATCGGATGATTGCGCGGAACGTGCACATTTCCAGCCCAATATAAGTTTGTAGGTCGCACATTTGGGTCGCACAAGTTCGAAACTTGCATGTAATAGTTTGAAACATAAGCGCGCAATTTCACGACATGCCGACACGCCACATAACAGTTGCAATTCTCTTCTCTGTTCTATTCTACAGCCTGTGATCCATCTTGTTTATCCTGTCACTATGACAACCCTCGCTGTGTCACCTGTCAGGCTGGTCAACTGTTAGAGGATGGATTCTGTGTGCCTCAGTGTAGTTCGGGTTTCTACCAAGGGAGCGATTCACATTGTGAAGGTAAGAGGTTTAGGCTGATCAGCTGATTTCCTAATTTGGGGTTTCTCAGCAAAACCATTGAAAATTGAAATATATCAAGTAATAAATTCACACAAGGGGAACTAACTGGATGTGTTTTGTTTTTTTTATAATTTGGGGTTGAGTCTATTTTTCTTTGTTTAACCAAAGATTATATAAAAATTTACCTAGTCAGTTTCCTTTGTGGGTTATTACTTGATACTTGAAATAAGGTTATTACTTGATACTTGAAAAAAAAAGACACATCCCCTTAAGGTGATCCCCTCTGTAAATTTGGTCGTGATCCCGGGCTATACAGCAGTTACAGGTTGAATGGCTTCTGACTGGCACACCCGAACAAAGATATTGACAAAAATAGGGGGTAGCCCTGTTCACACTACTAAGCCAATTCCCAGGAAATATAACCCCAGGAAATTCCTGGGGATTTTTCAACCCCACTGCCACCCCATATTTGTTTCACACTTGATTCAATTTTCTTGGGGAAAAAATGAACACTCAGCCTATAATAACCCCGGGGTAACCTCCTTTAGCATGCATACCGCCTGCAGCTGCCCTGCCTATTACTTCGCATACTGCCCGCAACCGCCCTCGAAGTTTGACAAGTTGTGTTTTGAGTTTTAAACATGCGTTAAAACACGGCAAAAAGCCATAGATAGACTGCGATCTCAAGATGACAATAGTCTAAAAATATCACATGGTCCCCATGAGACAAAAAGACGCTGTCCACCTCCAAAGGTTTAAAGGTTGGAAGTGCTTATGTTTCCAACCTCAAAGCTTCAAACAAAACAACCATGGAAATCATTCAAAAGGTAATTTCATCCTCTACAAAATAAATTCAACTTGTAACAGAAGAAAATAATCACAACGAAAGTTATCTTGAGGATTTCTAGGTACGGCCAAAAATCTTGTGAATTTCTCCGGCATGGTGAGGAGTGAATGACACTAGGTTTAATAGTGCATGGGTGCTAAAGGGTTAACCCTACTACCAAGTAGGGGTAGCCATTTCACGGGAAATTGCCAGGGTTAAGCAACTCAAGTGTGAAAAGGTCAACCAAAGTTTCCCAGGAAACTCAACTGGCATGAAAGGGGCTTTTAAATTGTATCAACATATATCTTATTTGTTTACTACCACCAGCTTGCCACAACACCTGCCTGTTCTGCAGGGGGCCCAGTATCTATGAGTGTATGGCATGTGAGCCGCCACACCTCCTGCAAGATGGACAGTGCCTGTACAATTGCTCCAATGGCTTCTTTGATGAGGAATATGTCTGCAGAGGTGAGTGTAAAATCAAACAAGTTTATCCCTAGCAGTGTTCTGGGCCCATAAATCATAAAGCTGTTTAGCAGAAAATTTTGCTTAGCAAATTTTTCTGCTGAGCAAAAATTTACAGGGAACCAGTCACGAACAATATACATGACATGGTATTTTGGCTGATAACCTGTTTCTGCTCAGCAGGATTTTTCTGTGCTTAGCAATTTGTTGTGCCTACCAGCTTTATGAAATTGGGCCCTGGGCCCAATTTCATAAAGCATACAGTTACCATACAGAAACCATACAGTTACCATTGCTGTGACTGGTACCCTACTCATTTCTTGCTTAGCAAAGAAATTTGCTGAGCAGAATTTTCTGCTAAACAGCTTAATGAAATTTGGCCCTGGGCCAATTTGTGGACTCTGCATTGTCAGCGGCGATTAGTCAGTCGTATTTATAACAAATTTGTATTGGATACAACAGACCATGTGACCTTAAAATGACCCCTTTGAAAGTTCAGGTTGTGATGCAAATATTGCTGGGGAAGTCAGCTTTGAGCTTGTGTGTGCCTTGACTGCTGTCATTGTTTCAAGAGTTTTTATTTGAAATTTTTTGAAAAAAGGTAGAAATGTACAGCTTAATAATGCATGGCATTACACAAATTTATTACAGAGCACTGCTAGAGTTAAAGAGGCCACCACCAATTGGTGCTTTTTTGAAGACGGATGTAGACTTTTACACATTTAGCACTTGCAGTCATAGTTGAAAGACAACTGAAGCATATGTAGGCTATTTGCAGTACTCTGTAGAGGTTGTTGGATTTAAAATGACATTCAAGCATGTGGCTCAACGACTTTTTATTGTTACCATTATTACCGTTTTTTAATCAAACTCTTTTTCAAGTAATAAAATCACAAGGGAAACTGACTGGGTAACTATAAATCAATTTAAGTCACTTTGATCCTGTGACCTCCCGGACGAGGTGCTGGTGCTCTGCTTACTCTTCTAACTAGCCCTAAGTTGGCAGTCGTCCTATTTTGTTATCTCTTTTTTGAGTCAATTTGTCTTTGTTCTCTCCTCAAATTCAAATTCTTTGATGACAAGATCTTTTGATGCAGTCAGACTTTTTGACAGACTCTAAAGACTGTTAGTCAGATTGATCCATCAACAAACCAGATGCAAGAAAGAAGGTTATAGAATAGATAGAACGAGGGTGGATGTTCTTAACTGGACAATGACCTCAAAACATTTACAGCACAGACTATGAAAAAAACAAAGCCAAACTTACAATCTTGTGTGTACTGAAGCTTGTCTGATCCTCACCTGACTTTTTTAACTTGCCCTGTAGCCTGTCACCCAAGCTGCCGTACCTGTCTAGGACCCAATGAGTCTGAATGTCTATCCTGTCGAGACGCTTATCAGGTCGTCCAGGGGAGACCTCCCTTCTACGGACTCATCAGTGGCTCCTGCACTAACCAATGCCAAGAGAGCTTCTATAATGATTTGTGGGGTGTCTGCATACGTAAGTAGCACCAGAAATGGTTGGGGTCCCACCAGAAATGGTTGGGGTTGTACCAGAAATGCCTGGGGTTCTACCAGAAATGGTTGGGGTTCTACCAGAAATGGTTGAGGTTGTACCAGAAATGCCTGGGGTTCTACCAGAAATGCTTGGGTTTCTACCAGAAATGCTTGGGTTTCTACCAGAAATGCTTGGGGTTTTACCAGAAATGCTTGGGGGTTGTACCAGAAATGCTTGGGGTTGTACCAGAAATGCTTGGGGTTCTACCAGAAATGCTTGGGGTTCTACCAGAAATGCTTGGGGTTTTACCAGAAATGCTTGGGGTTCCACCAGAAATGCTTGGGGTTTTACCAGAAATGCTTGGGGTTCTACCAGAAATGCTTTGGGTTGTACCAGAAATGCTTGGGGTTCTACCAGAAATGCTTGGGGTTTGTCAAGATTGAGAAGATGAAATCAAGGGCAATGAACGTTCCTATTGTTTTCTGCATTGAAAAAATTTCTCTCGTATGAACTTCATGATCAGTAAGCTTTCAGACTAAAATTAAACAATGATGTTTTTTATCATTAACCAATCCGGTATAATACCTTTAACCCGTTAGAGACCATAGCGGCTGCAAGCATTTCGTACCAAAATGCCCATAGCAGCTGCAAACGGTCGCAATATTTGAACTATTTCCGCTCAAACAAAAAAGTCAAAGAAAAGGTATCGGACCGAATTGACATTTTCTAATGTTTCCTAGTTCACATAGAATGTACAATTCTAAAACAAAACCACTAATTTCTGTTTCTTAATAATTGTCCTGAAATTTTTCCTGAAAATAACGGGGCAAAAAATCAACAAGATAAGCTATATCTGGCCGTAAGGTTTATCTTTTTTAAAGGCACTGGACACTATTGGTAATTACTCAAAATAATTGTTAGCATAAAATCTTACTTGTTAACGATCAATGGAGAGCTGTTGATAGTATAAAACATTGTGAGAAACGGCTCTCTCTGAAGTAACGTCGTTTTTGAGAAAAAAGTAATTTCTCAGTAAAATATTTGAATTCATTTTGAGACCTCACGCGTGAGGTCTCGAAATCACGTCTGAAAACACACAACTTCGTGTGACAAGGGTGTTTTTTCTTCCATTATTATCTCGCAACTTCGATGACCAATTGAGTTCAAATTTTCACAGGTTTGTTATTTTGTGCATATGTTGAGATACACCAAGTGACAAGACTGGTCTTTGACAATTACCAAAGGTGTCCATAGTGTCTTTAAATGCCCCCGGGGATTATGTTATCGATCTTAACCCTCTCTCTCTTTGTTTATAGCTTGTAATCCAACATGCCTGACGTGTACCGGTGATTCCATAGACAGCTGTACATCATGTCGGTCACCGTTGCTCCTAAGGAACGGTCGGTGTGATAAACAGTGTATGGAGGGACAGTACTCAGAGAGATCAGTGTGTTTAGGTGAGATTGACGTTACAGTAGAGGTTCGATAGATAACGAAAGTGTGCTCTTGTTTTGCTGAACTTTAGTGGACGATTCAAAGCTCTCTTTCATGCACCATTTATTTTAGTGATAAAGTGATCATATGGACACATTAATTGTTTACTCTTTATTTGCAAATGGCGACCCCCCTAAAAAACAGGTTACAATAGCACCCTCAAGAGTCCTCTTTCCCATTCTGAAAACTGTGTGGCCTTGCGATCTTTATTTTTCGTTATACAACAATTGTTTTGAAGGGATTTAAACCAGTCGCTAGTGACTGAGTTAAGAAAGAAAGAGTTAAGCAAACAAGCAAGGAAAACTTTGCCCAATTTCATTGTGTTGCTTATCAAGGAATTGAGCGCTTAAGACATGCGAAATTTAATGCTAAGGTACCATTGAATTTAGTGCTTGCAAACTGCTTAACTCTGTGCTTAGGTCCTACAAAATACACACAATTCTGTGTTTAGGACCCACAAAAATCTATGTTTAGGTCACACAGAATGTTGTGCTTAGAACCTGTGGAATTCTGTGCTGAGGTCCTACAAAATACACAAAATTCTGTGTTTAGGACCCATAAAAATCTATGCTTAGGTCCCACAAAATTTTGTGCTTAGAACCTGTGGAATTTTGTGCTTAGGACTCGCAAAATGTTGTGCTTAGACTCACAGAAATCTGTGCTTAGAACCTGCGGAAATCTCTGCTTAGGACCCACAGAATTTTCCACAGAATTTTGTGCGTTGAACCCGTAGAATTTCTGTGATGACCCACACATCATTCTGTGCTTTATGGGGTGCAGTAAAATGCAGAATTCCTTGCTATGCAGTGACATGAAATTGGACCCTAAAACACATGTTTTGAATGCTTGTTATTTGCCCCATATGTTTACGTATGATATTTGAAACAAATTCAAGCACATCATTTATACAGTTTGATTGCAAGAGCCAACAAATGATAATTTTCTCAACCAGAGTCCAGTTTCATAAAGCCTGTAAGCACAAAAACTTGCCATGCCACAGAAAACTCTTGCTTAGCAGAAACAGGTTATCAGCCAACATTCCATCAAGTTTACACTGTTGCCACTGGTACCCCACTCATTTCTTGCTTAGTAAAGAAATTTGCTAAGCAGAATTTTCTGCTTAACAGCTTTATGAAATTGGGCCCCGGGGAGTTTGTAATGGTCGCTGTTTCACCATAATGACATTTTTATTCATTGACTTTCAAATCCATCAAATTTTGTGATTATTGTTTTTGTCTACAATCCTCATCTGAAATCTTGTTTTAATTTTCTTCTTGGGCAGATTGCCATCCAAGTTGTCGCTCGTGCTTCGGTCCGGATACCAACCAATGCCTTTCCTGCCACATTGGGGACCAGCTGCAGCAGGGAACCTGCCAAACAGGTTGTCCTGGTTCACAGTTCCCTAGTGACTTCGGTACATGTCAAAGTAAGTCTATCAACAAAGGATGAGAAAATTCAGACTTTTATCTGAATTCAGACTTTTTTACGTCTGGTTGGTGAAAAAATAACTATTGCTTTCTTTAGCTTGAAAAAATGCTTTTTGATCTACTTCTCTAGTTCTCAAGATACTGTTCCAAGAATCTATAACTCCAGGGGTTACCAAAATATTGAAATCCTATCATTTCAAACTGCTGCATAACAATTTGATCCTAGTTTCAGACCCTTGTTCTCAGCAATGACTCTTGACCCTGAAGGGTTGGGATAAACGTTACAACCTCTTTCCCACTGTAGGTCTGTAGCCAGCCTCTGTCTTTTCAACAGGTATTTTCATGGTAAATGTGCCGACAGTGTGTTCGACCTGGTTCCTTCTATCAGGTTGTTTGAGCGTGAAACCATGATTTCTGCTTCTTCTCACCCATACACTTTTGCTTTGCTGAGATGTAGAACAAAGAGCCAGCTTTGTTCCACGTTCTGCATCTCTTTGGAACTCCTTGCCTGGTGCATGTTTCCCTCCATCCTACAATCTAGAATGTTTTAAGAGGAATATCAATTTCTACCTTCAGCTCCCCTGAGTTATTTCCACCCTAAAGGCAGGGTATACTGTTGGTAATTGCCAAAGACCAGTATCCTCTATTGGAGTATCCCAACATATGCATAAAATAACAAACCTGTGAAAATTTGGGCTCAATTGGTCATTGAAGTTGCAACATAATAATGAAACAAAAAACACCCTTGTTGCATAGAATTGTGTGTTTTAGATGCCTGAGGAAGACTTCATGCCTGAAGCCTTTCTCAGATTCAAATATTTGGCTGAAAAATTACCCTTTTCTCTAATACTACATTACTTCAAAGGAGTCATTTCTAACAATTTTGTATAATATCAACAGCCCTTCAGTGCTCTTTACCAAGTAGATGGTTTTTTTTCTTGTAGCCCCGCACAGATAAAAAGGTGGGGGAAAAAAAAGGATTTTTTTTTATAGTCTTGTTTAGTTCTACATTAAGGCTTGAAGAACTGGAAGTGACAAGTGAGGTGATGAAAGAAAGATAGGGGTGGAGCTAAGACTTTGTCTGATAAACCTTCTTTGATTATTGAAGGAAACATCGGATAAAATAAACAGGTCATGTGTGCATGCCTCATTAGATCTTGCGGTAGTGGAAGTGTCGAAATTAGAATTGACTGAAAAAAACTTGCAGGATTACATCAATCAGATGTCCACGTAGCCACTGAGTGTTTATTGAAGGAAACATCACATAACCTCACCAATCCATGCATGCAACACCTGGGGCGGGGGGGGGGGGGTGTATCGAAGCTTGAGACGTTCACCTAAGCCTGTTGTATTTCTGTCCTCACCCACTCCCCAAAAATGTTTGAGTCAGATGTTTTGACTAGACACTGGTCAAAGTTGTTGCAGTGGGCATGACTGTGGTGCTGTGATTTCCTTGGTGGTTTGAAGGGGGAGTGGTTGGTGCATTGGGGAGGGTGTTCGGGATAGGACAAGAAAGGGTTAAAGTGAGTGTTTTTTATAAAGAGTTTACAATATTACAAGGCTTAATATGATGAGTATCTTGGTTTTGTTTAGGGTTTTTTATATATATATTTTTATGAGATATCACCTAACATCACAAGGCCAGACAGCCACTTCAAGGTTAGGGCTACACTAAATGATTTGGGCTGTCAACCCAAATCAACTGTCACCAGGGGCACGTTGCCACCTACTCCTGGGGCTGAAACAGGGTTACCCCCTTCACAGTCCATAAGGATGTAGGCATTGTTGTCATCCACTATGAGCCTGGCTGGTAGAGCAGAATGCACTACCTTCCCAACTTTTCACGAAGCAATTATGGTTAAGTGCCTTGCTCAAGGGCACAAGTGTCATGACCGGGATTCGAACCCACACTCTGCTGCTGACAACACCAGAGCTTGGGTCCAGTTTACTAGACCGCTCGGCCACGACATGCCACATCTTTGGTCTGTCTTTTAAGAATGACATTGTTAAGACAGAATTTGTCACCCTCCTGTTCAGACTTTCGTGTACAGAATGCAGCCCACATTGAAGGTCATGCATTGACAGAGACAATTCTTTGCTTGAAATCTTAATAAACAGGATGTTGAGATAAGTGGGTTATTAAGCGTACTGTGGACAGATGACTGGCCTTATGATCGTAGATGAAGATTAGTGAGATGGTGTTAAGGGACTGGAGGGATTAACACAAGGATTATGGAAGGATTAACACAAGGATTAATATTACAGGATGACATCTGAGGATAAAACCAAGAGGAATACAACCTGCTTGAAGTGTACTGGCCGAGCGGTCAAGCACACTGGACTCAAGTTCTGGTGTTGTTGGAGTGTGGGTTCAGGTCCGGATCATGGCACTTGTGTCCTTGAACAAGACTCTAATTTATAATAGCCCATATGCACAAGCGCCATCTTAAAACTATACCGCAATGCATCCTGGGAAACCGAGTACAGTTTAAAATAAAACCAAGCTGCCAAGATGGACGCCATGCTGTAGTTTACATTTAACTGTGCCAGGTTTGATTGTTGTGTCATACATTGCTTCAAAATCAGCGCGCCATGATGGTTGCCGGTGTTTCTTGGACTTGAATTTCACCCAGAATCTTTTGCGCACAGATCATGCGCATTTGAACATGCATATTGGTTCTGTCCTTCAGATGGTACGCTCCACATTTAAACTTGGCCACATGATCTCCTCTCAACCAATTAGAATGGACAAACTGTCCCAGGTATTTATTAATTCTACATCAACATCCAGTTTATTATACAGACTCTTAGTATCCAGTTCATTATACAGACTCATGGTCGAGCGGATATTAAGAACACCGGACTCAAGCTCTGGTGTTTCTGATCAGCAGAGTGTGGGTTCGAGTTCCGGTCGTGACACTTGTGTCTTTAAGCAAAACACTTAACTATTATTGCTGCGTCCTTCGGATGGGACGTAAAGCCGTAGGTCCCGTGTGTTGTGTAATGCACGTACGAGAACCCATTGCATTTATCGTAAAGAGAATGGATTCACCCCGGTGTTCCTGGTTTGATCGTCAGCATATTGTGCCACAACACCCTTTAAACCATTACATGGTGCTATAATTGAATAGGTCTCATACTTCTAAATGTAGCTCCACATGTCTTGCAGGAACAAAATACTGAGCGCTTTGATATTCCCATTGGGTGTGATAAAGCGCTACATAAGAACCAAGTATCATTTTTAGTATTATAACTGTCTGACGCTTCGTTGTTCTCCACAGGTTGTAACTCTGAGTGTGGGACGTGTTTTGCCTCAGCGGAAGGTGTTGGGAGTAGTATGTGTACTCAATGTGTAGACAGCAGTGTGTTTCCCCTTGGTGATACATGCGTGTCTGAGTGTGGAGTTGGATACTTCTTAGATGTGGCTTCCTCCATGTGTAAAGGTCAGTAAATATGTAGCTCTATAATAATAATAATAATATTTATTCTGGCAAACACTTCACAAGTGTTATGTACAAACATTAAAAACTTACATTAAAGGGTATGTACAACATTGGTAATAATGAAAATATAAATGCTCACAGATTTGCACATAACTCACATGGTATAAAGATGGTCATGGTAAAAAACTTCCCTTGAAATAGTTTTGCTTGAAATGCCATAGTTTTTACGAAATGAGTAAAATAATAGTATTTATCCTGCAGGATAAATTCCGACGTTAGAAAAACGTTAAAAACACATCAGGTGGTTTTTCACTGTTTTCTCATGACTTCGAAGACTGGTTTAGCTTAAACTTTCACAGGTTTGTTATTTCATGTATATGTTGGGTCACATCGAGTTTGGATACAGGTCTGTGGCAATTACCAATGTTGTACACACCATTTAAACAACAATGGGATGCCCAGGAGAGCATAAAAGTAAACGAAAATCACTTGCCAAAAGGCGTATGTCTTTCAAATCCCCAAAAAGCAAGGAAGATTGAGGCAAGATAGAGCGTAGTCATACAAAAAGCAACACTAAAGATCATTAAAAAGTCACAGAAAAAATTAAAAGGCCTAACAAAACAGAAAGATGAAAACAGTGAGACTTAAAAAAGAGAGCCTTTAAAAAAGCAAACCTAGGCATCAAAATTATTCTTAAGTTTATATAAAAATTCCGGTAAGGAATAAATCTACTCATACACAAGATGGATTTTTAAGAAAGAAAGGATAGACCCCTTGTGCTTGCATGAGTTATTCTATTTAACCCTTTAGCACTTGTTCACAAGTAAACATTGAGTCATGTACTCCTTGAACGCGGCACGGAAAGTGACAAGAATTTCCAGTGTACCTAGAAATTCTTAGATAACTTTCGTTGTGATTTTTTTTATGTTTTACAAGTTTATTTTGTTTTGTAAAAGATGAAATTAACTTTCAAGTGATTTGCACAGTTGTTTTGTTTCCATTAACATACTGAAGCTTTGAGGTTGAAAACGTAAAACAGGTCAACTAAAACTAGAAAAATGGAAAGTTGTGTACTTGCTCAACTGTGCCGTCGTCTCAAAGAAACAAACTGTAAAAAAAAAGTGATTGAAAATATTCATAACATTCCTTTGGGAATTAAAAACTAATGCCTCTATTACCTACAGATAACTTCTTTACCTAACACTCTCTGAAACATGCTTTGAAATCACGGTATTCCAGGTGTAAAAACAACTGCAACTTCATTGCAAAAGCAAGTACGGTTGCCAATACTGTGTACATTGTGCATGAAATGCATCGTACACTAAATATGGTCCGTACACACCCACACAACAACAACTCAATGTGTTTTGCGATGTTGGGGATGGGACTTCTGACCTTTGAACCTTTGGAGATGCAAAAACAACATATTTTCTTATGTGGAACATATGTTATTTTAAGACCATCGTAATATTGAGATTGCCTTCTATCTACGGCTGTTAAGTGCGTTTCAATGGCATGTGTAAAACTCAAGATACAACTTGCCAAACTCCTCCGGCGGTCTCAGGCAGTTTTAGGAGTAACAGGCAGCACGGTTTCGGGCGGTTTGAGGACTAAAGGGTTAATCAAATTGAAGTTACCCACCCCCCCCCCATTGTGTCTTCATTGTGTGCTTAGAATCTCAGGAATTAGGGGGGATACTTATGTACCAGAGGAAAGTGTGTTAAAGTATGGAAACATTGGGGGGTGGGAGATACCCTCTGCCCCATATCAGGCATGGTATATTTGATTTGACAGTCCCTTTAACAGGCCTGTGACATCTCCGCTTTAAAGCGGATATCCGTTTTCATTCTTACATCATGTAGTGTTTCAGCTCACAGGGTCCACTCACAGGCCTGCTTTAAGGCATCCATATTCGTTTATTTCCTTCAAAAAGATCTTAGTATAAAATGCCCACAGGTATAAAATAACACCTGATTTATCTGGGATTCGAGCCTCACTCTGATTTTCCCTACTCTAGTGTAATAGAAAACTAACGTGGCCGCCAAGTGATTTATAAGGTCGAGTGATAATCTAGTACCTAACCTTCTTTTCATAGCGTGTCACATATCATGCCGGACCTGTAATGGCCTTGGTGTGTTTGACTGCTCTTCGTGTTACTCTGGAGCCGTACTGACGCACAACGGACTCTGCTCCTCAAAGTGTTATGGTGGTTACTTCGACGACGGTGGCATCTGCAAAGGTGAGACAATGGAATAATGGGTTTCATTTTGGAATAGAAATAGTCTGGTCATATAAATAGACAACCAGGAGAACGCTGTGCTTGATTTTCATCTGTGTCTGCTGTGTACGCCCTCTATGTAACAAATTTGTTGCTGATCAGCTGATTTCCTTGTTTTGGGTTTCTCAGCTGTGCTGTTGAAAATTTTAAAACACACTACAAAGTCTTAATGTGCGACCTCCCGGATTAATGTGCTGGCACTCTACCAACTGAGCTATCTAGCCCTAATGTTGGTGGTGTCCCTATTTTGTCAATATCTTTGTTCGGGGGTGCCAGTCAGAAGCCATACAACCGTTAACTGCCGTATAACAAGGGATCGCACCCAAGTTTGCGATACAACCTGGG
The DNA here is from genome assembly GCA_021014325.1 of Plazaster borealis. NCBI lineage: Eukaryota > Metazoa > Echinodermata > Asteroidea > Forcipulatida > Labidiasteridae > Plazaster > Plazaster borealis. Next base: position 13,035,325 of record CM037468.1, on the reverse strand, counting down.
AAGTGGCAGGAGAGGGATCACCTTAAGGGGACTCGACTATGTATTTCCTATATCAAGTAATAAACAACAAGGGAAACTGACTGGGTAATTTTTTATTTTATTTTAAAACAAATTCTATACTTGTATGTGGGTATGTGTTGTCGATAAGCCTTTGAGAAAGGCTCTGCTAGGGTCGAACATAATTATTGTGAAAATAAGTAATTCTTACCTTCTTTTGTCCGTCATTTTTAAACAGGTTGCCAGGCGAACTGTCTGGAGTGTGAAAGCCCTTATGAATGTTTAGTGTGCCGTAATCCTAACGATGTGTTACAGTTTGGGGAATGTTCACCGTACTGTGCTGATCAGTACTACTTGGATCCAGTGACTAGACTATGCAGAGGTTTGTTCACAGTCTGATCTCACCGACAAAGTGATAATAAAGTACTTGTTTTGTTTTAGATAGCTCCCTCTTTTGACTTGATAAGGTCAAGTCATATTTTATCACTTCTAACTGTGTTGATATTGCACGTTTAAAAATGGCCACGTGATTAAGTAACTCCTCTCTACCAATCAGAATGGATAAACTGTCTGCCAGGGTATATATGAATGCATGTTAACATAGCGATCTAGCCACAGTCTGCTAATTTGGACATGGCCTGACAATCTATTGCACCGAGTCAAAGTGAGCTGAGGCTAAAATGTCAGATTTGTTCTCAACTTTTACATGGTTTTGGGATGTTTTAAATGGAAAGGTATTTTTGAATGGGAATCAGAGTGTGACACCATCATTGACCTATTGAGTAACAGTTTTAGCGTGCAATACATTTTTGCGGAGAACCAAATCAATTGTAAATCACCCAAAGCACTACATTTAGACCCTTTTGACTAAATAAAATCAATTCAAGCAAAATCTATTTTAAGATGAGCCAACATGTGTCTCTTTGTAGAGTTTATACCACTTTACCTTATTAGTACCAATGCTGAGTAATTGCTGTACAATTCCTATGGGAATTCCAGGAGAGCTGGTCATTGATGGATTTTTTGTGTGAAAAAAAACCCCCAAATGGTAACAAGACAATTGGCATGCTAGTTGGTTAGGTGGAAATGTAGAACATGAAATGTTTTAGATTAAACAAAAATAAAAAATTGGCATAGTACCAACTTTTTAATTAAAAATTGACACTAAATAAGTGAGTGATGGCATCATGCAGAGTTTAATTACTTGTTTAAACACTGTCATGCCTGGTTCTTGATAAATTTACTGCGACTTTGTCTCGGTAACTTATTAAGAGCCAGGCCTCACCGTGTTTAAACAACTAATTTAAAACCTCTTCACCAAACTTTGATTCCCTTATTGAAGCCTAGGATTCCCATAGCAACACCCTTAGCAACAGCCACAGACGCCATTTTGGACTTGGCCCTAGGAATCACCTCATTGTGTTTTTTTTGTCTTTAACAATTCCATTGACTGTTACTTCTTTGTTGTGACGTGACAGAGTGTGACTGGAGTTGTAACGCCTGTAGCGGTCCCACGGCCAGCGACTGCACTCGGTGTATGGAGAGTCTCAAGCTGAAAGATGGAGCTTGTGTGTCTGCTTGTGAAGAAGGCTACTACGAGTATGTTGGAGAGTGCAAAGGTCAGGGGTCAAAAGTTTGCTCATTTTATACTTCTATTTTGAATGACTAAATGACTAATGGTAGTCTCATCGGCGGAAGCAAATAACAATTAAAGATAATAAAAAAATTAAAAAATTGAGGAAGAAGAATAAACAAAATACAGAACAAGTGAACAAATACAGAGAAAGTATAAACTCAAAACGAAGATAATGCAAGGTTTAAAATATGTTGGATTAAATTTGTATGTAAACGTACGGGTTCTTGCATGTTTGACGATTTTTAAAGTGCTGTGGGCTTTTAAAATGAAAAGTATTTGTCTGAAATGAGGTATGAAACCTGTGGTCATAATTTTTATCACTATAATGCATTCATAAAATATCATCTAAAAAGAATCAAAACAGTTTGAACAAACTGAAAATTTCAGAAATTGTTGTCATGAGACTGGGGAGTAGATTGTGGGTTTTTTTAAATATAGTTTTTGTTATACAAAAAGTTTCTGGAGATGAAGTTTCTGGAAAATAATATTGCACCTTCACCCTAAGTTTTATTGAACACATCTCCCTGAGGTAAAACTAAAACCAACATCCAGCTAACTCAATACCCAAATTGTTGGACTCTGATTGTGGTGGTATGCCTGATCCCATGTAAAGCTTGAGCAGTTTGCTTGTGCAGTCCTCTCTTAATCCAACAGAAACAAACAAAACATGCAGTTGGATTTTGATTTGTTGGGGATGGTTATTATTATTATATATTTCTGGTAATGAAACCAGGGATGCCTCATAAGTGAACTTAATCACTGTAGCTCGCAAGCCTGAGGAAACCTGTAAACAAGGGTGCTTGCTATATGAACCAGAAACACTGGGGTAAACCCTACTCTTCCATGATAAGTGTTCTGGGTTCTTTTACATGCACTACCAATCCTAGTACACAGGACCTACAGTTTATGTCCCATCCGAAGGACAACGCAATCATGGCAAAGCATCTTGCTCAAAGACACAAGTGCCACGAGCAGGACTCCAACCCACACTCTGCTGATCAGAAACACCAGAGCTTGACTATGGTGCTCTTAACCGCTCAGCCATGACACGCCAAATATGGTAATATATTGGGAATTCAAGCTCTATCTCTTTCTTTATTTTAATCAGAATGTGGTGAGGATTGCAAGACCTGCAGTAGTCCAGGGGTGTGTCAATCATGCCAGCCTCCTCAGCTCCTACTAGGTGATGAATGTGTCTCCAATTGTGGCATCACTTACTACAGTGACTACACTAGACATGTCTGCAGAGGTAAGCAGTTTAAAATCAATCTGAAGAACCAATCAGATTGGTGCTGACTCTACACTAAAACCTCTGAATCCGTATATCAAACACTCTTCAGTCTCCTGACGATGACTAGAGTAGGCTAGACGAAATGTTGAGACCAATTAAAAACTCGCTCCTTTGCAGTGAAGCTAATAACGAGAAGTCCCCTTTATACACTAAGAGAAAGTAGTAGTCCTGGCTGATTTCCTACCTCCCCAGGTAGTACTAAATACAGGACAGTTTTATTTCAGAACTAAGTGGTCTCCCGAATTCCGAAATCTACTCAGCGGCAGTAGAATAAATAGCAAGACAAGTTCTCAAGGAACAATTCTACACAGCAAAGTAGATATATCACATGGTGTTACCACAAACTGAATATACATTGATACCTGACCATGCAATGCCTCAAAACCCATACGGTTTAAGAATAGCCTACTTGTATTACGATTTTAAATAGCACTTTCCTGAGGATACAGTGGGCTTCAGAATACAGCCCCTGATCGAAGAATCAATAAAAGATCTGTATTTTTATTTACCTCTAAGATCTGGCTGCATGATTTCCTCAAAAGCCAGCCATCCTTGGATAGCCCCCTTGGATAGTGGAAGCCAACTCTCAGCCAATGATAGGTCTACATTTGACCTCAGTGAGGGCGCTGTTCAAGCTCGTGACGTCATATGCAATGGGTTTATTGCTTTCATGGTTTGCCCATAATTTTTCAGTAACCAGCCAGCAGGACCAGTTAGCTTGTCATTTCACTAGTCTGTCAGCATTTTCAATAGTCCATATTTCAAATGAAATAGGGAGGCTTTTCAACACTGAACCAGCCAGCCAGACCACCTGGTCATCGGGTGTTTTAACTGGCCTTTAGCCAGCAGACTACTGTTAAGAGAGAACACTGGCTTACAAATCGTAGTAAAGTGTCTCTCCAAAGGTTACCTCCGCAACAACTGCGATTCCAAACCTATTTCCGTCACCAATTTATCACTTTGATTTGAGAGACTTTGATATAGTCAACTGAGCGTTTAACAAAAAAATGATTTTGTGATTCTCCTCAGAGTGTCCATGGAACTGTCTAGAGTGTAGTACACCAGACCAATGCAGTAATTGTGCCTCAGGATCCTATCTACTTCAGGGTAGCTGTGTCTTGGAATGTCCCTCTGGCTACTTCCCAGACCCCATCAACAACATATGTGAAGGTGAGTACAGTTAAGCTGAGCCTTGACTTCAGATTTTTTTCCATCGGTCGGTGGTTTCCAATGATGGTTGGACTTGAGAGCTGGTCTCTCATCTCTGGTTAAAACGTAATGGATGATCCGTCTGCTCCTAAAATGTGAAAAGATCAAGGGTTCTTCAAAACTCTTATCGTTTCTGATCAGCAGATTGTGGGTTCGATTCCCAGTCTTGACACTTGTGTCCTTAAGCAAGACTTTAAACCATTAATGCTTTGCCCTTCAGACAGGATGTAAAGCTGTAGGCAGTGCTGCCAACTCTCCCTGATTCTGCAGAAAGTTCCCAGAAAATAAACCAATCTTTCCATGTTCTGATGAACACATATGAAGTCTCCCTGATTATGGAAACTGTTTCCCTATTATGTTGAAAATAATTCTAAATATCTCCCTGATTGTTGTGCAAAATCTCCCTGATTGCAAGATGCAAATGTTGGCAACCCATGTGTTGTGTCATGCCTGTAACATAACCCAGTCACTTATCACTAAAAGAAGGATTTTGTCCCAGTGTTTCTGGCAGTGGCTGCTGAGTGCACCGCAGCACCTTGTAAACCCTTATAAGGTGCTACATAAAATTGGCCTCATAATTTCCCAATTTAGAAAGAAAAAAAATGTCTTAAAATGTTTCTGTTTGTTCAAGTGCCTGGAGTACCTTAATGGTAGATACGTGCTATAAAAGACTATATATTATTATTATCATTATAATAAACCTACCCAAGGCCCTCATTGAGTTTTTAAAAGGAATTCAGAGCCAACACGGCCTAAATTTATTTGGACTGTGCTTCAAATCCAACATGTGCATTAATCAAAGCTTCTATTTCAACTCACAGCCAATCTGTACCCACCGTCTCTATTCGTCAATGGTTCCTTGAGCAGTGACATCGGCGGCACAACCATCCTGGATACTTCCTTCTTCACAGCCTACGACCACGACACTGCCAGCCACAACCTCATCATCTACTTGATGAGCTCACCCACAAACGGTGAACTCATCAAGATCGAGAGAGGCATCGATATCACCTTGAGATCCGGCGACTTCTTCACCTTCCCGCAATTTGAAGAAGGCAGCGTCCGCTTTGTCCACAACCGGAAGCAAGACCTGATGGGGTTCTTCACGGTGAAAGTCAACGACCGCCAGTTGGACTCCCCGACGGAGGATATCAGTATCATCGTCGTTTCGCCGATGCCGCCGTACGTCACCCGCAACCGACCTCTGATCGTAGAGGAGGGAGAGATGGGAAGTATCGCCTCCGACCTGAACTTGCATATCCGTGACGATGACAACCCTGAGATGGTGACGATAACGGCCATCGAGGGGCCGCGTCATGGCCGGCTGGTGAAGTTCCCTGACAGGTCACGGCTTAAGACCTTCCCGCTAAATGACCTGATCGCGGGGAATATCCGCTACGTCCATGACGGGAGTGAGACACAGTTTGATGCTGTCGTCTTCCAAGTGACCGACGGACACAATGTTATCAATGTACTCTTCTACATTCAGATTAATCCAAATGTAAGTCAACCCCCAATTTTTTTTCTCCAAAGATTTAAAATCAGACACTTTCTTATGTATTCACATTGTCAATTCATTCATGAGTTAAGAAGCTAACAGTTACCAGTATGTTTTAAGAATGTGGCCATCGGTTAAAATGTTATTGAATAAACCAACTTGAACCTTGGACCATTTTCAAAGCAAGTGCACCTACATGCCTAAACCGTTCACACCTTCCTTCAATGGTCATTGAAGCTAGAAATACCCACCTACATGTACTGAGCCGCATATGTTTGATTTCTTCAGGATAACAAAGGTCCCATTTTGATCAACAACGTCCTAATGCGCGTCAGAGAGGGTGAATTAATACCAATCACCTCGGATCATCTCAAAGCGTTCGACGTGGACTCTCCGAATAATGAACTGATGTATACGCTCACCCCTCCCAACGGTAACCCTCGAAGTGGTAAGTCTTGACCTGCATCTTGTTCCCGAGCTCATAGAGCTGTCTGTCAGTCTGTCCCAAGCATACTGAAATAACGTCATGAATGAACCTGACTACAACAACTCTTCTGACCAGTGGTTTATTGAGGACAGACATGTTTCAGTGGTAATAAAAAATAAAACAAGAATGGTAAGTTGTTTGTTTATATTATCTAGTTTTTATCTATATTCAAAATTAGGTGAGATTGTGATGGTGTTACCGATCCCTGGTTCTGGCATTCCTGTTGGCTGGGAAGACATGGAGAATGGATTTATGATGCAACCATTGAAGCACTTTGCTCAGGAGGATATTGACGAAGGCCGAGTCTACTACCGACACTCTGGGGGAGAAGTTACCAGCGACTACTTCATGTTTGAGGTAAATAGTGCAGGACAGAGAGTTTACAATACAACCTGGGAAGCGGCAGCAGAGGGATTACCTTAGGGACCGTGTCAAAATTAGTCCAGGACAACAGCGGATAAGTACAGTCCAGGATAAGGTTTTTTACCCGCCTTGTTAGAAATTGGGTGTCGGAGAAACCATGGGAGAAGTTCACAGTGCCTGGGGTTAAATTTATCAACTGGAAAACAAGCAAGGGGTCTCTACATGGCTCACTATGATCAACTGCTCTACACATCTTAGTTAAATACAATGACCACCAAACCTTCCAGATCACTCCAAAACGGCAAGTTTGTTTTTACTACATTTAATCAGCCAGTCAAACGGCAGAGTGCTCAGCAGGGTGCTTTGGCATGGGGCATGTCGTTAGTGAGTCGGAGAACTGTGTGCCTTTCAGAGAGTAAAACCATGTCTGTCATAAAAATACAGACCGATGGAAATCTAACCAAAATTTGATAACATCATTGTTATCTGACTACCTGTCCTGGATTAATTTTGACAAGACTCCATATTAAGGGGATGCAACTTTTTATTTAGCCCAAAATTGTTCAACCCAAAATTGTTTGTTGTTATATACAAACCTTTTGGGAAATAAAATAATTAAGTTGATTGAGATTGAAAGTAATTGTTATTTATTATCAATGTATTACCTACCTTTGTAGATTGCAGATACAGCAGACAATGTTCTGAGTGATCAAGCTTTTAATATTGAGGTGCTTCCAAGTAACGATGAGCCACCGAAGTTAGTGACTGGACTTGTGGAACCATTAACGTTATTGGTAGGTGCTTCTTGATTTGGTTTACATGCATGGTCATTAGGGCTCAAATTTAGGGGGAAAATCCACAAGACCATAGGGCTTGTAAGTTGTAGCTCAAAATGGTTACTGGACCTGAATTGTTTTTACAAGACCAGAACAGTTTAACATGCATACTGTTTTTATCTGAACAAGCACTAAAGCCCTTGTCACGCAACAAAGGCAAACTAGGGTCACTCACAGATCTTTCATCTTTTGATATTTACCAGTGTCAAAGGTCCGTCTGACTGGTATCCGCGCAGCTAGCATGGAATCGCTATTGCATGTCTTGATTACCAAAAGTAAAGGGCATATAAAACAATAGACATTAGAATTTAAAATTACAAAAATTGCAGTGATATAAAAGGGTATGGGCAACAGGTTTGTGGCATGGTTGGCTTGTGCGTAAAGCGCTCGCCTCTCACCAAGGTGACCCAGGTTCGATACCCGGCCAGGGCCATATGTGAGTTGAGTTGTGCGTTGGTTCTCTGCTGTGCCACAAGGGTTTTCCAGACCATCCGGTTTTTCTCCCTCGGGAAAAAATCAAACACTTTTGATCTCTGGCTGTGCTCCGTGGTCATAATGGGTTGATGTGGCTGGCTGCCAAAGGCGCCCTTGCATGCCTGCTTCTCGAACACGTTGTTGCCGCGTCTTTCGCAATTCAGCTCTTAGCTGCCAGTAAGGATGATTAGCCTCCCAAATTATTATTATTATTATATTGTACAGAAACATTAAACATACATGTATATACAAAACATAAAATAAATAAAATAAAACAAATTCTCCTGAAGACGTGCAGAGTAAACTGTTCGAAATGTTGAGACCACACCGGTTCTTCTCAGAACCAACACTTCTCCCAAAGAAGTTTTATACATGGTTGTACCCACAAGTTTTCTACTATAGTTTTTCTTATCCCCACCAGTATCACTTAGCAAATATGTTTTTGATTTTTTTCTTTCTTGCAGGTCTTGGAAGGCAAAGTGACAGCAATCACCAATAACTACTTGGCATACACTGATGTAGACAGCCCAGATCCTGATTTAGTGTACAACATTACTCGACCGCTTCCGGTAATAAAATCTCCCCTGTACTTTAACCCTTTTGAGACCATTCATTTCTGTATAATCATCACAAAACGCCCAGACATCGCTGATATTGTTCATTTATTTAATCAAATTTGTTCAGTTAAAAATGTCAACAAAAATAACATGAAACAGAATATTTGTTTTGGTTTTGAAAATTAGGATGCTATGTTAACATAGGAAACATTGGATCATTTCATATCCGGGCATGACCTTTACTTTGACCTCTTTGTGTGAATGGAAGTAGGTCAAAGTTTGCGGCCGCTATGGGCATTTTGGTATGAGCCGCTTGTGGCTGCTATGGTCTCTAACGGGTTAAAGTGAATCAACAGAAGTATTGTTACCTTTGACAACACCCTGTAACAATGCATAAATAAAACAAGCACAAACACTGAAACTGGTTCACCTACAAGTTATTGGCTTGGTGCAATAATTTGTTTGCAATTTCATATTTGTATTTGGGGTGTTGTGGCCGAGCGGTTTAGGGCGGTGGACTCAAAGTACTGTAATTTTCAGAATGTGGGTTTGAATCCTGGCCTGGTCAGTCGTGACACTTGTGTCCTTGAGCAAGGCACATTATCTCCACCCAGGAGTACAAGTGGGTACTGGCGAGAGTTGGTGAGTAACCCGCGATGAACTGGCATCCTGTCCAGGGGGAATAGAAATATTCGTAGTCATTTAATGCCAATGAAACTGGATATAAACACCGGCCTGATGAGCCATATTGGCTCGGGACAGACTTTGTTTTCTTTTATTTGAGAAAATAGAATGAGCTGTTGCAAACTGCTTACCAACCAAAAGGACCTATGGTATAAATGCAAAAAAAAGTTAGTGGCCTGACGTTTCGACCCCAGCAGAGTCTTCCTCGAAGGCTAAAAGAAAAAAAAGCCTTTGAGAAAGACTCTGCTAGGGTCGCAACATCAGGCCATTAACTACTTTTTTTCTTTTAATTGATAAAGTGCGAATGAAAATTACAGAGCTTAGGATTCAACAAACTTCGAATGGACAAAGTAAACAGTCAAACAAAACTAAAACCGTACCAAAAGGGTTCAAAACTAAATATGCATCCCAGATGCAATGAGTGAGAAATGTAGTGAATTAAAACTGAGAAAATAGAATTAGCTGTTGCAAACTGCTTACCAACCAAAAAGACCTGTGGTATAATCGCAAAAAATAGTAGTTAATGGCCTGACGATTCGACCCTAGCAGAGTCTTTCTCGAAAGGCTGAATCACAGCACAACACACATAAACAGGGAATATAAGTGTCACAGAAGCAGTCAAGTGGAAATACATGAATAGAGAGAGAGAAAGGCGGAAAGTAAACAGAAAAAGCAAGGGGTAAACAATGAATAAGGAGACTAAGGGTTGGAGGGAAGGGGCTGATTAGAACTGAGCGAGCTTTAATTGAATTAATTTTGTGATTTTTGTATTTCTTTTACGTTTCTTCATGTAGAATGGTGGAGGCAGTATTGAGTACGTTGATAGACCCTTTGCAGCACTGGACTTGTTTACGCAGGCAGACATCAACGCAGAGAAGATTGTATACCGCCCTCCTAATGTCAAACTGGGGGACGATTCACAGTCTTACATCTTCTACTTTACAGGTTAGTCTTAGTTGAGACGGGCGAGATGAGACATCTTAAAACATTTATTATGTTTAAGACAGATATGCTAAGTTTTTGAATTATGAGACCCACCTATAAAGCACCTTGTGTGTTACACCCCTGCTTAAAAGGAAGTATTTCTAATAAAGATTTACTTGTATTTGATTAACAGTATTTTGCAATAATTTAATCCTTCTTGTTTTGTGCCCAACAGTTACTGACAGTGTTCCAGGCGGCAACTTGGTTGGTCCCAAACAGTTCACCATCTTCATCCTCCCTAGCAATAATGCCCCGCCCATTTTTGGGAATCCGTACCCAACCCTTGAGGTCTCCCGCGGGGGCTTAAAGCATTTGCGCTCTTTACTGACGGATATTACAGACGTGGACACCCCTGTAGCGGAATTGGTGTATTCCATCACTAGTGCACCCGAGTATGGGCGCATCTTGAAGAACGGATTCATCGAAGTCAGAGTGGGTAAGTTTGGAGGAGCTGAGGTATCTTGGAGGGTCACAGGTATTTGCTGTTGCGGATCCCTAGGTTTCATTACCAGAAACAATGAAACAAATGTTTAAAAAAAATTGTTTTCCTCCTATTCAAATCGACGTAACCAACTTAACAGCCTCGCTACCATGGGCAGCGCGCCATATCAATACCTCTCGCCACTAAGTAGGGATGTACTGAAAAACACCGCTGATTGGCTCCAAAAAGTGTCTGCTTTGCGTGCACGCTTTTTAAAAACTTTCAGCGTTTGTATGGCGCTTTTAGGATGCTTAGTACGCGCTTGTCAAAATGCAAGTATTTTGACGCAATTCCATTTCATTTAGACTTAATTATTTAAAATTTACCCAGTCAGTTTCCCTTGTGGTTTATCACTTCACTTATTCAAAGTACGCAAATTCTGACTTGCAGAGAAATCTTGAATTGAATAGAAGTAGCGGATATGTCATGTTTTTTTGTTTTGTTCCTCCTTTCTCAGGTGATGAGTTCACTTACACCGATCTTTTCAATGACAAATTCCACTACATCCACGATAACTCTCAGACTGAGCACGACAGTTTCGAAGTCTCCGTCACCGACGGCACCCACACCGCCAACATCATCATTGCCGTCGACGTCACGTTCACAGACACCAAGATTCCCTTCGTGCGGCCAGGGTCAACCCTCTCACTCCTTGTGCCGGAGAATAACGTTGTCACGGTGACTCGAGACGAGTTGTCGTTTGAGGATGCCGACTCGATGGATCGCGAGATTGTGCTGACCTTGGATACTGTGCCTCGGAGTGGGAGGTTGCAGAAACGTATCGCTGGCAACTTTTTTCAGGACATTCCTCGAGGCGGGTCTTTCGTTCAGACAGCTATGAATGACTATGATATCAGGTAATAACAGGGTTCTCCCCATGCATAAGCTAGCGTATCGGGCCGATACGCGCAATTTGCATGCCGATACACACAAATTTCGGCCGATACATTTTTTTTTTTCACAAAAAACCTCAAGAGAATATAGAATGCTCCAGATTGCACAGTAGGGCTTTTTAAACCAAGGTAAACACCAAGTAGAAAATATTCCGAATACCTTGTTTCAATTTAGTGTGCTTCGGCCAAACATAAACAAAATTGGGTCCAGAATGCCCCGCAGTTTTGAAAAAAACCTGGAGAGAACCCTGATTAAGGAGATTTCACAACAAACTAAGAAATGCAGGGATGAGAAATTTCAGACATTCACCTGAATTAAGATTCTCGACTGCTCAGCCTTGTAAAAAAGTAGCTGCTGTTTTTTTCAGATAACCAGGGCTCGAATTTGGGGGAAAAATCCACCAGACCACGGGGCTTGTTGCTCAAAATGTTTACTGGACCAGAATTGTTTTTACAAGACTAGAATCAACATGAGAACATTACTTCCTGACACAGCTTAAGATGCATTTAACTGTTTTTATTTGAACAAGCACTGAGACATGTAAGAGAAGATTTATCTCATTTGTCTTTATGAATATTAAATATACTTCAGTACTGTATACAGGCATGTGAGACCTCCGCGTTTAAGCGGAAATCCGCGTTTTTAATTTTCCCATTCCGCGTTTTTCTTGCGGGCTCCGCTTTTTTCCCGTCTCCGCCGTGAGTGGCCGCCCCACTTTTTAATTTTGTTTACCTCCAACATCGAGCAGCAAGTAATTTTACTGCACAACACTCACACAGAGAAGGGGAACCTGGCATTGGGAAGCGCTTTAAATGCGATTTGATTTTGACACGTGCGTCGTGGGGCTAGACCCGGTAAAATGCTCCGCATTAGTCTTTGATTAAAGCCGTTGTTATTCATTTTTCGTTAAGCGCGATGTCCCATTATCGTTGTCCCGTTCCACCAAGAGAGGGCGCTTTACTAAACAAATTATTAAAAAGCCAACACCTTGAGCCAAGACTAGGCGCACACAGTCTTTCACGTGTGTGTGGTACCTGAATGTAGCGCTGGCCCAAAATCCGGACACAGAAAAAAAAGTTTTCCTCGTTTTTTTCCATGACCCGCTCACATGCCTGTGTATAGAATTGAAAGGTATTTTATCAGACTCAAAGTCAACATTTGAATACCATATTACACGGTGAGTTATTATTATTCAATTGAAAAAAACAAGACCGTCGGACTTGTCTAGTCATGAGTTTACTGGCCCGACACTAAAACTAATGGCCTCGGGCCTGTGGTCCAGTGTAAAAATTGGAGCCCTGATATTTCCAGGGGGTTACCAAAAGGTTGAAATGCCATCATTTCAACATTTTGACCTCTTATTCCCACTTGGCAACGTATAGCCATATAAAGGTCTATAGTTTTTTAATGTTCACCTTAAAGGACATCCATTGACACCCAATTAATTTGTTTGATTTTGCCCTGACGCAGATATGTTGCTGAAGGAGAAATCGGCAGTCAGGCCATCACTGATCTACTCTTCTTTAATGTGACTGATGCTAGTGGTAACATGCTCGTTAGGCAGGTTTTTACTGTGACTGTGACACCTGTCAACGACCAACCACCATCTGTTACAATAAGTGGTGATGGCATCAAGGTAAGAAGACAGGCAAAGTTACTTGAAGGGATTATTCTAGCTGCATTGTCAGAATCACTTTTCTTTGAAAAAGAAATCATGACCTAACAAAGCCGGTAGAACAAAGATTCTGTTTGAAGCACCAGGATTTGTTGTTTCTCTTTCAAGAAAAAATACCATATTCACGCACCGTGAAGCTCAAAATTTCCAAAGAGTGATCATTGCGCTTCGAACATTATTACCCCTGGTCACTGGGCCATATATTTCATTCCTTAAACCATCTCAGCTCTCTTGGGAGTTTACAGCCTGTGCTGCCAATTATGTAGTGTACTAAGCTAAACCAACCACAAGAACCATCTCTGCCCTCCGAGTACCCATTTACCCCTGGGTGATGAGAAGCAATTATAGTTAAGTGTCTTGCTCAAGGACACAAGTGTCATGATCGGGATTCGAACCCACACCCTGATGACTCAGCAACCAGAACTTGAGTTTGAGTTACTAAATGGCTCAGCCATGACACGCAATAAAAGGACAAAGGCCTGGAATCAGGGATTACTCAATAACCCCAGCACAAAGGCACAATTTCACCCTCTTTTTTTCCACCACCATTTGTCCTCTTTGTGTGGGTGAAACGAAGCGTTGCACGAGGAGTTCATACTCTGACTATGCTCTGTAGTTGAAGTACGGGCAGCCTTTGTTCCCGTCATCTGATTTGACACGAAAATACAAAATGCACATCACCCGAATTCTAGCAGGGGAAATATTGGCGTGTCAACACGACATCCGGCGTCAACTGGTTAAACTCTACTACTCTCTGATCTTTCAATATCATCCAACTGTGGTTTTAATGGGTAAACTAAGCCAGCCTGTGATTTGATAACTAGTGGTTAATGCAACTACACAGAGTACGGGCTTGTTTACAGTTAGTTTTGTGCACAGCCTGTACGGTTGAATGGTTTCAAATGATTGGTAAATTTGCAGTTTTTCACAATGGCTTCATTTCCACTCAAATAAATATGCTGATGTAAATTGTTACACCTATTTGTACACAGTTAGTGGAAGGAGCGCGGGAACTGATCTCAACTGCTGATATAAGAGCCACTGATCTTGACACCAGACTAAACCAACTCATGGTCATTGTTGATGCAGGGCCTAGTTTTGGCTTCCTGGAAAATATCAAATCAGGTATGACATAGAAGTGTGTAAATAGTACTAGCTGCAGCATTGTAGCATTTTCTTGTACAGAATTAACGTTAACTGTATACAGAGCTGCTAACTCTCCCTGATTCTAGTTCACTGAAAATAAACCACTCTTTCCATGTCCTAATGAACAAATTTGAAAATCTCCGTGATTATGGAAACTGTTTCCCCTATTATGTTGAATGTAATTCTAAATAGCTCCCTGATTGCTGTACAAAATCTCCCTGATTGCAAGATGCAAATGTTAACAGCTCTGTGTATACAGTACTCATTATACAAATATTGGACGCATATGAGTGCAATGAAGCAAAATATATTCACAAGCAGTGTTGTAGCTACGACATTTTTAGTGGTGGGCAGCTGAATTTAAATTTGGTCAGAGATTGCGAGCAGTGAGCATGTACGCAACGTGTCACGTCCACGTGAGCAAAGGGCACGAGCAACGCTCTATGAGGTTTCAACTGGCAGCACATTTAGAAGTTCCTCTGTTATAAGGATTGTTTTCAGGGCTAAATATTAACATTCCAGTTACTTATTTTGCACATTCTGTATGATTCAAGAATCACAATTTTAAAATATAATTACAAAAATGTATTAATACAAAATAATTGTTGAATATTGAAGAAAGGTGATGCATTTGTGAAATAGAGCAGATAATAAATTATCTTGTCAGTGTCAGTGGCTGAGTGACTGTAACTTATCAATTAAGAGGGAAGCTTACCTTTACATTAATCTAACTTTGTATCTCCTGTCTTTCTTTTAAGCCCACAATTTTACTGCCTCAATATATGGAAACTCATTACAAGGGGGTCCATTGAGGGAAATGCGCATACAGTTTCATTCTCAGCACTAACTGAAGCTGTATAACCAGATATATTGCTATCATCTTCCAATCTTTTCCATTTTCCAAAAAAAATCGTCCAGCTTACGTTGCGTGGCCATTTTAAAATTTACACGGATCTCAATCAATTTAAAAACCAGCGCGCTGTCAACACTACAAGCATGACAGGTGGACCAAGAATGAAGCGAACGTGTTTACATGCCTACATCCGGGATACGCGAACTGGTACACTAGACTTTACACACCCGTCGTACTGTTGTGTGGCAACTGGCGATACTGTTTGTGTGTACATGTAATGCGTGAAATCCCCGCGAAAAACCCACGACTAGACTTGTAGTGCACTCTACGGTCCACCACAGCGCGCGCTGGTGTACACCACATGTACATACGTTCATCATGTACATACGTTCATCATGTACATGTACACGGTACCAGCGCACTGCGTCTGTATGGTGTACTGTCAGACTGTAGACGGTACGCCTACTACACTGTACTAGAGTTCGTTCGTTAAAAACGTCAGGGCACATTTCACGAAGAAAACTTCACAAGATGCAAGAGACAAGTTACGTGTGAAACACATTTGAGTTTTTATTGCTCGAAATTCCGGGTTAAAAAAATTACAAACTGCATTTAAAATTACAAAACACAAAAAACATGACATTTTAGTCTTGCAATGTGATCAATATCGGCAGTACTTTTCATTTTTTATTAATTTTGGGGGAAATTTAGTGGTGGGCGGCAGTCTATTTTTCAGCCGAAGTGCCGGGCGGAAATTGTCAGTGCTGGGCAGGCCCGCCCACCGCCGCCCACCGTGGCTACAACGCTGTTCACAAGGTGAAAGCTGGACTGTTCCATTTCATGAGGCAAATGCAACAGTCCAGTTTTTCTAAAACTAGAATTGAAGTTTTTTCACCACCAGTTCCTTTCAGAACCACCCCAACTCATTTGATTAGATATACAGGTAGTTTGTTTTTTTGCTGTGATTCAAAAACATTGTTTTCATGTAGATTGATAACTTATGCCATTTTCTGACATCCCAAACAGCCATTGGCTCCGAGCAACCTAATGTGGACATTCCTATTACCATCTTCCGGGTAAAAGACTTGATCGATAACACCATTTACTATGTTCAGAGTGTGCATAGAAACATTGAGCCTACCCAAGATGGCTTCCTCTTCCATGTGTCTGACGGGGAGAACGAGTCTCCCCAGTATCGCTTCAACATCTCCATTAAGGTGAGAGAATCACAATGGCAGTGACGATTACATCACCAGAAAAACTGTCAGTGACAGTGACAATGACATTACCAAAGAAAAAGACAATGACAGTGATGATTACATTACCAGAGAAAATAACAACGACAGTGACAATTACATTACCAGAGAAAATGACAATGACAGTGACAGTTACATTACCAGAGAAAATGACAATGACAGTGAGTTAAGATGTTTGGCTCTTCTGGTTCTTAAACTCCTCAGCTTGTAAATGATGAAGAGCCCATGCTGATCACCGACACCCTCTATCTACCCGAAAATGATGGCATCGTAATCTCCAATGTCTCCCTCTACGCCAGCGACCTCGACAGCTCCGCCGAAGACCTCCGCTTCACCATCACAGAGTACCCAAACTGCGGCACGCTGCGTCGGCGTGAGTTTGTCGCCGACCCGCTACACTTTGGTCGCATCTTGACCGTTGGGGACACGTTCTCATGGCAGGACGTGCTGGAGGAGTTGATTGTTTACATTCACGATGGATCAGAGGTGAAGATGGACACATTTAGCGTGTCGCTAACGGATGGACTGTACACAGTCTTGGGTTCAGTGCCGGTCCATATTGGATTGATTAATGACGAGACACCTCGCGTTGCTGCCAATAGAGGGCTTCAGGTTCAGATCGGTAAGCAAGACTTCAACGAGTTCTTTGACTTCTTTTGTTTTCGTGGAAAACAAATGGAATACTTCTTTGATATATTTGCAAGCTGTAATCCCATGTTAAATTTATTTTACGTTCATATATTTCATGGATAAATTTTACTTTCCCAAAAACATGATATAATTTGTATAGCCATAAACTACGTCAAACTAAAGTATTGGAAGAAACAGAATCGCGCACACGTAAAACTAAATATGGTTGGGACCAACTTGGTCCCGGAAGTTTGAACACGCGGGACTCTTGCACAGTCTGTTGTCTATAGCTTTTCTTTCGGCCATTATATGTGACCCACCACCCCAAAACCAGGCTGAAGTCAAAATTTTTCATATGAGAGATTTTTATACTGTTGGATTGCTAGCGCTTTAAGCTTTAAAATGAGCTATAGGGGACGCAAATAGGTGGTATACTTTTGAAGTTACATCTTTTTGAAGTTAGGAAGTGTCAAGGGATGCTTTTGAGAAAATGAGCGTAGAAGTCGTTTATAATTAATTATCATACATATTGGGCCCCCAATTTACCTTAGCAACCACCTAATTTTAATTCATGAATGCAGACCCTTTTAACCAACTTGAAATTTTAATTTCATGCCGATAATGACAGTTCAATCGCTTTATTAATTTTTTTTTTTTTTTTTTTTTTTTTTTAAATTAATGCTGTATCTCGAAATGGCATTTGCCGACTTCCGCCTGGTTTTGGGGTGGTGGGTCACATATCTTCAGAATAGAGTTGGGGTGGTTGGGTTGCAAAGTGGTATCTTTTCTTGCCCTCCACCTCTAGGGCCCCGGTTTGAATCACGCCGGGGACACGACGTGGATTGGGTTTTCAGTCCCTACCTGACTGCGTGGGTTTTCCCTGGAATAATTCTCTGGGGTTTTCCTCCGACATCTAAAACTGAAACTTCCTTCCTTGTCTTCTCTCCATTGGGTTCTTGGCTAGTACAGTGATTAAGTTCGCTGTTCTGAGAATCCTCGTCTTCACAACCAGAATAAATGAAATTAAATGAAAAATGAAATGAGTTAAACAACTAACAAAATGAGTAAACAGTAACACAAAGTAGACCTTGGATTCCATATCAACATTTCTCGTCTTTTGCGTGTCACGACAGGTTCCACAACGCCAATCACCAACATGGAACTGCGAGCAGAGGACGTTGACTCTCAGAACATGGAGCTGATTTACACGGTGACCTCTGACCCGACTGTGGGTCAACTCCAGTTTCTCAGGAATGGTCGGGGTGTAGTCTGGCTCCGGGTCAATGGAGAGATGTCCAGCTTCACGCAGAGTGATATTGATAATGGTATGTAAATGCAACCACATGGTGGAGATACTAACTTTTGAATATCTGAAAAAAAAATAATAATAGTTGACATTTGTAAAGTTAAACGTTTTTTTCATTTTTTTCATTTCGTTTGATATTTATAAAAACAAAAAAACTGGCAGCACAAATGTGACTTATGTGGAATTTACAAATGGCTATTAACATAAAAAATATATTTAAAAAAACCAAAGGATTACAGGAAAAGAACAAAGCAAGTAATGAACCACAAGGGAAACTGACTGGGTAAATTTTAAATAATTTTGGGTTGAACCAAGAAAAATGATAAGAGCAGGATTTGAACTTATGCCTCAGGATTAACGTGTTGGTGCTCGAGCAACTGAGCTATCTAACCCTAATGAATAGGGAGGCCGCAACATCAAGGCTAGATAGTTGGTAGAGCGCCGGCACGTTAATTCGGAGGTCACAGGTTTAAATTCCGCTCTATTAAATTTTTCCAAATTCAAGTTGTTTTCTTATCAGCTTTTACCTCTATTAATGTTCTTGTCTTGTCTCAGGTTACATCCAGTATGTACATGATGCTAGAGAGGCTGCAGGTACCGTTGTCTTCAAGTTCACACTCTCAGACCCTGAGGGTAATGGGCTGATTGATCAGTCCTTCCTCATTACTGTGCTTGGTAAGTTTGCTGCCCTCACTGCTAGTCGGTAAGCTTCCGGCAGTGAAGTGTTTTGCTTCCTTTCTGGTAGGGGGTTTGTTTCCCTGAGTGATTCAGTTCCCTGAGTGAGTCTGTTGCTTCTTTTAGAAAGTAAATTTGTTTCCTTCTAAAGTCTGTTCTCTTCACTTAGCAGGTCAGTTTGCGTCCCGTGATAAGTCGGTTCTTTCTTTCCTTAAAAGATCAGTTTGCTTCATTCAGTTTTACTGTCCGTATTGATGTCAGAAAATTCGTTTTCAAACTGCAAGTTTTTTCATCCTGCTAAAACTTTTTGAAAAGCACAATACCACATACTGGCCTTTTTTCTCTCTGGCCAACGAGGGTTTCTGCAACATAAAAATTGGATTGAAAGAGACAATGGCAAAAGAGGGTTCTTGAAAGTCGGTTAAGAGCACCGGACTCTGGTGTTTCTGATCAGCAGAGTGTGGGTTCGTGTCCCGGTCGTGACACTTGTGTCTTTTAAGCAAGACACTAAACCATTATTTCTTCATCCTTTGGATGGGATGTAAAGCCGTAGGTCCCGTGTGTTGTGTAATGCACGTAAAAGAACCCAGTTACACTTATCGCTAAGAGAAGGGGTTTGCCCCGGTGTGTCTGGCAGTGGCTGCTGAATGCGCTGCAGCACCTAAATTTTGTCTCATAATAAAAAAAAATTAAAAACCTGTGATTGAGTGTTTCTGTCTGTTCAAGCGCCTTGAGTACCTTATTGGTAGATATGTGTTCTATATAAGACTGTTATTATTATTATTGTTACTATTATTAAGTAACAAAGACCTTGTTTTGATCATTACAGAGGACAGAGTACCTCCCCAGGTCCTGGCAAACCATGGCCTGACTCTACCAGAAGGTTCCTCCAAGACCATCACCACTAACATCCTCTCCTTTACGGACGTGGACAGCATCCCCGGCAATCTAATGTACTCCATCTCGGACGGCCCGACCTACGGTCAGCTGGAGTTCACCGATAACCCAGATGTTCCCATTGCTGAGTTCACTCAGTCTGACCTGGCGTCCAAGACGGTGAAATACGTGCATACCAGCGAGACGGAGGCCACTATGGATAGCTTTACATTCACTGTGGATGATGGAACCAACCAAGTGAGTTGATTGTGTTTTGTAATACTGCAACCTCGTTCCCAGGCATGAGTGATCAAATTCGCTGTTCGCTCTTAACCCCTGGTATTGGTTAATTTCAAAGTGCCAGTATATTGCACATTTTTATTAGGCCTGCGGCCGATCTACTCAAGTGCGCACGCACTCAAGTATGGTACCCCGCAAAAGAGGCATCAAGTTATAGAGCAACTGGTCCCCTCTCATTCTTCTTGATCTTGTGACATGTCTATCTGTTATGCAGTGTAGGGTGACTGTATAAATTGTCTATGAGAAAACGTGTTTATATGGGTGTCCAAAACTGAGTTTCATTGATGAAACAAATTATTAATGGCTAAAGAAAACAAATTATTTATGACCAAAAATAATCTTGCATGGGTAACAAGAAAAGTATTTTAAAATGTAAATCTCTTTTTCTTGTTCTCTTAAAAGAAAATTGCGAGGGGGAGGGAGTGTTTAGAGCCCTTGTTGCTACGAAAGCGCATGAAGTTTGTTTATGTAGTTAGTTAGTCTTTAAGTGCTACCACTATCTTCCTTGTTTTATCTATCAGACTAACACGGCTATTTTTATTCATTTCAAACAGTTTACTCTTCTTGTCTTCAGGAGACTTTCATGTCGTAAATAGCCTGAACATTTCCATAAAAGCCTCCACCATATGTGGGCCAGACTTCGTACTCAATAAAACTTGTCCCCCCCCTCCCCTTTGTTTTCAATGTTCAAATACCATTCTTGATGTTAACAAGAAGATGTGCATTTGTACTTATAATGTGATACCATCTTTAACAGATTACCCAGACCTTCTACATTACGCTGACGCCGGTAGACGACTCACTCCCTCTAGTGACCAACTTGGGCATGAGGGTTCAGGAAGGTGTACGCAAAGCTATCACAGAGTTTGAGCTCAAGGCCCAGGACATGGACACACCGGTGAGATATGAATTCAATTCAAACTCATGTGATTATTGATAGCGGTCTAGTAACGGGGCACTGCATCCGTCACCTGGGCCCAATTTTAAAGAGCTGCGTAAGCACAAAAAGTAGCTAAGCACAGTAAAAATATGCTTACCAGAAGAAGGTTACCAGCCAAAATAGCATTCCACATGTACCAGTTGTCACTGGTATCCTGCTTATTTTTGTTTAGCAGAACATTTCTAAGCAATATTTGTTGCATAAAGGCCCTGTACACTATTGGTAAGATCAAAAAACACAAATATTCACAGATTCACACACAACTTACATGATTTAAAGTAAGTAATGGTTGAAAGGGTTCCTTAAAATATTTCTGCCTAAAATGCTATCGTTTCTGAGAAATGAGTAAAACAATAGTTTTTATCACGCGCAATATTTTGAAAAAACAGAAAACACATAAGGTCTCTTTTTACTATTTTCTCGTGATCTCGATGACCAATTGAGCTCAAACTTTCACAGGTTTGTTTGTTCATTCATATGTTGAATCACATAAAATGTGGGCACTGATTTTGAGCTGTTACCAAAAGTGTACAATACCTTTAAGCAGCTCTATGAAAATTGGGCCCTGGAGCTTGCTGCTTGCCCAACTGTTTCCTGGGAGCCCACATGGAGCACAGCCTCATGTGGGAGATGCCTCTTCTTCCTGGACATGCTATATCTACATTTATACAGGATTAAAACAATCGAATGGTTCCGAAAACCAAAGGTATTCTTTGCCTTGAAGCTATTTTTTTGTGTGCGTAGGTACTGTTTGTGCTGAGCTACTTCTTGTGCTCAAGCAGCTCAAGGAACTTGGGCCCTGTGCGAATGGTGAAAATTATACTTTAATCCATTCTTCTTAAGGGTTAATTGGGATTGATTGCTTTTGATGACAGGCTGATTCCATCATGTTCACGATCTTCCAATCTCCTCGCCATGGCACAATTGATGAAGTACGCCGAGGACCCACCCTGACCTTCACCATGGCTGATCTATATGAGAACCGCATCAGCTATAACCATGATGGCAGTAACACACTGGAGGATAGCTTCCTGTTTACAGTGTCTGACGGCACCAACGCACTCTTCATGATAGAGCAAGGGACAGAACTGAGTACCACATCAGCACCCCAGGTAGGAATTAGGGCCCAATCAGGGATAAGAAGTGTTTATTACTAAATCAGCACAGGTATTGGATAAGAAGAGTTCATTACTACATAATCGCCCAAGTAGGAATTAGGATCCAATCAGGGATAAGAAGAGCTGATAACTAAGGCTGTGTTTGAATTGGCGGCTACAGCTAGGGCTACTGCTGGATCCCCCTTTAGCAACAGTCGTAGCTGTAGTCGTAGCCGCCAATTCGGATACGGCCTAAATCAACATGCTAAGCAGGCATTATAGGGCCCAATCAGGGATAAGAAGAGCTTAGTTCTACAAAAGCACCCCAGGTAGGGATTTGGGCCCAATCAGCAATGGTAAGAGCTGATTAGTACATCGGCACCCCTGGTAGGAATTAGGGCCCAATCAGGTATAGGAAGAGTTCATTACTAGTAAGCTCTCCAGAGAAGGTAGGATTTAAGCAAAGTTTTGAATGTGGCTACTGGAGGAGATCATTGGATGTTCTGAGGAAGATGATTCCATATTATAGGTGCATTGATACCTGTAATCTGTTTTTATGTGTTGCCAATTAATTATGCTGTTAGTATGATCAATAAAATGAATTGAATTGCACCACCCTTTTGCAAATGTTTGACCATTCCATATTTAACCATTCCATATTTGACCTTCTTGTTGTCTTGAACGTTCTCTTCTTCAGAGTTTTGACATCCGGATTCTTCCCGTTGACGACGGCACTCCAAGAATCATCACCAATCTGGGTCTGTCCTACCTGGAGTACTTTGATGACCAGGTCAGTTAACAGAGATGAGAAATTTCAGAGTTTTATCTGAATGCAGACTGGTTTAAACAGTAGCTATTACCAGGGTTCTCCCCATGCACAAACTAGCATACCGGGACGATACGCGCAAATTGCATGCCGATAGTGCGATTCTGGCTGATACGCAAAAACAATATTTATTTATTTACTTTGACTTCATATCAAATTCACAAAAAAACATCACAATAAAACCATTTAGAATAGTCCAGATTGCACAGTAGGGCTTTTAAAACCAAAAATAAACACCAAGTAGATACATTTCCGAGGACCTCGTTTCAATTTAGCGTGCTTTAGCCAAACTTCCAAAATTTGGGTCCAGAATGCCCCCCACTTGTGTCCTTGAGCAAGATACTTAACCATAATTGCTTTGTCCTTTGGATGGGACATAAGTGCACGTTAAAGAACTCAGAACACTTATCATGGAAGAGTAGGGTTTAACCCCAGTGTTTCTGGTTCACATAACAAGCACCCTTCTTCACAGGTTTCCTCAGGCTTGCGAGTTACATTGATTAAGTTCACTTATGAGGCATCATTGGCTTCGTTACCAGAAATAGCCCACCTTCAAAAAACCCTGCAAACATAAAGTTCTGCCAACTTAGGGTTAGGGTTAGGGTTAGGGTTAGGGTTAGGGCCGTAGTTTTTGTTATACTGGATTGCCATCTCTCTGTCAGTCGCCCAACTCCTCAAAAGGTAATCATCTTGTTTTTAAACTGTATGTGTCCATATTTAAGGATGTTTTGCTTTTGCTTGGTCAGGCTATGGGAGTGATTACCAGTAAGAGTCTAGTGACGATGGATGCAGACACTCCGGATAATCTTCTAGTCTATACCGTCACCTCTGCACCTGAGCACGGCATTCTGGAATCCACCTTGTCACCGGGAACACCACTCTCCGTCTTCACTCAAGGTAAGAACGTTTGAAGTACAGAGTATTTTTCCGCGATGATAAGAAATACCAGCCCCTTCCCTCTACCCCCCCCCTTTGTCTCCTTCATCCCTTGCTTTTTCTGTGTGCTTTCTGCCTCTCTCTCTTTTCATTTCTTTCCACTTGACTGCTTCTGTTACAGCAGTATACCTGTTTATGTGTGTTGTGTTGTGTTGTCATTTAGCCTTCCAGAGAAGACTCTGCTAGGGTCGAAACGTCAGAGGTTATTAACAATTTTTTGTATTTATACCGTAGGTCCTTTTGGTTGGTAAGCAGCTTACTCTACTTTCTTGAGATATATTTAAATGAAAGTCGCCAAAGCCATCAAACTAGGTACCAATATGTACAAAAAATGTACTCCATTCTTAACCATCCCATTTTTTCCTGAAACCAGCAAGGGTTTTGAAATGCCCGACAATTAAAATAAACACTTAACGAGGCATTAATTTGTAATGAAGGAATACAAAATTAAAGGAGCAGTAGATATCTCTCGGTGGAACCTCTTCCAAGGTGCAGTATGGTTACACGAAATTGAGTCCCGATTTACTGCTTGTTTAAATTTTACATTCCTCCATTATGCTTTTTCTGCAAAGATAAACTGAACTATGTAGGGGAGGATTAAAGGCACTGAACACGTTTGGTAATTGTCAAAGACCAGTGTTCTCACTTGGTGTATCCCAACATATGCATAAAATAACAAGCCCGTGAAAATTTGGGCTCAATTGGTCATCGAAGTTGCAAGAAAATGATGAAAGAAAAAACACCGTTGTTGTACAAATTTGTGTGCTTTCAGATAGAAATAAAAGGCTTCTTGCAAGAAGTATTTTTTTATTTTAGTGAGAAATTACCTCTTTCTCAAAAACTACGTTACTTCAGAGGGAGTCGTTTCTCACAATGTTTTATACTATCAACAGCTCTCTATTGCTCATTACCAAGTCAGTTTTTATGTTAATATATATTTTGAGTAATTACCAAACGTGTACAGTGCCTTTGAGAGTAATTAGGAGTTTGTAAAAGAGTTTTAAAATCTTTCATGCAATCATATTTATAAATAAAAAAAACCTTTTTTTTAATGGCTACACAATTTTTGTTTTAGTGAGGTTGGAGAATGAACCCCAACCCCTCCTCCCCAGCCACATAAAGGCCTTCACACCACCATTCTTTCTGTCTGGTTCCCTTTACAGAGGACATCAACAACGGCCTCATCCATTACATCCTCAACTACGGTGCAGAGCCAGAACTAGGAGACGGGTTCGTCTTCGATGTAGCTGACAGTAAACCAAACACGGTGTTAGACACGGTGTTCCGTATCCGCTGGTCGCTGATTCACTTTGAGAAGGGGTCGCACAACATCAGCGAGAAAGCCGGGGTAATCAGTGTCGCTGTGACACGGAGTGGAAATCTCAATCAGGTAAGGTTTATTAAAGAAACCTTGGGAAAATCCTTGCATCAAGGTCCATCTATTTTTTATATCTCCTTTTGTTTTTGGAGTTTTTTGGCGTTTCTTCTGTAAGGACCCCAATGGAAATAGGTCTAAGTAATTAGTTTTTTTGAGGCTATCCTTGGACAAATTTGTGCAGTTTTTCTTTCTTGTTTTCTATTTTGGTTTATTTTATTTCATTGTTTAAAGGAACATTACAGAATTGGTTTTTGCTAACAAAACAGTTGCTGGCAGTGTAAGCACTTTATAAATCCACCATATACATAAACTGACAAAAGTGTAGAAGTTTGAGAATGATCGGCCATCTGGGTCACGAGAAAATAGTGAAAAATCGATTACGCATTTGCATTTGTTATATGCATGAATAAAATGCTCATGAGCGATAAACTCCAATCGGAAATTAGTTTTATTTATTTCTCATCAAATATGGCATTTCAGACAGACATATTTCTAGGGCTGTTTTCTACTATCATCATCATTAGACCGTGTAAGTTTTATGTAAATCTGTGATCTTAAAGAAAATTTTAATTACCAGTTCTGTAACGTTCCTTTAACATCCTTATGCTGTGTATGTATTTGTGCCATGTTCTTGCTGTATTTTATCCGAATAAATTCAAATCAAATCAAATCAAATATACTAGCCCACAGCAGTTTTTACTAGACCGTTTATGCCGTGCTAGTTTTAAGTGTGAGGCCTGACGTACTTCACATTCACCTCTATCCTGTAGTACGCCATTGTGCTGTGCAGCACAGAGCACGGCTCAGCCACCTCCAGCGGTAATCAACCTGGCCAGAATGACTACCAAGAGCAATCAGTCCAGATCCAGTTTGAGGAGAGGGAAGAAACAAAGATGTGTACCATCTTCCTGAACGATGACACGCTCTACGAAGGACCGGAGGACTTCATCGTGGAGCTTAGTATGCCTGCGTATGCGTTGCTAGGCGACCCATCTGCTGCCTTGGTTACTGTCATGGACGATGAAGATGGTACGTAAGATCTAGAGTGTTTTATTCATGTTTATTGAAGATATTGTTCTTGTTATTGTTGTTGTTATTAATTATTATTGTTATTATATTATTTCTGGTAATGAAACCAATGATGCCCCAGAAGTGAACTTAATCACTGTGGCTCACAAGCCTGGGGAAACAAGGGTGCTCACTATGTGAACCAGAAACACAGGGGTTAGCCCCTACTCTTCCACGATAAGTGTTCTGGGTTCTTTTATGTACACTACCAATCCTAGTACATGGACCTACAGCTTAATGTCCTGTCCGAAGGACAAAGCTCCGTTTCATTGTGTTTCATCTAATTATTATTCTAGAAGTTCTTCAGACATATTTGTTCAACATACCTTCGTTATTATTACTTGTGTTTACATTTTGCAATATGGAAATAAATGTTGAGTTGAATTGAATTGAATTGAAAGCAATTACGATAAAGTATCTTGTTCAGGGACACAAATGCCATGACCTGGACTCAAACCCACACTCTGCTGATCAGAAACACCAGAGCTTGAGTCCAGTGCTCTTAACCGCTCGGCCAAGACGCAATAAACACAGTCATTCCGTCTGACACTTTATCTTGTGGAATGTATTTCTAAAAAGCAAGTATAATCCTTGTGTCAGCCGTGTTTTTAAATTAGACTAGTATTTCTTTAACAATTTTGTTTTTCTAAACAGAACCAAGCATGGAGTTTGATGAGCTGATCTTCCATGTAAATGAAAGCTCTGGATTCATCTTTGCACCAGTCACAAGGAAAGGTAGGTCACATTCACCTGATTCTCTTATCTGCTCTCTGAAAAGGAGAGTTCTGTCAACAACAACAGCAAAAAGAACTCACTCTGCGACAGTGAAGTTAATAATGAGAAGTCCCCTCAATCCACTAAGCGAAAATAGTAGTCCTGGACGATTTCCTACCTCCAAGGTAGTACTTAATAAGCAGAAAAGTTCTTTTCAGATATGAGTAGTCTCCCGAAACCCTGAAATCTACTCCCGGTAGAATAAATAGCAAGACAAGTTTTCAAGAACAAAGTATATATATACACATGGTGTTACCGCAAACTGAATATACAACATTTGAAAATCCTTTGTTTAGTAGAAATTCAATTTCACATGTAAAACTTTGAGTATAACAGAAATCCACTGCTATATATCAATGTAGGTGATTCCAGCCGCAGTGTGTCTGCAGTGTGTTTCACTATACCTGGATCTGCAACCGGCAGCAGCTTGACCGGTCTGGAATCAGGGTCTGACTATAAGACCAGGGGGATGGCCAGCGAGTTCAGAGTGGTCTTCCCTGCGGGAGTCAACAAGGCGTCATGTGATGTCAAGGTTTGTAAACAACATTCGAAAGTCTCATGTCTTGAAGCTTTTCAAGAAACTTGAATAATAATAATAATAAATGTGGCCTCTTATACAGCGCTCAAATCCGTCACTCAGTGACGCTCAGGGTGCTCCAACCCCTGGTCACTGGGCCATTTATTTCATTCCTTAAACCATCTCAGCTCCCTTGGGCGTATACAACCAGTGCGGCCAAATATGTAGCGCACCAAGCTAAATCAATCACAAGAACCATCTCTGTCCTCAGAGGTACCCATTTACCCCTGGGTGAAGAGAAGCAATTTTAGGACACAAGTGTCATGATCTGGATTCGAACCCACACCCTGATGACTCGGCAACCAGAACTTGAGTCCAATTCACTAAATGGCTCGGCCACGACACGCAATAAAAGGACAAAGGCTTGTGCTGCCAAATATGTAGTGCACCAAGCTAAATCAATCACAAGAACCATCTCTGTCCTCACAGGTACACATTTACCCCTGGGTGAAGAGAAGAAATTATAGTGAAGTGTCTTGCTAAAGGACACAAGTGTCTTGACCGGGATTCGAACCCACACCCTGATGACTCAGCCACCAGATCTTGAGTCCAATGCACTGAACCGCTCGGCCACGATACTCTTACAGGGGTTCTTTTCCAAAACAAAATTTCATCTTTATTATGAATATGTTTGTTTTTTTTAGTGTCCGGAAGAAAGCGACCTTATAAAGTTGCTCGAACCCTGAGTAATTCTCAGACAATAATACTTGCCATGAACCAGAAGCACTGGTCTGAACTCCTATTGTTCCATCTTTATTGATTTTCTCACTTTTGTTGTTGAAACTACTGTCTTTATTTCAGATTATCGATGATGCTATGTTTGAGGCAGAGGAGGAGTTTGAGGTTGCCTTGGCGATGCCGTCTCTGTGGAGTAAACTGGGCAAGAAATCACGAGCTACTGTTATCATTGATGGACCAAACGACGGTATGTCTCACAAGCGATCCAATTCAATTATTACATTTATTTATATTGTTTTCCATTTTGCTTGGATGGCTGCCCACAGTTTACCAACACCCAGGGCCCAATGATATGGAGCTTCTTAAGCACAAAAACAAGCTTAACACATCAAGATTATGCTTACCAGAACAAGGTTACCATGTTCTTAAGAGAATTATATAGGATTGGTAGAGCTGACAAAATAGTCGCAGAGAGTGTTCATGTTTTGTGTGATCAACCATATACACAAAATAGCAAATCTAATGGCTAAATTCGTTGTGTGAGTCAGGAGAAAATAGTGAAACACCATGCACAACTTTCAGCATGTGAACATATAGTCCTTGGCAGTGGTTGTAACAATCAAAATCAGCTGTTGCATTTTTTTAGGTTTTTAAATACAGTTTTGTCGAATATGACTTCATTTCAGAGGGAACTATTTCACTGAAAAATGGTTCTAGTATGAACTTCATAATCAGTAAGCTTCTTGACTAAAATCAAACATTGAGTTTTTGTATTCTAAGCAATCCTGTATAATACCCTTAACTAAAAGTGAAATTTTTCTGAAATTCCTTGATTTAAAAATTCTGTACACAGAGTCTGTCGTTTCCCTGAGCCGAAACACGTACATCTTCAACGAGAATGCCGGCACGGTAGAGATTGAGGTGACAAGACACGGCAGTGATCTCTCCCATACCTCCATGGTGTGGTGCTCCGTTAAGCCCAACACCCCGCCCTCTGCAGCACCGGGGGCCGACTTTGTGCCCAGTACCAGCCAGCTCACATTCGGACCGCAGCAAACTGTCGAGGTGGGTAGAGTAATGTCTCTCTAGAACATGCTTTCATGTTGGAGGTATTGGTTACATATTTCCCATGACAAAATTTACAGCATTTGGTGACTGTCCATGAAATTTAATAATGTCCCCAAATGTAAGATTAAAGGAACGTTACAGAACTGGTAATTAAAGTTTTCTTTAAGATCACAGATTTAAATAAAACTTACACGGTCTAATGATGATGATAGTAGAAAACATCCCTAGAAATATTTCTGTCTGAAATGCCATATTTGATGAGAAATAAATAAAACTAATTTCCGATTGGAGTTTATCGCTCATGAGCGTTTTATTCACGCATTGTATAACACATTCAAATGTGTAATCGGTTTTTACTATTTTCTCGTGACCCAGATGGCCGATCGATGTCAAACTTCTACAGGTTTGTCAGTTTATGTATATGGTGGATTATATAAAGTGCTTACACTGCCAGCAACTGTTTTGTTAGAAAAAAACAATTTTGTAATGTTCCTTTAAGGCTTGTGAGTTCTCAGAATTTTACCTGAATTTAGGATTTTCTCAAAACCCCCTTTGGCTTTCCAATTTTCTTAAAAGAAGTTAAGCAGTCACCAAAGGGAGTCCACATTGTGTCCAAACCTGTAGTTTTGTATTTGTGGTGATGCACAGAGTCTGTAAACCTCCTGAATTGTAACATCTGGCAGGTTCTGTGTCTAGAATAAGGAGGAACCCAGGCCACCAAGCCATTTTCAGGAATGTTCACATTCATCAAATCTCATCCCTGAAGATCCTGAAATAAGTAAGATTTTAAGACAGCTAGAAGGTGTCTAGCTGGGTAGACAACATCCAAGAATGGTCAGGTTGTGATACGACCGAACTCAAAACAGCAGCACTGAAAAGACGGGCTGTGGTGGGAGCGGTACCAGTGATTCCAGCTGGGTACAAGTTGAGGAGGAGACCATTGGCAAATGCCTATGTTTACTAGAGAGAGAGAAGGTGTCTATGTATATTCGGTTTGCGGTAACACCATGTGTATATCTACTTTGCTGTGGAGATTTGTTCTTTGAGAACTTGTCTTTCTATTCATTCTACTACCGCCGAGTAGATTTCGGAATTCGGGAGACTACTTATTAGTTCTGAAAAGAACCGTCCTGCTTATTAACTACTACCTTGGCGGAAGGTAGGAAATTGGCCGGGACTACTACTTTCGCTTTGTGGATCGAAGGGACTTCTCGTGATTAACTTCACTAGCGCCGAGTGAGTTCTTTTAGTGGATCAAGGGGACTTCCCGTCGACTAGCCTGCTCTAGTCATCGTCAGGAGCTTAGGAACTTTGTAGTCTGTTTGTATGAGCACACAAGAGCATTTTGGTTTTGTTTCATGCCTATTGTACCCTCTGCTCAACCTTTCAGGTGTGTCGTGTGACGATTGTTGATGACACAGCGAGTCCGCAGATGGAGGGAAATGAGACGTTTATTGTCTACCTTAGCTCAGCCATGGGGTCTGGCCTAGCCACACCATCAGAAGCTGTTGTAGTCATCAATGACACAGTGGATGATAGTAAGTCAGACACATTTTATATACAATTGTCTTTTTCTAATTTTGTTTACTTCACTTTTGTTCTTCTAATTTCAGTTAATTTCACTGTATAAAATTGTTCATTTACAAAATTAATGTAAAAGGTAGTATGGTTATATTTTATAAATTGCCCCTTTGCTTCAACATGCCTTTTTGGAAAACAAAATACTTCAAAATATTTTTTAAACAGCAGTCAAGTAAACGGACTACTTCCAGTTTTCTACCTTAACAGTCTTCCCCTGGCCAAGTGCCAGTTAAAACACCTGAGGACCAGTCAAAAGTCTCCCCAAGTGGTCCGGCTGGCTAGCTCAGTGTTAAAAAGAATCCCTATTTCATTTGGAGTATGTACATGTACTAGTGAAAAAGCTGGTGGACTAGTGAAATGACAAGCTAACTGGTCCTGTTGGCCAGTCACTAAAAATTTTAAGAGCAAACCCTGACTTCTACAAGTGATTAGTTCATTTTGAAGTTACAGTGAAAGAAACTTGCAAATGTGTACATAATTTTTTTTTTTTTTTAAAGTATATAAACTACCAATTCATGATCCTTAATCTTCAGTCCAAATTTTGAGCTTACCAATTACCGGTATTTTCCTTCTCTTAAACCCAGTACCCACAATGCAGTTCTCTTTGCGTGACGTGAAGATTGAAGAGCACCAGGGGTTAATTCACATTCCCATCGTACGTAGCGGTGATCTGTCCTTTGAGTCGTCGGTACGTTGCTTCACACGGCAACGGAGCGCCTCCGTCATGATGGACTATGATGAGAGACGCAACACGGATGAATTCAGGATTATATTCGCCCCTGGGGAGAAGGTTAGTCAATTTGACCCATTAGATACATTATGTTAGGCCGTGTCCGAATTGGTGGCTACAGCTACGGCTACGGCTGGATCACTGCGTCATCGTGTGTTAAAGTATAGGATGTCCTTAGCAACACCCTTAGCAACAGTCGTAGCCGTAGCTGTAGCCGCCTGTTCGGACAGGGCCTTTTACTCTATGGCAAACCTGGGCACTTCCTGCCCAAACTCAAAACGGTTTATTTGCTCATCAAGTAGATGAGAATAAGAGCTTGCAAACAACACCTATAAGGGCATATAATGTAAGACATAAACAATGTTTAAAGCATCACCTCACATTGTCAACAAGGCTAATGTTTTGATTGTCCTCACTTTTAATACCACTATTTACCTGATTTTGGCGTGAGGCATCACATATTATTTCTACCATGTTTACCCTATCTTTATCCCATCTTTACCCACTTTACCCTATCTTTGTCCCATCTGTACCCTATCTTTATCCTATCTTTACCCTATCTTTGTCCCATCTTTACCCCATCATTATCCCATCTTTACCCTATCTTTATCCCATCTTTAATAATAATAATAATAATAATAAGACTGGTAATGCGCACATATCCACCCTGCTGGGTGTTCAAGGCGCAGGATACCCTATCTTTATCCCATCTTTACCCTATCTTTGTCCCATCCTTTACCCTATCTTCATTCCATCTTTACCCTATCTTTGTCCCATCCTTTACCCTATCTTCATTCCATCTTTACCCTATCTTTGTCCCATCCTTTACCCTATCTTCATTCCATCTTTACCCTATCTTTGTCCCATCCTTTACCCTATCTTCATTCCATCTTTACCCTATCTTTGTCCCATCCTTTACCCTATCTTTATCCCATCTTTACCCTATCTTTATCCCATCCTTTACCCTATCTTCATTCCATCTTTACCCTATCTTTGTCCCATCCTTTACCCTATCTTTATCCCATCTTTAATAATGATAATAATAATAATAAGACTGGTAATGCGCACATATCCACCCTGCTGGGTGTTCAAGGCGCAGGATACCCTATCTTTATCCCATCTTTACCCTATCTTTGTCCCATCCTTTACCCTATCTTTATCCCATCTTTACCCCATCATTATCCCATCCTTTACCCTATCTTTATCCCATCTTTAATAATGATAATAATAATAATAAGACTGGTAATGCGCACATATCCACCCTGCTGGGTGTCAAAGGCGCAGATACCCTATCTTTATCCCATCTTTACCCTATCTTTGTCCCATCCTTTACCCTATCTTTATCCCATCTTTACCCCATCATTATCCCATCCTTTACCCTATCTTTATCCCATCTTTAATAATGATAATAATAATAATAAGACTGGTAATGCGCACATATCCACCCTGCTGGGTGTTCAAGGCGCAGGATACCCTATCTTTATCCCATCTTTACCCTATCTTTGTCCCATCCTTTACCCTATCTTTATCCCATCTTTACCCTATCTTTATCCCATCCTTTACCCTATCTTTATCCCATCTTTACCCTATCTTTGTCCCATCCTTTACCCTATCTTCATTCCATCTTTACCCTATCTTTGTCCCATCCTTTACCCTTTCTTTATCCCATCTTTACCCTATCTTTGTCCCATCCTTTACCCTATCTTTATCCCATCTTTACCCTATCTTTGTCCCATCTTTACCCTATCTTCATTCCATCTTTACCCTATCTTTGTCCCATCCTTTACCCTATCTTTATCCCATCTTTATCCTATCTTTGTCCCATCCTTTACCCTATCTTCATTCCATCTTTACCCTATCTTTGTCCCATCCTTTACCCTATCTTTATCCCATCTTTACCCTATCTTTATCCCATCAGTGTCCAATCTTTATCCTTCATTAAAGCCTGCAACTTACTCAGTTGTTCCCTCATTAATCATGAAATCTTGTCCCTGTGTAGGTGAAGAACTGCACCGTAGGTATAGTGGATGACCAGACGTATGAATCGGATGAGCATTTCGTTTTGCGTCTTGGGGATCCAATCGGCAGCGAGTATTGCCACGCTAAGGTGGGCAAGAACGAATCCAGCACTATCACCATCCTAGACACACAAGATGGTGAGTGTACATGTAGTTATTAAACTCTACTTATATAGACTGCGCAAGTCTTGCGCATATCAAAATATTGTCAGACTATTTAACTCTTTCATGCGTCGACCGATCACTAGCGACGGTTTAAATCACATCAGAAAAATAGTTGCAAAACGAAAAATAAAGATTGCACGGCCACACAGTTTTCAGAATGAGAAAAAGGACTCTTGTGACCTTTTTTTGGGGGGGGGCCATTTGCAAAAAAACTAAAATATAAACCACTAAAATAAATGGTGCATGAAAAGGTTAATATGCCCTATACACTGAAGAACACAGTTATGCCTCAAATGAAGCAGATATTTTAAATCAATGCTCTCCCAGCTCTGGAGTTTTCAATGGCTTTTCCTGGTTTCCAGCGTGCAGCCTAATAGTTGAGAAAACTTTTGCCATCTTGCATCAGGCATGGAGGTCAGCTATCGAAATAAGGTTGACCGATAACAATAGACAGCACAGACATGACAGATGATCTGGAACAGACCACTGGGTATTTTCCACCTAAAAAAATTAGATTGTTTTCCTTATATTTTAATTGTGAGCTGAATTTTGATTTCAAGTATTTCTTTTGACCCACCCACCCACAATTTCGAAAAGAGATTGACATCTCTAATCATTGATTATTCTGAATGACCCCTTAGATATGCAAAAGGTTCGCAACTTTCACTTTTACTTTTGTGCAATTTCTACTCTCAACTAACGCACTGACTTTTGTATCCTCCTAGCTCCAACAATACAGTTTGAGAAGGTAGCTTACAGTGTACGGGAACCCAACGATCCGGAAGAAATGTCTGTGGTCACGATAACTGTCATCAGAACCGGTGACCAGAACAGGACAACCAGAGTACGCACGAGTACCAGGGATGGCTCGGCCAAATCGGGGGTTGACTACGAGGCATATTTTAAGATCATTCGATTCCAACCAGGTATGTCGAGAAATATTGATGTTGAAATGTTTTATAGTGATTCGGCAACTAGTGTTTTAAATGATTTCAAAGGAAAGTGAATACTAGATTTGACTTAAATAGCTTTGTTTGAAAGACTCTTTTAGGCAGGCATGTGATTCAAATTTTCTTGAAAATGGTCACCAAAGGGAGAAAGAAATAGTCCACACTGCATCCAAACCAGTAGTTTTGTATTTCTTTAAGTCTTTTTTAGTCTTAAGAACCTCCAGAACATTTGAGAGGTTCTGTGTCTAGAATAAAGAGGGAACCCAGGCTCCCAAGCCATTTTTCATGAATTTTCACATTCCTCAAATCTCATCACTGTTTAGGGTCGAAACGTGAGGCCATTAACAACGTTTTGCTACTTGTTTGAAATACAATAACACTATTGATGAACAGGAATAGTAAAAGTGTAAGGCCGTGTTCGAATTGGCGGTTACAGCTACGGCTATGTCTAGATTTCCTCGTCATTATGCTTGAATTGTAATCTGTCCTCAGCAACACCCTTAGCAAAAGTCGTAGCCGTAGCTGTTGCCACCAATTCAGATACATGTACAGCCTAAGGCACATTGATACCTAGTTTAAACGCTTTTAATAGATGCCTTTTTTTTAAAGACACTTTTCATGTCAACAAATAAGAGCTGCTCAATGAGGATAGTAGACAAGACTCTTGAGCTTGGTCACCATGGAAACTATTTTAAGAAATATAGGGCTACATCTTGACTGGTACCCGTGGTAGTTTACAAACACACTTTTCAGCAGATCATGGGATTCTGGGTTTTTTTTCTGTTTTTGTTGTTGTCATAAAAATAATGGAAAACACAGTTCAAAGCTGTTTGAGCTAAGCAGTTTATTTTTAAAAAGTGGCATTCTGAAATTTCTCTTTTACTTTTGAACACGGATCATGAAAAAAAGAGCGCTTCAAAAGGAAAGTTTTGGCATAACTATCCTTCAATTTCATTATTTTTTTAAATTGTTTCCTTTTCGTGTAGGTGTTCGATCCGTCAACATAGAGATACAGATTATGTATAATAAAGACATGGAATGGCATGAGACGTTCACCGTAGTGCTCGGCCCTGACGATCCGGTCAATGCGCTCCTTGGATCCATCACCACGGCAACGGTAACCATCATTGATGAGGAGGCAGCTGGTAGTGTGGTGCTGCCATCTATTCCATTAGTAAGTCAATCAAGGTTGAAAGATTGTATACGTTTGGTAATTGGAACCCACTGTTTGTTTCAATCCTCTATAGTTGTAGATATATACCATAAAGCTTACCTGTGAAAATTTCATTTCAAAAGGTGGTAGCGTTTTTGAGATATTGCCGAAAATCTGCGTATTGTGCTGTTCCAACATCGCGTATTGTGTTAAGCCTGCGCATTAAGTTTGCTTGAAGATTGGTTTGTTATCACATGCACGCTCGTGGAATAATTTAACGCCGGAAAAATATAACGCATATTTGGTCTCGTAGGATATGGGGCGCAGAAGCGTCATATTTTTTGTGTGTATTCCAATGGTTGAGTCGATGTTGCATGCACACTTAAGGCTGTATGCAAATTGTTAATTTTTAAGATGAATAAAGTCTCTAGGGGAAAGCTTGTGTGCTTTGTACATGAGCATACTTTAACAATATTGCTACTAATCTTGAATATTTTCAGGTGGTATCATTGATGGATTATGATGATATAGCAGATAGACTAGACCGAGATCCGTCACCGGGTTATCCACTCATCTGTGTTACAGTAAGTAGTCCTGTTCCACATCATCAGCTTCGTAGATCGTAGATATGAACAAAAATTCAACTTCATCTAAATTCTTTTGTTTTAATATGGATTTATTCGTCGTCTCAGTGGTAAAACTTTGTATCTCCTGAAATAGCACTTACGTTATGCACTGACGTCATCAAGCTTAAATCTTGGCAGTGCCAAGAGTCAGATTCTCCATGTGTTAGCACCCATTTTTAGGCGAAGTGCGCATGGTCAGACCAGAATCATATCTTTACGTGCAATTCGGCAGACCTCGTGCAGACATTAGCTGTGCCTAATGTCAATGTGACAGCAGTCAAGAAAATGTCATCAGTGTTTCCATTAAACCTCTTTTCAAATGAGCTGCGTACTGCTTAGCCATCTTGCACAGTAAAAGTTGCTGCATAAATACCTTCTTAAGGTCAGAACTTGTAGTCTCTAGCTTTTAATCATGTTTTCAATTGAGTACTAACAATTGTGTATTGCCAATTTTGTTTGCCAACGTTTATCATGGGAAACAGATATTCACAACGAGGTAAGATTGATGGTGGAGGCAACATTTGTTCAGTTCACAAAACCTTTATGAGTAGAATTGTCTTTGTGTCGTTGTGGTGTAAGTCTGTTGTTATTGTATTGTTGCATGTGTGGAGTCATGAGCAGGAATGTGATTTCTCGGGATTTTTCCTGATATCAGGATAGCTCAGCCCAATCCCTAAACTCGATACGCATGAAGAATATCAGATTTTCCCTTGAATATTTTCACCTTAGTGGTGGTAAGTTGTGCATTTTATAAGGTGCTACATAAATTGGTCTCATAATAAAAAAGAAATTAAAACCTGTATTAAAATGTTTTTGTTTGTTCAAGCGCCTGGAGTACCTTATTGGTAGATATGTGTGCTATATAAGACTATATATTATTATTACTTATTTATTTGTGTTAATCGCAGCCATGTGATCCTCACTATCCGGATTATTCCATGACGCGTGAATTGTGCGCCGAGTCCGGTATCAACAATTCAAATATCCACTACAACTGGGAAGTTGCCATGCCAACAGATGCAGAAGGCTCCAGGGCTCCCTTTGAACGCATCGTTGACTTCACACCTTTCACCAGCCCCAATGAGAAGGTCTTAGACAGCGTCTACTTCAGTCGACGTTTCCACATCAGATGCATTGCTCAACCGTACGACAAGAGCGGACGACCGGGGGTGCCACTCCGAAGTAACATCGTCGTCATTGGAACTGATAATGGCATCTGCCACACCCCCGTCACGGCGGGCGTGTCGCGCGGATTCCAGGCGCAGTCCTTCATTGCAAACCTACGTTACATCGATGAAACGGACGAGAACCACCCGAACACTCTCCACGTCTCTGTCGAGATCCCACACCAGGACGGTATGTTACCGGCCATCTCGACCGTCCCCCTGCATAACATCCGCCTCCTGCTGACGGAACCAGTCTATCGTCAACAACACATCTGCTCCAATTTGATCAACAATCCCAGCTGGGGTGGCCTGACTGATTACAGCTTCCTCCAACCGGTCGATCTGGACAGCTTCGTCATAAGTCCCGGTAACAACTACCCGTACCAATTTGATCCGGAGCTCCGCAGGGAGAAGGCCCTCAATCTTTACCAACATCTCAACCTCAAGAGTTGTACGTGGACCTTTGACGCATATTACCACATGACGGAGTTAATTGATCTGTGTGGGGGCGCCGTAACCACAGACTTCCAGGTACGAGACACGGATGAGAGTTACCTCACCGTGACGGTACCCTTGTATGTTTCATACCTCTACGTTACGGCTCCAACTGGATGGGGCGCTTTGGATCACAGGACCGAGATGGAATTCTCATTCTTCTACAAGTAAGTTCTAATTTACTCATCATTGTTTAATTTTAGTCTGAAAGCTTACTGATTATAAAATTCACCCTAGAACCATTTTTTCTGTGAGATATTTCCCTCTGAAATGAAGTCATATTCGAGAAAACTGTATCTGAAAACCTTAAAAACCGCTGATTTCGGTTGTTACATGTACAACCAAAATTAAGGACAATGTGTTTACATGCTGAAAATTGTGCATCATTTTTCACTATTTGCTCCTGACTCACACAACGTAAGCCCAAATTTTCACAGGTTTATTATTTCATGTATATGGTTGATCACACAAAACATGAACACTGTCTGCGACTATTTTGTCAGCTCTACCAATCCTGTATATTACCTTTAAATCTCCTTTCCCACCTTGATAGAACTATACTGTGGAGGACAGGTCTTGAGACAGACAGCGTCTTAAGTGGGCGTTTAGAGGTTCTTAGAATCCGGATAGGAGATCAGGGTAACCTCATCATTGACTTCAAGACTACCACTAAGTATAGAGGTAAGTAATTCTTGGCATGTAGTATGGAAGAAGGCCGTCAACATTAGTTAACAAACTCGCTATATTCTTTAAAATAATATCGTATTTTTCAAAGTTTGTTTAAGTCCGCCGAGGGCGGTCGGGTTGGCGTAGTGGTTTCTGACCTCACCTGCCACCTCTAGGACCCCGATTCTAATCCCACCGGGGACACTATGCAGATTGGGTTTTCAGTCTCTACCTGATTGCATGGTATTTCCTGGAAGAATTCTCTTGGATTTTCCTCTCACATCTAAAACTGAAACTTCCTTCTTTGTCTTCTCTCCATGGGGTGCTTGGCCAGTATAGCGATTAAGGTCGCTTTTCTGGGAATCCTTGGAAACCTTGGCTTCACAACCAGGATTAATAACGAAATTTAATAATGTTGTTCTTTTTTCATTTCACACCCACAGGACTTTTTGTAATGGACCACCACACACTGCCGGAATACAAGTCAAGGATCGTACCACCATCTGTATTAGGGGTGGACTTCACACTGGAGCAGCTGTGGAGTGAGGGGACATTTGATAGCCCTCAGCAGTTGTGGAGAGCAACGAGTTCATACAATCTAAAGGTCAGATCAAAAATAAATTATTGAGGATCCAATTGATTGGTCCAATCAAAACTATGAGCCCATCTGTAAAAGGAGCAGATGTAAACACAGTTTCAAGGATTAACAAATAGAACACTGTAACCCAGTCTTCACGGTCACAAAAACACAAACCACAGTGGGGCAGCTACAGAGCAAAATCTATAACAATTTGAAGGGGATTGAAAAAACATTTGGTACATTTGTAGAGAGGATTAAGATAAGAAAAATTCCAACAAGAAATAGGTTAACAATCGTTCTCCCTGGATAGTGTCTGGGCTAACAATTTAAAGAAAAGGAAGGTGTCTTTTTTTTACTGTGGGCTTCGTTTAACCGTTAAGGAAATTTTAAAACAGATTTCACCGTTTGTTTACAGTTAATTCGCCGTATTTTTGACCGCGTGAGGGCGTATGTGAACCGAATTCACGTGATGCAAAACAAGTAAACAAACTGGGGGTTTTCATTGTTGTTGCTATTTCGTTATGTATTTCGCCATCGATGCAAGAAAACTACATACAGGCAAATAAGATGAAACTGTAATTGTAAAAGCGCCCTCATGTGGTCAAAAATATGGTCAATTGGTTGAACAGTTAAATGTCCCAAACCCTATCCAACACTTATTTACACAGGCATACCAAATCCAATCAGTTGTTTTAAACTTGTAGTCACAGCTGTAGTTGGTCATAGATAAGGTAGAGTTGAATGCAGAGCCACCAACTCTCCCTGATTCTGCAGAAAGTTCCCTGGAAATAAACAAATCTTTCCATGTTCTGATAAACAAATTTGAAACTTGTTCCCTATTATGTTGAATGTAATTCTAAATATATCTCTGAGTGTTGTACAAAATCTCTCTGATTTCAAGATGCAAATGTTGGAAGCTCTGGGAATGGGTTGGTTTACTGGAATTTGTTATCACAAGAATTCTCACTGACTAATCCATTGAAATCTTTGATTATCCACGTTTTGACTTTTGACCTGTCTTTAATCCCATCAGGATTATTCTGGTGATTATGTGATTGAGCTTCTACCCTGTACAGTCACTCCAACCCAGTCTTATAACATCATGCCTGACATGCCGGTAGTCTGCACGGCTCACCCACCAGAGAAGTAAGTCTCTCTGACTGAATTATTCCTCATTTTATTGTAACAATTTCTTGTATATCAGACCTTGTGCTTAACCTTTTTGTAAAGTAGCCCACCGGGCTATAAACTATGCATTCTACTTGCCCCTAGGAAGTTTTAGTATCCAAGATTTTTAAACATTTATTGCTATCAATGTATCTTTCTGATGTATTAATGGTAGCGTTCACAACCAGTTTAATGGTCAGATGAAGTTACATTCACACACTCAGAAACAAAATTAGCACATTTTAAAAATGTCTTATTCACAGCTGAAAAGGAAGAAATATGAGCATTTTAAACAAGTAGGTTGGATAGTTTTTAGTAGCCCACAGGGAAAGTTGAGAAGTGGTGTTCGCTAGCCCGTAGCAGGTTTTAATAGACAATGTACACCGGGCTAGTGTTAAGGGTGATCCCTGTATTATTTGGTTTTACCCATACACCAATGTTTATGATGTTCATACTAGAACCATTTTTTTCTGTGAAATATTTCCCTCTGAAATGAAGTCATATTCAAGAAAACTGTAATCTGAAAACCTAATAAAAAACGCAACAGCTGATTTCGGTTGTTACAACCAAAATTAAGGTCAATGTGTTTACATGCTGAAAATTGGACAAGGTTTTTCACTATTTTCTTCTGACTTACAAAACGGATTAAGTCCAAATTTTCACAGGTTTGTTATTTCATGTGTATGGTTGATCACACAAAACATGAACACTGTCTGCGCTATTTTGTCAGCTCTACCAATCCTGTAAAGTAAAAAAAGTAAAGTCTGTCCCGAGCCATATGGCTAATACGGCCGTTGTTTATGCAGGTTTCCTTGGCATTAAACAACTGAGAATATTTCTATTCCCCCTGGACAGGATGCCAGTCCATCGCAGGTTACTCCCCAGCTCTCGCCGGTACCCATTTGTACTCCTGGGTGAAGAGATGCAATAATGGTTAAGTGTCTTGCTTAAGGACACAAGTGTCGCCGGGACTCGAACCCACACTCTGCTGATCAGAAACACCAGAGCTTGAGTCCGGTGTGCTAGACCGCTCAGCCACGACACACCAATTCTGTATAATACCTTTAATAACTTATACCTTTTATGTTCTCCTCCTGTAGGTTTGTGGTTCCGATAGCCTTCCAGCAGACCAACCGGCCAGTCCCTGTGGTCTACTCCCTCAGTACAGAGTTCCATCTCATGAATAATGAGAAGGTATTCCTGATGAATCCCAACGATGCTGCCATGAGCCTACAGGAGATGGACTACAAAGGGTCCTTCGCAAAAGGTCAGCTTGAAATTTTAAAGGGGAGGGTATACCTTTATGTAATTACTCCAAAAATTAATGATCGTAAAAGCTTACATGGTAAGAAGCACTGTATCTGTTGATAATGTATGACATTTTGAGAAACAATTCCCTTCAAAGGAATGTGGTTTTAGAGAGAAGGATTTAAAAAAAACCTTCTCTTAACGATAAGTATACTGGTACGTGCATTACACAACACACAGAAACAACGGCTTTAGAGTCCCGCTCATGGCACTTGTATCCTTGAGCAAGATATTTTACTATAATTGCTTTGTCCTTTGGATGGAACATTAACCATAGGTCCTGTGTACTAGGATTGGTAGTGCACATAAAAGAGCCCAGAGAACTTATCGTGGAAGAGTAGGGGTTAACCCCAGTGTTTCTGGTTCACATCGCAAGCACCCTTCTTTACAGGTTTCCTCAGGCTTGCGAGCTACATTGATTAAGTTTACTTATAAGGTATCCTTAGTTTCATTACCAGAAATATATAATAATAATAATAATAATTGCTACCTTTAGGTCAAACCATATTTGGTCGTGTGCTGTGGAATCCAGACCAGGATTTGGATCGAGCGTACAAGCTGCAGATCGACAAGGTGTACCTGTGTACCGGAGCTGATGGCTTCGTCCCATACTACGATCCGGGTGGTGAGATCTACAAGGAAGGTCCTCAGTTCGGATGCATGCAGGAAAACCGCAAACTCAAACATCGATTCTTACTGCTGGTGAGAAGCTAGTTAGGAATTGAAACGTTGCATGGTGTGGATACAATCTAATTCGACAAATTTTTGACCGCGTGAGGGCGTATGTGGAACAATTGCACGTGATGAAAAAAAAAGTTAACAAACGGTTTTTTTCCATTTTTTTTATTATTATGTTTATATATTTCGTCATCGATGCAAGAAAACTTCATACAGGCAATTAAAATAAGATGAAACTGTAATTGTGATGCAAGACATTCCCTGATGAAAGGGCCCTCATGCGGTCAAAAATATGGTCAATTAGGTTTTTGGTAATTTGGGCATGCAACTTTTACAGATGGTCAGCTTGTTTCCTCGCAAATTGTTTTTTAGCTGTGCCATTGGAAATTGAAATACAGTACAAAGTCTTGCTATACCTGGAAATTTCCTCTCTTTTTTTGACAAACTGCAGTTGTATGCCAGGTAACACAATCAGTAGCGTAACTATTAAGGGGGTTGCACATGACCCCAAGAAAGGGATTTTACAAGGCATGTTTTCCAGAACCTGTTGTCTCTCTATGTATGGGTGAATTAAAGCGTATAAGGTAGGTACCAGCCTGCGCACGCTACACAATGGAAAGTCCGGATGAATAAAATTGTTAGCCGTCCGGCTGTCAGCTAAAAATTGAGGAAAATCTGAAGTTGTTGCGGGCTTTTAAAAATGTCTTCCGTAAGTCTGTCTGGATAAAGACATCATCTGACGTAAAGGGAAGAAATGAAAAGAAAGTCAATAAGTCATTGTTTATTTATCATTATGCTGTTAAATGACATTCTTTGAAGGTAATAATAGAGTTTGTAAAATTTACCTTTGAACACAAGCTTTCTGTTGTGTGAGAATGTGTGTTTCACACTT
Source organism: Plazaster borealis (assembly GCA_021014325.1). Taxonomy (NCBI): domain Eukaryota; kingdom Metazoa; phylum Echinodermata; class Asteroidea; order Forcipulatida; family Labidiasteridae; genus Plazaster; species Plazaster borealis. Next base: position 12,991,700 of record CM037468.1, on the reverse strand, counting down.
GAGTGGTCAAACAATGCGGGCACCAGTGGTTGCTTTATATGTGAAAATAGAGTTAAACCTGCACCAATGTGATAGTCTACTCACCATTGTGAAACTTCTTATCTAGCCTGTATTTAAAAAAAACCTTTTTATTTGGAAATGGTTTTTATAGGACCGTGGTGACCCTGATGCAGTCACCAGAGCCTTCAACGATGTCCCGTTTGATGCCTCATTAGCGAGTTACACAGATAACTACAATGCTGTTAGTAGTATGCCTGGTGTGGATGGATTCACCATGCAGGTCGATCCACTGTACAGAGTAAGTCTAATGGGAAGCTTAGCAAGGCTTAATTGCAGCAAACAGTACCCATTTGTCTTCCCGTTTAAAGGGTCTGGATACGTTTGGTTATGACTCTGAAAATCAATGGCAAAAAAAACTTACTTGGTAAGAAGTACAGCAGCTTTGGATAGTATAATGCATTTTGAGAAACTTTTCACTTCGAAGTACTGCGGGTATGGAAAAAAAGATATCACTTTTTATCCCCAAAAATCTGAATCTGAGAAGCGGTACTGCAGTAACACAGATACTATGTTAACATGGAAAATATTTGAAAATGTCAATTCAGGACATGAGCGTTACGATGACCTTTTAGATTGAGTGGAAGTATGTCGGATCTTGCAGCCGTTTGCTATCACTTTTGCTATCATGTGAAAGAATTTGACTTTATTTTTCCTCTTTGCAAAAACCCCACCCTAAACAATTATTTGTTTTGTTGTATATTTAAGTGAATTCTGAATGTTTTGATTGTATTAATTGTTGTCTACTTTGATGATTATTCAGGTGCAGTCTGGTCACCAGTGGTACATGCAGGTCATCTACACCATCGGACCCTCAGAGTCTCTTCCAAGATTCCGTCGTTCCCTCATGGCTTCCGTGTCCAATCCCCTCAACCCTAACAGTCACAAACCGAGCTCCCATCATAACGGTACCAATATCAAGTCCCTTAGTCTCAGCGAAGCTGACCTGGCATCTGACCTTCAAGAAGGAACAACCAATGTTGTCGTACCGGCTGTTATCGGCCTCTTGGTATTCGTTGGCTTGCTGGCATTTGTCATCATCATGGTTGCCAGGAGAAAGAAACGGAGATGGGAGGAAGAGAGAAAGCCACACCGGACGAAGCCGGTCAAGTCAACAAATCGCAACGTTCCTCCGAGAGGGCCTAAGAGTCACCCGAAGGCGCAGGAGGTCGAGATGGACATGCAAAAAATGGTCAAAGTCAGCACGCTCAATATCTATAAGGAAAATTTAAACACGCCTGCTGTCAAAGTTAAAAAGGTGAACTTAGAAGTTAAATTGAGCAACACTGACGGTGGTACGGAGGTTTGATGGCCTGTCCACGTCTGCAGTAGATTTTTTGCATTATTTAAAATAAAAAAAGAAACTATGGGTGCTCTAAAATGTTATTTTATCAGTACAGTTTATTTTGTTGTCAACTCAAGAAAACAATTGACTTTTTCTTTCTTTCCTTTTTAAAGAATCTGTATACAGTGAGAGTATAAAACTAGAGGACCACAGTGGCATTTTTACTACCTCTAAGTTGTTGTTTTTATAATGTATTACTTTTGCTAGCCATTTTTGTTTTTTATTTACAAAATGTAATTAGATGTGTATTTATGCTAATATATGCTTAAAGCTTATTGGTAGCGAGGTTTTTTCTGCAAAATAGTTGACATTGAATTTGCTTTGCTGCTCTTTGTAAAATACACAAAAGGAAAATCGTAGCAAGAAGGGTAAAGTCAAATTTTGTTGATGATTTTCTTGCTTATAGAGGACTGTAGATTTGGCTTTATTCTAACGCTATTTTCAGTTTGTTTCCATACCTTATGCAAACATTAATAATACAAAAATAATAATTAAAATTGTGCAGTATTGTAGTTTTTAAATGTAAACTTGACGTAAACTTAATACTGACTATAATATGAATGTATGTTCTCCGTTTGTTGTAGATCTTATTTATATTATAACAATGTGTTTGTATGTTGCTTGTTACCTTTTTATCTTGCAGAATGTTTTTTGGGTTTTTTTTAGGTGTTTTTTTTTCTTTTTCTTTTATTGTTTCTGTGTATGGGGAGGGGCTTAAATAATGTGACTGACATGTTTTGATTGCACCTTCTATTTTTTCTTTCAATAGATATTTTTAAGACTTCCTGGCAGGTCTATCTGCTTATTTGCTGAAATGTAAGGATGACAGAATCACCAAATTAATAGGGATTAAACGCAAAATGGAAACAATTATTCCGGATTGGGAGGGGGGAGAATGAATGGTGCTAGAGCATTTGCAAAGTATCTATTTTACTTTCATTTGCATTGGACGTTGTGATTATGACCTAGAAATAATCAAAAGGTGGGCAGAATTGTTTTCCCCCACAGCCACAGCTTGTTTTTTTATATATTTTTATGCAAGAAACGGCAATCAGGCACTCATAAAATTTAGTTTTAAAATTAACGTTTTTTTGTCCCTTAGTTTCACAACTTGTGAGTTGAGTTTGTTCTCTGCTTAAGCCCATTCACTGAATTTGTCTCTCTCTTTCTTATGTTTGTATTTATGTGAAATGTTTTTGATGGATACATGATTATTTATATTTTGTGTTTATTTAGTGTGGCCATGTCTGAATTAATGACTTACAGCTACGGCTACGGCTAGCTGACTGCAAATCCTTCTTCTTCATCATTGTCGCTGCAGTCAACTGCTTACAGCCGTAGACCCTCAGACGTGGCCCAAGTTCAAATCTTAACAATTCAGGGATAGTATAAGAAATTCAGGATGCTGCAAAAAAGAAATAGACAAACAGATTGTAAAATGGAAGTTTGTTATTTCTCCCTAAAGCAACGAATATCAACAGAGTTGCCCAACATTGTCTGTTATCTAAACGATTTGTTGTCTTTGCATACACTGACAGACAGTGCCAAGTTGTACTCCATCGTTGTCTATGTTGAAAACAACAATCACATTTTAACGAAATTTAGTCAGTAATGAAGGTGTGTAGTTATTCTTTCATCGTATGAAGTTTCCAGAGTTCAAGAGTTCAAGATTAACTCTTTTGAGACCACTCATTTCTGTATAATCATCACAAAACGCCCAGACATTGCTAATATTGTTCATTTCTTTAATCAAATTTTGTCAGTAAAAATGTCAACAGAAATAACATGAAACATGTCAACATACTGCATTGGAAAAATTTCATATCTGGACGTGACCTTTACTTATTTATCTCTTTATGTGAATGGAAGTAGGTCAAACCTTGCGGCCGCTGTGGGCATTTTGGTACAAGCCGCTTGTGGCCGCTACGGTCTCTAAAGGGTTAGTATAAAACAAGTCCATGGCATTGCTGAGGATTTTGAAGACACAGTTTCGTTTGTATTCTTCGTCTCCATAGAATACTACGGCATGATCCATGTCTGATTTTATATAAAACAAATTATTATCCTATTTGTAAGTCATTTTATCATATGTTCATTGGTCACACGCATGGGTTAATTTGTTTCTGGCCCCGAAGCTAACATACTCAATGTCTATTTTTTACCTTCATTCCCTCATTTTATATTACTTTTCAAAAGGAATTCTTATTGCTAGAAATACTTTCTACAAAGCAGTAAAAACAACTTGTTTGCTCTCCTGACAAAGTTGTGCAGGTCCTATGTTAGTTTTATAAACCGTTGACCAGTGAAACTCTTGTACACATGTAAATACAACTTCTTCTTTTTTTACAGCCAAAATTATTATTGAAGACGCATATTAATTTTAGATTTCTTCCCAATTGTTTCTTTGTACATTGTGACTCGCAAACAGTATGGTGCTATATTTTGTGTACAACAAGAGAAATCTTGCTGAAGACGTCTTGTGTATGTTTAGGGATTTGTTAAGTTATTAGTTCAAATGGCAAAGAGTGTGCCAGCAGTTTGGATAAGTTATGTACCAATTTTTTTGTCTTCTTCGTTAGTTTGTTAAGGGAGTAAACGACGTATCTGACTTTGTCAGAGTTGATGTTCATTCAGCCAAACCAAAGCCACGTAACACAGGGAATATAAATAGGATTTAAAACTTTCCATGGTGGGAGTGCAATCTTTAGTACGGTTTGTGGTAACACTATGTACATGAGTAGGATTTGAAACTTTGCATGGTGGGAATACAATCTAGTAAGGTTTGTGGTAACACCATGTACATGAGTAGGATTTGAAACTTTGCATGGTGGGAATACAATCTAGTAAGGTTTGTGGTAACACTATGTACATGAGTAGGATTTGAAACTTGGCATGGTGGAGATACAATCTAGTAAGGTTTGTGGAACACCATGTACATGAGTAGGATTTGAAACTTGACATGGGAGTACAATCTAGTGAGGTTTGCAGTAACACCATGTACATGAGTAGGATTTGAAACTTGGCATGGTGGGAGTACAATCTAGTAAGACTTGCGGTAACACCATGTAAAATAATCGCTTTATGAGCTGTGAAGTATAAACAACCAGAAAATTTATAATTAAATGACCAGTGCCCAATTTCACAGCATTGTGTACTGCTGACAGAGTTATTGCCAACTTTCCGTGTGGTTAGCAGGAATTCTTAGGCCCTTTTTGTAACCATGGCTTGGGTTTCGGCTCTGTCCGCCTGATAGAAGCCCCGTATGGCAAGCACACGTTTTCTAAATAACTAACGGAGATTAAGCCCAATCCCAAGCTCAAACATGATTACGAAAAGGGCCTTAGTTACGTACATGCATGTTGCACTAAATTTTTAAATTTCTTGCTAATACACGGAAGATGATTACAGTTAGCATGTACCACTACTTAGCTTATAGTATACATTGCCATGAAAATTAGCTCTGGTTGAGGTTTTCATATAACACATTTCCGCAAGGTTAATATTATTTGAGTATTTTCTTATTAAAATGATTAATATTAAGAATACCAAGCAGTTGGTTGGCCCTTATAGGGCTGTTTTCAAATTTGCGGCTACAGCTACGACTGTTGCTAAGGACGTCCTATACTTCAACACATGATGACAAGGTGATCCAGCCGTAGTCGTAGCCATAGCCGCCCGATGGACACGGCCTTAGGTTTCCAACTATATACAAGCCTCATCTGATCCTCATATACTTGTGTGTATGTAAAACAAAATATAATAATGGCCACTAGAGGCATTGGGGGCGCTCTTTCCTCCATGGAGTTGCAATTTCATGGGGACTGTTGGTTACCAGCCAAATTGTATGTACATTGGCTGGTAGTCTGGTACTATAAATGCAGAGATATTTAATTAGAGGTGATCAGCTTTAAGAACATACATGAAATTAACCTAGTACTGGGTAGTAAATGTATTGGCACTTCAGCAAAGTGTGATTTATTTTTTGAAAAAGTTTGTTTTGTTTGTCTGCAGAAATATAGTGATTTGTTAAGAGGCTGCATTCTAAAGCCTGTATTGTTTACGCATGGAAATAATTACTGGTTTACGTACATCCATTGTACTGAGTAGATAGGATTTGAGTTGGGGGGGGGGGTTGGCTGATGTCAAACACACTTTTTTAGGACTGAAATGTAATATTACTACTATTAGCATTATAGAATTTTTCAGCCACGTATTTTTAAGTGGAATTATTTTTATTTAATTTTGGCAGTAGATGCCTGGGGGAGTTTATTGCAAATTTATGAAGAAATAAAAGAGGTACCGGTTGGGATAAAAACATCTGTTTGTTTGTGTTATTTCTTTCTTGACTATGAATTCATGGAGCTATGCAGTTGATGGTTGTTTGTACTCGGCTCTAAATAAGAATTGTAAACCTTTGACAACTAGGTGGAGAACTTTAAAAACTAAATATAATAACACTCGGTTTTTGATTTGTTTGAATTATGAGGCCCATTTTATGATAGCAATCTGCATGCAGTCAACCTTTCCTGAAACACTGGGGCAAATCCCTTCTCTTAATGAGTGCACCTGGTTCTTACTGGGGCTTTAAACAACCCTCTGGGACCTACGGCTTTACATCCAGGGGCGGTTTGTGTTTGTGAGAGCGGTTTTTGGATGATAGCGCCCTCTATTGTGACAAATCAAAATGAGAAGGTCTTGCACCATGACTGCCCATCTGAAGGACAAAGCATATGTGTCTTGCTCAAGGACAAAAGTGACATAATTTTCCCCCCTACTTTTATGAGGACTCCATCTATTGGAAAATGAGTGCATCACAAAACTGAATTTGACCTTGGGGCCACTCTTTAAAGAAGCTTTTCAGCATAAATAATTGCTCATTTCTTAACAATGCTTGTTACTTATAGCATGGATGACATATAGCAGCCCTGTGCCTGGTCATACACCTTCCAAGCTTTGTTATATGCACAAAGTACCAGGCTTACAGCTCTACCCATTAATTTAGTTTCATCTGATATATTGTATTAGCTCTCAAGGTAGATCTACATATTAACTAGAGCACAAACATGCCCTACATTTTGAAGCTGGTGTGCACATCCATATAATGTGGTCAAACCTGTTGTATTGCTATGTGCACATCATTTGCAAGCTTGCTCAAAGTATATTTTGTTTGGTTGCAAGCTTGCCAGGTTGGTTGCAAGCTTGATGAAAGTGTGTTTGTTTGGTTGCAAGCTTGATGAAAGTGTGTTTGTTTGGTTGCAAGCTTGATGAAAGTGTGTTTGTTTGGTTGCAAGCTTGCCGGGATGGTTGCAAGCTTGATGAAAGTGTGTTTGTTTGGTTGCAAGCTTGCCAGGTTGGTTGCAAGCTTGATGAAAGTGTGTTTGTTTGGTTGCAAGCGTGATGAAAGTGTGTTTGTTTGGTTGCAAGCTTGCCGGGATGGTTGCAAGCCTGCTGAAAGTGTGTTTCTTTGGTTGTAAGCTTGCAGGTTTGGTTGCAGGCTTGCTGAAAGTGTGTTTGTTTGTTTGCAAGCTTGCAGGGTTGGTTGCAAGCTTGATGAAAGTGTGTTTGTTTGGTTATAAGCTTGCAGGGTTGGTTGCTAGCTTTCTGAAAGTGTGTTTGTTTGGTTGCAAGCTTGCCAGGTTGGTTGCAAGCTTACTGAAAGTGTTTTTGTTAAGTTGCAAGCTTGCCGGGTTGGTTGCTAGCTTGCTGAAAGTGTGTTTGTTTGGTTGCAAGCTTGCCAGGTTGGTTGCAAGCTTACTGCAAGTGTTTTTGTTAAGTTGCAAGCTTGCCGGGTTGGTTGCTAGCTTGCTGAAAGTGTGTTTGTTTGGTTACAAGCTTGCCAGGTTGGTTGCAAGCTTACTGAAAGTGTTTTTGTTAAGTTGCAAGCTTGCCGGGTTGGTTGCTAGCTTGCTGAAAGTGTGTTTGTTTGGTTGCAAGCTTGCCAGGTTGGTTGCAATCTTACTGAAAGTGTTTTTGTTAAGTTGCAAGCTTGCCGGGTTGGTTGCAAGCTTGCTGAAAGTGTGTTTATTTGGTTGCAAGCTTGCCAGGTTGGTTGCAGGCTTGATGAAAGTGTGTTTGTTTGGTTGCAAGCTTGATTTCGGTCGTTACAACCAAAATTAAGGACAATGTGTTTACATTCTAAAAAATTTGCATGGTTTTTCACTATTTTCTCCTGACTCCCTCAACAGATGAATCCTGTATTTTATTTCATGTATGTGGTTGACCACACAAAACATGAACACTGTGACTATTTTGTCAGCTCTACCAATCATGTATTATACCTTTAACAACATAAGACAAATTCATATCAACACATTTCCAAGAGGAATAATTATCCCTCTCTGAGACACTATCAACAGTTTTAGATGCAGGAAGATTACAAGGACAGGTCTTGATGACATTGGAGCTAAGATTTCACAACAAACTGCCAATGTTGATTACATTCATCCAAAAATAAGAAGAAATTATTTGGATTGCATTTTAACAGTATTTTCTGCTTCCCCACAGCATTATAAAGTCATTGCCTTTATATGAAGGAATCACAGAGATAGGCCACACTGACCTGGGAAAGTATAATCATAAGCCTACCTTTATACATAAATAGTATTATAATATTTATCAACAATCGTGTAGTGTTATCAGTCCCTAATCCCTATTAGTCAATACATGATAGAACATAAGTAAATATTTTGCTGTCAAATTGGATTGAGATCTGACTCAATGAATTAAGCCGATAACAAATAATCCATCTGCAAAAAAAAGCGACTTTGTCCTCAAATAAAACAATGGTCAGAAGGGAGGAGTTATGTAATATGAGATAATCAGCAAAACCCAGATACAAAGCTTTAATACTCTGTGGAATTGCTTGCATCTGTGTAAACAATGGATCTGCGTATCAACAAATTTTGGAAAAACTTCAGATGTAAAAACACAAATGTTTTGCTCCATGCTGCTCCACATGCAGAGCTGCCAACATTCGCATCTTGCAATCAGGGAGATTTTTTACAACAATCAGGAAGATATTTAGAATTACATTCAACATCATAAGAAAAACATGAACATGAAAAGATTGGTGAACTTTGTGCAGAATTGGCAGCTCTGCACATGGGTATTGCAAACCTTATATCAAACGACATTTCAACATTTTGGACTTGATTTTTATGCACAAGAGATGTCAGGGGGCCTATTGAATATCTTTCCAAATAGTTACACGGTTACACACCTATGTTCCAACACCCTTATGTTCCCACACCCCTAGTATATATTCCTAATCCTTACCCCAACCCTAACCCTAACCCTGGCGTGTAAATCATGAGGTATTTGGAACATAGGGTTGTCAGAACATAGGGTTGTCAGAATATAGCGCAGTCACCAGTTACACAGAATTTTGCTAGATTCATGCAAATTAGTAGAACTCTTCATTCCTGTAATTTAAGGTTTCAGTGTGGAAAGCCAGCTCGCAGCATTAGACTCTGTGCACAAAGGTCCTTCAAAGGCATCGTACACGTTTGGTAATTACTCAAAATATATATTAGCATAAAAACTTACTTCGTAACGAGCAACCGAGAGCTGTTCATAGAATAAAACATTGTGAGAAACGACTCCCTCTGAAGTAACATAGTTTTGAGAAAGAGGTAATTTCTCACTAAAATAATAAAAACTTCTTGCAAGAAGTTTTTATTCCTATCTGAAAGCACACAAATTTGTACAACAGGGGTGTTTTTTCTTTCATCATTTTCTTGCAATTTCGATGACCAATTGAGCCCAAATTTTCATAGGCTTGTTATTTTATGCACATGTTGGGATACACCAAGTGAGAACACTGGTCTTTGACAATTACCAAACGTGTTCAGTGCCTTTAAACGGGTTTGTGGTCTTTTGGTGTGTCTCCTTTTTATTCTACCTCCATGGTCCAACTTTATGTATACAAATGGGGTCAAATTGATATCGGACCAAAGAACTGTCAGAATATAATTTGACAGCCCGTTTCGTCAGCTCAGGACTATAAGGTCATCAGTGCAATTTGTATGGATTTCATAAAATTGCTTTTGCATATTTTGGAGCTCCTGGTAAATGGGGTTTATTGTTCAAGAGTGGTCTTCAAAGTATTTGTTTGGCAAAAAGAAATATTCATTTTTGAAGTAAAACATTTATTTGTTGATTTTGATTTGCTTTTCTTTCAAATTCATACGCAGTATGAAATTGCAATTAATGACCTTGTAGCACTGAGCAAACGATTTGTCCTTTATCGGAACCCAATCTACTGTAGTAATAACCCTCAGACTAATGGGTTGTCAGCAATACAGGGTGTCTGAACGTTGACTGCTCTATATTCCGACACCCCTATGTTCCGAAAAAAACCTTGTGATTTACATGCTATGGTTATGATTAGGAAAATACACTAGGGGTGTCGGAACATAGAGGTGTCGGAATATAGGTGTGTAACCGTCTGAATAATGGGCTACAAGGCTTAGGGATCAATGCAAAATTAAACAGGCGACAACTCGAGGTAATAGCCTCAAGATTTTTGAGGTTTTCCAGGGTTTCCAGGGTTCAACCTCTAGTTACCTCAAGTTACCGCTTGTTTAATTCTCCCTTACCAACTTATTGACCAATTGCACAACCGTGCAGCGCACTTACACGCGTCTATCCTTTCCGCCATTTTGGGAGTCAAAATGTACACAAGGGAATCAACTCCCCAAATGGTGGAAATGGTAGATGCGCATTGCGCGGAGGTGCGTTCTGCAATGGGGTCAACACAGGAAAACAAAATCTAAAATATTCGGACTAATGAGTCATCGCAATATCAAGAGGACCCCATATATTAATTCAGACCTCGCAAATCACTCTGCAGTTGTTTATATTATGAGCCAGACTTGAAAATCTGGACGATTCTTTAATATGAAATACCATTTCATTTATAACATGCAACATATCAGTCATCAGAAATTTTCAGAGGCATTACAAATTCACATTGAATTTGTATTCACATTTCATAAGGGGAAAAAAAAAAGTTTCATCAACGAGTAATTGCATTTTTATAACATAAATTACTAGTACATTTGAAGAAAGAAATCTGGAGTTAACATAAATTAGGCATGTTTATACTTGCAGTAAATACCATTTATTGTAATTCTATTATTAATAGTACCAAGTAAATTAATAGTAGATAAACAAAATTAAAGCTTATACAACCTAAAAAAATATTTGAGCAAAATAAGATGCTCATAAGAATGACTTAATTTACATACATTTTGGAGACCAGGGGTCGATTTCACAAAACTCTTCCTAACTTAGGACTAGTCCTAGGCAATGCTAAGAGATAGAACTAGTCTTAAGTCAGTACTTAAGGCTAGTCCTATCTCTAAGCATTGCCTAGGACTAGTCCTAAGTTAGGAAGAGTTTTGTGAAATCGACCCCAGGGCCCAGTATCACGGCTCTGCTTACCACAGAATTCTGCGCTTATGGAGCCATATAACGAACAATCTAGGGGCCTCCAGTGAGCGCACAATTCAGCATTAAGCATAGCCATGAAATTAGGCACAGATCCTACTCTAAAAATAAACAATCAACAGCCTTTTTGTATTAATACAACATTCAGCTTTTAAAATTGTGAACTTATAGTTTCCAAATGTCAGTTCTTTTTAAATGAATTATTTTAGTGCTCATTATTTGTTACTTTGAAAAATGCCTGCCCAGTTGTGGGTTAAGTTTAAGGTGAAGCCTGTAGAGACGCCATTTTACAACTCCCTTACAAAGACAGGGCAGCATACTGTGCAAAGGCTGCCAACTCATTGGTGCATGATCTACAGACATGGTGAAGTAATATGTTTTTTAAAAGTCAAAACTATGAGTATTCTGTTTAAATAAGGATATACAAGTACAACATTCATTAAAAAGCCACAACGTGGACGAGTCAAGTCATTGCATTTTGGTATCCACAAAAACAATTGATAATTGCTTCTCAAACATAATTTATGTGCTTTGCATGTCAAAGAAAAGTGTTTTGTGTTACATCCTTTTACCAACTGAACTTTTTTTTTAAATGGGGAGGGGCGATTACTTTTAGAGTGAAGCTCGACACTTCATCGAAACACTAGTAAAAAGGTCTTCCCATAAACGGACCCCTTGCGTTGGCCGTCATTGCTTATGTCAAACGTTATGGAAACATTCCATGCCCAACACACAAGTCTCAACCAATGATAGGTCTTCATTGACTTCAGCGAGGGCGCTGTTTGAGTTTGTGACCTCACATGCAAGGGGTCTATTCCAATGTACTAACTAGTCTCCATCAAGGGCCCAATTTCATAGAGTTGCTCAAACACCAAAATTGGCAAAGCACACAGTAAATTGTGCTTATTAGAACATCTAATATTAACATCTATTATTAACATCTATTAAATTGTCGCGGTCCCCGCTGCTAAAATATAGGATTCGAACTGCCTCTAGCTACCGGGCAACCTCGGTGGTCTAGTTGGTAAGACATCTGCTCTAGATTGGCAAAGGTCGTGGGTTCGAATCCCACCCGAGTAATATGCCTGTGATTTTTTTTCACAGGACTCGGGGAAAGTACCGAGTATACAGTGCTTTACAGACATCGGTGTACGGGTAAAACCAAATAACAATAGAAATAGGTTACCAGCCAAAATAACATGTTTTATGTACAATTTGCAGCTGGTTCCCTGCTATTTCTTGTTTGACAGAACATTCTTCAGCAATATACGTTTTGCTTAAGCAGCTCTATGAAATTGGGCCCAGATCAGTAGACTTGTACAAGTCTCTAAATCATACTGCATGACCCCAAGGATTAGCAAAAAGGTTCAAATCCCGATGATTAATTCAGAGAGCTTTTACTTACTTACTTATTTATTTATTTATTTATTTATTTATTTATTGTATTACACATCCAACAGCACAATTAGGGCCAATAACAGAATGAATAGGAATTGAGAAGAAATGTTCAGTTTAGGGAGGAAAACCCCAAATGGGGGGAAACCCCACCCATTTTTATCACTCTAGTGTTTATCATGGAATTCTTCTAGATTTTTGCGTCTTTATGCATTGAAGTATACACGTAGGACACCCTCAGTGGTAGCCGCCAATTCAGATACGGCCCATCATTGAGTTCATAAATAAAACCAAGATGCGGCATCATGACAGATCTACAAAATGCAAATTTCCGTCAGCAAACTTCATTCCTGCAAGGACAATTTGTTTGCACAAAGTCTTAACTTCATGTTACTAGGCGTTTACAGAGTGCAGTGGTAAGCAGCATTGTGCAATATGTCAGCATATTTCCAGGGGCGAGATGGTACGAACATGAAACAATCCTGAAAATCTGATCAGTTTCCTCTTGGTGTGGTGATGCAACCCCCCGACCTTACAGAATGTAACATTGTTAGAGGTTTACAGACTCTCTACATCATTTCAATTAGATATCTGATGGTTTGGTCATAACAAGGGCCCGAGTCTTTTATCTCTGTATTGACAACAACTTCATCAGATGCAAGTAGTAGACAAAGAAGTTGTTGCTACGAAAGCTTATGCAGATATATATTTATCTACATGTAGTTAGTCATTAAAGTGCTACATTTTATTTTCACCTTTGCTATTACCCGACTAACAAGGCTACCCACCACTTATCCCTGTAGTGGTAATATCGCCTCTTTTAAGAAAATCTGAAGGTGCAGGGAGATCACTGAAAAATCCTAAAATCAGGACAAATCCTGATAAGTCACATGACTGTATTTCACAGGACATGGTCATAAGGTAGTAGTCAGCCATCGTTTATGAACTCAATGCTGCCACAGGCTTCTGGTGTGCTGATCTCAACGTCGCACATTAGAAAATGATGGAGGGAAATCAAACCCAAGCAATAATCGAATACTGACAGAGGCACTACAAACTATTTTTAACATCGTAGGTGATCATTCTCCAATCATCATATTCACTGATGTCATAAGCATTTATTCACAATACAATTTCATGAGGTTCCAATGTCAACTTGGAATGTTGTTAATTTCATTACTACATCAAGACACAATTTGTACAGTTTTACAATGTATAAAAATCCCACCACCATACTTTGAGCAGAGGCGGCTGGAAATAAAGGCTCCGGACAATTGGGATGGGAAGAAGGCTTCACATGTTTTCAATCTCGAAGAAAACATTGGCAATGTAGCATGATATCGCTCGTCTGCTCTTGAAGATTTTCAAGTTGCGAAAGTGTAACATTTGTTTAGTGCCGTCCCATACTCGGGTCGGCAATGATATTTGTCTTCAAACTTGATTTCCCCTTTTAACATAATCCTTGACAGCAGTTGACTTACATGTAATGTGCAGAAGGAAAACAACATTAATTTGGTCATGAGTTCAGACAGATTAATACAGCAAGAACAGAACAGTAATATATCAAACCTAGTTCCACTCCTGGGTGCAGAGAAGCATTTATGATGCTCAAGGGCACGTGTAGCCAGGAACAACTTAACCAAGATACGAATCCACATTCCACAACACATCACAACACCAGTTGGATGGCCAAGGCACTTTCGTCGCTAACATGTAAAACTAACAATGAATAAGTTCTGCTGTCACCAACTCTTTGTCAAAGTTTCAAATACTACTCAGTACCTTTGCGATCCACTAGTGAAACTCACTTGGGATGCAAAGCATGCTACATTGCCAATCTGTTTTCATCTCCAAAATCACATAAATTTGCCTACAATCTATTGATCTTCCACTATTTTTTATCAAGCCTTCTTACACCAACCTTTGTGCGCATATTGAAGGATTTATACTTTCATGCAGAGTAACTCTTCCAAAATTTGAAAACAAAAACCCCATTTGTTGGTTCTGTCCGTTGAACTTAATGGACAACTCTAAGCTCAAGTCCTTAACCAGTAAGACACCTTTAACAACTAATTTAAATGCGTTCTAATGTCCCTTATACCCTTTTACAGATGCTTTTTGTTTTCTACTGAGTTGATCAAAACATTAATCAGTTACATCATCCCACACAGGTAATTTTTGAAACCACAATTTGGACACCAGCATGAATAAAACTTGGCAAAAAATGTGTACTTTTGAGACCATTCTTAGAAAAGTCAAGACTAGCTGTGGTTTTCGTAACAACCAATGTCCTTACATGTTCAGAGTCCATTTGTCCATCCAGTTAAGTATGTTAGCCTTGAATATAAATTAGCCCTTCCACCAAACTTCTTATCACAGTATCAGACGTCCATGAATTAGGATTTGCCGATGTCAGGGGGTTTATTAATTAGATAAGGTTGTTTACTTTTCGTAATATGGGCTCAACAGAATAATTCCCCTTCGATAGAAGACAGTTCTGCTTTGGTCGTTTAAAAAAATAAAAATTCCCCTCTTGAGTCCTTATACACAAAAAGCATTAAGGAGAGATTATGGAATCACCCAGAGCTCCTGGTATATTAAAATTCACACGAAGGCTAAGAGGGGTAAAGTCTATGGTTCATGTAGATGTCCCCCAGGGATCTGTTTTAGGTCCTCCAAACAGATCCGTATACAGCAGATAACTGGTGATGAGGCTTGCGTGGAATCCTGCTGTTGTTGTGACCATCACAAATCTCCAATGAAAGTCTAAAAAGCTGACGATAAGATATATATTTTGTTTTGTTTCTCAGATTTGGAGAAAACAAAAGACTCTTCTTTTCATGTCCAATCGTTGAGAAACAACAGTGTCCAGTTCCTTCTGAGAAGTTGATTACTACAAGACAAGTTTCTTGGGCACCTCCCATGGGAACCCTTCCTTGAAGTGGCCGTAGGAGGCCGTCTTGAAGTAGATTGGGCGACGAAGGTCAAGCTCCCTGATTCATAAGAAATACAATTCATTTAATTATTAGTGAGAATTTCAAATCTTTTCAAGTTATACATTTGAAATCTGGAACATGGTCTATAACAACCTCGTCCCCAAGGTGTGTCGAGCAGTACGAGGTTGACCGCTCTCTCACCCTGGTATTGGATCATTTGCATATCCAAAAATATTGGATACGTATGCAAATTAGAAAAGTCTGGCTGTGAACATGGTGAATACTGAACAAGTACAACTTAACATGTTTACGTTAGACTTGTGTACACCAGTCGCTGTCCAATCAGGGTCCAAGTTAGGAGTTTCCCTCCCAGGGTTTACTATTGTAAACATGGTTGGAAATAAAGTAAACCATGGGGACGAGGTTGGGTCTATTTAATTGGATCTCCATATTGAACTGATGCATATTTCTGACAATTCTCAGGCTAAACCAAACAACAAACTGGCAATGTTTTGAAATAAGGTTTAAAGAGGGGGCTCTTAGATTAAATTCAGTTTTGTGATGCACTCATTTTCCATTAGAGTCCTTTTGAAAGTGGAACAATTAGTAAAAGTCTCTTTTGAATTTGACCCTATAGCCCCTCTTTAACAATCTTTTGCCATGTTAGGTTCTTTCAGCCATATTACTCCCCAAATAGCATATGTGCAGAGCTGCCATCATTTGCATCTTGCAATCAGGGAGATTGTGTACAACAATCAGGGAGATATTTAGAATAACATTAAACATAGTGGGGAGAAAGGTTTCCATAATCAGGGAGATTTTCAAATTTGTTCATGGAAACATTTCAGAGAACTTTCTGTGGAACCAGGGAGAGTTGGCAGCTCAGTACGTGCTCATCTGTCATGTCAACAGTAAGCACGATAATGACAGTCAATGCTTGCTTCCACAATAGCAGCCAATCACCAAACTGTTGTTCTTTCCATTTTGATATTTTTGCGTTAAACCAAATTTTTGATTACACCAACTCTAAAATCAGAAGTCCCAAACCTGCATTGTCCCTTACAGCATGATAATTCAAAAGACACTCTGATATTTAGCGTAATTAATGTATCAACCAGTCTGAACGGTAGGGTCATAGATTGGTAACTACTCCAAAAACTAATGAACATAAAAACTGACTTGGAGAAAAGCACTGCAGCTGTTGATAGTATAAACTATTTTGAGAAAGGATTCCCTTCAAAGAAATATGGTTTGGATAATTTTTTACCCCAAAACATTCGATTCTGAGAAAGGATTCATGCATGAATCGTTTCTCAGATTTCTGAGGGTTGGTGTCCCCTTGCTGCGGCCCGAGATGTGGTTGGTACCTGCTGCCACCTCGCTAAACGTGGATGGATTCGACGTTCTTGTGAAAATACTGTGACAGCTTTTTTTTGCTGTTTTCTCAGCAAGTAGACACTGTATTCAGCTGAAACTTTCACAGCTGACTTTATTTGTATCTCTCTTTATAATGTTGCTTCTAAATCAGCATTACGTTGACAAAAACCAATCTATCACCCTCCCTTTAAGATTTTAAATCAATGTATCTTACTTAATAATGGCGCCTGGTCGCAGATCAAAATTGTCGTTGATGATTTTGAGCAGCTCCTTCTCCGACTTGTCAGACGTTCCATATGAACTCACAAAGATTGAAAGAGGTTCCGAGACACCAATTGCATAGGAAACCTTTGGAAAAAAACAAAAGGCAAGAATATTCTTTAGTTCCACAAATATTTCACAAAGCTCGAGGACAAATGCAAAGGGATGTTACGAAAAATATACTAGGCATTGTGCCGAGGCCGACCAGGTTCCTCCCGCAAATGTGATTGCTTTCAAAGCGGCGCTGCGGAGCTTCAGAATCCAGATTGCAGCTCACTATTAATGTTCATTGTCATTGCTTTTGTTGTTATGTTATTTGTGAAATCAGTAGCTCATGACATTGCGGTCGGTCGTGTAGTGCAGAGAAATTCCTCAGCTACAGCACTTCCATTGTTAGGTTCTGTGTGACGTGATCCACTACATGACTCTCGTGAGACAAGGCCCTGTCAGAATACCAAGAGCAGCGCACAAAGCAAAACTAAACAGCTATTTTCAATGGGGTTATGGATGTGAACACATTAAGAACAAAGCATCTGCCAATCATTCTGGCTGCCTCAGGCTGCTGTAATTTTGTTTCCCTCTCAGACTGGAGAAATAGAAAGTTTGGGGGTACCATATTTTTGCATCGATGTGGCGGTAGTATCTATCAATATTAATTAACAGTAAAGACACTACACCATGGATGTGATTTATCTTTTAAAATGAAATAAACTGGAAATATTAATGTATAAGGCTTGAATTTTACACTGCAACACAGCCCGATGCCAGTGATTTCCGTGTCAAGCCAGTAAACTCATGACAGGACAAGTCCGGTGGTCTTGTTTTTCTTTCAATTCAACATCTTTGTCTCAAAATACAATGTTCAAATATTGAGTTTGAGTCTCGCAAGTATCTTTCAATCCTGCTGGGTGTCACCCATAAATTAGAAGAGATAAATCTTCTCTCAGTGTTTGTTTAAATAAAACAGTTTAGATGATAAAACTGTGTTCTCATTTTGATTCTATTCTCTTCTCATTTTGATTCTGGTCTTGTAAATAAAATACCGGTCCAGTAAAGATTCTGAGCTACAAATCCTGCTGTCTTGTTGATTTTCCCGCCAAATTCGACCCCTGAATGGGATACTACCACACATCTCTGAAGGCTTAAAATTTGCAACAGACAACAAGTTACATGATATAACCATATTATTTCTGGGGTATACAGTCACTGCTGACAAAAAGGTCTGAAACTAGAATCCAAATAGCTGAAGGTATATGAAATTAATTACGGCATCAACTCATCGGTAACCCCATGATTTATAGATTTTAGGGAGCTTTTGGGAACAATTCCTCAGCCCTAGAGAAGTAAATTAATGCATGCGACTTTTTAATATTTCTGAGGGAAAACAACAGTAATTTATTTCAACTATCAGACTTCTATCAGAGAAGTAAATTAATGCATGCGACTTTTTAATATTTCTGAGGGAAAACAACAGTAATTTATTTCAACTATCAGACATAATAATGTCTGAATTCAGATAGACGTCTGAAATTTCTCATCTCTGTTATTTCAAACAGAACATCATCTGTCAACCTCATTTAACCTTCCTTTTTCAGGAATGTGATAGGCTGTTGAATAGAAAACTGAACTCTGAGCATAAAGCGCGAAAACTTGCGAGCACGAAGCCCACTAATAACATTTATCTTTGGTTTTTAAAAGCCCTACTCTGCAATCTGGGGCATTATATATGATTGCATAATTTTTAATGAATTTGATCTTAGGTAAAAAACAAAATAAAAACCGAAGAAATCTGTTTTTCCCGAGATGGCCGACCATTTGAAACCATTCAAAAGCACAGGTTTTGTATGATGGCATAACTGATTAACACTGTAAATGTGTGTACTGTGTAATTGCATTAACTATAGGCCTTTGGTATATCATTTTTGTCTATCATGCATTCAAAACCACAGTGCATTATAATTGTGGGTGAAGTCAGTTACACACCATAGATGCTCCGACATCCATAGTTCCTGACACCCAGGGCTTGGATTTTACACTGAACCACAGGCCCTAGGCCAGTGGTTTTAATGTCGGGCCAGTAAACTCATGACATGACAAGTCCAGCGGTCTTGTGTTTTTCAATTGAATAACAATACAATAATTGAATAACAATACATGTACCTCACTGTGTAATATCTTGAACGGAAACAAATTTGTTCAATTGTTGACTTTGAGTCTTATTGTAAATACCTTTTCAATTCTATTGAGTAACATGAAGTACACCTAATAACTCAAAATACAGACGAGACAAACCTTCTCTTACATGTCTTAGTGCTCAATTGATCAAATAAAAACAGTAAAATACATGTTGTCAGGACTCAAAAGGTTTTTTCTCATTTTAATTCTAGTGTTGTACAAACATTTCTGGTCCAGTAAACATTTTGAGCAATTAGCCCTGCAGTCTTGTGATTTTTTCTCTGAAATTCAAGCCCTGCCTAACCTATTTTTCTAATCCTAATCTCAACCCCAACATGTAGATCATGAGGGGTTATCGGAACTGATATGGTTGTCAGAACACAGAGCAGTCACCAAGGTATTAGCCACATTGTAAAAAAAACCAATTTAGGGATACCCTGGATAAACAAAAAGATTTTTTACTATAATAATGTATTTTTTTTCTTCTGATTTTGTTTTTGTTTTGTTGTTTTGGGGGTTTATTTTGCGGGGTGATTGTTTATACATTGTTTTAGTTTGTAATACTTTGCTTCACTCACTAACTAAGCCGCAACTAAGCCGCCTGCGCTGTTTCTTTCTTGTTGGTTTTATGACCCTTAGGGTATTGGTTTATAGTTATATGTGATAGTGTATTGTATACATAACATGTATAAATGTATAGCCTTATAGTTTTGTTAATGAATAAGATATAATTTATCAGTATCTTATTTATGCAAATTGTTTTCAGTTTTTTTTTTTTTTTTTTTTTTTTTTTTTTTACTTTTATTAAATAATAGTATTGTTGTATAATTATTAATAAAAAAAAAAAAAAAAAAAAAAAAAAAAAAAAAAAAACCTACCCCTATTTTTTTCTGGCCCGTTACGCCAAAATAAAAATTTGTGTTAGTGTCTAGAACCCTAAAAATATGTAAATATTTTCTTTGAAAGGGTGCCACCCCTGGACTCGCTGCTAAAAATTTGGACACCCTGTTTTTCAAACCAGTCAAATTTGGACACCCTATTTTCAAATCCTGGCTAAAAGCTTGGCAGTCACCTGTGAAGTCAGATAAAGAGTATTGAAAAGAAGAAAAAACGAAAAAAAACAAAAAACTGGTAGTGCTAGTTCATTGTTTATTTCTTTGAAGTCCCGAACAGCTTCGTGTTCACAAGTTTTGACAACTTAATCATAACATTATAACAAATGTCTTTATCTGACCTAACAGATGATCTCAGATTTCCGGTACACTCGGTTAGTTTCTTGAACTGTTACAACGTCATGAAAACAGCAATCAATTTCAACAATAGCACTCTGAAGGTGCCAATATGCACACAAAGCATTTAACAAAAAACATTTATAGTGGATTTTGTAGAGAGTTTTGCTGCAGTTAAAATAGAAGTCCTTCAAAAGTGTTACACAAAGAAATAGTTGGTTGAAAATCTATTTACAAGACTTGATATTTGACCAGAAAAATTAATGGCCAGCAGACCAAGCGTTGGCTCAAAGAAGCAATTTGAATTAGAAGCAGGGGGAAGGACACCATCAACAAGGACAGAGGGGCAAACAAACTAGACAGAAATTATGACCAGGGGCCAATTTCAATACGCTGCTTAACGGTAAGCAAATTTTTGTGTTAACTATAGCAGACAAATTTGCTTTTAGTGTAAGCGTATTTCAAAGATTAGTAAGAAAATTAGGCGGCTAGCTGGCACATTCACCATGGATTTGCATTCATTTTCATACAGTAAGCACCGGAAGGTTAGCATGCCTTTTCGTGTGCTTTCGGTTAGCAGCGCCATGAAATAGAAACTCGCGAATTAAGCACAAACTCGGCCGTTAAGCAGCTCTATGAAATTTGGCCCTGGTCATTTAAAAACAGCAACCTTAAAAAATTGATACGAATCTCAAATAGGAAGAATACCATGCCTGTTTACTCTGGAGGCAAAAACTCATTTTGAAGGTTTTAGTCATACGTTTGTAGTTTGGTGTCTAAAATAAACTCTACACACAATGACACCAGGAATACGGGGGTATCTTGAGCCTACTACTTGAACTTTGGAGTCTTATGACACTGGCCATAATCTTATCACCGATAAGGCAACATGCACCAACAAAATAAATGCCTGGATAAATAGTTGTTGTGACATGCAGTAGGTGTGTCACAATAGAGTGGTGCACAAGACTTTGCATGAAAACATACAGGCTATAACTTAGGTGTCAAGTAGTGTGTTGCATACGGTTCAATTCTCCAATTTAAGCTTGTAAAGTAAGCCAGCAGTACCAGTTTAGCTTGTCGCTTTACTGGTCTCTCAGCTTTCACTAGTCCATATTTCATATTAAATAGGGATGCTTTTCAACACTGAACAGCCAATTATTGTAACATTTTAGCAATTTGGCAATTTGGAATGTAAATAAACCAATACCAATACCAATACCAACTGGGCCACTTGGGATTGAATTTTGAATGGTCCTCTGGTGTTTTAACCGGCATTTGGCCAGCAATAATAATAATACTGAAATCTTATAGCGCTTTATCACACCCGATGGGCATATCAAAGAGCTCAGTGATTTTTTTTCCTCCAAGGTATGCGGAGCTAGGTTTTTGCGTCCCAGCCGAAGGACGCAGCAATAATGGTCAAGTGTCACGACCGGGACTCGAACCCACACTCTGCTAATCAGAAACACCAGAGCTCGAGTCCGGTGTTCTTATCCGCTCGGCCACGACACTGTTTAACTTAGGAATTGTAACAGCTGTTTTTTAGATATCCACCTCTTTAGGTCATGAATTTGACTGCATTTTGTCCCTTGTCAAGAGCATCACCTGATGAACGACAAATATTATTCCCATTGTTAGATTTGTGAGAACCAGTTCTGACCGGCTTAAACTAGCTTTTGTGTGCGCACAAGATCAGTCTTGTCTAAATTATTTACCTTTGTACTTATTTGCGCCATCGTTTGTTATTTGTTGTACCTAGTTGTTTTGGAGATAGAGTGCAGTTGCATGTAAGGTCCCATTAAATAATATTCTCGTTTGAGTTTCGACAGTTGACAGTTTCAATGTTATCGCTGTGTGGACCTCATTTCAACTATTAGACTTTGATTGTACACGAGTAGCTCTTGAGAAATGTATGAATGAACTAACCATTGTGTTGCAATGTAGAACTGGACGTAACCAGACTAGAGTTTCTATTTTAGGTCGGTTGAAGGAAAACACTTTTGTGTTTGCATAACCGAGTAGATTGCTTTCCATGTGAGGGAATTTATTCACATGTCAGTTTAAGGTTCACAGTGTTGAACCATTTGCACGGATGTTCTGCGTTTTTCGTGGGGAGAAAGCTTACACAAATTCAAAAATTTTCATGAAATCCCAACGAAGCAAACATTATTTTACAATGGATCTGTTGATATTTAAATGAGAAAGAGATTTGGAGAGTGCTTTTTCAATTTTGTCTAGAATCACCTGAAAACTCTGACTAGATATTTTCAATATGAGCTTAAACTAGTTGGAGCAGTTCTTCCAAAAATTATTACTACTACGTTGCTAGCCAGGCACACATTGTCTAGTAAAAACTTGCCCTCTAGGCTACCTAAAACTGTGCTACCTAATTGTTTATAATATCCATATTTCTTCCCTTTTAGATGTGAATAATAAATTTTAGTGGGTGAATTTAACTTCATAAAACTAATAAACTGGTTGTCATTGCTACCATCAGAAAGATTAAAGTTATGCTTAATATGTTAACAATTAGGGCAGATAAAACTTTCAATGAGCAAGTAAGATATGCAGTTTACGAGCACGGTGGGCCGTTTTCAAAAAGCTTCAGTGCAAGGTATGTTGTGTAGTACAGTGTCAATTAAAAAGAACCAGCCTGACAGTACTCAAAGCTGAAACTGAAGTGTTTACAAAAACATAAAGATTTATCTAAGTTAGTTTGTGCATGCTTTAATGAAATGAAATCAACATTGGTTTTTTCCACATTATCAAGAAATTTTTAAAGGAAGAAGGCCCACCGGAAGTTGCAGTGATTTGCCAGAACCAAGAGTATCCAATAGCCCATATGCATGTCCAAATGCGCATGATCGATGTGCGAAAAATTCTGGGTGAAATCAACACTGGCAAACATCATGGCGCACTAACTTTTGAATAGTTACATGTAAACTACAGCATAGCAGCTTGATTTATTTTTTAACTGTACTTGATTTCCAAAGAAGCTTTGCAGTATATTTTTTAGGATGGCGCTTGTGCATGATGGGCTATTTTCTGTTACAAGCAAAGTGACAAGGCTATCTTGACATTTTGCAGAACAGGACCGACAATTTAAGAGCGACTCAAATTGAATTCTTACCTGTACAAGAACCCGTTTACACAGTTTAGCGGCTACCAGGGACTTGGCCACCCAGCGAGCAGCATACGCAGCGGACCGATCCACCTTGCTGACATCCTTCCCAGAGAAAGCACCTCCTCCGTGGGCACCCCACCCACCGTACGTATCTACAATAATCTTACGCCCTGTGAGACCGGCATCACCTTTTGGACCACCTGGGATAAAAAAAATTGGTTTGGGAGAAGTGGACAAAGAAATGTCTTCATGGCACGTTTGGAATATTACATGAGGTGTTCATCAATGCAAACTGCCGACCACGTCAGTCTCTGTATTCAGTATGCTCCCTTCACAGTGGTCCACCAGCCAATTGCTATTCAAAACACCCGAGGACCGGTCAAAATTATCTCCATTGGTGGTCCATTTCAGGCTATTTAAAAACACAATTTTTCTGATTTCTCCAAGGCAGCAAAAGTCAGAAATCAGATTTAAGTAGGAAGAATATCATGCCTGTTTACTTTTGTGGCACACTCTCCCTTAAAGGGTCTGTATACGTTTGGTAATTAATGGCAATAAAAACTTACTTGGTAATAAGTACAGCAGCTTTGGATAGTATAATGCATTTTGAGAAACTGTTCACTTTGAAGTACTGCGGTTATGGAAAAGGATATCACTTTTTATCCCCCGAAAATTGAATCTGAGAAGGGTTACCGACAGTAACGTTTCTCAGATTGTGTATTCCAATTGCAGATTATTCTTCCTGCATGGCAAAACCGCTCCAGATTTTCGGCAATATCTCAAAAATGCTACCACCGATTGAAATGAAATTTTCACAGGTAAGTTTTATGGTACATATCTTCAACTATATAGGATTGAAACAAACAGTGGGTTTTATTTACCAAACATGTACAATTCCTTGAAGTTTAAACTTCCTTCCCTTCAACCTTGAGAATAGGAAGCTACCTTATCATGCCAAGACTCATTTGATTTCATTTGAACTACAAGTCATGAATGTTGACGTACCAATGACAAAACTTCCCGAAGGGTTCAGATGATACACTGTGTTGTCATCAAGATACTTGGCTGGAATGACTGCGTCAATGACGTCGTTTTTCAACGCCTTTTTTAATTCTTCTTGGGTGACATATTGGTCGTGCTGCGTGGAGATGACCACTGTGTGTACACGCAGGGCTTCCAGGTGACCCTTGATCGTTTTGTATTCAACGGTGACCTGTCGGATTGAGGCGGCAAAGTGTTATCGTTGAATCACATTGTTACAAATGGGACCCGCTTCAACAAATATCATGGAATGCGAGATTCTGCTAGGTGGCTGAAGGAAAAATTTACATAGTTTACTTAGTTCTGAGCAAGCAGACATTACCCAGAACAATGGATTTGCCTGGCAAGTCTGCTGCCACCTTGTGTCCAAAAGTGTCTCCCGTTGCAAGTCTCTTACTTGCAATTATTTGTTCTAGTTTTAATTGCCGTCTTTTGTGGTTACATAAATAGTAATTCTGCTTTCTACTATTATTTAAAAAACATGGTGGGAAGTGGAAGTGGGGTCTTAAAAAAAGTACTATCTGTGTGACAATAAAAATGTCGACATTTATGGATGATCCCTTTATTAGTGTAATTGCTTTCATTATGGAATACAATTAAGCCATCAATTCCGGATTAAATTGAGGTTGTTAATTTTATTAAAAAGAACTGGCTTGAAGCGGTTCAGTGACCACCATATCTGTCTGTTTGAGCATCTCAAAAGTCGGGCATGATCTATAGGCGTAAACGAACGCTCCCGGGGGCACATGCCCGCAATTCATTGGACTGCCAGAACGTTCCGCTAGACTGCATCATTTTGCCAAAGTATGGGAGCAATCCTACCTGAGTGAATACGAGCATTAGTATGCAGAATGTTCAAATTGAACATTCCGACTTTCGAGACGCTCCCTTCATACCAAGTTTACAACCACTCATCACCTTTGATTCTCTCCTCAAAACTTGTTGACATATGTTTTTCGAAACCAAAATGAAAGTTGGTACATTATCTCAAATATTTTTAAAATTAACATCGAATACCAGAATTTTTTTTCTTTTTTTTCTTTTCTTACCTGCGATTTATTGTCAGGTCTCAAGTAGGGTAGAGTTTTGTTTTTTCTGAGTTCAGCCAGCTTTCTCGTCAACCCATGTGCGAGTACAACAGTCAGGGGCATTAATTCTTCCGTCTCATCTGTGGCATAGCCAAACATTAAACCCTGAATAATAGAGAGGCAAGAGAAAAAAAGAAGGGAAAAAAATACACAGTGAGTCAAAAATTCACAATAACTTAACCACAGGAATTTTAATGCAAACAAATCTCACTCAAGTTCACCAATTGACCCCCTTGCAGACGCAGAACACATCCGCAAAATATGGGTCAACAAATTCCATGAATGCAATTTGATAAACTCGAGTTATCAGCTAACACCTGATTCTTCTAAAAACCCAAAGTCATCATGTTTATGTCATTAGTCTGGATTCTCCATTATTTTGCAGACCTCTTGCATGTGAGCCAACAATCCATTACACAGAAAAACCATGAAAGCTCAAGGATAAAATGAGGGGGAGGGGTCAAGATTTAGCAATGTTACCACTTACTTGATCCCCGGCACCAATGTCTTCCTCTGATTTGTTGATGTGAACGGACTCTGCAATTTCTCTGGACTGTTGCTCAATAGCTACCAGCACGTTGCACGTCTCGGAGTCAAATCCTGGTTAAAGAAACAGTGCTATTTTTCACAATTCATGTTTTCCTGGAAACCGATTTTTGATGTCAACCGTGTAACCAGGGGCCCAATTTCATAGAGCTGCTTAAGCACAAAAAGTAGCTAAGCACAACTAAATTATGCTTACCAGAATAAGGTTCTCAGCCAAAATACTGTAACATGTACTATCTTTGACTGCTATCCTGCTAGTTATGTTTAGCAGAAAATCGTTTTAACCAAATTTGTCTGCTTAAGCAGCTCTATGAAATTGGGCCTAGAACTGCTTTTTGAGATCTTAAAATGTTCACCTTTATTCTAAACTTAAAATGTGTTGTGCATGAACAACAAAAGCCTCGTTTAAGATTATGTCACAAGTAAAAATAATTTGAAAAAAATCTGGCAAAAATAATTTGGAAAAATCTGGCAAAAATATTTCTTATTTAATCGTCTTCTATCCTAAATCACTCACAAAGATGCCAAAGGCTTTGTAAAATTAAGGCAATAGGGTAGTCAACAGAAATCACATGGTGACCTCATCTCTACAAAGTACAACTGTGTGCATCATTTAGGAAAGACGTATACCAAGGGATGAGATTTGACGTATGTAAACATTCCTGAAAACTGGCTTGCGTGCCTGGGTTCCCCCTTATTCTAAACCCAGAACCTCCCAGATGTTACAATTGAGGAGATTTAAAGACTCTGTGCATCACCAGAAATACACAACCACAGGTTTAGACACAACTTGGACTATTCCTTTCTCCATTTGGTTCCTGTTTTACTTCTTTCAGTAAAATGTGAAGGCTCAATGAGATTTTCAGAAAATCCTGAAATCCTGAAAAAACCTGAAAAATCACATGCCTGATACAGGCTATTTTTCTCTGAAATCCGGGAGAAAAACCAGTCAACAGTTTTGGATATACGTGTACATACACCACTGAGATATGGACCCACACAATGCAATTTTGTCAAAGTGATCACAGATGCACGTTAAATATCAACTGATAACAATATCAGTCATTGGTTCAAGTTCCACAAGATAAGCAGTCTAAACAGATAATCCCCACTCCAAACAAATAAACCAGCAAGTCAAATAAATCACATCAATATTATACATGTAACTTGAAATGTTTTGAGAAGCCACCGAATACAGTCACTCATTGTGTTTTAGTGGTATGGTTCCTTGGAATTGAACGAAGACGACACAAATTGTGAATAATTCAGGTGAACTTTTCCCCTGGAATTCACCATCTTCCAACTAACCACATCAATTGGAAAACAAATATTGATGTTGTGTACGTTTTACAACTCAAGACAGTCTGGTGAAGACCATGCTTTACCTTGCCAATAAAAATAAAATTGCTTGGTTTTACAAGAAAAAACACTCCATCTCTTTTGACGTATTCTCACCTTTTTCAGAGCTGTCATAACCAATGTGCTTGACAGTGTCTCTTACGACTTTCTGGTAATCGACGACAGCGTTTGACGAGATCTCTCCCAAAATCATGACCATCCCAGTCTTGGTGGCCGTTTCTGAGATGAGTTGAAAATAAATTCTACATGTATTAATCAAATTCAATGAACGACTAACGTAACCCTAATGCCAAACCCTGCCCAATGCAACAAAAAGGCATGTTATATTTTGATGCATTTAGCAGTCAACTCAATCTGATACTCTGCAGCACTGTGCTACATTTTGCAGGGATCCGCATGGCCCTTCAATGCATAGTGCATTTAGCAGGCTAACTGCCCAGTGCCAATGCACCTCAATCCGTGAGCTGCATTTAGCAGAGTGCCTAGAAAACACATAGGAACAATTGCATAGGGCTGCTTAAGCAGAAAATGTTGCTTAACAATTCTCTACTCAGCAAAACTAAGCAGAAAACCAGCCAAAGATGGTACATGTAGAATGGTACTGTGGCTGGTAACCTCATTTTGGAAAGCAAAATTGGTTTGTGATTAGCAATTTTTGTGCTTTAAAGCAGCTCCATTGGGAAAGATCAATTCCCAGTAACTATCTTGTTTTGGTTTTTTTGTTTTTGTAAATTTGTGCCAATGTAGCCAACCCTTCTCTACATTTTTTAGTAGTTCCGGACAAAAGCCGAATTATCAACATTCAGTTTATAAACCAGTGTATTTAAGTACCATCTTGCTATGTACATGTACAGTGTATCTACAAAATGCACATTGCCATTTGGCATGAATACAGTACACATTTCTGGTGCCTCGGTTCAACCACAGAAAAACCCTCTTTAGTGATAGCACCATAATGTCACCTGAGTCGGTGGTTTGGCGCCCACTCATGTTTGCATTACGGAATGCAGTATTCAACCATGTGTTAGGCTTACCAGCATACTTTGAGACATTTCAGTGCATGTACAAATGCTATAAATGGGTCAAAGAAATGGGTAATTCCAGAAACTTGGCATACTTGTCATATAAACATAACACTTTGAGACACTTGTAGATAAAGCCAGGGTTCTCCCCATGTTTTTTCCAAACTGTGCAGGGCATTTTGGATCCAAATTGTTGGACGTTTGGCCGAAGCTTGCTGAATTAAAACAGAATGTTTTCTACTTGATGTTTATCTTGGTTTTAAAAGCCCTAACTGTTCAATCTGGAGCAGTCTACATGTATAGTTTTCTCTTGAATTTTGTTGTTGATATTTTTCTTGTATCAGCCGAAATTTGCGCGTATCGGCACGCAAATGGGGAGAACCCTGAAAGCACTATATATAAAAGCTGATTGATCTGTATACCAGTAAGTTTGTTACCACTCACTTCAAGGTCAGACAGTCATGCAAACTGTTATCAACAGGAGTGCAAAGCAATTTTCATTCTTGCTACATGTAGGCTTTCCAATCAATATGAATTAGCCTGATCTTAATAAAAACATAACTTAAATCGACAGCACTTACCACAGGCTACCTTGGCCATGGGGTCACCGGCCAAGTGGGCATCCAACACGGCATCGCTGACCTGGTCACATAGCTTATCTGTATGAAAAATAGGTAGGGTAGGGGGAAAATAACATCATCTTATAAGGCCAAATAACAAAAAATACCAGTTGATCGTCCGGATTTTTCAAAAATGAGGAGGATGAGGGCCTTACTATTTACTATTTACTATTTGTTATTTTTTTTCCAAGATGGCCGCCAAGTATTCCAATTTCAACAGGTGACTAAATCTTCAGTTTGAAATCACCTCTGTTTGTTGCACTAGGACCCGGGTTAACAGGGATTATTACACTAAAAGATGAACATGAATAATAATGACTCTTGGTACAAACAAAGACACTAGTGAGTTGATGTTCAACTTCACCATTGTCGAAGTCTCCCGACGCAAAGTCTGAGAAAATATCAATAATGCGTCTTTCGTCCCCCACTGACCGTGCATACCAAGGCTTAAGAATCTTGCCTTTATTTGCGCGAATTAACACGCACACAAACACCATCTTGCAGCTCACCTCGGATAAATGTTGATATAAAAAAACGTGTTCAGATACACAAACGCCACACGAAATGCATGGGTCATCAAAGTACGCGGCATAAGACCAACTCCACACGTTTGAAAGGTCGAGTCAACCCGTTAAAACTTACACCGTAATAAACCAGTCGAGATGTCTCAATATGGTCGAGTTGCCCGTCCGTAACCCAGGAGCTTAACTTCGTTCCAATAAAGTGATCGATCTCTTAACAGTATTCGGGACGGCATGTTCCCATGCATGCAGCACGCGCGGTAGCAAGGTTGTATGCTCATCATGTTATGCACGCAAGTGCTGGAGCTTGCATGCGTGCAGTGTACGATGTACATGTACATGTACAATGTTCGACACGACCGATGGCCATGCAAATAAAATGGTTCTGTGTTTCACGACCTAGTTTTTCGTGTTGTAAATTCTAAAACATCGGTAAGTTTATCAAAAATTTGAAGAAAAAAAACGTCGTAGTTAGTTAAAAATACAAACAAATATTTGTTTTTTTGAAGAAAAATCGAAAATAGTAAATAGTAAAAAAAAGGATGCGGGCGGGGACGATCAACTGGTATTTTTTTTTATTTGGCCTAACATTCTTGCAACTGTTTACCAACATTTTGTTGTTTCTGGGAGGTGGGGAACAAGACCAGGGCCCAATTTCATAGAGCTGCTTATTACTCAGAAAATATTGCTTAAAAATTTTCTGCTTAGCAGATATTGCTTAACAATTTTCTGCTTAGCAGAAATGAGCAGGATACCAGTCACAAGTTGTTTATGTGACAAGGTAGTTTGGCTGGTAACCTTAGTCTGGTAAACAACATTTTGTTGTGCTTAGCTACTTTTTGTGCTTAAGCAACTCTATGAAATTGGGCCCTGCATATGCTGTGGGCAACATAAACTAATGACAAGACTTCTCCAGTCTCGCCTTCCCATTCTGAATAGACCTTTATCATGCTGTACATTCATGTCGTTGATGCAGTTAGACATGTACAAGTACATTGATCACAAACTCCAGCAATAGGGCATTGACCCATCCACAATAAGTACAGTCAAACCAATGCCCTTGGGTGCTCAATGGTGCAGAACCTCACCTTGGAACGATCTTGTTCAACGTAACAAAAGGGATTTCTTTTTTCAAAGGACCCATTCTGTGATACTCTTTGGTAGGGTACTGTGAAGACAACAGGTGTCATCTATCGCTAGTTATGCAACCAATTTGCCTATATCCCCCCCCCCCTGTCAATCTTTGTGAACTTCCACTCTTTACATAGGAAGAATGATTGGTTGAGGTAGGAGAAGAACAATTTTGGGCTCACATAATGCTACACAGTAAAATATGCAGTCAACATTATTGTGGAGAAATGGACTTCAACGATCATGTCATGGATGTATTCTGTTGTTGAATATGAGATGTGTATTGACATCCCATTGTTTTAAATAGCATGGTCTCGTATGATTTCTCAACATGTTCCGTGTGCCTAAGGAGTTTGTTCTTAGTGTATCCTTACTGTATTAGAACATCATGCACTGCCTACATGAATGGAAAAATTGTATGATCATGTATCATGACGAAACTGAATGAATTCATCGACATTAGATACCATGATGTGCAATCCGTTAGCCAGGATCGGAAATACGGTGTCCAAAGGTGTTGTCAAACTACTCATTTCTACTTTCACTTTTATTTTGCACACATGAATACCAGATCACATGCAAGTCAGAATATCCTGAAGACCCGATACTTTCAAGGAAGCAATGGAGCCAATAGACACTTCCCACAAAATATGTAAATTGCACATCGCGTGTGTGTATTAACACTACTGGGCCCAATTTCATAAAGCTGTTTAGCAGAAAATTCTGCTAAGCAAATTTCTTTGCTAAGCAAGACATAAGTGGGGTACCAGTCACAGCAATGGTAACTGTATGGTATTTTGGCTGGTAACCTAATTTTCCTAAGCAAGAGTTTATCTATGCTTAGCAATTTTTTGTATTTCAAAGTTTTTGTGCTTTCAAAAGCAGATATGAAATTGGGCCCTGCATGCTGTGGGTAACAGAAACTAATACTAAACTAAACTTTGTGAAGTTTGGCCCAGGTTAGCAAAAATGAGGGCACATCAGGCCTTTTCGTATGGGGCTGATGCATATGCGTTTATGCCTCCCCCTAGTGCACAACCAATAGTGTCTGTACGCATTCATGGAAAGAGCTAATTGCCTTCATGCCCCAGGGTCATTGCCTTGGTGCCTCTTAAAATATTCAAAACATAAGTTGATATTTCCCTCCTAGAGGGAAGAAAGGAAACCTGCCTTGCCCAGCCTACAAGAGTAAAGCTGGAACGTGACCTGGACACCCAGACAAGCCTCTTTGTAAATTGTAACACAAGACACACACTCAAAATTCAACACATCAACCAAACCAGAATTCACCATTGACCAGCATGACGAAGCATTTGTTACCATCACTATGAGATAAACACAACTTTGAAGCATACAACTGTACATGTCTGATTCATACCAACCATTGTATTCATAAAGTTCACAAAGCTGTTATGTAATATTTATGAACTGGGGGTGTGTCACTCAAGGTTTAACCTGGCTTGGTTGGACATTGATCCATTTCTGTTGAAAGAGGGGCTCCAGGGTAAATTAAGTTTTGTGATACACTCATTTTCCAATAGATTAAGTCCTCATGAAAGCGGGGAAAACAAATTACAAGTCTCCAACCTCAAGCTAAATTGGTGTAAAATGTAATTATAGTTTATACACTTTCAGAGCGAAATTTGAAACATGACATCATCGGGCATCAAACACAAATGGGTCAGTACATTCCAAAGAAGAATTTTTGCATCAGTCAAAACGTCAAACTCAATGCTGTTTTTTTTGAGGAAATTGTACATTTCTATTGGAACATTTCAATGGGCACCAAGACAATGACCAAGGGCAACAAAGGAAATTGCCTTCGTGTATCAGGCCTGCATTTGGTGCTCGATATGTGACATGGTGTAACAACCACCCCCCCCCTAAAAAATAAAATAAATAAATAAATAAATAGATCCAATAAATAAATAAAGAAGTAAATAAATAATAAAAAATAACATGTAAATACGTGTAATACATGCGCATGTTATTTCATTCAAGAACAAAATAATCACCATCAAAAGTAAATACAAAATTTGCAAAATCATGCTCCCTTCAGAATCCATCAAACTTTTCTTTCCCAGGGTACCATTATATAAGCTGGTTGAGTTTTTATACAAACAGAGTATCCTGTGCAAACATTGAATGCTTTCAGTGTACATTGGTCCGTTGGCTAAAATCCTGGTCGCTCCCGGACCCCCATTCACTGTTGACTCTCATCGAGTGGTCTGAGCTCCAGTTGGGCTGCTTACTATAAGTAATGTATTTGTGACTGTTCTGTTACTAATTATGTAATAATGGAACAGTTAACAGAAACTCAAGAACATCTATTGGAATCAGATGACAAGACAAACCCATTCTAAAATGGGCATGATTAATAAAAGTGACCCTAACCACTGCGACTCGAAAACCTACTATTAATCCAATCTTACAATTGGAAAAGACTCCTATACAAATAAATCTGAACTGAGTGGGGGAGGGGGTATTGTTTTTGTCATGTGGCCCAAGCATTTTGGCTGGGATTGTAGATGGTACTTGTCCTCCTGGACAGTCAATGAAAAGGTTTATGGCACACCCTGTACACATGTGTCCATGAACTGTTCCAAGGCTAAAGATTTCAGGAATCAGTTTACTTTGTGCCTTACTAACCAGTTAGAACCAGGAATTGAAATCAAAATCCAGGTGTGTTCCCCCACCACTATCCCAAACCACTTTATTGACTCCCATCGACATACAGTATCCACAAATTAGTACCTTAGTTTGTTTGTAAACTGGGCTCAACTTCATACAGCTGCTTACACGTAAACACAAACAGTAGCTAAGCACAAACAAATATTGCTTACCAAAATAAGGTAACTAGCCAAACTACAACATCTCTGTACAATCATAGGGTACAATCATCAAATGTTTTCTTGCTTAGCAGAAATTTGGTTAGCAAATTGTTCTGCTTAAAGGGATTGTAAATGTTCGGTAATTGGAACCCACTGTTTGTTTCAATCCTAGTTGTAGATACATGTATAAACTAACCTGTGAAAATTTGATATTTCCGGATCACAATAGTTTTTAATAATCTTAATCACTTAGGGCCTATAGTTTAAAAAAAGACTTACATGTGTTAACATTTTTATAAAAAACCCGTCCTAACTCGGCCTTTGGTTACTATTTCAAATCAAATCAAATCAAATTTGTCTGGAAGTGAAACCACTATGATGAGAGTGCGCGCATATTTTTTCGAATTCTAAACGTGTCTGAAAAAATTGTTATAAATGTGTCTCAAACATAGTTATGATCCACCCCAACCTTTTCTAATGATCAA
Organism: Plazaster borealis; assembly: GCA_021014325.1. Classification (NCBI taxonomy): domain Eukaryota; kingdom Metazoa; phylum Echinodermata; class Asteroidea; order Forcipulatida; family Labidiasteridae; genus Plazaster; species Plazaster borealis. Next base: position 12,957,704 of record CM037468.1, on the reverse strand, counting down.
ATGCTGAAAATGTTTGGCTTTGAATAGAGCAATCCCCTAGAGCTAAATGGCAACTTTTTTTTCTTCACATTACTCAGAAAATGCAGACCCTGATGTCGCTGAGGACATGTTCATCTAACAAAACCTCTTCCTGTTATTAGAGTGACCCGGTGTTTTGTCCATCATTATGTGATTTTACTGGATGGCCTCGCCATAATACCAAAATCATGACCTTGACCCAAACTGAGTCCACCCCCCCCCCCCACCCTAGTATGGTACCTTTGTAAGGGAAACAGAATTGTTAACTGGAGCAATTCAAGGAGCACTAAGGCAATGACCAGGGGCATGGAAGCAAATACATGTACTTTTGTTGCCTCAGTTAAGTATCAGGCTAATGCAAATTATGTAATGACTTCTGTAAACAAGATGCCAATAGTACCACAATATTGCACTTTTACATGATCACCAGTATGGAGTGCATCATTGTATGGGCCAGTCCATCATTGTATTTTAAGACATATGGTGATCATAAAAAAATGACAAATAATTACAATGTTGATTCTAAAAGACACACGGCAGGGATGAGATTTAACGAATGTGAACAATCCTGAAAACAAAAATGGCTTGCAGGCCGTCTGGGTTCTCCCTTACTCTAGACACAGAACTTTTTCAAGAAATTTGAAGGCTGAAAGATGTTTTGAGAAAATCCTGAAAAACACACGACTGACCTGGTGTAAAGAATAAACGGTAGCGAGCTTGACATTTATTATACCAGCCTGCAAAATGTATGGTATGATATCAAGCGTGAGAGCGAATTAAACAAAAGTGATCGGATTTGCATTCAGATCTGCAACTTCTTTCAGGGGACATGGCTACGTTTTCAGAGTAAAAGGCTCGTCCATTGGACATGCATGATAGAAGTTGTGCCGGTCATCGATGCGTAAAACCAGAGCAACGGGCCTTTAAAATTTCCATGCAGGCCATGGAGATCATGAAATGATGTATTCATCACTACATGCGAGTGTGTAGTTAAATTTCAGGCTCAATAACTTAAAAATGACAATAGAATCAGCAAAATGCACATTGTGACATTGGTTATCAAGTTTTGAGGAACTTAACAAATACTTTTTAAATCACTGGTAGGATGGGTTACCCTATTACCGTGGGGGTTAGGACGTTTTTCGATTAGAATAAAAAAAATCAGCAACCATTAAAATGTGTCCAGTTATTATTATTGTTGAAGTATTACTTTCCACTTTGACATAAAAAAAAATAAATTGTTTGTCTGATTAAATTCGTCCACGAAGTCTCTGAAAGTGTTCGTCGCCCGGAGTGATTCTGGAGGTGAGCCTCCTATAATCGTGGTAATCAGAAATAATTTTTTTAAATGAACTATCTCTACATTAAAGGAGCTAAATCCAAAGATAATATTCAAATATTTACCTAATACTGGGATTACGATATTTAACTTCCCAGCAGATGGATAAATTTGGATATTTTAGGCATTTTAATTACCGAGTACCGACAATTTCCTTAGTTACCCCTGCGCTCAATTTTGGACCAATCCAATGACGTAGATTTCAAGCGCAAAGTAGTAATCCGCGCAAGTTAAAACATAACTGCGCAAGTTTGGAAATTGCGTGCATTCGCCTGCTACAAGTATTGTACTTGTGCAAGCATGTCTGTAGTTTGAGCGAGTTTTTTACTTTGTATGTTAAACTTACATATTGAGGGCGCTTTTTGCAAAGATGCTGAATTTTTTAGCCTTTTTAGTTTCCTGTCCTTATTTGGACGCCAGACATTGGTTTACGTTTTTGAGGTGAAAATACCTACTTTCGATGTCAATATTTCTTTTACCGTGGAACAGGATCTGGGCACTGATATTCCAATGCACAGAACAACATTTAAGGTAAAAAATTTAATGATATAATGGCACTTTTGACAGACATGGTCAGCGATAATTCGTCCAGTCGGGAAAATAGCGTTTTTTTCAAAATTATTTAAATTTAAAACATTTTTGCAAGACTTACATATTTTTGTTTTTACCAGATCGGTAAAGGGTTCTTGGCTATCGATTCACTCTATGAAAGTTGTCTATAGATGACGTTTTGACAACGAAAAAAGTGAATTTTCTGCTACCACGGTATTAGGAGACCCACGGTAATATGAGGGTTGACTATACAAATATAAGCAATGATTATTTTTTTTAATACAAGGTTTATTTTTGCACCCCCCCCTTCTCCATTATTTTATGACAGAATCTTGAAAACAATTGGAATAAATTTGGTGATCATTAAAAATTTACACTACACATAGGCCTACCACATAATTTCTCAGAATTTCTTTCTTTAGAAACTGTTCTTCCACAGTCAAAAAAGTAACAGTTTCTGTTTAGGGACTGCAGTGGTTTTTCCCCCGTTTTGTCTTGCAAAAGGAGTTAAACAAAATTAAAAAATTTTAAAAACACACAGATGGTATTGACAACTGCAATTTTTGAAAAATTTCCATATCCGACAGCCACATCTCATTTGAGTAAATAAAATACTTTTTAATTTCATAATGAATGAAAAGTGGCAGTCGCATACGGAAATTTTACCGAAATTTTTAGTGGGGAAAAAAGGACAAAACATTTCAAGGTTTCAAGATTTCAAAATTGTTCTTTTGTTTTATATCTCTTCTTGAAAGAAGTAACTTAAATGTATCAAGCAAAAACAGTAAAGCAAGGATGTACACAAAATACCAACTGCAAAAAATAAAAGTGGGTTCATCAATGAAACCAAAACAAACAACCATACCACAGTGTTGTTTCATTAGAACACAACACACATTACACGCACGGAAGGCATGCTCTAGAGTCTAGTATTTAAACCTTCAGTCTAAAAATGTGTTCACATCCATGTTCACATCATCATCACATGACAATCACAAATGATGCAACTAGACAGGAGCGGCGGGGGATGGCAAGAGATCTTCGCCCACTTTTTCGCTAGAAATAAACTGATCCGTTTTCATTCACATTTCACATGTTTCATGGACCAGAGAGTCCTTACAAATCTGATTGATAAGCTTACCAGGATGTCCTTCACCAACAGATTCTGAGGTAAACAGGAAAGTGTTTGCGTCGTCCTCATTCATGTCGACACTATTATTGTGGTTGTTCTGAAGCATAGGCATTTGGATGTTTGTTGTGTATAACGCAACTTGCGACGTCCCTTTTCCACGTGTGTTATCGGCTGCGACCCGCTCACCAAAAGACAGATTGTCAGAGAACAGTCGACTTTTTGTGGCCATGTAAAATGGGTCAGGTGCTACACGACGAGATTTCTGATTGGTCGAATGCCACTCAACAAAAGTGTATTTATTTATTTTAATTTTTGTTCAGTATAAATAATATATTTTAAAAATATTATCTTCAAAATAATTATAAGTACGTGATTAAACTTTAATTATTCAATTAAAAGCTTAAATTTGCTAAATTTGAAGAATAAAGTAGTCCCAATTTATTACAAATTGTAGAACAAGCCTAACAAAATAAATGGAAGATTCCATTATGTGTTGTGTGTGGAAAATAAAATAAAGACAATTCAAAATAAAATTAAACAATATATAGGAAGTAAAAGTTAAAAGATAGTTATTCCTTAAGTTTCATTAGTTGAATTTATAAATCAAATTTGTATTCGTTAACTTTGAAACAAATATTTGATTAACTATAACACTTGTTTTTATTTATCTCCCTATGAAATTTGGACTATTCCTACAATTTCAATAACAAATGCCGAGCACCGTGTATAGCGCCATCCACCATCCCATGCCAACTGTACTGTCCACGATGATCATGGATGTTGAGAGTTGAGGAGGAGCATTTGTACTGCAAAATCAATCTTGGACATTATATTCAATTCAAGTAAATAGTGGCAAGGTGCTCCGTTAAAACAATTCACAGCAATGGCCCGAGCTAGAAATCGGCAACACGATGGTGGCTGGGATTTGCTGTGTTTCTTTTCTGCAGTGATGCTCGTTTTGTTTTTGGTAAATCTAGGTAGGTAAACCTGGCCTGGGTAAACTTGCACTTGCACTTAAAACGATTGAACGAATCGATGCATGGGGGGGGGGGGGAGGGGGGAACACTCAATGACTCAAAAAAGGTCAACTCGTACCATAGTCATTTCGTACCCAAGTCAACTCGTACCCAAGTCAACTCGTACCCAAGTCAACTCATACTATAAATTGGGCCAATCACTTCGTATCCTTGGCCCTAGCCCCATTAATAGTGCCAAATACTCTGGACTTCCTCCGATCCTTGGCCCTACGCCCACGTACCTCCAGGAGGTGACATTTGTTTTCGAAAATAAACTCACGTTTTATGCCGAGATTTTTTCCCCAGTTGTCCCTTATTGTGGCTCTTTTGTAGACAGCACATCAAAACGAAAAAGAGCCCGCTCATTTTGGTGTAATTTATGAAGAAAATCGGAGGCGTTACTCACACGATTTTGACTGCCCGGCATCCATGATGTTTTCTAATGCGCATGCGCGCTGACATACAGCGCTGTGTGTGTGACCTGTCTGTACTGCTAGCTAGTCGCTGCTTCAGCAGTTTTCTTGCGATGTGGTTTATTTGGAAGTGATACGTCAGGCTGCGTAGTACATGTACATGTACGTGTATCTCTGTCGGCCGGCGCCCCCCCCCCCCCCCCCCGGTGATAGCAAACTTAGCGGGCGATATTTTAGTTGAACCATGGAGGAAGGAAATGGTCGAACCCCGAAACACCCAGGGGGGAGGAGGGGGGGGTGAAATTATAATAATGGGATTAATGATAATAATAATTTATGATTTGTAAATTTAGAGTAAGACTTTATTAGGTAAAATTGGAATTCTGCGGATATGTGCGATTTTCTTGGGCAAAACACTTGAACGAAAATTGTTAATTAATTATTTAATTAATTGTTTAATTAGTTAGTTAGTTAGTTAGTTAGTTAGTTAGTATAGTTAGTTTGACACTTATTTGTTTGTGTGATTGTTTATTTGTATATCTATTTCTTTAATTAGTTGTTGTTTACATAGGGATGGGTGGGATATTTTATTTGTAAGACATGTCTTCCCTCTGAGAGGGAATATTGCATTCAGTGTACTGTTATTAATTGTTATCCAATTAGTTTGGAGAGCCCCTCGACAGAAACTTGTTTCTTTTGGGTAATCCCGCTGGAGCTTTTTGGGTGTTGTTTTCTGTTATATTTTTTGGTTATGTTTACTACTCAGTGTTATTTGTACAAGTCATTGTTTTGTCTATGATTCACTGTTTGTAATATCCCGGAAAATGAAATAAATAAATAAATAAATAAATATAATAAATAAATGTCTTTTTATTGATATGATTAGATCAATGTTCAAGTTCGTTTTGGGGTTATCCTGAGACTTTCCTTATCTAAATTAAAAACATTATTGTTTGTAACTACATGGAAAAATTCATAACAAAATCATGTCAGATGTGTTTCAATTGATGCTGATATTGTTTTCTTTTGTTTTGTAGTTGCAATAAACGCAGTATAAAAATCTTCAAACTTCTTTATTCTTCTTAAAGGCATGGTACACGTTTTGGTAATTGGAGCCTATTGTTTGTTTCAAACCTATATAGTTGTAGATATATACCATAAAACTAACCTGTGAAAATTTAATTTCAAAAGGTTGTAGCATTTTTTAGGTATTGCCGATAATCTGGAGCGGTTATGTCCAAGCAGGAAGAATAATCTGCATTGGAATACACACTCTGAGAAACGTTACGCGTAACACTTCTCAGATTCAAATGTTTTAGGGGATAAAAAGTGATAGATTTTTCCATAACCGCCCGTACTTCGAAGTGAAAAGTTTCTCAAAATGCATTATACTATCCAAAGCTGCTGCACTTCTTACCGAGTAGTACAATGGTAAGAAAATAATCATACAACAAATGGACTAAAAACTCCAATATTCCTTTTCAAACTCCCAGTGATGTCTTGTCTTATAAAAAAACAAAGTATGCAATGTTCAATTCCCCCTGAAAATTATGTTAATTCTTTTAAATACAAGCTGTATTGTAGACAATAAGTTGTTCAATTTTAGAGAAAGAAGGGAGAAAAGATGGTAGGAAATGTTAAGATGGTAGGAAATTGTTACACTTACCGAGTGATGAAGAATTGCCTAGTGTCGACGTATCACTTCCAAGTAAACCACATCGCAAGAAAACTGCTGAAGCAGCGACTAGCTAGTAGTACAGACAGGTCACACACACAGCGCTGTATGTCAGCGCGCATGCGCATTAGAAACCATCATGGATGCCGGGCAGTCAAAATCGTGTGAGTAACGCCTCCGATTTTCTTCATAAATTACACCAAAACGAGCGGGCTCTTTTTCGTTTTGATGTGCTGTCTACAAAAGAGCCACAATAAGGGACAACTGGGGAAAAAATCTCGGCATAAAACGTGAGTTTATTTTCGAAAACAAATGTCACCTCCTGGAGGTACGTGGGCATAGGGCCAAGGATCGGAGGAAGTCCAGAGTATTTTGCACTATTAATGGGGCTACCTTGGCCCCAGCACCATTGCAATTAAATGTTTGTGGATTATTAGATCTACAATACAACCCGCCTCATGAAAACTTACCAATCGGATGCTACTGTACTTGCGGATAACCGGCAAGTTGGTTTTAGTTTTAAAAACATTACCAGTTTTGGGGGAAAATCGAATGATTTCGAGTGTGACCTTTTGCAAAAATCTCAACGATCTTGTTGACCTCTTGCTCTTTGCGAAGGCGTACATACGTTCTCAAAACTACGCTCCCATTTTTTTTTTTTTTTTACGTTATTATAGAACAAGATCGAGCACCAGTACTAACGTTTGTGTTCGATAACTAGGTTTTGTCGAGTTCCCTGACAACAACGATACGATCGATTGCTACAAATGAGCTGTTACCAGACTGATTTACTCGGAGTGCGCCGAGAGTGCAATTTGAGTTTTGTGTAGTCATTTTACTTCCCTGCGCGGCGGCAACACTCATGCGAAACGCAATCCCGCTACCCGCGCCGCATTTAAAGCTATTTAATTAAAGTCCTCTCTTTCAGTTAATGTTTCCGAGTAATGTGCAATTTTGATTGTAACGATGAATTCAAATTGCACTCTCGGCGCACTCCGAGTAAATCAGTCTGGTAATTGCAATGGTGCTGGGGCCAAGGATACGAAGTGATTGGCCCAATTTATGGGGCTAAGTCTAGCCTAGCCCCATTAATAGTGCCAAATACTCTGGACTTCCTCCGATCCTTGGCCCTACTCCCAGTGTACCTCCAGGAGTAGACCCAGTAACTGGGGCGCTGTACTCCTTTTTTCGAAATTTTGACATCATCGGTCGTACTAGCGCCCCAGGAAAAACTTGTATTAACTCCAAGCGAAACTCAATTTGGCGGTCACGCTCTCGGCAGTATCCACGGGTGCCCTGCCTTAACAGTGATGACCACGCGGTTGAGGCAGGGCACCTGTCAAATTTTAGACGAGTGCCCTGCCTCAACCGTGACGACTACGCGGTTGAGGTAGGGCACCCGTCGATTAGACGGGTGCCATGCCTCAACCGTGATAACAGCGCGGTTGAGGCAGGACACCCGTATAAAATTTGACAGGTGCCCTGCCTCAACTGCGTGGTCATCACGGTTAAGGCAGGGCACCCGTGCTGGGATCGCCAAATTGAGTTTCGCAGGGAGTTAATTCAAGTTTTTCCTGGGGCGCTAGTACGACGTCAAATTTCGAAAAAGGAGTACAGCGCCCCAGTTACTGGGTCTACTCCAGGAGGTGACATTTGTTTTCGAAAAGAAACTCACGTTTTTATGCCTAGATTTTTTCCCCAGTTGTCACTTATTGTAGCTCATTAGTGGACAGCAAATTAAGTCGAACATGTGCGCGCTCGTTTTGGTGTAATTTATGAAGAAAATCGGCGGCGTTACTGACACGGTTTGACTGCCCGGCATCCGCGATGTTTGCTATTGCGCTATGGTCTTGGTGCAAGAAGTTTCTCGTTTACCTTTCACGCACAGCGCGGCTGACGACCCGCTCATTCAACTCGCCAATAGCACGCGGGGGTCGTGGGCTAAAGTCAGGTGTTTGTGGCGCGCACTATTGGCCGCGCTGTGCGTGAAAGGTAAACGAGAAACGTCTTGCACCAAGACCATAGCGCATATATAGCAAACATCGCGGATGCCGGGCAGTCAAACCCGTGTTAATTCCAGTCATATCCAGGTTAACTCGTACTTGAGTCTACTCGTTGAGCCAAGTCATTTCTTAACCGCCTACTTACTCCTAGAAGTAGAAGTATGAGGTTGCTTCCGCTAGATGGTAGCGGAACGAACCTCGTAGTTCTGAATGCCGGTAGACCCAGTAACTGGGGCGTTCTTTTTAACAAATTTTGACTTTTTCGGTCGTACTACTGCCTAGCCCCCCAGAATAGTTCTCACTCTTTCAGCATAATTTTCATTTTTACTCATTTCGCTTTGATTTTGCCACAAGAAAATGCCTCAAAATTACAAAAGGACCTAACAACAGCTCGAAAATCGCCTACTGGATTCTCACTACGTCTGAGATGCAACATCAGGCATTTAACTGTACACGGTCATTTTTGTACTCCAACGTCGTTGAAACGATGACAAGTTTGCTTGGCGTACTTATTGAAAATAAAAACCTCTTTGAAAATGAATGGCTATGAAATTGACAGACATTTATTATCTTTAATTTATTATCTTTATTTGCGGGGTGTCATGGCCGAGTGGTCTAGGGCGGTGGACACAAGTTCTGTAATGTACAGAATGTGGGTTTGAATCCTGGCCTGGTCAGTCGTGACACTTGTGTCCTTGAGAAAGGCACTTTATCATAATTGTTTCTCTCCACCCAGGAGTACAAATGGGTACTTGAGAGAGCTGGGGAGTAACCTGCGATGGACTGGCATCCTGTCCAGGGGGGAATATAAATATTCTCAGTCATTTAATGTCAATGAAACTGGATATAAACACCGGCCTGATGAGCCATTATTAGCTCTAGACAGACTTTACTTTAAATCACTTTTACTTGAATTAAATTGGTTTATTCCTCAGATATCCGCTACATAATTCGGATGGTAATGCTATGTTTGCTTGTCTTGGGGTCCTTCACTTTCTTCATGTACCTAGTTGGAGACAAAGTTCAGATGCTTTGGAGATACTTTATCCCTAGGCATAATAGACTGGGACCAGGTAATGTATCAATAGACCGTGCAAGTCTCGCGCGTATTCAAACATTTTTGGGACCACTTTGGTCCCCTGTACGATGCTTTAACGCGTGAAGGAAACAAACTCATGCGCTTTAACGGGTCCCAATGTTCGAATATGCACGAGACTTGCACAGTCTATTAAAAGTAACTTCAGACTGCATACAGGGTTCTCCAAGAGTGTTAGCCAGAGGGGTGTCTGGGTGTCTTTTGGACACCCTGTTTTAAATTTGGACACCCTGTTTTATCTGTCATTTACATTAAATGTATTGTAAGTGAACAATTTGGACACCCAGTTTTTAAATTTTCCAGCAAATTTGGGACACCATTTTACCAAATCCTGGCTGAAAACCTTGGGTTCTCCCAATGCACAAATGACAGATAAAACCATTTAGAATGCTCCAGATAGCTCAGTAGGGTTTTTAAAACCAAAGATAATCACAAAGTAACAAACATTCTGAAGACCTCATGTCGTGGCCAAGTGGTCAAGCACACTGCAAGCTCTGGTGTTCTGATCAGCAGATTTGGGGTTAAAGACTTGGGCCCAAGTTCATAAAGCATGTAAGCACAAAAACTTGCTTAGCACAGAAAACTCTTGCTTAAGAAATATAGGTTACCAGCCAAAATACCATACAGTTACCATTGCTGTGACTGGTACCTCACTCATTTCTTGCTTAGCAAAGAAATCTGCTCAGCAGAATTTTCTGCTGAACAACTTTATGAAATTGGGCCTTGGTCTTGACACTTGTGCCCTAACCCCCTAAGCATTTCTACCAGAAAGCTTCCACAACCCATCATACTCCAAAAGTTTACTTTTTGGAACAGTACACAACCCATCGTACTCCACCAGTTTATGTACTGAAACAGTACACAACCCATCATACTCCAACAGGTCCTGTGCTTCTGGACTGTGATTTAGTGGGTACTCTTCACAGGACTAAACCATCCAAATTCCAACAAAACCATCTGTTTGATTTTGGCAGGCCAGGGGTCGATTTCACAAAACTCTTCCTAACTTAGGACTAGTCCTAGGCAATGCTAAGATATAGGACTAGTCTTAAGTGCTGGTCCTAACTTAAGACTAGTCCTATCTCTTAGCATTGCCTAGGACTAGTCCTAAGTTAGGAAGAGTTTTGTGAAATCGACCCCTGGGGTGGTTAGGGTTAAGCAAGACACTTGACCATTATTGCTTAGTCCCTCGGATGGGACGTAAAGACGTAGGTTCCGTGTGTTGTGTAATGCATGTACAAGAACCCAGTCACAGCACCTTCTATCATTACATGGTGCTATGCAAACAAATGGGTCTTATATTTCAAACATAGCTCCGCATACCTTGTAGGAAGTGCTTTTAGATGCCCTCGGGTTTGATCTAAGAACTGCGTATTATTATCATTGTTATGGAAAGGTTTGCGGTAACACCATGTAATGACTATCTCTAAATGAGTTGTGATTAGTGTGTACCTCCCTTGAAGAAGGGTTTTCTGTCTTTCCAGGATATTCATGGTATTTTGTAATTCCCCCCCTTCCCCCCAGAATTATCAGCTGAAGAGAAGGAGACTGAAAGAAGGAAAGCTCGAGAGAAGATCCAGATGGAGTATGAAGAAAAGGTATGGTATCAATGTCTATACCCATATTTGCAAGGGTGTGATTTTTCAGGATTTTTTTCTGATTTCAGTTTTTTTCTCTTAATCTCTGGTGATGCACAGAGTCTGTAAACATCCTGCTGAACTGTAACATCTGGGAGGTTATGTGTCTATCCATTGAAACTGACTGAATGCCACTATGAACAATTCGCAGTATTTTTGACGGCATGAGGGCATGTGTGGACCAAATTTACATGATGCGAAACAAGTAAAGCAAAGTGTTTTCTCATTGTTGGTGATATTATTATTTTTGTTGGGGGGGGGATGGCCATTGATACAAGAAAACAACAAACAGGCAGTCAAAATAAGATAAAACTGTAACGTTTTGATGCAAGGAAATTTGCCGTTGATAGCACCCCCATTTGAATGTTTACACCTACCAACCTAAATTCAAATTCCCAAAACATTGCCACCACAATCTTTATTGTGCACAGGGCACCATGTGGTAAGTGATTATTTAATTAAGTGAAGGAGGGAGTAGTCCTAGGAATTACACAACTGTGGGAAGGTTCCACTAGTAACTGGCACCCCATTAAGGCAAAAAGTTTGATTGGCAGGAGGGGGGGGTGTTGGAAACCTCGGAATCTAGCACAGGCTGTCAGCAAGACATATGAAAGCCTGCTGCAAAGAGCAGATCTGGCTCTTCTTTATCAGACGGTTAGATCTGGGTAGGTCTGTATGTCTGTACAATTTTGTGCACAAAGTATATGAGTGAAAATATTGTTCAGCCCCTCAAAAAAACCTACACAACTCTAGGACCTGATCCCTCCTCTTAGATATATGGAATGGTTCAGTCTAGGATATCAAGGACTTTGACTCCCCCAGGGCACTGCACTTTGGAGAAAATAGTGAAATAAATAACATGTACCATGACTTGGAGTTTTCTAGCCCTCACTTAAAGGCCCTGTACACTATTGGTAAGATCGAAAAACACAAATGTTCACAGATTCACACATAACCTACATGATTTAAAGTAAGTAATGGTAGAAAGGGTTCCTTAAAATATTTCTGCCTAAAATGCTATCGCTTCTGAGAAATGAGTAAAACAATAGTTTTTATCACGCGTGATAATAAACTCGATGTTTGAAAAAACAGAAAACACATAAGGTCTCTTTTCACTATTTTCTTGTGACATCGATGACCAATTGAGCTAAAATTTGCACAGGTTTGTTATTTCATGTATGGTTAATCACACAAAACATGAACTTTGTTTGCGACTGTTTTGTCAGCTCAATCCTGTGTAATGCCTTTAAGGGTTTTAAGACTAAATTTTTCCTCAAATTTCAGGGCGCCAGATATGAAGAAGAGGTTCTGAAACCAAAAGAAGAGGCTCAAATGGCTCGTTTAGAGGAAAAAACCAACATGTTTTCTGGGCCTGCCTGGAAGGGTAAATCTCATAGGCTTGGGGTAAGTAATAATTCACATTCTTGCCTATAGCACGTGCAGTTTTCCCCCGTCATGCGTCTTTCCCGAAAATTACAAAGAAAGAGTTGAAGGGGCTGTGTCGTCACGATCAAAGTAGGGCTGTGGCTGTACATGGAATTATGAACTCTTGCCCGGTTATTGCACATGTTCACCTTCCCTCCAGATTGTATTTATGGAGAGCGCGCGCACACATGCAGTAACTGGGTGAGAGTTCATAATTCAATGTACAGCCAATGTCTGCTTTGAGCACACACTCCCTGCCCACTCCCTGTGGGTTTCAGTTTAGGTTTAGTCCCACCCAAGCCTACAAGCTTATCCAGTTCCCGCCTTCGCGCAACACCAAGCTCAAGTACTTAAGCAGCATCGAGCAACAGAGTCCAGCATTCTCCTGAAGACGATCAGAGCATACTGATCGAAACGTTGAGTCGTTAACCAATGTTTCTGTTCAGAACCAACTCTACTCAAAAGAGATATTCACATGGTGTTACCGCAAACCTCTCTTAGTAATGTCTGCTTTGATCATGACGACAAAGCCCCTTTAACCATCGTACTCTTGCTCACATTTTCCAGCGAGTTGACCAACTATTTTAAACCATGGATGCAACTGCACAGGTTGTGTATGAAGTCAAACATGTAACTGTGCACAGAACTAACTGTATACATGTGTGTACTGTGTAGATATATTGCAGGTTAGCATAGTTTATCATTCAAAAAAAGAACGGTGAGACAGTTGGAGTGTTACAAATCTTATTTTGGCATGATTTCTGTGAGCCCTTTAACATCAGATGGCTTCTTATTGTGCAAAACTTCGCCAAACTGACATATTGTGGATGTTTAAAGGCACTGAACACGTTTGGTAATTGTCAAAGACCAGTATTCTCACTTGGTGTATCCCAACATATGCATAAAATAACAAGCCTGTGAAAATTTGGGCTCAATTGGTCATTAAAGTTGCAAGAAAATGATGAAAGAAAAAACACCCTTGTTGTACAAATGTGTGTGCTTTCAGATAGGAAAATTTGGGCTCAAAAGGCTTCTTGCAAGAAGTCTTTTATTATTTTAGTGAGAAATTACCTCTTTCTCAAAAACTACGTTACCTAAGAAGGAGTCGTTTCTCACAATGTTTTATACTACATGTATCAACAGCTCTCCATTGCTCGTTACCAAGTAAGTTTTTATGCTAATATATATTTTGAGTAATTACCAAACGTGTACAGTGCCTTTAAATAGGTTTTGGAACAGTTTTGGATTGTCCTCTTTTGATTGGGTCAGTCATGTCGGTTGTTGTATAATTACACCCATGTGACATTTCATTGTGTATTGTGCACACACATGCACTCACTGTACTGCGCTTCATGCTCCAAATCTACCTTTTTTGTACAAACAAGGATTACAATTTTTGTACAAATGAGGCATGAGATTGATTGGCTGCTACCATTGTTTGTCATTGTATTCTGTAGATGGGAGGTATTAGAATAACATGATTTGTCTCCATAGAAACGAAAAAATCCCGCTACATTTTATGAGAACGTTTGTTTACTTTACTTTGTTTAGTCAGATTTTTATTGTGACAACAATATTCTCTTAAAGGTATTGTACACTTTTGGTAACAGCTCAAAATCAGTGTCCACATTTTGTGTGATTCAACAATGCATGAACAAACAAACCTGTGAAAGTTTGAGCTCAATTGGTCATCGAGATCACAAGAAAATAGTGAAAAGAGACCTTATGTGTTTTCTGGTTTTTCAAAATATCGCGCGTGATAAAAACTATTGCTTTACGTATTTCTCAGAAACGATAGCATTTTAGGCAGAAATATTTCAAGGAAGCCTTTCAACCATTACTTACGTTAAATCATGTAAGTTGTGTGTGAATCTGTGAACATTTGTGTTTTTCGATCTTACCAGAAGTGTACAGGGCCTTTAAATGAATAAACAGTGTTGGTTTCTTTTAATTTCATTAAAGGTATTATACAGGGTTGGTAAGGATAAAAAACATTATTTAATTTTAGTCTGAAAGCTTACTGATTAAAGTATGAAGTTCATACTAGAACCATTTTTTCTGTGAAACAATTTCCTCTGAAATAAGTCATATTCGAGATAACTGTATCAACTGTATCATATCTACAGAGAGAGAGCGCGCTTCCGCGCAGTAACTGGGTGAGAGTTTATAACTCCATGGACAGCCACAGGCCTGCTTTGATCATGACAACACACAGGCATAAACCGGAATTCTGTTTTTTTACCTTTCAAATTTGTAGTCTTCGAGTTCAGTGTGAACTTGATATAAAATTCGGGGGTTGAGTTGTAGGGGGTATACATTTGGTTTTCGCCAATCCCTCTTCTTGGTCAGATCAGAAATAATGTATGGTTTACCGTACCCATTTACCAATAGTTCCGGTCATAAAGAATTGCCGCCAGCGGCGGCCGGCCCAATATGCGTTGATTTGTTGTTCCATGTGGTGCATGGCGTGCAGCTAGATCAATGGATGGATATGTCTAGACTTCTCTTATTCCCTGCTTTATTCACGGTACGGTTTGACCATAATTCTTGATGTTTACTGCTGCTGCAGGAACATGTGTGGAGACATTGCAAAGTCTACTAACGGCAACGCACGGTGCTTTGGTTGCGCGCGAATCGGTATACTTTCTATACCAGTCATCAGTAAGCACCAGAGGCAAAAGATACGTTTATTGTGTTTTACGGCTGGAGATATTTTAACGCATTGAACTTTGAACTGGAACTAACTTCGAGACCGCATGCTTGCAATGAGTGTGCGACACACGTGTGTGAGGCGGAGATTCGTTGACGTTTGACGTCTCACAATATTTTTCCAAAATGCTATAGTTTGTGAACTGTCGGGATAATCTTGGAGAAACTAAAAGATGTTTGAAGACAGCTTTCAATGGCCAAGGGGGAAAACACTTAACACAATGATTTACTATCACAGGTAAAGACTCAAAAAATCAAAATTTCAAATGACTACTCCGTTCAAATTTCGTGAAAAGTTTGGAAAAGATGATTTTATTTTGAGCTTTTTAACACAATACGTCTAGCACTGTTATGATTTCATCTTTTTAAAAAGTATTTTCCTCCTATTAACTTGTCCTCGATCACACCCATGGTCCCAATAACGCCAGAGGGATTCATTGAATGTGGCCGTGACGCCTCGGTAAACTTGCCCAAATTCCGGACATGCACAAATTCTGGTAATTGTCCAAAATCCGGACAATGCCCAAAATCCGGACATGCAATTTTAGCGTTAGATTTTTTTTTTTTTTTTATCATCGCATATTCTCATGCCTGGACACAACCCCTTTAAGTGTTTTGCGCTCAACAACACAAGTGCCATGACCGGGATCAGAACCCTCACTCTGACAACACCAGAACTGGAGTCCGTTGCACTAGACTGCTCGGCCACACTGCTCCACACATCACACCATACAATTAAATTAGTCTGAAATAAATGCATCTTTGTCATGAATTTAACATGTACAGTGAACATCTTTATTGATTTACTTTATTGATATTTTGGTGAGCACTAAGCCAGGTGGTCAGGAATTGTTTAAACATTTCTATTGATTTTAATTGTGAAACGAGGATAACAAACTTGGTGAAAACAGGCATGATATTCTTTCCACTTTGGTCTTATTTTTAATTTTCTTTGCCCTTGGAAAAATCACAAAAATTGTGACTAAATAGCCTGAAAAGTCCATTAAAGCCTATACCATGTGTACATGTGGTTAGTCCTTTTACTCAATCAAACATTCCTACCTTTTTCCTTGAACCAAATATCAAATAAACAAAATTACAGACTGTATTAAAGGCACTGAACACGTTTGGTAATTGTCAAAGACCAGTGTTCTCACTTGGTGTATCCCAACATATGCATAAAATAACAAGCCTGTGAAAATTTGGGCTCAATTGGTCATCGAAGTTGCAAGAAAATGATGAAAGAAAAAACACCCTTGTTGTACAATTGTGTGCTTTCAGATAGGATTAAAAACTTCTTTCTCAAAAACTACGTTACTCTTCAGAGGGATTCGTTTCCTACAATGTTTTATACTATCAACAGCTCTCCGTTGCTTGTTACCAACCAAGTAAGTTTTTATGCTAATGTTTGTTTTGAGTCATTACCAAACAGGTACGATACCTTTAAAGATGAATTATTGAAAGATTACTAAATTGTTGAGCTAACAAATTCACAATGTCATGAAGTTCATACTTGCACCAACAAGCTTCCTAATAAACTGTATCTTTATGATAAATGCTGCCATTGTCAAGAAATAGAACTGGAATAGGAGCTGGTAAAAATGGTTTTGGCCTCGTGCTTGGACCCTAGCAGAGTCTTTGCGTCTCTGCCATTTTAACACTTGTCAGGGTGTGAAGTCACTGTAGACCTCTCTATTGCGACGTCACAGCCCAAGTTTTTGCTAACCAAGGTTAGAAAACTATGGGATGGGAAGCCATAAATGCAAAGCTTGATAAGCCTTTAATCATTATTTTGTTCATGGCCCAACTCTTAAATTATTAATTTATTGATTGGTTTTTAACCTAAAACACTCCAATTCACAGTCCAACGGCTGAAATGCTATTTGAGTATACAACATTCAATAAAACTAAAATTAAATCTTTAAAATAATTTGAAACAATATATACATTATACCATTGTTAAAAAATTAGGTAAATTCGTTTATAATGAAAAATGAACAGTTGACTTTGAGTGGCCTCGTGACCATATGTTTCCAGAACCGAATATTTTTTAAATTTATTTTAACCGTCACAGAACAATGATATTTAATTTGAAATTTTTCAATTACCATACAGTAGATTGCCTTTGAACTAAATTTCCGCACACCAATGAATTTATTACAGTAACTTTTGGTTATCAGTAATTTATGCTTTTGGATCATTTGTTTGTTTTTCTTTCAGCAAAACAAGTACATGTGGTGTGCTTTCGGATTTGGATTTTAAACTGAACATTACATTATTCATCAATGTTAAACATGATTATGTAAATTAGTTGATGTAATAATTGCGTCCAGAGTATCAGGATTGATTTTACACAGAGACCATGTCCTTCATCTTGGCCTTGGTGTCCCTTCAGAATTTTTCCATAGACTTTAAGATTTCCCAATCAGGCATGTGATTTCTCTGGATTTTTCCTGATTTCTTTCAAAATCTCCTTGGGCGAAAATTTAATTTTCTTAAAAGAGTCAAAGCAGTCACCAAAGGGAGAAAGAAATAGTCCACATTGTGCCCAAACCTGTAGTTTTGTATTTCTGGTGATGCACAGAGTCTGTAAACCTCCTGAATTGTAACATCTGGGAGGTTCTGGGTCTAGAATAAGGGGGAACCCAGGCCCCCAAGCCATTTTCAGGAATTTTCACACTCAGCAAATCTCATTTCTGCTGGATAGGCCTAATTAAGCAACCACTATCCTCTTTGAAAGTGTGGCTCAACCCCACTGTAGCCCTGCCCACTCCATACAAACTGGCTCCAACAACGCCCAGAAAAATGCACTGAGTTAGTTCTGGGAGGTTCTGGGTCTGAAATAAGGGGAACCCAGACCCACAGGCTATTTTCAGGAATTTTCACATTTGCCAAATCTCATCCCTGCTCAGTGGAAGTGCCGTTAGCCCTCTCAAAGATGAAATTCCAGGCCTGGAATTAATCTTGGGCGATACCACAATATTATCGATGTAGTTCTGAAACGATTACGATATCGGGTAGATTTTTTTTTTATCGTGATATCGGTAAACCGCGATATCGACTAAGTATCGCGATGCATTTCCTAACCGAGACGATCTTGCAACAATAAATCTCCTAGTGGAGACAATCTTGCAACAACAAAGAGCTGCAAGTCACAGACCGCAACCGCAAGATTCCCCAACAGATCCGACCCAACCGGGTTTCTTCGAAAAAACCAACATCAAAGCCTTAGCGATCAGGCGGTCTCACACGGACTACCAAAAAACTACGACATCGCGCTTCCAGGTGTTATCACGTGTTGCATACATATATGCGAGTAGCGTGATCTAATTAGTTATGCACACATATAGAACAGTCTATCATGCGCAGTAGACACAATAAATGTGTGTAAGTAATAGGCCCAGGTTTTCACCCCATAGGTTTAGAGTAAAACCCGAAGAATAGGTCATTGGAGGAATGCAGAGATGAAATGGCTGCTTCTGCAACTTGCTCTGTGGATTCGTAGAAGATTGACTTCATCAAAAATTAATCGTGATATTATCGAATATCGCGATATATTCTTGATGATACATCGTGGATGAAAAAAAAGCGATATTGCCCAAGCTTACCTGGAATTAGAATATGAATTTTTGTTTTTGTGAGCACTGATCTACCCAGTGCTTCCCTATATAGGACTCAGGAAAGCACTTAGTATGCAGTGCCTATCACATCAGTGTAAGGGTATAAAACAAAAATATTTTTTAGCAATATTTAAAGGTAGGCTCATACATTGATAAGTACTCCAAAAATCAATGACCCTAAAAACTTACTTGGTGAGAAGCACTGCAGCTTGTTGATAGTATAAACTATTTTGAGAAAGAATTCCCTTTGAAACCTGGTTTGGATGAGTTTTCACCCGAAACATTTGAGGCTGAGAACTGAGGGTTGGTATCCGTTCGAAAATGCTATGGCCAGAGATGCAGTTGGTACCCTCTCTCACCTCGCTAAATGTGGATGGATTAGACATTCTTGTGCAAATACTGCAACAGTGTTTTGCTGTTTTCTTAGCAAGCAG
Organism: Plazaster borealis; assembly: GCA_021014325.1. Classification (NCBI taxonomy): domain Eukaryota; kingdom Metazoa; phylum Echinodermata; class Asteroidea; order Forcipulatida; family Labidiasteridae; genus Plazaster; species Plazaster borealis. The sequence goes on along the minus strand of CM037468.1, from coordinate 12,938,635 downwards.
ACACTGTATTCAGCTGAACCTTTCACATGTGTCTTTTATTGTATCTTTCTATTTAATTTTGCCTATAAATCGGCATTACGTTGACAAAAAACAATCTACGACCCTACCTTTAACTAAAATTGCAAACAAGCACAATAGAGATGTTTTGTGCATTGTAAATGTTGACTATCCTGTACAAAGCTGTGCGTATCCAGAAATTGATTGTGTTATTAACAACATCTGTTGGGGTAGAAAGTCAATTTCTCTGGTTCTACATTGAAAGGATTATTGAGTGTAATTTGATGAATTGCTTTTGAAACCAATGACTTAAAGGTATCGTACACGTTTGGTAATGACTCAAAACAAATATTAGCATAAAAACTTACTTGGTAACAAGCAACAGAGAGCTGTTGATAGTATAAAAACTTGTAGGAAACGACTCCCTCTGAAGTAACACAGTTTTTGAGAAAGAGGTAATTTCTCACTAAAATAATAATAACTTCTTGCAAGAAGTTTTTTTTCCTATCTGAAAACACACAAATTTGTACAACAAGGGTGTTTTTTCTTTCATCATTTTCCTGCAACTTCGATGACCAATTGAGCCCAAATTTTCACAGGCTTGTTATTTTATGCATATGTTGGGATACACTAAGTGAGAACACTGGTCTTTGACAATTTCCAAACGTGTTCAGTGCCTTTAAAAAGGAGGGATTCGGGTGTTTCTACAGAGTGAGGACATTCTCGTTTCGCTTTTGTTCGTCTACAAAACCAATGTTTACCATCACCGATATGTAGTAGAGTGTATCTCCCCAAATGTTCCCATACTTTAAAGGGATTGTATACATTTAGTAATTGGAACCCTTTGTTTTAATCCTATATAGTTGTATAGATATAATACCATAAAACTAACATGTGAAAATTTCATTTCAAAAGGTGGTAGCTTTTTTGAGATTTTGCCGAAAATCTGGAGCGGTTTGTCCACGCTGGAAGAATAATCTGCAATTGGAATACACAATCTGAGCAACGTCACTGCAGTAACGCTTCTCAGTTTCAAATTTTGGGGGATAAAAAGTGATATCTTTTTCCATAACCGCAGTACTTCCATGTGAAAATTTTCTCAAAATGCATCTATCCAAAGCTGCTGTACTTCTTACCAAGTCAGAGTCATTACCAAACGTATACAGACCCTTTAACACACATTTTCCTTATATACAAAAGAGCCTCCCCCCCCACTAAAATCTTCTTAAGAATTCTTGAGATTCCAAGAACACAATAGGGGGTAAAACAATGCTACATATGAAGCACCAAATTGTTAATGGGATGAAAAAGTCCGGTTTCTATTGTGTCTAGACCTTCCTAATTTGTTTCAACGTTTATATTGATAGCAAGTCTCTTGGGATTTGTGCACAGAATTAAGCCCAGTTCATACTTCCTGCAAATGCGAATGCGAAGCGAATATTGACGTCTGACAAATTCGCAACGAATAATTCGCAAGAGTTGCCCCGTGCTCAACTTTTGCGAATATTTGCAGCGAAAACAGAGTTGTGATGTCAAATTCACGTCAAATTCGCTTCGCATTCACATTCGCAGGAAGTATGAACCGGGCTTAACACCAAGGGCAACTTTGCCAATGGGGATCTAAAAGTACACGACTGTGTTTATATCCCCATTAATTAATGTTCTTAGTATATGGGCATAAATGGCATTAAAATTCATTGTAGATTCACTTCAGTGGGCGCATTATGTTAACGATGACTATGTGAACCAGCTGTTACATCATTTCAAAATCATATTCCTTTGAACTATTATGATAACAAAGGTATACCCTCCCTTTACAATTTGTAACTACCACTTACCATTGGTGGATTTTTTCATGAAATACCTTAAAGGCACTGTACACGTTTGGTAATTAGGCCAAGTAAAATAAATAACATGTTGCTCGTCCGGACTTTTTAAAAAAGTTGGTGAGGGAGGTCCTTGTTATTTGTTATTTTCAATTTTTTGGTTATTTTTTTCAAGATGGCCACCATGTCTAAGATGGCCGCCATATCGTATTTGAAGATGGTTTTATGGTTTTATGAGTATGTTCTGTATGTCCTCAAATTCTGTGTGTGTTTCTGTGTCCATTTTGATACATTGTAATTATTTCTAAAGAGTCATTCTTGATTTTGCTCCAAAGTTATTCTGTGTGCGTGGCATCACGTCCTTGTGCAAAGAACTGGCATGCAAACCTGAAGGGCAAAACGTTTCAAAGTAAAGAGTTTCTCATTATGCGTTGCAATAGCTATTCTTGTAGGCCTACATGTAAGACAGATGATGAAACTGCTCAATAAAAATAAAGGGTACATTGGAAATAGCTATAAATAATATGTAAATTGATTTTATTTTTATTTTTTTATTATTATTTTTTTTAAATAACAAATAACAAAAAAATTGGTGCGGCCTTCAAAACCGAGGCAGGCGGGGACGAGCAACATGTTATTTATTTTACTTGGCCTTACTCAAAATATATATTAGCATAAAAACTGACTTGGTAACAAGCAACAGAGAGTTGTTGATAGTATAAAACATTGTGAGAAACGACTCTCTCTGAAGTAATGTAGTTTTTGAGAAAGGGAATTTCTCACTAAAATAATGAAAGACTTCTTGCAAGAAGCCTTTTATTCCTATCTGAAAGCACACCAATTTGTACAACAAGGGTGTTTTTTCTTTCATCATTTTGTTGCAACATCGATGACCAATTGAGCCCAAATTTTCACAGGCTTGTTATTTTATGCATATGTTGGGATACACCAAGTGAGAACACTGGTCTTTGACAATTACCAAACGTGTTCAGTGCCTTTAAATGAAAGCTTATAACTTTCTTGAATCTGTCAAAATAGGTATTAAAAATCAAGTATTAAAAGTCAAATCGGCCAAAAATCTGACCTAACATCTTTAAACCACAAATAATGTCGCTTATTTTCTTTAGGATGGCAAGGAGCCAAACGAGGATGAAAAAACTGCAACCGATTCAGGAAAGCCTTTGCTAAGGAAACGAGTGCAGGGGACCGGCAAAGATGCATCAGCTGTTAGGAAGCTTCCTGAGTCTGTAACTAGACTACCTCCTGTTGAACCAGACCAACCTAAACCACAACGAAGGGTAAAGTGTCTTTCAATTTCTTTTTGTACCAGGAATAATTAAATAATTGGCGTTTACCCTTAACTTTTTCAGTGAAAAGCCGGCGAAACTAATTAGTTTGTTGAAATTATTGTTTCACAAGTCCATCAGCCTTTTCAGTTGTCCATATTTCATATCAAATAGGGATGCTTTCAACACTGAATTATCCAGTCACAGCAACCTCGTTCCAAGTGGTGTACGATCTCCCCGCGCCATTTTGTTTTTTTTCCCAGAATGCCTTTCTCGATCGTAACCCCTTGAAGTGTGACTTTGAAATATCCAAATATATTGGATATTTGAATTAGTCTTGTGGTTGATCCATTCTGTGGTAGAGATTACGCAGAGCACGCTGTCAAAAGACGCATCAAGTCATAGAGCAACTGGTCCCTTCTCATTCTTTTTTGATCTTGTGTAACGTCTAACTGTATGCAGTTTAGGGTGACCACATAAAAACATGATTCATTTGAGGTGTATTGCATCAAAATATGTGCATTTTTACATGCGCGCACTAAGCCTTCGACAAGCGCCCTACAAGCGCTCGAATGTTTTTAACAAGCGTGTGCACAAAGCAGTAACCTTTGATGAGCCAATCAGCATTGATTTTCAGCGCTTCCCTTCCAGGGGTACGTTTTTGCGATCGTAACCAATAACTGTATCGGTTGAATTGGCCATCGGTTAGCTCTGGCAATGACCGTAACAGTTATTGGTTACAGCCGCGAAAACATACCCCAGGGGTTAGTGCCGAGAGGTATTGATACTGCGCGCTGCCCATGGTAGTGAGGCTGCCTGCATACATGTATCACTGTTGAGTTGTTTGTCTGTACATCCCTACCAGGGGTTAGTGACTAGAGGTATCGATATGGCGCGCTGCCCATGGTAGTGAGGCTGCCTGCATACATGTATCACTGTTGAGTTGTTTGTCTGTACATCCCTACCAGGTGTTAGTGACTAGAGGTATCGATGCGGCGCGCTGCCCATACTGGCCCTTTAGTATATTCGCTGGCATTTGTCCAATAATGCATTCACCACTTGATATCATATTGTACTGGCTGTGTAATTTGACCTTCGAGTCACAATTTTGCAATTTTTAATGAAATTCAAAATTCAAAAAATAAGATATTGCTGGCTGGCAAAATTTATAATTCAAAACCATTGAATGCTCAGAATTTATTTTGTTGAAATATACAGGAAGTTACACTTCCGGAGGAGCCTAATCCAAGTGTAAAAGAGGTGAGAATTGAACATTTCCTATAAATCCTACTTGATCACAATATTATCATCTATGAATATTCTTAAAGGGAAGGGTATACCTTTGGTAATTACTCAAATTTAATGACAATAAAAACTTACTTGGTAAAGAGCATTTTAGAGCTGTTGATATTATATCACATTTGTTTAATTCTTTCTAATTCTAAAGGTCACGGATTAATTTAATCATGAACAGCTTTGGAACGAACAGGAAAAGACAGCGAAAAAATAGTTACTTTTGTCTCACTCTCCCATTCCTGACTTACCAAGTTATCTTTTGGCCCCATTAGTGTGGAGTTGCCTGTGTGTACAAGTATATTCTTTTTACTTCATTTTCCTTTTTCGTCCAACAGTGTATAACAATTCGCATGAGGGGTTTACAGAGTACAGTCAGGACAAGAAGATTCATGTGCACTGACATGGTGCAGGTAAGGAGTTGCTTTATTGGCAGAAACACCGGGGCAAACCCCCTTCTCTTAGCAAAAAGTGTAACTGGGTTCTTTATACATTACACAACCCACGGTACCTACAACTTTCTGTCCCATCGGACGAAGCAGTAATGGTTAAGTGTCTTGCTGAAAGGCACTGAACACATTTGGAAATCGTCAAAGACCGGTGTTCTCACTTGGTGTATCCCAACATATGCATAAAATAACAAGCCTATGAAAATTTGGGCTCAATTGGTCATCGAAGTTGTAAGAAAATGATGAAAGAAAAAACACCCTTGTTGTACAAATTTGTGTGCTTTCAGATAGGAATAAAAACTTCTTGCAAGAAGTTTGATTATTTTAGTGAGAAATTACCTCTTTCTCAAAAACTACGTTACTTCAGAGGGAGTCGTTTCCTACAATGTTTTATACTATCAACAGCTCTCTGTTGCTTGTTACCAAGTAAGTATTTATGCTAATATTTGTTTTGAGTCATTACCAAACGTGTACGATACCTTTAACCGTTAGTGACCATAGCGGCCACAAGCGGCTTGTACCAAAATGCCCATAGCGGCCGCAAACGCCCACAAGATTTGATCTAATTCCATTCACAGAAAGCGATCAAAGTGAAATTCGTGTCCACAATTAACAGTTTCCAATGTTTCCCATATTGATATACTATTTACATGTGTAAACCATTTACAGAATTTCTTTTTCATATTGTGTTTTTTTAAAGGCTTTTTTACAAAAAATCATTAATATTAGCCATGTATGGGCATATTCAAGTGATGACTATACAGAATGGCCTCTAAAAGGGTCAAAAACTCCCACAATATTAGTTCTTTTTACCCCTTTCTCTCTCAAAATTAAAGGTTCTTTTGGACTGGATGACCAAGCAGGGCTACCACCCTCAACTTTACACAGTCTGCACGACGTTCCCACGGATGGACTTGTCCGAGCACATTGACAAGACATTGGAGGAAATTGAACTCCGTCGAGATGTGATGCTTGTTGTCGAGGAGAAACTATGACAAGTTTATGTGAGCCAGTCAAATGGTTTTGTATAATATACACTTATAATGCACAATTCTCCAGACATACAAACAAAAAACCAATGCAGGCACATACACAATAAAAACATTGAACAAAATTATCGCTATTTTTAGAAATAGGATTCTTTATTTTTTAAGCAATATTTTATCAAGCAGCTCTATGAACTTGGGCCCCTGAACTTAAAGGCCCTGTACACTATTGGTAAGATCGAAAAACACAAATGTTCACAGATTCACACAACTTACATGATTTAAAGTAAGTAATGGTTGAAAGGCTTCCTTGAAATATTTCTGCCTAAAATGCTATCGTTTTTTTTAAATGAGTAAAGCAATAGTTTTTATCACGCGCGATATTTTGAAAAACCAGAAAACACATAAGGTCTTTTTTCACTATTTTCTCGTGATCTCAATGACCAATTGAGCTCAAACTTTCACAGGTTTGTTTGTTCATGCATTGTTGAATCACACAAAATGTGGACACTGATTTTGAGCTGTTACCAAAAGTGTACAATACCTTTAAGTTAGGTGCCCTAGATCACTTGGCCACGATGCTTCAAATGGTTCTGTGCAATTCAGAATGATAAAGGAGAAAGACAGTATGCAGTTGATGGGTTCAGGGCCGTGGTTTCGAAAAGGGCCAAAGTTAGAAGAGAGAAAAGTTGGTTCTTTCAAGGATAAAGATTTCTGCAGAATATGCGTTTACCTGGTTGCTGGGACTGCTTGAGGGGCTTTGATACTTTGATAGTTTCTAAAGAAATTGCATCATTGACTACATTAATGTGCCTTGTTTACAATATATCAATAGATATACATTTATGTATTTATACTCAGATTATTTACACTTGAGAATATTTTATGTTATTCTTATTTGGTTTTACCCATATACCGATGTGTGTTAAACACTGTATACTCAGTACTTTTTTCAATTTCTGTGAAAAAATCCACAGGAATATTACTCTGGTGGGATTCAAACCCACGACCTTTGCCATTCTAGAGCAGATGTCTCACCACTAGACCACCGAGATTGCCCGGTAGCTAGAGGCAGTTCGAATCCCATATATTTTAGCAGCGGGTACCACAACATTTTAATAGACGTTAAATTTGCATCAGGGATAAAGAATATTATTTGGTTTTACCCATACACTGATGTGTGTAAAGCACTGTATACTCTGTAATTTCTGGGTCAGGGTTCGAATCCCACCCGAGTAATATGCCTGTGGAATTTCTTTTTCACAGGACTTGGGACAGTACTGAGTACAGAGTGCTTAACACACATCAGTGTAAGGGCAAAAACCAAATTATATTCTTTATCCCTGATGCAAATTTAACATCTGTTAACACGTTGACTGCCGTTCATAAATTCGTAGGGGCATTCCCATTTGCCAAGCATCCAAGTGTGGTGCGTATGTGTGCATTCCAAATAGGTATTTTTTTATGTGTCTACATGTTGTAGCATACAAATTCTAACAATGTGTGCTCACCACTGCCAGAAGCGTATTTGTTGCGTTCTCAGTGATGCCAGTGTATTCAATTCAATATAAAAAAAGCATTTCATTCTCTACGAGTATACTCGTAGTGGCAGAATCCGTTTCACCTGTTACTACGAATATACTCGTAGGCGGCAGTCAACGTGTTAAGATATTTTTATTAATTGGACTTAAATTTAATTTGATTACAATTGATGTAATAATTGCATATTGCATCGGGATAAAGAATAATATTTTTGGGCTTTACCCTTACACTTATGTGTGATAAGTGCTGTATACTTTTGTGGCGTGTTGTGGCCGAGCGGTGTTGTCAGCTGCAGAGTGTGGGTTTGAATCCCGTTCATGACACTTGTGCCCTTGAGCAAGGCACTTAACCATAATTGCTTCGTAAACAGTTGGGAAGGTAGTGCATTCTGCTCTGCTAGCCAGGCTCCTAGTTGATGATACCCATGCCTACATCCTTACGGACTGTGAAGGGGGTAACCCTGTTTCAGCCCCAGGAGTAAGTGACAACAATCCTGGTGGCAGTTGATTTGGGTCGACAGCCCCAGTGACAGTGTAGCCCTCAACTTGAAGTGGCTATCTGGCCTATTGATGTTAGGCGATATTTCATTTAAAAAAATGTTTAAAAAATACTCAGTGATTTCCGAGTCATGCAGAAAAACCAAATTCTTATCACACATCACTGTTAAGGTAAAAATCCAAAAATGATATACTTTGATTGTATTTATTTATACAGTACTGTAATGTGATCTAATGAAGTTCTAAACTCAACTTATTTCTTAAGAAACCATTGGTTGAAAATGTTGAATGAAGCATTCCATCTTTCAGTTTATGAAAATATTCTCTCCATTCCATTTCATATAACATCAATGTCGCTCTTTGCCATTTAGTTGGATTATAAAACTGTCATAGAATTTTTTTAATTGTACTCTGGCATGAGAACACTTTGTTCTGTCGTGTGTAACAGAGCTGCAAACTCTCCCTGATTCTGCAGAAAGTTCCCTGATAGTAGACCAGTGTTTCCATGTTCTGATGAACAAATTTGAAAGTCTCCCTGATTGTGGAAACTTTTTCCCTATAATGTTGAATGTAATTCTAAATCTCTCCCTGATTGTTGTACAAACTCTGATTGCAAGATGCAAATGTTGACAGCTCTGGTATAACGCTTGGTGTGATCTGGCAAGCAATAGTTAAAAAGGATGGGACAAAAAAGCATGGTTAATAGTACCAAACAGATATTTACCTGCAATTTTCTATGCAACCTACATGTACACACACTGTTTAATGTTGACAAATATGGTGTAAAAAATCTGAATTCCACTTATAATAATAGTGATACTTTAGATTATACTGCGCTTAATACTACGTTTCTAAGCGATACAGTATTTATCTTGCAAGGTATGTGGAGCTACATTTTTGAAGTATGAGACCTATTCCTTAACATAGCACCATGTAATGGTTTACAAGGTGCTGTGGCGCAATATGCAGCCAATCAAACCAGGAACAACGGGGGGAACCCCTTCTCTTTACAATAAGTGCACTGGGTTCTTTTACGTGCATTACACAACACATGGGACCTATGGCTTTACGTCCCATCCGAAGGATGCAGCAATAATGGTTAAGTGTCTTGCTGAAAGACACAAGTGTCACGACCGGGACTCGAACCCAAACTCTGCTGATCAGAAACACCAGAGCTCAAGTCCGGTGTTCTTATCCGCTCGGCCCAGAACTTAAATACTGTTAAACACAAGTGCTTGATTTCATTGACAAGTAGATGAAGTTTTAGTTCCCTTTTCCAGTTGTCGTTTTTCGCTTTTTAACCCTTGAAATTTGATGTGTGTCTACAAGACAAGAAAATTAAGATCTCGATTCAGTCATCATTTTGTCTAATGTCCAAAATTATCATCAGAGTTTTACCTTGCAAGATTTTTAATTATTGGGACAATTAAACTGTACTGTACCAGGGTCTTAAAACTGTACAGTTTGCATTTTTGAATTGTTTGTATGTCAATCTGTAATTGCCACTTTGTCTAATTTAAACACAGCATTCTTTTTTTAATAATTATTTGAGAAAATTTATTTTAATAACTGATTAAAGGCACTGGACACGTTTGGTAATTACTCAAAATATATATTAGCATAAAAACTCACTTGGTAACGAGCAACGGAGAGCTGTTGATAGTATAAAACATTGTGAGAAACGACTCCCTCTGAAGTAACGTAGTTTTTGAGAAAGAGGTAATTTCTCACTAAAATATTAAAAGACTTCAGGCCTGAAGCCTTTTTCAGGCATCTGAAAGCACACAAATTTGTACAACAACGGAGTTTTTTCTTTCATCATTTTCTTGCAACTTCGATGACCAACTAAGCCCAAATTTTCACAGGTTTGTTATTTTATGCATATGTTGGGATACACCAAGTGAGAATACTGGTCTTTGACAATTACCAACCGTGTCCAGTGCCTTTAAGTTATGCATATTTTTATTGAATGATTATACCTTCTCAGTATTTCTGCAGCATGCAGAAGTCCAAGTTTTCTCCTGAAGATGAATCAGTATCGAAAATTTTAGTTGTTGACCTCCAATTCTATACAGACCCACCACAACTCATTTGAGATATTAATAGTCTTACTTAGCACCATATCTACCAATAAGGTACTCAAGGCGCTTGAACAAACAGAAACATTTTATATTATGAGACCAATTTATGTAGCACCATACAAGGAGTTTACAAGGTGCTGTGGCGCATTCAGCAGCCACTGTCAAAAACAATGGGGCAAACCCCTTCTCTTTGCGATAAGTGTAACTGGGTTCTTTTACGTGCATTACACCACACATGGGACGTATGGTTTTATCTCCCATCCGAAGGACGAAGCAATATTATGGTTAAGTGTCTTGCTTAAAGTTATCGTACACGTTTGGTAATGACTCAAAACAAATATTAGCATAAAAACTTACTTGGTAACAAGCAATGGAGAGCTGTTGATAGTATAACACATTGTAGGAAACGACTCCCTCTGAAGTAACGTAGTTTTTGAGAAAGAGGTAATTTCTCACTAAAATAATAAAAACTTCTTGCAAGAAGTTTTTATTCCTATCTGAAAGCACACAAATTTGTACAACAAGGGTGTTTTTTCTTTCATCATTTTCTTGACCAATTGAGCCCAAATTTTCACAGGCTTGTTTTTTTATGCATATGTTGGGATAAACCAAGTGAGAACACTGGTCTTTGACAATTTCCAAACGTGTTCAGTACATCAAGTGTCAAGACAACTAAGGACTCGAACCCACACTTTACTAATCAGTAACACAAGAACTTGACTGGAGATATTTTTTCTATAATATTTTCACATCGTGCAAACGTTGAAATCCCACTCGTATTTTTATAATAAAACTGAAATATAATATTGACAAAGGTAATGTTTTTTGTTTGTCAGTTTGTTGGTTTTGTTGTTAACCCTTTTGGTCCATTAAAGGAACATTACAGAATTGGTTTTTGCTAACAAAACAGTTGCTGGCAGTGTAAGCACTTTATATAATCCACCATATACATAAACTGACAAACCTGTAGAAGTTTGAGATCGATTGGCCATCTGGGTCACAAGAAAATAGTGAAAAACCGATTACACATTTGCATGTGTTATACAATGCATGAATAAAACGCTCATGAGCGATAAACTCCAATCGGAAATTAGTTTTATTTATTTCTCATCAAATATGGCATTTCAGACAGAAATATTTCTAGGGATGTTTTCTACTATCATCATCATTAGACCATGTAAGTTTTATGTAAATCTGTTATCTTAAAGAAAATTTTAATTACCAGTTCTGTGACGTTCCTTTAACTCTTACACCACAACCCATCAGAATCCAACTGTATATTTTGTTTGTTTGACTGAGGACTGTGCTTGTCAACTGATCATGCTTGTTTGGATGCCGAGTTAACCATATTGTGTTGGATTTAAGAGTGAGAAAGGATCCTAGTCAATCACTCAAGCGAGTTGTATGACATGAGGTAGTGGATTTAAACTGATTCAATTGCCGCTTCCCAGGTATGGGGCGCCGTTTGTCAATTAATTGTTTGGCGTATTTTTGACATGTTTTTACCATTGGTTTGTAACAATTAGATGTAAACCATGGAGATTGAATCATCTCCAAAACATGGTTTATAAACCATAAAAATTGTAGCAGTATAAAACATGGTTTACAAATCATGGTTTATAAACCATGAAAATTTAAGCATTTTCAAAACATGGTTTATAAACCACGAAAAATTTAAGAATTTTCAAAACATTGTTTATAAACCATGAAAATTTAAGCATCTCCAATTTATAGCATGGTTTACAAATCATGGTTTATAAACCATTAAAATTGTAGCATTATAAAACATTGTTTACAAATCATTGTTTATAAACCATGAAAATTTAAGCCCCATACCCAGGTTGTATCATAAACTTGGGTGTGATCCCTGGCTACATGGCAGTTACAGGTTGAATGGCTTCCGACTGGCACCCCTGAACAGAGATATTGACAATATAGGGAGACTACCAACATTAGGGCTAGATAGCTCAGTTGGTTAAGCTCTGGCACATTAGTCCAGAGGTCACAGGTTCAAGTCCCACTTGTCAAGTTTGCTTTGTTTCACCCCAGATTGTTTCAAATTTACCCAGTCAGTTTCCCTCGTTGTTTATTACTTGATAAATTGAAAATGTTACGACAGTCTCTTCTCACTCCATATACACCTCATCGTACACTCCGCTCCAGTTTATGTCTCTTCTCTGTGAACCTAGACCCAAACACACATGGGGGATAGGGCCTTTTCAGTTGCCGCTCCACGTCTCTGGAATACACTACCTTTGCAGGTGAAATTATGTTCATCACTGTCTCAATTTAAAGTTGCTCTTAAGACTCATCTCATGTCACAAGCGTTCTCATAATTGTTGTTCTCCTTACTTGTTGGTGTTTATTTCATTTATCAATTAATTGATTATTTAATGTATTTTTGTTGTTTCTTTTGTATCGCGCCTCGAGCACCTGCAGGTGGAGCTGTGCGCAATATAAATCTACATTATTATTATTATTATTATTTGTTCAGAAGTGATGACTCTTTAGAGAAAGGAAATAAAATCAAGTGCACCAGTTTTCTCATTTTATAGTTCATTTATTTAATCATCCTTAATTACTGTTAATTACTGTGATAAAGGACTAGCAAGGTGGAACATGCATGAACAACCTGTGATAACACCAACTATCCACACAGTGGTTTTTTTTTTAAACACTATTTCCAAGAGGTGGTGCAGAGTCTTAAAAATATAAGAAATAATGGAATAGTCTTATTTAAAAACAAATTTACTTTTCTCTTTGCAAAAACACAATTACGCTAAATTTACAATAAAAATAAATACCCAACAAATCTGTCAAGGTTTCCACAACCTTAAAGCTAGCAGTACTTGCTTGAATAAAATCTATAGCAACCTATATACAAACAAACATTTCATAATACAACATAATATATATTCTGCAACTTTTACCCCCTGTGAATACACATCTACAAACATCCACAAAGTTTAGGCCTGTGGACCAACCAAGGTCAAAGGTCATCACAAATGACCACATTTAGAGATTTAATACATTATTGGTTTTGGAAGAGTGTATCATCTTGCTTTCAATAAATACACCAAACAACCGATATGTGAATTTTGTTTTCAGTAAGTGGTCAAATTTTAGGTAAACGATTTTGTGCACGTTCATAAACCAATGCCAAATCAAAATGAGCACTTAGTATTGGGAGACAGTTTTCCCGCATGCACTGTCATATTTCACTTGGAATATTTCTCAGGACAATTGCTACTGGTGTCAAAGACAGTTTATATAGTAAGCTTTCATATTGAAGATCCTCCATACATAGATAGTTCACACTTGACATCACACAGTGTCAAGTCAGCCATATTTAGGGGCAATGACAGATCAAGTTTTGAATGCACAACTTTGCGTTACGCGTTAATACTGGGTGCGTCATGCTGGAGTTTTATCAAATCCCTTGCATGATTGGTCAGTAAACCACTTCGCTTTGTAGAAAATACAGTACGTTTGACGCATCTCAAAGCTGTATAATATGCCCTTTTTGAAACGACAGCTTGGGCTTAAGCTTAGGATCTATGAGTTATTTAATAGCAAACATGCGCTTTACTTACAGGGATTCAATAGGCGGACGAGCCCAAACCCAAGCCACGGTTTCAACAGGCCGTAGGGAACTATCTACAGGGTCCAATTTCATGGCTCTGTTTACCGCGAAATTCTGCGCTGACAGCGCCCTGTAAACCACTAATTTTACAGGCTGTAAGTGCAGAATTCTGTGATAAGCAGAGCCATGAAACTGGACCCTGGTTTCGATCATACGTAATCCTGCATCATGCCTTTCTTCTAACAGTAAAAGAGTTGAACACAATTGACAAATTTAGACACACAAGCTGGTTTGACATGATACCACAATACATGATCACAATACAACTCAGTAATGGTAGCCTGCAGATATAACAATGACAACATGGAAGAAGGGGGGAGGGGGGTTGGGCTAAATGCAGATGTTCTGAATGACTTGTTGAACCCAACAATATTTCTGCACACAATAATGACAACATGGATGGAGGGGATTTTTTGTTGATGTACCAGAGCATGTTCAGTAACTCTAAAATATTTCTGAAGCTTCAACTCAACCCCTGTTTATCTTAAATAAAATGAACCTTGAACCTTGAACCTTTACATTTTTCAGCATTGTTCATGAATTTTCTGAATGCTTCTAAGTGTAGCCGCAAGTAACTTGGGTCTTTCATGTTACAAATTACATCCCTGAATTAGAAAAAAAGCTGTTCTATTTATTTTTCAGAACTGCTAAAAATGGAGGAAGTTACTAACTTAAATTGAATGCCAATTTTGCGAGGATTTTATTGTTGCCAGTTAAAATTCACACCAAATGTAAAAGCCTTATTATCTGAAAAACTTGATAATCATGCAGAGCAAGTTTTCCTTTCTCTGTTTAAAAATCTCCACGGAATTGGCCATTTGTTGGTCCTCTTGGTTAACTGGTACCCCATGCCTATTTGTAGGCATTCGTTATAGCTTATCACAGACAATGAACACATACATATGTCATAGGTCAAACAATCACATCAACTTTTTAAAGCACAAACGGAAGACAACTATTCCAAAATTAACGATCCTTACCACCAACTGCTTGGCTAAATTACATATTCCCACAGTTAAAACAAAATCACTCACTCTAACATTGAGGCCTAACAAAGAAATGCAATCTTTTCATTTTTGTTTTTCCCCCTTTCAATCATATGTGCATAATGGAGGCTGGTTATCTTTGATAACTAGCAGAATCTCTAGTTTGTGAAACTCTGTAATCCATTAACCACGGTTATATCACTAAAAGGTACAATTCAAAGGTATTGGTTTAAAACTGTGATGGTTATATGAGCAAGCACATATTGATGATTTCATAAGATTTCATTTGGCAATTATCATTTTTACACACTAACAGTCACATGTAAGTTTGCTATGAACATGATTATCAAATCAGACATGATTTACATAAATCATGTGCATAATTCATTTTACTCCAACTGTTTGAATGACAAGTAAAACCTGACGCTATGCAAGGTGGAAGCAGATATAACAAAGATTAACCTGCAGTAACACATTGTGACGAGATCTCCGCTAGTATTCAAAAGAGATCTTATTAAATGTTCTTACTGCAAGATTGTCTTTATAATTCAAATGATGTTTATTTACAAAGAACTTAAATATTCAAAAGGTAAGCTAAACCTATCCACCAGTGACGTGTCCTCAGAATCCATTTTGCAGTCAAGTTAAATCCGTCTTACACGCAGTCGTTTCGTCCGCACATGGTTAAATTTTTTAAGTTACACAAATCTTTAGATTTAGCAAGCAAACAACTGTTGTTATCATTGCTTACAGAAATATTTATAACTCAATCAAGAAGGGCAGGGTGTTGCTTCAGTATTTCTTAAAAAGTAGAAAACAAAAGGAAATATTGCATGGCACCTCTTAACCCTTGAGGTAGTCTTGGTGCAAGACGTTGTTGTTCATATCTCGATTCTCCCTTTCCGCACACACTATGCATACATGAACCATTGAATGATAGAGGGCGCTGTTACAAAAACCTACCATCACCCAAGGCCCACCACATGTCTACTGATGGGTTTGTGGCTTCGAAAGAAGGCCCTCTATCGGTGGAATTGTCGTGATGTGTACGTCGCCTTGAGTGTGCATGGTTTTACTAACAAAACCACAAGAATGTCTAGCACCGAGACTACACTTGAGGTGGAAAGAGGAAGATAAAATAGTGTTTTTTTGTTATGAACGAAACAAAAAATTTCTTATTGATTGAGTGCGGGAATGAATAATTTTAAAAAGGGGAAAAAAACAAGTGGGGATTTTGTTTTTAAAAGATACACAAATGTCTGCTGCTGTAAAAAATGATTCTAAGGATTAAACACAAAAACGGTTACAATGAAACAATTGTTTTTCTTATTGTCTGTAGAGAATGTGATAGTGTTTTCCACCCAGACACACATCATTTTGTGCAATATGTTAAGCCCTGAAAACTTGCACCAGCAAAATCTTGAAGCATACCCTGATTTAAGCGTAAAACATACAAAGCAAATCATCACACACATTTTAATTATGGAAATTTTGGGTTCCTACAAAAACACATTTTTAAAATCAAACTGTTGGCTGAATTTGTCTTAGAAGGCACTTTTAGGATTGCATTTTGTTCTTTTGAAACAACACACTTGGGTACGACTTTTAACAAAGATCTTTTGAGCTACAGTCAATATTTGTGCACGAATTGAAGTTACGTTCTCTAAATTAGATTAAACTTTGTGCCACACACATACAAAATAAGTCCCCAGAAAGTCTATTCTGAAATTTGGTTGCTGAACACCGATGACATGATCTGATCTGATTACGCAGTTATTGAATATTACAGTAAATATGATCAATACATAGGCCCTTTTCGAAACCACAGCCTGGGCTTGGGCTTTTGGGCATAGACTCTGTCAGTTATTTAGAAAAACGTAAGCTTTCCTTACAGGGCTTCAATCAGGGGGACAGAGCCAAAGCTAAAGCCGTGGTTTCAAAAATTGCCATACTTAACTTACACACAGATTTGTCAATACATTAAAGGTATCGTACACGTTTGGTAATGACTCAAAACAAATATTAGCATAAAAACTTACTTGGTAACAAGCAACAGAGAGCTGTTGATAGTATAAAACATTGTAGGAAACGACTCCCTCTGAAGTAACGTAGCTTTTGAGAAAGAGGTAATTTCTCACTAAAGTAATAAAAACTTCTATCTGAAAGCACACAAATTTGTACAACAAGGGTGTTTTTCTTTCATCATTTTCTTGCAACTTCGATGACCAATTGAGCCCAAATTTTCACAGGCTTGTTATTTTATGCATATGTTGGGATGCACCAAGTGAGAACACTGGTCTTTGATAATTTCCAAACGTCTTCAGTGCCTTTAAGTGCACAAACTTGTTAACCAGTAAATTATTCCATGAATAAGGACCCTTCCTAAAAAGGTTTATCTTTTTTTTTCAATGAATGGTTTATAAATGTATAATTGAATTCTCTTACCTAAGTAATCAGAGTTACATTACAAAGCTTACATTAACTGAAATAGCAGAAATAACACTTATTGTCAAGTGCAAACTTTCACTCTGTTTGCAGACGTACTGCTTCCATGTCAAAACAAGAACATTCCAAGTAAGAGCGAAAAATAAAACCATGAAAAAGAAAGCGTATAGCGTATCTACCATTTTATCAACATCTACATTGAATGCTGTGTACAAGGTTTGAAAAACAACTACCAGCAAATACTGCATCTATTTTGGGGGGGAAAAACCAAAAAATGCTAGAATCATTTAGTTTCTATGTGAAAAGCTTATAATTTATGAGCATTTCTAAAATGTCTACATCAATATACAATGGCAGTGATTTTTAGCATCACCCTGTACACAATGTATTAATTTCTGTCTCACAGTAAATCGTATTTAAGGACGACACAAACTCTCCATTGATATTGGATCAATGAAGAATTACCGACTATAGAGGGCACTGTTCATGTTATTTTTAGCATCATATGGGGGCCACTTCATCATTATTCATGAATCATTACGGACGTCACAAACTCCCCATTGATACTGGATTAATGAAGAATTACCGACTACAGAGGGCACTGTTCGTGTTATGCATAGCATCATATGAGGGCCACTTCATCAATGGTAACATAAAGCACACAATAGGATATGTGGAGTTGATATGTACTAAGGGACAGCTCAAGTGCTGCAAGTTCAAGCCGTGTCTGAACTGGCTGCTGCAGCTAGTCTGATATTGGGCATTGGACATTCCTATGTGAAAGTAGACATTCGCTGTACAGACCTCATGATATGAATGTCCAATGTCCAATATTGAAACAGAAAGAAGACATTCACTGTACAAACCTATGTGAATGTCCAATGTCCAATATCAAACTAGAAAGTAGACATTCGCTGTACAGACCTCATGATATGAATGTCCAATGCCCAATATCGAAACAGAAAGTAGACATTCACTGTACAAACCTATGTGAATGTCCAATGTCCAATATCAAACTAGAAAGTGGACATTCGCTGTACAAACGTAAGTGAATGTCCAATGTCCAAAATCAAACTGACTTTACTGTCATCACACTGGCGCTAAGTAGGCCTACAGTAGCGTAATCATTGGGTGAAAATGCCTGAAATGTGAGGTGCAGTAGACTATTACCTGCCCAATAATGGCAACATATGACAGACAATCAAACTCGTCTTTACCATAGAGCTATAAATATTAAATAGAGCACTAACTTGTCCTGCGTTTTTAGCCATGAGGGTACATTCACGTTTGTGTACAAACAATAATAACAATACTTAACATTTATACTGCGCTCAATACTAAGTTTTGAAGCGCTTAAGTATTTATCCTGCAAGGTATGTGGAGCTACGTTTTTGAAGTTTGAGACCTATTCCTTTACATAGCACCATGTAATGGTTAACAAGGTGCTGTGGCGCAATACGCAGCCAAACCTAGGTAAAAGCTTGAAAATTTGGTACGGCATTTGTACGGCAATTTGCATGCAATTGAGTTTGTTCTTTTTCTATGCGACATTGAATAAAATATGCCACAAATGTGACCGCAATGTGACTCTGGGCATAACCCAACCGTGTGCGTCGTCTGTGCCACGACGTGGTAATTTTTAAAACGTATTCATTCTCGTCCATCGATTGAAGCCAATTTTGCTCCCCCTAGACATCTAGCGAAGCATCTCTATTCTTAATCAAACTTGTCGAGTAAAAAGTAACAACATTCATTGTCATAGATCCGCATTGCACAGTTAGGTAAGTAACACAACGATCAATCCCAAATGAAACATTGTCAATAAGAGTTATCGTGGGAGATAAACGCACATTAGCATTCTGGTATTAGGCACGCACGCCTGATTTAAAACTTCTCGCTTTCAAAATATTCTCTTCATAGTAAAATCGTTCCGTTGTCCCGCTCATACAGAAAACATGTCTACGCCCAGGAGGTTTCTACAAAACTTGTGTGTATATAACTGCGGGTTAGCGCTCGTGTCAATATATACAGCTCTATGGTCTGTACCAAGAATAATAATATCGACTGTTATATAGCGCAATTCCAAAGAATGATTATTGCGCTTCAAACATTTACCCTCGGTCACTGGGCCATATATTTCATTCCTTAGACCATCTTAACTCCCTTCGGGAGTAGTATACAGCCTGTGCTGCCAAGTATGTAGCGCACTAAGCTAAATCAATCACAAGAACCATCTCTGCCCTCAGTGGTACCCATTTACCCCTGGGTGATGAGAAGCAATTATAGTCAAGTGTCTTGCTCAAGGACACCAGTGTCATGACCGAGATACGAACCCACACCCTGATGACTCAGCAACCAGAACTCGAGTCCGATGCACTAAACCGCTCGGCCTTATGACCAACAACACTGACACACAAGTGTAAATTAAATCTGAATATTGTGACATTGCCCATTCAAATTGCTATCTTTTTAGCTGTACATGTAGAAATATGAAACCGGAAAATTCTGTGCAGTTTTCTGTATATAAGGGTCATTCACAGATGAATGGGCTTGGAGAAAAACCAATGGTGCATGCTGCACTAAGCACTCTATTTCAATCTGACAGTCGGCCTTTATATTTCATCTCTAGCATTGGACCTTCTGCTATTCAAGTGATGAAGGAGACTTTACAATGGCATCAAACAACCTGAATGGGATATGTGACCACAACTTAACACCTCTCCTAACCAATACAAGTTCACATATGACTTGCAACCAAAACATTCAATCCATTTCCCCCCCCCCCCCCCGAAACTTCTGATCTTCCTCCACTAATGAAAGAATCAGGTTCGATTCATTTTCGTACTTTTACATTCTTGAAAAATAACCCCATTCATTATGGGATATTTTTTGAAACCTTTTTGGAAATTTGTGTGGATTGGGTTTTCAGTCCCTACCTGACTGCGTGGGTTTCCCTGGAATAATTCTCTGGGGTTTTCTCCCCACATCTAAAACTGAAATTTCCTTCCTTGTCTTCTCTCCATGGGGTTCTTGGCAAGTAAAGTGATTAAGTTCTCTTTTCTGAGAGTTCTTGGCTTCACAACCAGAATAAATAAAATGAAATGAAATGAAATCCATAGCTACGGTTCAATTCAAATTCAAACCCATAGCTAAGGTTCAATTCTAGCTACCGAGCAAGCTCAGTGGTCTAGTGGTAAGACATCTGCTCTAGAATGGTAAAGGTTGTAGGTTCAAATCCCACCTAAGTAATGTGCCTGTGGATTTTTTTCACAAGACTCGGGAAAGTTCGGAGTATACAGCGCTTTACACACATCGATGTGTTGGCAACACAAAAATAACATGTGATGTATGTGCACATGTGCATGAAGCAAATCTGCATTTAGTCTGCGGAATTCAAACATTATCATTTGCTTGTGACCAAGAAAGTCAATGTACCAGACATGTCAAATTGAAACTTGCATATGGTACAGTTTACCTACAAGAGGAGGGGCCTACAAGGGTATACAGGATCGGTCGAAACATTGCCATCGCTTGCAAAGTGCAAATATCTAGTGGTTAAGGGGCGCTTTACAGGTATATGTATAGAGAGTAAGTCCAAAGTGTGATTTTACAAGCAACTAAGGGGTCTTCCATGAGTGAGGAACTGTGTTACTAAATAAATGCACCTCTGCCAGCAGTCAGGGCCTTGATATATATAGGGCATTATGACATTATAAAGACAATAGAGCTTTGTTACAACATGAAACCATGCCAACCTTCTTCACAGTAATCAAGAGAGATTTCTTTAAAAACAATATATACAGCAGAAAGTCTTGATTTACATTTTAAATATTAAATATAGTTGGTGAAATCACCAACGATGGTAACGATAGAAAACAAAGTCTACAGTACACCTTCTCCCTGTCAATGGCTGCTTGGAGTTTCCTACATGGAGTCTGTGACAATCAGAATGAGGCTAGAGGTAAGTTAGACTGGTGCCTTTGATTCTACAACTCACGTTATTGCTACTGCATGGCCATTACAGGGTACCAAACATAAATAAGTTATTGACAAGTGGGGGGATCTTAACCCAGCAAGATAAAAGACATTCTAATTTTAAACTTTGCTTGTTCTGTCCTTCCCCAACAACTAATAGAACATTCCGACTCGTCAATCACACTGACATGGATTGACAATTTAGACCATGCTTTCTTCAACAACTCTTTCAATGCTACATTCAACTCATTTCAAAGCCATGTGTGGCATCATGAACACACATGAAACACCAAGTAGTTCCGTCAAATATCTCAGAATTGTCAAAGAGAGGCCAGCTGGCCTAAAAGCCAGGGACCAGATTCAGAGAGCTGCAAATCAGAAAAATATTGCTTAAAAAAATTACTTGCAAAGCAGTAATAACCATGCAGCCAGTCATAAACAAAGTTATGGCATTTTGTTTGTGACCCAGGGCCAATTTCATAACATGTAAGCAGATGTTTTCTGCTTACGGAGTGGTCCTTAGCAGAATTTCCATTTCATAATCTCTGCGTACCAGGCAAAAGGCAAGCTTACTTGCTGACAGTTCTTGTAAGCAAATGAGTGGCTCATTGACACAAATCCATTGTTTTTGCAAACAAGCGCTACCAAATCTTCTTTATCGCTTATGAAATACACACATTTGTCTGCTAAAGTGTATTAAAATTGGCTTACCCGTAACCAACTTGTATGAAATTGGCCGCTGGTTTTCGCTAAGCAATTTTGTGTTCTTGCTGCTTCACAAAGTCTATTTCACGCTGACATGTAAATGAAGTAAATTCTGTCTCAACAAGATTCATCAAACTCTCTTGAAACCACAACTTGAGTTGTTTTAAAAAGCAAATTTCGGCTAAATGCAACTTGCTTGGTACTGCAAAAAACAAAATCCAACATACCTTTAAAACTGTACAAATAAAGAGAATTAGGGTTTGCCGTTAAATAATGTGATGAGATCTTGTAAGGGAGCGAGCTCCTTGGACTCAATAAGGTTAAATTCCTGGACAAAGTAGATGAAATGTTTGAAGGATGTGTTGAGATGGGCCTCCTCTCTGAGCTTGACAATCTCCGAGAAGTGCTGATGATAGACGTGGGCGTATACCCGGAACAGACGCTTGAGTATCGTCTTGGCAATGGTGGAGAAATTCTTGGGGAAACTTACGCCTGGTTTGAAAGGAGTTGGGAGAAATCGACCAAGATATTATTGGTTTGAAACAAAACGACAAATTGCAACTAGAAATGATTAAGTTCAGCTGGTTTAACTCAAGCTGGTCTAATACTGGGGTAGACCGTGCAAGTCTCGCACATATCGAAAACGAGAAAAAAAACTTGAACGAAGACTATATTTCTCTATGAAATCAAACCTTCTTTTTAAACTATGGTTAAATTCTTGAAAATAAAAATACCCATAGCAAGTTGTTATAAATAAATTTTGTACACTTTCCCATCATGTAATATAAAAGTCAAGATTTTTACTTCAAGATCTTTATTTTTCTCCTTTTTCACTCAGAGATTAATAATAATAATAAGGCGAGACATTTATAAAGCACATAATGCAAAATCCTCTATGCGCAACACAAAACATAAAACAATTAAAGGAAATAAATAAAGCAATATGTTACAAAAATATAGATTCAAACAAATGAGTCTTTAAAAGACCCTTGAAAATCAGAAGAGAGTCAGCTTGGTGAATATGGAGAGGTAAGTCGATCCATAACGAAGGTGCAATGAAGTTGAAGGCTCGTTGACAACATAATTTCTTTTGTGAAAAATACATTGCGTCAGTCAGGATTGGCCAGCAGAACAAAGAGGACGAACAGGAATATATTTATGCAGAAGATCAGATATATAGTCTGATATAGTCTGTATAGATTATACCCAACATTTGTGTCACTATTGAGAAACACAAAACAAGAGCACTTGTCAGACAATCAACCTCTCTCTACCTACCGATCTTTGACGGGAATATCATCTCATCATCCAGCTGGTCTTGTACCCATGTCATTAGGTAATCGATATATTTAGGCGCTGAGCACTTGATGGGTTTCTTGACTGTTTGGCCATCAGCCCAATGGTACTCATACCTAATGACGAAGAAATGATGTTGGGTAAGAGTGACAAAAATATCAATTGTTAACGTTTCCGCAAATAGCCAAGGGACGAGGAAGGCATCTCAAGTTTGCATCCTAAGGGAATGTCAAAGGGAACCCCTCCTCCAGCCGAAGCTGACATCCCAAGGGACTATGAAGGGGCAAGCTTTTAGGTAGCCAGCCATGCAGCCGTGATTAGCACGGCCAAATGAAAACAAACACGGCCTATTTTTCGGTGTCACGGCTTCCACTTTTTAGCGCAAGCCGTGCTGTAAATCCCAAGATTGTTGGGTGTTTTTTTTGTATACGGACAAAATCGTCAAGCGCCCAGGCAAAAAATGTCGAAAAATACTTACGACGAACACAAACTACCGTTTCAATGCGCTAGTAGTAGATCGATCTTTTTGTATTAATAGTGTGCAGCGACTGGTACCCAGAAGTCAGCTACTTCGTAACGGCATTTCGCGTGCATTTTTCTCTGTGTCGTAGGGCATCCTGACTACATTTTTAGTCGATGAACGGAACCTTGTATCCAAGACTCAATAATTGAGTCGACCCCGCGCTATCATGACAGATATTATTATTGTACATTGTCCAACAGCGTGATATTAGGAGACCGATCAGAGAGTTCAAAAAAAAAAACCGGACGCAAATCTGAAACTCGTTTGTATAGTTTGTGCAATTGCCGATCGTGCAGGAATTTTGGTTTGTGCAATCGGCTTATCTATCGTGCAGGAATAGTTTGCGCAATTTGCCGATAGTGCAGGAATAGTGTGCGCAATATGCCGATAGTGCAGGAATAATTTGCGCAATTTGGCGATCGTGCATGAAGTATTTGCGCAATTTGACAACAGTGCAGGAATGGTTTGCGCAATTTGACGATCGTGCAGGATTGTTTTAGCGCCCAGACAACATTTAACCCTGTGGAGAACCGAGTGCATGGGAGCGCGATGCGCTAACAGCGACGAGTTTGGGGCGGGGAAAATGTAGTGCATCATGGCCCTTTTTGAAACCACGGCTTGTTTTTTTCAATACACACCCTGTTCCACTAATCCTACCTAAAAGCTTGTGAAGGGGAGCCCTGTTTCAATCCTAGGAGTAAGGATCTCTACAAGGAGTCCATCCCAAGCTTACATTCCGAGGGACTGTTAGTGTCAAGGGGGAACCCCTCTTTCCAGAGGTTAGCAGCAAGGCCTTCAACAGGGCTGCGAACCCAAGCTTACATCCAAAAGGACTGTCAAGAGGAAACCTTGTTTCGATTTCAGGAGTAAGTGACCAGGATTCCAACAAGGAGTCCATCCCGAGCTTACATTCCGAGGGACTGTCAGTGTCAAGGGGTTTCCCCTCCTCCAGTTCCAGAGGTCAGCAACCAGGCCTTCAACAGGGCTGGGAACCCAAGCTTACATCCAAAGGGAATGTCAAGATGAAACCTTGTTTCGATTTCAGGAGTAAGTGACCAGGATTCCAACAAGGAGTCCATCCCGAGCTTACATTCCGAGGGACTGTCAGTGTCAAGGGGGAACCCCTCCTCCAGTTCGAGAGTAGTCTTGGTGCAAGACGTTCTTGTTGAGTTAGTAAAACCATAAAACCATAGGGCCTACATGCACTCAATTAACAGCGCCCGCTTTTGTTCGATAGTCATTATGCGCGACAGTTGCGTGATTGCGATAGTTGCATGATAATGAACAACAACGTCTTGTACCAAGACTAGTTCTAGAGGTCAGCAACCAGGCCTTCAACGGGGCTGCGAACCCAAGCTTACATCCAAAGGGAATGTCAAGATGAAACCTTGTTTCGATTTCAGGAGTAAGTGACCAGGATTCCAACAAGGAGTCCATCCCGAGCTTACATTCCGAGGGACTGTCAGTGTCAAGGGGGAACCCCTCCTCCAGTTCGAGAGTAGTCTTGGTGCAAGACGTTCTTGTTGAGTTAGTAAAACCATAAAACCATAGGGCCTACATGCACTCAATTAACAGCGCCCGCTTTTGTTCGATAGTCATTATGCGCGACAGTTGCGTGATTGCGATAGTTGCGTGATAATGAACAACAACGTCTTGCACCAAGACTAGTTCTAGAGGTCAGCAACCAGGCCTTCAACGGGGCTGCGAACCCAAGCTTACATCCAAAGGGACTGTCAAGATGAAACCTTGTTTTGATTTCAGGAGTAAGTGACCAGGATTCCAACAAGGAGTCCATCCGAGCTTACATTCCAAGGGACTGTTAGTCTCAAGGGGGAACCCCTCCTCCAGTTCCAGAGGTCAGCAGCCAGGCCTTCAACGAGCTTACATCCAAATGGAATGTCAAGAGGAAACCTTGTTTTGATTTCAGGAGTAAGTGACCAGGATTCCAACAAGGAGTCCATCCGAGCTTACATTCCGGGGGACTGTTAGTCTCAAGGGGGAACCCCTCCTCCAGTTCCAGAGGTCAGCAGCCAGGCCTTCAACGAGCTTAAGCCGTGTCCGCATTGGCAGCTACAGCTATGGCTATGGCTAGATTTCCGCGTCATCGTGCGATGAAGAGGCACGTCCTTAGCAACACCCTTAGCAACAGCCGTAGCCGTAGCTGTAGTCGCCGATTCGGATGCGGCCTCACATCCAAAGGGACTGTCAAGAGGAAACCTTGTTTCGTTTCAGGAGTAGGTGACCAACAAGGTTTACATCCCGAGCTTACATTCTGTAGTACTGTGAAGGGGAACCCCTCCTCTAGTCCAACGGGTAAGCAACCAGGCCCTCAACAGGGCTGCAAACAAAAGCAGGAGAACTCTCCTGCAGTCTAAGTAGTGCAAGAAGCCAAAATCCCTACAAGGACGCAACCCAAGCATGCATCCCAAGGAAATTGTCAAAAGGAACTCCTCCTCCAATCCAATGCAGCCAGGTCCTCAACGGGACTGTAACCCCACGCTTGCATCTTTCAATCTTTCCCCAGGACTATCAATCGAGAGGTTAACCTCGACCAAGGGGCAAGTTGCTAGAGTCTCTTCAGTGATACCAACTTGAGCTTTCATTCCAAGAGACTGACGAGGGAATTGTTCATTTACAAAATCCCCATTACACATAAGTTGAAACCATACTCACTTTGGACCAGCCGACAT
The DNA here is from genome assembly GCA_021014325.1 of Plazaster borealis. Classification (NCBI taxonomy): domain Eukaryota; kingdom Metazoa; phylum Echinodermata; class Asteroidea; order Forcipulatida; family Labidiasteridae; genus Plazaster; species Plazaster borealis. The sequence goes on along the minus strand of CM037468.1, from coordinate 12,912,415 downwards.
AACGGGACATGATTCTGCTGTACAGAACTCTGTGATCGTACCGTACAGCATGTTGATTTGATTGAAGAAGTCCACCGCTACAAGATGTCAAAAAAAAGAGAAAACATTAGAACCGGTGTGATGCTGCTCCCAGGGGAAAGTGATTATCATAATAATAATAACACTAAGTTCTTATATAGCGCTTTATCACACCCGATGGGCGTGTCAAAGCGCTCAGTATTTTTCCTGCCAGGTATGTAGAGCTACGTTTTTGAAGTATGAGACCTATTCTTTTATAGCACCATGTAATGGTTTACAAGGTGCTGTGGTGCAATATGCTGCCAACCAAACCAGGAACACCGGGGCGAACCCATTCTCTGTACGATTTCACAAGTGCACTGGTTTTTTTTACGTGCATTACCCAACAAACGGGACCTACAGCTTTACGCCCCATCCGAAGGACGCAGCAGTAATGGTTAAGTGTCTTGCTGAAGGACACAAGTGTCACGACCGGGAATCGAACCCACACTCTGCTGATCAGAAACACCACAGCTTGAGTCCGGTGTTCTTATCCGCTGGCCACGACACCCCACCATTGTAAGATCTAAGCTATTCATGCCATGATACCCCAACTACAACTTTTATATGTAATGGTCTTGCAATAGTAGTGGTCAGGCATGGTATTTGGTCCTTGTAAAAAAGTTGGAACATTTTATCGAGTACAAGGGCTGACCTACAGGTACACATGGTGTAGGCTCTACAATTATTCTGGGTTTTTTCCCAAAGGCAAAAAAACCCTGAAAATCAGACTATAGTAGGAAGAATGGTAGAGGTATACTGATACTGTTTTTTCCTGCGTACAAGGCACAGTACCCCAAAATCAAGGAAAAAGATTCAAGTATATTCGGTTTGCGATAACACCATGTGTATATCTACTTTGCTGTGTAGATTTTGTTCTTTGAGACCTTGTCTTGCTATTTATCATACTGCCGCAGAGTAGATTTTTGTAATCTGGGAGACTATAAGTTCTGAAAAGAACTGTCCTGCTTATAATTTACTACCTGGGTGGAAAGTAGGGAAATCGTGACTACTACTTTCGCTTAGTGGATCAAGGGGACTTCTCGTAATTAACTTCACTGCCGCGGAGTGAGTTCTTTATTTGACTAGCTTGCTCTAGTCATCGTCAAGTAACAACATATAATGCGCACCTCGAATCGTTACAATATTATACGCAACATGACTTCTCACACAGAGGCCCGCCAGGTTGGTACTGTTGGTACTTCACCACATACAGGGGTCATTGTGTTGGTACATGATGACACTTATCATAATGTAAAGGGATCATAATTTTGTCATAACTTTTAAGATTGTTTCTAAAAACATTGCTTCATGGCTTCTTCTTTTTTACACAACATACTGTACACACATCTGAGTGCACTCAGCTCTGTGTTGCAGTCACTCTGTGGACATTCCTTTGTTCTTTACACTCAAGGAAAATCCTATTCTTCAACACTGTAAAAAAAAGACTGTGTGGATGTGAATAAGTCCACATAGTGTTTCAATTCCATACATTATGTGGACCTCTTTTATTCTCAGGTCCACTCTTTGTATGTAGCGTTAAAACAAAAACACTTGTGGTCCAGTGGAAGTTTTGGTCCGGTGAAAGTCAAGTTCTGCAATGCCATTCTGAGTGAACAATGTTGATTCATCAGCACAAAATGCCACTATCTGCAGGATACAATGTACTTACTATTGACAGCGACCCATTCATTCTGGTCTTCACCATCTGGTAGGACTACTGCCAGTCTAAGGTTACCACTGCCTAGCGTGGCTTCTGCATGTTTCATCAACTCATACTGATGTGTTCCTTCTGGAATGTTCTTTTTGGGTTTGAAAGTCTTCGTCGACCGACTCCCACTGTAGCAGATGGTAAAAAAACAAAAGACAGACGTGTATGATAAGTCAACAATTGGAAAAGGTTTTGTTTGCAGTAGGGTAGTAAAAGGGGGTAGTTACAGTAGTATGTTTATGAAGCAGTTGTACATGGTAAGAATCTGTCAATGTTACAGCTCCGTGCCTTTGTTATTCAAGCAGTACCATCACATGAGACAATTTATGACAACCAGTTCCAGCCAATCTCAAAGAATAAAGAACAGACGAAAAGTCGCATCTCTTCAAAGGTGATCCCTCTGCTGCTGCTTCCCAGGTTGTATCATAAACTTGGGTGTGATCTCTGGCTATAGGCCTATGGCAGTTACAGGTAAAATGGCTTCTGACTGGCACCTCGATTAAAGATATTGACAAAATAGGGAGACCGCCAACGTCAGGGCTAGATAGCTCAGTTAATAGAGTGCCGGCACGATAATTCGGAGGTCACAAGTTCAAGTCCCGCTCTAGTCAATTTGTCTATGTTCAATTATTTAAAATTTACCCAGTCGGGTTTCCTTGTGGTTTATTACTTGATAGAATAAAGAACATTCACATTTTCAATTGGACAAAATTTTCTATAGGAAAGTAAGATGTTAGCACTGTCAGAAAAACAAATTCTCTTGAGAAACTGGGGTGTTCATTGTGGATGCAGCAGAGTTGGTTACCTCCTACACGTAGCTGCATGAAAAGATCGCCTTGTGACAAAGCCCTTAAATGTGTATTTAGGGCCTTGTCACATGAGGCAATTTTTACAGGCAACTTGGAGGCAACCAACTGCAGTGAACATTCAAATGGGAATGCCTTTTCTTCATGGAGATTGCCTGGAACTGGTTGCCTGTAAATTGCCTTGTGTGCCCATGTCACACCAACACGAGGCAATTTTTACAGGCAACTTGGAGGCAACCAACTGCAGTGCATGCTACAGGACCATTTTGGTAGCACAGGAGTGATTCTTCGAACAATGTCTTACATTATTACCCAAGAAAAATATGTGAACATTCAAATGTGAATGCCTTTTCTTCATGGATATTGCCTGGAACTGGTTGCCTGTAAATTGCCTCGCATGACATGGGCCTAACACTTGAAGGCCCCATGGCAACTTTCACTACAACAAAAAAATGACATTTTGGGGACACATCTCCAGATGGCATCAAGTCCAAGACAGAGACAATGATCTTAGTTGCCTCCTTATTATGTCAGGCCTGTACCAGAGATGCCAACATTTGCATCTTGCAATCAGGAAGATTGTGTACAACAATCAGGGAGAAGTTTAGAATTACATTCGACACAATGGGGAAAAAGTTTCCATAATCAGGGAGATGTTCAAATTTGTTCACCAGATCATGGAAAGATTGGTTTATTTTCAGGGAATTTTCTGCAGAATCAGTGAGAGTTGGCAGCTCTGCTGTACAGAGGTCTCATACTAATCTACGTACACATATGTACAAAACCCCCATAGACAGAGACACCCCTTGGTTAACATGAGACAAATTAAGAGGTGCCGCAAGCCCTTAAAGGTGGTTTGGTTTTGAGATTTTTGTGCCACAAAGTTGATGCACCTGATGATCATTTAGTGAAATCCAAATGAGATAGTCACCTTTGATGTGACATGTGATGTACATATAAATGATACATGGAATAATATGCCTGTGGATTTTTTTCACAGAACTTGGGGAAAGTACTGAGCAGTGAGTACACAGTGCTTAAAGGCCCTGTACACGTTTGGTAATTGTCAAAGACCAGTGTTCTCACTTGGTGTATCCCAACATATGCATAAAATAACAAGCCTATGAAAATTTGGGCTCAATTGGTCATCGAAGTTGCAAGAAAATGATGAAAGAAAAAACACCCTTGTTGCACAAATTTGTGTGCTTTCAGATATAGGAATAAAAACTTCTTGCAAGAAGTTTTTATTATTTTAGTGAGAAATTACCTCTTTCTCAAAAACTACTTTACTTCAGAGGGAGTCGTTTCCTACAATGTTTTATACTATCAACAGCTCTCCGTTGCTTGTTACCAAGTCAGTTTTTATGCTAATATTTGTTTTTAGTCATTACCAAACGTGTACGATACCTTAACAAACGTCGGTGCTAAAACACAAAAATAAAATTCTTTATCACTAATGCAAATTTAACATCTATTAAAACTGTTGTGGTACCCGCTGCTCAAACATAGGATTAGAACTGTCTCTAGCTACCGAGCAAGCTTGGTATACATGTAGTCTAATGGTATGACATCTGCTTTAGACTGGCATCGGTCGTGGGTTCGAATCCCACCCGAGGTAAATGCCTGTGGATTCTTCTCACAGGACTTGAGAAAGTACTGTGTATACAATGTATAACACACATCATTGTCCAAGATAAATAACACATGCTACATGTTTATACATGCAAAAAGTACTTTTACCCTCTAATAAATGCACTTATCTACATGCACATGTACATGTATTACACAGAAGGCAAGTCAAGCACAAGTACATGTAAATATGACAAATTATCTATCAGTTATCAAAAAGTATATCTGCTTTGTGTGTGTACAAACAAAAATTGACGAAAACTGAGGGGTTAAGGTCAGTTAACTAGGTAGTGTGTGTAAAGAGGGTGTGGGGGGGGGGCTAACAAATATGTTTTCACCAAATTACTTTAATGTCTTTAATAACTACATGACAAGGCACAGATTTATCTTGAAAGCCTGCGGCCAATATTGGTAATTGTCATAAGACCAGTAATCTGCACTTTGTGTGACCCAACATTTATAATGAAAAAACCTGTGAAAATTTAAGCTTAGTCGGTCATCAGAGTTCACAAGAAAATAGTGAAAAGACCCCCCCATCACTGTTTTCGAACATCAGAGTTTCCGAGACTTGCGAGATCAAAATTATTTGATTTACTCATTTCTAAATAACTAATTAAGCATTTCAATTCAAGTTAAGATATTTTAAAGGGAGGTTTTCCACCATGACCATAGTGTTACTGTTAGCCAGAGGGGTGTCTGGGTGTCTTTTGGACACCCTGTTTTATATTTGGACACCCTGTTTTATCTGTCCTTTACATGTCAATTTATTGTAAGTGAAGAATTTGGACACCCAGTTTTTATATTTCCAGCAAATTTGGACACCCTTTTACCAAATCCTGGCTAAAACCTTGACCATGACCATCTTCATACTATGTGTGTAAATCTGTGCACATTTATATTTTTAAATCGTACCAATGTTGTGCACACCCGTTAAAGGTGAAAGAAGTTCATGTAATCAAATCTCTTTTGTAAGCTTAACAAACAAAAAGTTGACCTGTATTGATTTCTTTCAGGTATTTTAACATTGGTTTGTGATCTTGACCCACTAAGGGAGGTCCAATTTGTGGTAGTTCAACCTGTCATCATGAAGAAAGGCACTATATAGGTAAAGTACATGTCATTATACTTATAATTGGCATTATAGGTCTTAATTATTTTCACAAGTAGGAACTCACTAGAGAGTTGAGTTATAGGAGAGTTTCCTTTTATTCAGGATGTGGTCTGAATATTAAAAACAGAAAATCCTGAATAAGATACGAGATAAAAACTTTAATTATCCCCACAGGGGAAATTAAAACTGGCCTTCATTCAAACAGTACAGACAAAAACACCAACATTTAGAACAATAAGCAGGGTTTGCCTGGTTTAACTTGTTTAATGACTGGCCAGCAGGACCAGTTAGTTTGCCATGTTAAGGGTCCTTAGGCTTTTTCACAAGTCAATCGTTCGAATGAAATAGGGATGCTTGTCAACACTGAACTAGCCAGCCGGACCACTTGGAGAGAATTCCGACTGGTCCTCCGATGTTTTCACTGGCATTTGGCCAGCGGGCAACTGTTAACGCTGATAAGCAAACTGACAGATAGATAAAACCGATAAAATAAAGAATGAATATCAAGAAGAATAGCGAGGGCCACAGGCCTTGATGTCCTCATCCAGACCTGATATTTGTTCTTGTAAGCAGGGCCAGAAAGTGGGGGGAAAATCCAGAAGACTGCAAGGCTTGTAGCTCAAACTTTTCACTAGACCAGAATTTATTTTGCAAGACCAGAATCAAAATGAGTTGAACAAGCACTAACAGAAGATCTATCTCATTTGCCTTTAAATGTGTAAGTATACTTCGATACTCAAAGAATTGGAAGTTATGTATGAGACTCATAGTCAAACCTTTTTTCACAAAAATACACAATGAGGTAGCCTATTATTATTCAATTCAAAAACACCAGACAAACGGACTTGTCCATTCATGAGTTTACTGGCCCGATGCTGAAATCACTGGCCTGGGGCTTGCGGTCCAGTGCTAATTTCGAGCCCTGGTAAGGGCAAGGCAGTTTTTCCTCTATGAGAGAAATGTGAATTCGTTATAAAACATTTCAAGGGACACCAAGGCAACGACCAGGGGAACAGTAGTCTTGGTTCCAAGACCATGGTGTTTGCGTGTACACAACCAACGTTCAGATCTACATGTACACCGCACACTGTACATTTGTAACAAATAAACATAGAGGGCGCTGTGACTAGTGTTTTTTTCCCCACCGACATCCGGATCTCACCAAGGGATCTGGGGAACAAAATTTCACAGCGCCCTCTGTGTTTATTTATTACAAATGTACAGTGTGCGGTGTACATAAATCTGAGCGTTGGTTGTGTGTACGCGCAAACACCATGGTCTTGGAAACCAAGACTAGGGGCATAGAAGAATTTGCCTCCATCGCCTCTTTGAAGTATCAGCAATGCACATCACTTTAAAATATCATGACCACGAAGATCGGACACACTGAGCTACGTGTACTTCATATCTAGGCTAGAGGCAAAGAACCATTGAACAAGAATCCTAAGACGAGGTGAAATTCTATCCAGGGATTCAGGGAAATCACAGACCTGATTATTACGATGGATATATCTGTCTGCTCTTAGAGGAAGTTTGTCTCTTATTAAAACAAGGATGAGTTTTGACAAAAGTGAAAATTCATGAAAAATTGCCACGTTAGGCCACATAAAAAAAAAATTGTTGGTCATCCTATTTGGGGGGAAGTGGGTGTGGGAGGGCGGGTTTGGGTTTTTTTTTTTGACATGGCAAAATATGAAATAAAGAATAAAGAAATCATCACAATCGCTATAAAACAGAGGGTTTGTGTGATTTTAATGTTTTTAATTGTTTTGTTAAACCCATTTAACTCCCAGATGACATCTTCTGTAAGAATTTTCAAAAAGCTAAAAATGCAGTGTAGTCTAAGTAAATATTTGAAGAATTGTTCTTGTTTTTGCCAACATGAATAACCTTTCTTTAAACATCTTTTCCAACCTATAGATTTTGAAAAAATATCAGCTGAAAAATCTGGGAGCCAAATTTTACTGAAAAAAGATCATTGAGAAGACAAATTTTTATGATTTAAACAAATATAAAAGAAAAACTAAAAATGGGTCAGGGGGTCCGGTTTGTAGGGTTGGTCGGGCGGGGCGATCAAAATTTTTTTTTTTTTATGTGGCCTTATTTAAACAATTTTTTTATAGAGTTTTCGGAGTGAGTGAGGTGTTCGAGGTTCCAAGTCTATCTCGTGTTTATTGTTCAACATTTTTAAATGATAAAGATCTATGGGTATGTGTGAGTTCTATAAAACAAATGTTAAATGCATTTCGCTCATGTATTGTCGCAGAATATACTCACTTGGTGAAATCTGGCTTTTCCATTTCAATCGGCTTCACCTTGTGAAATGGAATAGTCCAGAAAAAGCACACCTGTTGCAAAGAATTGTGTGTTTTCAGATGCCTGAGAAAGGCTTCAGTCTCAGATTCAAATTTATTGGTGAAAAATTGCCTCTTTCTCTAAAACTACATTACCTCAAAGGGGGTCGTTTCTAACAATGTTTTATAATATCAACAGCTCTCCAGTGCTCTTTACCAAGTACGTTTTCATGGTCATTGGTTTTTGGAGTAAATACCAAAGGTATACCCTCCCTTTAAAGGTAATATACAGAATTGGTAATGATACAAAACATCATCGTTTAATTTTAGTCTGAAAGCTTACTGATAATGAAGTTCATACTACAGTTTAAACAAATTTTTCCGTAAAAACATTCTCCCTGAAATGAAGACATTATATATTTGAGAAAACTGTATCTGAATTCCTGAAAAAAAAAGAAAAAAAAATGCAGCAGCTGATTTCGGTTGTTACAACCAAAATTAAGGACAATGTGCTTACATGCTGAACATTGTGCAAGGTTTTTCACTTTTTTCTCTGTGACTCACACAACAGATTAAGCCCAAATTTTCACAGTTTTTTAAAATTTTATATAATATGGTTGATCACACAAAACATGAACACTGTCTGCGATGATTTTATCAGCTCTACCAATCCTGTATGATACCTTTAATGTAAACTTAGGCTTTTCACTTCCAAGACTCCCCCTAAAAGTTCCGCACGTATAAAAAAAACAAAGGGAAATATTTTAGGCCTTGTAAAAATAGTATTTCTGGTCCAGTGAAAGTTCTGAACCACTGTTGTCTTAAATGGAGAATTTCTTGTAATTTGAGACCAGTCTACGCACACAGTTTATATAAATAGCATGGTTCTTTTAGGAACAGTTTTGTTTCTGTGCCGTCTCCTGCTGAGTTTAAAATGTCATGACGTCTCAATCTTTTACACTCATCCGTTTTATTGTCAAGCATCTATACAGGACCCATCAAGAAACCTCAACATCTTTGAGCCTCAAAACAACAAACTGTACAAATGTACACCTTTGAAGATTTACTTGTATGGATTTTGGGGGGTTATTTAATTCCAAAACTACACTCGAAAGATCAGCAAATACATTTAAAAAATATTTTTACACATCTTGTAAAATATATTTCCTGACCAGTTCAATGTACAAGGTTTGTGGTCTAGTCGTGAATTACTTGCAATTCAAGCAACGTTTCTGTATACCATATGTACTTGTACAAAAACAGCAAGTAAAACTTCACAACGAAATCAAGCAATTACGCAAACAGTCCCCTTAAGAGCGGAGTAGAGCAATGACCATCTCTGAGAGGCTTGTAATCGTGAGAGAATATTGGATGGTAAAGGTTATGAGTGGGCAGGTACAATAGTCTCCCTAATTCATTTTTTTTCTTTCTTCTTCTTCAGTAGAATCGTGTGGACTATGCAATGCATGATTTGATGATTGGGGTGAGTCCACTGAGTGACAGCTATCATGTTTACAGCATGGTGAAATTCAATAATTTGTACGATTCTAATTTTGTCCCAACGAGGGCCGAGAGGGTAAAGGGGGTGTGACATCCCCCCCCCCAAACAAAAATAATAATAATCATAATAATTTCAAGTGGCATTTTGAGCCTCAGGCCGTATCCGAATTTGTGACAGTGACGACTGTAGCTGAGGGTGTTGCCAAGGACATCCTAGATACATGTACTTCAACGCATGTTGGCGCCAATTAGGACAAGGCCTTAGTCAGCATTTTTCACTTTGAAATGGTGTGGACAACACTATTGCTGGTAGCCAGCAGATGGTAAACTGGCTTCCAAACATAACCCCACCCACCCCTCCCGAAAGGGGTGTGAACACCCCCAATCACTAAAATATGTTCAGGTATGGATTTTTTTCCTTGGAGCAGGGGGGAGGGGGGGGTGAAGTCCACTGAATCTCCTTGGTACTGCATTCCACAAATAAAGACCCACTGTGTCTCCCTGGGATGCAGCTTCCCAAACCTCATGGGTGTCACCCAGGAGATAATACCCAGGAGGTAACAGACAGGACGAGGTAACACCCAGAACGAGGTAACATCCAGGAGGGGTGGAATTCTTTAAAGGTCCTATAAAGTGGTACTTTTTCAAATTACATTTTGTTTTATCGTCCCCTCTGAAAGACAAAGGGAACAGACATAATTTTTAAATAATTTCCTTTCGACCTTTCCATAAGCATGCAGGGTGTGACTGCATGAAACTTAAATATCCTGACTGTCAGGTAGCGATCAATGCAATGATTTAAAGCACTGAAATTAAAGAGTGTCACAGGAGTAGGTTTCATACACTCTCTATCAGCGAATTAAATTGAAACACTAGACGTTTCAGACAGTCTCAGAGACACAATTCTGCCGTGTTTTCGTCCTCGATGTCATCTTTGAAAGCATGGAGGGATCTATGAACAAATCCTGAATTGTAGAATTCCTGACGAATTATAGGCCTAATACGGAGACTGTATTCACTCTTTCATTTGATTAATTTCACAGGCAAGGAAACAGAAGTAAAATGAAGAAAAAAAAACAATCATAAAGAAACAAACTGACCGACAGTTAATCAAAAAGGTAGCACCCCCTGAAGGTTTTTTAAGTTAACTTAATTACTATCAAGTTGATCTCCTGATGCTACAATTTAAGAAGAAGAAAAAAAAAACATTGAGGGCATAAAATATAGTTAACAAGGCTTTGAGAAAAATACACAAGATTGTACAGGCAACTATAAAAAGCACAACATTCACATTACAAAATGGAAGTGCTATTAAACAATTTTTAAAACACTGACAGCACTGTGAGTTCTTAGGACTAAAAAAAGGAAGGTATAGAGCATTGATAAAGTAGAATAGAAAAAAGGTTTGCAAGGGAGCGGTGCCTAATTTCATAGAGCTGCTTTTAAAGAGAAACAAAGTAGCTAAGCACAAAAAAATATGCTTTCCAGAATAAGGTTACCAGCCAAACTACCATGTTACCTGTACAATCTGTGTCTGGTATCCTGCTTATTTTTGCTAAGCAGAAAATGATTAAGCAATATTTTCTGCAAAAGCAGCTCTAAGAAATTGTGCCCAGGTCACGCACACATAAGTCGGTCAGTCATAAGATATCAAATGGTTGGTTTCTTTTGTCAGCGTGTTCACTAGGTATTGCATTGCATCTTGGTGCATGCTTGGCTAGGCAACAAAGGTGATGGGATTTTTTCGCTGTGTAGAATTCGGCCTAATCCTGCTGTTCATAACACACAATAATTTATAGAGGTTTGGTATAATTGCAGAGATTTGTAAGCACTGGTTAGCCTCTTACTTGGTCTTCTCTGTATGTCACCTTACGGCACATCAAATGTGTTGGCATTTTGTTCGTTCTGATCTAGTCCAGCTGTTGTTGTTTGTTCGGCCGCGTTGTAATGCGTGTGATTCTGAAATTTGCCAGATTAGTTTCCCCACACAGTTTTGTCTTCATCTTCATACTTTTTGCTTTTTCACTGTTTATTTGCTACTCCTTCCACCCTCTGCCACTGAATGTTCATTCCTTTATGTGGACAGAATGTTTAGATATTATACATTACTTTGCATTTTGTGCCGTTCCATTCCCGCTTCTTCCACCCAATGTGTGTTCAACTGTTCCAGTCCTACTTCTTCCAACTAGTGAGTGTTTGTGAATTTTGTGCATGGATTTTGATTGCCTCTAAATAAATACATAATTAAAAGTGTTTATACAAGAGCTCTCCTCTCCCAGTATCTGAAATAACTTATTCTCAAATGGTTACTCAGCAAATGTTCTCTTTTGAATTTATTATTATCTCTTTATCATTTTTTCTGTCTTTGTTCAGCCTGCTCAGGACTCTAAATTTACCTTGGCACGATTTTAGCATCAGGCCAGTATCAAACTCAAGACCGGACAAGTTCGGCGGTCTTATGTTTTTAAATCGAATAATACTATACCTCACTGTGTGATGACTTTAATTTTGTTAAAGTTAAAAAATTAAACGATGTACAAAAGTTGACTGAAAAACATCTTTCAATTCTGTTGAGTGTTGAAATATACTTGCCCATAGGACAAATGAGATTAATGTTCTCTTAGTGCTGTTTCAATAAAAACAGTTTAGTACATAGTCTTTTCTCACTTTGATTCTAATCTTGTAAAAAGAAATTTGGTTTGAACAGTAACAATGATGAGCTAGAAGCCCCTATGGTCCTGCGGATTTTCACCCAAATTCGAGCCCTGCAATTCATCCATACGTTCTTTTTCCAGTTTAGGTTCTGTTTGTCAGTCCATCAGCCATCTCACTACAAGCCCCGGCTTCTAGAAGATGCCTCCATACACTATTTTGTTTTATGTCTTGCAAAAAATGCATTTATCGTTATTTCTTAAATCCACTTAGAGGCACTGAACACGTTTGGTAATTGTCAAAGACCAGTGTTCTCACTTGGTGTATCACAACATATGCATAAAATAACAAGCCTGTGAAAATTTGGGCCCAATTGGTCATCGAAGTTGCAAGAAAATGATGAAAGAAAAAACACCCTTGTTGTACAAATTTCTGTGCCTTCAGATAGGAATAAAAACTTCTTGCAAGAAGTTTTTATTATTTTAGTGAGAAATTACCTCTTTCTCAAAAACTACGTTACTTCAGAGGAAGTCGTTTCCTACAATGTTTTATACTATCAACAGCTCTCCGTTGCTTGTAACCAAGTAAGTTTTTATGCTAATAATTATTTGTTTTGAGTCATTACCAAACGTGTACATACCTTTAAAGGGAAAGTATACCTTTGGTTTTTGGAACCGTTCGATTGTTTTAATCCTTTATATAAATAATGTAGATGTACAATAAAACTAACTTGTGAAAATTTCATTTTAAAAAGTGGTCGCGTTTTTGAGATATTGGCGAAAATCCGGAGCGATTATGTCCACGCAGGAAGAATAATCCGTAATTTACATAATCTGAGAAACGAGTCTGACAGTAACGTTTCTCAGATTTGGGGGATAAAAACTGATATCTTTTTCCATAACCAGTTTCGAAGTGGAATGATTCTCAAAATGCTTTATACTATCGAAAGCTGCTGTAACCAAGTAGGTTTTAATTGCCATTCTCATTTTAAGAGTAATTACCAAACGTATACCTTCCCTTTTAATTAAAATGTATTGTTTAGAAAATTTGCATGAAGTATGGAAATAAATGCGAGTTTGAATTATGAATGATGCATAAAGCATGCATAACAAAAAATCCTGATAAGATCTATGCACTATGCAGTACATTCATGTGTGTTACAAACGCATCTGCAACACACACTGACACACACACATGTACTTTCTTTCTATACATGTACATAAAGATCAAATTGTCTGAAGCTCGTATCAAAACAATGCCCAGCTTTAAGCTCCGGCTCAAACATGGAATGGAATGTCATAATTATGCACGCTGATGATGACTCTATAACTAATAACACACCAAGGTTGGGCGATGATGCTAAAAAGATTAATCATTCACCATGTGACGTGGGATATAACAACCACACCCACACTCAATTTATATATTGATAGTTAGCTCAAAACAAGCATCCTGTAGTCACTATCCAGCTTGTTAAGCCCTTTTCACACGACAGCAATTTAGCAAGGGTCCATTGCTTAATTTTAGCATGGTTGCAATTTTTTACAAAATACATCTCGTGTGAAAGGACAGCAATGTTAAAACTGTCCATAAAAAAGAGCAAATTTGAGAAGATTTCACGAGGGACCTTGGACAGTCCTTTCACACGAAGTGCAATTTGTAAAAATTCACAACCATGCTCAAATTAAGCAAGGGACCCCTGCTAAATTGCTGTCATGTGAAAAGGGCTTATGTGTCTCATACATAATTCAACTCTGGCTCTTCAGTTTACCAGAAGCCCATAGGAAATGCATCATGAGCTAGTATTTGTGTAAAAATAATTTGGGGTTAAACAAAATACAAATTGACTAAAGCAGGACATGAACCTGTGACCTCCGGATTAACTATAGGAAATGCATTGGCCTAGTTTTTCTCCGAGGAGTTGTGTAAAAATAATTTTGGGTTAAACAAAGAAAAATTGACTAGAGCGGGACTTGAACCTGTGACCTCTGGATTAACATGCTGGCGCTCTACCAACTGAGCACGTTAATCCAGAGGTAGAAGGTTCAAATCCTGCTCTAGTCAATTTTCTTCGTCAACCCCCAAATCAATGTAAAATTGGTACAACTAAAAATCCTCCAACACAATAACCACTTGATGGAAGATCTTCTTTTTGTTTAAATGATGGCTAAGTACACGCATGAAATACATGTAAGTTATGCCTGCTACACACGTACATCCTCACATTCAAATTCCAACATGTATATATACAGATTGTTGTATATATGTATTATAATGCCTGTATCTTAAAACCTATAACATGGCATGCAAATTGGCATACAATGATACATTACATGTAGGGTTTGTGGGGCCCACTGGTTTCATTGTGCCCCTTTGAAAACGGTACTATTATGTTGAAATATAAATATTAACCACCAACCTCACCAACCCATTGCATAAAAATAAATACAAATAAATAAAAAGACCTGGTTGAATTGACACCCTCCCTCTATCCCACACAAGGCGGCGCACCCCCCCCCAGTTCCCTTTCCCTAGCTACGCCACTGAACGTGCATACTGTACTACATATTGTATGCAGTTTCTTCATTAATTGTTTGTCTTATTATTAGTCTGTATTGACAGTAAACATTACTTGTTGATTGAAACAAAGAAGATTGGAAAAATGTTGTAGCATTCTTTGTATAAGAAAAGTAAACATTACATTTGCGCTATGGTAACATACGTATAGAGTTACTAATCCAACCAAGTCTCACAGCTTTACCCATCAATGACGAAAAGAAAGTAAAGTCTGTCCCAAGCCAATATGGCTCTTCAGGCCGGCGTCTATATCCCGTTTCATTGGAATTAACTGACTGAGAATATTTCTATTCCCCCTGGACAGGATGCCAGTCCAATACTCCCCAGCTCTCACTGGCTGGGCGGAGAGTTAAGCAATTATGATAAAGTGCCTTGCTCAACGACACAAGTGTCATGACTGACCAGGCGAGGGTTCGAGCCCACACTCTGCTACAGAACTTGAGTCCACCGCTCTAGCCCGCCCGGCCCCGACACTCCATATCATTGACGAAGCTACTCCAAAAAAAATCTACTTCAAATCCAGAGTTGATTGCCATGTCTTGTAAGACCAATTTTATTACCTACACGTACTGTATGTGTCACACACACGTGTGATGATTTGGCTGGTATGCCGATTACCATAAAAAACATTGTGGGAGAATGTGTGACTGTATTTATAATGGCTAATCATACAGCTCCGTGGTTTGATTTGGTTTGGCAATATATCTGATCTCTGAAATTAAACAGGACAACTTACACCAGGGCTGAAGTATAATTAGGTATGTTTTGGTTGGCTTTGTGACTAGTGCCTACTATAAAACCAATTTAATGGGTTTTTATGTAGATATATATTTGTACACTTGTGCTAGCCTACATGTAGTGTGCTTCTTTTAATTAGCAAAAAAAGTAACAATGACAATGCAAATAAACCATTACAAAAAATATGTTTTATATTAATGTAAGTTTGCAAGTGACCTCAGCAAAGCTTGAGATCAAACTACAATTTGGACCAACGTTGTACTACAGAACTTGATTTATTAAGTCACAAGCCCAACAGGCAAACACAAGTGAAGTGTGCTGCAAAATAAGCTACATGTACGATATTATTATTACTTTAATAGTTTTACCCTACACAGATGTGTGATTATAAGCACTGCGGTTGGGATTCGAACCCAGCACCCTGCATTCTAGTCTTAACTAGACCAGCGAGGGTGCCCAGTGGCCAGTTCAACCCTTGCAATTAGCAGTGGGTATCGCAAACAGAAATCAGGAATGAGGAATATTCTTTTGATTTTTCCCATGCACTGCTGTGTGATAATAAGCACTATGGTTGGGATTCGAACCCAGTACCCTGTATTCTAGTCTTAACTAGACCAACAAGGGTGCCCGGTGGCCAGTTCAACCCTTGCAATTAGCAGTGGGTATCGCAAACAGAATTGCATCAGGGATAAAGAATATTATTTTGAGTTTTTCCCCGTGCACTATTGTGTGACAAGCTATGTTTACTCAGTGCTTCAATGGTGCTACTTAATATCACAAATCAGTATAGGATAAAAATATACATAATATTCTTCATCCCTGATGCAATTATTACATACTGTTGAATTATTATTTTTTTTTAAAGGATTTTTATGTTGTATAATTTTCAGGATGTAAATAAAACTAACTTTTGCTCTAAACCCTTTCCTTACGATAGAAGACTAATTTCATTTCATTTCATTTATTCTGGTTGTGAAGCCAAGGACTCTCAAAAAAGCGAACTTAATCACTGTACTAGCCAAGAACCCAACAGAGAGAAGACAAGAAAGGAAGTTTCAGTTTTAGATGTTGGAGGAAAACCCCAGAGTATTCATCCAGGTATGAACTGAAAACCCAACCCACGTAGTGCCCCCGGCGTGATTGGAACCGGGGACCTAGAGGTGGAAGGCGAGGAAAGATACCACTACGCCAACCTGACCACCCCGACTCACACCCACTCTTCCTAGTCAATCAAGATCCCACACAAAAACAGCACTCAAGCCCAAACACTTGGCCTTTGACAATGTATTATAAAGCTGTAGTTTTGTGTACAATGTTTACCGTCCATAACCAAGTTTACAATGGTTAGAAAGAGATGGCCCGAATCTTCCAAATGGTGGCAAAAAAACAACAACATACATGTAGGGTTGGTTGCTATTATCCAATCCACTCAAAATGGAGTGGAAATTTCCGAAATGCCAAACACCTAGGGAGTACCTTCTGTTTGTGTAAAGTGGTTGAATTTACAGATCACAACTTGGGAAAAACGATCGGAAACTTCATTTATTGACCGATCTCGATGATTTTTGGATTAAATGTGAAAGGGACTTCAATAATCACGCCATGTTTTAATACTTATTTTGCTCTAAAATGAAATCTTCAGGGTGATATTAGAGTTTGTAAAATTTGCCTCAGAACACTTGCCTGCTGCTGGGTGAGAATGTGTGCTTCATGCTTGAGGGGTCAAAAAATTTGGTCACCAGTGGTTGCATGTCAAAACAATGAGGTAGCAATTGGGTTAAAGGTATCGTACCTGTTTGGTAATGACTCAAAACAAATATTAACATAAAAACTTACTTGGTAACAAGCAACAGAGAGCTGTTGATAGTATAAAACATTGTAGGAAACAACTCCCTCTGAAGTAACGTAGTTTTTGAGAAAGAGGTAATTTCTCACTAAAATAAAAACTTCTTGCAAGAAGCTTTTATTCCTATCTGAAAGCACACAAATTTGTACAATAAGGGTGTTTTTTCTTTCATCATTTTCTTGCAACTTCGATGACCAATTGAGCCCAAATTTTCACAGGCTTGTTATTTTATGCATATGTTGGGATACACCAAGTGAGAACACTGGTCTTTGACAATTACCAAACGTGTTCAGTGCCTTTAAGTACACAAAGCAAATTTTAATGTTGAAGTGCTGTCATTATTTTTATTTAGCCATCGACTCAAACTAAGTGTGTTGATTATGACTTCACAGGAATTGAATTAAAAACAGGGGAAGTCAGAATTGTTGCTGGTTGGCTTAAACAAACAAACAGCTGACAAGCCCAGTGGGTTGGGCACAATTTCACAGAGCTGCAAAAATTTACTAATCACAACAACTTTGCTGACCAGGATAAGGTTACCAGCCAAAATACCAAGTCACATGTACAATATATGACTGGTATCCTTCTTATTGTTGCATTTTAAGTAGCTCTATGAAATTGGTCAGAAAAAAGCTCTGATCGAAAAATAAAAATAGTTAGTACAACACTTGTGTCAAGTTTAATTTTTGATTTTCTTCGTTATATTGTTGAATTGATTTTACTTTCACATGTTTTATGTAGCTCTAAGAAATTAGTATTTCATGTAGCTCTAAGAAATTAGTCAGAAAAAAGCTCTGATCGGAAAAAAACTAGTTAGTACAACACCTGTGTCAAGTTTAATTCTCAGTTTTCTTTGTTATATTGTTGAATTGATTTTACTTTCATATGTTTTATCATGAAGTATTACATTCCCAACAACATGTATTATTTTCATGGTCATAAACTACATTAAACTAAAATAATTGACAAAACAAAATCGCCCACGTAAAACTCCATGGTTGGGACCACAATGGTCCCGGAAATTATTTTTTTTGACTGTGCGCGAGACTTTCACAATCTATTACATTTTATACAACTAAACCTGATTTTTTTTTTTTTTTTTTAAAGGAAGAAATGACAATTTTCAACTGTGCCCTTTTGATTTTAGTCTTCTGCATTGATAGTACTGTATAGTATATTATCACATAATATACTGAATGGTTGTTTTGCAAAATATGGACACATATTAAATTTCAATGCCGTGTAAATCTACTTGGTCAATGTACATTGTACTTCCTCATCATACGAGTACATCATTAGAGCACACTCTTGCATTGCGTCAAGTGAAAGACTTGTCATTCTTCTCTATTTTTAATCCAATGCCTCCTTGTGACCTTTTGTCCAAAGGTCAATGAACCTTAGGGGAGTGCATGAGTTGAACATTTTCACAGCACTTGTGCAAATGTTGAATTTATACGCAGTGTAAAGGGAATCAAGAAAAAGTAATTGAAGGTGCGTACACTCTATTACAGGGAAACAATAAGGCTAGAAAATGTACGTGTAGTTCATGTTTTAATTTTATGTGCCCTCTGTTTTGCACTTGGACAAAGTAACAACGGTTTTCATTTTAACATTTTATAAATTAAGCCAACTTCCAACTCTGAAACAAGATACCCTTAGAGTTGTTTGCGGCTCAAAATACTGAATTCCAAACTGCTGAAGGCATACATGCACATACATGTACTCCAAATTGGAAACACGTTTTGTGTTTGCAGAGTTAATCATTTGTGTAGCAAGATCTACATGGGTCATCAGATCAGGAAAGGTAACAATTTGACGCGCCAAAGAAATGATAATGGACAAAAAAATGTTTTTATACACTCTAAACTGTGCCCCTCCCACATTCATGATTGGAATTTTATCTTTGAGAGGGCAAGGCCATTTTCATTTTGGAACAGGGAACATCCACTGGCAAATCTTCAAGTCTATGGGGAAACTTTTGAAGGGGCACCAATGCCATGGCCTCCGTTGCCTTTGTGTAATTCCGGGCCTGCAAAATATTATGTTTTCTGTAAGGCCAAGGAAATTTTTCTTTAGGAAAGGGCACTTCTATGAGGGAAATGTAAGGTTGAACTGGAACATTTCAAGGGGCATCAAGGCAGTGACTAGGGGCATGGAGGCAATTGCCTCAGTTTATTACTAACATAAAATTAAAATGTTTTTACACCGCCATTTCAATACATTTTACAAAACTGCTCCAAGGTTTTCAGTGAAGTTTTCAGTGAAGTACAGTTAAATTCTATTCACTAACAGGAACCAAAGAGTTCTTAATAATGTGGTATAAATGCTAATAAAGAGACCACATGCATGTACACACTGTAAATTACATGACTCAAACAACTCAGACAAAAATACTTTTCAAAACAACCTTACTTTATTACACAATTTTTCCCCTTTTGCTTGCCTAAACCAAATAAAACCTAGCCACACATTTGCATATTGGTGCTTTGGGGGAGTCCCTTATGATGTACATACTTTCTGTTTGATCCATTAATTAAAGGTTATATTAAATATGGTTTGTTTACAATACATCAGAAGAGTGATGGGACCAAACAGTCTAGTGCATCGGACTCAAGCTGTGGTGTTGTCAGAGTGGGGGTTCGATTCCTGATCAAGGCAATTGTGTCCATGAGCAAGAAACTTGACCATTAATTGCATCGTCCTTCAGATGGGACATAACGCTGTAGGTCCCTTGTGTTGTGTATTTTACCCAGAAAAGAACCCAGTATACACTTATCGTTAAGAGAGGGGGTTGGCCCCGGTGTTTTGGGGCATGGTTGGCCTGCAGATTGCGCTGCGTCACCTTTTAAACCCTCACAAGCTACCGTCATAAAAATGGGTCAAACAGAGTAATGTATCTCTGTATACCTGTCATCCAAATAATAAGTGCTTGAAACGCCAAAAGAAATTGCGCTAATGGGTAATGAGTAGGCCTGGGCGACTAGTGAAATTCACTACCCGACAAGTCGCGCTTCAATTAGTCACGACTTTGACACAAATCGCGACTATTTTCAAAACCAAAGATTGAGGATCGCCGTAGGCGCAAGATGGTAAAAATCAGGCTGAAACATGAAGTACGCATTGCAATGGACACCATTGCAGCAAGCAACTCTTTTGATGCAACAATATATCAGAGCACTGACAATGAAAAATAGGCCTGGGCGACTAGTGAAATTCACTGCCCGACTAGTCAAAATCCAATCAACAGAGACTTCGACACTAGTCGCTATTTTTTCAGTAATCGCGACAGCGCGGTTAACCGGGAAGTTGAAAAGCGGCAGTCGCGACTAGACATAGCAATCAATAGTCGCAACTTCGACACTAGTCGCCCAGGTCTAATAATGAGTTAGTATTTGTTATAAGATGCAGACCATTACAGTATTCCAAAATATTTGGGGGGTTTTATAATAAAAAGTATATGTTACTGAAACAATTGAGTGTTTGTAAACTGATGCACACTCCCTGAGAAGTGAGATTGCAGAGTTTATCCAAGATGGGTTTTTAGAGCAAGACAAATTTTAGTTCTTTATTTATTCATTTACTCATTTATTCATTATTTACATAATTGATATTATAATGATATTTTAAATTAATAAATTGATTCATTTACAGTGTTATTTGCCCATTTGTCTTTAGGAATCATCAGTTCCTTTCATATTTTGAGTTTGACATGCCTTGAGAATTTTAATTTCACATCATAATGTTCATCGGTTTTTCTTTTTTTCCTTTTCCCCCTTTTTCCACTCTTAAAAACTGGTTTTACTCTCACATATTTCTTGCTTTAAATGTTTTATTGAAATGTTTAACCATCGATGTACAATTTTTTTATTTTTAGTTTTGTTTCTTGTCTGTTATTTGTTACATAAATTATTATAAAGATATTTTATCTACCCTATTTGTTTTACAACCAGATGTGGGAAAGCAGGTCTATGGGTGCTTTGTTTTTGTTTCTCCAAGCCCATCTAAAAGTGTTGTTGTATTGTTTTGTTTTGCTGTGATGGCTGAATAAATAATAACAATTGTATCAAAATTTCCCACATTTCCTTCCTGATGATTTCAAGGTAAACACTCAAGGAAATGTTGCAATTAATTCTTCCCTATTATCAGGGTTCTCCCCAGGTTTTTTCAAAACTGTTGGGCATTCTGGGACAAAATTTTGGGATGTTTGGCCGAACCGCTGAATTGAAACAAGGTCTTCAGAATGTTTTCTACTTGGTGTTTTTCTTGTTTTTCAAAGCCCTACTGTGCAATTTGGAGCATTCTATATGTTTTTTTGTGTACCGTGTACATAAAAATAAAAGGGGGGTTGGGGTTGGGTTTTTTGCGCATCGGCCGAAATGTTTCGCATTGGTACGCAATTCGCGCGTATGGGCCTGATATGCTAGATTGTGCATGGGGAGAACCCTGCTATTATGACACATTCTAGGAGAAAAATGGGCTTTTAAGTTTCAAATTTGATGAGAAAAAGAGAGGTTGGACAAGTCTCCGATTACAAACTTGTGCTATTGACTCAGGTGTAGACCCACAGATTAATTTGTTTTTCTTTGCAGGTTGGGGTGGCTTTGGATTAATTTTGCTAGGGGGGGTCAAACCCACTCTACTCCCACTGGATTCCCTACAGAGAGCATGTACATGTAGGATACAGTTACAGTTTGTATAAAACTTAACCCCATTGTCATTTAAAACAGTGTTGATTTAAGATCAGCTGATACCAAGAAAAACATGAGATAACATAGAGAGGGGAGATTCCATAACAAAGCAATGTTTGTCTGTGTTTTGTTGTGTGCATGTATGCCTACATGAATGGGGGGACATTACACGTTTTGATAAAAACAGCCATGCAAGGTTGAGTGATTTTGACTGGTTTTCCACATAATTACTGTTTTAAAATTAGAAAATAGAATTAGCTGTTGCAAACTGCTTACCAACCAATAGGACCTATGGTATAAATTTATGCAAAAAATAGTTAATGGCCTGATGTTTCGACCCTAGCAGAGTCTTTCTGGACAACACACATGAACAGGTATAAAAGTGTAACATTTATAAGCAGTCAAGTGGAAATACATGATATGGAAAGGTTTGCGGTGACACCATGTACATGTAATAATCTCTCTATGTGAGTTGGGGGTGGTTCTGAAAAGAACCGTTGGAAATACATGAATGGAGAGAGATAGAGGCAGAGAGCACACAGAAAAAGCAAGGGGTAAACAATGAATAGGGAGACAAAAAGGGCGGGTGGAAAATAGGGGCTGATTTGACCAGAAGAGGTTGGAAACACAAAGGACAAGATAAAAGGTGGGAAGAGGGAGCAAAAGGAATTAATTAGTGAATGAGGCAGGCTAAAAATTAGTAACATTCAAACAGAGCAAACGAGTACGGAATCTGGTAGTGCAATCAGTTACATCACAGTGTACTTTGTAAGTATAAGCATGGAGGTACTCCATGGTATAATAAGCAATGAATTGTTGTTGGAAATTATATTTGAAGTCAGTTGAAAATCACTTAACCTAAAAACACAGTTCGGGTGAGATATCGATTGGCAACTTTCATGTCTATGAGTGAATGAAACTTTACATTATAGCATAAAAACTTTAAGTCCTTAATATGAATTTTATTTTATGTATCTGGCCTGGCATCTCAAGGGGCAGTTAGTAAGCAAAATATTCATGGGGCAGCAGGGCCACTTTTCAAGTGAACAGAATAATCAAGGGGCAGTGCCACTTTTCAAGTGAACAAACTATTCAAATGGCAAAGGCACTTTTCAAGTGAAACAAATATTCAAAGGGCAGGGCCACTTGACAAGTGAACAAAATATTCAAAGGGCAGCAGGGCCACTTGACAAGTGAACAAAATAATCAAGGGGCAGGGCCACTTTTTCAAGTGAACAAAATAATCAAGGGGTACGGCCACTTTTCAAGTGAACAAAATATTCAAATGGCAAACCCATTTTTCAAGTGAAACAAACAAATATTCAAAGGGCAGGGCCACTTTTAAAATAAAATAAATATTCAAGGGGCAGGGCCACTTTTCAAGTGAACAAAATATTCAAATGGCAAACCCATTTTTCAAGTGAAACAAACAAATATTCAAGGGGCAGCCACTTTTCAAGTGAACAAAATGTTCAAGGGGTAGGGCCACTTTTCAAGTGAACAAACTATTTAAAGGGCAGGGCACTTTTTTAAGTGAACAAAATACTCAAATCAAAAGGGCAGGGCAATTTTTCAAGTGAACAACACATTCAAGGGGCAGGTCCAATTTACAAGTGAACAAAATATTCAAAGGGCAGCAGGGCCACTTTTCAAGTGAACAAAATATTCAAAGGGCAGCAGGGCCACTTTTCAATTCAAGTGAACAAAATATGTTTAAAATGTTATGTGCGTAACCATGGAGTTATCCTCAGGTTTACAGCGTGTAAATCACAGCATGGAGGTAGATTTACTACCTCCATGATCACAGTAAGAATGTGTACCAGTCTACCAGACTCTCAGTTTATTTCCACTCAATCAGTTTAAGGGGCCATTCATAATTGTCGATGTTTTTTAAATTTCGGTTTTTTTTCGAATTAGTGGGTGGGTGGGTCAAGGTAAATAATTGAAAATCGAAATTCACTTTTCATTAAAAAAAAAAACCCCAAAACGGAAAAAAGCTAGACCGTTTGACTTGCCTGCGTACAGCGTTCCTATGCGCGTGATGACCCGAGGTACAATGTGTACACGTACATTATAATTTGTACAGCATGCATGTGCGTGACTCACCACTATGCAAAAAACACCATGTACTTGGCCCATTATGTGAAACACCATTGGGAGGACGGCCCGCGTGTGATTCGGTACAACGGACGAGTTGACTTTTCTATTTTACTTGCAGCGGTCGAGTTGGAAAACGAACGTGTTGGACAACAGACGAGTTGAGCTTGTAAATTGAAAGCACAACTGTCGAGTTAGTACAACGATCGAGTTGGTAAACGGTCGAGTTGGTCGGAATCGAGTTGGCAAGCGGTGGTCGAGCAGGCATGTGAGACCTCCGCGTCCAACATCGATCATCAAGCAGCTCTCACAGAGGGGGAACCTGGCATCGGGAAGCACTTTAAGTTTGCCTGAATAATCATATATCGCGGAACCACAAGGCGTGCATGAAAAAAACGGCACGTTAACAATAAATTGCGGCCCGCAGCTGGCCCGATATGCGGCTTGCGGTCTTCCATGAATACTTGGGCGAGTAGGGAAACACGCAACTCGAATTTCCAGGGTCAGAAAACGTGCGGTGGAGTCTCTCGCCGCAATTTTTTTTTACCAATGTGCGTCGTCGACCGATCGTTAAATCACGAAGATTTCATTGCAAAAGAAGTTCTGTAAAACCGATCCTCAAATTACGAATCCATGAAAGTTGCTATTGATGAAAACAAATGCAAGTACATGTACAATGCAAACAACATGTAGTTGTTTTTTTAATACTGGATAACAAATCAATTTTTTTATAATCGAAATTAGGGGTGGGTGGGTGGGTCAAAAATCTTTGGAAAAAAGATCGAAATTTAAAAAACATCGACAATTATGAATGGCCCCTAATACAACAATATTATTGCAGTGCTAGAATGAAACAATTGAGGATTAAGTGATGGAGGTCTTCTAAATGCTTGTAGAGTAGATAATGCTACAGGGCAAATTTGGTCATCCTGGTCAGTCAGCGGCCATCAGTCAACAGACAGGAATACACCACACCTGTCATAGCTTGAGTTCCAATGGTTGACATTAGGAACATGTTCTGGTCAAGTGCATTGCCAGCTGCAGTATTATCTCTTAAAGGTCTAAACTCTTTTAAGTATCATGCCAGATGTTAGCCAATGTGACAGTGTAAGTGTTGCATCATAGAGCAAGGTCTTCATCTTAAGCCACAAGCCAGGAGTGGCCTTGACTGCACCAAGCACAGACTCTGTAGAGATGTGCGTACACTTTACAATGAACATATACAAACATACAGACAAATGTTTGGTATTATCTTTGTTGAAGTATTCTTATCAGGCCTGAAATTTCATCTTTGAGAGGGCCTAGGCCATTTTTGCAAAGGTCACTTCCAGTTATAGCTTTTTTTAGGCATGGTGGACACTGTAGGAGTGCACTGTTTGGTTTGGGTATGCAGACAAATTTACCAAACCTATAGTATTGTGTCCACCATATCTCCTCAAAATGGTTTATTGGAAATCTTAAAGTCTATGGGAAACTTTTGAAGGGGCACCAAGGCCAAGACAAGGGGCAACAGAGGCCATGGCCTCCGTACATACTGTACATCAGGCATGATATTTGGTCCTTGGAAAAAAGTAGGAAAATTTTATCAAAGATAAGGGCTGACCCAGCTTTCTCCCTTAACAGTGGTCCGCTGGCCAAATGCTAGTTAAAACACTTGAGTGGTCTACATTGAAAGTGGTCCTGCTGGCTAGTTTAGTGTTGAAAAGCATCCCTATTTCATTTAAAATATGGACTAAGTGACTGAATGAAATAGCAAGGTATCTGGTCCTGCTGGCAAAGTCCACTAAAAAGTTAAAGGCAAACCCTGCTGACCTACATGTACACATGGTGTAGGCTCTACTAGACTTTTCAGGGCTTATTAATTATAACAATTTTTCAGACTTTTTCAATGGCCAACAAATCGGAAAACGGACTAAAGTAGCAAGAATATCATGCAAGATACATAGAAATTAACCCATCGAGTAATTGACCAGATATCGGGTGGCATAAGCCCAACTACAACTTTCGTTCTAATTTCGTGTCTTCAAGCAGTTCATCGATTGTTTTGGTTCTGGTTCTTACAGACTTGTGTCAGTAGTGGCCTCTGTGTAAATCCATGGCCCAACGTCATAGAGCTGCTTAAGCACAAAAAGTAGCTAAGCACAACAAAATTATGCTTACCAGAATAAGGTTACCAGCCAAAATGGCATGTCCCATGTACAATCTGTGACTGGTATCCTGCTTACATTTGCTTAGCATAAACTTTTAAGCACTATTCTCTGCTTAAGTGGCTCTATGAAATTGGGCCCACGCCAGTCTTACATAAATTACTAGCCTATTATGGGCTTCGAGCTCAACCTCGTTGCCATGGGTTGCACCTCTTGTTTTGATTGAGCAAAGCATGCTGGAATAAAGTGGCATGGACAGATTGATACACACATGGAAATGAGATTGTTTCAGGCCTAACTTCCTTCCAAATAAAAATCAGCTTTCCGCCATTGCACGTGTGTCAGGAGGTGAGATTGAAGACTTTCAATCATAAATTTTCTTTTCTTCGGAATTTCACTTGTCAGGTTTAATACATTCACCAAAGAGAAGTTGCCGAACACTGCAATATTCTGTCAAAATCTTGCTGGTTGACAATGTACTTTTGGAGAATGTGACAGTTTAGTCACCAACACGCAAACACTTTTGCACCATGGAATGTGTGGCTAAGGTTTCAGCCAGGGCCCAATTTCATAGAGCTGCTAAGCACACAAATTTGCTTAGCATGAAATTTCTTCCTTGATAAAAACAGGATTACCAACCAAATTTCCATGTGTTGCATATTGCTTGTTACTGGTATTCAGCTGTTGTTTGCTTATTCTGAAAATCACATGGAAATTTGGTTGGTAATCCTGTTTTTATCAAGGAAGAAATTTCATGCTAAGCAAATTTTTGTGAAATTGGGCCCAGATTGTCAAACCCTGTTCCACAGTAGAGCGTGTACATTTGTATTATAATGTAACAGGTCTCTCCAAACATGGACGGTAGGCCTATGGGTTGAAAAAATAATTATCCGGGGCTGAATATTTAAACTACACTGGACTTCAGGCATTAGGCCGGTGTTTTTAGCGCCGGGCTAATAAAATCACAACAAGACAGGTCTGGCGTTCTTATCTATTTCAGTTGTAATTTTGACTTTATTAAGTTTGATAAATTCATATTACAGGGAGGAGACAATGGGTACCGCATCTCTGGCTGCAGCATTCACAAGTGGACACCACAGAAATTTCAATCTCCAAAACTTGCCTCGAGATTCAAATTTTTTACTATACAAAATTATGTATTTCTAATCATCAGGGGCATTTCAGACGAAATATTTTTGCAGGATGCTTACTACCAGTAATAACAGGGAGGCTTTTAGATGGATAATACAAAAGAATATTGGGGGTCAGTACCAAAGTATGATCCTATCCTTACCGAAGATGCAGCTCTTGGTCACGTCCCTTAGAACTAAAAGCAACGATGGACAAAACTTTGAAATTTTTTCATTGATCCCATAAGTTGGTCTAGTATTACGTAGTAGTACAGTAGCAGTACCAGTCGCCCGTACGTTAAATAGGATCTGTGCCGGGTGTCCTCTCATCCGGCCGAAGAGTTTGCAGATGCTACGTTGAATTCAACGCTCAATTCAAATCTGGTGCAGTAAAAGATTTGGAGCTACAAGCCATGCTGTCTTGATGATTTGACCCCCGGTTAATCAGACAATCGTCTCACTCCAGCATAACATTACGCCAATTCTGCTTAAATCTTATTGCGGAAAAGATGTTGAATCCTACCGTCACTTTTTCACTTATTATGACTGAAAACATCTTGGTAAACCATGGAGGAAGAAAAGCCCGCTAATAGTAGTGCGCATGTGTTTTGTGTTTATTCGTTTGTTTACAGATTTCTTCCCTCCAATTATGTAGGTCTGCTGAAGCAGGCTGAGCAGCAACAGACATTGTACACAAAGGGTTTGTCGCGCTCGTAAAACTAGGGCACACAGCGCGCGGCCGTAATGTATTTCCAATGGTCCACTTCGAAGTGCGTAAGTGCGAAGTGCGTAAGTGCGATGTGCGTAATCTGGGCGATGTAACTCCTTCTATTTTCTTCCTCCATGGGTAAACTAAAATAAAACACTATTTTTGGTCACAATGAGTGAAAAAGTGATACAGTCACTGACATGCGATAGTCTAATTTAATTCTACTTCATTTCCTAAATTGCTCATGTCACCCCCATGTCAGTGTCACTGTCAGTGTCAAGAATGCTTCTCGGGCAAATAAAGAGAAAAAAGTACTGTAGGCCGAAGAAAGATCATGATTCATGAAAATGAAGATAGCCATTCATTACACATACATTACAGTACACTACAGCTACCTACTCACTAGACAGCTGAGCCCTAGCCCTAGATGAGCTAGGCAAAACATATTGATGCTCTATGCTGACTGTTAATTATGGTTACATTTATAAGATAGAGTGTTCTGTCTTCGACAGCAGCAGCAGCAGCGGCAGCAGCGGCAGCAGCATGCAGCTTTGCACTGTTCATCAGCAAGGACGAGCAGCACTACTATAACTAGTATAACACACTCAGCCAGGCTCATACCTCAGCACACACACACAGACAGACACATGCATACAGCAGTCAATTACGAATGAGTCACTCGCAAAATATCAACTGGTAACTTCCCAATAAATACTTACAAAAGAAAGCTCATTTTCGACGCCACGATTGCTGTTGATGTTGGTCATCTACCCCGTGAAGAAAAATAAAATCTGTCGGAGTTTTCGAGAGAAAACAACAAAATGATTGTCACTCACAACATCGAGACTGCACAAGTATTGCTGATCGTTGTAATGTATTCATTTTCTGTTGCGGTCGATTCAGAAATTCAGGGATTAACTTGAGTTTTATTAAGTAGCAAAATTTGCATACCGAGTTCCAAACTTCCAAGGGGTTTTACCGTAAATATATTGGCTTTTCTTGTTTTAAACTTGTTACATTGTGATAAAATAAATAATATATCGAACAATTAAGTGATTTTTTTTAAAGACAATGCGTTTTTCAAAAGTTTCACACATTTTTATTTTAGCATTTTACGAGAGCGTCCCGAACACCTGGAACTATTGGCGTTGGTGGCGCGCTACTTTGTATGTCAAAAAATGTCAGCTGTTTGCTTTTTAATTGTAGAGGGCGCTTGCTTTGGTACCGGTTGAGTTCAGTCATCATTAATTCTCCCCGACAAACCCCGCCTTCTAACAATCATGACAGGCTATGAATATTAGTTAAAACGCCCTTTTTACGGATCCAATAGTTACAACTAACAAATGTTTATTTTGACCTACCTTGTTTTGTCGAAGCCAATTCTGTTTATATGTTTCGTATTCATTGTTATACATTGCCAGTCATTAGAGAGGCTGGCGAGGACAGGAGACAAAGTTGGTACTGTTGCAATTAATACTGACTCGTGTACTCTAAAACGTTCAACGGGAGTTATAGTCCCAGGTTGATGATATTCTCGTCGAAAATTTCTTCCCTGCCCGTAGCAACAACCATTCACTTAAATCGATCTAGCTTTAATATTTACTGGTTGCTTCTATTAAATTTGATTTATCTATTTATTATTTCCATCACAATTTTTCCACCCGAAGAGGAAGAGGGGGAACGGAGACATGCCATCCATTAAAACCCTGACAAATGAATTATTTTATTAGCCTTCCCCGTTCTTACATTTTATTTTTGTTTGAGGTATAAAAACAACCGGTTGTCGAGCACAATCCCCAAGAATATATTCGGTCTCTCTAAAAACCCTACAATAATGGTTTTACTAGCGAGACGTACATGAGCAACCTCGCTCCAAAACTGATTCTAGACTTATAGACTCACGGGTTTCATTCATTATTAACAAATTGGATTACATAAACTGACTTGCCTTGAGAAGAAATAAGGCACCGTGATCCCACCGCCTCGTATAATCCGCCAAGCTGGCGCTCGCTCTTGGGTTTTACTCATTAAGATGGTCATTATTAGGTTTGATGGACTTTTAAAAAGCATTATTTTGAAGATTAAGTGACCGCATGAACATTCGTATCTAGCCATTTCTGTATACGTTTTACAGCCGTAGGCAAACTTAGTGCCACTTCCATCTCAAACCCCCTGCACCTCAGTGATCTTTGCATTTTGGGGGTTGATTTTTTTTTATGTGTGGAAGGAGGATGTTATTTCTTCAGTTTGTCAATGTGTGTGTGTATGATTTACGGATGCGAAGGGCAAAAACGGCAGTTGCTTTGAATTATAGATTTGAAAGCGAGTAACTATAACAATCGAGCTGCGCAGCGAACTCCGACGTGCTCTTACGGCACCATAATTTCCTTTTACCTTGAGTTATAAGGTCAAATATTATTGAGTGTATTTCATTGCATCCCCTACCCTCAACCCCCCCCCCCAGCCCCCCCACCCCACTGATTGGCGTACGACGCAACTGCCCTCCAAATTCGGAAAACAGAATCGGGCACAGAAAGAAGAAAAACGAAGGACCTAGAAAGCAAAAAATACTTTTTACCGTATCAGAAATTGCATAATATGGCTATAATAGTATGGGAAAGACCCTGGCAAGCCCATGTAGGCAGAAAATACAATCATCATGACGTCATCAGGTGTCAATTACATTCATTCAAAGTTTATTATTAACAAATTAATATCTTCTGAACCGTATGCCATATAGTTTTAATCTTTTTACCGTCTTTTAAAGGCACTGAACACGTTTGGAAATTGTCAAAGACCAGTTTTCTCATTGTGTACCCCAACATAATATGCATAAAATAACAAGCCTGTGAAAATTTGGGCTCCATTGGTCATCGAAGTTGCAAGAAAATGATG
The DNA here is from genome assembly GCA_021014325.1 of Plazaster borealis. Taxonomy (NCBI): domain Eukaryota; kingdom Metazoa; phylum Echinodermata; class Asteroidea; order Forcipulatida; family Labidiasteridae; genus Plazaster; species Plazaster borealis. The sequence goes on along the minus strand of CM037468.1, from coordinate 12,881,828 downwards.
AAAGAAAAAACACGCTTGTTGTACAAATTTCTGTGCTTTCAGGGATAGGAATAAAAACTTCTTGCAAGAAGTTTTTTATTATTTTAGTGAGAAATTACCTCTTTCTCAAAAACTACGTTACTTCAGAGGGAGTCGTTTCCTACAATGTTGTATACTTATCAACAGCTCTATCAACAGTTTTTATGCTAATATTTGTTTTGAGCCATTACCAAACGTGTACGATACCTTTAAGCTTAAAGCACATGTAACATTTTTTGTTAATAATGTGACCCCACTTTGATTTCTACTTCCGGTTCAAACAGGAAGCTCTAAAATTAAAAACATCATAAAATTATCTCCCGAACCACATGTCAAAGAGTAATTTTGTTTGTGTTGTCTGCAGACTGATAGTAGTCACTCATCAGGGCTAGACTGGTGGACCTCAGTGTCAGCATTGTTCACGTACATCCAGGGTTCTCCCCAGGTTGTTTCAATAGACCCAATTTTTTGATGTTTGGTTTGGCTGAAGCACGCTGAATTGAAACAACTTGTCTTCGGATGTTTTCTACTTGGTGTTTTTCTTAGTTTTAAAAACCTTACTGTGCGATCTGGAGCAATCTATGATTTTCTCTCGAGTTTTGTAAAATTATTCAAAGAATTTTCTTATCGTATTGGCCGAAATTTGCGCGTATAATATCGGCACGCAAATTACGCGTATTGGCCCGATGCGCATCTACTAATTAAAAATAATAATACAATTATGTCGTCACAGCGTAGCTCCATAATCGATTAAACTGATACTCGTCATTGGTTTCCATCTGCGAGCGAAAAATAAATACTTTGTGTTGCTCAAAGCCCGAGTATCCGAAGAAGGTTTCCGCCCTCTTCATACTGGAAGAACATGAGATTCCTGGGCAAACTTGGTTCACGTTTTCATACTAATTGTTAACCCTGTAGCAAAACCCCCAATGACTAGCTAGCCGTAAAGAACATTGATGTGGGAGTAAAATTCCCTGGGAATTTCCTCTAGTGTCAACAGTTGTCTCTCGAAAATAAACAAGAGGTCAAGTCAAGATGTATTCTCCACAGAGCCGTATACACAGCTCTGATTCTCCAGTGGTGATTGCGCCCTCTCTTGGCCAATTTAATGTCATCATGATGTTTTCGGGGACTTTATTGTTGCAGGTTAGGGGCCATTCAGAATAGTCAATGTTAAACAATTTGGAGGAATAATTGACCCCTCTCCACTCTAATAATGTTATTATTCCTTTTGTGCACATTGAAATAGATATAAACCACGGAGGTCGAAATAGCTGCTAGCTGGAATTGACAAGCGACAAAATGGGTCACAAAGTTTCCAATGTTACAGCAGAACATGGAGGAGAATGGAGGTGTCCAGGAACTTAGACAAAAACTGGTCCTTATCTATGAAAATACATAAAAAGAAAAATACAATTGGTTCAATTCAGTGCAATTTTTCCAATTTGGCATTATTTTCAATCTATATAGGCGGGATATTATTTGACAGTTGGGCACCAAGCATTTTTGGGGGTCGGGTTTGGTGGGGTGACCGTGGGTTGGGTTGGGTGGGATGGGAGGGTCTTATGATCACAAATTCACATGGATAATTTTCGTTTGATATTAATTTGATATGATTGAAGTCCGTAAAAACATTTTCTCGGTTCTCATTACTTGACGAGACATCATGCACCAGATCGTATCACACACTTATCTACCTCCACGGGTACCACTCAAGAATTCGCACAACACAATAAGTGAGAGACTATATCAAGTTTAGTTAGTTAAACGTCGCCTTTGACCTTCCACCTCTGACCGCAAAACATGTTTATTTAGCTCGTTGCTCGCGGTGGTCGATAGAATGCACCGCTGAGTGCTCCCGAGCAAAGTCTTTCGTTGTAAAAATTCCACGTTTGTGGACTTTGAAACTGAAACGCATGAGAGAAAAATGGCTAATTACACGGTTGTGTTGGAGGGTGGATCGCCCTGGGGCTTCAGGCTCAAAGGAGGTAGGGGTACAGGAATACCGTTGGTTGTTTCCAAGGTGAGTGGATTCGTCTCACAAAATCACATTATTCTGTTCACCTCCATGATTCTACTTTTTGTGTGTATTGATTGTTTTTAGTGTTAAATGAGGAGAGTGAGGGCGCCCCATCGAAACGGCTCTCACTTTTCATTGTTTTGTTGTATTTATTTACTGTTAAATTTAATACTAGTCTGCCAACTTTTGAACAAAATATAAGGGCAGTTGTCTCACAAAATCACATTTCTGTTCATTTAACTTTGTGTGTGGATTGATTGTTTTTACTTAGTATGTGAGTGAGGGCACCAACAAACACCATCGAAACGGCCCTCACACATGACTAAATAAAATATTGTATTGTTTTGTTGATTTTCTTTTTTAGTATTTATTTACTGTTAGATTAAATGCCAGTTTGCCAACTTTTGAAAAAATGTAACCTTTGGTCATTTGTACTTGATTAAAACCAAATCCCAAATGGCAACAGTTCAATTCAATGTCAGTGATCGAAATACAGAAAACTTTTTGAATTAAGGTCACTTTTTGACCACTGCAAGAAAAGAAATAATTTAACATTAGTTGCGATGATCAAAACCCTCGATCCTCCCGCAGTCCCGCTGATCGGAGACTGAAGGGTCCAACAAAGTATTTTCAACATTTAAAATGTACCCAATTGCACTGTCATATCATACAAGTGGTCTTTCATTCTGGTTTTGGAATAGAAGTCAAATTTAAATAATCCCAAAATTAAAATAAATTGTACACAAAGGACATAAAAGTACATGTGTAAGCCCAGATTTCAGAGCATTTTATGCATCGTGGTTCTGTCAAGCTGTAGATTTGAACATAGCACCTGGGTTACAACAAATCTCATTTACCCGGAATACCCGATATGGTTGTAATAAGAGAGAAAGTGGCAGTCAGATTTGGCGTCTTTTCCAAGAATGCCCCAGTGACAAGCAAGAGCTATGATCATCACAGAAAGTTTGTCAGGGTTCACCCCACCAAATATACTCCCAAAGCATACAGTGCAAAATGCTAAATATAAAAAATAAAAAAAAGTTTACAGATTTTTACAGTAAAGGGAAAATTTGCCATTGACTCTGGATTTTTATCCTCTACCCAATTTGATATGGGTAGTCCCAAGGCCTGTTGAGTTATTCTCACTCCAAATAAAAACAACCCTACAGTACACCGCTTTAATTTTCCAAACGTCCGAGCATCAATCTTGAAAAATGTCCCTACACCTCTCGGCAAATGGAACCATTTTTTTCCAGGGCCAATGTCATCCAAAATACCTCAAGTTGGAAGTCAACAATTGGGCAATTTTTGTTACACTGTACCCCTTTTATTGGGCTCTCAAATCTGTCTAATACAGAATATTTTGAGGGCCTACAAAATATTAATGAGGCCGACGCTCTGTTTTCTTCCCATTTAGTGGGGTGCACCTATCACCAGGCTTCACTGTTGTTAACTTCTGTTTATAGCTGTAACCATGGATGTAAAATTCACCTCCATGCTATAACCATTCCTTCCTCCATGCTATAACTTAGTAACTACCTCCATGTGTGTACTGTCAGCAACATGACCATACAATGCTGACAGATTGGTTACATTTACTCCAGTAGTAAAGCTACACACCAAACTGTGTAGTAAACGACTTCAAAGGATGTAAACCCATTCTCTGATAACCATAGAGAAAGGACCACTCGTCTCTATTAAAACCTGTAATACAGACAGTTCTTGCAAGTGTTAGATTCCAATGACCACATAACCAATTTTATGGAATTCAAGTTTGATAAAACATGTGTTTTTTCTGTGTTGGAATTTGATACAAAACAAAAAATACAAATTTAATAGATGTTAAATTTGCATCGGGGATAAAGAATATTATATTAGGTTTTACCCGTACACCGATGTGTGTAAAGCACTGTATACTCAGTACTTTCCCGAGTCCTGTGAAAAAAAATTACAGGCATATTACTCGGGTGTGATTCGAACCCACGACCTTTGCAATTCTAGAGCAGATGTCTTACCAACTAGACCACCGAGATTGCCCGGTAGCTAGAGGCAGTTCGAATCCTATATTTTAGCAGCGGGGACCGCGACAATTTAATAGATGTTGTACTGAGTATACAGTGCTTTACACACATCGGTGTACGGGTAAAACCAAATATAATATTCTTTATCCCCGATGCAAATTTAACATCTATTAAATTGTCGCGGTCCCCGCTGCTAAAATATAGGATTCGAACTGCCTCTAGCTACCGGGCAATCTCGGTGGTCTAGTTGGTAAGACATCTGCTCTAGAATTGCAAAGGTCGTGGGTTCGAATCCCACCCGAGTAATATGCCTGTGATTTTTTTCACAGGACTCGGGAAAGTACTGAGTATACAGTGCTTTACACACATCAGTGTACGGGTAAAACCAGGTATAATAAAAAATACAAACATAAAAGTGCAAGCCCTACATGTATGTACTTGTGGAAAGGTAACCTGTCTCCTAGAGGTTTCCTCAGACTTATTAATATTAATAAGGGTATTTAATTTCTCCAGATCTTTGGAAGGTATTGTAATAAAAAACACCCTGCCCACTTCTGCCACGTTCAAGGCCCAATGTTACAATTTCACCCCAAAGTACAGTGCAGACTCCAGAGACTATTCATGTAAATTTAATACTACATTTTGAAAACAAATTTAAGTACGCTGTCGCTGTACATAATACTTGTACTTCCCTCTTGTGTGATTCGTGTTCTAGTAAAGTGTTTTTTTGTAAAGCAGCAATTTTTGGAATTGATCGTCTGGTAATTTGCGGTCAGTACAATGCACTGTGTCATTGGTCCACCTACACTTGACTGAACACTTTATGAACAACTAGTGCATGCCCAGTATAATACGATATTGCCTGTTTGAGACCATTCCAGATTTGCCATTCAAGTAATGAATCAGATATCCCCCCATGTGGTACAATAAACATCAGGAATTATTCGGGGCGAGACTGGTAAAATGGTATCAATTAATTAGAAAAATGGGATAACAATGCATTCCATGGCGGAGTATTTGAATGACCACCCGATGACCTCATCAAGTTTGACCTTGTTTCATTTGTTTGCCAATTCTGAGTCAAATGCCCTACATCTATAGGTTACATAGTTGTGGGTTGATTTTCCACTTCACAAAATGTATTAAACAATATACAAAATTTCTTTTTAGGGAAGGTGCTGAGTGGGCAGATGGTAAAACAGGTGTATTTTCTTTTTAATTTGACATTGTTCCAAGCATTTTAAACAGAACATGTAAACAATTCTTTGAACTAAAATGGCAAATGAAAACCCCCAAAACCAAACCAAACCAAAACAACACATGGTAAGCTCAATTTCTCTCATATGATTTATTTCAGTTAAATATTTCTTTAGGTGCTGCACATTGTTCTCACTTAATAATTGAAAAAGAGAAGAAAGAATTAGCTAATTTATTCCAAACTGCTTACCAACAGTAATGATTAGTGGTATACAAATTTGTTTATGGCCTAAAGTTTGAACCTGAGCAGAGTCCTGCTCAAAGCCTTAGGAAAGACTGCTAGGGTTAACGTCAGGCCATGAACATTTTTGCACATGTTTATTAATTAAGCTTTACATCAGATCTTACAAGCTTACCATGGTTCCATTACAAAATATCACAGAAGTTTCACTTGATGTTAAATCTCTACATGTTTTTACTTGAAATGCATTCCAAATTTTGTACAGTTGCTGTTCATTTTAAAACTTTGAGAATTGTTGAGAACAAACCAAACTGCTCAGTATTCTAAGAGGCAACACTTTTTCTAAAATAGATTTTCACACGGCTGTACCCCCAGGTACTGTACAGGATAATTTAATATCTAATCTCGCCACTCAAAACCTGTATCATTTAAAAACTTACAGTACATTGAAGAACAAACAGAACACTGTAAGGAAAAGATCAACAGGATGAAGTACATGTTGTTCAGTTCTATGCTCAGTTTAATACATTGTACATGTAGCTCCCTTTGAGGTGAGATCTGAGAATACATTTTGCAGGAGGTTTACGTTACAAATTCTTCAGTAGCATTAAAATGGATTCATTCAATTAAAAGAAAACTTTCAAAGATGTAGACTGGGGAAAACGTGTACTGTGAATGTGCTGTGAATTACCTCTTCGTTGAGGTGATCAATTATTAAGTAAGACATTTTGCACAATCTCTAAAAGATGACCTTGAAACTACATGTATCTGTCACAATGTGTAGTTTCACACCTTGGTAGAAATACACCAGGATAATTTATGGCTTCATAGTTCAATACCACAGTTGTTATGGCTGGTCGCTATCAGCTTTCATTCCAGGCAGCTACTGGCTTTTCTTTCCCCCTATGGTGAAACCAACACCAGGCCAGATACCAGAGAAATCAGGAGAGGATGACAGCTTCATGGCCGCTAGCGGACATTCCTGGCAAGCTTGTGGAAGTATTGATCTCCTAATAATGTTGCTGGCTTTCATGTCATCCCATTCCAATAGCGGCATTAAGATCATCCAACAAGGCCGTGATTGTCTAGATCTTTTGATTTGAATCCTAAGGAATCATTCCCATTAAAAATGAGGAAAACTTATGCCTTTGGTCTCAACTTGAAAACTATTACTGACATGTTTTCCCCTTTAATGTTGTGACGTTTGAGGCTCGTGACTGATGTACGGATAAATTTAACAAACAACTGAAGTCGTCGATGCCTTTCACTTATTACATGTATTACATGGTTACCGGCCCCCCCCCACACGTTCATTTTAAACACTTTCATATATGCCTGATATTTCGTTCCTGTAGGGCCACGCATTTTCCCCTTAGTAAAGGGCTCCTCTAAGTGTATTGAGTGAAATTTTAATTTCTACTGGAACATTTGAAAGGGCACCAAGGCAATGGCCAGGGACATGGAGGCAATCGCCTCCATTGCACAGTTGCACCGGTGAAGTATCAGGACTGATGTGCAATGTCATTTGAAGCTGTTTAAAAGCAGATTATTCTGCTTAGTAAATATCTTTGCTAAGCAAGAAATGAGTGGGGTACCAGTCACATCAATGGTAACTGATTGGTATTTTGGCTGGTAACCTATTTTTCTTAAGCAAGAGTTTTCTGTGCTTAGCAAGTTTTTGTGCCTACAAATATGAAATTGGGCCCTGATGTATGGATGTACTTGCGTGTAGTACTGGTATTGAATTCAAAAACTCACTCAAAGATGTTAACATACCATACAGACAGCACCTTTGAAAAAGGCTGAATGAAAAAGGCTGAATTGCTCTTATCATGCAGCTCATTAATAATGGTTGATTTCTGCATAACCCACATTATTTAGCAAATTTTAAGTTGCTCTGTAAAACAACTCTTAAAGGTAGGGTCATAGATTGGTTTTTGTCAGCGTAATTAATGCTTATTTTAACCCTGCGTGACATCATCAAAAACAAATCACACGGTGAGGCCTTCGGTCAGTAGGCTACAGTCCGTTTGTATTTTGCGTGTAATTAATTTTTGCGGAGAAGCCAATCAATTTCAAATGGCCCAAACCATTAGATATGGACCCTACTCAATTCATCCAAATAAACAACCAGGTCACTGCTTACAGCCATTATACAAGTATACAGAAAAACCCATCTGAAAACCATATGGTTCATTTCACCCAGTAGTGGCCATTGACCCCAAGGTCAAGCAACTGCTGTGCAATTTCTATGGGAATTCCGGGAGAGCTGGTCATTGATGGATTTGTTTTGTGTGAAAAAGACCCGGGATGGAAACAAGACATTACCATGCTATTTGGCTTGGTGTAGATGGGGAATGCTGAATTTTTTAGATAAAAAAAATAAAATGGCGGAGTACTGATTATTTAATAAAAAACGGACAGTGGACTACAGTCCGATGGCATCATCGAATTAATGCTTATTTTAAGGCAACATTATTTATAGAGATAGTGTACAATAAAAGACACCCCGTGAAAGTTTCATCTGAATACAGTGTCTACTTAATGAGAAAACAGCAACAATTTCTTACACAAGAACGTCAAAATCATCCACCTTTAGCAAGGTGACAGCGGGTACCAACCGCATCTCTGGCCGCAGCATTTGCGAACAGACACCAACCTTCAGAAATCTGAGAAATTATTCATGCGTGAAACATTTCTCAGATTCAAATGTGTTTGGGTGAAAACCGCATCTCTGGCCGCAGCATTCGCGAACAGACACCAACCTTCATAAATCTGAGAAATTATTCATGCGTGAAACATTTCTCAGATTCAAATGTTTTTGGGTGAAAATTATCCAAACCATATTACTTCAAAGGGAATCCTTTCTCAAAATAGTTTATACTATCAACAGCTGCAGGGCTTCTCACCAAGTAACTTTTTTTATGGTAATTAATTTGTTGAGTATTTGCTAATCTATGACCCTACCTTTAAGCATGTAAATTCTGATTGGATTTGAAGTGAAAGGAATAAGCTGTTGCAAAATTCTTACCAACCAAAATGACCTGTGGTATAACTTAAAAAATTGTTTTATGACCTCATGTTTTGACCCAAACAGTGTGTTTCTCGAAGGCTAAATAAATGACAACACAATACAATGCAGCTTCAAGTGAGGTACTTAGTATGTGGATTCAACTTACCACTCGTAATGCACAGTTTATCTAGCAGTTATTTTACTTCGTACCTGAACCCGGGCAATAAATAATTTTTTTTGAAGAACGTCCTTTAAATTTGCTTGTCAGAATGTTGATTTACAAAGCTGATCCAAAAGAAACTTTGCTCCGGGGACATTAATGTGTTTTGGCTCTGAAACAAGGACGTCATTGAATTTAACTTGACATTCATGCTTTGCTGACAAATGTGTCTGAAAGACAAAGTGATCTTTGATGGTTTAAGTGATCATTGAAAAAAGAAAAAGATAAATAATGCATGTGCCCAAACTTTTAAAATTGTCCCACTGTTTGGGGAGGTGCAGTTCCCTGACTTAAAAGTTTTTATCTTGTTGTGTCGTTCTTAAGAAAACATGTTAATTTTGCATCGGGGATAAGTGAGTTTAGTCATTATTTTTGTGAGTATTTACCAATCTATGACCCTACCTTTAAAGACTTGTGCAGAATCTTTACATTAGATTTATTGGCTTGTGTAAACGACTGACTCTTTCATTTGCCTTTCTGTAGACTGTGTTGTACCTACAAGTCTTGGACATCCTTCAGTATAATTCTTTTGAGTGTTCAATGGATTCCATACAATTTCACACTGCAGTAAAAACATCTGTACGTAATTCAAATTAGTTTCAATCATGGAATATTTGTATGCAATGTAAAAGATGTAAGACACCGAACTTATTCAGTGGAAAATTATCAATGATTGAATCCAAAATTGTTCAAGACTAATTAAAGACCAATCACTGTAGAGAGTTTAATTTGTTGCTGTATTAAAAAAGAATAACAGGGAATGGCAAATTGAATTTGTTCATGCCCTGAGTAATATGCTTTTGGCAATCATGTATGTTCCATGTCCATGTTTGGATGTTTGGATCTATTATTCTTTGGTACAAGGATGTCCTAAATCAATTTTGAGGTCATTGAGTTACTTTCTTATACAGATTTATAGACTGTGACAGTTTGTTGTAAAACTGTACACTGTCCAAATACAGTTTAAAAGTAGGGTCATACATGACCCCCTCAAAAAATTGTGTGAATTCTATCTGAAAGGTTACTTGCTATAAAGATGGTAATGGTAGTAAGCATCCTGTGATAATATTTCGTCTTAAAAGCCCCTGTTGACTAGAAATTAATGAAAACATTTGAATCTGAGGAATGATTCATCTATCTCAGATTTCAGAGGGTTGGTGTCCGTTCACGAATGCTGCGGTCCGAGATGCGATTGGTACCCACTGTCACCTCGCTAAACGTGGATGGATTTTACGTTAGATTTTGAAAATACCGAGACAGTATTTTGGTGTTTTCTCAAAAAGAAGACAATGTTTTCAGCTGAAGCTTTCACATTTAACTTTAATTGTATCCTTCTTGATAATTTTGTCAATGAATCAGCATTTTTTACGTTGACAAAAACCAAATGACCCTACTCGTACCTTGAATTTACAAAGCATGTAAGTGACTATTTTTGACACCTTTTTTTAAAAATATTGGTTAAAAACACATTGCTCACTATTAGTGTAAAGAGAAAAAGTTGGCCTACACCAGAAGAGGACCAGGGCAAAATTTGATGGAGCTGCTTAACAGTCTATTCTGTGCTTACTGCACGAGTTTCATTTCATAGCGCTGCTAACCGTAAGCACACGAAAAGGCATGCTAACCTTCCGGTGCTTACTGTATGAAAATGAATGACATAAAGCTGGCCGCCTAATTTTCTTGCTAACCTGTGAAGTACGCTTACGCTTTAAGCAAATTTGCCTGCTATAGTTAGCATGAAAATTTGCTTACCGTTAACTCTTTCAGTGCCGAGGTTGTACGGATGTATGATCCATTTTATGTATTCCGAAGCGCCATTATCATACATGTACGATCTTTTTTTTGTACTCAAAAAGTATCATGAATCATACATTAAGTACGATCCATTATCACAAGAGGGCATTATCACTCAAGAAATACTATTGACTTTGGGATGTACCAAGGCAACACAAATCAGCAAATTACACTTTGTTTGGTGAGAAAGGCAATTTATTATTATTTTGTTTATACATAATTTCGAAAAACCTCAAAAAGCTGGGCACTGAAAGAGTTAAGCAGCGCTATGAAATTGGCCCCTGGACCCATGGTATGGTATATGGAGGTAGGAAGGTATTACACATACTGATTTCCTCATTCAGATGGTTAACCACACATTCTTTGGGTTTAGTGGTTCACCTTTTATTATACTGCACTGTACCAACAATGAAGCTTAATCACTTCCCCCTGCTTTGTCCTCATTGGATGGACTCCATGGATAAAAAGGGAATTCCAAGTACAGCACAGCATGCTGTTTCTTTAATGGATAACATTACAAGCTCAACTTAAGATTGACCTGATTAGCGGAGATGAAAGTTACAGACCCACAGACACTTGTGTGTTGGCCAATTTTAAACCTCTACAAATTGTAAACTTTGACCAATTGTAAACCTTCAAGTTATAAACCACAAGGGAAACTGACTGGGTAAATGTTTTAACTGATTTAGGGTTGAATAAAGAACAAATTACTAGAGCGTGATTTGAACCACCGACATCCGGTTTAACGTGCCGGCGCTTTACCAACAGAGCTGTCTAGCCCTATGTTGGCGGTCTACCTATTTTGTCAATATCTTTGTTCAGGGGTGCCAGTCAGAAGCCATACAACCGTTAATTAGCTGCCGTGAAGCCAGGGATCACACCCAAGTTTACGATACAACCTGGGAAGCGGCAGCCAGGGGATCACCTTTAAAGGGGATGCGACTTTCTTATTTCAAATATCAAGTTATAAACCACAAGGGAAACTGATTGGGTAGTTTTAAAAACTTGTAACCAAACTTAAATTACAAACTTTAGTTTCAAGGTCTTTCAATTGAAAAAGAACATGGCCCAAATTCATAAAGCTTTTAAGCAGAAAATAGTGCTTAGCAACAAATTTCTGCTTAGCAAAAATTGGCAGGGAACCAGTCACAAGCAATATACAGTGTATAGTTTATACATAGAACCTTTCCGGACCTACATGTAGTTGCTTCATTACAATTCAATTCAATTAAATATTGCATTTATTTCCATCTTGAACATTCCATTACAGAATGCAATAAGACAGTGGAGGCACGACCCTATAGCCAAGTAGTGGAGTGCCTTTAGAAGAGAAAACAAAACATGAACTAAATGAGTAGTTAATTGATTAAGACAAAGACAAAATAGATAGATGCTTGGCGTGTCATGGCCGAGCGGTCAAGCACACTGGACTCTAGCTCTTGTGTTTCTGATTAGCAGAGTATGGGTTCGAGTCCTGGTCTTGACACTTGTGTCCTTAAAGCAAGACATTTAAGCATTATTGCATTATTAAAAGAACCCAGTTACATCTCTAAGAGAATGGGTTTGTCCTGGTGAGTCTGGCAGTGGCTGCTGAATGCACCAATGCACCTTGTAAACCATACAAGGTATTATGTACACAACCAATTAATGGGTCTCATAATTCAAAAACTTCATAAACCTGTCTGGAAATAAATATTATGATAAGCGCTTTGAGACGCCCGTAGATAAAGTGCTATATAAAAACTAGTTATTACTATTATTATTATTATTATTCATCTTCAGCTCTGGCTGAGGCCCCATCAGTATCTGTAAAAACATGCACTTTTGGTGTGGACCTTCAAACAGGCTGATGGAGACTAAGCTGGAGGTGAAGCTGAAGTTTCAAAAAGGGGCAGAACTGGTTGTGCTAAGCAAGGTTTTTTCAGTACTAAGCATGTTCTATGGGAGCCAAGGTGAACAGTTAACGATGGTGAATCAGTCATGTGCTCTATACCATGCCTGATATGTGGCAGAGGGTGTCCCCCCAAATGTTCTCATACTTTAACCCACTCTTTTCCTCTAGTACAGAAGTACCCCCCCCCTAAAATCCTCTAAAGAATTTCTAAGATTCCCAGAACACAATGAAGACACAATAGGACTGTTACGCCATGCCAGGTATGGAGCACCAAATGATGCACTCATCCCAGGATAAGGTGGCCATGATTACAAGTGCAGGCCCAACAATGAAGGGATTTAAAACAAACTTTTTATATGCAGTCCTTAGTTTTAAAAGATTTAGATCACATTCTAAACAATGCCGAGAGTAAATTTCTTGTTTTTCTTGTACTTAAAAAGAACTTTCAAGATTACTGAAGTTCTACTGTTTTCATTTATTTTTTCCAAGACTCTGATCTACCCAGAGTGGTGTTCATGTGTCTCTGGGACATAATGTGGAAACACTGTTTATCTGGCAATTGCATTTTTAAAGTATCGAGAATATTAAAAAAGATGGAAACCCATTATTAGCATTGGGACAGTCTGTATAGACTTTTCCATTGCAACGTCACAACCCAAGTTTTTGCCAACCAAGGTTGAAAAACTATGGAAAGCCATAATGCAAAGCAAAAACAGTAAGCCACAGTTTGTAACAATGTCACACAAGAAACTCAAAAATAGTGTTGAATTTGTTGGAAACAAAGCAACCATTCATGGGAGGTATTTTGTTGTTTTTGAAAATTTGAAGAAATGTTGAATTTAGTCACACCATCTGTTAACACGATTGAATGTTTTGCTACCTTTCGACCATCCATGCCAACCAGCTCGGTTTGTTTATCAACAATGGAAAGGTCTATAAAAGGTTGTCTCACACCTTGACTCTTTTAATGCATATTTTGGTATGGATAAAGCACCTGACCTCTGTGCATGGGTCCTTTCTCTATGGATAGAGTGACCCCAGTCATTTTTGTAAATCAAACCAAATCATTGCTGTACACTCTTTTTAATCATTGAATAAACTTGTGGTGAATCCTTTTATAAGACTTATTGACTTAACCCAATAACAACAAACTGTGTTTCAAAGCACTGGTCCATTTCAACCACACAGGGCAAGATCTCTTACAAATTACTTGTTCATTGCAAAATACACAAAACTTGCTTTATTCAAAGGGAGACGGAGTGTAGTCGTTTTGGAAAGGTTAGTTCAAACAAAATAAAAACCTTCATGGTTTGACCATAGGCCTACACTGTCATAACATTCCTTACTGAACTCGAACAACAGAGGGCGCAAGCATACATGCAGTTTTGTTTGAACTCAACTGTTGGAGTGGATATTTCCTGCATTGTACATCACAAAACTACATCAGTTCACAATATGTCTGGGTTGATAATGTACATAAATACTGTATGAATGAATTGAATTTTATTGACACATTTTGTGACGAAAAAGACAGATTAAACATGTTACAATAAAACAGGAGGTATAACCATCATTCCTCCATGCATGGAGGTAGAACCCTCCATGGTACATAACATGGACGCAAAATTATTATTTAGAACAATATGAATAACTTCAAAAATATTCAAAAGTTGCACGTGTTGAACATGTTGAATTTAGATCACTCTGTACATGTCAACTGATTGCGTTTTGTTCAGTGAAATCTGAACCAAAATGCATAATAAACGGTTTGTTCAGATGTACACATTTACATTTACACTTGTTCAGATTTCACAAAAATAACATAAATTGTAATGAATGTTTGGATGATATTATTTGGAAAATTCATTAGCAGTTTTTCGCTAATTGAAAAAATTCTCGCATAATTTTTTTCTTCTTTTCTTGAACATTTTTTTTTGTTCACAAGTTGTTTAATTTTTCAATACAATTTTAGTTTCATCTTTTTAGCCCTCTTTGCAGTGTGACAGTGTTATTTGAATAAAATAAAATAATGACAATCTGGTTAACCTAATTTCAACACTATCAATCTTGTACAGTACTAACTTATAAATGTTAAATACATTTGTTCCTTTAAAGGTAAGGTCATAGATTGGTTTTTTTCAACCTAATAATAATGATTTATAGGCCTAATTGTCAATAAAGATACAATATTAAGTCACCTGTGAAAGTTTCAGCGGAATACAGTGTCTACTTGTTGAGAAAACAGCAAAAAACTGTCTTGGTATTTTCATCAAGAACATTGAACCCACCCACGTTTAGCGAGGTGACAGCGGGTACCAACCGCATCTCCAGCCGCAGCATTCACAATTGGACACCAATGAAATTTGAACTCAAAAACTGACCTCGAGATGAGTTTTGGTGATTCAAATTTCGACATACTTTTATTGATTTCTAATCAACGGGGGCATTTCAGGCGAAACAATTTCACAGGATGCTAAACCACCATTACAATTTTTTTTCTTCTGGGTCATTACCAAAGTGTATGACCCTACCTTTAAGAGCTTGAAACAGATCATTTCATCGATGATTGAGCCCATTACTACCACGCGCCACATCAATTCACCGAGAAACAAGTTTTATTTGCTCAGCCAAGGATAATGTTAAAACCGCTTGCATCCCGAATTCTTCAGAGTAAAAACCCGGCATGCCACACATACCAAACTTGTTTTCCATGGTGTACGGAGTACGTGTTATAATCAGCCAGTGGAGCAGAGAGTCTTCAGGGCATGTTGGTCTTCGCCTGGATGATGTATGTTGAATAATCTGATAACCTCATTCTTGGTTGGTTTATTACATAATCAGCACAATTTCATCTGGTTTTTTGACTACCAAGATTTGTAAGGCCACACACCTCTTAAGATTATATACAGTGTGTTTGTGTGCTCTCCCAGTACAAGGAAATTGTATGTTTTTTTCGTGATTGCCTGCTCATACTGTACATGTAGCATTGACAAGACAACAATACATCAACCCCTGTTAAGCCATCAGTGCTTCGCTGGAGCAAAACGTTTCCATCCATTCACTCCCTGCTCGAATCACTGTATTAACTTTGCTCACCTTTTGGAAACATTTGTTTTTGGGGCAGCCACATCTCGGACCCGGTTGACGCCCACCTTTTCACTGGGATCACCTCTTAGAGTCTTATTGTCAGTCTCCAGGATTGAAACTTGTCGCCAGTGCAGTGGAGTGATGCATACATGTAGAACCACAGGATTGGTGTAAGTAATTTCAAGCGTGTGGCTGTGGTGTTTCTCTCTGATGCTAGCTAACTCAACTCACTGCCAGTTAGGGTCAGTGTAATTAAAACCTGGAGAATTCAATCAGCCCATCTGTGATGACATTGAGGCACTCCTCATTTAGAATCGTGATAGCAGCCTTTACTTCATTTGTATAGTCCTGGCCTGCGGAATTGTTGTTGTTTTTTAGGATACTCGGAGTTCTTTGTGCGCTAATTATCGGTACCAGCATAATTCTCCAGGATTGGAATTTTGTTGTTGTGTTGAGCATTGTGTTGGAGTCTTGATACGGACATTCTTTCTATTTGCCATATTGGTAAGTACACATAATAAAAGATTGGAGTAAATATGTATGTCTGTGCACTATGTTTATTGTTATGTTTATTGTACAGTATTGAACCATTCTTTATGAATTATTGGGATGTACATGTACTATGTACATGTACATGTACTCGTGCTATATGTACAGTATGTACATGTTGTACATTGTGAGGTTTTGGGTGGAGAAAATCTTTCATGCTCTGTTGAATATTAAACCTCTTTTGAGAGAAGTGGTGGGTCTGAAAGTAGCCAGTTAGTTTTGACTTATTGGCCCTTTCTTCTTCTAGTGGAGAGTGCAGCCATCACATTGAGGATAAATCGCAGTGCAGGTGAGCATGCTGGTGTGTAGCGTGGCGAAGATAAATTCACCATTGCAAATATATACAAAGTGTGCACCAAAAAAAGCCTGTAATGCTTCGTTTTTGAAAGGGCAAGGGCACCGCACGAGGAAATTGTAAATTTCTAATTGGAACATTTCAAGGGGAACCAAGGCAATTACGCAGGGGCAGTTACGTGTACCTCCGTGAGGTATCAGGTCTGTGCTTTGTTAATGAGGACAGAGTAAAACTAATTTACAACCCTGGCTCTGAAAGAATACAGGGAAGCGTAGACCCAAGAGCTTCAATACAGCCATTCAAAATAGGAAGGAACATTTGAGGCATTAAGCTCATTTATACAACAACAGCTTTTTTTTTAAAGGCCAACATTTAGTTGGTTCTTGAAGGTATCATACACGTTTGGTAATTACTCAAAATATATATTAGCATAAAAACTGACTTGGTAACGAGCAACGGAGAGCTGTTGATAGTATAAAACATTGTGAGAAATGACTCCCTCTGAAGTAACGTAGTTTTTGAGAAAGAGGTAATTTCTCACTAAAATAATAAAAACTTCTTGCAAGAAGTTTTTATTCCTAATTGAAAGCACACAAATTTGTACAACAAGGGTGTATTTTCTTTCATCATTTTCTTGCAACTTCGATGACCAATTGAGCCCAAATTTTCACAGGCTTGTTATTTTATGCATATGTTGGGATACACCAAATGAGAACACTGGTCTTTGACAATTACCAAACGTGTACGATGCCTTTAAGATCTTTACTTTATTTTTGAAAATGAAATGGAGTTTGGACATGTGATTCTGTAGAAATGGCCTAAGAAATAAAACAGTGACAGAAAAAGCCTACCGTTCCTCTTAGTCTTAGGATAATTTAACAATTTAACTAAAAGTATTGTACAATGCATTTTATACAGTGTGTACATGTAGCATAAACAGGCATGATATTCTACCTACTTTAGTCTGATTTCTGATTTTGTTGCCCTCCGAAAAGACAGCAAAATTGTTATCAAAAAGCCTGAAAAGTCTTTTAAAGCCTTTATACCATACATGTACACGTATCTCATCCCTCAGCTCTAGTACCCAAAGAAATTGTCCTACCTTTTTCCCAAGGGCCAAATATCATGCCTGATAAAAAACAGATATGTTGCTGGTATAAATGACAAAACGGTCTTTTAAATGTAATGTATGACGTCAATGAATTAAAAAGATTTTATTGTTTTGATCTCTAGTACAGTACACATTTTGTACGCCTGTAAATCAGTGGTGTATGGTGAGTGTGTCAATAAAATGCAATGGCCACCAATACACTCACTGTAAATGAACTGACATTAAACCAATGTAACCCTAATTGTCATCATCCATATTTTCCACATCATTAGGCTTTTAAAATTTATGGAAATTCACCCTTTTATGATGGTGTGCCATGTTTGCACTAGGAATCCGTACATGTTTTCTTCAATGACTATTGAAGCATGGACCTCTGGCTCTGTGCAACTCTGCACCATTCAATGTGCAAGTTGTTAATTTCAGCTGTGAAATGTCAAGCGTAGAAAGTGTTTTGACATGCATGTAACATGTTATGTGGTTGGGTATAGAGAAGGCAGAACTATTAGCTACATTTAACATGGTGACCTGTGTGCGGACAGAAACTTTTGCTTATGATGGAAGAGTACATGATTACAAAAAAGTTGTTGAGCAATCTTGTACGTGTAGGCCCTACATGTACATGATTAAGACAGGGTGTACATTTTAGAAATCCACCAGACAGTAATTTTGTAGTCAGCCATTAAATGTCAATTTTAGGCCCCATAAAAATAAAACATTGTTGGGAGGGCGTTTTTTTTTTTTTTGACATGGCAAAATATGAAATAAAGAATAAAGATATCATCATAATCACTATAAAACAAAGGGTTTGTGTGATTTTGATGTTTTTAATTGTTTTGTTAAACCCTTTCAACTCCTAGATGACATTTTCTGTAAACATTTTCAACAAACTAAAATGCAGCCTAAGTAAATATTTGAATAATTTTTCTTGTTTTGCCAACATGAATAATCATTCTTCAATCATCTGTTTCCGACCTATGGATTTTGAAAAAATATCAGCTGAAAAATCTGGGAGCCAAATTTGACTGAAAAGATCATTAAAAATACCGTTTTTTATGATTTAAAAAACCAAAAAAAAAACCCCAAAACAAATTGGGGTTGGGGGGTTTTGTAGGGTCGGGCGGGGACGATCAACAATTTTTTTTTAAATGTGGCCTTACTTTAAACTGACCTTATTTTTAGATAAAGTTTTGGCTTGGAATACACTGTTTATTATACGGAAATGGAAATGGGGGACAAAAATGGGGAAAAAACAAAGTTAGACCACCGGACTCATGTTTGAGTTGGTCTTGAACTAAAGCCATTGGAATTGAGCTGGCGGCCCTTTAGATATTTCAAAACCAGGGCTCGATTATACAAAGAGCTAATTAAAATATTGATCTAATTGAGTTGGTCTTGCACTTAAACCTCTCCCTCAGTGTTACGTCCAGACTTATTGATTTTACAGAGTACCAGAGTAGAAGTAGAAGATCTGTATCAATCTTAATTGCTAAGCAAAGAGTGATGTCACAATACAAATCACTATGGTGATACTGACAACTCATCTAAAAGATAAATCTGTGTGTTTTGTGAAATTGAGTCCAGTGGTCCGTAATACATAATTAGGCTGTGTCTGAATTGGGTTCTTCGGCTACGGCTACAGCTGGATTGCCACGTGATCATGCGCTGAAAAATAGGACCTCCTTAGCAACATCCGTAGCTGTAGCCGTAGCTCTAGCCGCCAATTCGGATATTGGTCTTGTATAAAGGAAAACCATTCTTGTAAACTATCAAATTCAAAAGGTCAAAGGTTTTGGTTGGACTATGTTTACCATAAAACATTACACCTCAAAATGTTACACAATGTTCATAATTTGCTAAACTAAATTAATAAAAAAGAATATTAACAAGATTTATTGACTACAATCATGACATTTATGCACACTCCATGATATTCTTTGTCAATATGGTCACATATTCTTGTTTACCTTATGTTTGAATGAAACAGTTGCTGATGTTCAATGTATTTATGTACGCACTATGTAAGCAACCTATGGTTGTGGAGAATTGGCCTACATTTTCACATTGGATTAAAATGAATTAACATGTTCAACAGCTGGGCTAGTTCTGATGCAGGAAAACAGTCAATTGCATTTATTATGCACAAACTTTACAATAATTACAACAATGTATGTACAGTAAGTATTAATGTCTCACGTTTTATCATAGGTTTTGTGTACGATTACATGTACCAGGGAATGATTTCATCCAGCAATTTTGCATAGCACAATATTTAGACTGAAATTTTTGTTTGGTGCACACTGAATGCTAATACTGAGTAGCAAATGATGATTTCCGAGTAGCAACTGCTACATTTTGTGTAGCGTTTTGCTATGCAATGCAAGGGAAACCGTTCACTGATTACCCATTCTGAATAATATAACTTTGTGTCTTTATAATACATTGTGTAAACAGTCGCAGAGAAAATTTGTCCATATTTACACAATGGATTAGGCCTACATTACATGTATGCTCAGTTAATGCTTTAAGATCCATTGAGCTACATATGTACATCACATGATTACAGGATTCAACGGTCGTAATTTATTTTCCATGTGTAATTTAGGACAATGTGTAATTTAGGACAATGTGTAATTTAGGACAATGTGTAATTTGGCCCTTTTCACACTACCAAGCAAACTTCCAGAAAAATATAACCCCAAGGAAATTCACAGGGAATTTTAACCCCACCACAACCCCATTTTCAACTTAGACTGATGCGATTTTTCTGGGGGGAAAATGAATGAATGGGTTATCTCGCTTTTAACCGCTACTCCCAAACAGGGGTAGAGTCTCCACATTTACATATTTCCTGTGAAATGAGAGTTTGCCAGGGTTAGTAAAAAGTGTAAAAAGGTCAACCAAATTTTCCAAGGATTTTTCTCAGAAATTTCTTCTAATGTGAAAGGGGCTAAAATGTGTCAAAATTTGTTTGTCGTTTATTTGATGCATTTTAAGGTTCTCCACTTTAAAAAACATTAAGACTTAAAGCTCTATTCATTTCACTTGTTGATTTGATTCTATCATCTTCCATCTTCCATCCTATACTACCTATGACAACCAATTTACCCTTAATATATAAATTTAGAAGATTTTTATCCACTTTCAACCTGCACACCAAACATTTATCGCTGTTACAAATGCGCATTGTATTGTAGTACTCAAATTTACAAAGTATGCCATAACATACATTGTACTTTTACCAATGTACCCTTGAAATATTTAAATTTAGAAGATTTGTATCCACTATCAAACTGCACACCAAGCATGTATCGCTGTTACAAATGTGCATTGTATTGTAGTACTAAAATACTTTGTAAATAAACAAAGTATGCCATTACATACATTGTACTTTTACCAATGTACCCTTGAAATATTTATATTTAGAAGATTTTTATCCACTTTCAAACTGCACACCAAGCATTTATCGCTGTTACAAATGTGCATTGTATTTTTGTAGTCCTAAAATACTTTGTAAATAAACAAAGTATGCCATTACATACATTGTACATTGTACTTCTAAACTGTACACCAAACATTGATCATACTGCTACAAATGTAAAGTACATACTGAAATACTTTGTAAATAAACACAATATGCTGTGTACATTGTACCATAGAGCTCTATGATTGTACAATACTCAAATTCTTCGCAAATAAACAGAGTATGCCCGTTCACAGTGTACGCTGTGCTGTGTTTATATGCCATCAGTCTATCCCCACCTGCAATTTTCTCTTTACCAGCCCACTCAAACGATTTATACAGTCATCATTACCACAGTGCAATATCATAGCCATATTAAGCCAGACCCTTGCCATATAGATTACACTGTGCCATCCCAGTCCGTTTGACTCGCGGCAGATGCATTGCTCCCTGCCTCGACCTCCAACGGTCTCCAGTCTCTTTATATACTGCAGCCAGAGCAGTATGGTTGTATTTGTAAAATTTAGTTGAGTTCAATTTGGTTTTCAGAAATGGGACTGATTCAACGATGGGGAATTTATTTATCAGTCAGACTCAGTAATGTTGTATTTTTAAACCCTTGTTGAGTTCAATTGGGGTTTTCAGAACGGGACTGATTCAACGATGGGGAATTTATTTATCAGTGTCTAGGGTATATCACACAGACTGTAATCATTACATGAATGACGTTGTCACAGGCTGTGACATGAAATGATAAAAGTGGATATTGTGTACATGGAATTTTGAGTCATTGTATTGGATTTGTATCATATGTCTAAGTAGATAACATGAAGAAAATACCATGGGAGGTATAAAAGGGAAGGCACATTGCGAAACAACTCTCAATTATCATCTTACTATTTTTGGATATCTTTGGCAGTTTGCTTCAATTTATGAAACGAACACTTTATTCTGCCTTTTCCCTTGCAAACAGACAACACAGTCTGGCTTTACCACACATTACATAAATTGTCAAATTTAAGGAACATGATTGACCCATTTCACGATGCATAGCGCACTTGCATGTGGGTCTTTCCATAAAGTAGGGGGCCAAAGCAGGACATGGTGTTATTTCTCAAAATGTAATTTACTTTCTATATTCTTTGCATGTTCATATGGTGGGGATAGCTCATACGTTTAATGTATTACTTCAATTTCTCGAATCAGATTTTTTGTTTTCATATACGATCCAAAACTATCCATCACACTGTAACGGAGACACCGGTGTCTCAGTTACAGTGTGAAATGTGAAACTTGTGACTTGTTTTGCCATAAATTAGTAGGTTTTCATTGAAAATTTAAATTTCAAAGGGTAATATTATGTAAACATCATTGGTATACTGTAATTCAGCTATTTTCAATGAAAACCTTCAAACGTTGGCCAAGCAGTAAAAGCCAACAGTTTTACGCTTAACCGTGACACTGGTGTCTTTGTTACACCGTGACTCAAAAAGTCCTGTCTCTCTTATTATGCATCATAAATGTCTGAATCGAGCAAAATGCATATGTAATACCTACTACATGTACATGTATGTAGCATGTATTACTATGCACTTTGCTAGATTCAGACATTTATGATGCATAATAAGAGAGACAGGACTTTTTGAGTCACGGTGTAACAAAGACACCAGTGTCACGGTTACGCGTAAAACTGTCGGCCTTTACTGCTTGGCCAACGTTTGAAGGTTTTCATTGAAAATAGCTGAATTACAGTATACCAATGATGTTTACATATTACCCTTTGAAATTTAAATTTTCAATGAAAACCTACTAATTTATGGCAAAACAAGTCACAAGTTTCACACTTCACACTGTAACTGAGACACCGGTGTCTCCATTACAGTGTGATGGATAGTTTTGGATCGTATATGAAAACAAAACATATGATTCGAGAAATTGAAGTTATACATTAAACGTATGAGCTATCCCCACCACTAACATGCAAAGAATATAGAAAGTACATTATCTTTTGAGAAATAACACCATGTCCTGCTTTGGCCCCCTACTTTATGGAAAGACCCATGTACACATGCCTATTCTATGTATGTATCGGCCATTTTGGGAGTAAAAATGGCTGAAATGGTTAACGCGCATTGTGTGGAGGTGCGTTATACATGTAAGTCGCGCAAGGGGTCACCAGGGCCGACTGTATTGGGATGTTCCTTTGGAGATGTGTATCACATCACAATGTACATGTATAGTTTAACGCGAGCAGAAACCTTTACAGATTAGTTTCTCTAAATTTGGATTATTGACAAGCAGACATTTTGACCATTCACACATCACTTTGGGCAAAGCTTTATAAAATGTTTAAAGGGTCTGTATGCATTGGTGGTAATGACTCTGAAAATTAATGGCAATAAAAACTTACTTGGTAATAAGTACAGAAGCTTTGGATAGTACATGTATAATGCATTTCGCATTTCGAGAATTGTTTTTCATTTAGAAGTACTGCGGTTATGGAAAAAGATATCACTTTGTATCCCCCAAAATTTGAATCTGAGAAGCGTTACTGACAGTAACGTTTCTCGGATTGTGTATTTCAATAGCAGATTATTCTTCCTGCTTGGACATAACCGCTCCAGATTTTCGGCAATATCTCAAAAACGCTACCACCTTTTGAAATGAAACTTTTCACAGGTTAGTTTTATGGATCTACAGCTATGATTGAAACAAACGGTGGGTTTCAATTACCAAACGTGTACAATCCCTTTAACATTAGCCTCAACCTGTTTACATTGAGTATGAGTATTAGGCTTTATGTAGTTAAGCTTCAATGGACCAGAAACACTTCTTTACATATTTTCGTAGTTAAAAGTTTAAGTGTAATATGCTCACTCTTAGATCTTCCAAAATTACAAAGTGTTTGGAGAAACACTAAACTGCAGGACTTGTTAGTTTCCATGTTTTTTTCAAAACTGTAGGGCATTCTGGAACCAAATTTTGAAAGTCTGGCCGAAGCACGCTGAATTGAAACAAGGTCTTCGGAATGTTTTGTACTTGTTGTTTATCTTAGTTTTAAAAGCCCTACTGTGTAATCTGGAGCATTCTATATGGTTTTCTCTTGCTGTTTTTTGTGGTAAAAAAACCTGAAAGAAAAAACAATGTCAGTTTGTTTCGCATATCGGCCAAAATTTACGCGTATCGGCACGCAAATCGTGCGTATTGGTCCGATACGCTAGGTTGTGCATGCGGAGAACCCTGGGTTCCGGTGGTTCAGTGGGTATTTTGAGCCCAGGTACATGTGCTTTTCACTGTTGTATCTTGTATCACCCAGGGCTGGTACATTTAACTATCCACATCAGTGATCAGGTTTTGATGATGTTGTAAGTTGCTCTGAATCCCTCGATATGTTCTGTTGAGTCCATCCACATACTGTAGTAATCAGAATTCAATATATGGCATTTAGGAAGCAGTTTCAGGTTTGACTGGGAGGGGGTGCGAAGGAGGGAGGGGGGAGGAGATGACGATCACTCAGAAATTACAGTGCGCTGATTATTTCTCTTATAAATTAATCACATGATGGATTCATCAGCTGTGGTCAATAAATTAACCTACTTCAAGGAAAGAAGGTTAAATCATTTACATATGTACTGTGCGTATGCTTGTATTTATTGTACATTGTGTGTGCTCATGTACATTTAAGAACGTCATTTTATGGCAAAAATGTACTTCACAGACCCTTGCATTGGCCACCATCGCTGAGGTCAAACAATGAAAATCTGCGATCTTGTAATAAATTCCTTCTAACTCCCCCAGTTATCAAAACCAAGTCGTATGGTTCCCGCTCTTTCCAATATGCAGCAGTTCAGTTATGGAACAGTCTTCCAGAGGTTGTTAAACAAGCTGGGACAACAGAACAATTCAAAACCCGGGTGAAACAAATATCTGTTTACTTTGTACAATTGTTGATTTCCCTTTACAGCACATAGGGACCTCACGGTGATATGCACTAAATACAAAAATGGTTTATTATTATTATTATGGAAATGTGCACGCGTGTGCGCACAGCACTTTACTCTCAGCCAATGATAGGTCTTCATTGACCTCAGTGAGGACCCTGTTTGGGCTTGTGACGTCATTGCAAGGGGTCTATACATGTAGATAGAAAGACTCACCAGATGGTTTATTTATATGAATTTATAAAAAAACAATATTCAAATTTACGAAGTTTAATATTGTAATGCAATCATGTCATACATTTTCATAATTAATTTTTAATAAAATAAATGAGACTTGTATTAATTGTTGTAATTATTCAGTTTGTCAATGAAAAGACAATTGAATTTCTTTACTGCTCAATCTAAAAGTACATACCGTAATTTTCGGATTATAAACCGCGGTTTATACGTTGATTTTGACCTTTTTTTGAACTCCTGCGGTTTATGCGCCGGGCGGCTTATATGCCGACATATTAATATTGTAGAAAGAAAAAAACCAGCGTACATTATTTTAAGAAAGATCGTTTGTAAAATATTCTAAAAACAAATACAAAACAGACAGGGAAAATCATACACCGCCAAAGTCACTCTGAAAATAGTTTTAAAAAAACATTTTATGCACCACCAACCTTTTTTTATTCCTAGATGAATGGGTCACAAAAAGTCCCATTTTTTACTCCATAGTTTTTTAAGGAAATCTGTCTGTTCAACAAGACCGTTTTTTTGTCCATATTTATGAACACTTTGAACATCAAAATGATGTTAGCCCAGCGGCTTTTAAAAATAATTGTCATCCTCGGACCCATCATATAATCCGTAATGTCTCACAATATAGTGGGGTCGATCACAAGGCACGATCGTGAGTACGAGGTACGAGATAGCTGCAAAAGAAATATAGTCGGGTTGCCCTTCCACACAGAGAAAAATCACACGCTAAACGTCATTGCAAAATGGCTTACTTCTGGGTACCGGCTGCCATATTAAATGCGTGTACAGACATCGTTCTGAATAATAAACGTGCGCTGGAGATGGGTGCATGCTTTTTAGAGCAGACTTTGATACGACTCGTGTGTGCTGCCGCTGCCAACACACAGAGCTTCAAGCGGCCCATGTAAGCAATAATCGCAGGTTTTGGAAAAGAAAATTGTTTTGATTGTTTTAAGGGAAATAAATACACACTATAATTAGGAGTTTACAATGAGTTTTTTCTTTATTTTTCTCTTATTTCAAGGAAAATTTTAATAATTATAGATTTATGCCGGTCGGAGTTTGTTAACTTTTAATTCGATCCCCGGTCATTTAAAGCTGGGGCCGGGTCAGGACCGACCGGCGCCGACCGTGGTAACTACAACGTTGCAGTTGTCACAATAATGATGCAAATAAAAAAGAAATATGCCCACTTACTGTAGACCATCCTAATAGACCATTACAAAAACGATCAATGGTGTTAACTTTAATACATTTTGACTTTATTGCGACGCACCTCGCACTTTGTGGCGACGTACAATGACTGATGTGCCGCCCGCCAGTTACTGCACATCACCACAAAGGACCGCAAATACGCACGGCCTCTCTCCTGTGTGCGCTCGCGACTGCGGTTTATATGCCGGGCGGCTTATACGCTGACACCTAAATCTTATTTTTAATTTTTTGGGGCATTGCGGTTTATACGCCGGGCGGCTTATAATCCGAAAATTACGGTAGTACAAAAGCCTACATTTATCCCATCTTTCAGGCCTGGAATTATCTGGAGGCCACGAAGGTTACGGCCTCTGTTGCCCTCGTCTTGGCCTTGGTGCCCCTTCAAAAGTATTCCATATAGACTTTAAGATTTTCCAACGGGAAATGCCCCTTTGCAAAATGAAAATGGCCTTGCCTTCTGATCTTCTGATCTTTTGTAAATTAAAATTGTACTTGTACAGTACACCATCAGTGCTTTTTTTCTTCATTTTGACCATGTACACTTATCTTGTTTTTTGAGATAATGTCAGACAATTTTTAGTTCACTGGTTCATCCATGAAGATTGTGACTCCTCTGTCACACGCAATATTTTAGTATTCGTTGTAGACTGAGCAAAATGCAAGCAGAAGGGAACAACGTGCCTCAAATTCCATTTGGCTCTTTTTACAAGAATGTCCAAATCTGCAAGCCGAGTTATTTTTATCTCACTCACAAAAATGGAATCAATATTCGGACAATATTCTGATGAATGATAAAAGAGATACGATCAAGCTGAGGGAAGGGGTTGCATTTCACGGTCATTGACCTTTGACCTCAGCCAAAGGCCCTGGATGGAATTCCGAGGATGTCACTCATTCCTGTGTACATGTACTTGTATTTGAGTTAGGAATAGTAGTCTCTGCATAAATAGTAGTCTCCGCTTCAAGCTGGCATTATGAATTGCTCCACAGATGTTTGCTCCAGTTCTGCCTGACCAAGGAGGTTGGACAAATAATTTGAGCCTGGAATCAGTTTTGCTCTCTCCAGGATGGAGAGGGTACTGGGTCAGGAGTTAGGAAAATGTTGAAGTAAACACTTTGTGGAGTTCAGTGTTAGTGTATGACTTGGAATAGTTGGTGTGTTGATTGAGCAGGCCTAGGGTCAATAGATTGGATTGAAATGGAGGGCTGGATTTAGTGGGCATTGTTGGTTCGGTATTGTTGAATGGGCAGGTTATTGGGGAGGATTATTCTGATAAAGGAATGCTGAAAACCTTACTCTGTAAATCACCTCAGGGAAGTCAGATCAAAAGATGAGGAAGCCTGTAGAATAACCCCTGGAGTTTTGGTACTTGAACACAATAGTACATTGTGCCCAAAATTGGGAATTTCAACAGAGTCAGAAATGTAAATTACATGTATTTAAGTATTTTTCAGAATGTTCTCCGTAAGGCTCTGTTCATAATGACTTGTATGTTAAATATTATAAAGGCAAAACGTGGGATTTTCATCCCACTTCTCAATGATTTCCTGACTTTGTACATCCTAAGAAGTAACTATAAATAGTAAACTTGTGGGTACAACCATGTGTAAAATCTCTTTTGGGAGGAGTGTTGGCTCTGAAAAGAGTCGATGTTGTCTCGACGATACTCTACTCGTCTTCCACACCATGCAAAGCTTCAAACATCACTTTGTACACCCTCATTGGGTGAAGAGGCTTCCTTTCCAGGGTTTCCCCCTAAACTAAATTTGTCAGTGTCAAGTGAGTTCACTTGTCCACTTGCTTTTTCACTAAACAGTCCATATACATGTACATGTTGTTATTAAATAGAGTTGCTTTTCAACACTGATCAATCCTGCCAGACCACTTGGAGAGAATTTTGACTGGTCCTCAGGTGTTTTAATTTGCATTTGGCCAGTGGACCACTGTTAAGGGAGAACGCTGCGTTCAATCGGGGTAAAAAGATATTCCCCATGGTTGCAGTTTGAGATGGAGGTGACGCAAGGATCCTGTGAAGCTGTGAGCTGTGTTCCCGATACTAGACTTCATCTTTACAGGCAACTTGGGTTTTGGCTTTGTGCCGCTTCAAGCGTTCTAATTTGTCTACAGAGCCAAGTGGTTCAATGACCAATCATGCAATGAATTTAATAGAACTCCTGCGTGCTGCACGCAGTAATCACGCATCACACATGGAATGAATATCATTTGCTTTGTGACGTTGGAACTATTTATTGTACATAATTATTATTATATTTTTATCTGGTAATGAAACTAAGGATGCCTCATAAGTGACCTTAATCAAAGTAGCTCGCAAGCCTGAGGAAACCTGTAAACAAGGGTGCTTGCTATTATGTGAACCAGAAATGCCGGGGTTAACCCCTACTCTTCCACGATAAGTGTTTTGGGTTCTTTTATGTGCACTACCAATCCTAGTACAGGGGACAACAGCTTAATGTCCCATCCGAAGGATAATGCAATTATGGTAAAGTATCTTGCTCAAGGACTAGTGTCGAAGTTAGGACTAATTGAAGTGCGACTAGTCGCCCAGGCTTATATTTGATTTTTGCGGATTTGGGACTGTCAGAATGGTTTTATGTGGGATCAATACTCATTGTGGATTTGTGTCCAGGTGTACACAAATACACTGTTTTGAGTATGAACAGGTGTAATACAATGGACTTGCCTAAAATGTGTAGGACATGAATCACTGATGAATAAGGGTAAACCAATTACAAGGTTATTTGTTAAAAAGGTGTTTGCCTATTTGATGATCTCCTTCATTATGCATGATTAATTGCTTAATCATAGCTCAGCTGTTAGGCCTGTACTATGTAAAATTGTGCGGTAATCTTGAGCGTATAAGCCGCGGCTTATACATTGATTTTGGCCCTCAACGAGTTTCCTGCAGATTATTAGGGTTTGCCCATACCTTTTTCAGTGACTAGCCAGCAGGACCAGTGAGCTTTTTATTTCACCGGTCCGTAAGCTTTTGCTCTTGTCCATATTTCATATTAAATAGGGATGCTTTTCAACAGTGAACTAGCCAGCAGGACTACTTGGAGAGAATTTTGACTGGTCCTTCTAGGTGTTTTAACTGGCATTTGGCTAGCGGACTACTGTAAAAGGGAGAACACTGATTATATGCCTGGCCGCTTATTGCGGACATATGCTTAAAGGGATTGTATACGTTTGGTAATTGGAACCCACTTTTTGTTTAAATCCTATATAGTTGAAGATATATACCATAAAACTAACGTGCGAAAATTTCATTTCAAAAGGCGGTAACATTTTGGAGATATTGCAGAAAATCTGGAGCGTTTTGTCCAAGCAGGAAGAATAATCTGCAATTGGAATACACTATCTGAGAAAAGTTACTGCAGTAACGCTTCTCAGATTTAAATTTTTGGGGATAAAAAGTGATATATTTTTCCATAAAACCGCAGTACTTCTAAGTAAAAGGTTTCTCAAAATGCATTATACATCCCTATCCAAAGCCAATGTACTTCTTAGCAAGTAAGCTTTTATTGCCATTAATTTTCATAGTCATTACCAAACGTAAAGGCCTACAGACCCTTTAACTACATGTAATTATTATTGTGCGTGACAAAGGTTAATGGCACACTGTTCATCATTATATTACCTACTTCTGCATTCTACACTTAATATCTTCTCTGCTCATTAGGGTTAGCACAGATTATTTCTGTTGATTCTACACTTAATGAAGGCAGTGCCACAAAACTCGGCCTTGATTCGCAGCGTAGAAGACCAATAAGCCCTGCCCACCCAGGCACCCACCATAGCAGTTGTCTTTCAGAAGTGTCTACATGGGAATGATGCCTAGGATACCTGCTTCTTGCCACACAATGGGCACTTAACGCATATATATTAAAATTTGGATATTTATAAGTCCAACTTTTTGTCTGACCTTGTGTTCCCCATTTGAAGTTGTAATTGGTCAATTGACCAATCACAATTTCAAGTGGGGCATAAAGGGGCGGAGCTTAATGGATCAGCCGTTAACAGATTTGAGAGACAAATGGATGTATTAGGTGTATATGGAAACATTTCAATCAAGAGAAAATATAATTACATGTAGCTGTTGTAAACTGCTTACCAACCAAAAGGACCTATGGTATAAATGCAAACAAATTGTTAATGGTCTGATGTTTCGACCTTGGCAGAGTCTTTCTCGAACACAAGACACATAAACAGGTATATAAGTGTAACAGAAGCAGTCAAGTGGAAATACATGAATAGAGAGAGAGAAAAGCAGAAAGCACATAGAAAAAGCAAGGGGTAAACAAGTCAAAGTTTGTTGGTTCCTTTAGAAACTGTTCAGAACTAAATTGGATATCTTTGGTTTCTTGTCTTAGATCAACCCTGGGAGTAAAGCGGCTGTCGCAAGCATCCATATTGGTGATTCATTAGAGAAGATAAACGGGCAACCAACCTACAAGCTCGACCAGCATGACGCATTGAATCTTATACGCAACACAACCTCACAATTGGAATTAGTTCTTTCAAAGTGAGTGGAACCCTTGGTCATTTTTTAACAGTTTCAGGATATTGTTTGTGTACATTGCAACTTTTATTTGCTGCTTCGTCCAACCTCTCGTGCACCTTACTTTTGGTAAACTTTTTAAAGGGGCTGTGTCATCATGATCAAAGTAGGCTTGCAGCTGAACATAGAATTATGAACTCTCACCCAGTTACGTGCTCAACCTCCCTCCGTGTCATAACCATGGAGAGAGCTTGCACATGTGTGCTGTACATCATGTAAGAGTTCATAATTCCATGTACAGCCACAGGCATGCTTTGATCATGACGACACAGCCTCTTTAATGTTTTAAATTTGTTCAAGTTTCCTCAATTAATACAATTCAAATCTGTCAACAACAAACTTTATGATCATATTAATGTCATACAAAAAATGTTTTTTGGGGGACGCTAGGTGGCAGCAGTCTTACCAGGTAAATCCATTGTCCTCGGTAATGTGCGCATGGGTAATCTTGTGGATCATAGGGCAATCAAAGGAGGATCAGATCCTGTAAGGGCAATAAAAGGGCGATCGCAAGAGTGTAAACGCAAGAGCGATCAGGATCTGATCCTCCTTTTTGATCCTCCTTGCATGCGAGATCCAAGGTGTAAATGCCAAGCAGGATCAAACCCAGCCAATTGACCTGCCGACATCCGGTTTTAGGTCGTAAAAAAAACAACCATGAAACTGCTGCCGACATCCGGTTTTAGGTCGTAAAAAAACAACCATGAAACTAAATATGCAAATATTTTGTTAAACTAATTTCTAGACGACAATTTGTGCTTGTGATGATAACTTCTTTTTCCAAGGCTTCATTTCCTCTATTCCTTGCATAAAAGCCTATTTAGGAAAGTGGTATTTTGACCACGAGTAGTTAGAATCAGAGTTCAAGTACATTTCCATACATCGAGTGTACACACAACTTCGAGGGCAGATATTTTTTCAGTCGAGTATTGAGTATGGACATCGAGTATTGAGTATTTTGCTTGCCGAGAACAAGTACGAGTACCTTTAAAATAGTATTTGAGTTGTATTTGAGTACGACTGCGTACGAGTACTACAACACTGGTATTTTTTGTTATAGTTTCAAGTCCTAAACTGTGTATAAATCAACATGAAACATGTATCTTTAAGAACAATTTCAATAGAAAATTTGAAGGCAGCAGACAGATAATGTGGATACTCTTATGGCATGCGTGAAACTAACCTTGAGATACTGTATGTAGAGGGACATTTTATTTTTGTACGTGTTCCTTTTATTCATGTGGAAAAAAAGCCTCAGGATATTGAAAGTATGCCAGGATTTCTGTGAATGTTGTGTTGATAAAGGTATGCCATGCCG
Organism: Plazaster borealis; assembly: GCA_021014325.1. Lineage (NCBI taxonomy): Eukaryota > Metazoa > Echinodermata > Asteroidea > Forcipulatida > Labidiasteridae > Plazaster > Plazaster borealis. The sequence goes on along the minus strand of CM037468.1, from coordinate 12,849,608 downwards.
TTGATGCATTAGGCATATTCTGTGGACAAATCACCATCAAAAACATATTGTGACCTGCTTCAGCAAAATGAGAGTAAATTGTTCCAATAAAAAAACTTGAGGGAGATGAATGGATAGCCTTTGTATACACTCAGTACATGTTCTAATAAAAGTCCAAATTGATGAAGTTTTAAACGGCCGTTTAAAGGCACTGTACACGTTTGGTAATTACTCAAAATATATATAAGCATAAAAACTGACTTGGTAACGAGCAACGGAGAGCTGTTGATAGTATAAAACATTGTGAGAAACGACTCCCTCTGAAGTAATGTATTTTTTGAGAAAGAGGTAATATCTCACTAAAATAATAAAAGACTTCTTGCAAGAAGCCTTTTATTCCTATCTGAAAGCACACACATTTATACAACAAGGGTGTTTTTTCTTTCATCATTTTCTTGCAACTTCGATGACCAATTGAGCCCAAATTTTCACAGGCTTGTGATTTTATGCATATGTTGGGATACACCAAAAGAGAACACTGGTCTTTTGACAATTACCAAACGTGTTCAGTGCCTTTAAGAAAAACTAACCACAACTCTATGGGGTATTTTTTTCACAGGCCACCGCCATTAAATGGTCCTCTAATCATCAACAACAACAACAACATGTCGGCGCAGACCAGTTCGAGTGTTACAGGTAAGATTAAGAGTTACTCTCACTTAATCATTCCGAGCAAGGAAACCTCTGTAAAATGTTCAAGGGGAACCTTGCCTTTTTAATGAGATTTGAAAATCGTTAGATATTGGATTGTAATGAGGTCTGTGTACTAATTGGATTATTTGATTACCTTTGCAGATTGGGATCCGGCGCCGTTTCTATTTCATGAACTTTTATTTCATCATTGACTATCATTTCATTGCTGAAATTGTGGAATTGCAACTTGAAGTTTGAAATGCTCTTTTTAACAGGTTTAGTTGATTATACTACATCTAAGTACAGTATGTTTACAGTTGTTTTATTGTTTCCAAAACTGTACATGTACTGTATAAAAGGGTTTCCGGTTCAAGTTTGAGTTGGCTAATAATTTTTTTTTTATTATTCCAGCTGGTTTGTGCGATCATCTTTCTTGTCATCAAATCTTTGATCAAAATTGACGACAGTTTGACATTTTTGATTTTCTAGTTAACAAAATACCCATCTTCTATTTCAGTTATTCCGTTCAGTCGTCTATCTGTGTGTACATTTGGACTGTTTTGTTGGTGTGGACCCAATTTCATAGAGCTACTTCAACAGAAAACGTGTACATTTTACACTGTGGCTGATAAGCACGTTCAGTGGGAAACAAATTCATGTTTCATAGATGTATTAATTACATTGGGATGAATATTTTGGTTTTAGCTTTACACCGATGTGTGATAAGACTGCGTACTCGGTGCTTTCTGATTCCTGCAAAACCAATTAAAATCCACAGACTACTCACTCAGGTGGGATTGGAACCCACAACCCCTAGAGCAGATGTCTTAATCACTTGACCATAGACAGTGATGAGAGGCAAGTTCAAATCCTATGTTGTTAAAGAGCTCTTTTAAGTTTGGTCCAGACCAGCCCCATGTTCTGTACCGTGGAGAGTATCTAAATGTGTGGACAATTTAACATCCTGTGAGTTTGACCAAAACAGGCCAACAGAGCGTAAACAACTTTACAGTCGACGACGAGACTGTTTCCGTCGATGGAGTAACCTTCCATGGGTTCTCCCCGAGTAACGTATCGGTGACCCGTACGACAACGACTAAAGTTACCAAGACGACGAGGAGTCGTTCCCCCTCACCCTCCAGAGGGCAGAGTGGCTCGACCGAAAACCTCCACGGCTTTCCAAGAAAGATGGCCGTCCGGTACGATTCGGAGCCTGAAAGTGAGGCTCCTGTGAAGTTCATGTCAGGGGTGATTTGGACGCCACCATCCAGCAAAGGTCAGTTGGCATGACCTGTGTCCCTTGACCTTTAAGCCTAGCATGCCAAAGACTTTACAACATGGTGCCAGCTCAACAATAATAATGGTTACTGTATGTAAATAATATACTCACAGCTGAATTGATTGACTTGAAATTGAACTTAAAGAATAAATCTGCTGTATCTCCCACCCCTTTAATGTTGATTGAAATTTTCATCAAGATTTGATTGGAGCTAGTGATACATGTAGTTTGAATTAGACTGGATTGGGTCAAAGCCTTAAGCTATTTTCCAGATGATTGAATGTTCCAACTACAGCAAAGTCTGGAATCACCGTTTTACTCATTTTAAAGTGAGGCTGGGCAGATGGTTTTTTTATCCTTTGAATATCTGAGACCAACAATGGGATGAAAACATTTTATCTCAAAAAATTATCTGGAAAATAGTTCAAACAAAAACAAAAATATGTAAACCAAATGCTGAAAATAAATTTGTAATTTTTTTTCTTCATAAATGAATTTATGAATCGAATACATGTAACATCAATCATACCTTTATTTTTGTAATCATTGAATGACCTCATTAATTCGTAATACTTAATGTTTCAATCTGTGCATCGATTACATATTCTCATTCATCTCTCACCCTCCTCCTAATTTGCATATTCAGGGATGTACCATCCGCATTCGGTTGTCATCCCTGTCAGATCAAATGGTACGGTCGTTTGGCATGAATGGTTGTTTTGAAATGCTCGATCAATTGCGGCATTATTACCAGAGCCATGTGTGATTTGGTGTTTTTCTCGTTATGAATGGCGTTGATTCACAGTTGGTTGTGTTTATTTTTTAGTTTGAATTTTTATGCAGTTTCATCGCCATTTAATTTTTCTGGGTTGCGTTCAGAGTTTTGATATCACTTCTGATTTTTGTTTTGTTTCTTTTGCCTTTTGGTCTTGCATGCCCCTTCCTCCCATCTTGTGACTTCGGTCTTACTTTGCAATCCTTAATACAATCTTATACCATCTTTCATTTTCTAACTACCCCCTTTGTTTGATCATTTTATCATTTACATCATGCCCTTTGACCCTTGACCTTTGTTACCAACCTCTGAACCCCGTCTTCTACCAGCCCAGATAGTTACTGTACATGCAATCAACCTAGGTCATCTTCTTCCCCTGCCCTTACCCAATCAACCCCCAGTCATGTGACCAAAGAGTGCGACCAAATAACGTCCCTGCCACCACGCCCAGGGGAACCGGCCACACGACGGGAACCAGGCCATCCAAAACGTCACCGTAGCAGTTTTTTCATACGACCCAGGTCACGAAGCAGCGATGGTATTTTTTTGTTTCTGTTTTGCAAAAGTAGTTTACAAACTTGCACTTTTCAAAAGTACAAAAACAGAATGGAGTTACAAGATAAATTTAAACTACCTACACACCATGTACAATCATAGTGGACAAATGACTGCCGTACATCTCAGTCTAATGGTTGAGAAGCATAGGGCATACATAAAACATTTAATTTGCAAAATGTACCAGACAGTATGAGATTTTGATTTCAAACAAAGAGATAAAACAAAAAAATAAACACTTTTTTACTCTTGGAAGAAAACTAATCTAAATGCTCAGTGTGTTTTGTGCTTCCCGAATGATTAAGTTTGACAATTTTTGTAATTAATTCCAACCAAAAATTTACCCAATTGAGTAATAGTAGATCAAATAATCATTATCATAGTTTGTTAAATATTATTTGAATTAAAGGGACACGTTGCCTTGGATCGGACGAGTTGGTCTAAAAAAAGCGTTTGAAACCGTTTGTTATAAAATGCATATGGTTAGAAAGACTTTATAAAAGTAGAATACAATGATCCACACAAATATGCCTCGAAATTGCGTGGTTTTCCTACTTTGCGAACAAACACGGTCGGCCATTTTGTGGAGTCAAAATGTTGACTCCACAAAATGGCCATTTGTGGAGTCAAAATGTTGACTCCACAAAATGGCCGACCGTGTTTGTTCACGATGTAAAAGGAAAACCACGCAAGTTCGAGACATAGTTGTGTGGATCATTGTATTCTACTTTTAAAACATCTTTCTAACTGTATAAATTTTATAACAAACGGTTACAAATGCTTTTTATAGACCAACTCACCTGATCCAAGGCAACGTGTCCCTTTAACTGTCTATGCTTTCATGGGTAATTCCTGGACACAGACTGCCTAAACATTAATATTATTTCAAAGCGTTCTTTCAAAAAGAAAGAAGCTTACATTTGTTCGGCAGCATTTCCCAAAGCCCCACTGTATGCCTTTTTTGAATGAGTTAGACTGCCGCTGACAACTAGGTCAAGTTAGAAGGCTCCCCGAGGAGTACACATGCAACTTGAGCGTGACCTTTGGCCCCCGCTCCATCAGTAACATCAAAGTCAAGAACAAAACCTCCCTTCCAATATCTGGGCGCTGGCTTTTTCTTTTATTTCATGCATGCTGTGTGGTTTGAAATTTCACAGTTATGAGCATGTTATGTTGCTATGGCAACCATTATTTGCCCAATTAATATGTTCATACCTTTGGCTTGGTTTTCATGTTCACGGTCTGTAACACTTGCTTTTTTATAATATTGGCATAATTTTGTCTTATCAATATTTCAATGCTTCAAAGTTTTTGTCAGATATTCAAGTTGAATTGAAGCTTTGGAAAAATAATAGAACAAATGATTTTCCTTTTGTTTGATTGGGATATGCTAGTTAAAAGTCTGCATACAGATCCATAGTAAGTTTTGGTTCATCAAATTTCTTAATCGTTTTGTACGAAATATTCTCAAAACTACCCCAAAATATATTATGTGGTTTGTCAAACCTGGAAAGAGTTCTCCTTAATTTCAATATTCTGATGTGTAACTGATAAATTATGCAAGTCACTCAGCATAAGGGCAGTGCAGTTGCCTATATATATATTTATAATCGTCTGCATACATGGAATTCATGTCATTATTGGGTGGTGCGTGGAAAGTGGAGTCTTTTCTCTCAGGAGATAGCAAGGGGACATTGTTAAGCATTGCGTCACTCACTTTAATAGAATACTTGTAGCACCAGCACTCATACTATCTTCTTGTACACATGCTCTTACTCATGGAGACATAATTGTCCCTGTACTCACAGAAAAGAATGTATTGTACTTGACTTCTATACATGAAAAATAAAAATGTTTCTTTCTTGTACTCATGGGAATATACTCAACAACGAAAAATTTCCAACTTAACATTACTTTCAACAACCAACTGATCTGATCAGATTTTGAAGACAGATATGGAACAGTTTTATGAACTTGCAAAGAGAAACACCCAACCTTAAAACTCTATAAATATTCATGCGTCAACAGCTTAGGCAATTTCCGAATTGGCGACTATGACTATGGCTATAGCTGGATTGCCGCTTCATGCATTGAAGTATAGGACATTCATTGCAACACCCTTAGCAACAGCCGTAACCACCTATTTGGATATGTCCTTCCACTAAGACTTGTGGACAAGTTGTTAAATTGTTTGTGGTGGTGATAGCGTACCGACTCTCTCTGCGAATCTTGCGACACTGGTGATGTTCTCATTAGACTGCTGGCTCCCAAGACTACTGCTCTCACGACTATGGAAATGGGCCAGTACTAGTCAGGAGTCATCAGCCTCGAGCGACAGTAGTAGTCTTGCGAGAGCAGTCTCCCAAGACAATATCACAAGAGTTGCGGAAGAGCTGTTGTGCTGTGTCACCACGGCAAACATTTACGACTTGTGCACAAGTCTACTTTACAATCTGTCAAATGGCGCACAAACTCATTTAACATTTGCTTTTCATGTGAAGTGCGAGCATATAGAGCTGTAAAAGAAGTAGTTGTCAAACAGTAACACTTGTTTTACCGATACTGTAAAATGTATTCAAGAAAACACGTTCTTGTGAACTGTTGACTATGGCATGGGTTTTGTTGCCTGGGGTTCGACAAGGTTTTATCCATCATGTCATTAGTTGTGGTGGAAATTAAATTGGGCCACTGGGGATCACTAATAAAGCTTGAGGTTGGAGCTTATTTTTTATAAGAGAAATCTTGTTGGACAAAGGGATCCCTAAGAAAATTATTGAATCTATTTCATCATCATGATTGGAGAAGAGATAACCAAATCATGGATTAGTCTCTTCATGTGTTGTAACAACATCTATGCAAGGTTGAATTGCTTTGCAGTCTACATGTACAATATTGTCTAGAATGACTCGATGAATTCCATTGAGCATTATGCATTTTATTCTCCAAATACACGTACAGATGTGCTCACATATAGACATTATGTACATGTAGACGATGTCGCTCACACTCGTAGTGTATGTTAACACAATGTGTGAGCCTGCACAGGACCAATTGCATAGAGTTGCTCAGGAGAACATGACTTGGGCCAAATGGTGGCTATGGCTGTTGCTAAGGGTGTTGCTATGGGCATCCTATGCTATGAGTACCAGTCACACACATCATGATTTGTGTATTTTAACTGGTAACCTGTTTCAGTTCAGGAATTGACTTTTGCTCAGTCACTTTGATTACTTAGTAATTCTACGAAATTGGGCCGAGGGCATTTTGTGGCAGACTAGAATGATACGGTATACATAGTTCATATGGTCTTGCACCCTTTTCCTTTTAAATTTACAGATATTATTATTTGTGATTAATAATTACAAATTTGTTTTCAGGTCAAAGGATGAATTTGAAAATCTAACTTCAAAATTATTATTGGTTTACAGCTTCTAGGAAAGGTGTATCACCATGGCGACCTGTTCCTTTCCAACCTCGTTCGAAGGACGACACGGCAACCTATGCCTTTTCCTCACCTCCCGTCCCACCCCCACCCCCAGAGTCCGATACTGAGGACTTTCCCCCTACTGTACCCCCTAAGCCCAAGGTGGTCCGAAGGAAGCTGTATCTGTCAGCGAATCAGCCGCAGCCTGGTAATTTGAATAAATGCACAATAAGTATCTGTAACTTAACCTGCATGTTTGATTTCTTAGGGAACCAATGAGAGATGAGTACGTGTGGCTCATTTGCATGGAGAAGATTACTTGTTGGCGATTGCACAGACTGTCCTGGACTTTTATCCAATCAACTGTTAGCATGACACACAGTGTGCATGATTGGATGCCTCCAGATGTCCATGATATTTGTGTTTGAATGTTTTTGCATGTTTCATTTTCTCCAAACGTTTACTTGTGTAATTTGTACTTTTATATTGCACTGCATTTGATGTTCCTTTGTTGATTGAATTGTGTTATGCCGGTTGCATTTTTGTTTTAACACACTTTACTCCTATGTTAGGAATTTCATACAACCTCTATCTGTATGTGTTATTGTGTTTATCATTGACAAAAATGTCATTGTTTTTTTATTTCAAAATATGTTGACTTGCATAAATGTTAAGTTTGTTTACTGTAAGTACAAATGTGCTGTTTTCTGACAAACAGGTAATGGATTGTTAAATTTCACACCATCAAATTGGTGTCAGCTCCAGAATTGCATCAGGCAAGATTTTGGGGTGCACAGTTTACATTTTACACTGCTTTCCACAACATAAAATAGTCTGAGTTTATTTTGTTGCCAAATCAAAAGAAGAATTGGTACAGTTAATAATAGGACAGTCGTTTGTTAGGCCTTCATGGCAATGTGTCCTTCAACCTCTGTCTGCCTCTGGCTGGATCTCCTCTTCATGTTGAGGCCATAAGAGTTCGGAAGTGCCAGACTAAATCACATGGCTGTATGAACATTCTGTATTCAAAGAGTCTAAAACGTCTGAATGCTACATTAAGCAAACCAAAACGGTGGCTCATGATTTATCGCTAATTTAGTCTAAGCTTCCTTATACCATACACACTTCCGCTGACACAGGACCTTACAAATGCACTTTAATTTAAATATTAAAATGGCATTCTGTCATGCGGTGTCAATGATCTATTCATTAGTTCTTACGTGTACACTAAGTAATGATCTCTTTGTTAGAGGTGTCAGCTCTGAAAAGACCTGGGCCCAATTTTATAGAGCTGCTTAATTAAGCACAAAATAGCAGTTAAGTACAACAAAAATATGCTTACAAGACTAAGGTTACCAATTTGTGACTGGTATCCTGCTCATTTTTGCTTAGCGCAAAATTTTAAGCAGCTCTATGAAATTGGGCCCTTCATGGCACCGCTTACCACGGCGTCCTTTAAAGCGTGTGATTCTATGAGCAGTAAGCGCATCCACGGTAAGCAGCGTCATCATGAAATTGGACTCTGACTGGGTCGTTCTCAACACTTTAACTAGTGTGCTCTAGTCCTCAGGAGACTAAGGAGAGCACACTAGTCAAAAGACGGAGAACACACCAATCAGGGTCCACTTTCATGGCTCTGCTTACTGCGGAAGTCTGTGCTTAGCGCGCCCTGTAAAGCACAAAATTCTACGGGCTGTGAGCGCAGAATTCTGTGGTAAAAGCAGAGCCATGAAATTGGGCCCAGCTCTTGCAAGGGCCAACACCTCAAAAAGAAGAATGTTACATGGTACATCCGTAAGAACTACGAGATGGATAACTCCACCATGCAATGCCTCAGATGTGTCAATTTTATCCGCAACACACCGACTCGTGTAATGTCTGACCCAGTGGAGCCAAGTTGGCAGACTGCCAGTTTCGACGACTCAAAACATTGGTTAGATTCATTTGTATTATGATAATGTCTGGCATAACTTAATTAAGTACTTGTTCATGTATGCACACTATGTGGCTTCAGACAGATGGTTGTGAGTGCAGATCGTTTGTTTTTAATCGTCTCATTTGTTTAATCATGGAGCAATCAGATACCCGACGGTTATCAAGTTTCATATCAACCACTGACTATTATTAGGATCCAAATCTTGCACTTTTTCATGGAGGGACGTTATCTCGATTGCTAGGAGAGCATTATGAAAAAAAAGAGAACTTTTATAGGTTGTTCTTGATTAATTTTTTCAGCAATGTGAACAAAATTACTTGAAATTTGACAATGTATGAGAATTTACCATTTTTTGATTGAACGGAGGAAAATTGACTAAAGCGGGATTTGAACCAACGACCTCCGGTTTAATGTGCCGGCGCTCTACCACTTGAGCTATCTAGCCCTGTTTTGGCGGTCTCCCTATTTTGTAAATATCTTTATTCGGGTGTGCCAGTCAGAAGCCTTACAACCGTTATGATACAACCAGGGAAGCGGCAGCCAGGGGATCACCTTAAGGGGATGCAACTTTTTTATTTCAGATATCAAGTTATAAACCACAAGGGAAACTGACTGGGTAAATTTGATAATAAATATGTTATTTTCAAATTTACCCAGTCAATTTCCCTAGTGGTTTATAACTTAATGAGTTACAATTTTTTACATAATAGCTGTGCTGTCAAAAAGCTGATAATTTTTAGAATACATTGTACGTAGTGAAGCTGTGTATGTTAAAATTGGTTGATATCAAAGGATAAAATATTATTACCTGGTAGCATTTTGCCTACCTTGTCACCTGTGAAAGGTTTGTAAGATTCTTGTATTGCTGTGTTTGTACAAATATGCATATTCTCATTATGTCTTGTTTAATTTTCTTTCATGAAATGTTCCCCTTTATTTTGCACCTTTTGTTGATGTTCTCCCTTTTTCTGCCTGCTTGTTTTGTCTCCCGCATGTTTATTGCCTGCAGAAATCCCAGCCAAACCCGTTGGTGTTGGCCGGGTGCGTAAGTCATCACGAGGGGCGGAGATGTTCTTTGCACGCCAGGCTGAGCAGGGTATTGCGAGGGACCCAGGTATTAACAGCTTTGCATGTCATGCATGACTGTCGTCAGCACTCTCACAAACCATCACAGAAAGTGTGTCCTCATCGCTAACCATTTTGGGTGACTTCACTGTTTGTTACTGTACATGATTTGTTTTCACCTTTTAAATATTTGTAAATAACTTGTAATAATTGTTTTGTATATATATTTAATATTAATGAATCTTAAGTCATTGTATTGTAATGTGCTATAATTCCTTCTTAGACTAGCTCAAGGCACCTACAGTGTAACCATAGAGCTATTGGTTTTTACATACTGTAGCTCTACAAATGGGGTTACATGTCGTTAGTCACGCCACGAACTGACGTATGGGTTACAAAAATAGAAAATAAAAAAGAAGAGTAGAAAATAAAACTAACGATTACAACAAAACAAATTCCTCTTCTTCCATTCCTTTAGACTTGGAATGAAGTTGGTCAGTGTTTCCCGTAACCCCAGCCCTCCCCTTCCCTAAGGTGGTGGTAGCATAGCTCTCACACATGAACGCACATTGCAGAAAAACAACGACTTGTTTTCAAGTCTACTGTCCCTTCTTATTTATGGATTTCTCATCAAGTGGCAAGAAGAAGCAGAAGATAAGTGTTGAAGAGAAGTTCTGAATCCACAGACACAATAGATCTGACCATGGAACTATAGACGATGTGACCTGTGACATCACATGTTTACAAAAGAGCCACAGAGCCTGGACTTCCTGCAGGCACGATTTGTACACAGCCTAATGGAAGAAAACATAAAATCTTATATTTTATGGAGATTGCACTGTCTAACTCTTATCAACTTTTGATATGATGAAAGGGGGCACATCTCAAAACTTGACCAGCTTTTATTTCATAACTCTTGGTTTTATGTGGAAATTATGACACAAGATGTCAACTTTCCCATAGGACCTGTGTAGTACCTTGCCTGCCAGAATACCCAAAAGAATGTACAAGGTCACACTTATTGTAAACAAAGTTCACATGGTCTATAAAGTCATAGCTCTATGGTGTGACTAGACCTGCATCACATCAATCATAGGGCAGCTTTGCCTACCTGGCCCCTTCCATTAATCATGTCATTGAAACCAATGGGCACACTTAACCCATATTTCATGCATGCCTTCATCCATGTTTATGCATGCCTACATCTATGTTATGTTAGATTAGAGGTGGGAATGTGACATTGGGATATTGTGGTGGAGTGATTTCCCAAGGTTAGTTTCTTACCTGGGAGACTCCAATACACCATTGGTTACTCACTAGAAAATGATTGTCACTTTTCAATGTCAAATTTAGTTGAAATGTGAACTTTTGCATTGTGGGAATACTTGCAATGTAAGTTTGTGAGGGTTGTGGTAGCAGCATGTAAACATCGCCAAGGACTTGTGGTGGCTTAAGAAAAGAGCTGGTGGGGAAAAAAAAACCTGTGGGCGTTTTCATCTGTATGTTTCTTGCACATCACTACATGTATGTATCCGGTAGCCGTACACGGAACGTGTCTTTTCCATTAGAATGTTTTTGAAGACAATCAACATAACTGCTAATCATCAACAAGGCCCAATTTCATAAAGCATGTACAATGTAAGCACAAAAACTTGCTAAGCACAGAAAACTAGTGAAAAAGAAAGAAGAAGAAGAACAAAATATGCATAAGTCTCTTTGTAAACAGTAAGTGGCATTTTAAACTGTATCACCAGTTATTAGAGCATGGCGTGATCTAAAGTGTTTAAGGAATGCCAGTAGCAGATGTGGGGAACGCAAAATTACCCAAGAAATTTACCCACAAATACGTAAAGTGACTCTGGTTCAAGACGTTATCAGGGTGCTATTTCAAAATGCTGTTTACCCACCCAAATGTACTCAGCAGCGAAAAATTTTCCTTAGTAAAAGCAGAGTACCAGCCATGTGATGTGAACTGCATGTAGTTGGTCCCACTCTACTTTTTGCTTAGGAATAAGATGTATTATGCAATATATTTAAAGTTTGATGAAAAGTTATCCTCAACTACGATTCCAAGTGTCACAACCCTACCTTTGTTAAGTGTCTCAGTCATTAAAAGTTAATTAGTGGTAACACCATGTGTGAAACCATTGTTGTTAATTAACTTGTTTGGTTCCTTGAAACTACTCAAATCTATTCCATGTGTTTGTTTAAATAATTTAGCAGTTTAGTTAATAGTCTCTCAAAATTATCCAAGAATTTACCCACAAATACCAAAAGTGACTCTGATTTGACGAGTTTAAAGTCCGGTTCATACTTCCTGCGAATGCGAATGCAAAGTGAGTTTGATGTCACAAATTCTCAAAGAACTATTTGCAAGCCTTGCGAAACATTTGCAGCGAAAACAGAGCCGTGCCGACGTCAAATTCACTTCGCACGAAGCATTGGCAGGAAGTATGAACCAGGCATTTGTCTGTTAATTTGAGGCACTCAGTAACAATCTAAGACTAGCAAACTTTTAGTGTAACAAAAAGAAGTCATCATGCTTCTAGGAATCAAGTATAATAATTCCATCATTTCTTTCTGCTAAGTATGGCCTTCCATAGCAACCGCGTGGAGGCCACATTCCTTAAAGTTCCTCTGTACTTTTCCCAAGGATAAAAACCAGCCAAGTGCATTCATTGAAAAGCTCATCAGCTGTCCAACGTGTTATGAATATCACTTGAGAAGAGCGTTACAACTTATTCTTAGATGATGGAATGAATTAGAGATAGTACAACTACAATACGCGAACCTGAAACGGCTGGTCACCCTCCCCAATACATCTATAATTGTCACGCAGTAATCTTTTCATCAAATTTTTAGACAACTATAATTTTGTGTCGCTTGGTATAAATGAGAGAATTCACAAATTATAAACCACTTTAAAGAAAAAAAATACTCCTTTGGTAAAAAAAAAAAAAAAAATTCATCCAACTTGATCAATATAAAAAAGAAATGCACAAAACTAAAGCCTGTAAAATTGTCTGATCATTTTGGTGTATTTATGACAACGGTAGACAAGTGTCCAGATAGATTCTGTGCATGTTTAAATAATGACAGTGCTCCTTTTAAACTTTTCTCAAATATAGCAACACATTAGCCCGAACAACTTTTTGCTATTTACTTGATTGATCCCATTTATTACAAGGGTTTTTGACGACAATACAAAATACATGAATAGAATCACTGAGCAGTTCAACATTTTTTTCTTGATCTTTTGTCAGAATCATAGAGAGGGGGGGGGGGGGGGGTGGGGACCTGTGAGAAACTTAGGTTGTAAGATCTTTTGCATATTTTTACCCAATCAAGTTGGACTAATATAATTTTGACTGATAAATAATTCCTCATGTTTTACTGCAAGCCTGTGTATTTCTTTTTTTGTAACTTGTTTTAACTTTCCTCCAGTTTTTCAAATGATGACCAGTTATTGCTCTGTTTTCATTCAATTGTACCCATAACCTTGTACTTAACCAATTTCACTGTTGTTGTACTAAGTAATTTTCTATCTTTGCTGTTACAGGAAATAACCTTCATTTTTCTCCTTGTTGTTAAATCATAAGCACAAACATATATATTTACGTTCTTAACAAGATTTAGTTTAATGTACAAATGTTGCATTAATATTTACCCTGTCAAATACCTTGACCACTTTACTGTAGGCAACCATTGTTAAAGTGTTAAGGTACCACGCTGAGGCAGTTACTGAATGTTATTTTGTTTGACATGGTAGAGTGCTCTCCACCATAGTCACAAATTCATTCCCATGAAATATTCGAAACTGTATTTGAATACACAAAATTAATCCTCTGATTTGTGTTCCGTAACAGAGTTTGCTTTTCCTTCGTGGGCAAATGAATTTGAACGCAACATCATGGAAGGCTACCTCCATGACACAATGCGCTAGTTGGAACCATTATTCGTGTTAATCCTTTGTGTATATATGTACATGTACGTTAATCTTAACAAATAGTCAACAGTGGATCTTACTTAATTAGTTTGCACTAACATTTGTTGTACCTTTTCCCCCATTACTCACAGTTTGACATGTCCATGTTTGTTATGCCACCAGGTTTCCATTGGAGGTTTTCCATTGGAGGTTTTCCGTCCTTCATAATGTAACACTTTTTTGACAGGTCAAACAATAACCAAAACTAATGTTAGATAAACTTCTGTGTGTGATTGTAGCCCTAGCTGTAGATCTCATTAATTTATTAACAGAAGTGCTTGACATTCATTTAGTGACAGATTTTACGAAACATTAAGATTTATCTTTAGATAAGTTTGCAATATCACCATAGTGATTTGTATTGTGACACCACACTTTGCTTAGTAATTAATCAGAATGATATGCGTCGAACGATCAATCCTAGCTCTTTGCGAAAATGAAACCCTGGAATTCCAGCGTCTAAAGTTCATGTTTAGCAAGACAACTAAACTCATGAATCATTCTGCTGTTTGAAAATTATGTTACGGCCTCACGTTTCGACCCAAGCAGAGTCTCTCTCAAGGGCTAAAAGATGAAAAAGTGCTGCAATTTAGTAGGGTTTATTTGCAAACTGAAAAACAATGGCTGACTGACAATTATTTACTTTTATGCAAATGAGAGAAACAAATCCGGGTGGCCACAAACTACTGTATCCACAGGGTGTCTCTGACCTGCTTAGGGTTCAACTTATTAAAGCAACAGGCAAGTTCAAAATGGATATGCTGGATCCTTTGTACACAAGCCAGTTTACAAAACAAACATACTCAATTAGGAGGTGCAACATAATCCGTTGTCATTTTAGCTTAAATATTTTGAGCCACAAGTGGTTTACAGGGTATAAAAACTTGTTCAACTGAAAAAGGTAATGGACATTTAATAAATCAGGCCTTGAATGACAAGAAGGCCATGGCCCTCTGTTGCCCTGGTCTTGGCCCTCTGTTGCCCTGGTCTTGGCCCTCTGTTGCCCTGGTCTTGGCCCTCTGTTGCCCTGGTCTTGGCCCTCTGTTGCCCTGGTCTTGGCCCTTGGTGCCCCTCCTAAAGTTTCCCATAGACTTTCAGACTTTCAAATGGAAGTGTGCTTTGCTAAATGAAAATGGCCTAACTTGCCTGATTATCTATATCCCGCACTAGTCGTGTACTAGTCATGTTTATGCATTTGCTGTCATGTAACACCTTCATGTATTACACTCTTCAGTCTCCTGACTATGACTAGAGCAAGCTAGTCGAAACGTTGAGACCTATTAAGAACTCACTCCGCGGCAGTGTAGCTATTAACGAGAAGTCCCCCCGATCCACGTAGCGAAAGTAGTAGTCCTGCCCGATTTCTTACCTCCCGCCCAGGTAGCAGTTAATAAGCAGGACAGTTCTTTTCAGACCTAAGAAGTCTCCTGAATTCCGAATATTCTCCTCTGCGGCAGTAGAATAAAAAGCAAGACAAGTTCTCAAAGAACAAAATCTACCTAGCAAGTAGATATACACATGGTGTTACCGCAAACCAAATTATATACCATCAAGTTGTCAAACCACTGGGTTTTCTCAGAACCACCACTACTCAAAAGAGATTTATTCACATGGTGTCACCGCAAACCTCACTTGAATTTTATCTTTGAGAGGGCAAGGCCACTTTCATTTTGCAAAGGGCATTTCCATTGGAAATCTTAAATTCTATGGGAAACTTCTGAAAGGGCACCAAGGCTAAGACCAGGGCCCAATTTCATAGAGCTGCTAAGCACAAAAATTTGCTTAGCATGAAATTTCTTCTGTGATAAAAACATGAGTTACCAACCAAATTTCCATGTGATTTTCAGGATAAGCAAACAACAGCTGAATACCAGTAACAAGCAATATGCAACACATGGGAATTTGGTTGGTAGTCCTGTTTTTATCAAGGAAGAAATTTCATGCTAAGCAAATTTTTGTGCTTAGCAGCTCTATGAAATTGGGCCCAGGGGCAACGGAGGCCATAGCCTCTGTGGCCTTGTGTAATTCCAGGCCTTTTATGTACATGTATGATCTCCTGTGATAGATTTTCCTTTGGAGTTTAAACCTGGCATCTCTTTATGATAGTCCAACATTAATTAAATCACTGTATGAAAAAAAAAGAAAAAAAAAACTCATCAGAAATGCATCAGATGTACCTAATGAAAATATTCACGATGTGGAAAAGGCCTGTCACGATTAATTGTCTGTTGCATTCAATTCAATTAACATCGGAGTCTCTCTCCTTCCATCCAACCGCAGAGAGTAATCATTAATCTTGGTTACCATATGCCTTGCTGAATTAGATTTTCTCTTATTTGATGCTTGTTTTTATGGAGCACTCCAAAACCACTTACAAGGCGTTAGTTTGAGGGAAGGATGCATTAAAATGTTACATGAATTGTCCGGAAAAGACAGATCAGCCATTTTGTTTTGCTGTGTCTGATGGATCATTGCATCATGAAATCATCTTTCAAAAAGAAAGTGCAATTTTGACAGGGGAATTTGTTAATTCACAACTGACTTGAGTGCGTTACAGTTGTTTCCGGCGATTTAAAATCCACCCACAATTTATGTTGCGACTTATTATTTGCGAGAGTAAAAACAAACTGTCAGTTGAAATTGTTTGGTTTCTTGTTGTAAAAGTAAAACGAGCTCTATCCTTAGTAAAACAACTATAGAAAGGACCAGCCTTGAAAAACCAGTCCTTCAGAACATGGGCGATACATTGTACATCTTGTAGAATCTTTGGCTTATCAAGCTGACAAATAATATCCCCTAACATTTCCAAATTGTCGTATACATATTCTTGCGATAACTAAAGTTTCTTTCCCTTGTTTGACAGATTCACCCGATGAGCCTCCACCCCCACGGATGTTGACCAACAACAATCAATACCCTACCTCCCCAACGTCCCCCACCAAGCACCACCCCAACAGCCAATCCCCTACCTCCCCCAAGTACCAGAATTACTCTCAGTCGCCCCCGAAGCAGGACACGTACTACCAGCCGGTGCGGCCGCAGAGAGCAGACTCCGAACCAGATCAAGACTCATGGCCGGCACCTCCACCACCGCTGACTAGCATTGATACCAAACCACAATATGCTGGGACATCACCGCCAAATCCCGGTACTACTCGACACTAATTCCTATTTCAGTAATTTGGGAAAAGCAGGGCACAATTTCATAGAGCTGGTTAAGCACAAAATACTGCTTAAAAGATTTTTGGCTAAGCAAAAATAAGCAGGATACCAGTCACAGATTGTACATGTGACATAGTATTTTGGCTGGTAACCTTATTCTGGTAAGCATAATTTTGTTGTGCTTACCTTCTTTGTGTGAAGAAAGCCTACTGCACTTGAGCTTGATGGCAAAGTGACTCTGGAATTCAGATTTGCATTAGTTGAGAACAGTCCAACTTGGGCAGATCCTTTTCCATAAATTTACCAACTCACTTTGCGTTGGCTTCCTCCTTGCATTTGATCCACTCTAAAGCATAATTACAGCAGATGGAATAATTTGCATGGGGGATAGAGAATGACATTTATTTTTGGTTTTACCATACACCGATGTGTGATAAACACTGTATACTCGGTGCTTCCCGGAGTTCTGTGGGAAAAAGATATCTGCTGTAGAAAGTGGGGGCTGTGGGTTCGAATCCCACCTGAGTAGTATGCCTGTAGATTTGTTTTCTTTCATGACTCGGGGGAGCACTGAGTATACAGTGCTGCACACATATTGGTGTGGGGTAATAGCTAAACAATATCATCCTAAAGTCATGCGTTAAAAGGTGCTGTGTCGTCATGATCAAATAGATATGATACGGAGGAAGGCCATGCGTGTGCAGTAACTCGGTGAGAGTTCATAATTCCACGTACAGCCATAGTCCTGGTTTGATCATGACGACACAGCCCCTTTAAATTTTGGGGCATTGAGCGGTGTCAGCAAGCACCTGCATAAGGTGACAAATAAGTGAATGTATTTTTTGTCAATTCAACTCAAATTCAATTAAAAACACTCTATTCATCCCTGATTAGGCAACTACAAGAGATTGGTCAAGATTATGTTTCTGCAGACATTACCAAGTAACTGCTTGAATTGCAATCAGACGATAGTTTTTAGTTATCACACAAGCGCGAGTGGAATACAGAAAAATATAGCGCGTCTCTGTCGCATATCCAACGAGGCTAACGGCTGAGTTGGATATGGTACGCAGCTGCTTTATATTGTCCTATATTTCTCGAGCGCGAATGTGGCAACAAATTTATCTTCAAGCAAACTTGATGCGCAGCTTATTGCAATATGCGGTGTTGGAACAGCTGTACATTTTGCGTATAGCTTAAAATAGCGCAATGCGCAGACTTAGAACAGTGCAATATGCAGGGTGTGATATGGGTTGTGCAATTTAGGTTTTTATCTTCATGCAGGCCTGAATATTCGATTCTGATTGGTCGATCCATAGCAACAAGGAGTGTGATATAAACTTATATTGCACGGCCCATATCACACCCTGCGTATTGTGTGTTCTAACTGCACATCAAGTTTGCTTGAAGATAAATACGTTATCTGATGCGCACTCGTGGAATACGGAAAAATATAGCGCGGCCTTGTTGGATATGGGACGCAGAAGCGCTATATTTTTCCGTATACCACTCGTGCTTGTGTGATAACTTATAATATCACACCTCTTGTTGCTATGGGTCGACCAACCAGAATTGAGAATTTTAGTTTGCTTGAAGATAAATTCATATGACAATTTTGAGTCCTGAAAATACAGTTAACACAGCTGAGTTAAGATGAGATTTGCTTCGGGTCTATATATTATCAGGGGACGATTTCACAAAGCGCTAAGATTGCTCTTAACCGTGTATCAATCTTTAATTGCTAAGCAAAGTGTGAAGTCACAATACAAATCACTATGGTAATGCTGACAACTCATCTAAAAGATGAATCTTAGTGCTTTGTGAAATCCAGCGCAGGAGTATATTAATAATGACACTTATATTCTACATGACTTTAGCTTGGTCACCACAGCAGTCCAACCCAGCCCAGTACCAGCCAATAGAGAATAAGAGTCCATCAGCCTGGACTCCGGCCACAACCAACATCAAACCAGTGAAGGAGTTTAGACCGGTCAAGCTGGACCTCAACGCTCCTCCTAAACCATGGAAGTCTGCCGGTGCCCCTCAGATTGAAAGAACCAATGTAAGTAAAGGAATGTCCCAGTAAGCCAATCATGAGTAAGATTTGAATAATGTCTGGTACAGTGACTTCCTTTTTCACAAATGACCGTTTAATTTTGAACTCCTTGCACTCTATTGAGACATTCACTATGTCACGTAATTCGAGGCAAGCTTTTGCGTAGTTATGTACATGTAATAATAATAATAATAATAACTCGTTCTTATAAAGCTCATTTCACAATAACGCCTCAATGCGCTTTACACTAGTGCCCTGGCTGGTCATTGGGCAAATAACACTCCTTTAAGCTTTCTCAGCTCCCGGGGGAGTATACAGCCCCAAGCTGTCGTGGCACTCCGAAGGCTTTTTCAAACACAAAATCAACCTCTACCCTCGAAGGTACCCATTTATACCCCTGGGTGAAGAGAAGCAATTATAGTAAAGTATCTTGCTCAAGGATACAAGTGTCATGACCGGGATTCGAACCCACACCTTAATGGCTTAACCATCGGAACTTGAATTTGATGCTCTAAACCACTCGGCCACATGACACCCCAGAGATTGTGAACACCCATACACAATTCTGAATGATTGCGTAGGTACAATGGTACTGGGCTTTGCCCATCTGGAGGTTGCTATACATGTACAAAAGCTTGCCCCGACCAATGTGATGTGGCAACACTATCTTTAGTCTGGGGAATCCAATTTTAGTGGTCACTTGTGACCAATAAAGTCATTCTACCAGACATTATTCAAAATCTAACCTGCAAATGGCTTATTAAGTGACTTCGGCCATGGCAGTTGGCTGCAGCATCAACCTTTAAAAGAATGGTCCTTTTCAGCCTTTTCTTGCCATATTATATCATGTTGTGAATGCATCTACACAGTACACAGTCGACCCTCCTACTGTCTGACCATTCAATATAATCCACTCTAGTTTGGAATGGTAGATAAATTATGCCAGTCTGCAATATGATATCATGTGGTGAATGCATCTACACAGTACACAGGCAACTACTGTCTGACCATTCATTATCATCCACTGTGGCTTTGAATGATGTATAAATTATGCCAGCCTGCAATATGACATGATGTGCTGAATGCAAGTACACAGTACACAGTTCGCTACTGGCTAACCATTCATTATCATCCACTGTGGTTTTGAATGATAGATAAATTATGCCAGCCTGCAATATGATATCAAAACACCCTCGCAGATGGATGGTTTCAAATGGTTGGTCAAGTTACAGGAAAATGTTACAAAGAGTAGGAGGGTTAATCAGAACAGTAGGTACATGTATTTGGGATACTTTAGGGGACACTAGGTGGCAGCAGACTTGCCAGGTAAATCAATTGTTCTTTCCTACATTTGCACATGCCCAGAACTTTGTATAACAGTGGACAAAATGACCTGTCAAATCTTTTCCACTTTGGCATCTCAAAGTCTCGTGTTGATCTTCCAAGCTTTCCCATGTCCTGTGGCACACCCTAGGCAAACAATCCTCCACGTAGACTAAGGTCATCAGACTCCTCCCTTCTGCAAGTTCCCAGATTCCAACGCTCTTGGGGTGGCTGCAGTTTTTCCCATGCTGGCCCTACTCTCTGGAACAGTCTTCCACTTGCCCTTCGTCAAGCCTCATCAACTAGTTCTTTCAAACAATCACTCAAATATTTGTTCACACTCTAATCTAAATTAGTATATTTGTTCTGCTCTTCGCTTTTGCAAACTGTTGAGCGCCTTGAGCATCACTGCGTGACGAAATTGTGCGCTATATAAGAAGCCACTATTATTACTATTATTATACACTACAGTCCAGGCATTCTGAGCTGACAGTCTTTGGTACAGAAAGTACACACACGTCGGTGTTTTAAAAATAGTATTCTTAATTTCTTATAGCCGAGTGATCTAGTGCACTGGACTTAATTTCGAGTGGTTAAGTCATCAGGGTGTGGGTTCGAATCCCAGTCATGACAATTGTGTACTTGAGCAAGATACTTTTCTACGATTGGTTATCTTCACCCAGGGGTATACTTGGGTACCTGGGAGGGTAGAGTTTAATGTTGTGTTTGAAAAAGCCTTCTGAGCGCCACGGCGGCCAGGGGCTATATACTCCCCAGGGAGCTGAGAAAGATTAAAGGAATGTTATAGGCCCAATGACCAGGGCACTATTGTAAAGCCCATTGAAATGTTATTGTAAAATGTGCTGTGTAAGAACTAGATATTATTATTTTTATGATTTGAATTTATTTTGATGTTGAAGGAACCGGCACCAACCTCCTCAAGCCAACCATCGACCTTGCAATCCCCGCCGCCACAACGGTCTACCCAGCAGATCGGACCAGTCACAAATGGTGATGTGCACCCCAGTAATGAGGTATTGAGTAGCCCCTATAGGCCTGGCGACCCTCAGCATGACCAGGACAGATATAACCCTGGCTACCGTCCCAATGAACCCCAGCAGCGTCAACCCCTCAGCCCCCAGGATTCCAGGAGACCCGAGTTTAGACCTGTTCCGGAAGGGTATAGCAGCGGGCTTCCACGGTCAGTCAGTCCAACTGTGACATTACTACAGTACCAGAGAGGTATGGAAAGTTTGCTCTTGATTATATTTAAAAAAAATCATATTCTTCACGTGTGGTTTTCTTGTTTGCAGCACTGTCACAGCAGAAAGAGTTTTATCTCGGCAGCTGTTTCATAAGTAGATTTAGAAGTCCATTATAAATACAGTGAAGACACAAAAAGTGCTGTACAAGTGATAAATTAGTTTTCCAAGTAGACTTGAGAAAACCTGCAAGCTGAGGCTATGGCCCTTTTCGAAGCCACGTCTCCAGCTTAAGGCTCTGGCTGAGGCTTCGTCACCCTGTAAGGAGCACTGTACTGAAAGTGCACATTCACCAAAGCCAGAGTCGAAGCCGAAGTCGTCGTTTCCAAAAGGGCCGATAACTGTGGAATTTGGAAGAGAAGTCATTCCAGTCATTTAGTTTTTCAGGAAATACATGTATTCCATTTAACTAACCTCTGAAAACATCTATGCCCAATCTTATAGATCTGCTTAAGCACAACAAATTTCTAAGCACAACAAATTCATGCTTACCAGAATAAGGTGACCAGCCAAAATACCATGTCACATGTACCATTTGTGACTGGTATCCCGCTTATTTTTGCTCAGCAGAAAACTGTAAAGCACCATTTTCTGCTTAAGCAGCTCTATGAAGTAGATTTTATGCATTGGTGCCATCACGCCGCCATCTTAGAGGTAAAATGATAATGAAACAATGCAAATGCACAGCTAGATACGCGCGGCGCACAGGATGGACCAATGAGCAACCTTAATTTGACCTCTAGCCGACGTCATGTGCATAGGGTCTATTGGGCCCTGGATATGATATCTGGATGGTAACTTTTTTACTTTAAAAACTTGTGCTTAGATGCTTGGCCAATTAGCTATTTGCAAGTTAGATTTGAACAAAGTCTGGTACAATGACTTGCTTTATAGTCACAAGTTAACGCTTAAATTTTAATTCCTCAGACTATAGAGACAGTTGCTATGTCAAATGGTTCGGGGCAAGCTTTTGTATAGCAACCTCCAGATGAGCAAACCCTTGTACCATTGTGCCATACACATTCATTCAGAATTGTGTATGGTTGTTTGCCGTCTCTTACGTAACTACGCAGAAGCTTGCCCCGAATCATGTGACATAGCAACTGTCTCGATAGTATGAGGAATTCAAATTTAAGCAGTAACTTGTGATCAAGCAAGTTATTGTACCAGACATTATTGCAAATGGCTTATTTCATAGAGCTATCCATTAGAAAATGTTCAACACAGAGAAGTTGTACTGAGCAAAACCAGATTACCAATCAAAATGTCATATAATTTACATTGTTTGTGAGTGATTCTCTGCTCTATAGTGGTGAGTGCATCTGCAGAATTTTCTGCTGCACAGTTAAGTATGAATTTGGGGCTGGGTTGGTTCCAGTTGAAAGTGTTTACCTGTCCAGGTTTAACCCCACCACTCTGTGAATCAATCACCCTGATTGTCCAATGATCGTTGGAATCAAACCGCAGAGTCTGATGCCTTGTCTCGGGGGACAGATGAAGGCATTGCCTCCAATCGTAGGTATTTACGGGTCAGTTGAAATACGACATATGTCTTCCTTCAACCGAATAATTGCTATACAGGTCTATTCATAGCCACTGTAAAAATAGTTTGTTTTTTTTATTAGGGGATTTCGGTTTAGATTTAGTTGTTATTAAAGGATTCTATTTTAGGCATCATATGGGCATCTTAGGAAGGACTTCAAAAGAAAGCAACTGTTTAGCTTATTGGCTTCTTTCCTTTCTTTTTAATCATTATCATAGAAGATTAGTAAATATCAAGTAATAATCCACAAGGGTAACTGCCTGGCTAAATTTTAATTAATTTTGGGGTTGAGGGCTAAAAAAACCCCAAAGAAATCGGATTGAAATAGTTAGGAATATCATGCCTGTATGTTGCTCAATCACACTTATTTTTCTTTTTGGGGTTGAACAAAGAAAAGTTGACTAGAGCGGGATTTGAACCTGCGACCTTGGATTAACGTGCCGGTGCTCTACCAACTGAGCTATCTAGCCTTAATGTTGGTGGTCTCCCTATTTTATCAATATCTTTGTTTGGGGGTGCCAGTCAGAAGCCATTCAACCTGTAACTGCCATACAACCAGGGAATCAGGGATCACACTGAGTTTACGGTACAACCTGGGAAGCTACAGGAGAGGGATCACCTTATTAAAGAGATGCAAATTTTAATTCAAATATCAAGTAATAAACCACAAGGTAAACTGACTGGGTAAATTTTGAAGACTAGACAATACTATACAAAGTGGTCTGTGCTGTGCAGTGTCCTCTTGTTGCAACTCTTAAGTTACACGTTTGCTGCAAAATGAAACACATAAATACCTTTGGTAATAGAGTTACTTAATAAAAGTAAATGACTACAAACACAAGTACAGGGTGTCGGGGGATTAGGGATGGGGTTAGGGTTAGAGCTAGGGTTGGGCTTGGGGTTAGGGATGGGTTAGGCTAAGCATTAGTGTTAGGGTTAGGCTAAGCGTTAGTGTTCGGGCTAGGTTGGGGGTAAGGATTAGGGTTAGGGTTAGAGTTAGGATAAGGGTTAAAGTTAAAATTAAAACAACTTTGCCTTTTTAAAATGATTTATTATTTTTATTTAATTTCTTTATTTACTAGTCACAAACTGTACATACATGTATGATGTGGTGTTTTGATCGGTAACTGTTTTTTGCGTGTAAGAAAACACTTGTTTTGTGCTTAAGCTGCTCAATGAAATTAACCCAGGAATGTATGACAAAAGTTTCTTGGATCATATTGGCCTGCGTATATCCACAGTCAACCGCCCTTTGAAATGTTGCATTTGTAGTCACTCACTATGTGATTGGTTATGTGATTGATAGCAGGTAGTCTAATTGTGGTATGACAATTATGTCAAGTGATAGAAACAAACCCAAATGAGCTGCATTGTATAGTGACATGAAACTAATTAAAGATATGATTTACACTGTTTCGTTATCATCATTGTCAAACAAGCAACAAAGTATAGTATCGGAAGAAACATATTTCCCTCTGAATTTAGGTAAATTGACAAAAAAAGATAAACCTATCGTAAAAGACTAATTGAGGAAGTCTTATATTACTGAAACATATTTTTATCAGCAATTCAGAATGAAGTTGGTTTTAAAAGCCATCAAACCTGAAACTGAAAAGGGTCTTTTTGTTTAAAGGTATAGGATCATACTTTGGTAATGACCTGAAAAAGAACTGTGTAATTTTTATCTGAAAGCCTCCTTGTTATAAAGATGTGTACCATGATGGTAAACATCCTGTAAAATTATTTTGTCTGAAATGCCCACGTCGATTAGAAATCATAAAAGTATGTCGACAAATTAGAATCTCCAAAACTCACTTCAAAGCAAGTTTTGGAGATTAAATATTTCCATGGTGTCCATTTGTGAATGCTGCGGCCAGTGATGCACTTGGTACCCGTATCACCGAGCTAAACGTGGATGGGTCAATGTCTTGATGAAAATACTATGGCTTTTTTTTGTGCTGTTTTCTCAACAACTAGACACTGTATACAGGTGAAACATTCACAGGTGACTTATATAGTACCTTTATTGACAATTCAGCCTATAAATCAGCATTACATTGACAAAAAAAATCTATGACCCTACCTTTAATATTTTTGTTATGCTTATGAAGTGTCAAATACATAGTTATGTGCATAAACAGTTTACAAATTTGATAGAAATGCAGAACTTATGTTTATCTGTTTTTGTCAATTGACCTAAATTCAGAGGGAAAAATAGTTCTTCCGAAACTGTAATACGTTTCAGGAAGATGAAGATATTTTCGGAATCATGCTTTGATGATATCCTCTGTTACATGTAGTTGTTTCTTTTGAGTGCAAAAAACTTTGTTGAAGGTGAAGATTTTAGTCATTTCAAAAACTTGAATTAACTCTATTTATTTCATATGGTACAACTATTGGTAATCACAGAAATATTTTGATTATGAGGTGATATAAATTAATAAAGGAAAAATCTCAATTCAAAAAGAAGGAGAGAAAAGAAAGGATTTGAAAATGATCCTCTGAGACAAATGCCCCTACTTATGCTCAGTGGGTCACCAATACTGTCCCAATTGGGGTATCAATTTTACCTTGATTGAAGCCTCAAACTCCAGATGAGGGTATTACAATGTAGTTAAAGGGTGTGTACAACATTGTTAAGGTTGAAAATATAAATGCTCACAGATTTGCACATAACTTACATGTTGTAAAGATGATCATGGTGGAAAACTTCCCTTGAAATAGTTTTTCTTGAAATGCTATAGTTTTTAGGAAATTAGTAAAACAATTAGTCTTTATCACTGGTGATAAAATCCGATGTTTGAAAACAGTGAAAATATATAATGGGGTTTATACTGTTTTCTCATGACTCCAAAGACCGATTTAGCTTAAACTTTCACAGGT
Organism: Plazaster borealis; assembly: GCA_021014325.1. Lineage (NCBI taxonomy): Eukaryota > Metazoa > Echinodermata > Asteroidea > Forcipulatida > Labidiasteridae > Plazaster > Plazaster borealis. The sequence goes on along the minus strand of CM037468.1, from coordinate 12,823,688 downwards.
TTGTTATTTCATGTATATGTTGGGTCACATCAAGTGTGGATACTGGTCTTTGACAATTACCAATGTTGTACATTTGCTTTAACCCCAGTTGAGTGACAGTAACACCATTTGGCCTTATTTAGACTCCCATGATTGTTGTCACCAAAACTATCTCAATTTGGATATCAATTTTATCTTGATTTTAGCCTTGAACTCCCAGTGAGGGTGTTACAATGTACATGGAATTGTCCCCAATCGAGTGACAGTCGCACAGTTACATGCAGTTAGACTCCCCTGGTTGTAATCACCAAAACTACCCAAATTGGGATATTGTTTGTACCCTACTTTGAGCTCTCATTGCCCAATGCGGGTATCATTGGTCCCCAATTGGGGGCTCTATGGGTGACAACTTCACCTACACTTTGGGTCCGTGCTTAGACCAAACCTCACTGTGTGCTGTGTTAAAACATTCTGTATCCATCATTATTATTACAACTCAAATCATGGCTGCTCATATGTAGAGCGTGACAAGGATGGACGGAGCCAAGCTGAATACCTCCCACCAGATAAATCTCTCATGCCACCACCATCTTTATTAGCGCCCTCTGTTGTGGCAAAAGAGCCAGCTGTAGTGGCCAAACCCTTGCATGCTGGCTCGATCGTGTCAGTCGTTACTGGTGAGCTGATTGCACAAACTAATGCATTATTGACCTTTGAACTGTAACCCTTCCCACCCTTCCATCATGGCTTTTGTTTTTGCATGATGGTATGCTGGTTGAGTTCATTGGTATACATGTATGCATGTATGGTGGACCGAATGCACTTTGGCATGGACAGTCAAAATGTGTTGCCTTGTTAGTGTAAGAAGGGAACTTAGAGAAAAACAATTTATTTGGAGATACGCAAACTGTCTTTTAGAATTCTGATGCGTAGTTACGTACAACTATTTTTTCTGTGCATGCCAATGTGCAAAATTTCCCGGGCTTTGAAATGAATGTTGATTTGCTGGCAGTATGCATAAAAAGTAGCATGGTTCATTCTTTCACTCTCGAGAAACAAATCTGAAAGTTTGTGATTATTTTCATTTTGAGAGGAAGAAATTACAGCAGTTTTGCATTTCAGTCAAATCAAAATTGTAAACTGATATGTTTACTTCAGTCATTGTTTGGTTGTCAAACAGGAGCAAAACAAAATGGGAGCCAATCTACCAATAAAACAAGCCTTGATTTTCATTGATTAATTACAAATTGGTGTAAAATAATATATTTGGATGATCCTAATCACTATATGGATTCAGATGGTTTTCTCTTGTGTTACAGAATGTAGAAATGAATTTTGCTGACAGCTACATAGATGCGAATATCACTGTGCCCCCTTTGCAATGCTTTTCATACACATAATAATTACCATTCTTTCATGGAGCATATTGTGTTGGATACATTTTTCCGTGGAAAGATCTGTCTGAAGCTAAAGATTTAAGAATGATAATGGAGTAATAAACCACAAAGGAAACTGACTGGGTAACTTTGAAAATTTACTCAATTTACTACCTTTTTTCTACAGGGGGGTGGGGGCAATTCTGGCTCATTAAAACTGTAGGTTCCATTTGCATTTCTCTAAAACAAGCCTCTGCCATTTACTATTTTTTATAAGATAATCTGAAGGGAATGTAAAAACAAATACTTGGTCTGCGTGTGAATGGAATTTGGTTTTTTTAAACATTGAAATCATCACATTAAAGCTTATAAAATGTAACATTCTACTCTGGTATCTTTTAATCAACAAAAAAATCCAGATTTCAAAGGGGGGCACCTGGGAGGGGGGATACGGACATCAATTTGGGGGTGGGTGCAAATTTCCCCCTGTGCCCCCCTTCAGTTATGCCACTGCGCCCCCTATTCTTGTCACTAAAACCATATGATACTTGTACATTACTTTATAGAACACTCAACCCATTAGTTTCATATGCAAAGAAATTAATCGTTATGCGAGTGACAGAAAAGTTCACGGATCTAAAAGCAATATCCCCAGTGGAAATACTTCAACAGAATGTGCTCCTTTAATTATGGAACAGCAGGGCTATATACAAATATACCATATCACATTGCAGCAGTCACGCTTTGGTCACGAGACGCAGTGCACATGTTTAACCCATCAGCAAGATTTTCAGTATTTTTATTTTCGTCACTGATTTAATTTCAAAGCTATGTAAACATACCATGTGATGCTTATTTAAATTAATTTGTCATTAGTTAAACTGCACATTGAATTCATGAATTCTTTTTATACAGTGTATTGTACCAGTATTTCTGTGCTAACATGTACAAACAAATGTTTTGCTTTGAGTTTCTGTATTTGTTTTTTAAGTTATAAGTTTGACCATTGCTCACATCTCGGCTGCAGTTTTCCCATGCTGGCTCTACTCTCTGGAATAGTCTTCCACTTGCCCTCTGCCAAGCCTCATCAGCTAGTTCTGTCAAAAAATTACTCAAAGCTTATCTGTTCACATTCTAATCCAAATAAATACATTTTTTCTGCTCTTCACTTTTGCATATTGTTGAGCGCCTTGTGCGTCACTGTGTGACGGAGTTTTGCGCTATATAAGAAGCCCCTCCCACAAGCCCACCCTATGGGTTTCATCATTGCAGTGCCCCATATATAAACTGCGCCAATAAAGTATCTAAACACTTACAAATGGTCAGATATATCGGAACCTCAAATAGTATGCAAAAAATTAATAAATTAATCCGATGCACAGTTATCTTCTGCGCATTTTGATACCTCTTTTGTTGCGCTACGATGTTGTTTGGCGGATTTATGGGTACTTCAATGGCTTAAGGTCGAATTTCAAAAGTTGCAAAAGCCCCTATTCAAGCAAGAGCGGTGTACTGTGACGAATGAGATCGGCATTATTTTTGCCCGCCTTTTATTCCCTTCTGGAGTTGGGGTGAATAGGGGCTTTTGCAACTTTCGAAATTCGACCTTAAGCCACTCAAGTGCTCATAAATCCGCCAAACAACATCGCAGCGCAACAAAAGAGGTGTCAAAATCCGCAGAAGATAACTGTGAATTGAATTATTTAATTATTTTTTTGCATACTATTTCAGGTTCCGATAAATCTGACCATTTGTAAGTGTTTAGATACTTAATTGGCGCAGTATACATTATACCTGTAAACCATTGAGTGCATTGAACCCCATCAATAATGTATCCATGGATTGCTGTTGTGATCAACATTACTGCAGCTTGATGTGGAAACCATTGAAATTGACTTATCTGTGCCGTTTGATATCAAAAACCTATATCCACGTAATCATGTTATCCTTAGAAAATGTTCCTAATCCATCAAAAGCCCAACCCCAACCTCTGAAATGTGTAAATACTTGTGTTGTACTTCTGTACTGCTTCTTGTTTTTCCCAATCTTGTACACCTTTAAGTTCAATGTGCTGTACATTTTCCTTTTTATGTTAATGCTCATTGAATTTCCTGCACATTTGTAGCACTTTCACGGTCACATTCTAAGGCCTGATACTTCATTCTTGTGATAGGGCAAGGCAGATTTTTCTTAGTGGTGAAAGGGCACCCTTATTGAGGGAAATGTAAAATTCTATTTGAACATTTTATGGGGCACCAAGGCAATGTCCAGTGGCATGGAGTTGCCTCTGCTGGCTTTGTGGAGTATCAGGCCTGCATTCTTTTTAGTTCAGCACCAAAAAGCTTCAAGACATATAATGCAACAAAGTCATAGCTCAGTGTGGATTTGATGGAAAGTGTTGTATCTTGTCCTTTGGCAACCATGCAATTGATATGCATTATGGTCTAATCTCATGCCAAAGTTGGTTAATAATCATATTATGCAGTTCTCATATAGCGCTTTATTACACCCGAGGGCGTCTCAAAGTGCTCATTATTTTTTCTACAAGGTATGTGGAGCTATGTTCGAAATATAAGACCCATTTATTTACATAACGCCATGTAACGGTTTACAAGAAGCTGTGGCACAATCTCATAAGTATATTGGGGTCTTTTATGTGCATTACACAACACACAGGACCTACAGCTTTACGCCCCATTCGAAGGACAAAACAATAATGGTTTAGTTTCTTTTATCTAAGGAAACAAGTGTCACGATCAGGACTCGAACCCATACTCTGCTGGTCAGAAACACCAGAGCTTGTGTTCAGTGCTCGTGACCACTAAGCCACAAAACTCCTAGTGCTTGTTTTATGGAAATAACTACGAAGATGAAAAAATAAAATAAAACAAATAATGGACATTTATATTGCACTGGTGTCCACCTTTTCTTGATGCTCATGGTGCATGAACATTTAAACATGATTAACCTGGTCATTGGGCCAGTTACTGTATTCCTTAAACCACCCCAACTCCTTTGGGAGTATGCAGCCTGTGTGTCAAATACCATCTGTACCCTCACAGGTACCAATTTACCCTTAGTGTCATAACCAGGATTCGAACCCACACCCTGATGACTTTGCAAACAGAACTTACCTCCAGTGCACTAGACTACTCGGCCATGAAACACCCCAAAGATACAACCTCTTTCCCAAACTGAGTCATAACCTTGCTGCATTGATGTGGTGATGTTGATACAATTAATACATGTGAAAATTGTAGCTTAAAATCTTTTGAGCCAATCATGTCAATCATGTGAAAATCACTGTGTCGTAATGCAGTAGGTGAACATTGGTAGCTTGCTTTGATAATTTGTTTCATTTCAAGCTGATTATGTGTTAATCAGTGTTGTCAAATTGCCGTTACAACTGTACCGCCCAATTGTTTTGTGTAGCGTTATTGTCTGTTAATTTGCACTTTTTAATGTTCAAGTTGTAAAATGTACAATTCGTCATCTCAGGAATATAAGGGTCATTAGTGCAGTTTGTATAGATTTCATAAAATTGCTTTGGCATAGTTTGGAGCTCTCGGTAAATGGAGTTGATTGATCAAGAGTGGTCTCCAAAGTTATTGATTGGCAAAATATAAACATTCATTTTCAAAGAAAAACATTTGTTTGTGGATTTTGATGTCTTTTTTCGAAGGTATACAAATTTTTCATCCAGCACTCTTTTGATCATTACGGAAATGAAATTGCAATTAGCAACCCTTATAGCACCGAGCTGACGAATTTTCCTGTTAGTACACCCTTGGTTGTTAAAATTGTGATAAAAACTTACCAAAGCTGGGCTCGATTTCTCGAGGCACTCGGATTCATCTTCAGATAAGTTGTCAATATCACACTTTCCTCCTTGGCAATTAAGATTGATACACATCTTAAGATCAGTCTTAAATCTTTTTTGAAATCGAGCCCAGGTTTAGTATAAAAGTTCCACAAAAATTCACCACATACAGTACATATAAACTGTTCTTTCAGACAAAATGTACACTGAGGTATATTCAGCTTTATATGAACGGGAATTAGTCAAATTGTACATTTGTAGTGCCAAGATAATGTAAAAGAACTACACAAGACAACAACCTCAAATTCAGGTTGTAGTATTTGGTCACAATTTTGACTCTGCTTAAGAAACCTCTGAAGGTTTGTTTAAAGAAATTAGAACTAATGATCATTGATTATTGCTTTTATTCAGAGCCAAACGATCTTCCAGAGGGAGCGGTGTACCAGAAGCAGACGGTGGACGGTGACGTCATCCACACGGACACCTACTACCCGGTCAAGACTAGAGAAGTTACCAAGAAGACCATTCATAAAGAAGCACCTCACTACGAGGGCATTGGACCGCAGGATGAATCTGGACTGCCTGTTGGACTGAGAGCGGTAAGGTCAAAGGTCACTTAATACTGGAGAAGGTCAAAGGTCACTTATTACTGGAGAAGGATAGTATACAAATCTTGACTGCTTTGAGTGCTATGGTTAAAACTACGACGCCCGAGGCGATCCTCGGCATGTTTTAGTTTCCCGAGGCGAAAATGGAATGCTCGGGGGATCACCGAGGGAGCAGTCAATATCTGTTTTATAACACCCCAAATATATATTGTGCCTAGACGTCTAGGTACCAAGAAGCTACTATTGCTATGGGTATGGTACATTGGTTGCTATGGGATAGTACATTGGTTGCTATGGGATAGTACATTGGTTGCTATGGAATAGTACATAGGTTGCTATGGGTTTAGTTCCTTGTTTGCTGTGTGCATAGCGCACTGTGTTCGCACAGTTTCTAGTAAAAATAAGACATATCATGTGACGCGCTCTAAACCAATCAAAAGGCAGAATATTTGTAAGGGGTGTTATAATATACAAACATCGAATGCTTGGAGTGTTATGGTAAAAACTACGACTCACATAGTGATCCCTGGAGCGTTCTATTTTCCTGAAATAACCATAGCATCAGTACAAGCAGTCAAAGTTTGGTTTATACATATGTTGTGCCTAAAAGTCTAGCCACCAAGAAGTTTCTGTTGCTATGGCTATAGTATACTGGTTGCTATGGGCTTAGTACATTGGTTGCTATGGGCATAGTACTAAGGTTGCTAGAAGTATTGTACATTGGTTGCTTTGGGTATAGTACACTGGTTGCCATGGGTTAAGTACACTGGTTTTACGGGTATAGTACATTGGTTGATATGGGTATAGCACGTCACGTTCGCGCGGCTTTCTAGTCAAAATAACACATCTCATGTGACGCACTCTAAACCAATAAGGCAGAATCTTTGTTAGGGGTGTTATAATATTATGAAGCACTTGTATGTTTTGTAAGTGCTTTCAGGGGTGCAAACTCTCAAATTTAAAGCAGATTTCTGCTTTTTTAAGAAGCGTGCCAGTTGTAAATTCCTCCTTTTTTTGTCATAAAAATTAGTCCTCCACCGAGCCAAGTCTGACGATATTTCAAAACATATTCTCTTCCGTTGCAGAATGTTAAGGAGGAAAACAGGCATGACTGGTATAAAGAGATGTTCAAGACCATCCACAAACAAGATAGGCCAGAGGGTAAGGTCAAAGTTCAAAGGTCAATAAGTAAACTTCAATCTGCAGTGTTGATTTATACAACCCCTGTCAGTGTTAATGCAGTGCCACACATTTGGGCGTTTGGCCGAACAGTGTATTTATTTTATAAAGGCTGAATATTATTGCAAACATTTCAAATGCGAAAAGCAAATTCCTGCAGCAAAAACCTTTGCTGCTTACAGCTTGTCAAAAAGGCTAATAATAATCTCAAGAGAAAGAAAGCTGTTATTTAGAAAAACAGGCTTCAAGATGCTAATCAAGAACAAGTTGCTAATTACAAGATTACCTTTTCAAAAACAATGCAGAAACTGTTGTAATACATCATTGTGTATGCTGTGATAGCTTCTTTGTGTTGATCTATGCATTTAAAAAATGAAAAATTCACGAAATGGATACATATTTGTAAGAATAATCGACAATCCTGGAATTTTTGTGCAAAAAGTCAAATCTACATGCAAAATATGCTTCTTGAATGTCTACTTTGACTTATTGGATTGGAAATTGAAACTCTGAAATTGGCAATAATCTTATTGTACAATTTATTTTAATGTATTTCAATTGTCATACAAGTTAGTCATATGATTGTATATCTCAAAAATTGATATTGTTCCACCTAATTGCAATAATGCATAGTTCTTTGACAGAGCAATGTTTGTGAAATATTAACCGACTCTTGTAGAGCTTGACTAACAACAACCAATGAGCTACAAGTAGCTGATGTAACAACCAATAAGCTAACACCATTTGCTTGCTGAATACTAGAAGTGGGAACTCGTTTGAAACCATTGCAGTGACAGGTTTTAACTGTTAATAACTGCAGACAAATATAGACCGGAACAGGCTGGAAAAATCACTTAAGGATCCAACTTTTTGATGGATCAACAGTCATATCGAATATGAAAGAGACATTTCCATTTTGGATTTGGAACCTAATGTAATGTGTCGTTTTACAAGTACACATGTATTTCACTTACAGTGTAGCAATATCATAAAGCAAAACTTGTTTAATAGAAGACATGAAAGGAAGTGTGTGTTGCTCTGAGAAATTAGGACCTGGAGATTGATGAGTTATTTTTTTTGTGGCTCAGTTGCGAGACCACTTTATGGAAATTCACGTGTATGCATTACACACTCGTGTGGCGGAATTTGCCCTACAGATGCTACGTGATTTAGATCCACCTATAGGCCTAAAAAAGGTAGAAAGCTCAATGGCCATTTCTCAATACACACGTGTCAAATAATATCATTTTGCCATATTGCCAAATGATATCATTTTGCCATATACATGTGTCAAATGATATCATGATTTGCCATATACGCGTGTCAAATGATATCATTTTGCCATATTGCCATACACGCGTGTCAAATGATATCATTTTGCCATATACGCGTGTCAAATGATACCATGATTTGCCATTACGCGTGTCAAAATTAACATCAGAATTAACAAGTTGTAGTAATTTTCTTGCATGCACACACAAAATCCGCCCCATGTAACAATGTGCATAACTTTAAACCCATACTAACCATCATTTGTTCTTCCCTTTTTCTTTGTATATTTTTTCTTCTTCTTTCATCAGATGATATAGACCAATGTTACATGGATGCCTTGATGAAAGGTTAATCAACACTATGTTCATTTTCCCATTTGTTTTTTCTCTCTCCGTCATTACCCCCACACCCTATAATGTTTTGGCAAAGGCAGAGTATACCTTTGGAACTCATAATTATTTACACACCAAAATTTTCAGTGGTTGTACCTGAGTTTATTTGATGCAGCAATGTACAACCCAGCGTAAGCAGTTAGGGTCTGGCTTGCCAGTTTGATCAGAGTTCAAACGACTGTCTAAAGGCGGACAGTTTATTTTCGTGAAGAATGCATGTTGAAATGCTGATATTGAAGCATATATCTTAGTGCAACATTTACATAGCCTTAAAGGTAGGGTCGTAGATTGTTTTTTGTCAACGTAATGCTGATTTATAGGCAAAATTATAAAGAAAGATATAATAAAAGTCATATGTGAAAGTTTCAGCTGAATACAGTGTTTACTTGCTGAGAAAACAGCACAAAAACTTGTCACAGAGTTTCACAAGAACGTCAAATTCGGGTGGAAAATTATCCAAACCATATTACTTTGAAGGGAAACCTCTCTCAAAATAGTTAATACTATCAACAGCTGCAGGGCTTCTCACTAATTAACTTTTTATGGTAATTAATTTTTGGAGTAGTTACCAATCAATGACCCTACCTGTTGCACATGATACTCTGTACTTCCAGCGCAAAACAAAGTCCAATGCAATGCAATAAAGCCAATCATTACTTCACACTTCGCGCAGTTGCATTCTTCATTATGCAGTGTGCCATCCCGGATGCCACATGCTCCTTGCTGATCTTTAGATAAATTCCAAACTCCTTACAGTTGGCATAACGTAGAAACTTCCACGTTATATTCTTTTAAAAAAGTCATTGTATAATGTACGTTACCAATGGTATACTACACCTTTACTTTGATATGGTGCAACTATATTCAGTGCACATGATGTGGCATCCATTAAGAAGCTACCAAGCGCTAGTGTCCTGTTCAATGTTTACCCCTTGGTCAGGAATAAATTTAAACTCGATCCTTCCCGAAAGATTCTGTCACCCTGTCATTCTTTGTGAGACATTTCTTCGTGTTTTAAGGGGAAAGTGTTAGTTGGTGATGGTACAATGGGTTTTGATCACTTTTCACTCGGGGTTAAAAACCATTTTGGAATATTTTACTTAGAAGTTTGACCATTCCAGAAGTTGTTGTCATGAAACACATGTACATGTACAGTCGACTCTCGTTATAACAATATCGCTGGGACTGGCCAAATTATCTCTTTATACCAGGAATGTTGTTATAAGAGGACAGCAAAACAAAGAAACACAAAGTAGAAATGAGATTCGGGACTTCAGAATGTACTCTTTATAAGCAGAACCTCTTTATAAAGAGGATTGACTGTAACATGTCTGTTCAGTTAATTGATATAGATGTAGGCCTTTTGTATCAAGTGTTGGTAATGACGTGCACTTTGTAGTTTGTGTTCCCTTGTCTGTCCATCCTGTCTTTCATTTAATTTCATTTCATAAAGGTTTATTAAAGGTATTGTACACGTTTGGTAATGACTCAAAACATATATTAGCATAAAAACTTACTTGGTAACAAGCAACGGAGAGGTTTGATAGTATAAAACATTGTAGGAAACGACTCCCTCTGAAGTAACGTAGTTTTTGAGAAAGAGGTAATTTCTCACTAAAATACTAAAAACTTCTTGCAAGAAGTTTTTATTCCTGTATCTGAAAGCACACAAATTTGTACAACAAGGGTGTTTTTTCTTTCATCATTTTCTTGCAAATTCGATGACCAATTGAGCCCAAATTTTCACAGACTTGTTATTTTATGCATATGTTTGGATACACCAAGTGAGAACACTGGTCTTTGACAATTTCCAAACGTGTACAGTGCCTTTAAAACAACATGAATTGCAGCTAAAAACCGAGTTCCTCATGAATCACAATTGAAAACAGCAAAAAGGAAAAAGGGAATTACATAAATTTATGTTTGTTTACCAGAATTCATCAAATGCCAAATCAACTAAAATGAAACCCTGCCGTTGCAAACTTGTGAAGTGTTTTCTTTGAGGCAGAGTCATTGTAGTTTCTATAGTGACCAGCCCTTTATTGCCAGTAGCTCTTCATGTGTATTCTTAATACTCATGTAGCAGTTCTTAGATCACAGTGATTGGCTAAACACGGACTGTCATTGATCCTGTCCATTTTGTCATTTTTTTATATGAAAAAGTCAACCCCACCCCAAAACTCCCCCCAACAACCTGCAAAAGTCAAACAAACAAAAAGACATAACAGTAGTAAACATTCTACATTTCGTTGGCTCAGGACTATAAGTTCGTTACTGCAGTTTGTGTTGATTTCAAACAATTGTCCGTATTTTTGGTCACGTGAGGGCGCTTTCCAAAGGTGAATTTCCTCGCATCACAAGTTCAGTTTTATCTTATTTTAACTGCCTGTATGTTTTCTTGTATCAGTGGCCGAGTGAATGATAATAAAAATAACAACAAAATGACAAAACCAGTTTGCTTTACTTGTTTCGCATTGCGTAAACTTGGTTCACACACGCCCTCACAGGGTCAAAAACACTGTGAATTGCTTTTGCATATTTTGGAGCCTTGTGGTTTATTGATAAAGAGTGGTCTCCAAAGTAGTTGTTTGGCAAAAAGAAACATTCCATTTCTAAGAAAAACATTTATTTGTGGATTTTAACTTATTTGTTCAAATTTTTTCACATTTGTCATTATTAGGGATATGCAATTGCAATTAACGACCTTATAGCACTGAGCCGACGATTTAATTGTGAAAGCGCCGACCATTGCTTTGAAACTGCCCTCTATGCCGAGATATGAAGGCTGTCTGTTGTTAACCTCATTGCTGTTTGTAATCTTGAAAAGTCTCTTGCTGTTTTGTCAATCTGATAGCATTTATTCCATCCCTCATGGCTTAATTAAAGAGGGGCTCCAGGTTAAAATTAAGTGTTGCGGTGCACTCATTTTCCAATAGATTAAGTCCTTATGAAACAAGGAAAAACAAACTACAAGTTTCTAACTTCAGGTTAAAATGGCTTAAAATGCCACAATGTTTGATACTCTTCAAGTGCAATTTTTGTCAAAATCCAAAAATGTTCGATGACGTCACATTAAAAATGGTATGTACATTTTTGTGCAGAGAATTGTTAGTTCATTCCTGAATTTTGATGATATTCATTCAAAGCAGCATTGAATTTGACCTTTTGACTGGCGCAAAAATTCCTCAAAATTACTGATGACATCATGTTTGAAATTTCGCCCTGAAAGAGTATCAAATAATATTACATTTAACCCGATAACTTGAGGTTAGAGACTTGTAACTTTTCCCCACTCACATGAGGACTGTATCTTTTGGAAAATGATTGCATCACAAATTTTCATTTGACCTTGGAGCCCCTCTTTAAGTGTCAATTTGCTTGTAATTAACAAACCTTGCCCCTACTCCAGATCTCCAACCTCCCTCTCTGACCAATCAGCCCTTCCATTAATCACTACCCTGATCAGTACACTGTGGTGTATAACAACTGAATGTAGTGACACCCCTTCCCATACTAACAACCACTTACCTGTTTCTGTCTGCCTATGCAGAAGCTAATACATATGAACCAAGCTACCATTTCCCGGATGAAGTGGCTTGGAAGGACAATGGTAAATAGCACAAGATGTTTACGTTGATTTTCTGTTGGGGTAGTTTGTACTATTGTAGCGGCTGTCCACTTTTGTAGTCATCTTTACAAGTCAGCAGTCAATTTCACAAAACTTTACGCAACTGCGCAAGTCCACTTGTGCAACAGTTATTACGTAAGTTGTGCACCTCTAACACAAGAAATCTTGCTCAAGTGGACTTTTGCAGTTGAGTAAACTTTCTTGAAATCAGCTGCAGATGTACCCATACAGGAATGTAATCAAATGACTTAAAAGTGGATGGGCCCATAAATCCTCTTCCTGCATGAAACTTGAAACATTGTAACATGTATGATCTTTGATCAATATTTTGCATGAGTCAGCTCAGTGTAAACACTATAATGAAGCATTGCTTATGACTTTTAATTATATTTGGGGGGTTTTGTAAAAAAAAAATAATGTTCAAATGGTTTTAACTTAAACTTGCTTAACAACTGCACTAACAACTTGTAACATTCCTTTTATATTAAACTGTTGCTATGACGTCACACTCTTGAGGAAAGTGTATTTTACATTTATCAGATCTACTTGTAACAGTAAATTGATTACAAATTTACAGTTTGCTGTAGGCTCGTTATGAAACCTGGAAAAAACTGTTTGATTAAAAACGAACTTTGTATAAAACTAAAATATACACCTCTAGAAATACAGTCATACGTTTTTGTTTTGAATTTGAAGCAGTAATAATAGTGCAAGGAGTACAAAAATTCATTCCGTTGGATAGAAATCAATTTGCACGACAGTCATTTCATAAAATACATCAAAAGGGTATAAATGAACAAATGAAATTACTGATTGGGGGAAATAGTTTGAGTCAGATAATAGACTTGTGTAGATTCGTGCATACAATGTGCTTGCCTCTGGCTGGCTTTATTCAAGTCACGAATCTGGACTCTTTCTCGTCCATTCTTCTTAATATACTTGTAATGTCCTATTTTCTGTGCCAAAATAATCCACTGCTTTTAATTTGCGAGATGAGTCTGTGATACTATAGATGAATCTGAACTTTTGCATGAAGCCAATATTAAGTTAATTTAAAAAGTTTTTTGAAAATCTTATTTAGTTTGTTTTCCTTGGTTGATTTTCTGTATTTTTCTTTTGCTTTCTGCTTTGCATGGCTTTTCTTCCGGCACGTTTTTCTTTTTGTCTACACTCCGATTATGGTTTTCTGCCTGCACCACCAATCTTGTGTTTGCCCTTCCATGGATTCTGCAATGCCAATCTGCACGTGTCTGGTCCTCTTGCTGTCTGACCCCCTCTATGTGTATCATGATGTGTAGATGATAATGTCTTTGAAGAAGAAAGACCTCCTGGCAAAGGTAATAGAGACAAGAAGGAAGGCTATAGGGATCTCAATCCTAGGTCCTTTGCGTGATTTACAACAGGTTTATTTCTCATAAAATCAATGGTCTTACTCAACAGAAAATCTGTTGGATTGACTATGTTGGTATGCCTGGGGCCGATTTCAAAAAGAGCTAAGATTGATCTTATCAATCTTAATTGCTGAGCTAAGTGTGATGTCACAATTTGTATCACTATGGTAATATTGAAAACTCATCTTAAAGGCAAAGTATACCTTTGATTTTTGGAACCGTTCGATTGTTTTAATCCTTTATAGATGTAGGTGTAAATACAATAAAACTAACCTGTGAAAATTTAATTTCAAAAGGTGGTAGCGAAATCTGGAGTGGTTATGTCCGCGCAGGAAGAATAATCCGTAATTGGAACACACATTCTGAGAAACGTTTCATGCAGAATTGTTTCTCAGATTGAATTGTTTTTTGAATCCCTCTCTCTAAAACCACATTCCTTTGAAGGGAATTGTTTCTCAAAATGTTGTACATTATCAGTAGCTTCAGTGTTCTTACCAAGTAATTTTTTGATGGTCTTTAATTTCTGGAGTAATTACGAAAGGTATACTCTCCCTTTTAGATTCTTATAACTTTGTAGACTCCAGCCCTTATCATATAAAGCATTACAGTTGCAGTCCTCCATCCAACAGAATTAAAACAAAACATGCAGTTGTTTTTTGAAGGGTTGGGATGGTAAGGGTGAAGGTTAAATTGGTCTCTACTCTATTGGTTATTGCCCCAAAATGGTGGTTGACTATAAAATGAAAACGGAATCAGATAATAGTGGAGCAATTTCAAAGTATTTGAAAAAAAAAAAAAAAAATCACATTAGTTTGGGTTTGCTATGACCCAATGCAGTTTTAAACCGTTGCATGTCCAATGCTTCCAAAGTCCTGTAGAAAAATAACTAAGTACTTCAGAAAAGGAAGGCAAAATCCGATGACTTTCCACTTTTTGAAGTGGATGGTCTGTGGATTTGCCTTTATCTTTGAGATTGCTTGTTTTTGGTTTGACTTGAATCAGCCAGCACTGATTATGCAGTAGTTTATAACTGCAGTTGTAGATGTATTTTCATCGGTGAATGACAAACTATTATTAATGTTTTTGGAATTCCCTTTGCAAGAAACCAGTGTCCTTTTGGAGGTTGCTAGCAATTGCAGAGCAGTTCACCAAAAAGTTAAATCAAGCATGTGTATAAAGGCTTGTCTTGGCACGTTATTGTTTGGAGCTAATCCGGACTTTCAGATAAAAAGGCATGATCACTTCCTGTGTGATTTTGTGTAAATTAAGAATTTAGTTATTTTAGTGTGATTTACATGTAATGTGGTGAATTTGTTTTCTTGTTAATGCATGAACTGCATGTTTTACTATTTTTAAAGGATTTTCAAAACCTTAAGTTCTTTTTTGATTAAAGTGTGGTTTAAGGTTTAAACAGTGTATTTCAAACCCACTTCATGAGCCGTAGGAAGTCACAAGCTAATAGACTACTACAAATTTGCCAATCTTAAGCTTTGTTCTGTTTGTTTGTTTAGATGATCTTCCCAACAAGGGAACTTGGCAAAGCTCCCACAAGGAGATATAATCGCCAAACCCTTCAACAGAAAAAATCTCTCCCATACAGATATCGGCTTAACATCTATGATTATGAATTGCACAAATCAATAAATTGTGATTCAATACCTTTACTTATGACCGGATTTGAACCCACAACCTCGTGATTGCAAGTCCTGCAGTCTAACCACTTGACCACAGTGACCAGGTCTAAGACCTTGTCATGATTCGTAGACATTAGATTTTGCTGTTCATATCCTATGCCAGTCAGGGGCGATAGAGGGCGCCACACACAGAACTATACAAATTAGTTTTGATAGCAGTATGTGTGGCACCATGTACTGGCAAAGTTTGGTGCATAGGATATAAACAGCGAAAACCTATGTCTATGAATCAAGACTACCAAGACCCTTCATACAAATCCAAAACCAAAGGTTGCCATCAATTATGAGTTTAGGGGACAGCTGCTAAGCAGGACCCTTTTCTCTTTAAGCAAAAATTTACTGGGAACCAGTCAAACTACATGTACATTTAAGGCATTTTTGATTGGTAACCCATATCTCCTATACAAAACTTTTCTGAGTTTAGGGGACAAATTTAGGAAGCTGCTAAGCAGGACCCTTTTTCTCTTTAAGCAAAAATTTACTGGAAACCAGTCAAACTACATGTACATTTAATGCATTTTTGATTGGTAATCCATATCTTCCATAAAAAGAACTTTTCTGTGATTTGCAGCTCATAAGGATGTATCACAGAATGGAAAATTTCATGTTTTGTTTGTGCTTCAGGCATATTCCATTGATATTGAAAATTTCACATTTCACTTAATAGGCAGGTTTTGCATTATGGTGCAATAAGTGGATCTTGTGCGAAGTAGTGTCTGCCTCTTAAATGTAACAGCGTTCAGAAGAAAAAAAAAAACAAAAAAAACAATCCTGGCAAAAATAGAACCACACTGAATAGTGGCTGAATTTGTTTTTAAATGATTGATTTATCTTTTATTTAATTGTTACAGAACAGTGGAGTCATGACCCGACTGTGAATTCATCACCTCCAACATCACCCCCACAAAGGTGAGCCTATTTAATAATAGCCCATATGCATGTCCCAATGCGCATGATCGGCGCGCAAAAGATTCTGGCTGAAATCAGAGTCCTAGCAACACCAGCAACCATCATGGAGTGCAGATTTTGAAGCAATGCGGTACACAACTATAAAACCTGGCATACATGTAGTTACATGTAAACTACAGCATGGTGTCCATACTGCCAGCTTGATTTTCTTTTTTTAACTGTACTCGGTTTCCCAAGATGCATTCCGGTATATTTTTAAGATGGCACTTGTGCATTTGACCTATAGACCTTTCCTTTGTTGATAACAAACTGCGCTGGTTGGCATGGACGGCCGAATGTTAGCAAAACATTCAGTCGTGTTAACAGCTGTTGTGACCAAATTCAACATTTATGCAAACTTTCAAAAAATAAAATAAAATACAGCCCATGATTGGTTGCTTTGTTTCCAATGTTGTTTGTAACACTGTTTACAAACTGTTGTATCTGTTTATGCTTTGCATTTGTATGGCTTCCAATAGTTTCCAACCTTGGTTAGCAAAAACTAGGGCTGTGACGTTGCAATAACAGCTGAACTGGGTTTGAGATGTGCCCCCCTTTCATCATATCAAAAGTTGATAAAAAACAGACAGTGCAATCTCCATGAAATATAGACCCATTGCACAACACGCAGCGTACTCATTGCGCCTATCCTGGGTGTCATTTTGGGTGTAAAAATTGTATACAAACATGCACAAATGCACAAAAGAGAGTTTTGACACCCAAAGTGACACGCATTGTCGGAGGTGCGTTCCGGGTCTATAGAAATCAATAGGTCCCCCTTGCATAACGCGAAACGCTACAGATACGCTGAGGTCACGCGCACGTTTTTAGGCACAGAGAACAGCTATCGTCCAATGATCTGCCTCCTTTTCGAGAGAGTGACGCCATATGCAATGGGTCTATAAGAAAGAATGTTTTCTTCCATTGAGCTGTGTACAAATCATGCCTGCAGGAAGTCCAGGCTCTGTTACTCTGTTGTAAAAATCCGATGTCACAGGTTACATGGTCTAGGCTTCAAGCAAAGTGCAAAAGTGAAGCAAATTTTCTATACTAATTCAAAATTTGCTTCGCATTTGCTTAAAAATTCACTTCGCATTTGCTTTCTCGTGAACAGGCATGTAACTTTTCAGCTGACTGGCTGATTTTCTCTTTTTTTTCTTTGATATATTGCCGTACGTCATGATATTTGTTCTCATTCTGATATGTACAGACATGTCTCACCAAACACCAGTGCTCGCAATACTATCGATCGTTACCACCAGCAACCTCGCAGCATTATTGACTATGAACCGGGAACTTCATCACTGGCTGAGAGAGATAAATCGGTAAGACCCGCTCACTTCAGACTCAGAAAGAAAGCCACTTAACCCTTTCGAGACTGTCCATTTGTGAATAATCACGACCCTACGCCCAGACATGGCTAATATTGTTTAGATTTTGACAGAACAAAATACTGTGAAGCATTAACTTGGTACTGAGTATACAGTGCTTAATACACATCGATGTAAGAGTAAAAACAAATTATTTAAATTTGGTTTATTTTATAGAAATGTAGATCAATGCTAATATGGGAAACATTGGAAAATTGCAAGTCAATTCAGGACATGAGGTTTACCATGCTATGTATACTGGTGGCTGCTTCTCTTGTCAGCATATCAAATTAATAAACTTTATCAATTTACTACACACACAGGTCCTTTTCATTTGATTCGTGGAACACACGTCACATATAATCCATTATTCTGCCTTTTATTTACTGCCGCGACGCTCCAAAATTTAATATTGGTCAGCCGCCCGTCCAATATGGATAATTTATTGGACTCTTCGCAGTGTCTTTTCAAAAATAATTGTTCCCCACCAGTTTGTCCAAACGAGGCAAGGTCGTGTCACGGAAGACAGGGTTGGTGTCTCTTCAAATGGAAAAGTCCAGATTTCACCTTTATATTCTGCACCAATACACTCAAATGCATCCACTATTTGTGTAATTATGCACACAGACCTACTAGCAAACATCACTCGGTGAAATCTGGCTTTTCCATTTCACTCGGCTTCGCCTGCCTCTTCAAAGGAAATAGTCCAGATTTCACCTTGTGATTATATTCTGCGACAATGCACTCATACACATCCAATATTTGTGCAATATTTTCTGATTAAAGCAACTCAAAAAAGCTGCTTCAAATCCTGTCCTGGCTGTCAATATTGATGTCTGTTTTAGGAATATCAGATCCTGAAATAAATAAGAAAATATAATTAGCTGTTGCAAACTGCTTACCAACCAAAAGGATCTATGGTATAAATGCAAAAATAGTCGTTAATGGCCTGACGTTTAGACCCTAGCAGAGTCTTTCTCGAAGGCTAAATGACAACACAACACATAAACAGGTATATAAGTGTAACAAAAGCAGTCAAGTGGAAATAAAAAAATAGAGAGAGAGGCAGAAAGCACACAGAAAAAGCGAGGGGTAAACAATGATATAAGTAAAAGACTGTATTGAGAGGATCTGATACGATGTCTGAACTACAAAATGGGAGGCAGGCAAATGACCCCTTGAAAACTGTTTTTGTTTGAACTACATATCGTTATGTCAGTGCAAAAAATGCTGTGTCTCCTAAAATAGCACTTATGTTATGTGCTAGTTTGAAATTGTCAAAGCGTTTTATCTCACTTAAAATAGCCCGGATGTACACACAAAACAAGTACTCGCCGAGATATGAAGATTTTGCCGGGGGCTTTTTCATACGAGATACAACGTTGCTGCAAAATCAAGATACAACATTTTTGCACTGACACGACAATATTTGACGCAAATTGTTTTGTTGAATTAAAAGTTTTTTGAATTGAAGTTTTGTTGATTTTTTTTCCTATTCAGCCAACTTCTCACTTGTACAACCCACCAGTAGAACCAATAACTGCTGTGTAAGTACCGCATTGTTTTTAAAAATAGTTGACAAATATAAATATTATGAATATAAACAGGGTTTCCCCATTACTTTTTTAGTGACTGGCCAGCAGGACCAGTTAGTTTGTCATTTCACTTTTTCTTCGGCTTTTTTCACTTGTCCATATTTCTAATGAAATAGGGATGCTTTTAAATATTGAACTAGCCAGCCGGACCAGTTGGAGTTAATTTTGACTGGTCCTCATTTGTTTTAAAGGTATCATACACGTTTGGTAATGACTCAAAACAAATATTAGCATAACAAATTACTTGGTAACAAGCAACAGAGAACTGTTGATAGTATAAAACATTGTAGGAAACGACTCCCTCTGAAGTAACGTAGTTTTTGAGAAAGAGGTAATTTCTCACTAAATAATAAAAACTTCTTGCAAGAAGTTTTTATTCCTAAATGAAAGCACACAAATTTGTACAACAAGGGTGTTTTTTCTTTCATCATTTTCTTGTAACTTCGATGACCAATTGAGCCCAAATTTTCACAGGCTTGTTATCTTATGCATATGTTGGGATACACCAAGTGAGAACACTGGTCTTTAACAATTACCAAATGTGTTCAGTGCCTTTAATTGGCATTTGGCTAGCTGACAAGTGTTAAGGGAGAACGCGGACAAATACAAATATTTGAAATATATGTAAAAGGATGAAATATATGGAAAAGGAACTTCATTGGTCTTTGACATTCCGTTGATATTTCCTAAAAATCTTTACAACTGACCCTTGAGGTTCTCTCATCTTATTGTTAAAGAGGGCTTCCAAAGTCAAATTCAGTTTTGTGACGCACTCATTTTCCAGTAGATGGAGTCTTTATGAAAATGGGGGAAAAAAATACAAGTCTCTAACCTCATGTTAAAATGGTGTAAAATGCCACTTTGTTTGATACCCTGCAAGTGCATTTTTTGTAGAAATCCAAAAACGTTTGATGACGTCGCATTTCAAATGTATGGTCTGTACATTCTTGCACAGAAAATTGTTAGTTCGTTCTTGAATTTCAAAGATGTTCAATCAAAGCGGCATTGAATTTAACCTTTTTACTTGGGGAAAAAAAAATCCTTTTTGGAATGTACAGACTCATTTGTTTTGATGTCCGATGACGTCATGTTTTAAATTTTGCTCTGAAAGAGTATCAAATAAAATGACGTCATGTTTTAAATTTTGCTCTGAAAGAGTATCAAATAAAATGACATTTGGCACCATTTTAGCGTGAGGGTAGAGACTTGATTTTGGTCGAACATAGAAAAATTTACTAGAGTGGGATTTGAACCAACGGCCTCCAGATTAACGTCCCGGTTGTAACTTTTTCCCACACTTTTATGAGGTCTCTATCTATTGGAAAATGAGTGCATCGCAACCCTTCATTTGACCTTGGAGCCCCGCTTTTTATTTGAGTCTTTTTATTTGTACCTAAAGGACCCTTCAGTTGTAAACAAAAAAGAAAAGAAAAAATAAGCCATACTATTATTTAATATTTTCGAAAGAAATGCTTTGAGAATGATTGAATCTTCTACAACTGTACACTAAGCTTTCAAAGCATATCTTGTTTTAGTCATCAAAATATTTATATAGCAACATTTTTCCCTTTATCGTTTGTCCAGACAAAATACAAAGAGAAGTACCACCTTACCGAGAGATTTTGCTTCCTTTAATCAAGTACCGGCGGAGTCTCCATCAGCGAGACAGGCCTCGTACAACGAACCCCCTTCCAGAAGCCCTAAACGAGGTAGGTGATAGAGCCTGTGTCTGTCTGTCATAGGGTTTAGTCATGTTACTCCTAACCCCTTACTCCCACAGGTACAGGCTAGTAGCGGAGTGGCAGACGATTGCATTAGGGGGTTTTTCTTTCTAAAGAAGATGAATTTGAATGCTGAACAATCCAAGATGATTCAGCGGAAGAGTGACAACCCGATGAAACCCAGTACTAAAATAAGGAGGATTGGTGTCAACAGTACACAGTCTTGTGTTGTCAAAGATTTAACGGTATTAGCTTGGGCTTTTTTATGTTCATGTAGGCCATGAATAGCTTATGTTATCCTCTATTCATAAATACCCCAGTTAGTTTAGGCAGTCCTATTGGTTGAAAGGTGGTCACATGACTGTTGAAGACCGGTTTAAATGACTAAAGACACAAGTTTGGTTCCTTTTAAAGTTGTACCTTAGCTGAAAGTAATTCTGAACAGGCTTAACCCTTAAGAGACCATTCATTTGTGTATATCTTTCACCAGTTGCCAAGACATGACTAATATTGATATTTTGACATATCTTTTCCAGTAATAATCTGGAAAAATAATACGAAGCGTAATTTTGTTTTTGTTTTAGAAAACTAGTTTCCCGTTGAGTGGAAGTATATGTAGGTAAAATCTTGCAGCTGGTTGCAACCTCTTTGAGGGTTGTGTCACAAGCTGCTTGCAGCCGCTATGGTCTCTTAAGGGTTAGCTGCTGAGCACAATTTTGTATAAAGGAGCCAGTCCCCCAAATCGAACATCATAGGGCATTTTGGATGGTCCTTCTTTTTTCACTAAACCAGTACTTACATTTAGCAGCTCAATATGAAGTTAAGCTCCTAAAGGTTTAATACTTAACTTCCTGTGAATGAAGCCTTGCGTGGAACTCCAGCGTCATCTCATGGGGATATGTTGGAAGCATTTGCAGGGAGCTTGAAATTTTGGTACTGACCCCATGCGGTGATGTCACACGGCTACCCTCTTCCCAGGGTCTGTCTTTTTGGAGTCAAATTGCATGTTCTGATATGGTAAGCGCGTCACTTAAAAATACATGGGGGGAACTGACTCCCACGATGTCGCAACTAAGATTTATTGTGGTGATGACGTCAGATGAATTCGGATCAATAAATGGAATGTGCACATTATTGGTTGTGATTTTACTTGACATTGTACAATGCTCTGGTTGCTGGTAAACATGTAGTTATTGATGTTGCACCATTCTCATGGCCCGGACATTGAAACTACAATGTAGACATGCAGTAAACATATAGATGTGACCATAACTATTTAAAAGGCAATGAGTGTGTTTTCATCACTTGATTGATGTTTGCAGTGTTGGCTTTCAAGCATTGCTGTGACTTTCACATCATGCATGTTTGAATAGGGTTCCAGTTGCCATGGAGAGCCAGTTTATAAACTTAAGCCGTGTCCGAACTGGCGGCTACAGCTACGGCTACGGCTAGATTTCTGCGTCATCATGTGTTTAATATAGTACATCCTTAGCAACACTCTTAGCAACAATATAGCCGTAGCCATAGCTGTAGCCGGAAACGGCCTTACATCGGCTGCTTCTGTACTTTCTGACGGGAGGAAAATTCTCAAAATCATGAATTTATGTCAGAACTTCAAACTTTTTGGATTTTATAAAAGAAAATCCTTTCAATTTAACAGTGTGGGAGATTTAGCACAAGTGCTTGTTTTTTTAACAAGAGTTATGGAGGAACTTTTGGAGAAAACAACAAGATATTTTGGAAAACAAATATTTAGGAGTTTTTATTTTGCCGAAACGAAACAAATACCTCACAAGTCAGTTATGTTCTATCAAAACAAGGAAATGGAAACTCGACACCAATTTCCAGAATGACATATTTTGAAATCCATTTCTGTACATTTATAACTGTTGCTTACCTCAGATTTTTCCCTTTTAACATTTCCTCTCTTTAGTGTGATGTAAACTGCAGTGTGTGTATGTGTGTTCGATTGAAACATGACACGCTTGAGTGTGTTTGAGTAGAGGTAACAAAGCATGATAGACTGCAAGAGGACATCTGCTAGAGCGAAAGCATACAAACAGACTGCCATTTGCAAATTAATGAATAAGGAGGTTTAGCTACACAATTTTGCCTGAACGTCAACGTTAGCAATCATATTTCGTTGATGTCACGTAAAAAATACGCTAGCATATCAAACTTGGCATTTGTCAGTCACAACAATACGGTCATGGTTGACTGTATGCGAGCTGGAATGGGCAATTAGTGATGACGTCACTTGGCAGCAGCACAACCTTAACGCATTCATGTTAACGGTTTTCCTACACGTAATGTGCAGCTAAACCTCCCTAATGTTGTCTGTGAATTACCCAAATGTCTATCTATTGATGCTATTATCATAATCAAGAGTTGACCGAAGACTTCCCAACAAGTTGTTTATTGTTGAGATGGTTAACATTTACAATTTCACCTCAACCAAAAACTAAATTGTTTTTTAATTAAAACTTTTGGCTGATCATTCAGTTTTGTTTGATAAAGGTCGATGCCAGCCAAAAAATGATGGCGTCTTGGTGAGCGCACATTAACAGTTAACAGTTAATTGTGCAGTCAAATACTGCAGAATTCACAAAAAGGGCAGTTTTGAATGGCAAGTTAAATACCAAAAAGGGAGGGGATTTGAAGTGATACTGGTTTTTAAATCCTAGCTCATGGTGGCAAATTTTGGTGAAACAACCACACTTAAACTAGAGCTAAGGTAATACAAATTTAGTAAATTTACAAATTTAGGGCTCAATTGTTTAAAGAATAATGTGAAAGCTAAGGCAGACAATTTTGATAGTTTCTTTAATGTAATTTCATGACAACATCATCAATTTGCAAAGATTCTGTTTTTAAGGCAATAACATTTTTTAAATGAGCAAAAAAGGCCTTGTGTGATGATACAATAATGACACATATAACAAAATATACATACCATAAATGTTGATATTAAAAATTTTCAATCAAGAGAAGAAAGTATTGCAAAAATGAGAGGTTATTTTATAGTAGTGATGCATTATTTTATTATTTACAATCAACATGAGGAATTCAATTTTGATTTATTTCTGCTGAACGAATCTGCAGCTCAAATGACACTCTCATGACTAATGAAAGAGATCTAAAAAAGTTTTGGATAAGTTTTTAATTTTTTTTATCTTAAAGTTTCAATGGAACCTGATTAATATTTCATTCACTTTGAAGTAGTCGACATATGTGTCATTATTTGATATTTCAAATAAATTTCATTAAAGTTTTGTTCATACTAACCCCGTCATTTTCCATCTTTCCTCTGTTTTCTTACAACAGGCACGAACGCAAGCATTTTCTCTACTAACCCTTACCCACGTAACCAATCTGCATTCGATGATTGCTTATTCAGACTAGACTTTTCATCCAGTCAAAGCATTGCTTCTCGTATACCTGTCCGCCATTCAAAAATACAGCCCTGTCAGGATTTGGTCTTGGATAGCAACACGGAAGTTGCTCCTAAAATGTTAACTGAACACAAAATAAACGCTCAGTCGGGTACAGAAATTATTAGAAAAGGGAGTTTCTTGAACCAATCATTTCAAGTCAACCAAACAAAAAATCTGGAAAATATCACCAGAGTGAACACATTTATAGATAAAAGTTTTAACTACAAATGTCTCACTGACACTTCCCTAAAGAGTAATTATGAGAAATCACATCCCAAGGCCTGCTTTAAGCCACCACCTGGTGTCTTCAGAAAGGCCCGCTTAGATTTAGGAGGTGCTCCCACTCCTGTGCGGCCAAATGGGGCAGTCCAATCTGAACCAGGAGCTAATAGGAGTGAGTTGAGCCCATGTAGACATTCCATTCAAGAGCGGGTAGATAACAATGACAATGAAGGGAGCAGCCAGTCGCCTTCAAGATTTGGTCCTAGGGGAATGGCAGATGGATGCCCAGGAGTTGAGCAGACCATGCATTCTGGAACAGCTTGTCTTGTAAATGATGAAAATCAGGTGAAGTGTCTTGACGATGATACAGGAGAGATTGTTCGGTCTCGATCCCTCCCTCGCCCTACATCATTATTTGAGCCATATTCATTAGAAAGGGAGCAGGAACGAAGTTCCGCCCAACCCTCCTCTGCCTCACTAAGAAGTGATGCGTTTACTCTGGACCTTTCATCTCACCCCGGATCGTCAGATTTGAGATCAGCAAGTGATGCAGAGAGGAGTTCATTTTCAATGGACACTCAGAGTGATCGGTCAGGCCGCTCTGCCGATGATGATGAATGGGGGTCACAGAAACCAGGATCCTTAAGCCCAGACCAGCTGGTTGCAGATGGGGAGCAGAAACACAAGAGAGGTAGGGTGGAAGTCAAGCATCAGAAACTTAAGCACATCAAGAAGCATCGCTCAGAGAGACGTTCACCGAAGGATGATCAAGTGGATATGGTTCCATACAGTGAGAGGCCCAATGCCAGGAACTTTGCACCCATGGAGAATAGACGGGCCATCTCGGCTGAGAACCTCTCCATGGCTGTTAAGTCCCCCGCTTTTAACCAGGAGTCATACCAGAAGTATGCTACAGGACTCAAGAAGGCCAGTCAGCAGTCAAAGACTTACGAAGATCTAGTCCAATTTTACTCGGAGATAAATCGGCACCTGGAGAGAGAGGAAAAGGCAAAAGTAGAAACCATGAAAGAAAAATACATGCCTAAACCAGCTCAACTAGAAGTATTTTATAGAACTCTGCAGTACTACTCAGAGCTGGAGATGGCGATCAAATGTGGGGAGGATATGACTGATAAGGCAAAAAATGAAAGCTTCCGCTGGAACATGGGAAGCGATGTAGGCCTCAAGAAGAGAGAAAAGGACATCTTTGAGTTGTATGACTTTTATGAGAAGCTAGAACATGGGGCAGTTGGAACACCTACAGCTGAAGAAAGGTTAGAGCAGATACGAATGAAGACGTATCTTCAAAAGGCGAAAGAACTAGAAGCAAGACAGCTACGGGTGGGCCAACTTTACAGCTGGTATGAAAATATGGACTCCAAGGGAAGCACTACACCGTCCTTTGCTAACAGTCAAGTGGCATCTCTAAAAGATTTTGATAGCACAGATGGTCAATCTGAGGAGGTTGGAGGTGGGTTACCCACAAGTTACTCTCCCAGCAGCTTTAAAACTAATGTCACAGAAAGTCGAGTGCCAAGTCTAGATCCCAGCTTAGCAGATCTGGAAGCTCTTATTCCCAGGGTTCCATTGGTTGATCCTGCATTTGAGAGCTTCCGAAACACACACAAACCACTAGGGAAAGCAAGTACACTGCCACGTTTGTATTCCAAGAACCAAAATCGCACCTATTCTCCTGTCCCGATGCCGTCTATTGAGCTGAGCAAAAATTACAAATCAAAGGCAGACGATCAGATAGATAGTACAGGCAGTGAGGCAGAAGTGAAAAGTGAGGAATTCAAATCCAGTCTCGCTGAGCCCCCAAGAAGTTGGGATAAAGGAGATACTCTACCTGGTCGTAAAACTCCTCCATTTATGGTTACCGGTAGACCATCACCAGTCATTCGTAGAAAGAGTTTTGATAAGGCAATTGAAGGCAAAGACCAACAGCAGGAGGAACTCAAGAGGACAGGTATGAATGACGGTCCAAGTAACAGTGCGCAGAAAGGACCTTCAAATTTGCATGGTCTTGTGAGTGTACCTGTAAATTCAAGTCATGAGGGTGTAGCAGGCACTCCTCCTGCTTCTCCAAGAGAAGAAGTGGTGAGACCAGGAAGCCCTCAAGCAAGAGCCCCTCCAAAGCTCCCTGAAAGGTCTATGTCAACAGGTGTCCTTGGAATAACACGTGTCATTGGCCCAACTTACAACCCGGGCCTGGGAAGACTTCAACGATGGAATATGGCAGACTTGTCTCAGATCGAAGATGAAGACTTAACGCCAGTTAAGGAGATTCCATCACCTGCAGAGTTGAGAAGTAGGGCTCCCCCAATTGGCAAAGTTGGGAAAATGCAGTCTGATTCATCGCTGCCTACGGCCGCAAGAGGTGCTGGAAAATCACTTGCAAAGAACGGCATGAAGAAATTTGGCGAGAGTCAGAATGAGCTGAGTTCAGGGTCTAGGTGGGGAGATTTTAATTCAAGCCCACAGCCGTTTAAGCCTCTGGGGCATTCAGGTTGGCAGAAGGATGACACTGATCAGGAATCTAGTCTGGCTTCCTTTGACCTTGAGCCGATGGACGGCCCAACAGAGAATGATGGCGTTGATACCCGTTCTATGACCATTGACCCCTTTGATAGAGTTCCACATCGTAATGTGCCGACATCTGAAAGGAGTGATATGCATCAATTTCATGGTGCGGCAACATCTTCTGATCAACAGTTCAAAGGTCAATCTTTGAATGACTCTTCCTCATTGCTTGACCACAAGTCAAAAATTCAGCTGTTTGAAGAGAAAATTGTTGAGCAGAGCAATGCAATTGAGCACCAATCAGCACCGACTCCGATTTCAAAGGAGTTGAGCAAGTTTCATAACGAGGTGAATCTACAACCATCACCAGCTATCCCTGTGAGGAACACAAGTGAGGATCAGGTCACCAAAGTGTCCAGCAAGGCACATGGTGGCTTGGTCATTGGAATCTTCAGTAAACCACAGCCTAAACAAGAAGAGCCGCCAACCATCTGGCCACCGACCCCGTCACCTCAGCAGGAATTTTACACACCTCCAGGAGAGTCCAGTTTGACCCAATCACTGCCCCGGAATTTCCAGTTATGGAGTGATTACGGCAAGGGCATTGAGAAACCCTCTGAGGGTGTAAGCCTCCTTCGGAGTACGTCTGCTAGTGCTGATTGTGCTGGAGTTGATTGGGGTACAGGCCTCCTGGGTGGCGAACCTTTGAAAGTCATCAAGAGGTATGCCTTTTCAACAGATGAGGTTTACGAGGAGCGCACACCTGTTGTGTCGAGAAATGTCAGCCCTGTGCCTCCTAACATGGTCAGAAATTACCAGGTTAGTGGTAAACTCGAATCAACTGTTAGTGACAGAACCAGAATAACCTCACCAGATAAACCAAACCAGTACACTACGGTGGAGTCTACTTACTACCACAGTAGCCCAGTCACCAGGCACACTGATAGACTCCAAGACAAACAAGCTGGGCAAACTCAAACAGGACAGACAACCCACTTAATGAACGCACTCCCTCTGCAGAATCTGGATATGATTAAAGATGATCACTCCGAGTCAACACAAGATGCTTACACTCCTTCTTGCTCCTACTCACCAAGTCCTACTCCCAGCCCGGACTATACGGATGAGATCTCCTACACCCTGAATCAGTTTTACTCACAACAAGATACCACACAAGGTAGTACTCAAGGATCACAATTAGATGCCCCCTCGGGCAGCTGGCCAGAGCCAGAATCAGAGAATGTCTTCTTCTGGGATACGTATATTCCTGAAAAATATGACAGTAAAACAGCATCGCCTAAATGCAGCCCACAGCAGCAAATGAGAAACTTGGATTATACAGATAAAGGACATTCACAGACAAGTAACCGCACCCCAACAGGTGATTGGGTGGAGTCTTATAGCACCCTTCAGGCCTTGTCCCCTGAACCCCCTGAACGTGAAGAGGCATCAAGTCCATACTACCAGCCACACCCAAATCCTACCAAATATTCCAATCACACAACTTCCGAACATCCAAAAGAACAAGTAAATACCAGGTCAAAAGTGGTCACACACAGGACAGATTCACCTTCTTTTGTTTCCCAAGGGAAAGCTGCCACAATACCCCAGTCAAAAAAAGCCTATCCAGTTCCCCCTCCCAAACATCCACGGGGACACCCTGCAGATAAATGGCACAATCCGGTAGTTGCAAGCGGGTATCAGAGTCCCAGGCCACCTCCATTTTATCAAGGGGATGCTTTGGTCCCTCAAAAGTCTTCAGCCTTGCCGCAGCAGAGGAAAAGCCCTAGAATGAAAGGTTACTACTGATTCATTGCCAGTCTAATCACATACATGTTCTCTGTGGTGAAGTTTTTCTTTCTCTGTGAAGTTGTTTCCTGCTGAAAACTGTTCACTTCATTTTGTTCATTTTGGTTATCGGTAATTCCTATGAACATTTTTCCTTCTATTGCTTTTTGCCTGTCCGGTCATATGCTTCATGTACATGCATGGCTATTTAAAGAAATTCCTGTTTTTGTTATTCTGTTGCACAGTTATTTTGCATGATTATCTATTATAGCTTTTTGTTTCAACTGCAACAATATCCAGGTAAAGTTTCCCCCCCTTGTAGCACATTTTATAACTTCAGAGAGAAAAATAATGTACAATGGTGAAATTCACACTCCTATCACTCAGTTTTAACTTTGTGAATTAAGGTTTTCAAATGTTGGCTCTAGCACCAGCTCCAGAATGTTTCGGCTGTATGTATTGTTGAGAATTTCTTTATTGAAACTGAAAGGATACTCTTGCAGTTTGGTCCTGTAGTTAGTCAAATATGCTTTGTGTTTTGTTGTTGCCCCCATTTTTGTTTTGACGGTAGTGAAAGAAGTTGAAAGTAAATTTTCGCAAATGGATAAAATTCCAAGATGAAACACACTGTTTGTGTAATATTGTCTGTTGGGAATTTGTTTAGCACTGTCAAGTGTTCACTCAGTCTTCATATGCTTTGGGAATTTGTTTTTGTGGCGATTCAACCGAAATTGTTGCTTAGAAATGCAGATTTCTTAATCTTGTAAGTATCAAACAAACGCCCCATGTAGATGCTATTTATAAGGTATTTCTTGAATGTCTGTCATCTGCCTGGTTTGGGAGTTACAGACACATTGAACATATGCCAAATGGCTAAACTTTTTGTTCACCAAATATGCAATAGGTGTCACTGTGTACACAGCCTGAATTTGTGCAGATGATTGAGATGATTCATTAACACAGCCATTTCAACCCCCAAAAGGGCAAAGCATTTTAGGGGAAGACAACTTTAGCAAGTGATCTAGTCATGAATCTCATGGAAGAAAGGTATGGCATTGTTTATATTGCCAGATTTATTTCTGAAAATATGCACACACATAAAACCCCTGTATCAGAGTAGAGAGACTGTGGTCCGACTCCGTGGCCATTGTCTTTATGGCAGTGTCAAAGAGTCTAAATTTTTCAGTGATCTAGCTGTTACCATGGCCACAACCATCAGGCCAGACCGGGCCTTACTTTCTTTTGAGTCAAATTTTTCATTGAATAAGTCCCTGCTATCTTTATAATTTTGTCCACAAGATAAAACTTTTTCAGATTTTGTTATGCACAATATATTAAGGAGTTGTGGAAACAGCCCCCTTTCAGTCTAAACAATAACCAGAGGAAATTATATTGAAAAAGTAATTCCTTTTATCCACATTTTCTTTTTTCAAAGAAAGATTGACAGTGTTATGGTGTTTTTACTGTGTCAGTTTTCCTCCTCTGTGGTGCCTCAACAAGAACAAACTTATGTTGGCTCCACATAAATGTCATGATTTATTGATTTAATTTCACGTTGCCATTTCTGGCTACAAACGCTACTGCTACATCTTATCTTGAAGCCTAAAGTTTGTTTTACTTTTGTTTGAATTTGGCAGAATTTTACACTTTTTTTAAAGTGCAACTGGATGGTGTCTGCCAGGTTGCAGGGAAAGTTTCATTACCTGATTTAGAAATGGGAAAAAAGCCCTCATGTATGAAATGTTTTTATGTGTGCAGTTTATGGCGATTATGTTCAAATCCTTTTGTTTTGTGGTTAAGAACTGCAGAACTGATGATTTTTGTTATGTATTGTAGAATTACTTTTGATAGCTGTTTTACCTTTTTATTTGTAGTTGGATATTCAAGCAGCAATGTGTGTTTGATTTTGTTTGATGCCATCTACAAACAGCAACGTTTTCATTAACCAAGTCCAATCAATCACATTGATTAATTGGATTTTTAAAATTTTAAATTGTAACATTGTCTGTGACGGACTTATCTGTATGTTGCGTTTGATTGGTGTGCAGAACTCTTGAGAAATGCTGTTGAAATAGATGGCATGAAACGTGTACTTATCAATGTGTTATTTACCATGCACGTTTTCTCCTATTCAGCTTTGTCAGTGCATCTTGGGGGTCATCTTCTTTCAATCTCATTTGCATGAAACTGTTTCTTGTACCCCAATAATGACTGTTTCTTGTACCCCCTTTAATGTGGGCAAATGTTTGTGATATCTTTGCTGTGGAATAATGGATGCATGATATGATTTGACTTTTGATTGTATGATTGACAAACCATGCAAGTGTAGATAGATACCCAGACAACAGTACTTCTATGAATGCCAAACCAGAAACGGAAAATTCAAACACAACTTAATTCATTGACGTTTAATGAATTAAGTTTTCCATACAAAAATGGTGGTAGAAATCTTTCTGTTCACATAGAGATGGAATCTCAAAGAATCCCATACATTACAGGAGATTTGTCTCAGGCATAAAAATAAAGTATGTCTAAAAAAGAATCTATGGCCAGTCAATACAGATTGTGGAGGGGCTCATGACAGCTTCATTGAGGTAGAAAGTTAAGCATACACCTATTTAAGATTTCTGAAAGTTGTTAGCAACTAACTACAAAAAAACGAGCATCAATATCAACATTTTGTTTTTTGAAAGCTTAAATTTAATATAAAGGGTTTTTTGGTTGGTTTCACACAAAAAAATATCAAGAATTAAATATCTTCCTCAAATGGTGCTCTTTACCTGTTTATAAAAGAAATGTTCACCTAAACCGAACCTAAATGATCAGTTATGTGAAATATTTGCATACCTATATCATTTCATTGGGTAGTTTTGTGACTTGGACTTGATTCACATCATTTTACTGGACCTTTTCTCTTTTGACATTTTTTGGGGAAAAAAAGACACTTTGGGTTTCCCTGTCATTAAATTTCTTAAAAATTCAAAATACCCTTTGAAAATGCTTTTAGAATGAATAATGGTTGATTATTACAGTCATTTTCATGGTACAGCTTCAGCCAATTTATCTGGGCAAGTTGACAGTTGTTGGTTTCTAGTCACCCCATCTGGTTCATTGTCGCCCTCCGATCCAATAGGATTTGGTGTAATTTCTCTCATTTGGTTCAGAGTTTTTATTTTTTGCTTCAGTTTTTGTCCTTTGCATTCTCTTCAGTTTGTTAGGTATCTGTGTAATCCTCATTTACATCATTCTTGCTTGTTAGGGAAGGTACAACATTGGTAGTTAAACAATTTATCAAAGCCTTTGGAAGCTTTCTTGGACATTCTTTTAAGTCTGGGTTAAATCAAGAGGCTGTGGTGAGAAATTGAAAAGTGTGCAGTCCTAACCCACATGCAAATTAGAAAAAAAGACAAATATTTTTGCTGTTTTGTTTTTCTGGAGTGTGTAACAGTACCTTGAAAGCCTTCATTTGGCATGTTACATTTACCAAAATCTTTTACCAACCACACTCCCTTTTTGCAACAACATTTTGCCTCGCTGGCAAGCAGCT
Source organism: Plazaster borealis (assembly GCA_021014325.1). Taxonomy (NCBI): domain Eukaryota; kingdom Metazoa; phylum Echinodermata; class Asteroidea; order Forcipulatida; family Labidiasteridae; genus Plazaster; species Plazaster borealis. Next base: position 12,791,201 of record CM037468.1, on the reverse strand, counting down.
TTCTGAATTTTCACCCTTGGGAGCCACCAGTATTCCAGATCTCGTTTGTTAACATTTGAGGAAAAAGTATTGAATTTTGTGGGGGAAAAATTGTTTGCAAATAAAAATATACTACTAAAGAAACGTTTTCCTTCAAAGAAAAATTTAAAAAAGTATGTCATGGTTAGACCACTGTTTTCACAGATAATGGGCCCACTAAGATGATTAAGATAAAAACATTTTTGATACTTTTCTTTCGAAACTAGGACATTGGGATAAATATGCTTCTCTTAATACCAGTTGGTGTACCTTCCCTACCTTTAGCAATAATGCAAGAAACTTAAATATGATGTTTGAAATCTGTGACTTTTACAATCAAATGAAAACAGTTGAGGTCATTTTAGCAGGGCGTCCTCCAATGCTGCATGCAAAGACAATGCGTTTAGAAGGCCCAGTGCTAGGAAGGTCACAATTCAAATCAGAAAATGTCTTCAATCTTGATTGGCCATAAGTAACATCACATCTGATAAGGATTTCTCCATTGTGAAGTCCAAAAAAAGTGCAGTCTTTAAAGATGGTGGCATTGCTGGGATATTTGGTTTCCTGGGTAGGGTTTGTTAGGGGTCTAAGACCAGGCATGGTTTGTGAATCAGTAACAAAGGATTTTGAACTATTCAAATAGTTTGTATCGACAAGACTGAATACACGTACAGATTAACTCACAAAAATTTTAACACAAACCCGACAGTACAAAAACCAACTCTCTAACAAACATGTAGCTGCATGTAACCAATCACACTCCTCGTTTCATCCTCCTCTCCCATTCTGCATATACAACAGAGGAGCCCATTCGTTCATCTAGCAGGCCACTGTCTTCTACTTTGCCTAGAGCAAAGAGCAAGCCTCGTCCCGATAGTAGCGGTCTATCCGCAGCCGAACGCCTAGGCATCAAGAGTCCACCCCCTCAAAGGACTCAATCAACAGGTGCATATATTTACATCAATTTGCATAATTTGAATAGTTGAGTGCTTCTGCTTCTTTTATTTTTGGAACCTCGGTTGTGGTTTCGCTTAAAAGCTTAATGACAAAATTTTCTTTATCGCTGCTATGGCTAAAACTTGCAAAATTCTTTTATGGCTAAGTTTTCTTTATAAAATAAATCTTGTTAAGAAACCTGAAACTAAATTAATTCCCGAAAACTAAATGAATTCCCGAAAAACCCTTTTAAAAGCCTATCCAAGACCAGCCTGCTAAGTTTCCTTTCCTTTTTTCAACCTCTGAAATTTTCCTACCTAACCCTTTACCTCTTGTAACCTTTGATCTTTGAAGATGCATCGTCCCGATTTGTTGCCAAATTGATGATAGAATAAGTAGAGGAAACTTACAAACTTTCCTTTGAGATACTGAATGAAAAGTCCTTTAAAGATGCAGGGTTCTCCCCATACACAAGCTAGCCGATACGCGCAATTTGCGTGCCGATAAAAAACATCAAGAGAAAAACAAATAGAATGCTCCAGATTGCACAGTAGGCTTTTAAAATCAAGATAAACACCAGTAGAAAACATTCCGAAGACCTTGTTTCAATTCATCGTGCTTCGGCCAAACATCCAACAACTTCGGTCCAGAATGCCCCACAGTTTTGAAAAAACCTGGGGGGAACCTTGAGATGAATAATACTCAGATAAAAGTTACAATCAAGGTTTGAGGGGTCTCAACATTATCTCACACTGCTATCAGCCATGTACAAATAATTTGCTTTGTTAAAAGTTTTTTGTGCATTGTGCATGGCATACGTGTAAGTATTTTATGATGTTCATTTCGAAATTGCATCAACTGTCAAAATTCATTCTGAGAAGAAGAACAAAGAGAAATAGTTTCTTCTTTTGGCAAAATATTGGGCGATGCAACTTAAAACCTATTGTCACTATTAATTCTAACTTGTCTTACGCTCATTGCATTTAAAAATGAGTTTTCCTCGGCAGATCTTTAACAATTAATTGATCTAGAAATTTAGTTAGATACTGACTGTGGGAAATGTGGACACAGCTTGGAACCTTGGAAATAAATTCAAGCTTAGTGATTCAAAAGATTAAGCAGATTTTAGTATCCCCTAAATGTCCTTTAATTGACTGCATTTTGACCGCATGAGGGCGCTTTTAAAGGTTAATTTCCTCACAGATTTCATCTTATTTTGACTGCCTGTTCCTGGATACCCCTGTCCCTGTATGTTGTTTTCTTGTATCAATGGCCAAATAAATAATAATAACAATGACAAAAATGGCAAAACTAGTTTGTTTTACTTGTTTTGCACCACATAAATTTGGTTCACACACGCCCCCACATGGTCAAAAAATGCTGCGAATTTGTTTTGCCTAATGAAAAGGTCAGGCAATTGGCTCAACTAACGCTGCTTGTGACATTATGAATGCTTTGGTATTAAAGAGCATGTAAAAGGGATGCATTGACCTGCTGTTTCAGAAGAAGTGCACGATAGGGCAATGGCCAGAGTGACGTTTCTGTGGGGACTTGTAATTGCTTTATCTACACATATTAGCCCTGACCATGACTGTTACGCTGATTGCTTGCACTGAATTTGCTGGTTTAAATTGGGCGTATGAACTGGGCCATATTTCATAGAGCTGCTTAAGCACAAAAAGTAGCTTAGCACAAAATAATTATGCTTACCAGAATGAGGTTACCAGCCAAAATACCATGTCTCATGTACAATTTATCACTAGTACCCTGCTCCTTTTTGCTTAGCAGAAAAATTGTTAGGAGTATTTCCTGCTTAAGCAGCTCTATGAAATTTGGCCCATCGATTCTGCTGATTGGTGGCTTATAGCATGAAAGCAGAAGTGGCCAGTGTTGGATCCAGGGGTCTGTGATTGGGGCCTGCACCCCTCCGGCAACATTTTACCAAATGCCTGCTAGTTGCTGTAGCTTGCTGGATAAAAGCCCCCCCCCACAGTAAAATGACTCTCAGCTCCCTCTGGATCCGCCCCTATACCTATCTTCTTAATGCATACCGGGTAAAGTAGTTTCTTAAGATTGGCAACACTTATCAACATGAATTCAAACTGTCAATATTTGTTCATTTTATTGTCAGGTAATTCAGTTGCATGTATGATACTAATCTACTGAAAAATACTATAAGTCTGTTGAGGGTTATCAACCTTTATCATGTTCTGCAGCCAACCTTGTTTCGCACTCCCTGCCTAACAAGACAGTAAAACTGATGTTCTTCACACAAAAAGGAGCCAAAACCAGAAACCAAAAAGCCATCAGCAAAACCCAAAAGCCATCACTAAAACCAAACAGCAATCACCAAAAAGGGGCCAAACTATTTCATCAAAAAGGGCCCAATCTATTGTTCATTAATAAACATGATAAAGTTCTGTTTCGGGAGACACCATGGCCTGGAGCCGATTTCACAAAGCAATAAAATTCATCGCAAGACAAATTTTCAGTATCGCCATGTGATTTGTATTGTGACATCACACTTTACTAAGCAACTACGATTGATTTGCAGTTACGATCAATCTTAGATCTTTGTGAAAACGGCCCCTGGTTTCTCTCTGCCAGTTGAGGGCACTATATCACTATATCACTTGTGCCTGAACAAAACTGACATGGCTGGGGTCGAGTAGGCAACCCTAGCCAGCTTGGAATGCGCTGTTCACTAGCAGTTAAAGGGACATAGTCCGATTGAGGTTCATGCTTCCTTACTGAAGACAACCAGTTTAAACCCTGCTAGTATTGGTTTGAAACGCCCCAAAAGCTGACGAGACCTGTTTCATTTGATAACTTGGTTTGAGTTTCCAGTCAATCTGTCATGGTTGCCCATTATGCACAAGGACTACGATGTGTGCAAAGTCGCCAGTCACACGCAAAAGCTCTAAGTGCATACAATGCAATTCCACACTGCCAATTAACAAAACAACCTGGCAACCAGGACCGAATAACTTCCACTGCGTATTCTTCCGAACGTGGCTACTCCCAGGCATTGTGAAAGCTGGAAATTCAAGTGTTTCAAAATGATAGCTTGACTACATGGCACCATGGCTAAGAACCTAAAGGTCCTGGATGGTATGTGATCTCACATATTGAGTTTTATTTTAATTGTGCACTTTCCACTGGTATTGAGGTACCCCAGGGATACAAAGTTTGATGTGCAGAGAATTCGTGGAATTCAACTTGTACGAAATTTTTGCATGTACAATTCTTGATACAAGTTAATCAACGTGATATTATTATTTGAAATTCATTAAATACCACCCAATTAAAATGTAGACATGCAAATTAGCGTACATATGGTCAAGCGATTCGCTAGATTCTAGGTGAGTTTTCAACTCGTAAGGTCATCTGAATGGTACATGGGAGTGCAAATATTTGAAATGGCTTCGTTGGATACCAGTGTTCAGCAAACATTTTTGATGCTCCATGCCAACACCAGTCACTTCCAAAACTCAAAACTATTTATTTGCTCATTAGAATGAGAATAAGAACTTTTAAGTAAAATCTAATTTTTAGGGCCTGTAAGGTAAGTATTTTTCAACAAATAGAACGTTTAAAGGTAGGGTCATAGATTTGTAAATACTCCAAAAATTAATGACAAAACCTACTTGGTGAGGAGCACCGCAGCTGTTGATAGTATATAACCTATTTTGAGAAAGGATTCCCTTCTAAATAATAATCGTTTCTGAGAGTTGGTGTCGGTGTGCGAATGCTGTCGCCAGAGATGTGGTTGGTATCAGCTGTCACCTCGCTAAACGTGGATTGATTCGACGATCTTGTGAAAATACTGTGACAGGTTTTGTTGTTTTCTCAGCAGGACACTATTCAGCTGAAACTTTCACATGTGACTTTTATTGTATCTTTCTTTATAATTTTGCCTAAAAATAAGCATTACGCTGACAAAAACCAATCTATGACTCTACCTTTAAGACATCACATCATAGTGATATCAGGGCTGATGTTTTAGTCGTCTTCACGTTTAATGCCATTTCAATATTTCCAAGAACTGTCTGATTTCGCCATGGGGTGTGACATATTTACTGTCATCATAACAAACTTGGCTTCATAGCATGTACAATGATAATTACTTTGTTTACATCTAGTGCCAATGTAATTTATGCTTAGGGATTGGTTTTTGCTTTTGTGGTCAGGTGTAGTTGATATGGGCATCTATGGCTTCTTGCTTTGACGATTGCTGTTCGAACAATTATGAAACTTAGGCATCTGCTGTGATCTACATTGTAGCCCCAAGTGCAACCAAAGTGGTCAATTATCTTGCAAGTGGTACATGAAATGCACTATTAAGTTAATGGTTATTTGAATGTAATCGGCCATAACTTTGCTTTATCAATGTTACCAGTAGATATTTTCATATGTTTGATTTGCCTTATATGACTGATGCTTATGTTTGTTTAAAAAACAAATTGTAAATATTTACTGCATTCCAAAATGATTAACATGTTTTCAAAGGCACATGGACAGTAGATAACCCTTGGAGTTGGACATACATGAAATACCTGTTAACAGAGTCTACCATAGCATACCTTACTCAGTTGGGACACTATTATCTCAAGAAATTGAACAGGTCAATGCTATTTTAGAATTGAAGAAGTGGAAAGGTTGGGGATGGAAATGAACTTTGATGTACATGTAGGTGTTTTGAATTGTTGGGTATTTTGTCCTGTGAAGTCAGGCGTTGAACCTGAACCAGAACTGTTTGAGCAAACCTCTCATTTGTTTGGGTTTTTGTAGCCTAGTTACATAGAGGCCTAATGGTTTATTTGCTTTCTCCATTAAAAAAACACTTGCAGCCAAATACTGAGTTATGGTTATTAAACAAAGTAATTGTTTATTTACAATAAAAATGGGATTTAGGATACAAAACCGCACTTAAAACAAAAGAACACAAGCATAAAGATATGAACATAAACGTTTCTGCTACCTTCAACCACGGGGTCCAATGTCATTAAGCAGAAAATAGTGCTTTTAAAAATTCTGCGTAGCAATAATCAGCATTTTGGCTGGTAATACATTTTCTTTGCAGCAGAAATATTTTGTACAAAGAAATGAGCTTAGCAAAACAAAATTATGCTTTCCAGTATAAGGTTACCAGCCAAAACACCATGTCACATGTAGCATTTTTGACTGGTATCCTGCTCATTTCAGCTAAGAAGGAAATTGTTAAGCAATGTCTTCTGTATAGGATTTGAGGCATTGCATGGTGAGGTATCAATATATTTGGTTTGCGGTAACACCATATTTGTATCTACTTGCCGGGTAGAGTTTGTTCTTGGAGAACTGTCTTGCTTAATTCTACTACCGCGGAGTAGATTGTTCGGGTGTTCGGAAGACTTCTCAGTTCTGAAAAGAACTGTCCTGCTTATTAACTATTACCTGGACGGATGCTATAGAAATAGGTTGGGACTACTACTTTAGCTTATAGGATCATAATTAACTGTACTACCGCAGAGTCAGTTGTAGGATTGGTCTCAACGTTTCGACTAGCTTGCTCTAGTCATCGTCAGGAACACTAGCACAATGTCTTCTGCTTAAAGGTATCGTACACGTTTGGTAATGACTCAAAACAAATACTAGCACAAAAACTTACTTGGTATCAAGCAACGGAGAGCTGTTGATAGTATAAAACATTGTAGGAAACGACTCCCTCTGAAGTAACGCAGTTTTTGAGAAAGAGGTAATTTCTCACTAAAATAATAAAAACTTCTTGCAAGAAGTTTTTATTCCTAATCCGAAAGCACACAAATTTGTACAACAAGGGTGTTTTTTCTTTCATCATTTTCTTGCAAGTTCGATGACCAATTGAGCCCAAATTTTCACAGGCTTGTTATTTTATGCATATGTTGGGATAACCCAGGTGAGAACGCTGGCCTTTGACAATTTCCAAACGTGTTCAGTGCCTTTAAGCAGCTCTATGAAGCTGGGCCCAGGACATAGCAATGATACCGTGCGTTGAAGTGATGTTGTGCAAGAAATTGAAGAGATTTGTTCGTAGGAGCTCAGTTATTGAGCAATTTGCTTATAAAGTTGATTTCATTAGATGTTCATTTTGCATCAGGGATATAGAATATTTATTGTGTTTTTATTTGCACATCAGTGTAAGGATAAAAATCAGACAGTGCAGTGTACATATAGTACCTGCAGGAAGTTCAGGCTATCTGTCACAGGTTACGTGGTCTATTATGAGATTTGTAAACCATTTTGTTTCCCTATTTGAATGATGCGACCTTTTTCCTTTGAAAACTCTTGCTTTGAAATGGGTCAGGGGGAAGAATTTAATGTGCTAAATTAATTGTTAAAAGTGTTATGTGATAACAAACACATGAAAATTAGTACTCTATGTAAATAGAAATATATTCCATAAATATAAATATAGTATAAAAGTATGGCCACTGATGTACTCCTGGGAATTATCATTTAGATTTGGACATCGTTTATTTCAAAGGGGATGTATTTCATTGGATACTTGTGAGAAGTCTATGAAAACTCCGGCTGAAGTTGGCACACTTCTTTCATTTGCCACTTATCTACCAGTGAATGCCATTTTGCATTTGATATCTTAAAGATTGACTGCGGTTAATGGACGATTCATTCCAAGATGGCTTATTTCCACTCAAGTGAGGGTCACTGACTCCGATAAACCTGTCAAATGTTGGAATTCCCTAATCGCAATCCACCCCTTACTGCTGACCCAATGCCCCAACTAAAACCCAACCCTGATAAGTCTGTCAAACTCACTCCTTTTCTTTCATTGTTGCTGTTAATTTGTTTTCTCGTGGAGGTTTAAGACACTCAGTCTATGCTGTCAATAGACCACCAACTTTCTCAATTACCAATAGCAACACTCCAGCGGCGGGGGCCCAGCATTCTTGAGGTTGATAAAATCAGTGGCCCCACTGATCTTACGAGGGTTTAAAAAAAGCCATTGAGGAATAGAGGTGAACTTTGCTAGGGTGAGGGTTTAAAGTCACTTGGATTCATTTGTTGATGTGGTAAATCCTCCGGGTGCTTTTAAGGTATTGCACAGTCGTTGAGATGATGGTTTGTGGATTATGTCGTAGAGATGATACTGACTTAATAGGAACAGCCTTAGGCAAGCAATGAGGTGGTGTTGACGTTGACTGCCCACGGCAGATGTGCATGAAGGAGGAAAAAACTCATGACAGAAGAAAGAATCATTTTTAAAAGTGATTCAAGATGTTGTGATTGCATCATTTATATCTTGGTGGGTGTTTATTCTGCTGACGATCAATTTTTCAAATAGAGATTCATTGAATAACAAGTGTGTTTGGTGAATCGACGTGTCCGCTGTCTGGATTTCGAATTATCTGAAATGTGAATTCTTTTGCGAAGATTTGCTGATTACTTGACACACAATTTGATGCATCATCGAAAATACCAAAGTCAATGGATCATCTGAGCTCGGGATCAAGCTGCAAGACCCTCTGACAGTCGGTAACACTGCATTCAAAGACAGAAATCTCCAGCATATGATAATCTGAACTTTACACACCATAACACAGTGCTCCAAAAACTAGTTCTTGAATCTGCCCGCATCCCCAGCGGACTTGATGCACTCGTGATGTCTAGGTACAGAGTTTGAACTTAAGCTGTCGGCAGACAACGACAACTGTGAAGTCATATGGTGATATGCAGTCAATGCTGTCGATGATAACAAAAAGTACTGGAAGATGTTAATGTGAAACTGAACTACAATACCGTGTGTATGATGACTCAAGAACATCATCAACTTTAGGCGTGACTAGGGACTGCAGTTGAAGCAGCAACTTTATTGAGAAATCGATCTGATTCTCTTGATGGTTGTTAACGTGAAGAAGTTGAAATGCATTCCTTGAAGAGGGGTTTTATGTCTGTTCAAGAAGCTCTATAATCTGTAGTTGGAATTCATGTGAGATTCCTTCTATTCAAGTATTCCAAGGCTGTAATGTAGACGGTGTTTCACCTCAAACAGTTGCCAGCAAGTCTCAAAATCAAACTCACAGTCCAGTTTTGATTTTCAAGAGTGTGAACACATTTTGTGGACAAAGAATTCAAACCGTTTTTGTGTGTGTGGAAATTTCTTTTGAATGCTATGGAGAAAGAACTGTTTGATAAAAAAGGCCCACAAGTGTAGATAACTTGACATCTAAGGGCTCATACTTGGGATTGAAATCAAAGCTTTTGTCTGGAAACTTGTCTGAATTTTTATTTCACTAGAAATTGGTTGTGGTCTTGATAAGAAGCTTCTGCATGAGAAGAAAATGCTTGCAATGTGTCGTTTTACCTTCAACTAATTACGGACAGTGGAGACATGCTTGACCATGCATAAGATTCAGCAAATGGAGAATGAACAAATTGCATAAGTCAATAATCTTGCAAGGCTTCTTTGGAAATGAGGTCAAGTAACTTCAGCATCTTCGATCTCTATGGTCTTGTTTGACTAAATCATCACCTTTGCGGTAACGTTATCACCACCTTCGTGTTAACCATGTAGATGATGATACATGCTTACCCAAATGATATAGTTAATTGTTTGTTTCATCCAGGGAAATATTCCTTTGAATGTCCACCGCCCCACGACTCAGTGCTACTGACCCCAGAAGAAGAATTCAATATTGAGGTCAACTCAGTGTCACATTGCTTTCAGAGTCGGCTTGGCACAAGGACTCGATATCTGCACTTCTTGTGTACACTGAGGGAGTATTCACTTGGAAAGTTCTTGTCGGACTCCTCCAGTTCACACATAAACTCATTGACAGAGGCAGTGGTGTAATTCTCTTATCGCTGCTGTCGTGCCAATTACTGCAAGGAAATTGCTTATTATGAAATCTTGTCGCAATTAAATTTGTGTGGATTGTGCCTGCAGCGCTATGGATTTACCTGAACAAATCCCGTCTGAGTGATTCACATGCACATGTATAAGTTTAATTTACTTGTACATCCATTGCCAGTTTGAACCAGCAATAAGAACACTGAACTTTCTTGAGGATATTTTTTTGTTATGAAAATGTACTTATTTCTTCTTCATCGACATTGCATTCACCAAAACACTTTACAGACAAGTTTACGCGGAGAAGGGCAACTTTCTATTCTCCTTACTTCATTAATTTCCCTGCACTGTGCCTCATTTTGTGTTTGAGAGACCTATTTAAATGTCACTATGTTGTGACCATTTGGATCGCTACTTACCAAGAAAAACATACTACAGACTCTTGTCTTAAGTGATCGTCAACTAATTCACCTTAATGAATTAACAAGATGCTTATCATTTGAGTGTAGAACCGCCGAAGAATTTATTGACATTGGTCATCAACATCCTCAGCATGAATCAACAACAAGCGCGCTTATAAAAGATTTGCCGCAAACCTTCATCAGCCACCAGGATTTGTTATCCCCTAGATTGTTACGATGCAAGAATAAGTGGAGCGTATAAACTCCTGAACTCCTTTTTCCCAAGGACGTATGCTTGGATGAGTGTGGTATAATATCTTGATGTTCATGGGATAGATATCTGTCAACGTATGCTGGCTGTTCATTTCCTCAATTGCCCCAGAGGTTGAATTTCAGGTTCGATTGGGCAGAGCACACGTGCAAATATCACACAAGTGTGAAGAAGCAGGATCGTGTCAAGATGATTTTCATGCCGGATTTGCCGTTCCAAAGACACAAACGTGGCCTTTTTTGTAACAATCCTAGCTTTGAGATGGTCCAGTATGCTGGAAAGTATCCAAGCACTGAGGACCTTCGACCGCCGAAATCACCAAAGAAGCGAAATGAGCGCCGAAATCATACGGACCCCGACGTGAAATCGCTTGAAGCTCTCTTAAAAGATTTGGAAGTTGGGAAATTTGCCGATTCAAAGAAGCAAAAGTGTTCACCGGTGCCAGTGTCAAAGGTCGCCACATCTATACCATCTGGAAAACCTCAGGGATCATCACAGTCTGGTGGGCTTTCTATGAATCATAGAATACCTGCTGGGACCACACCATCACAAAGTTCTAAAAGTGGTTCACCCTCAAAACCGGCCAGAACAGCAGAATCATATGATATACCATGGAATGCACAACCTGTGAAGGCTCAACAGCAGAGAGCGACAGACACCCACAGACACCCTATGTCAAACAGTCTGCCTGAGGTACGTACAAGGCAGGAAGGAAGTGTAACCCCACAGGAACCTTCACACAGTGTAGTCCATAGGCAACCACTGGTACTCTCAAAGGGACAACATTTTCCTGTACCTCAGGGCAAACATGTACCTGCACCTCAACATGTACCTCAAAACTCCCATGTGGTGAGACCTATCTCATTACCCGCAGGACAGTATGTGAATAAACCTCAGGGGCAGCAAGTGCCAGTACAGCATTATGGGCAGCAGGGGCAAGTACCGCATCATGGGCAACTTGTGACAATACCTCATGAGAACCCTGTGAGGCTACCCCAGGGGCACAACATGACCTCCACCCATGGGAGGAGTGGTGCCATCCCACAAAGAGAGGTCAAACCAATTAGGATATATGAAAGGAATTCTCCGGTGCCAGTGTCATGGATGTCCTCCGAACCAACAGATTGTTTTTCAACACCCCCAGTTCACCCATCCACACCAGTAGGTTGCCCTGCCCCTTCCCCATGTCAGCCAACTTCACCCCTGGGTTGCTTTCTACCACACCAGGGACAACCTTCAACCTCAAAGAGTTGCTCTGCAACACCCCCTGGTCGCCCATCTACACCCCTTAGTTTCTCTGCAGTGCCCCAAGGTTGCCCATCTGCACCCCTGGGCTGCTCTGCAACACCCCCGGGTCACCCATCCACACCTCTGGGGTTCTCAGCACCATTGCCAGGCTGCCCAGCTACACCCTTGGGTCTTCAAACGATCACTCAGGGACAGAGGGTGGTTTATGCAAACGGCAAACCAGTGAGAATAGACAAAGAAAGAAGCGCAAACTATCAATGTAAATATATCAAACTTCTTTTAAACCTTTTTCGATTTTCTTGAATGCACGTTCACATAGATTTTTTGTTGTTAGATTTTATTTACTAGGATTTGATTTTACTATTTTTATGGTCAACAAAGAACTATAATAAAAAAAAAGAGCGAACTGTAAGTACATCAGAGTGCTTGCACATTTTTAATACTAAACTTTGCTCGGTTTCAAAAACAAAACAAAAGACAACTTGACATTGATGTTTTACATATTTACTAGGTATACCGTCAACTTGTGAAAATTTATGTAACACTGTTATACCTAGAACTCCCAATATGGTTTATTGCCGATCTATTTCTGACAATGGCGGACGATCTAAACTAGTTCATTCAATTACTCAATACTATTTGTCTTATATCAGTAGCTGTCAGTTACTCTGAACCTCAAACTTTAGCCAAGTTAACTTGAAGTCCACTTAGCCGCAAAACCTACATTGTTGACAGCGCTGTAGCCGCTGAGAGGGAAGGGCCAACTTAATGGAGGTAGTTGGAAGCACATGTCCAATTTAAAGGGCAAATACAGTATTTTATTTTGAAACTGTGCAATCATTCAAACTTTGTAGTCTGTGAAAATTTCATGAGAAAACTGTTCATAAATACTGCTTAGCAAGTTTCTGCGAAAGCAAAAATGAGCAGGAAACCGGCCACAAATGGCACGTGTGACCTGGGCCCAATTTCATAGCGCTGCTTAACGGTAAGCAAATTTTTTGTGGTAACTGTAGCAGAAAAATTTGCTTAAGCGTAAGCGTATTTCACAGGTTAGTTAGCAAGAAAATACGGCGGCCATCTTGCACGTTCACAATGGTTTTGCATTGTTACATCATTCATTTTCATGCAGTAAGCACCGGAAGGTTAGCATGCCTTTTCGTGTGCTTACGGTTAGCAGCGCTATGAAATGGAAACTCGCTCAGTAAGCACAAAACGTGTGCTTAGCAGCTCTATGAAATTGGGCCCTGGTATTTTGGCAGATAACCTAATTATACTGGTAAGCAAAATTGTTTCGTGCTTAGTTACTTCTTGAGCTAAATCAGCTCTGTGAAATTGGGCCCATCTTAGTCATGTACCCTGTATGCATTAGGACTGATTCTCATAATACAGAAACCAGGCTCTGACTATTTTACCAGTTAGCCTCACTTTGATTACACTGATTCAAATGGGAAAAATACAAGATGGCCGCATGGTGGTAAAGGCCTATTGACAGCATGTATAAGTTCGCTGGAATATTAAGATGACTAAATGTCAGACCATTGACTTCAGCACTACTAATATTACCAACAGCTGGGGATGGAGGGATATGCTTATTGCGAAATGTCAGAGTGGACTGCCCGATATTTTAATATTGGCATCTGTCATGGTTGATCTGTCATTGGGCTATCGGTTAACCCTGGAGCCATATTGAAACACTAGAGATTGATACTGCATGTACATGTAGGTGTGAAATGAAATGTTCATGTTGGAATACCGTGTACTGATTTTGTGAAGTTCCCAGCACCATATATTTTATTAATTTTTATTCAGAATATAGGCCTACTAGATACTAGAAACTATAGTCACACCAGATATTGATATTTATCTCCAAGCAAACTTGAATCCTCTGTTCTGATTGGTTGATCCATAGCAACAAGACAGTGATATTAACCTATATTGCACTGCCCATATCAAACTCTGTTCTGATGCACTTTTCTAATTCCGTGTATTGTGCCATTTTAAGCACAAGTTTGCTTGAAGATAAATTTGTTGGATATGGGATGCAGAAATGCCACATTTTCCCCTATTTCACCCTCTTATGTGATTACTAATATAATGCATAGGTGAGATGAAGATGTCAAATCATCCTGAAATGATATGTGCCTTCATTTAACTCTTTCACGCGCTGACCGGTCTTTAGGGACCAGTTTAAATCCCTTCAGAAAAATAGTTGTAAAACGAAAAATAAAGATCGCACCGCCACACAGTTTTCAGAATGGAAAAGAGGACTCTTGAAGGTGCTATTGTTACCTTTTTTTTCCGTTTTTTTTTTTTTTTGGGGGGGGGGGGCGGTCAGCATTTGCCCCAAACGAGTAAACAACTAATGTGTCCATATGATCAATTTATCATGAAAATCGAAAATAAATGGTTCATGAAAAGGTTGAAGCTCAGGTTCACAAACTATCAAATCTTAAATTTTTCTAATGAAAAATGAAACAGCTGTTTTATACTGCTTACCTGCAAAATTACATTTGGGATAAATTTAAAAAAAGTGGTAATGGTCTCACTTTTTGATCCGAGCAGAAACTTATTGGCCTTTGGAGAAAGACTCTATTCTAGGGTCAAAACCTAACTTCATTATCACATTTTGCAACCTATTGTTTTATTCAAAACTGGTCTCAAATAAGGCTGAAAGAAGCTGCAAACAAAATGAACAAAAAAGATAAGTGTAAAATGTTGGAGATGGAAGTTATGATTGGAAATGTATGGACTAAATAATCCTCTTGTACTGAAGCCACAAGCAGCTACTGTCTGGCCATTGTTGGCATTTGGGGAGTCGAATAGCATGTACACTGTGAGCTCCTAACCACAACAGAGTTGCCTAAAATGCCCACTGAGTCCCAAATGGCGCCACCAAGTTGTATCCCGGATGATGACATCAAATGAATTGGATCAATTGGATTAGGTAAAGCAAGGAAGCCCAAAGTGATTAAGCTCATTGGAAAGGGCATAAACATATTTTCTTACAGAAATGAAATTATCTCTACACCTTCTTAGCAAATTAAATAGGAGTTTCAGTTTGAAAAAATAAAAAAATAAATAGATAAACAAAATCATTGTAGATTAAATTTTCCAGATGATGATAAAACCCTTTGGGTTGCATGTTTTTGTATTAGACAAACTATAACTTTCCATTTGGCAGTATTCAGGTGTTAGCTATGATGTACCATTACACCATGGCAATAGACTCCTTGCACATAAGGTCACAAGCCCAAAACATGCAGCGCCCTCTCTGAGGTCAGTGAAGACCTATCATTGGCTGAGAGTTGTGTTCGTCGCGTACGCGCTTGCACGTTTCCATTGTTTGACCTCGGCAATGGCAGCCACTGCAAGGGGGTCTACTGATTAAGTAGTTGTGTTTATTGCAGCTATAAATTATCTGTCTCACATTAGATGTGGTCTGAAAACCCCCAAAGTTGGTTCAACTTGTACTCACTTGAAAAAAGTTCCACAAAACTCACAAGAAGAAAATAACAGTTAGCAAATGTCGTTCTTTAGAAAATTTGGAAAGACTTCCAAACCAGACTCCTTTGATATCATGTTAAACACTAAATGAGTTCAGTATCGCATAGCATTTTTTCCATAAAGACAATCGAAAAGTTTGAAAGCGACCCCAAAGTGAATAACATCATTGATAGCAAAATTGGTTGAAACTGAGATTTAATTGATCATTTCACTGTATATGTATATATATGTGTGACAATAAAACAGAATTGAATTGAATTGAAACAAAATATAAGTTCTGTGGAGAGTAAGTTCCTCATCGATAGAAGATAATATTTAGAATCTCCAGAAGATGACCAGGGGCCGATTTCACAAAGAGATAAGACTAGTCTTATCTGAAGTTAGGACCAGTAACTGGTCTTAACTTAAGACTAGTTAGTCTATCTCTTAGCATTGCCTAGGACTAGTCCTAAGTTAGGAAGAGTTTTGTGAAATCAACCCCAGGGCACACTGTTCCAAACGTCTCTTCTCAGATTACTCAAAACAAATTTTCCCATGGTGTCATCGCAAACCTTACTTATATTCTAGACTGCCATGCATAACATCAAGTCTTACTTAGATAATACTTCATTGGAGTGGAAAGATACAAAAAATTGATAGCCATAATCAATTTATTTAGCTAAAAGTATTCCATCTTTAGCAAATAATACTTCAGTGGTTTGAAAACTGATAGCCATTATTGATAGCAACTAATACTTTATTGGTATGGTACAATATAAAATTGATAACCATTATTGAAAGCAACTAATACTTTATTGGTATGGTACAATATAAAATTGATAACCATTATTGATAGCAACTAATACTTTATTGGTATGGTACAATATAACTAATAACCATTATTGATAGCAAATAATACTTTATTGGTATGAGACAGTATCAAACTAATAGCCATTATTGATAGCAAATAATACTTTATTGATAAATCAGTTGATACTACAGTTTGGTTCTGTAGTATAGTTATTGTAGTGATCCAAACTGTGTCATTGCTACAGTGCAACCGTTGTAGAGCCATATTAGTATGGTGACCGGTAGCAAACAGCAGGGATCTGTGCCATCACCCACGCTGGGTCATCACACGTCTTTTTATTATTATCTACTCATCACATGATGGTGCACTTGTATCTAGCTAGTATGGGACCACCCTCGGCTTCTCCAATCAGGTTATAGAAGCCATTGCGGAGTGCTGGACTGGTTACCATTGATCAATTAATATTTGTGTTTTCCCCAATGTCTTCGTTGGTTGGATTTCTCAATGTCCATCTGGTAAATTATGTGTAGATTGGGACAAATTGAAGTTGATTGTGCTTGTTGAACGTTAGGTGTCAGCATTGAGTATTTTACAAGGAGTCATCAGCAGTGTTTTGTAGCCTGTAAAATGTGTACCTGTTACCATGAATTAATTAATTTGCAGTTTTTTCTTCTCCATTTTGGTTGTGGAAGGTTGTGGAATCATTCACATTTTTGAATTTAAGATGTTAGTTCTGTGTATTCCTTTTTGACGAGTGATCTTACATGATGTTTTTCTAATCAGCAAAATGTCTGACTGGTAACCAAGGATCGCCAAAGTTTTTTTTGCTTGTCTCGGGTCGGATTTCTCCATGTTGTACTTGGGAAGATGGGGGAATATTCACATGGACTGTGTCTGTTGAACTTTAGACGCCAGCTTTGTGTGTTTCTTTTGGAGAGTCATCGTATGTGATGTTGTCACAGCCTATTCCTGACTGATTAGTATGGAACCAATTAACTTATATTTTGTAGTTCTCATCATGGTCCTAGTGGAAAGTGATATTGTGAAAGTGACATTTTCCTGGGTATAGTTCAGATGCCAGCCTTTAGAAGACGGCACTTTTGCCTGATTTACTAGCAGGACTTATTTTTTCCCAGTAGATCATTTGTATGGATTCTCTTCTGGGGCAAGTAATTGTGTGACGGTTCTACACGATACGTTTTTAAAAGGCTGTATTGGTGGTGTGTCTTGCGAAGAATCGTCATCTGCTGCTTTTCTAAAATTGAAACTCCAGTGGAATTGAGTCGCCGAACCGAGACACTGCCAACCTTAGTGACATCTTGCATCGATCAATTACAAACTGAATTAATGAGGGTACTTGTGACGCTCAACTGGTCTCATCTGAAAGGTTTAATAGTGTGGCTGAAGACCTTCAGAGTATCCATTCCAGGCATGTGCTGTTGAGGGCGCTCTTTTAATGCCAGAAGCAGTTCGTCATTTTGAGACATTTTAATTAAGGCTAGGATGTGCTTTTGAAGCTGTTGGATCGTATATGAAAAGATAACCAAGATAGATTGTCTGCTGAATATCATGGACTTGAAGCAATAATAGGCCAAGTGTGAACCACAAACACTATCACATTTTGCCCTGGGCTTGGCAACTGAGAGCATTTTCACCAACAGAGGGCTGTGGTATCAGTGGAGTAAATTAAGACATCAAATTTAACAAAAACATTTTGAATGGTGTCACTGCAGACTTGTCAAGTCATCTAATGTATGCCATATCATGTCTACAGTCTGTTACAACAATTCCAGTGGAGCTGCTGATATTGGTGGATGCCAGGAACATAGATGCTTACCACATGAATGTTTGCTTTACCAAGTAGCTTAGCAAGATGCTAAGCATGATGCTTGACTCTTTGAAGAATGTTCAGCAAGGGACGCGCCATTGATTTTCCCCTTGAACATTACCTGCTGTTTTGCCTTGAGTTTGACCGGAAGCAGAGGAAAGCATGTAATACTTTGTGATCAATGCAGGGCAATAGTAATCTTCTTTAGTAGAGTAATGGTGTTTTGAAAGCAAATTGTTGCTTTGTTTGAAATTTAACATATGAAACAGTTTTGCACATACATGTACATGTAGTATCATGCTTTTAAATAAGGAAATGAAAGGGTGATGACGAGGTCGTAATGTGGCTGTGGCTGTGGGATAATAGACAGAGCCAAAAGTGAGGCCCATTATCCCACGTCCAAGACCCTGCCCATTCCTAAATGTCTGTTTTAGACAAATTCATCGCTCTTTCATTCACATATACTCTTAGCCATTTATGAATGTAACATTTATGTAACACAGGAAATTACGGTACTTTGTGTGTTCACCTTGGAGATGTATCAGTAAGGAATATTCCAAATTAGTTTTGACAATGGCTGTTCATTTCAAAGTTTGGACCAGATGCTCTTGTTTTTCTGTCAATTTCAGAACCTTGATCACAGGAGCATAATGTATAGAATAATTGGAAGAACCAATTTCCCAATTTGTTTTATACAGATGTTTAACCTTTATTCATGAAAAGTGGTGGATCTATCTTTCTTGATCTAGTAAGGTTTGCAGTGACCCTATGTACATAAAGGTCTCTCTCATAGTGGTTTTGAAAAGAACTGATAGGTGTAACAACTTGCAGCAACAGAGTCCAGCATTCTCCCGAAGATGATCAGAGCATACTAATCGAAACATCGAGTTGTTACACCACCAGTACTTTTCAGATCCTCACTAGTTCACAAGAAAGATTTGTTTCTGTACATGGTGTTACTGCAAACCTTACTAGATTGTATTTCCACCATGGGAAGTTTCAAACCCTACTTGTCCTTCTTGTCTTGTGAGCATTTGAATTGGTTAATTTGAGCAACTAGTATAAGGCTTGCATATGTAGAAATATATTAAAGCTGTTTTGCATTTGAACTAAGTGTTTATATCATATGTTTAAATATGATTCTCACAAAATAAGTTAAAGCCATTTGAAATGTTTACACAGACCTATTGGTATGTTTCTTGGGGTTTTAACTCTCTTTTACAAGGAAAGTTTAAATTGTTAACTTTTGAGCATTACCTGCCTAAAGCCTAACCATTTTGCTTTTGCTTTTATTTTTCATTTTTTTAAACAGTTCTGTGTGGTACTACATTTCAGATACCAATTCAAATCATTTCCCATTTAATTTCTATTCAACTAAGTTACCATTTTGGTTAATTCCAACATTTACATCAGTTCCATACTAATTAAAACAATGCCATTTTATTATCAGAAATGATTATTCAATTGGATATTTTGTAATGTTAGATAGCGGCAATTTCTGTACATGTACATTTTGCATCAGGGATAAAGAAAATTATTTGGCTTTTGCCCTTATACTGATGTGTATTAAACACTGTATACTCAGTACTTTTCCGAGTCCTGTGAAAAAAATCCACAGGCATATCACTCGGGTGGGATTCGAACCAATAACCTTTTCCATGCTAGAGCAGATGTCTTACCACTAGACCACCGAGATATGCCTAGAGGCAGTTCGAATGCTGTATTTTATCAGCGGTACCGAAACTACTGAATAGATGTCAATTTTACCTGTTTTGTCCTGTTTTGTTTTTTCACAGGACTCGGGGAAAGTATATGAGTACACAGTGCTAAATACACATCGGTCAAGGGCAAAAAACAAACAATAAATTTTTTAACAGCTTTATTGACCAGAGCATTAACTCTTGAGTCCACGCACACATATTTTGAAGCCTCCTGGATGCAGTCATGTTTGAGGCTTGTGTTCCACTGTGGAACAAATTTTATTTAATTCATAGAGCGTACATTCATGTTTCAACTGACAAACATGCATATCTTGGTTTGCGTTAGGCGCGCACAAGTATGCACATGTATGCATTCGGTTTTTAGATTCTATAACAACAGAAAAGAATATTATGCAAACAGTCGGACAAAAAATCAAGCTCTTACATTAGTTTGTACACAAACATAGATGCGCCCAATGCTGTATTGTAATTTCCCATCAAATTCTTAGGAGTTGCAATGTTTCAATCTCCCACTGCTGAAAATGCTATATTTAATCTCATTAACTGCTTTATGTCCATTTATTTCACTCTCTTCAGCCTTAGTACTGCATTTAAAATAAGCTAATAAAGGTATATCTTCTGAGGCAACTTACAGCCTAGTAATTCTTGATGAACTTGAATCGATTTTACTCAAAATTTATCACTTTCACAAACGGATGAATTCGCTACTAATTGAACTTCTTGCTACACCACCTCATGTAAATTGACTTAAAATAAATAACTTCTTTGCCCGTACAATTAAAACGTGTTTGTGTATGTCCCAGCTTTGGGGTATTGGTTTATTCTATTTTCAAGTCAGATGTTTAATATTTGATATTGTTTGTGGTTTTGTTTCAGGGTCAAAACCAACGAGACACTCGTCTGGTAGTGATAAGATTTATAACTACAGGGATCCACCTCCTACACTAGACAAGACAAAAGCAGAGGTCAGGATATTAACAAAGACTATCGTAATTTTCAGACCATAAGCTGCGGCATATGAATTGATTTTCAGGCCTTCAACGTGCTCCGTGGGTCACATTCTGGACGGCTTAAACACTGACATGTTCAGGCCCTGTATTTGGGTAAAATTCCACAATACTGCAGGGCCTGTTGCTCAAAATTTTAATGGTCCAGATATTATTTTACAAGACCAGAATCTAAATGACTAAGAAATAACAGTGAGTTATTATTATTCAATTGAAAAACACAAGATGGCTGGCCTTGTCCATCCATGAGTTTACTGGTCTGATGCTAAAATCACTGGCCTCGGGCCTGCGGTGCAGTGTAAAATTTGAGCCCTGATGTTAAGTAAGCTTCAGCAGTTTGGACTAAAATTAAATCAGCAAAGTTCTCCGCCACCAAAATATTTACCAAAATAAAAAAAAATAATCGGGAACAAACACAAAACATTTCCGTTTTGTACTTGTCTGTGCAGCACGTCAATCTGTTTCAAACCCTGTCTTCTGTGCATGATATGAAAATCAGGCACTTTTGATGCGGCTGATATTCCGTGCACAAATACACTGACCTCTGATAACAATTTCCAGAGATTTTCCGGTGCTACGGCTTATATTCCGTGCGGCTTATAGTCCAAAAAGTATGGTTTCTGTAAGTTCTTTGTGTCTATAGACCAAGTCACCTTGTTTACAAAAAGAGTGACATTTCTATAGCAGGGCATTTCCTGGCAGGCAAGAAACTACACTGGATAGTTGGCAACTTTTACATTTTGAATCAAAACTAAACTACCATAAAAAATCAAGAATTGTATTAAAAAACACCCGAACAAGTTTGTACACTCTTTCTGCATATCAAAAGTTGATAAAAAACTGTATGGTGTTATTATTTATTAAATTCTGTTCGTTCATCTGCAAAATTTGCCATCTTGGAACAATAGCCTATTTGAGTCAAAAAACTTGGTTACAGTTTTGTGACGTAACCAAACTCGTGAAAACGCTTAATCAATGAATAAACCTCAAGCATATATCTTGTCGGGGTCGCCACAATGTGCCCCAGGTTGATTGGGAGAAAAGTAAGATGGCGACACCATGATAAAGGTCTGTTTTGACAATGTAGCCACAGCCATAGCTAAAGACGAACGTTTCACACAGGGAATAACTTGATGAATATTCCATCTGTTTTTTTACAGAGATTGATTGAGGAAGAGAGGAAAAAGAAGGAACGTCTACAGCAAGAGGAGCAGCAACACAGACGGCACTCTGACTATGCACCTATCAAATCACCTATCATCACTAACGATAGATTCAACGATCCCATCATCAGCTCGAAGGAAGGCCCCCAACCTGGACGCAAACAAGAGGTGAAGATTTGGGACCAATGAGAGAGTTGGTTTGAGGGGTCCGGGGTTGATGAAGTTAAGGGGTATTTTTATTTAATGAGAAATCGCCTAACATCACAAGGCCACTTCAAGGTGAGGGCTACACTTAACTGAATTGGGGTGTCGACCCAAATCAACTGTCACCAGGGGCACGTTGCCACCTACTCCTAGGGCTAAAATAGTACGTAAGGATGTAGGCTTGGGTATCATCCACTAGGAGCCTGGCTGGTAGAGCAGAATGCACTACCTTGAACATATTTGTTCAACACACCTTCGTTTTTATTACGAAGAAATAAATGTTGAGTTGAATTGAATTGAAAATTCCCAACTTTTTACAAAGCAATTATAGGGGAAGACAGGGACACTCTGTCTTCCTGTCTATTAAGACAACATATCATCACCAAGGAAAGATGTCATATTTTCTTAAGAAATTGGGTGCAAACAAGAGTTTAAAACTATAGAAGTGGAGCCTGGAGAATGTTGAGTTAGTCTTTTTCCACCCAACTCAGTTCAGAGACCATTTTATGGATGTCTGCTGCCATTTCATTACCCAGTGTTTTTACGGGCGAGTATGGCAAAATGATGTCACTTGACGGGCATGTATGGCCAAATTTGCCGTACAGTAACCAGGTCGTTTTAATCACTCACTAAAGAATGTAAGCGCTCGATACGCCTGACCAGTTGTCCATACTTGCATGTCACTTGCCATACATGTGTGTTGCTTGATATTGATACACCACATCCAGGGCAGGTCAAGCTCAGCATTCTCCTGGTTCTCTTTCTTTGGTTGGAAACTCTGCAGGGGGGGGGGGGGAGGGGGGTGAGTTGGGAAGAGGTGAAGGCATGGGGAAGGGTAGACAAACAATTTGAGGGGACCATAGGGGAAGTTAAATTTCCTTACTCCATTCTCCCCAAAATTGACCACAATCTTCATTTATTTTATTTTTTTATTTGGTTACATTTATTTATATTTGCTGGGGGGGGGGGCAGACATCTCCTTCTTCCCACTCCTCTTTGGTCCTGCCATTTAGGGAAGGGACATGTGAGGCAAAGCATGTCAGGAGAATAAACATTGGATGAGGTACACATGGTGAACATGGAAGTTCAAGAACAAGATTGCTTTGGGAAGAAAATCCTAGTGAAACTGAAGAACAATTTTGAGCAGGCAGGGAAACCAGTGGATGGTGAAGAGATGAGCATTTGAGACTTGTTATATGATCCTTCTTCTCACCTGGACATTTCAGTAATTCTGTTTCCTTTTTTTCTTCGATCTTATCAGGTCAAGGCGTGTGCTTTAGCTTTATATCCATTCAAGGCACAGTCCCACAAGTGAGTATAAAACACAAATGTTATACTGTATTGCTTCTTATGTTCTGTTGATTCTAATTCACGTAATACGTCTTGGTTACGCCATTTTGAGAGTCAGTTTCCCGGGGTGTTACTGTGCAGTTTGCATTTTAGGTCGTCGGCTAAGAGCGGAAAGCACTTCAAAGGCCTAGAAAGACCTAGAAAGACCCAGTCGGCTCAGAACAGAAAGGTCTTATACCTCATTGTGCCTGTAGATATTATAAGTCCTTTCTGCGTTAAACCGATTGGGTCATTCTTGGTAGTATAAGTCCTTTCTGCTCTGAGCCGACATATGTTTGTGTGTTGAGATGGCACCATATCTGTAAATGCAATATGACTCCCATAATGGCAGACCATGGGCAGACAGTAGCTACATGTGGCGTCAGTGCATGACATCTTAAAGCTCATAGAGCGCCCTCACTGAGGTCAAACGAAGGTGGTTGACAGTTGTGTTAGGCGCGTACATGTTCACACTTTCACATTGTCTGACTTCAACTACGGTTGTGCATGCAAGGGTTTGTCAGTATGAAGCCACTGACATGACCTCCATTATTTATCATCTGAATGTCAGGTTTAACAAATATTACTTATGACGTGATCTATGACATTTTGTACAACTGAATTTGCAGTCTTCAAGCCGATGAAATATAAATTACTTTATAAGGGTAGTTGTTGGGTGTTTCTTGGGTTGGGGGCGGAACACTGGTTAATGCTACTTTGATTCTTCGTGCCTAGATTTGTATATTTCAGTTTTTACTTTATCATGCATCAAAGGAGGCAATCTTTTAAACTGGATGAATAAAACATTAAAATTCTACAAATATGCAAATTACAAAGTTTGTTACAAATAGGAACACTACCCAAAGGAAAGGTAACCAAAGGCACTTAAGAAACATAATAACCAAACAAGCATGACCAATACTTGAATACCAATGATGGCAAGCAAAGTACCGAGGAAAATTCAAAAGCGGAATAGTTGATAGTTGAATAGTTGATAGTCAAATAGTTGATATAGGATGATTGATTAATAGTAAAGTTATCAGCCTTCTGTTGGTTAAGTTTGATGTGTTTGCTTCGACAGGGAGTTGAGTTTTGATAAAGGAGACACGATTTATCTTCTACGGAAAATTGACAAGAATTGGTATGAGGGTGAACACCACGGCCACGCTGGAATCTTCCCATCCAGTTATATTGAGGTTAGTGGTAACAAATATTTATGCTAAACTTTTTCAAAAAATACTTACAATGCCTTATAAAGGATGTAATAACCCTATAGAGACCATAGCGGCTGTCAGCGGCTTGTACCAAAATAACCAGCGGGACCAAAAGCAGGTTCAAAATTTGACCTGTTTTTTGTATTCAACCCGAAAAGTTCATAGTATAAAGGTAATTTACCGAATTTAAAATGTCCCATGTTTCCGAGCTTCATGTAATAAAGATGACTTCTTAAAAAATACAAAATTTTATTCCTTTTGTTAACATAAATTTTTTACTAAGAAATATTTAGTAAAAAACCCAAACCAGTCAATCAGATATGCCTATTGTATGCATGTATGGTAACAATTGCATAGATACGCAGGGTCGATCTCTTGGGCAGGGTTAAAGAAACATTGAATTGGTCAAAAATCAAAATGTATACAATAAAACTAAATGAGTAAAGATTTGTTTTGTTAAATAACTTTGTTGATTTCCTTTTGAGTCATAATTGTTTTGTGAGGAGAAGATACATTTTCACTTTTCAAACAACTTGCAATACAAATCAACCTGAGATAATGTCATCCAATTTGGTGGTCACTTTATTTTTTAACACAAAATAACGGTTCATAGTTTGCCAGGGATTTTGTTTATAATATATGGTTACTTTGATATGATGAATCGAAGTAAGAAGCTGAGAATTGAGGGACAAATTTCTTACACTGTGTATTCCAAACAGAGGTATTTCCCAGGACAATTGCTACTGGCATCAAGTTGATCAAAACAAGCTTTCAGCTTATTAGGAATTAAGTTTCTTATCTTTAGTCTGTCTCTCTTAGTTTGCTTAGGTAGACAAACATTTGAATAAGGGAATAAAAGATTGGCGACGAGTTCTTAAACGGCCGTTTAAAACCGGCAGGGTCGTGGCCGGGTTTTAAACGGTCTTTTAAGAAGGAGTCCCTACTATTTTATTCCCATTCATAAATGCCTATTTGTTAAAAAGCGAAAACAAAATTACAAGTAGGCCTATAGACAATCTGTGACAATCTGTTTGTTTAGCGAATTTTCAAATTTTTCCACATTTTCAAAAACTTTTGTAAAATTCTGTTTTGTGCGCGTTGGGTTGTGTGTTTGCGCGTGTACAAAAAGATTACGTGCAGATACTAATAGCTATATATTGCGTTCCGCGTAAGTACATTGGCGTAAATGAGCTTGCGCGCCCAACATGCGAAGCCAGCCGGTCTTAAACAGCTCCAGCTATGTCTTTATCAGCCGTTTAAACACCCCCACATGACGTGCTCTCCACCAATAGGAATAGCGAAACTGTCTGGGGTATTTATGAATGTTTCTTTGTGATTGTGTAGGTCGTCACTTCACTTGAAGATGCCAAGAAGGCCCAGCTTCAAGGTCCAGGCCTTGAAGGTAAAGCAAGAGCCAAGTATAAGTTCTCGGGGGAAACACAGACGGAACTCAACTTCAACAAGGTCAGTTTAGGACTCGTGGCTCCTTCTTATAAAATGCTTTGTGATAAAAACATTTATTTCTTTGCAAATCTGTAAGTTTATTAACCAGTTCACTTCAGAGGACACCATAACACGCACAAATCTTATACAACACACAGCGACAGGCTTATCAACTGGCATTTGAGTTTCTGTGCGTGTTGGCGGTGGTTATATCAACCGGCCACATGTGGTGAGACACTGTAGCGGATTGTGTGTATACAGGCAACAGTTTCACAGAGTCCGTTGGGTCGTGGTTTGGTGGCCCCAGGCAAAAGGAACAGCAAACAATTATATTCTCCTAAAATATGCAACAATCATACAGACATACATGAGAGTGAACGGATACTTCAATATAGAATAGACCTCTGACCTCTGACGTCACTCAAAAACCATAACATGATGCGCGCGCATGTCGCCGGGCAAAACCTTTGAGTACTTGACAGCCACCTAGAAAGTACACGCAATCTTACCATGAGTACGCGTCTTCTTGCCTGGTGGAACATGACTTGGACAGTGTATTGTCAACAGAGGGCGGTTTGAATGTAAACAGAGGTCACATCGTCTATAGGATAGGTAACAGGATGTCTAGTTTATAAATGAACAGACTGAAATTAACAAATGGATTTAAAAAGCAAGTAAGGGGCCGGGGATGGGAGAGAAGAGAATGGGTATGGGTGTAGAGAGCAAAAATTGAAAGTCCAAGTAACAGATAATAAAGCAGCAATTGAACACGAGCTAATAATTAAAGGCAACATTAATCGTAAAGGCAAGAAAGAAACATGACGAAACAAACAATTCATTCTAAGATGGCCAGGATTAATAAAAGCACCCCTAATCACTGTGAGAGCCTATTAATCCAAGCAGATGAAAGGACTAACTCTTTGCTTGAACTTGTGCCGAATGCCTTTATGGAAGACCTGGTCCTTTCACATATTAGACAAGATTTTGTAAAAACGGTTGATACTGCACTGTCATGAGGCTTTTAATCTCTCTCCCGGATGGATGTCATCAGGTGTGGTTTGATGATCAGTTGTTACATAACCGCTTTCCAACGTGCTGATTGTGATTCAGAAACACGACTGTAAAACAAAAAAAAGGAGCCATTACAGAAGTTGTTTTACCTTCTGTTTATTTTCTGTATGGTTCTCAGATGTCAGTTGAGTTAAGGGGTGTTTCTGCACCAGGAGTGTCACTTTGTGACAGACATGGCTTATTTTAAGTCTCAATTATTATTATTATTATTATTATTATTAAAATCTGTAAGTGTCCATGAGAAAACTTTTGTCATAGTGTTCTTCTTGGTAAAGGGCACCTCTATGAGGAAATTTAGATGTGAATTTCTATTGGAATATTTCAAGGGGCACCAAGGCAATAACCAGGGGCATGTTTCCTGTTCAAAGTGACATCTACTGCTCTTCAATGTATTTATTGCTTTTTTTTGTTGTATTTTACATCAGGGAGAATACATAGAGCTTGTCAAAAAGATTGATAATAATTGGTGGGAGGGGCGTATTGGAAACAGAAAAGGTATCTTCCCTTCTGCCTACGTGGAAGTACTCCGAGAACCTACAGGTAAGCCATATTTACATAGACCCTTTCATTGTAGTGAGGGGTGTGTTTTTTGATATTTAATCAAATTTATGTTATAAATGTGGCCTTTATAAGGAATAAACCACAAGGGAAACTGACTGGGTAAATTTTGTAATTAAATTTTGGGTTGAACAAAGAAAAATTGAGTAGAACAGGATTTGAACCTGCAACCTCCAGATTAACATGCCGGCGCTCTACCAACTGAGCTAGATTGCCCTTTTTAATATTTTGTTATTCAAGATAATTCAAGTTTTTGAAAGGTTTAGTTTTGCTTTTGTTTGTACTTATGTGCTTCAAATAATAATAATAATAATAATATGGCGTTCTTATAGAGCAAATTTCAGTTCTTGGAGAACTCTCAATGTAGTTTACATACAATACATAATAACAAACAAAATACAAGTATAATCTGCAAATTAACTTAACAATTTGAAATTGCAAATAGATTGTGAAAACAGGTAGGATTTGAGGTGTATTTTGAAGAGATCCGGGTTTGTCTGAGATCGGAGGGTAGCAGGGAGAGAGTTCCAAAGAGTTGGTGCGCTGAAGGCAAAGGTTTTTTCACCTTAAGATTTAGTTCTGTGTGGGGGTACTTGTAGGAGATGTTGGGTAGAGGATCTGAGGGACCTTGTCGGAGTATATGGTGTAACCAGTTTGGAAATGTAACTTGGGGAGAGACCATGGATAGCATTGAAAGTGAGGAGTAGGACTTTACACATTATTAGGGCCTAGATGATAAGTAATTCTCATCATGTAGAATGTTTAAGAGTTCACATTCATGGCTGATGTTTCAGTCATCTTCACTTTTAATGCCATTTTACTATTTGCTAGAAGTACCTGATTTTGGCACGGGCATCACATTATGGCACTTGGTTTTGCTAGTGTCTACCAGTTAACACTTTTATGCGCCGACTGGTCACTAGCGATCGGTTTAAATCCCTTCAGAAAAATAGTTGTAAAAAAAAAAAATAAAAAAAGATCGTACGACCTCACAGTTTTCAGAAAGGGAAATTGTGACCTGGTTTTTTTTTAGGGGGGGATCACCATTTGCAAAAAACGAATACAAAATTAATGTCCCTGCCGTGACACTTGTGTCCTTAAGCAAGACACTTAACCATTATTGCTGCGTCCTTCGGATGGGACGTAAAGCCGTTGGTCCCGTGTGTTGTGTAATGCACGTAAAAGAACCCAGTGCACTTATCGTAAAGAGAAGGGGTTCGCCCCGGTGTTCCTGGTTTGATTGGCTGCATATTGTGCCACAGCACTTTGTAAACCATTACATGGTGCTATGTAAAGGACTTGGTCTCATACTTCAAAAACGTAGCTCCACAATACCTTGCAGGAAAATAATGAATGTTAAAGCGCCTTGAGCGTCACTGAGTGATGGATATGTGCGCTATATAAGAAACCACTATTATCTTGATTCAAAGAGGGTAAGCATACCATTTACAGCAGTTTTGCCAGTATTGGCAGTGCTGTACGTCATCTTGATTCAAAGAGACTAAAGCTACAAAAAAATTGCAGTTTTGCCGTAACCTTTAATGTTATCTTTTAAGTTATAGATTGATGACAAGTTATTTCTGCCCAAGTCAAATAAAGTTATAAGTCATTTTAGATATAGGTCAGCTCAAATCACTTGTGAATCATAATATTTTCCATGTCATGTCAAATCACTAGTCATATTTATACTTGTCAGTTTCCCAATGAATGAATCAGGAGTATGGGTAAAATCTATGCTTAGCATGTCACAGTCAGGGATTGTGTCATTGAGTTTGACATACGCATGAAAGGACCTTTTTCCACCAAGGTTGCTTGTGGTAATTTTTCAAAAACTGTCAATATTATATTTGGTGGACTCATTAAAACCATCTTTTTCCCAAGTGAGTAGTCAGTGTACATACTCATGCCCGGAATCTCAGTACAAGTTTTGCATATTAAGTGCATAAGGTTTTTTGATACCTGAAATTCCACACAATTTATACTGAGTTGTTCCAGAAAGAGTACATGTAGAAACCATGTAACTCTTTCACTTGTGTGCCAAGATCTGAAGCGTTTGTCTATAAGGTTAAATTTAAAACATTTAACATTACTTTAGCTACACTGGGTAATTAGATAATGTTTAACACTACATGATGTACATACATGTACCATATGGGCTATTTCACAGACTTGATAATAATGTTAATAAAAATGTCTCTTTTTCTCACATCCGTCACGCATTGACGCTTATGGCGTTCAAACATTGTTACCTCTGGTCATTGGGCCATTTATTTCATTTCTTAAACCATCTCAGCTCCCTGGGGAGTATACAGCCTGTGCTGCCAAGTATGTGGCGCACTAAGCTAAATCAACCAAAAGAACCTTCTCTGCCCTCACAGGTACCCATTTATGCCTTGGTGAAGAGAAGCAATTATAGTAAAGTGTCTTATTCAAGGACTGAAGTGGCATGAAGGGGATTCGAACCCACACCCTGATAACTTAGCCTCCAGAAATTGAGTCCGGTGCACAAGACTGCTCGGCCACAACCACAACTTTAGTCTTGGTATTTCTTTGCAATACAATAAAAAACCAAAGCAAAGTTTTGACCTGGCCATCATATGCAAGTTCTGTCTGACTCACTGTCAACATCATAGTTTACACCTTTCAGATGGATTGCCTTTTGATCACGTATTGTTTTCAGTTAAAATTTCTGGGTCTTGGAAACCATTGTGTCAAGATATCTTTCTAATCCTGTCAACACATTGTGAAAATTGTGTCAGTTCCTCCCCAAAATAAAGCCATGATTTGATTTCCTTTTACCGAGGATGTGTTTTGTTGAAGAAAATCCTGTGACAATACTTTCAACTCTTTTGTTTTCCTTCGAGTTGACACATCATAGACTCCCAGGAGGTGCTGGCGTTGTCCCGGAGTGGATTGTTTCTAGATTCCGTTGGATTCCCTCCCCGTTTCCCACTCCAGGCCACTCATTTCCTCTTCATGATTGATCTGTAAATCGTTGCTTTGATATTTTGTTGACAGTTCTTTGAGTGATGACTTCTCTGGATTTATTGCTGGCATTGTCTCATCGTGTTCTTGTGGGGAAAGTGTCCTGGGAGAGGTTCTGTCAGGTGCTCTCCCCACGTACCTTTTGCTCGTTCCACTCACTTCCTCCTAAGTGAAGCAATTTTTGCACAGCTTCAATTTGTTTGGATCGGACCCCAGTTTCATAAAACTGTTGAGCATAAAAATTTGCTGAGCACAGATAAATCTTTCTTAGCAAGATTGGGTTACCAGCCAAAATACCACACAAACTACATTGGCAGTGACTGGTTCTCTGTAATTTTTTTGCCTAGCATACAAATTTGTTTGGAAATATCTGCCTAATACAGGATGAGAAATTTCAGACTTTTATCTGAATTTTGACCTCTTTCCCCCAGATGAACGGAAACTTGATACTTTGATCTACTTCTCTAAAGCTGAGGATACTGTTCCTAAAAGCTCCTTGGAATGTATAACTCCAGGGGTTACCAAAAGGTGGACATGCCATCATTTCAACTTACCTCCTAATATTTGGATCCAAGTTTCAGACTTTTTTGTTTGCATTAACTCCCACCACTACTAAAAGCTTTATAAAATTAGGCAAAGATCTGCTAAGCAGAAAACCTTCGCTTACCAGACTGAATTGCAAGCAAAATTTAGCAGGAAATCAGTCACAAGCAATACAAATCCCATGACATTTTGCCCAGTAACCTGTTTCTGCTCACCACTATTTTTCCAGGGTGCGTTTTCCTAGTCATAACCAACAGTCATTAATAGTTGTTGATCCTGTAGTCTAACCATTGAGCCACAACCCAAACAGTTCAAGGTTAAGACCTGAAAAATACACTCCAGTGCCCAGCAGATTTGTATGGTTCAGATCAGTGAAATCTGAACTTGATCAGTTGATGAACAGTTTGTCTAGGTGGGTGCAAGGGGATAAGGCTCTCACAACCTTCAGGCAGGCACCCTAGAATAACACTTTTTCTGCAGAAACTCGGAAGCAATTAAATGGCTGCATTTTTTACAATTATGCATAACTGACCAAATGTTGGACTTTTAGGATGCTAGGTGGCAGCAGACTTACCAGGTAAATCCATTGTTCTTGGTAAATGTGCGCATACTCAGAACTACGTAAAAATGTAAATTGACCTGGTAAGTCTGCTGCCACCTGGTTTTCCAAAGTCTGCCATTGACGCAATTCACCTCGGCCCAATTTCATAGAGCTGCTTAACGGCTGATTTTGTGCTTACTGCGCGAGTTTCCATTTCATAACGCTGCTAACCATAAGCACTCGAAAAAGGCATACTAACCTTCCGGTGCTTACTGTATGAAAATGAATGGCGTAACAATGCAAATCATGCATAAACGCGCATTGGGCCAGTAAACCTTTGACAAGTCCGGCGGTCTTGTGATTTTCAATTGAGTAACAATTCTTCACCGTGTAATAAGAAAAACAAACTATTTTCAAGTGTTGACTTTGAGTCCCATGAATGTCTTTCAGTTCTGTTGAGTAATGAAGTATACTTAATAGCAATAAAGACAAAATGAGATAAAACTTCCCAACCATGCCTTAGTACTTGTTCAAATAAAAAACAGTTAAACATGTCAGGAAGATTTTTCTCATTTTCTTTCCGGTCTTGTAAGAAACTTTCTGGTCCAGTAAACATTTTGAGCTACAAGCCCAACAGTCTTGTGGATTTACCCTCCAAATTCGGGCCCTGATGAAATTGCTGACAACCTTCTGCCAGGCTGAGCTGCTCATAACCTCTGCCCGGTGCAGTAGCTTACACTGCCCCCTTTTTGCTAGGCACTGGAGGAGCTTGGCATGCGTTCAAATGTTTGACGACTTTCTTGAACCACTTTAAGGGCAGAGTGTTTCCTCATGGGTCTATCGTGTTCATTTCTCGTTGATTCGTCCCCACGCCTGTCCGAGGGCACTCATTTCCTTTACAATTATCCATCATTCCACCTGGGATGTAGGCCCTATTTCAGTTAGAGATTTATTTGACAAGTTCTCACATTTAAACTACGATACATTTTTAAGGTTACTGAGTTGCATTTAACGCTTACAGTCCCAAGAGAGTTTAGTTTCTTGAGCCATTCAGGCGGATGTTTTTATTTTATTTCCCCTTTTATTGGGCCCAGGGATTTTATTTTGATTGCAGTGATTTGTCTCCTGGTGGTTCTTGGCTTAGTGGGCTTCCTTTCCACCTGTTGAAAAGCCAGTTGCTAAGAAACTGTCTGCTATATCATACCAGACACTTTTGTAACCAGTGAGTCCCTTTGATTTTCTTGTATCTTTTTAACCAAGTCTTTCCCTACAACCATTTACTTTGTCCATTCATATAGACCATGTAATCTTTATTTACAAAAAGAATGACCTGGCACATTCCAGGGCCTTTCTGGCAGGCAAGATACTACACATTCATATGGGAAATTTACCTTTTGTGTGAAAATTTTCACATAAATTCAAGAGTTATAAAAGTAACAGCTGAACAAGTTCTGAGATGTGCCCCCTTTCTTCAAATCAAAAGTTGATAAAAATCAGACAGTGCAGTCTCCATAAAATATAAGATTGAATTTGTTTTCTTCCATTGAGCTGTGTACAAATCATACCTGCAGGAAGTCCAGGCTGTTTGGCTCATTTGTTAACGTGTTGTCACAGGTTACATGGTCTATATTGACCTAACAAGTTGTGGGTAGATTCATAAAAAAGACATTTGTTGGTCCATGGTTGGTCTGTCATTAGTCAAACCATTATGCAAATAACAAGCTGTCAGTCTCGCAAAAGTATCAGAGGATTCTGGTCAAGAAAATGAGGGAAAATTGGGGTTTTAAACCATTTTGTTTTTAAGCGTGTTTTGACAGTTATATACTCATCAAAGATGAATGACAGAAAGTTTATTTCATTCTACTTTTGACACCGACCACATTTAAAGAAATGATTGAGCGGCCATCTTGGCTGTTAACTACTATTATCCAAGATCTCAACTTTGTCTCTTGGGTAGTAAATTGAAAAGCAATATGGAGGCTCATTTATAAAGGTCTTCTGAAACTGTCTGCTGGGTTGAAGTTCATAGAGTACGGCACCAGATGTTCATAGCCTTTGTAATTTACAGGTTGTCAGTCTAGACTAGGGTTTTAAAGTCAAATGGAAAACAGTGAGCCCTCATTTGATAACAACTCCCCAATGTCCTGACCCTTATGAAATTTGAACAGTGCCCTCACATGCTTAGTGAGAGCCAGCTCTTTGCATACTCGGCAGTCTTGGGGTGCTTGGCATTCCGGAGGTAGAGGGAATGTAAAGGGATGGATGCTGTTGTGGCCATAAACAGATGTTACAGCCTTGGAGATGGTCTGATAGCTTGATTAACTTACAAGGGATGCCTGCATGGGGGCTTGGTTCTCCACCAAGGACGGGTCTTGCATTAACCAGTTATTTCTTCATTTTGTAATATTGGAAAGCGTCCATGGCACAACGCTGCATGATGTAGTTTTTTGTTTTAGCTACATTTGACTTCAGAGATGCGAAATAAGATTGAACTGATCAGTACATGTCGTTAAATTTGTTGGTCCTGCGTGAGCATTGTCAATTCCATTGCCATGTAATTTGTTTCGACTGAGTTTGTTTTAATTACTTCAAGTCATGCATTGCGAAACACCATGGGGCTCCTAGTAATGAACAAACTGTTCATATTAATTTGGACAGAAATAATCTCTTGTATTTTTTAAAGGCTTGTTGGGTTTGTATTTCTGAATCAAGGAAAAATGAAGACATGCTTATTTTAGAACACAAACAGTATGAAATGAGCGTGGACCATCAAGAGGGGGTAGTTTGTAGATTTTAAGGTGGGGGGGGGGGGTTCGGAGAAAGCAAAATATCCCCTATTGTACAGCACTTTCAAAAACTGTATTTTCAATAAGAGAATATGTTGTTGAACTGATTAGTCTGTGGTATTTCTGCTCAGTAAGTAAATGTGATGCCCAGTACCAAAATCAGGCATTTCTGTGAGAATGGTGACCAATAAGAGCATAATTCTGCTGTAAACAGAGCCATGAAATTTGGCCCTGGTATAGCAGTATAGTAAGGAGATTATTCAGCGATGATTAAGCTGTCTGGATGTGTGAACTGATTCAATAGACAGGAGCTGTTGTCATATCATGGAACACTGTGACAAATACAAAGTAATTCAAGGTATTATACAGGATTGGTAAAGCTGACAAAATAGTCGCAGACAGTGTTCATGTTTTGTGTGATCAACCCATATACATGAAAAACAAAAATTACAATTTAGGCTGAATCTGTTGTGTGAGTCGGCAGAAAATAGTGAAAACCATGCATAATTTTCAGCATGTAACCACATTTTTTAAAAATTTGGTTGTAACAACCGAAATCAGCCTTTACATTTTTAAATATGTTTTCAGATACTGTTTTCTCAAATACGACTTTAATTCAGAGGGAAATATTTCACAGAAAAAATGGTTCTGTTTGAACTTCATAATCAGTAAGCCTTCAACTAAAATTAAACAATGGTGTTTTTATCCTTACCAACCCTGAATAATTCCTTTAAGGGAATAGACTGGTGTAGCTTTGCTATTCAATTAAATATCCTCACATCAGTAGGCAATGTAGCCAAACTAGAGGCTGAAAGGGGAAGCACCTGTATGCAGACTTTTTATGTCTGCCTGGTGAAAATAGAAGCTTGAATTTTCTTCAGCTATAAAATATTATGTTCTTTTATAATAAGAATAATAAGAATAATAACTAGTTCTTATGTAGCGCATTTTACGATAACGTCTCAATGCGCTTTACATTAGTGCCCTGGTCATTGGGCCAATAACATTCCTTTAATCTTTCTCAGCTCCCTGGGGAGTATGCAGCCCAGAGCTGCCGTAGCGCTCTGAAGGCTTTTCAAACACAATATCAACCTCTACCCTCGCAGGTACCCATTTATACCCCTGGGTGAAGAGAAGCAATTATAGTGAAGTATCTTGCTCAAGGATACAAGTGTCAGGACCGGGATTCGAACCCACACCCCGATGACTTGACCATCGGAACTTGAATTCGATGCTCTAAACCACTCGGCCACATGACACCCTATCTACATGTACTTCTCTTCAGTGCTTAGGATAATGTTCCCGAAAAGTCCTTGAAATCTGTAACTCATGGGGTTTTGTAATGGTGGGAGTGCAATCATTCCAACCTAAAATTTGGGTCATTGTTTCAGACGTCTCAGATGTATGTCTGAGTTGAAAAGTCCCCCCTTATTCTTGGAATTCATGCATTTAATTCACTCGGGGGGAAAATAACAGATAGTGGCAGCATGTATAACAAAAATCTCAAATAAACAGAGACATTTAAGTATCTTTAAGGTGTTGACATTGTGTGGAATTGTACACAGTGAATGGCATTAACATTAAGAGCTTAGGGTAAATGTTAAAACCGCAGCAGTGATGGATATAGCAATGCGGGGATGGATTCTTCATAGGGTGTTGATTGAGCCAAGAAGCAACTGGACATTGGATGTAATCAATGTGGAAGGCTTCATTTAAATGAATACCCTTGATGAAAAAAACACTAATAATACAAAAATTGCTTAAAGGGAAATTTCATCATTGGTAATTGGCTGTATTTTTTGAGAAAATGAGGATTTGTGGGGTAGGATTTAATATGAAATTTCGCTTCAATGACCTGTTGACATTTGTCAGTCCGTGACTGTTGAGAACAATTAGAGCAAATGGTAACGACAGGTCTTGTTGTATTAAAAGAGATGGACCGCTTAGACCAGTGTCAGCCTCGATGGAAGATTTCAAGGTGATGGTGGGATGACCTCTTTTTGATGAGAGGCATCAAGCTTCCAGAGAAGGACACAATTAGTTGGCTCGTTATGGTGAAAAACGTGACCAGCTAGCTGAAGGTTGCGCCATCTCAGTCTGATGATGGCAGAAATAGGGGAAGGGCACGATATAAAGCGAACTTAGGAAGATATTCTGCACAGCACACAACATCCGTGTGTAGGTGCCATGGATGGATTTAGTGATTTGATCTGGTTTTTAATTGGTGTTTTCTCAATGAAATTGAAATTATCAAAGGCTTTTTGGGTTGTTTGTTTAGTGAGGCCCAGAGATCTAGTGTAGTCGTTAATCATTGCATACATGTATAACCATGGAGGTATGATCCTACCTCCATGGTATAACAGATGCTCATTAAAACAAATATGTGGGAAGGAGATCCCCAGGATTAAAGGTCGCTGGATTGACCTCCTCTTGATGGATTGAGCATCATATATCAAAAACATGTAGCATTGTTAATTGCCAAGCAAAATTACACAGTACTGGGCCCAATTTCATAGAGCTGCTAAGCACAACAATTAATTGCTTAGCATGAAATTTCTTCCTTGATAAAAACAGGATTACCAACCAAATTTCCACGTGATTTTCAGGATAAGCAAACGACAGCTGAATACCAGTAACAAGCAATATGCAACACATGGAAATTTGGTTGGTAATCCTGTTTTTATCAAGGAAGAAATTTCATGCTAAGCAAATTGTTGTGCTTAGCAGCTCTATGAAATTGGGCCCTGGTCACAACTTATATAGATAAACCATAAATCATTTCGGCTGGTACAGGCTTGGTACTTCACAGAGGCAATGGAGGCAATTACCTCAATGTCCCTGGTCATTGCCTCCGTGCCCCTGGTTAGTGCCTTGGTGTCCCTTGAGTTGTTCCAGTAGAAATTCACATTTCTCCCATAGAAATGCCCTTTACTAACTAAAGAAAAACTGCCTTGCTCTGATACAAGAATTATCATGCTCACTAGAAAAATTTCGAATCTAAGCAGCCTACTAGTGGGGCAATGACCTTCAAATCTCCGCACATCAGTTTCTCTTTTTTAGTGTGGTGCACCCCAGTGTCTGATGTGAACGCCCGCTATTATGTCAGCTGTGAAACTGTCATTTCAAAAGGTGGTAGCGTTTTTGAGATATCGCCGAAAATCTTGAGTGGTTATGTCCACGCAGGAAGAATAATCAGTAATTAGAATACACAATCTGAGAAACGTATCTGCATGAAACGTTTCTCAGATTGAATTTTGTTTAAATCCCTTTCTCTAAAACCACATTCCTTGGAAAATCGTTTATCAAAGCTGCAGTGCTTCTTACCAAGTAAGATTTTATGGTCATTCATTTTTGGAGTAATTACCAAAGGTATACCCTCCCTTTAAATCCTAATAAATGGATTATAATAGTTAAAGGAACATTACAGAATTGGTTTTTGCTAACTGGCAGTGTAAGCACTTTATAAAATCCACCATATACATAAACTGACAAACCTGTAAAAGTTTGAGATCGATCGGCCATCTGGGTCACGAGAAAATAGTGAAAAACCGATTACACATTTGCATGTGTTATACAATGCATGAATAAAACGCTCATGAGCGATAAACTCCAATCGGAAATTAGTTTTATTTATTTCTCATCAAATATGGCATTTCAGACAGAAATATTTTTAGGGATGTTTTCTACTATCATCATCATTAGATCGTGTAAGTTTTATGTAAATCTGTGATCATAAAGAATATTTTAATTACCAGTTCTGTAACGTTCCTTTAACAATAAATGCAATTTTCTTTGATCTTTGTTTTTATCTCTCCATCTCCAAGATAGTGTTCTGGAGATCCCTGAACCATGAGTTATTTTATCTGGATATCTTTTAGAGTCAGAGCTTGAAGGTTGAATCAATGAAATGTTTAACGCACAGTATGTGACAGCCATGACGTATGCTATTATTTCATCTCATTGAGAGTATAGTGTGCAACCAAGCTGCAACCAAGCTGCAGTGTGACATTTTCCCTCCATGATCTATCCATGAGATACTGCTCAATTTCTAGAAAATGTGATCGTCTGACATTTGGTTTCTATCCAGTTGGCTGAAGCAGAAACCCAAGATTTCGATCTGAATTTAATTGTCGGGGAAATTGTATTATGCAGGCAATCAAGTGCACTGAGGTAGATCCTTTATAAGGCAGTGGAAAGGAAGTTTGTTTTGGTGTGATTTTCCAGGGACCTATTAACTTGCTTACGGGGAGAGAAAATTGTGATATGATTTCCAGTTACAGACATTACAAACCAAAGAAAAGGCTTCAGAGTAAAGCAAATTTTTACATTTGCACGTTTTCTTTTAAAGCTTGAAGCAATTAGAGTTAATTTATAAGGTTTTAGTGGTATTTTGTGGATGTTAAAAACTATCTCTATCACGGGTACGTTCACATTTGCAGCATATTTGATTCGATGGCGCATAGAAAAGAACAAACGCACTTATATGCAAATAGCCGTACCTGAATCATACAAAATTTAGTATAGGTTTGTACACAAACATGGATGCATTACACAGCATCACACAGCTACTGCTTTGGAGTAGATTGGGAAACCAGGAGACATCCAGAACTTGTCCTACTGTTTATTTATCTACTGCCTAGGAGTAGATTGGGAAACTGGGAGACACTGATAAGAACTTGACTGCTGTTTATCTATCTACTACAACCTTGGAGTAGATAGGAATTGGGGGGGGGGCTTTGACTTTC
This sequence comes from Plazaster borealis, assembly GCA_021014325.1. Classification (NCBI taxonomy): domain Eukaryota; kingdom Metazoa; phylum Echinodermata; class Asteroidea; order Forcipulatida; family Labidiasteridae; genus Plazaster; species Plazaster borealis. The sequence continues at coordinate 12,752,068 of CM037468.1, read as the reverse complement.
ACTTAGTGAATCAGGGATATCTCGTTATTATGTTCACTTTGGCAGAGTAATGTATATATTGGTCTAAACACTAGCCTGCTTTAGTCATCGTCAGGAGACTTCAAGAAGCCATAATCGTAAAAATGGTTGGTGTTGTACATGTATTTGACCTTGTAGCTGTAATGGATTGATTTGTATATGAAGTTTTAGTGAAAATGCTGTGTGTTGGGCAGAGAAATATCTTAACAGGAAACCCAGATTAGCTTTAAATAACAATTTGTAAGAAACATTTACTGTGACTACACACACAGAGTTTACTCAAACTTGCAGTAGGGACTAATTGCCCGGAGTCAACTTCCTGATGGAAGTGGTTTCATGTACACACTCATTCAGTCTAGGTGTTATGACTGGTAATTTTTTGTTTTACTTATTTACGCTGAGAATGTAATTAAGACAAGAAAACCAAGATCAAGATCTGGGCTTGATTTCAATAAGATTCATCTTAAGATAAGTTGTCAGTATTGCCATAGTGATTTGTAGTGTGACCTCACACTATGTCTAAGATTGATGCACATCTTAAGATCAATCTGGCTCTTTTTGAAATCAAGTCCTAAAGATTTGAGATTGAAAACATTCATTCTCATTCAGTCTAGGTCTTATGAATGTTAATTTTTAAACTTTATTCATGCTAAGAATGTAATTTAGGCAAGAAAACCTTCATCAAGATCATGGCTTGATTTCAATAAGATTCATCTTAAGTTGAGTTGTCAGTATTGCCATGGTGATATCACACTTTGTCTAGCAAGTAAGATTGATGCACATCTTAAGATCAATCTTAGCTCTTTGTGAAATCAAGTCCTAAAGATGTGGGATTGAGACAGACCAAGACAAGATTTTTCAAGTCCTTGTTAAATTTGAAAATTTGACAGTTCATATAGTCATTAAGTCTTCAGATTGCTCCAAATTGTACATAAAGAAAGCACCAAAAGCCTTGTAATGGGCCTTTTGCATTGACCTCATCCAACTGCCATCTTAGAGGTAAACCGATGGTAAAACAATGGAAACACACAGATTTGTCCGCACGTCATACAGGATGGGCCAAATAACAACATCCATTTGATCTCTACGAGAGGGCGCCTTACTTGAGTGACGTCGTGTGCTAAGGTCTATTTACAACTGTTCTCACGTGGACTTGAAATTGTTAAGTTTTTTTGTGACACTGTAACTTAACCATTTACATGTACATTTAACTCCAGTGCAAAACCCGTGTTTTTCGGATCAAACACATGGTTCAAGTTTTTTGGGGAGATATTTTCCAAGTACTTTTGCAAACTTCCTCTGAAAAGGGTTGTTGCAAATGTCATGCCTTATAAAACAAGTCCCTTGTAGTAAGCTACTCTTCTCGAATTTTGTTGAATTTTAGGTCAACTCTTAGCCATGGCCAAACACAAACCCTCACAGATTGACCTTGTTGGATTTTCTTACAGTTTCACACCTGCTCCAGCTGTCCACTTCATAATACATTGACTTTCTGTTTGTAGTAATCAGGTGTCATTTCTGTCACGTTGTTTGTTCTTTCACAAGGTGCTATAAGTCCACCAGCTGTAAAGAGCCCCCCTCCAAATGCCCACGCCCCCATCCAGCCCTTCAGCCAACAACCGATTAAGCCAAGTCCACTCCACCAGAAGACGTCCCACACTCTACCTAGTAAAGGAAGTGGGAGGTCATCGTTGGGGTCGGCAGGAAGTCAAGGGTCGTACGGGAGCAGCCATAGAGAGCCTGACCGATACTTTGAACAGCGCTCTCCAAAGGTAAGATTGCTGAGACCTGGGCCCAATTTCATAAAGCTGTTAAGCAGAAAATACCGCTTAGCAAGTTTCTTTGCTAAGCAAAAAATGAGTAGGGCACCAGTTGCAACAATGTAAACTTTATGGAAGTTCAACTGGTAACCAGTTTCTTTAAAGTAAGATTTTTTCTGTGCTTACCACAGAATTCCACGCATAAAGAGCCCTGTAAGTGCATGTTTCTATGGGCTATAAGCACAGAATTTGACAGTAAGCAGAGCCATGAAATTGGGCCCTGTTCTGTTGAAATAATGGTAAACACCACAGAGAGACACTCAAAGTAATCAATAATGGCTTCATAAGTGTCTGAAGAGCATTTCCAGCAAACCGTTAACCTTATGTCGTGCAAAGTATTTTACTGGAATCCTGCCCATCCGTAATTCAGTTAACATGGTTACACACCATGTACCTGTAGTAACTCAACGTCCGAACAAGACGTTGTATCAATTTCTAATCTTGGCTTGAAGCCCTAGGCTAGCTTATCATCAGAGCGATGAGTTCTACAATGGGTTAAAGGTACAGAATCGACGCCCCTAATTTTCCAAGGAAAACACTCACACAGTTTCGTCAAATCGACCGTAGTAGAGTTTTTCTCAAGTGATAACACAACACACACACCCAGCCTAACGGATTCTGTTTGTGGGGTCCTCCTATTGTTGTTCTAGTATTCCCTTTTCTAAAGAATTCCCTGGTGGGGTCCATTTTGAACAAAGAACTTCCTTGTGGGGTCCATTATTAATTGTTTAAGAAACCCCCACAAGGGCGCTCCCATAAGCCCACACACACACGCAGCACACTTGTTTGTGAATCCCGTAAATCGAGGACTTCTCTTTGTTCTCCCATTGTTTGGACTTAGTTTTTTTGAGCGACGTCCCCATTGGTTTTGTACACGAAAGCGAAGCGAGTACGCCCTCGCTCTGTCAAACACCCGGATCCCTTTTGTTAAAGTCCTCAGTTCAACGGGTAGACACGCTCACACACACACATAGCAGTCAGATGGAAAAGGAGTGAAAAGAAAGGATTGGAATAATGCGAGGCCATTAAACAATTTTGGCATTTATACGCAGGCATTTGGGTTGCTGCGGCAGTTTGCAACAGCTAATTTTCTTTTTCATTCATTAAGTTTGACAAAATTTGTTCATAGCACACAACTGTAAAAGATTGTAAACATTTCAATGTTGTACCTCATTTGCAAAGGTGTATAATAAAGACCCAGAGGATTCTGCTAGCACTGATTAGGTATCCACTTTGTTTGAATACTTCCCATTCCCAGTGGCAAGTTTGATTGTAAATAGGGAAGTGTGTTGTGACATATTCATTCAGATGGCGTCAGTACAACTGTACCTAGTGAGGTCTCGCTGTCAGCGTCCTTAACTCTTACTCATGTTGACTGTACGCTAGACTCATAGGATATCATCAATTTGGTCATTATAGACACCTTGTTGGTAGGTATCGCAACAATCTTTTAGGGGAGGTGTGTTAACTCACACAAAGTATATGATATTTATCACTGATGAAAGTGTAGGTGTTTGGCTTGCAGCTTTATTGACCCCCCCCCCCCTCTTAGATGGCACAGTGGTGGTAAAATACGTACATGTACATTTGTTGTCATTTGTTAGTGTTTCATATGAGGAAAAGAAGAGTTTTTGAGTTTTGGCTGTCAGGGATGGGAGGGGGCTGGAGGTGAGTGCAGGGAAAGAATGGTATTCTGTATAGGGCACATATTTCTGAAGAATATTAAAGGGGGACTGTCGTCATGATCATAGCAGGCCTGTGGTCTTACATAGGAATTATGAACTCTAACCCAGTTACTGCACATGCGTGCACGTTACAATATAATAATGACCGCGCCGATTGTGATGTGACGTCCAGGCAGTAAGTGGGTTAGAGTTCATATATCCATGTAAAGCCACAGGCCTGCTATAATCATGACGACAGTCCCCCTTTATCTTATCTTTGAGCTCTGACTATTTTTAAATTTCCTATCTTTGTCTGTCAATTCTAACATACGTCGTCTTTCCGTTTTTGTTTTTCTTTCTTTATCTTCCAGCCAAGTAAGACCCTCGCAGCTGGCCAAGATTTGTAAGTACCCTTTAAGTTCTGGCTTGAAGATGATAAAAATATTTAAGTCAAATCGAGAAATGGCCTGCTCTTCCTCCAAGTTGGGAACTCATTATTACTTATAGAGCTCATTATTTAAGCAGTTTATTCAGGTCAAAGGTCAAACACATGGATCGCTCTCAGAAAGTGTTTCAAAATATCAGGTGCAAGTAGAATTTGACAACTTCAAAAAGTGATGGTGTTGTCAAATGTCTTTAAAAATTTTGTTTTTGCCATATTTCTGTACAGTATATAGTGGGGGAAAAAATTGTCTTTTTGGATAAACACAAACCACATTTTCCTAAAACACCTGTAAAAGTCTCATATCTTTACAAAAGTGGATTTGGACAATTTGTCCCACTTAAGAAAGGAAATAAAAAGCTAGACTATTGAGTGTTGCAGACAGTCTCCACAGAGGCTATTATTTGACCTACTTTAGTTTAATCGGCCATCTGACATCTCCTGTCTTCAATCACAATCACAGGCCATAGTATATGGGTCATCTCTAGGCAGGTGGTATTCTTAGCCCATGGTGTGGAGGGGGAAGTGTGCTTAGAGTAATGTATCATGACACAAGACAAAGTCAGCTGCCATGGTCATCTGATGACCTAATAGTTTCACCTGGATCTGACAACCAATCACAGCAGTGCAGCCAGAATTCCTTGAATTTCTCTTTTTTGAATATATTCAACAATGAATAATTGTTCAAAAAATATAAACAAAACCAAGGATCAGATTTTACAAAGCCTCAATTCCTCTTAGATTGAGTAAGGAAATACCAGCAACAGTGAAACCCTAGACTTGGTGCATTTGAGTCCAAATATTGCTTAAAACTTTTCTGCTAAGCAAAAATAGGCAGGATACCAGTCACAGATAGACCATGTGGAATGGTATTTTGGCTGGTAAGCGTATTTTGGTAAGCATAATTTTATTGAGCATAGTTCCTGGGGCCCAGGACTGAGCCAAATTTCATAAAGCTGTTAGCAGAAAGTATTGCCCTGTAAATTTGTTTATTTAAATTTAAGTTTGTGGCTAAGAACCTTAATATGGCACCGGCCACTAGGGCCAATTTTCATAAATTTTCATAAAGCACAAAAAGGAGCTAAGCACAATATAATTATGCTTACCAGACAAGGGTTACCAGCCAAAATACCACATCACATGCACCATCTGTGACTGGTATCCTTCTCAATTTTGCTCAGCAGAAAATTGTTCATCAATATTTTCTGCTTAAGCAGCTCCATGAAATTGGGCCCTGGATGTAAATTGCAAGGCACTTTTGCAAGATACTGTGTTTCTATGTGCTATTAAGACTTTCCTGTGTGAAACAAATTTGTTCAAGTGCTTTGCAAAATTTGGTTCTGATGTTTACCTACAAATAAAGAAATGGCAAGAAAAGTTTAAATGCTTCTTCATGATTCAGTACATCATGGTGAGAGCCCGTGTTTGTACTGTTTGTACAAAATGAGTTCTTAAACACTAAACCATTCTATCAACATCAGAGCAGAAAATTTCTTCCTCCATGATCAGAGTAAGGGGTGGTTACAAGCATTCAATGTAAACTTAACCTGCATTGTAAGTCCTTGGTGGCTCAGTGCTGCACTGTGTCAAAGTGTTTGCCAGACCACTCATAGATTTGATGAGTTTACTCCTGGAAAAGGCTTATCCAGGGTGAGCAGTAAGCCCCACAATTAATTCACAGGGATGTCAACAACTGTCTGCATCCCCATCCGTGCTGTCACACACTGAACAGTGCATGATTGACACACCGCTGCATATGGGAAAATCAACACATCTTTTGTTTTGTCTGTGCTGATTTTTTAACAGGCAGATTAGTAGATTGAACTCTGGTGAAGGGAATTGAGTTGTGGAGTTTGTTTCATATGTATACATGTACATGTAGCCCCTAGATGGAGCAAAGAAGTCCAGTGACTTATTTAAGCCACTATAGCCCGTTTCACATGACAAAGGCAAACTAGGGTCCTTGGACTCCGGGGCCAGTTGTCTTGACCATGGAAATTGGTCAAACTCGAACAAGACCTTTCACACGACGCAGAAACCAACGTCCCTTGTCACAGATCCTTCATCTTTTGGGATGTCAAAGGTCAACATTGTTTATTGTCCATCTTACTGGTGTCCGCACAGCTAGCATGGAATCGCTATAGCATGTGTTGATTACCAATCATCTTGCGTGCATGCATGGTAGCTCTAGCTAAACCACGGTCCTCGGTCTTTTGCATTCACACAGCATGCACAGACGATCGTGGTAATTTTTCACGTTGTGTTTTTTTGGTGCTGGTCTCGATCATGGTCAGAAAAAGACTAGGGCCCCATGCTTGTGCAGAGCAGAGGTACATTTCACACGATGTGGACTTGACAATGTTGTGTTCTTAGGACCATGGACCCCCTGCTTATTTCCCTCGTGTGAAAAGGGCTTTTAGACAAGTCTGCAGTAACCACAGTCAGCGCTGAGTTGACAGGCTTACACAGGGGTGTTGCTGTATTCTTTATTCACCAATCAACTTAAAGCCGGCCTCAGGTCGACCTTGCGTCAACAAAAAACAGTCGGCGACTGACTTTTTAGGATCACACTGCGCCTGAGCTAAGACCATCGGGAACTTTTCAGTCGGCGATTATTTACGACCTGAGCATAACTGCGATGATTTTAAGACAATCGGAAACAGTCGCCGCTCAAAAAAATTAACAGTCGCAAGAGTAGAACAATTTCAACTTGTACGATGTGATCCCGACGGTCGGGAAACAATCGCAGTCGACCTGTGAGTATTTGGGACATCTTGCGTGCGCAAGAAAATCGTAGGTCGACCTGAGGCCGGCTTAAGAGACCCCTCACAAGAAGACAATATCTGACATGGACAGTGTGTCTGTCGTCCTTTTTTTTTATCGCCAATTAAATTTCAACTTCAATTTCAATTTATTTGTCCACAGGGGATATCAATTACAATTCAATGGGAGAATGACAGATAGAGTATTTATGATGGCGCTAAATCAAAGAAACAATCATGTGCACCCATCTACATTGACAGTGATGATAGACAGTTGTCATGGTGGGCGGGGCTTAATGGGTTTGATCTATGTGGTGCAACTAATTCTTACCTTTACCCCACTTATTACTGAAAATATGAAGCAAAAGCTGATGTAGGAGACATGTTCACCTCTGCGTGTGATTATCAGTCAAGCTCATTATTATGAAGATAGTTCTGGAGCAGAAGAATAGGATTTGTAGCATGTCGTGGCAAAACAGTCTAGCACACCGCACTCAAGCTCTGTTGTTCTGATCAGCAGAGTGTGGGTTCATGAGCGGTCGTTACACTTGTGTCCTTAAGCAAGACACTTTACCATTATTGCTTCATCCTTCGGATGGGACGTAAAGCCATAGGTCCCGTGTGTTGTGTTGTAATGCACGTAAAAGAACCCAGTACACTTATCGTTAAGAGAAGGGGTTTGCACCCTGTGTTTTTCTGGCATGTTGGCTGCAGGATGCCCCACAGCACCTTGTAAAACTGTACAATGAAATTCTATTAATAAATTCTGCTGTCACACCACAATATCTCTTCTAAAATACAGTTTATCTTCCCATCCCGCACTGTCAACAACCATATTTGAGTATTTGCTTTTCTCGTTTTTGTTTGTAGCTTTGTCGCTTCCTTTGCCTATGCACCCCAGAATGAGGATGAAATTGAACTGCAGGAGGGGGACTTGGTGAACGTTCTGGAGAAATGTGATGACGGTTGGTTCGTTGGGATGTCGGAACGCACCGGAATGTTTGGTACATTCCCCGGCAACTATGTGTACAAATATGTAAGTTGACTATCAAGATCTCTGCATGTTTAATAAAACATTTATAGACTTGTGTCATTGGGGCATTTGACGACACACCTTGTTTGTCAGATCCAGTTTGGGTAAGATCATAGAAATACAGCCAGGAGAACGCTGTGCTTGTTTTTCACCTGTGTCTGCTGTGTACGCCCTCAATGTTACAGGCATGCAACTTTTCAGCTGATTTCCTCATTCTTTGGTTTCTCAGCTGTGCCATTGAACATTTAAGAACACAGTACAAAGTCTTGCTTTGACTTTAACTTGCTGTAACTTTCCTATTTGGTTTGACAATCTGCACTCATGTTAGCAGTACACACAAAATATCAATACCATGTGACATAAGGCGTATGGAAAACTACCAGATTGACAATAGGAAAGCTGTGATGTGCCATACAGCTAAATGGCTGCTCACAAGAATTTCTGCAATGAGGACTCCAGTCACTGCCAGAAACACCGGGGCAAACCCCTTCTCTCAGGGTTTGGGTTTGAATCCCGGTCATGACACTTGTGTCCTTTGAGCGATGCTTTACTATAATTGCTTCTGTTCACCCAGGGGTATAAATGGGTATATTCAAGGGTAGAGGTTGATATTGTGTTTGAAAAAGCCTTTGGAGCGCCACAGCATAACAGGGCAGTAAACTCCCCAGGGAGCTGAGAAAGATTAAAGGAATGTTATTGGCTAAATGACAGGGCACTAATGTGAAGCGCATTGATATGTTATTGTAAAATGCTCTATTATTAAATGTAACTGGGTTCTTTTACATGCATTACACATTGCATAGGACCTACAGCTTTACGTCCCATCTGATGGACGAGGCAACAATGGTTAAGTGTCTTGCTTAAGGACACAAGTGTCAAGACCGGGACTCGAACCAACACTCTGCTGTTCAGAAACACCAGAGCTTGAGTCCAGTGCGCTTGACCGCTCGGCCATGAAACACCATAATGAATATCAATTTTCCTGCCAACCCTCTTTCCAGAATGGCATGATTTGTTGAAAGTGCTGATGTAACCCTGCGTAAGAAAGTAGGCCCTTTTTTAGATTCACTATCTCTATCACTGTTAGTGGAGAAAGTCCCTCTAGCCACCTTGTGTCTGAACCTCTGACAGTGATCCTTTATGAGTCTGGACATAATCAAATTCATAACTGACATATAAGCCCATAATACCTGGCCAAACACCCAAAGGAGTCTGCATTTACTATAAGTATTTTCTCATAGTCATCTTACCTACTGCGTGGCAGTGAACTGTCTGGTAACTAGACATAATACCTGGCTGAAATCCATCGGCGATCTGAAACGGTTTGTCCTTTTGGTGCGTGCTGTTTTTGAGCAAAGTCCCCCTGACTTCCATGCTTCCTGACCACTGGCAGTGATCTGTAAAATATTGGGACGTGATCTATGTTCAAAATCATGATTGACCTTAAGTGTCAGAGTTAGTCTCTGATTCCTGGTGTTGCTATCACTGTGTCCTCAAGGCCTCCTTTCTTCCAGAGTGTCAATAATCTGGTCATGGACCTAGTAGAATGCTTGACTGACCGATAAGCCAATACTAGTAGGAAGGCAAGGTTCCTGATAGAGCTCTATCACCTTGTATCCCTCTCAATTCTTTATCCATCATCGCCTGTTTGTAAAACAGCTCTTAAGTATTTACAAGTAACTGGAAACGGAGGTCAGGTCTTGTTCTTGTTTTGTTGTTGTTGATTTGTTAAAAGTGATTTTACTTTCATATATTTCATGGCTAAATTTTACTTTCCCAACAATATGATTGATTTGTATATAGCCATAAACTATGTTGAACTATTTGAGGAAACAGAATCGTGCACATGTAAAACTCAATATGGTTAGGACCACCATTGTCCTGGAAGTTTGAATACGCACAAGACTTGCACAGTCTATACTGATCTGAAATATTATTTGATTGCTTTAAGCTGTGAATAGTTCCTTAAAAGTGTGTCACCCTGTTACCATGTTTTCCCTTAGGAATCATGAGGAGATTGTCATCCCTAAAGGTAGACTGGAGAGAACAGCGTCTGAATGTTGCACAAACCCACTCACACATCCTGAGATGAAATCTACAAACGACATGGGAGTTCAAAGTTCAAGGGTCACAAAGAAGGAAATTGTCTGTCCACACCTTTTATAATGTCTCCAGAGGTTAACTGGTATTTTGGTTTATAATGTGTATGATATGTGTTTTAAGACTGGGTACCAGTGCATCGCCCTCATGTGGACATCCAGTGACCTGCATTTTCCTGTCAATATGCAAGTCTACAGATATCAATCACATGCTGTTTGACATTTAGCATCACCTTAGACGTGTTAATTATTTGTGATACAATCACCATTGGTTTCCCTAGGGTCTTGGGTACAAGAGAGGTTTAAAAGCAGAGACCTGGGTTTTCTCCTGAAGGTAGACTTATCATAGGAAATACTGATGATTCTAATCTCTGTATGGGACGCTGACTTGGCCAAAATATGCTGCAGAGCAGAATATAACATTAAGCAAAAACCCCTGTTAAGCATTATGAGAATGACAGCCAGCTGTAGTCAATCCCATTTTGAAACACACCAAATCAAAATTATACTTTGAGCAGTTTTGTATCTTTGACATTAGTTTCTGATGTGAAATAGATGCAAAACTGATTTCTGGTGGAGAATGTCTTAAAAGAAATTGTCTGTTAAAATGACTGCTGTGAATTCAATGTGGTCATTCCATCAATTACTTTGTAAGATTCAGGTCATCCCTTGACCTGGGTACCATTTCATCTTGCTGCTTATCGCAGCATTCTGCGCTTGTGATTCTCTGGCTACGGGGTCAACGCTGAAGACCATTGGAAGGTCTTGTATGAAAGTAGAGGTTTTCAAGACGCTGGCAGTCTACTTGGGGTAATTATTCAGATGTGTTGTACATTTGTAATTTTAACGACCTTCTGTTTTTGTCGTTTGGATTAGCTGTTGCCAAGTCCAAGCTACATGACTTCCGTTTTTGACAGGTTACTTATATGAAGTGCCTTACTGCGTGTGTGTGCTACCTTTAACAAAGAAAAGAAAAAAGAAAACGGCAATGCCAAAAATATTTTCAAATTAACAGTGCAGATAATGGGATTGAATTTGTTTCGGCAATTGGGAAGGAGCAAGAGTTTATCAACAATATGTACATAGCATAACATTTATAGCCGGATTTCTGCTCAACAAAATTAGAATAAATCTTTCTCAAGGAAATTTCTTCCTTTCACTAAAAGATTGGGAGGCGCATGTTTATTTGTAACTTTATCGGATTTTAGCATCTTTATGCTTCCTAGTGTGGTGCTGCGGTCAATATTATTGTTGTGCAGCATTATTGGATGTCTTGGTACAAATGTAGCACTTGTGAAAACATTACAGAAATCTATGCGAATTAACACAATGAATTTAAAACAAGATTATTGCTTTCAAATGAAGAACACTGCACAAAATATAGAAGAATTTAATGAAACATATATTTAATGTAAAATTTAACAAATGAATGGCTAGATAATTTTCGTTTTTTAAACCAGTTAATGTATTCACAGATATGAAATATAAATTTGTTATTACTAACTGAGATATAATGCTGTATTTTATAAACAAGATGGGAGGACCGATAGATTAACCTTTTAGAGTTAAAAATGGAAAGAAGTTTGTGTTACAGATATGAAACAGTATGTTATAGGTGTGAGACTTTTGTGAACCCTAGGTGGCAGCAGACTTACCAACTAAATCCATTGTTCTTGGAAGTGCATGCATGTAAGCTCAGAATGACATAAACAACGGACATTACCTGGGATGTCTGCTGCCACATAAGCAAGGTTTATATGTAACTGAATGGGAGACAGCAGAAATGTGAGATGACCAAAATTTCACCATGTTTTTCAGTTGTTTGTAAAATCCTTTGCATACACTGAAGTGTGTAGACAATGTGAAAACCCCCCAGGTATATCCACTTGGCTTTCGAGAGACACTGCAGTATTCAGAACTATTGTAGATGTTAAATTCACTTGTCATCGTGTGGGGAATCAACTTCATTCAAACCATGGCGACCTTTAAACAAATTATCTTCAGAAAAAGGACAAATTCATAGGAGAATTAGCCTTTAACCCCCCTAACAAGGGCTTATGCTCCCCATCAGTTGTGCATACATTTCGAGGTGAATGGAACAGATTTGTGGGAAGTACAAATATAAACACCAGCATGTAAAACTTTCAAGACGTTCCTAAAGCAATCAGTCTGCAATGTCGATTTCCCCTGATCAACACAGCTGGTGAAATTGTTTCAGACATTATCAGCCATATGTGTTTATTTGTGTAGATGATTCAGTGGGAGCTGTAACCGCAAGCTGAATGCTATCAGTAGGATCTTACTTGGGGTCGCTTTGGAGTTGATTAGTAGGTTTGGACAGTTCTTAGCATTACTTGTTATGCATTATTACTTTAGCTGGTTTTGACCTGGGGGAAAAAAAGGGTTGAAGTTCAGCATTTAATGAGTAAACCAGCATTTCAGAACTGAATGGGATTTGGAAGTTGATTTAGGTGAAACGTTGCAACAAAAACAAACCTTCAAATGACTCATATAAAGATTTATTTTAAAAATGATATTTCAAATTTCATCTCTTTTTATTCAGTGTTTTTTTTTTGCATTTTACCGCCTCTCCAAAATGCATGGACAGATGTTAAAAGCATGAAGCTTCTCAGTTCTTGTTTTTACAAGCTGTTGTTTACCAATAGGCACAGTGACACATTTGTGACGCGTCAAACAAATGGTTCCTTCTTAAATTAAATGTCTGGTGCCTTGCTAAAAGATCCATAGAATGCTTATTGATCTTGGCAGGTCATCAGTCTGATGAAGTCTGATAAAGCAAGATGTATTTTAGTTAGAAGGAAACGACTTCTTGCTTAGCAGATCATGTGAATAAAGAGAAACAAGGCGATGGCAAATTGCATCAAGCAGTCAAAGACCTAGAATTCATTTCCACTTGAGTCATTCTATAAATGGACTTCTAACCAGAATCACTACATATCCTTAAATCTACAAATGGCTGGTAACCTACAAAACCTGCACAGCTGGTGAAATTCTAACAGTTTAAACATGCTAAGCATGTTTTCCTGATAACCTGGGAAACATTACGTAACTTATGTACCATAGCTGGTCGTCTGATTAAATTTGCTTAAGAAAGCTATTTGCTTAGCATGGTAATGTGGTCCGACTTCTTTTCAATTGGCACCTGGTGTTAGCCATGGTTTGACATTCAGTTGTAACACTTTGACATTAAGAGAGACGGTATGTCTTGAGTTCAAGTCTCTGCTGGACCTAGTTAGGGATTAGCCCTGCATACCCCGTTTATCATCTGTGTTATACAGAAGGAAAGCTGGCAGATGTGATACCGTGTCAGGAAAAGATATGTGATAAGGCTGTGCACGACATGATGGATGGATTTCCGCTATCTTTCACCTAAATGTTTCCAGCGTATAACATCATTTAGTCCAACTCGAGACTCATTGATAAATTCCTATGATTGGATCTGTTGTTTTTCAAAAAATATAATCGGTCTGCTCAACTGCAATAAAGTGTTGAGCTTCCTTTAATTCAAGTATTCTCTGGAGAAGATACAAACACACGGTTTGAAATCTGGGACACCCATATGGTCTGACAGCATATTTTTGTAGTATATTTGTATTAGTCTGAGACATTTTGTAGATATATGGGACCTGGATGACAAAACAAAGACATTTCTATACTGGTTCATATCTGTTAAAATGAACATTTACATAGTTGGAGTTTTAATTTTAATTTTGTTGTTGTTGTTGTCTGTTTTTTTTTCAAAAGAGAGGATGCTGTGTTGCTGCTTTGTAAATATTAATAACAGAGTATGTTTATCGCAAGAATATGTTTATGGGTTGTTATAGATACCAGTTGAGTTTTGTCACAAGTAGATTGTATTTCAAATGTAAAGTACTAATTAAATACTACTACAGCATGGTCGTATTATATGGCATTCTGTATAAAACCAAACTAGATGATTAATTTAGAGAAAAGGTGCAGTAGGCTAATAACACGGGTTATTATTGTTGACAATTGTTTCCTTTTTTTCTTTTTCTAACTTTATTTGGATGCTTTTTAAAGATTTGCATGGAATATTGCGTGTGGTTGGTATTCTTAACATTGCAAGGAAAATGAACAGGAGTTTAATCATGTGGCTTCCGGGGTCAGAAAAGTTCAATAAGTCATTTTGCGAGTCAGTTTAGTCTTGCAGATGTTTATGTTGAAGCAATGGTAAGTTCTGCATAAACATTGTAGAACCTATCTACTTATAAAGGGCTGTGTGGCTGCCCAATCCATATGTCTTATGTAGAAATAGTCAATTAAGTTTGTTCTGTAATAGTCAAAGGCATTTGGTTAAGTCAAACTTGTCCAACTTGCCTGTTTTGGCTTTGGCTACATCACAACATTGCATATACTCCAACATTGGTGCAGTAGCCAGCAGCTTCTTCAGACGTAGCCAGAGATGTTCTGTTCGATAAGAGTCTTTGAGTGGCTACGGCTATGCGGCTATTGGCTACAATAACAGTTTTAATAGGCAGATGCAGTGATCTAACCTTAACCACATGCTTGAAGTCAATGTATGGCAACATAACAAAATTGTATATAAATGTTTATGCTTTATATCCTTTCATTGATGTTCAGTTCATTGACTTGAAGAGGATTGATTTGTATTCAACGCGCTCATAAAATTAAAATATTGCTTTTGGTTAAATATTGTGCTAGTACTGTGTTTGCAAGTTATTGAACACTTAATTTGAATTTAATGAATTAGTACTACTATTATAGTGATCTTCTATGAAAGTTAATTTTTAGTTTTCATATTGAACCTATTTCTGACAATTTTGTATTCAGTGAAAGAGCTTTAACTTCCAGTACCATGTACTGGTAGTTGATCCAGTTAACAATTTCAGTGTGCCTTTATATTGGAAGAGAAACCAAGATACCTACACTGTAATAAGGCACAGACTCCTTGCAGTGAATACATGCTGAACTACAAACGGCGCCCATCATAGTCACAAAGCAGCTAATGATCTCAATAGAAACTTGTATCTGCCCGAAATGTTGGTGCCACAACAAGTAATTTTCTTATGGTACACTTGGGCCCAGAAACAATAAGTTTACAAATTCAGTATAAGATAAACTCTATTATGTGGTTGTATAAGTAATATTTTGATATGAGATGAATAATTTGAGAGAAGGTGAAGAATATAGTGGCTGTGGTGAAGCTTTCTGAAACATACCTGTTAAATGCAGTAGATTTACAAAACTTACAGAGCATTTTATTGTTTTTCAAGTGCTATTCATACATTAAAAATGCACGAAATTTAGTTGACTAATAAGATACGAGTTTGATTTTTAATTTTTGCACTGAAATTGTTGGTTTCTTTTTTACATGTACATGTATTCAAAATGCCCTCCTATTGGTTTAAAGTCATCTGACCAGATTGATTTGCATGTATTTGAATATTTAATATGATTGAGCATTTTGTACAGTATGTATGTTTTGTGTACTAATTATATATTACAGGAAAAGCTACTAGCAAAGTAGCATTTTTAAAATGTTAATTATTGCGACTCACTCACTAGTTTTTCTTCAAATAGCGCAGCTTTTGATTTCATTCGAGAAGCTATGTGATACCTTTAATCCACCTTACTACACTTGTGGTTTGTCGGGACATTGAAATGAGAAAGTATGAATATGTGAAGTCCCATAAAAAAGGTTATGCATTTTTCATTGTCTGATAACAAGGCCCTATTTATTAGTAAACCCTTTATGAGATGAGCATATTTTTGAATATTCAAATACGCCTTGAATATTAAACTGAGAAAGTTTAACATGAATATTCAGAGCACTTAAATAAGATATGAGACTTGTTACATGATTATGCACAAAAACAACACTATAGGAGGAATGCAATGGTATCCAGAGCCCTTTACTGAGATGTTAAAATATGAATATTCATAGCTAATTTTATGAGTTCTGTGCCCAGAATTCCAGGTTAGGACCAGGAATACTAGAGAGAGCGTGTTAAGAATTTTCTATTAATTTGTTTTAAATAACCTTGTCACTTACACTTCTTGTATATTGTGATAGGAATTGGGTACAAAGTGGAGGGAATGACTCTAGTGGTAACATCATTTTGATCCCATCTGCACCAGCCTGTTGATACAAGAATATGCCAGTTGTCTGAAGAAATCTAAAATACTCTTGAGGTTTGGTTATCCAGCCGTTTGACTAAAAACTACTAAATAAAGTCACAATCTTGGATATAGAGGAAAGTTGCTCGCACTATTTTATTTGGTGAAGTGTTTGATATGATGGGGAAAATATAGAACTTTCAGTTTTTTATGGACAACCATGTTCTTTAATGAACGCAATGGATGTACCATTTCACTGACCCTTTCCCAATTGAGAATAAGTTTTGTATCCTTTTTAAGGAAAGACGGTTTCAGTTGGGCCATTTTACTTCAATTGGGATAGCTTGGGTAACAAGGAACCAGAATACCTTTCTTTATATTGTGAGGCCAGTTGGAGGATCTAAGTCACACAGTTTGGCAATGGGTTAAAATTTTGATAGATTGTTATCCCATTGGGGTTAGTTGTTTCGAGGAGACCCGCTAAAAGAAGGTGATGTTACCCAGGATTTCTCATTTAGGATCCACACATTTGGACAAACAATAGTTTCCAATTTAAACCAACACCCCCCCCCCCATTTGGGATAGTGAGTGGCAACAATAGTTTCTTAATATTAAGAGGTCCTGTTTTTAATTTGGTCATGTTTTAGTTTTAACCGAAACATGGTTCTGTTAAAAAATAATAATTAATTTGATAGCATGCTTTTAATTCAGCTGGCTTCGCGTAAATGGTAGAGCGTGCTAGACTAATCTTAGGTTGCTTGGCCACCGATAGCATTTTAGCTTCAATCAGTTTTTAATGTTAAAACTTTAAGTTTATTCGGAATGTTGGGAGACTATTACTTCAGTAAGTTTGATCTTGGCAGAATGTAAACTACAGATTTAGCAAATTGCAATAAAGATTGAAATATATACTGAATTTTCGAAGAGTGATCTGGATCTGTTCTCTCAACACAATTGTTGGCGTTTTCTTTTAATATTCTTTGCTTCGATTGAATTATAAATAATTTCTTTAAATTTTTAAAACTAATTATTAATTAATTGATTTGTTTATTCACTTGTTTATTTATTCATTCATTTATTTATTATTGTAAATTTTTTGATCGATTATTGTTTTTGTATTATTTTACAAAACAAACCCATTTTATCGAGCTACTTAAACACCTTTTCCCGCATTACGTTAACTGGCAGACACAGTTTGCAGTCAGGCGCCTTTCATTTTATCTGGAAGGTTACTTCGTACACGTTCTGATAAAAAAATTCACAATTTTCTTTGGATGTGTGCTGAATTCATACATTTCTGACTTGTTCAAAAAATAGTTTGCACAATTCGCCACGTGATTTGCATATGTAAATATATAAATTTTTGTGGGGGGCGATACAAGAAAGACCCCAATCTAAACTGAGACTTGTTAAACTACATTCAATGCAGTCACCACTGCATGCAACCGTTGTTAACGAGACAATCGAAATCAAAATCGCTATCTTATGTAAATTAAGTCCGTAGCGAGTGTTTTTTGTTCGATCTCCGCGCTGATTGGCTGCTCATACAACTTGCAGCCAGTGAAAACGCAAATTATATTTCGTGCATTGCATTGTGGGATACTTATGCAGTATTCAGTATGCATGTTTTGAATGCAATGGGGGAAATCGTGAAGTTTTAGTTTTCCACGTATTTTTAAAACTTTTTATACTGCCTGGAAGACAAAATTTTGTTGTTACGTGTTTGACCGGTAGAAGGGCGCACAACACACCTGTTAAACAACAAAAGCTGACGAGAAGATGCGCATAGGCTACTGTATATAAATTCAGTGACAAAAGTTCTGCTTCGTTGGACGTACACACTGAGCCGCCATGTTGTAATTGAGAACACACAAGTTCGTGGTATCCTAGGCCTATAGTTAAACACTTTCCAGTGGACGGCCCATTATTGCTTTATTTCGAGGTCACTCACTCCTTGTGGAAGAATTATATTTCTACCCACGGAAGTACTATAGTCTCAAGAGTATCTGAAGAAATCACAGTGGGAATAATGTCATGGGAAAACAATGCAGGAGTTGTCCTCTGAGATGTTCCACAAGTTGTTTTAACGGAAGATGACGTTAATACAGGTGACCTATCTGGTTGCTCTAACATCTAACACCATAAGTCTACCCCTTTGTTTACGGAAGGTAAGCTGATTTGTCATTCTATGCTGTACATGTATATTGTTTACATGTTCTCAATTGACATTAATAAGGACATATTATTATTAAAGGCGCTGTACACGTTTGGTAATTACTCAAAATATATATTAGCATAAAAACTGACTTGTTAACGAGTAACAGAGAGCTGTTGATAGTATAAAACATTATGAGAAACGACTCCCTCTGAAGTAGCGTAGTTTTTGAGAAAGAGGTAATTTCTCACTAAAATAATAAAAACTTCTTGCAAGAATTTTTTATTCCTAACTGAAAGCACACATTTTGTACAACAAGGGTGTATTTTCTTTCATCATTTTCTTGCAACTTCGATGACAAATTGAGCCCAAATTTTCACAGGCTTGTTATTTTATGCATATGTTGGGATACACCAAATGAGAACACTGGTCTTTGACAATTACCAAACGTGTACGATGCCTTTAATACTAGGTGCCTAAAGCAGTTTCACATGACTTGGATTTGGTCACGTGGGCAGTTGAAAATATATAGCAATAAGCAAATATTGTGTAATTGTTTAAGTTTCAATGTTCGGTTCGTCTCGTAGGGCTACGTAGTGACGAATGTCATATAAATCATGTATTTGCAGTCGGTTTCTGATCGCTGTATACATCACTAGTTTACTCCTCTCCTAGAACAAGTGAGGTTAATTTGTTCCCAGCCTACACTCTAAAAACTTCCGGGTCAGAGTTGACCCGGATCCGGGGCACCTGACTCATTTCCGGGCATTAAGAACGAGTATATGTGTCATCATGACACAGAAATGGATCAAATTGACCCAGAATCCGAGTTAAAATCACATTTCTGGGTCAGGCTGACCCAGAAATGGATCAAGCCCCCTTGGACCCGGAATCCTGGTCAATTCTGACATGGAAGTTTTTAGAGTGTAACTGCAAGAGATTTTAGAACTCACTGAGAAGTGCCCGCATAGGGACTGTTCGGGTGTCTCTTGAAGAACAAATTCCCCAAAATCAATTTCTGTATGTATTCTGTATTATCAGAGTAGGGGCTATGACAGAAAAAATTCAGCCCACAGTCCGATAATTCTCATACTTGGCTTTTCTTGGCTCTTAGCGCGGTTGTCGAAAATACACGGCGCTTAGCATGCATACTATACGCAACATGAGACTTGATATAATGTTGCATTAATTATAAAATTGCTCTAGACGTTGCAATGATCAGTACCGTGATAGGCCTATACATCCAGCTTCGACAAACTTACTGAAAAAAATCATTTTGACATTAAGCAAATTTGTATGGCATAAAAAGCAATAAAAGGAGTGCGCTGCGTACGTTTTGAGGTTCATTGTGAAATTATGGTTACATTTTAATTTCGCTCGAATCGGTTATGAGTTGACGGGGTGGGCGGGGTTATACAGTTTTAACCAATTTGAATGTAAACGCTAGCATATTATACACAATCACTTTCTCAATGTGTTTACACATGTGGGTTTTGTTTATTTCACTTAAGAACTATTGTTGATCAACAGGATAATAAAACATTGGTGGAAATGGTTAAATTTCAATCTTTGTAATGTACAAACTAATTGTTATAGGCTAATGGACTTTGGTATAAATATATAACATTGAAATCGTGAAGGGCTTCATAGAGGCATTTTCACAGTTGCTCTGCTACAATTGTATTTTTTGTTATTTGATTTTTTTATTATTTTTTTTTCTCGGGACTAATCAATTTATAACGCTAGTCATTCAAAATACACTGTGTACTTTGAAGCACTAAATTTTACAGTTGAGTGGCGGGCCATCATAAAGGTATTCTGATACCCGAAGTATTCTGAATTCTGATACACGAAGTATTATGATAAACGAAGTATTCTGATACATGAAGTATTCTGATACACGAAGCATTCTGATATACACGAAGTATTCTGATATACACGAAGTATTCTGATATTACGAAGTATTCCGATACACGACTACAGAAATATGAAATGCAAGCAAATTGAACATTGATATTGCTATATCAATGACGAGCCCCTTAGGCTAGCTTGTTAATATCAGGAGTGTACATGTAAACATCTAAATTTGATAACTTCAAGAGTGTTTATACAAAAATATCTTTGCTGGATGATAAAAGGGAGTCTAGTAAAAAAAAGACAATTGTCTGGACAGGTGGCACTAAATGATACCTCCTGCTTTTGTGTGTGTGATCTTTCAAAAGTTCATAAACGGAGGCAAACTCTAAACATGCGAGGTTTGATTGAGTCTGAACTATTTAAGTCCACGATATTCAAAGTCCTGTTTGGCGTGTTGCATAATGTTCTTCACTTTCAGGGGGCATTTGTTTAAAATAACAATAAAATTAGAGTCGGCTCTGATTCTGACGAGTAGCCGGTACAAATTGATTTTATTGGTAGGTTGTGTATTGAATCTTAAGTTTCGTTTTTTATTTTCAAGTGAAAGAGA
Organism: Plazaster borealis; assembly: GCA_021014325.1. Lineage (NCBI taxonomy): Eukaryota > Metazoa > Echinodermata > Asteroidea > Forcipulatida > Labidiasteridae > Plazaster > Plazaster borealis. Next base: position 12,731,488 of record CM037468.1, on the reverse strand, counting down.
CTTTCTGCAATCATTATATCTGAAATCAACGAGTTGAATATTCGTTTAGTCATTGTTTTTTAATGGGCAAATATAATGATTATTAAATCCTGCAGTTGTTTTAAAATAAACACTCCCTTATCTGTTTATATATCACTACACTATATCCTTCATTCAATCTAACTCAACCGAGAAGTTCGAAACAGTCCTTACCTTAGGCGGTTCACCTCTCACCCATTGCATACAATGGGGGACGTTTTGGGATGCTAATGGCATGCGACTCTACTGACCCTCAGGCTTGGCCCATTGTGACGTCAATCTGGGCTAAGCAGGGTACCGTAAATCTGCGGCCATTTACCTGCAATCTCCCATTGATTTCAAATCCTTTCTTTTCATTTTTCTTTCTTTTAAATTTACTATTAAAAAATATTACCATCCTGCATTCTTGTTCTATTTCTAATAATTATTACCTAATTTTACACTTCAGTAGTTTTAGTTTACATATTTTTAAATGTTATATCCAACTAGAAACGTAAACATGTTTTTGTCACCTCGATACACTGAAACTTAAAAGCGCTAAATACTGAATGGCAAATGATTTTGAAATAAATCCCAGGGAATTACAGGTTCTTCGAATTTAACGTCGGCAATTATCATGAACAAAAAACATCGTACAGACAACTGATTATTTAAAAACATTTCTGTGATGGGTAATGTCTCGACCTATCTAAAAACATTTAAAGACATTATTTTGTAATAAAGGAAATCTGTAAGTCAATAATGCAGATGAAATGTTTTTGACATGCATTAAAAAATGCAGGATTCGAACCAGCGACCCCTGTCTAAATAACGACCCTCTTTATTTTTCTCTTCAGGAGTCAAAATGAGGCTTTGATTCGTACAAATTATACGAAATGCTTATCGAATTTCTGTTTCTTTAAACAGGGATCATAGTTGTTGTACTAAAATAGATAACAATATAAACATATTTCCATTATGTGTGAAGCTACAGAGCAACTTGTATTGAAAACACTGCCGTTGAATACAACATACTTCCAAGCAAAATACGAGTATGAACACTGCAAGATAGTCTGGCATAAGTATTTCCTTGTTGGCTTCTCGAGGGATCACTTTTTACCACAGGTGAAATTTTATATTAAGAAAAAAGTACTGGATGAAACAGTTCAAAGTCAAAAGACCATACAATGTTATCTCAAAATGGCTAAATACAAGAGTGTCATAAGTCATCGCTTTCATCTCTCCGAGCCTTAGGTCCGACCACAGCCCGCACCAGTTGTCTTGAACGAGCAACATCACCAGCTCTCGGACGACCTTGCTGGTGGTTGCCCTGTCTCTCTTGTAGGGGGGTCCTATATTCATCTTCCTGTTGCCACGATCTCGGACGCATGTTGAAATCATTGAACTTCTTTGGGCTTCTTGGGTCGCCTCTGCCTCCACTCCAGGAATCGGCCTCGTCAGGCTCGTTACTCTGATCAGAGTAAGATGCCTCGGCGTCGGACTGGAATTGACTTGGGTTCCATCCCTTTGCGGCCCGGTTGTAATTCATGTAGGGTTGAACCCCGCCATGGAAACGTGTGGTGTCACTGCCCCCTTTCCAAGTGCAACCGATTTTGACGGGCTTGGTGGTGGTTTGCCTTGGACCTTGCTGACGTTGGCGGATCGAGTCGACCTCGCTGTACCCGGGCGGCCCTCTCTGTTTGACTGCAACTGGATTCTGAAGCTTGGGCTTTGGTTTTGGTTTTGGTATCGGTGGGTTAAAGGCATCATCTGGGAGACCGAGAGGGTGTTCAGCCGCTGCTTCCCATGGACTCCTCTGCCGTAGGCGCCCTCGCTCTCCATATCCTTGGTCATAGGGGTCATGTTGAGGAGCAGCGGGCACAGTGCTCTCATCAACTACATACTGATCGGATCTGTTCTTCATCCTCTGGAAGAGAGTTGCCGCTCGACCATCCCTTCTTCCTGTCATAAGCTCACGGCTTGACATTGCTCGACCAGGACTAAATCCCTTATTTATTTGACGTTGTGACGGTCCTAAAACCTCTCTTGCCCTCAGCCGTAAATTTTCCCCAAAAGGTGGCTGAACCTCTGGATGTCTTGTCACTGGACCAGTGTAGAAATCGTGCTCAATGGCCCTGACAAGGGTCTTCAGGGGTCCTCTTTGTGGCCCGGTCTCTGCGAAGTGAATTGAGTCAGCTGGTATACCCCGCTGCTTCAAGTACATCAACGTACCCCTGTGAGAAGGGCGTGTGCCTGTCAATTCTTCCAAGCTAAGCTCGTGAAGTTCTACTGGGTGAATCTCTTGGGCGTGATGGGGCCACATGCAGCTAGATGACTGGTGTCTTGTTGTGAAGGAGCAGGTGCACCTGTTATACTATCTGCATACAAAGAAAGAATAAGACAAAATACCAATGAACGTCTTGTGTATATAATTAAAGAGATTGTTTGCTGCATTCAAATTTCACATTATAGGAGACCTTCCTATTGTTCATTCTTGAATGTGGCAAGCTTACTTTTCCCGACATCGAGAGGGGGAGTGGACCTCAATATTGAAGTCTACATAATGTCTACATAAATACATTAATTTTCAAAGGGCATCATGGCTAAGATAATAGCCATAATTTCACTTTACGATGTTTATCTTAATTGCATTCTTTTTATTCTTTTATCTTGCTATTACTTCACTTCCTAAACTTTCAAAAGAAGGCACCGTAACTTTCCCTTCTTACTTTAAAACATTTCAACAATACAAGGTTATCAGAATTTTTCAAACTGCTCCATATACCATGCAACCTTCTTTTTGCATGTAGCATTTACCCAAATTCAGTATTTACAACATATCATTGAACATGCATTTGCGAATGGCACAAGATGTTTGCAGAGTTCACGACCTTAGGTTACCGGTCATAATCAACTCAAGTATGCTATGCAATTATGATAGTGTCGGTGATGCCAGAGTGCCTTATTTTCTTTGCGAAATGTTTGGTTTGAAATTAAGTCCTGCAGCGCGACGCCGTTTTAAAAATTTTGTGACAGAGTTTAGTTCAAACAATGATAGCATATGAAAATTTATTACTGTGGTATGGCTCAATTTATTTTTGAGTACAGTAATTGAGAGGAATTTGGAGTGGTAGGGTACCCGGTACTTAGTGGGAAAACAAAATTTATGATTCTCTGAGAAAAGTAATACATTGCATGTACGTGTACATGTAGCTGTACATGTACACACTCATGAATTTTTTGCTATCAATGTGAGGACTTTCCTTTGTCCCTCTAACTTAACACTCTCCATACACTAAGCGCACGAAAAAATGTGAGGACATAAAAATACAAAGGATTCCAATGTGAGGACAGCATTGTCCCTTTTGTGTTCCTTTGTTCTGCTGTCCCCACTCTGATGGCAATACCATTACACTATGCATGCACTCCGATCTGTACACGGTTTTAGCCCATTTGGCAGTGGTGTAACCGGATTTAATTTTTTGGGGGCAAGCGGGGGCAAAGACATAATTGGGGAGAGAAGCTATTTCATGTATCGAACCAATCATTCGTGCATTTGTTGATCTCATTGGGGGGGTGGTTCTGCCCCCACTGCATTTTGAACGCCCCTATTTGAATTTTGCAGTGTTTGCGGATCTTATAAATACTGTAAAACAAAATAAAACAATTGTAGTCTTTTGGTGTTTAGTTTTATGTCACTTGTACACTATTTCTGAAGCCATGGTCATTGTTGCATGGATGCTCCACACGGTCCGAGTCGTTGGTGTTTATTTGTTTATTTAAAATTCAAAGTTCTTTATAATTTTCGTGATTTAGGGGACTCAATTTCAACGGTTTCCTTTCATCGGGATTCTAGACTTCACGATACTAGATCACAGATTCCATAGTTAAAACACAATACTATTTCGCATGTACATAGGAATACCTAGGAATACTTTGTTTCTCCCTATTTTCATGTATTACTATGGATATATTCGGCAAATTAAAGGGAGGGTATAGTCCTTTGGTAATTACTCCAAAAATTACCATAAAACTTACTTGCTAACGAGCACTGGAGAGCTGTTGATGTTATAAAACATGGTTAGAAACGACACCCTTTGAAGTAATATAGTTTTAGAGAAAGAGGTAATTTTTCACTTGAAACTGAGCTCAGGCATCTGAGAGCACACCATTCTATGCAACGAGGGTGGTTTTTCTTTCATTATTTTCTTGCAACTTCGATGACCAGTTGAGCCCAAATTTTCACAGGTTTGTTACTTTATGCATGTGTGGGCACACCGAGTGTGCTCTCTGGTCTTTGACAATTACCCAAAGTGTACCCTGCCTTTAAGTTGTTGTTGTTGTTGTTGTTTGGGGGGGGGGGCTGCTGTGATGGTGACGGTTTTCAGTTGGCATGGGGTCTGAGTATAGGTTATGTAATGTTATAGTATCTCAACCTTAAAGGGATTTTATACGTTTGGTGATTGGAACCCACTGTTTTTTATCACTTTTTATCACTTTTTATCCCCCAAAATTTGAATCTGAGAAGCGTTACTGCAGTAACGTTTCTCAGATTGTGTATTCCAATTGCAAATTATTCTTCCTGCGTGGACATAACCGTTCCGATTTTCGGCAATATCTCAAAAACGCTACCACCTTTTGAAATGAAATTTTCACAGGTTAACTAAACAGTGGGTTCCAATTACCAAACGTATACGATCCCTTTAACTCGACTGAAAGTAACTTTGGTATAACATTTCTCTGTTTCCCCACCTTTTCAGTGTCTGCCTCTCCTCTCACCCCCCCCCCCCCTTATTGCACGAAAGGTTCTAGATGAGGATTGGGTCAAATATAAAGTATGTTTCTCTGAATATTTTGATTACATTCATGCAGCGAAGAATGCATAAGCCAATCGAGAAAGTAAAGTTGAGGATCCTTTTCAGTATAGGTAAGGGAACCTGTTTGTTTTGTTCCTCTATTGTTTGGATTCTTGGGAACACCCGACGACCCCTCATGTTTTATTGTCAAACCGTTTCCCCACCACAGTGTTCAAATAATTTACAGGAGGAGTGTCAGAGGAAGTGGGGCGGAAGTTTGCGAATAACACCGATATGCGATCATCGGAAGTTGCTATGATTTACAGGCTCCCGTGAGACTGGTCAATGACATGAGCAACTATTTATCGAATTAATCAAAATTTGGGAAAGCCCTTTAAGAAGAACTAGCGTACCTAATTGTGGGACATATTTTCATCCAATGCACTGGTGTGAAAATTAATAATCAGCACACACGTCAACGTTTTAAAAGCAACCCCCATTTGTTTAGTGCGATTTGACCTAAGACCTATTTTAACAATTCGTAGCATTTTGTTATAAGCAGTATTGTTAAGACCAACCTTTTCATGGGAAACAAAAATCGCCACGTAAACTTGAACAAGAGAGAAAAAAACAAAAAACTATAAAAGCAATGCCGAAATAAATAAAACGGGGGAAATCTACCTTGAATGAAAACATCTTTGGGGGGAAGGCCTAGACCATTTGCCGACTCTTTAGCTCCACTCATTCACATGATTGCAAGGAGGTCTCTAGGCGCATACCGAGATTATTACCAACAAATCCCCCAACCTTCTCACGACATTCATAAAGCTCCCTGGGCGCTCCTTAGATTTCCACCCTTGATCTTTCTAAACCACGATTCAATTACCCTTGAAATGGGGGCACATTTTTCTTCCATGACCAACTCCTAAGTAAAACCCGAAGTGAAAGAACTCTTTGTTGTCCAGAAACAATCCAACCGTTACCTTGAATACAAAATGCATTTCTTAGAAATATAAATCAGGAGTTATGATGGTTCTAATTACTGTGTTCGTGCTTGATCGGAAACTGACGGCTACTTCGTCAATGCCTCTTATCCTTTAACCTTTGGATTTCGGTGCGAAGTTTCACTGTGAGACCACAAACATTCTTTTGTTGACTTAAACACATTTCCCGAGGACTCGCAGTTCAGAAATTGATGGCAGTGTCCTCCGTAGTGTAATATGTAACATGGTTCACGCTCATAACCGGAGGGCGGAGACTCCCTCAAATATCCCATATATAGGACATAATTGAATGTTATCGCCAATTTTAATGTTTCGATTAAATCAAATCATGATGCACTACTTATAAGCATTAGCTTCATTTTTGACTCGATTTTGAAAGACTTCACATAAGTGTGTATGTGGGGTGTCCTGGTACATAGGCCTATACAGAGGATACCAATAACCATCTTAATATCGAAGAAATATGTTCCGCTCCAGTTGTTTGTAAAAAAAAAAAAAAAGTTAAGTTCTGCCTGCAGGGTTGATTAAAAATGCGGCCGACAACGAACAATTTAATGCCACTGGTAATTATGTTAGCCCTATCCATATGATCTGAAATAGGATTGGCATGGCGTCTGAAAACACTTAATTTTTTTTATTTCAAGGACTGATTGAGCTTACGAGACAGCGTCGACTTTACCAGCTCACCCCTTGAAACTGTGTAAATGAATGGAGCTAAAAACAACCACAAAAATTCAAACATTCAATTTGTATTATTATCAAAACTAACGACATAGAATTATCAAAGGTATAGTCATAATGTACGGTAACAAAAGGGTTAGTATGCAAAAACAACACTTTTCCCGAAACATTTCCAACTACTAGACGTTATAACCAATTATAATGTGATTCGTTTTCTGTTCACATTTCGACATTGGTTTCGGAAACATTTCATTTTGGTGAAGGGCCTATATAGGCATATATTTATTATTTGACGTGTTCTGGAGAATGGTCAGACTGAACAAGCTTTTCATGAGTCATTACAGTTTATATACAGCCTTGTTTTCTTAATTGCCAGGAAGAATATTTAGTACTTATCAATAAATTGTACATGGCAGCTAAATTAAAAACAGGCATCCCTTGTCCGAATTGATGACTTCGGATGTGGCTGCGGCTCGCTGAAAAGTCCCATTCTTAAACGCTGTAGCCAACGGCCATAGCCGTAGCCGAAGTCGTTTAATACCAATATAATACCGAGACTGATAGTGTAATGTGTCGATGTAGTTCAAACAAAAAATGCAAAAGAAGATTCGGAAAAACTAACTTTGACGTCAATTCACGGTCACACTGTTGATTATCACCCGTCATCGCTTACATCAATAGAAACAACAAACCAAGGATGACAGTAGTTGTCACTTGATACACCCGTGCAGTAATTGTATGCCCTTCTAGGGTGAAGCCCCGGGTGTTCTGTAAATTAATATTCTATTGAAATTTGCAGTTAGGTGATGATTGTACTTTCTGTAACTCCCGGTTGAACTATAAAGTTCAGAGGGGAAGAGGACCATCGTCGCAGCTGCATCGTCTAAAGCACGCAATGTTTATGTAAAGGATACATTATTAATGCTACAAGATATGCTTTTAATAATGATCGTTAGTTTCGTTACCTTCATATGGATGCGGTTCCATTTTCTCAACATGGTTTTGGAGTAATAATGTTATTAAATTACGTAGTGATGCACGTCGAAGAATACCATCTGGTAGTGCAATTAAATCTCTTATACAGAAAGATAGCTCTTCTGCTTTACGTAGGAAAATGAGGACAGAGTTTCTTTGTATTTGCTCTGCCGCATCTTTAAAAAGCCACCTGATTAATACACAGCAAAAACTGGGGGTGTTAAAATTGATACCATGGGTGTTGTCACATGTAGATTCCGAAGAGATAATCAATAAACTAACATCATAATGTGTTAAAATAACACTAATATAATTGTTTTGGCAGAAATTAGGGTTATTTCAACACCCTATGGTGTAAATTTTGATATTTTTTTGGCATGTGAGACAACACCCATGGTGTAATTTTTAACACCCACGTTTTTTGCAATGTACATGATGTACCAGGGATTTCATAAAGAAGGTGTGATCGTAAGGTTGATTTGTCAATGTTATGATTATTGTTATCCCAATATACACACCCCTTGGCATTTTGTTCATTATCATCATCATCATCATCATAGTTGGTATTGAAATCATGAGCAATATTTGTATCTGCTGGATCGTATTGCCTACACTTACTCTCATATTGTATACTTCACTAATTAGTGTAATACCCTGTGCGCTGTGACGAGTCAGTTTTGGATCAGGTGATAAATAGATTAGTATAGTATGCACGTGACCACTTGGCCCATTGGTGATACATGCCACAGAAAGTGTAACCTGACATAATGTTCAACAAAATACATTTTCGTATTGTAACACCTGTATTTGTGTTAAAGAATTATGTAGATCAAATGATTTTTGTAACAGTCGATACAGAAATACAAATCTTTCTCCCAATTCCTCTGAGGCAAACACTCCTGCTCGGCCGATAAGCAACTTGATGTTGCAACAGCTATGTTATTACATTTTTCACTTCGGGCTAAAATTGGGTTTAAATAATTATCCCGCGAGAATATAACCCTTGTTTCAACATCGGCTACTGTGTTGTAACTTGAGAGAATCGCAGTGTCTTCAAATAATACGAATCATTTTGCAAAACAAGTATAAGTATACGACTTGTTACGTAGTGCAGAATTTTTAAAGCTGTTTTAATGCTATATTGTTTTGAGAAGGAAACACGATTAACGGTCTATATTATTTATGTCACATGGAAACTGAGGGGCCATAACTGTGGCAGACAAAATATTTTATTTGATTATAAAAATTCAACCTACCTTTTACGGGCTTGTAAATAATGATCCAAGATTTTCCCAAGTCGCAGGGAAGCCAACACAATGAAAACGGACCCCCAAGGTCCGAATGGTCAGAGGGACAGATCAACGGGGTGGACGGACTGACCGACAGTGGACCTTGAGGATCGTAATATTCGGTGGGGTTATCCGTCTGCTCTTTGCTCCACACCGATCTATGCAGTTTCGTCCCAGTACACTGCCTTAACAAACCATGCAGCGGTGCGATCTTGTAGAATGCTGGGTATTTTCAGGCATCATGATGGTGGTAGTGGTACCTGGTAATATATGCACAGTGTGGAATCCAAATATGGGCATGGGCTGGTTCAGTCTGATGCGGTCGTCCTATATATTATCTTACTGCGCCGGTGGATGCATCAGTTGTGGTATACCGCTTTATCATTCTGTGGTATATCACTGTTCGTATCAAGTTTCTTTTTTTCCTCGCAAAGATGATCAAACTACACTGTCATATTGGTTTTACGGTTTCCTTACTCACCTTCTCGTACTTTGCGGTCAGGTTTGTTGAGAGCCAAAACAAAAACATACACAATCAGTGAGCAACCTTAAGTACACTCAACATTTTATAAAATAAATCGAAGACAAAATCAAAAGAAAAACCTGTTACAACTTCCAAATCTGTTGATTGACCCCCATCCCATCCCTCAGCCTTGCACGGTTTTTGTTTTTGTTGACATTAAAAAGTATCATAATTTCAAAATAAAGTTTTCTATCTAATCATTTTCTTCCCTCGTACACCCTATTCCGTGTGGCGTTACTTGTTTTGACTCATCCATGGCTCATCTTAACTATTCTATGTCAAACCGAAAGGCCGACAAGAAAGCCTCGATAAAAGTTACATTTAACGCCAATTAAATACTATATAAAATCCAACATTTGAGTCTTCTTCACCAGAAAGGGTGAAGTGTACGCGTTCTCGTGCGTCTCGAGTTCATTATCCGACCTGCCGACTGTTCAATCGGAACTATTCGGGACGTAGTAGGGTTAACTGATCTGTTTTCTTCGATAATTTCCGGCAGCCCACGCGTTATGTTTATAAACCACGCGACCTTAACATTCCGCGAAATATTTGGGGCAATCGCATGTCACTGTATCACATAATAGCATCCATTATTATAACCTTCATAGCCTTATATTAAAAGCTCGTGCAGTCGAAGCATGGTAAACACAAAATAAAGAGTAAATCTAATGTTGGGCGTGAACTGCTTGACGCGGTATTACCTTTTAATGTGCCATTTATCACCGACGGACCCCACAAGTCTGTAGTCGAGGCACAGATAAGATAACAACCCGCGTTCTCCTTTAACAGTGGTCCGCTGGCGAAAAGCCAGTTAAAACACCCGAGGACCAGTCAAAATTCACTCCAGGTTTTCCGGCTTGCTAGTTCAGTGTTGAAAAGCCTCCCTATTACTTTTGAAATATGGACTATTGAAAAAGCTGACAAGCTAACTGGTCCTTCTGGCTAGTCACTGAACAAGTTAAGGGCAAACCCTGCAAAGGACACAATAGTATCAAAAACCACGTTTAGGAAGCATCTGAAAAGCTCAAGCAGAGAAACCAATAGAAGAAAAGAAAAACATGTTTACGGGTGTAAATATATTGTGAATGCAATGATAAATGCTCCTCCCCTACTTTTTGGACAGGGAATGGATATAGGATTAACCCCTTCTCTAGTATGTCCAATGCAGTGAAAACGACGTGAATTAAGACACGACATAAATACACATTTGGGTAACTCAGAAGTGGCGAAGCAAGAGGGTGCAGAGGATGATAGCCCCGCCCCCGCCGCTCAGAACCCTTGCAACGCCTCTTGCCCCCACCCCCCCACAAAACAGATTAAAAAAATGCACAATTGAATGATATATATTAATAGTCCCACAAAGTATGTCTTTGGCCCCGCTTGTCCCCTTCCCCAAATGAAAATGTCTGTTACGCCACCATTCTGCCGCCATTGTCGTAACCAATTTCACATAAATAAAACAATTCATCCATTTTAGTGCCGTACTAGCTTGTTGCATGCTGGATTTGAATTTGAATTTGCACCGGCCTCTCAATCTCAAACCCTACAAAGCCGAAGATTCTAAATTTCAAAATCATCCCCGATTAAGTTCTAACAAAGATTTACGTCACTGACGTTGTCGTACCGCTGCATGATGATATTATGAAACACACGGACAGATCATCTTGCCACAAGAACACCGGCGACGTTGAAGCGTCATCCACTGACTGTATTTACGCCTTTTATGATTGTTATTAACATTTTATACGATCGTGATTTTCTGGTATGCGGTAAATATCGAGGGATTTCAACCACCACTGGTGGGTGGATTGCATACCTCAAAGTGATTCACACCACGGGGCGACAAACCAGGTAATACTAATAGGATTTTGCACATTCGTGTAAGCTGAAGAGAGTATATACGTGTTCCTTTAATAAATGCATTAATTTAAGATGAACTTAGTTGCCAGTTGTAATTACCCCTCACAGATGTACTGATAAAAGTGGTTATGCCGACGTACGAGGGTGACAATGAGGGCGTTTACACTGCAATGATAAGCCAGCAAAATGAGCTCAGAGTCATAACATAACTGATAGACCAGAGCACAACATGTTCGTAATAACATTGAAAAGGTCAACTTCAAGACTTATTAATAACGGCAAACAAGTTGCTAATTTTGCACACACAATCTGGCAGCTTTCTTTATTGGGCCATCAGGTAATTGGAAACTTCATGCACTTTGCGGTAAAAGCATGAAACAGGGTACACGTGTTTTTTGTACCAAACGTTTGGAAAACGTGATGTATTGTGTCATCTCTGAAATGGCATTTGCGGCATTTTTGAAAAATGACTGCCATTTCGCATCATAATATGGAAAGTAAAGCCCGGTATATAGGTTTGAAGAGGCTAACAATTAAAAATAAACATTTCGAAAGTGTCAGACTTTAAGATCCCCCATTTCAAAATGGCCACCAAGGCCATTACAGGCCATTTCAGAGACGGGAACTATATCTAATTGTTCATGTTTTAGTACATTGTACCATGTTTTATGCTTTTACCACAAAAGTACAGGAAACTGCCAAATTATTGCACTATCTGCTGGACTATATAGTTTTGTGTAAAAAAACAACACAAAAAACCCCGCTGCATTCTAAATCCTTACTTTGAGTACAACATAATTTATAACACACTTACCTTGCGAAATGTCATCACTTCATTCATTGTCATCGTATGTGCTTTATTAATTTTACTTTTTCCTCTGTAAAATAATATATCTGGTTTGGGTGTAAACTTAAAGGCACTGAACACGTTTGGAAATTGTCAAAAACCAGTGTTCTCACTTGGTGTATCCCAACATGTATGCATAAAATAACAAGCCTGTGAAAATTTGGTCTCAATTGGTCATCGAAGTTGCAAGAAAATGATGACAGAAAAAACACCCTTGTTGTACAAATTTGTGTGCTTTCAGATAGGAATAAAAACTTCCTGCATTACGTTTTTTTTTGTAGTGAGAAAATTACCTTTCTCAAAAACTATAGTTACTTCAGAGGGAGTCGTTTCCTACAATGTTTTATACTATCAACAGCTCTCCGTTGCTTGTTACCAAGTAAGTTTTTATGCTAATATTTGTTTTGAGTAAACGTGAACGATACCTTAAACTAGTCCTGGGAAACCAAATTACAACACACACACAATTTTTTTCAAAGCAAACTGACTTCGATTTTATTTCCTCATTTGAGTTTTTGGTTGTTAATTTCCTATCTTATCATAAATCACACAATTCTGCAAGCAGAATATAACTCGAGTATCTAAACACCCAGTAAATTAAATTCTCAATAATTACACACAACAGTTTACTCAGCGATATACATGTCTAATATATATTAGAATTTTCATCATAACTTATAAACTTTACACTCACTCTTCATTGTAAAATATCATGCAGTTAATGTTCGACAGAAAACCATTCTACTACAAGTCTAAAAACTCCCGGGTCACTGAGTATTGACACCGATCCATCCGAGTCCCGCGGGGCCTGACCCATTTCTGGGTCAGTATGACCCGGAATCTGTGTCAATATTACCCAGAAATGGGTCAAACTGACGCAGAATTCAGGTCAAATTTGACCAGTTTGCGGGTCAAGCCTGACCTATAAATGGGTCAGGCTCCACGGGAGCCGGCCGGAATCTGGGTCAGCTCGGACCCGGGAGTTTTCAGAGTATATTGTAACTACAAACACGTGTCAATCAATAGCACGTTTCAAACAATCACATCGTTTGGTGGATGCTTAATTTTTAAAAATTTAGTTTAACATAAAATACAAACTAAACCCGCCCAAAATTTGTTTGTTTTTTCCCATTAAAGTATCCAATGTTTTCTTTCTGCATCCGATGACGGTCTATTTACCGTATTTCTCCCTTTTTTTTATATATTTGAAATGATTGAGAAATTTGTTTGGGTTGCAAAGTTCCCGATTAAGGCAACATAACGTAGTATTACGTTACTTCCCAATTTTTGAAAACATCTGAAATAAAAAAATAACGCAAATTAGTACGGGGTTTTCATATTCTAAACATGCCAACATAAAATGACTAAAAAGATCTCTACATTCTGAAGGCACACATTTTCATATTATAATGATCAATAAGAGAAATCGTTTGCATAAACTTTTGTTAGAAATCACTGTTCAATAAAGAATGATTAAAATCTTTCATTAATTAACAATTAACATAAAATAATTTAAGAAAGTAACTCTTGTTAACGAAACCTTCACAAGTCACTGATCACATCAGCCTGTCACAATAGTTTACTGAATAATTTCTCTATTTGGTGGCTTCCGGTACAACTGCCTTATTTACACACTTCAGTACAGTTAGTGCAAAGCGTTTTAAAATACTGTTCATACAATTGCATCTGCAATGTCCAAGAATATAATGTCAGTCACATCTGTGCACACTCCGAATACTTCCGGGTCAAATGATCGTGACCTTCCCCTCTGAGGGGACCGAACCCGTGAATAGAGTCGTTTCCGAATTGGCGTCTGAGGTTGTGGCTGCGGATGAATCAAAACGTTACTTCGCGGCAATTAAAGCATATGCTGCCCTTAGTAAAACCCTTAAAGGCATCGTACACGTTTGGTAATGACTCTGATACTTAATGGCAATACAAACTAAGTACAGCAGCTTTGGATAGTATAATGCATTTTGAGAAACTTTCCACTTCGAAGTACTGCGGTTATGGAAAAGTATATCACTTTTTATCCCCAAAATCATTTGAATCTGAGAAGCCTTAGAGTGTGTATTCCAATGCAGATTATTCTTCCTGGGTGGACATAACCGCTCCAGATTTTCGGCAATATCTCAAAAACGCTACCACCTTTTGAAATGAAATTTTCACAGGTTATAGTTTTATGGTATATATCTACAACTATATAGGTTTGAAACAAACAATAGGCTCCAATTACCAAACGTGTACGATGCCTTTAACAACAGCCACATTCGCAGCTGCAAATTGGGACACGTATAACCGAGTCTCGCTAAACTAGCCTCAACTTTATACAGCTGGTAAGCTCAAACAATCTATCAAAAATTACATTCAAACAATTGTTGGATAAAATAAGTTTATCGGCAGAAGTCAATGTGATGTATGTATGCTGTGAGTATAGCTGGTTCCCATCTTATCTTTTTCTGAGTGAATTGTTTTGAGCAATTTTTATCATACGACAGCTCTATAAATGTGGCCATGGTTTAACAAGCTGAGTTTTCTCTTGGTGCTATTCCAATGAGTCATTATGCACTTGGCTGTACGTTCCACGCACATTCGGGTGTCATCTAGATTCATTATAAACTTCATTTGACCCGGATTATGTGCTCTTTTGAAGTGATCATCAGTCTGTATACATTTTAGTCCCTCATCTGGGGAAATCTTGTGAGTGTATTTTTGTTCGTCTAATTTTCTCGTGAGGTCTTGTGACTGTCTTTGTACTCCTTAGCAAGCCTTGTGACTGTCACTATACTCCTTAGCGAGCTTTGTAACTGTCTTAATACTCCTTAGCGAGCCTTGTGACTGTCTTTATACTCCTTAGTGAGCCTCGTGACTGTCTTTGTACTCCTCAGCGAGCCTGGTGACCGTCATTATACTCCTTAGCGAGCCTTGTGACTGTCTTTGTACTCCTTCGCGAGCCTTGACTGTCTTTGTACTCCTTATGGAGCCATGTGACTGTATTCCTCAGCGCCATACTACAGAATCACGTTTAGGATTATGTAATCCTCATACGCCTGATAGCTGCTCGAGCTTCTTCTTCAGTTCCCTCAAACAATCCTCTGTCACCTTCTGTAGAAAACTGTCCAGTCAGGGGTGAGTTGTCATGGTTCTTTTCACGAAATCAACAAGGATTTCACCTTTCATTGATCAAACACCTTTCCTAAGCACCTTTTCTCCCGTGCAGCGAAACAGCTATCCAAGCCTTACGATCTCTATATTAATAAAACCCCGGTTTGAACAATACTGCAGCGGCTGTTTTGATGACTTCGACTGAGGCTATGTCTAGATCACATTATGTCCAACCTATACAGCCATAGCCGAAGTCACTGATTCATTGACGGCCTAACCTACTGGTGTATTATTCATCTCAAGGCTTTGTCTCATATTTTATCTCGATCGTAGTTCATAATCATCTCTTATCACGCTACGCCATCTTGGTTTATCAGCTACATAGTCCATGAGGCTCGATCAGAACGAAACATCTGTAACGTGTTTGTCTGTTTTATGGTCTGGTACCTGTGACGTATGACCCACTTCATAATGACTTATGCACGACCTTCAGGGAACGTGACAAAATGTCTCCCAAATGCATCCTGCGAGCGTAATGTTTTTTACTGTTATGGCAAAGCAGGTTCACAAATTTTCCCTTCCAACTGCCATCGTATGCAAACAAAAAATCAATTCTGTGAAGTTTCGTTGTCTTCCAATACCCGCTTTTGTGGACGTTCTCATATCTCACCCCATGAAAAGTCATTTTGTACAGGTTAAGCAACATGTTTTCCTCAATGCAGCATGCTAAACAACAAACACAACTATACAGGCATCAGTGCAGCTAATTCTAAGTACAACGTCAAATCGGTGGCAACATTCGGCAAGATACTATATTTGTTTTATGTCACAATTATTATTTATCTTGGCTGATTAAAGACAATGAGCCAATAAGCAGATTGTACAACAATATTCCATAAGCGAATTGAACATTCCATTGCAAAAAATCTCAAAATATTTTTGATAAACAGGGAAAGACTTGACGATTTGAAAAGAAAAGGGAATCGAAATGAAAAATGTTGTACACTTGCAAACGAAATCTCGTTTTAAATTCTCATGCATTGACGACCGGCAATTTACAAGCAATTTTGTTTGGTTATATTCAAAACAAGGTTTTGGTAAAGTACATCATGGATCTTTATGACTGTCATGATGTGGTATTGTAGAAAACCTTTGAAAAAAAGAGGCATCAATCGCACCCATTCTATTTACATAGAAACGGAAAATTAAATCAATTAAAGATTTTTGTTCAAACAGTCAATAGCATCTTTGTCTTAAGATTCTAGGTTTTGTTGCTATTATTCGTCCATTAAAAAGGTAAAAGCTTGTCAGATACTATGACAATTTTTGTTATTTGTGTGGATACACACACACACACACACTGAAATTAAGTAGTAATTTCAAGCGTTGATAATTTACAAAACTTGTAAAATCTATTTAGAAGTCACGCGAAAGTTTACTATTAACAAAAGGAACAACTGTACAGCTATTATTCATACACATAAACAGAGCATTTTCAAATTAATTTGATTGGATATGACACAAAGCTCAACAAATAAGTTCAATATTAAAAATTTGTGTCAAGTTCACTGCATCATAAGATGAAGACAAAATTACGAGATGGGGTGAATTTGTGTGATTAAACACAGTTTTATAGGCTCATAATGCGTAAGGATAACACAGAAGGAAAAAAGTATAGCCCTAGACGGGAAGCATTCAAGAATCTGAATCACTGACGTCACCACAGACACAAAATATAAGAGATTGTGCTCAGTGCATAGTGGTTTAAAACACACATAATTACATGCGTAAGTTCGTGAGGCGAGTTGGATCATAGGTCACCCGAGTCCACACGTCCCGAATGAACGCTCATTGGAGAAGGCTTTGAACCATAATGATAGCTAGCCGGCCTGCCGTTGGTGGCGGCATTGGGTTGTGGTTCATTAGAGTTCCCCCATCCGCGCGGTTTTCGGTTATAGTCACTGAAGCCAGTGCTGTATTTAGCCGGCTTAGTCGGGAAGATTAATCCCAGGCCAACGTGGGTATCTTCTGCCGAGTTCATTGACGTTTGGGAGGTAGGGGTCGTCTCACCAGAATTTATAGGAGAATTCCATCCCCTTGGCTTGGGGTTAAAGTCTTGAGATTTTGAATCGACTGAGTGTTTCTTGGCATTAAATGCAGGTTTGGAGATCGGCGAAGCAGTTGCTGTCTGCTGCATGGACTTGGGGTCGTTGGCGTTGAATTTGGGTTTGATTTTGGGTGGTTCAGACAAAGCTTTGGATTGTACTTCAGGTACGATTTTTGAAGTGGTCATCCAAGCTGCCGGTGGTTTAGGTTTAGGTTGTGGAGCTCCGTGTCCCTTTGTCGAACTATCCACCTGTGTGAGGGATGGTCTCTTCGGTTTGATATGTTGAAAAGCTTCGTCACAGTTACCCACGGGTGACTCCATTGCTGCTTCCCAGGGGGATTTCTTTGGGACAAGCGTTTGATTATCTTGCTTCATTCTGATCTGCGCAGAGGAATATCCTTTGGGCTTGTCGGGCTTTTTCAACACAGGCGGCGGCTTTGCGTTGGTTTCGTCAATGACAAACTGATCTGAACGTTGCCGGCGCCTCTCAAACATGTTAGCTCCGCGACCGGTGGCCGATTTCAAGTCCACAACCAGACGACCCATTTCCTCCGGGCTCACGATGTCATGGGCGCACTTCTCCTTACTCTTCAAGTTGACCTTGAAGTTTGTCGCCTCAACTTTCAACCTGTACTTGGTGCCTGGAGGAGGCGGTGGAGGTGCTACGGGTATAGCACTAACCTTTCCAGGTTCCAGAGGAGGGGGTGGCGGCGGCAGGGGCATCCCAATTGGCACAGCACCAGGAGGCAAGGGCTTCCTCCCTGATGACACTAAGGTGATCTCCACGGGTTGGGCTTTAGGTTCGTCGTCTTCGTCATCATCCTCGTCTGGCTTTTGACCCTGGCCCTCTACAGACCAACGGTCGCTACGCTTGCGTCGTTTGGCAAACATCCTGGCACCTTTGGCATGCTTGTCAGACGGGAACATGAGGAGGTCTGCAATGGTCTTGCAGGCTTTCATTCTCATTTCTGTTGAGATTTCTGGGTCATCCTCGGAGTGCTTTCCAGGATACGAGTAGGGACGCTTAGCTGCAACGAAACAAAATATTTCGAGAAATTATTATGCCTATAAATATTATGTGGAAAATGATTACTCAATACTTAGCTTTAACTGGTTCGTCTTTCGTCATTATGAGTTACTATATAAAAGGTCCTTCACACTCTGAAAGCCTCCGGCTCAGAGTCCGGGTCCGGTTTGTCCTGACCCATTTCTGGGTCAGTATGACTCGGATTCTGGGTCAAAATTGACTCGGATTCTAGGTAAAAATGACCCAGAAATAGGTCAAACTGAGGGAGCATCCGAGTTATCCTATTTTGTTTACCAGTTTCCGGGTCAGCCTGACCCAGAAGTGGGTCGGGCTACCTGTGACTCAGAATCCAGGTCAATTCTGACAGGAAGCCTTTAGAGTGACCTCCTTCCAAATAATATAGTTTCTTTGGAGAGCAATGTATGGAGTTTCTCTCGCGTTTGTATTGCCATCCATGTACCAATAACTGTATGCAGAAGAATCTAGCTGTGGTAAGCGGAAACAACTCGATCACCAGTCGAAAGAGCTGAGTAAGCCATTATAACTTTAACTTTATCGGCGTAACAGACTGTGCAGGTCTCGCGCGTATCGGTACGCGAAAAAAGGTCAAACGAAGAACCTTTTTTTCTGAAATCAAATCTTTGTCTTAAATTATATCTAATGACAAAATCTGAACAACAAAAATAATCAGTACAATTTATATTATTTAGTTTTTAGCTTTTATAATAAATACACAAAGTATGTGTTTATTATTATTGAAACAAAATTTAAACTCTGGGACAAGGATGCTTAAATGATCTTAACTTTTTAGAAACCCCTTACGTTCGCTAGGCCCCAGCGCCGGCCAGGATCTATCCAGGACCGCTGGGATGGGCTAATCAGTTTGCACAAATTCTTGTTCAGGAAGTACGTCATGCGTGCAGTACATAGCAGTGTGAGCGTGATGCATGATAGGACTGAGCATTTTCGGGATATACCAATGAGCGTGCTTGATACGTTTGCCCATCCCAGCGCCTTTGGTTAAGGCAAGGCGCTGGGGACGAGCGAACCCCTTACGCGGATTCGCGATGGTCACACAGGCGTAAAATTAACGCTTGGCGCCGTTTATAGAATACGCTGACGCCTCAACAACCGTAAACTGCTATGAAAAGGCTTCGCGTTGCAATTACAGCATCTGGCGATTATCATTTCGCATCCAAAACATGCGTTTACATACGTTTTGTGATCGGAGGTGGGCACAATATTCTTAAATTCTTAATTTTGTGCAGTAACCGGAAGCTGAGGTCAAGTTTAATTCTCGGGTTTTCTTCGTTATCTTGTTGAATTGATTTTACTTTCATATTTTTGTATCACTAAGTATTACATTCCCAACAACATATGTAATTTTCATAGTCATAAACTACGTTAAACTAAAATAATTGACGAAAAAAATATTGCCTACGTAAAACTCCATATGGTTTGGACCATTGATCTCTATTATATTGAGATCAATGGTTGGGACCACAATGATCCCGGAAGTTCGAATGCGCACGAGACTTGCACAGTCTTATTGAATGCGAGGTCGTCAAATTGGGTGTTTGTCATTTTGAAGGGATCTGTGCCTGCACGTGTCATGGCTGGCGGTCACGGTTTGGACATGTTTGCAAATTGTAAAAAAAAGTGTTGACTTATTAAACCTACTTGTTTTGTAAAAATTGTTATGGGGCAGGTGAGGGGTTTAACTTACGTTCAGTGTCTGGTTTTAGTTTTCTTTTGCTGTCAGTTGTGTCTGTTGATGGTGCTGCACGTCTCAAGACGACGGTCGGTTCTTCCTTGATTTGAAGTGGCATTTGCGGCTTGTTTTGAATTTCTGCTCTCGAAGTAATGTGAATGGACTCTTCCTTTATCGGTGACGGTGGCACACCGCTGTCTGTGGAGAGCCTCTTCGATAGGGAGGGTAACTGAGGTGCGAAGGTTATGGTGACTTCCTTGCCGACAGATGTCCTCCTCGGCCCGGAGACATTGCCAGACCATGTTGTCGTTGAGGACGAATCCTTCTCCTTTATTGGCTTATTCGAAACTTGAATCTGTGGCTCCCATCGAACTGGCTTAGGAGATGCATTCTGTTGGCTCTCTTGGAACGGAGTCTTCGTCTTCGGCAGTGGAGCTGACATCAGTGGGACTACTTTCCGATACGATTGCTGGTTTTCCTGATCCCCTTCCCCACCATATTGCACATGCGCTGATGTTGTGTGCGCCGGCGCACTGGTTGAATATGCTAATGGTGTTTTCTTGGCCTGCTGTGATTGACCACCTGGGGACCAAATGGCTGGTTTGGCAGCTACGTTGATTTTTGGAGGGTTGAAAGAGACCGTATTGCCTCTCCGCATCCCTGAAAAGTGTGAAAATACTTAGTAATAAAAATGGACTCAGGTGTCTTCTCTCATGATCATTAATAGTTAATGAGGGTTTTTTTAAATAGCATGCATGTTAATAATGTGCAAAAACGAAAAAAACATTTGATAGCATTATTTAGTAAATTCGAAGGCAAATGGTTGAAGAGGGGGGAAAGTGCAACTTTCAACTTGTGTTCGAACCGGTTGAGACTGTAACAACATTAAGACATTTGTGTACGGTGAGCTTGAAGCATGAAAATTTTTGTAAATTGGAGCCAGAGTAGTTGGTGTCTTGTTTGCATACAAGAAGACACACAAGGTGTTTTGGGAAGAGAATATTTATTTCAATCCACTTCGTTTTTAGAAACAATGTTTTAAATATTAAATACTAGATACTCGTGTCTAGGACAAAATTACATTATTATGGCGATTTTGTCGTGTTTTGGGAAGTAATGTGGCCCTTCATAGACTATGTCGTTCGGGCCAGATGGGATTCTGCTTTGGGGTTTAGACCGTTATGTGATCTGCTCATCTAATGTCTTTTAAAGTTTGAAATAGCACTGTTTCTCTAGACTATATTTTTTCAAGTGTGTTTCCTTCAAATTACTCTCATTTCAACTTGAACCTTTCAGTATAGTTTGACCTAAACTTGTTGTGTGTGTGTTACAAAATACTAGTTTACTCACCTTCACCTTCTACCGGTTCATCTCTAGTCTGCACATGATGTGTAATGGTTGGTACAAGCTTCTTTTGTGGAGTTCCTGTAAACATGTAAATGTGTTGAGTTTATCAATCTATTCACAGTCCTCTCGGATAATACTGTTTTTAGTCCGTGCCGATATGGTACTTAAAGGAAACTTTTAAGCCTCGGCTGTGAAAGGTTTGTTGATCTGTGGATCATTAAATAAAAGGTCAGGTCAGTCAGTTCGAGGTCATTATAATTGGGCAATAATACTACATTATTATGAAATATATTTAGTAAATGGTAAATCCTAGCTCTTCAATGTCTACACCATGGGCGTATACAATGTAGTTGGTTTCAGACAACACTGCAAATGAAACAGTTATTCCTAAACAACAGGCTACCTTGTTGCCTCTGCGGTTGTGCAGCAGGTGAAATCTGATAGGTTGGTACCCTGCGTGTCTCTGTACTGCCGTTCACATGCTGTGTAGATGAGGCGTTGATAGGTATGGTTTGCCCACTGTTACTCCGTCTGTAAACAGTCATATTGTCTGATATTAAACCTTCATTCTCTATATTTGCCATGCATACAATGCATTAATTACGACAGCCAAAACAACCGTAACAATTAAATTTTAATTAGGGCCTATATGAGTTTACATGTATAACAAAATAAAACAATATTTAAACATAAATCGTTTTTACTCGAATAAATTGGTGTAAATTAAAAGGTCTACACTCTAAAACCTTCTGGGTCAGAGTTGACCCGAATTCCGAGTCCAATGGGGCCTAACTTGTTTCTGTGTCATAATGACCTGAAAATGGGTAAAAATGACACAGAATCTGAGTCAAAACTCAATGTTTAAAACCAGTTGCCGGGTCAGCCTGACCCAGAATTAGGTCAGCACGCTGAGACCCAGAGTCCGGGTAAATTTTTACCCGGGAGTTTTTAAAGTGAATGGACACGGTAGATTAAAAATGTAATTAATCAAGGTAAGGATCATGAATGTTTTGATTTAAAAAGATGCTGCGATGACGTTTATATGTTATGGTATACAAATATGAAAGAGGGAAAATGGTTTGCGCATATAGATATTCACAAAATAAGTATGTTGGACAGACCATTTTGATATCTGATAAAGGATATGCAGTTTATAGACTGTGCAAGTCTCGCGCGTATTTGAACATAGGGACCCGTTCAAGTGTTTTCCTTCACGCGTTAAAGCAATGTACGTGGGCCAAAAGTGGTCCTAAAATTGTCGAATACGCGCGAGACTTGCACGGTTTTTTACTAGGTAATATTCATTTTCCAGGGACCTAACGGTCATTGACATTGACAATTAATTTATTTCCAGTGTAAGTGGCATTTTCCTTTTCAACGTATCAATGAATCACTTGTTACAAAATAGGAATCAATTTGGAACCCATAATGTAAGCTGAAAAAGACCATATCACGACTTCTGCATGATATGAGAAATGAAGTAGCTTAACTCGCGATAATTTCCCAAACGGCTTGCAATCATTGCATATGACGGGCATGTTCCGTCCGCCATCTTTGTCCATAAATTCAAGAGAAACATTGTAACGTATACCAACATTCGGTGCCTTCATGGAGACGTATAACAGTCCATTATAGTTTCATAATCCCTCCATATATTGTAGAAGATAGTGGGGTTATGTGGTATCTTTTTTCTTTAATTTACATGAAAATGTCTCAAACATAACATAGTTTATGTGCATATTAAAATCGTGTACATTCTGTCATATCTGAAGAGTTACCACGTGTGGGAACTATACCTGACAATCGTGATGAGTATTGCTGAGTGTATGAAATAGTACATTTTAAGTTTCATTGGAATGTGAATATTAAGTGTATCATTATTACTATAATCGTGTGATTTTTGTCACCACTGAAATGGCCGTTTGAGGCTACCGTACCTGACAATTTCCAAATCCAGTGTATCCACGGTGGCGTCCACGTAACCCATGGCAACATCCCGTCCCACGTTGCGGACGTTGTGGCCGTTGACACTGATAACTTCATCTCCTTCTTGGAGCTTGGCGTTGAAGGCCTTACTTTTTCTACGGATCTGAAAATTAAAAGGAAATGGACGGAGAATTGTTATAAAGACAGTTGTAAATTTACCAGGGCTCGATTTTACAAATACTAACATTCATCTTAAGATGATTTGTCATTGTCACCATCGTGGTTTGTATTGTGACATCACATTGCTTAGTCAGATTGATCCACATCTTATAAGACCAATCTCATCTCTTTGTGGATTCAAGCCCAAGACCTTTCAAGAAAAATCGCAACAAATAACACACAAGCAGCAAGATTTCCATCAAAAAAGTGATGTTTGTAAACATTGTTGTAAAATTGTCGAAGTTTTTCAGTTTGTTGGAATATTTAGCGTCTACTTTAAATTGTTTTCCATTTCTTTTCTTTATTCCCCCTCCTTCGCATTATACTTGCATTATAAAACTATAAGCTGTCCATAGGCCGAAAAACCGTAATTTGAAGTCAGGTTACAAAGTTATCTCCTTTGAATCGACCTTACATCGGATACAGTTTTTACACCTTTAGCAATGATTAAAATAGTATTGCCCCTGACGTCCACGACTGCGTTGTCACAAACCAAATCTCAGAGACCCCCTTCGTGCGCGACGTAGGAAACTATGTTTCCATGTGTTGTAATTCATAGGACTCTTGGCACCCAACATGACGCCGCCCCAAGCCAAAAGGCAAGTATGGGAATTATGGAGCGCCTTTCCGACTCAAATCTCATGGCGAGTTGTTTCTACTAAGATGGCGGAAATGCTTATTCACCAAGGATTGTACCCTTGTGGTGTAGAAAAGAAAGAAAAGGAAGTGGGTTTTACGACAGAAATTTTGAAGTAAATGCCAGCTTCCTTGGCACTACAGCAGTAATGTTGAGCTCCTTTTTGTAAACAAACTTACGATGTAACCGAACCTAATGTCTCACGACGCAATCAAAAGTAATTTTTTACAAGAAGTAAGTGCAATGAAACCCAACAATACCGAACAAGTGTCCCTGGTTTGACTGCCATTAAATCAAGATTGAAATAATAATAGAAAGGCGCCTTGTAATATATAAGCCTACCCTTGGTGCCGATGAGCCAAGTTTATAAAAATAACTTCTGGAAAAGGTAGGGGTGGGTAATGTGCCACATGAGTAACAACAAATCCCAAGTTGGTGTTTGATTAATGGTTGGTAAAATGCACGTACGAGCAAACTGAGTACAAACTTGTTAAATTACCCACACCTCTTTGCTAAAACTAACTGGTACTGCGTGCTGGGCTTGACCTTTCAGATGATGTCATAATGTGCATAAGGCCCATACTGCATCTCCATGTTTTCTTACACAATTTCCACCTCAGTCAATAACGATAATTTCTGACAAATGTAAAGAGGATATATCCGTCAACAAGGTTTCTTGGTCATACCTAAAATCAGAAACAAATGGGGCTTCCCTATAGTCTGATGAACGCGAACTCTCATTCTGACAAGTTGTCCGTTTTTGCTGAGTTTTTCCCCCTCCTTGGGACACCTGCGACACGGTACAGTCATTGCCAAAGTCGATGTCTCTATAGGTACGTAACGGGCACGGATTGCACCTTATTAGCCGCAGACACGAGTAGCGAATTGAGTACTGTGGCAATAGCTGAAGTAGAAATTTAATCATGATTCAGACCAATACTCTGATCGTAATTCGGCAAATAACTTGAAAACCTGAATTTGGTAAAAGTAGTCGATCCTAGTGGCGAACGTTAAATTTCATTATGAGTCTTGGTTTTTCTTTTTAACCTATTGTGTAAACAAACTCGAACTTTTCCCAAATATTTACACCAGGACACAATCCCGCTCATTCTATTGGAGGAAATCGTACGTTCAGAAAATCCCAATCGTAAATTGTTTATAGTTACTAAAAATTTAAGAAAATGTTAGACACCCTGCAAAAGGTATAGCATTTTCATATTCAAATTGACATCCAAAGACATGGTAAACAATGGGAAACTTTGAAACACCAGAGGGCAGCAGACATACCATGTAAATTTCAATTGTTTTACTTATTAGTTCTGAGCAAGCATGAGAACAATCAATTTATGTGGTAAGTCAGCTGCCACCTAGTCTCCCCAAAACTCTCCCTTTGCTTCAAAATTGTCACGTGCCTTCCAAATTCTCGATGAAAAGGTGCCATAGGTCCATGTAGGCCTATCTCACACAGTGTAAACATTTTAGTTCGCAAAGTGTGCTTATTTCTATGACTCTATCATAAAACCTTAAAAATCAAAATGAAAGAAAATCTACTGTGCTCAGATCAATCGAGCAAATACTTCTTCGGACGTACATAACTTATGTGTTTCCCTTTTCTTTGAGACCCCCTCCCCAGAACCGACGCGGATCTGCAATGGATGACCTAATTTCGATGGTGACTCATTTCAACTTCAGGACATAGACATACATTGGGACCGTTATTGAATGAGTCCTTAGGATAATCAGTAAAACCAGCTTTTATACGGTTCGTCATGCTCCAGTGACAAGAGCTTTTCATCTCTCAAAAATATTTTGTTTTCCTTTTCTCCAGAAGATGATCAGAGCATACTGATCGAAACGTCGAGTTGAAACCAACGGTTCTTTTCAGAACCACCCCAACTGAACTCATTTAGAGATATTACATGGTGTTACCGCAAACCTTTCCATATCCAAAATATTTGTTATATGCTCAGAATTACTTATTGACACTGATCTGACACCATCCCAGTCTCTTCGTATTCGTTTACCAAATTTAAATTATTTGAAAAAAGCGTAAAAGCTTGAAGGTTTTTCTCACAGAAGATTTGCAATCCCCATGTCCGTCTGAGAACCTGCGATTTAATTAAGAAAAGTTTGGCGGCATTACTTAACCTGTAACATTATAAAAGACAACATTTCCACAAAGAATGATATGTAAAAACCTAAGATTTTCAGGTTTTTGAAACGGCAAACAACTCTTCGATTGAGTTCTCAAGCCAACACAAATAACGTCCCTCCCTCGAATCTTTAAAGTGATTTGATTTGATTTGATTTCGTTTTGATTTCTTTTTTTATTCCACAACAGAAATAACCTTGAAATAACACAGACCTTTCCCTGCCTGCCCGCAAGATATTTCTGTCCTTGCTAATAATGTACAATTACTCGCGATATAAACCATGGATCATCTGTCATCGCCCAAAGTATTGCCAAGAAATTTCAACTTCCTTCATCCAAGTGAAATTGTGGATGAGTAAACACTCAGCGATTCCCATATGATTTGAAACTGAGATGAACTGTCACTGAAAGTGAAAATATTGAGAATATAATTAATTTATTTATGACATGTACGTGTGGCGTTGTGTGGGTCTGAGTGATCGTTTCCTTCGTATAAATGGAGAGAGAATACATTCTTAAATACATGGGGGGCGTTGAGAGAATGAATGGAACATCTCCGTCTTCACTATGTTTAAAAGCACTACAAAAGCAGGCTATCTGCTATCGGTTAAATATTTCCCGCTATACTTAAAGTAAATTGTGTATGTGCTATAAAGTGAAGCGTTAAAATATGAATATTAAACCGACTGTTGTTTTTTACCTTTGCACCGATGTGTATTAAGCACTGTTTACTCAGTACTTTTCTGAGTCCTGTGAAAAACAACAGCAGGCATATCACTTAGGTGGGATTCGAACACACGACGTTTGTCAAGCTAGAGCAGATGTCTTACCACAAGACCAACGAGCTAGCCCGGTAGCTAGAGAAGGTTCGAATTCTACATTTTATATTTTTTAAGTATAATTCGTACTGCTTCTGGTCTTGTGCTCTAGCATGGCAGTGGGTTCGAATCCCATCGAGTGATATGCCGTGGATTTTTTTCACAGGACTCGACGAATTACTGAGTATACAATGCTTGATACACATCAGTGTAAGGATATAAACAATTCGTTTTCTTTATCCCTTTTATGCAAAATTATTATCTATTACAAGTGAAACCGAGAACTTGTCCAAGTTTTTTCCTGACCGATTTGTTAAATAAATTTCCTGTTATGATCATTATGCCCTTTAAAGATTAAACCGGGTAGGCCTGCCATTGATTTGTTCAATTCGCTGAAACGTTAGATTTATATGTGTTCCATTATATATAGAAAATAAGTTTGTAAAAATAATTATTATTGCCACGATTTCTGCTTAATCAAAGAGAGAGTGAGAGTGAAAACAAACCCCAAAACAAACAGACGTTAGCAGTTGAAACGTTTTTTTGACATACTAAATGTTTGCCACTCAATAAACAAAGAAAACAACATTATATTAGACAGGTATATGTTTTTTTGCAACACAAAAATCTCTTTCCGACAAATTTCGCTGGAAACTTTTTATTGTAGACACCTAACCGGATACCCTGAAAGTTTGACGCATACATTTCCAGAGGGCGTTTCTCAACCTATGGGACAATACATGTCCCTTCTGGAAATCAACTGGTTTTAATCTGATCTGTTGACACATACCTTGGAATATAACAGGACTGACAACGATGACATTCGCGAACACATGGTGCCAACAAAAAAGTGGCACATTATTGATATATTTTTCCCGAACTGACAAACTGAAAACAGTTGCTTTCGGTAAGACGATGCGATGGAGCGCTTAGTAACGCATGAGCAGGGCCGACTTTGTCGTACTCTCCACCCACTTAAAAAATGATTGACGTATTCGAGACAAAGTGAATCTACAAAGAGCCTTACACGCCTATTGTTGAATCGTTAGTTAGTCAATCGTCCGTGCATGTGGTAGTCAACTTTGTTAAGGATTAGTGCTTAAAATTTGTGTTGCCCACTTACAAAATGGCAGCTTATAATGCGGTAAAGTGAGTACGCCATCTTTAGGGAAAGACGGCGTAGGTATTCACGACCGAATTTTCACCGGACATGGCCGCCAGACGGGTGGGCCACCAGGAGGGCCTCCATAAGGTGACACTTTGAGTGACAGGCGGTGTCACGAGGAGAGGGGGCAAAGGGGTTGACAATGTGTCAATGTGACTGGTTTTAACTGCCTTAATAGTTTAAATGAACAGTAAAAGTTGCTTTGAAACTCAACATAAAACGTAGACGGTGTTTTAACTGCAGGATCAGCCCTGTGCAGCCTTTTGATCCCCATCCAAATTTATAGCATCTGAGTGTCGTGGTTGAACGGTCTTGTCAGTGCACCGAAATTAAGTTCTGGTGTTGTAAGACTACGGTTCGTGTCCCGATTATGGCACTTGTGTCAGTGAGCAAGACACTTAATAATATTGCTTCGTCCTTCATGGGACGTGAAGCTAAAGGTCCGTGTGTTGTGTCAGATGGGAAGGGAAAACCGTACGCCTATAGTGTACATGAATAGAGAGGGTTTAACTGGATACAGTGTTGGTCCTAATAAAGTCAAACATTTAAATCTACCGAAAAAAAGTGTCTCCCATATAAAGAATAAAGAAAATGAAACAATGTTTTATCCGCATAGTATCAAGGGCTTACAGAAGGGCCCTTATGGGGTCCTGGCAACAACAGAACAATGGACCCCACAAGGCAATCTCAATAGGAACAATGGATCCAAAAGAAAGTTCTTTAGAAAAGGGACAATAGGACAATAGGTTGAACAATGCAGGACCCCACAAATCAGATCCGTAAGGATGTGTGAGCTTGAACGTACTCAGGTTGAAGCTATTCTTTGAATATCTAAAAATCCCTAAAATGAACTGAAATAATTTTATAGAACACTCTTTAGCAACAACTGTGTGCAGTGAAGTGAACAATAAATTGTGCAGTGAAGAATTTTATTGGCTTGAGGGATTGTTTGTGTGCATTGCAACACATTGTTTTTGATCAATGTGTTTATATAGGCTACAACCCAGGGGGACATGGGGGTGGGGCAACTGCCCTCCTTAATTCGGGAAAAACAGTATGGGGACAATTTCGGGCACTTGGACAGAGATTGCAAAAAAGACTTTTGACCCGGTATTTGAAATTGTACTTATGTTTTTATCTGTGTAGCATTTTGGGCAAAACAACCCCTCTGCCCCCTTAACCAAAGAATCCCCATTCGCCAATGAATGTGCTTTAACTATCTAGATACAAAGCTCTTTAGTCCCAAGTGTTTTGGATGAACTGGAAACGTTGAACCACTTTACTGCAATTTTGCAGCTGCAAGCCTTCAATACTGCAAAGAGAAACTAACGATGAAAGATTCAATCGATGTTTCAATAGTCTTGAGAATTAGCTAAATATACATATACCCTTGCGCGTTTATATCGGCACTTAGTAATACATGTACAGCGCGGAAGTGGGAGCTGCAGTCTTTTCCGCTACCTGATGGCCAGTCATTCTGTGACTGTCTATAACCCTCTAACATCAAGCTAATGGGAAGGGGGCTATCCCATCGAAAAAACTGTTTAAATAAAGATTTTTTTAAAGTTTTGTTTTTTACGTTTTTGTTTTGGGATTATTGTTTTTTCTCCCGGAGTTTGAAAGCAACTTCTCTGTTTAGAATCTAAAGTTCTATAGGGATGATAAAACTGTATTATTTGAGTTAACCTTATTTTTCACACCAAGCTTATTCCACATTCTTTCGTTAATATCGAGAAGAAAAATTGGTCCAGGCTTGCATAGCTCTCCGAATGTGTTCATTTGAATAACAGGTTGCTTTCTTTTATACCATAACTGAACAGAATCAATTTGTAGCCAGTAAAACATGTAACATCTCCCATGTAGCCTGCAAGTCACTTTCGATAATAGTTATATATAGTTAGCCTTAGAAAGTGTCACATTCTTTATGTTTTGTTTGCTGGGGTTTTGGGGGTATTTGTTTATTTGTTTGGTTTTTGTTTGGTTTTTGTTCTATGGGTTGTTGTTTTTTTAGCTGAAAAGCACCTTTATCATTCTAAAGCAACAACATTGCAAAATTATTATAGTGATGGGGCAGACAGGGGAAATTTTTGGGGAATTGTGCCTTTGATGATACAAGCCTGAAATGTGGTATAAGTCAGATGACATTAGAAGTATTTTGGCTATAATAAGGCCTTCTCAGATTGCATCTTTGAAATAAATATAGAGAATACCGGTAATTAGCAATATAAAAAAAGAAATCAAAATAGCTAGTGCTTGTTATATTATCTACATTTTTTCTACTGGCAAATCTGCGATGGCCCTATAATAGGATAGCCCCAAAACTTTCTCATGACATACTCTGACTGTGTGCCAAATTCCATGCGTGTATCATCGAAGGCATAATCCATCACACCTGCCGTAGATTAGAGAAAAAGACCTGCATATAGGGTATTAATTCAATGTAACTTTTGTAAGAATGTCTTTAACAAAAAAAATCTAACATTCAACCCGTTGACCGTCGATTGCTGCGACAAAGAGTTAATAATATCAAAATTATTCCGATTCAGATGATTGATTATTAATTAAATATCATCATCTGAGATCGATACAATGATTTGGTAGTTTTGAGTTTCTCGATATAGGCCTATTCGGAATTCAATATGAATGGTCACCTAAAAGGCTGGTTTGTTCAATGTTATTTTTGTTTTTTTAAAGGAATGTCCAGTTGCAAACATCCGTGTTTATAATTCTTTTGTTGAGAAAGAATACAGTTATATTATAGCATAAATGATCTTTCCCTCTTGAAGACTTCCTGTGGCAATTTGATTGAGCGTTGCCCGAGTGACCCACAGTGCTAGTAATAATTGCGCGAATTAACCAAGCTTCAAAATCCTGTCTGATCATAATTGACTAAATCATATCTTTCCTGAAGCTGTCTGTCTGGATGGCATTTGCGTTATGTGTGAAATACTGCCCCTTTTTTCGATAGGAAGTTCTTATATCATGTTTTTGTGCATTAATTTAATAAGGACAACATTACAAAGCCATGAGATTTTGAGGCTCGGGTGGGGCTTGTTAGTGGTTGACCAGAAGTTAGCAGGCGACCACAGGAACATACATTGACTTTGCGGTTGGAAACGTATAGCTTCCGACCGTCAGAAGATGATTATGTCATCAACGAAGCTCGGCTGTGACCGTAATTCCTTGAACTTGAAGCAAGATCATGAGATTATAATCTGTTGAAGATGGGACCGCACCTGGTGGGCGTGCCCCGCCTGAAACTAAAAAAAGGCTGACGCCACTGAATTAAAAACTATTCAAGTTTTATCTGTATATGTATGAAAACAATGGCAGAACTCAGTGGCGTCAGTTGATCGTGGCCATATTATTTTGTCTCACAAGTGACGAGGAGGATTAAGTTAGTAAGTATATAGGCTATTCCCTTTAATATTTAGTTATGGTATGCAATTGTCATGCATACTATAACTTTCTACAAGGTTTACAGGGACCCCTGAATAAAATCACTTTCACATTATTGACAGCTTCAGGTACAACGTAATTACAGGCACAACACGACGAGGTATGGCAGCAACTCTGCTGCAAATTAACCTCTCAATCTCACATTATGCATTCACATTAAACTATCTCAACAACTATGTTTAAAGTCATCTTTAAAGTCATTCTTTAGGATATTTATAGACGCATTAACAACATATAAATAGGCCTAGATCAGATGGGCTTAGCAGTATTCACGTCTCGGGGACCCTGTGCACTACGGCATGTGATGAGATAGCACAAGCAACAGAGGAAGCAACAATGGCAAACAAAGCATAGCTTTACGCAAAAAGTAATATATAAATAAATAAATAAATAAATAAATAAATAAACTAACACCAATAAATTTAAATACAAAGTAAGAAGCTTCATAAAAAAATAAAGAAAAAAGAAGAAGAAAAACAAATTGCAAAAGAAATGCAGCCAGCATATTTGTCTTTAAATGGCAACATAACATATTAAGAGGCAGCCAAAAGCTTTACTTTGATTATCTTACGGGTGACAAGCTGCCTCCATGTCGGACTTCAGCATCTGTACTCGGAAGCCGTACAATTAAAGTTGTTACATCCCAGCACGGCGGGACAGTTATAACAGCCCCACTCCGTCCAGTCTCATCCCCCGGTAACACGGCAATCTCGACCCCCGCCTGGTCCGTCAACACAGACGGCACACCGTTTGTCACAGTCTTCGGTATACGGGTCCCGTGGAATAGCTTTGCATTGTTGTCAACCCTTTTGACAAACTGCAGAGGATGATTGTATTTGGAGTACACTGCAGGCCGGGATTGGCCGAGTACCGGTTTCGTTGCAAAAATTGGCATTTTCGGTTCGAGGCTATAGGTTATCCCGGAGTGTCTATAACTGTGACTGAATTCTCAGAGTAAAACCACTTCTGGCAGCTTCTTGGAGGCTGTCAGTAAATTACGAATCTGGTGATATATTCCAACACAATGATGGTGGTCTATTGGGTAACAATGTGTCTCAAAATTGAAGCAGTCACAAAGAACCAATTTTACACTTGATCTGACTCGAGGACATCAGTACAATAATCTCGATGGAGTCCATAAAGCCACTAATCCTTGCGAAATGATACCAAGTCACATTTTTTTCAACTGCTCGGCAATGTTGAGAAAACGTCGTTAGTGAAATACTAGGATTGCTAATCCTTGTCTAAGAAAGGTGAGAACATTTCAAGGGCATCAGAGATTCCTCAGCTGGGCTCTTATTCTCCGTCACCCGGTCGTTCGTGATAAATATTCACCTCCCAGGGACGTAAACTGGTGCTTCGGTTGCCCTTTTCCCGGACTTAATATTAGACAGAATGTAATTTAAAGGTATTCTTATTGTTAACAGTTCAACCTTTCCAGCCGTCTTTGAAACGTTCGGTTGGGACGCACTCCAGTGTTGACAAAATTAGGAAGTGAAAGAAAACGGGCACTCAGTTTTTTGGCTCGGCTGGCCGCTACTGAGGTACCACTGCGCAAACCCATTCCCGGTGCCCTACCGGACATGACATCATTGGCCCAACGGGCTGCGGCTAGCTTGACTCACTTGTAAACACACAGCACGTGTTTCGGTGCCCCTTGGAAAATGGTTTCGGAAGTAAATAGTTTTGGCACTCGAAATCTGCACTTAATGAATTTGAACATATTCAGGCGACAAGCTGTAAATGCTGTAATGATGTAATGCGACAAAAGTGTGCTGTATTCTCGGTGATGAAATGCCCTACTTAAAGGGAAAGTACGAAATCAACATAGATGTTTGGTTTTCCTCTTTCCCGAAAAGAGGAACTAACCCCAGATTGATTACAATGTATTGCTATCATTTCATGTTAAACATTTTCTTCAACTAGATATCAACTATTACTATAACGTTTAAATTTTGGTTAATTAAACTTGATATGGAAACCTACAGGGGTCACTGACGTAGGCCCTTATCTGGACTAGTTTATAGTTAATAGTCATTCCTAAATTGACTTGGATTAATGATATTATGTATCCGAGCATGACAAATAAAATGGCCATAGGCCTAAATGGAGACAAGGTTCAAGGAACAAGGTACAATGTCGGAAATTCAAAAAAAAGGGCGTCATATTTGCTGTAAGTTCAATAGTGCGTCTATGTTCACGTATAATTTATACATTACCGTTAGCTCTTATGTGTAAACGAATTATATGGAGGGTATCCACATTTATTATTGGATATACAAATACAGACGCCCAAGGCTTACACCATCAGGCCCATCATCCTTTCTATATCTGAAACATACCTGGTGAATACTAGTTCGCTATGGCTTTTCTTGAGATAAGTTAACTGAAACAACCCTTACGTCCACAGGTTTTATTTTGTACATTATAAACACTTGATTATCATGGAACATTTCTTCATTTTCGCACAAGATTATCAAATGTTAACACCTCCTTTAAAGCGTAGATGAAGCCCGTTGAAGATACAGTTTTAGAAAATGCAAACCACACTATGTGGCGTCAAAGGTTGCGTCAGAGGTCTCCGTTCCTTTTATCAACATTACTGTCTGACACATTCGTCATGTTGTAGAAAACAAATTAATCTCTTAAAACAGCTGTTTCAAAGTTAGACTACAATCATATCATTTTTCAAATCGGCTGAGCATTCACAGACGTATACAAAATCGTTGCTATTCAAGAAATCCCTTAAAACGCTGTTACTAAATTATGATCGTGACTGTTAATTCCAAATATAGCCCACCGTAGTCTGAGTTTTTATTTCACAGCATTAACAAAATTATCTTGGACAATACGTTCAGAATTGCTATGACTTGTTCGTCGAGACAAGTAGAGTACCGGTACTCGATAAGGACAAAGGAGTGGAGGACCTATTCGAAAGACTCTTTTAAAGTTGCATGGTCCGGTTTTCAACGCATTTTTAAAAACAACAAACTTTTGCACGTGTCACGTATACAATGCATAAAGTGTAACATGCAACAATTTTTATACACGGCTGATGGACGTGATTTAATCTCGGGATCCTGACAAAAATTCATTTTTAGGTGACATTAAGGTGACATTCATACAAGCCCATCATGGTAAGGGGCGGGCAGTCACCATAGTAACGTTACGCTATAGGTGACATTCAGACCTGTCCATCATGGTAAGTGACGGGGCAGTCACCATAGCAAAGTTACATAAAGGTGACATTCATACAGGACCATTATGATACTAGGGGTGGGGCAGTCACCATAGTAACGTTACACTATAATAAGGTGACATTCGTACAGGCCCATCATGGTAAGGGGCGGGGCAGTCACCATAGTAACGTTACGCTATAAGGTGACATTCATACAGGCCCATCATGGAAAGGGGGCGGGGCAGTCACCATAGTAATGGTACACTATAATAAGGTGACATTCATACAGGCCCATCATGGAAAGGGGGCGGGGCAGTCACCATAGTAATGGTACACTATAATAAGGTGACATTCATACAGGCCCATCATGGAAAGGGGGCGGGGCAGTCACCATAGTAACGTTACGTTATAAGGTGACATTCATACTGGCCCATCATGGTTCTATTTGCCGTGACTCCCCAAGCGTATGACATCAATCACCATTTATCCCCCTTGGTAATCCAAGTTACAAAGAAGCAACTAGGCCTAGAATTACAGCTGTCTGATGCCTTGGGAATTTAAATACCGAAAAGGCCCTAGTCCATTGCTTCGGACGAATAGGTTCAACAGTTAAGTTTGAGGGAGAGTCAAACTGGTCCGGCGGAAGAAAAGCTGTCTGTCTGGGTATTCAAGTCTACGGGGAATATTTCTCATTCTCAGACCCATCAGGGACGCTCAAGGCAACAGTCGCGGTCAGTTACCGGTACCTGATTGTCTGTGATTGACGACAATAAATCGATTCGTCCTTTCACAAAGAGTTATGTACTTCAATGAACAACTACGCGATGAAATACCAACTTGTTCAAAGTGAATGACCATGGCAGTCAAACGTACTTATACAATAATATTGTCCAGTAGTTTTGAAATTCACGATATCCATTGCCTGGTAATATGCGTACTACTTTAGAACAATTAAGTTGGGAGGTCCTCGGAACTTGATCGTGTCAATATAATCTGATATTCCCTTTAATTTTAAATGGCCACACCCTTATGTTCCGACACCCCTATGTTCCGACACCCCTATGTTCCGACAACCCTGGTGTATTTTCCTATTTCTAACCCTAACCCTCACCATAACCCTAACCCTAACCCTAACCCTATGTAAATCATGAGGGGGTTGTCGGAACATATGGGTGTCGGAATATAGGGGTGTCGGAATATAGAGCAGTCACCTTTTAAATAACTTCCGCAGATTTAACCCATTGTGGATCTTTTGAACTTCCATCGGGAAAGTTGAATGAAAGTGTCGCCCATTAATGTGCGCAATACGGTACCTGACTACACAAAAACCGTAGACCAATCATGAGTGACTCTCAAATAATGTTTCTAAGCTGTGATAGGAAGCTGCAATATTTCTCTGCAGTCTTGATCTATAGATTTGTTCACCAGTTAAACAAAAATAGAAGAAGAAGAAAACAGAATCACAGTCGTCCCCTTTCATGTCCCGACAGGAAAACTAATTTCCGAGCATGAAGTATCGTTATTATTTGCAGCCTGTAAGCGGGTTCATTGATCTGTTATAGTGTAGGTACAATTGCAACACTGAGGGCGCTATATCAATTTTTCAATGCTAGCTGATGTCTGGGTCCAACAGCGTTCAAACCTTTTATTTAAATGGTGAGTCAGGCGGTTTCTCACAGTTCTTTATCAGCCAGTTGTCAAAATATCTAATGGTAATTGGTTTAAATACAATGTTATTGGAGAACATTTTGTTTTGGTTATTTCTTTAATTGAAAAACATATAGCAATAAATAATAATCAGCGCCGACAGGAACAATTTTAGGGGGCACAAGGGGTACAACCTTTTATTCTAGGGGTACTTCTGGCCAATTGAAACTGTCGTTTCCCTTTGCATTTCTATTAAAACAATCCTCTTTTCAGCGCACTTGCTTTGCCATTTACTAGGCCTATTTTTATAAGTTAATCTGACGTCAGTGTAAAAACTAACAAATAGTCTGCGTGTAAATGAAAACATAGTTTTGAAAACCTTTGAAATAATCAGATTAAAGCTTATAAATTGTAACACTTTACTTCAGTATTTTTTAATATAACAAGTCCAGATTTCAAGGGGGGGGGGGCAGGGACAACAATTGGGGGAGGGGAGCCCCCCCCCGTGCCCCCCGTAGTTACGCAATTTATATAATTAAAATGCCAAATAAAAATATAATCAAAACCTCAACATTAGTCATCAGATTTTAAGAAAAACGTTGTGTTGAATTCCTTTTGTTTGTTTTTCGGTTGCTCATGTTATTACACTCTCAATAGTTACTGGTACTTGTAACTTGTCTTATTTAGGTTAAAGGAACGTTTGAAAACTTCCTTAGAAATATTTTTGTCTGAAATGCCATATTTGATGATAAATAAATAAAACTAATTTCCGATTGGAGTTTATCGCTCATGAGCGTTTTATTCATGCATTGTATAACACATGCAAATGTGTAATCGGTTTTTCACTATTTTCTCGTGACCCAGATGGCCGATCGATCTCAAACTTCTACAGGTTTGTCAGATTATGTATATGGTGGATTATATAAAGTGCTTACACTGCCAGCAACTGTTTTGTTTGCAAAAACCAATTCTGTAATGTTCCTTTAACTTAAGATTTAAAGCCTGAATTTCTTTTAACTGTAAACGTGCGCCTCTTTGATGTGGTCAATTTAAATAATGATAAACACTGACTATAACAAATTTAGACATTGAATTTCATGAGCTTAATAATGTTTACTCAAAACTAAATATGAATGTCAGTATTTCCAGTCCCTAAGGCCTACATGCAGTCATCCTAACCTTGATAACTGTGTATGTTAGAAATGGAGAATAAACATGTGACATAACACTTGGAATTGCCAATGAGAAATCTAATACAAAACGTTGCTACATGTACATGTGTGCGTGTGTGGAATGGGGGCAGGGGGTCATCGAACACCTATTTCCATGAAGTTAAACAGCCCCTGAAAACCGGTCTTGTTATTATCCCTCTAAGCGGTGAAAGACCGCCCCTTGAGAGGGAGCTGGTTTCTTGACTGAAATACCAACTCACTGATGACCTACCAGTACACAGTGACTTGTCCATTATCCTTATATGGGCCGCCGCCCTTCGCAGCGCGGTAGTGGGTCCTCGGGTTAAGCAATCAAACGGTACCGGTATATAAGCTGCAGACTGAGCGAGTCTCCCGCGTATCAAAAACAAGAAAACAACTGGAACGAAGACTGTAATTTTACATGAAACCAAATCTTCTTTTAACATTTTATTTAAACAAAACCATTGAAAAAAACCCCCCAAACCCCATAGAAATTTGTTTTAAATACAAACATTGTTAAAATTAACACTAAAACAAAATTACAAATTGGGACGAAAATGCCTTTTTAATTTTTTTATATACAAATTTGCGAGAATTTGTGCGACCATTACATAACATAAATGTCAGTTGGGCAAAATTCCTAATTGTTTACAAGTAACCGGAAACTGAAAGGTCAAGTCTTACTCTTGGTTTTTTTTGTTTTATTTTCTCAACAACATGATGAAATTGTTATAGCCAAACTACATAAAACTAAATTATTTTGAAGAAATAGAGTCGCGCGTACGTACAACTCAAGGGTTGGGACTGTCTATAGAGAATCAGGTCCTAGTTTACTTGTATTATTTACTTGTAGATGCAAATATGAAAATGTTTATGCTAATCATTAATTTTCAACTCTTTCACGAATCGTGTTTGGAATCTTTTTTGGAAACAGTTACCCCAGTAGGTGAGAGAACTGAGAACATTCAAGGTCATTATACATCGGCTTGTTGGTCTAGTGGCATGATTCTCGCTTTGGGTGCGAGAGGTCCCGGGTTCAATTCCCGGACAAGCCCTTTGAGTACAATTGTTTTGTACTCACTCCGCACCCCCATTAGGTGAGAGAAATGAGAACAGTCAAGGTCAATATGCATCGGCTTGTTGGTCTAGTGGCATGATTCTCGCTTTGGGTGCGAGAGGTCCCGGTTCAATTCCCGGACAAGCCCTCTGTATGATTGTTTTGTACTCACTCCTCACTCTCCGTACCCCCGTTAGATTAGAGAAATGAGAACAGTCAAGGTCAATATGTATCGGCTTGTTGGTCTAGTGGCATGATTCTCGCTTAGGGTGCGAGAGGTCCCGGGTTCAATTCCCGGACGAGCCCTTTGAGAACAATTGTTTTGTACTCACTCCGCACCCCCACGAGGTGAGAGAAATGAGAACAGTCAAGGTCAATGTGCATGGGCTTGTTGGTCTAGTGGCATGATTCTCGCTTTGGGTGCGAGAGGTCCCGGGTTCAATTCCCGGACAAGCCCTTTGCGTGAAATTGTTTTGTTCTCACTCCGCACTCCCACCAGGTTAGAGAACTGAGAACAGTCAAGGTCAATATGCATCGGCTTGTTGGTCTAGTGGCATGATTCTCGCTTAGGGTGCGAGAGGTCCCGGGTTCAATTCCCGGACAAGCCCTTTGAGAACAATTGTTTTGTACTCATTCCGCACCCCCACCAGGTTAGAGAAATGAGAACAGTCAAGGTCAATATGCATCGGCTTGTTGGTCTAGTGGCATGATTCTCGCTTTGGGTGCGAGAGGTCCCGGGTTCAATTCCCGGACAAGCCCTCTGTATGATTGTTTTGTACTCACCACCAGGTTAAAGAAATTAGAACAGTCAAGGTCAATATGTATCGGCTTGTTGGTCTAGTGGCATGATTCTCGCTTAGGGTGCGAGAGGTCCCGGGTTCAATTCCCGGACAAGCCCTCTGTATGATTGTTTTGTACTCACTCCAAACCCCACCAGGTTAAATAAATTAGAACAATCAAGGTCAATATGCATCAACTTGTTGGTCTAGTGGCATGATTCTCGCTTTGGGTGCGAGAGGTCCCGGGTTCAATTCCCGGACAAGCCCTCTGTATGATTGTTTTGTACTCACTCCGAACCCCACCAGGTTAAAGAAATTAGAACAGTCAAGGTCAATATGTATCGGCTTGTTGGTCTAGTGGCATGATTCTCGCTAAGGGTGCGAGAGGTCCAGGG
Source organism: Plazaster borealis (assembly GCA_021014325.1). Classification (NCBI taxonomy): domain Eukaryota; kingdom Metazoa; phylum Echinodermata; class Asteroidea; order Forcipulatida; family Labidiasteridae; genus Plazaster; species Plazaster borealis. The sequence continues at coordinate 12,691,594 of CM037468.1, read as the reverse complement.
TTCACATCCCGGACAAGCCCTTTGAGTACAATTGTTTTGTACTCACTCCGCACCCCCACCAGGTTAGAGAAATGAGAACTGTCAAGGTCAATATGCATCGGCTTGTTGGTCTAGTGGCATGATTCTCGCTTAGGGTGCGAGAGGTCCCGGGTTCAATTCCCGGACAAGCCCTTTGTGTACACTTGTTTTGCAATCACTCCGCACCCCCATTAGGTGATCGGCTTGTTGGTCTAGTGGCATGATTCTCGCTTAGGATGCGAGAGGTCCCGGGTTCAATTCCCGGACAAGCCCTTTGAGTACAATTGTTTTGTACTCACTCCGCACCCCATGAGGTGAGAGAAATGAGAACAGTCAAGGTCAATATGCATCGGCTTGTTGGTCTAGTGGCATGATTCTCGCTTAGGGTGCGAGAGGTCCCGGGTTCAATTCCCGGACAAGACCTTTGAGTACAATTGTTTTGTACTCACTCCGCACCCCATGAGGTGAGAGAAATGAGAACAGTCAAGGTCAATATGCATCGGCTTGTTGGTCTAGTGGCATGATTCTTGCATTGGGTGCGAGAGGTCCAGGGTTCAATTCCCGGACAAGCCCTTTGAGTACAATTGTTTTGTACTCACTCCGCACCCCATGAGGTGAGAGAAATGAGAACAGTCAAGGTCAATATGCATCGGCTTGTTGGTCTAGTGGCATGATTCTCGCTTAGGGTGCGAGAGGTCCCGGGTTCAATTCCCGGACAAGCCCTTTTTGTACAATTGTTTTGAAATCACTCCGCACCCCCATTAGGTGACAGTCAAGGTCAATATGCATCGGCTTGTTGGTCTAGTGGCATGATTCTCGCTTAGGATGCGAAAGGTCCCGGGTTCAACTCCCGGACGAGCCCTTTGAGAACAATTGTTTTGTACTCACTCCGCACCCCATGAGGTGAGAGAAATGAGAACAGTCAAGGTAAATATGCATCGGCTTGTTGGTCTAGTGGCATGATTCTCGCTTTGGGTGCGAGAGGTCCCGGGTTCAATTCCCGGACAAGCCCTTTGAGTACAATTGTTTTGTACTCACTCCGCACCCCATGAGGTGAGAGAAATGAGAACAGTCAAGGTCAATATGCATCGGCTTGTTGGTCTAGTGGCATGATTCTCGCTTTGGGTGCGAGAGGTCCCGGGTTCAATTCCCGGACAAGCCCTTTTTGAACATTTATTTTGTACTCACTCCGCAGCCCCACCAGGTTAGAGAAATGAGAACAGTCAAGGTCAATATGCATCGGCTTGTTGGTCTAGTGGCATGATTCTCGCTTTGGGTGCGAGAGGTCCAGGGTTCAATTCCCGGACAAGCCCTTTGAGTACAATTGTTATGTACTCACTCCCCACCCCCATTAGGTGAGAGAAATGAGAACAGTCAAGGTCAATATGCATCGGCTTGTTGGTCTAGTGGCATGATTCTCGCTTTGGGTGCGAGAGGTCCCGGGTTCAATTCCCGGACAAGCCCTTTGAGAACATTTATTTTGTACTCACTCCGCAGCCCCACCAGGTTAGAGAAATGAGAACAGTCAAGGTCAATATGCATCGGCTTGTTGGTCTAGTGGCATGATTCTCGCTTTGGGTGCGAGAGGTCCCGGGTTCAATTCCCGGACAAGCCCTCTGTATGATTGTTTTGTACTCACTCCGCACCCCATGAGGTGAGAGAAATGAGAACAGTCAACGTCAATATGCATCGGCTTGTTGGTCTAGTGGCATGATTCTCGCTTAGGGTGCGAGAGGTCCCGGGTTCAATTCCCGGACAAGACCTTTGAGTACAATTGTTTTGTACTCACTCCGCACCCCATGAGGTGAGAGAAATGAGAACAGTCAAGGTCAATATGCATCGGCTTGTTGGTCTAGTGGCATGATTCTTGCTTTGGGTGCGAGAGGTCCAGGGTTCAATTCCCGGACAAGCCCTTTGAGTACAATTGTTTTGTACTCACTCCGCACCCCCATTAGGTGAGAGAAATGAGAACAGTCAAGGTCAATATGCATCGGCTTGTTGGTCTAGTGGCATGATTCTCGCTTAGGGTGCGAGAGGTCCCGGGTTCAATTCCCGGACAAGCCCTTTTTGTACACTTGTTTTGCAATCACTCCGCACCCCCATTAGGTGATCGGCTTGTTGGTCTAGTGGCATGATTCTCGCTTAGGATGCGAAAGGTCCCGGGTTCAATTCCCGGACGAGCCCTTTGAGAACAATTGTTTTGTACTCACTCCGCACCCCATGAGGTGAGAGAAATGAGAACAGTCAAGGTAAATATGCATCGGCTTGTTGGTCTAGTGGCATGATTCTCGCTTTGGGTGCGAGAGGTCCCGGGTTCAATTCCCGGACAAGCCCTTTGAGTACAATTGTTTTGTACTCACTCTGCACCCCATGAGGTGAGAGAAATGAGAACAGTCAAGGTCAATATGCATCGGCTTGTTGGTCTAGTGGCATGATTCTCGCTTTGGGTGCGAGAGGTCCCGGGTTCAATTCCCGGACAAGCCCTTTGAGAACATTTATTTTGTACTCACTCCGCAGCCCCACCAGGTTAGAGAAATGAGAACAGTCAAGGTCAATATGCATCGGCTTTTGGTCTAGTGGCATTATTCTCGTTAGGGTGCGAGAGGTCCCGGGTTCAATTCCCGGACAAGCCCTCTGTATGATTGTTTTGTACCCACTCCGAACCCCACCAGGTTAAAGAAATTAGAACAGTTAAGGTCAATATGTATCGGCTTGTTGGTCTAGTGGCATGATTCTCGCTAAGGGTGCGAGAGGTCCAGGGTTCACATCCCGGACAAGCCCTTTGAGTACAATTGTTTTGTACTCACTCCGCACCCCCACCAGGTTAGAGAAATGAGAACTGTCAAGGTCAATATGCATCGGCTTGTTGGTCTAGTGGCATGATTCCCGCTTAGGGTGCGAGAGGTCCCGGGTTCAATTCCCGGACAAGCCCTTTGAGTACAATTGTTTTGTACTCACTCCGCACCCCATGAGGTGAGAGAAATGAGAACAGTCAAGGTCAATATGCATCGGCTTGTTGGTCTAGTGGCATGATTCTCGCTTTGGGTGCGAGAGGTCCCGGGTTCAATTCCCGGACAAGCCCTCTGTATGATTGTTTTGTACTCACTCCGCACTCCCACCAGGTTAGAGAACTGAGAACAGTCAAGGTCAATATGCATCGGCTTGTTGGTCTAGTGGCATGATTCTCGCTTAGGGTGCGAGAGGTCCCGGGTTCAATTCCCGGACAAGCCCTTTGAGAACAATTGTTTTGTACTCATTCCGCACCCCCACCAGGTTAGAGAAATGAGAACAGTCAAGGTCAATATGCATCGGCTTGTTGGTCTAGTGGCATGATTCTCGCTTTGGGTGCGAGAGGTCCCGGGTTCAATTCCCGGACAAGCCCTCTGTATGATTGTTTTGTACTCACCACCAGGTTAAAGAAATTAGAACACTCAAGGTCAATATGTATCGGCTTGTTGGTCTAGTGGCATGATTCTCGCTTAGGGTGCGAGAGGTCCCGGGTTCAATTCCCGGACAAGCCCTCTGTATGATTGTTTTGTACTCACTCCAACCCCACCAGGTTAAATAAATTAGAACAATCAAGGTCAATATGCATCAACTTGTTGGTCTAGTGGCATGATTCTCGCTTTGGGTGCGAGAGGTCCTGGGTTCAATTCCCGGACAAGCCCTCTTTATGATTGTTTTGTACTCACTCCGAACCCCACCAGGTTAAAGAAATTAGAACAGTCAAGGTCAATATGTATCGGCTTGTTGGTCTAGTGGCATGATTCTCGCTAAGGGTGCGAGAGGTCCAGGGTTCACATCCCGGACAAGCCCTTTGAGTACAATTGTTTTGTACTCACTCCGCACCCCCACCAGGTTAGAGAAATGAGAACTGTCAAGGTCAATATGCATCGGCTTGTTGGTCTAGTGGCATGATTCCCGCTTAGGGTGCGAGAGGTCCCGGGTTCAATTCCCGGACAAGCCCTTTGAGTACAATTGTTTTGTACTCACTCCGCACCCCATGAGGTGAGAGAAATGAGAACAGTCAAGGTCAATATGCATCGGCTTGTTGGTCTAGTGGCATGATTCTCGCTTTGGGTGCGAGAGGTCCCGGGTTCAATTCCCGGACAAGCCCTTTTTGAACATTTATTTTGTACTCACTCCGCAGCCCCACCAGGTTAGAGAAATGAGAACAGTCAAGGTCAATATGTATCGGCTTGTTGGTCTAGTGGCATGATTCTCGCTTAGGGTGCGAGAGGTCCCGGGTTCAATTCCCGGACAAGCCCTTTGAGTACAATTGTTTTGTACTCACTCCGCACCCCATGAGGTGAGAGAAATGAGAACAGTCAAGGTCAATATGCATCGGCTTGTTGGTCTAGTGGCATGATTCTCGCTTAGGGTGCGAGAGGTCCCGGGTTCAATTTCCGGACAAGCCCTTTGAGTACAATTGTTTTGTACTCACTCCGCACCCAATGAGGTGAGAGAAATGAGAACAGTCAAGGTCAATATGCATCGGCTTTTGGTCTAGTGGCATTATTCTCGTTAGGGTGCGAGAGGTCCCGGGTTCAATTTCCGGACAAGCCCTTTGAGTACAATTGTTTTGTACTCACTGCGCACCCCATTAGGTGAGAGAAATGAGAACAGTCAAGGTCAATATGCATCGGCTTGTTGGTCTAGTGGCATGATTCTCCCTTTGGGTGCGAGAGGTCCCGGGTTCAATTCCCGGACAAGCCCTTTGAGTACAGTTGTTTTGTACTCACTCCGCAACCCATGAGGTGAGAGAAATGAGAACAGTCAAGGTCAATATGCATCGGCTTGTTGGTCTAGTGGCATGATTCTCGCTTTGGGTGCGAGAGGTCCAGGGTTCAATTCCCGGACAAGCCCTTTGAGTACAATTGTTATGTACTCACTCCCCACCCCCATTAGGTGAGAGAAATGAGAACAGTCAAGGTCAATATGCATCGGCTTGTTGGTCTAGTGGCATGATTCTCGCTTTGGGTGCGAGAGGTCCCGGGTTCAATTCCCGGACAAGCCCTTTGAGAACATTTACTTTGTACTCACTCCGCAGCCCCACCAGGTTAGAGAAATGAGAACAGTCAAGGTCAATATGTATCGGCTTGTTGGTCTAGTGGCATGATTCTCGCTTAGGGTGCGAGAGGTCCCGGGTTCAATTCCCGGACAAGCCCTTTGAGTACAATTGTTTTGAACTCCCACCAGGTGAGAGAACTGAGAACAGTCAAGGTCATCGTCTAGTGGCATGATTCTCGCTTAGGCGGCGAGAAGTACCAAATAACTTTGTTTTTACCCAATTTGTTTTTCTGTCATCTAACGGAAGTGAATATTGTCTAGTTCGAAATTTTCCTTGGTTTGTTAGTCATGTTGTACGATTCTCGAACGGTCTCGAGTACGACTTGCAAACAAGAAAAGAAGAAACAAAAACCACTTTTTAAATTTTCACCTGGCTCTTCAATCCTCAACGGATGAGATTTTATGTTTTGTTTTATACCTTACTGGTCTTTTATCATATTTTGACCCAAATAATAAACACTGTGCCCATGATGTACCGCCATTACCTGTGTCAAAACGTTATATTCTTGTAACCGCTAGCATCTTTACCATAACACTGTTCTCTGAAACTATTTTCATAAATGTGTTTTAGTCTTTTGAAGAGATATATTTCGATCTGATTAGGAATTCTGTCACCAAGCGATTTTCCAAAGTCTCAAGTTGAATGTCAAACATAATATATCATAAAGGTCACGGCAGCGTCTCAACTGTCGGCTATTTTTATCGGGCGAGTTTTATAATAACGACCGTTCGTATTAAGGGACCTACTCGGATCTCATACAGGCTATCTAAACAAAAATGTTATCGCCCAAGGACTCAAAATCTTTGGTATGGCTTGACTCTTCGATAGCATTCGGGCTTTTTTGTAAGAAACATTAGGTGGGAGCACGTGAGGGTTACTCAGAAAGGGAAAAACGAGATGAGAAAAAAAATTGGTTGAACATTTTAACCCTTTCTGAAGTTTTTATTTTGTTTGGGTTTTCCTCTTTGTTTATAGTTTAAACTATTGTCAGTTTCTGTTTTTCATGTTTTGTTGTATACTTGTTTTTTTTGTTTTCTTTGTGAATATTTGACGTTAAATGGAGCAGCACAGCCTTTTAGCCCCAACAAAACAAAACAATATTGCAATCAATATACACAACGATAGCGAGGCATTTATTACAATTCCAAATCCTGCCGATTTTATTTCTTTAGTTTGTTGCAAGAGCTTACAATTTGATAAGAGTAGGCTGTAGCAAGAAGAATGAAAGAATTCCACTTCAGTCTTTTCAAATGAAATTAATCTTAACAATTGAGTAAGTTCATCTTATTGATAGACTAAATTAAACTAGCGTAATGTCTGCGTTTGGGTGGAATGTTTTTCTGTCAAAGCAGTCACTCAAATACTGCGCTTGCATGGTAATTAAATGTAAAAAAAATAAAATAAATAAATATCAAATCAAATTTTGCATCTTACTTTATGATATGAAGTAAGCAAACAAAACATCCTGGACGTGAGATTTTTACTTCAACAACAGACATTAATATTTAAAAGGATTGTATACGTTTTGTAATTGGAACCCACTGTTTGTTTCAATCATAGTTGTAGATATACCTTAAATTAACCTGTGTGAAAATTTCATTTCAAAAGGTGGTAGCGTTTATGTTTATATGGAGCGGTTATGTCCACGCAGGAAGAATAATCTGCCCTTGGAATACACAATCTGAGAAACGTTACAGTAGTAACGCTTCTCAGATTCAAATTTTTGGGTTATAAAAAGTGACATATTTTTCCATTCAAAGTGAAAAGTTTCCCAAAATCATTAAACTTTCCAAAGCTGCTGTACCAAGTAAGTTTGTATTGCCATTCATTTTCAGAGTCATTATCAAACGTATACAGACCCTTTAAGACACGATGCATCAGTCATCTTTTGGTTACTGGTCATTTTCAAGCCCATCTTTTGCTTGCTCGTAACCTGTACTAGAAATTTGAACGTCAGCACGACGAATAACACCTCAACACGACGAACAGAAACTTAATAAAACAGCTGCATATCGCATTTGTACGTTCTTGCGATATCTCGTTCGTTATTCATTTACTACTTTTAATATTCATTCATACCCGAGTTGCTGCATTAATTTATAACCTACAAAATGGCAGAATAGCCTATGATCCTATCCTCACCGTAAAATTTATCGAATTATATACAAATAAGAAGTAAGTAAGAACAAATAAAAAAGGTACAATTAAAAAAAATTAATAACCATTTTTGATACATTAATATATTTAATTAGAAGGGTGTCAACGAATACAATTAAACATACAACTACAGGAGGAACCAAACAAATTATTTGTGTGGGAGAAACTGACTGTAGCTATTGCAGTCTCGCTAATCCCGCAGTGGAGACCTTGCATCGTGGCTAAGATGGCAAGTGTCGGCTTTAAATTGTCTATTTTTATACCCATGGTACATACAGCTACAGCACACCCAACGGGAATGCTAAAAATTGATCAGTGAGCAGTCATTCACTTAACGCAAACATCCAGAAAATGTCGAAACTGTTAGATAAGGGGGTGATACAGTATACGATCTATGACGTTATAGATAACGTACCGGTATACGACTTTGGTATAAAAGAATTGATGTAAATCTAACTCCATAAACTTGTATTTGAAGCACTTGGAAAGATGTGTTAAGTAATAAACTGTGCAAGTCTCGCGCGTATCGAAAACGAGAAAACAACTCGAACGAAGAATACACTTTTCTATGAAATTAAATCTTCTTTGTAAATTCTTTTTAGGCCTATACATGATTCTTGAAAAAAACCACCTTTTTAGATGCTTTTTATATGGAAACCCCATTGCCAATCACGCTAGAATTTGTGTGACTATTTTTTAAATACAGGTTTAATGATAACATGAGCACCAGTCAGTTGGGCGATTTTTTCTTCTTCTACTGATTTGTAAAATTTATTTAATTCTCATTTATTTCAGAGGATATTTTATCTATTTGTTTGTTTGAAACTTATTTTCCTAAGTTTGTTATCAAGGAAACCCGTTCACAAACAATGTGGTCTCCCAGGGCCCTGGAAATAATAAAAACAGAAAGATATTATAACATGCGGGAAAAAGGCGCAAACTAAAAGGAGAAAATAGACAATAATTGAAGAAAACAAAATGAAATCTCTACGATGAATATAACCAAAAATAAATAACAACAAAAACATGATACAAAAATTATGTATATACGTGTAATCTATACAAGTATATATTTGTACATGTACATCAACAATTAACCCGAAAGATACCAAATGGAAGGGATAGTCACAACATTAAGTAAAAGATGAAAGCATTTCAGCGGCATCTTATTTTGCCTGGATGATGACCGAAACGTTGACATTAAAAACCACAACTTTCTCAAGCGATCAAGGGATCCCCTACAATGTCTTCAAGCCTCCGTCAATATATAAACAGAAGACGGAGTTGCTTTCATCTCGTCCCTCAGGGGAATGAAGCTCGAAATTAATTCTGTCCCTTTATAATAATTTGAGAGATTCGTTTGCCTTACAATAATGAGCTATAATTAAACCCATATCATCTTTGTCGTGTTCACTGCCGATAACAACACTCATTATTGCGTTTCTCTTAACATCCAAAAAGAGCCGACTGTTGATTCGCTGGCAGTAAAACACGAATGAAAGAAAAACAGAATGGCTTCGTCATGGTTGATGGTCTTAATCAGCAACCATTTTTAACGTATTTATTGGCATTATTGAATTAGAAAAATCACGAATAGGCCTGCAAAGCATTCACTAAGAAGTAGTTTTATGAATCCCCTTTAAAGCGACCGCATATGCCAGGCCAGACGCATGATTATTTATGATACATTTATCATATTTTGACCTCGACAGTTTGACATGTATGACAGGTTTAAAAGCGCCAGGTACAAAATGAAAGCTAGGATGTGTTTCTTATTTCCCTAAGAATCTCAAACTCATTGCCAAGTTTATCATCTTGATGTTCATATAACACACTTCTCGTTAGTTAATGTGGACACGAAACCATGGCGGAAGGTTACTCCATGTTTTGCAACGCCCGTTGATATGCATCGAATAATATCTTAATGTTCGACCTACTGCATCTTTCCATCTGACCCAACGGCCCTTTGCTTTTTTGGGACTGGAGAGGACAGTGTTTTACTTTCTTCGCAAGTTGTGAACATTTTCATAAAAGAAGCATGGCCCCTTAAGAAATAATATTGCATAGCAGTGTCATTTGAAACCCCAAACAGCTTGAATATAGGCCAAGGTATTTCAAAACAAATATTTTCAATATTAATGCCCTAAACCATTTTGTTGGCTTTTTATGAAAATGGCTAACATTAGATCAGTTGTTCAATTGCAGTGACTCATTTGGGCCGTCACTATCTGCAAACCCGGACACCAAAGACATAGTGCAGGAAAGGATCCGGAGTATGTACTGTAAAATTAATTGTTCTGATCTAAAAATGTAGTCGTAGATTACATCATTTACAGACATGACAAAAATTTACTTCCAAGTTACTGCAACATAACTTTCTTGTCTGACAGCACATGTTATTCCCAAGTATCAAGTTAAATCGTTTCCAGGTGTTGATTCATTTTAAAGAAAATGCAATGTTGTGTCATGTGTGAGTTTAAAGGTATCGTACACGTTTGGTAATGACTCAAAGCAAATATTAGCATAACAACTTACTTGGTAACAAGCAACGGAGAGCTGTTGATAGTATAAAACATTGTAGGAAACGACTCCCTCTGAAGTAACGAAGTTTTTGAGAAAGAGGTAATTTCTCACTAAAATAATAACAACTTCTTGCAAGAAGTTTTTATTCCTATCTGAAAGCACACTGTACAACAAGGGTGTTCTTTCTTTCATCATTTTCTTGCAACTTCGATGACCAATTAATTCCAAATTTTTACAGGCTTGTTATTTTATGCATATGTTGGGATACACCAAGTGAGAACACTGGTCTTTGACAATTTCCAAACGTGTATGAGTTTTAATATAACACGGTGTGCCTATCCTGTCCGCCATTTTGGAAGGCAAAATGTACGTCCAAGGAATTGACTCCCAAAATGGTGGAAATGGTTGAGGTGCATTGTGCGGTGGTGCGTTTCACTTTGTGCAAGGGGTCAACCTACTAATTCTGATAAATTTCCGTCTGTACTCTGTCTGTTGAGGAATTCAAGTTTGAAACTTGAATCCCGCTCTTATCGGTGTAGTGCAAAACTAAAACGTAATGTTCCTTTTGTTTCCTTCCTCATCTTTTTATTCCCAATGCAATGATTGCATTACACATTTCGATATGCACGTCGAGACTACTTTAGGCCAAAGTATTTACAAAAACATGCACAGTGATGTAAAAAAAAACATTTACTAACCAGTTATAATCACAAAAACACGTGCACCTTCTTCATTGAAAGTTCATAGGTCAGTTGTTGATGTTTCTAAAGCTAAAGGACTGGATGGAACGAAATGATCCCTTTAATATATGGACCCACTGTTATAGTCCCGCTTAGTAGCAACCATTGCACAGGACTATTATCTGCTAAGCATCATGTTGTTGGGCACCAGCCACAAACATGTACATTTAAAGGTACTTTCACTGGTAACCTACTTCTGCTGAGCAAGATTTTCCATGTAGAGCAAAGTCTGCTCAGCAAGAAAATGGCCCGATCACAAACAATTGCAATGACCGTTGTATTTTTCTGAGGTTTATCTACATTTAGATTCATCAGACCCCTGGTATTCATACAAAACCTGTGTCTGATAAGAGACTTTTGAGAAAGCTAGGTTTATCACCAAGGGTACCCAAAAGTTCAATATTCTCTCATGCTCAGGAAATAATGGACAATTACATGATGTATCAGTTGCTTCCCATTACCCTAAACTCTCCCATTCCCGTAGCTATATTCACACCACTCTGCAGTAAGAGTATTATTACCCTTGTGCAATAAGAAACTATACAAAAAAATCTGCAGTAGCATTTCATTTAAAATGGATTCACTATGTGGCTTCATCGTGCATGCAGCATCCGCGAAAATGTTTGAGTATGGAGTCATTGGAATGTCGGCCGTAACATTTAACAATCGAATAAAATTAAACAGTCCTGTATATATGGACACAGCGTATAACAAGTCACCCTGCCATAAATTCGTGTAGTTTTAATTCAAGGACTCGGTTGAGCTGTAGAGCCTTTACGAAGACGTTAGCATCTTCGTGATTGGTGAGGATTTTAGTCTTGAAATCTAAAAAGAAGATCTCAATACATCATCGGATATGAGAACAGTTCATTCGTACGTGAAAACTTAGTTACCAAGCAATGTTGTTTTTCCTATCCGATGAAAATATTTTGAGGATGGCTTTTTAATTGCACTTCAGTTCACTTCAATACTATTTGAATGCATTACAAAAGAAAAAGCAAAAACAATTGTGGAATGGTTTGAGTTTGTGCATTTTATACCCCCCCTTTTTACAATAGCCATGTCTGCAGGCAATTTATATAAGTAGATTAAGGGGGAAAAACCTAAACATGCATCATTTTGTGGGAGATTTGTTTTTAAGAGTATAGGTACAGTTCCAAGTAGGCGAAACCTTTTAGAAATAGGAAATTGTTTCCGACCAACAATACTTTATCTAATTTCGTGGGTATGTTGGTCTGATAAATCTAGAGACCATAGTGTGCATAATATAAACTGTGATATAACTAACATGTTTGGATACGACAAGCTGGAATACACGCAAACGGATTTCGCATGTCGACTACTCACAGGTGAAAGCTTTGCATTGGACACACCACATCAAGCCCTTGATACGAGTCATCTAAGAAACATCCACGAAGGCATCTCTGGTATGCGGTCTCTTATGTCTGGGGCTGGCATACACGGAGAACTTGATAATGTTCCCAGCATGGTATAATCATCTTCAAGCCTGGTTCTTGGCTGTGTCATATCAACACCCGTCTAATTTATTATCGTACATAAAGGCGTACAAAATGTTTGGTGGAATGCGGTATGCATGCCAGGCTAGTGTTTGTTGCGTTTTTGTCAGTATTTGGATTAAAGCGCTAAACCAAGTGCAAGTAGAATTGCGTTCACAATTACTCAATTGCACAATTGCTAAATTTCAGCACCTGCGGGACCGACAAACAGGGTATTCGTATTTATGTTACTCGTCACATTTTGATCATGTCATCGACAAGGGTTTTTAAAATAAGTAATCTGTCGACACCATCGTACACCATACAGGGTATACATGAAGTAATGTGATAGGTCACATACCATGTAGTTCCATATTTAAGGTGCATTATCTCAGTGAGCGAAATTGTGCCATACTATCGTCGTATTGAATCTACTGTAGGCATATAGTATTTCATTGAATACCAGAACAACGAACTACGAGCTGAACAATATTACTGTCTGAAATACTGTCGTCTTTCTGAAAATCTGATCTGTTTTTTCCCTTGGCCTTAATAATACAATTTTAGAGAAAAGGCAGGTTACAAAGTTACAAACATGTACTTAAAGTTAAACCACAGAATAAGCTAAGGATTAAACCGTTCGCGCTATTCTTCTCCACCATGCATGTGTTTTAACGGAATTTCTTTGTTTACAGATTTTAAAGAAAAGTAAAGTCAGCTAGTGCTAAATCCAAGAATGGAATCCAAGTATACCATCCCTTCACTAAAACAAATTGACTGTGTAGTATATACTTTCATGATTTTCATGTACAGCGTTTTTATGAAATATTATAACATGCCTGTGCATGAATATTGACATTGGACGTCGTCACCGGGTTCATGTAAACCTACACTGTTCGGTAGTGGTGTAGCGGTTCTCCCATATATAGCACCAGTAAACTATATCCATCAACAGCTTACAGTTACAAACAATAAAACAATGTACATGTACAGTGAGGAACATTATTACGATAGTCAAATCGGAAATCTCGATAAAAGGGATAGATTCAACAGAATTATATAGGTTTGGTACTATTGCTTAAAAATAAAACAATCTGCATTTTTGTGTGTGTCGTTGATACACAAAGGCCTGAGGATGACCCGTGTGTGTGGAGTGTTTGACCCGTTGAGACTGTTCCTCCATATCTACCTATGATTCTTTGACCCCAGTACGTGATGCAGATTAAGGACTTAATTTGGTCTGCTTGCTATATGTGGGGTTTCATTATAAAACTTAATATCACATTATGAAAATAATTTGTCCCCAAGTGTTATTGTGTGTTTATTGATGCTATATTGACTTTATGTATAGCTGCGCTCGTAGGTTAGTGGATAGCATTGTTTGTAATCTTTACACACTTGTTATGAAGGAGCAACGCACTTCTTGAAAAGAACTTTCTCTATTTTGTTTCTGGCGAATTTCTATAACATACTTCATCGTGTTGTTTTTGCGGTTTTTGTTGTTCTTGGTATATTATTATTTTAATTTGAATAATGTTGCTCTCTTTAAGGAACATAACTGGTCTTAATTTAAAGATTCATGAATAATCAGGAACCTCATTTGTTTAATAAAAGTAACTTAATAATAAGTAAACATATTCGTTAGCAATTATGCATCTGAAACGCCATCAATTTACTGCATACTTTTGTCAGCATAGGTTTTGAACACTGTAGTCCATACAAAACCCTGCATTTGTTTAGATGAATTGTCAACTTTAGTGTGTAGAAGATTGATCACATCCCCAAATTGAATTTTTTTCTCATACTTTGTAGGTGATATCAAACGAACGACATTACGGCATGATAACAACACTAAATCGCGTCGCATATATTAAAGTCATCTGTTCATGTTTTGCGGGGTAAAATGTTTGAACGTACTTTCATGACTCAGAGGATTTGCAGATCCCAGAATCTTCTCAAAGAAGTTGTTAATTCCTCTGGCATTGTCCATTGACATGTCCGGCGGAGATCTGATAAATCTTGGTAAGTTATATGGGTCTATTTGTTTTTAAAATCCGGTTGAAGTGCAATTTGAAATAAATTTTGTGGAATCAAAAAGAGGACGTTGGGAACGCCCTTATTATCGATACCACGGAAACATCCACCAAGATGCCAACTTAAATTTAATGAAGTGCGTACTTGTACATGTACATAATATAAAAGTGTTTTACCTTTGAAATGCAGACAGGAGAACCTCCACCTCCCATGAACCGAAGCCCAAAGGGAGGGCCCCCTGTCATCCTGACTCTCAGCAGCACACCTTGTGTCGTCATGATGACGTCAAATCAGTTTCTTGCAATTAAAATACAGTCCAAGCGGCATGCCAAGTATTCGTTCCACTTCAGGATGCGGGAGAACTCTTTCAAGAGAGATCAAGAATGGACGTCTAAAGATAGACGGTAAGCGGACTCTTCCCTGTGATTTTCCCCTGTATCTTCTCGAAAACAAATCGAACCCGGACTCCGATTCTCAACACCCTGTCGCAAAATCCTGTCCACTCAAAATCAGAATTAACGAAGGTAGGGGCTGAAAGTCTGGGCTTGCATGGCGCCAATACGATCGCTTCAGAGCGGTCGCCATTCGGAACGACCGAATCGAGATGCACGAGCCCGATGGGTTCGACCTTTCTGGAATGCCAAACTCGCTGCCCGTGACCCGACGCACGCGGCGTAGTCTGTCTTCGTCATTCGCTGACTTAGAAATAGCCAAGGAGTCATCACGTTACAACCAATGTACCTATCTTATCTTGCTGTGTTACCATCTTTGTTTAGAACCCTGTACGATCCCTGTGTTTGCGGTCAACTTGATAAAAGAGGGGCCAGGCTATACATGAAATCATTTGGTTATTTTTATTCAAGTGCACGAAAAATGTGTGCTGATATATCAAACTTAAAAGTTAATATTATATAATTGGATTGAAGATTTGTAAGAAAACGTCACATTCGATAACTTAGACAGGAATTCGAGCATGGCATAAAATAGCAAACGATCCAAGTAACTTTTAATAGGGGAAATTAAAAAATGTGTTGCGTATGGAACATTCCGAAACTTCAACTGAAGGGAAATCATTTAATATTATTGCAGAGATCTTTATCGCAACGTTGGGCATCAGTGAGGAGAATGCCCACTAGCCCCCTATGTTATATTATGGGGAAAAAACATGGTGTCTTACGAATGGGCCCACAATGGATTGCCGTCCTACCTTAAATTTGAAAAATTATGATGTTGTCAAAAGCATTTATAACCATTGAGCAAAAACATTAAAGAACATCCATATAGGAATTGGGAAGAATAAGCAGTTTAAAGGGTCTGTCTACGTTTGGCAATGACTCTGAAAATAATGGCAATACAAACTTACTTGGTATGAAGTACAGCATGCCGCTTTGGATAGTACAATGCATTTTGAGAAACTTTTCTCTTCGAAGTATTGCAGTTATAAAAAAAGATATCAATTGTTATCCCCAAAAAATTGAATCTGAGAAGTGTTACTGACAGTAACGTTTCCCCAAAAAACGTATCCCCAAAAAATTGAATCTGAGAAGTGTTACTGACAGTAACGTTTCTCAGATTGTGTATTCTAATTGCAGATTATTCTTCCTGCGTGGACATAACCGCTCCAGATTTTCGGCAATTTCCCAAAAACACTACCACCTTTTGAAATGAATTATTCACAGGTTAGTTCTACGGTAAATATCTACAACTATATAGGATTGAAACAAACAGTGGGTTCTAATTAACAATATTATACAATCCCTTTAAGTTTTATTTAAAAAAAACCCACCCGAACAATGAGATTTGATTGACAATACAACACATTTAGAATAATGAATATTTTTAATTGTTTATAATTCTCACGTGATTAGAATTGATGACGATAATGAATGCCAACGTTCGATCTTCGTCAATGACGAATGTGGCTTTCTACCATTGGAGACGAGTAGTCCTATACACTGAATCCTCTCTCATTCAAGAAAAAGAAAGGGGGATTTTGTAGTGAAAATTTCCATTCATAAATACCCGCGACAGTTCATCCATTTGGATTGGTCGAGAGGAGCTCACGTGGCCATGTTTAAACGTGCGGTTTAAATGGACACGTTGCCTTGGATCGGGCGAGTTAGTCTAAACATTTGTAACCGTTTGTTATAAAATGCATATGGTTAGAAAGATGTTTTAAAGTAGAATACAATGATCCACACAATTATGTCTCGAAATTGCGTGGTTTTTCCTTTTACATCGTGAACAAACACGGTCGGCCATTTTGTGGGGTCATGTTTTTGACTCCAAAAATGGCCGACCGTGTTAGTTCGCAAAGTAAAAGGAAAACCACGTAATTTCGAGGCATGTTTGGATCATTGTATTCTAATTTTATAACGTCTTTCTAACCATATGCATTTTATAACAAACGGATAACAAACGCTTTTTTTTAAGACCAACTCGTCCGATCCAAGGCAACGTGTCCGTTTAAACACGGTGAGAAGTGTTCAAAAACATGGTATTCGGAAATTGAATCAAAAGAAGGCGCTGTCAAATATTTGCGCATATCGAGCAAATTTCACGGCCCAATTTAAGTCTGTAGGTCGCATATTTGGCTCGCGCAAGATTGAACTTGCGTGAGATAGTTTGAAACTTAAGCGCGCAAGATCTAACCTTGCACGAGAGGCTACTATAAACGCCCATCATGGATAGAAATTCAACGCAGAGTCAAGGCGAGCTGAGGCTGAGGACAGATTTGTTCTTAACTTGTAAAGGTTTTGAAACGCTTTTAACGCAAAGGTATTTTTGAATGGGAATATTGTGGTTCGTTCCTCAATCGCACGGCTACGACCCTGCCAGTTTTAAACGGCCGTAAGATCTCGTCGTCCCTCTTTGATTCCCTTATTAACGATGCAATCAGCGCTGTGTACCGTGTACATGTATGCCGACCCCGAAGGCCCACACTGCAAAAACTGGGGTGTTAAAATTGACACCATGCGTGTTGTCACATATAGATACCCAAGAGAGAATCAAAAATAACATCGTAGGATGTTAAAATAACACCAATGTATGGCACAAATTAGTGTTATTTTATCACCATGTGTTGTAAATTTTGATTATTTTTTTGTATCTAGATGTGACAACACCCATGGAGTAAATTTTACCACCCCAGTTGTTGCAGTGCAGCGCTTGGTAAACATAAGGCCCGTTGCAAAAGTTTTCCTAACAACGGCAGAAAAAATATTAGTGTTCTAATCTTGGCCTGATTTCAAACTGTTTTTGTTGATGAACTTGAAATTTAATGGAATCTACCCCTTGTAAAATTTGTTATCCTTGAACGTGAAATTTTAAATTAAACCGCTGCTTATATCATATATGAAATAAGATGCGACAAACATCTGTTTTCATATTTAGCATACATATAGGTTATATAGTCAAATATACACACTTAAAACTACCGGGTCAGGATTGACACGGATTCCGGGTCCGAGGGGGCCTGACCCTGGGTCAAGCTGACCCAGAATATGGTCTAAAAAAAGGGATTTTGACTCGGATTCTGCGTCAGTTTGTCCCATTTCTGGGTAATTTTGAAACAGATTTCGGGTCGTACTGACCCAGAAATGGGTCAGGCCCACGAGACCCGGCTCCGGGTCAATAGACCGTGCAAGTCTCGCGAGTATTCGAACATTTTTGGGACCACTTTGGTCCCACGTACGATCCTTTAACGCGTGACGGAAACAAACTCACGCGCTTTAACGGGTCCCAATGTTCGAATACGCACGAGACTTGCACAGTCTATTCTGACCCGTTTTTGTTTAGAGTGAACAGGATTGGTAGTCGCAGAGAGTGTTTAGTTTGTGTGATCAACCATATAGCATTACATGATATGACAAATCTGTGAAAATGTTGGCTTAATCCGTTGTGTGAGTCAGGAGAATATAATGAAACACCGTGCAAAATTGTCAGCACATTGTCCTTAATTTGGTTGTAACAACCGAAAACAGCGGTTGCATTTTAAAAAACAAAATATGTTTTCAAATATAGTTTCTTGAATATGACTTTATTATAGAGGGGAATAAAATGGTTCTAGTATGAACTTCATAATCAGTAAGCTTTCAGACTAAAATTAAACAATGATGTTTTTATTCTTATACTGTATAATAGGCCCTATTCTAATGATGTGCCTGTTTAATAATGGTGTTTTGAAACACATTCGACTTAAAACCGAATTATTATTTTTCATTGTTGTTGGAGAAACTGCATGAGATTTACAAGGAAAATAATATTATGATGAGGATAGTTTGTGGAATTGTTATTAGTGGACAAAAAATACAATCTTTGTCATGGTTTGTCTGACAGAGCAAATGTTCAGTTCAGGGATCAAGCTTAATAAGTCTCCTGTTGGGAGCGCAACAAGATTACAATAGAAATTCAGCTATGTGTGAAGAAATTCCAATGAAGTTGTAGAACCCAATCAACTGTGTTTAGCAGTGCACCCCAAAATGTATAGTCACACAGAACTTGCAATGGGGATATTGTCATCAGAATCGCACACAAACTGGACACTCAAGACAAAGCCGGTGTCTATCATATACCTTGCCAATGTAGCAATGTATACACTGGGGAGACCGGCAGGAACATCCCCACAAGAATTTAAAGGAATCATGCGGAGCACACGGCAGACAAGGACAACAGGACAAATTAGCAATCATTAAACACTCACTATACTATGTGTTTCTCAAAGGAACTCAAAAAGCACCAATTAAAAGTGTTCTCGCTATAGAACAAGATCACAGACTCACGGGGACAACGCCAAACTCATTGCACCCGTCACCGCGCCACAGACCCCCACTCCTGCACAACTCTGTCAGCCACAGTCCAGCCAACTACTGACACACCTCAGTTTAAAATTAATCAGCCAGCCTGCATAATCAATTCATATTTCGCCAAAACTTGCGTCCCTCCGGCCACCACAGTATACAGGACAAGTTGCCTTGGATCGGGCGAGTTGGTCTATGAAAAGCGTTTGTAACCGTTTAATAAAATATGCAATTATGGTTAGAAAGATGTTTTAAAAGTAGAATACAATGATCCATACAAATATGCCTCGAAATTACGTGGTTTTCCTTTTACATCGTGAAGCCAAATTTTTGACTCCACAAAATGGCGGACCATGTTAGTTCGCAAAGTAAAAGGAAAACAACGCAATTTCGAGGCATATTTGTGTGGATAATTGTATTCTACTTTTAAAACCTCTGCATTTTATAACAAACGGTTACAAACGCTTTTCATATAGACAAACTCGCCCGATCCAAGGCAACGTGTCCCTTTAAGCTCCACTGCTCCAGCATTGGCAGTAGTCCAAATTTCTCCCGAAGAAGAACCTGTTCGAAAATTCGATACCCATCTCACCCCTGTTTTGTTTTTTAAAACCAACATGTCTTCCTTATCGTGGGTGTCAATGGGTTGGAGACAGCCCCCACACTTTTAGAGTGCGTCCTAACTACAATGACATTTGGGACAGAGACATGGGCAACAACCAAAGAGATGGAACACAAATTGATAACAACACGATTAAGAGCCATGGAAAGGAGACTTACTCAAAGTATCACTCCGGGACAAAGTCAGACACACGCACTTAAGAAAAAGAAAAAAGGAAAACAAGGTCAAAGATATCATAGAAAAGATCAAGGAAATGAAATGGAGATATGCAGAGCACATTGCAAGAAGGCAATGCAACAGATGGACCAGGAGATTCACAGAATGACAACCAAGGACAGACAGGAGAAGAAGAGTGCTTACAAGAGCTACATTGAGGGGCTACTTGTAAGTAGGATCTGTACTTGTGGGCTTTTTTTTACATGTGGGGGGGTGCCCCCAATGTGTAAAAAAGAAAAAAGATTAAAGAAAAGGGATCATAGTCACAACCTGTGGAATGCCCACTATGTCACTCTCCTAAACATATGTGGAAGACAAACAGGAGATGGAAAGATCAAATCACCACATGAACACGGCAACATGGAGTAGAGTGACAATTGACTGAAGAGAATGGAAATTGGTTGACAAAATGTTTTTTTTATAGGGGCCGTGTAATTTTTAACAAAATATTAAACAACGTTTAATACAAGCATTCAAAAGTACAAAAGAGTTTGAACAATTTCAAGCATAAAACGGTAAACAGCAAACAAAAGAGAACAAAAAATGAAGTAGAAGTGCTTGTAATTTCAAATATTCTACTTTTACTTGATTTACTTTTTAGTGGATGTCACATCCAAGTAGCTCCAGCCGTAGAGAAACGCCAGATCCCAAGTGCACTACAGGTTCACGACGCTCTATCGTCGCCACGATGCTCTGATCAATCATAATGGTGACTGGGGTCGTCCTCTATTGTTCACCATCTGAACATAACAATATACCTTCACCATGCTAGGAGTGAGTTATATACCGTGAAAATAAATCACCTTAATTTTCACTTTATTCAAACAAAATTATTGAATATTGGGCCATTCTGATTGGTCGAGAGGAGATCACATGGTCATATTTAAACTTGAAAATATAGACCCATTGCATATGACGTCACACTCTCAAAAAGGAGGCAGATCATTGGACGATAGCTGTTCTATGTGCGTAAAAACGTGCGCGTGACCTCAGCGTATCTGTAGCGTTTCGCGTTATGCAAAGGGGATATATAGACCTTATGCATTGACGTCATCCAGCCGCCATCTTAGAGGTAAAACGATGACGAAACAATCGAAACGCACAGATTTGTACGCGCGGCGCACAGGATTGGCCAGACAACCTCCTTTTGACCTCTAGGCGAGGGCGCCCTACTGAAATTACATCATGTGCATAAGGTCTATTGATTTAAATAGACCCGGGAACGCGCCTCCGACAATGCGCGTCATTTTGGGTGTCAAAACTCTCTTTTGTGCATGTTTGTATACGATTTTGACACCCAAAATGACACCCAGGATAGGCGCATGTGAGTACGCTGCGCGTTGTGCAATGTGTCTATTAACACAGGTACAAGTGATTAACAGTAAATTGAATTGCAGGGTTAAGAACTTCTAGGATTCACAGAGCACAAAGAGAGGTGATGGGCGTATACACTGCCACATAATTCGAGCAGCAGAAATGGCATGCAGGTATCTTCTGCTAACTAAACATCAGAACGTAATACCGCCCTCTACCGGCTGTGCTATCGTACCTCTATTTTCACACACGAAATACTTAATAATTACTTATACTGTGTGATGCCGTCAGGGACCACTGGTGGTAATCATTAGGCAAAAGAAAACCAGCTTTATACAGTCAACACTAGTTAATCGTAATGTTAAAAGCAAAATAGAAAATAAGTATTAACTTATAGATTTGCTACATAGGCTATAGAAATCCCATCAAAGATAGTGAGAATTTTTTCGAATCGGTTACAATAAACGATGCGATCTTTTAAAAATTAAACTAGTTCATCGACCGGTATAACATTACAAACCTGAAGTTTTGGACTACGGGTATGAATTTAATTCTCTATTTCCTCAAAAAGAAACAAGTGCGACGTTCTTGTTTTTCAAATAATATCTTGCGAAATAATACCAATAATGTAAAATGAAACTAGTTTAAATAAAAATTACAAACCATCCGGTCTCAAGATAATTTTCAAAACCGAGCCGCGCTCATTCTATTATTTTCCCCAATGTTCTCCGAATCTGAAATAATTGCGGAAATGGAGGAATCTTGCAAGCCGCAATCGTAAAGCCGTTTCATTTGTATTGCAGGGAACCTAAATCATTTTGGCTTTATTTGTCATACAAAGATGACATCAACCCACTCGTGTGATGGTAATTACCCAAACGGACAGCAGCTGTTTACGGGTTGCCTCTATTGATCATAAATGCACTGACTAAGTTCAACCAGTGTTTTTTCCGATTGAGATAGGGTTGGTCGGTCAAAAAGAGGTTCTCTCATATACACTTTTGGTGTACTGTGCAAGATAAACAATACAAATATTAATTATGGTGTTGTCCATTGCCTGATCAAGCGCTGATGAGTGGTTCTCTCATATACACTTTTGGTGTACTGTGCAAGATAAACAATACAAATTCTAATCATGGTGTTGTCCATTGCCTGATCAAGCGCTGATGAGTGCTCAGTGTGGACAAACGGTCATTGCACTGTAAACACCAATCCAGTGAGCTTTTCAAACTGTCTTTCATTTTCAGTCGGCATTGTTTCCCCCCGGTTTTTTCTAGCTCACTTTATAAAAATTAAACAACCAATAGTTGGTAGATAATTGTGATATAAGTTTACTGTATTTTTGTACTGAGGCGTACACGTACTTTATTAGACGCACTTGCTTTACTCCTTCTAAGAACAAACTGAAGCAGCACACTGAGAGCCGCTATGAATGGATGGATGAACTGTATAGACACAAGAGACGTACAGAAAAAACTGTTAATCCAAGCGTCTGCATGCTAAAGCACTTAGTTAAAAAAAGGGATGCTATAACAAGAACTTGAAGTGAATTTTAGTTGTCTAGGCTCGGACGTGTTTACAAAATGTACTTAAGCCAATGTGCTTCACAAAGCAGAAATATCAGCCCTATGAAATAAATTTAACATGTGAAAACGACATTTAAATTTTGTTCATAATGACCACTGTTGACCGATAGGTGACCAGTGGCCAAAATCCGTGTACCCCCCAAATGGGATTCGAACGCTTGAAGCATTGGCCAAGTTAGGTCGCAATCAGCTAAAGGAGAAACATTCTGAAAATGTTCATTAAAATGACCACTAGATGACCATTGGCGAAATGTTATGAACATTCCTAGGTAAATGAGTTACATTTTATAAAAATGAAAACAAAGTTGTTCATTGTTTTCATAAAATGACCACTGCTGACCAATAGATGACCTATAAACCGACCCATTATGTCATGGTCATTTCATGAATATGTTTTGGTTACTCTGCCACATTCTTAGCAGATTGCAGTCTAACTTGGTCCAATAATTCATTGGCTCGAGCAAAAATTTGTGCCAGCGGACATAATGGGTTGCACATAACGGTTTGTAGAGCTAAATGGTTTGTCGGTCACAATGTGTCGGACATAAATGTTCGTCGGACACAATGGGTCGGACATAATGGCTTTTCGGATATAATGGGTCGGACATAATGGTTTGTATGACATAATTACGTTTGTATGACGTAACGAGTCGGACATAATGGTTTGTCGGACACAATGGGTCGGACGTAATGGCTCAAAAATTGTGTCGGACATAATGGTCCATGTAGGTCATAATAGTGTGTAACAAACGTATGGCGAATCAATTATAGACAACGCTGCGGAATGCCGTGCTGAGTGGGGTGAACGTTAAAATATGTTGCTGTATAAAATTAAACAGCGCAATATTAAGATCTGATGGTGTCAAGTACCCTCCTCTGATTACACCACTGGTTATATCATGTCATCTCTATTCATGTATCGGACTCATATTTATTCTCATATATTAATCTTATATAAAGTACTGGCCGTTGCTCTGTGGTTTACGAATGAACAGTATTCCAATTTCCGCTTGAAAACTATCTTTCATTTTATGACAGCATTGTGGCTCGTCGTCGCTGACTCATTTCTTAAACTTTGACCTACCGAAGATTGCCAGGTCAGTGTGTTGCAGTAGTTGTCTTCTGATCCAATGCACTCATTAAACGCTTCCGTACCTAATGGCAATGGTGTCGTAAACTAGAGTTAAATATATAAAAAAAACCTAATCAAACAATAGACACAATCGGCGACCGACGTCACGTGACTTATAGTGGGAATACAATGTGAACAAACAGCGCGGTGTGTATGGAAAAACATGGCATCATGAGTGCCACTGCTGTAAGGGTCATGATTCATGTTGCATTTGCTGGTTGCAACACGATTTTAACTTTTCTAAATCCATCGGAAGTACTATAATAATAATAATAATAACGTAAACTTATATAGCGCCAAAATCCGCCAAAAAGACGGCAGTGTGCCCAGTTTCAATTTCCAAACGTTGTCGAAATGGTTTGGTAAAGCTCCGATGACAGTGGCACACAATGGAAGTTTTGTTTATAGAGGGAAGAGTAAAATCATACATGTAGCCGTGTTCAAGCAAATCTGAGGATGAAATCATCATGTCGCCACGAAAACATTTTTATGATATTCAATTTCTAGGCATCATATTTTATGAGAGATCTTTAGTTGACATGCAAAGAAAATAGTTCGGTACGCACTCAAGGTGTTCAAAAGGCTTACAATTTGTTATGGTTATGAAGATTCTGCTCGTAACGAGTGACAATCATAATGAAGTGCAAGCTTTAAAAAAAACACGTTTGAGGCGTCAATAGTTCTTTTTAGAAAGGGTGGGAAAAGGGTGGGAAAAAAACAGAGGAAGGGTCAAAGAAAAACCGGGGGAGGGCGGATGAAAAGGACAGACGGACCGAGGCAGAGGAGTGCCCAGGCACCGGCTCCGCCCAGACAGTCTGCAGAAAAGTAATGATGTGTTTATGGGAGTGCGGGACTAAGAACTATTTACGGCGGTAGCCAACGAGAGAAAGCAATCGGTAAGCCCTTTAGGGTTTCGTTATGTCCTATGGCTCCGGTGAGGTCTCTGTGAAAAAAAGGTTGTGTACTGTTCAAGTGGGAGACAAAGTCTCTGTCCATTGAAAAGTCGGTAGGTGATGGTTAAAACAGACTTTTTCTTCGAGGTTTTCAAGCAACCTATCGGAAAACTACGACAATCCCATTGAGCTCCCCGTGCTTAAACACTGAGCGCGATGGTTCGTTATGATTCTGTACCCACTATACGTCACGTGACCACCACTAGCTGGAGTCGCCGATTGTGTCTATTCTAGTCACGTGAGAAACAAAAAGAATATTAATCCCATATAAAAGTTGTTGTCCATTTGTGATGAAGTCATCGTCAGAGCAAAGTACAAATTTACTGCCAAACAGTTCCGGTTCTTTGAATTTCCCAGATGGATGGAACAGCGCTTGCTATTCTGATGGTGTCTGCATTATCAGGTATTTATGAGAATTGTTTTTTTTTGGTTTAAATCCCGGCGAATATCAAGAGCAACTTCTCTGTTAAGATACAATGCTATAAAACAGAAATCAATTGAAACGAAAGTAATCTAATCCATATGAATGTTAAGCTGCAGAACTTTCCCTGAAGCAACGTTTCAAAGAAATCTTCTAAAACTTAACGGTAAAAAACATTTATAATGGACCTTATGCAATGAAATTATCAAGCCGCCCGCTCCAAGGTAAACCGGTTATGAAACAATGGAAACGCACAGATTTGTACGCGCGGCGCACACGATTGGCCAATGAACAGCCCCCTTTTCCTCTCCAGGTGGAGGGCACACATTGTTCTCCACTAATGATGATGGAGATCAATGAGGGCACCCAACTCAAATGTCGTCATGTGCATGGGTAACGTCTCACATCTGTTTTGTAATACCGCAAGGGGGCTCTTTCAACGTTCATTTTCATCCTAGATATATTAAAAGTCACATAGTTCAAATTATTTAAAAGGAAGTTCAGGTGCATCTTCTGGTTAATATAATATTAATACAGTATTAATGATGTTAACCAAATATTACAGTGTATTATTAAGTATGTCTCTAAATGGTATTACAATAATAGGCTTCGCACTTTTTTTCAGAATAAGACTAAAATAATGCTTTTAAAACCTCCCCATGCTGACACTACCGACCAACTGTTCATCTTGAGGGCACTCAACCTAAACAAGCAAATCATGTTTGTTACCTAGGATTAGAAGTTAACGATTACCTCACCTGGAACGTCACGTTATCGTTGAATCTCTGTAAATCTGAAGCATACAACTTTTATTCTAACACTACAGTTGTTTTACTTGAAACGCTTGGTACGCACCATTATGCCCGACGTGGACCATTATGTTCGACTCAATGTGACCGACAAACTATTATGTCCAACTTTTTGTGTCCGACAAACCATTATGTCAGACACATTATGTCCTATTAACCATTATGTCAAACCCATTATGTCTTACAAACCATTATGTCCAACCCATTATGTCTTACAAACCATTATGTCCGACCCATTATGTCTTACAAACCATTATGTCCAACCCATTATGTCTTACAAACCATTATGTCCAACCCATTATGTCTTACAAACCATTATGTCCGACCCATTATGTCTTACAAACCATTATGTCCGACCCATTATGTCTTACAAACCATTATGTCCAACCCATTATGTCTTGCAAACCATTATGTCCGACCCATTATGTCTTACAAACCATTATGTCCGACCCATTTTGTCTTACAAACCATTATGTCCGACCCATTATGTCTTACAAACCATTATGTCCAACCCATTATGTCATACAAACCATTATGTCCAACCCATTATGTCTTACAAACCATTATGTCCGACCCATTATGTCTTACAAACCATTACGTCCGACCCATTTGTGTCTTACAAACCATTATGTCCGACCCATTTGTGTCTTACAAACCATTATGTCCGACCCATTGTGTCTTACAAACCATTATGTCCGACCCATTTTGTCTTACAAACCATTATGTCCGACCCATTATGTCTTACAAACCATTATGTCCAACCCATTATGTCTTACAAACCATTATGTCCGACCCATTATGTCTTACGAACCATTATGTCCGACCCATTATGTCTTACAAACCATTATGTCCGACCCATTATGTCTTACAAACCATTATGTCCGACCCATTATGTCTTACAAACCATTATGTCCGACCCATTATGTCTTACAAACCATTATGTCCAACCCATTATGTCTTACAAACCATTATGTCCGACCCATTATGTCTTACAAACCATTATGTCCAACCCATTATGTCTTACAAACCATTATGTCCGACCCATTATGTCTTACAATCCAATATGTCCGACCCATTATGTCTTACAAACCATTATGTCCGACCTAATATGTCTAACAAACCATTATGTCCGACATATTATGTCTTACAAACCATTATGTCCAACCCATTATGTCTTACAAACCATTATGTCCAACCCATTATGTCTTACAAACCATTATGTCCGACCCATTATGTCTTACAAACCATTATGTCTTACAAACCATCATGTCTGACCCATTATGTCTTACAAACCATTATGTCCGACCCATTATGTCTTACAAACCATTATGTCCAACCCATTATGTCTTACAAACCATTATGTCTTACAAACCATCATGTCCGACCCATTATGTCTTACAAACCATTATGTCCGGCCCATTATGTCTTACAAACCATTATGTCCGACCCATTATGTTTTACAAACCATTATGTCCAACCCATTATGTCTTACAAACCATTATGTCCGACCCATTATGTCTTACAAACCATTATGTCCGACCCATTATGTCTTACAAGCCATTATGTCCAACCCATTATGTCTTACAAACCATTTTGTCCAACCCATTATGTCTTACAAAACATTGTCCAACCCATTATGTCTTACAAACCATTATGTCCGACCCATTATGTCTTACAAGCCATTATGTCCAACCCATTATGTCTTACAAACCATTTTGTCCAACCCATTATGTCTTACAAAACATTGTCCAACCCATTATGTCTTACGAACCATTATATCCGACCCATTATGTCTTACAACCCATTATGTCCGACCCATTATGTCTTACAAACCATTATGTCCTAACGAATTATGTCTTACAAACCATTATGTCCAACCCATTATGTCTTGCAAACCATTATGTCCGACCCATTATGTCTTACAAACCATTATGTCCGACCCATTTTGTCTTACAAACCATTATGTCCGACCCATTATGTCTTACAAACCATTATGTCCAACCCATTGTGTCTTACAAACCATTATGTCCGACCCATTATGTCTTACGAACCATTATTTCCGACCCATTATGTCTTACAAACCATTATGTCCGACCCATTATGTCTTACAAACCATTATGTCCAACCCATTATGTCTTACAAACCATTATGTCCGACCCATTATGTCTTACAATCCAATATGTCCGACCCATTATGTCTTACAAACCATTATGTCCGACCCATTTCGCTTACAAGCCATTATGTCTTACCCATTATGTCTTACGAACCATTATGTCCAACCCATTATGTCTTACGAACCATTATGTCCAACCCATTATGTCTTACAAACCATTATGTCCGACCCATTATGTCTTACGAACCATTATGTCCGACCCATTATGTCTTACAAACCATTATGTCCGACCCATTTTGTCTTACAAACCATTATGTCCGACCCATTATGTCTTACAAACCATTATGTCCAACCCATTATGTCTTACAAACCATTATGTCCGACCCATTATGTCCTACAAACCATTATGTCCGACCCATTGTCTTACAAACCATTATGTCCGACCCATTATGTCTTACAAACCATTATGTCCGACCCATTATGTCTTACAAACCATTATGTCCGACCCATTATGTCTTACAAACCATTATGTCCAACCCATTATGTCTTACAAACCATTATGTCCGACCCATTATGTCTTACAAACCATTATGTCCTACCCAATATGTCTAACAAACCATTATGTCCTACATATTATGTCTTACAAACCATTATGTCCAACCCATTATGTCTTACAAACCATTATGTCCAGCCCATTATGTCTTACAAACCATTATGTCCGACCCATTATGTCTTACAAACCATTATGTCTTACAAACCATCATGTCCGACCCATTATGTCTTACAAACCATTATGTCTTACAAAACATTATGTCCAACCCATTATGTCTTATAAACCATTATGTCCGACCCATTATGTCTTACAAACCATTATGTCCGACCCATTATGTCTTACAAACCATTATGTCCGACCCATTATGTCTTGAGTTATTTGACTGAGCGCCTGACAGCAGCCACTCAAATCAGCTCTGTATTTGTTTGTTAATTTCTTAGTATATTGCTCATTTTGTGTTCTTGTTCTTATACAACTGGATTTGTTACTACACCTGGAATCTACAGGACTTTTTTCTGTGTGTCCTGGAGTCATCTGAGTTGTGAAAATAGTGATTTTCTGTTGGAATTTTTCACTGTCTCATTTGAAAATTCTGGTGTACAAAGCTAACACACACTTTGGTGGCTGCATGCTGTGCAGTCAGCCACCTCGTCCATGGACATTGTTCGCCCATCTGGGGACAATGGAGGTAAGTATCCTTTTTATTCTCCCTGCTTGCTAGACCATTGTACTGCACTGACTCATCTGTGGTCAGCTTTGTTCCATCAGCATCAATTGTGCTTGGTGCTTGCATTCTGCCAAAGTCACAGCTAGGATTCATCCAGCATCGGAAATATTTGAAATGCCCTGTGTCATATTATGACAATTCCCAGCCACTTTTCATTTGGAAATTGTGATCTTCGGTGACATTGCTGTAAATCCCGGCCCTGAAGCTGAAAATAACTCAAACTCAGCAGAAGCTAGTCCAAACTCTACAAATTCCTACTCACGTAACAAGCTTCTCAGTCTCCGTTATGCCCCATCCACACGTGCATCAACTCTGCCTTCCTGTAAATTTACATTGCAGAATCTTGGCCTTTTGTAAATCCCAGCACTGTTTACCGACCTACACATCGTGGTAAAAGCTGGTCGCCGTAGAACTGTTCATAAACTCCCTATACCTGAAGTTACACCCCATCTGTTCTAGCACCAGTGACTCCTGCCAAATCTCAACTCAGCCTTTGTGTTCTGAACACACAGTCCATCTGTAACAAGTATGACGATTTTGCTGATTTTGTTCTGCAAAAAGATCTGGACCTTGTTGCCGTTTCAGAAACATGGCTGAGACCAGATGACAACTTAACATGTCGTCAGTGTACCCCTGCTGGCTACTACTTTCATCACATCCCAAGACCTCACAAGACCGGTGGAGGAGTTGCAATACTGTACAGATCTACTTTATCTGTCTCTGTGAAAAGTAATGACGTCCAATACACAACTTTTGAATCTCTTCATGCTGAGGTTTCCGGAAACTCTAAATCTGTTCGCCTTGTCATTGTATACAGACCTGAAAGAGATTCTAACGGCCAACATGTGACTTTCTCAAGTTTTCTTAAGGAATTTGAGAATTTGATTTTAGAATATCTCCTTCATCCATCGGAAATCATCATCACTGGTGACTTTAACATTCATGTTGATGACATCCACAACACCAATGCAAACCAGTTTAAGCATCTACTTCAGGCTTTCGGTCTTACCCAGCATATCAAGGAGCCGACTCATCGTCTCGGTCATTGCCTGACCTTGTCATAACTCGTGACATCACCCCACCCATTGTCTCAAACTTTGTTATTCTACCTGGATTCTCAGACCATTATGCAGTCATGTGTAACTTGAGTCTGTGCAAGCCCAAAGTCCCAACCGTCACTATAAAGAGCCGACAGTGGAAACATGTGAATTCTCCTGAAGTGTTCAGCGACATAGGAACTCATTTAGCAAAGCTGGAAATTGATCATGACTGCTTGGATTCCTATGTCAGCCAATATGAGAGTACTATCAGTGACATCTTGGATAAATACGCACCTTGGAAAACAAGATCAGTCAAGGTCCGAACTGAAGTTTCCTGGTTCAATGATGATATTCGTACAGCAAGAAAGATCTGTCGTCAACTTGAGCGGAAATGGCGGAAAAATGGCAAGTTGGAAATACAACGACAAGAATATCGCAACCAATGTAAGGTAGTCAGGAATTTGATCAACCAGGCAAAGATCACCCATTATTCATCCCAAGTACAAGAATCCTCAGGAGATCAAAAGAAGCTCTTCAAGATAATTGGTAAGTTGTTGCTCAAACCCAAAACCCCCGTCCTTCCATCCACTTACAATGATCAGGACTTGGCAAATGAATTCCAGAAATTCTTTGTCACCAAGATTTCAGACATCCGCTCATCTTTTTCATCAGTCCCTTACAACGTGCCGCAGACATTGCCACATCTTCAACCAGAGTGTAGACTATCTGTGTTTGAGCCTGCCACTGTTGCTGAGATTCAAAGGGTTATTATGAAATCTCCTTCAAAATCCTGTGAGCTGGATCCAGTGTCAACATCCATGATGAAGCAAAACATTGATATATTTTTACCCTACATCACTAATCTTGTAAACGAATCTCTCAGTTCCGGTTGTTTCCCAGATAGCCTCAAAGTTTCCTACATCAGGCCGCTCATCAAGAAACCAAACCTGGACAAGGAGATATTCAAAAACTACAGACCGGTTGCAAACTTAAAATATCTTGGAAAAGTCATCGAACGAGTAGTTTCATCACGCATTTCTGATCACATTCATAATTTCAACCTGTCCGACGTGTTCCAGTCAGCATACAAGCCTTTCCATGGGACAGAAGCTGCACTAGTCCGTGTGAGCAACGATATTCTTTCTGCAATGGACAATGGTAACCTAACAGCACTAGTCCTGCTAGACTTGAGTGCTGCCTTTGACACTGTTGATCACAACATCCTTCTCTCTCGGCTCCAGAATCACCTTGGCATAGAGGACACAGCCCTAGCATGGTGCAAATCGTATCTCTACAATAGAACTCAGCATGTATGTATTGGCACCGCAATATCAGACCCTGTTGTTTTGAACTACTCTGTGCCACAGGGGTCGGTACTGGGCCCGCAGTGGTTTACGCTGTACACTTTACCGATTCGTGACATCATCCTGAAATTTAATCTGAATTACCATGTGTACGCAGACGACACTCAGCTATACATCACGTTTAAATCTTCTCAAGAAAACGCCAATGCATCTATTGCAAGACTTGAGAAATGCATCCAAGAGATTCGACGTTGGACACAACAAAACTTCCTGAAGTTAAATGATGATAAGACAGAGTTCCTTCTATTTGGGTCACGTCAACAGTTAACAAAGGTTTCAGTGCCATACATTTCCATCGGTGATGCTCGGATAGCTCCCTCGCTGCAAGCTCGGAACTTAGGGGTTATTTTTGATTCATCGATGACACTTCAACCACACATCAACAACATCGTTCGTCTGTCATCATATCACATCAGGAATATTGGTAAGATTCGCAAGTACTTGGACAAAAGTGCCACTGAAAAGGTCATTCATGCATTTGTTACTTCTCGTCTTGACAACGGCAATGCTCTTCTCTACAGTCTTCCTAACAACCAGATTTCCCGTCTTCAACGCCTCCAAAATACCGCTGCCCGCATTGTGACACTGTCTAGAAAATCCTGTTCTATCACCCCCATTCTGAAACAACTACATTGGCTCCCTATCTCTCAACGAATCATCTTCAAGCTGATGCTCATTGTCCACAAAGCACTTAATGGCAAGGCTCCCACTATATTTCTGAACTACTTCAAGTTTACACTCCATCAAGGAATCTTCGATCAAGTTCCATGCTTCTCCTCGTTGAACCCAAGTCTCGACACTCATGGGGTGACAGGTCTTTTTCTTCAGCTGCGCCACGCATCTGGAACTCTCTACCGCTTAATCTTAGATCTTGTCTTTGTACCACAAAATTCAAATCTCTTCTCAAAACTTATCTTATGTCACAGGTTTTCAAGGACTAATTTTGTTGTGTCTGTTTTGTCTTTGTTTTGTTTTGTTTTATTTTTGGTTTTTTTACTGCGCCTTGAACACCCAGCAGGGTGGATATGTGCGCATTACAAGTCTTATTATTATTATTATTATTATTATTATTACAAACCATTATGTCCAACCCATTATGTCTTACAAACCATTATGTCCGACCCATTATGTCTTACGAACCATTATGTCCGACCCATTATGTCTTACAAACCATTATGTCCAACCCATTATGTCTTACAAACCATTATGTCCGACCCATTAATAATAATAATAATAATAATAAATAACGCTTATAAAGCGCCTTACATCCATGACTGGACCCCAAGGCGCTGTACACATTAAAAAAGCAACAAACAGAGTAAAACAAAAACCAAAGAGCATAAACGATTTCTAAATATAAAAACTACAAAAATGGACCAGCCATACCGCGAAATTTAAAAAGTTATGGAAAAGCACTACTATAAAAAGATTAGAAAAACTTACAATACTTTAAAAAGGTGTCCACCAGAAACTACACTAACAATTATATTATACCAGGGGTCGATCCCGCAAAGAGTCAGGACCAGTCCTTTTAAAACTAGTCCCAGGAGAAATTAAAACGTATGGCCAGTCTCCAAACTAGGACGAGTAACTTGTCCCAACTTGAGATAAGACTAGCCCTAACTCTCTATGAAATCCACCCCAGGAGAAACAATGAACTTAGTCATTTAAAACAACACACCAAAAAGTAACAAAGATATGAAAATAACACACAAATGAAAGCATGTAAAAGTTACAAAAACAATTACATAAAAAAATGTCACTCAGGAGAAAAAAACATTCACAGGAGTAGGCAATGTACGCAATGTACTTAGTTAAAAGCCAGTTTAAAAAGATAAGTCTTCAGGATTGTCTTAAAACGATCCAGTGAATTTGATGCTCGTATGTGTTCCGGTATAGAGAGTTCCATAGACTTGGGGCTGACTGTGAGAACGCTCGATCCCCATAAAAAGCAGTGCGTCCTTTTACTGGTTGGCACAGACGATTCTTGGACGAAGACCGAAGAGTGCGATTCGGTTGGTATGGAGTTATCATCTCACTCAGATAAACAGGAGCGAGCTCATGGAGAATTTTATATGTTAGTAGCAGGAGTTTGAATTTAATTCTATGTGCCACAGGCAACCAGTGCAGACTGAAGAGCACAGGCTGTATGTGAACCCGATATTTAGTTCTTGAGACAAGTCTCGCAGCAGAGTTTTGAATTCTCTGCAACTTGGCAATATCACTGGCAGGAAGACCAAATAGTAAACTATTACAATAGTCTAAACGAGACGTTACAAAAGCATGTATCAGTCGTTCCGATGCCTTCTTGTCCAGGTATTTACGAATCCGACTAATTTTATGAAGAGCAAACGAAGATGATTCCGTGACGGAACGGACATGTTCTTTCATTGCCAAAGTGCTATCAATGATGACGCCTAGATCTCTTACAGAATTTGTTGTAGCAACTGGTGATTCTCCAAAGATGATTTGAGGTTGGGAGGGAACTTTTAAAAATCGAGACTCAGATGAACAACCTCAGTCTTTGAATCGTTTAAGGCCATTTTGTTTTGGACTGCCCAAGCTTTTATGTCGCGGACACATCTTTCAATTGTTGTGATGGCTTCCGAACGCTTAGCAGGATCAAAAATCACATACAGCTGAGTATCATCCGCGTAACTCATGTGATGTATTCCGTGACTGTTGATGATGTCGCTGATCGGAGCAGAGTACATTGTGAACAAGGTAGGTCCGAGTACGGAACCCTGTGGAACGCCCTCTTCAAGTGGTAACTCTATTGATGGGACACCGGAGATATCGACATACTGACGACGACCTTGAATGTAAGATGCAAACCAATCAAGTGCGGTATTCGAAATTCCGTATCGGCAATGCAGACGTTTAAGTAGGATGTCATGGTTTATCGTGTCGAATGCCGAAGAGAAATCAAGAAGCAATAAAATGGCTTCCTGATGACGATCGACAGCTTGAAGAAGATCGTTGTGGACGCGAACCAGCGCTGTCTCAGTTGAATGAAATCTACGATAGGCTGATTGTCTCTGTACATACAGACCGCGTTGCTGTAGATAGGCGTTCAACTGTGAAGATGCAACCCGTTCTATGGTTTTGAACAAGAACTTCAAATTTGATATCGGTCTGTAATTGTTGAGGTGTTCGACATCAAGAGATGGTTTCTTAATCAAGGGCACAACTCTAGCAATTTTAAGTTCTGGTGGCACAACTCCGGTTGTCAATGATTGGTTGATAATACACGTTATGCTGGGAACTAGCGAATCTAAACACTGTTTCATGACTGTTCCAGGAAGCGGGTCGAGTGGACATGACTTTATTGCAGATTCACTGATGACTTTCCGGACCTCACTTTCGGTTACTTCACTAAATGAGCTGAAAGTATGCTCACACAATTCTGAAATATCAACAGATGTGGTAGGTTGTGGTATGGTGTCAAGGTTGCTGCAGAGATTCTTGGTCTTTGTATAAAAGAAGTCTGCGAAGTCATTAGCTAGAGTCTGTGCACAGTCATGCGGAGGGAGTACTTGACGCTTGACGGGGGTAGCTCGAAAAAGGGTGTCAACAAGCTGAAACAATTGCCGAGTGTCACAGCCAACTACCTTGGCCCTGTAGTACGTGCATTTAGCTTGCTCCAACATTCTTCTGTACTTTTTACATTGGTCAACGAAGAGCTGCTTATCAATGGCAAGTCCAGAAGCAATCCAGGCACGTTCAAGTTGGCGACGTTTCACCTTGATTACTCGAAGGTCGTCAGTGTACCATGGTGCATTTGGTCGAAGTGTTATCAATCTGGACTTCATTGGTGCATGACGATCCAACAATTCGCTAAGAATCAGTTCATAGCGTGCAACAAATTGATGTAAATCAGCAACAGGATGAGTAGCTAAAGCTGATTGTTCAATATCCTTGTTGAACTTGAGAATGTCTATTTTGCGTAGTTCCCGAGACTTAACCAGCTTCTTTATCGGGCGGGGTCGAGATAAATCGAGCTGGCATTTGATGGCATGGTGATCTGAGGGAAGACCTCGAACTATCTCAATGTCAGCGACTACATGTTCATCCATCCGGGTAATAACCAAATCCAGAGTATGGCCATGACGATGCGTTGACCCAGTGACATGCTGCTGAAGTCCAGAAGAATCTAGCATCTCCCGAAAAACTGTAGAGTCGCGATCATCGTTGACATCAATGTGAAAGTTAAAATCTCCAGCCATAGTTATATGACCAGGGTGAATGGTTATTGTCTCAAGCAGAGTAGAGAAATCCGTGAAAAACATTGTACTAGTCAGTTGGTTAATTTGAGACGGTGGTGGCCGGTAGATAATGAAAAATCTAACAGACGAACTGCCAACAGACACAGATAAATCCATGTATTCAAAGGACCTAAATTTGTTCTGATGGTTCTGCTTAACAGCAATCCCTTGATGAGAAAAAAGGCACAGTCCACCTCCTTTCCCGTGTTCACGAGGTTGATTGTAGACATTAAAATGAGGCAAAGTTCTCTTCACATCGGCAAGTGGACAACTGTCACGATCATCTCCAGATAACCATGATTCGGTGATTGCAAAAAGGTCAATTTGTTCACGAATGATGAAATCGGTGATAGAAGTTGTTTTCTTCTTCAATGAATTAGCATTCCATATTGCAAGTCTTGATTTTTGAGTTATAGTGACAGCCGGGGACGTTTCTGAAACGCACACTAAGTTATGCTCACATACAGACCTACGGAATGGCTTTGTTAATGGTGAATGAGTTGGAGGGGTGACCACTGTTGGAATTGGAAATTTGTTACGTAACATGCCGCCACGGTAACCTCTCTTTGTAGTGCGTACAATTTTAAACTTCTTGAGTTCGATCCATTTCTTGGAGGTAAAGGGTCGAGTAACGAGGTTGTGAGCCATTGTTCTCCTTATTTCAAGTAGAGCGTGTGCAGTATATGAATGCATAGTACAGGATGGATATCAATGTCAAGCTATGTACAAAACTCACATGGATCGGGTGCTGTGCAGCTCCAAAACAGTTAAAATGAAGAAACTATATAGAAATCATCACTGATACTGGTATCAAACTGGCTGACAAGTACCGACGACGGAGCAGTTAAACAATAAAAAAGACTATAAAATAAAGGAGAAATTCGACAGTGTTTGAAGAGCAGAATTTTACAGCAGTGCAGCCGACGTGCAGCCGACGTGGGCGTCACCATAGCTTAAGCATTATGTCTTACGATCCAATATATCCGACCCATGATGTCTTACAAACCATTATGTCCTACCCAATATGTCTAACAAACCATTATGTCCGACATATTATGTCTTACAAACCATTATGTCCAACCCATTATGTCTTACAAACCATTATGTCCAGCCCATTATGTCTTACAAACCATTATGTCCGACCCATTATGTCTTACAAACCATTATGGCTTACAAACCATCATGTCCGACCCATTATGTCTTACAAACCATTATGTCTTAAAAACCATTATGTCCAACCCATTATGTCTTACAAACCATTATGTCCGACCCATTATGTCTTACAAACCATTATGTCCGACCCATTATGCCTTACAAGCCATTATGTCCAACCCATTATGTCTTACAAACCATTCTGTCCAACCCATTATGTCTTACAAACCATTGTCCAACCCATTATGTCTTACAAACCATTATGTCCAACCCATTATGTCTTACAAACCATTATGTCCGACCCATTATGTTTTACAAACCATTATGTCCAACCCATTATGTTTTACAAACCATTATGCCCAACCCATTATGTCTTACAAACCATTATGTCCAACCAATTATGTCTTACAAACCATTATGTCCGACCCATTATGTCTTACAAACCATTATATCTGACCCATTATGTCTTACAAACCATTATGTCCGACCCATTATGTCTTACAAACCATTTTGTCCGACCCATTATGTTTTACAAACCATTATGTCCGACCCATTATGTCTTACAAACCATTATATCCGACCCATTATGTCTTGCAAACCATTATGTCCAACCCATTATGTCTTACAAACCATTATGTCCGACCCCATTATGTCTTACAAACCATTATGTCCGACCCATTATGTTTTACAAACCATTATGTCCAACCCATTATGTTTTACAAACCATTATGTCCAACCCATTATGTCTTACAAACCATTATGTCCAACCAATTATGTCTTACAAACCATTATGTCCGACCCATTATGTCTTACAAACCATTGTCCAACCCATTATGTCCTACAAACCATTATGTCCGACCCATTATGTCTTACAAACCATTATGTCCGACCCATTATGTCTTACAAACCATTATGTCCAACCCATTATGTTTTACTAACCATTATGTCCAACCCATTATGTCTTACAAACCATTATGTCCAACCCATTATGTCTTACAAACCATTATGTCCGACCCATTATGTCTTACAAACCATTGTCCGACCCATTATGTCCTACAAACCATTATGTCCGACCCATTAAATAGTTTGATTTGACTGAGCGCCTGACAGCAGTCACTCAAATCAGCTCTGTATTTGTTTGTTAATTTCTTAGTATATTGCTCATTTTGTGTTCTTATTCTTATACAACTGGATTTGTTACTACACCTGGAATCTACAGGACTTTTTTCTGTGTGTCCTGGAGTCATCTGAGTTGTGAAAATAGTGATTTTTCTGTTGGAATTTTTCACTGTCTCATTTGAAAATTCTGGTGTACAAAGCTAACACACACTTTGGTGGCTGCATTCTGTGCAGTCAGCCACCTTGTCCATGGACATTGTTCGCCCATCTGGGGACAATGGAGGTAAGTATCCTTTTTATTCTCTCCCTGCTTGCTAGACCATTGTACTATACTGATTCATCTGTGGTCAGCTTTGTTCCATCAGCATCAATTGTGCTTAGTGCTTGCATTCTGCCAAAGGCACAGCTAGGATTCATCCAGCATCGGAAATATTTGAAATGCCCTGTGTCATATTATGACAATTCCCCAGCCACTTTTCATTTGGAAATTGTGATCTTCGGTGACATTGCTGTAAATCCCGGCCCTGAAGCTGAAAATAACTCAAACTCAGCAGAAGCTAGTCCAAACTCTACAAATTCCTACTCACGTAACAAGCTTCTCAGTCTCCGTTATGCCCCATCCACACGTGCCTCAATTCTGCCTTCCTGTAAATTTACATTGCAGAATCTTGGCCTTTTTGTAAATCCCAGCACTGTTTACCGACCTACACATCGTGGTAAAAAAGCTGGTCGCCGTAGAACTGTTCGTAAACTCCCTATACCTGAAGTTACACCCCCATCTGTTCTAGCACCAGTGACTCCTGCCAAATCTCAACTCAGCCTTTGTGTTCAAAACACACAGTCCATCTGTAACAAGTATGACGATTTTGCTGATTTTGTTCTGCAAAAAGATCTGGACCTTGTTGCCGTTTCAGAAACATGGCTGAGACCAGATGACAACTTAACATGTCGTCAGTGTACCCCTGCTGGCTACTACTTTCATCACATCCCAAGACCTCACAAGACCGGTGGAGGAGTTGCAATACTGTACAGATCTACTTTATCTGTCTCTGTGAAAAGTAATGACGTCCAATACACAATCTCTTCATGCTGAGGTTTCCGGAAACTCTAAATCTGTTCGCCTTGTCATTGTATACAGACCTGAAAGAGATTCTAACGGCCAACATGTGACTTTCTCAAGTTTTCTTAAGGAATTTGAGACTTTGATTTTAGAATATCTCCTTCATCCATCGGAAATCATCATCATCGCATCATATTTAAAATATTGCTTCTTGTCTTCTACTCGATTAATGGTTCCGCTCCTCAATACAATGTTGGTCTAGTTCATAAATACACTCCTGTCAGATCTTTACGTTCGTCCAACTCTGGTTCTCTAGTTATTCCCAAATCTACTAAAGTATGGGGGGAACGGGCTTTTGCACATGCTGGTCTAGCTCTATGGAATGTTCTCCCTCTGGTTATAAGAAATTGCACTTCTGTTGATACATTTAAACGTTACCTGAAGACTCACCTATTTAATGGTTCCTATTCTTAATTCTTCATTTGTCCCTTCTCTTTCTTCCATTGCGCCTTGAGCACTCTGCAGAGTGGATTTGGCGCATTATAAATCATATTTATTATTATTATTATTATTATTTAACATTCATGTTGATGACATCCACAACACCAATGCAAACCATTTTAAGCATCTACTTCAGGCTTTCGGTCTTACCCAGCATATCAAGGAGCCGACTCATCGTCTCGGTCATTGCCTGGACCTTGTCATAACTCGTGACATCACCCCACCTATTGTCTCAAACTTTGTTATTCTACCTGGATTCTCAGACCATTACGCAGTCATGTGTAACTTGAGTCTGTGCAAGCCCAAAGTCCCAACCGTCACTATAAAGAGCCGACAGTGGAAACATGTGAATTCTCCTGAAGTGTTCCGCGACATAGGAACTCATTTAGCAAAGCTGGAAATTGATCACGACTACTTGGATTCCTATGTCAGCCAATATGAGAGTACTATCAGTGACATCTTGGATAAATACGCACCCTGGAAAACAAGATCAGTCAAGGTCCGAACTGAAGTTTCCTGGTTCAATGATGATATTCGTACAGCAAGAAAGATCTGTCGTCAACTTGAGCGGAAATGGCGGAAAAATGGCAAGTTGGAAATACAACGACAAGAATATCGCAACCAATGTAAAGTAGTCAGGAATTTGATCAACCAGGCAAAGATCACCCATTATTCATCCCAAGTACAAGAATCCTCAGGAGATCAAAAGAAGCTCTTCAAGATAATTGGTAAGTTGTTGCTCAAACCCAAAACCCCCGTCCTTCCATCCACTTACAATGATCAGGACTTGGCAAATGAATTCCAGAAATTCTTTGTCACCAAGATTTCAGACATTCGCTCATCTTTTTCATCAGTCCCTTACAACGTGCCGCAGACATTGCCACATCTTCAACCAGAGTGTAGACTATCTGTGTTTGAGCCTGCCACTGTTGCTGAGATTCAAAGGGTTATTATGAAATCTCCTTCAAAATCCTGTGAGCTGGATCCAGTGTCAACATCCATGATGAAGCAAAACATTGATATATTTTTACCCTACATCACTAATCTTGTAAACGAATCTCTCAGTTCCGGTTGTTTCCCCGATAGCCTCAAAGTTTCCTACATCAGGCCGCTCATCAAGAAACCAAACCTGGACAAGGAGATATTCAAAAACTACAGACCGGTTGCAAACTTAAAATATCTTGGAAAAGTCATCGAACGAGTAGTTTCATCACGCATTTCTGATCACATTCATAATTTCAACCTGTCCGACGTGTTCCAGTCAGCATACAAGCCTTTCCATGGGACAGAAGCTGCACTAGTCCGTGTGAGCAACGATATTCTTTCTGCGATGGACAATGGTAACCTAACAGCACTAGTCCTGCTAGACTTGAGTGCTGCCTTTGACACTGTTGATCACAACATCCTTCTCTCTCGGCGCCAGAATCACCTTGGCATAGAGGACACAGCCCTAGCATGGTGCAAATCGTATCTCTACAATTGAACTCAGCATGTATGTATTGGCACTGCAATATCAGACCCTGTTGTTTTGAACTACTCTGTGCCACAGGGGTCGGTACTGGGCCCGCAGTGGTTTACGGTGTACACTTTACCGATTCGTGACATCATCCTGAAATTTAATCTGAATTACCATGTGTACGCAGACGACACTCAGCTATACATCACGTTTAAATCTCCTCAAGAAAACGCCAATGCATCTAATGCAAGACTTGAGAAATGCATCCAAGAGATTCGACGTTGGACACAACAAAACTTCCTGAAGTTAAATGATGATAAGACAGAGTTCCTTCTATTTGGGTCACGTCAACAGTTAACAAAGGTTTCAGTGCCATACATTTCCATCGGTGATGCTCGGATAGCTCCCTCGCTGCAAGCTCGGAACTTAGGGGTTATTTTTGATTCATCGATGACACTTCAACCACACATCAACAACATCGTTCGTCTGTCATCATATCACATCAGGAATATTGGTAAGATTCGCAAGTACTTGGACAAAAGTGCCACTGAAAAAGTCATTCATGCATTTGTTACTTCTCGTCTTGACAACGGCAAATCTCTTCTCTACAGTCTTCCTAACAACCAGATTTCCCGTCTTCAACGCCTCCAAAATACCGCTGCCCGCATTGTGACACTGTCTAGAAAATCCTGTTCTATCACCCCCATTCTGAAACAACTACATAGGCTCCCTATCTCTCAACGAATCATCTTCAAGCTGATGCTCATTGTCCACAAAGCACTTAATGGCAAGGCTCCCCACTATATTTCTGAACTACTTCAAGTTTACACTCCATCAAGGAATCTTCGATCAAGTTCCATGCTTCTCCTCATTGAACCCAATTCTCGACACTCATGGGGTGACAGGTCTTTTTCTTCAGCTGCGCCACGCATCTGGAACTCTCTACCGCTTAATCTTAGATCTTGTCTTTGTACCACAAAATTCAAATCTCTTCTCAAAACTTATCTTATGTCACAGGTTTTCAAGGACTAATTTTGTTGTGTCTGTTTTGTCTTTGTTTTGTTTTGTTACTGCGCCTTGAACACCCAGCAGGGTGGATATGTGCGCATTACAAGTCTTATTATTATTATTATTATTATTATTATGTCTTACAAACCATTATGTCCGACCCATTATGTCTTACAAACCATTATGTCCAACCCATTATGTCTTACAAACCATTATGTCCGACCCATTATGTCTTACAATCCAATATGTCCGACCCATTATGTCTTACCCATTATGTCTTACAAGCCATTATGTCTTACCCATTATGTCTTACAAACCATTGTACAACCCATTATGTCTCACAAACCATTACGTCCAACCCATTATGTCTTACAAACCATTATGTCCGACCCATTATGTCTTACAAACCATTATGTCCAACCCATTATGTCTTACAAACCATTATGTCCGACCCATTATGGCTTACAAACCATTATGTCCGACCCATTATGTCTTACAATCCAATATGTCCGACCCATTATGTCTTACAAACCATTTTGTCCGACCCATTATGTCTTACAAGCCATTATGTCTTACCCATTATGTCTTACGAACCATTATGTCCAACCCATTATGTCTTACGAACCATTATGTCCAACCCATTATGTCTTACAAACCATTATGTCCGACCCATTATGTCTTACGAACCATTATGTCAAACCCATTATGTCTTAAAAACCATTATGTCAAACCTATTATGTCTTACAAACCATTATGTCGGACCCATTATGTCTTACAAACCATTATGTCCAACCCATTATGTCTTACAAACCATTATGTCCGATCCATTATGTCTTAAAAACCATTATGTCCGACCCATTATGTCTTACAAACCATTATGTCCAACCCATTATGTCTTGCAAACCATTATGTCCGACCCATTATGTCTTACAAACCATTATGTCCGGCCAATTTTGTCTTACAAACCATTATGTCCGACCCATTATGTCTTACAAACCATTATGTCCAACCCATTATGTCTTACAAACCATTATGTCCGACCCATTATGTCTTACGAACCATTATGTCCGACCCATTATGTCTTACAAACCATTATGTCCAACCCATTATGTCTTACAGACCATTATGTCCGACCCATTATGTCTTACAATCCAATATATCCGACCCATTATGTCTTACAAACCATTATGTCCGACCCATTATGTCTTACAAACCATCATGTCCGACCCATTATGTCTTACAAACCATTATGTCCGACCCATTATGTCTTACAAACCATCATGTCCGACCCATTATGTCTTACAAACCATTATATCCAACCAATTATGTCTTACAAACCATTATGTCCAACCCATTATGTCTTACAAACCATTATGTCCAACCCATTATGTCTTACAAACCATTATGCCCAACCCAGTATGTCCAAAGAAATTACGTTAATAATAATAACAAAGTAGTAGCCTGTATAATGTGTGAACGCGTCCACAAGCTTGCTTCAAGTCGACTATGTAATGACATATGGAAATGTACTTTTATATAGGCACGGAATTAATTCTAGGAATGCAGACTCTAAGTTAATGCTGTTGTCCCTAAACCCAATCCGGAATTCGCAGGTTCAAGTCCCGCTCTAGTCAGTATTTTTTTGTTCAACCCAACTTATTTGGAATTTACCAAGTCACTTTCCCTTGTGGTTTTTACATCAACAAGAATCGAATATAAGTTCAATGGAGTCGATTCGCATTAGAGATAATACAATCGAATTCAAGTAGAATTTAAGTCCGAAGGAATCGATCCCCATTAGAGAAGCAGAATGGGACAGCTCAGTTGGTGGAGCGCCGGCATGTCAGTCCGGAGGTCGCAGGTTCAAGTCCCGCTCTATAGTGAATTTTCTTTGTTAAACCCCAAATTATTGGTGTTTCGGGAACAGGCTATGCATATTTTTAGATATAAAGGA
This sequence comes from Plazaster borealis, assembly GCA_021014325.1. NCBI lineage: Eukaryota > Metazoa > Echinodermata > Asteroidea > Forcipulatida > Labidiasteridae > Plazaster > Plazaster borealis. The sequence continues at coordinate 12,647,391 of CM037468.1, read as the reverse complement.
TTGGCCAGTTTTTAATTTAATTCGTTTGCTGTATCTGACACCCAAAGATCAAAGACCCAAATAAACAATTCAAGAACAACAGAAAAGAAAATGTGTTCAGAGAGTTATACATTTATCTTATTTAGTTTAACTGACATGGATCACCGTTCATGTGGATTAACCCGGTTGCCTAACTTCTCTTCTATGTGGCGGTCTGTCAATCAATACAGACAAACAGACCACACCCAATATCCCACACACAAGATTCAGATTTTTTTCCCAACACATTGACAATCCATTAAGGGTATTTATTGTTTTTCCGGTTTAACTTATTTATTTTCGTTTGGAAATCAAAGACCTTTCACTTTGCATGTATGCATCTGCTTATAACCACAGTAAGCAGATGAAATTGGCACCTCGGGGCCCAGTATGACGCCACTGCCAAAGCTGTTGAATTCTTCAATTTACGACCTTATTTTCTCTAGCTCTCCTCTAGACTGAGTTTCCGCACATAATTATGGCGGAGATACTTTGTCGATACTAGTAGTCACAACAAAGGTCAAGTTCGCAAAAGAACCATTGTTGCCTGGTACCCCAACACATGTTTTTGAGTACCAGTTAATATCGACCGCTATGGACCAAATTCTCGTTGAGCGAATCTGATCAAAAATATTAGTAACATTTCTCGCTACCCTGTGAAATATGCACCGATATGGCGTATGATGCGGTGGACATAATTTCCGGACAAAATTATCCTGTGTTGATGCAGTACAAAAATAACACGCACTCCTGGGAAATTTTGTCTAGGGAGACACAATTTCTAGTCAGTCGAGGCATTCTTTCCTGGGGGACAAAATCTCCATTCACAGTTCAGTTTCTTAAACAGGTTTTTGAAGAAGCTAATCGTATAGCGACAATCACTGCTGAAAATAAGGTTCGTGTGATATGATCGACTGTAAAAAGAAATGATTACCACAGCACCAATCTCACGTTTTTATTATTACATTTCAGGTGTTATTGTGGTCTCATCCCATCGAGTCTGCCATGACGGATTAAAGTATGACATCAACTCTAACAATCCACACCGATGGGTCTTACCGTACACAGATCCATGCGAGTATTCTACTATACTCGGCGGAGTGACCACTCACAATGTATCATACCGACAGGGGGCGCCCTACCACCTGGCTAAAATTGTCATCAGACTGCGTGAATTCTTCGGTTGTCAAGATGACCGTAAGGGTATGATACATGATTTAAAATAATCGGAAAGAATATCAATTCCAGAACCGATCTTGTCAAGAGAAATTTTGCTATGCGCAATTTAATAATGTATATCTCATGGGTGAAACCTAATACCCCAGTCACAATAGAAACTAGAAATGAGTTTGTAACAAACACGGGGATTCGAGTATAACAAGATGAACAATTCAGAAATGTATGATGTCGTGGTGACGTAATGTAGCGTGTTGACTAATTACAGTCCCGATATGGTGTTTTAATTGCCCCAATGTGAACATGTATAGTTAAACGCACACGCCTTGATATCAGTAGAAATGATGTCATTATCACATAATATTTGCATGGATATGATCACAAACATGTTTTCCAATAATTTTCCCATTTTCTAAGAAGGCTGCCATTTTCCAGCAAAAATCTAATTTTCACTATAGTTAATAAGAAAAGATTCTGATTTGGATGACCGCTGTGTTAATGTGCATGTTTCAGGCTCTTGTAGGTTTAAATGTTGATAAAGTAAACATTTATTTACATCTCTATGGATGTTACGACAATTTTCTTACACTGCTATCACTAATAATTACTACTAAGAAGTAAATATAACTAGACAACTTGCGGGACAACCGTGTGCAAATCTCTTTTGGGAGGAGTGTTGGCTCTGAAAAGCGCTGATGTGGTCTGACGTTTCGAACAGTAAACTCTACTCGTCTTCAGGAGAATGCTGGACTGTTTCTGATGAGGATGCCTAAGCAGAGCTCGAGGGATGTACATTTGGCCGGGAAATATCCCAGCTGTTCTTGACCGGTGATGCATGGGCATTGGGTGCTGGCTGGATGTGTGTGCCGGAGTGTGTCAGTGTTTTTGTATAAATCCTGATATACAATTTCCACTTTCGCTATGATTATAAGCCAATCTTAATAACATACCAGCAAATAATACAACTGCCAACTATACATGTATTACATTTTTCAAATGGAAAAGGCTGCAATAAAAGTAAACAACCCCTAAATGTAAAAATTAGTTAGTTAAAACTGAAACGTCTTTTTATACCAGTTTAAGTTACAACCATTCGTGTCTCACTGGCAACATCCAAGCAGCAAAAAAACCCAGCTGAAATATGACTTTGCAAAATTGCTCAGGGAGATACTGCAGTGTTTTGATGCTACAGTTGGTGGTAAATTCCATGCTCTAGCCGAACTGGAGGAAGATGATGACATCGACAAAGAGTGGGATCATTTTAGTAGCTCCATCAATAAGGTTGCAAAGGAACAAATGGGTTATCGAAAGCGGAAGCAAGAAGGCTGGATCTCAGCACAATCACGAGATCTGATTGCAAAGACGAAAGCGACCAAACCTTCTCCTGAAGTACAGGGATCCCAACAGGGAAACTATAGTCTGCGAAATGCCAAGAAAGCTTGGTATGCTAGTATTGCAGATGACATCGAACAAGCCTCGAGAGGTTTACCAAAAGAAAAACATCCTGATTGACAAAACTAGCAGGAGACCCACACAGATCAGCGACTCTAAAAGCATCATCATAAAGGATGAGGCTGCAGATATGGGATGAATACTTTGAGGATCTACTCAATGCACTATGAACCTGAAGTACTCCTTGACTTCTCCCTGCTTAACTCAGCGAGTGAACTTGAAATCAAAATGGAACAACCAACCATGGAAGAACCGGACAAAGCTGTTAGTCTATGAAGAGAAACAAAGCTCCAGAGATCGATAACATGAGCTATTTAAGGATGGAGGCGATAACATCAGAGAATGGCATTTACGGATTTGCAGACTAATTTGGCTCAAGGAAAGAACTCCTAGCGAATGGGGAAAGTGCATCATTTTTCCACTGCTGAAGAAAGGGGACCTCTCATACTGTAACAAGTGCTGAGGGATCACCCTACTTGATATAGTAGGGAAAGTGTTTTTCAACATCATGCTCTTGAGAATCAAGGATGACATTGATGATAGGGTGACAGAAAACCAAGCAGGCTTTAGAAAAGGCCGTTCCTGCCTAGATCAAATCTTCGGCTTAAACCAAACTGTTGCAAAGTGTTTGGAACAAAAACTCACATGCCTTGTAAATTGTATCAACTTCAAGGCAGCTTTGACTCAGTCCACAGACCATCACTCTAGGAAGTTCTCAAGATCTACGGCATCACTCTAGGAAGTTCTCAAGATCTACGGCATCCCTAAGATGATAAATACCATCAAGAATTCCTATGAAAACACGACATGTGCAGTGAAGTCAGAGGGTTCCATCTCCACCTGGTTTAAGATTGTCACAGGCGTGAGACAAGGCGATGTTTGGTCCCACTTGCTGTTTGGCTTAGCCATTGATTTCATCATGAGACAAGCTGTAGACAAAAATAACAAGTAGTGAGGTTGTACGTTTCGTTTGGTTATCCAAAAAAAGGGATTTTTCGTGCATTTTTCCGGCAATGCCGACCAGGTGTTTGCTGCTGGATGCAGCAAAACGACTAAAGATGGGGTCAGCTAGCATTTGTTTCGTGCAGATCCCGAATATAGGCAGTTACGGGCATCGAAAGTCAGGCTAACGAGGGCAAAGTGGTCCGGTCCGACGTCGTTTTCAGCGCTGCAGCGAACATGTTTCTGGTGTTCGGATCGACTTGAGCTGTATGCCGCGCCGCGGCACGCCGATCCGATTTGTCATCACGATTTGTCATCTCTGATCGGGCAGGTGCCCAGCCTTAGGGCGAAAGGGGGGGGGGGCAAACCATCATAAGACCCCACCTTGGTACTGCAAGCATAAGTCTATGCAAATGTCTGGTCCCTGCCTCCAAGCGGAGCACCCTGGGCAACTGCTCACTAAAGAATAGGCTGAAAGGGAAAGACGACTGGGTACCAGCTCTCAAAATAATTACAATGTGCTGGAGTGGTGCCTAACAACACACCACTGCGTTGAACTCTACTTATTACCAGCTTGTTTCGAGTCTAGTGAGTGCCCCAAGCATAATGCACTCACCGCTCGGAGAGGAGATGGGCACCACCGAGCCTACTTTCCCACTAAAACGAAGATGATGGTAAAACATACTAAAGGAGTTGTGGAGGAAGTGTGTTAGAAGCTGCCATCTCTTCGCCCCAACGGCCTAACAGTTAAGGGATAGAGTGAGAATGAGGTCTTTTTGTATTACAGAACAATGGCACTGTACACATCACCTTATGGTCCAACATCTCTACTGAACAAGTTTCCAGTATAATTTAAGTTCTGATATTACTACCGTCCACTCTCTTCATCCGTAATCCTGTATCCCGTACCTCAGTGTTTGTTTGCTGAATAAACCATTACCTGTGTACAACACAATTTACAACTTGTTTTCAATGATAACTTAACCGAGTGACCCGAGCTTGCAGACTAATTTTTCTTATTGCTGCCCCTTCCTTAGGTTTTTCAATTTGGGGATCTATAGTATACTCTGAGGCTCGTTTTAAGATATCAAGACTAATTAAAACACAAATTATTAAAAAATTACCAATATTTCTGAAGATTTTAAGGGTTCTGTTTTCAAGAATATAACAGGTCCGTGGGTTCATGCCTATATGAGGACAGGCCAGTATAATCAGGTTTGGAGACATTTAGGTTAAGTGGTGGGTTAGGGTCAGGGTTCAGTTATGATTTGGTTCAGGATAATTGTGTAGATGTGTTTGTTGCCCAAAAACATTGTTTGACGTACTATGTCAACATTTTGTTTCGCTTTTAAAAGTGTGAATTTTTGGTTAGTAACTTAAATTCAACGAGTGATATGATATCTATAATCATAAAGCCACAACATAATGGGATTTGTTTTAATGATTTCCATGCATTATTCTGTATTATTTCTGAATGAATGCATTATTTATTGCATATCCCAGGTGATGAGTGTTTTGATCCAGAGCCTTTGGGTCTTAAAGATGGAAGCATTCCTGATGAGAGATTAAGTGTATCGAGTCGTCATGGTGACGGGGGAGGACGTTTGAATGGAAAAGCTTGGTCGCCACTGTGAGTATCAATCGAGATACGTGTCAATAATAGCTACAAAGACAACCAAACCACAACTTTCTTGAAAAGTATCATAACATATCAAACAGTTCGGTTGGATCACGTATTGAGTAAAAAGGGTTCGTAAACATGGCTTGGGTCTGTAAAAATATTCCTAAATTAAACAGCATCTTCTAGCCCATCTCTTTAACTAATAAGCAAACTAAAGCAACGGATCAATACATGGTTTTGTCTGTTCTACAACAATCCTTACAATGGTTTAATTTATTCTCGTTGTTCGATATCAATTGAAAAGGTACAGCAAGACTTCGTGGTTTGAGGTTGATCTTGGTGTGAGTACAGTGGTGTCTGGTGTCATCACGCAGGGAGGTATAACTTATCGTATTACTCAATACGAAGTGAGGTATAAGAAGCTGCCATCCTCGGACTTTGAAGACGTCAGATATCGCAATGGAACCATTGTGGTAAGTACATTTAATTAAAGCTTAAAATGAGTCTTGGCTTTACTTCACAGACACACGCACGCAAGTGTGTAAACACCTGCAATCAATCGAGGACCTCCAATTGTCCCTCTTTTGTTTGTACTTCTAACTTTTAGGCATCAGCTCCCATTGATTTTGTACACGCTCACCAACTGGGGAACTGCACTCAACCGGGGACCCTATTGTCCTTCTTTGTTATAGGTTCCCCGGTTTGAATGTGTATACCTACCCACACCCACGCATTATCTTAAGATGCAGCTTAAAGGGACACGTTGCCTTGGATCGGGCGAGTTGGTCTATAAAAAGCAATTGTAACCGTTTGTTATAAAATGCATATGGTTAGAAAGATGTTTTAAAAGTAGATTACAATGATCCACACAAACACTTTTACATCGTGAACAATCACGGTCGGCCATTTTGTAGAGTCAAATTTTTGACTCCACAAAATGGCCGACCGTGTTAGTTCGCAAAGTAAAAGGAAAACCACGCAATTTTGAGGCATATTTGTGTGGACCATTGTATTCTACTTTTATAGCGTCTTTCTTACCATATGCATTTTATAACAAACGGTTACAAACGCTTTTTTGAGACCAACTGGTCCGATCCAAGGCAACGTGTCCCTTTAAGATGCAGATGAGTGATTTATGCATTATATAAATAAATTACACATTTATACAAAAAGGTTTGCAACAGAACATTTTGCCCAATTAGATGTTCGATATAGAACCATCTATAAACCATCCCGCAACCTTAGATCTGGAAATAAATATCTTCTTCAAGAAGTAAAATCTCATCGCACCTTGGGGGACAGATAATTTTCCGTTGCAGCACCACATCTTTGGAATCAGCTACCTCTTCACATTAAAACCTCTAATACTATTCACTCATTCAAAAAGTCTCTCAAAACACACCTCATGTCAAAAGCATTTAGATCCCCTTAACTGAATTTTCTTTTGGTCCTTCCCCTTTTGTTTTTTCTCTTCCTTCAATGTGTACATTATTTATACCTAAAAGCATTGACGTGAAGTGCTTTTTAGTTTGTATGTATTGAACTGAATTAAAAATAAATTCCAACAGCATTTTGCATGACGGCATAAGCCCAGGTTTGCAACATCACTTTCTGTCCATAACACAGATGTTTTAACAGAGTACTTCTCAAACATTCTTTGCATAGTATTATTGACTGGGGTTAAAATGTGATACCGATTTACTCTTTTACTCTTATAAAATATTGTTCCCATCCTGTGTGGGTATCACTATTGCTTGACTTTTGTCCTAATGCTACATTTGTATTACCTGCAGGTGTTCGAAGGTAACATTGAGAATGCTAGCACCCCAGTCACCAATATGTTCGATCAGAGCATCGTGGCAAACATAGTGCGTATTGTGACCGTAGCGTACGAAGTTGGCATTGCTCTAAGGCTGGAGTTGCTTGGATGTCACACTGAAGTTGAATAACGAAAAAAGCCAATAGTTGTGTGTAAAGTTTTATTGCTACTCTATTTATTTGGCGAACTCTTCAGATAACAACCTGCTTGTTTGTAGGGAAAATGTACATTTTAGTTTAATTAAATAGTATCAAAATATGAGGTAAAGGTTGAGCTACTATACCTACTTATTAGTTGGTCCTTGAAGAGTTACCTTAATATTTAGTTCCTTGGAAAACATTTCCGGGCGCTCACACTTATTTTAATACCGTCAAACAGTAAAGCGATTATTCTGATGTTGACTGGCACAATTGTCATGATTGTAAAAAAATATAATAACTAGTGATCGAATAGGACTACTTATTTTTTCTTTTTAATTCACAGCCTCTTAAAGTCAGTAAGTTATTGCCACTTTTACTCAACTCGTGGCTTAATTCATTTATGTAACGTTCCGTCAAAGTTAGTGAGTGAATAGGATTCGAAAGGAAAACAATGAAGAATTGTTGGTTTTGACGGAGTTAAATTATATTTTAGTTTAAAATTACATTAATGATTATGCTAATGAGCTGAGGTTTGAGCATGCGTACTGCATAGCTTACAATAAGGCACTCGTGATACTGGCGAGTACTGCCACACATATTCGTGTATTTATTTTTTTCCAGAACATTACAAATTTGCGACGAGGATTGGATCTCAGACTGTGCTGATTTCCTTGTTGAGCTTCACGCGTATACGTAATGAAAACAATTAAAACTAGACGGACAGTGTTTGTAGAGGTATTTGGGATTTAGGTGTAAGGATATTTTCTCCACTCTGCAGTTCGACCGTTTGGAGGCGTGTTTGAACCTTTTTATACGTGATGCAAAACATTACATTCAAACTGTTTATTTAAGGCGACATCATGTAACACTTTTTGACGTCACCGTGACGTGACCTTATTTTTTGGCTGAAACACATCCTAGTTTGAATACATGCAAAGTTTAGTCTTGATCGCAAAATTTGTTTTGTAGGTGTACATCTAAATTACTACCTTAGTGGTGATATCACGTGACAATTGATGTTGCCACGAAGACGTCACTCCCTGTTTTATCCACTGTCGACCTTCCAAGCCTGAGCAAAGCAAGTGCGTCTAATAAAGTACGTGTACGCCTGAGTTAAAAAATACAGTAAACTTACTTCACAATTATCTATACCAATCATTGGTTGTTTAATTTAAAATAGTGAGCAAGAAAAGACGGGGGGAACCCAATGCCGACTGAAAATGCAAGGTGGTTTTAAAAAGCTCGTTGGATTGGTGCCCATAGTCTACAGTGCAACGACCGTTTGCATGATTAGCCCGAGCAGATGAGAGCAATCATTTTTGTCCACACAGGGTAAGATGTTAAGTTGTCGATCTTGCAGAGTACACCAGAAGCGTATGAGGGAACCTCTTTTTGACCGACCAGCCCTATTTCAATTGGAAACAAAATATTGGAACCATAGAAATATCAAAAGGGGCGCCCAATAGTATCCAAATACGCACGAGACTTGCATTGTCCAATGGAAACCTCAAATTCAATGTAACCAGTGACTATATAAATATCGTCTTTACAAAACAACAAATTTACATATTTTTGCATTGTTTCTTTTCGGGGAAATAGAAAATTAAATTATTACCCGTAGGCCTACTACAAAACGTCAAGTTTGTAATTTTATACCCGTCGATGAACTGGTTTATGTTTACAGGATCGCATAGTGGTATGTTGAACAAAATAATTCGAAAATATCCGCCATCACCAGGGGCTTGCAGGTATTCAATTCCACTATGTTTTGCAATTAAAGGGTATGACAAAAAAAAAATCGTCTGCTACCCTTTCGGTTATCTTGTTGCTGTTCCATCCAACAACACCTCAGATATACGTTCACGTATGGTTGCCAATGTTCGCCAACGTTGGAGGCGCACAACTCGTTCCACCCGAAATTGTTGGCAAACAATGTGCAAACGTTGGCAACGTTTGCGCAAGTGGAACGCACCCCAGATAGCACACGTCCATAACGTCCGATAACAAATATAAACACACAAAGATTAGACAACTCTGAGTCTCCCCTAAACTGAAATGATTTTCAGCAACATGTATTCCACCCCCCCCAAATAAAACAATATATAATATAGAGCTTATATCGTAGGAGGTCCTGTATTCGGGTGCCCTCATAATCAAGGCAAATCTTTTACCTCTCTGCGCGCGATGTGAACAGTCCCTAGATACGATTTTTGTAGTTTGACTTGCCAAGCAAAGAGTTCCTCTCCTTCGACCAAAACTTAGAAATATGTAAGGCTCCACTGGTTAGTTGGACTTGTAAATGCAAAAAGTTGTGGTATTTTAGGCATTTCATGGTACAAAAATATGTCATACTGTCGGGGCCATAAACAAAAATTGCCCACCGAAAAAGTTTCATCAAACACTTTTTCAATTCACAATTCAAGATGATCAAATCATGTGACTGAACATTCTGCTGAGCATTCTGGGGAAAACATACAGAGGCTTAAAGAAGCCATGTGCCTTATATCATTTTCTAATAGTCTGAGAATTGTTTTTGTAACCCTCATGTCATTATTATTATTATTAAAGTCAAAATTTAAACATCGGCTTGGTGATTCAATTATCACTGTTTATTTATATGCTTTATTATAAATGTTAAGAAACATAAAAAGACACAAAACTAAATAAAAATCAGATTTGAAAGCCAAGAATTAGTTACTTTTTTTTCTGGCTATAGAGTCATACACAAAGTCTCACAGAACACATGTATTTAATGCAAATGTTTCTTCCACGTATGACTTCACCGGGACACCATACTTTCTTGTTTGCTTTGAAAATACTCAGGTAAAACTCAAAACAAATGGGACTCTATTGAAGTCATCGAAGATCGGTGCGTTGTGTGAAAGTTTCAATGTCCATCAAGTTTTAATATATGTTTGCATACTTCTTAATCTTATAAACAAAGGAAGCCAATTAGGGCATCATTTGATATATGGCATCATTTTTTTTTTCAATTCAAAGAACAAGCTATGGTACCCCGAAAACCAGCGACTGGGGGATAAGTGTGTTGGCATGCAGACGCTTGGATTAGCACTTTTTCTGTAAGTGCTGGTCTCGTGTGTCTGTACAGTTAGGTTAAGTAGTCTTTGGATATGTTAGACGTCGCTTATTATAGGGAAGCTTCAATATTTAGCTTCTTTTTAAAAAGAAACGAAATCATTTTTAAGAATCCACCCAGTATCTGAATTAATGGAATGTATATAAACATTATACTAACAATCGATGATCACTAGCACTCAAAAGCGTTAACATGTGAAATGTAGAATTTTTATAAACTTAAAGCTAAAACACACATCAACTAAAGAAACAACATTCGTAAAATACTGATTCAATCAGAGTTTGATTAGAAGACAGTAAGAGTTGGCAAGCATTGACCAGGATAAGTAATAGACGGGGAAAAACAATGCCGACTGAAATTGAAAGGTGGTTTGAAAAGCTCGTTATGGATTGGTGTCCATTAATAGTCAACAGTGCAACGACCGTTTGGGTGAGAACCGTTATGGATATGCCACGTAATACAAATATTGGGTGCTTATACTCCTCGTGAAATGCAAGAGTCCAGTTTTCACCTCATGATTTTTTTCTGAGACTTTGTACCATCGAAATGCATTCAATATTTGTTTTATATTACTCACACATCCTTGTCATTTAAAACGTTCACAATAAACACAAAATAGACACGGAAATTCGTGCACTCCACACTCTGAAAATTGTAGTCTACCTTCAAAACAACATGGACGAGTCCATGTAGACGCCATCAGCTGTGACAATACTTTGGCTTGTTTGGACAAACTTACGGGAATCGAAATTATTATTTTGGGAATGATGTTGCAAAGTGTCCAATATAATTACCTATACAACACGGGCACTTGTCCAATAATTTCGGAGCGTCGCGGCAGTATATACTTTGTCAAACAATGTACATGTATACCACAAGTATACACGTGAAGCGCGTGTTCCACTGGGCCGATCTTATTGGACGCTTCGCTCCGTTCCCATGGAATAACTATTTTTGTGTTCCCCCGAAGTACGTAATAATGTTTCGTTCCCACGAACTAGTAATTTCGTTCCCTCGAAATATTATTTCGAGGGAACGATATAACTTACTTTCGTCCCTCCCAAAAAACTTTTCAAAACCAACATGATGCCTTCAGTCTCTTAAAAGTCTCTTAAAACCCTCCTCCCTGAATCTATGCACATTATTATAAGCGGCCAGACAGTAACTATACGGGTCAAGATATTACCTCGTTATGGTTGTAACGAAGGAATCCGCCATTTTGGATTGTGGTTGTTGACTGTAGAAGATTAATATGCAATCACACTAAACCCAAACTATGTGAAGCCAGATATAGCAAACTTGCATAACATTCGATAATAACTATAATAAAAACGCAACGATTAGATAACTCTGTGTCTCTCCTAAACTGAAACGATTTTCAGCAACATGCATTTTTTCTCAAATAAAAATATCTAATACACAACTTATAAGCATCTGAATAAAAGGAAATTATAATAATCTTTGCCACACCATCCTTACCTTTCAAACAATAGGTGGCGTTGTGCTTTGTTTTCTCTATCTCATTATTTTCTATATCCAATCAAGTCAACGAAGCTGGGTACATCGATGTGGAAAATAAATGAGTTTTACGTGCTTATCAGGAGAACAAGTTATTATAAGCTTTTTAAAAATTTTTTTTACAGTCCCTTACCGTTTTTATTGTGAGGTTGATCTCACAGACACAGTTCCTTTTTCATGTAGGCCTACTTGATGAAGTGAACGTATTGTTTACAATATTAGGATGCCAGCGTAGGATATTTCACCAACACGAGAAAGACAGTTCTCATCATACTCCCATGGTTTTGTCAGTGAAGCTAATAGCAAGTAAGACATCTACATCCAGCAAGTTTGATTTTTGAGAATGGACGGAGCAGAGCTGGCTTTTTTGATGGTCTCTGCTGTGTCAGATTCCAATTTGTTATTTAAAAAAAGGTGACATATTTTTGAGAATTTGTTGCAGTTTGATGTTTCACTGTCGAGGGAGTTGATAATGAATGAGTAGGAAACTCTATGAGTAATATTGCAACGTAGATAAGCAGTGAATGTGTTTTATATTTGCAAATTTATAACCCCTTTTGTTGTGGTTATTCATCTATAAAGCCCCAAGCTGTAATTTTAAACTGTTTTCAATTACAGAGCTGCACAATCTCTTGTATTTGCATAATCCAGGATGAATAAAGTTTTTGAATTGAATTGAATTGAATTGATTGAACCTTTCTGAGGTCAAACCATATTACGCTATTGTAATCCCGTTCGAAAGTGTTTTCCTAATCTAATCTGCAAATTGACAAACATATTGGGTAACGGAAGACCAACTTTTAGACTTCCCGCCCGATAAAACCAGGGACAGCCATGGAAGACTCAACTTCCCACAGAGCAGCCAAGTATATACCCATTCTTCCCACCCAATAAAACCAGGATCAGCCATGGAAGACTCAATTTCCCGCCCGCAGGGCAGCCATGGAAGACTTAACTTCCCGCCCAGTAATACTAGAGGCAGTCATGGAAGAATTAACTTCGCGCCCAATATACTAGAGGCAGTCATGGAAGACTCAACTTCCCGCCCGCAGGGCAGCCATAGAAGACTCATTCTTCCCGCCAAATAATGCCAGAGGCAGCCATGGAAGACTCAACTTCACGCCCACAGGGCAGCCATGGAAGACTAATTCTTCCCGCCCAATAATACCAGGGGCAGCCATGGAGACCCAACTTCCCGCCCACAGGGCAGCCATGGAAGACTCATTCTTCCCGCCCAAAAATACCAGAGGCAGCCACGGAAGACTCAACTTTCCGCCCGCAGGGCAGCCATAGAAGACTCATTCTTCCCGCAAAATAATACCAGAGGCAGCCATGGAAGACTCAACTTCACGCCCACAGCGGCGGCCATGGAAGACTCATTCTTCCCGCCAAATGAAACCAGGGGCAGCCATGGAGATCCAACTTCCCGCCCACAGGGCAGCCATGGAAGACTCATTCTTCCCGCCCAATAATACCAGAGGCAGCCACGGAAGACTCAACTTTCCGCCCGCAGGGCAGCCACGGAAGACACATTCTTCCCGCCCAATAATACCAGAGGCAGCCATGGAAGACTCAACTTCCCGCCCGCAGGGCAGCCCTGTAAGACTCATTCTTTTATAGTATCAATAATACCAGAGGCAGCCACGGAAGAATTAATCACATGGTACTGTGATAGGAACTGGAAGACCTAACTTCCTCCCCGCAGGGCAGCCATGGAAAAACCCATTTATTTATCCCGCCCCCCCAAAACAAAAATACATTACTTTGTGCACGCAATCAGGTAGAGTAATTTATCGGCACAAATACTGTAAAATATGGTGGAATGAAGGGGTGGTGGAGGGAAAATAATATAATGTCTAAACACTTTGGTTGACTGTGACAAAGCGAGGATTTCCCGCAAAAAAACATACAACCCACGCTAATAATCCGCAAAAGCTGATTGGTTAAAGTAAGAAACACAAATTCCGTCCATTCGATCATTCACTCGCAATGAAAATATGCAAAACATAAACTATCTCACTAAGTATGATCATACACACAGCTGTCTGCCGTCAGCCTCGCTACCATGGGCAGCGCGCCGTATCGATACCTCTCGTCACTAACCCCTGGTAGGGATGTGTAGAAAAACAACGCTGATTGGCTATCTCAATTGAATACTTTGCGACAACGCGTGTTGAAAACTTTCGAGCGCTTGCATGGCGCTTTAAGAACGCTCAGTACGCGATGGTACGCTCGTGTAAAAAATGCAAGTATTTTGACGCGTTTCGACTTCAAATGAATCTTGTTTTTACACGATCACCTTAAACTGCATGCAGTTAGAAATACCACAAAATCGAAGAAGAATGAGAGGGTACCAGTTTCTCACTGTGACTTGATGCCGGCGGTTTGCGGGAGACCACACTAAAGCGCGCGTAGAATTGATCGACTACAAGCCTAAATTAAAATGTGCTAGATTCTAGCACATTTTAATGAACCAATAGACCTTTCTTTTGTTGATAAACAAACCGCGCTGGTTGGCATGGACGGCCGAATGTTAGCAAAACATTCAATCGTGTTAACAAATGTTGTGTCCAAATTCAACATTTCTGTAAATTTTCAATCAACCGAAAATACATACCATGATTGGTTGCTTTGTTTACAACAAATTCAATACTATTTTTGAATATTTGTGTAACATTATTACAAACTGTGGCTATCTGCTTATGCTTTGCATTTATGGCTTTCCATAGTTTTCCAACCTCGGTTGGCAAAAACTCGGGCTGTGACGTTGCAAAAGAAAGGTCTAATAGACCTTATGCATTGACGTCATCCAGCCGCCATCTTAGAGCAAGTTCGAGTGCACACATTCAGTCGACCCGCTGTCGACCACAGACTAGCAACGCACATGCGCAGTAACGTACTCACGCGCCAGTCAACCATTCAACATGGCGTCGTCCACGGCGGCGGCAATGTACATTTTACCCATACCGATCCTATCCCTTCCGCCATTTTGCTACAGTGTCACTGGTTCCCCTCTCCGTTTACACGACTTAACATAGAACAAGGCTATTGGGACCAGTGAAGAAACCATGGGCTCGAGGCTGGTTCCAAATGGTCGACCACAGCAGTCAACCTATGGTCGACCAGCCTGGGTTCGAGTGCAAATGGTCAACCTTTAGTTAACCATGGTGCGCACTCGAACTTGCTCTTAGAGGTAAAATGATGACGAAACAATCGATACGCACAGATTTGTACGCGCGGCGCACAGGATTGGCCAATGAACAACCTCCTTTTGACCTCTAGGCGAGGGCGCCCTACTGTTATGACATCATGTGCATAAGGTCTATTCCAGGGGGATATGAGGAAGCAAGGCATGTTGGGAAAAAATGGCACGGCGAGATCGATCCTCCCTGGGAACGAGGTTGGTCTGCCGTGAACTTCAAGTAATCCAAGGTCACTTGGGCCCAATTTCATGGCTCTGCTTACCCGTAAGCAAAGAATCGGCGCTTACGGAAGCAGGGAATTCCGCGCTTACGTCAAGCGTATTTCACGGGTTAGCAGGGAATGTTTGCTTGTGCGCGTGCGTAGTCCACGTTACTAGGCATTCTACGCTTACACAGCTAGCGCAGAAATTCGGCGCTTGCTCGGTAAGCGGAGAATGGTGATCGTAAGCGCAGAATTCGGCGGTAAGCAGAGCCATGAAATTGGGCCCAGGTTAGTCTGGTTCCCAGACCCCAAAATCTCCGACTAGGCTCTGTCGAATTTAGGGTCCGGTATCACCCAAAATCACGTGACCAAAAAGGAGGAATTCCTCCTTTTTCGAAGTTATCCGAAATGTTCCGAACGTGTTGTCGTCAACATTCGGACAGTATCGTTGATGGTCGGACATTTCCGGGTGTTTATGGTTGCATTGTAAACAGAATCCATGGAATCATAACGTCAGTCCTGTCGGCCGTAGATCCAGGAGTTTTTGAGTTTACGCTCAAGTCAAAGCTGGCCTTGGCCAATATCAATACCAGGCGTAATGCCAGCTATTGTTATTTAAAGCCAATGCAGGCGTTGTGCCTAAAAAAAAAGCAATTACAGAGGATACTCTCGCAGTTTTCATACACGTAGTAAGTAGGGAACCGCACACAATCAATGCCAAACGTTTTCTTACGCAGCATCTGATTGGTTAGGAATAAGAGTACAGTTGTTTGAAGCACAGTCTGACCAATCACGTTCGGGCTCTCATTTTACAAGCGAGTCATACCGGACATTTCGATTCTGAACGGTTACGCTGACGAAGACAAATTCTGTAATTGTTCTTGACTGTTTCGAGTTTCCTTAGAAAAAAACGAATATAGTAAAATACTAGATGAATAGCGTATAAGGAAAATTATTCTGCCCAATGTCGTTAACTATTAAAAAAATGACTTTTACGGAGACCCTTATTTCTGCACAAAATCCGTAATGTTCTTGGTCTCATATTTCTTTATTTGTAGCACAGAAAATTGTTTGATAGATTTTTTAGGTATAATGCAATATTATTGTTTACCTGTGTGAATTTTTTTTTCGTTACATAGTTTAATTTTCCCGAAATGAATTTTTGAAAAAGTGGTCTCCAAGCTCATGCATACGCTACAAATGAAAGGGTAGGAAGCTCTTTTCGGACCCCTGCGCACTGACTGAATAGCTTCCGATCAGGTGCAGACATGGTTTCCCTGGAGATGACCCCCGACCCTGACAAGTTGCGTCATGCTCTATTTACATCGTGGGTGATACCTGACCTAAGATTTTTAACAAGAGACGTCAAGGAATCTTTGGTCAGGGAACCAGACTAGGCCCAGGTAAGCAGCACAGACCTTGACCCAGAAAACTACAAGTCCCCAGTAAACTTGTTACAAGGCGCGCGTACGCAGCGTCTATAATCATACATGTAAACCAAAAACACTAGATAGGGGAAAACGTTGTTGGTGTTGAAATGATAATGTTCACTGATCTTAAGGCATTTTATCATATTGTACGTGTACAGTATAAAATTATAGAGACAGATGGCCTTCTTACGCGAGTTTCATGTATTGTCAGTACTGTGATAGGCCTACTGAAAAAGAAATAATACGTAGGTTTTATGACTGCTTCTCTGTCTGTATTTAACGACCCGTAGGCCTACTTATGTGGATTTGTTTAATTATTTTGTATTGCACAGCGCTTTGATGTGAAATGGAAAACCTTTTTTTATTTTGTATTTACATCGATTTACATTTTAAAACGATGAAGAGCAACACCATTTTGAGAATTACACACAACTTTATGTAAATAAGTATTTGGATTATCCAAGAGTATGTCGATTTTCTCCACCAACTGATAATAAATATTCATCGATATTGGCGACACATTTTGGTTATGTAGTCTTTGTAGAACAATTGACCAATTGTTGGTCATAGTCCTACGGTGTGGCATGAGCCGTTATATTTTGGAAGTCCGTTTGTAAATCAAAGTTGTAAATCAAAATTGTTTACTACGCCATGTTTTTCTTCAATTTTTTTCAAAATCCATAAGTTCCCTATTGAAACAAAGCAAAATAGCCTGGTAAAAGCCTAGTCTGTTGGGGGGATTCTTTGACCCATAAATGCACCCAAACAACCAGAATTGTTTAATTCCCCAAGGGCAATATTATGGATCCCAACTGATAAGGTGATTGATTAAGGCCCTCTCAATCATCCTGTCAAGCCAGCTGCATGGTTCACAGCTGTCACTGCTGTGAATTGGCCATACAAATAGAATGTAATGTTTATGTTGACTGGTACAAGAACTTTCAAGGTTTTATTGCATGCTTTTCAAACGTACTGTACAAAACAGTACCACCACGTAACGGTGGCCGAACCGCACCGCATGCATAAAATGAGCATAATAATGTTACCGGTATATTACAATTTTTTCTTTTGATCAAGTGTAATTTTTTTTCCTGGGTTATAGAGGGCCTCTATTCATATATGGATTGTGTTCACCAGAATTAAACATATTGCACCTTAATCAAACGGACTTCGAAAAGGGCCTCACCGGGTAACAAATGATGACAGTTCTGATACTGCACCGCAGGGTTCCGGTGTGGCATGAGCCCTTATGTAGAAGTCCATTCGTAAACAAAAGTGGTTTACTCAATCATCTTTTTCTTCAATTCTTTTCAAAATCCATACATTCCCTATTGGAACAAAGCCAAGTAGCCTGGTAAAAGCCTAGTCTGGTTGGGGGATTTATTGACTCATAAAATTGACACCCAAACGACCAAGCCTTTTACGACCAAGCCTTGCACGCATTGATTACAGCTGTCCCTGTTGAGATATGGCCATACAAGTAGGATGCATTGTTTATGTAGACTATTACATGGGCTTTTCAAGGTTTTATCGCACGCTATTCAAACGTACTGTAAAAAACAGTACCACCACGTAACGGTGGCTGAACTGGACTGCATGCATAAAATGAGCATAATATATTATAATACAATTTTTTCTTTCGATCATGTGTAATTTATGTTATTTTATTGAAGGTGTTTTCTGGGTTCCAGAGGGCCTCTATCCATCTGCTTAGACCATTTGTGAATGGATTGTGTTCACCAAAATTAAATATATTGCACTTTAATTAAACGGACTTTTAAAAAGGGGCTCACCGGGTAAAAAAGGTTTACAGTTCTGATACTGAAAGGGAGGGGGTAAAACCCAGTATCTTTTACCAAGTAATAGTTAAAAGGTTTTACCAATGACCAGTTACTAGGGAAGTTTTAACCATGAGGGTTGGGCTCATTGAAGCCACCCAATAATAGGCTTAGATTAACCAATAAAATGTATTTTGAAATTGACCAACTCAACTGATATAAGTTGGATAAGTACTTGTTACATATATCAATAATGTGATCAATGTCGACCAAACGGTGGTAAAATAAAGTTTTATTTCGAACATCGAAGAAAAAGTAATTTATCCCTGGCAAATAGTGCTCCGGTCCGCTAGGTCTCATTGTCCCCTTATTTTGGGGACGCGCGGTCTGGACAAATCATGATGCGTGTTTCAAGGGCTGTGTCAATTTGACGGACCAATCACAAGTGGAGTAGGTCGATAAATGCCGCCCCGGTAAGCATGCAGCTCATTCTCTGTCACGGCATCGGAGAGAGAAGGTCAAACTGGTTTTCTTTCCCACCACCTCTCCCATAGAGGACACATTGATGAGAAGATCTGAGAATACTAGACGAGGGTATGTTAAAATCTGGATTAACGGATCATAAAAGGTTCTCTGCAATTTAGTTACAATCACGTAAACCAATTATTAAATGATATGTTGGGCAAAGGTGGTTTGTAAAATTTAATTATGATAAAATATAAATAAGTACTTGATGTCATAGTTTCTTTCAGGTAGACTCCTGCGAGAAATGCTTCGGCAGACGCTCGGAGCAGGTGATGTACATAATTATAACAAGAGACAAGATTTAAGGTGTCAGCCATTAAATCTCATAGGCTTGCTTTTATTGCTTGCTCCCTTTGGCTTCACCGGTCTCATCACCGAGTGGATTAGTGCCTTGGAGTAGACACTTCCAAAGCCGTGTATTTTGATTGTTATGTTTTGTAAGTCCGCGGCGAACTTATTTGAATTTGATAATTCTTGGATTCCTGATAGACATCAGGAAGTTCCTCAAGTATTATCACTGGAGGAAAAGAATTGTGTGTAGTGGCATTTCGTCCACTTTTGATTAAACCCCTTTCATAGAGTTGGCTGACTCCATTGATTGTTGAAATGTTTATTTTGACCAAGAAGAATCAATTGAAGGAAATAAATTCTGACCCTGTCCGTGCGAGACAGTGAGCATCAAATGTTTTGTGTCATGAGTCTTTCATTGTTTGTCCGGGAAAAATGACTTTCCCAAATAATTTTTATCCAACGTTTTTACAGTGCAGGGGCTAGAAACCCACCCAAACAGCGGGCTTTGCAATAACATTAACCGATGTCTGATAATGATAATATCCATGTAATAGACGGAGCAAGTCTTGCGCATATTTATACAGCTCAATGATCGACCCTCATTTCACTGAAAATGTAATACTCAGGTGGTGCGTGGTCATACGTGCTGGAGCTATAATAGTTCTATTGTTTACGTTTAGAAACAGCTCTATGAAATTAGACCCTTTGCCAATTTTCATAGAGCTGATGAAGCACAAAAAGTAGCTAAGCACATAATACCATGTTTCATTCACCATATTTGACTAGTATCCTGCTATTCGTTGTTAAACAAAAAGTTGTTAAGCAAAATGGCCTACTTTAAAGCAGCTCTTTGAAACTGGGCCCTGGTCTTAAAGGCACTGGACACGTTTAGCAATTGTCAAAGACCAGTATTCTCACTTGATGTATCCCAACATATGCATAAAATAACAAGCCTGTGAAAAATCTGGGCTCAATTGGACATCGAAGTTGCAAGAAAATTATGAAAGTAAAAACACCCTTGCTGTACAAATTTATGTGTTTTCAGATGCCTGAAAAGGCTTCAAGCCTGACGTCATTTAATATTTTAGTGAGAAATTACCTCTTTCTCAAAAACTACGTTCTTTCAGAAGGAGTCGTTTCTCACAATGTTTTATACTGTCAACAGCTCTCCGTTGCTCGTTACCAAGTAAGTTTTTATGCTAATATATATTTTGAGTAATTACCAAACGTGTCCAGTGCCTTTAAACAGCTCCATCTATGTCTTTATCAACCGTTTAATTAGACAATAACAGTGTGAGGAGTCGGTCTTCACTGCTTGGTAATGACTGGGTTGGTGGTTTGGCCGCTGTTTATGGACCGAGCCGAAGTCCATTAACAGAGACAGCCACCAAAATATTAATTGTTTACTACTTACCGGGAACGGATTTTCTTTGATGATTTGTTAACTATATTTTACTTTCATATATTTAATGGCTAACTTTCAGAACTTTTACACAAAAATTATGCTTGTTTGTATTTGCCTTTTCTTGGTCTAATATTCGCTAGTTCACAGAGCCGGTCTTTATATCACATCTTAATACACCCACACGTGAACAGTCTTCGACCATTCAGAGTGCACGAGGTATTTTTAATGTTCATATTGTGACCACCTTTTAAACCAATAAGACTGCCTAAACTGTCTGGGGTATTTATGAATGTTATTTTTAGGTGTTGCGGTAGTTTCGCCCAATAAAATTTGCTACATCGGATCGGAGTTGGATCCCACCCCTAACAAACGACACCATTGGGTCTCACTGTTCAAAGATCCATGCGAGTGCAATGCTGTACGCCTTGGTGGTATTACTTCATCATCAAACCGACAGGGGGCGCCCTACCTGGAAAACCTCTTCCTCAGCGAGGACCTAGTTGAAGTGAGGGCTTTTTTCAATTGTGAAGGTAATTATTTATGTGCATCATGGTTGATTTATTTACCCAGCCGTTTGGGCAATTCACTGGATGGAGAAATTTAAAGGAGCACTGTCGTCATGATCAAAGCAGGCCTGTGGATGTACATTGAATTGTAAACTCTCACCCAGTTTCTGCACGCGCGCGCTCTCCCTCCGTGTCATCTATGGAGAGGGCATCCCTGGGTAGACAACAATAAATAAATAAGTAAACAAATAATCGGATAGAGAAACACACGAAGAAGTTGGACCAACAAACCCCCGCTACCTTTGGACGGCCATTTAAATCTGATGTCAGTGTGAAATTAATCGGAAAAAGAACTCAAATTCCACGAGTTAAAGTGATATTCATGAAGCCACAATATATTGGGTTTACTCGCGATTTCCCAAGCATTATTCTTTTGTTATTTCTGAATGAATGCATTATTTACTGCATATCCCAGGTGATGGGTGTTTTGATCCAGAGCCTTTGGGTCTTGAAGATGGAAGCATTCCTGATGAGAGATTAAGTGGATCGAGTCGTCATGGTGACGGGCAAGGACGTTTGAATGGAAAAGTTTGGACGCCACTGTGAGTATCAATCGAGATACCTGTGTCAATAATAGATACAAAGACAACCAAACCACAACTTTCTTGAAAAATATCATAAAATTTCAAACAGTTATCGGTTGGATCACTTATTGAGTAAAAAGGGTTCGTGGCTTGGGTCTGTCAAAATATTCCTAAATTCAGTTTTAACAACAGCATCTTCTAGCAAAGATTCAATACATGGTTTTGTGTGTTCTACATCAATCCTTACAATGGTTTTATTCATTCTCGTTGTTCGATATCAATTGAAAAGGTACATCACGCCTTCGTGGTTTGAGGTTGATCTTGGTGTGAGTACAGTGGTGTCTGGTGTCATCACGCAGGGAGGTATACGTTATCGTATTACTCAATACGAAGTGAGGTATAAGAAGCTGCCATCCTCGGACTTTGAAGGCGTCAGAGATCGCAATGGAACCATTGTGGTAAATACATTAATTTTATTTAAGCTTTAAAATGAGTCTGGGCTCGACTTCACAGACACACGAAAACATCCTTACGGATACGGTTTGTTGGGTCCTGCTATTGTTGTTCTATTATTCCCTTTTCCAAAGAACTTCCTTTTGGGATCCATTGTTCCTATTGAGGTTGCCTTGTGGGGTCCATTGTTATTTTGTATTCAGGACCCCACAAGGGCCCTTCCGTAAGCCCACACACGCACACACACACACCCAACCTTTCTGATCCGGTTTGCGGAGTCCTGCTTTTGTTGTTTTATTATTCCCTTTCCTAAAGAATTCCCTTGTGGCGTTCAGGTTGAACAAAGAATTCCCTTGTAGGGTCCATTGTTCCATTGTGTAAAAGACCCTGCAAGGGCACTCCCGTAAGCTCACACCCACACATACAAAAATTGTTTATAAGATGCAGCTCAATTTTAAATGCTGAGACAAATTTGTTCTTCTCACCATTAAAGTAAAACAAAACAATATTAATCCGCTGAGTGTTTTTAGCGTTATATAAATAATTACACATTTATACAAAGAAGTTTGCAACAGAACAAATTGCCGAAAGAAAAAAATACGATGACATTGACAGATCATGTAAAATACCTCGAACAAATTTTTGTTCACTTGCAAAAACTAACTTGAATAAACAAAACAAATTTTTACAAATAAGTTCCCAAAACTAACGAAGTTGCACTAGTTTAATCAAAATTGTTTATTTCATTTAATGCTTGTTCAAAATTCATTTGTTTATAATTTCATTTTGTACATTAAAAGCATAGATGTGAAAATTCCTATTAGATTAGATGTATTGAACTAAATGAAAATTCGAACAGCATTTTTTGCATAACAGCATAAGCAGATGTTTGCGACATTCATTTTTGTCTCAACACAGATATTCCAACAGAATATTACTCAAACATTCTCAAAATTTAGTATTGTTATTCTAGTATTCACTGTGGTTAAATTTTGCTGCTGATTAACACTTGTACTCAAAAAGTTACGTATAATATTATTGTTCCCATCATCACTGGGTATCACTATTCGTCCTAAAAGTTACATTTATATTAAGTAAGATTTGAAACTTTGCATGGTGGGAATACGATATGGAAAGGTTTGCGGTGACACCATGTACATGTAATAATCTCTCTATGTGAGTTGGGGGTGGTTCTGAAAAGAACCGTTGGTTTCAACTCGACGTTTCGATCAGTATGCTCTGATCATCTTCTGGAGAAAGCTTTCTCCAGAAGACGATCAGAGCATACTGATCGAAACGTCGAGTTGAAACCAACGGTTCTTTTCAGAACCACCCCCAACTCACATAGAGAGATTATTACATGTACATGGTGTCACCGCAAACCTTTCCATACATTTATATTACTTGCAGGTGTTCGATGGTAACATTGAGGATACTTCGACCCCAGTCACCAATATGTTCGATCAGAGCATCGTGGCGAACATAGTGCGTATTCAGCCTGTGGCGTATATACAGGGAATTGCTCTACGGCTGGAGTTGCTTGGATGTCACACTGAAGTTGAATAATGTAACCGTCCCGTTAAATTGCTAATCGATTTTAACCGGGACTCTTCAAATAAACACATGCTTCTTTGAAGGAAGAATGTACATTATAGTTCAGCTAAATGGTATCAAATATAGGAGAAAAATAACCTCATGCTTGGTTGCAACGTCCCTATGGCACATGCTGACAAGCTTTTTCCATAGGTTTCCTTCCGAGCAGCCACGGGAAAAATTGTACATGCTGGATCCCCTGGGAGCGCACGAGAGGCAGATTGTATTACGGGTAAATAACTTGTTCTAATGGTCTGAACAGATGAATAGATGTTCCCTGGACCCACACACTAAAGATTGAAGCATTCTCGAATTTTACACATTGATTCACTACTAATTTTCAAAAAATATTACATTTCGAAAGGATTAAGTTCTTGTGCACACAATAGGATTTTTTGTGCACGTAATAATGGGACGAAGCTTTCCAAACTATTTGTCAAGCTTTGAGTTCACTCACCCAGAAATCACCACAGCATATAAAAGAGGGTGTTTAAAGGTAGTTCAAAAAAGAAAATCAGCGGAATTGAACCACACATTTTGTAGTTATTAAAAAAAGTATGTAGCTGGTCCTCCTGCCTGCTCCCCGTGGCTGCTCGGAGGGTTTTAAGACTTTTTTTTTTGCATTTTGCAACAATTCGTTTGATCTAAGTGTGTTGTTTACATATCCAGGTATTTCCTGGGTTAATTTAATGTTTTAAGTTTGCTTTATTAATTAAGGTGCATAATTTGGTTTCATCAAATTTACAAATTCACAATTGACATACCGATTTTGTACCTTAAGATACTGGACAACCCCTGTGGCACTTGCTGACAAGCTTTTTCCATATAAGTTAAGAGGATTTATTTTGCATTTTGCAACGATTTGTATGTTCTAAGTGTATTGTTTACATATCCAGGTATTTCCTGGGTATTAATGTAAGTTTTAAAGCTTGCTTTATTAATTAAGTTTTATAATTTGTTTCATCAAATTGACAAATTCACAATTGACATACCGATTTTGTACCTTAAGATACTGGACAAGTTTTGTCCAACCCCTGCTAAACAAATCACTGACCATTGTTGATTGATACCCCTGCAAGGACGTGCGGCATGGTCCAGCTTAGTATCTCATAGCATAATGAGCTGAAAACGGCCCTTACTGCAGGATTAAGTCATTTGTGTCAGATATAGGATTTGAGGCATTGCATGGTGAGGTATCATTATATGTTTGGTTTGCGTCACGCTTGTTAGAATTTAACTTATCTGTGTGTTTATAAGTTGTTGAAAACAAAATCTAAGTTATCCTTCACAGGGAGCAATACAGCACAATCCCCGTAAGCATGTTGTTTCCAAAATAAGAGGTCGATCATTAACAATTATGAACACTCTCGAAAACCTCGTTTGAACAAATCAGTCACCGGACCTGCAAACAATCCATCAGAGTTAGTTAGTGAATAGGATTCTATGTGAGAACATTGACGTATTGATGGTATTGACGGAGTTAAATCGCTTTGCTCACACCAACGTTACATTTGCTTCGCGTAAATTTATTTTAGATGCTTCTCATGACAAGTTTATATTCACCCTTATGAGTGGATTAACGTTATGATGTGGCGTGTCGTGGCCAAGCGGATAAGAGCACCGGACTCAGGCTCTGATCAGCAGGGTGTGGGTTCGGGTCCCGGTCGTGACACTTGTGTCCTTAAGCAAGACACTTGACCAGTATTGCTGCGTCCTTTGGATGGGACGTAAAGCCGTAGGTCCCGTGTATTAAATAATGCACGTAAAACTACCCAGTGCACTTGTCGTAAAGAGAAGGGTCGCCTAGGTGTTCCTGGTTTGATCGGCAGCATATTGCGCCACAGCACCTTGTAAACCATTACATGGTGCTATAAAGGAACGGGTCTCATACTTCAACACGTAGCTCCGCCTACCTTGCAGTAAAAAATACTGAGCGCTTTCATACGCCCATCGGGTGTGATAAAGCGCTATATAAAACTCAATATTATTATGTACACATCAACGTTACATTTGTTTCGCGTAAATTTATGTTAGATGCTTCTCATGACAAGGTTATTTTCACCCTTGTTTCAGATCATTACAAATCATGTATTGTACCTTTGCGATCATTGTGTCAACCGAAGAATACAGGCTGTCTGATGACGATCTTATCCAGAAATATAGGGCGCCCCCTGTATGACACAATATGAGTAGTCACTCCGCCGATTACAGAAGCATAGGGTACACTGGGGCAAGAAGGGACAGATAACAAGTTTTTGGATAATAGAAATACAATTTTACCTTCAACTATTACATGGGCTTTTTTATACTAAAGCTTATTTATATTTTCATCTTTTAATGAAATTTCAATGGTTTTTGAAGATTTTTAGATACTCAAACTTTACTCTATAGAATTTAATAGTGTCCCCATTTTGGGGGGCATAATAGGGCGCATGTACTGTATCAATGACAGGTCAAAGAACTATTATAGTGGAATGATTATTATGGGTCAAATAGGGTCAAATTGGGGCAAGATGGGACAAAAATTGTATGACCATTACCAGAATTGTTTTTAAGGACACAATTTTAATATTCAACAATAGTTTACACCTGTCAATATTTTCAAAACAAATATTTTTACAGGTTTGGACAATTAAATGTGTCCCATTTTATCCCAACCGCTCATAATTCACAAGGAGTTGTTGACAAATTTACCCACATTTTTATCCCACTAAAATTACTTCTGGGGTAAAATGGGACAGATCACAAAGTCCTGTTGTAAATAAATTATGACAGTCTTTCAAAAATTCACGTGGACAATTGTCACCCGCACTTATTCAGACGCGTGAAAATTTGACAACGGACACCTACATTATGTTTGCCGCCACTCAACCTAAAGAAAAAAAAGAAAAAAAACGGTAAAAGGGCGACCTCCAGAGACAAACTGGATATGGACGAAACTATTTTGGAAAAGGGGGTTTGCCAGAAATAGTTTGGTTTATTTTAAAACACATTGAATAATCGTTGTCCCATCTTACCCCGTGTCCCATCTTCCCCCGGTGCACCCTACTTGCACTGATCTTTGTGTGGTAATACCCGGAACAAATAAATTTGTTTTTTTCTGCTCAGGTCTCACCGGGGTCCAAGGGTTAGGTATCTCCTAATGTTGGCCATGTGGAAGATTGGTGCAAGCAATGCTTCTCCACGCTTACATAGTTGCAGTGGCGTAACCAAAATGCACAAATGAATGTTTTGATAAATTAGATAGCCCCCTAATGTCTTTGCTCTTGCTTGCACACCCCCAATGAAAATGTCTGGTTACGCCCCTGTGTAGTTGCCAAAATGCACACTTATAATAGCTCTAGTAGTCATCACACACAAAAAATTCTTTCTGATATTGCTCATTTTATTAACTTCGTAGTCTTAAATTTAGATATAGCTAGACAGAAGTTCTTGTTGAAACAAGCAAGGTGTTCGGTGTAGACAAGTCTAAATTAGCAGAACTGGTGAAAAGTAAGAGAAAATTGAGTAAACATGTCGTTGTATGAAATATTTATACACGTGCAGTTAAGTGTGGTTCTAAATATTTGCACTTTTGAAAACAGAAACTTTGATCAGCCTTACTCATGGCTTTTTCTTGTCCAGAATTTGAGATATATATATTTGTGCTAAATTTTTAATTTTGTTGAACTTGCAAAAAGGTTTAATTTTCAAAACTTGTCACGAGAGGGTGCTGTTGAAGATATTTTCATCATTACTCTTAATTGGAAGGCCCGAGGGTCAAACTTTATTTCTTAAGGAGAGACCATGCAGAAAAATTCCATGTTGATTGAACATTGTGACGTCATCGATGATGTCATAATCCCGAAACACTTTTTTTAAGTATAACAATTAAATTTCCGGTTTCGACCGGAAGTAAATATCAAATGGGTTCACACCCTATGAAAGAATTGTAGAATCGTTAAGGGGTTTCAGATGATGCAATGATTATTAATGAACCACGTTTGGTTAAACATTTTGTTATTAGAAAATTATTTTCAACGTCCGGTCTCGACCGGAAGTGAAGGTCAAGTATGCAATTCACTAATTCACTAATTTTGATTGGAAATTTATTATTTATTGTTTAATAAGTTCACACGAGCTATGGTATTCATAATGACTTTATTAAGTTACAATTCTAAGAAGTTTTCGACAGGATTTCAAGTAAAGTATCTTAAACTGGTAAAATAAACAAAATTCAAGGCTTAAATTAAAACATTACAAGATTATGTGGTGATAAGTGGAAGGTGCGCATACTGTTTTTGAAGTAAATAACTTCTGTAAACCTTTGGAGAAACTTCATATAGAAGAATGCTGTTTAGGCGGTGCCAATCGGCCGGTAGGGGGGCGACGCACGACTCCGCGGTGGAGCATCAGCTGGCAGCCCCCTGTGTGACATTAGGAAACCCGCTCGCGAAGCATCCCCTTCCGTTCTTCTTGATTGTTATAAAGTTGAAGTTGTTTGTGTTAAATAAAAGCTCTCATCAGATTCTATAAAAACTCAGAGTATTGTGTGAACCGAAAAGCTATGCCTATAGTTTACGGAAAACATTCATCAAATCTGACCATGATCTGAAACGGAACACCCCTATAGTTTGATATGCCATACCCTTGTCAAGCAAAGATTGTAAGAACACAAACCTCGCTCACAGAGACTGAGCATGGTTTTAAACCCCGGTCAACACACCAATCCCTAAACATTGACCACACCTCTATTGTGGATGATCTAACACCACTTTGGATTTTGTTGATAACTTCTTCAGAAAGACCTGCCTGTCGGAGTAATCGGCGATCAGTCTCCATGTCATATATTAGGAACGCCTCTGGTTTCGGGCGAAACACATTCCACTGCTGCAAGAGATCTGGTACAGCAGGAAGCTGCATATTGGAATGTCAATCAAAAGATCCAGTAACCTTGGCAACCACGACCGGTGAGGCCAGTGAGGTGCTATAAGAATCAACACACATTTGTATTGTGTTCCTGGATCCAGAATAAAAATCTGAGAAAACGGTGGGTTAATTCGCCTGTCTTAAAAAGAAAGGTCTTCACAACTGACTTCTTATAGGGACCATTCGGTGTCCACCAGGCACTGCCGAGACAACTTGTCCGCCAGAACATTCATACTGTTTCTATAAAGCATTCAAGCTTAATGTGTCGGTGCTCTACCAACTGAGCCTATCAAGCCTTATATTCGGGTCTCTCTATTTTGTCAACCTATTATCGTGTAATAAATACAATAAATCGGTACAAGCAACAGTGTTTCTATACTTTAACACACACTCCCTCTCTTGCACAGAAGTACACCCCCTCCCAAAAAATCCCAGTAAAGAATTACTGGGATGCCCAGAACACATGCCACATAATTGCATGCAGACACCGTCGCTAACTAAATTTTTTATGTAAGTAATTTTGTATGTACCGTTGTGTAAATGCATTTTAAAATAATGTTTTTATTTATAATGTTTTTATTTAGTGTACAATTTTGTTCTTCTTCAACTTGTTAGTTTTTCTGTAATTTTTAATAATATATTTTTACGGTGAGCATGTTCGACAGAGCAAATTTCCAATTTATGAACAATAGGCTAAATATTGAAAAGAGTAAAAAAATCATAACGTAATACCGCCCTCTACCGGCTGTGCTATCGTACCTATATTATGTTCAAGATGCACAAAAGAAGTACGGCCTAACGGTGATCCCGTCGGAGACCACTGGTGGTAGTCATAAGGCAAAAGAAAACTTATTTTTTATAAAGTCAACACTAGTTATTCGTGATGCTAAAAAGTAAAATAGAAAATAAATATTAACTGAAATGGCTACATAGGCTAATTGTACAAAATTAACGAAATATTAAGAGCCCCTGTCCAAGAGATAGCAAAAGAGATCAATTAGAGCCCGTTCAGATCGACAAATCATACTAACTTGTGAGCAATTAAAAGGAAAAGACACATGTTAAAGGCACTGAACAAGTTTAGAAATTGTCAAAGACCAGTGTTCTCATTTGGTGTATCCCAACATGCATAAAATAACAAGCCTGTGAACATTTGGGCTCAATTGGTCATCGAAGTTGCAAGAAAATGATGAAAGAAAAAACACCCTTGTTGTACTTTGTGTGCTTTCAGATAGGAATAAAAACTTCTTGCGAGAAGTTTTTATTATTTTAGTGAGAAATTACCTCTTTCTCACTACGTTACTTCAGAGGGAGTCGTTTCCTACAATGTTTTATACTATCAACAGCTCTCCGTTGCTTGTTACCAAGTAAGTTTTTATGCTAAGATTTTTTTGAGTCATTACCAAACTTGTACGATACATTTAAACCTAAAAAATAAATTAAGAATAGTCTGTCGGTGATTGAAGCGTTTGCGTGGAAATTTTGAACTGCGGGTACGACAAATCTCTTCGATCGGAGAGTTGGTTGGCTCTCATGGTCTCGATGTTTGGAACGTATACTCTTCTGGATTTATATTCATATGATAATATCAGTTAATGTTAAGATTTGTTAGTTCTTATTTATTTAATCATCTCAACATGTTCTTTTGAAACCATTTAAAACATAAATTGCGAGAACCATAACAATTTTAAATCATACAGGCCTACCACAAGTCTTGAAAAAAGGAGAATCACAATTTTTTTTTTTAAATTTAAGAAAACTGGAATTTTCATCAATTGAGAAAATGGGAATAAATGGTTTATTATTTAGATAAGGAATTATGTGAGCGTGAATTAAGGGACATGTTTTCACAATTGGCCGTAATATACAAGAGGGAATTTTCATCTTTGCAAAATTGGTTTCGGGTTTTAATGACAATTCAAGCTTTGCTGAGATTAATTCGTGGTTTATTGAAAACGTTTAATTTGGTTGCCAAAGGCAAAATTAGATCGAATTAACTATTAACAAATTGCTGCCATTTGCAAAGGAATTATTGTCACTGGATGACATTAAAAATGGACACTTTTATGTTTTTATGACCAATCATTTGTCATGCCCTTTAAAGGCACTGGACATGTATTTGGTAATTGTCAAAGACCAGTATTCTCACTTGGTGTATCCCATCATATGCATAAAATAACAAACCTGTGAAAATTTGGGCTCAATTGGTCATTGAAGTTGCAATAAAATAATGAAAGAAAAAACACCCTTGTTGCACAAATTTGTGTGCTTTCAGATGCCCGAAAAAGACTATGGCCAGAAGTTTTCACAATTGGCCGTAATATACAAGAGGGAATTTTCATCTTTGCAAAATTGGTTTCGGGTTTTAATGACAATTCAAGCTTTGCTGAGATTAATTCGTGGTTTATTGAAAACGTTTAATTTGGTTGCCAAAGGCAAAATTAGATCGAATTAACTATTAACAAATTGCTGCCATTTGCAAAGGAATTATTGTCACTGGATGACATTAAAAATGGACACTTTTATGTTTTTATGACCAATCATTTGTCATGCCCTTTAAAGGCACTGGACATGTATTTGGTAATTGTCAAAGACCAGTATTCTCACTTGGTGTATCCCATCATATGCATAAAATAACAAACCTGTGAAAATTTGGGCTCAATTGGTCATTGAAGTTGCAATAAAATAATGAAAGAAAAAACACCCTTGTTGCACAAATTTGTGTGCTTTCAGATGCCCGAAAAAGACTATGGCCAGAAGTCTTTTTCATATTAAAATATTTCAGTGAGAAATTACCTTTTTTTCTCAAAAACTACGTAACTTCACAAGGAGTCGTGTCTCACAATGTTTTATATTATTAACAGCACCCCGTTGCTCGTTCAAGTAAGTTTTTATGCAATTTATTTTTTGAGTAATTACCAAACGTGTACGGTGCCTTTAATTGCAAACACATTGGAATTGAATATTTTCGAATTGGTGCAACATAAACAACTTTGCGATCCTGTAAACAATAAATCAGTTCATCGACGGGTATAAACTTACATACCTGACGTTTTGGACTACGGGTATGAATTTAATTTTCTATTTCGCGGAAAAGAAATGATGCAAACGTGTGTGACGTTTGTTGTTGTTTTGCCAATACTAGGCCTATCTTGCGAAATAATACAATAGTCCTAATTTAAAATGAAACTAGTTTTAACAAAATTCGCAGACCCCCCGGTCTCAAAAATCATTTCCACAACCGAGCCGCGCTCATTCTATTATTTTCACCAATCTTCTCCGAACTCAGAAATAATTGCGAAAATATATGGAGGAATCTTGCCAGCCGCGATCGTAAAGCCGTTTCATTTTCATTGCAGGGCACCTAAACCATTTTTGGCTTTATTTTTTTTTTATATTATAAAGATTACACCAACCCACTCGTGAGATGGTAAATACCCAACGGACGGGCGGGAGTTGTTTACGGGTTGCGTCTATTGATCATAAACGCTCTGACTGGGTTCAGCCAGTGTGTGTTGTTTTTCAGAGCAGCCAGCGGTGCATGACGGGTAGTTGGGACGGGGAAAACATCATACAAACAACACTGCATGCAGTATTCAGTCAGAGCTAGCTCTTCGGACAGACGATAATATGAAAGCGCTTGTCAGCAGCTAACACACGGGGAGCCCCAGTGGTAAGATGGCCGACCACACCAACACGTTGCTCCAGTGCTCGCTCAAAATTCGACACGGCCGAAAGGTAAGGGTTCTCATATTTCCTCCAGAATCCCGCATTTTTTCAAAGGTTTGGTTTATGGCATGGTAGCAAGTTGTTTTCTTCTCTTTCCTTACCTGTATGTCGTTCTCTTTCATAAATTACAGTGGAAAACGCGGTGGTGTGAGCTGACGAAACTAAGCCCAGTATCCGGTGAGTAACAAACAACTTTAAATTAGTCACACAACAAAAGCATGTTTTTCGTCGCACCGGCTTTTCAGAAATTGGATCGTTAAAAGGGAAAGAAAAAGATGATCGTGTGTTAAAAAAAAACCACCGCTGGATTTCCAATCTGAATAGCCATTCTTTCACATTTCTTTAAACTCTTAAAATGAGTTTTTCGCTTGAATCTTAAAAAAAAAGCCTACAAAATAGAATTGTTGTTATGAAAAGTGCACCGTTAAGCTTCACCAAAATCTTTCTGTTTGTCGTTTTTTGTCGGTCTTATTTTTATGTGTTTGAGGGAAAATGTGATGTAGGTATGCAACAGCTGATCAGCTGATTTCCTGGATTTGGGTTTCTCAGCAAAACCATTGAAAACTTAAAAACAGAACAAGTTGTTGTGCCAGACACTTTTTTCATTTTTGGATAAACAGCAATTACATGCCTAGTGTGGTTGTATTTTCATGAAGGATTTTTTTTAATGGGAAAATGATCAATGTTAGTAAGATTTCAAAGTTATCTTCAGTCATGCATTACAAGAAGTTGGAACAAACATTTTAAAGTAACAAAACAGACTTACAAGGATATATTTTTCTCTACAAATGTATCACAAAGTAAAAAAACATTTTATTTACAAGTTTCTATTAAATAAAAACTTTTAGTTCAAAGTGGGAATTCATAACAGTCAAGGTACGTTCAAGTCACTTTTAACCAAATGAAAAATCTAATTATAAAATTGTGTTCCAAATGTCTGCTAGCCTGAGGTTCATGCATTACATGTAGTATTATGTACTTGATAAAAAATGATATGGGTTATTGGTTTATCAAAAAAAAGGGTGAAACAAAATAACATGAAGTTGTTGTTGTAAAGGTCAAATCAGCAGATAAGTGTTATGAGTTACTGGTGGGTGGTGACTTAATTAAATTAGGTGACACCCATAACTATTAAGCAAACAAAATAACTTTTGATATGTCACTTGTTGCACTTGTTGACGTAAGTATTTGCCAGAGTTTAATAGGAGATTTTATTTTAGTTTAATCCATCTTGCTTGTAACAATAAGTTGTGGGTTACGGTTGTATCAAACAGTAATCAATTCAACATTATTGTTTGATCCCCAACCTCATAGTTTGTTTTCGTACCGGCCATTTTATTTTTTCCCCAGTACTGATTGATGTTGAATAATGTTACTCATTATCAATGTTTTTCTGTTTTGCATTATTATCATTTTTTTAAGGCATCGTACACGTTTGGAAATTGTCAAAGACCAGTGTTCTCACTTAGTGTATCCCAACATATGCATAAAATAACAAGCCTGTGAAAATTTGGGCTCAATTGGTCATCGAAGTTGCAAGAAAATGATGAAAGAAAAGACACCCTTGTTGTAGAATTGTGTTCTTTCAGATAGGAATAAAAACTTCTTGCAAGAAGTTTTTATTATTTTAGTGAGAAATTACCTCTTTCTCAAAAACTTTGTTACTTCAGAGGGAGTCGTTTCCTACAATGTTTTATACTATCAACAGCTCTCCATTGCTTGTTACCAAGTAAGTTTTAATGCTAATATATATTTTGAGTCATTACCAAATGTGTACGATACCTTTAAGATTGATGACTTGATTTAAAACATGTAACCTTAGAATTGCTGACAAAACAAGCTGGCATAATGAGTAGAATGGCTGGTTAGACACACTGGGCACATTATCCAT
Source organism: Plazaster borealis (assembly GCA_021014325.1). Classification (NCBI taxonomy): domain Eukaryota; kingdom Metazoa; phylum Echinodermata; class Asteroidea; order Forcipulatida; family Labidiasteridae; genus Plazaster; species Plazaster borealis. Next base: position 12,613,110 of record CM037468.1, on the reverse strand, counting down.
ATAATTGAAATTACTAAGATTTTAAACGTTTTATCTAGAAGTAGGATTGCTGAATATGCTTTGTTGTAAATTAACACCTCACTGAATAATCTCTGTTGTTATTCCAAAACTTACTACAGCAATACCAATATGCTACTTGAGCTTGTTTATGGCACAATGATAATGCTACACAAATTACAATCATCTGGATTTACTAAGATGAACATTTTCAATAATTGTCTTTAGAGCTCAAAATTACAACTGAACCACTGGCCAGAGTCCAGTAATTTTTAACACAGGGCCTGGAACCACAATCCTGCAGTCTAGAGTTTTCCAAACAGGTTTTTAGGGAATTTTACTAAATGCACATGATAGCTTTTCTATACCAAACCTCCTAAACGTAAAGCAAAAAGAAAGAGTTCTTTTCTGATTTACAAGATTTTCTTGAAATTCAGAACAAGGTCTTTTCTGTGGAGCAAATAATGGTATAAGACTCCTGCAGTAATTTCCCTGTAATTATACATTGTAACCAGGTCCTTAAAACATGATTTCCAGAAATAATAACAATTGCAGGCAGGCTGTTATTACGATGTTTTCCCATCCAGCCCCACATTTGTGATCCCCCTTGTGTGGTCCACACCCATAGAGTTCCCTGCAAATCCTCTTCCGACATCAATGACAATGGGCATCTTCCTAAAAAGGCATTGGGGGGCAACTGCTCTGGAAGTTGTTGTTCACATTGCTGCAGCATCTACCGTAAACTATGTCTTCTTTTCCCCCTTTTTTTTAGCCCTGTGTTTTTTGTGAGGAGAGAGGTTTCAATAATGTGTTAAGTCTACATTATTAAATGGTGGTGAATTCACCAGACAAGGCAGCTTGTAATGGGGCAATTATTGCATAGTATTTAGATGGGGTGAATGCACGCCGCCACCACCGCCGTCATGTCCTCCATCGTGCTGCCACTTCATGGCCTGACCATGGGAGAGTTGTTTTTGTCGATAGTGTAAGCAGGGAACAATTGAGACCATTTCCTCACACCCTCAGACAAAAGAAACCTCCAAGCTGGTGTGTTTTTTTGTGGACATTCGGACACAAACAACCTGCCCTAGACTTGCAAGTGTCTTTCCACTGTTGAGAATAGAGTCACTGGACTAACTTAACTGTTGGAATGATAAGTGGAGGTCAATAGTTAGCCAAAGGGACTGCAATTAGTTTACCTGACTTCCTTTACAAAGCAATGTAAAAAATCAAATCTGTGTATTTTCGTGCACCACTGGGGCTGTTGGTTGTATTGGTTGGCAAGTAGTGTGCAGTTTAATTTATCATAATACACTTAGCACTCACATACACTGAAATCAATTTTAAATCAATGTCTCAAAAGAAGACCACTAAGTGTACCATTAAGATTTCAAACCAATTACATAAAATATATAACAAAATATTATGATTGTTTCCCTTCATTTTCCTTAAAAAAAATATGATTTTATATCACTCTGGAAAAATAAACACTTAACAGATGTAAAAAAGAAAAAAAAAAGAACTAATAATAAATGAGAACCCTGCAATGTTTTGTTTTTATATTCTCTTAGAAAACTGCAATCACTATTTGAAGAAAAAAGGTTGAACTTTTTGACATTGAACAAGTATTTTGGATGTTTCAAAATGCTTACCTATATTCGGCCATTTCTTATTACTTACTTATTATTTCTTGTGTGCTTTAAAAAATTAAAATTGTTGTTGAGATAATAAATTATTTATATCACCTGCCATTAACTTGGCGATTATTTTAGCCTGGGCTTTCATCCAGAGAAAGAAAATGTATGACCCCTGAAGAAAATGCACAACATAAGTTGTTACTCAAGCAGCTGATTTCCCTGTGGTTTCAGTTCAATTAATCCATGATTCTCTCTTGAAAATAAGAAATTAATGCTAGTTCAATTCCGGCAAGATACTTCATTCATTTTTCCCCTACATGAATAGTAGAATAGTATGTCAGTAAGGAAAATTTCAATTTAAATTGGGAGAACAAAAAGTACCAAGGCAATACCCAGCGGCAAAATAATAATAAATGTCTTCATGAAGAAGCAAGCCTGTTTTTACAAACCTACCCTGTGTGTTTGTTATAAAAGGGGATCTGAAATTGTTAGAAAACGATATACATAGATTATATTTAAAGCTCGTACAAGGGGTCATCAAATGTCACAATTTGTAAGAATGTACAGCAAGGACTAGTTTTAAAGTGCCCCCCCCCCCCCGCCCAAAGTAGTACTTTTCAACATTGGTTGTGCATGTCACTCAGTACTAATTCTCATAGTAACTGATACCCTCCCCAATTTCATACACAGCTTTTAATCCGTGCTTTCTTTCTGAGATTTTAACATAATTTGCATTAATTCCTCTGTTTAGTCTACTGTAGAAATATCAACATTCTAAGACAAGTTTACACGGCCTCTTACACCATTTTGCTCACGACCATTACAATTAGCTATTAAAATGTTTAAAACTTAGGATAACCCCTAAAGCCCTTTTCACACTTCCGAGCAACTTTTCAATAAATAAACCCCATGAAATTCCTGGGGAAATTTAACCCCATCGTCACCCCATGTTCATTTCACACTTGATGCACAAACAAGATGCTAACCCTTGGGGTTATGTGGCTTAACCCTACTCCAAAGCAGGGGTAGCAGCTATTTCCAGGGAAATTGCCTTTTCCCAGGAGTTTGCAAGGGTCGGCAATTCAAGTGTGAAAAGATGAAATAATTTGTCCTGGAAATTTCCAGAGAAATTTGTTTGGTGTGAAAGGGGCTTAAGTGGGCTTCTTAAGTCAATCAAAACATTATTTGAAAACTTTTATTTTCAATACAACTACTGTCAAAGAGCTTTAATTTGTTTATTTTCTTTCCATGTTGCTGAAGAAAAAACATTCTCAAGTATTCCACCTTACAAGTGTAACCCTGATGAAAACCTTGAGAAGAATAAAAAATACCTTCAAAGAATTTAGTATTTTCTGTCTACACCAGATTTTGTTTTTCAAAGTTGACTTTATTAGCCAAGCCCAATGTTGTGGGAAGAAGAGCCAAGTGTTTTTCCCATGTTGGACAAGCCCGCACAGATTTTATTTATTTATTTATTTATTTATGTATTTTTTTTCTCGTCAAGTGCATTCTTCGTTTAATGAGAAACTGTTTCACTTCTGGCCCGCTGGCACAGCAAATCGTTGACATTGAAAGCTTGTTTTTCTCTTTTGTTGGTGATGGAACCTTTGTGTGCAGTCTTTATTGTGATGATTCATAATGCAGTCAATGGATTGATGTGTATGCAGCATAATGAAACAATATCAATCATTAATTTTGTACAACAGGACACAAATGCAGTATTTGCTGAAACAGAGAGCAAGTGGTTAACTTTAAGTTTGAGCTAATTTCTCTTTATCCTTACCCTGTTGACATAATTTAACACTTAAAGATAATGTAGCATGGCAACACAATGAAACTATCAAAATAAATTAATATTTTTCTTTCAGTACAAAAACTGTTTGCATTTAAGCAGCAAACATGCTTTGAGAAAAACACAGTTATCCTAAAACCAACAAGAAAAAGTAGAACAAAAACAGGAACTGTTTTTCAACTATTGAATATGTTTTGGTGACTTTAGCACTGGAATACATCCATTGAATAACTTGGTACTTTGGTAGAAAACACTTAGTTATTTCCGCAATGTGGCCATGAAACAGATGAGACGTAATCATTACTAGTGTTGGAAAACAAGTACTTGTTGTTGAACAGAACAGGAGTTATATAGTGTTTCCCCTTGTGTACACCTAGTCCTCTTGTTCAGAATCAGACCCTATCATAGAATAACAATCAGAATTTGATTCTGGCAAGACATTCCAGCCTTAAAGGGGCTGACAAGTACACAAATGTTTTGAACTAAAATAGTTGAGTTTTTTGGCAAGATGTGTAATATTTAATGAAGATGTTACATCTTTCAACAGGGACCATTGAAAAACAATCTTGGTGGAATGGGTTATAGTTTATAAATAAATAAAGTTGAAATAGATAAATGAATAAATGAGACCAAAGTATACACAAACATGTTGGACTTCTGCCTAATGTGAAAACATTCCATTTTAAAAACAACAATAAACAGATAGTTGTCCTACCCATTCTGCAATGATTTGTTTTATAGCAAGAATACAAAGACCTTTCCATGTTATTAAAAAATTTAAAAATAAAGAAACGATGCAAGGAAAGTTTTTAAAATCTAAAAACCTTCACCTTGGTGCAACAATGTGGTTGTACCATACAAAAAAGTGCATTCATCCACAATGAGGCTAGAAGTGAACAAATAGACTGGCCCCATTTTTGTTAAGTGACAGTGATTATTCAACTCAGTTTGTGCACAAGAAACCAGACAATAATGGCCACGGCATTTCTCACAACAATGGATTCAGTAACATGAGGAAGTTCCTTTAAGAGAAACCTCCAGTTGCAAGTGTAAATAAAAAACAGTCTTAATTTCCAGTAGGAAGTGACAAACAAGTGGAAGCGATTCCAGCAACTGAGGCAATTATGGACTATCAATTACGGAGCTCCCATTTTGGATAAACCAAAACAAGTGGCTGGGGGTCAGCCAGACGGACTGAATGAAGTCTGCAGAGAGTTTCACTGCGGATTATGAAAGAAATCCAATTACTGTATATTATTAATGGATAAGAATTAGGAAGTTAACTCAATTTGGTACATAAAGATCTTTATTGAGGAATTGGCAATCAGGAAAGTCAGGTTTTAATTATTATTTCATCACAAGAAGTTTTCACATTGTTTTGGGGGATTGGTTTTTAAGAGGAAAAAACCCAGTTTGACTTGCAGTTGCATTAGATAAATAATTGGCTGATGAATAAAATATCAAATGATGTAAATTGTGATCAACAAAATAATAGGCTATATTAACTTTTTGGAAGGAACATAAAGGTGCATTCCCACCAGGTTTTTCTGATGGTTTGGTTTTCCGATTTTTTCCAGTTTCAATTGTGGTTGTGCACAGAAAACCATTTAGGCTCAATGTTTTAAGCTTTAAAAGTCGAGCCACCTCTTATGCAACAAATATGAGATGAATAAAGAGGGGTCAATCATGTTTTTTGTTTACAATTAAAACGTCTTTGACAATATCATAGGAAAATACTAGAGTTTCCTAAGTCTGTCCGTCAAATTCCCAAGGGAGGGCTAATGTACTGCTTGCATTCGAATGATATGAAAGCCTCTTGCCTCTATCTCGTCCCCTAGCTCTTCAAAGATCTGAGCACACTCCCACTGTGTATGTCGAAATTGTAAACAGGTTCACAAGGTGTTCACACAGGGAGACTAGCGAACACACAGATAGCAGTCAATACTATGTCAATAGGCGAGCCAACATTCAGCTTTCAAAACAGGCTTGTTGACAACAACGATATTTGATATTATAGTCAGGGCAGACAAATAGCTGGTTTAGCCGGTTGGCAGGCTGTGGAAACATTTCGAACTTTTGTCTTTTTGCAACAGTGTTTGCTTTTTTTTCACATTTTGTCATTTTAAAACACAACATCCTATTGTATTGCTGGGCTCTGGGTGTCCACATTCATGACATTATTGTGTTGTAATCTGTGTGTTTCATTTTCATTTTCTGATGATAAATTACTAAATGATCTTGAGAGGTTTACCTGACACAAATGTAAGTCACTTGAATCATAAACCATGATAAATCATGCATTCATATCCAATTTTGAATTAATAGGAATGATTATCATGTAAACCTTTATAAAATGTTAAAAGGAAAACTATTTTCAGCCGAAGCAGTGACATTATGTTATTTCCCAATTGGCCGAACAGCATTTGTAATATCCCTTTGGAGGATTGCAGATACAGCAAAGTCTTTTTCTGGGTGTATCTGTCATCAGATTTGTGTATGGATGCAACGTCTGCCTCCTACATCCTATGACTGTTTAGTGGTAGTGGTGCAGAAAGCCGAGCAAGGGGGAAGGAACGTAGCTGCATACATTTGAGTGCTTCCCCTGCCGGTTCGTCATGATCTCACTGTCTGGGTGACAGTGATTTTTTTATTGCATTGGTGAGGATTGTAAACATGTCAGAGTAGAGAAAGGAGGGGGGGGGTGTAGAAGACTCTTGTCGGTCTGCAGATGGTAAAAACAAGTTGGTCTGTCTATCCTGTCTTGTCATGGAGGTTTGATAATGACAAATGCATTTTTAAAGCTCCACGTATTCAGAGTCTGTCAGATTCAAATCCTGTCAAAGACCTGAGTAATGTCACAACAACTTTGACGTCTTACATGTACATGTATGCTTTTTAAGAGCTTAATAAATTCTGAGGAGTGGCTTTGATAGGGTTGCAAGTTTATTTTGTATTATATTCACACAATGCTCTGTTTTTCATTGATTTTTTTGTCTACTTCAAATTGTCCAGTAGAATGTTCAAGGTGTTACTCTTTCAATTTGCTTCGTATATTGAAATCAGTTTTAGGGATGTTCAATTAGTATAGGTATTGTTGAGCACGTTCAAAACACACATATTACTCATAGTGTTTTTTGTTTTGCACTACAACAACATATGCCTGCACCATTGTACTGCTCTGTCTCTTCAGCACAAAGAAAACCCCTGGCGTTGTACCCTGAAAAAAGCATAAACCAAAATACTGAATGGACCACATCGTTCATGTTCAGATGGTGTATGGAGGCTCATTCCCGCTGTGTGTTTTTCCATGTTACAAAAGGACTGGCCTTGTAGATATCTATTAGGCAAAGCGGAAATGACAAGGCTTTAGTGTCAACAGAGCCCGCCGCGAAGGTGACCAAGCGAAATAATTCTGTATATTGAAGATTAAACAATATTGTGCAGCAGTTGGGTTTGTTTTTGAATCGCCTCATCTGAAGACTTTTAATTAAGGTATATCTTGGGCTACAAGAGGAAATTTTTTACAAGGGACAGGAGTGGGTGGACTCCTTCCTCCAGGAGGAAGCACCCAAGGCTTATTGGAATGCAACCGGGAAATAAGGAAGAAAACAATTGAGTACATCATTGGCTTTTTGTGTCCTCCAGCATATCTTGATATTTGCTTTCTGTGGAAGTAAGCTTTCTTCAATTTTTGAGTCGCTAAAAGCCTTGGGTATCTTTAATGTTGGATCTTTTGTGAGGTTCAGGATAAATATTGTTCGATATTGATGCAAAAGATGAAGTTGGAATCAAAGATTTCAAACACTTGAATTGATGTTTTCTAGGCACACTTGAATAAAGATAGTCCATAGTGGCAGACACATGTGCTATAAAAGTATCAAACCACCCAGTCCTACATGTAGATTTTTGTTTTGTATGATTAGAACAAAACAGCTGATTTTTATTTTTATTTTTATGGTCCCACTTGAGGGTGTTACACTTTAAATCAACAAACAGACACTCTGCACACACACACAGCTAAAAAAAAATCCAGTGTTGACATGTGAGAAGCTGATAGGTTGGCAAACAATGTTCAGCTCACAATACGTATTGACAAGTTTTTTCCCCCTGTATTTGAAGAGTTTGGGAAGCACAGCGGCGTAAACAGAATTTTTTTTTGAAATTTTGTTGTGGCACTGGAAGTTAATTAATGGAAGTGTGTATTTTTTACAAAAACGGATGAGATTGAAGCAAAATTCTTTAAAAAAAGGGGGTATCTGAGTGTCTTTTGAATACTTTTAAAAATTTTGACATGTTGCTTTATCTATCCTTTGTACCTGCAAATTATCAAGTGAGCAATTTTGACACACTGTTTTTTTAAATACGGCAAAATTAGACATCCTTTTTCCATACTAGCTTAATGATTTTCTCTCTAGCATAAAAAGATGCACATTTAATTAAGTAAATTGTTTCAGCTCATGTATACAAAGATAGAATGCCCATAAATCTCATCGTAAATGATGCCTCATGTGTGCATCGATAAACAACTTTGAGAAAACAAACAAATGTATTAATTTTCAGACAATGGATTGTTTTCGCGTTATAAGCAAACAATAAAATTTCTGCAAGTCAATTGTACTTAGTTTCAGCCCAGACACGCGGGAAAGATGCAGACTTGGCATTGTACCAAGATAATGTACAGGTTTGGAAAAAAACGTAAACAACTGTCCAGCCAATGCTCGTGCTCGGCCAGTTGGAAAAATTGAGGTCATTACTATTGTCGACTTTGGAGAATGTTTTCAAAATATGGTAATTTTCACCATCTGTGGTTTTTTAATTTTATGCATGGGGGGAAACATTGATTTAAAAAATCCTTTTGTCAAGGTGAGAACTTTCAATATATAATACAGTGTCATAGAGAAAACACATGAATACATGTACCATACTCGCATCGTAGAGTTGCATCTCTGGCTGTTCAATCAGTAATGTGGTTTAATTAATATTGCAAATGATAGCATTATGCATTAAATTATATTATCAAGTACACAAATTAAGGGTTGCAAAGGAGCAAACAACTATTAGTTGTTTACTTCTTTTCAACCCTTTATTTGTGTACTTAAGAAAACTTTATCTCTGATCTTTAGACAGAAAGACGGGTTGAGAATAAGTACTGTAGTTTGCTTTAAGGTTTCAACCAGCACCTGAAAATAACTCCCTCTGCAATCTAAAGCTTCCTTTCTGGACTTGTTGTTGCCAAAAAAAACTAGTACCACTCTGGTTTGCCCTGGGTTTATCAACAATAGACATGTTTGTGCTAAAGTCCAAGCCTCTCAAAGCCATTGTGTTGGGAAGAAAACAGCGCCCAGTGATAAAAATAAAGCTCCATTCATGGGAATTGAAGCCAGCTCTCTTTACAGTCATGCAAACGAAACTGTCCAATTGGAGCAGGCAAACCCTATGGTGAATGGAATCACCCTCTTACTGTGTTTCCTTGCACTTTGCGTTGCCAGCCTGAACTCCGATAAACATGTGTAACACACACGAATTGCGGGACCCTGACTGGGCTATGCAAATGTTTTTCCCAACAGCCACTCATACGCATGGAATTTTTTTCTTCTTTTTCTCGCTCTCTCTCCACTCTCTGTGGTTGCACGCCACAACCCAGCTCGAGCCTCGGGACAGTGTGGCGTGATGGCCTGATGGGTGGGGACTATGGGGGAGAGTGTAGAACAACAACCACTTTTAATAACGCTGGATTTAGCACGACTGGGTCTGGAGTGGCTGCATATTTATAATGCTGAGATTGTCGCTAATTTTAGAGAAAAAGTGGGGTAGGGCAAGAAGAATTGAATATCAATTTAAATGATTCTGGCTCTGGTTTGAAATGTTGGACCACATCAAGTTAATAAGCTGAATGCATGTTGGCATTATTGACATACATACATCAAACACGAGACTTGCATTTTGTAAAGGTCATACTTCAACTTATTTCTGCACCTGTCTTCTCTGGTTGAAAGGGCGAAATACCCCCCCCCCCCATTTCTCACCCTGCCCTTATGAGATCCATCTTTACCCTGTCCCCATCCCATGACTTTAAGTATTTCATTAAGGAAGTATACTCCCCGTTTCTTATAGGGAATTTGACCTGACCTGACTTTTATGCTGCATACTTATCGCCCTTCTGTTATAGGAACACCCCCACCAACACTCACACATGTTTGTAAATCCTGCTTACCGAGGACTTCTCTTTGTTCTCCCATTGTTTGGACATAGTTTTTTGGAGCGATGTCCCCATTGGTTTTGTACACGAAAACGAAGCAAGGATGTCCTCGCTCTGTTAAACACCTGGATCCCTTTTATTAATCCTCGGTTTCAACGGGTAGACACGCTCACACGCACACACACACATGTTTGTAAATCCCGCTTACCGAGGACTTCTCTTTGTTCTCCCATTGTTTGGACATAGTTTTTTTTTAGCGACATCCCCATTGGGTTTGTACACGAAAACGAAGCGAGGACGTCCTCGCTCTGTCAAACATGAATGGATAGACACGCTCACACACACACACTTTGGTTTAATTCAGTAGTCTCCTTTGTCTTTGAGGGAAATAAGAAAACAATGGAGAGTGCATACATTGTAGTACCCACTTTATCACCTGAAATATGAAACATCAACCCAGTACTACTTGCTATATCCTCAGACACCTCAATAGTTTTAGATTTGTCCCCTTTTAAACCATCATCTTCAGCGAAAACAATAACAAGTCTTGTTTACGATGATTACTGGACTTTTTTTATTTGGTGGACTCGTTTCACAATGACTTAAGTAAATATTGGCTCACAGAACACGATATTTATAGTTCAAAGGCTATATACATGTATGCTGAGCAGTCCGGTCTTGCCTAGTCCGTTCACCTTTGTCCAAGATATCTTGTTTGAGGTGTTTAATAGTACCATGGAGGAAAAATCTATGATAGTACCATGTAGTATGTTGCTTCATGTGAATAGCAAATTAGTTAAGCCCTAAATCTTTTCCTGTTAAATATGTTGTTTGAGATAAAGCTGTGTTCACACTGGATTTACATGTAAGTGTGTGCTGGAGAGGCTACTCCCACATGTTATCCAGGCATTTGAAAAGTTCCTGTGGTTTGACCATGGTTTGACTTAATCATCATTATTTTAAAAAGCACTTCTTCAGTCATCTTGCTTTTCTTCCGTTCAAGGCAATAATAATCAAACCGAGGCTTGCAGGACAAAGTATAGTCTGGTCTCTTTCTTAGGAAAGGCGGTGGTTAGGAGCTGTCATTCTCAGTAGGTTTACAGAGGCACCTGACTAAAAAGATGGTCTATTTACCGGCAGCTTGTAGTTCGTTTTCGCTAATAATTAACATTTCTGCAACTTATTTTCAAAATGAATCTGGAAGGAATTAGCCTAACTAAGTTTTTGCGCTAAGAGGAAAAGTGGTTCTTCAAAATGTTTCAGAATAATTTGTTTTATTATTATTAGTTTTTTCATTCACCCACATTTACACAATTACTTCTTCGATTCTTCAGCGTCTTTGTACCGGATGGACATCGTTTAACATGCACAAAGCACCAGTGAGCAACATTTATTTTATTTTTTTCTCAATACCTCAAATGTTAGAAAAAAATGGTGTTCATTTTTAAATGTTTCCTCTTCTCCTGATGAATTGCTTTTAACAAAGCTATCCAATGAGCAGGCTTCAAAGATAACGGTAAAAAAACAGTCAAGCCTAATTGTATTATTCAGTGCTTAAAGGCACCTGGCAGTACAAATCAGATCGGCGTGCCGTGGCACGGCATACAGGTCAAGTCGATCCGAACACCAGAAACGTGTTCGCTGTAGCGCTGAAAACGACGTCGGACCGGTCCACTTTGCCCTCGTTAGCCTGACTTCCGATGCTCGTAACTGCCTATTTTTGGGATCTGCAGGAAACAAATGCTAGCTGACCCCATCTTTAGTCGTTTTGCTGCATCCAGCAGCAATACACCTGGTCGGCATTGCCGGAAAAATGCACAAAAAATCCCTTTTTTTGGATAACCAAACGAAACGTACAAGCTCACTACTTGCCATAAATGCAAGCAAGTTTGAGGGGGGGTCGATGGTCGATCGCGGCGAAGTCTGCCTCGATTGACGTCACAAAAAGGGATGGCAGGAGTCACCCCCAAACAACTTTATATATTTTTTTAACATATAAATCGTGACAAACAATTACTCAAAAAATCGTTTTTTTGTTAATATACATATATACTATTATGTAAAAAAAACAAAAAACATATTTTCAGGTGACTTTAATAAAGGAATATTTCATTAGTAAGGGTAGGGTGTGATAAACATTGATCTTTTAAAATCTATTTTTAACTGTATTTCAAGAATTAAATAACATGAGTTATCAAAAACATAAGCTGTTATTTTATTACAGGCCTGTAATTACATGGAGACCACAGAGGCCAATGCCTCTGTTGCCCCTGGGCCTCTTGGCCTTGGTGCCCCTCCAGAAGCTTCCCATAGACTTTCAATGGAAGTGCCTTTTGCAAAATGAAAGTGGCCTTGCCCTCTCAAAGATGAAATTCCAGGCCAACTTTACACAATTTTTTCAAATGAAGTTGGCACACATGTATACACTATCCAGTGAAATATTGTGGAATTCAGTCACTCGAGAAATGTGTGTTGAATAATTTGATGTCATTTCTCGTGCATGACTAGGCAAGAGGCTTGAGTTTGTAGACAAAGTTAAACATTAAAAAGTAAAATAACCTTGAACAGGTGTTTAATTAGGGATGAGAAATGTCAGACTTTTATCTGAATTGAGACTTGTTATTGTTTGCCTGGTTCAAAACAGTAGCTGTTATTTCTTCAGATATGAAGAAGTCCTACTCTTTAATCCACTTACCTAGTGCTTGGGACACAGTATCCAAAAGCTCCTTAAAAATCTATAAACCAAGGGGTTACCAAAAAGTGGAAATGTCATCATTTCATCATGCCTCCTAACATTCAGAACCTAGTTTCAGACCTTTTTGTCAGCAATGACTCTCACCTTTAATTTTAAAATGTACATTTATTATTTCAATCAAACGTGTAAACAAGCGTGTTCAATTTTTATTTATGTTTCTTGAAACTACATACAATGTATGAGGTAGGGAACAAATTAGTCTTCCTATAGAACCGGTGTCATAAATACAAGTGCTATAGTACCCCTTTAATGTTCCCAGTGTTTTTATGTAAGTAATTCACTATAATAAAAAAAACCTTGTGTAAGCCTTCAGACGAGTTACATATTGGTCCACCTGCGAACAAACAACTTTCCTTGAATTAATTTTGTTATTTGTCACGTTTGTAATTACATGTACGTGTCAGGCTCAACGTGCTGACTCATTGTAATGATGTAATGAGTGTGAGATTTACTTAACCCTAAGTAATTAGCTGGGTGATGTAAGCGCTCTCTATTTACGGGCTGGTACAGGTACAGGTATGTGTCAATGAACTATTAATGTCCTGTTTGGGCTAATGGCCAAAATTAAAACATACTGTAAAATATCATTTAACATATAGTACTCAAAAAACCCTTAAAATATCACTTCTGCCTTCATGCATTTTGAGCATGACTTTCAATAACGCACTTATGGTTGCATGGCCCGATTTTTTGCAGAAATAATTTAGTCAGATAATGCTGTTTCAAAATGAAAAACATACAGAAACCTTTGTAATGCAACACTGTTTGGACATGGCTATTATTTTGTATTTTTTGAAAGCTTATTACTTTCTTGAATCTATAAAAATAGCCGTTTAAAATTTGAATAAAATTTTTGGCCAAATTGGCAAAGAAATTGGACCTGGCATCTTTTAAAACATTCACAGTTATTCACTATTTAATTTTGAATTGTTTGGTCCCAAAGTGGACATTGTTTTTCTTCATGTATTTTACACACTGAATGTATTTGTGGACAGTGTACTTTATTGTTCCGTCAACAACACTTACATGTAATAATAGCATTCGTGTTCCACATGGTAAAAAGGTTCTAGGTTAGTAGGCCTATGCCTGCTATGGTGATGTAAATGTACATTTATTGATTTTTGACATTCTAGATGGACAGGTTTGAAGACTGGTCATCAATGTCACAAAGTGTTGTTTGTGTTGCTGTTGCACTGGCTAATTTCAGATTGAAAAATCTCTGTGGAGATCTGCAGTTAGTAGTGAATCATTAAGTTGTCAGGAAATTTTGTTTGCTTCTTTTTATTCCTTATTTTTATTATTACTTTTTAATCTACATGTGTTGCTGAAACATGCACAATAAAGACCTACACTGAAAAAGTCAGGTTGTTTTTTGACAAGGATTTTCATTCTTGTTAGTCTTGGTATTTTAAGTTGTCTTGCTTTGTCTATTTTTCAAATCCACAGCTTAACAATGAAGTATTACATGTAGAGGTGAGGTTGTTTTTAAAGAGGAGATAGCCTTGGTTTAATGTGTGTTATTACATTGTTTACCTCATTTTTTTCTTCCATGAAGGTGCCATGCCCTAGATGATTAAAAAGAGAGATTGCATATAATCTTAAAGTTATGTGCAACTTTAAGATTATAGCCTATGCAATCTCTCTTTTAACATTATTGCATTTACACCTACAGCTAGATTTGCATTTCAAAACATGGGTCATAAAATAACTGTTAAAAAAACAAAACTACTCTGCTAATAAAGATTGACTTGATTTATACAACAACTATTTCACCATGTATGTTTTATTTATGATCAAGTGAAAGCATGGAGTATTATTCTACAATTATCAAAGACCTGGATGTTAAATTGTCAGACTGCCACATCCCCCACAAACAAAATTTGTGACAAACATGTTGTTTATATTCAGCCAGCGTCTCGCTCGAAATCCGATTAGGGCCTGCAAGCCTTGAACTTCTGTGTGTGCGAGTCGCGTAGCGTGGAAAATATTATTTCCACGGACACGTTCGCTCCGTGCTGGCATGGAATCGAACACCACACCGGGGCGGCTTTAGGTTACTGAACCCAGTCAACACATTCAGACCCACTCAAGCGAGCCTCTTTACCTTCAGAATTCTGGCAAACATGTTTATTCCAGCACGGTATTCCCGTATTATTCTTAACACCAGCACACTCTTAAATAAGGATGGCATGCTATTGTGTGGCGGCTTGTGTATGGGGAAAAAAAGGGGAAGAGAATCTCGACCACCTTTGAGGTGTATATAGAAACAAGGTCTGGGAAGGAAATAATAGACTTAGTGTTAAGGGGGTCGGCTATTTTGTACCACTTTCGTGTGCGCATGACTGGGCATTGCTTTGCAAAGGCTCTGATTCATACTTCTTGCATGCATTATACACAAAAGGGAATCTTACACCAAGCCAGAGGTTGAACAATTTACCTGCAGTTTTTAGGAAAAAAATTGTTAGTCAAATTATTGTACATGTTGGCCCAGTCCTCATGTATGTAAATAGTTTAAAAATGCAAGGAGAATACTCTGCATTGGTTGGATCATCCTAATTGAATGCACAGTTTGGTGATTAAAATTTGCAAGCATTCGCTGCAAGTGAGGCTAACACTACACAGTGAAAAACATCAATGGCGGTCGGTTAAAATGCCGATATTTTTGCCTCTTGCTACACCTGAACGCATCGTTGCCTCACC
Source organism: Plazaster borealis (assembly GCA_021014325.1). Classification (NCBI taxonomy): domain Eukaryota; kingdom Metazoa; phylum Echinodermata; class Asteroidea; order Forcipulatida; family Labidiasteridae; genus Plazaster; species Plazaster borealis. The sequence goes on along the minus strand of CM037468.1, from coordinate 12,598,030 downwards.
CTGCTGGCCATCAGGTTTTTGCCTGTTGGCAGCGTTCAAGCTGATAGAGGGAGGCACCCTAGGTTTTTAAAAAAACTGACGGCGAGCCGGGTTTGTTTTTGTCTGTTGACATGCATGAGGAGTTTTGCAATTTAGATGAAAGTCAGTTTTAGAGAAAACAGGCAGGGGATAGCTTCACTTACATGTCATCACGTAGCCTCGGGAAAAACCTATTCTGGGGTTTCTGTCAAAACCACCTTAGTGAGAAAAGAGATAGTATGAGCAAAACCAATTTGGAGGAAGTGGAAAGTGAATAGTCTCATTGCTTATTTACTAGGATTGTAATCAATGGATCATACATACATGTACTTACATGTGCATAACCAGCTTTAAACTGTCTTTCCTTTTTATTAATTTAACAACTTGGGGTTCTCCTCAGGTTTTTTAAAAACTGGGGGGTATTCTGGACCCAAATTTGTGGATGTTTGGCCGAAGCATGCTGAATTGAGGTCTTCGGAATGTTTTCTATTTGGTGTTTATCTTGGTTTTAAAAGCCCTACTGTGCAATCTGAAGCATTCTATATAGTTTTCTCTTGATGTGTTTTGTGAAATAAAAAGAAAAACAAAACTATTTTTTTTTATTAAAAAAATTAATAATTTGCGTATCAACCGAAATGTGCGCATATCCGCATGCAAATCGCGCGTATTGGCCCGATACGCTAGCTTGGGTATAGGGAGAACCCGGCAACTCAGTAGTTTTGTAACAAAAATATAGCATCTTGCGTATAACTTTTATTTATATATACAAAAAATACATGTAAACAAAATTTTCATTTGCCAACAAATTTGCCATGTTTGCATCTCTGATGCACAGGGTTTGTATTACATTTTTGTTTATTAAAATGCTACAGTGCTATGTGAAGTTAATCAATTACATAGCCAATGCTAATATTTTCAGGCAGTCTGAAAATCCAATACTCTGTGAATGCAACATTACAATTCACACGTCGTATAGTCTGAATGTTTTTGTTATTGTGCACCTTGCGTTATTTATTTCCCCCCTCCTCTGTTTGGCAATTATCTCTCAATGAACTGCAATAAACCGAGCGGTTTTTGGATGTTTACTCCCCGACTGCATGTGTGTCAGCGCTGTGTGGCATGAGCCCATATGGTATGATATCGCCTTGTTTACCCAGACTTCATAAAGGCTGTTTGTTTGATGTCCCAGTATCGTTATAATATCGTCAATCACATTGCTGTATATAATTCTTCCTCCGCTCGGGCTGAACTTACATGTGCACCTACAGCTCACTCAGGGTTTGGTGTAATCAAACTGCAGACTTGCTGCGGAATTAAAATTGTTTCGTAAGGGGATGAGTAAATTTTTCACTTTACCTCAGTCCGATCAATCAATGGTTCCCTGTCACTTATATAACGAACATGGATTGGCCAATCCAGTTAAAGTTCTCAGCGGGGCGATTAGAGTGACAGTCCCAGGGTTTGTACTGGTCAGGCAGCCATGTGTTCTGTCCAGGTACCGGTGAAAGTGTCTGTGAAAATGCTCCCTGATGCGTTTGAAAAAGTAATCTGTCAACTCAACTTTGTAAATTGTGGTGGAAATTACTTAGTGGAAATCATGAGAAAAACCTTCATAGACATGCTGTAGGTCTCCTGTGAGTGTGCAATTGTATTGGTTTTATTTTATAGGGTTGCTGTACTAATGCAATGAAATCTGATTGTCAGCTTGTAAAACGTAAACAAGAAACATTCAGATTCTCCAGCTGATTTTTCAATTTTGTTTTTCTTGGAATTTAAGGTATACTGAAGTAAAAAAGGGATGTGAAACCAGCCTCTGACATATTTTTTCTTATTTTTCCTTTTATCATAGTCATTTTTATTTTATTTTAATGCGATCATCATTTTTGTTACTTTAGAAATTGTGATTTTTTTTTTAAAGTTTTGCTTCTTAATTAAAGATTTGGTAATTGGGATTTGGTAAACTTTAGAAGCCTTCAATGATGCACACTGGACCAGGAAAGGTATTTAAACAAATTTGTATTTAACATAATTTTAAAGTAACTCTTTTCTGACAGAATAAACAAGGAAGTTGAGATTCACATCTTGCTTCTTGGGACATTTACTTAGATTGCATTATGAGTGCATCCTATCAGCATCTTGTAATCTTTGTCATCAGATGTTTGTTTTGACAATAGAATAATCCTTTGATTAGTTCTGGAGATAAAACCCTAAGGGAATTGTTTAAAAGATCACGTAGAATCTTCTCATGGACCAATCTTCTTAGCCGTGGGGAGCTCGTGCTACTTTGCTTCAGCTCAAATTCCACCATAGTTCTGTCAATGTGGGTAAGATGTGAAGCATCATGTTGCATACATGTATCACTGGCATGAGGACCCAGACAGTGTGGCCACCTCTTCACTAGTTTCACAGCATCTTGCAGAGAAGCGGAATATTGGATACAGTCTTTCTTTCGTTTTGTGCCATATTATTCCTGAGGATGTATTTTGTAGTCAGGAATGACATAAGATCTTGAAGCATATGCACAAATTTTGCATTATTCTCAGGACGATATTTAGTAAGATTTGGAATCCAGTTTGCTTTTAATAGTAGTTTCTGTCCTTGTCTTTCACCCAGTGACATAACCAGAGGGGGCAGGGGGCGGGAGCTCAGAACCCTTGCCTGCCCCTTCCTTGCCTCTCCCTTGCGCCCCCCCCCAAATGAGAGCAAAAAGCGAAAAATGCCCAAAAGAGTGGTTCAATACATTAAACAGCGCTCCACCCTCAATTATTTCTTTTCCCCAGCTTGCCCCCCCCCCCAAAAAAAAAAAAAAAAAAAAAAATGTCTTGTTACACAACTGCTCTCACCTCATTGGACCCTGGTACAGTATGTGGATTTGTTTTTCAGTATCTCCTTTGATTGCTTATGGGATTTTCTCCCATTAAAGATTTCCTCATCGTCTCCTCTTCATCCTGTTATTGGTGCTGTTGGATGTGCAATTAAATTTTGTATTCAGTTTTGTTGTTGAATATAAACAGTTCTTACAATCCATGAATGTAGGTGACCTGTGTTTCACTCGTGATTTGCAATTGCAAGTAATATCTATTACAACGAGGGTGTCTTGAGAAGTGTTATTTCATTAGCGGAAAAATACCCAAGAAAATAAAAACCACTCTACTGCACATCACCTGCAGTTATGTACACGAGCCAAATCTATGCGATTGCCATGATCCATTATGAAAAATTCAATCTCATTAGATGCTGTGCTCATACGAACTGTGATATACGGTCTGACTCTTTGATGTGTTGTTATATTGAGGCCGGCTGCTGCACAGTAGTGAGGGCTTAGAGTGTACATGGTTCATGCTGACTGAAGTTTGATGGTAAATCAATCACAATATCAAGTTTTTCATCCCAGGGAACAGGGATTGGCTGAAATATGAGAATTTGTTATCAGTAATTTTCCAAGATTTTACGTGTAGATCAATTTGTGGAAAGAGGGAGGGGGGATTAGAGAGCGTCTCAATTGCAAAACGATTTCTGTAAGTTAGTTTTTCAAAATCTGTGCACATACATGTAGAAAGCATGAGTTTGTCGGTTTGATTATAGAATTTAATGTATGCAGGCCTGTCATACTACTTCTTCCATCAGCATCAATATTTTTGTATTTTGTATACTTGTACCTGCCAACTATGCCAAAAGTGAAAAATCAGACGTGTAAGTAATAGACTCTCCGTGTGAATAAAATAACTATCAGGTGTGAGTAAACATTCCCACTGCCAAGAATAGAAAAACCATGGGATGTTTTGGCTCGGAAACGGGCCGCCACACTATCCTTAAAGGAGTTATTTTGAAATGAATGCAGCCATCTGGGCCCAATTTATGCTTACCAAAATAAGGATACCAGCCAAAATACCATGTCACATGTACCGTCTGTGACTGGTATTCTGCTTATTTTTGCTAAGCAGAACAGTTTTTAGCAATATTTTCCGCTTTTAAAAAGCAGCTCTCTATAAAATTGGGCCCTGTTTAGTGCCAAGGATGAGAAATGGCAGACTTGTTGTCTGAATTAAGGCTTTCTTATATGTCTATTTGGTGATCAAAAACAAGCTGAACATTTTCTTCAGATAATATAGGCCTATAAGGAAATCCGTCTCTTTGATCTACTTCTCTTGTGCTGAGGATACTGTTTCCAACAGCTAGGCCTACTTAAAATCTTCAAATGCGGGGGTTACCAAAAAGTTGGAAATTACATCATTTCAAAATGCCTCCTTTAATTTCGATCCTAGTTTCAGACCATTTATTTTTAGTCTCTCCTCCTTTAAATTAATAGAATGAAAATGAATCTAGTACATTGTGTGTAAGACTAGTCTGGTGCCATCTAGACATGGACTTGATTTTACCTACACCAAGACTCATCTTTTAAAGATTTGTTGTCAATATTTCCATAGTGATTTGTATTGTGACATTACACTTTGCTTAGCAATACACATCTTATGATCAATCTTAGATATTTGAAATATGATACAGTGCACACTGTAGAGACCGGGCCCCTGATAAAGGCCTTGATGCCCCTTCAAAATATCCTTATATTTATACTTGATTTTCCAATGAAGGTAATCTTTGCAAAAATGAAAATTGCCGTGCCCAGTCAAAATGAAAATCCAGGCTAAAGCCCACATGTCTAATGCTTTAGAAGTGTTCATTACTTGCTTAAAGATGACTAAGGTTTACATTATGAAGTTTGCCACCTCACACAAGAAACTTGTCATTCCAAGAAATGTTTGTTATTCAAAAAAAATAAAGTAGTTTATTCTTCACTAAAACATAAATTATACATGTACAACATGTATGTTTTTCCGAGAATCCGCCTTCCTCCCCCCTGCAATTTTTAAAATTTTGTTTGTAAAAAACTCCCAGTATAAGCCTGTCACAGGTTAGTGTATAAATTGTGAAAGACTAAAGGATTCAGAGGGATTTGACACATGCTACATGTACTTTAAAGCAGATGTTTTCTCTTTCCATTAGAATAGTTACATCAGCAATAACTACTACCCTAGGAGTGGCATAAAACCTGTGCAATCTAAATGTGATATAACGAGTTTATTTTGTGTTGACTGTAATCGCAAGAACCCTGGATACGTTTTCTAAAGACAAATGTCCTCGGTCGCACTGACCTGCAGAGTTGAATGCACTGCCACACTCAAGGTCCATTCCTTTTTACTATTCAGGGATGTTTTCCTTTTGTAATCTTTTTACAAATTTTAGTTTGCTTCTACATGTATTTGCAGCAGATACACGTGTACATAGGATTATCATTATTTTTATTATTTCAAGTTTTGTTTTTATAAAGGTGGGAATGAGACTGTTTATGTTGAAACAAACATGTGCACTAAAAAGTGGTATGGTTTATTTTGCCAATATTTAACTTATAAGAATAATTGAACATGAAGAAAATTACAACTGCAAGAGTTTACCAGCACATTAATCATCAGCCAAAACATGGCAAAGTAAAAAGTAAGAAAGTAATGATGGTAGATACATACAAAAACAAAGAACTATAAAGAAATCGGTGAGGTAACCAATAATTTCAAAATTTAGTACATATAAAAAAACAAACTGCTGTGATAGAAAAAGTTGTATCAGTTGTACAGAGTAATAATTTTAAAATCAATTCTGCACTACACCGTACGTTTTCAGGCCATTGAATTAAGTTTAATTGTCAAGTTGTTTTTGTCAAATCAGAGAATTCCCTCTCTAAAAACAACGACCTTCCCCTTCTACATCTTTTTCCCACTCTGCCAACAAGAGAAGGAAAAAATCAATAATTGAAGAACTCACTAATCAAAGTGAAACTTCAGATGAAAACATCTTCTCAAATGAAAAGAGACAAAATGATAAACCATGACTCCCCATCAATCTCATCCTTTCAATATACTCTCTCTCGACTGTTTTGTTTTTTTCGTGAGTTTTTTTCTTTCTTTTTCTTTTTCTTCTTCCCGGTCTTAAATGCAGCTGCTCACGGCAGGCAGACCGCCCCTCAACTGGGGTCACTATACCGTTTATACACATACCCTGGATGAGTCAGATCGCAGGCAAGTGCATAATAAACAACAATCTTCAGTTTCCGACGACGGCCGGCCGGCCGGCCGGGTGTGTGGGGGGGGGGGGGGGTTCGAGAGATGCGACGAGGCAAGCTGTAGTCATCTGTGTCACATTGCGACTTAAACGATGAATCACCCAATGGGTTGTTTACCAGCCCTTGCGGGGGGGGGGGGGGGGGGGGGTTGTTGTTGTCATCGGGATAATTTTTCATCTTTTATGGGGGATGTGCATGAATTTTTTAGTGTTTTGACATGTCGCGCTGTAGCTCAAGTCAAGTATTTACTCCACGGTCGGACTGCAACTTGACTTGATGTCACAGCAACACTGAAAAACAACAGAACTACAACACTACATGGTGAAGAGCATGTTTCTAAAGGCAAGGCTATTAATCACAGGAGAATGTCACACTTTCTCTATTTTTAACGACATTTCAAGGAATTTGTGTGTTGGTGGTGATTAATTTTAAAAGATAGGAGTGAAAAAGAGAAGTAGAAAAATTAGAAGAACTTGTGAATACTTCAGGTTTATTTAAAATGAAAATTACCAATTTGTAATTCCTTAAATATGTTATGTACAGTTGTTTACAATGATGTGTGATTTACATATGTCTGAAAAATGTTACTTGCTCTATGGTCTGAACAAATAAGCCATAATGAAGATCTTCAAATTATATTTGTTTATTTAGGCATAAATAATTCTTAACTGATGAGTCCATTTCTAGGTACACATAACAAAAACAACAACTCAGGAACATGTTTGCATTTATATTGAAGATTAAGAGAGTCGTAACACACAAAAAAATCATTAACCAGCATTTAAGGAGAGCCCCATAAACATTTCATTACATGTAAACTGTAGAGGACACTATAGTACATCGCAATTTCAGAATAGAAATCATCCTGATCGGCAGCATATATTGCGCCACAGCACCTTGTAAACCATTGCATGGTGCTATAAATGAATAGGCCTCATACTTCAAATGTAGCTCCACATACCTTGCAGGAAAAAATTGTAGTCAGACAATGGTGCGCTTAGAAATATCCGTATTAAGCGCCTAATAAATGTTGTGTATTATTATTATTATACAATTTTCTTGCCAGTACAAGAAATTTCAAAATATTATATGCATACCAGCCACATGTAACTTAAGTAATTTTACCTTTTGTCTATTTGTCTGTGAAATTATACATAAAACCAAATGAAACAAACAAAGTGCTATTTGAGAAAGGAATTGGTGAAAGTGGAAAAGCAAATTAACAGCTGTACACTGCTGTTTGTCCACCCTTCAGATCTGTCCTGGGGGACCTATCTGCCATTAATTGTAGCAATTAGTAATTAGTCCCTTGGGGCATCTGGGCAATAAAGTGGCTGGTTTGGCATTGCAACTGCTACTGTGTTACACACTCTGGCTACTGTGTTAGTTGTTATTCTGCACATTACAAGAATTGGCTATAGTGTTTCCCGTTTTCCCTTTTTTCCCCACATATTTTGTTTAACAATGCAAGTGCAGACTTTCAAATAATATATTTATAAGCAACAATTTTAAGTCTGTGTACCAGCACATGTACAGTATGCAGGTATACATGTACTATAGGTCATTGGCTTGAGTGAGGCCCAATTCCTCCAATTTCATCTTTTCCTATGTACATGTAACTCGGTACCTCATTGTTTGCACTTCAAAAATATTGGACTACATGTACATGCCTGACCCTGTGATAAACACCTGTTGTTTTGGGACTACTTGGCCCAGTCCCCCTGAATCCTTCACTTTGATAATGAAGAAGGATTTGGGACTGTAAGGGTTTAAAAAGAAATACAGACTTGATGGGTCACTAACCCGTTTGAGCTACTGCATTCATTAACACAGGCATATGCAACTTTTTAGCTGGTAGGCTAATTTCCTCTCTTTGTTTCTTTATATTTGTACTGGCTGCCATTCATGCAGCTGAAAAACACTGTACAAAGTTTTGTGTAAACGGTTCTTTCCTCTTTTTGTAAACTGATAAAGTTGCTTTTCTGGTTCCAAATACATTTTTCTAAATATTTTAGGCTCCTATCCCAGAAGCACAGTTCCCTACAGATGCTTGATAGCAAAATGTTTTGCTGAGCATAATTTGTCGAACATCTTGGTACTTAACTTTGTAACAAATTCAACTGCTTGTACTTATTTTAAGCAACACTTTTAGTATAATTGCAAGCTTTTCAAATCTTTCCAAACTTTTCACCAACTCTGACACCTTATTGATAGACAACTAGCGTTTTGAACTTTTACAAGATGGCCTGACAAATGTCTTTTTAATCCAGCCTTGCCTCTTATTAAACGCAAACACAGACCCTTTCAAATCCTCCGCAAATCCCCTGTAAACATTCCATTATTTAAACCTCCATGCGCAAGAGTGAGGGTTGTACATTTTCCTCGGACATTATACATGACTATTAATAATTAATAACATGACAAAGGCATCAAAGCAGCTCAGTACCCCCCCCCCCCCAACTCTAGGGCATTGATCCAGGGGGAAGTGGACAGGTCTTTACCCCACGGCATCGGAAGACATGCTTGGCACTATATTATTTATGATGAATTCTTCGATGGAATGGCCCCTCTGCATTCCTGAGGTTCCTTCCTTTTATTGTAAGATTCACACACACACACACACACACACACACCCCAGTCTTCAATTGAAGTATTTGTTGTCATTTGTTTGTTACGAGCACAAATCCTTTAGATCCATGTACATCGATGCTGAAAGGAATGTCCGAATCATGATAAACGAGTACAAAAGTCTGGGAGTTTTCAATATAGGCTGTTTAATTTATTGACCAATCTTTTTTTTAACCTTCTTTCCACCCCCCCTACCGAAAACAAAACCCCACAAATACTGCATAATAATAATCATTGTAATTGATACTGCAAAGTCCTGCAAACATTTAACCTGTATGAGACCTACAACACAATGACTCATCGTTATCATAAAAAGGCCTTAAATTTTTCCAGAAGATACTTTCGTTTTGTACGTATCTCAATCTTTAGATGGATATTAATTATAGTTAATGGACTCTGAAAGAAAACATTGTACTAGATACCATAGAAGGATGATGAACTCAAGGAAGTGAAACTTTTCAAGAGATCACTTTGGAGTAGACACAATTTAGGAACTCAGAAAAATATATGTATATTCGTTCATCGTGATACAGTTTGTGGCCAGCTGAACCTCGACTCTCAGATCTGTTTTGACAATCCTCAATGCAACCTTTTGTTTTTCATCTCCTAAATATTCCTTAATCTCCTAAACGGGAGAGGCAACTCTCCCCCTGCTGTTTACACCAAGAGTGCGCTCAGTGACCATCAAACATCCTCGGCCGTCTTGAAGTGTTTTCCTCTCAAACATACTCCACCCAGGGACTACCCCCCCCCCCAAAAAGAATATCAAGAAAGATCGACAAAAGCGAGAGAGTGTCCCCACATTCCTTTCCTATAAGACAGGGCTGGCGCTAAATCCTCTCGGAACACTCCAACAAAAGTGTTCTAATTTGCATGTGCATTGGGGGACCAGGTACATGTATAGACGGGCGCAGTACTTTTTCATCACCGCAAACAACAACAACACTGTGTTGGATGCAATCAATAGGTCCAAAGGAACAAGAGGGGCCATTGCACACAAAAAATTGCGTTTGTCACTCTCACCTGTTAAACATGTCTGCCTCAAAGAGAGAAAAATTACCCAAAATACAAAATGTATATTATTAGATATCAAGCCTCTTCCTCAATGTCTTTATTGAACTGCAGGTTTATGAAGCCACACCTGCCCCCCCCCCCCATGATGGCCAGATCAATTAGTAAATTGCAATTATCTCTAATGGAACTGAACCCAATCAATCGTTTTTCATTTTGTCATCTACACTTTCCCAGTGTCTTCCGAACTTATATTTTAGCGTTTGACGTTTGTTTTTAATTTTGTAATGACTTTGGTGATTATATACTGCAGAGGTTGTTTTTATATTTTTCTCCCAAGTAGGTATGAGATTAATAGCCAACTCTGCACTTAAGTAGTAATTTTTCTGCGTAACTTTTTTTCCTTTTTTTTTCCTTCAGATTTTGTCATCTGAAACAGGTTGTTTGCCCATATTCTATGAAAACATACTAACATGTATGCATGTACATGTTCAGCGTCTGTCTTACCACAAAACATATAAATTCTAGAGTGTGTTAAGCAAAAATTGTGAAGAAGAAAAAAAAAAGAACCTTGTTTCTTTTTTCCTTTGTGTTGCTGTAGCACTTTGAACCAAGCGTCATGTTTTTGCCTAGGGGTACGAAACTCACAAAGCGTTAGTAAATGTATATTTGAAGTGTTTTTCTTTGCCTCCATGCAGCGTACATGCTCCTTTATTGTAAGGGTTTTTATAGTCAACGTTGGCACTATCAAGACCTCATCCAGGATCTCTTAAAGTCAGCGCCATTACATACTGGAAATACTTTCCACACAATATTTGTTGCCCTGTCTCTAGAGCTAAAAAATGCTGGATGAAGTCTCGAGGGTCATTTCTTTATTTTCCCACTGTTTGTTTTTCATGTTGTTGACTTCTTCTTGCAACAACTCCTGCTGTATTTTTATTGAAGGCTTCAAACAGTTTCGTTTCTGAAGGTTTTGAGGAGCACAATGATTTTGGGAACTTCAAATGTTAAATCCTCCCGGACAGAAATAAAATATTTCTCCTGGGGATTGGTTTTGGTACTACTTTTAACTTTAAATCAGTGAGCTTTTAGATTGTTACTAATAAACTTTTTGTATATTTTTGATAACTACCGATCTTGTATTTTGTTTTGAAATGAAATCCAAACGTGAATTTTGCCCAAAACTGAACATTACAACTACAGCAATAACTTCGTGACATCTAAATGCTACACCAAATCATTGCATCACAAGAATTTTAGCATGACAAGAGTCCCCACAGATACAACATCCACACCCCCACACTATCTGGTGATACAATACACCAAGATCTTCCTGCGAATAAAAAGAAAAAGAGATTGCAGAAAAAGATACTCAGTTTGTTTTTCCTTAAGGGACGAGAGATTTTTTCCCTCTTTTGTATTGGAAATACAAAGAGGGATGATACATTGTAAAGAGGATTGGCCAAAGGGCTGATTAAAGTGTTTATCAAAAAGGCAAATGCTAGGTTTAGCCAGCTCAACTGGTGGCTGTGTACACATGATGAGGAGGGTACAGAGTGTTGGTGGTATTTTGGGTGGGGGTGTTTTGGTTAGGTGAAGTTTGTTTTTTAATCCATTGTTGGCCTGTTGAATAAAATGGGTCTAATGAGTTTATTGAACAAGTCTTCAGATGAACATGTAGAGGTTGTTTACATGTACAGTGTAGTTGTCTCTTTTTGGTTGATTTGGCAGGGGGGGGGGTCCATCTTGTGGTGATTTGACTGATTAGTTTTTACACAATAAAATCAATTTTTTTCCCTGCATGTTCCCTGTACATTTGACAGTGTGGGTTTTCCATTGTAACTCTAGCTGGAGCATTTTGGGCAGTGCTGTACAAGCTTAAATCATATACCTTTAATGCCCATCGTGGCTGAGCGGTGTGCACCAGACTAAGTTCTGGTGTTGTCTGAGTGTGGTTTGGGTCCGGTCATTACACTTGTGTCCTTGAGCAAGACACTTGACAAAGTTGCTTTGACCTTCGGATGGGATGTTAAACCGTAGGTCCCGTGTGTTGTGTTATGCACGAAAAAGAACCCAGTACACTTATTGTTTAAAGAGAAGGAGTTTGCCCCCGGTGTTTTCTGGTATGAGTGGCTACAGATTGCACTACATCTGTTAGGTGCAACTAAATCAAGGGTGTCATAGTTCAAGCTCTGCATCCATTATTATTAATATTATTATTACAATTCATGAAGACCTTAAAGGGTTGATTGTTCTTTTTAGTAAACACCTTTTTTGACTTTGTTTTCCCCTTTATCAGATCAAATTGTGTTGAAATTCTACAAAGGCCAAGACCAACTGTTATCAGGCAAGGAGCTACGGAGGGAGCAGATTGTCATCTCAGCGGAGAACTTCTGCGGGGTGGAATCGTGCATCCGGCATCCCAAGAACCCCTTTGTGCTGACCATCGTATGCATTAATCAGATTGTGCTGCTGTCATTCGCTTGCCATTCCGATCTTCTGGACTGGTTTTACAAGACACAAAACACACTAGGAAGCGGTAAGGGATTTTGATTATGGAATATACAGGTGTCTTTGACACAGACGTTAAAAAGGTCAGCCGAAAATATGTTAAGATTGTCTATCTATTGTGTCATCATTTGGGCAGAAGTTTGGGTTGCAAACTTACTTTTATTTTTGTGATCGATCAAAACTACTGTATTTCAAAACAAATTCGTCAGATACATTTGTGTTGTATTTTTTGTCTGAATTGTGTATATATATTTTTTTTCTTTCTGTGGTTCAAAATTGATGTTGAAATATTGATTGTGAGCAAGTTATGTTAGCAGACTATAATTTTTTTTTTTTTTTTTTACGTTTTAAATTTTTTTCTTCTTCTTAGTGACGACGATCAAATGCAAGATTAACATCCCAAATGGCAGTCGTCTACGGGCAGGCCCGGGCCTCTTGTACTTTCATGACAACCACTTTGCAATCGCGGATGATGTGCCGTCACAACTTATCGGCGGGTGGAGTCTTGCTAACCTAACGAGATACGGTCTGATCGACGAGGGATTTGCATTTGAAGTCCGATCAGATAAAGGTGAACAAATATTGTTGATTCTTTGAACGGTCATCTAACATAATAACCCTGCATATCCCACCGCTGCCACCGAAACACACTCCAAATGGAACATATGACCCAAGTTATCAAGCTGGTGTACACTATTATGATATATCAATAGCAAGTTTTATTCTTTACTTGGACCATCAGCCTGAAAAGATCGTATGCCCTAGTGGCGTGTGATTAAAGGCACTGGACACGTTTGGTAATTACTCAAAATATATATTAGCATAAAAACTTACTTGGTAACGAGCAACGGAGAGCTGTTGATAGTATAATACATTGTGAGAAACGACTCCATCTGAAGTAATGTAGTTTTTGAAAAAGAGGTAATTTCTCACTCAAATATTTGAATCTGAAATAGACTTCAGGCCTGAAGCCTTTTTCAGGCATCTGAAAGTACACAAATTTGTGCAACAAGGTTGTTTTTTCTTTCATTATTTTCTTGCAACTTTGATGACCAATTGAGCCCAAATTTTCACAGGTTTGTTATTTTATACATACACCAAGGTGGGATACACCAAGTGAGAATACTGGTCTTCGACAATTACCAAATGTGTCCAGTGCCTTTAAACCAGTGTGATATCTATTTTTTGTCGACCACAGTTCAACACAAAATAGTTGAAGCAATCGTGCCCAAAGGGCTGATCCAAGCACGTAAGCAACTATACTAAAACCAAAGAAGCCATTTTATTTCCCAACAATTGCTGACATTGTACTTGTATTTTGGTTGACAGATGGTGGTGCCTTCGTGGTGCTTACAGATCAGGGAGAGACGCTTAAGTCTCACTTTGATGCAGCTACCTACAGCAGCTCCAACAGGTGGTCCCATGTATCCAGCACAGGTGAGGCATCCGAACCATAACAGCTGTTATTGCTTTCTCTTAGAATTAACCCTTAGCAGTGTCCTATGCTGATTAATTCGGACCAGTTCTTTTTGACAATGTATTGGCAAGGCCAAGTAAATCGGCCCTATTTATATACTAAGCGCCTTGCATCCTTTGGTAATTTGGCGCTATATAAATCCTGTTATTATTATTATTATTATTATTATTATTATATTGCATAACAACACACCATGTGACCTTAAAATGACCACTGTAAAAGTTGTGACAAAAAACAAGTTTAAGTTGACTATCTGATTATGCCTTGACTGTGGTAATTGTTTCCGGAATTTATTTGCAATTGCAAAAAGAAAGTAGTAAATTACAAATTAAAATGGTAGTATTACACATACTTATAAATGGTCACTTCTAGGATTAATACCAATGAATAGAACCCTTACAAACGAACCAGACGGCTAAAACTATGTTGAAGGCCTGTTCACCTGAAGGAGATGGCGTGGTTTATAGGAATGATGTTTTAATGAATAACATTTAATTAACATGGAAAGTTAGACGTCAATGGTGGAATAGTAATTGTGAATGTGGTTTGCAGGAGTTTTTGAAAACTTTTCGGTGTTATTTATAACAATGTCAATTTGAATGAATGCCATCACAAAGGAAGGAAGCTGACAAAACTTTACTCAACACCAACTTGAAAAAGAAAAGAAAAAAAAAAGCCAAACTCTGAAACTTTTGGTTTGCATTCTGTAAAATCAAAAAAGATTTCAGATTGAATGTCTTATTTTGTGTTGTTTTTCTGGTACTTGTCAGTGAAATCCGTGCTAATGGGAAATGTAATGGCTTGTGTAATATTAATAAGTACATTCTTCACACTGAATGATTTAAATTTCTTTATTTGACAGTTTCCATTCATGAGGAACTCATTCCAAGGAGGCGCAACTTCTCAGAAGAAGTTCGACACCTTATCAGTGGTGCCCGAAAAGATGACAACACGTCAGATGGTGCTGGGAATGGACACGGTGGAGTCCAGGCAGGGAGTACTTGTGCGGCACAGACCAGTAGTGCGGCGACGCCGGAACAATGTTCACATCGGAATAATGCATGCAATAACCGGAACCAGACTTTGTTGCATCTCCACAGGAATGACTCATTGGGACGCAACGTTGAAATGATAGAGTTGGATCACTCGGGGTTAGCCATGGCCGATGTCGGCTATTGCGGAGGCAGTAGCAGCGGCAGCAGTGTGGAAACAATATTTAATAACTGCGACAGTCTTCGGTCCCCGAAGAAGACAACGCCGATCCGTGAGCAGAACTATGAGATCATGGCCTCGTTCAATCATCTAAGAGAACATGAGGATACGTCCAATGGAAATGATCCTCACATGGGAGAGTTGCATGAGGCATGCTCCATTTGCCATGGAGGCAGAAAACCCTGTGTGGTGGACAGCGATAAAGAAGAAAATGAATATGTGAATCTGCCACCTCCTAAAAACAGCAAGAAGTTGAAGCCACAGGGTTCGGCTGATGGTCAAATGCAATTGTTCGAGGACTTACCGGAAAAATCTGAGAATCGGACGCCCAAATTTTCTAGTAACGCTGCACACGCGCGGACAATGAGCTTGCCACTTAATGAAGATTATCTACTTATGAAATATAACGAGAATGGAAACTCTAAGCCAGGATCCAGCAAGGCAGGTAAAGGCAGAAGCCTGTCAATACATCCCTCCATGGAGCGTTCAGACTCCCTTCCCCCACCGTTTGACAATCTTGTCCCCGCAAATACCCTCCACGGTATGCTGCAGGAACTACCCGATGCAGTGAAAGCATCAAAGGAACGAGAGAGTGTTATCCCGGTTCCATTCCAACATGGAGACCTTGTGAAGCCAGTTGGACCCATCGCAATGCTGAGACTGAATAGCATTTCTAGTAGTAGTAATGAGTCGGTCAGCTCGGCTTGTGACTCATTACTCGACGCTAAACTAACTCGTGGTGCATCATTCAGCCGACCTCGACAATCCTCCATAGGGTCGTCTTGCCAAAGGGCTTTCTGTAAGAGACAATCCCACAGCCAAGACGAGCGTTCCTCGTCCCCGCCTCTTCTTGCATCCACCATCTCATCCCGGAGTTCAGATCCTGACTTTCAAAGCAGGATGATGAGCCAGAGGGATGAGGACCCAGAGGCTTTTATCTATGTGAGGAAGGGATCTGTGGAGCGAAGACCTGAGAGTAGGCGACCAGAGAGTCCTATATCCAGCGCACCGTCCGTCACGTCTTACATCACCCGCAGGAGACAGTCACTTCAAAGGGCAGATGGTTCACTTGGTAAGTCACATCGGTATCTGACTCAAAATTTGGTGTATGCTTTGAGTAAAATAAAGGCCATCAGATGCCATTGCCCTGGTCTTAGTCCTGACCCAGTTTCATAGAGCTGCTTAAATACAAAAAGAAGCTAAGTGTAAGGGGGTCCCTGACGGAGGATTTGTGTGCCGCGCGCCCTCGCGCGACGACCCAGATATATTAAGTATGTTTACTTGTTTAGCTTATGTAGTTCATGTTAAAAGTTTAATTCAATAATCTGCTTGTGTTCATTAATCATCTGCTACACGTTCCATTGTGTTACTGGTTCTCACCGCCTGCACAACCTTCTAAATCTCCGATTTTGATTATTCCATATTTATTTATTGCATTTAAAAGGTTCTAATTATATCAGGGTTATTTCTAGGTGTCATTTTGAGAAATATTGATTAAGTATTAAGAGAGATTTTCGATGTTTAAAATGAAGAAGTATGGCAAAATTTAACGTGACGGTGCCATAGATTATGTATTATTATGTGTCAATGTCATGGCTTTATGTGCACGTAGTACTGGTGTGTGTATATTGGTGCGACCGCATGGACGGCTGTTCCATGAAGAAGTAAATCATAAATAGTGTGCATTATTGCTTTCAGTGGAATGGTTTGGCTGGTGGGATTGGACTTGAAGGCATGGGTTTGTGAATTTCTTGTGTTAATGATGATGATTAGGCCCAGTGTCATGCTATTCCCTGGTCCTCACGTATTCATGTATTTGCTTTATTTGGAATAATAATCATTTGATAGAGAGGAGTACTTAGGAGTGGCTTTCATTTTATTGACAATATTATTATACTTTCATTGTATAAGATAATTAATTGTAATTGTGTATGTGTATTTTAATGACCGCCTGCACAACCTTCCACAGTGTGTGCAGGTGTCGGACATGAGCAGAGAACTATTCTGAACCTGTGTGCTCTGATTACCATCCTCTCACAGGCGTAGTCGGCAGGATGATAGTGATCAGTACTGATGATGATGTGGCGTAAGGATATCAACTAAAGTTTTGTTTAAATTTTTTGCCTATTTTCTGTTTGCTAAACAGTCATTTAATTCTTCCATTTTATGTTTCGTGTGATTTTATATCTCGCTCCTTTGTAAATTACCTTAAATTTGTAAGAAAGTGATTATTATTGTTGTGCATTCATTGGGTGCATTATTTTAAGAGTGCCATACAGATTTTGGGACTACGGCTACAAGTCTTAGTGTTTAAAGACATTTTTAAGGAAAAGTCTGATAGGTGTATTAATTTTAAGAGTGCCATAAAGATTTTGGGACTACTGCTACAAGTCTTAGTGTTTAAAGACATTTTTAAAGGAGAAGTCTGATAGGTGTATTAATTTTAAGAGTGCCATAAAGATTTTGGGACTACTGCTACAAGTCTTAGTGTTTAAAGACATTTTTAAAGGAGAAGTCTGAGGTGTATTATTTTAAGAGTGCCATAAAGATTTTGGGACTACTGCTACAAGTCTTAGTGTTTAAAGACATTTTTAAAGGAGAAATCTTGCCGTTTTTGGACTAAGAAGAAATTTTTACTGAGTAGTACTAAAGTTGGTAGAGTTTGGTAGGCTTCTCTTTTCCGTGAGATCATTATTGTTGCAGGATAAAGAATTTTAGTCTGTGTTGTGTTTATTATATATCCATTATTTTAAAGTTTAATACATATTATTTGCATAATATCTCTGCAAATCTATCAACATCAAGTCCTGTTCGTTAAAATTAAAAGTTCAAGCCACCACAGGTGTTAGCAGTAATTATGGTTGAATACATCAAAGTTAAAGGCCATGGAGTAGTGGAAGAAGATGGGTCTCTGCTTCTAAGCCTTTTTATCCTGAAGCGAAGGGTTTATTATACGAGGATGATGACAGCATGATGGTGGTACCATCACACGGAGATGAGGTCGGTCCACCTCCAGGAGGCTGGACAGAGTGCATTCCCCCTACACCCCCTGTTGCCAGAGACCCAATCAGCAGGTGATTCAAAGCTGAAGCTGGAGGACAAGCTTGTAGAACTACTGTCAAGCCCCGCACGCAATTGGTTATGGCTCCCGAGAGGAAGATCACTCCTTTTGATGGAAAGCCTGGGAGGTTAGAGACTTCCTGTCCAACATCATAGATGCATTTCAGCGTTACAGCATCCCAGTAGGCCAAAGAGGATCCTTCGCTGATGGCCAAACTACAGATGAAGCTCTGGATTTCCTGAGAGTTCGTATGGGGAGAAGTTAGCTGTGGGTGAACTGTCTTCTCTTGAACGCAGGCAGCGCCCCAGGACAACGTCTTTCCTTGAACGCAGGCAGCGCCCAGGGAAGGTGTCCGAGACTTTGCTGTGGATCTGGAGAAACGATTCCTCCGTCTCACCCGTAAAGATGCCCTGTTTGTACGCTAGCCCTATCGGCCTTGACGGAACAGCTCATAGAAGGACTAGAGGAACACTTGCAGAGACATGTACGCGGGGGCAGGCATAACTCCCTCGGGAAAGAAGAGAGTATGATAAAGCGAGAGAAGCAGAAGAGCTCGTCGTGACTGCCGTGGATGCAACCCCGGTACAGCAGTCGGCTATTCAGCTTTCAAGAAATAATTCTGATGATATCAGAGCTTGCCCGACCGGCTGCTGCAGCTCTATTCCTATGCCTGGCCCGGCAGAATCCACACACGGATTTCCAGAATGGCGGTTTCCCAAGAACAGGTCGATTAGGTCCATACTCTCATGCGGATACAGCGGCCATTTTGCAAAAACTGTCCGTATAGAGGTACGACTAGAGGAGAGAGAGGGAGTCAGACAGCCTCAAATGTCTGACCCTTATGAAGTGTCACACAGAGATCAACAGACGACGGCTAACATGCAGATGCCGGTGTTAAACAGCAACCCTCCACAGTAGGGAGTCGTACAGTGGAGGTAGAGACATCAGACTCAACAGGAATAGCAGATGCTAGTTTACAACGAAAAAACGAGGAGAGTGTTTTTCGGTCAAAGTTATGTTTTCAAGTGTACCAATTACTTGTCTCGGGTCCCAGGTTACTACAGTTGGTGAGCAGTATTTCCGTCAGCGGTTGGAGCCTTTGGGATTCAAGCTTCAAGACATCCCAGAACCCTTTGCTCGTCTCTGCCCAACGGGCAACCATTCCTTACATCGGGTGCTTTGAGACGGATGTTTGCGCTGCTGGTCAAGTCATCACTTCTCGGGGGTTTTCGTAATTCGTGAGCAATATTCTACCCTGAGGGCTTGGGAGAAAGAGAAGGTGCATGGTATTTTAGGGATGAATATCCTCCGCGAGTGTTGGGAGAGGCTGATGTTTGTAGGAGAACGATCCCCCTGAAGAAGATCCCTGGCCTACTCCGCGCCAGTTTGGCAGAAAGCAATGAAGAAGGTGGAAAGCAGACTGGTATTTGATACAGAGAGTGGACTAGTCGGACAGGCACATATGTGAAGCCAGGAGTCATGGTGACCAAACGGTGAGGGTTACCAGGCAGTGTTGACACCAGCAGATGAAGGCAGCCTTCCTTCAGGAGTAGTTATACCCCATGCGTGGTACGAGTAAAGGGAAGGTTCCCGGTCGCACTGTTCAACGAAGCAGATGCTGATATTGTACGATCTTCAGTTGGGATCACTCGTTAGAGATAGAGGTGACATGCCAAAAGAGGTACCATTTGAGGCTAAACAGGCTACCATGACAGCAGACGACTCAGCTGCTCCCGCGGTGTTCGCTGTAGATGTCGATGAGACACTCCTCAACGATGAGCAGAGAGCCCGAGTACTCTCACTGCTGAGAGATCACAAAGAAGCATTTTCCAGCAACGATCGAGATTTTGGGTATACTGATACAATCAAGCACCGCATCGACACTGGCGGAGCACATCCAATACGACAACGTCACAGACCACTTCCTCCTTCACAATATGGTGCAGTCCGAGATCACATAAGGGACCTATTGGAGAAGCAAGTGATACAAGAGAGCACAAGCCCATGGGCCTCGCCAGTTGTGGTGGTTAAGAAAAAAGATTGGGATCGTCTCTCGATGCGGGATCATTGTTTGTATCGTAGGGTAGTGTCGCCTTCCACCCAGCAGACCCACTTCCAGTTGGTACTTCCAGCTAGCCTCTCAAGTTTCACAATGAGTCGGGTCACTTTGGATCAAAACGTACCTTTCATCTGTTGTGGACGCGGTTTCACTGGAGTAACATGTATAAGACCGTGAAAGAGTGGTGTTCAAAGTGCCGGAGATGCGCCGTGAGTAAACCCCCTGTTCATCAAACGAGGCCACCGTTCTCAATGTTGTCTGCATCTGCTCCCATGGAAGTGGTAGCCATGGATTTTACCACACTGGAAGCCTCTGATGATGGCGTTGAAAATGTCTTAGTCGTAACAGATGTCCACACAAAGTACTCATGGCGATACCAACCAAGGATCAAACGTGCTGAACCCGTTGCTCGAGCCGTCTTGCAGAATGTTTTTCTCCCTTTTGTTGCCCCCGCGCTGCATTCTGACCAAGGACGCAATTTTGAGTCCAATATTTTGCGTCAACTCTGCGGGTGTACGGGATTCAGAGAAGTCACCCATAATATGTTGGCTGCACTACTATGCGCACAACAATTCTCAGCATTCGACTACAGGCGTCGAGCCCTTTTCCTCATGCGCTTCCAGGGATTTGGTCTTAGCGGGGAAGCCCACCAAGGAAAACGTCGGACTCTGGAGTCTACACCAAAAATCCCTTAAAAAGCCAGGAAGATTGCTTATCGCAATTCTCAACGTGCAGCTGCAGCCAGACAGGCACGGCAGCGCGAGCGAGCTTCGAAGCCACTAGAAGTAGGCCACTATGTACTTGTTCGTCAGCACGGACTCAGGGAAACATTGTCCTTGGATCCGAGAGGAGGCTCCTCACAGATCCAGTGATGACTCGGACTCTCGAGGCTCTGTCTCCTCCTGCAACCGTTGCCCCATCCAAGAAAAAGTTGGCTGTTGGCCTGCTGCAGTCTGATAGTACTGGCAAACCTGAGGCTATGACTCTTTCGTCCCGACGGTTGTGGGTTACAGTGCGCTGGGAATGATGCTTTATAGCCATAGTGACCAACATGTTATCTCTCCACTAGTGTCATCAGAGGATGTTGTAGTGGATCATCCACTCGATATATCTGCGCGCGTCTCGCGTGGAAAGCCACCAGCAAGATAGTTGAGGCCAAAGTTTCAAGTTTTTGGTTTTATGGACCTTGATGTTAAGGATAGGTATATTGCCATGTGTTCTGCATATTGGTTT
Organism: Plazaster borealis; assembly: GCA_021014325.1. Taxonomy (NCBI): domain Eukaryota; kingdom Metazoa; phylum Echinodermata; class Asteroidea; order Forcipulatida; family Labidiasteridae; genus Plazaster; species Plazaster borealis. The sequence continues at coordinate 12,576,705 of CM037468.1, read as the reverse complement.
TGTTCGGATATTTCTAGTTGGTTAGTCAGGATGTTGGTGTTCGGCATTGGTTGTTGTGCTGATGGAGAGCGTTGTTTTGTTCTTCTTCTTTAAGTCATATCGGGACGATGATGACTAAGCGAGGAAGAATTGTAAGGGTCCCTGACGGGGGATTTGTGTGTGCCGCGCGCTCGCGCCGCGACCCAGATATATTAAGTATGTTTACTTGTTTAGCTTATGTAGTTCATGTTAAAAGTTTAATTCAATAATCTGCTTGTGTTCATTAATCATCTGCTACCGTTCCCATTGTGTTACTGTTTCGCGGGGCTTAGGGGTATCCGTGACCTTTACGCTCACCGCCTGCACAACCTTCCACAGGTAAACACACTTTTTTTCTCTCTTTTAAATCTCCGATTTTGATTATTCCATATTTATTTATTGCATTTAAAAGGTTCTCAAAGTAACCTAATTATATCAGGGTTATTTCTAGGTATGGCAGCAAGATTTGACGGTGCCATAGATTATGTATTTATTATATGTGTCATGTGTAGGTAACCGCCGGGGGGTCGTGTCTTCTTTATGTGCGTAGTACTGGTGTGTGTATATTGGTGCGACCGCATGGACGGCTGTTCCATGATGATTAGTGCCGTGTGTTGTTAGTTGACTTATGCCTCTTGCCCCAGTGTCATGCTATTCCCTGGTCCTCACGTATTCATGTATTTGCTTTATTTGGAATAATAATCATTTGATAGAGACGGAGTACTTAGGAGTGGCTTTCATTTATTGACAATATTATTATACTTTCATTGTATAAGATAATTAATTGTAATTGTGTGTATTGTATTTTAATTTTATTGACGCCAACCTGTGTTGTGTGTGTGTGTGCAGATAAAGATAAAAGGACTTGAATAAACCCGGACCACCCGGACATGAGCAGAGAACTATTCTGAACCTGTGTGCTCTGATTCGGCGTGGACTCAGGCCCTCTTCCACCCATAGGGACCATCCTCTCACATAAGCACAAAATAATTATACTTACTAGAATATGGTTACTAGCCAAAATACTATGTATGTCCCATGTACAATTTATGACTGGTATCCTGCTTCTAATTGCTATGAAATGGGGCCCTGGTCTTAGCCCTGGTGCCCCTATAAAAAAGTCCTATACACTCAAAGATTTTTGTTCCCTTTGCAAAATGAATGTGCAGCCCTGCTGCTTCCTTTCAAAGAAGAAAATTCAAAAAGTACATGGACACGTTTCACACTGAGAACATTCAATACTTTGATCTTGTGTGATAAAAAACTTTCTTATCTTTTATTCCAACCCTGTTCTTAGATTGAACCCAAATTCCTCAAATCCCTTCACATTTTGTCACATGGCTCACTTTATCCTCAAGAAAACTAAAAATGTTATGATATTTTTCTTGTTTCAGATGATTCAAAAGGGAGTTTACCAGAAGACAAAAGTGTTGACAGCTACACAAGGCGTAAACGTTGTAATACAGATCCTTCCCTGACATTCTCTGCTGTGACTGACGGAACAGTGTGGAGTCGCGACCCAAATGAAGATGAAGATGATACTGACGGATACCTCATTATGAAACCAGTCTATGAGGAGAAACTCAAGCGATTTCAAGCCAGGAAGTTTTCCAGCCCTGTGCTTCAGGGAGTACCCCAGAGCCCTCTCCATTCCAACGATAAATTCTCCTTCATCCAGGCCAAGTTGAAACGTTCTGCTACAGTAAGCGGAGAGGTGAGCTCACTATCACCCCGCCCAAATCACAGGACGATGAGTCTCCGAGAACGCCCTGCCCGAGTCACAGGAACCCCACCCAGGGATCGTAAGAGCAGCATGAGCTTCATGGAGAGGTTCATGCGCAAACGAGGAAACTCAGCGGGTGTGGTTAAGGTGGACATGACACGCCCTCGCCACAAACATAACTACGCAAGCATTGATCCGGGGGACGTTGTCAGGCAGTCTCGACGTGCCAGCACCCAGCCAAGGATGCAAACTCCTAGCTCTTCGACAGAAGTGGATATCCTTGATGACCCTGATTTCAACGAGAGTGTGAGTAGTTTTATCCAAGAGAATCCGCCCTCAATGGATCAGGATGGGTTCCCCGCCTCTGCCTCTGCCCCAAGCAGCATGCAGTTCAACCAAATAGAAGCTAGCAAGAATGCTAAGCCCATCAGGGGGCAGGATGGAGGAATCCAGTTTACTGCAGACGTGGACACCGTTGTGTTCAGTCAGGACAAGAAGACAGAAAGTTCAGATGAGTATCTGAATCTCTGACAGATGCTACTTTTCTGTCCAGCATATTTCTCATTCGAGGCTGTCATGATCATTTAACATCTAATTAACCATGAAAAGTGTGGAAATCATTCAGGTGGGAAATGTTAAACAGTGTCCTTTTCAACCCAGCAATGACCAAATTTCTCTGAAAATATCTGCACTACTCACTAAAAACTTTAATTTGATCTCATCACAAAATCATAACAACACTGTATTTATTCACTTATTCCACGATGTATTCAATGCCCAACTTAATCAAACAACAGTATTTTTGTGCACACAAAGCATGTACAGTGTATACATTCTTCTTCATCCTATCTTTAAAAATGTATTGTGTTGTGTATGTAGTCTATAGGCTGACGTAAAATATTTTATATACACAGGGATGAACTCCTACATGTGTGTACATGTATTTCAACACAATCTTGCAATTTTTTATCAACAATTGTCATTCGGTTGCACCGAGTATATGTGCTCTTCCATGGACCAAGTGAATGTTTTTTTGTACATGTATACAGAGACGTAGTAACATTAATGGAAGATTTAGCAGACTGTGGCAGTGAAAATTGTAAATCCAGTTGACCTGTGTGTGTGTATACACGTGATTTTGTCTTTTGAATTTTGCTGAAAATCGTATAGTGTGACTTGTGTGTGAATATTGTATTCAGATTTGTTGTGGAAAGCATTCAATGTGGAAAGCATTCACTGCGGAACAGGGAAGAGGTTTTACTAATGCGTCTAGACTGTGTTATACACAACTTAGTTTATAATCTGGTACCCTGGGGGCAAGGTGAATATCACTATGGAATAGGCCACCACATTAAAGGGACCAGACTAACAGCCATAAAACACCAGTTTAAAACCCCTTTTTTTTAAAGAAGGGCAGAGTTTAAATTTAAAAAGAAATTTTTCTGCCACATGTTTTTGTTCATATCTTACAAAACGTTTTACTTGATTCTCTTGAATCAAGACTAAAAAGTGGTTAATTTCAACTTTACATTCTTATTACCAAATATGTTATCCCAAATATACATTCTGATACACAGATCTTTTTTCCCAATTCCTCAATGTAGGCCTACTTTTGCACATGTGCCTACATTATTTTTCAAAAAGTCAACACCTACCATGACAAATTGACAGCGTGTTTTGTAAGGTTGAGCTACACAATATAATTGTTAGGTTTCTTCAGTCATGCAGAACAAGAACAGTTAAGGGCCTATCAAAATCGTGAAATGTTTTCTTCATTGACAAGATTCTTGTTTAAACAAATTTTTGTATGCATGTATAGTGGTTTTACACAGCAGTTGTGTACTGAAAACAATTCAAGTTGTGGAGGTGGGCCTACATACGGTCATATTTTTTTATGCAAGAAATTATTGATTTTTTAAATTTCTAAGAAAATCTGCGTAACCTTTTGGCAGCAATAATGAAAATTTGGTTTAGGTATGCAAGAATCTGTCAGTACGATGTATCCATGCATAGCTAATAGCATTCACAGTCCATAGTATGCATTTGAAAACAGAGGTCACATGCATGAGGAGATGTCCACGCCTGACTTAGTGCAAAATTGAGATGTTTCACCTGCACTGAATTTGATGTGTTATTTTATTCCTCTTAAGAACAATCCTTGAATTAACACTGTTGTTGATTCAGTAAGATTCCCTTTGGAATTGTTGTGATCTTTTGGATAAAAGGGGTCTCCCACAACCGCCCCCCTTCTCCACCCTCCACATCATCTCTTAGCAGAGCTTCATATGCATAATTTTCAAAAGGCTCTCTGTGGACAAAAGCAGCATGCCGACTCTGTCTCGCTGGCTACACAGCATGTGCAACGAGGTATTTGTCTTTACCACAAGGCCCTGTAAGTTGGCAAATCCTTGATGCTAGGTTGGTCAAGGCAGTAAATTATATCCGCCTTTGACTTTGATTCCTTTGTCTGGCAATTGGCCCCAGGCCAACAGTTGTTTACACTGTAATGTTTAAAGAGCTCTGTGGCTGCCGAGCATCTTAGTTTTCAACCATTCAAGGCGAATTTTAATCAGAGAGCAAGAATAGTCTCGAAGGCTGGCTAGATCCATCTTCCTCATATTTTGTTTTCCTCGGTTGATGTTGAAACCATCTGTTGGAAATTGTTCCCATCCAAAGAGCGGGGGGGGGGGGGGGGGACACAAAAACTCAGGGTTTCAGCCCCGAGAATCGCATCAAATTTGATTAACTTAAGTGATTTTGAAATTTTATATTTTGACGTACACGTACAAATGTAAGAGTAAAATCAGTGTTCAATTTTAATTTTCATATATATGCCAGGAAAGGATGTTTTGAAAATGAACGTCTTGGTTGCACTATCATGTTACATTTGTTTGAAACTTTACCTGCTGAGTAAATCCAATCTTACTGTTGTGTACTGGTCGAACCAGGATGTGTAATTCAGTATGGATGGGAAAGATACAGTGTTGGCAACGGAAAAGAAGCACATGGTAATTTTGTTGTCTAGAAATAAGGCAGGTGACTTTGATGTATGCACATAATAAATTTCATTAGCTGATGGTATTAAGGGTGCATACATTTGCATTTATAATACTTTTATGTGCTTTTTTTATTTTCGGTCTCAAATCTTCCTCAGAAATAAAAGTTTTCTCTGAATGCGATCCACATTTTATCACAATACTGTTAGTAAAAATTTCACATTGGGTTAGGGGTCATTAAACGGAAATGTTTCCATCAACTGTGCACATGTATGTGCATTGTCTCATTCAACACACAAGGTATTCAATAAAAAAAATACACTGGTAAAATTTTCCCACAACAGGTCACCTGTGTAAACAATGACAAACAAAGTTAACATCTTCTATTTGTTGTCTATAGAAATCCAGTCAATTTTGTTTTATATTGGAAAGCATTTCACGTGAAATTATTTATAGAAAGAGTGCATAAATCTAATTTTTCTAATATTAATAACACCACATAAGATTTTTTGTTAAAGTAATGAATTTGATACTTTACCACTGTTTGTCATAATAACTGATATGCACCTTTACTTATTGTAAGTGTAACCATAATGCTAAATCTTGTGTTTTTGCCTGATTTTGATGGATTCAGTACTGCGTAGCTAAATCAACCATATTCTCGGCATTGGGCCACTTTCCACTTCACTAAAGGACTCTTTGTACCTTTACTTTTTATCAATACTTGATTTTGATGGATTCAGTTCTGCGTAGCTAAGCCATCCATGCTTGTCATGGGACCAGATTTTTTCTACCCTAAAATTTTACTGTTCTGTACTCAGTTAAGTTTAACTGTTCTGTAATGTTTCACAACAAATCCTAAAAATTCTTAACCCTGTTTTCTGAGTTTGATGGATATAGTACTACATAGCCCAAACCAACAATGCTTGCCAAGGATCCGTATGCATGGAGTAGGTGTTAAATTTGCCAGAGTTGAAGGATTCTAATCAACAAGCAAAGGATCCTTTTGGAACTGCAGGAAAAACTGCTACATAACTAATCTATACAGGCTTGAACCCCACGCTTCCCTCTGAAGGACAGACCGTACTTGTCTTAATTCCACTGCCCTAAGACATCACACTGACCCTTACTATTATGGTGTCAAAATCATCTAGACGTCAATATATTAATGATTTTTGGCAACAGCTAGAGCAATCTAAATATATCACAAGGTGATAATTGATACTAGGTGAAGTACAGTCTGTCTATAGGAAAACAGAATTCAGTGCATCTTTTACTCCCTTTAGCCCTGTTATTATCAGCTAAAATAACAGAAAGGGAAAACAAATCTTATTTCTTTTCCTGTACATTTTTTTGGCCATCCTGTACTCAATTATTATTTGCTGTGTTTATTTGACATTATTGATATTGTACACCTACACCATTTGATGTACCATTTAATCATTGGAGGACATATTTTGGGGAGACTAGAAATGGTTGATCATAAAAAAACCCATAAGTCCTGACTGGTCCTCTGATGGTTGGTGCTTGGCACATAAATTTGGCAATATATGTTTGTGAAATTAGGCTCAGACTATGGTCGTGTTCAAAGCACCATAGTGGCTGTTGGTGCGGCTTGATCGTCATGTCAACAAGTGTTGAAGCATTGGAAGCCCATAACAACAGCCACAGCCGGCCATTTGGACACGGCCTAAATACGTGAGTGAGCTCGGCATTTTCATAGTTTTTAATTTCCTGTGAAATCAGTTTGAGTAATTTGCACCTGATTTATGTATTTTCATTATATTTATCAAAGTCTGTGAGAAAGACAAACAGTGACAAATATTTTTTTAACATTTATTTCCATCCGGTGTACAGTATATATCAAAGGAAAAACTCCTATGGGTTTAACTTCACTTCCAGTTCTCTTAAAAGTTAAATGTTAAAGTGCATGTTCTAAAGCCAATGCAAACATTGTAAATGGCCTGACGTTTCGACTGTAGCAGAGTCTTTAAGGCTTTGAGAAAGACTCTGCTAGAAGCAAAACCTAGGCCATTAACATGTTTCACATTTATACCACATGTCATTTTGGTTGGTAAGCATTTTCAAACTGCTATCTCCTTTCCTTTTGTTTTCCTTTTTCTAAAATCTGCGTTGTTTACCTAAGTAAATAAATAAGTCAAATTACTGTATGCAGAAAATATGATATGCAGATAATGCAAAAATTACTCAGATATGGATATATTTTATGCAGATATAAAACAAAAAAACATTTTCTTCCTAAATGAAACTTAATTGAGTCCATGTTTTCTCTCCCACAACATTTTTTCCAATGCAATGTTTCTCATTTGCCAGTAGTTTGCATTTGATACCCTTCACTCTGAGGCTAAAATCTCTTTTCTTGTATAAATTGAACTCCTTTTCACTAGAAGTGAAGCTCAACACAAGATTGAGGGAAAACGGTCCACTCAAGTTATAAACATGTATTTATTAAAGACAACAATTCTGTGACAAATTGAGCAGTTGGCATTATCAATATTTTGCCATGGTGATTGCTTGCATTTTTGTTGATATTTACAGATGTCAGATATTTTTGTATTTTTCAATGAAGCACATATAGGATCAGAAATTGCTTCTGGTTTTTGGTTACTGAAGATGTTTAAAACACAGTAATTAAAAATGTATTTAAGGATAAAATAACAGGCTCATGAGAATTGATTTACAACCATTCCAAGAAAAATTGTACGAAGAGCAGATAAGCCAAAAACACTTTTATTGTATTCATACTTGTTTTCAATGTCATTACCGAAGTAATGTGGAAGATGTTATACAGTGGAACATGTTATTCACTATATTTTAAGAGAAGACAATGTCCGAATCACATGACCTCGGCTATGGCTATGCCTATGACCATAGGCAGCAGCGACAACGCTTTTCAGCAATCTGATCATAGCCACAGTCAAAGCGTTCAATTCGTACACGGCCTAAGATAGAGAATGATATACGGTTTGCCTAATGCTAAACCACAAGAGGGTGCTAAAAATATGACATTACTGAGTAAAAAAGAAATTAAAACAATAAAAAATAGTCAACCAACTTAATCAAACTGAATGTGATGTTACACTTTTACCTTTCCAAACAGAAATGTTGTTAATGATCACCCTTTACAGTTGCACCTTCTTGTGGTCTTGCATGAGGACTGTTAAAGCCACTAGACACTACTATCAATTAAAACTTAAATATATTTAATACTTTGTATATTACTTTTTGAGAAGTTGCTGATGATTTCTGATGTCTTTTGAGACCGTTTTGGCAAGATTGCTTTCACTGAAGTAAAATATTTCAAAGATATCTCCCAGTCAGTTTAGATCTTTGTAGGAAACATGAAGTGGCCTATAAACAAATCAACAATTTTTTGTCAGCCATTTTGAAATCATGTGCATATAAGAGCACGCATCTTAAAAAATGGCTGACATAATTATTATAGAGCTAGACCTGGGTCCAATCCTACACCGATAATTGAAGCACACAATTTTTCCGAGTAGGTGAGGAAAAAAAAAATATCAACTTAAAGGTAATTGTCAAAGACCAGTGTTCTCACTTGGTGTATCCCAACATATGCATAAAATAACAAGCCTCTGAAAATTTGGGCTCAATTGGTCATCAAAGTTGCAAGAAAATGATGAAAGAAAAAACACCCTTGTTGTTCAAATTTGTGTGCTTTCAGATAGGAATAAAAACTTCTTGCAAGAAGTTTTTATTATTTTAGTGAGAAATTACCTCTTTCTCAAAAACTACGTTACTTCAGAGGGAGTCGTTTCTCACAATGTTTTATACTATCAACAGCTCTCCGTTGCTTGTTACCAAGTCAGTTTTTATGCTAATATATATTTTGAGTTATTACCAAACATGTACGATGCCTTTAAACTGGGTACCAGCCAAAACAAATTGTAAAGACTATGACTGGTTCCCTGTTAGCTTTTACTCAGCATAATTGTGGTGCTCAGCGCAATTTGTAATTTTCTTTGGTGTTGGGCCAATCTAGAAGCTGAAAAAAGCCCATAAAATAATTTCTGAATGATAACTCATCCTTGTTTACTTTTAATGTTTTTACCAGAAAAGTCCTGTACATCTTTCTTAAATCCAAAAAAGCATGGGTGCATTTTTGGACTTCATCTAAAAGTGTTTATTGGCTTTAATGAGTAGGATATGTTTGAGTTAAGGGTCTCTCTGGCTATGGCTTTTGGCTTAAGCAGCAATATTAAAGTATAGGGAAATGCAGTGATCTAGCTGCAGCCGTAGCTGTGTCTTAGACACAACCACCTAGAGTAAAAATGTCTCATAAGTTGTCGTCAAAACACCAAATGAGTCTTTCAGTGAATCATGTTTGTATATTTTTGTTGGTTGTGAATAATAAAAGGAAAAAAGCTATATTATGCAATATTATTTAGATTAATTTGTACATTATGAAGCAAGACTATTGAGTGGACATTTGTACCTGTCATTGTATAGTTTAATAATTCAGTTAATTATATTTGTACATATATTATATGTGAATTCCACTTGCAAGTTTTTGTACAATAAAGCAAACAAATATTTAATTTTCAAAGACTTATTACTTGTCAAATGTTTGAATCACACTTTAAAAATGCAGACAGTTCCACAAAGCTCAATGGTTCCTGATCTTCTGTGTCAAATCGATAATACATCAAAGGTCATTGGTTTATACCACGGGTACCACATGTACAGAGTTTAAAGATGCAAGGTCCAATTTTGTGGCAATTTTTACTCGAAAATTTTAAATGGCTGTTTTTATAGATACATGAAAGTTATAAGTTTTCATTTAAGGTATTGCACGAATAAATCTGCCAATTGACAAACAAAACTGCGCATTATCTCACATCCATTAGCCATGTACAAACAAGCATGTTTTTTGTTTTGAAAACATGTCATCTGTTAACATTTTTGCAGAGAAAAAATATTTTTTCAAAAAGATAACTTTTCGCAAAAAGCGGGCCATTCAACTTTTATTCAACGTCGCTGGTTCCCCAATGTCGAGGGTTGGACGCAATCATGGTCATGTCTGCCTGACTTGATTGCTTCTCCATTGCCCTTGATGTTGACTGGGATGTTCAATTTTGTCCATCCAGTGCTCTCTTGGCCTACCATGTGGAAGAACGCACTCAACCTGTATTCAAGCCACTTTTCATCTTTTATGCATTGGATATGCCCATGTCAACGCAGTCTAGCCCATCAGACTATTTCTTCAACACAAAGAGATACACCATGCCCGATATGGAGACAGAAGGTACCCCTCCATGTTCTGTATTTTAACACACTATTTTCCTCTTGTACAGAAGTATACCCACCCCCTAAAATCCTCAAAAGAATTCCTGAGATTCCAAGCACTCATTGAAGACACAATTGTGGGGGGGGGGGGGGAGGGGGGGCGACCACCATGCCCCATATCGACCACCAATGTCCAAGAACACTTAGACGCGCTCTTAGTCCATCCAGTGGCTCTCTATTATATCCGAAATATCAGAGAAGTGGGGATATCTACCTGATGGCCAAACTACAGACTGTGACTGTGGGGAACCACAAACGATGAAGGACTTGTGCTGCCCAGATCGGCAATCAAAAGACTTGTTCACAGAAGCAGACTTGGCGAACTTTACTGAGATTGCCTCGGTGACAGCGACCTGTTGGTCCAAACTGTTGTAACAGGCTGGAGTCGTGAGAGTGCATGCCTTGGAATAAAGACACGATATAATATATCCAAAATCTTGGCTGAGCACATATATCTATGCACCATGGCATTTCAGTCCATTGAGAGATATTTTCACCAGAGGGCCAGGTTTCACTGGAGGAGGACAGGTTTCACTGGACATAGAGGACACGACAAACATATGAGTGTCCCCTGCTGCGGAGGGAGATACCTAGATTTTTTAAAATGGGTAGCAGTCCTGTGAACTTCCTTTGCTGAGGCATTGTGTACTCTAACTGTTGTTGCATCAGTACAGCCACCACAGCCCGGCAAGAAAAGAGTCCACGACTTCCAAAATATGTGGCGTAAGGTAAGTTCAGGAAACAACAGTTTACTATACATACATGTATTCAACTGTTTTCATTTGAACATGTACTAGGAGAAGATTTATCTCATTATTCTTATGGTTATAAGCATACAAAATTGAAAGATATTGATCAAACTCAAAGACAACATTTGAGCATAATGTTGTTGTTATTTAAAGATATTACTTATTAGGCCTACTCAGTGAGTTGGAAAAAACCAAGACCACCGGACTTGTCCAGTCGTGTGTTTACTGGCTCCAATACTAACATCACTGGCCTCAGGCCTGTGGTCCAGTGCAAAGTTTGAGCCACGGCATAGAGCAGTTCACATGGTCAGTCCTGGGCTCGATTTTCACAAAGCACTATGATTCATCTTAAGATGAGTTGTCAATATTACCTAAGTGATTTGTACACTTTGCTTAGCAGTTAAGATTGGTTCACACTGGTATGCAGGGTGTGCAATCAATTTGTCAGGGATTTTGTGCATATTTACTTAATTTGAATGCTGCAGTCAAAATAAGCAACAGTATTCTGCCCGCAGATTACTGTTGCTTATTCTGACTGCAGTATTTGTCTCAATTGTATATAATTGCAGTAGTTCAGATGAAAATATTTCTTTGGAGGATTGTTATTGTTATGAACGTTATAATCAGTGAGCTTTCAGTTTGATTAAAAAAAAAATTGTTTGATCAATCCTGTACTTTGTCCTTTATCAGATTCAGTGAAAAAGAACCGACAACAAACTTGTTTTTGATGAACAGGCATTGACACCAGATGTTTCCAGCATGACATACAATATGATAGTTGGTAGTTACCTAATTAAAAATTTAATTTCAATTTATCCTACGTTATAGTCAACAATTGATGGATGGAACAAGCACTTTATTCTAGAAACGTTGCTACTTACCTCATCACAATTGAGGTAAAAACAAGCTTGGTCAATGGCTTTATATGGTTGATTTGATAATGTTTTGTATTGTTAGCAAAGACGATTAATTGCCTTTGGATCCCACATCACTTCACTCTCATCATATGATGGATAAGGTCCATGTATGTCATTTCCCCCGAGGCCATGAACACATTTTATTTACCCTGGGGGGTCTCATAGATTGCGGCCCCATCTCAAATCCATTATAACAAAACAGATCTCGACATACAGTGGTGTGACCAAATAATGGATGCTGTTTTAACACTGACTAGATTTTTTGTAATAAAACCTGCCAGTTTGAATTATTCAGATGTTATAACATTGTTGTCCGATAGCGCGCATCTATAAATAATGCCGGGACAATAATTAATCGCTCTATAATGAGGCAAATTGCTTCCCTTTAATAATGAACGGCTTACATGTACTTAAAATTGCGGCTCAGAATCTTGTATGTGTAACTAGAAATGGATAGTATAGGTATGTGCTTTGCGTTCCTGTATGGGTCTAATTCCATAATCTGCTTATTACAAATTTATTTGCTAAACACAAATTACAGAGAACCAGTTGAATTAACTAATGACCATAAAATACATGGTATTATCGCAGGCAACCTGTTTTGCTAAAACAACAGTTTTTGAAGCTGCTCACAAACAAAAAACAAAACAAACAACCAAACAAACAAACACCCCAACAAACAAACACCCCAACAAACAAACAAAATGGTTTAGCATATCAGGCTTATTTCGATTGTGGCAATCAAAATAAGCAACTTTGAATCACAGTTTATCAGACAATAAGCTTTCAGATTGAAACTGATTGGTATTTTAATGTATTATTTTATTTTATTATTAGTATTTTTATTATTACTGTTATTATTATTGTTAGGCCTATCAGTAATATTTTATTATCATTACTATTTATTATTATATAACTTATTTATTTATATTTATTTATTTATCCCATTCTAATTCAATACAAGAAGTGCTTTTCAGGTAATAAAAACCCTTGTCCTGACAGACAGCCACAGGAATGAAATTCTATAAGCATTCTGTTTTGAAATTGCCCTGCAGTAAGAATGCAAAATACATTTAGTTATTAATGGTTCTGCAGATAATGGGCATACGACTGTGCAACATTATACCTTCAACTCCCTGGTGGAATCACTTGAGCCAGTCACACAACCAAGAGACAAACTAAAGATTGTAAAATATCTCTTATGCATTATTCTTAAGTGGATATGAGCACTTCTTTCCAGAATAAGCCATAATTTGGGAGTGAACATGATGCCTTTTGGACATTGTCACTAGAGAATGCTAAATTCTTCAATATGTTCAGAGCAAGCTGTTAGAAACCTCCAGAAGTGCTAAGCCATGGTACCCAAATACACCATTGTTTGCAATCTCTTATGAATTATGGAAAAGCATTGCCCTTTAGTACGAAAAAATTGGCAATCATATTAGTCTAGATTTTAAAGTTGAGTATTTACTTTATGTGAGACCAAAGTCAATGTACATGTACCAGACATTATTCAAAAAGGGCCTATATTTAAATCATTTAATATTGAGCATACATTCACAATGACTTTGTATTCAAAGGTCTTTCCACAAATTGGCCCAATTTCATAGAGCTGCTTTCAAAGCACAAAAAGTAGCTAAGCACAACAATATCATGCTTACCAGAATGAGGTTACCAGCCAAAATACAAATGCACATTTACCACCTGTGACGAGCACAACTTGCTATCTAAGCACAGAAGAATCATGCTTAGCAAAAGTAGATAACCGGATGAAATACTATAAAGTCTACATGGTGCATGCTTTAGCCCCACTTGAAACTTGCGAAGCAGTATTTTCTGTTCATTGGCTTTACGGATATGGGTCCAGACTGTAATATTTGTATAGTCAATGTAATATCAGATGTTTCTCGCATTTTATAAAGATCTAACCAAAAAAAACCAACCCAAAACTGATCAGCTAAGGTACCAATCATCCAGATAAATATTTCCCTCAGAAATACTGTTAAAGTCCTCCTGCAAAATGACTTTCAGCCTTGGCAATCAACTGCCACAGCTTTAAAAAAAAGAGGGTAGGCCCTATTTTGCACCACTTCAGTGCTAAAAAGAGTACAGAGAACACAATGGTAAAGACAGAGTTCAAAAACACACACACAAAAACATTGGGAAAGAATCATAAGCATTGTATCACAATAAAACAAACAATAATTGTTGTACTACTTCTTTCATGTCCTTTTCAGACTTATTTTGTTTAAATGCTTCACTGTTGAAACAAAGGGTTGATGTCAGTAATGCCCAGCATGCTGGATGCAAAGCATCTACATGTTGTTAGTGTTATACACATACCACATACAATGTATGTTATATTTGGTAAGTTGTACTTGTTATTTTCCTGTCACAAATTGGTTGTTTAAGAATGCGATACGGATATATAATGACTTCTTGTAATTGTCATTGTTAAATTGAAATAAATGTCCATTTAATTACAAAAGGGAACTAGAATGCCCTCAACTTATGGTCTATGGTTCATAAGTACCACATTCATAGTACTAAGTCACAAGTAAGTACAGACCAAAAATAAACTAAAACATGCCCAAAGCACATATTTTGTGCACACAAAAGACCTACAAGCAGTGAAATGGCCATTTGTGTGCATACATTCAAGTCATGCCTAAATTTAAAACTGTTTTTCCCCCCAGAGAGAAATATCCATTGGTATGAACAATGGCGATTTCAAGGAAATGAACACGGACACCTGTTGTGTGACCATAAAGCATGTGCAAACATGGATTTGCTGATGTGGTATGGGTTGAATATTAAACAAAATCTCTGTTAACAAGTTAAATCCTCCTTTTAAAGACAATGTACATCATCGGTACTTATCAAAAACAAATGTTTGATTACTTTCAAAATTGAAAGCTTGTTGATTATAAAACGTTAATAACATCCTACAAATCCTCACAAGAAAAATATTAATCTCAAATACTGTTAAAGTCAAGAAAATAGCATTTGAATGCCACAAAAATCACCACTGCTTAGTTTGAATACGTGCACAGTAAAAATAAGCATACTACATGAACTTGTACAAAATCGTTGACAATGTGCATACTGTTTTCCCCCCCTTCTTTTCACAAAAACGTGGACATCAAAATTGATGAAATTTTCACAGGTTGGTTTATGAATGAAAACTGTACAAAATGGAAATGAATTTACCATGGCAAAAGTCATGGGTTCAAATCCCATCAAAGTAATGCCTGTGGATTTTTTTTTCACAGGACTCCAGGAAAGTGCTTAATTCATCATCATCACCTTCCTGTACTTTGCAGAAACCTCCTCTGGAATATACTCGCAATTGTTAATTAACACACATCGGTAAAAACACAAAGAATATTCTTTATCCCCCGATGCAAATTTAACTTCATCTTAACATCTAGTTGAATTTACTCGTCCAAAACATCTTTTCTCAATGATGTAATTTACCTTTAACCAATTCAATAATAACTAACGCCTTCAGATCATAACCGCAGAAGCTAAACACAAGAGTCCTGTTCAAATAAGTTAGGTTCAGAGTACAGTAGGTAGTTGGGATATTTACCAACTGCTGATAATGTGACAATACACATCAAGATGTAATTTACCGCAAGGTGATTACCTTCCGGTTTGCAGATTTTCTCACTGTTCGAAGTTTCACATTTACCGAAGAACTGGAAATTTTTGTTTGGTTCAAAGGTTATAAAAGGAGTGTTTGAATGCTCTCTTTAAGGGATGGTAAAACATTTGGGTTTTTTTTTACAGGAAGGGTGATTCATTCGAACATCTAAGTGTTTAAGAACAAACAAACAAACACAGAACAACCAAAGAAATTCCACTGATTAAGGGTGGCCATGTTTTTGATAAAACACATAAACAGTGTGTGTAGCACATACATACGTACATTGTTTTAGTATTGGTTCTCATAACGGAACATAGTGCTTATTTGCGTTGTCCGATGTTTTCAGAGCCACAGTGCGCAAACATTTTAGTTTTACAGATGCAATTAAGTTCTGTACCAAAAAAGAAGTATCTCGAGTTAGCTACAAGCAAATTCCATGGATCATGCACTCTATACAAAATGTAACTGCTTTTAATTCGCAACTGTCAGAGCCAAAACTAGGTTAAAATTTTAGGGGGCACAAAGGGCTGAATCATTATTTCTATGGGGGCACTTATGACCAATGAAAACTGTAGTTTCTGTCTGCAGTTTTCTCAAACAAGCCCCTTTTCAGAAAAGTCCAGACTTGAAATGATTGGGCACAGACATCAATTGGGGGAGGCACATGTACATACACACTGATTTTGGTATGATATTCTACATAGTAGTGTGTATTTAAGATGTTGGGGTGTCGTGTGGCCGAGTGGTTTGAGCATCGAATTCAAGTTCCGATGGTTAAGTCATCGGGGTGTGGGTTCGAATCCCGGTCATGACACTTGTATCCTTGAGCAAGATACTTTACTATAATTTCTTCTCTTCACCCAGGGGTATAAATGGGTACCTGCGAGGGTAGAGGTTGATATTGTGTTTGAAAAGCCTTCAGAGCGCTACGGCAGCTCGGGGCTGTATGCTCCCCAGGGAGCTGAGAAAGATTACAGGAATGTTATTGGCCCAATGACCAGGGCACTAATGTAAAGCGCATTGAGACGTTATTGTGAAATGCGCTATATAACAACTAGTTATTATTATTATTATGTTGGACAGGTAATTTAAGTAAGACTGCACTCAAACATAATTTTCTTCTTGGTAAGTCATGAAACCACGATAATGGATTCCAGTAATTATTTTGGGTTTTGTCCCTCACTGATTACAAAGCACTGTTCACACTGCATATATTTCTTAATTTGAATCAGGTACCGTTACCAATTAAAAGGCATAAAACATGATTGCTCATAATTAAAAAGAACATTTTTGAGTTCCTTTATGTCACACTTTCTATTTGGTTACACATGGTACCTACAGTATGTACCAGTTGTCTTGAGTATTACTTTACATTGAGAAAAAACTGCCCATTAAATGTGATTCTTATTTTGTCTTGCCAATAGATCTGCGTCAGTATAACACCCCCTGCCAAAATAAGACACTTCTCAAAATAATGAAATGGATTAAAAGTGAAGAAACAAAAAACAGACACATCAGTCTTGATATAAATGTGATGTGATATCTTAAACCTTCTAAAGTGTTGAGAAATACTTAACATTATATGCCCTAATTAGGTGTTATTTGGAAGATTTTATTCTCATCTTGTAATGTGTTTTGGCAGGAGGTTCCTGGTTTTGGCATTGAGCATCACAATTACTCATCTACCTTCCTCATTTAAGGCACTGGACATGTTTGGTAATAACTCAAAATAGATATGAGCTTAAAAACTTACTTGGTAACGAGCAACGGAGAGCTGTTGATAGTATAGAACATTGTGAGAAACAACTCCCTCTGAAGCATAGTGTTAGCCAGAGGTGTGTCTGGGTGTCTTTTAGACACCCTGTTTTAAATTTGGACACCCTGTTTTAACTGTCATTTACACGTAATGTATGTAAGTGAACAATTTGGACACCCAGTTTTTAAATTTCCAGCAAATTTTGACACCCTTTTACCAAATCCTGGCTAAAACCTTGCTCTGAAGTAACGTAGTTTTTGAGAAAAAGGTAATTTCTCACTAAAATATTTGAATCTGAAAAAGACTTCAGGCCTGAAGCCTTTGTCAGGCATCTGAAAACTACAAAAATTTGTGCAACAAGGGTTTTTTTTTCTTTCATTATTTTCTTGCAACTTTGATGACCAATTGAGCCCAAATGTTCACAGGTTTGTTACTTTATGCATATCTTGGGATACACCAAGTGAGAATACTGGTCTTTGACAATTACCAAACGTGTCCATTGCCTTTAAGCAGAACCTAGAAAACATCTACCCTGAATAGAAGAGTTTTAGGTTTACATAACCAAGTAGATCAAACTAAAGGCCGTTTTGTTATTTGCTAAGTGCTAAAAATGGATGTAAAAAAATAATGATGTAGAAAACAGTAAAATACTGATGAAATTATGCATAAATAAAAGAAAGAAATACAAAAATATTAACTTTGACATTTTGACGGACATAGGCTTATGGATGCAAGGCATGGACAGTTAAACAAGCATATGCTTAAAGAATCAACTCTTTTGAGATGTGATGCCACCATCGTATATTGCAAGTGTCATGGACAGACAGAAGAACCAATGTATCAATATTACCAGAGATTCAACTTAAAGAATGCCTCATAGTTCTTGTTCGCTGGAGGCAACTTCGCTATTTTGGACATGCTGCCAGGGAAAGTACTGGGGAATAGAGTACAAGTATCCTAGAAGGCAAGGTTGATGGAAAAAGATCCAAGACGTCCAAAAGCAACATGGGAATGCATGTATGAAAGATTGGACCGAACTACAGGTACCCACACAACTGTTCAACGTGCCTAAGATCAACGATCCTAGAGACGAACTGCAAAGTTGGCCGCCTTCCACCCTCTTTCAGGGGCGGGATGGCATTAGATAGATAAGCACATTCTATGGCCTAACCAATTTTCTTTTGTTGATTGATAGCAGGAATCAATAAACAAACCTTAACAATGGTGCTTGAACATTCATACAGCAAAACAAGGAAAAACAATAGACCGAGAAGTACTTGAACTGTTTGTTTATTTTCCAAACAATGGAATAGTCAGATTATAGAACCATATTTTCAATGGTCATAAATAGAACACTCTGAAATATTAAGACTGACACTACTAAACGGATCTTGTTGTGACACAAATACTGTTGGAAGGGCAATTGACTCATATGATGAACTTTATATTCTATTGAACTCGACTAGTCTCTTTATGCTGAATTTCCGATCAAATGTATATGACATGCATGACTGTTTGCGGCATTCATCGTGACGCACCTGAATGGAGATTCCTTGAAGTGTGCATCCAGGCGTGTCAAAGTGTATACTCAACAACAACCTATGTACACGTGCTCCGGGTACACGTCACCTACGCTGCATTAACAGAACAGGTTCTCAAAATACACCATGACCAAGTGGGACGTGTACTTGAATCTCCGTGCTACTGTACTTTTAATGTGGCTAAATAAAAAAATAAAACCAGCGATAGACAGCATGGTTTAATCACAATACAGCAGCCTTCACAATTTAAGAGATTTGCTGGTAATAGGGTATTTCAACAGCAATCGCTATATCAGTCAGATGACCTTTCCATAATTCATACCCATCGATGATATTATAAAACCTGCCCCCGCAAACAGAAAAAGCTCCCATTTATAAAAGTTTAAGTAATAAACTACAAGGGAAACTTACATTAATCCGGAGGTCGCAGGTTCAAATCCCATTTTAGTTAACCTTTCTTTGTTCCGACAAAAAATGAATTTATGAAAAATTTCCACTTAATGATTTAGTTAAAAACCTTTTTTTTTATGAACAGACATGCATCTTTCAATTACTTTCCTGCTGTTATTTCTTTCCCCCACTGCATTGTAATGTTGCTGGGAATAATTCTAATTGACTTAATATTAAAATATCTCTCATCTTTTCTTTATTTAAAACTATTTGTACAATCAAGCATTCATGAAACAAACATATTGACTTTGTAAAAACATGTGGAGCCTTTCACAGTTAAAGAGTAAACAAACCCTGAAAATCTACTGGTGCCGGGATATGTTAAACTGAGGAGAACATAATTCACACTGCAAATAAATGGTGAATGTGAATACTTAAGCATAAAAAGGTTGTTTGTAATCTTTTGTATAAAATTATAATCTACTATGTGTCTTTCATTGACACAAGGAGCAATAATAAATAGGTTCCAAGCAGAGCTTGCCAAGTAAATATTTGGCCTTCCATTAAATTAATATCACGACCAAAATTGCAGGGGCACCAGTTGCATTAATGTGAATTCACATGCCATTTTGACTAGCAATAAGGCAACCTGTTTCCGTTAAGCAAGACATGACTGAGCTTAGCAAATTTACTTTATGTCCCAATTTCATAAAGCTGTTCAGCGGAAAATACTGCTTAACAAAATAGTTTGCTGAGCAAAATAAATGAAAGGGCGCCAATCAGGAGCTGTGTAAATTACATGTTTTTGAGGGATTGGTTGTTAATTTTTGCTAAGCAAGACATTGTCTGTCGAACAGCTTTATTAACCGCCTAGAGCAAATATCCACACATCATATTATCAGCCTACAGTTTCTACTTGTTTTGCTGAATACTCATCAGTAAATATAAAACATATAGTGAAAGAAAAATTTCCATTTTTTCTTGGCAGAAATGTGTTTATGTTATTTGCTAACCATATGTCAAAATCTAAGATGCATGCATAACACCAATTGTACCCAACTACTGAGGATACAAACTTGCTAAGCGCTAAAACAAATTGCGGCCTTTAGCAGAAACGGAATACCAGTCATAATTCCATATAGTTGTACATGTACATTTACGACTGGTCCTTGGGTGTAAGCAGCTTCAGAAAAATTGTTTAGCAACCTTTCCTAATGGTCAACCATAAGAACAAAGCTTTGGTTGGTAACAGGATTTTTGCACCGTGCACGTCACAAGACACAAACCGCGCCTTCAATGAGGTCAATGAAGATCTATCATAGGCGTGTAAATGCGTGCACTTTTCCATTGTTTGACCTCAGCGATGGCGGCCAATGCAAGGGGTCTATTAGAAAACAAATCATGCCGCCATCTTAAAGATGATGAAACTATGAAAACAAACATCTATGTATGCACGGCGCGCAGGATGGGCCCATGAGTAACCTTCTTTTGACCTCTACCAAAGGGCGCCCTACTCAATTGACGTAAAAGTCGAAGACGGGCAAATCAACCTAAGATCCAAGTTATTACATCAAAGGCACTT
Organism: Plazaster borealis; assembly: GCA_021014325.1. Classification (NCBI taxonomy): domain Eukaryota; kingdom Metazoa; phylum Echinodermata; class Asteroidea; order Forcipulatida; family Labidiasteridae; genus Plazaster; species Plazaster borealis. The sequence continues at coordinate 12,556,056 of CM037468.1, read as the reverse complement.
GGGAAAATACTGAGTGTCAGCTTCAAATATTAAATATCTCAATTCTACTGATATGGTGTCATATCTGACAATGAATATTACATCTGTATTCCCTGAGTGGATTCAGACATTCTGTACCTGAGAGACATAGAGACAGATAGAGAGAGTGACAGGGGGGAGGGAAGTGTTGATGGTGGATGAGAAATTCTGATAAAAAGAGAACACAACATTTGTCTTTCTTGTTATTTTGTCATTTTTTCTGTTCTTAAAATGTAGAATTCTCTAATTTTCAATTTGTTTGACATTTTGACTTTGTGGTTCTACCTACCTTTTTAAAATCCAAACATTCCAAGTCACTAGTCATACAACATTTTGATTACAAGGTTTTACTTCACTTTTTAAAATTCAGACAATCCAACTTCCAACTATCCAACTACATGTCTGCAACATTCCAACTATCCGTGTGGACTTTTAATTTTAAATTTTACCTCCTTTTTTTAGAATTAAGCATTCCAACTTTCCATTCATATGTTTTTTTCTCTCCTTGTAAGCTAAGACACAGGGCTTGCATTTGGGGAAAAAATACACAAGACCACAGGGCTTGTAGTTCACAATTTTTACTAGAACATTTGTTACAAGACCAGAACCAAAATGAGAAAAAAACTATCTACACAGTGTCACAATTAACTGTTTTTATTTGAATGAGAACTAAGAGAAGATTTATCTCATTTGTCTCATGTTGAATACTTTCAGATATTTGACTCAAAGTCAACATTTGAACTTAATTTATAAAATTAAACATGAGGTGAGTGATTATTATTCAAAGACACAACAACGCCGGACTTGTCCGGTAACAAGTTTACTGGCCCGTATTTTAACAGGTTTGGTATTTCATGTATATGTTTGATCACAGAAAACATGAACTGTCTGCTACCTATTTTGTCAGCTCTACCAATCCTGCATAATACATTTATTTAAAATAGTAATAAAAAAGAGTTAATTTGGCCCTTGTTTCTCCGTTCAGGTCATGACAGGACATTTGAGGCATCAGTCCTGAAGTGAAAGCCGGTCGCCAGCTGCTGAATCTCTTCTTCGAGGCTCAGTCTCATTGAGCTTCTCACCATACAAATGTGCTCAGTGTAGTAGCAAATCGCTTAGCAGATACAGGTTATCAGTTATAATATCATGTAAAAAACTGCGCGCGACTGGTCCCCTGCTAATTTTACTCGGCAGGAAAAACAAACAAATCTGAAATATAAAATTGGGCCCTGATCGTAATTATATCATACACATACAGTAAGTCTCATAGTATACACACCTCTGAATCTCAACAACCATCTCGACCAGCCCTGTATCTTGACATAAACCCCTTGCAAAAACTTGATGGTCAACCTTCACACAGCTATGTCTTCCATAGACATAGATCATACACTTGTTACTAAAAAAACAAATTCATGTTGTGATATTGAGGCTGTAGGGGTTATGGACTGGTACTCTTTCACACATTGATGAACGGTACTATAATAATACTGGCACATACAGGGATCCGACAAAGATTGGCGGATTTTAATCAAGATCTGCAATGTGGTTATAGACTTTTCTATTGCAATGTCACAGCCAGAGTTTTTGCCAACCGAGGTTGGAAAACTATGGAAAGCCATAAATGCAAAACAAAAACAAATGGCCACAGTTTGTAACAATGTCACACAAATATTCAAAAATAGTGTTGAATTTGTTGGAAACAAAGCAACCAAGCATGGGAGGTATTTTATTTAATTGAAAGTTTGCAGAAAATGTTGAATTTGGTCACAACATCTGTTTACATGATTGAATGTTTTGCCAACATTCGGCCGTCCATGCGAACCAGCGCGGTTTGTTCATCAACAATAGAAAGGTCTATTCCTTGACTTGTCAAATTTCAAACCCTTTTCTAAAACCTAGCCCTTCCCCCAATCCTACACTTTTAGTGGGGGTCCAAGGGGGGTTGCAGAGAGGGTGTGCGACTCCCAACAAAATGAATCCATGCCAACTTCATTATGTCTGTAACCGAAACTTGTCTCTTTCAAAATTGTACTTACATTGTTTTTTCGCTTCATCTTTATTTCTGAATCACAAGTTCAATATTGTTTCAAATTTGTTGATGTAAACTTATTGTATTGTTTTGTGTTACCCTGTATTCTCATGTTTGTTGTCTTTACATGCCCTATAAACTAGAACTGTACCATTATTTATTGCTTATGAAGATTCTCTGTGCTTTAAATTATGCGTATTTGGATGAATGAGGATAAACAATCATTAAAGGCATCGTACATGTTTGGTTATGACTCTGATAATTAATGGCAATAAAAACTTACTTGGTAAGAAAACAGCAGCTTTAGATAGTATAATGCATTTTGAGAAACTTTTCATTTCGAAGTACTGCTGTTATGGAAAAATATATCACTTTATATCCTCCAAAACATTTGAATCTAAGAAGCGTTACGCGTAATGCTTCTCAGAGTGTGTATTCCAATGCAGATTATTCTTCCGTTTGAAACAAACAATAGGCTCCAATTACTAAACATGTACGATGCCTTTAAAGATGCAATGCCCGACTTTAGGCTGATTTTATGTTCAAAACTCAATTTAAATTTTAATTGCTATTTTTATAGGGTAGGGGACGTTATTAACTTTCATTTGATACCTTGAACGAAAAATCTGTCAAGGATTAATGGCAATAATTAAAAACAAAAATTAATAAAAAGCTGGGTCAGCCTTCTAGTCTTCAGACTTACGACGAGCCAAATTTGTGTGTTGCAGCAGTCCAGATATGAATATTCATTAGTTCTATAAATGCTACACACAGTGTGCTTATCATACATGTACATGCGACAGTCAGTGCGAGTGTGAGTCAGCTACACACGACAAGTAAAATGGCCGGTTATGAGGAGCAATCTGCCGCCACCACAACTACCACCATTCATCTTCTATGACGAGTCGAGTACAAACTCAATTCATTACTTTTCGGACGTCTGAGCCCAGACTATACATGTTGCAAATTATGGGTCACTAATTGCTTACTATAATTGAATTTGTATTCCCCAAATACAGCCCTGCAGGGCACACAAAGAACATAGCCAGGATCAATGACAATGTGGTACTTAATTTGTGTGTGTGTGTGTATAAAAACAACTAATTCTCAGCGAAAGATCGCACAGTTTCCGAACATCAGCGACTTTGACCTGACCCTTTCGCCACTCATAAAATAAGTTTTGGACTGAATTTTGAGATAATTGTATGACTAGTGCATCATTCTAATCCATATTGATGGTTATACATGTATAATGATTTATTTCTCAAGTTTCATACTTCATATGCCAACGTCCAAACATGGCATTTTCACAATGTACGTGTACGGTGCACACGTGTAAATAGTGTATATATTTTGCAGCTGACTGCCGGCTTCACAGCTCAAAAACGTCACAAGAGGCATGAACATGAATATTATTTAACTTGCTTAATCTTCTGATTGGCCAACAGTCAGCCAATTAGAACGAACCCGTTTTTCCAAAAGGTTTTTTGTTACACAAACATGTAACCTTTCTAAATCCATTTGCTTGTGAAAATTAGTTTTTTAATCCTTTCATCAAACACGGGCAATGCATCTTAAAGCACAGAAAATGTAATCGAGGGGTTTTGCACCGACAAGCGCTGTTAGTATCATGCTTTTATTGTACTCTAACAAACTACATGTATATAAATAGTGATGTGCTTTGATGTGGAAATAAAGGAAACTCATTGAATTGAAAATGGAATTGATGGCATCTGCGTCAATGGCCCACAAGCCACTAACCACATCCCACACCAACTCAAGTAAAAGAATCTCATGTCCCCTCAACAATTGATGCTGATGGTACCTCGATCATTGGCCGCCTAGTTCCCACCCACATCCCACACCCCACACCCACACCAACCCCAGCAAAAACATATCAAGTCCCCTCGACTAAAAACACAATGAATCGGCCCCCGACTAACTATCCCAGCCTTCCCAATATTTCCTCAAGGTCTCCAAGTCAACAGGTCTATAACATACTGCTAAAAGGCACTCATCTTGTTCAATATCTTGTTCAATATCTTGGCTGTACTCGAAATCCCTTATCAGATATAAAACTCTGTCCCACTGTCCTCTGCTGTCTGTTCCATTCTTTCTGATCATGATGAGCTTGCAGGAGTCTCTTATGATAGAGTTTATCATTAGCTTGTCTCAGAAGCTTCTTTTGTTTTCTTTTCTGCGTCTTGGTCAACTGAGTGGATGATGCTGCCTCCTCTGTCTTCTGCACAGGCTTTCCCATATCTAATTTGTGAATGGTGATGGAAATAAGAAAAACAGGGTCTTGATTGTACAAATGATAAAAATAAAAGGCAATTATCAGGCCAAGTATTTAAGCTCCTTACACTATTACTATCCCTGTTCACCAGGCCTCAAGCATTCCTTAGAACCATCTCAACTCATTTGGAGTATGCAGCACCAGCAGCCAAATAGTCCCACATATTCCTGATAATTCACACCCCAAAAAGTTCTAACGGGGGTACCCATTTACTCCCAGGTGATGAGAAGCAATTGTAGTCAAGTGTCTTTCGAACCTGGGTCCAGAGGTGAAAGGCAGGGAAAGAAACCACTGAGCCAACCTGATCCCCATGTACCGACATCTTTAATGTATTTTCCCATTCCTAATCCTAACCCTAACCCTAGCATTTAGATCCAAGTGGTTATTGGAACATACGGTTGCTGAAACATCGGGGTGACAGAACATAGAGCAGTCACCGTATTATGTGATATTGTTCAAGTGCCTAGTTTACAGCCCAGCTACTGTCACACAACTGGCTCAGGAATTAAACCACAGCCCCACTGCCAATTAGCTTATTCCCTCACTTTAAAATAACAGAAAGATATAAAGTGGAAAGGTGGAAAATAGCTTAATATTCAAAGCATTTACCTTTGGGCAACTCCCTCTTGAACTGTTTATGCAAATCTGCTTCTGAGACTTTCCGGCGTCGTTGTCTCCTTCTGGCCCCAACTGACTGTGTTCCCTTGGAATGCCCCAAATCTTTCTGACTATCAAAGTTGTGATCTTCCTGACCAAAGAGTTCCTTTTCAAACAGTTCTTGGGATGGACGGAATGTTACTTGCTGCTGTCTGTCCACCTTTTTCTGCTCCTCATATTGGCGCTTCAGTTCCTGAAAAACTGCCCTGTCTTGTTTTCTCTTCAGTTTTTTTCTCAATTTCTTGTCCTTTCTTTTCTCGATCTTCTCCTTTGTCTTTGTAGGCACAATGTTTTTCTTAATCTCTTTGGGTTGCTCTTCAACCAAATACTGCCTCCTGGCCAACCTGTCTCTCTTCCGCAACACATGCCCTCCTTTCTGGATGTAAGAGTTTGTTTTTTCATAGTTATCTAAAACTTCTTCCCTTTCCAAAGACTTTTTATAGTGCTGCTTCTTAATTCGCTGTCTCTCTTTCTTCAGAAGACCTGTGATTTTTGTGTCCTGTTCCTGCATGATTTGAAGAAGACATGAGGTTAGATTTTCAAGTTGAAAATAATCTTAAATCCTGATCTGGGTTCGACTACAACTTTCCAGTGACTAGCCAGTGGGACCAAAGCTTGTAGTTTCACTAGTCCGCCAGCTTTTTCAGTAGTCCATAGTTTATAAAAAATTATGATGCTTTTCAACGCTGAACCAGCCAGCCAAACCACTTGGAGATAGATTCGACTGGTCCTTTGGTGGTTTAACTAGCATTTTGGCTGGCAGACCAGTGTTAAGGGATAACTCTTTTGATTATGGACAGGGCATGGTGAAATGGACAGGTCATCACATCACATGACAAGTTTTTGTCAAACCATTGATCTAATAATTAAACTTCAAGACATTGCAACTCTTGACACCAAATGCTTACAAAAGAGTCACAGAGCCTTTGACTGACTACATACAGGCATAAAGTATACACTACTCAATCTCTTACATTTTATGAAAATGTCAGTTACTCAGTTTACAATCTTTTATCAACTTCTGATATGAAGGAATTGGGGCATATCTCGAAACGTAGCCGTCACTTTTACAATATTCAATTTTACTGCAAATCACTGAACAAAATGTAAAACTTCCAATGTGAAAATATTCAATGGACCACCAAAAGCCACTCATTTTGTGAACATGGTTTAGTTATCTTGCTTTCTGAGGGCATTGAAATAAATGCATGCAGGTAATCCTAAATGAGATCATGTTGCAAATGCTGTATACATGTTTTAATTTATCCTCACAGGTTCACCATACATTGATCTTATTTCGAAACAGATGATGACCCTTAAAGAAACCTGGGGTCGATTTCACAAAGAGATAAGACTAGTCTTATCTGAAGTTAGGACCAGTAACTGGTCTTAACTTAAGACTAGTCCTATCTCTTAGCACTGCCTACATAGGACTAGTCCTAAGTTAGGAAGAGTTTTGTGAAATCCGCTTAAACTCGTAATCTCATGAAGACACCTTCAACAAACTAGTCGAAATATTGATGATAAACAAAAAAGAACTTTTCAGAGACACCCCTTCTTCCAAAATGAGATTATTACAAGATGTACTGCACCGCCTACAGGCCTGATACTTCATGCAGGCAACATGGGCAATTACCTCCATGCTCCTGATCACTGCTCAGTGCCCTTGAATTGTTCCAGTACAAAGTTACATTTCCATCATAGAGGTGCCCTTTAATAAGGAAAAACTGCCTTGCCCTCACAAGAATGAAGTATCAGGCATCAGGCCTGCACCTGGAAGAGTAAACTAGTATCTATCATGCAAACCCTCAAATCCAGGCATGATATTGACCCTTAATAATAATAATAATAGTACGCAGTTCTTACATAGCACTTTATAACACCCGAGGGCATCTCAAAGCGCGCTCATTGTTTATATCTTATAGGTATGCGAAGTTATGTTCGAAATAATAAGACCTATTTTATTTACGTAGCACAATCCAATGGTTTACAAGGTGCTGCGGCGCAATCTGCAGCCAACCATACCAGGAACACCGGGCAAACCCCTTCTCTTAACGATAAGTGTAACTGGGTTCTTTTACGCACATTACACAACACACGAGACCTATGGCTATACATACATGTACATCCCATCTGAAAGATGAAGCAATAACAGTTAAGTGTCTTGCTTAAGGACACAAGTGTCAAGACCGGGACTCGAACCCACACTCTGCTGGTCAGAAAAACGAGAGCCTGAGTACAATGCACTTGACCACCCCGCCACGAAAAAACAACCCTTGAAAAAAAGGTAGGAACATTTATTGAGTATAGGGCTGACATAGGGTTTTCAAGCTTTTTAATAGTTATTTTGTACGGATTTTCTGGAGTCAACACAAAATTAAGAAATCAGAATAAAGTAGGAATACTATCATGAATGATCCTACAGATGTAAGGGAGCTTCTCAAAAGTCCGGCACATTCTAGAGCCAAAGAAATGTTCCTGTAGCCATATCCTACAATCAAGTGGACCGTCAGAACATTCACCTGGACTGCAACATTGTGTCAAACTATGGGAACATTCCTACATGAGTGAATTACTGGTTGGCATTTTGAATGTTCCAATGGAACGCTCCAGACAAGTTCATGTACACCTGCATGAATACTTCACTTCACATCAAATTAGAACATACTGAGTTTTGAGATGCTCCCTTAGATACATTGGTAATGGACGAAATTGATTTTGTAGGTATTTATTATACTGTACCTTTTCTTCGTTTGTCTTCAGCCTGCACTTCTTCGATTGAATGCTTTGTAGCTCTCCCTCTATATTTTTCAAAAGCAAGAAGTATTTAGTATTGTTGTTTTTATCATTATTTGATTATATTTCAGGTAATAAAACCATGACATCCTCAGGAACTTAGAAATTTGATACCTGTACCAATTGTCCTGACAAAAATTTGGGTCTAAAATACTAAAGTTCCTTATACCAATTAGTCAAGTTAAACAAAGCATGTATATGTACATGAAGGTGCAATACACCACTTAAAACATAATCTTTTCTTCTGGGTTTACTAAAAAAACATGACAGCCATATCTGATGAAATTTCACAAGCTTTTCAAGGTGTCTTTATTGGAAACTACATGTAGAGGAAAGAACCCTTGCACATAGGCCACCATCACTGAGAACAAACAATGGAAATGTGCACATGTTTATGCACCACGCACAACTCTCAGCCAATGAGAAGATTTTCCTTTGACTACAGTGAGGGCACTGTTCGAGCTTGTGATGTCATATTCAAAGGGTCTTTTGGATGAAATATGCTCTTCCGAAAAAACCCAATGCTGTATCACACCTTAAGGAAAGTGGAACATGAGAAATATACGTTACACACTTAGTTCGGCTCAGAAAATGTTTTGCTATTTGTGAGTTTTGGTAAACCTCTATACAAAGTTGGTTTGTTTTGTAGATCTTTATTATACTGCCACTACCTTTGCCACATTTCCCATATTCTAAAACAGTTGTAAATAATAAAATTCATCATACGAAACAGGGGCCAGACTAAGTCTCAGTTTGAATGGAACAATTGAATGGTGCCTGTACCTAGGTGGTCAAAGTGTTATTTGTGAACTAACCTGTCAGTTTTCGTTTGTGTTTTGCTTCCTTGCCTTGCCGACTGCCACTATGGGGAACTCTAAAGTCTGCTTCCTCTTCATTTTGTGGGTTGACCTTTGACATGGAGTCTGCAAAGGGTGGGCCGTGGTCCATCTGTACATTCCAGAACCTCCTGGGAATGAAATCATACTTGACCACGTACGGAAGTATCAACGGAGCATATCTGTCCATTGGCTCCTCCATACATTCCTAGGAGGAAAAAGATGGATGTAATAATCAATGTAAATTATGGCACAAATGCAAACTCAGGAAATCAATCATCAGCATGGTTGATTTATCATCCTTTTCAATCCCTCTATAAAGATTAAAGACTGCTGGTGCTTGGTGTGACCTTTTACTTTTTATGCACTTAGCATTTTATGCAATACGCTCATATCAGGTTGATGTTGATTGTGGTGATCCAATTATCAACAGTGATACATGTATGCAGGCAGCCTCACTACCATGGGCGCCGTATATATATTTCTTGTCACTAACCCCGGTAGGGATGTACAGAAAAACAACTCAACAGTGATACATGTATGCAGGCAGCCTCGCTACCATGAAATGAGGTTGGTATGCAGGGTCTTTAATTGCTAATTCCTCTACTTTGACAGTATTTCAGATCAAAATATTTCTCTGGAGGATTGGTATTGGTATGAACTTCATAATCAGTGAGCTTTCAGATTGTAACTAATCTTTTAACCTATTCTGTATTTTGTCTTTAATGAAATGCGGAAGGTCTTGGGTTCAAATCCAACACGAGATGCATGTGGATTTTGTCCGCAAGTCTCAGAAAGTACGGAGTATACAGTGCTTATCACACATCGGTAAAGGGTAAAACAACAAGAGAAGCCATGGAGATTCACAAGCATTAAACCATTCCGCAAGACATCAGCTTCCAGGTTGGTGGATCCCCCTCTTCCCAACCGATGGATCGCCAATACCCACGGTCACATCACAAGCCCCTTGGACTTGGGTCATCTATACCCTCAGTCTACACTCTACCCTGGCACCCATCCTCCCTTCCCTGTCCTTATTTCCAACTGACACAGCTCAATAAGCATCCACTTCCCACGGCCCACTTCCACTAGTATCCAGCTCCAGCTTCCCCGCAAACCTTACCAGACAAATAACATTGTTCTTTATCCAACATCACTTATAAAACTTCTGCTGAATACTTACATGGCCAAAGTGACCCTGTAAGCTGCAGTTGTAGCAGTACACCTTTCCATTCACTGATACATTTTGGTCTGCTTTGGGGCCGTTGTATCGAATGATATTCCCTGGCTCGGTCTGTGGGAAAAAGAGAATTATGTGGAACAAAATATTATCATCAAACTCCTTTGAAATCTTCATTCTTATTGCTAATATATATAAAAACCTATATTAAAATAATGGCTAAAAAATGTATCTTGTTGCGCATTAAAGGCAGGGTACACTTTCGGTAATTATCAAAGACCAGTATCCTCACTTGGTGTATCCCAACATATGCATAAAATAACAAACCTGCACAGTTCGGCCCAATTGGCCAGCGAAGTTGCAAGAAAATATTGAAAGAAAAAACACCGTTGTTGCATAGAATTTAGTGCTTTCAGATGCCAGTTGAGAATCTGAAGCCTTTCTAAGATTCAAGTTGTTTTAGGTGAAAATTACCTCTTTCTCTAAAACTACACAACTTCAAAAGGAGTCGTTTCTAACCATGTTTTATTTATCAACAACTCTTCAGTGCTCCTTGCCACATAAGTTTTTATGGTCATTAACATGTAGCATAATTACCAAAAGTGTACCCTGCCTTTTAATGCTGTTTGTGCTTTCATGTTATATGTTTGTGCAACTACACAAACTTTTAACTCTTTTGTGTCTCAAGTTGCTGGCAGGATGATAAATTCATTATCACACACGCCCTCATGGAATACGCATTATATAGCCCACATGTGTCAAATATCAAGCTCGGCCTTCAACTTTGTTAAATATGGGCTGCAGACACTATACTTCAGGGCTTGAATTTGGTGTAAATTTCAAATAGACCACAGGGCTTTTAGCTCAAAATTTGGACTGGACCAGAATAAATTTTACAAGACCAAAATCTTAACGTGAAAGAACTTTCTGCAGAGTTTTACATATAAACTGTTTGAACAAGTAGTATAGGTATTACTTATACTTCGATATTCAACAGAATTGAAGATAATTACCAGACTCAACTCAAAGTCAACGTTTGAACATCATTTCTTTCTGTTAAAGATATTACACAGTGGGTTATAATTATTCAATTGAAAAACACAAGACCACCTTGCTTGTCCAGTCTTGAGTTTACAGGCCTGGGATAAAATCAGTGGCATCGAGCCTGTGACAGTGCAGTGTTAAATTTGAGCCCTGTTACTTGGGTTTCCACTCGCACTTGTGTAATAAATTATCTTGTCTTCCTTCTGCTATCCTGTAGGCAGGTGTGATTTATTCCAACATAGACCCTATCCACTTTCAGTTTGGCTCCCAACATTAACAGGCATGTGAGCGGGTCATGGAAAAAAACGAGGAAGACTTGTTTTGTACGTGTCCGGATTTTGAGCAAGCGCTATTTGTACGTGTCCGGATTTTGGGCCAGCGGTATTTGTACGTGTCTGGATTTGGGCCAAAGCTACATTCAGGTACCACACACACGTGAAAGACCGTGTGCGCCTAGTCTTGGCTCAAGGTGTTGGCTTTTTAATACATATTTTAGTAAAGTGCCCTCTCTTGGTGGAATGGGATGACAACATGGGTAAGTATAATGGGACATCGCGCTTAAAAAATGAACAACTGCTTTAAATCAGACTAAAGCGGGTCTAAATACCGTTAGAAATGCATTGAGGCAGTTTTTCTTTTAGGATTACACAAGAAACTGTAAAATTATGGACTTGCCTTTCACATACAGGTTTTGAATTGGCATTGAGAAAGCCAACTCTTGTATTTTGTTAATCATGGGTGAATTTATACTGTAAGTCAGCTTTGAATAGCAACAGCTTACTGTGGAGACTCTGATATCCAAACCATGCACCCAGGATGAGTGGTCTGCTGACTAGTGATACTACACAAAACAACTTTGAATGAGCTTAATGGACTTGCTACATGTATGTAATGAAATAACAAGAAAATGAATGGCAAACCCGACAGCACTTACCGTCACGTGATACTGTCTCCATCGATCCGGGCAATACTGAAACCAAGAAACAAAAGAAGTCCATTGGTTGATTAACCATACATGAAGTTACGTCTGGCAACAGAGGTCATGACCTCGGTGCCCTCCATGTAATTAAAAACAAAACAAACAACAAAACAGAAATGGTTAACATAATTTGGGGCAAACATTTGCTTCTAAGCACAGGCATGATATTTGGTCCTTGGGATAAAAAAGTAGGAACATTTTATCAGGTACAAGGGCCGACCTTCATGTACACAGGGTGTTGACTTTAATATACTTTTCAGGCTATTTAATCACAATTTTTCTGTTTTTTTCAAGGGAAAGTAATTGGAAATCAGAATGAAGTAGGAAGAATATCAAGCCTCTTAGCAACCACCAGATTAGCAAAGACTGTTATCCTTGTACAACCATTTCATTGGAAATGATGTATGGGTGGCTGATGTCCTTGATGTAACTATGCAGCAACTTGTCTCTAATCATGCGATATAGCAACATTGGATGTAGAGGAATTCAAATTAAGCATTCACTTGTAATCGAGCAAGACATTGTTCCAGACATTTCATTTGTTTGTATTTATTTATTGTATTACACTTTGCACTGGCAAAACAACAATAAGTAAATGAAAGTTACAATACACAAAATGTAACTATGACTGAGAAAATAAAGGATAGATAAAATGGACAACATTGTATACAATACAAAGCCAGTGAGGGGCATAGGTGAACAGGTGACCAGCACAAAGACTACAAAGATTGTCAACTTATACCCCACCCAGCCAAAAATCTCTATACCTGTGCTGTGTGACCTTTCATTGAGCAGCGATGACACGTCATATATCGAAACTTCTTGTTGGTGCAATCTTTAGCCTGGTGCCCAACCTCCATACAGACAAAACACAGTCTTTCAGAGCACTGGCGATCATTATGACCCTTGGTACCACACAGGATGCACGTGACGACCTTTGAGACAATGAAAGAACAACCCACCAAAAATTAATTATTCGCCTTCACCTTCCACCACAGAACGAAATCTTAATACCTTAGGGGAGGCTAACCAAATTGTTTTTAGTCAAGCTTAGAAAGCATAAATTCAAAAAGCATACTTGTTAATTATAAGCAGTAGTAGTAATTTATATTCTGGGGTTAAAACCAACCAATACTCAAAGTGCCTCGCATTGTAACCCGTAGGCCTGAAGACATCTGTGAAAAGTAGATGATGAAGAAATCTCAGATTGAAATGTGGGAGGAAAACCCCAACTGAGGAACAGTCAGCTGGGACTGAAAACCCAATCCACATGCAAGGCTCTGGGCCCAATTTCATAGAGCTGCTCAAGCACAAAAAGCAGCTAAGCACAACATAATTATGCTTACCAGAATAAGGTTACCAGCTAAAAATAACATGTCACATGTACAATATGTAACTGGTATCCTGCTTGTTTTTGCTTAGCAGAATATTGATAAGCATCAATCTCTGCTTAAGCAGCTCTATGAAATTGGGCCCTTGTCCGAGCCAGCATTCACCGAGGTACCCAGCAGGGAAGAAACCACTCAGCCAACCTGAGTGCCCAGGTAAAGCCTTTTTTGCACTTGCATTCTAGGCTTGGAATTACATAGAGGTGCCATGCCCTCTGTTGCCCTGGTCTTGGCTAACTTTGTGCCCCTTTAAAAGTTTCCAATTTCCGATGGAAGTGCCCTTTGCAAAATAAAAATGGCCTTACCCTCTCAAAGATGAAAGTCCTGGCCTGATATTTTCAATTCTTATATTCTCACCATATCATGTGTACTTAGAATGCTTTTTGCGTTAGAAATTTGTGCTAGGGGAGTGGCTCCATAAAGCAGAAAACGTTTGCTTACAGGTTCTCTAAATAAACGTGTGCGGCTGGATCACCACGTTAAAATGTGTTAAAGTATAGGCTGCACTTAGCAACACCCTTACTAACAGCCACAGCCGCCCATTCAGATGCTGCCTTGGTGTCTTTTGGAAACTCTGTCACTAATTTGGACATCATTCTTTTGGTATAGTTTTAGTTTACATGTACAAGTAGTGGTAGTATCATTCTTTTGGTATAGTTTTAGTTTACATGTACAAGTAGTGGAAATGAGCGATGTTGATGCCAAATATTTGAATATTCGACAAGTTTTGACATCCTTTTTATCAAGAACAGAGCTTTTTCCTTGGTTATTTGTACTACTATATGTACTTTTGGTATGTACAGTCTTGTGTTCTGTGTCCAGACTGCTTACACTTGTATTTCTAGTACGTACCTTTTGGTTTGCACAGTCTTGTGTTCTGTGTCCAGACCACTTACAGTTACATTTGTACTATTACATGTATGTACATGTACCTTTTGGTTTGTGCAGCCTTGTGTTCTGTGTCCAGACCGCTTACATTTGTAACAATAAAGGTTTCCCTCATTCTGGTAATATCGTCCTTCCTGTTGGATTTACAAAAGAAAAAAGACAGTTTTTCAAACAATCTCCTCATTCAAAGTTGAAAACATTCATTAGTATGGTTTTTGAGATCAACTTTTATAAAACTTTGGCTGTTTTTCAATTTAAGCAACTCTGGCTATAGCTATGGATGTTGGCTACGATAACAATATTGAATAGTATGACTTGTTGGCATTACGGCCATAGCCACTGCCGTAGCCATCGATTAGGTCAAGGCCTTTGTTAAGCATTAATTTATTATAAAGGTTAATAATGGATACAAGTACAGTGTAGTCAACTGAAATTTATTGTTTTGTTGTTTTGGTGTGTCAGGGCCAAGCGAAAAAGAGCACTGGACTCAAGCTCTGGTATTTCGATCAGCAGAGTGTGGGTTCGAGACCAGGTCTTTAGACACTTGTATCCTTTAAAGCAAGATGCTGAACCATTATTGCTTCCTCCTTCGTAGGTTCTGTTCATCACTTATCATCAAGAGAAGAGGTTCGCCCTGGTGTTTTCTGGTATGGTTGGCTTAAGACTGAGCCACAGCACCTTGTAAACCATTTCATTTTATAATCTGAACATGGCTCTGCATACCTTATAGAAAATATATAGAGCGCTTTGAGATGCCCATGAGTTGATAAAGTGCCACATAAGAACTACGTATTATTATTTGTTTCATGGCACTGCTTACCACAGAATTCTGCATTTTCTGTACCTGGTAAAACATGCAACTTTACGGGGAAGGAAAGCTGTGCTATGCATCACTGTCCCCACAAACTAGGGACAAATGACCCCTCAGTCTTTTTAAATAACAGCCGAATTAGCCATCAAATTTCGCTGTTAAACCACATCAAAATGTGGCGTGGCATGGCAAAGAAGTGTAGCAAATCAAACTCAAGTTCTGGTGGCTGGTTCATCGGATTGTGGGTTCGAATCCCGGTCGTGACATGTGTGTCCTTGAGAAAGACACTTGACTATAATTGTTTCTCATCACCCAATAGTAAATAGGTACCTTTGAGAGAGTAGATATTGTCAATGTGAATAAATTCTGAGCACCTTGGTCATGGGTACTGCATACTCCTAAGGAGTTGAGATGGTGTCCTTTAATTGTTTTAGCGCTTGATAAATCTTGTGATTCAAGCGTTTTTGATAAATTGGAACTCACCCCTAGATTAGTAAAGTGAACATCCAATGCCTCATCTTCACTGTGTGATTCAATCACCATGGCACCAGACAGATCCCCTTCACTGGACAGATCATCTTCATTCACTTCCTCCTTGATGACATCCAAAATCTTACTCAGCTCTAAGACATCGCTACGTTTCAGTTTCACTTTCTTGGCTGGCATGCCTTGACTCAATGCCCCACTACCATCATCTGAAGCCCCTGCTGACTTGCTCCACTGTCGTTTTGCTGATGACGGTGGCGGCTCATCAGTAGCAATTCCTTCATGGGGTATTTCTAATACCTCGCTCGAAATAGATTGGCCATCACTGTCACTGCTTGATATTGATATAGCTTCAACTTCGTCTTTACTCCGAGTTGAGGATATTCTCGGCAATCTAACTTCTTCATCTCTGCTATCTGAACTAATTTCAATAACACTGTTCTCTGCATCAAATGAGATCTTAGATTTCAGATTGAATTTGGGTATAGATTTATATTTGGAATCTTGATCTGAATCGGAGTCAATACTAATTGCACTCACATATTTCTCCTCAGCATCCTGAGGGGCCGTAGAAAGTTTCTTTATAATTCTCAATGCAGTTTTTCCACTCCTGTCCTTCTGAGAAGACTCATTAAACTCTAACTTAACAGTGACATCCAGCGCTTCACTTTGCACTCCTGTTTTGTCCAAGTATTTAACATCACCTGTGATAGGAACTTTGATCTGGAAAGTATTCTCTAACTCAACTTGATCTCTCTTGACACTCGTGACTTTGATGTGGGGAAAGGTTTCATTGGACATTAGCTGCCAGGGTGACCTGTTCTTATCTTCCTCCCTTGGGGATGAGTCCTCCTGGTAGTCTTCAGCATAGTGGATCCTTTGAAGGAGTGCTTCCTCTATCTCATCAATGTCATCCTCTTCACTGGAATATTGTCTCCTTTCTTCTTCACTCTCAAAACAGTCCATTGCATCTTCTTCATCATTAAGGAAATTTCTCCTGAATGGATCCATTTCACCAATTGAAGACTATCTTATCTGTCAAATCAAATAAAGAATACACACTTCACTGGTTTGAAAAAAGATTTCCCTTGACTGTTAATGTTAGTTTAACATTTGTATACTATTTTGAGCAAGAAGGATTTTTCAAAAAGAGGACAAAATCCGCCTGAACGGGTTACGGGCTGCCACCATTGTTTATCATTGTAGTCCACTCAATTGGAGGCAAGTCCAAGCATTCCAACATTCCAGCATACATACACCACAGCAGATTATCGTCCTGTGGCTTACGGCCAAGGTTCTGCGATTCACAATAAGTGCCCACTCATATTTTCTCGCAAGAGAACAACAAACCCCTACTGTGCAATTTATTTTGAGTATTCTAACTTCTATGGTTTTCTTTTTATGTTTTTTGTGAAAATACCGTATTGGCCGAAATTTGCGCATATCCGCACGCAATTTGTGCGTATCGGCCCGATACGCTAGCTTGTGCATCCCATAGGGAGAACCCTGCAGTACAATAAAAGAAATCAAAGTTATTGCTGGCTGAAGACACCAGAGATGTTGAACTATCATTAATCATGACAATTTTTGAAAGCGAAATAGTGATGGAGGCCCCAAACGATAGATCATGAGATTATCCAATCGGCTATCGTGCAAATTGACCGAACGCGCCAAACAAATCCTTACCAAAGTGAAAGTCACCAACAAAATTAAGATTTAGATAAATTGATATGTAAGTTCAAAGTAAACATGGTAAACATTGTAAATGATTAATGAACATGAAAAAGTGACCAAAAAAAAAAAAAAAAAAAATGACAATCAATCACTAATCAGCATGATCAGATTCCACTTCCCATGTCCAGATCCAGCATCAACTGCAATATTGAAAAGTCATGCAAGGCCAACTGCAAGCAAAAATCAGCAAGTGCAATTTAACTAATTTGAGTATGTAATCAAATTCTATAAATAAACTAACATTAACCCCCTATTCCTACCTCCATACATTAACTTTGTTTAGACCATTTTTTCCATACCGGCATCACTTCTCCCGATCTGATCCTGTCTGTACACACTGAAGTGGCACAATATTGCGCAACACAATACCATGTGGAGTCTGGTAACTATTTAACTTTTTGTGACCAGACTACCATGCAAGGGCGCCACCATAAGGCCGCACAACACAACCATCATGGCGGCCACCAAAACGGGAGTGAAACGAAAACTCGTTGATGTTCCTGACGATTTCTCCGATAGTGACGATGAAATTGGTAATTTGCTAAGTAGTTCTACACTATATTAGTTCTCCTTTTTTATTTCAACACTTGATGGGATAATTTTGTGTTAAAGGTGTTGGAAATAGCTTTGATTCTAAGACTCTCACTCATACAGACTTGACAGAATGCCGTTGAATCTGCACTGCATTGAATTCGTGAAAAAACAATTTGTTTTAGAATAAAGCATAGCCTACTTAAGATTAGGAACATTCTGAACCCTATGTAACTTTGGGTAAAATTCCGGAGCCGGCTGCCACTTTAATTTGGGGTCTTACCTGTCCTAAGTATGAATAGGCCATTGGAAAAATTGGAAAGGCGTGAAAAAGGGGCAAAAAAACGGCCTGCGCAACATGAAAAAAATCGCCCAATGGTATGTGACTATGCGTTGCGTGTGTGCAATCCGTTTCGGTCCGTGTTTATTGTGCATGGCCCGACAGTAGTCGGGCATCCATGCCTTCTGAATATCGCGCTTAGCTTCTTTTGGCTTGGGATACGGGGAACCAGACCTACCTGATGACGTAGTTCACAATCCACTCGGCATTCTCCATGTTGAATTGTATCTGTGCGTTACGTAAAAGCTAAGAACATCACCATCGAAACTTTGGATCGGAAAATTCATCTTTATTTCACTTGAAGGTAAGTTAAGATGTATTTAAAAACCTATAATTTATTAAATATATATATTACTCTACCTTTATATGAAATCTGGTGAAAATTGAACAAATCCCTTGAAAGTTGTACGGATCGCCAAATTTGACAACAAATGATGGACGCCGATGAAAATGGAATGCAGTCGAATTTTAGTACAATTTCGTCGTACAATTTTCCTTCAAAAGAGTTGTGTTATATCCCAAAAAATGCATCCAAGGTTTTGCTAAGAGAGTTTTGATAACTATTATGGGTTTTTTTATTTTTAAAAATGTAGTTAAAAGTGGATGTCGATGGATTAAAATAGCTTGTTCTTGAGATCTTTTGTGTTTACACGCACGTATGTGGTCACGTGACTGATTTGTCGCACTGTGATTGGACGGTAGTTGGACATAAACGATTCACGCGTGTATACAAGGATTTAACAAAGAAACATTTAATACTTTTAGCATTGCTTTCTGGTTTTGGGATCGATAATCCCCCAAACCAAAGGTTCAGTCATGTAAATTTATATTTTTGTTTTTGTGAATTAATTTTTTATTGAGGTTGGGACTCTGTTAGAAAAAAAACAGGGTTAATAAAGGCTTTAAAAAGTCCTCTGCTGTTGCAATTGAAATTTTGTTTCTAAATGAATTTTTTTAAAATTTACTTTTAACCCTTTTGTAACTAACTACTCCTTTTATGAGTAATTAAATCAAACCTACTTGATCATGGCAGAAGGAATTAATATCCAATTGCAAGTGTTTCTTTTTAATTTACTAGTAATTCCTTTGATACTCCATAGTTAAAATTGGGATTTTCTTATAAATCATGTAATTATTTACATATTTTTTCCATTTCCCATTTTCTTTTTAGTGAAATACGATGCCACCAAGGAAAAAAAGGAAAGGCGGTCTGCCGGCACGGCCACCTGGTATTCTCCGGCAGTATCTGACTGAAAATTTTAGTCACCCTCCTACTTCCGACCTTCTCAATGGACACATTTTGTTCCTGTTTGTTGAAAACGACCACTCATATCCAAGAACCGTTGGAGTGATCAAGGACAGGATCACAGAGCCAGCCTTAGCAATTAACACAAGCAAACTGAGGCAACTGGTCAGCAAAACAATATCAAAATACAAACGGCTGAATCGTGAAAGTGACATGAAGAACCTTGATGCGATTTGCCATGAGAGGTTTGTTTGTGGGCCTCTACCCACACCAGAGGAAGAGGAGTTCCAGGAGACAGAAAATCTGCCCACTACTAGTACTTCTGTTACATCAACTCCACCTACCACTTCATCACAGCCATCCACATCGAAAAGTAGTCTGGAGCCACCTTCATCAGGGAGACTGAGGGGTGAAGCGTTAACACCAAGGAAAGCCAAGTTGAAGAAGAGGTTTGAGTTCATCTCACAATCAAAAAGTGAAATGAAGAAGAAACACCTGAAGAAAATGAAGGAAGTGAGGCAGAAAGTACAGAAACCCGACAAGGTGAAACACCTCAACCAAGTCATCAAGCGGAAACAGGCAATAATAAACAAACTGCGATGGCAAAAGTTTGGCGACGTTGACATGAAGAAACAACTTGCTGAAAAAACAAGAAAGCTGCTTCAACTTCAACGGGCTCACAGCAAACTCAAGTTGTATAGAAAGCAGAGACGAGCAGCTGAAAAACCGGAAGATGAGCAAATAACAAAATTGCAAGAAGAGTTGAAGTCGAGAAACGCAACCATAATAACACTTGAAAACAAAAAGTTGGAGCTTGAAGAAATTGTAGAAAGTGTACATGCTTCAACATCATCATCAACCCTACAGAAAAAAGGGAAACAGTTTACACCAAACATGCGAATGCTTGTTTATGATTCTATTATAAACCATGTCCCAACTAAACATGCGAATGCTTGTTTATGATTCTATTATAAACCATGTCCCAACTAAACATGCGAATGCTTGTTTATGATTCTATTATAAACCATGTCCCAACTAAACATGTCCCTAATCTCCTGGCCAAATTCTTTCAACGATCTGGGTTGGAATGTACAAGCATCCCACATCGCAGCACTGTGGAAATGATGTGCAGGGAACTTGGAGTGGTATCGGACCTCCAGGTTGGTGAGATGCTGTTGCAGCAGAAAGATTTAACACTGGGATTTGATGCAACAACCCAAGAAGGTGTGCACATCAACAGCATCCACATAACCAGTAAAGATAATTGTCAGGTTGTGTCCATAGATCAACTTCCCGGAGGAACAGCTATAGACTACGAGTCACATGTCATTAATTCTATAAATCAGGTTGCAATTGTGTACTCCACATTTCATCAGTCTGATTATTCAACATGTAGAAGGAACATGATATCCAACATTGCCAACACAATGACAGACCGGGTTGCCGTCAATCACGCAACTATACAGCGCCTAGAAGAGTCATGGGGAAAAAGCCTTAATGAACTGAACTGCCATCTTCACCCCTTGGAAACTATTGCCAGTTCTTCATGTTCTGCATTAAAGTCATGTGAATCAACGAAGGGGACCCTCTTCGGAAGAGACTGTGTTGCGGCCAATATCGTGCTTGCCATCAACAAGTTTCGGTGTAAAGATGGAAAGGGTGACCCCAAAGGTTTCGTAGTCTTTTTAGATGAAGCAGGTTTACCACGAGGCATCTTACCAAGATATCGAGGAAACAGGCTTCACATCTTGTTCCACATATGCGGAAAACTGTTCGAGCACCACAATCTTTTCGTTGGGTTTTTCAAGAATGGAACAGTTTCTTGTGGTGGTCTGCATCAGCAATTTTACTTGACTTTGACACACCAATGGCAAAAGTTGAACTCCAAGTATTAGGGCTGATCGGTAAGCTACTTTCAAGCCCATGGATGGCACTATTTTATGCATCAGCAGCAGCAGCCACAGTGAGCCACATTGAGGGGATTGAGAAAGTGAAGTCAATCATCCAGTCATTGAAGGAAACTGGTCAAAATCCTGGAACTGTATTGACCACACCGATAGACTTCTTCGGAAATCAGCTTGCAGACAGCGATTCAACCCTTATAAAGCTGAGGGAAACTCCAGCTGATGAGAAGTTGTTTGGCGACATGATGCAGAAATGTATTTTGGCCATTGTTGTTGTGCTTGAGAGACAATATAAGCGATACTTTAACATCAATTTGACCGAAGAACTCAAGAGAGAAACAGAATCTGCCCGTCTCCACAACATTGATGCAGAAGAGGTGATGGGAATGTTTAGTGCAGCCAAAGAACATGCACCAAATGCCACACTGTGCTATTTATCCTCGCGCATCCGTGCACAAAAGAACAGGGTCGTTGACTACCTAGACAGTATGAATGAAGAAAGACGAAACAAAGTCATCAATATGGCCGTGACCATGGGTAGAAAGCAGAGACAGGAGAGACGAAAGCAGTACCAGGAAATCAAGGAAGAAATCTCGCAGAGGATAAATCTCAAACGTGAGAAGAAGGATACGGCAGAGAGGAAAAAAATCGAGAAGACATTAAAGACCAAAGATCTTAACATTGCTGCTGAGTTTACAGATCTTGACTCACATGCGCAAAGCGAACTTTCTGATATCCTAGATAGCAAAGTAGTTGGTCGCCACATCCTTCACATGTGGTTCGATCATGAAAACAAAGAAAAAACACTGTTCCACGGCAAAATCGAAAAACTAAAAAAAAAAAGCAGGAACATATGTAGTCGGCTATTGGAGCGAAAATGAAACTTATGATGATGCAGTTGACTATGACATGTCCATATATGCTTTGGCTGCTGATTTTGTTTGTAAAGATCTGTCAATATATGCATCCTAGAACCAAACATTCCACTGTTTAAGTTAACAGATCTCAGCTAATTTTAATTGATCACATTTTTAAATCAAATTTTCTCAACCAAATGGATTGAGAAAATGGGGGAAATGAAGGCTCAATTAGAGTTATTTGGTGCATTTTGCTCTTTTTTCTTTTGTGCACATCTTTGTAAATTTTATTTTGGGTGCACTTCTAATTTTTTTTGTATATTGGAACTTTTTTTGGGGGAGGGGCCAAGTGCAAACCCCGCCCCCAGCCTATTATCCTGGGGAAGTTCTCTTCCATGTCATTAACTTAATTAATGCATTAATTTAATATCAATCAGCATATTAAGCAGCACATGTTTAAACTAAAGGTTGAGTTGTTTAAAGTTCTTGGAGAGATTCATTTTGAATACCAACAAGATGGGGATTAGCCATGTAATCAAGGATTCCCAGTTCTGATTAAGAGTAATTAATTAATAAAATAAAGATTAATTACCAAATTTCTTGGTGTACATGATAGTGTTCAAAAGTATTGTTATTGGTCTGTCCTCACTCTAAATTTCATTTCATTAAGGTAAATATTAAGAGAGTTATGGCAATTTATTAAAAAAATACCTTAATTTGGGTCACAATAATTTCTTATGTTTTTCATAGAAACCGTGAGACCCAATACTGTTAAAAAAATATAATCTTAAAAAAATCATAACTTCCTTAATATTTATTCAAAATAAGTAATGTATATACCATTTTAAAGCATTTTTAAAGCTCTTTCCAATGGTTTTTGTTTGGTTCAAATTGGTTGAAGTTGAAAGTTTTATTCACATACCTACGCAACGCCATTTTGTATCGTTTTCCTACTGTGTGTGTGTGGGTGCGTTTTGCAATTTCTCCAATCAGTCGGTCTTCGTTCATGCGCGGTGGAAATTCGATAGGACTATTTGATTTCTGGAATGGGTAAACGCAGATGATGTTTTTATAGGGGGGAAATTAGAACTACATGTAGCTACAAAAGCACACGTGCGTTGATGAATGTCTGTAAATTAGGATATAAATTGCCCTGATGTTTTTATTTAATAATGCGCATATCTGCTAAGACCGCCATTTTATAGACCCATTGCAAACGCGCAGCGCACTTGAACGCGCACCTCCTGGTCGTCATTTTGGGTGTCCAAATGTGCATAAAAGTATGGTACATGTGTTTACGCACCTCCGAATGCGCGTCTACAATTCTGCCTTTTTGGGGAGTCCATTCCTTTTGTGCACGTTTGGACATCCAAAATGGCAGACAGGAGGTGCGTGTTCAAGTGTGCTGCGTGTTGTGCAATGGGTCTATAGGAGCTGATGTACTTTGTGTACTTGAGGCCACAAGTGTTTTTAAGAAGGGATCAGGAACACCACTGTTAATAAATAGAGCAAGTGTTTCAATAAATGGCAATAGTTTGTTATTAATTATTCTATCTTTTGATTTATTGCTAAACCAGCTGCCATGGCGGATACTACAATTGCGGGACCGCTTCCGACAACCCCGATTGTTGCATCGCCATGTGTACCCATCGCCTCGGTCCGCTTTCACGGCCCAGGACGGCAGTACCGACAATCGGGGGCATTGGAAATCAGTCTACGATCTTTGCAGAACGCAATTGTAGAATCTGCCGTGGCAACTGTCTCAGAGGTTTGAACTTGAAAGCCTGTGACGGATCTTGCTAGGGAAGCTGCCATTCAAAACCAATGGAAGGATGTGTTTCTATATTCGTGATTTTCTTCACATTTTGTATTTTCTTCACAACATCCATGGCCCAGGACAGAAAGGAGGAAGGGCTTGAGAAAAGGAGACTGTACCTTGGTACAATTCTTCCCAATTATTAGTCTTTAGCGAATCAGGGATGTGTTTATGGGAGTGCAGAAATTTGAAGCTATCTCCGGCGGTAGCCATCGAGAGATAAAAAGGTAAAAGTGTTGTAAATTAACATTTATGCCCAATGACAAATGTCTAGTTGTAATTGATATTGATGTCTTTATCACACAGCTCCAGTGAAGGATCCTAAAGTTGATAAGAGCAGAAGCTGTCCTTACCTGGATACAATCAACAGGTAAACATCCTGCTCTTACATTGTATTATATAAATGTTGGCCTAAATGTTGGCAACATTACTGAGGAAGGGATTTAGTCATTTAAATGCCTTGTGCATGGACACCTCCTTCTTACATAATTCAGTGTTTCCTTGATACCATATATATCTTTGTTTTTCTGTTATACTTTTCGGGTAAATCTGAGCTGCAGTGAACCATTTGATTAGCCCTTCAGAGTTCTTCTTGAAGATCCTTCAGTCTGATTAGGTGTTCGGGCAATCCGCCCGGAACACCTCTTGTTTTTGTTCGGTTTTTTATTTTTCTTAACACTTATTCTTCTTCTTCTTCTTCTTCTCTCCGTCGATTTTCCGCTAACAAAAACACACTTCCCAAGCACATATAAACTTGAAACTTCACATATAGTTAGATATCTATTAGGAGATGAAACCGCTTCAGTTACGTCATGATGACGTCATCAGGTGTCGAATTACGTTTAATCAAAGTTTAATGTTTGAAAAAATCACAACTCATGAACCACACAATGGATTTTCACAATCTATACATCATCGGAAAGGCCTCTGGAAACTCAAAAAATGCTACACAGAGTGTGACCCCGTTTGACCTTGACTTCCGATTCAAACCGGAAGTTGAACATTTCAAAAAATCATATCTGAAGAACTACTTATACTTTAGTCACAATTTTTACATCAGGTTATATGTTGTTCTTCCTCCGCAAACTTTTCCACAGAAATGTTACCAATTTGACCCTAACTTCCCGTCGAAATCGGATGATAACGCTCACGTATTAAAAACAACTGCACTGAATCTATCCAATAGCGCGTGGCTGGCTGTGCGCTGCAAACCTGCATACTGACATGCAGCCACGTATTGTGTGCAGGTTTAGACGTGTCAAAGTTCATCGAACGTCATTACGTTGTTGTTGTATAGTACACACGTAAAAATCTCAAATCTCAAACTCATTCAAAGTTCAGCATGAATTTACTTCGGTTTTGCACGTCTTATGGCGTAGTGGAAAACAAGGAATATAAGAGGAGGCTTCACTGAGATGTCCACCTGCTCTAGTGATTTGAATGGCTATTAATAACTGACTAAAATTCAATCTGAAAAAGAACAACACTGTTCGCTTAAATGTCTCAAACACCGAGACCGTGTCACGCTGATCGTCGTGACCATGCCGACCAACGGCGTTCTAGGCCCGCTAAGTATGTCCTTCAGACAAGGTGACTAAAATGGTAAGCTTTATTCCAATAGCATTCATTCATTGATTACAACAATAATTGTTCGTTCATTTGATGTCGGCCAACAAAGACACTTCCCAAGCTCACATAGCCTTCAAACTTCGCACATAGTTAGCTCTTGACTAGTACAAGACACCACTTTAATGACGTCTGCAGTTGTCAAATTAAATTTGATTTACGTTTGATTTTTTTCCTTCCCAAGCTCATATAAACTTGAAACTTCACATATAGTTAGATATTTATTAGGAGATGAAACCGCTTCAGTTATGTCATGATGACGTCATCAGGTATTGAAAGACATTAAATCAAAGTTTAATATTTGAAAAAATCTCAACTCCTGAACCCCACAATAGATTTTTACAATTTATACATCATCGGAATGGGCCTTGAATACTCAACAAACGCTGCAAAGAGTGTGACCCCATGTTGATGTTTATACCTCAAGAACCTCGCAATGGATTTTTAAATGGTATACATTATCAGAGAGGGCTTCAAAACATTATCAAATGCTACAGAGGGTGTGACCTCTCTTGACCTCTTCCGGACGAAACCGGAAATTGAAGTGAATAAAATATTCCTGCACCTCGTTTTGAGGTCTGCAAACAATATCATCGTAATTTTCGACATTTTCTCTCTGTATGAAATAAAATTTGACCCCTTTTGAACCAAATATTATTAGGGGGAACAAAATAATTTTACTCTTTTTTAACAAAATGTTCAAGTGTTTAGCTGATGATATCATTCTCCAGTTGAAAAATCACAAACTTGAACTAATAAACTTGAAAATGTATTTTCATGACTTGTTAACAATACTATACAGCATCAGTTGTTTGCCAACCGTTCAGATGGTGTACATATACTTTAAGATTGAACACAGATGTCTGTACGGAACAACCAATAATTTGTCAAGATTTTGAAGTATAAGTTTAGAATAAAAATTGTATACAACTTTCCAAAACTAGCTTTGCCTCCATTTGTCTATGATTCGGATATATTCCCCGTAGGCCTACACCCACCAACGGCACACAGGAGAATGCTGGCATATTATCCCAGCACACAAGAAACTTTGATAATTAACTAAATTTAATTTGTTTGCAAACTATCGAATTCCCATCCACAAACCACGGTGTCCTTGTTGTTTACGTTAGAAGCTAACTCCTAGTCTTAAGCTAACTCCCACAAATGACGTCACATGGAAGCGCAACGCAAACGGCAGAAGTGTTTTTAGTTTTTCAAAAACTTGAGGTTGGGGCCTAATTTTTTTATTGATAATTACGAAAAATCCAGAAGTGTATAAAACACATCAAAATTACAATTAAATGACAAACAAACACATTATAAACAAGTTTAAATAGCATCCCCGTTCAAAGATTCTCGCTCAAGTAACTGTTTGAGCTAACCCTGTACTTAGACCGCAGTGTGTCAATGAAACCGCAAAGGTTTTGGGGATGATGACGTCATCGATGACGTCATAACATTAAATCAATGTTTAATATAAACAAAAAAATCATATCTGAAGAACCATAATTGCTGCACACAAGATCTTTGGATCATGTGAAAGACCCTGTAGTATTTTAAAAATTTTACACAAAGTTTGACCCCCTGTGATCTTTACTTCCGTTTAATTGTTTTTAATTTATGGGGTTTTTTTAAAGTTTTTTTTTACAAAACTCGCAAAAGTACTGAGTATACAGTGCTTCAAACAGATCGGGGAAGGGTTAAAACCAAATTATAAAAACAAATCGAACACCGTTTGTTTGCAATTTACAAACAAGATAAGTCTAGTTCTAACTTCATTCTGTTCATTGGCCATGTTAATGTATGTTGGGCTTATATAAAAAAAAACCCAAAAACCAAAAACATGTGGTATGATGCAGGCCTGTGACAGGTCAGAATTTTGTAATGATTTCAGGATGTTTTTTTGGGGGGTAAATCTTTTTTTGCGTTCAGAATTTAGGAAAGAGGTGAAGGCAAACATACCCATTAAAAACAAAATACTGAACATCAATAATTATACATTTCAGAACCCAATCCCTATAGCTGCCTAAGCAGAAAATTTGCTTATCATTACCTTCTAGAATAAATAAGCAGGAAACCAGTCACAGACGGTACATGGTAGATGGTATTTTGGCTGGTAAACTTACTCTGGTAAGCAAAATTGTTTGGTGCTTAGCTACTTATTTGTTCTTGTAAGCAGCACTATGAAGTTGAGCCTTGGTGATATTGGGAATCTGTAAATCCTGTTGAATCTACCACTCTCTGGAAGTTTTGTATTTTGTTCCCTCTGGGAGGTGGGTGAGGGGGGTTGGGGGTCACTTTAGACCATGAGAAGATTGCCAAATATGTTTCAGGATTTGTCATTGAAATAATTTTACTTGGTTTTGGTTTGCTCCCCTATGAGTTTGTATAGCTTAAGTGTATTATTACCTTTTTGTTTCTTTTCATTTCTTGTCTTTTAGGCGAGTCTTAGATTTTGACTTTGAGAAATTGTGCTCAGTGTCCCTGTCCCATCTCAACGTGTATGCTTGCCTTGTATGTGCTAAGTACTTCCAAGGTAAGACACTCTCCCTTTAAATCATCACCTGACTTAGTTAATTAATAACCTACCTTCATTTAGGTTGTCCAAAATCCATCCCCCAGTCTTGCCTGTCTTTTTTATGAATTCACAGGCCTGGAAGACATGGTCTCAGTGGCCCCTTCCTTCAATATATTCCTGTTGACTAAGATATTTTCAATAGAAAGAAGTGCCCTTTTCTACATGGAAAAAGTTTCCAGCTTTCACTGTTTCACTTTTCCTTTGTTTTCTCACTAGCCTTTCCTAGGGAAATGCCAGCACGCTATTGTAGAAATAAATTCACATAAATTATTACAATTAACAAACACTACCCTGGGTCACATATCTGTGACTGCGAGCTGATTGGTTCCCTAGGAAAGGCTGGGGAGAAAACAAAGAAAAAGTTAAGCCAATGCTGCAGGATTCAAAAGACGTTTGGGAGAGCTGGTCAAGTTGGTTATATCATGCTGTAGGAAGGCATGCTATTTTGAATTATAACGCCCCTTACAAATATTCTGCCTTTTGGTTGGTTTAGAGTGCGTCACATGATACTGTATGTCTTATTTTTACTAGAAACTGCGCGAACGCGACATACATTTGTGGCGTGTCGTGGCCGAGCGGATAAGAACACCGAAGTCAAGCTCTGGTGTTTCTGATCAGCAGAGTGTGGGTTCGAATCCCAGTCGTGACACATGTGTCCTTAAGCAAGACACTTAACTACATGCTTCATCCTTCGGATGGGACGTTAAGCAGTAGGTCCCGTGTGTTGTGTAATGCACGTAAAAGAACCCAGTGCACTTATCGTAAAGAGAAGGGGTTCGCCCCGGTGTTCCTGGTTTGATTGGCTGCATATTGCGCCACAGCACCTTGTAAACCATTACATGGTGCTATGCAAAGGAATAGGTCTCATACTTCAACACGTAACTCCACTTACCTTGTAGGAAAAATACTGAGTGCTTTGAGACACCCTTCGGGAGTATAAAGCGCTATATAAGAACTGCATTATTATTATTATTATATATACACGCAGCTACACGCAGCAAACAAGGTACTATACCCTCAGCAACCGATGTACTACCCCATAGCAACCAATGTACTATTCCATAGCAACCAATGTACTATCCCAGAGTAACAGCAGCTTCTTGGTACCTAAACATCTAGGCACATTATATGTTAGGGGTGTTATAAATCAAATATTGACTGCTTTTATTATATTGATATTTGTATATAGCTATTATACACAATTCACTATCAATCACTGACATGTTCGGCCAAGACTAGTTCAATACTGAATGAAGAATACTGAGCAATGCAAGAGAAGAAAATGAAACACAATAAAATATATCACGCTAAGAATTTTAAATAAGGCCTAATATTGGAATGGTTGTTAAAGGAACGTTACAGAACTGGTAATTAAAATTTTCTTGAAGATCACAGATTTACATAAAACTTACACGGTCTAATGATGATGATAGTAGAAAACATCCCTAGAAATATTTCTGTCTGAAATGCCATATTTGATGAGAAATAAATAAAACTAATTTCCGATTGGAGTTTATCGCTCATGAGCGTTTTATTCATGCATTGTATAACACATGCAAATGTGTAATCGGTTTTTCACTATTTTCTCGTGACCCAGATGGCCGATCGATCTCAAACTTCTACAGGTTTGTCAGTTTATGTTTATGGTGGATTATATAAAGTGCTTACACTGTTTTGTTAGCAAAAACCAATTCTGTAACGTTCCTTTAAATTGTTCCTATATGACCTGGTTTTAATATTTTTATGTCATAGAGGTGTAAAACTTTTGTTTACTGTCTATTTTTGGATTTGTTTTTTTCAACCATTTTGCCTGTTTTCTTCCCCCTCTCGTTAGGACGAGGCAGGAAGTCCCATGCCTACACCCACAGTGTTCAGATCAACCATCATGTCTTCCTTAATCTACATACCCTCAAGTTTTACTGCCTGCCAGATAATTATGAGATTATTGACTCATCACTAGAAGATATTACGGTGAGTGAGGCTAGACCAGAAGATGAATAAACCACTTTACACTGCTTCATTAAAAGCTTGAACTAATTTCTAAGAAATTGTCACCACTAAATTTCCAGGTTTACTTCTTGAAAACTAAGCAGTATGAACGAATATACTGTATTGATGGAGTTGAATTAGTCACTTAGTTTGAATCCAAACCAAAGATAAGAGTCGCTTGGGATAAATTGGAACCAACCGGGGCTTTTCTAAACCTTGGCTTGGGCTTTGGTGCCAAACTTGGCTCCGTCGTCAATTGTGGAGCAGTGTACATTTTGTATGTATTTCCAACAGAAACTGGAGCCAGAGCCTAAGCCAAAAGTTTGGAAAAAGCCTCAAGTCACAAGTCGAGTCTTGAAGGCAAAGTACACCTATGGATTTTGGAACCGTTCATTTGTTTTAATCCTATGTAAATGTAGATATATGCAATAAAACTAACCTGTGAAAATTTCATTTCAAAAGGTAACGTTTTTTGAAATATCGCACAAAATCTGGAGCGGTTATGTCCACGCATGAAGACCAATTTGTTATTGGAATACACAATCAATCTGAGAAAAGTTCATGCATGAAACATTTCTCAGATTGAACATTTTTGGAATCCCTTTCTCTAAAACCACATTCCTTAGAAGGGAATTGTTTCTCAAAATGTTATACATTATCAACATCTACAGTGCTTCTTACCAAGTAAGTTTTTATGGTCATTAATTTTTGGAGTAATTACCTTTTAATATTGATGATATGTTTGTTTTTTAATAATGGCGTACCGTCAACTTCATTGTTACTCTTCTCTTCAGTATGTCCTGAAACCAACCTTTACCAAGGATCACATTGAAAACCTTGACAGTAACACCAAGTTGTCAAGAGCGTATGACAAGACAACGTATCTCCCAGGCATTGTGGGTCTAAACAACATCAAAGCAAACGACTACTGCAATGTACTGCTCCATGTAAGTATACACTCTAGGCTTGATACTTCGCTCTTGTAAGGGCCAGGCGGTTTTTCCTTTGCAAAGGGCATAACAATGAGGGAAATGTAAATTTCTACTGGAACATTTTAAAGGGCAGAAAGGCAAGAAGCGTGAAGGCATTTGCCTCTGTTGCCTCAGTGAAATATTAGACCTGCACTCCTTCAAGCCTTAACCCTAACCGCTCATAAAACATTAACTTCGTAATCCTGTCCTGCTACAATGTACATGCATGAAGGAGGCCATTGCCGTCTCTATCCGGAGCTCCATTTCATAGAACTGCCTTGCAGAAAACAGTGTTTACAGAAATTATTTGCTGAAGCAAAAGTAGGTTTACATATATTTTTCTTTGTTCAACCCAAAATTAATTAAAATATACCCAGTCAGTTTCCCTTGTGGTTTATTACATGATATTTGAATTAAAATGTCGCATCCCCTTGTCGCTTCCCAGGTTTTAACGTAAACTTGGGTGTGATCCTGGCTATACGGCAGTTACAGGTTGAATGGCTTCTGACTGTCGCCCCTGAACAAAGATATTGACAAAATAGAGAGACCACCAACATTAGGGCTAGATAGCTCAGTTGGTAGAGAGTCGGCACGTTAGTTCAGAGGTCTCAGGTTCAAATTCTGCTGTAGTCAATTTGTCTTTGTTCCACCCCAAATTATTTAAAATTTAGTCAGGCAATTTTCCTGGTAGTTTAATACTTAGAGCAAAACTAGATAAGCACTATGAGATTGGACCCGATCCTCTGCCTTGTTGCCCCTTAAAAATGTTCCCGTAGACTTAAAAAGACACTCTAATGGAAGAACACCATTTGAAAGATAAATTTCCATGCCCGTTAATCCCTGATTTTGTCAGAGCTCGATGGATTTGAGAAAACTGGGTCATGCCACCCATACTGTCACTCGTTCCATAGTTTTGATATGCTCCCTTATCAGAATGGTTTTTAATTTTTTTATTTAACCAGTAAAAGTTTTGTAGTATTTCTAAGTTTGAATTCATTACGTGAATTTCCCATTAGCCAAAATCTTTTAATTCTACTCACTGGTTTCACTGTGACACTTATCACCTGTTTTCAGTTAAATAGTTGTAGGATAAACATTCACCCTCCCCAAGGCCAGTGATCCTGACCCACAAGCCTCAAGTACCCGAAATGCTGAAGAGCAGAGAGAAAGTCCTACTGTTTCTTATTCGATTTCTCATGATATATTTGGTAGATTTTTATGATTCAAAATTCTTAATAACATTTAACGCTTTTTCCCAATGCTTCACATTATAAACAAGAGCCTGACAGTTGTGTAATTTTGTTGATATTTGTGTCGGTAAACTCACAGGCAGTGACACCCTAAATCACATGTTTACGCCTCATAAACTTTTGATTAGATAAGAAAGATCGTGTTGAAATGTGCTCATTTCCAAGCCGGTGAGTACCAACCCGAGTTTGTCATAGGCAAACTGGGGTCTGCTTTTTATGGATGATTCATGTAATGTGAGGTACATGAATCCAATACCATTACACCAAAGTTACAGTCTCAACATTTTAGTGTGCAAACTATTTGCAAGGCTTCACACAAAACTTAGCAACCATTTTGGTTTTTCATTCTTTACCACTAGGCCCTTGCACACATTGTCCCCCTCCGAAACTACTTTCTTGAAGAGCAGAACTACATTAACATCAAGCTCCCACCTGGCGACATCATGTGCCTGCTGTCGCAGCGTTTCGGGGAGCTCATGCGTAAGATGTGGAACCCCCGGAACTTCAAGGCCCACGTTAGTCCACACGAGATGCTGCAGGCCATTGTCTTGTGCAGCAAAAAGAGATTCCAGATCACAGAACAGGGTGAGAACCAGTGTGACACCTAAAGCTGAAACCAGGCACTTCCTGCCTAAACTCAAAACTGAGTCTCTTTGCTCATCAAACACATGAGATTGAGAGCATTCAAATATGTAACAATATTCAAACACCTAATCCTATTTGTACATGTAAGTGTTACGTAGTTCCACTTTAAGCCACGCCCACCTCACACAAACTGGCTCCAATGATTACCAGAAGCCCAAAGGAAATGCATTGAGCAAGGGTTTCTTTGAGAATTTATGTATGCAAAGAAATAGTTTTTGGATTTACCTTGCACTTATGTTTTGCAAAGATTCAAGCTCTTGTCATAATTATTGTATTATGCCATAAGAGATGCATTTGAATAATGAAACAACAGACTTTTGGTAAAATAACACACAAACTTAAGCCAGATTTGGAGTCGGAAGTTATGCAAACCTTGTGCACACAGATGCAAACATGTTACGTATTGACTAAAGGGCACTGAACACATTTTGTAATTGTCAAAGACCAGTGTTCTCACTTGGTGTATCCCAACATATGCATAAAATAACAAGCCTGTGAAAATTTGGGCTCAATTGGTCATCGAAGTTGCAAGAAAATGATGAAAGAAAAAACACCCTTGTTGTACAAATTTGTGTGCTTTCAGATAGGAATAAAAGGCTTCTTGCAAGAGGGAGTCATTTCTCACAATGTTTTATACTATCAACAGCTCTCTGTTGCTTGTTACCAAGTCAGTTTTTATGCTAATATATATTTTGAGTAATTACCAAACTTGCACAGTGCCTTTAACAGCAGGCAGGCATGATATTCTTCCTACTTTAGTCTGATTTCCGATTTTTTGGCCTTTGGAAAAGTCAGAACAACTGTGATTAAATAGCCTGAAAATTCTATTAAAGCCTACACCACATGTACATGTAGGTCAGCCCTCTACTCAATAAAATTGTCCTACTTTTTTTCCAAAGACCAGATATCATGCCTGAGCAGGATAGATATATCGATATAACATCACAAGTTCAAACAAACAACTGTTGACAAACTCATTTTCTAAAACAAAACAAAAAGTTTCAGTTTTGTTTTAGTTTTGTTTAATTTAAGTTAACCCAAACACTTGTAAAAGGGTTTATTAAAAAATTACCACAAATCCAGATGGAGTTATTGGATTTTATAGAAATGCATGGTCTATGAAGATTGTCCCATCCTTTACAATTTCCTATTGTATCCTACAATTTCCTATGTTGACATACTAGCTTTCATTTTGAGATCTAACAAACTTATTGTGGTTTTTTATTCTAAGTAATAAACCACAAGGTTTTAATTTTTCCCTGAAAAATTGTACAATTTGAGCAAAATCAGCCAGGCAGAAAGGCATGGTCTTAAAAGGATTACGTAATCTTGTTGTTTCCTTCCTTCACAGGTGATCCAGTGGAGATCCTCTCCTGGTTCCTGAACGCCCTTCATTCTTCACTGGGTGGAACCAGGAAAGCCAAGAGTAGCACCGTCTACAGTACATTCCAGGGTAGAATGAAGGTATTCACAAAGAAAATCATCCCAATGGATACGCCGGAGAAAGACAAAGAAGAACTGCTTAAAACAGAAGAATATAAAGGTAACTGTGTGGTTATATATCATGTCTAGCCTCTAAGACAGCACTCTCTCCAAGACATGCACTCTAATGACACCAGCATGTTTAGAACAGTTTTCACACGAGCCTATCTGAGTAGGTATCCCCAACCTCGTTCCCAGGAGTGATCGATCTCGCTGCGCCATTTTTTCCCAGCACGCCTTGCTCGCTCATTACCCCTGGAATTAGTTCATTAAAATGTGCCAGAATCTGGCACATTTTAATTAAGCCTGTGGCTGATCCACTCTACGCGCCCGCGCATGTATGGTTGCCCGCAAAAGAGGCATCAAGTCAAAATCCCGAGTCCCGGTCGTGACACTTGTGTCCTTAAGCAAGACACTTGACCATTGTTGCTTCTCTTCACCCAGGAGTACAAATGGGTTCCGGCGAGAGCTGGGGAGTAATCTGCGATGGACTGGCATCCTGTCCATTGGGAATAGAAATATTCACAGGTGTTTAATTTTGATGCCAAGGAAACCGGTTATAACACACTGGCCTGATGAGCCATATGCGCTCGGGACAGACTTTACTTATG
This sequence comes from Plazaster borealis, assembly GCA_021014325.1. Lineage (NCBI taxonomy): Eukaryota > Metazoa > Echinodermata > Asteroidea > Forcipulatida > Labidiasteridae > Plazaster > Plazaster borealis. The sequence goes on along the minus strand of CM037468.1, from coordinate 12,521,065 downwards.
AGGCATCCTTGACTTTATTACCAGAAATGTATAATAATAATACTAATAAAAGACACAAGTCAGTTTCCTCTCTGAAAGTAACTAATCCTTTTTTTTCTTTTCTGTCTTCAATTTATAGTTTCTTAATACTTCTTGTTGTTTCCTACAGAGACTGTCACAGAGAACCCCTTCTTGTACCTAACGTTGGACATTCCTCAAGCGCCGCTGTTCAAGGATGAGCTAGAGCAGAACATCATCCCACAGATTCCATTATCCTCACTCATGGCAAAGTTTGATGGAGTTTCTGAAAAGGTAGGGCCTACATCTTAAAGAACTCACTCAAGCCCTGCACCAGATTTTACCAAGTTACCTTACAGTAAAATTTGTTGTCTACAAGTTGCCTGTGAAAATTGCCCTTTGTGACAAGGCCAGTACAATGAGTAGTCATAATCTCTGTAGTAATTTGTATTAGCCATCGAAGTATCCAGGGAACTGTAAATTTGGACATCCTACTTTTTCAGTCATTTAAAACATGTCAAGTATTGTAAAGTGAGCAATTTGGACTTGCCTTTTTTTCAATTAATGTTTAGTTGTTTGTTTGTTTGTTTGTTGTTTTTTGTATCAGGAGTACAAGACCTACAAAGACTCGACCATCAAGAGATTTCAACTGACTCGACTACCTCCTTACCTTATACTGTGCATGAAACGATTCAACAAAAACCTCTTCTTTATTGAGAAGAATCGAACAATCATTAACTTCCCAATTAAGTGAGTTAATCTCAGAAGGTTATTTACATGGTAGATTCGAGGCCGGGCAGTCTAGTGCACCAGACTCAAGTTCTGGTGTTGTCAGAGTGTGGGTCCGGGTCCCGGTCATAGCACTTTTGTCCTTGAGCCAGACACTTAACCACAATAGACTATGTAAGTCTCGTGACGATAAGTTAACCATTGAGCTTCGGCACCTCTGCTGAGCCATCAGCTATGGGAGATTTCTGTGGGTGCAATTTTGTGTGATTTTTATTTCTGTCACATCACTTTTTTCAATTCCCAAAACATTTTGGTTTGATTACTATTTTTTTGTAATTCCTAGTTTTGCGCAGTTTGGGTACCGTAATACTACTGAATGTAGCAGCTTGCTCTAATTTGCGTGCGTGTACATCAAGGATCATGACGATCGCCTTTTTATTGCATGTTCTTTATGGTCTAACATGAAGAGGAAATTAAAGGGACACGTTGCCTTGGATCGGGCGAGTTGGTCTATAAAAAGCATTTGTAACCGTTTGTTATAAAATGCATACGATAAGAAAGATGTTTTAAAAGTAGAATACAATGATCCACACAAATATGTCTCGAAATTGCGTGGTTTTGCTTTTACATCGTGAACAAACACGGTCGGCCATTTTGTGGAGTCAACATTTTGACTCCACAAAATGGCCGACTGTGTTAGTTCGCAAAGTAAAAGGAAAACCATGCAATTTCGAGGCATATTTGTGTGCATCATTGTATTCTACTTTTATAACGTCTTTCTAACCATATGCATTTTATAACAAACTGTTTCAAACGCTTTTTTTAGACCAACTCGTCCGATCCAAGGCAACGTGTCCCTTTAAGGTCAGCTTTTAAAAAAATAATGTCTTTCCAAGATTTGCAAAATTATTTACAATTTACAATTTCTTAATTTCATAAAGAAGTCCAGATTCTTGCGAAAGCTTGTACGCTCTCGAGGTCAACTTACACAGTCTATCGCTTTGTTCTTCGAATGGGAGTGTAAACTTGTAGGTCCTCTCCCTTGTGTAGTGTAATGCACCTAAACTAACCCAGTTCACTTCTCAATAAGAGAAGGGGTTTGCACCGATGTACTTAGGGTGATTTGCTGCAGACTACGCCGCGTTCCTTTGTAAATTAATGAAATTTGTCTGCTGATTTTTGTTTTTTGTTAATGTCGCTGAAAGATAGAGTCTAAGAATTTTAGTTATAGTCTAAAGACTAAGGTGTTTTACGTTTACAATTTAAGAAAGGCTTTGTGCTTTGAGAACATTAATTTTCAAGAGTTATACCTTTGTCATAAAATGGTTCTGGTAACACACATTTTTGTGTAGCTTTTAGAAATGGTGTATATTACATCACTGGAAACTTGTCTCTGGTCAGGGTCGGCAAAACAGTGAACACACCACAAGACATTAGCATAAATGGCACCGTCCATAGTTTATAGCTCATTGTATTTTGTTGTCTCATTGCTGCATTGTACCAGGGCCTGATTTCACTGAAGTGTGAATTTCATTTTTCTTTCTAATTTAGGAACATGGATTTCACCGAGTACCTGTCCAAGGATCCTGAGGTTCAGAAGAGAAATCCTTCTGCTAGCTATGATCTGATTGCTAACATCGTACAAGATGGGGAACCAGGACCAGGGAAAGGCACTTACAGGGCTCATGTATTACACAAAGTATGTATACACCACAGAAACAAGACCTGGAAAACCCTGAGCAAATCATTGTCCATGCAACTCAATTGAATGACCATTTATCCATTCCACGTCAGATGACGTGTATTTATGCCAAACTTTTCCAAACATGCTTACAGCGGACGTTTATAAATGTCCAGCAGAGCTTGCCTTTTTTGTGGTTAGTTGACTGGCTGACTTGTATGTATACGGATATTCTATTGTGTAGCATACGCGGGCATGCACCTACTGTGCTATGCTTCTCCCCAGTACAGAGATGGACAAATGGTACTGGAATTCATGCTTATAATCTCCCTTTTTTCAGGGGTTATTGTGTAGTCAGTCCCTGATTCCACACCTCTGTCCTTTTTTTATACAAATGTGGCTTACAAGAATGGACATGCTGCCAGCATTATTCATCATTGTATTCGGCTTAATAGGAGGCAAGTCCGAGTGGTACAAGATTCCAGCATACCATGGCAGATTATCAACCAAGGTTTTGCGATTCACGTTGAACGCATACTCTTGAAAGAGAACAACAAATCCGAGTGCTTATTGAGAGAACCTTCGTTGTCTTTCCTTTGTCAAGTCAAGGTTTCATTGTGACAACGATATTCTCAAAGGAAAATTATAACTCCAGAAGCTCGAAAAAGTTTTTGAAAAATAATACTGCGCAGAGGCACAGAAAAGATTCTTGAACATCGATGTGAAGTGATTAATATTCAAGAAAGGCTTCATTACTTATTTTTTTGCTCAACAAGGAATTATTCAGGGTAATAATAGAGTTTGTAAAACTAGCCTTTAAGCTCAGCAGAGCTGTTGTATTAGACTTTACGCTTGAGTGGTTAAAACATTCAGTCACCAGTGGTTGTTTATGTCAAAAACAATTCAGTTACAATAGGGTGACAGTATCCCAGATGTACGCACAAACAGCAGGCGGAGCTAGATACATGCATTATGAGGAAAGTTGAGTTTGACATTATTTGCAGTGATGCAGGAGGTGATGCTCAATCCTTGCATTAGGTTTATTTCAATACTTTTTATAAAGACCTTTCTATTGCTACGTCTCGGCCCAAGTTTTTGCCAGCCGAGGTTGGAAAACTATGGCAAGCCATAAAGGCAAAACAAAAACAGATAGCCACAGTTTGTAACAATGTTACACAAGTATTCAAAAAAGGTGTTGAATTTGTTGGAAACAAAGCAACCAATCATGGGAGGCATTTCATTGAGTTGAAAGTTTGCAGAAAATGTTGAATTTGGTAAAAACATCTGTTAACACAATTGAATGTTTTACTAACATTCGGCCGTCCATGCCAACCAGCGCGGTTTGTTTATCAACAATGGAAAGGTCTATGGGGTATTTTGTGTCAACAAATACTGAAAACAATAAGGTCTTTATTCCACGGTGTCTTGTTATAATTGTAGAGTACGGGTAAATGGCATGAGATTCAGGATCTTCATGTAGCTGACATTCTACCCCAGATGATCACCTTATCAGAAGCTTATATACAGGTAAGATTAAAGGTAGGGTCAAACTTTGCTACTGACCCTGAAAAGAAATTGTGTAATTTTTTTCCGAAAGCCTGCTTTGGTAATGGTAAGAAGCATCCTGCAAAATTAGTTCGTCTGAAGTGCCTCCGTTGATTATAATCAGTAATAGTATGTCGACAAATTTGAATCACCAAAGATTGCCTACAGGCGACTTTTTGAAATTTTCGTGGTGTCCATTTGATTGCTGCCCTCAATATGGCCAGAGATGCGGTTAGTACCTGCTAAATGTGGATGGATTTGACGTTCTTGACGAAAACACTGTGACAGTTTTTCGCTGTTTTCTCCACAAGTAGATACTGTATTCAATTGAAACTTTCACAGGTGACTTTTATTGTATCTTTCTTGAAAATGTTGCCTATATATTGTTGACAAAATTCAAATGATGACCTTACTGCTTTATCTTTATAAATGTTTTCGGTCAAACGTCGAAAGACATCACAGAAAACCTCATCATGTACAATAAGCCATTTTGAGTTATGGTGGACACAATACCCTATTACACTGTTAGGTTTGGGTAAATCTGTCTGTATACACCCAAACCTAACAGTGCACTCCTATAGTGTCCACCATATCTCAGAAAGGCCAATACTGATATTTCTGCAGACCATAGGAGACTCCACTCATCGTCTGATGTCACTCGCTTCTAGCTGTTCCTCATGCCAAAAATAGAGCCGGAGAAAACTCTGTCTTCATTACCTTCCTAAACTTTGGAACTCAAACATTTGAGTGTTAAGTAACCACAGAGTCAAGGATTTGGAAGTATTCAGGATGTTTCTAGCCAAATACACCTGGGGGTTTTAATACATGACTGGCTTACTCTGAGTTTGTGATTTATTTGTGGTGTTTTGTTGTTGTTACAGATTTGGGAGAGGAAAGATAGAAAAGCTGAAGAAGGAGATCAGAAACCAGAGACGCAGAGACAACCAGAAACTTGATACAGACCAGTAACTATCTACCCCCCTCTTTCGTTATGACACACATTACAGGGTTGCATTCTGCTAGACTGGTCCCCTGTCTTTATCCGCAAGGACAAAGACAGGCACTGGTTATACAGGCCCAATGATTTCAGTGGACAAACTTGCAGTGACGTACCGGTACAATGTAAGCGTTTAATTTGTGTTATGATTGGTCTGCTCTCTACACCAGCAACAGTTAACTGTACTTTCGATCATCTGCTGCTCTGTGTGTGTGCATAATGTTTGTATGTAGGCCTAATTTTGTGGCATGTCGTGGCTGAGCGGATAAGAACACTGAACTCAAGCTCTGGTGTTTTTGATCAGCAGAGTGTGGGTTCGAATCCCAGTCGTGACACTTGTGTCCTTAAGCAAGACACTTAACCACATGCTTCGTCCTTCGGGTGGGACGTTAAGCCGTAGGTCCCGTGTGTTGTGTAATGCACGTAAAGAACCCAGTGCACTTATCGTAAAGAGAAGGGGTTCGCCCCGGTGTTCCTGGTTTGATTGGCTGCATATTGCGCCACAGCACCTTGCAAACCATTACATGGTGCTATGCAAAGGAATAGGTCTCATAATTCAACACGTAACTCCACTTACCTTGTAGGAAAAATACTTAGCGCTTTGAGACACCCATCGGGAGTATAAAGCGCTATATAAGAACTGCATATTATTATTATATTATATAATTTTGTTTTATTCACAATGTAGCCTACATGTAATGTGTGCACACGTGTGTGTATATACTACGATACTCCTTCCGTGTGAATTTGGATGCGAGGTCAAAGGCCGGTATCTGGCGTTATTCTCAAGCCTCGAAATGTGATGTCAGATGTTCAGGCTAGGGTGCATTCTGCTTGCGCCAACACAATGCACATTTTTATTCAAACTTTCGCGCTTAGAGGAACTGATCATGCGAGTACAAAACTCCATGAGGAATGACAATATGATGGACCCAGCCATGCCATGTCCAATTTATCATGCCAACAAAATTATGGCGTCTACTTACCTTTCTGAAATTTGAAAAATGTATGGCAATTTTTAAAGCTCTGCGAACACCTCAAAAGTTTGTTTGCCATGGGCGATTCATAGCTCAATCTACCAGAAGTGTCTGCAGGCGTTGGCGAACATTGCTTTGCGCAAGCTGAACACACCCATTAACACTGCAGCTAAAATAATAGACCGTTATCACAGGGCAGCTTTCTTATTTTTGTCTCATTCAACTTTCTTTTTAATTCCCAAAGAAAATAAACCCGCTGAATCTGTGTGTAGTTTTAAATATATTCAACTTTCCCATTGGTTGATCTGGTTAATTTCACTTTGTATTTATATACTAAGTCTACAACTGACATAGAGGGCAAGTACAGCAGTCTGTGTTCCATAGACGTGCTTAAAGCATTAAAAGTAGCTAAGCACAACAAAAGTATGCTTACTACAATGAAGTTACAAGCCAAAATACCATTCCAAATGCTTATTTTTGATTAGCAGAAATATTATACTTTCTTTGAGCAGGAGTCATTTTGGCCTCCGACTCAAATCTGAGTGATCAAACTGAGGCTGAAAGTGAAAATAGTCTGACCCCTTTTGGAACTCTGAGAATCTGTATTAATTACTGCTACTACAAACAGGGAACATGATAAGATTGTGTGCTTTTACAATTTTAGACTCTCAAAAACAAGTCTTGTATTGGAGTCCTCAATCCTTGAGTCCGAGTACAAGTACTCAGTTGCAAGTCCAAGTCCTGAGTCATTTTAGTGAGTCCTTGTTATGAGTCACAAGTCACTAAAATTGTAAATGTTTAGAAAACAAACAACCAAAACCTGACAGATATACACCAATGTTTAACAAAAACAAACAATACTTGTGTTTCATTTGTTTTGCTTTTTATTAAGTCCTCTAATGAAGACTAGCAGGAGATTGGTTGAAATTTTAATGAAACCCTGAAACTCACAACTCTTTGAACAGTAGCAGCCATTCAAAAGGGAAATACATTGTAGCCACTCCTTTTTTGCAAGAAATTAATGTTTAAATAACTATCATTTTGCTGTGCAGTCCCAAGTCACAAACATTGAGTCCGAGTCCAAAATCCAAGTCCAGATATGCCAGATAGTTGAGTCCAAGTCCGATTCATGAAAAAATGGGACTGAGTCAGACTCGAGTCCGAGTCACGTGTTATACACTACTGTCAAAAACTCTGTAGACACAAATAAATGACCCTCTGAAATATCTTTACTTGCTTGCGCATCAACTTTAAAGCAAATGTTCCTTTAATAACCAGAGAAATGAATGAGTAAATAAAAGAGATCCTAAAATACACCACACACACAGATCTTTTCATTTGTCCTATATGGATAATTATAGGACGCTTGCATTAACTTGTAAAGGAAACAAATTCCTGCCCATTTATTTGATTTGGGGCAAATCCAAAATCAATTGGACATGCTTTTGAAGAGCATTTGGAGTATCACCGCTTACTCATTGATTTGGGGCTGAAGATTCCCGAGGATGGCCATAAAAGTTTGATTTACAGATGCACAACTACTGGAGCTAAAAAAACTGCAGTTAAAAAAATTATCTCTATTATCTAATTTTCCAGAGTTATGGCCTGGAGGTGGATGACTTGTTTTTTGGCTGCTTCGGTTTCATTTTGGTTCAGCATCCTAGGCCATTGTTCAGGAATACAACGCCCCATGTCTTTGAAAGTCTTTAGGTTGTTGTCCTTCTCTGGCCCCTTACATCCCCCATGTGGATCCCACTTGTACGTCTACAAGTCTACGTTGCAACGGAAACAAATTCCTGCTGATTAATGAGCCCCACAATTCACATTTTATTGTGGGCAATGAAACTAACCCTTTTAACTTGATATTAAGTACCACCATTGGGTTTTAAATTGAATAATAACAGTTTCATTTTTCATGTGAAGGCAATTGCTTTACCATATAGACACCATCATTTTCAGTATAATCATTACGAAACACAACGACATTGCCAACTCAGTTTATTTTCATATAGGAGACCAGTAGACTGGGTTGTTTACCTTTTCTGAAAAATCAACGCACTGTGACTTAAGATGTACATATATAATACATATAATATTTTCTACAAGTTTATATCTCTTCGGAACTCCTGGCTTGGTAAATGTTTCCTCCACCCTATAATTTAGCCTGTCTTAAGAGAAATGCCAAGTCCTACCTTCAGCTTCCCTGAAGGTTAATGTATTACCCTTTTTTTCTTTGTTGCCCTCACCAAGAATGGCTTGTTTAGTTGTTTGGGGTGGACTTGTGTAATAAAAACCCTGAATAAAACTTTTAAACAATTTGATTGTGTCTTCTGCACTGTGTTTTGCTGCTTGATATGTCAATGTCTATTGACCCCTTGCACCAACGTAACATGTGGCTACCATCTGCAGCGCTCACCATTTATGGAGTAGAACTGCTTGTAACAATTAAGGTAACTCTGTATAACACGCGGGGGAAAATTGACTCACCAAATGGCTCAGCCAAGATTATTGTGATTATTTTGATGATATTGGGTGAATTGCCCCTACCCCCTCCCCTTAGAATCAATGTTACTTACCAAAAATAATTTTCAAATTGTTAAATAAATAACCCAGTCACCAAACAATGCAGGTGCACACAAAAAGTAAAAGTAAAAATTTCATAAAATCCATAGAGATACTGGTAGGTAAAACTCTCTAAGAGGAATGCAAAACCCACCCCATAGAAAGAAACAACCATCAAGGAATGAGCGGTGTTTCATTAAATCTTCATCAAGCAAATATGATGTCTGAAGTCTTTAATCTGGATGAGTCCTGGTATCATTGCATGTCTGGGAAAAAAGTAAGGAAGAACAAGGTTCATTGAGGAATGATAAATGAGGTTAATGTAAACAATTTGGAGACTCTTAGTTAGCCAGATGCTGAAATTTTACATCTTATGTATGATTCCCAAGGAGTTGAGAAAGTTTGAGGAGCGATTTGAGTATGCCTACTGAACACGGACAATAATGTTGTAAAGTGCCTTGATCTAGCTACTAGGATATGTGCGCAAAATATAAGAAACAAGTATTATTATTTTGTTACACCGTCGTCGTCATCGCCAGTGGGTGGGATGGTATGTACTTCAGACATGACATGACCAATGACATTCCTCAACATTCCTTAATCGTATCATCAAGAGCCAATGCTGGTCCTTGTGTTAGGTTTTCATGAATTCTAGTTCTTTGATCATTGATTAAATCCAGGGTTTTAATAAACAGTTACTTGCTGTCTCAGGGATGAGAAATGTCAGGCTTTTGTCTGAATTCAGCATTTTTTTGTATCTGCTTGATGGGTTTGGTGTGCCCAACTTAAATTTCTTTGTAATATTTTCCCCTTTGCCCTTAATACAATAGTATTGGCATCCAGGAAGAAATTGTTTCTGGCTGAACCACAAATAAATACAAGCTGTGGCATTATGTCACTGAAAACAGAATATAATCCAGTCTTTGGTTTCGTTTTAGTCCAAGAATAAAATATATTGTATCTTCGATTTTCTGCACTTTGCTCCTTTCTAACTTCACCACTTTTCCACCTGAAGGCTTCTGTTTCACTGATATACCTGCATGGGTGAGTTATGTTGTCATTTAACCCTTGAGAAAGCCTCTGCTTAGGTCCTTCCACCATGGGTAAACACATGAGGCCATTAACACTGAATGTCTTGCTGCTTTGATTTGTACTTACTTTGCTTATCATGACTGTGCTTTACTTGTTTCGCATATCCCTCTGTTACATCACCTACTGAATGTCCAATAACTATCGGTTGTTCAATATCTTCTTCATGTACAACAAATCCTGGTAGTTGTTCAATATCTGTTGGTTGATTGATATCTGATGGTTGATCAAAGTAAAGTAATTTTAAGATAAACACTGCACCCCATGGTACCTTCACTTCCCCAATGCCTGTGATCATGAGCTGTGTTAGTGCCCTATCAGTTACAATGGGAACACATTGTATGTATAAGATCTATAGTGGCTGGGACCCGCTTGGACCGGCTGCTGGTGTCAAATTACAGGAAAAGTTTAAGAACATGGATGAAGTCTGACTGTTTCTTGTTCAATTTCTTGAGACATATATTCAGTCTATTTTTATGATTCGAAGTTGCTTGCATAATAACTTTAGACACTTACTTTTCCCAATACTTTAGAGTATAAACAAGAAAAACAGTATAAACTTGCAGGCATTGGCTTAATAAACTGTATGTTCACATCAAAAGGAGCCTTGAGCCGGAGAGGAAGCCTATATGTTGAGTTTTTGAAAAGCCCTTTATCTCCACTCTGTGTATCTTACCATTCAGAATCTCTGAACTGAACTTTAAATTTTTGAAAAAAATGCTAAGGGTCACTGGTCATAAATTTATACAGTTAAGTAAATGTTGATTCTATGTTCTGACAACCCTTGTCATGCAACCCCACTGTTCCGATAAGATTAGGATTAGGATTAGGATTGGATTAGGAAAATACATTAGGGGTGTTGGAAAGTAGGGGTGTCAGAACATAGGTGGGTAACCGAATGAACCTCAACATGAAGAAGAAAAAGAAAATGATGAAGGTTATACAAACCACAACTTACTATTCTGACAACGTTTACCACAGTATCCCGGAGTGCAAGTACATATGTAGCCATTGACCTGGTCTGTACATAGTCCACCATGCAGGCAAGGGTTGCTGGCACACTCGTTAACATCTTGTGAATATGGATTAAAAAGACTTGGACAGTTAGACATTTTATACCCACAGACAGCAGGCTGTGGTATAGAAATGTAACACTGGAATCAGAATCAATCAAATGGAATGGTTAAAAAAGATAAATATGTATATGTGTTATACAACAGAGTTGGGCAACAATAGAAAACACATCAAAAGTAAAAAGTAAGAGAAACTATTTGATGTGAGGTTGAATAGACAATCTAACAAGACTCTATCACAGTGAAATGGTGATTATATTGGAGGTTAAAATTTACATTTATCATATGTTTTATCTAATTCTAAAATGTTATTTGTTCTTCTTGTCCATGTTAGCAGTAATTTCCCCATTTACTTCCAAGGTTAAAGTCTTTGGTGTCATTTTAGTCTAAGAATAAAATATATCCCAGATACCATAACAACATATGGACCAACGTTGGGCCAACAGAACACTTTCATTGGACCAAACACTGGCTGTCAACATTGGCCCAACGTACTTTTGCTCATCGGGCCATGTTGGGCCAATGTAAAAGTTGGCCCAACGTAATGTTAAAACATTGAACCAATATTGGGCCAACACAATCGAACGTTGGGCCAACGTTGAGCCTATCATTCTGCCAACAGAACAGTTTCATTGGGCTGGCCCAACATACTTTTGCTCATCGGAGTTACGATGGGCCAATGTTAAATTTGGCCCAACATTGGTCCAAACATTGGCTCAACATTGACAAACGTAGGGCCAACAAAATTTGTATGTTGGGCCGATGTTGATTACCAATATTGGCCCAATATACTTTTGCTCATCGGCGTTACGTTGGGCCAACCTATAGCCTATAACACAACTCCAACGTTTTCCATTTAAAATCTTTGTCGAAACAAAAACACAAACAAACCAACCAACAACAACAACACTAACAACATGTATCAACTCTGTGTTGCCAAAGTTGTCCCATGCAACAATGATTGACAATCGATATGAAGAAAACGCCGAATTGTGCCTATCAATTTCCAATAATGGTTCAATAAGTTGTCCTCAAATCACCATTACTGATGTAACCCGCTCGGCCACGACACGCCACAATACGCAACACACAGGAACTACGCCTTTAACGTCCCTTGCATAAGGACACAAGTGTCGTGACCAGGACTCGGAGGTCTCACATATCGGTACAATTTCACAGCACTGCTTACCACTGAATTCCGCACTTACGGCGCCCTGTAACAAGCGTGATTCGATACGCAGTAAACGCAAAAGATAAAAAACAAAACAATTTCATTTTCAATTTTTCCTTGTTCGACCCAAAATTAATTAAAATTTTCCCAGTCAATTTCCCAGTCTTATTAATTGATATTTGAAACAAAAAGTCGGCTCCCCTTAAAGTGATCCCTCTGCTGCCGCTTCCCAGGTTGCACGTAAACTTGGATGTGAAACCTTATGGCTACACGGCAGTTACAGGTTGAATGGCTCCTGACTGGCACCCGGCCCCTGACTGAACAAAGAGGAAGACCACCAATATAGGGCTAGCAGTTGATAAAGCGGTCGACAAAAGTCGCCTATGGTAGAAAGAGGGAGGTTCGAGCGATCGATTAAAGTATGGAGGTATATATCTACCTCCATGATTAAAGTCGCCTATGGTAATGAAGAGGGGTATGAGTGCATCGACTAAAGTTGCCTATGGTGTGGAATGGGTTAATACCAATTTAAAGTCGTCTTTGAACATTCAACAGACACTTGATTATCAAGAGAAAAACCTCAAAGGTCTTCATTATGAAAGTCCGGTGGATAAATCCCCCCCACACTAGTGTTGGGAGGTTTTACGAACGAGTACTTACCCGTAGAGCAAACTGCATTTGCATGTTCCTATTACCGGCAGGTATATATTCGCTTAAGAGTTTAATATACCGTACAATAGCGCCCTTTGCCGCTACCCACACTGCCCCGCAGCATGTACGCCTCGTGAGCTTCCTCTTATCTCAAGCGTTCAATTGAACACCCAAGCAATCGAGTATAGGGGAAGGTGGGAGGGATGCTCTACAGGTAAGTACTCATTCGTAGACCCTCCTCACACTATTGTAGGGGGGGGGGGGGTCCACTTCACTCTACCTACCTGTAGAGCAAACTACATTTGTATAGACTAGCACCGGATATTAGGCGGTGGGTATATGCGAGATGCCATTGTATGGTCTACCACCCAGTGAAACTTGTCACATTGCCTTAATATCAACACATCAGATGATACATAGAAAGAAGGCAACAAACAATCAGAACAAAGGGAAGTCACCTAAACTCGGGAGGTCCCTTGCTGGTGAGTGTCCCGTGGATGAGATGAGGCTTAACTAGCCGCCCTCAGCACTGTTCTTCCTGCCCTGCCCTCCGTCTGGAGAACATCCTTGAGGTAGCTCTCGGTGAAGGTGTTAGGAGTCTTCAAACACGCCGCTTGAGTGATGTCAATCATGGGGACACCCTTAAAGAAGGTCCATGAAGTTGACACTGCCCTGACATTGTGTGCATGGACTGCCCCAGAGTCCCCATCTGTTGGGACCTCCTGGATCGAGCGGATGGCTGTAACTATCCATCGGGCAATCGTGTCACGACAGGCTGGCCGATAAGACGGGGTCGTTGTGACGAAAAGTTGGGAGAGCCCCGTCGAAGTGTCTTCGTGCGGTCGATGTACCCTTTCAGGGCCCTGACTGGACACCACAATCTGTCGTCTGGCACACACGAGAGCGATTTGATGTCCGGAACAAAGATGTCCGGGGGTGAAAAGGAGTCTGATTGATTTTTAGTCAAGAATCCTGCCTTAGGAATTAGACGGACACCACGCGGTTCCCACCGGATGTGCCCCGGGTCTAATGTCAGGGAATGCAGTTCACTACGTCTTCTAGACATGGCCACTGCCAGCAAGAAGGTGACTTTAATGCACAGCTGCAAAAGAGTCGTGCTACCCATCGGCTCATGGGCCTCAACTAAGCTGACAATACACTGAAGAGGTCCCACGAGGGCACCAGTTTACGTGTCGGGGGACCAGAACTGAACATCCCCTTAATTAGCTGACTAAGTGCCTGATTGTCTGACACTGAGGAACCGTCAGGGGAAGCCGCTATATCCGACCGGTAATTCCTAACCGTGGCCGTTGCAAGGTCACTCTCGAACAAATACACCATGAAATGTGCCACCTCCCCTATAGAAGTATTGGGGGGATGCAGAGACCGTTGCCTGCACAATCTGTAAAAATGGCGTAGCCTGCTGTCGTAGGTCTTCCTGGTAGACTCTCGTCGGCTGCCAGCTGCAATAGCCGCAGCTCGTTGAAAAAGTCCTGCCGTGCGGAGGGATTGCGTGATAGCACCCAGCACGTTAGGTTAAGTTCCTGCGGAGCCGGGTGTAGGAACCCCGAGCTGGGCTGGAACAGTACGTCTGCCCTTTGCGGAAGCACCACCGGCCTATTAACCAGGAGACTGGTTAGTCTCGTGAACCATGGCTGGCGGGGTATGAGGGAGACTGGGGGAAAGGCATAAGCCAGTAGACCATCCAACCGTATTGCCAGGGCGTCCGTCTGCCTTGCAAGGGGGTCGGGGACCCTTGTGCAGTAGACCGGGAGCTGGTGATTGTCCCCCGAGGCAAACAGATCGACATGTGGTCGATCGACTAACCGAAAACAAGACTGGATCACCCGCGGGCGCAGTGTCCACTCTGTCGGGAGGATCCATCCCCTGGAGAGGGCATCGGCGGTAACTTCTCCCGCCCGGGAGGTGGGCCGCCGAAAGCGTTATTCTGTGGTGCATGCACCAATGGTGGAGCTTCCATGTGAGGTGCACAGATGGCCCGACCGCCTGCCCCCCTATCAATTGATGTACACCACCACCATGGTGTTGTCGCATCGAACCAGGATAGCACGACCCGTAATTAGGGTCCGAAAGTGCTCGAGTGCGTTGGGCACTGCCAACAGCTCGAGTACATTTATACGGTCCTACTACTTGCCGTCAACTCGCCGACTTGCCGTCAACTCGCCGTCAACTCATTTTCGTGCCGTCAACTCACTTAATATACATCAAAAATTTATAAATGGGGCATGGAAGTGTTAAGTCTGGGCTAAACTACATATTTCCTATGGTTTTCGGTAAAATTTTATTTACAAAAACGATTTTGTGTTGATAAATAAATAAATAGTACCAATCATTGACATCTTGGGCAAAGACTAATCCATATCAGAGCTCTGATCCATATGCAGGAAAAGCGCCCTCAGTTGCCATGATGTGCAAGCGAGATAATTTTTTCACAAGAAAAAAACTAAATTTTTATTCCGAAATGTAACCTAAAACTTATGAGAATTCTCTTTTAGCTAATACTTTACAGTTCTATGCTTCTTTTGTGGATTTTAAATGTATATTGGAGGAGTTGACGGCAAGTTGACGGCACAAGTGAGTTGACAGCAAATTGACGGCACAAGTGAGTTGACGGCGAGTTGACGGCAAGTAGTAGGACCCCACCCTGGCTGCTTCCGCACCTCCAATGGTGGCTTAACCCTGCCAACCTTATGGGGGGGGGGCCTTTAGCAGGCCACAGCCGTCTCTGACCGTCACGACAGACGCGTCACTTTCCGGCTGGGGGCCACCCTACCCCCATGCCAGGCGGCGGTCTGTGGGAGCCCGAGCACCGCTCGAGCCATATGGCTGTCGTGACGGTCAGAGACGGCTGTGGCCTGCTAAAGGCCCCCCCCATAAGGTTGGCAGGGTTAAGCCACCATTGGAGGTGCGGAAGCAGCCAGGGTGTGGTCAGCACAGATGGTTTATGCCCTGACGGCTGGGCCGGTAGGATGATAGCAGGTGAAGCTGGATGGGGCGCATCTGCAGTCTGCAAAATTCCACGATGTCCACCAGGCTGGGCCATGAGACCGAGGATTCTTAGTCATGCCTGTGATGGGGCCACCGTTGATGGAACGAAGAGGGACACACACTGTCGAAGATTTGACAGGCGTTCCTCCGTAGGGCGGGCCAGCCACGGGTCCGACGATGGGAGGTCGCCACGACTTGGGCCAGTCAGCGACGCCAGCCCCCGGAATATCGGGGGTCAGGCGCCCAAGCACCACGGCCGGGTTTGGGCCGTTGTTGCCCGGGGAAGGGCTTGGTCTGTGCGGATCGCGGCCCCAAAAATTGCCACGGGCCGACCTCAGCGGTTGTCGGCGGGGAATCACAAACGTACTTTTGTTCGTAACCCGCGCTGCCTTGGGCGCGGGGGTTTTGCCTCAGCCTGCTTCAATTCCTCGAATTTACCCGCAAAACGGTCCGGACCCAATAGTGGGAGGTCCTCGAATCTTTTGCGAGTGCCCTGCGACGGGAGGAAAAGTGCGTCAAGCACGTTCCCCTGGCGGGACGAGGTTGCCAGGGACGCCACTCAGGTGAATTGATCGAGCACCGAACGGAGACCATGGTCGAGGCAATGAAAGGCTGCAGTAAGCAAATCCATCGGCACTAAACTTGACTAGACCAACCAGACTAACCAGAAATCATAGAGCACAGGGATATTGACTATATCGAACCATGCACTGGAGCATGGTCGACTATGGTCAATTCGAGAGCTACGTAACAGTTTCTGGTCCCAAGTTACGGCTCTGATCAAGTCTAGTCTCCCACCCGAACTTGCTCCGAGTCGTCCTCACAACCTGACACTATATACTCCGTGAGGAGGAGCAGGAATGATGTCGACCGTATGCCCTGGCGGGAGGCCGAGTCCACCTTTTTAAGAATATCCTCCAGCTTGCCGCGTGTCTTGTCGGCAAAGGGTTTCTTGGCAGCAGTGGCTCCCAAATCCGCTGTTAGCAAATCTGTAGCTGAGTCGGAAAGGGAAGGTGTTGTGAAAAAATTACCGAAATCCCCCGGAAGGAAGCGATAATAAGTATTCTCTCGTTTGGAGAACGGACGCCATTTGTCGCTGGATTTCATGACGGCGCAAATGCAGTCCACGCACACCTGATCCACAGGAACCGTCGGAAAAACGGCAACCTTACCCGTTAATGGGCCCATTTTCCGTTTGAACGACCTTCGTTCCGGCTGCGGGGGCTAGTCAGCAGTTGAGGGTAACCGTAACACCCGGATCATATCCCGTTGTACCAATCGGAGTTCCGTTTCCGTAACGGAAAGCCGTTGCATCTGTTGAGCAATATCCTCGTTGTCCCTCTTCGGAGTCCCCCGAGAGGGAAGTACGAGTACTGACCACTTGGTGTGTCAGATTGGGAAAAATGCACAGAGCCACGGGTCAGTGGTTGTGTAGTTCCCTCGCTATCAAACGTCATAGACGGGTGGATACTCAGCGCAGGGACAGACGCCGGAGCACGGCTAACCGTGTGCGGAATGTCCCCGGGCCCCTGGGCTAGCCAACCATGGCCGATGATCGACGGCTGCTGGGTGAGTGGGGGCTGCGGAGCATGGCTAGGCATGGCTGACGGAGCCCAAACAACGCCCACATGGCGGGTGGTAGAGAGGGCTGGCAAGGACGCCGAAATTGTTTGGAAGGCCTCCATGAAGTCAGCCCTGGAGACCGAATCCTCACCTCGGTGGTGCCGATGGAACCAGGGTACCCGCGCAACCGTATCGTTCCCCCGGTAGCGACCAAGCTGGTTCTCCCAAAACGCTTTATACTCACTGAAAACTACTAAAACTTCACAAAAACATGAGACCTGAACTCTACAATTGTCTCGTTTATCTAACGATTTCTCTAGCAAAGAAATACGGGTAAATCGGAGTAAAATCAGGAGCTCTGATAAATACGTCTTACCCGACCTGCCGCTAAGGGAACAGAGGAAGCTCATGAGGCGTACATGCCGCGGGGCACTTAGGGTAGCGGCAGAGGGTGCTATTGTATGGTATACTACACTCTTAAACGAATATATACCTGCAGGTAATAGGAACATGCAAATGTAGTTTGATTTACGAGTAAGTAGAGTGAAGTGGACCCAGGTTTTGCTGGCTGAGATTTGAAAGTTTTCTACTCTTTCTCCTTTTAACTCACAGTGGATGATGTAGAGGAAATACCTATAAACATGTACATGATTTCAATCATGGTGAACCTCAGAATAGTGCTTTACCTATTGCCATTTCACAGGGGCAAGGTTCATTGCCACAATCCAAGAGATTAAACTCTGCGTCATAGAAATATGTCTTGCATTTAGAACACCAGTCAATGTAGCACTTGGGGCATACTTGTATCATCCCAGGCTGTGCTAGTTGTATGGGGCACGGATAATCACAGTTCTCGAAATGATTTGGTGCGCAATATGTATCTGAAAAGAAAAATCAAGATTCTAAATTAGTTACTTTGAAATGATGTAGTTCTGGTCTTCTGAAAGAAGGGCTAATGACCAGAAAAATAATGTCCCTAAGGTCAGTTTCATTGACCACAACAACTTCTGCGTGTCATGCAATAACAGGTTGACATGTATCAACAGCTTTTTACAGTTCAAAGGTAAACTTCACTGACAAAAACAACTTTTGTCTGTAGTACAACAGCAGGTCCATCAATAGGAAAGCTTTTCACAATTCAAACTTTTGTGAAAATAATGTGGTTAGAAATCAAATTCACTATTCTTTACAAAATAATGTTTTTATCTTTCCAAATTGACATTGGTTGAACAAACACAAATTTAGTATAATTGATTAAAAATCTACCAAGTCAGTTTCCTTTTTGGTTGATCACTTAAAATTTATTTTATTTGAATGTAACATTTTGAAGGTCTTTTTAAAACCAAAATCCGAAGAAAACATTTGTCACTTTGAAAAGTATTGCATTTGAGTTAAACTAATACCCAAAATCTTGGTTACAGTTTGGTTTTAAACAAATGCGTTATTGAAGCACTACCTAAATTGAAAAAAAAAAAAAAAAAAAATGAAATACAAAATAAATGAATAAATACAAAATATGAGTGAATTTTTGTGCTTAAAGAACAGTTTAGTTCTCTTGTATCTTACCTCTATCCAATTGTTGGTTACAGCTGTAGGCCTATGCAGTTCGGTTGAAACAAACTCGATATCAAAGACCCACCTTCTTAGCAAAATAACAGACCTGATATAACCCAATGTTGTACTTCTTACCACTTTCCACAGGGTTGTTTCCACAGTCCACCTTGGTACCGTTGCTGTCGTAGAAGACAGTGTGACATTTTCCACAGTGACTGATTTTACATGTAGCATCAGGATGGTTCTCACATGTTGCTTTCTGGCACAAGTGAGTTGGACAGTCTTGTTGTAAGGTATGGAATTCATAACCGCAAGCCGAAATCGCTGTAAAGAATTGCGAAAAAAATATGACTCATTACAATTTCCATAATTTTCAATATTTGTTTGTTAGAAATATTTATTCTGAGACTGCCTTGCTGGCTCTGCTTAGGTTTAAGGTATAAACCACTTTGGTATACATGTATGTAAATAGGCACGACTTACGTTCTTCACACACAAAACCCTCAAGACTATAATCCTTGGGGCAGCATTCCTCCGGTTGGACAATCCATCGGCAGAGAGCGGGAAGAATGCCTTTTGGTGGATCTTTGCACGGACTCTTTTCATCACATTTTTTCTTAAAGCCCTCTACAAAAGAGGACAAGAAATAAAGACATAAAATCATAATCCATGAAATAAACTGAACATTTCTAAGGACCATGTGCATCGTCATAACAAAAGTTTTGATACATCACCCTGTGGTAAGAAAAGCATGAAAAGATCCAAGAAGTTTGTGATTTGTGTTCCACAGTTGTGAAGTTTAACTGTTCTCTTCCAAGTCTAGCTTAGATTTTTCTAATGTTTTTGGATGACAGAGACTGTTGAAAATCTTGTGTTACATAGTATAGGGCGTCTGGCACACAACTGAACATTTACTCTGAAAATGGAATTAGCTTTTTTCCCACATGAGTTTTTTTAGCTTTTTTCCTCATAGGTTTTCATGCATTCAGTCAACTACCTGGACAAGCTCACGTTACATAAATTAGAGCTCCATAAGGTCCTCAAAAAATTATCACTTGCCAATAGAGCAATCCTTGATCTCGTTGTTATTTTTATCATGGAAGATCTCAGGAAGACCACACTTAAAGCTACAGTAAGTGGAATGACAAACAGCTTGTGGATAAGCCTCGCAATGTTGCCCATATGCACAAGGAGGTGAAATACAAGTCATGGTGGGTGGTGGTGGTGGACACATCATGCTGCGATCTGTAATCAAATTATCAAAACACTTTCAGTACCAGGACTAATCAAATTGCACCATGAAATAACCAAGAAGACTTCTTACACAAATAACAATTTACAAATGATGTGTGTACATTGGAAAATCAAAGAAATAAAACCCAGAAGACACTGATCGCCCGACTGCACTGTGCTGCAAGTAAACACAGCTTTTTGATACCACAAAGAGCTTTGTCTAGATTGTACTAGCTTTATTTTTTTAGCTTTTTATTGGTCCATCTTTTTGGTGTCGTATTTGTATGGCAACTGATGTCATACACCGAGTGTATAAAAAAAATATAAAATACCATGTTCAATTTTTTTTTAAATGGGCACAAGCCTGTCCCTATAATTGGTCTCAGAATTGAGTTGCACTGATACCTCAACATACCCCAGGTTCTACTTCTATGGTGTAAAGTCATCTTTTTCTGTAGATCTTTACACTACTGCAGCCATTTCATTTTTTGTTCAACCAAATCACTGTATTTTAAGCAAGCACATTGAAGAAAATATAAAAACAAAAGTTGCATTTGCTTGTGAAAGTTTTTGGAGATTTCAGATTGCTTCAACAGAAACTTACCGGCAAAATCCTGGTTGCATTCCTCAATGACGCTGCCACTCTCATCAAAGAACTTAGTCAGGCATCCTCCACATCGACTGATGAGGCATTTAGCTTCAGGGTGACTCTCACAGGTTGCCTTCAAACACAGATCATCGGGACAGGATTGTGGGACGCTCCTTGCCGATGGGCAATCAGACAGAGCTGGTACATACCACAAAAACATTATCAGTATTGTCGAGCTCTTATATATGACTTACCAAAGTAAATGGGGTAAATGAATGCTTCCTCCCTTCTTACTGGATCATGACATTAGACTAAGACCTACATTTGCACTTGTCAATCCCACATTTACATCATTGGTAGGCTGCTTAGATGATGTAAGGTTAGATCTTTCACACAATTGGTTCAGTGTGGTATAGGTTTTAATTCTGATACAAGTGAATGCTATTATTACTTTACCCAAAGGGGATAAACCTTGCAATTTCTTTAAGGACTGGAGGCCAATCTCACTTTTAAATGCTTCTTACAAATTATTAACATCTGGTTGTACAGCAGAGAGGCTTAAAACATGTCTCCCGACTTAAATTCATGGTAATCAAGGGTGTTATATCGGTGAGAATATTCGTTTAATGTATAATTTGCTTAACTAACGAGGAAAGTAACAAGATTCCTGCATGGTATCTTTTTCTTAATCGAATTTGAAAAAACATTTGATTCAGTTTCCGAAGAATTTATTGTGGATTGGTGGAAAAAAGGGTCGGCAGAAAGGTCTATGTGATAATTTTAATGTAAACTGGGTAAAACCTCATCACATCTTTAGAGCCCTCGGTTTTGATTTTCAACAAACCTTGATAAAATAGTGACCATGAACTATCACAGAGTTTTAGAATCTACTAAAAGTCTTATTGATCAATGGTCAAATAGAAATCTTACTGTTCTCGGCCTTGTCACATTAGTAAAAAAAAACACTTATATTATCAAAATTTAATTTCCTTATTTTGTTGCTCCCTAACCTGCCAGGGTATGTTATTAACAATTTAAACAATACGCTGTATAAATTTATCTGGAAAGGTGGTGACAGAGTCACTACGATTCAAATGATCAAAAATGTATTTCTTGGAGGCGTTAAAATGTTATATTTATGATCCTACAAGTGACGTCAGCTGTTGTCACTATAGCCCCGCCTACCGCAACGGCAGCCATCTTGCCGGTCAGGGTTAGGATCTTACCGCTGGTCATTGACCGGCAATATGGCGTCCCAAACACATAGTCACGTCATAACATCATTGTTTGACAAACACTGGTCAACAAAGGGACTCAATTTGTGAGTGATCTGTTGGATAATAATGGCACTTTCCTGAGTCCAGAGCACTTTATGTTAAAGTACAGTGTTAGGACCAACTTTTTAGAATACCGTGGTGTCATTTAAGACCGTTAGAAATCCTTTAGGAACTTACTTACAGGTGGTAGATCAAACATTCCTTTTCCTTTTGTTTTGTTTAATTTTGGAAACACTTTTACAAGATCAAAACGGTTCCACTCGCATTTACCAAATGCTTGCGGTGTGTGTCATCACCATTGCAAGCTTCAATCAATGGGAAGTTATTTAACACCAGTGTTTATGTTTAGTCCAAAGGGTTGGACTGTCTTGAGTTGGTGAATCCAGTGTGATTCTCTATGCTTGCGGTGTGTGTCATCACCATTGCAAGCTTCAATCACCAGAAGTTCAACATCCTTGACACTATGATTGGGGCTGTTGAAGTGGATAGAGACTGGGTACGGTTTCTTGGTCTTTATGGAAGAGACATGATTCGCAAAGCGAAGACTGAGTTTGGTCTTAGTCTCTCCCACATACTGTAGCCCACATCTCTTACATGATATGACATAGACTACATTAGGTGTGCTACATTGGGAGTCGGTCTTGATGTTGTATGAAGAGCCAGTGATATAACTCTTTACCTTAAGTGAGGGCTTGATGTACAGACACGTTCTACATTTGGAACGGGTACATTTGTGACAGCCCAGTATTTCTCTTGAGGGTTCTGTTCGGACTGTACCTGGGGGAAGTTTGGCCCTGACTAGGATGTCACCCAGGTTCTTAGGACGGCGGAATGCAACCATGGGGACCTCAGGGATTGCTGAGTGTAACCTATTGGAGGAGTGAAGGATGGTCATGTTATTATTGAGGATTGCGGAAAGTTTAGGTAGTTCGGGGTGGAAGGTGGTGACCAAGGCGACTCTATTGGTAGGAGCTTTTTTAGCTCCCGTGTTAGTCAACAGAGTATGACGAGGTACGTGGAGAGCCCTGTTGATTGCAAGTTGGACCCTGCGTTCGCTGTGGCCCCTAGATACAAGGTGTTTCCTTAGCTCTGATGAGCGCCTCTTGTGCAGGGTATCTGTGGAACAGATACGTCTGATACGTAAGGCCTGACTGTAAGCAATTGCCTTCTTACAGTGACTAGGGTGGCAACTGTTGGAGAGAAGGTACTGGTGGGTGTCGGTGGGTTTACTGTAAACATCCGTGACAACGGATATATATATATAACAAACCAAGAGCAAACCCATATATATAAGAGCAAACCCATATATATATAAGAGCAAACCCATATATATAAGAGCAAACCCATATATATAAGAGCAAACCCACATATATAAGAGCAAACCCATATATATAAGAGCAAACCCATATATAAAAGACGAATACAAATATATAAAAGACCACCTTAAATATATAAAGGATCAAAGACGAATATAAAGGACCATTGACAAATATTTAAAGGATCAAAACTCACACAACTACATGTATATTGAACAGCGCCCTCTGTATATTGGACATAGTTTCATACATTGAAGACATGACACCCATAATATACAAAAACGTCTCATATAAAGCCGTCAACTGTGGAGGGGCCTGTTAAATCGTTTTCGGCCTGGCCGAAAATTTAGCTATATTATTAGTCTGGCACCTTGTCCCAAAAAAGTATTTTTTGTTTAAAGGTCTCGTACGCCTCCTCCCCACACACACAAGTAGTATACATCGAAGTTGACGTCGCGTCGGCTATTGGGCTGCGCCGAATGTTGACAATTGTTTTCAACAACTGTGTAAGTCATACACAGGACGCTCAAAGGCACCTGCACACCAAAAATGTCAATATTAGTGAATTAAATAAAAGACGGCTAGAAGATTGTCTTGTTGTATTAGGAGTTTTGTATTATCGTTCGGAGGAGTGGCTTACTACGATGAAGTGCATTAAAGTATTGCGTTGAATTTTGCATCGGGTGCAAGGACTTCATGAACACTGAGTATGAGTATGAGAGACTGAGCTATCAACAGATTCAGATGGGAGACTAAATCTGATAGTTGTTCGTTGTCCGGAATTCTCTAAGCCTAGGGTGAGATAACAAGTTCTCTACAACATCTGTGATAGGCACAGACATTTTTTTAATTGAAGGGGTTTTACAGTTTTTAAGCATGAGACACAAAAGCACAGCTCGGCCGCCTCTCTGCGGAGGAGTGCTAGATTATACCATAGAGAAAGGTGTCCTTTCTCTATTATTATGCTGTCTAGTAGCTAGTAGTACAGCTGCTATGTAGTAGGATGGATTACCCTATTACCGTGGGGGTTAGGACTTTATTTTCGAGTATAATGACAAAAAGTGTCCTGTTATTATTAATGTTGAAGTATTACTTTCTACTTTGACATAAAACAATACATCGTTTGTCTGACTAAATTTGTCCACGAAGTCTCTGAAAGTGTGCATGCGCCCGGAGTGATTCCGGAGGTGAGCCTCCCATTATCGTGGTCATCAGTTATAATTTGCTTATGAACTATAAATACATTAAAGGCATCGTACACGTTTGGTAATTGGAGCCTATTGTTTGTTTTAATCCTATATAGTTGTAGATATACCATAAAACTAACCTGTGAAAATTTAATTTCAAAAGGTGGTAGCGTTTTTGAGATATTGCCGAAAATCTGGAGGGGTTATGTCTACGCAGGAAGAATAATCTGCATTGGAATACACACTCTGATCTCAATATTCAAAATATTTTTGGGATAAAAAGTGATATATTTTTCCATAACCGCAGTCCTTCGAAGTAAAAAGTCTCTCAAAATGCATTCTATCCAAAGCTGCTGTACTTCTTACCAATTGCCATAAATTTTTAGAGATAACCAAACGTGTACGATGCCTTTAAAGGAGCTAAATCCAAAGATAATATTCAACAATTTACCTTACACTGGGATTGCGATGTTTAACTTCCCAGCAAATGAATAAATGTTGATCTTTTAGGCATTTTAATTACCGAGTACCGACGGTTTCTTAGACACCCCTGCGCTCAATTTCGGACCAATCCGATTACGTAGATTTCAAGCACAAAGTAGTAATCCGCGCAAGTTTAAGTTATTTTGAAGTGAAAATACGTACTTTCGATGTCAATCTTTCTTTAAACGTGGAACAAGATCTGGGCACTGATATTTCAATGCACAGAACAACATTTAAGGTAAACATTTTAATGATGGCACTTTTGACAGACATGGTCAGCGAAAGTTCGCGGGAAAATAGCGTGTTTTTCAAAAAACATTTCCGCAACATTTCATTTTTTTTTTTTTTTACTAGATCGGTAAAGGGCTCTTGGCTATCGATTCACCGTATGAAAGTCGTCTATAGATGACGTATCGACAACGAAAAAGTGAATAATCTGGTACAACGATAATAAGAGACCCACGATAATATGAGACTTGACTATACTACATGCAGCGTCCCGCCCGGCCCGTGAGTGCGCTTAGCAAGGTGCCAGACTAAGGCTCAATTTTCGGCTCGATTTTCGTTCCCAATTTAACAGGCCCATCCACCGTTGACGGCTATTGACGTCCTTTATATGACACGTTTTTGCTTTTATATTTATGGGTGTTCAGTTATGTCTTCAATATGTGAAACTATGTCCAATATACAGAGGGCGCTGTTCAATATACATTTAGTTGTGTGAGTTTTGATCCTTTATATATTCGTCTTTGATCCTTTATATATTTTAGGTGGTCTTTTATATATTTGTATTCGTATATGGGTTTGCTCTTATATATGGGTTTGCTCTTATATATGTGGGTTTGCTCTTATATGTATGGGTTTGCTCTTATATATATATGGGTTTGCTCTTATGTATATGGGTTTGCTCTTATATATATGGGTTTGCTCTTATATATGTGGGTTTGCTCTTATATATATGGGTTTGCTCTTATATATGTGGGTTTGCTCTTATATATATGGGTTTGCTCTTATATATATGGGTTTGCTCTTATGTATATGGGTTTGCTCTTATATATATGGTTTTGCTCGTATATATTTGTAACTGCTCATTTAGTCATAAACGGCCCCTCATATTTATATATTTGTATTCGTTTTTTATATATGGGTTTGCTCTTATATATATGGGTTTGCTCTTATATATATGGGTTTGCTCTTATATATGGTTTGCTCTTATATATATGGTTTTGCTCTTATATATTTGTAACTGCTCATTTAGTCATAAACGGCCCCTCATATTTATATATTTGTATTCGTCTTTTATATATGGGTTTGCTCTTATATATATGGGTTTGCTCTTATATATATGGGTTTGCTCTTATATATATGGGTTTGCACTTATATATATGGGTTTGCTCTTATATAGATATTGGTTTGCTCTTATATATATGGGTTTGCTCTTATATATATATTGGTTTGCTCTTATATATATGGGTTTGCTCTTATATATTTGTAACTGCTCATTTAGTCATAAACGGCCCCTCATAGTTTTCTTTGTCTTTTTGGACCGAAAATAAGGGGTGGGTCAAGGAGTCAATGGACATTAATGTTATTTTAGACCATGAGGCAAAATTATTCGTTATTCTAAATAAAACAATGACTGCCTGAAATCTAGTTCTATTGCAAGCCCCTATCATATCTACAGATTGCAGATGAACGGTAGTAAACCATCCTTTTTATTATTAAAAACAAGTTAAAACTGTATACTTTCAGTTAGAAAGATTCATTTGCACTAAACCCGCCAAATTTGAGTTGAAATTGAACTAACTTTCAATTAACTAATATGCCTATTAAGTTTATCAATTTTTTTATTTATTTTAAACTGCAAGAGGAATTTAATTTAATAGGCCTACATGTTTTTTTCCCCCGAGGAAAAAAATTCCCCTTTACACAGTTTTCAAAATGTGCATTTGCAAGAGGTTCGCTCTTCACAGCCCTTTTCTCTAAAAAGCAGTAGAAGAGTGCCTCATACAGTTATTTCTGATCCAGCAATATTACTGCAGATCAGCAAAAAACAAACAGAAAACTTATGAGGGATTCGAACCAACATAGGCCTATCATATACATTCTAGAAAAGATTTTATGCGCTTGCCCTACTGAGATTGGCTGATGGTTTTGTCACTGCATGTGCACTTTTGTTACTTTTCTAGCTTAGCGTCTTTGATTTTCTATTCCAGTACAAACTCACCAAGAGACAGATTGACTTAGACTTGGTTTGACCTAAATGACTTGACTTTAGGTTGCACTTAACTTGACTTTAGCTCTAGGGAAGGGCGCCCTACTCTTTTATATACTCTTCGCACTTTTGACCCTCTTTGTTTGTCTTCAATCTTCATCACTCCCTTTTAATACTTTAATCTAGGAGAAGTAAAAATCAAATAATAATACGTTAGAGTACGATATAAACTTACGTTCTTCACACACGATGCCGTCAGGTCCAAAAACCTTAGCACAACATTCCCCTGGTGAAACAATCCATCGGCACAGAGGGCGAAGCGTGCGTCTTGGCACTACGCAAGACACAGCTGCACAGTCCGGCTTGCTAGGGGAATCTAGGAAAAGTTTAAAGTATTATTTTTACTTGAAATCAATGGAGGGAGGTAAAGAAGTCGGTTGGTTTCATTTCTAATGACCGTATGACCAAAACATTAGCATAAAAAATGATGAAAGCAGTGCAAGCAGTTATCCTGGGAGGAAAAGAAAAAAAAAGGGTTCACAAAAAGGATGTCTTTAATTTTTAGGAAAATACAACTTGGCTTTGAAAACTTTAAAATTATCCAAATGAGAGTTGAACATTTTGTTCTTCCATGATTTCATTTTATGTCTTTATAAAATAGTTCCTAACATTATTTGTTTGCCATAAATTTGCAAAGCCATTGCAAGGGGTATCTGTTTCGTGAAAACGTTATGATGCATTTGTCTACACCTTTTTTAAAAACATCAAAATTATAACACATCTCTAATTGTTTTTGATTATTTCTTAGGTTTGGTCCACCAATGCTTGGCCGAGTTTGGTTTGCCGAATCTTTGGCTGGGTTTGTTGTGCCCAAGGGGTTTGGTGTGCCCCACGTAATGTTCTTTCTAATATTTATTTGCCCTAACTTAATACAATAATATTGGCATCCGGGGAGAAATTGTTTCTGGCTGAATCACAAATGTATAGGCCTACAAACTGTGGCTTTTTGTCACAAACCAAAACTCAATCCAGTCTTTCGTGTCATTTTAGTCGAAGAGTAAAATATATTGTTTATTTGATTTTCTGCATTTTGATCCTTTAAGTTTCTAACTTCACCACTTTTCCACCTGAAGGCTTCTGTTTCACTAATATACTTGCATGGGTGTATTATGTTGTCATTTAACCCTTGAGAAAGACTCTGCTTATAAAAACATGAGGCCATTAACACTGAATTTCTTGCTATTTTGATTTTTACTCACTTTGTTTTTCCTCTGTAACATCACCTACTGAATGTCCAATAACTATCGGTTGTTCAATTTCTTCTTGTTCATGTTCAACAAATACTGGTAGTTGTTCAATATCTGGTTCATTGATATCTGCTGGTTGATCAAAGTAAAGTAATTTAAGATAAACACTGCACCCCATGGTACCTTCACTTCCCCAAGGCCAGTGATCATGATCTGTGTTAGTGCCCTATCAGTTACATTGGTAATACATTGTATGTATAAGATGTATGTCAAATCACTGAAAAAATTGAAGAACATGGATGAAATCTGAATGATTCTTATTCAATTTCTTGAGACATATTTGGTCAATTTTTATGATTCGAAGTTGCTTGCATAATAACTTTAGACACTTTTCCCAATACTGCACCCAAAACTAATTAAAATTTTCCCAGTAAATTTCCCTTGTGGTTTACTATCTGATATTTGAAATGAAAAGTCGCTTCACAGGTTGTATCGTAAACTTTGATGTGAAACCTTATGGCTACAGGGCAGTTACAGGTTGAATGGCTTCTGACTGGCACCGGCCCCCGACCGAACAAAGATATTGACAAATAGGAAGACTACCAATATATGGCTAGCAGTTGATAAAGCGGTCGACTAGTCGCCTATGATAGAAAGAGGGAGGTTCGAGCGATCGATTCAAGTATGGAGGTATATATCTACCTCCATGATTAAAGTCGCCTATGGTAATGAAGAGGGGTTATTCGTGCATCGACTAAAGTTGCCTATGGTGTGGAATGGGTTGATACCAATGTAAAGTTGTCATTGAATAATCAACAGACACTTTATTATTTTAAGTCCTGAAGAGAAAAACCTTAAAGGTCTTCATTGATAAAAGTCCGGTGGATAAATCCAGGTTTTGCTGAATGAGATTTGAAAGTTTTCTACTCTTGCTCCTTTTATTTTACAGTGGGTGATGTAGAGGAAATACCTATAAATATGTACATGATTTTAATCATGGTGAACCTCAGAATAGTCCTTTACCTAGTGCCATTTCACAGGGGCAAGGTTTATTGCCACAATCCAAGAGATTAAACTCTGCGTCATAGAAATATGTCTTGCATTTAGAACACCAGTCAATGTAGCACTTGGGGCATACTTGTATCATCCCAGGCTGTGCTAGTTGTATGGGGCACGGATAATCACAGTTCTCGAAATGATTTGGTGCGCAATATGTATCTGAAAAGAAAAATCAAGATTCTAAATTAGTTATTTTGAAATGATGTAGTTCTGGTCTTCTGAAAGAAGGGCTAATGACCAGAAAAATAATGTCCCTCAGGTCAATTTCATTGACCAGAACAACTTCTGCGTGTCATGCAGTAACAGGTTGACATGTATCAACAGCTTATTACAGTTCAAAGGTAAACTTCACTGACCAAAACAACTTTTGTGTGTAGTACAATAGCAGGTCCATCAATAGAAAAGCTTTTGACAATTCAAATTTTTGTGAAAATAATGTGTTAGAAATCAAATTCACTATTCGTTACAAAATAATGTTTTTATCTTTCCAAATTGACTTTGGTTGAACAAAAACAAATTTACTATAATTGATTAAAAATCTACCAAGTCAGTTTCCTTTTTGGTTGATCACTTGAAATTTATTTTATTTGAATGTAACATTCTGAAGGTCTTTTTAAAACCAAAATCCGAAGAAAACATTTGTCGCCCTGAAAAGTATTGTATTTCAGCTAAATTAATACCCAAAATCTTGGTTACAGTTTGGTTGTAAACAACTGCGTTATAGACTGTGCAAGTCTCGCGCTCATTCGAACTTCCGGGACCATTGTGGTCCCAACCATATGGAGTTTTACGTGGACGAGATTTTGTTTCGTCAATTATTTTAGTTTAACGTAGTTTATGACTATGAAAATTATCTATGTTGTTGGGAATGTACTACTTAGTGAAACATAAACAAAAAGTAAAATCAATTCAACAATAAAACGAAGAAAACCCGAGAATTAGACATGACCTCAGCTTCCGGTTACTGCAAAAAATTAAGAGTTTTGTGCTCACCTCCGATCACAAAACTTACGTACACGCTTGTTTTATATGCGCGATGATAATCGCCATGATGCTGTAATTGCAACGCAAAGCCTTTTCATTGCAGTTTATGGTTGTTGAGGCGTCAGCGTTCTCTATAAAATGCGTCAAGTTATTTTTACGCCCGTGTGACCATCGAAAATCAGCGTAAGGGGCTTCTAAAAAGTTAAGATGACATAAGAATCATTGTCCGAGAGTTTTAATTTTGTTTGAATAATATTTAATACCACAGATATATCAATATCAAAGACCCAATTACTCAGCTAAATAAAAGACCAGATTTAACCCAATTTTGTACTTTAAAGTGCATTGTATACCACTCTTGCATCTTACCACTTTCCACGGGCTTATTTCCACAGTCCACCTTGGTACCGTTGCTGTCGTAGAAGACAGTGTGACATTTTCCACAGTGACTGATTTTACATGTAGCATCAGGATGGTTCTCACATGTTGCTTTCTGGCACAAGTGAGTTGGACAGTCTTGTTGTAAGGTATGGAATTCATAACCGCAAGCTGATATCGCTGTAAAGAATTGCGAAAAAAATATGACTCATTATAATTTCCATAATTTTCAATGTTTGTTTATAAGAAATATTTATTCTGAGACTGCCTTGCTGGCTCTGCTTAGGTTTTAGGTATCAACCACCTTGGTATATGTCAATAGGCACGACTTACGTTCTTCACACACAAAACCATTAGGACTATAATCCTTGGGGCAGCATTCCTCCGGTTGGACAATCCATCGGCAGAGAGCAGGAAGAATGCCTTTTGGTGGATCTTTGCACGGACTCTGTTCATCACATTTTTTCTTAAAGCCCTCTACAAAAGAAGACAATAAATAAAGACATCAAATCATAATCCCTGAAATAAACTGAACATTTCTATGGACCATGTGTATCGTCATAACAAAAGTATTGATACATTTATCACTTTGTGTTAAAAAAAGCATGAAAAGATTCAAGAAGTGTGTGATTTGTGTTCCCTAGTTGTGAAGTTTAATCGTTCTCTTCCAAGTCTAGCTTAGATTTTTTAAAAATGTTTTTGGATGACCGAGACTGTTAAACATCTTGTGTTGCATAGTATAAGGGGTCTGGCACACAACTGAAAATATACTCTGAAAATGGAATTAGCTTTTTTCCACATAAGTTTTTTAGCTTTTTTCCACATGAGTTGTTATGCATTCAGTCAACTACCTGGACAAGCTCACGTTAAATTAGAGCTTAGGAACATGTACATTTCACTCCATAAGGTCCTGAACAAATTATCACTTGCCAATAGAGCAATCCTTGATCTCGTTGTTATTTTTATCATGGAAGATCTCAGGAAGACCACACTCAAAGCTACAGTAAGTGGAATGACAAACAGCTTGTGGATAAGCCTCACAATGTTGCCCATATGCACAAGGAGGTGAAATACAAGTCATGGTGTCTGGCGGTGGTGGACACATCATGCTGCGATCTGTAATCAAATAATCAAAACTCTTTCAGTACCAGGACTAGTTAAATTGCACCATTTTACTTAGAAATAACCAAGAAGACTTACACACAACAATATTTACAAATGATGTGTGTAAAGTAGGAAAAAAAAGAAATAAAACCCAGAAGACACTGATCGCCCGACTGCACTGTGCTGCAAGTAAACACAGCTATCTGATACCACTTGCAAAGAGCTTTGTTCTAGATTTTACTAGCTTGGATTGTTTAGCTTTTTATTGGTCCATCTATTTGGTGTCGTATTTGTATGTCAATTGATGTCATACCCCGAGTGTTACACCATGTGTAAAATAACATTGTTTTAAAATGGGCACAAGCCTGTCCATATAATTGGTCTCAGAACTGAGTTGCACTGATACCTCAACATACCCCAGGTTCTACTTTTATGGTGTAAAGTCATCTTTTTCTGTAGATCTTTACACTACCTCAGCCATTTCACTATTTTTCAACCAAATTACTATATTTAAAGCAAGCACATTGAAGGAAATATAAAAACCAAAAAGTTGCATTTGCTTGTGAAAGTTTTTGGAGATTTCAGATTGCTTCAACAGAAACTTACTGGCAAAATCCTGGTTGCATTCCTCAATGACGCTGCCACTCTCATCAAAGAACTTAGTCAGGCATCCTCCGCAACGACTGATGAGACATTTAGCTTCAGGGTGACTCTCACAGGTTGCCTTCAAACACAGATCATCGGGACAAGATTTTGGGACGCTCCTTGCCGATGGGCAATCAGACAGAGCTGGTACATATCACAAAAACATTATCAGTATTTTCAAGCTCTTATATGTGACTTACCAAAGTAAATGGGGTAAATGAACGCTTCCTCCCTTCTTACTGGATTATGACATGAGACTAAGACCTACATTTGCACTTGTCAATCCCACATTTACATCATTGGTAGGCTGCTTAGATGAAGTAAGGTTAGATCTTTCACACTTTTTACACAATTGGTTCAATGTGGTATGAGGTTTTTAATTGTGATATAAGTGAACGCTATTATTACTTTACCCAAAGGGCATAAACCTCGCAAATTTTTAAAGAACTGGAGGCCCATCTCACTTTTAAATACTTCTTACAAATTATTAGCACCTGGTTGTATATAAATTTTTAAAAAAGCAGAGATGTTTAAAACATGTCTACCGACTTTAAATTATGATCATCAAGGGTGTTATATCGGTGAGAATATTCGTTTAATGTATGATTTGCTAAAATAATGAGGAGAGTAACAAAACTTCCTGGTATCTTTTTGTGAATCGATTTTGAAAAAGCTTTCGATTCAGCTTCCGAAGAATGAATTCTTAAAGTATTGGATAAGTTTAATGTTGGCCCTTCCATACCAAAGTGGTTTCAGGTTTTTCAAAGCGTAGCGAAAGCTTCAGCCTTTGATTTTTATCCAAATCCTTTAAAGGGATGGTCTGAGCCCATATTTGTTTTCACTATGCGCAGAAATTATGGGCATGATAACTCGTAGGGACAAATTTTTAAAGGATTTAGCAAGGAATTTAGGCTATCCAAGTATGCCGACGGCGTTGTTTTTAGATGGTTTACACCATTCCTTTGATAACGCCTTTATCATTCTCAAAAACTCTGCAAGTACTTCTGGTCTTAAGGTGAAGATTGAGAAAATTGATGCGGTGTGGATTGGTGGGAAAAATGGTCAGCAGAAAGGTCTATGTGATCATTTTAATGTAAACTGGGTCAAACATCATTACATCTTTAGAGCCCTCGGTTTTGATTTTCAACAAACCTTGATAAAATGGTGACCTTGAACTATCACAGAGTGTTAGATTCTACTAAAAGTCTTATTGATCAATGTTCAAGTAGAAATCTTACTGTTCTCGGTCATGTCACATTAGTAAAATCACTTATATTATTATCTAAGTTTACTTTCCTTATTTTGTTGCTCCCTAACCCACCGCATTTTATTAAACATTTGAACAGCAGGCACGTAGGAACCGGGGGGGGGGCCGTGGGGGCCACTGGTCCCCGCTGAAAACATGCTGAAAACATGAGGGGGGGGGCCGGGCCCCCCTAAAAAAATGTTGTCCGGATGATAAATTGGCTTGTTCATATGTTCTGAGGGAATAGTACTGCAGTCTGTAGGCCATTTAATCAGATCACATTGACAAAGTGGCTATTTGAATACATTTGCTTTCGGAATCTTGAAGTTTCTTCGTCGGTGCTTCCGCCCATGCAACAGACGCAAATTGAATACGTGCGCAGGAACGCCCGGCCACAATATTTTTGTACCACACAGTATGTGTATGGGGTCAACAGTGAATGGATCCTAGGAGGCGCCCATTCCTTTGTGTGTATACAAAAACCAGCGTGGGATTAACATTTTCTAGGAGTCCTTCGTTGATGTTACAGGAAATTTTCCTGTAAAATTAGACGATTGATATTGATCAGAAGTGCTCTTTTCCTCTGTATTTAGGCACACGGAAGCTTGATTTATCGACCCCAAAATGCCAAAAGCTCAGAGCTTCATGGCCCCTGGACCCCAACCCTGAAATTTATTTGAGCCACAAATGGAGAAGCCTGTGTGCGCTGTTATGACCCCCGGTTCAAAAAATCCTGGGTCCGCGCATGCTCATTTCTTAAAAAAGTAGCATCGAACAGTATTTTAACATCAATATTTCGAGGGATGTTTCTACTATCATCAACCATACACCGTGTCAGTTTTATTTTTTTAAATATTTTAATTTCATGTTTTACATCGCGGATTTTAACTGATAGTACATTAAACGATTTTATGCAATTCTGGTGATCTGGGGATGTGGGTAAAGTGTTTAATGATTAAGGTGAGTGACCAGGCAAATTTCACAGGAACCTGGCCCCCCTGTTAAAGTCATCTTCCTACGTGCCTGAACAGTATGCTGTATAAATTTATCTGTACAGGTGTGACACAAAACTAATGGTGGTTCAACTATCATAGACTGGTTTCATAGAATATTGGGTGTTAATTCTTTTCTGGTTAAAATTGGGACAGGGGAGAGCGGTTTATGTTCTCTCTGTCGTTTTGAGAGTGAAACCTTGATCCACTTATTTTGGACCTGCGAGTTTTCTTTGTCTTTTTGGACCGAAAATAAGGGTGGGTCAAGGAGTCAAAGGATATTAATGTTATTTTAGACCATGAGGCAAAATCATTCGTTATTCTAAATAAAACAATTACTGCCTTCAATCTAGTTCTATTGCAACCCCTATCATATCAACAGAATGCAGATGAACGGTATAGTAAACCATCATATATTATTCAAAACAAGTTAAAACTGTATACTTTCAGTTTGAAAGATTCATTTGCACTAAACTAATGGCAAACTCGCCAAATTTGAGTTGAATTGGAACTAACTTTCAATTAACTAATAGGCCTATTAAGTTTATCAATGTTTTATTATTTTAAACTGCAAGATGAATTTAATTGAAAAGGCCTACATGTTTTTTTCCCCCGAGGAAAAAAAAATTCCCCTTTACACAGTTTCCAAAATGTGCATTTGCAAGAAGTTCGCTCTTCACAGCCCTTTTCTCTAAAAAGCAGTAGAAGAGTGCCTCATACAGTTATTTCTGATCCAGCAATATTACTGTAGATCAGTATTAAAAATCAACAGAAAACTTATGAGGAGTTCGAACCAACATAGGCCTATCATATACATTCTAGAAAAGATTTTATGCGCTTGCCCTACTGAGACTGGCTGATGGTTTTGTCACTGCATGTGCACTTTTGTTACTTTTCTAGCTTTTAGCGTCTTTGATTTTCTATTCCAGTACAAAATCACCAAGAGACAGATTGACTTAGACTTGGTTTGACCTAAATGACTTGACTTGAGGTTGCACTTAACTTGACTTTAGCTCTAGGGAAGGGCGCCCTACTCTTTTATATACTCTTCGCACTTTTGACCCTCTTTGTTTGTCTTCAATCTTAATCACTCCCTTTTAATACTTTAATCTAGGAGAAGTAAAAATCAAATAATAATACGTTAGAGTACGATATAAACTTACGTTCTTCACACACGATGCCGTCAGGTCCAAAAACCTTAGCACAACATTCCCCTGGTGAAACAATCCATCGGCACAGAGGGCGAAGCGTGCGTCTTGGCATTACGCAAGACACAGCTGCACAGTCCGGCTTGCTAGGGGAATCTAGGAAAAGTTTTAAGTATTATTTTTACTTGAAATCAATGGAGGGAGGTAAAGAAGTCGGTTGGTTTCATTTCTAATGACCGTATGACCAAAACATTAGCATAAAAAATGATGAAAGTAGTGCAAGCAGTTATCCTGGGGGGAAAAGAAAAAAAAAAAGGGTTGACAAAAAGGATGTCTTTAATTTTTAGGAAAATACAACTTGGCTTTGAAAACTTTAATGTTATCCAAATGAGAGTTGAACATTTTGTTCTTCCATGATTTCATTTTATGTCTTTATAAAACAGTTCCTAACATTATTTGTTTGCCATAAATTTGCAAAGCCATTGCAAGGGGTATCTGTTTCGTGAAAACGTTATGATGCATTGTCTACAATTTTTTTTAAAACATCAAAATTATAACACATCTCTAATTGTTTTTGATTATTTCTTAGGTTTGGTCCACCAATGCTTGGCCGAGTTTGGTTTGCCGAATCTTTGGCTGGGTTTGTTGTGCCCAAGGGGTTTGGTGTGCCCCACGTAATGTTCTTTCTAATATTTATTTGCCCTAACTTAATACAATAATATTGGCATCCGGGGAGAAATTGTTTCTGGCTGAATCACAAATGTATAGGCCTACAAACTGTGGCTTTTTGTCACAAACCAAAACTCAATCCAGTCTTTCGTGTCATTTTAGTCGAAGAGTAAAATATATTGTTTATTTGATTTTCTGCATTTTGATCCTTTAAGTTTCTAACTTCACCACTTTTCCACCTGAAGGCTTCTGTTTCACTAATATACTTGCATGGGTGTATTATGTTGTCATTTAACCCTTGAGAAAGACTCTGCTTATAAAAACATGAGGCCATTAACACTGAATTTCTTGCTATTTTGATTTTTACTCACTTTGTTTTTCCTCTGTAACATCACCTACTGAATGTCCAATAACTATCGGTTGTTCAATTTCTTCTTGTTCATGTTCAACAAATACTGGTAGTTGTTCAATATCTGGTTCATTGATATCTGCTGGTTGATCAAAGTAAAGTAATTTAAGATAAACACTGCACCCCATGGTACCTTCACTTCCCCAAGGCCAGTGATCATGATCCGTGTTAGTGCCCTATCAGTTACATTGGTAATACATTGTATGTATAAGATGTATGTCAAATCACTGAAAAAATTGAAGAACATGGATGAAATCTGAATGATTCTTATTCAATTTCTTGAGACATATTTGGTCAATTTTTATGATTCGAAGTTGCTTGCATAATAACTTAAGACACTTTTCCAAATACTGCACCCAAAACTAATTAAAATGTTCCCAGTAAATTTCCCTTGTGGTTTACTATCTGATATTTGAAATGAAAAGTCGCTTCACAGGTTGTATCGTAAACTTTGATGTGAAACCTTATGGCTACAGGGCAGTTACAGGTTGAATGGCTTCTGACTGGCACCGGCCCCCGACCGAACAAAGATATTGACAAATAGGAAGACTACCAATATATGGCTAGCAGTTGATAAAGCGGTCGACTAGTCGCCTATGATAGAAAGAGGGAGGTTCGAGCGATCGATTCAAGTATGGAGGTATATATCTACCTCCATGATTAAAGTCGCCTATGGTAATGAAGAGGGGTTATTCGTGCATCGACTAAAGTTGCCTATGGTGTGGAATGGGTTGATACCAATGTAAAGTTGTCATTGAATAATCAACAGACACTTTATTATTTTAAGTCCTGAAGAGAAAAACCTTAAAGGTCTTCATTGATAAAAGTCCGGTGGATAAATCCAGGTTTTGCTGAATGAGATTTGAAAGTTTTCTACTCTTGCTCCTTTTATTTTACAGTGGGTGATGTAGAGGAAATACCTATAAATATGTACATGATTTTAATCATGGTGAACCTCAGAATAGTCCTTTACCTAGTGCCATTTCACAGGGGCAGGGTTTATTGCCACAATCCAAGAGATTAAACTCTGCGTCATAGAAATATGTCTTGCATTTAGAACACCAGTCAATGTAGCACTTGGGGCATACTTGTATCATCCCAGGCTGTGCTAGTTGTATGGGGCACGGATAATCACAGTTCTCGAAATGATTTGGTGCGCAATATGTATCTGAAAAGAAAAATCAAGATTCTAAATTAGTTATTTTGAAATGATGTAGTTCTGGTCTTCTGAAAGAAGGGCTAATGACCAGAAAAATAATGTCCCTCAGGTCAATTTCATTGACCAGAACAACTTCTGCGTGTCATGCAGTAACAGGTTGACATGTATCAACAGCTTATTACAGTTCAAAGGTAAACTTCACTGACCAAAACAACTTTTGTGTGTAGTACAATAGCAGGTCCATCAATAGAAAAGCTTTTGACAATTCAAATTTTTGTGAAAATAAAGTGTTAGAAATCAAATTCACTATTCGTTACAAAATAATGTTTTTATCTTTCCAAATTGACTTTGGTTGAACAAAAACAAATTTACTATAATTGATTAAAAATCTACCAAGTCAGTTTCCTTTTTGGTTGATCACTTGAAATTTATTTTATTGAATGTAACATTCTGAAGGACTTTTTAAAAACAAAATCCGAAGAAAACTTTTGTCGCCCTGAAAAGTATTGTATTTCAGCTAAATTAATACCCAAAATCTTGGTTACAGTTTGGTTGTAAACAACTGCGTTATAGACTGTGCAAGTCTCGCGCTCATTCGAACTTCCGGGACCATTGTGGTCCCAACCATATGGAGTTTTACGTGGACGAGATTTTGTTTCGTCAATTATTTTAGTTTAACGTAGTTTATGACTATGAAAATTATATATGTTGTTGGGAATGTACTACTTAGTGAAACAAAACAAAAAGTTAAATCAATTCAACAATATAAAGAAGAAAATTCGAGAATTAACATGACCTCAGCTTCCGGTTACTGCAAAAAATTAAGAGTTTTGTGCTCACCTCCGATTACAAAACTTTCGTACACGGTTGTTTTAGATGCGCGATGATAATCGCCATGATGCTGTAGTTGCAACGCAAAGCCTTTTCATTGCAGTTTATGGTTGTTGAGGCGTCAGCGTTCTCTATAAAATGCGTCAAGTTATTTTACGCCCGTGTGACCATCGAAAATCAGCGTAAGGGCTTCTAAAAGTTAAGATGAAATATGCATCCTTGTCCGAGAGTTTTAATTTTGTTTGAATAAT
Organism: Plazaster borealis; assembly: GCA_021014325.1. NCBI lineage: Eukaryota > Metazoa > Echinodermata > Asteroidea > Forcipulatida > Labidiasteridae > Plazaster > Plazaster borealis. Next base: position 12,482,045 of record CM037468.1, on the reverse strand, counting down.
ATTTAATACCATAGATATATCAATATCAAAGACCCAACTACTTAGCTAAATAAAAGACCAGATTTAACCCAATTTTGTACTTTAAAGTGCATTGTATCACTCTTGCATCTTACCACTTTCCACGGGCTTATTTCCACAGTCCACCTTGGTACCGTTGCTGTCGTAGAAGACAGTGTGACATTTTCCACAGTGACTGATTTTACATGTAGCATCAGGATGATTCTCACATGTTGCTTTCTGGCACAAGTGAGTTGGACAGTCTTGTTGTAAGGTATGGAATTCATAACCGCAAGCTGATATCGCTGTAGAGAATTGCGAAAAAAATATGACTCATTATAATTTCCATAATTTCAATGTTTGTTTATAAGAAATATTTATTCTGAGACTACCTTGCTGGCTCTGCTTAGGTTTTAGGTATCAACCACCTCGGTATATGTCAATAGGCACGACTTACGTTCTTCACACACAAAACCATTAGGACTATAATCCTTGGGGCAGCATTCCTCCGGTTGGACAATCCATCGGCAGAGAGCAGGAAGAATGCCTTTTGGTGGATCTTTGCACGGACTCTGTTCATCACATTTTTTCTTAAAGCCCTCTACAAAAGAAGACAATAAATAAAGACATCAAATCATAATCCCTGAAATAAACTGAACATTTCTATGGACCATGTGTATCGTCATAACAAAAGTGTTGATACGTTTATCACTTTGTGTTAAAAAAAGCATGAAAAGATTCAAGAAGTGTGTGATTTGTGTTCCCTAGTTGTGAAGTTTAATCGTTCTCTTCCAAGTCTAGCTTAGATTTTTTAAAAATGTTTTTGGATGACCGAGACTGTTAAACATATTGTGTTGCATAGTATAAGGGGTCTGGCACACAACTGAAAATATACTCTGAAAATTGAATTAGCTTTTTTCCACATGAGTTTTTTAGCTTTTTTCCACATGAGTTGTTATGCATTCAGTCAACTACCTGGACAAGCTCACGTTAAATTAGAGCTTAGGAACATGTACATTTCACTCCATAAGGTCCTGAACAAATTATCACTTGCCAATAGAGCAATCCTTGATCTCGTTGTTATTTTTATCATGGAAGATCTCAGGAAGACCACACTCAAAGCTACAGTAAGTGGAATGACAAACAGCTTGTGGATAAGCCTCACAATGTTGCCCATATGCACAAGGAGGTGAAATACAAGTCATGGTGTCTGGCGGTGGTGGACACATCAAGCTGCGATCTGTAATCAAATAATCAAAACTCTTTCAGTACCAGGACTAGTTAAATTGCACCATTTTACTTAGAAATAATCAAGAAGACTTACACACAACAATATTTACAAATGATGTGTGTAAAGTAGAAAAAAAAGAAATAAAACCCAGAAGACACTGATCGCCCGACTGCACTGTGCTGCAAGTAAACACAGCCATTTGATACCACTTGCAAAGAGCTTTGTTCTAGATTTTACTAGCTTGGATTGTTTAGCTTTTTATTGGTCCATCTATTTGGTGTCGTATTTGTATGTCAATTGATGTCATACCCCGAGTGTTACACCATGTGTAAAATAACATTGTTTTAAAATGGGCACAAGCCTGTCCATATAATTGGTCTCAGAACTGAGTTGCACTGATACCTCAACATACCCCAGGTTCTACTTTTATGGTGTAAAGTCATCTTTTTCTGTAGATCTTTACACTACTGCAGCCATTTCACTATTTTTCAACCAAATTACTATATTTAAAGCAAGCACATTGAAGGAAATATAAAAACCAAAAGTTGCATTTGCTTGTGAAAGTTTTTGGAGATTTCAGATTGCTTCAACAGAAACTTACTGGCAAAATCCTGGTTGCATTCCTCAATGACGCTGCCACTCTCATCAAAGAACTTGGTCAGGCATCCTCCGCAACGACTGATGAGGCATTTAGCTTCAGGGTGACTCTCACAGGTTGCCTTCAAACACAGATCATCGGGACAAGATTTTGGGACGCTCCTTGCCGATGGGCAATCAGACAGAGCTGGTACATATCACAAAAACATTATCAGTATTTTCAAGCTCTTATATGTGACTTACCAAAGTAAATGGGGTAAATGAATGCTTCCTCCCTTATTACTGGATTATGACATGAGACTAAGACCTACGTTTGCACTTGTCAATCCCACATTTACATCATTGGTATGCTGCTTAGATGAAGTAAGGTTAGATCTTTCACACTTTTTACACAATTGGTTCAATGTGGTATGAGGTTTTTAATTGTGATATAAGTGAACGCTATTATTACTTTACCCAAAGGGCATAAACCTCGCAAATTTTTAAAGAACTGGAGGCCCATCTCACTTTTAAATACTTCTTACAAATTATTAAAGAGCTGGTTGTATATAAATTTTAAAAAGCAGAGAGGTTTAAAACATGTCTACCGACTTTAAATTATGATCATCAAGGGTGTTATATCGGTGAGAATATTCGTTTAATGTATGATTTGCTAAAATAATGAGGAGAGTAACAAAACTTCCTGGTATCTTTTTGTGAATCGATTTTGAAAAAGCTTTCGATTCAGCTTCCGAAGAATTAATTCTTAAAGTATTGGATAAGTTTAATGTTGGCCCTTCCATACCAAAGTGGTTTCAGGTTTTTCAAAGCGTAGCGAAAGCTTCAGCCTTTGATTGTTATCCGAATCCTTTAAAGGGATGGTCTGAGCCCATATTTGTTTTCACTATGCGCAGAAATTATGGGCATGATAACTCGTAGGGACAAGTTTTTTAAAGGAATTAGCAAGGAATTTAGGCTATCCAAGTACGCTGACGGTGTTGTTTTTAGACGGTTTACATCATTCCTTTGATAACGCCTTTATCATTCTCAAAAACTTTGCAAGTACTTCTGGTCTTAAGGTGAAGATTGAGAAAATTGATGCGGTGTGGATTGGTGGGAAAAATGGTCAGCAGAAAGGTCTATGTGATCATTTTAATGTAAACTGGGTCAAACCTCATCACATGTTTAAGAGCCCTCGGTTTTGATTTTCATTAAACCTTGATAAAATGGTGACCATGAACTATTACAGGGTGTTAGATTCTACTTAAAGTCTTATTGATCAATGTTCAAGTAGAAATCTTACTGTTCTCGGTCATGTCACATTAGTAAAATCACTTATATTATAATTTAAATTTACTTTACTTATTTTGTTGCTCCTAACCCACCGCATGTTATTAAACATTTGAACAGTATGCTGTATAAATTTATCTGTACAGGTGTGACACAAAACTATGGTGGTTAAAATATTATAGGCTGGTTCATGGAATACTGGGTGTTAATTTTGTTCTGGTTAAAATTGGGAAAGGGTAGCGCGGTTTATGTACTCTCTCTCGTTTTGAGAGTGAAACCTTGATCCACTTATTTTGAACCTGCGAGTTTTTCTTGTCTTTTTGGACCGAAATTAAGGGGGTGGATCAAGGAGTCACTGGATGTTAATGTTATTTTAGACCATGAGGCAAAATTATTCGTTATTCTAAATAAAACAATTACTGACTTCATTCTAGTTCTATTGCAAGCCCCTATCATATCTACAGATTATGAAGATGAACGGTAGTCAACAATCCTTTATATTATTTAAAACAAGTTAAAACTGTATACTTTCAGTTAGAAAGATTCATTTGCACTAAACTAATGGCAAACTCGCAAAATTTGGGTTGAATTGGAACTAACTTTCAACTAACTAATAGGCCTATTAAGTTTATCAATTTTTTTTTAATTTTAAACTGCAAGAGGTATTTAATTGAATAGGCCTACATGTTTTTCCCCCGAGGAAAAAAAAAAATTCCCCTTTACACAGTTTTCAAAATGTGCATTTGCAAGAGGTTCGCTCTTCACAGCCCTTTTCTCTAAAAAGCAGTAGAAGAGTGCCTCATACAGTTATTTCTGATCCAGCAATATTACTGCAGATCAGCAAAAAACAAACAGAAAACTTATGAGGGATTCGAACCAACATAGGCCTATCATATACATTCTAGAAAAGATTTTATGCGCTTGCCCTACTGAGATTGGCTGATGGTTTTGTCACTGCATGTGCACTTTTGTTACTTTTCTAGCTTAGCGTCTTTGATTTTCTATTCCAGTACAAAATCACCAAGAGACAGATTGACTTAGACTTGGTTTGACCTAAATGACTTGACTTGAGGTTGCACTTAACTTGACTTTAGCTCTAGGGAAGGGCGCCCTACTCTTTTATATACTCTTCGCACTTTTGACCCTCTTTGTTTGTCTTCAATCTTAATCACTCCCTTTTAATACTTTAATCTAGGAGAAGTAAAAATCAAATAATAATACGTTAGAGTACGATATAAACTTACGTTCTTCACACACGATGCCATCAGGTCCAAAAACCTTAGCACAACATTCCCCTGGTGAAACAATCCATCGGCACAGAGGGCGAAGCGTGCGTCTTGGCATTACGCAAGACACAGCTGCACAGTCCGGCTTGGTAGGGGAATCTAGGAAAAGTTTTAAGTATTATTTTTACTTGAAATCAATGGAGGGAGGTAAAGAAGTCGGTTGGTTTCATTTCTAATGACCGTATGACCAAAACATTAGCATAAAAAATGATGAAAGCAGTGCAAGCAGTTATCCTGGGGGGAAAAGAAAAAAAAGGGTTCACAAAAAGGATGTCTTTAATTTTTAGGAAAATACAACTTGGCTTTGAAAACTTTAATGTTATCCAAATGAGAGTTGAACATTTTGTTCTTCCATGATTTCATTTTATGTCTTTATAAAATAGTTCCTAACATTATTTGTTTGCCATAAATTTGCAAAGCCATTGCAAGGGGTATCTGTTTCGTGAAAACGTTATGATGCATTGTCTACCATTTTTTTAAAAACATCAAAATTATAACACATCTCTAATTGTTTTTGATTATTTCTTAGGTTTGGTCCACCAATGCTTGGCCGAGTTTGGTTTGCCGAATCTTTGGCTGGGTTTGTTGTGCCCAAGGGTTTGGTGTGCCCCACGTTGTGTTCTTTCTAATATTTCTTTGCCCTAACTTAATACAATAATATTGGCATCCGGGGAGAAATTGTTTCTGGCAGAATCACAAATGTATAGGCCTACAAACTGTGGCTTTTTGTCACAAACCAAAACTTAATCCAGTCTTTCGTGTCATTTTAGTCGAAGAGTAAAATATATTGTATATTTGATTTTCTGCATTTTGATCCTTTAAGTTTCTAACTTCACCACTTTTCCACCTGAAGGCTTCTGTTTCACTAATATTTGCATGGGTGTATTATGTTGTCATTTAACCCTTGAGAAAGACTCTGCTTATAAAAACATGAGGCCATTAACACTGAATTTCTTGCTATTTTGATTTTTACTCACTTTGTTTTTCCTCTGTAACATCACCTACTGAATGTCCAATAACTATCGGTTGTTCAATTTCTTCTTGTTCATGTTCAACAAATACTGGTAGTTGTTCAATATCTGGTTCATTGATATCTGCTGGTTGATCAAAGTAAAGTAATTTAAGATAAACACTGCACCCCATGGTACCTTCACTTCCCCAAGGCCAGTGATCATGATCTGTGTTAGTGCCCTATCAGTTACATTGGTAATACATTGTATGTATAAGATGTATGTCAAATCACTGAAAAAATTGAAGAACATGGATGAAATCTGAATGATTCTTATTCAATTTCTTGAGACATATTTGGTCATTTTTTATGATTCGAAGTTGCTTGCATAATAACTTTAGACACTTTTCCCAATACTGCACCCAAAACTAATTAAAATTTTCCCAGTCAATTTCCCTTATGGTTTATTATCTGATATTTGAAATGAAAAGTCGCTTCACAGGTTGTATCGTAAACTTTGATGTGAAACCTTATGGCTACAGGGCAGTTACAGGTTGAATGGCTTCTGACTGGCACCGGCCCCCGACCGAACAAAGATATTGACAAATAGGAAGACTACCAATATATGGCTAGCAGTTGATAAAGCGGTCGACTAGTCGCCTATGATAGAAAGAGGGAGGTTCGAGCGATCGATTCAAGTATGGAGGTATATATCTACCTCCATGATTAAAGTCGCCTATGGTAATGAAGAGGGGTTATTCGTGCATCGACTAAAGTTGCCTATGGTGTGGAATGGGTTGATACCAATGTAAAGTTGTCATTGAATAATCAACAGACACTTTATTATTTTAAGTCCTGAAGAGAAAAACCTTAAAGGTCTTCATTGATAAAAGTCCGGTGGATAAATCCAGGTTTTGCTGAATGAGATTTGAAAGTTTTCTCTTGCTCCTTTTATTTTACAGTGGGTGATGTAGAGGAAATACCTATAAATATGTACATGATTTTAATCATGGTGAACCTCAGAATAGTCCTTTACCTAGTGCCATTTCACAGGGGCAGGGTTTATTGCCACAATCCAAGAGATTAAACTCTGCGTCATAGAAATATGTCTTGCATTTAGAACACCAGTCAATGTAGCACTTGGGGCATACTTGTATCATCCCAGGCTGTGCTAGTTGTATGGGGCACGGATAATCACAGTTCTCGAAATGATTTGGTGCAATATGTATCTGAAAAGAAAAATCAAGATTCTAAATTAGTTATTTTGAAATGATGTAGTTCTGGTCTTCTGAAAGAAGGGCTAATGACCAGAAAAATAATGTCCCTCAGGTCAATTTCATTGACCAGAACAACTTCTGCGTGTCATGCAGTAACAGGTTGACATGTATCAACAGCTTATTACAGTTCAAGGTAAACTTCACTGACCAAAACAACTTTTGTGTGTAGTACAATAGCAGGTCCATCAATAGAAAAGCTTTTGACAATTCAAATTTTTGTGAAAATAATGTGTTAGAAATCAAATTCACTATTCGTTACAAAATAATGTTTTTATCTTTCCAAATTGACTTTGGTTGAACAAAAACAAATTTACTATAATTGATTAAAAATCTACCAAGTCAGTTTCCTTTTTGGTTGATCACTTGAAATTTATTTTATTGAATGTAACATTCTGAAGGTCTTTTTAAAACCAAAATCCGAAGAAAACTTTTGTCGCCCTGAAAAGTATTGTATTTCAGCTAAATTAATACCCAAAATCTTGGTTACAGTTTGGTTGTAAACAACTGCGTTATAGACTGTGCAAGTCTCGCGCTCATTCGAACTTCCGGGACCATTGTGGTCCCAACCATATGGAGTTTTACGTGGACGAGATTTTGTTTCGTCAATTATTTTAGTTTAACGTAGTTTATGACTATGAAAATTATATATGTTGTTGGGAATGTACTACTTAGTGAAACAAAACAAAAAGTTAAATCAATTCAACAATATAAAGAAGAAAATTCGAGAATTAACATGACCTCAGCTTCCGGTTACTGCAAAAAATTAAGAGTTTTGTGCTCACCTCCGATTACAAAACTTTCGTACACGGTTGTTTTAGATGCGCGATGATAATCGCCATGATGCTGTAGTTGCAACGCAAAGCCTTTTCATTGCAGTTTATGGTTGTTGAGGCGTCAGCGTTCTCTATAAAATGCGTCAAGTTATTTTTACGCCCGTGTGACCATCGAAAATCAGCGTAAGGGGCTTCTAAAAAGTTAAGATGAAATATGCATCCTTGTCCGAGAGTTTTAATTTTGTTTGAATAATATTTAATACCATAGATATATCAATATCAAAGACCCAACTACTTAGCTAAATAAAAGACCAGATTTAACCCAATTTTGTACTTTAAAGTGCATTGTATCACTCTTGCATCTTACCACTTTCCACGGGCTTATTTCCACAGTCCACCTTGGTACCGTTGCTGTCGTAGAAGACAGTGTGACATTTTCCACAGTGACTGATTTTACATGTAGCATCAGGATGATTCTCACATGTTGCTTTCTGGCACAAGTGAGTTGGACAGTCTTGTTGTAAGGTATGGAATTCATAACCGCAAGCTGATATCGCTGTAGAGAATTGCGAAAAAAATATGACTCATTATAATTTCCATAATTTCAATGTTTGTTTATAAGAAATGTTTATTCTGAGACTACCTTGCTGGCTCTGCTTAGGTTTTAGGTATCAACCACCTCGGTATATGTCAATAGGCACGACTTACGTTCTTCACACACAAAACCATTAGGATTATAATCCTTGGGGCAGCATTCCTCCGGTTGGACAATCCATCGGCAGAGAGCAGGAAGAATGCCTTTTGGTGGATCTTTGCACGGACTCTGTTCATCACATTTTTTCTTAAAGCCCTCTACAAAAGAAGACAATAAATAAAGACATCAAATCATAATCCCTGAAATAAACTGAACATTTCTATGGACCATGTGTATCGTCATAACAAAAGTGTTGATACATTTATCACTTTGTGTTAAAAAAAGCATGAAAAGATTCAAGAAGTGTGTGATTTGTGTTCCCTAGTTGTGAAGTTTAATCGTTCTCTTCCAAGTCTAGCTTAGATTTTTTAAAAATGTTTTTGGATGACCGAGACTGTTAAACATATTGTGTTGCATAGTATAAGGGGTCTGGCACACAACTGAAAATATACTCTGAAAATTGAATTAGCTTTTTTCCACATGAGTTTTTTAGCTTTTTTCCACATGAGTTGTTATGCATTCAGTCAACTACCTGGACAAGCTCACGTTAAATTAGAGCTTAGGAACATGTACATTTCACTCCATAAGGTCCTGAACAAATTATCACTTGCCAATAGAGCAATCCTTGATCTCGTTGTTATTTTTATCATGGAAGATCTCAGGAAGACCACACTCAAAGCTACAGTAAGTGGAATGACAAACAGCTTGTGGATAAGCCTCACAATGTTGCCCATATGCACAAGGAGGTGAAATACAAGTCATGGTGTCTGGCGGTGGTGGACACATCAAGCTGCGATCTGTAATCAAATAATCAAAACTCTTTCAGTACCAGGACTAGTTAAATTGCACCATTTTACTTAGAAATAATCAAGAAGACTTACACACAACAATATTTACAAATGATGTGTGTAAAGTAGAAAAAAAAGAAATAAAACCCAGAAGACACTGATCGCCCGACTGCACTGTGCTGCAAGTAAACACAGCCATTTGATACCACTTGCAAAGAGCTTTGTTCTAGATTTTACTAGCTTGGATTGTTTAGCTTTTATTGGTCCATCTATTTGGTGTCGTATTTGTATGTCAATTGATGTCATACCCCAGTGTTACACCATGTGTAAAATAACATTGTTTTAAAATGGGCACAAGCCTGTCCATATAATTGGTCTCAGAACTGAGTTGCACTGATACCTCAACATACCCCAGGTTCTACTTTTATGGTGTAAAGTCATCTTTTTCTGTAGATCTTTACACTACTGCAGCCATTTCACTATTTTTCAACCAAATTACTATATTTAAAGCAAGCACATTGAAGGAAATATAAAAACCAAAAAGTTGCATTTGCTTGTGAAAGTTTTTGGAGATTTCAGATTGCTTCAACAGAAACTTACTGGCAAAATCCTGGTTGCATTCCTCAATGACGCTGCCACTCTCATCAAAGAACTTGGTCAGGCATCCTCCGCAACGACTGATGAGGCATTTAGCTTCAGGGTGACTCTCACAGGTTGCCTTCAAACACAGATCATCGGGACAAGATTTTGGGACGCTCCTTGCCGATGGGCAATCAGACAGAGCTGGTACATATCACAAAAACATTATCAGTATTTTCAAGCTCTTATATGTGACTTACCAAAGTAAATGGGGTAAATGAATGCTTCCTCCCTTCTTACTGGATTATGACATGAGACTAAGACCTACGTTTGCACTTGTCAATCCCACATTTACATCATTGGTATGCTGCTTAGATGAAGTAAGGTTAGATCTTTCACACTTTTTACACAATTGGTTCAATGTGGTATGAGGTTTTTAATTGTGATATAAGTGAACGCTATTATTACTTTACCCAAAGGGCATAAACCTCGCAAATTTTTAAAGAACTGGAGGCCCATCTCACTTTTAAATACTTCTTACAAATTATTAAAGAGCTGGTTGTATATAAATTTAAAAAAGCAGAGAGGTTTAAAACATGTCTACCGACTTTAAATTATGATCATCAAGGGTGTTATATCGGTGAGAATATTCGTTTAATGTATGATTTGCTAAAATAATGAGGAGAGTAACAAAACTTCCTGGTATCTTTTTGTGAATCGATTTTGAAAAAGCTTTCGATTCAGCTTCCGAAGAATTAATTCTTAAAGTATTGGATAAGTTTAATGTTGGCCCTTCCATACCAAAGTGGTTTCAGGTTTTTCAAAGCGTAGCGAAAGCTTCAGCCTTTGATTGTTATCCGAATCCTTTAAAGGGATGGTCTGAGCCCATATTTGTTTTCACTATGCGCAGAAATTATGGGCATGATAACTCGTAGGGACAAGTTTTTTAAAGGAATTAGCAAGGAATTTAGGCTATCCAAGTACGCTGACGGTGTTGTTTTTAGACGGTTTACATCATTCCTTTGATAACGCCTTTATCATTCTCAAAAACTTTGCAAGTACTTCTGGTCTTAAGGTGAAGATTGAGAAAATTGATGCGGTGTGGATTGGTGGGAAAAATGGTCAGCAGAAAGGTCTATGTGATCATTTTAATGTAAACTGGGTCAAACCTCATCACATGTTTAAGAGCCCTCGGTTTTGATTTTCATTAAACCTTGATAAAATGGTGACCATGAACTATTACAGGGTGTTAGATTCTACTTAAAGTCTTATTGATCAATGTTCAAGTAGAAATCTTACTGTTCTCGGTCATGTCACATTAGTAAAATCACTTATATTATTATTTAAATTTACTTTCCTTATTTTGTTGCTCCCTAACCCACCGCATGTTATTAAACATTTGAACAGTATGCTGTATAAATTTATCTGTACAGGTGTGACACAAAACTATGGTGGTTAAAATATTATAGGCTGGTTCATGGAATACTGGGTGTTAATTTTGTTCTGGTTAAAATTGGGAAAGGGTAGCGCGGTTTATGTACTCTCTCTCGTTTTGAGAGTGAAACCTTGATCCACTTATTTTGAACCTGCGAGTTTTTCTTGTCTTTTTGGACCGAAATTAAGGGGGTGGATCAAGGAGTCACTGGATGTTAATGTTATTTTAGACCATGAGGCAAAATTATTCGTTATTCTAAATAAAACAATTACTGACTTCATTCTAGTTCTATTGCAAGCCCCTATCATATCTACAGATTATGAAGATGAACGGTAGTCAACAATCCTTTATATTATTTAAAACAAGTTAAAACTGTATACTTTCAGTTAGAAAGATTCATTTGCACTAAACTAATGGCAAACTCGCAAAATTTGGGTTGAATTGGAACTAACTTTCAACTAACTAATAGGCCTATTAAGTTTATCAATTTTTTTAAATTTTAAACTGCAAGAGGTATTTAATTGAATAGGCCTACATGTTTTTCCCCCGAGGAAAAAAAAAATTCCCCTTTACACAGTTTTCAAAATGTGCATTTGCAAGAGGTTCGCTCTTCACAGCCCTTTTCTCTAAAAAGCAGTAGAAGAGTGCCTCATACAGTTATTTCTGATCCAGCAATATTACTGCAGATCAGTAAAAAACAAACAGAAAACTTATGAGGAGTTCGAACCAACATAGGCCTATCATATACATTCTAGAAAAGATTTTATGCGCTTGCCCTACTGAGACTGGCTGATGGTTTTGTCACTGCATGTGCACTTTTGTTACTTTTCTAGCTTAGCGTCTATGATTTTCTATTCCAGTACAAACTCACCAAGAGACAGATTGACTTAGACTTGGTTTGACCTAAATGACTTGACTTGAGGTTGCACTTAACTTGACTTTAGCTCTAGGGAAGGGCGCCCTACTCTTTTATATACTCTTCGCACTTTTGACCCTCTTTGTTTGTCTTCAATCTTAATCACTCCCTTTTAATACTTTAATCTAGGAGAAGTAAAAATCAAATAATAATACGTTAGAGTACGATATAAACTTACGTTCTTCACACACGATGCCGTCAGGTCCAAAAACCTTAGCACAACATTCCCCTGGTGAAACAATCCATCGGCACAGAGGGCGAAGCGTGCGTCTTGGCATTACGCAAGACACAGCTGCACAGTCCGGCTTGCTAGGGGAATCTAGGAAAAGTTTAAAGTATTATTTTTACTTGAAATCAATGGAGGGAGGTAAAGAAGTCGGTTGGTTTCATTTCTAATGACCGTATGACCAAAACATTAGCATAAAAAATGATGAAAGCAGTACAAGCAGTTAGCCTGGGAGGAAAAGAAAAAAAAAGGGTTGACAAAAAGGATGTCTTTAATTTTTAGGAAAATACAACTTGGCTTTGAAAAACTTTAAAATTATCCAAATGAGAGTTGAACATTTTGTTCTTCCATGATTTCATTTTATGTCCTTATAAAATAGTTCCTAACATTATTTGTTTGCCATAAATTTGCAAAGCCATTGCAAGGGGTATCTGTTTCGTGAAAACGTTATGATGCATTTGTCTACACCTTTTTTAAAAACATCAAAATTATAACACATCTCTAATTGTTTTTGATTATTTCTTAGGTTTGGTCCACCAATGCTTGGCCGAGTTTGGTTTGCCGAATCTTTGGCTGGGTTTGTTGTGCCCAAGGGGTTTGGTGTGCCCCACGTAATGTTCTTTCTAATATTTATTTGCCCTAACTTAATACAATAATATTGGCATCCGGGGAGAAATTGTTTCTGGCTGAATCACAAATGTATAGGCCTACAAACTGTGGCTTTTTGTCACAAACCAAAACTCAATCCAGTCTTTCGTGTCATTTTAGTCGAAGAGTAAAATATATTGTATATTTGATTTTCTGCATTTTGATCCTTTAAGTTTCTAACTTCACCACTTTTCCACCTGAAGGCTTCTGTTTCACTAATATACTTGCATGGGTGTATTATGTTGTCATTTAACCCTTGAGAAAGACTCTGCTTATAAAAACATGAGGCCATTAACACTGAATTTCTTGCTATTTTGATTTTTACTCACTTTGTTTTTCCTCTGTAACATCACCTACTGAATGTCCAATAACTATCGGTTGTTCAATTTCTTCTTGTTCATGTTCAACAAATACTGGTAGTTGTTCAATATCTGGTTCATTGATATCTGCTGGTTGATCAAAGTAAAGTAATTTAAGATAAACACTGCACCCCATGGTACCTTCACTTCCCCAAGGCCAGTGATCATGATCTGTGTTAGTGCCCTATCAGTTACATTGGTAATACATTGTATGTATAAGATGTATGTCAAATCACTGAAAAAATTGAAGAACATGGATGAAATCTGAATGATTCTTATTCAATTTCTTGAGACATATTTGGTCAATTTTTATGATTCGAAGTTGCTTGCATAATAACTTTAGACACTTTTCCCAATACTGCAGCCAAAATTAATTAAAATTTTCCCAGTAAATTTCCCTTGTGGTTTACTATCTGATATTTGAAATGAAAAGTCGCTTCACAGGTTGTATCGTAAACTTTGATGTGAAACCTTATGGCTACAGGGCAGTTACAGGTTGAATGGCTTCTGACTGGCACCGGCCCCCGACCGAACAAAGATATTGACAAATAGGAAGACTACCAATATATGGCTAGCAGTTGATAAAGCGGTCGACTAGTCGCCTATGATAGAAAGAGGGAGGTTCGAGCGATCGATTCAAGTATGGAGGTATATATCTACCTCCATGATTAAAGTCGCCTATGGTAATGAAGAGGGGTTATTCGTGCATCGACTAAAGTTGCCTATGGTGTGGAATGGGTTGATACCAATGTAAAGTTGTCATTGAATAATCAACAGACACTTTATTATTTTAAGTCCTGAAGAGAAAAACCTTAAAGGTCTTCATTGATAAAAGTCCGGTGGATAAATCCAGGTTTTGCTGAATGAGATTTGAAAGTTTTCTACTCTTGCTCCTTTTATTTTACAGTGGGTGATGTAGAGGAAATACCTATAAATATGTGCATGATTTTAATCATGGTGAACCTCAGAATAGTGCTTTACCTAGTGCCATTTCACAGGGGCAAGGTTTATTGCCACAATCCAAGAGATTAAACTCTGCGTCATAGAAATAAGTCTTGCATTTAGAACACCAGTCAATGTAGCACTTGGGGCATACTTGTATAATCCCAGGCTGTGCTAGTTGTATGGGGCACGGATAATCACAGTTCTCGAAATGATTTGGTGCGCAATATGTATCTGAAAAGAAAAATCAAGATTCTAAATTAGTTATTTTGAAATGATGTAGTTCTGGTTCTCTGAAAGAAGGGCTAATGACCAGAAAAATAATGTCCCTCAGGTCAATTTCATTGACCAAAACAACTTCTGCGTGTCATGCAGTAACAGGTTGACATGTATCAACAGCTTTTTACAGTTCAAAGGTAAACTTCACTGACCAAAACAACTTGTGTGTGTAGTACAATAGCAGGTCCATCAATAGAAAAGCTTTTGACAATTCAAATTTTTGTGAAAATAATGTGATAGAAATCAAATTCACTATTCGTTACAAAATAATGTTTTTATCTTTCCAAATTGACTTTGGTTAAACAAAAACAAATTTACTATAATTGATTAAAAATCTACCAAGTCAGTTTCCTTTTTGGTTGATCACTTGAAATTTATTTTATTTGAATGTAACATTCTGAAGGTCTTTTCAAAACCAAAATCCGAAGAAAACATTTGTCGCCCTGACAAGTATTGTATTTCAGCTAAATTAATACCCAAAATCTTGGTTACAGTTTGGTTGTAAACAACTGCGTTATAGACTGTGCAAGTCTCGCGCTCATTCGAACTTCCGGGACCATTGTGGTCCCAACCATATGGAGTTTTACGTGGACGAGATTTTGTTTCGTCAATTATTTTAGTTTAACGTAGTTTATGACTATGAACATTATCTATGTTGTTGGGAATGTACTACTTAGTGAAACATAAACAAAAAGTACAATCAATTCAACAATAAAACGAAGAAAACCCGAGAATTAGACATGACCTCAGCTTCCGGTTACTGCAAAAAATTAAGAGTTTTGTGCTCACCTCCGATTACAAAACTTTCGTACACGCTTGTTTTAGATGCGCGATGATAATCGCCATGATGCTGTAATTGCAACGCAAAGCCTTTTCATTGCAGTTTATGGTTGTTGAGGCGTCAGCGTTCTCTATAAAATGCGTCAAGTTATTTGTACGCCCGTGTGACCATCAAAAATCAGCGTAAGGGGCTTCTAAAAAGTTAAGATGAAATAAGCATCCTTGTCCGAGAGTTTTAATTTTGTTTGAATAATATTTAATACCATAGATATATCAATATCAAAGACCCAACTACTTAGCTAAATAAAAGACCAGATTTAACCCAATTTTGTACTTTAAAGTGCATTGTATCACTCTTGCATCTTACCACTTTCCACGGGCTTATTTCCACAGTCCACCTTGGTACCGTTGCTGTCGTAGAAGACAGTGTGACATTTTCCACAGTGACTGATTTTACATGTAGCATCAGGATGGTTCTCACATGTTGCTTTCTGGCACAAGTGAGTTGGACAGTCTTGTTGTAAGGTATGGAATTCATAACCGCAAGCTGATATCGCTGTAGAGAATTGCGAAAAAAATATGACTCATTATAATTTCCATAATTTTCAATGTTTGTTTATAAGAAATATTTATTCTGAGACTGCCTTGCTGGCTCTGCTTAGGTTTTAGGTATCAACCACCTTGGTATATGTCAATAGGCACGACTTACGTTCTTCACACACAAAACCATTAGGACTATAATCCTTGGGGCAGCATTCCTCCGGTTGGACAATCCATCGGCAGAGAGCAGGAAGAATGCCTTTTGGTGGATCTTTGCACGGACTCTTTTCATCACATTTTTTCTTAAAGCCCTCTACAAAAGAATACAATAAATAAAGACATCAAATCATAATCCCTGAAATAAACTGAACATTTCTATGGACCATGTGTATCGTCATAACAAAAGTATTGATACATTTATCACTTTGTGGTAAAAAAAGAATGAAAAGATTCAAGAAGTGTGTGATTTGTGTTCCCTAGTTGTGAAGTTTAATCGTTCTCTTCCAAGTCTAGCTTAGATTTTTTAAAAATGTTTTTGGATGACCGAGACTGTTAAACATCTTGTGTTGCATAGTAAAAGGGGTCTGGCACACAACTGAAAATATACTCTGAAAATAGAATTAGCTTTTTTCCACATGAGTTTTTTAGCTTTTTTCCACATGAGTTGTTATGCATTCAGTCAACTACCTGGACAAGCTCACGTTAAATTAGAGCTTAGGAACATGTACATTTCACTCCATAAGGTCCTGAACAAATTATCACTTGCCAATAGAGCAATCCTTGATCTCGTTGTTATTTTTATCATGGAAGATCTCAGGAAGACCACACTCAAAGCTACAGTAAGTGGAATGACAAACAGCTTGTGGATAAGCCTCACAATGTTGCCCATATGCACAAGGAGGTGAAATACAAGTCATGGTGTCTGGCGGTGGTGGACACATCATGCTGCGATCTGTAATCAAATAATCAAAACTCTTTCAGTACCAGGACTAGTTAAATTGCACCATTTTACTTAGAAATAACCAAGAAGACTTACACACAACAATATTTACAAATGATGTGTGTAAAGTAGAAAAAAAGAAATAAAACCCAGAAGACACTGATCGCCCGACTGCACTGTGCTGCAAGTAAACACAGCTATTTGATACCACTTGCAAAGAGCTTTGTTCTAGATTTACTAGCTTGAATTGTTTAGCTTTTTATTGGTCCATCTATTTGGTGTCGTATTTGTATGTCAATTGATGTCATACCCCGAGTGTTACACCATGTGTAAAATAACATTGTTTTAAAATGGGCACAAGCCTGTCCATATAATTGGTCTCAGAACTGAGTTGCACTGATACCTCAACATACCCCAGGTTCTACTTTTATGGTGTAAAGTCATCTTTTTCTGTAGATCTTTACACTACTGCAGCCATTTCACTATTTTTCAACCAAATTACTATATTTAAAGCAAGCACATTGAAGGAAATATAAAAACCAAAAAGTTGCATTTGCTTGTGAAAGTTTTTGGAGATTTCAGATTGCTTCAACAGAAACTTACTGGCAAAATCCTGGTTGCATTCCTCAATGACGCTGCCACTCTCATCAAAGAACTTGGTCAGGCATCCTCCGCAACGACTGATGAGGCATTTAGCTTCAGGGTGACTCTCACAGGTTGCCTTCAAACACAGATCATCGGGACAAGATTTTGGGACGCTCCTTGCCGATGGGCAATCAGACAGAGCTGGTACATATCACAAAAACATTATCAGTATTCTCAAGCTCTTATATGTGACTTACCAATTAAATGGGGTAAATGAATGCTTCCTCCCTTCTTACTGGATTATGACATGAGACTAAGACCTACATTTGCACTTGTCAATCCCACATTTACATCATTGGTATGCTGCTTAGATGAAGTAAGGTTAGATCTTTCACACTTTTTACACAATTGGTTCAATGTGGTATGAGGTTTTTAATTGTGATATAAGTGAACGCTATTATTACTTTACCCAAAGGGCATAAACCTCGCAAATTTTTAAAGAACTGGAGGCCCATCTCACTTTTAAATACTTCTTACAAATTATTAAAGAGCTGGTTGTATAGCAGAGAGGTTTAAAACATGTCTACCGACTTTAATTTATGATCATCAAGGGTGTTATATCGGTGAGAATATTCGTTTAATGTATGATTTGCTAAAATAATGAGGAGAGTAACAAAACTTCCTGGTATCTTTTTGTGAATCGATTTTGAAAAAGCTTTCGATTCAGCTTCCGAAGAATTAATTCTTAAAGTATTGGATAAGTTTAATGTTGGCCCTTCCATACCAAAGTGGTTTCAGGTTTTTCAAAGCGTGGCGAAAGCTTCAGCCTTTGATTTTTATCCGAATCCTTTAAAGGGATGGTCTGAGCCCATATTTGTTTTCACTATGCGCAGAAATTATGGGCATGATAACTCGTAGGGACAAGTTTTTTTAAAGGAATTAGCAAGGAATTTAGGCTATCCAAGTACGCTGACGGTGTTGTTTTTAGACGGTTTACACCATTCCTTTGATAACGCCTTTAACATTCTCAAAAACTTTGCAAGTACTTCTGGTCTTAAGGTGAAGATTGAGAAAATTGATGCGGTGTGGATTGGTTGGAAAAATGGTCAGCAGAAAGGTCTATGTGATTATTTTAATGTAAACTGGGTCAAACATCATTACATCTTTAGAGCCCTCGGTTTTGATTTTCAACAAACCTTGATAAAATGGTGACCTTGAACTATAACAGAGTGTTAGATTCTACTAAAAGTCTTATTGATCAATGTTCCAGTAGAAATCTTACTGTTCTCGGTCATGTCACATTAGTAAAATCACTTATATTATTATCTAACTTTACTTTCCTTATTTTGTTGCTCCCTAACCCACCGCATTTTATTAAACATTTGAACAGCAGGCACGTAGGAACCGGGGGGAGCCGTGGGGGCCACTGGCCCCCGCTGAAAACATGCTGAAAACATGAGGGGGGGCCGGGCCCCCCTAAAAAAATGTTGTCCGGATGATAAATTGGCTTGTTCATATGTTCTGCAGTCTGTAGGCCATTTAATCAGATCACATTGACAAAGTGGCTATTTGAATACATTTGCTTTCGGAATCTTAAAGTTTCTTCGTCGGTGCATCCGCCCATGCAACAGACGCAAATTGAACACGTGCGCAGGAACGCCCGGTCACAATTTTTTTGTACCACACACATGTATGGGGTCAACAGTGAATGGATCCTAGGAGGCGCCCATTCCTTTGTGTGTATACAAAAACCAGCGTGGGATTAACATTTTCTAGGAGTCCTTCGTTGATGTTACAGGAAATTTTCCTGTAAAATTAGACGATTGATATTGATCAGAAGTGCTCTTTTCCTCTGTATTTAGGCACACGGAAGCTTGATTTATCGACCCCAAAATGCCAAAAGCTCACAGCTCCAGGGAGCTTCGCCCCCTGAACCCCCACCGGGGCTTCGCCCCTGGACCCCACCAGGGGCCATGAAGCCGACCCCTGGACCCCAACCCTGAAATTTATTTGAGCCACAAATGGAGAAGCCTGTGTGCGCTGTTATGACCCCCGGTTCAAAAAATCCTGGGTCCGCGCATGCTCATTTCTTAAAAAAGTAGCATCGAACAGTATTTTAGCATCAATATTTCGAGGGATGTTTCTACTATCATCAGCCATACACCGTGTCAGTTTTATTTTTTTAAATATTTTAACTTCATGTTTTACATCGCGGATTTTAACTGATAGTACATTAAACGATTTTATGCAATTCTGGTGATCTGTGGATGTGGGTAAAGTGTTTAATGATTAAGGTGAGTGACCAGGCAAATTCCACAGGAACCTGCCCCCCCCCTGTTAAAGTCATCTTCCTACGTGCCTGAACAGTATGCTGTATAAATTTATCTGTACAGGTGTGACACAAAACTAATGGTGGTTCAACTATCATATACTGGTTTCATAGAATATTGGGTGTTAATTCTTTTCTGGTTAAAATTGGGACAGGGGAGAGCGGTTTATGTTCTCTCTGTCGTTTTGAGAGTGAAACCTTGATCCACTTATTTTGGACCTGCGAGTTTTCTTTGTCTTTTTGGACCGAAAATAAGGGTGGGTCAAGGAGTCAAGGATATTAATGTTATTTTAGACCATGAGGCAAAATCATTCGTTATTCTAATTAAAACAATTACTGCCTTCAATCTAGTTCTATTGCAACCCCTATCATATCAACAGAATGCAGATGAACGGTATAGTAAACCATCATTTATTATTCAAAACAAGTTAAAACTGTATACTTTCAGTTTGAAAGATTCATTTGCACTAAACTAATGGCAAACTCGCCAAATTTGAGTTGAATTGGAACTAACTTTCAATTAACTAATAGGCCTATTAAGTTTATCAGAGTTTTATTATTTTAAACTGCAAGATGAATTAAATTGAAAAGGCCTACATGTTTTTTCCCCCGAGGAAAAAAAAATTCCCCTTTACACAGTTTCCAAAATGTGCATTTGCAAGAGGTTCGCTCTTCACAGCCCTTTTCTCTAAAAAGCAGTAGAAGAGTGCCTCATACAGTTATTTCTGATCCTGCAACATTACTGTAGATCAGTATTAAAAATCAACAGAAAACTTATGAGGAGTTCGAACCAACATAGGCCTATCATATACATTCTAGAAAAGATTTCATGAGCTTGCCCTACTGAGATTGGCTGATGGTTTTGTCACTGCATGTGCACTTTTGTTACTTTTCTAGCTTAGCGTCTATGATTTTCTATTCCAGTACAAACTCACCAAGAGACAGATTGACTTAGACTTGGTTTGACCTAAATGACTTGACTTGAGGTTGCACTTAACTTGACTTTAGCTCTAGGGAAGGGCGCCCTACTCTTTTATATACTCTTCGCACTTTTGACCCTCTTTGTTTGTCTTCAATCTTCATCACTCCCTTTTAATACTTTAATATAGGAGAGGTAAAAATCAAATAATAATACGTTAGAATACGATATAAACTTACGTTCTTCACACACGATGCCATCAGGTCCAAAAACCTTAGCACAACATTCCCCTGGTGAAACAATCCATCGGCACAGAGGGCGAAGCGTGCGTCTTGGCATTACGCAAGACACATCTGCACAGTCTAGCTTGGTAGGGGAATCTAGGAGAAGTTTAGAATATCAGAATGACTTGGGAATTCAATGGAGGCAAAGCTGTCAGTCGGTTTCAATTCTAGTGACTGTATAACCCAACACATTAACACAAAATAATTATGAGAGTAGTTGAGAAGAAAAGCAAGGAGAGTTGACAAAAAAGATGTCCTTCAATTTTTTGAAAAATATGATTTGGCTTTGAAGACTTTAATTATTATACAAAAGAGATGTTAACGTTTTGTTCTCCCTAATTTCATTTGATGCCTCTGTTAAGCTCATGTTTAGTTTTGTGTTTTACAGCTCCCAACATTATTTGTTTACCATACATTTGCAAAGCTAGTGCAAAGGGTACCTTTTTCCTGAAAACGTTATGATGCATTTTTCTACAACTTTTTTTCGAAAACATCAATAACACATTTCTAATTGTTGTTGTTTTTTAATTAGGTCTGGTCGAACAATGCTTGGCCGATTGGCCCAATCTTTGTTGTACCAAGGGGTTTGGTGTGCCCCACTTAATTTTCTTTCTAATATTTCCCCCTTTTGCCCTTAATACACTAGTATTTGCATCCGGGAACTAATTGTTTCTGGCTGGACCACAAATAAATACAAGCTGTGGCATTGTGTCACAAAACAGAATTTAATCCAGTCTTTGGTGTCATTTTAGTCAAAGAATAAATTATATTGTATCTTTGATTATTGTAATTTGCTCCTTTCTAACTTCCCCACTTTTCCACCTGAAGGCTTCTGTTTCACTAATATACTTGCATGGGTGTGTTATGTTGTCATTAACCCTTGAGAAAGACTCTGCTTAGGTAAAAACATGAGGCTATTAACACTGAATTTCTTGCTTCTTTGATTTTCACTCACTTTGTTTATCTTGACTGTTCTGTGCTCGTTTCACATATCCCTCTGTTACATCACCTGCTGAATGTCCAATAACTATCGGTTGTTCAATATCTTCTTCATGTCCATCATATCCTGGTTTTTCAATATCTGCTGGTTGTTCAGTATTGACTGGTTGTTCAATATCTACTGATTGATTGGTATCTGCTTTAGTTTCTGGTTCTTTAATGTCTGTTGATTGATCAATATCTTCTGGTTGATCAATGTCCGCTGTTCGATTGACTTCTGCTGATTTTTCAATTGCCGGTTGTTCAATATCTCCTGGGTGGTTAATGATGGTTTTTATAAGTGACTGTAGGCAAAATTGATGGGGTTGGGGTCTGGCTCGGACACTTTTGCCATAGTTACCAGATAACTTGTAAAGCTGTCTAAGAGGAAACACATATGCACCAATCACTCTGCAAAACATATGCTGTATGCAATTTCACAGTAGAGTGGACACAGCCAACAAACAAAAAAACTTGATAAACTTTTGCATCTGGCACTTTTAGATTATCGTTTTCATATTTAGCCACCGAGCATAACAATTTAACTATAATTTCCATTGAATTTTTTTCAAATTTAGGAAACATATTTAGAGAGTTTGCCAGGACAGTTGCCTTTAGAAAGTAGTATACTGGCTATAAAGGGGGTTGATTCATAATGAGTTAGTGTATTTAAAAAAATTGCATTGATCATTGACATTCTACTGATCAGGGCCTGAGAAAATTCAAAACTGTTTCCAAATGGATTCAGGAGTCAATTTGCTAAATCAGCCTAAATTATAATGTAACTAACCTAAATGGTACTAGAACCATGTACTTTAGCATTACTCAAAATAACTTTTTACAAATAATTGTGAATTTGTTTCCCTTCTAAGAAATGTGGTTTAAGAGAAGGGATTAAAATAAATTTCAATCAACTATTTCATGCATAAAAATTTTCTCAGATTGTTTATTCCAATATGTGCATAACCGTTTCCAATTTTTGGTTGCCATCTGTTGGAATATAATTTTAACATGTTAGTTTTGTTGTAGGGGCCTACTTATCTACATTTATAAAGAATTAAAACAATCGAACGATCCAAAAACCAATTAAGGTATACTTTGCCTTTAAGATTGATAAACATGAGAGTCAAAGTTAGCTCTTTATGAAATCCCGTCAAGCCCAGCGCGGAGCATGAAATTGTTTGCTTATGGTCCTGAGAATTACCCACTCTTGTGCCCAGGTAGCAGCATACATAACAAGTAGATTTCCATCGTTCACATAGTTCTGGGTTTTTTAAAAATCAGTAAGTCTGCTGTAACAAGCATCTCAGAACTGTTCCATTGACTTGACCTACGTCTAGAGACTTGCCTCAAATGAATTGAGACTTGATCAGAAAACAGAGCTCTTAGAACTAATTAATTTCTTATTTTTACCCCCAAACAATTGCAGCTTCAAGTTCCACCTTTTCAGGTAAGAGTCAAGATCAGTTTGAAATTCTCATTACATTGACATGGGTTTACCTTTATTCTGTGTTAATTTTTTGTGTAAAAATCTGATAAAAGTAGGTGTATATTTTTGGAATGTTCCCATTTTGCCTTCTTACCAATGCATCCACTTTGTAAATTGTGTTCATAGTTAATGTAATCTCTAGTTGACAATTCGAATTGATTTTGTACCTAGCTTTTGTGTTAATCTAAGAATAAGATCATTAAGTCAATTGTAAACTATTTAACATGTATATACTTTGTAAAGCGCTTTATATTAGGCGCTATTTAAATCGAATATATTATTACAACAATTATTAATATTACTTGTTCAAAAAGTATAGTCATTAGAATCGTGTTCCATGGGTCGTCAATAGTGTACATCAAGAACATTCCAATATTTACTCTTTTTACTCTCATTTGTTCATAACAGAGAAGAAGTCTTGTACACCAGGCTCATCAAGTTCTGGTGTTGTGAGAATGTGGGTTCACAGATTATCAGGTCATTCCAGTTACGCCGTACAACACTAACCAAAATGGCTGCGTCCTTTAGATGTGATGTGAAACTGTAGGTCCTTTGTTTTGTGTAGTCGTAAATGTATAATTACCCAGTACACTATTCGTTAAGAGGGGGGATTGCCCTGGTGTTTCTGGCTTGGTTGGCTGTAGATTTACCGCAGAACCTTGCAGATCCTATATAACATGGGTCTCATTTATCAGGTGTGATCACCGTATAAGAACTGTGTTTTAATAGAAACACTAATCTGCTCTGACTTACCAATGGAACAGTTCGTTATTCTGTTGTTATTTCTATCATAGAAGACGGCTGTGCAAAATTGACAAAAGTCTCGATGACAAACAGCCTCCTGATTTGCTGGACACGTTTTAAAATCACAAGCAGGAAGACACTCACGAGGCTTTGCATTCGGGCATATGATTTTGAAGTCTGAAAAAAAAAACCAGGAGAAAAACAAAAAACCAAGTGTCACTCACGTTTTGTAATCGTGGATCAGCCATCAGAAAATCTCCTTTTTAAAGGCATCGTACATGTTTGGTAATTGGAGCCTATATTGTTTGTTTCAAACCTATATAGTTGTAGATATATACCATAAAACTAACTTGTGAAAATTTCCTTTCAAAAGGTGGTAGCGTTTTTTTTAGATATTGCCGAAAATCTGGAGCGGTCATGTCCACGCAGGAAGAATAATCTGAATTGGAATACACACTCTGTCAGATTCAAATGTTTTGGGGATGAAAAGGGATATATTTTTCCATAACCGCAGTACTCCGAAGTGAAAAGTTTCTCAAAATGCATTATACTATTCAAAGCTGCTGTACCTCTTACCGAGTAATTTTATATTGCCATTAATTATCAGAGTAATTACCAAACGTGTACGGTGGCTTTAAGTCTTGCAAGCATTCAAATGTTTGGACCTGATTTACCATTGGTGTACATCAACAAAACAGGGCTATATAAATAACTTATACTTAGTTAATAAGGCACCTGTGTAGGGATCCGGAGGCTGCAGGTTCAACAGTTTATGACGTAATTATTTCCCTTTTTTCAATAAAAAAATTAATTCA
The DNA here is from genome assembly GCA_021014325.1 of Plazaster borealis. Lineage (NCBI taxonomy): Eukaryota > Metazoa > Echinodermata > Asteroidea > Forcipulatida > Labidiasteridae > Plazaster > Plazaster borealis. Next base: position 12,457,397 of record CM037468.1, on the reverse strand, counting down.
ACAAAAGAGATTATCCCGTTTATTTATTTTTAAAACTTGTTATTTATAAAACTGGTTTGGATGCCAAGGGTTCTCAGAAAAGCGAACCACTAGGCTACCGTATATAATCCAAGAACCCCATGGAGAGAAGACCAGGAAGGAAGTTTCAGATTAGATGTGGAAGGAAACCCCAAATAATTGTTCCAGGGAAAATCCACGCAGTCACCCGGAAGGATTTGAACTATAGGGTCCTAGTGATTAAATTCGAGGAAAGATACCACTACGCCAACCCGACCGCCCTCAATCCCATATTGAGGCTTACCTGTTTTATCCTCCACAGTGCAACTCTCGATGACTTCTCCACTTTCATCGTAGAACTTTGCCTTACATCGACCACAACGACTGATGAGGCATTTAGCATCAGGGTGACTCTCACAGGTTGTATTCGCGCAGAGGTCGTCAGGGCAGAAGGATGCCACCGCCATAAAAGCAGGGCAATCGTTGATAACTGAATTGCCGAAGAAACTTGTTTTAAATTCTTGAAGTTTTCCCTTGTTCAGGGAAAATAGCTCTGCATACCTACCCTAAAAATAATGCCTACCATTGAAACACTTTTTAAGAGGAACTGCATATATGCAACTGCATCAATATGTAGTGTATATTATGCTCTTCATTAAAAAAGCATCCCTCAAACAGATCATCCACCTTGTAATCATATAAATACTAAGTCTTTGAATTCTAATAAAGGCGTTAAACCTTTTAGAAAGAATCTAACAGGATCGAAATGTGAGGCCATTGTTTAAACAAAATTAAGGCACTGTTTCATTTCAGAAATGTTGGACACTTGACAAGATTTAGAAAACAATTTTTCAATATTTGGCACCAAATGTAAGTTTTAAAAAGGGTATACAATCAAATCTTACGTTCTTCACACACGATACCATCGGGTCCAAAATTCTCAGCACAACATTTCCCTGGTGAAACAATCCATCGGCACAGAGGGCGAAGCGTGATTTTTGGCATTATGCAAGACACAGCTGCACAGTCCGGCTTGGTAGGAGGATCTAGGAAAAATTTAGAATATCAGAATGACTTGAAATCAAAGGAGGGAGGTGAAGAAGTCAGTCGGTGTTGTTTCTAATGACTGACTTAACATGAATAGAACTTTATTTACACCATGAATAGAACTGATAATATATATTTGGTTTGCAGCAACACCATTTTTTTGCTGTGAAGATTGTTCTTGTAAGACATTGTTTTGCTTAATGTTATAATCATTAAGACAGACCGAAACTATTTAAACAGACCAATAATTAATCACTGGTCTGCAGCAGTGAAGTTAACTACACAAAGTCCCCTCGATCCACTAAGCAAAGTACTATTCAAGGCCTATTCCTACCACCCCCACCCCAAAGTAGTACTTTCAAGAAGTGTCATTCCGCTCATTCGTATTGAAATAAGCAGAACAGTTCTTTTCATGGCTAGGTAGTCCCCGAATTCAGAAATTAACTCTGTGGTAGAAGAATAACAGCATGAAAAATTATTACCAGGGAACAATTTACACAGCAGTGTAAATATAATCACAATGTGTTTAATACCGTAAGCCAATGAAAACCTCACCATGCAATGCCTCCAAAACGTTATGATGAATAAATCTATATACCAGCGATGTTTTTATGTAGAAAAGCAAGACACTTGTATAGTGAAAGAAAGGGAGATATTTATTTCTCTGGAAACGCTCGCTTTGTAGCACCAACCAACAAAAAATGTAAAATAAACAAAACAAAACAAACTAGACATTAGGTGTTTGTGAACAAACACAAAGCTGTTCCGTGTTTTTTTTTACATGCTCAAAGGTTTTAAACTGAAAAGAATTCGAAAATTGGCTGTGTAGTTCTTGAGATATGGTTCCACTTCCAGTTGACCCGGAAGTAATGGTCAACAGTGGGTCACGGTAACCCAAGTTCAATCTTCAATGCTCAAAGAGTCTATAACTGAAAAGAAATTGCAAATCGGGTGTGTACTTCTTGAGATCTGGTCCCACTTCCGGTTGATCTGGAAGTAAAGGTTAACATGGGGTCATGGTAACCGAAGTTCAATGTTTAATGCTCAAAGGATATATAACTGAAAAGAAATTGAAAATCGGTTGTGTAGTTCTAGAGATATGGTCCCACTTCCGGTTGACCCAGAAGTAAAGGTCAACATGGGGTCACGGTAACCCAAGTTCAATATTCAATGCTCAAAGGGTCTATAACTGAAAAGAAATTACAAATCGGGTGTGTACTTCTTGAGATATGGTCCCACTTCCGGTTGACCCAGAAGTAAAGGTCATCAAGGGGTCACGGTAGGACCGAAGTTCAATCTTTAATGCTCAAAGGATCTACATGTATAACTGAAAAGACATTGAAATTCGGTTGTGTAGTTCTTGAGATATGGTCCCACTTCCGGTTGACCCGGAGCTAAAGGTCAACATGGGGTCACGTTAACCCAAGGCTAATCTCCAATGCCCAAGGAGTCTATAACTGAACAATTTTTGAAAATAGGCTGTGTACTTCTTCAGATATGGTGCTGCAAAGATTAACTAATTAAAGCTTTGAATTACCGTAATTTGACACCAGATGACGTCACAGTAACAAAAATGTGTTTTTCATACTAATAAATTTGATAAGGAACACGATGGTATATAACTTATTCCAATCCAATGCCTTTTAACGAAAACCCTTTTAGAACGTCCTCTCTCTCGGTTAGGATTCCAATATCATGGCAGTCTTTGACGCTTGCGCAATCACGGCACAATTTGCCAGCTAGCCATGGGGCCCGGGTCCGATTTGTCACTTCATTGTTAATTATCTTGGAAATACATTGTACCTTGATTAGTTTTAATGGTCTGGAATAACTCTTAGTGAAAGCATTCGTGTTTTAAAATAAAATTTCTTTCTTTTAGGTAACTCTCGTAGTCTTTGTTATTTCAATACAACTTTGCGTGCAGCAATATTTGTAAGAAACATTGAACCGAGCTTTACACATGTAACTGACCGTTTCAGAAACAGTTAATGCATGTAAAGCTAAATGCTCTTGTATTAAAATCGTAAATGTAACAATTTTTCTACCCTGAAATCTTCAATCTTCAATGCTCAAAGAGTCTATAACTGAAAAGAAATTGCAAATCGGGTGTGTACTTCTTGAGATCTGGTCCCACTTCCGGTTGACCCGGAAGTAAAGGTCAACATGGGGTGATGGTAACCTAAGTTCAATGTTTAGTGCTCAAAGGATCTTTAAGTGAAAAGAAATTGAAAATCGGTTATGTAGTTCTTGAGATATGGTCCAACTTCCGGTTGACCTGGAAGTAAAGGTCAACATGGGGTCACGGTTACCCAAGGGTAATCTACAATGCCCAAGGAGTCTACAACTGAAAAAAGTTTAAAAATCGGTTGTTTAGTTCTTAAGATATGGTCCCACTTCCGGTTGACCCGGAAGTAAAGGTCAACATGGGGTCACGGTAACCCAAGTTCAATCTTCAATGCTCAACCTCAAAGGGTCTATAACTGAAAAGAAATTGAAAATCGGTTGTGTAGTTCTTGAGATATGGTCCCACTTCCGGTTGACCCGGAGCTAAACGTCAACATGGGGTCACGTTAACCCAAGGCTAATCTCCAATGCCCAAGGAGTCTATAACTGAACAATTTTTGAAAATAGGCTGTGTACTTCTTCAGATTATGGTGCTGCAAAGATTAACTAATTAAAGCTTTGAATTACCGTAATTTGACACCTGATGACGTCACAGTAACAAAAATGTGTTTTTCATACTAATAAATTTGATAAGGAACACGATTGTATATAACTTATTCCAATCCAATGCCTTTTAACGAAAACCCTATTAAAACGTCCTCTCTCGGTTAGGATTCCAATATCATGGCAGTCTTTGACGCTTGCGCAATCACGGCACAATTTGCCAGCTAGCCATGGGGCCCGGGTCCGATTTGTCACTTCATCGTTTATTATCTTGGAAATACATTGTACCTTGATTAGTTTTAATGGTCTGGAATAACTCTTAGTGAAAGCATTCGTGTTTTAAAATAAAATTTCTTTCTTTTAGGTAACTCTCGTAGTCTTTGTTATTTCAATACAACTTTGCGTGCAGCAATATTTGTAAGAAACATTGAATGCTAGGGGGCGTTCCACACGAATCGATTGCGCATGCTCACTTTTGCGATGGGTGATTGCGCAAAGTCAAAATGCTGCAATGAAGAGTGAAGAGATTCAATGTTTTTGATCACATGCCGGTTGTGTAAACAGGTTTTTTTACATGAAATGTTGTTTATGAAACTGCTGTTACACGGGTCGCCAACTGTTTCAGAAACGGCTACACGTTTAAAAGAAATAACCGTGAATGCGCAGGCAGCCTGTGACGGATACACGGTTTAAGTGACAGATCTTACGGTTAAACGTTCACAATTGTATGGTTCGGATAAATGTTGAAAAATTCACTTGAAAAGTGCTGCGAAATGCTGACCATAATAATTGCGATCACGATTTGCACAGCAAACGATCCATGCCACACACACCCTTATCGTTTTCAATTTACAGGCTTAAGTCTTTGTTATTTCATTACTTTGCATGCGGCATTACTTGCAAGAAACATTGAACGCTAGAGGGCGTTGCACAACAAATCGATTGCACATAATCGTTTATTTTGCAGGTCGGGTGATTGCGCAAATTCAAAATGTTGCAGTGAAGACCCAATGTTTTTTATCGTTTGAGTGGTTGTGTTAATGGGTTTTTTTGCTAATGAAACTCGTGCTACCAACCATTTAAGATACGGTTAAACAATTAGAAAAACAACTGTAAATGCTCAGGCTTTGTAAGCCTACGGTCACACGTTTAACCATCTGATCAACCGGTTAAACATCTGCGTTATTACAGTTCGGATAAAATTAAAAAATCAACCTCAAAAAGTGTCGCGAAATTTGTTAAAAAATCAACCTCAAAAAGTGTCGCGAAAATTGGACTATAATAAATGCGAACGGTTAAGCCCGGTTCATACTTCCTGCGAATGCGAATTCGAATGCGAAGCCAATTTGACATGAATTTGACGTCACAACTCTGTTTTCGCTGCGAATATTCGCAAAAGTTGAGCTTGGCTCAACTCTTGCGAATTATTTGTTGCGAATTTGTGACGTCAATATTCACTTCGCATTAGCATTCGCAGGAAGTATGAACTGGGCTTTACACATGTAACTGACCGTTTCAGAAACGGTTACGGGTTTACTAAAAAATAACTGTAAATGCATGTAAAGCTAAATGCTGTTGTATTAAAATCGTAAATGTAACAATTTTTCTACCCTGAAATGTTATTCTTGTTTTGGCTAAAACAGTACATTCATATATTAGATAAGTGTATTGTAATTTTTGCTCTTCATACCCCCAAATCCAGCACTGACCGTTTAGCCATGGAAAAGCTCATTTCTCTTTTCTACACCTAGCCCTTTCCTCAATCAATTCCTTTTATTGCTTTATTGCAACCACCAGTAAAATGTTTGCTACACGGCGGTTTTTTCTGAAGTAATGCCTTTGCATAAGAAACCTAAAACATCGTTTTCCGGCGAACGGGACCCAAGCGCAAACAATTCTACCACGCCGGCACATCGTCTCAGAACACGGCGGTCTATTTTCCACGTCCACGCTGCACTGAAACCCGAATAACGATCTGATTTGAGCGGTCACAAGACGCTGCGCTTGAGAGAGACAAAATAATATTATTCTCGAGTGAGCGAACGTAGACTTGTGTCAGTCGGCGTCAGGGATGATGACTCTATGTATATTCTACAAAAAACGCAATTGAACACGGGTCATAAAGGGTTAAGGACTTGATCGCGAGTTGCAAAAAGCAAAAAACTGCACCGTTAAACTCGTATAGCGCCCTCAATCGTTTAAAAAGTTTAGAATTTTACACTTTTCGTATATAAACACAAATCAAATTCTAGGCAGTAGTACCCATGGCGTTAAATTTGCCTGAGAATTTGGGTTTTTTCTCGACTGACTATGTTTTAATAAGTTTTGATGCTTTTAAACTGACCGTCAATAAAATCTTTCTTGTTTTAAGAAACTTTTGTGTACTCTAGGACGTTAAATTTGAGCTTAATTGAAAAATTATGTTTCTAGAAGTCGGATTTGTTTTCACAATCCCCATGTGTTTGTACACGGGTGAAAACGCCCAATAAATGACGTGATGATGACGTCGTTCTGCATTTCAGGCCGGCAAACTCATCTACATTATCCCAGAAGTCTAAAACTGAAAAAAAGTTTGACGATCGGGGGTATATTTTTTGAGATATGGTGGTAATAAGATTGGCTAATTAAATATTCATGTCATTATAACTAAGTAAACTAATTAATTAATTTAAGCTAATTAGATTTTACAACAACTTCATGACATAAGTTTCCTTATGATATAAGATTTAAGTCTTTCATGTTCACTAAGTTTTTTTTAGGAATTAAACAAAATTGTGTACAAATGCTATGGGGATTTAGGCGGATAGAAAGAATAATAATAATAATAAAAACTAGACTTTAAGTGTTTGTGAACAAACACAAAGCTGTTCCGTGTTTTTTTTTACATGCTCAACAGGTTTAAAACTGAAAATAATTTGAAAATTGGCTGTGTAGTTCTTGAGATATGGTCTATCTTCTAGTTGACCCGGAAGTAAAGGTCAACATTGGTTCACGGTAACCCAAGTTAAATCTTCAATGCTCAAAGGGTCTATAACTGAAAAGAAATTGAAAATTGGGTGTGCACTTCTTGAGATATGGTCCCACTTCCGGTTGACTCAGAAGTAAAGGTCAACATGGGGTCATGGTAACCGAAGTTTAATCTTCAATGCTCAAAGGATCTATAACTGAAAAGAAATTGAACATCGGTTGTGTAGTTCTTGAGATATGGTCCCACTTCCGGTTGACCCGGAAGTTAAGGTCAATATGAAGTCACGGTAACCCAAGTTCAATCTTCAATGCTCTAAGGGTCTATAACTGAAAATAAACTGAAAATCGGGTGTGTACTTCTTGAGATATGGGTCCACTTCCGGTTGACCCAGAAGTTAAGGTCAATATGGGGTCACGGTAACCCAAGTTCAATCTTCAATGCTCTAAGGGTCTTTAACTGAAAATAAACTGAAAATCGGGTGTGTACTTCTTGAGATATGGTCCCACTTCCGGTTGACCCGGAACTAAAGGTCAACATGGTGTCACGATAACCCAAGGCTAATATCCAATGCCCAGGGAGTCTATAACTGAAAAAAGTTTGAAAATCGGCTTTGGTCTTCTTGAGACATGGTGCTGCAAAGATTAACTAATTAAAGCTTTGAATTACCGTAATTTGACACCTGATGACGTCACAGTAACAAAAATGTGTTTTTCATACTAATAAATTTGATAAGGAACACAATGGTATATAACTTATTCCAATCCAATGCCTTTTAACGAAACCCTATTAGAACGTCCTCTCTCGGTTAGGATTCCAATATCATGGCAGTCTTTGACGCTTGCGCAATCACGGCACAATTTGCCAGCTAGCCATGGGGCCCGGGTCCGCTTTGTCGCTTCATCGTTAATTATCTTGGAAATACATTGTACCTTGATTAGTTTTAATGGTCTGGAATAACTCTTAGTGAAAGCATTCGTGTTTTAAAATAAAATTTCTTTCTTTTAGGTAACTCTCGTAGTCTTCGTTATTTCAATACAACTTTGCGTGCAGCAATATTTGTAAGAAACATTGAACGCTAGGGGGCGTTCCACACGAATCGATTGCGCATGCTCGCTTTTGCGATGGGTGATTGCGCAAAGTCAAAATGCTGCAATGAAGAATGAAGAGATTCAATGTTTTTGATCACATGCCGGTTGTGTAAACAGGTTTTTTTACTTGAAATGTTGTTTATGAAACTGCTGTTACACGGGTCGCCAACTGTTTCAGAAACGGCTACATGTTTAAAAGATATAACCGTGAATGCGCAGGCAGCCTGTGACGGATACACGGTTTAAGTGACAAATCTTATGGTTAAACGTTCACAATTGTATGGTTCGGATAAATGTTGAAAAATTCACTTGAAAAGTGCTGTGAAATGCTGACCATAATAATTGCGATCACGATTTGCACAGCAAACGATCCCATGCCACACACACCCTTATCGTTTCCAATTTACAGGCCTAAGTCTTTGTTATTTCATTACTTTGCGTGCGGCATTAGTTGCAAGAAACATTGAACGCTAGAGGGCGTTGCACAACAAATCGATTGCACATAATCGTTTATTTTGCAGGCCGGGTGATTGCGCAAATTCAAAATGTTGCAGTGAAGACCCAATGTTTTTTATCGTTTGAGTGGTTGTGTTAATGGGTTTTTTGTTAATGAAACGCGTGTTACAAACCATTTAAGATACGGTTAAACAATTAGAAAAACAACTGTAAATGCTCAGGCTTTGTAAGCCTACGGTCAATAAAATCTTTCTTGTTTTAAGAAACATTTGTGTACTCTAGGACGTTAAATTTGAGCTTAATTGAAAAATTATGTTGCTAGAAGTCGGATTTGTTTTCACAATCCCCATGTGTTTGAACACGGGTGAAAACGCCCGATAAATTTCGTCATGATGACGTCGTTCTGCATTTTAGGCCGGCAAACTCATCTACATTATCCCAGAAGTCTAAAACTGAAAAAAGTTTGACTATCGGGGGTATATTTTTTGAGATATGGCGGTAATAAGATTGGCTAATTAAATATTCATGTCATTATAACTTAGTAAACTAATTAATTAATTGAAGCTAATTAGATTTTACAACAACTTCATGGCCTAAGCTTCAATATGATATAGGATTTAAGTATTTCATATTCACTAAAAATGTTATTAGGAATAAACAAAATCGTGTTCAAATGCTATGGGGATTTAGGCAGATTGAAAGAATAATAATAAAAACAATAAAAATCTCGACGAAAACAAAACCTGTTCCGACTGTAGGTCGGAACAGTTAATAATAAAAATCTCGACGAAAACAATAGCTGTTCCGACTATGTCGGAACAGCTAATAATAATAATAATAATAAAAATAATAAAAATCTCGACGAAAACAATAGCTGTTCCGACTATGTCGGAACAGCTAATAAAAATAATAAAAATCTCGACGAAAACAATAGCTGTTCCGACAGTAGGTCGGAACAGCTAATAATAATAATAAAAATAATAAAAATCTCGACGAAAACAATAGCTGTTCCGACTATGTTGGAACAGCTAAATATAATAAAAATCTCGACGAAAACAAAACCTGTTCCGACTGTAGGTCGGAACAGCTAAAAAGAATACACTGAAGACTTGAAATTCATCTTCCTCATTGGTCTTTGATAATCACCTTGTGGTTCAGTCAGCCCTGGTTGTTCAGTTTCCCCTCGTGCTGGTTCATTCTCCGTTTGTGGTTTAGTTTCTGCTTGTGTTGATTCATTCTGTTTTTGCTCAGGCTCTTCTTGTGCTGATTCAGTTTCCCTTTGTGCTGGTTCATTCTCCTTTTGTGGTTTAGTTTCTGCTTGTGTTGATTCATTCTGTTCTTGCTCAGGTTCTTCTTCTGCTGAATCAGTTTCCCCTTGCGCTGGTTCATTCTCCTTTTGTGGTTTAGTTTCTGCTTTTGTTGATTCATTCTGTTCTTGCTCAGGTTCTTCTTCTGTTGAATCAGTTTCCCCTTGTGCTGGTTCATTCTCCTTTTGTGGTTTAGTTTCTGCTTGTGTTGATTCATTCTGTTCTTGCTCAGGTTCTTCTTCTGCTGAATCAGTTTCCCCTTGTCCTGGTTCATTCTCCTTTTGTGGTTTAGTTTCTGTTTGTGTTGATTCGTTCTGTTCTTGCTCGGGTTCTTCTTGTGCTGAATCAGTTTCCCCTTGTGCTGGTTCATTCTCCTTTTGTGGTTTAGTTTCTGCTTGTGTTGATTCATTCTGTTGTTGCTCAGGTTCTTCTTCTGCTGAATCAGTTTCCCCTTGTCCTGGTTCATTCTCCTTTTGTGGTTTAGTTTCTGTTTGTGTTGATTCGTTCTGTTCTTGCTCGGGTTCTTCTTGTGCTGAATCAGTTTCCCCTTGTGCTGGTTCATTTTCCTTTTGTGGTTTAGTTTCTGCTTTTGTTGATTCATTCTGTTCTTGCTCGGGTTCTTCTTCTGTTGAATCAGTTTCCCCTTGTGCTGGTTCATTCTCCTTTTGTGGTTTAGTTTCTGCTTGTGTTGATTCATTCTGTTCTTGCTCAGGTTCTTCTTGTGCTGAATCAGTTTCCCCTTGTGCTGGTTCATTTTCCTTTTGTGGTTTAGTTTCTGCTTTTGTTGATTCATTCTGTTCTTGCTCAGGTTCTTCTTCTGTTGAATCAGTTTCCCCTTGTTCTGGTTCATTTTCCTTTTGTGGTTTAGTTTCTGCTTGTGTTGATTCATTCTGTTCTTGCTCAGGTTCTTCTTCTGCTGAATCAGTTTCCCCTTGTGCTGGTTCATTCTCCTTTTGTGGTTTAGTTTCTGCTTGTGTTGATTCATTCTGTTGTTGCTCAGGTTCTTCTTCTGCTGAATCAGTTTCCCCTTGTGCTGGTTCATTCTCCTTTTGTGGTTCATTTTCTACTTGTGTTGATTCATTCTGTTTTCTCTCAGGTTTGTCTTGTACTGGTTCAAATGCTCCTTTGTGTTCAGCTTCTCTGGATTGTGGTTCAATTTCTCCTGTTGTAAAAAGAGTAAACACGAGCATTTCATGTAATTCTGACGATGACTAGATAACATGTGACATACATGCAGCTACAAAACATTATCAACCAAATTGAATGTTACATATTATCAAACTTAATTTTTTATCTCATTTGTTTATTAAGAAAAATTGGAAAGTGTTTCTCTTATGTTCTTCACACACTAATTTTGTAGGGCAGCATTCACTGGGCCTAACAAATTACTTAGATTAGGGTAGGGTGGAAGGGGGGCACAAAGAATTGTCTCTTAATTAGTATGGTGGTCGGAAAACCCTAACCTTTACACAGCCACTAATGGTATATAATTACTATTTTCAACTCTGAACCATGTGGGTTTTCAAAGGTCACTCTTAAATTTACAAGGTATAATTTTAAGTTTGTCCTGTGGATTTCGCTCAAGAATCTAAAATAAAATTGTTCATACTTCTAGTCCTTATTAAAGGCATCTTCTGGGGTCACTTTAATAAGATTGGATTAAATCAAAATTTATAGTTGACAACCTTTGAGATGAACTTATTTCTCAGGATGATTTGTAGCAGTGTCAATTTTAAAACAATTAAGCTTCAAAATATGTTGTCGTAATAATCACCACAACTATAGATAGTTCCAAACAAATGTCATCTTTGCAGGCAACTTGGATGTTGGCTTTGAGCTGCATCAAGCATTCTAATTTTTCTACCCAGCTAGATGGTTCTATGACCAATCATACAAAAGAATTTGATAAAATTCCCCTGTATTTTTGTGCGTTTAAAAAGTGACATAATTGCCCGTAAAGATGGCTGACTTTACACTGTGATACGTCAAGTTGGAAGTATCTATACAATGTGTATTTTGTGAAAATTAATTTGTGCTTTATTACTTTTACAAACACAAAATGTGGCAAACAATAAGAAGGGATAAAAACACACACGTAAAACTTGATGCTGTGTCCACAAAAATCCATCTTTGTCTCAAAAATAAATCAATAACCATCCTCTAGTTTTCAAAGAACACCTCTGTTACTATTACATTATGTTTAAGTACCCTAAAAAAAAACTTTTTAACATATACATTTATAAAGACTTTACTATAAATGGAGAGGCAAAATAGCTTTAATTCGAACGCTGCTCATTTGCCGAATTTGACCGAGAAAACCTATATTTAACAGTTTTCTTTTTTGAGTCTCATCAGATGTGTTTTTTTATTGTAAGCAAAATAAAAACAACATACCTTCTTTACAATCGTATTGTTTGCAACAGTCATTTTCTGTTCCTGGTCGTACTTTACACTGTTTACCCTCAGGTGGGAGCTTACACGATTGTGATGCACAACGACTGACACCCTTACTACAATGACAATTCATGCATTTTCCCTCTTTCCATTTCTCTCCTTCAGCATGCTTCTTTCCCTCACTGTCAAGGCAATGTTTTTCCTCTAAGAGAATTAAAAAAGAGAGTGTTTTACCATCAAATTCTCACGTTTAGTCAGGGAAGCTGTGCAATTAATATAAGGCTTTTATCTTCCTTGATTGCAGCAATCAAAATAAGCAGTAGTGATTCTGGTAGTCTTCAAATGCCAATTCCTTGACTTTGACATTATTTCAGACGGATATTTGTCTGATGTCTGAAACTATTCTATAAAAATGTTCTCCTCCTATCAAATGACAAAGATCTACTTGGATGTTATACAAAACAATCAATGAATGTTTCGCATTTTTTGCATTTGTGCCATGCAGAGATTTTCATTCGTTGAAAGATGGAAGGTTTCAATTCAACTCGGCTTCGACTTGTTGAGTGGTCATTTCAGTATCCACTCATGAACATATTCTCTTCATTAGGTGTTCGGGCATACAGCCCGGAACACCTCTCATTTTTGTTCGTGTTTTTTTCTTTTTTAGGTGTTCGGGCAATCCGCCCGGAACACCTCTTGTTTTTGTTCGGTTTTTTCTTTTAGGTGTTCGGGCACACAGCCCGGAACACCTCTTGTTTTTGTTCGGTTTTTTAGGTGTTCGGGCACACAGCCCGGAACACCTCTTGTTTTTGTTCGGTTTTTTTTATTTTTTTACTTCTTCTTCTTCTTCTTCTCGCCGGCGATTGTCCGCTAACAAAGACACACTTTCGAAGCTCACATAAACTTGAACCTTCACACATAGTTAGATATTCATTAGTAGATGAAACCATTTTTAGTTTCGTCATGATGACGTCATCAGGTGTCAAATTACAAGCCATTTAAGGTAAAAATGTGACCATGTGCGAATGCCTGTATGTCCCCGAATATTACAGCTACAGTATTTATATTTGGGCATAGGATAGATCAAGACACGGGCAACATTTGAAAAGTTAAGACCAAATTCACATGACCTTTATTTCCGGTCGTAACGAAAGGTCAAAGTTTCCCTTGGTGTCATTCTTCAAAAAACACTTTCCCGGCAAAAACATTAACTTCTGTTTATCAGATCAACTTCAAATTTACACCATGTAAGGAACTTAATAAAACCTCAATCAAGTAGTTGTGACGTCATGATGACGTCATCAACTGTTGAAATACAGTAAATCGAAGTTTAATCATTTAAAAATTCATAACTCAAGAAGTACATAAGCTATTATAACAATCTATACATCATCGGAGAGGTCTTGACAAATGCAGTAAATACTACACAGAGTTGTATACCGTTTGACCTTGTCTTCCTGTTCAAACCGGAAGTTGAAAACTTCACAATTCAAACTTTAAGGAATACTCGTACTTTTTACATACACATTACTCACAATTTTTACATCATGTTGTAGATTATTAAGCCTTCACAAACTTTTCCACAGAGATGTTACCTTTTTGACCTTCACTTATGGTTGAAATCGCTGTCAAACCGCGGGAATAAACTGCATTGAAAACACACACAATACGCGATCTAAACCAGTTAGACGGTGAGCGGCTGCTTGCTCCATTGAAGCAACCGCAAGGTTCAAAGTCCTTCAAACATGCTTGTAGTCTAGTCTCTTTTCAAGGTTCGCGCAACCTGAATTTGACATTACGTTTTGCTAGTCTCTAAAACAGCAAACCTCGCTAACAATGTCAGATTTTTAAAAAATTAATAATTCAAGAACTACACAACCGATTTTCAAACTTTTTTCAGTTATAAAATCCTTGGGCATTGAAAATTAGCCTTGGGTAACCGTGACCCCATGTTGACCTTTACTTCCGGGTCAACCGGAAGTGACACCATATCTCAAGAACTACACAACCGATTTCAAACTTGTTTTCAGTTATAGACTTCTTGGGCATTGAGATTAGCCTTGGGTAACCGTGACCCCATGTTGACCCTTACTTCCGGGTCAACCGGAAGTGACACCATATCTCAAGAACTACACAACCGATTTCAAACTTGTTTTCGGTTATAGACTTCTTGGGCATTGAGATTAGCCTTGGGAAACCGTGACCCCTTGTTGACCCTTACTTCCGGGTCAACCGGAAGAGACACCATATCTCAAGAACTACTCAACCGATTTTCAAACTTGTTTTCGGTTATAGACTTCTTGGGCATTGAGATTAGCCTTGGGTAACCGTGACCCCATGTTGATCCTTACTTCCGGGTCAACCGGAAGTGACACCATATCTCAAGAATTACACAACCGATTTTCAAACTTTTTTCAGTCATAGACTCCTTGGGCATTGGAGATTACCCTTGGGTAACCGTGACCCCATGTTGACCTTTACTTCTGGGTCAACCGGAATTGGGATCATATCTCAAGAACTTCACAAACGATTTTCAAACTTATTTTCAGTTATAAAATCCTTGGGCATTGACTTTTTACAACTTCACAAGCGCTACACAGAGTCTGACCCCATTTGAACTGGACTTTCGGTTCAAACCGAAAAATGAAATTTTACATTTAAAAATATCATAACTCCTGAACCATTACATTTGTGTGATATACACATGATCAGAAAGGTCTACTTCTCACGTGAAAAGCCTTCTCCATTTTTTCCACAGAGATGTTACCTTTTTTACCCTCACTTGTGGTTGAAATCGGGCATACATTGACCCGCTGTCAAACCGCGGGAAAAAACTGCATTGAATACACACATAATACGCGATCTAAAACCAGTTGGACGGTGAGCGGCTGCTCGCTCCAATGAATCAACCACAAGGTTCAAAATTCTTCCAAACATTCTTGTACTATAGTCTCTGTTCAAGGTTGGCTCAACCTGATTTTGACATTACGCTTTGTTAGTCTCTAACACAGCCGTCCGTGCAAACCTCGCTAACAATAAAATGTCAGACTTTTGACAAACTCATAACTCAAGAACTACACAATGGATTTGTACAATATATAAGTCTCATCATGTCCCTCCCGGAACCGAACACCTTGAGTTTGTGGTAAGACAAACTCTAAATCCCTCGTTTTTTTAGGTGTTCGGGCATTCAGCCCGGAACACCTCTTGTTTTTGTTCGTTTTTTTTCTTCTTTTCTTTTTTCTTAATTAGGTGTTCGGAGAGCTTTGCTCCGAACACCTCTTATTATTGTTCGTTTTTTTTCTTTTTTTAGGTGTTCGGGCATTCAGCCCGAACAAATCTTTGTTATTGTTCGTTTTTTTTTTTTTATAGTTCTTCTTTTTCTTCTGATAGTCGTTTGTCCGCAAAAAAAACCATAGATGCGAACCTTGGATGAACTTGAAACTTTGCATGCAGTTAGATTATAACTGGGAGATGCCAAGTGAGTTGTGACGTAATGATAACGTCATCAGGTGTCGAATTACAGTAAATCAAAGTTTAATATTTCAAAAAATCATAACTCGATAACAAATTAATGGATTTCAACAATCTATGCATCATCGGACAGGTCTTATAAAACTCAACAAACGCTACACAAAGAGTGACCCCGTTTGACCTTGACCTCCGGCTCAAAATGTAAGTTGAACATTTCGTTAGTAATAGCCCTCGGAAGCACGTTCCGCTCCATTGATCACGAGGTCCAAAACCTACGTGCGCTGTAGTGGCATGATTTCCGTACAAGTTTTGACGTGTCGCAGTTCAACGCACTATAACGCAAGCTTATCAATGGCGCAATAGCACTGCAGAATTGAATTCCGCTCAACCTGTGCCATGTTCAGCGTCAAGTTGTTCCCCTATTCGCCCTTTTGATGGCTCATGGTGGTCATGAAATCAAAGACGAAGTTTTACTGAGATGACCTGCTTCAGTGATTCGTATGACTTTTAATTATGTGAGAAATAAAGCTATAAAGTTTTCACACCCGTTGTTGTGTTCCATCCTTATTTCCTTGCTGAGTGTATGATGCACCATATAGGTAGAAATAGTACTCACTCATTATGTTATTAGTCCAAATTCACGAGAGGCTTAGACTTGCCGCCTTCATGACTTGCCTTTGTCTTTCATAATTATTCAAAACAAGTGTGTTTTCTTTCAATATTCTAAATTTAACCCACCGTTCTGTATGAATGAAAATCAATGTCTTAAAAACGCAACCGATAGCTCATACTATGCTTGACTTATTTTAATGACATCATCATCAGTGCATATGTTTTGAACAATCAATGTTTCATACACAGATACTTCATGAGTATCCAATTCACTGTATTTGAAACCCTGTTGAAAACCTCTAATAATTGTAAATTAATAATGTGAACATGATTAGCATAGTTGGATTTATTAATCCAAAAAGAATCAATATTCATTGAAAAATAAATAAACTTCAGTAAATGGCTAGCATGGCTGTACTTGTGAGTAATTTAGCGGCTCGTTTGAAGATATGCAACCAAGATGAAATAGAATTCAAAAAATGATGCTCTGTATGAAAAGGTCAATTTAAATTAAATTATGTACTCTTTTGCTGAAAACACTTTGTAATCGTATCTTGAGAAATACATCTATTATGATTTTTTAAGCTTTGCATTTTTTGTGAATGTTTTATGTGTGAAAGTTCTATTTAATTGATAATGACATGATTTGACCTGGCTTCCTGTCCAACCGGAACTAAACGAAATACATATTAAGAGGCTCTTTTTTTTTAATTTTCAGGAAAAGTCTTGTATACTTACTATCAGTACAGTTTATGAATATTTACATGAAAATTGAAACAGATAATCAATTAATACACGTCTTAGAGCTCAATGCAGTCTTAAGTAGGAACATTATCATTTCTTTCCCGTGTAAACTAAACGTATACACGTAATTGATTTACATATTGAAATTTCAAAAGCTATCAACAATCTTTTCATCGACTCAATAAAATAGTTCACACATTAACACAACACTGACCCCGATGAAATCCGAACACCTAGTGTTTGTTCCAACAAACACTAAAGCTCTAGTGGATTTTTGAGTTTGTTCGCCCACCTCAAAAATACACGCATCGTTGTCCGCAGACTTTGACATCTTTCCCAAACTCGCACGGTCATGAAACTTAGCAACAATATTACACCTGATGAATAGATGAAACAGAAATTTCGACAATATAATGACGTCACCCATTGATTTATTGGGTAATTAAATGTAATTAATTTAATCAAATTTTGAGTTTTTGGTCCAGAACTCGCAAACTTAGAAAGATAAATTCGTTGTTATTTCCTGAAAACAAAGGGTATTGAATACTTATCGTTTTATACATTGGAACAAATTAAGTTTTTCATAGATTTCTAAAAGAAATTGGCCTTTTAAAATGTTCAAATCTTAAATCCATTGCCTAACGCAGCATGGTTTACCCCGGCGCGACTGGCAACGGTGGGTAGCTAGCCAGTCAAGGCGCTTGTTACAGACCAACGTGGTGCAACCGTAGTTGTTTACAATCGGTGCCATGTGCGCCTGGCGTGATTTTCCATTCATGTTTTGACACGCCAAAGGTCATCGTACTTACAACGTAGTGCAATCTTCAATGGCGTACTAACATTATAGATCTGAATTCTCCTCATATTCAGCGTCTAATTGTTCCCCTATTCGCCCTTCTCATGGCTTAATGATCAAATGGAATTAAATACGAAGTTTTGCTGATATGGCCACCTACTTCAGTGATTCTTATGACTTTTAATTATGTGAGAAAATGCAAGCAGAAAAAGACGAACATTGGTTATGTTTTGATCAAACACCGAGAGCAGAGACCTGACATCATCAGCTCATGAAGGGTGTTTCGGACGGCGTTTACGGCAGAGGTTATAGATGCTATATCGGTGCTACACGGTGATAAAACGGTAAGCTTTGTGTGAAAATCATTGCTTTTCAAAATGAGTATTAATGCACAATTATGTTATAAAGTTTATCCTTAATCATCAAGTGGTGGCGTTGGTGATGTTTTTAAAACTAAGGAACGTTCAGTATGATCGTCGAAGAGGTAGAATTGGGCAATGGGGGATTGGTATGATTGTTGGCTGTGTCACTAAAGTCAGAAAATGGTCCGACTGATCAATGTTTTTCGGCAACTTTGTATTATGACATGCATAATTATCTAAAAAAACACTTGTTAAAGTTTGTGTTAAGTAGGTTCTGTTTATAAGTTATTCACTTCAAAAACAATATGGGCACCTTCCACTAACTTGTTCTTGTGCAATTTCCTTAATTTGAATTTTGTTATATAGTTTTGACCCCCCCCCCCCTTTGAACAGGCTGGTCCTGGAAAGAGCGCAATATAAATTCAATAAATTGGTAATATTATTGTATAACTATGAAACGTTTTAAGTCTTGATTTTTGTTTATTTTAACAGTTTCAGCTTGACTTAACTTTCCTTGAGTCATAACTTTGTTCATTTTTAATATTGTTTGTTACTTCTTCAGCATACAGCAAATCCACCAGAATGGTCTTGGATCCAGTGACATATTTTCCACTTCTGCTGCATTCCTTATTTCCTGTATGATGCACCATACAGGTAGAAATAGAAATTTGGACATATGATAGATCAAGACACGGGCAACATTTGAAAAGTAAACGCCAAATTCACATGACCTTTACTTCTGGTCGTAACGAAAGGTCAAAGTTTGCCTTGGTGTAATTCTTCAAAAAAACACTTTCCCGGCAAAAACATTAACTTCCGTTTATCAGATCAACTTCAAATTTATACCATGTAAGGAACTTGATAAAACCTCAATCAAGTAGTTGTGACGTCATGATGACGTCATCAAGTGTCAAAATACAGTAAATCGAAGTTTAATCATTTAAAAATTCATAACTCAAGAAGTACATAAGCGATTATAACAATCTATACATTATCGGAGAGGTCTTGACAAATGTAGCAAATACGACACAGAGTCTTATACCGTTTGACCTTGTCTCCCTGTTCAAACCGGAAGTTGAAAACTTCACAATTCATACTTTAAGAAATACTCGTACTTTTTACATACACATTACTCACAATTTTTACATCATGTTGTAGATTTTTAAGCCTTCTCAAACTTTTCCACAGAGATGTTGAAATCGGGTATACATTGACCCGCTGTCAAACCGCGGGAATAAACTGCATTGAAAACACACACGATACGCGATATAAACCAGTTAGACGGTGAGCGGCTGCTTGCTCCATTGAATCAAACCGCAAGGTTCAAAGTCCTTCAAACATGCTTGTAGTCTAGTCTCTTTTCAAGGTTCAGGCACCTGATTTTGACATTACGCTTTGTTAGTCTCTAAAACAGCCGTCCGTGCAAACCTCGCTAACAATCAAATGTCAGATTTTTGAAAAATTCATAATTCAAGAACTACACAACCGATTTTCAAACTTTGTTCAGTTATAAAATCCTTGGGCAATGGAGATTAGCCTTGGGTAACCGTGACCCCATGTTGACCTTTATTTCCGGGTCAACCGGAAGTAAGACCATATCTCAAGAACTACACAACCGATTTCAAACTTGTTTTCAGTTATAGACTCCTTGGGCATTGGAGATTAGCCTTGGGTAACCGTGACCCCATGTTGACCCTTACTTCCGGGTCAACCGGAAGTGGGACCATTTCTCAAGAACTACACAACCGATTTTCAAACTGTTTTCAGTTATAGACTCCTTGGGCATTGGAGATTAGCTTTGGGTAACCGTGACCCCATGTTGACCTTTACTTCCGGGTCAACCGGAAGTAACACCATATCTCAAGAACTACTAAACCGATTTTCAAACTTGTTTCAGTTATAGACTCCTTGGGCATTGGAGATTAGCCTTGGGTAACCGTGACCCCATGTTGACCTTTACTTTCAGGTCAACCGGAAGTGAGACCATATCTCAAGAACTACACAACCGATTTTCAAACTTTTTACAGTTATAGACTCCTTGGGCATTGGAGATTAGCCTTGGGTACCGTGACCCCATGTTGACCTTTACTTCCGGGTCAAACGAAAGTGACACCATATCACAAGAACTACTCAACAGATTTTCAAACTGTTTTCAGGTATAGACTCCTTTGGCATTGGAGATTGGCCTTGGGTAACCGTGACCCCTTGTGACCTTTACTTCCGGATCAACCGGAAGTGACACCATATCTCAAGAGCTACAGTTGGTTTTGTCGAAGCATGGTCATGGGACATGGACTCGGACATGTTGGAGGTTCTGGTACTTTGTATGACTAGTGGTACTTACAGTTGAGATGTGTCGACGTTACGTGAACAGAGACGCATTCACTAACTTTTGATGAAAACTTATCGTCATGTTTACGAAATATTTTTCAATTACATTTAAGCAACTGCTAGTTCGTACAACAAGTATAAGCACAGAACAACTTTAGTAATCAAGCTGAAACTTTGCATGTATCCAAGTTGGGATGTGTTAAATCCAAAAAAGTGGTTCACACCACGATGACGTCGTCAAGAGTAACATGACATCACCTTGAAGGTGCAAGTTCAAAATCTATATAATGAGTAGGATACTTGGTCAAGCAAAAATGTAGCATGCCATTTCAAGCAAAACTATTTCAATGGAAGTTTAAACCCCTTCCAAACTTCCGAATCCGACCGAACACCTTATTTTTGTTATCCACAAAAAGTTAAGTCTAGTACTTCTTCTTCTTCTTCTTCTTCTTCTTCTCAGCGTCCCTTGTCCGCTAACAAAAGTACCTTTTCCAAGCTCATATGAACTTGAAACTTCACATATACTTAGATATACATTAGGAGATGAAACCGCTTTAGTTACGTCATGATGACGTCATCAGGTGTCAAATTACAAGCCATTTAAGGTAAAAAAGTGACCATATGCGAATTCCTGTATGCCCCCGAATATTACAGCTACATTGTTTATACTTGGGCATATGATAGATCAAGACATGGGCAACATTTGAAAAGTTAAGAACAAATTCACATGACCTTTACTTCCGGTCGTAACGAAAGGTCAAAGTTTGCCTTGGTGTAATTCTTTAAAAAAACACTTTCCCGGCAAAAACATTAACTTCTGATTATCAGATCAACTTCAAAGGACCTTGATAAAACCTCAATCAAGTAGTTGTGACGTCATGATGACGTCATCAAGTGTTGAGATACAGTAAATCGAAGTTTAATCATTTAAAAATTCATAACTCAAGAAGTACATAAGCTATTATAACAATCTATACATCATCGGAGAGGTCTTGACAAATGTAGCAAATACTACACAGAGTCTTATACCGTTTGACCTTGTCTTCCTGTTCAAACCGGAAGTTGAAAACTTCACAATTCAAACTTTAAGGAATACTCGTACTTTTTACATACACATTACTCACAATTTTCACATCATGTTGTAGATTTTTAAGCCTTCTCAAACTTTTCCACAAATATGTTACCTTTTTGACCTTCACTTATGGTTGAAATCGGGTATACATTGACCCGCTGTCAAACTGCGGAAATAAACTGCATTAAAAACACACACAATACGCGATCTAAACCAGTCAGACGGTGAGCGGCTGCTTGCTCCATTGAAGTAACCGCAAGGTTCAAAGTCCTTCAAACATGCTTGTAGTCTAGTCTCTTTTCAAGGTTCGCGCAACCTGATTTTGACATTACGCTTTGTTAGTCTCTAAAACAGCCGTCCGTGCAAACCTCGCTAACAATCAAATATCAGATTTTTTAAACATTCATAATTCAAGAACTACACAACCGATTTTCAAACTTTTTTCAGTTATAAAATCCTTGGGCATTGGAAATTAGCCTTGGGTAACCGTGACCTCATGTTGACCTTTACTTCCGGGTCAACCGGAAGTGAGACCATATCTCAAGAACTACACAACCGATTTTCAAACTGTTTTCAGTTATAGACTCCTTGGGCATTGGATATTAGCTTTGGGTAACCGTTACCCCATGTTGACCTTTACTTCTAGGTCAACCGGAAGTGACACCATATCTCAAGAACTACTAAACCGATTTTCAAACTTTTTCAGTTATAGACTCCTTGGTCATTGGAGATTAGCCTTGGGTACCGTGACCCCATGTTGACCTTTACTTCCGGGTCAAACGGAAGTGACACCATATCTCAAGAACTACTCAACCGATTTTCAAACTGTTTTTAGGTATAGACTCCTTGGGCATTGGAGATTAGCCTTGGGTAACCGTGACCCCATGTTGACCCTTACCTCCGGGTCAACCGAAAGTGACACCATATCTCAAGAACTACACAACCGATTTTCAAACTTTTTTCAGTATAGACTCTTTGGGCATTGGAGATAAGCCTTGGGTACCGTGACCCCATGTTGACCTTTACTTCCGGGTCAAACGGAAGTGACACCATATCTCAAGAACTACTCAACCGATTTTCAAAAAAAAAATCAGTTATAGACTCCTTGGGCATTGGAGATTAGCCTTGGGTAACCGTGACCCCATGTTGACCTTTACTTCCGGGTCAACCGGAAGTGACACCATATCTCAAGAACTACACAACCGATTTTCAAACTTTGTTCAGTTATAAAATCCTTGGGTATTGAGTTTTTTACAACTTCACAAGCGCTACACAGAGTGTGGCCCCATTTGAACTGGACTTCCGGTTCAAACAAAAAGATGAACTTCAACATTTAATTTTGTTTTCTTTTTTTCTTAATACTTCTTCTTCTTCTTCTCCCCGTTGCTTTTCCACTAACAAAAGCACACTTCCCAAGCACATATAAACTTGAAACTTCACAAACTTCACATATAAGTTTTCGGGATGGCGACGTCATCGATGATGTTATAACATTTTTTAAATCAATGTTTAATATTAAAAAAAATCATACCGAACACCTTGTTTTTGTTTTAACAAAAGCTTAAGTCTAGTTCTTAATACTTCTTCTTCTTCTTCTTCCCGGTGTCCCTTGTCCGCTAACAAAAGCACCCTTTCCAAGCTCATATGAACTTGAAACTTCACATATAGTTAGATAAACATTAGGAGATGAAACCGCTTTAGTTACGTCATGATGACGTCATCGGGTGTCAAATTACAAGCCATTTAAGGTAAAAAAGTGACCATATGCGAATGCCTGTATGTCCCCGAATATTACAGCTACATTATTTATATTTGGACATATGATAGATCAAGACACGGGCAACATTTGAAAAGTTAAGGCCAAATTCACATGACCTTTACTTCCGGTGGTAACGAAAGGTCAAAGTTTGCCTTGGTGTAATTCTTCAAAAAAACACTTTCCCGGCAAAAACATTAACTTCTGTTTATCAGATCAACTTCAAATTTACACCATGTAAGGAACTTGATAAAACCTCAATCGAGTAGTTGTGACGTCATGATGACTTCATCAAGTGTTGAAGTACAGTAAATCGAAGTTCAATCATTTAAAAAATTTTAACTCAAGAAGTACATAAGCTATTATAACAATCTATACATCATCGGAGAGGTCTTGACAAATGTAGCAAATACTACACAGAGACTTATACCGTTTGACCTTGTCTTCCTGTTTAAACCGGAAGCTGAACAATTCACAATTCAAACTTTAAGGAATACTCGTACTTTTTACATACACATTACTCACAATTTTTACATCATGTTATAGATTTTTAAGCCTTCTCAAACTTTTCCACAGAGATGTTACCTTTTTTGACCTTCACTTATGGTTGAAATCGGGTATACATTGACCCGCTGTCAAACCGCGGGAATAAACTGCATTGAAAACACACACAATACGCGATCTAAACCAGTTAGACGGTGAGCGGCTGCTTGTTCCGTTGAAGCAACCGCAAGGTTCAAAGTCCTTCAAACATGCTTGTAGTCTAGTCTCTTTTCAAGGTTCGCGCAACCTGATTTTGACATTACGCTTTATTAGTCTCTAAAACAGCCGTCCGTGCAAACCTCGCTAACAATCAAATGTCAGATTTTTGAAAAATTCATAATTCAAGAATTACACAACCGATTTTCAAACTTTTTTCAGTTATAAAATCCTTGGGCATTGGAGATAAGCCTTGGGTAACCGTGACCCCATGCTGATTTTTACTTCCGGGTCAACCGGAAGAGGGACCATATCTCAAGAACTACACGCCGATTTTCAAACTGTTTTCAGTTATAGACTCCTTGGGCATTGGAGATTAGCTTTTGGTAACCGTGACCCCATGCTGACCTTTACTTCCGGGTCAACCGGAAGTGACACCATATCTCAAGAACTACACAACCGATTTTCAAACTATTTTCAGTTATAGACTCCTTGGGCATTGGAGATTATAGCCTTGGGTACCGTGACCCCATGTTGACCTTTACTTCCGGGTCAACCGGAAGTGACACCATATCTCAAGAACTACACAACCGATTTTTAAACTTTGTTCAGTTATAAAATCCTTGGGTATTGAGTTTTTACAACTTCACAAGCGCTACACAGAGTGTAGCCCCATTTGAACTGGACTTCCGGTTCAAACCGAAAGATGAACTTTTACATTTAATTTTGTTTTCTTCTTTTCTTAATACTTATTCTTCTTTTTCTCCCCGTCGCTTTTCCGCTAACAAAAGTACACTTCACAAGCACATATAAACTTGAAACTTCACAAACTTCACTTATAGGTTTTCGGGATGGTGACGTCATCGATGATGTTATAACATTAAATCAATGTTTAATATTTAGAAAAATCATATCTGGAGAACCATAATTGCTAAACACAAGATCTTTGGACCGTGTGAAGGACCCTGGAGTATTTTTTAAATCTTACACAAAGTTCGACCCCCTGTGATATTACTTCCGTTTAATTGTTTTTAATTTATGTTTTGTTTTTTATTTTGTTTATAAAACTCGCAAAAGTACTGAGTATACAGTGCTTCAAACAGATCGGGAAAGGGTTAAAACCAAATTATAAAAACAAACCGAACACAGTTTGTTTGTAAGTTACAAACAAGATAAGTCTAGTTGCACTCATAATTATTCAGTGTTTGTATAATATTACACTACTGATAGAACTCAGTAGCAAAGATTTAGAACCAAACAAGTCTGAGTAGAGAAATTGCATCAGAATAGACAGAATAACAAAAAGGACAAGATTGAGAAGTTCCTCTCCACTATATGGTTTTTCACACCATCAACGTCATCCATGTTGATATCTACACAATTCAACTTCGTGTTGAGTGAGTAAAATTTCAATACATTTCGAATCTGCTTTTCTTTCACACTAGCTCTGCACAAAATTAGTCAAATTCTCATAATATTACATTATGTTTGTACCCTTAAATACTTACAAATTAATTTGCAGAATAATTAAAACTGCAAATCAAAACAATTTGTTTTAAACATAAAACATGTATAAAGCCTTCACTATATTTTGAGAAACTATTTAACATTAATACAAAAGTTCTGTTTCTCAAAATAATTTCATCAGTTGTGTTCTTTACTGTGAGCACAAATAAAAACAACTAACCCTCTTCACAATCGTATTGTTTGCAACAGTCATTTTCTGTTCCTGGTCGTACTTTACTCTGTTTACCCTCAGGTGGGAGCATACACGATTGTGATGCACAACGACTGACACCCTTATTACAATGACAATTCGTGCATTTTCCCTCTTTCCATTTCTCTCCATCAGCATGCTTCTTTCCCTCACTGTCATGGCAATGTTTTTCCACTAAGAGAGGGAAAAGGTGTTTTACCAACAAATTGTTACGTCTTGTCAGGAAAGTTGTGCATATTAACATCATGCTTCCCTGCTTGCAGCAATCAAAAATAGTAATAGTAGTAGCAGTCTTTAAATGCCATTTCCCTTACTTTGACATTATTTCAGACGGATCTTTGTCTCAAATGTCTGAAACTATTCTAAAATAATGTTCTCCTCCAATCAACTGACAACAGATTGGATGTTATAAAAAACAAACAAATGATTGTTTTGCATTTGTGCAATGCAGAGAATATTTTCATTCGTTGAAAGATGGAATGTTCCATTAAACTTGGCTGCGCCTCATTAAATGGAACATTCCGTATATTTCCACCCATAAAAATATTCTCACCAATGCACTCACATACGGAAGCGTATTGCCGCCACATGAACTTATAGTGTACGTACACGATCGTGTACGTACATGATAAGTTTGGATTTTGCATGGTTTGACCATTTAAGAGTGGACACAATTTACCAACTACAAAAGTTCAATAAATTACTCCTTGGTCATCGAACGGGGAGGGGGTATTCCCACAACAACCAGTATACAATTATACCCATAGCAACGTCATGACAACTTCTTGGTACCTATACGTCTATGTTATGAATCATATTAGGGTTTTTTTAATAAATATTTAACAACTATTGGTTGGATTTACTTGTGCTATGGTTAACAAATAGAATGGTTCTGGGATCACCTTGTGGTTCAGCTTCTTCGGGCGGTTGTTCAATTTCTCCCACTAGTTCAGTTTCCCCTTGTACTGGTTCATTATCCTGTTGTTGTTCAGTTTCTGCTTGTGTTGGTGGTTCATTCTGTTCTTGCTCAGGTTCTTCTTGTGCTGATTCAGTTTCCCCTTGTGGTTCAGCTTCGCTAGGTGGTGGTTCACTCTGTTCTTGCTCAGGTTCTTCTTGTTGCTCAGGTTCTGTATCCCCGTATAATTCAAACTCTGGCAGTGATTCAGTTTCTCCAGATGGGGAACATTTCAACTCTTTGTTATTTTCATCATGAAACACTGCTGTACACGGCTGACAGAAGTCAACTCGACAAGGAGCGCTTGGGTGTTCCTTACATTTACCATGTACACATGGCGAGTCATCGCAGGTGGTAACAAGAAGATAGGGACATATTGGTTTGATTTCTGGAAGAAGGGTTTTTCAAAATATATATTGGGCTGGTAAAACAATTACTGGAAAACAGTATACAAATAATGAATGTTTAATGAGTGCAATGGTGGGAATATTTTCAGAAGCTGTACAAAAGATTTTCTATTAAGGTGAAGCCGAGTTGAATGGAACATTTCAGTTGAAAGGAACGTTGCATCTTTCAACGATTGAAAATATTCTCTCCCTTGCATGAATGCAAACAAATCATTATTTGTTTCATATAAGATCCAAGTAGTTATTTTTTCATTTGATTGGAGGACAAAACTTTAATAATAAACAAACTGTACAAGGATTGTATTTTGGCATCCACTACGAGTGCGCTTTGTACTGCTGTGTATAACGCATGTCATGGTGCGCAGTAGGACGGAAATAATTATACGGTGAACAAACTGCACGATTTATAACGTAGGCAATGTCAAAGGTTTGACTGAATTGCCGCATGACCAACGATCCTCAAATCAAATGACAAGGATCTACTTGGGTGTAATGTATTATATTGAATTAATTTTGTCAATGGAAAGTTAATTTCAATCCTAGATTTGTTAATATACATCATACAAAGAGTGGAAATTACCTAACACTTTTAATGAAAACACCAAATAAAGTTTCTATTATGTTATTTTTGTATTATTATTTATTTTGTAATATGCATATTTATAATGGGCCCGTTTTTATTGAAGCAATGGTTTTCAAATCTTGTTTCCTCAACTTTGACAGCATTTCAGACAGAAATGTTTCTCATTTAACCCGTCGGATTGAAAGTTTGAAAGTTTTCAATTTATTTTGTGACATTTACAAATCCTGCACTTTATCAATCTTTAAAGCTTCTTGATTCATCAACAGGAGACCCGCTTTTGGTTATAGAAATTTCATCTGATACCTACCTTTAGATCCTCCTGCACATTTAACAAGTTCATCATTCTCATAGAACTTGGCAGAGCAGCCTCCGCATCTACTGATGTGACAATCAGCATCAGGGTGACCCTCACAGGTTTGGTCATCACAGAGTGAGTCTGGACAATATCGAGCCACCGACCTTCCTGAACGACAGGCAGTCAGAGCTGAAAAATAAACAAACAAACAATACTGACCAATTGTGCGACTTAGTGTAAGTGCGCTGCGCGTCAGGAAATGGATCGACGATATTACTGAAGCTTAATAGTCCAGGAAAAATACAACATTTTTTGTGAAAACCTCAAACAAATTGCAACAGTTTTTATTTTACCACAGTGCATTTTGTTAAGGTCCTCAGAATGAAATACTAAAAATCCGCAAAAATCTAATTAGTGGAAATATGCCTAATCTACATAAATCCAAAATGGCCGCCAATTTAACGATTTTGTTGTTGATTCAGTCATAAATATCATACCATGTGACATTTTTTGTGCTTTAAATGGCTAAAGATCAATTTCCATGTGGTTGGCTTATTATGCAGAGGTGTGTATGTACAGGGATAAAATGTAATACAAAATTGTAATACAATGTGTTATACAATATGTATTACAATAATGTAATACATTGTTAATAAAAGCACAGTGCTGATGAAAACACCTTGCTTGTATGGTGACAGTTCCGAATGAAGCGTTTAATCATACATGTATGCAACAGGTCTTAAATATAAATACTGATTAGGGATACATTATTGAGCCATGGAGAACTGCTGTATCTGCAATGAATTATTTGATGATGGCAAGCCATCTGTTGAGCTGCGAGCTAAGGGAAGCGAGGGAGTTAATCGTGCAAGTAGGCAACGAGAGAGCAATGTAATGACACATCCTGGGCAACGTGTTCACCAGCATTGTCGTCGAGATTTCTGTGATCCAAAAAGGATTGCAAAGGAGAAAGCTGCACAGATTATTAGTGTTGAGAAGTGCTCAAGTCTTCGTTCTCACCAAGAACCTTTTGACTTTAGTAAACACTTCATGTTCTGTGGTCATCCTGCCAAGTATGATGGAAAACGGAAAGGGTTTGATGTTATCCCTGTCAGATCGACGGACTTTCAGGACTCAATCGCACAAATTTGCAAACACAGAAATGATCCATGGTCTCAGGTTGTATCTGGTAGACTTGCAATTGTTAATGATCTTCATGCAGCTGATGCTGTATATCATCAACAGTGTAGTGTGAATTTCAGAACTGAAAGACAGCTACCTCAGGCATATTCTGAAGACGGTGCAAGCACCTCCAAAAAGATTAAAATAGGCAGACCAAAAGAAGAGGTGAGAATGACAGCATTCTTACAAGTCGCAGAATTCCTAGAGGAAAATGATGATGAACAAACAACAGTAGGTGAACTAATAGCAATAATGCAAGGGTATCTAAAAGATACAGAGCATGAGGCTTATAGTGCTGTGTACATGAGAAAGAAATTACTGGAACACTTTGGAGAGAGAATCATTGTAACCGAAATTAATGGAAAACATGGTGTTGTGACATTTCGCAACACAGCCAGTTCTATTCTGTATGAATTCCACAAGCAACCAAAGAATGAGACGCCGGAAAATGAGAAAAGGAGAATCATAGAGACTGCTGCCAAACTTATTCAGAGTGATGTCAAGTTTCAGGATATCAACGGTGATGTATACCCAAGTCCGACAGAAATGTCTTCTACCGCTGCATCACTTGATTTTATCCCTGATTCTCTTCAGAGGCTGTTAAGGGGTATGTTTGCTGGCAAAAATGTAGACATCAAGCTGGCATCCATTGGGCAGGCCATCATGCAGGCAATAAGGCCAAGGGTCCTCATTGCTCCTCTCCAAGTTGGTCTTGGA
Source organism: Plazaster borealis (assembly GCA_021014325.1). Lineage (NCBI taxonomy): Eukaryota > Metazoa > Echinodermata > Asteroidea > Forcipulatida > Labidiasteridae > Plazaster > Plazaster borealis. The sequence continues at coordinate 12,427,771 of CM037468.1, read as the reverse complement.
ATACTGATGCATCATCATTTTTCATCTCGGTTCCTAGTTGACACTTTGCACTCTCTCGGTTTCTCCTGTTCCTATTCTGAAGTGAAAAAGTATGAAAAAAGTGCGGCAGTATCTCAAGGAACAGAAATTCCTGGTTACATACAGAACCAGTTCATTCAGTATGTTGCCGACAATGTTGACCATAATGTTTGTACAATTGATGGATTCGGTACCTTCCATGGAATGGGTATAGTAGCTATACGAATACACCAGGTACAAAGACCTCTAAGCCCATACCAAAAGTTACTGTAACTGCCGCAGACATTGCTGCTGTTGGGCGAACCAACATTGAATACTTCAAGGCCTCTCATACAGCACAATCGCTGATGTACCAACCCATGGTGAATTTGGGAACAGAAGACCCAACACTTAACCTCGATGTGCTTTGGAAGACATCATTACTACTTCGTTCCCCAAGGCCCTCATGGTCTGGCATGATGCAGATGGTCAATAAAGGTGAATTTCCAGGACAGTCTTCGGTATCTTTTCTTCCCATGATTGACATGAATCCAAGTGACCCATCCTGTGTATTCTCAACACTGCGATTTGTTTGTAATCATGCTGTACAGTACAATGTTGCTCCTATATTGACTTTCGACCAGCCACTATGGTGGAAGGCACTTACAATCATTCGAAACCAGCTTAGTGGCAGTGACATGAAGCAAATTGTCCTGAGACTTGGGGGACTACACACCGAAATGAGCTTCCTTGGGAGTATTGGGAATTTGATGAGAGGCTCAGGGCTCCAGGAACTTCTAGAATTGATTTATGCAAGCAACTCGGTTGGCCACATGCTTAGTGGAAAGGCAATATCAAGAGCTATGCGTGGCCATCTCCTTGTTGATGCTGCCCTCAATACCATGCTGGTGGCAGATTTGTACACTGTGCCTCTGCCAACTAATGATGAGGAACAGTCTCTTGAAGTTGATACTACCTGTGGCGAAGCAGAAGTACAAGATAGAGAAAAGAGGCAAGCAACAGATTTGGCAGAAGCTCAAGACCTTTATGATAGTTTGATGTCTAACACTGTATCAGTAGATGAAGTATGCTCATCTAATGTCATCAAAACGATTCTTAGTCGGATGAAGGCAGCGAAAGAGGCCATGACAACACGTACAGCACGTCTCTGGCTACAGTACATGGACATGACAGATATTCTGCGCATGTTTCTTAAAGCTGAGAGAACTGGAAACTGGGAACTGCATCTGCAGGCTGTCCATGATATGCTGCCATACTTTGCTGCTTCTGGACACACGCTATATGCCAAGTCTGCCTACATATATTTGCAAATGATGCATGATTTGCCAAATACACACCCAGATGTTTACAGAAGGTTCCAAGAAGGGTACCATGTAGTTAGGAGAAGCGATCGCTAATGGGCAGGGTTGTCCACAGATCTCATTATTGAGCAGGTCCTAATGAGGAGTATCAAGACAAGTGGCGGGCTAACCAGGGGAACTGGAATGTCTGAAACTCAGCGTAATGTGTGGCTCCTCTCCTTGCCATCAAGGGCACTAGTAAATGATGCAATGCAAGACCTCACAGGTGTCAAGTACGAGACTAGTGACCAACACAAGGATATTACATATGCTAGACAGATTAGGGATGTGAGAGACACACTTCAGTTGCTACACTACATCAGAGAACGTAGCCCATTCAACTCAGAATCAAATCTACATAGTATTGCAAATGGGATGACAGCAGAGAGCACAGTTAATGTAGACCAATCCAGAGACATAGGACAAAAGATTTTAGACTCCATGGCTGGAAAGAACGTTGAGGAATACACATTTAAAAAAGCAGACCAAGCTGTGACACTTGGCTCAAGATCCTCCATAAAAATAAAAAATGAGTCTGTACAGGTTGACCCACAACTACTTTTTCAGAGACTAGTGGCTGTAGGCAAGGAACGCATCGATGATCTACCGTCTCTCTTTAGCTATGAGTTGTGCAGTTATCCATCTGCAATGTTTGAGTCATCTTGCCTTCCCCTCCAAGCCAACAAACCAGCTCTTGCTGATGCCATATGGAAGGTGTTTAAGCATGAAGAGTCAGAGCCCATGGGCCAAGTACACTATGTTTTGGACGGTGGGGCACTTCTGCATCGTCTTCCATGGCCTCGAGCAACTACTTACAACAACGTATGCAAGCTTTATATTGATTATGTTACTCAAAGATATGGAAAGCCAACCATAGTTTTTGACGGATATCATGATGGTCCTACTACGAAGGACTCCACACATCTTAGAAGAACAGGAACTTGCTCAGGCCTGACGGTAAACTTTGCTGGTGACATGGTTATCAAATCAAGGAAAGAGGAATTCCTTGCAAACAACGTCAACAAACAACGTTTTATCCACCTCCTCGGTGACAAACTGCAAATGGCTGGATGTGTCACAGTTCATGCAAGACATGATGCAGATGTCCTAATTGTCAGTAAGGCAGTGGAGTCTGCAAGATCAATAGGTACTGTTCTAGTTGGAGATGACACTGACCTCCTCGTCCTCCTTATCTTCCATGCTGAACTGAATGCAAACAACATTTACTTTGCACCAGAGCCAAAGACAAATTCAAAGAAGAGTAGAAGTTGGAACATCAAACTGTTGAAGGTCACTTTGGGAAGTACCGTGTGTGATAACATTCTCTTCATACATGCCATTCTTGGTTGTGACACTACATCACGTATATTTGGACTTGGGAAAGGTTTGGCACTTAAGAAAATTATGGGGAATGCAGACTTTTGTGAGCAAGCTAAGGTATTCGGTCAAACAGGATCAGTTTTGGAAGAGGACATAATCAAAGCTGGGGAGATTGCACTGGTTTGTCTCTACAATGGTCAGCCAACAGAGGGTCTAGATCTTTTAAGATACAACAAGTTTTGTTTTAAGGTAACAACGAGCACTTCCCATGTCGAAGCACACACCTTGCCACCAACCTCAGCAGCAGCAAAGTATCATAGTCTTCGTGTTTATTATCAAATATTAGAGTGGAAGGGGTTGGCAAATACCAATATATCTCCAGAAGATTGGGGTTGGCAGGTCGTAGATGGCAAATATCTACCCAAGCAGACAGACCAACCACCGGCACCATCAGCACTACTTGAGGTCATCAGGTGTAGGTGTACGAAAGAATGTATGAACAGAAAATGCACATGCCGAAAGTATGGCCTGCCTTGTTCAATTGCCTGCACTGAATGCCGTGGTTCTAGTTGTGCCAACTCACCGCCACCAGACCTAGATTTAGATGCTTCTGAAGATGAGGCTGACTCATAAGTTGACATTTAATTCAGGTAAGGAAATAACTTATTCATAATTTACAGAGATTGACAATTTTTATAAAATACCGATTTGCGAACCTTCAGGAAGGATGTCCTTCGAGAAATTACTAAAATCAATAGTATTCAAAAATGTCAAATACAAAATGGCGGCCGTTTTATTTATGCAAAAAAAAAAAAAGTTTATCAAAGACTTTCAGAATCTTTTGAAACATAGATTTACTACCTATCATGAAATGTGCATTTTAGCTATTTCAATTTTGGAATATGTTATCTAAAACAAGGGTTATGACCAAATCAATGAAAAATTTGTTAAAATGGCGGCCATTTTGAATATGCAAATTATGCATATTTCCACTAATTGGATTTTTGCGGATTTTTGATATTTCATTCTGAGGGCCTTAACAAAATGCACTGTGGTAAAATAAAAACTGTTGCAATTTGTTTGAGGTCAAACCGTAGTTTTCCTGGACTATAAAAAGGAAACACAACGAAAGGAAACACCCTAACGTACTTTCCCGTAAAGATAAGACATGTTAGCTGATAACTGAAGAAGTTAAGATATCTTGAGAGCAATATTATCGTATGTGCACACCGTACTACCTTGTGTGGGGAAAAAAAATGCCCAATTGGTTTGGAGTGTTGCTTTACATGACTTGGGAGTACGTATTTTATTATACTAGAAGCACACTCAAAATGAGGGCACTGCACAAGAAAAAATAAATAAATGAGTTGTAACATCTGCTACATAGAAAAATTTGAGTGTTTCTCTTACGTTCTTCGCGGACCAGTTTTGAAGGGCAGCATTCACTGGGCGTACTTTTTGTCCAGTGCCAAAGATTAGGGATTGGCGGAAGAGGTGCACATTCATGGGCACTTCGTACTACTGTTAGGTTGAGATCACAAAAACAGTCCATACAATTCTCTTTCCAGCGCTCACCCACATAGTGTGTTTCATCACACTTAGCTGTTGGTAATAAACAAATTTAATAGATGTTAATTTTGCATCGGGGATAAATAATATAATTTGGTTTTTGACCCCCTACATCAATGTGTATGAGCACTGTGAAAAAAATCCACAGGCAAATCACTAGGGTGGGATTCGAACCGACGATCTTTGCATTGCTAGAGCATTATGTCAAACCACATGACCACCGAGCTAGCCCGGTTGCTAGAGGCAGTTCGAATCCTATGTAGGATTCGAATCCCACCCGAGTGATTTGCCTGTGGATTTCCTTTCCACAGAACTATGGAAAGCACCGAGTATTCAGTGCTTAATACACATCGGTGTAAAGGGTAAACAACCAAATTATAATAAATAAATTGATAACATACATCAAAACAGACAAAACTTTTCCATTTTACATAAAACTTGGAAATTTTGGATAGGGGTGAAAAAGGGTTTTGTTTGGGGTTTTGGGTGTTTTTTTGCCTGTGCATACTTTGGCAGAAATACAAGTACAAGTTGAAATTACAGAAATTGTAATTAATACAAAAAGGATAATGGAGTAAAAAATATATAAACCAGTAAGATTAGAAGAAACAGATGCCAAATCAACTTCCAAACCATACCATCTATAAGAATTTTAGTTCAAAGAAAAAAATACAACACAAACAAACAGCAAAAGAAACAGCTGGAAAGAAAGTTGGCCTTCACAAAATTGAAACTTTAGCTTTGAAAACAAAGAGATCACTGTGAAACAGAGCTACATACAACTAAATGCGTTGCAATAAGTACATAGGCCTACATGTAAAGTGGCATATTGTACTCATTTTGCAGAATGCAATATATGATTTTGCAGTTCAATACAGGAATATCCTGGACTGCTGTTGACCGATCAGTAACAAGGATTTGTTAAACAGAGAAGTTGAAAAGAGGCATATAATCAAATATATGTAGCATGAAAAAGTTCCGTAAAGATAAGTAGTAGTTATTTAAAAGCTAAAAATGAAAGATTGTTGTGACCCTGACATTAAATCACGTCCATTAGCCAATTTTTTTTGCATTTTTTGCATTGTCCATGGTATGAGCAAAATTTGTTGTATGTTTTTCGTTTTGAACGGCACCATTTGTCTAAATTCTTTCAGAGAAAAAAATATATATAGTATTTCGACAATGATAATATTATATTTTTTTGAAATGATACTGCATTATTAGTTTTTCTACGATTAAATTTATTCCACCCTCTAGTCAATAAACACATCACACCTGTGAAAAATTCATCCAATTAATTAGGTAGTCATGAGTTTTAAGTGCAGACAAAAACATTTGGTAATTGTTTGTCAGTGATTCTGTACACTTTGATGATATACTTGTTGTAATTGTTGCAAATGAAATAAGCAAAAGTGATTTGGAGGAACTGCAATGTTATTTTCAATTTTGACAGTATTTTGTACCAACAAATTACTCTGAAGGATTGGCACTGATACAGACTTTATCTGGGAGGTTCAAGATTGTAGCTATAAATGGGTTTTTTTATTTTAAGGATTACGCATCCACTATTTTACATTTTTATGGTTCAGTTAAGGTTTTTGCAACTTTATAAACCACAGCTTTGTATCACAGTATAAAACTGCTCGCAAACAAAATATTACATTTTAAAATTTTACACAGCACTCAGGAAATAAGCTGATTCAAATAAAAGCTGCATGCTTATTAACCAGCAATTAAAACTACTTTTTGATGAGCTTAACCCTGTGCAAAGATATTGGAACACTTACCTCGCATCTATGTTTGGTTTTAAGAATTAGTGGGGGAAACAAAAAGTGGCAATAATATTAATGAGAAAGTTTTGACTGCACTCTGTAATAATGTGTTTTGACAGTACTAGCTTTATTCGCCCCTCGCACGGTCAGCCATTTGCGTGTAGAGCCTCAAATTGGGGACAGCAGTGAATAAAAGCATTATAATAATATAACTCTGTATTGTCACGGTAATGTAATGACACTTTCATCCGAACAGATACATAAATACAGTACAAATAAAGCATAAAGTCGAGGCTCTGTATACACGCATGTGGCGGATCCGTGCAAGTAGAAAATACTAAAAAATGTCGAACTCAATTAATAGTTTCTACCAATGAACGATTATCAATCACTGTCTAGGCCTCAGGCAGACCTGCAACTAGCATTCTAGAGCAGATGTCTCAATCGCTAGACCATGTGTTAACTGAGCCTTGTCCAAAAAAAAAATCAGATTATTCAAGCCTACTCTGTTTGACCAGCAGGCCTGGCCCAGACGCAACAAGTCTATTTTAAACACAAAATGAAAAGTGCTAGTTTCATGACTCAAAATGAGTCACAAACCTATCATCCTAAACTGCTTTCCACCAAGGAAATTCACATTTTTTTAAGAAAGAGGATGATAAGAGCCTTTTTATTATTTATGTTTTATTATTGTTGTCAACGAGGAATAAGCCAGATTAACAATCTGCTGGATTTGTAGAACTTAGAAGTCTAAATTTATGTGTAAATTAAATCATTGAATGGTGCCAGGATGAAGCAAACAAAGTGACAAATTTATGATTGCGCTTCGAAAAACACGAACCATAACAACAAATGCAAGCCATTAAAATCTGAAAAACGTCAATGAGAAAACATCTTTATATGGGTGTCAAAACTCAATTTAATTGGCAAACAATTATGAATGGCTAGAAAAAAGTTGGTTTTGACTGAAAATAATCCCGTACGGGTAACGGGAAAAGGATTTTTAATCCTGAAGTGAACTGGTTAACCGGACAAAATGATGCAAGATTACATTGACAGATGAACACACAAACAGTCAACAAAAGCAAAACAAAACATTATCCCTTCAGTGGCTACGCCAGCCACGGGGCATACACATAAATAATTCCTATTAAAGTAAAATGCTAAATGGGCAAAATTGTGCGAGATGACAGGTAAACCAGGCAAAATGACAAAAAGAACAAAACAAAACTTTACTGCTTGCATAACAGCCGCTTGAACGACATATCCCAGCAACGTCAGCACTATCAACGTCTTTAACATCTTGTCAGCCTGTGCAACGAGTCCCCATAGGTTGGAGCACTAAGTGATGTTCATGCATACACGTTGTTATTCTAAACATTTATAAGCTAAAAGCGTTTTCAATTTTACCCTCGTCTGGTATTGAATAACACAAAGGAAGGCAAACTCAACTCATTAATTCCATTAGTACCATTGATTTTTGGCACCTCAATTCCGCTTTGGGACAATATTAACAATTATATAACCTTCGTACTGAATTAAATCAATAGACTATATTTGTCATAACACATTAACACCTCGATGGAAATTCTGGAGAAAATAGGATTTAATAAAACGAACAGCTTAAACAAAGCATGGTGTGTGGGTGGGTGTGTGTGTGGGTAGGTATCCACATTCAAACCAGGGACCTATAACAAAAGAGGGTAAATGTCCCCAGTTGAAAAGTGTGTACAAACCAATGGGAGCTGTTGCCAAAAAGTTAGTACAAACAAAAGAGGGACAAAAGGAGTTCCCCTACTGCAGGCGTTTACACACTTCTGTGTTTGGGTAGGTATCCACATTCAAACCGTGGACCTATAACAAAAGGGACTATAGGTCCTCGGTTGCTATCACAAAGGAAAACATTGTGGTCCACGGTTGCTATCACAAATAGAGGCTCCACGATTGCCGGTGTTTACACACGTTTGTGTGAGCGTGTCTATACCCGTTAAAACTGAGGACTTTAACAAAAGGAATCCGGGTGTTTGACAGAGCAAGGATGTCCTAATGGGTGGGGTGTGGAGAGGTGAAGCATTCAAGAAACAATGCTAACTCCTTAGGTGTATGCAGCACCAGAAATGTGTTTTTTTCCAATCAAATTTGCAAGGTTTTCAACAAAAAATAATTATCAAAATCAGCTGACTCCACTCAATCATTCATACATTTGTTGGCGTCAACAAGGCTTGCATGCCGTTCAGTCCAAGTATCTTCTTTACTATTAGCGACAGCTGCTATTGATTGCATACATCATGGTGTTCAGGGGGTACTCCTGGAATAGGTAAGTGGACTAATCTCCTTTAATTTACTAATATAAAAATGATAACACGATAATCAATAGTACGGTAGTGAGAGTCCTGGAGGGTGTGGAAAGCAGCCCCCTCCCTCCCACAATACACACACACACACCCACTTGCATCATGACAGCTCATTTGTGCATTGCTCAACCAAATGTTTCTTTTCTAGATATTTTCTTACTAGGGGTCTGTTGCTCCTAACACGGTCCGCCATTTTGTGGAGTCAAAACTTTGGTTCTACAAATTGGCGGACCGTGTTAGTTCACGAAGTAAAAGGAAACAAAAATACAATTTTGAGGTATATTTGTCTAAATCATTAAATTCTACTTTCACAACAGCTTTCCAACCGTATTAATTTTATGACAAATGCTTGTATAGTCCAAAGCACCCAATCCGCGAATACAAAGTGGCCCTTTAAAACACATGCTTTTGGGAAAAATTGGGGTAGCCATGTTATTTCCATTCTAAGTAATTTTGGGAAAACTATGCGGCAAACTATGTTACTAAATTGGACGTTTGTCACCGATTCGATTTAAGACAAATTGCCGCTTTTTTCCCGTGCGATAATCATTTGAGTTCGACACGGCAAACTGCCACGTTTAGCGCAGGCCTAAGTTTCTCTCTGCTTGTTTTTTAATCATGTCTTCTTCTTATTTAATATTTAACAGAATGAGGTTACGACAATGGAGATGAGATGTGCACTGAGTGGTCATTTTAATTGTTCTTTCAACTGTCAATTAAGGTAAATTAAAACAGATTTATTGAAACCAATAGATCAATAATCCCACTAAACAATTGGGCCTATGTCAGAGGATATAGTCAAGTCAGTATCATACACAAAACAGGATTATTATGCACACTGTAGGTAGGAAGGTAATTTTTTTACATTTCACAATGCCATTCCTTTTTTTCTTGTTTTTTGCATAATTTTTCATTAAAATACTTCATAACTAAAGTGCACCCTCTATCTGATTTTTCAATTATGAACAGAATACTCTCATAGATTTGACAGATTTACTATTTGATTTAAAACGTTCCTGCTCGCATAAAGGTCGCCTGAACGACATAGCCCAGCAACATCCCCAACATCAACATCTTTAAATTATCCAGCCTGTGCAACAAGAGACAGGTTCGGAGCCCCACGTGACAATGACATAGTTACTATAGTTACTTATGAGCAAAATTTGTCATTCTATCCATCTCATTTTAAGAGTACAGCTGTTTTTTGGCACGTCAACTCCTTTTCAGAGTTATATTAAGAACAGCCTTCACATTAATTTATTTAATTTAATAGACTATTATTAAGGGTAATCCGCTAAAACCTCCAAACTGTCACTAAGGGATTCCATAACGAAATGGATACAGGTGTTTTGACACAGAGCGGAGGCGTTCTTGCTTCGCTTTTAAAAGTCCAAGCAATTTGTCTTTGAAGTATCTAGATGCAGAGGCATAAGTGGAAATTCCAACTTATCTGCAAATTAGTTTGCATTATTAACAAGGCCTTCATCCAGCCCTGTCCAGCTATTTATATCACTATTAGCGACAGCTGTTTATGGTTGCATCCATCATGGAGTCCAGCGGTAATTATGAATTAGCTAGGTGGACTGATCTCTTTTAAGGTACCAGTTTCAAAATGATATATTAATATTCAACATAGTGACAGATCCGAGGGGTGTGGAGAGGTGAACAGCACCCCTCCATAGACCCCCCCCCCGCCACACACACACGCACACACACACATGTTTGTAAATCCCGCTTACCGAGGACTTCTCTTTGTTCTCCCATTGTTTGGACATAGGATTTTTTAGCGACGTCCCCATTGGGTTTGTACACGAAAATGAAGCGAGGACGTCCTCGCTCTGTCAAACACCCGGATCCCTTTTGTTAAAGTCCTCGGTTTGAATGGATTGACACGCTCACACACACACATTTGTAAATCCCGTTAATCGAGGACTTCTCTTTGTTCTCCCATTGTTTGGACATATTTTTTTTTGCAACGTCCCCATTGGGTTTGTACACGAAAACGAAGCGAGCACGTCCTCGCTCTGTCAAACACCCGGATCCCTTTTGTTAAAGTCCTCGGTTTGAATGGATCGACACGCTCACACACACACACACACACATTTGTAAATCCCGTTAATCGAGGACTTCTCTTTGTTCTCCCATTGTTTGGACATAGGATTTTTTAGCGACGTCCCCATTGGGTTTGTACACGAAAATGAAGCGAGGACGTCCTCGCTCTGTCAAACACCCGGATCCCTTTTGTTAAAGTCCTCGGTTTGAATGGATTGACACGCTCACACACACACATTTGTAAATCCCGTTAATCGAGGACTTCTCTTTGTTCTCCCATTGTTTGGACATAGGATTTTTTAGCGACGTCCCCATTGGGTTTGTACACGAAAACGAAGCGAGCACGTCCTCGCTCTGTCAAACACCCGGATCCCTTTTGTTAAAGTCCTCGGTTTGAATGGATCGACACGCTCACACACACACACACACACACATTTGTAAATCCCGTTAATCGAGGACTTCTCTTTGTTCTCCCATTGTTTGGACATATTTTTTTTTGCAATGTCCCCATTGGGTTTGTACACGAAAACGAACCGAGGACGTCCTCGCTCTGTCAAACACCCGGATCCCTTTCGAAGAAGGAGCGTGCCTCAAGCTGTGGCTGAATCACATGTTTTGTATCACATGACCACAATCCAATGCAGCACCTGACCCAGACTTTCTGACTTTGTAAGTTGGACCCAGCCACTCCTTTTAGAGGAGGTTTCACAGGGTCAGTTTGGTTATGCCACAAAATTGGCGTGGACGATTCCCCCTCCATGGGATTCCCATAATAATGTGTGTGTACAAAAATGCTCTTCCCCTTGTAACATTGTAGCAGGCCACTGTGGAGTTTTTACTGCCCTGGATGGCTCTCCACAGAGTGTAAACAGAAGCTTGTTGCCCTTCTAGTATTTCCTGGGAGGATCCAGTGCCCTGAATGGATCAATTACCCTTGTGGTCTGAAGCAAAGGTTTATTATCCATGCAGTTTATCTGGTGAGGATAAGCACCGTCTGGAAGGATCATTGACCTTTGTTAATGAGTCATGCCAAGCTTATTGTAGTGTTTTTTTGGGTGGCCACAGTGAGAGATTTTTTGGAAGGGGAACCCCTTCCGCTGTATTTATTTGACAAAATATGATCTATCAAGATATGAAAAGAATAAAAATGCAATATACACAGTGCCCAGAAATAACATTGGACAGTAATAAAACAGTGTGGCTCACAGTGCGGCACGATCTGCTTTGACGTACAATGGCATTTTGGTCACTCTTGAAAATAAGTCCTCGGTTTCAATGGATAGACACGCTCACTCGCACACTCGTTTTTGAATCCCGTAATTCGATGACTTCTCTTTGTTCTCCCATTGTTTGGACTTCCTCGCTCTGTCAAGCACCCGGAACCCTTTTGTTTAAGTCCGTTAAGTTAAAACTTAACAGTTTCCCATAGACTTTGTACACAAATTTCCTTGTGGAGCACCCGGTCTTTAGAATTTCCCTTTGGAGTCCTTTTATATTCCCTTCTTTGTTTTGTCCTTGGTCTCTATAAGCTACCGAAAGTAAGAGCACCCTTACATGTTGCAGTTACGGGGTACTTCCATTGTTGTTCTATTAGGTCTATTTCCTTTTCTGAAGACATTCTCTGTGGGGTACCACCAGAACAAAGAAAACCTTGTGGGGTAGCATTGTTCCATTGTTTAAAAAAATACCCCGTAAGTTGGACTGTGTAAGGGAACGAACACAAACAGGTTGTAAACACCTGCAATCGTGGACCCTCCTTTGTCCAAATCTTTGTAATAGCAACCGTTGGCCACAATGTTTTCCTTTGTGATAGCAACTCTGGACCTATTGCCCTGTTGTTATAGGACCATGGTTTGAATGTGGATACCTACCCACACACCACCTGAAACCGGGGACCTCCTATTGTCCCTCTTTTGTTTGTACTTTTTTGGTAACATTGCCAATTGGTTTTGTGCACACTTTCCAAGTGGGAACCTTCACCCATCCGAGGACCCTTGTCTCTTTTGTTATAGGTCTAAGGTTTGAATGTGGATACCCACCCACACAACACCTGAAACCGGGGACCTCCTATTGATGTGCACAAGCATGTAAACTCCTGAAACCGGGGACCTCCTATTGTTGTGCACAAGTATGTAAACACCTGCAATCGGGGACTTCCTATAGACTGTGCAAGTCTCGCGCGTATCGGAACGAGAAAACACGTCAACCGAAGAACATATATTTTTCTGAAATCAAATCTGTGTTTTAAATTATATCTAACGACAAAATCTGAACAACAAAAATACTCATTACATGTTTATAAAATTAGTTTAAGCTTTTATAATAAATACACAAATAATGTGTTAATTATTATTCAAACATAATTCAAACTCTTGGACAAGGATGCTTAATTGATCTTAACTTTTTAGAAACCCTTACGCAGATTCGCGAAGGTCACACCGGCGTAAAATTAACGCTTGACGCAGTTTATAAAGGACGCTGACGCCTCAACAACCATAGACTGCAATGAAAAGGCCTCGCGTTGCAATTACAGCATCTCGCAATTATCATCGCGCATCCAAAACAAGCGCTACATAAGTTTTGTTATCGGAGGTGAGCACAAAATTCTTAATTTTGTGCAGTAACCGGAAGCTGAGGTCAAGTTTCATTCTCGGGTTTTCTTCGTTATACTGTTAAATTGATTTTACTTTCATATTTTTTATCACTAAGTATTACATTCCCAACAACATATATAATTTCCATAGTCATAAACTACGTTAAACTAAAATAATTGACGAAACAAAATATCGCCCATGTAAAACTCCATATGGTTGGGACCTCTATGGTCCCGGAAGTTCGATGAGCGCGAGACTTGCACAGTCTATTGTCACTCTTTATTTGTACACCCAATTTTGGCAAGGGACATGCGCAGTTGTCTGCATAGAAATTAAGTTGCTGCAAAAAAACCTTATCAGGTCACCAAATCAATGGTAGAAAACTTGGCAGAACAAGGGCGGGGCTTGTCTTTTGGTACGTTTTCGGGCGGGCCAACATTCTAACCAATGGGCTTTCGTTGAAGGGCTGTTAAAAAAATTCCAGTTTTATTTATGACAGTAAAAAATTACACATGGTTGAAGTTGTATTGTTTTAGCGTAATTTTTGTCACAGCTCTTTGAATGAGCAAATACGCGACCTACCATCTTCCCAAACATACCACCAGGCATTTTTGTTGAAAACAAATTACAAATTGTAATAATCTAAGGAAAAACTTTAAGGGGTTTAAGGTAGGGTCATCATTTGGTTTTTGTCAACATAATGCTGTTTTGGAGGCAAAATTATAAAGAAAGATACAATAAAAGTCACATGTGAAAGTTCAGCTGAACACAGTGCCTACTTGTTAAGAAAACAGCAAAAACTGTTACTTAATTTTCACAGGAACGTCGAATATATCCACGTTTAGCGAGGTGACGGCCAACCGCATCTCTGGCAGCAGCATTCGCAAATGAACACCAACCCTCAGCAATCTGAGAATGATTTATGCATGAATCATATTTCTCAGATTCAAATGTTAGTTTTGATTTCTAATCAACGGGGGCATTTCAGACGAAATAATTTCATAGTATGCTTACTATCTTTATAACAAGTAAGCTTTTGGATAGAAATTACACAACTTGTTTTCGGGTCATTACCAAAGTATGACCCTAACTTTAAGTTTTCTCGTAAAATTTAATTGTACCAAGACCGACAGGTGCATGTAGGTTTATATTAGTAGAAGTTCAGTAATATTTGGGATGTACTTTTCTTAAGTGCAAAGTGTATTACATAGTGCCCAACTTTTCCTTGGGGGCAATGTAAAGGCTGTCTTTCATTTTGTGCATACATTTCAAACTGGGGATATTAAAGGTTTAAACTGTAGGTCCTATTTTACTGTTTTGAAGCTGTACATATAAAGTGCCATTTGGTTTCAACGATTTTAATCTACATTTGTGGGCATGGAATAAAAAAGCTTGAGTATAATTAATAGTATATCATTGACATCACAAAATGGTATTGAATGGTATACCAATGATATCACAATGATACTGAATTGTATACCGTTGAGATCGCCAATGGTCTTAAATTGTATACCGTAATAACACCAATGGTATTGAATGGTGTACCAGTTATGATATGACTGATACTGAATGGTATATCATTGACATCACAAAACGGTATTGAATGGTGTACCAGTTATGATATGACCAATGATATCACCTATGGTTTTGAATGGTAAAAAAAAAATGTCATAAGCAGCACCAAATCATCACATTCTTAGTTCCATGAAATTAAATATTGACCTTTTATTCACTTTGTATTTTACATAATTTCACCATCACAGTTATTAGGCTATAACTATATACTTTGTACTTAACAAAAAAGCAAAGATATAGTTGCTAGAATCTAGTTTCATTTCTTGTTTGATCTTACACCACATAACAACGGTTATTTGTCATTCAATGACAGTTTGAGGCAATTTATAAGTCCTGTAAAAGGGAAATTGAAATAAAATTATATGAATACTGCAATTCTTCTGAATTGACACGTTCTTCGATAAATTGACACATGGGTTACAGTTCACACAAAAAAAGGAATCTAACTAACAACATTTAAATCGAATTTGATTTAAAACAAATTAATCTGAAAATGGATAAGCTAACCTTTGTACCGCCGCCCCTCCCCCCCAAAAAAAATCAACTTGAAATGCACATTCTTAATTTTCGTAAGAACTTAAAACTTTGAATACTTATTCATTCAAGTGTTATTTCAAATGCATGCCTAAAAAGGTTTCAAACTTCATGCAAGTCAGATCACACTACTTAAATTTATGATTATTACAAAACACTTTATTATTAATGATTTATAACATGTTATGTTGATTGAGTTAGTAATGCGAACTCCTCCATGCAAGATAAAAGACTTAAAAGTGTTTGTTGTATCAGGTTAACTCAAAATTAGTCAAATAATGACTAATCATATAACTTTCCCACACCTTAAACAATAAAGTAACACATTCTTACGATAAATTGACATGTTCTATGAATAATTGACATGTAGTTTTTCATTCACCAAAGTCAGGAATCTAACTGACATAATTCTGATAAATCTGACAAGTTTTAGAAAATTTAATAACTAATATGAATTCTTCAACCTTTACTGATTTAGAAACTTTGCTAATAAATTAATGAAATGATGAGTTGATTGAGTTAGTGACGCAACTTCCTCCATGCAAGACAATAGTCCTCATTAAGTTTGTTGTATCAGGCTGTAAAACCAAGCACGTGAAACAAATTGAACAGTGTTAGTAAAAGAAAACGATACTGATATAAATTTTGGTGCTCTCCAAAAGTGTTTAACATTTTCACGGTCATACAGAGAACCCGGGAGGGGATAAGGGGGAGGTTGTGTACCAATTTAAAGGCTTTTTTTTTAAATGTCAATATTTTTACAGTACAATCAACATACGAAACCAAATTTAAAACAAAAGTCACTTAAAAATCTAGCAAGCAATCATGTTGAATGTAGTGTGGCTTTGTTTGGGGTTGTTACTGTAAATAAACACATCGATACTGGCACAAAAAAATAATTTGGTAATTATTATACTTCTGTTGACAAAACACTCGTTTCCGCCGGGCAAGAAGACGCGTACTCATGGTAACATTGCGTGTCCTTTATAGCTGGCTGTCAGTACACAAAGGTTTTGCCCGGCGACATGCGCGCGCATCATGTTATGGTTTTCGAATGACGTCACAGGTCACATCGTCTATACTCAACACTGTATTTGTTTTAATGCTAATTGCATGAGCAAAACTGGGCACGAATAGAAATGTTTTTTTTTTCTCTAAATAATTATTGTCCTGATTGAAACCAGCATGCAAAACAGCAAAGTCTGTTTTTTGTCAACTGAGAGCTTGCGTGTCCCACACTGCCTATACACTCTACACCATTGCTAATATTTTATAAAATAATTACCTTGTGCAGAGGAGCCATTTGAATTGTCATCAAGTTAAGAAAATCTGTAATGGTCTATACAAAACATTGTTTAATCACACTTAAGTCCACTCACCGCCTTATTTTCCCTTCAATGGTCTACAATCCAGCTTCTCGTTGTTGCTATCGTAGTACACTGCCTCACATTGCTGGCAGTAGTTAACATGGCAGATTGCGCTGGGATGAGGGTCACATCTACCAGATTGGCAAGGTGGCAACAAGCAGTTAATCACCGGTCCTGACGGGCATTCCGGTTCGATTTCTTAGAGGAAAACAGGAAACAAACAAAAAAAACAGGAAAAACAAACATCATTGTTCAGAATGAAATGACAAAAATCTTTACAAAAATCCTCAAAAACTAAACATTTTTAGGGGCCATCCAAAATGTTGAACATTTTTAGGTCAAATACAGAGTATGAATGGTGTTTAAAATAAGTGTTGTTTGAAGCTTTAGATTGTAAAAATATTTTTAGGTTGTAAAAGATTGTAAAAATGTTGAAAACTTGTTTAACTAATATTTTAAAAAATTGTTTGTATTTATAAAATGTGCAAAAAAAAAAAAAAAGTTGATAGGTATACTTTGGGGGAGGGAGGGGGGCTTCAAAAGTAGTACTCGCTGTACTAACTGAAAAAATGTTGAAAACTTCGGACAGTCATGAGTTTGACTAATATTGTTAGGATGAACCTTATTAGCCAGAGTCAGGTTTTATGTCAACTCAGACTTTAAACGTCTCTTGCTATTCAATCATTCAACCAAGGTTCCAAGAAATCGTTGAATTATGAGACGTGAGTGGTCTATAGATAGATCTTGATGAACGCCATCTTTTTGGGAAACTTGGGTTTTGGCTTTGGGCCCTGTCAAACATTCTAGCTTTCCACATAGCCAAGTGGTTCACCGACCAGATGTAATTAATCCACATGTGTTCACGCATAATTGTGCAGTACACATATTTGTTTGCCTGAAAGATGACCAACTTTACAATGTGTGACGTCAAGAGGGAACTATCTATACACGGACAATATACAAATAAATCGCCCATCATGGGTTAACACCACTCTCATGGTGTCTGTTGTCTTTGATTATATCCAGTGAAGTGTCAGAATGGTTGCACATTGAGAACTCAGTACTCCTCCATCCACATAGAGTAAAACTGGGATAACCAAACTAAATTTGGAGCTTGATTTCTAACTTACCTACATGACCTCCAACACATTCAACAAGTTCATCATCCTCAAAGAACTTGGCAGAACAGCCTCCGCATCTACTGATTTGACACAGGGCATCAGGGTGCCCTTCGCAGTGGTCACAGAGTGAGTCTGGGCATGATTGAGCCACTGCTGAGCCGACACGATCACACAGAGACAATGCTACAAAAAACGTACCTTTACTGCTGGTTGGCTAAAAAAAACATACTAGGTGATTTTGTGGGTTTACTACTTTTGCCAAACTATGTGTGAGCTGGGCAGATGGCTTCATAATTTCAACGGATTCCTAGGATGAAGCTTAATCTATATCTCACACAGTGTGCCTTCTACTTTTTTCGGAGCATAATGTTGAAGTTTTGTTTACTTCATGGGTTAAGTTATTTTTGAAAAATGTGTTGATTCAGTTTTACATTACATAAGGTTTGTACAGTTTCGTTGCAGATAATTTAAACTGTGAATCAAAATTGTACAAAAACTTTACTGAAATATTAAATAGTTTAATTGGTACTTTTAACAAATCTCAACAAATGTTTTCTTAATAATGACAACAAATAAAAACAGCAGGAAAATATCAATAAATCCAGCATACCTTCTTCACAGTTGTATTGTTGGCAACACTCATTTTCTGTTCCTGGTCTTACTGTACACTGTTTACCCCTAGGTGGACCCATACACCTTGGTGATGCACAAGAACTGCGACCATGATAACAATGACAATATTTGCATTTTCCCTCTTTCCATTCCTCTCCATGAGCATGCTTCTTTCCATCGCTGTCAAGGCATGGTTTTTCCTCTTAGAGAGTGAAACAAATTGTTTTACCACCAATGCATATTTATCATTTATTCATAAGAGAGGGAAGTGGGGTGGGTTTTTATTGACTGAATATAAAAATATATTGTTGTGTAATCATTGAGAGGATTGGTACTCTTCAAAACAATAGTTAAAACTGTAAACCAAATAATTTGTTTAATGCGAAAAGTCTTTACTGTGTTTTGTAAAATTATTAGATATGACCAGGCTTCTTCGCATTCCTCCATCATGCCTTATCCTCTTTGAGGATAAAACTAACTTTTACCAATAATGCATTTGCCATTAATTATTCCTGGGAAGGGGAGAACAATTATTGTTGATTTGAGTTTTCTTTAATAATAATGATAATATTATTAGTTTTCTTTAAGTCGGAATTAACAGTATTTTTCATTTGGTGTGCATATTAGTATAGGTTTGTACATTCGCTTGTCACTGATGAATGCACTGAACTTTAATCCACAATATAATTTTCAGGAAAAAAAAGCTTCACAGTAAATATCTTGCTAAAAATGGAAGCTAAGTACCCGGAAGTGTTAAATTTCACTAAAATACGGGCGTTCACATGTCCCAAAATGGCGCAACCAAGAATTATTGTGGGCGATGACGTCAGTTGAATGGGGTCAATAGGGTAGTGCCAACTGGTGCTTGCCTAAACATGTTCAACTTTCTTACCAAGTGGGGAGTGTAAAGCACATTTGCAAATGTCACATCCATCCTTGCCCTTGGCCCAACCGTGTTTGCAGTACATACGGCACATGACTGGACGACAATCTAACCGCATGAAAATTAGAGACAAATATATGGTTGATAATAACTGAAATGCACTTCAAATGTAACATTCACCAAGGCATTTCACAGTTACTCGCTTAGGTAACCCTTCTCAGCCCCAGGAGTAGGTGGCAACGTGCCACTGGTGACAGTTGATTTGGGTTGACTGCCCAAATCAGTTTATCACTCTGTTTACTGATTAAAATAAGATTCACAGATTACAAAGCCAGGATCAATTATGTAACAGTGTCAGAGACCAGCAAAACAAGCCACTCACACCCATTATGCAGCCCACATCCGGAAGAGTGAAATGTACAATGCAGTACAGACATAGATGGCTACTTCAACATCAATGTTTAAACTTTAAGGAAACATGATTACCAAATCCAAAATAGACTACAGAAATTTAAATGGGCCCCCAAAAATGATCATTATATCAGGGCAGCCATTTGTCAGAGTTGGCGGATCAAGTGACTCCAGTCCAATTTGACAAATGGGGGAGAGTACAAGGGGGAGTTTTTGCAGTCTCGTAAACAAGTATACAGTATGCATGCCTCCGGAAGCACTTGTTTCCCTTTTTTTAATTAGGCCCTACTGAAAAAACTTTTGGCCTGGTACAATTGTAACATCACATATGAACAGATTAATGAGGACAATGCAATTTGATTTTGGGAAACATCAGAGTTCTTCGATCCCCGAGTCGATTATTTTTGGGGCAATTTTGTAGTGTCATGTAACCGAGTGTCGCCCAAGAGTTCTTCGATCCCCGAGTCGATTATTTTTGGGGCAATTTTGTAGTGTCATGTAACCGAGTGTCGCCCAAAAGAACTCGACAATCTATTAACATTGTACGGCAATAATTATTGGGCTGTTTGTTTGTTTAACTATTTTTTCTGTCAGCTATATGCTGCTTAATAACTTTTTACAAAAACTTGATGACAAGGGAAGGTGATTTTATCTATTTAAAACCCTCTGAGCAGCCATGGGAAAACATTTACACGCTGGATCCCCGGGGAGCGCATGAGAGGCACGGGTAAATAACTGTGTCTGTGGGCACAAATCTTGTTCTAATGGTCGGAACAGATGAATACATGTTCCCTGGACCCACACACTAATAATTGAAGCATTCTGGAAATTTACACATTGGTGCACTACTAATTTTCAAAATATAGTACATTTTGAAAGGATTCAGTTTTTGTGCACACAAAAGGAGTTTTGTGTTTACGTTATAATGGAACCCAGCTTTCCCACACTATTTGTCAACCTCTGAGTTCACTCACCCAGAAATCACTTCATTATAATAATGAAAGAAGGGAGTTAAAGGTAGTTCAATAAATAATCAGCGGAATTGATCCACACATTTTGTAGTTATTAAAAAGTATGAAGCTGGTCCTCGCGCCTGCTCCCCGTGGCTGGTTTTAGGTCAATAGAAGTGCAATGGTATGTACCGTTTGACTCCTTTTTCAATACAATTTTAGATTATTCTGATGGAAATCTACCTTTAATCACTACACACTTAAATAACTTAGTGTTTGGATCCAAAACAACGAATAAAAGGTTAATTAATGTTAAATGATCTTTCTTCATTGACATCGATTTATAAAATAATAGAGATATGTTTTGCATAATTTGTGGTGTTTTTTTTTCGACAAAACACCTTTAATCTCTAAATTCGGCTTGGTAACCAAGATTTTTTGATACAGCACTCCAAAATTAGGTTAATTGGATGGGTTACCAACTTTTGGAGCCCTTTTACAAATCTGGCCATAGTCTTTTGAAGGACAGGAGGCACGACAACACCCTTAGCAACAGCTGCAGCCAAACATGCAGCTGCAAGTTGAAACATGGCCTTCGGCTACATCTTGGGGATCAGGTTGGCCCAGTGGTTCCTTTCCCTGCCTTCGACCTTTGGTTAATCTGATGCTACATGCTACAAGACAATTATTAGTTGAATTCCTTTACTTCTACCGCAGCATTCAAAGTGCAACTGCAAACCATGAAGGAGTCTAGAATGGGTCAAAAAAGCCGAGTATTTTCAAGGATCTTTAGCTCTACTAACACGCGGTGGTGTGTTCTGGCAATTCTTACAATCTTGTTCGTATGTATGCCAAGAAAAGGACAAAATTTGAGACTTTTAATTAAAGGGGCACAAGTTTGAGGGAAAATATACATTTTGGACGGCATGAGTATCCAGCTAACATGCATACGTTGGGCAAACGTCGGTAAACGTCGGCAAAGTCGTCATAACAAAAATAAAGTTGAAAAACGTCGGGAAGGTCGGCGTCACTTTTTTAAACGTTGTTCAGACGTTACTAAACAGTATGAAATACAACGGTTCAATTTCCAACGATTGCGCAATGTAGTTATAATGCGGGCAACGCAACGTCGGCTTCGGTCGTGCCCACGTTGGAAAATGTTGTGCAGTATAACAAGTCTATTTTCAACGTCGGCTAAACGTAATCATATTACAGGCAGCCTAACGTCGGCATCAGACGTTGTGCCAACGTTGGGAAATATTGTGTAGTTTGACAGGTTTATTTTCAACGATGGCAAAACGTAGTTATAACGCAGGTAACCTATTAAACATGGCATCCAAGGTCGTGTCAACGTTGGGAAAATGTTGTTTAGTTTAACACACGTAATTTCAACTTTGGCAACAATGGATTTGTAATACGGGCAGGGCAACCTAACGTCGGCATTCTTAGGTTGTGCCAATTTCTGGAAATGTTATGTGCAGTGTAAAAGGTCGATTTGTATAGTTCATATAACATTCAGTTTTTGTTCTTTTGTGGTTACTTTGTGTTTATATTCATCTATAAAAAATCGTCCATTAAAAGTACAAACAAAGATTTGAAATTAAGGAAGGGTGAATAACAAATTAATAAACAGTTTTAATTAAAAAGGTTTAAACTATGACTATAAATACTATGGACCCTGGACTGTATATATTTACGACATGATGAGCTGTAAGAAGAATATAGGTTACAATTACTATAGAATGCAAGTATATTAAATAACTTGACACTATACTAAATTTAAATTAGCAACGTATGATAATACACTAATTACTTAAATTAATTATGACGGGCAAAACATTGTTGATGTTTGTGTACATGATTTATGTGTCATTGTGAGTTTATTGAGCAATCAGTGTACACTGACAGAAGTTTGTTTAACAATCAATTATAATCGGCGGTATACTTCCTCAAAAACGAATCCTGTCTCTTAGTATTTAGGTCGCTTAGTGACTTTTAGCTTGAGAAACCAATAGCCTCGTGATCAAGTTAATAACTAACAACAGGGATTGTAGTCAGGCAGGCACCCCCCGTTGCTTCCCGCCACAGTACCCTTTGATCTTAGCAAATCCTTTAAAAGAAGAAAAAACATATAATGTCTTGCACATGCCTGAAGACTCACAACAACAAACATTAAACCAGAGACATTTTTGTGTGTGCAAGAGTTTGAGTTTATGTATTACCTGGTTTCTTGCATTCACATATCTGACATCCTTCCTCATTAGTGGCCAAGCCGTCCTGACATCGCAAAGTGGGACAGATCACTGGAGCACAGCCTAAGAAGACAACAAATAATATTCAGGTTTCAAATTGTAAGACAGAAAGGTGAGATCCCAAGAACAAAATATATCGTCATGATGTAGAATCTAGAGACATTCTGTGGTACCATTCTGTAGAGGTTTACAATTCTGTAGACCAAACAAGGTTTTCATGAGTTATAAAAAGCTTGTTCTTCTTTATAAAGAAGCCTTATATGGAATGGCTTTAAGAATCAGGCATGCAACTGCAGTTCATCCTTAAAACAACAAAATAAGAAGAAAGTGCCAGGCACAGCAAGACTTTGTACAGTGTTTTTAAATGTTCCACCAACGCAACCAAAAACGCTGATCAGCTGAAAAAAATGCATGCAGGAGTAATTTCTTTTCTTAACTAAATGATCACATCGGAATGTTCAAAGAGAATATCTTCTGTAGTTCATGGTGCCCTGGTGGCCATTTATTAGCAATAATAACAAGAATGTGTTCATCTTTATGTTCTTTATTTTGCTCAGCTATAATTAAATCTTACGATTCTCATTCCTCTCCTCTACACATAACCCACTTTTGCCTTTACTAACATTTCATCACAAATCCAACAGATTAATTTACCTGTTTTACACACATGACCACACCCATTAGAGCAACACAGCTGACCATCACCACACTTGTTATTGGCTCCACACTCCTCCACACAGATGCCACCGACATTTTTACGGACTACGGGGCACACGGCTGAATCGTAAACAAGAGATAATAACATCACAGAAAAGGAAAGCAAATCAGGCAGCTTCTTATAGGTAAGATTTAAGTGATGCTTGAAGCTTTAAATGGTGTCGGTAATAAAAAGTACTGGTACTCGTAGGTACAACCGTGTGTAAATCTCTTTCAGAAGTAGTATTGGTTCTGATGTTAATGAAAAGAGCCATTAGAATGGTATCAACCTTTCATACATACTTTGCTCTTCTGGAGAATGCAAGATGTACTATCCGAAATGTTGATACCGTAAAATGGCTCTTTTAAGAGATTTACAAATGGTGGTATACCTGCAAGTTAACTCGTACAAATTACTTCCTATGTCAGATTTAATTTTCAATGAGCTGAAACTTAAGTTATGTTTGAAGCTCTGAATGGTGTGGAAAATAAGAAGCCAATATCAATACAATCATGTGTAAAGTCTCTTTAGGGAGGAGTGTTGGCTCTGAAAAGAGCCGGTGCGGTCTCGACGTTTCGAGCAGTATCACCTTGTCTTCAGGAGAGTGCTGGACGGTTGGTGATAATGCTGGGATGCGCATTTGGGCAGGAAGTATCCAAGCTGTTCTTAACCGGTGATGCATGGGAGCTGGCTGCTGGCTGGATGTGTTTGTGCTGAAGTGTGTCGGTGTTGTGGTGAACTGATGCCGTCAGGGTTGACTTGAGTAGTGATAACCAGATGCCGTTGATGAAGAACCCGATATCTTGTGGAACTGTGTTGTGTGACTCGATCTCTATTAATTACCTTGGTGTCAGAACTGGACAAGTGCGATGAGCTTGGCGTGCTTCCAGTTGGTGCCATGGGATCTCCTCTATCCGTAGACTTGTGGACAAGTGGTCAAATATCTGTCGCGGTGATTTTGTACGTATTTATTTATGCACGTTTGTATGTAGTACATTGTAACGGTTGGCGTGGCGGCCAACGAGACTGACTGGACTCCTCAATTTTATCAGAGGGTTGTAATACTTTTAAATATATACGCTGAGTTGTTAGACGGAGAGCATTTGTACATTTGTAATGTTATAGCTGTACCAATAATAAATACCTAGCATCGACATAGTATAGTATCTATCTATTTAAGATGCCATATAAACATGATTAAATAATACCTACGGTATAGATGTCTGCTCAGTCCGTCAACCGACATGTTTATGATTGTAAGGATACGGGATAATAACAATCTTGTTCATTGAAATTACAGAACAGCTTTCAGTCACAAAATACAGTCAATTATTTCTTTATAAATTATGCATACCCTGCTCTATGGTACGATAGGCCTACCTGCCCTCTCACGTTTTCACTGTGTGGGTTAACGTTGATGATGATCGACTCCATTTCTCTTTTTGGATGACTCCATACAAAATGTTTTGTTAATATTCAGGTGTCTTGTCTACTAGTCTACTCTATTCCAGGTCCTAGCGCATTTGTTCATGGAAGAGTTTGAACTTCATCAACGAAATCTGGTCACCACTACTCAAGCCAATCCTTCCAGCAGCAGCTCACCCCAACACTGACACACTCCAGACCCCTGACGTCACACGCCAACTACTGTCTGCCCATTGTATGCCATTTTAAAAGTCAAATAGCTCTTTGTACTAATAGACTATATAGGCCAGATTTCCCAAAACGTAACATCAAGCGGCATTTCTAATAGAAAGTTGGTAAACATACCTAGTTTACGTAATTTGGGGTGCTGAATCCGAAAATAGTTGATATCAAGCCTAGTCCTTGTACATGAAAAATCACATTCAAAACAGCACAGAAAACCAAGCAGACGACAGCTTCGCACATGCAAAGATAGTCAGGTTCTGCTCTACTTTTACGAACATTTTGTCAGGAAACTATACTAGTCAGGCACATTGATGCTATTAACGCTATGTTGTTATACTGAGTACCATAGTTGTATGTGTAATCACACCATGTATTCACCTTACAGCAAATCACATTCGGTGATGTCAAAGAGTGTGGAATAGATTTGCAATTAAATTGCGCTGACAGAGGAACCAAGCAAGAGTTTCCAAGTCATTTTGCAGCAGTATGTGCTTTATAATTAGATCCTTTTTACAACTTTGGCGTAGTCTTTAATGCTAAGAATGGAAGAAGAAAAACCGGATCTCAAAAATGTCAAATTTCACTAGGATACGGGCGATAACATGTCCCAAAATTGCGCAACCAAGATTTATTGTGGGCGATGAAGTCAGTTGAATTGGGTCAATGGGGTGGTGCCAACTGGTGCTTGCCTAAACATGCCTTGTTCAACTTTCTTACCAAGTGGGGGGTCAGCACATTTGCATATGTCACATCCATTCTCGTTCTTGACCCGACCGTGTTTGCAGTACATCATGCACATGTTTTGACTACAACCTAACAACATAAAAAAGAAGAGACAAAGATATGGTTGATATTAACTGAAATGCACTTCAAATGTAACATTCACCAAGGCTTGTTACAGTTACTTGTTTAGATAAACATTTTCAGTCCCAGGAGTATGTTGCAACGTGCCACTGGTGACAGTTGATTTTTGTTGAAAGCAGAAATCATTTAATCAGTCTGTTTACCGATTAAAATAATATTTACAGATTACAAAAGAAGGATAAATAATGTTATAGTGTCACAGACCAGCCCAAAAATCCACTCATACCCATTATGCAGCCCTCTTCCATAAGTAGTTTCAAACCAAATGCATGTTCTGCTAGGATTTAAACTAAAATGTGTGAAATATACCGGTACAATGCAGTACATACATAGATGGTTGTTTCAACATCAATGTTTAAACTTTAAGGAAAGATGACTACCAAATCAAAAATAGATTACAGAAATGTAAAGGGCCCCCAAAAAATAAAGTCATTTTAACAAGTTTTGATTCAAGTTGTAGCTCATGATCATTGTATCAGGGCAGCCATCTGTCAGCCATCTTCTTGATGGCGGATCAAGTGACTCCAGTCCAATTTGACCCATTGGCGAGTACAAGGGGCAGTTTTTGCAGACTCGTAAACAAGTGCACAGTATGCATGCGTACCAATTAACACACCGACCAAGGTACAATTGTAACATCACATGTATATAAACAGGTTTGGAATTAAGGCAGGTTGAATTAAAAAGTAAACAGTTGATGGACAGCAAAGCAGACCACGTCGTGTAAGAAATGGTGTTCCCCAGGGTTCTATCTTAGCTCCTCTACTCTTCAACATCTATATCCATGACCTGCCAGATACCATCTCAAAGAAGTATGGGTATGCAGACGACCTTGCTATTTTGACAACCGACAAAACATGGGACTCAGTCGAGAGCACAACAGGTCAAGACATGGACACCCTGGCTACCTACCTTCGGCACTGAAGGCTCAAGCTAAGCGTGGGTAAGACCGTCTCTGCTGCTTTTCACCTATGCAACCGGGAGGCGAAGAGAGAACTGAATGTCACCATCAAAGCTGATCGGCTGAGATTTGACACGTGCCCAACATACCTCGGAGTGAAAGCAAGAGTTTGAGTGTATGTATTACCTGGTTGCTTGCATTCACATAGCTCACATCCTTCCTCATTAGTGGCCAAGCCGTCCTGACATCGCAAGGTGGGACAGATCACTGGAGCACAGCCTATGAAGACAGCAAATAATATTCAGGTTTTAAATTATTAGACAGAAATGTGAGATCCCAAGAACAAAATATATCGTCATAATGTAGTATCTTGAGACATTCTGTGGTACCATTCTGTAGAGGTTTACAATTCTGTAGACAAAACAAGGTTTTCATGAGTTAAACAAATTGTGTTTTTCTTCAAAAGAAGCGTTATGTGGAATGGCTTTCAGAATCAGGCATGCACCTGCAGTTCATCCAAATTACGATAAAACAAGAAGAAAGTGCCAGGCACAGTAAGACTTTGTACAGTGCTTTTAAATGTTCCACCCACGCAACCAAAAATCAAAAACGAGGAAATCAGCAGATCATCTGAAACAAATGTGCATGCATGAGGAATTTCTTTTCTTAAGTAATGATCAAATTCAAATGTTCAAAGATAGTATGTTTTGTAGTTCACGGTGCCCCGGTAGCCATTTATTAGCGATTACGAGAATACGTTTATCTTTATGTTTTTTTCTTCTCAGCTATCATTTAATCTTCCGATTCTCATTCCTCTCCTACACACAACCCACTTTTGCCTTTACTAACAATTCATACAATCCAATAGATTAATTTACCTGCTTTACACACATGACCACACCCATTAGAGCAACACAGCTGACCATCACCACACTTGTTATTGGCTCCACACTCCTCCACACAGATGCCACCAACATCTTTACGGACTACGGGGCACACGGCTGAGTCGTGAACAAGAGATAAAAACATCACAGAAAAGGAAAGCAAACCAGGCAGCTTCTTACAGGTCAGATTTAAGTGATACTTCAAGCTTTGAATGGTGTGGATACAAAAAAAAGTACTGGTACTCGTAGGTACAACTGTGTATGTACTCGTAGGTACAACTGTGTGTAAATCTCTTTGAGAGGGAGTATTGGCTCTGATGATAATGAAACGAGCCATTGGGATGGAATCAAAATCTCAAAAAGTATCTTCTCGTCTTCTGGAGAATCAAGGTATACTATCCGAAATGTCGATACCGTAAAATTAATCTTTTAAGAGATTTACAAATAACTTGATAACAAGGGAAGGAAGTCAATAGAAGTGCAATGGTATGTAACATTTGACTCTTTTTTTAAACACAATTTTAAATTATTCTGACGAAAATGCACCTTTAATCAGTACACACTTAAATATCTTAATGTTTGGATCCAAAACTCCCAATATAAGGTTAATTAATGTTAAATAATCTTTCTTCAGTGACATCGATTTACAAATAGAGATGTGTTTTGCATAATTTGTGTTTTTAATTGTTTGCATTTATTTTGTCGATAAGAAAACCTTACTCTCAAGATTCGGCTTGGTATCCCCGATGTTTGGATTCAGCACCCAAAAATTAGGTTAGTTGGAGGGGTTTCCAACTTGTACTCAAAAATGCCGCTTACACCCTTAATTAGAGCCTTTTTTACAAATCTGGCCTAGTCTAAAAGGACGAGGAAACATCAGGGAAAACATCAAACAACTTGACATACATATACCTTCTTCACATTCATATCGTTGGCAACATTTGTTTTCTCTTCCTGGTTTTACTGTACACTGTTTACCCACAGGTGGACCCCTACATTTTGGTGATTTACAACGACTGACACCATTAGAACAGCGACATTTTTTGCATTTTCCCTCCTTCCATCGCTGTCCATGGCTATGCTTCTCTCCGTTGCTGTCAATACATGGTTTGTCCTCTTTGAGGGTGAAACAAAAACGTTTAACAACAATGCAGATTTCATCATTTGTTCCTTAGGGAGGGAAGTAGGGTGAGTATTCACTTGGTTTTGTAGAATGGACAAAAAGAAGAAAACAGTTTTTTCGTAAGCATTGAGAGGATTGCACCCTTCAAAACTTAGTTTAAACTCTAAACCAAAAATATTTGTTAACATATAAATGTACAAAGTCTATACTCTGTCTTGCAAAACTGTTAGATATGACCATGCTTCTTTCCATTTCTGCAAAGACATGGCTTGTACTCTAAGTAGAAGACAAAACTTTTAATAATATTAAAATGCATTGCCATTATTTATTTCTGAGAGGGGAGAAATGTATTGTTGACCCGAGTTTTCTTTATAGTCTGACTAATGAGGGCTTTTCACTTGGTTTACATATTAGTATAGGTTTGTACATTTGTTTGTCAGTGATGAATAAACTAAACTTTTAAATACAACATCATCTTAACATGAACAATAAAACACTTCACAGTAAAGGATGAAAGAACATCAGGAAAAGCAAAAACAACTTGACATACATTTACCTCCTTCACATTCATATCGTTGGCAACATTTGTTTTCTGTTCCTGGTTTTACTGTACACTGTTTACCCGCAGGTGGACCCCTACATTTTGGTGATTTACAACGACTGACACCATTAGAACAGCGACATTTTTTGCATTTTCCCTCCTTCCATCGCTGTCCATGGCTATGCTTCTCTCCGTCGCTGTCAATACATGGTTTGTCCTCTTTGAGGTTGAAACAAAAACGTTTTACCATTATTGAAGGTTTCGTCATCTATTCTTTAGGGGGAAGTGGGGGGTGAGTATTCACTTGGTTTGTGAAATGAATACAAAGAAGAAAACATATTTTTCGTAAGCATTGAGAGGATTGCACTCTTCAAAACTTTAGTTTAAACTCTCAACCAAAAATATTTGTTAACATAAAAATGTACAAAGTCTGTACTCTGTCTTGCAAAACTGTTAGATATGACCATGCTCTTTTCCATTTCTGCAAAGACATGGCTTGTCCTCTTTGAGGTAAAAAAACAAAACTTTTACCAATTATGCATTTGCCATTAACTATTCCTGAGAGGGGAGAAAGGTATTGTTGACCGGTTGACCCGAGTTTTCTTTATAGTCTGACTTATGAGGGCTTTTCATTTGGTTTACATAATGGTATAGGGTTTGTACATTTGCTAGTCAGTGACGAATAAACTAAACTTTTAAACACAACATCATCTTAACATGAAACGAAAACACTTAACAGTAAAGGATGAAGGAACATCAGGGAAAACAAAAACAACTTGACATACATATACCTCCTTCACATTCATATCGTTGGCAACATTTGTTTTCTGTTCCTGGTTTTATTGTGCACATTATTAGTACAGGTTTGTACATTTGTTTGTCAGTGATGAATGAACAAAACTTTTGAACACAACATCATCTTAACATGAACAAAAAAACACTTCACAATATAGGATGAAGGAACATCAGTGAAAACAAAAACAACATGACATACATATACCTCCTTCACATTCATATCGTTGGCAACATTTGTTTTCTGTTCCTGGTTTTACTGTACACTGTTTACCCGCAGGTGGACCCCTACATTTTGGTGATTTACAACGACTGACACCATTAGAACAGCGACATTTTTTGCATTTTCCCTCCTTCCATCGCTGTCCATGGCTATGCTTCTCTCCGTTGCTGTCAATACATGGTTTGTCCTCTATGAGGGTTAAACAAAAACGGTTTACCAACAATGAAGTTGTCATCATTTGTTCCTTAGGGAGGGAAGTGGGGTGAGTATTCAATTGGTTTTGTAAAATGGATGAAAAGAAGAAAATAGTCCTTTCGTAAGCATTGAGAGGATTGCACTCTCCAAAACTGTAGCAAACTCTAAACCAAAAATATTTATTAACATATAAATGTACAAAGTCTATACTCTGTCTTGCAAAACTGTTAGATATGACCATGCTTCTTTTAATTTCTGCAAAAAAATGGCTTGTCCTCTTTGAGGGTAAAAAAACGAAACTTTTTCCAATTATGCATTCGCCGTTAACTATTCCTGAGAGGGGAGAAAAGTATTGTTGACCCGAGTTTTCTTTATAGTCTGACTAATGAGGGCTTTTCATTTTGTGCACATTATTAGTACAGGTTTGTACATTTGTTTGTCAGTGATGAATGAACAAAACTTTTGAACACAACATCATCTTAACATGAACAAAAAAACACTTCACAATATAGGATGAAGGAACATCAGTGAAAACAAAAACAACATGACATACATATACCTCCTTCACATTCATATCGTTGGCAACATTTGTTTTCTGTTCCTGGTTTTACTGTACACTGTTTACCCGCAGGTGGACCCCTACATTTTGGTGATTTACAACGACTGACACCATTAGAACAGCGACATTTTTTGCATTTTCCCTCCTTCCATCGCTGTCCATGGCTATGCTTCTCTCCGTTGCTGTCAATACATGGTTTGTCCTCTATGAGGGTTCCCTCTTTCCATTCCTCTCCATCAGCATGCTTCTTTCCATTACTGTCAATGCATGGTTTGTCCTCTTTGAGAGTGAAACAAAAAAACTGTTACCGTTAATGCATTTGCCAAGAATTATTCCTGAGAGGGGGAACAATATTTTTTGACTTGAGTTTTATTTAGTAAAGAGAAAAGATGAAACAACCCAATTCACCTTCTTCACAATCGTATTGTGGGCAACAGTCATTTTCTGTTCCTGGTAGGGAAATTTGACAACGTTTCCACAGGTGGATTGCATGGTGTTTTCATTGAAAACTAGAGGATGGGAATCAATTTTCTTTTCAAAAAAACAATGATACACTTTCACTTTATTTACAGAAAACTCATCAATGATTCGTACCGCAATCATACTCTGGGCAACATTGGTCCTCTGTTCCAGGCCTCACATGGCAGAGTGCAGAGTCAGCAGCTGGTGGTGGGCAATCTACAACCGCACAAACAGGCTCACCATGAATACACGTGCAAGGTGTACATTTTCCCATAAGAAATTTCTCCCCATGCGCATGCTTCATTCCACTGCGATCAATACATGTTTTGTCCAATGATGTAGCTGTAAGTAATACAGAAAATAGAAAATTAAAAACACGGGCAGATTTGATTTTAAATTAAAATGTCATCTTCTAACGTGTAAAGATATTTATATATTGATTATTGCCTCATCCGTTCTGTTCCAAGTCTCCAAATTTGTATCTATATTTTTTATTTGTTCACTTGTGGTTCTACGATAGAAATACATCAAATAGGTTTACATAATTGTTTCATTATTACAAAAGAGGATTGACTAAAGAGCGTAAAAATGAACCATGATAGGAGAAATAGATGCCAGATCACCTCCCAAACCAACCCTCGGGGAATGTTTTTTAAAGTGTGACTACAATACAAGCAGCAAATGGGAAACAGGGTGCAAGATTGGAAAGAAAGTTGGTCATCAACAAATTGCATCTACAGATTTAAAAATACAACTAAATTCAGAGTAAAGCAGAGTTTTGTTATTAAAGGGATTGTATACGTTTGGTAAATTGGAACCCAATTTTTGTTTCAATCCTATATAGTTGTAGATATAATATACCATAAAACTAACCTGTGAAATATTCATTTCAAAAGGTGGTAGCTTTTTTGAGATATTGCCAAAAATCTGGAGCGATTACCCGGTATGTCCACGCAGGAAGAATAATCTGCAATTCGAATACACAATCTGAGAGACGTTTCTGACAGAAACGCTTCTCAGATTCAAATCCTTTTTTGATAAAAACTGATGTATTTTTCCATAGCCAAATTACTTCAAAGTGAAATGTTTCTCAAAATGCTTTATACTATTATAAGCTGCTGTACTTCTTAGCAAGTAAGTTTTTATTGCCAATAATTCTATGATTAATTACCAAACGTATACAGACCCTTTAACACTAGTTGTGATACAATTAGCACATACATACAAATGTGCGTTATAAAATAGTCAACACTCAGGAATGATGCAGGAATGATGGAATATAGGAATTTGTAGTCAAACAAGAATTGCTGTTAACTAATCAGTAGCAAAAATTCAAAAACATCAACAGAATCTACAGTGACAAGATTAGACAAAGATCAAGAAGTGCCACACCTCCGCATATCAGTATATCAGTTTCTGAAAATCACACGATAAGGTGTTCCGCGACTTAAACCCACGCCCTGATGTTACACTATAACTTGAGTCCGGTCCAAGGTGCACCCCACTGTGTTCTAACTCTTTAGAAATTATCCACAAATGAGCTTTGGGATAGACAAATGAGCAAGCTGATGCAGGACTCAAGCTTCTTTTTTTAGCAATTTGATTAAAAAAATTAGCCCAGCAATTCTCTCAGAAAGTAGCGCTACTCCAAAATGTTTAAAGTCCATGCCTGCAAAAATATGTTCTAATATTGTTTTACTGACACCATCTCCAGAGGATTTATATTATACTCACACTTCAATCTGTGCACATTTCATTCAATTAATTAGGTAGCTGCGTATATCAGTTAAAAAAAACAATGACACTATGAAAACTTTTTGTGCACGTTCCCCAAAAAAACTTACTTCAATTGCTGCAATTGAAATTATAGCAGTGAATTCGAGGGTTGTCAGATGCAATTTTTTCCCAACTTTAACACATTTCAGACGACACCGCTGTAAACTCTATCTTGGAGATTCCAGATTATAACTGATATGAATAGGCTCGTATCACAAACGAGAAGAAATTGCCTGCCACTAAAAAAAAGAAGGCTTTAATTATGAACCAGCACTTAAAACCTGAGTTCAAACATGCAAAGAAACTAAAATACTTACGCGGCACCTATGTTTGGTTTAAAAGAATTGGTGGGGGAAACAAAAGGAGCATTATAATTATTTAGAGAATTTTACTTGCACTTTCTTGGCACTCTGCTAGTAAATGTATTTCGACAATGCGAGTAGTACTACCTCTATACTAAGGGAATAACAGACTGGCGACAACTGAGCCCGTTTCATGAGCTGCATAATAAGCAGACAATATTGCTTAACAATTTTCTGCTAAGCAAAAATTAGCGGGAAACCAGTCAAAGATGGTAAACGTTACATGGTATTTTGGATGATAACTTTATTGTGGTAAGCATAAATTTCATTAGCTCTATGGTGACTGGGCCCTGGTCTTAAACTGCAGTTTTAGACCGATAGGGTCATGTCATGGCCATGCGATAAAGCACTCATTGCACGGCCACAACCCTGCAATGTCTTAAACGGCCATACAAGATCAAGTCAGAACTACTGTATAATTCCCATTCAAAAAATACCCTGTTTGTTAATAATTTTGGAAAAATCTTTAAAGCTTTTCTGTTTGTAAACTTTCAATTCCTATCATGTCCACGGGATGTTTCGCGAGTGGTCAAATTGAAAGAGACACTCAAGGGTTAAGCGTTGTGCGCATACCAATTGAGTAGCGGAATGTATTGAATGCGAACATTTAGCGCCCGCATAGGCTTCTGCACCAACATACATGAATATGAGTGCCATATCAGCCATTTCATACCAGGAAACATGGTCCTGTGTCCACCTTTCAAACAATAAGACTGCCTAAACTGTCTGGGGTATGAATGTAAAACTAATGTCAAATTCAATTAATCGATGGATAGTTTTGATTACATCAAACCCAAGTATAGACCCTTTGACATTTGATCGGAGGATTGTTGGTCACACGACAATCATTAATCAAACTTTTACATAGAATACATCATAAACCATGCATTTTGGTATTATTCACCATGTATTTTGGTACTATTCACCATGCATTTTGGAACTATTTACCATGCATTTTCGTCCCATCCTTTTTGATTATTGCTTGATGAGACCACACAGCTGAACAAACGCCCTCGTACATGATGCTAAAACACAAACTTGTAAATTTAAGTCCACTTAGTGTTGTAAGTTTCAAGTCCATGTTCTCGCTTAAGTTGTAATGCTTGCCCACCCACACACACACATGTCAAACAAATTACCATTTCAGTGGCTACTATAAGGTATCGTACACGTTTGGTAATGACTCAAAACAAATATTAGCATAAAGACTTACTTGGTAACAAACAACGGAGAGCTGTTGATAGTATAAATCATTGTAGGAAACGACTCCCTCTGAAGTAACGTAGTTTTTTAGAAAGAGGTAATTTCTCACTAAAATAATAAAAACTTCTTGCAAGAAGTTTTTATTATTCTATCTGAAAGCACACAAATTTGTACAACAAGGATGTTTTTTCTTTAATCATTTTCTTGCAACTTCGATGACCAATTGAGCCCAAATTTTCACAGGATTGTTATTTTATGCATATGTTGGGATACACCAAGTGAGAACACTGGTCTTTGACAATTTCCAAACATGTACGATGCCTTTAAAGCAAAATGTTAAAGGGCAAAATAGTGCAAGATGACAGGTTACCCAGGCAAATTAACAAAAAGAACAAAACAAAACTTTACTGTTTGCATAACAGCCGCCTCAACGACATATCCCAGCAACATCATTGACATCAACGTCTTCAACATCTTGCCAGCCTGTGCAACAAGTTGGTCGTCATATAGCTCCGAGCACCAAGTGTCCAATGTAAACAAGTTGTTATTCTATTATGAGCAGTCCACCTAATTCCATCATTGCATTTTGCCACCTCATAGGTATTATTCATAACAGCCTTCGTATTAATTTAAATAATTCAATAGCCTATTATTTTGTGAAATCCATTAACACCTCCATGGCAATTCTCGGGCGGGCTTTCATAAAACTGACTAGCACAAACTGAGCAGCTGAACTGATATTTGCTTAAAGGGGCACATATGCTTTCAAATCTCTCAAAATGTTGCTGTTTGGAATTACTCCTTATCCCTCTAAGGAGTTGTTCATGCGCAAAAACACCTACAGTGTGTTGCAATGTGTGAGTAATGATTAGAAATAAATTTGCCTCTCGAAATACAACCAGCGGAACATATGGTCCGCCATTTTGTGGAGTCAAAAATTTGGTTCCACAAAATACCGTACCGTGTCATGTCAGGAAATTACACACTAAACCACACAATTTGTATTATCGTCATTATATTCTACTAAAAAAACCTTTCCAACCATATTCATATCAAAACATACGCTTTTATAGCCCAAAGCACCAAATCCGAAGGTAAATGTGCCCCTTTAACAAACAAACAAAATGGATCCAGGTGTTTTTATGAAGTATGCTTTTGTGTACAACCGTCCAAGCAATGGGGAAGAATGAAAAGTCCCGGTTTAGCGGGTCGACAAACATGTGTTTGTTTGCGGGTGTCCAGTTGAAACCGAGAAATTAAACAACAAGGGATCTAGTTGTTTTAAAGAGTGAGGATCCTCGCTTCGCATTAACCAATGGGGACTTGCTAAAAAATGTTTAAACACTTGCAATCAGGGACCTCTTATTGTCCCTCTTGTGTTTGTATTTTTTACAATTTATATTGGCAACAGCTCCCATTGGTTTTGTACATATTTTCCAACTGGGGACCATATTATCCTCTATTGTTAGAAGTTCCCGGTTTGAATGTGTATACCTACCCACTCACACACTTGAAAAGTTACAGCTGAACAAAATCGCTTTGACTTTATTACATTTTGAGAAGCGACTTTGTAATGTTGGCTGCACAAAAGCAACAACAGGGTGATACTCATAAAACTGTAGTATTAAATCACAAGGAAAAGTAAAGTATTAGGTTAAACAAAGGGCCAATTCAAAGAGTGCCATTGGGCCCTCATACTACCATATAACCATAAAATTATATAAAATACAGCCTTGATTTCTGCAAACGCTGATTGATTGATTAAAATCCAAAAGATCAATAGTCCTCCAAACAACTAGGCCAATCTCAGAACAAACGCCCTCGTACAGGATGCTAAAATACAAACTTGTAAATTTAAGTCCACATAGTGTTATGTCATGAAATTACACACTAACCCACACAATTTTTAGTTTAATTATTTATTTTATTACTTTTTCCAACCATATTCATGTTAAAACAAACGCTTTTATAGCCCAAAGCACCAAATTCGACGGTAATGTGCCCAACAAACAAACAAAATGGATCCAGGTGTTTTGATAAAGTAAAGGGTGTCCTCGCTTTGCTTTTATGTACAAAAGTCCAAGCAATGGGGAAGAATGATAATTCCTTGATTTAGCGGGTCAACAAACATGGGTGTGTTTCGGGGTGTCTATCAGTTGAAACCGAGAACTTTAACCAAAAGGAATCCGGGTATTTTAACTGAGTGTTTGCATTTTAACACTTTATATTGGCAACAGCTCCCATTGGTTTTGTACATATTTTCCAACTGGGGACCCTATTGTCCTCTATTGTTAGAAGTCCCGGTTTAACTGTGAATACATGTGAGCTTACGGGAGTGCCCTTGTGGGGT
Source organism: Plazaster borealis (assembly GCA_021014325.1). Lineage (NCBI taxonomy): Eukaryota > Metazoa > Echinodermata > Asteroidea > Forcipulatida > Labidiasteridae > Plazaster > Plazaster borealis. The sequence continues at coordinate 12,390,465 of CM037468.1, read as the reverse complement.
CTTTTACACAATGGAACAATGGACCCCACATGGGAATTCTTTGTTCAACGTGGACCCCAGAAAAAGGAATAATAGAGCAACAATAGCATTGTGTGCATACACACTCTTTAATAGTAACGTCCGAACAAAATTGTCTTGACTTTATTACACTTTGATAAACGACTTTGTCATGTTGGCTGCACAAAAGCAGCAAACAGGGTGAGACTTATGGGCATAAAACTGTATTAGATCAAAAGGAAAAGTAAAGTATTAGTTGCTCTTGGGGTTCAGCTGTATTAGGTGCCTTTGGGCCCTCCTACTGCCATAACCATCAAATAATATTACAATAAAACCTAGATTTCTGCAAACGCTGATTGAATTGATTAAAATCAAAAAGATCAATAGGCCTCTAAACAACTAGGCCAATCTCAATGGAAATTGTCGAAGCAATACAAAGCAGTATACGTTGGTAGAAATTACTCACACCAATTTTAAGGTGTTAGGCTTAATTAATATTTTCTGTGCATTTCCAAACAATTTTTACATCTAAGTGACTTCTTCACATGTCCAGCTATTGTCTAGAATTATTTGAGTCCTTGAGCTACCCAGTAATTAATAACCCTAATTGGCAAATTCTTGGGGGCGTGGAAACACCCAGACTTTTACCCCGACTGGCAAAAGGGCCAATACTTACTACCACATAATCAAATTATATATTTTTTAAATAAATATGTGCTTTTTCCAATATTGTTTACATCTAAGTGACTTCTTTACATGCCCAGCTAATGTCTATGATTATTTGAGTCATTTAGCTACCCAGTAATTGCCATATTTCTATAATTATCTAAGCGCGTGGCAACACCCCACTGTATCCCGACGAGCGAAAGGGCCAATATTTACTACCACACCATTCAATATATATTTTGGAGAAAAAAAACCCAAAACCTCTGGGACCTGACCCCCCTGTGTAGATATGTGAAATGGTCCATTCTAGGAAATCAAGGAATTTGACTCCCCCAGTCATTACACTTTGGAGAAATTACTCAATTAGTGATTATGTGGAATCAAATGTTGGCCCTTTCCCTCAGGGTTAAGCAACTTATTGCTTTGTAATTCAGTAAACTCACAGAAGACAGGTTTATTAAGAAGTACACAAAAACAAAGCCTCAAGCGAAGTTGTAACCGGATCCCTTCAAATTAAATTTTCAGCGTGTCTTGTTCAGTCATCTTCATGATTGTATAGTAATTTTTATAATTGTGTGGTGTTTTAGTTCTGTATAACTCCATGTTTTCATGTTGAAGTAGTAGTTACTCATATTCAATGTTTACTTTTACTTAGTTTAATGTTTCATATTCGGGGGCTTTCAATATTAACGAGCAGTTTTTATATTAAAAAAAACTATAAAAAACAAAAACAAAGGGAATCATGTACTAAGTGAACACATTGTGCAGACTATTCCCACTCGTCACATTTTAACAATTTCCTGATGAAGATTGTGCCGATACAATTGTGCCTCTCCTACTCTTGCAGATAGCCATGGCGCTCTAATGAGACATTTTCAACGCAATATGAATTAAATCTTTCATGAGTGGCAGGTTTGTGTGCTATCTCCCCCTTTTCAACACTCCTTTTGGAAATAATTTCCCCTTGGCCCTTCCCCACCCCTTTATTTAGCACATACAAGCACCGAACACTAACAGGCCATTAGGGGGACGGCTACTTGTCCCTCCTTCCCTCAGTCAACTTTTAGTGTTCTTATGTTCCCATTGTCAATCACCAGTAATCAGACTGTTGATTGACAATTCCAACTTTGTTTCTCTTTGTTGAATCCCGAAGAATTCGAACTGCGTTTCATCTTTCAATTTATTCAAGTATTATTTCAAATGCAAATATGCCTATAAAAAAGGCTCAAATTTAGTTAAACCACACAACCTTTTTCTGATTATGAACTAATCCAATATTAATAAATTAAGAAAAAAATGTGCATTTATTGAGTTATGAATGCACCTTCCTCCATGCCAGACAAAGGAGCTCAAAGAGTGTGTTGTAACAGGCTGAAAAAAACCTTAAAATAATGTTCAATTCTTCCACACATTTTATGATAAATTTTGCTTTCATCAAATATCAAATACAGGAATCTAACTAAACACTGATCATAAACCTGTATTTATATTGTTTAAGTTTAAATAAAGATATATACTATTAAGATATTTATTATTAATGACAGTATTAGTAATGAATTTCTGACACAGTGATGTATACCATGCCCGATATATGGCACAGGGTTCCCCATACTTTAACACACCTTTTTCCTTTGGTACAGAAGTACCCCCTAAAATACTCTTATAAGAATTCCCGAGATTCCCATAACACAATAAAGACAAAATACCACATATCCAGCACCAAATGTAGGTGGAGTTTAGGTAATGCCACCTCCTCCATGCAAGACAACAGACCTCAAAGTGTGTGTTGTATCAGGCTGGGGAAAATCGAACACATGAGACAAAGGAACAGTGTTAGTATGGGGAAAAAACTTGTAGTAATTTTCAGGTAGTGCATGTCTACCTGCATTTGAAATAGTTCACAATCAGGATAAAAAATATTATTTTAGATTCATTTCAATTTTACCAATGTGTGATAAACACAAGATACTCGGAGCCTTCCCAGTCCTTCTGGAGAAAATAAATCCCAAGGGTATACTACTCGGGTGGTAATCAAACCCCGACTACCGCAAGTAAGAGTTCAATTACTATCTTAGTTTTCAGTAAATTGGTGAGGTGAATTATCTTGTTATCTGGGTCAGTGGTGTTTGACACTCTCGGCTCTCTATAGTAATAATATAAATCTTAAAGCAAACTTGATTTCTTGATTCTGATTGGTCGATCCATATTAACAAGAGTGTGATATGAACCTATATTGCAGTGATGGCCCATACCGAACCCTGTTTTAACTCCGCGTATTGTGCCATTTTAAGCTACGCGGCAAGTTTTCGTGAAGATAAATTTGTCATCAAACACACGCACATGGATACGGAAAAATATAGCGTGTCTGCGTCCCAGACCATGACAGAAACACCGGAAGGAGCCGTTCTCTTTACGAATGCACTGGATTACTTTACGTGCATTGCACAACAAACGAAACCTGTGACTTTACATCCCATCTGTTTAAGTGACTTGCTTAAGGACACAAGTGTCGAGACCGGAACACTAACCTACACTCTGCTGATCAAAACCAGGGTTATTTATTTTATATATTTATTTATTTATTCATTTATTTATTTTTTTATATTTTTTTTTAACAACTTAAATGTCTTTTCTGTGTCTTGGAAAATTACTAGAGAGTTTAATTGGTTCTTCTTTTAAATCTCATATAGTTTTTTCTTAAGAAAATGATGAAAAAACAAGAACGGTGTTTTGACGAACACAAATGCCTGAGATTCATCTCATTCTTTGATAGGGGTCGCACACAAGAAAAATACAAACCAGTGCAAGTAAATAATAATAATAATAATAATAAGACTTGTAATGCGCACATATCCACCCTGCTGGGTGTTCAAGGCGCAGGAGTAAAGAACGTAATCTATTGTAATAAAGTTTTGGAGATGATTCGCGCCCAGTCCTTCTCGAGTTAACGCTCGAACAAGATTTGTGTTGTTGCATCCATTGACTTGACAATTGACCTAGGGTCCAATACAAAAACAATAAGCTTCTGGGGTCCTTCTCGAGTTATCTGGCGGACTACAATTCTTTTGATTTAGCCTAATGACCTTGACATTTCTAACCTAGAATGTCCAAAAGCAACAGGCTTATGGGAAACTCCATGACCAATCCACATACCAAATGTACAGTATGATAATTTAAGTCTTTATTGAGTTATTGCTCGGACAAGAATTGCAAATATGCACTCACACACGCACACGGAACCTTTAATATCGGGTTTGTGAGGTCCTGCTATTGTTGCTCTTTTATTCCCTCCTCTAAAGAATTCCTCTGTGGGGTTCAAGTTTAAGAAAGATAAACTTTTTGGGGGTTTATTGTTCCATTATGTAAAGGACCCCACAAGGGCCCTTCCGTAAGCCCACTTAAGTGGGTAATGTCCTCCAATCAGGAAAAACTTGGAGCCCATTGTATTCCTTTGTGATAGCAATCGTGGACCTATTGTCCCTTTTGTTATTAGTCCTCATTCTAATGTCACTACAAATACACACACAGACACACACACCCGTTTGTGAATCCCGTAAATCGAGGACTTCTCTTTGTTCTCCAAATGTTTGGACGTTCTTTTGCGACGTCCCCATTGGTTTTGTACACGAAAGTGAAGCGAGGACGTCCTCGCTCTGTCAAACACCCGGATCCCCTTGATTAAAGTCCTCGGTTTCAATGGGTAGACACGCTCACACACACACACAAGTGTGTAAACACCTGTAATTGGGGACCTCCTATTGTCCCTCTTTTGTTTGTACTTCCAACTTGTTGGCAACAGCTCTCATTGGTTTGTACACACTTTCCAACTAGGGACCTTTACCGAACCGGAGACCCTTTTGTCCTAAGTCTTCATAAGGTACCAAATATAAGAACACACAAGGAACAGACAAACACTATATGCACCTTCGACTTCACCGTCGGGCATAAAAACAACAGGGAAAAAAGTACCTTCTTCACAATCAAATTGTGGGCAACACTCAGTTTCTGTTCCTTGTCGTACAGTACACTGTTTACCCTCAGGTGGATCCATACACATTGGTGATGTACAAGCATTGAAACCATTATCACAGAGACAATGCTCACATTTTCCCTCGAGCCATTCCTCTCCATGAGCATGTTTCTTTCCCTCGCTGTCAATGCATGGTTTGTCCACTTTGTGGACGAAAAAAGAGTTGTTTCAGCAATTAATTTTCCATCAAATTTCAGGAGGGGGAACAGTTATTCACATTGCGTTTTAGTTATTTGGAAAATACCTCTTAATTTTCTTTAAACACAAGGCGAGCTTTGTATCCCTAAAATATTCTAAGTCCGTTTGCAGATAATTTAAACTGTCTGTAAAGCAATAGAAATGTTCAACATCACAATTTACAATATCTTAACTCTGTCTTAAGAAAACAAAAGATTTATCAACACTGCATTTTCTTTCAATTTTCTTTTCCATAGAGGGAGAAAGGGGAAAAGTTATTTCACATCGTTTTTAGGTATTTGGAAAATCCCCCTTTATTTTCTGTAAACACAAGGCGAGCTTTGTATCCTTAAAATGTTCCAAGTCCGTTTGCAGATAATTTAAACTTTAAAGCAATAGAAATGTTCAACATCACAATTTATAATGTCTTAACTGTGCCTTAAGAAACAATTCAACATTAATAAGGATAACTAGACATTAGGTGTTTGTGGACAAACACAAAGCTGTTCCTTGTAGTTTTGCTTTGATTAAGCGCTCCAGACCTTTAAAGTGGGTCTGACTTCGAGTTAGAAGACAATTCACCTTTGACATGCCCGTATTTTGACTATAAATGTGCCTATGAAAACCTAATCCTAACCTTCATTCTGATACTGTCTCTAAAACTGAACAGGTCTCACGAGTTAGTACTCAAAGCAAAATACCTCTCATACCAAGGAACAGGTCTCAGAAGTTAGTACGTAAAGTGAACTACCCATCATATCAAGGAACAGGTCTCACAAGTAAGTACATAAAGCGAATTATCCCATACATCAAGGAACATGTCTAATAAGTTAGTAAGTAAAGTGAACATACCCGTTTACATCAAGGAACAGGTCTCACACTTTAGTATATATGTATAGCGAACTATACTCATATCAAGGACCAGGTCTCACACGTTAGTACTTAAAGCCAACTAACCCCTCATATCAAGGAACAGGTCTCACATGTTAGTTCGTAAATACGAACTAACCGCGTATATCAAGAAACAGGTCTCAAACGTTAGTACGTCTAGCGAACTAACCGCTCATATCAAGGAACAGATCTCACACGTTAGTACTTAAAGCGAATTGGTGATTTCGGTTGCGGCTTAGGCCATTAACTAAATACAATGACAATGTGAATTATTTAACTTTTTGGCGTTCTGGACATTAATTTGTTATAATAAATTACTTTATTCGTGATAATGGATTATTAATTCGCAATAACTAAATATTATTTCATAATAATAAATTAATTCCTAACCGCTCATATTAAGGAACAGGTCTCACATGTTAGTACGTCTAGCGAACTAATCGCTCATATCAAGGAACAGGTCTCACACGTTAGTACTTAAAGCGAATTGGTGATTTCGGCTGCGGCTTAGGCCATGGATTAAATACAACGACAATGTGAATTATAGAACTTTTTGGCATTCTGGACATGTAGCCACTGCCGAAGAAATCAATTTGAACAAGGCCATACAGTCGCACCATGGAGGTCGGACACTTGTTAATTTGTTATAACAAAAAAACTTAATTTGTTATAAATCGATAGATTAAACCGTGGAGGTAGGCCAATTGTTAATTAGTTATAATGAATTACTTAATTCAATATAATGGATTATTAATTCGCAATAACGAATTGTTAAAGAGCGGCTCTAGGATGCTCTCAATATTTGAGTTATTACCTTTTTATGGTCGAATAGACATCGTAGATACCGGTTAATAACCATTATACACTTACAATTTGCATTTAGTAATAAAGAATTCAAGTCAAATATGCACCTCTCCGTGGGGCTTTTTAAGCCGAAAGTCAAAAACTGTTTATCTATGATAATGATATGCATTGACCCCTTGACGTCATTGGCGGCTAAAAACTCACGGTTAGTATTATAAACACACACATAAATGTATCTTTGCTTGGAAAACAAAACAAAATCAAGAAGAAACCAAACTTACATCATACAGTAAAATACTCTTTCTGTCCATCCAGAGTATCCTAAATGTGTAACTATAAAATGAAGCCTACACGTTGGGTAGTTTTTCACTATAAACAAGCTAAAATTTCCACGGAACTTAACTAGCAGACCAGGAGCGTGCGGACCAGTGCTGTATACAGTTTGAACGTGTGCACACCAACGATGATTATTGCAATGTCATGGGAATAATCGCTTTCCCGACCATGCGCAGAAACGTTAAGTCTATAAACAAAGGACTGCTTGATTGTGCGTTGTGTATATAGGGGTATCCCCCGTGATAATGCCGCGGTCTGCGTTGTTGTTGTTGTTTCGCGGGAATACCCGTGTGTGTATGTTAGGGTTGAATTTGACGTGAGAGCGATGTAGGCCTACTGAAAATCAAGCCGAGCTGCGGAATCGCCTCGCCTCTCAAAGAACAAAAACCCCTAAATCATCAATCCGTTGTAAATTGGCTTGCTGAATATTTGCCTGTTGGATCGTCCTATAAAAAGTCACATTTACGGCTGTATTGAATGCAAATGGTGAAGTTTGGCGGTGTATTTGCGTTAGCTCAGTACATTCATATAGGCAGGTCCAAACTAACTAGACGGTGGTGACGTCATGAGTTCCTCGTCGCGGGGTTTGTTTGACCTCGCAATTTTCAGATTTCGGGCTATGAGTGTTTCGAGGAAAAGACATTTTTACCCTGTTTTAGTGTGAGGTAAGCGACTCATAATAATTGTTTATATTTCTTGGGGACTCCGTCTATTGGAAAAATGTAAAAGCTAAATAATTCCAGAGCATCCTGGAGCCCCTCTTTAATTCATAATAACAAATTACTTCCAAACCGCTCATATCAACGAACAGGTCTCAAACGTTGGTACGTAAAGCGAATTAACCCCTCATATCAAGGAACAGGTCTCACACGTTAGTACCTCTAGCGAACTAACTGCTCATATCAAGGAACAAGTCTCACATAATAATAACAAATTGTTATACTTTATTAGTTTTAACGATTATTAACTCATTATGAATTACTTAATTTGTTTTAACGGATTACTTATTCGCAATAATTATTAATTGGAAACAAATTATTTATCAGTTACTTTGAAATACTTTCTGCTGATAACGATTTCTGAATGGCACGTCAGGGCTTTCGTAGCAAACGATTGTTTCAGGTTGATAGATTAAATTATGGTCTACGGGTGTATGCTATGGTAACATATGGCTCTTGACCCCCAAATCTAGCACTGACCCTATTTAGCCATGGAAGGGGTAATTTCTCTTTTCCATAACTTTCCCTAATTAGGTCTAATTATTGCCCAATTGCAACCCCATCCAGTTTTTGGCTTGCTACACAGTGATTTCCTCAATAATTCGTTTGCACAAGCACCCCAAAACATGTGGTTTTCAGGCAAATGGGTCCTCGCAACGAAGTCCCAAAACCAGGTGGTCTGGTTCTACGTTCACGCTGTCGCCTGAAGAACGTGCGGAGTGTTGATACACACGACGCTGAAAGCAAAAACAATTCTTCTCAAATCTTGTGAATGAACTTAGTCGGCAACCGTAATTGTATGTATATTATACAAAAGACGCAATAGCACTGGACATATTTGGGACTAGCAATAGGTTTTGATGTTTTTAAATTGACCGCCAATAAAATATCCCTTGTTTTAAGAAAGATTTGTGAAATCAAGGACATGTAATTTGAGTTAAAACAAATAATTATGTTTCAGGAAGTCGGATTTGTTTTCACTTTATTCCATGTGTTTTGTACACGGGTGAAAACGCGCAATAAATGATGCCGATTTTCCAGACACATCTAGGGCTTTAAAGATAAAAAGTCATTTGGCATTTTAGGCCGGCAGACACATCTACAGTATCCCGCAAGTGTATAACTAAAAATAGTTTCCTGCAAATTAAATATTTATATCGCTGAATCATGGCTAATTAATTAAGAATTTTAACCATTATTACATTAAATGTTAAGTTTAGGAACTAAGCTTCAATAAGATATAGGATCTAAGTTCTTCATATTCACTAAATTTGTTATTAGGACTAGATAAAATTGTGTACAAATGCTATGGGGATTTAGGCAGATACAAATGTATAAGAAAAATAAGAAAAATCTAGACGAAAACAAAGCCTGTTCCGACTCTAAGTCGGAACAGCTTATAAACTTCTAGACGAAAACAAAGCCTGTTCCGACTCTAAGTCGGAACAGCTTATAAAAATCTAGACAAAAACATTACCTGTTCCGACTCTAAGTCGGAACAGCTAATAATAATAATAACAATTTGTAAAGCACCATCTATCTATGACCAAACATATTCTGAGGCGCTAGGAAAAAGAACAATTTACAAAAAACATACATTACATATACTTAGATAATCAAATACTACTGGGGATGTAATTAAGAGCATATTATACAGAGATTTGTCAAGTAACAATAAACAAGTGGATAATTAATACAAATTATCAAGTCAGTCATAAGCAATGCCGAATAAATGTGTTTTAAGCATGCTTTTGAAAATGTCCGGAGATTTTATAGCTCGTTATTAGTGGTAAATAGTTCCAGAGTCTGGGAGCGGATACTGTAAAGGCATGATTTCCATACGACGGGGTTGTTTTAGAGATAGTTTGAATAAGTTTGTTTGTAGATCGAAGATTGCGACTTGGAGTATAAGGTAAGAGAAGTTCCTTGAGATACGATGGTGCATTATCATTCATAGCTTTCCATGCGTGCAATATAATTTTGAAGTTAATTCTTTGACAGACTGGAAGCCAGTGAAGTTGTTCAAGGAGGGGTGTGATAAGGTTATGTTAATGGGGGTTTTATGATATGCGAGCGGCAGCGTTCTGAAGTTTTTTGATGAACTTGTTGTAGAAACCATAAAGCAATGAATTTCCATTATCCAGCCTGGATGTAATGACACATGAATAACGAAGGCGGCAGACTCTTGACTGAGAATCCTACGAATGCTGTTGAATTCTTATATGATAAAAAGACTGACAAATTTTCTTCACCTGGTATTTTATAGACATGGTGTTGTTGAACATGATGCCTAGATTGCAAGCGATTTTGTTTGATCTAAAGGTGTGCCAATTTGAACCTCTTGATCATTGATTTTGTTTTGGCTGTATGTAGATGTAATAATAGGTAGTTGCGTTTTATCATCGTTGAATTTCAATATATTATTGGTCATCCAGAACTTTATATCTAAGACACATTGCTCAATACGTTTGCATCTAGATTGTTCATCAGAATTATTTAATTCAAAAGAGAGGAACAGTTGAGTATTGTCCTCTTACAAAGTTCTTGGAGCCTGTAGTTTCTTGCAAATGCAGCTATGGGTTTAGAGTAAAGTGTGAGGAAGAGAAGGCCTAGGACTGATCCCTGGGGAACGCCAAAAAAGAGCGCACCTAGTGCTGATAAAATAGCATTGATGTTGACGGCATGTGTTCGGTCACTAATGTATCAGTGAATTCATTTGAGAGCAAGACCATCGACACCTATAGATTGCAGGCATTTTAGGAGGATTTCATGGTCGATTGTGTAAAAGGCTGCGGAAAGGTCCAAAAGAACTAAGAACACACCTAAATTATCATATACTGAGCAAAGATTATCATTTTGTTCTCACAACCCTGTAACTCACAACCCTGATTTTTCCTTTACACGGATTGGGAGGGCTCATAATGATTGTGTCCTGACAGATGATCAATCAGTCGGGCTGCAACAACTTTCTCAATTATATTTGATATAAATGAGAGATTTGAAACTGGGCAAACGTTTTTAAGATTCTCTGAGTCAAAGGTTGGCTTTTGAGGAGAAGAATGATGAGTGACATATTGACATTTTGGTGATTGGAGTAGTCAGAACATACAATAAGTGCTTTTTCAATAACCAAATTGGAATGCGATCAATGCTACATGATTTTGAGGGAAACAAAGAAATAAGTTTTCAGATTTCTTCACTAGAGGCAGGAGCAAACTCGTCTAGCGGAAGGATATTTGGGATCTACACATGTCTGCAATGATTGACTGTACAGAGACTGAAGCATCAAGAATATTTCGAATATTATTGATCTTAGTGATTAAGTATTCACTGAACTTCTCGGCTAACTACTTGGTCTTGCTGTGTTTTGGTAGTTTGTTTTTTCCTTTATTATGCAATAAAGGTTCAACAATCCTAAATATTTCTCTTTGATTGTTACAGCGTGATTATTTGTTTTTGTAATACTTTTTTGCATCGTTTATCTTGTGCACAACATGTAGACGTTGAGCCTTTAAGAGGTCTCTATCAGACTCAAACTTTGTGGGGTTTTTTCCAGCGTCTTGCAAGCCGTTTACGCAATTCCTTTGCAATCCCGGGAGAGAACCATGGATTTGATTGTCTGATGGTAACAGAGCGAGTTTTTAAAGGAGCAGGGTTGTCATGAATAGATCCAAGTGTGAAATCATATTGTTGAATGAGGTCTTCCAAATATTCTGAAGCGTTGATAACCAGATCAGCCATGCAAACTCTATCTGCAAAAGCTTCGTGGTCAAGGCAAGCATATTTGCGACAATTAATTTAAGTAGGTCCTGTTCTCATCCCATCTTTAAAACGAGAACATATCAAAACAACAGGGAAAGAAAAAAACAACGTACCTTCTTCACAATCAAATTGTGGGCAACATTCGTTTTCTGTTCCTGGTTGTACAGTACACTGTTTACCCTCGGGTAGATCCAAACACATTGGTGATGTACAAGCATTGAAACCATTATCACAATGACAATGCTTGCATTTTCCCTCAAACCATTCCTCTCCATGAGCATGTTTCTTTCCCTCGCTGTCTATGCATGGTTTGTCCACTTTCGGGATGACAAAAAAAGTTTTATCAAAAAATATTTTCCTTTAATTTAATTTTCCCTCGACATAGGAGAGGGAACAGTTATTTTCATTGCTTTTTGTTTACTTGGAAAATACCTCTTCAATTTCTGTAAACAAAGGGAGAAGTTTGTATCCTTAAAAACTTCAAAGTCCGTTTGCAGATAACTCAAACTGGAAAGCAAAAGAAATTTTGAAAATCACAGTTTGCGATGTCTTTACTGTTTCTTAAGAAAACATTTCAACATAATTAATTAATTTCAATAGCTCTTTTTCTCATCTTTATAATTAGGAACCATCAAAACAGCAGGGGAAAAAAACCCCAATGTACCTTCTTCACAATCAAATTGTGGGCAACACTCATTTCCTATTCCTGGTCGTACTGTACAATGTTTACCCTCAGGTGGATCCATACACATTGGTGATGTACAAGCATTGAAACTATTATCACAGAGACAATGCGCACATTTTCCCTGGTTCCATTCCTCTCCATGAGCATGCCTGTTTCCCTCGCTGTCAATGCATGGTTTGTCCACTTTGTGGATGAAAAGAAAAAAGTTGTACACGTATGAATTTCTAACAAATTTCCTAACAGGAATGAAGGCAGAAATAAATATTGACATGAGTTTTCAAATCACCTCCAGAACCTAAATTTAAAAGAAAAACTAAAAATTAGGCCCTAATGTTTACCATAATTATTAACAACCAAAGGAAAACTGTTGCCGGTTGTACTTCAAAAACTTGAAACTTGAGAGTTGAAAAGATATAGAATCTGATTAAATCAGAGATTTGTAACCCCTAAATGCGTTGCAATAAGCACATACATGCACATGTGTGTACAGCATTCAATCCAGTTTGTAAGTGTGACGTATTAAATTAAACTGTAAGCCAACCCTACCTCACACAAACTGACTCCACTGATTACAGAAGACCACAGAAGTTGCATTGAACTAGTTTTTCTTTGATGATTTATGCAAGAAATTGTTAATAATTGGTTTTGGATTTTGCAGATGCTCTTCAAAGAATAGGTTTTCTCAGAACATTTTTTGTTGTAAGAAATGCTTTTGAATGATGAAATGGGAAAGTTTTGTAAAATTACACACAAACATGTGCCAACTTTGGAGCCGGAAGTAGCAAAAATCTTTGGGTGTGCAGCAGATAAGAATGTGTGTGATGCAAGGACTTACAAACTGGATACCAGAACCATTGTGCTTTCGAAAACTAAATTTCAAAGAAAAACCTAAACATGTCTGCAATAAAAACAAAAAAGGAAAACCAGCTGCAAAATATGAATGAAAGTTGGCCTTGAAATTATTAAACTTTCATATATGAAAAGAAAAAAACAAAGGGAAAAAGAGTTTTGTATCCACTAAAAGCGTTACAACAAGCACATGTGCGTATTGAATTCAATACCCTGATTGCCTTACAGCGTATTAGTATTGCCCTGTTATGCTACCGACCAAGGATTTATATTTTTTAGATTAATTTTATATCCTTAAAAACTTCCCGGTTGGCTCACAGATAATTCTAAACTAAAAATTGAAAAAATAAATTAACATAAAAAAATTCCTAATGTTAGTTTGACACCGAGCAAATCAATTGGTTCTTTTCCAAATCTCGTCAAGTTTGTTATTTATAAATGACAAAAACAACAGGGAAAGAAAAAAAACCGTACCTTCTTCACAATCAAATTGTGGGCAACACTCATTTTCTGTTCCTGGTTGTACTGTACACTGTTTACCCTCAGGTAGATCCATACACATTGGTGATGTACAAGCATTGAAACCATTGTCACAGAGACAATGCTCACATTTTCCCTGGTTCCATTCCTCTCCATGAGCATGCTTGTTTCCCTCGCTGTCAATGCATGGTTTGTCCACTTTCAGGATGACACAAAAAAAAGTCAAAAACATATTTTCCTAAACTTTCTTTTTCCTAGAGGGAGGAGAGGGAACAGTTATTCACATTGCGTTATAGTTACTTTGAAAATACCTCTTCAATTTCTGTAAACATAGACGAAGTTTGTATTGCATTTGAAGATAACTCAAACTGCAAAGCAAAAGAAATGTTCAACATCACAATTTACAATGTCTTCACTGTGTCTTTAGAAAACATTTGAAAATTATTAATTCATTTCAATAGCTCTTTTTCTCATATCATCTTTATGATAAGAAAACATCGAGGCAGCAGGGAAAGAAAAAACCCAGCGTACCTTCTTCACATTCAAATTGTGGGCAACACTCATTTTCTGTTCCTGGTTGTACAGTACACTGTTTAACCTCAGGTGGATCCATACACATTGGTGATGTACAAGCATTGAAACCATTATCACAGAGACAATGCTCACATTTTCCCTGGTTCCATTCCTCTCCATGAGCATGCTTGTTTCCCTCGCTGTCTATGCATGGTTTGTCAACTTTGTGGATGAAAAAAAGTTTTATACGTATGAATTTTTTACAAATTTTCTTAAAGAGGCAAAGGCAGAAACAAAAATTGACATGAGTTATCAAATCACCCCAATACCTAAATTTCAAAGAAAAACTAAATAAAATTGTCTACAATAATTATAAACCACAACCAAAGAAAATCCATGTGCAAAATTGGAATAAAGGTTGGACTTCACTTGAAACTTGAGATTTGAAAAAATATACAATGTGATTGAATCAGAGATTTGTAACCCCTAAATGCGTTGCAATAAGCACAAACATGCACATGTGTGTACAGCAGTCAATCCTATACGTAAGTGTGATGTAATAAATTATACTGAGCCACCCCTACCTCACACAAACTGGCTCCAATGATTACAGAAGCACACAGGAGTTGCATTGAACTAGTTTTTCTTTGATGATTTATGTAAGAAACCTTGAATAATTGTTTTGGCTTCTGCAGATGCTCTTCAAAGAGTAGGTTTTCTCAGAACATTTGTGTGATAAGAAATGCTTTTGAATGATGAAATGGGTGAATTTTTGTAAAATTACACACATACATGTGCCAACTTTGGAAGTAGCAAAACCATTGGGTGCGCAGCAGATAAGCATGTGCGTGATGCAAGGACTTACAAACTGGATACTAGAACCACCCTGCTTCTAAAAACTAAATTTCAAAGAAAAACCTTAAACATGTCTGCAATAAAAACAAACAACGCCAGTTCAGTCTAGCGTCCTCTTGCAGTCGCTTGTTCTTCATTTCCTGTTTTGATCATTGTTGTTGTTAATGATTATACCTGCCTTGCTTGCAGTATTAAAAGCCGTAGTTCCTCATGAAAACGTGTCCTATTTTGATCGTGTATGTTCCGACATTCAACTACTACTACCCTAGTTGCGTGCTGGCAGCGTTTCGAAACAAACCTACGCATCTTGAATCCAGTAAACGGACGCTATTCAACACAACGGGTAGTCCCCTTTTGTGGCCGTCTTTTGCGGACTCCAATCTCTACGTACAGTTCACAAATCAAGGTGAGCGGTCAGCCAGCTGAACACGCAGCTGTTTTATATAGTACTGGTATTTCTCTACGGACTCTTCACACCGTTTACCATTATGGCATCAAAATATAGGGCTCCGAAACAATGGTCCCTCAGCAAGAATGAGAAAATTAATTCCTTTGAAAATTGGAAGCATAATCTCCAGTACACACTCTCCCTCGATCCAAACTTCGCCTAATTTCTTACCGAAGACTTCAAGTGGGAGAAAAAGTCAAAGTCTTCCCCACTCCGTGGCTTCACAGATGATGGTCCCGACATTGAGGATACAAAACGCCGCACTGCTCAACAAAAGGTCACCATGATATTGTTAGAGCTCATGCTCGGGCAAATTGCAAACTACTGCCCAGTCATATTCCGTCACACTATTGTTCGCAACTCCACCTCCATTCCCAACATCTGGCAGGCAGTCACCTACATTTCGGGTTTCAATCATTAGGGGGTAACTTCATCGACTTTGCCACGATACAACTAAAACCAGACAAGTGCCCGGAGGATCTGTATCAACGTCTAGTTGCCTTTGTTGAGGATAGCCTCCTCCTTCGTGACTCCGGAATATGCCATCATGGCCAGCCCATTTCGGAAGTTGAGGAGCTCACTCCTACACTGGAAAATTTCATCGTACTCACGTGGCTCCGGCTCATCCACCCCACCCTCCCTAGACTCATCAAACAGCGCTATGGAACCGAACTCCGCTCACGCACACTGGCATATATAAAACCCGAAATTTCACAAGCCCTCGACTCCCTCCTGGACAAACTTCCCACTTCCGAGGATGCACGATCGATGCGCACTTCCACCTTTCGACCCACCTCATTCTCAAGGCCGAAACCCAGACAGACGACACCGTGGCCACAGAACAGTAAACCGTTCGTTCAAGTCATGCCCACTGTGTAAGCAAGTCGGTCGATCAGACTCTCTTCACTTCCTTAGCGAGTGCCCACACTTACCCGAGCAAGACCGTAAATACAAAGCGAGAGCTCGCCAAGTTGCCGGCATTTACGAGGAGGCGGATGACGTCAATGCGGAAACCCCTGAGCTAACATGTGCATCAGTCGACAGGTTCCATGAACCATCCGCACTCCGCGTCCAAAATCGTCAGTCTCCATACTTGGACACATTCCATGGCCATCACGCAGCTCGTATCATTATTGACAGCGGAGCAACTGGGAATCTGATTCGCAACTCTACAGCCACGAAGCTTGCGGTCAAAATCTCAAAAAGTTCCCAATCTGCACACCAGGCAGACGGCTCATCTCCCCCTCATCAGGGAGACCAAACTCACCCTCACGCGAGATAGCAGAAATTTTTAGTTCGAGAGCCTCGAAGTAGGAATCTCCGTCGAGTACCTCAACCCCTCCTTCCTCATCAAGAAGCCCAATGGAGGTTTTCGTCTAGTCACAGCATTTGCTGATGTCGGCCGCTACAGCAAACCCCAACCTTCACTCATGCCCCACGTCGACTCGACTCTTCGCAAAATCGCACGATGGCGTTACCTCATCGCCACTGACCTGACCAGTGCATTCTACCAAATCCCCCTCTCTCGACAGTCAATGAAATACTGTGGTGTGGCGACCCCATTCAAAGGTGTCTGGGTGTATAACAGATCTGCAATGGGCATGCCTGGTTTAGAAACCGCCCTTGAAAAACTTATGTGCCGTGTCCTTGGAGACCTACTTGAGAGAGGCATCCTAGCAAAGCTTGCAGATGTTCTTTGTTGTGGAGGTGATTCAATCAAGGAACTCTCTCTCAACTGGAGGCAGGTTTTACATGCCATGTACACCAACGCCCTCCATCTCTAGTCTCCCAAAACCATCATCTGTCCAAAAAGCACCACTATCCTGGGATGGATTTGGTCCAACGGTTCCTTCCACGCCAGCCCACACCGCGTAGCGACACTCTCCACTTGCGCCAGTAAAGGTTGGAGGTCTACGATCCTTCATCGGGGCCTTCAAAGTCCTTGCCCGCGTTATTCCCAACTGCTCATCTCTCCTCTCCCCCTTAGAAGAGGCAGTAGCCGGTCGTCAGACTTAAGAGAAGTTGAATTGGTCTGATGATCTCCGCGATGCTCTCCAGAAGGCACAAACTCACACCGTTACTCTCCCTTGTCTCGATGACCAATTATGGATTGTGACCGATGGTTCCGTCAAGAAACACAGCATTGGTTCAACCCTGTACATTACTCGCCAGGGCAAACCCTGTCTCGCAGGTTTTTTCAGCATCAAACTACGTAGACGACAGCCAACCTGGATACCCTGCGAGGTAGAGGCTCTTTCCATTGCAGCCTCCACCAAACATTTTGGCCCATTCATCATTCAATCCAAGCATCACACATGTGTCTTCACCGACAGCAAACTATGCGTCCAAGCATAGGAAAAGTTGTGCCGTGATGAATTCTCAGCAATCCCATGAACTTCAACATTCCTATCCACCGTAAGTCACTCCCAAGCCACCGTTTGCCACCTTGCCGGTTCCGCAAACGTCCCCTCCGATTTGGCTAGCCACAATGCCCAGATTGCTCTGACCCTACTTGCCAAGTATGTACCTTTATCAGACACATTGAGGAGTCCACAGTCATGCGAGTGTCTGCCAAGGAGGTCCTCTCCGGTGAAGCTAAGCTCCCATTTACCAGCAGAGCTGCATGGTTGGCAGTTCAGTCAGAGTGACCAGATTTGCGTCGTACTCACGCTCACCTGATCCAGGGCACCCGCCTTCCCAAAAAAGCCACAACCATCAAGGATGTCAAGCATTACCTACAAGTTGTATCAGTTGCTAAGGATGGGTTACTTATAGTTCGCAGAGAGGAGCCACTGTCCCCTACACGAGAATGCATCATCGTTCCTCGTCAAGTACTCCAACACGCCACCAACTCAATTCTGTGACTCGACGCTACTTTTTTGCCATCGATTTACACAGGTCTATTAACGAAGTTAGCTCCAGCTGTCACCATTGCGCATCACTACTTAACACGCCCCACACCGTCATTAAGCAGTCTAAGGCCCTCTTGCGGTCGCTTGTCCTTCACTTCCTGTTTTGATCATTGTTGTTGTTAGTGATTATACCTGCCTTGCTTGCAGTAGCCGTAGTTCCTCATGAAAACGTGTCCTATATTGATCATGCATGTTCTAAAATTCAACTACGACTACCCTAGTTGCGCAAAGACAAACTAGCTTTGTGGGTGAAAACAATTTTTTTTACACCTATAGATTATTTATCACCAATATCTTTACAGATGGGAAGGCAGAAACAAAATATTTATATCAAATCACTTCCCGAATTTCAAAGAAAAACTAGAAATCATGAATTATTAACAACAACCAAACGAAAACTTCATGCAAAATTGGAATGAAAGTTGGACTTCAAAAACTCGAAACTTCAGATTTGCAACCCGTAAATGCGTTGCAATAAGCACATACATGCACATGTGTGTACAGCATGCATTCAATCAAGTTTGTAAGTGTGACGTATTAAATGATAAGCCACCCCTACTTCACACAAACTGACTCCACTGATTACAGAAGACCACAGGAGTTGCATTGAACAAGTTTTTCTTTGATGATTTATGCAAGAAATTTTTAATAATCGGTTTTGGATTTTGCAGATGCTCATCAAAGATTAGGTTTTCTCAGAAAATTGTTGTGATAAGAAATGCTTTTGAATGAAGAAATGGGTGAATTTTGGTAAAATTACACACCATCATGAGCCAACTTGGGAGCCGGAAGTAGCAAAACTTGTAAGTGTGCAGCAGATAAGCACAGACCTCAAGAAATCAGATGATAACAAACAAAACTTTATATGAAACCAGCCCTTAAAACCACTTTAAAACCACTTTTTAACCTATGCAAAGAGTTAACAATATACAGTAGAACACTTACGTGGCACCTGAGTTCGAAATAAAGAAAGTACATTGAAAAAGCAGCATTAAAATTAATAAAGACATTTTCGTTTGCACAAAGATATTTTCGTCTGCTAGTGAATGCATTTCAACAGAGTCGTAGCTATTAAATCAAATTCATTAATCAAAGCTTTAATTTTTACCAATGAACGATTATGAAGCTCTGTAATTGTGTATGATTCTAGCAGACTTGTGACCTCCAGCATTCTAAGTAAAACAGATGCATGCCTCAATCACCAGACCACTAAGTCTCGCCAGTTAGCCTTGTTCAAAGCTCTTTAATCTATTCCCACTTGCATCTGTGTATGACCAGCTGGCCTGTTATAGACGCAACTAAGTCTGATGGTTTGATTTATACTACACATGAAAGCAGGTGCAATTAATTAGTTTTTGTTATACAACCATCCAATCATCAAATGTTTTTAAAGTGTGGCGCAAGATTTTCTTGGCTTTTGTAATTTGCTCAAATCATGAACCAGGCCTAATGCACGACAGCATACAGAAAATCAGAGGCACAAATTTAGAATGCAGGGCCGTTTGAAAAGATTAGTAGATGCGGAGGATTGTTCAAATAAAGGAGATATTGTCCACAATCTAAGTGACGTCGACCCTGTATTCCAGAGTTGCTCAAAAAGTGGAAACTCTATTGAAATGCAGCATGTTTTTGGTCAATAAAACTTCCTGGACATAATCTCCTATCCAATTTCGAGCCTTTGTTTGTTTTCATACCCAAAAACCTACAACAACAAAAAGACGCCAGGAGACATAGCTTTTACAACAGCTGTTTCAAAAGAGTGGAACTATGTGTATTTGCCTCCATTAATCTGAGGCACAAAATCAATCCATGAGTTTTACAGACACAATTATTTTCTCTTTGGTTGATGTAGCTGTAATCCTTAATGTTGTAAGCACTGTTAGTTTGACTAATTGACTATCTTATAATACAGCATATTTAGATGGCTATCATTATTATAAGAAAAACATACTAAGTAATGTTTGGAATCAAGACTAATAGCCACTGATGATCAATCATCTTGATTCCTATCATTGTAGCAGACGTAAAACAAGTACATTGACTTATGTTAAAATAGGCCTTTGATATAGGCCTTATCTCTTGCATCACGGATTATTAATAGTCCAATAAAATTAAACTGATCAGAAATCACTCAAGAGTCGTGCAGGAAAATTTAAGCGCCATGGAAGTTCCCAAATATCAGAAAATTATATAGTTTTCTGAATAATTTCCTGACTTGGTTTGTTGATATTTGTTATTACCAATGACAACTTTCGACAAACCAAGTCATATAAATCTCTTTAATAAACATGTTTCTGATATCCATGGCCAGTGCATATAAACTGTTGAATTGCCAAGAGATATTTCAAGTAGGAAATTACCAAAATGACCAAGGCCCACTTTCATGCCTCTGCTTACTGCGGATTTCTACGCTTACAGAGCCCTGTATAAAAGCACATAATTCCAGTTGGCCGTAATCAAAATACCATGTCTTGTTTACTGTTTGTGACTGGCTCGCCTGATAAGTGTCCCTAGCAGAACTTTGTTTTTACCACAAATTCTTGATCCATGTGGACATTTTTTCACATAACTCAGCATACAACTGAGTTGTTTTGCTCAGTAATCAGAAGGAATTTGTGAAAAACAAAAACAGTGTGAATTTCTTCTTTTAAGACCAAATAGCAAAATTGTGTCCAATTTGGCAGGCATTTCTTAGTACAATAATTAATAAAAATGTTAATCAAAACAATGAGAGAAAATGTTAACATCCAGATTACAACAAAAACAAAATAAAGAATTCATATTAAGGCAAAATGATATCAGGGCAAAATGGTGCAAGATGACAGGAAAACCAGACAAACAGACAAAAATAACAAAACGGAACTTTACTTCTTTTATAACAGCTGCCTGAATGACATATCCCAGCAACATCACAAATATTAGCGTCTGTACCATCTTGCCAGCCTGTGCAACAAAATGACCATATAGCTCCGACCACAAAGTGTCCAATGAAAACAAGTTGCTATTCTAAACATTTATAAGCGAAACTGCTTTCAATCTACTTATGTGAAAGTCTGGTATTGATTTAAGAAATTTTTAAAAAAGCAAAGTCAACTTATTAATTCTAGTAGTATAATTGATTTTTGAGAGCAACCTTCGTATTGAATTAATTTAATGGGCAAATTTAGGTTTATCACCTGTCACAAAAGGATTCCACAAACTGAACGGCACAAATCAGTTTGTGTGTGAGTGGGGGTGTTATTTCATTACATTTTTATTTATTGTATTACACATCCAACAACAGGATGACAAAGGGAGCATTTTAGAGGTAAAATCCCAAATATAGAAAACCCCTGCAATCAGGAAGGGACTGAAAACCAATCCACATGCAAGGACCCGGTCTGAGGCGGGATTCGAACCAGGGTCCACAGAAGTGAGAGGTAGAAAGAAACCACTGAGCCAACTTGATCTCCAATTATGCAAATGACCAATTGCAGGTCAAAAGTGGGGGAGGGGCAGGGGAGTTGTTAGAGGACCTCCGTCTGTGATTTGAATTAAACTTCCCCCAATATCTGTTTCTACCCCGATTGCTACAACCAGTACATATAATTAGAGCTCTAGTTCACCTGCATAGCATGGAGGAAATTAGGATTCCTAAAAGCATCTTGTTTGGTGAACTAGCTGCTGAAAGTGATCTGTTAGACGTCCATGCCCGAAGGATTCCATCGAGTGAGACCTGAATGACTTTGGTATCACCCCTAACACATAGGAACATCTAGCCGACGTTCGTGTAGCCTGGAGATCATCTATTAGGACTGGTGCTGGAGATCGGCGCAGAACTTCAATGATTTACCGTGATGGTGTCACATAAATTGCAAAACTCTCAGCTACACTTGCAGGACAAAATGCTTGTAAACCCCCAAGTAATTTTTTGTAAATATAGTTGTGGCTAAGGCCTCAGGAAGATGCTAGACTACAGAGCAGAGTGGACCAGTTATCAGAAAAACTAAAACGTTAATCAGTCAGACTTATTATAGCAACAACCACGCAGACATAAATTTACCAACTTTTGCAACAACATTACTAAATTAATTTATTTATTTGAGTAAAAAGCTTGGCATAAACTTTGGGTAGGCCTACTATTCGTCCACAATCGTCACACAATTGTTACCACTTGTGAGATGCTAATATACTGGGCAAATATCATCTGTGTGTCTGTATCTCTTTCATCATCTGCATATGAACTTGTCCAAATATTTAACAAACTGGCTCGCTGCCATTTTATAGTCGGGTTTCGCCCTTCAATTTCAGTGGGTATATGCACTATGAATGTCACTAACGAACCGCATAACCAATGGTCCTTGATCAAACTTGCTCTTGGAGTTCTAGTTTCAGGCAAAGATACTTTCAATTGCCAAGTATACTTAATATTTGTGCGCCCTCAGTCTGTGATTGAGTTGCACAATCAAGAAAGAGCCCCCCCCCCCCCCTTTAGTTAATAAGCAACAACAAATTGGCAGGCCTTCGCAAGGTTGGCTAGCAACACCCCCCCCCCCCCACACACACACACGTAATAAACCAAAAAACAACAACAAAAACACCTCCACCAACCCCCAGCCCGGAAGCCTCCTTGGAAGCGCTGCTGTGGGAAGGCCTGTGCTAGAGATAGCCAAATACATGTGTGCTTATTTGACAGGTGCTGCAAACCATTTTACTACGCATATCAGTATTCATTATATTAAAGTGCAATAAACTATTTTGCAAAAAGATTTGTCTTGCTGATACAATTTATATCATAAAGATGTAAAAGAGTACATCAAACAATTAAGCAGAAATTAAACATCAAGTTCTTAGTTTCAAACCTTGCCATAATATTTTAAATAACCTCATATCACCATTACAATTAGGCTCTAAATTTAGACTTTACTGAAGAAAGAAAAAGCATAGGTGCTTTTGAGGCATAAACAAGTCCTTCTCGATGGCAAACTTTTATAAAATGATACCGAAACAATGTACAATAATAAAATTCTTCCACATTTGCTCTTCGATCAGGAAATACAGGAATCTAACTGACAACATTCTGATTGAACTTGTTAAATATTTAAATGTGAAAGTGGATAAGCTTACCTCTGTACCCCTGCCCCACCTAAATCCTTCCTTGAGTTACTTTCACTGCTCTCATGCTTAGATGGGTTTCAGTTTTCAACCAGGCTATCGTTAATCAAACATTTTCTGCCGATCTGATTTAAAAAAAAACTGAAAACTGAAATTCTAGCTGAAACAAAACCCATATCTTATTCCCTGAATACGAAGAATACTGAATACTAACAGGCGACGTGCAGTCCTGTTGGTGTGATGGGCATAACTCCCAAGCGTCAAGACAGGGACTGAAACCCACACTCTGGCTGATCAGAAACATCAGAGTCGAGTCCAGTGTGCTTTGACCGCAAGGCCAGGACATGCAACAAGACTATAAATTTTGTCTGTTTGCAAGGGCAGCCTCCCTTTCAAAATACCAATTTGGGCAAATAGTTAAAATGTTGAATCCACTTTTTGTCTTCTCTATGTCGGGAATGAACAGGGCCCAATATCATAGAGCTGCTTAAGAAGAAAGTATTGCTTAAACGTTTTCTGCTTAGTCACAGATTGTACATGTGACATGGTATTTGGCTGGTAACCTTTTTTTCTGGTAAGCATAATTTTGTTGTGCTTAGCAACTTGTTGTGCTTAAGCAGCTCTATGAAATTGAGCCCAGGTGGTTGTTAACTATCAGACTATTTATTAGTTGGTCATTTTCAACAATGTATGCAGCCTGTTAGCCACAGAGGGAGGGTTATTTACAGAATGGCAGCCTTCCTTTTAATCCAAACATAAAGCGTGTCAAGGCCGAGCAGTTAAACGCACAGTACTCAGACTCTGGTGTTTCTGCTGATCAGCACAGTGTGGGTTCATGTTCCGGTCTTGATACCTGTGTTCTTAAGCATGATAATTAACCATTATTGCTTCATCCTTCGGATGGGACGTAAAGCCATAGGTCCTGTGCGTAGTCTAATGTCTGTAAAAGAGCCAAGTACACTTATCTTTGGAGAAGGGGTTTGCCCTTGTGTTTCTGGCATGGTTGGCTGCATTAAGTTCGCACCTCAGCAACTTGTAAACTATGTATGGATCTTATCATTCCAAACATAGCTCTGGATATGTGTAGAAAATATAAATAGCATTTTGGGATGACCTTCGGGTGTGAAAAGCTCCATATAAGAACTGCCTATTATTGTTATTATCATAATTAGTTAATCTGCCAGTATCAAAATATCTAAATTCCCATTCTGCAACCATTTCATTCTAGTGATTAACTAGTGTTAAATAATCATGCATCTTCACAAAGCTTTGTCAATTCATTTATTCAATCTTTTAAGGTAACATAAGTGAAGTTAAAATAATTGTTTAATAAAAAACGCATCACATTCTTGAAATTTCACGGAACATTAAAAAAAACTTCATAAAGGAATGCTACTTGGCTATAACTTCTCATCCTTAGCGTAAAACCAAAACAAATAGTAACAAATAACACTGAAATAATGGTTGATCTACGCCTATACTTTGAGCTTATTTAATTTTAAATAAAAGAAAAACCAAACATTTATTGGTTCTAAGCTAAATAATTAAACGGCAAACATTATTACTACCCCTGGTGAATTCATCATGCCAAAGGCATTCCTGGACCAGCTCAACTCCATGAGTCTGCTTTCCCTTACTTGTTTTGTTTTGTTTATTCAAAACAGAACTCGATACCATTCTACACTTCTTCAGATGGAAATCTGTATCAGATTTTGTTAAGCAATACAGGGTGTGCACAACATTGGTGAGATTGTAAATATAAATGTTCACCGATTTGCACTTGAACACATAAAGATGGAAAACTTCCCTTGAATATTTGTGCTTGAAATGCTATAGTTTCTGAGAAATGAGTAAAAAGAATAAGTTTTGATCTTGCAAGTCCAAAACTCGATGTTCGAAAACAGTGAAAACGCATAAGAGGGATATTACACTATTTTCTTGTGACTCGAATGACCGATTGAGCTTAGACTTTCAAATGATTGTTTTTTCATGTATGTGACCATACAGTATTGATACTGGTTTTTGACTATTATTAATGTTGTCTGCGTGCTTTAAAATAGGTTTCACACAAAAGTAACATTAGCATATAAAGCGCTAACACTTTAAAGTTCACAAATGACAGCCTTTCCCCCCCAAAAAAATAAAAAATAAAAAAGGATACAATTTTTAAATCAATCATATTTCATCCCTATCCTATAACAAATTTTGAACTTTTATGATATTATATAAACTTTGCAACCTTGACTGACGAGAGTGTTCAAGCTAAAAACGATTTACTTTTAAGCAATACGGTCATGAAATACTGCATGTTTATTTAAACATTGTATGGACAAAAATCAGGTATTGGTGTCACCTTTTTTCACATAATTTTGTATAGATATATATTTTTTTTACTGGTATAAATTTTACAAAAAGTAAGCCTTCAGAACACAAACCAATCACAAGTTCTTTGATCATGAGCAATCACATATAATAACCATATAAAGCTTATATCAAAATCATTCTGATGCCTACGATGTTGCAGTTATTTAAAACAATTACAATTGATTAATTAAAATGCGTTAATTTGAGTAGGTGCAATAAACCTCCTCCATGAAAAGTAATGAAAACGGTTGCTCAAGATGGTAAGTTGTGATCAGGCTGTGAAACCAAACACAAGAGAAACAAACAAACAAAGTTAGTGTCAAAACAAGTTAGTTTAAAGAGGGGCTCCAAGGTCAAATTCAATTTTGTGATGTACTCTTTTTAGAGTAGAAAGAAAGTGACAAGTCTCTAATCTCATGTAGAAATGGGGTAAAATGCCTTCCAGTGCAAAATTGTCAACAATCAAAAACATCCAATGACATCGCATTTCAAATACATGGGTCTTATTGGTCCATCCCTGACATTCCATGATATTAAATCAAAACGGTATTGAATTTGACCTTTTGACTGACGAAAAATTGCTCTTTGGAATGTACAGACCCAATTGCTGTTAACATCCAATGATGTCATGTTTCACATTTGCTCTGAAAAATTATCAAAAACAATAGGATTTTAACAAGAGGTTAGTGACTTGTAATATTCTTTCCACTTTAACAAAGACTCTATCAATTAGAAATGAGTATTTCACAAAATTGGATTTGACCTTGGAGCCCCTCTGTAAAAGTGTTTGTTGGAAACTTAATCGATCGCCTCATGAAAAGGGCCCAATTTTGTACAGCTGTTAAGCACACAAATTTCCTCAGCACAGACGAATCTTGCTTAGCTAAAACAGATTACCAGCCAAAATGGTATGTGGTGTACACTACTGGTATCCTGGTTATTTTTGCTTAGCTAAGTGTGTGCTTAACAACTTTATGAAATTTGGGCCATGTCACAGCCTGCAACGAGAATGGCAAAATACCAAACAAATGGTAAACTTTGTCACAACTGTACAAAGTTATTTTTCTGATCACATGTATTTAATTCTACTTTATGGACATTATTTCAGAAAAATAAGTTCCTACTGTGAAGCAAAGGTACATGATATGATAAGTACATTTTGAATAATGTGAATATAGTGCGATGGGTGAGCCAGTGCTGCTAACAACAGAATAAATAACAATTGTTCAGCAATGGGCTAAGCTGTGAATGCAACATTGTTTGGCGTGGCTGAGCATTCTAGCGCACAGGACTGAAGTTCTGATGTTCTGATCAGCAGACTGTGGGTTCAAATCAATCATGGTCTAAACACTTGTGTTCTTGAGCAAAACACTTGAACATTATTGTACGTCTAAAACCAAGTACACTTACCGTTAAGAGAAGGAGTTTGCCTGAAGTTTTTTACTTGGCATGTGGCTGCTGAATGTGTCATCAGCACCTTGTAACACCATAGAGGGAGCTACATAAAATGGGTCTCATAATCCATAGCTGTATGTCGTAAAAAATATTCATCATTACCAATATAAAAGATGATGAGGTAAAGACTAGGCTTACCATTGATGGTTTCCTTACAGGTGGCAGCACCTGCCACTGGAGCGGTTGGTTGGGATATGACAGAAGGTGTTACTGGGGCATTTGTCGTACGTCCGAGTGCAAAAAGTGTCTGGTATGGTCCTGGCTGCATCTCCAAGACAAACAGAGCCTAGTAGGAAAGAATTCAGGCTCATCAAAAATGATATCTATATCAAAATGTTTCCTCAATCACTCATTATGTGCCTGATGCCTTTTAAAAAACCTTCACTCCAGCTCCTAAGTTGATTTCAAAAAAGCGTTCAATTCCATAAAGCATTTACAGATTTACAAACGGGATAACTTTTAAGGTGTTACAAAAATGGACAAATTACACCCGGTTCAGACAGGCGCTCCAGAGTCGCGCCGAACCAAATAGATTAGGAGCGACTCTAGGTCGACCAAAAATAATTTTGGTTTCAGACAGGCGAACTTACCACAACATTTACATTAGGTTCGGCTCATGACAAGATCGACGTCTAAAACCAAGATGCTCCAGAGTCGTTTCGAACGACTGCAACAGTCAATCTTTCGGTTTCCAGCGCGTCCAGTCCCTCCTAACTGTTTCAGACGTCAATCTTTTCATGTACTTAATTCAATAATTTGGTTCGGCGCGACTCTGGAGCACCTGTCTGAACCGGGTGTTAAACATTAAAAATGTGCTCACTGCATTTCAGAGGCTCCCCTTGTGGCTTTGTCGAACCAATCACCACGGTTCCATCTTTCTCGCTACACCAGCACTCCTCAGCATTGCACTGAACAGTGTCGTAGAAACCGTTGGTTAAGCATGTCGGGTTAAAGGTCACAGTCTTTCCTCTCTCCTTCTTGACCTTGTTTATCTTGACTTCGTATTGGCATGGCAGACCTTAACAAGAGGGGTCAAAAATTGAATATGTGTCATTCCTCTTTCTCATCAACGTGCTTTGCTATTCATAAAAAGGGACATTTTTAACAAGTATTTTGTTTATTGTATCAACTTTTGTTATTAAAAGGTGTTATCTACTCTTTCATTCTGTCACAAAACTGAAATACTATAAGAAGATTTGAAAAAGAGAATTTTCAACTGAATTAGAAATGTTTTGTTTTAAAGCATACTTTATATAGCCTCAATTTATCTGCTTTTTTTTAGAATCAAAAGTTAGTGTTCAAGTCTGTTTATGAACAAAGGCCATGCAACCTGTGATTTTACAGATAAATTACAAAATGTGCCACACAGCCTTGACTTTCTGCAGGCACAATTTGTACAAAGTTTAAAGGGACTGTATACGTTTGGTAATTGGAACATACTGTTTGTTGTAGACATATACCATAAAACTAACCTGTGAAAATTTCATTTCAAAAGGTGGTAGCGTTTTTGAGATATTGCCGAAAATCTGGAGCGGTTATTTCCACGCAGGAAGAATGATCTGCAATTGGAATACACAATCTGAGAAACGTTACTGCAGTAAGGCTTCTCAGATTCAAATTTGGGGGATAAAAAAACGATATCTTTTTCCATAACTGCAGTACTTCTTCTAAGTGAAAAGTTTCTCAAAATACATTATACTATCCAAAGCTGCTGTACTTCTTAGCAAGTAAGTTTTTATTGCCATTTATTTTCAGAGTCATTACCAAACGTATACAGACCCTTTTACGAGAAAACCATATAAATGGAGATTGCACTGTTTGATATTTATCAACTTTTGATATCAAGAAAGGGAGCACATTTCAAAACTTGTTCAGCTGTTCAACCATTCTTGACTTTATTTGGTAATAACGACACAAAATGTAAACATTGACATTTTTTTAACATTGTGGCATGCTCTATGCTTAAAATTAAAACCTACTGAATCCACAGATAATCTCATGGCCTGTTTGTGAGTGATCTTGAGTGTCAGCCATTGAGCCATCCGCCTCCACACACCAACAGTAGCCCATGCTGTCACACTGCTTGGGGGAGAATTTGCCGTCCCAGCGGCAGCGGGGGTGGGTCCGGGTACCACGCGGTGTGAGAATCTTCACGGCCGAATTGCATACATTTGCGGTGCCTGAACAAGAATAGAGGGTTTGATTTGCCATGTTATTTTTTATGGGTGGTGCATATTTTAAGTTAATGATATGTTAATGCCCATTAAGGCCCACTATGGCAACTGATTTGCAAGTGATAACCCTCATTGGGGTAGAAACATGTGTCTCCGCCCTTTTAAACAGGAATACAACAGCAAGGTATCAGGTTTGGCTTGATGACTGATTATAGGGGAACCCGCAAGGGCCTTTATATTGTGTTTATTATTCTTTAAACACCGATGTTTGATCAGCACTGAATCCTGCAGAAAAAAAATCCACAAGCAAAGTAGGATTCGAACCCACAACCTTCCTATTCTAGAAGAGATGGCTTAACCACCACACCAGTGAGTGGGTCCAATTCCAACATTGACCATGCAGGTCTTATGCAAATTCAAACATTCTGGGAAGCTTGGGACTTGGGTCCCCATGTAGAGCAAACTAAATCACACACTTTAGCAGGTCCCAACAATCAAACAAAAAAAAGAATTGCAGTCTGTTGAGTTGAATTAACCCCATCAGGTTCATTTAAATAAGACACTTGAGGACAGAGTTGAGAAAAGAAAGAAAACAATTTTAAAATGCCCAACAAGCAGGTATAAACTGCTGTTTGATGCTTTGAGCAAGAATTTGTGTGTGCTACTTAAGTGTCTTGGCTGAACGGTATAATGCCCCAGACTCAAGTTCTGGTGTTGTTGGAGTGTGGTTTTGGCACTATCCATAATTGCTTTGTCCTTTATAGGGGATGTAAAGCTGTTCCGTGTCTTGTGTAATGCATGTACAAAAATCCAGTACACTTAATATCAGAAAAAGAAGGCTTGCCCTGATGTTTTCTGGTATGGTCTGGCAACAATTATGCGCCGTCTCAATTTGTATCCCTTTCAAGGTTTATGGTTGAATTGCCTCTCAAAATCATACTGAACATGCATTCTAAGACCTAGAAACACCCAGCTGGCTCAGAACAGAAAGGTCTAATACCTAGAAACACCCAGCTGGCTCAGAGCAGAAAGGTCTTAGACCTAGAAACACCCAGCTGGCTCAGAGCAGAAAGGTCTTAGACCTAGAAACACACAGCTGGCTCAGAGCAGAAAGGTCTAAGACCTAGAAACACCCAGCTGGCTCAGAGCAGAAAGGTCTTAGACCTAGAAACACCCAGCTGGCTCAGAGCAGAAAGGTCTTAGACCTAGAAACACCAAGCTGCCTCAGAGCAGAAAGGTCTAAGACCTAGAAACACCCAGCTGGCTCAGAGCAGAAAGGTCTTAGACCTAGATACACCCAGCTGGCTCAGAGCAGAAAGGTCTTAGACCTAGAAACACCCAGCTGGCTCAGAGCAGAAAGGTCTTAGACCTAGAAACACACAGCTGGCTCAGAGCAGAAAAGGACTTAGACCTAGAAACACCCAGCTGGCTCAGAGCAGAAAGATCTAAGACCTAGAAACACCCAGCTGGCTCAGAGCAGAAAGGTCTTAGACCTAGAAACACCCAGCTGGCTCAGAGCAGAAAGGTCTTAGACCTAGAAACACCCAGCTGGCTCAGAGCAGAAAGGTCTTAGACCTAGAAACACCCAGCTGGCTCAGAGCAGAAAAGTCTAAGACCTAGAAACAACTAGCTGGCTCAGAGCAGAAAGGTCTTAGACCTAGAAACACCCAGCTGGCTCAGAGCAGAAAGGTCTTAGACCTAGAAACACCCAGCTGGCTCAGAGCAGAAAGGTCTTAGACCTAGAAACACACAACTGGCTCAGAGCAGAAAGGTCTTAGACCTAGAAACACCCAGCTGGCTCAGAGCAGAAAGGTCTAAGACCTAGAAACACACAGCTGGCTCAGAGCAGAAAGGTCTTAGACCTAGAAACACCCAGCTGGCTCGGAGCAGAAAGGTCTTAGACCTAGAAACACCCAGCTGGCTCGGAGCAGAAAGGTCTTAGACCTAGAAACACCCAGCTGGCTCAGAGCAGAAAGGTCTTAGACCTAGAAACACCCAGCTGGCTCAGAGCAGAAAGGTCTTAGACCTAGAAACACCCAGCTGGCTCAGAGCAGAAAGGTCTAAGACCTAGAAACACCCAGCTGGCTCAGAGCAGAAAGGTCTTAGACCTAGAAACACCCAGCTGGCTCAGAGCAGAAAGGTCTTAGACCTAGAAACACCCAGCTGGCTCAGAGCAGAAAGGTCTTAGACCTAGAAACACACAGCTGGCTCAGAGCAGAAAGGTCTTAGACCTAGAAACACACAGCTGGCTCAGAGCAGAAAGGTCTAAGACCTAGAAACACCCAGCTGGCTCAGAGCAGAAAGGTCTTAGACCTAGAAACACACAGCTGGCTCAGAGCAGAAAGGTCTAAGACCTAGAAACACACAGCTGGCTCAGAGCAGAAAGGTCTTAGACCTAGAAACACCCAGCTGGCTCAGAGCAGAAAGGTCTTAGACCTAGAAACACCCAGCTGGCTCGGAGCAGAAAGGTCTTAGACCTAGAAACACCCAGCTGGCTCAGAGCAGAAAGGTCTTAGACCTAGAAACACCCAGCTGGCTCAGAGCAGAAAGGTCTTAGACCTAGAAACACCCAGCTGGCTCAGAGCAGAAAGGTCTAAGACCTAGAAACACCCAGCTGGCTCAGAGCAGAAAGGTCTTAGACCTAGAAACACCCAGCTGGCTCAGAGCAGAAAGGTCTTAGACCTAGAAACACCCAGCTGGCTCAGAGCAGAAAGGTCTTAGACCTAGAAACACACAGCTGGCTCAGAGCAGAAAGGTCTTAGACCTAGAAACACACAGCTGGCTCAGAGCAGAAAGGTCTAAGACCTAGAAACACCCAGCTGGCTCAGAGCAGAAAGGTCTTAGACCTAGAAACACACAGCTGGCTCAAAACAGAAAGGTCTTAGACCTAGAAACACCCAGCTGGCTCAGAGCAGAAAGGTCTTAGACCTAGAAACACCCAGCTGGCTCAGAGCAGAAAGGTCTAAGACCTAGAAACACCCAGCTGGCTCAGAGCAGAAAGGTCTTAGACCTTGAAACACACAGCTGGCTCAGAGCAGAAAGGTCTTAGACCTAGAAACACCCAGCTGGCTCAGAGCAGAAAGGTCTTAGACCTAGAAACACCCAGCTGGCTCAGAGCAGAAAGGTCTTATTAGACCTAGAAACACCCAGCTGGATCACAGCAGAAAGGTTTTAGACCTAGAAACACCCAGCTGGCCCAGAGCAGAAAGGTCTTATTAGACCTAGAAACACCCAGCTGGATCACAGCAGAAAGGTCTTAGACCTAGAAACACACAGCTGGCTCAGAGCAGAAAGGTCTTAGACCTAGAAACACCCAGCTGGCTCAGAGCAGAAAGGTCTTAGACCTAGAAACACCCAGCTGGCTCAGAGCAGAAAGGTATTAGACCTTGAAACACACAGCTGGCTCAGAGCAGAAAGGTCTTAGACCTAGAAACACCCAGCTGGCTCAGAGCAGAAAGGTCTTAGACCTAGAAACACCCAGCTGGCTCAGAGCAGAAAGGTCTTAGACCTAGAAACACACAGCTGGCTCAGAGCAGAAAGGTCTTAGACCTAGAAACACCCAGCTGGCTCAGAGCAGAAAGGTCTAAGACCTAGAAATACCCAGCTGGCTCAGAGCAGAAAGGTCTTAGACCTAGAAACACCCAGCTGGCTCAGAGCAGAAAGGTCTAAGACCTAGAAACACCCAGCTGGCTCAGAGCAGAAAGGTCTTAGACCTAGAAACACCCAGCTGGCTCAGAGCAGAAAGGTCTTAGACCTAGAAACACCCAGCTGGCTCAGAGCAGAAAGGTCTTAGACCTAGAAACACCCAGCTGGCTCAGAGCAGAAAGGTCTTATACCTAGAAACACCCAGCTGGCTCAGAGCAGAAAGGTCTAAGACCTAGAAACACCCAGCTGGCTCAGAGCAGAAAGGTCTTAGACCTAGAAACACCCAGCTGGCTCAGAGCAGAAAGGTCTTAGACCTAGAAACACCCAGCTGGCTCAGAGCAGAAAGGTCTTAGACCTAGAAACACACAGCTGGCTCAGAGCAGAAAGGTCTTAGACCTAGAAACACCCAGCTGGCTCAGAGCAGAAAGGTCTAAGACCTAGAAACACCCAGCTGGCTCAGAGCAGAAAGGTCTTAGACCTAGAAACACCCAGCTGGCTCAGAGCAGAAAGGTCTAAGACCTAGAAACACCCAGCTGGCTCAGAGCAGAAAGGTCTTAGACCTAGAAACACCCAGCTGGCTCAGAGCAGAAAGGTCTTAGACCTAGAAACACCCAGCTGGCTCAGAGCAGAAAGGTCTAAGACCTAGAAACACCCAGCTGGCCCAGAGCAGAAAGGTTTTAGACCTAGAAACACCCAGCTGGCCCAGAGCAGAAAGGTCTTATTAGACCTAGAAACACACAGCTGGATCACAGCAGAAAGGTTTTAGACCTACATGTAGAAACAACCAGCAGGCTCAGAGCAGAAAGGACTTTTAAGACGTAGAAATGCCCAGCTATCTCAGAGCAGAAGGGTCTTTTATACGACATTCACGCATGATGAGGAATATGTCCTTTCTGCTATGAGCCGACTGTTCTTTCTAGGTCTTAGGAGAACTTTCTGCTCTGAGCCGACAAAATGTACCTTACTATTAGTATTATTACAAGAACCTCAAGTTATTATTATACAAAGTTAGATCTCGAGAAGCAAAAGTGACAGTGCACAATGTCAGATCCAGCTTAAGTTCTCCCGGAAATGTAAGCAACACATTCCGTGCTCAAAAACAACTCTAGTGCTGGGGCCTCTCTCATAGAAGATGTTTATTAACAAATAAGGACCCAACATGTGTACCTATCTTCTATAACGCTACAAGGCTTACCAGGGGTGCATGACTGCAAGTTGTTATTGTCATCATGGAAGAGCGGCGTGCAAGGCTCACAGACATCAGCATGGCATGTCAAGCCGGGGTTAAATGCACATGTCCCATAAAGACAGGGTGGTGCTACACACATCGTTACAGGGCCGACATTGGCACACACGGTGCGCAAATCTATAGCAAAAACACAACAACGTACAGTTGAATTAAACACAGACCTTCACTAAAACTTCCCATGGACATTCCTTTGTTTTTGCATAGTTCTAAGAAAAAGGCATTTATCCATTGCAAATTGTTTTCAGAGCTGTTTTTTGTTCTAGTGAATCCTTAACAATCCACTTTGTGACAATAACCACTATAAAAACAATTCCTATTATTAACAACTCTGTGTGGATAATGTATCAAATCAACAGAGTGTTTCAAGTCCTCCCAGATTTATATAATAGAACTAGAGGGAGCACTCCTTATCACACACATGTAAGCGCGCTGTCCCATCATGGGCAAGAATTCCTGAGGGTAAATTATATACAGATGTCCACTTACAAAATGTCGATTGTGTGAACTGGTGCGTGATTTTCTCAATGGCCAAAAATGCTTCTTGTCGGGCAGTGTTACATGGTTTTGTATGCCCTCTAATTGCAGGGTTGTCCCCAGGTTTTTTTAAAACTGAGAGGCATTCTGGATTTTTTTTTTTAAATGTTTGGCCAAAGCAAGCTTAATTGATACAAGGTCTTTGGAATGTTTTCTACTTGGTGTTTATCTTGGTTTTAAAAGCCCTACTATGCAATCTGGAGCATTCTATATGGTTTTCTCTTGATGTTTTTGTGAAATTATTAATAAAACAAATAAATAATTGTTTATATGCTTTATAAATGCGCCTCATAATTCCAGGGGTGAGAGTCATTTCTGAAAAAAAGTGTGAAACCAGGACCCACATTTTTGCACATGTGTTAAAATGGCATTTCCACCTTTTGATAACGCTTGGGTTCGATTTCACAAACCACTCAGATTTATCTATCGATGAGTTGTCAAATATCACCAAAGTGATTTGTATTATGACATCACACTTTGCTTTTTCAGATTAATCTTAGCTCTTTGTGAAATGGAGCCCTGGAGTTCTTTATTTCAAGGAAATTTTTGAAACAGTTTCCAGAAGAACATCTAAGTTGATCAATGAGGATAATTTCTTCATATCAGAAGAAAGTAACACCTTTTCTCACCAAGTAAACATAAAATAGCATTAATTCAGTCTGAAATTTCTCATCCTTGTAGTTCAAACCTGGCACTGCATAAAGCATCACATAGGAGTAAAGCGCAACATAAGAGCTATGTATCATTATTTCTACTGACCAACAAGCTTCCCAGTGCACTCTTCAATGGGTTGTTTGCTCTCGTCAAAGAACTTGGCTGAGCATCCTCCGCAGCGACTGATGCGACACTTGGCCTCGGGATGGGTCTCACAGGTCGCACTCACGCAGAGATCATCCGGACAAGATGGTGCCACCATTAAAGTACTTGGACACTCAGAGATTGCTGTCAAAAACAGCAAGAATAAAATATATAACTAATTTTATCAAACTGTTTTGACCCAAGAGAGAAAGTTGGAAGAGAATTTCTGTGCCCCTCAAAATGTTGTTGTTTTTCTTTTCAGATATTACAAAGTGCACGACAGAAGGGCTTTAAGAGTGAAGGATATATTCAAGCCTTAAAAGGCTCAAAATCCTTCATGCAAAATTTTGTTATACATGGCTTTATATGACCACACACAAACATCCTTGTCATTTAATTGGTAAACATCCCGAACAAAGGCATTGAGACGGCAACATAGGGCTAGAAAGCTCACTTGGTAAAGCGCCGGCACGTTAATCTGGAGGTCGTTCAGTCAAATCCTTCTCGTTCATTTTTCTTTGTTTAACCACAAATTATACTTTATTTTGCCATGTATTTACTGTTGCAATGCGCGACGCTAAAAAACTTATTAATAGGAGTCCTACATTGATAAATATAGGAGTCCTATAATGATAAATATAGGACACTTGGGATACTTTAAAGTGTTGTTTCCAAAATAATTGTTCGTCCAAACGAAACAAGGTTGTGTCCCGGCGGACAAGGTTGATATCTACATGGAGTCATCCACGTTGTTAAGAAGTTTTGGGTTTTTTAATTTGAGAGTGTGGGGTGGACTAGTTTCCATGTCTATTTCTTGTTTATTTTGAAGAAAAAAGATCAAATGACAAGGATCTATGTGTGTGTCATAAAATATTGAAAGCATTTTGTTTTGCATTGTCGCGCATTAGAATCACTCAGTGAAATCTGGCTTTCCCTTTTCACTTGGCTTCTCGTAAAATAAAAGTCCAGATTTCAGCTACTCATGATTATACTCTACGACGATGAACTCACATGCATCCAATATTTGTATAGTATTTTTACAAAAATGCAAATGCATTGCTGCAGGATTTTTTTTTAAAAATTATGAATTTCAAATCCTATGCTGAATTTAAATTTCCAATACTGACTAATAAGAAGTCTAAAACACTGAAAAACTGTCAAACTTGTGTTTTCTTAAATCCCACTTATTCACTGTATTTGCAAAAGGCCTCTGTGCCACGTACAATTTCTTTACGTCTTCATGCCTGGGGCACATGACACTATCTTACCTTCATAGCAAACCATGCGAGCCGGACAGCACTTGTCCCCTTCTCCATACACCACTTCGCACATTGGTGGCAGATGGCTTCCGTCGATGGCACACTTTTTAGCAATGCATGTTGCCATGCCATTACCCATACAAGTGCACACATTGCAGTCTTCCTCCCACGTCTCATCAACGGCATACGTGTTGGTGTTTGAAGAGTCCATGCACTCTTCGGACACTTCATATAATAAAAGCACAAAATGAGTGGCTTTACAGTTCATCCACGAGCTAACTCTATCTAGGTGTTCTGGCAATTGGCACTGTCTTAAAAATATCACAAAGTACTTCACTCCTTGGCAGCTCAGAGAATGTCAAGTAAGTGGGTCAGTTGTGAAGTCATGTTATGGTTGTGTCAACCATTTTATTATGGCCCGGTATGCCCCGGTGTTTTCTGGCATATGATCTAACAGCAATATGTGCCACCTCACTGACCCCTTGCACATACGTCGCGTGCAATGTCTGTGAAGGCTAATCATTTTGGGAGTCAACATGCAAATGTGTATAAACACAGCGTCACCTAAAATGTGCACTTCGCTGTTTAACACACGGAGACATTAAATCCAAAAATGGCACAACCAAGATTTTTTGGATGATTAGGTCAGGTGAATTTGGTCTATAGGGCCATCGTTGAAAATATAGGTAGAATAAAACACAATGGCAACCATTTTGAAATTTTTTAAAATTGCTTATTATTCTACTTTTAGTTTTCCAAAGGAAAAATATGCAATGCTACTATAGCCAAATATCTTTCTCATGACAAACTCTGACTGCGAGCCAAATTCCGTGCTTGTATCATCCAAGGCACAATTCCCCAAAATATTCCCCCATCTGCCCCACTATAAAATCATTGTATGAATCCAAAATGTTGCATCTCTGAAATTAGCCTTCGTGCGAGAACCACAAGTGACCGTGGACAGATATCAAATCTTTCAGAAGCTTTCCCAGAAGTGTACCAAGACCTGCTATGCTTAGGTACAACATTTAGCTTGGCGCCTCTTTCGTACGACTGCAAGATTTATAAAGAATCTATATGCAACGAGATGTGTATGTGTCTTCCATAATGCTACAAGGCTTACCAAGGGTGCATGACTGCAAGTTGTTATTTTCGTCGTGATAGAGTGGGGTGCAAGGCTGGCAGACATCAGCATGGCATGTCAAGTCAGGGTTTAATGCACATGTCCCATAAAGACAGGGTGGTGCTACACACATCGTTACAGGGCCGACATTGGCACACACGGTGCGCAAATCTATAGCAAAAACACAACAACGTACAGTTGAATTAAACACAGACCTTCACTAAAACTTCCCATGGACATTCCTTTGTTTTTGCATAGTTCTAAGAAAAAGGCATTTATCCATTGCAAATTGTTTTCAGAGCTGTTTTTTGTTCTAGTGAATCCTTAACAATCCACTTTGAGACAATAACCACTATAAAAACAATTCCTATTATTAACAACTCTGTGTGGATAATGTATCAAACCAACAGAGTGTTTCAAGTCCTCCCAGATTTATATAATAGAACTAGAGGGAGCACTCCTTATCACACACATGTAAGCGCGCTGTCCCATCATGGGCAAGAATTCCTGAGGGTAAATTATATACAGATGTCCATGAAGACACGGTGGCGCAGCACACCACATAAAAGGGCCAACATTGGGACACAAATCTATAGCAAAAACACAACAATGTACAGTTGAATTAAACACAGACCTTCACTAAAACTTCCCATGGACATTCCTGTGTTATTGCATAGTTCTAAGAAAAAGGCACTCGTCCATTTCCAGTTGTTTTTAAGCTGAATTTTGCTCTAACGACTTGTAACTATACTGGCTGAGAATGATCCAAAAAGCAGGATAAAGTATGTCTTTGCTATGCAAAAATAGGAGGGGAACTACTCTAGTAATTAGAGACTTTTGAGACAATAGCAGGGGTCCCACTCACCGGTACTTATCTATTGTTCTCGCCGCTGAAAACAATAGGAAAGGACTG
The DNA here is from genome assembly GCA_021014325.1 of Plazaster borealis. Lineage (NCBI taxonomy): Eukaryota > Metazoa > Echinodermata > Asteroidea > Forcipulatida > Labidiasteridae > Plazaster > Plazaster borealis. Next base: position 12,351,733 of record CM037468.1, on the reverse strand, counting down.
GCAAGTGGGATGCCCTCTATTGTCTCAAAAGTCTCCCCTTAATGCACATCATGTTGCACACTTGCATGCAAACTTTGTCCAAGTTCATTAAAAATTTCCCTTATTCAAACTTAATAAGACTACTGAGAGCTAGCTGGCCTGTCACTAAATTGGCTCTGAATGATCCAACAAGGAGAATATAGCACAGGAGTGGTAGTTTTAAAACAAAATTGATTATAATATCAATCCGAAAGTTTAATGCACGTAAAAGAATCGTGGGGTCTTTTTCACAAAGCACTAAGACTTATCTTTAGATGAGTTGTCAGTATTACCATAGTGACTTGTATTGTGACTTCACACTTCGCTTGACAAATAAGATTGATGCGCAGTTAAGATCTATCTTAGATCTTTGTGAAATTGAGCCCAGTCTACATGTACTTGTTGGTCAGAGAAGGGGTTTGTCCATGTGTTTCTAGCACAGTTGACCGCAGATTGGATCATCCCATATCACCTTGAAAACTCTTATCAAGGTGCTATAGGTCTCATAATTCAAACAGAGCTTGGCATACCTGTCCTAAAGAAATGAGTGTTTGAGACGCCCATTGGGCGTAGATACAGCGCTTCATAACATCACTATTATCATTATTACTGACCAACAGACTGCCCAGTGCACTCTTCAATGGGTCGTTTGTTCTCATCGAAGAACTTGGTTGAGCATCCTCCGCAGCGACTGATGCGACACTTGGCCTCGGGATGGGTCTCACAGGTCGCACTCACGCAGAGATCATCCGGACAAGATGGTGCCACCATTAAAGTACTTGGACACTCAGAGATTGCTGTCAAAATCAGCAAGACAAAACATACAGAATTAAAGAATCAAATAAACATGGAACATTTAACAAATTTAATCTTTGGCTAATTTTGTCTTGCTAAAGCCTATTCTAACAAGTACTCAAATTTTAGGGCTTTTGACAATGTTTAACAATATTTTTAAATCAAAAGAATATTGTTAGTTTTACCCTGACACCGATGTGTGATAAGCACTAAATACTCATTGCCTTACCACCCCACCCCCAACATGTGGAAAAAATTCCAAGTCATACTTAGGAAGTGATTCAAACCCAAGACCGCCGCCATTCTTTGCAGGTGTTTTACTACACCACAGAGCATGCCGGTGACAAGAGGCAAGATCCAATCTTACATATTGGAAGCACGTACCAAAAACAATTTAATATGTGATATAATTTAACCAGGGATAACAAATATGAAGTGTTTTACTCTTACACCATGTACTCTTCATGTGTGTTTGATTTGATTTGATTTGATTTGATTTGATTTGATTTGATTTGATTTGATTTGATTTGATTTGATTTGATTTGATTTGATTTGATTTGATTTGATTTGATTTCATTTATTCTGGTTGTGAAGACAAGGAAACTCAGAAAAGCGTACTTAATCACTGTACTAGCCAAGAACCCAATCAAGAGAAGACAAGGAAGGGAGTTTCAGTTTTAGAAGTGGGAGGAAAACCCCAGAGCATTATTCTAAGCAAAACCCATGCAGTCATGTAGGGACTGAAAACCCAATCCACGTAGTGCCCCCGGCGTGATTCGAACCAGGGTCCTAGAGGTGGAAGGCGAGAAAAGATACCACTACAGCCAACCCGACCACCACCACCACTGTGTAAGCTCAGTGCTTTCCCCAAGTCCTTTTGGAGACAAAGACATAAAGACAGGGGACAGTACCAGTCTATTTATTTACATCCTGCCTGGGCTATCTTACCTTCAAGCAAACCATGGATAAAGACAGGGGACAGTACCAGTCTATTTATTTACCTCCAGCCTGGGGCTATCTTACCTTCATAGCAAACCATGCGAGCCGGACAGCACTTGTCCACTTCTCCATACACCACTTCACACAGCGGCAGCAGACGATTTCTGTCGATAGCACATTTTTTAGCCGTGCATTTCGGTATACCACTGGCTTCACAGGTACACTCGTTGCAGCCTTCCTCCCACATGTCTCCGACGGCATGCTTGGTATTTGTAGAATCCTTGCACTGTACCAGCACTTTATACAATGAAATTACAAACAACAATAATAAATAATAATTTATCACCTTTCTAGTGCAACCTTTCCATCCCAGGATGCGAGTAAATTACATTAAAAATTCCATCAAAATGTGCAGAATGTGCAAAATGTGCAAAATGTACCAACGTGCAGATGCAGCATAAAATTACACATACAATGTAAATGTATTACTTACAATTGCCATATGTAAGCTAAGTCTTGTTGTATTATGTACAAGGAATCTATACTCTCACTTTCATCATGGGGTCTAAAGGTCTTAGGATGATCGGGGCGATGAGGAGGATTGAGCCACTCCTCATCCATAAAATGTCCCATATGATCAGAATCTCAAATAGCCTCTCCTAATTCAAACTCATAGTTTCAAGTGCCGATCCCCGTTTAGAACTGTGGGCAGGGTGTGAAGGTGAATTTCAGGTGTCAAGGGTTATGGCCCATCTATGTAGCCTTGCACAAGAAGAATCATAGGCGGGATTGCGGCAATTATAAAACCCTAGCACTCATCAGTCATAAGATTCAAGAAAATCGCACAGCGTCAAGTCAACGAAGCACAGTGCGGTTTCAGCGATAGGAAGGGTACAACAGATGCCGCATATCTTCTCAACTCAGTAGCAGAAGCCTACTACACGGCCAAGTCTCCACTCCATCTGGTCTTCGTTACAAAAAAGCCTCCGACTCAGCAAACACAAGCTCCAATGTTTGTGAAGCTTCGCGATTGTCACCAGGTACAGGTCTTCAAGGGGGATGTGCTGCGATGTATTAAAGACCTGGGCCTGAACAGCAAATGGTCAACTCCTGGAAGGGGCAACTCACACAGGTTTTTGAGAATCCAGCTGTTGTGAGGCAAGGCTGCCCACAATCCGAGGACAATCCGAGTACGAGGCGCGACATCAGACACAAGTCTATGCAGAGTGATGATAATCTCATACCTTGGGGAGCTAATATCGACTGTCCACACTCAAACCATGTGATATTAGCATATTATAACACCCCTTACAAAGGTTCTGCTTTTTGATTGGTTTAGAGCGCGTCACATGATGTGTCTTTTTTTTCCCTAGAAAGCTGTGCGAATTTGATGCGCTATACACGCAGCAAACAATGTAGCTAATGTACATGTACTATCCCATAGCAACCAATGTATTCTACCCATAGCAACAGCAGCTAATTCTTAGTACCTAGACGTCTAGGCACAATATTTGTAATGGGGTGTTATAAAACAAATGTTGACTGCTTTTACTCATGCTACAGTTAAAACTATGACTCTCTCGGTGATCCCTGGAGCAGTCTATTTTTCCTCGGCATGTGCCGAAGATCACCTCAGGAGTCATAGTTTTAACCATAGCACTCAAAGCAGTCAATATTTATTTATTATAATATTTTGATGTGGGAGAGAACTGTACCCTAGCATTTAAATTTCTTGGTCCAATGGAATAGACCAGCTGTTAAAGACGTGCTAAAACATACATTTATTAACAACAAATATTACAAACTTCTTAATCCTCACTATTTAACGGATCCCCGCATATCAGCGGTCTGTCATTTTCGTCATAGAATACAGCCTGGCAGGGATCACAGTAGTCAGTGTAACAAACTGCTTGTGGGTGGTAGGTACATGCTTCAGACGGGCAAGGGGACATTACGCACATTGGGACCGGCTCTGGACAGACAGGCTCTGAAAGATTGTAAAATTCACAAAAATATCAAAATAAGTAGGATTTGAAACTTTGCACAGTGGAGGTACAATTCAGAAAGGTTTGCGGTTACACCACTTACAAGAAATATTATCTCTCAATGAATTGTGGTGGCTTTGAAAAGAACTTGATGTTTTTGATAGGATGATCATCTTTAGAAGAGAGCTGGGGCCGATTTCACAAAGAGATAAGACTTGTCTTATCTAAAGTTAGGACCAGTAACTGGTCTTAACTTAAGACTAGTCCTATCTCTTAGCATTGCCTAGGACTAGTCCTAAGTTAGGAAGAGTTTTGTGAAATCGACCCCAGACTCTGATGCTGCAAGCTGTGTAAGTACTGTAAATTAGGATTGCTCTATGGTGTGTGAACAACACCTCCAGTTCTACTCAAAACCACCACATATTGAGTTTCATGATGACTCAGTCAGTGATGTTTGGCCATGTAATAATAATAATTCTAATTTGGGGTTGAATGGCTTCTGACTGGTAACCTGAACACAGATATTGGAAAAATAGGGAGGTCGCCAACATGGATAGCTCAGTTGGTGGAGCACCGGCACAGTAAACCGGGGGTCGTTGGTTCAAATCCCGCTCTAGTCAATTTTTCTTTGTTCAACCACAAATTGTTTCAAATTTACCCAGTCAGTATCCCTTGTGGTTTATAACAGAAATTTGATAATTTCAATAATAATTATAATATATAGCATCAGTATCAGCTAATTTTGATGCACATGGCACAGGAACATTAACCGATTTACTGGGCCATTTACTTCATTACAGTAGGGTGTCGTGGCCGAGCGGTTAAGAGCATCGAATTCAAGTTCTGGTGGTTAGTCATCAGGTTGTGGGTTCGAATCCCGGTACATGGCACCTGTGTCCTTGAGCAAGACACTTAACTATAATTGCTTCTCTTCACCCAGGGGTATAAATGGGTACCTGCGAGGGTAGAGGTTGATATTGTGTTTGAAAAAGCCTTCTGAGCGCCACGGTTGCCCAGGGTTGTATACTCCCCGGGAGCTGAGAAAGGTTAAATGAATGTTATTGGCCCAATGACCAGGGCACTAATGTAAAGCGCATTGAGACGTTTATTGTAAAATGCGCTATATAAGAACTTGTTATTATTATTATTATTATTATTACTTAAACCATCTTAGCTTGATGAGGAGTATACAGCATGTGCTACCAAGTACGTAGAGTAATGGGATTTGAACCAACACCCTGATAACTTTGCAACCATAACTTGAGTACAGTGCACTAGACCGCCCGGCCATGACTTGCTACATGTAATGGTATTAAGACAAGTACCAATTGAGATGGGGTCGTTTCCGCATTCAACTTTGTATCCCTCTAGGTAGAAGACTGTGTGACAAGCTCCACATCTACTGATCATGCACATTGCATCTGGGTGGCTCGGACATGTTGCCTCTAGACAGAGGTGTGTGGGGCACTCAGAGACGACACTACTACCAGGAGGACAGACAGAAATAGCTGCAAAGGAAGAAGGACATTGCTGAATAAGGGTTAGGGTGACGGTTTGGGGTATGGGTAAGATATGAAGAAGAAAAGTTATCAAATAGCTGGAAATGCAAGCGTGTTTTCAGTTTCCGCTGAAAGACAGTGATTTAGTGAGTTTGTCTAAGGTTTTCAGGTAGTGAATTTCAAAGTCTAGGCATAATGCTAGACCAAGGAACATGGAGCATATTGCTAATAGACCTTAGACCTGGTCTTGTTTTTCAAGTTCAATTCCTCCAAGACAGGAGGGCCTAAATTCCTAGATTAATTCATGCAGTGAAGTCTCGAAGGTCTTGCTTTGCAGATGGGTGTGATCAGCAAAACTTTCATGTGGCGTATAGTTGTCTGCGGCTGGTTAACCAAACTGCAGTGATTTTCACCAATTTACTAAGTTTAATTTTTTTTCAAAAAACGTTTTGTGAGAGGGACGAGTGAGTTGAAACCAATTTTAGAACACTCACGCTCATCACAGACGGTTCCACCAGGCCCATTATCCCTAGGGCAACACTCATCTGGTTGGATGACCCAATGGCATGGAGGAGTTATACCCGGATTCAAACCGATGCACACCTCCGTCTTGCAAAACGCGTCTTGATCACCTTTGCACTCGCATCGGTTGCAGGGGTCACCCCACGTCTCACCGACGATGTAATGGTTCCCCATGGTGTCCACACAACCTGAAAGAAATGTTTGCGAGTAATAATGATTTCCTCAAGTAAATGTAGTTAGAATGAAATCCCTGAAATGCTTTATATTGATTTGTTGGTTGTATTTGGCTCTGCCCATCCAGCTCAAGCCAACCAAAATAATAGTCTGTCAGCTTGGGGGCATTAGTCTGTTGGTTAGAGGGTCCCATAATAGTCTTTTGGTTAGAGGGCCCTTAATGTATGTACTCACACAATTTGTGAAGCACGACAAAAACAAAATCAGGGAGTTTTTTTTTAAATTTCTTTATCAGAACATGGAAAGATTGGTTTAATTCAGGGAACTTTCTGCAGATTGCAGGGAGAATTATAAGCTTTCTGCAGGGTTAAAATACAGTGTTTGGGTAGAGCAATAACAAAACAAAAGAAAGCATGGAAGTGGAGTTCCGCGTTTCAATAAAAATAAGACGTATCATACGATGCCAGGGTTTTTTGCAAATATTTTTTAATGGCCTGATGTTTTGACTGAAAGTAAGCATGGCTGCTGTCGCTGTACACATTATAGTGCGATAGATGCATTGTACATACAATGCACTCTGTACTTCAAGGAGAAACTAAAGCACTGTTAATTTAATTTCTGACAACTGAACCTTTGGAATTAGATTACTCCATCTTTTTCAATGGTGACCACATGACATTTTTGGACCATCTCAGACTTTAGATCCTGCACTTTCGACAGCTGTTTGATGTGACCCGCTACCATGTGTAAAACCCAAGATACCAAGTGTTTTGTAATCAGGCAGTTTAGGGCGGTCCTGTGAGTAAATGGCCGGGCGGTTTCAGGCAGTACAGTAACTATAGGGTTAAACATTTTTGAATCCATCAATTACTTTGTTAAAGGCACTGAACACGTTTGGTATTTGTCAAAGACCAGTATCCTCAATTGGTGTATCCCAACATATTCATAAAATAACAAGCCTGTGAAAATTTGGGCTCAATTGGTCATTTGAAGTTGCAAGAAAATGGTGAAAGAAAAAACACCCTTGTTGTACAAATTTGTGTGCTTTCAGATAGGAATAAAAGGCTTCTTGCAAAAAGTCTTTTATTATTTTAGTGAGAAATTACCTCTTTCTCAAAAACTACGGTACTTCAGAGGGAGTCGTTTCTCACAATGTTTTATACTATCAAAAGCTCTATGTTGCTTGTTACCAAGTAAGTTTTTAAGCTAATATATATTTTGAGTAATTACCAAACGTGTACAGTGCCTTTGAGGGAAAGCTAAAAAAAACCAATTACTTTTATACAGTATTTTGTAGCTGAAAAATTAGGATCCCATGTGGCATGAGCCTTTACCTTCGCAATCGTATTTATGGCAGCAGTCATCTTCGGTTCCAGGCCTTACTCTACACTCTTGCCTCGCTGGTGGTCCCATACACATTGGTGAGACACAAGCCTTACCCCCACCAGAACAAAAGCAGTTCATGCATCTGCCTTCTTTCCAACTTTCCCCATTTTCTCGTACAGTTCCATTCCAGTCTGTGCACGTTGAGACAATTAATGGCTCTATGGAATGAGGAAAAGAAACAAACAGTCAAGGACAAATAAAACTTTATTTATTTATTCTTTAGTTTGTGCATTGAAACTATCATCCCAAACACAGTCTGTGCATCTGCTTTCTTTTAATAAATCCACATTTTCACATACATTTCAATCCCTGTCAAGGGATTTCCCTAATTTTTTGTTTACTCGCCGGTTGGACCAGTCAACCACAGTCTGTGCATCTGCTTTCTTTCCAACAATCCCCATTTACATGAACATGGTCATCCCTGTCAGTGCACAATGTGACATAACCTTCCCTCACAGAATCTATCATAAGAACAAACCATAAAATAAATGTAAACAGCCTCTTTTGGCAGGGAGGTCAATTGTACCCAGGGATTTGATTACTTAACCTAAACTTAGAAACAGGCATGCAACTGCAGCTTGTCAAAAGAGGAAATATCCAGGCAAAGCAAGACTTCGTACAGTGGTTTCCAATTTTCAATGGCAGATGAGAAACCCATAAGAAGGACATGAGCCGATCAGCTAAACAGTTGCATGCCTTTAGAAAGCCACAAAGAATTATATTTATCCTACCATCAACACAATTGTATTGTGGACAGCAGTTTTCCTCAGTTCCTGCCCTAACTTTACAATCTTTCCCTGCCGGTCGGCCGGCACATTTTGGCGTTATACAAGCACGGAAACCAGAATTACAGCGACAGTTTGCACATCTGCCTTCTTTCCAACGTTCCCCATCTTGGCGTACATTTCCATCCCTGTCAGTACATGAAGCCTCATCAACTAACCCAATGGGACCTTCTGTAACAACAAACAATAAAGCAATTATTATGGTACAACAATTACCTGGTAAGGGAAAGGTAAAATCCCTATTACTTTGAGAGTATTTGGTAACTGAAAAAACCCAGCACCCTATACTGTAGCATGAGCAATTCCTTTCATAATTGTATTCTTGGCAGGAGTCATCTTCAGTTCCTGGCCTCACTGTACACTGTTGCCAGCCTGGTTTCAGGCAGTACAATAACTATAGGGATAAACATTTTTAAATCCATCAATTAGTTTGTTAAAGGCACTGAATACATTTGGTATTTTTAAAAGACCAGTATTCTCACTTGGTGTATCCCAACATATTCATAAAATAACAAGCCTTTTAAAATTTGGGCTGAATTGGTCATTGAAGTTGCAAGAAAATGATGAAAGAAAAAACACCCTCGTTGTACAAATTTGTGTGCTTTCAGATAGGAATAAAAGGCTTCTTGCAAAAAGTATTTTATTATTTTAGTGAGAAATTACCTCTTTCTCATAAACTACGTTACTTCAGAGGGAGTCGTTTCTCACAATGTATTATACTATCAACAGCTCTCCATTGCTCGTTACCAAGTAAGTTTTTATGCTAATATATATTTTGAGTAATTACCAAACGTGTACAATGCCTTTAAGGGAAAGCTAAAATCCCAATTACTTTTATACAGTATTTTGTAGCTGAAAAATGAGGAACCCATTTGGCATGAGCCTTTACCTTCGCAATCGTATTAATGGCAGCAGTCATCTTTGGTTCCTTGCTGGTCAGACCAGTCAACCAACATTTTTGGTAGCCCCAAGTTTTTTCAATAGCCCGCATGTATGTACTCACACAATTTTTGAAGCGTGAACAAAATAAATAAATCAAGGAGTTCCAAAACAAATTTAAGTTAACACACGTTATGCTTTTTAGTTGGACGATCGTACAGCATAATATCTGCCCATCAAACAGTATGTTCCATCCACAACCATTTCAACAAATTCATGATTTGGGCATCTTTTTTATCACTACCTGAATCACATTGAGAACCTCTTGTGTTGCACTAACATATTGGCAATTGAAACATTGTTGCTCACAGGTAATGATAACAACTCAACGAAGCATGCATACACACAAAGAAATGAACTTGACCGTGACATCGCAACACTAACACAAAACCCTCTATTGGTGAAAGTTTACAATTCACTCATTAGCCTTGATTTCAAAGCTGTGGAAGCTTGTGTTGTTTGAAGCTTTGCATGGTGTGTAGAAATAAGAAATAACTATAAATAAATAGTAAACTTGCGGGTACAACCATGTGTAAATCTCTTTGTGGGAGTGTTGGCTCTGAAAAGAGCCGGTGTGGTCTCGACGTTTCGAACATACTCTGCTCGTCTTCAAGAGAAGACGAGCAGAGTATTCTGTTTTCTCAAGAGCATTCTCAAGATAAAACCTGCTTGTGACACGCTTTGTGTCCCAGTAATAAACTTACGTAAAACTTCAAGAGCAGGGCCCAATTTCATGGCGCTGCTTACCACAGAATTCTGCACTTACCGCATCCTGTAAAGTGCGTGAATCTATTGACTGTAAGCACAGAATTCCTTGGTAAATAAGCAGTGCCATGAAATCCCTAGTCCCAGACGTCATAACCACTAAACCACCGAGCATACCCAGTGGTAAAAGGCCAGTCCGGTACCCATCGCTTATAATATATTTTGTACTGGTTTTTTTAATCACCTGGGATGGGCACAACTGTGGTCTAGTGGTTAGGACTTCTGCTCTAGGATGCAGGGGTCATGTGTTTGAATCCCATCCCAGTATCCTGTTGGTAAGTAAATATGTCACACGTGCATCCGCTGTACGCACAAGGTTTCGGCTAGACTTCTAGATCCAAAGTTTGTGTGTAATTTTACCTACAATCACTCATTTCATTGTTAGGCATTTCTTATAAAAGAAACTAAAAATTCTGAGCAGACCTTGAGATATTACTTGATGTCAAATGTGCGTCGGAGATAAAGAATACTGTTTGCTTTTTACCCATACACCAATGTGTGAAGCATTGCACACTCAACAAACCTCCAAAATCAATTCTTGTAAAAACCTTTTTCCCTGTGGGTTTCCCCCGACTCACAGCTCCTGGTCCATTTAATGTAAGGGTATTCCATTTTGGTTCGAAAGAAGAAAAAAAATCTAGCTGAAAGGCAGACAGAGCAACCAAAACACACATTTACAAAACAAATCTCAGTCACACTTCATGCACTTGAGTGCTTGCCACATACAGCCATACACCTTTATCATGGTTTCAGACACCTTGGTTTTTATCCCAATCAAAACCAATGCATCCAAACCGAGATTGAAAGGGGAAAAGAGTATGGTCCGTTTCTAGATTGAGGGACCTTTCCACGATCTAGAAATGGCTGTTGGACTTGGTACTCGGATACTTCTATACTCAATGTCCCAAGTACTTCAACTTGAGTACTACTTCGCCACCTGCTTACTCAGCAGTACTTGGTACTTGACTTAAAAGTACTTGACACTGTGAGTAACCCATGCATCTCCCTTCACACTGCGTGCCACACACAAAAGGCAAGCAACAGCAATCCAAATGGCTGAAGCTTTATTTTTTGTTACAGCATTTTAGCTTGTTTGACTTTTGACAGCCTTTTGGGCATGCAATCATGGTTACAATTGGAAAATGCAATATAGGGCAGGGCTTAAGGGATCATCAGCGCCCAATTTTATGGCATTGCTGACCACAGAATTCTGTGCTTTTATGGACCGTAAGCATAGAATCCCATGGAAAGTAAAAATCAAGAAATTGGGGCCAGTCTTTTCTCAAAACTATCCAGTGTACCAACGTTCTGGTTCTGGTTCTGTTTCAGGTTCTGGTTCTGGTTCCACTTCTGGTTCTGGTCCCACTTCTGGCTCCGAGATGGCACAGTCCACCTCCCTCTGATCCACATAAAACTTGTATGAACATCCTCCACAAATGAATGGTCTGCAGACAGCATCTGGGTGGGCTGGGCAAGCAGACGCCTCCACATCATCGCAAGGGTTGCTCTTACACTTCCAGGCTTGGTCATTATTTGGGCAAGCTGAAGAAAAGTTATGAGAAGAGAAAGTGTTTAAAGTCACTCAAATAAAACAATAACAGTTGTGTTCGGTAAACACAAATGCCCCGTAAGCCAATCCCTTGCTTGACATTTGACCTACATGTAGTTGGTCCAAAAATAATAGGCTTTTGGGGGATCCCAAGACAAACCCACACACCAAGTTTGGAGATAATATGCAATTTCTTTTTTTCAGCCATAATGACCATGACTTTTGACCTATGGGGTCCAACAAGAAAAGGCTTTTTGGGGATCCCAAGACCAATTAACAAACCAAGTTTGAAGATAATATGCCAAGTCCTTCTTGAGTTATCGCTCGGACGTTTCTTTTGTCTTAGCCAAGGCCCATAATGACCTTGACATTTGGCCTAGGAATCCAAAAGTTATACATGGTCAATGATTGCACACATACATGCACATACACACACACACCCTCGTGTGTAAACACCGGCAATCGTTGACCCTCCTTTGTTCAACTCTTTGTGATAGCAACCATGGACCACAATGATTTCCTTTGTGATAGCAACCGTGGACCTATTATCCCTTTTGTTATAGGTCCACGGTTTGAATGTGGATACCTACCCATATGCACATACACACACACACACCGGTGTCAGAAACAGTATGCCCTTCGTTGGCTTCGCCAACCGTGGGGCATAAACACGCATTGGGTCAATAGACCCCCTTACGTATGATTTCACTAGCTCAAACAGCGGCCCTCATTGGGGTTAAAGAAAGACCTATCATTGGCTGTGAGTTGTGCATGGTGCCTCAATGTTGACGGCCTATGCAAAGGTTCAGGTCTGGGGTAAGTTATATTACCATGACTACATGCAACAAAAAGATTGTTTTCTAAATGAATTTTTAAGACTAAGTGGTATGTATAATATTAATAATAATAATAATAATAATAGTAAAAATATTATAAATAATGGTAAACATTTATAATGAGCAATGTCTGTCATGACATTCCTTGTGCCAAATGAATTGTCTGGAGTTTGTTAAGAATGATTTCACAACTATTACAATGGGAGCATCTCGGAACCACCCTTATAAAAAAAAGCCAATGGTATTCAATGGTATTCAATGGTAAACCTTGGCCAGACTACACGGCTGAAAATAATGCATGATAAATAATGTAAACAAAACTCATGAGTTTTTTTCCCCAGATTTTTTAGAACAGTATTCTGATCCTTTCATTCTCATGGAGGCCTAACATACCGCAAAATCTTCTGTTCCAAAGATAGTGTTTGGAGTTCTCCATCCGATTCCCACACCGATCCGTGCACCAGCAGATGGTCCCAAGACATTGAGTGTGGTCATAGAATCCATCCTCATGACACTTGGGTTTGAATTTGCCAAACAGAACACCTCTTGCTTTGCTTTCACCTAAAGCTGTTTGGCAAGGTGGATCTGCTTCCTCTGTGGTGACAAATCATTAAAAAAATATTTAACTGTATGCTCTCTGTGGCCAGAGTTTATAAACTGACCCTCCTACTTGTCTGACCATTCAATAGTCCCATCCACTGTGGTTTTGAATGATAGATATTAACTATGCTAGCCTGTAAAACCACACAGTACAAACATACACACAGTTGCATCACCACACACAACCCTTACAATTGAATGGTTTCAAATGGTTGGTCAAATGGCTGGTCAAATGTTACTAAGAGTAGGAGGGTTAAAAGATTCACCGCTACAACAGGAATTACTTTCATTCTGGAGAGGGAAAAACAAGAACAAAAACCTCTATTCTGACTTGCAGAAACTAAAAAAGAAGGATGTTAAGGGGAGCTGGGGTATACCTTTGGTAATTACTCCAAATATTAATGACCATAAAAACTTACTTGGTAAGAAGCACTGCAGCTGCTGATAATGTATAATATTTTGATAAACGGTTCCCTTCAAAGGAATGTGGTTTTAGAAAGAGGGATTCAAAAATATTTCAATCTGAGAAACGTTTCTCAGATTGTGTATTCCAATTACGGATTAATCTTCCTGCGTGGACATAACCGCACCAAATTTTCGGCAATGTCTCAAAAAAGCTACCTCATTTTGAAATGATATTTTCACAGGTTAGTTTTATTGTATATAATATCAACCTTTATATAGGATTAAAACAACCAAACCGTTCAAAAATTCAAGGGGATACTTTGTCTTTAAACCATTACATGTACTTAATAATAATAATAATCCATCCATCTATGACCAAACATATTCCCAGGCACTGGAAAAAAGAAAACTTTAAGAAAAGCATTCAATACAAAACATTTAGATTGTTATCAAAGTATACAGGGGGTGTAATTATAGAGCACAATAAAGAGAGATTTGCACACTAACAAAAAAGTGCATAAATACAATAGAGTCAGTCATAAGCAATGCCGAACAAATGTGTTTTAAGCATGCTTTTGAAAATGTCCAGAGATTCTGTAGCTCAGATATTTAATAGTAAAGAGTTCCAGAGTTTCGGAGCGGATACTGAAAAGGCACGATCGCCTTAACATGTGGTTGTTTTAGGGACAGTTAGAAGAAGTTTGTTTGTAGATCGAAGATTGCGCCTTGGAGTATAAGTTGTTTAACATAGAGTACATACCACAAACTAGTTCAGGTCCGCCTTTTGTTTCCAAGAGAACATCCCCACATCGTGAGACACACCAGCACACAGTACTGTCCCGATTGCATTGCTTGGGGAGATAGTGACCATACTCACACTCTGGGAGTAAATCGTTGGGTCCTGCAGATTCTCTCTCAGCCTGGCATGGCGGGGTGGGCCCGGCTGGTGAAAAGGAAATACGGATGATGTGTTATTCCTTCGTTTTCTTAAAATTTGTTTTGAAAGAATAAAACAACAGACCTTTATTTTTTTTCTCGAGGCAATTTTTTAATTTCTACTGTGGCCAGCAATGCGGTTGGTAACTGCTGTCACCTCGCTAAACGTAGATGGATTTGACGTTCTTGTGAAAATATAGTGACAGTTTTTTGCCATTTTCTCATTAAGCAGACACTGTATTCAGCTGAAACTTTCACATTAGACTTTTATTGTATCCTTTAAAATTTTGGCTGTAAGTCAGCATTACGTTGACAAAAAACAATCTATGACCCTACCTTTAAGCTTATTTGTTTTTTAAATATAAATGCAATCCAATAAGTTTCTGCAGTTAAGAAACAGATTGCAGTCTGCACTACCCACCACAGTAGTTTCAAGTTTACTACAAAGTGGCATTTTCCTTTTTGAACAATAATCCTTTCTGTCCAAAAATTCAATGCTACATGTTCCATCTAATTAGGTTGGTGTTTGGAACATGCGTTCTTGTTGTTTTGTTTTGAATAGTTGATTCTGATAATACCACACTGCCACAGCTTAAAAAAAGTCAAGGGCCAAATGTGATGAGGTACCCTTTTCCAAAAAAATAAATTGTTTGCATTTCTCATTCAACTTTTAGATTAGCAGTGGGTGACTTTCCTCATTATTAGGGGATGGGGGGGGGGCACTGTTTCGGGCCAACTGCATTGTAGGGCAACTCCTAAGTTGTATAGACCTTATGCATTGACGTCATCCAGTCGCCATCTTAGAGGTAAAATGATGATGAAACAATCAAAACCCATAGATTTGTACGCACAACGCACAGGATTGGCCAATGCACAACCTCCTTTTGACCTCTAGGCGAGGGCGCCCTACTGTTATGACATCATAGACAACTTCGCAAATACTCCGTGCGCATGCATTAGCCGTGGAATGAGGTGCATGCTGGTCTAGTTAGCGATCAAATGTGTCACGAACAAGACCAGCATGCACCTCATTCCACGGCAAATGAGCGCGTACTGAGTATTTGCGAAAAAGTCTATGTGCATAAGGTCTATTGTAAGTGGGGCAAATTTGTAAGGTTGCAAGATTATTCAACTCATGTATAGGCCTAGGTTGGCAAGCTTGCACGCAGTGAGTTAAAAACTTTCAGACTGCGAGTACTGCATCTGATTCTGAGTTTGAGTCTGAGTCCAATAAGAAAATACTAATATCTAAATTTATTTCATCACAATGCAACCATACATTTGTTGGGGGCTGGCAGCCTTTGGCTTGGTCCATTAAAAGCGACCAGCCCGATCATTACCATGCAGTGAAGACCGGCTCCTCACACTGTTATTGCCTAATTAATACTAAGTAAGACTTGAAGGTTTGCATGGTGGATATACAATAAGTAAGAATATTTTGCTGTATCGCCTTGGTAAAATCTCTCTTCAGGGTATGTGTGGTTCCGCCGTTCCCCCTACATGGAACCGGTGGAGTCCATCCGTTCAATCGAAACCACACATACTCATAAGAGAGATTTGTCCATATGGTGAATATCCTTACTAATTAATACTTCTATCTATTACTATGATTATCTAGGCATTGTTAAGCAGACTTGCTGTCTTACCATTCACACCTGGTTCAGGAATCTGTGATGTGAGAAAAATAAAACAGTCAGAAATATTGAATTACAGACAGTTTAGACTTTACCATAGCCCACTTGTTGGTCTTATCAATATCATTCAATCATGCGCAGTCACCATTAGGCCACATAAAAAAAATCAATGATGATCGTCCTTTTTGGGGGAAGTGGGGGTAAGGAGGGCGTTTTGGGGTTTTTTGTTGTTGTTTTTGACATGGCATGATATGAAATAAAACATTAAGAAATCATCACAATCACTATATAAAACAGCTAGGGTTTGTGTGATTTGGATGATTTTAATTGTTTTGTTAAACCCATTTATCTCCTACTCCTAGATGAAATTTTCTGTAAATATTTTTAAAAACTAAAATGCAGTGTAGCCCAAGTAAATATTTAAAGAATTGTTCTTGTTTTTGACAACATGAAATGAATAAGTTTTCTTCAAACATCTATTTCCAACCTATAGATTTTGAAAAAATATTAGCTGAAAAATCTGGGAGCCAAATTTGACTGAAAAGATCATTAAAAAGACAGTGAGCACGAGATTCGACAGAGGAGGGTTACGATTATCGCAACTATGCATAATGCAGAGTGCTCTATCATTCATTCAATGGAATGTCACAATGAATTCGAGTCAATTCGTACTCCAAGTCCAACCAACTCGTACTCCAACCAACTCGTACAACCATGCTACAACCAACTCGTACTCCAACCAACTCATACTCAACCACCAAACACCCATTGTGTACTTCGTAAGACCTAGCAAGAATTTCTTGCACAACTTTACATTCTAATAAATAACATTCGCGTAGTTAGAGAGTAGCCTACGACGAGTTGACCCGTTTCCGTCACGGTCATTATTGTAACGTTTTTGTGCTCTAAATAAACAATAAAATACGAACGATCACAATTCCTTCATCGATCCACAAAGACCTGTTCCTCTACTTACTTTCTTGCTTTGATCGTAATTCCATTTAATACAACCACAGGTTTGTATAAACAGCAACATCTCAGTATCGGAGGACGCTGAGCAGACTGCCGGGGTTGTTTTTTTCAGCAGCGCGCGCACGTGCTTGTCAAAGAGCGCCACCAATCGGTGTACAAAAAATACCTTTGGTGGCAGGGAGGGGAAGATTCGCCCGGTCCCCCAACGTACCTGAACGAACATCTGACGTCACACTTATCCTTGCGGATAAAGCTAGACAGGAAACCTAGGTTCCATCCCAGCGCATCGAATTATTTACTCTCAATAATAATGTAGCCTTATTGTGTAAATCCATGGACATAATTACTGTTCATTCTTTGCCTTGAACAAAAAATAGGGCTCGATCGCAACATAAAGATAATTTTATATTATCCATGGAGCCTCCAAGCATTTTCATGCTAAAACCGTGCTGTCAATGTGGTTATTCTGTATTTTATTTTGTTTTCGGGGTTTTTTCAATCATTTTTTCTTCTTCAACTTATACAGGCATCAAAATTTGCATTTCACGGGTGTGCGGCACCTAAATGTAGCCCGAGCCCTAAATGTCGCCCGACCTAAATGTAGCCCCAAACCTGTACCTAAATGTCGCCCGGACCTAAATGTAGCCCCAAACATGTACCTAAATGTCGCCCGGACCTAAATGTAGCCCCAAACCTGTACCTAAATGTCGCCCCGACCTAAATGTAGCCCCAAACCTGTACCTAAATGTCGCCCCGACCTAAATGTAGCCCCAAACATGTACCTAAATGTCGCCCGACCAATGTAGACGCAAAGTTGTACCTAAAGTAAAAGTGTGATTTTATTTTATTTATTTTGTATTATTATTATTTTAAAAAAATTGGGTGGGGGAACGGGCTGTAAAAGTTTGCGTTCTTATAATTGTTTGTTAGCCACAAACATGAACCTATTACTAGATATTCGTCGTAGGAAGTCTGTGGATGTTCAGTCTAGCATGGAGGTAAGATTTACTTCAAACTTTTACTGAGGAACAAGCCGATTGCGTTGTTTCCATTGTTCGACACCGCTACCGAACTCCCCCTACCCCACCCCCAAAAAACAATTTGAACACTCTGGATGCTGCGGTTTCAAGACTCTTTCCGGTATATGTAGTAATTTCGTCTTAATTATGTTGATATGTTTCATGCGTAAACTTGCCAATTTTTTTTTTTTTAAACTTACACAAAAAGATTATTAATTTGATCATGGTATGATTTCTATTCTGTCGGATTTGAATTGATGCTGACCACCGTTCAGGTATATTTACATTCTGTGTGTGCAAAAATCATATCTCGTGAACCAAAAAAGGTTGGGACTTTAAGCTAACCATGTACCTAGTATGTCGATGAAACCGCAAAGGTTTTCGGGATGATGACGTCATCGATGACGTCATAACATTAAATCAATGTTTAATATTTAGATCAATCATATCTGGAGAACCATAATTGCTACACACAAGATATTTGGAGCATGTGAAAGACCCTGAGGAATTTTTAAAATCGTACACAAAGTGTGACCCCCTATGTCCTTTACTTCCGTTAATTATTATTTAATTTGTTTAAGTTCATAAAACAGATGTTAGGAACCTAAAAAGCCTCAAAAACAACTTTTCGCTTTTCATTCCCACCCCCCAAAAAGAACAACTTACATCTCTATTTAGTCATATTTCCAAAATATCGCTAGAAACCCTCCATAAAATTGCCGTGTTGTCCCAGGATATGGGTGATTTCCGATGTGGCTATTTTGTACACAGCCTATTGAGCCAGTTGAACCCGCTACATGGGCATATTCTTAGACGCGGAGTCCCCATACACTGTGCACAAGCAATCGGTACAGGAATATGGCCATTTCCCGGATCAACCACGGCGCTGTGCTCAGTGCTCAGTGCACATTGCAATATAGGTACAGGAAAATAGCCATATCCCGGATCAACCACGACGCGGTGTATGCTCAGTGTTGCACAATGCAATGAATGGGGTGGGGTACAGGAGGAGTATAATATAATACCCATATCCCAGATCAACCACGGCGCAGTGCTCAGTGCACAATGCATAGGTACAGGAAAATAGCCAAATTCTGATCAACCACGGCGCAGTGCACAATGCAATGCGTACAGGAATATGGCCATATCACGGGTCCACAGCACCAAAACGTTACTGAAAAAAAGTTGGGATGGGATGTGTTCCACATCCAAAATTTAAGCGTCATGCCGAACACCTTGTTTTTGTTTAACAAATGTTTTAAGTCTAGTTTTACATGTTTTTGTTTGAAACAAGTCAAGCAACTCGCCTTAACATTCATTGTAGCTATCATTACAATGATGAGCTAGGTCGGGGCGACATTTAGGTACATGTTTGGGGCTACATTAAGGTCGGGGCGACATTTAGGTACAGGTTTGGGGCTACATTTAGGTCCGGGCGACATTTAGGGACAGGTTTGGGGCTACATTTAGGTCCGGGCGACATTTAGGTACAGGTTTGGGGCTACATTTAGGTCCGGGCGACATTTAGGTACAGGTTTGGGGCTACATTTAGGTCCGGGCGACATTTAGGTACAGGTTTGGGGCTACATGTAGGTCCAGGCGACATTTAGGTACAGGTTTGGGGCTACATTTAGGTCCGGGCGACATTTAGGTACCGGTTTGGGGCTACATTTAGGTCCGGGCGACATTTAGGGCTCGGGCTACATTTAGGGGCCGCACACACGGGTCTTTTTCTAAATAACTTGTCTCCATGATGATCAAACTAAACGAGAGCAAATTATTTTTGTTATGCAATTCGCCCAAAACAAGCCCAAAATCCACTCTTGGTTCGGGGATACAAGAATAAAACATTGAGGAAAGTAACTCAGAGAAGCTGAAGGGAGGCCTACCCTAACTTCTTCATCTTTGAGTTTTATTAAATCATAGTGAGTCTTTTATTGGGGTTTTTTGGTGAGGGGGGTCGGGCGGGGGATAATGGTTTGGGGTTATCAAGTTTTTCTTACCTGATGTAGCTTACGAATATTCGAGCCACACGTAACCCCTGCAAGCATCAACAAGCACAGCAGGTTCATTGTGCCGGAAGAGGACTCAAGAAGAAAACAGTTATGACCACACAATGAAGCACTGTAAAACAATAGCAAAACAAATGTAGTCCTGAACTCGTTGTCCTTGGGCCGGGTCGCTGCGCTGTAACCAGTCACATCGGTAAACTGGGCACAAGCAAACTCCGCACCACAAACTGCTGAGCATGCTGGTGCCGAGTTTATAGCAAAATGCCAAAGTAACTGGCATTCTGCTCGGGATTTAATAGTCCCAAACGAGGCAAGTAGAATATTATGCAAATCGTCTTATGCAATAATCTTTTAACACATAATGCCCCTCCGTATACAATCCACCCATCCTGCGATGGATGTGGTAAAAATGTGACTAAGTAAATAATTCTGGTTTTTGGTCCTTGCTCCATGGTCGGGGTACGGGCCGAGTGCACAAAAACAGTTCAAACCAATATTGACACTTTCAATAATAGTCCATATGGCTTTCTAAGTTTTAATTGATCGACTTGTTGGCAGTCCGGGCTGTGTCATGTTAACGCGAACGCGAATGCGACGCGCTCCGCCCCTCCAACCAATTGGAGCGAGCGACTGTAGAACTATCGTCAACAAATTTAAACAGCTACTTGAACGATTTTTTTTTATAACGGGAATACTATTTAAACTTGTTTATAATGTGTTTGTTTATCATTTAAATGTAATTTTGATTTTTGTACACTTCTGAATTTTTCGTAATTATCGATCAAAAAATTAGGCCCCAACCTCAAGGTTTTTAAAAACAAGAAACACTTCTGGCGTTGACGGCGTGCGTCAAAATGACAATACTTTGACGTCATGTGTGGGATGTTGCTTTGTTATACCTCCATGCTGCAACAAAGCGGCTATACAAAATGGAGCTCCCACATATGACGTAACATTAGTGATGACGTAACAGGGCTTTTCGCAAATCTTTCTGAAAAGCACCGGAGAAGGGTATTCAAAATGATTTTTTTTAAACAGTTTAAATCTCTTATATCTCATGTGAACTCAATTTCCTTAATAATTGAAAACATTTTAAATGAATTACAGCAAAAATCACTTGTTGCCATTTTCGTTCAAGTAGGTCTTTAACATCTTTTTAAAGATTCACTACCGCTGGATTTTGACTGCTAGTTTATTGCTTCAGAACACAACAACAACAACAACAACAACAACAACAACAACAACAACAACAACAACAACCACAACAACAACAACAACAACAACAACAACAATTGCCTATCCCCCAAGTCTTTTTGTATTTTCTTTAATTAATTAAATTGTTAAAGTTTTATTTATTTATTTTCTCCATTTCAGTTCAGAAATTGAGGCAGTTAAGTGTGGGTATGCACAATATGTCAACTTTCTTTTCTTTTTGTTCTTTTTTTTCTATTACAGTGTCTTGAAGGGCCTGTTTTGTTGTTGATTTGTTTTATTCCCAGGCTCGAAATTGCTTTTTTCAAAACACGTCGGAGAGGTCGCCGGGGTTAGAAGCTGTCGTTATTTTTGATGCGATAACCACACGACACGACGACACAATGGTGGCAAGGTGCCCAAGGCTGAAGGTGAGGCCTATGCCCTGATGGTAACATTTGGTATTACCGATTGTTCTCTGGATAACCACGATAAGGAGGGAAAAAGACACCGAAGCATCATTCAATTCGTATACAACAATATATCAAGAATACAAGAACGAGTTGCAGATACAAAAGTTTAAGATTCTGAAAGTCTCTTTATAACCATGGAGGAAGAAAACAGACTTCCTTTATGCCTTGCTCTATAATGCCCCATAAATACCAACCATGCTTTTACCATCCTCTGAAATCGAAACTATAATATAGCAGTCAAACTGACAACATTGCCAATTATTGGCGATTCAGACAATTTGCCCTGGCTGGCCGGGGATGCAGATGGTTCGAATCCCACCTAAAGCGTTCTTGGATTTTCCGCCACACGACCTAGGGCGTTAAGCATGTGATGCTAATAATAATGTGTGTAAATCAATATTATTTATTCCCAATGCAATAATAATATT
Source organism: Plazaster borealis (assembly GCA_021014325.1). NCBI lineage: Eukaryota > Metazoa > Echinodermata > Asteroidea > Forcipulatida > Labidiasteridae > Plazaster > Plazaster borealis. The sequence continues at coordinate 12,329,871 of CM037468.1, read as the reverse complement.
TACCAAACTGAGTTTTTTAAACAGAGAGCGGCAAACTGTCAAATCAAAAACTGCGTTCACCAGGATGACTGCATCTAGAGTATCGAAATAATGACACACAAAAAAACCTTATGGACTTCCCGGGACCCGTCCGCCCAGGCCTCGTGTCACTTGAGACCACGGAGGAAGGATATCAAATCCATGGTGTAACCATGGATAAAGGTACAACTTGACGGAACCTCAGGAGTCGGCCTGCCGTGCTTCTGCGTCACCCACGCAGGAAGGTTTTCCCAGTGGTGTACGGTAACCTAGCCGAAACCTGAGCCAGGAATCTGTAACTAGACAGCGGGTATTCTACAGCCCCAAAACACGACCTCACGGCACCTGTTGTTAATAGGTAGAGCTAGACAACACTCCCAAGGTAACAATGCTAGAGCGTGGTTTTTAGCTACCCCGACTCAGATGGGGGAAGTGATATCAGGGGTAAGCTAATAAGAACCCCACTGCCCCCTCCCATCCAACCCCTAAAGGTCGGCATGGTAAGTCAATCGAGGACTTCTCTGTTTTCGCCCGTTGTCTGGACTTGGGGTTTTTGCGTCATCCCCATTGGTTTTGTTCAGAAATTTAGAACCGGAGATGTTCTCGATTAATTTGTCACACAGCAACGTTTTCTAAATTAAGAAATTATGTTTTGCGGGGAAAATCTTGCCTTAAAAAACGTCATGATTTTTAAAAAAAACAACTAAAACCTACCTTATATACTGAATATTTTAACCGGAACCACCAACTGCCATTCCAGCGGTTGCTTGTCCAAAACAATAATCTGGTCAACTAAACCAAGGTTTGCCGATAGACCTTTTATTTATTTAATCATTATTGTTTTGAGTCTACGATCAGGACTAGTTAATTTTGTTGGAGGGGTGTCGTAGATCAAAGAACTTTATCAAACTGAAGCTATGGCTTATCTATAAAACTTTTTGCCAAAAGGCTGAATTTTTTCAAACCGATTATTTAAAATGTGATTACAAATTGCAATGTTAGAAAAAGACTCTTTCAATTGTTTCTTTGTAATTATTTATTTTTCAATTTCTTGTTTATTACCGGCTCACACCTCTAACAATGGTTTAGTCCCATGTACTTCGGACGATGAAGACAACATCGTGTGTAAAAAAAACCATATAAAAGTATGTCATCGATCATACAGCAGTGTTCGATCTGATGAACTTTAATCTCACTAGATAAATTCATTTTGGATAAACATCAAAGGTACCATCTCGTCAGATACGTTGAATTTTTACCTTAAACATGAAATGTAGCTGCACACGTAAATAAATAGGTAAAATAAATAAATTAATCAATACAAATAAATAAATAATGTCAGTGTTAAGAATACTAGCCAGTTGGAGCGCTGACATCAGTATTTTTAAGCTGAAAACGTGAAGTTTAAAACTTGATATTGCTCTTAGTTTATAGTTCAAATTCAAGAATAGCAAGGAAAGAACCTGAATTCGGAATATATGGATTATGTCAGAGGCGTTTTTTATAATACCACTGCAGGCATTATTCACAAAAAGTTAAAAGTAACTTTTCAGTTTGCACATATACTTTTCTTGGGGAGACAATAAGACAAATGCCGAATTAGTGATCCTTTTGCGTGCTGTGCAACTGTCGGTTGCCTCCAAGTTGACTGTTTTAAGTTCCTTGTGTATCGATGCCCACTGAACGAAGGACCAGGTCTGAGCAATTACATTATACGGGGAACAAAAATTCCGCCAATTACAAAAAACATAATGAGATAGATTTGCTTCCATCACAATGATGCAAGCCTTAAAGGGACACGTTGCCTTGGATCGGGCGAATTGGTCTATAAAAAGCATTTGTAACCGTTTGTTATAAAATGCATATGGTTAGAAAAATGTTTTAAGAGTAGAATACAATGACCCACAAAACTGTTTCTCGAAATTGCGTGGTTTTCCTTTTACATCGTGAACAAACACGGTCGGCCATTTTGTGGAGTCAAATTTTTGACTCATAAAATGGCCGACCGTGTTAGTTCGCAAAGTAAAAGGAAAACCACGCAATTTCCGAGGCATGTTTGTGTGGATCATTGTAATCTACTTTTATAACGTCTTTCTAACCATATACATTTTATAACAAACGATTACAAACGCCTTTTTTTAGACCAACTCGTCCGATCCGAGGCAACGTGTCCATTTAACTGCTAAGGTGCCCTAGTTGGAGCGGGAAGTGAACTTTGAAGATGTACAGCGTCGGACAACTAAATCACTGCAATTTGCATGAGTGGAGACTTTCCGGAAGTCAAACACCGCAAATGTTCTTGAAGATTAGGGGGGGGGGGGTAAATTGATCCACAATATTCAATAGCAAAAATGTTTTGAGCAAATTTTTCTATCTGTTTCACAACCCTGTTGCACAGCATGCAGGGACAAACCTACTGCACTGCATTGTGTAAAATAGCGGCAAGATTGAGATATTAAAATCAAAGCTCAATATTTTGGTATCTTTGTTTGAAATGATGTAATTCTTATCAAAGGTCTATCAATTATTGACTCAAAATCAAGAACTGTATCTATATTGGTAGTAGTTACCTCCAATTTTCAAGGCGAGTGTTGTTGTTGTTTAGTGCCACAAGGCAAGTTCTACTTTACTGTACTTGTTAGTTGTTATCTAGTCTATGTCCCACAGTCCAACCTCAACCCCCGATTAATCTATCATGACAGTTTACCTTTATCAGAAAACCTGGAATCTGGTCCGAGAAACAACCGTGACCTCAAGATCAAGGACAGTTCTTGCTAAATTATAATTGATTTCCCGGAGAAGGGCCGCAAACAAAATTGTGTTCATTTTGGTAAAAGAAATCACGTGATTTGCCCTTTTCGTAATTACCGGGTCAAAACAACAACAAACGTAATGTAATAGGCCTCCTAGAATCTTTATTGATGCCTTGAACGACATACTTTTCCTTAACTACTGACACCGAACCACTTAGCACCCTGACCTCCCATTGAGGACATCAACAAGTCATAAATGGCCACCTGTCAGGAAACCCTTGGGTATCGTTTGGTTGCATTAACCCAATTCACCTGACGTCATCACACAATAAATATTCATGCTTGCGCCATTTTTTTATTTAGTCTGATTCCCCGCGCAGTGCGCGTTTTATTTGACACGACGTGCGCAGTCTGCGCGTGATTATCTTTACATCGTTTTTATTTCGAACATTGATTGATTTCCAAAATGGCAGACCATAGGCCGTACGTGTGACGTCAGTGCTACCGTACCTTCTTTGGCGATGTCAGCCAGAGATTTGCCAACAAGTGGTTAGTAAAAGTAAGGGGGAGGGGCGTCACTGAAGAAATTATACAATTATTTTACCATTAAATACAAAAATGCTATCGATTTACCAGTATCACTGATAAATCAATCGTGCTATCCAAAACAAAAAGTACAATCCTTCATAAAAACGGGGTTTCAAAAAGTTTAATTTAAAAGGCCAGATTTGTGCCAACCCGAGTGCCGACTTTGATACTCCAGGCCGCCCATACAAAATGGTGGTAAATCTTCTGCCCACTGGTGGTGAATCAAAGAGGTCCATACGCAAGAAACAAGGGTATCATCATCCAAAATATCTCAATTGGGATATACTTTTACCCTGATCTGAAACTTTCCCCAAGTGGAAATAACAATGGCCCCAAATCAGGAAATCAAGCAGGTTGCCATAAGCAGCGCCGTACATTGAGAGTCATTTTGACAATTAAGATTAGAAGCAATGATTTTCGGTCCATAAGCCACACGTGCGCACAAAGGTTGCCAGACTAGACAACACATTGGGTTGTGCTACATAATATGAGTTGGACCAAAAATGGTGTCCAGCAACCCAGTGACCAAAGAAAATGAATCCCTCCATGTCACAACCACTAACACACAGCTCTCCCAATGGAAAAACCGCCCAAATCACTTCATACAATCAAATGTATTATCACTTTTCAGTGTCAGGAATTTTTTCTTCATGTTTTCAGAAAGAAATATATTGCCACTTTATTGTATTTTAGTTAAGCGATTTTTAACGTGTTGCTGATCCTCCCTTTTTCTGTTTTCTTACATTTTGTAAAGTTTTATATTTCATCGGAACGCGAGCATACAAGCTGTTTTCACACACAATGCTGTATGTCACCATTTTGATAAGAAAAGAAACCTTTGGACATGCGTTATCTCAATCAAGCTAGCATTTTTTTGTATTTATTAATATTAATCATCCTTCCATGTCATTATTAAAATCATATTCTAGATTTACATATTTATACAAAAAGGAACAAGCAGTTAACATGCATAATCTTACTTAAACAAAATACAGTTAATTTTAAACTTTAGTGACACATAAATATAACTACAAATCCTTCAAATCATCGCTTTTGATTATTGTTTTTAACAGTTGTTACATTCTATGAATATAAACATTTGCACTTTTTATAAAATACTTAATTGTATCCTAGTTTGAAACTATCCTTTAAACATTACTTGTAAGAATGCAGAAAATGTGAGAACATGACAAATTAAATAAAGCTATATTATTAGACATACAACTTTACAAGATAGGTTAAATTAACCAGAAAAGGGTGACTTTCCAAGCCAAAACCAGGCACTTCCTGCCAAAACTCATATCTGGGTTTATATTAATGGCTTATCTAATAAATGACAAGAATTTTAAAAAACATCTAATTAGGGCCTATGTAAGTAATTCTTAACATAGAATGTTTAAGACATCACATCACATTGATATCGTGCCTGTTATTTCAGCTGTCTTCACTTTGAATACCACTTCACTATTTCTGAGAAGCACCTGGTTTGGCATAGGATGTCACAAATGATAACAATAATCTTACAACAGGGAAGGTACATGTAAATCATTGGAAAAATTTGTATCAATTCATCATTCTCGTTCAACCTCAGGCTTGTCTGAAATAAGCTATAGGTACAGCTTATCCAGTTTTAACAAACATACACAACCCTCCCCCCCCCCCAAATTCAACTCTTTACCTCCTTTACACATATATAAGACTTATATCTGAAAAAAATAGATTTAAAAAACAGAACAAAGAATACATTCTGAGATATAGAGTAGATGTTCTTGAAAACTCAACTTAAGTTTGAGGATTTTTTAAGGAAAAACAAAGGAAGAACCCCCCCCCCCCCATAAAAAATAATAATAACCCAAACAAAAACAATACTGTAGGCCCAGATTTGCAGAGATGGCTTTGAATCACACTTATTGACTTGAAGTGGGTAAGCATGAAAGGTTTGCAAATTTTACCTTCAATGTATGACCTCATCTTTAATAAATACACTATTTTAAATCAAACTACTTCAAAGAATTACAAAGCTGTACCTTCCCCGAAACAAGGGACAATGTTGACTGTTTTGCAACTTAAATAGACATAAATGTTTGAAAACAACGCTATGAATACAACATTTTAAACAGGTCTTAGAGAGCATTTGTTCATGGAAGATACACAACCAGCAAAGTGGCAACAAAGGGAAACCTTGAAATACTAGGAGGCAGCAGTCAGACCGCGTAAATTTCCATTGCACAAAAATAGCTTATGGCCCGACGTTTCGACCCCAGAAGTCTGCGGAGAAAGACTCTACTAGGGATCGTCAGGCAAATTAACTTTTTTTTCCCCTTTTTTTTCATTCAAACCATAGGTTCTTTTGGTTTACAACACCTAATTATATTTTCTCATAATCCATTGTTTACGGATAAACTTGGATAAACTTTTCTAAATAACAACAAAATTAACAAATATTCTCATGAATATTGACAATTATCTCATTCGTTCAACACCTAATTCTATTTTCTCATAAATGTCCAATGTTTACGGATAAATTTGGATAAATCTTTCTAAATAACGACATAATGAAACAAATATTCTCATGAATATTGACAATTACCTCATTCGTTCAACACCTAATTCTATTTTCTCATAAATTTCAACTGTTTACGGATAAACTTGGATAAACTTTTCTAAATAACGACATAATTAAACAACTATTCTCATGAATATTGACAATTACCGGTTGTTAAAAATTGATCTTCACAGGCTAATTGTCTCACTTTAATACACTTAATTATTAAAATTTACAATTTGTATCATCCACTTTTGGACTGAAAAATTCTGGGATCTAAACATTACGGATTTTTTTCAAAAAATTTGATGGCCTCTATACTGTAACAAACAAATGCTCCCTCGAACCCATGAATAAAAGTTAACTTAAATAATACACAAAAATACATGCAAAATATTGTGCACTAAGAAAATCTTGGATACTTACCTGAAAAGTCTTGATTTGTTTTGTGGAATGGAATAAAAGTTTTCCATGATTTTCATCACATTTATATCGATGTTATAAAAATATGTACAAACATGTATGATTTCTCAAAGCATAAAGCCTCCGTTTTTTTAAAAGTTTTATACAAAGTACATGCATTAAATGTGTACTGCGACTTACACATGCACCGTCTGATCCAGTATCAGTATTAAAAGCAAGTTAGATGAGACAGGTTAACAGACCTTTACATTAAGTCGCCAATGCCGTGGCTATAAGCCAAACACTTTGTGCGTGATGTCAGACTGTTCAATGATACCTATTTACATATTTTCAATTTCATAAAAGTAATAATAAAGGTTAATGCAGATGTTGAAGTTTTCATGCAAAATGCAACATTTGTATGTAAACTCCAGTATGAATGTTTGTCTTCATGATTACAAGTCATTATCTGGGTGCCAATATATTACTACAATTAGCAATGTTGTGACATCAAGCACAAAATGACTTGCTTATAGCATCAGCCTGTTGCCATGCCATCTTAATGTGTTAACACGTTAAGGTTTTGCATGCATGGTATAAAATTAACTGTACATTCACTTAATGTCCAGACGACTACAAAAGTCTATGTTGCAAGTATCATAGAGCAGAGTGCCATACCTCTTCTGTTGTCATCACAGCAACCACACACAAAATAGAGTTACCACCAGTCTTTCCTTCACCCTCTAATTTGCATGCTTTTTGAATGATTCTGTTCTGAAATGACTCTAGTCCACATTGTGCACATTGTAATCTTGCTGGTTGTATACTGCAAAATTACTTGTGCTCTACTGCTATTCGAGGGATTATCACTCAGCAACCCAGTCTACAAATTGTTTACATTTTCAAAATTACACCCACTTGTAAGAAAAATGAAAAAATAAACCAAACACTGTTCAATGCTTACCATTACAACTACTCTTAACAACCAATACAATTATGTTTACTTGCAACAATGGCAACCACAAACACAACAATCAGAAAAAAAGTACACGTACAAGCTATCAGAGAAAAACAGCATTAATCATTCTTTCAATGAATGGCCAGCCACCCCCTCCACGCCCCCACCCCCATTAAATCCCAAATATTGCATAAGTCTGTCAGCAGCACAGCAGAGTGTAAAGTGTTTCTAAATCTACTTAAGGCAAGAAATTATAATCATGGTGAATACAATGATCTGAGAACACAACAGTTATTGTTAAATCAAAATTGTATACAAAGAGCTTCTCTACAAAAACAAAGAAAACTTGCTGCTCTTTACCAAGTCTTTTGACAGAGCTACTATATAACGCTTTGTAAATTTGTATTCTAAGCAAATAATTGTTAAGAACCAGTCACAAACAACATACAATGAATGGTGTTCTGGCTGGTAACCCATTTCTGCTTAGCAACAGTTTTCTCTGCTAAGCAAATGTGTGTGCTTACAGCAGCTCTATGAAACTGTTCCTTGCTTGTTTTGGATACTGGTTAGGGACTATCACCTGCAGAACTTTTCTATTGACCCGATTCACCTTGACTTCATCACCCACTGGTTGCGCCATTTTGGGAGTCAGATTCCCACAGTGTTACTGTATAGTGTGCATCTATTCTTAGGCCTGGTTCATACTTCACTCGAAAGTGAAAGCACAGCGCACTTGCATGCATTACAATTGGAAAAAACGGCGTGTACCGATTAATGCGTCACCAAAACTTGCTTCGCATTTGCTTTCTCGTAAAGTAGGAACCAGGATTAAGGCAGAGCTGCTAACAATTGCATCGCATCTTGCAATCTTGGAGATTTTGTACAACAATCAGCGAGATATTTAGAATTACATTCAACATATAGGGAAAACATTTCCATAATCTGGGAGATTTTCAAATTTGTTCATCAGAACAGGAAAAGACTGGATCATTTTCAAGGAACTTTCTGCAGAATCAGGAGGAGTTGGCAACTCTGTTATGGCTACACACACTGTTTAAATGCTCATCCTAACTTTACATTCATTTAGACACACAAAATGGCTCACCAGGAGCAGACAGTGTGACGTATGTACAAGGGGTGTATAACTACAATCAATGTAGACACAATTTTACGGTCATGTTCTCGGTAAGTGATATGTCCTGTACAATAATTTGTGTTGGTGGAACTTTCACAAATACTAGAAGAGTATATTTTTCCCACAAATCTACCATCTGAACTTTTCTTGAACTATACATTTTTGTTCTAAAAATTGGAGATCTACATTTTGACTAAAAACCCCAACAACTTCCTTCCAAAACAACAACCCCCAAAAACATCCATAATTATAGCATTCTTGCATTTTAAAGAAATAAATCAATAGCCATAAAGAAATGGCTTTAGTTTTTTCAAAAAAATACACCCCCAAAAACCCAAAGGTCTTTAGAACCCTGCTTTTAAAACATGTTGATACTGGTGTAAATGCCTTGTGCAACTTACTTAAAAATTGTGTACATGCTTTGGACGACAGTTTAGTGATAATCTCACCATAACAAAAGCACACAAGAGTTTCATTAATGTGAATCTTTCTCAACTGAACAAAAATTGAATAACCTTTTTCAAAAAGAGATATCTATTGTTACCCTTAATGCACTCTCATATAGAGATGGCCTACACTTCCCACAGTTGAATGAAGACATAAAGATTCCTAATTTTCTCGAAAATTCAGTTTTTGTTAGCAACATGCACAATCGTTAATAAAAACGGAAAATGTACTACATTGTACATCACTAATAAGAGACGCCAAAGTTGAAATGCATAACACTGGCAGCAGAACTGATGTTCATGAAGAAAAACAAAAAAAGAACTGAAAAAAATAATCGGAATATCTCCAAACAACTAAGTTAAAATACATACATGTACAAGTTCTAATAATGTATGTACACACATTCTTTGTACATGTACATGTTCTGTTTAGTACATGGGGGAAGATGTTTCTCCTTCACGGACTTGCTGAAACGGGACACCGGCTTGGCCAGCGCTGAAGAACTGCGTATTGCATGCTGGACCGGGTCTGGACCAAGATCTCTGGGCAGGCTCGAGATGCTGTATGGCCTCGACTTAATTGATTGAAATGTATAGTGCATGTTTGTCATGCTTGCAATGTACAATTGTACAAATATACAAGTATACAAACTCTTATCAATTTTGTTTAAATATCATGGTGAGCAAAATACGTGAAAACAACCAACATGTATCTAAGCCTTTACAAAGAGTTTTTTCTGTATTTGTCAAGACTGTCTCTTGAAGAATACTCTTATAGAGTCTCACCCCAACCATCCTTAAAATAAAACAAAAACTTCAAGCCTCACTTCTAATTATGGACTACCCATATTTAGACTCAAGCCCTGCACATATCCCCCAAAAAGACATCCAATTTTGATGATGTGCAACAATGAATACTGAAAAATGGTCTACATCACAATTGTCTTTATATTAGCATTCACAATAGGAAATAATTGTGACACCCCCTGGTAGAGGTGTGTTGAAAATCTGCGTTGCAAAAAGGCATGCGTCCCAAAAATAATTAGGAATCCAAATTGAAGTTAAACAGGGTGCTCAAATCCTATATGAATTACAGAAATGATAGGCAGAAAACAAATTAAAACAAAACAAGGGTAAACAAGGTAATTTTTAGTTCAAACAAAATTCTCATTTGGCCATTCACTGTCTACCCTCAAGGCACTGTATTGCATTCTTTTTAAAGACAGGACAAAAACCAACTTCCAGTTCACAAAATACTTTTTCCCCCCAAGAGATTTGTGATGCCAAGATTCGCTGGATGATTTTCTGTCCTGATGTTTTGACACTTCTGATGGTTTCCAATTGTAACAACTCTAACAGCTTCTTGTCTACCTCAATAGTCCGTGTCAGTCTTTCACAGTGGTGAGTAGTCCTGTTACATACAGAGAAAAAGTTCAAACAGTCAATGACTTGGGGTTGAACAAAGAAAAATTGACTAGAGCGGGATTTGAACCAACGACCTCCGGACCAACTGAGCTGTCTAGCCCTATGTTGGCGGTCTCCCTATTTTGTCGATATCTTTGTTCCGGGGTGCCAGTCAGAAGCCATACAACCGTTAACTGCCGTGTAGCCAGGGATCACACCCAATAGATACTTCCCGATAGATGCTGTATTTACAGGCAACTTGGGTATGGACTTCGAGCTGCGCCAAGTGCTCTAATTTTTCACCCAGCCGAGTGGTTCCCCAACCAATCATACAAGGAATTTGATGCCCTGCATGCCACATGGGGTGTTTCACATAACGTGGGGAGGGGGGAGCACTGTGTAATTTCTGTAATGACCTGCTCAAATAATTCCTTTGCACAAAATAAAAAATATAAATCAAATTTTAATCCATTTTGATGGCCCAGAATTGGTCATGTTTTATTTTCTAAATCTATATTTAAAACCAAAATATATAATTCGCTAACCCTGAATACGTATTTCTTGTAAATTTGAAATGAAATGATCCAAAGTGTTCTTTGTATCTCTATGCTCTTCCTACGCAAAGTGTGACATTTCTCTAATAAAAGTAAGTGAAGAGACATACTATTTGAATTGTACAATAAAGTGAAATATTTGATTTCCCAACAAAATATCACATTTCAGACTTAAGATTGATTAGTTTGCTTCTCTGACTGATTTGGATCAAGTGTAAGACTTTAAGATTGATTGAAGAGTACAGTTAAGGTTGATATCAAGCTTAACTTGCTTTATAAACCAGAGATAAGATTAATTGTAAATTGGAGGACTTTAAGATTTATTGTTTGGAGATAAGATTGATTATTTGGAAGTAAGATTAATTGTAAAGCTTTATGACCCCCCCCCCGACCTTATTATTAAAACAAATACATTTGGTTTTACCCTTATACAGATGTGTCAAGTAATGCATCCTCAGTGCTTTCCAAATTCAATGCTGTTTTGAATGAATATCATCAAAAGTCAGGAATGAACCAAAACATCCCGTACAAAAATTTACAGACCCATTTTTCTCCTGAATGATGTCATAGGATGTTTTGAATGTTGACAAATTTTGACAAAGTGTATCGAATAGAATGGCAATTACACCACTTTAACATGAGGTTAGAGATTTGTAATTTTTTTAACCACTTACATGAGGACTCTATCTATTGGAAAACGAGTACATCACAAAATTGAATTTGCCATTAAAGCCCATCTTTAATTTAGGCGCTTTTTAAATTTTGACTGATTGATTTATTGTTTTCCCCAGAGTCCTATGAAAAAAATTCACAGGCATACTACTAGGCTTGTCAAAGCTTACCCTGTCTCCTCTGTAGATGGGATTCTTGGAGAAGGCTGACCATCCACTCTCTTCTGTATCCTCACTCAAACGCCCGTAGTTGTTCCTCAATTTTCGTCTGAAGACACAAGAGAAGAAAAAATATACCTTGAAGTAGTTTTCATGATTCGCAAACATGTAGCCCATTCAATTTGTTTTATTCATCATAAAAACACACAAGATTGTTTTCCATTGTACAACAGTCCAAAAAAAAGATTGAAATCCTTAAAGTACAAGAAAGTTGCACAACAGTGAGCCGATTCACCTGATGTCATCACTCACGATAAATCTTGGTTGTGCCACTTTGGAAGTTAGACTCCCTATGTGTAACTGTGCAGTGCCCATTTTAGCAAACATGCGCACGGTTTTAAGTGCACTATATCTTTACATGCAAATTGACTCCTAGACCAAGGGTAGAGAGCACCCACATGAGATGTCACTGCAAAGAACCATTGTCTATAGAATTGCACCCTATATGAAAAAGCACATGAACTACACCCTTACCCCCTTCACCCCCACCTTTCCAACCATGACTTTGACATCAATTATTTAACAACAGGCTAAAACCCAACGTTAAACTGATGTTTTAGACACTTCCTGACGATAGCCGTCTCAAAGACGTAGATCTGATAAGTATAAATTAAAAGCAATAGGACAACTGACTGGGTAACTTTTTATTAATTTTGGGTGGAAAAAAGAAAAATTTACTAGAGCGGGATTTGAACCTGCAACCTCTGGATTAATGTGCCGGTGCTCTTCCAACTGAGACGTCTTACCCTAACATTAGCATCTCCCTATGTTGTCCGAACAAAGATATCAACAAAGTAGGGAGACCGCCAACAGCTATGACTGGGCTTTTGTTTTGAATCTGTATACTCTTCCTTAGTCTTTGAGAGTACTGACAGTTAAAAATTGAGATGCCCTTTCTTATTTTGGGTGTGGTATTTTCAAATGTAAAGTTGGATGTGACCAATGTGATGCAGATCTTAGCCAACTGCCCAAATAAAAAAGGAGTTTGTGCAATACTTACTGTCTGTAAACAAAGAATGCAGCGATGAGACCAAGAACAAGAACAACAGACACAATAACTGCTGCAATGACGCCTGTGGACCCACCGACAGCTTTCTTGCCTGGTTCCTCATTAGTATCTTCTGTAGTTTGCTTTCCTGGGGCTGCCGTAGAAGGCTTCTCTTCTGTGGTTTGCTTTCCTGGGGCTGCCGTAGAAGGCTTATTTGTTGTCACTGGAACCTCTGGAGCTTTTGTTAATGGTGCTGCTGCTGTTGCTGTGGGACCGGTTGGTAAGTTTGTCCCGGATGCTGCTGATGCTGTAGGTCGTGCTGTTTTTGTTGTAGGTGCCGCTGATGATGCAAGCCCACCGGGTGCTGCTGTAGGTGTGGCTGTAGGATTGGCAGGTACAATTTCTGTATGTTCGGCAGGTGTTGTTTTCATTTCAGGTGTCGCAGCAGTCGCTGGAAGTTCTGCTGTTGCAGCGCCAGCTGTTGAACTTGGCCCAGCAGGTGTTGCTGTTGCAGGCCCTGCTGTTTCAGGTCCAGGAGGTGTTTTAGGGACTGCTGGTCCCACTGTTGTAGGTCCCGCTGTTGTAGGTCCCGCGGGTGTAGGTCTCACTGTTACAGGTCCCGCTGTTGTAGGTACTGCTGTTATAGGCCCAGCTTTTGTAGGTCCTGCTGCTGTAGGTCCTGCTGTTACAGGTCCCGCTGTTGTAGGTCCTGCTGTTACAGGTCCCGCTGTTGTAGGTCCTGCTGTTACAGGTCCCGCTGTTGTAGGTCCTGCTGTTACAGGTCCCGCTGTTGTAGGTCCTGCTGTTACAGGTCCCGCTGTTGTAGGTCTTGCTGTTATAGGCCCCGCTCTTGTAGGTCCCGCTGTTGTAGGTCCTGCTGTTGTAGGTCCCACTGTTATAGGTCCCGCTGTTGCTGGTCCCGCTGTAAGTGCGGCTGTTTTAGTGTTGGATGATACTGCTGCAGACACACCGGTTGTAGTTTTGGGAGATACTGTTGTTGGTGCTACTGTTTTAGCTAGAGGTGTTGCTGTTAATGATGGTCCAGCTCCTGCTGCTGTAGTTGTCTCAACAGTTGCTCCAAAAGAAGTAACTGCAATAAAATTACCAAAAAAAGGAAATGAAGGCAACACAACCACAAGGTAGTTTGTTTGATATATTCCTATTTAAAGCAACTGTTTCTTGAATCAAACAAGACCAGTGAAAACAAAACTGGGTACACAGACACCACAGGAAGAGGCCTGTACATGACGTCTTCAGAAGACTTGCAAGTAAAACAGCAACCGAGAACATAGTATCCTTTTGAGAAGGAAGAACAAACTGGTTCTGTAGCAGAAGCAAATGTGAATGCCCAGGCCTCATTGATAAACGTACAGGTTGGACTTTTTTGCATAAATACAACAGAAAGGAGCCTATAATTGAGAAGTACTCTGTTACGCCTATGCACTTCTATATTGTCTTCTCGGATATTGAACAGTTCAACCATCAACAAGCTTCCTGTTGCAAAAACAATAATGCTTGGCAACTTCAATAACCCTGTTTTTTCAAAATTATTTTTGCAGTGCTATAGATCGAATTACACTTACTTGTTGCTAACAGAAAGCAAATACACAAAACAACCACCTCTCCCCTAGATCTCCTCTGGCCCATGTTTCCAGATGTCTTGAACTGATGCTTCAATGACAAAAATTCTTCCAGGCGTCTCAGACAACAATGATCCGAAGTTGTGAAGACAACTTTGTTGATAGATATAATGATAGGTAGGTACGGGCAATAACTGCAAAGACAAACAAAACAGTTCAGAAAGAAAATTATAAACGATATTCAGAGAAAAGCAACTAGGCATGTTCCTGGCCCTCACCTAACCAATTATACACTGGAATATCTGCAGATAAAATCAGCTCACAAAACAATAACTGTTGAGATTGTAATGATGCTGTGCTACAAAGACAGCACCATAAAATTATGGTTTAGTTCAGTTGAGAATTGATTCAATACTCTTGAATTTTTATTTTTAGCCAACAGGACACACTTGACTTGACTTGACTCAACCAACAGGACAGACTTGACTTGACTTGACTCAAACAAAAAACAGACTTGACTTGACTTGACTCAACCAACAGGCAACAGGACATACTTGACTTGACTTGACTCAGGACAGACTTGACTTGACTTGACTCAACCAACAGGACAGACTTGACTTGACTTGACTCAACCAACAGGCAACAGGACAGACTTGACTTGACTCAACCAACAGGACGGACTCGACTTGAATTGACTCAACCAACACGACATACTTGACTTGACTTGACTTGACTCAACCAACAGGACAGACTTGACTTGAATTGACTCAACCAACAGGACAGACTTGAATTGACTTGACTCAACCAACAGAACAGACTTGAATTGACTTGACTCAAACAAAAGAGCAGATTTGAATTGACTTGACTCAACCAACACATACATGTACTTGACTTGACTTGACTCAACCAACACGACATACTTGACTTGACTTGACTTGACTCAACCAACAGGACAGACTTGAATTGACTTGACTCAACCAACAGGACAGACTTGACTTGAATTGACTCAACCAACAGGACAGACTTGAATTGACTTGACTCAACCGACAGGACAGACTTGAATTGACTTGACTCAAACAAAAGAGCAGATTTGAATTGACTTGACTCAACCAACAGGACAGACTTGACTTGACTTGACTCAACCAACAGGACAGACTTGAATTGACTTGACTCAACCAACAGGAGAGACTCGACTTGACTTGACTCAACCAACACGACATACTTGACTTGACTTGACTTGACTCAACCAACAGGACAGACTTGAATTGACTTGACTCAACCAACTGGACAGACTTGACTTGAATTGACTCAACCAACAGGACAGACTTGAATTGACTTGACTCAACCAACAGGACAGACTTGACTTGACTTGACTGAAACAAAAGAACAGACTTGACTTGACTTGACTCAACCAACAGGACAGACTCGACTTGACTTGACTCAACCAACACGACATACTTGACTTGACTTGACTTGACTCAACCAACAGGACAGACTTGAATTGACTTGACTCAACCAACAGGACAGACTTGACTTGAATTGACTCAACCAACAGGACAGACTTGAATTGAATTGACTCAACCAACAGGACAGACTTGAATTGACTTGACTCAAACAAAAGAGCAGATTTGAATTGACTTGACTCAACCAACAGGACAGACTTGACTTGACTTGACTCAAACAAAAGAGCAGATTTGAATTGACTTGACTCAACCAACACGACATACTTGACTTGACTTGACTTGACTCAACCAACAGGACAGACTTGAATTGACTCAACCAACAGGACAGACTTGACTTGAATTGACTCTACCAACAGGACAGACTTGAATTGACTTGACTCAACCAACAGGACAGACTTGACTTGACTTGACTCAACCAACAGGACAGACTTGAATTGAATTGACTCAACCAACAGGACAGACTCGACTTGACTTGACTCAACCAACACGACATACTTGACTTGACTTGACTTGACTCAACCAACAGGACAGACTTGAATTGACTTGACTCAACCAACAGGACAGACTTGACTTGAATTGACTCTACCAACAGGACAGACTTGACTTGACTTGACTTGACTCAACCAACAGGACAGACTTGACTTGACTTGACTCAACCAACAGGACATACCTGACTTGACTTGTCTCAACCAACAGGACAAACTTGACTTGACTTGACTGAAACAAAAGAACAGACTTGACTTGACTTGACTCAACCAACAGGACAGACTCGACTTGACTTGACTCAACCAACACGACATACTTGACTTGACTTGACTTGACTCAACCAACAGGACAGACTTGAATTGACTTGACTCAACCAACAGGACAGACTTGACTTGAATTGACTCAACCAACAGGACAGACTTGAATTGACTTGACTCAACCAACAGGACAGACTTGACTTGACTTGACTCAACCAACAGGACAGACTTGAATTGAATTGACTCAACCAACAGGACAGACTTGAATTGACTTGACTCAAACAACAGGACAGACTTGAATTGACTTGACTCAAACAACAGGACAGACTTGAATTGACTTGACTCAACCAACAGGACAGACTTGACTTGAATTGATTCAACCAACACGACATACTTGACTTGACTTGACTCAAACAAAAGAACAGACTTGACTTGACTTGACTCAGTTTGCATTTTGTTGTGTGGTGACACATGCAGTACATATCAGTGTGTGCAGCATGACGTTGGTTACCACGCCAGATCGGCTGCTTGTTTTCGCTCGTGCCCAGTGTCCTTTGCAGCTACGCATTAAGGGCTCGGGAGCGAGCGAACTGCTTGTTGTGAGGCCGTGTCCGAATTGCCCAGTGCGGTTGCCTGACATTGGTAAGGGCAGCTTATTGATACGTTGAGTACGCACCAGTCTATTGGATTGAAAAGGTTTTCTCCGTCTTTTTGATTTGCTATGAAACTTTTCACTGCACAGGTTTTTGCAACAATAACACCAACAAATTAAATACTCTAATCAGCTAGTGAAAATTTGTGCGGGCTAGTCAAACGTGCAGCTGACTAGCCCGCAGGCTAGTCAAGAAAAAAGTTAGCGCAAGGCCTGCTCAACCAACAGGACAGACTTGACTTGAATTGACTGGACTCAACCAACAGGACAATCTTGACTTGATGTTAGTGTTGAATGACTCGTCTCAGGACTCAAAGGCAGTAACAAAACTGTACATGTAATACACAATCTACTTGTGTACTTGTGATGTTCTTTTATCCTGTTGTGATTGAAAATCAATTGAATACTAAACTTCGCAGAAATCGATCATCAAGCCTTTTTCAGCAGAGACCTACTATTGTAAATGTCTCAACCTGTCATATACATTCAACATAACTCAGAATAATTTTATAATTTCTCTGTTGCTCATAATGGTATACTTGTAACAAACCATGCACCCAAGGCTAGAGCCATTCTTGGTGTACACTATACACTTCTATTGGAACATTTTAAACAAGAGGAACCTGGGACCCGTAGGCAGGCAATGGCCTACATTGCTTCAATCTGTACATGTATAGCCCACTTGGGTCTTTTTGTACACTGTACATTGTACATAAATTCCAAGGGGGGAAAACACACAATATGGGTGATTTACAATACAGTAAACCAACAAGAGTAAAACCCAGAAGAGGTCATTTTCAAACACTATTCACAAGGCATGAGGGAAATCCTATTGAAGGTCTTGCATAAATCACTGTACCCACACGCCCACTACAAAAAATAATTTCACAATTTTAACTTTCATTTTCCAAAAGTGATTCATCATTTTCAAATTGAATGACTACCGCTGCTTGACTACCGCTGATGTTACAAAGGACAAAGACCAACCCCCATGACACCCTGTTGTTAGATAATATGGCTTATTCTGGGCCAACTCCAACTGTGTTGTAAATCGCTAAACAAATCAATGATTTATTGGCAAAACTTATCCCTGAGAAAATGATGGATTGAACAACAATGCCCGAAGCAGGGCAATTTTTGATATAGGCCTAAAGCACAAGCCAGACCTGAAGAAAACTTGTAAACCTATATGGGCAGTTTGTTACTTTAAAAAAAACCCTGTATTTTATGGCATTTTCTCAGAAACATGCAAAATGAGATTGCAAAAACAAACAACGAAACCAAACCCAAACCCATGTAGGGTACAATACAGATAAAGCAATTCCTCAAATTCATGCGACGTACATCTCCCTTCAAAAGTAATTTTAGTGCAAGTATCGTTTTGTTGATTAAATTCTTTAAGTGGAAAAAAAACATTATACTTGATAACTTAAGCAATAAATTTGTACATTGTGTAAATGAACACATGAACTACCCACACATGACTAGCAACCCTTACTCTCCCACCTACATGCAGTACAAGTGTAACGATATACTGTACATCTGACCATAGAGCAAGGTGGTCTGACCTGAGTATTAAATGTCAATGATACACAATCCAACATACAAATGTACCGTATACATGTATGTAACATACTGTACAAATCAACAGAGACAAAGTGAACCATTGCAGCAGGAAATAGACAATAAAAGTGAAACTGATAGACCTACATTTAGCTTCGCTTCAGTCACGAGGAGAAATCTGAGTAATACTACATTGTACATGAAAGTGAAATATTTTCAATACAAATTAACATTTTTGTTCAATTTAGATTTTTGTAATATACATTTAATAAGATTATACTTATAAATGTACACATTTATGTAAAAAGGAAGAGTACATGTTAGTTAAGTACATTTCAGTTTCATCCTATCATGAAGTTTTCCATCAATTAAAACACACAACACATTAGAACACAACCAACATGTAAATTAAATGGTACTGGTACAACAAATTCACTAGTCACATTTTTGTAGAAGAAAAAAAGGTTCAAAGATTGTATGTGATTTTGAGCACATGTTCAATTTAATTTTGACAAACTAAATTACTTTTTGAACATTCTCACAAGCCTGATACTTAACTGGGGAATGGTGGTGCATTTAATTCCTTTTTTGGTTTAAAGTTTCTAAAAAGACACACTTTTAAACAAAAGTTGTTTACACCTGGAGCCAACTGTCATACAATACATTGTACTGGCAGACTTTTCTTTGTCATGCAAAGTAACGGTATGCAGATTTGTGCAAATATTGTGTGTCATGTGTGTGACAATTTTATTCTGATGAGGTTTTGAATTTACTGTCTGATTTCACTTATATTACATGTTCTACCATTACCCACAGCTTGACAGATAACAGAACGGTAAATAGTGTATAAACCATGCAGGGAAAGGACACAGGCCATGTCCAGTCTCTTTTCATCTATCCATGTGGAGATATGCCCATCTGCAGTGCAGAAAAATCCCTTAGACCGAAAGGTATATTTTAACTCTTTCAGTGCCAAGGTCGTACATGTACATGTACGATCTATTTTATGTATTCCGAAAGTGCCAATACTGTACATGTATGATCTATTTTATGTACTCAAAAAGTGCCATCAATTGTACATGTACGACCCATATTATACATGTTATCATTATAGGGCATTATCATTTTAAAGTATTATATAATTTCGTACATAATGTACAACATTCCGATTCGAGGTGGAAGTATCAGACCAGGATGGTGATTTTTACAGAATTTTGAAAACCTTAAAAACATTTGCATTTTAGGGTCATAACACAAAAAACACAGGCACTGAAAGAAATAATTTTATGTACTACATACATTGGGTACATACATGTAGTTGTACTCTTTTTTAAAGAAAAGAATTGTTTGCTTTTGTTCCTGTTGTTGAAATTACTCAAGCATGGAGTATGACGGCACGTTACGTTTACATTCTATACTGATAAAATGAAAGCAAGAAAATTGCTGCCTACTACTACTACCTATTGTTGCTCCGCGCATTGAATCATACAGTGCATCTACATGTAATACATTCCATAAAATACAAACCTATTGTTACTATCAGCAAGTTTTCGGTTTTGTTACATTGTATGCAAAGAGTGGCTTTAGTTTGAACAATATATAAAAAAATTGTATATATGAATAAAGATCTGATTATGGAATTTCAGCCTTCCAAAGGATCATAATTTAGTTATTGGTATTCAACCAATGTATGCATCAGGAATTTTTTACTAAGCCGGTTATGTTACAAGCGGGAGAAAATTATCAAATAAAATTAACACGTCATGTTCATACTTATATTGACAAAAAACATAAATGAATTACCAACCCTACCTGCTTGAATTATCCAAGTTGACGTGACTATTACCTTGGACTAAACCCACATGAGCTTTGTCCAGCCAGGCTGTTTGTTAATACTGCGCTCTACTTCCTTTATCAATCTGCCCTACTAATTTGATGAGATGTTAATGAGAGATACGGAATGATTCTTACAAACATGTAGTTCATGTCAAACAGTCCAAGTATTCTCTAAATTATGCAGTGACAGTTGAGTTCCTGAGATTTAGAGTCACCATCATGAGTCTGTACACAGCCCTCTTGAACCTTGGACTTGTTTGCTGTAAACAGCCATTGTGATGTCAGACATTAAATAAATAATGCATGATGTGGGCATAATTAATGGACCCCCCACCCCCAGGCCAGCTGATTTGCATATTGAATGTGGATTATGTGGGCAAAGGATCTCTGTGCGAAGAATGCAGCTGTCATAATATTTTGTAAAATGTACCAGCATCTTCAATTGATGTGGATTTATGATTGTATTAAACAGTACTTCCAATATCATACTCTTGTCTCATTGGTCCGAACACATCTGTGCATCAAATTTGTTTTTTAATATGGCTTGCTTCATGTTCACAAATTTTGCTGGTAAAAGGCATTCTTAGGAAATTTATGGGAATTCATGCAGCAAGGGCCCAATTTCATAGAGCTGCTTACAAGTTACATGTACAAGTACATGTAGGTACAAAATATTGCTTTTAAAATTTTCTGGAACAGGCAAAAATAAGCAGGGTACCAGACACAGATGGCAGACTTGTGACTGGCTGACCCGAGCAGGCTACTGGGACTCGTGCTCGACTCGAGTCACATTTTTCATGACTTGGACTCGAGTCAAGCGGATCAATGACTTCGGGCTCCAAATCGCAGGCCATATCTTTCAATTATGTTGAGTAGTGAAGTATTCTTACCCACAGGAATGAGAAAAACCTTCTCTTATTGCTTGTTCAAATAAAAACAGTTTATGAGTAAATTGTGTAAATGTACATAACTAATATGTAGTTTTTTTCTCATTTTGATTCTGGTCTTGTTATTCTGGTCCATTAAAATCGTACAAGTACTACATGTAAGGTCCTGTGGATTTTGTACCCAAATGCGAGGAAGACTCCCACTCGCACTTGACTGTCTGTACTCGGACTTTGGGTTTGGACTCAATGTTTGTAACTTGGACTTGACTGAAAAAATGTCCATTTATTATAGTTACATTCAATACGGAATATAATGTGTTACAATTTGCAGAAAAAGGAAAGAAAAAAAGAAGCGGGTGGCAAAAACTACAGGGTACTGTGCCTTGAACACCCAGCAGGGTGGATATGTGCGCATTACAAGTCTTATTATTATTATTATTATTATTATTACTACATGCATGAATCATAGCAATACCTTACAGGGCGGGTAAAAACTTTGGAAATTTTGGAATGCTAGGTGGCAGCACACATTTAGGATCCGAAAAAGTCTCCAACTACTCTCGCAAGGAAGTTGGAAGAGAGACTGAGAGCACCTTAAACATGTTAAATATTAAAAGTTGAAGTTGTACTTCATGGTCAGATTCAGGCTTAGAATGATTCAAGCAGTGTCCAAATACTGGATACGGAATGAAGATGACACTTCAAGAGCAAACGATCCAACAAAATATTGACAAAATGACATCATCAAGGTGGAATGCAACACTATCTTTTAAAAATTCCGAGGATAGTAACTTCGTGGCTTATCACCAAAGTACTTTACAATGCTAATACCAAAACAGGATTTTAAGTTGGTTATCTCCCAATCAAAGAACAAACATTTAACACAACAAAAACAAATATGACAAAAGATAGCAGTCTTTGCTGTTTGATTATAACTGTTTCAAGAATTTTCAACTTTTAAGTCTTGACAGGTCAAGGGCCCTGTTCATCAAGGGATAAACCTTCCACAAAGGCATTTTGAAAACAACACCAGGGATCTGCCCACGGTGGTCGGTGCCGGAAAACCCGCCCGGCACTCGTGATTCCCCGACCACCACTGGCGGATTTTTCTCTTTTTCCGACCACCACACATTTCCCCTTTTTTGTTGCCACTTCCTTCAAAACATTTTTAACAACATGTAAAAATAAATTATTTACCAGTAAAAATTTCATCAAAAGTTTCGAGTAGCCTACTTATTTGGTTTGAGTCTATTTTAATGATCCAGGATCGAGCATCTGTCCCGCCTGTACGTACGTACGATGCACATCCAACGATCCAACGGAAACCTGCATTGATTTTACAATGGTTCCAAGTCACTCTGACTGTAGCTTTACGCTTGGAATAACATGATACCAGTTTCATCGTGTACGTGTTGCGTATCCTATTCCACGGCATTGAATACAACGTAAAATGAACTACAGAGTAAGGCACCATGATGTTATGCTGTAAATTGTTTTCCTATGGCGGTAAAGGCGGGCGCGCACTGTGCATGTGGAGGCCTACATGTAAATTCACGGCATGATCGTGCACGGACACGATCGAAAGGAAATTGACTTGACCGTACTAGAGGAAAAAGAATTTCCACCACTAAAAAAATCCTGGGCAGAACCCTGCAACACTTAAAATAAATTTGAAACACAGTATTTTTACAAACTACTTATAAATGGCAATCAGATCCCCAAAAAGCAAATCCCCTAGAAAGGTATGAACTTTGAAAGCAATCAAAATTTCTCCACTGAGGTCCTGAATCCTGATACTCAAAAATGCCATAAGGATGAGTTCTCCCCAGGATATTTCAAAAACTGTGGGGAATTCTGGACCCAATTTTTTGGATGTTTGGCCGAAGCACTCTGAATTGAAACAAGGTCTTCGGAATGTTTTCTACTTGGTGTTTATCTTAGTTTTAAAAGCCCTACTGTGCAATCTGGAGCATTCTTTATATGATTTCCTCTTGATGATTTTTGTGAAATTACACACACAAAATATGAGAAAAAAATGTATGTGTATCTGCGTATCTGCCAAAATGTTCACGTATCAGCACGCAATTCGCACGTATCGGCCCGATGCGCTAGCTACATTGTACATACAAGTGCATGGGGAGAACCTTGATATTATTCCTGTAATCCTTACAGACACAGTGCCGGATGTATTGTCAAGTTGATGGTAAAAAATTGATTAAAATATTAGCTAGCTTCAGTGGTTTAAGTTATAAACTTTCATTAGAGACAGTGAACAACAAAAAACTGTCATCGATTAGTAATACAAGTAGTAGGCCTAATAGTTAAAAGGTACTTTGCGAGTTGTTGTTGTCTGGATCTGACATTATCTCACATTACCAGTGTACAAACTATTTGCGTATTACAAGTATCTAATTACAAGTATTTTGTCATTGCTCATGACAAGGCTCTAATGTCCCGTATGCAAATATGCAAATCGTTCTCATTGATATGCCCTGTACAAATTCCTGGCCTTGCTTCTTCTTTGATGGTTTCTCTGCCTGAAAGAGTCTTTTGATTAAATTTACTCTTGCTCTTTGAATTAACTAACCCATCACCCATGCATACAATTTTGAAATTAAAATTGGTTGGAGTGTGTTTGGTGCTGTACATATGTGAAACAGCGATGTTTGTGATAAAAACTGTCTGCTCAAAATTTTGTCCAGTAATTGCTACTGGTTTATTGTTTATACCGCGCATCAAAGGTAAAAGCTAAATTGTACATGACTTTACAGTGAAAGCGAGATTAAAATATATTTAAACTTCTGAAACTGCGGAAAGACAATAAATTTACAAAAATACAACAGAAGTTACCACTTTTCTATAAACATGTATGGTTAGGGCCAAGGATGCAGAGGGATGTCAGTGATCTTGGGAATCAATGCTCTAACTGCAAATTGCAAGGTTTCACAGCTGTATTGGTACTTTGTAATAATGTTGTTACAGATAAAACAGTAGGCCCTATTGGTTAAATAAAAGAGATTTATTTTAATCTGAAAGCTTATAATTGATAAAGTTTGTTCTAGTACCAATCCTGTAGAGAAATATTTCAAATCTAAAAAAGTGAAATGATGTGAAGGTCAGGAAAACGGCATTTTAAGACTGCTCAAGTCAAGTCAAAAATCTCTAATAAAAATATTGATAAAATGTGTTTGGATGTTTTCACTAACAACTTCACAGGTTGGATGGTTATTGAAAACTAAAAGGTTGTAACTATGTCCAAAAACCAGTGCTTTTTGTTTCTTCATTTGTTAACATTTTACTACGCTTCCTACAAATACAAAAAGTCATTTAACAATAATGCTTTACACCAATAAGAAAATGGACTCTGCCAAGAAATGTTAATTATAATAATTGGTTTTGAATCAAAAACCATCTGAAAGATGTATTTAAACTAAGGCATGCCGGCTAACATTGTCACGTTAAAATTCCAACTCCCCCCCCCCAAAAAAAAAATATTTATTATAATATTAAAATATAAAATGCAAAAAAACCCAGCCATTACATATGTTTAGTGCTTGCCAAATATATACTGACTAATAAAAGGTAAATAGACTAAACTAATAAATTTTGGTAGTGATATTTTACCAAATCTTCCGAAATGCTGTTTCATTGGCAGATTGTACAGTGCCCCCTTTGACACACAATACACAACATTTATCATATTAAAATTAAATTACCAAATTATCCTATATGCATCCTGGTAGCATAAAGGATCCCACTTATATCAACCGATACGTTCCATGTTCGAATGCCCAATGACCCTTTTTTTTAATCCCCCAAAAACAAGAATATTCTTCTCTTTTTTATTAGAAAAAAAATATTCCTACATTCCTACATGTAGTTTACCATTATTACCTTCTCTTTTTCTAATTTGTTGCTCCCGAGAATTTTTTCAAGAGGGAAAATAAGTCTGAAATTGCTGTACGGCAAATAACGTAGCATTTGGATGACTTTGCCGTCGACAGTAAAATATCCACTAGCACTAGACTAGACCCACTAGCACTAGACGAAGTACAGCGCCCAAATTTCTAGGTCTACATGTAGTATACATCCATGGCGGTTCTAAAAAAATGCCGAATCCAACCACCACTCACACTCGAGTCTTACCAACCATCTAATTCTACCTCCACAGTAAGACGGTACTACATGTACCTACGTAGTAGAACTATGTTGGAACGAACCTCATCATAATATGATCATGTCATATACCATGATAGCACTTGGACTAGTAATTAGTATAGTATTAGTAAGACTCAAAGTCAAAGAGTAGACTATATATAGACAGTTCATAAAGTGTGAGTTTGAATTGAATGTGAGTTTGAATTGAATTGAAAAAAAATATATAAGATTTTGGGCGGAATCATTTCAACAACTTTTCCGAACTTTTTCGGAATTTCATGATGTCTAGATGTCTTTGGTTGGTTCATGGGTTTATTGCTCCATGGTTGGTTGATGATCATGATGACAAATGACTGATGACGATAGCACTTTTTTAGCGAAAGAAATCATTCACAATTAATAAATTGAATTAAACAATTTTTTATTTAAATCAATAAATAAAAACCTACCTTTTTTCACAACAAACAGAATATCAAAACTAAAACATGTATGCTGTTAAGACGACTAAATACTCACATAAAAGCTCAGAAATACGTTATTAACCGCAATAATAACCTGGACAAATGGTTACTGTTCTTCAAATGGCACGATCATCATCATCGTTTAATGGGGTTTTAATGTACAGACTTCATGCCAACAAATATGACGAGGATTCAAGTCAAAGGATGATGTCATTTTCCTTACAAGACTGGTACTCGGTGTATGTGGATTTCCTAACAGTCGTAAGCACACCAGCGTAATTAGCCTGATACCTTGCATCATACGCATTACACAATCAAGAAAAAGAGTCTGGATAAGAGATATTGCTTAATATTTTATTGCGAAATTAGTGTTTGTTCTTCTATTGTTTAAGTTCTTTTTACCGAGAATTGCAAAATAACTTTAATTTTTTGGAAATATCGGGTAAACAAGCATCTCACGCACAATGCTTGCCGCCTTTATATTTTATTTTACATTAGATTGATCCTTAAAATTGTTGTTAGTGTCGGCAGTTTTTCTTGCAAGGTGGCGCTATGCCGTTAGCCCCAGTGCCACCCGAAGTGGATTGTTGGCACTGCACTATAGACGATGTGACCTGTGACATCACACGTTTACAAAAGAGCCACAGAGCCTGGACTTCATGCAGGCACGATTTGTACACAGACTAATGGAATAAAACATACAATCTTATATTTTATGGAGATTGCACTGTCTAATTCCTATCAACTTTTGATATGATGAAAGGGGCACATCTCAAAACTTGTCCAGCTTTTACTTTCATAATTCTTGGATTTATGTGGAAATTATGACACAAAATGTCAACTTTCCCATAGGACCTGTGTAGTATCTTGCCTGCCAGAAAACTGAAAGAATGCACAAGGTCACACTTATTGTAAACAAAGTTCACATGGTCTCATACATGTATACCTTTGACAAACAAAAATAGAACTGACCTCGAACATAGCCCCCACCCCAATCCACCCTGGATGAAAGCATAAATGCAGGAAGGTTGTTGGTCTAATAATGGTAGCAGTAGAGATTGGTACACTGCACGAGTCGTCAAAAGGTTTTTAATAGAAACTAAACACTTTGAGTCACATCACAAAAGACATGTAAAAAGTTATAAAACAAGCAAACACAAAGACACACGATCAACATGCGCTACTTGTAGTATTTTAATATTCTGAAATTGATTTGTCTTACAATAATTGTTTCAAAGTGAGAGGATCAAATGGTTTTAGAGCATACAAATAAGTAATGGCACTTATCCTTTGAAACAATGGATCATGATTAATTTTGAAAAAGGAAGAATGAACTAACAATTTGAAAACTTTATAGTGAGTCGTTTCAATAGATGTCTGTTTTTCAATACTATTGAAACATGTCAAATGACGAGCCATTGTTAAAAATGTGTGCCAACACCCAATAAGCAACTTTTTTGTTGAATGGAATTTTTAAATCTAACAAAATACTCTCCCTTTTTATATTAGTTTCAATCAAAATTTGAAAACTTGTGAAGTACTGAAATGACACTCACAACAAAAAGTTAAACAGTAATTTTGCATGTTGCAAAGCTAATTTTGAAAGATTAGGTTGCAATTTCTTTGAAAAGTGTTTCCAAACTGACCACACAAAAAGGAGAATACTGTTAAATGCATGTGATTTATCTCAATTATGACCACATACTTAAAAAGTAGTTCAAGAAATACTTTTGTTGTTTTGGAAAAACAAAAATGAATTTACTTGGTTTAAAGAAATGGTACACTGAAGTATTCATGTAATTGTCAACATGACAACTTTTTATGAGCTTTATAACTATAACCAAAACAGTGTTTTGTCAAAATCGTATATTCATGCTGAAGATTTGTTCCTAGTTTAGTTTTGTATGGTACCTATTTTTGTTTGTTAGAACAAAAAGTGCTTTTGAGGGCCAAAATCAACGTATAAGCTTTGGCCTATATGTCAAAGGATAAGGAACAAGAAACAAATGTACATGAACTCTTTTTAAAAAAGCAAAACAAGCAAAAATCAGTAGCATCCCTTGAAGGGCCAGCAACCAGTCATGTTCCTTGTGTGCATTGGCAATCATTAATACTGATTCTGATACTACACAAAAGGTGTCTGACTATTTGCACCTCAAGCCACAGTTTAGTTCCACTGATTTGAATGAATTACATACATAAAAGGGGTCTACAGACTTTGCCTGCTTCTTTGACTCATTGTATAAGGTCTGTGCCCAATTTCATAGAGCTGCTTAAGCACAAAAATTAGCTAAGCACAACAAAATTATGCTTACCAGAATAGGGTTACCAGCCAAACGACTATGTCACATGTAGAATTTGTGACTGGTTTCCTGCTCATTTCTGCTTAGCAGCCAATTGTTAAGCAATATTTTCTGCTTAAGCAGCTCTATGAAATTGGGCCCTTGTCACAGCTAAGCAATAAACTAGTGATACGAAAAGTGAGAATCAACAATGAAAATGACATTGAGTATATCATAAGAACTGTTTAAACACCATTGTGCTGTTTTACCCCCCAATATACACATATATAACAGTGTGGGTTTTGCATGGACTTTTCAGCATCTCCATTTTTCTGCAAGGAATTAACTTGGGATTCATTTTTAACTTCAAGTCTGACACAACAAGTTTTGAAATAAATTCTGTTGGATTATGAGCATATTAACAACGATTTCACCCAAATAATTAAGATTTCCTTATTTCCCTTTTACAAGTCTTACTGTACACATACTATTTCTTCAAACATTTGTTAATACAGACAAATCAATAAATAATATTTCATTTTAAATGTTTTACTCAAACCACTTCGTTTAAAATTACAAATCACGATTGTTTTTCTTAACGTATTGAACAACAATGCTTGTTGTTCAAGTCAAACATTTGAGGCACAAAATAAAAAATCATACCTGTGTCATAAAAAACATTTTAAAAGACTTGTAATCTAGAGTACTTTTTCCGCTTCAAGACTTAAAAAAAAAAACCATTAGCTTGGCTTCCTTACAGAACAAAAGATTGAAAACCCACAGAATAAAAACTCAAACTTGGCTAAGATATGGTCATGATATATTATTGACACTGTACAACTGCAATGTACAGTCTGTATTTCAATACAATAGATTTTTATATTAATCAACTGAAGCAGAGATAGTAGAGAATCAGAACAAACGTTCAACTTTCACCTTTCCATTACATGCAACTACTTTTTTATATATGCTCTATGAAATTTTATAAAGAACATTATAGTTTTTTAGTTTTACCAAACTTCCAAGAAGACATAGTTTTACAATATTGCAAGTGGTGTCGACTTTGACTACGACTGGCTGTTGGCTGCAACAACAACATTGAAGAGTAGGACTCAAGCAAAAACCAGGACTTAAGCGGCATGATTAAATTTGACCCTGGGTCGAGTGTTCAAAAGCCTGCTTGCAAATGTTTCACCTGATAATGGAATGCCCACAGTTAATAGCAGAATTTCTATTTGGGAGTATGGACCCCTTGCACATTGCGGAGCGCACTTCCACGCACCTATCCTGACTGCCATTTTAGGAGTCAAATATACACAAAGGAATTGACTCCCAAAATGGCAGAAATGGTAGACGCGCATTTGTGCAATGAGTCAATAGTGAAACAAAGCAAAATGGTATGCCGGTATTTATGAATTAACTTTCTGTACAAATTCAATGCATTATCATGTGCCCTTCAGAAAGCAATGACTGATAGCGAGAGAAGCCGTGTTGCGTTTGCCCACAGGAAAGGTGAAAATTGAAAGTGATTGCCGTTTCTATATCACTTGTTCATAAATCATTTTCACACACAGTACAACCACTCACAGATGTAGAGGATTATTCAGTTTTATAACTGACTCCTCCATTCATACGTTTTAAGGTACTCTCATTCTTACACTCTAATAGTACTACATGTTGATGGCAAATTTAATAAAAAAAGGATATTCCTTCAGAAAAAAAAATTCCTTAAAAACAGTACTTAATGGATGTACAAAATAAGAAAGCTTATATATTTGTCATGATGGTGCGTATATCGCAGAAACTAAAATATAAACAATATAACTCAACAATTGATATTTGTAGAAGAAAACCAAATTAAATAGGTAGTGTTTCTTAGTACCGTAGATCACATTACCTGCAAACTTTAAATCAATTAGACACACACTAAAACAAATTCATCTCTCAACCATCTCTACTTCAGTGATATCCAATATTCCCATAGTATTTTGTGTGTGACTTTTTTTACATAAGTCTAAATCTTCGGCAACTTTGGCGCGCTGACGAGGGGATTGCTCTGCTCTAGTATCTTGCGTCCCTCAGTTTTATAGTCGTAGCCGCAGTGGTGGGCTTCAGCATAGCGGTGGGTGGCGCAGAAGTTATGACCGCACCTGAAAATAAGACAGAACACAGAATAAACATAAGCATTTTCGGCAACACTTTTTCCCAATTGTCATTGAGACTACATAGACAAAGTAAAAGGGCAGTTCCACAGTTACTGATGTCATATTGACCACATACATCAGAATTCCAGTTTTATGAATCCTTTTTGTTACTAGAAGATAAAATGAGAATTGTTAGAGACAGTAACAAATCTCAACGCACCAACTACTTCCAAGTGAAAATCATTCAATAACCTGTGATTGCTGTGGATAATGTTAATGGAGGTAAGTAATATGGAATTGCAGATATCACCGCGTCAGAGCAAAAACGTTGTATCTCGATTTTGCAAAAACGTTGTATCTCGATTTTGCAAAAACGTTATCTTGCAAGAAAATGCTTCGAGCAAAAACGTCGTATCTAGGTGTGTACTTGTTTTGTGTGTACATCTGGGCTATTTTAAGTTAGATACGTTTTGACAAATTCAAACTCGTGCATAACATAAGTGCTATTTTAGGAGATACAACGTTTTTGCACTGAAACGATGATATGTTATCAATCACGAGTAGTTCTTAATTAAAATGTTAGGTCTAAATGTAGATGGTGAGAACAATGTTAATACTGAAAATGGGGAACTGCCTGGGAAAGTCTTTAAATAACTTTGGGGTGAACAAAGAAAAATTGACTGTGAGCGGGATTTGAACCTGCGACCTCTGGATTACAATCTACCAACTGAGCCATCTAGCCCTAATGTTGGCGGTCTCCCTATTTTGTTAATATCTTTGTTTGGGGGTGCCAGTCAGAAGCCATTCAACCTGTAACTGCCATACAACCAGGGAATCAGGGATCACACTGAGTTTACGGTACAACCTGGGAAGCGGCAGGAGAGGGATCACCTAAGGGGTGGTTTTTATTTAAAATATCAAGTAATAAACCACAAGGGAACCTGACTAAATAAATGTTAAATTAATTTTTAAGAAAAAAGCACATTACTTACAAACTTATTTATTCATTATTTAATATCCATCTTTCTGGAAACCCATGCAGTCAGGTAGGGACTGAAAACACAATTCACATACAAGGCTCCGGTCCAAGGTGGGATTTGAACCAGGGTCCACAGAGTAAAAGGCAGGGCAAGATACCACTTATCCAACCTCGGCTTGATATCACAAAGCACTAAGATTAAACTTCAGATGAGTTGTGATTCTCACCTTAGTGGTTTGTATTGTGACACTTTGCCTAGCAATTAGAACTGAAACACATCTTTAGATCAATCTTAGCTATTTGTGAAATCGAGCCCTGGTCCCCTGGAAATGATTACCAGAGGCAATTAATTACCTGCATTGATAACTGGTTGCTAGTCCAGTTTTCTTGTTGCATAAAGAGCACCTTTTACTCGTCTTTTTCTTTGTTGTTCCTATTGAAGTTGGTTTGCTGCTGCTGACTGGTGGAAGGCGGTGACTTGGAGATACTACAATGAGATTAAGTGAGTAACAATATTTAACATACAACACTCCTTATTTTTACTTGCGTTTGAACGATTATGATTCTTTTTTTTCTTCACTTTCATATCTTATAATTTAAAGGAACGTTACAGAACTGGTAATTAAAATTTTCTTTAAGATCACAGATTTACATAAAACTTACACGGTCTAATGATGATGATAGTAGAAAACATCCCTAGAAATATTTCTGTCTGAAATGCCATATATGATGAGAAATAAATAAAACTAATTTCTGATTGGAGTTTATCGCTCATGAGCGTTTTATTCATGCATTGTATACCACATGCAAATGTGTAATCGGTTTTTCACTATTTTCTCGTGGCCCAGATGGCCGATCGATCTCAAACTTCTACAGGTTTGTCAGATTATGTATATGGTGGATTAGATAAAGTGCTTAACTGTTTTGTTAGCATAAACCAATTCTGTAATGTTCCTTTAATATCTCTGAAAGGGGCTTGGAAGTATATTGTTACAATTTCTGGGGGGTTTTTGTGTCTTTTAACAAGTGCTTGTTTACTTGCCACTTTTCCATAGTAGCAAGTGAATCATGCAACAATACAAACTTCCAATGCTCGCACACACATCTATATCTTATTAACGAATGTCCTTATGAAATGAGCTTTGAAACGCTTTAGATACATGTACATGAATTTTGCCAAGTACCTTTCCGCACTTGGGCACCTGAAACATACTTTTTCAGTAAAAAATGTGAATTATTATTTTTGTTTTCCTTTCATAAGAAACTATTACCAGTAAATCTTGCAGGTGTAAATCTCTTTTAACAAGACTGATGGTTCTGGTCAGGGGAGCCGCCGTTGTTTAGTTCTCAATGTTTGGAACAGTGTACTTTAACAAGGTTCATCTTTAGAGAAAGAAAGAAAATGAGCAGAGTACCCCATCAGCTAACCAGCAGCTCTTCTCAGAAACCAACACTCCTTCAAAAGAGATTTATACACCGTTGTACCCACAAGATTTACTGGTTTTAGTTTTTTCTTTAATAATGACACTGTGCAAAGCTTAAAGCATCACTTTTATTTTGTATTTGCTTTCAATACTTACAAAGTCGTCCATCACGAGTGCCAGATAATCTTCCTCGTATACTATGTGCAGACTGCAGAAAGATAGAAAGAGAAATGTTCAGTTTTTAGTGGAAACATCTGGAGAAAATGGACCATTTGCATGTCTTAATACAAAAGTTTGTTTTAAAAACGATGCTCCTTTGTTACATCCTCGTGACCCAACAGAAGTTGTAGAGAGAGAAAACTAGTCAGAGTCTTATTAAAGTATACATGTATAATGAGAACCCATATTCATTGTTTTTTAACACATGAAGCTGACAGCACGAGTATCCCTAAAGATATTCAAATTATGAACTTTTAAAGGTTTTTGTTTTATTTTTCAAGTTAAAAACACCCCAAAAATTCCAGTCTGAGGTAACTCGACATTTGATGGTTGGACTCCAATAAGAGTGGAATACCCTGGCTTCATGCCAAGAGTGGGTGGCTTCAAGATCTTACTCAACAAATTCATGCAATTCCATGCAATGGATTTTGGTGGACATGGTAATTTTTAAGGGATAATCAAGACATTGCTAGACAGCAAACTCTTCAAAAACAACTCCAGTCATCTTCAGTCCCCATGTGACTACTACAGTGCACTGACCATTGAGAATAAACCCTTGTTATTTGTTTTAATGACCACCAGAGTCAATTACAAAGTGCTCCCACAAGAAAGAAATAAAAACCCTCTGGACAAGCAAGTCCTACAATAACAACTATGCAACATTAAAAGCTTTCATGTTACAGAGTTACTGACACTTTCTTTACTCTACTCAACCTGAATTTTTGAATGGTAAATAGACAAATGTTTGCAAATAGACCAATGGTGGCAGCTTTCATGAAATCGACCCCTGTACTTACAATTAAAGTTGTTCTCCTTTCAGGAGTTTGTATCCTGTCTCCATTACTGGTATTCTTAAGTGCTGTGGATGTCGTACTATTCAGGGCCTGACTTAGCGCCAACGCCCCCGAAGCTCCAGCCCTCACCCTCCCGCTACTCTTCCCAGTGTGTAAGTCTCTTGGGGCACCACAAACAATGTCATTAATTTTGCCATCCCTATTAGCCTGGTTAACGAGTTCTGTGACCAGGCGGGCTTCGGCTTTCACACCACTTCGTTCTCTCCCTCGTGCATCGGCTGATGACGTTAGCACCTGTTGAACTTTGGAAGATGTATTTGGACGCATTTCATGCATGACGGTTGCCGTCGAGGAGGGCAACATGTTTCCTAGATTTGTATATGACCGGTGTAGACGGGCGCTTGTAAGCGATTCTAAAGTACGACAAGAAGAAGGCGGTGCAGGGCTGTGACATTTGTCTGACGTGCGCAAACGACGTTCAGCCCGGCTCGACGATCCCGCGGCAGAGTCCACAGCCTCTGTTGTAGAATCTAAGTTAGTCTTTACTTCCACAGGATGTGTCCCTGGTTTAAGAGCACCAACTGGGGGAAGGGGATTGTTCTTGTTCAGGAGAGGGGGTGATTTTTTCTTGGTAGTGGGTAGACGCCTTCGGACCGCTGTACTTTTGGGACGTACTGTTTTGGGTGGTTGAGGAGTTTTATGTTTCTGCAAAAGCAATTGAAAACAATGTTATCATTTATTAATTATGGCATTGTAGTTCCTGAAGTAGAGGGCATTAAGAGGTTGGTGAGAGCGACTTCAATACATAAGCAGATAAATTGATGGCATTACTAAGTACAGAAGCAGAAAGCCAATTTGTTTTCCTCAAAATGTACTCCTCCTCATTCCTATCCCCCTGAAGAAAAAAAACCAACAAACAAACAAACAAAATCACTAACCCTCTTGATGGGACTTCCAGTCTGTTTTTAAATTACAGCCCTCTTCAAGCAACAAAATCCAATGAAATTTTGGGGAATTTAAACTCACCTACTACTCCATGTTAATTTCATACTAGCTAAAAGATTTCTATGGATAACAAAAACTCAGTATAGTGACCCTCCAGTTATCTCACTTGAGCCTTCTCCCAAGCAAGGGTACTTTTTATCCCTTCTCTGAAAGCCATGGGTTAGCAATTCAACTGGGAAACTAAATCCTTTCTAGGAATTTCTCAGGAAAATTCATCTCGTTTGAAAAGCCCTTTTGACAGAGTCACTGACCTTTTTCCCAATGGACAGAGTCTCCATCTTGGCACGGAGGAGTTTCATCTTGCTCATGGTGACGTCATTCTCCACTGATTGTTCCTGGGAGGGTACCCTTCCTTCATCTTCCTCCTCCTCATACATGTTGTTGTACATTGATGCACCACTGAAACAAACCCATGAGACAATACACAATAGTTTTGTTTACTTTATCCATCAAAAGATTAAGTTAATAATAAAACAGATGCATTCACATTCAACAGTAAAATTGATGAACTTTAGGAAAACTTAAATCTTGTTTTTAGTTTTTTTGTTGATTTCTAAGAAAACAAATTATATACAGAATTGGTGATTCAGTGATTCAGAAATGCTGAAAACTAGTTTTGCATGAGGTTTAAAGAAGTTTGAAGAAAGGGATAGCGTGTAATTGTTTCTAGTGTGAAGATTAAACTTTGTTTTGGAACATCTTAGGGCAAAGACCCGAGGCAGGAAGCAATGGTCTATTGCCTGTGTGTGGTTCCACACTAACCTTTGGGATGTTGGATTGAACTTGTTGTGTTATGTTACTATACCTGTACTTAACGTATAAATGTTAAGTACAATATTTCACCAACTCTTGATGATTTGTTATGGTAATCCACACAAAATACTAGTGAAGGGGATGTTTTAGAATGATCATACATTTATACCTAAACATGCCGAGTGGAAACCAAATGTCACAAATGACGCACATGCATATTTGAAAGCATACATCCCAAGTAAATGCATGTAATTTGTTCAGCTTTGCATTAAATGAAAGCTATTATTACTGTAGATTTAGAGGGTTTTTTAAACTACAAGCTTACTTGAAATGACACCGTTACTTCATATAATCACTTTCACACATTATAAAATGTAAACCATACAAAATATTTACAAGTATTTTACAGTATCTGATCAGTTGTTAATACAGTCCAAGTAATGCAGTTTGTATGTGATGGGATGGCCATATTTATATATTTCCTTATTTTATAAAGTTCACATAAACTACATCAGTTCTTTGTGAAACTTCTTTACATGGTTGCCATTTTGTTTTGATTAAATGACATCACGACCACTAGCACAATTACGCACTTTTTTTGTCCATGCACAAAATAATGTTGTAAACAGTCTGTTCAACGTTGTTATACATTAGAACAAATAAATTGTTGGTAAGTTCTGTTATTTCAGTAGAAATTGATTTTTGTTGTTGTAATAAATAATTAACGCTTGATGCATAATAATTTGTAAATTCCCTCAATTGAGGTTACTGTCCATTGTTTGCAAACAGCTTGATTCAATGGTTTAAAAAGACAGAATTCAAAGGACAGTCAGTGAATGGGTTGAGGGGAATATTCATGACCATTTGTGGACAATTTCTTCCCACATTCTTAAAAAATGGAAGACCAACTCCTATTGTACTTTC
Organism: Plazaster borealis; assembly: GCA_021014325.1. Lineage (NCBI taxonomy): Eukaryota > Metazoa > Echinodermata > Asteroidea > Forcipulatida > Labidiasteridae > Plazaster > Plazaster borealis. The sequence continues at coordinate 12,293,323 of CM037468.1, read as the reverse complement.
CATTTATAATCTGTTTTATGTTGTGTACATCTACATAGTGAAAATAAAAGTTTATCTACATATTTTTTAACTCCATGCAAACATACACTGAGGTGTTCTTTTTTTTGTACACTCACAGTACATTGTTTGTAGTACATGTACTTAAAGGCAGAGTATACTTTTGGTAGGCCTCCTAATTGTCAAAGACCAGTATCCTCACTTGGTGTATCCCAACATAATATGCACAAAATAACAAACCTGTGAAAATTTAGGCTCAACTGGACATCGAAGTTGCAAGAAAATAAGGAAAAAAACACCATTGTTGCATGGAATTGTGTGCTTTCAGATGCCTGAGATTTTTCAGATTCAAATTTACGGGTGAAAAATTACATCTTTCTCTAAAACTACATCACTTCACAGGGGGTCGTTTCTAACAATGTTTTATAAAATCAACATCTCTCCAGTGCTCTTTACCAAGTAGGTTTTTATGGTCATTAACTTGTGGAGTAATTACCAAAAGTATACCCTGCCTGTAATAACTACATGTACATGCTATAATAATTATTATTGTGTCTTTGTTGCTATATACACTGATGTATACTGTACTGCACTGTACACAACATGTATTCTATTTTCAGATGTCAATACAGGTGACCACAACACACTCACAACAAGTCCTCAGATTGCTAAGTAACCACACAAAGTTTCACACAGAGATCAAGCTGAGATAATCTCCAACCCCAATCAGGAACAACAAAAGAATAATCAATACTGGTCTAAGCACTGTCACCAACCACTAAGGACACAACTGACCACACAAAAGGAAATGGACTCCAGTGACCAGCAACAAGTAACTCACAATAATAAGGTGGACAAACAAGAGGTCAGGGTTGGACTTGAAGCTGGTTGTAAATAAACAAAGTGACAATAGTGTGTTTTACACAGAAACTGCTCAGATCAGAGTTATCAGGTAGTTTTGTTGTTGGCATTGCTTTTAGAAAATGTATGTATTATCATGAAATTGTTACTCCATTGGTGATGAAGGTCATACTCAAATGTGGAAGGGACACGTCATGAAGATGAAGAAAATATTAATTTTGTATTTTGTATTTGTGCTTTGTAGGACTAAAGTATTTCTGAACCTGATTTCCACATAGGAGCAGTAGGATATATACAATTTAAGAATTGAGAATCACACAAGTTTGATCAAAGCAGAATTAGCCCTTAAAAACAGACCATAAATTGTTTTGGCATTTACAACATACGTCAAGTTGGTTAATAAATTAATAAGCACTTTGCAACAGCCAATTCCCTTTTTTTATGTCAACTTTGAATTGTCTACTCCATTTATAAATAAGAAAGACTGCTCATAAACCAACAACAAAAATGTAAATACTGGAAATAGATCTGTTTACAATAACACCACCTTTTTCAGGATTTATCTTTCTAGTGCACCCTTCAAAAACCATCACATTGATCTATTTCACATCATACTTCTCAAGCAAGTAGAACACACTGTTAAAATAACCCACCAACAACCTCTCCACAGAAGACATTAATTTCACCTGATTTTATCTGCAAACTACATGTTACATCTCATTTCCTTCAGTTAACCTTGTCAATTTTCTCTGAAAGCTGAATTCAATTTGTTTTTGTTTTCGTACCTCAAGGACTCCGATAACGGTGTAAGAGTGCCATCTCCCCGGTCTACGACTCTGAAGAAATTTAGCTGGTCTCCCTCTCTAAATACTAATAATGTCACCTGCCGGTTACCGGGGAGCTTCTCCCAAATTTCATCTCGGTTTGCCTCCATGTATTCGGCCATCTCACGTATGGCTGGGTCCTCCATAGGAACTTTGAAGAGAAACATGCCAGAAAATTAAGATTTTGTTCAATAAGACCAAAAATAGTTTACATTGGAATAACGTTGATATAAACGAAACAAATACATGAAAATCATTCAATACAAAAAAACAGTTTATCTAGGAAAACAAGTTTTGTTTTAAATGCCTCATCTGAAAGTTAAATGTTTCAGTACAAACTTCACTTCACTTAGAATCGTACAGTATATTATTTGTATATGCACATGTAAAACCAGTCAGTCATAAGCAAATTGTGCAATCACACACTGGAAATTTAATCCCACTTGGAAAGATTAAATTCAGGATAGAAACCATTTGAGTGAATTTTCCAAGGGTCAACCAATTGCTATTATCACATGCAAAATTAATTCCCCAAAAAAAACACTTTGAAAAGATTTTAGATAGAACCAAAGAAAGATTATCAAGAGAGAAGAAGCTGTATAGGTCTATGCCTTGTCCGAAATGGTTTCCATCTTTTATTGGTTTCACCACTGATTCTTTAGTGTCAATCCTTCGGGTAGCCAAATTCACCCAAAGGAACATTTGGGAGTTGGAACAGTAAGCCAAGCCAGTTCAACAGATAAAGCTCTAAAAGATATCTTAAAGTATAAATGACAGGGCAACAGAAGAACCGTCACACTTAAAAGAAGATTCACCAGTAAGTTAACACTCACACTGACACAAAAGCATTCATCACAGCATTAGACTGGGATTTGTCTGGGGGCATTATCATGACGAAGACAAAAACAGTTTCAGAGGACATCCTAATCTTTAGCTTTCAGTGAAAGTTTGCTACAGGGTGTTTCTAAAAATGTACAGCTCCTTGGCATGAAGAACTACATGTAGATTGTCCAAGTCGGAAAATAGAAGGGCCCAATGAATATATGAATTTGAATTGGGTTTTTCGTTCTGGAGGGAGAGGGGTGCTACAGGTGGTTTTTATTCCCCAACTGAATCAGTTCAGGTACCATAATTGGTCAATTTAGTTCAGTCACACTTATTATCCAGACACCAAATAAGGTTAACAATATTGAATATTACAAAAAATCAAATTACTAATTCAGCATAAAACTTATTGAATGACTTACTCCTTCTGGTGTTGATGGGTCCACCCCTCATGGCAAGAACCAATTTGAGAGAACTGCTCGGCGGAATCCTAAAAAAAAATTGGAAGAAAAAGAAACAAGGATGGTAGTTAAAACATAGGCACAAGGTGTGTTATAGCAATCATGGCAATAGACTGTGCAAGTCTCGCGCATTTTGAACTTCCGGGACCATTGTGGTCCCAACCATATGAAGTTTTACGTGGGCGGGATTTTGTTTTGTCAATTATTTTAGTTTAACATGCGTTTATGGCTATGAAAATTATATATGTGGTTGGGAATGTAAGTGATTAACAATATGAAAGTAAAATCAATTCAACAAAATAACGAAGAAAACCTGAGAATATTCAATAAGACTTGACCTCTGCTCCGGTTCCTTGTAAAAAATTTATAATTTTGCCCAACTGACGGTCATGTTGTCATTAATAGATGCACACATTCCGGCGTGATTGGCAAATATGGTTTCTAACAATAAGAAACCTCTTCCAAAGTTTTAATTTTGTTTCAATTGTTAATTTGAACAAATTATTTGCATTATAATTTTTTGTTTATATAACAACTTGCTATGGGCATTTATATTTTCAAGAATTTTGTATAAATATAATTTAAAAAGAAGATTTAATTTTCATAGAAAAATATAGACTTTGTTTGGGTTTTATGCGCGAGACTTGCACAGTCTATAAGATGTTCAACTCAGAACAGCTAACTTACATGTAAGCATGCATGACAAGCACAAGTCTGGGCTGGTTTAATATCTTATGCACAGCTTCAATGAATAACAAAAAAAGGAATACCTTCTTATGACATCGGAAATAAAAAGAAGCATCTTCCATACATACACGTAGTCTTGGCATATTTGAAGATCAATGTGCCACTGCAACATACATGACACTGACAAATTACATTGTTTATGTAGGCCTATGTTCCACAAAACTTTTTTTATTTTTTTTTGATAAACTTTTTTGACAACATTAACAACACACTGTCAACTGTTGCAGCTTGTCACTTTTTTTAAACAACAATGCCAATAAAAAGGAGCATCTGGATGTGTATAAAGTTCTGTGTCTAGACACCCTTATCTTCATTCCACAATGTTTTTAGTATTAGGTGAGCAAAGCTTACTACATAGAGGAGACAAGGTTACAAATCATGACTTAAATCCTCCAAGACTCACTGAAAACAAAAATCTTATTGTTTCAGCTTAAATTGATTATTTTGTGAATGAGAACAATTCATAGGGTTCCATGACAGTCATACTAGGTGGCAGAGGGGCAAGAAGAGTAGCAAGAAAGGAAAAGTGTAGGTACCTTTTAAGGTAAATGTGCACAGTTAAAACTCAGAAATGTTAACATATTTTCTCCATCAAAGTTAAAAGGACCACCCACAAGTTATTGGTCTGAGTGACCATAATTGTTTTAATAGTAATGCTGAGCATAGATTTTATTTAATTACACCATGGAGCAATAACTACACACACACTTGTAGTTAGTGTATTTATTTATCTCATCAAATCTGTGCACTATCTCCGTTGTCTTGGTTGTGTACTGGCAAATAATGATAGACACGTACACCCTGTACAAATGTACAACAATGGACAAATAGCAAATGATCAACGGAACCGTACTATTAGAACAAGGCTCAAGTACTTTTGGTGTACAATACACCCCCATAAGGTATCATGGTGCTGATCTCCCAGGTACAGAACAATGTCTCCTGACAAAGTACACAATATACACATTTTCACCAAGTGAAAAAAGAGACATTGGGGCCTTGCAGCATCTTCACACTCTCAAGTTCTGAAACCATTTTAACTAAGTTAACTGTCCATTCACGTTGGGTCAATTCTCGACTATGACACAAATTTTGGTTATGAAGTACCGTTTCAATTTATGAACGTTTAGGTTGTGGCTATGGAAATGTTTCAGCTTTACCATTGCTGGGGATACGTGTAAATTTTAAGGCTGAAAAACTGTATTGTCTATGAAACATGAGATGACTAATTTATTGAATCAACAAGGTAGGCAATCTATGAGATTCCATACTGGAAACATGCTTGTGAGAGGCTTAGAACATAGAGCAAGGCTTAGACAAGAAAATCAAATAAAAAAACATTGAGTTATCAGTAATTTTACCTTGCTCAACATAGGATCAGGTATAGACTCCTTCAGTTTTATATTAATCAAATAACTATAATCAACCCATACCCATAGTCATGTAAGCAATAGTCATCCTCCAGTTCCACAGATCGCCATATAAGGTGCTGCTGACTTATGGGAATTCCTGAATGAGTGAAAACAGGATAAAAACAAATTACAATTTAAACACATTTCATATGCACAGTAAAAATTTCCTGGATGCAGTTCACAACATTGAAATAACTAATATATTTCAAAACCTGCGGCTGAATCAGGTGTTGCTTATAGTTAACTTACAGCCATATTTGGCCTTGGAACAGTTTGTCGAGTACATGATCTGACTCACATACATTTGGAATTGGCTTTTATAGACTTTTCAAGCTATAATAACAAATTAACTGATTTTTCTGAGGGCCAAAAATCCCCAAATCAGAAAAAAGTAGGAAGAATATCATATCTGTTGTATAAGATTTCTAATACCTAAAGCTATTCTCGGGTTATTACTGTAAGGTGTAGTGTTGCAACCAGAAAACTATTTCTAAACTCTTTCAAAAGACAAAAAGCTGTTATGGTGAATAGATCATTATACTGTCCAAAACACTTCCACTGCTTTAAGAAGCATTTAGTCATGTTTCAATGTTGCAGCAGCAATGTTCCTTTACCCCACCTATTAAATGTTTGAAATGTCACATTTAAATTAGTTCATCGTTGCAAATGCAAACCCTATCTGGTCGGATATACCTTGGCCTCATCAAACGGCCACACAGTAACAACTACATTGTACCACCTACTTTTTAACATTACATTTTGTTTATTACTATTTAGTTTAATATCGTACATTCCCATTAGAAAGCGCAAACATTCTTATTAAAACAGCGAGGGATGTCATTCTAAATTTTGTCATCATTCTACATCTTGGTTTATGCAAATTCAATACTTTTAAAGTAGGTCTGCCTGTACTACAACACTAGTACAGTAGCTACTACTACTGTACTAGGTAGGTAGCCCAACTGCCCAATTCCACTGGACTCCCTGTAAATTCGTTTAGAGTGGCCTTACCTACAATGGCTTGCTATTCTGCCTATCATGGAATTTAAACATCAATTCAGTTTAATGATCAAGGGAAATATTATAGGATCGTGTTGACTGTTGAGCGCTTTCTACGGAATTACACAATATGAAGATTGTGCACATTTTTGCCCAATTTGCAGATGGTGCACAATCTGGATTGGGCAATCTTCAGATTGTGCAAATCCGCCAAAAGCGCTCAACATGCACATCTTATCGATGCATCAGAGATGCAGTCTCCTGTACAGTGTGAACAAAATCACCACTGTAGTAATTAATAGTAGTACCATTCCATGATTTTGGTCGTAAAAACATCAATTTGGAGCACAGCAAATGATTGTGAGTACAATTAAAAACATGGTATTTCATCTTTGACATAAGAAGTCAGTATGCTATTGCTAGCCCCATAAAAAGTGCCAACACTAGACTCTCTCAGCTTCTTGGCCCTGCGCCCACACAGCATTAAGAGGCGAGTACTAGAGGTGAGATGATTTTTTGAATAGAAACCCACGTTTTTTGCAGAGATTTTCCCCCCAGTTGCCATATACCAATCCTCAATTGTGGACAGCATATTGAAGTGAAAATGAGCAACGTCGTTTTTGTGTAATTTTATGAAAAATCTCATAGCTGACAATCACTCGATTAAACATCATCGGTGCCATGTTTACAATGCGCATGATCACTGATTCGATTTGTGGAAACAGCGCATTAACTACATGTATGTAGTCTTTTTCGTGTCGCTACAGCGCGCTGTTTTACTCAGCGCTGCTTGCTGCTGGTTCTTGGTGTGATGAATACTGCAGTTAATATACATACGCATAAGAAAACATCATGGCACCGACGATGTTTAATCGAGTGATTGTCCGCTCTGACCAATGGTAGGTGACAACGGGGGAGAAAATCTCAGCCAAAAAACATAGGTTTCTATTCGAAAAATCATCACACCCCCTGACGCTATCCGACGTGTACTCTAGTCCTAGAACTATGAAGTTCGTTCCGCTATCATAGCTCTAGGAGTAGCGGTAGGCGATGTGGGGGTAGTCCAGGGATCCCTAGTCCAGTGCATTTTACTACAATATAAAGATTTATGGGCCTGGCAATTTTCCAGCCATTTTGTAAAGTGTTCGCTTGGACCTAGCCCCCAATTCAAAAACAAATTTCACCTCCTGGAGGTACATGGGCGTATAGCCCCATTAATAGTGCCAAATACTCTGGACTTCCTCCGATCCTTGGCCCTACGCCCACGTACCTCCAGGAGGTGACAATTGTTTTCGAAAATAAACTCACGTTTTATGCCGAGATTTTTTCCCCAGTTGTCCCTTATTGTGGCTCTTTTGTAGACAGCACATCAAAACGAAAAAGAGCCCGCTCGTTTTGGTGTAATTTATGAAGAAAATCGGAGGCGTTACTCACACGATTTTGACTGCCCGGCATCCATGATGGTTTCTAATGCGCATGCGCGCTGACATACAGCGCTGTGTGTGTGACCTGTCTGTACTACTAGCTAGTCGCTGCTTCAGCAGTTTTCTTGCGATGTGGTTTACTTGGAAGTGATACGTCGACACTAGGCAATTCTTCATCACTCGGTAAGCGTAACAATTTCCTACCATCTTAACATTTCCTACCATCTTTTCTCCCTTCTTTCTCTAAAATTGAACAACTTATTGTCTACAATACAGCTTGTATTTAAAAGAATTAACATAATTTTCAGGGGGAATTGAACATTGCATACTTTGTTTTTTTATAAGACAAGACATCACTGGGAGTTTGAAAAGGAATATTGGAGTTTTTAGTCCATTTGTTGTATGATTATTTTCTTACCATTGTACTACTCGGTAAGAAGTGCAGCAGCTTTGGATAGTATAATGCATTTTGAGAAACTTTTCACTTCGAAGTACGGCGGTTATGGAAAAATCTATCACTTTTTATCCCCTAAAACATTTGAATCTGAGAAGTGTTACGCGTAACGTTTCTCAGAGTGTGTATTCCAATGCAGATTATTCTTCCTGCTTGGACATAACCGCTCCAGATTATCGGCAATACCTAAAAAATGCTACAACCTTTTGAAATTAAATTTTCACAGGTTAGTTTTATGGTATATATCTACAACTATATAGGTTTGAAACAAACAATAGGCTCCAATTACCAAAACGTGTACCATGCCTTTACTTTAAGAAGAATAAAGAAGTTTGAAGATTTTTATACTGCGTTTATTGCAACTACAAAACAAAAGAAAACAATATCAGCATCAATCGAAACACATCTGACATGATTTTGTTATGAATTTTTCCATGTAGTTACAAACAATAATGTTTTTAATTTAGATAAGGAAAGTCTCAGGATAACCCCAAAACGAACTTGAACATTGATCTAATCATATCAATAAAAAGACATTTATTTATTATATTTATTTATTTATTTATTTATTTCGTTTTCCGGGATATTACAAACAGTGAATCATAGACAAAACAATGACTTGTACAAATAACACTGAGTAGTAAACATAACCAAAAAATATAACAGAAAACAACACCCAAAAAGCTCCCGCGGGATTACCCAAAAGAAACAAGTTTCTGTCGAGGGGTTCTCCAAACTAATTGGATAACAATTAATAACAGTACACTGAATGGAATATTCCCTTTCAGAGGGAAGACATGTCTTACAAATAAAATATCCCACCCATCCCTATGTAAACAACAACTAATTAAAGAAATAGATATACAAATAAACAATCACACAAACAAATAAATGTCAAACTAACTATACTTACTAACTAACTAACTAGTTAACTAACTAACTAACTAATTAAACAATTAATTAAATAATTAATTAACAATTTTCGTTCAAGTGTTTTGCCCAAGAAAATCGGACATATCCGCAGAATTCCAATTTTACCTAATAAAGGCTTACTCTAAATTTACAAATCATAAATTATTATTATCATTAATCCCATTATTATAATTTCACCCCCCCCTCCTCCCCCCTGGGTGTTTCGGGGTTCGACCATTTCCTTCCTCCATGGTTCAACTAAAATATCGCCCGCTAAGTTTGCTATCACCGGGGGGGGGGGCGCGCCGGCCGACAGAGATACACGTGCAGCCTGACGTATCACTTCCAAATAAACCACATCGCAAGAAAACTGCTGAAGCAGCGACTAGCTAGTAGTACAGACAGGTCACACACACAGCGCTGTATGTCAGCGCGCATGCGCATTACAAACCATCATGGATGCCGGGCAGTCAAAATCGTGTGAGTAACGCCTCCGATTTTCTTCATAAATTACACCAAAACGAGCGGGCTCTTTTTCGTTTTGATGTGCTGTCTACAAAAGAGCCACAATAAGGGACAACTGGGGAAAAAATCTCGGCATAAAACGTGAGTTTATTTTCGAAAACAAATGTCACCTCCTGGAGGTACGTGGGCGTAGGGCCAAGGATCGGAGGAAGTCCAGAGTATTTGGCACTATTAATGGGGCTAATGGGCGTAGGGCCAAGGATCGGAGGAAGTCCAGAGAATTTGGCACTATTAATGGGGCTAGCTTGGACCCTACAGTACATGCCTGTCAAAATGTTTTAAAAAGCATTGTTGGGTCCAGCATCTTCTTGAATCATGGTCTAGATCTACACGTGGTACCTACCTAGGCTAAAAATTTGACCTTTAAATTGGATTACTGTTAAATCTAAAATCATATGAACGAAAAAGTGACTGATACTACAATGTTATTGCTACTGATTTGGTTTGATTCTGCACTCTTTCCAAACTTTCACCATGTTCATTGAAAGTTTCAGTCACACAGATGCAAAGTATTCAATACAAAAACTGCTGCCAACATGCCTAGTCATTCTATTTCTAGTGTAGTTATTCGAACATCCACACGTTCATAAACCGTCATACTCATCATATTATGACCGTACCTTCCAATCTTTGAATCTTCGCTTTCACCGAGATGACGGTTTCGAACGGAGACACTCGAAGCTCGAAAACAGTACCCGTCAGAGTCTCAATAAAGAGTTCCATGATGTCAGCGTATTCGGGGTACTCAAAATACTCCATGGCCCCGGTACGATGCCGTTAACTGTCACTGAACATAAAACTAAACTTTGGCGGCGACACACCGAACGTCGACATTTTAAATGTTTTGTTTTTTTGGCCACAGTAAGTTGAGTAACCAGTGCCCGTAGTGTGTACTGTCTATTGAAGAACCGTGCACTGGCATGCAGTCGTCAAAATTCCCCATCGATTTAATACGAGCAAATGTATTTTCCCACGCCTCTTTTACGCCTTCTTTCTTCTCCCATAATCATTACTTCACCTCTGTCGTATTTTCTTAGGAAGTAAAGAGGCACACCATCTTGTTCAACCGCCTTTCATTTGCTCCATTTTCCACGAATTATCCTACAGAATCAGTTCTACCACAACTCCCAGACGGCCACCATTAAAAACCTTTGCATGTCATGCATGAAAAATAGCTGCGGAATGTTTTCCTGATATATCCTCATAATCTGTCGCTGGTTCCCTTTCAACCATCCCTTGATAGTGCGCTGGTTGGGCGTTCGTCATGAAGCACTACCAGCTTAACAATATGAGACGAGTGTCAAAGGTACCCGGATGAAAATCTCCATTAGCAACCAAGTCACGTGACGTGGTTAACTTTCTGCATGGCCGGGCCGCGATTTTTTTTCCCCAAACAGGGGTGCGTTTTGGCGGCGGTAACCAAAAACTGTTTCGGTTGTTGGTTGTTGGTTCTGCTGTTCAGACTGAACGATAACCGCGTTGTGAGCTCGGTTACCGTTTTGGTTATGACGCCAGAAACAATTATTGGTTACAGCCGCCAAAACGCACCCCAGGTTTGCTATTACCCAACCTTAATTTGTTATGATTTTGATGATTTTATTTTCCATCGGAATGCGGATGTTGGAAAGAAATGTAAATTTAAAAAAAGGTAAATAAAACAAAAGTTTGGGAAGAAAAAAGGTTTGTTTCGCATGTATTACTTTATGGCTTTGTGTTATAATCTGCATGAGAAATCGGCCCATAACATAAAATACCCAGCTACGTCACCCGGAAAACGTCACCCGGAAAACGTCACCCGGAAAACTGAACACCCCGGAAGGCTGAAAATGCCACACCGGGTGTGTGGGGCGAGCTCGCGTAAATTTTAGACAGGACTATACACTATTGCGGGTGTCATAGATATTGGTTCATTAGCATGGTGTATCCCCATGCAGACATCAGACGGTAAATTAACATGGACTGAAGGAAGTTGGTTCAAAAGAGGGTGCTACCAGACCAAATTTCTACACAAATCGCTGAATTGGGGTGGGGGAGGGGAGGGGCAGAATCTCCAGGGGACACTGAATCACCTGCCACATACGGGCACACAAAGGGCACACTGATCTCAACCAGTGGAGGGCGGAGGACGGGTCTAATGATTTGCTCCTATTTATTGGTGTGTGTGGAATTAATCATACAAAAATGCTATAATATTTTGACAGATTGACGGTGTTTATTTTTTTACGAAGACAAAAGTACAAGGTTTGTAATTAAAATGTATGACTTTGCATCTTAATGCCCACCTGATCATACGGTGTCAGGTCATTTCGTACCTTTGCCACTTCGTACCCTGAACACTTCGTATACCTTTTGCAGGGTACGAAGTGACTTTGGACGCTTTGAACCTTGGACACTGATTACCTTTTACAAGACACTTCGTACCTTCATACAAGACGCTTCATACCTCGTATCGATTCTTGATTTCCGCCTCGTTTCGAGAGGGTCACTCCGCCAAAGTCTCATTTTGTTGGCCCGTTGTGACTAGACTCGACCGGAACTGAGCGCCATCAACTAACAATTTGTTGCATGTATTTAAGTTTAACAAAGGTTAAAAAACCCTGAACAAAAATACATATTTAAACAAAAAACTTTATAAAAATATAAATACAGTACATAAAATGAACATGAATAACAAATTCAGCAATTTAACTGAGTAAATTTGTAAAAGAAAATGAACACACATATACAAAAAAAGATTTACAGAAAACAGAAAACTAAATAAACCATGCTAAATGCTTAATATTCAGAAATACTCAAAACATATTTTTTCAAAGTCTCCTTAAAAAATGAAGCAAAGAACCATAATTACACATTCCGAAGTGACTTAATCCAACAATAGGGGGCCGCAGCTACCGAAGCTATAATACGGAGGTACGAAGTGACTCGGCTGACGGTACGAAGTGACTCAGCTTAAGGTACGAAGTGACCAAGGTACGAAGTGACCAAGGTACGAAGTGACCAAGGTACGAAGTGACCAAGGTACGAAGTGACCAAGGTACGAAGTGACCAAGGTACGAAGTGCCCAAGGTACGAAGTGCCCAAGGTACGAAGTGCCCAAGGTACGAAGTGCCCAAGGTACGAAGTGCCCAAGGTACGAAGTGCCCAAGGTACGAAGTGCCCAAGGTACGAAGTGCCCAAGGTACGAAGTGCCCAAGGTACGAAGTGCCCAAGGTACGAAGTGACCAAGGTACGAAGTGACCAGGGTACGAAGTGACCAGGGTACGAAGTGACCAGGGTACGAAGTGACCAGGGTACGAAGTGACCAGGGTACGAAGTGACCAGGGTACGAAGTGACCAGGGTACGAAGTGACCAAGGTACGAAGTGACCAAGGTACGAAGTGACCAAGGTACGAAGTGACCAAGGTACGAAGTGACCAAGGTACGAAGTGACCAAGGTACGTAGTGACCAAGGTACGAAGTGACCAAGGTACGAAGTGACCAAGGTACGAAGTGACCAAGGTACGAAGTGACCAAGGTACGAAGTGACCAACGAAGTGACCAACGAAGTGACCAACGAAGTGACCAGGGTACGAAGTGGCAAAGGTTCGAAATCCAAGTATCCGTTCATACTACCCTTTGTTGCACGCACAGGTAGGACAATATTGACCTTATGCACATGACGCCATTTGAGTATAGGGCACCCTCAGCTATAGAGGTTTTTTAGTACGAACTTTTTGTCCCCCGATACCCGTACGGCGAACTGTGTACAAACTTCTTTTGATAGCGCCCTCTTTTAAATCATCCTCTTCCAGCCCATGTTCATTTCCCGTATGGGGACAAACAGTTCGTAGGGGAAAAAATCCGGCCAGCGGGACACTAATTTCAGGAAGTTTGAAACACATTTCACCCTTTTAAAACGGCCAACTTGCGAGCATTAAGTATGTTTTTATTCGAAGACGCGTAATCAACGTCCGGGCTGTCCTAAGATGCATTGGTATGAATGCTGGGGAAGCTGGCGTTCGATTAGCAAATAATATTAATGAAGTTTCATGCTGGAGAAAAGTTATTTGCATCAAAATTTACTAATTTCTTCTCAATTTTTACCATCACTGGCGGCCGCTTTAACGCCATAAACACATTCGCTGGCACAATCTCCCCCCCCCCTCTCTCTCTCTCTCTCTCTCTTATTTTCTTTACCAACACGAATCAAAATGTGATCATTGGGGGTTTTTTCTTCTGTTCAATGAGATTGAAAAAAAATGAGATGTTCCAAAACGCTTTTCAAATAGTTTTCAAATAATGATCAAACCTACAAGGAAAAATGCTAATACTTTTCAATAGACCATGTAATTCACATGGTAAAGTACCAATGTGACACGATGGGGAGTAGACGATGCCTGATGTGGTTGCCGGTTGAGGACCATAAAGTTGGTGAAGTTCTTCGAAGGTATGATGCATGTTGCCGTAAACAAGTCCGTATCACGGTTTCACAAGTCCGTATACGGATTTAAAGAGGGGTGTGCTTGAGGGCGCCATTTGCAAGTCGCTAGGCTCTGCCTGATGTTATAATTTGGGCAAGTGTTTGATGCAACGAGACCGAAGGGCTTTCGTTGATTGCTAAATATTGCTATCCGTGATGTTGTACTATTACAAGTACGGCCTATTTACATCACAATAAGAAGAAAAATATCAGGAATGAAATCATGAAATGGCAGAATGTTTTATTTCATGTCGATAGTAATGTAAGAGAAGATCCATGATCCACAGGCTTTCATTGACCCAGCGAAAAAGAAACGAAGCCCTATAACGATTGTTTTAGGATCACATTTGTCTCTTGGATTGAATTAAATACAAAATATATTGTCACATTCCGAGACTTCTTTAAAAACTAACTATTTTGGGGGCTTGAATTATCTTTGTATGATCCAATATAGGCCTATAATTGGTATTGTTCAAGCTGTAAAATCCATCTAAAGTTTTCTTTTATTTGCTGCTATCCAGGTTGTTTCTACCTGGCCGCCGACGTTTACGGTTTTAAATGAATCAAACCAGATTCTTGTTAAAGAGAGGGTATTGTAGCTTGGACTGGTTCACAGCGAGACCGATTGGAATAAAATTGCAGGACAAGAGCTGGAGTTATAATCTTACTTCTACTTAATTTATTTGGCACTACTGACTACTTGACATGACTACAGTTAATAAATGATTTTAGGGCAGCTTAAAGGCACTGGACACGTTTGGTAATTGTCAAAGACCAGTATTCTCAAATGGTGTATCCCAACATATGCATAAAATAACAAGCCTGTGAAAATTTGTCATTGAAGCTGCAAGAAAATGATGAAAGAAAAAACACCCTTGTTGTACAAATTTGTGTGCTTTCAGATAGGAATAAAAAGCTTCTGGCCAGAAGTCTTTTATTATTTTAGTTAAATTACCTCTTTCTCAAGAGGGAGTCGTTTCTCACAATGTTTTATACTATCAACAGCTCTCCGTTGCTCGTTTTACCAAGTAAATTTTTATGCTAATTATATATATTTTGAGTAATTACCAAACGTGTACAGTGCCTTTAAGGCTGCAATAAATGCAAGTTTAGATAATTTCGGCCGGAAATAACTGTAAACTTAGGCTAATAAATGGGGCTCGGTGATGGTCAAAGGTATGAAACAGATTATGGTAGAACTGCCATAAGTCTGTTTCACTCCCAGGGGGCTTTTTAAAAGTCAAAGCTTTGGCCATCCCCTGGCAAAACCTACACAGCCCTCCACCAAATACCAGTACATGCATGTACAACCTTGCTCAAACACAGCACCCAGCACACTGATCGCACATGGCTTTTTGAATAGGCCTCCACACACCACGTGAACAAAAGAAATGAACAATACCTGAGCTGGACTGATGCACACCCTGCCAAGGTGTGTGATTGATGTGAACCAAATATATTGGAGGGGTAGAATAGAGCCAAGGGGCCAAATTTACTACAGTATCTTGGTAATTACTCCAAATATTAATGACCATAAAAACTTACTTGGTAAGAAGCATTGCAGCTGTTGATAATGTATAACATGTTGAGAAACAATTCCCTTCAAAGGAATGTGGTTTAAGACAGAGGGATTCAAAAACATTTCATTCTGAGAAACGTTTCTACAAGAAACGTTTTTCAGATTGTGTACAATGTATTCCAATTACGGATTATTCGTCCTGCGTGGACATAACCACGCCAGAGTTTCGGCGATATCTCAAAAACGCTACCACCTTTTGAAATGAAATTCCCACAGATTAGTTTGATTGTATTATGTCTTCATTTATGTAGGATTAAAACAAGTTGAACGATTCAAAAATTCAAAGGTATGCTTTGCCTTTAATGTTCTTAATAAACTAATGTTCTTAATAAACTAAAAACATTATCTGTTTCTTAAAAGATGCAAACTAATACGGGTTATCTGTCACTTAACCTAATAAAAAGTCAATGGTGTCATCTTTCTTCTGATCTATTTCAATCATCAGTCGATATAGCCACGTATAAGCGGCCTAACTTTGGCGCTTAATCTTCAAGGAAGCCTATAAGCAACTTCCACAATTTCGGATGACTACCTGCCCAATGAAGTCGGTGGACCGTGACCCCTGTATGCAACACCGTATTGGAGTTTGTTTGTGGTCAATTTCTTTTATGAGACAAATCCACGAAAACGTTTCCATATAAACAAACAAACAAACACCCTCAACAAGCTAAAGAGCTCGCCGTCTCGCTAAAATATTGTGATTTGCTATTTAACGACGCAAGTTATCAAATATATTGAACCCTATTTAAAATGGAGATAAAAACCTAATAATTTCATGTATATTTTTATCACTGAGCAGCATCATTGCCTGGCAATCTTGTAAATCCGTAATGATGGATTGTGCATCCGAATAACGGATTGTAAATCCGTAATCATGAATTGTTAATCCCAATTCCCAATACCCAATAATTATAACTAAACGCGGGGAAGTCACTAATCTTAGAATCGAATAGGGTTAGACATGGGGATGCAAGAAGTGGGACAGTGACTCAAGAGTATAGGTTTCCCCAAACAAACAAATATAACGAATCGGTGAACCAGTGACAAACATCTTTAGACCGATGAACCTATAAATATATACCTTAACAAATTTATTTTTGAAACCTAAACTAAACAAAGGAAAACTCAGTAAAAACACGGCGCAATCTTTACAGATTGAAATCAAAACAGCTAACCGAGTCCATAACAGCAAAACTCAATTGAAGCAAGCACCGTTTATATGATATGATATTATTGTAATTGGAGCGATATGAGAACACAATGTGATGCTCCTCGCACTGCTATAGTTGTCAGACTTTTTACAAGTCTTTTTGTTGTTGTTCAAATGATTTCTCTAGGGCACGTGCTATCTGGCGCATCTTTTTCTTCATGAACGCCTTGAGTAAGAAGGACGACATTAATTTCATCTGGAAAGAGATAATTCAAATATGAATTCAAGAATGACGTGAATTCATCGCAACACAGTCATAATACTCTGAATCGTACTCCATCGTCTATACCCAAACTTGAACACATTTAAATAGAAGACAAATAAGGCCCCGATTTCTTCTTCTAATTTTTTTTTTTTTTTTGCATTGACAGTATATTATTTAGTGACTATTTAGTTGTTGTTTTTCCGTTTGACATTTTTTAGACAATAATCTAAGTTTGGGTATAAACAGTATACCCCCACTTTTCACTGGAATGCCCCGCTGAGAATAGTTTTTCGTGGACGCGGACTAGTTTTTACAACATTTTGCATTAAGTATTCCAGAATGACTAACTTCACGTGTTCTATCAATATAAACGATAAGCTTTTCGACAAGTATTTCCAAACTGTTTTAGGTATGTAAGCCCCTTTTGACAGTCTATTAAAGGCAGTGGACACTATTGGTAATTACTCAAAATAATTATTGGCATAAAACCTTGCTTGATGACGAGTAATGGGGAGAGGTTGATGGTATAAAACATTGTGAGAAACGGCTCCCTCTGAAGTGCCATAGTTTTCGAGAAAGAAGTAATTTTCCACGAATTTGATTTCGAGACCTCAAGTTGAGAACTCGAGGTCTCGAAATCAACCATCTAAACGCACACAACTTCGTGTTGCAAGGGTTGTTTTTCTTTCATTATTATCTCGCAACTTCGATGACCGATTGAGCTCAAATTTTCACAGGTTTGTTATTTTATGCATATGTTGAGATACACCAAATGGGAAGGCTAGTCTTTGACAATTACCAATAGTGTCCACTGCCTTTAAAGATGCTTGGCCAGGTGGGGCTATCTGGTTTCAGAAAAAGTTGAGAGTTTTTCTTTGGCGTGTTTTGGTCTTGCAGTATCAAGTACATACTCATTTACAGGTGTTTCTGGTGTTTAAAGGGTCTGTACACGTTTGGTAATGACTCAAAACAAATAATTTTTATTAGCATAACAACTTACTTGGTAACAAGCAACGGGGAGCTGTTGATAGTATAAAACATTGTGAGAAACGACTCCCTCTGAATTAAGTTGTTTTTGAGAAAGAGGTATTTTCTCACTAAAATAATAAAAACTTCTAGCAAGAAGTTTTTATTACGTGTGTATTCCAATGCAGATTATTCTTCCTGCGTGGACAAAACCGCTCCAGATTTTCGTCAATATCTTAAAAACCCTACTACCTTTTGAAATGAAATTTTCACAGGTTAGTTTTATGGTATCTACAATTATATAGGTTTGAAACAAACAATGGGCTCCAATTACCAAACGTATACGATGCCTTTAACCTTGCATTTTGTTTCCATCATACAGTGAATTTTTACCTGTAATTCATGCATAATATGTCCAGTAGTACGGGATTCGTTTCCGATCGTGGCGAGGCTGCTTCGTACGTAGTCGGTAGCTGACGGCACAAAAGCACTGGTGTCCCTTTTGACCATATTTGTCGAAACCATAAACGGCAGAACACTCTGCAACAAATTATACCCATGACCAGAATTTCTGATCAGTTTTCAATTAATTTTCACTGTGGCGTGTCATGGCCGAGCGGTTAAAAGCACCGGACTAAAGCTCTGGTGTTTCTGATCAGCAGAGTGTGGGTTCGAGTCGTGGTGGCACTTGTGTTTTTGAGCAAGATACTTTACCATAATTGCTTCATATACTTCGGTTTTTCATTGTGACGTGTCATGGCCGTAGGATTCCCCCAAATGTTGGGACCCGTGTGTGGACCATATTTGCCAGCAACATTAAATTAAAAACTCATAAGGGGCAGGGTAAGTTTATTTGTCTATTTTATTTGTTTGTTTCATTATTTGTTTTTGTAGAGACCACTCCGTGAGACAAATGGAATCAGAATTACCTGGAATATTACTCCAGAAGATTCATACTCCGACTGCAAGGAACGTGTGAAGGTATCGACGTATGCCTATAGATTGAAGATGAAGCCAATTTGATAATCAACAAAAATTGTCATGGGATCCTGTACTGGTTTTGTCTGCATATTCGTTATTAAATATAGGCCTATAAGTATAAATCTATAAAATGACCGATAACAAAAATTAACCCCAAAATTGCAATAAAATAAACATATGAACAACACCGTAAGATGGACACTTGTGAACCATAATTTGATTTTGTACGGTATAAGTTTACTTCGATCCAAGGTTTCTTGGATTGTTGTTTGAATTCGGAGCCAAGTTACTGCCATATACAGCTAGGATTCTGATCGGTTATAATAATTTCCAACAATAAAACCGGGCCACGCCGCCAGGGTAAGGTTAACATTGTCGCTCAATAATTTGTATACCCCCCCACCCCCAAATCGTAAAAACCAATATTTTATTTTTATGAACAAAATCTGGGCATCGTTCCTGAAATAATTTTTAGCGGAATGTCAATTTTGTGTATCTACCTTGGTCGAGGAATACACCGCTGTTCCCGGAATAGTAGCACAAATCGATCCAGAAGATAAGTTAATAACAATCCCACGTCGCCTGAAAGTTTTCAGAAACACTTTCAATTAATATTTTTATTTATTTAACTATTTATTTGGTTCTTGTTTATCCTGGGGAAACATTTCAGTGAAACACTGTTTTTCAAAGGTACACAGCAATTACAAAAAATTGTTAAACTTTATCTGCATTAAAAACATTTATTGTTGAGTATACAAATATATTCATTTTCTATATTCATTTTCTGCAACAGCAACAGCAGCAGCAGCAGCAGCAACAGCAACAGCAGCAGCAGCAACAGCAACTAAAACAACAAAAACAACAACAACAACAACAGCAACAGCAACAGCAACAGCAACAGCAACAGCAGCAGCAGCAGCAGCAGCAGCAACAGCAACAGCAACAGCAACAGCAGCAGCAGCAACAGCAACAACAACAGCAACAGCAACAACAACAGCAACAGCAACAACAACAGCAACAACAACAACAACAACAACAACAGCAACAGCAACAGCAACAGCAATAGCAATATAGCAACAGCAACAACTCGATGTAACTCTGGCTATCCTGTTTCTTCTGGTTTCTCATTTTCTGTCTATAGGCTTCAGGAACCCGTTCTTAATCCGCTATAACTTTAACTTATAATCAGAGCTTTGTTCTACTCTTAGAGCTGAATCTCTTAGGCTTTTCTTGGTAACCCGCAAGGAAGTAACAGAGACGCAACTCTGAGCCTATTGGCAACCTTCTCGAAATGTAGGCTAATTCTTGACTTTTTCCTTATCTAGTCTGATATGCTTACTTTGGGTTAAAGTGTTTACTCTGGGACGAAGTATATTAAACCTATTTCTGACTTTGCCTGAACTTTTTGTAATTCTAATTCTTCAAGTTTAATTGCAATTTCGTCAGAGTTGATTGCACCCACAGACGGAGTTCCTAGCTCTTCAACCGGTTAAATAAGATTCATCATCAACCAAGAATGCTTTCAAATCAGCTTTCTTCATATCAACTACACTTTACTTAGCTACCTCAAATAACTCTGACCTCCGGCTCTGAGGGTTCATCCTCAAAGTCGCTTTTACGAAAAATATATTTGACTTACTTTTTAAGCATTCCTGGCAACACAATGCTTGTCATCTAGGGAAATGGAACATAAACAATACAAAAATGGGTTTCGTCAAGGATACTTTACTGCATTCAATGGTAGACTTCGGGACTCTAGGTGGCAGCATCCATACCGGCTAGTTACGTCTGCGCATTTGCATCCTTTCGATTAGTATGCTACCACCTGGCGTTCTCGTTCCCTTGCTAGCCCGAACATCTGACCGCCAGATACCAGCAGCTTTAAGAACCTGCTGGTTCCTGCCAGACATTGACCTAACTCAATCATTTAGACTCGTTCTGCTATGCGTCATTGTATGTCTAACCAATTAATGATACCATTGGGTTTGTAAGACCAGTGCCTGTCTTTATGGAATCAGTAGTCTCACTTGCTTGTATTGTTACATTGCCAATGTTGTGCTTAAGTACACACATTATTTTGTTAACATTTGTATGAGGATACTGGAAAAAAATTATAACGAGTGAATTTTCTGTTTTAGATACCTACCAATCAGATCATATACTTTGTCTTTAAATGTGGTGGGACAAAATAGAAAACAGTTATATTATAATGATCATGTAGTTTGTTGCTAACCATAGTGACAGAAATTGTGTTACACTTGATGATATCAGGAAAAAGCTGCAAAAGAACCAAAATATAAATCGATTAAACTTTATCAATTCCGGCCCTTAGCCCACACATCTGACTTCACACTTTGAGACGCGTGAATATATAACATCATATTGGCCTACCGGTGTCGCGGTCTCAGCCATCCGTCGTGCTCAGCTATCCGGGTGACCAAATACGGTAGCATTACGTCATGCCATGTCTGCGCACAGCAAGCGAAAGTAGTCCATTTTAGTGCCGTGCTGAGTCATGTTGCCATACATGTACTACTTTCCGGCGGAGAGGAGCAGAAGTACGAGCGGTGAATGTGTGGATCGTTGTGAGAGAATTTTGTGAGAAGAGCGAGAGTATCATTCACTATTTAAACAGCGGGACATGTGCAGAAGGGTTGACAGAGGTTCAGAAGAGCAGAAGACGGTCATTTGTTGCCAATCCAAAAATTCAACGCGTACAGGAGACGACGACTTTACAGCGCGCTGAAATGCCCGGCTACGTCACCTGGGGGGTGTTTCATAAAGCTTTACAATTAATCTTATCTCCAAATAATCAATCTTATCTACAAACAATCAATCTTAAACTCCTCAAATTTACAATCAATCTTATCTCTGTTTCATAAAGCAAGTTAAGCTTGATATCAACCTTAACTTACTCTTCAATCGATCTTAGTCTTACACTTGATCCAAATCAGTTGTAGAAGCAAATTAATCAATCTTAAGTCTGAAATGTGGTTTTCGCGAAAATTAAAAAAATTTCAGTTTATTTTTTGATTCAATAAGCATGCCTCTCCAAAAGCTTTTATTAGAGAACTGTCGCACTTTACGTGGGAAGAGAATATGTAGAGATACAGAGAACCCTCTGGATCATTGAATGAGGTTTAACATTTACAATAAATACATATTAAGGGTTCTTTTTCGTCAATGACAACAACAAATTACATTTTAAATTTATAAACTTTGATTTAATATTTTTATTTTGTGGAAAGGATTTATTCAAGCAGGTCACGGCAGAAATTGCAGTGCCACTTCCCCTTTTTTGTTCAAAATCTTTTTTCAACTTTACAAAGCTTCATATTCTTTTTCCATGGAATTTTTTACCAGTGAAGCCAAGGGGAAAATGTTCATTCAAGTGTCCCAAGACCTGCTAAGCCAGCCCAACAAGCGAAACTTAAGGGACTGAAATATTGGCATTAACCCAATTAGGAGATTTATGGACGTTTTCCGGAACAGCAAGTATATTTTGAGTTTCATTAATATATTAAACAATTTCTGCATTTATGAAATTTAGGAGATTTATGGACGTTTTCCGGAACAGCAACTATATTTTGAGTTTAATTAATATATTAAACAATTTCTGCATTCATGAAAATTTGAGACGACATTGTAAGACAATAATTACAAACATTACTGATGCATTGAATGTCAAATCGGAACAGGTGACAGCAAAACTTGGACATTAAAAAGCAGTTGCAGAATATAACCAAAATAGTAAAAACTGCCTTTAAAACATAAACATTCAACTCATGACAAATTATTTACGAAGTCTTAGTTTCTTCCAATTTTCATTTTATTTTATGAGGACAATTAAACTATAAAAACATTGACAAGTTTGCTTTAACATTATCATATATCTTCAATACATCATATCATTATATCAAATTAATTCAATTTTTTTTTAATTGGCAAGAATTTAAATTAACAAATAGTTAGATATGAGATTAGTTGTAAAAAGAAAATAGGTCTCTTTAAGTCACAGCCATTTTGTTTTCTTTGTTCAACCCAAAATTAAATTAAAATATACCCAGTAAGTTTATACCTTGTGGTCTATTACTTGAAGCATACAATTTGTAACAATTCAGCCTTAACAATAAATGAAGTGCATTTTAAAAAATTGATAAAATTAATTAAATATTTAATTTTTTCGTCATACTGATTGGCACTTACCTCACATAACATGTACGGTTTTGAAATTTGATATAATCAAGAGAGCTCGATTCAAGAACAATTTGTTTTCAACAATGTAAATAAATGTTATTGGTGGGGGAACAACATATGGGCAAAAGAGTTAGAATTTTAAACTTAAAAAAATACACAAGAAAGATGAACACGTAAAAATAACCTCAGGGTACTGAAAACACAAGTGCATAAAATTTGTTGAAATAAAAAAATTGCCAAAACATTGCATTAAAAATGACTGAAGATGTTAAAGACTGGAGGCAAATTAAAATGCCTCTCTGGACAGCTGGGCCTTCCCTCAAGAAGTCCATCTTAATGTTTTCAATCCTCAAGAGCTCTTTTTCCACTTCCAAATGTCTGAAGTTTGCTGGCCTTTGGACTTGGTCATCACTGTTCTAAGAGCATGTTAATATTGTTGTTGCTGCATGCTGTTGACATTGTTGTTGCTGTTATTGAGATTGCCGCTGCTTTTGATGACATTGCTACTGCTGCTGCTTATCAAGTTACAGGTTGTCTCATCCACCTGTGATTCTGAATCCTGTAATTTTGATTCCTGCAAGTATAAAAACATGCTGAAATATGATTAAATTCATATTTACTGAGTGCTGGGTGATTCAGCAAGACCTTTCAAAGATTTGTTCTTTGATTCTAAGGCTACACTTACATAAACAATATTTTGTTAACTAACTTACCCAACTGTACCTCAAGTGATAAATGATTGGTCTCCGCGTCCTGCCCATCAATCCCATGTTTCGAATGTGGTGCCAAGGTATCCTGAACACTTGCTCAAGTGTTGGATTTGTCGGAGGTACTGGTCCACCACCTGAAACAATTTAGGAAAATTATAATCATGTCATTTATTTCTTAAAAACAAAAAAAACATTAAGTTGACTAGTTGGACTATAGCTTAAAACAGGGAAATCATGTCACAAGTTTTTTAAAAATGAACATAGATCCAGTTATGCTATTGTGTACACTTTGTACACATGGGGTTGATAATCAAGCTTAAAAAGTGAGCAGCTATGTGTGGCCTTTTGTTATTAATATTTTTTATTACAAGGATAACATTAATTTTGTTACCAAATTTAAATTTAGAATGACTCAATTTAATATTTACCTTTTTTAGCAGTGTTTCGCTTTCCCAAATAGCTTGTGAGAAGTGCTTTCACAAAGTCTGCCAGTACCTGCAGCTCAGTAGCAGCTGAAAGTTGTACATCTAGACCTGTTGCCTTTGTCAAAAAATAAAAGAAGTGGAAAGTTAAGGAAAATTTTAAAAACAAATATTTTAAAAATGCAGTAAAAATTGTCATTGGTTTTAATAAAATACTGCCAAACATGTATAGTAAAGTGTTGAAAATCAGACAATTAAGATAATTATAAAAACATTATAAAATTTGAATGAAGATGTGTATTTACTATTGCCTACAGTTAACAGAACTAAAAATGAAGGCCTCAACAAGACCCCCCCCCCCACACACACAAGAAAATAAACGCCCCATTCCCAACAAACAAACAAAAACAAAAAACCCAAAACACACACAACACTAATAAAACATTGATCTATAAAAAAAACTTTAGTGACTCAACTAAAATTAATGTACCATCCGGAACTAAGGAAATGCTCGGGTGCTCTGCCAATGCCGAGTTTGCAATAAAAATATTTCCCCGAATACAAATTATTTCAATTAAAATGTATATATATTTAATAAAATATTATTATGATTTTGGTTAAAACATCTTTAGAACCAAAGGGATTTGATGTTGAAACTTATCTTTAGATTTTTCTAGTCACAATAGGCAGTGTACCTTGAATTTTATATTTTACTTTCGTGAACATATTTTTGGCCTTTTTTGTTTCATTGAATTGAACTGCACGTGTATGCCAAATTATCAATGACTGATGCTCAATTTCTTCACAAAGAAAGCAGTTTCATGTGCGAAATTTTCACATTTTGTGTAGTGTATTAGTTACTCTTTACATTAGTGAAGTATCACTTTTTTATTTGAAGGAAATTGGATAAAGCAGAAGAAACAAAATTGGTTACAAAAACGCTAACCACTGCCCTCGTGCATGCACCGTGACAGCACCACTATTTTGATGGGGAAATGGACGCAGTTGCACCGTTGCTGTCACTCCATGATTCACGCTATGACCATAACTGTGTCTAGTGACCAGAAAATTGCCACTTTATTTACACTAAATAAAAGTCATGACATCTTCAATTACTGTACTGTCTAACCAAGAAAGAAAACACTTATTTCCCACACAAAAATCAACAACAAAACGTATAAAATCTACTCACCACTCACGCTGAAAAACAAGATGGCCGACTTGAGAAAAGTTTTGACAGCTCAAAGTTGCTCTCTGTGTCAAAGGTCGCGCTTTAGCCTCTGTCAATAATATTGAAGTCTTAAGATACAATTAATATTAATCTTATCTTAAACTCGATCGATCTTACGCTAAGATTGATTTTATGAAACAGAATTTAACAATTAATTGTAGACTAAGATTGATTCAGACTTAAGATTAATAGTTAAGATTAATTGTTTAATGTTCTTTATGAAACACCCCCGAGCACGCCAGATAGCTGAGACCGTGTCTACAACATGCTGAAATGCCCGGCTACGTCACCCGGATAGCTGAGCACGCCGGACAGCTGAGACCGTGACACCTGCCTTAGACCCTGGTGGTTCAGAGCCAGATGTACCTTTTACCTCCCATGCCACAATGCTGTGTGTGAGGGTAAGTACACAATCAAATCGGGCACCTATAACCAAAGAGAACAAAGGGTCCCCGATCGGGTGAAGGTCCCAAGTTGAAGAGTGTGTGCAAACGCAATGGGAGCTTTTGCTAAAAAGTCAAAGACAAACACAAGACAAACATTATAAGGAGGTTTCCGACTGTGTGTGTGTGTGGGCATGTGTACGCTTTCAAACCGAGGACTTTAACAAAAGGGATCTGGGTGTTTGACAGAGCGAGGACGTCCTCGCTTCGTTTTCGTGTACAAACCCAATGGGGACGTCGCTGAAAAAAACTATGTCCAAACAATGGGAGAACAAAGGGAAGTCCTCAGTGTACACCTTACACAAACGTGTGTGTGAATGTGTCTACGCATTTAAACCGAGGACGGTAACAAAAAGGATCCGGTAAAATGACATATCGGGAACAGTCCTCGGTTTGTTTCGTGTACAAAACCAATGGGGACGTCGCTAAAAAAAAATAAGTCCAAACCAAGTCGACATCCTATGTTCAGAATGTCGTTATCCGGAGCTCGGGATGTCGACATCTTACTTTCATGATGTCGACATCCTAAGATAAAATATATCGGGAAGATATCTCGTCATCTCGGCACTAATGTAAAGCGCATTGAGACGTTTATTGTAAAATGCGCTATATAAGAACTTGTTTATTATTATTATCCCGGGATCTCGTCATCCCGGGATCAATCATCTCAGGATGTCGTCATCACGAGATAAATCATCTTAGGATGTCGACATCTTACGTTTATGATGCCATCATTCTGCAGTAAATTATGTCAGGATCTCAACACGTCGGATGGCACTTGAGCTCTGTAAAATTCCACCGGCGGTTAGATGAAATTCATACGATGTCCTCGAATATTGTAGATGTGTGTGGTTTAAAATCGGAGGTGTGTCTCATAAAATCGCGGTAAACGGAAAGGAGTTTTTCAAAGTGGCCTGCAAAACACTTTCTTTATGGAGCTAAATCAAATGACGAAAACGTTCAGCCTTAGCAAATTCAAATTTCTATACTATCTATTTTAATACAATCCTATTAGATTGATTGGTTGACCAGCCTCTTGCATTTTCAAACGGAACTGAATTGGCCAGGTTTGAAATTGAATGAGTTTATATAGTTAAAATCGGTCAGGAAAACCTATAATCAATTCAGTTGAAATTATTTTGTTAGTTTCTAATTCGTCAGCAATCTTGAAATCAAGCCTAACCGAACCAACAACTCGGTTACGAAGTTTGTCGAAACAGCACGTTGAAACAGTGGCCAACTGCACTCGCGAAAACGCTTTCTAATACAACAACAATGACTAAAGCTCAAACCTTTCCACCATCCATCATCGATAAAATGTATTTTGTACACGTTTGGGGGTGCCTTTCTCTTCGTGTAAATAATAAAAAATAAATAAATAAATACAAAATACAAAATGCATATAGAGAATTCACGTGTATAGGGACGAACACCCAAAACAACCCTTAAAACTCACAGCCGTGATTTCAACATCACCGTCGCCTCATGATGAAAACAGTGCCGTTTTGTCTAGGCAAATTAATGCATGTTTAGTCCGACATTTTAGATATATAAATATAGCATATACTTACATTTACTGGATTATCGTGATGATGAAATAGTCCAGGGCTCTTGTAAAACATTCCAACATTATTAACCAGAACTCCTATGTCCAGTCTTTTAAGTCCATTCCGAACACGGTCGTATTCATCAATACAGCTCGTGGTGAAGTCAATGACGATTATTTTTGTGTGAACTTTGTATTTTGATTCTGTCAAAATTTAATTAAAACATGAACAATGCGGGTAAAACTTCGCATATAAGAACAATATCCACAGTGTCAATGTATCAATATGGTGGCAGAAGTGGGATCCAATTCAATCTAGTTCATATTTCATGTTTAACTAGCTGAGAGAGCAGTGGCGGAATCAACAAACAAGACATAGTCAAAAAGCTATACGAAAACCATGAACATTATGTTTCCTTACCAATTTCAGTTGACACACGTTTCAGTTTTTCTGCATTGCGACTGATGAGCACTATATTCATTCCTTTTTCAGCCAACTACAAACAAAAGAGTGAAAACTTTGTAAATGTTCTCTTTAAAACATTTAGGCCTATAGTTGAATTGAAAATTAGGGAGAAAAGAATAATATATCACAAAATTTTTCCGTACCTGCTCAGAGTAAGCTTTCCCGATTCCATCTGTGCCCCCAGTCACAACTAATTGAAAACAAAATAAAAAGCCATCAAACAGGTCAACACAAATTAAATAATTTATCTTTAGAAGATAGGAAAAGACATTTAAATGAAGGTAAGATATGCGTATCCACGCTTTATCTCCCCCCTATATATATATATATATGCTAACTCCACCCATGACATATCATAGTAATGTTACGGGACAGATATGCATTGTGACAAGTTACATTGTAATTTGTATATGGAGTTACGGCAGAATGCTAAGTTGGATCACTTCTCACGTTTTAATTGGAAAAATCCCTCAAAAGACATCTCAACAGTTTTCAATGGTAACCGTCCCCAACCGGGTTGGGGTGAGGCCTGTGCCTCGTGCCCACAGAAACCTACCTGCCCAGGTACCGAATTTCTTGACATCCAAATGGAACCCAAGTCGTGCCAGCCCAAACGTCTTACAAATGTGTGTAAGATATAAAAAGAAAGACAACAACTTGTAGCTTGCATATAAAGCTCCAACATAAGTAAATCCTTTGTAGAAATAGCAGTTAAGGAAACTTGCTGGTACACCATCCATACTGCAAACAGTAAAAGCAGCCAAATGGCGTCGTACAAAAGCAACTTCGCTGTCCTAGCACTTTGTGATATTTTCCGGGCGGTCTTAATTGACCTTATTTACCCCTGGGATGTTTTATTACCGGCAAAGACAGATTGCGTGTGGGATTGTGCTGGTTTGAAACTTGAACAGAACACTATTTGGCTATTAACCCGCTGAGGTCAAGTGACTGCTGTACAACTCCTATGGGAATTCAAGGAGAGCTGGTCGTTGATATGGATTTGCTTATTGAAAAAAAACCGATGGTAACAAGACAACTGGCATGGTATTTGGCTAGGTGTAGTTGTGGATTTTAAAATTGTTTAGATTTAAAAATGTTTAATTGGCAGAGTACCGACTTTTTAATTAAAAACGGACACTCAATAAGTCCACGATGACAGGACAAAAAATGGGGGGCGGGGGGTTACGCCAAGGCAGTACCGTCGCAAATATATCATAGTTGAATTTTAAAAAAATTAGATAAAACGAATAGTTTATGGCATGTCAGTGGCAAGCTGCACTTCGTCGCCTGGCAACCTATAATTGCCGTTATAACGGATTGTGAATCCGTGATAACGGATTATAAATTCGAAGAACGGATTGTGTAAATCGTATCCGTAATAACGGATTGTGAATCCGTAATAACCCAGCTAACATGCATGCGTTGGGCCAACGTCGGTGAAAGTCGGCAAAGTCGGCATCAAAAAACAAACGTTGAACAGACGTTGGGAAGGTCGGAGTCAGTTTTAAAACGTTGTACGAACGTTGGTAAACAGTATGAAATACAACAGTTAGAATTACAGCGTTGGAAATAAACGTCAATACGACGTCAGCTGCCGACGTTGTGCCAATTAAAAAAATATTATGTTTTCCCAACGTTTAACTAAAACGTCTAACGAACGTAAGACGTGCAGACGTCAGCCAAAAAAAAGGTGCCGACGTCATAACGGGGTTGGGCCGACGTTGACAACGTCACCACAACGTCACATGCCAACGGTTGCCCAACCAAAAATGTGTACGTTTGCCAACGTTGGACCGACGTATTCATGTTAGCTGGGAATGGATTGTAAATCCGTAATTGTGAATCCGTAATAATGGATTGTGAAACCGTATCCGTAATAACGAATTGTGAATCCAAAATAACAATAAATAGATCGTTATAACGCCATACTGAAATAGTGTTTTGTTGTAAGCGGATATCAGCCGCCGTATGATGGGAACAAACAATAACGGATTTCGTTACGACAGTAAATCGCCCATGCGAAATAGTAAATCGCCTTGGCGATTTACTTTTTCGCCGTATTTTTGAACGCGTGAGGGCCTATGTGGACCAATTTCTTGTACTTGTACTTACTTGTACTTAATCCCATAACCTTCTTGAAGGTCGTAGGGGCACCACAGTTGACTTATTGACGATTGCGCGCCATCCAATGCGGTCCTCCGCTAGTCTCTGCGAGATACTGAATGTCAGGCCCGTCCACACGTGGATGTTGTCTTCCCATCGTTTCCTTTATCTTCCTTGTTTCCTTTTCCCAGGGACTGTGCCTTGTAGTATGGTCTTTGAGAGTCCTGTTGACCGGGTGATGTGACCATCAACCTCAGTTTCCTCTTCTTTACTGTTGCAAGCAGCTCCTCGTACGGTTGTGCGGCACCTAAATGTAGCCCGAGCCCTAAATGTCGCCCAACCTAAATGTAGCCCCAAACCTGTACCTAAATGTCGCCCGGACCTAAATGTAGCCCCAAACATGTACCTAAATGTCGCCCGGACCTAAATGTAGCCCCAAACCTGTACCTAAATGTCGCCCGGACCTAAATGTAGCCCCAAACCTGTACCTAAATGTTGCCCCGACCTAAATGTAGCCCCAAACATGTACCTAAATGTCGCCCCGACCTAAATGTAGCCCCAAACATGTACCTAAATGTCGCCCCGACCAATGTAGATGCAAAGTTGTACCTAAAGTAAAAGTGTGATTTTATTTTATTTATTTTGTATTATTATGATTTAAAAAAAAATTGGGTGGGGGAACGGGCTGTAAAAGTTTGCGTTCTTATAATTATCTGTTCTTAGCCAAAAACATGAACCTATTACTAGATATTCGTCGTAGGAAGTCTGTGGATGTTCAGTCTAGCATGGAGGTAAGATTTACTTCAAACTTTTACTGAGGAACAAGCCGATTGCGTTGTTTCCATTGTTCGACACCGCTACCGAACCCCCCTACCCCTACCCCCCCCCCCCAAAAAAAAACACTTTGAACACTCTGGATGCTGCGGTTTCATGACTCTTTCCGGTATATGTAGTAATTTCGTCTTAATTATGTTGATATGTTTCATCCGTAAACTTGCCAAGTTTTTTTTTTTAACTTACACAAAAAGATTATTAATTTGATCATGGTATGATTTCTATTCTGTCGGATTTGAATTGATGCTGACCACCGTTCAGGTATATTTACATTTACTGTGTGTGCAAAAATCATATCTCGTGAACCAAAAAAGGTTGGGACTTTAAGCTAACCATGTACCTAGTATGTCGATGAAACCGCAAAGGTTTTCGGGATGATGACGTCATCGATGACATCATAACATTAAATCAATGTTTAATATTGAGAACAATCATATCTGGAGAACCATAATTGCTACACACAAGATATTTGGACCATGTGAAAGACCCTGGGGAATTTTCAAAATTGTACACAAAGTGTGACCCCCTATGACCTTTACTTCCGTTAATTTTTTTTTTTAAGTTCGTAAAAAAGATGTTAGGAACCTAAAAAGCCTCAAAGACAACTTTTCGCTTTTCATTCCCATCCCCCCCAAAACAACCCACATCTCTATTTAGTCATTTCCAAAATATCGCTAGACACCCTCGATAAAAATAATTGCCGTGTTGTCCCAGGATATGGGTGATTTCCAATGTGGTTATTTTGTACACAGCCTATTGAGCCAGTTGAACCCGCTACCTGGGCATATTCTTAGACGCAGAGTCCCCATACACTGTGCACAAGCAATCGGTACAGGAATATGGCCATATCCCGGATCAACCACGGCGCAGTGCTCAGTGCTCAGTGCACATTGCAATATAGGTACAGGAAAAAAGCCATATCCCGGATCAACCACGACGCAGTGCATGCTCAGTGTTGCACAATACCCATATCCCGGATCAACCACGGCGCAGTGCTCAGTGCTCACTCAGTGCACACACATTGCAATATAGGTACAGGAAAATAGCCATATCCCGGATCAACCACGACGCGGTGCATGCTCAGTGTTGCACAATGCAATGGGTACAGGGAGTATACCCATATCCCGGATCAACCACGGCGCAGTGCTCAGTGCTCACTCAGTGCACACACATTGCAATATAGGTACAGGAAAATAGCCATATCCCGGATCAACCACGACGCAGTGCATGCTCAGTGTTGCACAATGCAATGATGGGTACAGGAGGAGTATACCCATATCCCGGATCAACCACGGCGCAGTGCTCAGTGCACAATGCATACCGTGGAAAATAGCCATACCACTGATCAACCACGGCGCAGTGCACAATGCAATGCGTACAGGAATATGGCCATATCACGGGTCCACAGCACCGTGACGTTAATAAAAAAAAGTTGGGATGGGATGTGTTCCACATCCAAAATTTGAGTGTCATGCCGAACACCTTGTTTTTGTTTAACAAAAAATTAAGTCTAGTCTTTAACATGTTTTTGTTTGAAACGAGTCAAACAACTCGCCTTAACATTCATTGTAGCTATCATTACAATGATGAGCTAGATCGGGGCGACATTTAGGTACATGTTTGGGGCTACATTTAGGTCGGGGCGACATTTAGGTACAGGTTTGGGGCTACATTTAGGTCGGGGCGACATTTAGGTACAGGTTTGGGGTTACATTTAGGTCCGGGCGACATTTAGGTACAGGTTTGGGGCTACATTTAGGTCCGGGCGACATTTAGGTACAGGTTTGGGGCTACATTTAGGTCCGGGCTACATTTAGGTCCGGGCGACATTTAGGACTCGGGCTACATTTAGGGGCCGCACATACGGTCCTATGGCTTGTTGAATCCTATTGCGTACTTCGTCATTGGTGATGTGGTCTGTTTATGAAATTTGTAGGACCTTCCGGAAACATCTCATCTCCATAGCCTGGATTTTTCGTTGGAGGTCTGCTTTGAGGGTCCACGTCTCACAGGCATATAAGAATATTGATGTCACAAGGGAGCCTAAGTATTAGTCTGATTAGGAGTCACCAGTACCAATCCTCTAGAAAAATAGTTTCCGTTTAAAATTATTCAAAAGTTGGGAAAATAGCCATAAACCCAACATATTGTTTTGATCGCTGTTATCGTAATAAAGTGCAAACAAGCCTTGACAAAACAGTTGGCGGTTTTTCTATTTCTGCACTTAAACAGGATAACCTCAAGTGATGAAATGTTTTCATGTTGATTGGACAGTATTTTTATTGTTAAGTAGAGGTTTATGTTGAACTTACTCTCACAAAACAAAATATATAATATATTTATGGGAGGTACATGGTACGTACATCGTCTACAAATCTGCTCCGTATATATTTGAGTAAATCACATTGTTTTATCTACTTACTGGTGTGTATCGACATGGCAGGTAATGGAGAAATTAATAGAGGTAACGAGAGTGGAGTGAAAGAATCTGCTGACATTTTCAAGGCAATTTCAGAGCTGAAAAACCAGCTTCAGTCAGTTGAAAATCGTATGGCCCAGAGGCTGGATAGCGTTGCGTGCGATATGAAACGCAAGTTGGACGAGATCATCGAGGTGAAGCTGAATGAGTTTCACGACAGCCTACAATTTGAATTTGATTTAATACGTGACCAACTATCCAGCTTTGAAGGAAGAACTTATCACATCTTGAGGGAGAAAAAGCTCAGCCATGAAATGAGGAGGAAATGCTGAAAAATCAAGCAAAATTCATTGAAAAAAATGAAGAATATTCAAGACGAAACAATGTCAGCATTTTTGGCATACCAGAAAGCCCCGAAGAGGACCCCGAAGTCATTGTGTCAGAATTACTCAAGCGGGACCTGGACATTGTCAACAACACAACATTCGCACCAAAGATTATAGAGCGCCGAAGGCGCAAGCTAGGGAACTGAAGCTTTATCTATTGTTAAACGTGAAATACGCATGGGCGCCATTTCAGCAAGTAAATGTTTTGTTTCCCATTGATAGGAATGGTCATTGTCTGCGCTGATCGGCACTGATCTATTGTTGTATCAAAAGAGTTACTTGCCGAAATGGCGTCCAGTGGATTTCACATTTCAGCCCGAGTTCCTTGCGCCTTCGGCGCTCTATAATCTTTGATTCGCACCCATCGGGTTGGAAAACGCATACGCAACAAGGAACGGGCAATCATAGTGAAGTTCGGAAACTGGAAAATTAAATCGGAAGTTATACGCCAGAAAAACAAGTTAAAAGGATCAAAAGGCTTCATCGTGGACGATCTTACTAGAGAGGTCCAGCAACGAAGAGCGAAGCTTATTCGTATCCAAAAGAAAATGGTCAGCGAAGGCAAAACAGCCTGGTTGAAGGGCGACAGACTCTTCGTTGAAGGCATCCCCTATGACCCTGAAAGCACGGACAATACAACGAAAAAGAACAATCTTCACGGCGAAGAGTCCACGGAGGAAACTATAATGGTAGAAGGAGCCCAACGTCAGGAAACCGGTGGTAGCCGACAACCTGCTCGAGGTGGGCGTAAAGGGAAGGGAGTAAGCACAGCAAAACTTCCTGAAGTTACATGATGATAAGACAGAGTTCCTTCTATTTGGGTCACGTTAACAGTTAACAAAGGTTTCAGTGCCATACATTTCCATCGGTGATGCTCGGATAGCTCCCTCGCTGCAAGCTCGGAACGTAGGGGTTATTTTTGATTCATCGATGACACTTCAACCAGTCATCAACAACATCGTTCGTCTGTCATCATATCACATCAGGAATATTGGTAAGATTCGCAAGTACTTGGACAAAGGTGCCACTGAAAAGGTCAGTCATGCATTTGTTACTTCTCGTCTTGACAACGGCAATGCTCTTCTCTACAGTCTTCCTAACAACCAGATTTCCCGTCTTCAACGCCTCCAAAATACCGCTGCCGCATTGTGACACTTTCTAGAAAATCCTGTTCTATCACCCCCATTCTGAAACAACTACACTGGCTCCCTATCTCTCAACGAATCATCTTCAAGCTGATGCTCGATGTCCACAAAGCACTTAATGGCAAGAGTAGTATTGTTGGAGGAACGCACACCCCATTCCGGTGAGCAAGTGCTTTTGCGCATGCGCGACTTTGCACACCGGAAGGGGTCACACGAAGGGGTCAGTGGGTGTGGATTACTGCGTGGTGCAAAGGTTAACCACGCAGTGGTGCCGAATGGCCAAGAAGTGGGAGTAAACAATATGCATGGAATGAGAAACACAATATTGTTTCACGACAGTGTAACTGAGGGCAAACCGTTATTGTTTGCACTTAGCCTTGATCAAGGCAGTCGCATTTTTCACACAACCTTCGTGTTGGGACAGGTTGTGACGATTAATTCCATCAAGTCTACCACACATACGGTCCGATGGTATCCACGCTGGAAATAATATTTCAAATCTGGTTTGACTGAACATTTCTTCGACGTTTTCTAATGGTATCTTTAGGCCTATCGGTTTCAACACAAAATGTCTTAATGACAGAAACCTGTGTACAAGACCACAAGGCCACGGCGTTTCATTTCAAGTTTCACTTTCATTTGTACAACATTGTGCTGCAGTTGACCGGAGTAGTATTACATGTCAACGCTGCGTTGACCAAGTGGCCGGAGTAGTGTTATCATCGACACAAAATAAAATTGAGAAAAAAAACCGACAACGCCTTGATCAAGGCTAGTTTGCACTCAGTTGGCGGTGCGGGAGTGATTTTTTGAAATCACGTAGCGCCGCAATACATTCCACGCAGCACAAACGAGACGTGTACGTATCGTTTGTATTTTCACGAAGTGAAAACAAAGCTGTTGATTCCACGACGTCTGACAAGACGTCGTGGAAGAATGGAAAGGGCGTGTCGAGTATACTATGCATTTTGTATGTATATTATAGTTTTAAATATATGTATTTCTCTCTATGTCACTAGTGCTGCCCCGTCAGTGTAGGTCGGGGTCACTTGAATCGGGTGTATTTCTAATCGCGGAGGAAGTCGGGTCAATGGTGCGTTGACCAAGTGACCGGAGTAGTATAACCATGGAGGAAGGAAATATTCTTCCTCCATGGTATAACATAAACAACTAAGGTCAGCGGATCGGATAGGATGACCAGTTGACCGGAGTAGTATTACATGTCAACGCTGCGTTGACCAAGTGGCCGGAGTAGTGTTATCATCGGGTGTATTTGTACTCGTACATGTACAGCAGTTATGAAGGTATTGTTAATGGTTTTGCACAACGGATGCGTTGACCAAGTGGTCAGCGTATAGTGTTACAAAACAACGTATCTTGATTCGGGTGTATTTTAATCATACTTGTAATGTATTTGTTAAGTATGGGTTTGTACTACAGTCAATGGATGTAATGACAAAGTGACAGAGTAGTGTTATATTTGTAATTGTATTGTTGTGTTTCATATTTAATTACTTGTTTGCTGACGTATAGGCACCTTGTCCCTTTCGCTACCCCGCCAATAAAGGTCCTGGTAGCCCTTGAATGTTTGCACTTGAACAATTAAGGTCAGGTAGTGTTATGTTTTTAGTCGTATTTTTTCTCAATAGTTTTGGCATAAAAACAGCGGTGTTGAACGGTGACCACTCACACATCATCAGTGCAGCGCAAAGTAACTTGAACATCGGGTGTATTTGTATTTGGACGATTTGAGGAGCTGTACGACGAAACCTTTTACTAACAGAGGGATAAATGTGTGAGGGATGTATTATCTAATATTTTGAATTAAGGAATTTTTTACCAGCATTGTTCAACAATGTAGTCACACCTAAATAAATTAACGTCTTAGGACAATACGATTTTATTTCAACAAAGGAGGTTACTTAGCTTATAAACAGATGTATTTTGGACAAGCTTTACCTACGCGTGAATGGTGTACGCCATTCAGAAAGTCATACGGAGCCATCCTATATAACGATAGGGTCTAGTGCCCAAACAAAAGTGTTGTTATAATATCGTTCCCCCACTGAGGGTGACAGACTAAGCACACTTCGTCAATAACAACACACAACCTTCGTGTTGGGACAGGTTGTGACGATTAATTCCATCAAGTCTACCACACATACGGTCCGATGGTATCCACGCTGGAAATAATATTTCAAATCTGGTTTGACTGAACATTTCTTCGACGTTTTCTAATGGTATCTTTAGGCCTATCGGTTTCAACAAAAAATGTCTTAAAGACAGAAACCTGTGTACAAGACCACAAGGCCACGGCGTTTCATTTCAAGTTTCACTTTCATTTGTACAACATTGTGCTGCAGTTGCAATAATGGTTATAGTGGACGAACGTACTTAGTTTAATTGAAAAGTGTGTGATTGCGGTCGTCCGTGTGAGCACAACATCATAAACATAACGTTCCTTGTAGAATATCCAAGATTTACTAGCTTTATGCAGCCATAGCTTTATACAGCCACTCCAGCAAGATCTCTGGTACAAAATCTCGAATATTCTACTCAGATTCCAGACAGAAAAGCCTCTCGATGGAATAAACAAATGCAACAATCATCATGTACTTCATAACAGCGGGAAGAATTTGATGAGAGCGATGAAATTAATTATTCGGACGAGGAATAATGTATAGACGAAACCGATGACGATGTCGAAGGAGACGATTGTGATGATGGATACAACGTGGGAGAGAGCGGGAGACGTCTGAAGAAAATACTAATTGTTTTGATTAAAAATGCAAAATTAATATTTAAAAGATAGTACCAATCCTTCAAACCGAAAGTGTCATTGTTTGATTTGGTGAATAGAGAACAATAATTATCAATGGATGCTTTTGGAAACATACTCTCTCAATTGTATCATGGGGAATGGAATAAGTGGGCTCGTCGCACATGGATAAATTTCGTTGAATCTTGATACCTTTAAGCTACGACCAAAGGGAAGTAGGGGTGTCAAAGGAGTATCGACGTTGCCTCTTGGAACGTTCACGGACTTGGAAGGAAACTAGACGATCCCGAATTTGTAAATATTATTTCTAGTTATGATATATGTTGCTTATTTGAAACATGGCACTCAAAAGAGTGTGCTGCAATTAATTTACCGGGGTACATGTGTCATCAATTTAGTAGAAAGACAAAACATAAAAAAGCCAAAAGAGAAGCTGATGGAATCTGTATTCTTATTAAAAATGAATACGAGAAAGGTATTGAAATTGTTGGTTCTGATACCGATGATATTGCTTGGTTTCAGTTGTTAAAGGCCCTGTACACTATTGGTAAGATCGAAAAACACAAATGTTCACAGATTCACACACAACTTACATGATTTAAAGTAAGTAATGGTTGAAAGGGTTCCGTAAAATGCTATCGTTTCTGAGAAATGAGTAAAACAATAGTTTTTATCACGCGCGATATTTTGAAAAAACAGCCCAGCTAACATGCATACGTTGGGCCAACGTCGGTGAACGTCGGCAAAGTCGGCATCAAAAAACGAACGTTGAACAGACGTTGGGAAGGTCGGAGTCAGTTTTAAAACGTTGTACGAACGTTGGTAAACAGTATGAAATACAACAGTTAGAATTACAACGTTGTCATAACTTAGTAATGATAGGGGCAACATAACGTCGGCTAATTTAGGTTGTACTAACGTCGGGAAATGTTGTGCAGTGAAACAGGTCGTTTATCAACGTTGGCTCAACGTAGTTATAATACGGGCAACCTCACGTCGGCTTTCATATGTTGTGCCAACGTCGGGAAATGTTGTGCAGTATAACAGGTCAATTTCCAACGTTGGCTCAACGTTGTTTAAATACGGGCAAACTAACGTCCGCATCCTTAGGTTGTGCTGACGTCGGGAAATGTTGTACAGTCTAAGAGGTCAATTTACAACGTTAGTACAACGTAGTTAAAATACGGGCAACCTAACGTCTGCATCCTTAGGTTATGCCAACGTCGGGAATTGTTGTGCAGTATAACAGGTCAATTTCCAACGTTGGCTCAACGTTGTTAAAATACGGGCAAACTCACGTCCGCATCCTGAGGTTGTGCTAACGTCGGGACATGTTGTACAGTCTAAGAGGTCACTTTACAACGTTAGTACATCGTAGTTAAAATACGGGCAACCTAACGTCTGCATCCTTAGGTTATGCCAACGTCGGGAATTGTTGTGCCGTATAACAGGTCAATTTCCAACGTTGGCATAACGTAGTTATAATGTGGCAACCTGACATAGGCGTCCTAAGGTTGTGCCAACGTCACGAAGTGTTGTACAGTCTAAGAGGTCACTTTACAACCCAGATAACATTCATACGTTGGGCCAACGTTGGCCTAACGTTGAAATAAATGCAAATTTGTGGGCGTGACTTAGAAGTGTGTAATGTTTCTTTGACAATACTAAAATAAATTAATTGTTGAGTTTAGGAATTTCCAAGGCAAGTTGTTGTACTTTTGTGAATAATTCGTCTGTAAGAAAATATGAACATCAAAAATACAAAAAAACATTTGTCATTCCAATATGTGATTTTTAATTAAAAAAGGTGTAAACCATGACTAGAAAGTCTGTGGATCCTTGACTATATAAATTCAAGACATGCAGTGCACAAGGGTGTATAGGATTGTATAGGTTGTAGTTAGAATGTATTTAGTTATTAGTATAGTCAATTACTTGTAACATAACTGATAATTATATATTAATATACACTAATTACTTGAATTAATTAAAAGAAAAATAACTTCTAAATTATTGTTTTAGATTATTTGTACCTTGGCCCAACGTTGGGCCAATGTTGGAAATAAACGTCAATACGACGTCAGCTGCCGACGTTGTGCGAATTACAAAATATTACGTTTTCCCAACGTTTAACTAAAACGTCTAACGAACGTAAGACGTGCAGACGTCGGCAAAAAAAAAGTGCCGACGTCACAACGGGGTTGGACCGACGTTGGGCCAACGTTGACCCAACGTCCTCGACGTTGGCCCGATGGAAAAAAACAACGTCACCACAACGTCACATTCCAACGGTTGCCCAACCAAAAATTTGTACGTTTGCCAACGTTGGGCCGACGTATACATGTTAGCTGGGAGAAACACATAAGGTCTCTTTTCACTATTTTCTG
Source organism: Plazaster borealis (assembly GCA_021014325.1). Taxonomy (NCBI): domain Eukaryota; kingdom Metazoa; phylum Echinodermata; class Asteroidea; order Forcipulatida; family Labidiasteridae; genus Plazaster; species Plazaster borealis. The sequence continues at coordinate 12,253,414 of CM037468.1, read as the reverse complement.
GTGATCTCGATGACCAATTGAGCTCAAACTTTCACAGGTTTGTTTGTTCATGCATATGTTGAATCACATAAAATGTGGACACTGATTTTGAGCTGTTACCAAAAGTGTACAATACCTTTAAGTGAGTTTTGGGGGTTTGATGAAGATATTTATGTTGCAGCCATTTAATCTGTCCAGAAACATCAACTCGTAATGCCACAAGGGAATTGGATATCTTTGACGATCATTACAAGACGGGGTGAAGTGTTTTCATCGAAGGGCTGTGTCATTTTGTGCGGCGATTTTAATGCTAGAAGTGGCGGTATGGAAGATTATGTTAAATTTGATGAGTATAACGAATTTGTAACATTACCGAATGATTACACTGCAGATGAGGTCCCTAAAAGATATAATTGTGATACAGAAAGAATACTTACGGGGAACTGCTCATGGATTTATGCGATTCTACAGGTTTGAGAATATTAAATAATAGAGTAGAAAATGACCAGGAAAATTTACTTGCTACCAACCTGGTAAGAATAATACAGTAGGTTGTAGTTTTGTTGATTATGTTATTGCTACAGAAAGACTGGTTTGCAACATGAATCTAACTGTGATTCCCTTGGGTTCTTTTTCTGACCATTGTATGATAAACTTTTATTTGTGTTTGAGAAGTGATGTACAGAATATAGAGCATAGGCCTACAAGTGGATGCACCGTTTTATAAATGGTTAAGGGAAAACATAAATGCTTATGTCTATGAGTATAGAAATGACAACGTCCAACAAAAACTGAACAGTATTATTCTTGATGAAAGTAACGATGTCGAGTCAGCAACAAAAATCTTCATTGATATAGTTTACACAGTTGCCAATAAAACTCTTATAAGGGAACCCCGCTTCAAGACCTATTTCACAGTAAATTTTCATCAGCAAGATCGACAAAGAAAACGATCTAAATGGTTTAATAACGATTCCAAACAGTTCCAAACTACTTGTAAAGCACTGTCGCGCTTTCCGAACAATTCATTTCTGCGTGACTATACTGTGTTCCCAAAGTAAACATTACAAGAGGTTAGTGAGATCACAAAAACGACAATTTAAAAAAACTCAACTTCAAAACTTAGAGTCTATTTATAAGGATAGCAAGGCGTTTTGGAATGGTGTAAATAAGTTGGCAGGTTATAAAAAAAAGTAGTTCTAAGCTAAATGAAGATATTAGCGTAGAGAGTTGGCATACTTATTTTTCTGAATTAAGTAACCCACAATCAACCAGTCATGGGTTTGATAACGAGTTTTATGTTCATGTCAAGGATTTTCTTGAAAAAGCAAATGATAGTTGTACTTATTGTGACATACTTGATTAACCTACATGTATTACAGAGAATGAAGTGATCAAAGCCATCAAATTGATGAAACCGAATAAACAACCAGGTATAGATGGTAATCTCCCTGAGATGATCTCCTCTGCTACTGTGTTTTTATGCAGACCACTTACAAAATTGTTCAACCTTATTTGGAGTTCTGAAAAAGTTCCTGCCGTATGGACCAACGGTCTTATTTGTCCAATATATAAAAAGGGTCATAAATGTGACCCTAGTAATTATAGAGGTGTAACACTTTTGAGTTCAGTTGGTAAACTTTTTCAAATCGTTTTCAGAAATCGTATCGACATATGGGCAAGGAATATTTTATTGGATAATCAAGTTTAAAGAAGGACACAGTACTGTTGATAATATCTTTGTTCTCAATACCCTAATTCAGAAATCACGTGCTGAGAAAAAGAAATTATATGTCTGCTTTGTTGATTTCAAGAAAGCCTTTGATTATGTCGATAGAACTTTACTTTGGTATAAATTGTTGAAACTAGGCGCCAGTACTAAAACAGTTAATATTTTGCGTAGCATGTATTATGCTGTTAATGGCCGTGTTAAACTTAAACGTGGAGTTACAAAATCCTTCCCATGTATTGGTGTGCAACAGGGTGCAGTTTTAAGTCCCCTTTTGTTTTCTCTATTTTTAAACGATGTTGAAAATTATCTGAACAGGGCCCCATTCCAGGAAGTCAAAGTAGGTGCATGTAACATTAATACTTTACTTTATGCTAATGATATGATTATTTTATCGGATACATAAGATGGCCTTCAACTACTTATGAAGAGATTAACTATAAACTCCAAATTGAAGTTGGTAGATATAATGGCATAGCACCGCATCTAAGAATTTGCCCACACTGTGAACAGGATGTTGAAAATGAAATACACTTTTTAATTGAGTGCCCATTATATGCTGAGTTGAGACAAAGTGTGTATATTGAAATTTGTAAATTACACAATGTCTGCACAAGTATGACCAGTAATGAAAAATTTGCGTTCCTTATGTCCTCTCAAGAAAAAAGAATTGTCACTTGCGTTGCAAAATATATTTTGATGTTCAATGAGCTGAAAGAGAGGCAAAATGTATAGAGTATATTAAAAAAAAATATGTGTATTATTATCAACGTTTTTCACGTTACTTATACCATGTAAACACTTCCGTTTATTATTTAATGTTATGTATATCATTGTTGTTACCCTCCCCCGGGGTTATGGGGGTATGTTCCTGAATGGAGTAAAACAGTTAGTAATCTGCTGACATTTCAAATATATAATTGTAGCCTTAAGCAACTGATGGACCCTAAGCCGTTGTGGATTTTTGGCGACGCGTGCGCAGTTATACGCGTATCTTTTACATGTAGTTCGAATCCCAAAATGGCAGATTATGCCTGGGCTTGATTTCGCAAAGCACTAAAGATAAGTTGTCAATATTGCCATAGTGATTGTGCTGTGACATCACACTTTGCTAAGCAATTAAGATTGTGAAATTTGCCCTGGCAGACCGTAGCCGCTTGTAACGTCAGTTGCAATGGGTCTATACACAGCAACACGTCTCAGGTTATTTACAATGCGTCCGTCCTGTAACAATAGCCCTACAAAGAAAGTGTTAACTTGGGGAAGCCCCAGCTCCCTTTTTACCCTCGTACCCGAGTCCAATTCCTTAATAGTTATCGGGAGCAGTATCAACAAATAAAACAATAAACGTGAAAATGCGACCAGGAGAATTTCTAATTCGCGTTTTATTCTTCAAAATACAAATAAAATAAAAGAACTGTTTCTAAACACAAATACAAACTAAATAAAGCAATTGCGTCCAGTGAGTATTTCACATTATTCACACTTCAGCCCGACTTCCCCGTCTTGCTCTATAATCTTCAAGGGTATTTGTTTAGTAGAGTTTTGACTGTGAGGGCGCTACCACTCTAAATCAGTAGCCCCCAAATCAAGTAATGCTGTGTCAGAATCAATGGCATCATAAGAACTGCTACAAATTATGCCAAGTACCAATTATTTATAATGAAATATCATAAAACAAGAACACTCTCCTCACTATAATACGACAAAACAACAATGTTTCAATATCAATGCAAAACAAAAAAGGTGTTTAAAGCCACGCCAGTGGAACTATTATTGCAGAATTTTTCTGTGTAAATTTTGGCCCATTTGCCATACAATTAATAATCGGTGATGCCGTCAAAGTGAAACACACTCGACTTACTGAGTACATATACCGCATGATGATTATTCTAATTGAACATCGAAGAAGAAAAAGAAGAAAAAAAGTGTTACAAAAACTACTTGTGCACTTTGTTTAGTTTGTCTATGTTATTAACGTTAAATTTAATTGTTTGCATTAGTTATCAAAGCATGGTGAGGTATATATTCTTTTTGAAATAGCTATGCATAGTTTGTCTTTATTTTATTCGACCTTTTTGTCGACTCGTAGTGGGCTATATTAAACGAATTAAGCTTTTGGTTTAAATAACTAACATAATATTTTAAAACCTAATACAACTTCTTCAAGTCTCCGTTATATTCCATTATAAATAAGAATAACTCGTTCATTCTTTGTCGAGATATTCAGTTTATATATCAATGGATGGTGCAACATACATACAAACCGCTTTGTTGCATATAGATTACGAATCATTCTTGTAAAACTACACGAAATTTAACACACGTCTAAGCACTAATCTAACTAACAACATCGCCTGTCCAAAATATTGAATACAGTTCGATGCACTATTCTAGAGTACTCTAAATGCACACAATGTAACCAGTTAAATACATCGTGTATGATTTTCTAAACCGTTGAATGCATTATTTATTTTCAATCTGAAAGCATACTTTTGTTGATGACCCAATTTCTTGACGCTGCTTACGACAAATTTTGGCGCTTATGGGCGTCCCGTAGGTGCGTATTTGTATGGACCATGGCAGGGTGTAAGCGCACAAAATACACGGTAAGCAACGCCATGAAATAGGCCCCAGATCTATGTACATTAACTCGTGCCTGAGGCGTGTCAAATACGGTTGGTTTTAATATCCATATAACATGTGTATTGGTAACTTTACGCAAACACCAAAAAACACTTTCATTATCAAATCAGAACAAGTCTTCATTGACCTTACTTGATACAGGAGTACATTGAGAAAATCAATTAAGAATCAACTTGTGCAGCTGCACTGCAATACAGTTTCCCAAATAAATACATTGGTTGCAAAGATCTCGAATATTTATAACAATACCTTTTTTTTCAACATAATGTGCGTGTGGTTTATTATTGAAATATTTGTAATCTGCATGTTTCCGGAAGGTCTTAACATTACTGTCCATACAAAACAATCTTATTATATAACTGAATCATTTGGGCGGAAACTCATGTTCCGTCATGCGCAGTGCGAAGTGCGCAATGCTTTATAATGAACACCATAATACGCTAAACAATGTGCAGTATCAATCCCGGCCTTATTCAATATTATGCATTATTCAATATTTATATCGTCAGTTGAAGCATGTATTATTAAAACATAAACCTGAAAAAACATAAGCTTATAAAATGACATAATGTACATGAAGTCGTACATTTTGCACTACAAGCGCTGTGAGGCTCTTTTGGACCATGTACAACCAATTATCATCAGTTACTAACTTTCATTTATTTTAGATGATTTACAGCATACGGTGATATACAGCACATTACTAATCAACAAAACAGCACCAACATACCAAATTAAAAGCAGTATAACCAAAAACAATCAGAAAGTACCAAATACCTCGATACTAAATAGTTCTAAATAGTAAAGAACTTAAAAGTAACACATTTAACTCGACCTTTGTCACACTCGTGAAAACTTGACCGTGTGTCATCAGTTTATTTATCATGGAGTCCTTCCTCCGTCATTAATTTTGTTTATATCGACCATGAATTTCTAGGCCAAACCTTGCGTCAGATTAAAGCCAAGCAGGTCAAATTAATAGAGCTTTATATTTATATTTCATAATTGTGCAAATTTCTCTGTACTATTTTAAAAGAGACTAAACAGCATGTTTAGAATAAACGTTGTTAAGTGTTTAACATGGAAACAAATTTTTAAAAAAAATAATAAAAAATAACGAAATGAAATTTTAAACAATTGAAATGTGCACATTCATCAAACAGCACACAAACACTATGAGGCAAACAAGATAATTAATTACATAATTATGCAATAAATTATTCACAACGATGGGGATTAAGAAACCAAAACAAAACTGCAACCATCACTGCAATCAGCAACATTTGTATAAGTATTGACAATTATCGGAGACAAAATATAAAAAACCCACTTCAGAAAAAACAAACATACTGTCTAAATGTTTTAGTGAATATATATAGAAACGTATTTATATGCATTTATGAAACCAAAGTAATACATGGTTCTAGAACTAAACTTTAAAGCAAATCTACACAAATCAGACAGAGGAACAGGAATCACATTGACGCTTTCCACAATTTCAAAGTTTATTATCACGCAAACGCATCAACGGAACGAGGCCTGCGTTTCTCTTGGTATAACTATACCACAAAACTATAGTAATCAACCATTCAGATCGCTTGAATGGTAAAGGCAGACCGTGAATTAAATCAGTTACATAGAAAGGGAACCGATCAAAAAGCTGCTGAACCCCTTATTCCAATTATGTTCCTCACAACATTCAACAACTCTTCACAGACTCTCAGCACGTCCACTGCACTGATGCTTTCATATACTTCCCGACTGGTCCTTAAGGTTGAGGGCTGTGGGTAGCGCGGCTTGTTAAACTGACACTCGAGATTTTCTAATTCGCTTGCTTTGTCTATGAGCTGACTCGACCCAACACCCCGTGTTTGACTGATTGCTCTAGCCAAGGAAACCAAATCATGAGTTTGTAAATCAGCGTCTCCCTTCAGACCGTACTGAGCTGCTTTGAGAGCTACTTCAGCTGCCTGGTGCGCCTGAAAGACTACCCACTGAATGTGGCCGGGGACAAGTCGGTTGGTTTGATTAGCATTCTCAAAGTGTTCCTCAGCTTGCCGGAACCACAGTCGGGCCTTCCGTGGATCGGGTCTCTCCCCGGTGAATGAAGGTGGAACAAAGGTACGCCTTGTCCGATTCCCTCTTGGTCTTCTTCGACCGCGTTCGTGCCAGCATCTGAAGTAATCGCGCTGATACTCCCTGTCACGTCTGGCTTCGGAATCCCAGAATGAAAAATTGTCACTGAGATTGGATCCGGACTCGCGTCTCTTTATCTCTGCCTGGAGAAATTTGAATACCTCAGTGGTACGTTTCTCCTGTCCAGGGTTCTTATCCGGATGCCATCTACGGAAGAGACGACGTAAGACCTTTTTACGGTCTTCCTCTTTAAGTTTAAAAGCTTCCTCCACCTCCAGTCGAATTTGTTCTCTGTCTTTCACAAGAATCTCATCTAAAGTTGCTTCAGTGTACACTGGAAGTGCTTGGGGTGCTTCGGGTGTAGACTCTCCTGTGAATGGAACGGTCGACAGTTCAGGTTCTGGCTCTTTGGGTGTCAAGAACTTATACAAAGCTATCACGCTCACAGTCAGATGCTGATTTGCCCCGATGTCTATCTTGAACTTTCGAGATAAAGATGTCTTGTCCTCACTCTGGTCAATTTCTTCTACAATGCTTGCAAAGATGATCTCGGTAGGCGTGTCGTTGGATGTAGCAAGGCTCTCGGAATGCATATCACCGATGTTTCTTTCGTACCCAACGAACTCGTCCTGGACGAAACGGTTGTACGGGTCTTGGTCGAGGAAGTGCCGAATGTCAGACGGAACAATGGTTCCTAGTTTGTAGTGCCCTCCCCAAGTAGTTTCACTTGCGTTGTCATCATCGTCATATTCTGGGATGCTCGATTCAGTAAGCTTCCCGTTCATGTCATTTAGATTTTTGGAGTCTAACGCACTCTGAAGATAACTTACGTGCTCAGGGTTCAGTAAACCACCAAGAAGAAGATTACAATTATCTGCGACCTGCTTGAATGTGTGACTTGTATGATGCATCGACGGCAAGTCACAATGTTCCAAATAGAACGTGTTATTGCCCTTTTCTAAGAATGCTTTACTTGAGTAGGACTGAGCAATCTTGAGGTTCCCGTGTTTATCATACCAGCCCGTTCTGAGTTGAGCCTTACAGGAGAGATTGCTGAAATTCTGCAATGCTTTGATTTTGTCTGTTGATGATTCCGGTAGTCTATTGCCTTCCATCTGGTGCCTTGTGAGTCGAAGTAAGACTCTTGTCATCTCTTCTGAGGTCAGCATCCGCTTGATGTGTTCTAAGTATTCGCAGTTTTCCCCGGCAAGGCAGTCCTCGTTGAACTCGCATGGCTTCTCTATCATCTGTTCGCCAAAATTCTTGGGGAGATATTTATCAGCAAGGAGTTCAATTAGGCGCACTTCATTATATCCTACGAATCCACACTGACTTAGCTGGATTACAAATTCCTTGTCAGTGAATTTTCCCTGAAGATTATCCCTTAAGTTCGGATTTGCATACAGAAGGTCCGTGGACTTCCTCAAGATGAGTCCCGTGCTTGGTAAATACAGTACTGAGACTGAAAGCTGGTCCTTTGTTTGTTGGTGAAGTAAGTTGAATATATCCCTTACTGCTGTTCCAGCAACTCGCCATTCATTTGGACCCAGACGATTATCGCCACATCTTGCCTTGATAGCAGATAATACTCCCGCAAGTTGATCTAAGGAACAGGTATCTTGTGCACCGAGAAGTTTCAGAACTTTCTCAAAGTCCAGTAGGTCTCTTGGTGTTTTGTACAAGTATGGATGAAAACTCCTCGCGTGGTCCTCGGTCATGTCAAATACTAACTGGTCTGCTTTGACAAACACACGTCCTTCGTCAACCGGACAAATTGAAACTGACTGCAGACAGTTTGTTATCTTGTCTTGCGTATTTTCATTTTCTTTACTTTTCACGAACCTCAACATGCTTCTGCAAATATCATGAGCCGTTTTCCTTTTTTCCGAATCATCAGCTTCAGAGACTTTATCAGCAACATTACGTCCAAGGGCCCCACACACATTTTGTGCATGTGACAGCACTCTCTCAAGAACATTGTTTTCAATACCAAGGTAATCATGGGTTTTTTTGCATTTGCATTTCTTTTTGCTTTTGCATTCACAAATCTTTTCGTTATCGACTCCTGCATACTTTGGTAGCAACATAGCAGCAGACCACACATATGTCTTGTGTTGATGGAGAACCGATTGCTGGTAACTGATGAAGGGACGGCTGAAATTGTTTCGAATCCCAGTTCCAGGGAAAGTGGGGTAAATCTCAACATACTTTTTCTCAATCTCCAAAGAAGGGATGAACTGTATGTTTGAAATCGTTTGCAGAAACTCCCCGTCAACTTTAAACTCTGAGGAATATCCGCACAAACAGTTACCAAATAATCTGATGAGTAGCTCTGATATGCCTTGGATGGTTTCGAAGTCTTCTTTTTTAGAAATTCCACTGGCTTTTGCCTCTACATCTTTAGCAAACTTGATAAACATCTCCTGCGTAACCTCACAGAGAAGACCAATCTCTTTCAGTAATTTCTTAAGGCCTTTCATGGATTCTGGTAATTTTGGAAGCAGATCGCTTTGGGGAACACATTTCTCGAATATTTTATTTGACGGATCATAAAAGCAGTTAACTGTTCGGAGGAACTCATTTTGGTCTGGTATACATGGAATGGAGGTGAGATTCTCTATAATGTCATTTCGTTTTTCCTTTGAAACAAAGTCTAGCACACTATCTTGGATATTCTTAAGATGCTTAAATCGAGCCTCTTGATCTAGCAAATGAAAACACGGTAGAATATACTGAATATAAATATCAGCACGCGTGATGTCGGTGATCCCCAGGTGTTTGTAGATATTTGTCAAAGTAGAACAGGGCTCTAGAAAAACACAATTCATGTGAGTCATCCAGATTTCAGATTCAACCATGTCATTTTCGTCAAATGCGGCAGTGTGGCAGTTCTCGAAACTTTTTAGGTCGGTTGTTTTGTTGCCATGCATCACAAAAATCGAAAGCATTTTGATGCACTGACAGCTTTCATGTTGCAACAGGTCGCATCCCTCTTGAAAATACTCAAGTAGGATTCTACTCTCGGACACTGATAGATTCCCTACCACATAACCTTGATCAAGCATAAACTGTATCACACAGGTGATGCTCTTCTGTTTATTTGGCAGTGCTAGCTGGTTTTGAAGCAAAATGTTCAGATTAGTTGGCAGCCTTGGAATGGATTCTTGTTGGATCATGCTTTGCCATTTAACCTTGGGTAGATGTAGTTTTTGCAATACTCTGACTTGCTCTAATCTGTGTTTATTGTCTTTGAAGTTGTCTGAGAACATAACGGTTGCCGACAATGAAGGTGGAACCAGCTTATTTGATGTTGTTGGGAGAACAGGCCAATCGGATAAAGGCTCTAAGCACGTCGGTGCATTGGCCTCAGTAACCTCACTGCATATGAATGTCCAGACATCCCTCAGCCATGTTTCAGATGGATGTCCATTTTCCCCTGGTATCCAGTCAACATATTGATTGCATCCTTTCCAGTCAGCTGGTAACACTTCTCCCAAATGATGAGCCAGTTGTGTGATGTTAAACTCCATGAATAAGCCACAGGAGAAAGCCTGGTTCACCGTTTCAACTTCTGGTTGATCAGTACCTGCTGCAATGTCCTTGAACCACTTGTTGAAGAGATCAACCAAATCTTCCTTCAGAAATTTGTCTTGCAGGCTTGGCAGTACCTTAGAATACTTTGTTAGATAGATGGCATCTTTATTTGAAAGGCTTCTCAAGGTCCCTGCGTTCGAAAGACCGAATGGTAAACCATTCAGCTCATGTGGCTCAGAGATTCCTTTGAGGCAGTATTTCAGTACAACAAGAAATGTCTCGTAATCTCTGAATGTAGTTTCTGCTAATGAAGACGGTGTCCATGATCTTGTGAGGTGTTTTAGAACAAATGCTGGAGATACAAATTCAATTTTGACGTTGCAAGCCTGAAATGCCTTGCCCAGTGCAGGCGAACTTTGCAACAAATTCATGCCATCTCTATGCAAAAAGCCCCTCAACTTTGAGAGATCGTCACCAAGTTGTTCTCCTTTGGGTAGCCTTTTGTCATCGGCGTTCAAGTTATCAAAGACTGCCGAGCTCATTTCGGTGATTGGGTGGTGCCAAGTGACAGTCCAACCATCTTCATTAGGACTAACCACGGGTAGCACCTTCAAGTTGTTCTTCTCGATATAAAGAAGAGTCTCCTTAGCAAGTACTTTCCATTCTCCTTGAAGCTTATCTAAATCTGTAGGGAAGAGGTCGTTAAAAATTCTGATGTTTGGATCAATAGGGTGGTCGGAAAATGCCTCACCAAGCAGATGTCTTCCTGCCTTTTCGACCAGTTTAGCGTAAGCCGGTGCAATCACATGGGTCACTAACAGCAGATTCCATTTATGAATAAATCCGTCATCTGTGTCGCCACCATCTGCTTTCACAAAGTCGTTACCTTTAAGGAGGTTACTCCTTGACGAATCCAATTCAAACATCCCATTGACATGAACTGGTAATCCGGTCTGTATAGGTAGTGGAAGGAAACAGTACGCCTTGAAATTCTGAGTAGGTTGGCAGGCCTTCTCACGTATAAGAGCTGCCACTCCACCCCTGGGTAAAGGGTTCTTCAAACTGGAGGTATTTGAAAGGACCTGCGTATCATCCCGGAGATTTTCAAATCCCAACATCTGTGAAACAAGCCATGTCTGATTCCTCTTTTCTGTGTCCTCGACCACGAGGTTGTACAAACTTGACTTAGATGTGTTTGTATCACAAGGGTTATCTTTGAACATCTTCAATTGGGCTGCTAGCACAGCGCGCTGTCCTAAGTCAGCCTTTGGTAGGGATGCAGTGACGGTGTAGGTCTTAAACAGCTTCTTTGTCTGTTCATCAATGCGGGAGATGCTTATCTTCTGGATGTTGTTCAAAAATAGTAGTGCTTCAAGTGAAATGTCTTTTAGCTCATTGAGTAATTTGTGGACCCTCCATGGTAAGAAACACTCTTCAGATATAACAGATCGAGTTTTACGAAGCGGGAAGCGGAAGAGTGTGCCCTCCTTGTTCTTGAACTCTTCAAAATCCTCCAGATATCCGGTTAGCATGCCGGGGAACTGCTCCCGAAACTGCTCACTAGTTGAAAACATCTTTCCAGGGGAGGATTCTTTCACACCGGGAATGCACTCTCGAAGCGGGTCAAAAACACAGAGTTTGTCCCTGTTAGTCAGGAAACTTGGAAAATCCGTGAGATGATAGACAGCGTTGAAACCTATGCCAAAACGTCCAGTTGTTGTGACGTCATTTCTTTTTCCACCAATCCCAACCCTCTGAATGCCTTCAATGTCTGTGGCAGTGAACGATCTATTGTTGTACACACATAAAGCTGGACCACCTTGGGTGGCTGTCCAAGATTTTCCTATGACCTCAATTCCGTCATGACGTCGGTGATCATAAACAAAATGAATTTCTGTGGATCCAGCATCGTCAGCGTTCTGAAGCAGCTCTTTAAATACATCAGACACATTCGGGTAGTCCTTTAAGATGCTATTCAATCGGTCTGTCAACTTCTCTTTTTGGCCGAAATTTCTTTCAAAACCACTAGAGGAAGAGCAACTCGCAAGCTGCCTTTCTGTTGCCGTCATGATACCTAACCTTTTAGCACTTTGGTGGGATAGATCACCATGTGTGTACACAAGGCCTTCGCTATCTCGTACTTCAGGGTCTTCCCAGGTCATGTCATTGAACGTAAGTTCTTTTGTTGGACGCATAATGTTGTTCTGGTCTAGCACAAACATTTCTTCATCTTCTGGTATTGCTTCCTCATTGTCATCGTTGTTAATAGAACTTCCAATCAAATCTGATAATTCCTTTACCAAGACCTTGGCTGTTTCGAGATCCTGTTCACCGACGGGTGTGTCATTATACTTATCGTGCAAAGTGTGTAGAGTCTGAACAAAATCTATCTTCTCGAAATGGTTTCTTACTCCGCATACCCTCAGCAGATTCGTATAGGGTGAAAGCTCATCAGGAACTCGCATGAGGTAGGCTTTGCATTCGCTGTTAGAGTAAAAGGCAACCCGTTTGATGTCTTGAAAATCGCCTTTACAAAACACCAACCTCATTTGGCCAAGTTTTTCCACCGCGGACTGGTGTTCCACCTCCACAGTGCCATCCACCCGATCCGTGCAAATCTCTTTTTGCAGGAAAGAATATATTTTCAAAACCATAGCGGATGTCTTCTGATGATCATGTGATGGTTGTTCAATAAGCGTTTCCAACTGCCGTATGACATCCTCGACTCTTACGGTCTTATCTTTGAAGCCAAGGAAACGTTTGTTTTTCTTGTCCATGGCTTCCGTTCCGAGTACCTCTTCGTTCAATAGAGGTTGTACAGATCCAATTATGTCAACATGTTTGGACCCAAATAGCTTAGATGCCGACGTAAACTCTGTAGTACATCTGTACCACTGAGATGGGTATCCTTCGGGCTTCGGAAGGACAGGGAGGAAATCTGCTTCCAAGATCTTCTTCTTCTGTTCACAGCTCGGTTCTTCCTTTTGTTCAAGTTTTTTACCAATAAGCTTCAGTAAGATTGTACTCCTTCCCAATGAACTCCCATCATGAGGCCTTGACTCTGCGCGGCCACATACATCTTCCCATAGCAGGTCATCTGCAGCCATCCCAAGCTCTTCTAAGGAGAGCAGATGGGAGGGCTGTCTGTATTCCTCTCCATGCGGAAATCTGCAGTCATCTTCGCTGTAAAGCTGTCCAATTTCCTTCCGGGGGTTAACTAGCTGTTTAGGTTTGGCCAGTTCTTCACCCTCTGGAGACGTTGGGATGCATTCCATATCTCTCAAGAGGTTATCATAGCTGGTCTGTTTTTTCTCCCCAAGACGAAGGTCTAAGACATGGAGAATAATTCGGTTTCGATGCTTTTGGTCCAAGTAGCCGTTGTCTTCTTTTTCAAGTTGTTTCAACATAGGAAAAAATACCTCCAACAAAAATCTATCAATACTATAAGTATTTTTTGTGAAAGCGTCTTCTATGCAAACATGATTAATACTGTCGACAACATCCCCGTTCAAATCCACAAATCTTTTTGAAGAGCTGTGGTTGTTCATGATAGCAACAATACTGTCTCTTAGATCAGTTGGGCAAGACGAATCTGTGACGAAGAAGCACTCCTGCACTGACAGCCATTTCGTATCAGCATGAAACAAATTGGGCACTTCTTCCCCGCCAGACCCTATTCGCCGATAGTATTCTCGAACCAGGGGTTGAAAATCACTGTGACACTTTCCCCACACAGGCCACAGACGTTGGAAGTCAGTCGCATCAACGTGCTGTTGGCTCAGCTTTTGAAGGTCTTCTAGAAGGTTAATAAGTGCTTGGCACAATACATCCTTCATCAACCGTTCGTTCCAAAGGGCCTCGGTGAAGTCTTTACCATGTGCAGGTGAAGGGTTGCTCCAAAGCTGCCGACGATTCGGTTGTAGAAGGAAGCTGCCGTTGATATGGAAAGGTAGACCCGTGTGTACGTCTAGTGGTAGAAAGCTAAATACTTGACCTTCTGTTTGTTTAGGTGTTAAGCCGCCCTTCTCGTACTCTAACTTTGCAGCAACCCCACCACACGGCAAGACTCCATGTTTTTTACCTTCGTCGCTGGAGGCCAACTCCTCGATCTGGTGTGTTCTTGTCATACAGGAGCTGATGATGAAATATTTGTCCGTCTTATTCAGTCTGGTTTTACCACTCGTTTTTGACGGGCGCGTTTCTCTTGTTACCTTAGCGATCATTGTCGTGGATGGACAATGAGAACTGGGTGATGTCATAGCGTGGGTTGTCGCCTTTAGGATATTGCGCTCAATGGTCATATTGCCTTCTGGAACAGAAATTGACCGGGGCATCTTCATATCTTGACATCTGGAGACCCTTACGGACAGAACTGCTTCTTGATCTTCGACCTTATCCGATTTGAGTTCCAGCACCTCGACTGAAGTCACGTTCTGAGTAAACAGTAGCAATGTATCTAGAGACTCCTTCAATGAGTCTATCAAAGGCTGGATCTCTTTCTGTGAGTCGAAGCTGTTGTCAGAAAGTTGATTTGGCTTGCCATCGTTAACCTCGGCACTTGTGCGAAGTGGTAACCTAAACAAAGTGTGCTGATACGACTTCGTTGTCTGGTCGAGTTTGCAACCAAATATACCGTTGTAAGAGTGAAACTGGTGCGGGTAAGACCCGACGGTCCGTCTATGTTCTTCCTTTGTCAGATCTAACTTTATACCTGGCTGCTGGGGGTGAATACGGTCACCCAGATGGGTAGCCCTGGGGTCACAAATGAGCACGTATGGTCCACTGACTACACTTGGTACATCTGTTAGGTGGTAGACGGACGTGAACCCCAATCCAAACCGCCCCACTTTGTCCAGCTTCCGCTTCTTGCTTTGAGCTGCTATAGAGCATATGTTTTGAATGTCCTCCTTCGAGAAGTAAGCATCGTTGTAAGCCCAGATAGCAGGGCCATGGCATGCTTTCATATCATCGCTGATGAGGCTGCTCGAAGTGTTTTCATTACTTCTCCAATCGATCAAAAATTTGACTTCATTTGCTCCAGCGTCGTCAGCATTCTGGATTAACTCTTTAAAAATGTCTTCTTTTTTGTACATGTCAAGGTTTCTCTTGATGGCATTTGCGGTAGATTCACTTGGACCTGCAATTTCATATCCACGATCAAGAGCCTGATCTACTGGAGCAATCGCATGACTGAGTGGTCTTAACCCCAACCGCTTAGCAACAGCATTCGATATGGAGTCATGAATGACGAATAGATTACTACTACTCAAGTCATCATTGGAGAGCTGCCCTGCTAGTCTCTCATCATCAGCATACAAACAGTCTGAAGCCTGCCTCATGCGGAGAGCCATTTCATTAGAGGTCCTGCACGGCACCAAAATCTCAGGTAAATGGCCAAAGTGTTCAAGGCTTACAATGTACTTGAGAATGTTGCTCACGAGAGCCAGGTCTCTTTTGTAATCTCCTTTGTTATCTCCTTTGTTAAATACGTAAGATAACAGGTTGGGCAGGAATCCAACCTGTTCTCCTTCATATTTTTGATGGACATTTTTCAGAACTTTGCACAGTTCATCTTCTTGGAAGGTCTGTCGGACATCAATACTCGATAGAAAGTTCCCATACTTCTCCTTGTGCTCTATCGGAACTGTGTAAAGATAAGGTTCCAGACTGACACCAAGTGTTCCATTATCAATGGCTATTTTGTCAAGTGTTGCAAATCCAGACCCGTGCCAAACTAAGGGCTGGTTGACGCTGATGTGCTTTTTAGAAGCAAGCTTCAATTCACCTCCTGTCACCTGGTTAAGAAACTCATATATTGCAGACACTGCACAGGCAGTAACACTGCTGTCGTCTTCCTTGTAGTTGTAGTTCTTTGACAAATTGCTCAGCTGTTGTACGACGTGTTCGACATTGTTGTAGTTTGGTTCAAGTTTCACTGTGAGATTGAAGGCGTCAAGCAGCTCTTCGTCGATACCTGGCAGATTAAGTAGAGGTAGCACGGAGCCTTGAAGCAGGTATGTATCATACAGAGCCAAGCATTCTGGGGAGTAGAGTTTGCTAGATTCACCACACCATCCAGCAGAACGGGGGTACTGGGCTGGTGGTAGAGGTGCACAAGGAACCCAACGAAGCCCACTGAGTAACTCCCTCAGTGGCTTATTGGGAATATCGCTCACGGATTCTGATAAGAGTTCGCAATGAGAATTGACGTACTCTAAGAGGATCTGACCTCTTTTAACATCCGCAATCCCACAAACATTAGAAAGCTCCTTCGCAACTTTCCAAATATCATCCGAGCTTACGTCCCCCTCACCCTTCAAGCCGACTTCTTTCAGTCTCTGAATGAAGGGTCCTTTCGAATATGCGTCTGATGGAAACACGTCGCTTTGCCCCAGTAGGATCTTAAGTGTAGTGGTGGGTTCAAACAACTCGTCTGGGCTCACAACTCTACCTGTTTCAGAGGTGGGTATAAACTTACGACCCCGAGCTAGATAACGGTAGTGATAATTCTCCAAAACCCAAGTCATGATATTGAGTTTAGTTTCGTCATTGTAGTACCCGGATTCTACACCACATAAAATATTTCTTAACAGAAAGTTGTCAGTGGTTTCTTTTTCGGCCCGTAACGTCAATGCTAGATTGTCTGAGTCATCTTCTAAGATCAGACGACAATACATCAAGTGGGGAACTGGGATGTGGAAAAAATCACTTGGCACTGCTGAAGAGCAGCAGTCAACTGTTGTGTAACTTATTTCCTTGGTTTGGCAACGGAAAAGTGGTAATTTCCTTAGAAGCTCTTTTTGCAAACTGTTTAATGACCTGTGTTGAGCCAAGAGACATCGTAGCTCGTCCTTGATGGCCCTTCCCAGGAGTTCCAGTTGCGTTAATATGGAATGCTTACTGCATGACTCCAAAATCGTCATAACTCCTTCAGGGGTTGAAGACTGGATGAAGTTCCTCAGATCAGGGTGGTTGGTAACGCATGTTTGCAGTTTGTCTCGAATAACAACTGCTCCCAATGTCTCGAGAAACTTGCATATGCTTTCTGTCAAAGATTCCTTAAATATCATTGAACTCTCCGTCAGTCTTACGATCTTATTAGGTCTCATGTAAATGAGTGGAATACCTTCGAGAGAGCTCAGGGGTACTTGATTTCTGGTAAGCCATTTCCACAAATTATTTAACCATTCAAGTGTTGGCTGCTGGTATCCCCCTGGTGTCCAAGGCAGTACTTTGTCTCTACTATTGATCCAAAAGGCCGGCAATGTTTTACGTAATAGTGGCCCAACATGTTCATTGGTAAAACATTTTAACTGAGTGTATGACTCTACTACGAAGGTAATTAATGCACCCGGCAGGTCATTCACAGCAAACTTGCTTTCTCCATTTGGAATAAGTGAACTTGGATTGTCATGAGTTCGTATGAAAACTTTTGTTGATGTCTCATTAAAGAAAATGAAAGTGCCATTTTGCAAGGGGAGAAGTTTCAGGTTGGATAGATCACAAATGGTGTCGCTGATCACATACTCGAGAAGCTCGCGTTTCTCCGCAGGACTTAGAAAATGAAGTTCATTTCCACGGATACGAGTCCTCACGATGGCGGGTGTAACTTTCTGGTAGTCTATTTCTGCCCAATCTAGACACTCTACAACATGACCAGGAAGTTGTGCCAGTGGGGTTCCATTCGTTCCTCGAAACACTTTCGAAATAAGGCCACTGTTTTCGGTATCATGGTAGACTTCGGATAACTTCATCCAGCGGCCACCATTGTAATCTGTGTGAACAAACTTTTCGTCCTTCAAAAGTTTCAGGAATTTCCGGACACCATCTTTCCACTCCTTCTTGACTTCGTTGATCTTAGGCCAAGCCTTGTAGACGTCTTTTGGAAGTATCTTGTCAGGCTTCTTCTCGCATTTGTCTATTGAAGCGAGAATCAATTTGGCATGGACCTCGGGATACACTTCAGTGACAAGAACCTGATTCCACAGAGCTTTCTTATCGTAGCTCGACTCGTTATCTGGCCACTTGATGCCTCGTCGGTTATCTCCCAGGCCGAAGTATCCGTTGACGTGGACAGGCAGACCAGATTGCTCGCTCTCAGGTAACGGCAGAAAGCAAAAGACGCGACCACGTTTTCCTAAACCGTCTTTCATGGATACGTCACCAACTCCGGAGAACTTGAAGGCTGCTCCCATCCAGGGGCGGAGGTTTAGATCCCCGTCCTCAATAAGCTTCTGTAGCTCCGTCGAAGTGTCTGAACTTGTATTAACGGTGACGTATACACTGACGGAAGCCGCTTGATCTTTGGCACGTGCTTCGACATGTATATCACTCACGGTGGTAACGTTCCCCTTTATCATTCCGGCCCACAAGTTATCTCTGTCTGCTCTAACTTGCAAACACTTCGCCGGTGGGATCTGGACTTGAAAGACCTGTCTCGGAGGTTCGCCATGACGTCTCTCATACACCTGGATAGTCTCTATATGCTTCATAAATAACAACGAGATCTCTGCGTCACTCTGGAATGACTCAAGGAGATTTTGCACGCGGCTTTCATCGTTGAACACTGACTTGCTTAATTCAGATGATTTTTTTCGAAACGGGAATCTGAAAATGGTGCCCTTGAAATTACCCTCTCGGAAGGTCTTTTCTGTACAGTTAAATAAGTCCAAGAGGAATGGTGAGAACTGACCTGGAAATTTATCTAAGAGTTCCCGAGAAGTCTCCCACATTATACCGCCGCGTCTGTCGAAGTTTTGTTCCAGCGGGTCAAGAAATCCAACGCTGTTACCGCTAAGGACGCTCGGCAGATCTGGAGGTGGGAAAATGGTAAAAGGTTGATTGACTTATTGGTAATTATCAGATTGACAGATTATTTTATAGATATTTGAACAATATAACTTTACGGGTTACATGTGGACAGACCCACGCACTTGTCATAATATGCTTTTGATCTTCAGAGCTTTGTATTTTGAGCACTCGCCTTCGTTGCACGCGTGCAATAAACGATTAATATTCAACCTTAACGTCTAACTGTTGTACACTGCACATGTGTTAGTAAAATGCTTACTATAGACTGTGCAAGTCTCGCGCCTATCGGAACGAGAAAACACGTCAAACGAAGAACATATTTTTTTCTGAAATCAAATCTGCATCTTAAATTATATCTAACGACAAAATTTGAACAACAAAAATACTCATTAAATGTTTATAAAATTAGTTTAAGCTTTTAGAATAAACACACAAATAATGTGTTAATTATTATTCAAACATAATTAAAACTCGTGGACAAGGATGCTTATTTGATCTTAACTTTTTAGAAACCCCTTACGCGGATTCGCAAAGGTCACACCGGCGTAAAAATAACGTTTGACGCAGTTTAAAGAGGACGCTGACGCTTCAACAACTATAGACTGCAATGAAAAGGCCTCGCGTTGCAATTACAGCATCTGGCAATTATCATCGCGCATCCAAAACAAGCATTTACATAAGTTTTGTTATCGGAGGTGAGCACAAAATTCTTAATTTTTTGCAGTAACCGGAAGCTGAGGTCAAGTTTAATTCTCGGGTTTTCTTCGTTATATTGTTGAGTTGATTTTACCTTCATATTTTGTATCACTAAGTATTACATTCCCAACAACATATATAATTTTCATAGTCATAAACTACGTTAAACTAAAATAATGGACGAAACAAAATCTCGCCCACGTAAAACTCCATATGGTTGGGACCACTATGGTCCCGGAAGTTCGAATGAGCGCGAGACTTGCACAGTCTATTGGTGAGATACGTACTAGTATAACTACACACACTATGGACAGGAACAAGCAAAACAAATTACAGCCAATCTTAATGGTGTTCTGAGGTGAAAACTACCGGAAAACTTTCATCAGGAATTATTTCACTGTTTTCACCAAAGTGCAATACCCTGGGGGGGGGTCAAAGTCAATTATATCATAGACTGGACTATTCCACATATCTAAAAGGGTCCCAAGAGTTGTGTAGTTTAATTTGGGGGGGCTGAACAATTTGTTTCAATTATACTTCGTGCCCAAAATTGTAGAGTCATACAGACCTATACACAGATCTATACCCTCTGATAAGTGGAGCCATCTGTTCTTTTTAGCAGGCTTCCAGATGTCTTGCTGACAGCCTGTGCTAGGTTCTCTGGTTTCCAACACCCCTTCCCCTACCAATAAAACTTGTTGGCTTACTGGAGAACCAGTAAGTAGTGGAACCTTCCTGCATTTGTTTAATTCCCGGGTTACTCCCTCCCTTAAAGGTTAAAATGATACGTGGTCCGCCTCTGCCGATCGATCACACCTCACCTGTCAGATGGTAAACAGAAATGAAGCCAAGCCCGAATCGTCCAACTTTCATTACGTCATCAACTTTGCCACTTTGCTCGGGCGTCTGTATACTCTTCCAGTCCACCTCTTTGAAGACGGCATCGTTGTATGCGTACAGAGCGGGTCCCTGGAATTCACCTAATTTATCCGACCACAGTCCGTCGCGAGAATGCTCCGTTTTGTCGTAGAGGAAAACCACTTTCCTTGCATTTGCATCATCTGCGTTCTGCAGAAGCTCCTGAAATTCATATGGAAAATCAATGAAGGTAATGTAGAATAGAAAACTAGATTTGTTTTTGTTCTTTAAAGAGCAAGGGAAATGTCAAACTCAATTTGTTGATGTTTTAATTTTCAATAGATAAGTCCCCATGTGAGTGGGGGAGCATTCAAGTCTCTAACCTCATGTTAAAATGATGTAAATTGCCATTGTAGTCGATACCCTTCCGGGGCAAAGTTTGTCAAAATCCAAAACATCCGATGACATCATTCTGAGAAAAAATTGTGCGGGGACGTTTGGTTATATAGTTATCAGATACTTTGTTATTTGTTACGGCCAAACTCAGAGAACTTCGTTGCATCGATTGAGGGCGCTGTTGCGGTGACTAAGACAGAGCCGTATATTGAGAGAGTTGCGACAACTTGCGATTAGAAGCCATTTTGTCTCAAAAAATTGCATTGGCGAATACAGGGTGCCAGACTAGTCTGCCCATTGGGTTGTACTGCATTTTGGAACAAAATGGCGTCCAGCAACCACGTGACCGGAGAAAGCTGATCCCTCCATGTCGCAACTCTCTCAATACACAGCTCTGGACTAAGAGAGTTGCGACAACTTGCGATTAGAAGCCATTTTGTCTCCAAAAAATGCATTGGCGAATACAGGGTGCCAGACTAGTCTGCCCATTGGGTTGTGCTGCATTTTTGGAACAAAATGGCGTCCAGCAACCACGTGACCGGAGAAAGCTGGTCCCTCCATGTCGCAACTCTCTCAATATACGGCTCTGGACTAAGCGTTCGCTAGCTACATGATTGCGACTACACGAATAGATATTTTGCAAAGTTAGTGCCAATTTCTTCGCCCAAAGCAACCAGTTCCCGCCAAGGTTTATTAAACGGTTAGTGCACTTGTTTTCTTTAACTAAATTATAAAATTGATTAAGTGATTAATGTTCATTTAAAGATATCGTACACGTTTAGTAATTTTAATTACTCAAAAATAAAATATTAGCATAAAAACTTACTTGGTAACAAGCAACGGAGAGCTGTTGATAGTATAAAACATTGTAGGAAACGACTCCCTCTGAAGTAACGTAGTTTTTGAGAAAGAGGTAATTTCTCACTAAAATAATAAAAACTTCTTGCAAGAAGTTTTTATTCCTTTCTGAAAGCACATAAATTTGTACACCAAGGGTGTTTTTTCTTTCATCATTTTCTTGCAACTTCGATGACCAATTGAGCCCAAATTTTCACAGGCTTGTTATTTTTATGCACCAAGTGAGAACACTGGTCTCTGACAATTTCCAAACGTGTACGATACCTTCAATACGGTTTGTCTGCCTAAATGTTTTATTTTTTTGGCAACGCGTTTTGGTGACATTTGTAATTGTAATGAGTGACTCGGGTAAAATACATGCATATTTACAGTTGCTGTTGATTAATACTACAGGGTTGTAGTATAAGCCCTTCCTGTGTTTAGACATAAAATATGCTTCAGTTGCTAAGAGTGGTTTTGTCGTATTTACACAAGATTTAGATGTCAGAGTTGGTAGACTTGCTTCAGTCCATTCACATGTATTGCACTTGGGTTATAATGTAAACATTGCTTTCACTTCTTCAATTGCATATTATTGAGCAAATTCTGGTTTGTTCGAAGTGTCTCACAATCACTAGGTAATTTCTTGTGACATGTATATTTTGTTTCTACTTTCATTTTATAGTTAATCTGTGCTCTGTGCTCTGTGCTCTGTGCTCTGTGCTCTGGTGCCTAATCACGTAGGCAGTTACATGTGACAGACGTAAAGTGACTGACAAATAAAGTTTCTGAATGCAGCACAGCATTATCGTTACCGTTTGGCTGATTCAATTACGATAAGAAGGAGCCAGCCCTGTTAAGCATTAAACATTAATATTATTATCAATTCAAAATAAACTTTACCTTAAGTATCTGTCCACCTTCAGGATACTTCTCAAGAACTGTCTTCAGATATACAGAAAGAGGCGGGACTACCTGCCCAAAAGCAGTTCCTGCAAATTGCAAAAAGGCACGCTCATTATAGGTCTACTACAATGCAATATCTACTGACGAGAGAATAGGGAGAGTACATTGGTTGATATGAGATGGTACATTTGGTGGCAATGGGTATAGTACATTGTTTGCTGGTGTGCGCGTTGCGTTTGCTTGGTTTCTGGTATTAAACAAAATAAGACATCATGTGACGTGATCTAAACCAATCAAAAAGCAGAATCTTTGTAGGGGGTGTTATAGACTTTTCTTTTGCAACGTCACAGGGCGAGTTTTTGCCAACCCAGGTTGGAAAACTATGGAAAGCCGTAAATGCAAAACAAAAACTGATAGCTAGAACTTGTAACAATGTTACACAAATACTCAAAAATAGTGTTGAATTTGTTGGAAACAAAGCAACCAGTCATGGGAAATATTTTTGTTATTGAAAGTTTGCAGAAAATATTGAATTTGGTTTAAACACGGTTGAATGTTTTACTAACATTCGGCCGTCCATGCCAACCAGCGGGTTTTGAATATCAACAATGGCAAGGTTTATAGATAGACGCCATCTTTACAGGTAACTTGGGTTTGGGCTTTAAGGCCCCGTCAAGCGTTCCAATTTTTTTACGCAGCCAAGTGGTTCACCGACCGATCATGCAGGAATTTGATAAAACTCCCGCGTTCTGTGCGCTCAAAAATTCATTGCCGTAAAAGACGATATACTTTACACTTTATGAAGTCACATTTGAACTACCTTTACTGCCAATTACCTATTTGAATGGCCTTTGAACGTGTGTTGAAAATGACATCACAATCACGTTTCGATTTCTATAGGTTTAAAGTCAATATCAAACTTTGCGTTTCCATGTTTTAAACTCATGGAAATAAAATACAAATACCAATGACCTAGATTGATCAATGTCTGTGTTTGCTTTTAAAGCCCTCTTTCGGACAAGTGTAACCAGGAAATATATTTATATAAACATATAGGGATTCGTTGCAATTTAAATTGACTGACAGAAACTTTGACATTGTCAAGCTAAACATTTCTGCATTGATTAATGATTGGGATTATACAGAGACACATAATAAATAATAATAATCTAATCATAATTATCTGAGCGCTTAATAGCGTTCTTACGCAGAAAAGGCACCACAACGCTTTTCAATAATAAATATTACAACAATCAACAATTAACAATGCAAAGGAATGAGAAGGAAATAAATAGCCTATAGTAAGCAAAATAAAACTTGAAAAGGTGAGTTTTCAGCGATGTTTTGAAATCAGTAAGAGAAATGGCATGGCGTATTTGATAAGGAAGATTGTTCCAAAGCTGCAAAAAAACCTTTGGCAGATGAAGAGTACCTGGTTTTAGGTTTTGTGACAATCCTTGTATCTGAGCTTGAATGGAGTGTGCGATTAGGCTGGTAAGGTGTGATAAGTTCAGTAAGGTAATTAAGGGGGAGCAGTTTCATTCGAACATTTATAATGTGATGGTTAACAACTTGAAGATGATACGTTCGTGAATATATTGACGCACATATCATGTGACGTGCTATAGACCAATCAAAAGGCAGAATCTTTGTAAGGGGTGTTATAATTCATAACATTTGGGGTTTGTAACTTCTCATGGTAAAATCTTTAGGCTTACAATATTATGCAAACTTACCACTGGTTTTGTCCGCCATTGCTCTCCTTTTGCTGCATCTAGTATTCCTGCATTACGGATCGCCGTTTGCCCGAGACTACATCACACCAAAACAAATAATGATAACACCATTGTTAAGGGTAAAGGTAGGGTATACTTTTGGTAATTTTCAAAGACAAGTATCCTCACTTGGTGTATCCCAACATAGGCATAAAATAGGCAACCTGTGAAAAATTTGGTTCAATTGGTTAACGAAGTTGCAAGAAAATATTTAAAGAAAAAACACCCTTGTTGCATAGAATTGTGTGCTTTCAGATGCTTGGTGAGAAAAGCTTAATTTTCTCAGATTCAAATTCTAGGGTGAAAAAATTACCTCTTTCTCGAATACTAAAATGG
Organism: Plazaster borealis; assembly: GCA_021014325.1. Lineage (NCBI taxonomy): Eukaryota > Metazoa > Echinodermata > Asteroidea > Forcipulatida > Labidiasteridae > Plazaster > Plazaster borealis. The sequence continues at coordinate 12,228,775 of CM037468.1, read as the reverse complement.
GTTTGTTTCTAACAATGTTTTATAATATCACCAGCTCTCTAGTGCTCTTTATCAAGAAAGGTTTTATGGTCATTAATTTTTGGAGTAGGACCCTCCCTTTTAAGGGACATGTTGCGTTTAAATTGGGCGCTTTGGGTTATAAAAGGTGCTTGTTAGGTTGGTGAGATGTTTTAAAAGTGGAATAAAATGATCCACACAAATATATCTCGAAATTATGTGGTTTTCCTTTTACTTCGTGAACTAAAAAGGTCCGCCATTTTGTCAAAAATTTGGTTCTAAACTTTACAAACCGACAACACTCCCGTAGAAAATAATAGAATGTATATACAATACACTGTATACAAATTATATTGCGTGGGATGGGATTTCTTATAAGGAAGTATATATATGTATATTATTTTTAATGAGAAATCGCCTAACATCACAAAGCCGGACAGCCACTTCAAGGTGAGGGCTACCCTTAACTGATTTGGGCTGTCGACCCAAATCAACTGTCACATAGGGGCACGTTGCCACCTGCTCCTTGGACTGCCGAAACAGGGTTACCCCCTTCACAGTCCGTAAGAATGTATGCATGGTATCATCCACTAGGAGCCAGTGGGATCTTACTCGTTAGGGTTAGGGTTAAGGTTAGGGTTAGGGTTACACACATTGATAACCGCTGAGCTTCGATGTGAGAGGTTATTATGATTATGTAGAGCCTGCATGAATGTATCTCAACTTGTCAGGTGGCTTTGTTGAAGGCTGTCCGTGTCGCGCACAAGAGAATTAAGGGGCCATTCAGAATAGTCAAATGTTTAAAAAAAATCAGTTTTTGTACAAATTATATATATATTAACAAACGAAAAAGAAGAAGAAAAAAATACCCAGCTGGCCAAGATCGTCAATTTCCTTTCCTGATACTACAAAGTTGTTTGTTTAAAGGCATCGTACACGTTTGGTAATTACTTAAAATATATAGCATAAAAACTACAACAAGGGTGTGTTTTCTTTCATCATTTTCTTGCAACTTCGATGACCAATTGAGCCCAAATGTTCGCAGGCTTGTTATTTTATGCAAATGTTGGGATACACCAAGTGAGAACACTGGTTTTTGACAATTTCCAAACGTGCACGAAGCCTTTAAGCCAGGAAAAGCCATAAAACTACTGATGTTGTTGATCTTTGATCTAAAATATCTGGTTCATTTGAGGCATTACTTTGTTCTTCAGTGTATAGATTATATTTTAAGCCATTTAATTTTTTTTAATCGAAATTTGGGGTGGGTGGGTGGGTCAAAACAATTTCGAAAAGAAAATCTAATTTCCTTTAACATTGACTATTCTAAATGGCCTCTAACTGAATCACCCTCCAAGGAAGAGTTTCGATTTCACATGGAGGAAAAACGCTGCATGCACTGTACGGAAACGTTTCGCAAGATCCAATATCAATGTAATGCCTCAACTTCCTCAAGGTCTATTTATAGGCTATAGTCACACAAAATGCACCCTGGACTGTGCAAGTATCGCGCATATCGAAAACGAGAACAAAATTTGTACAGAGACTATATTTTCCCGTGAAATCAAATCGTCTTTTAAAAATTATATTTATACACAATTCTCGGAATTGAAAATACACACAGCAAATTGTTACAAATAAATTTTCAAGTTTGTATAATACAAATAATTGGTTCAAATTAACATTGAAACAAAAATAAAACTTGGGACGAGGATGCTTATTGTAATAGACTGTGCAAGTCTCGCGCATATCGGAACGAGAAAACACGATAAACGAAGAATATATATTGTTTCTGAGATCAAATCTTTGTTTTAAATTATATAAAAGAAACAATCTGAACAACAAAAATACTCATTACAATTTTTATAAAATTAGTTGTAGCTTTTATAATTAATACACAAATGATGGGTTAATTATTATTGAAACAAATATTAAACTATGGGACGAGGATGCTTATTTGATCTTAACTTTTTAGAAACCCCTTACGCGAATTCGCGATGGTCACATGGGCGTAAAATTAACGCTTGACGCAGTTTATACAGGACGCTGACGCCTCAACAACCATAGACTACATTGAAAAGGCTTCGTGTTGCAATTGCATCTGGCGATTATCATCGCGCATCCAAAGCAAGCGTTTACATAAGTTTTGTGATTGGAGGCGAGCCTAACATTCTTAAATTTTTGCAGTAACCGGAAGCTGAGGTCAAGTTAATTCCCGGGTTTTCTTCGTTATATTGTTGAATTAATATTTACTTTCACATTTTGTATCACTAAAGTGTTACATTCCCAACAACATATAGAATTTTCATGGCCATAAACTACGTTTAAACTCAAATAATTGACGAAACAAAATCCCCAGCTAACCAAAAAACGTTGCGAGAACGTTGTTACAACGTTACGCTTTTGTTGTGGCAACGTTGATGTGTAACGTTGTGGACTCTTCTTGATGTTGTGACAACGTTGTCTCTAACGTTGTAAGCCAACGTCCATACCACATCCAAAATTAACCTTCTGACAACGTCACAACAAGTTGTAAACTAACGATCCTACAACGTATCAATGTTATAAGTTAACGTTCCAGCAACGTCCTCAAAAAACATTGCGAGAACGTTGTTGCATCAGTACATTTGCTGTTGTGGCAACGTTGATGTGTAATGTTTTGGTGACGAATTTGTGTTGAGTTTTCTTGATGTTGTGACAACGTTGTCTTCTAATGTTGTGAACCAACGTACGTCCATACCACATCCAAAAATAACCTTCTTACAACGTCATAATATGTTGTTAAGTAACGTTTCTGCAACGTTGTTGGCTTACTTAATTCGAGTAATTAGTGTATTAACTTATACTAATCAGTTATGTTACTTACATGTAATTATACCAATACCTAAATACATACTACAGTCACTACGACCCGTACATCCTATACTTCCTTATACAGTGCATGTCTTATATTTATATAATCCAGGATACACAGCCGTCCTAGTCATGGTTTAAAACTTTTTAAATTAAAATTCACGTGAGTTAATTACAAATGTTTGTTCGTACTTTTGATGTACATATTTTTTTATAGACGAATATATACACAAAAGTACAAAAACATGCCATGAGTAACTAAATTCAATCAAATTAATCAAAGAAGAATCACACACTTCTACGCCCCGCCCACAAATTTGCATTTTTGTCAACGTTGGCCCAACGTTGTCTCAACGTTGGCACAGCATTAGCGTGATCTTCTTCGTGTATTTTCAGGATTTCTGGCATTTGATTGCTTCACCTTAAAACTTTTGAATGTAAGCAATGATTCTGACCATTAAACTTGTCCAATAACTATCAAGCAAACTATTTATGTAAAGAAACTTCTACTTTAAATGGAGAGTAAACATGTAACTTTACTCCAAAAATGTATGACCTTAAAAACTTACTTGGTAAGTGTCACAACCCCGAGTCCCCAGCACGCTCACGCGCAATGCGTCCTCGCTTCGCTACTCAACAATCACCCTAAAAAAAAGGATCCTATGGCCAGTAGTTTTGTGATCAAGAACATTAAACTTAAATTTATTTACACTATGTACATCCATGGACATCCAAACAAAGAAAGAGTATCCATCACAGTTGGAACTAGGAAATTAATTGTGTTTTCATTAACCTCAAAAATTAACTAAGATCTACGGTACAGAATAATCATTTACTTATAATTAATTCCCACCACCACTATTGACAGCTGAAGCGTACACCTCACCAATGGCTGATGACTCTTTTAGTCGCTATTTACCGCCATTTATTGGACTACCGTGGAACGAGGCGGCATGCAGGGAAATGTTTTTTTTTAAAGAAAATCACACAGGCAAACTTTGACCTTTCGAAGTGACCGGAAGTAAAGGTCATATGAATTTTGCGTTAACTTTTCAAATGTTGCCCTTGTCTTGACCTATCATATGCCCAATTATAAATATCATAGCTGTAATATTCAGCGACATACAGGCATTCGCATATGGTCACATTTTTTACCTTAAATGGCTTGTAATTTGACACCCGATGACGTAATCGTGACGTCACAACTTACTCAGCTTCTGCTAGTTATGTTCTAACTACACATGAAGTTTCAAGTTGATCAAAAATTTGCAAGTATGCGTTTGCTTGCGGACAAAGCCCACTGAGAAGTAAAACAAAGAAGAAGAAAACCCCCCGAACAATAACAAAGAGTTGTTCGGGCGGAAGGCCCGAACACCTAAAAAAACAATAAAAAAACCGAACAATAACAAAGAGTTGTTCGGGCTTAATGCCCGAACACCTCCTGACTTCTATATAGGGGTGCGTCAATGGTGATCAGAACTCGGGGCACTTCACCCGGCTGACTCTTACAGCTACCGCTGTTCTCTTATTTTGGCTATTGCCAAATCTGTGTCTTACAACAAATTTCTATCACTAGGCTATCGCCTATAACTGTGGGAACTTATCCCAAAACTCAAACCATTGGTCTTTAGAGCTATATCGCTCTCTCGGTGCCACCCTCTCTTTAGGATTGCTCTCTCCCTTTCTACCCCCTTCGATCTTTTCCTTCGTAAAATAGCCAACAACCTTTTCTTATCCTTAACTATTGATAACCAAAATACCTTTATTGTTATATATAAAACAAACTTCCACCGCAACCAGGGATGTGGAGAATGACGTTCGTCACTTCTTGAATATTCAACATAACTTTTTCGTACTATATACATTCCAACTTGGGGAGTGCCAGCTCTGCTGGATGACGTAATGGACAAGGCAAATAAAAATATCGCCCTCTTGTGACAGTAAGAAGCACTGCAGATGTTGATAATGTATAACATTTTGACAAACGACTCCTTTCTAAGGAATGTGGTTTTAGGGAAAGGGGTTCAACAGTTTCAGGACAAAATCGTAACCTTCAGGCAACGTTTTCTAAAAAAAACTTCCGGGCGATGTTAGGGAACAGAAATTCATAACGAACGTTGTTCCTCCACCCCGCATTGATGCAATATTCCCAGATTGGTCAAAAGCTTTTGATCGTGTGAGTCACCAAGTTCTATTGGATAAATTACATAAAATAACACGGTATTTGTGGCTCAATGTTGCACTGGTTTAAGTCTTATCTTTCAAACAGATTACAACGGGTTCAGTTTATGGGTTCATCATCTGACTGGGCTGCAGTTCATTCTGGCGTGCCACAGGGAGCTGTTCTTGCACTTTGCACTTTTCAATATCTTTGCATTTTGATTTACCAATTTGCATTCAATCTAATCTCCGTCAGTATAAAGATCACACTGTCTTGTATAGAGTCATTAAAAATCAAGACGATGAAGTGGCACTCCAGGATGACCTGCAGCACATAAACACTTAGTGTAATTTAAACTGTATAACTTTAAACCCAAATAAGTGTAAATTAATTACTGTGTCCCAGTCTAGAAACCCTGCTAAACCACTGTATAAAATTGCTGAAAACACTTTGGGAAATGTGGTTAATTACAAATACCTTGGTGTTATTATCTCTAGGGACTTAAGCTGGAAAACGCATGTTAATAAAGTAACATCCAAAGCCACTAGACTCAACGGATTTATTGGTAGAGTAGTTAAAACTAGAGACCCTACCATTCTGACTTCACTTTATCGCTCAATTAGCAGACCCATACTTAAATACGCAGCTCCAGTCTGGTGCCCTGTTCTTTCAACTCAGCAAAAACGCTAGAGAAGGTACAGAGGCGATTCACCCGTTTTTGTTTAGGACTGCCGAGAAGGGCTTTAATTAATTCTGTCAATGAAATCGAGTATTCAGACAGGTGTGTCAAGCTGGGTCTACCTCTTTTAATCAACAGGATTCATTTCCTTTCAATTACGTATGTTATTAAATGTTTATATAACAAATTTGACATTGACACTGACCCTCTAATTCCCATTAGTTGTAGACATATCGAATCTGTTAAATTTTGCCATCAACGGGCTCGATCCAATGCTGCCCATTATTCTCTTTTTCATAGATTCCCAAGATTATTGGATGAACTAACCTGCATTAGAGATACAATTATCCATAGTTTATCCTCTTTTACAAATTCACTCAGATATTTTATTAGTCCCTGGCCAGGAAGTTCCCTTGACCCAAACTGTTTAACATTGTTGCCATGCCCATACAAATACCTTGCTGGATGTTTTTATTCTAAATATTCATTTTGCATTTTACACTGAAATTACCAGTATCTCTCTTTTACCAAGTTTGTATTTTAAAATGCACAAATAATATTTTATAATTTTTATTAGCTCTCATATTTTTATACTGTAAGCCATGTTTTATTAATGTCCATATGTCCTTTATATGGTCTGTTTATTAAATTGTGGCATCAGGAGATTAACTTGATAGTAATTTAGTTTACTTTTTTTGAAATCCATCAGGGGTGTTTTCTGTTTCGTTGTTATTTTTGTACTTTGCATTTTTACCTGTGAAATTAATAAATGAAATGAAATGAAATGAAAAGCAATGTTTCAAAACAATGTCCAAATCAAACGTTGTTGCAACGTTGCATATACGTTAGTATGTAACATGACAAAAGTGCAACCTTCAGGCAACGTTGCGGCAAAACCTTTTCGCGGTGTTACGATACAACGTCATCATTTAACGTTATTGCAACATTGTATGTACGTTACTAAGCAACATGACGAAACCGCAACCTTCAGGAAACGTTGCAGTTAGGTCGTGTGTTACCTGGGTCTCGCCCAAGTAAAACTCCATAATGGTTGGACCACAATGGTTCCGGAAGTTCGAATTTCCAATAACCACTGGTAATATGAGGTTCAACTCCAGAATCACTCCGGGCGCTTGCACATTTTCAGAGACTTCGTGGACGAATTTAATCAGACAAACGGTGTGTTTTTGTTTATGTGAAAGTGGAAATTAATACTTCAACAACAATAATAACAGAACATTGTCATAGATTGCTGAACATGTTTTTATTCTCGTCGAAAAAAATGTTGTAACCCCGTCGGTGATGGGGAATACTGCCTTACTGGTACTAGAAAAAGAACAGGGAGACAATAAACTCACCGTTATGTTGCCTATAGACGCAATTCCTTAGCCTTGTTGTTTCAGGTTGTTCCCATGTGCTCTTTTATTTCTGAGTGCACTTGTATGGAGGTAAGACTATGTAGTAGGCCCACGGTTCATGCAACAAGCTTCGTCTGAGCCCTTCTCTATGGTCTGAGGTATGAGCCTAATGAATGTGACTAGTCTATATATTCTCCTTCGGGCAGTCTTTCGTGTGTAAAGCTCAATGGGCGAGGCCGAATGGTGTACCATGACCACATGATCGAAAAACCAGATTCTCTAGCCTTTAGTCAAGTCGCATGCACTGTAGCGCAGCAGCAGTCGCAATGGTGTTGATGTACATGAACTGCATTATGTGCCGCCGGAATGACTGCTGTGCGCATTTCATGGAGGCTACATCTTCGACTATTGCAATTAGGTCCGAAATACCCCGATCCAGTAAGCCCCGCCCACTTAGCAACAGCCTAGCAACGAGTATATGTTGCGTGATTAGGGTTTTCCCCAAAAGCACGCAACACACTCGTGCACTTTTGAACTGCGCACGGATACGCGCCTAGAATAACTACTTGAGGCAATATCAGCAATGAGAACGAAAGGTTGTTGAAGGTTACTATATAAAAGAAAGGGTCATAAATTGATGGTAAATACTCCAAAAATTAATGACCTTTACAATGCTCTTCTGTCTATACTTGGTGAGGAGCACTCTGCAGCTGGTGATATACAGTAGGCCTATGATAAACTATTTTCAAGGTTAAAAATAGTCAATGTTAAAACAATTCGATTTCTTTTTTTGAAATTGTTTTGACCCACCCACCCAACCAAAATTTCGATTTTTAGATATTGAATGGCTTCCTAATATAATCTATACACTGAAGAACAAAGTAATGCCTCAAATGAACCAGACATTTAGATCAAAGGTCTCCAACATCAGTAGTTTTCAATGGCTTTTCCTGGCTTCAACAAACAACTTTGTAGTTTAATCAGGAATGAAATTGACGATCTTGGCCTGCTGGGTATTTTTTCTTCTTCTTGTTCGTTTGTTAATACATGTTTATGTATACTAGCGGGAAACCCGCTAGAGTTTCGCGCTGTTCCGATTTCACAAAGCACTAAGATTGATCTTACTTTGTATAAATCTTAATTGCTTAGCAAAGTGTGATGTCACAATACAAATTACCCTGTCCCTGTTTGTACCCCGTTTCGTTAATTTTTTTCCCGTTCAGTTTATTATTTTCCTGTCCCGTATTATTTAATAGTCCCTTTTCTGTTTTCCTTTCCCGTATTATTCCCCAGCCCCGTTAAATTTTTCCGTCCTGTTCATTATTTTCTTAAAGAATAAGCCAAATCACCTTGTGGAAAACTCGACTGAAAAATAACTGGAGTCAATAGAAAGTTAACAAAACAGAAAACGCCAAGAGAGCCAAACAACATAATGAATACTTAAACAATCACCTTATGAGGAAAACACGAATGCAAAAAATGGAATCGTTAATGTTTCGCCAATGAAAGTAACTGCGGAAGTGTCAAAATTACGTTAATGTTGAAACTTAAAGAATAAGCCAATAAGCCAAAGACTTTAAGAAATTACAAACCCATCTGGTTAAACGTGCTAGCGTAATAATAAAAACAGTTTGAAATTGAAATATTGTGTTTGTGTTTGAAACTTAAAGAATAAGCCAATAAGCCAAAGACTTTTAGAAATTTAAAACCCATCTGGTTAAACGTGCTAGCGTAATAAAAAAATTGTTTTAATGAAATTGAAAAAAGCCAAAGACTTTAAGAAAAACGTGCTAGCGTTAAAATAAAAACAGTTTGAAATTGAAATATTGTGTTTGTGTTTGAAACTTAAAGAATAAGCCAATAAGCCAAAGACTTTTAGAAATTTAAAACCCATCTGGTTAAACGTGCTAGCGTAATAAAAAAAATTGTTTTAATGAAATTGAAAAAAGCCAAAGACTTTAAGAAAAACGTGCTAGCGTTATAATAAAACAGTTTGAAATTGAAACATTGTGTTTGTGTTTTGAAACTTAAAGAATAAGCCAATAAGCCAAAGACTTTTAGAAATTCAAAACCCATCTGGTTAAACGTGCTAGCGTAATAATAAAAAACAGTTTGAAATTGAAATATTGTGTTTGTGTTTTATCACCTTAAACGTGTTAGCGTAATTTTTTAAGGTGTATTTAATTCAGTTTGTCATATTTGCTTCCTGGCATTTCCGAATTACAAAGAAAATCGTGTGTAGGGGGAGTGGGGATAACAAAAGAGGTGTACGTTTAAAATAACAATTAATGTCCCCATGCGTAAACTTTTAAGGCGTGTTTTATTCAGTTTGTCATAACTTGCTTGAGGATGGATGCATGTCCTGAAACAAATGGAGCTGAGTGTTGGGGGAGGGGATGCCTTCGTCCCTCCGTAAAAAATAAAAGGTGCCGTTCCCCATCCCCCCCCCCCGCCCCTTCCTCTCCCCGTCCCACGTGCTCTAACCTGCGCCTCCGTGCCTGCCTCCGTTCCCGGGATCTCGTGCGTTGGCATTGTTCTTTGCTTGCACTGTCCGCGCGCGCGGCCCATAGCAACAGTGAAAACGGCGCATAGCAACAGTGAAAACGGCGCGAAATGTTAGTGTTTTTTGCCCATAACTCGGTCAGTTTTAAACGGATTTTGTCAAAAATAGATGAGTGTCAAGATGAAGTCAACTCCTTTCTTCCGTGTAAATTTCGCTAGTATTGATGCGGTATCCAGGGAGGAGATCCAATAACATACACACACACACACACACACGTATGTGTAAGGTGTGAACTGAGGACTTCTCTTTGTTCTCCCATTGTTTGGACATACTTTTTTTTAGCGACGTCCCCATTGGGTTTGTACACGAAAACGAAGCGAGGACGTCCTCGCTCTGTCATCGCTCTGTCAAACACCCGGATCCCTTTTCTTAAAGTCCTCGGTTTCAATGGATTGACATGCTCACACACACATGTATGTGTAAGGTGTGAACCGAGGACTTCTCTTTGTTCTCCCATTGTTTGGACATAGTTTTTTTCAGCGACGTCCCCATTGGTTTTGTACACGAAATCAAAGCGAGGACGTTCTCGGTACACCTTTTCCCCGGATCCCTTTTGTTAAAGTCCTTGGTTTGAATGCGTAGACATACCCACACACACACATACCTAAAGCAGCATTGAATGGTCAGAAACATGTAAATCTACAAGTCAGCCATGAGTGATTTTGATTCTGACAATCATCAGTTTGATGAAGGTGATTCATCTGGATCTCCATCTGAGCCCTTCTCTATTGTCTGAGTTATGAGCCTAAGTGTGACTAGTCTATATTCTGCTTCCGGTGTCGCATGCAATTATGTCCTCTATGCAATACTATCCGGCGGACATTATTGCATATGCAATAATGTCCGCCGGACGGTTTTGCATATGCAATCGTGTCCGCCCGGACGCTGCTGCATAATGCAATTGTGTCCGTCCGGACACATTTGCATATGCAATCGTGTCCGCCCCCGTGCAAAACCGTCCTTGCAGTAAATTAAACGCCCTCTATTGGTCGACGGAGCACGAAGTAGGCCTACGTTCGCCATTTTTGTACAAGCTAAGTGCATGTCATGAATGACATGAATGATGATGTGATGATTCTGATAGGTCAATGTGACAAGGCGCTACGCAAACAACCTCCCCCCCCCCTTCCCGCGAAAATGTACGTTCAGTGCATGCACGCTCGCTTACGCACATGTACATGTCCGCCGGACGGTTTTGCATAGCTCCGGACACGATTGCATATGCAAAAGTGTCCGGAGCGGCAGTATTGCATGGCGGACAACAATGTTTAGGAGAGTGACATAGTGGGCATTCCACAGGTTGTGACTATGATCCCTTTTCTTTAATCTTTTCTGTTTTAAACATTGTGGGCATGAGCCCACAACACGAGAAAAGCCCACAAGTACAGATCCTACTTACAAGTAGCCCCTCAATGTAGCTCTTGTAAGCACACAATTGCATCTGACACCGGCAGTCTTTCGTGTGTAAAGCTCAATGGGCGAGGCCGAGTAGTGTTCCATGACCACATGATCGAAAAACCAGATTCTCCGCAGCCTTTAGTCAAGTCGCATGCACTGTAGCGCAGCAGCAGTCGCAATGGTGTTTATTACACTAGCGGGATGCCGCGCTTCGCCCGCTTGATGGGGAGCGATTGTTGTGTATAAAATGCTGCAAATGTAACGTGGGCCACGGGGGGGGGTCCTTTCTCTATATGGTGAGAGGTAATCATTTTTGTAGAATAGACACAATCGGCGACCGGCGTCACGTGACTAGTGGGTATACAATGTAAACAAAAAGCGCGGTGTGTATAGAAAAACATGGCGTCATCCGAGTGCTACTGCTGTAATGGTCATGATTCATGTTACATTTGTTGGTTGCAACACGATTTTAACTTTTCTAAATCCATCGGAAGTAATAATTAATAACTAGAATTTAGTGATTGTTACTAACAATCACAGAGCTGTTCCGTCTTTTACTGTTAATTACTATAACATGAATTAAGTAAGTTAGTTTCTGTGCTTCCACAGTAAACAAAAATTAAGGCTTGTGAAGATATGTTTTTGCAATCGGTTGTGTAGTACTTGAGATATGGTCCCACTTCCGGTTGACCCAGAACTAAAGGTCAACATGGGGTCACGTTAACCTGAGGCTAATCTCCAATGCCCAAGGAGTCTATAACTGAAAAAAGTTTTGAAAATCGGTTGTATGGTTCTTGAGATATGGTCTCACTTCCGGTTGACCCGGAAGTAAAGGTCAACATGGGGTCACGGTTTAAGAGATTGTTTGAAAAATGACTTATGTGCTACCAAAGTGGTCCTGTAGCGTGCACTACAGTTGGTTGCCTTCAAGTTGCCTGTATAAGTTGCCTCGTGTGACAAGGCCCTAATAGCCAACGTTTTCATGCTGATAAAAGGTCAGAAAGAAATGCTTGTGCTTCACTTTAATTACTGCCTCAAATTATTGTTTGTTCTGGCTCAGATTTATAAAATAACTCAAAATATTGTGCCGGTGTCGCAGGAGATTCTGTCCCCCGGAGATTCTGATCCCCCCCCCCCTTTACGGCGAACTGTGTACAAACTTCTGATGCGCCCTCTTTTGAATCCTCCTCCTAAAGCCCATGTAAATTTTCCATGGGGGACATAATCTCCGGGGGACAGATTTCCGTAGGATAACGGCAACAGAATACCCATGTTTTGAGACGCACTAAGCGCTCTAGCGCCCTCTTACTCAATATCTGTATTCAGTTTGTCAGCTTCGTGGATTGTGCGCTCTAAGACTTTTGAAGTTCATGTAATACTCACATGACATTCAATGTTAAATTTTACAAAAATAATTGGGGAGTAGTTGGTTAGAGATAACGACTGAGAATATGTTGTCCCACGTAGATTCTGCCCCCCCCCCCAAGATTCTGTGTCTTCAGGAGAATCTGCATCGTCCGATTGGAGATTCTGTGTGCCCCCCCCCCCCCCACCCAATGAAATGATAGTTGAAACAATGCAACAATTGTGTGCATTTGTTGGGTATCGGTTGCCCAACGAATATGACTACAAATATATCTAACGCTGGGTAGGGCCTACCCTTTAAATTTACCCAACTGCAAAAGGTGCAAAATACTTGAGTAAAAAAGGACCAACAGTTGCAAAAATGAATCTAGCCAATAAATATTTACCCAGCATTTTTAACAGTGTACGGACTTCGTTAGGGAAGAATGCAAAATTTAACGAGCGGTATTAACACCGGTACCGCCGTTTTTTCCAGACTGTTGAAATTAGGTATAATAAATAGATTCCTGTAAACCTGAATAATCAATATTCATGAGAGGTCATTCCAGCAGGCTTGTAAAGGCATCGTACACGTTTGGTAATAACTAAAAATATATATTAGCATAAGAACTTACTTGGTAACGAGCAACGGAGAGCTGTTGATAGTATAAAACATTGTGAGAAACGACTTCCTCTGAAGTAACGCAGTTTTTGAGAAAGAGGTAATTTCTCACTAAAATATTAAAATACTTCAGGCCTGAAGCCTTTTTTAGGCATCTGAAAGCACACAAATTTGTACAACAAGGGTGTTTTTTCTTTCATCATTTTCTTGCAACTTCGATGACCAATTGAGCCCAAATTTTCACAGGCTTGTTATTTTATGCATTATGTTGGGATACACCATGAGGTAGGATTAATCCTACATGTACCTCCATGGATACACCAAGTGAGAATACTGGTCTTTGACAATTACCAAACGTGTCCAGTGCCTTTAAGACATGGGGCTGCTCAAAGGAACTATGGCTTCAATGGCTTGAGGTTTTCGAACATTAACCCACCAAACAGGGCAAAACAGGCATTGTGCAAATTGCCTGGGCATTAATGGATAACAACCAGAGGATTGAGTCTGTCTTGAATAGTTCCTTTGTACTGTCACTGAGGGCGCCCTTTAACATGTCAACATGTCAAGAGACTCGTCTCTGTTTTTTAAAATACTAATCTTGAAAAATCTTCCTGTGTTTTAATCATCCGATATTCTGATGCATATAGAATAAACTATGAGTCGTATGTGTTTTGAAAGAGCCAACTTTTATCCTGACTTCTGATGTGGATTTGGTGATATTTTGACCTTCTTTTCTGATGTCTGCTGACTTGTGTTGAACACTGTACATTGTCACTTTGTGTACGAAACTCCATTGTGTACTACATGGCGGCTACTGGTGAGCGTATAAATATGGTTGACGAAACTGGGTCAATTACTTTATCTACCCCTTCAGTAGACCCTTATGATGATGAGAAACTGATAGTTAATGAATTGCTAAGTTATGTAACCTTCTACTGCAAGCGTTCACCCAAATCTCATGTTGTGCAGTGTGTATGTCGGTTCTTCTCATTGGATGACGTGTGCTCAGCCAGAGACTTAATAAATGACCAAGCCAGCACCCGCTCCATGTCATCCTGTTGTCGATCTTAAATCGGATTCGAGACAATCGTGGGTACCAGTGGGACCTAATGGTAGGCCTGTGAAACAAAAATCGTCTAAATTGACTAATCCTCGACAAAAGGTTATGGGTTGTGCCACTGCTAGTAATGATCTGATTCGTGGAGCCCCCCCCCCCCCTCCCAAGAGGGATTTCTTTCTCTCCAGAGTACATAAAATAACTGATGATAATCAAATGAAAGCTTATATCACCAGTAAAGGAATTAATGGTATTGCCTTACCTTTGGTTTCGAACCAAAATGCTGTATTTAAATCTTACAAACTGTCTGCGCCTGTCAGTGAAAAGGACAAAATACTGTGTGCTGACATTTGGCCGGTTGGAATATGCGTCGAGAAATGGAGACAACGATCAACCAGAAATGGTTCTAACTAGTCATGGTGCTTTTTATCTAACTTTTGTTATCTTTACGATGGATAATTCTAGTATGCATTTTGAAAAATTGTGTTTTACTACATATAATTGTGAATATTTTAATGATGCTCGTTTGCCTTATATGCAAGAATTGTTGCAACAATGTGACTTCTTGTTTGTACAAGAACATGGTTTGTACAAGTCACAGTTTTGTTACTTTGATAAACTTGATAATGGTGTTGGTAAGCACGGTGTGAGTGCTATGAATGAAAATATGTTATCTGGGCGTCCTCATGGTGGCTCAGCGATACTTTGGAAAAAGAATCTTAACATGAAAGTTACTGAAGTCAAATATGATTCTAATCGGGTGTGTGCAATTACAGTTCAGTTGAATAATGGTGGTATTTTAGTACTTATTTGTGTTTATATGCCTTGTGATGACAGGAGGGCTGACCATAATTTAACCGAGTATGTTCAGATTTTAAACGATATTGATACTATTTGTAACTCTGTTGATGCCACACATGTCTGTGTTGGTGGTGATTTTAATACTGATATTGCTAGAAAATCGTTTCAGACGAATGAATTGATTAAGTTTATTGATAGTCGTGAATTGTGTATGTGTGTTAATGATGCTTGTAATACGGTTATCACATCTTATTGCCACAAAGGCACAGGTTCCACCTCACTCATTGATCATTTT
The DNA here is from genome assembly GCA_021014325.1 of Plazaster borealis. NCBI lineage: Eukaryota > Metazoa > Echinodermata > Asteroidea > Forcipulatida > Labidiasteridae > Plazaster > Plazaster borealis. The sequence goes on along the minus strand of CM037468.1, from coordinate 12,213,647 downwards.
ATTCTTAGTGATAATGCTATGCCTATGCTTTTGTCTTACAATTGTCTTGACGCAGCCAATAATTTTTCTGACCATTTTCCAGTTAGGTGTGTTTTAGATTGCAATGTCCAGTACCTTGGAGATGTCCTTTCCAGTGCACGGTCTGCATGTAAGCCCATGTGGCACTGGGCTTCCCAAGAAGATATTGCTAGGTTTAAAAACCCTTCTGTCCGACAAATTAGACTCTGTGTACTTGGATAATGAGGCTTTATCTTGTACTGATTTTAAGTGTGATAGTCATTCTAAATATATCAATGATTTGCATGATAATATTATTTATGCTTTATTAAATGCTAGTGAAAGTACTATTCCTATGCGTAAACCTGCCATCAGTAAAACTGTTCCTGGTTGGAATGACTATGTTGATGATTATTTTAAAGTATCCTTAATGTGGCATGACATTTGGAAACATTCTGGGCAACCTAAAGATGGTATTATTGCTGACCTTAGGCGGAAGTCTAGGGCCCAGTACCATAGAGCGTGTAAACAGGTTTTAAGGTATGATGGAGAGCTTAAGTCAGATAAAATGGCTGAAACTTTGGCCGTAGGGTGTACTGGTGACTTTTGGAAAGAAGTGAAGAAACATCGTTCCAGGAAAGTGTTTTATCCTAATATGGTCAATGATAGTAAGGGCTCTAGGGATATTGCTAATATGTTTGCTGATAAATTTGAAAATTTGTACAATTGTGTTGGTTTTAATGATTGTGATATGGTTGAGCTTTTGAAGGATTTTAATTACCAGATTGACAACAACTGCTTTAATGGTTGTATTCACGGTAGTCATTGTATCGATGCTAGTGATGTTTCTCTTGCTATTGGAAAATTGAAAACTTCTAAAGCTGATGGGTCTGCTGACGTTATGTCGGATCATATTATAAATGCTTGCAGCAAGCTTAGCGTGTATTTGGGTTTTCTGTTTACTGCCATGCTGCGCCATGGGTTAACTCCAAATGGTATGTTAACAGGTACTATGATACCTATTCCTAAAGGTAGATGGGCCAACTTGACTTCCTCAGATAGTTTCCGGGCAATCACTTTGAGTAGCCTTTTTGGGAAAATTCTAGATAATATCATTATGCAGAAAGAACAGGTCAATTTGTGTACAATTGAGCTTCAGTTTAGCTTTAAACAGTGCTCGTCTACATCACTTTGTACTGGGTTGGTTCAAGAGACTGTGTCTTATTTTGTGTATAATGGTAGTAATGTTTATACTTTGCTTTTAGATGTCAGTAAAGCTTTTGATAGTGTTATGAGACCCTAATACATGTACATGTAATTACGTGTATACAACGCACGCTGTCAATCATTTTCTGTGTGTAAGTCCGTTGACCCTAGTGGGCGGCGTTAATCCGTTATGAAGGATCTAGAATGATCTAGGCTCTGGAAGTTTGAAGTTAGTTTTAGAACTTTCCAGAAAACAACACAAATCCTTTATATACAGGCTGGGGATCAATCTTCGAGGGGACACAAATACTCAAGACTGGTGGAAGCTACGACTTCTGTGACTGTGATTCAACTCGTTGGAGGAGCTTTTGGTAGAGTTCGCTTTTGACCGAGTGCAGTTAAAGAGCTTAATTTAAATCTGGAAAGGACAGTTTCGAACTTAATCTACAGTTCGGTATTTTGGGGTCTTCTTCCCCATATTTTGTGGCGGGTGTCAGATTGTGTACCCGTTGTTGCTTCGTCTTCTTCTGGACATTTTTCGGAGTGAGTTCGCCCCGTGATAGCTCATAGTCACATCGGCAAAGAACTGTTTTACCGCCCCTGGAGTTGATCGTTTTAGAGCCAGTGTATGTGATCCTCGCTGTATCTTCTGTTGCCGTGATCCTCGCCTGTATTTCATCCCGGTTGACGTATTAGCCTGTGAGATTACTTATTTTGTATACGATCTATTTTAATGTACACTTGTTTTACTCAATCATTGTACGTTTGTTAAACCCAATAGGTATTTGAAGTGGCCGATAGTTTCATTATTAAATCACTTTGATTCTGTGTTCTTTACATCCGTGTCACCTTGTTTGATTTCTTTGTTGCATCTGAGAAAATTCAGGCTTTTTGAGGGATTTATATTCACGGATAGTTTGGAGATTTTTGGATCGTAACAAATTGGGGGCCTGTCCGGGAAATCGAACAAAAATAAGCCGTATATTTTTTGTGTACAATTGTCAAACAAGGTTGCACGTTTTATTGTTACTAGTCTGTAGTGTTGTATAAAAATGGCTAGTGAGTTTGATGCACAAGCTTTCGTGGATTCTGAAGATTTGTCAATCGAGAAGTTGCAACAGTTATCAAAAGACGAGTTGCACGGAGTTGCCAAACACGTTCATGTAGAAATTTCTAGAAGTGCCAAAAAGGCAAAACTAGTGAACGTTCTAGCGGGAGTACTGAACTTAGAGTTGTCTCAGTCTCCGCAGACTTTTGATCGAGAAATTGAGCTTGCAAAAATTGAGCTTGAAAAGGAAAGGCTCAGGCTTGAGTTTGAAGAAAAAGAAAGAGAAAGTCGAGAAAGAGAAAGAAAAAAAGAAAGAGAAAGTCAAGAAAGAAAAAGAAAGAGAAAGTCAAGAAAGAGAAAAGATAAAGAAAGAGAACTTGAACTACGAAGGCTTGAACTCAAAGAAAAGGAAAAGGAACGAGAATTTGAACTGCGTAAGCTTGAATTAGAAGTGGGTTCAAAGAAAGGCAAGGAGAGAACTCCAATTGATTTTGATCTAGCGAAAAACGTGAGGTTGGTGCCAAAATTCAACGAACACGATGTTGATACGTATTTTCTGTCGTTTGAGAAGATTGCCAAAAATCTTAGTTGGCCTGAGAAATATTGGCCTTTGCTCCTGCAGAGCACTTTTGTGGGTAAGGCTCAGAAAGTCTATGCCACACTTTCAGAGGACCAATGTAGTAAATATTCTACGGTTAAGGCATCCATTTTAAATGCGTATGAGTTGGTTCCTGAGGCGTATAGACAGAAATTTAGAAAACTGACTAGATTGAATGGCCAGACCTTTGTTGAATTCGCTAGACAGAAGGAAATTGTTTTTGATCGATGGTATCAGTCTCTCAAATGTGAGAAAAATTTTGAGGAGTTAAAAGAAGTGGTCCTCATGGAAGAATTCAAAACCAGTGTCCCTCTGAGTATCAAAACCCATTTGGAAGAACACAAGATCACCAAATTAAAGAAAGCTGCAGTGGTAGCTGATGATTATGAATTAACTCATAAAATGAGTATGGGCAAAACTAATTTCCAGTCAAAGGGTTTTTACAAAAACACTGAGAAGGGCAAGTCAGGTTCCGAGGCACAGTCTGGCACTGAATGTCCAAAGAAGCCTTCATCACCGAGTGGAGCCAAGGACGACCAGAAGAAGTCTTTTCCTCCGTGTGATTACTGTCATAAGAAGGGTCACACGAAGGCGAGATGTTTCAAGTTCATCGCTGACGAGCGAGGGCGGTCTGAAAAGCCTGTCGCTTTTGTCCGTAAGGACACTCTACTTCGTAGGAAGTCCGGTGAGGCCGATGGCAACCGTGTTTCTTCTTCGAAGATATCTGATGAAATCAACAAAGTTGATGAAATCTACAAAGATTTTGTTCATTGTGGTGATGTGTCGTGTGTGTCTGATGTAGCCGACAGTCCAGTTGTTATCCTAAGGGATACAGGCGCGTCACAGTCACTGATGCTGGAGGATGTGTTGTCATTGTCTCCAGACAGTTCGCTAAATGCGACAATGTTGATTCAAGGTATTGGGGTAATTTTATGCCTGTCCCGTTGCATAGGGTAAATTTGAAATGTGATTTGTTCACTGGCCCTGTGGATGTTGGAGTTGTTCCTAGTCTACCGATGAAAGGTGTCGGATTATTGCTAGGTAATGACGTTGCGGGAGGTAAAGTGTCGGCATCCCCTATTGTCTCTGGTGAACCTGTGGATGAGCCAGAAATTCATGCTTTTCAGGAAGAGTTTCCAGAAATCTTCCCCGAATGTGCAGTGACGAGATCTCAGATGAAGCAAACGGAAAAGGAAGTTGCAGAGTCAGTGCCTATAGAGGAGGACTCTGGTGTTTGGCTGGCTGAAACTTTTTTTAGTGATTTAGAAGAAAAGGAGGGAATGTCTCAAGATGCTAAGTTTAGCCGATCCTCGCTGATAGAGCAGCATAAAGCGGACCCAGATCTGAGGAAGCTCACCCAGACAGCGTGTTCTGAGGAAGAGGCTCAAGGGGTTCCGGAATGCTACTACGTCAAGTCTGGCGTGTTAATGAGGAAATGCAGACCTACCCAGAAACCAGCTGATGAAGAATGGAGTATTGTTCATCAAATTGTTGTTCCTCCATGTTACCGTGATGAGATCTTGAGAATCGCTCACGAAATTCCGGTTGCGGGTCATCTTGGTATCAGAAAGACTCAAGCTAGAGTCATGGCTCATTTTTATTGGCCTAAGCTACATCAAGATGTGGTGGAATTCTGCAAGACGTGCCATACGTGTCAGATGGTGGGAAAGCCACAGCCATCGATCAAGCCTGCACCGATGATACCGATTCCTGCGTTTGATGAGCCGTTTACGAGAGTCCTGGTGGATTGTGTGGGTCCTCTACTGCGGACGAAGTCCGGGCATCAGTATTTATTGACCATAATGGATTTGTCAACCAGATTTCCAGAGGCCATTCCATGCCCACTGAGGAAGATAACAGCCAAAGTTGTTGTTGAGGCTCTTATGCAGTTTTTCACAAGATATGGTTTACCGAAAGAAGTGCAGTCCGATCAGGGGTCTAACTTCATGTCGGGTGTGTTTCAGGAAGTTCTGCGTGAGCTGGGAATCAAGCAGTTAAAATCATCTGCATATCATCCGCAGTCTCAAGGAGCTCTAGAGAGGTACCACCAAACCCTCAAGAATATGATAAGGGCTTACTGCGAGGATTTCCCAGAAGATTGGGACAAAGGAATTCCCTTCCTGTTGTTTGCAACCAGGGACTCGCCGAACGAGTCAACTGGTTTTACTCCGTTTAAGTTGGTCTACGGTCATGAGGTGAGGGGGCCTTTGAAACTCATTAAGGAGAGGTTTTTGTCAGAGGATGAGGAGACCAATCTGCTCGACTATGTGTCGAACTTTAAGGAGAGGTTGTCTAGGGCATGTTTTGTGGCACAAGAACATCTGAAAGTGTCTCAACGGGTCATGAAGACGAGAGCAGACAGGAAATCTGAAGTCCGCATCTTTAAACCCGGCGAAAAAAGTGCTAAAAGTCAAAAAGAAACTCAATGATGTCAATTACGTAATCAGTACCCCAGACCGAAGAAAGAGCCAAAGAGTTTGTCATGTTAACATGCTCAAGAAGTATTATGAGCGTGATAATTCTGGCCAGCCTGTGGGGGTAGCTGTCATTGAGGCAAAACCTGACGATGACAACTCATGCAATGAAGACTTGGGAGACAAAAACGTCTGAACTTGAATTTTTAGCTGTTCAGCTCTCTAACTCTGAAATTCTTGCTAATTTGGACGAAATCCTTGGTTATTTGCACAATGACCAACGGAAAGATTTATCAAACCTACTCCAGAGGTACAAGCAAGTTTGTTCTGACAAACCAGGTCGTACGTCGGTAGCAGTTCATGATGTTGATGTAGGAAAGTCAAGACCTATAAAACAAGCTCCCTACCGACTTAACCCGGACAAGTTAGCCAAGGTTCGGGAGGAGGTTAAATTCATGATAAAACATGACATTATCGAGTTCATGACATTAGTCAGAGTTCTTGGAGTTCTCCCATTGTCATGGTACCAAAGCCAGACGGTACTCTTAGATTTTGTATAGATTATAGAAAAGTCAATGCAGAAACTAAGACGGATTCTTATCCGATCCCGAGGTTGGAAGATTGTATTGATCGAGTGGGAAATTCGGCGTTTGTCAGTAAAATAGATCTGTTGAAAGGTTATTGGCAGGTGCCCTTGACTGACCGAGCCAAAGAAATTTCCGCATTTGTGACACCCGATGGTCTCTACCAATGTAAAACAATGCCCTTTGGGATGAAAAACGCCCCGGCTACGTTTCAGAGAATGATGAGCCAAGTCATTGTTGGGCTGGACAATTGTGTTGTCTATATTGATGACATTTTGGTATACAGCGATAACTGGAAAGACCATCTGAAACACTTGGGTGCCCTGTTTGATAAGCTTTCTAAAGCAAACTTGGTGGCGAATCTCAAAAAGAGTGAGTTTGCCAAAGCAACGGTGACCTACTTAGGTCATGTGGTCGGTCAGGGTCACGTGCTACCCCGAGTAGCAAAGATCAAAGCTATTCAAGAATTTCCCATGCCCACAGGAAAGAGAGAATTGATGAGATTCCTGGGTATGAGTGGATTTTACAGAAAGTTTGTTCCAAACTTTAGCACCATTGCGACTCCATTGACTCAACTTTTACAGAAGAATGTAAAGTTTGTTTGGTCTGACTCTTGTCAAAAGGCGTTTGATAATTTAAAGGCCATTCTGACAAACGAACCAGTTCTGGCTGCACCAAATTTTGACAAGGCGTTCAGAATAGCCATTGACGCCAGTGATGTTGGTGTCGGAGCAGTTTTGCTCCAAGATGATGAGTCTGGAATCGAGCGACCTATCAGTTACTTTTCAAAGAAACTGAACAAATACCAGGCAAAATACTCCACCATCGAAAAAGAGGCGTTATAGGTTTAGTTCTTGCCCTACAACACTTTGAGGTTTATGTAACGAACAGCGGCGTAGCTAGGAATTTTTCGGTGGGGGGGGGGGCACAGGGGGGGGCATTGCTTCCAACTGGGGGGGCCCAGGGAAAATGGGTGTGTCAGTGGTGGTGGGGGTCATGTACTCCTAGCCCTAAAACTATGAGGTTTGATCCGCTATCGTCTCCACGAACCTCATATAGAGGGCCATGTACAATATCCTATTAGAAACTTTTTGCCCTTCACATTTAAATGCACCTGGAGTTCCTCTTTTGAAACCGGATCTCGCGAAAATTAGTGTTTTTTGTTCTCACAGTGAGCTCGGCGCGGGTCCAGAAAATCCACTCCTCAAAAAACCGGTTAAAATCTCACTGTTTTTCAGAATCCTCGCCTTCCGGTAGCAATATGGCCGCCCGCCGTAATTTATAAATGGTATGCTGCGTGCTACGCTGGTAACGACCATCGTTGCGCGTGCGCGTAGCATAACTTTTGGTCCCTCCGGCATGTAGGGCGCACCCCACTAATTCCACTTCCATAGCATTCAGTGCAAAAGGCTAAATATTCAAAAATACACGAAAAATACTTAAAAGTCTCACAGCTTTTTACAGTAAAGGGAAAAGTATATATTGACTCGTGAACTTTTATTCTCTGCTCAATTTAATATGGGAGTCCCTGGTACCGGTCACGTCGAGTTATTCTCCTCCAAATAAAAACACCCCTACACCGGTGTAATTTTCCAAACGTCCGAGCATCAATCTTGAAAAATGTCCCTACACCTCTCGGCAAATAGGACCATTTTTTCAGGGCCTATGTCATCAAAAATACCTCAAGTTGGAAGTCAACAACCCCAGGTTACAATTGGGAACATTTTTGCACTCTACCCCTTTGTTGGGCTCTCAAATGTTACAAAATATTCATGAGCTCGACGCTCTGTTTTCTCCATATTTAGTGGGGTGCACCCGTAGGCCGTATATACCGGTAATCAATGGTTTGCAGCGCGCAACGCTGGTCACAATTACCAACGGCTTATGTTTATACACGTGAACCGTTGGTTATCGTTTACCAGCGTAGCGTGCAGCACACCAACTGTTTTCATTCCGCTGCATTGCATTGATCAACACGTGGGCGCGCGCGCTTCCGGTGATGATAGCGACAATCCCCACAGCGTAAGTTAAACAATAATTATTGGCTTTGAAAACAACTAAAGTTTGTTTTACTTTATTGTAAATGAAGGCCTACAAATAGCAGATGTATTTTGTTTCGTAATGTTTTGTTTTCATTCTTTGAACTTTCTTTTTGTGTGGGCACTATTGCAATTTTTTCATGGGGGGCACCTGGGGGGGCACTGGAAATTTGTGGGGGGGGGCCCGTGCCCCCCCCCAGGCCCCCCCGTGGCTACGCCGCTGGTAACGAATGGTGCTGGGGAGACGATCATTTATACTGATCATAACCCACTTGTGTTTTTGGAGAAATTCAAAACCAAGAACCAGAGGTTATTCCGCTGGAGTTTGATTTTGCAACCATATCCACTGGGAAGAGCAATGTAATTGCGGATGCTCTGTCCAGAGTTTAGAATAATGTACTTAAACACAATTGGTATTATTTCTGATGTGCTAAACCAGTAACAGTGTTTGTAAGATTATTGCTGTTAGCAGATTATGGTAAAATGTCTAAGTCGGACGTAACTAAATTGCTTAAATTTTAAATAATTTTGAAATTTATGTTAACATTCCTTTTTGAAACGAAAATTTCCTTATGTAAAATTTCTTATTTTATGGGGGAGATGTTATGAGACCCTAATACATGTACATGTAATTACGTGTATACAACGCACGCTGTCAATCATTTTCTGTGTGTAAGTCCGTTGACCCTAGTGGGCGGCGTTAATCCGTTATGAAGGATCTAGAATGATCTAGGCTCTGGAAGTTTGAAGTTAGTTTTAGAACTTTCCAGAAAACAACACAAATCCTTTATATACAGGCTGGGGATCAATCTTCGAGGGGACACAAATACCCAAGACTGGTGGAAGCTACGACTTCTGTGATTGTGATTCAACTCGTTGGAGGAGCTTTTGGTAGAGTTCGCTTTTGACCGAGTGCAGTTAAAGAGCTTAATTTAAATCTGGAAAGGACAGTTTCGAACTTAATCTACAGTTCGGTATTTTGGGGTCTTCTTCCCCATATTTTGTGGCGGGTGTCAGATTGTGTACCCGTTGTTGCTTCGTCTTCTTCTGGACATTTTTCGGAGTGAGTTCGCCCCGTGATAGCTCATAGTCACATCGGCAAAGAACTGTTTTACCGCCCCTGGAGTTGATCGTTTTAGAGCCTGTGTATGTGATCCTCGCTGTATCTTCTGTTGCCGTGATCCTCGCCTGTATTTCATCCCGGTTGACGTATTAGCCTGTGAGATTACTTATTTTGTATACGATCTATTTTAATGTACACTTGTTTTACTCAATCATTGTACGTTTGTTAAACCCAATAGGTATTTGAAGTGGCCGATAGTTTCATTATTAAATCACTTTGATTCTGTGTTCTTTACATCCGTGTCACCTTGTTTGATTTCTTTGTTGCATCTGAGAAAATTCAGGCTTTTTGAGTGATTTATATTCACGGATAGTTTGGAGATTTTTGGATCGTAGCAATAGGGTCAACTATTGTAAATTGTTCAGAATTCTGTTGACTCGTGGCATTTGCCCAATGTATTGTAAATTGCTTTTAAATATGTATGTTAATCAAAAGCTGAGGGTCAAATGGAATGATGAGTATTCTGGGATGTTTTCTGTTTCTAATGGAGTGAAGCAAGGTGGGGTAATTTCCCCAGTTTTATTCTGTGTATATATGGATGGTTTACTAGATGAGTTGAAGAATAGTGATATTGATTGTCACATCCTATGCTGGGGCATTTGCATATGCTGATGACCTGACTTTAATTTCTCCCAGTGTTGTGGCTTTGCATAAAATGGTTGATATTTGTGAAAAGTATGCGTTGCAATTCAATGTCAATTTTAATGTAAAGAAGAGTCAGATGATTGTTTTTAAACCTAACAATGACAGGCTGCCTGATCTCTGTGTTACTGTTAATGGCACCAAGGTGCAAATTGTTGACAATATCCTTCATCTTGGACATATGTTATCCAATAATATCTTTGAGTTTGTTGGTACTAAGTGTGTCAGTGATTTTAATCGTCAGTGTAATTTGTTCTTAGCTGATTTTAAGTATGCCAATTCGAACGTTAGAAATACTCTTTTTCATAAATATTGTACTAGTTTTTATGGTACTCAAATTTTACCATTGTTTGATGATAAAATTAACGCTATTTTTAAGGCATGGCGTGTGGCCATTCGTAGAGTTTGGAGAATTCCTTGGCGTACTCATTGCTGTTTATTATCTCATATCGCTGGTTGTATGGATATTGAATACTGGTTTGCAAAACGTTGTATTAAATTTATTGGTATGGCCTTGAATTCAAATAACCTTACTGTAAAGACGATTTGTAAAATGGATCAATATGGTTCACTCTATCATGGGGGGTAACTTCAGGCTTTTGTCATCTCGATTTAACATGTGCACCAGTGATGTAACAAGGAGGTGGAATACTCTTTGTTATGCAAATGAAGATTCTATCAGAACTGCGGAGCAGATTAAAGAACTAGCTTGTATGCGGGACAGGCCCATGGGTGGGTTTCTGAGCAAGAATGAGTGCAATGACTTTTTCGAATTTCTGTGCACCTGTTAATTTTTGGTGCTCTTAATGTGGTGCTGTATTTTGTGTTTTTAAATTTTCTTCTGTTTTCTATTTTAAACCTTTTTGTATATTTTTGTATTTTTATAATGTGCGTCGTCAGATGCGGATAAAGAATCATGAACTAGCTTAGAAGATCTTGGGTGGTATGAATTGGATACCCCGATACCTAGCCCTGGTAGGACGTCAGTCAGTGCCACTGCACTGACGTCCTGGGTATAAAGATCCTTTACAATGCGAACAAAATTTTGAGTAACATTTTAAAATATTTTTACCTAATTTGAGAAGCTGAAACTCCATTCACTTATTCTTGGTGCCTTTAATTACACTTTTGCTGAGTTCAAAACCTATCAAATACATCCATGAATGACATTATTTCCGAAAATAAGTCCAAGTTGTGCAATGGCGCTGTGACTCCGTCGTGTTGCCGCCCGGAAGAAAAAAGCGTTCAGTGTTGTGTTACGGGTGAGACAGCGCCCTCTTTTGTGGACTTGGTTCCATGTCAGTTGAGGTTGTCGCAACGAATGCGTCAATTTCCATTTTATTTTCACAATAATGTCATCCAAGGATAAAATTGGCAATTCTGAATAGAGCAGGCGTAAGGTTCAGGACACAAGGAACATGTGAGTCACGTTTCAGCTTCCTCAAAAAGGTAAAAATATGATAAAAAATGGTTATAAATTTTGTTGCACTGCCTGAGGTCCTTTATACCCTGGACTCCGTCGCGTTGTATGCAACGGAGGAGTCCAACCTGGGCTACCCCGATACCCCGGTACTCAAGCGTAGCCAATAGAGTTATATAATCAGATAGAACCGCATAGGCTACTGTACCACGTATTATAAACCGTCTGAAGTGAAAAGTTCGCTAGCTCAAAACGTGAAATAACAACCCCATGTCCAACAACATCGTTGAATTTATTTCTACATACACACGGTAAGTAAGTATCCAATAACTATCATTCATCACTGAATATATAGGACTAAATTAACTAAAAAACTAGTCCTTCGCATGTATGGTTTAATTTGACTAATCTTGGTAAGTCATCCAATCGAAAGATGAGTCATTTCACTTACAGATGAATAACATTATTTAGTCTATAGGATTTGAGGCATTGCATGGTGTATCAATGAATGTTTGGTTTGCGGTAACACCATGTGTATATCTATTTGCTAGGTAGATTTTGTTCTTTGAGAACTTGTCTTGCTTATTATTCTACTGCCGCAGAGTAGAATATTCGGAATCGGGAGACTTCTCGAGACTTCTCGATTCTGAAAATGATTTAAATGTTCACAAGATTAGTAACTCACGAAATATTATTAGTCAATCATACAGAAAAAAGTCTTACTCCCCAACTACCCATAAAACATGTAAACATACATTGACGGTTTTATGTCAATCTCAAGCGCCATCGATCTACCATTTCACTTCTATGTATTTGAGCTGCAAGCCACCACCTACGCATTACTGATTTCTATGGTGTTCTTAATACGACAGGTTGCGTCGCCGTCGCCGTCGCCGTCCTAAATTTAGTGCTGGCAAGAAATTTAGTGCTAGCACCAAATTATAAAAGAACTTGTCAACGACCGTCATTGACAGTGCGAACGGAATCCCGAATCCTCGTTTTATTACCTCGTTTTCAGATACAATGTTTTTATCGTAAAAACGTGAAATCTTAATGTTTTTCTTCACAGACGTCTTTCTTATAGTCCAAACTATAGTACATAGGTGACCCCAATTAATTAGCTCAGCACAACTAATTAAACAATTGCATAATCATAGCCCGTTTGCAAATACGAGTTGCAGGTGCAGGTTAAACACTTTTTATTTGAAAAGAAGTCATCGAAAAATTATGTTCACAGATGTCTTCCTTATATCCCAAACCATAACCCATAAACACCCCAATAAAATTAGTTTACCAATTAGCTCAGCCCAATTAATTAAACTACCGCATAAAATAGGCCCGTGTGCAAATTTACTATAAAACTACCTAATTTCATTTGAAAAGTAGGCCTATAGTCATCGAGTTTTATAGATGTTTCCTTATATCCCAAACCATAATTCATTGATTTATGGATTTTGGTTTGGGATATAAGGAAGACATCTATGAAGGAAAAACTGAACATTTCATAATTTTTCGATGACTAGGCCTACTTTTCAGATAAAAATTAGGTAGATATAAGCATTCGCACACGGGGTATATTATGCAAATATTTAATTACTTGGGCTGACCTAAATAACTAATTTAATTGGGGCGCCTATTAGGAGTTATATACTTTGTGAAGACATCTATGAGAAATAAACTTCAGATTTCGTTGTTTTTTATGACTACTTTTCAAATGAAAATTGGGTAGTTGCATGCGTGTTTAATCTACAACAACTCGTGTAGTAAATCCGCAAATGGGCTATGGTTATGCAACTGTTTAATTAGTTATGCTGAGCTTACCAGTCGACTAATTAATTGGGGCGCCTATGCAGTATGGTTTAGGATATAAGAAAGACATATGTGAAGAAAAAATTAAGATTTCACGTGTTTACGATGAAAACATTGCAATTGAAAACGAGGTAATATCACGAGAATTCGGGATTCCGTTCGCACGGTCAACGACGGTTGTTGACAAGGTTTTTGAAATTTGGTGCTGGCACTAAATTTAGTGCTGACTTCAGTCAGTAATCGATTCAGCAATCTGAGTCGATCCAGCAATCTGAGTAAAATGTACTGTTGCGCCCTCAAGAGTTCAGAAATTGCGAAGGCGACGGCGACAAGTCGACGGCGACGGCGACAAGGCGACGGCGACGGCAACATTCCGTCGCCGTCGCCCTTATCCGGGGTTTTATGCACAATTTAATGGGCTAAATGAGAAGTTGACGGCGACGGCGACAATTGGACTGCGACGGCGACAAGTCGACGGCGACAGCGACAAGTCGACGGCGACGGCGACGCAACCTGCCGTCTTTAGAACACCATAGATTTCATAGTCTTTCACGAATATATTCGTCATCCAATTACTAGTAATGTCAATATCATTTGGAAATCAACATGTATCAATTAGTCAGAACATAATATTTAAACAAACAACATTTATATTAGTCTTGGTAACAATAATATCAGTTAGTTTGACAGTTTATTAAATCAGTTAAAATGTCTTCAAATAGAATTTGTGTTATAAACGTTAGTCCTTCTCTGAAGGGCTCATTTTTTATTAATGTTTGACAAAAAAAATTCTACAAATTGACCAAGTGATGTTTTCAGTAACGAGTCTATATAAAACGCTTGCACATTGGTACGACATCGCGGCTGTTCTTTGCTTTGCCGTTTCCGGAAGGTTATATATTGTTTGCTACATCTTTTTTCTTTTTCTTGCGAGGACATTGTTTCAGGATCATTTTGCTTAATCGTGCTTTCTTACACGTGTGTATGCTATAGGTTTGATCGAATCACCATGTTGGGAAGAAGCTTTACAAAGAAGTTGTGCAGTACACCGGAAAAACAGTTTGTCACACTTGTTGTAGTTGGGATCATCTTGTTTAGGGTATGTTGGGTGAGTTTTGCCTCTGGTCTGAAATGGCAGGGAAGAGACGACGCTCCCAAGAATGTAACACCACCAATTCGATTGGTCCTATCGAAAACTGGGATAAATCAATCACACTGGACCCCAAACCAACCTGACCTAGCAGTTACAAACGGTCATAGCTTGATACTGACTATGCACATTGCAGCGACTCCTGACTTGATAGATAAGCTTTACTGCATTGCAATACGATCAGCAGCACTATTCTGGTCTCCGAAATTAGGACACATAGGACTTATATTCGACGCGGAGTCGCAGAGAGACCATGAATTTGCTGCAGGGCTCAAAGCACAAGAGAAACTACTTGGGTTTACCTTCGATATGATGTATCAGCCGTTACCGCCATCGGGAATCGGCTACTTTACCTCAATGGGTCACTTCCCTGGTAAATCAACTAGTTACACGAGGCAACTTTGGAATAGCTTCTTCATGGACGAGTACGTAACTACATCGATTGTGGCGTGGACGGACGCCGATGTAATGTTCACCTCACCAGTCATTCCGGAAAGCATCTTCAACGGTGACAAAATCCGAACCTTTGGCGGGCCTCCCTGGCTTTTTAAAACAAATACAACGTTTCTTGCTCTTGGGAAGAATCCGGCTGCTAAGTTCCCTTGTTTTCCTCTGTACCTATGGCGGGATACCATAACAAATTGCCGGAATCACATTCTAAGACACTTGAAGGTATATATAAGTGTGGCGGGCACAGACCGTTATCCAGTCTATGATTATTAACCCTTGCTAGCTCAAGTTAAAGTCACTAAGCGGACTTAAGGCTGAGTGACGAGATTCGTTTGGGAGGAAGTATACCGCCCGATTATAAAAGATTGTACACCTCTCTGTCAGAGTACACACAGTTCCCTAAAATAATCACACAAATAGGCCACAGTTTAACAATGACCTTGACCTCAAAAGTAATTTATTTACATTCACCTTCAATTCCAGAAGTTGGGCAAAAAAACCTAGCCTGTAAGCACTTAGAATGTGAGACCCCAAATTATCTACAAGTCATGTAAACAACTACCTAGCAATACTCAATACCAGTGAAAGGCAACACATACACAGAGTCGCACCACGCCGCGGTTGCACGCCTCGCCCAGCGCAACACCAGCTGCCTTGGGCCTTGAGCACACAGCTCGGTCCCGGCAACCGCTACACAGCCCTCCCAGAATCCAGTAGTTGTCTGCCTCGCACACAGCGACGGCAACCATTGGGTCGTTGCACTTAACCCAGTTCAACTACACCGCAGTAGGCTACAGCTAGCTAGCTCCGGCTGATCGTCTTGTGTATTTATCACGACGATCGCCTGCACGCGCACAGCCTTTAAATAACGCTGCCTAAAATGCACAAATACCGCCAGAATTCACACAGAAAATAACACACTCACGTCTCTGTTCTAATCTCCTTCTCCACAGGCTCCTTTTACCCTCAATATTACTCCCAATTTACACAAAGTAATGAATAACTCTCATATACTTACTAACTTGCTGCACCAAAATTTCTGGAACAAGTTCCCCCTGCAACCCAAAACACAGCGCACAATATCTTACATAAACTCAACTAACTTCTTAAAAGTTACGGGCAACTAGCCCAACTGAACTACAACTACCGCACCAATCAGAGTTCACCTGACTTCTCGTGGCGGGAACTTGCACCTTGCACCAACCCTATTGGTGCAAGCTGAACACATGACTGATGACGTCGTTCACATATCACGTGCGACGTCACATGACGAAACCAACTCATGCAATTCCATCACATAAGTTAAAAATTGATCAGTTTTATAACCAAGGTTTAAAACGTTCCCCGGCCCGATTATCGGGTCTGGGGCTAATATGGAAGGACATTATTGGACATGGTTCCTTTGTACGAAAGTTTAAAATGTTTAAAAGTTTAAAATGATTAAATATTTCAAACTGTAAACCAAATTTCAGTAATAAAAGAACAATATTAGATATCATCGGTATCAGCTTATTTGTGAGATTTGAGCAAAAGTTGGAAACGAAGGTTATGAAAAATCAGAAAAGCACGTATTTTCGGTGTCCCGGTGCGTCCAACGTGACCAGCTCAACAAGAGTATATAATTATTGTATTGTACCATGGAGGTAGAAATAGACCTCCATACACAGTGCTTGTCACTGTCTACTTCCATTTAATTTTTGTCTGCAACATTTTAAAGTTCACACAACCTTGAAACTCCCCATCACCCCATTATCAAGTTTAACATTCAATTATTGTGCCGTCGTGATGACGTCATCAGGTTTCGAATTACATTAATTCAAATGTTTAATGACTATTTCAAAAATCATTACACCTGAAAGTGAGTTTTTACAGTCCACAAATCATCGGAAAGATGGAAATGAAAGTTACATTGACAAGACCCCCATTTTGACCTTATTTTCTTCGGCTCTCCTGGCTCTCTTTTGTCTATTTCAGGTAACGGAGTTCGAGGAAGCATTTGTCAAGTTCAAAGGATTCCAATCTCACCCAGTAGAGATCCTCTTCACGTACGCATTTTACTTCGAGCATGATCGTTACGATTGGCACATTTGGCTCCCACCGAAAATGTCTCTACAACAGTACAACCAGAAGTTTGTGTTGCCAGGTTTCCACTTTAAAATCACCGACTTAACACCAGAAGTGTGCAACGGTATGCACAAACCGTATAACGATCCCAAACGTAAAACTAGTCCTTTACAGGGCTACTGTACGTCCATGCACTACATGGGTAAACGACCTGAAAACTGTGAACAATTTCGAGGAAAAACGGATTTCCAGGTTTTCAAAACGTGGACAACACCTAATGGGCCTTTTCCCGAGTGGTGTGATGGAGCAAGCAAAAACAGGGCAGCATGTGCCGCGGTCAGTGATGCTTATTATAAGAATGTTGCCAAACATGGCAATTTGGGACTCTTTAACTTTGATCTAAAGAGGATATCAGATGTTGAAAAGGCAGCCATTGAAATGAATGTAACTTGCCGCAAGTATGAACAGTTGAATTAGGGAGGTTTAGATGCATAGTGCGTACCATCCACATAGTTTTAAATAGTATACATGTACAGGTACATGATTGTATGTGAGTGCAGCCTGCAACTTGCTGTTGAATGCATCTACATCACTGTATACAAACTTGTTCCACCATAAGTTGAAATGGTTCGAATGGATGCATGGGTCAACTAGGGGCCTGCTTGCAAATACTGGGAGTTCTAAGGTTTTGAATGAAAACATATCCATCTCAACTTTAAAAATATAAGCTGTATAGTTCACCCTGGGACCCTGTTGTCCTCTTTTGTTATTGGTCAAGGGTTCGGAAGTGTACCCACGCCACTCTGTGTTGCATGCACTCTGTGGACATTCCCTACTCCCAATATCGAAGAGCCTTACTTTGTGAAACCTCCAGGGAGTAAATTGTATGAGTTTTGCGTCTTCCGTGTAGTGTCTGTGGTTCTTTTTGACAGACACCGTACGTTCTATTTTCGTTTACTGTTGCAGCCATACCTTTAAAGGCACTGAACACGTTTGGTAATTGTCAAAGACCAGTGTTCTCACTTGGTGTATCCCAACATACATGTATGCATAAAATAAAGCCTGTGAAAATTTGAGCTCAATTGGTCATCGAAGTTGCAAGAAAATGATGAAAGAAAAAACACCCTTGTTATACAAATTTGTGTGCTTTCATATAGGAATAAAAACTTCTTGAAGTTTTTTTATTATTTTAGTGAGAAATTACCTCTTTCTCAAAAACTACGTTACTTCGGAGGGAGTCGTTTCCTACAATGTTTTATACTATCAACAGCTCTCCGTTGCTTGTTACCAAGTAAGTTTTTATGATAATATTTGCTTTGAGTCATTTAACAAACGTGTACAGTGCCTTTAAGGATGCTTTCTACTGTATTAGTTTGTGCAGAATTTGAATTTGAACAGTACGCACGCAGTTGTTTACATAATTATTGTATAAATTTAGGAAGCAAATAACAGCTTGACCAGTTTAGAATTCTACTAGTTTTGGGGGTGATAAAAGGTAAGGTCATAGATTGTTTTTGTCAACGTAATGCTAATGCTGATGTATTGTCAAAATTATCAAGAAATATACAATAAAAGTCACGTATCAAAGTTTCAGCTGAATACAGTGTCTACTGTTGTCTACATGGTGTTTTTACAAGAACGTCGAATCCATCCAAGTTTAGCGGAGTGACAGCGGGTACCAACCGCATCTCTGGCCGCAGCATTCGCGAATGGACGGGCTCCAACCCTCATTCTATTCAACGGGGGCATTTCCAGACCAAATAAGTTCACAAGATGCACTACTATTATACCATCTTTAACAAGTAAGCTTTCGGATACAAATTACACACTTTGTCGGGGTCATTACCAAAGAATTGCTTTCGGATTTGCTTTCGGATACAAATTACACACTTTGTCGGGGTCATTACCAAAGAATTGACCTACCTTTAAGATAGTATTTGGCCACCAGATAATATAGTCCAGCAAATGAGTGGAAACTTAATGCACAATTAATGTCATAATTATCACCCATTATAAAAACAAATAGACTTAAGTTTTTGTTAAAGCAAAAACAAGGTTTTGGGTAAATATTTGGGCTTATTGGTCATCGAAGTGGCAAGAAAATAATGAATACAGAAAGAAAAAAACACCCTCGTTGCATAGAATTGTGTGCTTTCAGATGCATGAGAAAGGCTCATGCTCACTCAATAGAAACAAGGAACTCATCTCGTCATAAACTTATTGGTTGGAATTTTATGGGATATGAATTGGATCACAAAATAGGGGCGCCCTCTCCCCGCCCCCCTATCCACCACTGGCACATGATAGTTCTCAGTTTCAGACAACCATTCTAAGAAGCAAAGTCGCCATACCAAAAACCGAGACAGCGCGAACCTGAGCCAAGATGTCGCAATTTCGATTTCAAGATGGCGCGCTTCCATTCCAAAATGGAGCAGGTTACAGCTTTAATAGTATAGATGAGGAATGTCTAGTTAATGGGATAGGGATTGTTGGTGGACAGGTCGGCAACCCTCTGCTTGAGGTCATCATACCCTCCCTGCAACAAAATGGCACTCTTTCCCAACTGCTCATCAAGAGAAAGAAGAGATACTGGCTTTAGTTTTTTCAAATGTAGAGGCACGGGAAGGAGGTCGGCCCTCTATAAAAAGGACGGGCATTCGCTTAACAGCGACATCCACACGATAAAAAATATAAAATATAAAATGATCTCGTGCACTTGAATTGATTTTAATACTCCAATCAATACAAAGAGCACAACACAGTCACTTGTGTGGAGAGCAAAAGGTTAGCACGAAGCTGGCTACATGCATATACATTACAATGCCCGAGTGAACTAGCTCAAAAAATTACAATATTACTTTGATGAAAACATTATTTAAACACAAACAATACTCACAGAGCGCTCATATGACATAATCCCGCCCAGGTAAACAATAAAAAACCTGTAGAAAAAATAAATGTGCTCTCTCTTGCTCAAAGCTAAAATGGAAAAGAGAATATAATAATTTATGCATATAAGAAAGTTGCGTCAGGCCCAAGTAAGATGGAGGGCGCACTTGCGTTCACTATACATGTTTATCTCAACTCTGCAAACGATCCATCACCCGATATCCAGGACAGTGCTGCTAAGCACCTCAGCCATGCAACTTTAAGGCCACGGGACATAAATGGAAAGCTGTAAAAACTGGACAAGAGCAAAACATAAGGCCAATCTCTCTCTGCCAAGGTTCTGAAGACCTGGGCCTCGGAACATGCAGATCCCCTCGGCAAACTAACTATTCCGGTTCTGCTGCATCGGATAGCCTACACTCTAAAAAATACTGGGTCGACATTGAACCGGCTTTGGGGTCCGAAGGGGCCTGACCCGTTTCTGGGTCAAGTTGACCCAGAGAGTGGTTAAAAATGGGATTTTAACTCTTATTCTGTGTCAGTTTGACCCATTTGTGGGTTATTTTGACAAAGACTCCGGATCAGCCTGACCCAGAAAAGGGTTCGGCCCCATGGGACCCGGATTCCAGGTCAATCCTGACCCAGAAGCTATAAGAGTGCCCTTTCTCCTACCAGTGGCAAGTTGCGTCAGTTGTCACGGTTCCTGATGTGCACAAGAATTATAAGATAGTCGATTTTGTCCAGCATCAAACTACCGGTAAATCCCTCTCCCACCTTTATCAATCAGCAAGGTGATTGAGACATCATAAATATTATAAACTATACGGAAACATCTTGTTTTCATAACAACCTCATATCAGACGGAATAGAGGGTATCAGAGAAAAAGATGGAGAGACGAGCTGCAACTGGGGGACTGCCAATATTGGTGTAGTGGTACCCCCTTGTGTCAAGGGGAGGGCAGGAGGAACGATCCTCTATATATACTAAAGGATGAGCATCCGCCAAATAAAATAAAATGAATCCGCTAAAAAGATGTTTACAAATATAATAATCTCCTGTACTGATTTTAATCCTGCTCTCTCTTGCTCAAAGCTAAAATGGTAAAGAGAGTGAGCCTAAAGGTCGCGACCCCAAACTTAACTTGTTATTATAAATTATGCTAATTACAAAGTTGGATTAGGCACTTGAACACTGAGGGCGCACTTGGGTTCCCTACTATGGTAACACTACAAGCAAACAATAGAGACATTGGAGACATCATGTTGAGGCTTTCACCCTGCAGTGGATCGACAATGGCTGACAAAATCAAAATCAAAATCAATCTTTTCAGACGACAAATCTGCTTTCAGAAGCCTTCACTCTGCCCCTGATCCAGTCCTCGTCTTCATGTCTCATCGGTGGTCCAGCTTGTGAGTGTGGTGCAGAGGAGCAAACAGCAGATCACATCATCACAACCTGCCCCCTGTTTAAACCACCAAAATGGCATCCCTGGGCTGATGGAAGTGGATGAGGCCACTAGAGAGTGGCTGCTCGACATACGCGAGAAGAAGAAGGTGGTCCACCACCTTGATGGGAGAGCTGATGCTCGAGTGGTTGCCCTTGACGTAACGCTTCTGAGCAAACTATGACCATTTTTCGAGTACTAAGTGTACCCAAAATGGCCCAGACTGAAAGTCAACAACCTCGGCACGCAAGACCCCCTGCATATGACGTCACACTTTCAAATAGCGCCCCCATTGAGGCAAAAATGAGGCAGGCCATTGGACGATAGCCGTTCATAGACCCCTTGCATAACGCGCAACGCTGCTGGTACGCTGAAGTCACGTCGCCAACGTGTTTACGCACAAAGAACAGCTTTCGTCCAATGAGGTGCCTCCTCTTGCCTCAGTGAGGGTGCTGTTTGTGACGTCATACACAAGCACAACGTGGAACGCACCTCCGCAAAATGCGCGTCCACCATTTCTGCCATTTTGGGAGTCAATTCCTTGGTGTACATTTTTGACTCCCAAAATGGCGGCCAGGGCCCAATTTCATAAAGCTGTTTAGCAGAAAATTCTGCTCAGCAAATTTCTTTGCTAAGCAAGAAATGAGTGGGGTACCAGTCACAGCAATGGTAACTGTATGGTATTTTGGCTGGTAACCTATTTTTCTTAAGCAAGAGTTTTCTGTGCCTAGCAAATTTTTGTGCTTACATGCTTTATGAAATTGTGCCCAGGATATAGGCGCGTGTTAGTGCCACCCGCTTTGTGCAAGGGGTAAGTTGGACCATTTTTCAAAAATCCCTAATAAAGGCCATGACCTTCAAATTTTTCTGGGCTCACATTTTATACATGAAGCTTGTCGATTGATTTTCTCACTAAGACGTGGTGTGCACCCTTAAGTTGACAGAACCAAGTTCACATTATTATGTGGTGCACCCATTAATCTCTAATAAGAGACAAGCAAAGTTACCCGATCTGAAGATCGGACTTAGAGCAGTCGGTTTTTGGTGAATTGAGGACTAAGGTCAATGTAAAAATAATTGAGACCTCAATGATCGTGGATGATGACCATTTGAAATAGTTTTGAGTCAAAGTAGGGTCATGTTTTTCAATAAAATTTCAAAAGTGTCATAAGGTACAAGACGACACAAAGATTATGACTTTATGACATGTGTTTCAGGAAATGTTTTTATTTTTTTATTTGAACTTCCTACTTTGACCGGACTGAAAGGTCAAAGTGGAAAGTGGTGTCGTGATTTTAAATAATGTCAAATATTTCAAATAATACAAGACAATACAAAAATATCACTTTTCTTGACATATTATTGTGGTTCAGGAATTATGATTTGTGTTCCCTTAGAGCTTCCTGTTTGGACCGGAAGTAAAGGTCAAAGTGGGGTTGTTCTTATGATTGAAATGTCACAAGTGCTGTAAGGTACAAGACATCACAAACAATACGACTCTTTGACATCTGGTTCCGGAGATATGATTTTTAAAATTTTAGAGCTTCCTGTTTGGACCCGAAGTAAATGTCAAAGTGGGGTCGTCTTTGTAAATAAAATGTCACAAGTGCTGTAATCTACAATACAGAACAAACATTACGACCAAGCACTCAATCTTTTTTCTTCAGTTTTGGCCCTTAACGAAACCGCGGCGACGGTCGGCTTGGGGTTCCGGCTTGGGCCGTCATCTTTTGAAATAGGCCTCCGAGTCGCTGCGAGGCTACATGTTAGCCGAATGAGGTGCGGCATTTGGTTTTGTTAGCCTCGGAAGTGTAGTGCCGCCAAAGATGAATAAAAAAGCCCGCTCTTATTGTGTACGTACACAATAACTATTACGTACGTACATGGGATAACTATCGTGTACGTACACGATAATACGATCATTATTGTGTACGTACACGAACTCTGTCAAACTTACACGATAATTAATGATCGTGTACGTAGATGATAACTATCATGCAGTGTATAAGATAACTATTACGTACATTACATCTGTCATGTGTATTGTATGTACACGAAAACTGCATGTATGTACACGATAACTTTCATGTACGTACACGAACACAAAACTAGACCAGCTTTGACCCGTACCTCATGCCACATCTCTCGCACGTGTTCCAAGTATGGCGAAATGGACCCGCAATGGGACTAGTACTAGTAGACCTACTTGTTCTTCTGGACTAGTCAAGATGACTGTCTAAGTTTTCGAGCGATTTCAACATGAGACTAGGCCTATAAGACGTAATATTGACACTTTTCTTTGTACGTGCACCCGTAAGTGCGTGGCGCATGCACTGCACACATTGTGGTGGGCTTGTGCACATGATCGATCACGATCGGACGACGGCTCGAAAAAAGACTATCCCAACACAGGGTATGGTATCCTGTATCGTATACATGTTATCGATACGTGTAGCACATGTTGGCTCCACACTCCACACACCAATAGCGGTCTGTCGTAAAAACTCGTAGATGTTGTGTTATGGTTGAGCTCGGAATGTGGAGGACAGTGTTTTCATCCATGATTTCCCGCGATTTATTGGTGTATGAATGAGATAAAGAGCCTGAGGTATGTGGGGTTTTTTTAGGAATTGTGTACAGTTAAACTTTATTTGTTGACTCTATTTAAGTTTGGTGAATTTCAACTTTTAGTAGAGTACGTGCATTTTGTTTAATGGAGAAACACTCTAGGCTGCATACATATATTCCGAGTTTAAATACTGGAAAGTTGAGTCCAGTAACTTGGAATAATTACTAATAATTGATACACGCATGTGATATAGTCAGTATATTGGGATATATTGTATGGTTATAAATAATTCATTAATATTATCCATATTGCAATGCATGTATTGAGGCCAAGGAAAAACTAAAAAGAACTTCTAATTTTCTATCTATTGTTTTTTTGAATGAATGATTTTGGTTCTCATCCCTTCTTTAGACCTAGACTTGTTAGACTAAAATCACATACTACCCTGACTACATAGAACTAAATCATGGTATGGTGAGGGAAATTGGTCTTTATTAATAATCTAATAAACTTATAATAATATTAACAACATATGCAGAGAACATAACATGTTTGTTTGTTATGAATAACATTATGAATAATTATTCTAAATTTTTTCTTATTTTTAATGTTTACATTTTTTTGGGGGGGGTGGGCAATCTTGGTTTTTTTATTTGTATGGTCAATATTGTTTATGTTAAATTGAGCTATAAGCAATTTCCAAACTTGCACATTTTTTTGTTTAATTGCACGGATTACTTATTTGTGCTTTAATCCTATGTCATCGGATTAGTCCAAAATCGAGCGCAGGGGTGTCTAAGGAAATTTGACGGTACTCTGTAATTAAAACGTCTTAAAGATCAAAATTTATTGATCTGCTGGAAAGTTATACACACCGTAATTTCTGCAAGGTAAAATTTTTAAATATTATCTTTGGATTTAGCTCCTTTAATGTAGAGATACTTCATTTAAAACAATTATTTGTGATGACCATGATAATAGGAGGCTCACCTCCAGAATCACTCCAGGCGCATGCTCACGTTCAAAGACTCTGTTGATGAATTTAATCAGACAAACAATGTATTTTTGTTTTATGTCAAAGTGGAAAGTAATAATTCAACAACAATAATAACAGGACACTTTTCATAGGTTGTTGAACATGTTTAATTCTATAGAAAAACAAATGGTATACCATCCTACATATATAGCCAATAGTTATAGCATAATCGTACGTTCAGGCCTGATACTTCATCATGGAACTTGGACGCATTTGAAGCAATCAATGCCCTCAAAATGTTCCTGTACACATTTTGAATTCCCTCATATACATGTACATGTAGAGGTGCCCTTTTTCAACAAAGAAAAAAATGACTTGCCCTCACAACAAAATAATAATAAAAATAATAGCATTTTTAGAGCGCGGTCTATCTATTATTGTTAAGACTATTCTGAGGTGCTGGTGATACTTCCATGGTACAAATGGAAGACGACTCAACACAAGTACATGTATCCTCAAAAACATTACTTTCCAAGAGCACAAATCCAAGAGCACTAAAACTATGATAAAACAAGTGACTGTATATTACAGCCTATTTGTGCTGGCAGTTGATTCCAAAGATGGGGTGCAGCTGATGCAAAGAATGAGGTATCAGGCCATTTAATGTATGAAGTGTTATTTATTTTTTGTCAAGGAAAAAGGCTATCAATTTATCCAAAAACATACACACATGAGTGAAGAATATAAAACATTAAATATCTGTATCAACAGCCATATCAAGATGTCATCGCCGGTTAAAAGGAATCTGGAACACAAGGGGAATGTCTCTCCGGACCCAGGGATCGAGTATGCGGATCCTAACCAAGAGGTCATATATGCCACACCAGGTCTACCTACTGTCTACGATTCCCCTGAAAAAGGCAATGTTTATGCCGCACCCAGCCAGAGCCCCGTCCACAGCAGCAAGCCAGGCTCCCCAGCCATGGAGTGGGATGGTTACCAGTCCCAGGTTTCTCGAGGGACAGACGGAAGTGATCGGTGGGACCGCACCCCACCCGAGATCCCCCAGTTTGATTTAGACTCGGAAGATCGGGATGCTGACACAGATGATGAGGAGATTAGTGAAAGTCACTGTTCCTCCTCGTGTCTGGTCGCCTGTCGACCGTGCATGACAAAGCACAACCCTTTACCCGATAACCCATCTGTGTGCTCCCGGTTGAAACATTCCCTGATGTGCCCACCTCATGGGAGAGTATCACGGGATGTGACAATGGTTCTGTTCGTGTTGATGTCATGGGGTGTGGTGTGGGGTATGACAGGGGATGCAGCTCTGCCAGGGGGGAACTTCTTTGCATTGTATGTGTTGTTGATAGGCTGCATGGTTGGAGGCATTTTGATCAAGCTTATTCGATTGCCGGCTTTATTAGGTATGTATGAATGGTAGTATGTATGTGTACATCTGGGTTATTTTAGGCGAAATACAACCTTTTGACATTCTAAAACAAAACACAACAAAATATATTTTCTTTTACGCAAGGCAATCTGGCAAAAGCATTTAGCATCCATGCCAGTGAGCCATTTGTGAGTTATATCTGAATAATGTCTGATACAATGACTTGTTGAGTCAGAAGTGACCACCTAAATTTCAATTCCTCAGACTAGAGAGCTTGCCATGTCACATAGTTTGGGTCAAGTTTTGCTTAGTTAAGTAAGAAATGGCAAACACCCATGACAAATCTGAATGAATGTGCCTGGCATAATAGGCTTTGCTCATTTGGAGGGTGCTATACAAAAGCTTGCCCCAAACTGTGTGACGTACATGTAGCAACACTGTCTGGGGAATCTAATTTGAATGTTCACATGTGACCAATCAGGTCGCTGAACCAGACATTCAAAATCCAACTCGCTTATTACTGTATGTATCTTGTGGTTTATTACTTGATATTTGAAATAAACAGCAACATTCCCTTTAAAGGAGATCCCACTCCTGCCGCTTCCCAGGTTGTATCGTAAATTTGGGTGGATGGCTTCTGACTGTCGCCCCCGAACAAAGATATTGACAAAGTACGGAGACTCAAACATTAGGGCTGGATAGCTCAGTTATTAGAGCTCTGGCACAATAATCCAGAGGTCACAGGTTCAAATTCCGCTGAAGTCAATTTCCCCAGGTTCAACACCACCCCCACCCCCCCCCCAACAAAATAAAATAAAATTAAAAATTAAAAAATAAAGAAAAATAAATAAACAAATAAATAAATAAATAAATTGTTCTCTAGTTTAGGAAAAAAAAGTGAGCAGCCTGTGTTAATAGCACACATTTAAGTTTTCTAATATGTTTCTTGAAAAAATAAAATATTTGATAATGGTAGACTTTTGGAACGCTGGTGGCAGCAGACTTACCAAATAAGATTCCATTGTTTTTGTAGTTCTGAGAATACGCACATTTCCAAGAACAAAGGATACTCTTTGTAATTCTGCTGCCACCTAGTGTTCTTAAAACTCTCCCATTGCAATTCATCAATAACCCAATCCATTGCCAAGTCAGTAGCAGTTTGATTTATTTCCTTCCACTCAGGTATGCTCATCGTTGGCTTTATGCTCCGAAACATCCCCTACATCAACATTGCAACACACATCGATAAGAACTGGTCCTCAGCTCTCCGCAGCATCGCCCTGGTGGTGATCCTCATAAGGGCGGGGCTTGGGCTGGACGCCAAGGCCCTAAAGAGTCTCAGCATGGTGTGCTTGAGGCTGTGCTGCACGCCGTGTATAGTGGAGGCTTGTACTGTGGGCGTTGTGTCTCATTTTCTACTGGGCTTCCCCTGGGCCTGGGGATTTATGTTGGGGTGAGATTTACTCTGTTGGCATATTTTCTGTATAGTATACAGATAAAAGAAAGATTTAGGGTTTTGCATGGTGGTAGATCAATAAGGGTGGGGAATCGGATTTCACAAAGCACTTACATGTAGATCTTAAAATAAGTTGTCAATATTGCCAGAGTGGTTTGTATTTTGACAACATTTTGTTTAGCATTTTAAGATTGATATACCGGTACAACCTAAGATCAATCTCACCTCTTTGTGAAATCGGCCCCAGATACTTTTGTTTAAGGGCAAGACAGTGTTTTAGTTGATAAATGGCACCTCTATGAGAGAAATGTAAATTTTTCTTTGTACTGGATCATTTCAAGGGGCCCCAAGGCAATGAACAGGGGCATGGAGGCATTTGCTTCTGTGAAATATCAGGTCTGCATACAGTGTGGGGTATCTCCATCGCTATGTGATTTAGTATAGTTGTCCATAACAGGACTTTTTATTGGACACAAATCTTTCAATAACAGTAAATGGTATCTTCTCAACAGTTTGACTAGTCTGCTCTATTCAGAAAGACTTGCTCTCATCTTTGTCAGTCTCTTGGTGAAAACTAGAGCAGGCTACATGTAGTTGATGTGTTGAGATGTTAGTGGGAAAGGGTGCAGACCATTTGGGAAGTTTTAAACCCAATAGCCAGTCAATAATAATACAGTTCTTATAAAATAGCGTTTTATCACACAAGACAGGCATTTTAAAATGCTTGTTATTTTTACGACAGGTATGCAGAGCTGTGTTTGAATTATGAGACCCATTTTATAGGACATTGAAAGGGTTTACAAGGTGATGTAGTGCAATCTGCAGCCAACCATGCCAGAAACACCATGGCAAACCCCTTCTCTTATTGATAAAATGTACTGGGTTGAACTTTGAAGTGCATTAAACTACACACAGGACCTACAGCTTACCATCCCATCTGAAGGACGAAGTGTCTTGCTCAAGGACACAAGTGCCGTGACTGGGAACCGAACACACTTGGACAACACCAGATCTTGAGTCCAGTGCACTACACCGCTCGACCACGACACCTTACAAAGTCAATTTTGCATTTTCTTGTCTTTCAGTTTTGTTCTCGGAGCAGTCACTCCAGCTGTAATCGTCCCGTCCTTGCTGTCACTTCAGAGCAGAGGGTATGGTGTCACAAAGGGTATTCCCACCCTTGTGATTGCTGCTGCTTCCTGTGATGATGTACTGGCCATCAGTGCCTTCGGGGTCATCCTTGGTGCAGCTTTTGCAACAGGTGACAAATTACAATAATATTGTGTTCCCTATAACACCATGAGAGAAAATTATTATAAAATCGCACCATTCCCATTTCAAACAATTTTTGTTCTTAATATTTAACCCCTTGCATAAACTGCCATGGCTGAGGTCAAACAGTGGGAATGCCAACGTGTGTACGTGCCACGCACATCTCTCGGCCCATGATACAGTGTAGGCCTTCTTTTGACCTCAGTGAGGGCGCTATTTGAGTTTGTGGCAGCATATGCAAGGGGTCTGTACAAACACTGTAGGCTTGGGATTTGTCAGGAGTTTTCCTGATTTCTGGATTACTTTATAGATCTCCCCTATCCTTGAAAGACATTAATGTACATTACAATCAACAATGATCAAGGAAGATGGGACATAGCCCTGTTAAACCATGAATATGCCTAGTTCATCAATTTGTAGTAACATAGGGAGTAATCTAACATGTGACAGGGTGTCAATTCTAAACCACGAGGAGATTCAGTTCTACCAATTTTCTTGACTTCTTTTCTTCATTTTTGTATCACTGTACACTTTACACTAACTTATCTTCCAAGTAATGCATGGTTGTTTGGGAATATTCTATAATTATGCAACAAGAAAGTCCAAAGTTGGAACCAATTTCCAAAATTTGATTGAGATGTTTTTTATTACACGCAGCTCTGGTTTGCCCAGGGTGTGTCTTTTTGGAAGTCAAGTTGCATTCTAAATAGTGTGTGTCTAACCTGAAATGTGTACTGCACAGTAATACATGGGGGATCTGACTCCCTGAATGGAACAACCAAGATTTATAGTGGTTGATGACATTGGGTGAGTTGGGTCAATGTGACAAGTGTCTCTCCTTTGAGGGAAACAGAGATTTGAGAGTGCATGTACGAGAATAGCTTCACATTTCAAACAGTGTATCGACTCATGTTCAATGATAGAGAGGGTACACCTTTTGGCTCTACGGAGAGCTTAGCATCCAGCGCCGCAAGAGTATCCTTCAAACAGTACAGCTGATCAACAGCCTGACCTTCCTCAAGCATTGCTTCAATGCTGACCTGATACCTCGATATCAGCAGTCCAGCATTCTCCTGAAGACGAGCAGAATATACTGTTCAAAATGTCAAGACCATAGTGGCTCTTTTCAG
The DNA here is from genome assembly GCA_021014325.1 of Plazaster borealis. Lineage (NCBI taxonomy): Eukaryota > Metazoa > Echinodermata > Asteroidea > Forcipulatida > Labidiasteridae > Plazaster > Plazaster borealis. The sequence goes on along the minus strand of CM037468.1, from coordinate 12,183,973 downwards.
AGCCAACACTCCTCCCGAAACAATTTTATACATGGTTGTACCTGCAAGTTTACTTGTCATAGTTACTTTCTATGCATGCCCTTTGTGAATGACCGTTTCTTCCACTCCACTAGGTGACCTTGTCTACAACATATTTCGTGGGCCATTGGAGCTTGTAATTGGTGTCACTTTTGGCTGTATAACTGGTGTGGTGTTATGGTACTTACCAGATAGGTTTCAGGTAACCCTTAGTGTAGTTTATGGATTCTTTGTATTTAGTCTGACGATGTGGCGGCATGAAAGCGAGAACTTCAATAGTTCCAATAGGAAACTCTTGGGGACACTAGGTGGCAGCAGACTTACCGGGTAAATCTATGGTTCTTGGAAATCTCAGGATTATGTTCTGAATGGAAATATTACTTTATATGTGTGCTCCTACCTAGCGTCCTGAAGACTTTCATTGCTGTCAATTTTGAACACAATTGTATGCCTAGGTTTTATGTCTTGAAACTCCATGCTTTCTAAGATATAACACAAAACTGTGAAACTTTCAGTTTAACACAAAACAATGTGTGTTTTGTTTTGCATAAATTGGGCGCCACCTTGTCAAGTTTGATCCTTTTTCATAAAGTTTCTTAACCACAAAAATTTGCTCTATGCAACACTTTGTTGATTAGCTAAAATCCATGTGCATGACATGGGATGTTGTGGTTTCCTGTATACTTTTCCTGTCCAGAAAATTGGTTAACAGTCTTTTCTGCTCCAAGAAGCTCAATGGCACTTTTCAAATCCACAGCTTCTGCTTTGGCTTTGGCTTTGGCTATGTCTGCCTGTTTGAAGCCCCTTCCAAAAGTGCACATTTTCAAAATAACTGACCAAAGTAGGGAACCTAAGCCGGAACCCGGAGCTGTGTAATGAGAGAGTTGTGACAGTAGAGAGACCAGTTTTCTGTGGTCACTTGGTTGCTTGATGCCGTTTTGGGTCCAAATGCAGCACAACCAAATGTGCAGCCTGGTCTGGCAATCTATGTGCACACATGCGTCCTTTGGACCGAAAATGGCTTCTTATCGCAAGTTATTGCAACTCTCTCAATATAAGGCTCAATATAATTTGCTCTGATAGTCACACTATTTTATTGAAAATAGTAAGTGTTTGCATAGCAGGGTACCAATTCATCGTCATATGATGTACATTGAATTGGGCCGGTTCCATATTAATTTATTCTGTTGTTAAATCTGATTGTTTGTTAAATCAAACTTACATCTCTCTAGACCTCTTTCGTGATGAGACGTACTATTTTGCTTGTTGGTGGGGGACTATTTGCAGTCTTTGGGAGCTCGGCGCTGAAGTTTTCTGGCGCTGGAGCTCTTGGCTGTCTCACTCTTGCATTTGTTGCTGGACATGGCTGGAAAAAGCAAAAGGTTTGTAACATAGTTTTGTCTCTGTTTATAAAACAGGAGTTAAAACTCAATGCTTATGTAAGAGTATTTCACCAAATAGGAATGTTTGCTAGTGTGTGTGTGCTCTCCTCAGGTTATTAAGCAATCTTCGCTTACAGAATTATCTCAGAAATTTCCCTGTAAACAGGGGAATGGTGACCATAAGAACAAAATACAGTGGTAAGCAGTTAAGTACGAAATTGGGCAGAAAATATTGTTTGTAAATTTGTCTCTAAGCAAAAATTTACAGAGAACCAGGGCCCAATTTCATAGAGCTGCTTAAGTAGAAAATATTGCTTAACAATGTTTTGCTTAGCAGAAATGAGCAGGATACCAGTCACAAATTGTACATGTGACATGGTAGTTTGGCTGGTAACCTTATTCTGGTAAGCATAAATTTGTTGAGCTTGGCTACTTTTTGTGCTTAAGCAGCTCTATGAAATTGGGCCCAGCAGGTAAAATTTCTAAGCAATATGTTCTAATTCCCTGTGTCATATTGGGCCCAGGTATTATTATAAACATGATTATTGTGAAATGTTTTTTAAGTGTAACAATATTGACTGAACTTGGTTTTTTCTAGGAACCAGTGGAGAAGTATATCGGATGGTTATGGCTGGTCTTTGAACCACTTCTCTTTGGATTAATTGGTGCAGAGGTGGCCATTGATTCCATTCAACCTGCGACTATTGGTGAGAAAAATGTGGCATTGTCAATCCAAATGTTTATAAATAGTCAAATTTATCAGGATTAATTATAACAAAATAGCCATTATAAAACAAGTGTCACATTGGTTGAAATTTAGGGATGAGTAACCTCTGTGATTGTGTAGGAGTGAAGGTTAAATGGGTCTTTCTTGCTGCAAAATTCTGCACTTGCTTGCGACCATCATTTTTTACTCTCATGAGTTTGTGCCAACTTTCTGATATAGCTGTGGAAGCATTTTGTCAATTTTCATTCTTACCAGCGAAATACACAAAATGTCAATGTTTATTCTCTGCTTACATTAATCAGCCATTAGATTGGGCATGCTAAATGAAATGCTAAATGCTACATGGTTTGATCGGCCAACGAGAGACAATTCCATTGTATACGTAGTTCTGAGAAAGCAGGCTTATTTCTCAGAATAATGGATGTACCTCGTAAGTCTGCTTCCACCTAGTGCCCCCAAATGTTTTCTATTCTTTAAGTACAATGCAACAATAATGGAAAAATTAAAAAGTACAACCATTTATGGGATGGACACTAAAGGCTTTTTATTTGATTTCAATTTACCATCACAGGTCTTGGAATTGCAACACTATTCATTGGTTTGGTCTTCAGGCTAATAGCCACCTTCCTGGCTGTCTGCAGAGCCAAGATGAACTTGAAAGAAAAGATATTTATCGCCCTCGCTTGGCTGCCTAAAGCAACCGTACAGGTGAGTTGTTAAGAAAAGACACCATGTTACAGGTGACAGAACTAGTATTGTTCAGCCTGATTCCCTAGGTGTTCATTTCAGGATCTGCCCAAATTCATGTACTCTATGGTGATTGAATACCCAACCGTATGGACTCTGAAAAGAATAGTTATGCATTGCATCATGCTACGAATGGGTCACTTGGTGGAGGGGGATATATCCATCAAAATCAAGCCAAATTATGAGCCTTTTACAAACCTAGGCATGGGCTCCGGCTGCTTCGACTTGGGCTTCATCGTCAGTTCAGATTTTACACAGTGCTTTAACATGAAACAGAGCTAGAGTCGAGGTTTGGAAAAGGCCCTATGAGGGTAGATTTTTCAGGATTTAGGTTTGTTAGGGTTGACAGAGAATGTAGACTATCGTTGTCTTGTATAACAGCCACTTAATGGATTCGGTTCTTTGCAACAGTTTGTTTTGCAGAAATCCTATTACATTAAGTCGTTTCTGTTTTCTTTGTGTGTTGACAGGCAGCGATTGGGCCAGTGGCTTTAGACACAGCTATCAAGCATCAAGCTGGGGAAGAATTTGTTGAGCTTGGAACACAGGTAAGTAACATTGATCCAATTCACCTGACATCATCACAATAATCTCGGTTGTGCCATTTTGGGTGTCCATGTCGCTGTGTTGTTATACAGTGTAGTGTGCATGTTAGGCAGGGTTCACATGCACAAATTAATTTGTATGTATAACTGTTAATTTGACTTAAAAAATGGAGAGTGTGGCAGACAGCAGCTAAGTGCGAAGTTGGTGCAAGGGGTGAATACACAAGTTTGTTACCCAATTAAGATACTTTTTGGCAGATCTATATGCCACCGCTGCTCAGGTGGTACCACGCTTGTGCACGTGTAATGTGCGTATTCTCAAAATTGGAGGTACGCTTCAACTGATGATGTGTACACTGCGCTAGTACCCACTTTTTGTATACAATTTTCAAAATCTCAAAATGCATGGTACACCACAGTAATGGCAGCATACAGTGCCAATCAACTTGTGTAGATGAAGATTTTGGGGAAGTCACCTGGGCAAGCTGAGGTGTATTGGAAACAGCTGTAAAGTCAAGTCAGAATTTAACAGCTTAAACTATTTTCATGCATACGGTACGGTAGCATTTGACCCTTAACATTATACAGGATGCAACTTTTTAGCAGATTTTCTCTTTTCTTGAATATTAGTGCCGTAAAAAACAAAAAATGCTACAAAGTAAAATACGCTTGAGCATTTCCTCTTTTCTTTTGCAATTACAAAGTTGCACATCTGATTATAAATAACTTTAAATCATTCACTCTTCTTACTTTGCTTGTTTGCAGCTTTTGACTGTTGCAGTTCTCTCCATCCTTATCACTGCCCCTCTAGGGGCCATTGGCATAGCACTGACTGGTCCACGTCTCCTCAGTAAGACCGCCAACGAAAAAGTGGTCGTCAACAACAACAAGCGCAGAATCGAAATCCATCATATAGGGTCACCCATGTGTAGTGAGGTTGTGGAACTCTCCCCCGTGCACCCAGGACCGGAGCATTCCATTCTGCTGAGGAGGGGGGTTGAGGCTGGCAACACTGATGATACTTTGTAACCAGAGAAAGAGAATGTGCGGTTTAATATAAAATGCAATCAGTGTGTACAGTTGAAGATACCTGCGTAGGCTGTAAGTGTCCATACCCTGACACATTATTTTGAATATTATAAAAAAGTACAGATCTGGGCCGAATTTCATAGAGCTGCTTAACGGCCGATTATGTGCTTACTGAGCGAGTTTCCATTTCATAGCGCTGCTAACTGTAAGCACACGAAAAAGGCATGCTAACCTTCCGGTGCTTACTGTATGAAAATGAATGACGTAACAATGCAAATCCATGGTGAACGCGCAAGATGGCCGCCTAATTTTCTTGCTAACCTGTGAAAAACGCTTCTGAACAAGCAATTTTTTCTGCTACAGTTAGCACGAAAATTTGCTTACTGTTAAGCAGCTCTATGAAATTGGGCCCTGAATTGAGGTTGGATTGTGAAAAGTACATGCATAATTAAAAAACAGTTGGTCATGTGATGTTCTAAGGAGTGGCCACCATTAATGAATTGCAATATGTCTTTTGAGCACAACTAGTGCTCTTGTGTACAATGTCCACATAACACTCCTATAGACTCCCATCATAAGCTGAAGCAGTGCCCTCACTGAGGTCAAAGGAAGACCTATCATTGGCTGAGAGTTGTGCGTGGTGCGTACACGATTCCATTGTTTGATCTCAGTGAGGGGTCTATTGAGTGAATTTTATATACCAAGACTCGATGTCACATCCAAGATTCATGTTGTGTTGAGTTGTTAAAATCACCATGGTGATTTGTATTGTGACATCACGTTGTGCTTAGCAATAAAGATTGTTTAATTTGCTAACTCATCTTAACATAAAGTCAAGTTTGTTTTTTAAATCAGGGCTCGATGTCACAAAAGTGTAAGATTGATCTTAAGATGAGTTGGCAGTATCACCATAGAGTTTTGTAGTGGTGAATGAAAGGGTTGGAAAGTTACTCAGACGCCATGATTTCCGATCCATGTATTCTTTATTTTTGAATAAATTTCTTGACTTCCACATGTATCATATTTGCCATGTATACATAAACAATGTACTATGTAAATGTAGCTTGTACATTCATTGTAATGATATAAAGGTACTTGATGCATATCACTATTTTTAAGATGAATATTGTTTTCCATGTTCTTCCAAAAATACCAATTGTTTGGAAGGTACTTTGCTATTTTATTAACATTAAAAAAGTACAATTGTCGTATCAGGTAAATATGTGAAGCTCCGTGCCCAAACGAGGAACTCCCTGCCAAAACTCAAACCTGCTTATTTATTAAACAGATGAGATGAAAATCATGAACCAAAATGACCTGTGGTGTAAAATATGTTTGTTTCGACCCAAGCACAGTCTTTCTCAGAGGCTAAATGAGAAAGACTCTGCTAGGGTCGAAACATGAGGCCATTAACAATTTCTGCAAATAGATGAGAAGAACACTTAGTGAATATGTCTCAACAAAAATGTAATGTTTAAGACATGACATCCCATCAGGGCTGATATTTTGGTTGTCTCCACATTTAGTATGCCTGATTGTGGCATGGGGTGTCACAAATGTTATATAACAATAGAAAGATTGTATACTGATCGAAACGTCGATCAGAGCCACCACTATTTAAAGGAGATTTCTTACATGGTGTCAACGCGAACCTTACTTACTTATATCCTTCACCAAAGTACTGACCCCTTGCATCAACATCACAGGTGGCTTCCGTCTGCCACACTCGCCATTTTGGGAATTAAATTGCATGTAATAATTATGGTAAGGCCGTGTATGAATTAACAGCTACAGCAGTGGCTATGGCTGGATGGCTGAAATGTCCTATTCTTCAATGTGGGCCGTTGCAGCCAACGTAGCCATAGCCCAAGTCACTTGATTCAGACACGACCTGCGTGTAGTAAACACAGTGCGGCCTAAAAACCACACTACACTGTACAACACATCGGGACATCAAAAAATGACACAACCAAGATTGTTGTGAAGATGACGTCGGGTGAATTGGGTTTATACTCGATGTTCTCAAAGTTCTGCTGAAAAATCCTGCTGCAGCCAAGAAATCAAGCTTGTTTCATGTCTTGAGGCAAACTTGGTGTTCTGGTTGTTAAGACTATGGGTTCCATTCTAAACCTAAGTTGCCAGTAGCTTTTTCTGCACAATGCCAAAAGCTCTTAGGATACAGTGCTTTTTCACTATGATGGTGAGGTGACAAATTTAGGAAATGTGTTCATTTTTGGTCATGTTTTATGGATTAAGGTTTCATAATTCAAGTATTCATCTGTACAGACATTTTAAAGAGAATTTTTTCAGATTTAAATAACTACCTTTCTTTCAAGTGTACATACATATTATGTAAATAAAACCTTGCTTTAAACACAACAGGTACACAATTAATTATCAATTGATTCGAAAATGAATTTTAAAAACTTTTTATTTAGAAAACTTTTTTCCTTTCAAGCTTTTATTTGTGTTTCATTTATTTTGCTAATCAAGGCATTTAATGCCTCGGTTACTCCATAATTGTGGTATTCAGAATCATAACTATATTATTTCAGCTAACTGAAATGTTATCATTTTTGTTTATATGCCGATTTACTTGTATTTTGCTTGGACAATTCAGAGCTTTATTTATTAGTACCTAATGTTAATTGTTTAAATTAAATGTGTGTGTTTTAGCCTCCCGTACTGTTATATTTTTTGCTTAAACCATTTGTAAATTCAACATTTCAATGAAACAATTTTTTACAAGTTAAAGGATATTAAATTGTGTCATTTAATTGATAAGGCTAGAGTTTATTTAAGTTTAACGTTTTAATTCATCAATGCTATATTGTGATCATCTTCCGGAATATTTTGAGCATCACACTTTTGCATTTTTCTAAAAAAATTGCCATACTAAGTAATATTGCAGTATGGTATTTCACCTTCATTTGTATGGTCACCACACTGTATGATTGAATTGAGCACTAACTCGCCTGCGTGTTGAAGCCATGTGGGTGCATCCATGTTTGTGTACACACCTATGTAAAATCTTGTAATTTCATACTTCCATTGTTTGACTAATTGCAATCAATCTTATTCTTTTCTGAGCGTTATAGAATCTATACATTGAATGCAGTCAGTAAATGTGCTTATTTTTGTGCGCACAACGCAAACCCCCATATGCATATGAATGTAAGTTTTATGAAAAATTACTTTGTTCCTCAGTCAGTCATGCACAAGCCTTGAACAAGTCTGCGTCCAGGAGGTTACAAAATAATTGTGTTTGTGGAATCAAGAGTGAGCGCTTTAAGTCAATACTAGCCATGGTTGGCAGATTGACCCTTTCAGGTGTCGCCATTGTTTTTTTCTCCCCACATTGCTATTAGTGACACCAAGCCGAGGTTAGAGGGTAAATTAGTCCAGTCTCTTTTTGTGTAAAGATAATCTGTATTCAATGGGTGTCACTGTACACAGGGAACCTGGCAATGACACTGGCACCATGATAAAAGTGCATTCATCCATACTTAAAAACTGGTCAAGAGATAAAGTTTTTTCTTTGTAAAAACATAAATCGGGGGGTCAACATTCAGCAGCAAATGTAAAACAATTTCACCAAGATTGTTTTCTTAGCTGAAATAGGTTAATCAGCCGAAACACAAGGTGATGTGTAAGGTTTGTACCTCCCTGAATATTTGTGCATGGACAATTAATGTTTGGTAATTCTTCATGAAAGTACGAAAAGCCCATAGCGCCATCAAAAAATTAACTTCCAACCCGTTGTTAAGGATTCACAATCTGTTGGTGACTGCTCTATATTCTGACACCCCTATGTTCCGACAACCCCCTCATGATTTACATAGGGTTAGGGTTAGGGTTAGGAATAGGAAAATACACCAGGGTTGTCGGAACATAGGGTGTTGAAACATAGGGGTGTCGAAACATAGGGGTGTAACCCAATCTGTTAGTATTACAGATTCACAATCCGTTTTACGGATTTGTATTGAATCCATATTTAACGGATTGTAAATCTGTTTGAACAGATTATAATTATTATAATTTTTTGGCGCTAATGGGCTTTCATATGAAAGCTATATTTTGTCTGCACACTTCAAATGAATTGTTGTATGGTTTCATTCCCCAAAAATAGTTCTTGTGTAACTACCAATAGTTTACACACTCCCTATAAATAAAATATGATCAATAAAAGTGTCATTGCTTCGTATTGAGTCGTGTGGTGTTAGGTTTTGTCATTTCATTGATGAAAAGAAACATCTGCACATGAGAGTTTGGAATAATCTAATTGCAAATAAATAACATTGATTATATTTTAATTTGTGAATTGAAAAAGTGTCTTTTTTCCCTTGACTGTCTGTGCTGTCTCAAGAGAGGTGTGAACTAATTGTCATAATTTAATGTTTGATGAATTGTATTGTGTGATGTGAGATATTGTGACATCACACCTTTACAGAAGTATGCTGAGGGTCCAATTTTGTTGGGCAGAAAGTGTGCACAAATGATATCAAAATGCTGCGATAAATACTAGAGTACAATCTTGATTTTTTGACTTTAGGGACAAAAAGCACATCAAAGTTTTAGGTTTGTTTCCTAAAAAAATGCAAATCAGGTAATGGGGAAATAATGAGGCAAATGGTTTACAAAATGTCCCCATCATTTGTAATTCTATTTCATACTGTTCTCAAAAACACAACAGAGTTGTAGCTAAAAGGTCACAATCCCACCCTACATATCCCCAACCAAACACAAGTAGTAATTAGACATCCACCAAAAGAGGGCGCTATTCAAGAAACACGGCCAATCTTGCAATTTGATTTGATGCATGATTTTTCTCACGCTGCTTAAATATCGATCAATCAATCATAGCACTTTAGCCAACCGGTATATAAGGTAAGAATGAACTTTCCCTCGCTTTTCAATCATGGTACAGGTAACATGTGAATGGTAGAGACGAAACTGTGCCACTTTCATTCTTGAAAATGTTAAAGGAGTGTCTACAGTACAGATGTAGGATACAACAAATGTGGGCACTGCGCTGTGCTGGTAGTGAGAGGATTTGATTTTATGTGCTAAATCATGTTTTGTTTTTTTGTATGGTTTGGGTTTTTTTATTGGGGTGAGGGGAGGGTGAGGCATTAGTAAGTAAATCAAAACAACAAAACAATCATGATCCGCATACATCCGGTCGCATGATCATGAATGAACAGGCCACCATAAGGGGTTTGGTGCTCATAAATATATACTCCAGTCGCCGGTTTTCGGGGTACCATAGCTTTTTCTTTGAATTGATATTACAAATACAAGAAGTACAACTTAACGGTGGAAGGTTAACTGTCTCCAAGTTTAGGTCAAGAGAGAGGAGACTCGATGTTTGGCAAGTAGAAAATGTTACTTCGTCTCCAGGGGTTGTTTACATCACGCGCAGTGATGTGAAACTTATGCCTTGATTATGAGGGGCACCCCGAATACAGGACCTCTAACGATATATACAGGCTAGACCCGGGCGCTGTACTCCTTTTTCGAAATTTTGACATTATGTCGTACTAGCGCCCCAGCTTACGGGCGTATTTTCCCCGAAGGATCTTCAATTGGCTATGAAAATGCCTCAGAACGACAAAAATACCCAACAAAATAGCTTTATTATTTACGCCTACTGGCTTCTTGATGTTAAAGATGCAACATCAGGCATTTGAATGTACTCACAATTTTGTTTTGTGCTGCAAATTTACGATTTTTGTGAAGTCGATCTGAGCATATCGGTAAAACCGCCATGACGTCCAGCACTAAGTCATTGACTACCGCTACATGACTAGCGCACAGGTCTGCGCACATCTTCGTGATTAATTTTCATGACATTGCACAAGTCTGCGCACATATTTGCAATATGAGATGTCCCTTCAGGGCCACCATAATACAGCTGAGCGCTGGACGTCATGGCGGTTTTACCGATATGCTCAGAAAAACATTCCCATCAAAACATTCCTAGATCAATAACTTCAAATGTTTGTGGTTCTATTGAAAACAGAAACAGGCTTTTTACTTCTTGTTTGACAATGTTTTTATGGTCTTTTCTTTTGCATAGCTATCTAAGGAAGGATATTGAATGGTGAAATTGAAGCAAGATTAAACACTGAAGGGAATGCGAACCAGACCTCAGTAATCATGGGAGGCAACATTGTGTCAAAATCCTACAAGACGGCAAAGCGATCCGACCTTGAAGTCACAGACCCTGAAGAATACTCCGATCTCCAGAACAAGAAGAGCTCCTTCGAGCAAACACCGAATGCAACCGGCATCATTACACCAGACACCAGCATTCCCTTAGAGGAGACTGGAGTAGACGATACGCTGAGTGAATGTGAAGAGAATGCGCCCTGGCATGGCCTGCCGATGGGAATAAACGAGCACGGGAGTTTTACCGTCATCAACATTGATGACAACTTCCATCAAAATCATGTTCAAGTTAAACCCCCGCAGGACAAAGACAATGAATGCTGTGTGGGACTCCGGGAACGGTGTAAAATGGCGTGCAGGCCGTGTCTCACAAAATACAATCCATTGTCGGACTATCCTTCCAGACGGGCAAAGGTAAAATATTCCTGCATGTGCCCGCCCCATGGAGTGCTTGCAAGAGTGGTTCTTATAGTGGTGATTTTACTGCTGTTGTGGGCGATACTTTGGTCCATCACAGGGGCGGAGTCTTTACCTGGAGGGAACCTTTTTGCCCTTTATGTTCTTGTGATGGTTGCTGCTATTGGCGGGAAGATTGTTGAGTTTGTGCATCTACCAGCTTTGTTAGGTACGACAAATAAATGGTGTACTCCCTTCTTGAAGGAGATTATAAAAAAAAGCTGAATTTTTCAATAATTACCTGGAATGCAATAATTTCATAGACACAGGTATGCAATTTTTCAGCTGTTTTCCTTGTTTTTGAGTTCTCAGCTGCGCCAGTGAAAATTTAAAAAACACTGTCTTGCTGTGCCAGGAACTTTCCTCTTTTATGACAAGCTGCAGCTGCATTTACATTTAATTGTTTTAATTTATAATTCAATTTTGTACTAGTACTACATTATTTCGTATGTAAAAGTGACCAATATTCATGAGCCAATTTGTCCTTTTGGCAAAGTTTAATGAGGATATTCAGGCCTGATTTGTGTAAGGGCAAGGCAGTTTTATCTCAGTATAGGGCACCATTTCTACTGGATATGGCACCAAGGCAATGACCTAGGGCATAGAGGCACACTTCCCTCCGATGCCTCGGAGAAGAATCGGCCCGGAAACTTAGTACAAAAATGTTTAAGAACTGAGTATGTTTACCGAATGGAGCCTTTTACATGATAGAGAGGGTACACCAAATCATTATCTCATCTTCTAACAAGTATTTCAACAAAATAAACGGCCAAAATGGTCACTCAGGGTGAGGGCTACAAGGAAAACATACAATTTAAAGCAAGAGAGAGAAGATAAATCTGTTCATAATTCTCTGGAATAGATTGTAAGATGGTGGAAAGCAAGATGTTCATGTAGGGAGTTTCAAAGTGCAGCAGTACAGGGGGGAAGCTAGCAGAATATCTCACAGTATTGATCTGTGGAACAATCAGTGAAGCGATGAGGAGAGGTGGCATGTGCTGCCAGTAAAAGAAAGGCTCATAGAAAGGCTGACGAGTGAGAGACCTTGTGTGCACATACCAGGCATGATATTCTTTCTACTTGAGTCTGATTTCCGATTTTTTGACCCTCAGAAAAAAGCAGTGACATTTTTACTAAATAGCCTGAAAAGTCTATAAAAGCCAACCATTATGTTCAAGTACATGTAGGTCAGCCCTTTGTACATTCCTACCTTTTTCCAAAGGCCAAGTATCAAGCCTGACATACCATGAAAGCCTGCACAAGAGATTTGCTAAAAGAGACAGATGGTTTGGGAATTGTCAAATTAAAGTTCTTTCTTTCTTCCCTTTTTCCATGTGAATTTTTCATGTAGGAATGCTCATAGTTGGCTTCATGTTCAAGAATGTTCCTGGTATACAAATTGCTAATGACATCGACCCTGGCTGGACCTCTACACTACGCAACATTGCCTTAGCTGTTATCTTGATCAAGGCGGGGCTTGGAATAGATGCTGGAGCTCTTCGTAAACTCAGTCTAGTGTGTACTCGTCTTGCACTGGTTCCCTGTATAATGGAAGCCTTGACAGTTGCTGTGGTTGCGCATCTATTGCTGGGTTTTGGCTGGGATTGGGCATTTATGCTTGGGTAAGCATCTGCGCTTTTTATCTGGGCCCATTTTCATAAAGCCTGTAAGCACAAAAACGTACTAAGCACAGAATAGTATTGCTTAGCAAAAACAGGTTACCAGCCAAAATTACATTAAATTTTGATTGTTGTGGCTGGTGCCCCACTCAATTTTTGCTTAATAGCAAAGACATTTATCAAGCAGTATTTTTTGCTTAAAACAGCTTTATGAAATTGGGCCCTGGTTGGTATGTTTTTTTTCTTAGAGGCAATGGGCATCACTGATTTTTTAACTCTTTGTCGTCAACCATGTGAACCCACGGGTTAAGCTAAGGGGAAGTGGTAAACAAAAACTAAATCACTCCTAATTCTTTAAATTTTAAAAGCTGGTTGTGTTTGAATTCTTCTGGACTGAGGAAGGCACAGACTATTCCTAGCATAGGGCCAGGTATACTACCCGGTAGGCCTAGGCGACTAGTGCGACTAGTGTCAAAGTCGCGGCTATTGACTGCTCTGTCTAGTCGCGACTGCTGCTTTTCGGTTAACTGCGCCGACTACGACGTGTGTCGTAGTCGTGACTAATTAAAGCGCAATTAGTCGGGCAGTGAATTTCACTAGTCACCCATGCCTAGTTGTCATTGGCTGTTCTGATATATTGTTGCATCAAAAGAGTTGCTTGCTGCAATGGTGTCCATTGCAATGCATACTTAACATTTCAGCCTGAGTTTTACCATCTTGCGCCTGCCGCGATCCACAATCTTTGGTTTTGAAAATAGTCTGCAGTACTTGAGACTATGATGAAAGTACCCAGCCCTTAATTCCCTTTGATAGAATCCTTCCAAAGTAAAAAATGGACATCCAAACTGTTGGCTCAGATTACCATGGTATGCCTAATTCCATGTAAAGCATGATTAGTTTACTGTAGTCCTCAGTCCAATAGATTCAAACAAAACATGTTCTTGGTTTTCGTGGGTTTGTGAGTGGTTAAGGTTATTGAAAATATATGATGGTTTTTGTCATAAATGTGAGTTATCAAATTTGAATCAGTTAAAACCTTTTTTAACGTTTCTCTTGTTTAGGTTTGTCATAGCAGCTGTTTCTCCAGCTGTGGTTGTGCCCTCTGTCCTAGAGTTACAAGAGAAAGGTTATGGGATCAGTAAGGGCATCCCAACATTGATTGTAGCCTCGGCAAGCTGTGAGAATGTCTTTGCAATAGCAGCGTTCGGAATTCCTCTTGGTATTGCATTCTCTGGGGGTAAGTTGCCATCATTGAGACATGCGAGAGTGTCTGCTTGCTTTGTTGGCTCTTGGCGATAACATACAAACACAATTGAAATTTCTTTCTAAATTTGTTTAAGAATCATTAGTTGTTGGTTCAGTTTGGTTCAAGAGGCCTTAGTCGTCAGAGGTGGCTGTTGAGTTGGCGATAGAGTGTACATGTTCCTAGGATATTCTGTGTCCATGTATTTAGGTTGTCTGTCTATATTGTGGCAGGGAAACCATGTTTGTTCTTTCAAAGTTTGTTCTCTTAGTAAGGCAAAACAACACTGTCCTGGTGTTCTGGTGCCTTTTCAAGTGGCCAATTTTCTACTCTTAGTTGTTGGTAATAATATGGTAGGGTCATAGATTGGTAACTACTCAACAAATTAATGACTATAAAAACTTACTTGGTGAGAAGCACTGCAGCTGTTGATAGTATAAACTATTTTGGGAAAGGATTCCCCTTCGAAGTAACATGGTTTGGGTAATTTTTCACCCAAAAACATTTGAATCTGAGAAAAGATTCATGCATGAATCGTTTTCTCAGATTTCTGAGGGTTGGTGTATGTTCAAAAAAAGGTTTTGAGCATAATATGAGGAATAACTCTGCCAAATTTTGGAATTTTTTGAGCTAGGAAGTAAGGGGGGATGAAATTCCCGTAGAATAGGGCATTTGCAAGTTATATTTGAATAATGTCTGGTACAATGAGAGACAGTTGCTATGTCGGGCAAACTTTTGCGTAGTTAGATATTAAGAGATGGTGTACACCAAAACACAATTCTGAATGAATGTGTATGGCACAATGGTACCAGGGTTTGCTTATCTAGAGGTTGCTATACAAAAGCTTGCCCCAAACCATTTGACATAGCAACTGTCTCCATAGTCTGAGGAATTAAAATTTAAGTGGTAACTTGTGACTAAGCAAGTCATTGTACCAGACAACCCGCAAATGGCTTATTAAAACAACACAATATTGTATTTCCAAATTTGTGAGTGTTTTTATGACTAGTATGTTACTACCTTTGGTTCTACCTGTAGGTAATATAGACATTGCTAACGATGGGCAAGATAACAGCACAGATGTATCCTACACAAACCTGAATAGCTCTAATGATGGTAAGATCTTTTTAAAGACTCTCTTTTACAAAACATTTTGTACAGTTTAAAATTCATCAGGTTAATAATGTACAAGATTTTCGGCACTATAAATTAATTTTGTTCTTACAGTGCACGACTTTTGACAGATTATTGACAGCAGACTTGCAGGGTAAAATCCATTGTTCTCAGAAATTTGAGCATACCAAGAATGATGAAACAGCAAGAAATGAAATATGCTAATTACATTCATGCACATGTGTACAGACAAATTAGGTACATAGGAAAGGTACGCAGGAAAGGTACGTAGGATGATATGAACCTCTCAATTTATTTGCAGTGACAAATTAGTGACAATTGTGATTTGTTCTCAGATATCGGTATGTTGGTGTTTAACATCTTCCGTGCACCCATAGAGCTGTTGATGGGTGTGGCCTTTGGGTGTGTCGGGGGCGTGTTCCTCTGGTATTTCCCAGATAAGGACCAGGTGAGAATTAACATATATTGGCTGGTGTGTATATATGTATATGAACAAAGAATAGTAAACTTAAAAATGCTAGGTTTCTCTCCACCCTCAGGCGAGAAATAGACAATGTTAAAAGTATTTTAAAGATAGTTTAGTGTCTAGCGCTTCTTATACCAAACAGAATACGACCAACAACAAAAATCCTTAAAACCTTCTAATTGAACTTTATCTAACCTTGCAAGAACTTGTAGTTTTGTTCAGCACAAACTATTTACTTGTTGGCATTCAATTTGTCTTTCATGATCAAGTATAACGTTTGTAGCATTTCATTTCAACTTTGAATGACAGAAATCACTGACGTGGAAGCGTACTTTACTGGTCTGCGGTGGCGGTCTGTTCTTATTGTTTGGAGGTGCAAAGGCAGACTTCACAGGGGCTGGTGCTCTAGGCTGCCTCATTCTGGCTTTTGTAGCTGCCCAGGGCTGGGGTAGAGGAAAGGTAATCTTAATTGTTTTTAACAGATGTAATAATTTGCATTGGGGATAAAGAATAATATTTTGGCTTTTACCCTTCATTGATGTGTCATAAGCACTCTATACTTAGTGATTCCAGTGTCCTGCCAAAAACAAAAAATCTACAGGCATAGTACTTGAATGGATTTGAACCCAAGACCCTTGCCTTTTAGATCGTAACCACTTCACCACCGTAAATAAGCAGTCACATAGCTCAGCATTCGATTGGCCACCAATGTCTGCTAAAAGTATTGAGCAATATTTAAAGGCACTGGACACTATTGGTAATTACTCAAAATAATTGTTAGCATAAAAACCTACTTGGTAACGATCAATGGAGAGCTGTTGATAGTATAAAACATTGTGAGAAACGGCCCCCTTTGAAGTAACGTCGTTTTTGAGAAAACAGTAATTTCTCAGTAAAATATTTGAATTCATTTCGAGACCTCACGCGTGATATGCAAAAAAAAAAATAATAATAGTTTCACAAAAAACATGTAAAGAATATCAAAGAATGCTCCAAATTGCATAGTAGGGCTTTGAAAACCAGGGAAAACACCAAGTAGAAAACATTCCAAAGACCTTGTTTCAATTCAGCGCGTTTCGGCCAAACATCCAAAAAATTTGGCCTCACAGTTTTGAAAAACCCTGGGGAGAACCATGACTGATATATGAAAGACTTGACATCCCATCTTTATTTTGTCTTTTCTCAGGAACCTGTTAAAAAAGTTGTTGGTTTGATCTGGACGTTGTTTGAACCGATCCTATTTGGTCTCATAGGAGCAGCAGTATCAGTTGAATATCTGGATGACACAGTGGGTAAGTAAAAGAGGCATGAGAATGGGCGATGATGAAAAATCCGGAAATCCTTTTGAAAAGAACCCGAATAAATCTAACGCTAAAAATGCATGTCCGGATTTTGGGCAATGTCCGGAAATTGGGCAACGTGACCCAGCGTCGGCGCTGCACCATGGTTGAACCAAGCATAATCCTACCTCCATTAGTCGAGTTAGTAGGAGGAAGATACTCAAAAAACAATAATGAAATCATAAAAATGCTAGACGTATCTTATCTCAAAAAGCTCACCAAAAAATGTGAGACTTAACGGTAAATGCAGACATCGACGATCGTACACGTGCGTAAACAAGTCCAACAATGCGCGCGCATCCATACAAAACACCGCGCATTGCTGTCAGTAGACTTTCCAAAGTCTCCACACATGTTCCTTTGCTGCAGCAATAAACATAGTACGGTCAAACATTTAATAAACCGCACCGTGATTGAAGCTAGGAATGAAAGAAGTGTACACATATCCATTGATCTCGCTGCATACACGGTGTGTTGATCCGCAGTATGATTTTACAAAGGTAAACTTACAATTTCTGATTTAAAGACGAGAGATTAGCGAAATATACATGTATACCCCCAACACCCTACCCCCAAAATTTTATATTAAACTCACACTGAACTCGGAGACCAGAATTTTGAAGTGAAAAATCCAGAAATCCAGAAAATCCGGAAGAGTCTCATGCCTGGTAAAAAGGTTTCTGAAGTAACTTTTCTGAGCCACAAAAGGAAGCTATTCTATTAGACAGTGTCCGAATTGGTGGCTATGGCAATGGCTTCTGCGGAATGATCATGTCATTGAAGCATTGAAGCATAGGCTGCACTTAGCAACAGCCTTAGTTGTCGATTCAGACGCAGCCCTAGAACTGTTTTCAGAGTGATTATTTCAATAAAATTGTTCCATTTACAATTATTTTATTTTCAAAATTTCCATCAAAGGATATCCATTTAAACTTGTACTCCTTGTATCACATAACCTTTCAGACTGGGTTTGTGGGGTACTTCCATTGTTGCTCTATTGTTCCCCTTTGGTGTACAACTTGAACAAAGGAAACCTTGTGGGATAGCAATGTTCCGTTGTATAAAGTATGCCACCCTTGTATGTGCACACACAAACATTCAATTGCGAAATGTAAAGAAGCTGCCATCATTGAGATTGCAGCGCTTTGCATTTTGTGTAGTGAAATGCATGCCTTGCCCTGCACTGTGTCATGGTGGCTCATGAAACCTATGAGAGTATTATTAGATTATTTTATTTGCAACCACAGGACAATACAAAATATGGTTGGACTAAAATACAATCAAAAATTGTCAAAGCGCTAACAATACAAGAAAGCATACTACAATAATAAAAAAAAAACATTACTAAAATAGCTAAATTGTGGCAAGCATTTGTGATGCAATCAAGCAAAATGAGTCGTTTGTGGTTTAAAAGTTGTAAAAGTATAAACACTATGAGATGCGAGAGAATGAAATTGAGAAAAGGGGGTTTAAAGTGGAGTTGTTTATTGAAACTAAATCAGCACATTTTCTTGCAATGCTAATTTTAACCCCTTTTTATGTCATTTATCAGGAAGGAAGTTGCCAATATAAAATAAGATAAATTTTGGCATTTAAATTTACAAAAAAAAACAATTTTTGACAATTTCACCCCTGTTGGCCTGTTCTGGCTCGTTTCTCCATACTGATATCCGACAAACGACCCATTTAGCTTGATCGCATCACATTTAAAGAATAGAAAGGGTAAAAGCCATAAAACATGCATTATAGTAAACATGAACGATAGAATACACTTCAAACCACCAACATATGTACAAGGAAGGGAAGAAGCACAGTTTGAACGGGGTTAAAATATAACCAATAAGAAATATTCACCAGAGAAGACTAATTACTTGGCAATCCGACATTGAGTATTCAGGTTGGCTAGTAGTACCTTCCCTGCCTTTCACCTCTGCGGAACCCGGTTCGAATCCCGTAGGTGGATTGGGTTTTTAGTCCCAACCAGTTAGGGTTTCCCTCCAACATCTAAAACTGAGATTTCCTCATCATCTTGTCTACACAGGTATCTTCAGGCCTGTGGGTTATAGTGCGAGGCACTTTTGAGGGTTCCTTGGTTTCATTATCAGAAAGATAAACAAAAATGCTAAAAACAAGCAGTTGCTATTTGGGTTAACATTAAGTGCAAAAACTGACAACGGTCGCCTTGGTTTCATGAAGATTCATTTCCTTAAAGGCCCTGTACACTATTGGTAAGATCAAAAAACACAAATGTTCACAGATTCACACATAACTTACATGATTTAAAGTAAGTAATGGTAGAAAGGGTTCCTTAAAATATTTCTGCCTAAAATGCGATCGTTTCTGAGAAATTAGTAAAACAATACTTTTTATCTCGCGCGATAAAAACTCGATGTTTGAAAAAACTGAAAACACATAAGGTCTCTTTTCGCTATTTTCTCGTGACCTCGATGACCAATTGAGCTCAAACTTTCACAGGTTTGTTTGTTCATGCATATGTTGAATCACACATAATGTGGACACTGATTTTGAGCTGTTACCAAAAGTGTACAATACCTTTAACCGGTTAGTTATTTAATTATTTTCAAATCTATTTCTCAGGTACCGGCATAGCTATAATGGCAGTAGGCCTCGTTGTACGGACTGCAGTCACACTGCTGGTTGTCTGTAAAGCAGGACTCAACTTCAAGGAAAAGGTGTTTGCTGCCCTCTCTTGGGTCCCAAAGGCCACTGTGCAGGTAAATCATGGGTCTGTGTCAGTTGACCAACATTTTGGAAACCGACTTTAGCTTGTAACAATGTTATCAGATAATAATATATATCAGATAAGATAGTTAGGTTGGCTGTGGAATACTGAGTCTATCAATTTTGGAGGGAAAAATGGGGAAAGATTTGGGGAGGGGCTAAAGAACTTGGAAGTTTAACCAATTTAACCAAAAGTATCAAGGATTCACAAATTGTGTCAAAAAACATGTACATGGACATGGTTTGTTGAAGTCCAAACTGTCCAAGACCATGACGTTGTCGATCATGACTTAGTATTGTGTAACTTTTAGTTCTGTTGTATTTAAACTCTGAATCCGTAGGTGCTCTGCTTAAGAGCCCTCCCAAATCTTTCTTGCACCATAGAGCAATCTACTGTACTTGTAAAACTTGCAAGCATCTGAGTTTAGCTTTTTCCTGTAGATGATCAGAGCATACTTATTGAAATGATGAGTTGTTACACCACCAGTTCTGTCCAGAAACTCAAAAGGCTCAGTGCTATAAGGTCATTAATTGCAATTTCATATTCGTAATGATCAAAAGGTCATTAAATGAAAAATGCGTATAAATTTGAAAAAATATATCAAAATCAACAAATAAATGTTTTACTTAGAAAATTAATGTATCTTTTTGCGAAACAAAAACTTTGATGACCACTCTTGATCAATAAACCCCATTTACCAGGAGCTCCAAAATATGCAAAAGCAATTTTATGAAACTCATACAAATTGCACTAATGACCTTATAGTCCTGAGCAGAAGAACTCATAAGGGAGATTCATACATGGCTTTCCCACAAACCTTAGTAGATATTGTTCACTAGTTGGGTCTGAGAAAGACATCTAAACATTTGCTGTCATATTTTACCACGTCAAACAGAGTTTCTTTGGACAGTTTTGTTGTGATTTACTTGTTGACAGGCTGCCATTGGCCCTCTGGCATGGGAGGTGGCAAAAAACAAGAACGCTGGACCTACAGCAGAGCAGAATGGGATCAAGGTAAATTTAAAGTTAAACTTATGTCAATGTTGCTTCAGGGATAAACAACATCAGGACATTAATAGATGTAATAATTTACATCAGGGATAAAGGAGAATATTTTTGGTTTTATCCTATTTATCATCTATTATATCTATTAAATGGTTTGCAGTACCCGCTGCTAATGACAGGATTTGAACTGGCCTGTTTTCGACGAGCACACTCTGTGGTCTAGTGGTTAAGACATCTGCTCTAGAATGCGGGGTTTGTGGGTTCTAATCCCACCCGAGTACTATGCTTATATGTGTTTTTCCACACGACTCGGGAAACAATGCTTTTCACACATCGATGGAGGGTAGAACCAAAAATATTAACCACTGAGCACTGGGGTTTCCAAAAATGTTCTGTGCCCACTCACACGGAATTAATTTTGTTAAACTGACGGAATAATTTGTTGAGAATATTGTTGTCATAATGAAACCCTGACTAAACAAAGCAAAGAAAACCAAGGTTCTCATAAAAGCACCAGTTTTTGTTGTTCTCTTTTGAGAACATGTAAGATGCATAACCTTTATGAATTTCATAACCTTGGCCGTAAGCCACGGCTGATAACCTACCATGGTAGGCTGGAATCTCAGACCACTCAGACTTACCTCCCATTGAGCCGAATACAATGATAAACAATGGTGGCAGCCTATCGATCTCTTGTAATCCTTGTTTGTACAAAAAAAGGACAAAGGTCTGGAACTGAAGATTACACAATAACCCCCAGTTAAAGGGAGATTTTGAACGTAAATTTCAGTACCCGATGTTCCTCTGTACAGAGGAAATGAAGTAATGCATGCACAGTGTACGCTACACAATGGAAAGTCCACGCGTGTTAACATTCCAGTATTCCGTGTTCAAAAGCAGGTGTACACGTCATCCGATTTCTGGCGTAGAAAATGTTGGCGTGTATACATGTCTTCCGGCATTAACAGGTCAATATGACATCAGTTATAGGATTCTATAAACACAGAATTATGAGTTTTAAACTGGCTTCTCATCACCGGGCAAATTTTGGTTGTCTAGTGGTTAAAAAGTCTTAAGTGAATGCGGTTATGATTGGATATCTATGGTTGAACTTTCTATTAATGCAAGTTTTTATTTTTATCTGCCTGGTGATCTTCTTGGATCTATCTGGATCTAAGTTACAGTTTTTTGTGTCAATATCCACTCTCAACCCTTGTAAAAGAACCCAGTGCACTTACGCTAAGAGAACGGGGCTTCCCTCAGAGTTTTTGGCATGTTGGCTGCAGCTTGCAGCGCATAACCTTGTTAACTCTCACAGGTGCTTTAAAAGTGGGTCTCATCATTCAACATAGCTCTGCATACCTGTTACAAAAAGATTAGCACTATGAGATGCCCATCAGGTGTGATAAGGGGTTGCGATTTATTACTTATTGTGAATGTTATTTCCACTCTTTCCATTTGTAGGTCCTCACCCTGGCAGTTCTCTCCATCATTATGACTGCACCCATTGGTGCAATCATGATTGCCCTTGGTGGGCCGAGGCTGCTAGAGAAATCCCCACGAGGCAACACAGACAAACTTCCCATACCTGAAGTGACTGTAGTCCCTCCTGAGGGTGTGGAGGAGGAGGAGGAAGGGATTCAGGAAGAGGTACCGAAGGAGGCTAAAGGAGAGGCAGAATCATCATCAATGCTGTAGAGGTATGAGGGTTATTATGACTTATGTTGATGTAGGAGGGTACGTGGGAGGCAAACACAGTAAGGGAACTCACAAAGGACGGTTCAGGAGCTGCTGAAAATGGATTAGGGATTAGGGGTTAGTGGAAGCCAAGGAAGTCATCAATGAGGCAAGAGGAACAAGCCTATCATCTCCATGCCGAAAGGGGTCCCAAGGGAGGCTAAAGGAGCAGCTAAACTCCCATTTATGGCACATTTGGACAGTAGTGATGGATTCTGTGACTGGTGTAGGTGACAGTTGATGGTGATGGACAAATTATGAAAGAGCATGTCTGGGTAAAGGCTTTGTCAAAGCAGAAAGACATACTCCCCTATGATGTACCAAGGGAAGAGCTATATCCTCATCCTTGTTGTAGCTAAATAAGAATAATGGATTGGACTATAAAGGAGGGTATCCCAGAGGCAACAGAACCCTCCAAAATTACCCTCTCCATACTAAAGGAAACTATTAAAGGAGGCTGAAGGAGGAACCTGAACTAATCCTGAACCTTGTTGTAGCTGGATATGAGTTTTGAAAGAGAGGAAAGTATCTCATCTTTAGTGTTGTGGCGGTTCTAAAAGAAGCCAATATGCACTGAAATGTGTCTAATTACAATAATACAAATGGTAGTGTAAAGAAATTATCAAACTTTTTCAGGATCTACCATTGAACACATGTGTGCAAATGTATACCCTGCCCAGTCCAGTCAGATTTCACAAGTGAAAGTGATGGAATTGATTGATAGTATCTCTGTCGCCCACACAGATGATAGAGAACAGTTTTTTGTAAACATTGTCTGCGGTGATTGACTTCAATACAGAGAGTCGTCAAGGAAAGGCGGAGGTTATTATGGAGGCAGGGACCTGATTGATGTGGATGTATTTGGGTTTTTAAACCTTCTCACCCATGCAAAGGAAGAGCGTGGTTTCTGTGGATGATGGACCCAAATATGATTTGAATTAAGAAAGTTGTCAAGGATGGGATGAGGTCATGGGGCAGAAAGAGAGGTGATTGATCCTGAATGTAAGGCTGTAAACTGCAATAAGTTAATCTGATGTTCCTGCTGATTAGAAACGCAGGGAGTTGATGAAAGCAATAATTCTATGTTAAAAGACAAAGTTGGTGAAAATTTTTAATTTCTTTTTCTGGTTTTCATCTTTCTTAACCCTTTAGAGACCATAGTGGCCGGAAACGGCTTGTACCAAAATGCCCAAAGCGGCAAAAAACAGCTGCAAAACTGACCTACTTACACTCGGCCAAAAAGGTCAAAGTAAAGATCATGACCTGAAGTGACATTTTCCAATGTTTCCAATGTTAACATAGTATCTATGTTTCTAAAACAAAACAACATTTCTGGTTTAGATAATTTTTGTCAGACACTTTTACGAGAAATAATTGTTTTAGAAAATCAACAAAAAAACCAGTCTGGGCGTATGGTGATGATTATACAGAAATGAATGGTCTCTAAATAGGGTTAAACTAGTTTTCTTTTTTAAGTAGTTGTTTTGTTTTATGTATCCTGTAATTTACATGTGAACCATGCATCCAATTTAATTGTTGGTTAAAAACGTCCTTTAATTTATGTTAACCATGCCAAACATTATGCACAACTTGCCAGTGTACTAATTGTGTAACATAAAGTTTGTACACAGCAACTGTGGGGCAATTTACAGGGTATATGCCAAACAATGTTCGGTAATAATTTTGAAAAAAAAGACAAATTGTTTGCAAAACATTTGTCATAATTCAGGTGTGCTTGTAAATTTGCAAAACTACATGTAGGTGCCGTGTGTAGCATTCTTTTCATATAGAAATATTTGATATTAAAAAATCATATTTTGTGGAACATTTTTGTAGAGAATCAGTTGACAATCTGTAAATTTCTGTTATATGTAGAATGTTCTGTATATACTTGGAACTTTTTAAATTCTTAGGCCAGGCTTTTTTTTCTTTTTGTTTCTCCTTTTTTTTGCATTTTGCATTGATTTTTGTATAATCAAATGTTCTTCCGTGATGACTGAGGGCTTCCATGCCCCATGAAGTCATGTTACCTCCATGCAACAAGGAATTTGTGTCCACATTTTGCAAGATGTTTGTTTGATTAATTTAAGTGGGAAGGGTGTTTGCTGATCATATGGCGTGTCCTGGTCGAGGGGTCGGGCGCACTGGTGTTTCTGATCAGTAGAGTGTGGGTTCAAGTCGCGGTCCTGACACTTTAAGCAAGACACTTTAACATTATTGGTTCGTCCTTTGGATGGGACATAAAGCCGTAGATCCCATGTGTTGTGTAAAAGAATTCAGTTACACTTATTAGTGCTAAGTGAAGGGGTTTGCCCGAGTGTTTCCGGCAGTGGCAGCTGAATAGCACCTTGTAAACCATTATAAGGTGCTACAACCCTGTCTCATAATTCAAAACATTTCAAAACCCCATCTTAAAAATGTTTCTTTGTTAAAGCACCTTCTGAGTACCTTATTGCTAGATACGTGCGCTATATAAGACTCTGGTATATACTCGTTATCATATTTAAGTAAGAGTTTAAAACCCTGCAGCTTTTA
This sequence comes from Plazaster borealis, assembly GCA_021014325.1. Classification (NCBI taxonomy): domain Eukaryota; kingdom Metazoa; phylum Echinodermata; class Asteroidea; order Forcipulatida; family Labidiasteridae; genus Plazaster; species Plazaster borealis. The sequence continues at coordinate 12,159,076 of CM037468.1, read as the reverse complement.
TCAACCATGCATTCCTATGAGTATGATGAGTTTATAGTGAAAATATTTCTCTGCTGAAGTGACAAGTGTTTTTAAAATGGCCGTACGTTTTCAAGATGGAGGAAAAGTAAGCTTTAAAAGATTTTGTTTTGTTGTCATAAAAAATCATACAAAATGTGTTGTTCAGTGGTGGGTGTTATGCTGTAGTTGGGGTGAAATTACCTTTTGTATAGGAACAGAAAGTAGAAATAATGAAATAATTTAATGGCACGGTCATGACTGTGGTCCGCCATATTCCATTGGATCGGGTGTGTTTTGCTCTCACATATAAACCGGTTCCACTGAGCGGAACATTTGCATAAACATTTGCAATATGTTCCTGCATAGCCCCAGACTCATTAAAAGTAGTTTGCAGATTGGTTATTAGTTATTTAGAAAGGAAAAAATGAAGAGTGTTTTTTAATCTGATGCAAGCTGCACTGTGTAGCTTACTTTGTATGAACTGGATAGTTGTACTTTGTCCTAAGTAATATTGTCCTCGGTAATATTGTCCTGAGTCTAAACTACAGCCTTGTTCAAGGAGATTTTCTCCTAAATTAACTTCTTGTAAATCTTTCCTGCTGAGAAGCAGAACATACCTTGCGATCAGCAGAATTGTATGTGCTTTCTTTCTCTGTAATATTACTTTGATATATGAGATTGCATACATGTATTGATGATTGACTGTGCATGATCATCTAGGATGTCTGGACAACTTTAATAATAATAATGATAACAATGAGTTCTTATATATAGCACTTTATCACACCTAATGGGCGTCTCAAAGCGGTCAATATTTTTCCTGCAAGGTATGTGGAGCTACGTTTTGAACTATATAAATGATTTGCTATTTTGAATGAAATGAGTTGAACAAAATTTGAAATACGTGAGTAGACTGGTCCCCCTCAGGATAAAGTCCTGGGACCAATTTCACAAAAGCTGTTATAACTGGTAAATAAATGTTTGTGCTTACTATTGACCCAATCCACCTGGGCCCAATTTCATAAAGCTGTTTAGTAGAAAATACTGCTTAGCAAATCTCTTTGATAAGCAAATACTGAGTGGGACACCAGTTGCAACAGTGTACACTTCATGGAATGTTGTCGGGTAACCTGTTTCTGCTAAGCAAGATTTGTTAGTGCTTAGCAAGTTTATGTTCTTACAGGCTTTATGAAATTGAGCCCAGGGACCAATTTCATAGAGCTGCTTAAGCAGAAAATATTGCTCAAACATTTTCTGCTAAGCAGCTATGAGCAAGATACCAGTCACAAATTGTACATGTAACATGGTAGTTTGGCTGGTAACCTTATTCTGGCAAGCTCTATGAAATTGGGCCCTGAAGTCATCACACTAATCTTGGTTGTGCCATTTTGGGAGTCGATGTCCTGTGTGTTATACAGTGTAGTGCACATTTTAGGCATGCAATTTGACTCACAAAACGGCGAGCCTGGTAGAGAGTAGCCAAGTGTGACATTGGTGCCAGAGGTCAATACTAGCACATTAATGTGTGTAAGCATTAGTGTGTATTATATCTGATCAAGAAGATTTGACAGCGTGTGTGGGCATTCTCAGTGAATATTACCGACTTTTAATTGTTAATGTTATGTCAAAATATTTTGTTCATACAGTCATTCATTCCTTCATTTAGGTTTATTATTTGACTCAAAATTACATGACTGTAGTTAAACCTGGACTTAAATTTGAAATACTTGTAGGTTACGAGTGTACTTTTTATTACATTATTGTGAAATTTATTATTATTGTTATTATTATTATATATTTCTGGTAATGAAACCAAGGATGCCATAAATTTTACTTTCATCTAAAATTCTTAACCATAAATACTGAAATCTGACAAAAAGATAGTTTCCATTTGTGTGTTTAACTTTGAAAAGTGTTATTTAAAACAGGATTTTGATCCTTTACAGTTTCTCCCACTTTTGGTTTCTTTCGCCCTAAATACCTTTGAGTTTAGAGTTTCGTCTGCTAAACAGAAACTGAAGTTTAAACAAATATTTGCTTACAACAATAGAAGTGGTGTACCAGCCAAAGACAATTATGGTCATCAAATGAAACTGGCTGAATGGCTTGGTGTTGTAAGTGTGATGTAATTTCACTGTAAGCCATGACCACTTCACACAAACTGCCTACCACAATTACCAAAAGCCTATAGGAAATTCAGTGAGTTTTTCTTTAAAGATTTATGTATAGGGGAAAAGATGTTTTACAAATGAAACTGCCAAACCCTTCTCTTGACACCAAGCACCTTTTCATTCCTAAGAGAAATTATAAATAACTAGACGCAGCTTTTTCAATCCATTCCCCAAAACAGACAATATTTTGGAGGCGAGGTTGCCCCTGCACACAGACAAAATTGGTCTGGTTACCTCAATGAGTCAGCTGAAAGTCAATGCCAAGAACATGCATATTGGTAGCTGGTGCAGACTCTTCACTATTGGGAATTACGCCACAACCATCAAAATGATTGCACACATTTAAAACCTTTGTATTCACAGATATAGATTGAAGATGGTAAACTCATTAGTAAAGCTCATTGTCAATGTGGTGCAGCCACACACTGGGCTGTTTCTAGTCCTTGGCTTAGGTTCCAGCTCCGTCTGGTGTTGAAACACCGTTCAAAATACACACTGCTCCAAAATTGATGTAAGAGTCAAAGTCAGAGTCATAAACTAAGCTTGGATTTGGAAAAGGCCCCTTTATGTAGTTCCTCATGGAGGTAGAATCTACCATGCTCCAATCTTCCATTGGATTGATGCATTCCCTCTCAGTGTGGAATCCTGACTAATCCTATGCTGCAGCATCCAATATTTAATTGTGTTTGCAGAGGTGAAAGAAAAGACTGCAATAAAGAAATAATCATAAAATGCAGATAAAATTGTTTTCATTTGGGATTAGGTCTATCTAATCCAAATGATCTTTTTTATAGCAAAAGGCAACAAAGACCTGATAAATGTTTTGCAACCATTTTACCCCCCCCCCCAAACTGACATGATGAAATATTTTTGCATACAATATATTTTGGTTCTGTTTGGTTGTTGTATAATTCATTGATGTTGATCTGTATAGGTATGCACCACATTTGGAGAGCCCAGGAAACAATTTTTATTGAAAATTTTTTCAAATAGTTTACATGTATGTAAAGAAATAGATTCCATATAATTATAACATGTCATATAACAATATTGTTCTGAGGGAACTCCATATAAGGTTGCAAAAGCAGTAGGACACCCAGTTGGAAGTTTTAAAATGACCAGTTAAATAATAATTATAAAAGAAGTTTTTATATAGATGCTTGCCATTCTTTTAAAGCATGCAGAAAGCATTGGTAACTGTCAAAGACCAGTATCTGCATTTTGTGTGACCAAACATATGTACATGAAATAACAAACCTGTGAAAGTTGAAGCTCAATCGGTCATAGGAGTCAGGAGACCCCACCCCCCCCCCCCAACATACAAACACACAAAAGTTTGTTGACCTGGTTAATCAAGGACTTATCTTTGTTCTCCAATTGTTTGTTTTTAGCGATGTCCTCAATAGATGTTTTAAAGTTGAACGGCTTGATTTTTGCCAAAAGACAATTTTTTGTAAAGAATTGTTTTCTCTGAACAAATTTTGACAGATGATGCTAGCTCAAAACATGCAAATTGTTTGTACATGGTTGATGAACGGGATCGGGATCCCGACAATAATTCATTTTCAGTTTTTATTTAACTGCCACTTATCATTGGTAGATTTGTTCATGCAATACCTTTAATAAAAGCTTACAGCTTTCTTGAATCTACAATTATAGCTATATAATATTTAAATCTGCCAAAAACCGGAGCTAGCATCTTTAATATAATTCTAACAGCGTCTCTCTGGACATAGAGCAATGTGCTCAATTACAGCAAATCTTAATAATGTAAACCTATGAGATTGGCCGAGGAGCCTATAGGGCCTACAGAACACTGGCGCCTGAGCAGCTACAACACTTAATCAAACCGTACAGGGTGGAGCTTATTTAGTTTATCATCACAATGAACACAGAAGTGTCATGACATTCCAGAGGTCTCTCCCCTAACTTCTTGAAACTCCTCAACCCTCATTGCCCATCCCCAATTAACTCACCTTTGCACTAGTTATACAGGAGAAAGCTTGGTATGCTTATCTGTTTGTTAGAACACCCACCAACAGCCTAGATGATGAAACATAAAGTATTCCAAGCGTAAACAAAAAATAAACATTTGTTGGTGGGATAGTTGTTGAAGTCCCTGCAACAAATTGTTACAGTGGTTGGTGTGTTCCCTTTGTGTGTTTACAGTGTGTCAACTGTAAATTGTCCTCTAGCATTGAAATAATTGCTTACCTATACCAGCCAGCTTTTAAATATTTAGGTTTGTGCAAAAGTACTGATGGGACTTTTTGTGGTTTTATGTAATAAATATTTTGTACATACACATTGGACGGCATTAGCAATGAATGTTTTGAGAGGAAAATAGTATGTACACTTGAAGCATAGAGCTGCCACATAACTTGTTGTTCTTTTGCAAACAAGTCATTTGTTTGAGATAAGAAGTAGTCGTATGACATAATCTCATACACTTAACTTATTATCTTGTACAAAATGATTTCCTCGGTCTTTCAAAAGACCTCGTTCCTTTTTGTTAAAGTTTTTTTTTGAGCTAACAACACCTTTATGGACTTTGTCAAAGCTTCAGCCTAGCGTAGTGCAAACCACAACAAATGTAATAATTACAAAGAAATCCAATACAATAAAATACTTAATAGCATTATGGAAATTGGCTGTAGAGCCTTGGGGCCTACTTTTGCCTAGGGCCTACAGAACACTGGTGTCTAGGGCCTACAGAACACTGGTGCCTAGGGCCTACGGAACACTTATGCCTAGGGCCTACAGAACACTAGTGCCTAGGGCCTACGGAACACTGGAGCCAAGGGCCTACGGAACACTGGTGCCTATAGGGCCTACAGAACACTGGTGCCTAGGGCCTACGGAACACTGGTGCATAGAGCCAGAACACTGGTGCCTGGGGCCTACAGAACACTGGTGCCTGGGGCCTACGGAACACTGGTGCCTAGGGCCTACAGAACTGGTGCCTAGGGCCTACGGAACACTGGTGCATAGAGCCAGAACACTGGTGCCTGGGGCCTACAGAACACTGGTGCCTAGGGCCTACAGAACTGGTGCCTAGGGCCCATAGAACACTGGTGCCTAGGGCCTATGGAACACTGGTGCCTAGGGCCTATGGAACACTGGTGCCTCGGGCCTACAGAACTGGTGCCTAAGGCCCATAGAACACTGGTGCCTAGGGCCTACGGAACACTGGTGCATAGAGCCAGAACACTGGTGCCTGGGGCCTACAGAACACTGGTGCCTGGGGCCTACGGAACACTGGTGCCTAGGGCCTACAGAACTGGTGCCTAGGGCCCATAGAACACTGGTGCCTAGGGCCTATGGAACACTGGTGCCTAGGGCCTATGGAACACTGGTGCCTCGGGCCTACAGAACTGGTGCCTAAGGCCTATGGAACACTGGTGCCTAGGGCCTACGGAACACTGGTGCATAGAGCCAGAACACTGGTGCCTGGGGCCTACAGAACTGGTGCCTAAGGCCTATGGAACACTGGTGCCTAGGGCCTATGGAACACTGGTGCCTAGGGCCTATGGAACACTGGTGCCTAGGGCCTATGGAATACTGGTGCCTAGGGCCTATGGAACACTGGTGCCTGCGGAACACTGGTGCCTAGGGCCTACAGAACTGGTGCCGAGGCCCACCGGAACACTGGTGCCTAGGGCCTACGGAACACTGGTGCCTAGGGCCTATGGAACACTGGTGCCTAGGGCCTGTAAAACAATTAATCTGGCTCTATTTTAGATATAAGTATGTCTACATGTGTCAATTCCCCCTTCAGATAAAGACTATTTCTATTTATAGATATTGCATGGCAATAGTTTTCAGTTGTGTGAATTGATGATTCTTATCAAGCTGAGATCGCAGTGTTTATATTGAGGATTGAGAATGATTATCTACTGTCAAATACAAGTTGGGGGAGGTGGGGATTAAGTATGACTTGCCGATTCTCTAATCTCTCAGAATACAATTCTCAGAATTGTCATTAAATTTAACTGCTTCTTTGACATGTGTAATTTTTAAAATGCCATTGAATTGCTTGCTGACATAACAATATTTCTTTTCCCATTTAAAAGCTTGAATAAATATTTCCCAACAAAAGTGTAGGGTGAGCTTGTTTTATAATTGGCAGATTTGTTTTGAAAAAAGCAAAAAGATTACAGGAAAATGCACATAAAATTATCTTCTTCACAAAAGGATATTTAAATTTATATTCGTCTATCAAATTGGTTGTTGGTGGGTAGAAAAATGGAAAGGCACTATTGGACGCAATTGGATGCTATTTATACACAGGTGATGTTTATTTGTACTGCAAGACCTTCTGCAATTCCTAATCCTAATCATCTATTTGTTTTCTGAACCTAATTAAATAACACCACATAATTGTAAACAATGTGTCTAGGGTTTAGTTTGTTCAGTCCAATTCTTTGAGATTATTGATTGTTCCAAATCCGAGATATCAAATTTGAAAGAAAAGGCACATTTCAATTTTCCAGTAATAGGCGTATGTATAACAACAATTACTCTGACAAGTAAGATTTGAAGATTTGAATGATGTAAGAAGTAGAACAACTGAGAAATTGGCATACGGTTTCAAACCATGTAAACAAAAATCTCTCTTTTGGGAGAAGTGGTGGTTCTAAGAAGAACCAGAATTGAGATTAGAAGTAGTAGCTCTGAGAAGAACCGGAATAGAGATAGAAGTAGTAGCTCTGAGAAGAACCGGAATAGAGATAGAAGTAGTAGCTCTGAGAAGAACCGGAATAGAGATAGAAGTAGTAGTTCTGAGAAGAACCAGAATTGAGATTAGAAGTAGTAGCTCTGAGAAGAACCGGAATAGAGATAGAAGTAGTAGTTCTGAGAAGAACCAGAATTGAGATTAGAAGTAGTAGCTCTGAGAAGAACCGGAATTGAGATTAGAAGTAGTAGCTCTGAGAAGAACCGGAATTGAGATTACAACTGGTAGTTTTGAGAAGAACCAGTATTGAGATAGAAGTAGTAGCTCTGAGAAGAACCAGAATTGAGATTAGAAGTAGTAGCTCTGAGAAGAACCGGAATTGAGATAGAACTAGTAGTTCTGAGAAGAACCAGAATTGAGATTAGAAGTAGTAGCTCTGAGAAGAACCGGAATTGAGATAGAACTGGTAGTTCTGAGAAGATCCAGAATTGAGATTAGAAGTACCGGTAATAGTTTTGAGAAGAACCAGAATTGAGATTAGAAGTTGTAATTCTGAAGAACCAGAACTGGTAGTTAATTTTCCTTCCTTACTGTTAATATCTTTGTTTAGAAGCTATTTCCCCCTAAAAGACTTTTCCCAAAGCATTGATAACCCCATTTTCAGGACTGTGGTCAACAAACTTTTAGAGGCCTCATTTCATCTCCATTCTGAATTTATTAGGTGTTTGCCCCTGCAGGTCTTGTGGTGATGTAGTATTTGTTTAACAGGCTGTGTGGCACATAAGTTATTTTATTTAGAATACTGGATTTATGTGTGTGAGATAACCCTCAAGGTTGGTACTTATAGGGTTTATTTTCTAGTTTGTGTGCATTGTTTATTGGGTGTCATTCTGCTCCAAAATAGAACATACCTGTCATGTCAATTAAAGGCTTATTTATTTTTAGAAAGGGCTTGTAACCAGTTGTGTAGCTAGACATTTCCATTTGGTGGGGTGGAGGGGGACAGGCGGGGGCAGAAAAATAATTTTGGGCCTTTATACTTCAGGACATAGACCTACATTCTGTTAATTATATTAATTGAAAAAACTGAATTACATGTTTTTGTGCATTTTCCCAAACAGTCTTAATTAGTCAGAAAGATGTTTAATCCTGTATTTCCTTCCTCCATGATCCTAGTTTTCTTTTTTCTTTGATCTCTCATGTTGGGGGGGGGGGGGGTTATGCCACTGCACTGGAAACTGGACTGGAAATATTTTTACAAGATCAGTCTTTTTTTCTTTTTCTTTTCTTTTTGAGGGGGGGGGGGAGAGATATTCATCTTGTGATGAACATTTGGGAGGAGGTTTCGGACACAAAATCTCTACCCAAACACCCTAAGTTATTAAATTATAGAAATCCCACTAGATAATTTGTCTCCTACCTTTGACCGGAGAAAGACTGAATGAATATCAAAATTTAAACACTTTCTGAATGGCAATATATAGTCATGTTTTAGCATTAAAACAAAAAACACCTATGTATTGTAACAGATGTTGTTTAAACTATAACAAAAGTGTACTGTTCAGCAGGCTAGATTTGCTTCACATTTGCAGAGGTCACTTTTTTCCTGTTCCCCTGAGAATTTGAATAAATATTTTCATCAAAACAAACCAATATTGAACCTTTCCTTCCGGTGCATTTCGAGGGATTTTCATGGTTTATCCGGATTGTTTAACAATTTTTATGGCAGGGCAAAAGTCAAAAGTGTGTTTGCAGTGGCCCATTTTTATGCTTTATTTATGGTTACACAGTGTTTATCTGCAGTGTTAAGACCTTTATATGTATTATATGTATATACTGTTAAAATGTGTGGATGATCATTCAGGTATAGTTTATTCAGGTTGGCTGTTTCTTCCCTGCCTTTCACCTCTGTGGACCCTGCTTCGAATTCCACTTCGGACCGGGGTCTTAATAAATACAAACATTCAAAAGTAATTTTTATGAATGATATGTGCACTTTGTGCTTTGGGTAAAACACAATTGATTGATAAGTGATGTGGGTTATTTGATCGCATTATTGTATTAAATTAAAAATTATTGTATTAAATGATAAATTATTGTATAAAATGATAAATTATTGTATTTTTGCCAACCACTGGTTGGCAAATTAACTGCTGTGACGTCCCAAAAGAAAGGTCTATAATCACAACAATTGCCTGTTATTCAACATGCACTTAAGCTTCAACTCTTATATCCTCATTTTATGTGTGATTGGGTTATGATCACTCGGTTAAAATAAATACTTTTTAAATTATTTTTTATCCTTACTTGGTCTTGGTAGCCCCATCAGCTCTCATGAGCTGGGGGCCCCTTGGCTCGGCTCGATTTCACAGCTAAGATTAAACTTAACGAAGTTCAGCAATCTTAATTGCTAAACAAAGTGTGATGATACAAGACAAATCACTATGACAATAATGACAACTTATCTTAAAGGCACTGATGAACACTTTTGGAAATTGTCAAAGACCAGTGTTCTCACTTGGTGTATCCCAACATATGCATCAAATAACAACTGTGAAAATTTGGGCTCAATTGTTCATCGAAGTTGCAAGAAAATGATGAAAGAAAAAACACCCTTGTTGTACAAATGTGTGTGCTTTCAGATAGGAATAAAAACTTCTTGTAAGAAGTTTTTATTATTTTAGTGAGAAATTACCTCTTTCTCAAAAAACTACGTTACTTCCGAGGGAGTCGTTTCCTACAATGTGTTGTACTATCAACAGCTCTCCGTTGCTTGTTACAAAGTAAGATTTTATGCTAATATTTGTTTTGAGTCATTACCAAACGTGTACGATACCTTTAAAACTGAAACCTATTTCATGAAATTGAGCCAGAAACGAAACTACGGTAACATTTTCGTGGGCACGAGGGGATACATGCATGTACAATAGAAAAATAAAACAAGACAAGGACCTTACATAGTTAAGTTATATATAAAATTTACCACAAATACACAACTAGATACCGGTATTACAAACAAAAACCACACATCATAAGTCAAATTTTAGAAAAAGTTTATTTAACTTCATATTAAAGTTCTCTATAATAATTTTTCATTATTTTTAAGATTTTATTTTTCTGATTGAATTTTGACAGATGATGATGTTTTTAAAACGAAAAACATACAAAAACTTTTGCATATGCCACACACAATGCACAATATACATGTACACTGTAACATGCAAAGTTGTTTGTATAGCTGATGGCTGTAATTTAATGTTGGGATCCCGACAGCTTCTACTTAATAGGCTGGAATTTTTTGTGCAATTCCTTAAATAAAATAACTTTCTTGAATCTATAAAAAAAGCTATTTAACAATTAATATTAAAATGTTCGGTTCAAATCGGCCAAAAAATTGACCCACCATCTTTAGCTATTTTCCTTATAGTCAAGGAAGTTGTGAACTTTCATTTGAGACACTGAACAAAAAAGCTGTCATCTATTAGTAATAATTGTTAATCTTGGGACCCAAGATTATGTCCTGCAACCATGTACAAACAATTTGCAGGATACCAGTATTTGGTGCATTGTGCGGTTTTATGTTTTCTCATAATGAAACTACACCATCTGTCAAAATTTGTCAGGAGAAAGAAAAAAAATTGTCATTCGACAAAAAATTGAGCGATGGATTTTTAATATTGAGATTCTTCTCAGAAACACATTCTTTATCATACCTTTCAATTTGTAAATTTTAATAACAACAGTCCTACCTCATAGCCAGACAGTTTTATGTATTTTTCTCTTTTTTGCTTGTTAAAATATCACATTTCCTGATTGCTGTTGCATAAAGAAATCCCTCAGGAATTGCTCGGCCATGTCAGTTTCAATGAAATGATTAATGATCTCCTTTGGTCACAAAGCAGCTCACACAAAAGCTCATATAATTGCATCCCACACAAAAGCTCATATAGTTGCATCCCACATGAATAACATACATCTACCTACCTGATTAGCTCATTCATTCATCATGTTAACATTTTCGAATGTTGAGTTATTTTTGCATAAAGTAATTTTGTGAGACTGTTTCTTGTCTAAGCTAAGAGATTTAACTGCTTTATAATGTGCTGATCCAGTAATATTTCGATATGATTAAAAAAGTGACATCGGCGATATCGATGTCAAAATAGTATCGAGTATTTGAGTAATATCGATATATCGACAGACGTTATGATCCAGAGACTCTTGCAGATGGTGCTTAGAGAGGCATTTTGGCTGGCAACTAATTTCCAGTGTGCAGTCATACGCAAGCATGGCATTAATTTTGCTGGGAATGGGGGTGCCCCCCCCCACTTCCAACCCTAACACACCCCTGGTTATGAGAAATTTATATTTTGATCTTGTCTTAGTTTTTCTTACCTAGCAGTTTAAAAACACAAGAAAATACTAGGGCCTATGTATATTTGAAGTTTTAAGTCTGTACAAGCTTTCTGTGGATGAGAAACTTTGCCAAGATGATTTCACGGGAAAAAGAAATAGAAGACGAAGAAAGAAAAACAAAAAACAGTAAAAAAAAAAAGACAGTGTTTGGCTGACGGCCGAACACCTAATAATAATAATATGTCTAAAATCTGAGATAAAGCATGTCACCTAGACAGTACTAGTAGACAGTTTTTCTTGTACTTCATTTATTTTTTATCCACAGAATATAGTTTTAAAATAAAACTGAACAGCATCATAATTTCACTGAATTAAGTCATCCCTAAGTCAAATGGTGTATCCCATCTTTTGATTGTATTGTTTCTATAAAGTTAATGTTATTAAAACTCAAAATATAGACTCCTGTCATACTCAGAGTCAGGGTGCCATTTTTCATATCGATTCTAATAACCTTGCTATAGATTTCATAAAAAGAAAAAACTTGACAGATGGTTCCGGCCCTGCACCCCACTAATTGACTCAGTGCTGTCGACATGAATGTGAAAGAAATCAATTGAGCGTCGAGCCTTAATAATAGGGCTTGTTAAGCGGATTGTTTAAAAGCTAATGCATAGTGCGTGACCGGCAACTCGGTTGGGGGGGGTTCTGTCAAAATGAATTTTTGTTTTAGCTGCGGCCATTATCAATCAATTTGTGTCAAGAGATTTTGTTGTGCATGGCGTCGCAAAAAATGATCGGCAATTTAGATTCAGGGTTGAGTTTTTATTCTTGTTCCTTTTATGATTGTTTGTGGGTGACGGATTGGATTTCTTATGGATGGTTCGGTTTATGCATGATGTGTTTTCATCACTTCGAACCATAGTGAATAGAACAAAGATAACGAACAACATTTTTAATTGAGTGGACGATTGGAAAATAAATTTAATTTCAATCCAGACATTTGGGCCATAATTATGTAAACTACCATCTGCAACAATTTTCTTTTCTGTATAGACCCCTCAAGTGCATGCACCACAATGCACTGAGAGGCTGCACTTGCAATGCAGACGTACCATAACCAGTTTCCTTCCAGAGAGTTTATTGCTCACATTACAGTTTTGTTTTGTACAAAATCCATTCCCAGAGTTGAAGACGATAGAAGTTTTACTTTTCTACACAAATCTAGCAGGCCTATACCTTAGACTAAACAGTGTTGTTGGAGGACATTAACAAAAATGGTGGTTTGTGAGGAAAGCAGAATTTATCGATGCTTAAATATGCACAAAAACGTTAACTACAATTTCAACAAAGGGAAGGTGACAGAACATGTTCATCATGATTTTTTTGGAAAAGCACATTCATCCCAACTCTCTAATTTTCAATAAACACACCATTCAAACAAGCTGAGAAAATTTCATATGATTCAGTATACGTTGTTACTTTTAAGTGAAAACATTGGAAAACTGTTTTGTTTTGTTTGTGAAGGAGAAGGAATGTTGTGCATGCTGGGCTTATTTCAATTGCGGCAATCAAAATAAGCAACAGTGACTCGTGTGGGGTCTACTAAAGCCCCTTTCATTCTAGACAAATTTCCCAAGGAGTTGACCTTTCACACTTGAATTCCCAACCCTTGCAAACTCCTGGGAAATGGCTTTTCCCAGGAAATTAGCTACCCCTAATTGGGAGAAGGGTTAAGCCAGATAACCCCAGGGGTAGCATACTGAGTGTCCATTTTTCCCAGAAAAATCACATTGTGAAACAAACATTTGATGGTGGTGGGGTTCAAATTCACCAGGAATTTCTTGTGGTTTTATTTCCTGGAAATTGGCTAGATAGTGTGAAGACAGTTTTTCTTAACTTTTCTAGTTTCAAAGAAAATGTTTCTCTGTAGTATTAGCACTGGTACAATGATTGAGCTTTCATATTGAAACTTATAATTGTTGTTTTGTTAATTACCAATCCTCATGCGAAAACAGGTGCTAATCATAATGAGATAGACAAGGAGAGTTGAGTCACGCAAGCTTTCTGTAGCCCAAGGGTGTTTTGCCAACCTTGTGAAATCTATCCAGGATCTAAGGCCTCATAAATAAATAACAGTCTTTTTTTAATTGCGTGGGTATTTTGATTACGTATTCAATTAATTTTCCCAGTTGTGTACAACTATCTGAATTTGTTGTACGTTCAATACACACTTCCCCTTTTTTATTATTATTATTTGTTCAATTTGTTATTTGTTGGGGGGGTTGCTTTATTCATTATTCATCCATTTGATTAAAAACAATTCTACTAATTTATACTCTTGTTTGTGTGTTGTGTTTTTGTTGTTGAAGATGATGTGATGACGTTTTGTTGCTGTTAATTTATTTTATTTTTTATTTTTTTTAATTTTGTTTTATGGGGAGGGATCATCATAATGGGGAAAACATTTGTGAACTTCAAGGGTTTTTTTCCCAGGATGTCATTTTGTGTTTATTTTTCCACAAACCCTTTGTGCTCTTTGCAAAATATCCCCACTAATTGCCAAGGATACTGTGAGTAATTTGCTCATACTGCCCACAGGGAATTCCTCTCAGCTTCCTGAATGAAGGATTACAATTGTACATCCCAAACTCTATTGACCAGATTTAGGATTATCCGACCAGATTATACCCTTTGTACTCAAACTACACAGGAATAACCTGCTGGACACTGTACTATAGTGCCACCATAGAAGTTTTACTAAGTAGGTACGTTTAGCAACTGATGCGTGGGCATCATCTATTCAAACCATAAAGGAAGGACCCACACACAAATTCTTTTGGATTTACATTTCTTTCTATAATACCTGCTGCTTGAGCAATGCAATCCTGGGCCCAATTTCATAGAGTCGCTTAAGCGAAAAAAATATTGCTTAATAATTGTCTGCTAAGCACAAATGAGCAGGCTACCAGTTACAAATTGTACATATGAGATGATAGTCTGGCTGGTTACTTTATTCTGGTAAGCATAAATTTGTTGTGCTAAGCTACTTTTTGTAACTGGGCCCTGGTTATCAAAGAGCAGTCATAAACTACCAACTCAAAGAATTGTAGGAGCTTATAATATCACAAAAACCAGGTTGTGATCTCCACCACTGTGTAATGAACTGATCCACTTCAGAGCAGCCACTTCAAAGTTTGTAGAGACAAAGTACAGGATTGAATTGGTAATTTAATGATAAGTGTCAAACTTAAATTTATTATAGAAGGTCATCTTCATATACCAGTACAGATCGTCCAGAGAGATATTTCCCTCTGAAATACTGCCAAAGTCAACAAAATGGCATTTGAAAGCCCCACAAATCATTCTTGCTTCTTTGGATTTTTACATTGGAAATAAGCCCTAGATTAATGTGCACAAATCATCACTGTTTTCACGAAGAGCCACTTATCTTAAAATGACAAGTTCTTGCTTAAATACAGGAGGGGGCCTATGTCAATTATTGCATTTTGCGTTTTCAGGAAGAGTCACATGTCCCCAAAGATGCTTGTAATACATTGGAACAGAAGAGCGAAAATGTAGGTCAAATTGTTTTTCGGGTTTCCTGAAGAGCCACTTACGTCAGTGAGCGCGTGGTCACGTGACATTTGCATCCCTCCTATGTAAAAACACCTTTTTGAGATTTCATGAAAAGACATTTATCTTTGACTAATGGCATTATCCAATATTTTAAAATAAATTAGTCAGTCAATGGAGAGGTTAAACTTTTACAGAATCATATGAGTGATTCTAAACTGCAAACCATGGCTTTAGTATTGCAGATTTTCAGTTTTAAGCTGAGCACAGTGTAAAATGTAAATTTCAATCACCCCTTTTGTCATAAGTGGCTCTTTGTGAAAATGGTGACGAAATTTCCATACAAAAACAGTTATTTATCAATTTTTTTCCTCAAAAATTGCAGCATTTTTCACAAGTTGGTTGTGGGTTGTTTTACTGAAAACTAGAGGATGGGAATTAATTTGCTCGTCCAAAAACCAACGAGTCGACGTACTTTCCCTTTAAACAAAATTGGTAAAAAACTTGTTGACTAAAAGGCTATGTGTTCTGAAGGTGAGATATATAGTCATCAGTCATTGCAGGGTTTAAAGACCTACTTGAACGAAAATGGCAACAAGTGATTTTTGCTGTAATTCATTTAAAATGTTTTCAATTATTAAGGAAATTGAGTTCACATGATATATAAGAGATTTAAACTGTTTAAAAAAAATCATTTTGAATACCCTTCTCCGGTGCTTTTCAGAAAGATTTGCGAAAAGCCCTGTTACGTCATCACTAATGTTACGTCATATGTGGGAGCTCCATTTTGTGTAGCCGCTTTGTTGCAGCATGGAGGTATAACAAAGCAACATCCCACACATGACGTCAAAGTATTGTCATTTTGACGCACGCCGTCAATGCCAGAAGTGTTTCTAGTTTTTAAAAACCTTGAGATTGGGGCCTAATTTTTTGATCGATAATTACGAAAAATTCAGAAGTGTACAAAAATCAAAATTACATTTAAATGATAAACAAACACATTATAAACAAGTTTAAATAGTATTCCCGTTATAAAAAAATCGTTCAAGTAGCTGTTTAACAAATAATGGAGTGCACTTTGTAAAAGTTGGATAAGGAGTGGACACGCTTCCAATACATGGCCCCAGGGCACAAAACTTAAACACCCTGAATGCACCTTTTTTGTGGCTGGACGATGCACTTTGATTATTGGATGATGCACTTTGATTATTGAACTCTTTCTGCAGGTATGAAGGTGCCTCCCCCTTTGAAATCAATGTCACCGTAAGCGAGGCTTGAAGGTCAAAACTAAATTTCCATTTTGTTATTATGTGAACCATTCATTCTTGTTTTCTTCATACTTTATGGAGAAGATAACAGTTGCTTAAAGAGGGTCTCCACAGGTCAAATTAAGTTTTGTAATACGCTCATATTTCAATAGATAGCGTCGTTATGAAAGAGTCTCTAACCTCATATTAAAATGGTTTAAAATGCCATTTTGTTTTATACTCTTTCAGAGCGAAATTTGAAAAATGACGTCAACACCAGAGCTGCCCACTCTCCCTGATTCTGCAGAAATGGCCCCTGAAAATAAACCAATCCTTCCATGTTCTGATGAACAAATTTGAAAATCTCCCTGATTATGGAAACTTTTTCCCTATTATGTTGAATGTAGTTCTAAATATCTCCCTGATTGTTGTACAAAATCTCCCTGATTGCAAGATGCAAATGGCATAAAAAACAAATGGCAAGTGCATTTCAAAGAGAAATTTTTGCCTCAGTCTTAAGTTAAATTCAATGCCATTTTGATATCACGAAAATTCAGGGATGAACTAACAAATTTCCGGTACAAAAATGTGACGTCATTGGTTGTTTTTGGTTGACTGTTGACAACATTTTCACTGGAAGGGTATTAATTGGCATTTTAACATATGGTTATAGACTTGTAATATTTATTCCCAGGTTCATAAGGACTTTGGTGCCCCTCTTCAACCCTTAGAGACCATTTACCGTATAGCTGTACAATCATTACCATACGCCCACAGACATGCATTAAACAAACAAGTGTTTTGACACAATTTTGTTCATACAAAATGACTAGGAAAAATAACCTAAAAAGAAAATGTTGTTTTGTTTTAGAACTAAAAATACTTTGTTAACATTAGAACATTAGAACATTCAGGACATGACTTTTGCTTTGACCTTTTGGGTTGAGTGGAAGTAGGTCAAAGTTTACAGCCGCTATTGGGTATTTTGGTACCGGTACTGTACAGTGAGTTTTCCTGAATGGGAAATCCTTTTTGGTTTATATATTGGTTTAGTACAATCACCAATTACAATGCCTAGTAAAGTTAATGGTGCAAACCACAATGGGCTGTTACTTTATTTCCTATGAGCAAAACAATATTGTCAAATGTGAAACTATTCTGGAGAGGAAGGAAATAACCTGCTATGATATCAATCTTCTCAATGAGAAAACAGTATGTGTCTCAACTGCTGTTTTATATGGAAAGGAGTAAAGGTCCCGTACAAAGAGTTGAGACTTTTGCATAATGCTGGATTGATTTGGGTTTGGGTTTTAATGTACACAATGTACATGTACGTCACAATCTCAGTATCAGGAATTATAGTGACATTTATCCCAATTAGTTATTTTCAAGAAACATATTGGCAGGGGCATGGCGAGGGCATTTTGTTGTGGGAGAGTGTATACAAGCCAGTTTGCAGACTGGCACTTAATTTTTGGGGGTGTATATAATGGAAGCCAGTTTGCAGACTTGCTGACTACCAATGTTCTTCACTATTTCAAGAAAGACTAGCATGCCCAGCAAGGAACACCACTGTATTCAAGAAAGTCAAACAATAAAACAATTTTTAGCATTTTATTAGAGTGCTTCAAAGGAAAAGAAATTAATTCCCGTTGTTGGCAAAATGACTGATGAATTTTAGTCTGGATGTCTCTTTTCTACTTGACATGAGGCTTCCATTGCTGAGGCTCAAAATGCCAACTGAAAAAAAAAATGATTAGGATGGGTGTCACAACTACACACACCCCCTGTTCACTACACCCCCTGCAGTATCAGTCTTTATGTAAACAGTTCTGTGAAAAACTGTGTTGTAACAGTTCATGTAAAGAACCATTTGATTTTAAGGCTTTAACAATCCATAAAATAACGGCCCTTTGAAGGAAAAAACCACCCGCCTTTTCAAGAATTTTCCCATAAGAAGAGATGGTATTTCAACAATTTATCTCAAGGAATAAAACAACAGTATGCGCAGCGTCCAATTTCATAGAGCTGCTAAGCAGGACATATTGCTTAAAACTTGTTCTGAGCAGAGGTTAGCAGGATACCAGTCACTAGATTGTGCATGTGACATTGTATTTTGGCTGGTAATCTTCTTCTGGTAAGTATCATTTTATTGTGCTTAGCTACTTTTTCTGCTTTATAGCTCTGTGAAATTGAGCCCAGATGTTTTAAAAGTAATCCATCACCACGATGAAACGTTTGGGTTTACCCCAGACAGAGGTAAAGCAGGGAGTGTCTAAAAGAGGTTGAGCAAAAAGGTATGGATGGCATTCATAAAGGATGCAGAAACCGCTGAAGGGAGTGGTTTGAGCAAAGAGCAAGAGAGGTTGCATAAAATGGTTATTGCAGCCCACTGCAATAACCATCTTATTCTTCAAAATTAATGAAAAGAGTAGGGTTTGAAGGACGACTGACGGCAGTTTATTATCTTTTAAATTTTATGCCATAAAACCAACCCGCAAAATATCCAACTGAGTAATGTTTTGGAGAAAACAACAATGAGGTTATGTTTTGTCCGGTATTTTGTGAATGTTCTTAGGTTTATTTCAATTGCGGCAATCAAAATAATCAAAAATGATTTGCGGGCCTTCAAATTCTAATCTACTTGCTTGACTTCAGACGGAATTATTTCTCTGAAATAAATTGTACTGATATGAACTTTATAATCAGTAAATTTCAGATTGAAAAAAACCCCAAATCTTGTATTCAAGTATTTTTGGTCATTACCAAACATGTATCTATCTTTAAATCATTGTTTTTTCTTTGATTTCCAAATCTGTTGTCCATCATGGCCGCTGTCCAGACAGTCTGGCATACAGCCAACTTTAAGACCCATCATGGAAGTGACAGTAAAGATGGATCATAATGACAGGCTAAAACTTCCCTGCAGGAAGAGAGGAAACTTGAGCAAAATGAAAGTGATAGGACATCCTTAGGTAGAATTGGCAAGTTGGAGCTGGAGGAACGGAAGGATGAGCCAAAGAGCCCTCTTGGCCAAACATTGCCGAGGCTGTCAATTGTTTATGATGGCAAGTACAATGTATTCCACATCAGGACTCTTGGTTTCGGTTTGAATCACTCTGTGAAACTTCAGTGAAAAAGTTAAATTGACCTTGCATTGTAATTATAAGATATATATTCATTTTAAGGAGACTGTTCTGTTATGACTTATAATATCATAAAGTATGATAATTAGGTTTTTACTGATGAAAATGAAATAATGACATCAAGGATAAAGAATATTATTTTGATTTTACCCTTAACACCCGATGCAGAACTCAAAAAGCACTCAGTATCCTGTTGGAAAGTCAATGCATCACACATGTGTATCTGCTGTATGCTCAAAGTTTTCGCCACTTCCAGCTCAAAGTTGGCATACGTTTGTGTGTAATTTTACCTCACCTATTTCATCGTTCAAAGGCATTTCTTATCAGAGAAACTTATAATTCTGAGAAGACCTTTTCATCAGGGATAAAGAATATTATTTGGTTTTACCCTTAGACCGATGTGTGTAAAGCACTGTGTACACTCAGTACACAGAGTATACAGGGCTTTATACACATGGGTGTTGGGTAAAAAACAACTAAAATATTCTTTATACTTGATGCAAATTTAACATCTATCAAATTGTTGCGACACTGAAATATAGGATTGGAACTGCCTCTAGCTACCGGGCAATCTCGGTGGTCTAGTGTAGTGCTCTCCCACAATCAAAAATCTCTCCAAGTGGTCCGGCTGGCTAGTTCAGTTTTGAAAAACATCCCTATTTAATAGGAATTATGGACTAGTAAAAAAAAAGCTAGTGGACCAGTGACATAAAAAATTAACTGGTCCAGCTGGCTAGTCACTGAAGGGGAAACCCTGTCGTGGTAAGACATCTGCTCTAGAATGGCAAAGGTCATGGGTTCGAATCCCACTCGAGTAATATGCCTGTGAATAATGTTCACAGGACTCAGGGAAAGTACTGAGTAGGCCCTACACGGTGCTTAATACACATGGCTGTATGGGTAAAACCAAATAATATTTCACAGAATGGTTGAATGGTGTGTTTATTGAAAAACTAGCGGGTGCAATGATCATAGTTTAAAACCAAGACCAAAAAACAAAACTAAACACAAACATCCACAATCATGTATTTTCCCTTTATACAATAATAAGCTTGGGAAGCTTTTAAAAGAGCCAGACCAAAAGCCACAGCTGGAGTGAGAGAGAGCTTCTCAAAGGCAGGGAGCTACTCCGATTTCTTCACAGCAGACAATAAGCCTGGGGCTTTATCATAACCTTGGTTCAGAAAAAAGAAAAGAAAACCAAAGTAGGCCAAGCATCCTCTATATTGAAATAATGAGCCTCTTTTGCCCTCATTTTTTCTTCCAGGATAATTATTGGGATTAGACCTGTGCTGCAACAAGCTATACAGAACCTTTTGTTAGTTTGTGAGATCATCCCACGCCACAGCACCAAAGATGTGTTTTTCTTTGGGAATGATTTGACAGTGCTTCTCAGTAACGGATGGATCCCTGCAATTTATTTACAATGCTCCATTCTGTCTGTTACGTCAGTGTCGCCATGGAAATGGCAGCTTTATTTGCTGTTGTTATTTCCCATTTGCATCTTCGGATTGAGTTTCTTGGCAAACTCTGTTGTAACTTAATTGAGAAAAAAAAATTCATTGTGCAGAGATCCCACAGGTAAACCTTGATTGAAATGTTGACATCAATGGAGCTTTGCAGACCATTATTATGCCTCGTGGCAAAAACATAGTTTTTTGGATTTTTGTTTGGGAAGACGTTATTCTTTCAGACCAAATCTGCAAAGTAACTTCACAACACCATGAGTGTTAACATTCTCAAAACAGGTGACCCTACTCTCAAAAAAAACAACAGTCAAATTTGTACGCCATATACATGTAAATGGTAAAAAATTACTTAAGTTTTGTCAAGAAAGTTGCACACAAGAAACAGTTCAGCTCATTTAAATTTAGGAAACCAAAAGAAAACCGAGTTTTGGTTGAGACCACATGCTTCCTTCCGCTCCCCCCACCCCCCCCCCCCCACTTACACACACACTGAAAACTAGTACAATTTGATTCTTGTGAGACAGGTGGTCGATTATATCATTATCCTCTTTTGTTTTAAATCATTAATTTTGCAAGACAATAAAGCACCCTCCACACAACCATTTTGTTTAGTTTAATCATCAGTTGCAGTCTTGATAATTAGATATTTGATTGCCTCCCAAACCTCCATGCCCAAACCTAGTCTACTATAGTATAGTAAAAAATACTTTCAAAATAGTCTTTCAGATAACAGATTGTACAGTAACATTTGTATCCTTGTCTAGGCATGTGTCTTAATATAGCCATCTTGACTGTAAAGAAACTGGACTTATATTCAAAAATACTAGTCTCTGTTCAAGGCTCTTGGGGCCAATTTGTATTCAGGCAGCCACTCATAAATGAAGCACGGTGTTATTACAGTACTGTTTGCAAGGATGAGGTTCTGTAATCTTGTAACCAGTGAAGTTCAACAAGAATGGTTTTTTTTAAAGCATTCACAACAGACTATTTTTAAATTTTTAAATTCTACTAAACATCATTTTAAAAACTAAGACTATAAAATACAAGCCTGAAGTGCCAGGCAGCCACATGTTACATCAAACTGGATATAGATTTGTCAAATATTATGACAAGGTGGTCCATAAATCACTCTTGAAAATAAACTTGTACCAAAATAAAACCATGTGACCCCAGTTCACACATGTGTGAGGTTCACAGGCTCCTAAAAAAAACTCTCTGGAATGTTTGTATTGCTGGGTTTGCTTGATGGTTTCGAACTTGAGCAGAAAGGGGGTGGGGGAGAGGATAGTTGGGATGGTAGTAAGAGCATTTTTGATTTGATTTTGGGAACATAAAGCCTTGAAAAACAACATGCATTTATGGAAGTGGGTTATTATGTATGTTCCCCTCATTTTTGTGAATGTACAATACATTATCCTCGTTACATTAAACCTCACCCCACTCCGATCAATTCCAATGATTGTTTGTCTGGTGGTCCAACCATGGTAAGATGTTTCCCCTCTCCATGATCCAACCCACTCCATCAACAGAAGCAAAACACCAGGATACATAAAGACAGAGCTAGGTTTAGTTACTAGCCCTATGCTAGCCCTGGCATGCACAAACTAGTCAGGACTGCTGGTGTGCTAGCCACACTTTACCCCAGGGGTAGTATCTAAAACAACTCCACCTAGTAATGACTGTAACTTAAAAAACAGAGTGAGCCCATTGGAGTCAATAGTTGATCATTTCTGTTTTAATTTAAAATATTACTTAAGAATTGAGTTGTAAGTGTGCTAGGTCATAAAACCTGTGGGTGAGTGTGGTTAAATGTGCCTGTCATCACAGTGAACCGCCAGTGAAAAAGAAAAAGAACGAAATAAACAAATTACTGTTATCTTCTTATAACAAAAATTGGCAGATATCAAAGAACATGCAACCTTATCTTCTTTACACTCTATTGTTACAATGTCTTTAAGGCCTAATGGTATCATACGAACCATGAAAACGAGAACACCTGAACAAACAATTCTTTTTCTTAAAAAGATTTCATATCATCAAACACAAACCAACATAATGGCGAAAGTATTAACTAGTAGTTTTCATTTGGGGGAGGGGGCAGTGGGGAAAAAGAATTAACTGGTTTGTGGGGTTGGGCTTTATACTTTACCAATTAATTACAATAAGTTGATGACATTGATTATGATTGGGTTAAAAAGTTCACAGACTGATTTGTATTTGTACAGTATTAAAAGATATTCATGGCTTATTTTTGTGGCCTGCAGGGGGAGGGACAAGGGTTCTGAACAAGGGGGGGCTCAAGCCTCCCTTTCCTGCCCCCGACCCCCCTCTGGCTGCGCCACTGCTGTAATTCCAGCTGCTAAATCAGTGACATTGCAGAAATTTATCTCATCGTCCTTCTCAAAACGAGACGGAAATAAACTTGCATGATGTGTATGATGGATACATCAGTCTATACTTAGGAGACACATCTAACTTCCATGCCAACAAGTCCAGCATCTTGATATGAGCAAAGTTGTATGATTTCTTGAGCTAGGCAGATCCATGCGCTGGTGAAAAACAACGTCATAACAGCCTGATGTGCCTTTTAAGTCAGTGTTAACAGGTCAGACAAAAAATGAAAAGTCATAAATCAAGCCAGCAATTACAGTTACAGGGGATAGAAGCTTATCTTTTTTGAGGAAGGCATTTTCTTTAAGTTTTTACTTCTAGCGAATATATCATTTATGTGAGTTCCGTGTTGGTTTTTCAGGTTTCATTTGTTTTTTGTGTTTGTTTGTGTTTCTAGTTTTTGTTTTGATTGTGTTTTGATCCTCATGACAAACTCAAGACAAAGCACAAACTTAGACCTGTGCCTATAGGCACATAGCTTGAGACTTAAGGACCACCAGTCTACAAAGCTTCCTCAGATGAGAAACAAGAACAAAACATATATTTCTTTTCCTCAGTCATACCAGCACGTTGTTTTGTCAATTCAACATGCAAGTGACAGTTAATGTACATTGTAGGGTATGAAAAGTGGGGGGTGAAAGTGGGGTTGAAAATATGTTACAAACATGCCCATAAATGTCTACATTTCCAATGCAATGATAACATGTTGGAACCATTACATTATCGCTCACAATGTTGCATTTAAAATATAGCATGAAATGATAACCGTTTTGATGGATGGTGTTAAAATGCACACCTGGGCTATTATTTTAGCCAGTAAAAGTTAGAAGCTATAGCACTGTTATTTACCTCCGTAACAAGTTACATTTGCTTGTCTGATATCCGTGAGAAAGTTGTTTGGACCAGTTAGCCTGCTTTTCAGTAGTCCATCAGTTTTTTAATAGTTCATATTTCAAATGAAAAAGTGATGCTTTTCAACATTGAACTAGCCAGCTGGACCACTTGGAGAGAATTTTGACTGGTCCTTAATTGATTTAACTAGCAATTTGGCCAGTGGGCCACTGTTAATTAAGGGAGAACACTGGAACACTAAGGATGTTTTAATAGATTTTGTATGTAAAATCCTGAATGCTTACTGCTGAAACTTTGATCGAGCGAAGTTTTACTTATAGGGTTGAAGTTTCAAGAAATCAAAGTTGGATCCATTTCCTCCCTCCAAAAAACAAAAACAAAACCAAATATATATAGGCCTACATGTACAATTACTTCTCTTTGCTTACAGGTTGCTTTTATTTTCATGAAAACCTTGAGGGTTGGAATAAATAATCCTCACCATTCACCAAGAACTTTTTGTCATCATTAAGAGCTTTGAAAACTAAAATCTAGCAGTCTGCTCATCCATTGTATGCTATGACCATAGATAAATCATGACAGAAAGGTTTACAATCAATATACCATGTAACCTGTGACATGTTTGCAAAAGAGCCAAAGAGCCTGGACTTCCTGCAGGCACAATTTGTACACAGCCCAATGGAGGAAAACATCAAATCTTGTATTTTATGGAGTACACAGTACGTTTTTTATTAACATTTGATATGAAGACAGGGGGCACATTTCCAAACTTGTACAGCTATAACTCTTGAATTTATGTAAAATGTGAAATTTCCCCTATTAAACCAGTGTGGTATCTTGCCTGCCAGGAATGCCCTGTAATGTACAAGCTCACTGTTTTTGTAAACAAAGGTTACATGGTCTATAGGATACCTAAAAGTTTCCATGAATTTTTGAAACATTGAAAACTCCATGACTTCCTGGTAACTCAATGAAACTATTTAAAAAACGTATCTCTCCATCCCAAACTAACGTTTTCAGAGAAATTTACGATATTGAAACTGATCATTTCAGAGTTTAATTTGTTTGCTCTTGGTTTCGAAGGGCTTCTCAAAACCAATTCTATATGCTATACTTTCGGTGAGTCAGAGTTCCTTCCACAATAATTTATAAAGTAAACTTCATGTTTTTTAATGTGAGTTTTTGATTACTATTTTCCAATGTCTTCGTAAGGACATTCCGTTAGCAACTTGACTGTTAAGCATTCGGTTTGTTGTACTTTTAATGTGCATTGTGAAGGCATTTCATTGTTTTTATCATCAGCATTATCATATATTTGGTGCTTCAAAAATAAAATTTGTGATTTTCCTTTATTATTATTTTTTGGTGTAATACCTTGTCATATAATTTCCTAGTGATAATTCAATAATTCAATGTTTTTGTATAGCTGCCATGAGTAAAAGGTTTCAGACTCAATAGAATTATTTTCTTTTCAGTTGTTGTTATGAAAGCATGAAAACCAAGGGAATCTGTGGTCAAACTATGTGGGAAAAAACCATAGAGTACAATGCCCTACCTTGGCTTGACGGGTGAAGGTGATTACTGGGGTCCCCAAAGCATTGGTTATCAAGCTGTGAAGTATGTAACTTGTGGGTCAGTCTTAATAGCTTTGGATTATATTGGAGTTGTTGTTAAAGAGAAGTTCAGGATTTGTTACCATGGGAAAACAAATATATTACTTTCCAAGTGAAACCTCAGTTTGACTACCAATCCTCAACAGAAATATTCCAGTTTGAAATAGTGTCAACGCCAAATAGCACTTGACGCCCCCAAAATACTACTGCTTATTTCAATGGCTACAATGAAAATAAGCATTGTTTATTACAAGAACCTGTAAAATAAATATTTAAAAAAAATGTTTTTACTCAATTTGACCGACACATTTGAGTAAATTTTCACAGGTCAGTTATTTAATGTGTGGTGTGTTTTAAGGAAAGAATTTAGTCTTCCAAAAACCAACGATGTGTCATCAGGGCTTGAAGTTGGGGGGGAAATCCACAAGACAACATGGCTTAATTGTAGCTCAAAAGTTTTACTGGACCAGACATTGTTACAAGACCAGAATCAAAATGAGAAAAACTGTCTACACATTTTAACATAAACTGTTTTATTTGAACAAACAGTAAGAAAAGATTCATCTGATTTGTGTGATGGGTGAATATACTTTGATATAACAGCATTGAAAGATATTTGTCAGACTCAAAAGTGAACATTTCAACATCTATTCTTGTCCAATCTCGAGTTTACAGGCCTAATGCTAAAATCATTGGCCTTTAAGGGCCTGAGGTCCGTGTGAATTTTGAGCCCTCATGGTTATCCCCTTTACAGACTGTATATTGGAGTTGGCTTTTATTGCAAGATTTCATGCTGTGTGATTCAAATTGAAGGTCAGGAACTTGAGGGCATCTTCAATCAACTCCTGCATTGATGTATCATTTTGGAAATAGTTTTCACAGCATTAGGCCTAGAGTTTAGTGAGCAGAAGAAGCAAGGGGTGTTAGCTAGTTGACCTGAATGACCCATTACACCTTGGATAATTCAGTTCAGCACTGGGTCACATTGTTTAGACAATTTGATAATAAACAGGGTGGTGTCACACCCACTCCACTGGCCCCCATGGTTAACATGGCATGTTGTGGCCACCTAGTAGCGCATCAAACTAAAGTCTGTTGGCCCAGTCATCAGAGTGTGGGTTAGAATCCCGGTCATGACACTTGTGTCCTTGAGCAAGACACTTAACCATATACATTGCTTCCCTTAACCCAGGTGTATAAATGGGAACTTGTGCAGGCTGAAACGGTATTAATATTTCATTAATGATTAATGTTTGTGGATTGTTTACAGTATGCCTGATGAACAGCGATAAATATTGTAAAGCGCCTTGATCTAGCTATTAGATTATACTATGTAAGAACCTATATTTGTTATTATTAACACCAGGGTTTATACACCAGGGTTCTCCCAAAGCACAAGCTAGCGTATTGGGCCGATACGATACATGCCAATTGCCTGCCAATCTTCAGGCCTACGGGTCACAGAGCTAGTTACTTGGATCCCTTGGTTTCTTTACCAGAAAGAGAAATAAAATTGGTTGTAATCTAAAGCAATTATAAACATGCCTTACACCATTGAGAAAGCTTCCTCCACAGTCTTGTGACACTCCTTGCCAAAACCAGGCATTCTTCCTGCCAATACCCACAACTGGTCTGTTTGCTCATCAAACAGATGAGAAAAAGAGCTTTCAGAGTATCACCTAATTAGGGCCTGTAGGATGTTTTAAAGACATGACAACATTGGCATCAAGGGTAATGTTTACGTTGTCTTCACTTTTAATGCCATTTCACTATTTTCAAGAATTTTCTGATTTTGGCATGAGGTGTCACATTTTTACACAGATCCGCTAAATAATACTGGACAGCAATTTAAACCCTTCTGCCATTCTGGTTTATTTGCTCATAAGAATAAGAGCTTTCACAATAACACCTTATTAGGGCCTTTACTGATTCTTTTTTTTTCTCATACAGAATATTTGCAATAGGGCCTATCACATCTCATTTGATGATCAGGTTGTCTCTACTTATAATGAAATTTAACTACTCTGATGTGTCTGATTTTTGCATGGGGTGATAATACTGATCAACACTTCAAATCCCTCTAAATGTCCTTTATGAATTCATTGAGACTACCACAGTTATTAGCTTTGGATTATCCTTCAAGTGCATTTTAAGATTTATTCTATGTATATATAAACCTTTAAATCGGGGGAAATTTCTATTTATATGCAACGAGTGCCTGGTATAAACCAGACATTTTCATTGGGGGTGGGAAGGGGGAGCGGCGGATAAGACAACAATGTTTTTCATGGGGGAGGGGGCTAAAAATGTATCAAATAAACCACTTAATGTGCTTTTTTTTGTCTCATTCGGGGGC
The DNA here is from genome assembly GCA_021014325.1 of Plazaster borealis. Taxonomy (NCBI): domain Eukaryota; kingdom Metazoa; phylum Echinodermata; class Asteroidea; order Forcipulatida; family Labidiasteridae; genus Plazaster; species Plazaster borealis. The sequence goes on along the minus strand of CM037468.1, from coordinate 12,131,227 downwards.
GGGCAGGATCGGAGGACAAGGCTTCTGAGCGGCAAAGGGAGGGGCTACCACGCCCCCTCGTTACGCCACTTTCTAATGGATTTTTTATACTTTTTAATGGATGTTGAACTTTCTTTCCCTTTTACAAACAATCCTTTCATCGCACGGCCAAAACTCTCTCCGATACTCTTTCCCAAAAGGAACTAATGGTGTTTAGCGACTGCAGCATTGTTAAGAACACAGTAGATCTGGAAATGGATGACTTTTCATGACTTTGACACTTTTTAATAATACAAAGTGTCTGTTTATCTCTGTATACATTTTGTCAACCTTTCTGGAAAGGTAAAAATATAATCTAACCAAAATTAAGAGAGTTAAAGTGGCAGTGAGTCAGATATTTTTGCTGTTTTGTCCAAATAAACCCAAATCAAATTTGTCCCCCAAAAACTCGACACAGTAATCACACTCTCAGACAGATATCACTGCCGTTAAACACACTCCAACTGAAGCTGTACAGTTGTTTTGGAATTCACAGGGTTCTTTACAACACTACCATCATTAAGTTAAATACACATTCAAACATTGTATGAACAATTTCACTTTTTCACTCCCACTCAGAGCCGAGAGTTATACAATACATTGCTCTGAAAGGAGCGCCAATAAAAAAAGGCACACATGACCGATTTTAAAAGGACCTCCCAAAACCTCAACTATCCCTGGCATGTTAACCTGGGTCAGAAGTCAAAGGAGTCAAAAAGACAAGGATGAAGGGGGGTTTTATCATTGAGTTGGAAGAAAAGGAAAGTGGGTAGGGGAACTTAACTACTTACAAAGATCATAAGGTGGGGTCTTCAGTCAAAAATGTCTTTCTCCGCCACAGGGGAATTTATTCCCATTGACTTCCTACAGACAGGTCACCTTCTTCGTCCATTAGTCTGGTTCCAATCCGCTACTGGTTGTTTTGATATTTGTACTGGGTGATTAATATCGATAGACAGAGAAGACGGAGTATCGGTTCAGTTCACATCGCTTTATTGCGCTCTAGTCTGTTCTTTACTCCGAGAAACAAATAAACACTCTTCCAGATGTATATTTTTCTATTTGGAGAACTATTTTGGCCATTGGCAATTTGAAACAAAATAATAAATAGAGCTGTAACTAAAGGTCAGGATGGGCAGATTGGTTATTTTTGTGATCTTTCCAGTAATAATGATTATTTTTTTAAATCTTAATATTGTCCATAAATTTGTCAGAAATTTATAGTTCAGTAATGAGTTCATGAGTTAATGATTTATAAACTAATTATGAATTCCTTAAAAATATGAAGAAAACAAATATTAATACAATTTTCAGAATCAAAATCTAGTCAGAGGTAAACATTTTAATTGTTCAGAAAAATTGCAGATTTCATTTTTTTATAAAATTTACACACACTTGATTTTTTTTTCCTAAGAATCTGCAACACCTTGACACAATGGGAAATTTGATCAAAAAGGGAAAACTGGGATAAGTAACAACTAGCAAAGAAATAAATGGAACACCTTGACACAAAATGTTTGCAAAAGCACATTCAACATTACTTCTTTTTATTTTAAATTGTTGGACGATAATGTAAAGTGGAATCAAAGTAATTCAAATGCATTAATTATAATTGAACATATAACATGGATACTTAGGCCTATAATAATACCTGGAAATATGGATCAATAAAATGGTTACAAATAATTAATAATTAGGTGGGAATATAATTGGATACTGACAAGTAATTGTTGTTTTCCTACACTTGGATAAATCAGTATACTAATAACTATACTTTTGATTACAGAATTTAAAATTGTCAAAACAACGGGATGGAAGTTTTTTTCAAACATCAATTACAAAAATATCTGGATTCAACATTATCAAAAAAAATTCATTAACTTTTATCAAATCAACAAAACTGGGAAAGATTACAACACTAATAGTTTATAATTTGTTCGTTGTCATCAAAATTTTACGGGGACTAAAGATCAATGAATTTCGTTTTTCCTACTATTATTTTTTTTAAATCAGGAAATTGTATTGACAAATTCATCAAATTGGCAACCTTAATTGCAAAACCTACTGGCCACAGAGAACAATAAATATATTGTTAAATTTGGGGGAAATGGTAACCGTAAAATCTGCAGGTCCCGGCAAATGTTTGCATTGCTCAACAAAACGTACAATAGCACTCCACACTAATGCTACAATAGAAGCTCAGTGCTCAGATCTCAGACAACGTGTTAAATTTCACTACATACGCGCGTACGTTTCCAAGCTTTTTGTTTACTGGTGTGTACTGACTGTACCACTACTGCGGCCTGGTGTGCCGATGATTTGGTGATCGCATGAATGGTTGAATATTTGTCTGACATCCGGATATTTTGAGCAAAAGTGACATCATCAGTGCAGAGTGCTATTGTGATCGCACTGAACAGTGGTGTCTCTTCAATTTTAAACTGAGGGGGTGGGACAGGAAAACCCTGCCCCTGTTAGCTATCATCACATCCACCATTGCTTTATAACACAAAATTAAACTGATAACGTTTACATCGTCTGGCACACCGTGAAACAATGAGGAATGTTCCTATTTTTACCCTCAAGAGTTTTTGTCCAGAAATACTTATTTTGGGAAAAAACTCTTGAGGGAAAAACATATATATATAAATATATATAAAATACAGTTTATTAACATAATTATACAATATTAGCTTACGATATGTGTAATTAAGTTTGACAAATTTTTATAACCAATAAAACAGAATATGAAGTAATTCAAGAATTGCTATTAGCCTTGAAGTTGCATTGATAGAAAGGCAAGGTAATGCAAAAACTATGAGACACAAAAACAATGTGACGGAAACAATACAAATTAACAAAAATTGATTCTGGGGTTTAAATAATATAATAGTAGATTAACCAGGTGAGGTTTATTAATTTTTTTCTCTGGAGTTTAAAATAATAATGGTAGATGAACCAGGTAATATTTTTTTCTCAAAGGCATCTTTGAACAAAAACAAAAAAGTGCAAGGTAAATGTGGGAAAATAACATCCGAAGCCCAACAAATAGTAATTAAGTGGCGGCAACATCCACCAACCCCCCCCCCCTCCTTTTGTGGACTATTTCCTTCAATCACCTTGGAAACCTCATCAGCAGTGTAGTTGATGCAGGAGAAGCAAGGTCAATGAATTTCCCATTTAAAACATGTAATCAGTGTTTGCAGGGAGGAAATTAGACAAGATAGCAGGGTACCGAGCGACTGTCAAGGACAGAATGGGAAGTATGCAGGGCCGAGTAGTATACATGAATGAATTGAACAAGGAGAGAAAGCCTCCAGCTGGGCCCAATTTCAGAGCCGCTTAAACACTAAATATTGCTTAACAATCTTTTGCTAAGCAAAAATGAACAGGATACCAGACACAGATATTACATGTTAAATGGCATTTTAGCTGGTAACATTATTCTGGTAAGCATATTTTGTTGTGCTTGCTAATTGTTAAGCTTAAGCAGCTCTATGAAATTGGGCAATTTAGAACAATTGCAGGGGACGTCATCTGATGCAAGTTAACCTCACTGTCATTGTATTATTTCCAAAACACACTCACAATCATAATATTTCTAAACTATTTTTCCATGTATGTGAATCTTAATGACACATCAATTTTTTAATGTGTCAAACCTAATTTGTTATTTCCCAGTCAATTTCGTTTTATTCAAGAGGAGAAAAACAGTGGGAAAATGCTGGCTAAGCACAATTTACTTGATGCAAACTGAGACAGGTTGGCCAACAGTTACGACGCGTAAAGATGAAGGTTGTGTACAAGGATGTGGCTACCAATGGCATTACAACTAAGAATAGAAATCTATTGCACCACAGAGATTACACTGACATGTGAGGTGTAGTTGACATCATCAAATAAAGCCTTTCTGGGATTATATTAATAGTTGCTGAGGGACCATTCAGAGTTATTAATGTCTTTAAATTTGAATATTTTTCCTAAATTTGAATATTTTTCCTAAATTTGAATATTTTTCCTAAATTTGCTTGACCCGCCCACCCTATTTTTTCAATTAATTACTTTTCTATCCTTTTTTTATGAATTGAAAATCAATAACAATTCAAAAAAAATTATTTGACTCACCCACCCACATAAAAATAATTTAAAAGATTTTTAAAAAATTATAAAACAATATTTGTTTTTAAAACATTGATTAGTGTGAATGGCCCCTAAACTGTTAACCAGCTACTATATCATGAAATGAACAATAATAGTGAGCATTTCCCTACCCATCTCTGCTTAGCATAAAAAAGGAGATAAGCAACATCACAGACTGCTCAAGTCTTGTGCGTATTTGAAGGTTTGGGTGCTGTTTAACTGCACAACATTATTTCCTTCATGATAAAAATTAATGGTTGTTGTGTCCCAAGGATCCTCAAAATGTCCAAATACACACGAGACTTGCACGGTCTAATGTATCTAACTTAAGGCCCTGATAACAACAACAGCACTCCGCACTAATGTTAAAAATAGAAACTCAGTACCCGCCTCTCAGACAACGTGTCAAAATTCACTAGCGAGCGCGCGTGTATGTCCAAGCTTTATATTTACTCCTGTGTACTGACTGTATGAATTGGGTCTGGTGTGCCAATGCGATGATCGCGTAAGAGCTAGGTCGTGGCATGTTTGTCTGACATTATGGGTATTTTGAACAAAAGTGACAACATTAGTGCAGAGTGCTATTGAAAGAAGTAAATGCATCATTCAACAGTTATATGAAAGAAAGCAGTAGTACAAAACACACTCGAGTGAAGAAGTTACAACGCCCGATCTGCATTTTGATTTCCAGAGAACGCAAAATCTAGGTTAAATCTCACCATTAGTTAATGATCCTTTCCATCTCCAACACATGTATTTTAAAGAGGAAAAAACCCTAACAAGTTTGATTAAACCTTCCGACAAATTTGTTTCTGTACTATTTTGTTTATAAAAGCAGGGACGACATTTCCAGCTATTTTGCTGATGAGCATGCACTTCCTTTAAAGGTGAAGCTACTTTGTCTTGATGACAAAAAAAAGCAACCAGGCTTGTGAAAGTTTAATCTTTTGTTGCCGTGGAAACTGTCTGCACGCAATACAGCATCAATGCATGCATCATTCACAGCTCAAGTATCATGAAGCATATCTGTTACACTGCAAGTACAATGATACATGTAGGAGCCTCTTATAATGGATTAATGTCAACAAGCTGAGGGGAAAAGGAAGACAGCCAACTGATTCTTAAAGAAGTAGTAGAGTGATAATTCTGAATTAAGACAAAAGATTGGAATCAATCAGAAAGCTCACTGATTATAAAAAGTTCATGCCAGTACCTTTCCTCAAGAAAAACACATCCTTCTGAAATATGGGGAAAGTCAAGAAAAATCGTATTAAAAGACTCCTTCCCTGATATCACCATTACTTATTTTGATTGCTGCATTCGAAATAAAAATGTAATACAAACGCACACACTGACAACAAATTGCATTTCATAAAATGGGTTCACCAAATTAAAAAATATATATCATAAAATTTACAGTGAAAACTAGAGGATTTAAATGAAGTTATTCTTCAAAAGAAAAAAGCATTGATTTTTGAGTGCAATACATGGAGATTTGACTTCCGTTGTCATGGGAATTGATATTTAAGGAGTAGATAAAGCAGTTTGGTTAAATCTGAAAAACCGATCTAGAATCCTGCTAATGTGCTTCCTCCCTTGAATCAAGACTGACTCTAAATAACTCAACTGTAAAAGTCACTGCCTTCTTGAATTATTTTAAGCTTCTGAAAAAAGATCTTGCAAGGTCATTCAAATCAACCGAAACACAAAGTCCAAAACAGAGAAGAGTTGAGGGAGGTTGGGTGAAAGAGTGAAAAGGTCTTCAAGTTTCTGGAATTGACAAGTTTATTTTGATGTAGAGTTGGAGATGTTCACCTGTTGGTTACACAGGATTCGAACTGATCTTTCAACACCGGGCAAGCTCAGTGATCTAGTGGTTACATGTAAGACATCTAGAATGTGGGGGTCATGGGTTCGAATCCCAACAAAGTAGCCTTTGGGTTTTTTTTGCTTTCCACCAGGACTTGGAAATCACTCAGTATACAGTGCTTATCACACATCAAAACTGTATTCTTCATCCCCATGCAACTATTATAACAATTATGTAGTTCTTGATTCACAAATTAAAGAACAAACCTTTTCCAACATAACCAATGTGTCAAAATTAACCTCAAATCAAAACTGACTTTTTCTTTTTAGTGAAAAAACCTCTTCTCTTGTCAGTATTTAATAAACTCATCCATCAATAATGCAAAGTGTGCCTTGTTTGATGTACAGAGAAAGTCAAAGATGAAATGCATCAAACAAGGCAAGTTAATTGATTAGGCAAACTACGCACTTATGTGCACACTTTCCCTCGGACCAGCCAGGGTAGAAGACTATTTTTACCCAGAGATGAAAACCTAACCAAGCTAACAGGAAACTCAAATGTCCTCTCATTTACTCTCCCCGTACAGATGAAATTTTGCTCACATACAATGTGGATATATTTTTCAAGACCTGGGTATCTGGAACTCATAAAATTAACATCCCTGTAGAGCATCAGGGCTGGTTGGAAGATTGATAGTTGAAAAATTGAAATTGATGGTGGATTCTTTAGAGAATGAGGACAGTTCAGAAAAAGGGAAACAAATTAATATAAACAAAATTGCACGCAATAGGGCCTTAGGATCAACCCTTGGTATTTTCTTGTGAACCAGAATAAACAGTGTATATTCGAGAAAAACATGTAGTTTGTTTTTGTGAGATGTATAAATTTGCCATTCCAAAACAATAAGATATTTAAATCATAAACAATTGAAAGAAATTGACTTCATTCAAGAAATTCATTAAATTTAAAGAACACCAGAGTTATTTTTTTGCAATAACATAAAGACTGAAAACTGGGTGACAAACAAGGCCCACATATGGAGTCACAGGATATCTTAGATTCCAGAAAAGTACGCTTTCAGGAATTCCGAGCCAATGGTTCCAGCTATGAAACCAAAAGCGCCCTGTTATCTGATCAACAAAAATATCTCACTGCTTGAGCAGTTTCGCTGATTCTTTATGCAGATTTTTTTGTTATCCCTTCTCTGACAAACATCTGATAAATCTCTATACAGTGGGAGACCATGTTGATATGTTGATATGCATATCTACACTAGGTTTGCAGCTGTTGGACTCAACGTGTGAACCCAACAGGATTCCCAATTGCTGTTCTTCAATACTAATGGGTATGCGTGTGAGTCAAGTGTTAACACACTGAGTGTGGGCATGGTTAGAACTGGTGCACCTCTTAAAACCTCATGTGTGAAATGTTTTGCATTTTTGTATCATGAAAATATTATTGATTATGGTTTCAAGAGCAGATAAATCAATATTCACAAGTACAAATCATGCAGACACCCAGATGCTATATTTTAAAAGCAATAACAAGGATGGCTTATGAGGGTAGAGTTTCTCATACATGTAGTCTGTACTGTTGTTTCTTTTCGTACAGTGTCTAGAAAATGCAACTGCTTTTGATTATGGGCACAGCGTTACCAATTTAGGTTTAGATTTCTGAATGGGTTCTTCCGAAATGATTACCTTATAATACAACACTCGAGTTTGTAAAATGTTCATGTACATTATCTTATGGAGTATAATAAAATATAGCAAGGTTCGATGATGTTGAACTTCGCAATTTTCGAAGAATCCCTAATGAAATTCTGTGCGGGTTCTTCATGGCCAGGCGGAATGGTCCAAAGATACTGTGGTGTCAGTCTCATTGTACAGTTTCTAAAAATATGTAAGGCATTGATGAATGACGAGCTGTTAGCAAGAGATAGCAGCCCAGAGGATTTCCTGCATTTCTAGTACCGGGTTTAGTTTCTCAACAAGGCTACAGCGGGTGCCGCCATTGAATTTCCGGAGGTGAAATCTATCCATGTACAATTAACCTTGAATCCTTGCTAGTGCAAATTAGGTCTTGATTCCCCATCCCCCTGGAAAATGAATACCTGATAATGCAGTTTGATTAAGAATCATCTGGAAAAGGATGGCTGAGAATATATTTAAAAATAACGTTTTGATCAAACTTTCTCATCATTATCTTAACGAAAGAAGTTGTTTTGAGGAGGGGGGTGAGGACTTGGGAGGAGAGGGTTTAGCTCAACGTATCTAAACCAAACTACATGTACCTTAACCCTTTCTCCACAATGCAACGCAATGTCTGTATCTCTTGAAAGACTTTTTAAAGTGTAGTTACCAGAGAATATTTCACACATTTTATCTAAGATCGTAATACTATTCTTTTTTATCCACCATTGGTTTTTCCAGGAGACGGTTTTTACAATAATGCAAACTTGTAACGACTCTACTCTTATTTCACCAGGTGTTTCTACAGTAGCTATCGTCTGCACAGACAGGCAGAGTGTTGATACGTGTGGGTTGTGGGAACTTATTGATTAACATAGGCCAGAGTATGATAAAAGGGCTTATACAATCTCAAATGTTGTTAAATACTGAATAGGGAAATACCAAATGAGGCATATCAGAATTCAGTATTGTTTGCAAAACTGCCTAAAGAAATGTGTTACTCCCGGAGGGGGAAAACGGAACATGGGAATTGAAACATAACACGTGGCAGTGTTTACAATCGATTGAAAATATATTGCGCAGTGTAATTGTTTGATACAGTAAATTAGACTAATTTGAATCTCAAAATGGGATGACAAAAATGAAAAATTGTAATCCGTTTTCAAACTCTCAGCCGGCCTGAGATGGGAATTTCCTTTTATGACTTTTACTGTAATCCGAGTAGGAATGTTTACACCAACCAAGCCCATGACATCATTTTATCATGCACATGCCTGAAGTATCCTGTAACACTGCAAGTTTCTCAGAATTAAAGTGGAGTTCAGTGTAGGTAGGATCTGCATGAGTGCTACGACCACGTCACATTTGTTTGAAAAAAAAAAAAAAAAACATGACCTAAAAATGCCACGACAGTTCCTTGTAAACAATATAATAATGACAATCATTTGAAAGATTTTACATTATTTTTAGAAAAAACTGGAAAACAGCTGTCCAAGTTTTGAGATGTTTCCACTTTTCTTCATACCAAAAGTTGATAAAACGGTATATAAGTTTTATGTTCTCTTCCATACTGCCTTGTACACTTTCTGCCTGCCAGAAGTCTGGGTTTTGGGGCTGTTTTGTAAACTTAGGATGTCATAAATTAACTTAAACATAGTCTATAGACAATTGTCTTTGGATACAACTGCTTGTATTTATAGTACCGTAGCTATTCGAATTCCTACAATTAACTTTGTTCTTGTGTGGACTAATGCGTTACATCAACATGGAAGAAACTGCGGAAAATGGTGATAAGAAACACGTACAAATCAACGACTACATTTCCACATGAAAAATATAATTGATACATGTATAAAGGGTAATTATCATTTCTTTTAGTGGTCCCCAAAAATAAACTGTTTACAAAATATAATGCACCCAAAAATACTGAAAATATAGGAGTGCAATATTGAGTCCATATCGGCAAGTTATCATTATGAGTTTTTAGTAGAGAGGATACATTACTGGTATTGTAGACACATGCATTATATATATAAAAAAAATTAATACTTGTAGAAAAAAACCAGTTAAGGACAAAACAATCAGCCAAACGGGTGTATCGTTCGACAACAACATGACGGGCAGCAGCCAATAAAATTGTCCGTATATGAGATGTTGCTATCCTTCGCGTGCCCAATTTCATAACACTGCCCAGTGCGGCATTTTGCGGCTTGCAGCGCTTTCAGGGAGATAGCGTGTTATAAGCATTACATGAACATGTAGCTAAATAAGACAACCTTGGCACAACAAGAATTCCATCAAAGCTCTTGTGAGTCATTCTAGAAACTGCATGTGTTTTTTTGACAGTGGCCCTTAAGAATATCTCATGGAGATAGAGCCACGAATTTCAAGGGTACTCCTTGAAAAACCTAGATAGTCTTGTGGTAGAATTTCAGCATTTATGAAGCACAATTTGTTTGATTTACCGTGAGCAGTGTTATGTAATTGGGCCCCGATGGCGTGGATTGAAACTTGAGTCCCTTTTGATTGTGTCCCAACAGCTTAAATTCATGCACATTGCGATATTTTATTATAATATTTACAAATTATTTGTTTGTCGTTTTTAATTTATTTACAATCAGCTGAAAAAACCTGCAACATCGTTTTTTTAAGGCAGCCTCCACTACACCAGAGCTCAATATGTGAAGAAATATTAATTGACCAAATCATAAGGGAATTGCCATATTATTTTCCACGTCATACATGACATTACAATCCTATTCAAAACATATTACACTAAGTTGGGTTGGCAGTAAAACAGAACTGCTTTGCGTTTTGAGGGAAAATGTCAGTTAAAAAAACTACAAACTTGTTACTCTTTAACATAAAAAAATGTTCTACAGTCAGATCTTGGTCATTAACACCTGTGCATGTACAATGTGGATGTATGTCGATTGAAAAATTAGCATTTTTCTTCACATATTGAGCTCTGTGTACAAAGTACTCTTCCAGAAAAAAAAATTGATTACAAAAAATTTATAATATAAATATGTTTCATACATTTTTGATACAAAGTAGACAAAAAAAGTTTATTACGTGTACATGTAAATCAACTCCTACAGACTTCAGGCGCACGTACAAACCATTTCTCATTCTTGACGGTCTGTCCGATGTTTGGTTTCGTCTTCTCCAAGACAGTCGGTCGTCTCTTAATAAGCTTCCCCTTCTGAATGTGCGGCTGACTCCGGCTCCTCTGCAGCTGCACGGTACTCCGCTGCGGAGACGGCGATCCGGCACTGACCGTCCGGCGGTGACCCTTCCACTGTGGGTGAAGCTGCTGCTGTTGCTGCTGCCGCGCTTTCTGGTCAACTGTACTGACTGCCAGGTCATCCTGGCTAGCGTCATAGTCCGATTTACAAATGGTCTCGATACGTGGCATCTGAACCTCCTTCCGGCTCTCAATACGCAAAAGATGCAGCCACTCCTCCCGTTTCTCCCAACTCGACGTGTTGAACTTGTAGATCTGGCTCGTCTTATCTTTGAAGGCAATCTGGAAGCTAAACTCACCAACGGGGGCAATCTTTCCCCCTCTCACATTGAAGAAGCCCCGCGGCTTCTTATGGACTTTGTCCGTGTACCACACAATGAAGGGGCTGGAGTCGTTGGTGTACAGGCACACATAGACGATCTTGGGCTTCTGCTTGTGCCGCCGCCACGGTTCGTGGACCGATAATTGGCCTTGCAGGATCATCGTGCTCATCTGTGCGCTGGTGAACAGTGCATGCATGTCAACTTGTGGCCGCGGTGGCCCCGAGCCACGCTTTAGTAATCTCATTAGGAAGTTGGAAGTCATGGTTTTTTCATGCAGTTCACAGCCGTAAGACCCTCTTCTGAATCAGCACTTGGTTGTATTAACAGCATAGGATTCAGTCTGTTTGTCGTCTTGTAATCACGGTAACAGAATGATATTCTACAGATGTTGAGATCTTTTATTTCTATTGAAAAACAACTGATATTTCTTCTCTCATTCACTGTCTACTGAGAATGAAAATCAATATCCAGTCATTTCCTGCAGTCACTGGAGTTTGGTTCACAAACCTGAATTGGTCCAAGGTTGGCTGTTTCCTTTCCACATTAAAACTCGCAGCACTACAATACATTAGACACGCTGTTGCCTGTCTCCTCTTCAGACGTTCAACAGTCAGATCACTATTGCTTTGCCTAGAACTATTCCCCAGGAAATCTGCGTACTCGCCAGGGCTACTGGGGAAATATCTTCACCATTCTAATGCGATGAATTACATGACACAGCCACTGGTGAAAAACGAACTCATTAATCTCTATGTTGAAAGCAGTTATTCCATAATTAGGTGTCCTCCTGTAAACACTTATCCTTTCATCATTAGTGTAGAGGCCCAGAAGACATTTCAGTCCATAGGGCTCAGTGCAGCATGCAAGCTGATCACACTACAGACAGCACAAACATGTACACACACACAGTTCCAGCTCTCTCCAAAAGCACAAGTGGGAGTGACCTGCAAGAGGAAAAACACAGTAATATATTATTCACAACTGGACTCTTCCATTCGGCACACAGGGGTGGGATTGGCAATCAAAGCGGAGGGTGAAAGCAGAAGGTGGCAAAGTGGTACCCCCTTCATCGTACTTAGTGGGTACACAGTCAAGCTCAAGCCAAGAGTGGTTATTATAGAATGGCAAAACAGAAGGGTCCAATTACTCAAAGCAGGAACCTACAAATCAATAGTGACAGTCGTTTCTTGAGTCTTCATTTGGGCGACCTACAAACATTTTGTCACATCAAGCATTTCTTTCACAGTTCTTGTGACCTGAACAAAATCTGTACCACTCCAGATTACTCAAAGCGTGAAAAATGGAGATATAGTTCACTTAAGAAAGTCGATATTAAAATCACATCTGAAACATGTTTTTTTCCCCCTGGTATAGGCCTACATGTACACAGTAAAAAATCACTTGCAAATTAATGTCCACAAAAACAGCGTCCTTAATTGTGTCCTCCATAATTCCAATGAGGGCCATCCTGTGTTTGATTTCTGCTGAATTATCACCAAAGTTAAACCTTGCAAGGCAGATAACAGATAAATACTAGATAGCACCAAAGCAATGTTTGCTCATAGATCAACCTTGCTCTATGGTTGGCTCATTTACCTCGAGATCAAAGGGCAACAACGACCACCCCCTCACAACTACATTTTCACTTAACCGAAACATCAGCCCAAATACCATGTAGTGCAGATTTAGCATTAAATTTTGTTTACCTGGCAGCACTCTGAAAACTGATCTACATGTATCATGGATTATTGAAAAACACAAAGTCTGCACATGACAAAAGTGGCTACTTCAAGGCTCAATATTTTTTCATAAATTGGGCTCTGAAAAGAATCTACACGAACAATTCATACACCTCATGGATTTTTGCCTTTTTTGGGGGGGGGGAGCTGGGCAGTCCTCAGAAAACAGAAAGCTATCATGGTTTTGAAAAATAAAAATAAATCTGCAGACTGCAACAATTTTGCACTTGATCAATCTGTCCTTGCTCTATGATCAATTAAATAAAAGCTTTCACAAAGAATCTACAAGGGCAATTATACCCCCACCCCTTTTTTTAAATCCCACCAATTCCTATGAGTGATGGAAGTTCTGGTGTTGTCTCTTGTCGAATTTTACCCTACAAGATCTAACAGTAACAATGTAACCACTGGAGTATGTAGCTTGGCAGGATCCTGTATACAAAATCCAAGCTACATACTGTACAACCCGACGCATGAAAAGGGCACGTACCCCCTTCATGCTACTGATTTCCCATTAGTAGAGCCCCATCTATGGCACCTATTGTAATCCAACTACAACTCACAACAGCCCCAAATTAAATAGCTCCCCTCAACCCAAAAGTTTGCTCAAAGTATTTGTTTGTCTGGATAATAATAGTCGGAGATTGTTATCGCATATCACCACGCTTCAGTAAAAGTTTGTTGGCATCGGGTGACCAAAGATGATGAAATATAAACAACTCAAATATCATGAATCCTGAAACACTATATGCAAGAGATTTGTTTTTGTTTTTTTAATCTGCAATGGGAAAGTCTCTAGAGAGCAGAGTGTTCAAAATAATAATGATAATTCTCAAAATATTAATCTTCATTCTTTCTTAGATTTCTATTTAAAATTGCATGTGGTTTATCTTTCGTTTTACTCAGGAAATATTGTTGAATGTATTTCTTTACCATGTAGGGCCTACGAATAACACAAGAGGGCTAGTTGAAATGTAGGATATCATGTGTTAGTTGATCAGGTCATTGCTGCTCCACCAGAAATAAAGTTTATCAATAAGGGAAAAAAACAAATAAACAGTTTAATTTAGTCATCATCAATAAAATCACATTGATACATGGTATACATGTACCTACATTCAGACTTAATACTTTGTGAGGGCAAGGCAGTTTTTATTTATTAAAGGGCACATCTAGAGGTTGAAGCTTATATTGGAACATTTCAAGGGGCATCAAGGCAATAACCAGGGGCATGGACTAAAAAATATCAGGCTTATAAACATTTAAAACTTAAAAACCACAGACAACACACAATTTACAAAGTAGACCCTGTGAAACACAGCTTCATAAAATCCAATACAAAAACAATTCTGTCATAAAATATGAAAGCAGATTAAACCGAAACATCAACAACAATCCAAGCCAATTTTTGGCCCCATTCCAGGCATGACACAAACCCACAGGGGGATACTGAACACTCCTACACAACCATTCCAAGACTGTAAAGCTGTAAAGCTGTCACTTCACTGCAACCTCAGTTTAGTCCAAAGTTTATTAGAGATGTTAAAAAAAAAACACCAAGAAACAAATCACTGGCACAATGCCACCCCTGTGTTTAGTTTACTAATTGTCCCATGGTCTAATTTACCTCCATGGTATTATACATAGGCATATAGAATCTCTATGGTATCTAGGATTGTCTGCTAATACAAATGCCTATGACAGATTATGCAATTCATCATGGGTGGCTTATTTCTAGTCGATGTCGCAATCTTGGAAACTTTCTTGCCCTTTCCCCCTACTTTTTCCGCTCAGCTTGTTTTGGCAGTTTTGTTTTAAATTGGTGCTTCCTCTTTGGTTTCAGATGCAGCGCTCTAGCAGTGGATCAAAACACCAAAGGATTGAGCAAGAAGAATGAACTACGAACAAAACAAACTCTGCGGAAATAGCTGAAGAGTAGGATTGCCCAATTTCTTTTTAAAGAGAAGTACGTATCTTTGTTATGTGTGGGGCTGCGCAACTGCAGACATAAGTTTTTATTACTTTTGCGACCCCTGAACTACATGTACCCACCAATAAGAAACACTTTTTAAGACAGGTTCTATTGTTTTTTATAAATTAGGCCTGCAACTGTTGTTGCTCATGATTTATCATTTTGGTTTTTTTATAAAACTATTATTATTAATTTCTTTATTACAATCTTGTTACAATTTTTACTTTCATAAAAAAAAAATGTTTTTGCTTGCTTTGCTTTTTTCTGAAATTCATACATAATGTCTCTAATTATCTGTTTTATATACGTTGTAGTTTAGTTCCTTGTAGGCTACATTTTGTGTTGTTCTGGTCAAAGAAAATATCAAAAACTTTCTCTTCACTTAGAAAACCGTTTGTTCAGAAAGCAACTACAGGTGACCAGACTAAGACTAAGAGGCCGTGTTACTTGTCATCAAAAGTTCAAAACAATAAGTCTGCAGAGTTGCATTCTTTTCTGCAAAACACACTTAGGCCCCTATTTATTTATTTATTTATTTATTATTTCAACTAGGTGGTCCATTCAGTGGTAACCATTGGTCTCCCATGGGTCCCAGCAAAACTTACCAGAACTCAAGCTCCTTTTGACTGACTACTTTGTCAATCCAAAAGTCAACTCCCCTCGGAAATGCTTTTTTGCCTTTATAAATTATTCTTTAAATTTAAAAGTTTTAAATACACTTGATACCTATTTTCATTTTTTACAATAATGTGAGCACAAGCTTCCAACACTTCTTGCATTTCATTTAAAAACTTCAGAAATGGAAAAACATTTTAACTCCTCCACATGGCTACCCTAGAATATTGACAAAACACTCTTAACTGATATCCATTTTATTTGTTTATTTATTATCATTTGGTCATATAAGAGGGAGGGGTTGCTGTCCAGAGTCCTTGGCTGAAATTCCAGACATCCCCGAACTGGCAAATTACCCTGGCCACAGGCTACACAAGGCACTCTTAAGCATTACTGTCAGACTTGATTCATTGTGCTAAGCCCAGAGGGTTCCATTGCCGCTGTACTGTCAGCTTCCCTTTAAAAGAGGATGGTTGCATTTTCAATTATTTGTACATCTGCATTTAGCCACTGGAAACCCTTCCAAAAACTGGCAACAACAATGAATTAAATCTACACTGTACAGTGTTGGTGTTTTCTTACTGAACTTGAATTAGTGTTTTCAATCATTTATCTATACTGAGTCGATGAGCACGCAAACTTCTACACAATAGTTTTAATATAAATATCAAAAACAGGTCACCAGCATAACTGTAATTGATCCCCCCCCCCCATTTTGTTGTTTTGGAAAAAGTTTTTATTCAAGTTCCCCCCCCCCAGTGTATGCTTTTTTTTAAATACCCCGGCCATCCCACCATGGAAGAAGGAAATTAGACCCACTGACAACATATTCTTAAAAATTAAAAAAAAAGGGGGGAAAAAGACACACACGAAAAAAAGGATTACAAAAACTACTTATGGGGGAAGTTGGGCGCCTTTAGTATAATATCTTTCATTGCAAGTGGGATTTGAGACAGCAATTCTCCAAAAAAATATTTCCGGGTATTTACAAGTGGTTTACATCCTTCAAGAGATCAATTAGACTGTACTCCATACTCAGTAACAAAAAGTAATGGGAAACTCCCGGCCGGCACCACAGTGAAAGGAACAGGGCATTATCAGCCGGACACTTCAACGATTCAGCGTGGAATCAAGAGCTTATCAAAAACATAGTAACAAAAGTTTTTCACACAAGCTTCCTGGTTGTGCTTGCCCCCCCCCCTCTCTTATATATGTATGTTATAAGCCGCCACGGATCAATGTTCTACATGTAGGACATGTTTGCATCACTGGCAAAATGTCCTGATTGTGAAAAAACACAAAACATGTTAACAGTGCATGATCTAAAGGGCAAATTTCCTGCTTGTTGATGAGTGGACATTTACGTTGGGTAACAATGGGTCTTTGTATTTTACAAAATAGTTTGTGCAACCTCTGAAACCCTTAAATTGATTTCTTTTTTTAAAGTTTTATCCCTGAGCAAAATGCAGGGCGTGAACTGAGATTAATCCTGTATGCCAACATGCAATGTAGAATGTATGTGTACATGTATTTATAACTAACTGTACTTCCTTCAGACAATAGCCAAATAAGAAAGAAAACATCAAACAACTTTACAAAACCCTCGTCAAATCTAGTCACAGATTATACACATCTATCATGTATCTTCACTACTGAAGAAACAATTCAAATGGGAAGATCCCACCTGACAACCCCCCCCCCCCTACGTTTTATTTCACTAATCCCAATCTTCTTTCTCCTAAGATCGTCCCGTCTCTATGCAATGACAAACTGGACGTACATAGTTGTTGACTGGATCCTTTAGACAGTGACATACCATCATCTCAAGCGTGGGTTCATTAATTGAATAGATTCCAGAATTGGGCTCAGGGACCCTGACTCCACCATGGACAGAGGGTGTCCTCCCCGATGGCAGTATGACCCATAATGACCTCCTCCAAACTCTCCTTGGTTTCTTCTTCCCACGGCAGGAGAACCCTACTGAGAGCTAACACCCTACAAAGGAATTCCACTTTAACAATCCATGTTACCCACAGTAGCGCTTGACTTTATCAATAAACCCATCCAACCATATTGGCTAGGAATCACGAGGTGTTCCAATTTGTCGTAAATTCAAAAACAGAGTGTCTAAATTGTTCACTTCCAACATTTTTAAATTTGTGTAAATGCCAGATTAAGCAGGGAGTCCAAATTAAAAACAGTGAAATTACTAGATGCCCAGAAACATGTACCTCATCTCAGGCTAACACTATGACTTGGTTGGCACCCCTCTCAGGCAAGGCTAACGCTATGACTGGGTTGGCACCCCTCTCAGGCTAGGCTAACGCTATGACTGCGTTGGCACCACCCTCTCAGGCTAACACTATGACTGGGTTGGCACCCCTCTCAGGCTAGGCTAACGCTATGACTGCGTTGGCACCACCCTCTCAGGCTAACACTATGACTGGGTTGGCACCCCTCTCAGGCTAGGCTAACGCTATGACTGCGTTGGCACCACCCTCTCAGGCTAACACTATGACTGGGTTGGCACCCCTCTTAGGCTAACACTATGACTGGGCTGAACTCCCTCTCGGGCTAGGCTAACATTATGACTGGGTTGGCACCCCTCTCAGGCTAACACTATGACTGGGTTGGCACCCCTCTCAGGCTAGGCTAACGCTATGACTGCGTTGGCACCCCTCTCAGGCTAACACTATGACTGGGTTGGCACCCCTCTTAGGCTAACACTATGACTGGGCTGAACTCCCTCTCGGGCTAGGCTAACATTATGACTGGGTTGGCACCCCTCTCAGGCTAACACTATGACTGGGTAGGCACCCCTCTCAGGCTAGGCTAACGCTATGACTGCGTTGGCACCACCCTCTCAGGCTAACACTATGACTGGGTTGGCACCCCTCTTAGGCTAACACTATGACTGGGCTGAACTCCCTCTCGGGCTAGGCTAACATTATGACTGGGTTGGCACCCCTCTCAGGCTAACACTATGACTGGGTAGGCACCCCTCTCAGGCTAGGCTAACGCTATGACTGCGTTGGCACCACCCTCTCAGGCTAACACTATGACTGGGTTGGCACCCCTCTTAGGCTAACACTATGACTGGGCTGAACTCCCTCTCGGGCTAGGCTAACATTATGACTGGGTTGGCACCCCTCTCAGGCTAACACTATGACTGGGTAGGCACCCCTCTCAGGCTAGGCTAACGCTATGACTGCGTTGGCACCACCCTCTCAGGCTAACACTATGACTGGGTTGGCACCCCTCTTAGGCTAACACTATGACTGGGCTGAACTCCCTCTCGGGCTAGGCTAACATTATGACTGGGTTGGCACCCCTCTCAGGCTAACACTATGACTGGGTAGGCACCCCTCTTAGGCTAGCACTATGACTGGGTTGGCACCCCCCTTTAGGCAAACACTATGTTGGCAAGCCTCTCTGGCTAACACTATAACTGGGCTGAACTCCCTCTCAGGCTAGGCTAACGCTATGACTGGATTGGCACCCCTCTCAGGCTAACACTATGACTGGGTTGGCACCCCTCTCAGGCTAGGCTAACGCTATGACTGCGTTGGCACCCCTCTCAGGCTAACACTATGACTGGGTTGGCACCCCTCTTAGGATAACACTATGACTGGGTTGGCATCCCCTTTAGGCTAATACTATGACTGGGTTGGCACTCCCTTTAGGCTAACGCTATGACTGGGTTGGCACCCTTCTCTGGCTAACACTATGACTGGGCTGAACTCCCTCTCAGGCTAGGCTAAAGCTATGAGTGGGTTGGCACCCCTCTCAGGCTAACACTATGACTGGGTTGGCACCCCTCTCAGGCTAGGCTAACACTATGACTGGGTTGGCACCCCCTTTAAGCTAACACTATGACTGGGTTGGCACCCCTCTCAGGCTAACACTATGACTGGGTTAGCACCCCTCTCAGGCTAGGCTAACACTATAACTGGGTTGGCACCCCCTTTAGACTATACTATGACTGGGCTGGCACCCCTTTGGGCTAACTATGACTGGGTTGGCACCCCCTTTAAGCTAACACTATGACTGGGTTAGCACCCCTCTCAGGCTAGGCTAACACTATGACTGAAGGGGGTGCCAACCCAGTCATAGTGTTAGCCTAAGAGGGGTGCCAACCCAGTCATAGTGTTAGCCTAAGAGGGGTGCCAGCCCAGTTATAGTGTTAGCCAGAGAGGGGTGCCAACATAGTGTTTGCCTCTTAGGCTAACACTATGACTGGGTTGGCACCCCTTTTAGGCTAATACTATGACCCAGGGTTGGCACCCCTCTTAGGCTAACACTATGACTGGGTTGGCACCCCCTTTAGGCAAACACTATGTTGGCACCCCTCTCTGGCTGATGCACCTCATATAACACTATAACTCTCTGGCTAACACTATATGACTACATGGATGTCAACACCCCTGTCTTGCTAACACCATCACTGGGTTGACACCCTTCACCATTGGCACCAGTCCATACAATGCACCCAGTGTTCATGTTTGTACCCATCACAGGCATAAGCAACTACAGTGCTAGTGTGAAGCATACAAAGCGCCAGTGTGAAGTGAGTTAATATATCTGAATTCTGCACAAAAGTGTAGGCCTACACATACGTAGTATACATCAAATTGTTCCACACAACTTGTCATCATGATCAAATTGTCTCGTTAATTTATTCAGGAATTCTACAACGCAATGTAATACGATGTCCTTGGACTATAATCCTAAAACTCTCACACCGAACATTAAAATGTTTTGAAAATATTGCTTATCACACCAGCACCTTAAATTGAAAGGAAAACTTTGTTTCCAGCAGAGACAAACAACAGTACACAGGAAGGTGTGGGAGTTACCCTTTGTTAGTAAGCAAGTACATGTAGGGGAAGGGATGACAATTTGCACATTTGGGGCACGTCAGGGTCAATCAAGCATAGTAGAGAAGTTCAGTGCTCAACCAATTTGGATTTGAGCAAAACTCAGTCAAGAATACCAGCTATATGAACAAACTAATAGTAGAGAAGTTCAGTGCTCAACCAATTTGGATTTGAGCAAAACTCAGTCAAGAATACCAGCTATATGAACAAACTAATAGCAGAGAAGTTCAATGCTCAACCAATTTGGATTTGAGCAAAACTCAGTCAAGAATACCAGCTATATGAACAAACTAATAGTAGAGAAGTTCAATGCTCAACCAATTTGGATTTGAGCAAAACTCAGTCAAGAATACCAGCTATATGAACAAACTAATAGCAGAGAAGTTCAGTGCTCAACCAATTTGGATTTGAGCAAAACTCAGTCAAGAATACCAGCTATATGAACAAACTAATAGTAGAGAAGTTCAATGCTCAACCAATTTGGATTTGAGCAAAACTCAGTCAAGAATACCAGCTATATGAACAAACTAATTGTTAAAAAAAAAAAAAAAATAGATATAGCATGCTATAAACCACTGACCCCATATTGATCATTTTTCGACTTTTTGGACTCCAATACAGATGGTAGCCACACAGAGTCAAATGGCCTTGCCACACCAGGCCTTTACAAACATCTCTTTGGCACATGAACAGTGTCCAACCACCAAGGAAGGAAGGATTTACAATGTACAAGCCCAAAACAAAATAACATGAACATTGAAATGCCACTGTCTATTTTCCTCCTCCTTCTTTTAAGAGAAATGGATTGCCTGGAACTGATTGCCTGTAAATTGCCTTATGTGACAAAGTCAATATAAGATTAATTGACAAGACCCTTAGCAGGTATCTATTAGGGATATTTTCCAGGGTTAATTTAGCACGTCTGAGCTATCAGAGATGCACATTCGAAGGCAACTATTTGCATACTGTCAATTATAATTCACATACATCAACTACATTTTTTTTAGCCGACACACAAAATGACACATAAATCATAAACGCGCCTGCACCAAACCACAAATCCTGTTAAACCAACACACTCTATGGTAGGCTATCTATGAGTCTCATTTAAAGTTGGAAAAATGTTGTTTGTCTCAACTAAAGTGCAATTTAGTAGCCCCAGAAACGTAATTTATTTTATTTTATTGTCTATCACCAGATCATTGCTGAGAAGGACAAAGATGATTTGGCAATTCACTACAAACCTTTCCGAGTACATCTTGAACAGTTCTCAGGTGAGAAATTCATACCCTACGAGGACACAGGAATCATGGGGAAAATTGAATTCTGGCGCCACCCTGTTTCTTGAATGCTAAGCTCTGCCTTGGTGTAGCTGTTACCATGGTGATCAATCAAATGCGGACTGCCAATCATAAAAATCAATTACAGAAACAAAGGAGGACAGAGTCGGGGGGGGGATATGGAACAAAATCAAAGCTCTAAATGTAAGAGTAGAGTCTAAGGGGATTATAACAACTGTATATCGGGTTATTTTTTAAATGTTCAGCAAAGAGTACAAGTCACGATATTTTAATATTCCGTGCTTGTTTGTACATTTTTTATGTAAGGATGTCAAGTGTGTTTGCGTAGAGCGTCAACCTATGGCTGTCCGAATTACAATGTTTAAAGATTGCTTTTGTAGAGGCATAACACCACACACAAAAACAGGTTGAAATCTGAACCCAAGAGAAAATAAAGAGCTTTAAATTTAAAACACAAAGTTATTTTAAAAGACAATTTAAAATAAAATAAAAACCTGTTTGACAGACACTTGTTTGATGCAATAACTGGGGCAAGAGTCATTGCGGACAAAAAAGGTCTGAAACTACATGTAGGATCCAAATTTTAGGGGGTACTTACATGTATTATGTTAAAATGATGGCACTTTCCACCCTCTGAGAATAGTATCCTCAGCTCTAGAGAATCTGATCAAAGAGCATGTGTTCTTTTATTTATATCTGAAGAAAATAACAGCTGGTATTTCACCAAGCAAGCAAACAAAAAAACAATCCGAGTTCAGATTAAAATCTAAAATTGATCATTCCTGCAATAACCACATTCTTTACTTTACATGCAAAGAAAATCAATCAAAAACCTTTCCATCATTTCCAGGAAGTTACAAAAGCACCGCCTCCCTCAATTTATTTTTAAACTCCCAAGTACAGCAGATTAACTTCACTATCCAACTGAAACCTGAAAAAAATCATATCTTACACAGTCTCTCATCAAGGCACTGGGTTTGGGCATGGAGGAATAAGAATCCTCCATGGTTTGGTTTTTTTTTCTTGTTGCTAACTGAATTGTTGGCGATCGATTCTACAACTTGCTCTGTGAGATATGTAGAAAATTGACGTCATCAAAAATTATTCTCGATAATTTAATGTCGCGATATATTCTTTACGGTACATCGTGGATGACAAAAGGCGATATATCCAGCTTAGCTACATTCAGTTAAAGGTGCAGTAATACACTGATCAATGCAGACAAAATTTGCAATCGAGCTGAAACCTTGCATGTTTTCAAGACAAGTTGGTCTAAAAACAGCGTTTGTAACCGTTTGTTATAAAATGCATATGGCTAGAAAGACGTTATAAAAGCTGAACACAATGACCCACACAAATATGCCTCGAAATTGCATGGTTTTCCTTTTACTTTGCAAACTAACACGGTCGGCCATTTGGTGGAGTCAAAAAGTTAACTCCACAAAACGACCGACCGTGTTTGTTCACGATGTAAAAGGAAAACCACGCAATTTCTAGACATTTTTGTGTGGATCATTGTATTCTACTTTTAAAACATCTTTCTAACCATTGCATTTTATAACAAACGGTTACAAATGCTTCTTATAGACCAACTCGCCCGATCCAAGGCACCGTGTCCCTTTAAGGTCGCATTACGCTGACGTCATCCAACTTTACGTGACGTCGGCTAAAAGGTGCACTTTTCACAGATTTATGTTCACGGAACACCAATGTGCGTTCCAGCTGAAACCTAGCATGCATTCAAGCCGTCATGTGCAACATACAAAATTTAGCGTCCTGTTCTAGTGATGTCATTAGGTGTCATATGACGTGGCGTTAAAGGTGCAGTTCTACAACATCTGTAATACACACAGAAATGTGCGCGACCAAGCTTGTATTCATTTAAACTGGAATGTGTTACATCTACAATTTCACGTCACATCTCGATGACGTCATCAAATGTCACATGACGTCACCTAACGTGCACAAAAATAGAAAATCTTTATCGATGGCTGCTTTCATAGATGCCTTTTGTATTGTCACATGTGATGATATTACATTACATTACTTTTCATAGACCTACATTCGATGCCCAACACCTAGAGTTTGTATTACAAACTGTAAATTTCTAGTTTTTCTTGTTGCTAGCCCCTGGGGAAATTCCAATTTTCATTAAGATGACAACCACATGTGTTACATGCAACAGCTATAGACAAGGCTCTGCCAAGGCTGGACGATAAATAAATACAGCAGCAGCTCATCACTTTACTGGATTCATCACCATTTGTATTTATGGTAACCAACATAAAGTGTCAGTATACATTTGTAGATGTCTATACTAAGTCTATACCAGCACATCCAACCAGAAGCCCAGAGGTTGGTTTTGGAGCAGTCATGTGTTTTTTTTTATAATAAGGGCAGGTACCTGTACATGATGTACTTGTTGTACACGCTTCATCAATTAACACTCCCTTAAAGAGTTCCAGGCCATACATGTAGTAGTCAAAACGTGGCTTTGTACCAAAATGCCCACAGCAGCCGCAACACAGCAGGCCAAATTTGACAACCATTCAACCAAAAATGTAATCACAAAGACCATCCTATATTGATAATTTCCGTGTGTAAGTTACAAAGTCAACTATCAATTATAAAAACAAACGTTCTGTTTCATGTATCGTTTTCAGACATTTTAACAAAATGAGCAAAATCAGCCATGTCTCTCAGGGGTGTGGGGTGAGTGTGCTTCTGTGCTACCTTGGTCAAATTTACTTTAAAAAAGGTAAAAACAATACTAATAATTTATTTTATTTATTTTTTTAAACACAAGAATGTCCGGTCTTTTAGAAGTTCTAAAACCCATGCCCTGTGATCAAAGAGATTTTTTTCATTCAATTCCAGACCTCAATTTAATACAAATAAACAAACAAACAAACAAACAAAAACCCAAACAACAACACAAAGAAATCAGGGTACTTTGATACACATAAACTTTGTACAGTGTCACATTTCAAAAACAAAAAGGAAAAAAGAAGATTGAGAAAATCAGCTCCCTGAGACTTTGCCAGCCAGAACAGAACACATCCGAGGAAATAACATTAACAACTAAATTATGCATTCACATATTTTGTATTTAGTCTATAGAGAGGAACTGACATCTCTCGTGAAATGCCTGATCAAAATTGGATGTCTAGCATCTTGCATTACCAAATATCAAGGGAGACACAAAAATGAAACTTGGGTAAATTGATGGTTTATGATCCACATGTACATGTACGTCAGCATGATGACTCCAGGGGCAAATTTTGTACAAATGTTTCCATCTGTAGTCAGCAGAGTATCCAATTTATTAAATTTGGCCAAATTTGAGTGGGTCAGCTGTCAAATGCAATGTAGTTTATGATGGCATTCAGGTGACCTGATAATGTATTGCTAAGCAGAACTTGAAGGTGCTTAGCTAATTTTATTATTCTCTGATGAAATGACAGTGACCGAGGGGATTTTAGCACTATGCACACAGGTTGCCTCCCTCCAGGGAAAACACCAAAATAGCTCCAAAATAAGGCAAAGAATAGAACAAATTAGACTCTCTGCTGTTAGTGCCTTGATGTTTTCATTACATTTATGTCTCATGGTGATGCTATGCAGGACACCCCTTCAACCAAGGAGTGAGGGAGGATTGGGGGGGGGATAGAAGCCTGCGTTCCGAAAATAGGATATTGGCTAATGGCTGATGGAGGATGCACCCGTGAAAAGGAGGGAGGGGGTTTCGGAGGGTGAGAGGGGTCTATAATAAGTTTTAAGTAGCTACATGTCCTGTGACCGGGCGATGACGGAGTTGTGTATCCCAGGCCCATTAGGTGAAAAACATGCATCGGATCAATCTGACAAACACGATTTTCTGCGGAGTTGCAAACACGACATCCCGTGTTCCTTCAGGCTATTTACATATTGCATTACTGTTTTGTTTTTGTTTTGCTTTGTTTGTTTGTTTGTGGCTACAGGCTCTGTTTACAACACGACATACAGGATGTATAGTATACGCAGACTGGCATGTACATGCACACTTAAAGAGCCAGTAGGGTAAGTGACTTCTAACATGTGGATGGAGAAAAAGTTGAATGAAGAAATAAATGTCTGTACCGTGTTTTCACCTGCCATCCCCTCCTTTATCTTTCTTGCACCCATGTACAGTGTACATGTTTGTAAAAGTACTGCACAGTCAGAAACCTGAACGCCATGTTTCTCAATTTACAGCAATTCTGAATGAAACCCAGCAATGAAAACTGATTTTCACTGTACAAAATACAAAGGCTAGGGCCCAATTCCTTAAAACTGCTTGAGCACACAGTAATGCTTTTAAAAACATTTTCTGCTAAGCCAAAATAAGTAAGAAGAAGAAACAATAACAAACGGTATTGAAACTGTGTTTTGACTATTTTGTTTTGTGCTAATAGTTACTTTTTATTTTATAAGCAGATGAAATTGGGTCCACAGCTCGATTACACAAAGAGCTAAGATTGATCTAAAATGTGTATCAATCTTTATTGCTAAGCAAAGGGTGGCATCACAATACAAATCACTACTACGGCAATATAGACAACTCATCTTGAGATGAATCTTAGACTTTGAGAAATCGGGCCCAAATATTCTGCTTTTTCCCCTTTTTGGAGAGATTTGTACGTGTACATACGATATAATACGTATGTTGTTGAAATGTAGATTTTTTGTACAATGCAGTAAAAACAACAGGTAACCTAAGGTTATCCAAAACAGGCCACAAAGCCTTGGAGATCAGGACACATGAGAAAAAACAGCAACGAGAAACCTTTGCCAAATTCAGGATGCAAACACTTCTGTGGCTGCACTAAGAACCGACATTGTCAGCGCATTGTGTTGCTCTATGGCCCTTAAGTGGTTATCTTCACGTAGCAAGGATTTCCTTACAACACTTGGTACATTTGGATACCTTGTAGACAATGACGTGAATAGTCATCTTGAAGAAAGTGCAAACACAATGCATCATTGCAAATTCATGCAAGACCTCAAGAGCATGTATACATGTACCACTGTTTGGGGTACATGTAATTCTACGGTTTCTTACCCTCTACTAACTACAGGTACCTGAATAACCTCATGCAGCACCTTCAACAAATTTACTTCAAGGTTATTCTTTGCTGACAGTGAGCTGGAATAGAGCTGCTTAAGCACAAACAAATTACTAAGCAGAATGTTTAAAGCAACATTTTCTGCTCCAGCAGCTCTTTGAAATCGGGCCCTGGTAGATTGCATTATTTCAATAAATTTCAAATTATTATTCCATTAGAAATGCATTTCCAACTTCAAGCAGGTTGCATACATACATGTGTTCAACGTAACATCACTATAAAGGCGTAATGATGATTGTAAGTCCACCGATTCACCCTCCATGATTCCATAAAGAACTAAGATTGAACTGCGAATCAATCTTAATAAATTACTATGCAAAGTGTGATGTCCCAGTAAAAATCACTACATGGCAATACCATGGAGGTAGAAATGGTATACTGACAACTCATTTAAGTTTAATCTTTGTGCTACATGTATGTGAAATCAAGCCCAGGTACACAAGTGATCTGTTTAGTATCATTCAAAACAAAATAAGTTTCTGCTGTTAACACACATAAACAATACAGTCAAAACCAGCAAACCCTCCAGTCTCAGACAAATCTTCCTCACCAAAACTGAATGTCTCAGATCAGGAAATTGGCAATTTCCCAGTCCCCAAAACACCACAGCGAAAAAGAAGAAAAAAAAACTTTTGTCCTAGGAAGGTACGAGTGCACAACACACACAAACACACCCTCCTGCAACACAGCTGACCGATACGTCTTGCACCTTGCCTAATGTTTGTTCTCCACACGGCACACGCACAATCAATTTACATTGTTTACAGCCAAAGTTTACATCTTCAGGAAGCCTGGTGACGCGGCCCCCAGACCCGGACCGCCACAAAAACAACCCTCAAACAGGACACGTATAATTTCTAACCAATCGACCACTTTCAAAGTTATCTTTGGGAGCGCTCAAGATAGCTCAAAAAATATTTGCGTCAAAATAAATGAATTTGCACGGGAGATGTTTTTTCGGTAGTGAATTCCCCCAAGTGGGCCCTCTGCACTAGATAACACATCAGAAAGATAATCTAATAGTTATGTCGGCACAAAAATAAATTTGGAATGAGTCAAAATATGGACACTGAGCTGTTTTTAGAATCACATGCTTAAAGTTCAAAAGAAAAGCGTTAAAAACAACTCCTTTTAGAAAATACATTAATGTTTTGACCCAAGAATTAAATATATTTTATCCCCGATTTTGTTTGAGAGCCAAAGAAGCAGGCCACTGAATGAAAACAACTGTTTCAATTCCAAATGACCTCACTTTTATATTTATTGTAACTAAGGCCAATACTATGAGAATTACAGCCTCACTTTCATATTCATTGTATCTAAGGAAAACACCGAGAGAATTACAGCCTCACTTTCAAATTTTGTGAGAATTACAGCCCCCACTTTCATTGTAGCTAAGGCCAACATAAGAGAAACACAGCCTCACTTTCAAATGATGTGAGAATTACAGCCTCATTTTCATATTCACTGTATCTAAGAAAAATACAGAGAAATACAGCCTCGCTTTCAAATTCTGTGAGAATTACAGCCTCACTTTCATATTCACTGTATCTAAGGAAAATATCGAAAAAAATTACAGCCTCGCTTTCATAATAGTCTGACTTGAATACTCATTATGATTAATGCCAATATTGGTCATACACTTGCAGTCAGACAACCTCCAGTGCACACTCTATAGTGAGCTCCCCTGCCTCATCAGTGATAACAAAGGAACCTTAATGATAACAGATGGAGTGATGAATACAAGGGGCTATGAGTCACACTGATGCTGCAGGCTGGGTAATGCTAGGAGCAATTGTCTACCACTACGTGATTCATTCATCAAAAACTGAATTTAGAGAGGGATTTTCATTGTGATCCCACTATGAATTGGGGGAGAAATTAATGAATCGTGAGGAGAGATTGTTCAAAGTGGGGATTATTTTAGCGTCTCTCTACAATGCAGAAAATCAATTGGTAATCACTCTAAAAAAATGTGTTTATCACTGCAAAAAAATGCATCTTTCACAGTTTTTCCTTTAACGGCGCCCCGGGTAAACAAATTAGGGAGGAATGCAGTCTTTCATGATAAACTTTAAATTAATTGTGCAAAAAGAAAACAAACCACGCCAATTCCAAACTGAATGTCTGCATACAAAAAGTAATTTGAATCAAATTGTTTTTTAAAGAGAATTGGAAAAATATTAGTTACTAGTTTTTGGTTGAACAAAGAAAAAAGCGCCGGAATGTCAATCCAGAGGTCGCAGGTTCAAATCCCACTCTATCCAATTTGTCTTTGTTCAACCCAAAATTTAATGGAAATTATATTAAAAGATTACCTGCAGTTGAGACACGATGGCTTATTCTACCATTAGTGGATCCAGTTCCTGAGGATTACGATGTTCCAATGGCTCAACTAAAAAAAAAACACACAGAAAAACAGAAAAGTGATTTAGTATATGAAACGGCACAGAAATCATTGAAAACACAGGATGGGTAAATTTCATGCACAGCTTTTTTATTATAATTATTATAATTTCTGGTCTATTAAAACAATGCATTTGTAGCCCAGGGGCTAAATTGCTACAAAGTTTACAATTAAAGATTAAAAAACATTGCACATGCAATGCACATAAAATCACTTATTTAAAAATTGCGACAGGTTTTCACTAAAATACATCCACAAAACAAAAACATAGCACACACTTTAAAAAGAGACATTTATACTTGGTTCAGAATACTGACAAAGCAAGGTATCGGACTATTTTTGTATCTGTTTGTTTTGCACTTAACTTCAGAAAGATTGTTACTGTTTAATTGATATTGCACACTACAACCTCGTGGCTTGGGTAGCCACCGGCGGAAAACGTCTGAATCTTTCAGCTTTGATGCAAAGCTGATGCACAGAGCTTTGAATCATTAACAAAAACAACTTTAAATGTATGATGGGGGAAACACATTTGGCTTTGAATGATGGAGTATACTTGGCTCAAACATACAAATTCTTAAAATACCAACCTTACTGACTTCCCTTCCAGACTACATGCATGTGTGTATGTGAAGTTAATTACTTGCCTTACAAAATACAGTATGCGTTTGTTAAGACTCCAGTCTCATGAAAAACATCAACTTCATATGTAGCCTACATGTATGTCCAAGAATTGTCTTTGAATGGTGGAACAAGGTAAATATATACATGTACACTTCAAGCTTACAATAGATATTATAATGTACAGTTTGTGTGTGCATAAATTCTTCATTACGTTCTATGGTTCCTCCATTAGCTTATTTTGCAACCACTCACAATCTGTGTAACCCTCAGTATTTATTTACATTAGGTACCCAACCAAAACACAAAACAACCCAAGCACCTGGATGTGGAATTACCCTTGTGACCATCTGTGGGTACTTGTACCATATGCCAGAAAAAAGTCATGTTTACAAACACAAAATATAACATACTGCTGGGTCCCATGATCAGACCCTCAGTTCAGATCCCTTGAGGTGCCAAGGGCGCACATAATGCACAGCCTAGGGGAAAGAGATGGATTCCAAAGCTGTACAAAAATAAACAATAAAACCTGATGTCCTGAGATCCAGGTCATCAAACTTTTCCAGCTGATGTGCAGTAGATGGAAAATGGACAGACAAGGAAGGAAAGTCCAAGTGTTTTGAAGTCTCCCTCAATCTCCATGGGAATGGGAATCATGATGACATATCCACACCTACATGTACATCTACATCATGTATGTATACCAGGAAATCCGCCTTCTATTATTAACTACACGTATGTGCAAATTGCTCTTGGTACAAAGTTGACACAGTTCACATTTTGATGCCTGTTTTGATGTGGAACTTGATGGGTTTTTACAGACTTTACACCAGATGGGCTCAACTGCAAAGAAAAAAAACCTCAACTTCCAACTCATTGCAACAGTTAACACCTGCAGTGTTGCAACATATCTTACATGGACTCCTGCTGTAATTTGGGGCAAAACAAGTACAGTGTCCTCCCTAATGTATCATTTGAGTTACATGTGTACATGAACAATTAGGTTTTACTGTGTGCTATCTTCCACAGATGTACAAAATACTGTATGTACAATGTTCTTGTTCTATCAAGTTTCAATACGTTTGTCCGAACTTTGTACATGGCTCATACTTCCTGCGAATGCTTCGTGCGAAGCGAATTTGATGTAACAGCTCTGTTTTCGCTGTGAATTGTTTATTGCGATTTTGTGACGTCAAAATTTGCTTCGCATTCGCATTCGCATTTGCATTCACAGGAAGTATGAAGTCCTTATGAATGCCTTTTCTCTCAATCATAAAGCTGACACCCACCAAAAGTAGCAGACATTCAAATGCAAGAGGTTCTTACATCATTATCATGCATTAGACCTCTATCGTGCATCAAAATCATCAAACAGAATGCAAAAAAGCTCAACAAAAGAGGGCGTTCACTCGGCTAGCATTCACTGCTGCTTTCAAGAGAGTAATTAAATGGTCATGCTCAGGTTGTTGTACATGTACATGTACATGTAATACAGTGTCCACTAGCAGTCGTTGGTTGGTGTGGTTCATGCATAACAGTGATTGGAAGACACATGAGTGAACTGATCTTGATGTAATAATGGAACAACAATGTCTTGTACCAAGACTTGTAAACTTCCACGCAAACACCTCGATAGGTGGGACTTGCATCAGGGGCTTTCGATACCACACCATGGAGGGAAGCCTGACCAAACTATCACATTTGCAATAAATCATCCATCGCATCCCGCATCCTCCAACAGTACAAGCCAAAAACCAATCCCTATAATATAACACCAACACCCAGCCCACATTGTACCAGACTATGGCCTATATTACGGCACGCAATTTAGACAATATTATGCTTGAGCAGACATTTTTCATTAAGGTCCGGCACTAACAAGTTCCACGCCGCCATGCAGCCATGTGGGACACCCAACACTTGTAGTTGGCGAGTCCCCGCTGGGTTCCCAGGTCTCTCGCTCCACGAATGCGGACGGCGGACTTGGGACTGCTGCCTGTTCTGAATGAAATACCCAAGGACTTAGTCAATGACGATGTTTATGAATGAAGTGGCTGAAACTATTTTTGTATTTCAGTTACCCTTCATTTGTGCTTCAGATGTAGCATAAAATGATATTAAAAGAACATGTCTACTAGTACATGAAGAAGTAAAAACGTCATAAGTCATTTTCAATGAAGCATCATGAATCATTCTGAGTGTCATAAAATTGCAACAATTTGTTTTTCTTCTTAAAGCCATCAAATTTTATTTCCAAAGAAAACAAACAAGAATTTCTAACTACATTGATCACAGTGGGCACAATGTATAAAACTGCTGGAAAAATCTTCTATCGTGTTGGGATGAGTTATTTTGGCAAAGTCATTGAGAAGGTGAAAGCTGTTGTCATTAACAGATCCCACACATGAAAAGACAGCTAGCTATCATTGAACGAAAAAAAAGGGGGGCTGCAGTTTAACTGTCTATCAGTGTAATATATAAGTTTATGTACTATTTGTACTACATAGTACATGTATATGTGGAGATCAATGATCATGTATCATGCATTTCTTATTCAAAAGAAATCACTTTTCCTCTTACAAGGCCATTAACATGCCAATAATCTTAGCTCCACAAACATATCACTCCAACAAAAAACCCTGTTATGTAGCATTTTCCTGGAGAGCCTTCGATTTCCTAAACCTAGTACCTTTTGAGACAGCCATTTATTAACACTTCAACAATCTAGTGATACCAGTCCTTCTCACCTACCACTGACATGTCACTTAATATGACCTGTCCCTGTAGGCAAGGAAGAGAAAAAAGAACACTTCACATGAAATCAGTAGCCCTAAAAGCTCTAGACAGCCAAAAGTGCAACTTCCATCAGTCTTCTAGCATCTGAGGTCATGGACTTGACCCTGGCAGTACATTAGTTACCATTCATCCACACTAAACGACAACCTTGCACAAGTCTAGCAGCCTGGTAAGAGTATAAAGACTTCCCAGCCAAAGTTCCAGGTAATCTGCAAGGCCTCTTCAGAACTGACATGCTCCTCTTCTCCATGACAGGAAAACTAAGACACAAGCCCTGCAGCTACATGTACAGACATTTATTGTCAGCTCCATGGGCAAAGACCCTGGCGTGGTTTTCTAGCTGAGGGGTCTTAAAGTCTGGCCAAAGATGAGAAGCTGATAAATTAATAGTGGAGTATCTTAGGCATGTCTCCAGCTTTTTTTGAGAGAGAGCGGGGATTTTGGTTTGCACAGCCACCTGCGCAGAGCTGTGCCTGGGGGCCTACAAGTTATGTACATGTACAAGAAATGTGAAAATGTTGTTTGGCACGAACTGTCTACGTGTATTTTTAAGCTACATGCACAAACATGACAAAGGGATGAAAGTACCCAAGTTGGTGCCTCTTCAAAACCTCATTCAAAGTTGATAAAAAATTAGTCTACGAATGTTTTTATCAAACTTCTCCAGAAATGTCACATCCTTGTCGATGTGAAATATATATTGCGTGTACATGTACTAACTGAAGTTATTAGCTGTCAGCAGGGGGAAATACGTATAAAGTGGTCGGGGCAGGTGACACTTTTAGAAAAATGTCTGTTGGGTGCAAATAACAAATCGGAGATCAAACATGAGAGGCTACTGTAGTACATGTACCACCAGCTCCATCAATCCTCATGTTTAAAAAAACAAAAACAAAACCTCTTTTCATATTGTTTTCCCATGTTGGATTTACTTCAAACAATCCAGAGAGTAATTTCAGTAAGCTACAATGTAATCAATTATGTATTAAGTGGGTTTTGAGGTAGGTATCAATGTATATTCAGTTTGCAGTCGCGGTAACAGTAACACCATACATGTGTATATCTACTTTGCTGTGTAGATTTTGTACTTAGAGAACTTGTCTTGCTAAATATTCTACTGCCGCGGAGTAGATTTCGGAATTCCAGAGACTACTTAGTTCTGAAAAGAACTGTCCTGCTATATATTAACTACTACCTGGGCAGAAGGAAGGAAATCGACCAGGACTACTCTTTTCGCTTAGTGGATCGAGGGGACTTCTCATTATCAACTTCACGGCCGCAGAGTGAATTCTAATACTGTAGGTCTCACAATATGGTCTACATGTAAAAAAGCAAGTCAGACAGGACTTTTTCTGTGAAATCTCGGGCACAATTACATGTATAATAATAATAATAATAATAATAATAATAATAATAATAAAACCACATTTATTGTGCGCATTTCACCATTATGTTCAAAAGTGCATTACAAAAATCTACAATATCATAAAATCAGCACAATGGAGTAATACAGCAAAGGGTAAAAAATTACAATGTTACACACACTATACATACATGTAGCACGACATACATGAATTACAGTATTTTGAACTCTTTGAAAGGCTTGAAACTTGTCACATCTTCCCTGCATTGCACAGGACTGCTCCACCTACAAAAACAGGTACATTAAAGGGCACCTCTCTGAAGACAATCTATTGAAAAATTCCAAGGGCACCAAGGCAATGGATGCAATTGATTCTATGAAGTATCAGGCTTGAGCATCTCTTAATGCTGGTCTTTGGCTATGCTTAACTATATAGAACGCAGCCAAAAATGGGTTTTTAAAAGTAAACCTAAATTTCCACACGTACATAAATAATTGATGTACGAATGTACACTACAATAGATTTGTCCAGCAGCCAATGGTGTACAATTTGAGGCCAAGTGCAAAGCATCAATCATAGTACCTGCAATTACAATTAATCATCAACACATTATGAATAACCATTCAACTATGACACTTAATGAGGCATTTCAAGATAACTGTTGAGACTTCTTGCAGACATTGACTGTCAAGTGTCATGCATTTTGTACCTTGGCTATCATGTACACACATGATACAAGTGTACCACTACTGGGCCGGCCGGCTGAAACTTGAACTTTTTTGTATAGGAAAGTGCAAATTCCCAATGAGACTTTACAATTGGTACATGTACAACAGCAAGAGCAAAGAGGTACACAATGGTTGCTGTGGATATGCAGCAATTTGTTTTTAAACCCAGACATATTTCATGTGCACTAAATGCTAAATTCTTAGCAGCAAATGATGATTTTTGAGTTATTGTTTGAGTCTGAAATATATTGTGCACATATATGTACTGTACGTAGCATTTTGCAGACGTTCACAGCAGTTCCACAATGACCAATAATGACACTACAGCATCAGACTGGTCTGCACATTGTACACGTACAAATAGGTCATCCCAAGTACAAGCGGTACTTACGTATTCGTAGTACATGTACAGGTAATACACCACAATCAATTAAGATGTAAGGCCAAAGATATTTTCCCCACGTGTTGAATTAAGTCAGCTCCGATGCAATATCTCTCTAAGGGAGTGCATTTCGAGCCCTTCAGGCGAGATCAGGAAAAAACTATCGATTTCGGGGGCCTTTGCATTCCCGCACCGTCTTGATAAAGCACTGGGGTTCGTAATGCGTAAACACATCATGAGTAGATTATCACCGAGGGTGATCTGGGGGTTTAAGCAAGAGGGGAGGGGGGGGGCCAATGTACTTACAGACAATATTGCAATCAGCGGCAATACTCTACAAGTACAAGGACTCTGGAGAAAACCTGAACTATTATTATACAAATCTACTTTACCTGTTTAAATAGACTTTCTTTGGAGTCTGTCACTTTGACATGCATTGAACATTCACCGTCGATGCAACATAACATAACATGGGCATGCTGGGCGTGTGACAAGTCCAAATGGAAAAGTTGTACACGTACTGCACATCACAGTTTGACAGTACTTAATCCAGAATAGCATCCAGTGGTTTAGACAGGGCATTTTCTTTGGGAGGGTGTTTGGAAGACAATTTGCCGACTGGCTTTTTCTTGAGGGTGGGAGAGGGGAGATGGAAGCCAGTCTACAGAATTACTACATTGTTATGTACCAATGACTACTTCAAGATCAAGTCAAGCGCACCCACTGTATTCAATGATGTCAAAGCAACAACTTTTGTTTGCAAACCTGATGATTTGGGGTCAGAAAAATAACTGAGTTTTAGATGCTTTTTTTTCCTTTGATTTAGAACTACATTTGCCAATTGAGACTCAAAAATGCCAACTGAGAGAAATGAAATGGGGGGAGGGGGCAGCTTTTGATAGTTCACACCCTACACCCCCTGGTCACTACACCCCTGACTGCATATCTAATTGTGCTCTCCCAATCCAGCTCTCACAATAGCTAAGTAAATAACTATCTATGAACTGCAGTCACTCAGTCCTGCCCTTAGCTTACCTTGACATTCATACATTGAGCTGTTAAAAAATTTGATGCTTAGAATAAATACAGGAAAAATTGCTGGGAGGTGGCACATTTTAACACTACTCTTAAAAAAAAAATGATTTCATAAGAATAAAAATTTTACCCCAAATCTGTCTTTTTTTATTTAAGGGTAACCTCTCCTGATTTCGGTAAAGTACAATTTTCAGCGGAAAACAGAAATCCCAGATCGGATAACAAAGCAAAAAGACACTGAAACTAAACCTTCCCCATGGGAGGCGGTACCCCACAGAGAGAATCCCACGACTTCATATCTGAACTAACAAGACATACAGGTCAGCACAAGTTAACCAGCTTGCACTGTAGAGGGGTATCCCATTCCCAGAACTTGTTAAACATGTCTAGATCATGTGAAAGTGAAATTCACACCACATTTTTGTACCCCTTCTTCTTCAAGGCATGGCGAGACACCTTGGAATTTACCTCTGCTTGCATTTTTTTTACAGAAAAACATTTCTGATTGTTTCTTAAGTTGTTTTGTCTTTGTTATTCAATGGTATTCCCAAATTAGAGGCTGGTTTGTTATAGTTGCTCATACAGGCAATGTCAAAATTCATTTATAAATCTTCAAATATTTCAAAATCCTGAGAGAGCATGCGAGCTAGCGATCCTGTTTGTTTTATTTATTTTATTGTTTTTTGTTGTGAAAGGTGATTTCTTAGTTGCTCAAAACGCATACAGTACATTTCCATTCAGATGTTCTAGATTTTAAGGACCATCACTATCAGGCTTAAACGTTCAAAATAGTCAGACAGCAAGAAATTCTGAATTTTCATCGCTTGCTTTTTTCTTCTTCAGAAAAATATTGTATCAAAAGTTTTGTGATAGGATATCCTTGTATTGAAAGACACACTTCAAATATTTAAAGGGTGTGTGCACAACATTGTTAATATTGAAATGAAAGTATAATGTTCACATATTTGCACCTAACTTAGTACATTATCATTATTAACGATGGTCACTGTGGAAACTTCCCTTGAATATTTTTGCCTGAAGCAATCATTTTTTAGAAATGAGTAAAACAATTAGTTATGATCCCAAGAGTCCAAAACCCGATGTTTGAAAACTCCCAGAAAAAACAGGGATGGGGTTTGTCACTATTTTCTTGTGAAATCTGATGACTGATTGAGCTAAATTGTTCAAAGGTTTGTTATTTCATGTATGTTGGGCACAATTTCACAGAACTGCTTCCGCCGACAAATTTGCGGAACAATTTTGAGAGGACACCAGTCAAAGATGGTGCATATGACATGGTATTTTGGCTGGTATCCATATTTTGTTAAGCAACATTTACCAATTTTGCCAAGTGCTTTAAAGGACGATTTATTGGTTGCTAATCCAGCACACAATGTCAATTTGATTCTTTAATTTTCTTGGCATAGGCTACCCGGTCTCCATAAAGTGTCACCTTTTACCTGTAAGTTCCTTACTGAGAAGTGTAACCTGACAAATAACACCACCTTGCTTTTCAACAGGTTCTGAAAGGAATGGCCTCCTGGTGCACAATATGCATTGCATGTCTGTCAATGAAACAGCTCTGCACGCGATTACCATATTTCAGTTGCATATTTTGACTAAACCTGTAAATGACAGATTGTTTTATATGGCATCTGGCCAGGGGTGGATTTTAACGGTAGTAAAATGAAACTGGCTCCAAGAAACATCTTAAAGTTTTTCACTATTTTTTTCTCTCGTAAAGTGATATCCCTGATTTTGAAGTTAGCAGCGAGAGTTTATTATTGAGAATAGGAAAAAAAATTACAAAATAAGAGACAACAAAGCATAAAACTGTGATAAGTTTGGAATACATTGTACATGTATTTAACCCTAAACAGCAAAAGAGACTCCTTACAAGCACGTTCTGACTGCACCAAATTAACCAAATTACTGCCATGTGTGGTCAATCAGCACCCAGTGTTTAGACTCTGATGTGATTGGCAATTCCCTGCCTCAGTCTACATAATGTACATGTTTGGAAATACCAATTTAGTAGTACAGAACAAAATCAATCAAAATCAAGCAGCACCGTGAGATGATTTGGGATGGTTAGGGTTCTTGTCCCCTCCCCCCTTGATATCTTGTAACAAGCAGGTCATATGATGTACATGTACCAACTTGCTTCTCTGTCAGTGTCAACCTGGTTCCTTTGTGGGAACCTTAATATAAAGGGGGCACCTTGATCGCTGGAGTGTCTATCATTTTGTCAACAGCTTCAAATCAAAGTACTACAGGAATTGTCCTAATAGCTACAATACCCGTAAGGAGTAAACAACAAGTTTTGTGGGCAATTTGCGCGCATCTGTAAATGACTGGAATCCCTTTTACTGATAAACAAATCAAGTTGGATGTATCTGATCATAGATCTGATCATCTCCATGGAAGAAAACATTCTCTTAACTCTAGATTCTTAACGGACATGTTGAGTTTTATCAGGACAGCAGGGAAATGTTAAGAGCACATCATGAAATTCAACACTGCAACTTGGTGATATATTTGTGTTATTTCTGCCGGAGAGTCGCGTGCAAGCGAGACCATCACAGCTTGGCATGTGTTCATCTGTCATTTGGATCTATCCGGGAGATATGCAATGATCCATCCAGCCGAACTCATCAACGAGGAATGTCTTCAATTACAACTACCGTGTGGAGTCATTGACAATAAACAGTTTTTTATCAGCGATATTTTGCACATGTTAAAACAATAAATTCAACCGGGACTACAGGCCCAAAGAGAGGCCTCAGCATGTAATGTAACAGCAATGTCTGACTCATTACTTGACTGGTGTGGAAAGAGAAATGATCAAAATAAATATGACCAATGCGTCACAAGTTGTAACTTTAAACCAATTTCACTTTCACTCACAACATCAATATTCACTTTACACACAAAATGAGAACAACATCACATTGATGAATTTTGATTTTTGGGGCGGGGTAAAAATAAATTAGAAAATACAAACAAATTAAGTATAAAAACAAGGTTATAAAATGTACAGTGAACATACATGTAGGCATACAGTGTGGTGTATGGGTGTACATCATGAAACGTATGAACTACCACTTTGCTTGCATGCAGTAAGAAATTTTCTTAACTGAACAATTCTTGCAAAATCTTCTAACAATTCCCGTAGTTGGTCTAAAAGTGGCGAACAATTGAGTCTTTTTTCTGCTCTTCAAACAACCTGACACTGGAGCATCATGTGCTACATACATAGTTTACAATGTATGCACACTGTGCTCATCCTGTCAGAGGCAGCTGTACCTCTCACATTGTCTGTGCATTTTCTTTGAAACACCCATTGTTATGTAGAAGACATTGACCCCCTTCCAAGAAGAGATTCAATGGCGAATGGGAGAATTCAAGACTCTGGGCGAGTGCATATATCTGAGAACAATGTTCTCCCCCTGGTTAGTGCTTAGTCTGCCCTCAAAAAGTACTCTTTGAAACAACCCACCATTCAAACTGCGACAAACAAATACATTATTGCTTCTTCAGACTTGTTTCACGATGCAACCATCATTTCCCACTTTAAGAAACACAATTTTGATATAGACAGCTGTGGCAAATCAGTCACAAACATCTAGATCAATTCCAAATCCAACTTTAGTTCCTTTGTCTCAAGTAATCAGATTCTCCCCCCCCCCCCCCCAATTCATCTGTAGGAGTGAAGTCTTCAGACACTTGGGACTCAAGAAAATTGGCAAGTCTGGCTCAATCATAGCCCAATAACATCCAGCGTCGCATTAATCATTTTAAAGAAGCTGCCGCGCTGACTGTAAACATACACAATTCCCAGTCCCCATGAACTGAATCAATCTCATTACAGCTGTTCTCAACAAACATTAATTCCAGTCCATACGGATGGACGGTGATATCCAGCTCGGTTCACAACACTGTATACCGCCCCCTTGGGGAATCTTCAGTCCAGTTTCATCTTCCATCTTACAAACAATCATGTAATACTATGAATGGACCATACCATGGAGGAAGGAAATACCAAGTGTGTTCCACATCTCATAGGGAAAGTTCTATACTAGCGGAACGTGTGTAACAAAATTCTTGCCACCAGACAAAGCTGAAATGTACATGTACATACGTACCCTGTACAGTATTTTTGTGTAGTTGTCAAGAACTGTTTTGTGAATGGATACCAAATGAAAATATAAGATGTTCTTTTGGCTATATTGTAATATCATGTAAAAAAACAAATTCAAGGTTGCTTAGAATCCTTCAAGTCAGCAGTACATCATGTATTATTGGTTCGGGTTCTGTTTGGTTATCACTGCAACAACGTCAATGAAATCGACATGTGGATGGTCAATTTATGCTTCTTCTTTGTTGTAGTGCCAAGTGTTTCTGAGTTTGAAGCGCTAACAGTTTTGTTGAAAAATAATACAAATAAAAAAGATCATGACGTTTTTTGCCGATTACATGTAGGCTAGGATTCTAAGTAACTTGGTCTACGTTTATTTGGCTTGCGGTAACACCTTGTGTATATCTACTACCTTTTTACAAAACCTTTACCCATCTTTTTCATATAGTCTGAAGTTCCTGAACCAAAACAAAAATCCTGTACCAAACCAGTGGGTTCCAATGCAAATGTATGATGATGAAGAAAGAAATTACTCAAGAATATTACGCCCGGCATTATTGTTTTCAGTGAACATATTTCATCCAACCCTGCAGTCAGAATTTGATGGATTTTGGGGGCAGTTTTTAGTAACATTGTCTGCATACTTATGAATGAGGAACCTAGTATACCCTCCAGGTCCGACTTCATTCTAAGAGTAAGACATTCCTGTGTCATGTGAATACGTAACCCCACATTTGACACTGCAACATAACCCTTGTCATGAATGTGCCCGAAAGCATCTGTTGTATAGATTTACAAGGCACATGAAACAAATGTTCAATAGGAAGTTAGTACTGGGGACCTCGTGTACCACACATCCTTATTTGGTATTCAGAACTTCCCCTGGGCTGGAAGGCAGTAGCAGTGCTTGCACACAATGGCTCTGGGCTGATTGTTTTTAAATGCTAGGCATAGGATCAAGAACATTCTCAGTATCTTTAAGTCGGTATTGATTTGGTTTTACGGTTCAACTTCAAAATAAACAAGTACATCCATGGGTGGGTCAATGTAATGCTGAACAAAAACCACCCCAACCCCAACCCCAGATATTTACTGCATTTTAGTGCATTTTAAAAGTAGAACTTCATCTCTGAGCTACACATATTTTGCATTCATACAGTAACCTCTCTAAAAATTGATCAGTGTCCTAATTTAATTGCGGAGCACTCGGCTTTTGGGGTAGAAAAAAAGAAAAGAAAAAGAAGCTCGCAAACAACCCCTGTAATTCCCGTTCATCAAATAAAGATGACCTTTAAAGCCAGACACTAAATGAAATTATCGGGAGTATTCACCACTCCTCTCCTTACCCAGGCTAGTGCATTAGCTTTGTAATTAGGAGAACCCGGGGGAAATTAAGAAAAAGAAGTCTAAATGTGTCTAGACCCCTGCTTGAGAAACAATCCAGTTGGCTTGTGACTGAGCTGGTGTTGTTTTGTAGGCAGGGATTTTCACCTGATTCGTAGAGGGGTGTACCTCAAGCTGAATCAACAGAAAGATGGGTCATCTCCTGCTCAATCTCTACTTTCCCAATTGACTGTCATTGTCAAACCATGGAGGTAGAAATACTACCTCCATGGTCAAACTGTACTGTTCTAAACAGCTCTGTATTACAGACCACAGACTGACATTTCAAAATGAAAAACACTGGGCAGTTTCACCTGCTGCTTGACAGATGAAGGTTGGCAAGAGAGGGGGAAAACACAGAGGGAAGAAGGCAGGAGCATCCTTCCAAAAAAGGGTGGGGGAGTGGACAACTCATGACAGAAATATTGAAAACTTCATTTGCATACAAACAAGGCAATGGATACTTTCCAGATGACACATTGAAAGGATTGTCATCTCTTATTAAAAGATGATTGCATTAGTTTGTTGCCTCGGTGTAAAAAGCTGTATTATGACAGTTTTGTTATAACGATGCTCAAAGTGCTCCATACAGAAACATCATGTGTACTTGTGTAGCTCAGGGATAGTTCTAGCTTTTTCTATGGCTCAAGCATGGTTCAAATGAGATAATGTTTGTTTATAGAGAGTAAAACAGCTTTTTTCAAACCTTTTTGGCAAAGACTCAAAAATTACAAGCCCACTAATTATTGAAACTGATGTGTCTAAAAACACCACTTTGAACAACGGATTGATTTTGAACTTTTGGTCTGCCCTAGATCTCATGTCCATGTTGTAAAGCCCATGGAAAAAAATTACCTGTGTTCTATCCAGTTTTCTTCACCATAATATGTATTACATACAGGTACAGTAGTAAAACTGTACCACATTTTCCGCAAACAGTTATACTGTTGGTCTTAAACTTTTTCTTCCAATTTCAAAGTTTGTTCAGTCTCGCGCCAATATTTAAGACTTCATCCATGACCTCATTCTATGATAACAATTTTAAAAAGAAGAAGAGCAATTATAAATTTCAGGCCTAAAATTATACAATGGCCCTGGAGGCCTGATGCGCTGGTCTTGGTGCCCCTTCAAAAGTTTCCCGTAGACTTAAAGGTTTCCCACTGGGAGTGCTCTTTGCAAAATGAAAACTGACTTGCCCTCTTTAAGATGAATTTCCAGGCCTAAAAATTACCGAGGGAAAATAAGATAGAAGTTTCTGAATTGGATTTGCTCTTACAAATCAAACTTTTGGCAGTTGATATTGATTCCTGATATTGATCCATTCAGTCTCCAT
This sequence comes from Plazaster borealis, assembly GCA_021014325.1. NCBI lineage: Eukaryota > Metazoa > Echinodermata > Asteroidea > Forcipulatida > Labidiasteridae > Plazaster > Plazaster borealis. The sequence continues at coordinate 12,088,160 of CM037468.1, read as the reverse complement.
CATACTGTTAAAAGATCGCTAAGAGCTGTATAGAAAAACACCCATCTCTTATTCATACACACACCAGGTTGCACATCGATTCATGGGACAAAGGTTTAAACAGTGACTACATTTGTGCATTTTGGGAAAGGGCGCTCATTCAAACCATCTTTTTTCCATCTTGAAACTATTGAGAGAAATAGTATTGAAAACATACATGTAGAAGGCTATTAAAAAACAACAGTGTTCATTATAAAAGTGCCGTGTTTATTATTAGTGAAGACAAGGGTTTTTATGTTTATATATTATATTTACAACATTTTTAATAGAGGGCCGGTAATCCAAGCAGCGCAAATGATCGTTTGGGGCTCTCTTTATGAAAAAATGTCACAGAATAAGAAACAGATAAAAGCAACAACAATACTATTAATTTACAAATTACAGAAAAGTACAAGAGAGTAAAAGGGAACAAAGTCAACAAGTAAGTTGACATAAAATTGAGTGTGTGGAGAATAAGAAACAGATAAAAGCAGTGAAAATACTATTATTTTTATTAATTTACAAATTACAGAAAAGTACAAGAGAGTAAAAGGGAACAAAGTCAAACAAGTAAGTTGACATAAAATTTAGTGTGTGGCACAGAATAAATAAAACAACTCATGCAACCACCGGAACCAAAAAAGTGTGTCCAATTTAGTTGACCAATTTGGTGTCCAAAAGGCCTTGAATTTCAACTTTGAAGGGGCAAGGCCATTCTCGTTTTGCAAAGGGCACTCTCATAGGAAAATCTTTACGCCTATGATTCACATGAGTGTATTTTGATGGGGTACAAATGCAGGGGCAATAGGATCAATATAAATTATGGCCTTAATGTCAGTCCACAAACCTAGATTAAGTTAGGTGTCAACAGGGTGTTCAAAAGTGACTCCGACCCCCCCCCCCACACCCCACCCCAATCACCCCTCCCCCAAAATGTTATGCTTCTCTTCAATCTTTTGCATGGCAAAGAAAGATCAATTTCAAACAAACAATACTGAGATTTAATAACATTTCTGACAACTACTTGTAAAATACTTCCACATGCAAACTGGAAACCCATGCATATTTTACGGTAAGACAACTTAGGGATATATTTAAAGGCAGTGGACACTATTGGTAATTACTCAAAATAATTATTGGCATAAAACCTTACTTGGTAACGAGTTATGGGGAGCTGTTGATAGTATAAAACATTGTGAGAAACGGCTCCCTCTGAAGTAACGTAGTTTTCGAGAAAGAAGTCATTTTCCACGAATTTGATTTTGAGACCTCGGAATTAATTTTGAGGTCTCGAAATCAAGCATCTGAAAGCACACAACTTCGTGTGACAAGGGTGTTTTTTCTTGCATTATTATCTTGCAACTTCGACGACCAATTGAGCTCAAATTTTCACAGGTTTGTTATTTTATGCATATGTTGAGATACACTAAGTGAGAAGACTGGTCTTTGACAATTACCAATAGTGTCCAGTGTCTTTAACATCAATTCACTGTTCTGTTAATATGAGTTATGTACTCGTATACCTTTGAGATTCCAAACGAACAGCTGTCAAGTCAAAAAGTCACCCGCCGACTGACACACAAACGATCAATAACGCTGTGTAAAATAAATGCAAATGAGGCAGTAGTGGTATTGATCACGTCAGACCGTTGGCATTTGACACACATTCAATAAATGGGCGCGGGTTGCCAAGATCTGCCGCAGTTTTGGAATTGCTCAATTCTAGATCCGGTTCCAGGATTTTTTGTTTTTTTGATTTTTTTTAAACAATAAGAAGCTCCACCAGGAAGCAAAACAGTGCATGTCTTCTTCTCATAACCATTTGTTCTTTTTGTCAGAAATTTGAGTACGCTGTTAATCATAAATGGTATTGAAACCACCTTCTATTATTCCAATGATGTGTAACAAGGGTCAATAGGACTCCTCTGAAACAAAAGGAAAGATGTCGAGCGATCAAAAAGTATATTTTTAAAGGAATCACAAGGAATGTATTTACATTGCCACCAACGGTAAATAATAGGATTCTTTTCAAGCAAAAGGGGGAAAAAATCAAACAAACAAATCAAGAGATAAAATGTAACTTTTAGAACTACATGTATTAACAATGAACGTACATAACTGCATTACATTGTAAAACACTTACCTATTACATTGTACCAAAGATTTCAATTCGTTTAATATATATACGTGTAATGCAACTTTTCATTACGCTGACCGTGAAGACCTGCTTGGGTTTCCAATCATCCATCTTAAAATTTGCTTTACAATACAATTCACATGAATTGGGTCTCACTCAAAGAAACATACTGTACATACATGTAGTAAAGTACATGTGCATTTATGGCTTCCCCATCCCAGAGAAGAAACTCTTCTGGATACAAAATTATCAAACTAAACTAGACGCAAGATATTTCTGTAGAGCATGTTTCTCACCATTTACAAGATGCATGTGTCCCGTCTTCAGAATTTCACTCTAAAAGCAGTATTATAAAGTGACTCCTAACAACATCACAACAAATAACACTCCTCAAAAATCTGAAGCGGATTTAAAAATTACAAACAAAATTGGCAAAGACAGAATTTTATTTTCAGCAGGAAATAAAATACTGATACGTTTATTTGCTTTGATCATGTAACAAAAATAACAATCCACTCGTCCAATCCTGCAATCGGATTCGCGCATATGAATTGTGAGAGGTGCATTTTGCATGCCTAAACTAAACGTCATGAACTGTCAGATTTTATAAAGTGTTTTATATCAATTTTCAGACTTGTGTGTAAAGTTCGATTCTATAGAGTGCAAAGAGCTGTACTCAATAATTTAAGGAGAGCATTTTATATCAGCTCCTCATATTTCTTAAGTATGAAGTACTGTGTGACTCAATCAGTAAGTATTTCAGGACAAATGATATGGCCAAAGGACTTTTCCAAGAAGTTTGCATACAATGCTGAAGATACTTACATGTACATGTAGGCCTACATGTGCATTCCTACATACACCTTTAAATACACTGTACAGCATGCTTATTATATAAAGAACATGCCTTGGGGTTAAAAGAAACACACTGAGCATGTGTTTATTTTTGTACTTTCTCTTCTGGCAACTTGAGAAGAACATTACCTGGACTTTCAATATTGACATGAAAATTGAGTCAGCAGAATCGCAGGAATTTGGCTAAGAAAACAACCTTTAAAAGTAAAATTTATCTTTCAAAAAGATTTGCACGAATCTGGGTCACCATAAATACATGTAGTATTAAACCTTTCCCCCTTTACAAATGCCATCTCAGACCAAACCCTTGTATGTAGAATGTAGATCTGTATTTTTCAGCCACTTCAGCCTATGGCAATCCTTTAACTTTAAGCCAACTCCGTGACGACAACCTGTTGTCCTCACAGAGGCGGCTCGTCATAGGAAAACCATAGTTTATTTATTTACCACAGTTGGTAAACAAATAAACTTATAAATTTATTCATTGATATCGCGCAGATTCCATATTAATGTTTAAATGCGCATCACATACAGACTACACTCCAAAAATGCCCAGAGAGGGCTTATAGTATTAAGCAGCCGATCCAAACACAGAGTGGCAAAGCCACTTCTCTTTCCTGGTATTAGTGACCCGGGGTTGATTTCACAAAGCACTAAGATTCATCTTAAAGATGAGTTGTCAGCATTACTATAGTGATTTGTATTGTGACATCACACTTTGTTTAACAATTAAGATTGATACACAGTTAAGATCAATTTCAACTCTTTGTGAAATCAGCCCCTATGTGTTTTATGTGCATTACAGTTTACACAATGCACAGGACCTACAGTTTAACATCCCACCCAGAAGATGCTGGCCTGATATTAAAAAGATGTCCCAGAAACAGCCACCAACCATGACAATGCATAGAATGGTCTCCTTTTACTGATCATGGTCAATAATGGTGTTTATCTCTTCCATTCAGCTACATGTAACTGTCTGGTAGCAACCTGTGGTGATACAATTGCCCTCACTTTTGGGAGAAGCATTTTTTATAATCTCAAATTCCAACAATGTCAAACTTTGCAAACCAAATACTTACAGGCAATGGGGCCTCCATGCCCTTGACAATCTTGCTGTGTTGCCCCTTGAAATTTGCTGGTGAAAGTAAATATTTTCTCAAACTAGTGGTACACTTACCCTTGAATCAAGTACGTGTGTATTTTACTATCACATTTTAGTTTGTATTCTGAGAGCTACATGTACTAGATACTGTACAACAATAATATTGGAGTTGAGGCCAAGTAAGAAAGAGAGGTCTGCATACAAAATGCAGACCATCAAACTCTTTGAAGAAGGATCTTAGAAAATTGGAAAGAAAATCTGGTTGTGAGTTACGACCACAGAAGCAAGTTTTGGATCATTAGATCAAAGGCATAGGGAGAAAGAGGGGGCGAGGTTCTCTCACAAATGAAAAGTAAATAACTTTTTCACAGAGGCTTTATCACAGTGCTTACTGCTTTTGAGGATTCCTTGATGTTTGTTTCCATTTGACTTCTATACGGAAATGCCACTCCCAAAGTAATTGTCTACTTTAAAAAATCACTAGCACTGCTTAATTGTGCAATTCCAGCCCATCAAAACCCAATATAAGTTTTATTCTAGGCTAAATTGCTGGATTAATTTCCTGTTTGCGATTGAAGGGACCATTATGAGGCGTTTTCTACATCAATAGTTTAGGCAAGCCTCTCTTCTTATGTCAAAATCAATACTTGGGAACAGCCTCTTGAAAAGTTTGATGACCCTCATAACAAATGGACTCTATAAATACACAGTGCATGTTAAACAGTTGGCAAATATTTGCCAAAGTACATGTACAGGAAGTAAACTTTTCAAGCCTACAACTGCCCATCATTTGGCTTCCCTGTCTATCACTCTTCATATCTTGCCAGGGTAGTTGCAAAAACACTGTTCTCTGAGTTGAATTCTGACCCTGCATTAGACTGCTACCCGTGCTTCACTAGCACCTTCAATGTCATGTACATATTGATATCATACATATTATAGAGGGGGATTAAGGTTTTAAGGACTTGTTTAATTCAATGAGGTGTTATATTTTAAGCTGGCACTCACAGCTGAACATTTGAACTGACATTTAAATGAGCTGATAATTTGTGATATGGGTTAATTTATGTGTAAATGGCCAATGTGAGCATACAGTGTACAGTGCAGTACCCTGTAATACACTGTATGTAACGGATTTATTTCTAGAACATCTGTATTATTAGGCCATCAAAGTAAAGAGGACCAATGAGGTTGACAAAAACACTTTTCTTTTGTGAGATGATGAATTTCCATTTCATAAAAACTAAATCGAACCACACACATATGTAAACGGCAAGACTGTCTACATGTACCATAAGGACAACAATTGTATCATAAATGAATACATTTTAAAATTAAATTGTATTAATTAAGTGCACACTGCAATATTTCTCAATACAGAAGATGAGTTCAGTGCCTATAAAAAGATTTTGATATAGAAGAAAAACCAATAATAAAAACAGCAAAGTTTTATTTATAAGTCTTTTTACTATAAAATTCACACCTGGAAGTCTGAATCATCCAACACAAATTCTAATTGCTCTTGATCTTGGTGCCTCTTATCTAGAAATACTGATTTTATTATGCAACAATCCCTGACTGAAAATGAAAGAGGGTTTTCAAGGGTTTTCAAGACAAACTACACATGATGTAAACAAAATGAGAAAATCAAATCTATTTTTCCCAGAGTTGGAAAAAGATGAATCAATAGGGCCTAATAATTATTGCATTATCTACTCATGTGATTAGAAACAAAATAAAACAAATGCAAAATGGATAACAGCTTTGGGGGAAAATAAGCGTTCTACTAAGAGTTTGTTCACCCAAATGCCAAGATGCAGAGTTGCACACAACACCTCTCCCAGATGAGCCAGAGATACTTTGACATTTGAAAAGCAGGAAAAGGAACCCCAAAATGACCCAGTTCTAACAGCTGAGGCTACAGGGGGACAGGAAACAACGGCAGACATATGCAAAAGGTTTACTTTGGGTCTCCGGTTCCAGGGGATATTTTCAATAATGTCTGATCATTGATTTATGATGATAGAGATATAAGTGGAAATTTTAAAGGCATAGTTTACACAATCAATAATTATCGAGAGAGAAAAATTCGGAAAAATAATAATATATGTTGTAATTTTCAGGGTCAGGTTCAAGTTCATTTATTTTCCACAGGAATATAATAATGACAATATCAATCAAAGAAGATCAAATGCAGGAATACAATTTTACGGAATAGATTTAAACAAATATCCAAAACAAACGTGGGGCTGCAGAGGGATCCATAAGAAGCAAATCTAGCGACATGTACACATTGAAACAGAGATAAAAGAACGATTGGATAGGAGTGGTCAAGTCACAAACGAACCATAGTACATGTAGGTCTCAATTTAGACCCAGTAACTTGGCTGCTGTACAAGTAGTACAGTACTCCTTTTCTAAATGTTGACTTCCATGGTTGTATTAGCGGCTAGCATTCCAGGCAGACATAGTTAAACTTAGTTTCAGCGATTTGCTATGTTTTTCCTGGCATTCGCTTCGAAAAAATTGCACAAATGACCTAAAAGACATGACAAAATAGCTGGAAAATCACCTGCTGGGCTTCTCAATATATTAGGCACGACCATCACGATCATCTCCTGTGCTCTAAATCGATGTTTCTAGGACCAAAACCTCCCAGATGTTACAATTCAGGTACAGAAATACAAAACTACAGGTTTGGTCACAATGTGGACTATTTCTTTCTCCCCTTCGGTGACTGCTTCATTTCTTTCAAGAAAACTTGAAGGCTCAAGGAGGTTTTGAGAAAATCCTGAAATCAGGAAAAATCCTGAAAAATCACATGCCTGCATTTAAAGACTAAGAGAGTAATGAAGTCATCATCCTCAACAACGCCCTCTCGTGACAAGTTTCAAAATGTACTATTTTGCTGAAAACCTGTTACAACTTCAAAATAGCAGTAAGCACATTCTTAAATCTCAATGCCAATATAAGAAAAAGCAATGACGTCATGATGATGTCATCATGGTCATCTGTTTTTAAATTACGCATAATTAAAATTTATTAGTACAAACATTCATATCTTGAGAACAACAAGCTAAAAAAGTATTATAATTTCAATCTTCGCATTTTATACTCAGTGAAAGTTTGATTATGACGGTTCTTTATAATTTTAGTGACCTTACATGAATGATAGTTCTGCATCCTATCCAAACCATAATGTAATTTCAAAGAAAATATTATTATTTAATATTATTAATTATTATATCGCTCCTTTTATTTTAATGATTCTCATGTTCATATTTAAATATTTTATTTTATTTAACTTAATATCTACCTGCTAAATTATTCCCAACACCCTAAAGCTTGGTTCATGCGAATGCGAATGCAAATGCGAAGCGAATTTGACGTAAATTTGACGTCACAACGCTGTTTTCGCATGGCCCTTCATGCATGGTTTTCGTTGAGAATATTCACAAAAGTTGAGCACGGCTCAACTCTTGCGAATTATTCCTTGCGAATTTGTGACGTCAATATTCGCTCCGCATTCGCATTCGCAGGGAAGTATGAACCGGGCTTAACACCTAATGTTTGTTACCTGTTTTGGTGTTTTTGTTTGTTTTGTGTTTTTTTTTTGGGGGGGGGGTTTGTGTGCCAGGGTCACGGTGGGATCGTAACAAAAATATTGTCAATGTTTTAGCGTAGCTAGGGAGTAGTACAGTATAACTGACAAGACCATTAGCAAAAAGGTCGTTTGATTATGGTTCGCTGAATAATTTTCTGTGTATTTTGTAGGCCTTAATTTTAATTTAGCAAAATGTGGGTACCTTGCCATGCTTTTCATCATTTGGATGACCAGTGACGCCGACAGTATTGTACTGTAGATCGTAAATCTGCGCAGATTTTTAGAATTGAGTGGAGGTGTTTTGTCCGTTTTTAATGATCTAAAAATAATTTTGTACATGTTTTTCATAGATGATAAGCTACGATTTACTTACCAACAGAGCAGCTTCTCAGGAACACGAATAGAGTCTTGCAAAAATCCTTAATTTCGATGCCAAATTTGGCAGAAACGTGCTGCACGCCCACACCACAACACTCCACCACCAGCCAGCATCAAAAACAACAGGAAAGCATGTGCAGTGCGCCTACTACATTGTACATACTACGTGTGTACAGTATGTTCATGTACAAAATACAACCTACTGTTCGTACCATAATAACGTGCATTCAGCGCGTGTATGTACGTGTATGTACATGCACAGTTGTAGTAAAATTTTATAGATTTTTCCATTCTGAATGCATTGTTGTGACAGCAAGCGGCAACCTGATCACGCAGTCAGTGAGTGATCGGCACAAGCGTTAATTATATTAAATTATTCAACATGTTTAAAACATTAAGGGTAGCCACTACTATGTGTAATTGTCTACATTTTCTGTAATTTTTTTCTGAAAATTATGTACCAAATATCTGTAACATAATACAAAATTAAACAATTCAGCATTTTGCTAAATGTTTCACTGCTTGCAGAATAAAGAAACGTTTACCTATATTTTTTGTAATGGTACTTTTTTTTAAGAAGGTGGTTTCCCAAAAGAGAGGGCGGGGAAAACGTGGGAATTTTGTCATGAATGAAATAATTGTAAATAACATCTGCTTCTTTTATTCTGCCCTTGGTGTAGTATTTGTTGGCCTATTTTGTTATTGTTTATTTACCTTTTAAAAAAGTAAATTGATTTTGGTTGGAGCAAAGTAAGGAGCTGTATCCTCACGGGCAATTTAATTTATCTTTCAAAATGATTGATCATGAAAATGTAACATTAAAATACAATATTAATCGTACCCAATCAATCCTTTCAAAATTATTTTTATACAATTTCGTCAAAATTAAATCCAATCCACATATTATGACCCAAACCACATTGTAAAAAAAAACACCCCAACAACACACAAAATTAACAAAAGTTTCTGCCATGCTCAAACCAGACAATAACCCCCAACATGAGTTAATATATTTTGGTTTACTCATTCACACAATGAACACATCATCAGTGGCGTACCTCGGTCGACGAGACCACCATTTCCTTCCCAAACCTCAAAATAATGACTCAAATGGAGCGCCCTCTGTTGATAACCATCTGGACTTTTGGGGTTGGAAACTTCCAGGGTGAAATAATGTGATAATTTCTATGTTTTTAAAACTATTACACACAGAAAATGTAATTGTTTTTCTTCAAAAAAGAGAGAGGATATTACGGTACAAAGAAGGCGCTGAAAAGGGGCTTGTTATTAAGAAAAAGGCACGCGCGGTTCTAGGAAGTATTGGTCCACCCGATCCGACCAATTGCTTGAATTTCTGAACATATTAAATTCGCCGATGTAATGGCCACCAGAAACACGTCTTCAAGGTGCAGTGTCGCAAAGTAATTGAATCTTGAAGAGGCTAAAAAGGCTCTCTCTACTGCAAGCCCTCAATATCAACAAAACAAATTATCAAGATTCCATGCAGGAATTAAAACCACATCTAGACTTGATTTCAAGTCTGAGCTTGCGGTTATTTCTCTACATCAGCCACGCAGAATTCCCCCGCAGATTTGCTATCACGCGCTCTAACTTATTGTAGGTTCAAGACGGAGGTTTATCCACAAGAGGGCGCTGTTTCAGCATCGGCTATCACCAGGGCGACTAAAAACCACGATCACAGACTTGGAACCAAGTCTAGACCACACCCTGAAGACGTGCTTTAATATTCACGAACAAATCTACAATAGTGACTTGTGCCCCAATTCATGACCAACGTTTGTAAAATTGCATGAAAGAGATTGGCTGAGTGCCAGCTTAGCGTTTAAATCTCCCTGGGGGGGGGGGGGGGCTTAGCCAAGTTCCCTTGTTTGGAGGATCATCTAAACAAACAAACAAACAAACAAACAAACAAACCAAACCCGACTAAAGGCGTGTTTTTTTATCATTAATACGTCATTAACGACTTGAGGCACAAGTCACCCCTCACATAAAACAAAATGATCCCGCACAAGAATTCTACATAGTATTGAGAAGAATTTTTAGGCCTAACCGAGGGTGCTAGTTTCTTTTTTTAACTTACGGTGAAATCAACAAAGCGTCAAATTCTATGCTAGGCTCTATGCCCCGGTGGAACCATAGGGAAAGGAAACAGCCCAGCATGAATCTTGAGTTAAGAACACTCTGCGGGAGACTCCTGCGAAGACCTATATTAATTACAAGACGGAGTCTGACGCGTGACGGAATTTCCCAGAGAGGGCGACACACATTCCTAGGAAAGTCTGTCTTGGGGGCACAATTTCCTAGTCCAAAGAACACGGTCCTGATGTTTTTGGGAACAGAATATCCCGACCCACCGGAGAGGCACCAGTATTCATTCCCAGGTGTCATCTCCACTAACTTAAATGGTGCTGGGACTGAGCATGGAGGAAATAATGGACCACACCCCCTTATAGGGCGCACCCACTAAATAGGGAGAGAACAGAGCGTCCGCCTCATTACAATTTTGTAGGGCCTGTCACACCATGGGACTGGATTTCCCCTGGCTGACTTTACAGTTATGCAGTAAGGCCTAGACACAACACATGATAAATAATTTTCAGAGAAACAGGTTATATATATTCAAAAATTGATCTACTTTAATAACAAACAACCAGTAATGTCCTATAAATTCATTGGAAACCAAACCCCTACTAAACTATGTACAAATTAATTATGCGAGTTTTAAGCAAGGGACTATGATCGACCGTTCTTTACAAGATTTTCTCTACATAGAATATTCTGGATTGAGGCACACCTTTTCTCCTCACAATATTAATAATCTAGCACAATTGGCGACAATGAGAATCTTAAATCTACTTAGTTAAGCCCACCACCTGGATGACTTTCCATTGTTCATGATTGGTCATGGCCGGTGAATGTTCAATGTTTTTCATCTCTCTCTCTCTGATTATGACTGGGGGTGTTCGGTTTACTTGCCCATCTCCTTTTGTGAAGCTTTCTACTAGAACTCTTTCAGCTTTGATGCAGCAGTTTCCTGTCAGCCTCATAAGTTGGGTGGCCTTTGTGTTCTTATACTTGTACAAGGGAAGTTGCAGCCTACCCCAATGGTTTGGGTTTTTGATGGTTAGTCGTCTTCCGTCTTACTTCAACCTAAATCCACTCAGGATTTGGTGATAGATGCAGGTCCACACAGGACAGGTCTGATGGGTCCACCAAGGACAAAGTCCACACAGGACAACCTCAGGGAAGTTTTCCAATCCACTCAGGATATTATACTTCGATAAACATTTAAGCCCACACAGGACTTAGAGTTATTGTGAGCCTTGACTCAGAATAATATTAAGACGGACTGCTCTCCTCAAACTCCAACCCAAGACTGACTGGTAATCTCCAAACCGCTACACACCCAATCAGAACCATATGGAACACCTATATGGAACACCTAAAGAATCCATTCCTAAGGACAATAAAAGTAAATACCAACATTCCTTATAGCCCCACCCTAAATACTGCCTTCTCTGGAGACTTAATTTAAATATATTTGGCGCCCTCTTGGGACACTTTAGTCTGCCACCAAACTTCTAGCAAACTTAAAGGAGTTAAATTAAAGAGGCAAACTTGCACATACAAAATACAGCAAATAAAAAGTAATTTTAAATAATCTGAGATATTTAACTCGGGTTATCATAAAATCCTCAAGGCACTTGTGACAGGGCCCATATCCTATATTAGACAGATTTGAGAGCCCAATAAAATAAATAAAAAAGCCCAATTGTGACCTGGGGGTTGTTGACTTCCAGCTTGAGGTATTTTGAATGACATAAGCTCTGAAAAAAATGGTCCTATTTGCCGAGAGGTAGGGACATAAATTGTTCAAGATTGATGCTCTGACGTTTGGGAAAATTGCACCGGTGTGTAGGGGTGTTTTTGTTTGGAGGGAGAAGAACTCGACGGGCTTGGGACTCCCCATATCAAATTGAGCAGAGGATAAAAGTTCAAGAGTCAATGGATAATTTTCCTTTTACTGTAAAAATCTGTGAGACTTCTAAGTAGGCCTATTTTAAAAGTATTTCTTTTTGAATTTTAGCATTTTGCACTGTATGCTATGGGAGTTTGGAGTGAGCGAACGACGAGCGAAAGAGGGCGCACTCGGAGAGAAAGTATTAGCAACGCGGGGGAGGGCGCCCTTTTCCCCAGCACGCGTGCACGCGACTAGATTGCACCCAGACGTGTCCATTATTATCTAACACACAAAGGATGAAAATACAAAGGAGACCAGTCTTTTCACTAGCCAGTCTTTCGATCCTTGGCCCTTCAACAACCGTGAAGCAAACTGAGAGAGTGTGTTGTGTTCTAAAAACTAATGTTGATTGTTTCGAAAACAATTATTCAAGCTCTGTTAACATGTCTGACAGATTGAAGGCCTTGAAGGAGAGGTCGAAACAGCGAAGGGCTTTGCTTGCTCAAACGGTAAATATTATGAGATATAAATAAAAGTACGCTGAATCCGATCCGATTGCTAACCTAAGTTAAAATATTTTTTTGAGCGCAATAGCCTTAGGTGGAAACCCGCGCAAGTTTGAATCTATCTGTATCTTAATAGTTGAGCCGGCAAAAAAATGTCTAAAGACACATCACACCAGCTTATGCGTATTGTGTGGATGGCTTAATAGCCCCCTAATTAAGATGATAACTGACCTGCTTATCATCATTTTCTGAAAAGCCTGTTAAATATTGTCTCACTTTCATTTACTGAAACTATGTCAACCACACAGATTGCTCAGCCTTAACTTATTATAACAAAAACACACATTGTGGTCACACGGTCCTTTACACAGTACATCTACTCAAGAAATCAGGTCCTACATTTTCAGATCCTTTAATTGACCTAATGATATACCTATAGGGTTGCAAACTCAATGCCCATCTCATGACACGACTGTTACTTATCTTTGCCTTAGTTAAATAAGATAGTGGGTGATGATCAGTCTCCAGTAGGAATTCTATTCCATACAAATACATGTGAAATTTTGAAACCGCCCACACAAGCGCAAGACACTCTCTTTCTATAACAGAATATGCACGTTCGCGTGGCAGTAACTTTCTACTTGCATAACAGATTGGATGCTTAGTGCCATCGCGTTCTTGCATTAACACTGCACCAATGCCTGTATCTGAAGCATCAGCAGCTAAAATGTATGACTTATCAGGATCTGGGAGAGCCAAAATGGGTTCCGATTCTAAGCGTGCTTTCAGCGTCTTAAAAGCTTGCTCTTGGGATGTTTCCCATCGCACGGTGTTTGGCGCGCCCTTTCTGGTTAAGTCGGTTAATGGAGCTGCGATAGCTGCAAAATTGGGCACAAACTTCCTATAGTAACTGATAAGTCCTACAAACGACCTTACCTCCTTTTTCGTCACTGGCCTGGCTGCACTGACAATTTGCTCAACCTTACTTGGTCTTGGTTTCAATATTCCTCTACCCACTACATGACCTAGAAATTCAAGGGAGTGAAAGCCAAAAGAACACTTTGAAGGCCTTGCTGTAAGCCCTGAGTCACTCAGTCTCTGTAACACTTCATTCAGTACGTGTCTATGCTCATCCCAACTCTCTGTGAATATTAAAATATCGTCAATATAGTTAATGACATGGGTCAAACCTCTCAAGAGTTTACGCATCATTCGGGAAAAAAGCGCTGGGGCATTTACCATACCAAATGGTAAAACATTGAAGTGGTAAAGCCCGTCGGCTGTCACAAATGCTGTTTTCTCTTTGTCACCCTGTAAAATAGGAATTTGCCAGTAGCCCTTCGACAAATCTAGTTTGGAAAAGAACTTAGCTTTACCGAGCCTTGACATCAGGTCATCTGCATGGGGGATTGGTTCAGGGTCAAACACCGTAATATTGTTGATTTTCCTGTAATCGATACAAAATCTGTTAGTTCCATCCGGTTTTCTTACCAACACAATCGGAGATGCATATGGTGATTCTGAATGTTCGATGATTCCCATATCAAGCATGGCCTCAACTTCACGTTGGATTACATTACGTGTGGCATGGGGCGTTGGATAAGGTTTGGACCTTATGGGGCTATCAGTGGTGAGATGTATCGTATGTTCAATCAATTTGGTCTTACCTGGTAAGTCGGTCAGGACACCTTCGTGATGTTGAAGTATGTTTTGTGTTTCTTCCCTCTGTTGTGAGTTTAAGTTGTCTCCAAGGTTGACATCTTTTCTTCCTTCTTTGGATTTTACTGGGGGAAGGACCACTTCCAATATACCTTCTGTCTCACTGTTGTCCATCTCAATTATACCCACTCCAGCTAGACCAAGAGCTCCCACCGCTGTTACTTCATCTTTCTCGGATCTCTCTACATACAGCTTCAACAAATTTGCATGATACGTCTTCACCTTTCCTGCAACATCAACTTTATAATCATGTTTAGCCACCTGCTTTACAATCATATATGGTCCAGCCCATTGCATCAATAACTTATTATTATCTGTAGGTCGAAGAATAAGTACCTTGTCACCCTCTTGAAATCGTCTGTCTTTTGCTTTGGCATTGTAGTATTTCCTATAACGCTTTGACGACTTCTCTAGTTCTTCTCGAGCCAAGTCACATGTTGATTGTAGCCTCTCTCTCAAGTCTACTACGTACTGATAGGTAGTCTTTACCTCCTCGTTCGGCTCATCACCTGACCAAATTTCCTGTAGAATGGATAATGGCCCTCTCACCGTACGCCCATACATCAAATCAAAAGGTGAAAAACCCAGACTCTCCTGGGGAGCATCTCTGTAGGCAAACAGCAATGCGGGCAGGAATCTGTCCCAATCTTTGGGTCTCTCAGCACACATTCTTCTTAACATCTTTTTGAGTGTTGCATTGAATCTTTCAACCAAACCGTTACACATAGGGTGATAGGGTGTTGTTGTAAGTTGTCTTATTGTCAACAATCTGCTTACTTCTCTCATAACCTCTGAAGTGAACTGTGAACCCATATCTGTAAGAACTTCTTGTGGTATACCTAATCGAGTGTAAACTTCTAAAAGAGCCTCAGCAACCCTCTCTGCTTCTATGCGTGGAAGAGCAATAGCTTCGGGATATCTTGTTGCATAATCGACTATCACTAAGATGAACCTATTTCCTCGGTCAGTCATCGGATGTATAGGGCCCACAAGGTCAACGGCTATGCGCTTAAATGGTGTGTCTATTAGAGGCATCTCTCCTAAAGGAACCTTTCCCACCTTGCCCTTGGACACTGTTCGTTGACAAATATCGCATGATCTGCAATACCGCTGTACATCACCTGGCAACCCTGGCCAATAGAAGTTGGACAACACCTTGTCTGTAGTCTTCTTTACACCCAAGTGACCCGCCATAGGTGAATCATGAGCCACTGTTAACACTTTGGGTCGCATTTCTTTAGGCACCACAAGTTGCTTAAATATCTTGCCGTACTCAATCTTTGGTGACTGAAATTCTCTGAACAACATTCCTTTAGACTTAATGTATCTTGACTTATTTGCCTTACCAGTGGTCAGGTATGGTTCGTCGTTCTCAGCGTGTGCCCACAACTTAGTCAATGTCGGATCACTGCGTTGAGCTGTCGTGACCTCCTCACGAGATACCGTCTCCCTGCAAGACTCTGATACAAGTAGGGGTTTGTAGGGTCTGTCTTTCTTGGCTACCACACTTCGGGTTTCCACCGCGGCCACTGTCTTTCCTGCTTTCTCTCTCTTCTTCATGGTCACTGGTCTTTCAGGTTGCCATGTCTCGTTTGGTTTCTGTGGATCAAGTGCTCCTGGAACATTACCAATAATGAGATCATACAGGGGAGTATCCATACATAAGGCCTCTACCTCACCAACAAAGAATGGAGTATTCACCTTGATCAATGCTACCGGTACACTTCGCACAGTTCCATCTAAAAGAACACATCTTTGGACTCGGCCTAACAACTGATTGTCATCCACAATGTCTCTACGGACTACCACAGTACTACATCCTGTATCTCTTAGGACTGTAATAAGTTGATTTCCAACTAAACCTTTTCTCACTGGCATTGACTTACCAAGAGTGCATGCAGCACTAACCATGGGAAGGTCATAACTATCTACCACGTTGTCATTATTGAATACTTCGTTGCAACTTGGTTGTTGTTGTACTTCTAAACAAACTGCAACTGTTTGTGTGATGGTATTAGGTAGAGAGTGTAATTCTGTCCTCAGTCCTGCTGCTTTTGATCTTATTCTTTGTTTTTCTGTGTTCGGCTTGGACTTACAGTAAGGTGCAATATGACCCATTTCACCACATTCGTAACACCTACGACTCTGATAATGCTTTGCTTTAGGTTCACTTGGCCTAATCTTACTTTGAGCAAAGTTGGGTTTCTGGTTCGAGGGGTTGTTACTTTTTGACCTTACCGTATCTGACTTTCTCTGGTTCCATGTGTGAGCTTCCATGTACTGATCAGCTATCTTTGTAAGTTCAGACAAACCTCTGGGCTTCCGTTCCTTCAAAAACAAAGCCAAATCTTTGTCTGCCATTTCTAGAACCTGTTCAGAAACAAAAAGATCTATAACGTCAGTATATGTTTTCTCTGTCTTACCAAGTTCAACCCATCTAATTACATATCCTTTGAGACGCTCAGCAAACTGAGAGTATCGCTCTCCACCGTCACGTTTTGTTGTTCGGAACTTCACCCTGAAACCTTCCTCCGTAAGTCTAAATCGATTCAATAAAGCTATCTTTACTTCGGAATAATCTTGTGCCTGTTCTGCTGTGAGCCTAGAATAAACCTCTAATGACTTACCCTTGAGTAGAGCACTAAGGGACATGCCCCAGTCTGATTCTGGCCATCCGTTTACTTGTGCAAACTGCTCAAATCTGCGCAAGTAAGCATCTACATCATCAGTTTGATCATTAAGTACAGGTAATTTGGGAGCTTTAGCATTTACAGAAGCTCTAAATGTACTACTTTGAGGTAGAGATTTGGAAGATGCATGTTCTTGTTCAATCTTAAGCTCATAATCTTTCATTTCTAGCTCATGTTGCCTTTCTAGTTGTCGCTCTTCCCTCTCAATTCTACGTTCTTCTCTAACCATGTGGTCATGCTGTCTTTTGTCTTGTAATTCTTCTCGACCACGAGCAAACCTTTCCAATTCAGAGCCTTCTAATCCTATTTCTTGTCCAAGTCGTATAAACTTTTCAAACTCCATCATTGATCCTAATATACTGATCACCAACACTACAGCTACATGTATGTAAAACTTACGCATGCAAATTTCCGACTATACGAAAATGCTTTGCACCACGGCTACGTATTTCAACCCGCTGCAATGATCTGACGTGAACAAGCGCACACAATCTTAAAAGCTCTGCCAATTCGATAGGCCTATTACACACACAACGATTATAGAAGGAGAATGTACTTTGATCTGTTAACAAACAAAATTTTCATAGATAATTGGATCAATCAAATTGAACAATTTCGCGCAATCACACTAATTAGCAAGAGACTAGTAGGTTCTTACCAGAGATTAACCTTCTCAAAAACCCAGGAGCAAAGTTCTACATCAAGGCAACCTAACGGTATTTATCTTGCTACCTATAAATGTGTCGCTTCAAAATCATTTACCTGCGCTGTCTCAGCCATAACTGCCACTGTATTTTTGGTTTGTTTTGAATTTCCCGGACAAGCCCCATTTGTCACACCATGGGACTGGATTTCCCTGGCTGACTTTACAGTTATGCAGTAAGGCCTAGACACAACACATGATAAATAATTTTCAGAGAAACAGGTTATATATATTCAAAAATTGATCTACTTTAATAACAAACAACCAGTAATGTCCTATAAATTCATTGGAAACCAAACCCCTACTAAACTATGTACAAATTAATTATGCGAGTTTTAAGCAAGGGACTATGATCGACCGTTCTTTACAAGATTTTCTCTACATAGAATATTCTGGATTGAGGCACACCTTTTCTCCTCACAATATTAATAATCTAGCACAATTGGCGACAATGAGAATCTTAAATCTACTTAGTTAAGCCCACCACCTGGATGACTTTCCATTGTTCATGATTGGTCATGGCCGGTGAATGTTCAATGTTTTTCATCTCTCTCTCTCTCTGATTATGACTGGGGGTGTTCGGTTTACTTGCCCATCTCCTTTTGTGAAGCTTTCTACTAGAACTCTTTCAGCTTTGATGCAGCAGTTTCCTGTCAGCCTCATAAGTTGGGTGGCCTTTGTGTTCTTATACTTGTACAAGGGAAGTTGCAGCCTACCCCAATGGTTTGGGTTTTTGATGGTTAGTCGTCTTCCGTCTTACTTCAACCTAAATCCACTCAGGATTTGGTGATAGATGCAGGTCCACACAGGACAGGTCTGATGGGTCCACCAAGGACAAAGTCCACACAGGACAACCTCAGGGAAGTTTTCCAATCCACTCAGGATATTATACTTCGATAAACATTTAAGCCCACACAGGACTTAGAGTTATTGTGAGCCTTGACTCAGAATAATATTAAGACGGACTGCTCTCCTCAAACTCCAACCCAAGACTGACTGGTAATCTCCAAACCGCTACACACCCAATCAGAACCATATGGAACACCTATATGGAACACCTAAAGAATCCATTCCTAAGGACAATAAAAGTAAATACCAACATTCCTTATAGCCCCACCCTAAATACTGCCTTCTCTGGAGACTTAATTTAAATATATTTGGCGCCCTCTTGGGACACTTTAGTCTGCCACCAAACTTCTAGCAAACTTAAAGGAGTTAAATTAAAGAGGCAAACTTGCACATACAAAATACAGCAAATAAAAAGTAATTTTAAATAATCTGAGATATTTAACTCTGTTTATCATAAAATCATCAAGGCACTTGTGACAGGGCCCATATCCTATATTAGACAGATTTGAGAGCCCAATAAAATAAATAAAAAAGCCCAATTGTGACCTGGGGGTTGTTGACTTCCAGCTTGAGGTATTTTGAATGACATAAGCTCTGAAAAAAATGGTCCTATTTGCCGAGAGGTAGGGACATAAATTGTTCAAGATTGATGCTCTGACGTTTGGGAAAATTGCACCGGTGTGTAGGGGTGTTTTTGTTTGGAGGGAGAAGAACTCGACGGGCTTGGGACTCCCCATATCAAATTGAGCAGAGGATAAAAGTTCAAGAGTCAATGGATAATTTTCCTTTTACTGTAAAAATCTGTGAGACTTCTAAGTAGGCCTATTTTAAAAGTATTTCTTTTTGAATTTTAGCATTTTGCACTGTATGCTATGGGAGTTTGGAGTGAGCGAACGACGAGCGAAAGAGGGCGCACTCGGAGAGAAAGTATTAGCAACGCGGGGGAGGGCGCCCTTTTCCCCAGCACGCGTGCACGCGACTAGATTGCACCCAGACGTGTCCATTATTATCTAACACACAAAGGATGAAAATACAAAGGAGACCAGTCTTTTCACTAGCCAGTCTTATCCTTGGCCCTTCAACAACGTGAACCAAACTGAGAGAGTGTGTTGTGTTCTAAAAACTAATGTTGATTGTTTCGAAAACAATTATTCAAGCTCTGTTATGTCTGACAGATTGAAGGCCTTGAAGGAGAGGTCGAAACAGCGAAGGGCTTTGCTTGCTCAAACGGTAAATATTATGAGATATAAATAAAAGTACGCTGAATCCGATCCGATTGCTAACCTAAGTTAAAATATTTTTTTGAGCGCAATAGCCTTAGGTGGAAACCCGCGCAAGTTTGAATCTATCTGTATCTGAATAGTTGAGCCGGCAAAAAAATGTCTAAAGACACATCACACCAGCTTATGCGTATTGTGTGGATGGCTTAATTTTTGAAGTGCTTAGTGAGAGCGTCTTCCTCCATGGTGAGAGTGTCTTTGAAGATGTCTAAAATGAGTTGCTGGAAATCACACTACACTCTGACTCTACAGTACAGGGTAAGGTAGCCCACCTTGTTGAGCTGTAATGGCTCTCTTTTAACATCGGTCTTATAACACTCACCATTACAGCCCACCATCCATACATGTCTTAAACGCGTAGTTTGAAAGTACGAGCAAGTCGTACCTGTTTGATCGCAAATTTCTCCCACTTACAAACTTCACATACTACTCCAACCTACCTCACTTTGTTCCTTACATCCTTACAATTTTTGTGACATATTCCAGGGCTCACCAAATGATGCCTTTGTCCAGATATGATGATTTGAAAATGGCCAAAAAAAATTGTGTACAAAAATTACATTGAGGTTCGTCCCGCAACGGGGCCGCCATCTTACTTATGATTCCCTGCCTGCTGATCGTGAGAAGTCAGGGCACCTGGCGATCTGTCCGTGCGTAAGTGTGAGTATGGCGTATCATGAATATGCATCAAATGACGTCAGGGAAGCTGTAGCACTTCGGAGCTCGATGTGTGCGCGTGTGCACGGCAATTCATGAATATGCATAAGGTGACGTC
This sequence comes from Plazaster borealis, assembly GCA_021014325.1. NCBI lineage: Eukaryota > Metazoa > Echinodermata > Asteroidea > Forcipulatida > Labidiasteridae > Plazaster > Plazaster borealis. Next base: position 12,067,559 of record CM037468.1, on the reverse strand, counting down.
GCGCGGCGATTGCTGTAGGCTAAAAAACTACAATGCTGTTGTGCGTTCCTCGCTCGTGCATATTCATGATCAGCCGGGCGCCCTGACTTTCTCACGATCAACAGGCAGTGAAGCAGAAGTTAAATGGCGGCCCCGTTACGAGACGAACTTCAATGTAATTTTTGTACACAATTTTTTTTGGCCATTTTCAAATCATCATATCTGGACAAAGGCATCATTTGGTGAGCCCTGGAATATGTCACAAAAATTGTAAGGATGTAAGGAACAAAGTGAGGTAGGTTGGAGTAGTATGTGATGTTTATAAGTGGGAGAAATTTGCGATCAAACAGGTACGACTTGCTCGTAGTTTCAAACTACGCGTTTAAGACATGTATGGATGGTGGGCTGTAATGGTGAGTGTTATAAGACCGATGTTAAAAGAGAGCCATTACAGCTCAACAAGGTGGGCTAAGGGTAAGGCATTCCAGTCCTTGATGGTGGCGCCGGAAAAAAACTGCTGCCGTAGATTTTGGTTGTGTGACGAATTTGATGGAATTGAAGATTGTGTTTTCTGGAGGGTCGAGTGGAATGTTGTGCAAAGTCTTGAAGAGGGATGTCAACTAAATTATTGACAAGTTTGTAGAACATGGCTAGGCTAGCCTTCTAGCTTTCCTTCTAATTTCTAGTGGTTTCCAGCCAAGTTCTTCTATATAGTGGTGACTGTACCTGGTGTTCTGCTGTAATTATTTGTGGTGAAGCGAGCTGCTTAGTGCTTGTCTTTGAATTCTTTCCAGGGCTTGACAGTTCTTTTTACTATGTGGGTCCCAGGCTGCTGTGGCATACTCTAAGATGGGACGAACCAAACTTGTGTAGGCTAGCGATTTTTTCATGAACAGGGGATTTGTTGAGGTTCCTTTTGATAACACCAAGTACTTGTTGGGCTTTCTTAGAAGCTGAAGCTGTTTGTACATCCCAGTTTAAAGTGTTAGTGATGAACGCCAAGATATGTAAAAATACTCCAAATTAACTGTTAATTTGGAGTATTTTTTTTATAAACATGAATTCTTCCTGTGTGTGCTTGGGAACGTCTATTATAATAATGAAATGCAACCCCAAAATTTGAATTTTTGTAAGCAAAATAATAAAAAGACAATGGTAATTATTAACGGTTCAAATAAAGAAATGAAAATAATAGTAATTGGGTCATTTTCAGTCATGATGACTTATTTAATTAGGCCTATATATTATTTTAACCACAACAAAAGAAAAATATATAAACTGGTCTGCCAACAGAGGGCGCTCCTTGGACTGTGGAGCCAGAGCCGTTTATTGAGAGAGTTGCGCCAACTTGCGATTACAAGCCATTATTGGTCACAAAAGCGCATGTGGGCATACAGGGTGCCAGACTAGACTGCACATTGGGTTGTGCTGCACATGGACTGAAAATGGCATCCAGCAACCACAAAGAAACAAGTGCCTAGAGAAAACTAGTCCCTCTATGTCGCAACTCTCCAACTACACAGCTCTCCGTGGAGTACTCCACTAAGCTTTTAAGTATCTAATGGTATAGTAGTCTAAGTGCACTGCGCTTGACATAATCAGACGTTTAAAAAAAAAGGTTGATAATTACCAATAATTTTTTAATCTTTAGAAAATTTTGTTTGTTGTTGTTGCACTCATCATTATACGTTTCCAAGCACATACAAAAAGTTAATGGTAAATTTTCTTGAGTTGGCCGAGTTGTCTTGAGTTGTCTTGACAGGGTTTATTGCGGAACCTTGTAAATTGCATCATTTCTCCTGCATGCAATGTGGAGTGACATAGGATAAGAGGAAATTGGAAGAATTGGGCCACACTCTAGCCAAACTGCCTAGTCTGCAAGGGTTTTAATGACTACATTTGATCAATGTTATGATATGAATTTGACCAAATTCGTTTGGTTTTCTTCTATAGCTGAATGTGACAGATGCAGATCAGCTTGGGAGTGTTCTGAGCAGTAAGGAGGAGCTGGAACACAGAGCTGCTCATTCCTCACCAAAGGAATCACACACAAGTACCAGCTGCATAAGGTAAGTTGACAAACCCTGTATTTATAGTTTTCCTGTCTAGCCCCAAGCAATCACACACAAGTACCAGCTACATAAGTTAAGTCGACACATTAAGGTTTTATTCCCCAAAATTTGAATCTGAGAAACGTTACTGTAGGTAACGTTTCACAGATTGTGTATTCTAATTGATTATTCTTCCTGCGTGGACATAACTGCTCCGGATTTTCGGCGATATCTCAAAACGCTACCACCTTTTGAAATGAAATTTTCACAGGTTAGTTTTATTGTATATATCTACATTTATATAGTATATATCTACGTTATAGTATTAAAACAATCGAACGGTTCCAAAAACCAAAGGTGTACTCTGCCTTTAATAACCAGCTGGATTAAAAGTTTGATTATTTCCTGGTGAATTTTTCAGCTCAGCAACCACTACCAGTATCCCACCAAAACGTCACATCATAGATGACACATCCAAAGCACTCAGTACAGCAAAGCGTACACCCATAAAGGTGAGTCATTAACAATCAATCAATCAATCAATCGATCGATCGATCAATCAATCAATCGATCAATCAATCAATCGATCAATCAATCAATCAATCGATCAATCAATCATGTACAAAGTTGTTTGTGCATGGTCTCTTTTTGCAATTTAATCATTACAAAGTGGCATATCTGATCTTCATAGTAAGTGATACATTGTGTTTTCTACTTTTAGGACAGTCAAGATGATGATGAAGATGACAGCCTTGTTGAGAAGGTCTACAAAGATTCTAGTACATTCCTCAAGGTAGGCTCATTCAAAAGCCCCGGTGGGTAACCATAACTGCAAGGGTTTTAAAAACTTAGATGTCTGCCTTGGTTAGCTCTAAGTGGATGTGTCACTCCATTGGGTAGCAAGAGCACGAGCCATAGCACTGCAGCAGTGAAGCATCCACAGTATAAGTCTCTGTGCTTTGAGTATGAAAACACCCTGAAATTTTGACAAGTTGTATTTTGAGTTTTACACATGCGATTACAATGCACCAAACGGCCATAGATAGAGCACGATCTCACTATAGCACATGGTCCCCATTAGAAATAATGGCATCTACCTCCAAAGGTTCAAAGGTTGGAATTTCTTTCACCATTGCATGTGCCACACAACGAGTAGTTGTTGTTTTCTGTGTGTATGGACCGTATTTATGTGCAATGTATTTTACGTGCAACGTATGCAATAATGGCGACTTTACGCCTTTTTTTTAACAGTAACCTCATGGGTGATTTTACACGCGGATTACCATGATAAGAAAGGATTTTACAGAGATTTTTAGGTAAAGGCATTATCTGTCCCTACATCACCCCTGAATTCAGACGTAACATTTTTGATTCGATGCATAACCTATCTCATCCCGGTATTAGAGCAACACAACGCCTAATAACTCAAAGGTTCGTATGGCCGTCAATTACCGTATTTTCCTGCGGATAAGACGCTCGGCGGACAAGACGCAGGACCCTAAAATGACCCCCAAAAAAATCAAACGTCAGCAGACAAGGCGCACCGCCGCACAAGGCGCATGTTTAACCGCACACAAAAGAACACCGGGCGCCACCCGGTGCCGGTACATTGACATAAATACGTAATTTTGTTGCCTTTTTGAGCGTTCAGAAGCATGAATTAAACCGTAACCACCATTTGTTGGCTCTACAAACCCATGCAAAAAAAAACCCACGTAAAATGATACCGACCTTCATCCACCCATTCAGCCAATGCTGTCCGTTGTTTTATTAAAATAATATGAGGTCCGGCCCAATCAACGGCCAGAAACGATGATCCACGCACTGTTTGAAGATATTGCAACACGAACCCAGGCCCTCCTAGCCTGAGCATCTGACGTCCCACAATGAGGATCCTTGCTGATACCGGCAGGTAACCAGTCTAAGTCCATCCGAGCCAGTAGATGTTGTGCCCTCTACCGGTGACTAATACCGAAACTGGCGTCGCCTTTGCAATAATCCCGACCCGGGAAGACGTAATAAAATGTTTCATTAAATATATTTGTTGAAGTTTTTGTAATGTTTTGGATGTTGTTGAATGATTGTTGATAATTTGTTAATCTTGTTCAAAAGAATTTGTTTTCAAGGATCATTTTTTATTTTACAAATGAAATAAACGAAACAGACACATTACCCATATTTTTTCTTGTTTGGTTTTGTTTTTTCCGTAACACCCAAGAGGACATAAAAAATTGTTTCATTATATTATATGTATATTAAAGGTTTTGCAATTGAAGTTATATTTTAGTAAATAAAGTTCGTTTGATTTATTTCTAATAATAATTTGTTAATCTCGTTCAAAAGATATTTGTTTTTATAAAATAAATAAACGAAATAGACACATGAACCATCTCTTTTCTGGTTTGGTCGTCCTGAAAAGGACGGTTGGTTTAGTTGGTTCTTCAAGATTTAATTGAAGCTGTATATCAGGTGGCCGGTGGAGAGAATACGCCGGATTTCATCCTCATCTTCAGACTTGCAGAAAAAACCAACAGCACACCTTTGAGCAACACCAAAACGCGGTGAATGGAAGAACCTTGTTGACTTGGGTTTTAAAATAATGCCGATTGTCATGTCGGAACGAATACCCGGCCACACAGAAAAACGTTTGTACGACGCCGACGTCTGTGTGGGACCGAAAGCACCATCGTTAAGGGGGGGCTAGACGCATTGCGGCATTGTTGGAATGAAAGCACGGTCATGGGCCGGGGGATCAACAACACGTTGCGGCATTGTTGGAATGAAAGCACGGTCTGGGGGATTGCGGCATTGTTCGGACGAAAATAGGGTCTCAGTGTCTAAATAGTTCAGCCTTGTTTGATGTTTGACCGCATTATTGAGTAAGGATTCCTCACACAAAGACCGTTGATTTGAACTGGACAAGAAGGTATTTATTATTTCACGCAGTGATCATCAAAAAAAAAATCAATCGTCAGCAGACAAGACGCACCGAAAGATAAGACGCACCAACGTTTTGGGGGTCAAAAAAGTCAGATAAGACGCGTCTTATCCGCAGGAAAATACGGTAACAAAGATATCAGACTTTGGACCAAACATTGTATCCAGTGTCAACGCGCCAAGGTACATCGTCACACAGTGACTCCGATAGGTACCTTCGCAACACCTGACGCTAGATTTAGCCATGTTCACATTGACATTGTTGGTCCTCTACCCCCATCCAACGGTTGTTGCTACTTACTCACATGCATAGACCGATTTACAAGGTGGCCCGAAGCAATACCCATTGCTAACATTACAGCTGAAACTGTAGCAAAAGCATTCACTGAAAGATGGGTAGCTACATTCGGTGTTCCCGCAATAATAACCACAGATAGAGGTAGACAGTTCGAATCAAACTTGTTCAAACAACTATCCCAATTAATAGGCAGCAAACACATTCGCACCACTGCGTACCATCCATCAGCTAACGGATTAGTGGAACGTTTCCATCGGCAACTTAAATCTGCTTTCAAAACGCAGAGTGAGCCTAACAGATGGACTGAATCACTACCACTTATCTTACTAAGTATCCGTTCATCATTAAAAGTTGATATTGGGTGTAGCGTGGCTGAATCAGTGTTTGGATCCACTCTGAGATTACCTGGTGAACTCTTAGTCCCTGTTAGTAATTTTAATAGTCTAGATCCAGCCGTGTACGTTGATCGTTTGCGCCGACATATGTCTGAACTAAAACCAGAGTCCACAAGACCTAAACAATGCAAAAGTCACATTCATACCGATTTACAATCATGTTCCCATGTGTTTGTGCGCATAGATTCGGTAACGAAACCGTTACAACCACCTTATCAAGGCCCGTATCGAGTAATCGACAGACAGAGCAAATTCTTTATAATCGAAAAAAATGGCAAACAAGATTCAGTAAGCATTGATAGATTAAAGGTTGCTCACATTGACTCAGAGTCAAAATCTATAACAACACATGTTGTTGAACAACCAACACCAGCCAGTGCTCCTGAACAGAAGAAGCCAGAAAGAATTACTCGTTCTGGACGTCACGTTCGGTGGCCAAGTAGATATGTACATACCGTAGTAATAGATAGATGAAATTTTGTAAATATTTTGTGTGTATTATTATCGATCACTTTCTTGTTAAGTTGTGATCTTGGAGGGGGCTAGATGTAGTGAATTCCATTAACAGCTGCCAAGCATGTGTTAACTTTAATGCTTGCATGCAGAGACTATTGCAATTCCTCTTTTTGTGTATGACCATTCTGGGAATGCCAGCTGTAAATGGTGAACAATCAACTCCTAAAACCCCAGTGTAGTATAAAGGCCTATTGTAAGTTCTTTTGTGTTCGCCTATAGAGCAGGCCCTAAGCCTTTTCCTTGGTTTACATAGCCATATAAAAGCAAAGGGAGACAATAAGTCCCTCTCACTCTTCTCCAGCTTTTGGTGCAGATAGGTTGTATCTCTCTAACTTATTTTATAGTCGTAGTATTTATTAAGGTTCATTTAGTATATATGGTTGCCCAAAGGCTGACTGGAAACTGAATTGGTAGTACATTACTCCTATACAGCAACCTTTCAGCTGGAGGACACCATTAGGATATAAAGTAAGATCTCTTAATAATTAAATATAAATAGTAGTTTAGTAATAGTATTTGAGAGAACAAATATTTGAATGAAGTCAAAGCTGACCAGCGCCGCCAAATGAGATTTAATTCTGGCCAGACTCAGAAATAGGGTAAGTGTAAATAATAATATTGTAAGCTAATTCCCTATAGTTTCTTTACTAGTCATTGTTCTTCTATCGGGCGATCAGCAGCTCGCCATGGCAGCTTTGCTGTTCTAGTTACATTGAGTACCAATATGTACTGATTGATTGTGTTATGCATTAATCAGTGCCACATTTAAGCTTGCGCACCACGGGTATGGTTTAAACACTCCCCACTGTGTTTGTATCACACATTTAAGCATGGCCTTGTGATCTCCTCTCGACCAATCAGAATGGATAAACTGTCTCAGGTAGTTATGAATGTGCTCTTTGCAACATATATCTAACAACAAACTTGTGTACCCATTGTTTTTGTAAGGATAAGGTAGGTTTAATGTAGAAAAGGGCACCTCTAAGAAGGAAATTAAAAATTTCTACTGGAACATTTCAAGGGACACCAAGGCAATGGCCCAAGTATCCAAGATTTCAGGCATGTTTTCTATCTTTGCAGGGAACACAGAGTGCTAATCCTCACAATGACTACTGTCAACATTTTGTAGACACTGGTCAACGACCTCAGAACTTTATTCGTGATGTGGGTAAGTTGAAAGATTGAACAACATTCGGATCCTCATTACTTCATTGTGGTATGAAACTGAAGTAAGAAACGCATACACATAATTGCATCTTTTTACAAATGTATCACATTATTTGTTTGATTCACCGCCTAAACTGATCAGGGTTCGACCTTAGTGGTCGCCCGGTCGCCAAATGCGAGTGAAAACAGCGGCGGGCGAGTCAAAACCCTTCCTTTACTAGCCGCGGTCGAGTCAAAAAATTGTTCCTTTTCACAATAAATGAAGGATACGGTGGTATAATCTCAAAGAGAGATTATTTTTAAGTTTGTAAAATGGTTTAACAAGTCTTAATATTTGCTAGATTTAATGTGATCGCGATTGCAATCGCGATCGTTCATTTCAATATACAAACGTTAAAACACGCATGCACATACATGTAACCACATTGTGTGGAGTATCCCACAACGTTCGGTCGTTTGACGGTCGTCCATGCACACACAACACATGGTGTATTGTGCAGTATACAACACAGCGGGTCCAGAGTCCATGCTAACCAACATTCCGCACGTTGTGATTGGCCGTTGAAATTTCCATATTCATAAGAAAACTTGGCTAGTCTCCAACTCTGTACACGTTCACGAGCCGAGTAAAGAATAGCTGCACAATGTGGCGCATGCCTGCTGATTCTGTACTATACACAGCCTTGGATTAAGGCTATTCAAACATCGACAACTTTTGCCGACAGAGGGCGATGCCGCATGCGGGGCAAAGTTCATTGAATTTTTTCCCAATGTTCGTCGTCGACCGATTGTTTAATCACAAAGATTTCATTGCAAAAGAAGTTCTATAAAACCGATCCCCAAATACCAAATCCATTAAAGTGATTGTTGGTGAAAAAAGTATTAATAAGGGCAGAAATTAGGGGATTAGATCGTCCAAAAATGTAATTTCGCGAACTTTACTTCCGTTTTTTTTTTTTTTTAATTTTTTTTTTACGCTTCGTAAATTGTGTGCATTAATACATGTGGGCGACTGAAAAAACTTGCGGGCGACCCAAAATTTTGGATGAATCGCCTGGCCGGCGAGTGAAGAAAAAAGTTAAGGGAAACCCCTGACTGATCCAGCAAAAATAACCGGCATTGACCTCGCAATGGTTTCCATTCATAATGATCATGAATGTACCCAAGGTTTTATTACATCAGATTACATACAGTGTACATGATCAAAAAATAGACTCAAACCACAGAGACATCTGTAATTTTTCCTTGATGCGTTCTGGTTTTTCTTTCTCTTCCGAACTAAATTTTGTTTAAAAAAAAATTATTGGTAAAAGTCTGAATTGTTTTTCACTGGAACTGTTGTCTTTTATTTTTGTTTCTTTCTCTCTTTTCTTTTGATTTTGTTCATTCTTTTTCTTTTCTTTTGATTTTTAAGCTGAATAAAAAGTGTAAATCTGATTGTCTATACTCTACTACAGGGCTTGCTGACAGGTTTGAGGAATACCCAAAGCTCAAGGAATTGATACGTCTAAAGGATGAGTTAATCACCAAGACAAACTCACCACCAATGTAAGTTCAATCCATTGTTCAGAATGCAGTACACTACAACGGGATACTTTTCCAACACTAGGTGGCAGTAGACTCTATTACAATAAGGAAATAAAAGAGAAGACGACAAGGTCTTAAACGGCCATTTAAAACCGGTAGTGTCATTGCCGTGCGATAAAGGACTAAGCCTAGGAGAAATCCTTTATTGCAGGGGCCATGACCCTGCAAGGTTTTAAACAGGTGTTTACATCCGAGTCACCGCTCTTTTATTCCCATTCAAACACAACTTTTCATAAAAAAAACCACCCAAAACCTTGAATAGTTGAGAACAAATCTGACAGTTTAGCCTCAGCTCGCCCTCAACTCTGCGTTTTATTTCTATCCATGTTGAGTGCTAAGTAGCTCCTCGCGGAAGTTCGCACAAGTTTCAAACTTGCGCGAGCCAACTAAAATTGGGCCGTGAAATTTGCGCTGATAACGCCCTGTTTTGACTAAATTTCCTCAGCCTATGTTTAAACACGCCTCACCGTGTTTATACATGGCCATACAATCTCCTATCGACCTACCGGAATTGATAAACTGTCCAAGGTATTTATGAATGTGAAATCAAAATTTTTGAAAAAATGTGTGCATGTCTAGAATTGCATAAATGCTGGCTAAATGCTATTAAAAACACTGATAGCTGATGTTATCGGATATCGTGATAATTTTTTCAACCGATTAATACATATATGACTTGAGGATATTGAAATATCACAAAACTTGATATATTATTTGTTATTGCTGATATGTCTATGCCTGAAACTATGAAGTGGCACCAAACTGCCAAAATATGTATAAAAGTTTTGTAAAGGTACATGTAGGTTGGTTATTTTTTACTATTCTGCTGGGTTCGGCTCAGAAACAAATTTGAATAGCCCGAAGCATCCTTAACTAGTGTCTTATGCAGGGCTAGGGACTACATTGAGCTCTGCCTAGATTTTTACATAAATGCTTGCGTTTGTTTATATTTTGTAGGTATCTCCATTGTGACCTTGAGACCTATGACCTCGGAGAGTTGAACCATAAGTTTGATGTCATACTAGTAGATCCACCCCTTGAAGAATACCGGCACAGACCTGCAGTTATGACCAACCAGAAGTTCTGGAGTTGGGATGAGGTGAACATAATTCTTCTCATTTTTAATAATAATAATAATAGTGGCTTCTTATATAGCGCACATATCCGTCACTCAGTGACGCTCAAGGCGCTTTTAACATTCATTATTTTCCTGCAAGGTATTGTGGAGCTACGTTTTTGAAGTATGAGACCAAGTCCTTTACATAGCACCATGTAATGGTTTACAAGGTGCTGTGGCGCAATATGCTGCCGATCAAACCAGGAACACCGGGGCGAACCCCTTCTCTTTTCGATAAGTGCACGTGGTTTTTTGACGTGCATTACACAACACACGGGACCTACGGCTTAACGTCCCATCCGAAGGACGAAGCATGTGGTTAAGTGCCTTGCTTAAGGACACAAGTGTCACGACTGGGATTCAAACCCACACTCTGCTGATCAGAAACACCAGAGCTTGAGTTCGTTGTTCTTATCCGCTCGGCCACGATACGCCAGAAGCACACATACTGCCCGCAGCTGCCCGCAGCAGCCTGCAGCTGCCCTGCCTGTTGCGTATATTTCACATACCATCAGCAATCGCCCTGCCTTATGGTCAGCTTGGACGTCATTTTCAGAGAAAACGAACATCCCACCTGATTCTTACATCTTAGAGGTAGCAGTCAATCCTTCCCTCATCTTTCTAGGAGTTAGGATGTCAACCAATGTAGATATGACTTGAGATCTGAGATTGTCATTGTACTGTGGATAGATACCAGGGCTTGAATTTGGGGGGAAAATCCACAAGACCAAAGGGCTTGTGGTTCCTTTTTACAAGACCAGAATCAAAATTAAGAGAAATATTCAAAACCCAGTTTAACATGCATTTAAGTTAACTGTTTTATTTGAACAAGCGCTAAAACATGTAAGGGAAGATTGATTTTATTTGTCTTTAGGGGTATTAAGTATACTTCATTTTTTCATTACTCAATAGAATTGAATGATATTTCATCAGATCAAAGTCAACATTTGACCATATTATTTTTTGTTCAAGACATTACACATTGAGGTATTATTCTTCATTAATATTCAATTAAATAGCACAAGACTGCCAGACTTGTCCGGTCAAAAGTATACCGGCCCAACACTAAAACTACTAGCCTCGGGCCTGCAGTCCAGTGTAAAATTGGATACATTAAAGCCCAGTTTATACATCACGCAAATTGTAAAAGCGAAGTGAAATTCCTTGCGTCCCGACTGGAAAAAAGCGCGTACTAGACTGTTTGTGTCATGTATATCGCTTCGCATTCGCTTTCAAGTGAATAATGAAGAGCTTATTAAAGAGTGTAGACAAGGGTGACGATGCCTCACCGAGTGAGGTTTACTGTTTATTGTATTGAAGCATTGATTGTAATAAATTTCTCTGAACCATTGTAGATAATGCGTCTTGAGATTCCAGCAGTGGCAGCCCATCGATCCTTCATCTTCCTATGGGTGGGTACATTAGAGGGTCTAGATAAGGGACGACAGTGTCTAGCTGAGTGGGGCTTCAGGAGGTGTGAAGATATCTGTTGGATCAAGACTAATGCTAAGAATCCAGGCAGTGTTGGTCTGGAACCCAATGCCATCCTACAGAGAACCAAGGTTAGAACAGGAACTGTTAGTCTGGTCCCTTTGTAAATTGAAACTTTAAAGACCCATATGAAGCTGTCTTTGGGAATTCTTTCAAATGAACTCCATATAGCTGAGACCACACTGGCTCTTTTCAGAGCCAACACTCCTCTAAAGGAGATTTTACCCATGGTTGTACCCGCGGGTCTACTATTTGTTGTTACTTCTTATTGTTCACACCATGCAAAGCTTCAAACACCACTTAGCTAATTCAAATTGGATTAACTGATGCACATGTACAATATATTCCCAGGTGTACATATTTGTTATTCCAGCATTAGTTTAATGTCTATAGGATTTGAAAGCAGTGAACAGTCAACATTTTGATTGCTTTATATTGTAGATGTACAATGTATCCACATGACCATAGTGCCATGTCTGTAAGTCCATGTCATATTGTTTGGCTCTTGAAAGTATCTTATAATTGCCCTAAATCCATCCAATGTTGCTTCAACACAGAGTGATCCCATGACTAGAATCACAGGTTGGCACATTACATGTACATGTAGATAGCACCTGTTCCAATTACGCACCTGTTCCAATTACGCACCTGTATGAGTATTGAGTAATTGATGATGAAATGAACAACCACATTAGTTCATCTGATCGATGTTCTCTTTTAAACCACTTATCGCCAGGATTTCCAAATCATTTCCATGCTCACCCGCAGGATTCTTTTTCAGAAATTCCGGAACATATTTTTGTTGAGAATATCGTTGTCACAATACAATGAACCATGACTAAACCACGTAAAGACAACCAATGCACTCATCAAATGCACCAGGTACTAGATGGTACTAGGTAAATTGATTTACCTTCCTTTGTGATGTGCTGTAGGGAACAGTGAAGCACTATTTTCTGTCAACGACTGCCATTGTTGTTAACAATTCGTTCGCCACTGTTTTCTGCTTTTTTAACTGTGCCAATTTTGTCGTAATATTGTTGGAAGATGATAACAGATCGCCAACAGAGAAGAGGAATCTATTACCATGGTATAACAAAAACAATTGTTGCACGCTGTGATGGGGTCCATGGGTTTTGTACACCCTCAGGGGCAAATGGCACCCTCGGCATCGCCTCAGGTGCCATTTGACTCCTCGGGTATACAAAACACCATGGACCCCATCCCAGCGTGCAACAATTGTATAATGTTGACTGGACACAGAATGATCCTATTTCTTATTACAATAACCAGGAGCACTGTCTGATGGGTATCAAAGGGACAGTCAGACGCTCAACTGATGGAGACTTCATTCATGCTAACATTGATCTAGATGTCATCATCACTGAACATCCAGAGACAGGATCTCTGGATAAACCGGAAGAGATATTTCATATCATACAACATTTCTGTCTGGGTCGTAGGAGGCTACACGTCTTTGGATCAGACAGTACCATCAGACCTGGTAAGCAAAAATAACCCTTGTCTTATCTCAACAAATCCTTATACATCTTGTCATTTAACCCCTACCGACTAGGGTCAAGTTAGCGCAAGGACCAATGGTTAACTAGTGGTTGTTTAGTGACACATGTAGGGCATGCGCACAGAAGTTGTAGTGCAAACGACTTTAGTCATGTCATGTCAATGCGACCGGCGAATCAACGTACGTTATCAGTTTCTTATAACTGGTCCACTCTGCACTGTGCTATGAAAACGGCTATTGATAACCAGCGATGCAACCATGCCCAGTAGGCTGGTACCAATTAGTCGACTAGTGTAGTCCAACTATCGTCGACAAGACAGAGTTCGGGCTAACGCAGTTGAACTATGGTCAACGATAGTTCTTGTGCGAACTTGGCAGTTTGGCAATAGTGCAGCACAAATCCTCCCATTTCACTTCACACCAAGTTGTTTGGACTTGGATAAAGATTTGCCTGACCCTGTGATAAGCAATGATTTCAGGCCTACTAGCTCAAGTCCTTCAGAATCCTTCACTTTGGCTATTGGCTATAGAATGAATTGGGACTGTATGGATGCATATTTCTTGTAATTTCTTGTGGGCACAACCATGTGAAAATCTTCTCTCTTTTTTTGAAGGAGTCTCTTTGGGTTTTCCTTAGTGCCTCTTCCCAAATATTTCCTTTATATTCCTTGCTGTAAGTCATGTAAGTTGTCATATTGTTCTGATGTTGAGATGTTAAATTCCAATGTGCAGTAAAAGTTTGCATACAAGAAGAGATGTGTGTTTAAAAGCATTTGTCATTTATCATAAATTGATGTATGTGAACAAACTTGTACATAAAAAGTTAAGTTTATGCTTTTCACTTTAGGTCATGGAAATGAAGCTCTTAACCAACGTCAGTCCTGTTCTTTGATCAAGAATGAATATTATTATATGTCTAGGCTGGCTGACTATCGGTCCAAAGATCGCAAACAGCAACTTTACCACGGAAACCTACGAAGGATACTTCAACAAATCACAGACAGACTTCCTTACTGGCTGCTCAGAAGAGATTGAACGACTCCGCCCTAAATCACCGCCCCCAAAGATCAAAGGAGGAGGCGGCCAAGGAGGGGGTAACTATGGGGGTAGGGGTGGAGCAGGGGGTCGTGGTGGACAAGGAGGTAGGGGTGGACAGGGAGGAAGGGGAGGCCCAGGGGGATCTCAAGGAGGCTGGCAAGGGGGTGGAAGGGGAGGGTTTGGTGGAAGAGGAAGAGGTGGTGGACCAGGGAAAGGAAGGGGATTCCAAGGGAGAGGTGGTTTTTAAGATTCATATGCAATTCAATTTGTAAGAACAATTGTATTTTGGCACTTGCCCAGTACTACATGTATTTGCCAATCAATTTGCCCTTCGCACAAATCGGCCAAGTGCATGTAGAGCCTCGACTTCATGCTTCATTTGTATTGTATTTATGTATCTGTTTGGATGAAAGTGTCATTACATTACCGTGACAATACAGAGTTATATAATATAATGCTTTTATTCACTGCTGTCCCCAATTTGAGGCTCTACACGCAAATAGCTGACCATGCAAAGGGTGAATAGGAGAATACAATAGAGGATATATTTTTTAGATAAATAAGGAAACACCTGACTTAATTTTGACATGAATTTAATGCTTAATCTTTCTCATTCATGTGATCCCTTTTGTTTCTCCCATCAAACTTGTTGACGTGTTGGTGCACGAGTTTCTTTTCTTCGTACAAAAACTCACATCAAAGCTTCCAAAGAGGTTCCTGAAAGTATGTGTGAGAAATACACTCAGTGCTATAATTTGGGGGAAACAGGAATTTTGTTTACAAGACCAGAATTTAAGTGAGAAGAAAAAATGCCTACACAGGTTAATAATTTGACTGTTTGAATTTGAAAAAGCACTAAGAGAAGATTGATCTCATTTGTATATTTTGGTTATTAGTATTCGATAATCAACAGAATTATATTTATCAGACTGAAAGTCAACATTTGAACACAAACACAAGACAGCCGGACTTGTCCAGTCTTGAGTTTACTGGCCTGATGCTAAAATCACTGGCCTCAGGCCTGCAGTCCAGTGTAAAATTCGAGCCCTGACACTGTCTATTATTTCAAGAACTTCACCTTAAAAAACAAATAAACTCAAGTGTGCTTAAAGTTCGTTCAACTCAGCTGAGTTCTTGCCAAACTTGGTAACTGACACACTTTTGTACTACATGCTAATTTCTGGGCATGCTCATTTCAAACACAATCTAGTTGCAAGATTGACCTGTGCATTTTAACAGGTCATAACAATATATATTTGGTTTGCGGTAACACCATGTGTATATCTACTTGCTATGTAGATTTTGTTCTTTGAGAACTTGTCTTGCTTTTTATTCTACTGCCGCAGAGTAGAATATTCGGAATTCGGGAGACTTCTCGGCTCTGAAAAGAACTGTCCTGCTTATTAACTACTACCTGGGCTGGAGGTAGGAAGTCGTACGGGGCTACTACTTTCGCCTTGTGGATCGGGGGGACTTCTCGTTAATAACTACACTGCCGCGGAGTGAGTTCTTAGTAGGTCTCAACGTTTCGACTAGCTTGCTCTAGTCATCGTCAGGAGACTGGTCATAACAAGTTTTCAATGTTCAAAAGTTTTCATTCGACCTGTAGCATGCTCGGCAATTCTATGGAGGTCAAATAATTTTGGGACCCAATTTTTTATTCTTTTAATTCTTTTGGTTTTAGGAATTTGTCCAAGGACACTTTGCTTCTGGTTTACGTTTCTCAAAGGGAATGGATACAGATAGAGCAGGGGTGTCCATATTGAAACACTCTTCTCTTGACATCAAACTTTCCATCTCGTTTCTAAACTCAGGATCTGCTACATGTAGGTTGAAGGTAACTCAAGTACAGGCCTGCAAGTATGTAACACTGGTTGTCTTGCCGAACCTTAGAGTTGTATGAAGGTGATCTTGATTTCATCAACACACAGTCTGTCTGCACTTTAAGAAAACAGCAAAGTTTCTTCAGAGAAATATCACGTTGGGCGCGGATAAACTGTGTAAGGTATTTCATTTTCCTCAGAACTTGTTGGAGAAGTCGTTTTTTTGGCCTTGTACATTGCTTTTAGTTCAATGCGCAGTTTGCATGACCTTGATTTTGTCGAGTGCATTCTTCGGCCCCTGTATTAGTTCTTTGTGTGCAATCTGTTGGAACTCTGAACGTATTTCATCACCTTGTGACACCCTTCAATGGCATGTGGCATGCTTCAGTGCAGCTGTAACCGATACCTCTGACTCTGTGTTGTGATGAGGACACCTAGGGGTAAGCCTCCAACACAGCTATGGGTTAGAAAGCAAAGAAACACTACACCCGTGCCTTTCAATATGGTGAAAATATTTCTTTATTTGTGTCTGCATTAAAAATACAGATAATTGTGTTCAATTGGCAATTGTATAGTGTTCTGACACCATGGGACGTACTGGGGTTTTAGGGATTATGTGACACAAATAGGACTCGCTTAAGACGCAGTTTGTCTGGGTTTCTTCATTTTATTGTAGAGTTTATTTCTATACACTCTTCCCGCTTCCATTGCTAGAACCTTTTCCCACTCAATCCCTCGTACCCTTTGACCTTTTGTTGTAAATAGCATGTTTACTTCAACTGCGCCCTCTTGTGACCGTTTAGCATACTTGACTATAAAGTTCATTCACTACAATTGGAAACATTAAAAATCTCATAACAAATATTTATGAACAAAAACCACAGTAACAACGTAAAAAAGTAAACACCAAATATATAGAAAATGCAGTTAATACTTACAATTTACTTACATGAGTTCTACATACCACAAATGACATGATGACCAACGGGGTTTAAAAGAAGCGTTTAAGACCTTGTCGCCACTGTTTTAGAATCAATGTTTTGTACATTTTTAACTATAATTGTGATATTAAAATACTTGCATTTCAGAGATAAAATACACAAAATTTGTAACTTTAATTAATTATGAATGACAGAAAAAAAACCCTTACCAATGTTTCAACACTTATTGGTCAGTCGGTGACAGCATCTCAACTGTTTCTCTTTTGGCTTATATACCAACGCATCTTCATCCACTAAAGTATACAGTTATAAAGCATATTTTTGATAAATGCTGATGCAATGAAAAATGGTGATGATTTTCAGCGTGAATGCATAACCAATGCATTGCTATTACAGTCGGGCTCAAAATCATCCTAACATAAGAATCCCTCTTGCAAATACTTGTTCCAATGACTGTCGGTGTCAAGATATCAAATAACCAACCCAAATTCAGTCATAAGCCTGTGATATTTTTTCACAGGACTCGGGAAAGTACTGAGTATACAGTGCTAACACACATCGGTGTATGGGTAAAAACCAAAATTAATATTCTATTCTTCAATTTCCATTACCTGTACCTTTCTTACATTTTAACTCTATTTCTTTGCAGTAACTTACTGATATTTTTCTGAAAAACAATACTCAACTCTATAATTTTCCCCACCACAGATATCTGCTATTTACAGAATATGAAATTCAAAGCACTTCACCACTGTGGATTGGTAACACAATTATCTGTTGAACTAACATGTACAGATCATCCTGATCACTTTCTACCATTTGTATTAACAGCCATCCCAATATGTTTCACTCATGATTACAAAATCAATCCCCAAAACACATGTAACATTACTACTACTCACGCCAACAATCTGCCTCTTCACCGACACCAACTTCTTCAGTGGTGACGTCTTCACTCCCTCGACTTTGATGAATTGTGCAGGAGCTGGATTAATTAGCCGGATAGCTTCTTGCTTAACAGTATCCGAAACATCAACACTATATTTAGTAATGAAAAGCATGTGCTAAATTTTCTGCACAGCTTGTCCTTGCCATCTACATCCTTCTTGGTTGGTCTATCTTTATGGTGTTGACAATCCATCATGGACAGTAAGTTTCTTGCTCTATATGCTGTATATCTGGCAAAAAAGAGACATCAAAAACATGAGTAAAATTCAAAATTGAACTAATTTACTCGGGCAGCTATGTAAGGAAATAGTTATTTATTGACTATTGCCTTCAACATAATCTTCAAAAATACTTTCAATGTACTATCAAGGCTACCCTCATTTTTATTTTTAAAAACGTGAAGGTGCGTCTTAATATTACAAAAAGGACTTACCTGAAAGCAAATCTCTTGGAAGCATACATAAGAATATGGCTATGAAGCGATTCCAACTCACCAGTGTGTCTGTATAGAAACAAATATATATGTACAGTTCTTGCATTACAAATCAACCGGACAACAATTATGTATAGGCGTATCGGATTAGCACTTCATTCACCAACATCATGGTGCTTGGGTGTCTCTGCAAATTTATGTCACTTTGACTTCTGTTCTTCTTAACCCTTGAGCAAATTGTAATGACGGTAGAGGTACAGCACTATTGCTTTTTGATAGTCACATAACATTATTGCTGGTTTTTCACAAGAGAAAACTTGACATGTACCTGAAGTTCACATAGAATGGAATGTTTCTGAGGAACGTCTTGTCCATGACAACAGTCTTGAGTGTCTGATGGGGATTAGTGCCAGATTCCAAGTACATGTAGTCGGTCCTGGGCTGCAAGTTCTCATGATTGCACTTGGCAAGGCCAACTTCACCCCAAGATGCCTTGGTCCTCCATCTCGTCAATCTCATCCAGGTTGAGATGGCGGTTGACTTTTCGGACAAGAAGCTGGCAGTTGTCTTCTTTAGCTTCCAATGCCTCATATTCAGGGAGGTTCAAGAATTTACAGACTCGTAGTAACTGATCCCTGGTTAATTCACATCAAGGACTGGCATAACTCTTGGGCTGACTTCTCCATCTTGAGGGCAAATCTTGTTACTGAAGCTTTAGTCTTGGGTTCATGGTCGCTGGACAGACGCTATCATTTGCATTATATTTGTTTACATTATAACAAATATAATGCTTTATAACACACCTGAATGAACTCCGCAGGAGCTGGATTTATTAGCTGGATAGCTTCTTGCTTAACACTATCCGAGACATAAACTGTCCCTGTATTAGTTACTCTTGATGACCTGGTCACTTGCAGGTACTTGCGAGGGTACTGCTTCACCCCCGCATTTATGATGATAACCGACGCACTGACAGACATCTTTGCTGCAATGCCATCATAGCAATCCAACAGTTCGCATTCCTCCGCTGTCTTCCCATCGGCCACCCCAAATCTCAATCTATTACTACCTTGACCTTGACAAATCACTTGCACCCGCACTTGATCCAAGTAAGGCTTCTTCTGTGTTTCAACACATCAGCCAATGACAACATGTCGTAAGCTCTTCTTGTACACTTTACACAACTTTTCAAACTATCCAGTATTTGTACTAAGGTAATGTAGAACTTTCAACTAATTGAATCTTTTGACAAGTAGGCCTAACTACCGTTTAATAATGGCAAGCTGTAGATTTTTCTTCTGACTGAAATTTGGATTTCCAAACCACCACCTGTCACCGAGAGGTACACTTCATTTAGTAATGAAGAGCATTTGCTAGATTTTCTGCGCAGCTAAATAATAATAATAATAATAATAATGGATTTATAGAGTGCCTTATGCAAGTCTCAAAGCGCTTTACAGTAAAACATTAAGTAAACAAGAAATGAACAATGCAAACATTAACATAAAATATAATAATGATTAAGTGAAATGGGCGAATTTAAGACAAATGCGAATGGTAATAAACACACTAAAATACCTAATATTAACATACATAAAATAAGTTACAAGTGAATGGTAATAAACACACTAATACCTAACATTATACATAATTTAAGTTACATAAATACAAAGACAAAAATGTCAAATGCGAAAAGGGATAAAAAAGGATGTAAAAAGGGGATAAAAGAGGAGGACAACAAGAGGGGAGAGGTTACCAGCACATACACCCTCACGTACACCTAAATCACAATTAATGCTGGCCTTGGCCCTCAATGAAAAAGACAACATTTCAAACCTGGTGATGTGGCGTTTCTCCTGGATCTTGTCAACCTTTGGTGGTGACTTAGTAGTAGCCAGTCGTGGAGCAATTCGTCTAGGGTCATCTTCCCTCATGGGTGGATGAACAGTGTATGGTTGTGTGTCTTTGAATCGCATCTCTAGTATGGCTGCCATCATTTCTGGTATGTAATTGTAACTCTTTTCCACCTTCTATTTCACAGCCACATAGTTGCTGGCGTGCTTCGACCACTTTGCCACACACCTAGGTGTATTTTCAATAAATAACTCAATGAAAATTTAAAAAAATCATAGGCCTCCAAAAACGTCAACCAAGTATAATATGTCGGTGGTCCTGAAAGTACAATAATGTGTGTACAGCCTTTTCAATCAATCAGAAGACTATATAGCGTCAAAATCAACAAAAATTGTTCAAAGGCGCTGAAGACAGTTACATGAAATTAATTACAATGCACTTGTTGAAAAAGCTGCAAACTCTAATTTCATATGACATAATTTGTTGTAACTGAGATAATCTCACACTTTACAGTGTTTGTCAATCCATCATGGACAGTAAGTTTTTCGCTCTATATGCTGTGTATCTGGCAAAAATGAGACATCAAAAACATGGTAAAAATCTAAATTGTACTATTTTACTAGGGCAGCTGTAGTTATTTATTGATTATTGCCTTCATCATAATCATCAAAATTACTTTCATTGTAACATCAAAATTACCCTCATTGTAACTTATTTTTTTAAACATGAAGGTGCATCTTAATTTCACATTTGTGCAGACACTAGATTAAAAGGACTCGCCCGAAAATGAATCTCTTGGAAGCATACATAAGAATATGGCTGTGTAGCGATTCCAACTCACCAGTGTGTTGGTATTTAAGAAATATATATGCACAGTTCTTGCATTACAAATCAACCGGAATTATGTACATAGATGTATCAGATTAGCACTTCATTCACCGACATCATGGTGCTTGGGTGTCTCTTCAAATTTATTTCACTTTGACTTCTGTTCTTCTCAACCCTTGAGCAAATTGTAATGACAGTAGAGGTACAGCACTATTGTTTTTTGATAGTCACATAACATTATTGCTGGTTTTTCACAAAGAAAACTTGACATGTACCTGAAGTTCACATAGAATGGAATGTTTCTCAAGAACGTCTTTTCCATGACAACAGTCTTGACTGTCTGATGGGGATTAGTGCCAGATTCCAAGTAGTCGGTCCTGGGCTGCAAGTTCTCATGATTGCACTTGGCAAGGCCAACTCTACCCCCAAGATGCTATCCGTGCTTGCCTGTTGTGTGATGGAGCAGGCCTCTCCACTTCTGCTGTAAGGTGTAATGTTACAAGCAATTCGTTGAGCACATTGCAGTGACTACACTGATACTTTTGTCAGTTTCCTATGAGAATGTGTTCAAGTCTCTGTTGATCAATGTACAGTTCATAGTGCCTTAACTGCGCTTTATGGCTAACATTGTTATCCATGCTTAGCAAGGAGTTTCATTTACCTTAAATACATTGGCAGAACCATCGCAGGTCTTGCTGCAATGCTACGGCCGTGTCAGCCCGTACGTCTTGCCCATTCAGAGATTAAACAGCGAAAATGACGAATTAAGAATCGACTTATAAAGCAGTTCATTCTCAGAAACGTTTCTCAGATTCAAATTTTGGGGGATAAAAAAATGATATCTTTTTGCATGACCACTTTGAAGTGAAATGTTTCTCAAAAATGCATTAAATACTATCAAAAGCTGCTGTACTTCTTACCAAGTAAGTTTTTATTGCCACTTTTTGTGTGAGTAATTATATACAATCCCTTTAAATTGAATGGACTTTCCTGATCAGGGAAATGTCCTCTTCACCCTCTATGTGGAGTATGACAGTGTCTGGAACTCTCTGAGCTGTCTTTAGTGCTGATCGAACTGACATTGCAATGGAGTCAAGAGGATGCAAGTGGCAGTAAAGCTCATTCAAAGATTTACCCCACTCACTGTTCACAATCTTAATAGCAGTCTTGTAACCAAGTCATTTTTTCTCAAGTCAAGTCAAGTCTCAAGTCATTTTTGCTCAAGTCAAGTCAAGTCACAAGTCAAATTTTCTCAAGTCAAGTCAAGTCACAAGTCAAATTTTTGCAAGTCAAGTCAAGTCACAAGTCACATAATGTCCCGAAATAAGCCCCTCCCATGATGTTGCGACAAACTTAAGTACAATAAAAAACCTGTTACAAGACCAGTTAATAAATTCAATCAGTAAATCAGAGCTCATTCACTCTGACCTTTTATTCACATGAAAACTGAATTAAAGCAACAGGCCAAAGTGGAAAGATACACACTTGTAATAAAGCACATCTTAGAAATTGACCTGAAGTTAAGTTACAAACAATCCATATGCTGTTCATTGAAACAAATGATTTTTCCACAATGACCATCTTTACATCATGTTTACAAACTGTTGCATTTAAGGAATATCAAGTTTGATAACATTTTGTCTCCAAGAAATGGAAAGCTCTTTATTAGACTTCACGATGAAGGAGGACAAAGAGCTCTGACCACTGCCTGATGCCAAGGAGTCCAGAGAAATCAGCTTTGTTTTAAGCTCGGTGTATTCTGTATACCTGAAACAATTAAAACAAATAACACAAACAAAAACGAATAAGAAACAAATCATGCGAAATTAGAAAAGCAAATTCCTCTTAAAGTTATTTAAGTCATTAGCATATCCAGGGCGTTATGAATTAAAGGCGTTTATTTAAAATTATTTATACTAAATAAATAGTAAATACTATTTCTTCATAACTTCGTAGGACAACGATTGCACATATACTGCGTTCGTTTCGTGAGAAAAAAACAACTTACTTTTTCGGATGTGTTTTCAGATGACGAACGAAGTTTGAAGTGGTTGCAAACAGCGACTCTTTTTTTGAGGGAGCATTCGTAGTTTGGGAACCCAAACATAACAACTTTTGGTGTAGAAGACGAGCCCTCCCCATCCCCTTCCCATAATTATGGGTAAAAGGTGTTACAGATACACAAAATAGTAACGCTGACCAAGAATGAGTAAAGTTGCAACCACGTGTTCATTTTCCCACTTGTTTGGGAGATAATAAAAGCGATACCCTTCATCAACCCACCCCATTCCCCTAAAAGTTACTAAAGACACACTCAGAAGTGTCATGTATAACAGGAGTATCACTCAAGTGTACATAATGTTCTAATCATCTCCCCGTACAAAAATGTAGAGACCCATTTTTCTCAGATGTGTACAACATTGGTAATTGCCAAAGACCTGTATCCACACTTGGTGGTACAAGTCAATGCTTGTGGTTGGTTTTGTTTGACGTCATTACTGGATGTATTACATGATGTTTTCTTTGCATTTTCAATGTTGTCTTTCTTTTTTTCCCTGTACCGCTTCATCCTTTCTATGGCCATTTCTTTATTTCTAATTTTTTGCTGATCATCCTTGCTGTGTCGCCGTATGAAGCTACGTAGCCTCCCTGCCTCCTTTGCTATTTGCGACTTGGCATCATCATGGTGGCTTTTTTACTAGAGATCGAAGAGTGATCTTCATTTTTGGTGTATTCCCTGCTCTGGTTTTCATGTTGTGTATGATGAGGAACAATTGGTGTTGGGGCTGATGATTAATTGGTTTTACATACTCTTATGTAAATACCCCTCATGAGGTTAAGGGCTCATGTACACTTTCATTCCTTGTTTTTTTCAGGGAAAAGGTTTAGTTGTAAATTTAGTTGTAAAGTTGTCAATTTTTTTATGACTTTTAGGAGAGTAGTTAAATAGTTAAAAAACAGCCAGCAAATCTAGTACCTTGCCACTGCTGAGAGTTCTAAATATATAAAATATCTACCTCAACAACTTGGCCTTTTATAGACACCATTTGTTTCACTGGAGATGTTGATACTTTATCGATAGTGACATACTCTGCAATGTTGTTTGTCAACAATGTCAGTCCTCGGCTCATGATTTCCGCTGGAACATCAAAATCTCCAGTGCTCTTTATCTTGCATCTTTTACCAACTTTGAGTCGTGGAGACTTGTAGTCATTTTTCATCACCACATTGAACAGCATCAATGCTGCTTCTCGCCTGAAAAAGTGTATCTTCTTTTCGTCATACACCATTACTCTACAGCCTCGGTGCTATCACCTACATGTACAACAAACCTATTGGATTTTGAGTCATCACTTTTAATGACTTTGATGCGCAGATGAGAGAGATGGCTTCTTGTCTTTAATAAATTCCTGAATAGTTGGCATCTGTGCAAGAAACAAAAAGGGTGATTGGATTGAGCTGATTTATTGATTCATGAAATACATGCACTTTAATTCTATTAAAAACAGTTACAATAAAGTGACTTAATCAGTTTATTATTATTTTTTCAACTTCATAGCAGGACCTCAGACAATTTCATTTCGCAAACTTTCCCCCAATACTCAACACCATTGAATGAGAAAACAATTAATTTTCTAAAATGGAACTTGCAGTACAATTACTTCTAAAAAGTCTTCTCATGAACATTCGTATAGATTTTCGTGTGGCTTCATCAAATACAAATTAAAAAGTCGGCTATCTCAACGGTTTGAAATATTGATTGAGATGTATTGTTTGCATGGTTTACATGACTAAGCTACACTGTGCAAGCTACTACTACACTAGTACTAGTCCTACTACTACCCCTAGTACTCTACTTCACTACCCTATCATTTCATAGTCTGACTACTACTACTAGTGTTTTTCTCAAATGATAGGGATGTACTGAGTCCTTTGGCCCTAAATATATGAATACAAATAAGAAAACTTACGATGAAAGACTCTCACTGATTTACTTGCGACAAGTGTGCTTGCTGCACTGCCGCATGGATGCCAGAGCATGTTTTTCAATTCACCATACACACACAATCGACTGCATACGTTCGACGTTCCACCAGTCTCTCAAATCCAGCCAATCACGTTAAAACGTTCTAAGCTCCGCTCGCCCCGGCCCCTAGCTTTTATATTTATTATCTGCAAATTACAAAGTTAGACAAATATTGAGGGCGCACTTTGGGTTTCCTCATAGAAATAGAACCGGGTATGGGTTTCCTACTGGTGCACCACACTAAATAGGCCAAGATTCATGCGCCTAGCTGATTATCATATTTCGTAGGCCCTCTAAATCTTTTGAATAGCAAGGTTTTGGGGCTCTTGCAACTAATAGATTGTGTGACCGGACGTTGCGGCTAAGCATGGCTAGTGACAGCCGTGAACCATCACCAATCTGTCCACAATTCATTGCAAAAAAGTTGCAATCAGAAATTGAAAAAACTATTATTTAACGACAAACTTTTAAAATCAGAACAACACTGTCAGTTGTAAGCAAGAAATTTACTTGAACACTTTCAACTTTTGGTCGAAATGTGCGTCTGGTGTTGAAAAAGTACCCGGTGGAGATTTGGTGCATCTCTTAATGTCTTCTGTGGTACTCCATATTCCATTTTCCAGGACATACTCTAAAAGGGTTTTGTTCTGTTCTCTCTCTTTCAGTGTGTTCCGTGATTGTTCCAGTTTCTCATTTATTTGTGCCACTATGGTTCTTTGTTTTTCCCTTATCTTTTTCCCTTGTTTGAAGAAGGCTTTTTTCTGTTGGTCAGTCTTCTTTTGCAGGAAATTTCGTTTTGCTTTATTTGCATTGAATTGTGTCTTCTGACTTACTTTGGCTATAGATGCTGTCTTAGCTTGGTGGGACTTTGCCTTCCACATACCGAACATCCAGATATGTTGTTACTGGCACAGGACTTAGCCTGATGCTTCAGATCACCAGTATTTTCCACCAGGTAGATGGTCTTCTAGTTGTTTCTGCATCACTTCCACTTGCGTACCATAGATTTGTCCACGCTGTACTCTCGCCCAGTTGCTCTATTGTCGTTTTGTTCCGAATACTTCAACGCTGTAAGTTTTGAATTCAGCTGTGTAGGTAGCCCTTCTTGGGGCCATTTCTTGAAGATGATTTGTTAGAAAAGACAGCAAAGATAACTTTTGTGTTAAACAAAAATATACCAACCATTTGATATCCAGTCTTTTTGAAGCCTTGATCTACGACAAAATCAAGGTCCTCAGGTCAGAAGGACGCTGACTCTGGCGGTGACGGTTTGCAGCACGGGCGAGATCTTAAGGATCCGAACAGTTTGCAGCACGGGCGAGATATGACGGATCCGGACAGCTTGCAGAGAAGCCGTCGGGGTTGATTTCGGTGCTGATAACTTCTTCCACTATGGCACATGCTGACTTGAAGACATCAGCCTTGGCCTTATAACTAATGTCTTCACCGCCAGGATATGAGTGCTGGGTGTGCCTTGAAGACGTCACCATCTTGGTGAACAGACACAGCACACCGCTGAAACTTGTTCCGGATACTGCAGAGCCAGGTGACTTTGGTAGAACTGGAATCGGCCTTCTTCCCTTTCTTGGTATAAGAGTAGCCGTGAATGTCCACCAAGATGATTCTCCCTCATCTCGTGCCAGCCTCGATGGTCTTGTAGGTTGTGATGTCGTCATCCCCTACGCCAGGGATAACATCGGGAATGATAGCATCAGGGATGGCCTCTTCTGCTGGTGGAGTCGGGACATTGAAGTTGTTGCCAACGTTGAAGTCTTCCGCATGGTCTTGACCTTCTTCGGCCACATCACTTAGACAATTACATTGAGGTACGAAGTGACTTGGGTACGAAATGACAGATGGCTCAGTTAGTAGCAGTCTGCATCTAATGTGCCGGATGGTTCCCTCCACCAGAGAATCTTGTGGTGTTATGTACATCGGCACATGCCCATCAGCTCCTGTCTTTGAATGAACAAGCTCTTGGAAGTCGCTGTTCCCTTCACAAATGACCCCACTCGATATTACAGAACAAAGCCTTTCACAGTTGTCTTTACTCAATATTTCTGGAAGTTGAAGTGGAATACAACTAGCATCCCCCACCACGACACCTGCAATCTTAAGTTTCCATGATAAATCAGAAAACACACTCAGATAAATAACAACACAACCATCAGACCCGGTCTTTATATTCTGAAGGAAATCATTTCCAAACCAAGTAAGGAGCCTCGATCTCTGGGCTGCAGCTTCGTGACCACTGAGCAAAGATTGTAAAGATGGAGATTTTGCTCTGCAGAGGTCTGATAATTTAAACATTGCTACATCTATGTTGCATTTGGCAGACTTGTTATTTTTCCCGCTAAACTTCTTCCACCACTGCCTCAACTTCTAATATGTGCACAAGGAAGGCAAGGACTTCACAAACTCTTCAATGTGATTTATAAACCAGTTTCGCTTGGATAATTGAATTCACTAGACAGTCCCAAGTTTTTTTACTGGTTTTGTCTAAATCCTTAAATGAGAACTTCAGTTGACTTGTGCAAATTCTCGGGAATGACAACTTCATTATCTTCAGCCCATTGTAGGAATAAGGGCCAAAGGATCCTCCAGAGTGCATCATAAGTGGGGGATATTCCAAGGTCGCTAGCAGATTAATTTTTTCTTCTAGTTTTGTTGCATTTGACCAATCTATTCGTGGTTGTGGGTAGTCCTGGGTCAATATAGTGGGTTTTAGCTTCAGTTTTGCTGATTGGGGCTGTTCATAGGTGGTAAGGGTGATTTTTGTTTCACTCTTCTTTTTTTAAGTGTTTGCGTTTGATCAGTCCATTCGGGGTCGTGGGCAGTCCTGGATCAATCGTGGGGTATGGATTTTCCTTTTGCTGATGAGGAATGTTCGTACAGTTGTATCACTGTGATAAAGCTAGGTCAGTAGATTGTTTGGTGAGTTTATCATGGCTTCTCCATTGGAGGCAGGGGGCACACTTTGTCCTTTGTGCTGTCGCTGCAAAACTCACAAATTTTCTCGGATAGATACCACTGGCGCTTCGTGTCCAGGCCAGGTGGAGTCTGTGGCTTAGGTCAGCAGCAGGACAGGTTCCATGGGACTTCAGCAGCTGGTAGCTTACCTCTAGCTCGTCAAGGTGCTTGTTTGCATATACAACTCCCGACTCATCAGATGTGAAGCTAGAAATGATTAAAGGGAAAGTGGTGGTTATTTACACAGTTATGTTTATGTACATTTACATGTACACATGTATCCTTTTCTGAAGATATTTAAGCACCTCGTATTGATCATCGGTCAAACTCCAGAGTAAATATACCAGGCCAATGAGGTGAAACAAGATTTCAGAGATTTTGTTTCTCGAAACAATACATCAACAGATTTACCTCGTACAAACAAATATCTTGTTACATGCGTGCTTTTAAAATCAATATTTTTACACCACTAGCACAACCACGTAACAGTTTCTTGGCACCGATTTCACCGCCGGTGTAAGTGTCCCACAGTTTAAAATACGTGCCTGGTTGAGCGTGGTAGCACGTCGCTGGCGCTTCGTCAGCCTCTTCTCACTTATCAGTCGTACCTGCATATTAACCATCTGGGCTTCCTCGTGGAGCAACCTGATAAGGAAGTACATATTCAGGTTGCATCTTCCGCCCGCCTTTGCGTTTAGTCTGTTGTGCCAACCTATAGTAATGAAACAAGACACGAAAATAAATAATATGAACGAGAGGACGTTTTGGGCATAGACAATGGGTATCTTTTGGTTGAAACACTTAAAGGCACTGGACACCTTTGGTAATTTGTCAAAGACTCAGTCTTCTCACTTGGTGTATCTGAACTTATGCACATAACAAATTTGGAAAATTTGAACTCAATTGGTGGTCGAAGTTGCGAGAGAATAATGGAAGAAGAAAAAACGTTTTAGTGAGAATTTTTTTATATCCGCCATGTTGGTTATTGTGACCGAGAGGTGTGGTGGGCGGATATATTTGGGGTGACCGAAGGAGCCAATCACCCTCATGTTTACTTCTTCTGCTTGATAATTTATTTGATGTATATATGTAAATAAAATGTAAATAACCTGTTTTTCTGTCAGGTTTTTTTAAAATACAATAATTGGTTAATTACTATTTCCATTTACATGAGGTTCCTCATACCTATTTTTAATATCATCCTACCTTTGATCTTGTCATTCTTTAATTTCCCATTGTTGGTTGCATCCCGATGCCTCTAATCCTATCCTTTCATGTTTCCCTGCACCAGTAATCCACCCATAGCCTACTGACCATCCTTTGTCCTCACCACTGGTTCATAGCCACCAATAGTTTCTAAAATAGAATGAGAAACTTTGATTTGCTATAATGTTCCTGCTTGTTCTGGATCCCTAAAGAAGGTCCAGTTTGGATCGAAAGCTATACAGGCCATCTATACCCTACTCATATTATATATAATATATAAATCACAAAACAAAAACAATAAAAACAAAACAAAATTCTCCTGACACATTTGTCAACCGGTTGTTCTTGTCCTCTTTATGTTCGCCAGCCACCCCAGTCAACCCGACAAAATATATTTTGTAATATTATTGTTCTAATATTTAAAATAAGGTGCTACATGTACAACACAAATATTAAACACGCTCAAACCCGTCGTGCACGCTCAAAATCCCGTAGCATTACTCAAAATCGTCGCCTTCGTAACAGATCTATCTACATTTCGTCTTCCCCCAGTGCTAATAAGTTGTTTCAAAATATAAAAGCGCCCTCACTTTTGTGATATGGCTTTACGTCGCTCAACTATACACTGGGCAACTTTGTTAGGGGGCGACTTTGTTTGGGGGCGACTCTGTCAGGGGGCGACTTTGTGAGGGGCGACTTTGACAGGGGGCGACTTTGTCATGGGTGACTTTGCTGGGGGCGACTTTGTAGTGGGCGACTTTGCTGGGGGGCGAGTTGACTGGTTTCCCTGAGTACTACCATTGACAACCGCAACAACATCTTACAGACTTGAGATGGGTGTTCAACGGTAGCGCTGTTTAAAGAGTCCAAAACACCTGTCAGGCGCAAACTTGGTGTGGCCTACCACCATGAATTGCAGCTCGATGGATCGGTGCAGACCATACATACAGCGCCACAGCAAGTACCATAACATGTACCGGTTCTTATTTTGCCCGCTACAGTTGTCACAGTGCAGATAAACAGCACGCTCTCCAACACCATACCTCTCAAATAAGTGGTTCAGATAGGTTATGACGGCGTTGCTCTCCTTGGAGATGAGGAGTGCTTCGTCAACAAGATAGTTAATCTGCTCCGTCACGCCCTCACAGTGGACGCTGAAAATGCCAAGCTTTCTGGGCGTCAAAAAGTACACTGGGCCGGGATGTACAGGATTGGCTGGGTAATGGACCTGCTGAGCATAGTCAAAAGAGTAATGCAAGGCCTCTACTCCACTGCATGTTGGGCCCAAGGTGGCTGACTCTGTGTTGTTCCGCTGTCTCCTTAGCCTGCTGTACAAGTGCCCGGTAGAATTCTCTCTCCTTGTTGACCTGCTGAAGGTGAGCTTGCTGCAAAATGCAGCACGCTTGCTTCTCGGCATCTGGTAGGTTGGCAGACTTATACAGCAGGCTGTTGTTCTTCTGGCACTGCCAGCACACATCCGTCATTGGCTTATGACAAACTACGAAGGGGCAGACTCTGTTCCACAGCTTCCGGAACGTGGAAAGTGCGATCACCCTGTTCCTATGGAAAAGGAAAATTGTAAACTGAAATAAAATAATTTTGCATTTCAACATTTCATTAATTCAACTCCGGGTCAATGCATCCAATAACGTCTCCTATAAACTATTGATCAATTTTTTACATTTCAATAATGGGGCGTAGCCCTGTATGAACAGTTTCTAGTTGGAATGATGCACAACGCAACATCACAGGATGAACACTTCCACAGGTTTTTTTAAAATTTGTTGTGCCAGTTATAGCAATAAAAACGGTTCCTACGCCCTAGTGTAGCCCGCTGTGCTCGGTCTTCTACGAGTTGAATTTCTTCAGGGAAATGAACAGTAGGGGGGGGGGGGTCATCGGGTTGCGGCATCAAATCGTCACCAACAAGGTCATAGATGAGCTGCTTGTGGAAGTTCTTCTGGGTCAATGCAGGCAATCCCAGGGTACTGTTCATTTCCTTGTGCATGATGTACGAATTGACGACAGCGATGTCAATTAAATGGTAGAACAGTGTCTTGTACCACTTTATGGTTTTGTGCAGAACGTTATAATAATGGACAAGTTGGTCAGACAAATCGACACCACCCATCGACTGGTTATAATCTTAAACGGTAATGGAACATCGACTCTTTCATATGCTCCAGTCGCTTGATTTTTAGCCTTTCTTTGGACAGTGTCATTGCCACATGCAGTGTGAATTGTGGACGACATTGTGACCTCCCTTGTGTCTTTCCACTTCACAAAGAGAAGTTCAAGAGAAGTTCACTGTCCCTTATCCATCGAATGGTCCCGCGTTTTGCATTCCTTGGAATAGTCTTCTCTTTTGTCTTCGGGAAACCTCTGCGATTCTCCCGAACTGTCCCACATGACAAAGTGCTCTAGGCAAACAGGTCTCAGAATAAGGTTGGACTCGTATAAAAATTATCGACGAACATCTTGTATCCTTTTCCTAAATAAGGGCCCATTAGCTGCATAACGACATCATACGTTAGCCCATTATCAGTGTGTCGCTCACTCTTGCCGGCATATATTATAAAGTCGCATGTGTATCCAGTTATGGAATGTATTGGGCGAAGTGGAGGGGCTACATTTATTGGGTGACGACTGCGCTTCATCAATGGCTGTTCGTTTTGAACATCATCCTCAGACTCTGATGATTGCTGCTCGATGAGTAGTTGGGGGCGTCTCTGTATTCTTGAACTCTGTTGTAGAGGGATGGCCAATGAAGAGCTAGTGCTTGGCTGATTAGGGTCGAATGCCTGGCGTCTTGGAAAGCATACAGTTTTCTTCGGTGGTGGTATAGTAATCGCAATGTCATGACTGTAGAGGCAAAAATATGAAGAAGAAAAAAATTAGGGACAAAATTTATAATAAAGCATGTAACAATAAATAATATATGTAGAAAATACAAAACAAGTAACTTTGACAAATACATAAATATTGAAGAATATAAAAAAATTGTTGGAGTGAAAGTACTCTGAAAAGGAAGACAATCCAATGTATAACTGTAGTTCTGATAGTGATAAGCACTTCAAAATACATTCAGCAGGGCAGAATTTTTTCCCATCTGTTCATAATTCTTCTAGCTACACTTGGGAATGTTATTGTTTCTTCTAATACTGTTGGATGGCACATGAAATGTGTATACAGTATATCACAAATATTAGGGTAATATCTCAACTAAAGTAGTAACAACATCTTTATAACTCCTTTGCTGAAAAATCTTACCAGTCAATGGTTGGATCGATGCTTTCATTCAACATCTCTTCCTCGCCACTGTCGAGATCACCGTTTTCATCACTCTCGACGACACCACTCAACAATCCCAAATCTAAAACTTCTGTGCCTTCAAATCTCTTTCTTTGACATTGGTCAGGATTTGCCATCCTTTCAGGTTGCTTTTTAGGCATAATTGAAGAGAAATGTAGCGTAATAAACTGGATAAAGTGTGTGAAACAGCGCAGAGAAACTTGCATGTGAATCAAAACTGGTGACGTGTACTTTGGGCAGGCTTGGCTTTTTTATGAATGAGAACAAAGGAGTGTTATGGTTTCTGTTTCGCTTTGTATTTATTTTCATGTAGCTTCTAGGTACTATGGTACTAAATTTAAATGAATTATATGTGGTGATAATTTGTTGTTTGCTTCAGCTACATTTTGGCAAGCAAACCATATTTGGTTGGAAATAGATCTGATCCAATCCAAGAGCTCATCATTCTCCTTTCTTTTGGCCTTTTTAGTTAGATTCTTCTTAATTGATTTAGTGAGATGCCAAACGTCATACTGGTGTTCGATTGTTCTGTATTTTTCTCGCATGAGCTTTGTGATACCACTGTGTCTATCGGTTGCGAGCTGCACAACTTTATTTTTGTTTTATTTTTGAAAGTCAAGTGTCCGTTGGCAGCCAGCTAGTTCCATAGCATTCAAATTTGTTACTTCGCTTACTTGTACCAAAGCCATGGCCAGAATTTCATTGATTGACGAATTCATCAATGTGTAACTGCCATATTTGGCATTGTAACCAGGAGAATCACACCTGCCATCCCCGACACCTTCACCTTCTTCCTTTTTAAGTTTGATTGAACAATGCTCATGTGGTGCAAATAATGGGTATTTACGGCCGGAACAAGAATTTGTTTCTGCATGTCATAGTAAGTTGTTTGGCCGAAAAACTGCAAACCATATAAATTTGCAAAGTGTGAGATATGACTAAAAGTGTTGCCACTAAAAAGTATGGAGGATATTACCCCTTGGGGCCTGACTTATAGTAGGCTGAGAAGACCATTTCATAACTACATGGCCATTTGTGCAAATGATGGTAGCTCTGATCATTGATCCAACAAATTGATCCGACTTCTGCACTGACTCCACAGCCCCTAAACAAGGCGGGCACCTCAACGCATACAAAAGACAATCCAACATTTTGTCAAAAACAATGTACTTTTGTTGTGAGCATGGGCATGGATGACCTACAGAACAAGTGAACTAGCAAAATCTTACTGAGCTGAGCGTTAAACTTTAAAACTTCTCCTACTACTAGTACTACGTAACATGTAACATCATAAAATAAAATAAAAATAGTATACAAAACAATAACAATTTTTTAACATTCAAGCTTACATCTCTCTTCCTAGCAGAGTCAAGTCTCCTTATTGTGGACTCTCGACGCTTCGACTTGGCTTTGAAGGAAAATATTGTAGGCACAGCGCCCTGTCGAAGCTTTTTGCATCTTGGTTCATACCCAAGAAGAGCTGCCTGCCAATTTTCCTTGAAACTATCTGGCTCGAAGTGTTCTTCTCAACGAACACTTGATTCGGTACAAAGGTTTTGATGTCGAATTTCGCATTTTTTATATTGTGCAGCCATTTCTTACAAGTAATCCAGATGTTTCTTGGGATCCGGTATTTGAAAGAAACAGACCTTTCCGTGAATTTGGTTTGTTTGAGCAGCCAAAGGCTTGACAAATCGTCATGATTTTGGGCGACCTCCGCGAGGCGAGGTTCATTCAGGAAAGGAACGCAACCACGCTATCCCGATCGGCTTTGCTGTGTATACAACATGCATCCGAAACCTGCATGCAGTCAGGCAACACCATTTTTACAAATGAGTGTACAGTCAGTGTATGCGTCGGGGAACAATACCTTGTCACTATGGATTCCGTAACTATGCAAGTTTCCTGTGTAAGGCACTCAGGTTTTGTTGGTGCAGTCATTACGACACTATGTCCTGGATGAACAGACATCGCGCTACAAAATGGCCGCGCGCATGACAGCGGGAGCTTTATCAAAAAATCTTCATTTTTTATGATTCAACAACCGATCTTAAAAAAAGAAAATACCAGTCACCATGAAATATGTTTCCCTTTAAGCTTTAATTTTATTATACTAACTGATACTGGTCAAAGATAAGATATTGCAAAATATTCAGCAGTTGTATTTTTTTAAAGAGTTTGTTTGTGTATTTAAAAATTAAGAACCTACCACTTTTGAATACAATGGCTTTCATCTACGAAAATACCACAGCTATTTTGGCGATACTTGCTTCTTCCCAAGAGGTTTCTTCCAATTGAAGACAGCATGGCCTCTGGACTAGCAAACACTAACGAGAAGTTGCCGTTGGCGAGGGCATTCTTTGTGGTTCCAGAAGTCTCCTTTGTCAGGGTAGCTGCCGCTATGCCCAAACCTTTCAATATTTCTAACTGATAGGTCATCAGGGCTGAAAGTGGTGAAATTACAATGGTAATAGACGATATCTGACTGACAAAGAAAGTT
This sequence comes from Plazaster borealis, assembly GCA_021014325.1. Classification (NCBI taxonomy): domain Eukaryota; kingdom Metazoa; phylum Echinodermata; class Asteroidea; order Forcipulatida; family Labidiasteridae; genus Plazaster; species Plazaster borealis. Next base: position 12,032,619 of record CM037468.1, on the reverse strand, counting down.
ACAACAAATTGGAGCTGCTTGACAAACTGCAGATTTCCTGAAACCAGTTGGTAGAGTGAAGAAAACATCACGTTCGTGAAGAAATGCTTGATGTTTAAATAAAATTAAAATATTGATGTTTAAATGAACTATTTAAAGCTCAGCACTGTTTTTAACAGTGCTGGTGAATGTGTGAATGTGTAGTCAGTATCAGGATTTTCTCAGTGATGCGAAGACGGCTGTAAAAACGTTTTACTCACCAATCAAATTGTATTTTGCTGATTTTTGTGGTCTTGGTACATTCCAAAGTCAATACCCAGACAGCACCCCCACCCTGGCCCAGACTTGGCCTGGCATCAGCAGGCAATAGAGCTGGCCCAGGGATGGCAGCCAGAGCTGGCCCACGACTGGCATCTTGTGGGCCAGACGTGGCCCAAGCCATGGGGTGATCACTGCGCCAGACGTGGCCCAAGAGTACACCCGCCCTGGCCCAGATCTGGCATCAGACAATGGAGCTGCCCCCGTTGCCCCCTTTGGACAGCCAAAGGTGAAAATAATGTCCATGTTTTAGGACCTTTTAGTTCATAAACCCCACTACTGCCCAGAATTCAAGCTAAGCTAAATTCTGAATGAATCTTAAACATTTTATTTATCACAACCCAAAAGGAACTAGGTCCTGATATTATGCTTGAATAGCAACTAACACATTGACATACATGTAGTTTGATTTCGACAGACAGATATTTTGCAGAAATATAACACTTTGTTGCTGTTAACATACCATTAAGTGAAGGAGAATTAGACCTAGATTGCCCCAGTAATCGAGCTGACCTCAAACTCATTGGTGTTTCTTGATTTGTAACATGGACCTCGAACTCATTGGTGTTTCTTGATTTGTAGCACGTGACCTCGAACTCATTGGTCTTTCTTGATTTGTAGCATGTACACTACTTCCTGAAACTGTAAGAAAGATGGAATCTAAATGTTATCACATGTACGTTCACAGCAATGTTTAAGGGGAGCAGTTCTACATTGGTGTAGTTAGAAGTCCGGGATTGAGAATTAAACCTTAATAAAATATTTATCAATTGTCTGACAATGTAGTCAACAATGTGGATGGCTACGTTTCAACACCACTGTTGGGATTGCTGGCCTAGCTGGCAAGTAAGTGCCTGAACGTGGCTGGTAAGCTGGTCTATCCTGGTCTCGGGGGGTCTGAATCGATGCGGCAGTCACCAGGCCTGGTTCGGGAAGAGGGACAGTTGTCTTGACTGCTGAAATTGAAGGCAACGAAACCTCAACTATCTTGTCAGCGAGTTGTTCAATTGTCCCAGTTGTGGATGCAGAAGCTAGTATCTCTTGGATGTTGTTCAGTAATCGCTGGAGAAAAAGTTGTTTGAGGATGTTAATTGTTCTCAAGATTGTTGTCACCCAGCAGTTGTCGCATCCGACGTAACAATTGGGATGGTTTACGGTCCCCCAGTTCTTCGGTACAGGAAAATTCCCTGTTCTTGGGGAGTCCAAAATAAAAGCTCCAAGTGTGATACTAGGGTAACAGTGATAACTTTCTCAACTCTCAATATGTAGAACACCACTCAATAGTCCACTAAAGACTGCATGTGTAATGAAGCATGGTCCTTGGTAAAAACAACTATACACTGTATAACACATTATTTTGTCGCTGAAACTAAAGGGGTCACAAAGGTTACCTCCTGAGTCCTATGGCACTCATGATGGTGCAACACAAGTTAACTATATACAAGTCAGTATTGCATGCCTAATGGTGCATAAATATATACATGTTGCTACAAAACATAGTTCAACATTGGGGGGGGGGGTAGGGGTTGTTTACTGGGTGTGGTTCCCCCAGGAATGTTGATCATTGTTGATTCTGGTCCCCAAAATGGGAACCCCAGAAGGTACAACAATCAGCGCTGAGACCCACAAGTTGTCTGTTCTGGGAAGATCCCCTCTGTTCCATGTCTGCCACAACATGTTGCCGGGTTCCCTTATGCCAGAAGACTCCATCTGGCAAACAGTGCGAACTCCGGTGGTGGTATCCTTCACTGTGTTAACCATGGCCATTACAAACTGTACCTGCTTGAGGACAGCCTCTGTCTGTACTCCATTCTCCACTCTGTAGACCTTCAGAAACTCCGCCGGGTAGGGCACTCCATGAGCTCTGCAGTTTGGACGGTTCTTGCTGTGTATCACCGGCCATTCTTGTAAATTCTTTCAGCTGAACCAACTTCATCTTGTGATACGATGGTAAGCTCTGCGAACCAACTTTCTTATGGCAAGTCCAACTCTGCCACAGTTTCTTCTATGTGTCTTATCCGGGAAGTTAATTCAGCACAATTATCTTTCTGTGCCGAACTGGCGTTTTAGTGCTTTCGCCAACTCCTTGTAGTTAGACTACTACTTCCTGCTTTAACTTGAACATTCTTTCCAAAGTATGCGAGTTAGTATGATTTACATAGCTGTGTGAAAATATTATTTTTATTCTTATAATGTCAAAGAGAGAATGGAGATATAACTGAGTAGTCTCTTCTGTGGAAAGGTCTAATGGCTCTTAGTTCTTGCCTGTGTGGATCTAATCGGTCGAGAACATCCTGTATTCTTCGTCTCTGTACCCTAACACCTTGTGAAATCAGATACCCATGAGTCTCCTGATGATGACTAGAGCAGGCTAATCCAAATATTAGGAATTTGATTGATGAGATTAACTCCATGGAAGTGACGTTATTCACAAGGAGTCTCCTGGATCCACTAAGGAAAGCAGTAGACCAGGCCGATTCCTACCAACCCCCAAGTAGTACTCAATAATCATGACAGTTCTTTTCAGAACTACAAGAAGTCCCCCCGAATTCCCAAATCTACTCCACAGTAGTAGAATAACAGCAGGACAAGTTTTTGCGAGAACAATCTACACAGCAAAGTAGATTATCACATGGTCTGCAAACCAATACACATCAGCTACAGAACTGTATACCATTCAGTCATGCATGCTAGTAGGCATGCTTTCAAGAAATAGCCAAGACTGCCTAAATAATGCACGTTGAATGATTTTTAAGCATAATTGAGAAATTAAAAGAGATGCAGAAGTACTTAGGGTGTTTTTAGTTTACAAACAGCTTCAGGCATGTTGGGTTAGGAGTATTTATACCTGATGGTTGAAATTTGTCCAACTTTCCATCTTTGACCTGAAGTCTATTCATCTAATAGAGACCACAACAAAACAAGTGCATCATTGTGCTGGCTTCATTTTGATTGCCTTTCAGAAATGATCCAAAGGTGCATCTATCTGTGTTTATTGGTTTTTTGTAATAAAAATAAATGTTATTTGAACTGAATTGAATTGAATTGACACAAAAGTGTCAAATGCAAATAAAAATAGGATGAAACCTTTAAAGGTGAGATTTCAGTTCTTCAGTCTGGTGCCACTTGATTTTGATTTCTTCAATGCATTGAACATGTTTTGCCCTTAACTTAGTTTACTAGTCAACTTATTAAATTCAGGCATGCAACTTTTCAGGTAATCAGCTGATTTCCTTGTTTTGGGTTTCTCAGCTGTGCCATTGGTTTGCTAATTGAAAAACACAGTACAAAGTGTTGCTGTGCCGGGAACTTTCCTCTTATTTGTTTTTTACAAACTGCAGTGAGTTGCATGCCTGATTTAATGCTACTGTAAACTTGCTAGCTTTGTATGTAGATGTATTACTAAATGAATAAAAAAAATGAATGATGATTCACTAAAATGTACAAGGGATTATGTATATAAATGAGCCTGCAGTTATCCCACAATCAGGAGTTGAATATGGAAAAATTCAGTACTTTTGCAAACCATATAAATGTACAATAAGGCATACAACAAGGCCAAGGGTCAAGTTGCATATGGTACGCAGATGCTGTATTTTCTATCTTCATGGACCACCATGGGTTTAATCATAACTTCCAGTAAATCAGCAAGAGATAAAAAACAAAATGAAACTTTATTATTTCATGTTTTATCAAGTTTAATTTACTGTCATGATTTTAGCAGGTCTATTTTAAATACTTAACTGTGCAGAATTAATGTATAGGGTGTCATGAATGAAATATTGACTGCTTTTTAACTTGTGAAACAGTGAAAATAGAGCCTCCCTCAGTGATCTCTAGAGGTTACCCCTGGCTTCATTTTCAGAAAACTAGATTGCTCCATCGATCACCTCAGGATGTTCCACTTGCAGTCTGTTTGCATGATTTGTACAGAACCAATCCACCTTACTATAGGCTATGTACATCACTTGCATTATGTCATGTAACAGTGGTTTCTGCTGTTACTGGGATGCATTTAAGCTCAAGTATGCTCTTTGTACAGGTTTAGAACTCGTTTGAACAAGTGATGAACAAATTAATGCTGGGTACAATGATCGGACTAGTGCCTGTCCAGTAAACACTGTATTGGCTTGTATACGTGTACAGTACATAAGGACAAATTCCAGGGTGCTGCGTAGAGTGAATGAAGATTGACAGTCACACTAGCATCAAGTTCTTCACTTAGTGTCTTGTGAATTTGTGTTGGACTGTCTGTTAGTTCTTTTGTGTAACTAAGCAACTGAGAAGTGTTATTCACGTCCTTGCTCTGAACAATTATTTTGTGGCACTGAATGTGGGAATTGCTGATATTATTATTAGCATAGAATTCCTGAGTAAGCAATACATTGAAGGTAGTCTGTAACAGTTTATTAATATGTTTCATAAATGCTGAGGAAACAACAAATTTCAGTTTATACAAGTTTTCTCTTCAGTTTTTTAAAACATCATTTTTATTGGTTAAAATGACAAAATTAGCATTGTCATAGAGAGAAGCTAGAAATGCAAAGAATGTGATACAAAAATAATTTGTTTCAATAAAAAATACAAGATTTGTAGAAAGTGTAAATAGTTGTATTCTACATGTACACTGTGCAGTGCACATGACTATTTTAGAGAAACATGCAATGTCAATATCTGCAGGGCCCAATTTCATAGAGCTGCTTGAGCACAAAAAGTAGCTAACCACAAACAAATTATGCTTACTAGAGTAAGGTTATCAGCCAAAATAGCATGTCACATGTACAATCTGTGATTGGTATCCTGCTTACGTTTACTTAGCAGAATATTTTTTAAGCACTATTTTCTGCTTGATGTACATGTATTGATAATTTATGATTTGTGAAAATTAGACATTAGAGTTTGAGCATATCAAACCTAAGCTTATGCATTTTTTTACTAATATGTTTTTCATAAGAAATGCAACACAGCTTAGAATAGACCTTATGCACATGAGGTCATTTAAGTAGGGCGCCCTCGACTAGAGGTCATAAGAAGGCCATTAATTGGCCCATCATGTGCGCCGCGCGTACATAGATTACCGTTTTACCTCTATGATGGCGGCATGATGACGTCAATGCACAAGGTCTATTGAAGCAACAGCTTTATAGTTTTAAAAAAACAACGCATACATAAATATTTACAATTAATTGTACTTGTGTCGAGTCAAATATAGTGTACATCCATACATTATCTATGTACAAGGAATATACGTTGCTTCATGAAACAAACTTGAATAGATTATTTTTGAAAGGGAACTTCTTTTTTATCATCAATCTTTTCCCACTTGTTAGCATCCGGTGATTTATGTATTAAGAAACAAATAAATAGTTTCATTTAATTTGTAAATAACAGTGCTTTTTATAATAAAAAAAGGTTGAACATTACTGTATGAGGTGGTTTGGTGTTTTTCTCTAAATTAAAATGTTGCTGAAAACAGATGTGTTACTTATTGTGGATATCTCATGCATAATAAAAGACATTTTACAATTTGAATAATTAACGGAAATACCTTTTAAACTATAAGCATGAAAATTGGTACAATGTTGTTGAGAAACATTCTGTTGATTATAAAGTAATCCAAGTTTTTCATGATTTGGGTGACTTTTTCTGACTTCTTTCCATGCTCAATTTCACAGTCAATACAATTTAAAAGAAGATTTTTTATCAGTAATAGTCATATTCATAAAATTTCCTTAAAACATTTGCCATGTCATCAAAATTATGCAAACTTAAGGGGGACATATCACAGCAGTCCAGCACGTTGTAGGAGGTTGGGCTGATTTTATCAGATGACACAACATCCAGTAAAGCACTTATTGGACCTACTGGATGCTGAAACCAAATCAATAGTCGACTATTTCATTAAGGCTGTGGGCCAGACTACTTTGCCTCCCAGCCTCAGTTTGGTTAGACTGATTCACCTTGGCCATCTTAAAGGTCTATCCCATTCCCTGCACCATCTAAAGCAACCGTTTCAAGCACTCGTTTTATCTCAAATGGTTATGTACAAAAATTGTCCTTAATTTAGAATCATGGTGCTTTGACGTCAGCATTGAACGTCTCGCTAAGGAATTTATTATAATTAATCTTGCCGTCCATCTTCTCATCAAACTCTGACATGACGTGGTACACTTCATCCTCATCTAAGACCATGCTGCACAGACGGAGAACGTTGCGGAACTCTGGGAGGGACAAGTAGCCAGTATGACCCATGTCAATCTTCTTGAAGGCACGCCGGAGTGTCCTCCAGTCACCAACCAACTGTGGAACAAAAATAAACCATTCATTTATATGGATTATTCACATTATATCTTTAATATAAAAAGTTGCATCCCCTTAAGGTGATCCCCTGGCTGCCGCTTCCCAGGTTGTATCGTATACTTGGGTGTGATCCCTGGCTACTCGGCAGTTTGGGGTTGAATGGCTTCTGACTGGCACCCCCCGAACAAAGGTATTGACAAAGTAGGGAGACCGCCAACATACACTGTAGGGCCAGATAGCTCAGCTCAAATCCCGCTCTAGTCAATTTTCTTTGTTCAACCCAAAATGACATTATACCTTTGTGCATCAAAGAATGGAAGTTGCTTCATTTATTTTCACAAGAACTGCAAAATAACATTTCAAATCTTTTGTTCCTAACGATTTATTTGTAGAATGAAGTTGTACGCATTAATTACTTCAAAAGTTTGTATATTTTGTTTTTTTCACCATTGATAATAACCCGCTAAAAATTTGGTAACACATGATATAAACACGTCACTGTGCCTGATAAAACCACAGCTGAACTTAATTTGAAAAAATTTCCCCACAAGTTGTTTATTCCTTAAGAAATTATCGTAACTAGTTGTAGCACTTTCATTAATTCATGGATTGTGGCAAGTTTTCTTTCCTTACAAAACTTTGGGAAGGACACAAAAGAAAGGGGAAAAGATAAATGGATAGGCAAACCCTGGTGGACAAAACAACTTACTCTTTGCCTCAGCCTTGCTGTAATACCACTCAGTCCTTTCACTGGTTCATTCACAATAGTTGCAATAGGTACTTCAGCTTGTGGATGAGTCAACAGGTTCAACATGTTATTACCATAGCGATGGGTCTGCTTACGTAACGCAAACGGTTTCAAAAACTCAATGTAAGATACTCTGGGGGAGAAAAAAACAAGAGTAGAAAATAAATTTAAGGTGGATTTGTTTTACTGCAGATTAAACAATTTCAGGCATTTTTGTAAACTACCTTCTTGAAAACAAAATATAGGCCTAGCTTGTTGCACTATGTGTAAGGCAATATAGCAATTGACAAGATGATTTGGTTTTGCTGACACCGTTGTATGAAAGACGCATTATACTTGATGCTTTCTAGTTCCTTGACTACATGCTGCTAATGTAGGATACAAACAGGCCTCTGTTCATCCATGAAGGAAGGAACAGCACCAGGCTATTGTGGTGGTTTAATTTTTTGGACTCGGAAAGCATTGAATGTACAGTGCTTAATAACCATTTAGAGACCATAGCAACCAGAACTCAACCACAAAGTCAAAGTAAAGGTCATTGGTCATGTCCTGAGTTAACATTTTCCATGTTTCTATAGTATCTATGTTTCTCAAACAAAACCGAATGTGTGTTTCATATTATTTTTTTCAGACTCTTTCACCAGACAAAATTGTGTGAAAAACTGAACAATATTAGCCATGTCTGGGCATATGGTGATGATTATACAGAAATGAACGGTCGCTAAAGGGTTAATCACACAACAGTGCAGGGCAAAACTATCCTAATGTGAACCTTCAAAAATTCAAATTCAATTGACCACTCAATATTTAAATTTGACCAACCTGCCATCATGCTTGATCTCGAATTTATTACATAAAGCTTGTAGTTCATACTGATTGAGGTGGACACACAGTTCTTGCAGTACGTCTCTAAATTCCTCCTTGCTAACAAAGCCTGTACCGTAAACATCAAGACCTAGGAATTCCTTCCTCAGATCATCCCACATGTAATCAACCTGGAGGTAAGAAAGGATCACAAAGATTCATTTGATGAACATGTAGGCACTTAAACAAAAACTAAGCAAAATCCTAAGGAATTTTAGTCATAAAACAACCTAAATAATGCTAAAATAGATTGTGGAATGATTGCAAAGATCCAAAGATATAAAGTACCAGAAGGGATATACTATGAGTTAATAAGAGGAATCGATGAGTTAGCCATTGAGAAATCATATCTCATTTCCACGATTAATATTTTGTTTATTTATTTAGTTATGACCCATCCAACAGTACAATTAGCGCCAATCACAGGATGAATAGGAAACGAGTGTTCAGTTTTATCTGTGGGAGTAAACCCCAATGTGGAAAAACCACCCAATCAGGTAGGGACTGAAAACCCAATCCACATACGAGCTCTGGATCAAGGTAGGATTCTAACCAGGATCCACAGACGTGAAAGAAACCACTGAGCCAACCTGATCCCCAATGAACACACAAACCAAATGTTGCCACACCACAATATTTTTGCTCTGATGTCACAATACATTCTATTTGTCAATTCCAAAATGCAGAGTATCTCTTTAGTTCTCACCTTTGACCTGAGGTTATCCTCCAGCATATCGGCAGCACAATTCAGCTTCCTGGACCTGATCAAGAAGTCCGAGTCTCCTCGTTTGGGTGGTGAGAGCTTGGCATTAGGGAAGCTTGCTGATTTCATCGAGTAGCCAAAGTGACGAATAAACTCCAAGAAGTTATAAGTTCTGTTCTGAGCGATGATGAATGTATCCCAGAGACGTCGGATCTCTCCTCTGGTGATCTCAGGCCTGACTCCAACTCTGTCAAAAGAAGAATCAATTAATGTTGCTATCAATATTGACTTTATGACAGGTAGCTTTATTTACTACTATACAATTGAAACTCACTCGTGCTGTTGCAATCTTCGCCCTTTTATCAATTGTGCAACAGTTCCCATTGTACTGAAAAGGGCTAGATTTGTTTTCTCTCTACCCTTGGTTTTGTTTTATATTCAAAACAAAACAGAGAAAGACCCTGCTAGGTATGATACATCAAAACAAAACAAATACATTTACTTTAATGCCATCATTGCAAGTTGATACTTTCATCATGTTAAATCAGAAATTCATTAATATAAAGTTTTGATGATAGTGAGTTTAATATTTAAGGTACAGTCAGTAGCTGGACAACATTTAGGTTTGGGTGAAGCTTGGCTTTTGTACCCTAACCTATTGACAGACAAGAAACAGACATGAGACATGACAATAAAGACTCTGCTAGGTACAATACATCAGGCCATTGCATCAAAACAAAACAAATACATGGGATGTACTAAAAAGAAATGAGTTTTAGGAGTATTATAAATTTGCATCAAGTATTATTTCATTAGAATGGGAGCAAAACAATTGGCTGCATATGAATCAAGATTGTTGGTGGCTTGGCTATTTCACATATCATTCTACAGAGCAACATATGATGAGTGACAACCTTGTTGAAAACTTGATTTTTGTTTAGTTCAATCCGGACTTATCTTGGCTAGAAACTCCTGGATGTAAGTGCAAAACCAATGCCTGATAAATATCATGTGAAAAGAATCCAATAAAATACTTACTTTTTGAACATTCTGTACATTGTTTCTTGTGACATGTGATTTGTGTTTTGCTCATCTAACTCACGGAAGGCTTCCTCGACATCCGAAAAGCGGTCCTGGAGGAGTTTCTTGACAAACGCTGAAAGCTGAAACAAAAGATTGAAATTACCTATTTATTTACAAGTTGATTTGTACAGTGACTTTAAAAAAAACGTTTAACAGGAACAACTTGGAAAGGTGTAAGCATTGGGTGTTACATTCAGGGGCCAATTTCATAGCGCTGCTTAACGGTGAGTAAATTTTCGTGCTAATAGCAGACAAATTTAAGAGTAAGTGTATTTTACAGGTTAGCAAGAAAATTAGGCAGCCAGTTTGCATGTTCACCATGGATTTGCATTGTTCTGCATTCATTTTCATACAGTAAGCACCGGAAGGTTACCATATCTTTTCGTGTGCTTACGGTTAGCAGCGCTATTAAATGGGAACTTGCGCAGTAAGCACAAAATCGGCCGTTAAGCAGCTCTATGAAATTGGGCTCTGGTTGTTCTTGTGATCTTACATACAATGCCCAGAGCTTTCTCAAGCATTACTTAATAATTGTTAATGGGAGAGTACATTATTATTTTTTTTTTGAAGGGTAATTAATTCAAGACCTCTGGTTTTCAACAAGCACACCATCCAACCATTCTCTGGAAATGTCGTCAAATTGATTTATCTTTAAAGGGTGTGTACATCATTGGTAAGAATGAAAATATAAATGCTCACAGATTTGAACATAACTTACATGGTATAAAGATGGTCATGGTAGAAAACTTCCCTTGAAATAGTTTTGCTTGAAGTGCCATAGTTTTTACGAAATGAGTAAAATAATAGTATTTATCCTGCAGGATAAATTCCGATGTTTGAAAAAAAGTTAAAACACATAAGGGGGTTTTTCACTGTTTTCTCATGACTCTGAAGAACGATTTAGCACACATCGGTGTACGGGTAAAACCAAATAACAATATTCTTTATCCCCGATGCAAATTTAACATCTATTAAATTGTCGCGGTCCCCGCTGCTAAAATATAGGATTCAAACTGCCTCTAGCTACCGGGCAATCTCGGTGGTCTAGTTGGTAAGACATCTGCTCTAGATTGGCAAAAGTCGTGGGTTCAAATCCCACCCGAGTAATATGCCTGTGATTTTTTTCACAGGACTCGGGGAAAGTACTGAGTATACAGTGCTTTACACACATCGGTGTACGGGTAAAACCAAATAACAATATTCTTTATCCCCGATGCAAATTTAACATCTATTAGATTTAGCTTAAACTTTCACAGGTTTGTTATTTCATGTATATGTTGGGTCACATCGAGTTTGGATACAGGTCTTTGGCAATTACCAATGTTGTACACACCCTTTAGCGGAAGACTTTTATTATAGTAATTGTTATACTAATCTTCAAAATGGTTTATCTTGAAAAAAGTTTGCTCGTTATCTTCAATCTTTTTTTCAACAGCAAAAAGAAGAAAATTTTCTCTCCTGTCATGTGTTATAGAACCAATCAATGACAAAATCAAATTCACATCTACTCACTTCTTTCAGCGGTCTGCCTTTCTGGAAATCTTCCAACTCCATGGGCTCCTCAAAGCTGTCTCTAACTCCTGATGGACCGACGTCCATGGCTGCCCCCTCTGGGCTTGAGGATCTGTTGTAGACCGATTTAGCATCAAAAAGACTTGGTGCTACTCCACCCCTAAATTAGAGAACAGTATGTGATCATTGCAGAGGATAACTAATCTGAGGTGATGACTACAATCAGTTGGTATTCCAGTTTCACTTGCAATTTCTTTAAAATGTTAACAATTGATTGAACTAGGCAGGTAATCATTTCTTTAGCTAGAGCCTTGTTGGCCTAGCACTGCAAAGTGCTACTTTCCAAGGTGAGAGAAAGAGGACAACTTGGATTCAACTTGGATGAATATAGCCAAGATTTTGATCCCAAACTGTATCTTTTAGGCCAAGAGGCACATAGAGGATAGGTGTGGTGACGATGTCAATCTGTATGATGATCTGGCTTAAAAAATTAAAACAAGTGGCCATTCAAAAAAAGCATTTTTTTTTCAAAGAAATGCAAAAGAGTTGCCAACCATCAATTGTTTTAAATGGTCATTTATTTCTTGTTTTCATAGTATTAAGGAACTACTAATCGTCATGTGCATTGAAGAAGGACAGAACCAAAAGTTACCGGAGAAAGGGTGTATACAACTAATGTGCAAAATTGAGTTTTAAGGCAACTGACTGTGAAAGTTTGATCGGTTTTCTGCCATTCATTAGTCATCATAGGAAGGTTAAATTCTGCATGGGAATGGGGAAACATCTCTTTAGGATAATTCTAGCAACAATGACAGTAATGCCACATTTTTTTTGTCAGGAGCCAATTTATTGCTTACAGTCTTTTGTTACTGGAAAAACTACTTTGTGTGACTGTACGCCCTTCTTCCTGGCACACAACATATTAGTTCCAGATGAAAGAACAACTCTCAGAGAGTTTAGAAAGTCAGAAAGTCAACCTGATCAAAATGCACTTCATTGCTGATTATTTAAAATAAAAATGGATCAAATAATATGTACCACAAACTTGTTTGAACTATAAATTTAAGCTTACCTTGTGTCAAAATCGGCCATGAATTCAGCATATTTGACATTGCCTTCTTCATCGAGGGGCAGTCTGTCTACAAACATTGTAAACTCTTCATCAGACATATCAATGTTAAATTTACTCTGTATAACAGCCCGGAACTCCTGCTGGCTGATCACGTTGGTTCGCAACTTGTCAATTTTACTGTGGGGAATAAGATAATCAACATTTTTACAGGGTGAAGCACATCCAAAACAATAGGCGCAAAAGAGTCTATAATCTCAATAAAACCTGTGTTTTTGTTGTTGTTGTTGTTGTTGTTTTTTAGGGGAGGATACAAAGATTTGCAAACAAAATAAAGAAGCACTATTCATTTTCTAAATGAAGGAAGTTATTTTATTGCTAAAAATAATTTTGAAGAAGTGTCTTTCGGTCAACAATTAGGACATTCATTTTAACATGATAACAGAAAAGATAAATAAAGAGCAAAATAAACTTACTGGAAAGAACCAAGAAGAGAAAGAAACTCTGCCTGGAAAAGACCCATCATCTTGGCTTCTGCAGCGGTGACATTAGATGCTCCACCAGGACTGCCTGCTCTTATGCTCCTGTTATACCTATAGAGAGTAAATGTAGGCCTACATGTCACTGGGATTCTCTTTCTCAAAACTAAGAGATTTCTAACTTTAACTAAATCCTAATGTCCTGTTAATGGAAGTAAAACAAAAGTTGTCAAATCGATTTTCCAATTTCTTTATACCATGATTACTATTATCTAGAAGTGCCCAATCTTAAAGCGAATTTATTCAAATATGAATCACAATTTGTTTGATTTTCCACCATGGTTTATATGTAATTTATTTAATTTGTTTTCTCAATTCTCACTTTACCTCTAAATGTTGTTTGCAAAAGAGAAGTCAGTTAAGAAAGTTTTTAAAAAGTTCCATATTTTATGCCAGAATGGTTATATTGATATTCTATTTGAGAAGGAATTGAAATAATGGTTTTATCTTTATATCAAGAATTCATACTTTTGTCAAATCCCACCTTTGTATGCATTGATTTTATGCAGAAACTTAACGACAACTATAGCAGGGGAATTCAAGAAACTTACATGTGTTCAGGATTCAGCAAGATTTTGTGCGGCAGGCCATTGTCACTACGGTCTTGAAATCTTTGGAGGAAATCCAAGTATGAGACAGCCCTTGTCTTAGGATGGACAGACAGGTTACAGCGAGCTAAGAAGGCATCCAGCTGCTGCTTGTCCAACTTCAGATCGTATCTCTCAAGAACATCACGGAACTTTGTCAGGTCAATCTAAAAAGGAATACAGAAAGTTACACACTTGTCATTGATAATAACTGGTGATCTAGGTATCAAAATACAACTGAAATATTAACAATTATTACAGACAGTGTAAAAGTGTCAGGGCTTTAGAATGCCATTGTATGAAATCCAACTTTTTATCTAACAGTAAAATGTCAATTGTTAACCAATGGGTCTATGTCCTTTTTAAAGTTTATTATGTCTGCTCCAATCAAAACAGACTACAAATAAGAGAAGATTAACTGACAAGTATCTCTCCATCATAAGGCACCCCCTGCATCCACCAATATTCCCTCCGGCTCACATATCTGAAGTGAATGAACCTATAAGCCTCTCACCTCTCCCTTTTTCTCCACGTCATGTTTCTCAAAGTCTTTCTTCATCTTGTGGAATCCTTGACGGAATTTCTCCTTCAGCCATCGCTCAACGTCCATGGACTTTGCTCTCTCTATGTCTAAACGACGACCTTTCTTTGCTGTTAACAAAATAGAAAACACATGGCTTAAGAATTAATACCATTAACTAAATGTACATTCTAAAGTATAAATAATAATTGGCAGTGAGTATACATCAAGGTTATTCCAGAAAACTTGGAAACAACACCCATTACAGCAGAATGCAAAGTTATGTTGACTCTAGAAAAAAACATCAGACTATGCAGAGTTAATACAGAGTTGGGTTTATGTCTGTCTTACTAATTTGTTGTACCCCTTTTTGCAAAAGTCTAATCTAATTTGTATTTTATCCTTGATGGGATTGTGATACGATGATTGATCACACAAAACATGAACACTGTCTGCGACTATTTTGTCAGCTCTAGCAATCCTGTAAAATACCTTTAAAGATGGTTTAAATAAGTCAATAAAATAAATGTATTAGAGACTCAATAACTGCATCCATATCACCCTTTATCCCAAAGGAGCCACAATTCACTTGTTTGTTTACAGTCTTTCTCTGATCATCAACTTACGTGAGGTTCTTGGGCTAAGTTCTGGACTACCAGCACCATGTCGGTAGGCAGCCTCCTCAGGCATGGCTGTCTGTGATCGTAGACTAATGCCTAATTTATTCATAAGTCTCTCTCCTTTAATTACACCTAGACCTTCAGTATCATATCTACACAAATTAAAACAATACAAGAACAGAAAAATTATGTTGTTGTAAGGTGACCTAAGTCAAGATTAGGCCTTTATATACCAATCAGCATGAAGAAGTACCGTAGGTCAAGTGAGGTTGGGAAAAGTTTACCATAAAACAATAAAGTTTTGAACACCTGTTTCAATGTTCCGGTTATGTTAATACTTTTTAAACATTCTACAAAGTAAAAAGAAAATTAGTATTCCTTGGTAAATCTACTCAGAGATTGGAATTTTGACTTAAAAAAAAACCCTTTTCCCAGGATAAAGGATTTAATAAAGTCTAAAAAAAAACTTATTATATTTACCCTTGGGCATATTCAACAAGTAATCATAGAGTTCAGTTTTTCCAATGATTTCATAAACAATAAGACTCAGACTAAACCCAAATGACTTGAAACTTGATAAGTTCAAGACTCATATTTATTAAGTGATTTAACTTTAATTCTGCTGTAGGCCTGTGGCATACCGACGGCTTGCACCCAAATATCCATAGCGGCTGCAAACAGCTGTAAGATCTGACCTACTTCTAACCAAACAAAAAGGTCAAAGTAAAGATCATGACCTGAATTGATATTTTCCAATGTAACATACATGTAGTATCTATGTTTCTAAAACAAAACCAAATTTCTGTTTGAAATTATTTTTTCAGACACTTTTACAAGAACAAATTGTGTCAAAAACTCAACAATAAAGCCACGTTTGGGTGTATATGATGGTGATGATTATAAGAAATGAATGATCTCCAAAGGGTAATGCATTTTTCCAGTATTTCAAATCACATTATGATCAACATACACAAATCTCCCTACCTGTTCCATAGCTTTTCAAACTCATCATCATCCATAAAGAAGAGCATCTTATTGAGGACATTTCTGAGCTCTGGTTTGAGGATGCGGCCAGTGCCTCCTGGGTTCATCTGGGGGATCATCTCAGCTACATCCATAAATCTATGAGGACAAGAATATCCCTTTGCTGATCACAAGTCTTTTAGTTTCATTACAATAATTAACCAACCAGATGTAGTCAATTAATTTGAAGGCAAAGAACATCATTGTTTGCTTGGAAGAATATTTTGTTCCCCTGTCAATAGACACACTGACCATTAACCCAAACATATTCTAGTGAAAGCAACAAAAAATTGTAAATGTTTTGACAGGAATGTGTTTGCAAGTTCATACTCAATTTTCTTCCATTGTGGCACTCAAAATAAGCAATACCGGGTATTTTGTTATTAGATCTTCAAGCGTTATTTCCCATAGCATTTCAGACGGAATTTGTATTTTATTATTCCGAGGGGTTGAAGGATTGGTACTGGTAGGAACTTTACAATCAGTGACCTTCCAGATTTAACTTTTTTTAAATATATTTAGTTTTAATAATCTTGTACTTTGATAGTCGTACTATGCCTTTCTGCTTATTTTAAAACTGATTAAGCTATTTCAAGGTATGATTATAAAAATACCTTTAACATTTGGAGGAATAAATATCTGAGGTAAATAATGGTGGTATATTAGTAGTTGAAACATTGGAGGATATTCAGGAGACAGAATTTGGGTTAAATGAAGTTGCGTCAAACAAATTACTCCGAACTTGGTTTTTACAACTATGGATAATTTGCACAGGTTATTTTGAGAGTGTTTTATAACTTGGAATTTGATCAGGAGATATTTGGAATATTATCAAACTGCCTAAATCTTTGGAGGCTCACAAACCTCTGTCTAGCTTTCTCTTTGAGCTGTGCATGGACCTGTGTAGCGGTCATTGCTGCCTTCTCTGCAGGCCCTCTGTTGACAGGATCCATCCAGGCAGGCATCACATCTTCAATAACTTGCTCTCTAAAGCAGGCGTAAAACTCTTCAAGTTTGATCACTTGCTTATCGTGCAATCGAAATCTGAAAGACAAAGTTTGTTTATATTTGCTGGAATTAATAAAAAAATTAAAATAGTCTACTTAATAACAGCAAATCATGCAGAACAGAGTTTTAAAATGACTCAGGAATAAAACACAAAAAGAAGTTTTTACAAACTCGCATTTTTCCTGAACCTTATTGCAGAATTTCATTTGTGGTAAAAATTTCACAAAATTATGGACGACAGATGAAGGAGAGACTAATACTGATTACTGTTTCAAAACAATGATATTAAAAACTATACCTTGCAAGTATATGATTGAATTGCTTGGTACTAATGAAGCGACCAGCAAACATGATGAGGATACGATTGAGTGCATCACGGCTGACAATACCTCGCCCTTCTGGGTCATTAGAGATGAAAAGTTTGCGGAGCTCAAAGTAAGATTTCTTCACCTTCTCACGGAGAATCATCTCAATCTGTTGAAGAAATAAATATTTCTTTAGACTTGAAATAATAACGTTGTCCTTGTTTGAATCTGTTTTCCTTTGCCTCCCTTGGTTTTATTCTTCTTTAGTTCACAAAGAAACAAATAAAGGATTTGTTTTCATCAAAAATCCTATGGTACAAAGATCATGCTAATTATCCAGAGATTTCCATCAGTTGTTTTATACACTCACTACTGTTTTTATGTTGTTGTGTTTTTATTCATAATGGCTAAAAATAAACAGATATTGAAAGAAATATGGAATAAATGTTTTTATTTAGAAGCCCACAGTTTTGCCTAGGACTTAAGATAATGGATGTTTCAACTTTGTTTGAAAGAGTAAACTTATGATTTTAGGGCATTTTGTGTCAGGCAAGGCTGTTTACATGAGAAGCTTTACATGTACAACAACATTTTTTTTTGTTCAAGTAATGTAAAAATTATCAGCTGAAATGATTTTGTTGCCTTTCTTCACATGAAAAGTTGATAAAAATAATGAGCTGGTAAATACTTTTGAGTAATTGGATGCCAGCTATTTATTTTAACATGTGGCTCAATAAGTGACATTGCCTATGAATGTTTTTATTATCAGCAATGTTTTCCAATTGCCCACAGAATGAAATGCCTGTCATACCTCATCACATTCAAGTCTCACTCGTGTTTCAGGTCGTGACATTCGCGATGCCACACTCACGGCACGGTTTTCAGCACGGCTGGCAATATCAGCACGAGAACCTGCAGAAAGTAACCAAAGACAAAATGAAAGCAACTGGTAATAAATATTTGGCTGCCTTTGTTGTTTTGCATACAATGATTCTTGTAGAAATTCATGTAGAAAAAATACTAATCATGGAATTAATCTTAGCAAGATTTTTGAGAGCCAACTTGAAATAAAATGTAAAACAAAAAAAGATTTTCATATCTATATTTCGATTTATTGAAACTTTTAGGTATACATCCTTGGATCCGAACAAATAATATTTTTGACAAATGATGAAATTATTACAACAATTTATGTTGGTTTTGATTTGGTCCTCTTTAACTAATTGACTTAATTTTAGTCCATTTATTATGTTCACATTGCTTACAACTGGCCCTTTATTTATAACACTTGGCTGCTGTAGGCTAGTACGCCCTTTACTTTGTCCTTGCTCTCTGATTTATCATTGATATGGTCATTTTAATTGTTGATTACTTGAATCACAAACCCAGTCAAATATTATATATCAAACATGATAAAGAGATAAGCATTATAGAAGAAGAGAAACATTTATATACTGTGATAACTTCTGATCAGATTATCCATCCAGATTAATGCATGGACGTTCTGTGTATAGGGTTATATTAGACTCTCTGTCTTGCTGGTGCTTCAAGCAATAGAGAAGCAATAGTCGAGGTGTGGACCCAATGGCGTTAGCAATTTAAGTATACCCACTTCAAGTTTTAATGTTGTTAAGAATACACCACAAACCATGGGGTAGGCTAATTACTGCCAAAGAAAACCACCTTGCGAAAATGTCATCAAAGGTGGAAACATTATCGACACAGCTCCCAGCAGCGTTGGAATTTTGTTTGTGTCGCGAATGTTAGCTTTATTGCACACAACAAGGGTTGGTAAGTAGAAACCATGAATATTTTCTCACACATGGCAGTGAAAATATTTCTTAGAGAGAGAGAAAAAAACCTAAAAAGACCTCCCCAAAAAACCCTTCACAAAAATGTTCAAAAAGTAAAAACGTTCATAAGTGTTTTCCATCCTCATTACTCATGCACCATACCTTTATTGCCCGAGGGAATTAACTTCAAATTTATCATGAATGAATTTTGATCTTTGACAATATTCCAAGGTATTGAGTGCATGGAAATCATTTGTCTATTTTTTAAAGTTCAATAACGCGATCGTTGAGAAGTATGAAATTGGCGCTAAACAAATTTATCACTGGGTCGGTCACAGGAGCAAAATAAACACTGTGACAGGTAAATCAATATTTTATCAACTGTTTGCAATATTAACTACTTCAGTAAGCCAATAAAATACGAAACGATCACCAGCAAAGCTAATAAGAATAGTATTGAGACAGCCTGTGTGGAATTGGTAAATTGGGCTTGGCATCAAAAGCTAGTGTGTAATTGTGTTTATAGTTTCACATGTATGTGAGTTTTTGGCTTTTGTGGATGTGTGGGAGTGTGGGATGTTTCAGTTGATAATGAATGATGATAGAGGGTGAAATGTCAATAATGTGGTAAAAAACACATGAAGTAAAACATTATCATGTAAACTTATACTTAACTATATAATATCATTTACATTTTATTTTCTACCAAAACACATGCAGACCAGAAAATAATATTTTGAATTTTTGAAATTGTAAAAAGTTGTTTTATTTATTTTATTTTGTTTCAATGAAAATGGAGGGGAAATAAACAGGACAGATGAATGAACACTTTTATAAGAACTGTAGTAAACAACATCGATGATAAAATTCATAAACCTATAAAGTCAATGTGCAACATGGCCATGGTTAAATTTTACAACAAACAATTTGGTTATTTTTGTTAGACGGATCGTCATGGTGGCTAAGAAGTGGGAGACGCCGTTGGGGGTCGTTTTGTTGACTTGGCCTTAATTGTAGGGCCTACTGTTGAACCTTGAACGAGTAAAAATATAATAAAATGTTGATAGGATCTCGTTAAGAAAATATCACTACTGATGTGAACATATCGTGTACAATAATATTTGATCGTTAATGAAAATTTTAACAAAAATTATTAGATATTGCTTTGTTTTCCGTTTTGTGTTCAATCGGAAAGTTTTGGAGTAAATTAAAATTTCTGAACAAACAAAAAGGAATTGGATATTCTAAACCAAGAAAGGGACCCTTTGGAGAAGTGGATTTTAGTCAAAAAGATGTGTTAACGTTAAAAATACAATGTCTTATTTATTATTACTTTCTTACCGAATACGGGCAATCTTGTCTTTGTTTGATCCTCGGCCTCCTTGACTTCCACTCCTTCGGGGATGTTAGAGAACGGTCGAGGAATCCTCGGTAATGACCGTCTAGCTGCATCACCAGAGCCGAATCCAGCAGACATAGAAAGCCTGGGAGCAAAGCTGCTAACCTGAGGTTCGCCGACAGTATTGCTGCTCGGACGGCCGCCCTGGCTACTCGATAACCCCCTGATGTTGAGCTTGTCCGGGTTACCCAGACGGGACAGAGGGTGTTGAATCTCCGGTAAATTGGGTACTCCCGGCTTGGAACCCACGCTCAGCACAGAGGCTGGCCGGGAAATAACAGCTTGAGACATTTTGTTCTTTCAAATTGCCTATTTCATCCAAAGACCACCTATAAATTGATAAAATTCCACTCCGAATTTGCCACTTGTTTGTGACTTACAACTCAAATACATTCATCCACAGAACAGAATTGCTAAATGCTGTTGGTTCGGTACGTTGTAATTTCATTACAGCGTGCGAAGTGGTTTATCTGGATTGTGTACACCGGCTTGTCACTAGGAAGGTGGTTGTTATGGGCGACCGGACCCGCATTGATATTTAAATGACCGATGGGTGCAGTGTAATGGGCTCAGGGGATCTTCACGGGGGACTAGCCATACATAAACTAAGTTATGTTTCGCCCTTGGATAATTATTCTTTCGTGGGGAAGAAATTTATTTTTATTCCAGCTCCTGGACTAGCGAACTATGAGTCAACAACTTTCCGTTTTTTTACAAGTTGTTTTCACCGGTAGTTTAATTTCTTGACAACAAAATATATAGGCTATGGAATGAAAGCTGTGAGTTCCTTGCTCTATGCTGTGAGCGTCACCTTTTGGAAAAACAAGTCATCTACAGCTGGACTATAATCATTAGACCTTTTAATTGTGATATAAATTTAAAATTAATATCACTATTGATGTTAAATTTATGTGTGAGATAGTTATGTCATTGTCTCAAATAATCAAATTGTAGGCCCTAGCCATTCATAGCAATTGCTATTATTTTTAGACAGCAATTCGAAATTTAAAGTTAAACAAAAATACCACCACCGTGAGAAACGGTTTTTATTACCTTGGCAGCCCTGCGTACCAATCCGCAATCCAATCCTTGTTACAGGCAAGTACAAGTGTGCGGCAACGTATGACCCCGATAGTTATGACTAAATGCACCCAACCGAATAATAGCTGGTGTTTATTGCAAACAAGATGACGTATACAAAGTCTGTCTCGTGAAAATCGTCTCGCTCGGAAAATTTGAGCTTAATTTGTAAACAAAGAACTTACGTAAAAAGAAGGAAACAAACTGTAACAAAATACCCAATTAGTGGGTAAAATATCGTTATAATGGTTTTCCTATCCTACTCATTTGTTTTAGGGGGTGTGCTATTTCTATTTTTTTGAATCAAAATCAGGCAGTAGGCCAATATAATACATGAGATTTTAAAAAAATCAGTATGTTTGTCGATCATTTTCAATCCTGCATCACTCCCTTTCTTTTTTTGACAAAACGCATCCTACGTAACTTATTACTCGTGAATTTCCGGTTGAAACTTGAAAAGCACGTCATTATATTTACAGCAGAAATACAATAAGCCGTATAATTTAATGTCATGTTTTTAATTGTATCGTGTTGTACATCCTACATGTAATTAATAATTGACACTAATTTCAATTTAGACGCAATTCAATATTATAAAAAGCTCAGTTGGTAGACGCCAGCACGTTCCGTTCAATTTGTCTATGTTCAAACCAAAATTATTTAAATTTTACCCATACAGTCAGTTTCCCTTGTTGTATTTACTTTAAATAAATTATATTTATTTAATATAAATTTAAAGATAGCCAAAACTGAAGTAAATTGGTCTATAATGTGATGAGTAGGCCTATTATTCTTTTCATGTAAGTCCAAAACGGGCAGAATTGTAAAATGAACGGTTAGAACAAGAAATACGGCGAAATTACACCGCAATAAGGAAAAGATCAATAAGGAAAACGTTGTTATACCTTAGAATTACATCAAAAGTGCGTTTTTGCAAAAAATAAAATAAAAACTATATTGCTGTTCTTCTTTTCTTTATAACAGATTCGTAAACCATACGCATTCACCTTATGATATTAAACATTTTTCTATGTTCAATCTTCCACCGCGTGCAAAATAACACATGGAACTGAAGGCCTCATTTGAATGGGTACTCATACTCGAACTCATGATACGTATTCATACGCGCAGAAAAGAAATCCTGCATTCGTGATAATTCTTCTTCCTTTTGAGTGCAGCCCTCAAATCATGAAACTAACAGGTCGTAATTTCCTCTTCGTATGTTTTCGATGAGAAAGATTACCTACCAGGTCATGGTGGGAGGTTGACCTCAGTGAGAGCACATTGGTGTCTGGTGTCATCACGCAGGGAGCAGCCTGTATATCGATCTTCTATGTGACTCAATACAGAGTGAGGTACAAGAAGCTATCATCCTCAAACTACGATGACGTCAGATATCTTATTGGAGCCATTCGGGTATGAATACATATTTTAACAAACTTGGTTTGATTCTTGTTTGCTTTCCCATTTCGACTGATTGATGAGACAAAACAATGTAATGATAACAATAATCATGTGAATCCTTTTTAAGCTCTCTTGTTGGAATACAATTTGTGGATATGGACGGTAGGCCTATACTGTATTCAACCAATTAGTGTCTGTTACACTCACTGTTTGAACAATTGCAAGTATACAGTTCAAAACTGACATAATTGGTGTACGCAATATAATATAGTAGTAAGACAAGTTCTCAAAGAACAACAATCTACACAGTAAAATAGATATACACATGGTGTTACCGCATGCCTAATATACATTGATACCCACATGCAATGCCTCAAATCCTATACACATCATGGGTGTTGTCATATTATTATAGATACCGAAGAGAGAATCCAAATTGTTAAAGTTACACCAATGTATTGTTGGCAGAAATTGTATTTATTTGTAACACCCTATTGTTGTAAATTTTTGGGGAGGTGTTAACTATGTTCGCCAACAAAAAACTAATGGTGGAAAACAGTGCAAAAGTTGTAAAAAAGCAACGAATATTGACCTTGCGAGGCATATGACGTAATAACTGATTCACATTCACTACTGTAGTTTATAACAGTCTGATTTGTTTGAGGTAAAATTTAGTTCACATTAGTTTAAAGGGATTGTATACGTTTGGTAATTGGAATCCACTTTTTCTTTCAATCCTATATAGTTGCATATATAAACCATACAACTAAACCTGTGAAAATTTCTTTCAAAAGGTGGTAGCGTTTTTGAGATTTTACCGAAAATCTAGAGCGGTTTATGCCACGCAGGAAGAATAATCTGCAATTGGAATACACATTCTTAGAAACGTTACTGCAGTAACGCTTCTCACATTCAAATTTTTAGGGATAAAAAGTGATTTATTTTTTCATAACCGCAGTACTTCGAAGTGAAAAGTTTCTCAAAATGCATTATACTACCCAAAGCGGCTGTACTTCTTACCAAGTGTGCTCAACTTTTGCGAATATTCGCAGCGAAAACAGAGTTGTGACGTCAAATTCACTTCGCATTCACACATTCGCAGGAAGTATGAACCGGGCTCTGCTGATCCAAACATAAGCCCGCATAGCCAAGACACGCCACTCGGCCACGACACGCCACATTAAACACATTCTGTACATAATTTTAGGCAAATCTACCTTACCAAAGATGAACGGATTAAAATGGTAGCAGAGAGGAATCCTAATAATTATCATCTTAATGAAAACAGCTCACATAATAGTAGGCCTACTGTCTATCCTGAGGCTTGGTAAAGACAACAAACCGCATGAACGACCATCCAAAGTTTACATCAGTTTGTTTGGACCAGACGTGCAGTACTTTGCACTCGCCGGTTCTTGAACTACTCAAGTACCGCACTCGACCTAAAATGTAGAACTTGGACTTGATTTTCATTACTCGTGATCATTTTTTTTCTTCTTTTTTTAACTTTACATAAGTTTGTCGATACTTGTTATGACAAACTTATAACACTTTTCACTTCCAATTTTCACTCCAACTTTTCACTTCCAATTACTGCCGTTATGGGAAAATTATCACTTTTTACCCCCCAAAAACTTGAATCTGAGAAGCGTTTACTGCAGTAACGCTTCTCAGATATTCCAATTGCAGATCATTCTTCCTGCGTGGACAAACCACTCCAGATTTTCGGCAATATCTCAAAAACGCTACCACCCTTTGAAATGAAATTTTCACAGGTTAGTTTTGGGGTAGATATCTACAACCGTTTGTAGGATTGAAACAAACAGTGGGTTCCAATTACCAAACGTATACAATCCCTTTATGAGCCCCCGGAACCAAAGTTTGCAAACCGATTTATGCACTATTATATCCCACGGATACATCATAATGGGTTAAAATGCGCCTCAAAGCAAAGCTCGGGTGTTTACATCACTGCTCAACTCAAATCGTGAGTGGGAAGTTTTAGTTTCAGACGTTCAGTTTCATCAGTAAAACCTTTTTGCTCTCTCTCTTGGCGCAGAGTCTGCTCATGTATTGCGTAAACTTCGCAATTTACCTCATATCGGTGGCAAAGTAAGTGTGAAGCTTTCTTCAGTCTATCACTTTGTTTTAAGCCATTAAACAGCATCAAGAAAGTACCGTATAACAAATAGATGTGTCTTACATGTTGCAGTTTATTTCAAACTCTTACTCGGTGATGCAAGTAAAATGGCCGACTTGGAGCTTGTATTTAAATATCAGGGTATTTGGAACTCGATACCTGTATGCCTACAGTACGATAGTCCCAAGCAGTCGCACTTGAGTGCTACTCGGCCACCTTCAACTTGGTAATCGGCCGAAAACTACCTTGACCACAGCACCGGCATTGAGTTACAGAAACTCTTTGCACTGTTCATTTACATTTGAATTAAACGTTATTATGACGTCAAGGGGATGAGTGGAAACTTTGAACGCTTTGTGGTAACAGCATACAACTTGGCACACATGTATTTTTTACCAAAAAAACTGAAAAAGTTGACAAAGTGCCATCTCTGATATGTTCTGTAATGGGCTTGGCGGCCATTTTGGCATCACAAAAATGAAGATTATACAATACTCTTACTTTTCGAATTCTGTATTATCATGCCAATTTGCCACCATTTTGAACAAAATGGCTGTTATTTCGAAAATGGGAGACCTAAAAGTTTGATACTTCTGACTATATGCTTTGTTGAGCTCTTCAGACCCTGCAAACCTACGGCATGTATAGATACAAAAATGTAGATTTCAGACCTCTATAATCAGCCACGAACCGTCGTGAATTTTGTGACAAATTTAGCTTTGTACGTTTATTTTAACATGTCAACTTTTGGTAAAAATCTACAAATTTTCATAAAAAAGCTTGGCCGAGTTATGGCAATTAACAGTGGACAAATCACTACGAATTGTGATGTCCATTAACCATCGTATCTGCTTGCAAAGCTTGTACTTTATAAAAAGCAAAACATCGTTTTCGTTAAGATACGGTATCTAACAAAAAAAATTTATACGAGCGGTTTTCTAAATTACGCCGCAACGAATGGGGCGTGAAAATGACTCGTTGAGGAGGGAGTCCCCAAAATTACAAGCAAAGAAAAATTAAACAGGTTTTGTAAATATGTATATTTCATTCATTTTATTTTGAAATAATATTTATTCACTCGATTTCCGATATATTTCCGAGATTAGGAGGGAGTCCCCTAAAGATTTGAAAGTGTTTTTGTGTTCCCTGATGAATACCAAACAATTTTGACTTGGGCTGCCCCCTTGAAAATGTCAGGCATTTCCGGGAGGGGTCAACAAAGGTCACACAGGGGTCAAAATTCAAATATATTCCCATCGTGTCGATATGCATATCAAAGTTAAAGGTATCGTACACGTTTGGTAATGACTCAAAACAAATTAGCATAAAAACTTACTTGGTAACAAGCAACGGAGAGCTGTTGATAATATAAAACCTTGTAGAAAACGACTCCCTCTGAAGTAACGTAGTTTTTGAGAAAGAGGTAATTTCTATCTGAAAGCACACAAATTTGTACAAGGGTGTTTTTCTTTCATCATTTTCTTGCAACTTCGATGACCAATTTAGCCCAAATTTTCACAGGCTTGGTATTGTATGCATATGTTGGGATACACCAAGTGATAACTCTGGTCTTTGACAATTTTCTAAACGTGTTTAGTGCCTTTAAGGGGGGGGGGGAAGGGGTTGATTTGCCCGAAATTTTACACAGATAAAAACGTAAGTAGCAATTTCTTATACCGGATAAAAGTCTTTTTGCTTTCTCTGGCCAATTGTTTTTTCTTTCTTATTGCTTTGCCCGAAGTTTCCCCACTGTTTTGCCCGATTTGTATTTTTTAATTTGTTTTATTTATTTATTTGCTTGGGGGGGGGTAGTAGAGCAGATAAACCTTTGAGCAGCCATTTTGAAATTTTGAAGGTTATGGCAACCACTTTTTTTTTTTTAAAATTCTTAGTTGAATTTGCCATGGCAGAAAACATATGATTAGACACTAAAATTATTAGAATCGGACAATGTTAACTGTGTTGGTGAATCAAAAGTGCATTGACCTTTCAACGTTTTAGACCATAGCACCTTTATTTAAGGTCGGAGGTATAACAAACTATGCATTTTTGGAATCCTCATGACTAGACGAGTAATTTGATATGCATATCGACACGATGGGAATATATTTGAATTTTGACCCCTGTGTGACCTTTGTTGACCCCTCCCGGAAATGCCTGCAGCCCAAGTCAAAATTGTTTGGTATTCATCAGGGAACACAAAACCACTTTCAAATCTTTGTTCCCAGAATTTGGTCACGGGACTAACAGGCTGGTCTCCTACAATAGGGCCGCTACAGACACAATATTCAAGACCTAATGTCAGAGAACTATCTTCCTGTTAAAGGAATGTATTCACCATGAACAAACAGGCTGATAAGTTTGTAACTAAAAGATGACTCTACACAAATATCAAAGGTTGTTCTTAAATTCCAACAATGCCACATCCAACCCCAACCCCCTGGGAAATGAATTCACTTTGTTAGAAGATATCGTACATAAAAAACACTCAATCAGACAGAACATACCGGTAATTTAAAATAATAATACACAAGGCGTTTATTTAGTAAACCAAAATTTATACACGAAAGCTCGCTCTGGAAGTATTATAATACAAGTGTTTACCTCCAGCACCGTGAAAATTAACTGTAACAACTGAATTGTAAGAAAAGATCTTTACAAAATGGAGACTACTTTGATGGTATGTATGGAGTGTTCACAATCATACTGTTTTGATTTGGGGAGACCGCCATCTGTAATCCACGGTAACTATGGTAACAGCTTATCTGTTCTCTCCTAAAACCAACGTATAATCAAATAAAAATAAAATTTCTCGAGCAATCTAAATTCAAAATTAGCTGACAAACCATTAAAACAAAAGCAAAAAATCCCACTTGTTTCAACTATGATGGGAAGGGGCACTTGTTTCAACTATGATGGGAAGGGGCACTTGTTTCAACTATGATGGGAAGGGGCACTTGTTTCAACTATGATGGAGAGGGGCACTGACAGTGTTCTGACATGATGAACTTGTACATTTTCTTGTTCCCTTTTCATTTTCAGCTGTGCATCCGATTGTGTTCCATCAACAGGTGAAAAGGGACAAGGAAAATAAGCCACAAGGACAATTTTAGCACACAGTGCCCACCCCCCCACCATTCACCTATACAAGGACAATTTCACTCACAAAAATATTCCATCTCTCACTTATGACTTTTTTTTCTTGATTTGTGTTTTGTATGAGCCATTGATATGAGTCCATACAGCTGCTGCTTGACCCCCATCCTCTTGATTTAATATTTACCTATTATTTAACATCAATAATTGGTTTTGATTTTGATCACCCTAGTCAATCCTTACCAATAGGTTTGATACGTATGCTTTCCATGAGGTATCCCAAAGAGTTAAATAATACTAATGTGTATGAATTAAACTAATAATCTATAACCAATAACTACAAATACTGTTGGAAATAAATATCGCAATTACATGGTTTTGTGTTTCTTGCCGACATAGCACAGTAATAGAACACCAGTGTTACTCATAAGCTAAAACACTATAAGCACTACTGCCAACATTCACCGACACTTTTATTACTTATAAATTATTTAATAAAATTAAACTCTCTGATTTCATCTTTTTATACATTTTGTACACAGGTTATCAGAAGCGTAGTTTTATGCTGTACATGTTCATGCATTTGTTAAAATATTAAAATAAAAACACCCTGGAGTACACAGTAACAGTAAAACAATTTTTTTCTTCATACTTAATTTATTGTTTGTTTGGTTTTTTTTTGTTTTTTTGTTTTTTTGGGGGGGGGGATTGTAATTTTTTTCTTGATAGTTTTTTTTTTTGCTTTTTGTTATTACTATAAATTTGTACATTATATATATATCTCAGTCAATAGTCATCCATTAGTAAATGACTAATCACAGCCTAATCTAGCCCCAATGACATGTTCAACACTTGCCACAACCTGCCACCATTACATGACCTGCATTCTGCCATAATCTGTTTTTGCGTCTGCTACTCCCCCATGCCCTCATGTCACAATGGACTCTTATGAGTTGAACCAATCTCATGAGCTAATCCTAGGAATAACTACAATGTAATAAAGTGGGTTGGCTAAAATTATCTGTCTACCAGTGCCGTCTAATGTTACATTCTAAATGCAAGAACATCTATTTTTAATGATGAACCCCCCCCCCCCCCATTTTTGCAAGTGTTGTTTTAAAAACGTTTTTTTTAAATCATAGATCAGAGTTTGTTCGTTTGTTTGTTGTTGTTTTTAAAGTAAAATTATTCAATATAGCCTACCTTCAAATTGTCTCAGGGTTTACTCAATTAATTTTGGGTTGAACAAAGAAACATTACTAGAGGAGGATTTGAACCTGCAACCTCCAATGTTGGCGGTCTCCCTATTTTTTAAATATCTTTGTTCAGGTGCCAGTCAGAAGCCATGCACCCATTAACTGCCGTGTAGCCAGGGATCACACCCAAGTTTACATACAACTTGGGAAGAATCAGTACAGGGATCACCTTGTGGTTGAACAAAGGGAAATTTACTAGAGCGGGATTCGTACCTGCGACCTCCGGGTTAATGTGCTGGCGCTCTGCCAACTGAACTATCATGTTGGCGGTCCCCCTTTTTAGTCAAATATAAGATCTTACAATGTTGGTTTATGGTGAAGGAGACATTTGAATACAACAGGAAAGAAATTAGAAGATAGGCTAATGGACAAAGCATATTAACCACTTGTATATTGTTGTAGCATATTGGCAAGTCATTACCACTTGGACTAACCATAAATACTCAGTGGACAGTACTACATGAATACATAATACTTATTTTAGCAACTGCACAATTTTAGAACAAAATACATCAAATTTTGAAGTCTTCTGGGGTCCAAAAGTCAGGCAAATAATAACAAAATTTCATAATCTGTTCTATTTTCAAATTTCAAAATGGCAAGTCCCTTTCAGGGATATTGAATAATGAAAGGTACTGTCAAGAAAATCAATAATCAATGATTCAACATTATAATAAAGTCTGGTTCTGAAGATAGATCTAAAGAGTAATAATGGCACCTTATACTGGCTATGCCTTTATCAGACATGTACAGAGAGACTTACACTGTAGAAAATCCTAGGCATCAAATGAGGTCAAAGCAGTCCTTCTTTTTGAAGAGTATGCACAAAATTAAAATAACATAAATAATGACAAGTAATGGCAGGCATGTCTGGCTCCTGTAAAACTCTCATTTGGTTTTAGCCCTTTAAATGGTAGGTACCTGAGTATCGACACTGAGTGCTAAGTGAGACAACATGTAGGGGAAGAGAAAGAATGACACAGCCCCGGTGGCAGGAGTAGATAAAAATGTTTACATTTGTCCCCCTAGTTGGGATGTTTGTTGGGATGTTTGTTGACTGACATCATCACTTCAAGGCTTGTATTCTGATGGGCTGGATGGATCAGTGCAGTCTAAAGCCAAGACTGGGATTTGTTTAAGGGAACTTGGGCAAACAGTTCCGGGCAAAAATTGATATTTTCAAAAAACTGTAACAGTGTACTTTGGATATTAACCACCCACCACCCCCCAGTGAACGGTTTGTATGCCTGTGAAAATGTTGATCCACACCTAGAACCATTGCTAAAAAAAACACCAAAACAATGAAAGTTAATCCTACCATAGGCAAGGAAGGACGATTGAACTGCCTAACTCTGTGTCACGTTCCCTGTCTGCAACAACAGCCATGATTCATTCTTCTCATATACTTCTTCATTATACTAAATAAGGCCAGACTATTTTGAAAAGAACTGAAACAAGATGGTTGTGACCTAATGAAGGTCAGTAGTCATGGTGATATCGAGATGATGTTAATGTTCATTGGAACAGCTTATGTACAAAATAACACAACCCGATGATATCAAATACTGGCATCAAATGAATGAACATGCAATTCTGAAAAAAACAAACCAAAAACCCACTACTTCTTATCTAGTTAGGCACAAATTAACATCCTTATTGTCTATTTTGTTTTATATTTCCAAAGGCAAATGTGGCATTAATGGAAGCAAATTACAATTGGTAGCATTATCTACATCATAAGTCAAATACAGTACACCGTGGATATTTGCGTGTGCATTTACATACCACTGACAACAAACTGGAATGTGACATTATGTATCCACATATACACATTAAAGGTTACATTTTATATACAAATCAGCGCATCACAACGGATTAGTCACAGCGTACACAACATAAATAATGATTTCTATTTTTTTAGTAATCTCCAACAATCATTCATATTAAATGCAGACGCACATGGTAAATAGCCTGAGCTAAGACTCATCCAATTGCCTCTAACTTTCCCTAACAAATCTGACTCTACGAGAGAGATAGTAAGATGGATATGTTCTGCAGCACTCGCAGTAAAGATACTTTGATTTGGTAGAGAATCTTAGAATACGTTACTGCCATCTTACTGGTAAAACGATGATGAAAGATTTGAAAACACACGTCCTTGTACACATGGTGCACAGGACGGGCTAATTAGCAACCCACCTTGACCTGTGTGTGATGGCACCCTACTCCATAGATCCAGTGACGTCTATACGGCACTAATACCAGGCTTTGCTTGAATATGTTCAACTCAGAACTGCATAGACTGACCAACCATGCCTAGCATCAGACCAGGGGCCGATTTCATCAAGAGCTAAGATTGATCTTAATTGCTAAGTGATGTCACAATACAAATCACTACAGTGATATTGACAACTCAACTTAAGAATCTTAGAGCTTTGTGGAATCGAGCCGTGGCATATCATATCCATCATCGTCTTAATTAGAAGTTTTCAACTTAATTCTCATTAAATAACATTGCAATGTTCTGTCAACAAATTACATCATGAGCACCGTCATAGCGAAAAAATACCTTATGATACAGAGTATCGTTGAAGGAGTTGTGTATGGCACCGGTCACAGCAGCGTACCGGTTTGGCAAATGCCGGTAGCGGCATAACGTTCTCTGAGCAGGCGTTACAGAAGATTCCTCCACAGTTACGACAATGATGCTGTGAAAAAAGAAAACAACACATCATAAATCACATCGTACATCGGATAATAATGCATATTAATAAACACCTCGGAGAGTTTATGCACTCTGATTGGTCAAAGACTGGTCATGTGGGGTGTATTAACAAGTGAAATAAAGACCAGCTCTGTGAACTAGCAAATAAATGGCCCCTAAACAAGTATATTGTGTAAACGTTCTGTATGCACTGTGCTTGTTGCATGGGAACTATCAAGTCAACTGTTTTCTTTGTCCACGTGCTGTCTTTGTGTTTTTTTGGCAAGGAGAGATTTTGTCATACATGTGAACATGCAGAAAATGTATCAATTTAAGGTAGCTGGTATGCATGTGAAACCAACATAATTCAAAGCATAAAGCCGAACACCAACCAAAGTATTTTTATTTATGGTGCTGGTAATTTTCAAAGCTCATTGTCTGGTTCTTGAAAATAAGCATAAATAGTTAAATATGTGTAAAAGATTAGGTCCCATACAAAAATTGAACAGCCTAAAGAATGGCCCTTGAACATGAATGGAACAATTCTAGAAATATTGGCAAAAGAAAAATCACAAATTCTGACGATTTTGTCTGTTTTTGTTTGTTAAGGTATTTATAAATGGCAACCTTGATTGGTATTGCGGCCAGCAACCAGCCCGGTCATTTACACGCAGTGAAGACCGGCTCCTCACACTGTTATTGCCTAATACTGAAAAGTAGCCCCTGATTACAAAGAAACGGTGTCAGAAGTGGGATCTGACTTCAAAGGACATTTTAAGACTAATTTGTTTTTTGTTTTTACTGTGGCGTCTTCTGATCTGCATTTTTTACCTTGTGATTTTGTTTTTGGTTTTTAGTAGATTCTGAGGAATACACACAAACATACATGCTTTTTTTTAAAAATCCAAATTGTTACGCACAATGTGAGTTCCTACAGATCTGGAATGCGTTACTGCAGACTACTGTTGTATGTATTAATTAAGGTAAAGCTCCTTTATAACTGTTTAAGAAGGTTTGCTGAAGAAAGTTTGCTGATCTAAAAAACTCTTGTAACACATTGTACATAGCAACACTGTGAAAAGATAGCATGAATGGTATTCCTATTTTCCTTATAAAAACAAGTTGGTAATATCAATCATTACCGCTATACTTTTCCGCCTTACCTTTCTCCTAGCAACAGAAAAGATTTTCTCACATTGCATACAGTGAGTAATTTCCTTATCATCTGCCCACACCCTCTTGTCCAAAGATTGCACAACTTCTTGCATGTTATCCATTTTCAACCTTGACCTGAGAATTAAACAAAAAATGGAAATGGATTATTATTTTGTTTCAATTTAAGGTTTAGTTTTTTTTTTTAGGAGATTCTACTCAAATAAAACCTTAAGTTTTAACAAAAACATAGAGTTGTACTTCTGATGTTTAAAAAAAATTGTTTAATGATTGAACCATTTATGATTTCACAAATCTACAAAGCTGGCCAACAGACAACAGTCTTTTGATTATGTTTATTCACCCTGTCATCCTAAATTCTCATAGAAGACAATTCAAATTTTTAGTTTTAGCCCCAATTTTTCATTAAATGACTTTCCAAATACTTTGATTGAAATTTGAAAGCATTTTGTTATCTGAATGTACAATGTGAGAAGGAAGGCAATCCATGTGCATGTAGTACAATTTAGTTTGCCCCTGACTGACGTAGGAGTAAAGCATAATCAGCGCTTTATGTGTGCCTTGGGTTGGATTCAAACCAGTAACCTTCCAAATTAAAGAATGTATCATTTGACCATGGCCTTGATTATCACCCTTGTCCTAACAGAAGCAGCACAAATCTCACATAGCAGCAGGTTCAAGCCCGGTTCATACTTCACGCAAAAGCGAATGCAAAGTAAACTACATGACGCAAACAATCTGGTGCGCGCTGTTTTCCAATGGGCTTAAGCTTTGCATTGAAAACATGAAAATTATGACAAACCGAAATTGTGTTCAGTGTTTACACCAATTAATCTAAACTAATAACTTACTCGCTGAGCTTATCTCCCATCTCAGAAAGCGCTTGTTCTTGACCTGAGCATTCATCTCTCAGCTTCTCATGTTTGTCAGTGAGTGCTAATAACTCCCCCTGAAGTTGCTTAGCATCAGACATCTCTGACTTGAGCTGAGTTATCAATTCTGTCTCCTTAGCAAGATCTTTCTGGAGAGATGAGCGCCATTCACGCTCAATCTTTAGGTCTGTTTCAACGGCAGCACTAGATAAACAAAAAAGAAATATCATCATAGTTAGTATTTGGTCAAGATTTCTAACCTTCAAATTGTCTTAATCACCGAGTATTTACGTATTGTTGTTAACTTGGCAAGAGACGTAAAGACACCATGAGGCCGATGAAAAATTGACCTGGTCTGGCACCTTACCTGACCTAGCCCCTTGTGCTGAACACAGATACAGAGTGCTACATGGGAAGGGTCTAGTAGAGACAGGGCAAATGTGTAGCTCTCTGCAATTAAAATCTTACCTGTAAAAAGCAACTAATTTCACCTAGTTAACATTCCCTGGCCAAATGTATCTACGGCACCAGGGTTTGGAAATCAATTTATCCTCTTCAATCCATAATTTTGTTCAATAATCCAGCTCTCAATGTGAACAAAATTCAGCAAACTTTAATACCATTTGTCACTTGACCCTGTTACAAATGCACTGAGTTTTTGTAGAAGCTGATTATGCTCTTCACAGTAACCACTCAATTAAATAAATTAGAACGTCAATAGCCTTGAAGAGCATAACCTAAGATGTTTGAAAGGTGTTTTTATTAAGGGACTTTGTTCGAGAAGAAAACTATAAGTTGACTCCCACAATGGCGATAGTGGCAGTAGTAGCCGCATGTTACGTTGGTGCAAGGGCTCAATACTATTAAGTGCATTATCAGGGATCTAAATATGTTCATGAAAATTGTTGAGTAAAGAAGAATATCTGACATCCAAACCACAGTACTAGAAAATAAATTTGACCATGAAATGTTAATGGGTTGAAATAAGTAGCTTTTCCCAGAAAAGATTTAAACTACAGAGCAAAGAATACTGCTACCTTGAGAAGGCCCTGTATCCATGGCCCAATTTCATAGAGCTGCTTAAGCAGAAAATATTGCTTAACAGCAATAAATTACACTTATAATAATACGCCCCCGAAAAGGGACAATTATGTGCCAAATAGTGTCTCTGATTGCACGACAGAGCATCTAGGAACCAAAAGCTTCCAGGGCCCTTAAGCGGGCCCAAACCCCACACCGTAATGGCTTTGCGCTCACAGCATGCTATTGTCTTTGAACAAACCAGCAACCCCTTGCAAAAATGTGTTCTTGCGGGCTTGAGTGGTCAGAGAACCTGACTTCATAAGCTAAAAATGTTTTTAAATGAGGACT
The DNA here is from genome assembly GCA_021014325.1 of Plazaster borealis. Classification (NCBI taxonomy): domain Eukaryota; kingdom Metazoa; phylum Echinodermata; class Asteroidea; order Forcipulatida; family Labidiasteridae; genus Plazaster; species Plazaster borealis. Next base: position 11,997,153 of record CM037468.1, on the reverse strand, counting down.
GAAAAATCACTTCTAAAAACAAAATACACAATGATTCACCGTTGGTTACAGACACAAAACAGCGACATGAGATTTTGGGGGGACAGGATCCTGCATGTGGTGGCACACAAATGTTTTATTGTCTTACCGCTTGGCATCCCTCTCGGCTATTTGTTGTCCCAATTTTCGTGAGGTTTCTTCAGCTGCCTGTTTGTCTTTCTCTGCCTTCTTCAATCTGTGAGCATGCGGATCACATGATCATAAAAGTGCGCCACCAACGAGTGAGCCATACATCAATAGCCACACAATCACAGGGGCAGGACATTGTGCAGGTATGAAAAAATAAATCAAGAGGAAACAAAAAGGTGAGTTTTTGAAAAATATGGGAATTTTCACTGCAGGCAAGGAGAGCAAGGCATGTCAAGATTGATTTTTCTTGAACTCTGGAAGCATTCTTAAAAATAATATTTGAAGGATAACTTTATGGAAATGATATTTACTGAGAACACTTGATACAAAACAGGATCACTTTTAAAGCCTTCAAACATATATTATCCCTTTTCTCTTGTTCTAAGACCAAGTATTAAAATAACAATTAAGAACTACCTACTTCTTCTAATCTTATATCAATCACAACATAATTTGATCAGGATTTAAAAACAATTTAATCAGAGAAGATGTACCGTAAATGGAACCAGAAGGGAAGGTACAAATTTATTGTCTATAACTTAACACTCACTAAAATGTTTGTAATAAATGCATCATGAATTAGACATTTTCTAGACAACATTTTTAATCAGTTGTACCACTTTGATCTTTCAGATATATTTGAAAAATATTTTAGAAGTTGTAGATACATGTACAGTATGTAATTCTTGTAAACAATGAAGTCGAGATGGACAATAGCATGCAGTCCAAATAAAATCACAATACAAACACTAACAACACAATATTGAATGAACATACATTAAAGTTTCAGAAGTGATTTTACCGAAAAAAATGGACAAATTGAGGAGAGACAGTTCACTCAATTCTGCATGCACCTTTTATGCCTAAATAGATTATGGAGGTGACCAGCTAGAATTAAGAGAAATCAATTTGCAAATGTGTGATTTGGTGTTTGGTAAAGCTGTGTCTAAATGCCTACCTCTACACTGTGAATGGACATGTCTGCTGGAAGACTAGAGCTGTGTGGCTGTACTGGGTGTGTGTTAGAAGACTAGGGCTGTGTGGATGTACTGGGTGGGTGGTGGAAGACTAGAGCTGTGTGGATGTACTGGGTGTGTGTTGGAAGACTAGAGCTGTGTGGATGTACTGGGTGTGTGTTGGAAGACTAGAGCTGTGTGGGTGTACTGGGTGGGTGGTGGAAGACTAGAGCTGTGTGGATGTACTGGGTGTGTGTTGGAAGACTAGAGCTGTGTGGATGTACTGAGTGGGTGGTGGAAGACTAGAGCTGTGTGGATGTACTGGGTGTGTGTTGGAAGACTAGAGCTGTGTGGATGTACTGGGTGTGTGTTAGAAGACTAGAGCTGTGTGGATGTACTGGGTGTGTGCTGGAAGACTAGAGCTGTGTGGATGTACTGGGTGGGTGGTGGAAGACTAGAGCTGTGTGGATGAACTGGGTGGGTGGTGGAAGACTAGAGCTGAGTGGATGTACTCGGTGGGTGTTAGAAGACTAGAGATGTGTGGATGTACTGGGTGGGTGGTGGAAGACTAGAGCTGTGTGGATGAACTGGGTGTGTGTTGGAAGACTAGAGCTGTGTGAATGTACTGGGTGGGTGGTGGAAGACTAGAGCTGTGTGGATATACTGGGTGGGTGTTGAAAGACTAGAGCTTAGTGGATGTACTGGGTGTGTGTTGGAAGACTAGAGCTGTGTGGATGTACTGGGTGTGTGTTGGAAGACTAGAGCTGAGTGGATGTACTGTGTGTTTGCTGGAAGACTAGAGCTGTGTGGGTGCACTGGGTGTGTGTTGGAAGACAAGAGCTGTGTGGATGTACTGGGTGTGTTGGAAGACTAGAGCTGTGTGGATGTACTGGGTGGGTGGTGGAAGACTAGAGCTGTGTGGATGTACAGGGTGGGTGTTGGAAGACTAGAGCTGTGTGGATGCACTGGGTGTGTGTTGGAAGACTAGAGCTGTGTGGATGTACTGGGTGGGTGTTGGAAGACTAGAGCTGAGTGGATGTACTGGGTGGGTGTTGGAAGACTAGAGCTGAGTGGATGTACTGGGTGTGTGTTGAAAGACTAGAGCTGTGTGGATGTACTGGGTGGGTGTTGGAAGACTAGAGCTGAGTGGAAGTACTGGGTGTGTGCTGGAAGACTAGAGCTGTGTGGATGTACTGGGTGGGTGTTGGAAGACTAGAGCTGTGTGGATGTACTGGGTGGGTGCTGGAAGACTAGAGCTGAGTGGATGTACTGGGTGTGTCGGAAGACTAGAGCTGTGTGGATGTACTGGGTGAGTGTTGGAAGACTAGAGCTGAGTGGATGTACTGGGTGTGTGCTGGAAGACTAGAGCTGTGTGGATGTACTGGGTGTGTGTTGGAAGACTAGAGCTGTGTGGATGTACTGGGTGTGTGTTGGAAGACTAGAGCTGTGTGGATGTACTGGGTGGGTGTTGGAAGACTAGAGCTGTGTGGATGTACTGGGTGGGTGTTGGAAGACTAGAGCTGAGTGGATGTACTGGGTGTGTTGGAAGACTAGAGCTGTGTGGATGTACTGGGTGAGTGTTGGAAGACTAGAGCTGAGTGGATGTACTGGGTGTGTGCTGGAAGACTAGAGCTGTGTGGATGTACTGGGTATGTGTTAGAAGACTAGAGCTGTGTGGATGTACTGGGTGGGTGTTGGAAGACTAGAGCTGAGTGGATGTACTGGGTGTGTGTTGGAAGACTAGAGCTGAGTGGATGTACTGGGTGTGTGTTGGAAGACTAGACCTGTGTGGATGTACTGGGTGGGTGTTGGAAGACTAGAGCTGAGTGGATGTACTGGGTGTGTTGGAAGACTAGAGCTGTGTGGATGTACTGGGTGAGTGTTGGAAGACTAAAGCTGAGTGGATGTACTGGGTGTGTGCTGGAAGACTAGAGCTGTGTGGATGTACTGGGTGTGTGTTGGAAGACTAGAGCTGTGTGGATGTACTGGGTGGGTGGTGGAAGACTAGAGCTGAGTGGATGTACTGGGTGGGTGTTGGAAGACTAGAGCTGAGTGGATGTACTGGGTGTGTGTTGGAAGACTAGAGCTGTGTGGATGTACTGGGTGGGTGTTGGAAGACTAGAGCTGTGTGGATGTACTGGGTGTGTGTTGGAAGACTAGAGCTGTGTGGATGTACTGGCTATGTGTTGGAAGACTAGAGCTGTGTGGATGTACTGGGTGGGTGTTGGAAGACTAGAGCTGAGTGGATGTACTGGGTGTGTGCTGGAAGACTAGAGCTGTGTGGATGTACTGGGTGTGTGTTGGAAGACTAGAGCTGTGAGGATGTACTGGGTGGGTGTTGGAAGAATAGAGCTGTGTGCATGTACTGGGTGTGTGCTAGAAGACTAGAGCTGGGTGGATGTACTGTGTGTGTGTTGGAAGACTAGAGCTGTGTGGATGGATGTACTGGGCGTGTGTTGGAAGACTAGAGCTGAGTGGATGTACTGGGTGTGTGTTGGAAGACTAGAGTTGTGTGGATGTACTTGGTGTGTGTTTGAAGACTAGAGCTGTGTGGATGTACTGGGTACTGATTTACATATAGCAGCTGAATTTAATGATAGTTTCAAAAACTGACCTTTCTTCCATCTTGACCATTGTAGCAGTCATTTGCTCATTCTTCTCTTCCAGTTTTCCAACAAGCTCTGACTTGTATTGAAGTGAACTGTTGCTTGACTTGGGTAGAAAAGGATACAAAAAAACCTCATTACAGATTGTTTTCACAAATAAGGAAAACAACGAATTGGGCAGTGTTTACTATATAAAGTGCTTAGACTTTATAAGACAAACATATCAAATATGGACACAAGTTATCTTTGAATGCTTGAATATCCATCCCTAGATGACAGGTTCAAACAGTTTGATGTTTTGTCTATCTGTTTGGAACCTGCATTTGATTGGGTAATAACAATTCATAGCAGGGATGAGATTTGACGGATGTGAACATTCCTGAAAAACAGCTTGCTGGCCTGGGATCTCCCTTACTTTAGACCCAGAACCTCCTAGATGTTACAATTCAGGAGGTTTACAGACTCTGTGCATCACCAGAAACACAAAACACAATGTTGACATTATAATTGTGGATTTACATGCAGCTAATCAATCGCAGTATTAATCCCTACCCAGGCACATAAACATTTGTTACCTTTGGGGACATGAGAACCTATTACAAATGAGTGTCTTGATGAAGGATGCAATTGTTGTGACCAGGATTTGAACTCATAATCAGATAATTCAGACTTAAAACTTGTGCGTTATGCATCAGCTACTTTGCCAATGTAATTAACAATTGAAAAGGTTTTAAGTTCAAATTAACATTCGATTACATGTACTTACCAGTGAAGTAATTTCATATTATTAACAACTATGTGTTTCTGGTTATGAAACCTAGAATGCCTTAAAATCAAACCTAATCACTGTTTCTCAGAGCACAATGAGCTGAGATGCAACACTGCCAACTTGTCCCATGGATTACAGCAGACATACATGAACAGTAATTAGATCGCTCCATGATAAGATAGTTTATAGTATTTCCTTGTAATTCTGATAGTTCACACATTTCAAAGTAAGTCTGATGCCACCTACATTGTACATGTATGTGAGGTTTCTTGAAAGCCACCCATGACAGCAAATGACTCAAATCTTAGTGCACTCATATACATGTATCAATGGCAGCAAATGACTCAAATCTTAGTGCAATCATATACCAATGACAGAAAATGACTCAAATCTTCAATGACAGCAAATGACTCAAATCTTAGTGCAATCATATATCAATGACAGCAAATGACTCAAATCTTCAATGACAGCAAATGACTCAAATCTTAGTGCAATCATATACCAATGACAGAAAATGACTCAAATCTTAGTGCCCTCATATATCAATGACAGCAAATGACTCAAATCTTAGTGCACTCATATATCAATGACAGCAAATGACTCAAATCTTAGTGCACTCATAATATCAATGACACTAATGTCTCAAATATTAGTGCACTCATATATCAATGAAGGAATCCCCTTCCAGTCCATATTCGTTACCTGTAGTCTATTGTACAAGTCAATATTAATGGTCTTGATGTCTTCTAGTTGTTTGCGTAGTGAGACGACTGTGTCTTGTTTCTCATGGATGTCTTTTTCTAGTAGTCTCATTGCCATCTCCATCTCTTCCTTCAGACTCACTTGAAGCTTCAATTCCTGCTCTGCATCCTGATTGGTTCAAAGAGAATTTAATAAATAATAGCGGTGTCCGACTTAGTGGCTGTGGTTGTGGCTGTGTCTTGATCACCACATCAACATGCATTGAAGCACAGAATGCCCATAGCAACAACGTTAACAACAGCCATAGTCACAGCGGCACCGATTGGGATACAGCCAACACATCCTGATTAGCTCAAAGAATTTTTTTTTTAATGAACTCTGTGCTGAAAAATCCATTCACTGAAATAATATTTACTTAAAAAACCCTGCTCATCATGAATCTAGGCTTAGTTTATCCCAGTCAGTTCTGAAGTGATAGAAGCCTTGCTTATAAAGCACAGGAAATCTTTGTTGATGGGTTTTGGGTTCCACCAAGATTAAACAAGAGAGAACAATTGTTTACCCCAAGTGGTGTTTCTGAAGACCTTACACTCACTAATACCCTGCCCTGCACAAAAAATCACCCTCCTTGTTTTAATAGATATAATAAATGCATTGGGATGAAGATTGGTTACTTTGGTTTGTACCCTCCCAATCATCTTCACTGTATGCAGCTGCAGAGCTAGAGACAAAAAACTACTAAGTTATATATGCAGATGCATGCAGAACATTTAATCCCTACATCTAGTGGATAGGTAGAGGTTATGCGTAGCCAGTGATGTGCTAAGGGGGTCTTGTCAAAATTAATCAAGGACAGGTAGTCGGATAACAATTCTCCGATGTCAAAATGTTGTTGGATTTTCGTCAGACTGTATTTCTATGAGAGACATGGTTTTACTCGCTGAAGGCACACAGTTCTCCAATGTACTAAAGACATGCCCTATGCCAATGCACCCCGCTGAGTGCTCTGCGGTTTGACTGGCTGATTAAGTGTAGTATAAACAAACTTGCCATTTTGGAGAGATCTAGAAGGTTTGGAGGTCATTGTTGATCCGGCAAGGGCGATCAAAGGAGGATCAGATCCTGCAGCTAGTGTAAACATAAGAGCGATCAGGACTGATCCTCCTTTTTGATCCCCCTTCATTGCGGGATCAAAGGAGGATCAGATCTCGCAAGGTGGATCAAAAACCAAGTATAAACGCAACGCAGGATCATACCCCGCAATTTGACCTACCGACTTCCGGTCTCGAATAGAGTGGGGCGCGGGCGAGTTGTCTGAATATTAATTACCATCATTCTGCGACGATGTCGGCGGTAAAGTTGTGCCAGAATTAATGGCAACAACAACGCATATAAACAAAACTGATTCTCCATTTAAAATAAGAATTATATAGGGAAAATATCAGACGTGAACTGTGAAAGTGAGTCGAACTTGTAAGCAAGTGGACGAACACACGAAACACCAGTCATCAGTGCTGCCATCCCATATTAGCTATCACCTCGATCCCGCGAATGTGCAAATGGCCGTCACCATTCCTAGCGTGCAATACTTTATTGAGGGGATCAAGGTACGGTTGCTGTGGGAGCGAAGCTGAGTAATCATTGCGTGTCGGGAAACGTCAGGTGAACGTTTTTTACATCAGGCATGTGAGCGGGTCATGGAAAAAAAAGAGGAAAACTTTTTTTTTCAGTATCCAGATTTTGGGCTAGCGCTATTTGTACGTGTCCGGATTTTGGGCCAGCGCTGTTTGTACGTGTCCGAATTTTGGGCCAGCGCTACAGTCAGGTATAATAGAGATCAATGGGTACAACACACATGTAAAAGACCGTGTGCGCCTAGTCTTGGCTCAAGGTGTTGGCTTTTTAATACATTTTTTAGTATTGCGCCCTCTCTTGGTGGAACGGGACGACAACATGGGTAAGTATAATGGGACATCGCGCTTAACGAAAAATGAACAACAACGGCTGTAATCAAAGACTAACGCTGGGCATGCACGGAGCATTTTACCGGGTCTAGCCACTGACTCATGTGTCAAAATCAAATCGCAATTAAAGTGCTTCCGGATGCCAGGTTCCCCTTCTCTGTGTGAGATTGTGCAGTTAAATTACTTGCTGCTCGATGTTGGAGGTAAAAAAAAAAAATTTTTAAAAGGGCTGGTCACTCACAGCGGAGACGGGAAAAAAGCGGAACCCGCAAGAAAAACGCGGAATGGGAAAATAAAAAACACGGATTTCGCGGAGGTCTCACATGCCTGTTACATGCACACGTATTTGATGTCAATTTTTAGCGAATAAAAATAAAAATAGAGGCACCAGCTTTTAGAGACTGCAACATCCGATCGTTGAGGTAGAAACCATGAATAAATGGAGTAGGAAGCATTGATGAAAAGCACATATTAATGTAAGGTGTACTGCTTTCATGGATGTTAATTCAGTGATTTTTCTCGGCGGTTTGTGTATCTATTCAGTCAGGTCTTGTTTGTTTATTTAATTTCTCATTTCATCTCTGCGGTAAAACTCTGATTGAGTCATTGTTATCCAGGTCTATAGGTACTTTCAATTTTCAAAAATCTTCGCGATATATCGTCATAACGGCAATATTTACCCAACGATATGTAAAAATGTTCAATATCGTCCAGCGCTAATCACCACCTGGCAACGCACCCACGTGTGTGTGCACATAATCGATTATCTTGTTCAGTTGACCTTTCACACGAGCAGCATGTAACTTCCATTCAACATGCGCCGGGCAAAGGGGGATCAATGCGAGATCAGGATCAAGTGTAAACGTGTCAGCGATCAGCTTGATCGCCCTTGCAGGATCTGATCCTCCTTTGATCCTCCTTGCTGGATCAAGTGTAAACGTGGTGGTAGAGACCCCCTGCTTATTTTCCAGTAGATAGTGATCTAAATCTCTGCAGTTTGTAAATAAATGTTACCCTAGGCACTGTGAATTTCTCCAATGTTTTCTCCGACACCCATTTTTAAATAAGGTGAATTAACGGCAGGTAAAAACCTTGTCCTGGACAGACGAACGGTACTTGTAGACCCCTTGCATAACGCTACAGGGACTCTGAGGTCACGCACACGTTTTTTAGCACAAAGAACAGCTATCGTCCAATGATTTGCCTCCTCTGGCCCTCAGTGGGGGCGCTTTTCGGCCTCAGTGAGGGCGCTTTTTGAGCGTGTGACGTCATATGCAAGGGGTCTATCCTCTGGTTGTCCTGGACTAATTTTGACAAGGTCCCTAACCTGTCTCAACTGAGCTTCTTGCTGTAGCTTATCCTTAGCATCACCATAAAGCTCATTCAAACCAATGCGGGATGTATTATATGTCTCTCTCTCAATATCCATGTCTGCTCGTACAATCTGTAATAACAATACATGAACGGAATCAAGTTATACCTAAACAAAAACCAGCAGAACTCCATTTCACAAAGCAATAAGATTCATCTTAAAGGTAGGGTCATAGACAAGTAAGTACTCCAAAAATTAATTTAAAAAACTATTTTGAGAAAGGAGTCCCTTTGAAGTTATATGGTTTGGATAATTTTTCACCCCAAAACATTTGAATCTGAGAAACGATTCACGCATGAATTGTTTTTAAGATTTCTGAGGGTTGGTGTCTGTTCGCGAATGCTGTGGCCAGATATGCGGTTGGTACCCGCTGTCACCTCACTGAACATGGATGGATTCAACGTTCTTATGAAAATACCGTGACAGTTTTTTTTTTCAGCAAGTAGACACTGCACACGGTTGAAACTTTCACATGTGACTTTTATTGTATCTTTCTGTATACTTTTGCCAATAATCAGCATTGACAACAACCAATCTATGATCCTACCCTTAAGGTGAGTTGTTAATATCAACATAGTGATTACACTTTGCTAAGCAATTAAGATTGGTACACACAGTTAAGATCGAACTTAGCTCTTTGTGAAATCGGCCCAGGGCTCAATTTAACAAAGAGGTAAAGACTGATCTTAAGTGCGAATCAATCTTAACTGCTTAGCAAAGTGTGATGTCACAATACAAAACACTCTTACGTGGTTATACTGACAACTCATCTTAGATGAATCTTAGTGCTTTGTGAAATCGAGCCCAGGAAGGGTAGAAACTCAAAGATACACGTGTACATGTAGGTATAATAATATATACATCCAAGTAGCTAAATCAAGGCGCTTAACACACATTTGTACAAGGTATGTCTGACAAAAACCAAACAACCTGTAAACAGTGGTATGTTATTGAGCCTGTTCTGTAACTGAAGCTTTAACTTTTAACTTGGCAAAATAAAGTTGAATGCCAACACTTTTTCTTTGTACATGCAGCTTATCTATTACTTACAGGTGATTGGATGTAAGTAAATCCTGATATGTTTGTTAAAGTTACACATCAATGTCAACTTATAGGGAACTTAAATTAATCCATGATTGAAAAGCTGTATCTTGCAGCCACAGTAAGTTAACATTCACTTTCAGCAAGTCCCATCAAAACTCCAATGCATACACAACAGATGTCTTTTGTGCTATACCGTCTCTAACAACAAAAACACCTTTTTTATTTAGTACTGTTTCTGAATGAATCAAGATATTTTTTTTCCTTTCCTGTTTTTGCTTTTTCACTTCAAGTTCACAGAAAATAGTCAAATATTTGGTGCAAACACTGACCACTTGTACACGTACATCAGGTGCACATGGTGAACATTTTTGTGACATAAATATAGTTTGTGTTGAAAAGATGTACCAACAATTTAGAGAAACATGTTCAAAGACAGGGACTTTGTAAACAAAAGGTCTGCAAAAGATTTGAAATTACAATTCGGTTACCTGCAGTTTACGATTGACTTCTTTCTTCATTGAATCATTCTCCACTCTTAGTGTGTCATTTTCAGCTTGAATGGACAAGATATTATTGTTGGCTACGGCCAGCTAAACAAATAAATTAAATTGAAAGAAACATAAATAGTTTGTATCTTGTTCCAGGCCTATATAAATTACCAAAAATCAACCAAACGCAGTCAACCCATAGAGTTGAAATGCTAGATAGTGACATATTTATTGATACCAACACCAACATTTGCAACTTGCAATCAGGGAGATTTTGTACAACAATCGGGGAGATATTTAGAACTTCATTCAACATAATAGGGAACAATTTTCCATGATCTGGGACAGTTTCAAGTTTATTCATCAGAACATAGAAAGATTGGTTTTATTTTCAGGGAATATTCTGCGGAATCAGGGAGAGTTGGCAGCTCTGTATTGAGTATGTATGTTTTCTTCAATGTGTACATGCTAAAAATAGAGCTGTCACCAAGCATCAGAAAGTCTCAAATTTGGCAACACTTGAATCACAAAGACATCAATACTTTCATGAATTTTATAAACGACAATCTTCTTTACAGAAGGAGGTCAATATCAGTGTCCTTTTCAAGCTCTGCTAGGATATATCTATTTACGGATATAATAAGGCAAAATCAGGGTAGATTAAAGCATCAAGTGTCATTCCCTGACTGATCATTCATGTCATTCAATATGAGAAAGGCACAAGTGTGTAACATAATAAGCTGTGTCTAAAGCAATTATTTGTACTTTTACCAAATTACATGTCATTCTGTTTCTATAAATGCATCATTGAGTACAAGAACAGTGTGGATTGGTCATGTACATGTACATGTACTCCTCCTGAACAAAGAAATTCATATTCATTTGGTACCTTTGAAGTACATGTAGTTATGCATGGGACAGGCACAACATGTAAAGTGTACAGTATGCTGGCCTGGACTTACCTGTAGATGATACCATTGGGTGAATGTATCTAATATTTAGTGTATGCTGTTACTAGCTTACTTCACCATTTAATAATAAAAGTGTTCTTTTCAATGAATCCAATGATCTACTGAAGAACTTACAAACTTGAGTTACAATCTGCCTACCTCCCAAAACTGTGGGGCAATTTTGAATCAAATTTTGGAAGTTTGGCCTATGATGCACGCTGAATTGAAACAAGGTCCTCAAAATGTTTTTAACTTGGTGTTTATCTTTGGTTTAAAAAAAAGTAGTAGCTGTGCGATCTGGGGCATTCTAAATGGTTTCTTTATGATTTTTGTGAGTTTGATCTGAAGTTCCCGCCCTCATAAGTGACATACATGGACATGAAGATTGTAGCCCTCACAGTTCACACTCACCTCTTCCTTGGCTTGATTACTGGACTGCTGAAGGTTCTTAATCTTGTTTTGCAGGACGGTAACCTGTGATGTCAGGTGTCTGTTGTGTTCCTCCAGGTAGTTCTTCTGATCTAGTACTGCAGTTAGATTCACATCACATGTCTCACCACTGAAAACAAAACCCAAATCAAGTTTAGATGAAAAGGAATTATTGAAATAAAAAATGATGAGAGTACTATTTGTGTTTTACCCACATACAAATGTACTGATGTGTGTTAAGCATTGTCAGTTCTTTCCTGAGTACTTTCTGGAAAGAAAATCATATCACATGGGTGGGATTCGAACCCATTACCTTTGCCATTCTAGAGCAGATGTTACATACAAGTAGCACTAAAACAATTTGTTGTCTTCTTTTTTTCCCTCCGACAGGTTGTAATTTTCAGGAAGAAATGAAAAATTTAATTGATTGCAGTTTTGTTTCTTTTGAAAAAGATTAAGTACATCTTAAAAGTCTATTTATAAATACCTGGGACAGTTTATCCATTCTGATTGGTCAAGAGGAGATCACATGGCCATGTTTAAGCGTGCGATATAAACACGGTGAGGTGTGTTAAACATGGCCTGAGGAAATTGAGTCAAAAGAGGGCGCTATCAGATGATTGCGTGGAACACACAAATTTCAAAGCCCAATTTAAGTTGCAAGGTTGCATATTTGGCTCACCCAAGTTTAAAACTTGCGTGCGATAGTTTAAAACTGAAGCGCGATAGTTTAAAACTGAAGAGCGATAGTTTGAAACTGAAGCGCGCAAATTCGAAATTTGCACGAGGAGCTTGTTAGTGCTCAACATGGATAGAGAAGTTCAATGCAGAGTTGAGGGGAGATTAGGCTAAACTGTCAGATTTGTTCTCAACTTTTAACCCTTTCATTACCATAGGCGGCTTTAGTCGACTGCACTCATACCCCCTCTTCCTTACCATTGGCGACTTTAGTCAACCAAGCTTACACACAAAAAAGCACTCAAGCCTGAGCACAAAGGCCATTTGTTATAAAGCTGTAGTTTTGTCCATGTTCACCCTCCATACCCAAGCTTTACCATCATTGGAAAGAGAAAGATTGGATCTTTCCAGTGATGGTAAAATAAAATAAGGTTGCTATTTTGCAATCTCTTCAAATAAGAGTTGAAAGATCCGAAATGCCCAAAACCTACGGAGCGCCATATGGTTGTGTACAAAAAAGTGTTTTTAAGATTACAAATCACACTGAGGAAAGAAAGACAAAGAACTTTGACAGTTATTGACCGATCTCAATGATTTTTTGATTATATGAAAGAGAATTCAATAAGTAAGAACTGTTTTATTACTTATTTTGCTGTAAAACAGTATCTTCAAGGAGATAATTTTCAAAGGAGATAAGTTTGTAAAAAGGTACTTTGAATGAAAGCTCTCTGTTGTGTAAGAATGTGTGCTTCACGCTTGAGTGGTCAAACAATGCGGTCACCAGCGGTTGTTTATCTCCAAACAATTCGGTAATGAAAGGGTTAAAGGTTTTTAACGAAAAGTTATTTAAAAGTGGGAATAAAAGAGAGCTTAATCAGTCTTAAACGGATGATTTATAATGGATCACGGATGATTGTGGCCGTGCAATAAAGGACCTTGCCTCCAACTCAGTCCTTTTTCGCATGGCCAATGACCACTGCCAATGACCACTGCCAATGACCACTGCCAATGACCACTGCCAATGACCACTGCCAATGACCACTGCCAATGACCACTGCCAATGACCACTGCCAATGACCACTGCCAATGACCACTGCCAATGACCACTGCCAATGACCACTGCCAATGACCACTGCCAATGACCACTGCCAATGACCACTGCCAATGACCCTACCGGTTTTAAACAGCCATTTAAGACCTCATCACCTACTCTTTTATTCCCTTATTAGTGTATGGATATATTCAACATTATTTTGATAAATTTGTATGCCTAAAAAAAAACCAAAAGGAACTTTTATGCAGTAAACTGTGCAAGTCTTGCGCGTATCGAAAACGAGAAAACAACTCGACCAAGACTATAAATTTCTTCTGTGAAATCAAATCTTCTTGAAAATTAAAATACAGATATCAATTTCTTATAAATAGAATTTCAATTTTTATATACCATAAAGAATTTGTTAAAATTAACATTGGAACAATATGTAAACTTGGGACGAGAATGCTTATTTTTTAGAAACCCCAATTTGTCAATCACATCCGAATTTGTGTGTCCATTTAATACTAGGTTTAATGATATCATGAACGTCAGTTGGGCAAAATTCTTAATTGTTTACTATAGTAACCAGAAACGGAGGTCAAGTCTTATTCTCGGGTTTTCTTTGTTGATTTGTTAATTTTCTTTACTTTCATATACTTCATGGCTAAATTTTGTTTACAGCTAATATGGTTGGGACCAACTTGGTCCCGGAAGTTTAAATACTTGTGATACTTGCACAGTTTATAGGGTTGTTATGATTACAATTTAAATGGAGTTGATTAAATTTGTATCAGCAATTGAATAACTTTACCCTGATGCTTCTGGCTTCTCCAGGTAGTTGCCGTCTTTTAGATACAAGCTGAAGTCAATAACAGAGGGGGCAGAGTCTAGATCATCCCCCTTCAGGCACAGATTACAATCAATGACATTAAGGCCAACCAGCAGCCCAGCAATAACTGCAGCTTCTTCTTCAAGTAGGAGGGCGTTTTGGTCATACCACTCACTGTCAACAGAGAGTTCAAATAGTTCAACTTCAAATTAAAATTCTACAATTCCGTTTCAAAGAATACATTAGGTGTGAGTTGTTCACTTGACTGGCAAATTCCCATTAACAATGCAATTATTCACTTCATTTATTGTCGTCCAATCTTGTTAGGCAGCTACATGTAATAATACAAATTTGGGAGGCTAATTACATGTATCCTTACTTGCAGCTGGGAAGCTGAATTGCGAAGGACGCGGCTACAACGTGTTCGGGCTGCAGGCATTTAAAGGCGCCTCTGGCAGCATCAAACCATGACCACGGAGCACAACCAGAGATCAAAAGTGTTTGATTTTTCCAGAGGGAGGAAAACCGGAGGGCCTGGAGAAAAACCCTTGTGGCATAGAAGTAAACCAAGATGCACAACTCTACTCACATTATGGCCATAGCTGGGTATTGAACCAGGGACACATTGGTGATAGGCGAGCGGTTTACGAACTAGCCACCCATGCCATACAGATATTCTGTATCATCAACCACATCAATCTTTCTGTTATTAACAATTAAGCACCATTTGAAAGTTTTTATTTTTGGGGGGTGAACAAAGAAAAATTGACTGGAGTTAACCAGCCCTATGTTGGCGGTCTCCCTATTTTGTCAATATCTTTGTTCGAGTGCCAGCCAGAAGTCATACAACCGTATGCTGTTGCCATACATGCAGGGATCACACTCAAGTTTACCATACAACCTGGGAAGCAGGATTGTAAGGGGATCACTTGAAGGGGATACAACTTTTTTACATGAACCTGAGGTTGCAGGTTCAAATCCTGCTCTAGTCAATTTGATTAGAATAATTAAACTGAGCTACTCATACTTTCCACGAAGAAACAAATCAAGTCAGGTGAATTAATTTCAAAATAATAAAGGAGATATAAGAATTTTTTTAAATCGTTAGAGAATTCCCTAACAAAATACCTTAAGATATCTTTACGATCTAGGAGTGCCTTGAAGTAGTCTGCAAGGTTCTTCTGCATCAAAGCAAGCCTTAACCAGGCTCTTCCTCTCCCAAGGCTGGTCCTGAGGTAATAAACAAAAAATAAACCACAAATATTGTCAACTCTAACATTGACGTTATGCCATCTGCAGCCAGCTAGTTTGTCAAAGGGAATGCTTTGCTTTGGTTAAATTTTGAGTGACCTACAGGTGAACGATTTGATGGAAAATAAAACAAGTAGTATACGTTGCTGTTTTATATGAAGAAGAAGAAAAAAGAATAATGTATACACGTAATTGTGGAGATACCGTTCAAACTCAGAACTCATTCTCTTTTACAATAAACTAGAACGAAGGGTACATGTATGTTAGTTGTTACATCATTACTACATTGTTCATCTGGAAAACTGTCTAAACATTGTGATACATGTATATGGTACATGTAAATGTACACATGTAAATGTACACCTGTACATTTACATACAATGTTTTACATGTACCACACTGTTTAGATAGTTTTCCTGATGAACAATTTGTACAGCCGATTGGCTCATAATATGAATGAGAATGTGATGTCACACATGTACTTGATCATTGGCTGTGCAACCACTGTGGGTAAGGAACCCTGTGTCATTCACATTGGACTAAATACTAATTGGACGAAAGGCTCAAACTCAAAATACAACTCGCTAATGAAGGGGGAGTCCAGGTGTCTTCATGTACTACTCTGGATTCATCACTATAATATCAGAGTAGTGTTACAAAGCCAGTACTAGAGATTTGAGAATTTGAACAAACTCACTTCCAGGGGGATAATTATACTTCATAATCTTGGAAAAGTCAAACTAAAACTGAAATTTGTGACAATAAAGCAACACAAAACCATGGTTAATTTGATTTGCATTTATAACCAATCAGCAGATCAGAAACGATTTGTCACAAGTTCTGTCTGCTTGGTTTCTGTGGTTTACTTTACTGATCCAATCATTAACCTTCATGCATAATTAAGCCACACATGGCAAAAGTGTCCCGCTATAGTAGGTAAAATGGAACCAGCCAAAAGGCAAGTCATCATCTTGTTCAGTGGCGGCGGCATGTGGAAAACCTCAAACAACTATGAAAGCAGACATGGTTTGACCCCTTGCACCAATGTCACAAATGGAAAAGTCTGCCACGCTCGCCATTTTGGGAATCACATTGCATGCCAGTGCCAGCCTTGATCAAGGGCTTCTGGATCAGTCTCACACATATCGAAAACCAGAAAACAACTCGAACAGAAACTATATTTTTCTATGAAATCAAATGTTCTTTTTAAATTATATTCATACAAAATTCTTGAAAACAAAGATACCCATAGCAAGTTGTTATAATTTTTTATTTTTATTTTTATATGATACAAATAATTTGTTCAAATTAACATTGAAACAAAATTTAAACTTGGGATGAGGATGCTTATTGTTAGAAACCCCATTTGCCAATCACACCCGAATTTGGGCGTCCATCATATAGGTCACAATGACAACATGACCGTCAGTTGGGCAAAATTCTTAATTTTTAACAAGTGACCGGAAATTGAGACCTCTGTCAAGTCTTATTCTCGGGTTTTCTTCGTTATTTTGTTGAATTGGTTTTACTTTCATATTGTTTATCACTTAGTAGTACTTTTCCAACAACAAATATGATTTTCATGGCCATAAACTACGGTAAAACTACATTAATTACACCATTTTAATTGCTATGGTGTAATTAATGTACTTCTCTTGTATTTTATCAATCATTGTAGTTTCAAACAATGGTGTCATCAAAGTCTCTCATGCAGAGGCAATTTACATGTACGCACAATTATACGCCCATCAGCCAAACCGTCACAAGAATGATTAAAACAAAGCCATGCAACTACAGTGTACAGGACCATTACTCTTGCGCAGACCAAGCTCCAACGTCATTGTATTCTTGGGTGTAAAGGCACACTTTACTAAAAGGCTATTTCAGTTTATGAAATCGTCTGTGCAGTTTGGGATACCAATCCTTAGCAATCTCTAAATCCTTATATGTCAACATGTTCTAAACACTTGTTTAATCTCCTCCAAGGGAAACTACTGCGTCTTCTCACTTCCATGGAGACATCAATAGATAAGTTTTGCAACTTGATGAACTTGATTACATGTTCACAAACACTGACTTTGCAGCACGCTGATCATGCTCTCTTCTATTCAGTGATGTGTCCACGTTCATCTATTGATCTACAAGGCCTGAAAATTCATCTTTGAGAGGGCAAGGCCATTTTCATTTTTGCAAAACGGACTTCGATTGGAAAAGCTTAAAGTCTATGGGAAACTTTTGAAGGGGTACCAAGGCCAAGACCAGGGCAACGAAGGCCATGGCCTCTATGGCCTTGGCGTAATTCCAGGCTCTATGGATGTGTAGCCCTAAAGGAGTACATGTTGCAGTCATTGTTTCATCCTCCAGCTGGGGCAATATTACATTCACAATGTAGATGTACACAATGTAGATGTACACAATGTAGATGTATGTTGCCGAGAGACTCTACAGACTCAAAGTATAAGGAAAGTGTCTGTATGAAAAAATGACAAAGAAAAGCAACACTCTTTGATTGTAGAAAAACTCTGTCACATTTCAACCCGGGATGACCTTCAAACATCACTTCAAACATCCGATCCAGGCTTTGGGTTCATCTACATGTTAATATGAACATTGCGATAAATTGCTGTAATAATGAACTTCACACAGTATAGAGACTCATCGGGTATATCGCCACCATTCCTTGCTCTTCGTACTTTTATTATCGCAATCATTGGACTACTTATCATATCTGGGAATATTCTTTGTCTTGCTGTGATACGTCGCATCACTACTGCAGCAGACAGCACTAAAGTTCTTATGACATCACTTGCTGTCTCAGATCTCCTTGTTGGTTTTTGTGTTGTACTGAATGTAGTTGCTTCAGTTTTAGACAGATGGCCATTTGGTGCGCTCGGATGTTTAATTTACGCAGTTGCACAACATACACTTATTCTTATGACAGTAGTTGCAATTGTATTTATAAATATTGAACGATACCTAGCTATCACAAAACCTTATAAGTTCTCAGTATGGTGCTTCAAAAAGCGTGTCACCAAACTTGTAGTTGGGTCATGGATTTTTGCCCCAATTTTCATCACATCAATGAAGTTCATATTTAAAGTACCTGACAAGTATTATGCATTTGAAACATTGTGTCTTGCTGATATCAACCCAAATATTACCAATATTTTAAGCCTTGTTATTGTAGTTGTCTTACCAGTGCTTACATTTAGTTGTGTTTACTTTCCAATAATCAAAATAAGTCGTAAACATGAACTGCGCAGAGGGGACCAAAATGAAAGCTGGTATGGACAACAAAGCCCTTAAGACATTCCTAGTAGTGGCTATAGTATTTTCCGGTTCTTATACACCATACTTTGTATACAGACTTGTTCTTCAGCGTACTACCTCAGAGATCCAACTGCTGCATTTCACATTTGTATGGTTATGCGTTTGTAATAGTTTTTTCAACGTGTTCATTTACTGAATGTTTAATGCATCCTTTCGTAAAATAGCCAAGAAGATAATTTCAGAAAAATTCAGGTGTTTCAAAAAGCCAAATAGTGTACCAGTGAATGTATAGTGTGCATACATTTAACATGTACATTATTCATGATTAGATCAACATGGTACACAGTATACAGTATTTTCAACAAACTAACCCAGTGTGAGACGTTCGATAGAACCAGAGTCTGGTGGTTATTTGCACATAATGGCTTATCATGGGTCAAGAATATCAGATCAAATCAGGACAACACATAAAACCCACATCTATGACCATACAAATGTAAAGATCAACTTGAATGAAATTAACACTTATGTTTTTGGTAAAAAAAAAGGGTAAACGAGTGCCTAATGATTACATAAAACTCAATAGAAATTGCTTCATAATGTAAAAGAAAAACATGATTTCAAAATCATTTCATGAGCTCGAAATATTTTGGTGAATTTACATCTGCAAAATGCAAAACTACCCTAATTCCATGTATGGTCCCACTTCCTTTTAATATGCAAAGAGAGGTCACACATGTCCAGGCCATGGCCATGCATAGATACCACATAAAACAAATATCTTTTTCTGTGCTCTGGATTTACTGCAAAAAAAAGTTGGGTGCTTTTTGATGGGGCTTTAACAGTGTGGCTCATACATGTACATGCAACCTAAATCTTAATTCAATGATTTGTATTAAACAAAATTGGTACTATCGCTTGGGCAATACCACTATGTTACCGAAAATTGATGAAAAAAATGATATCGTTAAGTTTGTAATGTCTCTTGATGGTTTAATGATGTAATACAATGTATATTTGGCTTGCGGTAACACCATTTGCTGTGTAGATTTTTGTTCTTTGAGAACTTGTCTTACTAAGCTTGAGGTTAACACCTCCAGTGTAAATCCTTAGTTAGTTAGTGGGCTTGAGGTTACTTCCTCTAGTGTGAGCCTTTATTTTATTATTGGACTCCAGGTTAACACCTCCAGTGTGAGTCCTTAATTAGTTAGTTGGCTTGAGGTTACTTCCTCCAGTGTGAGCCTTTATTTTATTATTGAGCTTGAGGTTAACACCTCCAGTGTAAATCCTTAGTTAGTTAGTTGGCTTGAGGTTACTTCCTCCAGTGTGAGCCTTTATTTTATTATTGAGCTCGAGGTTAACACCTCCAGTGTGAGTCCTTAATTAGTTAGTTGGCTTGAGGATACTTCCTCCAGTGTGAGCCTTTGTTTTATTATTGGACTTGAGGTTAACACCTCCAGTGTGAGTCCTTAATTAGTTAGTTGGCTTGAGGTTACTTCCTCTAGTGTGAGCCTTTATTTTATTATTGGACTTGAGGTTAACACCTCCAGTGTGAGTCCTTAATTAGTTAGTTGGCTTGAGGTTACTTCCTCTGGAGTGAGCCTTTATTTTATTATTGGACTCGAGGTTAACACCTCCAGTGTGAGTCCTTAATTAGTTAGTTGGCTTGAGGTTACTTCCTCTAGTGTGAGCCTTTATTTTATTATTGGACTCGAGGTTAACACCTCCAGTGTGAGTCCTTAATTAGTTAGTTGGCTTGAGGTTACTTCCTCCAGTGTGAGCCTTTATTTTATTATTGGACTCGAGGTTGACACCTCCAGTGTGAGTCCTTAATTAGTTAGTTGGCTTGAGGTTACTTCCTCCAGTGTGAGCCTTTATTTTATTATTGGACTTGAGGTTAACACCTCCAGTGTGAGTCCTTAATTAGTTAGTTGGCTCGAGGATACTTCCTCCAGTGTGAGCCTTTATTTTATTATTGGACTTGAGGTTAACACCTCCAGTGTGAATCTTTAATTAGTTAGTTGGCTTGAGGTTACTTCCTCCAGTGTGAGCCTTTATTTTATTATTGGGCTTGAGGTTAACACCTCCAGTGTGAGTCCTTAATTAGTTAGTTGGCTCGAGGATACTTCCTCCAGTGTGAGCCTTTATTTTATTATTGGACTCGAGGTTAACACCTCCAGTGTGAGTCCTTAATTAGTTAGTTGGCTTGAGGTCACTTCCTCTAGTGTGAGCCTTTATTTTATTATTGGACTCGAGGTTAACACCTCCAGTGTGAGTCTTTAATTAGTTAGTTGGCTTGAGGATACTTCCTCCAGTGTGAGCCTTTATTGTATTATTGGACTCGAGGTTAACACCTCCAGTGTGAATCTTTAATTAGTTAGTTGGCTTGAGGTTACTTCCTCCAGTGTGAGCCTTTATTTTATTATTGGACTCGAGGTTAACACCTCCAGTGTGAGTCTTTAATTAGTTAGTTGGCTTGAGGTTACTTCCTCCAGTGTGAGCCTTTATTTTATTATTGGGCTCGAGGTTAACACCTCCAGTGTGAGTCTTTAATTAGTTAGTTGGCTTGAGGTTACTTCCTCCAGTGTGAGCCTTTATTTTATTATTGGACTCGAGGTTAACACCTCCAGTGTGAGTCTTTAATTAGTTAGTTGGCTTGAGGTTACTTCCTCCAGTGTGAGCCTTTATTTTATTATTGGACTCAAGGTTAACACCTCCAGTGTGAGTCCTTAATTAGTTAGTTGGCTTGAGGTTACTTCCTCCAGTGTGAGCCTTTATTTTATTATTGGACTCGAGGTTAACACCTCCAGTGTGAGTCCTTAATTAGTTAGTTGGCTTGAGGTTACTTCCTCTGGAGTGAGCCTTTATTTTATTATTGGACTCGAGGTTAACACCTCCAGTGTGAGTCCTTAATTAGTTAGTGGGCTTGAGGTTACTTCCTCTAGTGTGAGCCTTTATTTTATTATTGGACTCGAGGTTAACACCTCCAGTGTGAGTCCTTAATTAGTTAGTTGGCTTGAGGTTACTTCCTCTGGAGTGAGCCTTTATTTAATTACTGAGCTAGAGGTACCTTCCTCCAGTGGGAGTCCTTCTAGTGATGTTGTTGGCTTGAGGAGATTTCCTCAAGGCAGTGTGTGTATTAGGTTTTTGTTGAACAATCAGAAATTATGCATATATGCCAATTTATTTTTGGTCAGACAGTCAATACACACTTGTTAGCACTTTTGTGATCATTAAGCCAGTTGTTGTAATGAGGGCTTGATGGGGGTTATACATAACTTATTGTATAATTGTTTTTATGTGGTACAGTTGCCATAGTGCTCATGAGTATCAGGAGGCGATAATTCCGACCGAACATTTTATTATTGGAAACGCAACTGTACTTAGTATGTAATGAAAAAAGTGTTTAATGCGCAAACCTGTTGCTTGTACTAATAATCATTGATCTATAAAGTACACGTTTATTTGTTCTGCTTGTTTGGCTATTGGTTTTGGATGTGGTCGGTTTGCCAAACGTTAGCCGGCACTTTGAATAAAAACAGTGTTTATAGACTGTGACAGGAATTAGAAAAACTTGCTTTGTTTGTAATTCAAGTCTGAGCATTATTCCTATCTTCCAGTTTCCAATTTACACGTCCTACAATTCACCTCTGAACATTTTTTAGAGAACACAGTGACAAACACTTGTTTTGTCTTGGATTGGTTATTGGTGTTTTCAAAACTGAATAATGTAGATCAAAAAGATGATGCACTTAAATTGCAGTGAAACTTACTTTATGCCAGGCAGGTTACGGACACTGTCTGTAATGTCTTCTGCATCCGGAGTGATCTTTTCAAGACTCTCAAGAGCACCCCAGAAAGACTTCTTCTTGTCTAAAAATGTCTTCTTAGCTGTAAAACAAACATAAAAAAGACAAACTATGCTGTTAATTTAAGCTCAAATCAGAGCACAACTCTTGTATGAATCGACCAATCCCTGAAGCCCTTCCTACCATAACACCCAAGTAGATCCAAGGCCTGGAATTTCATCTTTGAGAGGGCAAGGCCATTTTCATTTTGCAAAGGGCACTTCCATTGGAAAATCTTAAAGTCTATGGTAAACATTTGACAGGGCACCAAGGCCAAGACCAGGGGCAACAGAGGCTATGACCTTTGTGGCCTCCGTGTTATTCCAGGCCTGAGATCCGGGTCATTTGATTGGAGGATTGTATGAGGCATTCATTAATCAAACCTTTACATGACCTACATCATAAACTGTGCATTTTCGTCCCATCCTTTCTTACTATTGTGCGCTAGACCACACCCTCCTTGTACAAATGTAATACACAGCAGAATACAAAACGTCCTTGTAGTGGATGCCAAAACAATCTTAATGTACATTTTCTTTATTCTTATTAGTTATATCCTCCAACTTGGATGATTTATAATGAATGTTTTGCATTTGTGAAATGGAGAGAATATTTTCATTCGTTGAAAGATGGAATGATTCATTCATCTCGGCTTCACATTGTTGAATAGAACATTCCACCTTTAAACTCATGAACATATTCTCTCCATTGCACTCCTAAACATTCATTATTTGTATACCTGGCACTGGTGCTCATTTATTAAAATGGTGCTCATTTGAATGGTGCTCATGACAATGGAAACAATAGTCTCCACACCTTGACATTGAGGCAGAGCAGTTGAGTGTAAGGTTAATTAATCAGTTTATTATAATCATACATGGAATCCACTTTCATAAAGAAATGGATAAAGTAAGCAAGCAGGAGAGGGCAGTGTTTCATGAAAAGGGTAAAGTTAGCAAGAAAGAGAGGGCAGTGTTTCTTGAAAAGGGTAAAGTAAGCAAGCAGGAGAGGGCAGTGTTTCTTGAAAAGGGTAAAGTTAAGCAAGAAGGAGGAGGCAGTGTTTCTTGAAAAGGGTAATAAAGTAAGCAAGAAGGAGAGGGCAGTGTTTCTTGAAAAGGGTAAAGTAAGCAAGCAGGAGAGGGCAGTGTTTCTTAAAAAGGGTAAAGTTAAGCAAGAAGGAGGAGGCAGTGTTTCTTGAAAGGGGTAAAAAAAGCAAGCAGGAAGAGTTGGGGTATACAAAATTGGGGTATACACATGGGGGTATTGCAGTATAAGCATATTTCTAAAAAGCAATTTCATTTATTTGAGAAGATATTTAAACTTGATTGACAAGTTTTGGGGGCTTTTTTGGAAATTAATTTTATTAGGTAATAAAGATTTCTCATAATAGTTAGTCACCTTTTAACATTTTACTTGGACAAATCATTTTTAACCCTCCAAAATTGTTTTGAATTTAAATAAATAAGTTCATTTGTTTAAAGGGTGTGTACAAAATTGCCAAAGACCTGTATCCAAACTCGATGTGACCCAACATATACATGAAATAACAAACCTGTGAAAGCTTAAGCTAAATCGGTTCTCGGAGTCATGAGAAAACAGTGAAAAACCCCCTTATGCGTTTTAACCTTTTTTCAAACCTCGGAATAGTATCCTGCAGGATAAATACTATTATTTTACTCATTTCGTAAAAACTATGGCATTTCAAGTAAAAACTATTTCAAGGGAAGTTTTCTACCATGACCATCTTTATACCATGCAAGTTATGTGCAAGTCTGTGAGCATTTATATTTTCATTCTTACCAATGTTGTACACACCCTTTAAGTCATGGGCCCTCTTTCTGAAGAGCAATAGGCCTGTTTTAATCAATCATTTTTCCAGTTAAACAGTTTAATGTCCCAACCCTAATCTGCATTATTTTATTTGTTGTGATGATTTCCATGGCATGCAATTCCATTGATCCTCCTCCACATCTTCACATTTTATTATCAAGGGTAGAGAGAAACTTAAACTATATTCTCCATCCCCCGGTTGTACCTCCCCCTCATCTCATTTTAAAGTGGAAGGGAAATTTCCAATTCAGTTTTAGTGATGTACTCATATTCCAATACATGTAGATAGAGTCCTCATGTGAGTGGGGAAAAAAATTACAAGTCTCTAACCTCACGTTGGTGTAAATTGCCATTGTATTTGATAACCTTCCAGTGCACAATTCGTCAATGTCCAAAACATCTCATGACATCATTCTGAGAAAAATGGGTCTGTACATATTTGTACGGGGATGTTTTGGTTCATTCCTGACTTTGGATAACATGTAATCAAAACGGCCTTGAATTTGACATTTTGACTATTATGAAAAATTCCCCCTTGGAACGTAAAGATCCATTAGTTGTTAAAATCCAATAGCATCATGTTTCAAATTTCACTCTGAAAAAGTCAGTTATGAACCAAAACATCCCCGTGCAAAAATGTAGAGACCCATTTTTCTCAGAATGATGTCATCAGATGTTTTGGATGTTGACAAATTTTGCACTGGAAGGGTATCGAATACAATGGCAATTTACACCATTTTAAGGTGAGGTTAGAGACTTTTTCCCCCCACTCACATGAGGACTCTATATATTGGAAAATGAGTACATCACAAAATTGAATTGGACATTTGCCTTGCTCTTTAAACATAATAAACAAGTCGAGCTCCAAGCAGCTTACATTTTAATCCATGGCTAAAGATGTGTTCCATGACAACAAATAGTTGCTGTAGGGGCACATGTTCATCATCCAGGGTTCTAGACTCAGCTAGTGCAGATTCAATCAGATTCTTGATGCACAGTTTAGCCACATTCACCAGGTTACTTCTCTCAACCAGCATAGGGTTTTTCATCACGCTGTTTCCTGCATATTGGCAAAATAAAAAGAAAACAACATAATTTAAGTAAACAATTCTGATCCTTAAAATCTCTAACAATCACAAATGTTCCATAATCATTTACAAGGTTTTACTAGAATTTGACAACTAAATGCATACATGTATGTACAAACTTGCACGATCAGGCAGTGTATTTACAATACATTATTGTACACTGTATTTTTGGTGGATTTGGGTCAACAGCTGCCACCTGTTATAAATCCCAGCAATAAAGCAACTTAAAAAAAAAGTCAGCCATGGTACATGTACAGTACAATGAGTACATGTGTAAAAACTGATGGCTCAGTGACACTCCATACATGTACATGCCATAACTGTTGAAATGCCACAAAATGCATAAAACGCTGTAAGTAAGGGCAACTAAAAGTCAGTCATCGTGTGATACAATACAATACATACATGTTATTACCTGTACATTAGCGCTGGATGATATCGAACACTTTGACTGGCGATATATCGTCGGGTAATATCGCCGATATGACGATATATTGTGGATTTTTTATCACTGGTTCCCAATTAAATTAATTCATGGTTTCTACATGGTTTCTACTGCTGCAATTGGATGTTGCAATCTCGTAAAAGCTGGTGCCTCGATTTTGATTTGTCCCTGAAGACATTTCGTCCATCCAATTTGCTCATAATTAAAAGACAATTGACATTAAATATGTACACATATTATGTGGACCCAACGTTTCCCGACCACGCGGTTATTGCTCACCAAGAGAATTTTCCCATGTGGCTTCGCTCCCACGGCAACAAACAGTATCTTCATCCCCTAATGATAAAGTATAGCACGCTAAGAACGGCAGTGGCGGCGGGTAGCACACCCGCAGGGTTGAGGTGATGGCTTCTTATGGGCAGTGCTGATGAGAAGCATTACGTAATCGATATTCACACCGATAAAGTGCGTTTCGGCCAATCGGAAATCAGCCAATCGGAAATCAGCCAATCGGAAATTAGCCAATCAGCCTGTGCCACGGAACATTTTTGTACCTGGCTGGGATTGGGATGGAAGCATTTTGTTTTAAATTTTTTTAATTTTCAAAGGTAATGCCCTCTTCATAAATTTAAATATGCATTACGCCACAAAATGCTAATCTTTAGAGGTGGAGAAGTGGTATAAAAATAATGCTTATTTCTTACAAATTATCAATAGTAGGGAAGAAGGTAAATTTGTACAGTGTTAATTTTAACACTTGGTGATAAGTTTCCCAAAACGTGCATGCTCATCCTGCTTTTGGCAATACCATGAAGAAAGACCACCATGGCTAAATGGTAAGACATAAACAGAGTCAATTCAGTTTCCTTCTTGCCACAACTAATGCTTTGATCCATACAGAGTCTAAACTTAACACTCTGGACTCCGGTTTCGCTGCATCCAAACCCCAATAAAACCGGTCTTTAGGCCCGCTGTTCCGCTGTCCACATTCATTACTCAATGGCAAACACTTAACTTTTGGATACTTTTTGCAAACAAAAGACAATATTGTTGATATTTTAAGAATCTCGTCTGTGTTACAATATTTGGATATTTTCAAAACCAACATCGATATTGATGAATGAGAATATTGTCCTCATTATCGTATCGTGACTATATTATCAGGATATTGTCAAGCACTACTGAACATCATACAAATGGCAGCACATCATGTGTAAGAACACAATAATAATACAAGACATGTATCTCATAGCAGGAGCCTCTATGTCATGTATAGTAGACTATAATTATTATGCTTTTGTTGTACAATGTTACTTATGTACCAATCCACATCATGTGTAAGAACACAATAATAATACAAGACATGTATCTCATAGCAGGAGCCTCTATGTCATGTATAGTAGACTATAATTATTATGCTTTTGTTGTACAATGTTACTTATGTACCAATCCAATTGGGGTCTGAATAGAGAAAAGACTCTGCCAGGAAAAACAACATTTTCTGAATCTTGTAATAAAAATGTTTACAGTACAGTACAGTACTGTTAATTGTTACAATCTTCTTAATTCTTTGCCAAATTTCCTTCCTTTTATTAGTCAGCTCTGAGTACCAACGTAGTCTGAAAATTCTCATAGTCTCAGGAATTTCCAATGATGAATTGTGTACACACACTGGTTTAGCTGTCTCCCTTTTTATTTATTTCTTCTTTCTTGTTTTCTTTTCGGAGAAAGTCATTTGTGGTGATCTTACAAAGTTGTATCATTTATCCTGTTTACACCTGTGGGTACTGTAAAACAATAGTACATATCCAGATCAAGTACACATGTAATGTCACAATAGAGACTAATTGAAACTCAAAATGAACATAAAGCAGAATGAAAGCAAAACTTTACCATGGCCTTTTGAAGAAAAAAAAGTACCAGTAGTGAAACTAGAAAATAAATTCCAGGAACATTGATTGATTTTGACAACCTCCAGAAAGCCACATAAATTAGAATCTCTATAGCATTATTAATTCTACCATTTATATGAGAATTAAATACCAGATGCATGCAAACATGACATACTTGTAACCAGTTCATCCTAGACCTACAAAATGTAAATTATAAATGTATACACACTGTGCGAGTTGATGAACATAATGATATACATTGAAGGCCTACACATTATCTACTGGATGCAACAGGGAGGCTGCTTTCACATCTCATGTGGGCAGTAAATTAATCAATATCAACCAGCATCAAAAGAGCATCCAGTGAAGCTGATTGATGCAACTTATACAACGTATGTTAGCTCTGGAGGACTTTCACTTTCATATAATACATGTACTACAGTATCGTCTGAAATTTTAACCTTTTCTTTTTTAAATTCTAAGTAGATTTTTTGTAAGAATTTCCATCTTCTTTTAACATTCCAAACCATGCAGAGGTATAGAAGTCCACAAAGTTGTAGCTCTATGGTTTATGGTGAATAAACATGATGTCCAAAGTTCAACAACCTGTCCTAAACCACATGACCCAGAAAACTCAAATGTAGGTTTCAGAGTTTTTTCATGTGACCAAACAAGTAAAGCAAATTAATTTAAAAACAATCTGTGAGATTGACTCTCAGAGTTAGGTTGATTAGACACGAAATGACCGGTGTCAAAACAAACAACAACAATAACAACAACAACAACACAATAAATGAAAAACAGAAACGCTTAAAGGCACTGTACACGTTTGGTAATGACTCAAAATATATATTAGCATAAAAACTGACTTGGTAACGAGCAACAGAGAGCTGTTGATAGTATAAAACATTGTGAGAAACGACTCCCTCTGAAGTAACATAGTTTTTGAGAAAGAGGTAATTTCTCACTAAAATAATAAAAACTTCTTGCAAGAAATTTTTATTCCTAACTGAAAGTACACAAATTTGTACAACAAGGGTGTATTTTCTTTCATCATTTTCTTGCAACTTCGATGACCAATTGAGCCCAAATTTTCACAGGCTTGTTATTTTATGCATATATTGGGATACACCAAATGAGAACAATGGTCTTTGACATTTATCAAACGTGTACGATGCCTTTAAAGAGGCAACAAGAGTTAATAAAATAAGCTCAGGGAAGCCAGTAAATAAAAACAGTATTAGGACATTCATGGAAGGCCAGTGAGTTTAAACACTCATGGAAGGCCAAAAACAGTAGCACCATGACCACCCAAGAAAGTCATCTAAGCTGATAGTGATACACACTAAAAGAATTCATTTCACTAATTTAATTCCAATGATCATTCATTGAAGTGAAAACAGAAGTCACTACATGTAAGTCCAATCATGAAGTTAATACACTGCACCTTCAATGCATACATCAGAAGGCAACACTCATGTTGGAAGTAATGAATAATGCCACCCATCACTAAATGAATAATAACATGGCAAGAATCCAGTCCATGTATCTTATTCTTTCTACATGTACAATGTACAGTAGATGTATTACAATTTTAGGAATCTAAATATGTGAAGTACATTTTCATTTCATTTCGTTTATTCTGGTTGTGAAGCCAAGGACTCTCGGAAAAGTGAACTTAATCACTGCACTATAGTCAAGAACCCAATAGAGAGAAGACAATGAAGGAAGTTTCAGTTTTAGAAGTGGGGAGGAAAACCCCAGATAATTATGGAAAACCCAAACAGTCAGGTAGGGACTGAAAAACCAATCCACGTAGTGCCCCCGGCGTGATTGGAACCGAGGACCTAGAGGTGGAAGGCGAGGAAAGATACAACTACGCCAACCCGACCACCCATGTACTGTACATCAAAACTGTATTCATGCCATTAGTTTACATGACACAGGTCATCAATGCAAACAAGTCACATGAATTTGAAGTGACCATGGTATGTAAAATGTATCATTGTAATGAATCAAAGTAAACAATCAATGCTGCTATTTCAGATGTAATAATCAGACAATTTAGAATCAAATTGACCATGCATATTATTCCTACCTACATTTTTGTACCTGTAGGCTATTAATATCATAGAATCAGACATTTTCACAAATGAGTTATAACAATATTCTGCAAGTAATTTCTGGACAACCAGACAACGCGGATTGCATTGTACATGTACACAGTGTTCATGTACACATGAAAGATCGGATTGACAAACTACATGAAAATGTATCATTAGGCCACATAAAAGAAAATTGTTGATCGTCCTTTTTTGGTGGGAAGTGGGGGTGGGAGGGCGGTGTTTTCTTTTGGACCTGGCAAAATATGAAATAAAGAATAAAGAAATCATCACAATCACTATAAAACAGAGGGTTTGTGTGATTTTGAGGTTTGGTTTTGTTCAACCCATTTAACTCCTAGATGACATTTTCTGTAAACATTTTCAAAAAACTAAAACGCAGTGTAGCCTAAGTAAATATTTAAAAAATTGTTTTTGTTTTTGCCAAAATGAATAACCTTTTTTCAAACATCTATTTCCAACTTATGGATTTTGAAAAAATTTCAGCTGAAAAATCTGGGAGCCAAATATGACTGAAAAGATCATTGAAAAGACCCTTTTTTTATGATAAATGGGGTCGGGGGGTTTCGTAGGGTCGGGCCGGCGCGGGGAGGATCAACAATTTTTTCTTTGAATTGGCCTTACCTAAACAACATATAATACTGTTTTGTTTTTTGTTTTGCTTTGTTTTAGAACCAAGCAAAATAGAACCAGTATTCGTCCTAGGTAGACAATGAATAACATTGCTACAGAAAAAAAGCTCATTTAGGGCATTGCTTGGCAGGCGAGATATACTCAGTCTTATTAAGATGGAATGTTACTACATTTTTAACATTCATTTTCACATAAATGTAAGGCCAAGATTGTAAGAATAACACATGAGGTGTAAATTATGAAATGAAATATTTTTCTTCATATCAGAAATTTATAAAAATCCTCAACATAGACAATTTACACAGATCTTCTTCCAATGTTCATTGAGTTGTGTACACCTTTGCTAAATTCTAAAATGTAGAAGGCATTGAGACTGTTTTGCAATCATTTTTTTTTCATTGTAATGTCACATTGTTTGTTTTAAAAAATACACCTATCATTAGAATAACTCAAGGTTCACATTTTGGTGATATGGTTATGTGACACAGTGAATTCTTTTACAAGAGATTTAATGCAACGGAAGATAATCAAGAATATACTAAAAAAAGGGGTTGATACAGAGGACGATTTACAGGTGGTGAAACACAGCAACCATCAATGGAAAACCATCGGACTCCTTAACTCTCATAGATTAACTCTCCATTCAAAAACAATCAACTCAGTGCTAACAGCAGGTCATGTCAACTCATAGTGGAGTGAGTGGAAAAGTGTAAAACTAAAAGTGCCCCTCAGTGCTGGGCACTGGGTGCTGGACACCTCCAAGTTCACCACATGTGGTTGTTGCTAGGCAACAGCAGTGCTTAAAGGGTTGCACAACTAAATAATTACAGGGACAAGGGATAATTACAGGGACAATGCACTAAAGGTGCCTGGTCACAACTCTCCTCTGCTACGTTGTTGGATTCCACACCAACAATAATTGGCATGAAAAACTAAAAATTAAAAACCTAACATTAATTAAATTAATCAAACCGTTATGCCGGCCTCACGCATGTGATCAGTGTTCTCCTGCACTAACTAGTATCTAGTGTATCCGGCTGACGCGCAGGAAGTTTAAGCTGATTTCAACAACAAAAATCAAATTTGCAAAAAAATAAAAAATAAAGCAATTTAAAATGAGTCATGTTACATACATGAGCTTCCGAAAAATCAAATAATAAACAACAAGTAAAAACTTTTCAGAACGCTTTGGCCAAACTTGCAAAAACACTTTTTTCCGCAATGCTCCACATTTTTAGATAAATCTTGAGGAGAACCCAAGAACACAACTTAGTCATATAATTTAGAGTTCTAAGTCCACCTGCTCGAGTCATTCATCCTTGCTGCAAGTGTCCAGCTAACATCTGTCCATGATCTGTCCAAGTCCAGTCAAAGCACGACTAACCTCAGCAAAGTCTGGATGTAGAGATGTGGCTTCAGTGTGAAGGGGTTCATCTCCATCTGCTACGACGGAAGTATCCTGGGTTTCGTCATGGGAGGAAGGAGGAAGTTCTCCTGTCCGAACCTGCCTGTTCATTGTACTTTGGGGGTTGTTGGGACGAGGGTGTTTACTAGCAAGTCTTGTAGACCGTCTCAATGGGGCACCAGTGGGTTTAGAGGTAGTCATGGTCTCCTTCACTGGATCAATTGAAGAGAGAGTTGGTTTCAGTTCGGGCTTAAGACTTTCCATAAACGTACTTGTTACATGCGGGTCAGATGCAGAATTAGAAACGTCAATATCGGTAGGCACCACCTCTTCAACCAGGATAGCGGCTCGGCAGATGTAGAAGACAGAACACCTTCAGGGGTAGATGTGATGGAGACACTTGGCACCACGACAGGTAATGCAGCTGTCGCGGGCACTGTGGAGACGGCAGTCTCCTCTGTTTTGTGTAGAGACTGGGGTTGAACATCTACTGCTTCTGCGGTTGCTGAAGGGGTCTCCACGTGCTGGGAATCAAACTTGATCAATAAATTGAGATCATCCATGGGGTCATCGAGCACGTCTGCTGAGTCGGTCGCTAATGGATAAGATCTGGGACTTCCGGTCTCTCTATCAGATGTAGACTGTGAAAATTCCTGAGTAGTTGAGTGATCCGACAGCTCAGGGGAGACTGTGGGGGGAACAGTCTCCTCTGTTTTGTGTAGGGACGGGGGATCATCGTCTGAAGCTGGTTCATCTTCACCATCGATGAGAATATCGGGCACTACCTCTCGGGTGTCGAGTAACTCTGTCCTGGTCACTCTTCTGGACTTTCCAGTGCCATCGGCAAGCTGAACTTCATAAACATTCTCCTGTGGGCGCGACATTACTCGGTAGGGGGTTGGCTTCCAGTAGTCTGCAATTTTGCACCTCCCTGCGGGTGGTTTAAGGAGAACACGAGTTCCTATGGCAATGCCCTTATCATTTACCCTCTCGTCACTTCGCTTCTTCTCCTTCATCCTATTCAATGCAGTGTTTGCAGCATCTCTCAACTTCTGCTGGTGTTGCTGAACCCATGGTTCCAGGCCTGCTGCTTGTTGGGGATCATCCTTCGATAGTCCAAGTACTAAGTCGATCGGTAGGGTTGGTTCTTGTCCCATGAAGACTAAGAATGGAGACAACCCAGTCGAAGAGTGGGGGGTACAGTTGTACATGAATACAAGTTCTTGTAGATGGTCTGGCCAGCGCTTCTTCTTGTCTGCTGGGAGGTGTAGCCGTGCGTAGCCGATCATGCAGGGTGCGGTTAAACCGCTCACATTGCCCGTTGCCCTGTGGGTGATATGCGGTTGTTCTGCTCTTGGTGATTCCATACAAAGAACACAGGTCACGGACAAGCTGCGATTTGAAATTTCGTCCTTGATCGCTATGGATGCGTCGGGGAATTCCATATTTTGTGAACCACTCTTTTACCAAGACCTTCGCAACTGTGGTTGACTTCTGGTCTCGACATGGCACGGCTTGTACCATCTTACTGAAGACGTCTGTCATCACAAGGACGTTCTCCCGACCATCTGTTGAGCGTTCCAGAATGGTAAAGTCAATGGCCAATATGTCAAGCGGCTTCTCTGCCAGCAGTGTTCCCATCGTTGGCCGTACTTTTGGGATTGGTCTCTTGGCGGCTGTGCACCGCTCGCATTTCTTGCACCATTTCTCGACATCTGTTGCCATTCCAGGCCAGAAGCATCTTCTTCGAATTAGTGCGAGTGTACGCTCTTGCCCCTGGTGGCCAGCCTGGTTATGAAGGGCATCTAAAAGAGTTGGTCTGAGTTCTTCTGGAAGGAGAAGCTGATTGAAGCTACCCTCTAAAGGGTCGTGGTACTTCACACTTAGGACACCATCTTTCTCTATCACTCTGTTCCACCTTCGAAGCAGAATTCTCACCTCCTTGCACTCGTGTGACATATTTCTGGGCAGCGGTTTCTCCCCAAAACTCCAAAACTCCAGGAATCTACCAATCACCTTGTCCTTTTTCTGCAAGACACTGATCTCCTTCGCAGAGTAGCCAGGAAAGGTGTCTAAAGATGCTGGGACGTCTATTGCATTTAAAGAGCGAACATCAACCCTAAGGGTTTTCAGGTTGGCTTCGTGAAGAGACGTAGACTGAGCAAGGTCTTGCAGCGTCTCCTCTACTAAGACATCATCATACCGTCGACTAAGCGCATCCGCATTGGCATTTGCCCTCCCAGAGCGATACTTGATTTGAAAGTCGAACTGTGCCAGCTGACTTGCCCATCTCATTTCTGTAGCTCCCAGCTTCGCGGTCTTCAAATAAGAGAGAGGATTGTTGTCTGTATAGACGGTGAGTGATGCACCCAGAAGATAGTCACGAAACTTCTCCGTTACTGCCCACTTGAGGGCAAGCAGCTCCAGCTTCATTGAACTATAATTCAACATGTTCCTCTCTGGCGGTCTGAGGCTGCGGCTGGCATAGCATAGGACCACACGACCATCCTCTTGGTCCTGGGACAGCACGGCTCCTAAGCCATCGAAGGAGGCATCGGTCTCAACTATAAAGGGACGTGTAAAGTCTGGATAGCCGAGAATTGGTGGTGATGTCAACCTAGCCTTCAATTCCTCCATCGCTTGGGTGCATTCGGGGCTCCATCGGTTGCAAAACTCTTGCTTCTGTCTGGGGAGGGACGTCTCCAAGCAGAACCCTTCTTGCACCCTCCTTTAGTGAGAAGGGCATGGAGAGGGGCTGCTATCTGGCTGAAGTTTTTAACAAACCGACGATAATACC
Organism: Plazaster borealis; assembly: GCA_021014325.1. Classification (NCBI taxonomy): domain Eukaryota; kingdom Metazoa; phylum Echinodermata; class Asteroidea; order Forcipulatida; family Labidiasteridae; genus Plazaster; species Plazaster borealis. Next base: position 11,962,580 of record CM037468.1, on the reverse strand, counting down.
CAGCTAAACCGAGGAAAGAGCGCAGATCCTTCTCACTTTGTGGGACCTTCCATGAGCCTATGGCCTCTGTCTTCTGCGGGTCAGTCGCTATCCCTTGAGCTGATACCACGTGGCCCAGGTAGTTACAACCCTCCTTGAACAGATGACACTTACTTGGTTTAATTTTGAGGCCATGGTGCCTAAGTCGCTTCAGGACTGTCTCTAGTCGAAGTAAGTGCTCTTGAAACTGCTGGAAAACACAAGGATGTCGTCCAGGTATAGTAGTATGGAGTTGTAGTTCAGGTCACCCATGATTGCTTCCATCAGCCGCTGAAAGGTGGCGGGAGCATTGCTTAACCCAAATGGCATACGCAGGTATTCGTACAAACCCCCAGTACCAGCCCTGAATGCTGTTTTGGGGATGTCCTCCTCTTCGATTGCAACCTGGTGGTAACCTTGTGCTAGATCTATCGAGCTGAAATACTTGGCTCCCTTCAAAGAGTCTAGCGCCTCGTCGATGCGTGGAAGAGGGTAGGCATCTTTTCTGGTTTTCTCGTTGAGCGCCCGGTAGTCAACACAGAGACGGATGCTCCCATCTTTCTTCATGACAACGACCACTGGAGCTGCATAGGGGCTTGTCGAAGGTCGAATTATTTTCTGCTTAAGCAGTTTTTGCAGGTGTGCTTTCACTTCCGTCATCTGATGGGGTGGGACTCTGCGATGTGGCACACAGATGGGTTGGTCGTCTTTGGTGGGGATTCTATGTTTCACCGCTGTTGTGAAACCAAGATCTTCTTCTGACTGACAAAAGGCATCTTCGTACTTCCTCAACAGTGCCGTCAACTGCCTCCGTTGCTCTGGGTCTATTGAAGAATCACCCAAGTGCACATCGAAAGGTAGCGGTCTTTCCTCTGGTGGCTCTACTGTCGTGCAGTTGGTGTAGGCTTCGCGCCTATCCGAGGTCGACCAGAATGCTGTCTCTGGTCTCTAGGATTGTGCACTCTTCCGACTGGAGTACCTTTGCTTGGCTAACCATCCCGATGCGACTCTTTGGATTGATCCACACGTCCTCCTCACCAACGTTGACAACCTTTGCAGAGACAAGTCCCGCTTGCACGGATGAATACGTGTCAACTACCGCTAAGTTTCTTGGGAGGTTCCCAGCGGTGGCGTGCATGGCCTGGACAAGTACCTCTGTAGACCCTCGCGTTATTTGTCTAGTGGTGCAGGTTAGCACCTTACTGCTCCGGGCAGGCACACAAACAGGAACCCGTCCACCAAGCTTCGCGAATCCTGTTGGTGTACTTGTCCGCTCCTCTATCTCGCAGAGCATTAGCCCAAGGTGTAGCCTCCTCAAGGGGGTCAGAAGCAAGATATCCTCTGCCGAATTTTTCTTTAAGTGCTGCCCTTAACTCTCGGAACACATTGCAGCCTAGCAGGCCTGTAGGTTGGGCGCTGTTTGCTCCTGACGACTTCGACACCAATACTCCTACACGGCCAAGCTGGATCCCAAGGATGTCCAAATCAAGCTCCGTGTAGCCGGCATAAGGAAGTTCCTCACCATTCGCCGCCAATACTTTCAGCCACTTTGTGACATCTTGTAGTGCAGGTCGTCCGGATGACAGCTCTTTGTAAATGGTCTCTGGTAGGACAGTCACTTCACTGCCAGTGTCGAGGATAAATCGTACCTGATGACCCAGAATGGGAATAGTAACTTCAGGACTCTTCGCCACTGCCCTACCAAAGACTTCGTCTTTGCTCCAACCTGTTGAGCCAGCTGCTTTTCCCTCCAGTGTTTGACTCATTACAGTGGAGGGTTGGCGTTTGGGTCTTGCTTTGGGTTTACTCCTGATGGGGTGGATGATGGCGGGGCTTGCTTCCAGTTGGGGTCTTGTTGGTGGGGCGTCTGTCTAAGACCTGATGACCCTGTCTGGGGTCCATTGCGGCACATCCTGGCCAGATGACCAACCTCGCCGCACGAGTAGCATACTGGGCCGCCGGTCCTCCTCTGCGGCATTGCGGGTCTCTGTGTCAGCAGGGTGACTTGCTGGCACAGCTTCTCGATGGCATCGTGGGTTGCCTTTAGTTGTGCTGTGTGCATGTCGAGTTGCGTCTGCACAGCATCCTTTTCAATCGGCTTGGCCCTAGCCGCTCTGGCCTCCGCAACTGGGGGTGGTGGGGGACTCTCCCACGACAGCACCTTGTTCCTCAGGTCCACAAACTCGATCGAGGGATTCTCCTGAAGAAATCTCCGAACTTCCCTTCGGAGAGCAGGGTCTGCAAGACCTGAGGCAAACTTCTCGGCAAGGATTGAATCTTTTTCTTCTAGTAGGGGGCTGGCTGGTGAGGCAATCTCCACCCTCCTCAGTAGACGCATGAGTTGAAGAGAGACATCTTGGATAGACTCCTCGCTGCCTCCTTCCATAAAAATCCTCCCAGCGAGTAGATGGGGTCTCATGGCACGTGTAGGTTTTCAGAACTCGTTCAATTATTCTGATCGAACTAGCCCTCTCGGCTGGTGGACAGAGTCGGATCTCGTCCCGAGCGGCCCCTGTCAAGTGGTCGAGTACTAGTTGGGCTCCTTCGGCATCTGAGAGACCCTTGGTGATCCGCCTCATGTCCTCCGCCCACTCCAATACTTCCGGATCTTTGTCACTAGAGGGACGACCAGCTAACTTTGTTCCTCGGTCTCTCGGGACAACCACCACTCGCGACGTCTTCTGGCCCATCTTGTACGCTTCGTTCTCAGCCTCCATCTCTTTCAGGCGAGCGGTGAGCTCCTTCAGCTGGTTTTCCACAGCCTCCATCCCTGCAGGTCGCCTTGTACAACCCTTTTTTTTAGTTTTTTTTTCTTTATTAATTCTCTTGCATCCTGTCTACGACGCTCTGTGACACAGTGAATTCTTTTACAAGAGATTTAATGCAACGGAAGATAATCAAGAATATACTAAAAAAAGGGGTTGATACAGAGGACGATTTACAGGTGGTGAAACACAGCAACCATCAATGGAAAACCATCGGACTCCTTAACTCTCATAGATTAACTCTCCATTCAAAAACAATCAACTCAGTGCTAACAGCAGGTCATGTCAACTCATAGTGGAGTGAGTGGAAAAGTGTAAAACTAAAAGTGCCCCTCAGTGCTGGGCACTGGGTGCTGGACACCTCCAAGTTCACCACATGTGGTTGTTGCTAGGCAACAGCAGTGCTTAAAGGGTTGCACAACTAAATAATTACAGGGACAAGGGATAATTACAGGGACAATGCACTAAAGGTGCCTGGTCACAGTTAGCATACATGAAATCACTTGCTTTTTCTGTGTGCTTTCTGCCTCTTTCTCTCTCTATTCATGTATTTCCACTTGACTGCTTCTGTTACACTTACCTGTTTATGTGTGTTGTGTTGTCATTAGCCTTCGAGAAAGACTCTGCTAGGGTAGAAACATCAGGCCATTAACTACTATTTTTTGCATTTATACCATAGGTCGTTTTGGTTGGTAAGCAGTTTGCATCAGCTAATTCTATTTTATCATGACTTTGTGTATTCTATTTCATGGAACAATTAAGCTCTATTTATTGTTAACAATAATCTTTATGCAGTATGCATACATGTGTAGAGTCCTGGAGGCGTTTCACTTTTGTATTACATGTAGGCCTATCAGTGACGTCCTGGATATGAGGGTCCGTTTCTGGTGTGGAAACACTTCAGAGCATCAGATATCCCCATAAATCCGTCATTTTTGTGAAATAAATAAGCGCTCACAGTTAAAAAATTTCCGTTATTACGTTTTCTCAAACATGCTTATAGTGCGTATGCGTACCACTAGTGTGTTAAGCACAGGAGGTTCATTTGAAATGAGAGTGTACTGCGGTATGTGCGTTATCGGGGCCTGCGTAAACACACGCATAATAGGTTTGTGTAATAAACTGTGTTTATAGTTTGTTTAAAGGCACTGAACACGTTTGGTAATTGTCAAAGACCAGTGTTCTCACTTGGTGTATCCCAAAATATGCATAAAATAACAAGCCTGTGAAAATTTGAGCTCAATTGGTCATCGAAGTTGCAAGAAAATGATGAAAGAAAAATCACCCTTGTTGTACAAATTTGTGTGCTTTCAGATAGGAATAAAAGGCTTCAGTCGTTTCTCACAATGTTTTATACTATCAACAGCTCCCCGTTCCTCGTTACCAAGTAAGTTTTTATGCCAATATATTTTGAGTAATTACCAAACGTGTACAGTGCCTTTAAAGATGAGCCCTGAATTATTTCACACAAATGACAGATTTATGAGGGATATCCAACATCAAAAACCCACCGCCAAAAAATGTATGCGGCCATGGAATGTTACTGTAATCCAGTGAGATTAGTAGCTTCTTACAGAAGGTAAGATTTAAATTACGGAGCTCTGAAAATGTTCCGCCCCCGAAACGGAAGCTCATCTAAGAGTCTGTATCTGTGTACAGCACAGAGCAAGCGTCCTGCATCTAGCATGTCTAGGGCTAGAATGTGTGTAGATATTTTGTTTACTTATTTATTTTTATTTTTATTTATTATATCGTTATGAAATACCTTCATCCTCCTCTGCAGGTGATTGTAACTTTGGTGTTGTTGGTGAGCTGGTTGTCATATCAGCAAGTTCCCGTAAACAGAGCCATTCTCCATCCACAGAAACCCGAAAATTACACAAATAGATGGTTTCAGCCATGGCCCCGCCCTGTTGGTCACCTTCACAAAGTGGGGTGTCCACATCCATTCTGGGAAGATTTCCTTATTTTACTGTCAGTTTAGATGTGCCTCAATCAGTTTGATGTTGTGTTTAAGTGTAATTTGTAACTAGCCCTGGCTAGAACTCAATGTGATTTTAGTTTCAAAAATTCAATGCACCTTTTGTATTCTTGCAAAAAAGTTTGTCTTTGTAAAAGATCAGAGTATGTGCAATGTACAGTGTACAACAATCTACAATACTCAAACACAATACATTTCATTTATCTTCAGAAATAAATTGTGACTCCCTTTTGAGAGAATACACATTTGAACTTCACTTCCTTTGAAACGCAAAAATTGAAGAGAAATTCCAATGAATTTAGAACAACAAAAATGGTGGGAACAGTTTGATAGAATATGTTATCACACTCCACACAGTAGTGCACAGAAAACTACATGTATCAAGTACAGGTAATGACACGTTTTGGTGTTTTAAACACAAGTTAGAAATGTAGATTAGGGTGGGTATTGACTGTCAATGAAGGGACGGGAGGAATAATCCAAATGACCACGGTACTCCCAAATTTGAAGACGCAGATGGATTAGTTTACTTGCAAAGTGGAGAACTGTGGATACACTGATGACAAACACTATAAGAATGACTACAAGAAGCATCCACAGCATTGAAGGTTAGGATTAAGGATCAGATGTCATGAAGAATAAATAGCTCTCCAACAATGAGGTGATGCAGCAGACGTCATCATCAGGGTAAAGTAAACCAACAATCCAACCATGTCTCTGGCTAAACTACTGGACGTACGTGAACTTCCGCTTGCAAGACAATCTCCTACATGTGCATAAAAGAGATCCAAGATGCATGCATCACTGATGATGCTGTGTCATTGCTACCCATCTGGAAAAATACATCCCCAAGATCCACTTTCATCTCTATTTCAGAAAGCAGTCAGCTTGAGATGACGCCTAAGAAGAGCCAACTGAGAGGAAATTGGAAATGTGTGCTCTCGGTTTGAGAGATGCAGTATAGTACACACGGCAGCTGCCTGTGGGAACAGGGTACTGCAGCTAATTATCATTCCCACAGCCAGCTTGGTGCTGCAACAGACGACGACCGCAGAGAGAGAGAGCTGATCTTAATACATGGCGTGAGCTGAATATACTTAGTGTGCACTTTGATATTAAAGGGGGTATATTTCTTTATGGTGTGTATTGCAAATGTACTTAAATACCTTGAACTGAAAACAGTCTGTCAGGTATAATTGTAAGCATCTGTGTATGCTTACTTTGCATTACACATGCCACCACCAAAGCACAGAATTGCTAGCAGGCTTGATAACTTTTTCAACTTTGGTGAGTTGGGGTTGTTACAAAGAAATCATAATTCAAAAGGGGAAACATTTTATACCAGACTGTGCAATAGCATCGAAACAAGTTGTACATTGATGTACATGTAAGCTTTGGTAGTTTCAATGGTGATAAGGAAGTTTAGCTAAAGCCCTCCTGCTGATACACCATTCAAAACCATTCAGGGGGTGTACTCTATACACAGATAGCTCGCCACTCAAAACCATTCGAGCAAATGGTTTTGGATGGTCAGTCAACTCATAACAAATTGTGTTGGCAGTAGGAGTTAGTGGCAAATAAAAGTTTAATTTGCGAATGTCAGAAAATGAAACATTATATCAGAAAGTAAAACCTGTAAAAAGGCATCAACTTTATACAGACTGTATACTTCTCAACCTCATAAAAACTAAAGAATACGTGGTTTAATTTTTGGGTGACAAAAACATGACAACAACAAATTGACTAGTTTCAAAATTTGAATCAGCGAACCTCAGGATTAACAAGACGGTTGCACCAATTGAGCTACATGTATTGTGTATCCCTATGATGGTGGTCTCCCTATTTTGTAAATATTTATATTTGGGGGATTACATATACATGTAGAGGAATTCCTCCATGCATGCAAGTACTTAATTTTTACATTGCATTTCATAAGACATAATAAGACATTAGAGTAATAAGAGGTTCACTTTGTGCTGTCCTTTTAAAGATATACTTTTCTGTTTGTCAATTAATGGATGATCAAACTTCTTAGAAAAACTAATACACAGATGGACTAAACTACATAAATCTTCAAGCAAACTTGAATCCTTGATTCTGATTGGTCGATCCATAGCAACAAGAGTGAACCTATATTGCACAGCCCACATCAAACCCTGTTCTATAATGCGCTGTTCTACTTCAAAGTATCACGCTATTTTGAGCTACGCGTCAAGTTTGCTTGAAAATAAAATCGTTATAAAAAAAAATATAGCACCTCTGCATCCCACATCCAATGAGTTGAGACAATCAAGTGTTTGTGTGATAACTAATATGTATACGTGTACGTAAGTTTACATATCACAGGCATGCAGTTTGTTTGCAAAAAAATGAGGAAACTTCCTCACACACAAATTGTGGTAAGAGTTTTTAAGTATTCTAAGGCACTAACAAAGAATAAAGAAGAAATCAGCCGATCAACTGAAAATTAGCATGCCTGAATAAATGTGTACACCTTTAAAATTATGATCACTTCAGACAAACAACGAATGCATTATTGTAAATTCTGCATTGTGTGACTCCTACTAAATTATTTATTCTCAATTTTTATTTTAGGCAGTTAAGGTGCATGAGGGCGCAAGAATCACCACTGTAATGCTTTAAAACTACAGTGGGTACACACTTCATACATGTCTGATGTGGAGAGACTGAATATTAATAATGTAGGCCTAGGTGGCAGATCCTCGATAATAGTACACGTAGATGTTTCCTCCACTACACTGTAGTCATCAAATGCAGACTCTGGATCACTAACTCAAGGACAAAGTCATCCAAACCTGCTCAGTGGCAGCATTCAAAGAGGAAACCAATTATAGAGGAAACAAAAGCACTGACTGTCTTTATGTTTGTAATTCAGTATTTATGAAATAAGCATGTGATTTGAACTTGAGCTTCTTGTCAGACAGGACTGTACCATCTGAAGAGACAGGGGTGGTTTATTGAGTAGTACTTGAAGACTTCATTTTGACCATATGTTTGGAATGAGAACTGTGGACTTATTGACAGTGGGTACGCATGGTACAGTTTAGAATGATCTATGCATTCTGATGCATTCTGAACAGTGGTAAAATGTTAATTCAGTGAATGTGTTTCTCAGTTATGAAAAAAATATTTATTTTAAACATGTTGATTAACTCTTGCATAACTTGTAGATCTCTAGTGTATTAGTTTTTACAAGATCAAGTGGTGCAATCAGTCCTACTGACACAATAGTCTTTCAATACTAAGCTTTTGATCAGACTGACAAGAGTTTCACTATCAAACATGTTTGAAATTCAGAGTTACACAGTGCAGTCAGTTCCCATATGTTCACAGTTTCTCTACATGTATTATCATGGCATCGGTAACTTCACACCTTTTGTTGTCAATATGCTCCCCCTCCCACCAATTTACAACCAAGTCATCAGTAAACAACTTTTCCCCTCGTTGTATATGTACATGTACATAAAAATAACTCTAAGAGTTCAACCAAATATAAGGAAAGCCAACCATAGTATGCGGTACAAAGTGCGCAATTCTCCAAAGTAGTCAGGTTTTTCAATTACAAAAGCACAGTGGGATGTAAAGAAATTCAGGCCTCCATGAGCAAGTGACTTAAAAAGTGAAATTTTTGTACAATTATGTACATGTCAATGTACTGCTAGGATTGGTCGGGTCATACATGTAGATTGGTTTTTGTCAAAATAATGCTCATTTATAGGCAAAATTATCAAGAATAAATAACAGTCACCTATGAAAGTTTCAGCTGAATACAGTGTCTACTTGTTGAGAAAAAAGCAACAAACTGTCAAGGTACCGTATTTTGATCAAGAACGTTGAATCCATCCACATTTAGTAGGCTACATTTAGCTAGGTGAATGGGGTACAACCACATCTCTGGCCTCTGGCCGCAGCATTCACAAATGGACACCCTGGAAAATTGAATCTCCAAAACTGGCCTTCAGGTGAGTTTTTTTGAGTTTCAAATATTTGTCGACATACTTTTATTGATTTCTAAACAACGGTGGAATTTCAGGCAAAATTATTTCACAGGATGCTTACTACCATTCTTAATAAAAAGGAGGCTTTCGGATAGAAATTACACAAACATTTTTGGGGTCATTACCAAAGTATGACCCAACATGTACCTTTAAACATGTTAAATGGTTGATGGTTAAATACAATACCTACCTTTAACTTTAGCTCCATTACATGTAATGCCCCCCTACAGTAGAGGAAAGTGCTTTTCAGGCTATTGGACAAACTCCTTTCCATTACCAGGATAATTAATAGATAGGAAATCCACCTCAGGTCTGACACCCCAGACAATAAGGTCATACACAATTGTGAACACATTCAGGATGAATGTAATCAAACCACAAGTGGAATTTTGTTATTTGTTAAAGGGAAAAATAGGCCTACATGTACATGTAATTCTTATAGAGCCATGATTACATAAACTTGTTGCCTCACATGCCATGTACAGTATGATGTACTGTACATGGTCTTCTTTAACTCCTACACAATGCAGAACATGCAAGTAGGCCTATTTGTAATTCGTACTCACCTTTCAAAAACAAAAGACCATCATCTACAGCTGACATTTTGTTTTACTTTTTTACATACCTTTGTACAATGTGTAACTTCCCTTTTATATACACCCTATCCCTATTGACACTTGGCAGTAGGCAGATCTTTTCTCACGTTTGCACTTTAAAGAGGAATGAAAACTTATACAAACTATTGTGATTTACAATTTCAGCCTGTTAATGTGATAGGGGACACGATATCATCTATTGTCAATACAGTACACCATTGTACAAAGATTTAAAGTCATCCCACACACAATTACTATAAGCACTGATAAACTGATCACACACAACAACTCATATACATGAATTAGTTTGGATGGTTGTTTGGATAGAAGTCCAAGTTAAGCCAGACTTTGTATTTTGACAGTAGAGGGCAATGCATACATTTCAGCTTCAGGGCAATTTCACGCAAGTGCGACACGAGGGTCAAAATTCCAAAATGCTTTTTTTCACAAATATCTTTGGCAAAACTGATAGGGTATATTCTGAAGTTTCTAGAAATGAAAAACTCAAAAAACGTTCCAGACCAATTATTTTGTATGTACAGCACTCTGATGTTGACACTACGTTGTAGGTAAGAACACAAAACAAATTTCTTTGAGTATTTTTCATATTTAATTTATTTTTGTGTTAAATAACAACTCGCAGTGTCTATTTTAAGGAAAATAACTTTTATTAAAATGCACTTAATGTTAGATACCCAGGATGTGCCATCAAAATAACGATAAAGGCTTATGAATTCAATGTCTGTCAAAAAAACAATGATTTTTCTCATACATGTAGTACATGATATCAATTAAAATCTGCCCTTCATTATTTTCTTAGTATGGGGTCTGGGTAGTGCAATAATGTTATCAGGTGGGCAAATAATTGTTATTTAGATTTGGTTAATTTAACAAAAGGGTAATGTCAGTCACATGTAATATCAGTCCTGATATTGTAATGTCAGTCACGTTATTACATGAGTCAATGGAAGAAATTGTGAACAGTGGATGGACTGATAGCTTGTCTATTACTCATAATGCAACTTTAAAATGAAGCTCATGTAATCCTGAAACAATGCTCTTGGATCCATAATAATTTGTAGTTTTAATCCACCATCATCCATCTTTCACAGATAAGTGATAAACATGGTGGTTCAACCTTAAATTATGTCTAGATTTAATAACAATGTGGGAACAAATTTCTTGGAACCTGACCACAATCTGACAATGTTAGAGTTCAATTGCTGTACTTCATGTGGTATCTATTTTGACCGTCGCTAAGAACATTTTATAGATCGGTTCCTGAACTACACAGTTTTCTTAGCGATAGTAGATCTACCACATGGTGTATTGCAAATTGAAAAAACAGTAACAAATAGAATCTTATACCTGACCACGTTGAATGTTGCTCACCGTCTAGGATGGGAGAGTACATGTTTTGATCACAATGTGGTAGGCATTAAGTTTGTGTTATTAGCAGTCAAGTTAAAAAAGCTCTGTGAGTTTGAAACTGCTGAAAGGCTCATACTTCCTGTGGCAGGACTTTCATTCTCAGTCAGTATAATACCACAATCAATTTTAAGGTCAATCACATCTAAACCTTTTTAAAATAAATAATTTTCTGTGATTAGGCCACATAAAAATAAAACATTGTTGATCGTCCTTTTTTTATGGGAAGTGGGGGAGGGAGGGCGTTTTGTTTTTTGTTTTTTTTGTTTTTTTTGACATGGCAAAATATGAAATAAAGAATAAAGATATCATCATAATCACTATAAAACAAAGGGTTTGTGTGATTTTGATGTTTTTTATTGTTTTGTTAAACCCTTTCAAATCCTAGATGACTTTTTCTGTAAACATTTTCAAAAAACTAAAACGCAGCCTAAGTAAATATTTGAAGAATTTTTCTTGTTTTGCCAACATGAATAATCTTTCTTCAATCATCTATTTCCGACCTATGGATTTTGAAAAAATATCAGCTGAAAAATCTGGGAGCCAAATTTTACTGAAAAGATCATACAAAATACCATTTTTATGATTTAAAAAACAAAAAAACCAAAAAACCAAAATGGGGTCGGGGGGGTTTTGTAGGGTCGGGCGGGGAGGACGATCAACAATTTTTTTTTATGTGGCCTTAGGTCGGGTAATGTGAGTGACATTGGTCGGTTACGTATGTGACGCCCTGTGCTTTATTGCACTTTGGCAATCAAGTAAATCAACAATGTTTAGCACTTACCTCTTTGTCAGAAATGATGTGTGTCAATTAATGAATAAAAATGGAATCAAATAACTGTATTTTAATAACCTTACATTTCTTGTTTGGAACACAACATTTTTATTCAAGTCAAGCATGACAAAAAAAGAAAATCTTATGAGCAGGTACATGTTATGTGATAAACTTTAATTTTCACTGACTGACTGTACACATACAATTCCAAAGAATGGCCCCAGCTGAATCAGCCACGAAGAACACAAGCCTCACTGAGTCCCCATTATAATCCCCTAGCACCACTGGGTCCAAGTATAGTCCACTAACCCCGCTGGGTCCTAATAAAGTCCACTAACTCCACTGGGTCCTAGTATAGTCCACAAGCCCCATTGTGTCCTAGTATAGTCCACTAGCCCCACTGGGTCCTAGTATAGTCCACTAGCCCCACTGGGTCCTAATATAGTCCACTAGCCCCACTGGGTCCTCCACTAACCCTGCTGGGTCCTAGTAAAGTCCACTAACCCCGCTGGGTCCTAGTATAATCCACTAACCCCGCTGGGTCCTAATAAAGTCCACTAGCCCCACTGGGTCCTAGTATAGTCCACTAGCCCCACTGGGTCCTAGTATAGTCCACTAGCCCCACTGGGTCCTAGTAAAGTCCACTAGTCACACTTGGTCCCAGTATAGTCCAATAGCCCCACTGGGTCCCATAGTCCACTAGCCTGACTGGGTCCTACTATAGTTCACTGGCCCCACTGGGTCCTAGTATAGTCCACTAGCCCCACTGGGTCCTAGTAAAGTCCACTAGTCACACTTGGTCCCAGTATACATGTAGTCCAATAGCCTGACTGGGTCCCATAGTCCACTAGCCTGACTGGGTCCTACTACAGTTCACTGACCCCACTGGATCCTAGTGAAGTCCACTAGTCACACTTGGTCCTAGTATAGTCCACTAGCCCCACTGGGTCCTAGTAAAGTCCACTAGCCTGACTGGGTCCTACTATAGTTCACTGGCCCCACTGGGTCCTAGTATAGTCCACTAGCCCCACTGGGTCCTAGTAAAGCCCACTAGTCACACTTGGTCCTAGTATACATGTAGTCCAATTGCCTGACTGGGTCCCATAGTCCACTAGCCTGACTGGGTCCTACTACAGTTCACTGACCCCACTGGATCCTAGTGAAGTCCACTTTTAACCACACCAGGTCCTAACTAGCCCAAATGGGTCCTAGTATAGCCAACTAGGCCCAATGGGTCCAATTATAATCCACTAGCCCCACTGGGTCCTAGTAGGCCTATAGTCCACTTTTAGCCTCACTGGGTCCAAGTATACATGTATGTAATCCACTAGCTCCACTGGGTTCTATTATAGTCCACCTGCCCCACTAGGTCCAGGGGCCGATTTCACAAAGAGATAAGACTAGTCTTATCTGAAGTTAGGACCAGTAACTGGTCTTAACTTAAGACTAGTCCTATCACTTAGCATTGCCTAGGACTAGTCCTAAGTTAGGAAGAGTTTTGTAAAATCGAACCCTGGTACATCTTAGCTATGGAATACTTGCTTGGGGAAACTGCACCTCCAGTAATACTAACAAATGACTTCAAATAATTACTGATTGCAATAAATGCTCCGACTGATCCTTTATCATTTAAACACCGGACATTCAAAATCAAGGCTTGGGTGCTCATGTATCAGTCCATCTCCAATACCTTACATTCTTCCATCAATTCAATTTTCACTGGAAATGTTTATATTCATTCTTACTTTACTCGACAAGCTTTTCATTTCCATCCCCCATTGACTCAAACTTCTTTTGCTCAAAAAACCATTAAATATGAGGGACTTAAGTCGTGGAACTCATTTAATGAATCACTTAAGAGCTGTACAAATCTCCTTACCTTTAAACGTGTTTACAAACGTGTTTATTTTGCTGAATGATGGTTAATCAATGAACAACTAGTAATTTAATTCCTTACATTCCTATGCTGGCTTGCAATGTTCTGCCCCTTGTCTGTCCTTTTCTGTCCTTGTCTGTCTTTGTCTGTCTTTGTCTGTCACTGCCTGTCCTTACCTGTCTTTGTCTGTCTTTGTCTGTCCTGTCTGTATTGCTTTTCTTTAACCTTTCATATGATGCACGGATGCACGGATGTACAGATGCCCAGTGGGGTAACAAGTGCTGATATTAAGTCCCAAAAAGGTAGTGTTTAAAAATACGTCTTATTTGAATGGAGAAATCTTCAAGTATAGGAAGACTGGATGCGCAGATGTGCGGATCCCCATTGCATTATGCATCTTTGACATACCGAGAAGCCAGTAAGCGATTTTCAAGGGTCTTTTTGACCTTCTGGGGCATTTTTTGTTGCTGGGTTTTCGGAAAATCATAGCAAATTGCCTTTTTCTTATCGTTATTTACAACAAGTTTTCCCTGGGTGCTAGTCATCCGCAGATATCAAAATTTTGAAAAAACAGAGTACAGTGCCCCAGTTACTGGGTCTATGGGTTGGATTTCTACCTCCAGGGTATGATGATACAGCATGCCATACATCTACTTCTAGAACTATAAGGCTCCCCATGAGCCTTATAGGAGTCACACATTTTGGGCCTCCGTAACACTATACATTTTCAAAATGGTCATTGATAGTTCAACATTTTCTGGTCTTCAGCCAGCACTTACTTCAGTTTCCTTTGTACTACTCGCCTAAAACTTTCTCAACACACTGTACAAACATTCACAATGCTAGCGCATAACTTTTGATGAATAACGTGCAAAAACCTCCTCAAAAAATTTATGTTTTGTTGTAGCACATAGCACACTCAACGCTTGAATCCGAATGCGCGGACCAACCATTCTGTGAAAGGGGTGTTACAAAAAACACCTTGCCTCATTTCATCCCAGCGCACAGGCACAGCTGTTCACTAAAGCATAGCGCACAAATAAATACAACATGGAGCGCTCCGGAAGCTTCTCATAACACCCCTTCAAGCGTTAAGTGTGCTTTGTTGACAGCAAAACAGCCGCGAGTATTGAGTAAGAAATTTCACTTTTAGAGGAAAAGTTATGCTAGCATTGTGAATGTATACTGTACATTGAGTTGAGAAAATTTTAGTTGAGTAGTACAAAGGAAACTGAAGTGCTGGCTGAAGACCAGAAAATGTTGAACTATCAATGACCATTTTGAAAACGTATAGCGTTACGGAGGCCTAAAATGTATGACTCCTATATAAGGCTCACAGGGGAGCCTTCCATGCCATATATTGTGTTTACTTAATGATTTAACTGGTAACCGTAGTAAAACTTAAATCCTCACAATGAAAATGAAATTAAATGAATGAAAAATTCAATGACTTTGTAATTTCCAATAATTGCGAAGATGTGCGCAGACTTGTGCGCTACTCATGTAGCGGTAGTCATTGTTGTGAGGCAAGCAAGGCGAGGTGGTATTTCGAGTGGCGAGACTTGGCTTGGTGCCAAGTTCCTGGGTACACTTGTAAAGTAATGCACGTGAGCCTAACTACTTTCCTGCTATGTGCCACGTACTCCCCAAGTCACTAACAAATTGTCCGCAACTATGACATCATCCAAAAGGTATGTGACAAAGTATGCAATAAAATTCATGAAATCGCACATAATTCGCACACATCTGCGCACATTTTTGCAATTAATTTCACAACATCGCACAAGTCTGCGCACATTATTCGCGATTAATTTCACGACATCGAACAAGTCTGTGCACATATTTGCGATACGAGATGTCCCTTCAGGCCCAGGGCCATCATATACAGCTGAGCGCTGGATGTCATGTCTGACAACTCGTCCGGTCTGACAACTCGCCAGTCAGAGAACTCGACGGAGCGCCAAGACAAGTCGACGGGTGAAGTCGACGGGTGAATGGGGTGCGTTTTCGCAGTCGTAACCAATAACTGTTTCGGCTCAACTTGCCATTGTTTCACTGGCCATTGACAGAAACAGTTATTGGTTACGACCGCGAAAACGGAACGCACAAATTTCTTGTATTTATAAATCCTGTATTTCTGTAATATTTGCGTGAACTTTAAACAAGTATTTTGTTATTTGCGTGTATGAACGGCCAAGGTTTGCCGGAGTTTGTGGCCGTGCACGCCCGCCATCTTTGCTTTTGTCCCCCCCCACCCCCGGGGGTGCACAGTCCAGTCACGGCGTCAGCTGCAGCGCGCCACAATGATTTGAACTCCATCTGTCAAGTTTTCTGATCAAAACAAGGATCCGTCGAGTTGTCTGATCAATAGTCAATTTGTCTCGCAGTTGAGCGAACCAGCCGTCGAGTTGTCAGACCGGACGAGTTGTCTGACCCGTCGAGTTGTCAGACTGTCGAGTTGTCAAACGGACGAGTTGTCTGAACACCCTACTATACTTTATAGAGGAATGTATAACGTCCAAAACCCACCGCAGAAAAATGTATGCTGCCATTGAATGTGAATCCGGTGAAAATGGTGGCTTCTTGCACTTGCAGGTACGATTTGAGTTATGAAGCTTTGAAAATTTTCTGCCCCAGAAATGGACCTTGATATCCAGGAGGACGTCACTGTA
The DNA here is from genome assembly GCA_021014325.1 of Plazaster borealis. Lineage (NCBI taxonomy): Eukaryota > Metazoa > Echinodermata > Asteroidea > Forcipulatida > Labidiasteridae > Plazaster > Plazaster borealis. The sequence goes on along the minus strand of CM037468.1, from coordinate 11,946,450 downwards.
GTTTAAAGGCATCGTACACGTTTGGTAATTACTCAAAATATATATTAGCATAAAAACTGTTGGTAACAAGCAACAGAGAGCTGTTGATATTATAAAACATTGTGAGAAACGACTCCCTCTGAAGTAACGTAATTTTTGAGAAAGAGGTAATTTCTCACTAAAATAATAAAAACTTCTTGCAAGAAGTTTTTATTCCTATCTGAAAGCACACAAATTTGTACAACTACAACAAGCATGACAAGGGTGTTTTTTCTTTACATATAATCATTTTCTTGCAACTTCGATGACCAATTGAGCCCAAATTTTCACAGGCTTGTTATTTTATGCAAATGAGCACACTGGTCTTTGACAATTACCAAACGTGTACGATGCCTTTAATACGAAAGTGAAAGGCCGCCACGGCTAGGGCTAATGTCAGATGTTGACCAGACCACGTCATGAATGAAATTGTATTTTTGTAATCAGGTAGGCTAATCACCCACCTGCTCTTCTGCCCGTCCTTTTTACATCACCCTGACCACTTCCACGCTCGAATATGCCACGCCGTGCGGGAGCGGTTTTAGAATCCTTTGCACCTTTGCGTTTACCCGTGAAGATGATACCATCGTCATCTGCAGCAGATTTTGGTGAAGGTATTCCTGCTCTCAATGTTGTGGGAGCCGCCATCTTGAATCTTTGTTTTCAGGTCAGTGGACAAACAAAGGGTGGCGCTGTTGCGAAAGCGCGGTTGGATCCAGGGGGGCGGATCAGTCCACACTGGAATAAAACTAACCACCACATTTTTTTTTTTTTTTTTTTTTTTTTTTTTTGGGGGGGGGGGGTTTATTGCTGTTTGAAAAGAAACGTTTGTTCTTGAGTGTGTGGTTTCATGCCAGATGGGGTATGGGCTATTATATAGTGACCTCAACTTCTTTAAACGGGAGAATGATCTGCATTATTGATGATACCAATATAGCTGTATTTTCTTACAATAATAATAATTAATATGTGATTATCGTACAATTTATTCACATTTTTTCTTTTCTATGATTCAAGTCACCTGATGATATTGTTTCCACAAATATTTTCTTGAAAACAGCAGCGAAAATATAGGCTTGCTGGTGCATTTGGAGTGCAATGTTCTTGAATATTAAAATAAATGGGTCCGTAATTCTACCTCCATGTTCTTATTAATAATAATAAATGGGCGTTTGATTATGAAAATAATGCTATCTAAAAAGTAATAGCCTGAACAACATTTTAACAAACCCACACATTCTGGGGAAAATTTGAAATAAAGGTTGGCAGCAGGAGCCCCCCCCCCACCCCACCCCCTGGTACCCCTCCCTTCCCCCATTTGAAATCTGGACTATGGGACTTTGAAATTTTCAGAGTAAAAATTTTACATTTTATAATTTCGATGTTTAAAAAAAATGATTTTTCCATTTACGTGCAATTACGTGTTTTTATTTTTACATTCACGCCAGATTTTCTTATAAAGTAGAAAATTACATTTTCAAAAAGGTTCTGAAACGGGGCTAACGGAAACCATAGAGAAAGGACCAGCGGAAACTTGGCCAGAAGTTTCCCTTTAGAAAAAAATGGTGCACCCTTTCTATTTCTCTATTTTTATGCTGGTACTCTTTGAAAGCCTGTTCAGCAAATTAAAGGAACATTACAGAATTGGTTTTTGCTAACAAACCAGTTGCTGGCAGTGTAAACACTTTATATAATCCATCAAATACACGAACAAATAGTGAAAAACCGATCATTTGCATGTGTTATACAATGCATGAATAAAACGCTCGTGAGCGATCATAAACTCCAATCGGAAATTAGTTTAATTTATTTCTCATCAAATGTGGCATTTTAGACAGAAATATTTCTAGGGATGTTTTCTACTATCATCATCATTAGACCGTGTAAGTTTTATGTAAATCTGTGATCTTAAAGAAAATTTTAATTACCAGTTCTGTAACGTTCCTTTAACTTGTGCACCCCCCCCTAAAATGTTACACTAGTTACGGCGCTGTTTTTCTTGTTAATTTTATAAAGAGAACAGTTAACAACAATTTTGGGTGGGGCGGGGGCTGTGGTTGACACAACAATCAATTTAATTGTAATAACAACGGCAAAAAATCTCGTCCTAATTTCATTGGACGAGAGTAAAACTTTTATTCAGTAGACAATACATGAGCACCAGACTTATTCGTACATTGAGTGTAATACCTGCGATGGGTACAAGACTGGTGATACTGCGTGTACAATACATTGTATCACAAAACGTCGGAACAATCTGCTGGTCTCATGAAATCTACCCTAGAAAAGTGAGCATATCTTTTCACTCTGATCATGGACAGTGTCAATATTTTGCTGCTAAGCAGAATATCTGCTCGATATTATTTATAACCAGTGTCAAATAGTGAAAACATGTGAACAGGAAAACTATTTCGTTTTAGAGATTTCTAGTTCTTCCTTCTGCTGCTGCTCTCGGCGCGGGCTGGCTTCCTGCCCCTGGCCTGGTGCCTTCGTCGTAAACCCGGAAGTGGTCGGAATAGCATTGAGTTGTATTGTAGTTGTACGGATGAATTATAGTTTATCGTCTTTCTTCAGAAGCAGAGTTGCAGTTTGGTAAGTGGTTTGTCTCAGTTTTCAACCAAAGTCAAATTTTATAAGCAGGGTTTTGGCCCTTTGGGTAGCCCACCTTGTTGAGCTGTAATGGCTCTCTTTTAACATCGGTCTTAACACTCACTAGCCCCATTAATAGTGCCAAATTCTCTGGACTTCCTCCGATCCTTGGCCCTACGCCCACGTACCTCCAGGAGGTGACATTTGTTTTCGAAAAGAAACTCACGTTTTTATGCCGAGATTTTTTCCCCAGTTGTCACTTATTGTAGCTCATTTGTGGACAGCACATTAATTCGAAAAAGAGCTCACTCGTTTTGGTGTAATTTATGAAGAAAATTGGCGGCGTTACCTGACACGGTTTGACTGCCCGGCATCCGCGATTTTGCTAATGCGCTATGGTCTTGGTGCAAGACGTTTCTCGTTTACCTTTCACGCACAGCGCGGCCGACGACCCGCTCATTCAACTCGCCAATAGCGCGCGCCACGAACACCTGACTTTAGCCCACGAACCGCCCCGCGCGCGCTAACATTACAATACATAGTTTAGTTCTAGGACTCTAGCACAGTCTAGTAGAAGACAGGTAGAGGAGAGTATACGAGTAGGTTTTGGGTAAATGTAAATGTGGCTTGGTTTTGGGTAGCCCCATAAGAAACCAGGCTAGCCCCATAAAATAGTGCCAATTTAGCCCCATAAATAGTGCCAATCCACTTTGTATCCTTGGCCCTTGCACCAATGAAATCCAATCATTCAACTTTCATTCTTAAACTTACTGATTGCTAACTCTGTACTTGGATTGCCATACTGCTGCTGGAATTCGTAAGAATGCTTTTTGAGAGTGAATATTTGTTCACATCTTAATGTATTTTCAACTTGCTCTTTTGAGAAGTCATACACACATTCTCATAATTAGGTTCACAAAACTGCTTTCATTGTTATTATATACCACTACCAGGATCGAGCTCCAGTCCCAATTTTTGGGTTTGATAACCATACTTTGTCGGGTTCCCTTAACAACTTTACAACTGCTACAGTTTTATGGGGACAGTTAAGCGCAATTAAGGTTATGGCTGTTTTGTTAAAAACATTTACATCTCTTTGCACGGCAACAATCGTGCAATGCACGATCCCGCTGCCATGCCGCATTTAGGGATGTAAATGATTTCACAAAACGGCCATAAACTTGATTGCACTCTGAGCGCTGAGTAATTATGAGAATGTGTGTGTGACTTCTCAAAGAGCAAGTTGAAATAACATTAAGATGTTAACAAAAATTCACTCTCAAAAAGCATTTGATTTACCCCCCAAATTTGTGATGTTTTCTCAACAAATTCCAGCAGTACGGTGATCTACAAACAAGTAGCATTCCATCGGTAAGTTTCATGATCAAGAATGAAGCTGATTGAAAACCACAGTGGGCACAAAGATTGGATTGCATTGGATTGCGTTGGTACTAGGGCAGGCCAAGGATATGAAGGGGATTGGCACTATTTATGGCATGGGCACTAAACATTATGGCTGCCAATGAGACTTTAACATATCAACTCAGAGATTCCTCATAATATTACACAAAAACGAACCAGCGCAACATCATTTTAATGTACTCGCCACAACTGCGTCTTGGTTAAGTGAACATCAGGGGAAAATTTCTGACAAAAATATATGAGCTCTCATTCGAAAAATCAGGTTGTGGGCATAGGTCCATTCCAAGAAGCGGAGGGAGCAGCCAGTGTATTGGCACTATTAATGGGGCTAGTTTTTTTGAGGAAAAAATAATGTATGTTGTTTACTGTACATAGCGTTAGTATCATTCATAAAATAGTCATGGAGGGAGAAGTTGGTTTAGTTACTGGTAGTAGTAACCTTCACCGATGTGAAAGCACTGTATACTCGGTGCTTTCCTGAGCCCTAAAGGAAAAAAAAACTGAATGCTTACTACTTTTTCAGTATTATGTCTACTGTAGAATCATCTTTCGATGAGTTGTTGGCAATATCACCATAGTGATTTGTATTGTGACATCACACTTTGCTTAGCAATTAAGATTGATACACAGTTAAGATCAATCTCAACTCTTTATGAAATCGGCCCCTGGAGCTACAATTATCACAGCCAACTACTTGGGTGGGATTCAAACCCATAACCCCCGCTTTCTGAAGTAGATATCTGAACCACTAGAAAAAAATAAGGGATATACTTTTAACACCAAAACTTTTACATTCATGAATATTTTATGTTGCCAAATTGGTTGAGGATTTTTTCTAAGTTAAAAAGATGAAGTAATGCTGCAAATTGTCCAGAAGCTGTTCTTACTTAAAGTAGATCAAGACACATGTTTAGGATCAGTGCAAGTTATCCATAGTGTATGGTGTTTATTTGATGGTGTGTCCCTGATTTTATTCTTTGTGTCATTGAAACCACGGCAAGAACATCATGAGAGAAGTCTGATCATCCACTTCATAAACATGTACATGTACCTACCCACCCAACATTCCTACAATGTTGGCTGATTATTTCAATCTCAAGATTTGTTTGTAATATGCCTTAGGCCAAGTAATAAAAGTAACAAGTTTCTCGTCCGGACTTTTAAACAAAAAGGAGGAGGCAGGGCTTTCTACTATTTTTCAATTTTTTGCATTTTTTTTCCAAGATGGCCGCTATGCTAAATATGGCTGGCCAAGGTATTATTCCCAGATATTGTTCTAATTGAATACATGTATACTGATGCAATGTATGACGAAACAACTGATTTGTATCATTTTGGTCCACTTGCTAAAAAAGTTTCAAAATTCAGAAACGGCTGTTGTATTTCAAAGGTGAAAAAAGAGTCTAGACAAATTCTTAGGCAAAAATAAACCAAGGAACTTTGTTTTTGTTGTTGTTGATTTTTTTGATATTTTGTTTGTTTCTTTTTTCTGAATAGTAAAACATTTTTAAAAAGGAGGCGGCGGCCAAAAAGGAGGCGGGCGGGGACAATAAACTTGTTACTTTTGTTACTTGTCATCTTATGTACGGTAATTGTTTACCTGTTGTCATAGCTTGTGTCATCATGAGTGTATTATTTTTAGAAACTACTGATATTTTTTTCCCTACCTTTGCAACATAACCTGTACTTCAGGTCTGAAGGTACATTGTACATGTAGATTATTCACTTGAACAACTGTGTATACTAGCCTACACACACAAAGGTGTCAAAATATACGGGTACGTGTAGTTGACATCGTTCTTGATTTCTATGGTACATGTACATTGTTTGTTCTAACCTTTGACACCAATAATAAGTCAAATGTTCAGTACTAACATGCATAATGCACTAGGCTACATGTACATGTATGCATGTTGGTGATTACAGGCCAGTGTGATGCATCAAGCAATTAAATCGCTAAATTCTATTGCACACTTGTTAATCTATAGTAAGTATAGTATTGATGATAGCAAACGTTAATCGGATTCCTTGTAAATTCTGTTTGTCCAAAAGGTCACCAATGTTCTGAATACTGTAGTCAGATTTAGAGCTTCTGAGAATTATTGTTTGTTGTCAAAATTGCATGTACAATGTATAAGTTTCACTTTAATTTCTATACTTTTATGAAAATAATTACAAAATGTAATGAAGGAGTTAAGTAAAAAACTAAAATAAGTAGCAATAAGCAGGATAAATATAACTTATAGAGTATGGGGCTCCTTTGATGAGCAGAAGCTTGTAGAAAACAGCCAAACAAACAAAGAAACAACCACCCCAACACCCCAACAAACAAACAAACAAACAAACAGACACACAAACAAAAGGACAGACAAAATGGGACATGACAACAGCTACATGTGCACTGACTGACACAAGACACTTACAGTATACAGTATTTACATAGGCCTATAGGGTTTTAATTCACGCATTGATTCAAAGTATTGCATTCTGTTAAGTACACATGTACTACACTGTACAAACACTAACACACATTGCAAAGAGGCAACATTGATAATGGCATTTCAATTAAAGCATGTTGAATCTTGATATATTTGTGCATAGCCTACAGTATGTATCTAATGCATCAAACATTTATACTGAAAAAAAAACCCCCAATAACTTGTTTTCCTTTCCCCCGCCCCCCTATAAGTGTATTCTAAGTGTACACAAGCTAAGTTTTTTTAAAACATGTAATGTGTTTGAATTTGTCCCAAGCCAAGCCAACAATTTTGTACATTGTAACAAGAAAATTAGCTGTAAGTGAAAACCATCAGTAAACACAGAATTCAGTGATACTGAGTGAAGGATTTTGCCCTGGAGTTTCAAGAAAGAGAATGGGACTGTAGTACACAGACTGAGAGTAAGGCCCTTTAGTCTGAGAGCAAGACTGAGACTGAGAACTTTAATTCAGTGACTGATACACAGACAGAGAGTAAGGCCCTTTAGTCTGAGATCAAGACTGAGACTGATACACAGACAGAGAGTAAGGCCCTTTAGTCTGAGATCAAGACTGAGACTGATACTCAGACAGAGAGTAAGGCCCTTTAGTCTGAGATCAAGACTGAGACTGATACTCAGACAGAGAGTAAGGCCCTTTAGTCTGAGATCAAGACTGAGACTGATACACAGACAGAGAGTAAGGCCATTTAGTCTGAGATCAAGACTGAGACTGATACACAGACAGAGAGTAAGGCCCTTTAGTCTGAGATCAAGACTGAGACTGATACTCAGACAGAGAGTAAGGCCCTTTAGTCTGAGATCAAGACTGAGACTGATACACATACAAAGAGGTAGGCCCTTTAGTCTGAGATCAAGACTGAGACTGATACACAGACAGAGAGTAAGGCCCTTTAGTCTGAGATCAAGACTGAGACTGATACACAGACAGAGAGTAAGGCCCTTTAGTCTGAGATCAAGACTGAGACTGATACACAGACAGAGAGTAAGGCCCTTTAGTCTGAGATCAAGACTGAGACTGATACACAGACAGAGAGTAAGGCCCTTTAGTCTGAGATCAAGACTGAGACTGATACACAGACAGAGAGGTAGGCCCTTTAGTCTGAGATCAAGACTGAGACTGATACACAGACAGAGAGTAAGGCCCTTTAGTCTGAGATCAAGACTGAGACTGATACACAGACAGAGAGTAAGGCCCTTTAGTCTGAGATCAAGACTGAGACTGATACACAGACAGAGAGTAAGGCCCTTTAGTCTGAGATCAAGACTGAGACTGATACTCAGACAGAGAGTAAGGCCCTTTAGTCTGAGATCAAGACTGAGACTGATACTCAGACAGAGAGTAAGGTCCTTTAGTCTGAGATCAAGACTGAGACTGATACTCAGACAGAGAGGTAGGCCCTTTAGTCTGAGATCAAGACTGAGACTGATACACAGACAGAGAGTAAGGCCCTTTAGTCTGAGATCAAGACTGAGACTGATACACAGACAGAGAGTAAGGCCCTTTAGTCTGAGACCAAGACTGAGACTGATACACAGACAGAGAGTAAGGCCCTTTAGTCTGAGATCAAGACTGAGACTAAGAACTTCAAACCAGACACTGATACATAGACTGAGAGTAAGTCCCTGTAGTCTGAGATCAAGACTGAGACTGAGATCAGAACTTTGTCAGAGACTGATACTCAGACTGTTAGGTGCAGTAGTGCAGATCTAATTAATTTGTTGATGGGTTTTTTACCAGAGTAGCCTTGAATGTTCTTGGATACATTACACACTTGTTTTATACTCAGTACACAAAGACAAATCCATCTACTCCATGACTGTGTCCTTGTACCTAATTGGGTTCATACAATGTGTTCAGAATACATGTACAATACAAAAGGCCAATAGAATAAATGGACACTAATTCCCACATAACAGGTTAAATTACATGAACCAATAATTTGCAGCCCACAATAGACTGTGCAAGTCTCGCGCGTATCGGAACGAGAAAACACATCATTTTTTTTCTCTGAAATCAAATCTTTGTTTTAAATTATATTTGATGATAAAATCTGAGCAACAAAAATACTCATTACATGTTTATAAAATAAGTTTTAGTTTTTATAATAAATACACAAATAATGTGTTAATTATTATGAACCAAAATTAAAACTCTGGGAGATGCTTATTTGATCTTAACTTTTCAGAAACCACTTTTCGCGATGGTCACACCGGTGTAAAATTAACGTTTGAAACAGTTTATAGAGGATGCTGACGCCTCAACAACCATTCGAGTTGCAACTACAGCATCTGGCAATTATCATTGCGCATCCAAAACAAGCGTTTACATAAGTTTTGTGATTGGAGGAGGGCACAGAATTGTTAATTTTTTGCAGCAACTGGAAGCTGAGGTCAAGTTTAATTCTCGGGTTTTCTTTGTTATATTGTTGAATTGATTTTACTTTCATATTTTTTTATCACAAGTATTACATTCCCAACAGCATATATATTTTTCATGGTCATAAACCACGTTTAAATAAATTAATTGACAAAACAAAATCTTGCCCACGTAAATCTCCATATGGTTGGGACCACAATGGTCCCGGAAGTTCAAATATGCGCGAGACTTACACAGTCTATAGCCTTTTTCCTGTTTATTTTACAGCTACCACATGTACTGTACATGTACGTATGATGCTCCACTGTATTAAACTTCATTGATAAGGAAACAAAACAACCATCAAGATGTTACAACAAATCCTAAGAGACATGTACATTGATCCAGAGATCCTTGCTGAACTCTCTGATGAGCAGAAGGAGATCCTTTTCTGTAAGATGCGAGAGGAGCAGATCAGAAAGTGGAAGACCAATGAGGAGGAGTATGAGAAAAAAATGAAGAAAACCAAGAAAAAGAAGAAGAAAGGTCAGTACAGATGATGACCCAAATTAATGGTTATTCAATTAAATGAAATCCCTATAAACTGTATACAAATAAACACCCAAACTATCAACTCTGATGAAATGAGTAAAGCTTTAGGTGTTGGCGAACTTTATACCTTTAACCCTGTAGTATTTTGATGGATGTAAGATGGTTCCACTATAGAAATATTTATCAGTTTCAAGTACTTGCCTACAAATGTATAACTTTGCTTGTTTTTATTTCCTTGGTTGAGCATAGGTGGCAAGAAGGTGGAGTGGCTTTTAGGCAAGGATAACAAGGAATGGGTGTGGGTGATGGGAGACTATGAAGGGGATAACAAGATTGAAGACATCTTGGAAAAAGAAAGACAACTGAAAGCTAGACAGCTTGCTCACCAAGAATCAGAGGCCAAGAGGTAAAAGTTCAATGTCTTTAACATCCATAGATTCCCCTGCTTAGGATGGTTAGAAAATGCAATTACTTTTGTTTTCTGTCCCAACAATTCATAAAGGAAGATGTCTGTTTTCAATCGTCATTGCGTTTGGAACAGTTCATCTTTTCTTGTCCTGTAGTGAAGTCAGTGAACGTGTACAATCAACTTGTGAAATTTCATTTAAAGTTGGTTGTCAAGCTAGAGAATATCAAGAAACAACCTGAGTTTGACATGTTTTATCGGCCAAGAGGATCACATTCAATATCTCAAACATCCACAAATTCCCCTGCCTGTTAGGGGGTCACCTGATTACAATATGTTTTATCAGGGATTTTGTGGAGATTTCTAACAGGTTAACGTTATACATCAATTTTATTAACAAATGAACTTTCAGACTAAAAATCTTCCATTCATATTTGTATGTATGTATTTTTTGAGTCACTTCTATTTTCTAACTTCATTCATATAATGTACCTTTTTGAGTCATTTCTAATGTATATAGAATTTGAGGCATGGTGGGTATCAATGTATATTTGGCTTGCGGTAACACCATGTGTATCTACTTTGCTGTGTAGATTTTTGTTCTTTGAGAACTTGTTTAACATCTCTAATGTGTTACCCTAAACCAACGTACACATTGGGGTTTTTGGCAAATAATGTTCTTATCATACTGTTTTATTGTCACACACATACAATGAAGAAATCCACTATGAAAAGAGTAGTACATGTAGTTTCTATGCATCCCAAAACCAGTTACATTTGTGTGATGTGTACAGATGCACCATTGAGTGCTTAAGCCATGATTATACATTGATTAACTCATGTACATGTACAATGTATACATGTAGCTAGCTTTAAAGAAGATCCTAACATTATCACTCTTGATTTTACTATAGCTTGTATGTACCTGAGGCTGATGTATATAGCATTCATCTAAAGACAATAATGAAACCAAAACCAAGTGTAGTAGGTTGCTGATATTGATTTAAACTTGCCTCACATAATTAAGATGGTGTTGCTTTCTTAAAATAGGGCAAAGGCAGAACAGGAGCGCAAGAAACATGAAGAAGAGGAACGCATTCTAAGGGAGGAACAGGCAAGACTTGCTGCTGAGAAAGCTGAGCTAGAGAGGGCCAGGGAAGAAGAGGAACGCATCCTCAGGGAAAAAGAAGCAGCAGAGAAAATACTGAAAGAGCGTTTGGCCAAGGAGCAGGCAGAGGAGCAAGAGAGAAAGAAGAAGGCTAGGGAAGAAGAAAAGAAACTTCAAGAGATGAAAGCCAAATGGCAAAAAGCTGCTGCAGAAGAAAAAAATCGTCTTGCTGATGAAGAAGAGAAAAGACGGAAAGAGGCAGAGCAGAAGAGGTTGATGGAAGTAGAAAGACAGAAGGAGCAGGAGAAAAGGAAAGCTGAGCAAGAAGCTCTCAAGGCATCAGTGGAAGCAGCAAGGAAGAAGAAGGAGCGCTTAGAACAAGAGAAAAAGAAGAAGGAAAAGATTGAAGTGGAGCTATTACAGAAAGCAGAGAGACTTAAAAAACAGCGGGTGAGTTCAATAGCATTAGGATGGTTTGAAGTTTAACCTGTTCATTGATAGAGTTCAGTGCTGAAGACTATTAAATGTACATGTGTGTGAATTCAAAATTCAATGTAACTTTAACCAAATTTTCCATAAGTTTTGATAATTTAAAATAAGATACAATAAATGGAAACTATTTTACTTCATATTATCATTTAAAAATGAGTTCTTAAAAAAAAGGACTGAATGTCTCTCTTTCTCTCAAAAAAATCAAAACCCCCCAAAACAGCCAGATTTTAAGTTCACTATTTTACTCGAGCCAGCTTCAAACTATTTTGTACAAAGTTCAAGTTCAAAAGAGTAAGGGGGGGTTTCTGTCACATATTTCCTCCTAAGACTTACATAGGTGAAATAAAGGTATTTTACATACAAACACAACTTTTGATAAATATGCACCAATCAATCAGCATGTTAACAGATTGTATTTTTGTCTATGCATTTAACACCTTTTGTAGGAGAAAGACAATAAAGCAAAGGAGGAGAGGGATAAGAAGTTAAAGGAGGAGGAAAAACACCGAGCAGAAGAGCTGTACGTTGTCTTGAAGGAAACTGATGACAACAAGATGAAGATGGCTGAGACAGATCGAGCAAATATTGAGGAGTTCTGGAAGGTTCAATGTAAGTGTTTAACAATCCTTTAAAGGTGGTTCTGTTGGGTTTCAAAGTTACATTCATTCATGGACTTTTGAATGTTAAAGGGGTTCATGTACAATGTAACTGACTGGAGCCCGTGGGCAGTCTTTTACCACACCACTTCGGTATTCAAAAATGTTTTCCATGCCTCTGCGCAGTATTATTTTTTTGAGCTGTTCAGGGCTTCTAGAGTAATCATTTTCCTTTGAGAATATTGCTGTTACAATGGAACCCTGACTTGACAAAAGAAAGATAACAAGGGTTCTCATAATAAGCACCGAAATTTGTTGTTCTCTTTCAAGAAAATATGAGTATGCATTCAGCCATTCACCATGAATTGCAAAACCTCAGCCGTAAGCCTCGGCTGATAATCTACCATGGTATGCTGGAATCTCAGACCACTCAGACTTACCTTCCATTGAGCTGAATACAATGATAAACAGTGGTGGCAGCCTGTCCATTCTTTAGCCACATTTGTTTAACAAAAGGACAAAGGTCTTGGGATTACTCAGGCCTCAACCTTATTGCCGTGATGCCCGCCATTGCCGATGCCCCCACCGCCTGCCGGCGTGCCCCTGCAAAACGGCCTTGGCGCCGCGCCCCTTTTCCCACGCTTGCCCTTATGCATTATTGTGTTATAAAAAAAATTATGTTATTTATTTAATAATTTATAAATTATTTTAATATTGTTTAATGTGTTATTAATTGTTTTACGTTTTTGGACGCACACGCCACGCACAAGGTTAATTAAAGCTACTTGTTACTGTGACAAATGTGGCATGGCAACAATAATATCAAGTGTTGTTGAGTAAAATACTAAAAATGTTGTTGAGTGACTACTCTAGACTGGCTACTGGTCGCAACACTCTAATTACTATTACACATTTTGCATACATATTGTTCATTGAGATCTGTATGATGATCGGGGGATAGGGATCTATAGGGGGAGGGTCTATGTTTTTGGATTCAGTCTATGTTTTGGTTCTATTTCGCTTTTGAATTTTATTATTTTGTTTTGAATAAATGTTTTCGATGCAGCTGTTTTTTAATTCTTTTTTTCGTTTTATTTTTTGACACAGTGTCAACTTGTGTACTTTTCTGGAAAAATCAAATCGGAAAAAGCAAAAAAAAAAAAAAAATCTAATCTAAAATCTATCAATTCAATATCAATCTATCATATCATCATCCATAATCTAAATATTGAAAAAAAATCGAACAAAGTGGAATCCCAGCAGCAAGCAGCAAGCAGCAGCGCACGCGCGTTGGTTTTTTTTTGAAAGAACACGTTGTTAGGCGGGGTTTTTGGCGGTGTTGCGCGCTTGGGCGGCTTTAAGCGTTTGATGTATATGATGTATAATGAACACGGTCGGAAAGAAAAAAGTAGAATATAAATATAATTATCCACGTGAAACGTGAATGCTTTTGCTTTCGCTTTGCTCAAACAAAACGCCATAGAAATAGCCATATATGGATTTCAAGATTTTGACTCCCCACAAATTTTAACAATTTATTTATTAGTCTGTTGAACTACGACTGAGCAATTATTTTGACTAATTAATTATTATAAAATTAATTTATTTTATATATTAATAATTATTATAACCGATTGTAATCACAGTATATCAAGCAGCACAGTATTGGGCCCGATAGATATTAGTTGGCGAAGGGATGCAGAACAGGGAGGTGAACCAAATGTGTCCTCCAGTGTGTCCTGTTTGTGTATCCCTGTACTGCATGTGGCTGGGCGGCTCACCAATGCGGCTGGCTTGGCTGCAACCTGGCTGATAGCTATTTAGCTAGCTTTATTTTAGCTAGCTGAGCGAGGGTTAGAGCTGGTAGAATTATTGGTTTTCATCTGACCATAGAGCAAGGAGATCTCATCTGGCCTGCTGACTGGACAGGCTGGCCACTGGCGACTGCACTAGCACTGTTTTCGTTTTTGATTTTGCCCATTACATTTATTGGGGTATTGGTACGACGGCTTACGGCACAGGGGCACGCTTCTCGATCTCGGGTTTGATTGGCCAGTTTTTTTTTTTAATTTTTTAACTATTCATTATTATTAACACACATTAATTTAACGAACAACTCTTAATAAGGATATGGAACACCACCTTTCAAACAAATTTTTTTCTTATTCTTTGTTTTTTTAAGCCGAACTCGGAAGGCGGAAACCTCAGGCTCGTCACTCCATGCATGTTCGCATTTCTGCATGTCAGCATTATTATTATATATTAATTTATTTTCATTTTTCAATTTTCATAATCATATTTTAAGAATTTCGTTTTTAATTTTTTTAGAAATTGCAGTCGGTACAACCTAACCTACTAACACACACACAAACAAAAAAAAAAAAAAAAAAGAAAAAAACGAAATGAATTGCTTTTTTTTTTCAACTGTTTTTTGGGTCTGCTAACTATTTGTATTTTGTATATTATTTTTTAAGACAAAAATAAAGCCGACTACTTATTAATACAAAACTGTCAATTTCATTTAATCCCTGCAACTATTTTGATTAGTAACCGCGCCCGATTGTACAAAACGCCGTGCTTGATAGAGATATCTAGTTAGGTCACTAGTTGAAATTTTTTTTTTTTTTTTTTGAGTTCGGTTCGTAGTACGAAAATTTTACGAAATTTCGCCGCACGCGCGCGCGCGCGCTGTAGCGCATAGTACATCATTGGTAAGCGGATCGTATCTAGATAGGTTTTGAAAGAAAAGACAAACGCAAATCTGGTGATACGTCGTTTTAGTAAGTAGTGTAATTACAAAACTACTACGTATTTAGTTCTGAAACTTTGCTGAAAATGTTAACAGTATGAGTATATTTAATAATTTGTAAAAAAATATTTGCAAAATATTTTATTGATTGGGGGGGGGGGGGGGAGATGGGGGATGGTGATCCGGATTGATATTTTTTCAGATGAGCACGCAGGAATTAAACTTCTTAATATTTTTTCTGTATGATTTTTTCCCTGGGGCAAATTTTTTTTTTTTTGAGCGTGTTGGAGTATACATGTCATTACAAAAAAAAGTTTGAAAAAAAAATTGCCTGGTGCTTTTCAGTTGGCCTTGGTGCCCCTCTCTTTTTTGGAGCCTTCAAGGCCAAGTGGCCTTGACCCTCTGAAGCTTAAGGTTGAGGCCTGGATTACTCAATAATCCCAGGAAAAAGGGAGATTTTGAGCGTGAATTCCAGTATCATCAGTCCCACTTTGTGTTTGCGCCTTCTAAATTAATTGTCTATTTTATCTGTCATACTTCCTGTCAGTTTTAAATCGGGTGGATTCTTTCAAACTATGCCGACCTCTGCTCTTACGTGTACCATCTTGTACCAACCTTTTCAATTTCCTCAATGTGCAATTTTTTCCCTTTTTCAATTTGGGATGATAACATTATGTGTGTGCTAGTATAAGTGTACAAAATGACTGAGGATAACTATTTCCTTGTGTGGGCACTGTTATTGGTATTGTAGAGGGTTGGTGTTATGGGTGAACGCACAATGGACCCTTGTTATATTCCCATTGACACGATGGATGAAGGACATTTCCTTAACCAGTACATACAAATATACACTACATTGTCAATGAGTTAAAGTTGGCCCCAATTGTGCTGGATGGGTTAACACAGCTGTTGTATGTAGAACACATGAACCACATATAATGAAATTTGACCATGTCTTCATGTACTGTGTAAACACTGCCATAAATAGACATTAGTTTAATATTTGTACATGAAGTAAGGTGTACAATTAGTTTAATCAGACTATCTATTGTACATAAACAAGATACATTTATAATGACATGAGTTCACCGCTGTCATGGCTGTAGTCTAAAAATGGACTAGCATTATAAAGCCTACATGTAGCTTTATAAACTTGAACAAAAATACATGATGTACAATTATAGTGTGTTGGAATTTCTCTGCACCAAATTATATGCAAAAACAAGTAGGACATGACAAAGGTTACATGTGGGTTGCTCATATTTTATTTCCTGCCTGTATACAGTGTACATATATTTCTGGAAAGTGAGTTAGTTGAATACAGGAAAAGGAAAAGGTAACTTGATCAAATGATGTGATTGTGGTTTAGGCGGGCTGAAAGACCTCTCTGAAAACAATATGATAATGTGCAACTAATAGTATTAAATGGGAGCACGTTCATGTATTGTACATTTGATATATACATTGGTTTTTAAAGGCATCGTACACGTTTGGTAATTGTCAAAGACCTGTGTTCTCACTTGGTGTATCCCAACATATGCATAAAATAACAAGCCTGTGAAAATTTGGGCTCAATTGGTCATCGAGGTTGCAAGAAAATGATGAAAGAAAATACACCCTTGTTGTGCTTTTAGTTAGGAATAAAAACTTCTTGCAAGAAGTTGTTATTTTTTTAGTGAGAAATCTTTCTCAAAAACTACGTTACTTCAGAGGGAGTCGTTTCTCACAATGTTTTATACTATCAACAGCTCTCTGTTGCTTGTTACCAAGTCAGTTTTTATTCTAATATATATTTTGAGTAATTACCAAACGTTTATGATGCCTTTAAGGGAAAAACTTATTTTCAGATTCACAAAATGTGTGTGTTAGCTTTGAAGAAAATGGTGCTCAGTCTTGCTAGAAAATTTTGTGGATATTATTTGTTTTATTGGGGATAAAACTCAACAACACCAAGGCTTTTTACAGTTTTTACTGATACTGCAATAAGAAGGCAAGTTACACAGTGAGTGACCTTCTAACAACTCAATATTATGGTCAAGAGTGAGACATACATAAAAGATTGATAACATTGTTGACATGTGCCTTTAAAACTTATCACATCCAAACAAGTTTATAAAAATGTTTGGTCAATTTTTTTTTTTTAAACCCAAAAATTATATTTTTTGGTTAAGTTTATTTGATTAAAGGTACAAGAATTAATCAGCAAACATTTCTTTTTCTCTACCAATGATAATGTCATCCAGAATTACTGTCATTAAACTTTATAGATGCTACTCTCAGGAGCTTTTAATTTTCAAATTGATAAATGGTCGTCAAAATACATGCATAGTATATTTTAAGGCATATTCCCAAGCAGGGGTAATTGTTTTTGTCAAGGAAGAACGTACTTCTGTGGGAATAGCTTTTGAAGGGTAAACAGACTGACCAAGGAAATAGAACCAAGGGGCTGACAAAATAAGCAAAGGCAACGACAACATTACAAGAGCACTGACTGACATCATAAATGAGCAGTGATACATGTCTACATGTACCATTGGTTGCTAAGATTATGCCTTTAGCAGCCACTTCCCCCAACCCAGGTTGTTTGCCAAGATCAACTGTTCATAGATCATTTTAGTTAGCTGTTCATATATTTCCTTGTAGAATCTTGCAAATTACATTCTGTGGCAAAAATGCTTCAGAAATTATTAAATCTTAAAATATCATTCAAGGTATGTATAACCCTGGACGATATCGAAATTTTTGACTGGCGATATATCGTCGGGTAAATATTGCCGATATGACGATATATCGCCAAATTTTTCAAGTAAAAAACGGCCTTATAAATGGTTAAAAAATACCTCAAAACGAGCTTAAATAAACGTTGTGGGGATACATGCACGATTCCTGGAAGCTTTACAACTTGAGCAAAACCTTAATCCTATTGGTCTGTCCATCTGATCGGTTGAAGGCATCTGATAATGTAATGATATTCTTTACTCTCTGTGGATACCGCCTGGTCGGCGTACAAGGGAACGAGGGGGGGTTGTTGAGCGATGTCTGATAATGTAATACATTCCTACCTCCATGAATACATGTACTATTTTTACTTTGTGAATACCGCCTGGTCGGGGTACAAAGGGACGGGGAGGTGGAGGCGGGCTAAAGTTAATTGGACTGTCTGCAAGGGCTGTCTGTCGCTCTACGTGGGGAGTCATTGGTGTGTTTGCGGAACTAT
The DNA here is from genome assembly GCA_021014325.1 of Plazaster borealis. Taxonomy (NCBI): domain Eukaryota; kingdom Metazoa; phylum Echinodermata; class Asteroidea; order Forcipulatida; family Labidiasteridae; genus Plazaster; species Plazaster borealis. Next base: position 11,928,446 of record CM037468.1, on the reverse strand, counting down.
TATTTATTTCTTGGCGGGGCTGGGGAGTGGGGATTTTGAAGGAATAAATGTGATAAGCATGGAAGGGGACAATGTTTTAAATGATGCACTGAATTCCAGGATTTTGTTTTGTTAGAATGCAAAATGCAGTCATTGCGGGGTATCATTGGACCGTGGAAAAGTGACTAGGGAGATTTTTCACATCTTTTTTTCATGCGGGAAACAGTATATTTTGCGAGGTGTATGACCATGTATTTCGAACACCTTTTTATCACTATAAAAATACATTAACTATTAGAACAACAAGCAATCACACATACAAACAAATTTATCAAGATTAAAACAATACATTTATTTACAAATGGCAAAGGCCGCAAAATAATCATAACCCTTTTTCAAGTTTCGCTGCCAAATCAGCGAGTGCGTTGTAAGCTCAGTGCGTTGTAAGCTCAGTGCGTTCGTCATTTTTTATCAAATCAAGTATCAACAAAATTCTTTTAAAAAAACAAAAAAAAACAAAAAACCCCAAAACGTTTATTTACAAATGACAAAGGCCGCAAATAATCAAAACCATTTTTTAAGTCCCGCTGCCAAATCAGCGATTGCGTTGTAAGCTCCGAGTGCAAAGGTAATTTTTCCAAAATACCAACAAATTTCTCAAGAAAAACAACAACACTTTTATATACAAATGACAAAGGCCGCAAATAATCATAACCCTTTTTCAAGTCCCGCTGCCATCTTCCCATGTTGCTCGGCCTGTCCTGGAACCACTGTGCGGGCGCCCACCTGGGTATTGTTATACACATGTACATCATAGACGCTTAGGTATGTAGCTGGGTTACCATGATGCGTATTGAGTATGACATAAATGCATATTGAGTATTCCTTCAACTACCTGTATTGTCAATTGAGTGCAATCATGCAAACACACATGTACCAGGTGAAACAGATTAACGTTTGTTTATAAATCTGTTGATTAAACCACAGGTTAATATAATCGTTTTTGACTGTTAAAATTGGCATCTTATATATATATATTTTTAAAAATGCTTTTTCTAAATTTAGTTTTGAAGAGTAGGACGAAATTTGTCTAAAAACACTTTCTTCTGTTAAGATGGAGGCAAACATTGTACTTCACTCAGGTGGAATGTTTCCCCACACACTGTACACATCTATATTATATGATTTAATTGTAACATTGACCTCAGAAAGCAAGAGGTTTGCAGTGCTTTTATAATCAACAAAAGTAAGTTGTTTCTGTGTCTTACATTGTTCATTTCTCTATGTACAATATATACGGTATATTTATACAACTTAAAGGACTGGGTTTTTGGTGGTTTTTTTCAACATACAGTATATGTATATCACATACCTGTGATTCATTCTTGCTTTGTCACACATCACAGCAACGCATCTTTCTATTGACATTCTATTGAGATAAATCAACACGCATCTTTACAATGTACACATGTACATACAGTGTACTTCATACATTCATTAATAAATTTGTGAAGTACAAATATGTATGTATAGGAATTATGGCACGACTAGCACAGCAAGGCACGACAGACTGTGTGCTTACACGTACTCAAAAAGGTCAACCTTCACAAACCAAGACCAATAATTGTTTCCTCTGATAATTGGATTGACTTTAGTTTTGAATGTTTGGTTGGGATTGAAAGTGAGTCAGCAGTAAACCGCAGATGTGACAGCATCAGTAATTTTTTCTGATGATCATGGTGATTTGAAGAGGTCAACATAAAAAAGGTCAAAGATTACCCATACATTTAAACTATTGTACATAAATTGATTTTTTTAAATCTAACTTGATGTACTTGACAAGAGTCTGAAATATTGCTGGCTGGAAAACGTATAGGATAGTATCAGACATAATATGTGATTATTGACAAGCATAACATTGTACAAGTTGACAACAAAATGCAAACTTTAAATTAAAAAAAAAGTGTTTTTTCGGATTTTCCTGGAATTTTCCTGAAATTTTCCTTTGGTCAGCTAGAGCAGCCAGCTTGGTCAGCTAGACCAGCCAGCTTGGCCAGCTAAACCAGCCATCTTGGCCAGCTAAACCAGCCATCTTGGCCAGCTAAACCAGCCAGCTTGGCCAGCTAGAGCAGCCAACTTGATCAGCAAGAGCAGCCAGTTTGGCCAGCTAGAGAAGCCAGCTTGGCCAGCTAGAGCAGCCAGCTTGGCCAGCTAGAACAGCCAGCTTGGCCAGCTAGACCAGCCAGCTTGGTCAGCTAGACCAGCCAGCTTGTCAGCTAGACCAGCCATCTTGCCAGCTAGACCAGCCAGCTTGGCCAGCTAGACCAGCCAGCTTGGCCAGCTAGAGCAGCCAGCTTGGTCAGCTAGACCAGCCAGCTTGGCCAGCTAGACCAGCCAGCTTGGCCAGCTAGACCAGCCAGCTTGGCCAGCTAGAGCAGCCAGCTTGGTCAGCTAGACCAGCCAGCTTGGTCGGCTAAACCAGCCAGCTTGGCCAGCCAACCAGCCAGCTTGGCCAGCTAAACCAGGCAGCTTGGCCAGCTAGACCAGCCAGCTGGGCCAGCTAGACCAGCCAGCTTGGCCAGCTAGAGCAGCCAGCTTGGTCAGCTAGACCAGCCAGCTTGGCCAGCTAGACTGGCCAGCTAGACCAGCCAGCTTGGCCAGCTAAACCAGGCAGCTTGGTCAGCTAGACCAGCCAGCTTGGCCAGCTAGACCAGCCAGCTTGGCCAGCTAGAGCAGCCAGCTTGGTCAGCTAGACCAGCCAGCTTGGTCAGCTAGACCAGCCAGCTTGGCCAGCTAGAGCAGCCAGCTTGGTCAGCTAGACCAGCCAGCTTGGCCAGCTAGACTGGCCAGCTAGACCAGCCAGCTTGGCCAGCTAAACCAGGCAGCTTGGTCAGCTAGACCAGCCAGCTTGGCCAGCTAGACCAGCCAGCTTGGCCAGCTAGACCAGCCAGCTGGGCCAGCTAAACCAGGCAGCTTGGCCAGCTAGACCAGCCAGCTGGGCCAGCTAGACCAGCCAGCTTGGCCAGCTAGAGCAGCCAGCTTGGTCAGCTAAACCAGGCAGCTTGGCCAGCTAGACCAGCCAGCTGGGCCAGCTAGACCAGCCAGCTTGGCCAGCTAGACCAGTCAGCTTGGCCAGCTAGACCAGCCAGCTTGGCCAGCTAGAGCAGCCAGCTTGGTCAGCTAGACCAGCCAGCTTGGCCAGCTAGACTGGCCAGCTAGACCAGCCAGCTTGGCCAGCTAAACCAGGCAGCTTGGTCAGCTAGACCAGCCAGCTTGGCCAGCTAGACCAGCCAGCTTGGCCAGCTAGACCAGCCAGCTGGGCCAGCTAAACCAGGCAGCTTGGCCAGCTAGACCAGCCAGCTGGGCCAGCTAGACCAGCCAGCTTGGCCAGCTAGAGCAGCCAGCTTGGTCAGCTAGACCAGCCAGCTTGGCCAGCTAGACTGGCCAGCTAGACCAGCCAGCTTGGCCAGCTAAACCAGGCAGCTTGGTCAGCTAGGCCAGCCAGCTTGGCCAGCTAGACCAGCCAGCTTGGCCAGCTAGACCAGCCAGCTTGGCCAGCTAGACCAGCCAGCTTGGCCAGCTAGAGCAGCCAGCTTGGCCAGCTAGAGCAGCCAGCTTGGCCAGCTAAACCAGGCAGCTTGGCCAGCTAGAGCAGCCAGCTTGGCCAGCTAGACCAGCCAGCTTGGCCTGTCTTTTCCAAAGTTAAATTATTTCACTGGTCCCTTCTTGAAATGGTATTGTTTTACGTCACATTCAATACTTCTCTGTGCATGTTGAGGTTTCAACCTATGAGAAACCTTGTTGTACATTATATGGAGCTGTTTACTAATACTAGCTAACTTAGCTTTTTGTTAGTTTGGTTTTTTTTGCTGTGTAAAGTTTAGTGTAAACTGGAATTTGGGCAGGGGACCTGTGTTAACAGAGCACATTGAATACAACTTCCATGTGTTGTTGTTCTGGTGCTTCCTGCTCTCCTGCCCCACAAGCCTTTAAGTTTTTTGTAAATGGACATAATGTACATTTGAATGTTTTCAGACATTTGTTTAGTAAACCGTCAATACTAATTTACTATTGATTATTAATTAATGCAGAGTAATTCTCTTTTGTTTGCATTCAGTACGTAGATCAAAGAATGCTGACAATGAGCGACGACAGAGAGCTCGCTGGGCTCGAGAAGAAGTTCGCCGATCTAGACTAAGCGGTAACTTTGAGAACCTAACACTAGATGACATATACAATGAAGGAATGAAGGGCGACACTCAACAGCAACCTCCACCTATTAGGTAGTTCTCTCATTTTTAAATCTTTTTTATTATGGATTTCTTAACTAAGAATTGTTTTCTTTATTCAGCCCAAAATATTTAAAACTTACCCAGTCAGTTTCCCTTGTGGTTCATAATTGATATTTGAAATAAAAAGTTGCATCCCCTTAAGGTGATCCCTCTGCTGCTGCTTCCCAGGTTGTTTTGTAAACTTGGGTGTGATCCCTGGCTACACGGCAGTTAAAGGTTGTATGGCTTCTGACTGGCAACCCCGAACAAAGATATTGACAAGATAGGGAGACCGCCAACATAGGGCTAGATAGCTCAGTTGGTGGAGCGCCAGCACGTTAATTTGGAGGTCGTTACTTCAAATCCCGCTCCAGTCAATTTTTCTTTGTTCAAACCCCCAAATTATTTTTCAACATTTACCCAGACAGTTTCCCTTGTGGTTTAATAAATTTGCAATCATTTTCATTTATGATGACTGAACATAAATAAGCAGTCATAAAGCTCCATATGGTCTTTGGGCCACCTGCTTACCTTTGTAATGTGATTATAATAAATAAACCAGAAATAAATATTCAAATGGCTAGCAAATTCTATCAAAACTATTAAGCAATGCAGCAGACAGTTAATGACTGTATGACCACAATTATCATGAACTGCACAATTATAAATTGAAGTATATAAAATATCCTTGCGTTAACGCAAAACAATGTTTCACATTTTGGGCTACAAAAGCCAAAACAATTTGAAAATATAAGTCCACAGATTGTAGAGATGAGACCCTACATTGTGACTGAAGTAGTTCAAACAGGTTGAATTCAGTCAATTTAGCTTAAAATCTGGCTTCTACCAGTTTGAAAAAGGATAAAGATCACGAAGCCATTTTTCTCTCAATGCAGGCAAACTTTGCACACTGGCATGTGATCAATATTCAAATCATAACTCTTTTTTTCACCGATTGCTGTGTGTAATGGTCTAGTACCAAAAATGTTCATTCATTGTTTGTGTACCTTGAAAGGTATGGTACAGCAATGGTTACTAATGCTTTATATTTGTTGTTTGACCTCACAGGCCAGCCAGTGGAATGCCCAGACCATCCCAGCCTGTATCTAAAGATGATGTTATAAGCTGGTATCGAGAACACCAAGAACCAAAACATGCTGGGATCCATGTAGACTTAAATGGCAAAAAACCATGCAAGTGGTTCCATGGTATGATTTGAAACCTGTCATGTAGAATTGTGTATAATGTTTGTAGAATACCAACTTGTTCTTCAACATCTTTGGTTGAGTGTGCCTCTCTTAGATAAGTCTCATTAGCCACCAGGGACAATGAATAATAAACATACTTTCCTTTGTTGTTCTGTTGCCGATCTCATCGTCTCCCCACCTATATGTACTTACTTTTAGAAAGAAAATATAATGCAGTGTTCAAAGGCCTGATGCAAATCTGCAATAGACTGCATTACAGACATGTACACAGGGTGAAAGTAACGCACACAATTCAAATTTTCAAATCAAATATTGATATTACTTTTAAAATCATTCAATTGTTGTAAATTAGTCTAAACTAAAATTGTGTTTGTTTTGGGGGCACTCAAGTGAACAAACATAATGTCTATCACTCTATGAAAAGTCATGTAGCAAGCCACTTGTGTTATGTTTGGTATAATTTGCACCAGTATTTTCTTCTCCATCACTCAACCATTCAATGTTTAACCCTCTAGAGCCCACAGTGGTCACAAGTTAAAGATACAATGTACCTTTAGATTTGTCTGGTTGTGATTGAGATTTTATTAAGTCCATTAAAAGTAGCCACTTCTTAAAACCTGACCTACATGGCAGTTAAGATGGGGCCATTACACAACATTAATTCTAACCATATTGATACATTCGGTTGGCACACACAGATATTTGTAGGTAATGTGTCGGGCAAAGGTTTATGTTGGTGTCTTCTGAACACTCCAGACAGATAGAGTGTTTGTAAATATTGATTGACCAGAGCTCATTTATCTCATTATTTCTATGCACAAATATTTTGAAGCCTCCTGGGTGCAGATATTTTAATGGCATGTGTGTGACTTATGAAGGGTGTTAATTTCAAACAAATTTGGACAGCAAGGTTTCCTTATATTTTGCACTGATAAGAATAAAGCACTGATATGCAAATAGCTGTCTGGCAGCCATAGAAAACTGAAAGCTTTTTCGTAGGTTTGTACTAAAAAATGCAAGTGCATGCGAGACTTATAAATGCAAGGCAATTAATAATAGCACTCTAGTCAATTTAACAAGCTCTATGTCCCTACATGTTGGTTATCATTCATGGACATACATATTCAAAAGTATTGTACAGGAGCAATTTTGATGATCTATTTTGACACCCTGTTTTCTTATTCTGACTAAAACTGTCCAGGGAGTGTCAAAGGCATTTCCTTATTAGCAATTCTAAAATGACTCTTTAATCTTTGCCCATACAGGTATTATCCCTCGCCAGAAGGCAGAAGAAATGTTAGAAGGAAAGAAACCTGGATCTTTCCTCGTTCGTGTCAGTGAGAAAGTATGGGGTTACGTACTGTCCTACCGAGGCGTTGAGGCAATCAAGCATTTCCTGATTGATGCCTCTGGGAATACTTATCAGTTCTTTGGTGCAGACCCAACAAAGCAGCACTCCGTCCATAATAGACTTGGGGATCTCATTACATATCACAAGGTATGGGCAGCTCTCCTCTTTCTATCTAGTAGTATTTGGTAATCCATAATCATTCAATATTCTGTTTTTGTAGTTAATGATAGTCATAGGCTTTGTGAAGGCTTTGACAGGTCATTGGTGCGAAAGACACAGTACCTGTAACTCACAAGTCAAGTATGGGGAATAAACAGAAGGTTGCTGTGGACCTTAGGCCTGGCCAGACACTATTACCATGTTTACACTCAATCCAGAAAGGTTGATTGAGACCTGGCATTTTTATCATGACAACAGATCAAGATCTGGTGTTGCATTTACACCAGTGCCTGATCCAGCTCTGATCCCACTTTCGATCTGGACTAGATACCAAGCAACATAGATAAACACACAGCTGTCTTACAAAAACTCAAGCAAAAAACCCTCGATTCCTAGCAAAACCGGATAGGACCACATTGAATTGCGGTGTCTGATCCACCTATTGCGTTTACACTTGTTTCTGGAATCCACTTTGCCGGATCTGATCCACCAATTGCCGGATTCAACCCTCCTCAAAAGGTGGATTAAAATAACGGGATCTTGAACCAGGTCTGATCCTGTTTTTTTTACTCTAGCTGTTAATCCACAATGCAGGATCAGATTCGGGTCTGATCCACCTTTCTGGTGTAAACGGGGTCTAAGTATAACTGAAACAATTTGATAATCTTAATTGTTTGATTTGTTTTTCTTTGCTGACCATGTAGGTCATACCAGTATCAGAGCGTGGGAGGGAGGTTCTAAAGGACCCATGTGGACAGGAAGGACCTATCCCCGATTACAAAGAACTCTTTGAAGATGTAGCATGAGATGACACAACAAAATTATACCATGTGTATGTGTATGCTGTAAACAAGTTATAAGTTTGTCGTAATAATGTGCTACGTTATATTTTATACTGAAAACAGAGTCATACATTGGTAGTAATGAGTTTTCAGTTCATCCAACACATTTGTGTAATCCAAAGAAAGCACAAGTAACAAAAGTAATTTTATTGGATTGACAGAGTACGCCGAACTTTGCAGATGTATGTGACACATTATGTCTGTATTGTATACTAATTCTACTGTTCGCCAAGCTTACCATGACTTATTGATCTTTGTAATTGCACAATTTGACTTGGCACTCTGAGTATATCTGATGAGTTGCTAAGTAAGTTTAGCTTGCAATCATGTGCGGTTTGAAACATCTGCAGTCACAACTCAGGCAGAAATCTTGTTTAAGCGTTACATGCGAAGTGTGGACCTGAGAACAAAAGGAGTCCATATAATCTAGGGACTTGAAACACTATGTGGACTTCCACACGTCCACACAGTGTTTTGTACAGTGTTGAAGAATTTGTTTTTTCTTAAGTGCACAGGAATATCACAGAGCTATGTGTGTTTGTAAAATAAAAATATCAACGAGAAATCAATTGTACAACCTATCTTATGGCAAACTAGTGCAACTCACATTGATCTAAAAGCCCAACGGTTACCTCCAGCCACTGCCTCTAGTAGGGTCTCTTTGCACATGATCAACAGCTGACCTACGTGTTTGGTGGCAAATCTGATTTGCATTTAGACCTTGAGATTGATCTAGCTGGTCATCCATGTCCACTTTCAATGAAATACTTACGCATGAATTTAATTACTTTAACAAAAATTGTCTTTACTGCACCATTTGTCTTGATTATAATAAAGTTACTTTTACATTGCCACAAGTTTGCGATTTGCCTGGCTGATTGCCATCATGCATGCATGACACGATTCCCATATTCACTCAATGCATCAAGCATGCATCTTGATAAAAGTTCTCAACATTCATTTTTGCTTGCCTTTTAAAGATACAAATATTGGATGCATATGAGTTCATTGTGGCAGAATATAATCACGAGGAGAAATCTGGACTATTCCGTTTCACAAGGCGGAGTTGAGTGAAATTGAAACGTCAGATTTCACCGAAATGCATTCAATATTTGTTTTATATAACTCACACATAAATCCTTGTCATTTAAAATGTTTACACAATAAACACAAAATAGACATGGAATATGTCCATCCCACATTCTGAAAATTCTTTTAAAAAAACCTTCCAAACAACGTGGACATTTCCATGTAGACACCATTCTTATCCATTGTTGCATGACCTTGCCTCATGTTCGACCAATAACTAATTATGGACTCCTATATTAAATTTTGGAGCGTCACAGCAGAATACATGTACATGGCATCATAAAGAATGACACATGACGCGTGTTCCACCAATCAAATGACAAGGATCTGTGTGTGGTATGTAAAAAGAACTTTTAGACTTTGAGTGTTTACAGAGTCCTGCATGAATGATGACATTTCTACACATAACTTGTATTTTAGATATCACTGTATATTTCTGATATAATGCACTTGATTCACATCCATTATATAGAGATGCACAAGTTCCGTTTGGATTTGTTTATAGTACATGTATGTATGCTCTATACTTTATATACAACTCAATACATTTATTTATTTATTCTTTAGTACATGTACTATATATTTTTTCTCAGTTCCTTTACATGTAGCTTGCAACTCCTTTTTTAAAGCTCAGACACAAATGTTTAATTTTGCTACCAGTGTATATTTATGTTGTAGATGGCTGTTTTTGTAAGATGAGAGTGCAGTGATACTACATTAGGAGAGTGATGCTCAGTGGATTTGCCACTACAAAGAAACGGTTGATTTTAATGTTTAAAGGTAAAACAGAAAAACGTTGTGACTATTAATGCCCAGATAGTCTGCTGTTACATTGCCAGAGAAACAAAATGTGCTTTTCACTAGTAAGTTTATTTTAGTTTTAATACAAAATGTTATAAATGATTGTGTTTGTTGCAAACATCACATGAGCAAAATAAGATCATCTCAAATATTTTACCTACAGATGAAAATGATTAATCTGCAAGATTAAAATGATTAATCTGTTAGATTGTGAATGATTTTATAAGGTTACATATTAAAAGTTACAACAGGACCATGATGGTGAATTTAAACATTTCAGATTTATCTAGCTGTGATAAAATTATGCCAATTCCTGAACAGGGAGTTTTTATCCTGAGAGTCGATCATTAACTTGTCATTTATGACCATGGAGAGAAATTTGATTCAATTTGATAAAAGTAACATCAGTGTTTGTGTTTAGAGACAGACTTCCATTGAGCAATACACTCAACAGTCAAGGAAACAATTGAAATTTTTTGCACTTTTTGTACAGTAACTAATAACTATATAAAATATATCAATAATAATCTATGAGTATTAAGCAAAAAGGTTTGACTGATTTCTAATATTGATTTATGTATCTGTAGTACTAAACAACAGTACTAGCAAAGTATTAACACTAGTGTCAGATTGAATGATTTATACATAATAGTTGGTAAGTAACAAATGGGTGTACCATTTACTCTTAAGATTGAATAACCTTTAATTTTGCTTGTAACTGGTTTAAAAGCAACATTGCAAAAATTATCCTAATGTTGTTTAAGGAATGTTAAGTTGATGTGAAATACCAAAGCTCTAGAAGATTTTGTGGTATTTTTATGAAATGGGTACTAATGTAGGCTCAGTTTGATGACTTGTAAAGTAAAGGCTGGATATTGATGGGTCATCCACATATCACAGGGTTAATTCATTGAAAAGAATCTAACATCAAGGAGTTAGAGGACAGAAACCAACAAAGCAAATCACTAAATGCACTGAAGGAACTAAATATGTAACCCTATAACCTTGGATGTTGTGTAGATTTCCATTACAATGATGTTGACTGATTGGTCATCATTTACTATACATGTCAATTGGGGTTCCATACTTTACTGAATCTAAAAGCAAAGGAAGTTTTAATGAATAAATTGTGATGGAGGATTCTAAGTTGAATTAATTAACTTTCTGTAAAGCACAATGTTTGGTATTTAATGCCATAACTCAATTGATGCTCTCAACTGTGGTTATGACGATTGTTGTTAAAGAATTTTGTGCATCACTTCATTGTGGTATTACCTTTCCTGTTTTCATCATCAAAAAACAAATTATCTGTGCTAGTTTTCATCCTGTAACTTATTTTTATTTATCTTGTCATATATTAAGTCACTTGCTGCCCATATTTCCAACAAAACATGATAATCCTCTTTCAAACATTATCAAATGTTTCAATTTTGTTTAAAGAAGACAACTTGGTTTTCAGTTGTTGTACATGGTGAATGAATGCAGTTATCTTGGCACTTTTTGCTATGCTATGCTAGCTGGTGCCTACCAATGTTAAGTTGTGATAGCAGTTGACTCCTTCAAGATGACTCTGCTGTACATCTAGGTTTGCCAATCTTTGGCTTACTTATCTACTGTGTGAAGATCAGTCAAATCTAAAACTTCATTGTCCCCCAAAGTTGCATTTGAGTGTCAAATTAGTCTCCCAGAAAATGTACCTTTGTGGATCAGTTCATTCATTGGACTAGCCATGCGATCTAAATATCTAGATGAGATTTCCCTGTTTATCACTTGCATTTGCAGTGCATTCATTAAGCATGAGCTCAAGTTTGAAGAGCTTTCTGACTTTCTAGATACAGAAACACTGTGGCAGATTTTGAGAACAGAAACAACATTATAAAAGTATGATCTAAACTCACAGATATTTTGTCCAAGGTGTAGTATGCCTGAACATTTAAAGGCACTGTACATGTTTGGTAATTACTCAAAATATATATTAGCATTAAAACTGATTTGGTAACGAGCAACAGAGAGCTGTTGATAGTATAAAACATTGTGAGAAACGACTCCCTCTGAAGTAACGTAGTTTTTGAGAAAGAGGTAATTTCTCACTAAAATAATAAAAACTTCTTGCAAGAAGTTTTTATTCCTATCTGAAAGCACACAAATTTGTACAACAAGGGTGTTTTTTCTTTCATCATTTTCTTGCAACTCTGATGACCAATTGAGCCCAAATTTTCACAGGCTTGTTATTTTATGCATATGTTGGGATACACCAAATGAGAACACTGGTCTTTGACAATGACCAAACGTGTACAATGCCTTTAAGCAGACTTTCTGATTTGTTTAATTAATTTTTGTTTAACTGTCCTTTGCTTTGCTCAAGCAAATACCAATCCACCGAATCTTTGAAAAGAGTTATTTTTATGTATAACACAAATTTAAAATTTAAGTTATATATTTTTGTTTTGCATTTTTTGTTATGTTCATACATTATCAAAGAAGAGTTTTGTTGCCGGTTTTTATTTAAAAATTGATTTGCTTATTGTTGAATCATGTATGAAATGTGTATTTGTAGGACCAAAAATCCAGCAGCTTTTGGTCATGGCTGCCTAATGTACCACATCATAAGTGCCTTTACAACAATTGAGGTACTATTAGTTATCATACAAGCGTCAGTAGAATACGGAATAATGTAGCGATTCTTCGTCCCATATCCAACGAGGCGGAAGGCCGAGTTAGATATGGGATATAGACGCGCTATGTTATTCCGTATTCCATGAGCGCACTTGTGATAACAAATTTATCTTCAAACAAACTTGATGCGCAGCTTAAAATAGTGCAGTACGCAGGGTGCAATATGGTAAAATATCACACTGTTATTGCCATGGACCGATCAATCAGAATCGAGGATTCAAGTTTGCTTGAAGATAAAAGTATATACTTAAAAGGAACAAAACCTCATTTTACAAATGTAATACTCTTACACAACAGATTTGGAAATGTGAAAAATATTTTATCAAAATCAAATATATTTTTACATTGGATGTTTCAACATCACCCATGTTTGAGTGAATTTGTCGATAGAAATTCTTTATCAGGAGAAAAAAGTACAATGGTAGCTTTTTGGGGACACATTTGAACTTTTCACGAGATGTTGATAACATGAAACAGGGAGTGTTTAGTTATTATTGGTGCTACTGAAAGTAAACAAAATAAATTGATTGTTAGTCCTGGATGTATGTTGGGATAGATTCATTGTGAGGCTTATCTTACATGTAGCTCTCAAACAAAGTTTTAAAATGAAATTCTTGATGGGCATTTCATAGACATAAACATGTTATTTAAAATCAACTCAATACATGATTTTAAAAACTTTGTCACAGTGAGGAAAGATTTCCTGGTGCTTTCTTTGTATATAGAAAAAAAGACTTATAAAACCCCCAATGCTGGTTCATACCAGAGAGTTTTTACATGCACCGATATGGTTCAGAATTAGTTCAAATTAACGAGACAATTAACAACAATCTTTACCTCACTCTATGCATTATATTTGTGTCAAGTTTGACAAAAAGGATTCAGCCTCCTTTGTCTCATGTTGGGATTTCTTTCTCTCTATGTGAACTGTAAAAATCAGATGTTTATGTTGAAGTCAAAATTATCTGAGAATGACCCAAATGTGCCCATTTTGTTAGGTGCCTTATTCTAATGATATTATGAAAAGTACATTTCAAGAAGATTTATAGTCATTGTAATAGGTGCAGTACTCAGTTAGTGAACTTTGATATTAACAATAAAGAGATACGTTTGATATTTACTGAAGGTGTCTTTGTATGGTTTCATTTACTGATATCACTCTAGTCTATTACTAACACATTTACATTCAATTTGTAGTGATAGCAACTTCATGCAACTACCCCCTATTTTTCCACTGGATCCGTAAATGAAGTAGCTTCCAATGCTCTTTAAAGTAGAGACTCTTTTAAAATTAAAGTTTTGTTGTCCTCAGTTAATTAGTTTTTCATTGTTTAGAATAGAAATACTATGTTCTACCCTTCCTGTGTGTGTATCTTGAATATTTTAACTGGGCACTTCTGAAAGCATATATGTATTTTTATTTCATTTTTTATGATGGCCCGTTGAAAATCATCTTAGAGGTGACTAACATTATTTGGTTTTTACCCTCACACAGGCATATCACTTGGGTGGGATTCAAACCCATGACCATGCCATGGCGGAGCAAATGTCTAGTTCGAATCCCATCCGAGTGATATGCCTGTGGTTTTTTCATAGCACTCAGGAAAGTACTGTGTATACAGTGCTTAAAATACACATCAGTGTAAGGGCAAAAAAAACCCAAAACATTAATTATTGGGTTAGAATCAAGAATTTGTCAGCATTGTCACCTGGATGTTGAAACAGAAATCCATTTTCTGCTAGATTGCCCATTATACAACGACCTTAGGAATATTATGTTAGACTATATTATTAATCAATACAACGACTTTGAAAATCTTGGTAGGGAAGATAAACTGCTCACAAAAAGTTAGGAAACTTTTTTTAATCAAGTATATTTTTATTATTTATTAATCTCTTTGTATATGTTATATATCAATGCAAAGCTGAAGTGTTCCTCTTTAAAATGATACCACATTTGTAATGATTACATGTTGCTGAATTTGGCTACATGAATGACAATGAGGCAAAGTCACAAATCAAATGTGCCAAAATTACCGCATGTTTGAATTACAGTGTCAATTTGTTTGTTCACACAGTAACACAAAATTGCTAATTTTGGCACATTTGAAGAAGAACACTTCAGCTTTCTATTGATATGCAACATAATACAAGAGGGTAATAAATAATAAAAATATACATGATTAAAAAAAGTTTCCTAACTTTTTGTGAGCAGTTTAGATTTAAGTTTTTGATGGACAATCCCGATGAAGCTATTATTAATTGCATTGCCAAATATATCTTTTGATTTACTGTTTTAAAGGAAATCAAACTGTGATTAGGTTTAACCCCCTGGTGGTTTTTTTAAGTTCTAAGTTAACACTCCTAGCTTTCCATACGACTTTCACTAATTGTTATTTATTACTATACTGATGTTACCCTCCCCAGGGTTATGGGGTTTGTTCCAGTTTCGGAATAAAATACAATACAATACAATTGATATTATTTTGATACTAAACTAAAAAGTCCTCTAGACTGGGGCTGTTTGATACAGTCTCTATTCATCTAGACTGGCTTCAATTATGATGGGAGAAGACAATTTGGTTAAAGGTCATTACATGTATAGATATCCCATGAATACCAAAGACACTGAGCTGGTGTGAATAAGCTTATATAATTTATTGTCTCTCTGTAACATTTATAGAACAGACATAAACAGTGAATACAAAGATTGCAGTAGTAAATAAATTTAAGAATATTAAAGCAAGCATTTACAGTATTTCAATAAAAAATGTTAAGTAATAAACCACAAGGGAAACTGACTGGATAAATGTTAAATAATTTTGGGTTGTACAAAGAAAAATTGACTAGAGTGGGATTTCAACCAACGACCTCCGGATTAACATACCGGCACTCTACCAACTGAGCTATCTAGCCTTATGTTGGCGGTCTTCCCTCATTACTTGATATTTTAAATAAAAAAGTTGCATCCCCTTAAGATGATCCCTTGGCTGCCGCTTAGGTGTGATCCCCGGCTATATGGCAGTTACAGGTTGAATGGCTTCTGACTGGCACCCCCGAAGGAAGATATTGACAAAATAGGGAGACCGCCAACATAGAGCTAAATAGCTCAGTTGGTAGAGCGCCGGCACATTAATCCAGAGGTCGTTGGTTCAAATCCCGCTCTCGTTAATTTGTCTTTATTCAACCCAAAATTATTTTAAAAATCTTTAGTATATTACAAAAGGACCGAAAGCAAAAGATACTGAATAGAAAATAAATTTCATTCAAAAAGTCGGGTTTGAAGTTACTTCATAACGATCAATTTGATTGTGTTACAAAAACTCTCCAGAAAGAAAACTTCAATCCTTGAAGAAGGCACATTTATAACAAGGCAATGAGGGTGTACTTTAAAGGCACTGAACACGTTTGGAAATTGTCAAAGACCAGTGTTCTCACTTAGTGTATCCCAACATATGCATAAAATAACAAGCCTGTGAAAATTTGGGCTCAATTGGTCATCGAAGTTGCAAGAAAATGATGAAAGAAAAAAACACCCTTGTTGTACAAATTTGTGTGCTTTCAGATAGGAATAAAAACTTCTTGCAATAAGTTTTTTATTATTTTAGTGAGAAATTACCTCTTTCTCAAAAACTACGTTACTTCAGAGGGAGTCGTTTCCTACAATTTTTTATTCTACCAACAGCTCTCCGTTGCTTGTTACCAAGTAAGTTTTTATGCTAATATTTGTTTTGAGTCATCACCAAACGTGTACGATACCTTTAAGCTAAGTTGGCAACATGTTTGACTGATTCACACACCAGATAAAAGGTACATGTGAATCTGAACAATCAATCTACACTGTATTTTGTAATTCAGCATTCAATAAGTACATGTCCAGGATTTCACACTTGAACTGGTCAAATACAGAGTGAAATTATCTTTGCAACAACTTTGTCTTTTTCAAAGAGAATCACTGTCAATGATACAAACAGTGTTTCCATAATAGAACACAGCATGGGTAATGACTCATATAAATGGCCTCATACGCAATGTTGTTAACGTCATGTACGTACATGCATGGCATTTTAGTCAAAAACAGTATTGGGTCACATATAGAAAGTAACAGGTTGTTGTAGGTACTCAAGCAGTTGATGTTTGTAAAGTATTGAGGCATCAGACAGTTGACCAGATCTCCTGTCAAAAGTTATTCATTCTTACAATGTGCATCAAGCCAAATCCTAATATTTTTACCAGTAAAGTGATTTCAGTTGACTAACACTGAAAGAGCCAGAAAATAAGAAGAACAAAAGTTATATCTCATAACACGAAATCCTACAATAAATGAGTTTTGAACTCGCATCTGTTGGAAATAAAAAGAAACAAGAAAATTAAAAAAATACTCAAAACATATTTTGATAATATAATTCCTCACAGACATGTGAAGAATTGTTGTGTAGCTATTCAAAGTTGTGCTATTTCCTTACAAATATTTCAAATGCTGTATATCAACCAAATATGAAGAACATGTACAACTTGGTCAGGAATCATGATTCCTGACCAAGTTGTACATATAGCCATGCATGAGACAGAGAAGCAATGATGCACACTTTGATTCATGTAGATATCCAATGATATCCAAACTATCTATTGCCACTCTGTGTGCATCATCTCTTTACACAATCAGCTTACAGATACATTGAAACTTGACTGTAGCCAAGACCTTATACAACAGTACTTGTACAGATGTACCCCCCCCCCCCCCTTATAGACCTTATGCACATGACGCCATTTGAGTACGGCTAGAGGTCAAAAGACGACAGCTCATTGGCTGATCCTGTGCGCCACATGTACGCACTGTCGGTTTTCCATTGTTTCATCATCGTTTACCTTTAAGATAGCGGCGTGATGAGGTCAATGCATAAGGTCCATTCTTTTTATATGATACCACAAAGTGACAGCTGTCAACTGGTTTATTCATTCATAAAATGACCACAGTTTGAGCTGATGAAAAACAACACCAACAGAGTACCCATACCCAGGGGAAAAAACACCCTTCAATAAAGAAACCCACAAAAGATTACAAAGCTTAAGTAAATATAAATTGCGCAAAACATGCACTTGAAACTGCAGTCAAAATTTACAGGCCAAAACCAAACATAATACGAATGCTGAAGGTTAGTTATAACAACCAATTGCTGTAAAAGTAAACATTGTAAACTCGTCAAATAACAACAAAAATGTGCTTATATTTGCAACTATTTACATCTTTCTATGTACACAACGATATAATATAATATTAGATTAATCCCATAGCACAACTGGAATGCTGATGTACTGCTTTATACTAAATATCAATACACATCAAGATACAGACTATAATAAGTAAGGTCTAAACTAGGGCTTCTACTTTCTCTGCATTTAACATTTTCTTTGTCTATTCCGAATAAACTTGAGGTAGGAAATAAATATGGACATCCAAGAATTTCTTTTCAAGGAAAGCATCTTAAAAGATGAGGAACTGCTTTAAAGGAAAAAAGCTGAAGTTCAGGGAAAACCTGATGGAAGAGTCTTTCGACAAAGTTCTGATAAACAACCAAATTCTGCACATGTGTAACTATGTAAGTTTGCTATACCACATTTAAACACAACATATGATTCTTTACACATTACAGCTTAAAAAACCTAACTTTCTCGGTGAAATGAAAAACACATTTCTGGCAAACTTAACATAGAGTAAATTATAATATTAAGCAGTGCTATGAAATTAATCCAAGCATAAACCCCAAACTCACATGTCATATGGGCATGTATACTATACACTATACAATAATTTTGTTTTAACTATTTAAAATATGCATTAATGGAGGGTTTGTAATGGAAACTTCACTAAAACACTGTCAGTGTCACATACAAAAAGTGTCTACGATGTATTTCACGAAGGCAGACATTTTTGGTTGTGATACATGTATGTTCCAAATACAGAGCATTGACACCTTGCACTGATGTCACAATTGTATACTGTTTGTTCATAGTCTGCCATTGTGTGAGTCAAATTGCTAGAAAAGATGCATGTCACTGTGCAGTCAAGGGCAGGCGATGGAGAGACAGACAAAGGAAGTCCTGGGCCCAATTTCGTGGCTCTGCTTACCGCTGAATTCTGCGCTTATGATCACCATTCTCCGCTTACTGTGCAAGCGCCGAATTTCTGAGCCAGCTGTGTAAGCGAAGAATGCCTAGTAATGTGGACTACGCAAAGCACAATCAAACATTCCCTGCTAACCCGTGAAATACGCTTGACATAAGCATGAAATTCCCTGCTTCATTATGTGCCGATTCTTTGCTTACGGTAAGCAGAGCCATGAAATTGGGCCCTGGTCTCTGACAACATTCCAGACTGGACAGGCCGAAACATTGCCGCCTTTGTACGTATGACAGTGAACAGAGAGCTGTGGCAGTCCCTGACAGCAGATGCATCCATCATGGCACCCCCAACGACCAGCACGATGGACACGGGATGAATGAATGAATGAATAAACTGGGCAGTCAGCAATTTATAGTGACATGCCTGCAGTCATATGCACACTACATCTTTATGTGTATTTTGACACTCAAAATGGCAGACCAATGTTGACTAAACATGCTGGCTGCAGATAGATAGTACAACCACAGTTAACCCTGTCGAGCAGTTCAACATGCTCTAAACTTTACCAAAACTAAATGTACATGTACAATTCAGTTGTTCTTTAGTTTGTTTAGTTGTACTTCTTGTTCAATTCACATCAGCACAAACAATCAGCATCATCGTTACTACAGTGTTAATCTTTAAGTAACACCTAGCTAGCTGAGTAAAAGGAAGCACTGAAGGAATGGAAAGATTCAGGTCATCATTTCATCGTAACTTGTTCATTAAGATCTGTTTTGTATGAATCGGAAGACGACACATGGCTCATTTCTCATCTCCATTGACTCAATTGTGTCGCCCATCTTCAACAGTTTGAATGAAAATCTCGCCATTCAAATGTTACTTATCAGATCGATTAATTAAACAGTGCTACATTAGGCATACAAGCTCACTGTATGTGTCTTATTGCCATTGCAGTGTTTTGTTAGAGCATGTACAGCCAAAGTATGGCCTGGTCTAGAGGTGTGAGTTAACAGCACCTTTATTTGGCATAGTCTCTTCTTAACTCAATTGTATTATACAACCGTATAATATATAACCAATGTACATGAAAGATCTGATGCTATACAGCAGGCAGATTGTGTTCTCTGAAGTCATCTGATGATGAGGATTGGTTGAGATGGGAGCTATTGGCACCGCTGTGAGTGGCATCATGGTGGCCAATCTGGGGCATGAGCGTGTGTTGGCTCTTCTTCACCTTGTGTTTCTTCTCTGACTTTCTGTTGGAGTCAACTAAGTAGAGAAAGATAACAAGAAGAAATTAATGACAAGTCTATTCATTACTAGTAAAAGTGGAATGCAGTCATAATTGAAACTGATGGGCTGTACTCGAAGGAAATTATTGCAAAAAAAACTATGATAGCTTCCCTTTTATATAAATATATAAATTCAACTACTTTGATTCACAACAATGGTTAACCACTTCCGGTCAGTAATCCAAAATATTTTCCGTGCCTCTGCGCGATATTAGTTTTCTGAACTATTTTGACCTTCCGGAGTAATAATTTTTTCCTTTAAAAATATCATTGCGACAATGAAACCCTGACTTGTCAAAGGACAGACAATCAAGGTTCTCATAATAAGCACCAGGATTAGTTGTTCTCAGAAAATATGATTATGCATTCTCCATGAATCGCGAAAAACCTTGGTTGTAAGTCATGGCTGATAACCTACCATGGTAGGCTGGAATCTTAGAATGCTCAGACTTGCCTCCCATTGAGCCGAATACAATAAGCAATGGTGGCAGCCTGTACACTTCTTGTACCACATTTGTATAACAAAAAGGACAAAGGTCTAGAAGCGGGGATTACACAGTAACCCGTGGGAAAAGGGAGAGTACATGCATAAATTCCAGTACCTTCTGTCCCTCTTTGTACAGGGGAAAATGAAGCATGGCACGGTAGTCTGTGCACACTAGACAATGGAATGTCTGGGTGGATATTCAAAATTATTATGGGCAAGGAAAAATGCTTTCCCAAGCCAAATTAGAAATTGTTTTCGGATATACATGTACAAATTTTTACGATGGGAAGTGGTTAACATCATCCAGATATTTCTTATTTACAAGAAAATGCCTTTTTATGCATCTAAAATGACAGCAGAAAAAGTCGTAAGGCATTTAAACATAATACCTCTCCTTTACTCAAATCAGATCCAATTATAACATTGTCACACAGCAGGCTCTAAGGCCAGAGCAACACTATCATGGTCCCTAAGCTCCTCTGACTATTTCTACACCTCAAGGTTTAAACCTCGAGGTTTTCAAAGCATTTTCAGGCTAGGTGTACTGTAGCATACTTTCATTGCATAATAAAAAAACAAACCCTTAAAAAAAAGCGTTTAGACAATGTATAAAAAAGAAGCACAAATGGTTTATGGTTACTTGGATGTTTCATGGCTGAGTGGTCTAGCGCAAGCGATTGAAGTTCTGGTGTTTTCAGAGTGTGGTTTGAGTCCCAGTTATGGCACTTTTGTTCTTGAGCAAGACACGTATAGCCATAATTGCCTTATCCTTCAGATGGGATGTAAAGCCTTAGGTCCAGTGTGTTTCGTAATGCATGTTCAAGAATCCTGTGCACTTAACGTTAAGAGAAGGGGTTTGCCTGGTAAGGTTATTGCAGATTGCGCCACAGCACCTTGTAAACCATTACAAGGTGCAATATACATGTAAATGACTCTCATAATTCAAACATAGATCTGCATACCTGTCGAAAAAAATAATGAGTGCTTTGAGATGTCTGTTAGATGTGATAAGACACTCTATAACTGTGTATGATTGGGATGAAACTTACTCTCAATGCCAGCTAAGTTTGGCATGTGTGAAATCTCTCTCTAGTTAGATGTGATAAGACACTCTATAACTGTGTATGATTAGGATGACTTACTCTCAACGCCAGCTAAGTTTGGCAAGTGTGTAATCTCTCTCTAGTCAGATGTGATAAAACACTCTATAACTGTGTATGATTAGGATGACTTACTCTCAACGCCAGCTAAGTTTGGCAAGTGTGTAATCTCTCTCTCTAGTTAGATGTGATAAAACACTCTATAACTGTGTATGATTAGGATGACTTACTCTCAACACCAGCTAAGTTCGGCAAGTGTGTAATCTCTCTCTCTAGTTAGATGTGATAAAACACTCTATAACTGTGTATGATTAGGATGACTTACTCTCAACGCCAGCTAAGTTTGGCAAGTGTGTAATCTCTCTCTCTAGTTAGATGTGATAAGACACTCTATAACTGTGTATGATTAGGATGACTTACTCTCAACGCCAGCTAAGTTTGGCAAGTGTGTAATCTCTCTCTCTAGTTTAGGTGAGGATGTGCCTTTGCCTTTACGTTGACTGGCCATCAAGACATCAAACTGTAATGTTCTTTCATGTAATAAAGTCTTCTCTGATTGGACAGGAGTGGGCATACTACCGCTACTATGGTGGACTGGTGGAGGCTGGGCTGGCTTCTTGAAGTATGTATTTGTTGTGCTTTTCTTAACTTTCTCGGACCCCCTGAAAAAATTAAAGTTATGAAATATATTAGTTTTTAAATTGATAAGGATCTGAAGATCTGTGTGTGCGGTATATAAAAACATGTAGAACAACTCTTTGCTGATTTTAAATTTGATAAACTTAAGCAAATTCAATTATTTCCTGACAGAGCTGGACCCCATGTCATGACTCTGCTTAGCTAAAGCATAAGATTGGTGTTTATGGAAACAGACATATATTTTTTTTTTTGTTTTTTTTTTTTTTATTTTTTTTAGGGGGGAAAACAAAAAAAAACAAAATCGCTATCGGCAGGCGCCGTCAGAGGGAGAGAGAGAGGATGGGTGCCCCCCCCCTCAGAAGAATGTTTTTTAAAATAATAAAATAATTCCCAAGCCATATCATTTTTTTTTTTTTTTATGATGACATTGGTTATTATATCTAAAAAACAACATAATTACAGCTTTGTATCAATATTATATCTGCATATTTAATGCTCAGACGGCGTACACCACCATTGCGTTCTCTATTTACATCTTTCTTTCTATATTATTTTATGTTATAAATGTCATAATTTAAAGGATAATAAACAGACAAAGGAGCACAAATTCTGTTTAGTGTGTTATTTATTATTTTTCTTGCTTGACTTTGGCCGACTTGGGGGGGGTTAGGGTTAGGGAGCATTATAACTTCATCGTACAACCCATGGTAATAAATTCGATGATCAATCCCAAATTAGATTTGACTAAACGAAGTAAAGATAACAAACATAGTGATCTTTGGCACCAAGATTTACAGTTTTCTTTTGAGAAAATGTGCACGTAGGTCCTTTTTGTTCAGTGTGACTCGGTCATCTTTATGTGTAAGCCACCACTGATAATCACTCATGGTATGCTGGAATCTCACTCTCACCTTGGTGATGGGAAAAATAAACACAATCATTGACTCCATTGATTTGAACAAAATGGCTACAACATTCAGGTTACATACTAGGAATATCCCACATACCTTAAAGGAGATGGGCCTGATGTATTGCTGGATATGTGACTTGCTTTGGATGATGCACCTATACTACCCATGGTTATGGTACTGATGGGTGCTGGAGTCGTCTGGCTCAAATGTGACTGTGACGTTGTATTTGATGCACCATTATGACTAACAGTAGAAGGAAGCATCTTACTGGTAGGGGCGATGGTAGGAATAGGTGAGCTGGTCCTTCCAGATGACTTCTTATGAGACTCTGATGCATCAGATAACTGAAGAAAACATTCAAATATTGAACTTATATACAAAATACACTTGATTCATAAGCTACAACAAAAACTGCTTCTTGGAAAGACAGAAACATTTTTGAAATGAAACTACCTGAATTTTGAATTGAGAAATTTGTTGTGAAATATGGGTTTACAAGGTTCAGGACTAGAAGGGTAAATTGATGGATACAGATATGATTGGAAGTAAAGGTATGTACATGTAGGTGTTTTACTGTATTAAATTTGTTGAACATTTATTTACAAAAAGCAGGTAATGGCCTGACGTTCCGACCCTAGATGAGTCTTTCTCGAAGGCTAAATGACAACACAACCCTCATAAACAGGTAGACTGGTGTACAGAAGCAGTCAATTGGAAACACATGAATAGAGAGAGAGAGAGGCAGAAAAGCACACAAGAAAAGCAAGGGATGAACAATGAAGAAGAAGGAGACAAGGGGGGGGGGGTAGAGGGAAGGGGCTGGTTTAACCAAAAGAGGTTGGAAACACAAAAGACAAAATCAAAGATGGAAAGAGGGAGAAAAAGTAATTATTTTTGTAAATGAAACAGAGTAAAAACATTATTCACTTAAACCAATTAAGTTTTGACATTAGCCATGTTTAAAGGCACTGTACACGTTTAGTAATTACTCAAAATATATATTAGCATAAAACTGACTTAAGCCATGTTCGCACTGGACTTAATTCGGGCAAACTAACCGAGCCAATGGAAAACTTACCCATTTCAAGTCCAGTGCAAACAGCCCGGGTAAGTTTCCTCACAGGCCATCTTACCAACGCCGCGTGGGTAGTTTAACCAAGCCAAAGGTGCCCAGGAAGATTGACCAGGTCAGTTTAACCGAGCCAGAAAATCCAGTGCGGACGCAACGTCTCGGTTAAATCTTCCATCACCCGGTCGAATGACCACAGGTCACATCAGCCAGTGACCTTTCACCGGCCCCTCTAGATCACGCGCGTAAAACTGGCATCTTAATTACATGGTTTATTGTGCTGTCAAGTCATACTGCGATACGCGTACAAATCATGGCCAAGTCGCGGTCATAGGTCAGGCAGGGCGCCCTCTTTATTGTTTTGGAGCCAGCTTGGTTAGTTTACCCATGGTCTCGGCAATTCTACCCACGTCAATTAAATCCAATGTTACCCGGCGTCATGGTAAAGTTACCCAAAATGTTTATCCAGTGCGAACAAGGCTACAGTAAAGAGCAACACAGAGCTGTTGATAGTATAAAACATTGTGAGAAACGACTCCCTCTGAAGTAACGTAGTTTTTGAGAAAGAGGTAATTTCTCAATAAAATAATAAAAACTTCTTGCAAGAAGCCTTTTATTCCTATCTGAAAGCACACAAATTTGTACAACAAGGGTGTTTTTTCTTTCATCCTTTTCTTGCAACTTCGATGAACAATTGAGCCCAAATTTTCACAGGCTTGTTATTTTATGCATATGTTGGGATACACCAAGTGAGAACACTGGTCTTTAATAATAATAATATCGAAGTCTTATATAGCGCACGTATCTACCAAACAAGGTACTCAAGGCGCTTAGTATATACTTTTTAAACAGAAAGATGGGTTATTGAAGTTATGAATTATGAGTCAGCAGCCACAACCAGGAACACCGGGCGAACCCCTTCTCTTTTCGATAAATTGCTGGTTTCTTTTGCGTTACCAACATTACAGGACCAACGGCTTTACGTCCCATCCGAAGGACGAAGCAATGGTTAAGTGTCTTGCTTAAGGACACAAGTGTCACGGCTGGGGATTCGAACCCACACTCTGCTGATCAGAAACACCAGAGTTTGAATTCGGTGCTCTTAACCGCTCGGCCACGACACTTCCAATTACCAAACGTGTTCAATTACCAAACATGTTCAGTGCCTTTAAGAGATCTGATTGAAGAGTTTTGTGAAACCCATCCTATGCTTTCCAGTCATTGCTTAGTAGTAGTCGTTTTGATTTGGTAGTACCTGTACCTTCCTTGTAGTATCTGATGAAGCTTTGATGTGTCTATCACTTGTCTCTGGAGGCGTCGTTGATGGTTTGTGTCTATCGGCATCGGAATGTCTTTTCCTATTCTTCTCCTTTTCTTTTTCTGAGTGACTGTGACTCTGCTCCTATAATAGAACAAAAATAGCAATATAATTTAAATGATAATTAATTCAGTCATCTTCTTTCTCTTTTCCGTGAGTGACTCTATTATTATTAAAAACATAACTTTTTCAATTTGTCTCTTAGAGTCATGTGACATAAGGCAATATTTACAGACAACTTGGGGGCAACCAACTGCACGGTGTGAAAATGTGACATTCTGGTAGCACACAAGTGGATTTTAAAAAAAAGTTTAATGATTGTAAAATTGAAAACTTAAATTGAAATATGCGTCTTTTTTGTCTATTTCAGGATTGCCTGGAACTGTTACCTGTAATGCTAGTGATCTGCACTGCCTCATTTACTTATGAACAACTTTTGAGTGTATCCATCTATAAATGACATCTCTATATTTCACTATAATGCAAAATTTCATTAATTATTCCACATTATTGATGCACAAATGTTTGAGCAGTTTCCATTGTTACATAATACAGATGTTGAGTTGGTTTGTTGTCACACACTAAACTAGTTGGTCTGGTGGTTGATCTGTTCAAAAGAAAATGCTAAAAGTAGAAGGTTCAGTTTAATAATAATAACTAGTTTTTATGGAGTGCTTTATCTAGGGGTGTCTCAAGGCGCTTACCACTATTTATTTAGAGACAGGTTTTTGAAGTTTTTGAATTATGAGACCCATTTATGTAGCACCTTATAAAAGAGTTTACAGGGTGCTGCGGCTCACTCAGCAGCCACTGCCAGACACACCAGGGCAAAACCCTTCTCTTAGCGATAAGTGTAACTGGATTCTTTTACGTGCATTACACAACACACAGGACCAATGGCTTTACGTCCCATCCGAAGGACAAAGGAATAATGGTTAAGTGTCTTGCTTAAGAACACAAGTGTCAAGACCAGGACTCAAACCCACACTCTGCTGATCAGAAACACCAGAGATTGAGTCTAGTGTGCTTGACTGCTCAGCCAAAACACACCAGGTAAAAAAAAATTGCAAGTGTACTGGTGTAAAGTACATGAGTTTGACATTACCTTCTTGCTCTTTTTACTCTTTTTCTTCTCCTCCCCGCCTCCTTCCTTCTCCTCAGACCCAGTCTTGAGCAGTGGATTACAATCAAACTCCTTTGCAATCTTGAGTCTTAGCTCTGCTGGGAACTTCTCATGAAAGCCATCTTTCTGAAAGAACTCATGGCGTATGAGTTGGGAACATGTTGGTCTCTCATCAGGGTCTAAATGGAGACAGCTCTGTAGGTGTGAATGGTAAAAGTATTAGTGGAAATGTATGTCTGAGAGAAATAACAAGGGAAGATACAGAAAAGTCAATTGTGCTCAACTACCGCAGAGCACCATTTAGGAGTAAACTTACTGTTATAACAAGTTTACATGTATGTATTCATTCACTGGCATTTCAACTTGTGAAAATGTGAAAGTATAAGGTAAAATCCCCATTAACTTAAAACTTTGCCTTAATGAGTGCTTGAAATAAATATATTTATTTCACCCTTCAATGGGTCAGCATAGGCCTACTGTAAACTATGATTAGTTACATGTCATCCTTTACACACTACAGAACCAATCTCCAGGAAATCAAAACCCCAGGAAGCTCCTAGGGAATGTTAACCCCATCGCCAACCTCTGTTCATTTCACACTTGGTGCAATTTTGCTGGGGAAAAGGAGCAGTCAGTATACTAGCACCAGGGTTATCTTACTTAACCCTACTGCCGGGCAGAGGTAGCTATTTCCTGGGAAATGGCTTTTTCCCAGGAGTTTGCCAGGGTTAGCAATTCAAGTATGAAAAGATGAACTAAATTTTCCTGGAAATTTCCTGGGAAATACTTGAGTGTGAAAGGGGCTTACATGTACATGTAATAAAACTGTTGGTTGGGAAATTTATTTGATTTCAATCTTCATTAGTGTCTATAAATTGTTATCTTCATATTTAAAAAGTAAACAAAAAAACTATAAAATGTTTAGGTGTCCAAAAAGTACATTAACCTATGGTTGTCCAATCTTACTGGAATCAAGAATGTCAAAAGAAACCTTTCAGATTTCAGATCATTTGGAGAGACAGGTAAAGTACAAATAAAAAATGCTTTTGACAAATGTATTTTTCTAAATGTCATTTGTTCCCTTGAAGGATAACAACAGTGTTGTGATGAACACAGATATGAAACAGAGATACATTAACAGCTCTGACATACCTTCATGACTTTGATGGACAGACCTGTCAGTCTTGGGAATCTCTTCTCTAATGGTTCTACATTCCGAACTTCAGGAAGACGCATCCCAACAAACAAAGGGTTCTTCATAAACACTTCCTTATGCCTCTGAATCAAGTTACCTGCCAAACAGATCATTCACTCCAATATTAAAATACATGTAAATCACTGACAAAGCAAGATACTTGATGACTGGTGTATTTACATCTCCCTTAATCAAAAAATACTGGATGAAGAAAGAGATCAATCATCAAACCCTGATAAACCACCCTCACCCACGCCTTTTCCCGCTAGGTCAATGGGTCAATAAGACTCAGAAATCCAAACAAATAAAGTCTTAATCATTAATATACAGCAGGGATAACTTGACAGTTAGTTACTGAACTGTATTGAGACAAGTTCATATGTATTTACTGAAGCTTGCTCTTATGGCAACGTTGTCTCCATGTCTCGCTTCAAGCACAGACTGATAAATAGTGTATCCAAGACAAACAAACTCTTCATCTTGACAACATATTATATAGCCACATTCAGAACAACTGTATACCGCTTTTTTGTGGGTTTTACCAATATCAACCCCCATAAACTGTCATTTGAGTATTTTTTCCTGACTTACCAAAGCATTTGATGATGTGGTAGAGTTGATCTATATCACTATCTCCTGGGAACAGAGGCTCTCCTGTACACATTTCAGCTTGTAAACAACCTAATGCCCAGATATCTACAGCTCTGTAGGAAGATTGGATAATAAATAAGGAGTCAATAAAAGAATGAATTTTGTTTAACAAAAAAATGAGTATTCCACTTCAAACATCATCAAATGCAAAACAGATTTGAAACTATTAATTATGCTTATGTACTATGTATAATAATGCTGTCCCTACTCATAACATTGGCAAAAGGCATGCCAATAAGTTACGTTTGGGTAATTGTTGTTAGAATAGTTTTTTTTCAGCCGTGGAGGGACATTTAAACCCTGCTCTGGCGTCACTCTTTGGTCCAAGACTTAAGAAGTCAAGTCATGTATTCCAGTGGAACCTGACAAGGTTGCAACAACACTTTGAATTAATAAAAATAGTGAAACCAAACTAACTTATGCTACTTACTTCCCATACTTAGTGTCTCCCACTAAAAGCTCTGGTGCTCTATACCACCGGGTAGCAACATAATCTGTGTAGATTTCACCTGGTCCTGCTATCGTCCGAGCAAACCCAAAATCACAAAGCTTCACAATACCCGATTTAGAAACTAAAATATTCTCTGGTTTAATGTCTCTGTGAATTATCTGCAAAGAAACACCAAGAAAAACCTTTTTAATAACTAGTAGATGAATACAAAACATTATTCAAGATTAAACAGGTCAATTACATAGGGCTGACCAACTTTACACAAGATATAAGACTGTAAATCAGCTTTTGAATATTCATCAGAAAACCTGTCACCAAAAATCTTATGTCCCTTAAATGTCAATTAATCAGAAATCTTAACCCTTAAACGCCAATTAATCAGAAATCTTATGTCCCTTAAACGCCAACTAATCAGAAATCTTATGTACCTTAAAGGGTCTGTATACATTTGATAATGACTCTGCAATTTAATGGCAATAAAAACTTACTTGGTAAGAAGTACATCAGCTTTGGATAGTATAATGCATTTTGGAAATTTTTAAATTGAAGTACTGCGGTTATGGGAAAAGATATCACTTTTTCCCCAAAAAATTTGTATCTGAAAAGCGTTACTGACAGTGAAGTTTCTCAGATTGTGTATTCCAATTGCAGATTTTCTTCCTGCGTGGATATGACCGCTCCAGATTTTCGGTAATATCTCAAAAAAGCTACCACCTTTTGAAATGAAACTTTCACAGATTAGTTTTATGGTATAGATCTACAACTATATAGGATATAAACAAACAGTGGGTTCCAATTACCAAACGTATACAATCCCTTTAAACGCCAATTAATCAGAAATCTTATGTCCCTTCAGCGTCAATTAATCAAAAATCTTATGTCCCTTCAACGTCACTTAAGAAATCTTTAGAACTTTAGAACTTGGTACATTGTATGTAACCCTACACTTATGAACACAAATTGCTGTACACATGTACCTTGTATTGTGCCAAATGCTGTTAAATAAGAACATGTAGTTTTATGAATCATAAAGCAAGGCCTAGCATTTGAATATTGTAGGCAATTAGGCATACACTTATATTCAGGAATTGGTCACAAATCAATGTACATGTGTATCTTTATGATCCTTACGTACATTGTGATTATGGCAGAAGTCAATTCCTTTCAGGACCTGCCACATACAGCGTCTAACAACATTTTCTTCCAGTCCATTTGGATAGCGCTCTAACTCATCCAGTATTGTATGATCTACAAACTCAAAGACTAAGTACAAGCGCTTCTTGCGTCTGAAGACTTCAATTAGATTCACAAGGTTTTCATGTCGCAATTGCTGAAATAGGAAGCAGAAGATGAAAACAAACAAGAAATAGCATTATTCATCATGCAGTTCTTTTCATAGCACTGTAAAATGTATTTTATCTGGATATATATCAATGTGTCAGTGCAGAAACGTCATACATGTATCTCCTAAAATTGTCAAAATTGTGTACACACAAAACATTGTCACGCTCAGGAGATACAACATGCACAGAGCATCTTGGGCGAGATACAACGCTTTTGCAAAATCGAGATACAATGTTTTTGCACTGACATCACAATATTATTTATGTGCAATTAACTTAAAGTGCAATTAACCTTACAATACATGTACATACATGTACCTGTACATGAACAGTTTTTCAGATTACAAACATGAGATTCTGCGAACTATTAAAAATTATACAGGTGCCCCACCCATAGTATAGAATCAGATTCACAGACGGATTTTGATGGAATGTTCACATAGGGCTTTTGTGTACATGGTCAATGTCAAGCCTGACACAGTCACTGTTGGATTCTTGAGATTCTTGTTTCTCTATAGCAACTTCTTAATCATTAATATAAGCTCAAGTGTAGACATGACCCTTATGGAATCTACTCAAATAATGTCCTCTACAGAAGATGTTTTCAGCTACATTGTACAGATGTCTAACATTACTTTATCAAAATACATATTTGCACTTCTTGATAAGTTTGACTACAGTTAAAGTGTGATTTTCTTGTTTCTTTGTGTCTGCACACACGTATCCCAACAACTTTGTACTGTTATCTCATGTTTACTTTGTCAGCTATTGTGTGTGCAAGTTGGCGCTAATAACAGATCTATCAAATGAATAAGAAATAATATTATTCATATTCATGACTATCTTTCTTAAATATGAGAATAATATCGTTCCAACACCATTTGAGAAGCTACTAACAAGGTCAATCTAAATCCATTAACACACTGTACATTGTACCTCCTTAATTGCCATATAATCAAAGAATAGAGGAATTAACAATGTATAAATCAGTCTAAACTACTCAATGCATGGGTAATCTACAAAACCTTTGACAACCTTCAAACCTTTTGAAAGCTCTAAGTAGTGTGTAATAAATACAGAGTATCAAGGCATTTCCAGATGGATTTATCATAAATTAATTCTTATCTGATACATATACTATTTTAATGAGTCAATCCCTTTTGCTATTCTATTGAGGACTTTGAACACACTAATGGACATGTACGTAAACTATACAACAAACATGGACCACTGTAAAGGGCTTCAACTTCAACTTCAAGACAATCATTAGACTATATTCTGGTAGGTCTTGCTCAGCTATTTACTGGACCTTGAATAATTTTACAAGAGGAATAAATACACTGTGCATTTCTTTCTCATTCAATATTTGCTCAACTTTTAGGAGGAGGTTTGGACTTGAAAAGTTAAGTAAAACATGCAAAAAAACTGAAATCATAAAAAAAGTATGTGTTTGGGAAAATCGGGGCTCAAAATTTACATTGACCACAGGCCAGTAATTTTTGTTCAAATGTTGACTTAAACAGTCTGATAAATATCTCTCAATTTTGAAAAAAATGCAGTTTATTTGGTCCCTTGTTAAATTGTTCAAGATTAGAATTGAAATAAAAGAAGAAGAAAACAGTTAGGGCACAGTTTATCATTTGAACTGTTCTAATTTGAACAAGCCCAAAGAGAAGGTTTATAAATCTCATTTGTATTATTATCTTGTAAACCAAATTCTGGTCCAGAAAACATTTTGAGCATGATGTACATATGTACAAGCCTTGCAGTCTTGTGGATTTTCCCCCCAAATTTGAACCATAATAATGGATAATACCTTAATATTAATTATTGAGCATTATTTACTGCCAGTCATGACTGTCAAATGTATCCATTAAAAATACTTGTATCTTAAAATTTAAGTTTTCCATTTTATTTAAAAGCTTAAAAACAGTTCAGTTCCTAGTAAGTATCCAACTTCAACCTTTACTGAACTAAACAATTTTGTAGAGTATGCACAGATCACTTGTCTTAAGTTCTCAAGTCATTTATAAGTGTTTTTGTATGATATAGACTGTGCAAGTCTCGCGAACATTAATTTGAACTTCCGGGACCATTGTGGTCCCAACCATTATGGGGATTTACTTGGGCAAGATTTTGTTTTGTCAATTATTTTAATTTAACATGGTTAATGACCATGTTGTTGGGAATGTAATACTTAGTGATAAAAAAATGTGAAAGTAAAATCAATTCAACAATATAACAAAGAAAACCTGAGAAATAAACTTGACCTCAGCTTCCGGTTGCTGCAAAAAAATAAGAATTTTGTGCTCACCTTCGTTCACAAAACTTATGAACGCTTGTTTTGGATGTGCGATGATAATCGCCAGTTGCTGTAATTGCAACGCGAAGCCTTTCCATAGCAGTCTATGGTTGTTGAGGAGTCAGCATCCTCTATAAACTGCGTCAAGCATTAATTTTATGCCCGTGCAACCATCGTGAATCCACGAAAGTGGTTTTTGAAAGTTAAGATCAACTAAGCATCCTTGTCGCAGAGTTTTAATTTTGCTTCAATAATAATTAACAAATTATTAGTGTATTTATTATAAACACAAAAACTGATTTTATTAACATGTAAAATGAGTATTTTTGTTGTTCAGATTTTATCATTAAATATAATTTAAAACAAAGATTTGATTTCAGAGAAAAAAATGTTCTTCGTTTGAAGTGTTTTCTCGTTCCGATACGCGCGAGACTTGCACAGTCTTTTGCAAAATACACTACTTTTCCTTCGCTAACAGAGGGCGAATGTTCTCATTCTATTGCGTTGTTTGTAATGAAAGCGTCCACTAGCATTCAATGTTGTTTGCCTGTATTATATAGCATGCAAAGTAGTGGATAATGAAGACTAAGTAGTCCATTTATTAGAAACGATGGACC
This sequence comes from Plazaster borealis, assembly GCA_021014325.1. Lineage (NCBI taxonomy): Eukaryota > Metazoa > Echinodermata > Asteroidea > Forcipulatida > Labidiasteridae > Plazaster > Plazaster borealis. Next base: position 11,895,445 of record CM037468.1, on the reverse strand, counting down.
ACACCCCCAGTGTGTTAAGTGTAAGTGCTCTGTGTGTGCAAATGTTTACATCGCCGGCGTGATTGGGTGTGAGTGAGTGCATTGTCTACATTGTGATCACAAATTGGTCCCTGAAATAATTTCATTTCACAATAAATGTATTGTTTAAAACACAGTTTATTGTTATTTCTGTTGATGTGTTTTTGCTTTACTTTTCCACTAACGAGCCGGGCTATCAAACTGGGAAAAATGAATAGCTCAGCTGTAAATCTGTTAGCTCCGGGCTAGCAGGCTACAGGCAATTTCAAACCCTGGTTTTAATAAATCTTATTCAATAGCTCACAGGAAATAAAAATGTCTGCGTCGATGGCAGCATTCGGCATTCCCATATTTAGACTACTGGAATGGCCATCTTGATTGCATGTATTTGATACTCCATTTCATTTTGAAACTCATCAACATGTGGCATGTTCATTCTGGTGAACTACTCTAAACCACTTGTACTATGAACGATTATAAGCACCAACCCTATCAATCATTTCTCATCAGCCAATCCCGACTATGAAAAGTAAGCCTTCAGTCTTACTACACCTTTACCTCACTCAGACATTAACTGCTATGACAACCAACAATGCCATCATTTATTTGGTTGCATTGAGTCTGTTCATTTCAGAAATGATTATATTATCTTTAATACAATGAATCAAAAGCTTATGGGACTAAATATTTATGAATCTGTAAATTTAGAATGATTGAGTGCAACAATTGTCATTAAAAGAACAAAAACAAACAAACAGTTAAACAGGTCTGCTTTTAGTGGATAAATTGCCCCTTGCAAATTCCATTCTGTGTAAATTCTCCTAATTTGACCATCTACTATGTAAAAAGGAAAGTACTTTCATTACTATTTTAGGAAGAGTACATTTATTACGCATGCTCTGTATTCCAAAAGGTACACCATACATTGTACAACTACACTTTATATGTACATGTACATGTACTGATCTGTGATAATTCATCAAATTCCATCAGGTGATCTTTGAATTTTACACTGGACCGCAGGCCCAAGGCCAGTGATTTTAGCGTCTGGCCAGTAAACTCATGACAGGACAAGTTCGGCGTTCTTGTGTTATTCAATTGAATAATAATACATTACAATGTACTACAGTACATGTATGTAATAACTTGAGAAGAAACACTGTTCAAACGTTGACTTAATACCCATAAAGACAAGTGAAATAAATCTTCAAATAAAACAGTTAAATGCATGTTAGACTGTGTCAGCAACTTTTTTCTCATTTTGATTCTGGTCTGGTAAAAAAAATAATTTTGGTCCGGTAAACATTTTGAGCTACAAGCCCTGCAGTCTGTCTTGTGGACATTTCCCACAAATTCAGGCCCTGATGTAGTTGGGGAACAGTTTTTATTATTTTTGTATTTTTATTATTATTTATTTTTATTACTTTTTTTCTTTTTTCTTTTTTTTTTTTTTTTGGGGGGGGGGGGGGGAATTTTTTGCATACAATACGTGCTTACGAGTACCGGCTGCAGCAATACAAATTATTAACAGTGACCTTAGAGGGGCTTCAAATGCCATGTGCATGTAAGCTCAGTTCCAACATGACAGTATTTCAGCTTGAAAGTAGAGCGGTATGACTCAATGGGGATAAAAAGGGCTGTGACCACGTAACTCACCTAAAGGTGGATCATAACCCCCAACCCCCATCCCCCTCTGCATATTGGCAAAGCAAGATCAAGAAACCTATCCACACAGTCTCTCTCACAAAACTGATAAACCAGTATTTATGGACATGAATCCCTTTACCAACCAGTTGGACTACCTGTTCTTTTGGAAGTCTGTTGTTGTTTAACTGACATTTACCAGCAAATGACAACTTACATAAAAGGAGAACATGTTTTTTAATAACTTGGTTATTACTACGATTAAATAACTATAGTAACACATAATTATCCATTATCTTTGCAGAGATCAGGTCTGTTTGTCTTACCTTAAGCATTCGAACCTCTCGTAAGGCTATCTTTTTGACCATTTTATCATCCTCAGATTCAATGAATTTCTTGATAGCCACCGTCTGATTGGTCTCCTTATGACGACACTTCATGACCATGCCATAGCTTCCCTCCCCGACCAAACCGAGGTTTTCATACTTCTCCATAGCTGTGAGGGTCCTCATGGGCCCAATGGCAAGTTACTTTCACTGTAGAGTGGAAGACAACAAAATAATCACACATCAATATGACTGATCAGTGAAGTTGCTACTAAAAATTCATCATAGTTTGGTCTTTAACATCAGCATTCAGTGTGCACACACAATTTATCACTGTCCACTATGCATGTCATTCAACTTTACTCGAACAAACAGAACACAACTGCAGAGCAGGTTTCACTGCTCTACCCATGCACAAGCTAGCAGATCGGGCCAATACGCGGCATCTGCGAGCCGATACATGCGATTTGCATGCCTATATGCGCAAATTTCGGCCGATACGCAAACAAAATTAAAAAATTTCTTCATTTATAATTTCACAAAAACATCAAGAGAAAACCATATACATGTAGAATGCTCCAGATTGCACATTAAGGCTTTTAAAACCAAGATAAACACCAAGTAGAAACATCCGAAGACCTTGTTTCAATTCAGCGTGCTTCGGCCAAACTTCCAAAATTTGGGTCAAGAATGCCCCCCAGTTTTGAACCCTGCAACATGTTAGTTTGATTTAATACTTGAGTTGGAATCCCAAGTACACACACATTGTAGCTAAATTGGGTACACATAATGTGTCCTTAAAGGTAGGGTCAAACTTTTAAAAAAAAACGTATCTGAAAGCTTACTTGTTATAAAGGTATTGGTAATGGTACATGTAGTAAGCAGTTTCGTCTGAAATGCCCCCGTTGATTAAACATCAATAAAACATTTGAATCTGAAAAAGTGTCATTTATCAATCATTTCTCAGATTTCTGAGGGTTGGTGTCCATTTGTGAATGCTGCAGCCAGAGATGCAGTTGGTACTCGCTGTCACCTCCTCGCTAAACGTGGATTGATTTGACATTCGTTTGAAAATACCGTGACAGCTTTTTGCTATTTTTCTCAGCAAGTAGACACTGTATCCAGCTGAAACATTCACAGTTATTTCTCATTATATCTTTATAGTTTTTGCCTATAAATCAGCATTACGTTGACAAAAACCAAACATGACCATACATGTACATGTACCTTTATATCTTTCTTTATAGTTTTGCTTATAAATCAGCATTATCAGTTCTTATCTGCCTCTCTTTTAGTTTACTTAATAACTGCAATGCGATGGTGTAATCCTTTAAGCTTGTATATAGTTTTAATTGTTTTGTTCATGTTTTAATTTACATGCACCCTGCTTTTTTTATGTGTTTAACATGTTTGTAATTTTTCATCTAACTTTGAAAGACTTTTGTTTTTGTTTTGCACTCGGTTTTCTGCTTTTGATTCATGGCTTTTCTTATTGCTCTGTATTTTACTATTTTACTTTTGACTGTTTGTACACAGGGCCCTTAGGGATAGCAATTGTAATACTGATAAGGCTACCCTGTCTAAATAAATCAGCAAACTTTTTATTAATTTACTGTAGAAATTAACACAAGCATTGGGCGACATTTGTTTTTCTAAAATGAAATTAATGTACAAAACAAACAAAGAAAAAAACTGTACTTCAAAGAGGTTTGTATGACCGCACAATGAACCTTTTACGCATTGCCTAGAAAAATTGATGTATTGGCATTTTTCTTATTTATTTCAAGTCATGATAAAATTTGCAAGATACAGAGATTCTATTTTAAGACTTTGAATAATATTTTTTAGCTAATTGCATTCAGCATTTTGACAGGGGCTCTCAATTTACACATGTAAGAAGCCGTAACAAGCAAAAAACTCTTTTAAAGTACAGGATAATGAAATTACATAAAGACCAATTTGAATTGATTGATAATTGCTTCAACTAGCTTTAGATTAAAACCCACAGCAATAGCTGACTACTGAGCAAACATTTCAGAATTGTATCTGTCTGAGGGTGCTGCTGATTTTCAAGTTAATTTCCCCTCTATTAAAATACTAATTGCACAGCAAACCAAAAATCAATAAAAGACAGGTGTTTATCAAACTAGTATTAAAGGGCCATAAGATTTCTGTTCACTTACATTTAGGCCTACTTACATGTGCATTCATGTACATGTACATGCATACGCGTACATGAATGTACAATACACTGACTTGAGTACAAAACAAAACAAGAAATAACAGTGAGGGAGTGTTTATAACATTTTGTAAAGGGGAATAAGCTTACAAAAGGATACAATTTTTGTTTTAATGTGAATTAAAGAAACAAGCCAATGATCCTGATTCTCTGTTTCACAAATCAGAAAGTGCATGGTTTACTTTTACAAATACAGAGCTTTGATTTGTTTCTAACATAAAGTACTCGTTTTATAAATTTGTTGACACACCAAAGAATTTAATATTGTACTACATGCACAATTGTACATGTCAATACTTGACTGTACTAAAAAGTTTTATATGTGTACCATAAGACCATTCAGTATTACCACAATCGGTTTAAAGCTCCATGGTTAAAGTAATGTTTTATTGCTGTTCATAGCAACTTTGTTTACAAATGTTTCACCCAATATAATAAATGAAAATAACTGCACTACAGCATACATTGTGATATATCCACTTAATGGGTGCTCAATCTCTAAATATAGCAAATCCTCTTTGAAAGCTTCCGAACAATTCCGACAACTGTCAGCCCCCTGAATCAGAGCCCCTTGTTGTGAATAATGGCCTCAACTACTGAATACAGGAATCCAGAAACAAAAGAACCTGTGGAGCTTCAAATCAATGAGTGAAAAAGCTTTGTGTGCTCTGAATCTTGGATCATAGTGCATACTGTTTGAATGTAGGAATTCTGGATTGACGCTTCAAGTGGGTATTGCTTAGGGTTGGGGCCTGTGGGTCACTGTAGGGTCCTTCATTTTGGGGTACTGTATATGTAACCTTAGTAACCACATTGTGTGCAGTGTGTGTCTTGAGATTTACACAAACAAGACGATCACTTTTCAGGTTGAATAAGTGTACATACTTTAATTTCGCTGTAATGGCCCAGGGAATTCATGTAATTTTGTTTGCATATGATGTACACACAAGTTACAATACAATTTTTAATCCAACTCGTATGAATCCTCATTTCTGAGTGGTTATGAATCCTTGATTCTGGTCGATGTAATGACTCATTTACCACCGCTGCTCAAATGTATACCACAGTGCGTACTGAACGCTGTTCCTTTTAGTTTGCACGCTAGAAACACAGCAGATGTGCAGCAAAATGGCAAACTAGTAGGTCATGTTAACAAAATTTCTGTCATTTCTGCATGTTTTGCAAGCTATTCAGCTGATGAAATCAATGCGAATAGAGCCAGAAGAAATACAACTAATGAGAAAGATATCTAAAACATACATTGATGCTAGAGTTTTATTAATTTTTCTTCAGTTGCTGCCTGAATGAAAAATTTGTTATCCCCAAACAGCTCTTAGAATACGAGGGGAAAAAGGACTTAAGTGTATAACGGATGGCACAATCATCCAGCTGTTTTTTTTCCTCTGGACTCCAGGGCGCACCACACTAAATAGCGACCAAATCATGCGCCAACCTCCAAGCCTAATGAAAAACCTGTTTACACCTAAAAAAGAATTGTATAAATCAAAGATTTAAATTAAAGGTCATGGCTTTTAGGGATTAGTAAAAAATGGTCCAATATGGGGCCCTAGGTTTGTTGACTTAAAACCAGGGCAAGGGCAATATTCCAAATAAAACACTATTTTGTACATTTTGGGTCCTTTCCAAGATTGAGTTTGGCCTACTTACTCATTCAGCAGTGTTGTAGTCAAGACCAGGCCGTCCGAGACCCAAGACAAAGACCGACAGTCCGAGACCGAGACCAGACAGTCTGAGACCAAGACCAATACAGTCCGAGACCAAGAACAAGACCAGGACCGACAGTCCAAGACCGAGACCAGACAGTCTGAGACCAAGACCAATACAGTCCGAGACCAAGAACAAGACCAGGACCAACAGTCCGAGACCAAGACCAAGACCAGGCTTGCAAATAAGGACTACGAATCATCTTTGAATAATCATCAAAAACTTGGGGATCCTTTTTGGTGTAAATAATTTCAGTCGACATGCAGTGACGGTCCATCCAAGGTAGCACTTGACAAACATTGATGTACATGTACCATCAATTATGTAGGCAAAAAATTGAATTGAAATGAATTGAATTGAATACTTTTACTTATTTTGGAGAAAAATAAAGCACTTTTTGTTTACCAGGCAGACTTATAAGTTATCACAAGTTTGACGTTACCCCCAGCCTTATCGCCGATGCTTGTTTTTCTTGAGCAAAAAAAACACACACACACACTGCGATGTGTTTTTTTGCCTCGGTTTTTGTTAACCAACATAATATTCTTTGTGGTTTTTATAATATGCAAACTACAATTGCCTAACATGTCAAATGACGAAGTGACAACAACAAATGAGATGGACTTAAATTTATTTACGTAAAAAGTTTCACGAGATCAGCAGTGTTAATTCCCCAGCGGCTTGGAAACCAGTTAGACTTAGGATGGTCCCCTACTTACCAACAATGCATACAACACGTACACGCATCTAGTTACAGACGGTCACTGTTGGTTGAGCAGATGTGCATATTTAAAAATGTTCGCGGTGTGCATAGAGTTATATATAAATGTATGGCAGTGTGCCATTTCTGACGGCGCAAACTATATAATTGCTTTCTTAGATTCTAAATTTGTGCAAAGATTGTGCTCACATGTAAATTGAGGGAGTTAGTTGAGGTGAAGGCCTTTATGTGAATGAAACTATGCACGCAACCTCTCGGGATTTTCTTCCTTTTTTCCGAAGGATTTTTCCAGGTACGAGACATTTTGTTTGTAATCAAAATGCATGTTTTGTATTGGTCTCGATCTGGTCTCGAGCCAAAAAGAAGTCCGAGACCAAGACAGTGACGTCCAAGACCAAGAAGTCTGAGACTATGCGTGCTCAAGACCAAGACCACGAAAATTTGGTCTTGAGACTGGTCTCGAGACCAAGACCAGTCTCGACGGCTACAACACTGTCATGCAGAGAGATTTTCATTTTGAATAGGCACTGTACATCATGCAGCTAAAACTTTAACAGCTATCCATTCAAAAATTGAAAATAAAATAAAAGTTCAGTTGTCAGCAAGTAAGACTGAGAGACGCTTAAATAATTGTTTGAATGTTTTTGATATCAGCATTCAGCATGGTTGATATCCCCTCCCCCTACATTTAGGGACCTCAATTCTGAGTAGAGTGAACCCCAGTGGAGTACGTACACAGTGTACCTTTCGGTGAAAATGAGGTCGTCAAAACATGACCCTCAAAATGTACATTGTAGACAGGACTACCTGGACTATAGATGTTTGACAGGCACGCTTGAATTACCGGTAAATTTTATTCAAGTTTGCAAATCATTAAAAATTATCCGCATCTACATTATTCACATGTATCTATTGCACACACAAAGCACACATAGAACTCATGTTTCATTCAAAATATATTTGTTTGGTCAGCTGTTGAATTTGGATCGTGATTTACGTGCGACATGTGCAACATATTATAGCGAGTACAATATCATTTGTAAACCTTGCCGAAGTTATGTTAAAAGACAATTTTGTGCAAAGACACCAGTGGCTTCACAAGAATTTCAAAACAAAGATTTGTAATGCAGTGAAGAGATCTGGTGATCATAGTTCAGAATGCAGACAGCCTCTCTGAATTTAATAGGAATCTTGCATTTCCAGTAAATTTTGAATGCACAATACAAGTCCGTACACCTTTAGTGTATTTAAATACATACTACATGTATGTATTTATTTACTTACTATCTTAATAGCTGACAAGTCTTTCTTACTAACAACAGATAACATTTTAATGTTACTGGTCCCGCGATTCCACACTAATTTATCATGTCAGAGCAATAAAGTTCATAAAAAAGCAGATTCTGTCCCTTTTTATAATGGAGGGAAATTAAGTGTAGCACGGTAAGTGCACAAAAGAATTTCCAGGTGAATATACATGTCAGCTGTCCGTCTGACTGCGAAAAATGAGGGCATGTCAAAGTTTTTTCAGGCAGTAAAACTGTCTGCCGTAAGCCAGTTTAGAAAAAATTGGCAGATATAGCCGTCATCCGACGTGAAGTTGTTAAGTTAAATGCACATTGGGACATGTCTACAAAAGAAAATGCAATTCCTGTAAAATTCTGTAAATGATGGCTGATGAGACACTCTGAATTGTGAAATGAATGCTACTTTTATGCAAATTTAATTTCATATCCAACGAAAATGAAGAAAAGCGCAATAATTTTTACTGTCATTTTGTGGCTATTGGGAGCTTCAAATACGAGTACAGAGGACTACAAACACTGTTCACAGTACAATGCAAAACTAGTATTTAAAACTAATTTAAATTCTAATCACTGTGTTAATGTTTGGTTGAAAGTCAAGTGTTCAGTCACGAAATACAGCCCAATTTAAACATCCCAAGACAAAAATAAAGTGTAAACAAGAAAGAGAGAAAGGTACACAAAAACAGATTTCCAAGTATTCAATTGTTAATCACAGTGGATTTGAATCTAGCGACTGTGTACTTTTCAGCCGGCAGAAAGGAACGATCCTATTTCGCAAATTGGTGGTGCGGTACTTAACCTAGACCAACTCCTTGAATTGTCGATAATTTTGCCAGATTTTAACATGGACCAACTATGTGTAGCTCTCGAGTTCAAGGAACGTGACCAAGAGCTATGATTATTGCAACTACATGTAGCAACAAATATGCATTGTGTGTATCTCCTTAGACACTCCACTCACCTTTAATTAAAGTTTTCCAAACCATGCACAAGTTGCACCAAGCTGATATTCTGTGATGAATAAATTTGTTGTACTAAACACAAGTTCTCCAATACCCACAGTGTGCATTGTCTGATAACATCCAATGTGGTCATATAAATGTATCCTTTCAGTGAGTCTTAAACCAGTGAATGATGATGTCCAAAAGCTAGTCAGATCTCCAACACGTCACATGTTGATATCCTGGCATAGGAAAAGCCACAGGTCCGCAATTCTGTCAGTGTGATGAAATTAAATAATAATTCAACCAAGTACACTCGAAAGCAATGAGTGAATGGTTTTTTTAGTTAAAGAGATTCTTTTATGAAAAGTGTGTTCAATTAAAAACATAGTGCTTAGTGAAACTCTGTATTTAATCTTCAAGTTCTATATAAATATTTGTTAATTCTTTAAACTGAGCCCTTAATCCATTTTCACACCCTGATTTTTTTTTAAACGGATGTTGTTTTTATGTCTGAACTTAATTTAATTTTAAAAAGAATGATATTGTCCTATTGTTTTATAGATGTATTCTGCATTACAAGGTAAGTACATTTGTATATGCCAGTACAGTAGTCAGTACAGTAGTAGGTCTTACTGGTATACAAATATTGGATGCGTATGAGTGCACTGTCGCAATATAATCACAAGGTGAAAATCTGGACTATTTAATTTCACGAGACAAAGCCAAGTGAAATGGAAAAGCCAGACTTTACCACATGATTATATTCTGCGATAAGTGAATGAAAGGCATTCAATGTGTTTTACATAACTCACACATACATGAACATGTAGATTGTAATTTTAATTTTTTTCACAATAAACACAAAATAGACACAGAAACTCCTTTTAAAAACCTCTTTTAAACAACCTGGATGGCCTGGGAACGATTAGTTTGGAAACGACACTGCAAAGTGTCAAAGAATTATCTATCGTAATACTAGTCCCTATTAGGCTATAGTATAATGTATGTTGGCGGTCTGTGACTCTTTGTGAGTGTGAACAAAAACATGACCTGATCATGATGACCCATGATTCCACCAGATCTTTAATGTCCGTGTCTGCATGAATATCTTTCAATGCAAGGAACAGTTACCTTACAAGATTTTGGAGCAGACCAAATCATTCAAAAATAGGCTAGGCCCGCAATACTGCAATGTAGGGGCTAGTCGTACTGTGTGTATGTTTAGTGAATAGTGGAATAAACGAAACGTGCAAGGTAAAGTTCCACTTACACTAACATAACAGGTAAAAGTTAAACAATAAACAGTTCACCAACACCGTTGTTGTCGTTTTAACTACGATTTTACTAATAATACAATACATTACAATCATGCAATTAACAACCCAATATAAAATATGAAAAAACACAAGTTGGTAAACTAGGCCCAACGTGTGATCCATGAATGAGTGACCATAAAATTGCAAACGAAACTTTAATCACTTACCGGTGCCGTTGAAATTTGAACACAATTTATCGAACGTTTTCACTGTTGAACCGCCTCGAATCTTCACCCAGACCACTGATGGAGAACTCAGCTAAAATCATGATGGTACTAACAAAAGTCTTACTTCCAAAATAAATTATCTGTTCAAGTTAAAAGGCGACTGATTGACGGGTTGTGTTGAGTTAATTAGTGTCAATGCAAACGTGTGCAAACTTTTGTAACGCTGTACACTATAACTTAGATTCTTCATAACGTACACACCACACAAACAAACTACGTCGTGTATATGTTGCATGCAGAGAGTGCATAGAGCCCTGCGCCGCCACCGATCAAACGTAAGGCCATCATGGACACGCACTATGCGTCCATTACGTAGTTGCTAAGGGCAACATGCGGCAATAGCTAGATGGTGTGATGGATGATGGAGCACCGACCATACCGCGCTTTACGGTAAACTTTGAGTGGCCGGCTTAGTAAACTCTAAATTAAAACATAATCATCATTCGAATATTAGAATATTAGGCCTATGTCAATGGATCAAATGTATCTTCATTCGTTAATGTTCATCTGGTTATGATTATGATTTAGAAATAAAACTCGTTTTCAAAGCTTATAATTCATAGTGATCCTCATCAAAGGCCATCACTCAGTTTCAATGAAAAGTCCACTCATTTACGGATGAGTGCCACTTAAAGCCAGACATAATGGAAATGATCGATCCGTGTTGTGTCTGTTTACATGCAAATAGTGCAACAGAAAGTATGGTAAACATGGGACGATAATCGCATATGAATGTGGGATAAACAGTTTACGCCCTGCATCCAGCCCGAAAAACAGGCCCCTGACAAAAATGAGAATTTAGTCACTTTTGAAGTTTGGCTATAAACGGAAATATCGACACTAAACTGGCCTTCTCACCGCAGAGGGGAAAACGCAAACCGGTGGGGGGGGGGGGGGTTCACAAGGAAATATAAGTTTTGGGCGAAGGCAGTACACGGGAATCGGTTTAGATTTTAAAAAGTAAATATAAATCGTACTTGCTTGTTTTCAAAATAAACTGGCACTCAACCAAAATGTCATCAAGTAGAATATAATCCTGTTTAAGTGGACGATGCTGTTAATGTGTGCATGATTGTGCACTCATTCAAACGTTTTTATCGCAGCTGCGGTAAATTGTAGTAAGCATTGAATGATTTGTGACTCTTCAAAATGCTAGTTTCCAACTTTCGACCGTTTCTTAAACGGAACTATAAGACTGTTCAAAGTGTCAAAAAACGAATTTAGACTTCATCAAAATGTAATAAGAGTTCACGGGTTACCATTAATAAATGTAGGCCAGAGACCAAACAGCAAACCATCATCAACCCTAAACCTATAGGCCCCAACACAACACAATTTGACCTTGTAGTCCTAATTATTGTCTTCCAATTATTAATGCCGGGCTTAATTATTTTGATTGCGGCAATCGAAAAGTGATTTCTACGGGTTCAAAGGTTATTTATTATTTAAAGGCATCGTACACGTTTGGCAATTGTCAAAGACCAGTGTTCTCACTTGGTGTATCCCAACATATTATTATGCATAAAGTAACAAGCCTGTGAAAATTTGGGCTCAATTGGTCATCGAAGTTGCAAAAAAATGATGAAAGAAAAAACACCCTTGTTTGTACAAATTTGTGTGCTTTCAGATATAGGAATAAAAAGTTCTTGCAAGAAGTTTTTATTATTTTAGTGAGAAATTACCTCTTTCTCAAAAACTACGTTACTTCAGAGGGAGTCGTTTCCTACAATGTTTTATACTATCAACAGCTCTCCGTTGCTTGTTACCAAGTAAGTTTTTATGCTAAAATTATTTTGAGTCATTACCAAACGTGTACGATACCTTTAACCTTTATGTGCGCTTTTTCCATAACCGCAGTACTTCTAAGTGAAAAGTTTCTCACAATGCATTATACTATCCAAAGCTGCTGTACTTCTTACCAAGTAAGTTTATTGCCATTAGTTTTCAGAGTCATTACCAAACGTGTACAGATCCTTTAAGGTCAGCCTGACTACACAGTCTGGGTAAAAATAACCCACACTTAATTGATTCAAATCGCTAACTTACGGTACTTTGAAAAGAATGCTACTTTTTCATTACCCCCCCCCCCCCGCCCCCGTCTCAAAAGGTTTACAAAAGGTTGTATTTCGTTCGGTTGAACTGGGTGAATGAGAACCAAATTATTTCCCCGGGGTATTTTCTCGCGTTTTTTCAATTCTGCAGGATGCCCAGAAGAACAAAGAAATAAATTACATGTTATTAATGGAAATAAAATCAAATGTATCTCATTGTAAACGCTGAAAAGTAAATAAAAAGAGTTTTTAATCGGTTGCCAACCCTTTGTCGTAGTGTAATGTGTAGGTTCTTATGACTTAGTTTTGTTGACAAGCAAAGCGCCCTCTAGTGGCAATATTTCGTTTGGTTATCGTTCGTTGCAAAGCTGTACTAACATTAAATACAAACCATGGAGGTAGAATTCGGAAATGCACCCTGTTGCCCCGGCCATTATGTATTTTCTAAAGTTCATTCACGGCCTGCTTTCTTGAAACTTTTTAAAGAGGTTCTTGGAAGGAACGGTCAACACTCCACTTTAAAAGGTGTTTGTAACATTGGTAAGAGTAAAAATATAAATGTTCACAGATTCACACATAACTTACGTGGTTTAAAGATGGTTATGATGGGAAACTCCCTTTGAAATATTTTTGCTTTAAATGCTATAATTTTTGAGAAATGAGTAAAACAATTAGTTTTGATCTCATCATGAGTCAAAAACTCGATGTTTGAAAACAGTAAAAACACTTAAGGTTTTCCCCCACTTTTTTTCTGGTAATTGCAATGACCGATTGAGCTTAAACTTTCACAGGTTTGTTGTTTCATGTATATGTTGGGATACACCAAGTGAAGATACTGGTCTTTGACATTTACCAAAAGTATACAATCCCTTTAAATGGCGGTTTTTTTATATAGTAATTTGTGCCCATTTAAGGTTACCAATGTTATCTTTTATTTATCTTTATATCAGGATGTCCACACGTTTTTTGAAAATATTTCTTGCATTTTGCATATTATAAGTATGATTGAAACAATAAAAGATGCCCCATTATTCCGCCCAAGGCACAACGTAAGAACAAGCGCCCCCCCCCCCAAAAAAAAAAAAAAAATACCACCCAACAAAAAACCCAAACCCAACAACCCTCAAAACCTAGAAGTACAATGTGTATACAAACAAATTTATGTAAATAATTGATTTAATTATTTTAACAAATTACAACCTGCACAAACCGAATACAAGTGAAATGAGCAATCAATGTTTAACTTTTTGGTTTGTTTTCATTTATTAATTTGCACACACATCATACACTTTAATTTCAAAATAAAACATTCTGGAGGGAAATTTGTAAATACCACCCAACTTTCAGGTAATGTTTTTTTATATTTTTTGTTTTTAATTATAACCCTTACAAACTGAGTCACCTCAACTGCTGTTATGAGATAGCTAATGGCAGCCGTCTTGAAAATCGCGTCTTCTCACTATACGACTATGTGTAGCTGCGATATATCAGTTAAAATGCAACTAACTCATATGAGAGGCAGGCTAGGTTAGGTACAGCATCGCATTAGCAATTGTTTCAGCAAAATTATTCAAATTCTCCGAAACACACTCTGAAGTTCGAAACCTACCATGCTATAAATAAATTTTAAAAATCCACAGAAACGCAAGCCCCAAGAAAGGATCTAATTTCTAAATAAAAAATTAACAATTGGCTCACATTTTGAAACAATTACACATCTTAAGGATTATTTTTTAGTTTTTAAACTTGGAAGATTTTGTCCTTTTAAAGGTATTGTACACTTTTGGTAACAGCTCAAAATCAGTGTCCACATTTTGTATGATTCAACATATGCATGAACAAACAAACCTGTGAAAGTTTGAGCTCAATTGGTCATCGAGATCACGAGAAAATAGTGAAAAGAGATCGTATGTGTTTTCTGTTTTTTCAAAATATCGCGCGTGATAAAAACTACTGTTTAAATCATTTCTCAGAAACAATAGCAATTAGGCAGAAATATTTTAAGGAACCCTTTCTACCATTACTTACTTAAAATCATGTAAGCTGTATGTGAATCTGTGATTATTTGTGTTTTACGATTTTACCAATAGTGTACGATGCCTTTAAACCAATGCTATACTATGTTCAACAATAATTCCAGATGATTTTAATTCAAGTAACATGCTCGATGATAAAAATACATTGTAAAAATAATTGCAACTGATAAACAGTTAAAAATGAAAAATTATTACATAATGTACATGTATTATTTTGTGTTCTAAACAAAGAAATATGACAATCTTGAACATTCCATTTATTTGCAAGCTGGATACTCTATGCTTATTGCAAACCCAGGTTTCTTTTTTGGCTTTAACAATAATTGGGATATTAATTATATAGCAATAAACAAATATTGTGTGTTATTAAAAGATAAAAGTGATAATGCATAGTACACACCCACAAAATACTCAATTTACAGTCGTGAATTACTGAACAAACAAAGCCAATTTGAGACTTCAACATTTGTGAGTCATAGTGCTAAAAATGTGTTTTACCACAAAAACAAGAGTATTTTAAATCATCTCACACAAATTCAATGACTTCAGAACACAGCACTTGTTGAAAATCTTGAGCATTTACCGTTACACTGCTTAGCACATTGTGATATTTATCTGAGAATAATTGTTGTTGATCATAACGGCTGAATGATTCTATAAATACTGACATCAGCCCCAACAAGATCCATCTAAGAATTATCCGTCCTGCTGGATGCAAAACGATACTTCTCAAGAGTACTCAGGGTCAAGAAAGAATGTTGCATCTCCACGGTACAGTCCATGGTCTCGTAACACCTTAGCTTTACTCTTATGATCTCTCATGGCATCGGTATAAAGACGCTCTTTGTCATCATTCTCCATCCTGCCGATCATTTCATTATGCCAACGACGCTCCTGCATTAATCGCTGAAGTTGTCTGAACAAAATAAAAATACAAACATCCTGCATTAATCGCTGAAGTTGTCTGAACAAAATAAAAATACAAACATCCTGCATAAATCGCTGAAGTTGTCTGAACAAAATAAAAATAAAAACATTTGTGTGTCTCTTTTGAATTTATAAAATGAAGGTTTAAAAAAATGGGAATTCTGAAAGAAATCCACAAGTGAATTGTTTATAATGTGACAAATACAAGTTAATGGATCAGCTTAAAAAGATCAAGGCAATACAATCACCTTGCACTAGGCTACCTTGCACCCCACCTCCTTTCATAAAACAAAAAATGCTAAATGGACAAGTTTCTGCTGCCATTTTTGTTCAAGAAAATATAACAAATTACTTTCAAATTTGTTAAAATTTAAATACAAAGGGAATGTGAAAACACAACAGTCTTACATGTGTATAAAATTAACAAACTAAAAAGTTTGCTGTTAGTTGCTTATTTTACATATTGTCTGAAATAGAATATTGAGTAAAACAAATCCACAAGATAATTTTGTCAATGGACATAATTTTAAACAGCTTTTGATTATATTTATATCTGAATTCTTTTGCACAATAGACTATCAAATTTACAAATCCCCTTCCTTTAAATCGTTTTGTTGTTTTCATTTCGACTGTGGCAGGGGGGGGGGATTGTATATTAGGTACAACTACAAGGAACGGACAATTTAACAATGACTATTCTATTGAATGTCAAACCAAAGATTACAAGTTATTGCTTACAATCAAGGATTTTCTTACCCAAGTAAAGAAAGGCCAATAATTAAGGAGACTGTAGCTAGCCTGTAAACTAAATATCTTGACTACGTTTGCTCTTGGGACAAAACCATGGTATTTTATACAGATTATGAGGCTTAGTTATCTCCCAAATTAGCCTAATTTGAAGGCATTGTTAAGACATTTAATAGCATATAGATTACATCAAATCAATCAACTGAGCCCCAGTTTCCTGAAACTACTGACATGAACACACCATGAACACACTAAAAGTTACCTACAAGACAAACCTAGCAAGTTTAAATGGGACACTCCAGTTCCAGTGCAGCGCTGCCTTTAGTTTTGTTAATGCATACAAGCAGCGCACATGTCATATTATATTAATCACACACTGGTCAGAAAGGTGAAGAAAGAATGGTTGTGTGGAGACAAAGTGAAAGATTTAGTGATAATGAGAATTAGCATCACACAAGAAATTTCCAATTTGGAAACTTCAAAATAAGAGGACAAGCAATTACAATGTAGTTCCCAAGTGGGATAATTTGGGAGGCATTGACCCTGTTTTGTTAGGACAGACATGTTAAAAGAGTTAAGTAAGGATAAAGGAACACTCACCCATGAGGCAATGACTGTGCCTTTGTGAATCCTTGATGATGGATGTGTTTAGAGGAGGTGCCATTAATATAATGTACAATAATGCATAAAAAGGACCAACAAGTAAACATTTCTTCAGTTGATAGTTCGTTCCATTTGTTTATTTACATTTTATTAATTCTCATCTATGCAAAAGGAGATTTGCTTGAGTGTTGTCAAAAGCATGATTGTCATAATAATTTATGTTTTCAAAGAGTTGATAATAGTAAAAAAAATTTAAAAAAAAATTACAAAAAGGAGCAGTTAATAATAGGAGAAAAATGGAAGTTTTACACCTCATTTAGGAATTAAGGAGACACTTCAGTAAGTCAACAAAAATGATAATAATACTTGTCGTGGTGCTAAATGATTATTCTGGGTTTTTAAATACTGTAACAAAATTAGTTTTTTGAAATTCAGACAGTGTGGTCCTTGACAAGTTCATAATTTGTTTTATTTTCATGAAAAGTTAACTGCAAGCATCATGTTCAGGGCTCATCAACAGTAATGGAAGAGTGTTTGATATGTTCTTGGTTACAGATTGCATGGTGTATATATGTATCTACATCTCCAAGGTAAGAGTTTTGTTCCCTTGTTGATAGTGGTACATCCCTTTCGTGTGTGATGACCTATTGAGATGGGAGAAAGAAAGGAAAGAGGAAAGGGGAGAAAGTGTGTGTCACTTGGGGGTGAAGTAACAGAGTGTATGGATGGGGTTTGGTGAAGGGGCATCGCATGATGATGAGATTTAGTAACGCACAGACCTTCTTCTTTGATTATTTATAAGTGTTGTATAAAAATATACTGATTAATGGTACAAGCTTGTGAACTCTATCTGAACTACTTAACTCTTTCAGTGCCCAGCTTTTTGAGGTTTTTCGAAATTCTGTATAATAAAAAAATAAAACAAATTCTCCCCAAACAAAATGTATTTTGCTGATTTGTTTTGCCTTGGTACATCAAAAAGTCAACTAGTATTTCTTGAGTGATAATGCCCTCTTGTGATAACATGTATAATATGGGTCGCACATGTTCGATAAATGAGTACTTTTTGAGTACATAAAAAAGATCTTACATGTACGATATATCGGAATACATAAAATAGATCGTACATCTAAGACCTTGGCACTGAAAGAGTTAAAATCAAAATAGTGTTCCGGAAGTCAATGGCAAAAACTACAAAAAATAACCACATTCAAAAATATGCTAGTTTAAGGTGCACTCTTCTTAGGACAAAGGTGATAATTTGGGTAAAAACCTAGTTAATATCTTGCCTAAAATAGATGATATAAAAAAAGAAAAAAAGAAAGAAGAAAAAACATTTGAGCACATCAAGTACTTTCAAATGAGCACTGTCTGAATGAGATCAACAATAACAGGTTTGATGGTGCATGCATTACTGTACTTGAGGGATCAATGTCAACAGCCAATGTTGTTGTTTTTTCACAATGTGCAAAGAACACACTATAAAAATTGCATTCAGATATAATCCAAAATGGGAAAAGCATACAATTAGAATAAAAACAAAGTTCTTTATTGTTCATTTTTTTACAAGAGAATGTTTTGAAGCTGATTTGATGATTAAACACATTATTGCACATTAGTGGTTATGGTTACAGTGTATACACACAGTTTATGTCTAAGTCCATGGAGTGCTAAATGTTGCTGCATGCCAGGATTATTCATTATATTCTAAACTGCCTTCAAATGATCAAGACCGCCCACGTTTATACATCATGGCCAAGTTTATTCTGTTATTATATTAATGTTCCTCCCAGAGTGCATCGACTCATGAACCACATTAGTTTCCATTGATGTAAGAAGTGAGATTTCTGGGTGCTTTGATAGAAATTGACAACTTTTGGAACTTACTCTTCTCTTTCTTTGTAAGACTTCTTCAGACCACTCTTATCTCTTGTTCGAATTTGTTCATCCAGAGCTCTCTTACGAGCATCATTTAGATCTTGTCTCTCCTTGGCATGGCGGGCTGCCAACTCAGCCTTTGCTGCTTCTTCAGCAGCCTTAAGAAATGAAAAATAAAAAAACAAAAAAGGTTTGTTTCATATTTTTGTAAAATATCGGGATACAAACTTCAGAATAATTGTTGCAGTACCTCAAAGTCAAACACTGCATAACATGTAGTTAGCATACAACACAAAGTGCGGATCCACATTTCAATTATTTGCAGAAATTTATTTATTAAAAAAGTGAAAAACTTGTTTAATAAAATGTTTTTACTTGCTTGTGGTGTTTTTGTTTTTGTTTATTTCTTCTCAGTATAGTATGCCTCGTGTTACCAAAGAGCAAGGGTATTACAAGGTAGTCCCTTTTTAGGGCCGATCCAATGGATTTCCATACTTCATGTTTTTAAGACTTTTAAAAAGTTTTTAAGACTTTTTAGGGTTTTTGTTTTAATTTGTATAATGTCTGTTGTTTTAGAATTTGTGATTACTCAGGTTTATTGCTTAGATAAATTGTGTTTGGCCCTAGCTTTTTATACTGTTCCTCTGTGTAGCGCTTTGAGCGTCTTTTTAGGCCGATTTTGGCGCTATATAAGTTTACGTTATTATGTTCAACCCAATCACTTAGTTGGTTATAACTTGAAATCTGGGGAAAATTTTTGATCCCAACTTACCAACTACACAGACTGTGCATACAACTTACCACCATTTGTTATTAAAAAACAGGCTTTCATTTTTTCCACAAGTAGGAAACAAACCTAACAAACTTTAGTGGGTAGATAACAATCTATTTATTTAGCAGCACTCTGTCTCTATTGGCATATTTTATGATCAGAACTCTGCCGGAATCTTATCAAGCAAAGTTTTGGCATTAGTTTTGCACGGCCTACATCAAACCAAGCTGAGTGAATTGTACCTCTTCTTGGTCACAAGGGGTTACAATTAACACAACTCACATCAAACTTAGTCCTAGCTGCGATAATGGTAACCCTCGATCCTCTCGACTGATGATCGTTGACCGGAGTTAGTGTTAAGTGACATGAGTGACCAAGAGCTACAGTTATTTTAACTGCGTTGCGATAACCATAACCCTCGAACCTCCCCACAGTTGTAGACGGTAGACCGGAGGGTTACAACAAACCATAGGTTGACATTTGGAAACAGTTTGAGACTTTTTATTCACTAAATGTACCCAATTGATACATTAAAAACAAGAATTTGAAGAACAAAAATTGACAAAATTACAATTTAATAATTGTACTCTTACTTAGTCTTATTTAGTCTTACTTTGTCTTAAAAGCAACAACAACTTACATTCCAAGGGAAGGGACATGACCAAGTCCAAGGAGCTACGATAACGAACGATAAAACAAAATATAAAAATGAATGCTTTGCATTCGTGAAATGGATGGAAAGAAATTTAAAGTTGAAATTGCCTGATCAATTCAACTCCGCTTGCCTTTTTTAATTGAACCATGGCGGAAGGCTTTATGAAGGAACATTCAATTTTCCAGCTCATGTCAATAAAATCTCACCAGGCATTAATAAAATGATGGCACTCACCTCTTTCTCAGCCACTCGTTGTTTAAATGCGTGCATCTTGTCCTGTTGACGCTGGCGGAATCTTGCCTCCCAATGGTATGCCATTTGACTCATTTTACACCAGTTTAGCTGTGGCTATGTAGTTGTTTTATTGTTTGTTGCAGCAAGCTGCACTATCCCAAACCAAAGGGGAGATCTAGAGCAGTCAATCTCACAGTCGCCAAGCCGCATATAAAATCATATCCTGATTCCTGTAAATCAATGCACATTACTACAGTGTGTAGAAAAGTACATGAAATACACGGGTACGAATGGGCGCTCCTGGGGGTAAGTGGGCCCGGCGGGTGTGTAGCGCGAAGTTCGGCGACTTTCTCTATGGCAACCAAAAACTATTTTTAAGCGTACAGTTGGTGTTAGAGATTTGATGTTTAGTGGCACCGCTTTTAACGTATTGGATGCAATAACATAAGCCAAAAATGAACCTTAGAGTTTAACTAAACATAGTTTTAATGGGAAGACGTTTAATTCAGTGTTTAAAGTTACATAACAGTTAAAGAATAATTAACTTATGATATAATGAACTACAAGATATTGTGTAATGAGACATAGACAATGGAGGGCGCCCTTTATCAATAAGCCAGTGACGGGCGGTGGAGCTCTGCTGAGTCAAGGTTGTGTAGGCATTCTTCTCAATACTACTCCATAGGTCTGTACAAAAAGGTTTGTGATCTGTTTCATTGTAAAAAGAAACTAAGAAAGAAAAGAAAACAAGAAGCAGAAAAAGCCACTTACAGACACCTTGTAAATGACGTCACAAGCTAAAATAGTGCTCCCAGTGAGTAGTCAGAGTAGGCTAAGGAGAGTTTTCCTAGGTTCGCAATTTTCTATGTAATTTAATAATAATGTATTGCTATTGTGGGAGGAAAACCCCAAAAGGAAAAACCACGAATGAAAAGAAGGTAGGATGTGACTGAAAATCCAATCCACATGCTCCGGTCCGAGTCCGAGATTCGAACCAGGATCACAGAGGTGATGAAAGGCAGGAAATAAACCACTCAGTCACCTGAGTGCCACCAAATGAAGAAAACAATTGTAGGATAAAAGTGTACCACAATGATGTATCGTATTCTCTCACTCTTCAACATTCATTCCGAAATGATCATGCGCAATCCCTGGAGAACTCCCACGGAGGGCGCCTCCCTCGGCGGCCACATTGTGTATCATCCTCCTCCTCCTCGCCATCCGGTGAGTACAGGCCTCTCTATTAGAAGCTTGATGCTCCCGAGGATTTGTCGCACTCCGTTATGACGAAGACGTCGCTTTAGACACAGAAGAGAAAGAATTGCTTCAGTCTTAAAATCAAGGTTCAAGGATCAAGGTTCATTTACTTTCCACAATATCAAAACAAAAAAGACAATGTCACTCAAAAGAGATCAGTACAAAGACTACAACTTTACAGTAAATATTTCAAGAACTAGATATAAACAAAATTACACTGAAGGGATCCACTTTATAATCAACGACGAAAGCCAACAATGAAGTCTTGATTTATTACCTGCAAAGAAAGGAATTTGTATTACGATTGATATCCATTATTGCCTTGTCTTGCTGACTATTGATGATTGCTGACTATTGATGCCTTTGCTTGCCTCGTCTTGCTTCCTTCATAACTTAATGCTTTGGCTTGCCTCGTCTTGCTTCCTTCACGACTATTGATGCCTTTGCTTGCCTCGTCTTGCTTCCTTCATGACTTAATGCTTTGGCTTGCCTTGTCTTGCTTCCTTCATGACTTGATGCTTTGGCTTGCCGCGTTTTGCTTCCTTCATGACTTGATGCTTTGGCTCACTTTGTCTGGCTTCCTTCATGACTTGATGCTTTGGCTTGCCTCGTCTTGCTTCCTTCATGACTTGATGCTTTGGCTTGCCTCGTCTTGCTTCCTTCATGACTATTGATGTCTTTGCTTGCCTCGTCTTGCTTCCTTCATGACTTAATGCTTTGGCTTGCCGTGTCTTGCTTCCTTCATGACTTGATGCTTTGGCTCACTTTGTCTGGCTTCCTTCATGACTTGATGCTTTGGCTTGCCTCGTGTTGCTTCCTTCATGACTTGATGCCTTGGCTTGCCTTGTCTTGCTTCCTACGTGACTTGATGTCCCGGCTTGCCTCGTCTTGCTTCACTCGTGACCCGATGCCTTTGCTTGCCTTGTCTTGTTTCCTTCATGACTTGATGCTTTGGCTTGCCTTATCTTGCTTCCTTCGTGACTTGATGCTTTGGCTTGCTTCGTCTTGCTTCATTCGTGATTTGATGCTTTGGCTTGCCTCGTTTTGCTTCATTTATGACTTGATGCTTTGGCTTGCCTCGTGTTGCTTCCTTCATGACTTGATGCCTTGGCTTGCCTTGTCTTGCTTCCTACGTGACTTGATGTCCCGGCTTGCCTCGTCTTGCTTCACTCGTGACCCGATGCCTTTGCTTGCCTTGTCTTGTTTCCTTCGTGACTTGATGCTTTGGCTTGCTTCGTCTTGCTTCATTCGTGATTTGATGCTTTGGCTTGCCTCGTTTTGCTTCATTTATGACTTGATGCTTTGGCTTGCCTCGTCTTGCTTCCTTCGTGACTTGATGCTTTGGCTTGCCTCGTCTTGCTTCCTTCGTGATTTGATGATTTGGCTTGCCCCGTCTTGCTTCATTCGTGATTTGATGCTTTGGCTTGCCTCGTTTTGCTTCATTTATGACTTGATGCTTTGGCTTGCCTCGTCTTGCTTCCTTCGTGACTTGATGCTTTGGCTTGCCTCGTCTTGCTTCCTTCGTGATTTGATGATTTGGCTTAGCCTTGTCTTGCTTCCTCCATTGATGCTTTGGCTTGCCTCATCTTGCTTCCTCCATGACTTGATGCTTTGGCTTGCCTTGTCTTGCTTCCTTCGTAATTTGATGCTTTAGGTCAATTTGTCTTGCTTCCTTCATGACTTGATGCTTTGGCTTGCCTCATCTTGCTTCCTTCATGACTTGATGCTTTGGCTTGCCTCGTCTTGCTTCCTTCATGACTTGATGCTTTGGCTTGCCGCATTTTGCTTCCTTCATGACTTGATGCTTTGGCTTGCCTCGTCTTGCTTCCTTCGTGACTTGATGTTTTAGCTCACTTTGTCTTGCCTCCTTCTTGAATTGATGCTTTGGTTCATCTCGTCTTGCTTCCTTCGTGACTTGATGCTTTGGTTTGCCTCGTCCTGCTCTCTTCGTGATTTGAAGCCTTTGCTTGCCTCGTCTTGCTTCCTTCGTGATTTGATGCTTTGGCTTGCCGCGTTTTGCTTCCTTCATGACTTGATGCTTTGGCTTGCCTCGTCTTGCTTCCTCCATGACTTGATGCTTTGACTTGCCTTGTCTTGCTTCCTTCGTAATTTGATGCTTTAGCTCAATTTGTCTTGCTTCCTTCATGACTTGATGCTTTGGCTTGCCTCGTCCTGCTCTCTTCGTGATTTGAAGCCTTTGCTTGCCTTGTCTTGCTTCCTTCGTAATTTGATGCTTTAGCTCAATTTGTCTTGCTTCCTTCATGACTTGATGCTTTGGCTTGCCTCATCTTGCTTCCTTCATGACTTGATGCTTTGGCTTGCCTTGTCTTGCTTCCTTCATGACTTGATGCTTTGGCTTGCCGCGTTTTGCTTCCTTCATGACTTGATGCTTTGGCTTGCCTCGTCTTGCTTCCTTCGTGACTTGATGTTTTAGCTCACTTTGTCTTGCCTCCTTCATGAATTGACGCTTTGGCTCATCTCGTCTTGCTTCCTTCGTGACTTGATGCTTTGGTTTGTCTCGTCCTGCTTCCTTCGTGATTTGAAGCCTTTGCTTGCCTCATCTTGCTTCCTTCGAAGTCAAAGGATCACCTCGAAGGAAGGATACTCCATGCTTCTTCAGTGAAGTAGTTACACAACGATTCCATCGCTTCCCAGCCCAGGCAGGTAGTTGTTTGAATTCAACAACTGGAAAGCGACCGAGTCGCTGGGAAGTCTGGGAAGTCTATTTTGATAAAACTTTGTTTTTAGAAAGTTTGGCCCTTTTCGAAACCATGGCGCGGCATGGGTTTGGGCTGGGGTATGAATGAGCTCCGTCCGCCTGATTGACCCACAAGGAAAGAGCACGTTTTCAAAATAACTGTCAGAGCCTAAGTGCAAACCCGGACATTTACCGCCATTTTGATACTTGCTGGTTAAAGGTATCGTACACGTTTGGTAATGACTCAAAACAAATGTTAGCATAAAAACTTACTTGGCAAAAAGCAACGGAGAGCTGTTGATAGTATAAAACATTGTAGGAAACGACTCCCTCTGAAGTAACGTAGTTTTTGAGAAAGAGGTAATTTCTCACTAAAATAATAAAAACTTCTTGCAAGAAGTTTTTATTCCTATCTGAAAGCACACAAATTTGTACAACAAGGGTGTTTTTTCTGTCATCATTTTCTTGCAACTTCGATGACCAATATTGAGCCCAGGTTTTCACAGGCTTGTTATGTTATGCATATGTTGAGATACACCAAGTGAGAACACTGGTCATTGACAATTACCAAACGTGTTCAGTGCCTTTAAGGTGAATTTATTTAGTTCACTTAAAGGGACACGTTGCCTTGGATCGGACGAGTTGGTCAACAAAAAAGCATTTGTAACCGTTTGTTATAAAATGCATATGGTTAGAAAGACGTTATAAAAGTAGAATACAATGATCCACACAAATATGTCTCGAAATCGCGTGGTTTTCCTTTTACATCGTGAACAAACACGGTCGGCCATTGTTGTTTTTTTGTGGAGTCAACATTTTGACTCCACAAAATGGCCGACCGTGTTAGTTCACAAAATAAAAGGAAAACCACGCAATTTCGAGGCATATTTGTGTGGATCATTGTATTCTACTTTTATAACGTCTTTCTAACCATATGCATTTTATACCAAACGGTTACAAATGCTTTTGATAGACCAACTCGCCCGATCCCAGGCAACGTGTCCCATTAAGATTTCTAAGTGAAACAAAAACACTGAATAATTAAGATGGCTTGGGTATTTGCTGAATGTTGTACATTCCATTCCTGGACAAGCCTCCAATTCTGTTACGTACAGCTAATTCATAAGATTTACAGGAACTAGGGCACGAAAGAGACAAGTGAATAGACAGAACAAAATAACTAAACCAGCAATATTATTTATTTACAACAAGTAATGGCTAAAATTCCGTCCGGCCACCACTCTCCCTTAATTTAGGTCAAATAATATCCTTATACCTGTCCAAAAGGGTTGACAGAATGCATACAGAGAGTCACAGGCACTTTGAACTATTACAAAGTATCAAAATCATGAAAAGTAAGCCATTTTCGGGTCTATGGTGGTCTTGACAACGCTGCTCGCATACACTCCATTTTTTTGTTCATTTTGCGCATGAGCGCGCGAGAGTTCCGTCCGTGCGATGAAAATGTGTGCTTGAAGTTACCTTTTTAAAAGTCAAAACTTTGCGTTTTATCTACCAATTCCTCAAGAGGAATATTAAAGAAGGGAAATACAGTCCAACATCCATTTAATCAAATAAATCCCATAGAAAGTGGTGGCCGGATACGGACATTCCCCCTATAATAAGGGGGTGTTGAATGTCTGGGTTTGCACTTGCTGTGGTCGCCTCTTCAAGATAACCTCCCGTCTCTGCAGCGGCTTAGTAGATGTAGGAATTGAGGGACGTCTCAAGTTATAGGGAGAGCCTCAAGTTAAGGAGAGCCTCCAAGCCGTCAACTTGAAGTATAGAAACAGAACAGAGCCGTGGAGACTCACTACCTATAGACTGCATGGACCGGGTGGTTCAAGCCATCAACTTGAAGAAGGAAGAGAATGAGGTGACTCGCTGTCTCTCTGGTGTGTATGGGCGGACACACCTATAGGCATTGGTTTGAACCTGGTGTGCCAAGGCTGAAGTGGTGACACCCGTCAATGGAAGAGTTGGGCAGTGTCCAAGCACGAGGCAAACCATAGACTTTAGAGGGCAGTTACATTAATCATCACAGGCACTGCACAATGTTATAGTAATTTGTGTACAACATTATATGTATGTGGTGCTCAATATCACAGATAACTCAAGACAAAAGTATCAGGTGAGTTTGGTCAAAGAAGCTCATCTAAAATTGGGAATAGTTACACCAACGGCGGGCACGCACCATGAGTAATTCCTGGCATCTATGGGTTTAAGACGTCAGATTAATTTTACGCTGAGAAAACTTAGCCTTTTATTAGGAATACGGACAATTGGACAGGTGGGACCATACTGAAAAGATAATAACAGAAAACAAAAAACGTTTGCCCATTCATGAAAATGAATGCCCAATCAACCACCAACAGTCGGTTCAGACGAAATTGAATGCACATTGCGAGATAGAGAAATTGACCGATTCTTGTTTGTATTGTTGATTGACGCTCTGTGTGATCTTTTAATTAAAATCTGATTTGAATAATACATACCAGGCGTTAAATAAAATTAATGAAAACTTGGTAAAATTTTCCAGGAAAAAATATGATAGTAAAAACAAGTGTTTCGCGAACAGATATAATAAGCATATTAAGTAAATGACACAACAAATACAGTGTTGAATTTGTAACTAAGCTTGCTATCCTTATCCTATAATACCCCCACACAAGCCCCCCCCCCGCTCAAAACGAACAAACAAAAACAAAAACTAATAGACAAACAAAACAATACAAAAACAAACAGACAAGGGAAGAGAAAGGAGAAGCCGTCGAAACAAATTAGACGTTTATCAATTTGTTTTGCATTCATTATTACCACGATGTAAGTAGGATTAAAACTTGTATAATAACAGTGGGAAAAATGTGTAGCTTTGCGTTAAACCGTGTATAAAAATGAGTTGTGTTGATTCTCCCGATGACGATCTTGTTCCAAAGTGGGATGCCCTTTTTCCTCTTATACCGAGGAGTTCTGCGTTTACGGTCACTCACGACACAAGAGAAATCCTCCAACGGAAAACCCCGAAGCGACAAAAAGCTGAATTCCAGAAACAAACTTTCTCAGCCACGTTGACCACTTGATTTCACGAGAGAAAACGAAGATAACAAATTGAGATTGAAAGATGGAACCATCAAACTTATCAACAATTACATGGGGGATCTGCATCTTAATTATCTATAATAGGACTTATTAAATTTTGGAGCATTGCGGCAGTATATGGCAACATAAAGACAGGTGAAGCCCGGTTCATACTTGCTGCGAAAGCTTCGTGCGAAGCAAATTTTCTTGCGTCACAATTTAAAGGGCAGCCTTTTATTGCGTCACCAAAATTCACTTCGCATTCGCATTCGCAGGAAGTATGAACCGCGCTTGACGCGTATACCTTCAACATGACAAGGATCAATGTGTATACGGTGAGAATATAATTCCCATAGCTATTGCGCAAAATGTCAATTGTTATGATATCAAAATAATACACAGTATGCACTTAAAATAATGTTATTAGACATTTATAGAGCAGGAAAGTGATTGATTTTATTCTTTCTTTAATTTTTTTTCTGCTTCCCCCGACCATCCCACCCCAGTTTCACAATAATAACGTGACGCCCTTTGGCACATAGAATTAAGACAGTTGGAGGGTATAATAGAGGGCGTGCTTTGAATAATAAGCATAAGATGGGTTTCCCGACTGTTACCCCAGGAGCAAAAACTGCGCAAATCTGTCGCAATTTCGTTTGACATTGCGCATCATGCATGTCATGCATTATGTGTGCATGTGCACGCGGGATTCCCACTGACGAAAAAGAAAATAAAAGCCAAGATTTTTTTAATTCGTTTTAAAATTGGACTTCTTTTCGTATGCCGATGACATTTTAAAACAGTTGGGGAAAAGAGGACCTGATTAACTTGTGCAAGGTAGGTGATGTACATCGGAGGTGTGAAAGAAGAATTTTGAGGGTCTTTTAAAACCAAAATTGTTGGAACTCTGAAACCATTGTGCAGACTAGACGTGAAACACTTCCTACTCGTCATAATAATAATCACGTCATAACGATCGTTTTGTCCGCAAACTTGCCTTTTGAGTTCTACCATGATTGTTCGTGTCGCATTTTATTTTTGACTAATGTGTCTCTAACACGAAGAATATTTTTAAAGACTGTCTGCCTGTAGCAAAGACTGCAACATCAAATAGGATCCATTATTTCATAATACGTACATCAATCCAATAATTTGGTCTGTTGGTCAGCAACACTCTGTCCACAGTTCTGATCATCAATCATGCGGCATGTTGTACCGAATATTTCGTATTTATCATCCCCCCTATAATTAAGTTATTAGGACTTGACTTGAAATTGAACTAAAATAGGCTAATATATTGTGATTGTGGATACTAAGCCTTACAGTAGGCCTTTCTAATCTACATGTATGGTCGTCCTGACATGCCTGAAATACACAACTGCCTACAAAAAAGGCATTGGCTATTTAGCCGGCAATGGCAAAATGATCCAAAACACTATTTTGCCGGCAGTTCTTCTCTGATTTGTCAATATCTGTGACAAAGAATTTTTCGTCCAAAAGCTGTTGGGCAAAAATGGCAACGGTGTAAAGTGAACTTAGCAGCTATAATTTGTCCACATCCACAACATGGACAAATCTTTTTGCAGGCTACGTCCAAAAGTTTTTGTCATTTCAGGCAGGGGGGAAATATTTAATTGATGATGTTTTATTGATTTATAAGTGGTTAAGTTTGATAAATGAAGTTATAGAGATCATTGAAGTGCCCTTTTTATGGATGCAAAGTTGTTTGTTTGAGCTTTGCATGGTGTGGAGAAATAAGAAGTAACTATAGTAAACTTATGGGTACAACCATGTGTAAATCTCTTTGTGGGAGTGTTGGCTCTGAAGACAAGCAGAGTATACTGTTCAAAACGTCAAGACCACACCGGCTCTTTTCAGGCATTTGTGGCCTTTGTTTTGGATGGGTTTTTTTCTGTTGGTCGTTTATTATGGCATCCATCTTTGTTTATTTGCCGACGTAGTCTTGACGTCATCCCTGTGTCACCGGACTGCAACCATAGCAACAGGTTCATGCTACTCCTAGATAACCAGCGGTTCAAATGTTATAAATGGAAGCAGCCATATTTGTTTTCAAAAGGTGATGCTGATTAAGGATTCTGAATGACTGTGAGAACTCATAGATTTTTCAGTTAGAGTAAATTTTCTGAAACAATCACGAGCTCACTGAGACTACAAAGAACACATCGAGCCTAAGTTTGCAAGATTGTGTTTCGAACAAGAACTGTAGGTGTGTAAAAGATTGGATTAGGGTTTATTACTCAATCACAAGCCTGGAATTTCATCTTTGAGAGGGCAAGGCCATTTTCATTTTTCAAAGGGCACTTCCATTACAAAATCTTAAAAGTCTTTGGGAAACATTTGAAGGAGCACCAAGGCCAATACTAGGGGTAACAGAGAGGCCGTGGCCCTGTGTAACTCCAGGCCTGTAATCACCAATGAGGTTCTTGAAAATAAACGAACCTCATACTTCTAGGAGTAGGTTCATGCATCCATCAAGTAAACAAAAAACCCCAGCAATGTTTAATCATCATCTTTCTCCTTTGGGAACCAAAAATAACTGCACTTTCACTGGTTTGATAACAACTTGCTGTAAAGCAGTTTTGATACCATTATTTTGGCCGGTCTTATACTATCGCTGCATTAAAATGTGTTAAGGTTTGTGCGTTGTTATGGAAGTGGCGTGACCTCGGACGATGACATCGGACTACGATGATGAATTGCTTAAAGCTCAGTGCAGAGACTTTGTGGCTTCATCATTATGCCAGCATCTTGGATGAGTTCCCTGAATGTAATTTGTAATGAGTACAAATCATGCAAAAGCCAATTTGTCCCCTGCAGTTTAATTTTAATGATGTTGATTTGAATGGAAGAAAAACCAAGAAGATATGATAAAGGGCTTCAATGACAAGATTTGTGCTTTCAGCATCATGTCAGAGGGATCAGGTCCGTCAATTTCATTGCAGCCATATTTTTGTTTTGACATGTGTGCAGCAGACTTGCCAACCTGTATGCATTTTGCGTACTATGTACGCTAGTACTTACATGTAAGTAATTATGCACAAATATGCAAAACAGAACACATGTTTATTGTGGTCATTAAAAACACGGCATGAACGAAAACAAACTTGGTAAAAACACAATGTTACAGCGTATACTTGGGTAATTCCACCGTCACTCACATTACATTTATCCACTGTAAGGCTGCTTTAGCCTCTCACTACTTCATAAGTAATTGATCAATCTGATTCATAACAATCATACAACAACTTGGAGCTAAGAGCCACTCATTTATAATTATTGCTTTTTTTTCAGAAACATGTTTTATTGCCGTCCACTCATACAAAAAAAAAGACATGGACAATTTTGTGACATTTTTGCTGGTAAAGTCTCTTCTTCTAGTATTAATACAAGCCATAGCAACATGCGGGAAAAACCAGAGATGGTACAGACATTCACTCACACACACCACGTCACTTTTACTCTTACTCTTACACTAAAAAAACAAAATACAAAACTTACAAATTTTAAAGCAAACATACATTATAATTATGATTACATAGATCCAAAGATAAATTTAAAAAAAAGCAAATTTTCATATTACTTATATATATATATATTTCAGGGCGGCGGATCCAGGTGGGGGGTGCACGCCCCCCGGGATTTTTGTGTGGTACATGTATTTAAATGGGGGGCGATGGTGATGTGGGCACTCACCACAGAGGCACAGCACATAGCTACGACAAGATAACTCAACTTTCTACGGAAGTTGGTAAAGGCCGAGAAGATCATGCATTGGCCATCATGCATTTGCATTTGCAGGCAGATGCGCTAGGCAGAATGCAGTGTGAAATTTTTTTTTTTCTGATTTTTCTTTTTCTCTTTTTTTTCTTTATTATTGTTGTTACGATTGGCCTGTTTACATTGGCTTTGGCTTTTTTTTTCTGAACTTTTTTCTTTGCAGATCTTTTCTTCTTCTCTCTTTCTCATCACTTCAAGTCTTTAAGTAACTGCTGCGATTTGCTTTTTGCAATTTATATTTTATACTTTTTTTTTTTTTTTTTTTTTTCGTAGCGCCTCTGCCTTTCACAGTCAGTCAGTGGCAAGAAAGAAGAAACAAACATGTTTTAATCAAGCTTACACACTTGAGCACTGCACAGTGCCAGATTGTACCATACACAGAGTACTGAAATACAATAAATAAAACTTTTTAAAAAAAAAAAAATAAATTGAAATGAAAAAAAAAAAAAAATCAGAAATTATGCATAGTTTATCAGGGTTGTCTCACTTGTTATACAACATACATAAGTGTGTAAACACAACAAAATAGTACGTGTGAATACAAAATACATAGATCTAAAATGTGACATTGATCTTTAATGTTTAAAGTGAAAATTGTTTAATAAGTCAATTGGGAGTGGAACAGGTTATTTATGTTTGTTTTAATGCAGTTGCAGTTTGTAGCAGTTGTTTTAGCTGTTATCCCTCTTTTTTTTTCCTATATTCATATAATTGTTCATGTCAAAATGAACACATGTATAAACATGTAAAAATTGTTATTATTTTGTTTATATTATTTTATATTTATATATTATTATTTTTATATGTATCTTATCTTTATTTAAAAAAAAAAAAAAACAAAAAAAACAAAACTAAAGATTCAGGTCTAGTGTAGTAGTAGAAGAAAAGATGACAAACAGTGAAGAAAAATTGCACAACACATTGCACACATTCTTTGCAACAATGAACGATTAATCAAAGCTCAAGCAGCAGCATGGTGGGTATAAGAAGGAAATTATGGGTAAAATATTTGGTTGTGTGGTTGGGTTGTGTATGTGTCTGCCATGCTATACTGTATATGATACATGTACCGCCCACAACCGTTAAAAATAGCATTCTCAGTGCAATCTATGCAATTATTTTTTTATCAACATTACACACTGTCACACTCACACACTGTCACTCACATTACCAACTTTAGCTAATTTTATTTAAAAAAATTTAAAAATTTACAGCTCATTTATTTTCTTACAATGGGAGCACAACTAGTAGAGGAAAAAAATAATAATAATATAATAAGCAGTGGCATTCAAAAAAAAAAAAATTAAAACAATATGTTTTCTCACATTACATGCCTTTTTTACAATAAATAATCTAAGCTTTTTATGAAAATTTGGTAAAAAAAAACATGAAGAAAATTTTTCATGAAAGGTAAACATTATCTTTTCAATATCATAATGTTAGATAAATATATATAAGAGGTATCCCTTTATTGTCATAAAAAAAAAAAAAAAAAAAAAAATAAAAAAAAAAAAAAAAAATAATACCCCCCCCAAAAAAGCAAAAAATTTATTTTGACTTAATGTTTTTTTACCCTCAATGTGTCGTCTATGCAATAAAAACCTCAAATTATGATATATGGGTGTTTACATTTTTGGGGGTCATGTCCCACTTTCTGTGGAATTGCCCACTTATGTTTGGTGGACCGCAGATTCACATATACATGCCTGCTGACTATCTCGTTTCTCAAACTATCTCGTGATGACACAAAAAAAGTTGTTTTGGTGATAAAAAGAAACGCAGAAATATATTTTTAGGAGAAAATGAATTCCTTAAATAAATTTTCGCGAGAAAACGAATCTTGAAAAATGATTTTGCCGAGAACACAAATTTTGCAAAAAATATTTTGGCAAGAAAAATATTTTTTGAAATACATTTTCCAGAGAAAACAAATTTTTTAAATCTATTTCAGGAAACATTTTCGTCTAGCAAATTTTGATAGCAGAATATTTGGATTGAACATGTTCTGTGCATGCTGAATGCTAATATTGAGTAGCCAGGGTGCGAAATTAAGAAAAATTGCTGGTTGCCCCAGGGCAACCACAACTGAAAATTAGATTGCCCGAAAGTAATTTTGGTTGCCCGAATATAATAATGCTTTGCGCGTTGCATGCTCTTTATAGGGTAAAGATTTAAAAATGGCTATCGAAACAAACATCGAAACCGACATCGCCGATCGTGAGTGGGTCTCATCGCCGTGATTTGAAGTAATTTTTGCTGATTTCGATACATGTTATTCATCATCCGTTAATCCGGCATCGGTATTGCCCCTTACGGATGTTTACCCAACGTAAAACCAAACTTCAGGAGGCTCATTGTGATTGTCACGTCATGAAACTTTGTCAAGTTTGACACATAAACACGTGAATTAAATAGCAGCGAGTAATATTCATTGCGCGAGCTCACACCATGTTTGCTAGCTGTCCCCACGCTCGTTATAATATGTGCAGCATAACGACTGCGTGGCACCAGTGAATCATGGAAAGCGCAATTCATGGAAAGCGCGCGCGCGCATTCTACATCTGTTTTGTTACTTGTGAACATTCTGTTCCAACTATAGAATCGACCTAACTATAGTTGGGCCCCGGCCAACTGTGTTTTGGATTGGGCCTGTGCCCAACTATTTATAGTTAGGCCGGTTCTATAGTTGGAATGGAACATGACCACGTCGCGTCGAGTCCGAGATCTGAATAATACAACGTACGATACATCGTGCACACGTTATCCGCTACCATGCCGCTACACAGTGCCATCGCGCTGTGTGTGTGCATTGCGTACGTGCGCTGACGCTGGAAAGTTCGCACATGGTTCGCGGTGGACGGCGTGATTTAAAAAAATGAATAATAATTGTTAAACGCTTCCGGTGAAGTACAACATCGTTTTTTTTTTTCATAAAGCTTTATTTGGAAAATTCAAACGATCTTTGGAGCTGGCACAATAATAATAATAATATTTTTTTTTAAAGGTTGCCCGACGGGCAACAACAGTTTGATCACGGGTTGCCCGAGTGATTTTTTGGTTGCCCCCGGGCAACCGGGCAACCGTTAATTTCGCACCCTGGTAGCAATGATGCTTTTTTTATTAGCAACTTACACATTTCATGTAGCATTTTTGCTATGCTAGGCTTAGTTATACAAGGAAAATCATTCATTGAACTTTCATAGGAAAACAATTTTTTCAATATATTTACTCAGAAAACGAATTTTTGAAGATTATTTTGGCAAGAAAACGGAAATAAATAATTTCAGCGTGTCACTTCCCGAGCTCCTAGAACCCTGTCATTTTTTTAACCCCAAGAAAGAAAACAAAGCATTGTGCGCTCAACAGTACATGTACCGTACATATGTTCATTGTATTTTTTTGTAGTTGAGTTCCGGCCTGGTTGGCAGATCTGTGTGCTTGATTGTGGAACTAACATAGTTTTTCTTACTCTCTACACAAGTTTCTAATACAAGAATCCACAAACTCAAAATGAGGTACATAGGACATGTATCTTATAATCATTTGAAAAATACAAATACATGAGCAGAGATTTGCTTTGCAACATCCTGGTACTGTACTAAGGATGTGCTTTGTGATTTGTTGGTTAGGCCAAAGGGTTCTGTTTCCGATTACATGATGCCGTTTTTAATATAGACCCATTGCATATGACGTCACACTCTCAAATAGGAGGCAGATCATTGGACGATAGCTGTTCTCTGTGCGTAAAAACGTGCGCGTGACCTCAGCGTATCTGTAGCGTTTCGCGTTATGCAAGGGGGACCTATTGACTTCTATAGACCCGGAACGCGCCTCCGAACAACGCGCGTCATTTTGGGTGTCAAAACACTCTTTTGTGCATGTTTGTATACGATTTTGACACCCAAAATGACACCCAGGATAGGCGCATGTGAGTACGCTGCGCGTTGTGCAATGGGTCTATAGGGTAGATAGGTCGGAAAGTTTAAAAAAAAAAGTTTGTTGTTTATTGCTCCAAAATCTATGAAAGACCTCTTTAGTATACTTTAAACTCACATGGGGTACACAGGAGATGTTGCTGGTTAATATGGAGGTACAATTGTGTCAAAAAAAGATAATTTGTCGGCTAAAACCATGTCTAAATCGTCTGCTCGCGACTTCTGTTGAGTCAACAATCAATCGTTCATCTGTTGAGCGCATTCAACGAATGCTGTGAATTTGACAAAAAAATGACAAAAATGTTCTAAAACGCCCTCTAGCATTCAATGTTTATTGCATTTATTGTCGCACGCAAAGTAAGAAATATAGAAGACTACAAGCCTGTAAATTGAAAACAGTGTGTCACACGGGATCGGATCGCGCGTTTTGTACATCGTGATCATGCTTGATTTAAATTCTACAACATTATTTTATTGTATGAAGTATGATTACGCCAAAGAATAATGCCAAGGCGTGCATTTTAGAGGGGTCAGGCGTGTGATTATTCGCACTCCTGGGAAAGCTTTTAGGCGTGTGATGGCGTGCGGGTGCTATCGCATGCCTCAATCAGAAGGACTGCTATTAACTGCACAGGAGGGTAGTGTACTGTATATTTTTGTGTATTTGTTGGAAGGAAAACCCCCAAACTTTGGTCAGACCATTTTGGCATAGTACAGATTTAAGGTTTTACGTTTTGTTTACCTTTCTGTAAATTATGTGTATTTGGCTTATTCTGAAAACAATTTCCGGAATTGTATTAATTTATTGAACTTTTGGGAATAGAATTGTCAAAATGAAATCCTGACTAAACGAAGTTAAGACAACAAACATTCTCATAATTTTCACTTGGATTTGCATAATGCATGTCTCTTTTGAGAAAGTTTCACCATGACTCTGCCATGGCCGACAATCTTGGGCATGCTGGAATCTCATACATTGTACTTACCTCCCATGTGCTGAATACAGTGATAAACAATTGTGGCAGCCTATCAATCTCTGGACGTATGATTATTCCTGGACATTACATTACATTGTGTTAAGTGTGCAGTGTTGCGCCACCTAGGTATTCACCCACTGTGTTACGCTTCGTTTCCCCTGTACAAAGAGGGATAAAGGGTACTGGAGTTCATACTCAAAATCTCCTTTTTCCAGGAGTTATTGTATAATTTCAAAATTCCAGACCTTCTTCAGGGTTCGAACTTAGCGGTTTTGACCTATACATGGTAAGACATTCCATAATTTCTCAAAAGAGAACGAAGAATTCTGGTGCATTTTATGAGAACGTTTGTTTTCTTTACTTTTTAGTCAGGGTTTCATTATACCAACAATATTCTCAAAAATAAATTTCTCCAGGTTTGAAGGTTCCGAAAAATAATATCGCCCAGAGGCATGGTAAATTGTTGTTATTACTGACGTGAAGTTGTTTACTGTGTGTGTGTGTGTGTCTGTGGACTGTGAGCCTGTCTATCCGTTGACATCGAGGGTGAACAAAGAGATCCAGGTGTTTTGACAGAAAGAGAACATCCTCACTTTGCTTTCATTTACAAAACCATAGGGGATGTCACAAAAAACAAAAACACTGGGAGAACAAAGAGAAGTCCTTGATTTACGGGTTCGTCAAGCATAGTGTATGAGGCCTCTGCATTTGTGATCCTTGTGTAAAGTATTCCAACATATTTGTGGTTTTGTTTTCCCCCTTAATATTAAAGGAAAAGGTAATTAAGCATGAAGTCCACACACAGTTGGTATGGCTGTGTTGTCGAGTCATTGCTAGTGTGCTGTACAGGTGAATAGTTCAATACTAAATATTACATGGGTTTCTAACCATAGAAAAAGAACTATGTATGGTTAGTGTACATTAATTGTACCATGTAGTTGTATTACATGGGTTTCTAACCATAGAAAAAGAACTATGTATGGTTAGTGTACATTAATTGTACCATGTAGTTGTATTACATTGGTTTCTAACCATAGAAAAAGAACTATGTATGGTTAGTGTACATTAATTGTACCATGTAGTTGTCCATATTGTTAATGACCCTTCCTCTGTTTGTACATGGTGTACTAATTTGTAAAATTAATGTGTCAAGAACAAGTACATGTACAATGTACTTGCTGTTACGACTAATTTTCTTAAATAATTTACAGATGTTTCTGCAGCTATGCAATAGTTACATGTACACCAAAGGCACAGTTTGCTCTGAAAATTAGATTTGAAACAATAGTTGCAGCACTGCCTGTTCCCCTGACATACTGGTTTGTACATACTTGTACATGTTTAGTACCTAGTGGTAGTTTAACACAAACGTTGTATTACGAAAGAGTAAAAAGTACTTGTATTAATCAATAGGTAACTCAGGCTTCTGAACTACATGTACATGTATTTGTACATTTGTATGTAAAGGTAAAAGTGGTGAAGCTCTCTATTGAGGCATCATTGGTGTCCATACCCCAAATTATGATACTGACTAAGATAACTATAAGTTTGTTTCATTTTCCATGTTTCCCTCTCCAGTTGGACAGTCATGGTAATGGCCACCAACCCTCAGCCTGCGCCTTCGGCTGCGCCCTCGAGTGCGCATAGATCTGCGGCTCCCAATACCTCAGATGTTAATGTCGTAGGAAACTGTGCCGTGGTCAGTCCCGAGTCCGTCGGCCGTGAGTTCGTGCGCCAGTATTACACGTTGTTGAATCGAGGGCCGGAGCATTTACACAGGTAATTATGGCTGACATACATGTACATTTTGGTTTTAAAGTGTCATGATTTCATGATTTTAAAGCATGGTCATTTGTTGGTGTTAAACACTACATGTAGGTTGACTCACTTTTGCCATGACTTTACCCAGAGGAAGGGAAGTAGAGTATTTTTGAGAGGAAGTTAATGAAATGATGAGAATTGTCCTGTCAAACTGAATATCATCATCTTTTAACATGTTAAATGTGGGCCTCTAAATGTACCACTACCCTACATCGCACATGACACATGTAGTAACCCACACATTAGAGAACAAATGTGTACAATATTTGCTATGTTGGGGAACATGTGATTTCTCCATTTTTAACCAGAAATCCAGGTTTGTTTTTGCCCCCTCCCCCCCAAAAAAAAATGTATATATATATACATGTATACACTAATTTTTTACCTAAAGATCAAATTCATAACAAAAAGGAAGATAAAATCATATAAACGCCCAAGATTGCAGAGTAGGGCTTTTAAAACCAAAGAGAAATGTTATTAGTGGGCCTCGTGCTCGCAAGTTTTCGAGCTCGCAAGCTTTTCAGAGTTCAGGTTTTTTTCAACAGCCTATCACATCTCTGTCTATGCAGACAATTAAAACAAGTATTACACATTGGAGGCTGTCCTGTCCCAATTCTAACAATTGTTATACTATGTAATCATCATGATGTGTATTTATGTGCCAGGTTTTATCTGAATAACTCATCCTTTGTGCATGGTGGTGTGGACCCTGATGGAAACCCAGAGGAGCCTGTCTATGGTCAAATGGTATGAGGACTTTTGTTTCTACTTTATGTCATAAAAAAATGATATTGTCCTACTAAAAGCTATGTATGTAGATCAATGGTGACCAGGTCAACTTGGAAGTGGCATGCATTTTTCTTGCATGAGAATCTTGCGGTTTAAACCGGAATTTCTTTTTTTTCCTTTCAAATTTGTGGTCTTTGAGTTCAGTGTGAATTTGATATACAATTTTTGGGGTTGAGTTGTAGGGGGTATACATTTGGACTTTGCTAAACCCTCTTCTCAAATCAGAAATTGTAAGTTTACGTTTGTAATTGTACACCGTTTATGAAAAAACAGCACGTTAACAATTGCCGCCCGGCTTCCATGTGCACTATGCAGCAATATCAATGGATATGTGTGGACTTCTCTCATTTCTCGCTTCAATCATGGTGCGGTTTATTAATTGTTTGACCATAATATGTTTACTGCTGCTGCAAAGGAACATGTGTGGAGACTTTGAAAAGTCTACTGACAACAGTTCACTGAGTGCGGCGCTGACGCCTGGGTCACCTTGCCCAAATTCCGGACATTGTTCAAAACCCGGACGTGCATTTTTAGCGTTAGATTTGTCCAATTCTTTTTGTACGAAATAGATTTCCGTTTTTTTCATCATCGCCCATTCTCATGCCTGATTTTGAAACATGCAGGTGATATCTACAAATTAATCTAATATGTACCTCTACTCTCTAAGAGTTGTGTTCAAAAGAAAGTACATTATTGTTTTGAGATGATTAAATCAATTCAATTAAATCAAGTTCACTTTTCTAAAATTTAGTGCAACTATGATTTGTGACAGAATTTAAGACATACATTTCTCTGGAAAATGGTAGTCTGATAATCAATAAGCTTTCAGACTTTTTTCTGTATTCTGTCTTTAAATCAGAATTTGAGACCTACTTGTATTGACAGAGTACATGTACATCAACAAACTAATAGCTAAATAATACAGTAGGAAATAAAACATAACTAGCGCAAGGTTGGACTTATTTTAGAACGTTGTATGTTTGCCCTTTCCCATTTTGGGACAGTCTGGGAAGGATTTGATTTAATGGCCTAGGAGGGATTGTAGACCTGTCTGTTGGATTGCTTTGGATGGCTGACTGGTTTTTCGGTGGGACGACTGCTGACCAAATTCCAGCAACAAAAGCCAAACTTTGACCAATTTGAATCAATATATCAATATTTCGGTGACAAAGAAAAAAAAAAATGTTATCATGGAAAACATGACTGACTTGCCATGCAATGCCATGTGCTACAGTATTACCGTAATTTCATGCGGATAAGACGCGTCTTATCTGACTTTCAACTGCACAAAAACATCACTGTGCCTTATCTACAGGTGCGCCTTATCTGGTGTCGCTTGGGTTCAAAGTGACGGTCACTGCGTGAAGATTTCTTTCAATTGATTGTAGCTGCGTTTTTATTCCAGACAATAATGCAATCTGACTCAATAATGCGGTCAACCAAGGCTCAACTCTCCAGACATTGTGGCCGTATTTTCACTCAAACATTGCCCCAATGCGTCGATCCCCTCTTAGTGACCGTGCTTTCACTCGAACAGTGCCGCAATGTGTCGATCCCCTCTTAGTGACCATGCTTTCATTCCAACAATGCCGCAATGTGTGGATCCAATCGAATGCGGAAAAAACAGTTTTACAAAACCGCTGAGATAAAATCACTAAATAACATTCATGAAAACAGAACACCTTAAATTTTTGTGTACTTTTCATCACTGGTTTCGACACAAATTTCATGGTTTTTACCTCCAAGATCATGGATGTTGCGATTTCTAAAGGCTGGTGCCTTGATTTTTATTCCGATTCACTCATAATTTACATCAAATACACGTTCACCCAATGTTTCCCGACATGCGGCGATATCTCATCAAGGGATTTTCCCATTGAGGCCTCGCTCCAACGGAAACACTCCGTACATTCATCCCCTAATGATGAAGTATAGCGCGCTAGGAACGCGATGACGAATAAACAAAATGTATTTTATTAAATAATGATTTAATCTTACAGAACTAACTGCATTTTAAAGATGGGGTACACAATAATGTCATCATGTAATGTACATGATGTATCATGTAATGCGTGTACCTTGATGACTTTATGCACCTTGATGACTTTATGCACCTTGATGACTTTATGCACTTTGATTGGTCGAAGACTGGTCACACACGGGGGTATAACTTGCAATATAGAACGACTCTGCAAAGTGAACAAGCGAACAAATAGCCCCTAGACAAGTATATTCTTTTGTAAAAGTTGCATTGTGCATTGTAACAAAATGCATGTTTAGGGGCCATCTATATCACAATTACCCCCAAGTGACCCGTTTGCAACCAAGCAGAGAGCAAAACTCTCCAAGGCGTAATTACTTGATACATTATGTTCTTGACATTATGACATTATTGGGTTTTAAAACAGTTTTGTAAAATCAGATTAAATTATTGTTTTCCAACAATTTTTGTTTATTTGTCATATTGCAACTCTTTGGGATCAACAGAGACAATACACGTATCACATGTGTACATGATATCACTAAAGCATTGCTTTGACAATC
Organism: Plazaster borealis; assembly: GCA_021014325.1. Lineage (NCBI taxonomy): Eukaryota > Metazoa > Echinodermata > Asteroidea > Forcipulatida > Labidiasteridae > Plazaster > Plazaster borealis. Next base: position 11,854,178 of record CM037468.1, on the reverse strand, counting down.
GAAAATGGGCAAAATAACCCAATTTCAAAATGTTGCCTCACCATGAAGGAGATGAGTCTCCAAAACGAAATTTAGTCCAGATGTAGATTAGACTTGTATTTACAAATGGTGTAAATTTATTGATGATGAGTAACTGCTGCAAAGGTCAAAGGTCACAGAGAATTTTGGTGTTTGTTCAATATTTTGTATCTGGAACCAACTTTGGGGCCTCGCAAATATTGTATTAAATGAATAAGAGCTCTATCATTGCTTGGGGTTAACCATATTAAAAAAATGTATACCTACATAGCAAACATATGCAGCATCAAGCTTTTCTGATTTTCAATTGAATTTACGTGGGGGGGGTCCTGAAAATGGAAATTAAAATTTTTGGCAGATTAATTTAGTGTTTTCAGCAGCCTGCAGAAAGAAAGGGGGATGAGATACACTTGTTTTGAGGCCAAATTTGAGTTAGTTGGGTGACAATCACTCTAGGTACCAATTTACAGCTTTGTATCTTATTTCGGGTGGGGGGATTCCACGCCCATTTTGAGGGACCTTAATTCCGAAACGACTTGGGAGTTTGATTTTTTTTTTGCATGTGTTCATTATACCACTAGATGAGTATTTCAAATGAATTTCAGTAAATATGGGCACAATGTTCTGCCATGACTCGCTAACTTTGTAGGGCCACACAAAATAAATAATTTGTTTATGATAACCCAACTGACCTGGATTTTCTCCAGCCAAATTTTACCTCAAACTTGTTGGGGTTTATTTTGCTAATGCTGGTCAATACGTTTTAATTGATCACAAAAGTGTTCTCCCATCGTACTTGTACAAGCTATCATATTGGGCCAAAGGGCAGCAATCTTGCGAAGTTATGCCTCATTTTTGTGTATGTGTCTTTCCGTTCTTTTTCAGGACATCAATGAGAAGATTCTGTCCCTTGCCTTCCGTGACTGTCACGCCAAGATTAGGCAGGTGGATAGCCATGCTACACTTGGAGATGGTGTTGTGGTTCAGGTATACTATACACTCCAATATGTTATAGTACACTGACTTGTAAAGCCACAAACTCTTATCATCTGTCAGACACATCAACAATGGCATGCAAAGTCAAGGGTTGTTGACAACCCTTTCTTCAGTTAAGTTTATTCTTTCTCAATTAAGATATAATCAACTACTCACTAGCAAACAAGTGTGAGTTCTTTCCTCGGCCCCCCTCCCCAATCATCAGAGTTTTGGTTGTAGTTTATGATGTAATTGTTGATTTGATGCAGGTGACAGGAGAGCTGTCTAACAATGGAGAGCCAATGCGCCGCTTCATGCAGACATTCGTGCTGGCGCCTCAGTCTGCTAAGAAGTACTATGTGCGCAATGACATCTTTCGCTACCAGGATGAAGTCTTCAACGATACTGACTCTGAGCCTGAGAATGACATATGTGCAAGTGGTATGTCAACATTGACCTCCTACCATGGTTAACACTTACTGATGAGTTGACTTTTCATTGTGAAACCATTCAAGTGCACAGGTTATGTATGGGGTCACATGATGTGTGATCCGATTGTAGGCTGGTGTAGTTTCTCAATGACCAGGGCACTATTGTAAAGTGCATTGATCGTTATTGTCAAATGTGCTATACAAGAACTAGTCATCTTTTTGGTTATCATTCAAAACTGTGTTGACGATATTTAATGGTCAAACATAAGTACGGTTGAAAATTTAAACATTTCACATTTCGCAGAATAATGTTTAGCCTCATAGTTGCACATTTCTTTGCCTGTAATTTACCACCCATTTGTCAATATGTGCTTACGAAAACAGTATTTGCTCACTGTCTGATTCTTAATGCATATGTGCAAGCTAAACATGTCATAACTAAGCAGAGCAGAGACGACAAATACGAGGAAGATTGAACAGCTCAAGGCAACCTGTCTCTGTTGGAATTTGAAGCAACTTGAAGTTGATACCTGTGTTATAGGAAGTGTACACTGTACATGTACAACCTCTTGTATTACATAGGCATGATATTTTTTCCTACTCAGTCTGATTTCACATTTTTTTGCCCTCAGAAAAAATGTTTTTAAATAGCCTGAAATATAAAACATAAAAGCCTATATAAAGCCTATAATAAAGTCTATAAAAGCCTATATAATATGTGTCTATGTAGGTCAGCCCATGTACTCAATAAAATGCTCCTACTTTTTCTGAGGATCAGATATTATGTGTTATTACATCAGTAGATGCATGAATATTTCCAAAAAGTATCAAATAGATGTGACAAGTATCGGAGAATTGCATTGAATAAGGTTGCTTTTGATACGAGTTTGTCTCTGCAATCATATCCAATCCTAATTCTAACCTGGCTTGTTTCTTGTTTCTGTCAGTATCTGATGGTGATGAGGTAGTGTCAGAGCCAACCCTTAATCCTGCTGAGATCACGGTTCCAGAGCCTGTTACAACCTACTATGATCACCCTTCAACTGTTGTCAGGTAACTGTCAGTCTTCAGCACTGTTTTCCCTTGGTTTGTGATGTGATAATATATTAAATTTAAGGACAACTGAATGGTAATATTTATCAAAAATCAATTTATAATTTCATCTCAATTACAAATTTAAGAAGACTTGAGACTTCTAGAGATGAAGGAAGTTGATTAAGATGAAGGCAGTATTTGAGATGCAGTCCTGTCTGTTTTTGATTAGTAATGGCACAGCTCATCTGGAGTCTCCTGAGACCACTCCAACCAAGGCTCCAGAGAGAGTTGAGGTTGGTATTGAGATTACAAGGGATTCTCCGATTAGTGATGAGGTTGTTCAGCCTCCTGCTCCTGTCATTGAAGATCAAGAGCCTGACCCTGAGGAAGAGCAACCCGAACCTGAGGAACCAGTGGACAAAGGTAAGATACCATTAAGCCTGTGTGGATAGTTTCAATATTGACATACAAACTGTAACTGCAAGTTTTTTAAAACCAAAATATCTGGCATGGGTACACCTATAAATAACCACAGATGGCTTCCTCAAGAGATATGTACTTCATCATTTGGGGAAAACCAGGGGTCCGCACAGTGTCTATATGTGCTTAAGAGTACTTGACATGGTTGGCTGGGCCCAAGATATTACAGAAAAACCAGTGTAGTTTTGCCAGGGACAGTTTGACCCAATGGTAACCCAACCTGGCTAATAAGGCACACTTTTACGTTCTTAGTGGTGTTGTCAAGACATGGGATTTGAATGAAGGTATGATGGCTCCATTGTGGGCAGTGAGAGAGTGTTTTCTTAGTTTTCTTAGTGTGCAGGTTTTTCGTCTGGTATAAGTTCAGCTTACTTGCATAAAATACTTGTGTTAATAAATTTTGAGACTAAAGAAAAGTCTTTAATCCTTTAGCATGCTTACAAGAAGATAATCACAGTGAAAATTTTCTGAGGATTTCTAGGTACAGCAGAAATCTTGTGAATATCCGTGCCACGGTAAGGAGTAAATGACTCTATGTTTAATAGTGCACGAGTGCTAAAGGGTTAAACAAAAATTTCTGATATTACATCATTTATCTCGGCAAGGATAATTGTTTTTTTCTGAACCCAATAGTATACATGTGCATTACCATACCTTACATGTATGTTTTACCCTAGAGCAAGGACCAGGAAGATCTCACTCTCTTTCATAACATTTCCATCCAGATCAATGTCAGCAAATATATCAGGTATTTAAGTACAAAACGTTGTTCAAATGGTCTTATCGGTATTTATACTTTTAGGTCCTAAAGTACCATCCTGGGCTGATCGGGCTAGGAGTGTGCCTACTGCCTCATCAAGTGCACCAGTAGCTAACTATCAGCCAATGCAGGTAACCATCATATCTCTTTATCCCTTGCCCTTATACATGTAGTATTGCTTTATTTAGACGCTTTAATGCCCAGTATTCATCCAATTCACCTGATGTTATCACAACCATAAAGCTTGGGAGTTGGTTTACCCTTGTATTGCACTTTGTAGTGTGTATTTTAGGCGATGCGTGCGTTTGGAACAAACTCACCATATTATGTTTGAGTACAATTTGACTCCCTAAATAGCAGACCATGTATCGGTATTGCAAGGGATCAAAATAAGCTATCATACAAAGATGAGCATGTATCTTGTTTGGAGTGTTTACTGTTTTAATAATCAATGACCGAAGCTGTGGTGTCATTTTTCTGCAAATGAAACCAGAAACAACACAAAAAGTGTCCTGGCTTCTCTGACATGCATTTCAAAATCCATGAGACCTGACACTTACAAAGGATAAAGCAGTGTTGGTGAAGTACATCGGCAAACAGCCGGCATGGTTAAAATACTTCATTCTAACAACAACAGAAATTGAAACTGTTACTCTACTCCAATTTACTCTTGTCCGTTTGTAATGGAAAATACACTATTTAATTATTGTGTGCTCTCTATAGTCACAACCAGTTCCCATTCAGAAACAGGCTGAACCTTCTGCCTCTGTCAATGCTCCTGGTGTGGCTCCAAGAGGAAACACAGAACCCCTGCCCCAGCGAGAACCAAGAAGGGATAGAGATCGTGACCGTGAGAGAGAGCGAGAGAGAGGACGTCCTACTGGAGGGCGGAGACCAATGGAGGGTCCAGAGCTTGGCAACCGACCACGCCCATCGCAGATTCCGGACAGTCATCAATTATTTGTCGGTAACCTGCCTCAGGACGTCAATGATGAGGAGTTGAGAGAATTCTTCTCGGGTAAATTTGTTTGAATGTTAAAATTATTTTTTATCTACCACTTCACGTCAGATGGCCAATTTTTTCCAAACTGGCTTACAGTGGACGTCTATAAATGCCCGAAGCAACTTGGTAGCTTTCCAAAGGTGGTTGGGGGGGGGGGCTGATGTGTATATTCACTGGGACATTATTTTGTAGCATGCACAGGCATACAACTACTATTCTACGCTTCACTTCCCCCTTACAAAGAGGGAAGATAGTACTGGAGTTCAAGCTGGAAATCTCCCCTTTTCCTGGCGGTAATCCCCGATTCCAGACCTTTGTCCCTTTGTTATACAAATGTGGTACAAGAATAGACAGGCTGTCATTATTGTTTATCATTGTATACGGCTCAATGCAAGGTAAGTCTGAGTGTTCTGTGATTCCAGCATACCATGGTAGATTAGTGGCCGTTAATGCATTCTCATATTTTCTCGAAGGTGAACAACAAACCCTGGTGCTTATTATAAGAACCTTTGTTGTCTTTTCTTTGTCAAGTCAGGGTTTCATTATGACAACGATATTCTCAAAGGAAAATGATTACTCCAGAAGCTCCTAAAAGTTCCAAAAAATAATGCAGTGCAGAGCAAGTAAAAGATTTTTGAATAGTGATGTGAGGTGGTTAAAAAGCATACAAGTCTCACAACCATTACATTTTGTTCCTTTGGGATCAGACTAATATATAATGTTCAAGAATACCATGTGATGGATTATGGAGGACTTGGCTGATGTTCTTGTGTGTTTGGTTACAGTGTATGGTACAGTTGTAGAGATGCGGATTAACAGGAGTACTGGACCGAAGCCTCTGCCCTACTTTGGCTTCATTGTCTTCTCTGATCACATCCCTGTGCAGAAGATCTTAGCTCTCAAGAGGAAAGGGGTATGTACATGTACTTTATCTGGTCATTTCTAACATTTAGAAAAATTAGAAGAGTCTAAGATGTAAGACAAACGCAACAAAGGTGTCATTTTGCTATGCTTAGGATTTCAATTGATGTGCAACCAGCCACTTCAGATTGTACGCATAATCCCTGACATAACGGAAATTGTCATTTGATGTTTTCTTTAAAACCTGACCATTATAATATTTACTTTTTTTCCAAAAGGTGGTTGTATGGTGCATTTAGATTTGAATTAATTTGCTTTTCCCAAAACAAATGATATATCACTTCTCGGTGCTGGAGGGTTTGAGTCCTGTCTCAGACTCGAGACTGGTCTCGAGTCCATTTTTTGTGGACTTGGACTCAGCCTTGGACTTGAACCCTGGGACTCGGCGTGACTCGGATCAAGACTGGGAAAAAAGGGAAAAAACATGCAACTTTAGCTACCTCCATTGTGCCCATGTAAATCGTCAATAATGAAAAAATATTGTTTCCGTCGATGCGTTGCCTATGGCCTTTGCATGTCGACCACGTACCCTGTTTGTTTCAACTGCACATGTCAGGGGTATAGTCTTGTTCAAGTATGTGATGGTGGTTTTTTGTCCACCTGAAATAGCGCCCTCTTCTTGATCAACCTTCCTAATAGCGTTTTGTGCGACCAGTAATGCAGAAAAAACTAAGTTCAATCTCAGACTTGAAACGGCAGGCTAGGCATAGCTGGCTTGTCGTGTCCGTTTTCATTGGTTTACGTTGATTGGTCTATTGGAGATTTTCTACCTCCATGATTGGTCAAATATATTCCTTGACAGACCGACACTCATAATGAGTAACTGACACATAAGGATTTTGAACAAGTCGGTCATTTTTGTTGTAAGTTTGTGCTTTTTTGTTTCCCTTCTATTTTTGCATGCAAGATGTTTTAGGTGTAAACATTGATTCATTACACAATGGAGATCAATCTCGTGTCTTTGTGTTTTGACTTTTTTACATGGTACAAATTGAGCAGGTCACTAGTCTGACAAAAATGGATAGAAATGGCTGAAATTGCATGCAAAAAAGGTTCCATACGAGTGTCAGCAAGAGGATTGACGGATACAATTATTGCAACCCTGTTCTAGGTGTTTGACGTAATTCCACTGTTAGCCACGCCTACTTGACAGAAAATGGCTCCACTGATTACCAAAAGCCCATAGAAGTGAGCTAGTTTCATCACAATTAAAAGTTTCTTTCGTAAGAAATGCTTTTGATTTTGAATGATGAAATGGCTGATTTTTTTGGTAAAATTTCACACAAACGTTGCCAACTTTGGAGCAACAGTAACAAAATTTGTTGGGCGTGCAGCAGATGTGCACGTGTGTAATGCAAAGACTTACCAACAGGACTAACTTTACATAGACATGAGGGACTCGGACTAGAGAGGACTCGGACTCCGTGGGGATGGCTTGGTCTCGGACTCAAACAACAGGGACTCAACTACAGCACTGTCAGTTTTTAAAGCTTGCTTAGTTAAATTTTTGATTCAGGAAACAGTTGCAAAGTAGATATGGATAAGAACTTTCATACTTGGAAGATCAAAAACTCTGTATCTCTACGCTGACAGTTGAAAAGAATTTTGTTTTTGAAATTGTATTTGTTAATGGTTTTGTGCAGCCCATCTTGCTACGAGGTGAACATCGGCTAAATGTGGAGGAGAAGAAAGCTAGGGGTACAGAAGTGCGCCCTAGGAACCCCAGGCCAGGAAGTGGTGGCCCACCAAGGGGTGGAGCCTCTGGAAGAGGTGGTCCTCGTGGTGGAATGGGAGGTGGAGTCAATAAAGGAGGTGGTCCTGGACGTGGCTACAACCCTCAACGTTAATGGCATAGGCTTTATGTGTGTTGGTGTTAACTGACTGACTGGGCCAAATTCAAAACAGAATGGATGAATGAGTGGAACAAATAACATTAAACCAAATAATTAACCTCACTTTTGCATAGTTGCATTCAGTTGCTTTTACCATTCACTATGCAAAAGAATTTCTATCTGTTCAAACTAACTACATGTACAAAATAAATCCATATTCTGATTACGATCTGTTTTGATTTTGGCCCATCGTTGAAGGATTAGAACTTTTGTGATATTAAGTATCTACATCATTGTATGCAATTCTGAAGGCACTACTAATTATTAGATTAAAAAGTGTTGTCTATTTGTGTTTCTCACATTTAAAAGATCCAAACAAATTTAAAAAATGTTTATTTTAGAAGCGTTTCTTTGAGTTTCTCATGTATAATTTATTTTGATAAACTCCCTGACACTACATATCCATGACGATGGATTGTACATGTATTACAGTGCCTTCTTTATCATTGAGTATTTCTTAGAAATCTTCAAGATTCTATGAACATATTTATACAAGATATTTATACATTCAGAGGTCACTGATGATTTTGCAGATGAATAATTTTAAACATCTGGGACAAAGGATTGGTTACAAAACTTCAGTATTTATAAATAGAAACAGGTGTATCAGTTTGGGGTTCTTAATCAGATGTTTCATTTAGTTTTTAGGGAAAAACTTTTAATGCAAAATCTGAAGTCTTCGCCGAATGTAACATACCTTGCAGTGCTTTTTCTTGCTTACACTATTTTAATGCAAATTATGAGAACCACTTATGTTCAAAGAGAGCATCGTGTTTTGCTCATATTATTGTGCATTCAGAATTGCATGCCTTAAAGTACACTAGAACCCTATCATATTGTTGATTTCTGTTCTCTTTTTGTACATGCTGTACTGTTTTCAGCACAGTTGTTAGATAGTGATAACATTTGTTTTGTTCATTCCTGACAATTACATTTTTCTAGCAAAACAGAAGAGTTTTCTGCACCTGCAGATTTCTAAAGACATTTTTGTTACTCGTAATGCTTTTTAAAGGCAACATTAAAGTAAACACTAAAAGCGTTTCTGCAAAATCCAATAGTTTGATTGGGATTCAGATGAACAGCATAGTTGCTCACCAGAATTCAGGATGAAATCTGTAGTAAAGTGATCGTGTCAAATTGTCAGGAATATGTTTGTTTTTTCTATTATTAAACAAAAAATAAATAAAAATGCATGTTAACTTTGTTTTTGAACTATGACTGAGATGGGTTGGTTTGGTTACTTGCACTAATGTCATATACTAAACGATGCTGGAATAAGTAGGTGGGTTAACTTTGTTTCAGAACTGTAAATTCAGCAATTGTTAAGCAGATACTTTCAAGCATGCTGTCATCGTTATAGCAGTCAATCTATTAATTACGATACAGATCCACTAAAAAAAGGTATATTTTTTGATGTTTTGCATGCTACTGAAATTAACCAAGTCAACCTTACACAACCAACATGTGATGTGTGTGCACTTGAGATACTTTGAGCTGTTTAGCAGCTAGAAAGTGTATGTACAGTTGTTCAGTTTCTTAGAACCCAAAGTTGAAAGTTTATATTAAGGTACACAACATACAAGATCGACTGGGTAGACTTTGTTATCAGAGGGGAATTGTGATGGGTTGTAGATGATACAGACTGGATACGAGTACATGGACTGTGGGCAAGGGGGTAACATCCAATAACCTTACAGGGAAGATATAACATTGGTATCAATCTGATTGCTGTAAAATTCTGGTCAGTTATACTTCTGTAGAAGTCATCTTCAAACTTTTCTTCAAATGGAAGGAGCAAATATTTTGTAACAGTTGTGAAACCATTCGAGACCCTAGTTGTTTTTACAAAGTCTGTTGCTTTGTAACTACAACTGTATTTATTAACGATTATGAAAACTAGAGAATTGAAAAAAGGCAAGATTAAAAATGTTTCATGTTGTATCTTCCCCTGTAAGATGATTTAAATATTCAGCTCATACAAAGCATTTTTGAAGTATATATTTGGAAGGTTTTGTTTTTCTTCTGATTTGTATGCTGGCAAGGATTTCCTTGTTCTAGAGTTATTTTGTAATGATGAAGTGTAATGTATTTCTGGTGCTTAGAAAATGGAGTGTGAAGAAAACTGCAGGGGAAGAGTGGAGGAAAAAATGAGCAAGGTATTAGCTTACTCTTTACCGGTTGGGTTGGGGATTTATAAATAAATATGGATGGGATATCGGGCAAGTGTGAAGTGGGTTGGGATGTGGACAGTAACTGGGGGTTTAAATCATAAACACCAAGGGGATGGGGTTCAAGACAAACCCAATGGGATGTATTTTGGGTTGAGTTGAACAAGTTTTCGAAGTTGGATATTGTTTTTGTGGTAGCATCTTTGAAGGCAAATGGTAATATTCCTTTTTTTCTAATTCGGGAAAGGATGGAGTTTTATAAGGGGCAGGGACATTTGCACCTTTATTATGTTCCAAACTTTCAGCTAGTAACCAAGCTTAATGAAACAGTTATTAACTGCAAAATTATTTTGCACAGGAGGGCATCGTCAAAGAATTACACATGACGTGATCCCTATGGGACTATTGTAAAGTTTTAGCCTGTTGCAGGTCTGACTGTCAACAGGAAACAAAATCAAGATTGGTCTTGGAAAACAAACTAATTTTGTATAAAAAAAAAAGAGTAATTGTTTTGTTAGGTATTGATGTGACAATTGAATTGGAGGAAGTAAAGTCATTACTTAATGACTGCGTTTATCTCGTACGTGTGAGATACCTTGTCACGCAGATGTTGCTGGATTTGTTATTTATACACCCATTGTAGTTGCACTCTAAACCTTGAACTGTTCTACAGGTTGTATGTGGACATGTCTTGGGATTATGTTGACTCTGTTCTCAAGAGAGTTTTTAGTTGGTGGAAGCATTTGGCTTCGTGGAAAAGTAACATTTGATTGATGTAAATCAATCACATGGCTGAATTTCCAAGTTTTCAACTGTTTTGTCGGTTTTTGGCAGTGGGAAAATTGAATTAAAAACACATTTATTCAGTAGGAAAAAGCAAGCTCTATGTGAACTATCGGTGATTGATTGAATTTATCAAGGTCTTAAGAAAACTGCAAACAAAAATGAAAATCATCAACAATGGAAACTTTCTTGATGCAGGGTTAAGATTTCGGAGGTATCAGACATTAGTCTGTGTTGTCACTCTACCAAAGTAACATAACTGTAATTGTTTGTTTGTTTGTTGTTTGTACTGGTTTAGTATACTGTTTAATTTAGAAGGGGGTAAATACAAAGCTAGCTGCACTTGTTTGTTCTGGCTGCACTCTGACAGTAGAGTACGTTCAAACGACACTCCCAGTGTCTTCTAGCAGGGTGAGTGGTCATTGTAATGGAAGACCACTGGTACCAGGAACAAAGCAAGCAGTTCAACTGTAGTTCTACCAACATGTATGGGTTTTTAGTGAATTACTTGTGGATTGACAATGCTGACTCGAAATCGAATAGTTTACTTTGCAGCATTCAGGATCTATAATAAACATTGTGAATTTTTAATCACTTTTCTTACAAATCATAAGACCATTTTGTCAACTCATGAAAAATGTCAAACAATTAGTGCAGCTGGCTTAGATGAGAAATGTAAAAAAAATGTTGTTTCTTTAATTTGATGGTCTGTACTGCACTGGGAAAATAGAACAGTGAAATCATGGTTGGATAAGCTTATCCACACAAACATCTCGTACAACAGTGGAAATGGTTGGTCAAGAGTTGAATTTCAACGAGTACACTTACTACGACAGTGATTGGTCAAGTGTTAAACAGTTTTATGGCCCTAGCCAATCAACAACACTGTTGGATAAACATTTGTCAATTAAGTTTGATCAATTGTTGAAGTGATGTTTTGTCCCATGGTTTTCGTGACGATATTTAGACCAGTTGACGTTAACGTAATGTTGAAGCTCAAAGTTCCGATTGGGCTCAGTCTGTATAAGTTGTTTTTAAGAAAATAGGGAAGAATAAGCTATTTTATAAGTCTTATTGTTTTGGTTAAAATTTGAGAAGCACATAATCTCCCGGTTAGATCCTTCTGCAGTCTTTGCCAACATGTTATATGACATTTGTAATTGTACGTTGACAATTTATTTAACATTATTAAATGAACAAACAAAAAATAGGGAGAAAATGTTGGCAGCGAAAATAAGATACTTAGTTTTCCTACATTTTCGTCATGACATTCCGTGCTTAATCATTACTGAATATGTAATAGACCAAGCATTGTTCCCCTTCTAATGGTGGATGCCTCAACCTGTGCCCTTTAGTTTAATCAAACAAGTTTCAAATTTTCAATATTTTGTTTCCGGTTAAAATTCCAACATCTTGTTGATAGTCATAATTATATGTTACCCAAGATTTAAGTTTTTTTCAAGTCCCACAGATGCTTTTTAAAAAAGGTCCTCGTTATAAAGAACATTGGACGCCCCCTAGTGTCAATTCAGTGTCGTGATTCCAACTAAACGTTTGGGGGAGATTATAAGATGTTGACGTGAGCCTGGTGCTGGTTTTTGGAACGTTTAACCCCTGACCTTATCATTATGTTGACGTCACTGAATTTACATGATCTTCAGGAATTATTCGGTGAGAAGAATCTGTATTTAAACAAAAATCAGATTTCCTTCTTGTCATTCAAGACACTGTTTCAAATAGTTTGACCAAATATAAATACGTCAAGGGAGGGTATACCTTTGGTAATTACTCACCAAATTAATGACCATAAAATCTTACTTGGGAAGAAGCACTTCAGCTGTTGATGTTTAACATTTTGAGAAACAATTCCCTTCAAAGTAATGTGGTTTTAGCGATATGGATTCAAAAAGATTTCAATCTGAGAAACATTTCTGCATGAAACGTTTCTCATTGTGTATTCCAATTACGGATTATTCTTCCTGCTTGGACAAAACTGCTCCAGATTTTCACCAGTATCTCAAAAACGCTACCACCTTTTGAAATAAAATGTTCACAGGTTAGTTTTATTGTATATATATACATTTATATAGGATCAAAACAATAGAATTGTTCCAAAAACCAAAGGTATACTCTGCCTTTAAATACCAAATCTTAAATACTTCTCTAGTTAAATTATATGAAAAAACTAAAAACTGATAGTGAACATTTTCGGAAACCTTTAATTTGCATTAATATATTAAAGTCAACTGTGGTGATTCACAATTTCACTTACATGTACTTGGAATCTCCATATTGTCTCTTAAAGCGTTTAAGGTCGTCATCTTTATATCGGTGTCAAACATAATTTGGTCCAGTCAGAGAAATTGCCTACGGGACAAACTTCCAAAAACCAGCAGCCATTGGAGTGACTGGGCTTTGTAGAACCTTCTATGACATGTAATGCCATACGTGCTTTACTGAGTTGCGAATAGTATAATAAAAACAAAGGTTCTGTAGACATCCATTATGAATTGCGTCATGATTGTTTGATCAGTTTTTTAAGTGTGTTTGTGTTTTAGTTGAACATCGTGATAGACATCCTTTCAAATGTCATCATACATGTTGCCCACATTTAATATAATTTATTTAGTTTGTTTTCCCGGGGTCTTTTTTTGCAATAACTGTACTGAGTAGTGTTTTTGACAAATTTGAATGATCCAGACATTTCAAGCCTCGTGCCATATTCATGGAGTATACCTGGCGGAATTGCTCATAATGTTAGGGCTTTCATCTTAAGAATCAGATTATCAGGTGTACCGCAGTGTATACGAGCGGGAAGGCATGTCTTTACATCAAATATTATAGAGTGCCGAAGGCGCAAGCAAGGGGAACTCGGACTGAGATGTGCTGTGGACGCCATTTCAGTAAGCAACTCTTTTGATGCAACAATAAACCATTTCCATCAATGATATAACAACACATTTATTTTGCTTGTTGGATTGGCGCCCATGAGTATTTCACATTCCAACAATAGTTAGAGCTCCAGTTCTCCCATCTTGAGCTTCCGGCGCTTTATAATCTTTGCTTTACATGAATGTTGACCCCAAAATGGCAGAGTATGGATAGACAATAGTCGCGTATGACGTCAGTGTATGTGCCTTTGGATTAACATGGGATTGAGCTTCACAGTTGGGGTCAGTACTCTAAACAATTATATATCAGCATTTAAGTTGAAGATTAAACACACATCTCAGAACTAACTAAAAAGGATTTAATTTATATCGTTTTGAATGCCAAGTGAATGCCGTTCATATTTCTTTCCGCGTCTATCAATCTCAATAATAGTATAATACGGCCAACAAGCTTTTGGTTGAGTGATTTTAAATGTTACATGTATTTTGTGCATTGTCCGTGGCATAATATGCGAAAGTGTTTGTAGTTTTCAAACAACATCACCTGTCAAAAATCGTTCAGAGAAAAAAAGAAGAACAAAATCGGCGAAAATCGGGGCATCAATTTTATCGCTGTGACTTTAGACTGTGAATTTTTCAAAGACGGATCGAAAATGTTTGTTCAACATCTACAGGTGAATCAATACCACATGATCAGTGGTATATTCTCCACTCCCATCCCTCACGGCTCTTTGCCAGCGGAAGGTTAAGCTATTCGCCCATGTTGATGTTGCGTTTCTGGAAGGTAGCTTTTCATTCTTCTTCCAGCTATTTCCTGGATTGGTCCCTGATCTTTTCTGAAGGCGATCATCTGTTCAATTATCTCAACAAGAATTAAGTTTAAATTGACTTTTATGGTTTATTACTCATCTGACAATGTACCGGTGAATCCTGATAATATACATATTCCTCTTTTCTCATTTCATAGATAAATAAAGTATCTCTCTGATTATAGCCTTTGCTGAAAATGCTGGAAACTGGGACATCTGGAGGTTGTAACAGAGCTGTGTATTGAGAGAGTTGCGACATGGAGGGACCAGCTTTCTCCGGTCACGTGGTTGCTGGACGCCATTTTGTTCCAAAATGCAGTACAACCCAATGGGCAGACTAGTCTGGCACCCTGTATTCGCCAATGCATTTTTTGGAGACAAAATGGCTTCTAATCGCAAGTTGTCGGAACTCTCTCAATACACGGCTCTGGGATGTAACGAGGAATGCCGCCCCCTACAGTTCAAATGTTGCATGCTATCTATAACGATAACGATAATATTTTGTGTCTTGTATTGCAACATGATGATCAGGCAGACTTAACTAAAAGCTGTTACATTACGATACAATTCACCGCACACTGGACTGAGGTATGATTTATTTGAGATGTAAGTTTTCATCTATAGGAATGCCGCCTCCTTGGCACCTGTTCTATTTTTGTTTATCGTATGTTGACTTGTGGAATCCAACTCCAAAAGCTGAAGTGAGTTCAGTAAGTTTGAAGGTAAGGCATCAACGTTAACTAGCCATCCAACCAACCGGGGCTACTTATAATCATACGTTGTTTTATATGGAAACCATAAATGGAGCTCCCTGTGGACCAGTCGGTTTGTATCCCAACCATCTCTTGTGTTTTCAGTAATATACAGTTAAAGAAATAGGTGAACTTGTAGGCTTCTGTCAAACACTAAACGGTGCGGTGGTGTGTGAGACGCATTTTACTGGGATTTAACCATACCTCGACAAAATTAGAACTTGAATTAATAGTGAAAACGGCTGAATTAATCAAAATAATGATTAAATTAAATTTAATGATTCTGAAGGAAAAATCATCGTGAATAATCGAATTAATGATTTGTTTAATCAACTTCTCATTTTGTCGTATTGTGCGTGGGTCTGTTGACTGAGGACAACATGGCGAGCACAAAATATCACCGTCCCTCGTTATGCATGCAGTGTAACTATAATGTTGATCTAATATTGTTTCAAAGATAAAGCGTCAATAGTCTAATTGGTGTGTGGGAGGAGGACATTGAGCCACGAAGCATAACTCATTTCACAGACATTGTAAGGGTCACCTGTACTATGCTGCTTTAGTTTGTTAATTGATTGATTGGGAAAGAAAGCGCATACATAATAAACAAAACAAAACAAAACAAAACAAGCCATCCACGACGTCAACCCTCAGTTTATAGCAACTGTATATATTTTTAATTGAAGTAAAGGTTTGCCATTAATAAATCATCAGTGGCGGCAATATTCTTTGATGATAGCAGTCGGGAAGGGGGATTCTAAAAGGCGTTGCCTTCGACCTCGGCTTGGACAAAGAGGGTGTGCTTCATCTTTATGATAATCGTTTGTCTGGTTTGTGGCATCACACCAAACTTATCTAAATTTGTTTTAATTAAATATCAGATGAGAAAATATTCATTGAAATAAAATAAAATAATGCAGGATAAAGATGATAAACAAATTTCCAGTTGTACAATCTGTCTGCCATTTCCTCATTGATACAATTAATATTATTTGCATGAAGAAGTTGCAGTTCAGTGAGGACTTCGCTGGATTTTCCCTTTTGAATTGAATGCATTTTTGTTTTCGGTTCTGTCTGCCGTCAAACTTGAAGTGAATGGAGAATTGGAGATGTGTGACTATATTGGAGGGAACTATTATGTTTTGTGACTATTTATACATGATTAATAAACGTTGCCATGGTTTTGATCAGTGTCTTGTGGATCAGAGACGTAATATTATCCTATAATGTCTCAGTTCATTCATGAAATAATGTTGATAATGTGTTAAAACAAGAATCTCCATCTCCTCTTCGTTGTATTTCTGAAGTATTTCTGGCTTATTCGTTCCTTGTTTCAGGAACCCTATTCACCACCGAACCACGTCTTGTAAGTGATGTTTACGGAATTGTTTATTTTCACATCTAACATGTAGGGGCATACGATAGTAAAATAATCGCCCGAGCGAAATAGTAGAACTTGCCGAATAGTGTTGTTGAATCTGACTGGGACGTCTCCCTACGATCTGCCGAGGCTGTCACTTACAAGGCACATCGACTACACGGTGAATTAACATGTCGGAGTGCCATCAGGTACTTTTAAGTGTCTGTTTTTAATTAAAAAGTCATTACTCAGCCATTTTTTTTATTTTTTTATCTAAATATTTTCAGGTTCCTCAACTACACCTAGCCAAATAGCATGCCAATTGTCTTTTTACCATCGGGGTTGTTTTCACACCAAAAAAATTCCACCAATGACCAGTTCTCCCGGTATTCCCTTCGGAAATGTAAAAAATGTACGAAATTATTATGTTTTTGCTGACTCAGCAAAAACGAGGGTTTAATACAAACAAATGGTTAAGAGACTCATGTGGGCTGATCTCAAAGGAAATTTTGCTTGAATTTGTTTTATTTAGTCACAAGGGTCTATATCTAATAGTTTGGGCGATTTAAACGTGATTGTGTTCTCCAAAAACATGTATTACACGCAATATAAAAACGTACACTTAAAAAGTACCTGTTGGTGTTAGTGTGTGAGGTTTTTTTTTGATGCTGTCACGCAGTGAATTAAACCAACCTGCGTATTGCATGACAGGTAGTAAACAAAATTTTCTTTTACTATTTCGCCCGGGCAATTTAATTTTTCGCCCAGCGATTTACTATTTCGCCAGGGCGATTTACTATTTCGCCAGGGCGATTTACTATTTCGCCGGGGCGATTTATTATTTCGCCAGGGCGATTTACTATTTCGCCAGGGCGATTTACTATTTCGCCCGGGCAATTTACTATTTCGCCCGGGCAATTTACTATTTCGCCCGGGCAATTTACTATTTCGCCCGGGCGATTTACTATTTCGCCCGGGCGATTTACTATTTCGCCCGGGCGATTTACTATTTCGCCCGGGCAATTTACTATTTCGCCCGGGCAATTTACTGTTTCGCTCGAGTGACTTATACTATTTCGCTTGGGTGATTTACTATTTCGCTCGGGCGATTATTTTACTATCGTATACCCCTACATGTTCAGTTCGTGCACTTGATAGATCAGCTTCAGCGCATTCTATCTGCGATAATCGAGGCCCTCTAGCGATGAACTTATGCACAATGTAACTTGTCAAGCTGATCATTTCGCTCTTCCCATCGCGCCTCATCCATAGGCGCTGGGTGGGGTGGGCGGGCTGACGTATGCACATGCGCATTGGACTATTACCTGACCTTAAAATCCCCGGTCACCTCTTCCTGTTTATTACGAAAGATTTGACTATCAATAACAATGTAGCTCTGTCGTATAAATTCATTACAAACAATATTGTCATTCTTTGCCTTGTACTGAACGAATAGGGCTCGATCGCAACAAACTTCTTACACTGCCTCCCCCATGCATTATCATAATATCATGTGTATACACTGTTGTAATTGTGCGCAGTGCGCCGATAGCCAGCTGTCAATAGTTCCCATCATGCACCACTACATCCTGAACAAGAATCTGTACTCATCAGCCCATCCCAGCGGTCTTGGATGAGACCCGTGGGGCCGAGCGAAACTGATTATTCAGTGATCTGGACTGTGCTATTAAAGTCAAAATCTTCCCTTATATTTTATGTCCTAACTTGTTATGTTTTATCAGCTATGTGATGGTTTAATATAGAAGTATTGCTTTAAAGCTTTGCATCGAGTGTGAATATTAAAGAAACACTAATTTAGTTAGTGAGTATAACATGTACAAGGAATATATTCCTGTGAGAAACGTTTGAAGAACGAAGTATGAGATAATTTCGACGTTGCGAACAGCTCCACTTTAACTGCCTAGTTCTATCACTGTTCCATCAACGATGTATTTGGATGACAGTTGTTGTAATGATTTGATCTCATTGAAAAGTGCCCTCATGGGCCTAAAGGTGAGCCTATTTTTGAAAACAAAGCTCGGGAATGCGTCCAAAGTTTTGTCCCGTTTTAAAGTTGTTCATGTCCAGAAGAAGAGATTGATGATGCTATGTAAATCCAGGTCAGGTACATTGACCTTCCAGAAGATCTGTTCTGGAAGTGTATTAACAGCCAGTATTGCATACTGTGGTTGTGAATGCATAGTACATTAATTGAAACCATCGTTTCAAGAAATGTCAGTAAAACTCTGGAAATGTTATGAAGCAAACAGCAAACAAAATACTGGTGCAATGGTTACATTTTTTGGATAAACATGTGACAAGGTTACACTACTATGTTTGTCTTCAATAGACTGGATTCCAACCCCGCATTCCTCAAAGATGGAGTTTCAGACACAATTTAATACACTCGTTAACCCATGCGTAATAACAAACTAGGATCTAACAGTCCCGTCATACCAATTTATCATGTATGTACAATCGAACCTTTGACTATCAGTTCGATTTTATTTTAAATTTCCAGGAATAAAAATCAATTCACTTGTAATTGTCGTATTCGTTTCCCCATTGGTCACACGGCTAACAGACTAATTGGACCATGATTGGACTAACCCCAGCATTCAAAGTCGCATTCAGTTTTAAAGAAAACAACAAAACAGAGTCTGGAATCTAGTCATAAATGGAGCCATTGTGGAATATATTGGAGCCCACTTGTAGCTACATGCATATAAAGTGTAGAGTAACCATCCATGCACAATGTTTCACAATGCACCAGATATCTCCATGAGTGGGTGTTGAGTCACGCCCACTCTTGCAACAAAATACTTCCAATGTGTATACATTATTTTTCCAGCCCTCTAAAATGCCAACAATTTACTTCTAAAATGTGACCCCATTGTTTATTGCATTGATTGTTTGTCAGTGTGATTATAAAAGGACCATGTGCAATGCTGGCTAGCCGGTTAGCAGCTGTTGTGCAAAACAATGTATATCAACGCTGTACACATTTTGGAGTAGAGTGAGTTGACCCCCTTATGGTGAACAATACCACTATTCAAGCATTCCTAAAAGAACCGTGCCATTGGACTTCATGTACATGAATGAGGGCGAAAGAACTTGTTATCTTATTGCATCTAAAAAAGTAAAGGTGGTTCCCATCCCAGCAGGGTTCTGCGGTAAAGGGTGGTTCCCATCACAGAAAGGTTCTGCATGCAGAAAGGGTGGTTCCCATCACAGCAGGGTTCTGCAGTAAAGGTTGTTCCCATCCTAGCAGGGTTCTGCAGTAAAGGTGGTTCCCATCACAGCAGGGTTCTGCAGTAAATGTTGTTCCAATCCTAGCAGGGTTCTGCAGTAAATGTTGTTCCAATCCTAGCAGGGTTCTGCAGTAAAGGTGGTTCCCATCCCAGCAGGGTTCTGCAGTAAAGGTGGTTTCCATCACAGCAGGGCTCTGCAGTAAAGGTTGTTCCAATCCTAGCAGGGTTCTGCAGTAAAGGTGGTTTCCATCACAGCAGGGCTCTGCAGTAAAGGTTGTTCCAATCCTAGCAGGGTTCTGCAGTAAAGGTGGTTCCCATCCCAGCAGGGTTCTGCAGTAAAGGTGGTTTCCATCACAGCAGGGCTCTGCAGTAAAGGTTGTTCCAATCCTAGCAGGGTTCTGCAGTAAAGGTGGTAAAGGAGAATTCCAATGAACCAATCATATTAACGCAATTCTCCCCTTTAAGATATTAAGCTATTGTTTTAAAACAAAATTCGTAGAACTCCAGGGTACATGTCATTCTAAAATGTGAGTGTTTTAAGTAATTTGTTACTTGTTTAAATGCAATGCATTTTCTATCCCAATTCAAAGTAACAATATTTTTATTTTACTATCAACACATTTACATTGAGAAGGAAACTAACGCTTCGAAAATGCAAAGTAAAAATTACAATCTAAAAAAGCTAACTAACAGGATTACTGTTGAATTGCAAGTTACGTTAGTTGCCGAAAAGGACTTAGTAATTACAGTGCTGATGTTTATCTAACTTGTTCTACAGTATCTCCTAACGAGCTAATGAGTTAATATTTTAATTACTGGTCGATGTTACCCGGATGTTGTCTTTCTTATGGACACTGATCGGCAAATAACGTACACAGTTAATAGCACAGACAAAGTAATTGCCGGAGGAAATGATCAATACGGAAGCTCACTAATAATACATTTCGTATACATGTAATTACCGACCCCTAAAGAATATTTCCATCTGAAATACTATATCAAAGCCAAGGAAATAGCATATGAAGACCCAACAATTAAGCTGCTTATTTTCAATGCCACAAAGCCTGATTTGTTGAGCATTTGAACAGCTTGTAATGTTTTCTGATACAAGGTTAATATGAAATTATTGCATCGAATTGATCCATGTATACATGGATCAATTCTTAAATTATAGACGTGAAATTCCCAAGACAAAGGGTGTACCTTTCCTTTTAGATTGAGGATATTTGCAGTTGTTGTCATTCCTATGAAAATGCCACCATGGCATATTTGCCTGGTTAAGCCATAAGCCAAGCATTATTTCAGGGCACAAAAAGTCCCTCCCCCAGGCCATGTGGTTAAGTGAGAATCAACCCTCGATTCCATACAGTTCCCTGTGGGATTATAATATTTGCTAGGGATTAACAGATTAATGAGATTATCCCACCTAATAGCCCCATCATGGCCACCATGAGAGTAAGCCAAAGAAAGCATCTATGCTTGTAATGGTTCTAAAGACATACACATACAACAAGTACATACGGAAATGAGTTAAGCGAACGACTATTTATCTCCAGCTAAGTTGTTGGGATTAGAGTACTGAGGAAAACAAGTTGAACACCTAGCACAACAGGTGGTATGCTCTGTTGTCGACGCAATACATGAACACCTTTCTCTTCTTTTGAGCTTTTTGACTCATCTTCAAACCATGTCCTAACCAAAGAAGTGCTTCCGTTGGTAAATTCTTTCGTATTGATTAAAACATTAGACAACTATGTTGATCTTCAACACACTAAAACCTCAAACAACAAACCGAAAACACACGCTATAATAAATCTGACAGCGAGAAACTGCAATATTATGGATAATTCTTGTCATGGGGCCTCACTGAACTTATATTAATTTTGTTAGTACATCTCAGGTCCTGTGTATGCTAAACTTACTTAACTGTAAATTAGGCCTATAACAAGAGGTGTGTCACTAATTAAAATGCTCTTTTATGTGAACGATGGTCAGTGTTTATATAAGATCATACACACTTTAAGTTAAGGACTCGTATTTTTACTTCAATTTTCTCATCTCAAAAACAGTATCCTATTTGGCAATGATATGTTGCTTAGTAACAAGCAACTCAATATACAGGTGCGATTGTAGCCAATCCATCCAGCCAAGAGACGGCGTACAGTGGTCGTATGTAACAACAGGTGCATCACCAACATTCTTGTATAATCGATATTTGTGTTCGCTTTTAGTGGGTGGGTACAAGGAGGACCGCCCGACTTGTAACTCACAAATACGAATGAAGACGAAAAAGGGGCAAAATGTAAAGCGTCTGAGAATTTCAGGAATTTGTTTAAGCCGGAAAACAAGAACAAAGGCTACAGCAATCAGACATTTTGCTGTCGTGAGATAATTGATTAGCGGTGATAATGAGACGGAAGTCTTTTCAATAGTCGCTCAACTAAAGAATTCAATTGTAATTATCCATCCACAATAATATGCTCGACAAGATGACACATTGTGTTTTGGTGTGAAGTAAAATCCTTTGAAACAGTTATGATGTTTCAACTACGTGTTATTCACATTATTCACATGATGTATAATGTAGTGTGTGTGTGTGTGTGTGTGTTTGTCACATGGCATTGTTTAAGAGCACGGATATCGATCGAAGAACAGGCTGCTATCAATTTTTCTGGTACAAAACAATTTATCATACGAAAGAAAAACATTAATTTTAAAACATTTTGAGATTGGTTAATGAAAAATGCAAACCACATAATGTTTTTTTATTGAGTTTTGTTAGTTTGTTGAATGTATTGTTTGTTCTTTATCATCAGTGATGATGATCGGTACATTTTTGAAGCCAAGTCATTATTTATTCAGCACGTTGCATGTCTTTCCATACAGCAAGGCTGCATTAAGGCTAGGTTACTTGTATGCACTCGCATTCAACCTCCCAAATATGAAACGTGTTTGTGTCGGCTAGAAAAGAAGAAAATATGTGAGATCGATCGGAGCTTCTCTCTGCGCCCGTTGTATTCAGATCTCTGGTAGAAGACTATATCAATAGGGTGTTAACTACACTTGTTTTGCAATCATGAACAAAGAGTTACAATTAAATGATGTCAAAGTCCTTGATTAGGCATCAGACAGGTATGACTCCTGCTGGGTTTTTTTGTATCTCTATTATTTGCATTGAACATCCTCAAAACAACAAAACAATAGCTGGCGGTGTGGGCCTGCAGCCCGGAACTATACAGTTAAAAACCAGCGTGTCCCGACAGAATTCGAGACCTTGTTCCTTCGAAGGCAGTCAATATTATCGACCAATAGGGTAGATATCGTCTTGTGAGAACCACGACGATTGGGCCAAATCGTTATGATGGCATAATTATATCAGCAAGACTGGACAACAATGCTGACATAATTATTCTACATTGTTGAGAATGGGCCTGGTGTGTCGTCACTACGGTATTACCGCTAACTTGTTTTAATAATCATTATGCCGATTCAGTAACGTCAGTAAACACTTGACTTCAGTTTTCATAGTTTGCTTTTGTTATTGTGGCAATTAAGAACATTGTGTACTAAGTGTCTCTTATTAATGGTTGTCTTTCCTCCATGGTCCTAGCAACAACTTGCCTTATCCCAAACTGGTGGCTAATGCAAGAGGTGTCTTCACAATCTGCGCGTATACCGTATGGCAAACTTGCGTTAAGGGTTTTAGTGTACCACGTGTCTTTTCAATTTGCATATTCGGTCGATGGATTCGAGCCACTGAGCAGACGGACTTCAAAACTATACAAGGAGCGCGTCTCTCCTGTGAAACGATACGCAAGAGTCATTCTATCAATGTCACTTCTCGTGAGAATAACGGAGATATCATACTTCGGCTGATCACATTTTGCCTGACTGGAAGGTAAGTTGTTATGTAGAAAATACCATAAACATTCATGTACCTGGTAACCATACAGGCGGTTAACAGAAAAATGGGAAAAGTGTTGCTGTGGCTTGTAGTGTAATATATATTTTGATCGTTGCGATGCAGTGTCATCGGAACTTTAGGTGGGCTGATTAGCCCGCAGCGCTAGCGCTCCTTACAATCCGCACACCTGCTAAGTAAAGCGTTGCTCATTCCCCGGGCACCAGGGACAATTTCTGTCGACGCTTGGTTCCCCGGGTCGTCAAAATCCAGTGTACATTATTTACCGTGGAGTAGATGACGTGAGTTTTTTCTGTCTACACCCCTGGCTGGTCAGATGTCAAGCTTCAGGTCTACCGCACATTTGCCCCAATCGACCAGTGCGGCTGCTATCGGTCTTTCAGTCAAGCGTAATAAGTTAGGTGAGATATCTACGTGCGAGCTGCTGACTACATAAGCATTACAGAAAGATATAAGTTTATTCTCGACCCCGTCAATATAGTGTCCGGCCTATCCAAACCATTCAAATAATTAAATAGCATCTGACTCGAAAGATAATGATAATTTGGGGAATTGTTCGAATTTCACGTGGCGTGGCACAATCACTTGTTTACCTATATATTGCTTATGAATGAAGAAAATATGTGTAGTTATCTGTTTATCGTTGACACTTGATGTGTAATTGTAATAATGTCCTTAATGGGAGGTCAACTGGGTACATGATATTGTAGTGTTGACACAGAAGGCTCAACAGAAAGCCTCAATTGGGTGCCTCGATTCCCGTACAATTTCCACTGTCTGCTTATTACAAAGAAGAAGATAGCCCAGGTTCAGCTGCAACTGAGGCAGGTCACATGCCCTTGACTATATATACTTGTGATAAGGACAAACTGCAAGTACACATTTTGTGCAATGAACTCGGCGCGGACTTGTGATCAGCGTTCCAAGGAGGCAACTCAGGTCCTGCCTGCGGCTTAATCGCTACTGCAGATGGTCTGGATAACGAAAAGACAGCATTGAAAAACAACGTATGCCTACTACTTTATGCGCCTTGCTAGTTGGCAATCACCGACCCTAGTGTCACTCTATATGGCTCAGAACCCATGATATTCTTCAGTTCGTATTTCTGCATGTAGCAAAGCAAAACCCACGTTGCACACTGGCGTTTACACACATGTATATCCACATGTAATGTACATACTACACGCAGGCTTTACACGCTGTCGCATCCAACTTTTTATACAGGAATCCATATATGATTTTATTACTGTGCTTCGGAGACTGCTATTTTTGGCTCAGCATTTGGAGGGATTTCCTTGGTGTTCCTTTAACTTCAGCTTTGAAGTCTGCAAGTTGGCCATGCCACTTGTCTCTTATTGAGTGCTGCGTTGGTACCTTGAATATCACATGTTAGTTGGTCAACATCGCAGACAGGGCTTATCGTTGTCATAAAGTGCAGAGAAGGCAAGGTAAGTTTTTTAATACATAACAAATCTTGAACTGTGAATCAGTCCTGTTCCGTACACGTTTAATGTTAATGGTAAACAATACATGATCAGTAGGCCTACTAGACTACAGAGAACCCAACGAAACGGTTTTTAAATCTTAAGGCTTACTTTATTGAACGCAATCCATTGTCCGTGAGATATTTTTATCTGGACTCATGCATGCACCATAATCTTTAAAATTGTCCATAACCATAAACTTAGTTATTTCTATCATAGAGTCTTTGCTATATGTTTCGATTAAGCCCTTCTTCCATATTTTATGGTGTAAAACCCTCCTCCATGGTGGTGTAACTGAAAGAAGAACACGTAATCCCCGTCAACTTTAAACCGCTCTCGACAATCATATTTTAGGAAACATTCACATTTTGGTTGACCAAGTGTGAATTTGCTGAGAACTGAGAACTCAGTAGGGAAATGTAATAAACGCACATACTGTTACTTGCAAAACTATGATTGTAGCGAGTAGTCACTAAGTGATTATAAGGTGCATTGTTGGCCCATTTGGCGGCCTCACTTGAGAAAAGATGCACATTGTTTTACGACAGACCTCCGCCTCGATTTGTGCGTGTGGCCTAATTAGTGTGTGGCAGTTAAATTCAACAGCTGCTTGTGGTAGTCCTTGTATATTAAGGAGATATAAACCATGCCAGTCTGCAAGGAGGACATATTGAATATCACAACATTCAATATTAACATGTAGCCTGCATGGTAAATAGACTTCATGAAATGCAATAATGTAAGAGATATTGTCCAGTGAGTTGCTTTCTTGTATTAGGTCTATGGATGTAAACAAGGTTGTCGATCACCTACAAGCTCAGTACCAATAAAACACAAACTAACTTCAAAGGCTCACCTGTAGTGTATCATATCAAACTATGTATCCATTTTTCGCCCAACTGAAGATACCTTACGTGTGTTATTGGATTGACAGTAATATTAACGCGTTTGTTCGCAGATGGTATGCCCTTACTTATTTGACTGTTGACAAAAGAAAAACAGCGCTGTGTACTGTAACTTAGTGTGCAGTTGGACTACGACATGTCTTGTACTGTAGTCAAACACGGTCGCATCTCTATCCTGGGGAAACCTGTGACCTTCCAAGTCTCTCTCACTACCACTCCGGCAATTACAAGAGGAAAACGTAAATAAACTTAGTTACTTACATTTTATGGTACGACTCAGATGACTATTATGGGCTGTCTTCTGACCCCCCCCCCCGCCCTTCCTGAGCTATATACCGGACCTGATCTTCATCGTACATAAAGCGATGGGTAAAATGAACTAATGCATAATATTGCAATTACAGCCTTAGCTTGGATGAACTGCCGGAATAGATGTGCAGTAACTCAGGTATTTAGTAATTCAAGAACTCATGACCTTGACCGCAACGATGTTTACTAAAAACTTTTTTTCGTCAAGGGATTTCAAAATATGTTTCATTTAACACCATACACTGAGCTAGTACCGGTAGGGTCCTACATCATGATCTTATACTAGCTGGCGCCTTCTAACTAATTGGTTTTGATAACTAGCAATACTGCAATGTAGGGTTTTATGTTGCACTCCTACTTTTTGTTATACTTTTTGGTATTAATCATTTCATAATGAAACAAGATGGGTGAGCATTGTCTTGTGTTAGTAGAATCGTATCGGTATACGTGCGTTAAAAAGTCATACTAATTACTAGTTTTATTCCATAATGACGGCAGTTGGAAGCAGATGCAGACCTTACCAACAAACGGAGGAGAGGGGTGTGACATATTTTGATCCTCGGTCGGTAATGATAAAGCACCAAATCAATTAGATGGAGAAGAGTTGTCCAACTATACAAAAATAATCATTTACTAAATCCACAACAGTGGGGTGACACATGGGTAGTTCGTCGCGTTTCTTTAAAGCGCTTTACCGTTAAGTACAAAACAAGTACTGTACTGTAGCTTTCGGTTCAATCAGCTTGGAACGAACCTGGGGGAAATCTTCCCTAAAGCGACCCGCCTCATTAAAAAGTGATAACTTTTCTTATTATATTTTGTTAGATGCATTTGCTCCGGTCCTAATGATGGTTTATTCTAAACTAGGTTGTCTCATTCCGTTGTTTTGGATTTAAAAGACATGACTTCGAGGGGTAATCCCTGTTTTTTTCAGCAGAAAAGGTCGTGAGATGCGACGCGAGGAGGTCAATGTAGATGTTCCATGGCATGACCCCTATGCACTCTGTACTCACCAGGGATCCACTGAGAATTCTAGCGGTCACCGGGTCACTCTCAGTGCACGACTCAATCACAACTCTCAATGTCAATCACTACTTATTTATATTGTTTAAACAGAAGTTGGCATGGTGTTCTATAAACTAGCACTACTAGCTTAGCAAGCATTATATCCAAGTTACTGGTTTAGGTCCCAGTTAACATGATTAAAAACAGCACAACATCGGTAGAAGATAGACGGTTTACTCAAGTCCAGTCTTTGTTATTTTTACTATTTGATTAATCGAACCAAAAGGGATAAGTTAGTTATCGGTTAACTGGAAATGTCTTTAGTTTTGCCTCTTCACCAGGGACACCTCCTATAAAAACTCGTTTAATTGAACCATAAACAGCAAAGTACCAGTGAGGCTCTACGCCCACATGTCAGAGTGTCCATGGTCTGTAGTGATGTAATGTAATCAAGTTACATGATTAGAAGCAATTACACCGGTAAACAACCCCTTAATAATTGTACGAGTTGGCTGTAGTTGAAAGAGCTCATCGCATGGTGTTTTTGTTGTTGAGCTTTCCACTTTCTGTTGTGGCTTAACACTGTTGCATCTGAAGAGCGAGATAGTTGTGCTGATTAGGCCTATAGGCCGATTAGGTATCGATCGCACTCAATGAGTCCCTTCACCTCTAGAGGACCAGTTTCCTTCATTCTTACAATTTCCATCGGAACGAATAAGGTCTGGTTCTTGTGTAGCTGGAAAGTGATGTTGTATCACTACGACTCCAATATTTACCTTGTCCGTAAGGCTCATACGACAACCTCTAGTCAATACTAATATCGTTGGACTGTATGTGAAGCTAAATAGAGAGAGCATTTTGCTCCCGATGGTTGGCTATAGATTATTTTTGTAACGTGCATGATAAACATGAGTCTTCAAAGCTACTCCTGAGAATCCAGGGGCGTCGATCAACCCTGGTTTCGACTCGTAGGTCGTCGCCGTGTGTCTCTGTCAGCGCAAGCCCCGTAACCTTACCAACTGATGGAAAGCCCTAAAATAGCTCTTTTTGCAGTTGTCATATTTTGTTATGTTGCGGTGGCACCATTTCGGGTAGGGGATAATATATGCCTGTTTGCTTAAACATGTAATGAATTATTAGCATACGGTACTTATTTTGTTAAGAACTTTCTCAAAACAGTTG
Source organism: Plazaster borealis (assembly GCA_021014325.1). Taxonomy (NCBI): domain Eukaryota; kingdom Metazoa; phylum Echinodermata; class Asteroidea; order Forcipulatida; family Labidiasteridae; genus Plazaster; species Plazaster borealis. The sequence continues at coordinate 11,825,842 of CM037468.1, read as the reverse complement.
AACCACTGTTTCTTCATATGCCCCCCTGTACTACTACTGGTAATTCCTACAACTTCTAAGCGTAGTTGAATTTCCTTGAACCATGTTTTTATGTTAATATAAATTTCATATGGAAAGAAATATGACACATGAGAGTTACCTTGAGCTCTTGTCAGATTGCTATTCCACGTATTATCGTGTCTCCTCTCGCGATATAACCCTCAATCAAGGTAAAAACATCGGGCATTATGCACAAAAACATGCAGCCAACCTTAATCCGTGTAATTCTGGGTTGCTGACCCGATTCACACATTGTGGTCGCCAAATTTAATAGTGCACACATGCGGTAGATGAGTTAGGGGTCTTGCAATTTTCATAACTCAGTAGATGATTTATTGGTCTCCCTGGTAGAAAGATTCGCGTGATTTATTTAAAACGAGGATGGTTAGAAAAACTCTAGAGCGCAATATAACCGCTGCTCGCCTCACGATGGATGCAACGAAGCAGACAAACTCTTCAGTGTGTCCAAGGCCATAAAGTCGAGAAGGTTCCAGACAGATGTGAGAAAGTATAGAGAATACGAGCTTGGCTACCTAAGATGGGGAGCATTTTAAAGCTACAATCCACATCGCCCAATCTTTTCTATTAATCGGGGGAAAAATTGCAACAATTGAAGTGTAGCAGTTTATGTTTCGACTTAGATGACTTGTCTTTCAAAACGTGGCGTTAATGAATTTTCCCCTCGATTCTCCAAGGCATGGAATACAAGAAGTGCCCGATAACAATGTACATGTATAGACGGTTATGTTTTATACAGAATGCATCATTATCCGAGCGTAACTCATGGTGTTTTCAGGCCAAGGCCAAATCTCCACATGAGATTGGACTTAGTCAAAAAAGGATGTGTACGGTGTTTGCTGGGTTGAGGACTCAGTTTGTGACAACCATAAACTATTCCAGATATTCTCCATTATTAGGTTATCAGACATGGAGATCCGTTGAGAAAAATGGCTGCCCGATGACTCTTTCAGAAGAGAAATTTGACTTTGCTCCACCCTGAAACAAACAGAGCCCCCTGATTAGTCGGCTACAAACTCGTTCAAAGATTTCCTGGAGAAGACTGATGACAAAGTTGACAGCATGCTATTCCTCCATCTCGGTATCATTGGCAGCCATCTTTGAGTCTATGTTTGTTGATAGGCCTTGGCCTCAAGTTCATATCTGTGTGGGGTTTGGCGCTTTCTTGTGCCCTGTGTGATAGTGCAGACAGCATGAGATGATGCATAGTGAGATTGTAAATCTAGATAGGCACACAAGGTCAAGGTTCATCCAAGGGATGTCAAAGTGGGGGCGTGTCATCTTCAAACGCGTTGGGGGGATTTCTGCGAGCAGAACAGCAGGATAAAGGGAATCACACATACTCGCCTGCAAGAGGCCCTATGGCCTGTTGGCCTCTTGCAGGCGAGTATATGAGTGATTCCCTTACTCCTGCTGTTCTGTTCGCAGAACCCCCCCCCCAACCAGTAAGGTATGTATCAAGACAGTTTTATGCTTCTGTCTTCACGTCACGATTGAAGAGAACATAAGTGGAAAAGTGTTATGTAGAGAAGAGCATTTAAATTAACGTATTAGTTGACATTATGACATAATAACCTCTATATAGGCCTATTGGTATAACAGGTCTCAGTATTGTTGCAGGACAGGATATTTTTGTTTGTAAAATATGTTTGGCTGTAACATTGGTTTTAAGTGAACATTTATACAAACATCCAATGGAAAGTATTATAACAGTAAAACAAACATAAACACGGTTTATTCAGAATTTAGCCCAGACAGTTAAGCAACAACTTAATCCATATTCTCCTAACGAAGGTATCTTTAAGTCTGAATTCGTTCAAATCGTCACAGTCTTCAGTCTGTCGAACTGTCCTGTATTCCAGTAACGTGTCAAGTCTGAAGCTCGAAACACAGTTCGCTGTTGTTTACTGAAAGAAACAATAGGGGTACGACGAAATGCCCGGATGGAACTCGCTGTAAAGCTATCGGTCTTTTAAACCAGGTTGTTGAAATGGTTAATCGCTTCCAGATAACTGTTTTTGTTCCCAAGACTCCAATTTGAAATGAACAATATTGAGCTAGATCCACTGAACCACGCAATCCGTACTTGTAAGTCACGGACGGGCTGTGAAGCATCAGGCGATTGTCTCTACGACCGGTCGGCCGCGTCAGCAGCGGCTTCATTTTCTCCGCAATACACAGGAAGTTATCGATTAAGTCGATGTCGTAACCGTCATATGTTACTTTAATCAACAACTGTGAGCCCACCAATAAAACGTTACAAGCCTTAATTACATTACATCTATTATAGGGTCGTGTAGCTGCACAAGACTAGACGGTACGTGTCCTCGGATTCACCTTGGACAGATCGCTAATTTATGCTACCTTTATAGGTTTAGGCCTTAGTTGTTTTGGCGGGAAGTATTTATTGTCAGACGTACAGAGAAATTACTATATTCAAGCAAGACCTGAGGATTTTTTTTCTGGTGGAATTGTGAGTCGTAATGTTTGGGACCCATGACGTGAAATTGATAAGTCATGTACCGGTATTGGTTGATAAACCGTACATGCCATTGGATTAATGCTGGTGTAGTTAACCGCATATTAGTTTTTAAAAAAACTTCAGCTGTGAAGGGACCCAACCTCTTTTCCAGGAAAAAACATCAACGATTTGTTTTCCTGACACCAAATCGTTTTAATTAAACTTAATGAATATTTTGAGTCTGTTATAAATTCCTGATCACCACCGTTTATTTTATGTACCGGTTCTCGTTAATGGTTCCAATCGCATTTCTTGATAACACCTGCTCATCTTCAACAAGTCTGAAAACGGAAATGACCAAAATGTTGACAACAAAAGGGAGATAAGGGGAGCCCATTGTTTCGGATGTTTTATTGCTGTGTTCGATTTAGCAAAATGTTTATTAAAAACACCATTGTGTTATGACATGTCAGCTCTGTATGTGGACTTGAACGCAGCGACCCGACAGCATCTACATAACATCTAATGCCCCTTTCACACAAGACGGGTTTCCAAGGAAATTTTTCGGAAAATGTGATTGACCTTTTCACATCTGAATCGCTTACCCTGGCAAACTGCCGGGAAATGGCTACCCCTGCTTGGGAGTAAGCGAGATAACCCCGAGTTAGCATACTGAGTGTTCATCCTTCACAGGAAAGTTGCCCTGGGTCTGAAGAAACGAACATGGGAGGGCGGTGGCGTAAAACCCACAGGAATTTCCTATAGGGTTTTATTTCCTGGGGATTGGCTTTAAGTCTAACATGATGACTTTGTTCTGTATTTTGAAGATCCTTTAACTTTCGTGATAAGGGAATGAATGATGGGTCATCTTTACTATGTCTAAAAGTTGCTCACTCTTAATAGATTGGAAGATTTATTTACTTAAAATGTCAACATTCAAACGCAAGAAGGCTTTCTTAAATCATTGATTGAGCACAGTGTACGGAGAACGATACAACGTCATACAATTCAATTCAAGCCGCTATATTATAGGCGCTAGTTTCTGTTAAATAATATCTAAGCAGATAACCGTGTTTTCCGGTATGTCACTGAGACATTTTAAGATTAAAAGATAAAGACAATTAAATGGCACTTCAGTAGGTACATGGCAGGCCACCATTTCATCCATAAAGAGACACTTCTGGAATCTGTAATAGTGCTTTTTAAGTGATTATGTTCAATTCTTTTAATTTATAAGGGAGGCCTATAATGTTTGATTTACAGAACTTCCAAAATTAATGATGACATGAGCATTTCAGAAATTCATGTGGGAATATTTTGTAGGATGTCTGGTGTTATTGCCACTAGTCACAATAAGCATGGCCTACAAATTGAAAGAAGATGTAATTTTCCCTCTGATTTCAACGATTTGATACCCTGTCTTTGGGTTTGACTAAAACGTAAGCCGTGTGCTCCTTTCCCCCGTAATGGATGAAAGATGTTTATCAAAGCTTAAGATAAAAATAAATTGTTTTGAAGTTTGAAATTTGTAATCTGATACATCCTTTGAATATAAATGAACTCGGACATAACAATTTGGTCAGGATGTGTTTTACCACCTGCAGTCTCAGTCCATTTGGGCCTCAGTCTGGAATTCAGACTAATAATTGTATTTTGGGAAAACTTTATTGAATAAGTATGAACTACCTAGTTTTACTTGAGTTTAACAAGAATCAAAAACTTAATGAAATGCATACTTTTTGTTGTGGAAGTTGGGTTGCAGCCACCTGACGTCTTGATAGATATCCCCTTAGGAATTCCTTGCATCTCAGACTCACAAATCCTCTCATTAGGGCTAAAAGTTTCGACAGGCAAAAAGTGCACTTGACTTGGTGACTACTGTGAAAAGTGCAAGGGGGCAGTAGTAGGGCAGTAATAAAACTGATCCTATGCAGGCCAACCCTTTTTACACCAACCCGGTAGATTCAAAGTGACTAGATTTTACCAAACCAGTACCGATAAAATCATGGATTTACAACATTACATTTCAAACCAAATCTAACATACTATTTGAATAAGAACCAAACTATGGGTAACATGCAGAAAGGAAAACAAAAATGCACAAATATACTGGACCTGAAAAATGATGGATAGTCAGACGCTGACTCATACAGATGTTATATGAATGATTTTAAATGAACAAAGTTTTTCTGAAGCAAACGACATGTTTAAAATTACAACTGATGAAGAAAACAGTCATATCCCATTTTCCACACTCGATTCAGTGTGTCCTACAAACTAGATCTAAAGATTCAAACAGTCTCAATGAACGTTCTCTTCAAAGTATTGCGAATTAAGAAAAGGGTTCCCCCACCCCCGCCTCTCCCCATCCCCCATCGGCCCTGTTGCGGGCACCTAGATTGTCAACTATAGTTAAATAAGAAAATCTTGAAAACTACTGTAATTGATTACTTTCCTCTGCCTCGCCCAACTCCGAGATATGTCGTTTGATATATAATGACGAACAAAGTTGGAAATTGGAAAGTGCATTGTCGTCAGCTTCCAGATGCTGGGCCCTTTCACAAAGGGGGGAAGGGATTTCATTGGTCACATTGTCGTGTCAACTAAATCTACTCCAGGGTATGAGACACTCTGTCAAGTCTCAACAACTGCACGCGCAGATTCTACAGTTGGTTACGTCTATCAGACCACAAAGTGCTCGGCAATACATTCTCTTGACCTTATCGGCGGCCCAATAAGCCTTCGTAGTTTCACGTTTGTGGCAAGAATTGTACGTGCACTTTCATTTGTGATTTAGTAACATGTCGAATAACGATTTTCGCACATAATGAACCTCCAAGTTCTATTTGAAAGATTTTGGAATTTAAGACAGTGAAACATATTCTGGTACAAAAAGTGGGGTCAGTTATCAGTTAGGCTGGGATGTCGATCCTTTCCCTTGGGAGTTCAGAGGAATGACTTTACTTGATGCTACAGCTTTTTCATGGGTTATAACTAGATCTGAATGGCTCTTAACGAAGAGGTGCTTTCTTAATATAACTTAACCCTTGACACTTTGCACAATGTCATCCAGACACTATGCCACTGTATTTGATTTAGCACTTCGTAGTTTACCACTCTCGGCGTAGAGACAGATGTTATTGCCTTTTCTGAGTGATAATTTTGTTCCTGCTAATGTCAAGCTTTCCCCGACATCACCACCAGTGAGTATGTACGATTTGCTGATCTGGTTGGTGCACTGTGTACCGTCGGTTTGTATAATACATGCAGAAAAACCGTTAGTGCCACGACGCCATGATACTTCTTATTTCCGTTAGTGTGCAATAGAGGTGAATTTGACTGTATTTCTTGAGGATACTCAGCCGTATAAACAAGCTACCGGGCTATTGAGATGTACTGATGGCGCTTACTGGAAACCCAAGTGAGGGAAATACAAAATTAGTCTAGCCTCAAGAAACCACAGCCGCCAATTAGACGTAACTTTAGAGGAAATTATTCTTGAAATTCGGCTGATTTAAGTAATTATCCCTGAGAGATGGAGAGAGGGAGAGCGAGTTCACTCAGGGGATGCTGATAGAACTCAACATAAAACTGCCTTTCACGATATTAGAATGTCTAATTTTTATAGTATGAGGTTGGCTTACATTGTCATTATGCTGCCACGGTATTGCATCTGATTCACATTAGAAACCTATTCATGGGTACGCTTTCTCTCCGGAAACAAAATATAGGCCCAACATGTATGAATGTTCAGGTTTTTGTTTCCAGGTGAAAAATATCATCAGCTAAACGTTCATTTTTCATTGAAAAACAAACAAATCAATTCATTCTTCATGAAAAAAACCCTTCAATAAGTTTGTTTATACCTGAAGCAGATGTAATTGAATTGTTTTTACGTTAATGGGTAATTTTTATAATTGCATGTCATCTGTTCAGACAATACTTAACGTCGAATAAGCAATTCTTGATTTGTGATTAGTTCCTCGGCGCAAAACAGTTTATAAAAAAACATGATTGGAGTTTAAGATGTCACCCTGCGTTATCCTGCTGCTCTTGATATCATAAGGACTCACCACATTCACGGTATTTCAACTTTGAATGGCAATAAACTGTGCAAGTCTCGCGCATAATTATTTGAACTTCCGGTACCATTGTGGTCCAAACTATGGAGTTTTACGTAGGCGGGATTTTGTTTTGATTTTAATTTAACGCAGTTTATGGCTCAGTTATTGTTGGGAATGTAATACCAAGTAATTAATAATATGAAAGTAAAATCAAATTAAAAAAACCCCGAAGAAAACCTGAGAATAAGACTTGACCTCCGTTTCCGGTTACTTTTAAAAATTTAAAAATGTTGCCCAACATTGATGTCATTAAACCTGTGTCATATTTCCCGTGCATTATACTGTACATGAGGTTATAATTATTGATTCAGTGGCAATTAGTTCCGCTGAAATGACATCCCTGTGTTGTCATCGGTCATTCAGTCCCAGGTCTTATATCGCCCTCATGTGATCATAAAGTTCCAATTACGCGACGTCCCTGTGTCAATTAGTCTCTACCGTCGATAGGCCCACTAAGCTTTCATTTCATAATGCAGTTTTTCGTATGTTTTACTGTGAATATTGCTCTACTTGCCAACAAAGAGGATTATGCGGTTGTTTTTCGTTCAATTGATTTAGTAACCAGGTAGTTAGCTTTTAAATAACTTAGTTTTTAAATAACTTAGTTACCAGGTAGTTAGTTTAAAAATAACTTAGTTAACATGATAGTTAGTTTAAAAATAACTTAGGCCTAGTTACCAGGTTAGTTTTAAAATAACTATAGTTACCAGGTCGCTAGCTTTAAAATAACTTAGTTATCAGGTAGCTATCTTTAAAATAAATATAGTTACCAGGTAGTTAGTTTTAAAATAACTATAGTAACCTGGTATACCCGGTAGTTAGCTTTAAAATAACTAGTTTGTTATTTAGAAATGATCAATAAAGTTCTGTTTTACCTCTTTAGAAAGTTTGAGTGTTGTTTTATATGTTATGCTCGATAAAATTTCTTTCTTGTGATTCGCGACTTCTTGATTTGTGTTTTATTCGCGAGCAATTTGTTTTGTCTTTTCGTGATTCACAACAAGCAATATTTTGGCGGGAGGTGATAACTAGTATTTTATTGTTGTGATAGAATTCATCTGGTGTAAAAACATCTTTGGCAGTTTCACTCAGAGTTGGTTTAAACTGAACAGTAAAGGGAAACAATTAATCGAATTACCATTAGAAAACGATGTTAATCAAAAGTAAGATTTTAATCTTACATGAAAACGTAACTTTCCGTTGAAAAGTTAAGCATCATTTTGGTTTTGCTTATGAGGAAGCAAGACATCTAAATATACATTTCTAGTGAAATAAATATGCTACAATTAATAATTAGCCAAATCTGTACAAGTGACACTTGGCAACAAATAACACCTAACATCTATTAAATCGACCTTAACCATCATTACGAATTCAAGACGGAGTTTAGCGAATTCAACCAAGGCGTAGTGTCCGTAATCAGGATAATAACATCACGATAGCCTATTTCGCAATGATATTTTTGTTATTTTCAATTGTTTACTATTTGATTACCAGCTATAAATTAAAATGTGTCTGTCAAACCTGTTGTACATTTTCTTTTTTAAAGGAAACGCGGTTGTTTCTTTCTTCTTCCGTGCCCCGCTATCCATGGTACGTTTACAATATGAAAGAAAGATCAAGCAACATTTTTCGAAACTTGATACCGTTGTAATCGAAGTAGTTTAATCTGTTTTAACAAATTATATAGCACTTTTGAAAAGTGTTGTTACATGAAAAACTTTTACTTATGATAACCAGTTACCCCCCGCAGCAGGCGGCCATTTTGCTTCCGCTTCATGGGGCTCATTCTATAGTACTGCAGATTACCAGCTTAAATAACACTAATCGCCAATATATCTGACTTAACTTGTAAAGTCTGTTTACGTTCAGTGGTACAATATTTCCCCATGTTAGGCAAACCAGGATAAAACTACGACCGTTCATAGGATAACCTAATCGATAAGTCATTACAACCCGGGGGTGCCTCTCCCTGTCAAGAACTGGTATAGGAAGTTGTTTGTTCCACAACTCGGATGATGTTGAAGCCACTGTACACAGCACCATAGCCGTTCTATTGTTTATTAAGACGCTTGCTATTATTATACAGACTTGCAAGTGTATCGATCTTTCTTGCCAGCAGAACATGTAAAGAGTCTTCCAACAATGTTTCCCAGCTCATCTAATTGAGGCCCTCTGACAATCGTTTCTTTGCCCAGCCTAACGGGCCATCAAAACCTCGGAGTGGATAGAAGGAGGAGCCTTACGTGCTGAGAGCACTGCTTGCCTTACCGGCCGTTTATGTAATCCACACTAGGACCCTTTCAACATCTCACTTTGTGAGTCCAGGCTCCCGTTTCTCTTGTTGACATTAATTTCAAACCACGCTATTCTGAGCTTTTGAGCTTAGGCGTGCGCCACCTATGTAGTAGGTCTTCAAACCATGTTCAAAGCAAGTTTGGTGGTGGTTGTGTGGGGATGAGCCGTAAAGTCATTCACAGGTTGATTTGTGTATTGCTTCCTGTAATGAGTTTCGATGACTTGACCTCACTATTAATTTGGAGAAATGAGTATTAAGAGATTGTATACGTTTGGTATTTGGAACCCACTGTTTTTTCAATCCTATTTAGTTGTAGATATATACCATAAAACCAACCTGTAAAAATTTCATTTCAAAAGGTTGTAGCGTTTTTGAGATATTGCCCAAAATCTAAACTGTTATGTCCACGCAGGAAGAATAATCTGCAATTGTAATACACAATCTGAGAAACGTTACTGCAGTAACGCTTCTCAGATTCAAATTTTTTGGGAGAAAAAGTGATCTTTTTCTATATCCGCAGTACTTCGAAGTGAAAAGTTTCTCAAAACGCATTATACTATCCAAAGCTGCTGTACTTCTTACCAAGTAAGTTTTTATTGCCATTAATTTTCAGAGTGATTACCAAACGTATACAGACCCTTTAAGCACACAAAGCAATCTCATTGTGAATCTGACAAGTTGAAGACTGGTTACAATTGGTTTCCATTCTGGGTGACCGTTATGATATGAATTGGAATGAAATACAGTTCAACGGTATTTAAAAGATCGATGCGAAGTTGCAAACAGGACTGTCTTCTTTGCTTTCTAATGATACCGTATATATTAGTTTAGTAGGCTCGGAAAGGGTATACGCACCCCTCATGTTGTTTGTTCAACTTTGAGTAAATGCAAAGATTTTGAGCTTTGATTTGATTTTTAATTATCTGTCTTTTTGGCTGTAGTCATTGATCTTTTTAGGCTTCTTATTTTTAGCATTGTGTTAATGTCTACATAATCGACGCCATTATTCAAACCATTTGCGTGGCCGTCTATGCAGTGCGTTTTTCGCATATACTGTAGTCATAAAATCTTTTCCTTGCTTTCATAAAGATTAATAATTGTCTTAAATAATTGTTTTTATTTGCACTCTTTTATTTTCTCTTCCCAAAAAAGTAAATTTTAAGGAACAGCCTGGCATTTGTTGATGAAACAAAGTTTTAAAATTATTGACAAAGTTGAAGTTATTCTAAGAACCCAGTTCCTTATCTGAAAAAAATGTATTGGGGTGTTGATATCATCAGCTCTTCACTTTCAATGCATATTAGTCAAAATGACATTGACAAGCAATTGAGGAAGTCGTGCTAAGTTCCAAGATTTCTGGGCATAGTTTGTTCATTAAACCATAACTTATAGCATCAATCTACAGAGTCAAACTCTCGGAAGGGTAACTCGCACTTTTTCAGGAAAAAACCCTCTAAATTAAGTTAGCTAGAGTTATGAGCTTGGTTCCAAAGTGATAATAATTGCAAGGTCGCACTGGAATCAAAGTTGGCACACTTGAGGGGAAACCCCTGAAGGACTGTATTTATTAGTCACATTTGTCGGTCACATACACGTACAGGTTGAAACAGTTTTACTTGCAGCTGTAAGATTTGAATGAAAAACGGCCTTAAGATCTTCTAAAAAGACCACACAAGTAAAGAATTTGTTACAATTTGTTCAATTAGGCCACGATGTGTTGATAGCGAAGTAGAGAATGCAGCCGTTTTGTTTTGAGACGTTTCTAGGTGATGTTGTCTTGAATGACCATTACTTGCGTGACTAGTATTATAGTATGACTGTGCTCTGCTTGGTCTGGCATTTATCGGAGATGTTCTTGCGGAAAAGCAAACTTTTGCAGTTTCCATCGGAAGTGAAAAAGCACAGTAACAGTCCCATTGGTGCCTGAGCATGTACTGAGACTTATCGGTCGTGATATAAATCAGATTTGGCATATGTTACGAAAGGGCAACTATGACAAACATGAAAGGGAAGGAAAACTATAAGTTTGAGTGTTTATCTTCATAGAGAGGGTTCTGTAACGTCTTCAATCTACGCCTAATTCATGTTTAATAAAAACGAAATGTGCCCATTATTAGCAATGGTTAGGCTGCATCTGACTGTTTGAAATGGGTGAAGATTAGTGGTCAGTTATTGCATGACGTCACACACGAATGGATTTTATTTAAACCTGCTGAATGATTCGTGTCCATTTTTCATGGGATCCTCTCTTTATTGACAGCATAATGCTCCTTGAAAAGTAGTTTGGATTTTTGATATAACCTTTCCTCTGGATAAAACAGAGTGATCCCAATTGACCCGTCTGCAATATGTGCGTAAGGGGAACACAAATAGATGCATGGTACCTCAATACTCTGATAAACCCACTCTTCCGTAGTTCAACATATGCCAGTCAACCACTCCATTCATTCATCATGTCCTGGTGTTCCTGTTTGTCTTATTGTGTCCTTGCTTTCTCAGACGTTTTATTTCGGCATCTTGATACTGTCCCACGCCATCCCCGGTTTGTTTTAATTACCTATTATTTGAGCTTGGTCGTATTCAAAGTTGGTTGTGAGCAATATGCCCATTGTTTGCTTTCAATTTTCAATTTTATATTTATTTAGTGTTTGCGTCTAAGAAGAGGAAAGACTGATTTGATTTGAAATGAAACAAGAGAAATGTCAGATGTACTCCCCATGTTACATTCTAGTATTTCTATCCACAATGTTAGCAACCCTCCCTTAAAACTTACTCACATTAAATGCACACCAGATAGCATCAAGGATATTAGTGAACAGCTTAGGTCCGATAGCGAACTTTGTTATCGTGTGATGCTGTATGAATAAGTGGCCCGACATTTTGGAGTCTTTTGGCAACTTCAGCTGCAGGGTGGTTGCACTTTAGATAGCGACTCATACTTTGACATGTTTGCGTATTGCATCGTGTACGGACATATTGGATTATCAGTACGCCCAACTGAGTCAGTCAATGGCCTCAAATGTACTCCAACCTGATGTATCCACGTACGATGGCGACCTATTGACGGCAGACTCGGTCATCACTTCCAATTCAAAACTTGTTGACTTCGCCAGTTTGAATCTCTGGGGTACAACTGTAAGGGCGTGGTACCACTTGAAGGGAGAGGAGAAGCTTTCGGGGAAACTTCTCTCTCGACTTAAATCTATCACTCATTCAAATAATGCCGAAGTAAATTATGTTATTAAAAGAAAATGTCTTCAATTTCATTTTGTGTGCAATTTGACGAAGTACAAACAAACATTGTTGTTGTCTAATTTACCCAATCAGATACACTGGGAAGCAACTTTTTCGTCAGATGCGTTGCTTGTCACCTTTACATGTTCGCACCCGTGAAACAATGAAATCGTAAACACTGTAGGAACACAACACAGATTCTTCCAAAATACCCATTTTAAAATCTTGTCTAAATTTTGGGCGCCTGACGCCCTGGGCTTGTGTTGCTGTTCACCAATTGATGTAAAAACATTTTTTCCCACATCGAGAGGAGTCAATAATTGCTATTAACAATTCATGGAGTGGTTTGGGCATTTGTTTACAGTGTAAATCAGATAAATCCTACTGGAGTGTTATTCGTGGCGAATAAAGGAAAACAAGATACTTGTAAATTTAAACGAAATCAACTCAGGTGTCTTGATCTTTTCTCAAAATCACAATTTGTAATGAAACTTTAAGAGATGGAGAATATACAGATAGCAATACTTCCTGTGCTCGGTTGATTTGGCTACACCATTAGCCGATAGAGGCTTACCTACAAATGGTTCAGGAGAATCACCTGTGCAATACAAACTGCATTTTCTACACTAATGAACGCATCAAAATCAAATACTTCATATGTCCTGGGGCACTTTGAGCGCTTTCCCGTTCCCGCCAAAAATCTGGGCTAATGAAGCTGTGTGCTTGAGTAGAGCGAGCATCTCTTGCCATGGAGTCATTTATTTAGCTAAAGGCTTGATTAGAACTGACATGTTTTTCTTCTCGTCAAAGGTTGATTGACCCTACAGTACATTTTGTTTTATTGTAGGTTTTGTTGTGTGATGGATGAGTTACCGTTAGTCGTCCTTTGTAGGCTGTTCCTTTGCTTGAACTTCCCTGACCTGATACACTACAAATGGCTCTTCGGTTCAGATAGGGTTTTAGTTTTATTTATAATGTGAATCAGTGTAATGAGCCTATACAATGGTTTAGCTTTGTAACAGGTGTTTTAAATTTCAAAATTGGTTCAAGAATGCACCGACATTTCGTGAGAGCCACATTTGGTGCTCGATGTGGCATGGTGTACGCCCCCCCCCAATATTGTGTCTTCATTGAGTTCTGGGAGTCTCAGGAAGTCTTTAGACGATTTTCAGTGACTGTGTTACTTCTGGAGCAAAGGAACATTAAGATGTTGTTGTTGTTTTTTGTTTTGTTTTGTTTTGTTTTGTTTGTTTGTTTGTCTGTTGGGTTTGTTTGTTTGTTTGTTTGTTTGTTAGGGTTTTGGTGTGTTTTCAAAAAACAACATTGTATGTATCTCGTGGTACCCTATTGTGGAATAACCTCGACTCGGATATTAAAAAGTCTCGTTCAGACAAGTCATTCTCTTACAATCTGAAATATTACCTCTTGAATATGTATTTGTAGATCTAGTACATACTTGTACAAAGACTGTTGTTTTGATAATTATTTAAATTGACTATAGTCTGGTCTCATTGTCGTTGTTATTTTAGTCCTTGTCGTGTCCAAGTTCTTGTCTGTCACAGGGAAATATACAAAAGCATATGCTTGACTTTTTTTCCCTGCATGTTGGCTAGCATATTAATTACACTCGAAATTTCTATTCTATACATTTTATTGTTGAATTATGTGGCATCCATCTTTTCATAATTATAGTCATTGTTATTTGTTTCAACTGTATGTTTAATTGTCATTGTCAACATGAACAATAAATGTGAATTGAATTGGATTGAATTGAATTTGTTGGGGTGTTTGTTTGTTTGTTTGTTTTGTTAGGGGAGGGAGGGGTGGGGTGGGGTCTCTGTCACATATCGGTCATGGTATAGAAAACCAAAAGAAAAGTTTCGTTTAAATTTGCTCTGCTCATTGCATTGTATATTTTCAAAGAAACTAGGCCTATGGTAATATCATCTTGCATGAAATTCAAGTCAGTTGTAACACATCATTGATGCCGACAATGAAGATTTCTAGATAAAGACCTGCAAACAGATAATCTTCAAAAATTGAATTTAGAATGATATTGTCCGAATAAACTTTACCATGGAGGTAGAATTAGAATCTACCTCCATGACTGTACCGATCTTGACCAAACACAGTTGGTATTTATTTTTGGGTAAAGTGTGTTCACTTTTATGAGAAGCTTTTATTATACAGAACTATATTTCAGGTTGTTGGAATCAATTTCAACAGTCAAAGATTCCATGAAAACCACTGAGTGACAAAAAACTATCCATTGGTTCATTGCTGGTCACTTGCTTTCATTTCACTGCTTTGTGTTAACGTTGCTGGGAGAGATCAATACGGCTTACGCATGTTTTTGCACCATGACAGACTAATTAGTTAATACTGCTGAGCGGTGGACTCATCCTCGGAACATGATTGGCTGTAATCTTACATCGTCCATCTTCACTCCATTCCTTTACTCGACAACAATGTAGACCTCCCCTGTGGTGGGTATGTCTGAGCTTCACTTCCGATCTGGTTTCCCCACTAGCTAGCGGATCATCAAACCCACCACCGTAAGAGGCGACAGAAGGCCAGAGGTGAGCAGGGGACATGCAGTGTGAGGTGATACTAGGCCACCGTGTGGATACGTTATGGACCACCCCATTTATCTGTTCTGATACTAGTAGTAAAGTTTGGCGGCTATGACCACTCAGAATCACTTTCACCTATCTGTGCCACGCTGGAAATACAGCCAACGTTCGTGTGCATAGCTGGACGTTTGCTGAGTTGACTAACAACACTGATGTACATGTTGACACACGTGGATATAGGATTTGGCGGCAACGGCAGATTCGTTTAATTTGTGCCAAGGCTTTTGAGTACAGTTGACCCGTGGAAGCGTTTGTTGTACGCTGTGCTAGATGACTTTGCACCTCGGAATTAATACTGTGATTCTTGGGGGAAACTGCCGCGTTTTAAGTGTAAGTTGTTTCTACTTGAAAAGTGTTCGTTCATTTCTTGTTTGTGCTTTTTCGATTATTAGTTGTTCACACATTACTAATTATCTATCGAATGGTGTCATCCCCATAACACTCTTTACCTGTTATGTATTTTCTTTGTCGTTGAGGGGAATGTTTACGGTCCCGGTGACCATTTTGTCAGCCCCTCATGATTTGTTGAAGATAAGTTGATAATGAGAAATTGTTCATAGTGTAGCTTGTCTCGGTTCCGTTAGTAGTTTACATGCTAGCATTGAATTCTTCCCTTGTAGTTACCGTATGCGATTTTTATAATTAATATGCAGTCACACAACCCGTACCCTAATTCGATATTTAAACTCGCCAACAATTATGAACTCATGGCAATTAAAAAAATCCTTCGGCTGTCCTCGGGAAAAGGCTTGACGAGCTGCAAATTTTCAAACTTCCTGCAAACTGTTATAATAATTACTCCAAAATTGACTCGCATCGTGGCAATTTGAGGACTACCTCGGTAACGTAGAACGTGCCTGTTTTCTTAGGCTTGGCAATCGACACTACCCTAGAAACCCTACGTGACATTACGGCTTGTTATTTTGCCGTAACTATCCAGTCGGTAGTCACTTGTACGATTTTGACATTTTGATTCGAATGACCTTGCATTGCATATGGCGTTTACTGCTGTACATTGTGTATGTTGGTAGAAAGGATGTCAAGTTGGAAAAGTCAATGTCAGTTCCATAACGTCATCGTCTACGCAGCCTAAACTTGCTTCAGTATTTCTGTGTTACAGCGTCCATATTCAACCGTGGAACCACATAGGGCCAATTTATGGATTGGGTTATAGTTATGGCAAAATGAAGCGCACAATAGCAAGTGTATTTGACAAAGCTTAGTGGATTGTTTTGTGGCAAATTGACAGATCTGGAAAGTTAAACCTATCGTGTATATTAAAAAAAATATATATATATATAGGCCTAGGCCTATATATTATGTTTTAAAATAGCTCCGTATGTTTTCTGTCCCTCACGACCGAGTACGGGGATACTCAGTTTGGTATAAGAACAATTAGGATATACCGTAATGCCTGCATTTCGTAGCTTTTCGATTGTAGTGCAAAGTAACATGGCGTAAATAATGCTAGGTTACCGCAGTATTGCCCGAATCAAAACGGACTTAAGCAAGTCTAGTAAAAAGTACAGCGTGACCCCTTATTAAGGTCCCTTGAACGTCGAGCTATGGATACGTCAATTCTTTGCTGAAGGGGAACCCTTGCACCTGCCGAGGAAGTGCCCAGATCGGTGGTACACTTCCAACTTCACTTGGATGTTCTTCTTTTCTTTTCACTTTCTCTTTTGAGGTCAGGCGGTTCATTACAAGTGGAGGCCATACACCGAGTGGGTGTATGAGTGATTGATTTGATGGTGCAATGTAGAATTAGTATACGCGGATGTGAAGCACAATAGAGGTATTGGGTAACCGGTGTGGTTATCTGATAGAGTTATCAAAATCTTGCGTACCTATATTGGAGATTCTTACTATCAAGATCAGGGCCTACTAATTCATAATTGGTGTAAGCATTAGTTAGGAATTTTTGTTTGTAATTTGTTGTACCTCTCATGGTATTAGATGAAGGGAACGTTTTTAAAATAGGGTTTCACACGACCAAAGCGACTTTATTCTGTGTGAAAATGCAAGGCGAACACAGTATTCTAGCGGAAACGTATACACTATTATTACACGATCCCCTAAATTACACAAATAAAAGAAAACAGGCTGTCCAAACTGTTAATGTTTTTATTTTTTATTTTTAAGTTGTGAGTTTACTATCAGACTATTTTCTGTAGTACTGAAATTAGTCAGGACGTAATTGTTTTTTAAATCCACCTGTTTCAAATGGCCTACTGTTTACTGTTGGTTTCTTTGGTGAGGCTTGCCTTGTTAAATACCAGGATGAAACCTTGCTCTGTGACTCACCGTAGCTCACAACATCATGAGCAGGCTAAGGCACCGCAACTGGAATTATTCTCTACTCGAGAATATTGGAAGCTTTAGGTAAGTTTAGGGGATTGTTCAACCTTTATTTCCCTTGTAAAATTAAGAGAAGAGAATTTGACTTTTCATCGAATTGTTTGACTGCTCTGGAAAACAAGCATCGAACGAAAAACACAACTGGTCCGACTTTTCAATCAAAGACAGCACCTGTAACATTTGTAGAATCTACATTGAAATGAGACCTTCATTTCGGATTGAAGTTGTAACTGTATCAGTAGTGAATAATCTGCACCATTACCGTTAGCGTGGCAATTGATTAAACGATGTTTTGACACATGAGGCTTTAGTGGTATTCACGGTTGGCTGTTTGCATTGTGTATTGACCATGTGGAAACTTTAGACCAATCGGGTCATCAATATGTCTGTATGGCGTGCGGTGCCGGCAAAAGATTGGATTTTTAGGTGTTCGTCTAAAACCCAGAAATATTTCAATATATACATTTAATTGAATGTTAATCATGCAATATAAAAAAAGGAACGTTTGACAGGTTTGCATATTTAAATCGTACAACAGTGAAATTTCCATATTAACTATTTCTACATGAGACAGTTTTTTACAATTTGTAATTTGCTAATGGCTTTTCCTTTCGTGGTAGTTGCTTAAAGTGTTGATGACACATAGCGTCCTCGTTGAGTGACACAAGACACGATCTGCTACACACGCATGTGACAAATAATAGCCCAGTCACCGCCGCAGGTAATCCCCGCGCAGCTCTATCGGCTGTGATTAGATGGACGTGACTTAAACACACTCATACCAGCTTCCATCCTTAGACCCCTTCTGAGACAAATCATCACACCAATTGCCAATAAGTCATAGACATGCAGAATACGAATTGTGGCGGTTAAATAGCAATGCTGAAAACATAATGTGTGTTTCATTGCATAAACTGTAAACATTGTGGCTGTTTAAAATTTTGAGTAGAGACGTGATCAACCAATATAGCTCTATGAACAAGTGGACAACCATGTAATAAGAACTTGTGTTTCTGAGAAGACACAGGGTCAAGATGGGCCTTAAAGTCTCGATGAACAGAACACAGAGCAACGTCTGGACTCATCTCACCTCTTGTCCTTGTTCTCTCGTTCTTTCAAGAAGATTGCTATCACATGGTTTTCCCCCAAAAAACTAGTTGATTTGTCACTTACAACACCTTGCAAAGTTTAAAATTCTACAGTTGGTGAAACTTTACCCATTGCCAATTTTTCATCTGCTTCCGAATGCGAAAGGTCATGGCGCTTGTTTATAGTTTTTTTTAATACAAAAAATATAAAAATATACAAAAAACCTTATCAGAGACAATACTGTCAGCTGTCAGGGAAGACCTTACATTTTGTAATTTGTTTTACAAATATGCTTTAAAATGCGGATTCTGTGAACGACTTTCAGTAAAATTAAAAAGAAGAAATAGGCCTACGTCGTGTTTTTACAAGTCTGTTATTTACAATACTTTAAAATTAAAAATGGTTAATCAGCCTTCACGACGTTATTTAGGTGTGTAAAGATTGTAAAGCATGGGCCCAGATTTTGTAAAAACTACAAAGTATAATTTCCGCAGAAACAGTTCGACTTGGTGGCGAAATTAGAACATAAAAAATATCATCTATCATATTTTCATGTTGCATGGTTGCAAAAGTGGAAGTTGCATCAAGGATCAAGTACGTTTGATCGATTAATCAGGAAGATGAACACGACGGGAGTTCGTCTATGACTGACTAAACATTAGCAACTTGGCAGGGAGTGTTTTGCCTAAAGGAACGCCAAGGTTTTCAGAGAACTTTTCTGTCAGTTTAAGAAGGAACTTCATGTTTGGTAGTATATAGAACGCATGACTTTGACCTTGCCCAAAAAGTACAGAGAACTCGGGAAATAGCTCATCTGTATCAATTTGGAGACTGCTTAATTTGATTGTGTCCATGCATGATACACGGTAGGTAGCTCATAAAACTGCAGCATGATATGGTAAGAAATAATATCATTTAGGCTATCGGTACCGGCTGAATATTTTAGCCATTGAAAAATGCTAGACATTCCAATAATTTGGTTCAGAAGCAATGGGTTGACATTCAGCCAAATTTAGTTTAAAGGTTCTCGTTGTAGAGTTGGTATCTGTCCAAATCTATTTTGTATAATTTAGTCGGGAGATATGACATATTGAAGGTTTCATATATAAAGTACATTTGATTGTGTTCATGTCTCTTGTCTTAACATTAGATTTGCCATTTCCCAACAAAGACCGGGATTTCTACTCAAAACTCAAATTCAATGGTTGTATAAACCAATATTGATCATAAGGATCAGGGAATAGTTGGAAATTAATATGGCCGTGCTTTGCAAGTGTTATAGTGACCAGGTTTACACATTAATGACGGCTGCATAAAAAAGTTGGGTATCGTGATAAAAAGACTAGCCACATTCTCTCAATCTTATAGGCCTTTACATGTTGTTCTTTGTTTGAGTGAGTATACAGGCATTGAATATGATGATAATAGATATAACTGCTATAGGCGTCTGAACTCAAAGGCAACGAGAAGAGCATGGACATTAACAACTGCAATGAGCAGCGGAAGTTATTTTCCTTGGACTGCATCCTGTGTAACAATCCCGGCCTAGTGTTGGTTCTTGCATACTGGAATACTTTGTGTTACACACATACCGACATGTGTTATATTCAGATTTTGTTTCGCTCACTATTGCTTATTATAAGGCCCTATAGCATATATGGCTTCTTACCTTTCTGTTGTCTTATATGTATAAAACCTACTTGTTGATTCATTGCATGGAGGACTTTGTTGGGGGTAATTCACCCTCAATTGATTACCATTGGTTCAAGATTTAACATAAGTACATTGTTGTACTTGGTTATTTATATATTTTTACTATATTTTAATTTGTCGTATTACATGTGCAAACCGAGGAAATGATTTCCATGCTGTCACGACGAATAAAAAGAATTGGATTTAATTGAATTAGAAAATACTTCTGCCAAATTACGGTTATTTTATTCATAAAGAGCGGATCAGGAATTTTTGATCCGAAATAGTTGAAAATGACGATGCCCTCTGCGCATTCGTAGCCTCTCCGAGTTACGTTTGGACAAAAAATAGTTAGAATGGATTGTGTTATTTTTCCATTCTCCTGTTCTTTTACTTGAAACCGGTGCCTTTGTGCATCTCTGAGCCTTTTTTCCTTTATCTAGTAGGAGAAGGTTGTGTTTACCTCTTAAGGGCCCCTGTTTAATTAAGACACCCTTTCGTGCATTCTTAGCCTTTCTGAGATATATTATGTACTTTTAGGCAGAGCAGTTTGAACCGTCATGTTTATTTTTTCCATGCTTTTTTTCTCTTTAAAAATAAAAACAATAAAAAATCAGCTGGGGAAAAGGAAATGGGGTGCGCCGCGTGAACCTCATTAATCGACCTTAATTGGAAATGAATATCCATAACACGGTAAGTTTATTTCGTTTATTTTTCATCAGAAAGAAATATGGAATGTCGATTGGGCCTATAGGGGCCCTCCTTACTTTTCATATTTGTTTGCATTGTATGCTATTCTGTGAATTGAAATGCAACTTCACTTTGAACACAATAAATAAAGTGGGCAAAATCGAAGACTTCAGCTCATCTATTGGCAAGACGTTGTGTTTTAGTCATCAAAGCCCAGAGCTGCCGAGAGGTTATTGAACTTGACCGGGAGATGAGACAGGCATTGTCAGCTTTATGCCTAACGGAAACATGATGTCGCTCACACAATTACAGCCATGCTCTCTGGCCATCCATTTCCAATTTGACTGTAATTTGTTGAGTCTAAAATCGCTGTAATTTGTAATTGATCAGGTGTGTAAACAGACAAATCAAACAGTGCAGTCTTTACCAAAACGATCGTTGTCATTATTCGTCAAAGAAGAGACGGGTAAATTCATAACTATTCTTTAACGTCAAGTCGTTTTGAAATAGTTGATTTGACTTGATGGCTTTTCCGATGTTATCTTTGTAAAAGTGCAGCCATTTCACAACAGATTGTGAAGATGTTGTTGCTATTGATGAGCCCAAGAAAAAAACCTTGTTTTGAAGGTAAATTGCAAATCAATTTGTTTCTCAAGTAAAATTGATTGAAATTCCGTCATGTAATACATTTCAGTTTGTATGACTTACGGTATGGTGGCTTATTATGTTCACATGTCCATGGTGCCCAGGCCAAAAATAAAAAGCGAATTGAAAAAAACCCACCACAACGATCGTGTACTTTTCATAGCTGGAATTTGTAACCTTCTAAAATTGCAGAGTCACTGTAGATGCACTAAGATCATTGTAATGTGTGTATGTGTCTATACCACTTGGGACGAACCATTTGTTAATAACCTTCAAATACATTAAAGATAATTTAGGCCTATCTCAAAGTGTACAAGACATTGTTCCTTTCCATATCAAACTATCCAATAACACACCGGTAAAACATCTTCTTCCCATTCAGCAATTGTCACTTCCATGTTTGTATTCAACGAAGAAAACAAGTAAGTTGCCACTGATAATCACGCGTGCATGTCTGTCTCACTTCTACACAAGTTACCGTAGCCCATCATTCACCATTTCAGCTTAAGCCTACCTTAAGCCAAGCTATCAAAACTATTGCAGAGTTTAAAATGTTGTCGACAAAGTAAAGTATATGTACCAAATTAAAGCTAGACAAGGTGCACATCTACCCGTGGATATTACAAACTTCGTCTTCGGTAAAATGGCAAATTCAAAAGGTCACCAGCATCCCCAAATTATAATTATGTACAAAATATATAACTTTTGAGACGGACGAAAAGGTTCAACTTGCAGTTCACTTGTACCTTTTTGGCGCCGTTTTTAATGTGTTTTTCCGACATTTTTGAAGTAAAAGGAGATGTGGTGGCATAACGTAGGTTGTTAATGTCATCTTGAATTACCCTTCAGCTACTTTATGTATTTTGACTATACCCTTAGTATTCTCGAGGGAAGAGTGTGATAACCTGTGCATAAAACACTCACTGTTAACAATCATATAAACACGTGGGCATATAAGAAACTAAATGCACTTTTAAAAAACCTTACCAAAACTACAACAGTAGGCTATTATCAGTTATAAAGTTCAAGTCCTTATTTGTTTAAAAGGGAGAATTTTAGTCTGAATTATTTGATGTAAATACAAGTTTACTTGTGAGTGAAGTTGATAACAGTAGAAGGTAATGAACTGTTTCTATCGTCATCTAACTCTACACCGCAGTTCTTTCCAAATTTACCGAAAACAAGCAAGAACAATCAGAGCAGTTTTAATGATCATAATTATTAATAAACACAATTTTTGACCTTATCTCACCTATGAACAAATATGCTTGACTGAACGTTGCCATGGCTACACAATGTGTTATTTTCTTCACCTGTTTCGGTACTCCTTGATCCATCGAGGTGGCACAAGAGAAATTCGGTCTGCTGCTGCCTGCTATCTCATGTTGGGGGGGGGGGTAGGTAATAACAGTTTGGGCGAGCCGGCTGGCTCTGTATAGCCCTATCTACTACCATTTCTTTACTTGGCAGTGACAGATTGTCTTTTCAGAGTTTGGCTTACATCAGTGGCGTGTCGTGGCCGAGCGGATAAGAACACCGAACTCAAGCTCTGGTGTTTCTGATCAGCAGAGTGTGGGTTCGAATCCCAGTCGTGACACTTGTGTCCTTAAGCAAGACACTTAACCACATGCTTCGTCCTTCGGATGGGACGTAAAGCCGTTGGTCCCGTGTACTAGGACTGGTAGTGCACGTAAAAGAACCCAGAACACTTATCGTGGAAGAGTAGGGGTTTAACCCCGGTGTTTCTGGTTCACATTGCAAGCACCCTTATTTACAGGTTTCCTCAGGCTTGCGAGCTACAGTGATTAAGTTCACTTGTGAGGCATCCTTGGTTTCATTACCAGAAATATATAATAATAATAATAATAATAATAATAATGTAAGACCCAATGAAATGTAACAAAGTCTCATAAAGTGAAATATAATGGCATCTATATTTTATACTGTAAGTTGTAATTTGAACAGCTTTATTAACACAAAACTGCGTTATCTCTGCAATATCCTGTAGATAGGGAAGAGTGTTTGTATACATGGTCCATTTGGTTAATATCGATTGCTTTGTTTACGCGAATCAGTTCAGCAATATTAAGTCCGCCCATTGCCATGAATAATGTTTCCTAATTAGCATATATGAACTCCTCCCAAACAAAGTTGAATCACAGAGTGTACTATGATGATGAGGTTACTCAACACAACACTCAGCAGATGATGTACTTTTAGGGTGCCTGTCATCTGTCACTATTCCTAAATCTGTTGGACTCTTTGGCGGGCAATTGAAGTAGCTTCATATCCTGCTTCTATGAAAAACAACTGTATTGAATTTATTACACTCAATCACGACGGGCAACGGACCTAAGATGGTTAAAGACAGTAAATTATGAGTTGGGATACCAGACGAACATACGAGTGAATAACCCAATGACGACACTTTGATGGTGATTTAAGATCAAGGTGCCCGTGCTGTCGGAAATGTTTTGAAAACTCAAATTTTTACAACATAAATCTGAATGTTTTGGTTGGAGAGTGGAGTGTCTTGCGTGTCAATGGGGATAATAAACCCGGGACTCGGTAACAGCTTACCTCATTAAAGAGATCTATTTGTAAGTTATAAAGGTAATACTTATTTGTTTACGCGAATCAGTTCAGGAATATTGAGTCCGTTCAGTTAAAGTATCGCTAAAAATGAAATCACTATTGACTCTTGGAAATTAAACTTGTTTTCCCTTTTTTCAAAACCTTATAATATAAATCGCACACAACTGAATTGTCTGTTGAGCAAAATGACATTAATATATTTGGATGCAGGTGCCTTCATTTTGACCTGTATTTATCATAAGGTTGATGGTGTTCCTGGTCATGTCACAGCCAGACACGGCCATAGCAACGCTTCTCTACGTGTATCTGTCCTCACTGTGTCTTTCTTCTCTCATACTCGATCCCTAATTCGATTTTGTGGAATAAAATTCGATTCCAGGGTCCTCCTGCGGGACAGTGATTATGCTCAGAAATGTAATCAGGCGTAAATGATGGAATTATGGCTGCAGATATTTGTGCGATCTAGTTACCGCCGCTGGTAATTCATGTCCGTATTCACTTGAACGAGCCTGTGTAACCAGCCAACATGGCGGATACTACTAGAAAAACCTAGGCCAGAGCCATTAGGCCAACAAAATACTTTTAAAAAATGACAATTTTTTAGCTGAAGCGTCATGGAATCATGATGGCTTCGAATACATACCTTAGTATTTATTCCTATACATGTAGTCTTCATAAATGTTATACGCAGTATGTTCCTTCTTCGAAATTGTTCATCACAATAAACTAACAAATCTACAAGATTTGTTGGTGATGAGCATTTGATCTTTGCATGATTTCGAAATGGTTAATACATTCGCCACGATAACATAAGTAAGGTCACACTTGGCTCCATGTGAATGTACACCAACTATCCTGTGCCAAACCTTTACCTGAGCAATACCTGTGTCTTTTCCTTGATATGTTTTCTGGCGTTGGCAGCCAGCTCATAAATCATTCAATCTTCACACCAGTTTCACTTCATGTTTTTGACATACATGATATCTGGATGGATTAGTAATGTCCTGTTTGTGAAACTTAGATTTCCCGAAGTCGCGACCTTTAACTTTGCACTTTTGCGCCTCTCCAAAGACCTGCTTCCAAGACGTACTGTACACAAGCTGGACCAATCATTAAATGAGTAAGGATCATTTCGGATGTTATAAATGTTCTTATTCAGGAAGCATGGTGGATCTCGTGTCATTCATCACTCATACAAATGTTCCTACAATCAGAAACTTTCAAGGAAGTCTAAGTACATGCGTGTGTGTAAATTAATCAAATACGTCCATGACTTAAAATGGTACCCCTTGGAATTTCTCACTGGGTACATTTTATTTATTTATTTGTATATATATTTTTTAGATGTCTGGATTGTTTGTATAGGAATGTTCTTTGCTTCATGCAGGCACTTTCATGCATGTATGCATCGTATGTAAACACATTATAATTTCATCGGGGGCAGCTGTCTCCCCATTTCAACTGGAGAAATTTCATTAAGTCCCCATTAGTCCCGGTGAGAGACCGAGGCAGGGAGGGTTTACGGGGCGGTGCACGCTCGGCCTGACCGTCTCTCGCGGCTATGTCCCTGCTTGGACGCGCCGTGGTGGCGTGCCTGCCCGTCGTTGTACGTGCACGTTGATGTTGATACTACACTTTTCCTCCTCCAGCGTCAGAACCCTCGGCTACGGTGACAGAACACCCAGACTCTGTTAAGTTTAAAAGAGCACCATTAATTAATGACTGTCGATTGATGAGCACTTCCTCTCAAGTCCCATATCTCATTTCTCGTTTCGTTTCTTTTTTTGTTAACCTTTTTTTATATTATTATTATTATCTATATTTTGTTCGTCTTTTTTCTATAGGAACATCAAGTGGCCAATGAATTTCTCCCGTCATTCTTGCCACGTCCCTTGGCGGTCTAACTCAATGTGCTGCTGAGTATATACCATTACACTCACAGATAGTCTACCAACATCTAAACCGTTGGATAGAGCGTGTTTATAAGCAGTGTGTTCACCGGGCTATTGAAGGATTTATCACACATTTGGACTTGCTGGTCGTTGTATTTTATAAGCAGCAACCTCATCCCAACGAGATAATCTTTGGAACTACTGCACATTCTCTATTGCCTTCTTGCGGTAAGCTATTTTGTTCAGATGTTATGGTTAAATAACAAAACATGGATGCAGAATGTGTCCTCTTTGAGTATGAGATTTCTGTGTATGACATGTCTTCTTGTTCAAGTTGGTTTGCTTGTAATCCTGTGATGTCACGTTGATACATGTGCATTCTCAGTAATAGTCTGATCGTGATGTGAATACAATATGCACTGTGTGAGTTGAAGAATTGTTTGGTGTATTTCTAAATCTTGAATAACTTCACAGCGAGGGATACTTTATTAGCACGTTGTGCTCTGTATTTAAAAAGTACTTCCATTTTCCCGAAGGTGAGTATCAAACTCTTTATGATGTTTTGACGACATCGTGAATATTTTGTTTCATTACGACTCCAGGTTATACCTGTATTTGGGTAATTAAACTTCTAAGAGTTAATGCTATTTAGAGCTTTAAGTAACCTACTCAAAGTGAATACGACTGTCATTGTTATGTCATGCTGCAGTTTAAGCGTTAACACGGACCAGTATGATGATGACAGTGGTTTGGTTTAATACCACGGTTGTATGTGCAATCATGATTGTTCTTCAATCATGGTACTCTCTAAAGTCAATACTTGTTTCTTTTCTTTTTAAATTTAATTTGAAATCTTGAAGTAAAGTTGGACAAGGTTCATATGAGTGAGTGTTGCAAGACCACAATGTAAGTGGCATTGACATGTGAACTGGACAGTTGCATGTAGGTGTAACGGCACAAAGTACATGTACATGTACATTCACTGTAAAATACTGCGTGTATCAAGAAGTGTGACATCCGGAATGAAGGTGGTACGGGGGTTGGGCCAGACGTTTGTTCTGAAGTGAAGCCCCTTAACCTAACCCCTCCCATTTAAATTTGCTTCCACGAACAGCGAAACAACAGCTTGTTCCCATGTGTGTTTTGAGGTTTCGTCACAGTTTTCGACATCCGCTATGTCTGTCAGTTCTGCAGAGTGCGCACCAGTCGACAATTATGATTGACAGCTGATTGACCTCTGCGTCTCATTATGACCCCATGTGGAGAAGGGTCAGGTCCGCAGAAGCTTTTCCTGTGTCAGTATTTGTCAGCGAGTCATTTTGCTGAGGTCACTGTCCTAGGGCAATTTCATTATAACTCCCTTGCTGCATCTCGTCTCCTTGGCCGCTTATATGACGACTAATACTTGGAGTGTTCTTCCAATAGCTGACCTGACTTGTGGGGCTTTATCAAGTAATACCAGTAGGCCTACGTATAGACAAATGATTCAGCAGACATTATTGATTGAAAATATGAGCTTAGTGGAAATGACTGAATGGATTTACCTTGCAATTGCGGGTGCTGTTCTGTGAAGAACAGCATCAATAGAAATATGTGTATGGAAACGCTTATTATTTAAAAAAATTAACATTCAAGTTCCCTGAGAGAACGTCATTTGAACAAGACCCAGACTGATAATAAGCAATCATAGCCGATAAAACAACGAAAGGTTATTAAACAAACATATCTTTCAAAATATACGTTTCTTTTTAATAGACGTAAATTGATTTACATAGGGAGCTCAGTTGTGTTTGTTGTTTATGCCACTGCGAGGGTCTATCCGTATCCGAACGCCATGTAACCATGGAACAAGGACCTTCTTTTATTCCTGAATAGCTAACTCATTACCTGGAACCTAAACTGATATACCTATCCCACTAAGCCATGCATTTAGTGTGTGTTTCACCATTCAGCCCCATCTGATGGCCACAGGTCAGTAGTATCAGTAGTATCCTACCATAAGGTTCCCCATTTAGCCCCATCTGATGGCCACATGTCAGTAGTACCAGTAGTATCCTACCATTAGGTTCCCTATTCAGCCCCATCTGATGGCCACATGTCAGTAGTACCAGTAGTATCCTACCATTAGGTTCCCTATTCAGCCCCATCTGATGGCCACATGTCAGTAGTATCAGTAGTATCCTACCATTAGGTTCCCAATTCAGTCCCATCTGATGGACACAGGTCAGAAGTATCATTAGTATCCTACCATAAGGTTCACCATACAGCCCCCTGATGGCCACAGGTCAGTACTATCAGTAGTTATCTACCATTAGGTTCCCTATTCAGTCCCATCTGGTGGCCACAGGTCAGTAGTATCAGTAGTATCCTACCATTAGGTTCCCTATTCAGTCCCATCTGAAGGACACAGGTCAGTAGTATCAGTAGTATCCTACCATTAGGTTCCCTATTCAGTCCCATCTGATGGACACAGGTCAGTAGTAGCAGTAGTATCCTACCATTAGGTTCCCCATTTAGCCCCATCTGATGGCCACGTGTCAGTAGTATCAGTAGTATCCTAACATTAGGTTCCCAATTCAGTCCCATCTGATGGACACAGGTCAGAAGTATCAGTAGTATCCTACCATTAGGTCCATATTCAGCCCTAACAGATAGACACATGTCAGTAGTATCAGTAGTATCCTACCATTAGGTTCATTATTCAGCCCCATCTGATGGCCACAGGTCAGAAGTATTAGTAGTATCCTACCATTAGGTTCCCTATTCAGTCCCATCTGATGGTCACAGGTCAGTATCGTAGGTTCACTGTTCAGTCCCGTCTGATGGCAACAGGTCAGTTGTATCAGTAGTTTCCTACCATAGGTGAACTATTCAACCCCATCTGAAGGACACAGGTCAGAAGTATCAGTAGTATCCTACCATTAGGTTCCCCATTCAGCCCCATCTGATGGCAACAGGTCAGTAGTATCAGTAGCATCCTATCATTAGGTTCCCTATTCAGCCCCGTCTGATGGACACAGGTCAATAGTATCAGTAGTATCCTACCATAAGGTTCCCAATTTAGCCCCATCTGATGGCCACAGGTCAGTAGTATCAGTAGTATCCTACCATTAGGTTCCCTGTTCAGCCCATCTGATGGACACAGGTCAGTAGTATCAGTAGTATCCTACCACTAGGTTCCCTATTCAGCCCCATCTGAAGGACACAGGTCAGTAGTATCAGTAGTATCCTACCATTAGGTTCCCTGTTCAGCCCATCTGATGGACACAGGTCAGTAGTATCAGTAGTATCCTACCATTAGGTTCCCTATTTAGCCCCATCTGATGGACACAGGTCAGTAGTATCAGTAGCATCCTACCATTAGGTTCCCTATTCAGCCCCATCTGATGGACACAGGTCAGTAGTAGCAGTAGTATCCTACCAATAGGTTCCCTATTCAGCCCCATCTGATGGACACAGGTCAGTAGTATCAGTAGTATCCTACCATTAGGTTCCCTATTCAGCCCGATCTGATGGCCACAGGTCAGTAGTATCAGTAGTGTCCTACCATTAGGTTCCCTATTCAGTCCCATCTGAAGGACACAGGTCAGTAGTATCAGTAGTATCCTACCATAATGTTCTCTATTCAGACCCATCTGATGGCCACAGGTCAGTAGTATCAGTAGTATCCTACCATTAGGTTCCCTATTCAGTCCCATCTGAAGGACACAGGTCAGTCGTATCAGTAGTATCCTACCATAATGTTCTCTATTCAGCCCCATCTGATGGCCACAGGTCAGTAGTATCAGTAGTATCCTACCATTAGGTTCCCTATCCAGTCCCATCTGATGGACACAGGTCAGTAGTATCGGTAGTATCCTACCACTAGGTTCCCCATTTAGCCCCATCTGATGGCCACAGGTCAAAAGTATCAGTAGTATCCTACCATAAGGTTCCCCATTTAGCCCCATCTGATGGCCACAGGTCAGTAGTATCAGTAGTATCCTACCATTAGGTTCCCTATTCAGC
The DNA here is from genome assembly GCA_021014325.1 of Plazaster borealis. Lineage (NCBI taxonomy): Eukaryota > Metazoa > Echinodermata > Asteroidea > Forcipulatida > Labidiasteridae > Plazaster > Plazaster borealis. The sequence continues at coordinate 11,796,065 of CM037468.1, read as the reverse complement.
CCCATCTGATGGCCACAGGTCAGTAGTATCAGTAGTATCCTGCCATTAGGTTCCCTATTCAGTCCCATCTGAAGGACACAGGTCAGTAGTATCAGTAGTATCCTACCATTAGGTTCCCTATTCAGCCCCATCTGATGGCCACAGGTCAGTAGTATCAGTAGTATCCTGCCATTAGGTTCCCTATTCAGCCCCATCTGATGGACACAGGTCAGTAGTAGCAGTAGTATCCTACCATAAGGTTCCCCATTTAGCCCCATCTGATGGCCACAGGTCAGTAGTAGCAGTAGTATCCTACCATTAGGTTCCCCATTTAGCCCCATCTGATGGCCACAGGTCAGAAGTATCAGTAGTATCCTACCATAAGGTTCCCCATTTAGCCCCATCTGATGGCCACAGGTCAGTAGTAGCAGTAGTATCCTACCATTAGGTTCCCCATTTAGCCCCATCTGATGGCCACAGGTCAGTAGTATCAGTAGTATCCTACCATTAGGTTCCCTATTCAGCCCCATCTGATGGACACAGGTCAGTAGTAGCAGTAGTATCCTACCATTAGGTTCCCCATTTAGCCCCATCTGATGGCCACAGATCAGTAGTATCAGTAGTATCCTACAATTAGGTTCCCTATTCAACCCCATCTGAAGGACACAGGTCAGTAGTATCAGTAGTATCCTGCCATTAGGTTCCCTATTCAGTCCCATCTGAAGGACACAGGTCAGTAGTATCGGTAGTATCCTGCCATTAGGTTCCCTATTCAGCCCCATCTGATGGACACAGGTCAGTAGTATCAGTAGTATCCTACCATTGGGTTCCCTATTCAGCCCCATCTGATGGCCACATGTCAGTAGTATCAGTAGTATCCTACCATTAGGTGCCCTATTCAGCCCCATCTGATGGACACAAGTCAGTAGTAGCAGTAGTATCCTACCATTAGGTTCCCCATTTAGCCCCATCTGATGGCCACAGGTCAGTAGTATCAGTAGTATCCTACCATAAGGTTCCCCATTTGGCCCCATCTGATGGCCACAGGTCAGTAGTATCAGTAGTATCCTACCATTAGGTTCCCTATTCAGCCCCATCTGATGGCCACAGGTCAGTAGTATCAGTAGTATCCTACCATTAGGTTCCCTATTCAGCCCCATCTGATGGTCACATGTCAGTATCGTAGGTTCACTGTTCAGTCCCGTCTGATGGCAACAGGTCAGTTGTATCAGTAGTTTCCTACCATAGGTTAACTATTCAACCCCATCTGAAGGACACAGGTCAGTAGTATCAGTAGTATCCTACCATTAGGTTCCCTATTCAGCCCCGTCGGATGGTCACGGGTCAGTATCGTACCATTAGGTTCACTATTCAGTCCCGTCTGATGGCCACAGGTCAGCTCTATCTGATACAACGGTTTTGGAACTAATCTTATATATAATTGCTTACTATAAAATGTTTAGTTCCATGGAGTCAGATATTCTTAAATGAAATCGAACGGGTTCTTTCATTAATCCAGGATTGTAATTACTATGTAGCGAGATAATTTATGCAAACTTGCCGTGATAATTATCTATCAAACGATGGTAGGTCGAATTTTGAGTTTTAGTAATTGGACTTTAATACTAAGGTTTGGTTCAATTCGTCCTGCGAGATAAGTTATCGCAGTAAAAGTCGACCTATTTCATGTAATAAGTCAAAAAACGGGGTGAGATATCGTTATCTTGATAAAAAAGGTGAAATGGCACTCATTGTATCCTTATTATTAGCCAGCCCAAAGACATACCATGTGTAGCCGAGGGTTATCTCTTAGTGTGCCTATGAAGAGAGCAGGGCTTGTTGTTTTATACAGCCTTTTACATCATCAGGAAAAGTCTTTTGATGTTTATATCTGTTTTCTGTTTTTTAGGGGGAAATACTTATGCTTGATCCTTTTCCTAGAAATCTTTGAATTAAATGGAAAAGACATATATGTTTGATAACTTCGTTTTGAATAAATGGCTCATTCAGAACGATCCACTCGTTGGTGTCATTCGAGGAAAATATGACAGACGAAAATGTAATTGGAATTTGCCTAATCTGACATGACTATGTTTGACCATGGTTTGACCTTGACGTTATCACAAGGTGTTGTGGTCGATGTTGACTGTATTTGAAAATACAAGAACGACGCTGTACAAGCTCGGAGGCATCCATGGTACAGGTTTATATAGAATCTACTGTGTAACTATTCTTTGGTCGTCTTCATCATACTGTTATGCTTGGTATATAGATGTCATGCCGTATCTATAATAATTCCACTACAGCATTATTTAAAGGGACACGTTGCCTTCGGATTGGGCACTTTGGGCTATAAAAAAGGCGTTTGTTATGAAATGAATATGCTTGAAAAGATGTTTGAATCGTAGAATAAACGATCCACACACAATTTTGAGGGATATTTGTGTGAATCATAATGTTCTACTTTTAAAATATATTTCCAACCATATTCATTTCATAAGAAACGCTTTTATAGCCCAAAGCGCCCAATCCGAAGGAAACGTGTCCCTTTTACAGTTCGTTGCAGTAATTTCAGTCTTTCAATCTCCGTGCTATTACTTAGCACTATAAATGTCAGTCTCTCGTAGTATAACAATCACGTAAACTAGTAGGTATTTATTTCAGTGTATAATCTAAGCCTTGTAATTTTGCGTCTCGTTGCTGCAAGTAGTATAATTAGATCATTTCTCCATGTATACCCCCAGATACTGCCACCAGGTTGTCCTTCATACTAACGGGGTAGTTCACATGTAGTTCATATCATGTACATGTAAATACTGATGTACATACTGGCATACTGATGTACATACTGGCATACTTACTTATGCCAGAAAAGCATTTGCAAGCTGTGTTTATTTTCTAAACAAATATTTCGAAAGTTCGGGTCAATACTATGTCCGTTTTACCTCCATTTGTATGCAGTTTGACTGGAGGCTTGGCTAAACTTAATGTGTTTTGATATGATTACTGTGTCAATGAGGACACATCTTCAATTGATATCATGTGTTTTGAATGTTGCCATATTTTGAGGAATTCCAAAGTTTTGAGTCAATCCGTGTGCCGTCACAACCCTTCAAGTGTATTCTTTCTTTACTATGTATCATCTCTATAGCACTGTTATACAGAATTGGATTTAGCCGCGATAACACCCGATTATTGGTCGATAACTACCTTATTAATGTCATACCCGGGCACAGGATATCATGAAGGCCGGGAATTACTGAAATTCACTTATGAATTTACTTTCTTGTCTAGACTTTGCGCAGCTAATTGTTAACTTGAAGTTATCTTTATATAATAATGAAGAAGAATCCGGGATTATCGAATCATGTTGTGGATGACAGATTTAATTAGTTTTTAAAATAACAAAATAACGGCGTTGATGGATGATGAGCATGGTTTACTACCTGTTCGTTCGTCTGACCTCTCAAACCTCGCGGTTCACCGATTTGGCTTTATAAGAGAGTTTCCAGTTGGCTAATCTCGCGAGACTTCCGGGTTGTCGTGTCCAATCAGAAAGGTCTTTAATCACAATAAGATCGTGATGGGGTTTGTAACGAGTAGATCACGTAGAACCACTTACCGGTCGTAATCACAATAATTGCTGCTTCAAATATCTCTATTGAATATCTCTCTCTCTATCGACAAAACAACCAAACAGGTTCAGTTTGGTATTTGTGGTGTACTGGTTCTTAAAGATGGTTCATTGATTCATTGAAGGCAAGATGTGACACGTTTTTATAATTTTTATGTTTAAAAGAAATTCTCCTAGCAAGTTTGTTTACTTAGAGGTTCGCTTTATTGGGGAAAACTCTAGAAATAAACCAAGCTTTAGAACAAAGTTCTAAATGTTACCCTGTTAATATTTTAAATGATTCAATACTATAGAGGCTGGTATTATTTTGTTCGTCAATACCACAATTTATTTTGGTCTGAATTGTGAGCTACACTGGTAGGTTTTGATGCTTCTTCTCACACCGTCCAGTTAAAATCTTATCCTTTCGATCGATACCCTCTTTCTGGCCACATCTCAAACCATTAACAATCACATGATGGACATTGAAGCCCACCACCGTATTGTTTATATAGACACCATTCCCTTTTAAAAAGTGTTAACACAATAAACAATGCTGCCTACACGGAACTGTTGAATATTCATAAATGCTCAAGCGAATCTTTAAGGAATGGTTGCTCCTCGTTACATTACTTTAAACCAACACATGGTTCCGTTATTAATATTAATATTTAAAAAATACTGTTATTATTTTTATGAGAATTTCTTTTGAATAAATATCACTATGCAGTGCATTTCAAAATGGATGACGTCATTGTTAATAGCCGTAGTTTGAATATGTTTGAAGAAGGCCTATGTGTCAGAAAGTTGATACATGACACAGTAATGCAAAGTGTCATTGTGTTGGCCCTTTAATGTGATTGATGACGTGATTTGTCTTTGACGCAGACTAAGCTATGTATCTGATACCATGCTGGCAAAGTGTGTTTTCATAAATGTACAGATTGATACCATCTGAGATAGCGGTTATGCGCTGTTACAATTCTCATCAAACACATTGAACTCATCGTCGGATTGTTGGACCAAGGTTGGATTGCAGTACTGCTACCAGATTTGGTGATTCAGCACCATTCAAAACCTAACCCCCTACTCACCAACAAGTCTTTATATGCCTATATGTCAACTATACGTCGACTCTTTCAGTAGAATGCAAGTGCAATATGGTTGGGGATAATTCATGAATACAATTAAGTTTGCAATGTACAAATATTTTGTAATGAGCATAGACATTCTTGGGTCCTTTGAGGTATATTGGCTGGAACATTAACAATCTTAGATATTCATGTTTAAACAAAGATCTGACTAGTTTACCTTCAAACCTCGGTTTAGTCAAATCGAAAAGAATTGAAGAAAACAGGATTGATGTGACTAGAGAGACCGTACAAGTAGGCGTATAGCCTATCAGTTATAGGCCCTACCTGAAAGATAAGCTATTTTAGAGAGTACATTTCACGCTGTGAATGTTACACCCATACATGCTCCCCCATAAACCTATCAGAAGATCGATTCTGTTTCCAATACTGATCTATATCAACATAAAGACCTGTATTTCACGGGTTCTTTTCTATGTCATAATGATAGTATTAATTGGTCACATCTCAGTCAGTATGACGTCATATGTGGCCTTTAGTGGTACGCATGCATTATGTTTAAGACAAGAATAGCAAGATTTATTCAATACATGACGTACTTTCAAAAGTTCAGTCGATACATATAAATATTTCACTTACGGTAATTTACAAGGTTTTAAGAGCTTAAGATTTAAATATGCATTCTTAAATATGCATTCTTATTGAACACTAGTTTAATTGTGTTCAATAAGCTTGCGTATTTAATCTCTTAAGGCTTTTTAAACAAATGTTGACAATCAGGTATATTTTTCCTAATTTCTTAAAATTCTCCGTTTACATACCAGAAGTTGTTAAAGGCACTGTACACGTTTGGTGATTACTCAAAATATATATTAACATAAAAACTTACTTGGTAACAAGCAACGGAGAGCTATTGATAGTATAAAACATTGTAGGAAACGACTCCCTCTGAAGTAACGTAGTTTTTGAGAAAGAGGTAATTTCTCACTAAAATAATAAAAACTTCTTGCAAGAAGTTTTTATTCCTATCTGAAAGCACACAAATTTGTACAAGGGTGTTTTTTCTTTCATCATTTTCTTGCAACTTCGATGACCAATTGAGCCCAAATTTTCACAGGCTTGTTATTTTATGCATATGTTGGGATACACCAAGTGAGAACACTGGTCTTTGACAATTACCAAACGTGTTCAGTACCTTTAATGACTTAATCCATAGAAACTTGGAAACATTGCTTGTCATTTCACGTACGGTAGTTTGAGTAAAAGGAATATAAATGTTCGTTTTAGGACATCGTACGTTTTGTCATGGGTCGGAACGTTTTGTCATAGTAGGCCTTGTTTATCATTTGTTTAAATGTTTATATTAATTGTTTTACATGAAGGTAATATTTACATCCCTTTTAAAGTAGGTTGCAGTAGAGGTAATTAACACCTTTCATATGTTGTATAATGATGGTCTGTTAGGAATTCTAGAGAAATGTAACTACGTATACAAACGTGATTCTTGACCCAGCCCCGATCATTCTTCACGACAGCTTCCACCTAGCTCCAATTATTTGTTGATATACGACTGGCAAAATGACGGGCGAAAATATCGCTATGAATATAATTATGTCTGTCAAAAACATACAAACGAAGCTCAATAATCAAACCAGTGAAATAGTGCTGCAGTTTGGTAGGGATTAGGGCATGATCAATCTACCTCGGTGTATAAAATTAGGAGATATCAAATCGATCGAGTTTTAATAGAAAACGTCAGCTTTTGGCAGACGTGTACACAAAAGGCTTTTAGTCTACACCTTGAACACGTGAAAACTGATGACGTCATTAGAAACTTGAATGTGCATGGTCATCGCAAGCAGACACAGGTGAGTTCCGGACTGGTTTTTATCATCCCCCGTAATCTTCAATCAGATCTATAGGCCTAGTTGTCAACTTTTACAACTTGATCTGAGACCAACTCAACAGTTTGAACTCATGAAGCTCATATTCAATTGATTAATAACTGAAATAAACGGAAGCTCTTTTCTTCAAATCCTATTGACTTGCATTGGAATATACAATGTAGGGCCTACATGAATGACTTTAGACCATTGATTTAATAATAAAGAAACCATCTTCTTGTAAATAAATGCATGCTACATTAATATTAGATCTTTTGCACAACAAGTTCAGTACGAACATGTACCCAGCATTTTTATGTCTTGATTCTTGGAACGGTTCCTTACTTCTTGGCTTTGCCCTTCATTGCATCTGATGAATAGTTGTTGATACGAAAGCTCATGCAGTTTTTTTATGTAATTCGTTCGTCTTAAGTGCTACCACTATCTTCCTTGTTTTTTCTTGGTTTTAGTAGTTGCAAAGTCTCAATGAGATTTGAAACTTTCTCTTTCTTTCTCACTTTTTTCGTCCTCTATCCATTTTTGTGTGTTACAATTAACGGAAAGATTGCAGCTTGCAACGCATGATTAGAAACACAACAAGGCGTAATAAACATATACGTTTTTGCCGACAACATCAGACCGTTCAGAAAATCAGCTTCTAATTGATGTTTCTAGGATGTACCTAGACTATAAGATGTCCGTTGTGTCTAGTTACCAGACACGTTGAAGGGAAAGTTAACATTGAATTGAAGGTTGTATATCGTGGAATTCAGTACTGTACAGTTACTAACCTGAGCTTAACCAGATCACCACCATCCGTGCATTCATGCACACCTGTCGCAAAGCTTTTAAGTGGGTTTGATTGGCCGACAACACATGTGCTTACACTGAGGTATCGTCAAACGCCGACTGGGGGTTACTTTGAGGTTAATGGTTGGGTTTGGAGATATCCAAGAGGGAATTCGGTCATTTAGTGTCGGACCTATTTTATGACTGATAAATTAACTTAGTCTGCATGAACGCATTATTTTACAATTGTATTGTTCTGTAACACCTACGATCACAAACAGGTAAAAAGTGTAAGACTGACATGTGCACTGTTGTTTGCAGTGAAATTGTTGTAGTTTCTTTTAAAGGCAGGTCGGCGTACTTTTTGTAATTACTCCATAAAAACCTTTTTGGTAAAGAGCACTGGGGAGCTGTTGATATTATAAAGCGTTGTTGGAAACGACCTCATTTTAAGTAGTTTTAGAGAAATAGGTAATTTTTCACCCAAACATTTGAATCTGAGAAAGGCTTCAGGCATGAGAATGCATATGTTGGGATACATTACGTGATGTTACTGGTCTTTGACATCCTGCCTTTAAGCTTCTCCGAGTAAAAGCAATTGAGGAAACGTCTGTATACCGATATGATCACAGAGGCTCTGAAAGCTGCACAACCTCCACTTCTTTCCCCTGAATAGAGTGATATTACACAATTATACTTTCTCCTTCTGAAGGGTAAATCACACGGCGCGTGCCAGCACATGGTGAGTGAGGGGTGTCTATTAAGTGCCATTCCTTGCAGGGTGTTAATCCATTACACGTGTGTTCCTAAAGAAGCAACGAGTAGTAATAAAACATCAAATAACGAATGATTTGTTGTGATAACTAGTGATTAGTGGGATAACTATGATTAGTGGTGATATCTTGTGATTAGTGGGATAACTGTGATTAGTGGGATAACTAGTGATCAGTGGTGATATCTTATGGTTGGTGTGATAACTAGTGATTAGTGGTGATAACTAGTGGTTAGTGGTGTTACTTGTGGTTAGCGGTGTTAACTAGTGATGATAGTGGTGATAACGCAGTTCATTGTCAGGATGGGCTGCGTATCATCAAAGGATCTCCTGGATAAATGTTATTATAAAACAGATCTCTGGTTTCAACCAATACGGTAGAATGTTTGTGACAACAACAAAAGAACAAGGATTAAAATGTGTGCGCAAACGAACACGATATTTGTTGTTATCTACCGAACTCGGTTTGTATTATTTTAACTTGTGCTGACTGCTGAATTCATATTCAACGGACGGGTAGACGCCAGTTATGGGCCAATCGCCAGGACGGCCATATTGAAGGAAATACACAGTTTCCATAGAGGGGTTCAATCAGAGGACATTGTAATTTGTGCACTGTACAGTGAGTGTGATGTAGCCGTTGAGTGGGGTCGAGGAAATGGGCCATAGCATGGCCATAGCAACATGCTGTTACGACGTCATCAAAGACAGACAGCACACACGGAAGATAACCACGCACTAATATTGCACAATATCTAGCTATTAATTAACCATCCTAAATTATTTAATGGCTATAAGCCTGAACTATACCCTGTCGCAAGTTCATTAACTTAATTTTTACATTCGTTGTTACATCACCACGTGGTTGTTGTTTTATCAGAAACACCACAACTGAATGAGGTCACTGCATGCTGCAAACCTTAATATTTTAGACCGTATTTCCTATTGGATCGAGTCAATCTACAAATTTGTATAATTTTAGCGGTTGTTGCCTTTACACTTGTTTTAATTACCGTACTGCAGGAATACACGAAGATCTCTTGGTGTAGTTCGCATTGTGTACAGTTCAGTTGTGTGTCATGCATTGTAACTGGATGACCGGACTCTGCTAATACAGCTTCCCAACTAAGTTACATCACTACAGCTCAACTTGACTTTCTTCCTTTAAGCTTTCAACGAGAACTTGAAACATTAAGTCACTCAACATGATAAACTGATGAAGACTTTATAATTTTCCCCATCGCCAAAAATATTACCAGCAATTTTCTTTCTCAGACGAAGCAATAAAGACCGGAATGTATGTCTGGCTTATTGTAGAGACGGTTCTACCGATTTATTCAGTAGGGCATCTTAAATCATCATTTGTCTTCATTTTGTCGTAGTTCCTGGAGTGGAAATTTATTCTCTGAAGTTATTGGAAATATTAAGGGAAGGAAGGGCGCTCTGTAACCCAAGAACTTCAATACCTTTTTTATAGTGCCCAATAAAGTGGGCAATTGTAAATTACAAGTGGTTTTAATAACGACGCTGCTACGGTTTGCTATCATGTTACCATGATTCGAATGTCAAAAATCTCCATAAGCTTGGGAACGGCCGAGGTGTATTCAAATAAGCATAGTGGGATTTTCGTTGAAAAATCATAAATAATATTTGTAGAATAACACAGGAACGCATGTTGTTACACATTCGAACGGTAGGCATATTGATTGATATTTTTTATTTTTTTGTAAAACTGCTCTTAAACTTGGACTTTGTCTGATAGTGACCAACATCGCTTGTATGTCCTTAATTACACGATGATTATAAGTTTCCCCTGAGATTTTTTTCTAATGAAAAGGAAGTACATTTTATTTTTACCATTATTAGGCCTATTTGTTTCTGTTTGTCATTGCGAAATAATGAACATGTTGTCTTCAGGTGTCATAGACCCTTTGACAATAACCAATATTCGCGTGCTCGAGGTAACATTGAAGACTGCAACAAACTTATGGTGCGAGCCACACCGGCTGGTATGGGCGTCGGTCACCCATCGCTGGCGGTATTTGTCCGCTGGGAGGCTCCCAGTTCCAGGCGACTTACTGACGGTAAGACCCGGCCTGATCCGGATCGTTGTCTTCCCGCATGAGTCAAGCATTCAATCACGCTTCGGTGGACAATATGAAATTGAAACTGAAGTTGAGCTTGATTTTGGTAACGGATGATACGTCTAAATGAAGTAATTGTTCTCTTTATTTACGTTGATTTAGAATGATAGCATAGCCTCATCTGTCATAATGTATATTAGTACAGGCTTGGGGCCTATTGAAGCCTATAACTCCTGTCAACATTTTAGGTCATTGTATTTTATTTCCTTTAACCTATGTGTGTTAGCTTGTGTCGTAGTATTTGACGAACTTCAGTCATATAGAAGTCTAGCTGCGTTGCTGCCAACTGCACACATGGGCAGCCGGCGGGAGACGTCAATTCTAGTTAGAACTCTTCGTTTAGCGGACGACGTTTAGCGGACTTCTCGCCTGCCATGCGTCCCGTAGCCGGCGTGTCTACTACGGGCATCCGCTCCAGTGCCTGCCCTCCGTACAACCAGATTTAACTCTTTCATCTTAAAGAAAACTATCCAATTTCTCCTGCTTGCCAGCTTTCAAGTCGTCGTTGAGACTCGCCCGGATGTTCCGGGACGGGATACCGTGCTGGTTTGATCTCCGGAAGTTAAGCTCAGCTAAAGAACATGCGTGCCCATACAACCAGCAACGTGTCATCCAGCCTCAACTAGCGACAGACCAGTGTAAATAGCCACCGGCTTCCACAAGGGCATGCCATTCGGGGGTGCGAGAAGCTTCCATCAAGAACTTATCCAGCCGCATACTTGTTGGTTTTACCATCATCTTTATCATAAAGAAAATTTGACCGGGAATATCAGCTGTGTAAATCAAACGTGTATGTCAACTCCTGCTCATGCTTTACAGCATCCTTGTAGGTTGCTCTTCATTACTGGTCACATAGGCCCACGCAACGCACATCAAGCCTGTTGTTAACTTGTGCATATAAACCATTCTTGAGTCACGTCCGTAAAGAGGTCTCACAGAGCACTTTTGGCCTCCGTGAGTTTAGGTTGGATGATTTCTTAGTACCTTGTACCAATGACTGCTTCCGTCTAGAAAAGGTCAAACGTGGAAATAAAACGTTCTTCAAAAAGTAAGTTGCAAAACAATTATTGTATCTTTTAAAAGAAATCACGTTCTATAATTGACAATCCGATTGCGCTTATCATGACAGTGTTTTAATTCTAAAGCTGGTTGAAGGAAATCATACATATTAGGTCAGTACAAGGAAATGTTGCTCATTTTGTTAGTTGTGAATTGCCAGGGATGAATTACCGATTGTAAGATGACTTAATTGCTGTGGAAAAGCAATTAATTTTGGTTTGCAGTCTCCTCAAAACGTCTCATCGTGAATATCCCATGGTTTATCAAGTAACATTCAATGTGTGTTTGGACTATTAGTAGCCGTTAAGAAGAAACATTGCGAGCACTAAACCTGTGATAATTCCATCATGATTGTTGCTGCTCAAGAATCGAGCTAACATTCTGCAGATAGTACTATACATTATACATACGTTTTGTACCCAATCTGTAGAGGATGATATCTGACTTTGTACCCAGCGTTATTCTAATAACAAGTTCACGTTTAATTGATAATCTAATGTCCGTTACGTTGTCTTAAACAAACCAGATTCAGCGCTTCAGAAACTAATACTGATTAGTTATATTTAGCATCAATGTTGCGTTAGAAAATAATGTGAGGAAAATTGATGAAAAAGATGTGTGGTGCATGCTGTGTTAAGCTCACCTTCTTTTCATCTTATTAATAACATGTCGTGTCAGGGTACAGTTTTGGCAATTAGCACTGTAATCATGCTCAGAAATATCACTTTCTGAAATCTTGTCATCCACCAAACTTGCGTAGATTTCCATAATGTATAATATCAGAAGATTTAACATATTACTGAAGACTTGTAACATGTAGTTGGTATGATATTTTCGTTATTTGTATCAATTTTTTGCTAACTGTTGAAGAAGATGTAATTTTTCAGAAGCAGTGTTGTAAAAGTTTAATTCGTATCGCGGTCTAGCGTGTCGGATTCAAGTTGTGGTGGCAAAGTCATTTGAGGGTTGGTTCAAATCCCGGTCGTTACACTTGTCCTTGAGAAAGTCACTTGTAATTGCTTCTCTTCACCTGGAAGTAAATGTGTATTTGCGATTTTGGAGATTGTTGCTGTGAAACTCAGTGAATCCTTCTTGCCGCCAATTTGTCTGTCGGTGCTGACTACTCCGAAGGAGTTGAGATGGTTTCAGGAATGCGTAGTGTGCAATGAACTCGGGTCAATAATAGTGTAACCACGCGCTTCGAGATGATTGGCTTGAAAAGAGCCTATTTATATCGTTAACACATTTTATTATCAATATTAAATTCATTAAACTGTAATTGTCCCTCTAATGTTCGGGACAACAAAATTGTCATATTTCTTTGTTTCAAAAGTAACGATTGTTAAAGAACATGTTGCACTTGCTGTCGTTAAATCAAATAAAATTCCCCCATATTTGGTGATTTTATGTTTGATGTATTTCGATTGTTAGAGGTTAAAATACGGACTAGTATCTTGCCAAGCCAATCTGTTCCTTTGAAATGATTTTGGAAAGCACCCAGAATATCACAATAGGCATCCTGTTATGCTTCCTAATCAGGTATAATGGACATCTTTAATCTCGATATCCGTATTAACAAGCTCGTGTTTCCAATATACGTGTTATTGTAACGTGAATGTCAAGGAGACCAATCTGGCTACCATTTGCCAGAATCGTTACGTTATTTGAAACTGATATTGGGTTCCAGACATGCTGAAACACCACTTAACTGCAGCATAAACTATAATTAGGCTATTTCAGGTTTTCTGTACCAGCAAAAAGAAATCATTTACGTGGTTGAAGTGTTTTAGTATCTGACATTCTGACATTAGTAATATTGTTACATCCCGTTGCCTTTACCATCCAGCAGGTTTGTGAGTTTATTGTGGAGTTCGTCTTTTGATGCATTGTGATAGTTGACTCATTTAACTGTTCATATTTAATTTTCGTTTTTTGACTACAGGTCTGGTCATCAGCATGTATACAACAACGGACAACCGCCTGGGACCCTTTACAGTCATGCATTCGCCGAGTATGATGTTCATTCTACTGCTAGTCTCCTTCTCCAGGCTGGCTATGAGCCAACCATTTCCATCTCGCGACGAGGAATTATTCATCCACCAAATGACAAACCCAGAGTCAGTTGCGGATACGAAGCTTCTCCCAGACGGAGCAGAGACAAAAGATTACATTTTTCAAGACGCCCGTAAATTGTAAGTATGTATTGGCGTTTGTTTTAAAGTGGTAGTCCATTTTTGTGTCAATATTCAGTAAGCCTAATAAAAGTTTGCAACTATTATTATCTGTCGCACACAATTTCTGAACCGCGCATGATAAAGACCGTAAATGTGTTGGCTACCCTTGGTAGATTTGCAAATTTTCTGTCAACCCCTTAGTGTGTATTTTCTGGGTCCACAATGGGTCATCGTTTCTCCTTTGTTTCAGCTAGCTGACCTTTCAGTCAAATTCCCACCCTCTACAAATAGTGCTTTCACTGGAGCTACAGGTAAAACAAATATTTTAAATCGGGCAGCTTACTCTTTGACATTCGAAATATGCAGAAATCCCCCCATGGGACCAATGAAAATATTATCTCTAACCTCGCCTTGACCTGCACGTTACCCGGTCCCGGTCCTGGTGGATGTGACCCCCTCAGCAACCACTACCCTCGTCATGTCTTCACATTGTGGAAAGAGACTTGGTCTCCCCGTAAAGTTGCTTAAAACTTGGCACAATCTGAGATTTAACTGAAAATATATAGGCCTACTTACGATGTTTAATTTATTAACACCTCAATAATAATCGATCAGAGATACATGTACCGTGTTAACATGATTAATCCTCCTGAATCTGAAGTACATTCATCTCCACATATCCGTTTGACTCGAAAGCTATACTATTAGTAACTGGAACAAGTTCTGCTTAGGATTATCCTAGGGATGTGGTGATTGAATAATTACTATAATTAGGTAATTCACCAGTTCCTAAAAACCACCGTGTTAAACACATCGTGTTAAACAACTAAAACACAACGTATTAAGATCGAACGTTTATAGATGAAAGTTTTCTCGCGTTTCCAGAGGAAATTCAGGTGTTAAATCCTTTGTCTTGACCATCACAAATTGACCGGAAGCCTGCAGCCAGGTTTGCACAGTACAATGTGTATCCATATCATTGACCGACGTGGGAAAGTTTATCAGCTTTTGCCTTTCTTCGTGTTCTTCAACACCTTTCATTTTGGGACGCACCTATAGGAAGTGTCTTTTATAAATGGTTGCAGTTTTTGCGTATAACAAAAACCTTATAATGATGAAGATTGGCAAGCTATGACGTGGATTTCAAATCCAGCATAATCACTATTTCTACCCCCATGGACAGACCTTGTAGCTTTATGCTCAGACCTTGTCGAATTGGTTTAACAATTATTCTATCGTCGGTACGGTGAACTTCAAAGCAATGGCGCACCATGGGAAATGGCACTGTGCAAATAAACTGCAGTGCTTGGGCGTGAAGATGATGATAAATCGTGGCGTTCTGCCAGAAGCCCAAAACCTGCCATGAGAAACCTAAAGCTTTAACCACAGGGATCTGCTTGTAATCGTTTTATTAATATGCCTGATCCTAATCTAACAGAATTAACCGAATCATGTAGTTGGATTCGGATGGGATGGGGGTGGTAATTGAGCCATTATACAATTTAAGAAGTCGTGATACAGTTTAGTTGGTGTGGTTTCGTGTATTCACTTATCAACCAAATCAACCACTTTAGTACTCGTGAAAAGAAGGTAGCCTACATTGTTCATTCTAGAGGATTGTGATAATATCGATTCTCACAAATTTAGATTGATCTGCTGAAAGGAACAGCTCTACCATATAATAAGTCACGGATACATGGTTCATCTTTTAAATGTTATTTCTCTATCGATTCATAATGATAAGGCAATCTATTTTTTGGTTCTAGGCAATGGGAAACCATTCAAACAAAAAAGTAGGTGACGCGTCCATCCGTAAGACCTCTTTGGTTAGACATGGTTAGACTAACCCTGAATTTTCAACCGATATGAGGTTTTGGTTTTTACGGGTATTTTTTTTATTGAAGTTGGGGTGTGACACTTGTGACTGTTAACCAGAGTTCATTAGGGTCGTCTGCAGATATGGGATCGTCACGACTTCAACATTTTAACAGTAGACCAATGGTCATGGTCATGCCATGTGTGTTTTGACTATGTTTGGTTATTGTCATAATGTGAACAATTCCCCTACATGTGGGACAGTCATATCATATTTACGTTATAATATTTGTGTATACAATAAGCTTGTAACCGTCTATCAATCTATGAATGTTTTACACGATAATCCCATACTCGAGTAAACTGCGCTCCTCGCGAGTAAATAAGGCCTACGTTATAAAACATTTGGTATTAATTTGGCCCGTTTCGTTGACATTTATAATATAAGGCAATTCTATTTTGTCGCGATTTGGCAACAGCTAATTATGTGTATTTTGAAGACAAAAAAAGTAAGTTTCCTACTTAAAATCCGCATGTTGATTCTGTTCCATGGTAAAGCAGAATTATATTTTATTCATTGGTTAATTATGTTAGTAAGTGATTGGATTGGTACTTTGCGGATATGTTCGTTTAATGGCACTGAATCGCAAGGTAGAGTGGAGAGCTTCCGGTCAAAGTTATATGAAGACGGTATTCAAATTCACGTGTATGTCATGCTTTTATGCTTTTCATGCTTAACACTCTGATATTTATGTTTTTCCCAACAGTTTTTACTTCCTAGTAGAAGAAGACAGTGCACCCGTAGCGATTACAGTCACACCTTGTGCAGCTGAACTGGAGTGGACTTTGTCTCTTATGGATTTACCTGAAGATGGAAGTGGATCAAGTATGTATATTGCTGTGCATCATGTAGTCATTTTAAGATCAAACTGTCTGAGGTTCCCATTAACTGACCCTCCAACTTTCTTGCGGGTGTTTTAACGTTAATTTTGACACCTAAATAAATTGTTGTTTTGGTCGAACAAAGACAAATTGACTGAAGCGGGATTTGAACCTGCGACCTCTGGATTAACGTGCCGGTGCTCTACCATAGTGTTGGTGGCCTCAGCCATTCAACTTGTAATTGCCGTATATCCAGGGATCACACCCAAGTTTCTGATACAACCTGGGAAGCGGCAGCAGAGGGATCACCTTAAAAGGGGATGCAACTTTTTATTTCAAATATCAAGTATTATAAGCCGCAAGGGAAAACCGACTGTGTGACTTTTAAATAATGTGGGGTTGAACAAAGGCAAATTGACTAGAGTGGGATGAATAAAAATGTTAACTTAATTCAGAACCAACCACCCCAAATCCCCAAGAAAACAAAAACAGTGAAGTAATGCTTCTCTCTGACTCAGTCTTGTTCAGCTTCGTTCTCCATTTTTACGTCTTCTTCATGTTCCTGTTGTCGTCTTCGTAGTCGTTGTCGTTCATGATCTCTTTGCTATCGATATCCCCCTTGTTGATTTGTGTGGGTTCGATTTCGTTCTCATTATTTGATGTTGCTCTCGTTCTTGTGACTCTCGTTCTTGTTCTTGCTATGTTGTTGTGTTTGTGCCTGTTCTTGCTTGTTATAACTCTTGTTTTTGCTTTTTTCTGATCCGTGTTCTTGTTCTTGTTTCTGATCACACTCTTATTTTTGCTGTCGTTCTTGCGAGAACAAAAGAAATAACATGATTCGAACAAGAACAAAAGGAAGGACGAGAATAAAATGAGTACGAGAACAAGAATAACGAAAAGAACAAGAACAATAAAAACGAGTACGACAGCAAGCAAAAATGGGAGACTAAAATATTATTGTGCTTGTGCTTGCTCTTGTTTTTGCTTCTGTTCTTGTTCTTGTCGTTTAATTTTATTTTCGTTCTCAATTTGCCCTCCTTGTTCTTGCTTTCGTTCGAAATTTTTCGCTCGTTTTTGTTCTTGGCTTTTCTTGCTCCTCTTCTTGCTGCAGTTCGAGTTCGGTTTGTGTCGTTTCATTCTCCTTCTCATTTTGTGTTCATCCCTTTTTCTTATTTTTGTTTTCTTCTTGACTGTTCTTTCTCGTGTTTTTGCTCTTGTCAAACCCATTCCAAAAACTACTCATTAGACCCTGCCTATACTACGAACGTGGCAAAGCTTGAGTTCCATTAACTTAAAATGTTCTGGCAGTGAATGTCACATGCAAGCTGCTCTTTCTGGTTGTGCAAATGCAGCTGTAGTATAGGCCATCATGGGACGGAACAATATAACAAGTTGATCTCTGTTTACAACAATTTTTCATTTAATGAATGTTTTTTTTTTTTTTTTTAAATCTACAGGTGACGATCAATTGAGTGAACAGCGCCCTCGCCGTCATCCAAACACAAAGGTCGGTACTGTAGTGAAGACCTACACTGGGTATGACGTCAGCACCTACGTCACCTACAACTCTCCAGCTGGCATTTACACTTTGGAGATCCGCAGTTTAGAGAAAAGTACGAGTGTGCGAATATATGCCACCACCACACCGGATTCAGACCACTTGTACCCGGAATTGCCCACCGACTCAAGGCTCGACATCACTTCATTTAGGAAGAATAAGGTGTCGTTAGCGTGGAAACCGAGTCCATCCGACGTGATCTACCGAGAGCCCATCGTGTATTGTGTTGCACTCAACCCCAGGCGCAATTACCATACATGGTGTAGCGTGCAATCATGTTTGTATGGGGATTATCCCCCGGCTCGTCCTCCAAATACAGGATTTGGCTTCGAGAACGAGAAAACCAAGAGAGATGAACTTCGTCGTGATCGCAAAAGAGATAAAGGAAGTAGGAATAGAGACAATGAGGAGGAAGATGATATCATTGTGGAATGTGTGGGAAAGAAGACGCTGCACACATTCACGAACTTGGAACCGGCTCAGCGATATTACTTTGACCTTTTCGCGGTAGACGAGACCAATAACAGGAGTATAGCTTACACAGGAACCTCGATCATTACAAGGCCAGGCCCAGCCACAAGAAAGCACATTGCCCTCAAGGATGGTAACCTCCGGACATCATCAGTTCGTCGGTCGTCTCCCGTTAAAACATTCAACTTTAGTGTCGGTGAGACGGTCAAGGATGTCCTGGTTACTGTCCAACCCTGCACTGAATCCATCACGGCTGAGGTGTGGCGAGATGGAACAAAAATAAGAAGCTCTAATATCCGGGATCTGAAAGATTTCCGCGTACGTGAAGTAACAGGCGACATACAGGTCAAAGTGAAGAGTTTGCGAAGAGGGTCCACGCACTTCAGAATCTTCGCCACGACGAGACCAAACAAATACCCTTTCCCTCAATTGCCTGTTGACAAACGGATAAAAGTCTTTGAAAATCTGCGGCAGTGTGATTCCGTCACTCTGGCTTGGCTTAGCACAAAAGAAGTATCGCAGTACTGCCTGTACAAACGCGAAGATAGGCAGAAGAAGCGATCCAAGAAGAGCAATCGTGAAGGAAATACGCAGTGCCACGAACCAGACATGAGAAAAAGAACTGAAAAGGTGATTTGCCGGCCTGTTAGCGGGCCTGACACAGAGAGAGATGTCCTGACGGAAACGGTTACCGGGCTAACACCGGGTACCACGTACGTCTTCGATGTTTATGTCAGCAGTTTTGGAAAGCAAACGCTGGCATATAGGAGTGCCAGGGTTACAACGAAGAAGGTATGCTGATTCTGGAAAGAGTCTGCCTCAATAAGACAGTTATTAAGTGAACTGTGTAATGTTGCCATGGAAACGATGCAGGGCCCTCTGTGAAGTACTTATCAAGCTAATGACGCAGACTCTTCGTGAGATTTTGTACGCCGAGGATACTCGGCAAGAAAGACTATGAATAATTTACTTGTTTCAAGTATTATAAACTGATCGCAAGAGGGCGGAAAAGTAAACCCAAAATGACACGTACATTTCAAAAGAGGGCGCTCTTACAGTTGGCCAGGATCTAGTGTCATGGAAAGCGGATAGCTGGTGAACGAGTGTTTGATTTATTCCCTTTCGAAAGATTTAAGATAATGGTTAAAATGAACACAGAAAAAAAAGACAATGACTTTGGCCAAGAGTTTGCATACAAACCGAACAGCAGTATTCTTACAACGTTTTATGGGAATAGTATTAGGAAAGGGACGCAGAATGTGAACATTTGTAATTATGATATTGTATATTATAAACAATCATTCGTCGCGACTTGTTCTTGATTCAGTGTATATAATTGTTTTATGAAAAGGACTAGTCAAGATTCGATGTTTTAGCGGAAAAGCAGGTCTGGATAAAATGGAAGTCTGAGTATGTGAAAGCTATAACCACTGCCGTAGTTATCACAACTATGTACAATTATAAAGTTAACAGTTACTTCATTGTATCTCTATACTGCAGACATTAGTATTGGTAATATACAATACTATACATGAGTATCTATTCTATCAAAGGTGCCTCGTTTATGTGCCCATTGACTTGTATGGTTAGTGATTTAGAAAGCCCGAATACAGAACCGAAGTCATGACGGAAAATCAACAAAATCACTGGACAGCTTACAGTGTTATGTCAAAGACCAAGATATGAACTTGTGTTTATATGGATTCCACTTGGCTTGATTCTTTGGTCAAAGTGGCAAAGTGGATAATGCGATGCCTGTGAAATGCATGTACCGTATCATTGCTTTGCTATGCAGTGACGTCTGGACACAAGATATGAAGGGTTGTTGGACACATGTTCACCTACCCAAAGGAAACTGTTCCCAAGACGTAAGGCCCGACCAGGCACTGGTCTCCAGACTAAAGCTCTAAGACATAGGACTTGGTCCAAAACTCGATTATTAGACAAGTGCCTGACCGAGGTCATGTCTTGAGACTGATATATTATGCAACACCAAATCACCCTTCACATCAAACTTCAAATACTTGATAATGAACAAGTTTATTGTGTAAAGATACAAATAAAATAGGGATCAGGTTTCAAAATATAATTCAAATTATAAAGGTATCAACAGAAAGTTCTGAAGCCGCTTTGTATAATAATATAGTAATGTATCGTGCATTATGCTGACTGCTTAATTTGCACCATGCTTACAATTTGTAAATGTGTATATTTTTTCGAAGCACCCAATGATTTTGTCAAATTCATTCATTCTTTTTGTATAAGTTCTCCTCATTTATTTTGCTTTATTATTATTATTATTTAAGAATTTTATATTTGTTAGTTTAGTTGTCCAAAGATGATTCCAACGTTTGTTTGTTTGTGTTTTTCCCATTTTAACCAGACCATCAATACATTTTCATCGGTCTAAAACGGCTTTTTGTAAATTTCAAATTGTATTCTTTTGAAAATGATCGTAATTTATAATAAAATGTGTATGAAATGCGGCCTGCAAGACTTCGACTTCAATTAATCAATCCTATTTGTGGCCAGTAATTTGTTTTTCTTCTGGTTTTGTTGTTGTTGTTGTTGTTGTTGTAGTAGTTGTTGTTGGTGTTGTTGTTGTTTGTTTAGTTTTGTTTTTGGTTTTGTTGTTGGTGTTTTTTCCTGTTTTAACGCCTTATAAAAGAGATAATTAAGTCATACGGAGTCTCAACTGTGAAGTAAAACCTGGCATGTTAAGTATTTTCACATGTAATCACCTTGTTTTTAATGTAAAAAGTGTGAAAATTTTGAAATGAAAAAGTTGTAAGTATGCATTGATGTTTGAATAATATGACTTCAATTTACTGGTTGTTTGGTTGTTGATTATCCTGATATCAGAGGGTTTTATTATTGTTTGTAACGACCAGTGTGAGGTAGGCCTACACGTCATCCAAAACTTAGTCTTTCTAATATGTTATAATTTGTTTTGAAAAGGTGAAATGGTTTGCCAACCGCGAACCAGCTAACCTAAAACCAGCCAACCGCGAAACAGCTAACCTCAAACCAGCTAAGCGCGAACCAGCTAACCGCGAACCAGCTAACCTCAAACCAGCTAACCGCGAACCAGCTAACCTCAAACCAGCTAACCGCGAACCAACTAATTGAATTATGTATGAGGCCTGCACAAAATCTGCAACCGTTAAAAGTGTTAACTATCCTTATAGATTTGCATCGGGGATAAAGAATATAATTTGTTTTTACCCTTACACCGATGTGTATTAAGCACTGTATAATCGTGGGTTCGAATCCCACCCGAGTGATTTGCCTGTGGATTTTTTTTCGCAGAACTCGGGAAAGTACTATGCTGAATAAACATCGGTGTAAGGGTACA
Organism: Plazaster borealis; assembly: GCA_021014325.1. NCBI lineage: Eukaryota > Metazoa > Echinodermata > Asteroidea > Forcipulatida > Labidiasteridae > Plazaster > Plazaster borealis. The sequence goes on along the minus strand of CM037468.1, from coordinate 11,774,480 downwards.
AACAAATTATATCCTTACGTTCTTACCAAACAAGAAAATGAATTGAGCTGAAATCCCAAAGAAATCAAAGTGAAGACACATTGTTTCCTAAGCACTAATTTTGTATCTTTTCACTTAAAAAAAACAACATCACAATTACAATATTTGAATTAAGAATTGTGGAGATTGTAAAACTGGGGAGGTGAGATAAAACAATATTTGACCGCAAGATGTTGAGTCTGCAATTAGAGGTCGTGTATACGTCAGTAAACAATTTTCTTCAATGTGTCTTCAATGTTTCGTTGGAGTTTTGAGGCAGTGCCATATCCTCGAGAGTGGAGATGGCTTCAGAATAATTGTTGTGAGATAATGTGACTAATTTTGCCCGGCTACCAGGTTGAAAGCAGTTTTGCTGTCGGCCTATGCCTACATATCAAGGGTTGAGGCAGTGGGATGTACTTCAAAACGCTGACATGTACATGGAAATTGTACCGACAAAACTTGTCAGTCAATTGGAGTTTACGAAAAAAAATGGAATTTGGAGTGCATCTTTTATGGGGCATAACTGTATTAGGTTGGACATCTTGGTTTGTCGGACAAAGTGGGTCGGACATAATGCTTAAACGTAATGGTATGTTGGTTATAATGACACGTAACACATGTTTTAATCATTATTATATGTACATGTACTTTTAAGTATTTTGACATGCAGAATACATTCAAATGTTTTTTCTCTTTGGAAAGTATATACATTTGTTACAGAATATGAAGCCCAATTTATTACGCTTTTTGTTAAAAATGTGATCGGAGTTTTAAAAATTTAATATAGGTGTCAATACAATGATGATTATTATCCTTCGGAGATTCTGTGAAACATTATTGTTTAGGGTTTAAGTTCCAATGTACAAAATGATAATTTCTGTCAAATATTGAAATATTACACCAGAGGCAATTGGTTAACATTTAAGTTGGTCCAATGTACAAAGCCGTATAGACCTTAGAGTGACTGTGTATATTGCAGGGCATTTCCTGGCAAGAAATTTACAAAAAGACTAGCAAAAACAAAACTAAACAAGTATTAAAATGTGCCCCCCCCCCATACATCGTACGGTGCAATTTCCATACAATGTATGATTTGATGTTTGAGCTGTGTGCACACCATGCCAGCAGGAAGTCAGCTGACTTAGTGGCTCCTTTGTAAATGGGTGATGTCACAGGTCACATGATTCTATGAGGTTGGCTTGTGGAGTGCCTAGAACTGGACGAAAAGGTGTTACTAGACAAGCCTGTGACACCAAGACGTTTAGTATGCGAGCACAATATCAAACTACAAAAGTTAGTTCTAAAAACCTTAGGCCCTATGTGGAACATAACGTTGCTCTTACCTTTTGAGTCATTGACAACAAGGTCAACTATTCTGTCTGTAACACTTTGATATTTTTCTGTAAAACATTATGTTCAAGCATTGTTTATAGCATACTACATTGTGTAAATAAACTCAAGCTTATCCAAACTGCATTTTAACAAGTAGTTTTCAAACGACGACTGAGTGAAAAGTTGGAGTCTGACAGGTTTCCGTTGACTCAAACAGCATCCCTACCAATGTTGTACCTTAAGATCACAAGTTAAGCCCACTTTGGTTCAACTAGTCTATAGAATATGTCATAGAACTTCAATTACTTATTCAAATATTTAATTTTTCAGAGACTTTTTGGAAAAAGCTTTTGTGTTAATATTGACAAGGATTTGATGTATAAAAATGAATCAATTCTAAATCGAGTTTTGTTGTGTAATTTTCTGTTTTCCCATTCAAAACGTATACATGTGAATGAAAAGACACATTTAAAATTAAACTTTTTTTAAATTAAAAGTACTAAATAGTAATTAATATTTCCCTTGAAAGTATTATATAATATTTAGATTTTTTTCAAACCACGACATATCTAACACTAAAAACAAATTCGAGTTCGAACGTAATGACCCTATATCTTATGAACATTGTAGCTGACAATCAAATTCATAAACAGCAACAAATTCGTAAAAATGATACCGTAAGCGCAAGGAACATAGACGTAAATGCAGTTGAAAGCAAGGTATCAAATGTGAATTTGACTCGTATTAGTATCATGTGCTTCGGGCACAGTCGCTCTTTAGTTGCAAGAAGCGTGGACCTTCTGAAGAGAAACGAGTGCCTGCGTTTTTTCATTTCCGACACCACTGCTTATGTCTTTTATTTTAAATGCAAGTAGGGCGAACCACTGCTAGAAGTGGCCGAGCTGGCACAAACCGGTAACCCGTATATATAGACCGGGAACTGTACAATAAAGCCGCGTTCACACTGGATTCAAACCGAGACCATTATTGCAATGGGTAAATCTTACCGGTGACCGCACTTTGATTATTTGACGTAGGTAAACTAACCGAGACGACGGTGAAACAAACCGACTGACTAATGAGGGCGCTACACCATTGGCATATGACCAGATGTGACAAAGTACATTACCTATTGTAAACAATGATCGAAGAGAAGCACAGCAAATAAAAGTACGAACAACTTTGCGAGCAAAGGGACACAATTTCCGAGCTCTGTGAACACGCGTGTGAGATCACGTGTTTCATGTGATCATGACTGTGGTGCGAACCGGACGTGGTATTCTACTGGCTGGTTTTACCGGGACGATACATCCGCGCTGGACTTTATGGCTCCGGCCGGTTAACCTACCCATTGGACTCGGTTTAGTTCTGGATAAATTTTTCCTCGGCTGTTATACCCATTTGCTCGGTTAGTTTACCCACCCCCCCCCCAAAAAAAGGCCACTGCGAAGACGGCCTTAGTGTGCAAGAGCAGAAACACGTGGCGATGGCTGCATATGGTGCACCAAACTAAATGAGCCTCCCATACCAACTAATGCTAAATGCTAAATACTAAAAAAATACTCAGACAACATTTTGTGTAAAGGTCTCTCAGCCTCTTAAAATAAATAAACAAATTCTTTTGAATTTTTATTAGGTAAGCCGTTGAATTTTTGAGCTATGCTCATCCGAAATTTAATCACCCGTGAACAAGTAAACTGGCAAGACTCCATCTTTGGAAAAAGGGCCCTACACTGGCAAAAGAGGACCATTTTCGAGGTCCATGTTTAAAGTCAATAACCCCACGGGCAGAGTATTGGAAAATTGTTCAACAATCCATAAAAGCCACCACCTTCAAATCTTTACTATATTATACAGAAACAGTTGTGGGTTTACATTTTGTTATGTTCATGAGGCCAATTGTAGCATGATTTTCTCTCTTAGTGTGGTGCACCCTTTAGCACAACGGTCCACTCATCGATATGTGGTGCAGCCTTCAGCACAGCGGTCCATCCACTCATCGAAGTGTGGTGCACCCTTCAGCACAACGGTCAACTCATCGAAGTGTGGTGCACCCTTCAGCACAACGGTCCACTCATCGAAGTGTGGTGAACCCTTCAGAACAACAGTCCACTCATTGAAGTGTGGTGCACCCTTCAGCACAACGGTCCATTCACTCATCAAAGTGTGGTGCACCCTTCAGCATAACGGTCAACTCATCGAAGTGTGGTGCACCCTTAAGCACAATGGTCTATTCACTCATCGAAGTGTGGTGCACCCTTCAGCACAACGGTCCATCCACTCATCGAAGTGTGGTGCACCCTTCAGCACAACGGTCCACTCATCAAGTGTGGTGCACACTTCAGCACAACAGTCCATTCACTCATCGAAGTGTGGTGCAACCTTCAACACAACGGTCCATCCACTCATCGAAGTGTGGTGCACCCTTCAGCACAACGGTCCACTCATCGAAGTGTGGTGCACCCTTCAGCACAACGGTCCACTCATCGAAGTGTGGTGCACACTTCAGCACAACGGTCCATCCACTCATCGAGATGTGGTGCACCCTTCAGCACAATGGTCAACTCAACGAAGTGTGGTGCACCCTTCAGCACAACGGTCCACCCATCGAAGTACGGTGCACCCTTCAGCACAATGGTCCACTCATCGAAGTGTGGTGCACCCTCTAGCACAACGGTCCATCCACTCATCGAGGTGTGGTGCACCCTTCAGCACAACGGTCAACTCAACGAAGTGTGGTGCACCCTTCAGCACAACGATCCACTCATCGAAGTGTGGTGCACCCTTCAGCACAACGGTCCACTCATCGAAGTGTGGTGCACACTTCAGCACAACGGTCCATCCACTCATCGAGGTGTGGTGCACCCTTCAGCACAATGGTCAACTCAACGAAGTGTGGTGCACCCTTCAGCACAACGGTCCACTCATCGAAGTACGTTGCACCCTTCAGCACAATGGTCCACTCATCGAAGTGTGGTGCACCCTTCAGCACAACGGTCCATCCACTCATCGAGGTGTGGTGCACCCTTCAGCACAACGGTCCACTCATCAAGTGTGGTGCACCCTTCAGCACACTGGTCCATCCACTCATCGAGGTGTGGTGCACCCTTCAGCACAACGGTCCACTCATCGAAGTGTGGTGCACCCTTCAGCACACAGTCCACTCAGCGAAGTGTGGTGCACCCTTCAGCACAACGGTCCACTCATCGAAGTGTGGTGCACCCTTCAGCACAACGGTCCATCCACTCATCGAAGTGTGGTGCACCCTTAAGCAACAGTCCACTCATCGCGGTGTGGTGAACCCTTTAGCACATCGATCCCTAAGTGTTGTGAACCCTTCAGCACAACGGTCCACTCATCGAAGTGTAGTGCACCCTTTGGCACAACGCTCCACTCATCGAAGTGTGGTGAACCCTTCAGAACAACAGTCCACTCATCGAAGTGTGGTGCACCCTTCAGCACAACGGTCCATCCACTCATCGAAGTGAGGTGCACCCTTCAGCACAACGGTCCACTCATCGAAGTGTGGTGCACACTTCAGCACAACGGTCCATCCACTCATCGAGGTGTGGTGCACCCTTCAGCACAATGGTCAACTCAACGAAGTGTGGTGCACCCTTCAGCACAACGGTCCACTCATCGAAGTGTGGTGCACCCTTCAGCACAACGGTCCATCCACTCATCGAGGTGTGGTGCACCCTTCAGCACAATGGTCAACTCAACGAAGTGTGGTGCACCCTTCAGCACAATAGTGCACTCATCGAAGTGTGGTGCACCCTTCAGCACACTGGTCCATCCACTCATCGAGGTGTGGTGCACCCTTCAGCACAACGGTCCACTCATCGAAGTGTGGTGCACCCTTCAGCACACAGTCCACTCATCGAAGTGTGGTGCACACTTCAGCACAACGGTCCACTCATCGAAGTGTGGTGCACCCTTCAGCACAACGGTCCATCCACTCATCGAAGTGTGGTGCACCCTTAAGCAGCGGTCCACTCATCGCGGTGTGGTGAACCCTTTAGCACATCGATCCCTAAGTGTTGTGAACCCTTCAGCACAACGCTCCACTCATCGAAGTGTGGTGCACCCTTTGGCACAACGCTCCACTCATCGAAGTGTGGTGAACCCTTCAGAACAACAGTCCACTCATCGAAGTGTGGTGAACCTTTCAGCACAACGGTCAACTCATCGAAGTGTGGTGCACCCTTCAGCACACTGGTCCATCCACTCATCGAAGTGTGGTGCACCCTTCAGCACAACAGTACACTCATCGAAGTGTGGTGCACCCTTCAGCACAACGGTCAACTCATCGAAGTGTGGTGCACCCTTCAGCACACTGGTCCATCCACTCATCGAAGTGTGGTGCACCCTTCAGCACAACAGTCCACTCATCGAAGTGTGGTGCACCCTTCAGCACAATCGTCCACTCATCGAAGTGTGGTGCACCCTTCAGCACAACAGTCCACTCATCGAAGTGTGGTGCACCCTTCAGCACAACAGTCCACTCATCGAAGTGTGGTGCACCCTTCAGCACAACGGTCCATCCACTCATTGAAGTGTGGTGCACCCTTAAGCAACGGTCCACTCATCGCAGTGTGGTGAACCCTTTAGCACATCGATCCCTAAGTGTTGTGAACCCTTCAGCACAACGGTCCACTCATCGAAGTGTAGTGCACCCTTTGGCACAACGCTCCACTCATCGAAGTGTGGTGAACCCTTCAGAACAACAGTCCACTCATCGAAGTGTGGTGCACCCTTCAGCACAACGGTCCATCCACTCATCGAAGTGAGGTGCACCCTTCAGCACAATGGTCCACTCATCGAAGTGTGGTGCACACTTCAGCACAACGGTCCATCCACTCATCGAGGTGTGGTGCAGCCTTCAGCACAATGGTCAACTCAACGAAGTGTGGTGCACCCTTCAGCACAACGGTCCACTCATCGAAGTGTGGTGCACCCTTCAGCACAACGGTCCATCCACTCATCGAGGTGTGGTGCACCCTTCAGCACAATGGTCAACTCAACGAAGTGTGGTGCACCCTTCAGCACAATAGTGCACTCATCGAAGTGTGGTGCACCCTTCAGCACACTGGTCCATCCACTCATCGAGGTGTGGTGCACCCTTCAGCACAACGGTCCACTCATCGAAGTGTGGTGCACCCTTCAGCACACGTCCACTCATCGAAGTGTGGTGCACACTTCAGCACAACGGTCCACTCATCGAAGTGTGGTGCACCCTTCAGCACAACGGTCCATCCACTCATCGAAGTGTGGTGCACCCTTAAGCAACGGTCCACTCATCGCGGTGTGGTGAACCCTTTAGCACATCGATCCCTAAGTGTTGTGAACCCTTCAGCACAACGCTCCACTCATCGAAGTGTGGTGAACCCTTCAGAACAACAGTCCACTCATCGAAGTGTGGTGAACCCTTCAGCACAATGGTCAACTCATCGAAGTGTGGTGCACCCTTCAGCACACTGGTCCATCCACTCATCGAAGTGTGGTGCACCCTTCAGCACAACGGTCCACTCATCGAAGTGTGGTGCACCCTTCAGCACAACGGTCCATCCACTCATCAAAGTGTGGTGCACCCTTAAGCAACGGTCCACTCATCGCGGTGTGGTGAACCCTTTAGCACATCGATCCCTAAGTGTTGTGAACCCTTCAGCACAACGCTCCACTCATCGAAGTGTGGTGAACCCTTCAGAACAACAGTCCACTCATCGAAGTGTGGTGAACCCTTCAGCACAATGGTCAACTCATCGAAGTGTGGTGCACCCTTCAGCACACTGGTCCATCCACTCATCGAAGTGTGGTGCACCCTTCAGCACAACGGTACACTCATCGAAGTGTGGTGCACCCTTCAGCACAACGGTCAACTCATCGAAGTGTGGTGCACCCTTCAGCACACTGGTCCATCCACTCATCGAAGTGTGGTGCACCCTTCAGCACAACAGTCCACTCATCGAAGTGTGGTGCACCCTTCAGCACAATCGTCCACTCATCGAAGTGTGGTGCACCCTTCAGCACAACAGTCCACTCATCGAAGTGTGGTGCACCCTTCAGCACAACAGTCCACTCATCGAAGTGTGGTGCACCCTTCAGCACAACGGTCCATCCACTCATTGAAGTGTGGTGCACCCTTAAGCAACGGTCCACTCATCGCGGTGTGGTGAACCCTTTAGCACATCGATCCCTAAGTGTTGTGAACCCTTCAGCACAACGGTCCACTCATCGAAGTGTGGTGCACCCTTTGGCACAACGCTCCACTCATCGAAGTGTGGTGAACCCTTCAGAACAACAGTCCACTCATCGAAGTGTGGTGCACCCTTCAGCACAACGGTCCATTCACTCATTGAAGTGTACAAGCACCCTTCAGCACAACGGTCCACTCATCGAAGTGTGGTGCACCCTTCAGCACAACGGTCCATCCACTCAACGAGTTGTGGTGCACCCTTCAGCACAACGGTCAACTCATCGAAGTATGGTGCACCCTTCAGCACAACGGTCCATCCACTCAACGAAGTATGGTGAACCCTTCAGCACAACGGTCAACTCATCGAAGTGTGGTGCACCCTTCAGCACACTGGTCCATCCACTCATCGAAGTGTGGTGCACCCTTCAGCACAACGGTCCACTCATCGAAGTGTGGTGCACCCTTCAGCACACTGGTCCATCCACTCATCGAGGTGTGGTGCACCCTTCAGCACAATCATCCACTCATCGAAGTGTGGTGCACCATTCAGCACAACGGTCCACTCATCGAAGTGTGGTGCACCCTTCAGCACAACGGTCCACTCATCGAAGTGTGGTGCACACTTCAGCACAACGGTCCATCCACTCATCGAGGTTTGGTGCACCCTTCAGCACAATGGTCAACTCAACGAAGTGTGGTGCACCCTTCAGCACAACGGTCCACTCATCGAAGTACGGTGCACCCTTCAGCACAATGGTCCACTCATCGAAGTGTGGTGCACCCTTCAGCACAACGGTCCATCCACTCATCGAGTGTGGTGCACCCTTCAGCACAATGGTCAACTCAACGAAGTGTGGTGCACCCTTCAGCACAACGATCCACTCATCGAAGTGTGGTGCACCCTTCAGCACACTGGTCCATCCACTCATCAAGGTGTGGTGCACCCTTCAGCACAACGGTCCACTCATCAAGTGTGGTGCACACTTCAGCACAACAGTCCATTCACTCATCGAAGTGTGGTGCACCCTTCAACACAACGGTCCATCCACTCATCGAAGTGTGGTGCACCCTTCAGCACAACGGTCCACTCATCGAAGTGTGGTGCACCCTTCAGCACAATGGTCAACTCAACGAAGTGTGGTGCACCCTTCAGCACAACGGTCCACTCATCAAGTGTGGTGCACACTTCAGCACAACAGTCCAATCACTCATCGAAGTGTGGTGCACCCTTCAACACAACGGTCCATCCACTCATCGAAGTGTGGTGAACCCTTCAGCACAACGGTCAACTCATCGAAGTGTGGTGCACCCTTCAGCACACTGGTCCATCCACTCATCGAAGTGTGGTGCACCCTTCAGCACAACGGTCCACTCATCGAAGTGTGGTGCACCCTTCAGCACAACGGTCCATCCACTCATCGAAGTGTGGTGCACCCTTAAGCAACGGTCCACTCATCGCGGTGTGGTGAACCCTTTAGCACATCGATCCCTAAGTGTTGTGAACCCTTCAGCACAACGGTCCACTCATCGAAGGGTGGTGCACCCTTTGGCACAACGCTCCACTCATCGAAGTGTGGTGAACCCTTCAGAACAACAGTCCACTCATCGAAGTGTGGTGCACCCTTCAGCACAATGGTCCATTCACTCATCGAAGTGTACGTGCACCCTTCAGCACAACGGTCCACTCAACGAGGTGTGGTGCACCCTTCAGCACAACGGTCAACTCATCGAAGTATGGTGCACCCTTCAGCACAACGGTGCATGCACTCAACGAAGTATGGTGAACCCTTCAGCACAACGGTCACCTCATCGAAGTGTGGTGAACCCTTCAGCACAACGGTCACCTCATCGTAGTGTGGTGAACCCTTCAGCACAACGGTCAACTCATCGAAGTGTGGTGCACCCTTCAGCACACTGGTCCATCCACTCATCGAAGTGTGGTGCACCCTTCAGCACAACGGTCCACTCATCGAAGTGTGGTGCACCCTTCAGCACAACGGTCCACTCATCGAAGTGTGGTGCACCCTTCAGCACACTGGTCCATCCACTCATCGAGGTGTGGTGCACCCTTCAGCACAATCGTCCACTCATCGAAGTGTGGTGCACCCTTCAGCACAACGGTCCACTCATCGAAGTGTGGTGCACCTTTCAGCACAACGGTCCACTCATCGAAGTGTGGTGCACACTTCAGCACAACGGTCCATCCACTCATCGAGGTGTGGTGCACCCTTCAGCACAATGGTCAACTCAACGAAGTGTGGTGCACCCTTCAGCACAACGGTCCACTCATCGAAGTACGGTGCACCCTTCAGCACAATGGTCCACTCATCGAAGTGTGGTGTACCCTTCAGCACAATGGTCCATCCACTCATCGAGGTGTGGTGCACCCTTCAGCACAATGGTCAACTCAACGAAGTGTGGTGCACCCTTCAGCACAACGATCCACTCATCGAAGTGTGGTGCACCCTTCAGCACACTGGTCCATCCACTCATCAAGGTGTGGTGCACCCTTCAGCACAACGGTCCACTCATCAAGTGTGGTGCACACTTCAGCACAACAGTCCATTCACTCATCGAAGTGTGGTGCACCCTTCAACACAACGGTCCATCCACTCATCCAAGTGTGGTGCACCCTTCAGCACAACGGTCCACTCATCGAAGTGTGGTGCACCCTTCAGCACAACGGTCCACTCATCGAAGTGTGGTGCACACTTCAGCACAACGGTCCATCCACTCATCGAGGTGTGGTGCACCCTTCAGCACAATGGTCAACTCAACGAAGTGTGGTGCACCCTTCAGCACAACGGTCAACTCATTGAAGTGTGGTGCACCCTTCAGCACACTGGTCCATCCACTCAACGAAGTGTGGTGCACCCTTCAGCACAACGGCCCAATCATCGAAGTGTGGTGCACCCTTCAGCACACTGGTCCATCCACTCATCGAGGTGTGGTGCACCCTTCAGCACAACAGTCCACTCATCGAAGTGTGGTGCACCCTTCAGCACAACGGTCCATCCACTCATCGAAGTGTGGTGCACCCTTAAGCAACGGTCCACTCATCGCGGTGTGGTGAACCCTTTAGCACATCGATCCCTAAGTGTTGTGAACCCTTCAGCACAACGGTCCACTCATCGAAGTGTGGTGCACCCTTTGGCACAACGCTCCACTCATCGAAGTGTGGTGAACCCTTCAGAACAACAGTCCACTCATCGAAGTGTGGTGCACCCTTCAGCACAACGGTCCATTCACTCATCGAAGTGTACGTGCACCCTTCAGCACAACGGTCCACTCATCGAAGTGTGGTGCACCCTTCAGCACAACGGTCCATCCACTCAACGAGGTGTGGTGCACCCTTCAGCACAACGGTCAACTCATCGAAGTATGGTGCACCCTTCAGCACAACGGTCCATCCACTCAACGAAGTATGGTGAACCCTTCAGCACAACGGTCAACTCATCGAAGTGTGGTGAACCCTTCAGCACAACAGTCAATTCATCGAAGTGTGGTGCACCCTTCAGCACACTGGTCCATCCACTCATCGAAGTGTGGTGCACCCTTCAGCACAACGGTCCACTCATCGAAGTGTGGTGCACCCTTCAGCACAACGGTCCACTCATCGAAGTGTGGTGCACCCTTCAGCACACTGGTCCATCCACTCATCGAGGTGTGGTGCACTCTTCAGCACAATCGTCCACTCATCGAAGTGTGGTGCACCCTTCAGCACAACAGTCCACTCATCGAAGTGTGGTGCACCCTTCAGCACAACGGTCCACTCATCGAAGTGTGGTGCACCCTTCAGCACAACAGTCCACTCATCGAAGTGTGGTGCACCCTTTAGCACAACGGTCCACTCATCGAAGTGTGGTGCACCCTTTAGCACAACGGTCCACTCATCGAAGTGTGGTGAACCCTTCAGCACAACGGTCAACTCATCGAAGTGTGGTGAACCCTTCAGCACAACGCTCCACTCATCGAAGTGTGGTGCACCCTTCAGCACAACGCTGCACTCATCGAAGTGTGGTGCACACTTCAGCACAACTGTCCACTCATCGAAGTGCCCAAACGGCATCCCAGCTACACCGGAGTGACCCGATCTGACCTGATGTAATTACTTGTAAATGGATATGATTCGCTGGAGCGTCAATTTGCTTTTCGAATTCTTCGATTTGATCAAACTTTTGCATCAGCCCATTGTCACATCACTACGAGTTTGCTGTACAGATGCTATTCCCGTGCAGATGATACGCAGCTTTACATCCAATTTAATCCCCGTACCCAAGCGAAGTCAACCAAGTTCTGTCTTGAACATTATCTGAATGCATTATGGCCATAACACATTGGGTGTTAAGTAACATGCTTCAACTGAAAACCTGGGTTCTATGTCTGTGCCAATACCAGATTTCTTAATTCTTTATCCGATGTCTCCTTCCAAGGAGGAGCTGAAACCATCCAGGCTTCCACTAAAGTTAGAAATCTTGGAGTGGAATTTGACCAGACCATGCGATGTCCAACTAAGTCACTGCTATTTGTCAATTCGTCAACTTCAATTTACGTAATCTATCACGCATAAAAATGTCCATTGATAAACCAAATGGCCATGTTGCTATTAGAGCACTTGTAACATCTCGGCTCGATTATGCAAAGTCACTTCTCTTCGGGATATCATTATGCTGACTCTAAACGCCCTCAACTGCTCCAAAATCGTGCCGCCAAACTGATTTATCAGTCTCACAAATAATGAGAGTGTTACTCTATCCTTCATGATCTTCGTTGGCTGACAGTCTCAAACCGAATTAACTTCAAAATACTGACCTTGGTTTTTAAATGACAGTGCGAAATTTGAAACATTACGTGATTGGATTTCAACAACTAAAGGGTCTTTATCATTACAATGAGGAATATTTCGTCAGTCAAAATGTCAAATTCAAAGCAGTTTTGATTGAATGTCATTGAAAGTCAGGAATGAACCAAAACATCCCCGTAAAAAAATGTACAGACACATTTTTTGCAGAATGATGTCATCGGATGTTTTGGATGTTTACAAAATTTGCACCGGAATGTAATATCGAATACAATGGCAATTTACACCATTTTAACGTGAGGTTAGAGACTTATAACTTTGTTCTCCACTCACATGAGGACTATATCTATTCAAAAATTGAATTTGACATTTCCCCTTTCCAGGGGCGATTCCAGGATTTTCCAAACGGGGGGGGGGGGGTGAGGGGGCGTGAAAATGTACCATTTAGCAAATGGTGAATGCAATTTGTTGCGCCTGCTAGCGCGTAACGCAAATTCCTCACGGCATGGGTTCCGGGGCCCGCTTAAATGCTCCGAAACAGTTAGGATTCTAGATGCTCTGTGGTGCGATCTCATGCAATATCTGACCACTTTAAACAATTTTGTTTTAGCAAAATCATTTAATAAACTTCATTTTCGAGTTTTCGGGAGTTATTCAATCAGCTATCCTGAGTTATAAAATCAAAATGCAGGCTACAATTAATATTTATTCAGGGACAACAAAATGTGTTGGGTGAGACAAACGATATGATAGTGCAATTTTCAATATAATTAACAAAAAAATGTCTCTTTGTTTATTAGTTTTCATATACTTGAGGATTAGAATATAACACAAAATATGTTTCTACTGATAAGAACATTTCGCTTAATGGGCCATTTAATGAGTGCTCATTGGATTTAAGAAGTGCATTCGGTGGGGGTGTTTTCTGCTATAGGTCTCGGTGATGGCACTGAGTTGAGGTCTATGTCCTTGTGGACAAGCACTAGAGTCCGTTCAGAAGTATGTATATCCACAGAAAAAGGTTTATCATAGTATTAAGTTAGCATTGTAATTCAGAATGACAGAGCGCGCCAGGCATGTGCAGGTGTTTCGCGCTTATGTTCAGTGTGAGAAACACGCTGTCCACACACACAGAATCACGTGTAATTTACCATGAGGCAATGTCTGTCAGTGAAATAATAGTGGTCCACATTAAACAAAGTGTACGAGGTACGGGTTATTAGTAGCTTTTAGGAAAACAGGTATTAAATTAATTTAGTCTCTCCCTCCTCTTCCCCCGTTTTGGTGTCTCTCTCCCTTGTTCCCTCTGAAGGCCCCCCCCCGGATCCGCCACTGCTTTCTCTTTAAAATCTACAGCAGGCTGGCCTTACAAAGTTCAAGTTTTGAAAAGACCCCCAACGAACAGGTACATCCGCTGCATTGGATTATCTATAAATTATCTTCAAAATAGCAAAACAAACCAAGCAAAGATTAACTGTCACATAAAGATTGTTTTAAGGGTAAATATATTCCGAAAAAGGAACATTGAAAAGGGAAAAGGAACATTTCACGGAGCACACGCACTAGTCACTGTAGGTGTAGGCCCTATGTTGTGAATGACTTCGTATGTCTTTAGAACGACTACCATGTCGTTCGAACGAGTTATTATCTCATTCGAACGACTTATTATCTCGTTTGAACAAGTTATTATCTCGTTCGAACGACTATTTATCTCGTTTGAACAAGTTATGGCGTTCAAACGACTTATTATCTCGTTTGAACAAGTTATTATCTCGTTCGAACGACTTGTTATCTCGTCGAATGAGTTAATTTTATATTTTGTTTAATTCAACTTGGCACCAATTCGCTTCCGTACAGAAAACCTTCGATCATCTATACGCCCTTTGCACGGATCCACCATGTACGTGTAGAGCCTCGACTTCATGCTTGATTTGTATTGTATTTTTGATCTGTTTGGATGAAAGTGTCATTACATTACCGTGACAATACAGAGTTATATAATGCTTCTATTCACTGCTGTCCCCAATTTTAGGCTCTACGCGCAAATTGCTGACCATGCAAGGGGCGAATAGATACCAAAATTCTCGTTGTACACAAAACCCGTACGACAACAGCCCACGCTGCTGTCCCCGCCCCAACTCTGGAATTTACCCTACAGTGTATCCGCCACTCACTAGCAGATTTCAAATTTCAAAATTCACATGTTTAATTGATGTGTTTTGCTTATTTTGTTTGTATTCCTCTTTTTGCTTGTTGCTTAAAACTCTGCGTGATGCCATCGCTCACTTATTGAGTGTCAGTTTTTATTTAAAAAGTCGATACTCCACCAATTATTATTTTTTTATCTAAAAAATTCCAAGCTCCACAACTACACCTAGCCAAATAACATGCCAATTGACTTATCATCGTTTGGGTTTTTTTGTCACAAAAAAATCCATCAATGACCAGCTCTTCCGGAATTCCCATAGGAATTGTACAGCAGTTACTCGACCTTGGGGTCAACAGCCACTACTGGGTGAAATGAACCATATATGGTTTCCAGATGGCTTATTCTGTATACTTGTACAATGGTTGTAAGCAGTGCCATTGTTGTTTATTTGGATGAATTGATTGGGGTGGTGTTGCAAGGATAAGTCAGACCATGGAGCTCCATGCATTACACGTAATTATAAACGGACTGTTGAAAACGGTCATATAGTGTAAACGTGTGCTTATTTTTATGGTGTCAAGTAAAGTTGTATAAAGTCTACAAAGAGACATGTGGGGTCATCTAAAAATTATTTTTGCTTGATTTTTGTTTATTTAGTCAGGAGGGGCTATATCCAATGCTTTGGGCGATTTAAAGGTGATTAGGTTCTCCACAAAAATGTATTACACGCTAATATCAAACTGTTACTCAATAAGTAAGGGAGGCTGTCCGAGTGTGATTTTGTTTGATGGTGTCACGCAGGGTTTTAATATGGTGTTAAGTGTTGTGTTACTTTCTCTATAGTTAGAGTGCTATATAAATGCTCTGCATTATTATTACCAGCATTATTTCAATATTGACATCTCATGATCACTCAAAACACACACTAACAATTACAAACACATACACAATGATGATAGGTGTCTTGTTTTCATGAGATTGTATACATTTATTTTAGTTAAAAGTAATCCTACTCAGAAACATGATGGTGGTTAAACTATCCTACAAATAACATAAAAATAACAGATGGGCTGGCCAGTTGGAGAAATTCAACGGAGCTCAAAATAATAAAGAAAACTGTCTGGTGCAATTCCTACACAGTCACCTACGGTGACAACATTCATTGATGCAATTCAGATAACAAAAAAAGTTAGTTCCGATGGTTGTGTTTGGGCTTTGCGCCAAATTCCTCCAAACTCGAATACTAAATTACAAAGTACCCGGTAACCTATTGCCAAAACCAAGAAACGGACTAAGTTTTAGAAAATGACATGCATCTATACCACACAAAAGCAATTTAAAAAGGATGATATATTGCAATAAATACGAAGTGAAGCTATTACCGTAACTCTGACAAAAACTCGTTCAATGAAATAGGAATCTCTCTGATCTAACGGTTGCAGATTATCATGTCAAACAGGGGTTCATAATCAATGTGCACAACAATACACAAAACATATAGGCTTATATCAAAAGGATCTTCAGATTTCATGATAATTTTCATTTTGTATTTTTCTGCCTGTGTGTAGTATTGAAAAGAATACAGTTTTGTTAATTTGGCTGAATCACAGAAATAAGTTCTCTTTCTGGCTTTGTTCTAGACATGTTTGATTTCATTATTTAATTCAGAGGGTTTGTACCCCTTAGTTATAACAAAAAATTGCTTCCGTCACCCTTTTTTTCATTAGTACAATTTCATGCGGCTTACAGTTAAAAGTGAATAAAACAGCATAATGTAAAATCAAAGTCATGTAAAACAGCCAGTAACTAATGGAACCTTCCCACATTTTGTTTAATTCCTGGGGTTACTCCCTCACTCAAGGGTTTAGTGAACACCCAACTGAATTTTATGCAGGCTTTTCGCAAGGATGCTCACGTTGCACACTTGCGATGAGATAAGGTGTAGCAGTTTTAGCAGCTGGCTGTATGTTAACCATATCAATAGACATGGTTCCTCCTGTATGATAAGGTTCTCGTGCTAACACTATGTAGTTCCCCCCTCCGGTAACCCATGTGGATGTACACATGCCTCCATCATATCCGAACCCGGACACGCTTATTTCTTTGGAGATGGGCAGTGAAGTATTGGAGACGTAGACACAGTCGACTTCAAATTTTACCGTATACAACCCATGGCGTTGTTGTATCTCTGGCATGTAGATAACTTTACCCAGGAATGCAATCTTAGCTCTCTCCAGCCGTGTGACGAAGCTTTGTGAACGCCAGTTTAGAGGTGGAGAACAAGATGAGGCAATATCTACTTCGATTACCATCAAGATACAGACAGCGAGTCCACACAGAGCCTTCATATTGGAAATCTATAACCAAAGGCAAATAATAAATGGCTTTGAATAGTCAATTCAAACTCACGCAATGAAAAGGTGTTCAAATTTGTAATAAAGCTCAACGCGAGAAACAGAAAACTGAGTAACTTTGGGGGTGTTTAAACCCTCCGATGGCCTACCGGTCTGCAGCCAGTAGACCGAAAACACATTTTAGTTAATTACTCATTAAGTTTTTAGCAAAAATAGTTGAAACCCTTTAAGTTCTATCCTCAGACAGGCCCGATTGACACAGTCTATGACCCTATAGGCAGTGTGACTCATGGGCTCGGAATTTCCAGTTAAAAAACACTTTCTACATAGACTTGTGCACAAAACAATACTGCGGTTTTACAGTGAAAACACATACTAATTAACACACAAATTTTTTTTTTTTTTTAAACTGTCTCTAACATCTGGAAAGGTTATTAGCTTTGAAAAAAGTATGAAAACAACATTACAAAGGAGTTATAAATACACGTTTCCCGACGGTCTACTGGCTATGGAATTCCATCGCTGCCAAGTTACACGGCGCATGTGTGGCATTCTGGCTTGGATCCCTAGGTCTCTAGCCGACTACGCCGTCAACGGCGCATTGTCGCGTCGTGCCGTCGCATAGTCGCGCCCTACACAAACAGTACAAAACAATGCGACGGCACGACGAGACGGCAGGACGCGACAATGCACCGTTGATGGCGTTATCGGCTAGAGACCTTAAAAACCACAAGCGACAATGCGACAATGCGACGGCACGACGCGACTATGCGACGGCACGACGCGACTATGCGATGGCACGACGCGACAATGCGACGGCACGACGCGACAATGCGACGGCACGACGCGACTATGCGACGGCACGACGCGACTATGCGACGGCACGACGCGACTATGCGACGGCACGAAGCGACTATGCGACGGCACGACGCGACTATGCGGCGGCACGACGCGACTATGCGCCGTCGACGGCGCATGTTTGGGAGATCCAAGCCAGAAGAATGCCACACATGCGCCGTGTAACTACCGAATGGCATTCGTGAAAATCTGACAGGGGTGGGGCATCGCAGGGTTGAAGCAACTGCAAGGTGTTTGGTAAAGCTAAAGTAACGCCTGTTATTAGACTCTCGCGACCTGTGCAGAACTCAAGGGGGCACGGGGGGCACATGCCCCCCCCCCGTCCCCATTTGTAATCTAGTCTAGACTTTTGGTATTGGAAATTTCCAGAGTTTTAATGTGATAATTTCGATGTTTTTAAAACTTGTTTTCCATTTACATCAGACAATGTACTTGGTTTCACACTAACGCCAGATTAAAAAATAGTAGATTACAAATAAAAAAGGCGCTGAAAGGTTTCTTTCTTTTAAGAAAAAGGCAAACGGAAACTTGACCAGAAGTGCCCCCTAGAAAAAATGGGGTGTCACACATAGGGGTGTCGGAACATAGGGGTGTCAGAACATGGGTAACGGAACATAGGGGCGTCAGAACATAGGGGTGTCGGAACAGGGGTGTCGGGACATGGGTGGTTTGTAACCGATTTGATATAATTGCGACTTTACTGTTGTCACGTGGTCATTGTGTAAGTCAATATCATATTACTGACAGTATTAAATAAAAATACCAGGGATAAAACTATATAAGGCCTTTATTATAATGAACAAGTCTAAATATTTAGGTGTACTATAATAACCACCCAATTTAACCTCAACTATAGAGCGACACGCGCGTACCGCGTGTTTCCCGCTGGTTGTCGGCTCGGTGCTATAAGGTCATTAATTGCAACTTCACATCCTTAATGATCAAAAGGTCATTAAATCAAAAATGTGTATAACTTTGGAAAACAAGAAATCAAAATCAACAAATAAATGTTGTACTTAGAAAATGAATGTTTCTTTTTGCCAAACCACTCCTGATCAATAAACTCCATTTACCAGTCACTCCAAAATATACAGAAGCAATTTAATGAAATCCATACAATTTGTACTAATGACCTAATAGTCCCGAGCAGACGAATTGATTGTTGTAATTTTTGAAAATTTTGATTTTAATTTTAAGTAGCTATTGTCATAGATTTGTGATAGTTACATGGCTTTCTTTAATACCTTAAACGGGTGTCGGAACAGGGTTGTCAGAACATAGGGGTGTCAGAACATAGGAGTGTCAGAACATGGGTGACGGAACATAGGGGTGTCAGAACATGGGTGACAGAACATAGGGGCGTCAGAACATAGGGGTGTCAGAACATAGGGGTGTCAGAACATAGGGGTGTCAGAACATGGGGGTGTCAGAACATGGGGGTGTCAGAACATGGGTGACGGAACATAGGGGCGTCAGAACATAGGGGTGTCAGATCATAGGGGTGTCAGAACATAGGGGTGTCAGAACATGCATGGGTGACAGAACATAGGGGCGTCAGAACATAGGGGTGTCGGAAAGTAGGGGTGTCAGAACATGGGCGACGAAATAATTGCACGAAATAATCCGCCAATGATTAGTGACAGTTTATTAAGAACAAAATCACATTTCGGCGAAAATAGGGCCATGCAACTTTATTGAGTCTTTTTACAATTTCTACGCAATAAAACTTAATGAAAATGCTGCAAAAAATCAAAATATCGGTTTGTAATATTAAAAAAAAATATTTAAAACCCCCCGAAAATGCATAATTTTGGAAATTCCTGAAAACACTATTCAGTAAACTAACTGTGTATAGGCTAGATCCCGACGTGTAGTAAAATCAATACACACTACATAGGCCTACATTGTACATAATCCAAGAAGTCCTACTTACCTGTATAAGTAACGCAACAGTTAGCCTTCAGTGATGCGAACTTGGGTTTAGGCTGAAGTTATGCCATTTATATAAGGCTGGCGGTTAATGTCCAGTGAACTCATGACCATCTGCTGTTGAAACTTAAAACCGTGATGTCAGCTGAAGAATGATTGCTACTACATCAAACTCTATACTTGATGGAACATTTCTCAATTAATAGTGACAAAAACATGTCAACCAGACTGGGTTTCAAAGTTACGCTATCAACTTAACCCATGTCAAAGATGATGTTGCATTTTAACTTGATTAGATCATAGATTAGATAGTGATATAGAGCAGTAAAGATTTGTATCTGATGTAGAGTAATCTCGAAACTAAATCAATTTACATGCAATCATTCATTATGCTAAGATATCATAATCAATCTAAAGTATCCTAAACCTTAATCTTCCTTTTTATCAAATTTATTGATGTTCTTTAGCGTATACTCGGTCTTAACTGCAGGTTTTATCCAAACCGTGGCATGTAGCCATAGAGTTATATGGTGTAGCGTACTGGAATTGTTGCCGTGCTGTGATTGGCTGATTGCAGTCGCATAAAATGCGCAAGCGTATTTTGAGCGACTGCAATAGACTGTGCAAGTCTCGCGCGTATCGGAACGAGAAAACACGTCAAACGAAGAACATTTTTTTTCTCTGAAACCAAATCTTTGTTTTAAATTATATTCAATGATAAAATCTGATAAAACAAACAAAACAAAAACTCATTACATGTTTATAAAATCAGTTTTAGTTTTTAGAATAAATACACAAATAATGTGTTAATTATGATCGAAGCAAAATTAAAACTCTGGGACAAGGATGCATATTTGATCTTAACTTTTCAGAAACCATTTATTTGGATACACGATGGTCACACGAGCGTAAAATTAACGCTCGACGCAGTTTATAGTGGACGTTGAAGCCTCAACAACCATATGGGTGCGTTCGATTAGCTTCCCCGTGTGTACCGGAGACTTACACTCGTGGTAGCCACGAAACGAGGCTAATCGAACGCTGCAGTGTTTTCGATTGGCACTCTGGGAAAATTATGGTCAAAAGTTGTTGCGAAGCAGCGCGACTTAAAAAAGTGTAAACAGACACCTCCGTCATTTCCGTCATCTGCTCAATTGGAAAATGTCGATGTCCGTGACGACAAAGTTAATTATATCATCCATATGTACACACTCACCAACTGTTTGTTTTCAGGAAATACATTTCCTTTCATTGCCATATTGTTTCTTAGACGATAAATCTGTGTATAAATTTGTAGTTTTTGTACTGATAAGCCTGCAGCCGGAAACTATACGTCATTACACCGGGCATCCACCAGAGACCCACTCACGAGCTGGGGCTGTGGTGGCTGACACCGGGGCAGAAACGAGTATCATGTGATGGCTAATCGAACGCTCTCGTGTAAGTTTTACTTACACGTACAAGCTAATCGAACGCACCCGAAAAGGCCTCGCGTTTTAATTACAGCATCTGGCGATTATCATCGCGCATTCAAAACAAGAGTTTACATAAGTTTTGTGATCGGAGGTGAGCACAAAACTCTTAATTTTTTGCAGCAACCGGAAGCAGAGGTCAAGTTTAATTCTCGGGTTTCTTCGTTATATTGTTGAATTGATTTTACTTTCCTATTTTTTAACACTAATTATTACATTCCCAACAACATGGTTGTGAATTAGTGGTATAGGGCCTATATACTTATTTTATTGTAGTTTTGTACTCGGTCGAATTCAACTTGTCCCCCGCCATCTTGGTATGATGTGATACGGATTTGTCTACTTGGAGACAATTGTCCACTTTATTGCAAGTGTGTGTAAATAAATGATGAAATTGTTTCATCAATCGCAATTAACATATATATTTTTCATGGTAATAAACCACGCTAAACTAAAATAATTGACAAAACAAAATCTTGTCCACTTAAATCTCCATAAAAATATGGTTGGGACCACAATGGTCCCGGAAGCTCAAAATATGCGCGAGACTTGCACAGTCTATCCCAGCACTGCAGCAATCGTACACGTTATGGCGTGTCGTGGCCGAGCGGTCAGGCGCACCGAGCTCAACCTCTGGTGTTGTTTGTGATCAGCAGATTGTGGGTTAGAGTCCCGGTCCTGACACTTGTGTCCTTAAAGGCATCGTAAACGTTTGGTCATGACTCTGGACATTTATGGCAATACAAACTTACATGGTAAGAAGTACAATGCATTTTGAGAGACTTTCTACTTCGAAGGGCTGCGGTTATGGAAAAATACATTACTTTTTATCCCCAAAATATTTTGAATATTGAGAAGCGTTACGGTAACGCTTCTCAGAGTGTGTATTCCAATTGCTGACTATTCTTCCTGCGTGGACATACCGCTCCAGATTTTCGGCAATATCTCAAAAACGCTACCACCTTTTGAAATGAAATTTTGACAGGTTAGTTTTATGGTATATATCTACAACTATATAGGATTGAAACAAACAATAGGCTCAAATTACCAAACGTGTACGATGCCTTTAAGCAAGACACTTAACCATAATTGAATCGTCCTTCGGATGGGACGTAGAGCCATATGTCCCATGTGTTGTATATGCATGTAAAATAACCCAGTTACACTTCTCGGTCGCCAGACCATAATGTGTCGGCAGCCAAAAGATTATTTGGCCGCCGCCAGATAATTAGTCTTGGCCCAAGACGTCAGTGATCGATAGCGGATAGTTTACTGCGCTCGTTGTAAATCATTATAGCGCGCCCTCTTACGGCAGGATTTACCCAACTTGAGAGCCAGTCAAGTTGGGTAATTCAAGCCACAAGAGGGCGCGCTATAACGAGTTGTAACAGAGCCGTATATCTCTGAGTTGTAACCGAGCGCAGTACACTATCCGCTATCGATCACTGACGTCTTGGGCCAAGACTACCAGATAATAAGTGGTTGCCGTCAGATAAATGGTACACAAATAATATTCACGCGCTTGTCAAAAAACAGTTCACCTCTTTCCCCTGGACCTGTCCACGGCGGAAACCAACGCTTTACCGTATTTGTTTTTCACAAGATGAACATGAGATGATTATAAGGCTCAACTACGAACTGCGGGGCCCAATTTCATTATAACAGACAATACAGCTTATCAATTTTCTGCTTAGCGTAAATGAGCAGGATACCAGTTACACAACATGTTAAATGTTACATTATTTTGGCTGGTAGTGTGGTAAGCATAATAATGTTGTGCCTAGCTAAATTTTGTTGTGCCTAAAAAGCAGCTCTATGAAATTGGGCCCAGAAAACCAATGAGAGGTCTTCATCATTGCTACGTATTTAATGCTCTCGGTCCTAAATGCCCTTTCTCACCAGTAAAAATCTCATTAACACTTCATTCATACGGAAGTGTTCACCCTGTAACGTTAAATCTACTCTATTTTTCCTAGCTCCTTTCCTCAAATCTTGTCCACACACAGAGCGCACAAGTTTCAAAAGATCCGTTGTCTTTTTCCGTCTGTTTTCTCGTAACATGCGATCCAAACTATTTTGAAAGCCCCTGTTGACTGAAACTTCGGAGAAATAAAACCAATACCACAATTGCAAGATTTGCAATTCTTATGCATTCCATATATTTTACTAATTCACAAACTAATTTGGTTTCGAATGAGTCTCAGTAAAGTCATCTGAAACAATGCGTACCCGCCCGCTTCCTTTTTGGAGGCTCATTAACCTTTTAATAAGAGCATAACGCCCTCTATTGGTGGAAAGTACAGCGCATTACACGAAAGCTTACAAAAAATGCCTTGAGGGTGCACCCCACAAATATTCAAAAATACAAAAAAATACTTAGAAGTCTCACAGCTTTTTACAGTGAAGGGAAAATTATCAATTGACTCTTGAACTTTAATCCTCTGCTCAATTTATTATATGGGGAGTCCCAAGGCCCGCAGAGTTTTCTTCCCTCCAAATAAAAGAAACCCCTGCAGCAGTGAAGTTTTCCAAATGTCCGAGCATCAATCTTGAAAAATGTCCCTACACCTCTCGGCAAATAGGACCATTTTTTTTCTGGTCCTATGTCATGTCAACAACCCCCAGGTTGGGCAACATTTTTAGACTTTACCCCCTTTTTGGGGGTCTCAAATCTGTCTAGTATAGAATATTTTGAGGGCCTACACAATATTAATGAGGTCGACGCTGTTTTCTCCCTATTTAGTGGGGTGCACCATTGAACTAAGAAACTTACCTGTGCATGCTGAGGGAAAAACGTTGGTCCCCGACATTTTAATAAATCATCATCGCTTGTGTGCCCGACTAGCCGTAGATACAGCATTGTTGTCACTGGTGTGCACACAAGTGGAGCGCAGTTCAATTAAGCGTGGCGGGACGCTGATTGAAGCAGGCTCGATGGTCAGCTGACTATCGTTTGTTGTTGCATGATGACTAGCAGGCAAAACTAGTTTTGTTGGCAAGGGGCAAATTCATAATTAGTTAGTAAAACTGTGTTTGGAATTGTTTTAAAGAAAGACCTACACAGAACACGGGAAGGAACCTCAATTAAACACATTTTTATTTTCCAACTTTAAGTTTATTCTTGTGAAAGTGAGCTACACTGTTCATGGTTTTTAATACTGAACAAAATATTTAATAAAACCACTGTAAACATGTTCAATGTCTTACCCAATGTTGTGCATTGAACTGTGAAAAAACCCAATGGCTGATCGAAATTAAAGGCCTTTGGCAGCCATCTTGAAAAAAACAACCCCAAAACCTCCCTTTTCCCTTTTTCAGAAACCCGGACGCTAAACATGTTTTGTTTTCTTTGGATTGTTTTACTCGGCCGTAAAAACTACTGTTTTTGTTGTTTTAATCACTGCAACTGCATTGCAATCACCTCCGATGTGGAGATTGCTTATGAGGGCATAATACTGTGCTTTAACATTTTGGGTTGATTTCGGATTACTTTTAAAGACAAAGGTGTTTTTTGCCATTATATTGCGTTTTCCAAACAAAATTGTACAAAATGTTCAGTTTCTTTTTTGCTTTGGTATTTAGATGTTTGCATTGTGCAGCAGGCAGGAGAACAAGGAGACTCTGGGAAGGCCAAATGGGTCATCTCATAAAGAGGAAACACACAACGTACATCAATACAAGTGTCTATATTAACTATGTCATATTTACTCAACTGGCCTGAAAAGAGGGCCAGATTTATAAAAGCAAAACATTATTTGTGTATTATTATTTCAAATCGAGGGAAAACTTGAAATGCACTTAATTTCCTTTTTGGGGGGACAAATTACCTAGTTGAGGCAACACTGTCACAACTGAATACTATTGCCCAAGTTTTTCTCACCAGATATGTAAAGACAAATGTTGGCCCTAATCACAACCAAAAGGAAAATATTCTGAGACTCCTGGAAAGTCGACATTTTTTAGGAACAAAAATATTGTTACTAACACGCCAATTTTGCAAGTTCTAAAGCACAATGGTGACACTTAATTTTTTTTCTTCTCAAAAGGGCAAGGATGATAATTCGTAAGGATACAAATGTTTTTTTTATATATATTTTTGCAAATTTGGCTGGGCAAACGTTTATTAATATGCTTAAAGAACAGTTTTTAAGACCCCCAAATTTGGCAACCCCCAAATACAAAATAGCCTGTTACTAAGTCAACGGGCTACGTATTGATTTCAAAAGGCCGTCTTGTTTACTTGCACCCAAAGTCCTTTCATCCACCAAAGTACTAACAAAACTGATTTTTGACAGTCGACTCATCATAATACGTCAAGTATTAACGTTAAAACAGCCAGAGGAAATTGGGTAGAAACCGTTAGTCCTATTACATGCATATATATTTATAAAATACTAACCGCCCTCCAAAAAAGTGTTCGTTAAGTGCATCTATTTTACCTTCTCGTTTAAAGTATAATACTTGTTACAATTTACAAATTAGTTTCACTTCTTTTAACAATACAATGTGTGATTGAAACATAAACATCATTCGGTGCTTTTGAAATCATGTGTAATAAAATAAAGACATTAAACTAGCCCCCCGAAGCGATCCATGGGGCGATCTATCTCCCTTTAAAGATAAAACAACAAGGAAAGCCTAAGGTCACTGATCAACGTTAATCGTTTAATACTTCATTATAGAAAATTGTTGAGATAAAGAACAGCTTGTTCATCAGTTGTGAAGGTTTACTAGCCCTTTGTCTGTTTAATTCACTGTTGCGCATAGAAATTAGGCCAAAACATTCAGGTGTTTTTTTTGTCCAACGACCGACCAAAAAATTTCTACAATATCGGGTCGGCTTTGTTCCCCCTACCCCCCTATTTAATTTCAATGCAGTTTACGAAAATGTCGAGATGAAAAGGTCACCACTGGGCTTCCCGGCACCTCTGCTGAGCAATCAGCTATTTTGTATTAATTTAATTTTTGTCACATCACTTTTTTTCCATCCCCAAAACATATTGGTGGAATGATTGCGTTTGAAGTAATTTACCATGTAATATGAAAAATAAAAACAAAACTTGGAAACTTCTGAGAAAAAAAAGACCAACTGCCTGACTTCTGACGTCTGGTTCGGAGTGTCAAAATGCGAATTTAGGCCGTCTGCGCTAACAAACTGATAGATAACATTTTAAATCGTGACAAGTGCCTCATTGCGTTAATTGACGCGAAAACAGACCTTTCGACCGTAAACCCCTTAAATGAGGGAAAGGTCCACTAAATGGTGACACATAATCACTAAGTCATTATCCCAAGTTTAATGACTGGGGGAGTCAAATTCCTTGACATCCTAGAATGGACCATTCCACATGTCTAAGAAGGGGGGGGTGTCAGGCCCATGTTTTTTTTTTTTTACAGGACTTTTTTTAAAACAAATATTGGATGGTGTGGTAGTAAAAAAGGGCATTGCCATGCCATTAAGAACTTAGATAATTAAAGAAATATACAAATTGCTGGTAGCTAAAGGACTCAAATAACCTTAGACAATAGCTGGGCATGTAAAGAAGACAAATATATGTAAAAAATATTGGGAAATGCACATATTTATTTTAAAAATATATAATTGGATTGTGTGGTAGTAATATTAGCCCTTTCGTCCCTCGGGATAAAGTCGGGGTGTTTTCACGCCCATACAAGTTTAGATAATTAGGGAAAATAAATCAATAACTGGGTAACTATTGAACTCAAATAATTCTAGACAATAGCTGGGCATGTAAAGAAGTTACTTACAATTAAAATATCATCGGAAATGCACAATTCTTTTCTTCAATATATCTCGGATGGTGTGTCACTATTTCGTGGACATTTTGAGCATTTTCGTATAGTCAGGAGTTAACGCATTAAGGGTTTAAAGTGCGAGTGCTTGATCGCTTGATTGGGTACCGTACTACTACTAGACTACTAGATGGAGCAGCTAGTAGGGCCCAATTTCATCGAGCTGCTTAAGCTGACAATAGTGCTTAACACTTTTCTGCTAAGCAAAAACAAGCAAGAAACAATAATTTAAATTAATGGCACTTTTGACATGTATTTGGGCTGGTAACGATATAGCTACTTTTTGGGCTTTAACTCTATGAAATTAGGCACATGTTTAACCTGAAAAATTACCATGTGATCACGTGTCAACCAATGAGAATGTCGGAACACTCTTATAGCACCTATCTTTACTAAAGATGCTATAGGTCTGATTTTTGGCAGATTTGACCTGAAATTTCAAAGAGCTATTTTGATAGATTCGAGAAAGTTATAAGCTTTCATTTAAGGTATTGAAAATCAATCCGCCAATAATGAGTGGTAGATACTTAAAAAAGGCACTGAACACGTTTGGAAATTGTCAAAGACCAGTGTTCTCACTTGGTGTATCCCAACATATGCATAAAATAACAAGCCTGTGAAAATTTGGGCTCAATTGGTCATCGAAGTTGCAAGAAAATGATGAAAGAAAAAACACCCTTGTTGTAAAAATTCGGTGCTTTCAGATAGGAATACAAAATTCTTGCAAGAAGTTTTTGTTATTTTAGTGAGAAATTACCTCTTTCTCAAAAACTACGTTACTTCAGAGGGAGTCGTTTCCTACAATGTTTTATACTATCAACAGCTCTCCGTTGCTTGTTACCAAGTAAGTTTTTATGCTAATATTTGTTTTTAGTCATTACCAAACGTGTACGATACCTTTAAAACCTAAAATAAAAATAACTGTCAGGATCCCGACATTATCTCACGTCCATCAGCCAATCAGCCATGTAGTTTTTGTACTTTGCATGTTACATGTATTTTGTGCATTGTCCGTGGCTTATGAGAAACTTTTTGTTTGTTTTTCGTTTTGAAAAGGCACCATCTGTCAAAATTAGTTCAAAAACAATTCTTTCTGCGGAAATCTGATCTTGCAACTTTAATGGCAACACAAGTCTGCAATACTGCTGTGAATAAATACAATGCTGTTATGTGTACAACGGCAAACATTACACCTATACACAACACGAAGTGGCTTATTATTGTCTACATGCTCATCATTCCCTCTTGTTGGATGCAATTGTTGCCTTTCCGTAAATCAGACATCGGATGTTCCTATTGGTCAGCACCTGCAGTACAGTGTTTCCGATTGGACAGATCTTGGCAAGGATTGGAGCAGCGGCAATTAATCGGAGCGGGACATTATGTATGTCATCTAGTGCTGCCCATAGTGCTACGATTCCATAGGCTCCCCAGTACACAATCAGTGAGAACAAGACAAGGATACATGTCTGGTATAAATAAAAACATACATAATTAATTAAATGGAGAAATGAAGAGCGCTGTTAAATTATGCACCCGTTCCCAGCTTAAATGTATATCAAAATAATCAATATATTACTGTATTATACAAATGGCAACTAGAAAAAATAATGCTTAAAATGTATTTTTACCATGGTTGCCTTGCTCTTTCCATCGTTTGAATCTTCTCCCTTTCTGAGCTTCAATAAGCACAATAAGATGGCGCCCACTGGTAGCACATAGACCGTGCTTGTCATTAAGGCCAAGTACATCATGTATGATGGCTCATGATTTGCGAAGTCCAACATGCAAGTCGATTTAGGCGGTTCGATGCCATACCGCCCCCAACCGATGGGACTCAGTGGGGTTATTGACCAGAAGAGGGCGTTAAGCCAGATGATGGATGTAATAAAGATGTAAGGTTTACTACTGCCCCCTGAATGAAGACAAACATTTCAATGTCAGTACGTAGATTAATTAAAGAAAGGAAAGACCTGTTGTATTGTATTGAATTACATGCACAGTAGATTGTATCTTTCGTCATTAATGTATTACTATACCAGTGTGTATTATACTAAAAAGGAAAGTGAGGCAAAAACATGTTTTATCATTTCCACGGGAATGGATGCCATCCATTCCGCTCAGGGAATCTTTCTATTGTACCTTTGTCATCGTGTAGGCTTGAGTAATATTTGTCCACAGCCAAACAAGCCATAGCTGATATGCTGAGTGTACCAAAAAGCATCCCAGCGAAGGCGTACAGTTGGCAATTCTCATCTCCAAATGGCCATGTTTTGTTAAAGCTTGCAAAGGCGGTAAATGGACACATCAGAGCTATTCCTGTAATTAGCAATCATTGTATAACATATGCATCGTACCTAGAACTCAATAACTTAAACGAAAAACGTGTGAATACTTTTAAACTCCTCAAAGTAATCATACCCAATCTCCCCAACAATATCACTGTGAAAGTTTCAGCATAATGTTTATGCCCGACTGGAAAATGAAATGATCAAAAGCACCACTAATAGGAGTCGAAAATAGGTAATCACCGCAATCAACAGAGTAACTCACAAGGGTTGAAAGGAATGGTGGATAGGCCTATAGTCTATTAGCCTTTTTGGGGGTATGGATGGACACTGTTGGAGGGCACTGTTTAGTTTGGATGTATACCTACAAATTTACCCAAACCTATAGTGCCCTATATAGTAATATGTCCACCATACCTCAAAATGGATTATTGTTTTAAGTTGTGATGACGAGCAAGATAGGGATAGGGTGAGACTATACGGTGGAATTAGCTGAAAATTCACTTTGATTTTGTAGCCGTGGACAATAAATATACATAAGTTTGTGGTTTTTCGATTAGAAAACACATGATATGTACCCAAGTCTCCAATGCACAGTGTGACGCCTAGAAGACTCTGCGGTTGGTGGAGGGTCGGATTTTTAAAATACACCAGGAGAAGACGACCACAGCAAATTGTTCCAAGTATAGCTATAAACATAATACAGATGTTAACAACATTAGAAACGGTAGATTCATTCCTTAACTTAACAGTCGGACGGTTATGATTAGAAAACATGCATGTCAAGAACATAATCCAATACATCAGACATTTTAGGTAACCGCTGGAATTAAATTGGTGAACAACTCGATGTTCCCAGGATTGGAAATGATGACGATACAGAGCCGATCGAAACGTGGAGTTGTTATAATCCACAGCCGCAGCTCATTACAAAGTTATGTCGACCTTTCTAGACCTGGGTGTTATCAATGCACTTTTTGTGACTTTTATCGGCCCCTTCCAAAGAGCAAATTTTATTCAGGAAACTATATCTTTACTTTACCCGAGCAAACGTAAAATATTTACATTGGATAAAGACCTTGTGAGACATTTCATAGTCACAAATGTTGCTGAATAGTGTCTGCTGCTCTGCAATTGTAAGGCAAGAACCATAGAAATAAAATTAATCACACATTTTGGATTTCAACAATCCTAGTATCTTGCTAAGCGAGTTTCTAAGCAGGTACTCAGCACGTACCTGATGGGCTAGAGGAAACGATTGTGAACGACATCGAAAACATCGCAATTACTTCCCTCGATTTCTGGAATCGAAGTTCGTTATGAACGTGCACAATCCAAATCAAATTATTCACGTTTTTTGTTGTTTTAACTCAAAACTTGACCACCGAATTTGATGACATTTTTTTGGACAATAGCTAGATAATAATGGGACTTGATTTACTCATCGACTTGTCCTGGCTGGATTTTAATATTTGTATCTTCATATAGGCGACGTAAAGTGAACGTAATTAAAGTCATGATCAACGACAAGCCGAAAGGTCACTCACAATTTGAAGAAAATTTGAGCAAAATGTAGTGAACCTCGTTTCTAGTCATATCCTTGGGCCCTTGTCATACTCATTTAGACACCTTCAGTAGGGTCATAGACCACCGTAATGGATGTCTGGTTCTAATTACTATTGACTTTAGACTGCTCGAGATTGCCTTAATGGGGGAACAGGTGCGACAATCTTTACAGATAGATGATATCCATCGAATCACTACATGTGTTGCCATGGTAACTTGGCGCAATGACTGAGTACGATCGGTGCGATAATAGACGCTGACCTGGGCATTTTCATGAACAGCGAAAATATTCTGTCGGCTTCTGCACTGAATTAATAAAGCCTAAAGGTGTAATAGTAGTGATCGGAAAAACCCTAAACAAACTTATGAACCAATTTTAGTCTGTCCGCAACTTCATATAAACGTGACTATAGTTTACATTTTCCTGAGAAATATAGCCTATCCGACTACAAAACTACGAAGTGTGAGAATAAAACCAAGATTCAGTTTCCAAATGTGTTTGCCGTGTCAAAATACACACATGATGAATGTGTATACTAAATTTCCTGATACAATTATTTATCATGATTGAGGCGTTTTCTTGAAAACAAGTTTGTTTCGAGGTGTGTGTTTTTTTAAACTGGAGGATGGGAATAAATGTACATTTCTAAATAAAAAGCAATGGTATAAACTTGAATTACCTAATGCTATGGATACGAAAATATAATACACCGATTGGAATTAGTTTAGTCCTGTCACGTCCTTGTACTATGACCACTGAATTTACATAATCAAGAGTATTGTATGTTTACAGGGTACTCCGAAAGCCAATGGGCCTAAACAAAATTATTGGTGCATATTTTGCAAGCTCGATACAACACATGTTAACGAAGGTCCCAACTTTAGTTAGAAAACTACTGATAGACGGTTGTGATCATGGGTAGCATAATATAGGGACTGATGGGGCTAGGGTAGAAGGAATTGGAGGATTTTTGAGGAATTTGAGGTTTCCTACCTTCAATAGTGAGTATCAATCCCATGGTGTAGTATTCCGATGGATTCAGTGGTGCAACTTCAATGTTCTCAGATGACGCCATGTTTACTCGTTAGCTATTAAGAGAAACTTGCCATGATTGTACAGTATTATTTGAACCACAGTCTATAAAATCTGTACGGTAGAGGCCTACCATCCGCGGCACCATCAGCCTCATTTCAAAGATACATTATAGGCTGGATGTTCTGAATACTGAATTGCTGCTAGACTGCCACAAACGTTAACCTCAACTACTTTCACTATTTCAGCCCTCAATTTAGCAAAGAGGATTCCAGCTGGAGGCGTCCCGCTCATCCATCTCTGATAATACATGAATACATATAACATGCACATACATAGATTAAGTTCCTGGAACACTTCCTAATCAAGCCCACTCGTGTTTTATTCGGCAGTATACTTACCAAGCGTGTGCAGTTAGAAGCCTACACTCTTGAATTGAAGCGGTTTCGGTTGAAGCTCCCCGATATACAGATACGATTCAGTAACGAAAACAGCACTCCTCAAACAGCAAGACAAGGTTTGCCTGCTAATGGTTGACTAAAAATCACCAAACAATGAACAAAACCCATTCAATGTTAATGCATGTTCGGTTCGCCTTTGGTTTCATACCCAGTGCGAACACGTGTCCATTTCTTTCTACTCTTAATGGGCTTTGTGTTCTCGGTACTGCCAGTTTGCTACAATGGGCAATGCTAAGTTGCCCGTAGTGTTATTTACATTAATACTCGAGCGGTTTGACAAACGGCATTATTCATCAGACTGTCACTGTCAGCCTTTCCCAGGGAAGCAACAAATACTAACCCTGATTTGCACATAATCCACTAAGGCATACGTTGCATGATGACAAGGTGTAAACAGCTCGAGAGAAATGACTAGATGTAGCTGTTTATGGGTCAAATCAGTGGCGGGTTAAGCCTGGAAAGGACAGTGACGATAATAAGGCACATTTTCGGGGAACAAGGGGTTGCACCATTTTTTCTAGGGGGCCACTTTTGCATTTTTCTTAGACAAGATTTTAATCTACTCAAAGGCCAATACACCCCTTTTCAGCGCTTTTGTTTGGCCGTTTACTTTTTTATCCAGTAATAAACCATGAATTTACCTTTTTATAATACGGTACATTGCTTGCTGTGTGTAAATATTTAAACAAATGTAAACTAAGCTTACAAAATAAAACATTTGATTCTTATATTTTTTAATTTTAAAGGTCCAGACTTCCAATGGGGCGGGACACACGCCCCCATAGTTACGCCACTGGGGGTTGGAGAGTGGCAGAGTGCAACGGGATGGTGATTTTAAAACCGAAATCGGGACGCTGATAGCATCAACATCTTGGCGGTTAACAGTGAAAATGGATTATAAAATGCGACTGAAAGCAACGATGGTGACAATCAGACATTCATAAAAGCATAAAATTTAATAATTTTAAAATGTTTTTTCCTTAAATTTTTCGTAAAATGATTTCATTAGACTTTACTTAAATTTGATGTTCATTATTTATTTATTAAATCAATTTTGGATTGAACAAAGGGTTGAACGAAGAAAAAAATAACTGGTAAATTATTTATTTCATTGTTCAACCCCAAATTCATTAACATTGTTTATTATTTGACTTTTGATTGTTTTTACTGATTTTAATTATGTCTTGCTTTATTTGATGTGGAAAATGATGAGTTACATGTATATGTTTGCTTGGGGTCTATAAAGTTGTGCTTGGATAATGTGTTATGGGTTTTCCTTCATTCGTGGTGCTATGGGAATGGGGCAAATGTATACGGTACTACGGTTAGGGTCTACCGGTCTAAACCTGAAGTTGTCCAACGAGAGCTTAACATTTATTTACCGAGGAACCATTACTCTCTTTTATGCTGACATTGTACTGTAGATGTAATTCAATCAACAGATTTAACATGTCTACTTCTTCTGTACACAGTATAGGGGTATTGTAAAGGAAACTACGTTTTGCTATTATACATGTACATTTATTTCAAACAAATTCATTCAAGGGACTTGTAAGTTAAAGGTATCGTACACGTTTGGTAATGACTCAAAACAAATATTAGCATAAAAACTTACTTGTAACAAGCAACGGAGAGCTGTTGATAGTAAAAAAAAACATTGTAGGAAACGACTCCCTCTGAAGTAACGTAGTTTTTGAGGTAATTTCTCACTAAAATAATACAAACTTCTTGCAAGAAGTTGTTATTCCTATCTGAAAGCACACAAATGTGTACAACAAGGGTTTTTTTTTCTTTCATCATTTTCTTGCAACTTCGATGACCAATTGAGTCCAAATTTTCACAGGCTGGTTATTTTATGCATATGTTGGGATACACCCAGTGAGAACAGTGTTCTTTGACAATTTCCAAATGTGCTCAATGCCTTTAAAGTTCGTCTAAATTGGGGTGGTGTAGTTGGCTTGGTTATCAAGTGTTCTAAAAACCTAATATACTTTTATCAGAGCAGGGTTGGCTCCAGCTGGAATACTCTTTGCTAAATTGAGGGCTGTTGAAAGTTTTGGGGTAATTCTTTGGTGGTTGTCTAATGCAATCCAGACCATACCATAGACCATACATGTCTGAAAATAAGGCCAAGTGATGCGTAGGTTCAGTTATGCAGTAATCCCAATCCCTCATTGTATCTGTTCCAAAGGCTAGTAATATTCTTCTACCTGCAGCACTTCGCAACCCCATTCCTGAATAATTGTTTTTCTACTATCTTATAATTGTATCCCATATAAATATGCACATTAATCTTCTCCTTTGAAGTCTTCACATTGAATGGCCCTTCTAGATTTGTGTAGGGCGATTTCCAATTTTGAAAAGAAAACTGTTAACTGTAGAAAGATAACGGTGCCCTTTTTGCATGCACAGATATATTTATTCACAGGATTAAACAAAAACTAACAATGAAATTAACATACGAAATAAAGAGTAGACTTAAAAAAAACGTGAATGCATGTCCAGTAGATACCAAAAACTCAAATTTATATGTAATATGAGGTACTCAAAATTGTCAATGTACGAAAATAAATACTGGGCGAAAATAAAAAGTTCATTTGGGACATGTCTTCTTTGAGCCCAAACTTATACCAGGTAATCATGCTTTCAATTCTTCTTACATGATCTGAAGTTAATGGTACAAATTTGATGCACCAAACTGTTCAGGTAGATGAGATAGCACATTGTAAGAGAAATACAGTTGAATACGTTGGTACAAATATGCAGTTGAATAGAACAGTTGCAAAATAACTTGTCCATTACATTGCAGTGTAATTAACAAAGGATTTAATCACCATGACCTATAATAAAGGTACAATGGTGAGTAACTTACTGTGCATTCCAATCTCCTTTTGTTGTTGATGACATAACATGAATAAGATAGTTCTAACCCATACAGCTGTTCTATAGCAACAACTATTAAACGCACTTATCACAGAATGCAAAGACCAGGCCTGGGAAAGGCAGGTGTGATTAATCTTTAGTTTTTAAGGACTTTTTCTTCAAGCACAACGTCTGGCAATATTTCAAAATAGGGAAAAGGTGTAATCAACGGTCAACACAATCTTTAAAATCATGGCAATCATTTGCTCTTCTTAATAAAATGGAATTACATCAAACCATTCTCTATCTACAAGTATCAAAATGTCTTGATAAAATATGTTGAATATAAATGGGATGAGCTTTTGAATTAAATTATGCACCCTTATCAGTCATTATCCACACTTTAACGAGTTTAAGTAAAGATGCATATTCCTGTACCTTTGATGAACATGGCCACAAGAGACTACGGCATGTGTCTTGGGAATTCTCCTGAGGTGTTAAATATTGAACATAACAATAAGAATAAAATCTGTGTGTGAATTACTTGTAGTTATTTTGTGGAAGTAGGTAGGCTATTTTCATATAGGGGGTAAAATCAAAGTACAACTATCACAAACAAAATTAGCCTTTCTGAGATATGGTGGACACTATAGGAGTGCACTGTAGGATTTGGGTGTATACAACAAATTTACCCAAACCAAACAGTGTTATAGTAATGTGTCCGCCATATCTCAAAATGGCTTATTGCTGATGGCACAGTGAACCCTTTGGGTGTTGAATATGCATCTTAAAGACTATCAGTAGTTTGCATCAAATTCAATTGCCAATTTCCTTTTATTTTAAGGGTGATGATAATGGTATTGGTAACAATCAAAACACTAATTATGAATGGATGAATTAAAGATCTAACCCTTCCTCATTCCACTTAGAGGAGATCTAAATAAAATAAGACACAAATAGATCATTATTCAATGTGCATGTCAACAAAATAAAACTACAATAGGGAACCAACTTCATCAAATTCAAAACAAAATGCCAAAAGGCAAACTTGTTCAGCAGGTTGTAGTGCTGAACCTCATATAAACCGTGTGCGTATTGGCTAGTAATCTGTTCAATGATACTTGGCACACACAAATAAATACAGATATTTTACAAAATTTTCTGCTCATCAGCTTTAAAAACAGTCCCAGTCTGAAGCCAAGTTGGTATTTTTTGTGAATGCAACCATTAATGAGTAGCGAGACATGCAAGCATTTTGTAAGCAAAATATTGGATACCAAAATTGGCACCAAATTGATTGACATTATCACTCATTAAGAAGTTGTATGACAGCCATTGTACAAGTAAGCCTATCTTATTACTACAATAAGTCTGTGCTTAATACAGGTCATTTACTACTACAAGAAGAAAAATGGACCTTAAGCAATGATGTCATCACGCCTCTATCTTGGAGGTTAAAGATGATGACACAATGGAAAACTTGGCTGTCTCTGATGCGCGGTGCACAGGATGGGCAAATGAGCAACCTTCTCTTGATCTCTAGCAATAATGAATGTTTATGAGTGCAATGGTGAGAAAATTTCCATGAGTTGATATATGAAATGTTCCATGCGCTGAGGCGACATCGAGTTGTATGGAATATTTCATATTTCAACAAACATAAATATGTCTCTTCATTGCTCGAAAGCAAAACATTCATTATTTGTTTTTCATTACATCGAAGTAGATCATTGTCTTCTGATTGGTGGCTTGAATAATTTAACAAGAATAAACAAAATGTACAAGATTGTATTCCTGCATCCACTATAAGGGTGTTTTGTACTGCTATGTATAACACATTGTGTGGTCTAGCGTACAATAGTAAAAAAAGATGGGATAAAAATGCACAGTGAACGGTACCAAAATGCAGTTAATGACGTAGGCCATGTACTGGTTTAAATAATGAATGCTGCGTGAACAACAATCCTACAATCAAAAGAGAAGGATCTACTTGGGCGTTATATAAAACTTCTTCAAAAGGCTCAAACGAAGAATGAAAATACCCCACAATCTCATATGTGCGAATATTTGAATAAGACTGTCCATTGTTTAAAAAAAAGGTTTCATCTTTCAATCATGAGAGGTTTGGATCACTTTAATATTCACACAGCTCAAAATGGCAGCCACAAAGACCACAGTAATCTGTTAATCTGTATGTTTTATTGTCATTTGCATGGTGTACATGTGTTCATCAACTTACTTGATATACTGCCGATTGTGAGATCTTTAAAGAGCTGGACATTAGCCAGCACTGTATCGTTTCATTTCCCTTTCAGTAACAGAACATAAGGTGGTGTTCAATCTTAGTATGATCTAAGATTATGGCAGTTACATTTGATGGTGCCCAGAGGCCTGTCTTCAGTAAGGTACATGTTTAATCACTTTACAAATGCTATAGATCAACATAATATCAATACCACAATAATTAAAAACACATAACTGGCTACTCTCACCAAAGCACTATGTACAGATGTACAAAAAGCATATAATTACCTCACAAAATATGATAACCTATTGCTTTCTGCCAGCTCTGGTATTTAGATAGAAGTTTATATACAGAGGACTATTGTTTAACAAACATGATTGCATTAACATTTGAATGGTTAATGTATACATTTTAAATGTTTATATTAAAAATGGTAAATTTGTAATATGTATAAAATGTTGTTTCAATAAACTAACTATTTCTTAAAAGTCCCTGTTCTTTGATTTGTTAGCAATGTTATTCTTGATCAGTGTACATGTAGTACCTGGAGTATGCAACCACAGGGTTGTTACTCGAGTGTGTAACCATGGGGTTTGTTACCTGGTGTGCATAACCATGGGTTTGTTACCTGGTGTGCATAACCATGGGGTTTGATACCTGGATTGCATAACCATGGGGTTTGTTACCTGGCGTGTGTAACCATGGGGTTTGATACCTGGAGTGCATAACCATGGGGTTTGTTACTTGGAGTGCGTAACCATGGGGTTTGATACCTGGCGTGTGTAACCATGGGGTTTGTTACCTGGTGTGCATAACCATGGGTTTGTTACCTGGTGTGCATAACCATGGGGTTTGTTACCTGGAGTGCGTAACCATGGGGTTTGATACCTGGCGTGTGTAACCATGGGGTTTGATACCTGGAGTGCATAACCATGGGGTTTGTTACCTGGAGTGTGTAACCATGGGGTTTGTTACCTGGAGTGCGTAACCATGGGGTTTGACACCTGGAGTGCGTAACCATGGGGTTTGTTACCTGGAGTGCGTAACCATGGGGTTTGTTACCTGGAGTGCGTAACCATGGGGTTTGATACCTGGAGTGCATAACCATGGGGTTTGTTACCTGGAGTGCGTAACCATGGGGTTTGTTACCTGGAGTGCGTAACCATGGGGTTTGACACCTGGAGTGTGTAACCATGGGGTTTGTTACCTGGCGTGTGTAACCATGGGGTTTGTTACCTGGCGTGTGTAACCATGGGGTTTGTTACCTGGAGTGCGTAACCATGGGGTTTGTTACCTGGCGTGTGTAACCATGATGGGAATGCATGTTTTGTTACCTTGGGTAGGCATACACGCAGCTATGGGGACTTTTACACAATGGAACAAAGGTCCCCACAACGTTTTTCTTTGTTCCAACTTGGTCTCCACAGGGGAATTCTTCAGAAAAGGGAATAATTGGACAGCAATAGCAAGTCCCCACAACTGTGTGTGCAAAAGACGTTGTGCGTACCTGGAATGTATTACCTGTGTGTGTTGCACGGAGTGTGTAACCATGGAACATGTCTACGCATTCAAATCAAGGACTTTAACAAAAGGGATCCGGGAAAACGACATACCAGGGACAGTACTCGCTTTGATTTTCGTGAACAAAACCAATGGGGACGTCGCTAAAAGAAACTAAGTCCAAACAATGGGAGAACAAAGGGGTGTCCTCAGTTTACACCATTTACAAACCTGTGTGATGTGCCAGTTTAGTAAATTCAAGAAGAAACTTAATGTACATTAAACACCACTTAGTAATGCCGGCAACTAGACAACAGTTGGTTTCAGTTTCAATTCGTTCCAAGGGTTTAGTCTGTGAATACAGGCTTTTCCTGTAGAGTGATGACAAGTTTAAGCACATTGATTTATTAAGCATGCTTTATTATGTTGACAATATGTTTCTTGTATACATCAGGTAACATCAAACATGGGATTTTACATATATGTACAGGTACATGTACATGTACATGTACCTGTACATACACTCCAAGGTTTGGAAATGCGTATCTTAAGAATATTCTGCAAGTTACAAATTTATAATCCTGCTTTTGTATTGAAAAGGTGCTATTCCATTGCTACTAAAGGCCATACCATGTACATATGGAAATCTCTTAATTGGTAAACATTTAATTAACTCCAGGTAATACATGCAATTGCACAACAAGATCAATCATTCTTGATCTGATCTGTCCATTCACTGATGAAGATAAACAGTTCTTGAAGATACCTTAGTTAAGATGTAAGAAGATCATTCAGTCATATAACACTGCCCTCAACACTCTCTGGCTGACGTATATGCCAAAGTATTACATAGTGAATGAAGACTTCACGCTGACATTCCTAAAACAAAATAATAAATCAGTTACATGTATGTTGGGCTGTTGACCTAAACTTTGTGAAACTATTGTTCAAAAATTAGGCTCCAAGATAGAAAGTTTACTATTTGGTTTTCAAGTCAATGTTTCCGTCATAGATCAGCAAAAATGTAATATCTGCAAAAGTAGCAAGGTGAGTCGCCTCACAGTTTAATAGACAGAGAAAAACACTGGTTCAAATCTATGTGAATTTCAAAAGAAAGGCTAAGGTTTGCCCAATCTATTTTTTTAAAAAGTTTACTCCAATTTTTTTCACGATTTTATCAAGATAATCAATAATTGATAAGAGAGAGACTTGTATGAGTTGTTGGACTCATTGCAGGAGTTTATTCAATAAGATTTACATGTTAAAACAAGACCTAAATTCTCCTTAATTTCAAAAACTGCATGTACAGAATTATGATTTGGAAGTCACACTGGGGAAGTGCTCGATACTGCTGTATGATCATACCACTACCTGTCAATAAAATGAAATGACTTCTAAAGTGCCTTGTTTTACTCTCCATGGGACATACCTTTTGTTTTCCCAGCTGAATCAATAACCTGCCATAAGCATTGGCCAAACTCCTCCAAGATCAACTTTTCTGCTTTTGCTTGTGAGTGATGTTTTTGCTCTGTCTGCTCTGCCTGGGCTAATAGACACTGACAGGTTGCCTCAGCGACATCATTGGTAATGAAGGAAAATGGTAACCTGTAGGGGAAGACACCAGTAAACTCTATTATTACAAAATATGCAGTTTTAGAGCAAAATAAGCAAAAACTAAAATGTCTTACTTATTGAATTTCCTTTCATA
Source organism: Plazaster borealis (assembly GCA_021014325.1). Lineage (NCBI taxonomy): Eukaryota > Metazoa > Echinodermata > Asteroidea > Forcipulatida > Labidiasteridae > Plazaster > Plazaster borealis. The sequence continues at coordinate 11,733,891 of CM037468.1, read as the reverse complement.
TAATAAGAAAACCCCAATGAAATTGGACAATAAATGTCCAAGTTCTTGGTCTTTGTTTCCTCAGTGTAATCTGTGAACACAAAAACTTTCCTTTTTGGATCAATTATTGTGCACAGTCCACTAAAGTCGCCATTGGGGCTGAAAGGGTAAAGTGCTATACAGAAACTGCTTATTGTTATCATTATTAAGACAAAAATGCGCGGGACAACATGCTTCCGAGCAACAGTAATTCAGTTTATTTTTGTTGTTCCTGACCCGCATAAGTTGTTCTTTGTTGGTTTGTCTAGTTGTTTCCCCTCAGTTGATTTACTCCCCATGCCTGCATGCTCCTCTTCTATTCATTCATTTTTTTGCTCATCTAGTTGCCCTCCTGATCATGTTCTGTTAGTTGTTTTTTAATAATTATTGTGAGCTTTTTGCTTGTATAATTATTGTGTTCCTTGTTTTTTTTGTTGTTGATTGGTCCGTTGTGTTATCGTTTCACTTTTGCTGTGCTTTTTGAAGTACTTGTGTTTGTTGAGGTCAAATAAATAATAATAATAATAATAAAAAGCATCATACCTTTCTCCAGAATCATTGACAGTAGCAGGCCTTGATGGGAAATCTTGAAACTGTAGTTTGGTGTTAGCATCAGTCTGTTGCTGCACTCGTACCTCTGCAGCATCAGCAAGATGCATTAATGTCTTACGCTCAGGACTCTCCTCAAAGTTCTTGCATCCGACACACTTGCAGTTATTGGAGCACAGGATTTTTGCCTGGTTAAGATAGGATGCAGAAGGCAATGGTAAGAAAACTAATCATTCATGAGCTGAATTATTTTTTTGATTTGAATACAATTTCCACAACAGCCCCCCCCCCCACATTGATTGATATGACTTAAATTTCCATCTGCCCTGCCCCCCCCATTCCCACTCCCCTGACTTTCAAAATAAACTAACTCAATTAAAACTGTTTCATTAGCCCACTTTTGTGCTTTTTTGTGCGGTACATGCACACACTATGCACACAGTTATCCACCGTATTGCAGCAGCCTTACTCCTCTGTGTACACGTGCGGCCATTATGTCATGCACTTTGTGCATAGTGCATTGATTTTACCGCGATCGGATATTACAAGCTTTGGATATTACGAGGAAAATGGGCTAGTCCGGCGGACCTCGTATTAACGAGAGTCGACTGTATACAATATGGTTTAAAAAAAAGAGAATGAAATGTTTTCAGGGATATATGCTTACCTCATAACACTCACAATAATTCTTGAGACACCCTGAACGTTTACAGTTACATCCCTTGTTATGCCTTCTATCCAACTCTCCATTACGCCCTTTGCCTATTTTGGGTTTGAAGGCATTAGGGTTACGGTCAAGACATGCTTTTATTGCTCTGGCCCTGTCATCTTCATGTTCTAAGTTATTATAGCAATTGTTGCAATTACAGCTGTTGCAGAATTCACCGTTGGCAAAACAATCACAATACCTAGAAAGAAAGAAATCACACATCCATTATGACTACAAAACTGCAAAATCTGTTTTAAAATTCCAAGATTTGGTACAAAGAAAAGTCTTGTACGAAGGTGACCTTTCACATCTCTCAGAATTAACATCTGTCAAATGAATCAAACGAGGGAATGAAGCAAGAGTGAACTCTACTCCAGACTGGCCTGTTTTCCTTGTATCTTCTGAAACTCGTCTCAAATGCAGTAGTACGCATAGCATACATGTAGGGCATTACATGAAGATGCATGTTCACATGCTGAAGTTTGCTGCAATGAACAGAGCATGCCTGTATGTGTACTCATAGCCATGTTATATTGGTGTTGCACAAATGCAGTTAACCAGCAATAGATGCGTCGTGGCCAAGTGACCAAAAGCACCAGATTAAATTTCTGGCAAAGTCGTCAGGGTGTGGGTTCGAATCCCAGTCATAACACTTGAGCAAGACACTTAACTATAACTGTTCCTCTTCACCCAGGATCTAAATGAGTAAAAATAGGGCAGAGGTGGTTCTTGTAGCACAGGCTGCAATAACAGCAGTGTTGTTAGTCTTCCCTCAATCCTCAATTTAACGCAACTCTAACAGTCTAACAGTAGTATGATGCAGTTCCATCTTTCCAACAAGTAGAGAAAAAGACCACTAAGTTTAAGATACATGTACTAGATGTATTAACGTGCAATATTATTATCTCTTTACCATCTTTTTACTTATTGCAAAAATATGCTGTAAATTTAGGATTGAGGAAAGACTAATAACACTTGACGACATAAGGGAAAAACTCTGACACACTGGTAAAATAAAATAATAATGCATGTAAAAGAACCCAGTACACTCATCATAAAGAGAAGGTATTTGCCCCAGTGTTTCTGGCACGGTCTGGCAGCAACATACACCACCTCACCTTGTATACCTTTCAAGGTGTTATATTTGTGCTTTATCTCATAAAATCATTCTTAACAAGCTCCACCAAATTTGATATTTCAACATGGCGCATTATAAATGTACACTATTATAATTATTACTGCTACTGTAGTGTATATCATTTCATGGCATAGACAGCTAAGTAATGTTTTTTTTTAAAGCATTTGTTTATTTGTTCCTTTTCTTTCCTAGTTACTGGTAAACCGATTCAAATTTGTTAAAATCAGACATTTTTTTCACTGGAATTTGGATGGCAGCTGTCCTGCAGAATGGCCATCCAACAAAACGCTGGATGGCTTACTAAATGAGACACTGTATGCGATCCCATTGTGTATACAACTACTATAATGTACCCTATTGAATATACTTACAATTTCAAGCATTGTGACTTGGTGCAGTTGCATGGTTTACGTGGTCTCTGGTCAGCATCATTGGGTACTGCACGCCTCCTTCAAAATAAAAATATCACTTTCATACATTTGATCTATATGTGCATGAATGAACTGAGCATAAAAACAGTTGAAACAAATAAACAAAACAAAATGACAAACCCTCACAAAGTACATGATACCTTAAAGCAGAATTTACAGCAGTATGATTTTTGACCTCAACTACAGGTCATCATGTTGATTGAATAATTTGATTTGATAATTTGATTTGATAACAAATTCAAATGTTTGGACCCGTTAAATTGGGCAACTTTGTTTCCTTCACAAGTTAAAGCAATGTACATATGTAGGAATCCAAGGTTCCAATGTTTCATTATGAGCCAAACTTGTGCAGTAAATAAACATATTGATAACCATACAACACATGGTGCTAATTACCAACATAAAAATATACCTCGTACAAAGACAAACCTTTAAAGCGTATGTACAACATTGGTAATTGCCAAAGACCTGTATCCAAACTCGATGTGACCCAACATATACATGAAAGTTTAAGCTAAATTGGTCTTTGGAGTCATGAGAAAACAGTGAAAAAAAACCTTATGTGTTTTAACTTTTTTCAAACATCAGAATTTATCCTGCAGGATAAATACAATTGTTTTACTCATTTCGTAAAAACTATGGTATTTCAAGCAAAACTATTTCAAGGGAAGTTTTCTACCATGACCATCATTATACCATGCAAGTTATGTGCAAATCTGTGAGCATTTATATTTTCATTCTTACCAGTGTTGTACACACCCTTTAAAAGAATTGTTCAGTGAAACATTAATGATCTCTGTTGTTTTAGTATAGGGATCATTTGTTTTGCGAGTCAACATAAAAACTGACAATTTAGAAAGAGATGCACTATAAGGACATGCAACAATTTTAAGCAAACAGAAGATACAAGCAATATGCTAAATGTGTGCACATGTATGCATATTGCATTATGTAGAAAACATACAAATTGAAGTATGGTTTTTTACCCATTAATGATCCGACTGGGTGGTGGTGGAGAATGTGGCCGTGGTGTAGGTGCTTGAGGAACACCACCAGAAGGAGCCAAGGAAACAAAGTTTGGGGGTGCCACTGGTTTAGCCTGTGTTACCACCTGCTGCAAAAACAAATTCAGTACACAGGTAAAGCTTTATATTAGACTGACTCAAGGAAAATCAAATACAACCACCAAGTATGTCAATCTTGTAAACACAAAATAGACACTTCCCATGAAATATATAAATTGCACATCACGTGTGAGCACTAACACTACCGGTTGGCAAAATGGGGCAACATTGTGCCTTTTAGTATGAGGTTGGTGGTAGCGTGACACATACGCAATTGTACATCTGCCTAGTGCACAACTCTATGGCGTTTGCCAACCAATCGTGTCTGTACGCATGTGTGAATGTTATTAGTATATTTCATATGAAGGGCTAATTGTGTTTGCTTCAATAGACTGTCATGAGGTTTGATGGTGACTGCTGCACCATCATGAGTGGGTCTTATTATTACCTTGTACATATATCAATACAGTTATTACATGAGATAAGAGTGGAATCAAGTAACATGGCTACCAACCTGCTGAACCATGGGTACCATTGCAAAGCTTTGAAGGATGTTACCAGAAGGTGCTAGTAGTGTTGTACCTGGTGGGAATGCAGCAAACCTCGTCTCTCCTGTTACAGGGTTAATAATCTTTAGCTGGGTATTGGCTGGCATGATCATTCGATTCTGAGCTGAGCCTGTTGCAGCCTGGGTAACATTGCTTCGGCTAACCTATATAGAATCAACCATTGTAGTCAGAATTAATGCATGATATCAATGCACTACATGTACATCATAAATATTTTACTTAAACTGAAGTTTCATAAATCTGACCGCCTTTTTTCAGTGATTTCTTAGCCTGTAGCAGTTGTTTAAAGTGAAGTGACAGACTCATGGGATTTATTGCGCCACAATCTCACTACTTACAGAATGACTCAAACAAATTTGTATACTGACTGTACTCAGGACCAGAAACATTTTGGGGATCAGGTTGGCTCAGTGGTTTCTTTCCCTGCCTTTCATCTCTGTGAACCTTGATTTGAATCCCACCTCAGACTGGAGCCTTGCATGTGGTTTGGGTTTTCAGTCCCTACCTGATTGCATGGGTTTCCCCCATTGGGGCTTTCCTCACACATCTAAAACTGAACATTTTTTTTGTTTTCACTATTCATCCTGTTATTGGCGCTAATTGTGCTGTTGAATGTGTAATAAAAAATATCCAAAAATGTTTGTTGATACGTCTTACCTGTGCAGGTGCAATAGGCACATTAACCTTGACTGGGTTTATGGCAGGTCTGACAATACTATGTACTGATGTCACAGCCGGAGCAATTGGTTTGGCAGTAGTGGTCACCATCACAGGTTTAGCTACACAGAAAAAAATCAATAAAATAAGTATTCATGTATGGTGAAAAGCAAACTGAGTGTTGGGTGACAATACTGGGTGACAACATGTACAATGTGGTATGTACATGTACAACCATTTCAATTATGCCAGTTCATCGACCTAATGCGTACTAGTCTACATTGTAACTCTATAGGTATGTGAATATTTGCATAAAACATACAAACTTTTAGCCACAGTTCAACATTTTTTCTAAAACTGAAGAACAGGGTTTCAAATTTACTCAATTAAAGTACTTTTTCACATACACTGTAGTGCATTACAGTAGTAAGGTGTCCTAAAAAGACATTCATCGGCCCCTCTCTTCAGCTCCATGTATTGTAGTGTTAACACACTCATGTACATTATCATCCGACATGTTCAGTGAGTAAAGTAACATTGTAGATACATGTACATGTGCATTATGTATACAATTATTTACATAAACATGTACATGTACCAAACATCCAACCCCACTGTAACTAGCCTTGCTCAAGGCGTTCGCATTTATCACTCTGAAAAAGACGACGTAAACCCACACATATACATGTACAGTACACTATGCGTAATTTTTGTATCACACTGAGTACGCTGCCCGTACTACTAGTACTGTGCGTAGGTTATCCACACTCGTATTACTGTCTGCATACGGAGGCCGTAACTTCCGTGTTTAATGTGTTTCTTTTAATCTCGTCCAGTTTTGGTATGCAGATCATATAAACTGCTCACAAAAAGTTAGGAAACTTTTTTAATCATGTATATTTTTATTATTTATTACCCTCTTGTATTATGTTGCATATCAATAGAAAGCTGAAGTGTTCTTCTTTAAAATGATACCAAATGTGCAATGATGACATGTTGCTGGACTTGGCCACATTAATGAGAATGAGACAAAGTCACATATCAAATGTGCCAAAATTAGCAATTTTGTGTTACTGTGTGAACAAACAAATTGACACTGTAATTCAAACATGCGGTAATTTTGGCACATTTGATTTGTGACTTTGCCTCATTGTCATTCATGTAGCCAAATTTAGCAACATGTAATCATTGCAAATGTGGTATCATTTTAAAGAGGAACACTTCAGCTTTGCATTGATATATAACATATACAAAGAGAGTAATAAATAATAAAAATATACTTGATTAAAAAAAGTTTCCTAACTTTTTGTGAGCAGTTTATATAAATCATTCGTTAGGCCGACTGCAAACAACGCAGGATATAAGTTCCCTCCAACAGTAACACATACAGTACTTGTTTTCTGACTGGTGCTCACTCAAACGAGTAGCCGTACCGTGTTGGGGAGCTTGCTGACCGCCAAACCCCTGCATCGCGATCACCCTAGACTGCGTACCGAATAGCCGGCCTTGAACACACAGCACATGAACAGTAGGTGGCATGCATCAATGGAGCCTAAATCGGCACTTGATTGTTCCCCTTCCTCGAAAGGTTATGTATTGTTCATGATACTCAGAGACGGAACTGCATGGCCGGTCTTGCGGACCGATAAATAGCCGGGCAACAAGAATACTGCTACGAGTGTCATCGAGTTACATGGAAGTATTAAAGGTACCATACGTGCTTTGTTGGTCTGAGCTTTACTGTTCGTGAAAGGTGATTGGTCAGCGTATTTGCTAGCAATAAGCAGTGACCAATAAGGTGCCCTCTCTAATAAATACGTGTGGATTGTAACGTTCTTGAACAGCAGTTTTTTAAGATGCTCCTGACTGTTTCGCAAAGAGTCAAGATTATCATCACTTTTCAAGAACAAGATGAACATTTAAGCCATGAAATTAAGTTTTTTCTGCCAGTTAAATAACACATTTTTCAGTGACCATTTCTTTTGAAGTTTTGCATGGTCACCTCAACGTCTTTGTTTTCGCTCAAACATTTCTCGAATCAGTTTACGAAAAAATAAGTAGGTGAGTTGTAATGTCAATTTATCTATTCATCTCTGTTTTTATCTAAATATACTATTTTTTTAAAAGAATTTTGATACTTAATGATTTTTAAATGGGACGTCTCGGCTCATTGCCATACCAAAAAAACGGAGCATTTTATAAGGGGGACTTCACCGAAACCCCCTCGCGATCATCGTGACCGTTTTCGTACTGACGGGCGCCCATCCGATGATGTCATACCGCCCTCCCTACAAAAAAGTCTGTGGAGAACACTGAAATTTTGGATGAGCTTCCCTCATTATGTCCTTTGTATCATGCTTGCTCACATGTACAAGGTTTGAACACGACGACCGTTGAGACTGCTTGGACGAGTCCATTTTATCTGTGAGTGGTTATATCTTAAAATGTTGTAAACACTAAATCTTTACACTAGAGAACATTTGTAAATGTTTTTTGTTGCGTTGCTAACTGCTTCAGTAATTTAACAAAAATCATATATTTGGCATAAACGACATTTATTATTAATACATGTTATGTATCTGTTTAAGATGTGTAGTTGCCTCAGAATTAACATTTTAAAAACACTACGTGCCGTGAAAAAAATCAGAGGATGAACGATAAAATGTTGTCGATATTTGTACTCCTTTTAGGGGAGTATTCGGCAATGAATTTCCCACCATGACCCATTCATTAAACGTAGCTGCTGCAATAAACCATCAAAAAATGTTTGGTAATATCTTCACACATTTTATATAAAACTAACTAACAAATGAAATGCTCATAAAACCTATAGGTCCCACTGTTATGTTTTTAGTGCTGATAGAGAGAGCATTTGAATGGTATGGTTATCTTTTTTCTTTATTAACGGTACTCATCTCTTTTACAAATTGAGAGTGCGTAATACCCTCCTCCCTTTCCATGGTGCCCCAGTACAGTAAACATGACTTCCGCCACTGACCAGTGGGGTCCTGTCTTCCGCTTGCATTATAGTAACGACCCTGGCTAGCTCAAAACAGAACCATCAAGGCGTTGATTCAGAGAGTCCATGTATACATCTCACACCAAGCACGCACTGCGTATACAAGTACATACACATGCACGTGCACACAGAGACTGCACATAGTTCGAGCGAGTAGCGCAATATTGCAAAGTGAAAACAAACTAAACTAAAAACAAATAAATAAATGAAAATAAAACTCCAACGCCTTGGTCAAGGCTACACTGTAACATGTCAACCTCCATTATATTAAAGAAACGGATGTAAACTCACATTGGGTAGTTGCTGCACTAGATGCAGTCACAGTCACCAGTCTAATGTAGGAGAATTTGGAGCCAGGGACTTGGACTGACTGCACAGTAGTAGCTGGAGTAGTAACTATGCCTGCTTTGGATGTAGCTGTAATGTTGGTACTGATGGCTTGTTTACTCTGTGATTGTATAGCTGGCTTGATCTGAATAGGCTTAGTCTGAACCTGACTTACCACCTACATGAAAAGAACATCAGTCACATAAAGGAATTCATCTAGAATGTAAACATACTGTACTGTATGACAGTTTGAAATACATGTACTAACCCTTTCTTCATAAAAGGGTTCCTTTTTGAGGGTTTTAGCGTCACCACTCTTTTATTTGAATTCATAGATACCCGTCCATTAAACACATTCCAAATCCTTTAAAAGTTGAGAGCAAATCTGACAATTCAGCCTCAGCTCGCCTCATTTCTGCATTGAATAATGTTGAGCACCAAGTACAGTTAATCGCGCAAGTTTGAAATTTGCGCGCTTGAACTTGACACTACAGCACGCAAGTTTCAAACTTACGCAAGCCAAATATGTGACCTACCAACTTAAATTTAGGCCGTGAAAATTGATAGTGCCCTCTTTTGACTAAATTTCCTCAGGCCATGTTTAAACCCTCCCCACCGTGTTTATATCACACATTTATGCATGGCCTTGTGATCTCCTCTCGACCAATCAGAATTGATAAACTGTCTCAGGTAGTTATGAATAGGTTTTAAAGGTTTCACTAGGAATCATGTACTAACTCTACTGACAGCAGTATTAAAATAAAATAGTTTTTTGCATAAGTATACTTGTTTTACAACTTACTGTGTTTGCAACCATGGCAACTGTCTTGACCCCAGATACAGATGTCAATGAGACTCCACCTGTTGTTGTACCTGAGGATGTCTTGACGATGAGTCCCTGTGGAGGAGCTGGACCAGGAGCTATTTTCTTTGGTATTAAACTTATTCCAGTCTTTGTTGGACTTTTCATCATTGGAATTGGAACTTTGGTCGCATTCTGTTTTGCTGGGGATGTTGTGATAACGATGCCTTTTTGGACTACTCCCTGTTGGGGAATCATGCCTTGTTGAGAGATGGGAATAAGCTTGATAGGTGATCCAGATGACAATAACTGCCTTCCTCCACTTGTCAGAGCTGTACCTGTGGCCATCTTGGTTACTGTTGCAGTGGTAAGCCCTGCTGTACTAGCCAGTGACTGTTTGCCTGAAGGGTTCCGTGTAATTATTACCTTAGTAACAACTTGACCAGAGGTTGAAGGTGGTATGCTTCGCTTAACAATATTTTGTATCGTCTTACCCACCGGTGACCCTGGAGGAAGAGTTATAACTTGTGTTGGATTTCCACTTGACGAGACCCTGACTTCAGTTGGTAAAGATGAAATAGTAGACTCACTTGTAGTAGCTGTGATGAGTGCTGTCGTTGACTTGGCTGCTTTGGAAGGAGATGATGCACTTGTCTCACTGCTAGACTTTGCAATCAGACTGTCCAATTCTGCTTGGATTACTGCAACAGGATCAGTCTTACCACCCTTAGCTGCTTCCTCCTTGGCTCTAGCAGTGCTACTTCTTGTCTGAGATGCCATGATGTTATAAGGTTTCTGTGCCACAGTTTTGTAGAAAATTAAACAGCACAAAGAAATCACAATGGAGCTGCAAAACAATAATAAAACATACATGTAAATAACAAATTAAACATCATGATGGTTTATACCTTTTGACAAATTTGGTAAAGGTTCCATTCAGAAAGTGCAATAATGTAAATGATCACTGAATGTCTGCCTCAGATGGAGAAGCCATCTTTCCACATGCATTTTGGGTAAAAGTAGACAAAGGCCTTTGATTGCTTGAGTTCACCTTTCTTTAAATGGAGGTTAGTTTTTTTAGTTTTTGATTAGGACGTGCATGAATGGACATAAAAAATGCTGTACAGCTTAATGCAAAATCTCAGGGTTTCATCAAGATTTATCTTCTCAAATTTGCCTCAATTTTTCATCCCTAATTGGAACATGCAATATCAAGAATGTTCCTCAGCTTGCCAGGTGCATAAAAGTTTCTTTTGGCAGTATGTGAAAAGTAAACCTGACCATCCTGACACAAGCCCCCTATTTAGGCGATCACATTTACCTGGACTCGTTCTAATTTCTCTTTGAAGTCAGTGTAAGTGATTCTTTTTGTTGGTGGTTATCAGCTTAGTAGACATGGTGAAAACAACAAAAACAGTTACTACTAATAATAATGATTAACAATAATACCGGAGTCTTTATTACAGCCCACGTATCTACAATGTACCAATAAGGTACTCAAGGTGCTTGAACAAAGAGAAACAATTTTAAGACAGGTTTTTGATTTTTTTGAATTTATTTATTAGACAGATGTACATGTATGTAGCACCTTATAAGGGGTTTACAAGGTGCTGCAGCGGATTCAGCAGCCAGTGCCAGAAACACCCCTTCTCTAGGCGATAAGTGTAACTGGGTTCTTTTACGTGCATTACACAACGCACGGAATCTACATCCAATTTGAATGATTCGCTTGCTTAAGGACACAAGTGTCAAGACCGGAACTAGAACCCACACTCTGCTGATCAGAAACACCAGAGATTGAGTCCAGAGCGTTATTATGTTTTACCAGGAGCTTTGTGCACATTCAGTTTGATCTTATTTCATTTGGGAAATATTGATTTGTGGGTTCCTTGAATGTTAACTTCTCCACTTTTACAGCATTGCAGACAATGTGTACAATGTACATCTGAAAGGAATGATTGGTACATACGCAGAGCTACAAACATTCAGATATCAGAAATCAAACTTTTCATCATTGTAAGACGTGTAGCCCTACACACAGAAAAAGGTATCCAATAAAATCCTGTCAGGACATTTTTAATCACTTTTCTAGCATCAGGGTTCGAACTTAGTGGTCACCAAATGTGAGTGATAACACCAGCGGGCGAGTTAAATCCCTTCCTTTACTAATACTAGTCCGCCGGGCGAGTCAAAAAATTGTTCATTTTCACAATAAACAAGGGGAATGGTGGTAAAATCCTAAAGAGAAATTATTTTCAAGTTCGTAAAATGGTTTGACAAGTCTTGATATTTGCGAATTTAGTGTGGCCGTGATTGTGATCGCAATCGCAATCGTTCAAATCTAGTATATAAACGTTTAAACACGCATACACATACTAGTCTGGCTATCTGCTCCATGTTCCATACATAATACGCGAGTTGGGAAATACACAAATCAAATTTCCAGGGTTGGAAGATGCGCGGTGGAGTCTAATTTCAACCTCTTTCGGTTATATTTCATGCAGAATTATAACCTTGTACTCATAAACAAATGCCGCACAATTTTTTCTCAATGTGCATCGTCGATCGATCGTTAAACCACAAAGATTTCATTGCAAAAGAAGTTCTATACAACCGATCCTCAAATCACGAATACATAAAAATGGCTTTTGATAAAAAAGTATTAATAAGGGCATCGTCGATCGATCGTTAAATCACGAAGATTTCATTGCAAAAGAAGTTCTATACAACCGATCCTCAAATCACGAATACATGAAAATGGCTTTTGATAAAAAAGTATTAATAAGGGCAGAAATTAGGGGATAAGATCGTCCAAAAATGCAAGTTTGCCAACTTCACTTATGTGTTTTTGCGGGCGACCCAACATTTTGACTCGTCCGGTTGGCGAGTGAAAAAGAAAGTTAAGGGAAACCCCTAAGGGTGCCAACAAATCAATGGATGTTTTATATGACACCTATAGCATACAAAACCAGTTACAGACGCCTTGACGAAAGACTTTACGTGTCTGCGCATGCTCGAGAAAAAAGGGTTTTCCCCAAAAAATGCAATATCACATCGCTGGTGCACGGGCTAAAACCGAATACAGCACTGTCCTCGCTGGTATGCACGCACATTTCGTCGACAGCATGGTGTGCTGAGCAAGTTCCTTGGAAATGTTTTAGCTTGTTTACGAAAAATTACGCAATGCGTAGGCTTCTTTTACAAAAATGACACAATTTAGAATACCCTGGATGAACAGAAGGATTATTTTACTGTATAATGTAAGATTTGTTTCCTCTTTATTTGTTTAGTTTTGCGGGTTTTTGCAATGTTTTTGATCACATGCACGGCTGTGTAATCTTTTTGTTTACCTTAAATTTTGTTTCTGAAACAGAAACGGTTAGCTGTCTTGTTAAATTTAGTTTTTGCCGTGATGCCCCCCAAATTCTACAAAAATGCCGTGGTGCCCTTTTTTACACTAACAAAATTGCTGCGATGCCCTTCAAATTCTAGAAAAAGCAAGGCAATTATTGCCGTGCCCTTTTGAACACGAAGTTCAAGGCCTGAACTTATTCAGGCAATTTGTAAGATAGATTCTGTAGGAGATCCACTCTGTATGTTGGCGTAACAATAATACAAAGTTTGAGACTCCTAATTCACACACGTTTTGAAGTCATACTAACGTTATTCAACAGTTTAGCTTGTTATAATACTATTTTTGTGTGAGAAAATAGAATTAGCTGATGCCCTTTACCCTTTAGTATAAATGCAAAAATTTGTTGGCAGCCTGACGTTTTGACCCTAGCAGAGTCTCAAGTTCTCGTTTTTGGGTCCTACTACTTGCCGTCAACTCGCTTCGTGCCGTCAACTCGCCGTCAACTCCCCGTCAACTGACCCAAAACATGTTCTAATCCATTATAAGTGGAATGGAACCTTTAATACTGGTCAAAACGATATTTGATGTAACAGAATAAGGTTGTAGACGTCTGAAATGTGCCATTTCAAGTGCACGAATATTGTTTTCTACGTACAACCACGAATCAGCAGCCATGTTGCCTTGCGCGGACCATACCATTATGCTAAAGGGGCGATAATATCACACATACACCAATAGAGGGCATTCGTAAGAAATAAATCTATTTTACGCATAATTTTTTCCCTCTGTACAATATATCCAGAGTGCACCATCCACCCGCAGCCATCTGCAATATAGCGCCCTCTGTTGTCCATCCATAACTTGATACTTGCATTTTTCTGCACACCCATACCATGAATGGTACAGTCCAAGCTCCGTGAAAAGGAAAGATCGCGGCCAACGGCTAACGCTGCTTTTATACTATTTATTTATCAACACAAACTCGTTTTTGTAAATAAAATTGTACCAAAAACCATAAGAAATATTAGTTTAGCCCAGACTTAACACTTCCATGCCCCATTTATAAATTGTTGATGTATATTTAATGAGTTGATGGCACGAAAATGAGTTGACGGCGAGTTGACGGCAAGTCGGCGAGTTGGCGGCAAGTAGTACTAGAGTAGTAGGACCGTCGTTTTTGTTTTGTGTTATAATATAGCTTTAATTTTAAAATATCTTATTATCTGAATGATCTGATTGTCAACGAATTGTAATGTTTAATGTAATAATTAAAAAATAAAGACAAATCTAATGGACCAGTGTTAAGATAATCATTAAAAGATAAACAAAACAAAAAGATAAATAAACATAAAAAAAAATAAAACAAAAAAAACAAAAAAAAAACCTTTTTTTTTTTTTTTTTGTGAGACATACAGACGCACAGACACGTCGCTGTAGCTGTAAGCAAAAGCTGACTAGTAGTAAGTAGTATCTGCTCATCACTGATCATGTTAATTGCATTCCAGTCCCACCCTCATAAATAAATAGCCTTTATTCGACGATCGAGATCGAGGAGAAAGACTCTGCAACTTTATGCAAATGTCATGGTCGCTAACAAATTACAAATTTTGAATTAAAAAAATTAATTTTGTGAAAAAATCGCTCGAAGCTTTTGACTTTTTTGTAGGGGCGACTGTGTCAGGGGTGACTTTCTTTTGTTTGTTTGTCAGGGGGCGAAGGGTCGGGGGGCGACTTTGTGAGGGGCAACCTTGGAGAGGAGAGTTTTTGTGTGAGAGGAGGTCCTGTTTCAGGGCGTCTGAAATCGATGCAAAATTTTACCTCCTCTGCGCGACTGCCAAGCAAAGGTCCTCCTTCTCTTGAAAAAAACTTTTATGAGAGTGAGGGCTCTGGCAAGTTGCACATTGCAAAAAAAAATTTGTTGTATTTTAGGCATTTTCTACTAGTACAAAAATGTCATCATGTCATCAGCCAAAAAAAAAAAATTGCCCCGAAAAGTTTCTGGGAAAAAAATACAGAGGCTTAAAGAAGCCATGTGCCTGGAATTTTTTTTTAAACCCTCATGTCATTTACTTTTTATTTTGTTTTTATTTTTTTTTAGTTTTTGCAAATTACCATCGTAATTTTTAAAATTAACTAAAAAATATTTTGAATAAAATGAAGACAACTGCTGGCTATAGAGTCATACACAACGTCTCACAGAACACTTGAAGTCACTGCAGATGTTTCTTCTGCGTATGGCTTCACCAGGACACCATACTTTCTTGTTTGCCTCAAAAACAGGTCAAACTCAAAACACGGGGACGCTATTGAAGTCATCGAAGATTGGTGCGTGGTGTGAAAGTTTCAATGTCTATCAAGTTTTAATATATTTTTACATACTTCTTATAAACAAAGGAAGGTAATTAGGGCATCAGTTGATTATGGCATCATTATTTTTTTTCAATTCAAAGAAAAAGGCATAGTACATCGAAAACCGGACACGGGAGGATATGTGAGGGGGCGACTTTACTAGGGGGCGACTATGTTGTCGGCGACTTTGCTGGGGGCAAGTTGACTGGTTTCCCTTTAAGACGGTCCTACTACTTGCCGTCAACTCGTCGACTTGCCGTCAACTCATTTTCGTGCCGTCAACTCATTAAATATACATTAAAAATTTATAAATCGGGCATGGAAGTGTTAAGTCTGGGCTAAACTAATATTTCCTATGGTTTTCGGTAAAATTTAATTTACAAAAACGATTTTGTGTTGATAAATAAATAGTACCAATCATTGGCATCTTGGGCCAAGACTAATCCATATGCAGGAAAAGCGCCCTCAGTTGCCATGTTGTGCAAGCGAGATAATTTTTTCACAGGAAAAAAACTAAATTTTTATTCCGAAATGTAACCTAAAACTTATGAGAATTCTCTTTTAGCTAATAATTTACAGTTCTTTGCTTCTTTTGTGGATTTTAAATGTATATTGGAGGAGTTGACGGCGAGTTGACGGCACAAGTGAGTTGACGGCGAGTTGACGGCAAGTAGTAGGACCCCTTTAAGACTCTCGTGCGCAGAGAATTTGCATGGAATGGACAACTCGACAACAGAGTCCAAATGCGCACGAAATCGAGACAATCGCCCTACATCGAGAATTGAAGTCAAAATTATCACCTTAATATTTCCCAAATTAAGTTAGGCTTTACAAATCTTGATAAACTATGTCTGATAATATAGAAATTTATTTCAAACGTAAAAATATATTTTGAAATATAAATGAATTCTCACCGAATATGAAGATTTCCATTGCGGCTATTTGTTCAAAATCACGCGCCTACCGCTACATGCACAGTGGCAGCCCATAATATTTACGAAGTGATCAAAGGTCAACCTCTTTCTATAATTCTATTTCCTTAAAACATATAAAAATAATGTTTTTTATACAATTAAAACAAATTGTTATAAATAGTTACAATTTATAAATTTATTTATTTTTTTGTTTATTTTATTAAAATTGTATTTTGTGTAATCACCCTCTAGATGTAAATACAAACTAAAATTTTTAAAAGCCTGCATCACTTACTAAAACTCAACATGGCGGCGTCCATCAAAAAACAACTTTTAGCTCTTGTCAATACTGGATGTGCTCCTAAAGACTTAACAGAGAAGTACCTATTTTTCCCTTCTTGATTAACATAGATGGTGCAGCTGGATCTTTTGGAAAAATTTCCGCATCCGGGTTCCACTTTTTAAGGGATTTATTTGATTGTTTTATGGATGTGTTGCCTGTGTTGGTTGTACTCTAGAACTATGAGGTTTGCTACGCTATCGTCTCCGCGAACCTCATAGGTGATCAAGCACAAAACACAAACGACTCCGTTTTGCCGTTTGGATTTGCATACAAATCTCCTTTTTTTTCAATCAAATCTCGCCAAAATTAGGCTCTATGTGTTCTTCGAACTCTCATTGAGCGTGTACGTGTGGTCCAGAAAATCCACTCCGCAAACTCAATTTTTTTTTAAAATTTATAAATTCTTACCGTAAAATTCAGATCCCATCCACACCGTTTGACTGATTATGCACACGGAGCGGCGATCCGTAATTTGTGTACAAAACATGCCCACGCGTCAGGGAACAACGCGGCTCGCACAGGGTACCAGTCTGTACACTTTTTGCAAACGCATCAAACAGCCGTAGGAAAAACATTTGACAGCGCACACGCACATGGCCTGCCGAATCAAGAAAGTTTGCATACCGCTGTAACACGGAATAAGACGAGATAGTAAGCAAAGTTTGTTCTAATAAAATGGAGTTTAATGAGGCATTGTGTGCTGTTCTACAAGAAACGAATTTTCCCCATGCTATTAAAGTTAAGCAGATGCAAGCATTGGAGGCACTAAGTGAAAGACAGAATACGTTTTGCGTACTGCCAACCGGGTATGGGAAAAGCCTAATTTATGGAGTCTTCGCAAGGATTATGGATAAGGTATGACCTCATTTCGGTTGTCGCTTCTTCTTGATTAATACTTACCATCATGCATAGTGTAAACTACATAATAGCATTTCAGTTTTGTTGGCACCCATTTATGCCTATGTTTGTGTATGTTTTTTGTAATTAACTTCCTAGTTTAAGACTGTATACATGTATTAAACATTGCCCTCTTAAAATGGGCCTCCTGTTGTCTGCTTTTAATTTTTTTTTTACTGCTATTGCATATTAATTTGTTTATACAACTTAATCAACCAACGTAAACGGCGAACGTTTTTGTTTTTTTGGTCTTTCCAGTGTTATATCTCAAGTTTTACTCAACGTATGAATTTCGTTCGCGTGTAAAAACAAAAGAATAGTTATTCATCTTCCAAACTGTTTTAAAATTATATAAAATTGTTGTATAAAAGTCCCGTACGACGGGTGTAAAGATGACCAGTTTTGTCAATTTTACTGTGTGGCCGGCATGATCTGATTTGCTCAATGCAGACGCATGCATTACGGTGGAGTTTATTGCTCCATGGTATCAGCCGATTGTTTTCGTTTGAGCTTTAAAATTAGGTTGATCCTTCTCAAGAAGGTGATGTTAAACTCTAGTTGATTGGCTATTTTACTGGTGTACAAGGCACTGTTAGACCAAGCAGCAAATCAGAAAAATTGTTTGAGATCTCATTGAAAGCACGTCCAAAGCATTCGGTGCTGCATGGGTGTACTATGACAAATAATGATCTGTCCATGTCCAAAAAGGGTACCAGTTTAAGAGGTAAATTACCTCCTTTAATATGATTTCAGCTTGCAAATTTATACTGTTGGAAAGTCCAAATCTTGAAGATTGATGTGATATATTTTTGTTCTGATACAACTAAAGCTGAAATAATTATGGTAGTGTGGAAAATGTACTGAAAATTAAAAGTTACGTCTACACAAGTTTGGAACTCGAAACCTGGTAAGTGTTTATTGGGGCATGCCATTCTTGAGAAGGGATAATGCTGTCGTGTAGTGTGATTCTTTGACTACAGTTCACTTTCCGCATGCTTCTGCAGTTACAATTTTGAAACAGAGCAATTGTTGCAGTTCATAAAAATTTTAAGCAGTTCGTTATAATTTCCCTTTTTCTGCGTTTGATTTAATTCTACGCTTACATTTTCGTGTCTTAGTTATGGTGGCCTTTCGGCAATCAGTGCACATATAACCTTCGATGTTTTGCATCTTTGGAAACATTAACATTGCGGATATAGGTGTAGTGACAGACTTGATTTAAAACCGTTTTGCTGATCTTTGGATGACATTTCCGCACAGTTGACAAGAACGCTCCATTTTGTTTGTTTCGGGCTGAGCGGTGTGCCAAAAGTGCAACGTGCACTGTGTTTTGGCAGGCCATGTGCGTGTGCGCTGTCAAATGTTTTTCCTACGGCTGTTTGATGCGTTTGCAAAAAGTGTACAGACTGGTACCCTGTGCGAGCCGCGTTGTTCCCTGACGCGTGGGCATGTTTTGTACACAAATTACGGATCGCCGCTCCGTGTGCATAATCAGTCAAACGGTGTGGATGGGATCTGAATTTTACGGTAAGAATTTATAAATTTTAAAAAAAAATTGAGTTTGCGGAGTGGATTTTCTGGACCACACGTACACGCTCAATGAGAGTTCGAAGAACACATAGAGCCTAATTTTGGCGAGATTTGATTGAATAAAAAGGAGATTTGTATGCAAATCCAAACGGCAAAACGGAGTCGTTTGTGTTTTGTGCTTGATCACCTATGAGGTTCGCGGAGACGATAGCGTAGCAAACCTCATAGTTCTAGGAGTATGTTGGTTGGTGCTCCATGCCGGTGGTATCGACTAAATATTATTAAAATTTACTCAATTTAGCCTTTAGGACTTCTTTTACTTTAGGTAGTTAGTTAATCCATCCCTTTCCCTTTAATTATAATAAATTTAAATGTTCCTCTTTAAACGTGAGAGGGTAGCTACACATGACATGTAAACGCAAAATTTGTGTATATTTGTGTATTTGTTATCTATTTATTTGCGGTCCTACTAAAAGCCGACAACTCGCCGACAACGCCGACAACAAGTCCAGAGTGCCGACAACACGCCGACAACAAGTTTCAAATACCTCAAAAACAGAAAATAAACCAAGGATTTATTAGAAAAATGTGTACTATGTAATATTTTAAAAAAAATGCAATGGCATAACTTCACGAAAAGACTGAATTTTTAACCAGAAAAAACCGATCTTACACGGAGTGCGGTTGGACGCCATTTTGGCCTTAAAACTGTGTTTTGACCATTCCATTATTATATGGGTAAGATGGATTTAGCAAAACAACAGAGGGCGGGCGTCATGTGAAGACCTTCACACTGTGTACAGCTAGGTCTTCACATGACACCCGCCCTCTGTTGTTTTGCTAAATCCATCTTACCCGTATCATAATGGAATGGTCGAAACACGATTTTTAGGCCAAGATGGCGTCCGACCGAACTCCGTGTAAGTTCGTTTTTTTTTTCTGGTTAAATATTCAGACTTTTCGTGAAGTTATACCATTGCATTTTTGTTAATATTACATAGTACACATATTTCTAATAAGGCCAAGTAAAATAAATAACATGTTGCTCGTCCCCGCCCGCCTCGGTTTTGGCGGCCGCCGCACCAATTTTTTTGTTATTTGTTATTTATAAAAAAAAAAAAATTAAAAAAAATCAATTTACATATTAGTTATAGCTATTTCCAATGTACCCTTTATTTTTATTGAGCAGTTTCATCATCTGTCTTACATGTAGGCCTACAAGAATAGCTATTGCAACGCATAATGAGAAACTCTTTACTTTGAAACGTTTTGCCCTTCAGGTTTGCATGCCACAGTTCTTTGCACAAGGAAGCGATGCCACGCACACAGAATAACTTTGGAGCAAAATCAAAAGTCAAAATCAAGAATGACTCTTTAGAAATAATTACAATGTATCAAAATGGACACAGAAACACACACAGAATTTGAGGACATACAGAACATACCCATAAAACCATAAAACCATCTTCAAATACGATATGGCGGCCATCTTAGACATGGTGGCCATCTTGAAAAAAATAACAAAAAAATTGAAAATAACAAATAACAAGGACCTCCCTCACCAACTTTTTCAAAAAGTCCGGACGAGCAACAAGTTATTTATTTTACTTGGCCTAAATCCTTGGTTTATTTGCTGCTTTTGAGGTATTTGAAACTTGTTGTCGACTTGTTGTCGGCACTCTGGACTTGTTGTCGGCGTTGTCGGCGAGTTGTCGGCTTTTAGTAGGACCCATTTATTTGTTATCTATTTTATTTGTTTATTATGTTGCATCTTAGACCTATATGAGAATCTAGACAATGCTAGACCCAGTAACTGAGGTGCTGTACTCCTTTTCGAAATTTTGACATCATCGGTCATACTAGCGCCCCAGGAAAAACTTGTATTTTCTCAAAGCAAAACTCAATTTGGCGGTCACGCTCTTGGCAGTATCCATGGGTGCCCTGCCTTAACCGTGATGACCACGCGGTTGAGGCAGGGCACCTGTCAAATTTTAGACGAGTGCCCTGCCTCAATCGTGACGACTACGCGGTTGAGGTAGGGCACCCGTCGATTAGACGGGTGCCTTGCCTCAACTGCTTGGTCATCACGGTTAAGGCAGGGCACCCAAATGGGATCGCCAAATTGAGTTTCGCTTTGGGAAAATACAAGTTTTTCCTGGGGCGCTAGTACGACCGATGATGTCAAAATTTTGAAAAAGGAGTACAGCGCCCCAGTTACTGGGTCTAATGAGAATCCAGCAATAGGTGATTTTCGAGCTATTTTGTTTGGTCCTTTTGTTTGTCATTTTGAGGCATTTTTTTGTGGCAAAATCATAGCGAAATGACGATTGTGATGAAAAAGTGAGAAGATTCTTGTGAAAAAGGAGTACAGCTAGCACCTCAGTTACTGGGTCTATGTAGCGAGCAGCATTGTCAAGACAACCCATGCCACCATAAACCCGAAAATGTTTTTTTTAAAAATGATTTTGACACTTTGACTTTGTAACTAAGTAATTTTACTATTTCAAAGTGCCTGTGCCTCTCTGTATACATTCTGTCAACCCTTCTAGACAGGTAAGGATATAATTTAACCTAAATTAAGGGAGATAAAGTGGTGGCCGGATGCAGAATTTTAGCTGATCTTGTTAATTAATGTGAAAATTTGAGAAATTCACTTTTTAATTTAGCCTATGTCAGTATATTAGTGTATGTCAGTATGTGTTCTTTGTTCTCACAGTGAGCTTGGCGTGGGTCCTAAAAATCAACTCTGCAAAAAAAGTTCCAAAAAGCGATAAATTCTCAGCGTTATTCAGAATCCGGTAAAAAATATGGCCGCTTTTCTCCCTGGTAATCAATGGTATGCTGCGCGCAATGCTGGTCCACGATAACCAACGACACATGTTTTTATACATGACCCGTTGGTTATCGTGAACCAGCATTGTGCGTAGCATACCAGTTTGGTCTCTCCAACATGCAAGCCGTACTTGCTGGTAATCAATGGTACATTTATGCTGTGTGCAACGCTGGTTCACGATAACCAACAGCCTATTTTTTATACATGAAACGTCTGTGGTGGAAGTTGAAGCATCTCTTCACCATGTTCACTGACATGTAAGCTTCTGGCTTCAAGAGGCTGAATCTTCTAGAGGACTCAGGGGCGGATCCAGGATTTTCCAAACGGGGGGGCGTGAAAATATTCCAAGCAGCAAAATGATAAATGAAGTTTGTTGCCCCATTTCTCCCTCCCCTTCTCTCTCTCTCCCTCTTTTTTTCTTTTCTCCCTCTTTTTTTTTTTTTTTTTTTCATATGAAAAGGGGGGGCGTGCGCCCCACGCCCCGGATCCGCGCCTGGGACTAGCAGATAATAAAAGTAGCTTTGTTGGGGAACTGGCTCTTCTTGTGACAAGGTTCTGTAAACCCTGGCATCATGGACACTATCTGAAAAACCTGTTTACACGTTCATTATTGCAACTGAATGGTGAAACCCTGTTGTGCTGGGGTATTGTCTAATCATGGTACAATTCTTAACATGCTTAATGTGTTTCATCAATTTCTCCAATTGCTTGCCTGATAGCAGGAGTCTGGGAAACCCTTGGGAAATCCTTGGGTAGCTTATTTTTTGTCACTGTAAACATTTACCTTTGTGTGTTATTTCATGTCACATTTTTGATGTGTTTTGCCTGTTATTGCATCCTGAAGGTATCGTAAAATTCTGGCTGATGTTCTAAAGTTAAAGGAGAATGATCTGAGAGAGGGTCTGCAATCATTAATTGAAGCCTGTGAGTAAACAATCACATGTCTGTATGTTAAATTAAGTTTAAAATCACAAATGGCATAGCATAGTATTGTAACTGTATTTAAAAAAAGAATGCAGAGTCATATAATTGTTACATTTGTTTGTCTGGGGTGGGGGTGGTGTTTAGTTGCTGTACTTTTGTATCAATGTGTCACTCTAAGAAAGTAATATTTTAATGAATAGTACTAATAATAGTAGCGTCCTGCTACTGAGTTAATTTAAAATTTGGCCGTTGGTACGCGTCACCTAAATATTTAGACTTGTGAAATGTTATGTAGACCTAATATCATTTCATCCCTGTCTCTTCATTCTGCACTGTTGAAGATTCGATGATGATTTACAGGATGACCATGTGACAACAAAGTTAATGTTATCAGATCACCATAGGTCAAACAATTTTCATGCACTAAACATGCAACACAATTTTAAAAGTCCCTACATTGTGTGGACCTCTTTTGTTCTCGGGTCCACACTTACTATGTAACGCGTAAACACACACAAACACGCACGTGTGTAAACACCGGCAATCGTGGACCCTCCTTTGTTCAACTCTTTGTGATAGCAACCGTGGATTACAATGTTTTCCTTTGTGATAGCAACCGTGGACCTATTATCCCTTCTGTAATAGGTCCACGGTTTGAATGTGGATACCTACCCACACACACACACGTGTGTAAACACCGGCAATCGTGGACCCTCCTTTGTTTAACTCTTTGTGATAGCAACCGTGGACCACAATGATTTCCTTTGTGATAGCAACCGTGGACCTATTATCCCTTTTGTTATAGGTCCACGGTTTGAATGTGGATACCTACCCACACACACACACGTGTGTAAACACCGGCAATCGTGGACCCTCCTTTGTTCAACTCTTTGTGTTAGCAACCGTGGACCACAATGATTTCCTTTGTGATAGCAACCGTGGACCTATTATCCCTTTTGTTATAGGTCCACGGTTTGAATGTGGATACCTACCCACACACACACACCAATTGTGGATCCCTTAAATCAAGGACTTCTCAATGTTCTCCCATTGTTTGGACTTTTTTTGAGCAACGTCCCCTTTGGTTTTGTACACGAAATCAAAGCGAGGACGTCCTAGCTCTGTCAAACACCCGGATCCCTTTGGTTAAAGTCCTCGGTTTCAATGGGTAGATACGCTCGTGCACACACATACACACACCATTCAGCAAATTATTTAGAGATTATCTCAAGTACAACAACATACATGTACTGTAGGTAACAAATTATACAACCTTTGTTCAAATAAATAAAGAAATTTGTTATTTTATATTCTGCAAATTTTATACTAATATCTTCCATAATAATATGCCCAGTCAATTAGTGAACTGTATAGAACAGTACAAATTATATTAGTACTGATGATGTCGCAGTTTGTTTACCACTTTGCAGAGGAATGGCAAACCATTGTGTCTCTGCACAACTGTCTGAAATGCACTTAAGCAATGCAGTAAACAAACGCTGCTGTTGTCAATATAGGGGTCTATTAAGTGTGCAGTTTGACAGCTCAGTTGTTCAAAAATGTTTTAGATTGTAGATATAACATGCTTTCCCTGGACAAGGAAGAAACATGAAACCTTGAACTTTTACCTTGCAGTGGTGAATGAAACTGTCAGCCTGGTCATCTCAAGACAGTTATTGACAGAGGTATCCAACCATCTCAGCACATTGTCAGATGAAGTCTCAAAGAAAGTTTCCCATTTTATGATTGAGAAGGTTCAACCTAGAGTAGTGTCTTTTGAAGAGCAGGTAAGATGAATGTATATCAGGAGTAAAGATTTCTGCACAGAGACAATGACTTAATAGTTGTTTTGAATGTGATTGACTTGCAATCAAATTTGTCAAAGCAAAAAACCCCAAAGTATGCAATGATGTAAAAAGGTCTGGTTTCCATTTCATGCTTGTGCAAGGGCAGATCAATTTTAAAAATTATGGCAACATAGGCAAGTTACGTACTTATTTGGTTTTGCAATGGGCCCTACATTGTATGTTTGATCGATTTTGTTTATTTATATTTGTTTCGGATGAACATGTAATAATTGTAACTGAAGAATTGCTATTGAAATATACAAAAGGAGCAGACTAATCATGCTTGAGAAAGTTGTACTTGATCTAACTGATGCTTTCTTGATATGGTTCAGGTAGCCACAGTCAGGCAGCATCTATCTGGTATATTTGAGAGAAAACAGTCCTGGAGAGAAGCAGCTAATATTCTTGTTGGTATCCCTCTTGAGACTGGACAGAAGTGAGTGATCAGAATTAACAAGCTACATGATTCATGGCTAGATGGGCTTGGGTGGTGCACTAATAATAGGCAATGTCTACATAGCATGGCACAGTGAAAGAAAAACAGTTAATTAAGTACAGATCATGGTACAGGACTGCTTTACCTATTAACAAAATAAGCAATTATAATAATAATACAAAGAAAAATGCTGAAATAAAGTGCACATATTCACCTAAAAGTACATGTAGGTGCTCAAGGCGTGACAACCAAAGACAAACAAATAACTTTCCTAACTGTACCTTTGTAAGCAAAATGCATAAGGTGAGTTTTTAGGGAATTTTTGAAGAGGTTAAAGTAGGCTGCAATCCGGAAAGATTTACATATATCCCCCCAGGACTGATAAGATCTTGGTTCAGTCAGAAGGTGTGGATTAGCGGAGTAAAGACCAGTGCCAAATTCCATGCTTTTATCATCAAAAATTCCCCCAAATTATTATTTTCACTATCTCTGAGTGAGAAAAGATTGATCTCAATGACTAGCCTGCTCTAGTCACCTGTGGAGCAGGCTAGTGGAAACATTGAGACCAAACTTATCACACTCTGTGGCAGCAGATAACATTAGAGGGACAAGTTCTTTCACAACTGAAATCTACTCAAAGAAAGTAGATACAAACATTGTGTTTTTCAAACTGGAAATCATAAGATGTTTATTATACTGCATTGAATGAGTCAGTTTACTATGAATGGTTACAATTTGTCATTATCCTCAGTTGAAACCAAATTTACTCTGTTTTTCAGGCAATATTCTGTGGATTACAAGTTAGAGACGTATTTGAAGATTGCCCGCCTGTATCTTGAAGACGATGATCCAGTGAATGCTGAAGCATATATCAAAAGAGCTTCACTACTACAAGCTGAATCCAACAATGAACAATTACATATTCATTACAAGGTATAGGCAATTAGTGGATTTTGAAGTTGTGTTAAAACTTTAACAGGGCTTTAGTATTGTTATGGTGTGTAATTAAACCTTAAGGACCTCGGGCATGTATCACTGAAATCGGCTAATATGTCCTTTTTTTTCACTTGAAAGAAGAAATATAGAATTGTTTGGTCAGAATCTGTTTTAAAGATAGCAGAACACACATAATAATTGCTTGTATGTAATATTTCACCTTGAACACTCATTGCCAGAAAGGGCATACTTGAGGTTCAGAGGTTAGTCAATTGGTGACTTTGAGAAGATAGATGGTGTCCCACTCTACAGTCCTTTTCTATTGTTCTCTTCGCAGAGAACAATAGAAAAGGACCGTTGAGTGGGACATCCATAGAAAAGGACTGGCGAGTGGGACGCCCGCTATTGCCTCAAAAGTCTCCCATTTGTCAATTTGATTCATTTCTGTTTTACCATAGGGTCAGGTAACTTCAAGGCAACCCATCTGGGGCTGCTTGCAAAATGAACACGTTAATAACACAAGAAGTATATATTTAAAAGTGCCTTACTATCTTCAATAAAATTACGTGAAAACTGAAATGTGTATGTTTTCACTTGTTGGAGACTGCCTTGGACTGGTTGCTTGTAAATTGCCTTGTGTGACATAGCCCTCTAAGTCTGCCAAGCAAGCCAGGTGCTGTGAGAGCCTGCAAGGATGCTATTGTAGCTACTGTAATTGTAAACATATCTAGACAAACGATATGTATTGTAAGTCTCATGATTCGCTCTCATTCTTTTAAGCAATAAATCTGATCATCATGGGTGGATATCATGAAGATTGGCCGGGTTCCCTCAGACTGATTATTTGCTAATCTGAAGGAATATATTGAATTCCTTACAGGTATGCTATGCTAGAGTTCTTGATTATAGACGTAAGTTCATTGAGGCAGCCCAGCGGTATAATGAGCTATCCTTCAAAACAATCATTGCAGAAGAAGAGAGAATGCAAGCATTGAAACATGCATTGCATTGCACCATCCTAGCATCAGCAGGTTAGTGTTCATGGGTAGGTTAAGGTAGTTTTGATGGATAGGAAGAAAATGGCATCCGGAAAACAGGGATTTGAACAAACCTGCATATTGAAGCTTACATAAAGAAGCATACCATACTGGTATTTTCAAGCCTGCTGTCTGATTAGATCAAATGAAATTAGTTAGTAGAAAATGGGACTTGCTGTTAACAAAATTAAGGGATTGTTAGTTAGTTGAAGCAACCATAAATTTAAAATGCAAGATTTTAATAGACGTACACGTATTGAGGGCAATCTTAGCCCTGGTAAGATGTTGGTCAGTGCATTTAGTGTCGGGCCAGTAAACTCACTACTGGACAAGTCCAGTAGTCTCGTGTTTTTCAATTGAATAGCAATACCTCACTGTGTATTATCTCTTTTTTTTAAATTGACAAATGATGTTCGATGTTGACTTCAAAAGATACTTACCCAAAAGACAATTGAGATCAATCTTCTGTACAAATATAAACAGTTAACATTTTAAACTGTTCATGTTTTGATGATGGTGTTGTAAAAATATTTCTGGTCCAGTAAAATTGTTCAGCTACAAACCCAGTGGTCTTATGGATTTTCTACCACATTCAAGCCCTGACCAGGGCTAAATGCACTCTATTACATGGGCAACATCTATCCCAACAGCAGTTTATGGCTTCCAAAATACCTACTAGATAAGAATGGATAGAATACTAGATGAATTGTATTGAATTAATTGGTGATTGGAGATGTATCTTATTCTTACTTGACCAACAGGCCAGCAGCGTTCTCGTATGTTAGCTACCTTATTCAAGGATGAAAGATGTCAACAGCTGCCTTCTTATGGTATCTTAGAGAAGATGTACCTAGATCGCATCATAAGGGGCAATCAATTACAGGAATTTGCTGCTCTCTTACAGCCTCACCAAAAAGCAACAACTGCAGACGGTAAGTTTAGCCTACCTGCAAAAACTGTTATTTTTAGCTGTTTCGCACAGCGAAACAGCTATTGTTTTTGTTATTAGGATGTGTGTTTTTGTTTAAGAAAAAAGATTCTAATGCCAGTTTTTGACAAACTTTCCAGTCTGATATACTGCTGTGTTTGAGAAAATGTTATCTCCAAATATTTCTTTGTCGGACAAGTTGGGACTAGTCCTGTACTATTATTAGTTAAATTTGCAAGCCTGTGAATCATTCCACTGATGACAGTCAAACCATTAGTTGAACTTCATTTTGAACAGTACAGAAATGAAATAAACAGTACAGAAATGAATGTGTTTTAGTGTGTCATGGCACTTCTTTAAAGCATACACTGTGTAATGTTATTGATTGAATTACAGGTTCTAGTATCCTTGACCGTGCTGTGATCGAGCACAATCTTCTATCTGCAAGCAAGCTATATAATAATATCACATTTGAAGAGCTTGGAGCACTCCTTGAAATACCCCCTGCTAAAGTAAGTGCTGTGTTAAAACATACTGTGTGATCTGCATCACAATGGAATAAACTATAGCTCTAGTTACAACAAGATTTGTATTATTTCTCATTTGATTTTAATTGGTTATTTATTGACTTGTTTGCAATTATTTTATTTGAAATGATACCTGATAATGACATTTTTAGAACATTTTTAGGATTAGAAATGGCTAACATTAAACAAAGTCACACATCTCAGAAATTGTGAATTTCTTAAGTAATAATATTTATTTGAGCAAAAAGTAAATGTACAAACATTGAACATGTATTTCAAAAAACATTGGGATGCCCAGGATTATTTGTCATCTTGTTCAAATATAAGAAGTTACTGGTTGTTTTAATATGTTGATGTTTTAGGCAGAGAAGATTGCATCTCAGATGATTTCTGAAGGCCGAATGAATGGTAGCATTGACCAGATTGATAGCATCGTACATTTTGAATGTAAGGGTTTGCATTGTATTTCTTTTGTTTGAATTACATTTGACTTTTACTTGCCCTCCTATCCCCTACATTGTGATTCCCTTCTTATTATTACATTTTGTTGAGGTTGTTGTGGTGACTTTAAGTTCAATTTTCTCTCCAGAAGGGGTTGAAAAGTCTAACCTTATGAATGCAAATGTAAAAAATGTAAAAATTTGTTCCCAAAAAACTTTCTGTGTTCTGTTGGTTATTAAACATCACCTTGGAAAGTCCTGCCTGACTGTGCTGTCTAGAGAATACTTCCAATGGCATTACCTTCCCTTGTAATTCTCAATACTGTTATTCTTAATTTTGCCCAAATTTGATCAATGCAGTTCTTCATAGCCACCTTTTTGTACTAGGAATGGGTTATAATAAAATTAGCATTCTTAGTTACACGTACTGCATGTACATAATGAAGCCCCCCCCCCCCTCTTCATTCTCTTTGAGCATTTCTGCTGCTGCCACACTTGATATGCAACACCAGCATTGTATCTTATTCTTTCTTTTTGTGGAGTTTTCATTCAAAATCAATAAATAAATACAAAATGTTGTATGTATATTGCAGCTCGTGAGACACTACCACAGTGGGACAAACAGATACAGAATCTCTGCTTTCAAGTAAACACCATCATTGAGAAGATCAATCAGCATGCACCTGACTGGATTGCTTGTATCTCAGAGACTCAGATGACATGATATACCTGCTGTTAATAGAAAAGCAGACTACTACGTTACTAGGTTGCTTACAGCAGTGTAATAGATGTTGACTATTGAAACTCACTGTTCAAATTGGCCTTTGCATAAAACTGACCACAAAACTCAAACAAAGTCGTTTTCAGATCAAATGTTGCAGTCTATAAGTTTCCATTTGTACATTGGGTAAATTTGATAAAGCCTGTATAAGCAGACAATTCTACTGGCTCTAAGCATGGTTACTATTTCATAACTACTGCTTACCATAAGCCAAGCAGCAGCCATGCTAACAAGCTCGCAGTTGGTAGTAGATTGGTGATGTAACTTTGCAGTTTATTGTGAGCACATACATGCACTTTCCAGTCCTATTCTTGATAATGAAGTACATGAACACCCTATCCACATTTTCTGATCAAGTAAGCACAACAACTTGCTTACCAGTAAACAGCTTTATGAAATTAGGCCCAGATGTCATATGCAGTCAACTGCCTGTCTGTTCATAAAGTGTAACATTGGTAAAGCACCTTTTTCTAACTTTGTGTCCAATAAGCTGAGGTATTTGATATGTATGCATGTATCAAATCCATTTTTTCAGAGGCTAGTTGTAAGTCTGATAAACAAGGTTTTGGAGGACTGATAGAACAGTAGTCCTGATTGGCGACGTTCATTTTGTGAATGTAGTCGCCGATAACGCAACACAAATTACTGGAGAAGAGATATCTGCACCACACAAACATCTGGCTCCAAACATCTGTTTTTATCCAGATTCGTAGACTTTCCCAGTCCCTCCGAGTCAGTTGATGTTGCGCCCTTTACCAGTAACCAATACAAAAAACAGTGTCGCCAATCAAGACTAAAAGAACAGCCAACATAATAATAATAATAATAATGAACCATTCTTGTATAGCGCATATCACATTCACAGAGAAGTCTCTATGCGCTTTAAGATGAAAAAGAAAAAGAAAAAAAAGAAGTTATATTTATATAGGGATAAGTAAGTACAAGAAGGAAAATTTAGTTAATACAGCAAGAAAAATACTGAAGGCTACTGAAAAAATAAATGTGTTTTGAGCATTGTCTTAAATGAAACACATACTTCAACATGAGATTTAAACCTTTAGGATGACCTTTTTGAGGGGGGGGGGCAAGGTGTAATAATGTACTATTTAGGCTATTTCTGTGTGAACAAATTTGTATCATCTTCCTGTACAAAGAACAGTATCCTTGCCACTATTGGAACACTTTGGCATACCACTTTTATGCAGCATGGAATAATGGAATAAGATTGAAAAATTACACATACTTCAATGTATATTACAAAACAAAGTGTATGTTTTCAGTTAGTAAATTTGAGACGGTGCAAATGGCACTATCGGTATGATTCAGTTTGAGTGGTTTATGCAATTTGTTTCCAGAGTGTGTCTTTCAGTATACATTTGCATATAATATGTGATGCGATCAAGCAAAATGAGTCGTTTGTCGACCCAGGTCATTTTTCATTTTTTTATACATTTGAAAAGAGCATAATCTATGCTTTAATACTGTTAAAACCCCATGTTGATACCACCTTTGGTTCAAAAGTTGTGAAAGTAGAAACACCAAGAGATGCGAGAGAATGAAACTGAGAAAAGGGGGTTTAAAGTCGAGTTGTTTAATGAAACTTCATAGGCAAATTTTCTTTCAATGCTAATCTTAACCCCTCCTGATGTTATTTATCAGGAAGGAAGTTGCCAATAAACAATTTGGCATTTAAATTTACAAAACAAATATTTTCGAAAATGTCACCTGCCCCTGTTGGCCTGTTTTGGCTTGTTTCTCTATACTGATATTTCCGACAAACGACTCATTTAGCTTGATTGCATCACATAGTGTTGTAAGCATTGACATCTACATATATTGACTTCTGTCACAACTCGGAATGCACCTCCACACAATGCACATCCACCATTTCCCGCCATTTTGGAAGTCAATTCTTTTGTGTACATTTTGACTCCCAAAATGTTGGACAGGATATCAAAACTGATCAGTATGTAAATAATTCAGTCGGCAGCAGTTCATTATGTTGGCTCCCCTTAGGCTCCATCTTACGCCCTGTCTGCATCTTAAGGTTCCAACCTCATTAGAGAATTTTGACTGTTCCCAAAAGTTTTATAAAATAGCAGCATTTTAAAACATCATGAGTTTATGAATAATAGTTTTTTGAAAGTTTAAGAGTTAGTCTCTAGGACCGCTGTTCTGAATATCTATAGTTTTAACATGGGACAATTTATTTAACAATCATTAAACTGGTTGCAGTAAGCCTGTACATAAGCCTATTGCATTTAGCATGCAATTGTATGATCTTGCTGTGTTATATGGTGCATGGAGGCGAGGCAAGGATTTTAAAATTTATTGCAGGAGGATAATGTCTATTTTGGTTGCCAGCCTGGAATTTCATCTTTGAGAGGGCAAGGCCATTTTCATTTTGCAAAGGGCACTTACATTGCAACCTCTTAAAGTCTATGGGACACGTTTAAAGGGGCACCAAAACCAGGACATGGATAGCAGAGTTGATTGGCACTTTCCTTGCGAGTGAGGGCGCACAACAAAGTGGTGAAATCAAGCTGCTATGTTTTTGTGGAATGCATGCAGTGGATTAGACAAACAAGACGAAAGTCCGACTTGGGTCAAGTCTAGCCACACACTAGCCTTTCATCAAGGCCTTAATGGCTCAGACAAAGCTGTGTAGCAACAAAGTGAATTAGCCTTTTTGAGGTACGGCGGACGTGATAGGAGTGTACTGTTTGGTTTGGGTGTATACACACAAATTTACCCAAACCTTATAGTGTTGTAGCATTGTGTCCGCCATATCTCAAAAAGGCTTATAGAAGGGGAGACGTGATTTTTTTTATATATATATATTTTTTAAAATTATTTATAAAGTATCAAAATCAATACAAATTATTAATAATTTTTGTGAAAATAAGTCAAGTTATGAAAGGTAAAGCAATCACACTGTATAAAAGGTCAGGCATGTTGGAACCGGAGGGCTGCGGGGGTCACTGGTGCCCCCGTCCCCCTTTGAAAATATGCTTGGCTATAGGGCCCCCTAAACAAATTTTTAAAAAAAATTAATGTTTAAATCAAACTTTCAAAAAAATAGTGTTTTTTTCAGGGATGGTATTGCAGTGTGTACTTTTTGAAGACTTATCAAGATCACAACAAAAATGAAAATTTTAAAAGCAGGTATTTCGCTCTCGACATCCTTTAAAGGTATCGTACGCGTTTGGTAATGACTCAAAACAAATATTAGCATAAAAACTTACTTGGTAACAAGCAACAGAGAGTTGTTGATAGTATAAAACATTGTAGGAAACGACTCCCTCTGAAGTAACGTAGTTTTTGAGAAAGAGGTAATTTCTCACTAAAATAATAAAAACTTCTTGCCAGAAGTTTTTATTCCTATCTGAAAGCACACAATTTGTACAACAAGGGTGTTTTTTCTGTCATCATTTTCTTGTATGCTTCGATGACCATAATTGTCCACATGTTAATGACCTTAAAAACTTACTTGGTAAAGAGCACCAGAGATATTATAAAACATTGTTAGAAACAAACCCTTTGAAAAAATGTAGTTTTAGAGAAAGAGGTAATTTTCACCCAAAAATATTAATCTGCAACAGTTTGGTTTTTTCTCATTATTTTCTTGCATTTTCGATGACCAATTTAATTAGCTCAAATTTTCACAGGTTTGTTATTTTATGCATATGTTGGGATACACCAAATGAGGATACTGGTCTTTAACAATTACCAACCCTGCCTTAAAGTACCTAGGCCCAATGTTCATTATTTTTGAAGAAAACAATTATCACAGAAAAAGGATAAAACAATATTATGTGGACCAATTTCTACTGCAATATTTACAAGAATTATTATATATTTAAGTCACCTTTCAACATCGCTTATATGATTGGTTGGTCAATATAGAACATATTAGACATTCTGGACAATTTGGAAAGGGCCTGGCGCGTGTGTGTTCTCCGGTTCCAGTCGCTTCGCGGCTACGCAGCTATACGTAGAAGGCTTTGACTGAGGCTGGCCACACCAGGGGCGTGTTTTGGCGACCATGATCGGAAACAATTTTCTGACGTAAAATTCACTGACGGAAACAATTTCCGAGAGCTACGCAAAAACGGGTCGGTAACCAGAAATAGTTCATGGCGTAGATACATGTCTTGAACATTCATGTTCTTAAAGGCACTGTACACGTTTGGAAAATGTCAAAGACCAGTGTTCTCACTTGGTGTATCCCAACATACGCATAAAATAACAAGCCTGTAAAAATTTGGGCTCAATTGGTCATCGAAGTTGCAAGAATATGATGTAAGAAAAAACACCCTTGTACAATTCGTCGCAGGTTTCACGAACTGACGCGACCGACCCCACAGAGATAAAACTTGGTTTAGAAATAATCGCATTTGAAGTTGGTGATCTTTTAAATATCGTCCTTGGACGGATTTGTATAACGGGGAATTTTCCCCAAAAATAGTGTATGAAAGTTGATACCTTAAATGTTCCAGCCAATTACTTACTTTTTACAAATGAATTCATATTTAATGAGTAATTGTTCAAAAAAAACCCAGAAAGGTCACTTCGTGAAACCTAACAAACACACAGCGCGCATTGTGGAAGTTGCCCGTATGCAAAGTGTCACTTCGTGAAAACGAAAAACGTCAGTTTATTTAGATTTTTTAAAAAGTTGTTTACTTTATTTACAAAACTGAACATATTTGAGGATTAAGATTTGGTATAATGAAAGATAAATGTATTTGCAGTCCAAATAGTGACTACACAAATTTTCATAAAAATTTTGGCTTTTGAGTAAAACGCCACTTCGTGAAAACCTGCGACGAATTGTGTGCTTTCAGATAGGAATACAAAAGTTGTTATTATTTTAGTGAGAGTTATTATTACCTCTTTCTCAAAAACTACGTTACTTCAGAGGGAGTCGTTTCCTACAATGTTTTATACTATCAACAGCTCTCCGTTGCTTGTTACCAAGTAAGGTTTTATGCAAATATTAATTTGTTTTGAGTCATTACCAAACGTGTACGATACCTTTAAAATATACAACCTTCAGTTTATTTTCAAGTAATGGAAAAAGAATTCCACTGACATTTTCCGATAGTTTTTAGAGTTCGCCATCTTGAAACCAAGCCTACAGGCCCTGTCACACCATGGCGTATCACCTGAACGTATATGCCGACGTATACACAAATAGTTCGAAAATTGTCAAAGTCCAAGAACGTCCAACTTCCCAACGAATTGCATCGGAAAAGTCGACATCGGTGTTGGACAGGACGTATCCATGGCGTATCCATAGCGTATTGAACGTATACATAGCGTATGACTAATGTATTGATAGCGTATCACTAACTTATAACAAAGTTATGACAGCGTATCACAACGTATGCGAGCGTATGAGTAACGTATGCTTTAACGCATTCATAGCATTTGACTGCCGTGTTCAACGTATACTCAGCGTACACCGAGCACGTGACCTATGCCGCTGTAGAACGTATAAATAGCCGACGTACATCAACGTATACCAACCTACGAGTAACGTTCCTCTTACGTATGTCAGCGTATCATCAACGTATGTCAACGTATGTCTAACGTACCACGAACTTACGGGGAACTTATGCAGAACGTATGAAGCACACGTTCAGTAGGCCCTACGCCGAGAAATTTTGAACATGCTCAATAATTTTTTCGCGGGCTCGACGTGTTCAAAATTTCAACACTGTATCACAGCGTTCTCTTTACGTAAACGACGTAACTTACCCCAAACTTATACCAGCGTACACACCAACGTACACCAACGTATTTTCGATATTTCAACCAATGGCCGGCCAAAGCTCAAACATGTTTCTGGTTGGGGTCGCCAAAACGCACTCCTAAAGACATGGTACTTGTCTTACAGACCCAATGATTTCATTGGTTGCTATGTGAGCTTATTTAATGTGAGTGTGGTCACACTAAATAAACTCACATAGCAACCAACGCTAAATGATAATTATTCAAAAATACTCAAAAAATCGTGTAGGTCTCTCAGCCTCTTGAAAACAAATCAGACATATTTCCGGACAACTAAACTTCAGAATTCTTTTCAATTTTTGGCAGGTCAACCGCTTGGAATTTTTGCTAACTACCCCAGAAGAAAAAAAACAACGAATTTTTTGTTTTTTTCCAAAACCGACTTGCTGCCAGTTTTCGTGAAGCACTTCTCCACTTCCCCGGTCAAATAGGGCCAACTTTAACGCCTAAATTTATCAAGTCTCCTCAAAAGTTAAAGCACAGAACCCCCAGGTTGTGATAGATTCTTGTATTTACACAATCTATTAATTGCATGACCCCCAAAACGTTATAATTAAAAATAAGTTGTGGGTTTACAAATTATGATAAGTAGCTTGGCGCATGGCTTATTTAGTGTGGTGCACCCTATAAGGGCACTTAATTATTCTTTATGGTTAAACAATTATGCTTAAAATGTTGAGAATAAGTCACTGATTCAATATCTGAAAAGAAAATTTTAAAATGTTATTGCGTTCTTTTACAAGAAGGTCAAACATGTTGGCGCATTCACATGTACTCTAAGCAATTTGAGAAGAAAAACCCGCATGACACACCGTGTACACTGCTAACGGGTCACTTCAGAAGTTATATTCCAATCCTCCCTCAAAAAGTTATTTACGTGTCTCTTTTTATAATAGGATTCTAAAAGCCTTACAAATTATTTAAATAATCGACAAGAGGGGGTTAATTAATGTGGAGAAGCTGTAAAAGGGAAAGGGGCTGCCAAATCTTTGGAAAACCAATAATGAACACTGTGGATTGGGCAAGATCGTAGTTCTCAATCAGTTTTTTTTCTCAATCTTTGGCATTGTCCATTCTGTGGATGGACTCTTATTGTAAATGAACTATCGATCGATGCATATAACTTTTCAATTTGTTATGTTTGAAAGGTTACTTTGTTGGTTTGCTGCTCTCACGACTACGGGACATAGTCGCGAGAGCAGCCCCCAGTGGCGTAACTAAACGGGGGGGGGGGAGGGGGGCACGTGCCCCCCAATTGATGTCCGTGCCCCCCAAACCCGGGTGAAATCGGGACTTTTGTAATTGAAAATTTCCAGATTAAAACGTTACATTTTATACGCTTTGATGAGATAATTTCGATGTTTTTAAAACTATTTTTCCATTTACATGCAGAAAATTAATATTGTTTTACACTCACGCCAGATTATCTTATAAAAAAATAGTAAGTAACATAACAAAGGCGAAGAAAAAGGGGCTTGTTCAGGCCCATAACCAGGATTTGTTTTTGAAATTTGTTGGGTTTTTTTGGTGTGTTTTTTTGTGTTTTGTTTTGTTTTTTGTTTTTTTGTTTTTTTTGGGGGGGGGCGAAAATGAAAGAAAATGTACATCGGCGCGTAGCGCCGCCCGTCATGTTTGCGACGCAGAGGGAGTGGGAGGAGGATGTGCCCCCCTCTCAGAAGTTTTGCAAAAAAGAATACCCAAATCAAGCCATTTGTTGCACCATTTTTGCGCTATGATGTTGGTTATTATATCTGAAAACAACTCAATTACAGCTTTGTATTTATTTCTGCATATTTAATGCTCAGACGGCGTATGTCACCCATTGCGTCCTCTATTTACATCTTTGTATATTATTTTATGTTCTAAATGCTATAATTTTACGATAATAAGTTACAGTTACGATGCAGACTTTTAAAAACAAAAAAGTTCTGCAGACTTTTTTATATATATTTTTTTATATAGTTTTTAAAATTTATTTTAAATTTTTTAGGGGGCCTTCCGACCCCTCCCCCCCCGATTGCGAGCTTGTTTTAAAGAAAAAGGCAAACGAAAAATTTGCCAGAAGTGCCCCCCTAAAAAAAATGGTGCACCCCCTTGTGTCCCCCTGAAATTTTACCCTAGTTACGCCGCTGCAGGCAGCCCGGGGAGGCAGATGATAGTTGCGAGAGAGCCGTTTCGCTATCACCGCAACAGTTAACGACTTGTACACAAGTCTAGCACAAGCGCTATCTCGGCCCACCGCCCACGTGACAACAACAGCACGTGATTCTCGCTCACTGCTCTTTGTGATTTCTGCTTATGTTCTGGCCAAATGCATTTAACGAAACCCGTGCACCTCTTCTGTCTTTTCTCTACACATAGTGGGCGGTCCACGATCCATTGTTGTGTAGAATAGAATGAAGTGTCTCTTGGGGCCGTGGTACTCGTTCCTCTCGTATGTGTGATTCTGAAACAATTTGACTGAATTGTTAACTTAAATTAGCATAGTAATAATTATTTGGAAACAGACTTTTTAGAAGTGAAAAACTTATTTCAGTTACGAACCGACGAGCCAAAATTAGGCAGAAATGAAACTCGTGGTTCTCATCGCAAGTTTCCTTGTTGTTGCAGGTAAGTAATTACTTACTGATTTACATAATATTAAACACACTGATCATGGGCATCCATGGATAGATGCAGGAAAGATTGTTTTTGAGAATTTTGAAATTGTTCATTGGATACTGGGTTGTGTTGCTGATTGTTTTACTGTATAATAATTTCTAACGTTAACTGTACAAGTCTCAACTGTACTAGTAGTAGTAGCTGTTCCTTCCTTTCCACGAAATTGACGAATCTATAAATAAACTACCTAGATCGAGTAGACCCAGTAACTTGGGCGCTGTACTTGTTTTTTCGAAATTTTGACATCTGCGGTCGTACATAGCGCCCCAGGAATGCGTTGCATATACGCACAGTGATCTTCAAATTGATATAAGTTGACACAAAAAAGGCCTCAGAACGACAAAAACAAGATGCAACATCAGGCATTTAAATGTACTCACGATTTTGTTTTGAGCTGCAAATTTACGATTTTCGGAGAAACCACCATGACGTCAAACTCTAAGTTGGACCGACATTCATACTGTGTGCACCCGCCGCAGCGTGCGATTGCTGTGCGAAAATACAACGCATTACAACGAGTACAGCGCCCCAGTTACTGGGTCTATACCTAGAGCTTAGAAGTAGAACAGAAGTAGAAGTAGAACTATGACTGAGGTTTGTTCGGCTATCGTCTCCAAATTTACGATTTTTGTGAAGTCTATCTGAGCATAGCGGTAAAACCGCCATGGCGTCCAGCTCTCATCTGTATATGGTGGCCCTGGACTGGGCCATCTCATATCGCAAATATGTGCGCAGACTTGTGCGATGTCGTGAAATTAATCGCGAATATGTGGGCAGACTTGTCGTAAATTTGCTGCACAAAACAAAAACGTGAGTACATTTAAATGCCTGACGTTGCATCTTAGACTGAAGCCAGTATAAGCGTATATAAAGCTATTTTGTTGGGTATTTTTGTCGTTCTGAGGCCTTTTTTGTTGCCAATTATAGCCAATTGAAGATCCTTTGGGGAAAATACAATGGCACGCTGGGGCGCTAGTACGACCGATAATATCAAAATTTTGTAAAAGGAGTACAGCGCCCCATTTACTAGGTCTAGGGTAGCCCTACCTGTGTGGCGAAGGATTAACACACTTTACTCATGCAGCTTACATGTTCAGTGATTGGATCGGGCCACATCCCCTACATATAGCCTATGGGCGGGTTGACGATTTTAACTAGCTAAATCTGTGTCT
Organism: Plazaster borealis; assembly: GCA_021014325.1. Classification (NCBI taxonomy): domain Eukaryota; kingdom Metazoa; phylum Echinodermata; class Asteroidea; order Forcipulatida; family Labidiasteridae; genus Plazaster; species Plazaster borealis. The sequence continues at coordinate 11,694,902 of CM037468.1, read as the reverse complement.
GCTTACCTCTTCTTAGTCTTGGCTTCCCTCCAGTACTTACAGTAGGATGTTGAAGTTACTAACAAACATTTTTAAAAGTTATTGCAAATAATCTTTTTCAAGTTTTCTGTATTACGGCGGAGGCAGGTACCACACGTACACAGACTGGAATCCCACCGTACAACTATTATAGAATACAGGTACACGTATTGTACACTTCCAAGCTATTCACTGTGGAGCCGAGGTGGTTGCGCAGTCACGCTTGATAAGGCGGTGTCACGCTTGATGGATCACGATTCATACAATAATTATTATTAATACCCAACCTCCTCCCTTGTGCTCTCTTCGGTTTCCATCCTTTTCTATTAATTTTCACCAAGCTAAGGGGTCATATGGCCTCGCGTAATCCCCCATGCCAAGGACGACCCCCACTTTGCTCGGCCCCACTAGTCTAATCCAAGACCGCCGATATTTTTAGGAAGCGAGAGAAAGTCTGAATTTCATTTTACTGATAACATTACCATCCTCAAACACTTCCTTATTAAAGGTTATTTTAAGAAAGGGAAATAATTTCAAAATTCCATTTTATTGTTCTCGAACACTTCCTTAATAAAGAATAATTTAAAAAAGGGAACGATAATTCTAATTCCATTTAATTAATCATCTTTCCTTATCTGTGACTTCACTTATTATTATTCATTCTACAGCGCCCTATTGCTGCAAATGACAGGCCTCTGCGCCTCCACTGAATCTCCTTATGAATGCTGCAGTGCCCTCTTCTGCTGCCAATAACCCTGCCTCCGCATCTCCACTCAAACTCCTTCTCAATTACTTTACTTAAAGTATGTAGGGCATGTTCACATGAGTAGCTTATTCACAGCGGGGGTTCGCTTGACAAAACGACTTAGCTAAGTTTTACCTTGCGTTCACACGGGCGTGGTCGCTGTTAGCCAGCACAGAGTGTTTCGAATTCCGGTAATTTTCTTTGCCACTGTAGTAGTTTTGTTGAAGAAATTTACATGTGTTGGCTTGAAGAATAGCTTATTAATGTAAAGTTTCATATTTTTGTCTAAGTTCGCAGCGACTCAATTATTTAAATTCACAGCAATTCGGAATGAGAAATGCATTTCGTTTTGGTCATCTTGGTTCATCTTGTCACTATAAATACACTGCGTCATCAGCTAAGTTGAATGCTACAATTTCATCCCCATTAGTGTGCGATGTCACCGTACCACAGCAAGTGCATGGCTTGTCTCTGGGAAGGTTGATAGTCACTCGGCCTTCCGTAGAAAGGTTTTTCGATCGTTCAGATATTGTTTACAAACATGGATCCAACAATGTCCGATTCTTTCGTCTATTATTTTGTCTGTGTTATGAGTATGATTTATCTGTCATAAGGAATATAGATGATGTCAACTTAATTGTAAAACTTAAAGAATTTCGGCGGACCGAGGAGCAAAATGACTAGGCCTACGGGCAACTCCACCAGGAGAAAAAAGTACTGGAACACTGCGTCGTTATCATTTGATTTACAATACGACAGAAGAAAGTCAGGTCTTCCAACATGTCCAAAATGATGAAACGGTACTTTTGACAGACATATAAAAAATTTGTCCGGTCATAAAAATAATATTAATATTTAAATTTAATAGATATCTGTGACATTTCAGATTCAGTTATTTTGTTATCAGATTTAAAGAATTGTCAATAGAGGGCAATAGGCAACACAAAAAGGAACAAATTCTGATGCTGCTGAACTCGATAATATGAGACAAATATTTGCTGTATTAGAGGTAAAGTAGGGATAAAGTCCATGTTGCTACATGAGGGTAATGAGCCATCAGCGTAGCTTCACCTTACCATGTATACCATGTCTTTTTCCATTTAATGTTGTTCTGTTTGTAGAAATTTCTGCGTGTAGACCTACTGGTAGTGGTAAATCCAGTTTCCCTTGCAAAACAAAATAAACAATTTATATCGAGAGACATGTTATTTCCATCTTAAAAAAGTATTTTAAAAAAAGAGTACAAAAAGGACAGCAAACATTTGAAACATTTGGGCATGTGGTATAAAGCAGTACAGCAGTATGCAGAGGCAACTAACAGGCCACTATGTCCATAAACTGACTACATGTTTGTGTCAGTATGTCTGTGTACACTATCTCTGCTTGGAAGTTTAGTATGAGATACACCTGGCCAACATGTGCAAAGTAAGGTTAACTAGACATTCAATTTTTGTTAATTACAAAAACAAGGTGTTCGTGAGTGATGTCATCAAATATGATTGAATGAATTTGTGACGACACTTTACCTTATTAATCCAATATTTTGTTCAGGAGTAGATTTTTTCCAATATAAAACTTTAACTTCCGGTTTGAACTGAAAGTCAAGGTCAAATGTGGTCACACTCTTTATATCGTTTTTAAAGTTGTTACATACTTTCCCAATGATGAATAGATTGTAAAAATCGAATGAGTTGTTCAGAAGTTATGATTTTTTTAAATACTAAATTTCAACTTCCGGTTTGAACCGGAATTCAAGGTCAAACAGGGTCACACACTTTGTGTAGCTCGTGTTCAGTTTATTGAGACCTTTCAGATGATGTATAGATTGTAAACATCCAATGTGTGGTTCAGGAGTTATGACATTTTCAAATATTGAATTTTTCGCTCGTTGTTTCTATGTATATTGCACAGTCACGCCATTCATACATGTAGTTGTACAGTACATACTTCAACTCGAGCGACTATACACAATGTAAACTCACTACACGTGCTACCCACATGGTCAGTGTGTGCGCAGGGCTTACATGTGTTAATACACTGTCGTGCCGTCGTGCGTTGTCAACGTGAGTCGCGTCAAGAGACACATGCGCTTTAACCAATGTTGGCTTTAAAACAGGACGATAAATAACGTCCTGTTTTGACCAGATGTAAAAGTCAAAATGTTGTCATTTGTGTGCAAAAGTTTGAGCAGGCTCAATTATCTATCGCTTGATGCAAAAAAATTAATAAAGAAATACGTGGTTTTTGAGACACAAATTTTGTGAAATTTTCAACTTCCGGTTTGAACCGGAAAGTCAAGGTCAAATGGGGTCATGCTTTGTGTAACGTTTGTTGAACCCTTAACAACCTATCCGATGATGTATAGATTGTAAAATTCCAACATGTGGTTCATGAGTTATGATCTTTTTACAGATATTAAACTTTGATTCATTGTAATACAATACCTGATGACGTCATCATGACATCATCAAGTTTGTGTCGTCTTGATATTGAGGTCTAATTATCTGGTGAGTTTCAATGTTCAATTCAATTTTAATCTTGAGTTAGGCCCCTATGCCCCGAAATTGATTTTTTTAAGAAAAACAAACAAAGGCAAACTTTGACCTTCCGGTACGACCGGAAGCAAAGGTCATACGATTTTTGCGTTAACTTTTGAAATGTTGCCCCAGTCTTGATCTATCCGATGCCCAATTATGAACATCACAGCTTTCAAATTCAAGGAGATACAGCGAATAGCAAATGGTCATTTTTCAACTTTAAAACCCTTGTAATTCGACACCTGATGACGTCATCAAAACTGTGCTGTCTTCATATTGAGGTTCAAATGTTTGATGAGTTTCAAGGTTTAATTCAGTTTCAATCTTGAGTTATGCTCTAGAGATGAGTTCTAGGGAAGAAGAAAATGATGAAGAAGAAGATGGAGAAGAAAAGAAAAAACCCAGAACAAACACAAAGAGGTGTTCGTGCTTGTATTGCATGAACATCTAAATATTATCCATGTTATCTTTTAATATACAATGTACACATGACAGGAGGAAGTCTCCCAATTCAATAATGTTGTGTACTTGTTAATACAAATGTTCACCACTTTTAATCTTTTACGACCTTTGTCTTTTGAAATGTTGACTTTTTATTTCAAAAAGCGCGCCATATACATGTACCGCGCAAATTCAGTCCAAACAGGTATCCAACGTATGACGAAACAAAACCTCAGGTCATCTCAGACAATGCCAACGTGGTCTAATGTTCCTGGGGTCGATTTCACAAAGAGTTAAGATTGATCGTAACTGCAAATCCATCGCAGTTGCTTAGCAAAGAGTGATGTCACAATACAAATCACTATGGTAATTACTGCTGACTCATCTTAAGATGAATCTTAGTGCTTTGTGAAATCGGCCCCTGGTCCGCAATCACATTCACTAACTTTAGTGTATTGAACTTCCAAGGACAATGAATGGACTGGCAACAAGTCTATTAACCCTAAAAAACAAAATCCTTCAATATCTCTTTTTTGCCAATGTGAAGGAATAGACTGTGCAAGTCTCGCGCGTATCGGAACAAGAAAACGCGTCAAACATTTTTTTCTCTGAAATCAAGTCTTTGTTTTGAAATTATATCCAATGAGAATATCTTGAAACAACAAAAATACTCATTTACATGTTTATAAAATTAGTTTTAGTTTTTATAATAAATACACAAATAATGTGTTAATTATTAAAATTATAACTCTGGGACAAGGATGCTTATTTGAAGAAACCACTTTCGTGGATTCGCGAAGGTCACATGGCGTAAAATTAACGCTTGACACAGTTTATAGAGGATGCTGACGCCTCAACAACCATAGACTGCAATGAAAAGGCTTCGCGTTGCAACTACAGCATGTGGCGATTATCATCGCGCATCCAAAACAAGCGTTTACGTCATAAGTTTTGCAGCAACCGGAAGCTGAGGTCAAGTTTAATTCTCGGGTTTTCTTTGTTATATTGTTGAATTGATTTTACTTACATATTTTTTATCACTAATAAGTAAACATTCCCAACAACTTTTCATGGTCATAGACCACGTTAAACGAAAATAATTGACTATACTAAATCTTGCCCACGTAAAACTCCATATGGTTGGGACCACAATGGTCCTGGAAGTTCAAATACGCGCGAGACTTGCACAGTCTATTAGAAGGACTTGAAAGGACTTCGTTATTAGGGCGTTGCAGTAATAGAGGAAGCAGAAAGATTTGGGTCATACTTGGTTTCTGCTGTGAGAAGATTTAGAAGGAATTGGGATATAAGGCAGTTTCTGACAGGAGAGGAAACACTATTTTGGCGATGTGCAGCTTGGTCAAAATGCGATTCCAAAGGATACATGTATGGGCTGTTTGGTGAGTGGAATGTGATGAAGCCTTCCTGTCACAGGAGGATCTATGTAGAAGGATTTGGGTCAGAACACTTTTTTGCCAAGGGCTGCTGTGTTTTTTTCCAAAGACAATTGGCGAGTACGGAGCGCGAGGCCATTACGGCGTGGGGTCTGGTGTCCGAGGCCATAGATGCTCTGTTCTGTAATCTGAGCCACCCAAACTAATGTATTACAGACTAGTGATCAGTTTTACTGTATAGCAACCCTGGATCAAAGATCCAACCTAAATAGAGTCAGACACTAACAATTCACATCCAATCGAGTCCCAGACTATGGAGGATACTGTTCCATCTTTTAAAGTCACATTCGCTTTACCTATCATGGCACTTAAATCTTAACACCCATGTAAGAGGTACCAGGTTGTTCTTAAAATCATTTATAGTAAGTGTTATATGAAGACACTCAAGACTGATTCTGCATTGATAAATAATCAATAAGATGATGGTTAAGTCTTCAGAACCGAATGCAATCTAATAATCGATGTGTACTTACATGTATGTAGCATTTCAATGAAATCACAAAGTGTATGGTTGGTTAAAAGAATGTGTGATTGGTTAGTACCATGATGGCACTCTGATCTCTGCACCAACTTGAAGGCTTCAGCCGGCAAGATACATGTACCTACTGCTAGGGTCCGCCAGCAGACTACTCATCGAAAGTCAATTGTTCATAATGGTTTGGCACGTGCAGAGCACAGACTCGGACAAAATCCCGATCGACACACACACTCATGGCATTGTATTGTATAATTTTTAAAAGTGTGGCGCAGGCGAAAATGATTTTGTTCTAATGGGTTACAAATTTGTCTGAGATTTTGGGGGTTTAGTTAAGAATAGTTAATACGTACATGTACAATGGACCTTATGTTTGAAACGTAGGGGGTGCTGTATTATATTCCTGCACCCTATCCAATATGATGGGGGTGCTGCAGCACCCACAGCACACCCTGCTCTCTGATTAGCCATCTTGAAAAAAACCCAGGGGATTTAGAAGGATTTTGGACCTTCAAGGTTTTGACTCTCTAAAACTGAAGGATATGAGGATTTGGGCTTTGTACATGTACATGTATGTGTGAGCAAATGGGTCTATTCTTGTCTGCTTGCTTGCACCTACATGTACATACTGTAGTGCAGTGATAATCTGTGCATGCATAGCCTTCACTACAATGAATTTCATACGACAATGTACCTTTACAACACTGGCCATCTTGCATGGAAGAATGCTTCTTTTCACTGTTTTTTTTTCACCTGAAAGTTTGAATGAGGTCTACCAAACATGTTCAAAAGGTATTAGAACTTCTGGAAAAATTTCAAAAGCTGACCTTCAATTGTTTTGAGAGTTTTTTGATAAAATGATTTGATCACTACATGTAGCTGCTATTCAGTTCTGACAGTACCTTTCCCTACAGTGTGTGTTTTGTGAGACGCCCCACAATGACTACCAGCATGATGAAAAGTATGATTTCTAACATCTGACTCACTGAGTGTTGGCCATTGGACAAATGTTTCTGTGGCGTGTCATGATTGAGCGGTCAAGTGAACTGAACTTAGGCTTTGGTGTTTCTCAGCAGAGTGTGGGTTCGAGTCCCGGTCCTTTGGATGGGATGTGAAGCCGAAGGTCCCCTCTGTTGTGCAATGCAGTAAAAGAACCCAGATACACTTACATGTATCGCTAAGAGAAGGGGTTTGTCCCGGTATTTCTGGCTGCCTGTTGAATGCACTGCAGCACTTTGTAAACCATTAGAAGGTGCTACATACTCATAATTCAAAAAACTTAAAAACCTGTCTTAGATAGTGTTTTACTGTGTTCAAGCGCCTTGAGCACCTTATTTGTGGGTACGTGCGCTAATGTACATGTAAGAATCCAGTGTTGTTATTATTGACTATCGCACTAAATAAAGAAGAAGCCATTTTTTATTATTTTTAAATGGTTAGAAGGATGGTGGGGTTGAGGGGTAAGATTGTTTGTTAGAGACTGTGCTTAAAATCATGATGTTAAAGACTTTGTATGACATGATTTACAGTGAACGCTGCCAGCTTTGGATCACAACGATGCACATGGGGTCCAGCCTACTGGTGTGATCACCCAGTTAAAGCCAAAGAATGTGGCACAGAGGCAGTGGAATACTGTATCCAGAATGAGTGGTCAAAGATCAAAGTTGATGTAAGTATATAACAAAAATACTTCAACAGTCATTCCATCAGGTTAAATCAGGCATGGATTGCCTCCATTGTGTCCATTGTCAACTAGAAACAGGTAGAACTCTTGCTTTATGACAAGCAAACACCAGGGTCTTTTATGAAAGCCATGGGCGCCGTATGGCCTATGTGCATTAGGTTTCTAGATCTTGACTGTCTATTAACAGTTGCATAACTAGACATATTATTCATTTGGGGAGAGGAGGGGAGGGGGAAGGCAGGCACTTTTTTTTAAAATTTTTTTTAGGGGGGGGGGAAGGGAGTTGTTTGTATATTTTGCCAAGAAAAACCATCTGCAACCCTGACCACACCCCAGGTCAGTCCCCCCCCCCAAGTAAGGTTAACGTCACGAAAAAACCTGTCCACACCCCAAGATGGTCACCCAGAAAGGTAAGGTCATGGGAACCCTCTCAACCCCAGAGCAGTATTCTTGTGGTTTTATACAACGCTATACAAGCCCATTACAATTGTCACCCTTTCAAATAACATAAACCCAAATCCATATATTGCAACAACTGGATTCAATTTATCCCATCCCATGTTTGGCCTAGTTTTAACAGAAGCACTTAAAGAACAGGATAATTTTCAAACACCCCTGTTAGTGTTACAACATGTATACAATGTACAAATCAAGTTGATAGTACAATTACACGTAAAATACATGTAGAACGAAGAGAAAAAACATCAAATAAGCTCTGAAGAGATCCATTTCATTATTAGGTTTTTTGAATGTTTGTGAATACTTTTTGTTATTGCAACAAAACACATCAAGCTTTTAAAAGATAATACTGTCATATTGTACATGTATACACATTCAGGGCTCGAATTTGGGGAAAAAATCCACAAGACCGCAGGGCTTGTTGTTCAGAATTTTTACTGGACCGGAACATTTTTTACAAGACCGAAAATCCATGCAACACAGGGATGTGTGGTGTGATTTCAACACTGTATAATTCATTGGTGCAAGGTATCAGACTTTAAAGTGACTTCAAACTGAGATTTAAATACATTTATTTAATGAAAGATTATTCATTTCAGGTAATAATAATACTTTTAGTTGACATTGTCATAATAATCTATAATACAACTGAAACTGTCGTATTGTATTAAATTTAAATGGTTTGGTTTGGTTTGGTTTGGTTTGGTTTATTTTGTATCATATTCTCAAGAACAGATTAACAATGCATTATAAAGAACAGAAATGATACGAGGGATCCAGGTAAAAAGCATGAGCTTATAGTACAAGACCCGGAACCCAGTAATTATAAATTTAGTCATTAAATTAATACATAAACACACCATGCCGAATGTTATCAAGTAAAGCCATTTGGTTGGAAAGAAAAATAATACTAGTAAAAGAGGCAGTTATTTACATTCATAAATATTCACGTATATGTTTACATCAATAAATTACGAAAGAAATTCGGCGGCTGAAATGATCATTTAATTTTAGTATTTGTTGACGTTATTTTCTGACTCATAAGAAGATACATGTAGTCACTGAGCATGTTAAATTATACATTAAGTTTGAGCATTTTTAAGTGCCACGATTGAATAATGTAGAATAAAATGACCTTAGTATAAAATGTGCACAGCAAACTGCAATCCTGTACTTGTACAATGTATGAGGCCTCTTCTTCTTTCTAGCCTTCATTACTTATAGACAAAGAATCATTCATGGAGTATTATTATTGTCGCTAACATTCATGTACACTGTAAGGTACAAATGCATCTGGAATGTAACTTTCATAATTATTATTAGGTGTTCGGGCAACAGCCTAACACCTTTTGTTATTGTTCGGTAAAAAAAAAAAAAAAGTAAATTTTAATTAGATTTACACATTATTTTTTTTGAAATTTCAAAAGCTATCAACAATCTTTTCATCTTTTCCCGCATTAACACAACACTGACCCCAATGATACCTGAACACCTAGTGTTTGTTTCGACAAACACTAAATTCTAGTTTTATTTGTTAATGACAGGATGAATCCGTGTGTAATGAATGTAAGACATTCATAGGAGAAGTCCGTGATGTTCTCAACAGTGGAGATTTACAGGTAATGCATGTTATGTAGACAATATGTTAAAATACAGTTCAGCAAAATTATAAATTCTTATCAATTTTAGTAAAATTAATGTTTATGATTGTGTACTCAACCTGAGTATGGTCCAACAGAACTGATCTGAAGAAAACAAAACACGATCAAAACTGTTTTTGTAGAACCTTTCTAGTTTAACTTTATCTGATGACAACATGAAGTGAATAAAGTGATCCTCACAGAAGCTTGCTAAATATGAATTTCTGAAAAGACACTGTAGTTTATGTAGTCAGGTAGTTAAAGATGGTGCCTTTCATACATGAGCCAAAGAGGAAATAACAACCATCAACTTCTTTGAATTTATAAAGAGATTACAAAGCCGAAATTCAGTTTTATTGATTTATTTTGCTTCATTTCAAAACTGTATTTAGATGTAGATAGTATTGGTGATTGCTTTATATGATGTTCATTATAGGCAGATGTTATAACACTCATCAAGAGCCTGTGTGACAAACTTGGCTCCAAAGCTGAAACCTGCAAGGAACTTGTGGACCTGTTTGGCAAAGAGCTGCTAGAGAAGCTTGTTACAGAATTGGTAAGTCGCCTTTTAGTACTTTCTACATGCAGTAAGGAACGATTTTCAATATTTGTTGTACACCTGGTTAACAATTTTGGCAACTGTCCATGTTTTAAAGGGATTGTATACGTTTGTTTCAATCCTATATAGGTGTAGATATATATACAATAAAACTAACCTGTGAAAATTTCACTTCAAAAGGTAGTGGCGTTTTTGAGATATTGCCAAAAATCTTGAGTGGTTATGTCCACGCAGGAAGAATAATCTGCAATTGGAATACACTATCTGAGAACGTTACTGAAGTATCCCTTTTCAGATTCAAATTTCTGGGTAAAAAGTAAAAAATCTTTTTCCGTAACTGCAGTGCCTCGAAGTGAAAATTTTCTAAAAATGCATTATACTAAGTTTTTATTGCCGTTCATTTTCAGAGTGATTACCAAACAGACCAGATACAGACCCTTTTAAAAGCAAAAGAGCATATTCTTTAAAGTAGTTTGAGTGATATGAATACAGTAACCAGTACATGTAGGTACTTTTTGAAAATGTCTTGGTATATTTTGTGTGCCAATCACTTTTTACAAAATTGTTTTCTCTATTTTGACAAAAGGATGTATCCCTAAACTCTTTGAGCTTACTGAAAGTGGAAGTGAGATTTTAAAACACCAAGGAGAGAAGTTATTCAGCCAGTCTCAATTGTACTTTTTGCACCATCATGCTTTTTGTTGATGTTCTTAGGCAGAAAAAGAATAATTGGCTTTTTAGTCCTGTTTCAGTTATGGCACGAGTATCGCTCAGGTTGAACAATTTTGCGATTACCACTTTGATGACATACATTGATTTATTCCACTTCAGCATTAGGGAGCTACGTGTAATTGTTAGTGTTTGATTGTTTTCCTGCACTAAGTGCAATGTCATTTTTGTTTGCTCCACTTTTTAAGTACATGTGTTTCAGTATAGCACTTTGCTTTTTGAATAAAGTTAGTTTGAGGTCAGTGCCAAGCCCCTTTGTATGCATAGCAAACACAGTTGATAAGTCACTTGTACCATACAAAGTTTATAGACAAGTGATGCTTGACCCTTGAATCAAGTCTTGTGATGCTTGTATGCTTGATCAAGGGTTAAAGATGGAGATATGTAATGAAACAACATGTGTAAAGAATTGTGCAATCAAGTACACAGTAGTGTTTGATTAATTGTATTGTATTTGTCCATGTATAGTCCACATCAGAATAACATGGGACCCAACAATAGACACTTATTGAATAATAATTCATACTTAGGAGTCTGGACGTACCACATGTGACTTACTAGTGTAATAAACTCAAAAGGAGCAAAAAGCTCTAGATTAAAACCCTGCGTGACATTATCAAAAACAAATCACACGGTGAGGCCATCGGTCAGTAGGCTACAGTCAGTGTGTATTTTGCGTGTAATTAATTTTTGTGGAGAACCCAATCAATTTCAAATGGCCCAAACCATTAGATATGGACCCTACTCAATTCATCCAAATAAACAACCAGGTCACTGCTTAAAGCCATTGTACAAGTATCTATCAGTGGCTGTTGACCCCAAGGTCAAGTAACTGCTGTGTAATTCCCATGGGAGTCCCGGGAGAGCTGGTCATTGATGGATTTTTTGTGTGTGAAAAAGACCCCGGATGGTAACAAGACATTACCATGCTATTTGGCTAGGTGTAGATGGGGAATGCTGAATTGTTTAGACTAAAAAAAATTAAAATGGCGGAATACTGATTATTTAATTAAAACCGGACAGTGGACTACAGTCCGATGGCATCATTGAGTGTTCCTAAACTCAATGTAACAGATCAAGGGAGAACATTGTGTTTTATTTAAATGCAATTGGTTGAAAGCACCTTTATTTCTTAAATGCCTCTTTACATTGTACATGCTTTAAAAGTACAGTCAGGCACATGTACTTTGTGGAAAACAGGTTTTTTTTTTTTGAGGGGGGGTTCCTGAAAACAATCAAAGTTCTGGGGAAAATAGGATATAGTTTAGCTTCAATCAAAGAATTCTCTTTTGTGTAGGTTGACACAGTATACACATGTGCACTTAGTGGATGATTTGACCATTTATATGTAATGAACTGTTCCTGCTGACTATAATCACTTAAAAATGTCAAGGGCAAGCCCTGTACATAAAAACATTTCATTTTCATTTTTTGGGCAACTGGTCCCTAGATTCATTGTGTGTTTAATGCTGGGTAAACATTTAAAGTAAAGTTTCAACAGCCCTAAACAAGGAAATAACTTGCAACTTCATGTTTCATTACCTGTTTCATTTACTTACATGTATGGGGTTTCTCTAGGGTATAAAAACTGTAATCCTGTTACAATACAATGTACATACAGTACGTGTACAAAGAAAACAAGAATTGGAAAGCAAAACCTATCTTGATTTATTTTCAGTGGTATTCATATTTTTGTGTACTTTCCAGTGGTGACAGTGCATACATGATGTATGTACATTTATGTACATCATGCAGTACATAGGCACATGACGTACAGGAATGACAAAGGAAAGAACAGTGGGATCTACATGTATATTGATCAGTGGTGTGAACGCTCCGTCCCAACTATAGATTCATATTCATGTAGCTTTATCTGAAAAATTCAAACGATCTTTGGTGCTGGCACAATAATAAGCAGGGTAGGCCTAAATTCATGTTTTTTATAATGTTGCCTGGCGGGCAACGGCGGTTTGATCAAAGATTGCCAGGATGATTTTTTTGGTAGCCCTGGGCAACAGAAAAACTGTTAATTTGGCACCCTGATATCTGCTGAAGTATTGTCTTGAACTTGAACCTAAATCATTGAAGCTACATAAATACATAATAGTAATAACATGTTTGTCTTTATTACATTTGACAGGATCCATCAAAAGTCTGTACACTTCTTGATCTGTGCCAGAAATCTTCCACATCCAAGATAAGCAAACAGCCTGTATGTATACTTTCACTGAGAATGTTATGGTTTTGCTTTTAATTGTCACAATGTGATACTGATAACTGAGCAGTGAAAATGAAACTGAAAGAAAGTGTGAAAATTAAAACAAATTGTGGTTTCAACATTCATAATGCTAAAATAACAACCATTATGCTTCTTTACATTAGGTTAATGCTGATCCATGTACTGATTGCAAGCAGATCTTCGTTGATCTGAAAGATATTCTCGACAATACCACAGTCCAGGTACAGTGTATTTACCGTTCATATGATAATTGTTCAATGTCTGGTGTGGCAATCATAGCTCAAAGTAATTGTTGCATGAAGTAAGGGTGAAATATCACTGGTTTTGCCCAGAAGGTACTGGGTTTCTGACTCCATCTACAAATCTGATTCTAATTTCTTTTATTATTAAGTGTTCAGGCTTCAGCAAAACATTTGTACCCTGCCGGCGAAGCAAGTCGAAGGGGCATATAGTGTTTCCTTGTCCTTCCGTGTGTGTGTTGGTAGGGTATAAACATTCAAACCGGGGACCTATAATAACAAAAGAGGACAATATGGTCCCCGGTTGGGAAAAGGTCCCCAGTTGGAAAGTGTCTACAAAACCAATTGGAGCTGTTGCCAAAAAGTTAGTACAAACAAAAGAGGGACAATAGGAGGTCCCCGATTGCAGGTGTTTACACACTTGTGTGTGTGTGTGTGTGCAATCATTGTCCGAGCAATAATTCGAGAAGGACATGGAATAACAACTCAAAAACTTGGTGTGTGGATTGGTCTTGGGATCCCCCAGAAGCCTATTGTTTTTGGACCCCCCAGGTCAAATGTCAAAATCATAATGGCTAAAACAAAAGAAATGTTGTCTGAGCGATTACTCAAGAAGGACTTGGCATATCAACTCCAAATTTGGTGTGTGGATTGGTCTTGAGATTCCTCAGAAGCCTATTGGTTTTGGACCCCCTAGGTCACATGTCAAGGTAATTATGGCTAAAACAAAAGTTGTCCACATCAACTCCAAACTTGGTGTTTGGACTGGTCTTAGGAATCCCCCACAAGCCTATTGTTTTTGAACCCTCTACATCGAATGTCAAGGTCATAATGGCTAAAACAAAATAAATGTTGTCCAAGCGATATATCAAGAATGAGATTAATCTCAGCGGGGCATTTGTGTTTGTCAACACACCATTCTTGGTATATTATTTTTCCCCCCTTCTTCATTTATTAGTTTTTTTAAATTCATGAACTTTTTATAACAGTGGTGACATCATCAAATCATCAAATTTTCAGTTTCCTACGAAGACGACTTTAAATTTGTCTTTATTTTCAATTTCGAAATTTCTAGAACCAAAGTTTATCATTTACACTGATTGATATTAACAAAAAGCTTATTTGTGAAATTTGAACAAAATTGACCGTTGCATAAGAAAATATTGTAGAGAAAATTGCCGTTTTGGGTGTACCGAATCGAGAATTGTGTTGCACTGTCACTGTTGTATTTCTTCAAACTCTTCTCTTCAGCATATAAGTAAAAATTAAACTTAGAGTAATTGAACCTTGAAACTCATCACTAAATTGAACCTCAACATCAAGACCCTGACGTCATTAGGTGTTAAAGGCATCGTACACGCTTGGTAATGGAGCTTATTGTTTGTTTCAAACCTATATAGTTGTAGATAAGATATACCATAAAACTAACCTATGAAAATTTCATTTCAAAAGGTGGTAGCGTTTTTGAGATATTGCCGAAACTCTGGAGTGGTTATGTCCACGCAGGAAAATTAATCTGCATTGGAACACACACTCTGAGAAGCGTTACGCTTAACGCTTCTCAGATTCAAAGGTTTTGGGGGATAAAAAGTGATATATTTTTCCATAACCGTAGTACTCCGTAATTGAAAAGTTTCTCAAAATGCATTATACTATCCAAAGCTGCTGTACTTCTTACCAAGTAAATTTTTATTGCCAGAGTCATTACCAAACGTGTCCGCTGCCTTTGAATTACATGAAACGAATGTTTAATATTTGAACAAATAATAACTCATGAACCATTTAAAGGCATCGTACACGTTTGGTAATTACTCAAAATATATATTAGCATAAAAACTGACTTGGTAACAAGCAACAGAGAGCTGTTGATAGTATAAAACATTGTGAGAAACGACTCTCTCTGAAGTAACGTAGTTTTTGAGAAAGAGGTAATTTCTCACTAAAATAATAAAAACTTCTTGCAAGAAGTTTTTATTCCTATCTGAAAGCACACAAATTTGTACAACAAGGGTGTTTTTTCTTTCATCATTTTCTTGCAACTTCGATGACCAATTGAGCCCAAGTTTTCACAGGCTTGTTATTTTATGCATATGTTGGGATACACCAAATGAGAACACTGGTCTTTGACAATTACCAAACGTGTACGATGCCTTTTATGGATTTTTACAATTTATACATCATCAGAAAGTTGTTTAAAAACTGAACTAAGATAACACAAAATGTGATTCCAATTTGACCTTGTCTTCTGGTTCTGTTCAGAAGTTAAAAGTAAAATCTATTCAAAAGCCATAATTTCAAGTTGAAAGGTAAAACGCTTCATCAATTGATGCAATCATCACTTGATTTTTAATAAAAAAACCCATATGGATCAATTTTTTTAACAGCAAATCATTTTTGATGAAGTCATTATGGTGTGTCAGATGCTTGGACTATCTGCAGACACCTGCAAGCAATACATCAACACATATGGCCCACTGGTGGTTGACGAACTACTGCAGTTCCTGGTATGTATAAGATGAGTTGTACATTATTTGACTCTATATGTCAACATTGGTTAGACTATAACTGTTTACATGTGTGTAATTTTAAGGCATGACAAGCTGTGATGAGAAAAAGAGAGCATACATGTACATGAAATGGAAGGAATAATACATGGTTAAATCTGACCAAGGGTAACTGATATGTTTATTGCTTTGTTTTACTGCAGAATGCAGATCAGATCTGCCAGGCCGTGGGTCTTTGTAAAGCCAATTATAAAGTGGAACATGCTTTGTTAAAGAAGGTAGGTTTCGAATGGACTTTGCAAGTCTCGCACGTATTTGACTTTCCGAGACCATTGTGGTCCTAACCATATGGAGTTTGAAGTAGGCGAGATTTTGTTTCGTCAATTATTTTGTTTAACGTAGTTTAAAGCCATGAAAATGATATATGTTGTTGGGAATGTAACTAATACTAAGTGATGAAAATATGAATGTAAAATCAATTCAACAAAATAACGAAGAGGACTCGAGAATTAAACTTGAACTGGGCTCCCGGTCACTTGCAAAAAATGAACAATTTTTACTTACCTGATCATGAAACTTATGTAAATGCTTGTTTTGGTCAGGTGATGATAATCGCCAGATGCTGTAAGTGCCAGACGCTAAGCCTTTTCATTGCAGTCTATGGTCACTGGGGTGTCGGCATTCTCTATAAACTGCGTCACACGTTAATTTTATCCATTGCGACTATCACGCAACCATGTATAAACCAGCTTCTAGTTGTTGCACAAATTTGGGCTTGGATTTACCAAAGGGGTTTTTAAAATGTCTAGATCAAATAAGCATCCTTGACCAAGAGTTTAAGTTTTGTTTAAATTATAATTAATAAATGATTTTTGTTTATTATAAAACCTAAAACTCATTTTATAAAAATTGAAATGAATATTTTTGTCGTTTAGATTTTTTCCTAAATATAATTAAAAAGCACTGATTAATTTTTTGGAAAAAGTAGTTCTTTCGTTTGACGTGTTTTCTCATTTCAATATGTGCTAGACTTACATAGTCTTTACCCAGGTACTGTTTGCTTTCTTTATTTCTTTGTCTTTGTCTAATTATACATTATTTAATGTACATGCTTCTGAAAAGTTGTTGACAGCTGCACCCTACAGGTAAATTGATGTAATGATATTGTATCTTCGCCCAACTGCAACTGGCAAAGAACTAACTTAATAGATCATTCGATTTGTTTTTGGCAGGTAATCAGACCCAACGCAGACCCTTGTTCTGACTGCAAACAGATAATCTCTGATCTTGATGATATTCTGGTTAACGAGTCTGTTCAGGTATGCTGTGTATTTATATATTCAACCCACTTGTAAAATGTACAGCATGGAACAATAGAGTAATAAAGGGAGTGGGTTAAAGTGAGTGTTTTTATTGGCAGTAAAATTCTTAAGCCGAGATGCAGGTTATTTTATCCAAATATAACATGGTTTGAAGGTGGCCATTCGATATTAGCTCCATGAGGTGGGGAACTAGTTTGTCAATTTCTAATACCTTGAAGAGATAATATCAACCGTCTTTTCGAAATAAACCATGTGATATTTGTTTTACTATACCTCATACTTCTCTTGTTCGACATCAATGAGTTTGAGCAAATGTGGGTTTACATGACGTGTGCCACCATCTTTCCATGTGTATGTTGAAGTGTTTTTCGCTCGTGTACACCCACGCGGCAGTTCAATGATTGCTTCATAAAGCACATGCATAATAGACTATTGCACATGTGATAGTCTACTATTCATGCGTATTTACCCTGTGCGTGACTGTTGCCCATGTGATAAGTCTACAACGCACGTGACCCGTGATGGTGAATGGACCAGTGAGAATTCAGCTCTCGATCATGAATATATATGAGGTATAATAATGATACTCATACTTGGTCTGTACCATGACCAAGGTGTATGGTTATTGTTTGTTTGTCCAAGTTTTCTCTTTCAGTGATTTTAATCATTTTATATTAATGCATTAGTTGTGCCAAATATCTTTTCAAAAATGGAAACTGTAACATTGGTATTAAGTTTCGATTTAAAAGGTAGTGACAATTTTTATTAAAGTATGTATATATTTTTAACAGTTTGTGAACTTTGCCTTTGTATTCTTTGGGCCATTCAGAATAGTCAATGTTAAAATATTTCAGGTTTTTTTCAAAATTCGACTTATCAATATTGAATGGCTTCAAAATATAATCTATACACTGAAGAACAAAGTTATGCCTGAAATGAACCAGATATTTTAGATCAAAGGTATCCAACATCAGTAGTTTTCAATGCCTTTTCCTGGCTGAAACAGCAACTTTTTAGTTTAATCAGGAATGAAATTGACGATCTTGGCCAGCTGGGTATTTTTTTTCGTCTTTTTCGTTTGTTAATATATAATTTATTAAAACAAAAATTTAATTTTGATTTTCAGTTATTTCTTTTGACCCACCCACTCACAATTTTGAAATTTTTTAACATTGACTATTCTGAATGGCCCCTTAGGCATTTCCGTGTAATACACCAATTCAGTCTTTAGTGGTAATTTGTGCTACACAAACATGCAGAGAACAAACATGTCAAATGTCGTTTTGTTATCAGCAATTAATCCTGAAGCAAGTGATGCAAGTCTGCACTGAACTTGGACTTTCTGATGCTATCTGTCAACAAGTTGCATTATTGGAACCTGAAGTATTGAATTACATCATTCAATTCCTGGTAAGTACATGAGTATCTAGTCTAATTCGGTCTATTGTACCAATGTACTCAAGACCAGGACCCTGAGTATCCAGTCTAATTCGGTCTAATGTACCAATGTACTCCAGACCAGGCCCCCTGAGTATCCAGTCTAATTCGGTCTAATGTACCAATGTACTCAAGACCAGGATCCTGAGTATCCAGTCTAATTCGGTCTAATGTACCAATGTACTCAAGACCAGGCCCCCTGAGTATCCAGTTTAATTCAGTCTAATGTACCAATGTACTCAAGACCAGGACCCTGAGTATCCAGTCTTATTCGGTCTAATGTACCAATGTACTCAAGACCAAGACTCTGAGAATCCAGTCTAATTCGGTCTAATGTACCAATGTACTCCAGACCAGGCCCCCTGAGTATCCAGTCTAATTCGGTCTAATGTACCAATGTACTCAAGACCAGGATCCTGAGTATCCAGTCTAATTCAGTCTAATGTACCAATGTACTCAAGACCAGGCCCTCTGAGTGACCAGTCTAATTCAGTCTAATATACCAATGTACTCAAGACCAGGACCCTGAGTATCCAGTCTAATTCGGTCTAATGTACCAATGTACTCAAGACCAGGACCCTGAGTATCCAGTCTAATTCGGTCTAATGTACCAATGTACTCATGACCAGGACCCTGAGTATCCAGTCTAATTCAGTCTAATGTACCAATGTACTCAAGACCAGGCCCCCTGAGTATCCAGTCTAATTCAGTCTAATGTACCAATGTACTCAAGACCAGGCCCCCTGAGTATCCAGTCTAATTCGGTCTAATGTACCAATGTACTCAAGACCAAGACCCTGAGTATCCAGTCTAATTCAGTCTAATGTACCAATGTACTCAAGACCAGGACCCTGAGTATCCAGTCTAATTCGGTCTAATGTACCAATGTACTCAAGACCAGGCCCCCTGAGTATCCAGTCTAATTCGGTCTAATGTACCAATGTACTCAAGACCAGGACCCTGAGTATCCAGTCTAATTCGGTCTAATGTACCAATGTACTCAAGACCAGGACCCTGAGTATCCAGTCTAATTCAGTCTAATGTGCCAATGTACTCAAGACCAGGCCCCCTGAGTATCCAGTCTAATTCAGTCTAATGTGCCAATGTACTCAAGACCAGGATCCTGAGTATCCAGTCTAATTCGGTCTAATGTACCAATGTACTCAAGACCAGGCCCCCTGAGTATCCAGTCTAATTTGGTCTAATCTACCAATGTACTCCAGACCAGGCCCCCTGAGTATCCAGTCTAATTCAGTCTAATGTACCAATGTACTCAAGACATATCCAGTCTAATCGGTCTAATGTACCAATGTACTCAAGACCAGGCCCCCTGAGTATCCAGTCTAATTCAGTCTAATGTACCAATGTACTCAAGACCAGGCCCCCTGAGTATCCAGTCTAATTCAGTCTTATGTACCAATGTACTCAAGACCAGGACCCTGAGTATCCAGTCTAATTCAGTCTAATGTACCAATGTACTCAAGACCAGGACCCTGAGTATCCAGTCTAATTCAGTCTAATGTACCAATGTACTCAAGACCAGGACCCTGAGTATCCAGTCTAATTCGGTCTAATGTACCAATGTACTCCAGACCAGGCCCCCTGAGTATCCAGTCTAATTCGGTCTAATGTACCAATGTACTCAAGACCAGGACCCTGAGTATCCAGTCTAATTCAGTCTAATGTACCAATGTACTCAAGACCAGGACCCTGAGTATCCAGTCTAATTCGGTCTAATGTACCAATGTACTCCAGACCAGGCCCCCTGAGTATCCAGTCTAATTCGGTCTAATGTACCAATGTACTCCAGACCAGGCCCCCTGAGTATCCAGTCTAATTCAGTCTAATGTACCAATGTACTCAAGACCAGGACCCCGAGTATCCAGTCTAATTCGGTCTAATGTACCAATGTACTCCAGACCAGGCCCCCTGAGTATCCAGTCTAATTCGGTCTAATGTACCAATGTACTCCAGACCAGGCCCCCTGAGTATCCAGTCTAATTCAGTCTAATGACCCAATGTACTCAAGACCAGGCCCCCCTGAGTATCCAGTCTAATTCGGTCTAATGTACCAATGTACTCAAGACCAGGATCCTGAGTATCCAGTCTAATTCGGTCTAATGTACCAATGTACTCAAGACCAGGACCCTGAGTATCCAGTCTAATTCGGTCTAATGTACCAATGTACTCAAGACCAGGACCCTGAGTATCCAGTCTAATTCGGTCTAATGTACCAATGTACTCAAGACCAGGCCCCCTGAGTATCCAGTCTAATTCGGTCTAATGTACCAATGTACTCCAGACCAGGCCCCCTGAGTATCCAGTCTAATTCAGACTAATGTACCAATGTACTCCAGACCAGGCCCCCTGAGTATCCAGTCTAATTCAGTCTAATGTACCAATGTACTCAAGACCAGGACCCTGAGTATCCAGTCTAATTCAGTCTAATGTACCAATGTACTCCAGACCAGGATCCTGAGTATCCAGTCTAATTCAGTCTAATGTACCAATGTACTCAAGACCAGGACCCTGAGTATCCAGTCTAATTCGGTCTAATGTACCAATATTACTCATGACCAGGACCCTGAGTATCAAGTCTAATTCGGTCTAATGACCCAATGTACTCAAGACCAGGACCCTGAGTATCAAGTCTAATTCGGTCTAATGTACCAATGTACTCAAGACCAGGCCCCCTGAGTATCCAGTCTAATTCGGTCTAATGTACCAATGTACTCCAGACCAGGCCCCCTGAGTATCCAGTCTAATTCAGTCTAATGTACCAATGTACTCAAGACCAGGCCCCCTGAGTATCCAGTCTAATTCAGTCTAATGTACCAATGTACTCAAGACCAGGCCCCCTGAGTATCCAGTCTAATTCAGTCTAATGTACCAATGTACTCAAGACCAGGCCCCCTGAGTATCCAGTCTAATTCAGTCTAATGTACCAATGTACTCAAGACCAGGATCCTGAGTATCCAGTCTAATTCAGTCTAATGTACCAATGTACTCAAGACCAGGACCCTGAGTATCCAGTCTAATTCAGTCTAATGTACCAATGTACTCAAGACCAGGACCCTGAGTATCCAGTCTAATTCAGTCTAATGTACCAATGTACTCAAGACCAGGCCCCCTGAGTATCCAGTCTAATTCAGTCTAATGTACCAATGTACTCAAGACCAAGACCCTGAGTATCCAGTCTAATTCAGTCTAATGTACCAATGTACTCAAGACCAGGCCCCCCTGAGTATCCAGTCTAATTCAGTCTAATGACCCAATGTACTCAAGACCAGACCCCCCTGAGTATCCAGTCTAATTCAGTCTAATGTACCAATGTACTCAAGACCAGGATCCTGAGTATCCAGTCTAATTCAGTCTAATGTACCAATGTACTCAAGACCAGGACCCTGAGTATCCAGTCTAATTCGGTCTAATGTACCAATGTACTCAAGACCAGGACCCTGAGTATCCAGTCTAATTCAGTCTAATGTACCAATGTACTCAAGACCAGGACCCTGAGTATCCAGTCTAATTCGGTCTAATGTACCAATGTACTCAAGACCAGGCCCCCTGAGTATCCAGTCTAATTCAGTCTAATGTACCAATGTACTCAAGACCAGGACCCTGAGTATCCAGTCTAATTCGGTCTAATGTACCAATGTACTCAACCAGGACCCTGAGTATCCAGTCTAATTCAGTCTAATGACCCAATGTACTCAAGACCAGGCCCCCCTGAGTATCCAGTCTAATTCGGTCTAATGTACCAATGTGCTCAAGACCAGGATCCTGAGTATCCAGTCTAATTCAGTCTAATGTACCAATGTACTCAAGACCAGGATCCTGAGTATCCAGTCTAATTCAGTCTAATGTGCCAATGTACTCAAGACCAGGCCCCCTGAGTATCCAGTCTAATTCAGTCTAATGTACCAATGTACTCAAGACCAGGCCCCCTGAGTATCCAGTCTAATTCAGTCTAATGTACCAATGTACTCAAGACCAGGCCCCCTGAGTATCCAGTCTAATTCAGTCTAATGTACTCAAGACCAGGATCCTGAGTATCCAGTCTAATTCAGTCTAATATACCAATGTACTCATGACCAGGATCCTGAGTATCCAGTCTAATTCAGTCTAATATACCAATGTACTCAAGACCAGGATCCTGAGTATCCAGTCTAATTCAGTCTAATGTGCCAATGTACTCAAGACCAGGCCCCCTGAGTATCCAGTCTAATTCAGTCTAATGTACCAATGTACTCAAGACCAAGACCCTGAGTATCCAGTCTAATTCAGTCTAATGTACCAATGTACTCAAGACCAGGCCCCCCTGAGTATCCAGTCTAATTCAGTCTAATGACCCAATGTACTCAAGACCAGGCCCCCCTGAGTATCCAGTCTAATTCAGTCTAATGTACCAATGTACTCAAGACCAGGATCCTGAGTATCCAGTCTAATTCGGTCTAATGTACCAATGTACTCAAGACCAGGACCCTGAGTATCCAGTCTAATTCGGTCTAATGTACATGTACCAATGTACTCAAGACCAGGACCCTGAGTATCCAGTCTAATTCGGTCTAATGTACCAATGTACTCAAGACCAGGCCCCCTGAGTATCCAGTCTAATTCGGTCTAATGTACCAATGTACTCAAGACCAGGCCCCCTGAGTATCCAGTCTAATTCGGTCTAATGTACCAATGTACTCAAGACCAGGACCCTGAGTATCCAGGTTAATTCGGTCTAATGTACCAATGTACTCAAGACCAGGACCCTGAGTATCCAGTCTAATTCAGTCTAATGACCCAATGTACTCAAGACCAGGCCCCCCTGAGTATCCAGTCTAATTCGGTCTAATGTACCAATGTACTCAAGACCAGGACCCTGAGTATCCAGTCTAATTCAGTCTAATGACCCAATGTACTCAAGACCAGGCCCCCTGAGTATCCAGTCTAATTCGGTCTAATGTACCAATGTACTCAAGACCAGGATCCTGAGTATCCAGTCTAATTCGGTCTAATGTACCAATGTACTCAAGACCAGGACCCTGAGTATCCAGTCTAATTCAGTCTAATGTACCAATGTACTCAAGACCAGGCCCCCCTGAGTATCCAGTCTAATTCAGTCTAATGTACCAATGTACTCAAGACCAGGCCCCCTGAGTATCCAGTCTAATTCAGTCTAATGTACCAATGTACTCAAGACCAGGACCCTGAGTATCCAGTCTAATTCAGTCTAATGTACCAATGTACTCAAGACCAGGATCCTGAGTATCCAGTCTAATTCAGTCTAATGTACCAATGTACTCATGACCAGGCCCCCTGAGTATCCAGTCTAATTCGGTCTAATGTACCAATGTACTCAAGACCAGGGGCCGATTTCACAAAGCACTACGATTCATCTTAAGATGAGTTAGCAGTAATTACCATAGTGATTTGTATTATGACGTCACTCTTTGCTAAGCAACTGCGATGGATTTGCAGTTACGATCAATCTTAACTCTTTGTGAAATCGAGCCCTGGACCCTGAGTATCCAGTCTAATTCAGTCTAATGTACCAATGTACTCAAGACCAGGACCCTGAGTATCCAGTCTAATTCGGTCTAATGTACCAATGTACTCAAGACCAGGACCCTGAGTATCCAGTCTAATTCGGTCTAATGTACCAATGTACTCAAGACCAGGACCCTGAGTATCCAGTCTAATTCGGTCTAATGTACCAATGTACTCCAGACCAGGACCCTGAGTATCCAGTCTAATTCAGTCTAATGTACCAATGTACTCAAGACCAGGCCCCCTGAGTATCCAGTCTAATTCAGTCTAATGTACCAATGTACTCAAGACCAGGCCCCCTGAGTATCCAGTCTAATTCAGTCTTATGTACTCAAGACCAGGATCCTGAGTATCCAGTCTAATTCAGTCTAATGTACCAATGTACTCAAGACCAGGATCCTGAGTATCCAGTCTAATTCAGTCTAATGTGCCAATGTACTCAAGACCAGGCCCCCTGAGTATCCAGTCTAATTCAGTCTAATGTACCAATGTACTCAAGACCAGGCCCCCTGAGTATCCAGTCTAATTCAGTCTAATGTACCAATGTACTCAAGACCAGGCCCCCTGAGTATCCAGTCTAATTCAGTCTAATGTACTCAAGACCAGGATCCTGAGTATCCAGTCTAATTCAGTCTAATATACCAATGTACTCAAGACCAGGATCCTGAGTATCCAGTCTAATTCAGTCTAATATACCAATGTACTCAAGACCAGGCCCCCTGAGTATCCAGTCTAATTCGGTCTAATGTACCAATGTACTCCAGACCAGGACAACCTATGTCTTCATCTCATTTTACAATTTTATATCAAAGTTACACATGTATGTACAAGTAAAGGTTCCAAATTGGGAACAGAATTATTGTGATGGTTGTGTACATAATGAATTCCATCAGAAAAACTGTCCTTATTTAGTTATTTGTACGTGTGCTTTATCATGTTTATCATTTAGAACCCAGATACAATTTGTAGTTTCTTGGAGCAATGCAGCAGTGATGTAACACTGAGGTCATTCAAGTTTGTTCAGCAAGCATACAAGGTAAGTTCTTTACCATAAGTCTGAAATGTTATTTTACACCTTTTTCCAATGAAACCAAAGAAAATATAAACATGAGTAGTTGCATGTTTAAATACTCCTTGCTATTTCATGTATTAATTTCCACTCCATCAATTGAAATCTAGGCTTTAACTGCAGAGTTGTGGGGCGGATTGCCTAAAGATCATTCATTCAGGTTGGCTTAGTGGTTTCTTTCCCTGCCTTTCACCTCGTGGACCCTGGTTTGAATCCCACCTTAAACCAGAGCCTTCCATGTGGATTTGATTTTCAGTCCCTACCTGATTGTGTGGGTTTTCCTCCCACATCTAAAACTGAACATTTCTTATTTCCTATGCATCCTGTTATTTGCACATGCACTCTTTGATGTAAAATTAAATAAATAAATACATCAGATAAATTCTTGTGATTTAGAAATATCCTAGTAATGAAATTCATGTTGCATTGATTGCCATTACCACAGCCATTGCCTATTGTTTGTCTATTTTGGTCAGCACAATAAACACGTTTGTATTTGTGTTTGTCTTAGTTGCAGGTACCCACTGCGAATGGCAATATCTGCACTGACTGCCAACAGATTTTCGCCGATTTGGAAGACTTGCTCAGCAATCAAACAATTGATGTATGTCAACTTATTTACATTGCCTAAACAGAGTTTCTCGTTTAATCTATGCTCATTTCTTTCTCTTCAATTTAAATCAGGTTGATTTATTGTAGGTTCATTTAAGGTTATCAGCAATAATTAAGTATTTTTATTCAAATAGTATGCAACGAAAGCGTACTTTTAATCTGTTAATCTGTAAGCAGAGCAAAGTGTGTATAAAATAATAATATTGTGTTAGTCTTAAAATAAAAATGGATGATTTATCATAGAGGGAGGTGCATTAAGAAAAAATGATATGTAAATCATTATGAGTGGCATTGGAAACCAGATGTTTCATTTTAACATTGCGGTATCATTGCACTAGGTTGATCATTCAAGACAGAAATTGGTTATTGTTATAAATAACATTTGAAAAACAATGTTGTTTCAGATTCAATTAAAATTATAATCTTCTTGTTCTTCTTTCCCAGGCATTTCTGGAAAGCACTCTTGTTAGTTTTTGTGAGTCCCTTGGTATATCAACAGACATCTGTTCAATGTACATCAATAAGTATGGACCTGTAGTAGTGAACTTCATTATCTCTCAACTGGTAAGATCACTTCATAATTACAGTATCTGCAGCAAATGTATTATGGTGTAGGCCCTCCTAGATAATTGTCACATCAATAATTTACTCATCTTTCATACATATTGGATGGACCATGTATAGATTTCCAACTCTAATTCTAAACATTTAAAACACAAAATGAGAATTAAAATTAATCAGTTTAATATAAAATAATTTGATAATATTTATTTTTCATGTATGTACTATGCAAGTTATTTGTTTTATCGTAACAGGAATCACCAACAATCTGCAAAGATTTGCAACTGTGCTCTACTAGCAGGTTGAGTAAATTGCGCTTTGTCGTTTCCACTATGAAAAAGGTACTTCTGTTACTTTTCTCTCAGATTGAGTTAAATTATTAGTTTATAATTTCTAAATAATTAAGAAGGGTTAATTCTTGTAAAACAAGTGTACTGCACCACAAATAAGAAAATACGAAACAGCAGAATGTAAGGTAAAACACCTGACTGCTGTTGGGGATTTAGTGGACACACAGCAGAATGTAAGAAAAATACCTGACTGCTGTTAGGGATTTAGTACCTGACTGCTGTTAGGGATTTAGTGGACACACAGCAGAATGTAAGACAAATACTTGACTGCTGTTTGGTATTTAGTGGACACACAGCAGAATGTAAGAAAAATACCTGACTGCTGTTAGGGATTTAGTGGACACACAGCAGAATGTAAGAAAAATACCTGACTGCTGTTAGGGATTTAGTGGACAAACAGCAGAATGTAAGACAAATACTTGACTGCTGTTGGGTTTTTAGTGGATACACAGAAGAATGTAAGAAAAATACCTGACTGCTGTTAGGGATTTAGTGAACACACAGCAGAATGTAAGACAAATAGTTGACTGCTGTTAGGGATTTAGTGAACACACAGCAGAATGTAAGACAAATAGTTGACTGCTGTTAGGGATTTAGTGGACACACAGCAGAATGTAAGAAGCATACCTGACTTTTGTTAGGGATTTAGTGGACACACAGCAGAATGTAAGAAAAATACCTGACTGCTGTTAGGGATTTAGTGGACACACAGCAGAATGTAAGAAAAATACCTGACTGCTGTTAGGGATTTAGTGGACACACAGCAGAATGTAAGACAAATAGTTGACTGCTGTTAGGGATTTAGTGAACACACAGCAGAATGTAAGACAAATAGTTGACTGCTGTTAGGGATTTAGTGAACACACAGCAGATCGTAAGACAAATACTTGACTGCTGTTCGGGATTTAGTGGACAAACAGCGTATTGTAAGGAAAACACATGACTTCTGATGGGGATTTAGTGGACACATAGCAGAATGTAAGACAAATACCTGACTGCTGTTAGGGATTTAGTGGACACACAGCAGAATGTAAGAAGCGTACCTGACTTTTGTTAGGGATTTAGTGAACACACAGCAGAATGTAAGACAAATAGTTGACTGCTGTTAGGGATTTAGTGAACACACAGCAGAATGTAAGACAAATAGTTGACTGCTGTTAGGGATTTAGTGGACACACAGCAGAATATAAGAAAATACCTGACTGCTGTTCGGGATTTAGTGGACAAACAGCGTATTGTAAGGAAAACACATGACTTCTGATGGGGATTTAGTGGACACATAGCAGAATGTAAGACAAATACCTGACTGCTGTTAGGGATTTAGTGGACACACAGCAGATCGTAAGACAAATACTTGACTGCTGTTGGGTATTTAGTGGACACACAGCAGAATGTAAGAAAAGACCTGACTGCTGTTAGGGATTTAGTGGACACACAGCAGAATGTAAAACAAATACTTGACTGCTGTTACGGATTTAGTGGACACAAAAAAATGTCATCGTGACATTTTTCAAGATTTACAAGAACTTGCCAATATCTAACAACCTACCAAGTTTCAACATGATCGCACTAATACTTCTGGAGATATACAACTTTAAAAAAAGGCACCTTTAATGCAGCGACACGTGACCCCCGATGATCTCATTGATCTGAAACTTTACACACATAATGTCTTCTGATGATCAACATATGTGTAAATTTTGAAGTGATTACACAAAACTTCTCCACACACATCTTCAAAAAGTCCATTTTGAACAGTTTTCAACCTGCCGCTAGAGGGCGCTCTTGTGTAATGTCACGTCATCATTATTTTTTTTAACTGCCACACCCTTGCCGGACACTAACATCGTCGAAAGCATTGTCATAACATTTAGCACTTTTGAATTACGAAGGCACTTCCGGTTTTGACTGGAAGTTGAGGTCATTTGAGGTCACGCACACTGAATAAAATGAAGACCTAATTTATCCCTACACAATCCCGCAAACAAACCTACGGTCTCTTGTGGCTGATTTGATACCGACTTTCGAATATTTAAAATAGAAACCTTTAAGATGACGTCACGTGACAGGTGATGACGTCATCATGACATCCTTGTTTTAGGATCATTATTGCACCAATGACTTTCATCACTGAAAGTTTCATTGCAATTGCTCTTTAGGAACTATGCAAAAGGCCGCTTAGAACGAGTTGTGCGTTATTTCAATGACTTCCGGAAGTCATAAAAATAAAAACAAAAACTTTAACAAAAACAAGAGCTGTTTCGCTGCGCTGCGAAACAGCAAAAAAAAAAAAAAAAATTAACGAAAACAAGAGCTGTTCCGCTGCGCTGTGAAACAGCTAACAAATAAACTAAAAGAAATAAATAATAAAAAAGTCTGATTTTTTGTTTTTAATAGTCTGCATCGTAACTGTGCAACTAATAAATTACACACTAAGCAAAATGTTTGTTCAGTCTTATTATAGTTAAATTATGACATTAACATAACATAATATACAAAGCTGTAAATAGAGGACGCAATGGGTGGCATACGCCGTCTGAGCATTAAATATGCAGAAATATTATTGATACAAAGCTGTAATTGAGTTGTTTTCAAATATATTATCCAATATCATAGCGCAAAAATGGTGCATCAAATGGCTTGAATTGGGCATTCTTTTTTACAAAATTTCTAATTTCTGAGAGGGGGCACATCCTCCCCCCACTCCCTCCTGCGTCGCATACTTGACGGGCGGCGCTAACGCGCCAATGTACATTTTCTTTCAAAAAACCTGTTATTTTGCTAACTTACTATTTTTTTTTTTAAATCAACTGGCGTGAGTGTTAAACAAATTATGTTTTCTGCATGTAAATGGAAAATTAGTTTGAAAAACATTGAAATTATCTTATCAGAGCGTATAAAATGTAATATTTTACTCTGGAAATCTCCAATCACATAAGTCCAGATTTCAAATGGAGGGGCACCTGGGGGGGCACGGACATCAATGGGGGGGGGGCACGAAATATTGTATTAAGGGCAGAAATTAGGGGATTAGATCGTCCAAAAATGTAATGTTGCGAACTTCACTTCCGTATTTTTTTTGTTTTTTGTTTTTTGACGCTTCAAAAATTGTGTGCATTAATACATCCCATGTGGGCGACTGAAAAAACTTGCGGGCGACCCAAAATTTTGGTTGAATCGCCTGGCCGGCAAGTGAAGAAAAAAGTTAAGGGAAACCCCTGCCCAGCAACTGGGAGGTTCGTCAGTCTGGGTAAAGTGCAAGTAAGTTTTCAACAATGGAATACAAAATTTGAACAAAATAACCACACCTCAAATTGAAAGTTGGTAAAATTGATGTCAGCATTTAAAACATAGCCCTGATTGGTGAGATAACAAATTTCCTTGAAACTTCTGAAGCGCTTGCAACTTGACCTCCTCTTTAATAGCCCATGTTATGGTTTTTTCTAAAGAACTTATAAACTTTCAGCTTTTACCACTTTCCAACATGACGATTTAAACTTTATGAGTTGAACAAGGTAATGGTAACAGGTTTAAATATTAACAAATAACCTGAAATTCAATAATTAAAAATAAATAGAAAATTAACAAAATAAAATGATTTTCCTACCTACCTACCTGGAATTTTTTCAGGCCATTTTCGTAAACACAACATTTATTTTGTTTGCCCTTACCATGAGATAATGATAGTTTTTTACAGGTTTATGTTAAGACAGCACAATGTTGTTACCATTCTGACACAGAGTTTGAAAGCATTTGCCTTTTCTCATATTGCACTTTTTGCAGAAGAGTCGTCTCATCTAGTGATCATTCCAGCTTTTCATTTGAATGGCTGATTGGCAGTTCAGCACAATAGCTGCTATGCAAATTCCAGCAAAATCAACGTCTGACTTTCACCAGTTTGAATCGGTTTACCATTATTTAGGGGAAAAAGAAAAAAAAAAGAGTGGTTATAAAAAAATAAAATAATACCAACTTGCCTGTGCAATGCGGTGTGCTACATTTCAGAATAGATGTTGAAATGAACACTGGACATGCTGGAAGGCTGTATTCTTAAATTGATTTTTATCACAAAACTACTTGTTTATATAGATTGGAGTAAAGAAACTTCATTCAGACATTTGTTGAAAAACTGTGATACTAAAATAAGTTTGACACTGTGTTGCTTGTTTGTCATAAAATTGTTGATGTTGTTATCATGTGTTTTGATGCAAATTTCAGGTAGCTAGAGGCAATGGTGATGCATGCAAAGACTGCAAGGAGATTATAACTGATCTAGGAGATCTGCTCAACAATTCAACAGTACAGGTTAGCATCTAGTGAATACACTTTATACACATTCATTGTGTCAATCTTTCAGTCAGAGATAACCACAAGGAAAACTGACTGGGTAAATTAAAAAAAAAAAATTGGTTGAACAAAGAAAATTGACAAGCGCGGTACTTGAACCTGCGACCTCTGGATTAATGTGTCGACGCTCTACTAGCTGAGCTATCTATCCCTAATGTTGGCGGACTCACTATTTGTCAATATCTTTGTTCAGGGGTGCCAGTCAGAAGCCATACAATTTGTAACTGCTTTATAGCCAGGGATAATAATAATAATATTTAACATTTATACTGCGCCCCTTACATACAAATGATCAAAGGCTCATAACACATGTTAAAATGCACAGAATGGAAGAGAAAGATAAAGAAAAAGACTGGTCACCAGGCCAGTGCCCAAACCACAGTATGGGGATACGTCTGTCCCGCCAACAGAGAACTAAAAGTTACTAATTACATATAGGCCTATCCCTGCTGGCATCGGTAATGTTTTGATCTTTTCAGGAGACAGACGCCTCTAACCCTACCTATGTAAAAAATCTCAATTAACTGGCAAGGAAGAAAGACAAACAAAAGACACAAAAGAACATAACCATACAAAACACACTAAAAAGCAGCTTAAAAAGATGGGTTTTTTTTACATTACATTTAAAAGAGGCAAGGATCACACCCAAGTTTACGATACAACCTGGGAAGCTTTTTATTTCAAATATCAAGTAATAACCATAAGGGAAACTGATTGTAAATTATAAAATAATTTGGGGTTGAACAAAAGCAGTTACAGGTTGTATGGCTTCTGACTGACACCCCCTAACAAAGATATTGACAAAATAGGGAGACCACCAATATAGGGCTAGATAGCTCAGTTGGTAGAGCGCCGCCACATTAATCTGGAGGTCGCAGGTTCAAGTCCTGCCCTACTGAGACCTAGGCAACACCAGTATCATTTGCTGCTGTCTTTGACAATTTTGTGTATTTTTGTCTATCTATTATAAAAAGTAACTTGCTGGCCAAACTATGCATGATTATAAAATTAGTCATTAACAAAACATTTGAAACTAATGGCAAGAATTCTTTCTTTCTCCAGAATGCTATTTTCACTGAGCTCATCAGGTTGTGTGTAGAACTTCGGCAACCAGCAGATATGTGTAGTACATACATCAAGGAATATGGTCTTCTGGTAATTACCTACATTGAGGGATATCTGGTAAGAGTCATGGTAACTTGCTATAGAAGAGAAACTTGATAGTCCGGATACTAGACCATACTTTCAAGAAAGGAAAACAGTTATTTGCAAAAAGATACTTGAAACCCAAACTGACAGCTTTACATAAATGTGTATGGGATTGAGTTTTGTTTTTGTCAATAATGTCATTTTGCTTTTGTTTGAGAGTCCTTCTGATTAATTTTTAGCTAATCCAGAATGATCTAAAAAGAAAAACACATGAAAATGCCTAACAATGATGAAGTAAAAACTAAAGAGACATTTCTTGTAAATAGATATCTTTTAAAGGCACTGGACACGTTTGGTAATTACTGAAAATATATTTTAGCATAAAAAGTTACTTGGTAACGAGCAACAGAGAGCTGTTGATAGTATAAAACATTGTGAGAAATTACTCCCTCTTAAGTAACGTAGTTTTTGAGAAAGAGGTAATTTCTCACTAAAATATTTGAATCTGAGAAAGACTTCAGGCCTGCAGCCTTTTTCAGGTATATGAAAGCACACAAATTTGTGCAACAAGGGTGTTTTCTTATTTTCTTGCAACTTCGATGACCAATTGAGCCCAAATTTTCACAGGCTTATTATTTTATGAATGTTGGGATACACCAAGTAAGAATACTGGTCTTTGACAATTATCAAACGTTTCCAGTGCCTTTAAAGGCACCTGGCTGGCAGTGGTATTTTGTCAAAATAAAGCTTTTGTCGGTAATATAAACATTTTGATGAGTGGAATGTGAATAAACAATTAACTAAGGTTAAAAAATTGTGTTTTTATTTTAATTCAAATTTAAAAATAGGCCCCCCGTTTACATGGCGCTGTTCGTGACGTCAATCGAGGCGCGGGATATTGAAGAGAAAATGTGTAGTCTGGCCCTGTACATTACGTCTGGGTACCTGATCAGTATGATGCGTTTAGGTATTCGGACGTCACCCAATGCAATCCTCGGACAGTGTACAGTCGACATTTATTCGAGGTTTTCACCGGTCCCGAACTGTCCCATGCGTGTTTCTATGTCTTAAAAAACGGAAGATACGAGCACGGTCATAAGGAGAACACGGATAATACGAGGTGTTTTAGCGGCTGCCGTGATGACAAATCGGATCGGCGCGCCGTGGCGCGGCATACAGCTCAAGTCGATCCGAACACCAGAAACATGTTCGCTGCAGCGCTGAAAACGATGTCGGACCGGACCACTTTGCCCTCATTAGCCTGACTTTCGATGCCCGTAACTGCCTATATTTGGGATCTGCAGGAAACAAATGCTAACTGACCCCATCTTTAGTCATTTTGCTGCATCCAGCAGCAATACACCTGGTCGGCATTGCCGGGAAAATGCACGAAAAATCTTTTTTTTGGGATAACCAAACGAAACGTACAAGCTCACTACTTGCACGTAAATGCAGGCAAGTTCGAGGGGGGTCGATGTTCGATCGCGGCGAAGTCTGCCTCGATTGACGTCACAAAAAGGGATGGGTGGAGTCGCCCTCAAACAACTTTATCAATTTTGTTAACATATAAATCGTGACAAACAATTACTCAAAAAATCGTTTTATTGGTAATATACATATACTCTTCTGTAAAAAAAAATAAAAAATCTATTTCCAGGTGACTTTAAGTATAGTGTGTATATCATGGTGTATTTTTGCTCTGTAATACCCACAGCAACCTGACCTAGTATGCTTTGAGGCTAAACTGTGTGCGCCAAGTGTCAACTTTGTCAAGCCAGCACTATTGACCACAGCTCTTCAAGTAAGTTATTGTTTGGTGTAATTTGTCTTCAGTGCCAGTTTCATTGACCTGCTCAACACAAAATATGTTGACCACAGAAACATTTTCGGGCAGGATCAAGTTACAAGCAAAAACATTGGTAAAAATATGTTAATGACTGGTTGACCACTAAGGCTTGCACTTTGGTCAGTCTTTGCGTATGATTAAGTGTAAGCCACTTTTATATAGCTAAAATGTTGCAATTGTTTCATTATAACAGGTTCCTGCAGTAGAGCTATTACCAGCACTCCCAGTATTAGGTGAGTTTGACTTTAAATTGATCTTGCATCACAAAATGATTGGTTATCTTCACAGTCACATTAATGTATCAAATGCTGTGTTTTATTTGTAGATTTAGAGATACAGTCTGGGCCAGCTCTTGAAGAGTCTCCTGATTGCACTATGTGTCAATTCATTGGAGACAAACTGAAGGATCTACTCCAAAAACCTTCTACTCAGGTAATAACTCCAAAAATTTTTTGTTATTTGGCAGTGAAACATTCTGCATTCAATAATATTAATAATAGTACACAATTTGTTAAGTGCCATCTATCTATGACCAAACATATTCCGAGGCCCTGGAAAAAAGAAACATTTATGAAAAGGAAACATTACAGGATACATGTACTTCACTTATCAAAGTGCACATGGGATGTAATTAAGAGCACATACAGAGAGATTTTCACACTAGCATCATAACAAAAAACAAGTGGATTAACACAAATATAGAGTCAGTCATAAGCAATGCCAAACAAATGTGTTTTATGGTTCTTGTGAAACATGAATATAGATGAACTAAAAAGTTCTCTGATACAGTGGCTGACAGAAAGTCAACATTGTTGGGTGAAGCTGCTTTCTTACATTGACTGTTTCCTTATTGTATTGATGATTGCCCATTACAGGAGGATATTGAAAGTGCTCTTGATAAGGTGTGTAGACTTCTACCCAGCACAGTTCAAGACTCCTGTGATATCTTTATCAAACAATATACACCAGCACTTACTGACATGTTAGTCACAGACTTCCCTCCTGAATATCTCTGTCAACTCATCAAACTCTGCTCCTCTCCAGGTAAGTCTCCTTACGGTGTATTGTGTGCTGATTAATTTGGGAAGAGGAAAACAGCTCCCTTCAAAGTGACCATGTAAATCGTAAATAATGAAAGAAAAAATGGTTTCTGTTGATGCGTCACCTCTGGGCTTTGCATGTCGACCACGGACTTGTTTGTTTGTTTGTTTCAACCGTGCATGTCAGGATATAGTCCTGTGAAAATCTGTAATGGCAGTTTTTTGCTTGCCAGGAAAAGCGCCCTCTTCTGGATTAACTTTCCGAATAGCATTTTGCGCGACCGACGATGAAGATGAAACTATGCACAATCTCAAACTTGAAACAACACGCTAGGTATAGCTGCAAATAAAAAAATAACATAGGCTCATTGGCCATCATAAAACATCTCAGGCTCATTGGCCATCATAAAACATCTCAGGCTCATTGGCCATCATTAAACATCTCAGGCTCATTGGCCATCATTAAACATCTTAGGCTCATTGGCCATCATAAAACATCTCAGGCTCATTGGCCATCATTAAACATCTCAGGATCATTGGCCATCAGAAAACATCTCAGGCTCATTGGCCATCATAAAACATCTCAGGCTCATTGGCCATCATAAAACATCTCAGGCTCATTGGCCATCATAAAACATCTCAGGCTCATTGGCCATCATTAAACATCTCAGGCTCATTGGCCATCATTAAACATCTTAGGCTCATTGGCCATCATAAAACATCTCAGGATCATTGGCCATCATTAAACATCTTAGGTTCATTGGCCATCACAAAACATCTCAGGATCATTGGGCTGCATAAAACATCTTAGGCTCATTGGCCATCATTAAACATCTCAGGCTCATTGGGCTGCATAAAACATCTCAGGCTCATTGGCCATCATTAAACATCTCAGGCTCATTGGCCATCATAAAACATCTTAGGCTCATTGGGCTGCATAAAATTAAAATAATGTTTCTCATAGAATATGAATCGAAAGTTATCTTTAATAATTTCTCAAATTTCACAAAGTTTGACCAGTTGTATCTTTAGTTACACACATGCGGATGAAACTCACAAAACAGCCGTTGATAGAGCACAGTTTGTTTTAATGATGGTCTTAAAATAACACATGATCACTCCCCCCCCCCCCATTACCAACATTGCATGTATGCACGAGTAGTTGTTCTGTGTATGTACAGACCTAAGTTTATGTACGATGTATTTAGCACAATGTACACTGTATTGGCGACCATATCTGCTTCACATTAAACTTGCCGGTGGTTTTACACACGGAATACTCTGATTTGAAAGGATATTTTGGAGAGTATTAGAGAAAGAAGTTAATTGTTGGTAATAGAGGCATTAGTTTGTTTTTCAAAACTGAGGCCTATGTTGTGAATATTTTTAATAATTTTTAACTATTTGTTTCTATGAGACGACAGTAAAATTGATAAAATTGTTGCACAACTTTCTATGTAACAAACGTTTACATAGCACACAAACAACAATTTCAGTTGATCTGCCTTATGTTTTAAATCTCAAAGCTTCAATATGGTAGAGCAACAAAACAACTGTGCAAATCAATCGAAACGGAATTTCATTCTCAAAAAACCCCAACTTGTGATCCATCCAAATAATCACAACGAAAGTTACTTAAGGATTTTTAGGTTAGTAGAAACAGCTCTCACTTTCCCTGCTTCGTTCAAGGAGTAAATGACTCGATGTGAGTCATTTGAAATGCGCGTGCTAAATGGTTAAATGTTAAGAACAAAAGGAAATGTTTAGTTACAAAAGTTTGGCTTGTGCACTTTCAGACATTTTTATATATTCCCCTCCCCACTCTTTTTCTCTCTCCCTCTTGCCAATCTCTCTATAGCAACAATGCTGAAACTGAAACCTGTAGGAGGAGCAAACTGTGCACTATGTGAGGAAATTGCTGGTTATGTTGAACTAATTCTGAAGGACGGATCAACTGAGGTAGGCTGTCTCATCAATTTTATAGAAATAAATAAATAAGAAGCCTTGGGTTGTCAACTTCATTTTAGACAATCGGCATATTCCAATACCCTTTTTAATTAGTCTCTTTTACTTTCTTGGTTTATGACAGAAAGAAATTGAAGATTTCTTAACGAGTGAGGTTTGCTCTAAACTAGAAGGTGAGCTACAGACAACTTGTCTTGATGTAGTGGATAGATACCTACCTGAGATTATACAACTAGTAACCACCATGACTCCAGAGAAATTGTGTACTGTACTTGGGCTGTGTACAGCAGGTAAGATTCTAAAATAATCTTCTGTAAATAGGAGCATTGTGTATATACAATGTTTATTTAAATTGTAGCAATCTTTTGAAAAGAGAGCATAATCTAAATATACAACTGTAATGTCAGCTTTGTCCCCTTGTCAAATGAATTATAAAAGGTTTGTGCATGGTACAATGGTTGTATGACATATTCAGGTAAACAGATATTGTTGTATGATTTCCATCATTAGAAGCCAAACAGATTGAGCTGGAAGCTAAGGTAGATTCTGATGCTGAATGTATGATCTGTCAGCTGATTGTCAAGGAAATGCGCTCTGAACTATCACAAAATGCCACTCAGGTAAAGGTCTTCCTTTTTCTTCCCTTTAAACAGTTTTTCTTTACAAAATAAACTTATCTAAATTTATATTTATCTGAGAAAGAAAAATCTAAAGAAACCATCAATTTTTGGTTGATAGGTATTACTGAAATTTTCAAGCGTGGAAAACAGTCGTAAACTATTTTCTAGTTACCTTTTAATAATCGAACTTGCTTTTACTTTTAAACTGCCTCAATTATGAGCCTCCTTTTGCATTCAATAACGGAGGATGTTATATATTTTTGTTATTAATAAAATTATTCCAGTTTTCCCTTGATATGACAAAAACTACCATCTTAGCATTTATATATAGATGTAACCCTTCCCAGGGTTATGGGGTTTGTTCCAGTTTCAGAATACAATACAATTGAATACAATACAATACAATACAATACAATACAATACAATACAATAAAATATAATACAATTTTTTTAAGACATACTTGTTTTCCTACCTCCAGGTTGAGATTCAGAAGTTCCTTGATATGGTATGCAGTAAGATTCCATTGTCTCAGTATTCATCTGAATGTACTGGATTCGTTGATGATTACACCAAGCCCATTATTCAACTTCTTCTATCTGAGATGGATCCTGATAAGATCTGTGTGTCTCTGGGTGTCTGCTCTACCCCTAAGAAAGGTAATATGTGTTCTTCTGTTTAGTGCACTATCTAACAGTTAATTAGAAATAACATCCTTCATCAAACCAAGATGTACTGTGCCTGCTTGATAACAAGAAACTTGAGTCTCACTAGGTGTCCTTTTTTGACTTGTACTCCCTTCATAAAGTTCAAACGGTTTGGCTAAAAATCTGATTTTTGGGGGTTTATTCTCGGAAAGAATTTTGACAGATTACAATGTGTTAACCACCTAACACAGAAAGATGTGTAAAAAATGAAACTTCATAATTTTCTCAACTAAAGGAAAACAGCTATATAGGTTAAAATTAAATTTAATTGTTGGCAAAAACTGGTCGATGTATCTTTAACTTACTATCTATTACCTGAACAGTTTCTTACCCTGTATCCAGTATGTTCACTGTGGAATATCACACTTTGGTTCGTCTAACGAAGCTTGTTATAATACAATGAAGAATAGCTGATTCATTGAAAAACACATTCATGCTATTTCAAACCTGTGTAATAGACTATACCATTGGTAGCCATGGAAGACTTTCACTAGTCTTTGTATCAATACTAAAGTGACATCCTAGATGGTAGGCGTTGAAGGGCATCTATTATTTCAATGATAAATAAATGATACCGCTGTCCAATTCGGGGACACTCCATGACTGTTGACTTGAAATTAATAATTTAAGGTAGTTTTACAAGTTCTGTGCATAGAGTCGTGTCTCTGACCGAGTATTATAGTCACGAGTGTCATTTGACTGTTCGTTGTGTTTTTTGCGAATGTAGAGATCAGAAGAACCTTGGTAGAATGAGACTGAGTATATTTTTCCATATCCTTAAGTAGCAATGACATGTTAAGATTATGATCGGTCAGCACGATTGTCTCAATGGTCAAAAATGCTTCTTGTCAGGCCGTGTTGCATGGTTTGGTATGCACTTGAGTTCTATGGGTTGTGGTCATATTATTGTCTTTGTTTCTGATGTCATAGTTACTGTCAGCAAGGTAGAGAGTGGATCCTTATGCCTGGTATGTGACGTCATCTTTGGCATCATTGATACTCAACTAGAGATGAACAAAACAACAGTAAGTGTGTTCATCTTATTCACTGAAACTGCTATGAATACACTATATACCGTAATTTTCGAATTATAAGCCGCCCGGCTTATAAACCGCAATGCCCCAAAAAATAAAAAGTAAGATTTAGGTGTCAGTGTATAAGCCGCCCGGCATATAAACCGCAGTCGCGAGCGCACACAGGAGAGAGGCCGTGCGTATTTGCGGTCCTTTGTGGCGATGTGCAGTGACTGGCGGGTGGCACATCAGTCATTGTACGTCGCCACAAAGTGCGAGTTGCGTCGCAATAAAGTCAAAATGTATTAAAGTTAACACCATTTATCGTTTTTGTAATGGTCTATTAGGATGGTCTACAGCAAGTGGGCATATTTCTTTTTTATTTGTATCATTATTGTGACAACTGCAACGTTGTAGTTACCACGGTCGGCGCCGGTCGGTCCTGACCGGCCCCAGCTTTAAATGACCGGGGATCGAATTAAAAGTTAACAAACTCCGACCGGCATAAATTTATATATTATAATTATTAAAATTTTCCTTGAAATAAGAGAAAAATAAAGAAAAAACTCATTGTAAACTCCTAATTATAGTGTGTATTTATTTCCCTTAAAACAATCAAAACAATTTTCTTCTCCAAAACCTGCGATTATTGCTTACATGGGCCGCTTGAAGCTGTGTGAGTTGGCAGCGGCAGCACACACGAGTCGTATCAAAGTCTGCTCTAAAAAGCATGCACCCATCTCCGGCGTGCGTTTATTATTCAGAACGATGTCTGTACACGCATTTACTATGGCAGCCGGTACCCAGAAGTAAGCCATTTTGCAATGACGTTTAGCGTGTGATTTTTCTCTGTGTGGAAGGGCAA
Source organism: Plazaster borealis (assembly GCA_021014325.1). NCBI lineage: Eukaryota > Metazoa > Echinodermata > Asteroidea > Forcipulatida > Labidiasteridae > Plazaster > Plazaster borealis. Next base: position 11,654,737 of record CM037468.1, on the reverse strand, counting down.
CCTGACTATATTTCTTTTGCAGCTATCTCGTACCTCGTACTCACGATCGTGCCTTGTGATTGACCCCACTATATTGCGAGACATTACGGATTATGATGGGTCCGAGGATGACAATTATTTTCAAAAGCCGCTGGACTAACATCATTTTGATGTTCAAAGTGTTCATAAATGTGGACAAAAAAACGGTCTTGTTGAACAGACAGATTTCCTTAAAAAACTATGGAGTAAAAAATGGGACTTTTTGTGACCCATTCATCTAGGAATAAAAACGAGGCAAGGCCTTGTAACGGCGGACAAGGTTGGTGGTGCATAAAATGTTTTTTTAAAAGAATTTTCAGAGTGAGTTTGGCGGTGTATGATTTTTCCTGTATGTTTTGTATTTGTTTTTAGAATATTTTACAAATGATCTTTCTTAAAAAAATGTGTGCTGTTTTTTTTCTTTCACAATATTAATATGTCGGCATATAAGCCGCCCGGCATATAAGCCGCCCGGCGCATAAACCGCAGGAGTTCAAAAAAAGGTCAAAATCAACGTATAAACCGCGGTTTATAATCCGAAAATTTTGGTAGGCAAGTTGATTTGTTGATTGCTTGGTTCTCACAAAGCATCATACACATTCTAACACTGCTTTGTTAGGAATCAAAGAATACTACCTTAAATAACATTGTGTAATGGTACTTAATCCACTACACTAAGTTGGCGGATGGATACAAACATTTTTAGACAACAGATATCAGAGTGTTATTTATGGAGGTAAAGTTTCAACCCCTGTGAAGGTTACATCCGGGATCCCACAGGGATCAATTCTAGGGCCCCTTTTGTTTATAATGTTTACAAATGACCTGCAACATTGCATTTCTCCGGGTACCTCAATGTACATGTATGCAGATGACACTGCCATCTTCAGACCTGTTACCAACCAAGTTGATGCTTACGCATTGCAATCAGTACTTAACAATATCATTTCCTGGAGTAACAAGAACGGTATGATACTTAACCCATCTAAATGTGCTCTGTTACCTATCTCTAGGCGACGTCAAAATGTATTTTTGTATGATTATAATATCTTAGATGACCATGTGTCCATAACTAGAGATCATAAGTATCTTGGAATCACAATTCAATCAGATCTTAAATGGCAAACTCATATCAACACAATTTGTTCTAAAGCTACACAAACACTGGGTTTCATTAAGAGAACTCATGGTCATTCTAAGCTTTCGTACCAGCTTTATCTAGCACTCTGTAGACCTATTATTGAATATGCCAGTCCCGTATGGAATCACCCCACAAAGTGCAATATAAATCGATTTGAAAGGGTCCAGCGTAATTTTACCAGATTCTTTTTTAGACAGAATTCAATTAACCATGATCAGGCTGACTACCTGAATTACTCACAAAGGTTGACTTTACTAAATCTCACATCGCTTGAATCAAGGAGAGAGTTGTTGAGCTTATGTTTCTGTTATCAAATATTATCACACAGGCATTGACAACACACTGTTTCAAATCAACCAACGTTGAGATTTTCCGAATTTCACAATTCCCTTTTCTAGATGTAATAGTTTAAAGTACTCCTTTTTAATAGTGTTCCTGCCTTGTGGAACGAATTGCCCATCGATATCCGCTGTTTGACATCTATTTCTTTATTCAAAGCAGCAGTCAACAGCTTTCTCCTCAATTCAACCAATGCAACGCAAAGTTTTTAATCATTTTTATCTTTGTTATTGTTTTCCTGTTCCATGTGTACATTGAGTGTCTGTACCTTTTGAAATATTTTTATTGGCAGACTGAACCTTAAGGTTATAGGAAAAATGTTATTTTCCTCCTCAGACTAGCCTTCTCCATATCCTTTGTATATCTTTTATGTGTAAATTTTTATTGGATTTGTGGAGAGAAATAAAATAATAGTAATAAAATAAAAACACATTTTGATACACTGATCTAATTTCTCTTGAGGCTCACCCATGCAACAAATCTCACAATTATCAAGACAATGTTTTTCAGGTTTGATTATTTTTCAAAGATGAAGCTAAAGTAATTCCTCAAACCTACTGACCTTCATCTAGAAGAAAGACTAATGGTTTCCATTTTTTACAGAAGGAATTGACCAAGATGATTGAGAATGTATGCACTGTACTTCCAGATTCTCTCAATAAGCAGTGTATGTCATTCCTGGACCTATATGGACCCATGTTACTCAAACTCATTGTGGATTCTGAGCTGGAACCAAATGACATCTGTAAAGAGATCAAACTGTGCACCACACTGAGTAGGTTTTTGGTTTCTTGTTTATCAGGGAGGAAAGTTTCTGAAATCCTACTAGATTTGGTTAATGTATGTTAACTTATTCTTTCTTTGAGAGAAACACAAATATTTGTATATTTTATTATTTTGCGGAATGTTGAATGATTTATGCAAATCTCCATTTTTGAGTTGATTCTTTACATAATAGAATTTAATGAATTTTACTGTGTCATATTTCATTCATTAACAGTGAGCTAAAAATCCAACTCCATTTGTGTACCAAGAATCTTGCAATAATTCAGATTTCCTCCTGATACTAAAAATATTTTGTATTTGTTGGTTTTTGTTAATGATTGTAGCAAGGCCCAAGCTAGGCAATGGAACAGCAACCTGTACAGCATGTAAGGAGATTGTGACTGCAGTAGAAGATTTCATTAATCAGAACAAAGATGAAGTGATTGATGAGATTGCTAAGGTCTGTAACCTCTTCCCTGTGGCTGATCAACAAGAGGTAAATATATACACTAACTATTGGTACTCCTAGCGACTGCTTTATTCTGGATAGTGTATATTTCTACCAGCTTGTGATTTCTAGGCAGTCAAGTACCAACCCTAGAGAAAAGCTGCCTGTATTTTCTAAAATAATGTGTGATGTTCTGATTAAGATTGTCTTTACATTGTGTGAAATATTGCATCAGTTGGTATGTTGGAATTCTCTAAACTTAACCCAGACCCAACTACACATTTGTTTAGGACTTTGTAACTTTGCCAAATATTGCTTTGGTTACATTATTTCGTCTAGATAACGGCAGTTAAAGGAAGCAGGCATGTGAATTTTCAGGATTTTTTCTGATTTCAAGTTTTCTCAAAACTATTCTTAAGCCTTCAGATCTTGAAACAAGTCAAGCAATCGCCTAAGGGAGAGAGAAATAATCCACGTTGTGTACAGTCTGTAAACCTCTGAGGTTCTGGGTCTAGAATAAGGAGGAACCAAGAGCTGCAAACCATTTTTAGGATTTTTGGCTTTCAACAAAATAATCTCTTAACTGGGGAAGAAAATTGCTACAAAATTGTTTAATTTTTTAACAGATTACTTTTTAAAATCGCTAATCTTAACATTCCTGTTGAATTTCTCGTAGTGCACGTTTGCATAACTAAGTGTATGATATCGGTAGCTTTTGAGTATTTTATGTGTAAACAAAAAATTCTGTATTTTTTCTCAAGTGCAAAAATTACATTGAGGTGTATGGACCATACATCATAGATCTTCTGAAAGAAGAAGTCTTCACTCCCAGTGAAATCTGTAAGGTAAGGCTAGGAAAGAGACACTGTAATGAATCCCAATCACATTATGGAGTTAGAAGTAATACATCTTAAAGTAACCAGTCTTTGGGATCATTCTAAGTGATAACAGTTTCCTGTTTCTTTCTTCAAGGATTATTTTTTGGGGGGAAAAGGAATCATTGGTTTGAAGTGATACATCCTGTCTTCCTGTCATCCTGTTTAAATAAACCTATCTTTTACATGTTTTACCATAAGTACTTATCAAAACCTCCTCCTTGGCTGTTATATATAAATCAAAACAACTTCATTAAAACCGTTTTGTAACCATAAACTAAATCCAAAAACCCAGATTTCTTTTGCAGGATGTCTTGAATGTATCGCTCAAAATATTTCTTTTTATCAATCAAATAATGATTATTTTGTCTCGTAATTACGTAGGTTCTGAAAATGTGCCCCAAGTCCCTTGAAGGACTCCTAAAGGTTGATGCATGTAAATTTGGACCTTCATACTGGTGTGCGAGCAAGCAAAAGGCCGTCAAATGTGGTGTAAGTTGAACATTTTAGTGTCATTTTTGTATACATATAATTATCAAAATGTGAGTGCAAGGGTTTCTTTTCTGGGCAGTGAAGCAAGAAACCTCTATCTATTTTTGTTAATTGTCCATGCATTGCACACAGGAACCTCTATGTTACTATATTGGTTGTTGTGTAGGCGTTGTAGATATGAACCTCTATTTGACTATATTGGTTGTTGCGTAGGCGTTGTAGATATGAACCTCTATGTGACTATATTGGTTGTTGTGTAGGCGTAGATATATGAACCTCTATTTGACTATATTGGTTGTTGTGTAGGCGTTGTAGATATGAACCTCTATTTGACTATATTGGTTGTTGTGTAGGCTTGTAGATATAAACCTCTATTTGGCTGTATTGGTTTTTGTGTAGGCGTTAGATATGAACCTCTATTTGACTATATTGGTTGTTGTGTAGGCATTGTAGATATGAACCTCTATTTGACTATATTGGTTGTTGTGTAGACGTTGTAGATATGAACCTCTATTCGACTATATTGGTTGTTGTGGAGACGTAGATATGAACCTCTATTTGACTATATTGGTTGTTGTGTAGACGTAGATATGAACCTCTATTTGACTATATTGGTTGTTGTGTAGGCGTTGTAGATATGAACCTCTATGTGACTATATTGGTTGTTGTGTAGGCGTAGATATATGAACCTCTATTTGACTATATTGGTTGTTGTGTAGGCGTTGTAGATATGAACCTCTATTTGACTATATTGGTTGTTGTGTAGGCGTAGATAAATGAACCTCTATTTGACTATACTGGTTGTTGTGTAGGCTTGTAGATATGAACCTCTATTTGGCTGTACTGGTTTTTGTGTAGGCGTTAGATATGAACCTCTTTTCGACTATATTGGTTGTTGTGTAGGCATTGTAGATATGAACCTCTATTTGACTATATTGGTTGTTGTGTAGGCGTTGTAGATATGAACCCTTTATTTGACTATATTGGTTGTTGTGTAGGCGTTGTAGATATGAACCTCTATTTGACTATATTGGTTGTTGTGTAGACGTTGTAGATATGAACCTCTATTTGACTATATTGGTTGTTGTGTAGGCTTGTAGATATGAACCTCTATTTGGCTGTATTGGTTTTTGTGTAGGCGTTAGATATGAACCTCTATTTGACTATATTGGTTGTTGTGTAGGCATTGTAGATATGAACCTCTATTTGACTATATTGGTTGTTGTGTAGACGTTGTAGATATGAACCTCTATTTGACTATATTGGTTGTTGTGTAGACGTTGTAGATATGAACCTCTATTTGACTATATTGGTTGTTGTGTAGGCGTTGTAGATATGAACCTCTATTTGACTATATTGGTTGTTGTGTAGGCGTTGTAGATATGAACCTCTATGTGACTATATTGGTTGTTGTGTAGGCGTAGATATATGAACCTCTATTTGACTATATTGGTTGTTGTGTAGGCGTTGTAGATATGAACCTCTATTTGACTATATTGGTTGTTGTGTAGGCGTAGATAAATGAACCTCTATTTGACTATACTGGTTGTTGTGTAGGCTTGTAGATATGAACCTCTATTTGGCTGTACTGGTTTTTGTGTAGGCGTTAGATATGAACCTCTTTTTGACTATATTGGTTGTTGTGTAGGCATTGTAGATATGAACCTCTATTTGACTATATTGGTTGTTGTGTAGGCGTTGTAGATATGAACCCTTTATTTGACTATATTGGTTGTTGTGTAGGCGTTGTAGATATGAACCTCTATTTGACTATATTGGTTGTTGTGTAGGCGTTGTAGATATGAACCTCTATTTGACTATATTGGTTGTTGTGTAGACGTTGTAGATATGAACCTCTATTTGACTATATTGGTTGTTGTGTAGGCGTTGTAGATATGAACCTCTATTTGACTATATTGGTTGTTGTGTAGGCGTAGATATATGAACCTCTATTTGACTATACTGGTTGTTGTGTAGGCATTGTAGATATGAACCTCTATTTGACTATATTGGTTGTTGTGTAGGCGTTGTAGATATGAACCTCTATTTGACTATATTGGTTGTTGTGTAGGCGTTGTAGATATGAACCTCTATTTGACTATATTGATTGTTGTATAGGCGTTGTAGATGTGAACCTCTATTTGACTATATTGGTTGTTGTGTAGGCGTAGATATATGAACCTCTATTTGACTATATAGGTGATTGTGTAGGCATTGTGGATATGAACCTCTATTTGACTATATTGGTTGTTGTGTAGGCGTTGTAGATATGAACCTCTATTTGACTATATTGGTTGTTGTGTAGGCGTTGTAGATATGAACCTCTATTTGACTATATTGGTTGTTGTGTAGGCGTTGTAGATATGAACCTCTATTTGACTATATTGGTTGTTGTGTAGGCGTTGTAGATATGAACCTCTATTTGACTATATTGGTTGTTGTGTAGGCGTTGTAGATATGAACCTCTATTTGACTATATTGGTTGTTGTGTAGGCGTTGTAGATATGAACCTCTATTTGACTATATTGGTTGTTGTGTAGGCGTAGATATATGAACCTCTATTTGACTATATTGGTTGTTGTGTAGGCGTTGTAGATATGAACCTCTATTTGACTATATTGGTTGTTGTGTAGGCGTAGATATATGAACCTCTATTTGACTATATTGGTTGTTGTGTAGGCTTGTAGATATGAACCTCTATTTGGCTGTATTGGTTTTTGTGTAGGCGTTAGATATGAACCTCTATTTGACTATATTGGTTGTTGTGTAGGCATTGTAGATATGAACCTCTATTTGACTATATTGGTTGTTGTGTAGACGTTGTAGATATGAACCTCTATTTGACTATATTGGTTGTTGTGTAGACGTAGATATGAACCTCTATTTGACTATATTGGTTGTTGTGTAGACGTAGATATGAACCTCTATTTGACTATATTGGTTGTTGTGTAGGCGTTGTAGATATGAACCTCTATGTGACTATATTGGTTGTTGTGTAGGCGTAGATATATGAACCTCTATTTGACTATATTGGTTGTTGTGTAGGCGTTGTAGATATGAACCTCTATTTGACTATCTTGGTTGTTGTGTAGGCGTAGATAAATGAACCTCTATTTGACTACACTGGTTGTTGTGTAGGCTTGTAGATATGAACCTCTATTTGGCTGTACTGGTTTTTGTGTAGGCGTTAGATATGAACCTCTTTTTGACTATATTGGTTGTTGTGTAGGCATTGTAGATATGAACCTCTATTTGACTATACTGGTTGTTGTGTAGACGTTGTAGATATGAACCTCTATTTGACTATATTGGTTGTTGTGTAGGCGTTGTAGATATGAACCTCTATTTGACTATATTGGTTGTTGTGTAGACGTTGTAGATATGAACCTCTATTTGACTATATTGGTTGTTGTGTAGGCGTTGTAGATATGAACCTCTATTTGACTATATTGGTTGTTGTGTAGACGTTGTAGATATGAACCTCTATTTGACTATATTGGTTGTTGTGTAGACGTTGTAGATATGAACCTCTATTTGACTATATTGGTTGTTGTGTAGGCGTTGTAGATATGAACCTCTATTTGACTATATTGGTTGTTGTGTAGGCGTAGATATATGAACCTCTATTTGACTATACTGGTTGTTGTGTAGGCATTGTAGATATGAACCTCTATTTGACTATATTGGTTGTTATGTAGGCGTTGTAGATATGAACCTCTATTTGACTATATTGGTTGTTGTGTAGGCGTTGTAGATATGAACCTCTATTTGACTATATTGATTGTTGTATAGGCGTTGTAGATGTGAACCTCTATTTGACTATATTGGTTGTTGTGTAGGCGTAGATATATGAACCTCTATTTGACTATAAAGGTGGTTGTGTAGACGTTGTAGATATGAACCTCTATTTGACTATATTGGTTGTTGTGTAGGCGTTGTAGATATGAACCTCTATTTGACTATATTGGTTGTTGTGTAGACGTTGTAGATATGAACCTCTATTTGACTATAAAGGTGGTTGTGTAGACGTTGTAGATATGAACCTCTATTTGACTATATTGGTTGTTGTGTAGGCGTTGTAGATATGAACCTCTATTTGACTATATTGGTTGTTGTGTAGGCGTTGTAGATATGAACCTCTATTTGACTATATTGGTTGTTGTGTAGGCGTTGTAGATATGAACCTCTATTTGACTATATTGGTTGTTGTGTAGACGTTGTAGATATGAACCTCTATTTGACTATATTGGTTGTTGTGTAGGCGTAGATATATGAACCTCTATTTGACTAAATTGGTTGTTGTGTTAGCGTTGTAGATATGAACCTCTATTTGACTAAATTGGTTGTTGTGTAGGCATTGTAGATATGAACCTCTATTTGACTATATTGGTTGTTGTGTAGGCATTGTAGATATGAACCTCTATTTGACTATATTGGTTGTTGTGTAGGCATTGTAGATATGAACCTGTATTTGACTATATAGGTTGTTGTGTAGGCATTGTAGATATGAACCTCTATTTGACTATATTGGTTGTTGTGTAGGCATTTTATAACCCACCACACCAGTTGCCATTTCAGCCATTCTATCTGTCTTGTCACTGTGAACACAGATCCAAACTTTTATTCAACTCCATGTCTGTCTTTAGGGAAATTGTTCAGGTCATACAGGGAGTTCTACTTTTGAGGACCCCCTCCCTACCCCAAATGTAGTACTTGTCAAAAAATGTCTTTCAAAATTGATTCACATTATTTATATATCAACATTTGACACACCTTTGAAAGTTGAACTTAGGCTCCGCCCTCCCTCCCCCAGTCATACTCTTTGTATGACCTTGTATGACCTTGAAAATGTTGATAACTTTTGGTTCATCAACCAATAATAATTGTTTTTTCTAAAAGAGCAAAGATTGATCTTAACTGCAAATCACTCTTAATTGCTACGCAAAGTGTGATGTCACATAAAAAATCACTATGGTGATATTGACAACTCATCTTAAGTGCTTTGTGAAATCAACCCCAAGTCTTTCAGCTTTAGTATACATATTTGATAATTTTTTTCAAACTTGGAGTCTTTTAAAATCAGCTGCATGTACATTTAAAATATAATGATTGCTGAAATAATTTAAAATAGAACCAGCCTGCATTAAAGGCATCGTACACGTTTGGTAATTATTCAAAATATATATTAGCATAAAAACTGACTTGGTAACGACCAACAGAGAGCTGTTGATAGTATAAAACATTGTGAGAAATGACTCCCTCTGAAGTAACGTAGTTTTTGAGAAAGAGGTAATTTCTCACTTAAATAATAAAAACTTCTTGCAAGAAGTTTTTATTCCTATACCTATATCATTTTCTTGCAACTTCGATGACCAATTGAGCCCAAATTTTCACAGGTTTGTTATTTTATGCATATGTTGGGATACACCAAGTGAGAACACTGGTCTTTGACAATTACCAAACGTGTACGATGCCTTTAAGATGAATAAACCTCTTCTCCATTCTTTGATGTTTTTTTTCTTAGGCTGTTGAGCACTGTAGTCGCCATGTTTGGAATTAAGTTCTTCAAGCATACCAAGATCAAGAGTGGCCATACATTACAGCAAACAATTGTATGACACCCACCTTCATTTCCCAGTTGTTAAGAAAAATGAATACAGTTGAGCCATAAGTATCCTACCAGTGAGTCAATTTGTCATGAGTAAGCCCAGCAGGGGAATCCATGCATAGGCTTTTTCCTACTTCCCTTACCTACAGCATTACAGTGCAGGTATTTGTGTGTAAGTTAAACAAAATTCCCCTGTTTCTTCATTTAAAAGTTGTTTTAACAACGAAGGTTGACATTTATTAAAAATTTCAGTCCTTACAAAAGTTTAGTGCGAGACAAGTCCAGAATGTCATAGACTTCGATGGCTTTCTTGATTCTTGTTCATAGTAGATATGTACATCACACTCAATACAGGCTAAGATTTATCTGTATTAATGTCATAGCACTATTTGGAAAGCTCTGTTATGGTAATAATAATCCACACTCCTACCATATGCATTTTTTAATTTGCTACGAAGATTAGATTTTAGGATTAATATTTTAGTATTGCCAGCTGATGATTTTATAATTGGTAAACAGATTTAGTAGAAGCTCTGTCAATACATGCAAACTGGATGAGATTCAAAACAAAGGGAAATGATCCTATGCTTGTTTTTTGCTAATTTTGGAATTTGTTGCTGAATTGAAAGAATCCACTCCTTTGCATTAGGGATGCCTCATCACAATAATGTCAAAATACAGTGTACAATAGACCAATCTCAGATGATGTCACTATTAATTGCTTGCCATGCTGAAGCACTTGCACGCATGTCACTCACACGTTACTATATCTGCACAAACATGTGCTAGGAAACGCAGGCCCGTAACCAGGATTTTTTTTGGGGGGGGGGGCTGATATATAACATGAAGAAGAGAAAAAAAATTGGGGGGGGGGGGTGAATATGAAAGAAAATGTACATCGGCACATTAGCGCCACGGGGGAATTGGAAAACATTTGAAAATATAGGCACAATTCAAGCAATTTGGTGAATTTTTGCACTTATTTATTTTGAATGCACCGTTTTTTTACATTTTGGATGGACTTTTTTTGTTGGGGGAGGGGGGTGGACGGATTTTTTTCTGGGTTGTTTTTTTTTTGGGGGGGGGACCCCCCTCCCCCTAGTTATGGGCCTGATGAAACGAAATGCTGGATGGCAATACGCGTACTCATTCTACATATTGTACATAATACTCCAGCATTGCAGACCACCTGTGTTGCTATAGAAATGTGACATTATTAAGGCTCTATACTAGGGTCATATTAGATCCGCAGGTGGTTTTTTTTCTTCTTTTCTTTTTCTTGTTATCTGAAAGTGAATGTGTGCTTTCAGTCACTCAAATCGCACAGTGATAAGCAAAGTTTTGTAATGTTTAATGCTTAATGATTTTGGTAAATGATATGAATATTAATTTTAGGAAATGCTAATTGTAATGTTCTTTACTAAGCAATTGAAAACTCTCTTTAATGATGCCATTTAATTGTAATCAAGATAAGCAAGTAAATATTTATACATTATTTCTCTAAAGATTTCCTGCGATACACTTCATAGATTTGAAAATGGTAGCCAAAGTAAAAAAAACTCTAAAAAAAGAGAGTGTTTCCTTTCAAAAAGCATAAAGAAATTAATTTGGTATAAAACAACTTACATCAACTCAATTATTTTAATATGTATTGTGTAATTAACAACACATTTTGTCGGGAATGAATCATTTAAGTACAAGGTTTCCTTATACATATATTGAAGAAACAAAATTGTTGTAATAATAGTTATTTTGATTTGTACAATTTGCAAAGTAGGGCAGTTTTGTAACCTTCACTTTTTCAAGGTATTTACAATATGGTGCAATTCTGTCTAATGAAGTCAATTAAAAGCAAACGTTATTGAAATTATTTAACTATGAACTTGAACTCTATTTTGATCGTTAATCTTAAGCTTTTTGTGTATCTTAATTAGAATAAAATTCTTAAAAGGACTTTTTTACAAGTACATGTATATGTTGTGTTGCATATTACTTTTTCACCCCAGGTTGGGCTCAGTCTTACTCTAATCGCGTCTCTCTATTCTTAAAGTATACAGAAGTAGTATAACAAAAATGTAAATAATATCTAACATTTTAATGCATGTTTCAAACTAATAACAATACTTTTTGCTGCATCACCTTAATGACTTGGTAACTTGCCTGGGCTTCTGCTAGTTGCGATAATCGTACTGTCGGGAGAGGAGGGTTACGATTATCGCAACTAGGCTTCTGCATGCTATTCTGCAAGATTAAAAGAAACAGTAAACACTACTATTAATTTGTTTCCCCATTCATGGATGTGAGATTAGCAATGTATACTCGGTGCTGTCCGAGTCCTTTGGGCTACTTTGGTGGGGTTTATACCAACAGCACGTCTTCATCGCTACACATCCCAGCGTGCCCAGTGACGAGAGGCCAATTCGAATCATGTAATACCCAGCATGCCCAGTGACGAGAGGCCAATTTGAATCATGTAATACCCAGCATGCCTGGTGACGAGAGGCCAATTCGAATCATGTAATACCCAGCATGCCTGGTGACGAGAGGCCAATTCAAATCATGCAATACCCAGCATGCCTGGTGACGAGAGGCCATTTCGAGTCATGTAATACCCAGCATGCCTGGTGACGAGAGGCCAATTTGAATCATGTAATACCCAGCATGCCTGGTGACGAGAGGCCAATTCAAATCATGTAATACCAAGCATGCCCAGTGACGAGAGGCCAATTCGAATCATGTAATGCCCAGCATGCCCAGTGCTGAGAGGCTATTTCGAATCATGTAATACCCAGCATGCCCAGTGACGAGAGGCCAATTTGAATCATGTAATACCCAGCATGCCTGGTGACGAGAGGCCAATTTGAATCATGTAATACCCAGCATGCCCAGTGACGAGAGGCCAATTTGAATCATGTAATACCCAGCATGCCTGGTGACGAGAGGCCAATTTGAATCATGTAATACCCAGCATGCCCAGTGACGAGAGGCCAATTTGAATCATGTAATACCCAGCATGCCTGGTGAAGGGAGGCCAATTCGAATCATGTAATACCAAGCATGCCTGGTGACGAGAGGCCAATTCGAATCATGTAATACCCAGCATGCCCAGTGACGAGAGGCCAATTTGAATCATGTAATACCCAGCATGCCTGGTGACGAGAGGCCAATTCGAATCATGTAATACCCAGCATGCCTGGTGACGAGAGGCCAATTCAAATCATGTAATACCCAGCATGCCTGGTGACGAGAGGCCATTTCGAATCATGTAATACCAAGCATGCCTGGTGACGAGAGGCCAATTCGAATCAGTAATACCCAGCATAATAATAATAATAATAAGACTTGTAATGCGCACATATCCACCCTGCTGGGTGTTCAAGGCGCAGTAAAAAAAACAAACCAAAAAACAAAACAAAACAAAACAAAGACAAAACAGACACAACAAAAATTAGTCCTTGAAAACCTGTGACATAAGATGAGTTTTGAGAAGAGATTTGAATTTTGTGGTACAAAGACAAGATCTAAGATTAAGCGGTAGAGAGTTCCAGATGCGTGGCGCAGCTGAAGAAAAAGACCTGTCACCCCATGAGTGTCGAGACTTGGGTTCAATGAGGAGAAGCATGGAACTTGATCGAAGATTCCTTGATGGAGTGTAAACTTGAAGTAGTTCAGAAATATAGTGGGGAGCCTTGCCATTAAGTGCTTTGTGGACAATGAGCATCAGCTTGAAGATGATTCGTTGAGAGATAGGGAGCCAATGTAGTTGTTTCAGAATGGGGGTGATAGAACAGGATTTTCTAGACAGTGTCACAATGCGGGCAGCGGTATTTTGGAGGCGTTGAAGACGGGAAATCTGGTTGTTAGGAAGACTGTAGAGAAGAGCATTGCCGTTGTCAAGACGATAAGTAACAAATGCATGAATGACCTTTTCAGTGGCACTTTTGTCCAAGTACTTGCGAATCTTACCAATATTCCCGATGTGATATGATGACAGACGAACGATGTTGTTGGTGTGTGGTTGAAGTGTCATCGATGAATCAAAAATAACCCCTAAGTTCCGAGCTTGCAGCGAGGGAGCTATCCGAGCATCACCGATGGAAATGTATGGCACTGAAACCTTTGTTAACTGTTGACGTGACCCAAATAGAAGGAACTCTGTCTTATCATCATTTAACTTCAGGAAGTTTTGTTGTGTCCAACGTCGAATCTCTTGGATGCATTTCTCAAGTCTTGCAATAGATGCATTGGCGTTTTCTTGAGAAGATTTAAACGTGATGTATAGCTGAGTGTCGTCTGCGTACACATGGTAATTCAGATTAAATTTCAGGATGATGTCACGAATCGGTAAAGTGTACAGCGTAAACCACTGCGGGCCCAGTACCGACCCCTGTGGCACAGAGTAGTTCAAAACAACAGGGTCTGATATTGCGGTGCCAATACATACATGCTGAGTTCTATTGTAGAGATACGATTTGCACCATGCTAGGGCTGTGTCCTCTATGCCAAGGTGATTCTGGAGCCGAGAGAGAAGGATGTTGTGATCAACAGTGTCAAAGGCAGCACTCAAGTCTAGCAGGACTAGTGCTGTTAGGTTACCATTGTCCATTGCAGAAAGAATATCGTTGCTCACACGGACTAGTGCAGCTTCTGTCCCATGGAAAGGCTTGTATGCTGACTGGAACACGTCGGACAGGTTGAAATTATGAATGTGATCAGAAATGCGTGATGAAACTACTCGTTCGATTACTTTTCCAAGATATTTTAAGTTTGCAACCGGTCTGTAGTTTTTGAATATCTCCTTGTCCAGGTTTGGTTTCTTGATGAGCGGCCTGATGTAGGAAACTTTGAGGCTATCGGAAACAACCGGAACTGAGAGATTCGTTTACAAGATTAGTGATGTAGGGTAAAAATATATCAATGTTTTGCTTCATCATGGATGTTGACACTGGATCCAGCTCACAGGATTTTGAAGGAGATTTCATAATAACCCTTTGAATCTCAGCAACAGTGGCAGGCTCAAACACAGATAGTCTACACTCTGGTTGAAGATGTGGCAATGTCTGCGGCACGTTGTAAGGGACTGATGAAAAGATGAGCGGATGTCTGAAATCTTGGTGACAAAGAATTTCTGGAATTCATTTGCCAAGTCCTGATCATTGTAAGTGGATGGAAGGACGGGGGTTTTGGGTTTGAGCAACAACTTACCAATTATCTTGAAGAGCTTCTTTTGATCTCCTGAGGATTCTTGTACTTGGGATGAATAATGGGTGATCTTTGCCTGGTTGATCAAATTCCTGACTACTTTACATTGGTTGCGATATTCTTGTCGTTGTATTTCCAACTTGCCATTTTTCCGCCATTTCCGCTCAAGTTGACGACAGATCTTTCTTGCTGTACGAATATCATCATTGAACCAAGAAACTTCAGTTCGGACCTTGACTGATCTTGTTTTCCAGGGTGCGTATTTATCCAAGATGTCACTGATAGTACTCTCATATTGGCTGACATAGGAATCCAAGCAGTCGTGATCAATTTCCAGCATGCCCAATGACGAGAGGCCAATTCGAATCATGTAATACCCAGCATGCCTGGTGACGAGAGGCCAATTCAAATCATGTAATACCCAGCATGCCTGGTGACGAGAGGCCAATTCGAATCATGTAATACCCAGCATGCCCAGTGACGAGAGGCCAATTTGAATCATGTAATACCCAGCATGCCTGGTGACGAGAGGCCAATTCGAATCATGTAATACCCAGCATGCCTGGTGACGAGAGGCCAATTCAAATCATGCAATACCCAGCATGCCTGGTGACGAGAGGCCATTTCGAATCATGTAATACCCAGCATGCCTGGTGACGAGAGGCCAATTTGAATCATGTAATACCCAGCATGCCTGGTGACGAGAGGCCAATTCGAATCATGTAATACCAAGCATGCCCAGTGACGAGAGGCCAATTCGAATCATGTAATGCCCAGCATGCCCAGTGCTGAGAGGCTATTTCGAATCATGTAATACCCAGCATGCCCAGTGACGAGAGGCCAATTTGAATCATGTAACACCCAGCATGCCTGGTGACGAGAGGCCAATTCGAATCATGTAATACCCAGCATAATAATAATAATAATAATAATAATAATAATAATAATAATAATATAATAATAGTGGCTTCTTATATAGCGCACATATCCGTCACTCAGTGACGCTCAAGGCGCTTTTAGCGTTCATTATTTTCCTGCAAGGTATTGTGGAGCTACGTTTTGAAGTATGAGACCAAGTCCTTTACATAGCACCATGTAATGGTTTACAAGGTGCTGTGGCGCAATATGCTGCCGATCAAACCAGGAACACCGGGGCGAACCCCTTCTCTTTTCGAAAAGTGCACTGGGTTCTTTTACGTGCATTACACAACACACGGGACCTACGGCTTAACGTCCCATCCAAAGGACGAAGCATGTGGTTAAGTGTCTTGCTTAAGGACACAAGTGTCACGACTGGGATTCGAACCCACACTCTGCTGATCAGAAACACCAGAGCTTGAGTTCGGTGTTCTTATCCGCTCGGCCACGACACGCCACATGCCTGGTGACGAGAGGCCAATTCAAATCATGTAATACCCAGCATGCCTGGTGACGAGAGGCCATTTCGAATCATGTAATACCAAGCATGCCTGGTGACGAGAGGCCAATTCGAATCATGTAATACCCAGCATGCCCAGTGACAAGAGGCCAATTCGAATCATGTAATACCCAGCATGCCTGATGACGAGAGGCCAATTCAAATCATGTAATACCCAGCATGCCTGGTGACGAGAGGCCAATTTGAATCATGTAATACCCAGCATGCCCAGTGACGAGAGGCCAATTTGAATCATGTAATACCCAGCATGCCCAGTGACAAGAGGCCAATTCGAATCATGTAATACCCAGCATGCCTGATGACGAGAGGCCAATTCAAATCATGTAATACCCAGCATGCCTGGTGACGAGAGGCCAATTTGAATCATGTAATACCCAGCATGCCCAGTGACGAGAGGCCAATTTGAATCATGTAATACCCAGCATGCCTGGTGACGAGAGGCCAATTCAAATCATGTAATACCCAGCATGCCTGGTGACGAGAGGCCAATTCAAATCATGTAATACCCAGCATGCCTGGTGACGAGAGGCCAATTCGAATCATGTAATACCCAGCATGCCTGGTGACGAGAGGCCAATTTGAATCATGTAATACCCAGCATGCCTGGTGACGAGAGGCCAATTCGAATCATGTAATACCCAGCATGCCCAGTGACGAGAGGCCAATTCGAATCATTATAATACCCAGCATGCCCAGTGACGAGAGGCCAATTCGAATCATGTAATACCCAGCATGCCTGGTGACGAGAGGCCAATTGGAATCATGTAATACCCAGCATGCCTGGTGACGAGAGGCCAATTTGAATCATGCAATACCCAGCATGCCCAGTGACAAGAGGCCATTTCGAATCATGTAATACCCAGCATGCCTGGTGACGAGAGGCCAATTCAAATCATGCAATACCCAGCATGCCCAGTGACGAGAGGCCAATTCGAATCATGTAATACCCAGCATGCCTGGTGACGAGAGGCCAATTCGAATCATGTAATACCCAGCATGCCCAGTGACGAGAGGCCAATTCGAATCATGGAATAACCAGCAATTAGCCCGGTAGTATTCTAATACAATTTTCTTGCAAAAATTAAGAAGATGTAATAACTTCTACCGGGGTTATTAATATTACTTTAACTGCACCCTTACACACAGATGTGTGGTAACACTGTATACTACGTCCCGTCAAAATTCTTGTGAACCGTTGCTATCAAGAGTTGATTTACATATTACCCCCCCCCCCCATGTGAAGAAAGACAAAGCCATGATTTGAAAACCATTTGAATAATACACGCATTAAAAATGCCAAGACCTGAGAGCGTAGATTATTTTTTTGAGTTGTGTCAGACAAAAAGATTTAAGTGAAGATGATAATTTGATTTAACTTTTTCTCAATTGAGCACTGTAGGCTACAATAAATGTGTCCACAGTAGTGCAATGATTAACCGAAGTGCATG
The DNA here is from genome assembly GCA_021014325.1 of Plazaster borealis. Lineage (NCBI taxonomy): Eukaryota > Metazoa > Echinodermata > Asteroidea > Forcipulatida > Labidiasteridae > Plazaster > Plazaster borealis. Next base: position 11,636,963 of record CM037468.1, on the reverse strand, counting down.
CACCTGTAGCTCGGGGCTGCAGTCGATAAAGAAGATAATAAGTAGAAGTAGTATAAGTATATCTTCAATTGCTAACCTCGGGCTGTGTGATTCCCTCCTCGCTGTCAACAATTTTCAACCTAACCCATGGGTAGACATCCCCAGGGTAGATACCCTGGGGGTAGATACCCTGGGGGTAGATACCCCCAAGGTAGATACCACAGGGTAGATACCCCCAAGGGTAGATATCCCAAGGTAGTAGATACCCCCAAGGGTAGATATCCCAAGGTAGTAGATACCCCCAAGGTAGTAGATACCCCAAGGGTAGATATCCCAAGGTAGTAGATACCCCCAGGGAAGATACCCACATGGTAGATACCCGAAGGTAGTAGATACCCCCAGGGTAGATACCCCCAGGGTAGATACCCCAAGGTAGATACCCCAAGGTAGTAGATACCCCCAGGGAAGATACCCCCAGGGTAGATACCCCAAGGTAGTAGATACCCCCAGGGAAGATACCCCCAGGGTAGATACCCGAAGGTAGTAGATACCCCCAGGGTAGATACCCCCAGGGTAGATACCCCCAAGGTAGATACCCCAAGGTAGATACCCCAAGGTAGTAGATACCCCCAGGGAAGATACCCCCAGGGTAGATACCCCAAGGTAGTAGATACCCCCAGGGAAGATACCCCCAGGGTAGATAGCCCCAAGGTAGATAGCCCCAAGGTAGATACCCCCAAGGTAGATACTCCCAAGGTAGATACCCCCAGGGTAGATACCCCAAACGTAGATACCCTCAAGGTAGATAGCCCCAAGGTAGATACCCCCAAGGTAGATACCCCCAAGGTAGATACCCCCAAGGTAGATACCCCCAAGGTAGATACCCCCAGGGTGGATACCCCCAAGGTAGAAACCCCATCAGGGTAGATACCCCCAGGGTAGATACCCCCAGGGTAGATACCCCCAAGGTAGATACCCCCAAGGTAGATACCCCTAAGGTAGATAGCCCCAGGGTAGATACCCCCAAGGTAGATACCCCTAAGGTAGATAGCCCCAGGGTAGATACCCCCAAGGTAGATACCCCTAAGGTAGATACCCCCAAGATAGACACCCCCAGGGTAGATACCCCCAAGGTAGATACCCCCAGGGTAGATACCCCAAAGGTAGATACCCCCAAGGTAGATACCCCCAGGGTAGATACCCCAAAGGTAGATACCCCCAAGGTAGATACCCCTAAGGTAGATACCCCCAAGATAGACACCCCCGGGGTAGATACCCCCAAGGTAGATACCCCCAGGGTAGATACCCCAAAGGTAGATACCCCCAAGGTAGATACCCCCAAGGTAGATACCCCCAGGGTAGATACCCCCAAGGTAGATACCCCCAAGGTAGATACCCCCAGGGTAGATACCCCCGGGGTAGATACCCCCAGGGTAGATACCCCAAAGGTAGATACCCCCAAGGTAGATACCCCCAAGGTAGATACCCCCAAGGTAGATACACCCAGGATAGATACCCCCAGGGTAGATACCCCCAGGGTGGATACCCCCAGGGTGGATACCCCCAAGGTAGAAACCCCCAGGGTAGATACCCCCGGGGTAGATACCCCCAAGGTAGATACCCCCACGATAGATACCCCCAGGGTAGATACCCCCAGGGTAGATACCCCCGGGGTAGATACCCCAAAGGTAGATACCCCCAAGGTAGATACACCCAGGATAGATACCCCCAAGGTAGATACCCCCAGGGTAGATACCCCCGGGGTAGATACCCCCAAGGTAGATACCCCAGGGAAGATACCCCCAGGGTAGATACCCCAAAGGTAGATAGCCCAAAAGTAGATACCCCCAGGGTAGATACCCCCAGGGTAGATACCCCAAAGGTAGATACCCCCAAGGTAGATACCCCCAGGGTAGATACCCCTAAGGTAGATACCCCCAGGATAGATACCCCCAGGGTAGATACCCCAGGATAGATACCCCAAAGGTAGATACCCCAAAGGTAGGTACCCCCAGGGTAGATACCCCCAGGGTAGATACCCCCAGGGAAGATACCCCCAGGGTAGATACCCCCAGGGTAGATACCCCCAAGGTAGATACCCCCAGGATAGATACCCCCAGGGTAGATACCCCAGGATAGATACCCCAAAGGTAGATACCCCAAAGGTAGATACCCCCAGGGAAGATACCCCCAGGGTAGATACCCCCAAGGTAGATACCCCCAAGGTAGATACCCCCCAAGGTAGATACACCCAGGATAGATACCCCCAAGGTAGATACCCCCAGGGTAGATACCCCCAGGGTAGATACACCCAGGGTAGATACCCCAAAGGTAGATACCCCTAAGGTAGATACCCCTAAGGTAGATACCCCCAAGGTAGATACCCCCAAGGTAGATACCCCCAAGGTAGAAACCCCCAAGGTAGTCTACACCCAGGGTAGGACCCCCAGGGTAGATACCCCAAGGTAGATACCCCAAGGTAGATACCCCAAAGGTAGATACCCCTAAGGTAGATACCCCCAAGGTAGATACCCCCAGGGTAGATACCCCCAGGGTAGATACACCCAGGGTAGATACCCCAAAGGTAGATACCCCTAAGGTAGATACCCCTAAGGTAGATACCCCCAAGGTAGATACCCCCAAGGTAGATACCCCCAAGGTAGAAACCCCCAAGGTAGTCTACACCCAGGGTAGGACCCCCAGGGTAGATACCCCAAGGTAGATACCCCAAGGTAGTAGATACCCCCAGGGAAGACACCCCCAGGGTAGATAGCCCCAAGGTAGATAGCCCCAAGGTAGATACCCCCAAGGTAGATACTCCCAAGGTAGAAACACCCAAGGTAGATACCCCCAAGGTAGATACTCCCAAGGTAGATACCCCCAAGGTAGATACTCCCAAGGTAGATACACCCAAGGTAGATACCCCAAAGGTAGATACCCCAAAGGTAGATACCCCCAAGGTAGATACCCCCAAGGTAGATACCCCAGGGTAGATACCCCTGTGTGATTCCCTCCTCGCTGTCAACAATTTCCAACCTAACCCATGGGTAGACATCCCCAGGGTAGATACCCTGGGGGTAGACACCCCAAGGTAGATACCACAGGGTAGAATACCCCCAAGGGTAGATACCCCAAGGTAGTAGATACCCCAAGGGTAGATATCCCAAGGTAGTAGATACCCCAAGGTAGTAGATACCCAAAGGTAGATACCCCCAGCGTAGATACCCCAAGGTAGTAGATACCCAAAATAGTAGATACCCCCCAGCGTAGATACCCCAAGGTAGTAGATACCCAAAATAGTAGATACCCCCATGGTAGATACCCCAAAGGTAGATACCCCCAAGGTAGATACCCCCAAGGTAGATACCCCCAAGGTAGTCTACACCCAGGGTAGATACCCCTAAGGTAGATACCCCCAGGGTAAATACCCCCAGGGTAGATATCCCCAAGGTAGATATCCCAAGGTAGATACCCCCAGGGTAGATACCCCCAGGGTAGATACCCCCAAGTAAGATACCCCAAACCCTTACCAAAATTACCAATTCAACTTTCCAATTGGAACCAATTGGAATTTTTTCCAAAGTTGTGTATTGGCACAAACCAATTGGACTCAATTAGACTCAGTTGGATTCACTATGAAATTTTTTCCAATTGAACCCAATTGGACTTTTTCCAACTGGACCCAATTGGTCTCAATTGGGAATCAAATTCCAACTAATTCCAATTCAATGTAATCAAGCCGACTGAGTCCAATTTGATTCCAATTGGAAATTTAGTATTCCAATATCAAAATTAATCCAATCAATCCTTTACAATTGGGTATCCAATTGAATTAACATGGACGTTGGTAAGGGGAAAGCAAGTTTTCAAGTTGCTTACCCTCACAATCATTGGTAAACAACAAGCAAAGTTAATGCAGTGATCCAACTCTTGCTCAGAAATTGCATGTTACTTCCCTATGCTTCGCTCCAAGTATAGACCTTTGGGGCTTTACTTTCTACCCATGGTGTGTAATTTGAAAAAAATGTTGAAAATATTTTGTTTCAATTGAACTACCTATTTATCACACATCCCTTTCCCCCACTTGTTAGAACAGTGAGTTACATAACCGTTTCACACTATTTCTTCGTGCACTCTGGGAAATTGTATTATACCCAGGGTATGAAGCTTTTTTCTCATCATTATCAAGCCTAATACCCCTCAGAGGGTCTAGGGATGCTTATTACCTATAAAAAGTGGAATAGGCTTGCTCTTTGTTCCCCTAGGCCTTCAATATGTACAGCGTTCATAACCAGCTGAATTACCATGAAGCCCCGCCCCCTTTTCCTTCCACCACACAAGCCTATGGCCCAAAATACGCAAGCCAGGGGCGGATCCAGGATTTTCCAAACGGGGGGGCGTGAAAATATACCAAGCAGCAAAATGATAAATGAAGTTTGTTGCGCCTGCGTAACACAAAGCTTCCCCATTTCTCCCTCCCCTTCTCTCTCTCTCTCCCTCTTTTTTTCTTTTCTCTCTCTTTTTTTTTTTTTTATATGAAAAAGGGGGGCGTGCGGCCCCCCCGCCCCCCCCCCCTGGATCCGCGCCTGCAAGCCCTGGCAGAAAGTCCCCCTCTACATTCCCCGCTCAATTGTGATGTCCCACAGGCTTCCTCTGATAGCTACAAGCTGCCCTTGCTGACCTGGATAAGCATGACTGATGGTTGTTATCAAACAAGGCTGGCAATCTACTGCTGCAAGCCTGGCCAAGATTTATGTATACAAACCAATGGCAGCCCACCAGACCGCAGGTTTTGTAATGGGATTTTCAAGTTGACTGAACTCACCCAGTGCAAATAACCACTGCCATGTGTTTCTGCATGGTACAATGGTGGGACACCTAATATACTGAATTTTTTAAAAATTCATGGGTGGAATTATTTAAAAAATAGCAATATTCTGCACACAAAAATAGTGAGGCATGTTAAGTGTAAACTATTGTGCAGGAAATGCTGTTATACCTGTAATGGTTTTGAAAAAAAGTTGAGTTCTATATTTGTGCATAATTAATTAGATCCCGCCATTACTTTTTCCAATTGGAGAAATGACAAAATAACCAATTGGAAAAAATAACCAATTGGAAAAAATATCCTGTTGGAAAAAATAACCAATTGGAAAAATTAACCAATTGGACCAAATAACCAGTTGGACCAAATAACCAGATGTTTGTTTGCTTTTGCCTACATCTACATTTCAATGCCAAGTGTGGAATCAAACAAAAAATAAACATTGATTTACATAAATCTCACTTTTACAGTGATCAGCTATTGAATTGGAATTTAATTTTCTCAGAAAATTAATATAATCCAGTTGGAAATTTGATGAAAAACAATGTCACTATGGCTGAATATAAACTGTTAATACTGGAAAAGTATGGCTTATGCACATTTCAGAATTTTTAAGAAGTGATTTACACCACTGCAATTAACTTATTATAAATCCAGTTGTCACACATTGAAATAATATTAAACAAAACAATTCCAATTGGACCCATTGGAATAATATTAAACAAAACAATTCCAATTGGACCCTGTTGGGAAATAACATTTCCAATTGGAAATATATTAGGAGGTGAAATTTCCAATTGGTAGAAACAAATTCCAACTAATTTCAACTCAATTAAATCAAACCAACTGACTCCAGTTGGATTTCCAATTGGACTCAGTTGGTCTAAGATTTTATTCCAATTGGAAATTCAGTATTCCAATATAAACTAACTAACACCAGCTCAATACCAACTCAATCCAATTCTTTCCAACTGAATATCCAATTGGAATTAATTGGTAATTTTGGTAAGGGAGGGTAGATAACCCCAAGGTAGTAGAGACCCCCAATCTAGATACCCCCCAGGGTAGATACCCCAAGGTAGTAGTTACCCCAGGGTAGATACCCCCAAGGTAGATACCCCCCTTGTAGATACCCCCAAGGTAGATACCCCTCGGTAGATACCCCAAGGTAGATACCCCCAAGGTAGATACCCCCAGGGTAGATACCCCCAAGGTAGATACCCCCAGGGTAGATACACCCAAGGTAGATACCCCAGGATAGATACCCCCAAGGTAGATACCCCCAAGGTAGATACCCCCAAGGTAGATACCCCCAAGGTAGATACACCCAGGGTAGATACCCCAGGGTAGATACCCCCAAGGTAGATACCCGTAAGGTAGATACCCCCAAGGTAGATACCCCCAAGGTAGATACCCCCAGGGTAGATACCCCCAGGGTAGATACCCCCAAGGTAGATACCCCCAAGGTAGATACCCCCAGGGTAGATACCCCAAAGGTAGATACCCCCAAGGTAGATACCCCAAGGTAGTAGATACCCCCAAGGTAGATACCCCCAGGGTAGATACCCCCAGGGTAGATACCCCCAGGGTAGATACCCCCAGGGTGGATACCCCCAGGGTAGATACCCCCAAGGTAGATACCCCCAAGGTAGATACCCCCAGGGTAGATACCCCCAAGGTAGATACCCCCAGGGTAGATACCCCCAGGGTAGATACCCCCAGGGTGGATACCCCCAGGGTAGATACCCCCAAGGTAGATTACCCCCAGGGTAGATACCCCCAAGGTAGATACCCCCAAGGTAGTAGATACCCCAAGGGTAGATAGCCCCAAGGTAGATACCCCCAGGGTAGATACCCCCAAGGTAGATACCCCCAGGGTAGATACCCCCAAGGTAGATACCCCAAGGTAGTAGATACCCCAAGGGTAGATAGCCCCAAGGTAGATACCCCCAGGGTAGATACCCCCAGGGTAGATACCCCCAGGGTAGATACCCCCAGGGTAGATACCCCCAAGGTAGTAGATACCCCAATCTAGATACCCCTAAGGTAGATACTCCCAAGGTAGATACACCCAGGGTAGATACCCCAGGGTAGATACCCCAAGGTAGATACCCCCAAGGTAGATACCCCCAGGGTAGGTACCCCCAGGGTAGATACCCCAAGGTAGATACCCCTAAGGTAGATACCCCTAAGGTAGATACCCCCAGGGTAGATACCCCCAAGGTAGATACCCCCAGGGTAGATACCCCCAGGGTAGATACCCCAAGGTAGTAGATACCCCAAGGTAGTAGATACCCCCAAGGTAGATATCCCCAAGGTAGATACCCCAGGGTAGATACCCCCAGGGTAGATACCCCCAGGGTAGATACCCCCAGGGTAGATACCCCCAGGGTAGATACCCCCAGGGTAGATACCCCCAAGGTAGATACCCCCAGGGTAGATACCCCCAGGGTAGATACACCCAGGGTAGATACACCCAGGGTAGATACCCCCAGGGTAGATACCCCCAAGGTAGATACCCCCAGGGTAGATACCCCAAGGTAGTAGATGCCCCAAGGTAGTAGATACCCCCAAGGTAGATACCCCCAAGGTAGATACCCCCAAGGTAGATACCCCAAAGGTAGATACCCCCAGGGTAGATACCCCCAAGGTAGATAACCCCAAGGTAGATACCCCCAAGGTAGATACCCCCAGGGTGGATACACCCAGGATAGATACCCCAAAGGTAGATAACCCCAAGGTAGATGTCTACAGAAAACGTCTGTGTGTAATGTTAATAACTACAATATGAACATTGATAACAAAATTCAAATTATACACTTTTCAAAATCAAGAACAAAAACTTATTACTTGTGACAAACACAACATATTTTTTGAATAATTGGTGCATTTTTTTAAACATTAACAGGACAAAGAAACCTCAGTGGCGGTAATGACTAAGATCGGTGAGTAGGTATCATAATTAAAAACAATTATAGTTTCACCAAGTTACCAAAGTGTGTTTGTTTTTGAATGACTTTATGTTTGAAAAATCACCTTTATACCATTCCATAGTTCCGAAAGTGGTTGCAAAGATTGTGATGCACAGGTTGTTTGTGTGTGTTGTTGTTGTTGTTGTTATTTCTGTTTTGTTAGATATATAAAAAAAAATAAAGAAAAACAAATGGGGGTTGCTTTTGTTTGTTTTTTATTTTTGTAATGATACATGCAGTTATGTTTGTAGTCTTCATGTAATTTTTTCATTACATATCATATTTTTTCTCATAGATCATCATCATCAAATTAATACCATCGTGTTATAAATTCCCATTTGTGACTGAGATATCTGTAACCATTCCTCAGACATCCGAGTTCCACTGACTTTATACATCGATGCGGATATCTTTACCAATACGCTGATAAACATCGGTAAAGAATGATTTACACAGCGTGTACTTCTCCGTGTCAGTGATGTTACCGGTGTCAGATGCAATTGTGTCCGCCAGAACCGTCGTGCGCCCGGACAAAAAATGTCGAAAAATGTCGAATGTGGATGCCACGCTTGATTTTGAATTTTAAGGTCATTTTGAGGTCAAAAGGTCAAACAAGGTCAAAAATCAGTATTTTCAAAATTTGTAAAAATTTTGACCCAATTTGATAGATCTATCCATAAAATTTGTTGTTGTCTTCATGGTGAAATATAAAACCTATGAAATGAACTTTCATCTTGTACACAAATGCATAGCAAAATGAAACTTAAAAGTGTGATTTTCTCGAAAAGTGCATATCTTGAGTATACCAAAGTTATTTGCACTCCCTATCCCAACAGTGCATATATTTGTTTCAAACAACCTTTTTTAAGGTGAATATACCCAGACAGTTTTTAATCAAAAACAAAAATTCATATCACACCGTCATATAGGCCTGTAATGAAACAAGAAGATATGTTATTCACGCAGTAAATTTGAATGCATACTGGGTTTATAGATTGACATGGTGCTCAAAAATTGTATGTCTGATATCAAAGTTGTTAATGGCCAGCAATCATGTTAGATCTGTTGTTTTTAGAACGGGGAAGAAAATGTGGGTGGATTCTACGCTTGATTTTGAATTTTAAGGTCATTTTGAGGTCAAAAGGTCAAATAAAAAGGTCAAAAAGCAGTTTTTTCAAAATTTGTATAAATTTTAACCCTATTTGATAGATCTAACCATAAAATTTGTTGTTTACTTCATGTTGATACACCACACCTATAAAATTAATGGACAAACTTTCATCTTGTACACAATGTATAGCAAAATGAAACTTAAAGGTGTGATTTTCTCGAAATATACCAAAGTTGTTTGCACTCCCTATCTCAGCGGTGCATATATTTGTTTCAAACAACTTTTTGTTCAAGGTAAAGGTGCCCAGGCAGTTTTAAATTTTTCCTTCCTTTCCAATTTAAGTGTAGAATCCACCCACATTTTCTTCCCCGTGCTATGAACAAAAGATCCAACATGGTTGCCGGCCATTAACAACTTTTTATTTCAGACATACAGTTTTTGAGCACCATGTCAAACTATAAACCCACATACGCGTTCAAATTGAATGCGTGAATAACATATCTTCTTGTTTCATTATACCATAGGCCTATATGAAGGTGTGATATGAATAAAAAAAATTGATCGAAAACTGCCTGGGTATATTGACCTTCAAAAAAAAGGTTGTTTTAAACAAATATATGCACTGTTGGGATAGGGAGTGCAAACAACTTTGCACTTTTCGAGAAAATTACACTTTAAGTTTAATTTTTCACGAACCGGCGAATCCGCCCACGCAGCTGAAAAACAGCGTTTTGAGAAAAACGTTTTTGAAGTTGGTCACATTTAAAAACTGTGTTTTCGCCGGTCTTTTAGTTGAAAGTGTTAAATATGTTTTAATGATACGGTAGTGTATAAGTTAAATAACATGACTAGATACTTATTCCTTTATTGTGATGCTTTGTTAGAATGCTGTTTGGTTCAAAACTTATTCGCCGGTTCGTGAAAACGCAAAATGATGAGCACCCCGGATTCGCCACACACAGAGCGCGGATTCACCACACACAGGATTCGCCGGTTCGTGAAAACACAAAATGCTGCAAACATCGGATTCGCCACACACAGGGCGTGGTGACGACGTTGACAAGCGCGCTTAAGCGGTAGCATTACAAATTAACCCTGGGGAAAAGGTTATTCGCCGGTTCGTGAAAACGCAAATCTGTGAAGCTGACTGATTCGCCGTTTATGCAATTAGCGTATTTAAAAAACTATACGCTTTCAAGACTTAAAACTTTGCAGAATTGTTAAGGACACCAAATTCATTTTTAAAAATGCAACCAAAAAAAAAAAGTTTTTTCACGGATTCGCCACTTCGTGAAAACGCCGACGAATTTGTGTACAAGATGAAAGTTTATTTGTTAATTTCATAGGTTTGATATATCACCATGAAGTTAACAATTAACTTTATGGATAGATCTATCAAATTGGGTCAAAATTTATACAAATTTTGAAAATATTGATTTTTGACGTTATTTGACCTTTTGACCTCAAAATGACCTTAAAATTCAAAATTGAGCGTGGCATCCACCCCAATCGTCTTCCTCGTACCATGAACAACAGATCTAGCATGGATGCCATACATTAAGTATACCGTGGAAAATTTTTCTGGAGGACTTTTTCAAGTTTGGCTGGTCTACTATTAACCAGTTATCTCGTGGGCGAGTACGTTTGTCTAGATAACTTTATTTGTTCCTTTAGGGGCTACGTACTGTGACACACGTATTTCTCTGATTATTTGGCTCTATAAATGAGCAGACGTCATCAACATGCATATTCATCGGTCGACAGAGTTGTAAAACATCATGCTGTTCGCTGCCGTCTCGTGGTTATTACTCCGGACTAAAACCTACATAACAACGACTTGCTATTTACATAAAACCCAGCCTCACTAACAAAACTTTAACACCAAAATATATTTTGCATAAAATACTGCTTCGCTATCAATAATTTCTCATTTACCGACTGAAAAAAGCTACGGTCCTCGAAAGACTCATTGCTGAGGGCAAGCAATGGGACATGCCCTCATGTACGCGCTACGCTTAACACCCAATGATAAGTCTTAAATTACCTCAATGAGGGCGCTGTTTGAGCTTGTGACGTCATATGCAAAGATCTATTATACTCCTCATTTCATATCTCTGCACGTGGTTTGTGTCCGACTGTCTATTATGTGACTAACTGAAAGAACAAACCCAAACTATGTTGCCCCATACGCTACCCCTTGGTAGGCCTACTTCTATGTCAAACATTTAAATCTAATCTTGACTATTTGCAGTAATTTACAGTAATCCAATAAATCATGACAGTGTATCCTAAAAAAACAATCAGAATGAAACTTAGCACACTGACAATGTAGCAAAACAGAACAAAAGATTGCACGTTTGCTTTTTGTTCAGTCACTCAGATTGTTGAGATAAAACGAACAGTAAACTCAAACCCAATGATTTTGTAGCACTGTACGCGGTACTTTCCCCGAGTCATGTGAAATCCACAGGCCTGATTACCTAAGTGGGATTCGAACCCAGGACCACCCAAGAGCAGATGTTTTTTCCCGACAAGACTCTGGAAAGTACTGAGTATACAGTGCTTAACACACTTTGGTGCATTGGTAAAACACAAATAATAAAATTCTTCATCCCAGATGCAAGAATAACATCTATTAAAACCTTAAACCACATTCCATTTGAAAATGGGGAATTATGGGTTCCTTTTTAACTCAAGTGCAACCTACCGTCAACTGTTTGACACTTCCTTGCAGTCGGATGTACACCCACCTGACCCATGAATTATTGGCAGTTAGAGCACGTAGGCAACCGTAAATGAAGGATTCTGTAGCGAAAACTGTAGTTATGCAGTCGCTTCCACTGGGATACCAACCTGCGCCACAATTTGTATTTTATTTGTTTGTTTACCTGGGTGTGGCTATCTTAGGATATTTTCAATATTTCACATAATTTCCTTTTATCATCCAAATTGAGTTTTGTTTTCTTAGATTCTCCATAACAAAAATATCAGATTTGTTCTCAAACAAATATTACACATTTTATGTTGAAAAGCAGTTATAATTGTGTTGGGTATTAATCATGATCTTACCTGAAGCAGTTTGGTAATTAAACCTTTTGGTTGTCGTCGTTTCTTAGCAGACGTGTTGCAGTAGCCCAACTCTGTACATCCCGTCAGATCATCCGGCTAAACACGCATGATGATATTCTCATTCGTAAATATTGGTTTTGATTACAAGGTTTGAAACCTCAATTTGTCTGTCACTACTAATTAATTTGTCCATGGTAAAACCTTTATTTCTGTCAGACCGTGTTAGACTGACAGTGATATTATTTATAATTCAATATAGAAGCTTACCGCTAGAGTAGCCAATTTCTTCAGCATGACGGGAAAGAACTCCTGCACCATCTCATAGCAGAATATACTGAGAGTGCAAAGCGAGTCACAGGCTTCTCTAAATTGTTGAGAAACTGCAACATATATACGATAAATCAGAAATTTTCAAACGACTTTTATACTAAATTCTTCATTTTATTGTAAAGGGAAATACTCTTCAATGACACTTGATAACGTAACTATATTTTGTCAATTTGAAAACACTCAGATATTTCATTTGTTTTGAAATACATAACAAAACATTTATGGCAACTTTTCAATCTATGATAACATATTTTCTAAATGAAAGTTTATAATGGATCTGTAGAGGTCCGTCTGTAGAAGGGTATAAAGAAAAATGTTTTGATTCTAGAGTAGACTGAAACAATCAATAGGGTTGTATTATAAAGAGAATCTCGAAATATATCCTTACATCTATTTGGTTATTCTTGATCAGCTTCTGCCCGACGCCAGCGAAGAAACTTTGGCATTGCGCACAGTCGTCAACTTCAGTCTGTCTAGACACAATATGAACATTATGTTTTTGCCCCCCCCCCCCCCGCTGAAAACATAACTTTCACAATGTTAAAAAACTTAAATATCGATTGGATCGTCTGAACATTGTTTCCATAAGCAGTTTTCGAACATTGTTTCCGTAAGCAGTTTTGTTCTATATAAGAAAGAATGAGTCATGTCAAATTTAATGTACAGTGCCCGCTCCACCGGTCGAACATTCAGTCGGTAACGCTGTTTTCATGGGGAACGTGTTTTCAAAGATATCACACATGGGGGCCTATGGTATGATGGATTTTTGTTTTGGGAGGGACTGTTCAAACGGATGACCTAATCTTCAAAAGTTCAATATGCACCATCACTTTGAACTCGGATTGATAATACCCCAAAGGAAAAACATGAAGTGGCACAGATTGTCCCATTGGCCATCATGTCCACGTAAGTATCGACCATCGTTTCGACACTGCAAAATCGCTTAAATTAGAACTGATTCAGAGTTTAAGTACATTACGGCGCAATACTATCCGGCGGACATTATTGCATATGCAATAATGTCCGCCGGACGGTTTTGCATATGCAATCGTGTCCGCCCAGACGCTGCTGCATAATGCAATTGTGTCCGCCCGGACACATTTGCATATGCAATCGTGTCCGCCCCCGTGCAAAACCGTCCTTGCAGTAAATTAAACGCCCTGATAATTGTCAACCTCGGATCCCTGATGGACAATGTACAATAATAATATCTCTCATAATAGCGCGGGGTCGACTCAATTATTGAGTCTTGAATACAAGGTTCCGTTCATCGACTAAAAATGTAGTCAGGATGCCCTGCGACACAGAGAAAAATGCACGCGAAATACCGTTACGAAATAGCTGACTTCTGGGTACCAGTCGCTGCACACTATTAATACAAAAAGATCGATCTACTAGCGCATTGAAACGGTGGTTTGTGTTCGTCGAAAGTATTTTTCGACATTTTTTGTCCGGGCGGCATATTTTTTTTTTACACCGCAGCGAGGGGTTTTGTACTGTAATACTGCCAATTACTGTCTTGAGATGAGACTACAAACATTTATGCATATAAAGGGTTAGGTTTAGGGTTAGGGTCAGGGTTAGGGTTTGGGTTAGGGTTAGGGTTAGGGTCAGGGTTAGAGTCAGGGTTAGGGTTAGGGTTAGGGTTAGGGTTAGGGTTAGGGTTTAGGGTTAGACGTAGTCTCCTATCTCAAAACGGAATTGACAGTGTTACAGCACAAAACCCCTCGCTGCGGTGTCAAAAAAAAATACGCGTCCGGGCGCACGACGATTCTGTACGGGCGCTACATTTTTTGTCCGGGCGCATTTGGTATTTTGAGAATTTTGGACGGGCGCAGCGCCCGGACAAAACCGCGTGTGGAGGGCAGCCATTGTTCCTATTGAAATGACCTTGTGGTGTCCTTTGTTCTATTGTTGTCAGGACCCCACAAATGCCCTTCCGTCAGCCCACGCTCGCTCACGCACATGTACATGTACCGCCGGACGGTTTTGCATAGCCCCGGACAGACATGCATACGGAAAGTGTCCGGAGCGAACAGTATTGCATGGCGGACACAATTGCATCTGACAACGGCAATGATATGTATTTATTATAACTCAGGGTTTCATTTTGAACAACATTTAGGGAGTAAACCAGAAAACCGTTTTCAGTGAAAAATCCATTTGAAATGGGAGCATTGACATCTTTGTGGAAATATATGAAAATAGAATAAATTTAACAAATCGACAATAAAAACCCGAGAATAAGACTTGACCTCCGTTTCCGGTTACTTCAAAACCAATTAAGAATGTTGCTCAACTGATAGCCATGTTATCCTTAAATCCATGTAATGGTCTCACAAATTCGGGCGTGGTCGTCCCAAGTTTGTTCCAATGTTAAATTTAACAAATGATTTGTATTGTATAACAATTGAAATTTTCTTCATAACAAATTGCTACGTGTATTTTGTTTTTCAAGAATTTTGTACAGGAAGAATTTTGAAAGAAGATTCTTCGAGTTGTTTTCTCGTTGTTCGATCGTGCGAGACTTGCAAAGTCCATTATAATGCGCGGTCATTTTTTTTAAAAATATATAACTAAGTTGCAGTCAGTCGCTTACCAGAAGTAGGCGACATTACTTTATGATGAAATCAGGAAAGTCATCACTGATTGCGTCTTTACATATGCCGGTATCTTTTTTAGCTTCCTTACACGTCTTTTCAATAATCTCGGGCTGGAACCAAAGATTACAGTGGGAAATAATGGATTATCTTCAGCCAATTAAACTTAATATCTGTTGTAGGTATCGAATCTCCCTTTACTTAAAGGTACTGAACACGTTTGGTAATTGTCAAAGACCAGTATTCTCACTTTGTGTATCCCAACATATGCATAAAATAACAAGCCTGTGAAAATTTGGGCTCAAATGGTCATTGAAGTTGCAAGAAAATGATGAAACACCCTTGTTGTACAAATGTGTGTGCTTTCAGATAGGAATAAAAGGCTTCTTGCAAGAAGTCTTTTATTATTTTAGTGAGAAATTACCTCTTTCTCAAAAACTACGTTACCCCAGAGGGAGTCGTTTCCTACAATGTTTTATACTATCAACAGCTCTCCGTTGCTCGTTACGAAGTAAGTCTTTATGCTAATATATATTTTGAGCAATTACCGAACGTGAACAGTGCCTTTAAGTCGCATTAGCAATCATCTTTTCAACATGTAGACTTCTGTCATCACTTTCCCTCGTCTTCAAATTAACACGGTACCATCAGCATCCATTCGTTGCGGTCATTCAACCTTATCCGTCTTTCCAAATTGACAACTTCATTACTCACGTCATCTTCCTCTCCGCCCTTCTAGTGTACTTAATCTGCTCTCAGTGATTCTTCTACAAGTATCTTCATTATTGTCAATCCAAGCCTTTGGTGGATCAGAGTGTATACATACAGTTTGCCACCGCCTCCTCATACCAAAGCTTTTCTTGTTTCGTTAACACATACTTTTATACTGAGCTCTGAAAAAGCCATGCAGCTAATCGAAATTTTATGGTAATAAAATGGGCAATAACATCGTGAAAGTAGAATGGCGAGTTCTGTCACCGTACCGTAGTAGTAAGGTGGTTGTTTGTTCTTTCCACACCAATATTGCATTATAGTCTGTACTTCGCCTTGAACTTTGTAAATGTGCTTTATGAATTTAATATGAATGTATAGGTGTATGATGTCGCCAACCCCACCCCAGAAAAACAATAAATATCAGAGTTCTGACAAATTGCCAAGACGTCATCAACTTGATATGATTGTGGCAGAATCTATAGAAGTTGAGAAAATATAATCAGCTGATTGGAAACTGCTTACCAACGAGAAGGACCTATGGTATAAATGCAAAAACTAAAATTATTTAAAGTTCATGGCCTGACGTTTAGACCCTAGCAGAGTCTTTCTAACTCTGCTAGGGTCGAAACACCAGGCCATCTATAGAAGTTGGACGACTCTTCCAAAGCACCGTCTTTACCTTTATCTCCTTATAAGGTTGCCTTCAATGGACTCGTAGAACTTGCCCATAAACTTCCTGCAGTTGTCACATTGTGATAACAAACAGTTAACTAAAGCACCGTCTTTACTTTTATCTCCAAAGAAACAACAAGGATGACTTAAAGGGCTTGTTCACTGTCATCAAATCTCTTTTTAATGTTTCAAACAAACAACCAGTGATGCCATGTAACATTGATAAGAAGATATTTGTGAATGACTTAGGAAAATTCTTTCATGACAAAGTTCTAAATATTCACAGTGATATTCAAACTAGCATAGATTTGATTGATAGAATGGATACTGATTCATCAAGTGTTTTTCTAGTACCTGATGGTATCAAGTTTGACAAGTTTGATAAGTTTAGACTTTTATCTGAACAGGAAGTAGGGAAACTTGTGAATAAGCTCAGCAAGAAGTCTTGCTCTGCTGATCCGATTCCAACAAAGATTATCTTGCAATTATACTACCTGTATTCGCATCCATGATTAATGTCTCCTTCTCTACAGGCCATTTTCCTAAAGAATGGAAAGTCGCCCTTGTTTCACCATTGTTGAAAAAGACAGGGCTTGATGTTGAATTTAGTAATTTTAGACCTATAAGTAACTTACGATACATTTCTAAATTGGTAGAAGGTGCAGCCACACAACAGATTTTACAGTTTCTTAATAGTAATTCACTCCTTCCATCCAACCAGTCTGCATATAGACAATTTCACAGTACAGAAACGGCACTACTCAGGATCAAGAGTGATATTCTGATGACAATGGACAAACAGAAAATCACTCTCCTGTTACTACTTGACTTGAGTAGTGCCTTTGACACTATTGAGCACTCCAGATTACTAAAAATTTTGAAGATATGTTTCGGTATCGATGGTGTTGCTCTCAGCTGGATTGAGTAATAGGCCTACTTGTCTGATCGACATCAAAAAGTTAAAGTTGATGGTATTGTCTCCGACTCTTTCCAGGTGCCCTTCGGTGTGCCACAGGGCTCTCGGCTCGGCCCTTTGCTGTTTATGTTGTACACGAGTAATCTAATTAAGAGCACTCAGGATAATTTTCCTGAAGTCTCTTGTCACTGCTATGCAGACAACATACAATTATGTTTATCCTTTAGACCATCCCCTAGTACTCAAGATGCAATTGTTTCAATGTTGGAAAAGTGTATTAATTTCATTCATAGATGGATGCTTGTAATAATAATCTTAAGCTAAACGATAGTAAGAGTGAATTTTTGGTTGTCGGAACTTCACAACAGATTTCAAAAATAAGCATTGACGGTGTAAGAGTTGGATCCTCCAATGTGAAACCCTCTGTTACAGCAAGGAATTTAGGAGTATACTTTGATACTAATTTGAACATGGAAACACATGTTAAAAATATATATGCAAATCAACATATTATCTTTCATACAATCTCAGACGTATCCGCAAATATTTTGATCAAGAAAGTATGAAATTGGTTGTACATGCTCTCATCACAAGTAAGCTTGATTATTGTAGGGTTGCTGCTTGGAATGCCTGATTCTCTGATAGCTAGGTTACAAAAAGTCCAAAATGCATGTGCAAGACTTGTCTATCGTCGGTCAAAATTCACTTCAACCACACCTCTTCTGAGAGAGCTCCACTGGTTGCCAGTCCGTCAAAGAATTTCATTCAAAATGTTGTTAATTGTGTATAAATCATTGAGTGGTCAAGCTCCTATAGTTACATAACAGAATTACTTCAACTCAAAGTCCAGTCACACAGCCGTAGCCTGCGCCGTTCCAGAGATAAATTATGGTTCCAGATTCCCCATGGCAAAACTAAAGTAACCCTCGGGGACCGTGCGTTTGCCATTGCTGCCCCCAAACTATGGAATAGTGTAGTGACCTTTTTTTACTGTATTATATAAATCGTTTGCGCACAATCCGTTTCGAAAGGGAGGAATGATATTGAAAACCGTGTTCCTACTCTTCTAAATTGCTTTCCCAATGACCCCAATAAATCACAACAGACATTAGCCAAGACACTTTTTGAAGTGTTTGAATTCAAGCAACAGCTCTGGTTTTAATTAGGCCTAAGTCCACTTTTAATCAGGAGAATCTTAATGAGTGAATTTCTTCTCCTTTTTTAAACGAAAATTTCTTATTAAAGTTATCTTATTGCAGGAGAGGAGTCCATGCAGTGATAAACAGCGGCGTAGCCAGAACCTTTTCGGGGGGGGGGGGGGCTTTGTTTTTCAGTGAGGGGGGAGGGGGATGGGCTTGTCAGTGGTGGGGCGATCGCGATCGTTCACTACATTAGAATATACAAACACGCATTTTCTTCTTTTTCACTTTTCTTTTTCTTTTCTTTGTGAGGACTATCGCGATTTTTTCGTGGGAAGGGGGGAACTGGGGGCACTGGATTTTTTTTTGATTTTTTTTTTTGGGGGGGAGGGGGGGGGGCTACGCCGCGTGGAGGGTAGAGGTGAGAACGTCACATGTAATTGATCAACATGTTGTGTCAATCTGTTTATCACTGATGAAATACGATATTGTGTTTTTAACATGCCCATAGGCACAATCACTTATACCTCCTTTCTGGGTAGAGCTTGTCCATATTCAAACCGGTATAGTGTGGGTACTGATTCGATATCTGCGAAGCATGCTATTTGGCAAGGGTTAGAGCAATAAAGGGTAATTCCAATAAAGCATCTAAACTAAAGTGTAATTTAGAAAGGAGATTATTTTCTATAATTTCAATTTGCAGGTCTAAACGTTCAAATGGGGTATTTTACAACGATATCAGACCTTCAAGGGGGTTTGTAGCATTTGTACAATGCCGTCTATTTTTGAAAAACTCTGAAATGGAGAGCTGTGATTAAAAACCACGAATAAAGGCGATTCATTGGTCAGTATGAAGGAGCCAAAGGAGACTGAGGAGTGGATGATGGATATGAGAGATACATTGCCCATTTTGAGGAAGCCAAAGGGGACCAGAAGTAGATGTTTGGACCGTTGATATACAAGTGAAAGATTCATTGATGTTTGGACCGTTGATATACAAGTGAAAGATTCATTGATGTTTGGACCGTTGATATACAAGTGAAAGATTCATTGCTGTTTGGACCGTTGATATACAAGTGAAAGATTCATTGCTGTTTGGACCGTTGATATACAAGTGAAAGATTCATTGATGTTTGGACCATTGATATACAAGTGAAAGATTCATTGATGTTTGGACCATTGATATACAAGTGAAAGATTCATTGATGTTTGGACCGTTGATATACAAGTGAAAGATTCATTGATGTTTGGACCGTTGATATACAAGTGAAAGATTCATTGATGTTTGGACCATTGATATACAAGTGAAAGATTCATTGATGTTTGGACCATTGATATACAAGTGAAAGATTCATTGATGTTTGGACCATTGATATACAAGTGAAAGATTCATTGATGTTTGGACCGTTGATATACAAGTGAAAGATTCATTGATGTTTGGACCATTGATATACAAGTGAAAGATTCATTGATGTTTGGACCATTGATATACAAGTGAAAGATTCATTGATGTTTGGACCGTTGATATACAAGTGAAAGATTCATTGATGTTTGGACCATTGTATACAAGTGAAAGATTCATTGATGTTTGGACCATTGATATACAAGTGAAAGATTCATTGATGTTTGGACCGTTGATATACAAGTGAAAGATTCATTGATGTTTGGACCGTTGATATACAAGTGAAAGATTCATTGATGTTTGGACCGTTGATATACAAGTGAAAGATTCATTGATGTTTGGACCATTGTATACAAGTGAAAGATTCATTGATGTTTGGACCATTGATATACAAGTGAAAGATTCATTGATGTTTGGACCGTTGATATACAAGTGAAAGATTCATTGATGTTTGGACCGTTGGTATACAAGTGAAAGATTCATTGATGTTTGGACCATTGTATACAAGTGAGAGATTCATTGATGTTTGGATCATTGATACACAAGTGAAAGATTCATTGATGTTTGGATCATTGATATACAAGTGAAAGATTCATTGATGTTTGGACCATTGATATACAAGTGAAAGATTCATTGATGTTTGGACCATTGATATACAAGTGAAAGATTCATTGATGTTTGGACCATTGATATACAAGTGAAAGATTCATTGATGTTTGGACCATTGATATACAAGTGAAAGATTCATTGATGTTTGGACCATTGATATACAAGTGAAAGATTCATTGATGTTTGGACCATTGATATACAAGTGAAAGATTCATTGATGTTTGGACCATTGATATACAAGTGAAAGATTCATTGATGTTTGGATCATTGATATACAAGTGAAAGATTCATTGATGTTTGGACCGTTGATATACAAGTGAAAGATTCATTGATGTTTGGACCGTTGATATACAAGTGAAAGATTCATTGATGTTTGGACCATTGATATACAAGTGAAAGATTCATTCATAAATACCCCAGACAGTTTCGCTATTCCTATTGGTGGAGAACGCGTCACGTGGGGGTGTTTAAACGGTTGATAAAGACACAGCTGAAGCTGTTTAAGACCGGCTGGCTTCGCGTGTTGGGCGCGTAAGCTCATGTACACCAATTTAAATTACGCAGAACGCAATTCATAGCTATTAGTAACAGCGCGTAATATGTGTGTACACGCGCGTATACACACCGACCGACGCGCACAAAACATTTAAATTTGCAAACTTCGAAAAATTCGCAAAAGAAACAGTGTGACATTGTCTATAATTGTGATATTATTTTTTTTTTTTTTTAGCTTTTTTTTAAGGTTTAGGTTCTGTGGCCGTGCGATATGTGCCCTCGCGCTCGCTCGGGCCTTTATCACACGGCCACGACCCTGCCGGTTTTAAACGGCCGTTTAAGAACTCGTCGCCTACTCTTTTATTCCCTTATTAATGTTTGGACCGTTGATATACAAGTGAAAGATTCATTGATGTTTGGACCATTGTATACAAGTGAAATATTCATTGTTGTTTGGACCGTTGATATACATGTGAAAGATTCATTGCTGTTTGGACCGTTGGTATACAAGTGAAAGATTCATTGATGTTTGGACCGTTGATATACAAGTGAAAGATTCATTGATGTTTGGAACGTTGATATACAAGTGAAAGATTCATTGCTGTTTGGACCGTTGGTATACAAGTGAAATATTCTTTGATGTTTGGACCGTTGATATACAATTGAAAGATTCATTGATGTTTGGATCGTTATATACAAGTGAAATATTCATTGTTGTTTGGACCGTTGATATACATGTGAAAGATTCATTGATGTTTGGAACGTTGATATACAAATGAAATATTCATTGATGTTTGGACCGTTGATATACAAGTGAAAGATTCATTGATGTTTGGATCGTTGATATACAAGTGAAAGATTCATTGCTGTTTGGACCATTGATATACATGTGAAATATTCATTGTTGTTTGGACCGTTGATATACATGTGAAAGATTCATTGATGTTTGGACCATTGATATACAAGTGAAAGATTCATTGATGTTTGGACCATTGATATACATGTGAAAGATTCATTGATGTTTGGACCGTTGATATACAAGTGAAAGATTCATTGATGTTTGGAACGTTGACATACAAGTGAAATATTCATTGATGTTTGGACCATTCTGAAAGATTCATTGATGTTTGGA
The DNA here is from genome assembly GCA_021014325.1 of Plazaster borealis. Classification (NCBI taxonomy): domain Eukaryota; kingdom Metazoa; phylum Echinodermata; class Asteroidea; order Forcipulatida; family Labidiasteridae; genus Plazaster; species Plazaster borealis. The sequence goes on along the minus strand of CM037468.1, from coordinate 11,614,998 downwards.
CCATTGACATACATGTGAAAGATTCATTGATGTTTGGACCGTTGATATACAAGTGAAATATTCATTGATGTTTGGACCATTGATATACAAGTGAAAGATTCATTGATGTTTGGATCATTGATATACAAGTGAAAGATTCATTGATGTTTGGACCGTTGATATACAAGTGAAAGATTCATTGATGTTTGGACCATTGATATACAAGTGAAAGATTCATTGATGTTTGGACCGCTGATATACAAGTGAAAGATTCATTGCTGTTTGGACCGTTGATATACATGTGAAAGATTCATTGATGTTTGGACCGTTGATATACAAGTGAAAGATTCATTGATGTTTGGACCGTTGGTATACAAGTGAAAGATTCATTGATGTTTGGACCATTGATATACAAGTGAAAGATTCATTGATGTTTGGACCGTTGATATACAAGTGAAAGATTCATTGCTGTTTGGACCGTTGATATACATGTGAAAGATTCATTGATGTTTGGAACGTTGATATACAAGTGAAATATTCATTTATGTTTGGACCGTTGATATACAAGTGAAAGATTCATTGATGTTTGGACCGTTGATATACAAGTGAAATATTCATTGATGTTTGGACCATTCTGAAAGATTCATTGATGTTTGGACCATTGATATACATGTGAAAGATTTATTGATGTTTGGACCGTTGATATACAAGTGAAAGATTCATTGATGTTTGGACCGTTGATATACAAGTGAAAGATTCATTGATGTTTGGACCGTTGATATACAAGTGAAATATTCATTGATGTTTGGACCGTTGATATACAAGTAAAATATTCATTGATGTTTGGACCATTCTGAAAGATTCATTGATGTTTGGACCGTTGATATACATGTGAAAGATTCATTGATGTTTGGACCGTTGATATACAAGTGAAAGATTCATTGATGTTTGGACCGTTGATATACAAGTGAAAGATTCATTGATGTTTGGATCATTGATATACAAGTGAGAGATTCATTGATGTTTGGAACGTTGATATACATGTGAAATATTCATTGATGTTTGGACCGTTGATATACAAGTGAAATGTTGATTGGTGTTCGGACCGTTGATATACAAATGAAAGATTCAATGATGTTTGGATCGTTGATATACAAGTGAAAGATTCATTGATGTTTGGACCGTTGATATACATGTGAAAGATTCGTTGATGTTTGGAACGTTGATATACAAGTGAAAGATTCGTTGATGTTTGGAACGTTGATATACAAGTGAAAGATTCATTGCTGTTTGGACCGTTGATATACATGTGAAATATTCATTGATGTTTGGACCATTGATATACATGTGAAATATTCATTGATGTTTGGACCGTTGATATACAAGTGAAAGATTCATTGATGTTTGGACCGTTGATATACATGTGAAAGATTCATTGATGTTTGGACCGTTGATATACAAGTGAAATGTTGATTGGTGTTTGGACCGTTGATATACAAATGAAAGATTCAATGATGTTCGGACCGTTGATATACAAGTGAAAGATTCATTGATGTTTGGACCGTTGATATACATGTGAAATATTCATTGATGTTTGGACCGTTGATATACAAGTGAAATGTTGATTGGTGTTTGGACCGTTGATATACAAATGAAAGATTCAATGATGTTTGGACCGTTGATATACAAGTGAAAGATTCATTGATGTTTGGACCGTTGATATACATGTGAAAGATTCATTGATGTTTGGAACGTTGATATACATGTGAAATATTCATTGATGTTTGGACCGTTGATATACAAGTGAAAGATTCATTGATGTTTGGACCGTTGATATACAAGTGAAATGTTGATTGGTGTTCGGACCGTTGATATACAAATGAAAGATTCACTGATGTTTGGATCGTTGATATGTGAAATATTCATTCATGATTGAACCGTTGATATATATATATATGAGTGAAAGATTTATTGAGGTTTGGACCGTAGATTCATTGAGAATGGACAATAGCATCATGGTTATTGAAAAACCATTGGTCAAGATGACAGGACCAAGATAGACTATGGGAGGGTTATGGTGGCCCTGGAGGGAAATATGTACGCTTACGTATTCGAATAAATTATATTTGCAATGTCTTGTATTGCACACAGGTATTTTGTCTCATTCCTTTGAGATGGTGGTCATATAGTTGCGGACAATGTGTACCCAGGGGGGTACGTGGCGCTATAGGCTGTGCAAGTCTCGCGCTTATTTGAACTTCCGGGACCATTGTGGTCCCAACCATTATGGAGTTTCACGTGGGCGGGATTTAGTTTCGTAAATTATTTCAGTTTAACGTAGTTTATGGCCATGAAAATTATATATGATGTTGGGAATGTAATACTAAGTAATAAACAAAGTAAAACCAGTTCAACAAAATAACGAAGAAAACCCATGCATAAGACTTGACCTCCGTTTCCAGTTACCTATAAAAAATTAAGAATGCTGCAAAACTGACGGGCATGTTGTCATTAAACCTATGTGATAGACGCACACATTCGGGCATGATTGGCAAATGGGGTTTCCTACAATAAGCATCCGCGTCAAAAGTTTTAAATTTGTCTCAGTGTTCATTTGAATTTCTTTTATTTATATTGCACAAAAATTTAAAAAATTTAAAATTTATTTATAACACTTTGCTATGGGTATTTTTATTTTCAAGAATTTTGTATAAATATAATTTTAAAAGAAGATTTGATTTCATAGACAAATAATAGTCTATAGCAGGAAAGCAGTCAGGCACGACTGTACAATGTAGTACGCAACGGCATACAAACTCTTATGCTAATAAACAAAAACAAAAATTAAAAAAAGACAAAAATGTAAAAATAAAATAAAACTCCGTTTCTTTCTCGTTCGGGCGACTCATGATGAGACTTCATCGCGCGCGAGACTCCAGATAACACACACATATCAGGAAACTAGACAGAGCCCTTCGTGATAACTGTAAAGTCTGTAATATCGACTGGATGCAAGAAACTCCCCAGATCATTAGAAATGTATTCAAAGGTGCGACCAAGTTTGCAAAAAGATTCCCGACATTGCATATTCACATAATATTCGAAAAAAATTCACATCGAATACGTATTCGCACACAATCATTTGCGACATGCGATGTCCCTTCGGGGCCAATATAGCAGGGGGATGCGTATGATAAATTAATAGTAGATCTATAAGGTTCTTATTCCATACTTACATATCACAAGAAGAGCTTGAATCAGCAATATTTGCCTAATTAGTATTGACTGCATTTCGTTTATCAAGTGCAATAAAGTGTATTTATTTCGATAACTCCGAGATATCGTTTCTCGATGGTCGAAAAATTTATAGTAAAAGACAGCAGACCTGTATGCTTTATACTAGCGCGAATACTCTACCTATACTCTTTGCTTCTCACTCAAATCAATACACGTAGATGTGATGGGCATGCTCAATAATAATTCAAAACACTTTTGGTCAATTTCATCCTAAACACAATCGGATGACACGGAGAATGAACTTTAACAAATATTCAGTGCCCAGGTAAAGTTGCATGCGTGACTATGTAGTTTTACCCTTACAACGATTTGTGTAAAGCACTCAGTACATTGTAGGGAAACTTATGGTGGCCCTGAGGGGGCATCGAACATAATGTGAATAACATTGTGTTTTCAGATACAAAACATCTCTAGACAGACGGCCGGAAGGAGGGACAGAAAGACAGAAATCGTCATTACGAGCTTACTTGGTACAGATTCACAAACGTTAGTTTTTGCCTTTGCCGTTCGTATAACCTATGCGCATCAGTGTTGCGCCCTCTACGGCAAATCGCGGCACATGATATGAACGCCAAAACTAACGTCTGTTATTCAAGACTAAGGCTGAGGCTAACTTTGCTAAGCAATTTGATCAGTAGTCCATTACCCAGATGAAAGCCCCGAACTCATGTATAATTCATGTAGTGGGTGGTATGTATTATACCACGGACAAGAAGTTGTTTGATCAAAATGTAAAAAAACACCACCAAAAAACACTACAAATATTGAAATATCTTGTAATGAATTTTGTGTATTGTACAAGTAGGCCTTGAACATGGCAATGATCATTAATCGCCACTCATGTTGTCAGCCCATTATTTCAGACTGTAATACAGGTCATTAAAGCTCGAAGAATATTCATCTTGCAATGAAGTGAAAAACTTTTGTATTTTTACTCCGAGCTTATGTTTGGCGTTAAAGATAGGAACAGAACCACGATTCAGACGACAATTTACATCCAAAACTTCATTAATCAGAAAACTGGAAGAATTTCTTTGGTCGTTTGTAGCGTGCATAAGGACTTCGCTAACAACCATGAAAGAGCGCAGCCAAAGGGCGGGGAAACGTCATTCAACTTTTTAAGTTGATTTGTTCCCCTACTAAAGTTCTACAACATCGTGGAGAAGTAAATCATCATACCGATAATCAAATCAAAAACAAAATAAACAAGATTCAACAGTCCATGCGTAGGAAATAGATTCACAAATCCTTCTTTATGAAGCATTACTTTATACCTCTAGTCTTTCTGTGTATTGGATAGTACCATAATAACAACAATCATAATAACAACACTGTATAATGAAATGCATTATTATATGCTTTTTAACTATGTATCAAAGCACCTTCGACTATTACTACCCCTGTTCATTGGGCCTTTAGCATTCCTGAAACCATTTCAACTCCTTTGGAGTATGCAGCACCGGCAGCCAATGGGCGCGCATGTTACTTATCATTCACACCAACAATCTCCACCCTTTTTACTCCAGGGTGATAGTGAAGTGTCTTGCCCAAGGACACAAGTGTCACGACCGGGATTCGAACCCACACTCCGACGACTCAACCATCAGAACTTGAGTTCGGTTCTATAGACTGCTCGGTCACGACACGCGAATAAAAAGTGATTTATTCATTGTCATTAAGATAAGCACATATAGAACCAACATAACTTTCGGCTATAGAAGTATCAATAAGGACATACAATACTATGTTTTTTTCTTATTGCGGGCTGACATTGATACGTAACTTATTTATTTATGTAAAATGTTGAAATTTTGTGAAAAAGTATATGTACAGATTAGAAAGGTCTAGCGCGTTGTGAAAGCCGGGGAGTACAAGTTAAAGTCTTTTCTGTTTCTAAACGTCATCTGAAGATACTAATACATCTGTACTTAATGGTACTTTGTGACCATTGCACCATTACCTTACTTCAATGTGCTTGTTTGTTTGTTTGCTTTTTATTGTACCGAAACAGGAACTTTGTTCCGCGCATAGCTTTTTAGAATGGCTCTTCAATAGTATACTATTCTATTTCCAGATAATGCTGATTGTCACAAGTTATTGAAAATCAGACAAGGTACGATAACTACTTGAAATGACGGTCACCTGTTAGACTAATGTGTGCTATCTCTAGCTAACCACTTCCAGCTATTCTCCATCCTCCCCAAGTCTTTTTTGATTGATAATATTATAGAAAAAAGTACAGGATCGGGTGGGGGGATTCTACATTTCAATTCGAAAACACCGATAATAAAGTTCATACTAGTAGTAGCACCAATCAACCAGATAAATATTTCCGCGTAATGTGCAACGTCATTTGAAGACCCGAAAATTACTGTTTCGTTCTATATTGCTGCATTCGAAATCAGTTTTTGGACCTAGGACATGAACACGCACTAAATACCTGGCAAAATATAAACCATTGTCGTTGTACGCAAAATCGAAACCCAGAAATGTTCACCGGATGGTTGTATTTATTCAATATTTGATGTTTGACAATAGATGTTCAGATTGAATCAACTCTCCCCAAAATCAACGGTGTACTCTCCCCTTAGGTAGCCTTTAATAGGACGGCATTCAGAATCTGCAAAAAATGATTATTCAAATAAAATCAGTATTAACTTTATCCCATAAACAGTGCAAGTCTCAATTGGGGCTTGTTGAAGCGTGCCATTTTTTAATGGTTCCCAAACACACTCCAAAGTAGATTCATCAAACCGATGGCATTTATAAATACAAACGGCTCTCTCCCACACGAAGATCAATGAAAAGTAAATAAGCATTAAACCATATGATTTGCAAACCAAACAATTTAATGGGAGAATCTGTGTGGTCCACAAGATATATCGTGAACACAATTAGTTATCTTCGTTTCGACGTGATATCTCATGGCAACGAAATACCGATCTGGTTTTTCTTTCCATTCTAACCGACCCTATTTCAAATGGGGGGAAAATAATTGCAACTATAAACTAAGGCCGGCCTCAATATGACCAGGCCTCATTATGACCCGGCCTCAATAAAAGTAAATAAAGGTTTTCCCTTCAATGTCAATGCCCAGTTCCAGTGATTGATGTTTTTTTAATGCAATGCCAAAGTAAACCACATGGTCGATATTTATGGTCGATATAGAAAGTGTTATAATGCAAGATGAATTGGAAGTAATCAACCCACCTTTTGAACTTGAAGTTTCTTTGCTAATGTTAACTCGTGTGATGGAGGACACAAAGTAAGATCAGCACATACTCCTCCTGGAACCTACAAATACAAAACTAACTTGTTAGAAGCGATCTACAGTGTACACACCATGTTTATTCAAGTTAGTTTCGAAGGGTTAGCCTTTATGCAAGGAAACAATACAGAATCTGTAACAGTTTCTAATCATGGAGATGTCGTTTTACATGTGAACATCACGTAGTGTTTATGTCAATGTACCTTGCTTTAGTATCAATCAATTTGTGAGCCAGTTCGAAAGAAAACAATGAATGTGTGAGAAAAATGTCAAGTAAGAACCAATCGATCTACAACCTACATGTACTTACAAACAAACTGGATAGGTAATAAAACCCCAGGGTTCAGTAGTTATCCAACCAACCAACGCACGACGAGAATCCCAAAAACTTCACAGACCTGCTTCAGTTTACCGACGAGGGTTTTCTGACAAAAGAAAAAAGGCATTCACCGACTAATTACTGAAACAGGTTGTAAAGGGACAGGGTTTTTTAGGTATTCATTGACTAACTACTGAAACAGGTTGTACAGGGACAGGGTTGTTAGGGCATTCATTGACTAACTACTAAAACAGGTTGTAAAAGGACAGGGTTGTTAGGCATTCATTGACTAACTACTGAAACAGGTTGTACAGGGACAGGGTTGTTAGGCATTCATTGACTAACTACTGAAACAGGTTGTACAGGGACAGGGTTGTCAGGCATTCATTGACTAACTACTGAAACAGGTTGTACAGGGACAGGGTTGTCAGGCATTCATTGACTAACTACTGAAACAGGTTGTACAGGGACAGGGTTGTTAGGCATTCATTGACTAACTACTGAAACGGGTTGTACAGAGACAGGGTTGTTAGGCATTCATTGACTAACTACTGAAACAGGTTGTACAGGGACAGGGTTGTTAGGCATTCATTGACTAACTACTGAAACAGGTTGTACAGGGACAGGGTTGTTAGGCATTCATTGACTAACTACTGAAACAGGTTGTAAAAGGACAGGGTTGTCAGGCATTCATTGACTAACTACTGAAACAGGTTGTACAGGGACAGGGTTGTCAGGCATTCATTGACTAACTACTGAAACAGGTTGTACAGGGACAGGGTTGTTAGGCATTCATTGACTAACTACTGAAACAGGTTGTACAGAGACAGGGTTGTTAGGCATTCATTGACTAACTACTGAAACAGGTTGTACAGGGACAGGGTTGTTAGGCATTCATTGACTAACTACAGAAACAGGTTGTACAGGGTTGTCAGGCATTCATTGACTAACTACTGAAACAGGTTGTACAGGGACAGGGTTGTTAGGCATTCATTGACTAACTACTGAAACAGGTTGTACAGGGACAGGGTTGTCAGGCATTCATTGACTAACTACTGAAACAGGTTGTAAAAGGACAGGGTTGTTAGGCATTCATTGACTAACTACTGAAACAGGTTGTACAGGGACAGGGTTGTTAGGCATTCATTGACTAACTACTGAAACAGGTTGTAAAAGGACAGGGTTGTCAGGCATTCATTGACTAACTACTGAAACAGGTTGTACAGGGACAGGGTTGTCAGGCATTCATTGACTAACTACTGAAACAGGTTGTACAGGGACAGGGTTGTTAGGCATTCATTGACTAACTACTGAAACAGGTTGTACAGAGACAGGGTTGTTAGGCATTCATTGACTAACTACTGAAACAGGTTGTACAGGGACAGGGTTGTTAGGCATTCATTGACTAACTACTGAAACAGGTTGTAAAAGGACAGGGTTGTCAGGCATTCATTGACTAACTACTGAAACAGGTTGTACAGGGACAGGGTTGTCAGGCATTCATTGACTAACTACTGAAACAGGTTGTAAAAGGACAGGGTTGTCAGGCATTCATTGACTAACTACTGAAACAGGTTGTACAGGGACAGGGTTGTTAGGCATTCATTGACTAACTACTGAAACAGGTTGTACAGGGACAGGGTTGTTAGGCATTCATTGACTAACTACTGAAACAGGTTGTACAGGGACAGGGTTGTTAGGCATTCATTGACTAACTACTGAAACAGGTTGTACAGGGACAGGGTTGTTAGGCATTCATTGACTAACTACTGAAACAGGTTGTACAGGGACAGGGTTGTCAGGCATTCATTGACTAACTACTGAAACAGGTTGTGTACAGGGACAGGGTTGTTAGGCATTCCAGGTTGTACAGGGACAGGGTTGTTAGGCATTCATTGACTAACTACTGAAACAGGTTGTACAGGGACAGGGTTGTTAGGCATTCATTGACTAACTACTGAAACAGGTTGTACAGGGACAGGGTTGTTAGGCATTCATTGACTAACTACTGAAACAGGTTGTACAGGGACAGGGTTGTTAGGCATTCATTGACTAACTACTGAAACAGGTTGTACAGGGACAGGGTTGTTAGGCATTCATTGACTAACTACTGAAACAGGTTGTACAGGGACAGGGTTGTTAGGCATTCATTGACTAACTACTGAAACAGGTTGTACAGGGACAGGGTTGTCAGGCATTCATTGACTAACTACTGAAACAGGTTGTACAGGGACAGGGTTGTTAGGCATTCATTGACTAACTACTGAAACAGGTTGTACAGGGACAGGGTTGTTAGGCATTCATTGACTAACTACTGAAACAGGTTGTACAGGGACAGGGTTGTTAGGCATTCATTGACTAACTACTGAAACAGGTTGTACAGGGACAGGGTTGTTAGGCATTCATTGACTAACTACTGAAACAGGTTGTACAGGGACAGGGTTGTTAGGCATTCATTGACTAACTACTGAAACAGGTTGTAAAAGGACAGGGTTGTCAGGCATTCATTGACTAACTACTGAAACAGGTTGTACAGGGACAGGGTTGTTAGGCATTCATTGACTAACTACTGAAACAGGTTGTACAGGGACAGGGTTGTTAGGCATTCATTGACTAACTACTGAAACAGGTTGTACAGGGACAGGGTTGTTAGGCATTCATTGACTAACTACTGAAACAGGTTGTACAGGGACAGGGTTGTTAGGCATTCATTGACTAACTACTGAAACAGGTTGTACACGGACAGGGTTGTTAGGCATTCATTGACTAACTACTGAAACAGGTTGTACAGGGACAGGGTTGTTAGGCATTCATTGACTAACTACTGAAACAGGTTGTTCTAGGCCAGGGTTGTGAGGCAGTCATTGACGAACTACTGTCACGGGTTGTACAGGGACAGGGTTGTCAGGCATTCATTGACTAACTACTGAAACAGGTTGTACAGGGACAGGGTTGTTAGGCATTCATTGACTAACTACTGAAACAGGTTGTACAGGGACAGGGTTGTTAGGCATTCATTGACTAACTACTGAAACAGGTTGTAAAAGGACAGGGTTGTTAGGCATTCATTGACTAACTACTGAAACAGGTTGTACAGGGACAGGGTTGTTAGGCATTCATTGACTAACTACTGAAACAGGTTGTACAGGGACAGGGTTGTTAGGCATTCATTGACTAACTACTGAAACAGGTTGTACAGGGACAGGGTTGTTAGGCATTCATTGACTAACTACTGAGGTACAGGTTGTAGGGACAGGGTTGTGGAGGTTCAATGACTAACTACTGACTTAACAGGTTTGGGAGGAGGTTGTTGTTGTCATTGTTGACTAACTACTGAAAAAACAGGTTGTAGGGGACAGGGTTGTTAGGCATTCATGAAACAGGTTGTACAGGGACAGGGTTGTTAGGCATTCATTGACTAACTACTGAAACAGGTTGTAAAAGGACAGGGTTGTTAGGCATTCATTGACTAACTACTGAAACAGGTTGTAAAAGGACAGGGTTGTTAGGCATTCATTGACTAACTACTGAAACAGGTTGTACAGGGACAGGGTTGTTAGGCATTCATTGACTAACTACTGAAACAGGTTGTACAGGGACAGGGTTGTTAGGCATTCATTGACTAACTACTGAAACAGGTTGTACAGGGACAGGGTTGTTAGGCATTCATTGACTAACTACTGAAACAGGTTGTACAGGGACAGGGTTGTTAGGCATTCATTGACTAACTACTGAAACAGGTTGTACAGGGACAGGGTTGTTAGGCATTCATTGACTAACTACTGAAACAGGTTGTACAGGGACAGGGTTGTCAGGCATTCATTGACTAACTACTGAAACAGGTTGTACAGGGACAGGGTTGTTAGGCATTCATTGACTAACTACTGAAACAGGTTGTACAGGGACAGGGTTGTCAGGCATTCATTGACTAACTACTGAAACAGGTTGTACAGGGACAGGGTTGTTAGGCATTCATTGACTAACTACTGAAACAGGTTGTACAGGGACAGGGTTGTCAGGCATTCATTGACTAACTACTGAAACAGGTTGTACAGGGACAGGGTTGTTAGGCATTCATTGACTAACTACTGAAACAGGTTGTAAAAGGACAGGGTTGTCAGGCATTCATTGACTAACTACTGAAACAGGTTGTACAGGGACAGGGTTGTCAGGCATTCATTGACTAACTACTGAAACAGGTTGTAAAAGGACAGGGTTGTTAGGCATTCATTGACTAACTACTGAAACAGGTTGTAAAAGGACAGGGTTGTTAGGCATTCATTGACTAACTACTGAAACAGGTTGTAAAAGGACAGGGTTGTTAGGCATTCATTGACTAACTACTGAAACAGGTTGTAAAAGGACAGGGTTGTTAGGTATTCATTGACTAACTACAGAATAATAATAATAATAATAATAATAATAATAAGACTTGTAATGCGCACATATCCACCCTGCTGGCTGTTCAAGGCGCAGTAAACCCCCCCCCAAAAAAAAAACAAAACAAAACAAAGAAAAACAGACACAACAAAGTTAGTCCTTGAAAACCTGTGACAGAAACAGGTTGTACATGGACAGGGTTGTTAGGCATTCATTGACTAACTACAGAAACAGGTTGTACAGGGTTGTTAGGTATTCATTGACTAACTACAAGACCAGGCCTGTTCAGAGTAGAAGTTGTTATGTCGTTTCAAAATTATAAACCTGACTTGTAGCCTTTTTTTAATTTGATCGTAATGTCAGTTACCAAGGCAACACAATCCCTGCAAACATCAACGCCTTCACTCTAACAGAAGATAAATAAAATACCATTCAATTAATGCTGACTAAATCTCAGCAAGTATGCACATTTTGTAACGAAACCAAGACAAATTAAATTTATATACAAACAATCCCTATAGAGAGAGTTATTTAATCATTTATGGACCTACCTTTGTATATTGAAACTTACTATTGACTGTTAGCCTGGTTTGCTGCCATTATTTCAATTCAATGCACATTATTATAGTCTGTGGTACCTATTCATAAAGTAAAGAGAGATAGACAGAAAAGGAGCTTCTTAAATGCATTCTTAGACAATTTGTTTATGGATCAAAATACACTTCATATTAAGTGACATCATGCCACCTGGAGGTTGATTTGTTTAATATTAAAGCACAACGTTAACGCAATGCATGCTTAATACAGGCAGGTATGCGAACACAAGAACCCCATACTTGTTGACAGCGTCATAACACGACGAAGATCCCAAGACTTGACAGAGTATAGCTTGAACTTCGAGATAATCCGTTTCTAAGAAAGAAAGGCGATTTTTCTTTCGCAGTCAAAACTAAATAAACAAATGTCAATTTTAAAAACTTGTGGCATACATCGTCGGTTAAATTAATGTTACCGTAATCATCAGTTTTGGGAAATTAGTTACCTGAGATGTGGCATTTTTCAGCATCACTGTAAAATCAGTCATTAACTCAAGACAGTCTCTACCCATATCACCTGTTGATTTCGGCTGAGAAAACAAGGGGTTATAGAATTGTAAACCTTTTAAATAAACAGTTCATATTGCGGCATAGGTTCTGTATAGTACGACGGCAAAACGCATTAAAAATGCGTGATTCACTCTATAAGTTTGCAACGCTGTATACCATTGTCTACTACAAATATAAAAACAAATCACTGAAAATAGAAAATTGCATAACTAATAATTTTAATTTTAATAAATGTTAAATTTACGTCAGGGATGAAGAATATTGTTCGTATTTTCCCACACACCGATGTGTGTTAAAGGCATTGTACACGTTGGTAATTGGAGCCTATCGTTTGTTTCAAACCTATATAGTTTTAGATATACACCATAAAACTAACCTGTGAAAATTTCATTTCAAAAGGTGGTAGTGTTTTGAGATAAATTGCCGAAAATCTGGAGCGGTTATTACCACGCAGGAAGAATAATCTGCATTGAAATACACACTCTGAGAAGTGTTACGCATAACGCTTCTCAGATTCAAATGTTTTGGGGGATAAAAAGTGATATATTGTTCCAAAACCGCAGTACTTCGAAGTGACAAGTTTTTTTGAAATGCATTGTACTATCCAAAGCTGCTGTACTTCTTACCAAATAAGTTTTGATTGCCATATCAGAGTCATTCCCAAACGTGTACGATGCCTTTAAGCACTGTCTAATCAGTAATCCCAGTACATTCCAAATACAGGACTCGGGAAAGTACTAGGCATATCGGTGTACAGTGCTTAAAGGGTCTGCATATGTTTGGTAATGACTCTGAAAATTAATTGCAATACAAATTTACTTTTTAAAAAGTACAGCAGTATAATGATCTTTTAGAAACTTTTCACTTAGAAGTACTGCGGTTATGGAAAAATACTTTTTATCCCCAACAAATTGAACCTGAGACGCGTATTGACAGTATTACGTTTCTCAGATTGTGTATTCCAATTGCAGATTACTCTTCTTGCGTGGACATAACCGCTCCAGATTTTCGGCAATATCTCAAAAAAGCTACCACCTTTTGAAATGAAATTTCCACAGGTTAGTTTTATGGTATATATCTACAACTTTATATGATTGAAACAAACAGTGGGTTCCAATTACCAAACGTTACTATACAATCCCTCTAACACACATCTGCGTCTGGGTACATTCAAGTAAATTAAAATCAAAACAACTTTAAACCTTGTATGACCAAACTTTGAATTGTGATTTTGTTTACACCATTTAAGTAAAAGGGTAAACTATTTTAAAGAGAAGTTCATCTTACCTTTTGGAATAAAAAGTATTTTTGATTGTCAATAAATCAATGATGTTTAAGATTGGAACTTGTTTAAATGTTACAACAAATTAATGAGGTTTCAGATTGGATGTAGTTTAAATGTTAAAATCAATCAATGAGCTTTCAGATTGGAACTTGTTTAAATGTTACAACAAATCAATGAGGTTTAAGATTGGAACTTGTTTAAATGTTACAACAAATTAATGAGGTTTCAGATTGGATGTAGTTTAAATGTTAAAATCAATCAATGAGCTTTCATATTGGAACTAGTTTAAATGTTACAATCAATCAATGGGGTTTCAGATTGAAACTAGTTTAAATGTTACAATCAATTAATGAGGTTTCAGAAGTGAACTAGTTTAAATGTTACAATCAATCAATGAGCTTTCAGATTGGAACATAGTTTAAATATTACAATCAATCAATGAGGTTTAAGATTGGAACTTGTTTAAATGTTACAATAAATCAATGAGCTTTCAGATTGGAACTTGTTTAAATGTTACAATCACTCAATGAGGTTTCAGATTAAAACTGATAAATGTTACAATCAATCAATGAGCTTTCAGATTGGAACTAGTTTATTAATGTTACAATCAATTAATGAGGTTTCAGAATGGAACTAGTTTAAATGTTACAATCGATCAATGAGCTTTCAGATTGGAACTAGTTTAAATGATTCAATCAATCAATGAGGTTTCAGATTGGAACTAGTAAACATGTTACAATCAATCAATGAGCCTTCAGATTGGAACTTGTTTAAACGTTACAATCAATCAATGAGCTTTCAGATTGGAACTTGTTTAAATGTTACAATCAATCAATGAGCTTTCAGATTGGAACTTGTTTAAATGTTACAATCAACCAATGAGCTTTCAGATTGGAACATAGTTTAAATGTTACAATCAATTAATGAGGTTTCAGATTGGGTGTATTTTAAATGTAAAAAATATCAGAGTCATTCCCAAACGTGTACGATGCCTTTAAGCACTGTCTAATCAGTAATCCCAGTACATTCCAAATACAGGACTCGGGAAAGTACTAGGCATATCGGTGTACAGTGCTTAAAGGGTCTGCATATGTTTGGTAATGACTCTGAAAATTAATTGCAATACAAATTTACTTTTTCAGAAGTACAGCAGTATAATGATCTTTTAGAAACTTTTCACTTAGAAGTACTGCGGTTATGGAAAAATACTTTTTATCCCCAACAAATTGAACCTGAGACGCGTACTGACAGTATTACGTTTCTCAGATTGTGTATTGCAGATTATTCTTCTTGCGTGGACATAACCGCTCCAGATTTTCGGCAATATCTCAAAAACGCTACCACCTTTTGAAATGAAATTTCCACAGGTTAGTTTTATGGTATATATCTACAACTTTATATGATTGAAACAAACAGTGGGTTCCAATTACCAAACGTTACTATACAATCCCTCTAACACACATCTGCGTCTGGGTACATTCAAGTAAATTAAAATCAAAACAACTTTAAACCTTGTATGACCAAACTTTGAATTGTGATTTTGTTTACACCATTTAAGTAAAAGGGTAAACTATTTTAAAGAGAAGTTCATCTTACCTTTTGGAATAAAAAGTATTTTGTGATTGTCCTGTGATTGTGGACAGAACGATGAGTCTACACAGACCGTCTTGGGGACCTCAAAGAAACAAAACCAATGTTTATTCAAATAGAGCATTTCAAACTAGCATTATGGAATCATACTTTAAATCCATCCAGTTTGATGGAGACCAAAATGCATTATTGTGTCTGTCTGTAATCCACTTGTGGTTTTTTATTAATCAGCAGCTGCATATTCAAAGGGTAAGTTTCCTAGTTATGAAATGCATTCTGTTTTCTGTTTAGTTTGTTTTAGTTTGTTGTCTTTTGTTTTTGTTTCGTTTTGTTTTGTTTTCACTGCTTTCGGTCTACAATAATTAACTTCTTGTTATTAGCTTCTGAACTTTCATACAACCAACTGTTCAAAGTTGACATTGTTGATGATGTTTTCTGTTTTCATGCAAAAAAAGCCCCGGTTTATTTGTCGGTGATTGTTGTTAAATTTCGTTGTTATTTCGGATTGCTAGAAACGGTCGTTTTCAAGGGTAATCAAACGCTATTTTCCTCCCTTGACAATATTTCAGGCAAAAATATTTCTTTAGAGAATTGGAAATTTATGTTACAATCAATCCATGAGGTTTTTAGGATAGAGGTAGTATAAATGATACAATCAATCAATGAGCTTTGAAATTGGAATGGAACTAGTTTAAATGTTACAATCAATCAATGAGCTTTCAGATTGGAACTCGTTTAAATGATACAATCAATCAATGGGATTTCAGATTGGAACTAGTTTAAATGGTACAATATTATTGAGGTTTCAGATTGGAACTAGTTTAATTGTTACAATCAATCAATGAGCTTTCAGATTTGAAATATGATAAATGTTACAATCAATCAATGAGCTTTCAGATTGGAACTAGTTTAAATGATTCAATCACTCAATGAGCTTTCAGACTGGAACTTGTTTAAATGTTTCAATCAATCAATGAGCTTTCAGATTGAAACTAGTTAAATGTTACAATCAACCAATGAGGTTTCAGATTGGAACTAGTTTAAATGTTACAATCAATCAATGAGCTTTCAGATTGGGTGTAGTTTAAATGTTAAAATCAATCAATGAGCTTTCAGACTGGAACTAGTTTAAATGTTACAATCAATCAATGAGGTTTCAGAATGGAACTAGTTTAAATATTACAATCAATCAATGTCATGAGGTTTCAGATTGGAACTAGTATAAATGTAACAATCAATCAATGAGCTTTCAGATTGGAACTTGTTTAAATGTTACAATCAATCAATGAGCTTTCAGATTGGAACTAGTTTAAATGTTACAATCAATCAATGAGCTTTCAGATTGGAACTAGTTTAAATGTTAAAATCAATCAATGAGCTTTCAGACTGGAACTAGTTTAAATGTTATAATCAATCAATGAGGTTTCAGATTGGAATTAGTTTAAATGTTACAATCAATTAATGAGGTTTCAGAATGGAACTAGTTTAAATGTTACAATAAATCAAGGAGCTTTCAGATTGGAACTTGTTTAAATGTTACAATCAATCAATGAGGTTTTAGATTGGAACTGTGATAAATGTTAAATTCAATCGATGAGCTTTCAGATTTCAATTTGTTTAAATGTTACAATCAATCAATGGGGTTTCAGATTGGAACTAGTTTAAATGTTGCAATCAATTAATGAGGTTTCAGAATGGAACTAGTTTAAATGTTACAATCGATCAATGAGCTTTCAGATTGGAACTAGTTTAAATGATTCAATCAATCAATGAGCTTTCAGATTGGAAATAGTAAACATGTTACAATCAATCAATGAGCCTTCAGATTGGAACTTGTTTAAATGTTACAATCAATCAATGAGCTTTCAGATTGGAACTTGTTTAAATGTTACAATCAATCAATGAACTTTCAGATTGGAACTAGTTCAAATGTTACAATCAATCAATGAGCTTTCAGATTGGAACTAGTTTAAATGTTACAATCAATTAATGAGGTTTCAGAATGGAACTAGTTTAAATGTTACAATCGATCAATGAGCTTTCAGATTGGAACTAGTTTAAATGATTCAATCAATCAATGAGGTTTCAGATTGGAACTAGTAAACATGTCACAATCAATCAATGAGCCTTCAGATTGGAAGTTGTTTAAATGTTACAATCACTCAATGAACTTTCAGATTGGAACTAGTTTAAATGTTACAATCAACCAATGAGCTTTCAGATTGGAACATAGTTTAAAATGTTACAATCAATCAATGAGGTTTCAGATTGGAACTAGTTTAAATGTTACAATCAATTAATGAGGTTTCAGATTGGGTGTAGTTTAAATGTAAAAATCAATCAATGAGCTTTCAGATTGGAACTAGTTTAAATGTTACAATCAATCAATGAGCTTTCAGATTGAAACTTGTTTAAATGTTACAATCAATCAATGAGGTTTCAGATAGAAACTAGTATAAATGTAACATCAATCAATGAGCTTTTAGATTGGAACTTGTTTAAATGTTACAATCAATTAATGAGGTTTCAGAATGGAACTAGTTTAAATGTTGCAATCAATCAATGAGCTTTCAGATTGGATCTAGTTTAAATGATTCAATCAATCAATGAGGTTTCAGATTGGAAGTAGTAAACATGTTACAATCAATCAATGAGCTTTCAGATTGGAACTTGTTTAAATGTTACAATCAATCAATGAGCTTTCAGATTGGAACTTGTTTAAATGTTACAATCAATCAATGAGCTTTCAGATTGGAACTAGTTTAAATGTTTCAATCAATCAATGAGCTTTCAGATTGGAACATAGTTTAAATGTTACAATAAATCAATGAGGTTTAAGATTGGAACTTGTTTAAATGTTACAACAAATTAATGAGGTTTCAGATTGGATGTAGTTTAAATGTTAAAATCAATCAATGAGCTTTCAGATTGGAACTTGTTTAAATGTTACAATAAATCAATGAGGTTTAAGATTGGAACTTGTTTAGATGTTACAACAAATTAATGAGGTTTCAGATTGGATGTAGTTTAAATGTTAAAATCAATCAATGAGCTTTCAGATTGGAACTAGTTTAAATGTTACAATCAATCAATGGGGTTTCAGATTGAAACTAGTTTAAATGTTACAATCAATTAATGAGGTTTCAGAAGTGAACTAGTTTAAATGTTACAATCAATCAATGAGCTTTCAGATTGGAACATAGTTTAAATATTACAATCAATCAATGAGGTTTAAGATTGGAACTTGTTTAAATGTTACAATAAATCAATGAGCTTTCAGATTGGAACTTGTTTAAATGTTACAATCACTCAATGAGGTTTCAGATTAAAACTGATAAATGTTACAATCAATCAATGAGCTTTCAGATTGGAACTAGTTTATTAATGTTACAATCAATTAATGAGGTTTCAGAATGGAACTAGTTTAAATGTTACAATCGATCAATGAGCTTTCAGATTGGAACTAGTTTAAATGATTCAATCAATCAATGAGGTTTCAGATTGGAACTAGTAAACATGTTACAATAAATCAATGAGCCTTCAGATTGGAACTTGTTTAAACGTTACAATCAATCAATGAGCTTTCAGATTGGAACTTGTTTAAATGTTACAATCAATCAATGAGCTTTCAGATTGGAACTTGTTTAAATGTTACAATCAACCAATGAGCTTTCAGATTGGAACATAGTTTAAATGTTACAATCAATTAATGAGGTTTCAGATTGGGTGTATTTTAAATGTAAAAATCAATCAATGAGCTTTCAGATTGGAACTAGTTTAAATGTGACAATCAATCAATGAGGTTTCAGAATGGAACTAGTTTAAATGTTACAATCAATCAATGAGGTTTCAGAATGGAACTAGTTTAAATGTTACAATCAATCAATGAGCTTTCAGATTGGAACTAGTTTAAATGATTCAATCAATCAATGAGGTTTCAGATTGGAACTAGTAAACATGTTACAATCAACCAATGAGCTTTCAGATTGGAACTTGTTTAAATGTTACAATCAATCAATGAGCTTTCAGATTGGAACTAGTTTAAATGTTACAATCAACCAATGAGCTTTCAGATTGGAACATAGTTTAAATGTTACAATCAATTAATGAGGTTTCAGATTGGGTGTAGTTTAAATGTAAAAATCAATCAATGAGCTTTCAGATTGGAACTAGTTTAAATGTTACAATCAATCAATGAGCTTTCAGATTGAAACTTGTTTAAATGTTACAATCAATCAATGAGGTTTCAGATAGAAACTAGTATAAATGTAACATCAATCAATGAGCTTTCAGATTGGAACTAGTTTAAATGTTACAATCAATTAATGAGGTTTCAGAATGGAACTAGTTTAAATGTTGCAATCAATCAATGAGCTTTCAGATTGGAACTAGTTTAAATGATTCAATCAATCAATGAGGTTTCAGATTGGAAGTAGTAAACATGTTACAATCAATCATTAAGCTTTCAGATTGGAACTCGTTTAAATGTCACAATCAATCAATGAGCTTTCAGATTGGAACTTGTTTAAATGTTACAATCAATCAATGAGCTTTCAGATTGGAACTAGTTTAAATGTTTCAATCAATCAATGAGCTTTCAGATTGGAACATAGTTTAAATGTTACAATAAATCAATGAGCTTTCAGATTGGAACTAGTTTAAATGTTACAATCAATCAATGAGCTTTCAGATTGAAACTTGTTTAAATGTTACAATCAATCAATGAGCTTTCAGATTGAAACTTGTTTAAATGTTACAATCAATCAATGAGGTTTCAGATAGAAACTAGTATAAATGTAACATCAATCAATGAGCTTTCAGATTGGAACTAGTTTAAATGTTACAATCAATTAATGAGGTTTCAGAATGGAACTAGTTTAAATGTTGCAATCAATCAATGAGCTTTCAGATTGGAACTAGTTTAAATGATTCAATCAATCAATGAGGTTTCAGATTGGAAGTAGTAAACATGTTACAATCAATCAATGAGCTTTCAGATTGGAACTTGTTTAAATGTTACAATCAATCAATGAGCTTTCAGATTGGAACTTGTTTAAATGTTACAATCAATCAATGAGCTTTCAGATTGGAACTAGTTTAAATGTTTCAATCAATCAATGAGCTTTCAGATTGGAACATAGTTTAAATGTTACAATAAATCAATGAGGTTTAAGATTGGAACTTGTTTAGATGTTACAACAAATTAATGAGGTTTCAGATTGGATGTAGTTTAAATGTTAAAATCAATCAATGAGCTTTCAGATTGGAACTAGTTTAAATGTTACAATCAATTAATGGGGTTTCAGATTGAAACTAGTTTAAATGTTACAATCAATTAATGAGGTTTCAGAAGTGAACTAGTTTAAATGTTACAATCAATCAATGAGCTTTCAGATTGGAACATAGTTTAAATATTACAATCAATCAATGAGGTTTAAGATTGGAACTTGTTTAAATGTTACAATAAATCAATGAGCTTTCAGATTGGAACTTGTTTAAATGTTACAATCACTCAATGAGGTTTCAGATTAAAACTGATAAATGTTACAATCAATCAATGAGCTTTCAGATTGGAACTAGTTTATTAATGTTACAATCAATTAATGAGGTTTCAGAATGGAACTAGTTTAAATGTTACAATCGATCAATGAGCTTTCAGATTGGAACTAGTTTAAATGATTCAATCAATCAATGAGGTTTCAGATTGGAACTAGTAAACATGTTACAATCAATCAATGAGCCTTCAGATTGGAACTTGTTTAAACGTTACAATCAATCAATGTGCTTTCAGATTGGAACTTGTTTAAATGTTACAATCAATCAATGAGCTTTCAGATTGGAACTTGTTTAAATGTTACAATCAACCAATGAGCTTTCAGATTGGAACATAGTTTAAATGTTACAATCAATTAATGAGGTTTCAGATTGGGTGTATTTTAAATGTAAAAATCAATCAATGAGCTTTCAGATTGGAACTAGTTTAAATGTGACAATCAATCAATGAGGTTTCAGAATGGAACTAGTTTAAATGTTACAATCAATCAATGAGGTTTCAGAATGGAACTAGTTTAAATGTTACAATCAATCAATGAGCTTTCAGATTGGAACTAGTTTAAATGATTCAATCAATCAATGAGGTTTCAGATTGGAACTAGTAAACATGTTACAATCAACCAATGAGCTTTCAGATTGGAACTTGTTTAAATGTTACAATCAATCAATGAGCTTTCAGATTGGAACTAGTTTAAATGTTACAATCAACCAATGAGCTTTCAGATTGGAACATAGTTTAAATGTTACAATCAATCAATGAGGTTTCAGATTGGAACTAGTTTAAATGTTACAATCAATTAATGAGGTTTCAGATTGGAACATAGTTTAAATGTAAAAATCAATCAATGAGCTTTCAGATTGGAACTAGTTTAAATGTTACAATCAATCAATGAGCTTTCAGATTGAAACTTGTTTAAATGTTACAATCAATCAATGAGGTTTCAGATAGAAACTAGTATAAATGTAACATCAATCAATGAGCTTTCAGATTGGAACTAGTTTAAATGTTACAATCAATTAATGAGGTTTCAGAATGGAACTAGTTTAAATGTTGCAATCAATCAATGAGCTTTCAGATTGGAACTAGTTTAAATGATTCAATCAATCAATGAGGTTTCAGATTGGAAGTAGTAAACATGTTACAATCAATCATTAAGCTTTCAGATTGGAACTCGTTTAAATGTCACAATCAATCAATGAGCTTTCAGATTGGAACTTGTTTAAATGTTACAATCAATCAATGAGCTTTCAGATTGGAACTAGTTTAAATGTTTCAATCAATCAATGAGCTTTCAGATTGGAACATAGTTTAAATGTTACAATAAATCAATGAGCTTTCAGATTGGAACTTGTTTAAATGTTACAACAAATTAATGAGGTTTCAGATTGGATGTAGTTTAAATGTTAAAATCAATCAATGAGCTTTCAGATTGGAACTTGTTTAAATGTTACAATAAATCAATGAGCTTTCAGATTGGAACTTGTTTAAATGTTACAACAAATTAATGAGGTTTCAGATTGGATGTAGTTTAAACGTTAAAATCAATCAATGAGCTTTCAGATTGGAACTAGTTTAAATGTTACAATCAATCAATGGGGTTTCAGATTGAAACTAGTTTAAATGTTACAATCAATTAATGAGGTTTCAGAAGTGAACTAGTTTAAATGTTACAATCAATCAATGAGCTTTCAGATTGGAACTAGTTTAAATGATTCAATCAATCAATGAGGTTTCAGATTGGAAGTAGTAAACATGTTACAATCAATCAATGAGCTTTCAGATTGGAACTTGTTTAAATGTTACAATCAATCAATGAGCTTTCAGATTGAAACCTGTTTAAATGTTACAATCAATCAATGAGGTTTCAGAATGGAACTAGTTTAAATGTTACAATCAATCAATGAGCTTTCAGATTGGAACTAGTTTAAATGTTACAATCGATCAATGAGCTTTCAGATTGGAACTAGTTTAAGTGATTCAATCAATCAATGAGCTTTCAGATTGGAACTAGTAAACATGTTACAATCAATCAATGAGCCTTCAGATTGGAACTTGTTTAAACGTTACAATCAATCAATGAGCTTTCAGATTGGAACTTGTTTAAATGTTACAATCAATCAATGAGCTTTCAGATTGGAACTTGTTTAAATGTTACAATCAACCAATGAGCTTTCAGATTGGAACATAGTTTAAATGTTACAATCAATTAATGAGGTTTCAGATTGGGTGTATTTTAAATGTTAAAATCAATCAATGAGCTTTCAGATTGGAACTAGTTTAAATGTGACAATCAATCAATGAGGTTTCAGAATGGAACTAGTTTAAATGTTACAATCAATCAATGAGGTTTCAGAATGGAACTAGTTTAAATGTTACAATCAATCAATGAGCTTTCAGATTGGAACTAGTTTAAATGATTCAATCAATCAATGAGGTTTCAGATTGGAACTAGTAAACATGTTACAATCAACCAATGAGCTTTCAGATTGGAACTTGTTTAAATGTTACAATCAATCAATGAGCTTTCAGATTGGAACTTGTTTAAATGTTTCAATCAATCAATGAGCTTTCAGATTGAAACTTGTTTAAATGTTACAATCAATCAATGAGCTTTCAGATTGGAACTTGTTTAAATGTTTCAATAAATCAATGAGCCTTCAGATTGGAACTTGTTTAAATGTTACAATCAATCAATGAGCTTTCAGATTGGAACTAGTTTAAATGATTCAATCAATCAATGAGGTTTCAGATTGGAACTAGTAAACATGTTACAATCAATCAATGAGCTTTCAGATTGGAACTAGTTTAAATGTTACAATCAATTAATGAGGTTTCAGATTGGAACTAGTTTAAGTGATTCAATCAATCAATGAGCTTTCAGATTGGAACTAGTTTAAATGATTCAATCAATCAATGAGGTTTCAGATTGGAACTAGTAAACATGTTACAATCAATCAATGAGCTTTCAGATTGGAACTTGTTTAAATGTTACAATCAATCAATGAGCTTTCAGATTGGAACTTGTTTAAATGTTACAATCAATCAATGAGCTTTCAGATTGGAACTTGTTTAAATGTTTCAATCAATCAATGAGCTTTCAGATTGAAACTTGTTTAAATGTTACAATCAATCAATGAGCTTTCAGATTGGAACTTGTTTAAATGTTTCAATAAATCAATGAGCCTTCAGATTGGAACTTGTTTAAATGTTACAATCAATCAATAAGGTTTCAGAATGGAACTAGTTTAAATGTTACAATCAATCAATGAGCTTTCAGATTGGAACTAGTTTAAATGATTCAATCAATCAATGAGGTTTCAGATTGGAACTAGTAAACATGTTACAATCAACCAATGAGCTTTCAGATTGGAACTTGTTTAAATGTTACAATCAATCAATGAGCTTTCAGATTGGAACTTGTTTAAATGTTTCAATCAATCAATGAGCTTTCAGATTGAAACTTGTTTAAATGTTACAATCAATCAATGAGCTTTCAGATTGGAACTTGTTTAAATGTTTCAATAAATCAATGAGCCTTCAGATTGGAACTTGTTTAAATGTTACAATCAATCAATGAGCTTTCAGATTGGAACTAGTTTAAATGATTCAATCAATCAATGAGGTTTCAGATTGGAACTAGTAAACATGTTACAATCAATCAATGAGCTTTCAGATTGGAACTAGTTTAAATGTTTTAATCAATCAATGAGCTTTCAGAATGGAACTAGTTTAAATGTTACAATCAATCAATGAGGTTTCAGAATGGAACTAGTTTAAATGTTACAATCAATCAATGAGCTTTCAGATTGGAACTAGTTTAAATGATTCAATCAATCAATGAGGTTTCAGATTGGAACTAGTAAACATGTTACAATCAACCAATGAGCTTTCAGATTGGAACTTGTTTAAATGTTACAATCAATCAATGAGCTTTGCGATTGGAACTAGTTTAAATGTTACAATCAACCAATGAGCTTTCAGATTGGAACATAGTTTAAATGTTACAATCAATTAATGAGGTTTCAGAATGGAACTAGTTTAAATGTTACAATCAATCAATTAGCTTTCAGATTGGAACTAGTTTAAATGATTCAATCAATCAATGAGCTTTCAGATTGGAACAAGTAAACATGTTACAATCAATCAATGAGCTTTCAGATTGGAACTTGTTTAAATGTTACAACAAATTAATGAGGTTTCAGATTGGATGTAGTTTAAATGTTAAAATCAATCAATGAGCTTTCAGATTGGAACTTGTTTAAATGTTACAATCAATCAATGAGCTTTCAGATTGGAACTGGTTTAAATGATTCAATCAATCAATGAGGTTTCAGATTGGAACTAGTAAACATGTTACAATCAACCAATGAGCTTTCAGATTGGAACTTGTTTAAATGTTACAATCAATCAATGAGCTTTCAGATTGGAACTTGTTTAAATGTTTCAATCAATCAATGAGCTTTCAGATTGAAACCTGTTTAAATGTTACAATCAATCAATGAGCTTTCAGATTGGAACTTGTTTAAATGTTTCAATAAATCAATGAGCCTTCAGATTGGAACTAGTTTAAATGTTACAATCAATCAATGAGCTTTCAGATTGGAACTAGTTTAAATGATTCAATCAATCAATGAGCTTTCAGATTGGAACAAGTAAACATGTTACAATCAATCAATGAGCTTTCAGATTGGAACTTGTTTAAATGTTACAACAAATTAATGAGGTTTCAGATTGGATGTAGTTTAAATGTTAAAATCAATCAATGAGCTTTCAGATTGGAACTTGTTTAAATGTTACAATCAATCAATGAGCTTTCAGATTGGAACTGGTTTAAATGATTCAATCAATCAATGAGGTTTCAGATTGGAACTAGTAAACATGTTACAATCAACCAATGAGCTTTCAGATTGGAACTTGTTTAAATGTTACAATCAATCAATGAGCTTTCAGATTGGAACTTGTTTAAATGTTTCAATCAATCAATGAGCTTTCAGATTGAAACCTGTTTAAATGTTACAATCAATCAATGAGCTTTCAGATTGGAACTTGTTTAAATGTTTCAATAAATCAATGAGCCTTCAGATTGGAACTTGTTTAAATGTTACAATCAATCAATGAGGTTTTAGATTGGAACTGTGATAAATGTTACAATCAATCGATGAGCTTTCAGATTGGAATTTGTTTAAATGTTACAATCAATCAATGGGGTTTCAGATTGGAACTAGTTTAAATGGTACAATAAATTAATGAGGTTTCAGATTGGAACTAGTTTAATTGTTACAATCAATCAATGAGCTTTCAGATTGGAACTTGTTTAAATGTTACAACAAATTAATGAGGTTTCAGATTGGATGTAGTTTAAATGTTAAAATCAATCAATGAGCTTTCAGATTGGAACTTGTTTAAATGTTACAATCAATCAATGAGCTTTCAGATTGGAACTGGTTTAAATGATTCAATCAATCAATGAGGTTTCAGATTGGAACTAGTAAACATGTTACAATCAACCAATGAGCTTTCAGATTGGAACTTGTTTAAATGTTACAATCAATCAATGAGCTTTCAGATTGGAACTTGTTTAAATGTTTCAATCAATCAATGAGCTTTCAGATTGAAACCTGTTTAAATGTTACAATCAATCAATGAGCTTTCAGATTGGAACTTGTTTAAATGTTTCAATAAATCAATGAGCCTTCAGATTGGAACTAGTTTAAATGTTACAATCAATCAATGAGCTTTCAGATTGGAACTAGTTTAAATGATTCAATCAATCAATGAGCTTTCAGATTGGAACAAGTAAACATGTTACAATCAATCAATGAGCTTTCAGATTGGAACTTGTTTAAATGTTACAACAAATTAATGAGGTTTCAGATTGGATGTAGTTTAAATGTTTCAATCAATCAATGAGCTTTCAGATTGGAACTTGTTTAAATGTTACAATCAATCAATGAGCTTTCAGATTGGAACTGGTTTAAATGATTCAATCAATCAATGAGGTTTCAGATTGGAACTAGTAAACATGTTACAATCAACCAATGAGCTTTCAGATTGGAACTTGTTTAAATGTTACAATCAATCAATGAGCTTTCAGATTGGAACTTATTTAAATGTTTCAATCAATCAATGAGCTTTCAGATTGAAACCTGTTTAAATGTTACAATCAATCAATGAGCTTTCAGATTGGAACTTGTTTAAATGTTTCAATAAATCAATGAGCCTTCAGATTGGAACTTGTTTAAATGTTACAATCAATCAATGAGGTTTTAGATTGGAACTGTGATAAATGTTACAATCAATCGATGAGCTTTCAGATTGGAATTTGTTTAAATGTTACAATCAATCAATGGGGTTTCAGATTGGAACTAGTTTAAATGGTACAATAAATTAATGAGGTTTCAGATTGGAACTAGTTTAATTGTTACAATCAATCAATGAGCTTTCAGATTGGAACTTGTTTAAATGTTACAATCAATCAATGAGCTTTCAGATTGGAACTTGTTTAAATGTTACAATCAATCAATGAGCTTTCAGATTGGAACTAGTTTAAATGTTACAATCAATTAATGAGGTTTCAGATTGGAACTGGTTTAAATGTTACAATCAATCAATGAGCCTTCAGATTGGAACTTGTTTAAATGTTACAATCAATCAATGAGCTTTCAGATTGGAACTTGTTTAAATGTTTTAATCAATCAATGAGGTTTCAGATTGGATGTAGTTTAAATGTTACAATCAATCAATGAGCTTTCAGATTGGAACTTGTTTAAATGTTACAATCAATTAATGAGGTTTCAGATTGGATGTAGTTTAAATGTTAAAATCAATCAATGATGTTTCAGATTGGAACTAGTTTAAATGTTTTAATCAATCAATGAGGTTTCAGATTGGAACTAGTTTAAATGTTACAAATAATTAATGAGGTTTCAGAATTGAACTAGTTTAATTGTTACAATAAATCAATGAGCTTTCAGATTGGAACTTGTTTAAATGTTACAATCAATCAATGAGGTTTCAGATTGGAACTTTGATAAATGTTACAATCAATCAATGAGGTTTCAGATTAAAACTGTGATAAATGTTACAATCAATCGATGAGCTTTCAGATTGGAATTTGTTTAAATGTTACAATCAATCAACGAGCTTTCAGATTAGACTCAATGTTACAATCAATCAATGAGGTTTCAGATTGGAACTAGTTTAAATGTTTTAATCAATCAATGAGGTTACAGATTGGAACTAGTTTAAATGTTACAATTAATCAATGAGCTTTCAGATTGGAACTAGTTTAATACTTTAAATGTTACAATCAATCAATGAGGTTTCAGAATGGAACTGGTTTAAATGTTACAATCAGTCAATGAGGTTTCAGATCAGACTAAATGTTATAATCAATCAATGAGCTTTCAGATTTGAACTAGTTTAAATGTTACAATCAATCAAAGAGGGTTCAGAATGGAACTAGTTTAAATGTTACAATAAATCAATGAGGTTTCAGATTAGACTAAATGTTTTAATCAATCAATGAGCTTCCAGATTGGAACTAGCTTAAATGTTACAACCAATCAATAAGGTTTCAGATAAAGAATAATAAAATTTCCCCGATGATTACCATCTCTTTTCTTTGTCTTTAAAAAAGTAATGAGGTCATGATCTGGTCACCCAGGCAACTATCAAAAAAAGGATTATTGCTTTTGGGACTAGATACCGAAGGTGACAGACTTCAAATAGTTTGCAAGAAGAGAATTCGAGGGGGAGATTCAGTCCAATACAAAAACAGAAATCTATAGAAACCTATAACAAATGTTTACGGAGGAATTTTTGGATACCGTTTACGTCAAGCATAGTTAAGAAAGCATTTATTTCAGCTCTCCATGTGAATAAAATATTCATCGAGACGTTTGAAACCATTGCGAGATTGACCGGTATGTGCGTAAGGATATCAATGACAAAATAAACCAGCATAGGCTCCCAACAGACATTCTTCCCAAGAAATACGAGACGGATGAATTTCTTTGGCAAATTCTAAGACTGATGCTTCAAGATATAAAGGTACACATTTTAAAATACACAGAGATGGTCAAAGGAATATTTTAGAGGGATAACAATGTTTTTGAACGAGATTTTGTTTACAACTGGGTTTATTTTTCCCCTATTCGTTAAGAATAAGCGCTTTGACATACGATCTTGTGTCTGTGTGGTCCAGTGATACATGAACAATCAGATCTTGAGGACAACATTAGAATTCTGAAAGATTCCACCCATAACTTTTAGAAAATAATGTTTTAATGAATAGGCTATTTGTTGTTTGTACCACGACGAAAAGGTGCCAAATGTGGTGTATATGGCAAGGTTTAAAAGCACACCCTACTCATGATTGCAATGTGTGATTTCAATAGTCGGCATTATCATAGGTCAAGGTAGTCAATACAGCCGTATTAAGTCTGCATTTTTGTGGTGATTTTCAAAACATTTGCTTTAAGCTCATTCTTGCTGCTCGAGTCCATAATTTCGCGCACAAATTCGTATGACTAAAATCCTCATAAGATGTGTGGTTTTAATTATGAGATCTCTCAACATTTGTTTTAATTCAATAGATTGGATTATTAATTTAATATCGTTTAGATGTTTTGGTTTTAAATCCTTTGTTAACTCTGAGAAAACTCTGGCTGTAACGATTTTTGTTCTGTATGAGCTCGGAGAATTTCGGATTACTGAATGCAGATCGCATCTATAGAACCACTCACTTGTTTGCTTGTTTGTTGGGGTGTTTGTTTGTTTGTGTGTTTGTTGGGGTGTTTGTTCGTTTGTTTGTTTGTTGGGGTGTTGGTGTTGTTTGTTTGTTTGTTTGTTTGTTTGTTTGTTGGGGTTGTAGGGGTGTTTGTTGTTTGTTTGTTTGTTGGTGTGTTGGGGTGTTTGTTTGTTTGTTTGTTTGTTTGTTTGTTTGTTTGTTTGTTTGTTCGTTTGTCTGTTTGTTGGGGTGTTTGGGTTGTTTGTTTGTTCGTTTGTTTGTTGGGGTGTTTGGGGTGTTTGTTGTTAGTTTGTTTGTTGGAGTGTTTGCTTGTTTGTTTGTTTGTTCGTTGTTATTGTTTGTTTGTGCGTTAACAAAAGATTGAAAGGGAATAAATGCTTGGTCAGTCATCTTACTATAATAGTTTTGTTGACAAACCTTAACCCCAGAATCAGCTTCTTATTTACTACATTGTTTTGTATATACTACGAGTGTTTGATGAAAAAAAAATGGTTATTAAAATAATATATAAATTAACCTAAGGCGTTTTGGGGCTTGTTTTGATACTTACGAAAATTGTTAGTAGATAAGGAATAACAAACTGCCCATACTCTTGTACATCACTGGCGCACGATGCTCAAGTTTGTAAAGGATTTCTTGCTATAAATAAAAGCGGTGAGGCAGAAACAAATATGTTGACAATTTTAACATTCTTATTCGATAAATAAAAACTTGTTTGATAAATAGAAACGACACTTTAACATTTCTTTGTATAGATACCTGGATGGTGGTGGTTTTTTTTTTTAGCTCCTCTAACACGTCAGTCATTAAATCAGCCTCCACAGACACTGCCCGTTGTTTGAGGCTAAATTGGAATACAACAATTGATTAGTAAAGACTTTAACGACTGTATTCGATATAACGACTCTATATGATTCCAATCAATCTATACTAAAACATTAAACGTGTGAGATGTTTTAAATCAATGATTGTAAAGTAAAGACCGTTTTACTTTGCAATCAAGCATTGGTTGCTGTGGACGGTTTACACAGACCGAGTTAGAAAAACGTTTTGTCAGGGAAAATATAATTAGCTTTTGAAACCTGCCTTTCAACCAAAAGGACCTATGGTATAAAAATTAAAACATCTTTTTACTGTTTGGTTGTTATTTGATTATTTGATGAAACTAACAATCTAAAAGAAACCTGGAAACTGTATGAATTTAACTCCAATAAATATTGACTCACTTTGTAAATTTGAAGAATTTTTTTCTGAACAGACACTGGACTCGGATATTGGGCAAAGTTTCCGCAGACTTTCCTTGGTACCTAATGGTTGTACAATGAGTTTTGAGAACACCAGGTCATGTACAGTGTGTATAATAAACAGTGCTAATAAACAGTCGGTGCATAAATCTGCGCTTCTATCGTGTATATGTCATCAATCTAAAAGACTATATTTTTAGATGTTTAACAAAAGATTATTGAAATAAAAACGTTTTAAAGCAGAAACGAAAACGTGGATGTCGAGATAGCCAAAACAATGTGCCAAAATTTAAAATCGCAATTTTGGGGATAAATATTAAATGTATCTCAAAATTATGACCTAGATGAGTGATAATTATGAGATGTAAGTTATAATTATGACCCATGCTAGTTCACAGTTATGACTTTTTTCTCTCTTTTTGTCAATGTTTAAGAAAAAATGTCATTCAGTGAAAACAAGCGAAGTGTGCGAGTGCATGGGTAGCGAAAGTTATGAGGACCCGCTAAATGGCCCCCAAGAAAAAAAAACATGCAGATTGAGATGCCCTCTTGTGCATTTTGAACCTTTCTAGACTATCTTTTGAGCATGAGTTTAGTTTGATTTTTGTTTTAATCTCTTGAATTTGGCTGTCTTTTTTTAATATTTCATTTCAGTTTATTAACATCACTTATTGTGGCCCACAAAAATCAGTAATTAGCAAGTAAAAACGGTAAAAACAAAACGTTAAAACGTACTTCCTTCTTTATTACACCCAACAAATAAAAACAGAACAATGTGCACAAACTAGGGTAGTGAATACTTCTTGGTGTAGTCTCCACCTTTCTCTTTTGAGCAGGGTTAGCTTCAACTGGTTGTGGGTTTTCCAATTTACCTTTGCTTTCTTTCTTGACAAAACGGGTGGGCGAAATTTAGGAACTGTACAAACATGTGAATCTTAAAACCTACGATAGAGGGCGTGGGCTCCAGGGCCCGCAGATTAGGGAACCGGGAAATATTTTGCAGAATAACTTGTTGCTGCATATTCAGCCTTTCTGTTATCTTTTGAGGCAAACTTTGAAAATTTATGAATTTTTCGTCCCACGTATTTCCTTGACAAAAAAAAGACGCTGCGTGCACCTCCTTACAGCCCCAATTGTTTCAACAGTTCAAACGCATATTGCAGCACATATATATTTTTTAATATGCATAAAAAGAAGTATACACAGTTTGAGACTAGTTTACCGGTATTTTCTTAATCAAACTTTATTCTCGTTTTTGCTTGTTTACTTTTTAAAACGAATTCGTAAAAAATTAGTTACAATTTCTTTCACTACTTGGCAAAATCTGGAAGGTCTTTTGGCCATCCCCCTTATACCAAAAAGGGTGGGATATGTTGCCCATCCTCCCGGACTTACGCCGCGAGTAGATGCAAAACATTTTAATATCGAGTTGAGTACCACATGCATCACAACCATTATGAATCTTAGTTGCATCATGTTGGGAGATATAGGTTCCCTGTGTGTTACTGTGTAGTGCGGATGCAGGTGACGCGCATCATTTTATCCGAGGCAATTTGACTCCAAAAATGCAGAAAAATACGGATAAATGAAATGCTTGTGGATTTGTTCTACTTTGTGCAGGTCTCGGAAAGCATTGAATAGTCATATACATCTTTGCAAAGCAAATTGGAGCTTTCAACAATTTCAATGTGAGTAGAAATTAGTATTGTGTTTGTTACACCAATCTTGCAGATTTTTAAATCTACAAATGGAATGTGTATTGATCGTCGTGTGCTCTGCAAAGAGGACTTAAAAGTGTTCCAATCAAAAGGTCGTACGTAGTTAATGTGCAAATTGTTTATTATTAGTAATAAACCGCAACAATTGTTTACCAGTGCAGATTTAGAGTTATTGCTTTGGGCTTATATAAATCAATTGTTACTGAATAACCGAACTGCTTGATTAAAAAACACCTCTCCCATGTTGAATGCCTTCATGTTGATATGCCTTATGTAGTTTAAAAAAAACAGCAAACTCAAACAAAAAATCACTGGAGAAATTGATCGTAACGGACAAAATACTTCAGCCTGTCAGCAGTTTTCTCAGTGTAGGCCTCTAATCGAGTACAAGCACCGAACTCAACGCATATTCAATATTGGCCTAGCGTGTCCCCAAATGTTTACCAGTACCAGCCAATTTCGTAAGGTCATCATTTGCCCTCCTCTTAGAAAAAAAACCCTGTTCAGCCTTCAGTCTTGGCACTTCTTTGTAAAAGATCCATTGCCAACAAGCTGTATGTGTGAAGTGTGGATATTGACAATGGTTATCTTGGCCTTTGCTTGTCACGATGAGAAATAAAGGGAGCTTACATTGAACACTGCTCTAATCAGTATCAATCATTCTTCTTCTTCTTTTTCACGATAAGCTGAAAAATTGCAGAGTGAATCTGGAAAAACCCCCACAAACAAACAACAAACAAAAGAGAAAAAAAACCTTTGCGGACTCATTGTATCTTTAAAATGTCCATCATTTCGATATATTAAACTGATATGCCATAATATTGATTTTGAAATGACAGATAATGCCATTTAAATGATGAAGGTGTTCGCCGCTCGTGGCCTATTCCGAGGGCCCTTTCTGTTCATTTTTTTGTCTCTACTGTCATCCCGCTTACCTCATCGTTCAAGCCAAACTGTACGGGACCTTTAAAGGGACCTTTAAACAAAAATGAAAAGGAAAACAATATATATGAATACCATTTTGTTCCCTGGAAATATTATTTCCTTCCCTAGAATTAATATTTCCGAAATATTTATAACCTCGAAATAATTTACTTTGTTCCCTTGAAATAATTATTATTTCGTCCCCTCGAAATAATATTTCGTTCCCTCGAAATAATATTTCGTTCCCCCGAAATACTGTTTCGAGGAAATGAAATCATATTTCGAGGTAAGGAAATGATATTGGAATGAGATAATATTTCGAGGGAACGAATTGTTATTGTTATTATTATTTCATATTTTTAATTACCTTTTCAGGGTTTTTTTTTTTACTTGTCCCTTTAGGGGCCCCGTTAAACGTCAACGTCTACTGCAAGAGTCGTATTTTAAGTTATCGGACTTCAGCTGTGTTATGAGACCCTAATACATGTACATTAGTTACGTGTGTTCAACGCACGCTGTCAATCATTCTTTGTGTGTAAGGTCGTTAACCCTAGTGGGCGGTGCGAATAGAATGATCTAGAGTAGTACTTTCTAGAAAACGACACAAATCCTTTATATACGGGCTGGGGGTAAATCTAGGACGGGACACAAATACTCAAGACTGGTGGAAGCAACGACTTCTGTGATTGTGATTCAACTCGTTGGAGGAGCTTTTGGTAGAGTTCGCTTTTGACCGAGTGCAGTTAAAGAGCTTAATTTAAATCCGGAAAGGACAGTTTCGAACTTAATCTACAGTTCGGTATTTTGGGGTCTTCTTCCCCATATTTTGTGGCGGATGTCAGATTGTGTACCCGTTGTTGCTTCGTCTTCTTCTGGACATTTTTCGGAGTGAGTTCGCCCCGTGGTAGCTCATAGTCACATCGGCAAAGAACTGTTTTACCGCCCCTGGAGTTGATCGTTTTAGAGCCAGTGTATGTGATCCTCGCTGTATCTTCTGTTGCCGTGATCATCGCCTGTATTTCATCCCGGTTGACGTATTAGCCTGTGAGATTACTTATTTTGTATACGATCTATTTTAATGTACACTTGTTTTACTCAATCATTGTACGTTTGTTAAACCCAATAGGTATTTGAAGTGGCCGATAGTTTCATTATTAAATCACTTTGATTCTGTGTTCTTTACATCCGTGTCACCTTGTTTGATTTCTTTGTTGCATCTGAGAAAATTCAGGCTTTTTGAGTGATTTATATTCACGGATAGTTTGGAGATTTTTGGATCGTAACAGCTGCTATACTTTCTCAATCGCCCTACTCGAACCCTGACCATAACCCTGAATTGCTGAAAGAAACCATTCTTGGTTTTCCGAACAATTGGATGAGACTGCGTGGGGACCGTTGTGGCAGGGAAGCCTTGGTGGCGGTATTGTGGAAGCACTAACCGCTTTGTTGTCTCCAAATAGAATTTTCTGTTAAATGTTCATGATCTTTAACTC
The DNA here is from genome assembly GCA_021014325.1 of Plazaster borealis. Taxonomy (NCBI): domain Eukaryota; kingdom Metazoa; phylum Echinodermata; class Asteroidea; order Forcipulatida; family Labidiasteridae; genus Plazaster; species Plazaster borealis. The sequence continues at coordinate 11,580,089 of CM037468.1, read as the reverse complement.
ATGCAGGTGACTTTAAAACTAAATACTGAGGATTTCCTTCTTGCCTCATTTATCGCCTATCCTCATCTTGTGCTGACTAATGGCTAAAGATACCAAGGGCCGTTTATTTGTAGAGTTCACCACTGAAGGATCTTGGTTCGAATCCCTCCTCGGAACGAAAAACTTGTATGTTCATTGGAATTGTTAGTCCCTAGTGATTATGTGAGTTTTCCTGTTTAGAGTTTTTCTCCCACATCAAAACAAACAAAACATTTCCCCATCACCTTCTATACGTAGTTACCCTCTGGTCTTTGAGTTACAGAGCTCACTTCTGAAGATTCCTTGGTTTCATTACCGGAAAGATTGTCAACTAAAATACATTTTATAAAAAGTACGCTCCGCTTCATGATGTACCGGTAACTTCCTTCAGGGAAGAATACGAGTGGTCTACGAAACCAAGACCAGTTGTGACAATCGAAGACAAACAATTTAACATACCAAGCATATCTTTTTCGATGAAGGGGTAATTGCAATGATGAACCTTTTTATATTGTAAAATCAAACGAAGGGAAAGTTATGGTGACCCTAAAGATACTTCACGAAATGCAAACATTATTATTATGCGCGTAGATTTGGGCAGACTTCCGGTTTCATTCATAGTTACGATGTTGTATAATTTTAGTTGTTGGCAATCTAGAAAAAAATTACATAAATAATTCGCCACCGTTTTTTATAAAGAGACGGGCTAGTCAAAAAGTGTTTCGAGATTTTCTTCTTATAAAGTGTATACTCAAGTTCAAACAGACACCTCCATCCAAAAAGACGCTGTGCGATTTTATAACCCTCGCATGTTCTTTAAGAATCCAATCTTATCACTGTTACATTACTGTAATCAAAACGGCAGTTAAAAATGTTCAATGTATACCCGCAAAAACATTACGTTATGCATATCTGGTTTGTTGTTACAATGCTACATGACCACATATGACCATGACCATTTATGGTCGTGACAACCAATTTAATAAGGATTTGACTTATTTTCCTCAAAGTATTTTTCCTCAATGTACTTCTTTTACATGGGATGCCCGTCTCTTCGTGAAAATGCTAAAAGCAATTATTGAATGCCTACATACCGATCATACTTTGGCTTAGGAAAGCAGCTCATTGTCACAATAATAATTGTTAAGGCAAGAACTGGAAACACCGTCAAACTCAATATCGAAAACTTGATTGACATATCCGTCTGTTGGTGAAAAAAGTGACAATTTATTCGCTTATTACTTGCGATGTTGCATGTCATACCACTGGGTATTTGTATTGTGTTATTTCATGCATTTATGCACATGTGACATGGAAAGAAACATCGTCAATAATAAATAATACAACGAAATTTACGAAAGTGGCAATACAATGTAACAAATACGGGCACCTACTCGCTAATCAAACGTGCATTATTCACGAAAAACAATTCGAGCCACGTTCGGAACATTTCAAAACTGCAATAGGGTTTATCTGAGCGCTGCTAGATTTGATACAACAGAAACCTACCATGTTTTTCTTGGATTTTTGTTGTTGTAAAAAACAACAAGAGAAACTGATTTGGTAATTGTTGAACAATTTAGGGGTTGCACACAGACAAATTAAATAGAGCGTGATTTGAACCAATGACCTCCTGATTCATGTGCCGGCGCTCTACTAACTGAGCTATCATAGCCCTATGTGGGCGGTCTACATATTTTGTCAATATCTTTTTTGTTCATTCCGAACTAAGATATTGACAAAATAGGGAGACCGCCAACATAGGGCTAGATTACTCAGTTAGTAGAGCGCCGACACGTTAATCCGGAGGTCGTTGGTTCAAATTCCGAAGAAAAAACCCCAGTCTAGTCTGGAACTCCAACTCCATTAAAAAATAACACAACAAAGCAAATCAAGGTTATAGGCCTATACTTTAATCAAACTGTCAATAAAGATGGATATATTTAAGCATATACTATACATCCATTTATTTTTATTTTTATTTTTGTTTGTTTTTAATAATGCACACGTAAAATCCTTTAAAGCATACATTATACTGATGTACCTGTTTAACTGCCTCTTAGAATTCACGTGTAAGCAACTTAGTTCAAATAATAATGTGCCCGTGGTAGCAAAGTAGTCACGCTAAAATACGGGTTAAGTGCCGAACAATAGCAGTTGCGTTGATATACCGGGCAAGTCTCGCGCGTATTCGACCATTTTGGGGAACATTGGTCTCAGGTACATTGCTATGAAGGAAACCAACTCGCTCACTTTAACTGGTCCAAATGTTTGAATACGCGCGATACTTGCACAGTTTACACAGTCTAATGAGTTGAGTCGTACGTAAACTCCCCTTGATTTTAATTTGCTCTACAATGCAAACTTGCAAAATTAAAACTTTTACTTATTGGCCCCGCCCCTCAGTACACGGGTGCGAAAATATTTCCACTGTTTATGTCAACTCAGAAAAAACAAGCTCCTGTCAAGTGAAGAACAATATCAATGATTTGGGGGTAGTTGGAACATACCTTAAATGAATTATTGACATGTTGCAACGATTCACAAAACGGGAAAATGGCTTGAATGAATTTGTTCATCCAACATTGTTCCATTGTATGCATCAAGGACACCTTGGGTATATATCGGTTGGTGACTTAGCGGTTATTTATTTGATTAATCATTATGCATTTTAGACTGAATTCAAATGAAATCAACCCAAAAGTGGAAGTTGGCAATGTTGTTTTCTTGCACTTGTTGTTTTGCTACGCGCTTGAATTTCCTTAGCCTATATTGGTGTCTTTTTAATAAACATTTAGTTGCACCTTTAATTAGTTATTTTTCGTTTTTAATTTTTTCGAAGAAATTTTAAATTTATAGCCAATTACAAAATGCCATTGTAAGTAATATGATTTGCTTATTACTCAATTTGATTACACTTCGTGGTTTCTTTTCTGGTGGGTGATATGTCGTATATGTAGGTGATCAAGAAGGTTTACAAATCTATCCCATCAAGACACAAAGACTATTAGCCCCGCCCTGTAGTCATGACTAGTGGGTGTCCCATTAAGCCATTAGGCTCCGCCAATTATACTGGTGACAACAACAACAACAACAACAACAACATCAACAACAACAACAATAACAACAACGACGACAGCAGCAACACAAAACTTAAATTAATAAAAATGTTTGTGCCCTGAATTAAGTTTTTGAATTTGATAAACTCTTAGTTTCGAGCTTCTTTAAAATGAGGCCAGCTACTGTGGGAAAATACCCGACAATTACAAATTTGACCCCATAGAATAGATCATTCGTATTAACCTAAAAAATAAATTAAAAAATGCAGGGCCTCGATCAAAATCAAAAAATTGAAATTTTGTAGCGAAAGATTAGAGTAATAATAAATCTGTAATTGGAGGCTTAATGTGGATCACTAAAGCAACTCATCAAAATTACAGTATTACTATAAAGTGTATGTAAGGGTTATTACATTCAAAGATATAAGAATATCTTAACAGTTAATGTAAATATTACTTTAAAAGCATGTAAACAATGTTGCCGAAACCTTACGGGCTTTTTTCTTCTTTTTAAAATCTTTTTCTGGCGTTTCCAATATTTTAATTTCAAGTCAACCATCGCAGTTTATCGATACACAAAATACAATTTGATATAGATATCAATGTCGTCTTATTAATACAATAGTTGTACAACCATACTTAAGTGAAAATTACACGCTACAATGAAAAAGTCTCTTTAAAATCAGTGACATTTGTTTGTGCTGAGATAAGATATTGTGAAAAGCGGGTGCAAATTCAAGGAGAAAATCTTCTCCGTTATGTGTAATTGAAACTACTTAATGTTTACTTTTAATTAAAACAGTTATTTTTACTCCTGACTTTAATTTGGCATTGTGCAGTAGATACACCAAGGTATGAGATATTAAACGTCATCTACAGCGACCATCGTGCACCCTGTTTCCCACACATACACCCACTTGGCAAATTTGGTGAATGGAGACGAACGGAAAATGTAGCTGAACGAACAAGGTATATCAGCCTGGTTACTGTAATTTCAGAAGAAAATGAATCTGGAATAATTGAATCAGTTATATACACTTCCAAACAGATCCCGCTGACTCACCCACAACAACTAGTAAAGACACTTAATGGAAACTTTAAAATATAATATGTACATCTATATAATTATATTAAATCTTATAATTATGCTGTCTTAAGAAGTAAGTTTTCTTCTTAACTTGTTTTAGTTCTGCAGTCAGTTGTATCAGTTGTATCGCCACAGTTTGATAAACAGATACAGTAGCATGCTTACTTGCAATACTCGGTGTAACTTTTGGGAATCTGGACTAGTTCCATATACGACTGGAATAATGTTGAAAAAACAAGTCGAAATCCTCGATAATCCTATATCTTCGAGAGAGGTCTAAAATGCCATGTACCATTCAGATTGATTACTCAAAAGCTAATTTAGAACACTTAAATTGGGCAAAAGTTTATTGGAAAAACCGGTCTGGTACAGGAAAGACAAAGTTCTTACAAGAAAAACTAATTAATATTATGACCTTGATACAATATAATTAATGAGAAAATGATCATGCTGTTGTCTAGTCAAGGTAATATCGACTTCTTGCAACACATTGAAACCTTCTCGTGTCAGAATACTTATGCGCAAGGAGAAGATCTCAAAGCATACCACTAAATCTCATGCATCAGCTGATATCACTATAACTAAGCATTACAACTGAAGCATCTCAAACCTTGTATAGAGTTGATCTCACTGGTTGTATTCACAATCTGAAAGCATTTTGATATTGTAGAGCTGGTCTTACTGAGCTATTCAGTATACCGACGAATGTCAAATATCGTATAGCTGGTGTCACTAGGCTATTCGCCATGAAGCATTTCAAAGTCTCGTGAATCGATGTCCGGAAGATATTCACCATCTTCAAACGTGTGAAACTGCCTTAAACTGAATGAGATAATCACCATTTGAAACCTTTGGAAGCATGTCAAATCGCACAGTGTATATCTGTCTGAAATAATCACAATCTGAAAGCACGTCAAACCTCTTAGAGCCGATCTACATAACTTATGCACCTATTACCAACTATAGATTAATCTTTTGACTGAATCATCTAAACTCTCGTAGCGCTGATGTAAGGTATTTATTCACCATCTGGAAGCAATTCAAATCTCGCATAGAGCTAGTGCCGGGTAGATATCCACCATCTGGAAGCATTTCAAATCTCGTAGAGCTAGTGCCGGGTAGATATCCACCATCTGGAAGCATTTCAAATCTCGTAGAGCTAGTGCTGGGTAGATATGCACCATCTGGAAGCAATTCAAATCTCGTAGAGCTAGTGCCGGGTAGATATCCACCATCTGGAAGCATTTCAAATCTCGTAGAGCTAGTGCCGGGTAGATAACCACCATCTGGAAGCAATTCAACTCTCCTACAGCTGGTGCCAGGTAGCAGACCTTGAAGCATTTGAAATTTCGTAGAGGAGTTTATACCAGATAGATATTCACCATCTAGAAGCTTTTGAAATTTAAAAGAGATGGTGCAAGGTAGGCCATCTTCAAGAAGTTAAAATCTCGTAGATATTACAGCGATATATTTACCATCTGGGAGCATTTTAAACCTCGTAGAGATGGTTTCGGGGAAAAATTCACCATCTGGAAGCATTTAAAATTTCGTAGAGTTGGTGCCAGGTAGCACATCTTGAAGCATTTCAAATCTCGTAGAGGAGGTGCCAGCTTGATATTCACTATCTGGAAGCATTCCAAATCTCGTAGAGCTGGCGCCAGGTAGATATTCACCAGCTGGAAACATTTCAAATCTCGTAGAGTTGGTGCTAGGTAGCACATCTTGAAGCATTTCAAATCTCGTAGAGGAGGTGCCAGCTTGATATTCACTATCTGGAAACATTCCAAATCTCGTAGAGCTGGCGCCAGGTAGATATTCACCAGCTGGAAACATTTCAAATCTCGTAGAGTCGGTGCTAGGTAGCACATCTTGAAGCATTTCAAATCTTGTAGAAGAGGTGCCAGCTAGATATTCACCTTCTGGAAGCGTTCCAAATCTCGTAGAACTGGTGCCGGGTAGATATTCACAACCTGGAAGCATGTTAAATCTCGTAAAGCTGGCGCTGGGTAGATAATCACCTTCTGGAAGCTTTTAAAAACTCGTAGAGCTGGTGCCGGTTAGATTCAGCATCTGGAAGTTTTCAAATCTCGTAGAGCTGCTGCTGGGTAGATATTCGCCATCTGGTATAGCATTTCATATCTTGTAGACCTGGTGACAGGTAGATATTCACCATCTGCATTTCAAATATCGTAGACCTGGTGACAGTAGATATTCACCAAATTGAAGCATTTCAGATCTCGTAAACCTGGTGACAGGTAGATATTCACCATATTGTAGCATTTCAGATCTCGTAAACCTGGTGACAGGTAGATATTCACAAATTGTAGCATTTCAAATCTCGTAAACCTGGTGACAGGTAGATATTCACCATATTGTAGCATTTCAGATCTCGTAAACCTGGTGACAGGTAGATATTCACAACTTGGAGCAATTCAAATCTCGTAAACCTGGTGACAGGTAGATATTCACCATCTTGTAGCATTTCAAATCTCGTAAACCTGGTGACAGGTAGATATTCACAACTTGTAGCAATTCAAATCTCGTAAACCTGGTGACAGGTAGATTTTCCCTGTCTCGTAGCAATTCAAATCTCGTAAACCTGGTGACAGGTAGATTTTCCCTGTCTCGTAGCAATTCAAATCTCGTAAACCTGGTGACAGGTAGATATTCACAAATTGTAGCATTTCAGATCTCGTAAACCCGGTGACAGGTGGATATTCACAAATTGTAGCAATTCAAATCTCGTAAATCTGGTGACAGGTAGATATATTTACCATATTGTAGCATTTCAGATCTCGTAAACCTGGTGACAGGTAGATATTCACAAATTGTAGCAATTCAAATCTCGTAAACCTGGTGACAGGTAGATATTCACCATATTGTAGCATTTCAGATCTCGTAAACCTGGTGACAGGTAGATATTCACAGTCTCGTAGCATTTCAGATCTCGTAAACCTGGTGACAGGTAGATATTCACAGTCTCGTAGCATTTCAGATCTCGTAAACCTGGTGACAGGTAGATATTCACAGTCTCGTAGCATTTCAATTCTCGTAAACCTGGTGACAGGTAAGATATTCACAGTCTCGTCGCATTTCAAATCTCGTAAAACTGGTGACAGGTAGATATTCACCATCTTGTAGCAATTCAAATCTCGTAAACCTGGTGACAGGTAGATATTCACAGTCTCGTAGCATTTCAGATCTCGTAAACCTGGTGACAGGTAGATAATCACAACTTGTAGCAATTCAAATCTCGTAAACCTGGTGACAGGTAGATATTCACCATCTTGTAGCAATTCAAATCTCGTAAACCTGGTGACAGGTAGATATTCACAGTCTCGTAGCATTTCAGATCTCATAAACCTGGTGACAGGTAGATATTCACAGTCTCGTAGCATTTCAAATCTCGTAAACCTGGTGCCAGGTAGATATTCACTATCTTGTAGCAATTCAAATCTCGTAAACCTGGTGACAGGTAAATATTCACAGTTTCGTAGCATTTCAGATCTCGTAAACCTGGTGACAGGTAAATATTCACAGTCTCGTAGCATTTCAGATCTCGTAAACCTGGTGACATGTAGATATTCACAGTCTCGTAGCATTTCAAATCTCGTAAACCTGGTGACAGGTAGATATTCACCATCTTGTAGCAATTCAAATCTCGTAAACCTGGTGACAGGTAGATATTCACCATCTTGTAGCAATTCAAATCTCGTAAACCTGGTGACGGGTAGATATTCACAGTCTCGTAGCATTTCACATTTCGTAAACCTGGTGACTGCCTGACATGGGGGAAGATGTTTCTCCTTCACGGACTTGCTGAAACGGGACACCGGCTTGGCCAGCGATGAAGAACTGCGTGTTGCATGCTGGACCAGGTCTGGACCAAGATCTCTGGGCAGGCTCGAGATGCTGTATGGCCTCGACTTGATTGATTGAAGGTGACAGCTAGATATTCACCGTCTTCTAACATTTCAAATCTCGTAGACCTGGTGACAGGTATAGATATTCACCAACTGAAATCATTTCAAATCACGAGAGTTGGTTTCAATGAGACCATCCGACTGCACATTCAACAATTGTTGCCTTTTGAATTATCAAGATCTTAACTATTCATCGTTATGTCTTTCCACGGTCAGACCGGTTAGCATGACTAATAATCATTTTGATTTAGAATTTGAAATTGCAGAAAATAATTTGTACAAAACCATTCTGTATTTTTGTTTCCATGACAACTTGCTGCAGCACCGATAGAGTAATGTGTTATTCCCGTATATTCAACTATGTCTAAGGAGATTGTTTGCAGATGGAATGAATCTCTTGTAAAACAACCGTTTCAGTGTGGCAAGGGTCCGTTGTGGTTTGTAGATCCGGTCATTCAAGGACTTCTCTTTCTTTTCCCATAGTTTAGAAATAGTATTTTTAGCAACGCTTCTGTTGGTTTTGAACATCGAACCGAGAGCGTACCCGTTCTGTCAAAACACCCGGATCACTTTTGTGTCAAAACACGCCCCACCACCCACACTCCCTACGGCATTTGTATTATGTTCATATTGTACATTTGTTTCTGTATATGTATTTTTATAATTGTTTTAACTATATATATAATTTATTAACAAAACATTTTGAACGAGGCTGGGTTTTTTTAATCACTGTGCGTGGCATCAAATGTTTACGTATATATCGAGCTTTTAGTTGTTTTGTTTTTCTCTATTTAACACAAACATTATAAGCTGCTAAAGTTGCCCTGAACCCGGGGTAACTTTGGCAGCACATTATTTGACCCTAGGGATTTAATGCAAGAAATCATTCTAATTTTCCATGATCACTTGGGTAGAGGATGCCCCTAATGTCACAAAGAAGTTAAAATAAGCATCCAGCTACAACCATGGAAAATATCACTGCACCATTCATAAAAAAAACTGCCAAAGTTACCCCATTTTACTAAATGATAATCTCACGGAAACATTCACGTTTTGGGTATTTTACATTACTGGTTTATCAGAAAAACTTCAATATTAAGAGCAAAATACATTTCCTTTAAGACAGTTATCACCGTTGAAGTACATACATGACAGCAATTCGTTTACAATTGTAATCTAAAAATCTAAAACTAGCCTGAATCATTGCAATGTACGGCAAACCGGTACAAAGCAGTTATTTACATTTCTCTATGCCATGAAATAATCAAAAGTTAGTTTGACACAAACGCAATTATCATTGATCTCATAATGCAGTTAGAGAACTAGGATCTCGCACAATAAGACACTCCTAGGCTATTTACATTCCTCCACAATAATTGGAATAAATGGGAATCCCCATCCCAACACCTTGGCGGTTAATTATCGACTAGTTTTATTTACAGTTACCCGAATACAAGTCATTGCCCACACTCAAACACACACACAATCTACAAGACTTTGAATAGTTATTTTGAAATTATTGTTGCATATTGTGTGCAGCAATAATTTCGGCCTATAGTCAGGATTGCATGTGTGTATTCAGCGTACTAGTTCTTTTCAATCCGCGGAATGAACCTGACTGATTTGTCTGCTGTCTATACCGTCTTACACCTGGTAGACAACGTACTACATTCTTGAAACCATCACGAAACTTACTATTCATCCAGCAATAAATGAAAGGATTATACATGCAGTTACTCATTGCTACAGCGACCACTGTGACGTAGATAATACGGATATACTGGTAGCAGAGAACGTTTTGGTAGACATCCTGTACAATGTTGAATGTATGAATGGGTAGATAGCAGATCGCAAACAGGAACACCACCACAGCAAACATCTTCACCAACTGCAAATAACAATGGACAAAATGTTACAATCGGAGACTGCTGTATGTTTTGACAGGCTGTATGGACAATAATGCAACTAGATTCAGGGATACTTAGCATTCCCGGGGCCCAGTAACACAATAATTATATATATATTGGAATATATATATTTATTTACGAAGAGAAGCGAGAGGGAAGGGTGAAGCATTATTCAGCAAATAAATCAGGCCGCTGATAGATATAGATACTTTAACACAATGTTCATTTCACCAAGTTCTACATGATGCCGTAAAAAAAGAAAATCAAAGGAAATGTTTGGTTGCGTTTGCCGCGATTTGTCAAAAAAAACGTATTTTTTCCTAATACTATAAAACTTTGCAATCTTGTTTACTTTGTCATAATCAATAACGTGACATTACATTTTACTAGATGGGGACGCTTTAATCATTGGAATATCCCGCTTCGGGGGAATTTTTTCTCCACTTAAAATTGATATCCCACCAACTTTTGGACCAGGGGTACAATGATTGTTGATTCTATAGTATTTCTGGGCCTGAAAAAAAAAATGAAAATTAGCATGTTAAAAATATTCTATTGATAAGAAAAATTGATATCGTTTTAGTCCCCCTATAGGCTGAAAACACATCATAAGTTTTGTTGAACAATAAATAACAACAAAAATAAATAAATGAATAAATCAAACAAACAACAGTTAACATGGTAACAGCTAACCACGATAACAACAATTTCTTTACGATATGACTCTACATAAAATAATATTGGGGAAAAGTGGTGGTGATCGGATGCAGCTTTAAAAAGTTACGGGCAGAAATATGATAGGGTTTAAAAAGCAAATGCAAAAAATTAATGTTGAAATGCGTAAACATTATATGTAAATGCCTCGTAAATGTTAAAACTTCTCTATTTTCCCCTGAAGCGAGCCCCCGATGATCTCACACCGTAAAAGCTCCACGCTTCGCGCTCGCAATCATTTCATCCTAGTTAGAACGATTGTTCTACATACACGGCAAGTGTAATAACCCTTTATTTTAGCAGACCGACCGACCCCCCCCCCGACCCCCCTCCCCCCACACACACACACGTTTGTGAATCCCGTTGTTTGGACATAATTTTTTTTAGCGACGTCCCATTGGGTTTGTACACGAAAACGAAGCGAGAACGTTCTCGCTCTGACAAACACCCGGATCCCTTTTGTTAAAGTCCTTGGTTTCAATGGATAGACACGCTCGCACACACACAGACGTGTGTAAACACCGGCAATCGTGGACCCTCCTTTGTTAAACTCTTTGTGATAGCAACCGTCGACCACAATGTTTTTCTTTGTGATAGCAACCGTGGACCTATTATCCCTTTTGTTATAGGTCCACGGTTTGAATGTGGATACCTACCCACACCAACATAAGAAGGGAGAGCGAATAATTAAACAAAACAAAAAAAGGCAAAAGGCAAATAAAGAAAAATCCTAATTTCAAAATTGGTAACAATAATGTGTAAAATGCCTCTGAAATGTCCTAGACTGCACATCACCGGAGAGCATGTACACCAAAATTCCCGGGCCCTAAAGCGGGCCCCGCACCCCCACGCGGTGGAGGCTTTGCGCTTTGTCTCGGACAAATTCCCCAAAGCTATACATCTAGGTTACAATGCCGTCTACATACACAGCAAGTACGGTAATCCTTTAAAGAGTAAGCAGCGCCCTCATACTGCCATGCCAGGCTATTACCGTGTTACTTTATAGAGCAGCTCTTAAGTCAAATCAGTTTTGTGATTCACTAATTTTCAATAGATAGACATTTATGAAAGTGGAGGGGAAATTTAAAATGACACCCTTCCAGTGCGAATTATGTCAACATCTGAAAACATCCACTGACGTCACATTTCAAAACAAAATTTGTACGGGAAGTTTTTAGTTCCTTCCTAAAATTGAATGATGTTCAATCACAACGGCATTGAATTCGACCTTTAGAATGAAACAAAATTTCCCCTTCAGAATGTATAGACCCAGTGATTGCCTCACATAAACGAATTTAACCTTAGAGCCCCTCTTTAATTATTAAAGATAAATATTGGGAGACTAAAGACGACACCATCAGATGCATCAACTTAGGCTGAGCACACTAACAAAGACTGAAGAATCTAGACGGTATCGCTAACCTTTTTATGAAATATAATCCAGTACCCGGTAATAAACAACAACGGAAATGACTGGGTAAAATATTATCCCGGCGTGTTAATCCTTGGGTAGCAGGTTCAGATCCCGTTCAAGTCAATTTTTCTTTGTTCATCTGAATTAAATTTACCCAGTCAGTTTCCGTTGTGGTTTTACTCGATATTTGAAATAGAAAGTTGCATCCCTTAAAGTCCCAATACTGCCACCAATCACTTCCCGGGTAGGCCCCTTTATCATTCGGGTGTGATCCCTGGTTATGCGGAAGTTTCAGGTTGAAAAGCTTTCTGACTGGCACCTCGAAAACGATATTGACCAATAGGGAGACAACCATCATAGGGCCAGATAGCCTAGTTGGTAGAGCGCCGGTACGTAATAAGGTAATCTGGGGGTTCAACTCCCGTTGTTGTCAATTTGTCTTTGTTCACCTATAAGTATTTGTAATAAAACATTCACATTTCAAAGAAAAAAAAATCAGGAATTTTTTCTTTTTCTTTTTCGACCTGCTTAATTAATTAATTAATTAATTAATAATACTGCTTTTACCAAAACCGATACAACGTGCAAACGTATTGTGTAGTACGTGTAACCGTGTGTGAACACCGTTGGACGAGTCCATTTTTCTCTGAGGGTGGTAATAACTTCAAATGGAGTAAACTAGAGGACTTTCGTAAATGATTTTTGTGTGTGTCGGTATTTTAATAATTTAATAAACAACAGTAATTAGCCTAAACGACGTTCAACTATCTAGAGGATGCACGGAGGGATTTGTTTAAACTACCAGGAACGAAAGATATATCCTTAAAAATTATGTTAAGTATTTCAAATTATGTCGATATTTGTACCTTTTTCAGGGGAGTCATGTGTCATGAATTTCCCACCTAGACCCATTCGCACACGTTAGCCGCTGCAATAAACCAACGATTTACGCATTTTATATAAAACTAACTAATGAAGTTGCTTGTAAAACCTATACTGTTATGTTTTTAGTGCTGATTGAGAGAGCATTTTAACGGTATACATTGTTTTCTTTTTCATGTTTAAAGGTAATCAACTCTTAAAAAAATGGAGTGTACCCAAAACTCTATTGCAAATGTTTGCACAAGACACCTTCCACTCCCGGCCTGCTAATATGTAATAACAACACATGTTGCAAGTTTGAAATCGATAAAGGGCCTCCATGTTTGGTGTAACTTTTCATCAATGTAGCCTACTTTGATACAATTGTGATGCATACACTTCAAGTTGAATTGCTATATCAAGCCATTTCACATGGAACGGGGAACCATTTACAAGTAGTTCCTCTGTGCAGTTTTCCCATGTATGCCAGCCAGTCTTACTCCATACTATTATTACTGTTGATATTGGGTAACGTGGCGCAGATATGCACTGTGCGGTGCATTACACAATTTCTCCCTCGAGGGGTTTTGGTTTTCATTATTTCCACTCGATCTTCCAAGGAATCTATTTTTCACTAAATTTTATTTATCCAATTTAAAAACTTAATAATGAACGAAGCGTGTTCCATATTATTTGCCTTAATAGCACGACGGTCATACTAAAACTTTCAGATTGCAAACCAGGCAGGCAAACAAGTGTCATACTGTTTGAACTTCAATCAAAGAATTTAAATTTGTTAAAAAATTTCAGCTAAAACTCAACAGTAATGATTGGAACATACAGCTACTACATGTGACTGCACAATCATCGGCACTATGATGGGGGTGAATGATTGCGTTCACTGGCTGGCGTGTTGTTCTTCACTTCTAGACACAACACACCGTCAGTAATCGTCAAGGTGCGCCAAATTAGACGCATCAACGCGGATTTTGATTAGTTGGGCCTACCCTATCCTCTGGTTCACCGAGTGAAATGGACAAGAAGTTCACGTTTATTATTGACACGTTAAACTTAGAGGAAATAATGGAACGTCTGTCTGATCTTATGGTGGTCAAACAGTGAAATATTAGATAGGCTGGAGATACAAAACATAATCACCACGTGAGATTGCAATATCTTTCATCTGCAATTAAACATTTGAACATACTACGTTTGTTTGATGTGATTTATTGATAAAAACGGGTGCAGTCCCCGGTCACAGTAACATCATTTGACACGTCCTATTCCCTCCGAGTATAGACCTTGAATTTAATTACTTCTCTGATTGATAATGAAAACATGACCGATATTATAATGTTCTAAAAATGACAAAGGAAACAAATTTATTGACTATTGATTGACTAAAAAAATGTTTAATGTCAGTAAACGTGTCCACAAATCTGAGCGATGATATCCTATCACTACCACGGACAATTACCGTTTTAAAGCTGCAGATATACGATGTCATTGATGCAACTAAACGGCGGAGTCTACTCCTATTTGCTTCAATGCATGCTGCTGTACGCAGGTTTTAGAACTAAAATGTTGGTATTATTTCAAGGGTCCTCTTCTAAATATGCATTGCAATTATTTATGTGATGTCAAACTATATCTTAAAATTCTGTTTTGTATTATAGTATGGGAATATCTAAAAACTATATGTTTTTCTTTGTTAAACCTGCTATTCTTGTGGGTACAAGCATAAAATTATTTTGTCATTGTCACCGTGTTCTGATCCCAGAGCTAAACATATTTTCTTAACCTCATTTTGTGACAGGTATGAAACTATCACTCAAGTATTTCTGAAACCAAATAATTGCAATAACAAAATCCTTGCTAACCCTGCTTTGTTTGGACTGTACGAGACGCTTCAGACCGTATAATTATGTAATTATCAATTATTGTGACATTTATATGACACAAAAATTAAACTTCGGGCAATTAATTTGTTGTAAGTTAATACCAATTCCAAAACTATTGTTATTTTGTTCGATAGTATAACCACCCATATAAACTGAATATACGGTTTCACCAATCGATCCTTCTTACTAAAATAATAGTGGTAAGTAATGCTTGTTATGCCTTAGGTACCCATTTTTGTAACATTCTTTATTTGATTGGGGAATAAAAAAACCTTTCCATTCAAATAAATTAATAGATTTATTGGCTTGACTTAATTAATTAATTAAATTAGCGTCAGCATGAGCGCTATGATATGCATTAATATATGGAGCTTGATATGTCCGGCCTAACTTGGATAGCAAATCTTTCAAT
Organism: Plazaster borealis; assembly: GCA_021014325.1. NCBI lineage: Eukaryota > Metazoa > Echinodermata > Asteroidea > Forcipulatida > Labidiasteridae > Plazaster > Plazaster borealis. The sequence goes on along the minus strand of CM037468.1, from coordinate 11,564,793 downwards.
ATGAAGCCTCCACAGTAAACACAACAGCAAACTATAGAAAAAAACTGACGATCCTTCACGAAAATATTATGACCACGCATTTTGAACGAGGTAGATCATTGTCTATTTGGGGCATATCAACTTCTACCGCGCAAGCTTGAGCGCTTTCAATTTAAACACTGCTTATAGACATAAATGTCGCCTGCAGTTACCCTCACAAAATGAATTATGGCTAATAACAAACACATTTTTTTTTAAGACTGAGGACTCAACTTTCCTTGACTATATATGCAAGCAGTTTTCAAGTTCCAACAGCCTGTCTTGACAAACAACCCTATCAGGATCGCGGGGGGGGGGCACAATGTGACCCTAAACCATATTTTTGACAGTAACTTTTTAACGCTGCATCCGATCACCGCTAAACTTTCTGACTTTTCCCAGTATTAGATCTAAGGGTCATATTGATGAAAAAACTAAATGTTTATCGGTGGTCATTTTTTACCATGGCAAACGTTCACGAAGGGACGGGCCACTTCAAGATTTAAGATTTCTACATTTTTGAGTTTCTTTCACTTCTTACCTTTAAATGTTTTTGAGCCATAGGTCTACAGAATTACTGCTTAAAAACATTAAGTACATTGATTGGTAAGTGGGCATTCATCTAAGTAATTGCATATTGCGTTCTCACGAAGAGACGGGCATCTCCAAACATGTGCAAAATAAATTGAAAAGAAATGAACGGGAGAGTAGGTCAAAAGTCGAACTTGCGTTCTCACGAAGAGACAATACACTGTGCAAGTCTCGCGCGTATCGGAACGAGAAAACACGTCAAACGAAGAACATTTTTTCTCTGAAATCAAATCTTTGTTTTAAATTATATTCAATGATAAAATCTGAACGACAAAAATACTAATTACATGTTTATAAAATCAGTTTTCGTTTTTATAATAAATACAAAAATAATGTGTTAATTATTATGAAGCAAAATAAAAACTCTGGGACAAGGATACTTATTTTGGTCTTAACTTTTCAGAAACCACTCCCCCGGATTCCGATGATCACACGGGCGTAAAATTAACGCTTGGCAAAGTTTATAGAGGACACTGACGCCTCAACAACCATAGACTGCAATGAAAAGGCATCGCGTTGCAATTACAGCATCTGGCGATTATCATCGCGCATCCAAAACAAGCGTTTACATAAGTTTTGTGGTCGGAGGTGAGCACAAAATTCTTAATTTTTGCAGCAACCGGAAGCTGAGGTCAAGTTTAATTCTCGGGTTTTCTTCGTTATATTGTTGACTTGATTTTACTTTCCTATTTTTTATCACTAAGTATAATATTCCCAGCAACGTATATATTTTTCATGGTCATAAACCACGTTAAACTAAAATAATTGACAAAACAAAACTTGCCCACGTAAATCTCCACATGGTTGGGACCACAATGGTCCCGGAAGTTCAAATATGCGCGAGACTTGCACAGTTTATTGTCACCGTGCGCGTGATCATGTGACAAGCCCGCCCTTCACTGTTTAAAAACAAACACATAGATGTGCGCAAAAGTATTTATAGGTCTTCATGATTTTTTGCTTCCATGAAGAGATTGGCATGTTTGATTTAATTAAACATTGTTAGGGTATTTAGGGTTTTTTGGATATTGTTGATAAGGTTTAACTCTTAGAATAATGCATTGGGGCATTTAAACTGCAGTTTGCAAAGTTTTACAGCAGTTAAACAAACAATACAGAAATTATGAGAAAACTACGAATTTTGGCCTACAAATTTCAAAAAACTACCAAACATGCCTTGAATGTTTAGGTTGTAGAACTTGGTGAAATGAACATTTATGGCAAGTTTCATAAAAATCACTCGAGAACTTTGGAATTACGGAGGGGTATATAGTGCCCCCCCCCCAAGCCGGTCACCGTAAGTCCAAAACATGCCCGGTCATGATATAGGGTAAAATGGATACATTGCCCAACGCAACGATCTCAAATAGAACTAAGCATGAAGTGTTTGTAAAATTACAAACACTAGGTGTTCGGGTTTTCAATGAAAGTACCGTATGTTGTTTGCATAAAGGTCATTACCAATTCTGAAAAAAAAATATCATAAACTTTGCCACAGACATCTAGTAAAACTGTATTTTAGGCTGTTTTCAACCCGCCGCTAGAGGGCGCTCTTGAATTTTGTGACGTCATCGGTCCTATTTGTTGGTATACTCTAGCAAAAAGCAACCTACAGTCTCTTATTCTTGATTTGATACGGATTTTCAAAGATTTAAATAGTTAATGATTAAAAATCACTTGATGACGTCATCATGATGTTACTACCGCAGTGTCTACTTCTTGTAAAGAGCTAACTATGTGCGAAGTTTAAAAGTTGTGTGAGCTTGGAAAGCATGCGTTTGTGTGGATTAGACTAAGAGCATAAATCTAATGCCAAATCAGGCTTCGTGGACTTTGAACCTTCTGATCAATGGAGCGGAGCAACCAGTAACAGTGCTTTTTGCATTACACAGTTTAAATGCGGGTCATTACAAATGTGAGCCTTAACGTCCGATTCTGACCAGAAGTTGAGGTAAAATTGGTATTGTCTCTGTGCAATATATTTAGGAGGCTCAATGACCGACAACCTGATGTAAACAAATTGACTAAAATATCAGTAGTTCTTGAGATATGATTTTTTGAAATTTTCAACTTTCGTTTCGAACCAAAAGTTCAAGGTCAAATGGGGTCATACTTTGTGTAGTGTTGATTAGCCCTTACAAGGCCTTTGCGATGATGTGTAGATTGTGAAAATCCATTGAGTTGATCATGAGTTATGATTTTTTCAAATATTAAACTTTGATTTAACGTAATTTGACACCTGATGACGTCATCATGACGTCAGTACAGTGGTGTCTTCTACTAATAAAGATCTATATGTGAAGTTGTAAGGTAGTGTGACCTTGCGAAGTGCGTCTTTGTTGGCGGGCAATCGACGCAGAGAAGAAGAAGAAGAATTAAAATGCAAAGCAAAACAAAACTAGCCATGAGTTTTTGTTACATAACAAAAAAAGGTGTTCGGCATGACGTTCTGCACCTTTAAGTTAAAGTCTCGTAACACTTGCTGACGTCATTAGAACAGGACCTCCAATTTTGGATGTCACACATCCCGGATCGAATACATGCAAACTTTCGGGACATCATACATTTGTTTCTGTAAATATAAATCTTTGAAAAAAGTACCTTTATATGACGTCACGTGATGCTTGATGACGTCATCGTGATTTGACCTTTACTTGTGGATGTAACACATCCCAGTTTGAATACATGCGAAGTTTAAGCATGATCGGTTATTTTTTCTGTATTTATAAGTATTGTAGTACTGCAACTTTAAGGTGACATCACGAGATCTCGTGTTGTATCAAGCAAAGTTTAAACTTTATCGCACATTTTTTTCCTGTAGGCCTAAATATAAATCTTTGAAAAGCGCACCTTTAAGGTGACGTCACGTATGTTATTGACATGAAGAATTTCTCATCAAGGTCTTATTTTTGTGCAGAATTGAGGTTGATCCAATGTACAGAAATTTGGATTTTGGCCCGGATTTTTTTTTTAACAACATAGGCAAACTTTGACCTTCCTGTATGACCGGAAGTGAAGGTCATACGATTTTGACATTACATTTTCCAATGTTGCCCCATTCGTGATCAATCAGATGCCAAATTATGAACGTCATAGCTTTAAAATGACATGAAATACAGTAAATAGCAAGTGGTAACTTTTTAAACTAAAAAACATTGTAATTCGACATCTGATGAAGTCATCATGGCGTCATTGCAGCGGTTTTAATCTACTAATGAATATCTAACTGTGTGTAAAGTTTCAAGTTTATGTGAGCTTAGGCAGTGTGTTTTTGTTAGGGGACAATCGACGCGGAGAAGAAGAAGAAGATTAGTGTACAAAAAATTAAAAAGAACCAAAAAAAATTAGGTGTTTTTCGAGCTTTGCTCCGAACACCTAAATATGGAAAAACACTGCAAACATGGATTCAAGAATGCTTTGATTTGATTGCTTAAAACTTACATTGCAGAGGATGGATTTCTCACCTCAACCGGTTTGTATGTGAATTTTAATGACATTTTGGTCAACAATGTTAGTGCGTTGTCAGTCCGGGATGACCGACAATATTTGCGATTGGACAGCCTTTTCGAAACCAGTGAGAACAAACCAATGTAGACGTTAGGCACTAGACAATCGGGCTACGCTTGTTTGTCCATCACATTGCTATAATTACTTGCTTTGACTTGATTCCTTGACACTAAATTTATTCTAGGCACGTCTAGATGGCCGAAGCCTCAACGATTCAACCTTTCAACATGGGGTGGGAGGAGGATGTAGTGGTGGCATAGCTGTTTGCCTCAATCCATCCACAAAATTATAGGCCTTCTTGAGCCGCTTTGCTTGACCGTAGACTAATATTGTAAGGTTCAGTTTCCAATGTGTATGTCAATTAGGCCAGCAATACTCACGTGGGAGACACTTAATTTCGAAAAATGTCAAACTTTGGGGATTCTGTGAGCAGACCAGCTTTATATGTGCACATATCGTTTTTATCCAAAAATCTTCGATGCTTTGATTTTTTAAACAGGATTTGCTTTGTCTACATCAGTGAAGATACTCCTGAACTGAGACATGAATCATTAATCCCGAATAAAGCAAAACACTAATTATCTTTGGCCTATAACGCCATCTGCGTGGGTTCTTTGGTGTTTCGTCAAGAGTTCTAAGCTTTCAATCTGCATCGGTCCATCGAAATAAGAGACTACCTTGTTGCTATCTATGGTCCACAACATAAACAACATTGAAGAATCCATCAGGAATAGTGCTGACATGGTTCGTGATTGTTTCTTGATTGTCAAGCAGTTTGATGTAATTATTAAGCTTTAAATATTGTCGAGGGCCATTGCAATTACTGTGTGAGAGAGATGAGTTCTACAATCTCCTCAAGAAACCACTTGACAATGACGTTTGAGCGACTTCGGCAAAGTGAGTATAGCCACTGATATCGACCTCAATCTTCACACTGTAGGCGGTTGTGATTTAATGTCTGATAGCTCTGGACCGCTGACAACGACTTAGTTTAAATATAGCTCTATGCATTGACAAGGGAATTTGACTTGGAATAGGTCATTGTGAAAAAGCCACATTGTGTGAGTGAGACAACAAATTGTATCTTAAAGATGCCATCTTCGAGTCACTGTATCTTGCAGGACCATGGTAGAGAGGTCGACGGGTTGACAGCCCAAGTGAAGGCACCTTCAACGACCCAAATAGTACATAAAGTGAAAACCCACTTTTTGAGTTTGGGTTAATAAAATACAGGCAAACGCTATTTGAGAAATATTGTTTACTCATTGAGCGTATACAGCGTTGATCGAGTCATTTCGGTCCTGCAATGGCGTGGGGGGAGGCAGCCCTAGTTCGGGACCAACGGCCCTAACCTCCTATTTTGTTTTCCTTGCAATTATCCAGTGGTTAGGAAAAAACCCATATTATGCTGATGGCAAAAACCAAATGCTTGAAATTGGCCCTCTGGACAAAGATGATTCTGTTTCAGCTCATGGCAGTAATGGCCTTCAATCAGCAAGGACTGCAGAGTGGCGTAACGGCCTTGAACGCGAAAATACATGTAACAGATTCATAATTAACTGCGTTTTTTTTTTTTTTTTTTTTTTTTACGTACTGCTTAAAATTGTCATTATAGTCCGATAATTGCAATCAAAAGAGGATTTTTAATCATCAATTTTTTCTTTTACCTTGTTTTCTTCCAAATTGTGAAAAACATGCTCCAGATTTTACAAATCAATCAAATTTGTATAAGCTAACATTTAAAATATTGAAAAATTCCAGTTATTTGTTAGCAATATAACGCACATTTATTTTCATGTTTGAGGTCCACGGGATAAAAAAAATATATCCCTTCCTCTTTTTTCGCTTGGTTTGAGCAGCAAAGGATACAAAAATCCATCCCTTCCTCTTTTCGGCTAGGTTTGAGGAACAAGGGATAGAAAATTCTATCCCCTCCTCATTTCGGTTAGATTTGAGGATCAAGGGGATAGAAAATTCTATCCCCTCCTCTTTTCTGCTGAATTTGAGGAACAAGGGATACAAAAATTCTATCCCCTCCTCATTTCGGCTAAGTTTGAGGAACAGGGGATAGAAGATTCTATCCCCACTTTCCGGCTGGGTCATCCCTTTACTTAAATTATCACCACCGAACCACAAATAAACTTGTATTTTTGTCAGCTTTCCCAAAAATGAAGTGTCATTGTAAATAAAAAGGTGAGCGTATTTTTCTTTTGATATTATGATACAATAATAGTTTTGAGTACAAAATGTGGCAAAATGTTTTGCTAACAAAAAGGGATAAATAAAAAAACTGTTGAAACTATTTTTCAAAATGCACCAGTTTCTTACTTTATTCCTTCAGAGAAATGTTATTGACAAAAACAGCATGATTTTAAAATGTTAAGAACAATTTCAAGAAAAAATGCTATAAATTACTCAAAAAAGTGAAAAATTAAAAACTGTAGTTAAGAATGAACCTGTTATGTATGGTTCTTTAATTATCCCCTACCTAATTATCTTTAACGAAGGTGTTCACGGTTTAAATTTTTTGTATTTGTTCTCTCGATATTTGCATGCCAAATATTGAAGACAGGTAAGAACCCTTTTTCTTGGAGATATTAATAAGTCACAAGTATTTGTTTCACTATGAGGTTGGAGAAATATTATTACTGAGGGTGTTACTTCTGGAGCACAATAAACTAGATCCCGTATTACTACACAGTTATCGAGCTCCCTTCAGACAATGACCTTTGGGGACCAATGAAAACAATACTTAAAAACCAACCCCCTTGAGCCCATTAACCTCTCGTTCGTGCATAAATAAGGTTTAAGTTTTGCATATCGTATACGTGGTATATGATACCTAGATATCTTTTTATTTTACATAGGGATGGATACATGGATATTCAAAGAATATGTTTGTTGCTTACTTTCCATTTTTCAGCTTCCCACAGCATTACGTAATGCCTTTGTTTACATCAACACAGATTGGATATAATAATGCACGGATCCAGGGGGGCCGCGAAGGGGCACGTGCCCCCACTACGAAAAATTTTGATTTTTGTATACATTTCCACATACTGTGGGAAAATTTGATGCATGATGCCTTGAACGATGCCATGCCGACTAAAAAATTATGTGATATCTCGGCGCGTGTGGGTGATTTTACTAAAGACTGTATCGTATAAAGCCGCACTTGATTTTTGAATCATGTCACTCTGACTGATGCTCTTAATAACAATTTTAAAATGTGCAACGTCTCAGTCGAAGTTGGCATAGGGCAATTAACTATAGACTTATTGTTGTCTGTCTAATTGTTTTAATAGATAAAGGTGGTTGTAAGGAAGGGGTCACCGGGCGCGCACTTCCTCTTACTTTCGCCAGTTAAACAATAAATAAAAAGCAAATAGAGCAAAATCGCAATTGTAAACCAGGTAAATAATAATGTGTAGAACGCCTCTGAAAATGTCCTAGATTGCACCAGAGAGCATCGAATTCTAAAACCTTTTACAGGGGCCCTATAGTGGGCCCCCGATCCCAAGCGTTAGCTAGTTCTCGTCAAATGCCTTATTATATACACTATACATCCCGGCTACATAAACGGCAAGCCTGTGGCCCCCTTATTATTCGCTGACCAACCTCCCGTAATTTTCTTTTAAAAACCTAGGCAAATAAAACAAATTTTCTACAGGGCAAAAATAATGTGTAAAACGCCTCTGAAGTGTCCTACGTAGCACTAGGGAGTCCCTAAGGATAAAATAATGATGTCATCTTGGCATAAAATGACTGTATATTGGTGTTACTGCAATTAACTTTGCATCGTTGTCAAGCCCGACAATGATCAAACTTGGGCATGCAGGTCTTTGCACATAAGTCAACGGAACATGGGGATGTCGTCACGGACGAGATGTGCTGGTCAACATGTTAAACAAAAAGGTGTATGTGTCCCCCCCCTGCCGCTCAAAACTAAATCCTGGATCCGGGCCTGGTAAGTACACTTACCCACTTATCTCAAAAGTGGATTGTGAAACCTCAAAGTGAAGACAGAATAATGTGAAGATTTAATAACTAAATCCAAAATTCAGTTTAAGTTTAGAACTTTTGAAAAAATCTATCCCACAAGATACTTATAGCGACAAACATGGCAACATTAAAAACGAATCTAATATGCAAATCTTGTAATTCAAACAGTTTCAATTGGATAGCTTTGGGGAAGAAATGGAAAGACAAACAATATACGACTATTTAAAATTCGCAGTGTTTCTTTCTACCAAACTACAAAAAATAGTGAAATATATTTTTTAACTGAAGGATGAACCCATTCTGTGCCATTAATTAGCATTAATCAGCATTGTACTTTTTGTTTATGTAATAGGCCTAGAGGATACAAATACAACGACTGCCCGAAATTTAGTTCATTTTTATTTTTTATTCATAATTATAGTATCTTGTCTCTTGTTTTGGGGGCAGAACATTATATAGAAAAATAATAATAAACAAAACAAGTTCATACAGAAATAAATGATCCAAATAGTTTAAAAATAACAGATAAATGAAAATAACAAAATTAAATAAATTAATTAAATGCAGTGGCAAGGACTTTGTTTTCTAGTGATAATGGTCTCTTGGTGTTAACTTGTTGTTATATGCTGTATATCAAATTGTATGTGTGACTGTAAAGAATAAATATTACATTATTTTGAGAAAATTATGTATCAAAAACAACACAGGCGTATTTTGTTAATACGTTATGTATTGTTATTCGAAGACGTTTATTGCTGAAAGTATATCCTTCTTTCACAGCAATCCTGGAGAAAATACGTCGTGCCTCCATTGTATCAATATTTATTCCTTTTTTTGAATTTGTCAACAGAATGCCCAAAACAACGTAGTTGTATTTGTTAGGTTGGTGCTAATACACTCTACTTAAATAAGTTACCAGGTTTCAAGTATCAATTTGTATTCTTATGTCACTTTTTATGAAGCATCGGAAGTTACCATCAAAGAGTGGACTTTAGATGTTAGCAAAATCAGCGGACTTTGTACAAGACAGGCGGGCAGTCAGCAGTTCTAGTAATCGTCAATATTTACTCTCTCACAACCAATTTGGACCGACATCCAAATTGATGTGTTTCTAAAAACATCCGATATGCTGTATCAATCATTCAAAATCATAGAGAGGAGTAAGGCGCGAGAAGCAGCATGCGTCACCTACATTGTCTTTGTTGAGCTGCAAAGGAATGTAATTTAAGTCAAAATTCGTTTCGGCGGGATTTACTCGCTTATTCAGATATATATTTCATAATAACAGCCTCAAAGGGAAGGTTTGAATAATGACATAATTAGGGTGTCTAAATAATAAAAGGTTTGACAGTGTCAGTTCTAACGGAATGGAACCAATGAAAGTAATACAGTCCCACATTGTGGGACAAGGGAATCACTTGTATAACATTGTATATAGTTTGAATAAGTACGATGTCTATATAAAGCTAGGGTGCCAATTTAAAATAAATCAGTAACAACAGCTAATGAATAGTTACATATGTCACTGATACCGTCCATGCTGATAACTGTGGAACCGAACGTGATATACACGTGTTCTTCTAAAGGTATGACACGTCATTGATCAACGAAATAATGCATACAAACATTCAAACATCTTTGTTGTAAATAAGCATTGTCTAAAGCTAATACTAACTAATGAACAAAATACAAATTTACCGTAAGTGCAACAATTAAAGAGAAGCTTTTGATATTAAAGCAAGTGCTAAACAAGAACTGTAAATGCTTTAATGATGTGATAATTGTGTCCGTTTAAAAAAAGTTGTCAGCTTAAGAGAAAATTATAAATCTCCTCATGCAAAAAGTTAATGTCCGTAATGAAATAAACAATTGACACGAAGGAAACATCCTTGCAGAACTTTGTGGATGTCAAGTGAATTTACGTTGCATTTTTTCGTAAAAAAACACACAAAAACCCCCACATTATATCTGCCTTGGACTATTATGTTCGCTGATATTGTTGAACCTTATGTCCGACAATTGTGTCCGACAAACCATTATATCCGACCCATTGTGTCCGACAAACCATTATGTCCCACCCAATGTGTCCGACAAACCATTAAATCCGACCCATTGTGTCCGACAAACCATTATGTTTGACCCATTGTGTCCGAAAAACCATTATGTCCGACCCATTGTGTCCTTCAAACCATAATCCATTACATTTATCAGGTCTGACCCATTCCGTCCGATGAACCACTATGTTCGACCCATTCTGTCCGACAAACCATTATATACGACCCATTGTATCCTTCAAACATTATGTCCGACTCATTGTGTCCGACGAACCATTATGTCCGACCAAGTCTGACTTACGGCTAAAGTGCCCGATTTGTTCAATCCTTGCATATCGCTCAGTCTCTATTCCATACAATTTACGTTCGTTTATGAAATCTTTATCCTCTATCAAATGCCATAGCTTGAGGAAGTCCCGTTATGAGTACAGGACATCACGTGGTCTTCGATTTAATAACAGCGTCGGTTCTTCCTTATTTCATCAGCCTCACTTTGAAGAACTGATCTTTTCTTGTGCTTTGTGTTTGAATATGCATTTTAATGCCGCCAAATACATATTTGGGGGTGAACAAAATCTCGAGCAAGATGTTGGATTGTATCCTTATTTCGTTCTATTCTTGATACTCGAGTATTTGGTTTCCCGTCTTTTACATAATAGCATATTCGCTGCTAATTTATATATGTTGTTATTAATTATAACTTAACATAACAAAGGATATTGAATGCCGATCTGTAAGGGGAAAAGGCAAATACTCGAGTAGCGAAATGATTGAACCTGCAGTAAATCGAGGACTTCCCTTTGTTCTCCCATTGTTTGGACGACGTCCCCGTTGAATGTGTACACGAAAGCAATGCTAGGACTGTCCTCGCAATGTCATTTTATGTGTGTAGACACGTTCATACTACAGAGAGAGATTGCAAGGAGACCATAAGCTTGTCCCCATAAAACGGGACAATTGGAAGAGGATAACGATTCCATAAACAAACCGTAATTTGCAGCCTATAAGAGACTGAACATTGTGTGCTATACGTAGAATACTACCAACTGTATTATAAAGAAATCTTTATAATAACACGTAATCACTGCGATATTATCCTTGCGGATAAAGACAGGTACTGGTTTTACAGACCCAATGATTTAATTGGATACAAGGATCTCATTGGATAAACGGGCAGTGACGTAAGCTTTGCATATCTGTGTTATGATTGGTCCGCTCCGAAGTGACGTGTTTGTCAGCTCAACCATACAGCTTGAAGTTTTCGATTGCCTGCTGCTGCGCGCGTGTACATAATATGTGTATGTAATGTGTTTATACACAATGTAATGCGTATACACGTGTGACTACTACGAATCTCTGCCGTGTGAATGGAAGGGAGGTCAAAGGTGCAATTTCCAGGATCTCGTCCTTCGCTCAAGGCCGCTCTCTGGGGTTATTCACGAGCCTCGAAGTGTGACGTCAGATGTTCGGGATTGAGCTTATGAAGCAATTTTGTATAACGCAATTTAATGAACGACTTGTGATCAAGGCAACTATAATCACTTTTCATAATAACCCCTCCTTTAATATTTATTTTGATATTTCACCAACACTAGGCAACGGTAAAGAATATTGGCGGGCACAAAACCATGGCATAACGTGACAGCATAACACAATTGCATAACATGACGGCACAACTCAATAGAATAACATGACGGCACAAAGTAACGGCACATCCACGACAGCATAACGTAACGGCCCAACACGACGGCATTAAACGCAATGGCAAAACGTGACGGCATGAGCCTCGTCACGCCGGCACACTGCGACGGCGTGATTACCCGGGAAACAGACTACGGCACGACGAGACGGGAAAAGGCACCAGCCTACAACTGCGGGAAAGCCGCGCGTTATTTGTATCGTCTATAACATTCCTGACACCGTTACAGGTTAATGCTCCTTTAGTGCGTATTACTATTCCATAATATTACTTTTCCATAATATAGGTTTTCCCGGCAAATTTCAGCAACAATTCACTCAATTTCATTAACACAGATTCAAATTCACGCATTTTCCCCCCAATACACTCAAACTATTGTGTTTCTTTTTAGCTATTGATGCATTCAATTTCGTTTTGGTACACACATGATTTAGTTTTTCTCATTCAGATTATTTTCAGTCATTCTATTCATGTATAGGCATTCAAGACTATTGATAAAATTGAATAAATGAGCAGACCTTGCTGCTGGCTTTTACGAAATTGAATGAGTCTTGCGGTCTAATGAAACTGACTGATCTTATTTGCCCAGTGAATGCTAAACTGGTGAAATTGAATTCCTATTTTTGACTGTTGAATGCTGATTCAACGGAGCATTTATTTTTCAAGCGTTATTGAATGAGCCGGGTGTTAAAATGAATGGACTTTTGTTGAAATTGGCCGGGAAAACCTACGGTATATTACTATTCCATAATATTACCAATCAATAATGTTATTTTTCCATAATATTTCTGTTCCATAATATTACTATTTTATAATATTACTGTTTCATAATATTACTATTCCATAACATTACTATTCCATAATATTACTATTCCATAATATTACAATTTTAAAACATTACTGTTCCATAATACTACTATTCCATAATACTGTTTCATAATATTACTATTTTATAATATTACTGTTCCATAATATTACTATTCCATAATATTACTATTTTATATAATTACTATTCCATAATATTACATTTTTGTCATGGTGTATTAAACCTATGCATAAACCAACAACAATTACGTGTGAATGATAAACAAAAGACTCTCATTTGTGGACTACATCTAGTCAAGTCATTTCTGAAAACCTGTATAATAATTGGATCTAGTGCATCGTTCAATCGAGGATGTTTGACAGAAAACCTGTATAATAATTGGATCGTGTGCGTCGTTCGATCGAGGATGTTTGACCCGAAAGTGCCATCATTCACAAAACAATGGTTTAATTAGATTTCAGACAAAATGTTTTAGGGTTTCTAAAAAATAACATCAACTTGTATCGTTCTCACATTCGACTGTCACGTGATGAATAAAGAGAAAAGCTAAGTTGGGAAATATTTACATCTTTGTATTATACGGCATATATAGTTATGATCAGAGTTTAATCATTGTTCCCGCATAAATGTTTTGAGTACGAATACTTTAATGAACAAATACAGTACTGGGTAGCATTTTTGAAGGTCGATTGGCGGCTTAGTTAACCTGCGTACACATACTTCGGTTTCTTTTATTTTTTATATAAAGGCATAATGCAAAATAGTTAATGACAAAAATATAAAAATAGACAATACAAATCTTCAATCAGAAAGCTTAATTTTCAGTATCGATAAACACCCTGAGAAATATTTACATCCGAAATGTTGCAATGCGTCCAAAAAATATTTCCCTATACCAGGCGGTTCTTGTTTCGATTTGCGAATTCTTAATAAGCACAGGTGTGAACGTGAACAGGCAAAAACATGAAAGCCAATAACTGTAATTCACAGCAGGATCATGATTATACAACAATGTTTCTTGAAAACTAGAAAAAACAATTGTGTATCATGGTGATTATACCAATAAACACACGTACCTGTATAAATTGAAGGCTGACGAAATAACTATTAATGTTGGTTCGAAACTTGATGCTGGTTCGATAGGCTGTACTGTAACCGTTTCTCTGTTCAGACCCTTAGATTGATGTTCAGAAGATGTTGGAAGTTTAAATCCTTCTATCAGCTATGCATTGATGTTTTGGGGGTTTTAATCGATGGTTCTCTGGCTATTTAGTTCAGGCAGCATTTTAAGTTGACGTAAAGCTTTCTATTTGGTCGCTAAGAATTACAGACAAGATACGTTTTACCTGAGTCTTTATCACACACTTTTTAAGCCATATTTTGGTTTCTATATTCTATTCATGTAAGTAATTTATGGAAGCCTCATGTTTAAATATACTGCGCCAATAAAGTATCTTAACACTTACAAATGGTCAGATTTATCGGAACCTGAAATAGTATGCAAAAAATTAATTAATTAATCCGATGCACAGTTATCTTCTGCGCATTTTGATACCTCTTTTGTTGCGCTACGATGTTGTTTGGCGGATTTATGGGCACTTGAGTGGCTTAAGGTCGAATTTCAAAAGTTGCCAAAGTCCCTATTCACCCCAATTCCAGAAGGGAATAAAAGGCGGGCAAAAATAATGCCGATCTTATTCGTCACAGTACAACGCTCTTGCTTGATTAGGGGCTTTTGCAACTTTTGAAATTCGACCTTCATTATTTAATTAATTTTTTGCATACTATTTGAGGTTCCGATATTTCTGACCATTTGTAAGTGTTTAGATACTTTATTGGCGCAGTTTAGTTTGAAGCGAAGAAACATATACGAAACACAAAAACTGAATGTCTATCAATCTGTATCATTTTCTCCTTTATTCACCTTTCTTCCTTTTCTTTCTGCTTTCGAATAATAGATATGTTTAGTGGAAACAACGTAGCTGTTTCATAGTGGAGCCACAGCTCTGAAAAGTCATACCTGGAGGCTCGCAAGTGTTAGGTGTGAATACGCAATCTCTATCCCTGGTTTCTTCTTCGAGATCAATTGGGACGGTTCAATTCAACATCACTTGGGAACGATCAGATGTACCCGTGGGAACATCAACGCTGGAATGATTAACTTTGTGGAGTACATCGGTTTGGGACTGATGCAATATAGTTATAGTCCTGCGTCATCTGACCGCTTATTGATCAACGAAATTTCAGAATCGAACTCAATGGAATCACAATGTTCTACGGTATAAATAAAGTATGTGTTCATGTTGTATAATATACCAGCCAGGAAAAACCGTGCTGTGTCCAGCGCACATGACTTGTTTTTTGTCTGACTTTCATTGAAAAGAACATATGAGTACATTGAGTTCAACTGAATGGACGTCTATGTTGACAGTCTCTGCAGTCACTCCGTAGACATTGAACTGTATACGTTCGTTGAATCCAAACAGTTGTTACACCTAATGGCGTATTTCAAAAAAATTAAATAAACTATCTTGCATCTATTGATTACTGCTGAGTTGTTGACCAGATTTAATTTTGAAGTTATTCATTCAAGCTTTGTAGTGTCTCCTCTGACAAACAACAGGAAGCTAAACGTAGGCTTGATTGCAAAATTATCTTGTGTAAGTGCACACAGTCCATCACGACTATACATACACACATGTGTGGGAGTATACACAGAGGCCCCTGTTGGGCATTTTATACAATGGAACAATAAACCCCCAAAGTTGTTCTTTGTTAAACTTGGACCCCACAGAGGAATTTTACAGAAAAGGGGAGAATAGAACAATAGCAAGACACCCCCCCCCCCCCGTTGAAACCGAGGACTTTAATAAAAGGGATCCCGGTGTTTGACAGAGCGAGGACGTCCTCGCTTCGCATTCGTGTACAAACCCAATGGGACGTCGCTAAAAAAATCATGTCCAAACAATGGGAGAACAAAGAGAAGTCCTCGGTTTACGGGATGCCGAATGCGTGTCTGCGTGTGTCGTCAAAATGGTTACCGAAATATCAGGTAGGGCCTTTACCAAAAATCCCGACATGTAGGTTTTTATAAATTTCTTTATCTTCCTATAGTTCTTCCTGTTATTAACGGCGGTGTCCCGACGGTAACATACAGCTTTTCAACTCTTTCATCCAAATCAGCTGTGACCAATAGGCTCCCTAGTAGTATAATTTTACAGCATAATGACTAGGTGGTGAACCATCTAAATAGACCATTTAAACCACGGATGTGATAATCCTTAAGTTAAAGACACTGGACACCTTTGGTAATTGTCAAAGACCAGTCTTCTCAGTCTTCTCAGAGGAAGCCGTTTCTCACAATGTTTTATACTATCAACAGCTCTCCATTGATCGTTACCAAGTCAGTTTTTATGCTAACAATTATTTTGAGTAGTTACCAGTGTCCAGTGCCTTTAAAACAAATAATTTAAAAATAAATCTTTAAAAATTAAAAACTAAACTAAATAAACAACATTAAAAAATACTAATAAACCTTCAAATTTAGATCAGTAAACGGATTGATACGATTGCTTTGTGAAAATGTAAACACTCCTAAGACATGTTTCCAATATCAAAATTATTTTTGCCGTTTTTGCGTTCTGCATTGGGAATAATTACTTTTGCCTTCAGCATTAGGAATAATTTAAAAAATTATAAATGCTCCCCCGTTTGTTTTTTCAAACTATACCCCACTGTTCCCAAGAGATCAATATTTGTGATAAATTGACGCTGGTTGACGTCTGCGGCCTCCAGTAAGACATTTTAGATAGAAAGGAAGCCCGTCCATGCAAAAGCTATTCAAACTGCCTGGTTTTTTGTTTTTTTTTCAAAGCCTTAATAAAGTAGAAACTTTTAGTATTGGCTTTTATGTTATTTAAGTTTTTGTGAAAGAAGATTTCCATTAATTTAAAAAGGTGGGTGTTTTTTTGTAGGTTTCGCTGGGAGACCTTTACCTACTGCAAAGGTCATTTATGTTAGATCCCAAACCTAAATTTAAAATGCAAAAACCAACGTAGACAAGATAATATAAAGTCACTGACAACCGTCAATATGTAAAAACTTGATAGGTAATTAGACGAAGCAAACATGTGAGCATTATTTCTACAGGCGGAAACACTGGTGTGAAAAATGTCGAGTGTTTGTACGCTCTGTATCTGACTATATCCTTATTACCCTTTGAGGGCCCGAATACTGATAGGGTTACCATATCTAAATAAAGCTGCAAATAAATAAATGTGTATGTTATTCCATAACAAGTTGTGATAAATGATATATCGTGCAGGTTTAATAAGAGATATAAGCACTACGTTTAAGCTGCTGCCGTGTTGTAGAAAATGGATGTAAATTTGATGTTTTTTGTAGGTGTTGCAACAATTTATCAAACATCAATGTGTTCAATGTGTCCAATATAAAGGTACGCTCTCAGACTTGAAACTTCTAAAAGTAGGGGTCCCACATGGAGCAACATTCTTAGGCATGAGTAACGATGCAACCATCTCTAACATACGATTGGATGACATGACCCTTATTGAAAGGATAAGGACAATGGTAATACTATTATGCAACAGGAATTGATCGATCTCAAAAGGTGGACAAACAATAATCACATGCAGTTTAATCATACAAAGTGCATGGTTATAATATGAATGTTTCTTTTATGAAATCTAAGCCTCATATGGAACCATTCAATTCTTGTGTAATGAACCTCTCCGCGATACAAAATGCAAACATTAGGGTGTTAAAATTGACACCATGGGTGTTGTCACATATAGATACCAACAAAAGAATCAACATTTAAAACCATAGGGTATTAACACAATGTGATGTTAATTTTGATTCTCTCTTCGCTATCTACATGTGACAACAACTATGGTGTCGATTTCAACACCCCAGTTTTTGCAGAGTGTCAAAATCAGCTTCAACTTAATGGGATTTTCAATTGAATGACATGCTGAAACGGGCCAACGGACGACTTAACATGTCGAAAGTGCTCAAAAAGATTGGTCTTTCGGAGGCGGACCCCATCACAGTTTATGTTGGATGCATTCGCCCGCTAGCAGAATATGCAGCACCTGTCTGGCACCCGGTTCTCAATGATAAGCAATCTGTCTCATTTGAGAGAATCCAAAAACAGGCATTTAAGATTATTTTAGGTAAAAACTATTCCAGCTATATGAAGATGCTCTAGAAACGTGCAATATACCGACCCTCCGGTCTCGTGAGGGACAAATTATGCCACACATTCGCAAATTCTCTCTTGAAATCAGAGCAATTCCGTCAATGACTACCATCAACCAGAGGGGATCAACACAACCGGGTTCTGAGGAACTCCAACAAACTTAAGACCCCTAAATGGGTCACAAATATGTACCTCCACCACCCTAGGTCTTTTTATGTACATAACTAAATGCCGAAGCATATTTTGTTTCCTCTCAGTAACTTATTAACTTTTCCCCTCAGATATTTACTTTAATGTAAACTATTACTAATTGATGTGTGATGTATATCTATTTTATTTTTTGCAATTCTCTTTTAATGTTGAATGTAATTTGTTGATTGTAACTTTTTAATAATTGATGGTTTTTAATGTTTGTGATGTATTTGGTATGTTTCTTTTTAATTACTTAATTCAGCCATTTTGTTGCAATGTTTTAACAAACCTTCAATGAATTAAGGAATAAATGGTTTATCATCAGACAGTTTTAATTGTTATACATGAACATGTAATTTTGAAGACTTTCAGGTATTCGACTGATCATCGTAAAGAGTGTGTGTAGCATTGGTAGATTGAACAGAGAAATTTAGCATATTTACACATAGCTTAGATGGTATAAGGATGGTCATGGTGGACTCTCTCAAAATGTTTTCGCCTGAAAGTTTTTGAAAAAAAGGTAAATCAATCGTTTTGATCTTACGAGTCCAAAACCCGATGTTTGAAAACAGTGTACAACATACTATTTTCGCGGGACTCTGAAGATCGATTGAGCTGAAACTTTCACAGTTTTGCTATTTCATGTATAGGCTATAGGCCTAAGTCGCAAAAAGTGCGGATATACTGGTCATTGACAATTACCAATTTTGGTCGCGTGCTAGACATCCGTCAAGTTGTTTTAGTTTTAGCTTTTCCAATTGGGCAGCTATAAAACTACACAGGTGTCCTACTTATATGCTTCCTAACCCGTACATATGAACACCGTTAACGTCTTGAATGCTCTGTGTGGAAGTTCCAATGCTAATATTTACAACTTTGCTCTATTTGAGTCTGGCTGGGTGTTTTTTCTCCCTTACTTACTTTTCTTTTAGTGTGGACATTAAATCTTTGAATTTGATGAACATAACACAATTCTAGATGTGACCATTCTGAGGTGAATACTGATTGATCGTTTAATTGCTCCATGGTTTAACAGAGCACGGGATCCTTGTCTTATAATAACTAGCGGGATGCCTAGCGGGGTGCCGCGCCTTGCTAGTTGGGTTCGATTCGTGCATGTGTATCCGTTGTAAAGGGGGCGGTTTAATTGGAGGGGACATTAAGGGCTTCATCATTTTGTAATAAATGTGTTCCAGTGGCGTAACTACGGGGGGGGGGCGCACGTTCCCCCAATTGATGTCCGTTCCCCCCCCCCGGTGCCCCCCCCCCCATTTGAAATCTGGACTTTTGTGATTGGAAATTTCCAGAGTAAAATTTTACATTTCATACGCTTCAATGAGATAATTTCGATGTTTTTAAAACTATTTTTTCATTCACATGAAGAAAGTTTTTTTTTTTTTTTTTTTACACTCACGCCTGATTATCTTATAAAAAAACTGCAAGTTACATAAAAAAGGTAATGAAAAGGGCTTTTTCAGGCCCGTACCAGGAATTTTTTTTACACTTTGTTGTTGTTGTTGTTGGGGGGGGGGGCGGGGGCGAATATGAAATAATGTACATCGGCGCGTTAGCGCCAACAGTCGGTCACGTATGTATGGTGGCCCTGAAGGGACATCAAACATATTTATTTACGTGAATATTTACGTAAATATTCACCGTTTTTGCCCCAATTCGCAAATATTCACGTAAATATTTACGTAAATATTTGCGAATTGGGGCAAAAACCGTGAATATTTAAGTAAATATTCACGTAAATATATATGTTTGATGTCCCTTCAGGGCCACCACACGTATGCCACCCATTGCGTCCTCTATTTACATCTTTGTATATTATTTTATGTTATAAATGTCATAATTTAACGATAATAAACAGACTGAAGAAACTTTTTGATAAGTGTGTTATTTATTAGTTGCACAGTTACGATGCAGACTTTTTTATCTATTATTTTTTGTTGGCAGACTTTTTTATTTTTTTCTTCTTGTAGTTTTTTTATTTATTTTATTTGTTATGCTTTTTTTTTTTAGGGGGGCCGTCCGACCCCCCCCCCCCAAGACAAAGGCAAACGGAAAGTGGCCAGCAGTGCCCCCCTTGAAAAAATGGTGCACCCCTTGTGCCCCCCTGAAATTTTACCCTATAGTTACGCCGCTGATAATGTTCCTGTCAATATAATGCATTTGTGACGGCGGACGGTTTACTCGAAGAGGTGTTTCGGTGGTGCGTTTGTAACGTAAGATCGGGGGCATTTGGTTACGGTTTTAAAGTGTAGATAGATGCTATTTTATTTATCAAATATTAATGAAAAAGTGGCAGTCGGATACAGAAATGATACGGGTGGGCTTTGTGTGGACTTACGGAGGGGCACTTGTGGGGTCCTGACAACAATAGAACAAAGGACCCCACAATGCCATCTCAATAGATACAATGGACCCCACAAGGGAATTCTTTAGAAAAGGGAATAATGGAACAACAAAAACAGGACCCCACAAACCGGATCCGGCTGGGTGTGTGCTTGTGTGTCCAGACTTGCGTTGATCAAATTGACGTAGGCCTAAGAAATCCAGGGGGTTACTTGCAAGGGCGGTTATTTTGATCGTTTGTTTTGATCATAAGTATTTTTTGTTATTGTTGTTGACAGGAAAAAGTAAACTGTTTGTTTGTTTATTTTGTTTCACTAAATAAGGCGAATTAAGGAAGAACTATTTAATTACAGAAATAAATTAAGGCTCAAATAATGCTTGACATCAGGTGGGCATGTAAAGAAGTCAGTATGATGCAAAAATCATTGGTAAATGCAAGTGTATAACAAGTGTATATAGACGTGTGGTTGGGTGTAACACTTAGACAGTTTATGGGAACCTCTATATACATTTAGTAATATTGTCTGTGCTTAGCTTTCATACAATTTGAAACAAAGTTGTACCCCTGTGGTCCTGATTTTTAAATGCGGAAAAAAGGATATAGAAAATGAAAGGGAAAGTATACCTTTCGTTGTTGGAACCCGCGTTCGATTGTTATACAATCTATTGGGCATGGATCGTGCACTGGTAATGATAAAACGAGGGTTACGTAGTAACGAGGATCACTCAGTGGGACACAAGCTGTTTATTTTCATTTCGCAGAAAAATATTACACATGGGATATTAAGTTGAAACAAAACGTAATATTAAATTAATTGTTTAATTTCCTACACAAATGGTATCTCGATGCAAAGCCATCCACAATAATGTTTACTTATGTCGATGGCTACTGTAGGCCAACATTACAATCTTGCAAGGAAACGGTGGCGTAAACTTCCAGCGGGGTGAGCAGGGGTTGGATCCGCTACCCCCCCCCCCCTCCCCCGGCTCGGAACCCTTAACCCAACCATGTCCCCACAAATGAGCTCGAAAAATATCCTAAATCAATGGCCCGACACATCACACGTCTTTGCCCCAGCTCCCCCCCCCCCCCCCAATTCCCCCTCCACCAATGAAATGTGTAGTTACGCCGCTGCAAGGACCTTCATCTCATCATTACAATATTGGTCAATTTGAATTGAGGTCAGGAAATTTGTGCAACAAAAGCTATACTTACTCGTATCTTGGATTCAGTCATTCTTCTGTCCCTATTGGCTTCCATTTCTCCCGGTGTTTTACGAGCCCAAATTCGAATTCCTATGCGACTATAGGCCATGGCAAGGACTCCCAAGGGTAGGAAATATTGAAGGACCATGGTAGCGAAGCTGTAGTTACCTCTGTGATTCCAATCCTCGGAGCAATATGTGATACCATTCTCTACGTATACGATGGTGTATATAGCAGTTGGTAGACCCAATGCGCCGGAACTAATCCATATGAAGCCGATAACCAGAAGGGTTCCAGTGGAGCCAAGTCTTGGTCTGAGTGGATGGATTATAGCCATGTATCGCTCCATACTGATTGCAACTAGAGTAAAGATACTGACAGACACAGAGACACTCTGAAAAAACGATACTGCTTTGCACATCACTGGACCAAAGGGCCACGTCATATACAGAGTCGAGTAGAAGGTGAAGTTAACACACATAACTGCCATAAGTTGATCACTAACGGCCAGATTAACAACAAAGTAGTTAGTAACTGTACGCATTCTTCGATGACCCAACACGATGTAGCAAACAATTGCATTACCACCGATTCCAAACACTGTTATTAGGCCGAATATTATCCCAAAAACAACTTGCAACCACACGGGTTCGTTATAGTACTCTACGCAAACATCAGGATATCCCCCAATGCTGTCGTTGCTGTCCGATCCATTCATTGTTTATCAATCAATCCGTTCTCTTCTTTTTGTAGAAACGTCACTTCAGAAGATAAACCTTAGAATCACAGTTTGTCGTATCAAGGCTCGGCTTTTCAGACGGCAGATTCTGTTGAATAATTAGATAAGAATAAATAAATAGAAACAAATTAACAAACAGAAATGTTGAGGGATGCAGGCAAGGGATGAAAACCACCTTCAAATTTCACACTTGTTTAAAAACATTTTGTCTAATGAAGTCAATCAGTTTGAAGTCATTTTCAAAATCTCAAAATATAGCCACTCTTTTGCAAGAAAAGTACAAAAGTAGAGTCCGAGGAAAAAAATAAATAAATAAAATGAAAAGAGAAAATGAACAAACATACTAAACACTGCATGGATAAACGTTAATATTGTGTTTAAAATAGATCAATTGGAAAGACAGGTGTGATTTCCACTTCGACAGCATTTCAAACTCACTATTTACATGTATGAAATTGAATTAGGGAAGTTGTATGAAGTAACAATAGTATTGATTTGTATTTGTGTAGGACTAATTTTCCTGTATTCATTCCTGGAGAAACATTTATCCCACGAGCGGTCAATAAACTCTAGCATCCCGAAGGACTAGTAATGTCCTACCTAACTCTTTAGTGCTTGACAAATCTAAGCGTTCTATCTGATAACATTACCGTTAGAATTACTGCTGCTCAATCATTCACGGCAATTAATCTTGTCTTTCTAGGAGTAAGATTTTCTGATTGCAAGTACAATGAGATTAAATTTCAGAAACGTGTACGTGTATTTAACAAGAGCTGATTGGTTTTGTTCTGTTAACGGGATGTAAGTGTATATCCCGGCTGAAACAAACAAGTGACAACATGTTAATATAACACGACTCAGATAGGACATACAATCATTGTTCGAGACCGTCAACCCTCCTACGCGTTAACGGCTGACTGTTTTGAGTAAATAACCCAAAACAGCTGCTCCTGCAATGGTCGCTCCAATAATTTCGGGAGTACTTTTGGATGCACACTGAAATGTCTATGATGAAACCCTCAATAGTTCGATAATATGGGAAGGTTCATCAATATCAATCAGAATGCGGGTTATATTGTGAATTTATCAATCATGAAAATTATCGGAACAATGCTATTATTTTGCTGATAAAAGACTCCTCTGAATGACATTGAAAGGATTAAAATGACAAACAAAAACAAAATTAAGTGCAGGCTTTATCTAAATAGTTAAGAAATAAAAAGTATAGTACATACAAGTACCAAAAAGCAAACGCGAAATACACAGAGGCGTACCTTATAGGGCGGGGCGGGCGCGGGGCACGTGTCTCCGCCAAATTGATGTCCGATAATTTCAATGTTTTTAAAACTATTTATTCATTTACACGCAGACAATGTATTTGTTTTTTTAACATTCACGTCAGATTGTCTTTTATAAAACGCATCCCCTATGCCCCTTAAACTTTACTCTGACAAGACTGGTACTACAAAGGGTCTCTTAGGGGCTCATTTGTGTGCCTTAATTAAAGGTAACGTCGGGGAAGCTTATCCATGAGCACGTGATCAACAAGCAAATTTGGTTTGATGTTTACCGAGCGCTATCTGTAATGGTCTATTACTGATTTTGAAGTTTTACTGAATTCATTTATAGCGCCAATAATTCTCCCTTATGTATAATTCATGAGAAACAGGTCCTATTGAATTATCCCTCTCAATGTATAAATGCAGTTAATAACCTGAATATCTTCGGTGTGTTGTAGCTTCGATCGTAAACTACAGATTTGTACTTATTAAAAGAAAACGATCACACTTCTTACGATTAAATTTCAGTAAGCATAAAATAAAATGGGTTAAGGTAAACATTAAATTGTAAATACTGAACAAACAGTGACAAAATGTAGCGTTGTGTTCAGTTGGGGAAAAAGTGAAATCAAGTAGTGAATTGAGTGCGAGAGGATGACACCCAAACGAGATCAAAGGCACATTGTATATGGGTATGGCGTATAATGTACAGAATCTGCTTTCAGTAATAATGCGCAGAACACATAGCCACAGTCATACAGCCTACTATTGGCGTAGCCATAGTCATACAGCCCACTGTGGGCGTAGCCATAGTCATAAAGCCTACTGTGGGCGTAGCCATAGTCATACAGCCTACTGTGGGCGTAGCCATAGTCATACAACCTACTGTTGGCGTAGCCATAGTCATACAGCGTACTGCGGTCGTAGCCATAGTCTATAGCCTACTGTGGGCGTAACCATAGTCATATACAGCCTACTGTGGGCGTAGCCATAGTCATACAACCTACTGTTGGTGTAGCCATTGTCATACAGCCTACTGCGGTCGTAGCCATAGTAATACAGCCTACTGTGGGCGTAACCATAGTAATACAGCGTACTGCGGTCGTAGCCATAGTCTATAGCCTACTGTGGGCGTAACCATAGTCATATACAGCCTACTGTGGGCGTAACCATAGTCATACAGCCTATGGGCGTAGCCATAGTCATACAGCCTACTGTGGGCGTAGCCATAGTCATACAATATACTTTGGGCGTAGCCATAGTGATACAGCATACTTTCGGCGTAGCCCGTAGTCATACAGCCTACTATGGGCATAACCATAGTCACAAATAAACGCGAACGCGAGAAACAGGTCCTATTGAATTATCCCTCTCAATGTATAAATGCAGTTAATAACCTGAATATCTTCGGTGTGTTGTAGCTTCGATCGTAAACTACAGATTTGTACTTATTAAAAGAAAACGATCACACTTCTTACGATTAAATTTCAGTAAGCATAAAATAAAATGGGTTAAGGTAACATTAAAATTAAAATACTGAACAAACAGTGACAAAATGTAGCGTTGTGTTCAGTTGGGGAAAAAGTGAAATCAAGTAGTGAATTGAGTGCGAGAGGATGACACCCAAACGAGATCAAAGGCACATTGTATATGGGTATGGCGTATAATGTACAGAATCTGCTTTCAGTAATAATGCGCAGAACACATAGCCACAGTCATACAGCCTACTATTGGCGTAGCCATAGTCATACAGCCCACTGTGGGCGTAGCCATAGTCATAAAGCCTACTGTGGGCGTAGCCATAGTCATACAGCCCACTGTGGGCGTAGCCATAGTCATAAAGCATACTGCGGGCGTAGCCATAGTCAGACTATGGCTACGCCCATAGTACAGCGTACTGTGGGCGTAGCCATAGTCAAACAGCCTACTTTGGGCGTAGCCATAGTCATACAGAGTACTATGGGCGTAGCCATAGTCTTATGGCCTACTGTGGGCGTATAGCCATAGTCATACAGCTTACTGTGGGCGTAGCCATAGTCATACAGCCCAGCTGCGGTTCGTAGCCAGAGTCATACAGCCTACTGTGGGCGTAGCCATAGTCATACAGCCTACTGTGGGCGTAGCCATAGTCATACAACCTACTGTTGGCGTAGCCATAGTCATACAGCGTACTGCGGTCGTAGCCATAGTCTATAGCCTACTGTGGGCGTAACCATAGTCATATACAGCCTACTGTGGGCGTAGCCATAGTCATACAACCTACTGTTGGTGTAGCCATTGTCATACAGCCTACTGTGGGCGTAGCCATAGTAATACAGCCTACTGTGGGCGTAGCCATAGTCATACAGCCCAGCTGCGGTTCGTAGCCATTGTCATACAGCCTACTGTGGGCGTAGCCATAGTCATACAGCCTACTGTGGGCGTAACCATAGTCATACAGCCTATGGGCGTAGCCATAGTCATACAGCCTACTGTGGGCGTAGCCATAGTCATACAATATACTTTGGGCGTAGCCATAGTGATACAGCATACTTTCGGCGTAGCCCGTAGTCGTACAGCCTACTGTGGGCATAACCATAGTCACACAGCCTACTTTGTGCGCAGCCATATTCATACGGCCTACTGTGGTCGTACAAATAGTCATACAGCCTACTGTGTGCGTAGCCATAATCATACGGCCTACTTTGGGCATAGCCAGAGTCATACAGCCTACTGTGGGCGTAGCCATAGACATACAGCCTACTGTGGGCGTAGCCATAGTCATACAGCCTACTGTGGGCTTAGCCATAGTCATACAGCCTACTGTAGGCGTAGCCATAGTCATACAGCCTACTGTGGGCGTAGCCATAGTCATACAGCCTACTGCGGGCGTAGCCAGAGTCATACAGCATACTGCGGGCGTAGCCATAGTCATACAGCCTACTGTGGGCGTAGCCATAGTCATACAGCCTATTTTGGGCGTAGCCATAGTCATACAGAGTACTGTGGGCCTAGCCATAGTCATACGGCCTATTGTGGGCGTAGCCATTGTCATACAGCCTACTGTGGGCGTAGCCATAGTCATACAGCCTACTGTGGGCGTAGCCATAGTCATACAGCGTACTGTGGGCGTAGCCATAGTCATATAGCCTACTGCGGGCGTAGCCAGAGTCATACAGCATACTGCGGGCGTAGCCATAGTCATACAGCGTACTGTGGGCGTAGCCATAGTCATACAGAGTACTGTGGGCGTAGCCAAAGTCATACAGCCTACTGTGGGCGTAGCCATAGTCATACAGCGTACTGTGGGCGTAGCCATAGTCATATAGCCTACTGTGGGAGTAGCCATAGTCATACAGCCTACTTTGGGCGTAGCCATAGTCATACAGAGTACTGTGGGCGAAGCCATAGTCATAAAGCCTACTGTGGGCGTAGCCATAGTCATTTAACCTACTGTGGGCGAAGCCTCCTATTGGGCCTTTTGGCTCCTTCATTATAGGTCTGGGCCAGTCGTTTCCTTCTTATGGGCTGTTGGTTCATTCATAATAGGTCTGATGGTTCCTTTATGTATAGGCCTGTCGGTTTCTTATATAGGCCTGTCAGTTTCTTCATATAGGCCTGTCGGTTCCCTCGTATAGGCATGTCGGTTCCCTCGTATAGGCCTGTCGGTTCCTTCATATAGGCCTGTCGGTTCCTTCATATAGGCCTGTCGGTTCCCTCGTATAGGCATGTCGGTTCCCTCGTATTGGCCTGTCAGTTACTTCATATAGGCCTGTCAGTTTCTTCATATAGGCCTGTCGGTTCCCTCGTATAGGCCTGTCGGTTCCCTCGTATAGGCATGTCGGTTCCCTCGTATTGGCCTGTCAGTTACTTCATATAGGCCTGTCAGTTCTCTCCTATAGGCCTGTCAGTTCTCTCCTATAGGCCTGTCGGCTCCCTCGTATAGGCCTGTCGGTTCCCTCGTATAGGCCTGTCGGTTCCCTCGTATTGGCCTGTCGGTTCTCTCCTATAGGCATGTCGGTTCCTTCATATAGGCCTGTCGGTTCCTTCGTATTGGCCTGTCGGTTCCTTCATATAGGCATGTCGGTTCCTTCGCATTGGCCTGTCAGTTACTTCATATAGGCCTGTCGGTTCCCTCGTATAGGCCTGTCGGTTCCTTCATATAGGCCTGTCGGTTCCTTCGTATTGGCCTGTCAGTTACTTCATATAGGCCTGTCAGTTCTCTCCTGTAGGCCTGTCGGTTCCTTCATATAGGCATGTCGGTTCCCTCGTATAGGCCTGTCGGTTCCCTCGTATAGGCCTGTCGGTTCCTTCATATAGGCCTGTCGGTTCCTTCGTATAGGCATGTCGGTTCCTTCATATAGGCCTGTCGGTTCCTTCGCATTGGCCTGTCGGTTCCCTCATATAGGCCTGTCGGTTCCCTCCTGTAGGCCTGTCGGTTTCTTCATAGACCTGTCGATTCCTTTAGGCCCATCGGTTCCTTTATATGCCTGTCGGTTCCTTCATAAAGGCCTGTCGGTTCCTTTATATAGGCCTATTGGTTCCTTTTATATGCCTGTCGGTTCCTTCATAAAGGCCTGTCAGTTCATTTTTATAGGCCTATCGGTTCCTTTTATATGCCTGTCGGTTCCTTCATAAAGGCCTGTCAGTTCATTTTTATAGGCCTATCGGTTCCTTTTATATGCCTGTCGGTTCCTTCATAAAGGCCTGTCAGTTCATTTTTATAGGCCTATCGGTTCCTTTTATAGACCCGTCGGCTCCTTTATATAGGCCTGTAGGTTCCTTCCACAGGTCAGGAACCCCAAACGTCAAAATGAATCACGATAACTACCTCTTATTTACTTGAAATTTGATTGATGTAAATAAGTTACTGGTTGTTATATACATCAGTGTTACACCACGACTGATAATAGCTCAGAGGGTTAAATATACACACAACTCTACATTGACGTAAAAAGACTTGATGCACGTAGAGCACGCAAATTAACTCAAGCTATACAAGTTTGCTTTAAATATACAAACATTCCCTCTTCGATAATAACATCATGTTTATTGTTCTGACAAGCTGTACATAGGGTCGATAGCGTAAAGGGGAGTCCATTGGTATTGCAAATGCGAAACATCGCGCTGGTTTATTTGTACTGTAAATTTTTTTTTTTTGAAGGATGGAGTTACCCTTTTATCATGTCTAAATTTTTCATTTGATATTTAGATCAACATTTCGATGACCGTGGCAATCAGTTATTTGACCTATGATGCATCTTTGGTTTGTGAATGAACAGATTCATTAATTACGGTTTTCATTCCTCTACTTTTCAATAAACATTACATGGTCGCAACATGTGCAAAAAACATCGATTGAGGTGTTCACATTCAAAGAGAAGACACCTGAAAACGTGTTATATTCTTTTGGCGGAGATTTTGCCCTAGTTCACATATACTTATTTCGATTTGAAAAATCGAAGTAAACGATCGACTAACATGTACTTTAGCACACACCAAAAGGTCCAGACAATCTGTTCTGCTAATTAGCCAGTTTTTACCTGCAAGGCTTTCAATAAAAACACATATTTAATGAGCTCATTACAATATTGAGTTTGATTTGAAAGCGACGAGTTTATGCAAAAGCAGGTAGAGCAATGACGTGATGCTGTGCCCCACACCCCCCTCCCCGTGTCAGAACCCTCCCCCACACACACTCCAACTAAGATCGAGGATAAATTAACTATGAATGTAGATAAGTACTGTATAAAATCATATGCCAAAAATAATACATTTTTTCAAACAGTTTGTAAACTTTAAAAGACATACCTTTTATGACCAAAAAATTATCATTGTAATTAAACACATTTCTTAAAAAAGGTTAAAAAGAAATGGCTTCATATCATAATGTCCCAATATGTTTTCGTGCATTTCTGAAATCAAGCTTACAAACAGTTTTTGTTTTATTTCATGCTCATTTTTAATTTAATTCTTATCAAGTCGAAACATCTTCAATAAATGATTAGAAATGTGGTTTTATAAAAACAAATTGGTTTTCGTACTTAAAAATAAATAAAGTAATAAATAAACAAAATCTTACAAACAAACTGTTAGTGGCCTGACGTTTCGACCCTAGCAAAGTCTTGCATGACCTTTAAACTAGTTAGGACTGTTTGGAAAATGCATATGCATGGTTAAGTACATCGTTAAGTATAAATAAGTATGCCTTGCACTTCAGTATATAGGAACCCCCCCCCCCCGAGAAAAAATAAATAAATAAATAAATACATCAATAAATTATACGTATATAATTATGTGTGTGTGTGTGTATGTCTTTGCCCCCCTCCTCTGGTGGTGATCAAGGCAAAGCTGCATCAAAGCCCGTACAATTCCACAAGTCTTACGGGGAGGTATTAGCGAAGTCATGGTGATCGACCGGGTAATGAAGTAGAGTCGAAGCAAGCCCCACGTCTTGCTCTAGTCGTCATCTTATTCAACCAAATTGACATTTCAAGTTTGTTTTTTATGCTATACTGCTATAGATATCGTTGTTTAGATCAAAGCTTGTAATAAATAAATAAAAAACAACAAATATGGTAAGTTTGGTGTTTCATTGATACTGAAAAGAAAAACATTCGTCTAGTGATGAAAAAGGATTTCACACGGTGTAAGGCAAAATAATCTTATCGTTTAAATTGATCCGTTCACGATGTAGAGGGTCTCACTAGCAATCGTCAGTTAAATCCCAAAAGGCATTCGTCATGTCTTTACCAAGTCAATGGTGATTAAACTACGAAGAAGGCCATGTGCGGCGACGAGTTTGTGATTATTAGGTAAAGATTTATATTTGCTAACCCTATGCAGTACTTGTCTTACCTGGGATGGATCAACAATGGAAATAATATGGGACCGCCAGTATGAAGGATCCATAATGTCTCACCTGTCTGGATCTTTAAATGAGAACTCTACGGGTGATTCCATGGATTGGGTTGAGTGTTTTGACATTTTGGGGGAGCAATTTTTGCACATACCATCTAATACTTATACTGATATCTAACGAACAACCAAAGGACATGTATCTTCAAAAAGTATTCGAAAAGAGTTTTCACAGTTTGTGTTTTTGTTCACCTATCTAGGCGGTGTCTTCTTTCCCAGGTAAGATAATACATGTCAATCGAAATCGAGAAATCTAATATCTCATTGAATTTCAACTTTTATATAGATTCTTCTCATATTTCCGACACCTTCATGGATTATAAAATCACTTCCAGTACAAACACCGTTAAATATAAGGCTCCGAATCAAGAGGTCTTTATTCGCTGCTTATTCTTGCGCTAAACTTGAGATATTTGATAATATCTTACGATCTCAGATGACTTATTTAGAGGCAAAGTTGTTGAGAAAAGAAACAACAGCCAATATAGGCATGGTCACCATGGTGACTACGTTGGTATCATGCAAAGTCTTGTTTAATAACCACACCGGCATTTATGGACGACTCATTCCAGTCACGTGATATAAAACAATGGTTTACTTGAGATAATTGACTACAATGCCGTCATCGGCATTCAGACAGTTTTATCGAAATTTAGAAAAGTGGAAAGACCCATACAACAAATAATGTTTAATTACTATTTATGGTTGTAGATGTATTGGACTGATCTACTGGTGTGTGATTGGTGAGCGACTGTAACGTTCCACGTTATGAATGCCGATAACAGCATTGTAATCAATTATCTCAAGTTATCCATTGTTTTGTATCACGTGACCGGAATGAGTCGTCCATAAATGCCTGTAATATTAAAATATCAGAGCTATCGACAGTAATTAAAGGAAGACCGTTTTTTTATTGAATTGCATGGGGTTGGTCATACATTTTCGATAAACTTGCACGTATTATTATTTGTCAACCATTTTCTGTCGACCATGTTCTGTCGACCATTTAACGGGACAGGTAAAGAACATTTTTTACAAAAATAAAAAACAAATATTGTTTTGCTCCCTCGAAAAAGTATTTCGGTCTCTCGAACATTTTTTATGTCCCTCGAAATATTATTTCGATGCAACGAAATGTTATTTCGAGGGAACAAATTTTTTTCGTTTTCAGGAAACGAATCAAAATAATTAAGCGGGTTCGGGGCCCTTGACATGCCATGATCTCATCTTTCCGAGATCGCCGTAACACTAACACCTAGTTAATTGGTTGTTTTGTTATGCCGTTTTCTTATACAATAGAAATCAGTAGAAGTCTCGAGTTTTCGTCGTACACAGTAAAAACTGTATTACAATTATTTTTGAGGGATAAAGATAGAGTGTTTCGGCAACAATATGGCATTTCTCGGGCTCCGTAAAAGCTAAACTGTATCGCTCCCTCGTCATATTATTTCGTTCCCTTGAAGGAAATTTCCCTGAGGGTACAAAATATGTTTTCGAAATATTATGTCTTTACCTGCCCCTTCAGTTCTGCATCTTTAATCCAGATAAACCATTTGGAAATCTTATCGTTTCTCGAACTAGAGGAAGCTCCGCAAACTCGATAGCAGAATTTTTTATGGGTTGACACTCTGGTATCTCAGAATTAATGCTTTGTTGCAAAGCAACTTTTTGTATTTTTCTAGATCTTTTAGGTTCGACACATGACGCTCTGTAAACAAATGTTTCGCAAAAATGATTGCCTTTATGTATAAAGCAGTGTGAAAAATAGGGTGAATAGCTCTTATTGTTGTCTGCCTGAGGTTGACTATGGGAACAGACTACAGTCTCTCTAGCTTGAGATACATACTGTCATGTTCGTGAGTGTGTTTCTTGACTGTTACTTATCTATTCTGAAAATATCATTATCTAAAGCTCTAACTTCATCCTTGATTGTGAGCTCTTTCCGAGCCAATATTTTCTAGTGGTATAAGAATGCTAGAAATAAAGAGATGTACATTTTTGCATTGGGGATAAAGAATATAATTTGGTTTTTATCCTTACACCGATGTGTAATGAAGCACTGTATACTCAGTACTTTTTCCGAGTTCTGTGGAAAAAGAAATCCACAGGCAAGTCACTCGGGTGGGATTCGGCTATAAATCGTTACAAAAACAACAAATATATATATATATATATATAACTAGTAGGGGAGATGGCATTAGCTTTCGATCCAAACCGGACTTTTGTCTTAATATTGTTCAGGAATGTTATTTATGAGTTCTTGCAATTTATCCAGTCTCTTTGAACTCGACGAACACTTTCCAGAAAAATTAATTGAATGACTTTAGGAGGCAGTTGTCATATTGAAGTCTAAATCATAATTAATGTCATTACAAAGTATATTGCAATTTTTCAATTCAATTGGCCCTCAAGGTGGCACTGGCACAGTACAGTAAAGTACAGTAACTTAAATGATGGATCTATATTCATGTCCCTCTGACCTATTTCATACCCGGGACCACACTTATCCTGCCAATTGGGAATGATGGACTAGAAGAAGAAGACACCTTTAGAATCGGCTACTAGGCCACTTGATATAGCATGGTGTCCCTGAGGTTATTTATAATGGAAATGAACATGTGGAAGAGGGGGTAGAATTACCCTGCTTAAACCTACTCATTTGTCATGAATGTGAATATAGGACTGGATTGCACCATCAATGATACACTCTACACAGACATCACTGCAATTCAAAACATCACGTCAGGTCACAGATTTTTTACTTAAAATCATATCAAGCATGACTAACGTCTGCTCTACAAACAAACATACAGAACCCTCCTAGTTCGATCGCTGTACAGATGCTGGGCAGACCTCCTACAGCTACCTTGATTTTCCCTTTCACTTTGCCCTTACAATGTCATTCAAATTAGAACTTCAAAGAAATAGTGTGTACACACAATTTCGCCAAGCTCACAAGTCAAATGGTTATCAGGAGTTTTGTGTAAGCCGGGTCTAACTATCTCTTCTGATTCCGATACTATGACAAGCAAATGTTCATGTATGAAACCAAAATCAGTTTTAGATTTGTCCATTATGCACAAGTTTTTGCACTTGAATTTTGCAACTTGGTTTTCTTCTACCGCAATTTTTGGAAAAGTTGTTATCATGAAAGCAATTTCTGTGTTCTACTTAAAACCAATGCGTAGGTATGCAGGTTAACAAATTCTTACTGCACTGCAATACCTTGGGTGTCAAAATTTACACCATGGGTGTTGTCATTATATAGATACCGAAGAGAGAATCAAAATTAACATCTTAGGGTGTTAAAATAACACCAATGTAATTTTTTTCAGAAATTAGTGTTATTTTAACACCCTATGGTGTTAAATACTTTTGATTCTCTCTTCGGTATCTATATGTGACACCACCCATGGTGTCAATTTGACACCCCAGTTTATGCAGTGTGGACATTTATTATCAACAAAGGCCACACATAGGCCTAAGTAATAATAACAATCCTAAACTGTGATTTATAAAAATAAAAGAATTATACAAAATGGTTCGAGCAAGATACAAGCCGTTTAGTGTGTGTTGATTTTGCACACACGCTGAGAAGTCATTAGCATAGACTTATGTAACGAAGTATTCTGCCTATGACCTGCTAGCAATATGGTATATTATGATTGATTTGATTAACACGCAACCCGACGTATGCCATTTGAGCTGTTTATTTAACTGTTCCCTTTAGCCTTAAATGATGATTTCGCGGATTGGATTACTACCGGAAATCAATTTTGCTGAATGTTCAAGATCTCGCGGATTATTCGATACTGCCGGAGATCAGTGCTGTTATTGTATATATCTTATGATTTCGCGGATTTGATTACTACCAGAAATCTATTTGGTAAGAGTTGCTTTCAGTTTTGAAAATCAGTTTGGCTAAATGGTTGCATTCGTAACAAAATCTTCATGGTCTCGTGGGTTTTTAACGACCGGAGATCAGTTTAAGATCATGTAATTATTTGCGTATTAAATTGGAATAAAAGGCTGCTCAAGCCACTCAATACAAACGAAATGTCTACTTGTCGTACGTGGTAATAAACCTATACGTAACAAAGTATTTGCGGTATTTAGGCAGGTGCGTTTGGAATTGCTTCAAGAAACGCCCCAGTAATAAACGATTATAAAAACGATTTAACACGCGTACATTAGACTGACGGCAGGTAATCAGACACCAGTAAGACGTCTGAGTAGGGTGTAAAATAAACGAACGATGACCATAGGAGACAATGGAATTTTGAAGAACTATAACTGTCTCGCGATCTCAAATAACTCGGGGTACTTTTACTATTTAACACATTGTAAAAAATGAGTTTGAAACTTTCTCATCTCTAACCCAATGAGATATCAACTGTCAATAGCCAAAATAGCAAATAATGTTTAGCGTCTTTGACCTGAAAGTTTGACAAGATGAAAGTAATAAAGACAGAACAACTCCCTCATTAAAGTGCATTCATTGGAAAAGTCAACATAAGATAATGTTAGTTCGAAAATAGTCAAATCTCATTCAAGTTGATTTCATTGATCTATTGAACTTGATATTCAAATAAACGAACATTCTAGTATTTTGATAGACTATGAGCATGGAACCTGGTTCCCATGCATTAGAACACCGTGGCTACATCAACAACTATGAGCATGGAACCTGGTTCCCATGTATTAGAACACTGTGACTACATCAACAACTATGAGCATGGAACCTGGTTCCCATGGATTAAAACACTGTGACTACATCAACAACTAAGAGCATGGAACCTGGTTCCCATGCATTAAAACACTGTGACTACATCAAAAACTAAGAGCTTGGAACCTGGTTCCCATGCATTAGAACACTGTGGCTACATCAACAACTATGAGCATGGAACCTGGTTCCCATGGATTAAAACACTGTGACTACATCAACAACTAAGAGCATGGAACCTGGTTCCCATGCATTAGAACACTGTGGCTACATCAACCACTATGAGCATGGAACCTGGTTCCCATGTATTAGAACACTGTGACTACATCAACAACTATGAGCATGGAACCTGGTTCCCATGGATTAAAACACTGTGACTACATCAACAACTAAGAGCATGGAACCTGGTTCCCATGCATTAAAACACTGTGGCTACATCAACAACTATGAGCATGGAACCTGGTTCCCATGTATTAGA
This sequence comes from Plazaster borealis, assembly GCA_021014325.1. NCBI lineage: Eukaryota > Metazoa > Echinodermata > Asteroidea > Forcipulatida > Labidiasteridae > Plazaster > Plazaster borealis. The sequence goes on along the minus strand of CM037468.1, from coordinate 11,529,002 downwards.
ACACTGTGACTACATCAACAACTATGAGCATGGAACCTGGTTCCCATGGATTAAAACACTGTGACTACATCAACAACTATGAGCATGGAACCTGGTTCCCATGCATTAGAACACTGTGGCTACATCAACAACTATGAGCATGGAACCTGGTTCCCATGGATTAAAACACTGTGGCTCAGACATCAACAACTATGAGCATGGAACCTGGTTCCAATGCATTAGAACAATGTGACTACATCAACAACTATGAGCATGGAACCTGGTTCCCATGGATTAAAACAATGTGGCTACATCAACAACTATGAGCATGGAACCTGGTTCCCATGCATTAAAACACTGTGACTACATCAACAACTAAGAGCATGGAACCTGGTTCCCATGGATTAAAACACCGTGGCTACATCAACAACTATGAGCATGGAACCTGGTTCCCATGGATTAAAACACTGTGGCTACATTAACAACTATGAGCATGGAACCTGGTTCCCATGCATTAGAACACTGTGGCTACATCAACAACTATGAGCATGGAACCTGGTTCCCATGCATTAGAACACATGTGGCTACATCAACAACTAAGAGCTTGGAACCTGGTTCCCATGAATTAGAACAGTGTGACTACATCAACAACTATGAGTATGGAACCTGGTTCCCACGCATTAGAACACTGTGACTACATAAACAACTAAGAACTTGGAACCTGGTTCCCATGAATTAGAACAGTGTGACTACATCAACAACTATGAGCATGGAACCTGGTTCCCATGCATTAGAACACTGTGGCTACATCAACAACTATGAGCATGGAACCTGGTTCCCATGCATTAGAACACCGTGGCTACATCAACAACTATGAGCATGGAACCTGGTTCCCATGCATTAGAACACTGTGACTACATCAACAACTATGAGCATGGAACCTGGTTCCCATGCATTAGAACACTGTCACTACATCAACAACTATGAGCATGGAACCTGGTTCCCATGGATTAAAACACTGTGACTACATCAACAACTATGAGCATGGAACCTGGTTCCCATGCATTAAAACAATGTGACTACATTGATTATCAATGAGCAAACAATGATACGAGAAGCTTTTCCGGCTTGTATAAGCTACTCATTCTTGACGACATTTTGGGATTCACTACGTGGCAGTGTCATCTCACTTACACACTAACCAAACAAAATACAACAAAAAAGACGATCCGTAAATAATTCACATCCAAGTGATTTGGTAGAATTGCACACCTTGTTAAAACACAGTGGCGTAACTAAGGGGGGGCGTGCCCCCCATTGAAGCGACGCATGGGGGGAGGAGGATGTGCCCCACTCAGAAGTTCGAAATTTTATAAAAAAGAATGCCAAATTCAAGCCATTTGTTGCACCATTTTTGCGCTATGATATCGGTCATTATATCTGAAAACAACTCAACTACAGCTTTTTATTAATATTAATTCTGCATATTTAATGCTCAGACGGCGTATGCCACCCATTGCGTCCTCTATTTACATCTTTGTATACTATTTTATGTTATAACCCCCCGATTACGGGCATGGGCTTGTTTTAAAGAAAAAGGCAAACTAAAACTTGGCCAGAAGTGCCCCCTAGAAAAAATGGTGCACCCCCTTGTGCCCCCTGAAATTTTACCCTAGTTACGCCGCTGTAAAAACATTATGGAAATTCAGACCTGTACACAATTAACTTTGCTGTAGCATAACATTAATAATGGTCCATTCTGTTTATTGGATTGTAATTACATTTTAGTTTGAGAATGTATTAAGCAAAGTTGACATAGATTCTTGGAGTAATCTTTGCTACCTTAGAAAAATTTCACACCCTCTAAAAAAAAACACCCAAAAACCCCACAACAACAATAAAAACGTCAACAGCATTTTGAAATGTTAATAATCACATTTCCAACCCGAACTACTGTAACAATGAGATATCAACCGTCAATAGCCAATAGTGTTTAGCGTCTTTGACCAGCAAGTTTGAAAAGATGAAACTGATGACAGGTATAACAATTCCCTCTTTAAAAATGGTGTTGCGTCGAAACTATATCGTCACTGCAGTCATTGGAATAGTCGTCAACATGAGCTTTGTTATTTTAGTTGACGAAAATAGTCAATCTCATTTGTTTCTAATTTTAATGGAAATTGTTTAGAAATTGTCATTAATCTGTTGGAAATTTAACTAAACGAACATTGTAGAGTAGTAGGAACAATGGGGGTTCTGGACCACCTTGCTTGGGGTATATACAAATAGAGCACATGGGGTTTGCTCCCAGCTTTTTTGATAGGGCTCGCCCCGCTCTCTTGGTGGGCTGCTGGTTCTAGACCACTTTTGGGTTGGGGTATATATACAAATAGAGCACATGGGGTTCTACTAAATTTTCGTATACGAAAATTAGGTTTTAATAGGGCTCGCCCCGCTCTCTTGGCGGGCTCGACCCACAGCCAGCAACTCCCAACCTTAACGCCTCATTTGTATATACAATTAGACATATACACTGCACCTGTATACACGATGGAGTGTGATAAGTGCCACAAATTTTTTTACTAGAGTCTAGATTTCGCCGGAGCAACCTGGACTTTCGGCAACCACGAAACAAGGTAGAAATATTTTTTTGCCCTAGCAGCGGTATGGGGTGCCAGTATCGACTACATGCCAGTATCGGTTGGGCGTGGGGTACTAGAGTCTAGATTTCGCCGGAGCAACCTGGACTTTCGGCAACCACGAAACAAGGTAGAAATATTTTTTTGCCCTAGCAGAGGTATGGGGTGCCAGTATCGACTACATGCCAGTATCGGTTGGGCGTGGGGTACTAGAGTCTAGATTTCGCCGGAGCAACCTGGACTTTCGGCAACCACGAAACAAGGTAGAAATATTTTTTTGCCCTAGCAGAGGTATGGGGTGCCAGTATCGGTTGGGTGTAGCAGAGGCACGGGGGGTGCCAGTATCGGTTGGGTGTAGCAGAGGCACGGGGTGCCAGTATCGGTTGGGCGTGGGGCACTAGAGTCTAGATTTTGCCGGAGCAACCTGGACTTTCGGCAACCACGAAACAAGGTAGAAATATTTTTTTTGCCCAACTCTAGCTACAAATACAACCAAGGCGACGAAACCACCGGGGCACCAAACAACAAACAATATTGGATATCTAGTGTAGGTGTAGCCGATACTGCGTATCTGGTTGGGCGTGGCGTTGGTTGGACGTAGCGTGGGCTGGGCGTGGGCGAAACCAATACTACATATCTATCTAGCGTAGCGCGTGGTGTAGCGCGGGGCGTAGCGCGGGGCGATAGGGTTGGGCGTAGCAGAGGCACGGGGTGCCAGTATCGGTTGGGTGTAGCAGAGGCACGGGGTGCCAGTATCGGTTGGGCGTGGGGCACTAGAGTCTAGATTTTGCCGGGCAACCTGGACTTTCGGCAACCACGAAACAAGGTAGAAATATTTTTTTTTTGCCCAACTCGAGCAACAGATACGTAGTATCGTCGGCACCGACCACTAGGACGTGCAGCCAATAGATAGATAGATAGATAGATACGTAGTATCGGTATCGGTATCGGTATCGGTATCGACTACACACCATCTGTACCCACTAGCAGATAGATACGCAGTATCGGTATCGCTCTGGACTACGAACCCAACACCGGTGGAACAAACCGCTGGGCACCGAGAGATAGATAGATAGATACGTAGTATCGGTATCGGGGTGTTCGAGAGAAACCTTTCTAGAGTATTTTGCACCCAGACAACACTAGCACCGATACCACGTATCTCTATCGATACCGATACTACACAATACCGCGTATCTACTGGGCGCAGTCGATACCGATACTGGCACCACGTGCCATCTGCCTGTGCGTGGCACAGATACTACGTATCTGCCGGGCATAGCGTAGGTTGGGTGCAGGGTTGGGCGTACCGTAGGCGATACCGATACTACGTATCTATCGAGGCACTGGCAGGCACGTTGTGCCATAGCCACTGGCACCGATACTGGCACCGATACTGGCACGTAGTCGATACTGGCACGTAGTCGATACTGGCACCGATACTGGCACCGATACTGGCACCGATACTGGCACGTAGTCGATACTGGCACGTAGACGATACTGGCACGTAGTCGATACTGGCACGTAGTCGATACTGGCACGTAGTCGATACTGGCACCGATACTGGCACGTAGTCGATACTGGCACGTAGTCGATACTGGCTCGTAGTCGATACTGGCACGTAGTCGATACTGGCACGTAGTCGATACTGGCTTCGATACTGGCCCCGATACTGGCACGTAGTCGACACTGGCACGTAGTCGATACTGGCACGTAGTCGATACTGGCACCGATACTGGCACCGATACTGGCCCCGATACTGGCACGTAGTCGATACTGGCACGTAGTCGATACTGGCACGTAGTCGATACTGGCACCGATACTGGCATGCAGTCGATACTGGCACGTAGTCGATACTGGCACGTAGTCGAGACTGGCACCGATACTGGCATGTAGTCGCTACTGGCACCGATACTGGCACGTAGTCGATACTGGCACGTAGTCGATACTGGCACGTAGTCGATACTGGCACGTAGTCGATACTGGCACCGATACTGGCACCGATACTGGCACGTAGTCGATACTGGCACGTAGTCGATACTGGCACGTAGTCGATACTGGCACGTAGTCGATACTGGCACCGCTACTGGCACCGATACTGGTACGTAGTCGATACTGGCACCGATACTGGCACGTAGTCGATACTGGCAGCGATACTGGCACCGATACTGGTACGTAGTCGATACTGGCACCGATACTGGCACCGATACTGGCACGTAGTCGATACTGGCACATAGTCGATACTGGCACGTAGTCGATACTGGCACCGATACTGGCACGTAGTCGATACTGGCACCGATACTGGCACCGATACTGGCACCGATACTGGCACCGATACTGGCACGTAGTCGATACTGGCACGTAGTCGATACTGGCACGTAGTCGATACTGGCACGTAGTCGATACTGGCACCGATACTGGCACGTAGTCAATACTGGCACGTAGTCGATACTGGCACGTAGTCGATACTGGCACGTAGTCGATACTGGCACCGATACTGGCACGTAGTCGATACTGGCACGTAGTCGATACTGGCACCGATACTGGCACGTAGTCGATACTGGCACGTAGTCGATACTGGCACCGATACTGGCACCGATACTGGCACCGATACTGGCACGTAGTCGATACTGGCACCGATACTGGCACGTAGTCGATACTGGCACGTAGTCGATACTGGCACGTAGACGATACTGGCACGTAGTCGATACTGGCACGTAGTCGATACTGGCACGTAGTCGATACTGGCACGTAGTCGATACTGGCACCGATACTGGCACCGATACTGGCACCGATACTGGCAGGCACCACGTGCCAGTCGAGTAGGTGGCGTAGCGAGCGGCGTAGCAATACTTCGATAGCCGCGCGAGCACTGGCAGGCACTAGCAGATACTGGCACCACGTGCCTGCTGCGCATCTATCGGTGCTGGCCTACTACGTATCTGGGTGCAGGCCAATACTGGCAGGCACTAGCACTACGTGCCTACTACGTATCTGCCGGGCACTGGCACCCATGCCGATACCGCCAGGCACTGGCACCGATAGATTGGCAGATACGTAGTGCCAGATACGTAGTATCGGTAGCGGTTGGAGACCACTTCGAGTAGGAGCTGCGTGTCTGTGCTGGGTGGCTTTTTTCGTGCGCCGCAAAGACCATAGTTGCTAAAAATTACCAATTGAACAATAGAGCAACCATAGTATACAAAGCAACAAAACAACAAAGCAACGATGGCAACCAACAAAACTACAACAACCAAGCAAGCAACACTCCAAGCTATGGGGCTTCGAAGCGAAAAATCGGTGGGTGCCCACCTACTGCTCGAAAACACACACGAAAACAACCTCGTGGCGGACATCGCCAAAGTAGACTACCTACTTGGGCACCAAGGGCGCACCCACCTTCGCCCCCTTTTGGGGCTTCCAACATTTGTCGACGATATCTATGTGTTTGGATATCTTCGAGCCGACGATTGTGTTGTTGTTGGAGGCAAAACCTCTTGCACCATTGGGGGAGAAGGCGCTGCAAAAAAAATTGTGGGGAGGATCGGCATGGACGTCTCCGAAACCCTCGGAAAGGGCGCAGGACACATCCATACCACAATCCTACACACCATAGGAATCGAAAGACAGGGCGCAATTCGCAACACGATAGAACGTATCGAGCAAGACACAAACCGCCACGCCCTAGAAGCGTGGAAAAAGAAATATCCAGAAGACACCCCCGCTGGGATCTTTGTAGCAAAGATTGGAGTATCCGAAATCTCCATGGAAGTGTTGCAAGAAGAGCTGCCAGCATTCGAGCGAGCTATTGCGTGCCATGGCTACGGACTCTATAGCATAGACTACACGAAAGACTTCTCGGGAGTTCTAGACCGCGCCACCCTTGTCGAACACCTCCAAACATTGGGGTGGCGCGAACAAGGAGATCTAGCAGCCGCAATGCTAGAACCAACACCAACAATCCTAGCCAACACAGGTAGTGTTGGTGCCCATGTATGCACCTGGGTTCGAACAAACGAAGCGGGGTACACAGTGCGAATCAAAATATACAACAAAGTTGTGTCGAACTTCGAAGCTGGAGAAATCCGAGAACCAGTGGGAGGCCATCTAGCCGACTATGTCGACTGCCCCAACCAACACCTACGGAAAACCTTTCTACACCCCGACGTCCAAGCAAGAGGTTGCACTAGAATCGAAGTTTCGTTGTACGCGTGCCGTGGAGACGCATTGTCGGCAACAACAGCGGAAAAAGTTGTCGGCGAAGCGCTGGCGGTTGTGTCGCCCCCCGATTCCGAAGGGCTGTTTGTTGTACAACCACCAGCCAAACAATGGGAAAACCTTGCAGCAGCTCTAGACCGTTGTTTGGTGCTAGCCGATAGACCACAAAAAACAATCTTTGTAGCGTGGTATGCCCACACAACAACTGGGAGAGTCTCGGGGGTTCGCATCCAACCCACACAAACGATAGCAGACAACGACGACACCTGGGAGCGTGCGGTGGTGTGTGCCGCAGGAGACTTTGGTTTTCGCGCTTGTCCAATATTTCGTGTCGATATACTTGGTATAGACAACGATACTCTAGACCTTGGACCACTACGGTGCTACACAAAAAGTAGTGATGCACCAACAATACTTGCTGCGAGCAAACGCCCCATGTAACTACATCCAGACGCCCCCAACCCCACAACCCTCCTACCCACCACAAAACATGTGCAATGGGTTTGGCGAACAACAAAAGCCCAACAAGTCGGCAAACACGATTCGGAGCATATACTCGAAGAGATAGCAGAGATTGCGGCAAACCGCCAAATCTCGACACTATCTACAATAGCCAGAGAGCGCAGGCGAACAGAGCTCCGCATAGCTGCAGAAGCAGAAATTTGGCTGCGCAAAGCAGGAAGCAAACTCGAAGCAGAGCGCGAACACCTGGCTCGACAAAAAGAACACCGACTAGCCGAACTTGTTCGACTTGGTAGAGCAGCCGAAAGCATGCGAAACTACAAACAACTATCCGAGGAAATAGAAGACGAAGTTGTTCTTGCGCTTTCGACAACCACAGGAACCCAAAAAGTTGCAGAACTAGCAGAGTCTGGAACATGGGCTGTTGTAGGGTATAGAGAAACCTTTGGGAAACACACGCACACCTCCATTCGAGTAGTGCTAGAACAAAACAACGAGAAAAAAGTTGTTTGGGCAACGAAAAAGTTGGAAAGAATTCTTGTAGAATGTGCAGATATATTCGAAAAGCGTAGCGATACACGCCACAACCGAACAACAGCGTGGCTTCCACAAACCCGCACAACAGAACCGGCAAAAGTGTTTGGAGGTCTTTCGATATCGATTGGAGCCCCAAAAACATTCGAAAACGGTGGCAAAAAAATATCTTGGAATCCAATACATATAGAAACAGCTACACACCCAAACCGGAGTGGGTTTCTACAAGCGTTGGCAGAACGGTGCGAAGCGTATGCCGAAATCGAAACAGCACGCAGCAGCCGAGGAAAAAGAATATTTGCGCGAAGTTGTACCACCAAAGCCCCGCGAAACACACAAAACCCTCGAGCTCGACGCTGGAGAGTATGTGTGCTACAAATTCGCTATCCAACCATTTCGAGGTGCCAATAGAACCATTCTATTCCTTGCACCTGCAGACGCAAATGGAAGGCCCACAACAGACATCGAGGTGCCTATCTATGGGCACTTTCTAGAAAAAGCTTTGCACCAAATGGGTGGACCCCAAAAACTTCGCGAAGCTCGCTCTCCACTTCTATGCACCCTTTGAGAAGTTCGCACAACACCAAACAAAAAGAAAGATAGACAAACAACCATAGCGGTGTAGCGCTATACAACGAGTCTACCACAGGGTGTGCAATACGCCACACGCCCCCAGTATGCAACCACATACAACTTTCCTAGGTTCCACGAACAAAATTTTCGCTTCTGCGGGCTCGAGATGTCCAAGAATATGGAACGATTGTGGAAATTTGGCTGCAGCGGCACCCATATTTTTTTCTTCGTACCAGGGTGTGTCTGGCCCTCGTGCCTGGTACGCTGCTACACATTCTTCGAACGCGCAGACCGGCGAAAAGTGTGGGCAGACACCGCGAGCTCGCACAAATTCTAGCTTGGATTCTGCGCAGGTGGGCATGGTTGCAACGCTAGCCATTGTATATATAGATACGCAGTATCGTCTACATACTTTTGCCGTCTCTCTAGTTGGTAGCGACACCGATACCACGTATCTATCTAGCATACGGCTACTCCACCACTGGTCTGTGTATCTATCGGTATCGGTATTGTGGAGAGATACTACGTATCTACCGCCAACGCGAGTGGGCATCTCGATGCCGATACTACGTATACGTAGTATCTATGGTTGCCCGCGTGGTGTGGTAGAGGCAGGCACGTAGTCGATAATGGCACCGATAGATAGATAGATAGATGCGGAGTATCGGTATCTGCCTCTATCGGTGTCGTGCTTGGCACGTGCTTGGAACGTGCTTGGCAACGTGCTTGGTACGTGCTTGGCACGTGCATGGCAACATGCTTGGCGCGTGCTTGGCACGTGCTTGGTACGTGCTTGGCACGTGCTTGGCAACATGCTTGGCGCGTGCTTGGCAGGCACGTAGTGCCGCTTGGAACCTCCTACAACACAAAATTTTTGTTTCTACCAACCGATACTACGTATCTGCCTCCACCTGCCACCGATACTACGTATCTGCCTCCACCTGCCTATCGGATTTTGTGGTATGGATGGTTGTTGTCGTTGGCACCGATATCGACTACGTGCCAGATACCACGTGGCGCGTGGTATCTGTTGGGGGTACGTCCAAAGCAAGATTTCTAGCCCCATACTCCGCGGCTTCCGCGAGGATGTTGCTTTGCGCGCTGCGTAGCCCAACCGTAGAGATATGTTTTTGTAGCCGGCGCGCTGCGTTTGCCAAACACTTTGGGTGGGTATCTACAGCGAGTTCGCCAAGAATGTCTACGGCGGTTTCCAACTCTTGCGTCTCCAAACATTTTTCCAAATCCGCAACCATCGATGTTGTTGTAGGTTTTCGAGCATAGGTTTTCGCAAACTTTTTGCGTGCTTCTAGCGGGATTTTTTCGCACCCAAGGACTACATCCGCTGTGGTTTGCAACACTGCTGGGCGCCAAGGCTCTAGAGCAGCTACGGTGGTTGGTTGTTTTGCCATTGTATCTAGATACTACGTATACGTAGTATCGGTATGTGTCCAATAGATAGATTGGTACGTAGTGCCAGTATCGGTATCGGCAACGGAGCCATCGAAGGCACGTAGTGCCAGCAACACTAGATTGGCACTACGTGCCAGAGGCAGAAACAGATAGAGGCAGATACCGATAGATCGGTGCGATAGATACGTAGTATCGGTATCTGCCAGTGCCTCGATAGATACAGATAGATACAGATACGTAGTATCTATCGACCGATAGATAGGCACGTAGTGCCAGTATCGGTATCTGCCTCTATCGGTATCTGTATATGCTTGTGCCAGATACGTAGTATCGACATATCTATTGGTCGAGCGTCGCGAATTTCCAATTCTATCCCACGATTTTTCCAAAAACCCACGTTTTCCAAAAAAAACACGCGATTTTCCAATTCTACCCCACGATTTTCCAAAAAACATGCGATAGAAGTTCGCAATGGTGGAAATTTTGGAAAAACACATGTTTCCCAATAGAACCCAACCCACGCAGGGTCTGCACCGATAGATAGATACAGATACGTAGTATCTATCGACCGATAGATAGGCACGTAGTGCCAGTATCGGTATCTGCCTCTATCGGTATCGATGTATTGCTGGCACTACGTGCCTCTATAGTCGATGTAGTGTTGGCAGGCGGTGGTAGGAGCGCAAACTTTCGTACACGAAAGTTTTGGTGCCAGCCAGTAGGGGTGTTTGTTGTATACCAATTGGAGACGCCCAACTCTAGACAGATACATAGTATCGAATGGAAGAACAACCAACCACCGTAGCCCATATAGAACCTTGCCGTGTGCCACCAACAACAACAAAAACCACCTCGGGCGCTATCCTCGAGTGCGAAAGAATCCCCTAGAAGCTCGCAAAATGTTTGCAAAAACCTATACTCGAAAACCCACCGTAGCGACGATGGTTGCAGATTTGGAAAAATGCCTCCAAACGCAAACTTGCGCAGACGCAATAGCAATTCTCGACGTTCTCGCTACACCCGACAACCCTAGGTGTTTGGGGCGTGCATCTCGAAGGTTGCGAAAACACTTTGCCGCACACCACAATAGATGCGCTCCTACTCGCGCGGTAGCTCCTACTCGAAGTTTTCTCCAACCACTACTGTAGCGACTACGTGCCATCCACCATCTATTTGGCTCCATAAATTATATTTTTTTGGCCTGCACCCAGATACGTAGTAGGCAGATACAGATACTGGCACTACGTGCCTATCTATCGACCGATAGATGCGCAGCAGGCACCGATAGATGCGCAGCATCGGTATCTGCCAGTATCTGCTAGTGCCTGCCAGTGCTCGCGCGGCTATCGAAGTATTGCTACGCCACCTACTCGACTGGCAGATACCGATGCTGCGCATCTATCGGTGCCTGCCAGTATCGGTGCCAGTATCGGTGCCAGTATCGGTGCCAGTATCGACTACGTGCCAGTATCGACTACGTGCCAGTATCGTCTACGTGCCAGTATCGGTGCCAGTATCGGTGCCAGTATCGACTACGTGCCAGTATCGACTACGTGCCAGTATCGTCTACGTGCCAGTATCGACTACGTGCCAGTATCGACTACTTGCCAGTATCGGTGCCAGTATCGACTACGTTCCAGTATCGGTGCCAGTATCGACTACGTGCCAGTATCGGTGCCAGTATCGACTACGTGCCAGTATCGACAACGTGCCAGTATCGGTGCCAGTATCGACTACGTGCCAGTATCGGTGCCAGTATCGGTGCCAGTAGCGGTGCCAGTATCGACTACGTGCCAGTATCGGTGCCAGTATCGGTGCCAGTATCGACTACGTTCCAGTATCGGTGCCAGTATCGACTACGTGCCAGTATCGGTGCCAGTATCGGTGCCAGTATCTGTGCCAGTATCGACTACGTGCCAGTATCGACTACGTGCCAGTATCGTCTACGTGCCAGTATCGGTGCCAGTATCGGTGCCAGTATCGACTACGTGCCAGTATCGACTACGTGCCAGTATCGTCTACGTGCCAGTATCGACTACGTGCCAGTATCGACTACGTGCCAGTATCGGTGCCAGTATCGACTACGTTCCAGTATCGGTGCCAGTATCGACTACGTGCCAGTATCAGTGCCAGTATCGACTACGTGCCAGTATCGACAACGTGCCAGTATCGGTGCCAGTATCGACTACGTGCCAGTATCGGTGCCAGTATCGGTGCCAGTAGCGGTGCCAGTATCGACTACGTGCCAGTATCGGTGCCAGTATCGGTGCCAGTATCGACTACGTGCCAGTATCGGTGCCAGTATCGACTACGTGCCAGTATCGACTACGTGCCAGTATCGGTGCCAGTATCGACTACGTACCAGTATCGGTGCCAGTAGCGGTGCCAGTATCGACTACGTGCCAGTATCGACTACGTGCCAGTATCGGTGCCAGTATCGGTGCCAGTATCGACTACGTGCCAGTATCGCTGCCAGTATCGACTACGTGCCAGTATCGACTACGTGCCAGTATCGGTGCCAGTATCGACTACGTACCAGTATCGGTGCCAGTATCGGTGCCAGTATCGACTACGTACCAGTATCGGTGCCAGTAGCGGTGCCAGTATCGACTACGTGCCAGTATCGACTACGTGCCAGTATCGACTACGTGCCAGTATCGACTACGTGCCAGTATCGGTGCCAGTATCGGTGCCAGTATCGACTACGTGCCAGTATCGCTGCCAGTATCGACTACGTGCCAGTATCGACTACGTGCCAGTATCGGTGCCAGTATCGGTGCCAGTATCGACTACGTACCAGTATCGGTGCCAGTATCGACTACGTACCAGTATCGGTGCCAGTAGCGGTGCCAGTATCGACTACGTGCCAGTATCGGTGCCAGTATCGACTACGTGCCAGTACCGACTACGTGCCAGTATCGGTGCCAGTAGCGGTGCCAGTACCGACTACGTGCCAGTATCGACTACGTGCCAGTATCGGTGCCAGTATCGACTACGTGCCAGTATCGGTGCCAGTATCGACTACGTGCCAGTATCGACTACGTGCCAGTATCGGTGCCAGTAGCGACTACATGCCAGTATCGGTGCCAGTCTCGACTACGTGCCAGTATCGACTACGTGCCAGTATCGACTACGTGCCAGTATCGGTGCCAGTATCGACTACGTTCCAGTATCGGTGCCAGTATCGACTACGTGCCAGTATCAGTGCCAGTATCGACTACGTGCCAGTATCGACAACGTGCCAGTATCGGTGCCAGTATCGACTACGTGCCAGTATCGGTGCCAGTATCGGTGCCAGTAGCGGTGCCAGTATCGACTACGTGCCAGTATCGGTGCCAGTATCGGTGCCAGTATCGACTACGTGCCAGTATCGGTGCCAGTATCGACTACGTGCCAGTATCGACTACGTGCCAGTATCGGTGCCAGTATCGACTACGTACCAGTATCGGTGCCAGTAGCGGTGCCAGTATCGACTACGTGCCAGTATCGACTACGTGCCAGTATCGGTGCCAGTATCGGTGCCAGTATCGACTACGTGCCAGTATCGCTGCCAGTATCGACTACGTGCCAGTATCGACTACGTGCCAGTATCGGTGCCAGTATCGACTACGTACCAGCATCGGTGCCAGTATCGGTGCCAGTATCGACTACGTACCAGTATCGGTGCCAGTAGCGGTGCCAGTATCGACTACGTGCCAGTATCGACTACGTGCCAGTATCGACTACGTGCCAGTATCGACTACGTGCCAGTATCGGTGCCAGTATCGGTGCCAGTATCGACTACGTGCCAGTATCGCTGCCAGTATCGACTACGTGCCAGTATCGACTACGTGCCAGTATCGGTGCCAGTATCGGTGCCAGTATCGACTACGTACCAGTATCGGTGCCAGTATCGACTACGTACCAGTATCGGTGCCAGTAGCGGTGCCAGTATCGACCACGTGCCAGTATCGGTGCCAGTAGCGACTACATGCCAGTATCGACTACGTGCCAGTATCGACTGCATGCCAGTATCGGTGCCAGTATCGACTACGTGCCAGTATCGACTACGTGCCAGTATCGACTACGTGCCAGTATCGGGGCCAGTATCGGTGCCAGTATCGACTGCGTGCCAGTATCGACTATGTGCCAGTATCGACTACGTGCCAGTATCGACTACGTGCCAGTATCGGGGCCAGTATCGGTGCCAGTATCGACTGCGTGCCAGTATCGACTACGTGCCAGTATCGACTACGTGCCAGTATCGACTATGTGCCAGTATCGACTACGTGCCAGTATCGACTACGTGCCAGTATCGGGGCCAGTATCGGTGCCAGTATCGACTGCGTGCCAGTATCGACTACGTGCCAGTATCGACTACGTGCCAGTATCGGTGCCAGTATCGACTACGAGCCAGTATCTTCTACGTGCCAGTATCGACTACGAGCCAGTATCGACTACGTGCCAGTATCGACAACGTGCCAGTATCGGTGCCAGTATCGACTACGAGCCAGTATCGTCTACGTGCCAGTATCGTCTACGCCCAACCCTATCGCCCCGCGCTACGCCCCGCGCTACACCACGCGCTACGCTAGATAGATATGTAGTATTGGTTTCGCCCACGCCCAGCCCACGCTACGTCCAACCAACGCCACGCCCAACCAGATACGGAACGTAGTGCCAGATACGTAGTATCGGTATCGGTATCGGCTACACCTACACTAGATATCCAATATTGTTTGTTGTTTGGTGCCCCGGTGGTTTCGTCGCCTTGGTTGTATTTGTAGCTAGAGTTGGGCAAAAAAAATATTTCTACCTTGTTTCGTGGTTGCCGAAAGTCCAGGTTGCTCCGGCAAAATCTAGACTCTAGTGCCCCACGCCCAACCGATACTGGCACCCCGTGCCTCTGCTACACCCAACCGATACTGGCACCCCCCGTGCCTCTGCTACACCCAACCGATACTGGCACCCCATACCTCTGCTAGGGCAAAAAAATATTTCTACCTTGTTTCGTGGTTGCCGAAAGTCCAGGTTGCTCCGGCGAAATCTAGACTCTAGTACCCCACGCCCAACCGATACTGGCATGTAGTCGATACTGGCACCCCATACCTCTGCTAGGGCAAAAAAATATTTCTACCTTGTTTCGTGGTTGCCGAAAGTCCAGGTTGCTCCGGCGAAATCTAGACTCTAGTACCCCACGCCCAACCGATACTGGCATGTAGTCGATACTGGTACCCCATTGTTTCGTGGTTGCCGAAAGTCCAGGTTGCTCCGGCGAAATCTAGACTCTAGTACCCCACGCCCAACCGATACTGGCATGTAGTCGATACTGGCACCCCATACCTCTGCTAGGGCAAAAAAATATTTCTACCTTGTTTCGTGGTTGCCGAAAGTCCAGGTTGCTCCGGCGAAATCTAGACTCTAGTACCCCACGCCCAACCGATACTGGCATGTAGTCGATACTGGCACCCCATACCGCTGCTAGGGCAAAAAAATATTTCTACCTTGTTTCGTGGTTGCCGAAAGTCCAGGTTGCTCCGGCGAAATCTAGACTCTAGTACCCCACGCCCAACCGATACTGGCATGTAGTCGATACTGGCACCCCATACCGCTGCTAGGGCAAAAAAATATTTCTACCTTGTTTCGTGGTTGCCGAAAGTCCAGGTTGCTCCGGCGAAATCTAGACTCTAGTAAAACCTAATTTTCGTATACGAAAATTTAGTAGAACCCCATGTGCTCTATTTGTATATATACCCCAACCCAAAAGTGGTCTAGAACCAGCAGCCCACCAAGAGAGCGGGGCGAGCCCTATCAAAAAAGCTGGGAGCAAACCCCATGTGCTCTATTTGTATATACCCCAAGCAAGGTGGTCCAGAACCCCCATTGTTCCTACTACTTGTAGTGTTTTGCTAGACTGAAAGATCCATTGGCCACCTCTTAAAGGCATCGTACACGTTTGGTAATTGGAACCTATTGTTTGTTTCAAACCTGTATAGTTGTAGATATATACCATAAAACTAACCTGTGAAAATTTCATTTCAAAAGGTGGTAGCGTTTTTTGAGATATTGCCGAAAATCTGGAATACACACTCTGAGAAGCGTTACGCGTAACGCTTCTCAGAAAAAAAACCAGGCGACGCACCTTCATTCTGTTGCACAGAAATGAACCATTCACTGTTTCACTAGCTTTGCTAAATACATTACTCGATAAGTTATTGTAGAGGGGGTGTTCGTGTGGGAGATAAACGTGAAAAATAACGACGTTTTTGCAAACGTTTTAAAACAACTACCTTAATCAATTGTAATTTCAATAGCAACAACTTAGAATTGAGCGAACGTACTTGCTCATAAAAGGAAGGTCATACATTGATATAAACAGTATCTTATAAGTTACAATTAATAATTGATATATTGGGGTTTTATATTTGAGTGTGAAATTTTGACCATAATGTGGTGCGGTTCGTCAAATTTTAAAGAGAATAGCAGAGTTTTGTGGGGTTTCTTCGATACATGTTTGGGTCACAATCAAACTGAAAGATGCAAACATGGCCCCTGCTTTTCCTAACCGGCAGACACTCCTCACACATGCACTGGATCTAATCCTCTTTCATTGGTTTAACCCTTCCTCTCTCTGTTTCGACACCATTAAATCAGTTGTTGACGTGTCCTTGATTCTCTCTCACTCTTTGTATTCATTGCTCCAAAATAGTCTTACCTTTATTCATTCCCGGAGGCCCCCCCCCCCCCGCTCAGAGCCCGTGCCCTTCCCTTGCCCCTCCCCCATGAGTTCGAAAACATGCACAAATGAATGGTTCGTTGCATCAAAAGCCCAAATTATAACTTTGCCCTGCTTGCCCCCTCCCCCAAAAATATAAAATAAATAAATAATTCATCCCCAGTCATTATCAAAGCCTTCCTAACTTCTCTGATTGTGACAACCCTGTCATTGTTCTAACCCTCGTCACACCTTATTTGGATCTTGTATTCCTGAATCTGTCAGCCCTCTGTGTCCCTTGCCTTGACAATATTCACATTACTTTCACCCAGTTATCCGAAACACTGTTTAACTGTCCTCATCCATTTACGATTTTTGTTTTTCCTGTTCCATCATCGTCCCCCTTCCAATATCTGCCATTTGTCTATACCTATCCGGTTGTGCCAACCTTAGTGCCTCTTTCTTGATGTATTCTTTTCTCCTTTGTGCTAAACCCAAGCCCTGTAAGATTGAATCCCAAGCCCTCATCCGATTGGTGTGTCCTCCCTCCTTATCTTTGAAGACTGAAACCCTCTTGTTGTGCTTACCGCCCTCAAAAGCTTTTCTTAATATGATCCCCTCTCACTTCGTTTATAAACATTGTGTTTTTATTTACTCTCAACCTTTCAATCTCATCATCCTTGTTTGAAGTTACGATTTCTACGAAACAGTTTCAAAGTAATAACCTTGAACCTACCAAGTTCCGACTCTCACTCTAACCACATGAACTCCCATGATATCAACTCTTGCATCTCAACCGTTCTTACATTTCGTTGTGTTATTTTAACCTCCTTTTGACTGTTTATATTATTATATTATTTTTTATCCGGTACAGATCTCTGATCTCGGACTTTCACGATGGGTTTCGAACCCTCCATGCTTTCAATGGCTTTTATTCACCAAACTGCACACAACCCTACGGCTTACTTTCTCTGCACATATGACACTTGTATTGACTAAAGTTCCATGGGAATAAGATCTGATGGGTAATATATACATCTATATTTTATAGAACTTTCAACGATCCATAATCCAACTAGGGGGCAAAGTGTGAAATTTAATAATGGAGTATTATAGAGATGAAGTATAGATTGAAATGAAGAAGGAGTATGCAGACTCACGTTTTGGTTTTGTGGAAAGAAAGAAAATCAGTGGCTATGATGCAGAATTGTTCGGGATTCGTTGGCTGTTTGGCAACACATCGATGTTCAGCAATACTCTATAAAATAAAGGGGTCTTGACGCAAAAGAAATTGTAACACTAAAGAGAACTTAAAATTACAAGAAAGAAAACACAATTATTAACTTTAAACAAACAAACAATCATGTACTACTATATGTACCGATAAATGTAACAACTAAGTAAATCTGATAGATAAAGTACCAGAAGATGATTCGAAAAGCCTAGATAGAAACATAACGCATCGTACATAAAACAATAACAACGACAAAGTAACCTGCTAGAAAGTCAGGGACACGGAATTAATATTTTTTTCACAAACGAAAGTTATTCAACCGAGGTAGGCCATAATAGTTTCTACATCAGGAGGGATTCTTGCTCAGACTTCGGGGCAAGGGGTTCAGGTTCTTCACTATGCAGTGGTTTGTAATCACTAATCAGGGAGCATATCAGATCTTAATTACTTTGAACATCAAGGATACGTTTACGATCCCAACGGTCAAATTGTGATTCTTGCTACAAAAGAAGATTGGCCCTCGGGAAAGAGAATTGCAAAACATACGCTAGCTCCCTGAGGTAACTTTTGATATTAGAAACAACAAAAACCGTCTGCCAGTTTTGATGTATTAAAATAGTCGGGCTAGTAACATCTGATTCTGCGTTAATATAACACTTGTAATTATATTTTGAACTAAAATTGGCGAACTATCTCAAGGTAGCCAGTATCAATTAGATACTAACCACTTCGAGAAAGTGCTTGACATGATGAATAACAACACATAAATGTATGTTGTTAAGACAGGTTTATAGTGTGTTGTTATGCATGTTATATTTTTGTTGAACAGAAAGTCCTGTATATCTTACTAAAGTTCACGCAATGTTGACCTTACAGTATGTTGTGCTTAAGCAGCTCTGTGGAAATGAGTCCTGGGTGTGAATGCCAAACACGATGCGTTGTTGTGTACAAGGTGTTGGGCACAACACGCTCGTCGGCTACTTTTCACGTCTTGATTCGAGTTAAGTCGTGATTTTTACATAGATTTTTCCTTACATACAAGAATAATGAGTGTTTGATTTAGTATAAAAGTGAGTTATTCGGAAGAAGTTATTGCGGATCGTCTCAGTCTCCCTCCTGAATGACATCAACACTGCTGACAACTTTCGAATGTGCGGCCCCTAAATGTAGCCCGAGCCCTAAATGTAGCCCGACCTAATGTAGCCCAAACTTGTACCTAAATATCACCCTCCCCAATGTAGCCCAAACTTGTACCTAAATGTCGCCCCGATCTTAATGTAGCCCAAACTTGTACCTAAATGTCGCCCCGATCTAAATGTAGCCCCAAACTTGTACCTAAATGTCGCCCGATCTAAATGTAGCCCCAAACTTGTACCTAAATGTCGCCCCGATCTAAATGTAGCCCCGAACTTGTACCTAAATGTCGCCCGACCTAAATGTAGCCCAAAACTTGTACATGGTCTTGTATTAATGTATTGTTCGCACTGTTTGAATGGACTGGTCGGGGCAGCGTTAGCTGGTCACGGGTGGCTACACGGGGGTAGGAAGGCTGGGTGTTTTTTTCCAGCCTGTAGTTGTCTTGATGTCCTATGTGACCGGTTGGCGTTGTTTTGGCTGGTGCATTTTTTTAGTGTGCGGGTCTTTTTGTTGCTTTGTATTTCTAACTTACATATTTTGTAATTTGTATAGTTTTGATATTGATTGTGTATTCTTGTATTTGGCCAGTGGATGTCAAGTTTCTATGTTTTTTAACGTGGACAATAAATAAATCTATCTATCTATCTATCTAAATGTCACCTGTCCTAATGTAGCCCAAAACCTGACCTAAATCACGCCCGACCTACATGTAGCCCCAAACTTGTTTCTAAATGTCGCCCCGACCTAAATGTAGCCCCAAACTTGTACCTAAATGTAGCCCCGGCTTTTAAGGTTAGCAAATGACAATCTTTTGAAATGCCAACCCGATTTCCTTTAAAATTGTTTTGAAAGTAGAGTGTAATTGGGGTTTTTGAAAAACGGGCTGTAAACCTAACATTCTTGTATTTAATTGTTCTTAGCCACGAACATAAACATATTACTAGATATTTGGTCGTTGGAAGTCTGTTGGGTGTTCAGTCTAAGATTTACTCCACTTTTACTGAGGACAAGCCGATCGCGTTGTTTTCATTGTTTGACACTGGACACCTCCCACACATTAATGTCACCCCGACCTTAATGTAGCCCAAACTTGTAACCAAATGTTGCCCGACCAAAATGTAGCCCCAAACTTGTACCTAAATGTCGCCCGACCTAAATGTAGCCCCAAACTTGTACCTAAATGTCGCCCGACCTAAATGTAGCCCCAAACCTGTACCTAAAGGTCATCCGACCTAAATGTAGCCCCAAACCTGTACCTAAAGGTCATCCGACCTAAATGTAGCCCCAAACTTGTACCTAAATGTCGCCCGATCTAAATGTAGCCCCAAACCTGTACCTAAAGGTCATCCGACCTAAATGTAGCCCCAAACCTGTACCTAAAGGTCATCCGACCTAAATGTAGCCCCAAACTTGTACCTAAATGTCGCCCGACCTAAATGTAGCCCCAAACCTGTACCTAAAGGTCATCCGACCTAAATGTAGCCCCAAACCTGTACCTAAAGGTCATCCGACCTAAATGTAGCCCCAAACCTGTACCTAAAGGTCATCCGACCTAAATATAGCCCCAAACCTGTACCTAAAGGTCATCCGACCTAAATGTAGCCCCAAACTTGTACCTAAATGTCGCCCCGACCTAAATGTAGCCCCAAACCTGTACCTTAAGGTCATCCGACCTAAATGTAGCCCCAAACCTGTACCTAAAGGTCATCCGACCCAAATGTAGCCCCAAACCTGTACCTAAAGGTCATCCGACCTAAATGTAGCCCCAAACCTGTACCTAAAGGTCATCTGACCTAAATGTAGCCCCAAACTTGTACCTAAATGTCGCCCCGACCTAAATGTTGCCCAAAACCATTATGTCTGACCCATTATTTCCGACAAACCATTATTACCGACCCATTATCTCTGACAAACAATTATGTCCGACCCATTATGTCCGACAAACCATTATGTCCGACCCATTATGTCCGACCTATTTGGCCCGTAGAACCAGTATGTCCAACCCATTTTGTCCGTAGAATCATTATGTCAGACCCATTTTGTCCATAGAACCATTTTGTCCGACCCATTATGAAGCTGAGGTGAAGCTCAGAGAAAACGGAATGGTTCGGGATCAGCACAATGGTTTGTTGGACATATTGGGTACAGTTTATAAACAGCACATTATAAAAACCCACCTGTAGGCCTTAATACATGTGGACTAAATGCATGGTGTAAACAATCGACCTCCTCTGCCAAGCACATTGGTATAAACACATCTTACGTTAACAATTTTACTAATTATGCTGCTATGCCTACATTAAACTGAATGTCTGTCCATTTCTGTTTAAGTTATTTTTAAATGTATTAAGTTGCTTCTTAAGGTAAGTGTTTCATAACTAAAACATTTCTTAAATCCTACATCAATTTTGCTTTTTATCAGAGAGATAAAATTGTAGGCTATAGCATGTTACACTTACCATTTGAGAGATATTTCAATCCATCAATTATGTCACTTTGTTTTGGAATGACAGGTAGGCTCCGACTTGCATGCACTACGTAATTTAAGATGGGGAGTAAATGGAAACAAGACACATTTGTTGACACGAGATACTTATCCCAAAGGGCATTGGTCTCCAATTTGGATGGTTATTCCGAAAGGCATTTTAATGTGTGATTCTTGCATACTTTTCACCTTTCCCTGAATTT
This sequence comes from Plazaster borealis, assembly GCA_021014325.1. Classification (NCBI taxonomy): domain Eukaryota; kingdom Metazoa; phylum Echinodermata; class Asteroidea; order Forcipulatida; family Labidiasteridae; genus Plazaster; species Plazaster borealis. The sequence continues at coordinate 11,507,434 of CM037468.1, read as the reverse complement.
TTGATAAAGACGTTTGGTCGGGGGGGAACAATCGCTGGACGTCAACTCAAATCATTGTACCCGGCACAACCTTACTGTGACACTGAAAGCATTTAAGACATGGCAATCTATCGCTTGGTCAACTTCGGTCATAACGGTGGCTTTTCTATTATTATATGTCTTTTTTGTTCAACATGTGATGGAAATGTCCGTATACGTGAGTTACATTTAATTTTCCCTCAAAACGAAATTTTCCGAAATGTTCTTTGGAATGTCTGGGGAAATGTTTTACCACGAGGTAAACAAATGTGTCAGTTCATGTCTTAGTAAAGAATCATACGAAATATGACACCAGCACTCTAAATGGATTGAACAATCACACGTGACGAGTTGTCAAGTAGTCTCGACCGACGTCATCTCTACACTTTGTGTGTACATGAATGTGCTTAATATCTACGGACAAGGTGATTAGTAGTGGCAGCCCTGTATCAAGTTATACATTTTTTTAGGATGCTAAAAATTATGTTTTTTTCAAATCACTATGTAAACCGTTTATTAAAACAAGTAATCAATTCAAACACATATTCAAACCTGCAAGAATTAGGCTTCTTTTAATATTTTCGTGTTAACAGAACAAGTGACATTTCTTACGCACCATTATGTCCAATGTGGACGATTATGTCCGACGAAAATGTCGAACCATTATGTCCGAGCCATTTGTCCGACGATTTATGTCGACCCATTATAATGTCCGACAACCATTATGTCCGACGAACCATTATGTCCGACAACCATTATGTCCGACCCATTATGACCGACGAACTATTATGATGATCCCCGGAGCGTTCTTTTTTCCCTTGGCTTCGCCGGGGTTCACCTCGGGGCGGTTTTTTTAACCATAGCACTCGAAGCAGTCAATATTTGTATAATATCCAAGTGGATGAACATTCAGCAAAGCCACGTCTTCGAATAATGCCATTAATAAGGAACTGGTAAAGAAATTTGAACAACGAAATTGCACTGCTGAGCGAAAATGGGCCAGTCTGAATAGCAATCAAAGGGTCTTTTTGCGAACATATAAACATGTTTATTTATCTAATAGTAGAAATCACAAGAGGATTGCTTCCCTGTATACATTTGGTAATGACTCTGACAACTAATGGCAATACAAATCTACTTGGTTAGAAGTACAGCAGCTTTCGATTATAGCATAAAGCATTGGGAGAATCATTTCACTTCGAAGTAATGTGGTTATGGAAAAATATATCAGATTTTAACCCCCAAAATTTGAATCTGAGAAACGTAACTGTCAGTAACGTTCCTCAGATTGTGTATTCCAATTACGGATTATTCTTCCTGCGTGAACATAAACCGCTCCGGATTTTCGGCGATATCTCAAAAACGCGACCACCTTTTAAAGTAAAATTTTCACAGGTTAGTTTGGTTGTATATATACATTTGTATATAGGATTCAAACCATCCAAAAACCAAAGGTATACTTACCCTTTGAACAACAAAGAACAAATTAGCTGTTTTGCACTATTTTGTTTTCTTCAAAATTTGCAATGACACATTGGACACGATGTGTCAGGCTCATGCATGTGGCGCTACGTTACTATTATTAACGTAATGGCTCTATGGACATATTGGGTCAGACATAATGGTTGGTGGGACACATTGTCGGACACATAAATGGTTGTCGGACATCATAATGGGTCCGACATAGTGGTTTTTACGACTTAATAGGTCAGACATAATGGTTTGCAGGACATTAAGGGTCGGAGATTATTGGTTTGTCGGACACAATGAGTCGGACATAAGGGTTATAAATATTCTTTAACAATGTCAGTTTGATGTTTATATTAGAAAAATATATCTGCAACAAAAAAATAACACGTCACTTTCACAGGAAAGGGTAAAGCAAATTACTCAGAGGGAAAAATCAATGTTTTTGACTATTGGAGCTTAATTTTCAACCCCAAAATATAAAGATTAGAATGTTGTGTACTTTGAAGAGATGTGGTTCAATGCCGAATTGAATAGCTCACTTCAACACTAACCGAAGTGTACAGTTGTTATTCACTGTATAGACTTCATAACCTACAATAGGCTAGCTCAAAACTCGGAAACTCACGAGTTTAAATGGCTGCTGTCAAAAACATGGAATTATTGATAACAATAAAAAAGTATGGATAATTACCGCCTTTGTTTAACTAAGTGTTTATTGCATCAATTTGCACATCAATCAACGTAAAACAGCTGAAAAACCTTACCTGAAGACTGAAAGGATGAGTGTTTTGAAAATAACTTTCCACGAACAAACTTGACTATGATATTTGAAAACTTGTGTTCAATGATGCAAACAATGGACATGACTTCATTAATTTAAATCACCTGAAGTCAAGTGTTTTTGTCCATTCTTCGTTGCTTCATATGTGTTTAGACCCCGTTGCCTCCAGAGCAAGCCAGTCAAGCCTCAGCATCGCTCTACACATTATGCCTTTGAAGAATGAAGCATCGTATGTCACACCTCGTTAGCCCTTTGAACGGCCTCTTCTACACGTTTCTATACCATACCAATACCATTTATAACGGATAGTGGGTGGTGATAAAATTTTGATGCACATTTTGATGCACAGCTGATCCACAGTTAATGATAATGTGGGAATTAACTTGCTTATTTTAATTTGTCACTACATTGAAAAGACGACCCTTGAAGACACAATTGTTGTTAAATGCATTCAAATGGTGTATTTGAAATTAATCGAATAGGGTACAGGACAAACACTTTCAATTTTAAAAACACCAACGGAATAGTCTCCCGATAAAATTTTAGCCCTTTAACCGCACAAGTATTTCTTCTCAGAACTTTTGAACTATTTAACACATATCGGCTGTTTCTTTTCTTCTGACACCTATTCTATCAACCGACTTGAGATAACTAAAAATCCTGTTTAGATTCTGAAGGCGCGGTCTCCAACGAACGAATGAATGAACGGAACGTTTTAGACCAAGCTTATAACTCTAAGACTAAGAGGTTACAATAAACAAACATGTTTAGAGGTAAAGATATACAGTAAAGTGGTTGGAGGCACACAAGCCAAGTTCATTGACGGCGACTAAAATAGGAGAGTGAGACAGTATACGGTTAGAAACTATAGGTTTAACGGTACAGTCACGGTACAGTCACTTTACCCCCCCCCCCCCAAAAAAAAAAAACCAACAACTTAAAGTAAAATTAATAAGAAATACCGATGCAAATGGTACCAGAGAGGGCGTAACAATACCGATACAACTGGTACCAGTGAAAGGGCGTAATAAATTGGTACAACCGGCACCTGCCATTCAGAGGGCGTATAGTATAATGATGGTCTTGTGAATCTTGTTTTGCCTTTCTGTATGCCTGGACAAAAACGTCCGAATAGTTTATCAAAGCAGTTACATTGCAAGAGCACGCATTAACACCAGCTGTTCATTCAACAGTAGATCTGTATTTGAAGATTAAGGTAAAGTTTTAAACACTGTCCTTTCAAGCTGCTCTGAAAGTTCCATCCATCCATACATCATGAAAATAGAATAAAGACTTCATGACCTGAGTTGGTTAGCTTGGAAAGTATTGTTCCTCCTTTATTAAGGATGTCTTCAACTTACAATATAGATTTCTCAGATGTCGACAAAACTATTTGCCCACAGAATGTCGTCAACCTCAGATCATTAGCTAAGGTTATCGACAAGTCGGATGACGGTTCTTGAGCTCCATATTATCAGCTTGCTATAAAGAACTCATCAAATAGACCTCATTGGCTCCGTAAACATGAGAAACGTCTCTTGGGTGAATTGGTTTCGTTTTACTTTAAATTCTCACAGTCAAAGGCAAAGAGTGCAACACAAAGATAATCTTGTGGGTCAGTAATGTTGATACATTAGCATACTGAAACGAACGCTCCCCGAAGGTTCTCGACGATAGAGCTGTTAATAATAATAAGGAACCATTCTTCTTGTACAGCGCATATCACATTCACAAAGAAGTATCTATGCGCTTAGTACGTCAATGTTTACCAGCAACAGCGAAGACCTGATGTGTATTCACATCATGTGAGTGAGAAGAGCACTGAGTTGTCGACAATGTCTTTGCTCAATCAGAGAGCTAGTCTTTAATGTCATCACATTCAAGTTTTTCAAGCTTTTGCATCCATTCCCGATTACAAAATGGACTGTAGTCTATCGAGATAAAGATATAGGAACCTGCATGCGCGATGACCCAAACTGATCTTCAAAACATCAACATATTCGACAACGTGTCTCCTCATCTAGTAGAGTCGATAATGTGGTGTCATGACTATCAGGAAACGCGGATGGCAGCACACTGGTTATGGTGAATCACAGGCTTGGCCATAATTATTCCTCAATGCTTGTAATGGTAATGAAATTTACCCTCCAACATTGGAAGGTTTTGTCCATCAAAATAATTTAAATCTCTGTCCGTACCAACTATTACTGACTGACCTGCAAAGACCAGCAGGATACCGCGGTTTTCCCTAAGCACGCAATCTGCTTCGAAACCCAGCAACATTTAGACAAGACCCTTGGAGGTGACTAGAAATTTACCGGTACTGGGTAGCTGGTTTGAATTGATGGGTCTTGAAAAGGAACATGGGGAATAGTAAATGTTCCAAAAAGGAGGAACTATCAATGTAAAAACATAGGTATTAAACCCGGGAATAACTGGAAAGGCGTTTAGGCAATGGGGAAATGGAACGGAGACATTGTCTGTATAGGTAACTCGGATTAAGTTAACCAGAAATTCCTTCACACAAAAAGACTCAATGTGAAAAATGTTGTGATTGAATTGATAAAGTCAAGTTCCCTTTGGTTGGTTTGTGGAGTATTTCCATCCAAATCTTCTGAAACGCAGCACCATGCAGCTCAAAAAGAAAGGAAACATAATATAATAACAATATTCTAGACGGACTGAGATGGTCGCGCCTAAGATGATACTGAAGGGGGAAGTGGGGGTGGGAGGGCGGTTTTATTTAAATGTTTTATTTTTTTCGAGTTTTATTGACAAGGCAAAATATGAAATTAAGAATAAAGAAGTCATCTCAATCAAATAAAACTACAAAACAGAGGGTTTGTGTGATATATTGATGTTTTTAACTGTTTTATTAAACCCATTAAACTCCTTGATGACATTTTCTGTAAACATTTTCAAAAAACTAAAACTCAGTGTAGCCTTAGTAATATTTGAAGAATTGTTTTTGTTTTTGCCAACATGAATAACCTTTCTTCAAACATCTTTTTCAACCTAAAGATTGTGAAAAAAATATCAGCTGAGTGGGGTCGAGGGTTTCGTAGGGTCGGGCGGGGACGATCAACAATTTTTTTGTATGGCCTTATAAAAGGTAATTACTACAATTAACAGAAATATGTAATTATTTCAAACAGAGACATTGCTGTATGTGATATGCCCAGTGTTGAAAATTTGCATTGATGCGATTCGCACAGAAAGTGCATTGACAAATTAAATTAGGCGGGTATGGATATAGACCTGTCCAAAAGAAGTGGTTTAATCTGACAGCTAAATTGCCGCCCCATACCAAACCGATAATATAGCCTGCCATACGCATTTAGTCAATGAATGCATCGACATCATTCGCAGATTATAGCTATAAAGAGAAATACTGCAATGGCATTTGTGTTAAGTAGACGCGGCATGGATTCATTAAGCAGTTGCCGATTACAATACAATAAATCACATAGGGGTTTCTTTTGTAGTCCTTCAACCGCACTAAGAGACTTTGAAAAGGCTAGATAGGGTAGATTACTTCTGGTACTTATCATTCACTCAATATTAAAGACCACGAGAGGCTAGTGGGGAGTTCAGTTTACAAGAATAAGCATCGTCACCTCTGTGATAGAAAAACACAATTCAATACACAAAATGTACAAAAGTGGATAATCTGAGGACATAAGACCTTCCAGACAAAAGACCTTCCATACAAAAGACCTTACAGACAAAATCGTGAAGAAAACATTTTTATAAAACGACAAACAAAGTGCTCCTATATCCAACTAGGTAGAAGAGATCAGTATACATTGCCGAATTACCAATTTATCGCAAAGCCAATTGCCAACGTATCACAGTAGTCAATTATCGACGTTTCACAATGTCGATTACCAACGTATCGCAATGTCGATTACCGACGTATCGCTATATGGATTATCGATGTTTCACAATATCGATTACTGACGTATCGCAATATCGATTACCGACGTATCGCAATGTCGATTCCAATGTTTTTTAATATCAATTACTGACGTAACGCAATATCGAGTAGCCTACCGACGTATCGCAATGTCATCGATAATGTAAAGCGCATTGACGTTTATTGTAAAATGCGCTATATAGAACTTGTTATTATTAATGTAGATTACCGACGTATCGCAAAGTCGATTACCGATGTTTCACGATATCGATTACTGACGTATCGCAATATATATACGTAAAACATTAAAGCAAAGAGCAAAATACAAGGCAGACAAATCAATTGCGACCAGTATTAACTAACACAGCTTACCACATGAGTCATCGAGGTAGAGAACATAACTACAAGGTGTTTACCGGTAATGATTATTCTGAAATAGTGACGATGATCACAATTTAGTTGCACTGCATGGGTAGGCCTATACGAACTCCATTTTCTGCATCACATTAAATAGCGTCAAAAATCATTGGTGTATAGCGACGAACGGTTCTCTACACAGCAACAATTTTCGCTATATACGAAATTCATGTTTATGAAACATATTTTCTTCAAATTCTTTTTGTTGTGTAATTACTTTATTGCAACAGACGCCACTCTCTTTATAGGCCTATATCTTATATTTTAGAGAAGTTACAAACCATTTTCTATATCTGAAGAATGATCAAGAATCAGTGAATTGTCTTGCGGGTAATTAAACTTGAATTCCAAACATTACTTATCTCTGGGTCGTATTTTCTAATAAACACTGTAGGCTAAGATCGTTGAGCAGTATACCGTAGTATAATGATGGGCACGATCAACACCAAAGTTGCTTGAATCGCTAGAAGCATAAAACTGGTTTTAGCTTCTCAAAGACTGAAAGGCCAAAAGGATCGCACCTTGTCAGTAATCGATGGGGCACATAGGGTGTCTATGTTGGTCCTGTAGTCACCGCACGCCTCAATTGGAGCACAGCATCGACGCCTGTCATGCGTTGCACGTCGCTGCTTCTCTTCGTTTCCGCTGCGTCGCGCGTAAATTGCTGCATTGAGAGCACACATTTAGCGTTTCTTAAGGCATCAATACTTAAACGTTATTGCCAATGAAAGTGGTCAAATTTGGACAACCTAAACAAATCTTGTCAATATGGCTGTTTGATTTAGAAGTCGAGTTGAAAACCCACCCGCTATCGTTTTACTTTATTTCGTAAAATTGTATTTTTTGTTGTTAAAAAAAAATCGAATGGTGAAAGAAAATGTTACATGTTAGGCCTACCTGGTGTACATGATGGGCATATACACACACTGGTGTACATACATCGATATGTAGGGCTGCATTATGAATACTTTAACTAATTTCCTAATGACATTTGGTACAAACCGGGTTGTGGAGATTCTATGCCTTAATCTACAAATGATGGCTAGTTCCTACGGGACCCTGTACATTGCTAATCCACAGATCATCGCACACACGTTGACAAAAGAGTTCCTTGAACGCCTTGAAGGAAAATGCTTGAGAGATGTTCCATATTCATGAAGGGATATTTCAGTGTATTATTGACCAAGTCAGGCATGCTTTGGGCCACTTTTTATGTCTGTTGAATGGTGGTTTTGACTCTAATCTGCCCCTTCTCCTCGAATGGATTAACCCGTAAACTCTCGAAAAAAATCATGCAGATCCATAATAGAATTAATATAGAAAGATGAATGTTCTATTATGTGAAATAGAAAAATATGCCGTGATATGTCTAAAAGCCTATAAGCACTATAGAGATTGATTCAACTTACAGCTGTCCGATCAGCTGATTTTAATCGTTCGTGAGTATCTCCTTAAACCCACCTGAACGTCGCGTCACGTTCAGCGTCCATTTGCTACCGATGCTAGCAAACTTGTCATACGTGATTACAACAATTACAAATGCCTTATGGTCTTTCAGCACGTTTTCAGTCTCCAAGACCCTACAGTGTTATGTGTTTACAGACATTAATTCATGGTTGCCTTCAGATTTTATATAAGCTTGATAATACCGCCAACACAACCTCTGAGACCGGCAAACCAAACATATTTCAACTCTGTTTTGGTTTGTCGGTCATGTCTGTATAATCAAAAGATCTACTGTGTAATACACATACCATTGAAAAAGTCAAGGGTTGATGCTTCTCCAGCTATTTCTTACACACAAACCAAGCAGTACATTGTTACTAAACACAGGTGATATACAAAAGGGAAAAAAGGCGTTGAAAAGCCAATCTTGCCATAAACCACAGTTTTAAAATTCCCTACCAATGACTAAATAATGGCTATAACTCACATTAAACGTTTTTTCTGATAACTATTGCAAACTAGTAAAGGTACAGGTACAAACAAAACTGAAAAATCAGATCTAAAGCAAAACACTTTTTTTAAAGTTGTATATTAATTATAGTCTAAGTGTAAACTGAAGACAGGTCAACTTCCTGAATATTACGGGTGGCTTAAAATACCCTGGAGTAAGCATTGTTTTAACTAGGTCAACAAATTGTTGCAAACAAACGAAAAGCCTATTGGGATCTGCTAGATTTTCTCTTTCAATCGAAGATGCTTTATTTACGTGTAGGCTAATTGTTGAAAAATACTAATCCAACGTACACGTTCATATAGTAATCACACTATAGACATTAGCTGCAATGAAGATGTGAAATCAGTCGTTAACGCTGGATGCAAAATGAAGTGTAATATTTGTGCTTGTGTGTTATGCCAAACCTCAAAATGTCCATCCTTGCAAATGTATTTAATGTATTGTGAATGAGTGTAACGCATGATCGGCACGTAGAAGTGGGTAGATGTCATTACTCCTTCCGCTCGTTTAACCTCCAGTAAATCTCTGTCGCTTTTTTGGTCTCCAATTTCGGATTCTGATGACAGTACAAATGAACCCAGCAACAAATGAACTATTCCGATGACAACTCAATGCTTTTTCAATAAATGAAAGGTTATCTGAAATTGCTATTCGACAATACGATCTCCTAGATCTTCCTTTTGATATGAACTGCCTAAATGTTGATTGATTAAATAAACAAATTCCAAAGGTAAAATGATGTTATTGACCAGGTATGCCCATTCAGCCAGAATTTCGATTTCATTTGTTTATTAAAGATTCTTCTTACATTTAAGTAATGGGGTTTTTTATGAGTGTGAAAACATATATAAAAAAAGAAAAGATCTAATTGTATACAAGTTATACAAAAACAAAGAAAACAAACCTTTTTCTAGTCTTTTTTTTTGGGGGGGTGGGGGTTTGGGGGTGTTGGGGTGGTTGTTTGTTTGTTTGTTTGTTTGGGGTTTTTTTCTGCTTCTTCTTTTTTGCTTTTTTTTTGGGGGGGGTGACTTCTCTTAGCCTAAAAGATAAAAGATTACTTGCTTTTGATATGCCTCGTGTAGCAATCTGGCAATAGTCTGAAATACTCGTTGAAATCCCATCATTTTCTGTTAAACGTTAATAATGTAATCAGTGACGTTGCTTGCTCAATAAACACGTGGGAAAATGCAGTTTCAATCTTAAGATGGGTTCAAACTGTTGACGGTGTAATAAAGACACTTACCATACAACATCATCTTCTTTATGAAAAATGAACCGCTTGCACCTTGACCAGAGTTCTTGTTTACAGTGGGTCCACATATTCAAATAAACTTTTTAAAGGACAAACTAGTTCTTTGAAAATATGATTGAGTTTTAAGTACGTTATATTGATTGATGAACAAGTGTACTTTTTACTTCATCTGTCTAGAGAATTGTACAAAGGCGGCAGTAGCTGGACTATTCAAAGGTAGATTACAAATATTGATGAAGACGGGTGAAAATGAACTTTCAAGCTCTATGCTTAACACTTACTCTCGAATCCAGCGTACGGGTGTTGCACTAGGCGGACCCATTATATAACACCTTCCTAACTATATAGACCCAATTAGTAGACACCCCCAAAATGAGTTGAAGTCTGTTACACAGCTGAAGGGTGTCACAGTAATGACAGCTGATAACGTACCTGTGAGGGGTGTCTCAATAAACGGAGCAATATTAATTTCAAGCGTTTTATGGTTTGGCATTAAATATGATATATTATTCCTAAGAGGTTCTGGTACTTTTCAAGGTGCGGATTGATACTACATGATCAGGTTTGGAAAACATTTTCAAACGAAGAACAACTTCGTATTTCGTATCTGACAGGAAAAGCTTGCCAAACTGCACAACAACTTTCATTTTTAAGAGGACTTCTCATGGTTTGTTATCCATCAAACTGGAATCCTCGCTTCTTAGTTGCCAAGTAACACCTCTTGCATAGAAATTGCCTTGTTATTGGTTGAGAGCATGTCACTCGATATGCGTTTCTGTTTTGTATGCATTATTTTTACATTCAAATAGTGCAAATCAGACTTTAATTCATTCCCGCAAAAAGACCATTACCCCCAGCAAGAGCAAATGATTGCATGTAGGCATCACTGAAATCACCACTAAAGTCAATGCTTACACACAAAAATAGTCCATCGTGAGTCCAAAATTTGTCACTCACTTTTACATCACAAATAATAAATGAAGACATTTTGACAACTTAACAACATGAAAAACTAACTTTCCTTTTGCAAAGACTATTGAAATTTTGTAAATGCAAATGTCATGTTTTGACTAATTGACACAGTTAAACGTGTAATCTAGATGGTTGCTTGTATGTTCCAGTGCTTGAGTGGTTCTACATGCGTACATTTTAAATCATAGGGCAAGCATGACAGTTAAGTAGACGACTAGTATACTCGACTTGCGAGAATAGGGTGTTATGTATGTTACGTTATGGCTCGATGTCAAAGTCGCTTGTCACAGCATTGGTCGAGTTGTCTCCGGGGTTTCATGGTCGCAAGTGTCGGCAAGTGGTTCAGATGTCCGACAACCCATGGACCTTCCCTTTCACATGCCCACTTGAATCATATGTAGCTGACAGTTCAGACTTCGATGTCACCATAAATGTTGTGACGGGGTCTGGCCTAAAATCTAAAAAGAGAGTACACGGGTGCAGTCACCGAAGGTGGCTTACATTTAAAATTGACCTAATCTAAACTTGTATTGTTGATGTCGTATTCGTAGTAGTTTCATCAACTTTGCAACGAAGGTTTGGCCAAACTAAATATTACTAAAACTAATATTGACAGTGGCCAATGAAGAAGAATGCGGGACTAATTTATTAGTCATACGGCATGAGAAATTATAAAACTTTTTTGATCGTATTCAGGGGCGGATCCAGGATTTTCCAAACGGGGGGGCGTGAAAATATACCAAGCAGCAAAATCTTCCCTTCCCCATTTCTCCCCCCCCCCTTCTTTCTCTCTCCCTCTTTTTTTCTTTTCTCCCTATTTTTTTTTTTTTTTTTTTTTAAATTGGGGGGGGGGTGCGCCCCCACGCCCCCCCCCCTGGATCCGCGCCTGGTATTAATTGATTTTGTGTCATGACTAATTAAATGTTGTGGATTACCAAACTTGAAAATATCAAATTAAAACATTTTACAAAGACTATTTTTTAATTGTAGTTTTTGTATGTGTAAATTGACTACCGGTAGTCTTTTGAGTGGATGATTATCTAAAGAGTTGTCAAATCAAACCATGTGAAAGACCACTTGTTTTAGTTGGCGCCTTTACCGTTCAGCGGAGTGCGTATACACCTTCAACTTCATCATATTATGATGTTCACTTCTTAAATATGCCAGAGAAGTTGACCGTTTTCAAATGCATTATCTTAATTCATGATGGCCGATCAACCTCCATCAAGATTAGCAGAGTTATTTCAAATGCTTCTTAACAAAGATGCAACAAAAAAATTACAGGGGGTGGTCGTCAAATGGTAAAAACTATCGTCTCTCGGGTGATCCCTTTGAGCGTCCTATTCAAAAACTTCAACGCCTCAGGGATCATGGCTTCACTGATTGTAGTCAACTGAATATCCCTCTCTGAAAATGTCATCTGGCATCGTGCGTATTGAACGTAATACGCATATTTACACACTTACTGCAATGCGTTGTATGGTTAAGAAATTTTAAAAGTTCAATCTTTTCCGGACTATAATATTCTGAAACTCATCTTCTTGCTATCAATTCATCTTGTTGTTAATAGGGAAAACTTTCAGAAACAATCAAACCAGCCTAACGAGGTTAAAAATGACATTTAAAATCAATACTGTTTTGTGTCTTTCTTTTCTTGTTCGCAAGTTTGCCTTACGTCTCGTTGCATAAGAATTGCATGCAGTAGCGCTATAATTTTCCGCATTTCACTCACACTTGTTGGATACCTTTCGATGCATTTAAGTGTTAAGCATCGCTTACCCGCTGCGTTGGAGGTGAACTAAACACTATAGAGGGGGAGTTTACAGGTTTGTTTATGATTTAATAATAAGACCCCTATATGCGATTACTAAATAAATTATCATTTGACGGGAGAGGCACGTTCAAATAATTGTATCTTATTTGGATAAGTATAGACAATGCGATGCTGGATGACCTGTATAGATACTGATACGATTCAAGGCAATCTATGTGTGTCACCTATCGATAAAGCTACCTTCCAGTTCAGCCACAATTGCACTCACCAATCTATTCAGTGCGGCACGAAATTTACTGTCCGGAGGCAGTATCATAATTAAATTTTTCAATAAAAAAGAGGCATATAAAATGTATTTTCAATTTGTGTTAAAATATGTGGTTTTTTTTATACTGAATCGAATTTCTGAAAGGTATGCTCACTAATGCTCACTAAAATTGTTTAGGAACTGAAATTTATAAGGGTTACGGTAATATTTGACACCCTTTTTATCCAGCCATCCGAAATAATTGCTTTATATCTCGGTATTATTAGATTGTTAACACACGGTAACATGAATGTAACGATCGGAGGGCTTACCTGTACTCACTGCACGTCAATATTATTAGTTGTAGAATGTTATCGGCCTTCACCAACTAGATGATTGTCTACCCTAGCAAAATACAAACATAATAATTTATGCAAACATCACTACATTAATGAATATCGTTCTTACTTATCATTATGTAAACAGATGTCAGCTAAAACAAAACTCGTGAAATTAAACATTTCAATGCATGTTTATTTCATTTACACCTTCTGTATTTTCATAGCTCCTTTTATGAAATGTTATTGCCAAAGTATCATAATGACCGTATATTTCCCCTAAACCATCAACAAATTCCTCACCTCAGCGTTGAATTATAGTCGGCATTTTACACTTGTTTCTATTTCTTTTATGCATTCAATGTTTGGTCAAAAAACAGATCTCCTATTACAAGCATAATACATGTACATGTATAATAGGCATTCTACAACCTTACTGAATAACATGTGTAAATTGTCAATTGAGATTCCAATTCAAGCAAAACTTACTAACTCTGATTATTGAAACATTTGAAATAATTCACAAATAAACGTGATCCTCTCTCTGACCATGTCCTGACTGATGTTTGATTTTTCGGACAGTAGCCAACTTCAAGACAAGTTGGACTAATAAGATGTCCCTTGATGTGATGTGCGACGTACACACTAATGATAATCACATCCTCAAATAAGTATACGATGACATGGGTTACTTCGGCCAGTTGAGAGATTTTGGGGCGCCGCAGATATATCAAAAGTATTGACTCTCAAACATGACAAGACAGATCGTCCAAAAGTAGAATATATAAACATCCTCTACAATAAACTCCACTTTGGCCGGCCACGGGTCTTTAATCAAACGTGGGTCACGAGACGTGCACATAATTTATCTGCATCAAACAATTGAAAACGATAATTCGCTTCATCATTCAGCTTGTTGTATTTCCATCCGTATAAAAATATTTTGACTGGACCAAATTAAACTCTGATTGTCTGCAGTTGTCTGTGACAATAAAATAACAGAAGTGGACATATAATTATTCAAGTTGTGGATAAAATATATATTATGATGGTCCGGGTATCTGACCGAAGCTCGGTCACTGTATCCGTGGGGCCAGCGAGTCAACAGCCTGTTACGGAAATCCATCATCTCGGTGTTTTGAACGAAAATCTCAAGTGATATGATTTGTTAAGGAGGGCGGAACTCAATCACATAGATCAATAGTATTGTACTCAATTACTTTGTTTCTGGAGTCTGGGATTTTTTTAAATTTGTATTGCCCAATTTACTTGAAAGCCGTAGGTTTTTCCCGAAAGACCGAACGGGCTGCCTGCAGCTGTGCCGAGCGTGATCGAGTCACCCGGCCAAGGCGGGGAAAAATGCGACATCACGAATGTCAACATCTTGCGTAAGATCTGCTGACACACTGGTTCTTATACATCATATTGTAAGTACAGTGGTAATGTAATCGGGGACAAGACTACATTAAGTGCATGTAATTTGAAGTCCGACGCTATTTTTTACGGTTCCAACGGCCGGATATGCGTATACGTTAATCTTTGACCTTTTTTTTCGCTATTTGACGATTTCTCGTTAATTACCGGTCATTTTACATAGGCCTACATTTCTTTACGACAAGATTTTTCGAAAGTATACCTATATAACTTTAAGTAGCACTTTTAGAAATATATATCAATCTATGCTTCGTGAAAAGAATGCTAGAACCCTAATTAGTAGCATGGTTATACACAATGAGGTATCAATCTAAAGCTTCGTGCACAGAAGGCTAGAACTCTAATTAGTAGCATGGTTGTACACAATGAGGTATCAATCTAAAGCTTCGTGCACAGAAGGCTAGAACTCTAATTAGTAGCATGGTTGTACACAATGAGGTATCAATCTAAAGCATCGTGAAAAGAAGGCTAGAACCCTAATTAGTTGCATGGTTGTACACAATGAGGTATCAATCTAAAGCATCGTGAAAAGAAGGCTAGAACCCTAATTAGTAGCATGGTTCTACACAACGAGGTATCAATCAAAAGCATCGTGAAAAGAAGGCTAGAACCCTAATTAGTAGCATGGTTGTACACAATGAGGTATCAATCTAAAGCATCGTGAAAAGAAGGCTAGAACCCTAATTAGTTGCATGGTTGTACACAATGAGGTATCAATCAAAAGCTTCGTGAAAAGAAGGCTAGAACTCTAATTAGTAGCATGGTTGTACACAATGAGGTATCAATCAAAAGCTTCGTGAAAAGAAGGCTAGAACCCTAATCAGTAGCATGGTTCTACACAACGAGGTATCAATCTAAAGCTTCGTGAAAAGAAGGCTAGATCCCTAATTAGTAGCATGGTTGTACACAACGAGGTATCAATCGATCCCTAATTAGTAGCATGGTTGTACACAATGAGGTATCAATCTAAAGCTTCGTGAAAAGAAGGCTAGAACCCTAATTAGTAGCATGGTTGTACACAATGAGGTATATATCAATCTAAAGCTTCGTGAAAAGAAGGCTAGAATTACCCTAATTAGTAGCATGGTTGTACACAATGAGGTATCAATATAAAGCTTCGTGAAAAGAAGGCTAGATCCCTAATTAGTAACATGGTTGTACACAGTGAGGCAGTGAAATACACTGAAGCAAAATTGTCTTGAGTCCATGTTATTCTATTAAATAGACAAGAAACACGTTTTAAATTAATGAAACATTGTATTAGAAGTGTGCGATATAGGCTGCTGTGACGTCACCACCCAAGGAGGTCTGAAATTTGAAATTTATTCTAATAAGATTATATCCATCCAATCTCGAATTGACCCGTCCCAAATTCCATGTTCGAAGTTTTCAGAAATTAAAATCATCCCTATGCACCGCAATGGAATGTAAAACTATACATTCCTCCATTAGGTATTCAGAATGTATACAATTTAAATCCAATTCAGAGCTGTAGTTAACGGGTGAAAGAATATGGATTCCTCGGCAATTGGCCATTTCATATTGCTATTAAAAGCACAGAAGCCCCAGCCATTTGTTGAGGAAGCGATTTAACAGCTACTTGTACCTGCTGCAGCTGTCCTATGACAACTGCACACTGGTCCCGCACACACACTCATTCATATGCTTGCTTATTGGATTGTAAATGTAACAAAACAGAAACTCATCCATCATGAGGCAATATATCGAAAATTTGTAATTCACTTTCTAGTTTGAAAGTCATAACATTTCAGTCCTTTTCTTCAATAAAGGTCAAAAATTGTCCAGGTGATTTACATACCAGTGTTTCCTTTTCAAACTTTTTCCATTCCATTGTACTCTGTCACTATAGGGATCATGAACGGAAAAATTGTATAACATCAAGTAACGGAACAATCTTAGGGGGCCATAATACAAACTCTAAGACATGTTTTGCGCGAATATAGAATGAATTTATCGCTCAATTCACCACAATCAAATTACGAAGCTGCGTCTCAGTAGCTGGTTGCGCATTAACGAAACCTGATATGAGGCACAAATCTGCTGGCCGACCCTTTGAATTATTGCTCCAGAAATATTGGCCAACTGAACTCAATCTACATAGACCTACTATATAGTGTGATAATATGGTCAGGACTCTTCAAATCTTTGTTATATACCAATATGTAGCTATAGTTTTACTATTTAAAGAGTTGAACAATTTGTATGCATTGTGTGACGACAATTGGCATGAGAGTCTGAAGTGATGATTGCAGTAGGTCGTTCATGCACATTTTGGTTATTGTACATTATTTGAATGTTATTGTTTGTATTTTAGCGCCATGAGCACTTTGTTGGATTTGTGCGCTTTATAAGTTTTCATTATTATTATTATTATTATTATTATTATACACAGGGTTTGTATCATGATACCGTAACGTTCTTTGAAAACAGCGTACATTTCCACGCCCCACGGATGGTCCCTTGGTATAGCCACTTTCTCTTTATGCATTTCATATACGACTTCTACGAAGCTGTTTAAGGGACATGGTGAATTTCGTTTTCAATTGTCCTAACCCGTACGTACACCTTATGTAAACCGTACGTATGTCTCATTAGCCTGGTTAGTTAAGCCTAGGTTCATACTTCACGCGAATTGCGAAAGTGAAGCGAATTTCCTTCCATTACAATTGGAAAACAGCGCGTACCAGATTGTTAATTCGCTTTTGCGCATAAAGTGTGAACCGGGCTTACCTATCCAAGTTAGTAAGGCGTGCGTCCGGGTTTCCATAAGGTGTACTTACACTTTCGTTAGGCGTACGTACGGGTTCAATAAGGCGTATGTTTGCATTGGTAAGGCGTACGTACGGGTTACATAAGGCGTACGTACGCTTTAATTTGAGATATACGGGTTGGGAAAATTGTATATAAAATTCACCACGTTGATTAAACAGCTTCGTAGACTTCTAAAAGAAAAAATTAAACGGTTAGCGATCAAGTTCTTGTGTTGTTTTTTTTCTTTCTTGTGTCATCTCTCATTTAAATTCATTCTAATGCCGTAGTTATAGTTTTTGTTTATTTTGAGATTATCTCATAAAGACAAAGTTCTGGATTGGTAAATATAGGGGGAGTTATAAGCTTCAATCCGAAAATCTTACTAAATGTCACTGATAAACATTACGATACAGGCCATAGTTTTAGGATCGATGCAGCATGCCATGCTTTTTCCTGCGGTTTTTCCGATACACAAATTAGAGCAATGGGTAGGTGGAATTCCAATGCATTCAGAAGCTATATCATGTTATGAGTAATATGAACAATTTAAGTTCATAGAGGTGACAAGACTGGGGAGGTCTCTGGGGGTCTTTTTGTTGGGGAGCCGCCCCAAGCAATAGTCAGCAGCAATTGCAAAGGTCGTCTTGTGGCGGTTTGCCCCTACAAAACGTACGGATAAGAGATAACATAACAAGCAAATTAAACTCAAAGTAAGAAGGTTTAAAGTTTAACTCTTAAATATAAGGATTATGTAATACAATAAGTGTAAGTAATAGAGAACAATCCATTTATTAATATGTGGATACTAAGTTGACAAAAACAAAAACAAATCGGCGATACCTCTGAGTGATTGAAAAATAAAACCAGAAAACAGGTTTTACAAATACAGCGATATTTCAGAGGTAAAACAAAGTACGCTAAAGCAAGCGGATATAGAGTTGCACAGAGTTAGCTAACAAATTTAGCGACTCGATTTTTGCAAGCCGATTAACAAAACAAATGAAATATTAAAAAGTAATATGTATTGAATTATTATAATTTAATTCTGTATTATTCTGTAACATTATTAAAAAGCATCAAAAATATGTAAATAAGTGCTTAACTATGTATTAAAAGGAAGGACTCCTTAAACCCACAGATCAGTTTTCTAGCGTCCAAGTTTCTCTGTTAGGGTCAAAGACCAGTAAAACCATCAATCCTTATAATCGGAATAAGCACAAAATCACCGACAAAGCACAAATAGTTGTTGTTGTTTTCATTGTAACATGACCACTGAGTTTTATTAAATCTTCCTTGTTTGGTTTTATGGCGTGGTCGTTGAAACTACATGATGTAAAGTAATGTATAGCCGTTTTTGTTTTTGCTACTAATAATATAATGATAAATTAGGCCTACAAATTAAAAACTATCTTTCCCTATAATAATTGTATGTTATTCTATGTTCCCTGTTATTCCCTTTGCGAAAACTTCTTTACGAAATGGAATGTTTTTATTGTTATTATTGTTATTTTGTTTACTTATTTATGTACCTAGTGCACTAAGTACTTTTCTTCTTCAAGGGATCGTTAGGCCTAAATCTTGCAAAATGTTAGCAGTACACAAAACAATTTGAAGTACCAACAATTTCGTAGAAAACAATCCTATATAATATAGTGTCGGGCGAAATAAAGCAAGTTCTTGATCAACCTCTTGAAACTTGACAAAATGTGAATGGCTGAGTTAAGGAACTTATTCCAACGGGGTTAACTTACTTTGCAGCACAGTGGCGTAAAACTTACAAACATGAAATTTGTCTATAATTGCTAGCAAAAAATGTACGTTGATATCTTTTGGTATTTGTTATGGTATCCAAATAGGGTATCCTCATATTTTCCTGAAACGTGAATGGCAAAGGTTGTTCATTTCTGTTGGTAAATGACATAGAAGGACTGACAGGCTATTTAGTAAAACTTGGTAGACAACTGCAAAAGCTAGGTTTGAAAAGCAGAGCACATTTCAGTATTAATTCAGTCAATCGGACTGAGCTAGTACACGAGCTTCACGTTTGTCGAACAACGCGCTGTCCACTCGCCGCTTGTTTTTCCATGGTGCCTTTAGATGTCACTTGAGCGCGCCAATAAAGATTCTCTGGCATCAGCGATGAAAGATTTATGGCTCTCTGCAGTAGTTATTAACCCACATGAAGAACAATATATTATGCTGTCTTTAAACGAAAGAAATAAACCCCTATCATGCGACTTTAGTTTACCTGAAATTTCGATTGCAAATCACCATGTTTGTAAACGATATACAAGAATTCACAGGTCACTTTATCGTACACCAAAGTGTTGTGTCAAGTATCATATACATTCATGTAGATTTTTCCAAAAAACTTTCGATTTTGAAAGGACTCCAGTATGAAAGAATACAATTTGACGAAATTATATGTACTTTGAAACAACATGCCGTGACATTAAACAGTCTCACCTTGTTAATGAAAACTTGTCGCCATTGGGAAAGAAATATGTCGAGATCATCCCACACATAAAAGGAAGTGTTCACGATCTGCTTCCAATGAATAGTGTGAAGTAAACTGAGATTGAATGAACTAGGTGCTGCCACAGCCCGCCATCAACTCAATTACGCTTGTGACTGCGTGGAATGCAACCGAATCTTTGCAATAGTCGCTCAATAAAACCAAGTGGACGGGTAGCGTATCTGCTTTAGTGGGTGGACCGGAAACACGTTTAGCAACCGCAGGATAGAAATAGAAAATCGTGACTTTGTTGTGTTATTACAGTATGCATTCAAAGCATACTTTTAATAAATTGTGCAACTTACAATGTTTCAAATTATAAGGAGTGGTGAGGCACTCATTTTACAGATGCATCCCTATCAATTTTATGTTTACGTGTTATTTGTATGTTTATCGAGACAATTTTTTACTTTGGTAACATCCATTTCTTCATTTTCAAGAGGTATATAATAAAAATAAAAATAGTTGTAGTGGTGATCAACATTAAACAAATCAATTCGACAATTATGTGTGTTACTTGCGTTGCCACATACATACATTACTTGGTATACGTTGTTAAAGGCACTGAACACGTTTGGAAATTGTCAAAGACCAGTGTTCTCACCTGGTGTATCCCAACATATGCATAAAATAACAAGCCTGTGAAAATTTGGGCTCAATTGGTCATCGAAGTTGCAAGAAAATGTTGAAAGAAAAAACACCCTTGTTGTACAAATTTGTGTGCTTTCAGAAGATAGGAATAAAAACTTTTTGCAAGAAGTTGTTATTATTTTAGTGAGAAATTACCTCTTTCTCAAAAACTACGTTAGTTCAAAGGGAGTGGCTTCCTACAATGTTTTATACTATCAACAGCTCTCCGTTGCTTGTTACCAAGTAAGTTTTTATGCTAATATTTGTTTTGAGTCATTACCAAACGTGTACGATACCTTTAAATATACAAACAAACAACATTACATGCATACAGCGTTGGCAAAGACTTGGACATCATAAGTAAGCATGTGACAAGTTTTTAAAGGTATGTCCTGCCAGATAACTGCGGTATTAACAAGCATCATAACAGATTAAAAGCTTACATGATACAGCTAGGCTTAAATGATTTAAGACATAGGAATACAATTTGAATAAATGAAATTCCAATTTCAGACTTTCCGTTAAAATTGAATCTTTAAACATTGTGGTGTCTTTATTGTTATTCATGAATTCTATTAGATGGATTTATTGCAGCCCTCCCTGTTGACTGGACTGACCTCCCTGGGTTTAAGGAATCTTCTGCACTAATTATATTGCAAACTTCATTGTATTATGCATCCATTAGACAATCATTGGCATTGAATTGACTATTAAATAGATCTCACATCCACTTTCACGATGGATATCCACTGCCATTCTAAAAACGGCCAAGCCTGTTTTCTGTAAATAAAACAAGGAAAGTAGTGATAGCACACATTACAAAAACTGCACGAGCTTTCGTAGCAACAACTACTTCATCAGATGAAGTATAGTTGTTGCTACGAAAGCTCATGCAGGTTTTGTTATGTATAATTAGTTAGTCTTAAGTGCTACCACTACTTTCCTTGCTTTGTTATATATCAGACTAACACGGCTATGTTTATTTTTGTTTCTGTAACTCATCCTTTGGGTGTTTGTTTTTTTAAACCGTTTTATGAAGTTTATACTTTTTTTAAAAGGAGGCTTTTATTTCTGCATGACTCGGAAAGTACCAGGATGAGTACGCAGGTCTTATCACACATCCGTGTAGGATAAAACCAAACATTGTATTTTCTCCCGATACAAATCATGAAATATATTACAAATAATGAAGCAAATGACCTCCTAATAGAACCTTCCTTCTTTGTAACCGTCTATGGTGATCTTCTACATGCTGACGTATAATTTAGTAACTTTCCATTAATGTAAACGAATTTTCCGAGAGGCAAGGTCTAACGAGAGACGGTATAGGCATAAACGATTCGGCCGGGAATAACACCAACGACGTCCTACATTGTTTACAACAGGCGTTAAATCAACTTCTGTTTGGGAAACTTCCAGTTAGAAAGAGTTAAAGGTGAGATGTAAAGGAGATAACCCAGCGAAACATCAGGAAATAGAATGCCATCTGAGCTACATGTGCTACCACTGTAACTGGTCTGCGAAGAAGACCTGGTGTTAGTTGAGAATATTCTTCACACTACAGTGCAAGTGATGGAACTTATTAAAAACCGACAAACATAATAATTTGTTTTCAGGTATGGGAGCACTTGCTCGTTGTAGCAGCAATATCAGTGCCGATAAAGGTCAACGTTAAATTAATGCAATAATAAAAGGAATGTGCACAATTAAACACCTGACGCGTTAACACTATCATGTCTCCTTTATACCTGCATCCTCTTTTAAAAATCTAAGGTCTAATGACAACAGGTTTACCGTCATTACCGAGGATCAACTACTTGAAAGGGTGTATATAAAATTAGTCAGACTGAAAAGGTATCAATGTTCACAGTTTTGCAATAAGTAACTTGGTTATAAAGATGGTCATGGTGGAAAGCTTGAACCCTTGAAATTATTTTTGCTTGAAATGCTGCAGTAGATTTTAAGAAATTAGTAAAACGGAGAGTTTTGAGATCGCAAGTCCAATATCTTATGTTTGGAAACAGTGAAAACATGGGGGTTTTACAATTTTCTCGTGACTCCGATGAACGATTGACCTTAAACTTCCACAGGTTTGCTATTTCATGTTACGTTGGGTCACCAGTTACTATTGTTGCTCTCATGGTTTGAGACGTAAAGTCTCTTTCAATTTTCCAAAAGGTTTTATGCAACTGGAAATGCATACCAGCTTGATTTTATGTTGAGTCCGCTATCAATATTTTAATCAATGTGAAAAGTAGAGTGCCGTATCAAGATGTCCCACTTTGTCAAAACCTGCAGGATTGGAGCCTTTCGGCACTGTGTATTGTTTTACGTGTAATACAGCTCACGTTGCCGTGAAACGTGTTTGCTTCGCTTTGCTGCTAATGCCATCTCAAAATAAGAGGAAAATACCCTAAATAACTTCACCATATTTTCAAAAAGGTTGAACCATTTGAAGTACGTTCGAACTCTAACCAGTCTCAAACTCATAATCAGGTTGGTTTGTACTCTAACCAGTCTCAAACTCATAATCAGGTTGGTTTGGACTCTAACCAGTCTCAAACTCATATTCAGGTTGATTTGTACACTAACCAGTCTCAAACTCATATTCAGGTTGGTTTGTACTCTAACCAGTCTCAAACTCATAATCAGGTTGGTTTGTACTCTAACCAGTCTCAAACTCATAATCAGGTTGGTTTGGACTCTAACCAGTCTCAAACTCATATTCAGGTTGATTTGTACACTAACCAGTCTCAAACTCATATTCAGGTTGGTTTGTACACTAACCAGTCTCAAACTCATATTCAGGGTGGTTTGTACACTAACCAGTCTCAAACTCATATTCAGGTTGGTTTGTTCTCTAACCAGTCTCAAACTCATACTCAGGTTGGTTTGTACACTAACCAGTCTCAAACTCATATTCAGGTTGATTTGTACTCTAACCAGTCTCAAACTCATATTCAGGTTGATTTGTACACTAACCAGTCTCAAACTCATATTCAGGTTGGTTTGTACTCTAACCAGTCTCAAACTCATTTTCAGGTTGATTTGTACTCTAACCAGTCCCAAACTCATATTCAGGTTGATTTGTACTCTAACCAGTCTCAAACTCATATTCAGGTTGATTTGTACACTAACCAGTCCCAAACTCATATTCAGGTTGGTTTGTACTCTAACCAGTCTGAAACTCATATTCAGGTTGGTTTGTACTCTAACCAGTCTCAAACTCATATTCAGGTTGATTTGTACACTAACCAGTCCCAAACTCATATTCAGGTTGATTTGTACACTAACCAGTCCCAAACTCATATTCAGGTTGATTTGTACACTAACCAGTCCCAAACTCATCAGGTTGGTTTGTACACTAACCAGTCTCAAACTCATATTCAGGGTGGTTTGTACACTAACCAGTCCCAAACTCATATTCAGGTTGGTTTGTACACTAACCAGTCTCAAACTCATATTCAGGTTGATTTGTACACTAACCAGTCCCAAACTCATATTCAGGTTGGTTTGTACACTAACCAGTCTCAAACTCATATTCAGGTTGGTTTGTACTCTAACCAGTCTCAAACTCATATTCAGGGTGGTTTGTACTCTAACCAGTCTCAAACTCATATTCAGGTTGGTTTGTACTCTAACCAGTCACAAACTCATATTCAGGTTGGTTTGTACACTAAACAGTCCCAAACTCATATTCAGGTTGGTTTGTACACTAACCAGTCTCAAACTCATATTCAGGTTGGTTTGTACTCTAACCAGTCACAAACTCATATTCAGGGTGGTTTGAACACTAACCAGTCTCAAACTCATATTCAGGTTGGTTTGTACTCTAACCAGTCACAAACTCATATTCAGGTTGGTTTGTACTCTAACCAGTCTCAAACTCATATTCAGGTTGGTTTGTACTCTAACCAATCACAAACTCATATTCAGGGTGGTTTGTACACTAACCAGTCTCAAACTCATATTCAGGGTGGTTTGTTCTCTAACCAGTCTCAAACTCATATTCAGGTTGGCAGGGGCGGATACAGGGGGGCGTGGGGGACGTACGCCCCCCCCCCATCCGTCAGCCAAAAAAAACTTGTTTTTATTGGGTTTTTTAGTACTGCCTGTTTAAAAATTAGCCACAAGTGTGTGTGGTGTAGTTTTTTCCCCCCAGAGGCAGGATAAATTACTTTTTCATCCTATGCCACTCACATTTTTCTCTCTGCCAAAATGAATCTTTCATGATATGTCACTTGTAATTGTTTAAATTTGCAACAATAACATAGCATTTGAAACCTGGTGTGCCAATTTGTCCGGGATAGTACGACACAGTAAGCTTGAATTTGAGAAACAATCTTACCCTCTATGTTTTTAATGAATATGCATGAAACCAGATAATGCAGCGACCAGATCCAAGCGTGAGATTTGTGGTATTACAATTTTCTTTGAGTAAAATTAGAAGATTGATATGGATCAAAGGTGCTTAAAAAGTATGTCTATTTCTCTGTTTTAGGCACACAGAGGCTTCATTTTTCACCCCTCAAAAGGCCAAAAGCTCAGAGCTTCCGGGGGCTTCGCCCCCTGGACCACCATCAGGGCTTCACCCATAGACCCCACCATCTATGTTACAGGAACATTTCCCAGTAAATTTAGAAGATTGATATGGATCTGATAAAAGTTTGTCTATTTCTCTGTTTTTGGTTCATTATATTGAAAATATATATCGTTTGTCTCACCATGGAGGAAGGATCCTCCTCACCCAACACTTTTTTTTGATGGCTAATTCAATGATTCACAACTCGAAAATGATGTTTAAATAATGATCTTGCTAAAACAAAATTGGTTAAAGTGGTCAGATATTGCATGAGATCGCACCACAGAGCACCTAGAATCCTAACTGTTTCGGGGCATTTAAGCGGGCCCCGGAACCAATGCCGTTAGGGCTTCGCGTTACGCACTCTCAGGCGCCACACATTGCATTCACCATTTGCTGCTTGGTACATTTTCACGCCCCCACCCCCCCCACCCCCCCGTTTGGAAAATCAAGGATCTGCCCCTGGTTGGTTTGTACTCTAACAAGTCTCAAACTCATATTCAGGGTGGTTTGTACTCTAACCAGTCCCAAACTCATATTCAGGTTGGTTTGTACTCTAACCAGTCTCAAACTCACATTCAGGGTGGTTTGTACACTAACCAGTCTCAAACTCATATTCAGGTTGGTTTGTACTCTAACCAGTCTCAAACTCATATTCAGGGTGGTTTGTACACTAACCAGTCTCAAACTCATATTCAGGTTGGTTTGTACTCTAACCAGTCTCAAACTCATATTCAGGGTGGTTTGTACACTAACCAGTCTCAAACTCATATTCAGGGTGGTTTGTACTCTAACCAGTCTCAAACTCATATTCAGGGTGGTTTGTACTCTGAATAGTCCCAAACTAAAATTTAGGTTGATTTTATCAAATTTGACAGTATCGACCATCTTTTACATTTTTTGAATGATATTCAATTTTGAATGATATTCAATTATGACAGCAGTTAAATTTTAAACAAACGGTGAAATCTAATAGCGACAAATTACCAGATTCCTTACTCTATTTTAAAACAGCATTCCCTTTAATTTGCTCATTGGTATGACTCGTGATGTTATGATGGGTAGATATAAGATATCTCTTGGTCTGACTGGAATCAACGGTTTATGATTGTGTCTTTGGGCAAAAGCATAAGACGAGTTCGGTTTGCTTTGATGACGAGGTGCAGATAGCGTTGAACCTTGGGGGTTCTTATGTGCCACATCGGCCTATACTTTCTCGGTTGATTGGAATATAAAAACAAACATTCACTACAATAACATTTGGCTCTTTTTTTCTCGACTAAAACAAGAAGTCAACCAGACTAAAGATGTTCGTCCGATTAGGACCGATTTCACGATAACAAAATCATTTAAAAAGTATTGATAAGCCACTGTTAGGGTCGAGAAAGTTGAACACTTATAATTGAGACAATGAATGAAAAGGCTCACATCGTCTCATCTGATCCACATATCAAGTTCGTATGCATACTCGATCATAGCATTGGTATGCACTGTATATGAGGACGTGTTTAATTTGTGTTGTGGATTCAACAATTACAAATTACAGTTAATTAAATTGGAAGTTAATTAATGCAAGCACATACTTTCGACGCTAGCCATGTAGGCAGAGAATGGTAACCATAACTGCAGAAAGCAGAGCCACGAAATGGTGCCATGGTCATCACGGAATGCGTCACACGATTTATGTTCATTGAGTGTCGATTCCAAGGTAGTACATTTGGCTGAATTAACAAACGGTATATAAACAGTGGAAGATCGTGTTAATCTTATATCACCATATAGGAGGCTGAGGCAACGTACTCAATAATGTGAGTGGTATAAGCAGCTTTTATTTGCCATGTGCAAGCAATAAACATTTGTAATTGCTTTTTTTTTAAATCCGGGGGAGGGGGGGAGGTGGTACAGCAACATAACAATTGAGGCTTTATAATATACTAGAATTGCAAGATTTGGACCTTGAGTTGGTGTACCATTAGGCTTGTTTAAACTACAACCAACAAAATTAAGACAAAGTTAAAGAAACAATATCACGCAAACGACGAGAAAAAATCGTAAAACTCCTATAAAAAGTTCACAGGATATATGCAATAAACTTTAACAGTCAAATCTTTCAAAAAGTTTCAACTTTTGTCTGTAAACAAAAAAATATTATTTCCTCATGTTTTACTTTGAAAAAGCGTTGATAAATAGATGGAATACGTATTACTCAATGATCACTTTTGATACGCCCATTTCAGATCAATTGCCAAACAATCTCATCTTACCTTCAATGACAACCTAATTAATGCCGGGTGGTTGATTGAATTCAGAACCCTTGCGCCCATCTCTTGCCCCCAAACGGTACGACTAGACACTACACTGCGTACTCCGTACCCCAAAACAACATAAAACGCACGTAACTGGTTTTAAGCCAAAACGTGGTAAGGTTGGATAAGAAACTATAAGACAAAAATAAATCATAACATGACAATGGACAGTGAATGCCGATCTGTAATAGGGGAAACCAAATACTCGACTAGCAAAAAAGTTATACATAAACAAATCCAGTATCTTGCTCGAGATTTGTTTCACCCTAATAAATCCGCTTCCCTTTTTTTGGCAGCATATACATACACAAACCTTATAATGCATATTAATTTTTCACACACACGCACAATGTGTAAACACCTGCAATCGGGGCCTCCTATTGTCTCTCTTTTGTTTGTACTTTTTAGCAACAGCTTCCTTTGGTTTTGTACACGCTCTCCAACTGGGGACTTTTCTCAACCGGGGACCCTTTTGTCCTCTTTTGTTATAGGTCCCCGGTTTGAATGTGTATACCTACCCCCAACTTACGGGGTACTTTTAACCATGGACCAATGCTACCCCACAAGGTTTTCTTTGTTCTAGTGGTAAACAACAGAGAATTTCTTAAGAAAAGGGAATAATAGAACAACATGGAAGTACCCCTTAACTGCCATATGTAAGGGTGGGTAGGTATACACATTCAAACTGGGGACCTATAACAACAGAGGACAATAGGGTACCCGGTTTGGGAAAGGTCCCCAGTTGGAGAGACTGTGTGTAAGGGTACAGCTCTGTGTTGCTTACACTCTGTGGACATTCCTTTGTTCTGTGCACTTAAGAAAAATCAAATTCTTCAACACTGTAAAAAAGTGTGTGTGAAGACGTGAGTAAGTCCACATAGTGTTTCAAGTCCCTACATTGTGTGGACCTCTTTTGCTCTCAGGTCCACACTTCGTATGTAACACTTAAACACATACACACACACAATTAAAGGGGATAAATATCTTAGAGGCTGATATGATTTGAATAATAAGAAACCAAATACAACGAAGACAACAGGTACTTGATTGTCCCCATAAAACGTGGCTTCTCCAAGCTCTGGCATTTCACAGAGGATACGATTCAAACATACCGTAAAGTGGAGCATAGCTGAGGCAGAACATTATTTGCTATAATCATTGGATATAATTAATCACATCCGTCTGACATAATGATCTGTCGGACATAATGTGTCGGACACAACGGTCCATCGGACACGATAGGTAGGACATAATGGTCCGTCATACATAATGGTGCGGTCATAATGAATCGTCCGAAATAATGGTCCGTCTGACCGTCGGACATAACGGTCCGTCTGACATAATGATGCGATCGTAATGAATCGTCTGACATAGTGATCTGTCGGACATAATGTGTCGGGCGTAACAGTCCGTCGGACATGATGAGTCGGACAAAACGGTCCGTCATAACGATAAACAAATACGCGCGAGACTTGCATAGTCTATAAACCACGAGTGATATTTGGTCCTTGGAAAAAAGTACAAATATTTTAACAAGTACAAGGGCTGACCTACATGTATACATGGTGTAGGCTTTAATATATATTTCAGGCTATTTAATCACAATTGCTCTGAAGTTAGGAAATATGGTGCGTCGGACATTATCGGTCGGACATAATGGTTTTTGTTTTTTGGGTTTTTTACATTATGAGGTTCACCCCACAATGTTTTAACAAAAAAGGGATAATAGAAAACAAATGGGGAAAGCCCATTATGTCGCTTCACCAAATATTTCTGGTTTGTCGGACACAATGGGTCAGATATAATGGTTTGTCGGACACAATGGGCCGGACATAATGGTTTGTCGGACACAATGGGGTGGACGTAATGGTTCAATATTCTTGTGGGACATAATGGTACAGGTCGGGCATAATGGTGCGTAACACACGTCGATACACTTTTCTTGGGAACCAGATTTGGTAAGGTTTGGGCTGTGTGAATTAAACATGTAGTTACTTACGCCATTTAAGGGTGTCTGCCATAGCACTTCAGGGCAGTCTGAGTGGTCCGCATGCTACGTGAGGTATGGGGATATGGTCAATGGTTTTCGATCTAATTTTCGCACCTCTGTCGATTAGTAAAGTGTGCGCACTGACAAGGGAGACATTATGCTAACGTCTAACAAACAGGACGTCGCAAAACATTGCCAGAAGGAAAACCATTTAAAAATGCGAAAGGGAGCTGGTTCTATGATTGAAGTAAAGCATTTATCGCAAGAAATCACGTAGAAGATAAAAGTTTCTAAATTGTATAAGAATTTGTTATTTAGTAAACTTTTCTACTTCGTTGGATTTGTTCGAGCGGGGTAGCATGAAGGGATAACAAAAAACTCAGTCTATAATTATTATTTTCACGATGTCGATAAAAATTCTCTTTTCATATTGTATCAAGCACAGTTAAATCACACATGATTGAAGCCATTGTATACGGTACCTGGGGACAAACTCATATCACAATTCAATTAGGCCTACATCTTAACCATTCAATGATTTAATCCGCTGCCTTTTATTAAGGAAATTTCACAATTTTATTTTACAACTAATTCATTTTCCTGAACGAAAAAAAAACAGAACAAAAAAATTAATTTCCATTAGCACTTTCTTGCTACTTAAACAAATTAATTTCCCTTAAGCAATTAATTTCCTCAAAGCTATGAATCCTCAGCATTTCAAGAACTAATCGTAACGGTCGTCGTCTCGTCGAGGTGCAAAAATACGATGGATAACAATAATATTTCTTAGAGAAATGTGAATAAATAGATAAGAGTAGAGTGGCATTGCGAATGTTGTTGCAACCTTTCTCAACTCAGAGGAAAGTATGTACTCATTACTCACAAAGAAAACTATCAATCAGTCATTGGAGTAGCAGTTTTCTGTCGCATCCCTCTCTATTGACAAGGGAATTCATGCATACAATGCACCTGTCATTATTGCACAGGTATTGTTTGTACATCGAAAAAACAGCCGGCGGAAACCCGTTCACCTGCATAAAGCAACCAATCTATAGAGGGAAACACTTTATAATTATTACTGTGAATAATTGGTGAGATGTCAGGATAACGGGAATGATAGGTTTTTTTATACTTTATTCCGGTTTGTATTGAAAGGCAGATGAAGGAAACCGGTTTTTACCGTCAATTTACGGGGCAAGACTTTGTATTGTAGATGATTACGACAAATACCGAAATGATATTTCTCGTTGAATTATAATTAAACAAGTTCCAGCCTGCTCTTCATGACTACAACGATGAATTACAAAAAGAAGGGGAAAAAAGAAAAACAAAAAAACTAAAAGAAAAAAAGAAAAGAACAAAACGGTGGATTTGCTATCTTACTTAGACAGCAAAATCTGTGCTAAAATGTAAGTAAATAAGTTAAGCCGACTCATTCATACTGAGTTTTAGAAGCAGTATGGACACTATATTATACGTTATACTATTCCGTACGTACGAAATACTGGTTCGAACGTACGATTTACTCCTTCGTTCGGACGTGCTACTAAATCGTAAGAACAGTTAAATAATTCGAAGATGCTAATTATTATTTCATATGTAAGAATTACTATTTCGTACGTATATATGGTTTAGTATTTTTTACGACAAAGGGTTTATTTTATGTGTACGTACGGTTAAGACCTCGTATGTACGGATTAGCCTTTCCCAAGTACGGAACATTGTTTTGACGTAGGCCTGTCGGGATGTTTACCTCTTAATTTATTTATTGTTTATGTTTTTTGTTGGGGTGCTGGAGATCTTTGTTTGTTTGTTTGTTTGTTTGTATGGGGTGTGTTGGGGTGTTTGTTTGTTTGTTTTGGGTTTGTTTTAATGTAAGTTCACCCCTAGTAACACAAAAAATCTACAAGAAGAAAACAATTAAGATGAAAATAACTCAGGATAGCTGATTGTAGGAATTGATATTCCTCTCAAACAGTCTAGATTGTAGGATGGAGGAAACATGCACAAGTCAAGGAGTTCCAAATTGATGCAGTACGATCCCCCGATAAAATTAAAGGTAGGGTCATAGATTATTGGTAAATACTCCAATCATTTCATGACCATAAAAATTTATTGGTTATAAGACTGTATAGCTGTAGATAGTTTAAACTATTTTGAGAATGGATTCCCTTCGAAGTAATACGAATTTGATAATTGTTAACCCAAAAACATTTGAATCTGAGAAAAGATTCATGCATGGATCGTTTCTCATATTTCTGAGAGTTGGAGTCCTTTCGCGAATGCCGCGACCAGAGATGCAGTTGGTACCTGATGTCACCTCGCTAAAAGTGGACGGACTCGACGTTTATGTGAAAATACCGTGACAGTTTCTTGCTCTTTTCTCAGCATAAACACTGAATCAGCTGAAACTTTCACATGTGACTTTTATTGTATCTTTCTTTATCATTTTGAAATCATCAATTTGCAAAATCCAATTTATGATCCTTACCTTAACATATTTAAGAATGTCCCCTTTTACTAACTTGGACAATAATTCAATGATGACAATATTTTCATTTAATAAACTATTTGTTTTCGTTGAAACACGAAAATTAGACCAAGAAACAAAATAAATACGCCCTCTGATCAAACTTATACGCTCTAAAAATGTGCGTGCGAAATAGTAATGCATAGACGAAATGAGTCCGTACGTTCCGCAAGTACAGGTGTCGCATGCAATTAATAAGTCCTCCATGCAATACTATCCGGCGGACATTATTGCATATGCATTAATGTCCGCCGGACGGTTTTGCATATGCAATCGTGTCCGCCCGGACACATTTGCATATGCAATCGTGTCCGCCCCCGTGCAAAACCGTCCTTGCAGTAAATTAAACGCCCTGATAATTGTCAACCTCGTGCCCCTGATGGACAATGTACAATAATAATATCTGTCATGATAGCGAGGGGTCGACTCAATTATTGAGTCTTGGATACAAGGTTCCGTTCATCCACTAAAAATGTAGTCAGGATGCCCTGCGACACAGAGAAAAATGCACGCGAAATGCCGTTACGAAATAGCTGACTTCTGGGTACCAGTCGCTGCACACTATTAATACAAAAAGATCGATCTACTTGCGCATTAAAACGGTTGTTTGTGTTCGTCGTAAGTATTTTTCGACATTTTTTGTCCGGGCGCATTTGGTATTTTGAGAATTTTGGACGGGCGCAGCGCCCGGACAAAACCGCGTGTGGAGGACAGCCATTGTTCCTATTGAAATGACCTTGTGGTGTCCTTTGTTCTATTGTTGTCAGGACCCCACAAATGCCCTTCCGTCAGCCCACGATCGCTCACGCACATGTACATGTACATGTCCGCCGGACGGTTTTGCATAGCCCCGGACACGATTGCATATGCAAAAGTGTCCGGAGCGGACAGTATTGCATGGCGGACACAATTGCATCTGACACCGGTTCTAAATACTTCTTCGTATCTACAAATGATAATCCGTGTATACGAATTGATAATCTGGTGTACGTGTTTTACTAACGATGACTCTCCTCAGTGCGTGCACCTCTTGTTGAAACCAGATTAATAGACTAGAAGTATACGTTATTCTTTGCAAATTGGTTAGCAGCATAATGAATTCTCTGTATAATGCTCGGATAGCATGGTTTGTGTATTTGTATCCATAGTTTGAAGCTGCACTTAACAATTCCTGTCAATGGTCCATGACTTGATCACACAGTATGAGCCCTAGCAAATAATAACATCCATTAGGCCAAAGGGATCATACATAATGGCCTAGTGTCTCACATCAACCATAACAAGAAGTTCAGTAATATTCAGCAGTCTCAATACCCTCGAAGCGAATATCAACAAGGGGGACTTTAAGGACGAACAACGAGTATATCCCATCGAGTATACGAAGCAAAGAGAAACAAGTCTAAATAACCCATCGAGTATATGGAAACAGTCTGAGATAACAAGGTTGACATTAGTGTATTCATCTCCTCCATGCAGTCTGTCAAGAGACGTGTTGGTTGAAAGGCGTCATTAACTTTAATACAAGACACACGTTTCACTAAGTGTAGTGTCCTAAACTATTTTTGCTCGGAGGGGAAACCGGAACATGGGCACGTTCACTTGTTTTAAGCCCATTAGAAACACACTGACGGTGCTTGACACCAGACAGTATATGCTATAATTGAGATGCACTCAGTCTATTATAGCAGTACAAATATTTTAAGAGCAGTGCTCATCTTAGCTCTGTCGGCATAACAAAATTGTTTTCTTAATTGTAAAAAAATCACTACGTTTCTTTTGGATTTTATCCTTGATCAATTGATTTTTCCCTGATGTGAATAAAGGGTACATTCTAAATGCAAAGGACACAACAAACAACCTTTGGCAAACCAAACAAGGTTGCAGGTTATTTGCAACTACTATACCGGTACTATAATGATAGAATGGATCATCGAGAGTTTTCTCTCCGTCTGCAGACTGTATGACTAAACAGATTGACAACCTGGAATCTGGAATAACTGCCGGGTTTTAATACACGCTGATATACACCCTTGCGTTTATGTTTCCCTTTTCCCCCTTACATGTCAAATGTTATATACTCAGATTGAGCTGTATCAAGTTTTCCAAAGCGATGCCATAAATTTGGTTACAAACTGAAGGGTTCAATGCCTTCAACGGACAGAGTTAATCAAAGTCTTGTCTGTATAATGACCGCTTCGTCGGTAGATCAGCGAATCCCTGTAGAACTATGGATTGGAAAGACAATTGGAACTTATACTAAAACGCGTGATTTTTCGTGAAACATTCAGTGTTATGCTAAAATAAACAGTGAACTTAATCAACTAATAAATTTTGAATGAAATAGATTTAATGGGTGGTCAATGGTTTCAAACTACGGATTCAGATACATGTTATCTATTCAGGGGGAGGTATGTATCTCAAACACGTACAATCTTTAGATCTGAATAGACGAATACGTTTGGATGCCCCATGCATGTTGCATCCCTGAAGACATTTCTTGACCAGTTTCTCGTGGCTGTAAGTGTCTCTTAATATGACAATGCATGATACAAATAGTTTAGTGTACAACCCCCTGTGCATTATGAAGAAACCCTGACATTTATACTTACCTCAGCTGATTGAAAAACGACACCGTTATGATAAAACACCTACACATAATGATTAACCAAGGAAATCAACATCTAAATGCATGTGGACGTAATAAAAATCGTTCCTTCACATTATATTGGGGTTTCAAGTCATTTTGTTTACTCCATTTTGTTTATATCTTACAAATTAACATATTGTTTTAATTTCATTGCCTGATAAATCAAAAATGTATTGGTGCGTCACAGGATTAACTGCTCTGCGGTAACATGATTAATTTCATTTTCCAATTCGTTTAGTATTGAACACATTTAGTATTGAACGATGAACTTTTCCCCCAAACCAAAGACTCAAACCTTGGCTTGCATGGGTGGGAAAATACCCTGCTCCAAAAGCCTGACCTTTCCAGAAATAAACTTTTTAAACCTCTTCAAGAAATAATGTGGGAATACTGTTCTGTTTCACCTTAAAGATTCTCAGATTCACCCAGCAATTAAATTACATTGTCAAAACTGGCGCTAGTTTGTGTTTACAACAAAAAACAAACAACTTTAGTTGTGTCGTGAATTAAGAAATACTTGTTTAGCTTAGAAACTCCATAAAATTGGAGGGACTTTGACATTTCCAATGCTACTCTGGCACTATACGTGTTTAAGATAAGTGTCGAGATGAGGAGTCCAAAGGTTATCGTCTTATGACGCAGCTTTAGGTTTGTTTTTTTCAGCAGGCATTGTTGTGAAGACACTTTTAGGTGGTTTCGGAAGATGCACAAACCAAATCCAGCAAGCAAATTGGACCCATTCGTCCATTTTGGGCAAGTTATGTAGCCAAGATTCCGTAACCATTGGTCGTCCATCAACTCATTGATACATTACCCTGTATCCATATCCTGTATTCAGCGCTAGCGAGATCAAATATTTAGGATTTATTTCATAACTCGGTTTTGTTTTTCAAAGAGGAATATACATTCGCAAACACTTACACAAAAAACAATTGTATAAACAAGTTAAAATTAATTGCGAAATAAATTGAAATGGATGAATGAGAAGAGTACGGACCATTTTGAAGTGGTCATTTAGCGAACTGTTTTTCAATACCCCCACCTTCTTCGCATGCCTGACTTCAGGACTTCAGTAGGGCTACGTTGCGACTAACAACCAATTCATCGCATTTGTTTTGCGGTCCAAAAAAAATAGCCATTGCTTTTTAACAAGATGGTGTGATATTACAAATGCCGTTGAGTTGAGATGATCGCCATACACTATTGAATTAACTCCAGAGTGAAAATATGAACCTGTACGGTTTAATCAATATTCTCTTGGTAATTTTCGAGCACTTTGTCTTCCAGTTTATTTTTCTATACTATGACTACAAATTAACGTATTCAGTGTGCTGTAAACGTGGAACCAATTTTCATGGAATGCGCAAACGTAATTGGCTCAGATACTGTCTCGTCGGAGCGCTTACACCAAGCATATTATAACGCTTATTAGATTTTTTCAGCGAGAAATTAGATTTAAGAGCACTGTATTGAGCCTCGGACTGGGCGCACCACGAACCTTAACCAGGTTCTATGTTAAGAATTGGTAAAAGTGATTGCGCTAATAATATAAAGAACCTACACGAATGGCCGAAGGGAAGTTTCGCTCCACTAAGCTGAACGGATAGATTCGGAAGCTTTATATGATTGTGGCATTACTCGATCTGGCTTTGTTATGCACAAGATTCCATGATGCATGAGAGATTTTAATTAGCGAATACCTTTTCTTCTTTATTTCTTTGAGGAAAATATTATGCCCTTTATTTTTTTATTTTTTTTATTTTGTATTAGTCTTACTTGTATCAATTAAACGGTTAGCCTGCATGAACAATATTTGATTTGAATCATATTTATTTTAGACATGAGGTTTGGAGCGTAAATAGAGGCTCAGTTGAAGATGTGCAGCCTGGATATCATTGACTAGGCGTTGGTCAATGTCAAGCTGTATCTACCTGCATTTCTATATGCAAGATTTATGTTCATATCTCATTATATAAAATGGCAGGAATAACAACCAATAGCTTACTATAGAAACAAAGTATAATCTAAAATTACGTGAAGTGAGATATTACAGTACCTTATAATGGCCCAGTATCTCAGTGAGTACATTCCACTATTTCTTCTCATTGCAAAATTCTGGCAAATCTATAGTCTCTACGAGACGGACACGCCATACTCCATGATCATGATTAGGATGAGCTCTATATAGGGAGACACAACGGGGGAGACCCACTTACTAATATTAACATTCTCAAAATAACATCTGATTACATCCTACGGTTTTAGCAAACGACGGCGACACTTCGATATAAGAATTGCGATATTCTTTGATACAGAATGATTTTATCTCATCCTTACGAGGTAAGTTTGGACTGAAACGCCAGAAGCGAACCAACGTTATTACATGAGACAGTTAGGACAGACTGGTTTTATAGGTGACTTTTAACAAGAAGATTACAACATTATTGAAAACGAAAATAAATGTTGAAGATGAACAAGACATATTAATATTTTCTCCTATAATTAATAACTCCTCAATTAGACCTCCATATGAACGGAAAAGGGTGTTTTAGGGTTTTTGTTTGTTTGTTTTTTAACCTCTGTCATAGCTTGTAGCATATAATGAGTCACCATGGATAAGAAGTATTGAAACTAACCATAGCATGCACAAAACAACTAGGTTCAATGCTCTCCTTGCATCACCGCTAAATTCTGTACCCATAACAACGTTCTCCTAATGCTTCTATAGCTCCAGGGTACGATTACTGAACGGTTCTTTCACTTGACATTTATTATCTATACATTCTTTGTAAAAGCAGGAGCATATTATCGCACCCAGTACCTTTCTAAGATTTATCAAAGGGTTATGATAGTGAATCTTGGTCGATTCAATATAGGTGTCAAATTACAGCAATAACTACCAAATAAACACCGACCGAAATTGGTAAACGAACAGTACGCCTTACCTTGTAGTGGATCGGTTTTATTTTAGATTGGACGGTGTTTGATTGACCTGCATTTTACCTTTCAAGTTTACAAAGAAAAATGCACCTTCAAGACAAAAATATTGTATAGGCCGTTGTTTGAATGCTTTGGTCATGTTCATCTCTTCTATAGGGTGGAACTTTAACAAACCAGCCAATTTCAGATCATTTTATGAAAACTTTTTTGATCAGTATATAGCCTGAGGTTATGTTTGCAGTAATATACGGAAAAAACGAACTAATTTCAGAAAGTATTGTATTATTCTTAAGAAATCACGTATATTTGATACTTTAGGTCCTTGAGTGAAATCACAACACAGAGAGACTGTAATATAAAAGAATGTTTGGAAAAATAGCATAGTGTGGACACGGTGTTCTATCTTGGTAAATAAATTCCAGTGTAAGGCCATTGGGCGTGTGTATTTCTTAACCCCCTCCTTCACTTGTCAACATTGAAGTGATACGGCCCAAGGCAGTGTTTCCTTTATCTTTTAATCTTATGAAAAGACAGTTATATTCATATCAGAAGCCTTCCATAAGCTAATTGAGATATGCCTTAAGGGTACGTTCCCTCTATTTGGTCGCTGCATCGCCTGGGATTACAAACTCAAATATATATATATGAGTTAGATGCAAAGTAAAAACAAACAACTTAATAACACACCCGTGCTTATTTCAAGAACTTTGTAGTGTCATTGCTTGCAGCACATGACGCTTGTAGTCTATAAGGCCCCTTTCCAAACCACTAGCTTGGGTTGCGGCTTTAGCTATGGGCTCCGTCGGTCATTTTGAAAATGTGCACTTTTGGTACGGAGCTTAAACAGACAGATGGAGCCTTGGAAGCTGAAGCCGTAGTTTCAGAAAGGGGCCACCAGATAAATCCAAACACTCGTTTAAATAAGTCAATATACATGCAGTGACAAAACTGAAGACAGCACTAAATTGCTACCAACACAGGTTCACTTCCATTGTATTAACTCTAAAACTCAATTCTAACACGTCGTTTCTAAGCGATTGTAAATTTACAATTTAATTACAGTATTTCAATATAAAGTAAAGACTTATACTTTATTCATTTTGTACCAAGTAGGTCTACAACACGAATGCATTAAACTGACCACTACACTAATACACATTACTCTCAGACACCCATGCTATGTAGTATGGGAACTTTCCTTAAGAACGAAATGACGATCCGAAACACAAAACAGAAACTCAGTCTTTGCACAGTGATATTTGGAGAATGAATGGTCATTCGGCA
This sequence comes from Plazaster borealis, assembly GCA_021014325.1. Classification (NCBI taxonomy): domain Eukaryota; kingdom Metazoa; phylum Echinodermata; class Asteroidea; order Forcipulatida; family Labidiasteridae; genus Plazaster; species Plazaster borealis. The sequence goes on along the minus strand of CM037468.1, from coordinate 11,468,659 downwards.
AACTTCACTTATTGTTGGTCTTCAAGAGAAACGTACGATACCATTTACATTTGCCACCTTGCTCTACGGTCGTCAGAATAGAAGCATAAACTAAGGTCATGATGTTGGATATGGTCATCTCATAGCATCATTTTAAAGAGAAAAGACCAAGCACAAAACCTCTGCAAAACGCCCAACTGAATCGACACTCTCTGATGAGGAACCCGACTCCTGTTAATTATCAAGACACAGATATTGACTCCGTCAGTGATCAATAACGTAAGATGAAATCTAGTCACCCAGACCACGAGACAAGTTGGAATGTGGCATGTATGGCATGACCCAGTGTATCAAATGCTTAGATGACATCAAGAGACATCGGGTTGAAACCTTAATACCTAGGCCCAATTTCATGGCGCTGCATGCTTACAACAGACCATTCTGCGCTAACGACAAACATTATTATGTGTTCAACCGGGCACTTGAGCATGGAGAGTAGACTGAGGTACTCTGTGCAATAAAGGAATGTCTAGGCGACTGGAACGATACATACAGGTGGTATGAAGTGGTCAGGCTTCTGCAACTGTTTTTAAAACACTTTTTCAAATGCCATGTTTGATTAATTAAAGTCAGTTACAACTAATGTTACGGAATGCGATGTTACAAAAACTCAAAAGGCAACCTAAAAATAATTTAATTGTACGAAAGACTCAACAGGCAAATCAATCAAAGGTGATTCGATAGTATGGAAGTCCCCGCAGGCATCTCAACCAAACCTCAATTATTCGATGGCAGGGAGAACTCAACAGACACTTCAACCAAACCTCAATAGGTCGATGGCAAGCAGGTCTCAACAGACACCTCAACAAAACCTCAATTATTCGATGGCAGACCCATCAACCAAACCTCAATAAGTCAATGGCAAGCAGTACTCAACAGACACTTCAACCAAACCTCAATAAGTCGATGGCAGGAAGGACTCAACGGACCCATCAACCAAACCTCAATACGTCGATGGCAAGCAGGACTCAAAAGACACTTCAACCAAACCTTAATAAGTCGATGGCAGGGACGACTCAACAGACACCTCAACCAAACCTCAATAAGTCGATGGCAGGAAGGACTCAATGGACACCTCAACCAATCCTCAATAAGTCGATGGCAGGAAGGACTCAATAGACACCTCAACCAATCCTCAATAAGTCGATGGCAGGGACGACTCAACAGACACCTCAACCAAACCTCAATAAGTTGATGGCAAGCAGGACTCAACAGACACCTCAACCAAACCTCAATAAGTCGATGGCAGGAAGGACTCAATAGACACCTCAACCAAACCCCAATAAGTCAATGGCAGGGAGGACTCAACAGACACTTCGACCAAACATCAATGACTTAATGGCAAGCAGGACTCAACAGACACCTCAACTAAACCTCAATTATTCGATGGCAGACCCATCAACCAAACCTCAATGACTCAATCGCAGGGAGGACTCAACGGACACCTCAACAAAACCTCAATAAGTCGATGGCAAGCAGGACTCAACAGACACTTCAACCAAACCTCAATAAGTCGATGGCAGGAAGGACTCAACAGACACCTCAACCAAACCTCAATAAGTCGATGGCAGGAAGGACTCAACGAACCCATCAACCAAACCTCAATAAGTCGATGGCAAGCAGGACTCAACAGACACTTCAACCAAACCTCAATAAGTCGATGGCAGTGAGGACTCAAAAGACACCTCAACCAAACCTCTATAAGTCGATGACAGGAAGGACTCAACGGACCCATCAACCAAACCTCAATAAGTCGATGGCAGGAAGGACTCAACAGACACTTCAACCAAACCTCAATAAGTCGATGGCAGGAAGGACTCAACAGACACCTCAACCAAACCTCAATAAGTCGATGGCAGGAAGGACTCAATAGACACCTCAACCAATCCCCAATAAGTCGATGGCAAGCAGGACTCAACAGACACTTCAACCAAACCTCAATAAGTCGATGGCATGAAGGACTCAACAGACACCTCAACCAAACCTAAATAAGTCGATGGCAGGAAGGACTCAACGGACCCATCAACGAAACCTCAATAAGTCGATGGCAAGCAGGACTCAACAGACACTTCAACCAAACCTCAATAAGTCGATGGCAGGAAGGACTCAACGGACCCATCAACCAAACCTCAATAAGTCGATGGCAGGCAGGACTCAACAGACACCTCAACCAAACCTCAATAAGTCGATGGCAGGAAGGACTCAACGGACCCATCAACCAAACCTCAATAAGTCAATGGCAGGCAGGACTCAACAGACACTTCAACCAAACCTCAATAAGTCGATGGCAGGAAGGACTCAACAGACACCTCAACCAAACCTCAATAAGTCGATGGCAGGAAGGACTCAACGGACCCATCAACCAAACCTCAATAAGTCGATGGCAGGCAGGACTCAACAGCCACTTCAACCAAACCTCAATTAGTCGATGGCAGGAAGGACTCAACAGACACCTCAACCAAACCTCAATAAGTCGATGGCAGGAAGGACTCAATAGCAGCTCAACCAATCCTCAATAAGTCGATGGCAGGGACGACTCAACAGACACCTCAACCAAACCTCAATAAGTCGATGGCAGGAAGGACTCAACGGACACCTCAACCAAACCTCAATAAGTCGATGGCAGGAAGGACTCAATAGACACCTCAACCAATCCTCAATAAGTCGATGGCAGTGAGGACTCAAAAGACACCTCAACCAAACCTCTATAAGTCGATGACAGGAAGGACTCAACGGACCCATCAACCAAACCTCAATAAGTCGATGGCAGGAAGGACTCAACAGACACTTCAACCAAACCTCAATAAGTCGATGGCAGGAAGGACTCAACAGACACCTCAACCAAACCTCAATAAGTCGATGGCAGGAAGGACTCAATAGACACCTCAACCAATCCCCAATAAGTCGATGGCAAGCAGGACTCAACAGACACCTCAACCAAACCTAAATAAGTCGATGGCAGGAAGGACTCAACGGACCCATCAACGAAACCTCAATAAGTCGATGGCAGGAGGGACTCAACAGACACTTCAACCAAACCTCAATAAGTCGATGGCAGGAAGGACTCAACGGACCCATCAACCAAACCTCAATAAGTCGATGGCAGGCAGGACTCAACAGACACCTCAACCAAACCTCAATAAGTCGATGGCAGGAAGGACTCAACGGACCCATCAACCAAACCTCAATAAGTCAATGGCAGGCAGGACTCAACAGACACTTCAACCAAACCTCAATAAGTCGATGGCAGGAAGGACTCAACAGACACCTCAACCAAACCTCAATAAGTCGATGGCAGGAAGGACTCAACGGACCCATCAACCAAACCTCAATAAGTCGATGGCAGGCAGGACTCAACAGCCACTTCAACCAAACCTCAATTAGTCGATGGCAGGAAGGACTCAACAGACACCTCAACCAAACCTCAATAAGTCGATGGCAGGAAGGACTCAATAGCAGCTCAACCAATCCTCAATAAGTCGATGGCAGGGACGACTCAACAGACACCTCAACCAAACCTCAATAAGTCGATGGCAGGAAGGACTCAACGGACACCTCAACCAAACCTCAATAAGTCGATGGCAGGAAGGACTCAATAGACACCTCAACCAATCCTCAATAAGTCGATGGCAGGGACGACTCAACAGACACTTCAACCAAACCTCAATAAGTTGATGGCAAGCAGGACTCAACAGACCCATCAACCAAACCTCAATAAGTCGATGGCAGGAAGGACTCAACAGACACTTCAACCAAACCTCAATAAGTCGATGGCAGGAAGGACTCAACGGACCCATCAACCAAACCTCAATAAGTCGATGGCAGGAAGGACTCAACAGACACCTCAACCAAACCTCAATAAGTCGATGGCAGGGACGACTCAACAGACACCTCAACCAAACCTCAATAAGTCGATGGCAGAAAGGACTCAACGGACACCTCAACCAAACCTCAATAAGTCGATGGCAGGAAGGACTCAATAGACACCTCAACCAAACCTCAATAAGTCGATGGCAGGGACGACTCAACAGACACCTCAACCAAACCTCAATAAGTTGTTGGCAAGCAGGACTCAACAGACCCATCAACCAAACCTCAATAAGTCGATGGCAGGAAGGACTCAACAGACACTTCAACCAAACCTCAATAAGTCGATAGCAGGAAGGACTCAACGGACCCATCAACCAAACCTCAATAAGTCGATGGCAGGAAGGACTCAACAGACACCTCAACCAAACCTCAATAAGTCGATGGCAGGGACGACTCAACAGACACCTCAACCAAACCTCAATAAGTCGATGACAGGAAGGACTCAACGGACCCATCAACCAAACCTCAATAAGTCGATGGCAGGAAGGACTCAACAGACACTTCAACCAAACCTCAATAAGTCGATGGCAGGAAGGACTCAATAGACACCTCAACCAAACCTCAATAAGTCGATGACAGGGACGACTCAACAGACACCTCAACCAAACCTCAATAAGTCGATGGCAGGAAGGACTCAACAGACACCTCAACCAAACCTCAATAAGTCGATGGCAGGAAGGACTCAACAGACACTTCAACCAAACCTCAATAAGTCGATGGCAGGAAGGACTCAACGGACCCATCAACCAAACCTCAATAAGTCGATGGCAGGAAGGACTCAACAGACACCTCAACCAAACCTCAATAAGTCGATGGCAGGGACGACTCAACAGACACCTCAACCAAACCTCAATAAGTCGATGACAGGAAGGACTCAACGGACCCATCAACCAAACCTCAATAAGTCGATGGCAGGAAGGACTCAACAGACACTTCAACCAAACCTCAATAAGTCGATGGCAGGAAGGACTCAATAGAAACCTCAACCAAACCTCAATAAGTCGATGGCAGGGACGACTCAACAGACACCTCAACCAAACCTCAATAAGTCGATGGCAGGAAGGACTCAACAGACACCTCAACCAAACCTCAATAAGTCGATGGCAGGGACGACTCAACAGACACCTCAACCAAACCTCAATAAGTCGATGGCAGGAAGGACTCAATAGACACCTCAACCAAACCTCAATAAGTCGATGGCAGGGAGGACTCAACAGACACCTCAACCAAACCTCAATAATAAGTCGATGGCAAGCAGGACTCAACAGACACTTCAACCAAACCTCAATGAGTCGATGACAAGCACGACTCAACAGACACTTCGACCAAACCTGAATTATTCGATTTTCCGATCGAATGACTCAAAGGGCACATAACGCAAGGCGCGGAGCTCGTTAATATCTACAAGCTACGTCAAGCTCAACATTGGCCTGCCTGCTAAGCAAATCAGCTTAATTTGACCTACTTAGTAAGTTAGTATCAGAATATTATATATTAGGGCAAAGTATAGCCACACTTAAAGTACTCGGTGTAACTGAGAGTTTCTAGCTCAAAACTATTTATACCATGGAAGATGACTCAGACAACAGTCAAGTGTAGTTTATAAAGTTGGGTTTTTTTTTCAATGTAGCTTCAAAAACTCTTCCAAACATAACAGCAATGACTTCAGTGAATTAACAACTAGGCCTATGCTATACACATACTAGCAACTGCACTTAATATACTGATCTCTATAGGAATTTAACTAAGGAAAATAGAATATTGGTCAGCAACATGCACAACTTTGAACCAAATGTGTAGAAGAAGAATGTAACTATATGTACAAGTACATATGAGTACAGTGGACCAGAATAAATTTACAACCTCATTTGCATAAACTTAAAGTATGGAGCGCCTGATGGAGTACAAGAAACATACCCGATACTATTATTGTTACTACATAACCACAGAGAAAAGACCTGATAGCATATTATAGTTTAATACATCCTGCTCAGTTGCCTATACTTGGTCCATGTTTATCATCTTAGTACGCACCGTGTACTGCATGTATACATAAGTGTGTCGTGCTAAACGAGGTGCTCCATAGTTACGACGCATAATATAAGCACTGTATAGTCATAATGTTAGTTGTCTTTGTATATATTATCACCTAAACGTAAAAATTAGCTCAAATCTTGTCTACCTAGGTGCAAAATTTGCCCGGCAAAATCGTTTTTAATTTGTCTACACTGTACGCTTATATATATACTTTTTCTCATGGCTAGCGATAAAATCCACTTACCTACGAATGCCTCGTATGAATGACGTTCCCTTCTAGATCTAAAACAAAATGATGTGAAAAGGATTCCTACCACCATGCTACCACCAACATCTACACCAGTAATGTGTAATGATAATGGCAAACACGTGGACTGTATACTGAACAACTGTGTTGTCTGATGCGATGATAACGTTACGTTTAGGCGTGTTGGCTGATTAGTGAAGCCACGTATCTTGAGCAAACTTACATATTTATACGTCACTTACCTGCAACATCACGCAGACTTTGAAATCTTCACGTAACAAATGTACACATTGTTTGGTATGGTCAATAAGAAATCATTAGTGATGATATTATTATCTATTGATTGCCACACATGCAAGCAATTGAAGCAAGTATAGGAATATAGACTCAGTAGAACGACATGACAGTTCGTGTGTTATCAGGAGACATAGCTGTCAATGTGGGATTCTACCTTCACCACCTCTCTACTGTTATCATCACATCATTATACAACCATAATTCCAACGGTGAAGTAGACCAGTAGATTGTCTCCCCATCAGCTCGATCATGTCAATGCAGTCCATAAACTGACATTTTGAAATTAAACGACTCACCCACTTTCACAGACTTATAAATTCAAAAAGGTTAATACACTTATAGTTTTGTTAAGTAAAATAGAACGGAAGATTTGCCTTTATTTGATTTCTTAAATTTTCTGAGAATGTGTTAAACATTATTGCGCAGTTAAAAAGGAACTAAAAAGAAGAAAACTTGACTTCGGGTTCTAATTCTGTACACATTCCCAAATACTCGAAGATATGAATAAACTTGAAGTAAAATCTCAAGCCTCAATAACGTCATCCATGGATGACAAACAAATCTAGGCGAACTGTGCACGAAGGAGTATTTCTTGGTATTTGTTTACCAATTTAGAGATAACATTACGTTTCCGCACAGAAATATTATGAATGGCCTTTGCTATGGCCGAGGTTGACATAAACGGGGTATGGGCGCGACGTGTTATATCTAAGCTGGAATCCCTATCAGCGAGCATCATGAATTGTGTTGGTACATGTTGGCTTATTTTAAAACAAAAAAGCAAACAACAAGAGTGCATTTGATTAAAAATGGCAGACGACCTTACAGATCGGGTTTGTGGGGTCCTGCTATTGTTGTTCGATCATTCCCTTTTCTAAAGGAATTCCTCTGTGGGTTCCAAGTTAAACGAAGAAAAACAAGGGCCCACATACAAACAAACCCAATCTTCCGTTTGTGATGTCCTTCCACTATTGCTCCATTATTCGAAGTAAATCCTCTTGGGCAACTTGAACAAAGAAAATCTTTAAGGGCTCGCCCATCAGCCTTAATGCCATCACATTCAATAATTGTCCCAGAAATGAGTGTGTAAGTCACAAGTTTACAATCCACTCACTCTGTTCGTGACTGTGCAGTAGTTCGAATGAAATGAATCGCGTTTGGTAATTGGAACCCACTGTTTGTTTTAATCCTATCAAGTTGTAGATATATGCTATACAACTAACCTGTGAAAATTTAATTTCAAAAGGTGGTAGCATTTTTGAGATATTGCCGAAAATCTGGAGCTGTTATGTCCACGCATGAATAAATATGCAATTGGAATACACAATCTGAGAAACGTTACTGCAGTATTAACGATTGTCAGATTCAATTTTTGGGGGATACAAAGTGATATATTTTTCCATAACCGCAGTACTTCTAAAGGAAAAGTTTCTCAAAATGCATTTTAATACTATCTAAAGCTGCAGTACTTCTCAAGTAAGTGTTTATTGCCATTAATTTTAGAGTCATTACCAAATGTATACAGACCCTTTAACTAGTCAAGAGCGGAACAATTTGATCGCGAATCTATCTGGGGGTTGTTTGTTTGTTTGTTTGTTTGTTTGTTTGTTTGTTTGTTTGTATCTAGATTTTGATTGTTTATTTTATGGGTTGCCCACAGGCAAACTCTAAAGATGAGTTCAGGAATTTTAATATGTTGTTTTTATTTCTAAATTCGCCACCTCTGTCATTTCACGGACGTTTAAATGTTCAACATATTGAAGGTTCCCAAAACAGAACAAATTAAATGAGTGATGTATTTTCAAAATTCCAAAATAGATTTGTTGAAGAGGATGTTACTTTTTTTTTAATTGGGCCGATCCTTTAAACCACCTCACGCAACTAAAAGACAATTTATGCATTTAAATTCTGTCACGTGAACAAAATTGTTGAATGTGTCCACGAATCACGACACCCTTAATTATAAATTATACGGTTAGAAAGATAGAATTATAAATTATACGGTTAGAAAGATATTTTAAAAGGAGAATATAAAGGTTCACATATCCTACTACCATTGAAATGTTGTGTTTTTTGTCTCCACAATCAGCCATCATGTTCCGCTGGTTGTATTTCAAGAGGAAAATTAATGTGGAGTCGGAAAAATTGGCTATACAAAATGGCAGACTAACAGTTCACGAAGTAAAAGAAAAATCACACAATTTCGAGGGATATTTGTGTGAATTATTATATTCTACTTTGAAAACATCTTGCCAACCATATTCAGTTCATAACAAACTCTTTTTATAGCTAAAAGCAACCAATCCGAAGGCAACGTGTCCCTTTGATGAACAAAGATAGATGACATTAACTAAATGCTGTGATAATGAGGATGAGAGTAAACATCCACTATTGGCTTTGACATGGACCTTTATTTAAACATACACTACTGGCTTGGACCTTTATGTAAACAGACACTATTGGCTTGGACCTTTATGTAAACAGACACTATTGGCATGGACCTTTATGTAAATGGAAACTATTGGCTTAGACCTTTATGTAAACAGACACTATTGGCTTAGACCTTTTTATAAACAGACACTATTGGCTTGGACCTTTATGTAAACAGACACTATTGGCATGGACCTTTATGTAAACAGACACTATTGGCTTAGACCGTTATGTAAACAGACACTATTGGCTTAGACCTTTATGTAAACAGACACTATTGGCATGGACCGTTATGTAAACAGACACTATTGGCTTGGACCGTTATGTAAACAGACACTATTGGCATGGACCGTTATGTAAACAGACACTATTGGCTTAGACCGGACATGTTTAGGAGAGTGACATAGTGGGCATTCCACAGGTTGTGACTATGATCCCTTTTCTTTAATCTTTTCTGTTTTAAACATTGTGGGCATGACCCCACAATGTAAGAAAAGCCCACAAGTACAGATCCTACTTACAAGTAGCCCCTCAATGTAGCTCTTGTAAGCACTTTATGTAAACAGACACTATTGGCATGGACCGCTATGTAAACAGACACTATTGGCATGTACCTTTATGTAAACAGACACTATTGGCTTAGACCTTTATGTAAACAGACACTATTGGCTTAGACCGTTATGTAAACAGACACTATTGGCTTGGACCTTTATGTAAACAGACACTGTTGGCTTGGACCGTTATGTAAACAGACACTATTGGCATGGACCTTTATGTAAACAGACACTATTGGCATGGACCGTTATGTAAACAGACACTATTGGCTTAGACCTTTATGTAAACAGACACTATTGGCATGGACCGTTATGTAAACAGACACTATTGGCATGTACCTTTATGTAAACAGACACTATTGGCTTAGACCTTTATGTAAACAGACACTATTGGCTAAGACCGTTATGTAAACAGACACTATTGGCTTGGACCTTTATGTAAACAGACACTGTTGGCTTGGACCGTTATGTAAACAGACACTATTGGCATGGACCTTTATGTAAACAGACACTATTGTGTCTGACCGTTATGTAAACAGACACTATTGGCTTAGACCTTTATGTAAACAGACACTATTGGCATGGACCGTTATGTAAACAGACACTATTGGCTTGGACCGTTATGTAAACAGACACTATTGGCTTGGACCTTTATGTAAACAGACACTATTGGCATGGACCGTTATGTAAACAGACACTATTGGCTTGGATCTTTATGTAAACAGACACTATTGGCATGGGCCTTTATGTAAACAGACACTATTGGCTTGGACCGTTATGTAAACAGACACTATTGGCTTGGACCTTTATGTAAACAGACACTATTGGCTTAGACTATTATGTAAACATACACTATTGGCTTGGACCTTTGTGTAAACAGACAACATTGGCTTGGACCTTTATGCAAACACACACTATTGGCTTGGACCTTTATGTAAACAGACACTATTGGCATGGACCTTTATGTAAACAGACACTATTGGCATAGACCTTTATGTAAACAGACACTCTTGGCTTGGACCTTTATGTAAACAGACACTATTGGCTTGGACCTTTATGTAAACATACACTATTGGCTTGGACCTTTATGTAAACAGACACTCTTGGCTTGGACCTTTATGTAAACAGACACTATTGGCATGGACCGTTATGTAAACAGACACTATTGGCATGGACCTTTATGTAAACAGACACTATTGGCATGGACCTTTATGTAAACGGACACTTTTGGCTTAGACCTTAATGTAAACAGACATTATTGGCTTAGACCTTTATGTAAGCAGACACTATTGGCTTAGACCTTTATGTAAACAGACATTATTGGCTTAAACCCTTATGTAAACAGACATTATTGGCTTGAACCTATACGTGGACTTCGAGTGAGTACTTTGCTAGCCGAATCCGAGTACGAGCATCGATACGTGGAGTACGAGCACCGATACGTGTTGTGATATACCACCTTATGAAAACAGACCGTGGGCAGAGCCCTCATGGAAAATCCATGGATATGCCACCTTATGAAAACAGACCGTAGGCACAGCCCTTATAAGGAACAACCATGGATATACCACCTATGATAACAGACCGTGGGCAGAGCCCTTCAGGAAAAACCATGGCTATGCCACCCAGTGAAAACAGACCGTGGGCACAGTCATAAAGGAAAATCCATGGCTATGCAACCTAGTGAAAACAGACCGTGGGCACAGTCATAAAGGAAAACCATTGCTATGCCACCGTATGAAAACAGACCGTGGGCACAGTCATAAAGGAAAATCCATGGCTATGCAACCTAGTGAAAACAGACCGTAGGCACAGCCCTTAAGGAAAACCATGGATATGCCACCTTATGAAAACAGACCGTAGGCACAGCCCTTAAGGAAAATCCATGGCTATGCCACCTTAAGAAAACAGACAGTGGGCAGAGCCCTTAAGGAATGGCTATGCCACCTAGTGAAAACAAACCGTGGGCACAGTCATAAAGGAAAAACCATGGCTATGCCACCTTAAGAAAACAGACCGTGGGCACGGCCCTTAAAGAAAAACCATAGACATGCCACCTAGTGAAAACAGACCGTGGGCAAAGTCATAATGGAAAAACCATGGATATGCCAGCTTATAAAAATAGACCGTAGGCACAGCCCTGAAGGAAAAATCATGGATATGCCAGCATATGAAAACATACCGTGGGCACAGCCCGTACGGAAGCATAATGCCACCTCTTGAAAACGGACCATGGGCACAGCCTATACGGAAGCACCTTTGATATGTCACCTTATGAAAACTGACTATTACGAATACAAGACCATTGGTTCAGCACCTTTATGGAAACAAAATCACGTCACAGTCAAGCACGCCCAAGTCCTACATCGTACTCTACAGACAACACCATCCGGTGGAAAAAAAGCAGAAACAATCGCCAATGTCGGCAGATGGCACCAAACATGCATCGCTGATGAGGCCACAATGAATCTCAAGACTCAGTAACAAGACACTTGCATGGCCGTTAGCAACACCTGACAACTGCTTACGTCACATCCACCAAACGATCGTCAAATTGCAAACTTCAGGTATACCCATTCATCCAAGGGTCCCACTAAATGCTGCTTAAAGACAGTGGACACTATTGGTAATTGTCAAAGACCAGTGTTCTCACTTGGTGTATCTCAACATATGCATAAAATAACAAGCCTGTGAAAATTTGAGCTCAATTGGTCATCGAGGTTGCGAGATAACAATGAAAGAAAAAACAACCTTGTCACACGGAGTTCTGTGCTTTCAGATGCAAGTTGATTTCGAGACCTCATCTAATTTTGAGGTCTCGAAATCAAATTCGTGGAAAATTACTTCTTTCTCGAAAACTACTCCACTTCAGAGGGAGCCGTTTCTCACAATGTTTTATACTATCAACCTCTCCCCAATACTTGTTACCAAGTTAGGTTTTATGCTAATAAATATTTTGAGTAATTACCAATAGTGTCCACTGCCTTTAAAACGAACACACACACACACACACACACTCCGAAATATGTAACACCTGCAATTGGGAACCTTCTTTTGTCACTCTTATGTTTGTACACTAACTTTTTGGCAGCAGTTCCCAAGTTTTGTACATACTTTCAAACTGGGGACCTTCACCCAACTGGGAACCCTAGTGTCCCTTTCGTGGCGTGTCGTGGCCGAGTGGATACAAACACAGAGTATACTGTTCGAAACGTCGAGACCAAACCGGTTCTTTTCAGAGCCAACACTCCTCCCAAAAGAGATTTTACACATGGTTGTACCCGCAAGTTTACTACTATTTATAGTTACTCCTTACTTTCAACACCATGCAAAGCTTCAAACACCACTTACTTAAGCTCTGGTGTTTCTGTTCAGCGGAGTGTGGGATCGAGTCCCAGTCGTGGCACGTATGTCCTTAAGCAAGACACTTAACCATTATTGCTTTGTCCTTCGGATGGGACGTAAAGCCGTAGGTCCCGTGTTTTGTGTAATGCACGTGTTAAAGAACCCAGTGCACTTATGGTAAAGAGAAGGGGTTCGCCCCGGTGTTCCTGGTTTGATAGGCAGCATATTGCGCCACAGCACCTTGTAAACCATTACATGATGCTATAAAGGAATAGGTATCATACTTCAACGTAGCTCCGCATACCTGGCAGGAAAAATACTGAGCGCCTTAATACACCCCTAGGGGTGTGATAAAGCGCTATATAAGAGCCAAGGGGTCGATTTCACAAAACTCTTCCTAACTTATAATAGGACTAGTCCTAAGCAATGCTAAGAGATAGGACTAGTCTTAAGTTAAGACCAGTTACTGGTCCTAACTTCAGATAAGACTAGTCTATCTCTTTGTGAAATCGGCCCCAGTATTATTATTATTTATAGGTTCCCGGTTTGTATACCTACCCACGCCCACCACGTCACCGCGTCCGGTAACTCCCCGGAAGACGACTAAACCGAGCCATTGGCACGTCCAATAACTAGCTGGCTTTTAATTAGCGATGCTTTAGTAAGGGAATCAATGTGTGGTGAAGAAGTTTTAAATAGTGGTTTAAACCCGCCGAGGCCTTGTTCTTGATAATCGAGACAAAGTCGAGGCAAAGTTATCAATAACCAGGCCTCGGAGGGTTTAAACCACTAGTTTAAAACCGATTCAACACACTTTGATTCCCATTCATAAATATCTTCCCCTTGAAAATATAGATAAAAACCTGTAAAAAGTTGAGAACAAATAGGACAGTTTTGCCCCTTTGGTCGATTCGACCACACCTTTGCAGCTCACTTCGATTCTGCGTTAAATTTCTAGACCCATTGCACTCCCAAAATGGAAGGGCGCGTATCATGTCCGAACGTGGGTTCCGCGTTGTGCAAACTGTGTTTAGACACTTCTAGCCATGTTTATATCACACGTTTAAACATGGCCACGTGATGTCCCCTCGACCAATCAGAATGAATAAACTGTCCCAGGTATGTTTGAATATTTGTTTATTCACCGGTACAGGGCGAAACACAACTGTCTCGGAGGGACTGGGCAAGTCTACGAATCTTGTTCAAAACTATAGTGTCTTGCGAATTTGGCACAGCAGCCCGGCGAATTCCAGGCAGATCAAATCGAAGCTAACTTGTATAATTTACATTCAGCCATAAAATAATTATGTGTATGGTAACTAAACTCAGGGAGCATTGTAGTTGTAAATATCGTGTGGGTTTGTGCCTGCAGGAAATGCCTGTATACTTTAGTGTAGATGGCGTCCGGTCGTTGTCGGACACGATCTCCTGAAGCTGATCGGGTCCGAGGATCGAACAGGTGTCCGGTCGAATGCATCGCTATCCTGTCCGGTCGGACGAAAATAAACATCGGACTGGATCCCCTGTGACAACGTGGACTGGGCCTTGAAGAGCACAATCTATAGACGTGTATCGTTTGCAGTGGGTTTTTTTTTTTTTTGCAGATCACAAGAAATACCATCGATTGGTCGCGATTTTATTATGATGAATTATTGCGCTATGGCTTACAGAACAAATTTTCTTGAACGATCGTGGCCTTTTACGTGGCGATTGGCGAATATCTTTCAAGAAAATTTCCGCCATTTTACATAGGGGAGCCAGGGGAACAATCTAGTTCATAGTCTGCTCACCATTGTGCACGTGCCTTTTATTTCATAAATACGAAGAACAATCAGAAAAAAATGTGGACGGGTTCCAGTGCCAAAAGCGTTAAGACGTTGGTGGTGAGACAGATGTTTGTTTGATTTAGATATCTCTTCTCCAGTAATCTGTGTGTTGCGACCGCCGGCGGCATTGTTAACAAAACTAACGTCCCAATGGTGCACTTATAATACTTGTGGCGTCACCAGATATTTCAATCCGGGGGGGGGTCGGGTCGGGCAAGTGGGTCAAAGTGGGGGGATTGTTAATTAAACTAACCCATTCATTTTGTGCATGTTTTGATCCCATTTGGGGGAAAGGGCGGGCGGGGGGGGGGGGCAAGGGTTCCGAGTGGGGAGCTTCCCGCTCCACTGCCCTCCTCCCCCACCACACACTGGTTTACGCCACGGTATATTTCCACCAAAAATTGCTGACATGAAGGGATAACACTAAACTTATAAAATCACATGAACAAATGTCCGTATTAATCCCATTCAAACCATTCACTCAGCCCCACCGGTTTCATCCAAGAACCTTTGCTTCAAGCGCTGGGACCAAGCGAACTAAAGCCATAGCCATTACACTGGGACCAAGCGAACTACAGCCATAGCCATTATACAGGGACCAAGCGAACTACAGCCACTGAGCCATTACGCAGGGACCAAGCGAAATACAGCCATAGCCATTCAATGGGACCAAACGAACTACAGCCATAGCCAATACACTGGGACCAAGCGAACTACAGGCATAGCCATTACACCGGAACCAAGCGAACTACAGCCTTAGCCATTACACTGGGACCAAGCAAACCACAGCCATTAGCCATTATACAGGGACCAAGCGAACTACGGCCATAGCCATTATACAGGGACCAAGCGACAGCCATAGCCATTACACTGGGACCAAGCGAACTACAGCCTTAGCCATCAAACTGGAACCAAGCGAACTACAGCCTTAGCCAATACACTGTGGGATAAAGCGAACTAAAGCCTTAGCAATTAAACTGGAACCAAGCGAACTACAGCCATAGCCATTACACTGGGACTAAGCGAACTACAGCCATAGCCATTTCACTGGGACTAAGCGAACTACAGCCATAGCCATTACACTGGGACTTACAGCCATAGCCATTACACTGGGACCAAGCGAACTACAGTCTTAGCCAGTACACCGGGACTAAGCGAACTACAGCCATAGCCATTTCACAGGCACCAAGCAAACTACAGCCATAACCATACACTGGAACCAAGCGAACTACAGTCATAGCCATTACACTGGGACCAAGCGAACTACAGTCATAGCCATTACACTGGGACTAAGCGAACTACAGCCGTAGCCATTACACTGGGACCAAGCGAACTACAGCCATAGCCATTACACTGGAAACAAGCGAACTACAGCCAGAGCCATCACTTGGACCAAACGAATTCTAATAGCAATAGCCATTACACTGGAACCAAGCGAATTATAGCCATAGCCATCACATTGGAACCAAGCGAACTACAGCCATAGCCATTAAACTGGGACCAAACGAACTATAGCAATAGCCATTACACCGGAGCCAATCAAACTACGGCCATAGCCATTACACTGGAACCAAGCGAACTACAGGCATAGCCATTACTGGGACCAAGCGAACTATAGCCATAGCCATTACACTGGGACCAAGCGAACTACAGCCATAGCCATTACTTGGACCGAGCGAACTACAGCCATAGCCATTACACCCCTTCGTCTGTTTATATCTACGAATCGAATTAGGCAAACTATTTACAAACATAATTTAAGTTACGGAGTTATACAATAACCGTAACGCTACACGTTTAACCATTTCACCCACTGGCTACGGGGCAGCTGCAGTGCCTCCAGGATGATGGATGATCGGAAACTAACGCTAGCTTGCCAGAAATCGGGGTGCCACCTACAATGGCCATCATGCATGTCATGTCGAGTTTGGCGTTAAGCACGCCTTCATTCGGTTCATACTAGCAACCAAATAGCTCGTAATTACGAGATATTAAGTCGTAATTACGAGATAATAAGTCGTTACAACGAAATGATAACTTGTAATTACGAGATTATAAGTGGTCACTACGAGATAGTAACTATAAATTACCAGATAATAAGTCGTATTTACGAGATAAAAAGTCGTAATAGCGAAATTATAACTTGTAATTACGAGATTATAAGCGGTCATTACGAGATAACAACTGTAAATTACCATCTTATAAGTCGTAATTACGAGATAATAAGTCGTAAATCATGGGCCTGATGGAAACAGACTGTGGCACAAGGCTTTTCGGAAACATACCATGCGGGCACTGCTTAAAAGGAGCTTAGCATCTTGAAGAATCAAACCACTGGCATGACACCTTATGCAAACAGACTGGAGCACAGTGATTAACGGAAACAGAACATGTGGGCACGGCGTGCCTCGGCGCCTTATGCAAACATACCATGGGCACAGGACCGGGAAACGGGGTGGCACAAACTATGTATTGCAAAACCATATGAGGACAGAGCCTTATGGAAACAGACCATGGAGATGGTGAATATAAAGATAATTCAGGGATCATTGTTTACAGCACCTTACGGAAACAGACCATAGTGGACAGTGGTGATGGGAACATCTCGGTATTCTAACGGCCCATGAAGTCCTACGGCCCATTAATCCCAAACCCTTCCAATCATGCGGCCCATTAGTCCAACAGCCAATTTGTCCGACGGCTCATTTGTGTTCGTTGGTATGTAATTCCGAAATTATAACCCGAAAATCATGACTGTTATGTAGGCTACTGTCCATGTTTTGAATTTAAAAGCATGTTTTTTATGTTTTAATCCTGGTCGACCAGCGAAGCTTTTGAGGGGTAATAGCGTTAATGTCATCTCCATACGCGGCAACACTTTGGAGTCCTTTTACAGATCGGATTTGTTGAGGGCACTTTCCTTCCGCTTAAATTGGGTTAAAAGCGAGTTAGGTTCACGTACTTAGACATGAACCTTTAAAATCAAACACAGTACGTTTTATAAGTTCTTTATTCCGAAGACTCACTTTACTATGGTGGCCCTAAAGGGAAATTTAACAATCATTACAAACTTTGCGACTTGTGCCTCAAGTCGTGAAGTGACACCAATATTTACGACAAAATTCACGACTCCTTGGCGTCATATTGACATATTATTGGCGTCAATATTTACGTCATGGAGCACAAAGTCGTGCATCTTGTCAGAAATATTGGCTTCAATATTCACGACTTGTGCACAGGTCGTATAAAGTAGGGTGTAAGTCGTGAATATTTATGTTCGATGTTTCTTCAGGATGTGACTTCATTGGATCCCAAATTGATTTCTCTGCTGCAGATGCAACTCCCTTTCTGACAAAAACTCTTCAAACTTGTTTGTACCCTTGTCATCTCTGGAAAGAATAATTTCTTTGCAGTTTCTGGAACCTCCACATTAGATGCCAAATGATGGCCTTGTACAAGAATGGGTTTCCACCACAGTGTTTGACATTTAATACAATGCCCTCCTTGATCTTAGTTGAAATGCCGGTTGGTCCCTGTCGGTGCACAATCATCTTGGAAGTCTTGAATGAGGTTGATTAGCTCAGGGGCAATCAAGAATAATCTACCAATTGCAACTTCATTCTGTGTACATTCTTAAGTTCTCTTATAAGCTGTGTCAATGTTTGATACACGAACAGATTGATTTGTGATATGTATGCCTGATTTAGTCACCATAAAATCGCCACATGGTGAGAAGCAAGACAAGCATGAAGCTCAACAACTCTCGAAATCCCTGTCGAAGAGAAGACCTACACAAAAGGTGATATCCCTTGAGCAAGGCACAACACTGATACAGAGACAGTGGGGGAAATAATTGCACTCGTTTTGGTTGATTCTCTTACTGTTGTGACTGCAATCATATAAAGTTAGTAGCTGCTTCAGTCGGCATGATGTCTGTTTTCACACCTTTAGCAGAAGACTGTGTTGCATACTGCTGAGAGTCATGTGGAACCATAGACTATTCTTATCTCTATGGGAAAAGGATGCAGACCTTGTCATATATCTCGTATTTACTGACAAGATGATAAATTCAAACTTGTCCACGGTTATTGGTTTGGCTGCAACTGATTGCGGATTTCGGAAAATGACATTTGGGTTTATAATTAGGTCAAAACGCCAGTAAGTCACACAAGAGTAGCTCAAAACAAAGAGCGCCACCACTTATCAATATGTGCTCACTGAGAGTGGCATTTACACCATGACAAATACCAAAACTGAAGAATTACATAGGCCTATCATTAAAACAAAACTTGGTTTGAAAAGTGTTGGGAAGTGGAAGCAGGGCGTCTCACACAAATATAGCAATTTTCACTACAAAAAAATAAACTAAAGAAATATATATATCTTCAAGCAGGCCTGAATATTCGATTCTGATTGGTCGATCCATAGCAACAAGGAGTGTGATATTATACAAATAATGAATGTTTATGAGTGCAATGGTGCGAATATTTTCATGAGTTGAAAGATGGAATGTTCTTTTCAACGAGGCGGAGCCGAGTTGAATGGAACATTCCATATTTCAACAAATGAAAACATTCGCACTATTGCACGAATGAAAAACATTCACTTTTTGTTTTATATAACATCCAAGTAGATCTTTGTCTTTTTGATTGGAGGATACAACTTTCAAAACAAACAAAGCGTACAATATTTAATTGTGACATAAGACCCATTTCTTTTGGTTCGGCTTGTTTGGATTAAACAGTGAAGTGCGTTCTGTACTGCTATTTTGAGACACGCGGGCGCCGTAATGTAGTATGTGCCTTGCAGTATCAAAGACACGCGCACGCAATGATGTGGTACGCACCGTGCAATAGAACAAATCGCATGGAACGAAAAATGCACGGTGAATGGAACGAAAAATGCACGGTGAATGACGTAGCGTGCAATGGTACGTTTATTTGCTATCACGTGACGGACAATCCTCCAATCAAATGGCAAGGATCTGCCTTGGTGTTATATAAAAGGGTGTTATATCATTCGTGCAATAGTGCGAATGTTTTCATTCGTTGAAATATTGAATGTTCCATTCAACTCGGCTCCGCCTCGTTGAAAAGAACATTCCATCTTTCAACTCATGAAAATATTCGCACCATTGCACTCATAAACATTCATTATTTGTATATTATATAACACCCAAGCAGATCCTTGGCATTTGATTGGAGGATTGTCCGCCACATGATAGCAAATAAACGTACCATTGCGCGCTACGTCATTAACCGTGCATTTTTTGTTCCTTTCACCGTGCATTTTTCGTTCCATCCGATTTGTTCTATTGCACGGTGCGTACCACATCATTGCGTGCGCGTGTCTTTGATAATGCAGCAGTACAGTTACTGCAAGGCACATACTACATTACGGCGCCCGCGTGTCTCAAAATAGCAGTACAGAACGCACTTAGTCACTGTTGAATCCAAACAAGCCGAACCAAAAGAAATGGTCTATAATGTCACAATTAAATATTGTACGCTTTGTTTGTTTTGAAAGTTGTATCCTCCAATCAAAATGACAAAGACCTACTTGGATGTTATATAAAACAAATAATGAATGTTTTTCATTAGTGCAATAGTGCGAATATTTTCATGAGTTGAAATATGGAATGTTCCATTCTACTCGGCTCCGCCTCGTTGAAAAGAACATTCCGTCTTTCAACTCATGAAAATATTCGCACCATTGCAATCATCATTCATTATTTGTATAATATCACACTCCTTGTTGCTATGGATCGACCAATCAGAATCGAATATTCAGGCCTGCTTGAAGATAATATAAGTTATCACACAAGCGCGAGTGGTATACGGAGAAATATAGCGCTTCTGCGTCCCATATCCAACGAGGCCGAAGGCCGAGTTGGATATGGGACGCAGACGCGCTATATTTTTCCGTATCCCACGAGCGCGCGTGTGATAACGTATTTATCTTCAAGCAAACTTGATGCGTAGTTAGAACACACAATACGCAGGGTGTGATATGGGCCGTGCAATATTATACAAATATTGACTGCTTCGAGTGCTATGGTTAAAACTACGACTCCCGAGGTGATCCCCGGAGCGTTCTATTTTCCCGAGGCGCAGCCGAGGGAAAATGGAATGGAATGGAACTGAATGAAATGGAATGGAACTGAATGAGAAAAGGGGTGTTATAAAAGTTTTTATAACACCCCTTACAAAAGTTGTGCCTTTTCATTGGTTTAGAGCGCGTCACATGATATGTCTTAGTTTTACTAGAAACCCGGTGGCCGTGTGATAGTCGTTTGCCATGCAATAGTCAAAAGACTATTACATGGCGCGCGCGGTACCCAGACGTCTTTTTTACCCACTTCGAACCCAATCAGTTGTGCATCTGTGTATCTGAAATGCGCGTACGAACGTTACGTGTACGAGGATGATAAATAGTCTGTTGGGGTGTTATAAAACAAATATTGACTGCTTTTACTCGTGCTATGGTTAAAACTCCGACTCCCTCGGTAATCCCCGGACCGTTCCATTTTCCCTCGGCTGCGCCTCGGGAAAATAGAACGCTCCGGGGATCACCTCGCTCGGGAGTCGTAGTTTTAACCATAGCACTCGAAGCAGTCAATATTTGTATAATATTGCACGGCCATATCACACCCTGCGTATAGACCTTATGCATTGACGTCATCCAGCCGCCATCTTAGAGGTAAAACGATGACGAAACAATGGAAACGCACAGATTTGTACGCGCGGCGCACAAGATTGGCCAATGAACAAGCGCCTTTTGACCTCTAAGCGAGGGCGCCCTACTGAAATGACGTCATGTGCATAAGGTCTATTGTGTGGTCTAACTGCGCATCAAGTTTGCTTGAAGATAAATACGTTATCACACGCGCGCTCGTGGAATACGAATAATATAGCGCGTCTGCGTCCCATATCAAACTCGGCCTTCGGCCTCGGCCTCGTTGGATATGGGACGCAGAAGCACTATATCTTTCCGTATACCACTCGCGCTTGTGTGATAACTTATAATATTTAACATTTTGCGTGAAGTTGATGGTAACAATTGCAGGCCTGCAGTAATTTCGGAAACCCTCATAAACCCGGGCATTGCAAAACATTTTAAGCTTCTATGTTACTCACATGCTGAAATATACACAAAAGTGTATTAAATTTGGCAGCCGTTTTGAAATTTCCAGATGGTGGCCTAACCAAATCAGTTACAAGTAAGGCAATTGTTTTAACGGAATACCTGGTATCACATGCATGGTTACTGCCGCCATTATTACTCTTCTACGTCGCTCACAATTCGATATATTGAAATTTAAAATGGCGACTGAAGATGCAGTTTAAAAAAAATGAGATCTAACTTTTGTTTTTAATCAACACCCCTAAATTGACAAAGTTAACCAATAATATCAATTTTGGTATGAAAATCCAGCATGGTCCAAATGTCTGACTTTGGTTTTATTTTATTTTTTCTTGGAACAAATTTCTGCCCTTCGGGACATTTTGTACATGGCCATATTCTGTGTAATGTTATACAATATTGGATGCATATGAGTGCATAGTCGCAGAATATGATCACGAGCTGAAATCTGGACTATTCCATTTCACTAGGCGAAGCCCACTGATTATATTCTGCTACAATGCACGAACGAATGCATTCAATATTTGTTTTATATCGGTCACTCATAGATCCTTGTCATTTGAATATGTTCACAATAAACACAGAATGAACACGAAAACTCGTCCATCGCAAACTTTGAGATTTTTTTAAATTTTTTTTTAAACCTTCTAAACATTGTGGACGACTCCCTGCAGACACCAACCCTGTCCGCCAGAAACGACGTTGCCTCGTTTGGACAGACGGGCGGAAAACGATTACATTGAGAACAACGCTGTAAAGCGTCCAATAATTATCCACATTGGACTCCAATAATAAATTAACCCTTCCTACTATTGGTGGGCAAACGCCATTGAGACGCACAAACCCGTATGATCACGCTACCATGAACCCCATACAAAAAGGCGCGATGTAGACTCATAATATGGTCCCCTGCCTTTAATCCGGCCCAGCGATTTCATTGGAAAAACATGCAGTGACGTTAGGTTTCCATATCTGTGTTATGATTGGTCCGAGGTGATGTAGTTTGTCAGCTCGCTCTTGCACTTTCGATCGTCTGCTGCTTGTGTGCATAATGTTTGTACGTAATATTGTTTAGTAATGCACGTACGTGTGTATATTGACTACGAATCTCCGTGTGAATGGATGCAAGGTCAAAGTTACATCTGGCAGGATCCTGCCAGGCACGCAAGGCCGGTATCTGGCCAT
Organism: Plazaster borealis; assembly: GCA_021014325.1. Classification (NCBI taxonomy): domain Eukaryota; kingdom Metazoa; phylum Echinodermata; class Asteroidea; order Forcipulatida; family Labidiasteridae; genus Plazaster; species Plazaster borealis. Next base: position 11,445,686 of record CM037468.1, on the reverse strand, counting down.
ATTCACGAGCATCGAAGTGTGACGTCAGATGTTCGTGCTGGGCGCGATGTTGCCTCGTGTGCAATTTACATGGGGATGGTCTATTGTGGAGCGTGGCGGCAGTAAATACATAAAAAATAATGGGTGACACGTGACGCGTGTTCCAGCAATGACAGGGATCTCTGTTTGTGGTGTGTATACAAATATTGGATGTATATGAAGGCAATATAGCAGAATATAACCTAGAGGTGAAATCTGAACAGTTCCATTTCACGATGCGAAGCCGGAAAAATGGAACAGTTCAACGGCAATTGAGGTTTTCTTTAAATCTTAAACTTTAAGTTTTACAGTAAAGCAAGTTCGGAATATTAACTGGTAACCATTATCCTCTTAGTTAGTCCACTTGTTAAACATTGTTTAAGGGTGCCAGCTGGTCCAAATGACTGTCATCAAATTTATGTTTATTCATTTATATTGCAAAAATTCCACATGAATATGTTCAAATTCACGTCACATATTAACTGTAGCCTACTCCAAACATGCATAATTTTGTGTGTATTCCTTCCTTTCCTCTTTCCACAGTTCCAAAGTAATTTTCGGTACGAATAATGACTTGACTGATGTATCTGAGTCTTTGTAACATTTAGAAGAAACAGTCCAGATCGGCCTTTTCCAAGAATCCCATTAAGAAAAACAGCGAAGCGCATTTCCAAAGAGCTCCTGATAAACTTGAACCTGTTTTAAGTGGGTGTGGTTTGCTGTGTTAATACGTCACGCTAATGAGATATGAGTTCTTCCCAAACCGTAAGTAACCTTGTGGGCGTCATTTTCACAGGATTTTCTTACAATGTTTATGAGAACTGAAGGATTTAAATGAATGTGCTCTTCTGAATGCAGACTTTGCCCACAGCCATATTCAGTCCATTCGCCAATACGGTACCAAGACAAGCATTATAAACCCTTAGTGTGACAACTTGTCTGTTTTTTACCCTCGTCCCTTTTTTCTGTAAAAACTTCACTTGATTCACATGCAGAGCTTCCTAATAAATTGTATTGAAATTAAGTATGTTATGCAGTATTCTACACAGCAAGTGATAATACTGAAAGCCGCAGAGTTATTGAGAATAGTTACCTTCACTGGATTTGTCCTACTTCAAATTTATCTGAATATGTTTCGTGTTATTTCGATCACTTCGTATGTTAATATTCACTGTGCATGTTTGTAATATTTATTTTGACCTTTGCCTTAGAATGCTAGTGCCTCAAAAACAAATGTACTTCAACGATGTTTGTTAAGGAAAATGCTTTGTTTGTGTTTGAAGTCTGACGATGTGAGCCATTAAGCGCTATTTGAAGTCTACTATATGCCAGTCCGTATGGCGCGAAACACGACACTCAATCTACATTGCTCAATACATCCTTCCTTGTATATGTATTTGTATTCTTAAAATTATTGTAAGTATATGTATGTGTTGTGGCCGAGTGGTTAAAAGCACCAGATTCAAGGTGTTTCTGATCATATCAGCAGAGTGTGGGTTCGAATCCCGGTCATGGTAATTGTGTCCTTACGCAAGATACTTGACCATAAATGCTTTGTCCTTTGGATGGTACATTAAGCCGTAGCCAGGATTGGTTGTGCACTTTAAAGGAAAACAGAACACTCATCGTGGAAGAGTATAGGGGTTAACCCTGGTGTTTTTGGTTCACATGCAAGCACCCTTTTTTACAGCTTACGAGTTACGGTGATTAAGTTCACTTATGAGGCATCGTTGGATTCCACTTTTGTAATATCAATGAAACAGAACCCTTTCTACATGTTAAACTCGAAAATATGCTTACACATGGCTGTATATGGTAAACTCTTGTAGCGATACGTAGTGTTGCTCAACACATTTGTCTACGTCACTCTACTTTATATAAAAACATATGACTCTATGATTGGACGAATAGTGAAAATTCAAAAAACGTCGTCAATTAAATATAGGTTTTCCTGGTCATTTTCGGCAAAAAGCAGCCGATTTTGCTTTCATGCATTCGTATTTAAGTGATTTTGCCTCTTCAGTTGACACTGTCAACCAATTTAAGCATGCGAATTATAGCATTATATTCAATTAAACTGAGTTATAAGGCGTTCTTTTTAGCCAAGCGAAATCGGCATTCAACTTAGCACATTAGGCGCAACTAGATATTTCAGCGAAAAGCTGCAGAGGATTTGAATGCTGTTCACTGGGTTGTTAATTTGAAAGGTTATCTTTTTCAATAGGATGGTGCACAGGTACATTTTCTGACACATTATTGAAACTGAATGACTGTTTTGAGGAGCTTTCAATTTCGCACGAAATAGAATAACGTGACGTTTAAATTGGCCGCTTAATTTGCCGAATATGATCGGGAAAAACTATAGTGACAGTTTAGAAAAGGGAACAAAAATGAATGCACTTGTCCAAGCGTTGACTTCATCTCTTTTCTCTCATGCATGGCAGACACGTAGACAAATGGTAATGAACTTCAAATAAGAATTTGAATGAAGTGACGTTATTAGCTAAAGGAAACGTTGATTTGTCTGAATGGAGGTATTTAGTAGGTCTTTCGTGTGTCGTTAATCATTTCATTTTTGTCCAGCAGAATCTCAACAGGGATATGTTTTCTAATATCTGTCAGACACAGTTAGGCTCAAGTAATTATTCTTGAGGCTTATACCTTTCTTTCACTTTCAAGCAATATCAAGCCTGATAGACACTGTACATCCTTACTTCTGTTGTTTTCTTCGAATTGTTTATATATAGTGACTACTAGTTGTAGCAATACTTGATTGTCTATCGAGTGGACTAATTATGTTCACATAGCATTGGTGTGCCAATCGGTAAATAACATGACGTGGATCGTTAATTTTGCAACGGTCTCATATAATAATAATGTTAACAATAATATTGATGGTACCATATCCTCTCCCTCAGGCCTTACAATGCTATGGTTCTGCATACTTTTGATGAGCACTTTTCCCAAACCGTATGCAATTTCAACAAGGTATCCTTATGTGGATGATACGAGCATTATCTGTGGTTTTGGTACGTACAGGTGAAACAATTTAACGATTTTTAATCTGCAATCTTATCTGTATTTATTTATTGGGGGTTCGGCCATCCGCCGAAACCACCTTTGTCTTCGTCCAAGGTCCCCCAAAAATAAAATAAAATTAATTAAGAAAATAAAAATACAAATTAAATAAAAACAAATTTTTTTTATTAGTTTAAAGAAAATTAATAACATTTTGTTGCCCCCTCTTCCCCCCAAAAAACAAAAAAACAAAAACCCGAAAATGTAGGCCTATAGTTAACGCCATTGGCATAGCCCCAGTCATAATTATGTCACAGCTTACTCTCTCTACATTCTTTGTTTGGATGATACACATGTGTTTTGTTTTCCATACTTATAAGCAAGGGCAATAAATTGACTCTTGACAAGCTTTTGTGGACTGGGAGGGGTATTCACAAAATGGTGGCGATTTTTTTAAATGACAACTAATTGAAATTCGAGGTATGAGAATGAAGTTATATTGATTGGCAATGACCAGGAAACATCATTCTAGTCTTGTTCGACCAAGGGACACATCTATAGTACATAATAAATTTTCCGTCATTTGCCTCAAATGTCAAATCTGCGACGGCCCCTCATAATGATATAAGCCAAAATCGTTTTATTGGCATCCCCTTCATGTGTGCTAAATTCCATTTATGTGTCATAAAAATCAATAAAATACCCATATTTTATCAGTAACCTATATATGCTGGACTAATATGAAACTAATCAACTTAAATCTAATCCACTTAAACCTAAGCATTAATCTTCTTCGCTTATTTGATCTAGCCATGTCAAGTTTGTATTAGGGGCCTACATTGAACCTCTTTAAAGCTAATGGAAATCGACGTTGGTCCACAACATTCCACAGTAGATGAAAAGCTACGCAGCCAATATTTTATGGTAATCCAGCCAAGTACAACATCTTATTCTTGAAGTCTTGGAGAATGTAGACTTTAAAATAGGAGCATATCAAGTCAACGAACTGCGTAGGTTCTAACGTGTCGCCAACGGAAATAAGATATTTGGTTATTTGTCTTTTTCACGTATTTTCATTGGAGAAATCGATAGCTGTGCTGACAACCAGATGTATACAAGAAGCGCCTCGGCAACTAAAAATCCATGATTGGCCATCACAACACCTGTGCCACAAGACAGGCACGAAGCTCATTTAGCTATACAAGCAGCTCTTCAAAGTAGCTTCGAGATCACATGTATCTCATTGAGCAATCTTCCACTTACAAATCTCATTGTCAGTTTAAATTGAGGAAAGATTCGGTCGCTAGACGATGCAAGCTGAAAAGGGTGCTCAAAAACAAACAACCAATCCAAAACAAATACTTAAATGGTCCAAATGACATCGGATAAAGTATCTACCACACCAGTGAACACGACATCCATTGCAATGAAGTAATACAATTGTTTGACTTGCTTTTTCTGAATGTAAAAGTCTAGCGAGTTAACTTGCTCAAAACATGTTTTTGTTTTGCAATCAACAAATTTGTAAGTTCTTACAAAAACGCCTCACGTTAAGTAATTTTGTGCAATCATTCTTGGCTGCACCATTTTCGAAGTCAATGTCCCCCGTGTGTTATCATAGAGCTGTTATATTTTTGAATATGAATATGAGTATAATTCATTATTGTGTCTGCATTAAAAATACAGATAATTGTATTCCATTGGCAATTGGAAACATTAAAATCACAAAACAAATACTAATAACAACAGCCAGAGCCATATTTTGCACTGTGTGGCCGTTCCCGAATTAGCGGCTACGGCTACGACTGTTGCTAAGGGTGTTGCTAAGGATGTCCTTCAATGCCATTCAAGGATATTTCAACGCATGATGAAGAGGCGATCCAGCCGTAGCCGTAACCGTAGCCGCCAATTCGGAAACGGCCTTTGCACAGTGTAGTCCGGATTTTAGGCGACGCGGCGTGTACGCGCAATAGGCTCCCAAAATGGCGAGCGTTCCAGACAGCATCACGTGTGAAATTGGTAAAGGGGGCAATAGGGTCACTTCATATACACGAGGAAAGTACATTGCTGTTTTGTAAAAAGAAAATATCTTTTTCATCCTCTAGTTTTCACCATACACCCAATGGGTGACATTTCCGTCGAATTTGGTAATCACTATTGAGTGAAAACAAAGACGGGGCTTTTGTTTTTTCAGGGAGTTTGTGTAACGTTCATAAACATGTATAGGGTTTATTTCGATTGCGACTGGAGCACTGAAAGGAGGTTTGTGTAAGAAAACGAAAACTACAGCTGTTATCAGCCAGAAGTGCCCTTAGAAACAAATAGTGCACACCCTTGTGCCCCGTAAAAAATAACCTTAATTTCACCGCTGACTTTGTTCATATTGTTCATATAACAGTCGGGGGGGGGGGGTTCTCTCTAATATTAAGTGTGAACTAACAACTATTTATGTTTTTTTAATATAGCAATTAATCCTCTCCTATGTCAGTCATCGTTAATTTGGATAAAGTCGGCGAAGTGGATACTTATTGTGCAAACCAAACGACTTTCTTGTCATCCACTCTTACACAATTAAAACATTGTAGAACATAATGCATTATAAGATTACTCAAAAATAATCAATATTATTAATTAGTATATTCAGAGTCAATAAAAGGTATGTTTTAATGAGTGGGGCGCAAATACACATCATTAATTTCATAAAGCAACTTTCATAAAGCAATAATTTCGGTCAGCAAGTTTTTGTGAAAACTGTGCACAAGCAAAAATCTATTTCACAAACGTTCAATTGACAGCACGAGTATTGTTGCGTCACTCATCGGCTTACAAGAACCGTCTGCAAGTTAGCATGCCATTTGCTCTACTTTCAGTAAACAGTGCTTAATAGACACCGTGCCAAAGGTCGCTCTGTAAGCAGAAAATGTCTGCTTAATACAGTGAGTCTAGGCCCTGTACTCAACCCTTGGGATGATATACATGTACAACTCTCAATTTGTCGAGTTAACTAACTAATCCATCAAGTTCACTTGTGCAGTCCAAATAATGAAGCAATGTATCATTGTACATTGTAATCAAAATAACAAATGTGGAGAGAACTGTTGGCATGCAAATAATAGACAGTGCAAGTCTCGCGTGCGTTTGAACGTTGAGACTTCAATGTGTTTATGTTTCCTTCACATGTTAAAGCGATGTAGGCCTATGTTGGAACTCGAGGTTCTCACAAATGGTTTTAAAAGATGACCCAAAGCTAGCATTTTTAAAAATCTATAGGCTAATTAGCGAGTTATTATGAAGAGCAAAAGTCGACATTTTAATTTTAAGTACAATTCCCCCCCCCAAGATAAACTCAATAAAAGGAGAGGATAAAACACAATAAATAAATATGTAAAATAAAAATGCTTTGGCACTATCACACATGCCATGGTCGACACAGTTTACATTATTAATGGTACGTCTAAAATGATGAACTGACGATGCATTTCAGCAAGGAGAAATCACCACGCATGCATTTTTTACTCTATCATTGCATGCGTAATCATCATTGGCCTCTTAAAAGTGTTGTTACAAATCTGATAAACTAAAACTAAGTTGAAATGTGGAAATCATTGATATTACATAAATTCAAACCATGTAAATAGGCGTTGTTTTTCAGTATTTATGGAAACCGTGGCAGCTTTAACAAGCTCTCCCTGTGTCTTTTCAAGATTTTCAAAAAGACCATGCAGCCATTGAAATTCACAAACTGGAACCCGCAGATAAGAACAGGAGTCAGAGTTGTGCTCCAAACATGGGTCTTAACACAGGTAGAACTGCCGTTTTTACATATGCCAATACATTGCAAAGAATAAAACGCCTTTGACATTATTTTACGAATTATTTCCTCAATATGCAAATTAGTCTCCACCTCCTTTGACAGAACAACAACTGAATATGTAATGGAGTCAGTAATATTAAAATTACTTCCATTGATACCCAGAATGGTTCTGATGATAATGTGTTCTTACCAAAAATATAGTTTTACTGGGATTGAAACGCAAAAAGTGGGGTGATATAATCATTAGCATAAAATTGCTGTATATAAGAATCAATAGCCCTACCGGTTGAAATATAGGCCTACATCATCTGCTAATAGAACAAGCAGTTATTTACTTAGCACTGTTTGACATAGTGTTTGTTTTAATTTGTTTGTCCTCTTGGGTGCTTCGACGTGGCGCAATTTCAATGCCTTCGACACTGTCTGTAGAAATAACATTTTAGAAGCGCCTACACTTTGGTAACATGTATCGGAAACAATATTTTCAAAATCATTACAAAGAAAAATGAAACCTCATACAGACACAGTCCAAATAAGGCTAGTCAGTTAAAGTCATGGTAACTGGATCACGTTCTAAGAGATTTTATATAGGCCTACTTCGAATTCTACCTAACTTGAATTTTCTAACTTGAAATTTCGAATTTTTTAACTTGAAAATATTATTCAAAACAGCCTCTTGGATAATAATCTCGCCTCTCATGTTATTCACACATTATCGTTGAGGTAAATAACAACTTTTCTATAATTGACTCGATTTCTCGTGTAAATATTGATCTAAATTGTACGTTAATCTGTTGTTACAACGTTATGAATGAATTGCTTGAAAGTGCAGCAAGTACATGTTGTGACAAACATGACAGAATTTCCAACAAGTTGCTCTGCACTTTTGTCATTAACCAATTCCCACCAAATCTTCTTACACCATGAGTGAATGATTTTATTGTCACTTACTTTTCCCGAAATGACTCGTCAGTCCGAACACGACGTGGTGTTGTCCTTAGGTATGCCAACTACACCGGTGAATTGCCGACTACAAGACTGATGGCGTCCAATATCCGACATCACACTAACTCACCCACTTCTCATACATCTTTTCTTCTGCCTGACTGCTACCGGATCAAACCCCAAGCGCCGCCTTCGTCGCCATAGTAACAACATTTCCTGTGACGTCATGTGAGGATGAAATGACTAATTACCGGCTACCCTAGAATTCAGAAGAGAATGTAAAAGCAGAGTATAACGCATGAGTGAAACCGCCAACAACAAAGACAAAACAGCAATTCTGCTGACTTTCTGTACATATTTGGTTTGAACAAACATCCAAAGGAAAGAAATTAGTGTGTTTTTTCCTAAAATTGTTCTTTGTGTAAATTGTGGCATCCTCGTGTGATTAATGTACAGTGTTGGTTTATCCGAGAGTGCCATTGTCCCTTGTACAATGGGAACTGACTATCGGCATATTCCTAATGTTCACAAGGTTTATTACTTTTTTGTTGATAGAATCATGTGTTGATGTTTGAGATAAATTTGTTATATGCCAGTGGGAACTTGCTATTGGGGCTGTGCAACAACAGAGAGGTCATCTTCCCTTCACCTAATGCTCACAAATGCCCGGTATAATCAACATCTTTTTGTATCTGCGGGAATGAGTACCGACAAACATGTTTTCGTGCACTTGCTAAAAAAGTCACACCATTATTATGTATGTTCGTTCAATGTACTATGGCGTTCTCGTTTTGTTTTTCTTTAGTTTTCTCGTAATGTGTGCTATTTCTGTGTATCTCATTATGCACAGACCCCGTCAACCACTTTGAGCAATAGTTTCAAAGATTGTTTTTTAAGTTCATTCATCCAAAAACTCTCATTTAAAAACAAATAACTGCAAGACTGTTGCATATTTTTCTTTTTTCTTTAGCCTGGCAAAGAAATAAGAAGAAGATCTATTTTTTTTCTTCTAATTGACAGATACATTGCGTTGATGTACACTCATGGCTTCAAAAGGAAGTATCATTTTAGCAAACGCCGTGGTCTATCAATATGTAATAGGTCTATACTTCTCAGAATATTAGACTAGATTCATGTCAGGATTGTGCAAGCAAGTGAATGAGTATTCGCAAAGTTCGGGCGTTAAATACAGAAGTGCCTACCGCTCAGTTAATGCAATAGCCTGAAGGAAAGTCGAACATGTCTACCTTGCATAAAGTCGCCTCAGTGTGTAAAGAATCCACTGAAAATGGGTTAGCATTACAAAGATGAGGTCAGTGTATCTTTGGCTTGTCAACGTTACAAACAAAATCATTTGAACTAATGAAGCCGTCTCCATGGCATCGCTTTCAACTTATCATAGCCAGACTTAAATTGATTCTTGTTGTTGACACGCTTCTAAATAAATGGCCGCCTCCACACTGACTGCGGGTGTTTTCTCTTGTTGATCTGCTACGGATCCTCTGCCTTTCGGTCACACACTTTAGAGGTGATGGTAATAGTAATGACTGGGCAATAACGTGCTTCAAATATCAATCAACTGTCATGCCAGACATTTTGATATAGTTTATTTTATATTTTAAGCACGTCTTTTGAAAGACAAAAAGTAATTGGAAACAAGTGAGCGAGTGAACTTATGCGAAGTTTAGCTTATTTTTTCCCCCAAGAAATGTTGAAAATTAAACTCACAGGGCTATCTTTAGTTTCTTGTTAAATATTGTTCCCTGTTATTGTTCCTGGAAGTTAAATGTATTTAGTTGAGGAGAACTTTCATTAACTCACTCTCCAACACAATTAGTTTACACATCAGTCATTGTAGCCAAAGTACAGGACTACAATTTACATTGTTAATGCTTTAGTTGTACATTAACAACTAAACATAGTTTTAAAACATAAAAAAATGTTGAGAATTCAGAAGCACCTTGACTATAATTGATATGTTGCTATCTTTGACGCAAGCAGCGAGTTTGGACTAGAGTTGCCCGGGGAGTTGCTTAATCTGGACGCCATGCACTCACCGAACTAAGTCAGAAATAGACGACTGATTGATTGTACATAGTGTCAGGAATCTGTGCGTTTTACATCGAATTACATCTATACCTGAAACTTTAGCGATGTTGTTCTTATGAAAGAACGACTGTTTGTCCTGCAAATTGATTTGGAAACTTTTTTATTGATAGATAGGAGTCTTAGTTAAGGCTTTGTATTTCAAGTTAGAATATATTGATGTGAAAGTCAAGTGTTACTTGAACCTGCCGTGTGTCCACTATTGTGTACAGCATTTCCAAGGATGATTCGAAAAGTTAACAAATCCATTAAATGTTGCGTTTTACTTCGACCAACACAGACTTGAAGTCTTTATACAGGCACCATTAACAAAGTCAATATACACAAATTAACTTAAGGTAGACCAATTTGGAAGACAAGGTTTAAACACATTACATTGGTATCATTACAATTTAACTTAGTATCACATTTATTTCCATATCAAAATATAGTATCGGTTGTAAAACAATACAATTGGTAATTTAATACATAGACATTAATATTTCTAAATAAACGAAAATATAAAAATGACAACGGAGAAGCAACTATTATGAAGTTTAGCTGTTTAAATAAGAAGCTTCTTTTAGGGAACAGCCGTGGATTAACAAATACACAGACAAAACAAAGGGGCGGGGTAAAAAACAGTGAGGAAGATAAGTGAGATGCAAGTACAAGCAGCTGCGTAACTACGGTAAAAAATTAGGGGGGCACAAGAGGGTGCACCATTCTCTTTTCGGAGGGGGGCACACGACTTGTTTAGGGGGAACTTCTGGCCAAGTTTCCGTTTGCCTTGTTCCAGGCGCAGTTCTACGGGGGGGGGGGCTGGGGGCTGGGGGAGGCTTCAGGCCCTCCCAGAAACTTTTGTCTAGCACCCCACCCCCCGATTTTGCCCGAAAAAGAACGCCGCATTTCATTAATGAAGTAGACATGAGCTTTTTCAGACAATGCAATTATATGCCTAGCCCATAATATTCACAAACAAAAGCACTAATAGTTACGACATTGCAAGCTTTTGTTTTGTCCATTGTTTTGGAGTCAAAATGTGCACGCAACTGCATCATGTATTGTATGATTATTGTAACTTTCTACTTATTACGCGCCAAATACAATGAAAATGCGCTGTATTAAAGGTTGCTTTTCTACTTCCAAAAGCGAAAGTTAGAGGGTGACGTCCGTCCGAAGAGCCATAGCCTTAAAAAACATTGGCTCTTTAGAACCGCGCCTGCCTTTTTCTTCAACAAGCCCCTTTTCAGCGCCTTCTTTATGTAGTTTACTATTTTGTATAAGATAATCTGGCTTAAGTGTAAAAACAATTACATTTTCTGTATGTAAATGGAAAAATCTAGTTTTAAAAACATCGAAATTATCACAATAAAGCTTATAAAATGTAACATTTTACTCTGGAAATTTCCAATCCCAAAAGTCCAGATTTCAAATGGGGGGGGGGCAAGGACATCAATTAGGGAGCACGTGCCCCCCTCCCCGTGCGCCCCCCCCCCCCCAGTTACGCCACTGTGTACAACTAATGCAAGCTGAAATGGATCTGTGAAACTATTCATGTTGATGATGTTCCTCGCCATTGAAGTGGGGGCGGGCAGTGTCACTATATACATTTTTTTCAGATAGTGAAGAATCTGTGAGAGGAACGCGTCATATTCAAGTATCAATTGTTAATGTCTTTAGTTTCCTATATACTCCAGAGTTCCTAAGGTGTTCGAATACTCGTAGAACTCAATACTACTCATGACATCAACTCTTTTTATGTCTATTTTCCAAATCCACGGTAGGCCTACTGATCAAGACCCATGACTCCGAATCATAATGTCTGCCCAATTCTTTCGTCTTTGGACTTGCGATGCAAATTCGAAATGCCCTTTACAAAACCGTGCAATGTTTGTCTGGTGCAAACTGATTTTACAATGTTGTGTTTTTATAGGACACAACATAGTTTGTTATTACTTTGAAGAGAAATCAAACGAATTGCTTATTTTAAGTGTGTGAGATCTGATTCGATGGAGCTGTATCATACAGAAGGTAAGGGTTTCACAAAGTAATTACCATATTCGTTCAAAGTAGAACATTTATAACTACAATGTATACGCAATCACACTATTTAACTACAGAGTTTTTTTAATGAATTAACACGTTTGTATTTAGTTCTTGAATCTGGAGTAGCAGTTACCACACGTTTTATGGCTTAAAACCGAACTTGGTTGCAAGGTATTTGAACCAATGGGAGATTTGAACCGATATCGATGCAGGATATGCACTCGTTCAAAATCTCATGATCTCACAACTGTGAATCCATTGTGTTTTTGTGTCGCTTTCATGCGTTCGTCAGAAAGTTGGGGGTTTTCTTCTTTGAGATCACAAATTGGTTTATTGATGTACCTCGCAGGCTGTGTTGAGGGAATTTGCAAACCTGTTTTTATTCTTTGGGCTACATACCGGTACAAGTCTACTTAACGACGAGATGTAGTTACAAAGTTGGTTTTCCAGACTAACATAGTGGCTAAGTCAAAGCTTCGACCCTCATAAAATCAATTGGATCTGAAACGAATCTGTAATTCAAAGGTTTGAGGATTAATATTTTATGGGATTATGGAAACATGGTCCAATCATGCCCTTGCCACCCGTTTCAAACGTCGCGCTCCTACCGTATTGAATCGATATTTGTTTTTAAAGAATTTAAAAAAAGATTTGATTATTGGCGTTCGACAGGGCAGAAGCGCGACGTTTGAAACCGTGACTCGGGTGGTTCGGGTAGCCTAGGTCCTGAAAACTAGCCCCATTTTTGCTCACAAACAGGGCCTTCTTCAAAAGATGGACGCTGCTTGATTAGGTGTTGCCGGATATTTTTTTTATTTTTTTTCGAAAGGCTGTGAGATTAGTTAATAGTTTAAAGGTACTTTCAATATTTAGCATATAACATTAGACCACGAAACTAGTGGGGAGCATTCAGGATTTTGAAGCATCAACATTTTTAAGAATTAAGGGCACTAGGTGACTCTTGATAATCCTGTTTGGAGGCGTTGACACTTGAGGGTGTCTTGACACCCAGTAAATTGTCTGGATGTGACTTTGGTTACGTTTATGTTAATGAATATGAGTAGACCATGGAAGTACGGGAAGAAAAATGTAAAACCAAAGATAACCCTGACGAGAGAGAAACTGTTGATCTGTGAACATTTTAATAAAGTGATACGAAAATCATGCAATGGCTCTACTTCCAGGATGTCATGTACAATGCGCAAATTGTCTTCAATTCATTAGGCTCTGTGCATATTCTAATTGCTGGGATGTTTGTGTGGTAAGGAGTTAATTGATATAAACACGTCTGCATTCTCATCTTCAAACAACGGTTTGAGCCTGGGGATAAGTATGGAGTCGAGATGAGAATATCGATTGCTTCCTGGGTACACTTCTCAATCAATATATTCGTATGCGTGGCTGGTCAATTTGTTCTCAATGAACAACACACATATAATATTAATTGCTATATTTTTCTGTGCTAAAAAGAAGCGACAAAACACACTTAGTTGTATGTTTCTCATAAATTGTTTTAAGATGACAGTTAAGTGATAATAACTATACCTATGATGATGACAATATTGAATATTATGACAACGACTCTCGCTAGAATGGGGACGATGACGATGGAAATGACCAATGGCAATTGTTGATTGCGACGACAGAGAGACAAACAGCTGACAGTGGTTGCTGGTGATGACACTAAAATAACAATGAATGGTCGATGGTGATTACAATGAAAATAATAATGGCAATTATTGATAACGATAACATTGAGAATAACAATGGTAATGGCTGATAACGATAACATTGTGAATAATAATGGCAATGTCTGATGGCGATGACAATGAGAAAAACAATGGTAATGACTGATGGCGATGACAATGAGAATAACAATGGTAATGACTGATGGCGATGACAATGAGAATAACAATGGTAATGACTGATGGCGATGACAATGAGAATAATAATGGCAATGTTTGGTAGCAATGACAATGAGAATAACAATGGCAATGACTGATGGCGATGACAATGAGAATAACAATGGTAATGACTGATGGCGATGACAATGAGAATAACAATGGTAATGACTGATGGCGATGACAATGAGAATAATAATGGCAATGTTTGGTGGCGATGACAATGAGAATAACAATGGCAATGGCTGATGGCGATGACAATGAGAATAACAATGGTAATGGCTGATGGCGATGACAATGAGAATAATAATGGCAATGTTTGGTGGCGATGACAATGAGAATAACAATGGCAATGGCTGATGGCGATGACAATGAGAATAACAATGGTAATGGCTGATGGCGATGACAATGAAAATAATAATGGTAATGGCTGGTGGCGATGACAATGAAAATAATAATGGTAATGGCTGATGGCGATGACAATGAGAATAATAATGGTAATGGCTGATGGCGATGACAATGAGAATAACAATGGTAATGACTGATGGCGATGACAATGAGAATAATAATGGCAATGTTTGGTGGCGATGACAATGAGAATAACAATGGCAATGGCTGATGGCGATGACAATGAGAATAACAATGGTAATGGCTGATGGCGATGACAATGAGAATAATAATGGTAATGGCTGGTGGCGATGACAATGAGAATAATAATGGTAATGGCTGATGGCGATGACAATGAGAATAATAATGGTAACGGCTGATGGCGATGACAATGAGAATAATAATGGTAATGGCTGATGGCGATGACAATGAGAATAATCATGGTAATGGTTGGTGGCGATGACAATGAGAATAATAATGGTAATGGCTGATGGCGATGACAATGAGAATAATAATGGTAATGGCTGATGGCGATGACAATGAGAATAATAATGGTAACGGCTGATGGCGATAAGAATGAGAATAATAATGGTAATGCCTGATAGTGATGACAATGAGAATAACAATGGTAATGGTAGGTGGCGATGACAATGAGAATAATAATGGTAATGGCTGATGGCGATTACAATGAGAATAACAATGGTAATGGTTGGTGGCGATGACAATGAGTATAATAATGGTAATGGCTGATGGCGATGACAATGAGAATAATAATGGCAATGGCTGATGGCGATGACAATGAGAATAATAATGGTAATGGCTGATGGCGATGACAATGAGAATAACAATGGCAATGGTTGGTGGCGATGACATTGAGAATAATAATGGCAATGGTTGGTGGCGATTACAATGAGAATAATAATGGCAATGGTTGGTGGCGATGACAATGAGAATAACAATGGTAATGGCTGATGGCGATGACAATGAGAATAATAATGGCAATGGTTGGTGGCGATTACAATGAGAATAATAATGACAATGGCTGATGGCAATGACAATGAGAATAATAATGGCAATGGCTGGTGGCGATGACAATGAGAATAATAATGGTAATGGCTGATGGCGATGACAATGAGAATAATAATGGCAATGGCTGATGGCGATGACAATGAGAATAATAATGGTAATGGCTGATGGCGATGACAATGAGAATAACAATGGCAATGGTTGGTGGCGATGACAATGAGAATAACAATGGTAATGGTTGGTGGCGATGACAATGAGAATAATAATGGCAATGGCTGATAGTGATGACAATGAGTATAATAATGGCAATGGCTGATACAGTGATAGTGATGACAATGAGAATAATAATGACAATGGTTGGTGGCGATGACAATGAGAATAATAATGACAATGGCTGATGGCGATGACAATGAGAATAATAATGGATGCTGATAGCGATGACAATTACGATGACATGATGATTTTATTGGGGGATTTTATGTAAAATAAACTAAGAAACAGGAAGTCAACGTGACAGTAACGCCCCATACAGATGAAATGGTAACTACAATCCCGGCCAAAATAGTTGGGCCACGTGACAATAAACATACCCTCACCGCTCCCCCCCCCCCCCCGCTCAATGTTATTAGGAGCGCCGACCGCGCAATGAGAACCAACATTGAACGGGGGCCGGGGGTGGGGGCCCAACGAGATATGACCGGGATTGTAGGTCAATAAAATGAAGACGCGAGAAGAAATGCAAAAGAACCTTTTGGGTTTGAATGTCCCCACTATAAGTCCCCTGTTTTCAAGAATGTCACATCAAACCGTTGACAAATAGGTTAATCTGCTGAGAGGGCCCACTGGCAACACGTTACCTTAATCCACCAACTGGGGGGACATAAACGAATTAGGAATATGCGCTACCAACCTCATTCCCTTGGGTTTATGACCTCACCGCACCGTCCCCCAAGCAAGTCTTTCTCGATAGCCGGTGGATTTGTGTTTTATGTTAAAATGTGACAAATTGTGGCACATTTTAATAGCTGGGTCTTTGATTGATCCATTCCAGAAGTACGGGCAAACTTTGACGTGAAGGACAATGTGGTTGATTTTCAACCGAAAAATAACGAAAAGTGAAGAGGCCTCTCAATTGTTTTGTTTTAATAACCAAAGGCAGAGAAAATCATAGCAATGCCGTCAGCCTGCATGTAATGCGAATGGGCAAGGTTATTGAATTGCCTTCTGTAACCATGTCTGGTAGGCAGTTGACCATTTACATGGCCTGCAGCGCAATTGCGAAACATGAAGCTGAATACAAATTTCTCCATTATGACCAGTGTCAGGCCTATTTCGATATGGAATGAAGGTTCATATGGAGAACGTCTGTGCACCTTTCCCGTGACGTCTGGAAGCAAATAATGGCGACAAACAGTCCACAGACGATCTTTCAACGTTTTACCATAACTATTACTCCTACCGTACTGCTCCGGGTTTTAGAACAAACAAAAGAACCAACACTGCTCCAACTAAATGTGTAAGGATTAGCACACGCAAAACGTGATATTTTGAAACAAATGCAGAAAACAAAGCAGACAAATAGCAGAAGAATGCCAAGCAGACAAATAACAGAAGAACACTAAGCACATAGAATAATACCAAGCAGACAAATAGCAAAAGAATATCAAACACACAAAAAAACAGCAGAATACCAAGCACTCAGATAGCAGAAGAACCAAGCAGACTAACATCAATCAAACAAAAAGCAGAACTAATAACACAAATAAAAGAAAAACACACAATCACACAAATAGCAGAAGCACAGCAAACACACAAATAGCAGTAGAACACCAAGCACACAGATAGCAGAAGAACCAATCAGACTATCACCAATCACACAAAAGCAGAACACCAAGCACATAAATAGCAAAAAAATTGCAGAAGCACATCAAACACACAAATAGCAGTAGATCACCAACCACACAGATAGCAGAAAAACCAAGCAGACTAACACCAACCGCACAAAAAGCAGAAGAACACGAAACAAACAAATAGCAGAAGAACACCAATCATACAAAAAGCAGAACACCAAGCACACAAATAGAAGAAAAACATCTAGCAGACAATTAGTAGGAACACCAACTATACAAATAGCAGAGGAACACCAACCAGAAAAATAGCAGAAGAACATCAAGCAGACAAATTGCAGAAGAGCACCAACCAGAAAAATAGTAGAAGAACATCAAGCAGACATTATAGCAGAAGAACATCAAGCAGAAAAATTGCAGAAGAACACCAATCACACAAAAAGCAGAACACCAAGCACACAAATAGCAGAAGAACACCAATTACACAAAAAGTAGAACACCAAGCACACAAATAGCAGAAGAAAACCAATTACACAAAAAGCAGAACACCAAGCACACAAATAGCAGAAGAACACCAATTACACAAAAAGCAGAACACCAAGCACACAAAAGCAGAAGAACACCAATTACACAAAAAGCAGAACACCAAGCACACAAATAGCAGAAGAACATCTTAAAGCAGACAACTTGCAGAATAACACCAACCAGAAAAAAGCAGTCGAACACCAAGCACACAGATAGCAGAAGAACATCAAGCAGACCAATTGCAGAAGTACACCAACCAGACAAATAACAGAAGAACATCAAGCAGACAAATAGAAGAAGAACACCAACCAGACAAATAACAGAAGAACATCAAGCAGACAAATGGCAGAAGAACATCAAGGAGACAAATAGCAGAAAAAAAATCAAGCAGACAAATAGCAGAAGAACATCAAGCAGACAAATAGCAGAAAAGCATCAAGCAGACAAATAGCAGAAAAACATCAAGCAGGCAAATAGCAGAAGAACATCAAGCAGGCAAATAGCAGAAGAACATCAAGCAGACAAATATCAGAAGAACATCAAGCAGACAAATTACAGAAGAAACCCAATTACACAAAAAGCAGAACACCAAGCATACAAATACCAGAAGAACATCAAGCAGACAACTTGCAGAAGAACACCAACCAGAAAAATAGCAGTAGAACACCAAGCACACAGATAGCAGAAGAACCAAGCAGAATGTCACCAATCAAACAAAAAGCAGAAAAACACCAAGCACAAAAATTACAAGAGAACACCAAGCAGACAACTTGCATAAGAACATCAAGCAGACAAATAGCAGAAGAACATCAAGCAGACAAATTGCAGAAGAACGTGATGATGAATGTGAAAATTTGCCCCAACACACAAAGAGGCAATCGCACCAGAGGAAACAGCTCTGCTGCAAATGACCAAATCAACCATCTTGACAACACACACAAAGAATGATTGATTGAAGTAGTCGAATTTATTGGTCTCATCTGGCACTTCATCAGAAAAACGTGGGCTCTCTCAAAAGGCTCACTGGTTCCAGAAAAAAATCATCATGTTGCCAAACAACTCATCAAGCTACAGATCTATCAGTCTTCTCTGCACCGGCATGCAAGCTGCTAGAACGGGTAGCACAGCCAGTTCAACATGCAAGCGGTTATAATTGAAGCATTGACTTTTGCTTTGTACCTTCTGCTATTGTCTACCATCGTCTACATATCGTCTACATATCGTCTACAAGAAAGGAAATTATCAAGAAATCGGGGGGCACCCTAAACAGCCTGAGCGGTGAGGAAGCATGGGTTAAGTTCGAGGAGGAATAAAATAGGGCAGTTGATGAAATGTTCCCATAGATGAAGAAGAAATGCAAACCACTATGGCTTGGAGCTGGGTGTTGTTGTTGTTGTTGTTGTTGTTTGTTTGTTTTGTTTTTTTTTGGGGGGGGGGGGGGGTTGGGGGGGTTCTGGGGGGATTTGGGGGGCTTATGAGAAAACGCTTTTCATCACAAGGCCGGATGGTCACTTTAAGGTGAGGACTACACTAATATGATTAAGGCTGTTGACCCAAATCAACTGTCACCAAGGGCACGTTGCCACCTACTCCTGGGGCTTAAACAGGATTATCCCCTTCACAGTCCGTAAGAATGCTGTAGGCATGTGTATCATCCACTAGGAGCCTGGCTGGTAAAGCACAATAGTGTCATGACCGGGATTCGAACCCACACTCTGCTGCTGACAACATCGGAGCTTGGGTCCGGTGAACTAGACCGCTCGGCTACGACACGCAACAAGAGGCGGTGTGAAGAGATCCATCAGGAGATATACAAAAAGACAAAGTGATACAAGGTTTATCTGGAATACACCAAGCAGAGCAATCAGACCAAGAAGATGAGACAAGCACGGGAGAGTATGAGAAGAGGCTGATGAAAGGCTTTAAGCTAAAACCAAAGACATTTTATGGTTATGTCAGATCCAAGCAGAACGTAAAAGTAGGCGTGTACCAGTTTGGAAAGATTGATGGCAGCAGAACTCAGAACGACCGTGAATCAGCAAAAGTTTTAAAGGATTTCTTTAAGAGTGTAAGTTGACCCCCTTGCACGACGCGGAATGCAACTCCGCACAATGCGCGGCCAACAACCATTTCCATCATTTTGGGAAAAAATTCCTTTGTGTACATTTTGATTCCCAAAAATGGCGGACAGGATAGGCGCGTTCTAGTGCGCTGCACGTCCCAAAAAGGGTCCATGCCAGAGAAACCAACGACACTGCAACTATCTTACTCTGGAGGAAACGTGGCTTTACTTCAGGAAGATCCTGCTTGACAAACCTTCAAGTGTCACCCTGGAGGATATCACAAGGAATCCTGATGATGGTATTGGAGTAGATGTTATATTGCATTATTCCAAAGCTTTTGACACTGTGCCCCAAATGCGACTCATTTCCAAATTGAAAGCTAATGACATAGAGAGGAGAGTGATCAAAATGGATTTCGCGGGAAACCGACGGACTTGTGAAAAATGTCAGAGTGTTAGATTAGCCTGCCACTGATGTTTGTGACGTTGTTGGACAATACAACAGTGTTCTAACTAACCTGTTGGACACAAGCATGCACCTGCCATTACCAAAACTGTGGTTCTTCGTCCTCAGCAACCATGATATCAAATACCCTAATCAAGCCAAACGCGATCGTAACAAAGTGGAACGGAAATGGATTCTTAGTAGCTCCTTTGCTGAGTATGAACAATTCAAAGAGGTATATAACAACAGCTACGACCACCAACTTTACAATGTGAAAAGTAATTTCTTCAATAATAAGATCTTGAATTGCGGACATGATTACAAGTCGGGGTTTTTTCGCATCGTTTATGATATTCTTCATAACAAGAAGCCATCGCAATTACCTATTTATGATTGTCACAGATTTTTAGTTGATAGCCAATTCTCAACATGCTTATGTCTAAGATTCAGCACATCAGTTCTCTCCCCGTGCCCCAGAAGCAATTAAAGCCAATTAATCTTCTACTGGGTCATATTGTGGCGGGACTAGCCCAATCCGTGGTTAAAATAAACCCTCTGCGGACCCGCTATCCAGCGGCCGGGAATGTAGATCCGATGGAGGTATACCGCCCTGTACGCGTAGCCGCATTCAACCACACCTCTAAACCTCTGGGGACAAGGACAGACAATGAATCACACAAGAAGCAATGATCTTTTAGTTGCCAATCAATAAATTTATTGTGATGAACTCTCTACCCGTATTGGACCAATTGTTGATTGATAGCCTATAATATAAGTTCCTGGTAATCTGTTGGCTACTTAGGTAGCCTCGCACTATGCGCTGCTGGTACTGTAAGGCAGTGCTGGGCGGCGCGGTAAGGCCTGGCGGGGGTTAGAGCCTCAGGGTGTCATAATGTCGTACGCCTCTGGAACGGCCTAAAGCTGTTCGTCGCTGCGCCTCCAGTAGCCTCCTCGGACCCTGCGACTTGACCCCAACCCAACTCCACCGACCGTCCAGCACGCCGTCAGCCCCGCTGGTGCCTACCTAGTGACTCCTGCTCCAGTCCGTTGGTGATTCTGCAGCTGCAACTGTTTGCGCTTTATAAGTCTCTCTTTACTATTATTTATTCTGACCGCGTGACGACTAACAGACTGTAACTGCACTGCATGCGCTGACACTCTCCTCAGCGAAGGCGCCCGCGGCTGTTTTGTAGAGCCTGCAGCTGCTCGCGCGCCCTCTATGTTGAGCAATTTGCGCCACAATATCATTGAATGCTTTCAATCAAGTTAATGATGCTGAAAGTGATGTTCACAGGATCATTTCAAAGGAACCAAGTCCTCTTGTCTTCTGGAATGTTTACCATCTTGGTTATCAAACAGTTATTGGGTGATCTTCTACCTACGACAACATCAGTTGTGAATGCTTCTCTCTGCTTTGGTTTTGTTCCAGACTCGACTAAATCTGCAGTCGATGCGCCAATGCTTAAAAAGCCAAAATTGGACCACTTGAAAAACCATCGCCCTGTAAGCAATCCGCCGTTCCTATTGAAGGTGCCGGGAAGGGCAGTCGCAAAACAGTTGACTATTATAGGCCTATGAGTCTGAACAATCGTCATGAACCTCAACAAGCAGTATACAAACGATTCCACAGCACTGGAACAAGCCTTCTAAAGGTCCACAATGATATCATTATGGGCCATGCAGAAGAAGGGCATTACTATTCTCGTCCTCGATCTCAGTACTGCAATCCATGTCATCGACTATGTGCTATTGGCCAGTATGGAAGAACTGCTTGGTGTGCATGGTGTTCCTCTCAGATGGTTTGAATCATAGTTTTGAAGAACACAAAGAGTTCACATAAACGGTGAATTCTCAGCCCCTCAATATCTGCTGTTCGGTGTCCCCAAGGATCAGTCTTCAGCCCGAATTATTTGTGATCTACATTCTTCCACGCAGCAAATCATTTGGAAGCGTGGTTCTCCATTTGCCCTGTAACATCTGGTGGTGTAGTACAAGCTGTGTCTAAAACATTGTGTTGACTGATGATGCCACAAAGATGGCTGTCTTTTTTTTTTTTTTTTTTTTTTTAGTAACTTCCAGGCTTGACCAAAATGTAGGCCTATTATAGTCTTTTGATCGGTCAGTAGGGAAACTTCAACACAAGCTGCAAAATGTCGGCCTAGAACATCAGCAAGGTTGATTCCCAAAAGCGCACTCACCTCCGAACTCACCACACTACATTGGCTTCCCTTCATCATCACACTACATTGAACTTCCAGCTCTTGTTCATTGAGCCCAGAACTCCCTGTATTTCATTACAGGGCATTTCCTCCGTATGCCCCCAAATAAACTGCATGAACAATATATTTGAGACTTCCAAGAAACTCCTGAAATTATATCTATTTCAAAGAGATGTGAAATCGTCCTGGCACCAACGCTCTCCAACATAAACACCTCTGTAAGGAAGTACATGAAGCCGATGACATCGCACCAGCCACCCCATCCAAAGATTTTTAAAGCACCTATTCACAAACTCTTGGGTCTCAACTGGGGAGACAACTTCAACCTTCTCCAAACATGTGCAACCGCACGGGCTTTCACCATTGCAGAATACTGCTCTAATGGATTAGAAGTTGCCATGTCAAGACGATAGACACAGCACTCAATAACTCCTTACGTATTGTGTCCGGATGTAATAGATCTACATCTAAAGATATGTTGCCAGTCTTGTTGTGTACCTGCGGACATTAGATGTGAGTCCCAATGCCTTGCACTTCCAGAAGGCCTCAAACCAAAGTCACATCCTACACTGTACAAATGCGCAAACAAAGACACAGAATCGAATCCAGAAAACCACAGTACCAACATAGGCCTGTGGGTTTCAGTACCTATTGTTCATTGTTTTGTTGAAGAAAACATTTATCACAGAAAAAAAGTTCCAACAATATTATCTGGGGTAACTTGTACTGCATTATGTGCATTAGGCCCTACTTTTAAAGCCTTTAAGATGAATTTCAAAGGCTAAAACATTTCTCTGAAATGCCCCAGATCTCACCGGAGAGCAGCTACGACCTTATATAGTCCCAGGGCCCTTACCGGGCCCAGGACACACGCCGTAATGGCTGCGCGCTTTGCGCTCGCAATGCAGTCTCTTATAATGCCCCTACCTTATTATTTTTCCTGGCTGGAACCCTGTTCACAAATGCCCTCCCTGTTAAAACCATCTTCCTACGTTAACACACATCGGTGTAGGCCTATGGATAAATCAATACTAACATAGATATAGGATTCGGACTGCCTCTAGCTACCGGACTAGCTCTGTGATCTAGTGGTGAGACATCTGATCTAGATTGACAAAGGTCGTCGGTTCGAATCCCTACCCAAGTGAAATGCCTATTGATTTGGCTTTCAGTATAATATCGTAGGAGGGCCTGTCACTCGAATTGACCTTTATACGTCACTGTGCGCGATGTAAACAACCCCTAGAGACGAATATTTTGTGTTTACTTTCCGAACATCGGGTCTCCCCGTCCCTCCACAAAATGATGTGGAAAGTCAAAGCTTTACCGGTAAGTTGTACATGTAAATACAAAAAGTTGGGGCCTATTCTATACAAGATACAAAAATATATCATGTTGTCAGTGCCATAATAGTTTTGTGTGGCCGCCTGAACTGTTTCAACAAACACTATTTAAATTCACAATTCACGACGATCAAAGCACCTGACTCAACTTTCAGCTGAGCATTCTGGGGGAAAATTGCAGAGGCATGAAGAAGCCATGTGCCTTATGTCATTTTATCATAATAGTCTGGAAAAATTAGTGTGATCCTCACATTAGGAGGGATGATTAAACATACAGTGAAAGCCTATTCTTTAGGATGTTTATTAATGGGGCTGTGAGAAATCTAAGTAATTAGACAGTGTTCATGAAAGAAATTATAACCTTTTGTGTGTGTATGTGGGGGGGGGGGGGTCTGTTGTTGTTTTTTGTTTTTATGAAAAAAATCATCCCCATCCCCACCCCCACCCCCCCCCCTACAAAAAAACCCAGATAATGTTTACTGGTTGTTAAATTATTTTTCATTCAATTTCATAGAAAATGAAAATGAATACAAAATATTTGTATTATTATCTAACAATTATTTTGTAAGGGCATCACAACACCTAACTCTATTTGTTTATCCCGCAGAACATGTGCACAGCGGATGAAGGCAGCGTCTAGAAATGGATGACACTAACAAGAGTGCTGTGTTCCACCATGGTTTCAGTGATACCGCTCCAAGTATAAAAGTTTAACAACATAATGAAATGAGCACCTGCAAAACTTAAAGGCACTGGCAGTGGTATTTTGTCAAAATAAAGCTTTTGTCATTAATATATACATTTTGATGAGTGGAATGTGAATAAACAATTAACTAAGGTTAAAAAATTGTGTTTTTATTTTAATTAAACATTTAAAAATAGGCCCCCGTTTACATGGTGCTATTCGTGACGTCAATCGAGGCGCGGGATATTTGAAGAGAAAATGTGTAGTCTGGCCCTGTAGCCTACATTACGTCTGGGTACCTGATCAGTATGATGCGTTTTCGTATTCGGACGTCACCCAATGCAATCCTAGGAGAGTGTACAGTCGACGTTTATACGAGGTTTTCACCGGTCCCGAACTGTCCCATGCGCGTTTCTATGTCTTAAAAACGGAAGATACGAGCACGGTCATATTGAGAACACGGAAATACGAGGTATTCGAGCGGCCCCGTGATGACAAATCAGATCGGCGTGCCGCGGCGCGGCATACAGCTCAAGTCGATCCGAACACCAGAAACATGTTCGCTGCAGCGCTGAAAACGATGTCGGACCGGACCACTTTGCCCTCGTTAGCCTGACTTTCGATGCCCGTAACTGCCTATATTAGGGATCTGCGGGAAACAAATGCTAACTGACCCCATCTTTAGTCGTTTTGCTGCATCCAGCAGCAATACACCTGGTCGGCATTGCCGGGAAAATGCACGAAAAATCCCTTTTTTGGGGATAACCAAACGAAACGTACAAACTCACTACTTGCACGTAAATGCAGGCAAGTTCGAGGGGGGTCGATGTTCGATCGCGGCGAAGTCTGCCTCGATTGACGTCACAAAAAGGGATGGGCGGAGTCACCTTCAAACAACTTTATCAATTTTTTAAACATATAAATCGTAACAAACAATTACTCAAAAAAATTGTTTTATTGTATACATATACTCTTCTGTAAAAAAAAAACTATTTCCAGGTGACTTTAAAGCTATCAAAGGAGAAAAATTACTGTTTGTTTTTATGTTTTATTAAAAAAGAAACATAAAAAGACTCAAAACAACAAAATTACTCAGAGTTGAAAGCAAATACAAAATTTGCACACATGCTATTATTATTTTTTTCAGTTGAAATTTGTTGCCTATGATAACTTTCAAAAGTAAAAAACCCCACCTATTTTGAATAATGTAAAGACAACTGCCGGCTATAGAGCCATAAAGAGTCTCTTATAACACGTGTAGTCACTGCAGACTTTTGTTCCATGTATGGCTCCACCGCGACACCGTACTTTCTAGCGTGACTTGAAAACAGGATACACTCCAAACAATTGGACGCTATTAAAGGCATCGAAGATCGGTGTGAGGTGTGATAGTTACATTGTTCCTTCAGTTTTAATAGATGTTTGCATACTTCTTAAAAAATTCCTTGAAAACTGGTCACAGGAGAATACACTCGGTGTATATGGGTCACACACAAACACATGGCTTACTTATAATAAATGAATGAGTTAAAGGGGGACTGTCGTCAAGATCATAGCAGGCCTGTGGCTGTAGGCAAAAACATGGATGATTGAACTCTCACCCAGTTACTGCAAGCGCGCGCGCTCTCCATAGATAGGCCTCGGCCAGCGCGCGTGCGACTACTGGGTGAGAAATCATGTTCAGCCACGGACCTGCTATGATCTATGACGGTGACTACTCTATGTTCAACACCCCTATGTTCCAACAACCTATGTTCCGGTAATCCCTCGTGATGTACACGTTAGGGTTAGGGTTAGGGTTAGGGTAGGGTTAGGGTTAGGGTCAGGGTTAGGGTTAGGGTTAGGGATAGGGTTAGGGTTAGGGTTAGGGTTAGAGTTAGGGGTAAGGATTGGGGTTAGGTTGAGGTGTTGGAACGTAGGAGTGTCAGAACATTGGGTGTATAATCCTCATGACGACAGTATACAAGTACTGATTGCTTCGAGTGCTATGCGGGTTAAAACTACGACTCCCGAGGTGATCATCGGCGCGTTCTATTTTCCCGAGGTGAAGCCGAGGGAAAATGGACTTCTCCGGGGATCACCGAGGGAGTCCTAGTTTTAACCATAGCGCAAGTAAAAGCAGTCAATATTTGTTTTATAACACCCGAACATACATTGTGCCTAGACGTCTAGGTACTAACAAGCTGCTGTTGCTATGGGTATAGTACACTGGTTGATATGGATATAGTACTTTGGTTGCCACGGGTAAGTACATTGTTTCTTCGGTACAGTTTTTGGACCACGGTCGGTAGTCCCTAGCTTTAAGTTGTTATTGACTCAAAAACACAAATTTGTTTTATGTAAGCATTTTGTTATTTCAAAAAGAGGAAGAAACAATTTCAGCAATTAGAGGTTTAATATTATTTAGGCCTAATTGAAATTGTTTAAGATGATTCACTTAATGATGAACCACTTCATTCAATTTTCAATAACCATTTATTTTCAATAACCATCAATCACAAAGCTATAGAGCATGACAAGGATTGACAAAAGTTTCATAATACTGGTTTCTCATAAAACTGCAAAATCACGAAGGATGTTAACTTGTTTTCGAAGTTGGCATTCATACGAAAAGACAAAATATTAATAATCAGCTCTTAAATAGCACTTTGTTGACGGGACGCAATTACTAGCCCCTATCGGCGTAATCTGCTGCCTATTATTATGCCAAAAAACGCCGGCGTAAATCCCTTTCTAAGTGATAAGTGTAATGGGTTATTTTTACGCGCACGACACAAAACACGGACCGACGGTTTTACGTCCCATCCGAAGCAATAATTGTGTTTTGCTTAACCCTGCTATAAGGAAGATTTAAAGGGACACATTGCCTTGGATCGGGCGAGTTGGTCTATAAAAAGCATTTGTAACCGTTTGTTATAAAATGCATATGGTTAGAGAGATGTTTTAAAAGTAGAATACAATGATCCACACATGTGTCTCGAAATTGCGTGGTTGTCCTTTTACATCGTGAACAAACACAGTCGGCCATTTTGTGGAGTCAAATTTAAAATGGCCGACCGTGTTAGTTCGCAAAGTAAAAGGAAAACCACGCAATTTCGAGGCATATTTGTTTGGATTATTGTATTCTACTTGTATAACCTCTTTTAACCATATGTATTTTATAACAAACGGTTACAAACGCCATTTTTTAAGACCAACTCGTCCGATCCATGGGCAACGTGTCCCTTTAAAAGGACACGGATTATCAAGACCGGGACTCAAACCCACACACTGCTGATCGGAAACACAGAGCTTGAGTCCAATGCGCAAGACCGTTCGGCAACGTCACGCCACGTATATTTTGTAAGTAGAAAAATTTAACCACCTTAAAACAAAACCTTATCAAGCTTAAAATAAATGAAAATGGTGATATGACGAATTGCGAGAAGCCGAAAATATTTGTAGGATGTCATCGTTTCGAGATTTTCACAGATGATTTCGAGATGTCGACACGTTTGCCTGTGGGATGTCGCCATTCAGCAGATAATGACTTTGAGATGTCGACACATTAGACTTTGGGATGTCGCCATCCTGCAGATGATTTCGACATGTCGACACATTTACCTGTGGGATGTCGCCATCCTGCAGATAATGATTTCGAGATGTCGACACATTTGCCTGTGGGATGTCGCCATCCAGCAGATAATGATTTCGAAATGTCGACACATTTGCCTGTGGGATATCGCCATCCAGCAGATAATGATTTTGAGATGTCGACACATAAGCCTGTGGGATGTCGCCATCCAGCAGATAGTGATTTCGAGATGTCGACACATTTGCCTGTGGGATGTCGCCACCCTGCAGATAATGATTTCGAGATGTCGACACATTTGCTTGTGGGAGGTCGCCATCCTGCAGATAATGATTTCGAGATGTCGACACATTTGCCTGTGATGGGAGGTCGCCATCCTGCAGACAATGATTTCGAGATGTCGACAGGTTAGCCTGTAGAAAATGTCGGTTATCCTGTGGGATGTCGCCATCCTGCAGATAATGATTTCGAGATATCGACAGGTTAGCCTGTAGGAAATGTCGGTCATCC
Organism: Plazaster borealis; assembly: GCA_021014325.1. NCBI lineage: Eukaryota > Metazoa > Echinodermata > Asteroidea > Forcipulatida > Labidiasteridae > Plazaster > Plazaster borealis. Next base: position 11,417,236 of record CM037468.1, on the reverse strand, counting down.
TGAAATAGCTGCATGTATCACAATTTGCACCATTCATTCAAAAGTATTGTAGAGCTCTGGAGATATCATCCGACTTTTTGACACACTGGTCTGATAATTAGATGAGGATGGTGACATCCGACAGACAAACAAAATGTGTTGACACCCCGAAATCAAGCAAGAAAGTTTGCATAAGTTTGCATCAAAGTATATACAGGATTGAATCTTACAGAGAGAAAAGATTCTGCAATGTAGATACATTTTAAGATGAGTTAGCCAGTTAATCAATCTCTGGCAGGTCAATCATTCTCACAATACAAGTCAGTGTGGTCACTGGTGATATAAATGACAATTTATACCAAGAGAAAACTCGTGTCTTTATTAAATCAAACCATAAGGCCCTATACACGAAAATAATTTCAGTGAGACACACTTGATGTTTGATAATCCTAGATGGTAACCTTGTTTCAAGATGACACATGAATATACCTTCCACAACTCTTTGGTTAACATGCCACATTTTATACTACTTTACTCCGTTGGAAATGTGAACATTATTCATTACTGACGAGAAATACAGTTTTCGAGGCATGCATACAATTTTATTGTAAATTATTGTAAAGTGTTAAGGGAAATCCAATTTATTCTTGAGTCTGATAATCAACTATATATAGCCCAGAAAGTGGAAATTCCTTATGAGCGGCAACCAGCGGCCTCGTGCATACTCCTCGTCTGTAAGTAATTTGGAAGAGCATGCCTTGAGTAAATTTGTGGAGCTTAAAACACCATACTGCAGGCAAATAATCCCCATACGTGTGGTAAGTCACACGTTTCATTAAACCAATCAAGGAAACGGGGACGATATTATCAACAAATATGTCTCGATCTGCCGTGAAGTTTGACATATAGGAAGAGAGGTTTTGGAAACTACGCCCTCCTCTAGCCGTATATGGAATTCTGGCTGACAAAGACAAGTGTTGCCAATGGTTATCACACTACAAGAATGCATCTTCACAATTTGCATAATATTATCGGGATTTTTAAGAGAAATAGGAAACTTCACTTCAGAGAATTTTTTTAAATAAACTTGAAAGTAACTTTTTGTTCTTATTCTTGTTGGTGTAGAGTTTTCCCATTGTATGTATACATTTTTAAAATTCAGATTAACATACAAATATTTCGAATTCCAAACGTACATCTGGACAAATAGATATTCCAATGCCAAACATTGAGCATAATTATTGTAATACCGTCCCGAAGTTATGAAAGTATCTGTATGGAGGGGGGTGTCTACTCCTTTAAAATCGAGGACTCCCCAAGGTCTCGAGGTCTCGTTCATGTAATAACATACATTCATGGTTGTCTGGTGGCTTGCTACACAAGAGCAGATTGGTTCGGCAGCAAGACCCATCTTGAACATGTTATGTCCAATCAATTCGTGTCCACTTGAGTCTAATCCAGTATTAGCAATGTTGATGCCAGGTGGTTGAGATACTGGTTCAGAGATGAGTCCATTAAGTTTGGTGCAGCAGTTGACCCTCTTATTCTCCATTGTTTTGCTGACCATGACCTTGGAGAGGTAGATCTGTTTTCTTGCAGCAAGGTTGGAATACTGATCAAAATGATTGTTTTGTCTGCTACTTGTTGCACAGCTTGCAAAGCATACCTAATTTAAAAATAAACAAATTATTTTGGTATAAACAATAATGTTAAAACATTATTATTTAACAATAAACTCTTCGTATCAAAATAACATGCTTGTTTTGGGTAGCCTGGTCTCTAACCATACTCACTGTCAAGGATCCAGCAAAGGGTTGGGGCGCCTCTTTGTGAGACTAATCTCGATCCAGATTGGTCGGATTCGGGCCCCATGGAAATATTTGGCTCTAAATACTGTTAGGATCAATGTGAGGTAATTATACACATGTTAAATAATTATTATTTAACAATAAAATCGTCGTATCAAAATATTTATGTTTATTTTTTGGGGCCAGATTATGCAGAATACAGTTAATATTGTGAAACATCTCTTGAAGGATGCCGTGAGCGAAATGCCTGCTTTAAGTTTTAATTTTCTTTGTGTGATCAACAGTACACACTGCAATACCATCTCTCAAAAAACCCGCAGTTTCTATGAAAGTTTTTGTTAATATAAAGGCCTACTTTTTAAAATATTGTTGTATCTTTAGGGGGCCCGGCTCCAGCATATTTTCATCGGGAACCAGTGGCACCCGTGGCCCCCGGTTCCCACATGCCATGGTCCGTTGGACATCCGTCGGACGTAATGGGTCATCGGACACAATGGGCAGGACAAAAGGCCATAACAAGAAATTGTTGAGTTGCCCTCCAGTGAAAATATTCGAAGGGGTCGGTTGGTTTGTTTACATTAAGAAAATGTATATATATATTTTCTTCCTTGACTATTATTAAGATTGAAATGCATTTGAACTGATACCACACACCATGTTTTTCAAAGAAAATGATGTAGCAGTATGCACATAGTCCCTACAGAATGATTATAGTACACGTCCAACTTTATATCTCGTATTACAACTTGGACATGATAGTTGATATCGGCCATTTGATTTTAAATGTGTAGATTGAGTCATGGGTAAATGGAAAGTGAGAAATTTCACGTTTTTATGTGTGACTTTTGTTTATAATGAATTGTATCGTTGATTTGTTTTCTCTTGAACAGTCGATTCTATTTTCCCAATACCATCTGACAAAGTTCTAAAAAACGACCATTTAATGACTACAGCTGAGTGATATTGTCTGGTACTCATGCTAAAAACAAGTGTTGTGTACCAGGGAATCCGTCTGAATTTAGGCTGCATGTTCCAGCATGATCCGTGGTTGTAGACTCGACAATCGAGCATTTTTGCAGTTTATACACAATGTGCATTAATAGTGGAGCTGCACACATACACGCAAAAAGTCGACATCGTGCGTACTTTAGGATCTACGTTTAGCACATTTTAGAGTTTAATTGTGGTACAAACTTGGATTTCAGGGATACAACACAGAGACAAATTTGTAAGTGTGCATCGAGTCTTGCGGTGACAGCCTTCTCAGTGACAATTGGCACAAAAAACAGGTTTGAAATTGGGCGATACATGTAGTTCTGCATGTTGCTTAATTTAATGGTTCATTCTTAAAGGGACACGTTGCCTTCGGGTTGGGCGCTGTTGGTCGCTTTTGGGCTATAACAAGCGTTTGATGTATAATGAGCACGGTCGGAAAGATGTTTAAAAAGTAGAATATATTTATCCACACAAACATGCCTTAGAAACGCTTCGCTTTTGCTCACTTTCGCGAAACAAAATGCTCCGCCATTTATGGGAGTCAAGGTTTTGACTCCCATAAATGGCGGACAAATTCTATTAGTCTTATTTCCAGTCGCAGCTGTTGAACTACGACTGAGCAATTATTTTATTAAAAATGTTACGATTACCATCTGTTTATTGTATTCCAATAAATATCCAGTTAATAAATGAATGAAAAAGAAAAGAAAAGAAAAAATACGTTAAATAAAGTAGCAAGTCCCCACGTCTCGGCCGGGCGTCTTCTGTGTTTTCTTGGCAATCCATTTTGACAGTGCGGTGTGGACGTATTTATATACACACATGTCGTCGAGTAGAGAATGGTATATTACCTGGTGTTCATGTGATAGGTTTACCAGGTCACAGGCTACGGCGCCAGCCTACTGCTCTTCATCGCGCATTATTGACCATTACACCGACGATCGTATCGACGGCTTGAAATACGTATACATTTTGCGGGACATGTCTCTGGGGTCAGAGGTCAATGTTGTTGTTTTTTAATTACCATTCACTAATTATAACACATTAAAGGTGTTTTATTGCAAGAACAACTCTTAATAAGTATAAGGAACGCCTCCAAACAGTAAAATTTCATGAGATTTGAAGGCAACGTGTCCCTTTAATGACTGGAGTGATGAAGGAATTTTAAAGCTGTCTAAAAATGCACCGATCGCAAGGGAAATGTAAATCAGTCGTGTTATGGGCACCACTATTACGTTGCTCTTGTTTTCAAATATATAAACTAACTGTTTCCTTAATAAATGACAAACCTACTAACATCATAAAAGTAGCATACAGGGTTACTTTTTTAGTAACTTAGTGATGTAGAATCATAGCGATGCCGGTTTTAACGAGAACAGTACGAATATGAGACACTTTAAATATGTTGATGACATGACTGTCATTGAAACCCGTGATACAAGTGTTGGATCAAACCTCCCATCTGCAATCACCGATTTGGATGTATGGTCATCGGAACAAAATCAACTTAACGTAAAAAACTGTTTCACCATGGACATCTGTTTCTCGCGGAACCCACCAGAACCCATCTCCTTGACTCTAAATGACAATACAATTACACAATGTGTAGTTGTTAAGCTTTTAGGTGTTTTTATTCAAGCTGACTTAAGGTGGCACACGAAAGTAAGCTCAATAATTAAGCGTGTAAATTCTCGCCTTTTCATGCTTCGTAAATTGAAGTACCATTATCTTAACACAAATGATCTTGTCATTATATACACCTCTTTTGTGCGCCCAATTTTGGAGTGGTCAGGTGCAATTTCGAGTAAGCAGTGCAATGATCTAGAAAGGGTGCAGAAGCGCGCATGCAGAATTATTCTTGGCGATGACTACAAGCGCTACTCAGACGCTCTCCAAAATGTGCAATATTGAAACACTACAGTGCCGTCGTAATCATTTGTGCCAATCTTTTGCCAAAACTCTCCCTTCTTCAGTTCTACAGCGACTTTTGCCACAGAGGTCTGATAGTGGGTACCAACTTAGGAAATCTGGACCTCTGGGACAATTTCGCTGCCGAACTGAGCGCTATAGAGAAAGCCCTCTCCCTCACCTCACACGCCTTTTTAACAACTGAACTTGTATTATGCGGGTTTTTGAGCGGCTTATATTTGCTTTCTTAAGATGGCCTCGAAGTTTCAATCAACTTTTTAACAAAAATGTCCCTTCTAAACCAATTTTAATGTCTTCATTTTGTAATTTTATAATTGTGTAATTTTTTCATCTTTTAAAATTAAGCTTTCCCTGTATGTTTTCCTGTAATTCGATCCTTGGTCGCCAGGGGAAAATTTGTTTTTTAAAGAATAAACCATTAATGAATGATTGAATGAATAGACACAAATTTGTTGATGTTTTATATTTTAAAAAAATCGGACACAAAGGGTCGGAAATAATGCTTCGTCGGACACAATGGTTCGTCGGACACAATGGGTCGGACAAAATGGGTCGTCGGACACAATGAGTCGGACATAATGGTTTGTCGAACACAAGGGGTCGGACACAATGGTTCGTCCGACACAATGGGTCGTCGGACACAATGGGTCGTCGGACACAATGGGTCGTCGAACACAATGGGTCGGACACAATGGTTCGTCGGACACAATGGTTCGTCGGACACACGGTTGATGTGGGACATCATGGTCCATGTTGCCCATGTTGTACATAATGGCCCATGTTGTAAATAATGGCCCATGTTGTACATAATGGCCCATGTTGTACATAATGGCCCATGTTGTACATAATGGCCCATGTTGTACATAATGGCCCATGTTGTACATAATGGCCCATGTTGTACATAATGGCCCATGTTGTGCATAATGGCCATCTCGTAATAATGGCCATCTCGCCGCGGCGAAGTACTATCTCACCGCGGCGTACCATCACCGGATAAAAGATAGCATTTTGAAAAGGAAACAAACTGTTGTGGCCCTTTGTAAACGCTTCCGTAGAAAATACCGATACTGCTTTAGTTTATATCCCTATAATTTACATTTGTAGTCCGAGTGTTTGCGGACATTCACTCCAGATAAAATGCTAACACCGTTGTGAATGCTCGGTAAAGATTTGGTTATGTGACAAGTTTGCTTACTGAACAATTGTTAAAGTTAAAATGATAAAAAACTCTAACCTAAGCTAAGTATTCACTTAACACTTGATTGATTCAAAATTACAATTATATATAAAGTTGGTAGTAATATACATTTGTATATAGCTCAATGGTTGTGGCCCACATGTTTTAATTGGTATAGTAAAGTGACATTACACTTATTAACAACAAAACATTCAACACTTTTAAATCAAACTTGGAATATTTAGCATTGATGCAAGTTTCATTTAAAAGTGTTAAATGTTTTGTTGTTAATAAGTGTAATAGTAATAATAATTGGAACGCACAATCCAGACAGATTTCAGAGTATCCTCCACACCAAGAAAGCATCTACCGACTGCAGACTTTGATTTTGTCAAAGCCCTTGCTGCTACCGTCACATCTTTGACAACAGCAAGGATACACGTAGACAAACAACTAGCATCGCTAGCAAAGGCAGTCCGGGTTAAGGTTCCACCGGCTTACATCAGCTCCCAAGCAAGACCTCCACACCCACACCGTCTTTTGGCCTACGAAGACACATTCAAACAGTCTTGGAAAAGCCTTGAGACAAAAGTATGCGTCTTGTTTGCGGAGTTAACCCTGGACCAATACAGAAAAATCAAGATCGACATCGAGTCCAGATTAACGGTAGCAAGAAAGGTAGCAGAGGAGCAGCTCAAGAGGCATTTCAAGAGTGAACACATCACAACTGCAATAAAACTGTTCAACTTCTTCACAAGAGCAAGACAACCGCCAGCCAGAGGACACATATAGCGAACACACCGATAGAGTCACTAAACTCCTCACAAAACCAACGGTTCAATTAAGAACCACCACCACTTCCAATAAGACATTATTACCATTGTCGTTATTTTGCTTCATTTAAGCGAGTATTATTATAATCAGTCCACATTTTCAAAATGGTTAATCGCAAATACAAAATGAGGAAATCAGTGTCACAAAACCAAAGAAAGGTGAAACAATTTTCACGCCACTGCTCTGTTTTATCTCATGATAGACAATTTAGTCTGTTAACTGATTTGGCAACAAAAAGCGGTCATTTCACAACAAACCTATCCAATGTTGAACTTTCTACAAACCAGAAAATCGCATTGGGCAAAGGTTTAAATTTCGTTCCAACCCCCGCCAAACCTACACGTCGTTCTCTTTTGAGTGATAGAAACACCTTCACTCAATGGATGAGAGTCGCATATCTTATGTATAATAAGACTTCCAAATCGCAACCCTTCAAACCACCCTCAACCTGGTTTCCCATACATTTAATCTCAAACTTGAGAACTATTTGGAAGCCACCAAATTTGAACTTGCTCATATTCGTTTAAGACAACAGACAAACAATATGACAAAGAACCAAAGATCAGCTCTATCTCAGTTGAAAAACAACAAACAAATCGTGATCAAACCATATGACAAATGCAGAGGAATCTGCGTTGTGAATCTCACAGACTATTTGGCCGTAGGCTTCCGCCATCTTATAGTTCTCAGCACTATGAAGAGCTGGAACAAGATATTACACAAGAAACGAGTCAGTTATAGGACACAATGCTCTCAAAAGATGGTTAACCAAAACATCATCAACCGCAAAACATAATATGAGTACCTCGACCCCCTCACACAGAAAGTGGCGTGGTGAACTATTTACTTTCTACCCAAAATACACAAAACTCCACCACCGGGAGAACAATAGACCTTTATCATGGTGCGGCCATCTTGATTTTCTCCCATCCAATTCAATGTAACCAAACCGAGGCTGGAAGGAGAAATAGTCTGGTTCCTTTTTGTACAATGAATATTAGCATCCATTACTGTTACTGGATGCAGGGAACATGACCAAGATGGTGGCAACATGATAAAGGTCTATTCATTGGTAGACCAATTATCAGCGGATGCACAAGCCCCACATGCAAAAATGTCTGAATTCGTGGATTACTTCCTCCTTCCGATAGTTATCACGCAACCCACTGTCCGCGACACGGCAGACATCTTGCGAAAACTAGAAGAAACTTCATTTCCACAATATGTACTTATATTACTATTGATGTTGTCTCCATGTACACAAATGTCCGCCAAACAGAGGCAATCAGTTGTGTATGCGATGTGCTCGACCGAACCAACCACAAATATACAATCAACAAACCACACTCATCTCACATCCGTACCCTTCTACAACTCATATTTGGAAGAAATTGCTTCCAATTTGGAAATAAATATTTCCTACAGAAGGTCGGTTGTGCCATGGGCTCCACAGCCAGTCCAGAAATCTGTGACATAACCCTCCATGATCTCGAAAACCAAATTCTACAAGCTGAACACATTCACACATGGTGGCGCTAGAGATGACATTCTCACAATCTATGGCGGCAATTTTGAAGAATTCACAAAACTGGTAACTACCATGAATCAAATGCATCCCACCCTCAAATTCACATTTGAGGCCTCAACTGCTCAATCAACTATCTTGACCTAACCATATTCAAAGGTGATAGGTTCCGGGAAACAGGTATTCTAGACACAGAAGTCTTAACCAAACCCACCAATACCTACACAAATCCTCGTCTCATCCCCCACACTTGTTTAACGCATTCATTTACGGGGAAACCCTCCGTTTTGCAAGAAACACAAACAACACAGAGGATTTCAACGAAAAAGTCGGAATGCTCAGAGACAAACTCATAGCAAGAGGCTACATTCGTGATGAGATTAACACACATATACAATAAGTATCACATCATGAATGGGCAAACTGGATTCATAAGAATACGGAAGCACAACAAAATTCCAAAACACCTCTCGTCTTCACGACAACCTACATCCTAGCGCTATTCCACAAGGATATATCACGGGCAACCAACAAATTCTGGCCTCAAATTCAGAGCGATGGCACACTCTCGGAAATTTCCGAACCCAAAAATGATCGGAAATGATCGTCAGAGCAAAATTGCCACCAGACTCAACCGAGTTTGAAAGCAACCCTGATGACCATTCTCCCGCAAATAATTCATATGAATTACAAGAAACACTGAGGATCTGATTGCCTTACTATAACAATCCAACAACGGATAAGCGCTATGTCACTCCTAACCACAAACATGCCCACGGCTATGCCTTTCCCCCTCCCATACCATGGTTGCAACCTCACATCTTTCTAAGATGTTCAAAGAGATTTACCTGATTCCTAGAATCAACCCACATGCAACTGATGAGGAAGCGAATTTGACTGCCGAAAGCTAGCTATTGCTAACCAAAGGATCTGAAAAAATATCCTTCATCTCGAAACCCCTGTTCACATAACGACCCACATGGTCAAAAAGGTCATATTTCGGTTGTTCTATTTCCCCACCACTTCTCCGTTAAAATAACACAAGTGGAAATAGTCCAGCACAGTTACCACACTTACATCTGTATTGTCACAAATACAGCTTTCATTTTAACGAAAAGTCGACAGATACAACGTCACTGGATGGGAACTAACCAAGGGTTTTGTTTTTGAACTCAAGTTTCTGATCAAATTCATACTAATACTGGTGCTCCTCAAGGTTGTGTGTTGTCCCCGGTGTTGTTTTCACTTTATTCTAGTTACTATAGAATCAGTGATACTTTATGTCCTATGATTAAATATGCTAATGACACGTCACTGACCGATTTGATTTCTATGAATGACGAATCTTCTTATCGTACAGAGGTTGCTAATTTTGTTAATTGGTATGATCTTAATTATTTAGCACTGAATGTGTCAAAAACTTTAAAAAAAAGTGTTTAACTTCCGTAAAACCAAGACTGGTATTGAAATTTTTTAAATGGTTGATAACTTTAAATTTGAATTGGAAATCAATACTCACAAGTGGAAATAGTCCAGCACAGTTACCACACTTGAATCTGTATTGTCACAAACACAGCTTTCATTTTAACGAAAAGTCGACAGATACAACGTCACTGGATGGGATAGCACCAACATTTATTACACTACACAGTATTCAGTGTAACTCTTTTAAAATAGGCGTAATATGGGAGGACTTTTTAGTCAAGATAATAATACGAGCAGCAGAGTTCTGAATTCGCTGAAGACGTTCAATTTGAGTACAAGGAAGACCATATAAAAGTGAGTTACATCACATGTCAAATCTGGAAACTACGACCGAGTGGACTATCTGCTCAGTTGCATTGTGTCAAATATTTTCTTACTTTGCCGAAATGTCGTAGAACGTGTAATACTAGAAATAAAAGAGTAGAATATAATACCAAGATTACGAGCTTTAGTAACAGGGGTTATTGCGGAGTCACCTATATTAATACGGGGTAATAGAAACTTTAGAGAGTTGTTGACGTGAACCAAGTATAATGCATTTTGCTTTATTATCATTTAGTTTAAGGAAACTTTCTTGCATCCAAGGACGAATTTCACCAACACATGTTTCAATACGACTGATGCTCTCGTTAGCAAAATTTTGGGATGGTTTAAAAGAGAAATATAACTGAGTGTCATCAGCATATACATGTACATGATAGTAAAGTTTGTGTCGGTCCAAGAACTGACCCTTGGGGGACTGAAAAATCATGAACAAAGTCACTTTACTATAAAGTTTAAAAACACATTACAAGTTCTATAATGTCTATTATTTCAAAATATGAGCAGCTTTCTTTATGATTGTGATATGTACTCTTTTTAGCATTGATTTACACTGCATTTGAGGTTTTATTAATTATAATTAGTTGTGAAAGTGAACCACTCCTAATAAACAAGTCATGTGAACTAATTACATTCCATGTTATTAATGACAACAGTAGGCCTACACTGCAAAACAGTTATCATGTGTGAAAAGAACATTGACAAGGTATTACCAGTAAAACATTGGTGGTGATGTTAATGGCCAAACAGATATTTCATTCTTAAAAATCAAAACACATTTTGAGAAAATTTATGTGTGTGAGGATTTATTTACATTGTCCTTGTAACTAGAAATCACTACATGTTTAAAAACACATTACAGGCTCTATTATTTCAAAATATGAGCACCTTTCTCTATGATTGTGGTATATACTTTTTCAAAATTTACAGAATTACCAAACTTTCACTGTTTTAAGAAAAAAATTGGTTTATTGTTTTTTTTTTGCCCAAAACGTTTATTATTTTTTGTTTCGTTGATTGTTGATTACATCTTAAACAATCGTGTATTACACTAAACAATAGTTGAAGCTCATGCACATTGAGACAAAGACTCTGATCAACTGATCTGAAATACCTTCATGGAAGCAGTCAGCTTCATTACATAAAACAAACTAAACTTATCTTGGAGATACAAACAACAATATTTTGTAAAAATAATTCAAAAACTGTAATCTGCCTTGTACATTTGTTTAGAAAGAAGAAAAACATCCAACAAGTACGCACACAACTTTATGATAATTATCATTTACATACAAATAAACCACATCATGTACATTTATTATCAAACAAAAATTTGTATGGTAACTCTTGGTAGACCTAGGATCATCTGTTATTGCTTTTTAATAACTTGCTCATCTGAGTAGAAGTTTCTTAAATGACATATTTCTAACACAATTTACAAATATTTAATCTTATATTCTAAATAATGACACTAAAGAGTGAAAAGCAAGACCTATAGACTGTGCAAGTCTCGCGCATATTTGAACTTCCGGGACCATTGTGGTCCCAACCATATGGAGATTTACGTGGGCAAGATTTTGTTTTGTCAATTATTTTAGTTTAACGTGGTTTATGACCAAGAAAATGTATATTTTTCTTGTTGTTGGGAATGTAATACTTAGTGATAACAAATATGAAAGTAAAATCAATTCAACAATATAACGAAGAAAACCCGAGAATTAAACTTGACCTCAGCTTACGGTTGCTGCAAAAAATAAGAATGTTGTGCTCACCTCCGATCACAAAACTTACGTAAAATAATGCTTGTTTTGGATGCGTGAGGATAATCGCCAGATGCTGTAATTGCAACGCGAAGACGAGGAGTCAGCGTCCCCTATAAACTGCGTCAAGCGTTAATTTTATGCCCGTGTGACCTTCGCGAATCCACGAAAGTGGTTTCTGAATAGTTAAGATCAACTAAGCATCATTGTCCCAGAGTTTTAATTTTGCTTCAATAATAATTAACAAATTATTTGTGTATTTATTATAAACACAAAAACTGATTTTATTAACATGTAAGGAGTATTTTTGTTGTTCAGATTTTATCAATAAATATAATTTAAAACAAAGATTTGATTTCAGAGAAAAAAATGTTCTTCGTTTGACGTGTTTTCTCGTTCCGATACGCGCGAGACTTGCACAGTCTATTATGTTGGTAAGTTAGTATGACCACTGTCCACATGTATATAGTTTAGCTACTTCAGCTCCAAAGCTAGTGTACGTTAGTGTAATGTCACAAAAAACACGAATTTATTCATTCAATAGCAATTCTTATGAAAGGAACTTACAAGTCTGAGAGGAGCTTGAAGGGCAATTCCAGAGAGGAAAAAAAATATCCAGAAATAAATCCTTAATACATACCAGGAGACTATAGGAGATATTTGCTATGTGCTTCTGGCAATCTTTGAAGCCAGTTTGTGTGAAGTGAGAAAGGCTCGGTGAAATTGTCACACATAGGAACAGAATAACAATATAGATCGGTAACCTTTAGGCCAGAGACAATTTGAATTGCATGGGTGAGGTAGCGTCTGATAACACAATTTATCTGTCAGGATGCATGGTCTGGATCAAAATGTAACTACTAACTAAAGAGATATGGAATGCATGGAAGTAACTATTCCCAAGTAATCCCCAATCTACTAATATATATGTTAACACTGGTCAAATATAACAAGGTAAAAGATAAACAATATCATAAAGTGTAATTCTATATAGTCTTTACAAAATGCTTGCATATGTTACAACAACAACCTCACAATACCATAAATTTACTCTTAAAAATATAAAACAATCTTACCTTAAAACTTTATATTCTTATTGAAAATATATGTTTCAAATTTATTCTGGTTAATCAAAAATATTCAGACATTATTTCTAGCCATGTACATGTTGATCTATTAGCCAGTGTCCAATTTGCATTCAAAAATAAACTAGAAGATAAGTTTTTATTCCATCACATCAAGGTGTCAGTGCTTTTCAAAAGAATTCTTCATTCTTCATGACTCAAGATACAAGATTCATAACAGATATTTGCTGTCATTAGGTGGCGCTGTTACCTATTAATGGTGTCATTAAAGAACAATGTATTCGATTGAATATCAGACTGTTTTTCAAGCCTTCATTCTAACTATCTATGGATTGTACACAGTTGAATTTGTTCAAATTTCAGATTTCAGTTACTAATGTTATCTGTGCGTGTAGTTTGGTAAAGTTTGGTTGATATTTTGCATTTGAAAAAAAAACATTTTTTTAAAACTTGTTGCCAGAGGGCGCTGTAAATAATTTTACATAACCGATTATGTAATTAATAACGTGTAATAATAACGCAATCTTATAATACGCCAAAGTCTACCTAAAAAGGCACCCAAGGCGCAAGTGTGGAGATGCAAAGAGTAAGTGGTCATTTCATACACATAAACTATACTCAAATTCCCATCCATGTTGGCTACAGAGCTAAAAGTAAGTTTTGTTTTATTCACTTTTATTCATGTCTGTTTGACTTTCTTTAGTTTTTCGAAGACCTTTCCGAAGATGTATAGATTGTCGAAATCCCTTGTGTGGTTCAGGAGTAAGGATTTTTCAAATACAAAATTTTGAAATAATTTAATTTGACACCTGATAACGTCATTGTTGAGGTGCCGTCTTGACTGTTGGGATTCAATGTTTGATGAATTTCAATGTTCAGTAAAAGCTCAGTGCAAAACTGCGTGCAGCTTGACACTTGGATACATGAAATGTCTTGCTTTGCACCATGACACATACAAAAGGTAGGGTGTAGCAAATCAAATGGCATCAGCTTGTTTAGATTTTGTAATAAAGTTTGATGTGTCAGACTTTTCTGGTTCGCAATTAAGGGTCTGATTCATTGGATTGGTCCATTATGTAATACTTTAACAAGCATGTCAGGAAATGTTGCTGTTGTGATAATGTGTTATTACACAAATATCGCATGAATGAGTGCATTGTCACAGATTATAATCACTAGGTGAAATTTTAGACTATTCCATTTCCAATCAGAAAAGCCAGATTTCATCTATTATATTCTGCGACCATACACAAATGAAAAGCATTCAATGTTTATTTTACATAACTCGCACGTAGATCCTTGTCTTTTGAAACTTGTTCACAATAGATACGAAAAATCATCCATTCTTCAAAAAAACTTCCAAACAGCATGGACGACTCCATGTACAAGTGGAAACAAACCTTGTCCCCGTGACAGGATTTTGCCTCATATGGACAAAGGGGCAGAAAATTATTATTTTGGGAATGATACTGCGAAGCGTCCAATAATTATCCATTTTGGACTCCAATACTAAATTGTGGAACGTTGCGACATTAAATACATGGCAAAATAACGGATGACGCATGTTCCACAAATCAAGTGACAAGGTTCTCTGTTTGTTGTATACAAAAGGATATAACTACCTTAACGACAACATTACTAATTAATGGTTCAATTTATATTTAACACATTAAGTATTTGTCTTACTTCTTCTTCTTATCTTTCCCTTTGTCCTTGCCTTTCTTCTTGTTTTTCCCCTTTTGTTTGGTTTTGGACTTTGACTCTTCATTCCTGCAAGAGTATATAAAGGTAAAAGCAATAATTATTGTATTATTGAGAAAAATAGGTACAGTAATAGGTGTTAATAATATAGGTTTAAATGAACTAACCAAGGGTTTTATTTTTGAACTCAGTTTCTGATCAAATTCATACTAATACTGGTGCTCCTCAAGGTTGTGTGTTGTCCCTGGTGTTGTTTTCACTTTATTCTAGTTACTATAGAATCAGTGATACTTTATGATTAAATATGCTGATGACACGTCACTGACCGGTTTGATTTCTATGAATGACGAATCTTCTTATCGTAAAGAGGTTGCTAATTTTGTTAATTGGTGTGATCTTAATTATTTAGCACTGAATGTGTCAAAACTAAAGAAATTGTGTTTGACTTCCGTAAAACCAAGACTGGTATTGAACATTTCTAAATGGTTGATAACTTTAAATTTGAATTGGAAATCAATACTCAAAAACTTGTCGCTAAGGCTAACCAGAGATCTTTTTTGTCCGGAAGCTTAAATCATTAAATGTTTCTAATTACAGTTTATTTCTTTTATCAAGGTGTTATCCAATCTATTATCACCTTCTGCATTAATGTTTGGTATGGTAATCTTAGAGCCATAGACAGTCACAGACTGGAACATGTCATCAAAGTGGCTTCCAAAACAATTGCGTGGTTGTTAAAGATTGAGATTGTATGTTTGAATCGGCCATTATCTCTAAGCTTCAAGACATAATGCAACATTCTACAGTGGTTGTAAACAAATCAGGAAGAATCCGTCCTCCAGGAACCCACACTAAGCGTTTCAGAATGTCATTCCTGCCAAATGCTTACCACCTAGTATTTAATTCAAAAGATAGGCCCCTAATCCCCTGCTTATTGCCCCTCTTTTCGTTTTCCTTGTTTGCTGACATCCACTCACGATTTGTGAATGCTCCCTTTGTACTTGTATTTTTAACTGCTCCTTTTCTTTCGGTGGTTTTAATTTGTTGGACGACACCCTTGTAATTGTTGATGGTTGTAAAAACAATTTGTCACTGTGTACATGTAATTTGTCCCGTTATAATAATCTCTATTCTTTGGCTACTTCTTCAAATAAATCTCTGTGTTTTTATTGTAAGATGCCCACTGGAAAACCATTTTCATGTTTTTTAACTTGACGTTTGTAATAAATTGAAATGAAGTGCTCAATAATACCTTTTTTTTGACAGACTTTTAGCTCTCACATTTCTAAATGGTGGCCAAGTATTTTTCCAAAAGGTGACCAATTTGCATATTAAGGTAACACACTGTATCCTGGGAACTAAGAAGAATTGAATCTTCATTTCGATGGCTATATAAATAGAGTTCAACCATTTTTGAGTGGACTAAACTTGTAGGTGTGTCATTTGTAAAATGGTGGACAGATTTTCCATAATGATAACTCACCATAATCGGGAAGTCTAAAACAGTTCAAAAAGGGGGCATTTTCAAATTGATCAGACTTTGAGAGGTGGCATTTATAAAATGCCGGATATTTTTAAAATCTCTAAAATGGAGAGCTGAGTATTTTGTGATAGAGGAACCACGAATAAAGGCGATTCATTGGTCAGTATGAAGGAGCCACAGGAGACTGAGGAGTGGATGATGGATATGAGAGATACATTGCCCATTTTGAGGAAGCCAAAGGGGACCAGAAGTAGATGTTTGGACCGTTGATATACAAGTGAAAGATTCATTGATGTTTGGACCGTTGATATACAAGTGAAAGATTCATTGATGTTTGGACCATTGATATACATGTGAAAGATTCATTGATGTTTGGACCGTTGATATACAAATGAAAGATTCATTGATGTTTGGACCATTGATATACATGTGAAAGATTCATTAATGTTTGGACTATTGATACACAAGTGAAAGATTCATTGATGTTTGGATCATTGATATACAAGTGAAAGATTCATTGATGTTTGGACCGTTGATATACAAGTGAAAGATTCATTGATGTTTGGACCGTTGATATACAAGTGAAAGATTCATTGATGTTTGGACCATTGATATACAAGTGAAAGATTCATTGATGTTTGGACCGTTGATATACAAGTGAAAGATTCATTGATGTTTGGACCATTGATATACAAGTGAAAGATTCATTAATGGTTGGACTATTGATACACAAGTGAAAGATTCATTGATGTTTGGACCATTGATATACAAGTGAAAGATTCATTGATGTTTGGACCGTTGATATACAAGTGAAAGATTCATTGATGTTTGGACCATTGATATACAAGTGAAAGATTCATTGATGTTTGGACCGTTGATATACAAGTGAAAGATTCATTGATGTTTGGACCGTTGATATACAAGTGAAAGATTCATTGATGTTTGGACCATTGATATACAAGTGAAAGATTCATTAATGTTTGGACCGTTGATATACAAGTGAAAGATTCATTGATGTTTGGACCGTTGATATACAAGTGAAAGATTCATTGATGTTTGGACCATTGATATACATGTGAAAGATTCATTAATGTTTGGACTATTGATACACAAGTGAAAGATTCATTGATGTTTGGATCATTGATATACAAGTGAAAGATTCATTGATGTTTGGACCGTTGATATACAAGTGAAAGATTCATTGATGTTTGGACCATTGATATACATGTGAAAGATTCATTAATGTTTGGACCGTTGATATACAAGTGAAAGATTCATTGATGTTTGGACCGTTGATATACAAGTGAAAGATTCATTGATGTTTGGACCATTGATATACAAGTGAAAGATTCATTAATGTTTGGACCGTTGATATACAAGTGAAAGATTCATTGATGTTTGGACCGTTGATATACAAGTGAAAGATTCATTGATGTTTGGACCATTGATATACAAGTGAAAGATTCATTGATGTTTAGACCTTTGATATACAAGTGAAAGATTCATTAATGTTTGGACCGTTGATATACAAGTGAAAGATTCATTGATGTTTGGACCGTTGATATACAAGTGAAAGATTCATTGATGTTTGGACTATTGATACACAAGTGAAAGATTCATTGATGTTTGGATCATTGATATACAAGTGAAAGATTCATTGATGTTTGGACCGTTGATATACAAGTGAAAGATTCATTGATGTTTGGACCATTGATATACATGTGAAAGATTCATTAATGTTTGGACCGTTAATATACAAGTGAAAGATTCATTGATGTTTGGACCGTTGATATACAAGTGAAAGATTCATTGATGTTTGGACCGTTGATATACAAGTGAAAGATTCATTGATGTTTGGACCGTTGATATACAAGTGAAAGATTCATTGATGTTTGGACTATTGATACACAAGTGAAAGATTCATTGATGTTTGGATCATTGATATACAAGTGAAAGATTCATTGATGTTTGGACCGTTGATATACAAGTGAAAGATTCATTGATGTTTGGACCGTTGATATACAAGTGAAAGATTCATTGATGTTTGGACCATTGATATACATGTGAAAGATTCATTAATGTTTGGACTATTGATACACAAGTGAAAGATTCATTGATGTTTGGATCATTGATATACAAGTGAAAGATTCATTGATGTTTGGACCGTTGATATACAAGTGAAAGATTCATTGATGTTTGGACCATTGATATACATGTGAAAGATTCATTAATGTTTGGACCGTTGATATACAAGTGAAAGATTCATTGATGTTTGGACCGTTGATATACAAGTGAAAGATTCATTGATGTTTGGACCATTGATATACAAGTGAAAGATTCATTAATGTTTGGACCGTTGATATACAAGTGAAAGATTCATTGATGTTTGGACCGTTGATATACAAGTGAAAGATTCATTGATGTTTGGACCATTGATATACAAGTGAAAGATTCATTGATGTTTGGACCATTGATATACAAGTGAAAGATTCATTAATGTTTGGACCGTTGATATACAAGTGAAAGATTCATTGATGTTTGGACCGTTGATATACAAGTGAAAGATTCATTGATGTTTGGACTATTGATACACAAGTGAAAGATTCATTGATGTTTGGATCATTGATATACAAGTGAAAGATTCATTGATGTTTGGACCGTTGATATACAAGTGAAAGATTCATTGATGTTTGGACCATTGATATACATGTGAAAGATTCATTAATGTTTGGACCGTTGATATACAAGTGAAAGATTCATTGATGTTTGGACCGTTGATATACAAGTGAAAGATTCATTGATGTTTGGACCGTTGATATACAAGTGAAAGATTCATTGATGTTTGGACCGTTGATATACAAGTGAAAGATTCATTGATGTTTGGATCATTGATACACAAGTGAAAGATTCATTGATGTTTGGATCATTGATATACAAGTGAAAGATTCATTGATGTTTGGACCGTTGATATACAAGTGAAAGATTCATTGATGTTTGGACCATTGATATACAAGTGAAAGATTCATTAATGTTTGGACCGTTGATATACAAGTGAAAGATTCATTGATGTTTGGACCGTTGATATACAAGTGAAAGATTCAATGATGTTTGGACCATTGATATACAAGTGAAAGATTCATTGATGTTTGGATCATTGATACACAAGTGAGAGATTCATTGATGTTTGGACTGTTAATATACAAGTGAAAGATTCATTGATGTTTGGACCGTTGATATACAAGTGAAAGATTCATTGATGTTTGGACCATTGATATACAAGTGAAAGATTCATTGATGTTTGGACCGTTGATATACAAGTGAAAGATTCATTGATGTTTGGACCATTGATATACATGTGAAAGATTCATTGATGTTTGGATCATTGATACACAAGTGAGAGATTCATTGATGTTTGGATCATTGATATACAAGTGAAAGTTTCATTGATGTTTGGATCATTGATATACAAGTGAAAGATTCATTGATGTTTGGATCATTGATATACAAGTGAGAGATTCATTGATGTTTGGATCATTGATATACAAGTGAAAGATTCATTGATGTTTGGACCGTTGATATACAAGTGAAAGATTCATTGATGTTTGGATCATTGATACACAAGTGAGAGATTCATTGATGTTTGGATCATTGATATACCAGTGAAAGATTAATTGATGTTTGGATCATTGATACACAAGTGAGAGATTCATTGATGTTTGGATCATTGATATACAAGTGAAAGATTCATTGATGTTTGGATCATTGATATACAAGTGAAAGATTCATTGATGTTTGGACCGTTGATATACAAGTGAAAGATTCATTGATGTTTGGATCGTTGATATACAAGTGAAAGATTCATTAATGTTTGGACCGTTGATATACAAGTGAAAGATTCATTGATGTTTGGACCGTTGATATACAAGTGAAAGATTCATTGATGTTTGGACCGTTGATATACAAGTGAAAGATTCATTGATGTTTGGACTATTGATACACAAGTGAAAGATTCATTGATGTTTGGATCATTGATATACAAGTGAAAGATTCATTGATGTTTGGATCATTGATATACAAGTGAAAGATTCATTGATGTTTGGACCGTTGATATACAAGTGAAAGATTCATTGATGTTTGGACCATTGATATACATGTGAAAGATTCATTGATGTTTGGATCATTGATACACAAGTGAGAGATTCATTGATGTTTGGATCATTGATATACAAGTGAAAGTTTCATTGATGTTTGGATCATTGATATACAAGTGAAAGATTCATTGATGTTTGGACCCCTGATATACAAGTGAAAGATTCATTGATGTTTGGACTATTGATACACAAGTGAAAGATTCATTGATGTTTGGATCATTGATATACAAGTGAAAGATTCATTGATGTTTGGATCATTGATATACAAGTGAAAGATTCCTTGATGTTTGGATCATTGATACGCAAGTGAGAGATTCATTGATGTTTGGATCATTGATATACAAGTGAAAGATTCATTGATGTTTGGATCATTGATATACAAGTGAGAGATTCATTGATGTT
The DNA here is from genome assembly GCA_021014325.1 of Plazaster borealis. Lineage (NCBI taxonomy): Eukaryota > Metazoa > Echinodermata > Asteroidea > Forcipulatida > Labidiasteridae > Plazaster > Plazaster borealis. Next base: position 11,396,600 of record CM037468.1, on the reverse strand, counting down.
TGGACTGTTGATATACAAGTGAAAGATTCATTGATGTTTGGATCATTGATATACAAGTGAGAGATTCATTGATGTTTGGACCGTTGATATACAAGTGAAAGATTCATTGATGTTTGGACCGTTGATATACAAGTGAAAGATTCATTGATGTTTGGACTGTTGATATACAAGTGAAAGATTCATTGATGTTTGGACCCCTGATATACAAGTGAAAGATTCATTGATGTTTGGACTATTGATACACAAGTGAAAGATTCATTGATGTTTGGACCATTGATATACAAGTGAAAGATTCATTGATGTTTGGATCATTGATATACAAGTGAAAGATTCCTTGATGTTTGGATCATTGATACGCAAGTGAGAGATTCATTGATGTTTGGATCATTGATATACAAGTGAAAGATTCATTGATGTTTGGATCATTGATATACAAGTGAAAGATTCATTGATGTTTGGATCATTGATATACAAGTGAAAAATTCATTGATGTTTGGATCATTGATATACAAGTGAGAGATTCATTGATGTTTGGACCGTTGATATACAAGTGAAAGATTCATTGATGTTTGGACCGTTGATATACAAGTGAAAGATTCATTGATGTTTGGACTGTTGATATACAAGTGAAAGATTCATTGATGTTTGGATCATTGATATACAAGTGAAAGATTCATTGATGTTTGGACCGTTGATATACAAGTGAAAGATTCATTGATGTTTGGACCGTTGATATACAAGTGAGAGATTCATTGATGTTTGGATCATTGATATACAAGTGAAAGATTCATTGATGTTTGGACCTTTGATATACAAGTGAAAGATTCATTGATGTTTGGACCTTTGATATACAAGTGAAAGATTCATTGATGTTTGGATCATTGATATACAAGTGAGAGATTCATTGATGTTTGGATCATTGATATAGAAGTGAAAGATTCATTGATGTTTGGATCATTGATACACAAGTGAAAGCTGAGACCTAGACCCTCACTAGTAAGATCGAGTAGTCTCTGGATCGTTGTTACACCAGGACGCCATGTATGGCCCTGAACATCTCATGGTAGGATTGCATGTATACACCTCTTCTGGCATGCCAAAGGTGATGGAAAATATCCGTGAATGCCGTCTCAATCTTGCAGGGCACTGCCCCCGTCACCTTGTAGCTTGCCGCTAGCCCAGCCATTCTCTGGGAGCCCACTTGGGGCACAGCCTCACGTGGAGGAAGAGTCTCTGCATTGTGGACATACCAGCTTGGCTAGCAATGAGGAGCTGCCTTCCTGCATGCTGTACCCGGACATCTGGACCAAGATCACTGGGCAGGCTACAGCTACATGTACTGATGGTCTCCACTTGATTGATTGCAGTATATTTAATTTTGAAGAACACAACTGTACTTGTACTGATCCTCAAACTCAAAGTTCTAAATATTTGGTACTCAACTGTTTGACTAAAATATCAGAGTTCTAGGTATTCGGATACTTGTCTTCATACTCAAAGTCCCAACTACTCGCACTCGAGTACTACTCAGCCACCTTTAGACTTGGTAGTACTTGTGTACTGTGTACTTGTGTACTACAACACTGACATTTCTCAACAGAACTGCAGGACATCACGAAATTATTCACACAAGTTTGGAATTCTTTTCTTTAGACAATCAGGGGATCGACAGGCTTGAGTAATTTTGGCAAATCAGTGACCAGGCACCTTTTTAAGTTTGGCGTGAGCTTCATTAACTAATTTCACCATAACAATCTCCAATACAGAGATTAAAAAATAATAATAATAATTGGGTGCTTTAATGGGGCAATATCAGGATACTACTTCACAGAAATCAGAGATATTGCACACAAGAACAGTGTTTAAGATTTCAGGTAAAGGTTTCAGAAAATAATACAGGTAGCAGGTATGATTTCAATGTTTTCTTTGTCATGTTTAAAGCCTTAATAAATGTCATCCTCTACTTGCAACAAGTTTTCAAATACAGAGCAAAGGCATTTGTAAATTGTCCACCGAGATCATGACAAAAGTTTACAGAGTAGTTGGTTGATGTGGCCAAACCCAATAAGGTATGTACACCACATGACTCACATTGGAAGGCTACAAGTAAATTAATGAATCAGGATGAGTATGGAATGATACCTACACTTTTACTGGCAGGAGTGAGATCTTCTTCTGCAGATTAGCTTTATACTGAAAATATCTGAAAGGGAAAAGTCAGTTAGCAGTCACATTTATTAATGATCATACAGTTTAATTTCTGGTAGTTGTGTAACATGCTTGATGGTCAATGCATGATACGCTAGTCTTAAGCAGCAATTCCATCAATGTATATTCAGTTTGCGGTAACACCATGTACATGCATCTACATGTACTTTGCTGTGTAGATTTAGGAACACACTCTGCAGCAGTGAAGTTAATAACAAGAAGTCCCCCTCGATCCACTAAGCGAAAGTAGTAGTCCTGGCCGATTTCCTACCTCCCAGGTAGTACTTAATAAGCAGGACAGTTCTTTTAAGAAGTAAGTAGTCTCCCAAATTCCAAAATCTACTCTGCAGAATAAATAGCAAGAGAGTTTCTCAAGAACAAATCTACACAGCAAATGTATGTATACACATGGTGTTACCACAAACTGAATATACATTGATACCTCACCATGCAATGCCTAAAAACCCAAATTCTATCAATGTTTATGAAAAATCTAACTTCTCTATCCCTAAAAAAAAAATCATATACCAGGTTTACTTTAAGAATTTTGTGTGCAAAAAAAATGTGTAGAAATGTGAGGATGAGGGTAAAAATAGTGAAAAGATAATTCTCATTCAGCTGTTTTCAAAACATGTCTTGCATTATGAACTGGATAAATGTGAAATCTGTCAGGAGACTCAAAAAAGTTGTGTCATGCAGTAATGTCACTTGCACCAGGTCCATATCCACTGTACACAATTAAATCCTTGATTATGATTGGTTATAGCTGTATATATTTCATTTCTACATAGTCCTTTTAAAGATTGCTGTATTGCATATTAGCCGTAAAGTCAACATTGTCAATGTTAATGTATTTTACAAAGTACATATAGATACATGTAAAGCGTTCCCGTATTAAGTTCTGAAGAATTTCATAAATAATTGCTTTTGTAATATGACAAAGTTGAACCAAGACGGAGCTGTATTTCATTTCATGAGCTTATGTGAGGGTCCTGTATACCCTTGCTGCATATTGGAGCAAGAAGAACTACAAATAGAGTTGGCTGTAATGAATGATCCTTTCTCCTTATAGGACATGTACAGGCATTTCCATTCATTTATTTCATTTCAAGTTATTGTCTCTTGTAATTCCACCAGTTCTAGCCCGAGCACAGTTCAATTGGTACATTGTATAATGATGATCCACACACTTAATCACTCTAAAGAGCAACTGAACAATTTACCGTTGTTTAATCTTCATAACTTCCTTCTCCTCTTCCTCTTGGAATTTCCTCAGAATGGCTTGCAACTCCGAGAACTGAAGATTGATGAATTGTGCCACCTGTTATGAGAATTCTATATTAATTATACATGCATGTATTATAATTATAACAATTCACATCTTCAGTAGCCACTCATACATTATCAATCACATAAGTTATTTAATACCTTGCTGGAAAAATGGAAAAATGCTTTTTTGATAATTTCAGACGCAAATAAGTACATGTTTTTGTTTGCATTGTATGCAGAAGGTAGACTACATGTACAAGTACTTTACATTCAGTTCTTTACAAACATGAACACTGTACTTTAAAAAGGTTGTGTTTAAAGGGAAGGTAGAAGTTTGGTAATCACTCTTAAAATTAATGGCAATAAAAACTTACTTCGTTAGAAGTACAGTAGCTTTTGATAGCATTAAGCATTTTTAGAAAACATTTCACTTTGAAGTAATGTGGTTATGGAAAATGATATCAGTTTTTACTGAACTATAACTGTCAGTAATGTTTCTCAGATTGTGTATTCCATTAACGAACTATTCTTCCTGCGTGGAAATATTTGCTCCGGACTTTTCGTTGATATCTCAAAAATGTGACCACCTTTTGAAATGACATGTTCACAGGTTAATTTTATATCAACGTTTATATATATGATTAAAAGAATCGAACGGTTCCAAAAACCAAAGGTATACTTTCCCTTTAAAAGGGAACATACATGAACTATTTACACTGGCCTGTTGTATCATATAGATTGTCAGTGACAATATAAGGCTGATATAACTTATAAGCGGCTTCTTGCAGCAGATTCTGCAAAGATCATCCAAGAGGATCTGTTAAGCTTTGATCTAGAATGTTCTAAAACAAAGCATAATCATCAGTAAATAACACTTCCTACAAAGTGGTTGGGATACACGTCACGTACATGTACATACAATGTACATGTACTGTACAAGAAATTGTAGAACACGGTTACTAAAATTTATTTTAAAAATCTGTCCTAAAAGTAACTAATTTACAACCATCAAAGAAAATAAAGCCAATTAATCCATGGTCTGGATGAAAACAAAGGAAGTTTTTCCTAATCAACAGAAGATTATCCCAATTTTATCCTTTCTGTGAATGGAGAAAATGTGGACGATCCCACCGATATTGCTTGTACATTTATTGAAAACTTCTCTACAATCGGCAATAATGCCCCTCCAGTCAATAATGCCCTTCCGGTTGAACTTGAGGTAGTCAACAATATACAACACCTTCTTACTCTCAATTCACTTAACGAACAATATGTACTCCCAGTATTACTGAGAACTACATCTATCTTCAAAAGCAAACATCATCAGTTTCAGTTGAAAAAGCTACATGTACAGGTTCTGATGGCATAACTGTAAACAAAATTAAAATAGCCTCCCTTTATACATGTTTAACCATTATAAATTTTTTTTGTAACATCTCAAAAAGATGTCGCAGTAAGGCGCGCGGTCCAAATAGGAATGGTTTTGCTACCGTCGAACGGTAGCAAAGTTTTGAGGTACAAACGGTTCAAAAGAATTTGCCAAACGGTTGGAGGACCAATTGTGTAACGCTTCATTGCGCTCGGCTTATCTGGTCCTCTGGAGTCAGAACAAAGCACCTATAATCGGATTACCTTCCATTGTGTTTGGATTACAGCTCAAGTTGAAAGAGATCTGGCTAAAAGTAAGAATTTCAAAATTTAAACACACAAACCTTTTATGACCGTTCTCCATTTGGTTATTTCCAAAGTACTTGCAAAATGTTGATAGACATTTTACTTTAAATCATAACAAACGACCAAGTAGTACCTGAGATCATAACTTATTGCGGCAATCAATCCCAGCGCCACCGCCTATTTCCTCAACACGAGCAATGGAGACGCATTGGAGACTATTGCACGAGTTTTCAAAAAAAAATTGGTTTGGGTACGAACTTGGTATCTATCTACATGAAACTCTGGTGCGTTCCGTAGAAAAACTTGAAAAAACAACTGCTGGTGGAAACCCAAGAAATGGGCCGGAAATTCATATGTCCGTCATGCGTAATGCGTAGTGCGCAGTTATGAGACAACATGCCGAGCAATGAATCCAAACTATTTATACGTGTTACAACACAGTTTCCAAAATATGGGCATTGCCTGGCGTTTACATGTTAACGCATTGCGCACTATGAATTATTGGGTTGGAAATCTATGTGTCTGTCATCCATTGTGTGTAATGCACATCGTGCATAACATTGAAAGTACCCACAAAGCAACGGACATAGTAATTCCATGTACATGTACAGTACATGTATCAGTTCTTGACATCCACGGCTGTGGAGATTAGTAACAGAATAGTGGCAGCTGTACACTGATGTCCAGACCAGCTGATGCTCCTTTGTTAGGTAAAACCACAGTCAAGTATCAGTTCTTTTGTCTGAGCGTGCTTCTTAATAGGGGAATACAAGGTGTGAAATGGTAGCTTTCAGATTCCCAAACGGTTGAAGCTGAGAAAATGAACCGTTTGGGGCAACCGTTCGACGGTAGCCAAACCTTTTCTATTTGGACCGCGCGCCTTACTATTGTCCTATTTCCACACTGCCTATTGTCTCAAAGATACTAGAAAGATGGGTGCACTCAGCTGTATATTCATACCTTTATGAAAGCAAACTCATGAAAACTGGAAATAATATTTTGCCAATTGAAAGTTACCCATTGACCGAAAGTCCTAACAGTCTCTGTAAAGACGCAAACTGGTCAAATTTGTTTTCCCAGCTGGAAAAGTAGAAATGGGATTGACAATAACACAACAGTGGTCTGCTGTGCAAGTGGACTAGGTAAAATCACTTTTTGTTTACAGCAGATTTTCTTCAGCTGAGTGGGACTGTAAATAATTTGATGGTTGTCATAAACAATTCCATTGATACAGTTAAGTGATTTCAGTTTATGATGACATTGTGCTGCTCACCAGTTTGATTAGATATCTCATCAAGAGAATTACATTTGAGGAGAGGGCCTGGTTTTTTTAATACATCCATGAAAATTGTGATATCAGTAAGTAGATCATGACTGGGGATTGCCATACAAGTTTACCCGTGTTTTAACCACTTGGTAGTTGCACAAAGGAAGTTTTTCCTAATCAACAGAAGATTATCCCAATTTTATCCTTTCTGTGAATGGAGAAAATGTGGACGATCCCACCGATATTGCTTGTACATTTATTGAAAACTTCTCTACAATCGGCAATAATGCCCTCCAGTCAATAATGCCCTTCCGGTTGAACTTGAGGTAGTCAACAATATACAACACCTTCTTACTCTCAATTCACTTAACGAACAATATGTACTCCCAGTATTACTGAGAACTACATCTATCTTCAAAAGCAAACATCATCAGTTTCAGTTGAAAAAGCTACATGTACAGGTTCTGATGGCATAACTGTAAACAAAATTAAAATAGCCTCCCTTTATACATGTTTAACCATTATAAATTTTTTTTGTAACATCTCAAAAAGATGTCGCAGTAAGGCGCGGTCCAAATAGGAATGGTTTTGCTACCGTCAACGGTAGCAAAGTTTTGAGGTACAAACGGTTCAAAAGAATTTGCCAAACGGTTGGAGGACCAATTGTGTAACGCTTCATTGCGCTCGGCTTATCTGGTCCTCTGGAGTCAGAACAAAGCACCTATAATCGGATTACCTTCCATTGTGTTTGGATTACAGCTCAAGTTGAAAGAGATCTGGCTAAAAGTAAGAATTTCAAAATTTAAACACACAAACCTTTTATGACCGTTCTCCATTTGGTTATTTCCAAAGTACTTGCAAAATGTTGATAGACATTTTACTTTAAATCATAACAAGCGACCAAGTAGTACCTGAGATCATAACTTATTGCGGCAATCAATCCCAGCGCCACCGCCTATTTCCTCAACACGAGCAATGGAGACGCATTGGAGACTATTGCACGAGTTTTCAAAAAAATTGGTTTGGGTACGAACTTGGTATCTATCTACATGAAACTCTGGTGCGTTCCGTAGAAAAACTTGAAAAACAACTGCTGGTGGAAACCCAAGAAATGGGCCGGAAATTCATATGTCCGTCATGCGTAATGCGTAGTGCGCAGTTATGAGACAACATGCCGAGCAATGAATCCAAACTATTTATACGTGTTACAACACAGTTTCCAAAATATGGGCATTGCCTGGCGTTTACATGTTAACGCATTGCGCACTATGAATTATTGGGTTGGAAATCTATGTGTCTGTCATCCATTGTGTGTAATGCACATCGTGCATAACATTGAAAGTACCCACAAAGCAACGGACATAGTAATTCCATGTACATGTACAGTACATGTATCAGTTCTTGACATCCACGGCTGTGGAGATTAGTAACAGAATAGTGGCAGCTGTACACTGATGTCCAGACCAGCTGATGCTCCTTTGTTAGGTAAAACCACAGTCAAGTATCAGTTCTTTGGCTGAGCGTGCTTCTTAATAGGGGAATACAAGGTGTGAAATGGTAGCTTTCAGATTCCCAAACGGTTGAAGCTGAGAAAATGAACCGTTTGGGGCAACCGTTCGACGGTAGCCAAACCTTTTCTATTTGGACCGCGCGCCTTACTATTGTCCTATTTCCACACTGCCTATTGTCTCAAAGATACTAGAAAGATGGGTGCACTCAGCTGTATATTCATACCTTTATGAAAGCAAACTCATGAAAACTGGAAATAATATTTTGCCAATTGAAAGTTACCCATTGACCGAAAGTCCTAACAGTCTCTGTAAAGACGCAAACTGGTCAAATTTGTTTTCCCAGCTGGAAAAGTAGAAATGGGATTGACAATAACACAACAGTGGTCTGCTGTGCAAGTGGACTAGGTAAAATCACTTTTTGTTTACAGCAGATTTTCTTCAGCTGAGTGGGACTGTAAATAATTTGATGGTTGTCATAAACAATTCCATTGATACAGTTAAGTGATTTCAGTTTATGATGACATTGTGCTGCTCACCAGTTTGATTAGATATCTCATCAAGAGAATTACATTTGAGGAGAGGGCCTGGTTTTTTTAATACATCCATGAAAATTGTGATATCAGTAAGTAGATCATGACTGGGGATTGCCATACAAGTTTACCCGTGTTTTAACCACTTGGTAGTTGCACAAAGGAAGTTTTTCCTAATCAACAGAAGATTATCCCAATTTTATCCTTTCTGTGAATGGAGAAAATGTGGACGATCCCACCGATATTGCTTGTACATTTATTGAAAACTTCTCTACAATCGGCAATAATGCCCCTCCAGTCAATAATGCCCTTCCGGTTGAACTTGAGGTAGTCAACAATATACAACACCTTCTTACTCTCAATTCACTTAACGAACAATATGTACTCCCAGTATTACTGAGAACTACATCTATCTTCAAAAGCAAACATCATCAGTTTCAGTTGAAAAAGCTACATGTACAGGTTCTGATGGCATAACTGTAAACAAAATTAAAATAGCCTCCCTTTATACATGTTTAACCATTATAAATTTTTTTTGTAACATCTCAAAAAGATGTCGCAGTAAGGCGCGCGGTCCAAATAGGAATGGTTTTGCTACCGTCGAACGGTAGCAAAGTTTTGAGGTACAAACGGTTCAAAGAATTTGCCAAACGGTTGGAGGACCAATTGTGTAACGCTTCATTGCGCTCGGCTTATCTGGTCCTCTGGAGTCAGAACAAAGCACCTATAATCGGATTACCTTCCATTGTGTTTGGATTACAGCTCAAGTTGAAAGAGATCTGGCTAAAAGTAAGAATTTCAAAATTTAAACACACAAACCTTTTATGACCGTTCTCCATTTGGTTATTTCCAAAGTACTTGCAAAATGTTGATAGACATTTTACTTTAAATCATAACAAACGACCAAGTAGTACCTGAGATCATAACTTATTGCGGCAATCAATCCCAGCGCCACCGCCTATTTCCTCAACACAAGCAATGGAGACGCATTGGAGACTATTGCACGAGTTTTCAAAAAAAAATTGGTTTGGGTACGAACTTGGTATCTATCTACATGAAACTCTGGTGCGTTCCGTAGAAAAACTTGAAAAAACAACTGCTGTGGAAACCCAAGAAATGGGCCGGAAATTCATATGTCCGTCATGCGTAATGCGTAGTGCGCAGTTATGAGACAACATGCCGAGCAATGAATCCAAACTATTTATACGTGTTACAACACAGTTTCCAAAATATGGGCATTGCCTGGCGTTTACATGTTAACGCATTGCGCACTATGAATTATTGGGTTGGAAATCTATGTGTCTGTCATCCATTGTGTGTAATGCACATCGTGCATAACATTGAAAGTACCCACAAAGCAACGGACATAGTAATTCCATGTACATGTACAGTACATGTATCAGTTCTTGACATCCACGGCTGTGGAGATTAGTAACAGAATAGTGGCAGCTGTACACTGATGTCCAGACCAGCTGATGCTCCTTTGTTAGGTAAAACCACAGTCAAGTATCAGTTCTTTTGTCTGAGCGTGCTTCTTAATAGGGGAATACAAGGTGTGAAATGGTAGCTTTCAGATTCCCAAACGGTTGAAGCTGAGAAAATGAACCGTTTGGGGCAACCGTTCGACGGTAGCCAAACCTTTTCTATTTGGACCGCGCGCCTTACTATTGTCCTATTTCCACACTGCCTATTGTCTCAAAGATACTAGAAAGATGGGTGCACTCAGCTGTATATTCATACCTTTATGAAAGCAAACTCATGAAAACTGGAAATAATATTTTGCCAATTGAAAGTTACCCATTGACCGAAAGTCCTAACAGTCTCTGTAAAGACGCAAACTGGTCAAATTTGTTTTCCCAGCTGGAAAAGTAGAAATGGGATTGACAATAACACAACAGTGGTCTGCTGTGCAAGTGGACTAGGTAAAATCACTTTTTGTTTACAGCAGATTTTCTTCAGCTGAGTGGGACTGTAAATAATTTGATGGTTGTCATAAACAATTCCATTGATACAGTTAAGTGATTTCAGTTTATGATGACATTGTGCTGCTCACCAGTTTGATTAGATATCTCATCAAGAGAATTACATTTGAGGAGAGGGCCTGGTTTTTTTAATACATCCATGAAAATTGTGATATCAGTAAGTAGATCATGACTGGGGATTGCCATACAAGTTTACCCGTGTTTTAACCACTTGGTAGTTGCAGTTTTAGTGGATTAGAAGCCGATGGTACACAGTCTTAACCTTGTAGTAACTTTAGTTGTCATGCTAACGTCAAATATTAAGTGTCAAAAGTAGTTGCCATTCAAGAATGACCATGATGACAATGAAGGTTAACTCATGGCATTGTCAAGATGAAATGTCTTAGTGATTTCACCAACTGGTGAGAATTTAAAATGACGATGCAATAGTAGAATGACTGATATAAATGTGCAAAGTCTTGTGGCAGCCATATTGTAAGCATCCGTAAAGATTCAGTCCACGGATGATAAATTGTGCAATAACATACATTTGTACACTACATGTTAAAAATGAAGTCCAAATGGATGACAAGCGAAACATCAAAAAGAGATACAATCACCAGGCAAAATTGAAAGATTGGATGGCAACAAACAAATACAAAAAAAGGCGATTACAAAAATGACTGTAGCACAGTGAATAAAACACAGGCAGCCGTGCAAACAGCGCCCTCTACTATTATAACTATGGCGAGGCATGAGGATCCAGTCTGCATACCATCCAGCACAAAGTCATGTAATAATACACACCTCAATCCAATTTACACAAAACTGTATTTCCTTTGTCTGACGAAGGCCATGGAAAACGTCACAAAAAGTAAAAAGTCCAAAAAGCACGATAATTCCAAAGGTAATAAACGTACTTACTAGTACTAGCACTACTACATTAGCAAAGCCTAAAGTAGTTGGAATAATCGTACCTCTCCATTCTTGCAACGGTCGGGTTGCCACAAACCAAAGGTAAACTTAAGGCAGTTTTGTTTCATGAACATTTTTCAACACTTTAAATGTATACAATTACACCGTTATTATCACAAAAGTGGTCTTCATATGTATAAGCAATATAAATCTTATTTAATTAATGCGTCACCTTGCTTCCAACGTTGCCCACTCAACACCAGCTTGTGGTTACACACTCTAAGACAACCTGGAAGCACCCTTGGTCAAAAGAGTGACACATTGCAATGTGACTGGTAAAGTGATCAATCATTTGATTCCATCAAGTCAAATCCAGGCATGTTTTACTTGTACATAATCTTAAATGTATACAGTTGTTTTTTCTAGTTTCAAATTGCTGCAAATTAAAATTGTTGTTATATCCATAAAACTCCATACAAAAATATGACACTGCACTGGTGTATGGATATACTTTTCCCTCTCACCAATTGTTGCATTGCATTTTCTTCCTTTGTGAAACAATTGATTATTTACAAGAACAAATTACAAAGATACTAAGAATAAGATATGAAAAAGTTCCAAAAACACATCTCTTTTACATGAAAATAGTGGCAATTTTGTACATATTTTTGTACATAACTTTGCTATTATTTGGCAGCACTGCAGGGTTCTGCCCACGGTGGTCGGTGCCGGAACATCCCCCGGCACTCAGGATTCCCCGACCACCACTAGCCAAATTTTTTCGTTTTCCGACCACCACACATTTTCCTTTTGTTTTTTGCCCATTTCCTTCAAAATATTTTCAACATTGTGTAAAAAAATTATTTACCAGTAAAAAGCTTCATCCAAAGTTTCAAGTAGCCTACTTCTTTGGTTTGAGTCTATTTTAATGATCCAGGATCGAGCATCCCTCCCGCCTGTACGATGTACATGTACATTATATCCAACGACTCGCATTGATTTCGCAATGGTTTCCAGTCACGCTGATTATGGCTTTACGCTTGGAAAAACATGATACCAGTTTCATCACAGTGCATACCCTATTCTATAGCGTTTAATACAATGGAAGATGAACTGCAGATTAAGCACCATGCTATAGATGCTGTAAATTGTTTTCCCATGGCGATAAAGGCGTGTGCGCACTATGGAGGCCTACATTCAAGGCACAGCTGCACTAGGGTGCACATGTGTAACCACTTCGTGCACAATCAGAAGGAAATTGACTTGACCATACTTGGAAAAACTTTTTTCCGGCACTAAAGAAATCCTGGGCAGAACCCTGGCACTGATGGATTTGCATAGCAGTCTGAAAGTGATTAACCAGTTAATGCCAGATGATATGTCAGCACACTAATTTCTCACTGGGTGCAAACGGTAAGACGTGACTTTTGTATTTTTTGTGCCATATTCATTGGATGACCGGAACAAAGGCCGCCCATACTTTACACTACAGAGAAGACACACAGCATTCACTCTCTGTGTAATGCTTTGTTTCACCCACAAAAAGAGGACAGATGGCCTTACAAAAAAAAAAGCTAAATTCTCCCATTATGCAGGGTTATTGTGTAATCCCCGATTCCAGGCCTTTACCCTATTGTTACAAGACGAGGATTACGTGGCATCCAGAGGCTTCCACTGTTGTATTTAATTTCTTTGTATTTTAGCTCAATAGAGGTAACTCCAAGTGGACTGAGATTCCAGCCTTGGTTCTGGCCATGGACCTAATTGGCGGCTGTGTCTCACGGCTGAGGTTTTATGATTCAAGGTGCGTGAATATGGTATTTTCTCGATAGAAAAACAACAAATACTGGTGCTTCAAAGAAAATTGGTCTCTTGGCTTTGACAAGTCAGGGAAAAAAGATTCCGGCAATTCCGAGAAAATAATCCCGTCAGAATGGAAGGGAAAGAATGGAAGATCTCCAGCATTAACTGATTAAACTGACTTAGAAAACAGAACATTTTGATGTTTAGGGTTCAATTTTTTGTTATGCAGCTTCAAGCATACAAGTTATGACAAGTTTTACAAATAACTGCTGTTGCTGAGCTAAACAAACAAGTGATCCAGAAAAGGAAAAACAACTGTACCTCAGTAGATACTTCGCCAGCTTTCTTCTCCTTGATGAATATCTTGGCCACATTCTCATCAGGTCCAAGCTGTACTCTCTTTAACAATGGAAAGTCATTGGGCTGGAATGCATGAGTTTCTGAAATACGAAATATGACAACTGTTGCAAAAAAGGTGTGTTCAATAGACAGGTCTGTTACATGCTCAGTTGGTATTTGAGAGGATGCAGGTTACAAAAGTATCTTTGAGTGCTCTACAAAATGAGCTACCTAACCCCTATGGTGGTGGGTTGTCCACTTATGTAAATTATACAGTACTCTGATCTGATGAACGACCAGGGATTGTTCTTTGGAGTATGACCAAACATGAGAAAGGGCAGTAATGCACAACGGAACACAAAATACTCATAGGGCCTATGGGTACGGTTGTACACAGAATAAAAAACGATGGAGAAATTGACCTGAATTATTATAGCAATGGGTAGAAACAAAGAGAAAAAATTGCTGCTGCAAGGATCTAACCTGTGACCACTCAAATACCATATAATGAGTACTCCACTAGCTGAGGAACCAACCCTTACAATATGCTGGTGGGCGGTCCACTTAAATGTCTGAAGCCTATATTATATCACACATGTATGTTGAAAAATAATCAAGAACACCACATAATTAGGAATGGAACAATTAATGTCATGAAAATGGTCAACTTGTTTGATATTGTAAAACCTTGAAGACAATATAAATGCAATGATTGTGAAAATGTATTATTAATTATATTTATATTAACAATAATTTGGGGTTGGACAAAAAGAAATTGACTAGAGCAGGACCTGAACCTGCGACATCTGGATTTACGTGCCGGCGCGCTACCAACTGAGCTATTTAATAATAATAATAATAATAATAATAATAATAATAATGGACATTTGTACTTGTAGCACCTTGTCTGTCAGACACTAATGGTGCATAGAAAAAGAACTCTGCTAATGACAGTACTTAAAGCATAGACCGAACAAGTAAGTTTTCAAGTTAGTTTAGAAGCTGGAGAGAGTTTCTTCTACATGTAGTATTGGGTTCAATGAAAGACCATTCCAAAGCGATGATCCAGCTTGTGCAAAGAATGGTCTCCCCAAGTGTGTTTAGAACTAGGGATGTTGAGGTTTGCAGAGCCAAGCCGTTTTGTAGAAACACTTATCTGTATTGAATCATGATGTATCTAGGAGATGTGCCATGGACAGAATGATAGATGTATGAGTAGAACCTTCAAATTGATGCGTTCATCTACCGGGATTCCAGGAAGTGCTTGTAAGATTGGAGAGATGTGTGAAATGCGTCTAGTAAATGTGACCTGTTTGGCAGCTGAGTATTGCAGATGTTGAAGGAGATTTATTTGGCTGTCAGCAAGGTTGAAAAGGAGATGAGTACATAAACCAATATTTAAGTAGCTGTGGGGGTCAGAGATTTGCAAATAATGAGACAAGATACGGAGCAGATATCTGATAGATCTTGATAATTGTTAACTACGGTACTCAAAAGCACTTGACAGGCAGAAACATTAAAAGACAGGTTTTTGAATTTGTTTAATTATTAGTCCAATTTATGTAGCATCTTATAAGGGTGTACAAGGTGATGCGGCGCAATCAGCAGCCACTGCCAGAAACGATAAGTGTAACCAGGTTTTTTTTACGTGCATTACACAACACACGGGATCTCTGGCTTTATGTCTCACCCGAAAGATGAAGCAATTATGGTCAAGTGTCTTGCTTTAGGAAACAAGTGTCAAGACCAGGACTCGAACCCACACTTTTCTAATTAGAAACACCAGAGTTTAACTCCGGTGCTCTTACCACTCGGCCATGACACGCCAATGATATTGTACATGTATATACATGTATGTGCTGGTTGAGGTTCAAATTTGAGTCTATCACAACATTTCCGGGATGGTTCAATTTGTGACCTCCCTATTGACGGGACGTGTGGATATTCTACTCAGTTTTCCTTTAGATCCAAGGAGTGTGAATTCAGATTTCTATTCATTTAATTTGAGATTGTTCTGTGCCATCCACAGCTGAATATCAGTGATGCAAATAAGCGTGTAATGGTAGTAATTACATGTAGGTCATCTTCAGTTGGGCGGAAGGAGAGATATAATTGAATGTCATCAGCGTATGAGTGATAGCCCACGTTGTGATTCCGAATGAGTTAACCGAGTGGTTGAACATATATTGAGAACAAAAGTGGGCCACAAACACATCCCTGTGGTACACCAAAAGAAAGAGGCGTGGATTTGTCTTTGTGCCAACAATTGATATACATTGCGAGTGATTACCCAGATATCAACAGCATGTATGTTCCGGACTGGTATGATCTTCTTAGTTGGCGAGGGCTTTGATATATTAAGGTTGCACATAAATGCTGAAAGATCAGAAATTCCACTTACTAAAGCAACATCCGAAAACCAGTGATCATCTGATTCTCTTGTTATAAACAAATCCAACACATGTATGTGTCCAAGATCTTGCCTTGATTGACAACATGCTGCTTGAGCCCATAATGCTGTGGCGAGGTACATGAAGTTGAATGTTTGGGCGTTTTTTGAGACTACATCCGTGTATAATGAAGTCATCATTAACGACAAAGAAACCTGTTGTGAAGAGGTTCTTATCAAGAAGTTTTGAAAATTCATCTAAGAAATCACCGAGATGACCAGAACCTTGTGGGTGGTAGATAACGGCAAATTGTATAGTTGAAAAGTCCATCAGTCCATATTGACTTGAACTGTCAGCTTAAACTTGAAGATTAGTCTGGAACAAAATTCCAACTCCCCCACCGCGTCTAGTCAATCTAGGTGTATGCTTGAAGGTACATCCATTGGGTGCTAGTTGACCCATAACTGCATTTTCATCTTCAGTCAGCCATGCTTCCCAAATCCCAAAGATATCCAGGTCATAATCCAGTACAAACTCAATAACACCACTGGTTTTATTTCTTACTGATCCGGTATTCAACATCACAAATGTCACTCTTCTGTTGTCTGAATGAACACATTTAGGCTTTGTTCTACCAGCCCAACTCCTTTTTTTGTAGGGCGAACTCTCTGAGTGGATGGACATGTTCATGTTAAATTTATATAAGCAACACAAATGTGAGCAGGAAAGCATTTGACAAGTATTTTACTCATTCTTCAAACCATGTTAATATTGTATTGTTCAAAACTTGTATTAACTGTTGAAATAAATGATGACTAATACAGTATGAATAAAATATAACTGACAAGGATCTATGTACGAGTTATACAAAACAAATATTGGATACCTTTTATTCATACCATGTTGCAGAATATAATTACTCGGTAAAATCTGGACTGTTCCATTCCACTCGGCTTTGTCTCCTTATGTCTCCTTATTCCAGATTTTACATCATGATTACATTTTGCTACACTGTACTCATATGTACATGTACATGTATCCAATATTTGTATGCTATGCATAACACTAACATTTTAAACGAAGGTTGTCATTGCGTTTTTCAACAATATATTTCACTTGAGTTGATTAAATTACACTATCATTTGATACAAACCTCCATGCTGCAAAACCCAGAAAAGACTAAACTCCTCAGGAACATTTTCCACTGCAAACTTTTTAAGTAGCAAGCTGATGACTTCAGAGGTTGTCTGTCGGCTTGAAACCCTGACATTAGAGATAGTTCCATACTTTGGTCTGAATACTGCCGTCTGGAAATAATCAGGTGTAATGACGCTATTGAGAATATTTTCAAATAGGTTTCTAGTCTCACAATTCAGCATCAACGCTAAAAGTTCTACAAAACTTTCAAATTTCAAAAAGAGAGTTAATTTAATATAATCTTCTAAATGAACATGAACAGTTGAATTCATTCAAGTAATAACAAAAGGCATCAAACCTTTTGTTTTTACAGCATTGTATTATTTAAGATACAAATATCATTTTTTGTAATGAAAATTTATTTTATGTTGAAAGAAAATGAAATCTTGAAATACATTACATGTATGGTGCATATATTTATGGTAAAAGAGAACTTAGTCCCTTACCTTGCTATTGTAGAGATGACCACTAAATGACATAGTTCTTCTCTGTAGATTACACTTGCGAGGCATTGTTCCGGAAAGTCCCAATCTTCCAAAGGATTCCTCCACTGTGTTTTCTTCAACCTCTTCCCCAGTGTCACCTTTCTCACTTCTCTTGTCATCTTTTCTTTTCATTTCCTGTTTATTCCAATAATCTACATCCGCATCTGAGTTACGGTCTCTTTGTGTGGTAGTGTCTGAACTATTCTGGGTACTTTCTTGGTCATCCTGGCTATCATTATCAGTGCCATCATCAGCCGAGTTAGGTAACTCAGACAAACTATCTTGCTGTCTTGTCAGGGAGCGTCTGTTTTTGGCACCACTTCCCATAGCACTCATTAGCTTTTCATCAAGCCCACTGTCATATCCAAGGCGTGTAGTCTTCCTTTTCCAACTCAATTCTTCTTTCTTCAGTCGTATCACTTTCTGAGTTCCCCAGTAAATCTTCAGCATGCCAAACAGAATGTACACCCCATTCTCCTACAAAGGTCACACATTTCCAGTAAAAAGGAATCTCACAATAAGAATCACTAACAGACAATCATCAGCATATACTCATCATAATTATACATAAAACTCAGAAGTTATTATTGGGGTTCTTTCAACAGGTGCATTTGTTGCGGCCTCAGGAGCCATTTTAGGATTTAGTCAAACATGTATGTACTTTTGAATAAAACAAACAATTAAAAATACACAATATGAGTACATATTATGGTCTTTTAATAGTAACTGCCTATATGTACATGTATCTTGTTTGTATATATACCAAAAAGCAATATCTTGGAAAACATTTTACTTTAAAATCATGTAGGCCTACATGTTTTTATATTGTAAAGCACTCACACATTGCAATTATATTGGCAGTGTGTGTTAAACCTCTGACATACCTGAACTATTTGAAGCTGTTGATTCAGTTTGCTGTCACTGAAGTACATATTGAAAGTTTTCAAATGAGATGCAAATGATGTACTGTAAAATACAAATAATATTGACAAAAAAATATACATTACAAATACTAGGTGCTCATAAACATCAAACAATTAACACTTAAAAATGTTTTGCAAAAATGGCTATTATTATGACTAAAACAAAGGTACTTGAGTTATAAAAGTAGCATCTCTGAATAGTGTATACAATTTGTTGAAATAAGTTCATCATATTTTGAAAACTAAAATAAATTTAGACTGGTGTTTATGGCCAGAAGGGATATGGCTTGAAGGTCAAGCTGGCTTGAAGGTCAAGCTGGCTTTTCTGGTCCAGCATGCACATGAAAACTAATATGAGTGTGGTCCCTGGGCCTGGTATCCTAGAGTAGACATGGTAGAGTAGGAATGCTCCAGGGGCTGGCTGCTCATGTAGACCTAGTATAAATTCAAGTAAATTGCCATACATGTAGTTTCTATGGTTTCAGCCAGAGGGGGTTTTTTAAGTTTGTTTTATCTGGCATTTCAAAATATATATTTAGTAAGCAATTTGGACAATGTTTTTTATTCAACTTTAACCTTTTTCCACACTCTAACTCCATATCTGTATGATGTAAGCAATAATATACATAAAACATACACAGCATACTGTAAATAAATGTTCCAAAACTTTATGAAGGATGTATGGCAGATTCTTTGCTGTGAGACCAAATGTTTCAATTCAAACATTTTCTTGGAACAAATTTTGATTATTATATTAGATTGAATCTGAATAACCAATGTGAAACCAAATTAACCAGTTATTTACAAATATTGTATACATGTACATTGTACATGAACTTATAAATGTATCTTCAAAGAGTGGCTCTAAGGTGCACTGGAATATTAATGTTTTTATTTTTTTCCAATAGATGGAGTGCATAGGAAATAGAAACAAATTATAACAAGTCTCTAAACCACAGTAAAACGGTAGAAATTATTTCCAAAAACCACTCTCAGCCAAAATCTGAAAAACGTGAGGTTAAGCAAACCATGTGACAAAGGACTTGTGACATCAGTGGTGAATAGTTGATTTTGACCTGCCTACTGCATACCAAAATACAACCCTGACCTTCAGGATTTCCAATCAACACAGCCGTGAATGTGACTCTTTTTAAATGGCTATCCAACATGCACATAATCAGCATTCAAGGCGATTTCCAACGGATTTGGAATATCGGGATTTTACTTTCTTCATGGCTTAATTCGGTTCAGTATGTCAAGCATAGTATACATGACATTGCATCTGAACTACCGCAAACAACCTGATTGATCATGGCGTTGTTTCTGAAATTGCCACCTTTTTAAGTGACTCTTCTGGACTGTCAAGCAACTTGAGAGGAAAATGGGGGTGAAAAATAGACAATCTTGATGAACTTAAAGTTCCCCGATGTGTGGTTGGTCCAGCAATGGTTGTTCGCGGTGCTGATATGATTGCCCCGGCCGCTGCTGGTGGTGAAATGAAATGGGGGGAAGCGCAGGATGCTCAGGACCTACATTTGTACCTTTCCGTGAAAATGCAGATTATCTTATGTGAGCTTGTAGTTGTGTTGTCTAGAAACTTTCCCACAAACAATGAGTGTCAACCCACTTCGTCGGTTTTGATGCAATGACGCAAGATGATTTTGTCGCATTTGTATTACTTGTACAATTGTGTGTCAAACTCTAATTCCACTGTAAAGCCCTTATCACACGACAAAGGCAAACTAGGGTCCTTGGACTCCGGTGCCAGTTGTCTTGACCATGGACATTGGTCAAACTCAAACAAGACCTTTCACACGACGCAGAAACCAATGTCCCTTGTCACAGATCCTTCATCTTTTGGGGTGTCAAAGGTCAACATTGTTTATTGTCCACCTCACTGGTGTCTGCACAGCTAGCATGGAATCGCTATTGCATGTGTTGATTACCAATCATCTTGCTTGCATCAAGGAGCATTCTAGTTTATTGCTCCATGCTTGCATTCATGGTAGCTTTAGCTAAACCATGGTCCTTGGTTTTTTGCATTCACACAGCATGTACAGACGATCATGGTGAATTTTCAAAACGTTGTGTTTTTTTGTTGCTGGTTTCGATCAAACTCAGAAAAAGACTAGGGACCCATGCTTGTGCAGAGCAGAGGTACATTTCACACGATGTGGACTTGACAACGTTGTGTTCTTAGGACCATGGACCCTCTGCTTATTTCCCTCGTGTGAAAAGGGCTTTAGCCCACTTCACACAAACTGGCTGTATTGATTAACAGAAGCCCCTAGGAAGTGCATTGAGCTAGATTTTCTTTGATGATTTACAGTATGCAAGAAAAGTTAAATAACTGGACTTGGCTTTGCCGTTCGTTCTTCAAAAAACTAAAGACTTCTCCAAAATAAAAGTTTTTTAAAATAAAATGCTTTGGAACGGTGAAATGAGTGATTCTGTGTAAAATTTCACACAATTGTATGCCAGATTTGTAGCGGGTAGTAGCAAAAACTTAGGGCGTACAGCAAATCAAATGCATGTGAAGCAATGACTTGCATGGTACATGTACCAACAGGATTGCAGATTACTGAACATGTAAAACTGACCACCCAAAATTCATTTCCAAGTACATGTAACTTTCACTTCGGTGAGGATTATTTCTAATGATAAGTGCTCTTTTTGTAAAACTCACCGTGAAACAACAAAGCATGTTTTATGATTGCATGTTTGTCAAGACTTTCTGGACGAATTTAGAGAACTGGTGGGTGTGCATTAACTGTATTTAACCACAAGAGGGCTCTGCACCTCTTACAGTGGGAGAACATTTTTCATACATGTAATACCTTTCAATTTGAGTATATTTGGTATAGATGTATAATTCTGAGGTACATGTATTGTTGGAAAATGTATGGCTAAGAAAGCAATCAATAACTGTAGATTCAAGAACAAGAAGCCTAACACAGATGTAATATGACCTTTTTTCCGAACTTCGTTAAGTTACACTACACATTGGAGAAATAAACGCATTGGACAACAACAACCTGTACAAATTTGATAATAAGTGGACTGCTCTTAAAATAGACCTTTTGTAATAAGATGTCAGAATAGACTGTGCAAGTCTCGCGCGTATCGGAACGAGAAAACACGTCAAACAAAGAACTTTTAATTTCTTCTAAAATCAAATCTTTGTTTTAAAATCATATCTAATGACAAAATCTGAACAACAAAAATACTAATTAAAATATTTGTAAAATTAGTTTTAGCTTTTATAATGAATACACAAATAATGTGTTTATTATTGAAACAAAATTAAAACGCTTGACGCAGTTTATAGAGGATGCTGACACAGTTTATAGAGGACGCTGACGCCTCAAAAACCATAGCCTGCAATGAAAAGGCTTCGTGTTGCAATTGCAGCATCTGGCGATTATCATCGCGCATCCAAAACAAGTGTTTACATAAGTTTTGTGATTGGAGGTGAGCACAAAATTCTTAATTTTTTGCAGCAACCGGAAGCTGAGGTCAAGTTTAATTATAATCAGGTTTTCTTCGTTATATTGTTTAATTCATTTTACTTTCATATTTTTTATTACTAAGTATTACATTCCCAACCACATATTTATTTTTCATGGTCATAAACCAAAATAATTGACAAAACACAATCTTGCCGACGTAAATCTCCATATGGTTGGGACCACAATGGTCCCGGAAGTTTAAATTATGCACGAGACTTGCACAGTCTATACCGGATTGTCTGCTTTTCCCCTTTTGTTTTCCCCTGGTATTTACTATGTTGTATTGTTTTGTGTAAACTTGAGCATTACATAAAATAAAAACCAACCTTGATGATATACTGGGTATTTACCTTTGTACTATTGTCTTGTACATTCTATCTCTATGCTCCTCTACGTCCTGAGAATCCATGCTGATAAGTCTCTTTTTGTAATGAGAATCACCTCATCTCATCAAACTGCCATGCAAATGTACAAAAAGAAATATTCTATATTAATGTTTCATTTTATTTGTAAACTTTGATCATGATTTGCATGACTTCGTGTACATCATGTATGTACAATGGCAACGGTAACATGTCAAATTATTTACATGGTTTTTGGTTTGCAGTATTAAACATCATGTGTTTTATCTACTTTTGCTGAGTAGAGTTTAGTTCTGAGAAGAGGTTGTCAGTCTCCTGATGACTAGAGCAGGTTAATGTAGTTGAAGCATTTAGACCAAGCTTTTGTCACTCAGGGGTAGAGAAGATACAAATTTACCGTATTTTCCTGCATATGGCACACACACACAAACACGTTGTCCCAACGTTTTTCCAATTAATGGGTTGCTAGTCTAAATCTCACTATTTTGCATGCTACAATATTGCAAGAACCACCGAATGCTGGTGCGTGCTTTCACAACAACGCACGCCCTCTGTTGGAAAAATTTAGTGCATTACGCGATAACCTACAAAAAACGACTTGATAAGTAAGAACAAGTACATGTACATGTACTGTCACTATTTTGCGTGCTACAATATTGCAAGAACCACCGAATGCTGGTGCGTGCTTTCACAACAACGCACGCCCTCTGTTGGCAAAATTTAGTGCATTACGCGATAACCTACAAAAAACGACTTGATAAGTTAGGACAAGTACATGTACATGTACAAGTACATGTACATGTACATGTACTGTACATGTACATGTATGTCACTTTTGTGTGCGCTATAGCCGTGTACAGACTGGGTCGTCGCTGGTTCGTGCCAGTATTATTATGGCAACAACATGGTCAGCGACTTCGTTCTTCAGTAAATTTTGTCATAGCTTGTTAAAAACTAAACAACCTAGTGATTTAAAAATTTAACAATGTAGATTTCATTTCAATAAAATGATAACAACTAGGATTACCATGGACGAATGAATGAAGATTTTACAATGGTCATCACAATGATCTCAAGCCTGGGGACCTTTGAAAGTCAGATAAGCCGCGTTTTACAGTATGTGTTGTCTAATTCATAGATCATTTTGTATACCAATATGGAACCAATTTGTACAGAGTGCAAACTTCGCCACAAACATCAACTAAAAATACATGTTGAATTTTAAATAACCTTTCCCTAGCACTAGCAGGCGTTCAGGCATTTTTGATGTCAAAGGTAATTTTTTGTAAGTTTAAATAGACCCTTGCCAGACTAAAACATAATTGAAAACAACTCCAAAGAAAAAGTACAAACTTTAAATTATAAGGCACTTCCACTTTCAAGCGGTAGGAAAGATCCCTTGATTTTTACTTCTTTTCAGAAAAGCCCCCCCAAAAAATTTCAAACTTCTTTTACTCAATATCACCTAGAAATGCTCATAATGCAACATTGGGAAATTTCATTTTTAAAAACATTTCTGGGGTCCTGGAGCTGGTGTGGCAGGAGATTCTGTCCCCCCAGAGATTTTGTCACCCCCATACGGCGAACTGTGTACAAACTTCTTCTGATAGCGCCCTCTTTTGAATCAACCTCCTTCAGCCCCATATTAATTTCCCATACGGGGGACAGAATTTCCGGGGGTCAGATTTCCCTATGACACCGGCCCTGATCCCATCGCTGTTACAGATTCCCACTACACATTGTACATTGTAGTACATGAATATCCGCCCCTTTACCAAATCTTGGATCAACCTGAACAATAAACAACAATGGTACATGTACATGTACTGTAGGCATGTTCTTCAAAATAGTGCCCATTTGTAAGCCTGAAATTCGGACCCTGATATTTTCTTCAGTGAAAGCTATTTTTTTGTATAATATGTTGTAATAAACTAAGTTAAGAGGTACCTGGCATGATATCATACACAATTTTGACAGCCGATGCCTTTCAACAAAATCGAGGTAGAGGATTTGGAGTCTCGAACGTCAGCATTTTTGACGGACCTCAACAACCACTTAGATTTAGAGGTATTTAAATGATCAAATTTTCATATTTGCAGGGGTATATATTTTTCTTTTGTATGCGCAGGTAGTGGGGGATGTTGATAAATACTTTAACAGCAAGAGAAAATAAAAATCTGACAATTGAAAAAAAAAAAAAATCTATTTTAATTCGCAAACTCGCGAACGTAATTTTGTGCGTCAAAAATGTCAACAAAAAGAAACACATCAATTAACCAATTTTCAAACATTTAATAAGTTCGAAAAAAATACGATGATAACACGTTTAAATAAGGATTATTTTGTAACAATGACTGCTGCGATAGCTGTTCAAGAATAAGAGTAATCTGTGTTTCAAATTTCCAGCGACGTATTTTTTCATTGTCCGTCAATGTTTTACTTGTGCAAAATAAATCCGTCAAGTAAATGACGTCAGCCGTTTACTGACGTTCGCGAGTCTAGCGGACAGCTCCAGATGAAAAACCAAAAACGTATTTGAGGTGATAAACAACAGAAATACTTCCTTCTGAACGCTAGTTTTTGGAAACTAAATCAACATATATATACAAAT
This sequence comes from Plazaster borealis, assembly GCA_021014325.1. Classification (NCBI taxonomy): domain Eukaryota; kingdom Metazoa; phylum Echinodermata; class Asteroidea; order Forcipulatida; family Labidiasteridae; genus Plazaster; species Plazaster borealis. Next base: position 11,371,646 of record CM037468.1, on the reverse strand, counting down.
ACGCTTGATGTGGATTGCGCGAAGGTATTAGAGTAACCGAACGTCATTTTGCAATAAACTCTGTCTATTTTCTCGAACTTCATGAAGTGTCCGTCAATTTTTTGCGAACGTCACTAAAGATCCGTCAAAAATGACGTTCGCAACGGGATGTTCATAAACTTTAAAAAAATAATGGAAGCTTGACAAAGTTTTTTTATTTTTTATTTTTAGGTACAATGTATGAGAGGCTGCAAATATATCAGAGAAATTACAGTAGTATTGTGCCAGAATTAAATTAATGACAGGCAATATTTGCTTTGATTTTCTGTCAATGTCATGCACTCTTCTGTTAGACTTATATTTTATGTGTGTAGTGTTTTGTTTAGGTTCTTTCATTTTTATTTGATAGTACATCAGTTGGGCCTCACCACAGAAAAGAATGAATGTTCCTTGTGCTTACCTTGTGCTATCTTTGCATTTAATAGAAATGACCACAGGTTTCACTGCTGGAGACTATACATTTTAAAATTAACACATCAAGATGAAAACTAACTGAACTATCCTCTTTTTGTACATGAGTATTTTGGTATACTTAAATATGTATAATATTTAAAATATCTTATGAGGTCCAACAAATATTTTTGAAAAATGGCATTTGAGGTTGTAAATGGGCAGTCTTTTGAAGAGGATGCCTGTAGCTTCATAAAAATACATTATTTCACACTGGTAATGTCATCATTGTTATTGAAAAGCCCATGAACAAAAATGTCGTTTCATACATTGAAACTATGTCCAAATTCTCTTTCATGTTGACAACAGAGCTGAAATTATGACTTTTGAATAATATTGTTCACTTCAACTTAGAACTGGTTTTAACAGGAAGACAGGGTCAAGTTGGGGTCAAACCTGTATCTTTTCAACACTTGTTCAGTTTCCAAGACTTTTCAGATGATTGAATGCAAACATTGTAATTGTATTGTTTACATACATGTAGTATGTAGTTCATGATGTTACTAATCATCATGCCGAGTTTCAAATGCCTGTTGAGTTTCAAGGATCAAATCACTTTACACTTACAGGTAATTCATTTTTATTTGAACAAGAAGAGTTAGTACAGAGTACCGGGGTGTACATGTTTAAATAAATATGTGCACGCATTGACTGTTAACATTGGTCCTTCAACATATTGTAACACATACTTTTCTGATGGTGCAGAAAATGGCACCTTGTCATGCTTGTGACCGTAATTTCTATTTTTGTCTTGGTTAATATTTGTCAAACTTTATATTTTAAAAGCTTTTATTGATGTTCTATATTTACTAATGTGTATAATTTGGACAAGTTTGGTTGAATACATTTTGAGTTTAAAAATTTACATAATTTACATTATGTACAGGTGTACAGGTGTACATGTACACTGTATGTCATCCTAATTGAGTAGGCAAACAGCCAATGGTCATTCATCCACAGAAACCATGCCTCCATTCCCTTTCATATTGCCTACAGAGCTAAAATAAGGGTTCAAATAATTGTTCACTTCAATTCCAGTTTGGACTGGAGTCTGGATCAGTCAAGATCAAAGTTGGGTACATTGTAATGTCAATTTGACTCCCAAAATGATGAGCATTGCATACAGTAGCTGTGTGTAACATTGGTGCAGGTGTCAATAGGCGGTGCCTAAGCCAAAGCAGAAGCAAACATGGCCATGGTTTCATGTCAACGTAATGCTAATTGTAGCGATTCCATGGACACATCATAGAGCAAAGATGGATGCATTAATACTGTGTACATATTTTTAAGTCTAAAAAAAATGGACAAGAATAACATACAGAAAAATTATAAATAGGCCTAATTAAGCAAGTTTGGGCCATGTGAAAACAAAGCTGCACACACACAGAGACTGTGTGTGTGAACTGTATGTGAATTGTATGAATGTCTGTGATTTAGGTTCAACTTGGCAGGCGCAGGGAAATCAACGATACACTCCAAGAGACTTTTGAGAGGGTTTTGCTCTAAGATACATGTATACACCATGTATACGCACCATGTACATGTACCATGTACATAGTACTACATGCACTCTCATGACATGTACGTACTCTATATTTTATGACAATGTTTTCATTGTTACACTGTGTATACTCTGAATGTAAAAGGCGTGTATGTCCGTGGTGTAAGAGGAAGGAAGGTCTAACACTAACATATGAGTCAAGGAAGTCCTGATAGTTACTCATACTCACCTACAACACAGTCAAATCAGTACAACTGTGACTATAAGGCTTCATGTCCCTGTAATCAAACAATACAAAAGTCATTTAATGTAAACCAAGATAATTACAAGAACTTGAGACCAATCTGAAAGAATTGTTTTTTTAAATGGTATCATTAAATGGTTGTTTGTTGAGGAAGTTATAAACTTTTTTAAGTCATTTGATACTTTGAAAAAAGATGTGTAAATAATTAGTGAAAGTGTGGTTCTTGTGTTATATTACAGTTTCTATGTATTACAGAAATGGAAATGTTCTCTTTTTGTGTTGCCAATACTCCTACATGTAACTAGAAAAGATTTTCAACCAAGCCAGGAGGAGTAACCTTGGACTTTCTACATAATCTGAAATGTTCCATCTTCCACAAGCTTAAAAAAAACCCAAAACAAAACCTACAAATTCAAATTTCCTCACCCTGCAAATTTCTGTTTTCAAAAGAGGTCGTACATGTGTGTATTCTTTAAAGAATTGGGTTTTTTTCACTTTCCCATTAATCACTTTAATAGCCTTCCACCGGGAATTTTAAAAAAAATCCATGCTCACCCAAAGGATAAATTTTCAAAATTTCCAGAATATCTAAAGTTGTATTTCAGAATATCATTATCACAGAAACCATGACATACTCAAGTAATTGACAACAAATGTTCTCATTAAATGTTTCAGGATTTCTTTTTCTCTTTCGAGGAAACGTGGCTTTTGTTCACCATGAATTGACCAAACCTAGGCCTTAGCCTGCTGGAATCTCGGATTTACCTCCTATGCCAAATATAATGGTGGCAGCCTATCAATCTCTCCAAATCCTTTTTGTCCACAAAAGGGCGAAGGTCTGGAATTGTAGAAGTGGCCAGTGGGGATTAAACAATAATCCCTCGGAAAAAAATCGGGGATTAGGCTGGCTCAGTGGTTTCTTTCCCTGCCATTCACCTCTATAGAACCCGGTTCAAATCCCATCTCGGACCGGAACATTACATCTGGGTTGCTGGGTGCCGAGGGTGCCAACAAAATTCAACGGCTGTTTTATGTGACACCGTATGCATCAAACTGTCCATTGATTTTGTGGTTACCCGCCTCTGTATCCATCCAGCACATTAAGCTGTACATACATTGTACATACATAGCTGTCACAGCCAAATTAATTTTGTTAATAACCTTGACACCTGGTGATGTATTTTGAGATGGGGATTGTGGGTCCATTCAAAAATGGTCACGGGCCATCAGGGAAGTTCTGAGCCAATTAAAAAAGATTATTTGCAATAACTTTTAAAAAGGTTAAAAATTTCAACAGCCAAAGCATTTCAGATGGAAGCTAAGAGGTAAGCGAACATATTTTGTTGGCTAAAACTGCAGACTGGCAGTATGGCTAAGGGTTTACCTTTGCCAGACTAGTACGGAAGAAACTTAAGTTAAGGTGCCCCAAATTTGGGCAAGGATTTAAATTCTTGACCGAGTTCCTTTGCCCAAATTTGCGCAAGGTATTGAACTTGCACTCGATACTGATACTGTTGAATGTTAGCTGGTTAGTGTTGAGTAAGGGTTACAGCATGGAGGAAGTGTAGTCCCGAATAACTGGACCCATTAACGCTTTTTTAACATTTGGAAATTATCTGGTGTATGTAGGGTTCGTGTGAATGCTCATGTGTTTGTTCGTACAAATACAGTATTCCCTACATGAATAAAAAAAAATAAAAAAACAGATCGTGACAAAAAACTGCTCCAAAATCCATCAAAGACCTCTCTAATACACATACATGTAAACTCACTTGAGGTATGCAGGATTTGTTACCGGTTGCACGCTTTTGTTGTACGCTTCTAAAACAAAAGAGAAATTTTGAACTGATAAACTGGACCGCACGTGACTTACAGATTTGCACATTCTGCAGATTGGGCAAAATCATTTGCAGAAGACACGTGCATCCCATTTTTGGACATCAGTTCGATCCCTGTTTATAATAACGTTGAAAAAGCAATTTTGTGTCCTACATGTAATTATGAGAACATGTGTACGCCTTCTCAAAGAGCCAGTTGTTAAGATGTTACGGGCAAATTCAGATGGTTCAATAACAGACTGGGCAATATGTACGGGTGGCGGAGAAATCTTTTTTGTGAAACGAGATCTTAAAAATAAGATAAGTTTTGGAGTCATTCAGAGCGAGTTTGTTGGACAAAGCCCAAGATTTGACATCTTGAATGCATAATTCAACTTTAGCAACATTTTTGGCAGAAGCGTGATCAGCTGGATCAAATGTAACGTAAAGCTGGGTGTCGTCAGCATAAGCAACACTAGAAATACCATGGGCAGCAATGAGGTCTTGTAAGGGTGCACTGAACATTATAAATTCAAGAGGCCCTGCTACTGAACCTTGAGGAACACCACACCAGAGATGATGACGATCGGATTTAGCATTGTTGATGAGAACATGCTGGGTTCTGTTGTTCAGATAAGAACAGAACCAGTTAAGGGCAGTTCCAGTAATTCCATAGCGAGAAGATAAACATTGAAGGAGATGCTTATGGTCGATAGTGTCAAAAGCAGCGGAAAAATCTAACAGCACAAGGATCGCTTCCTTATGATTGTCCAGTGCACGCAAGATTTCATCCTGTACATGAATGAGAGCAGTCTCAGTACTGTGGAAAGGACGATAAGCTGACTGCATTTTAGCATGGAGGTTATTTTCACATGTGCTCAGCTTGAATTACATGTAGCTATAAAAGCTATTTATACAAAATGTACATCACAGCCTGGCAACGCATCCAATACCCACTGAGCTCAGGTGTATACGAGAAACCTTGACAGTGTATGCGTGCACTAGCTGCACCAGTGATTACCACGGTCTGAAGTTCCCGTTGTATGCATGTGAGCTCTGTGTACGAACGGCTGTTGTATTGCAAAGGTGAAAAAAAGAGTCTAGACAAATTCTTAGGCAAAAATAAACCGAGAAACTTTTTTTAAAATTTTACCTTTTTTTTTCTTTCTTTTTTCTAAAATAGTAAAATACTAAAAAAAAAAGAGGCGGCAGCCAAAAAAAAGGAGGTGGGCGGGGACGAGAAACGTATTTCATTTGACGATGACGTCATGATTTTATTTTTGTCATTCCAAAATGGCCGCGCTCTGTGTACATCGGGACATCGGAGGAAGTAATTCGGAGGATGCTGAAAAGGTATTGTTTGAAATATCTTTTTAAAATGTAATTTATTTCAATATCCAAAACATAAAGCAAGCTAAGAGTTAGGCAAACACATTTGGTTGGTTTAAATTGCCGACCCGCCCGTGGGAAAGGCGCCATAATTTTTTTCGTCGCGAGCTGAAGAAAAGATGGTCCGGACGTGTGGCCAAGGATTCATGGATCGTTGGCCACAGAAGTGGGGCTAACAACTGGGGCAAAAAATCTTGGCATAAAAATGTGAGTTTCTATTCTAAAAATAATTTCACCACCCGGAGGTCCATGGGCGTAGGGCCAAGGATTGGAGGAAGTCTAGACTTGATTCAAGTCCCGTTCTCGTGCGAGAGGTCCCCAAGCTTATCGCGCCAACTAGCAAACAAGCCGTACAGTGCGCGCTTGCCGTCAAAATGTGGTCCCGAGAATGGGACTTGACGAGGTCGTTTCTTACACTGCACGTTGTTATTGGAAAATCTCCCCAAAATGAACAATACCAATGGGAGCATGGAAGCGCTGCCCCGCCTATAAAATATTCATTACACTCTGTGACATCACATTGCAAGACATTGTAAGTGCATGCGTCTAAACGCGGTGACACGTGGGGGGCGCGGGGCGGGCAAACTCATCAGCAGGCAAGTGGGTGTCGGTACCAAAGTCTTTGAATCGCACTTCCCAAAGTTCAAATTTTGCAAACAAAACCGACCCAAATGTATGTTACAAGGTATTAACTTAAATTTTAATGAACATTCAGTGCTTTCTTTTGATAATTAATTGGTTATTCAAAAATGTATTTCAATCCTCATCTAAGTACTTAACCCCCACAAATAACAAATGAACGAGTCTTCTTTTTGAATGCGTTTGATTGGACAACACGTATAACGCAGCAAGTTTACATATTCATAAGTGAATACATTTACATATCAGGCGACTGCGACATCGTCAAGTCCCTGTCCCGTGTGCGGAACAGGTTGGGGAATGCAGACCATCACAAAACAATAGTTTTCTGGCGATGGCACGGGATTGGGACTTGAGTCAAGTCTAGAGGAAGTCCAGAGTATTGGCACTATATATGGGGCTACACTAGCTCTAGCGTAAGTTCAATGTTTGATTACACTGACAAGTGACAGGTCCATTCTCGGACTCGGACGGAAGTGTTGTTCAGTTTATGCCTAACGTTTACTCCTCCTAGAACTATGAGGTTCGTTCCACTATCATCTCCATAATACCTGTTAATCTGTTAATGGAGACGATAGTGGAACGAACCTGAATTATACTTTTTTTATGGTTCTAATCTAGTCTAGGTAGGAGGAGTACAAGTTCAACGTTGAGAATTGATTTGATTGGACGTTTAACTTTAAATTGAGCAATCCGACTTTGCATTCATGTTAAAACAAACCTTAACATATCATAATCATATGATAATATAGCCTTACTTACCTAAATGTATGTAGAAACTCTGTCTCTATTGAATCATGAAGGTAGGATAGACATGATATTGATAAACATTGCATAGCCTGAGCCTGAGTGATACTAAATGTACTACGGCGCGCTATACGATCTTATGAGAGGAAGGACCGACGGGCTGGCTGTTCTTTACTTTGAGTTTGTGCACAACGCGCTGGCTGGTGGGTGCGTTAGTTTCGCTCGGCTTTCTCATATCATCAAAGTGGCCGGGGAGGCGCTGGGACCGAGCGAAAGAGTTTATGTGTTTGGGATAGAGGTCGGAACCAGTTTTTTTCTGGCGATGAGGGCGCGATTTGAACTCTTGACATCACTAGCTGCGGGCGACGACGACATCATCACTCACACCTAGCTCTACTACAAAACAATGTACTATTCCTACTACTCCGGCCCACCACATACAATATAGCGGAGAAACTGAAAGAAACTAGCTACGTATGTCGTGTATGTATACATACGTACATGATCATTGATGACAACAACGCAAATTAACTCAACTGTCTATCTATCCTTTTTACATTAAATCGTGAATGATGGGGTCGGTTGAAAAGGAAGCTACTCCGAAAAGTACTCGTCCATTGTCGTCTCTGCCAATTTCGTTGGATTCCATTTGCACACCAGTAAATACTGCACATTGTATTGTGACATTGGCTGTTTGACTTTTTAAATTTTTTTATTACAAATTACAATACAATTTGAATTAGTTTACGAAGACATGAAAGATTAAGAATAAGTTTCAGACACAGACAGACCACAAACTCACCTGCTCTGCTGTACACCAAACAAAGTGAGTTACCCAGTTTAGTTTTTTAATTTTAACACAGGCATGACAGGTATACTATGATGATGGTTTGTATTTTTGGTGTCTGTTACTGTTAGTGTTAGTGTTAGTGTTAGTGTTGCTTTATGTTGTTTGTTTCTACATCTAATTTTAATGTGTATTATGTTACATTGTAAGCCCGCTAAGCCCTCCCTAAATAGTGCAAATACATCTCTGGAGTCCCTGCTTATACATGGCTTATTCATCCATATGATGATGATCGGAGGGGGGAGTCCTTTTTTTATCAGTTTGTTTTTACATGTTGATGTTGAATATATGTAATTTTTCATTTTCAATTGAAAAGGATTAGATTAAAATAGAAATCAGATTGCATTTATTAGTTTACTAAATTAGCATAGCCTTCCTCCATGGTTTATTGTAATGTAACAATAGAATATCGTGACTTGCTCAATGGTTGACCACCATCTCAACTTGAGACAACTGGACATTTGACAGAACTTGATGGTTCAGACAAGCAGGGAGCAGGGACTCCAGAGATGTACTGACAACTCAACAGTTCACAGGCTTGACTACACATTTAAGACAAGTCAACAGTTAGTGAAAATACCAGAGATACTGACCGTTTCACGTCCCTTTTTTGGTAGAATAACAAATATTTGGTGAGTTGCATCAGTTACAGTTGGTTGCAAAGGACAAAGGTAAACACCTCTGCTGCACCCCTAACATTCCCTTCCTGTAACGTGAGTCATGTAAATCCTTGGAACCCGTTGGCCATCTTGGCTTTTGTGTACATCTATGCTGGTACTCAGCAAAGTCCATTTCTGGATGTAAAAGCTGAAATGAAGACTAGGTGCGCGTGAAACAGGTGGAAAGTTGTGCTTGGTAAATAAGTGCAAGTAAAAACAAAACTACATGTAGTTAGGGCTAATGGGTGTAGATTTGTGACCTGAAGACACCCACTGATGGAGCGGTGATGACGTCTACAGGGAGTGCGTTTCAAAGTCTGACTGCTGTGGGCATGAAGGAGAACTTGTAGATAGCCTTAAAGGAATGAGTTGTGAGGAGCTGGTATTTTGTCGGGTGGTAGTTTCTGAGTCTAGTATCAGACATAGTGGAGAAGTAGGGCCTACTGGTCTCTGTCAACTACGATAAGTCTGTGGGAAATTTTGTACAGCATGATCTTAAAAGCTGCTGCCCTTCTGGATTGGAATGAAACCCACTGCAGATTCTGAAGAATCATACTTGGTTATACTCTCAGTGTGGTCATAGATGTTCTGCACAAATCTGGCTGCCCTCTTCTGAATGGCTTCAATCTGGTTGATGGTGGTTTGGTGATGGGGGTTCCAGACAGTAAAGCAAAAGTTGGGTCTCACAAGGGAAATGTAGGCCTGCTCTTTCAATTTTGATTGGCACTGTCTTAGGTTCCTTTTGATGAGTCCTAGCATTCGGTTGGCTTTCAGGGTGATGTTTGATACAAGTATGTGAATCTTCCAGGAGAGCTTGGATGTGAAGGTTAAACCCAGATATGGATGTTCTGTAACTGATGTCAAAATGTCTTCGCCTAGGTGGTAGTCAAAACTGATGTTGTCGGTAGGATGAGAGACTTGCATTACATTGTACATTGTCAAAATTGAATTTCATCTGCCATTTTGCTGACTATAAGTGCTGAGAATCCAGATCTTTTTTGCAATAATAACAATAATAATATGAGTATTTATAATGCGCCAATATCCATCAAAAAAGATGCTGATGGCGCATTTCTTTCAAGATGCGAGCTGGGATTGAGTCAGGATCTGTTGCCTTGGTGATGTTAATTTCTTTAATTGCGCACACCTTCCACTGAAACCTGTATGATATGTATGTGCTGGACATCAGGAAAGGGAGACTCACCCAATGACGGTAGGTTGGAGAGACTTTCTGAAGTGAATACCAGTGTTGTCTTGCAGTTATGGCTTTGATGAAGCGCCAGAAACTTTTCTTGTGTTTATCATGATCATTTAGCATACGGTTGATGTACGTATGTGTATGACCAGTAGGAGGCACGAATCTTCTGTACACTCTTCCGGAATGATTTGAAGTGGTCCCAGTCGGTTCTAGAATTGGACGTCTTTGCCTTCTTGTACATTCTGGCCTTCTTGCTATTAATCAAACGTTTGATGGAGTGAGTAATCCAAGCTTGGTTGGCACGAGATCTTTGGACTTTACTAGGAATGTTCTTCCCCATTGTCTGCTGGATGAAGTTTTTCAACAACAACCAATTCCCATTGGTGGATCGTTGAAAATGCTCACTGAAAAATTCATTGTGAAAGATTTTGAAGTCGGATTTAACACCTGCCATATTCCCCTTGCTGTAGATGAAGATTCTTCTTGGTTTTTTCTTACTGATTTTCAGATGAAGGTCAACATCACTTAGAACAGTATCATGATTACTGATTCCTTCCACTACCGTGGTGCTCATGATGGAGTTAGGATGAGTCGTTAGAATCAGGTCCAGGATGTTGCTGGCTCGATCCCTAGTCCTTGTGGGTTCGGAAACCTGCTGCTCCATCATTACAAATATTCAAGAGAAGTTGACACTTGGTGGATTCATGAGTGTACTACTTGACTGTGATATTAGTCCAATTAATGTCACCCAAGTTGAAGTCGCATTCAAGAAGGATGACAGCAGATTTAAGCTTGGAATGGATTTTTGATAATGCAGCATCAATCTGTCTTAAGTTATCAGGACTGGACCCAGGTGGTCGATACTACGTAAGGATCCTTTCACTAGAGGTCTCAATCCTTGAATTGTGATGTGGATTCATAGCAGTTCTGCACTACTGACACACTGCACCATTAATTCTGTGAAAATAAGATGGTCTTTCACCATGACGAAGACAACACAGCCATGTTTGTTTCGGTCTTTTCTAACAATAGTGAACAGGGAGGAGTGATCTCTGGACTATCAAGCTTCGACTCAATGCCTACACTGGTATCGGGCTTATGGGCTTCAGTCATGGTTTGCAGCTCAAAAACTTTATTCAGTTGATGAGTATTGCTCTAAGTTAAACTCTTCCCTTTATTTACATGACTGACTCGGATGCTTTAATAAAACTGCGTTTCTTGCTTGCATAATTACGGTCTTTGGGAGATGAAGTTGCCAGAGGTAGATTAGGCATTTCTGAAGTAATGGAGCAGGATAATAAAGAACCATCGTCATTGGTAAGTGAATCAGACAATCCGATGAAGGAATTTGAAGTTGAAATACTGAATGAACTATTAAACAGTGATGTTGACAGATTTGGTATACCACAGGAACAGCAAATCCATGTGATATTGGTATAACAGATGGGGTTGTACACTGCATCAGGCATTCATGCAGCTGGCATGGAACCATTCTTGACAATCTTCACATTCAATCGCTCTCTGACCCCACTTTGCAGCCTTACCACAAAGCATACATGGATAAACAATCTTATGTGGACCGGGGTTACTTTCAATATCAGAGCCAAGTAGGAGTAAAATGGACAGATAGCGTAGCTCACATCTGGAATACTCTGTAAATCGAGACGGGTGATGCTTGTATGGCAAAACAGAGCATGACAACACCAACATCAGCGGTTGATACAAGTTGGTTGAGTTCATTCTTGTTGTAGTGAAGGAGATCATACCATTTTCTATTAGTTCAGTTTAGCTGGTGGTCTACTGTTGTACTGCAGAGACTCCAGTCTACATTGCCAAAAAATCCTGAAGCATTTAGAATCATGAGCAACTGCACAGCAATGGCTACAGTTAAATTGAATGAAAGTTTTCGCTCAGAATTATAACCAATCATGATGAAAGATATAATATTGGAGGACAATATCCAAAAAGGATTGGTCTCACCCACTTGGATTGAAGAATGTAGCGAATAATGGAGTCAACAATGGTCTACAAATTCCAATGAGTTGGCAGCCATCTTGGAATTCATCACAACAAACAGCATGGAACAATGGAATGACCCGGACAACTTGGCAACAACGCAATTGCACACAAGTCGGTGTAAGATTGATCCTTAAAACCCTAACCACCCCAGGCCTGCCAAAATCAAACAGATGGTTTTGTTGGAATTTGGATGGTTTAGTCCTGTGAAGAGTACCCACTAAATCACAGTCCAGAAGCACAGGACCTGTTGGAGTATAATGGGTTGTGTACTGTTCCAGTACATAAAGTGTTGGAGTATGATGGGTTGTGTACTGTTCCAAAAAGTAAACTGTTGGAGTATGATGGGTTGTGGAAGCTTTCTGGTAGAAATGCTTAGGGGGTTAGGGTTAAAGAGCGGCTCCAGGATGCTCTCAATATTTGACTTACAATGTATGACCTTTTTATGGCCGAATAGACACTGTAGATATACCGGACAATAACAATTTTACACTTAAAATTTGCATTTAGTAATATAAAGCATTCAAGTCAAAAATGCACTTCTCTGCGCGGCTTTTTCAGCCGAAGACAAAAACTGTTTATCTGTGATAATGATTGACCCCTTGACGTCATTGGCCGCTAAAAGCGTAAGGTTAGCATTATAAACACACACGTGTACTGTACATGTACATGTCTCTTTGCTTGGAAAACAAAACAAAAATCAAGAAGAGACCAAACTTACATCATACAGTAAAATACTCTTTCTGTCCATCCAGAGTATCCTAAATTGTGTCATTGTAAAATGAAGCCTACATGTTGGGTAGTTTTTTCGCTATAAACAAACTAAAATTTCCAAGAAACTAAGCTTTGCAGACCATGAGCGTGCGGACTAGTGCTGTATTTATGGTTTGAACGTGTACACCAGCAATGATTATTGCAATGTCATGGGAATAACCGTTTTCCCGAGCATGCGCAGAAACGTTAAGTCTATAAACACGCAACTGCTTGGGTTTTGCAAAGATTGTGCGTTGTGTTGTAGATTTACGGCTGGGAGTGTCTCGAGAAAAAGTCATTTTTACCCTGTCTTAGCGTGAGGTAAGGGACTCATAATTTAATTTTTTATATTTCTTGGGGACTATTGGAAAAAATGTAAAAGCTAAATATTTCCAGAACTCCCAAGAGCCACTCTTTAAAAAGCCTCAAAATTACGTTCGCAAAGAACTCCAAAATCGCTGGAAAGGTTTCTGGGTACTGATTGTCGATGTAAATCTAACATCTTAAAATTGATTTTGGTGCACACAAAAAAGGGGAGAAAAAGAAGAAAGAGAGAGAGCACAAACAGGTCCACACCGCTTCACGCACAACACATCATGAGTGTTTTCCACATAGGGGGTCAAATTATATCAAGTTTTTTATCCATGGAATATTTTTATTTTTTTAACGTGCTTATTTCCATCTTTGTAGGCCAAGAAATAGTATAGAATTGCCAACTGGGCTTTATCTTTGCACCATGAATTATCAAAATGTCTCACGTGACCTAACTGAGGGATATTCAGAATGTTTATCATCGTTACTTCAGGCTATATGTTTGCCACTCAGATTCGACATGCATTAATTAACAAATTATACACAATGCAAAATAAAAAGTGAGCAAGAAGAAAAAAAAAAGAGAAAAGAAGTGAGCTGGGCATAATAATAATAACAGGACTTAATAAAATCACAAATGTTACTGGGTCTAGGTTATTAAGGGAATACAATTTTCAATAAAAAATTTGCAAAAAACAACCACAGATTTTGTCCTCTCTTGATGGGTACTGCACCAACACCTCTTATCAGGCATGTCGGGGGTCACACGGGCAGGGTCGGTTGTCTCCATGAAATTGATGTCGTGCTGTTTACTTGGTTGACTTGAGGGATTTTTCTCTTTCAATGCCCACCAGAAACGTGTGCATTTTGGAATTTTGTTCCTGTCATCATACACACGTGTCTTATATAATTAGTGCTAAAATAAACATTTATGGAAAGTTTCCTTTGAAAAAAACCTGGAAAATATGGAGGGGGAACTGTGCCTCCCCCCCAAAAAAAAAAAAAAAAAAATACAGAAGGGGAAAACTAATTGAACCTTGCTCCTGATAAAAGATTTACTTAGTTAAACATAAAGGTCTTTTTTGGCAGGTAATAGTTTGAAATGGCCACCTGGTATCAGAGTCTTGCCAGTCAAAGCCGACAGACAGCAGCACATGTCTGGCAACCAAGAAACACCAGTTCAGTCATATTTTCAAAAGGATTACTGAATGCACCAGGAGAAAATAACTGCTTTCTAAACAGTGCAGTACAGGTATGTAAAAGTATACAATTCTAATATTACATCAAACTTATCAAGATCTTCACATGCTGTGTGATGTCGTTCATAACTTTACAAATTAACTATTTGTATTGTCCTTGACAATAATGTGAACTTTATTCAGTCAACTAATGAAAACACAAACTGCCGGTGATGTAAACTTTTCACTGTGTGTTACAAGTGTATTATTATGTGCTACTCTCTTATGTGCTACATGTAGCTATTTCCCAAGATGCTTCTGTGGGTGTTGCATTAAATAGTGCACTTAGAGTGCTACATTGCACTCTTAGGCCATTACATCCCTCCTCAAGTTGAATTGAAAATAACACGTTATACAAAATTGCTTAACAATCAACGATCAATTCAACAATTAACAATTCAACAATTAGCAGCGGGGACCGCGACCAAATAACAATATTCTTTATCCCCGATGCAAATTTAACATCTATTAAATTGTCACGGTCCCCACTGCTAAAATATGGGATTCGAACTGCCTCTAGCTACCGGGCAATCTCGGTGTTCTAGTTGGTAAGACATCTGCTCTAGATTGGCAAAGGTCGTGGGTTCGAATCCCACCCGAGTAATATGCCTGTGATTTTTTTCACAGGACTCGGGAAAGTACTGAGTATACAGTGCTTTACACACATCGGTGTACGGGTAAAACCAAATAACAATATTCTTTATCCCCGATGCAAATTTAACATCTATTAAAGTTCCAAGGTATTTGTACTCAGTCACAATCTCAACATCTACATTTTTAATCTTTAGAGACGTAATTGCATTTTTAACCGGAAATCTAAAATTATCTATTTTGTTTTTATGAACATTGAGCACTAAATGGTTGTCGTCACACCAGTTTACAAAGCGAGCAACTTCATTCCTATGCGTCCTCATCTTCATTTGCAATCAGCCCTGTCAGTGACGTATCATCTGCATATTTAACAATCGAACATGAAGAATTAAAATACCTAAGATCACTAGTACATGTATATAAAGTGAAAAGCAGTGGTGACAAAACACAGCCCTGGGGAGCACCAGTATTGAAACAAACTCTGTTTGAAAAGGAATCTAAAAATCACTTATCCACAAGGATAAATAAGGATTAATTCCCATGGTTTGAAGTTTCCTTATCAGGATATGAGGGTGTATAGTGTTAAAAGCTGATGAAAAATCAATAAAAAGTGTTCGTACATGACCTTGGTTTGTCCAAGTGTTTATAAATTTGATGTAACATCTTAATAACAGCATCTTCTACCCCTCTCTTTGCCTGATAGTCGAACTGCAAAGGATCAATGAACGGTTTGGTCTGTTCTACAATAATATTCTTAACTATGCGCTCTAAACATTTCATAGCAATAGAAATCAGTGCAACTGGCCGGTAGTCATTCAATTTACATGGTTTGGATACTTATGGCACTGAAATGATAACTGCAGTTTCCAAATTTCTGGAACAGTAAAAAATAAGTGACCATTTAAACAGATTAAGGAAAACTAGGGCAAGCTGTTTAAACAGACTTTTAAAGATTTCCCGACACTTTATCTGGACCCCCTGCTTTGCTAGATTTGACAGCACTAAACATCTTCTCTACATCAGAAATTATACAAATGATATCGGAGTTATTCAGATTTGCACATGTATGGTCTCTTTCGTGGAATTGAAAGCAGTGGATTTAAATTGTTTGCGAAGTCCATGGGAACTTGCTTCTGTCGCTGTATGCCACCTGGATTATTGTCGGCTTGAAATCAATCTTTAGGCCATGGCTAATATTGCAAATTTGCAACATCAATCTGAGCCCAATTTCATGGTACTGCTTACCGTGAAATTCTTTGCTCACGACCCATAGGATTATGGTTCCATAAGTGCAGAATTACTCAGCAAGCAGAGCCATGAAACTGGGATCTGACCTGCATGTTGCATCTTTATACCAAAAAGGTCCTTAATGCAGACTCTGCCAACATTTTGAAACCTATGTTTCACATTTGATTTTGGCAGTCAGTTATACATGTAGTTTAAAATGCCCTTTTATAAGAAACACAAATTTATATTTGACCACAGTTTACTTACCCAATATGAAGCATTGAAGGATCACTACAATAGTACACATCATTTGCATTTGATATATTTGTATGTAGGTTCTGTGGCATCTAGATGTATTTCGAAGAAGTTTCCGAGAGATGGGTGGTCATGCTTGCATGGGCAACGCCTGTATCTTCTGTGCGCTTAAGGTGAGTTAGATATTTATGTCAAATGTACAGTACCTAGGGCCTACATTTACGCAACCTTCTCTGAAAGTGACCATAATATACATGTTGGTACAAGGTACACGTGGATGTGCCTACATAATTATGGTTACACCCCTATGTTCCGAAACCCCTACATGTATGTTACGACACCCCTGTTGCGACTCCTCAACCTATGTTCTGACACCCCTATGTTCTGACTGCTCAACCTATGTTCTGACACCCATATGTTCTGACTGCTCAACCTATGTTCAGACACCCCTCCTCCTATGTTCTGACTGCTCAACCTTTGTTCTGACACCCCTATGTTCTGACTGCTCAACCTATGTTCAGACTCCCCTATAGATGTTCTGACTGCTCAACCTATGTTCTGACACCCCTATGTTCTGACTGCGCAACCTATGTTCTGACACCCCTATGTTCTGACTGCTCAACCTTTGTTCTGACACCCCTATGTTCTGACTGCTCAACCTATGTTCTGACTGCTCAACCTATGTTCTGAAACCCCTATGTTCTGACTGCTCAACCTATGTTCAGACACCCTATGTTCTGACTTGCCCAACCTATGTTCTGACACCCCTCCTCCTATGTTCTGACTGCTCAACCTTTGTTCCGACACCCCTATGTTCTGAATGCTCAACCTATGTTCTGACACCCATATGTTCTGACTGCTCAACCTACGTTCAGACACCCCTATGTTGTGACTGCTCAACCTATGTTCTGACACCCCTATGTTCTGACTGCTCAACCTATGTTCTGACACCCCTATGTTCTGACTGCTCAACCTATGTTCTGACTGCTCAACCTATGTTCCGACACCCCTATGTTCTGACTGCTCAACCTATGTTCTGACACCCATATGTTCTGACTGCTCAACCTTTGTTCCGACACCCCTATGTTCTGACTGCTCAACCTATGTTCCGACACCCCTATGTTCTGACTGCTCAACCTATGTTCTGACACCCATATGTTCTGACTGCTCAACCTATGTTCAGACACCCCTATGTTGTGACTGCTCAACCTATGTTCTGACACCCCTATGTTCTGACTGCTCAACCTATGTTCTGACACCCCTATGTTCTGACTGCTCAACCTATGTTCTGACTGCTCAACCTATGTTCTGACTGCTCAACCTACGTTCAGACACCCCTATGTTGTGACTGCTCAACCTATGTTCAGACACCCTATGTTCTGACTTGCCCAACCTATGTTCTGACACCCCTCCTCCTATGTTCTGACTGCTCAACCTTTGTTCCGACACCCCTATGTTCTGAATGCTCAACCTATGTTCTGACACCCCTATGTTCTGACTGCTCAACCTATGTTCAGACACCCCTATGTTCTGACTGCTCAACCTTTGTTCTGACACCCCTATGTTCTGACTGCTCAACCTATGTTCAGACACCCCTATGTTCTGACTGCTCAACCTATGTTCTGACACCCCTATGTTCTGACTGCTCAACCTATGTTCAGACACCCCTATGTTGTGACTGCTCAACCTATGTTCTGACACCCCTATGTTCTGACTGCTCAACCTATGTTCTGACTGCTCAACCTATGTTCTGACTGCTCAACCTATGTTCTGACACCCATATGTTCTGACTGCTCAACCTATGTTCAGACACCCCTATGTTGTGACTGCTCAACCTATGTTCTGACACCCCTATGTTCTGACTGCTCAACCTATGTTCCGACACCCCTATGTTCTGAATGCTCAACCTATGTTCTGACACCCCTATGTTCTGACTGCTCAACCTATGTTCAGACACCCCTATGTTCTGACTGCTCAACCTATGTTCTGACACCCATATGTTCTGACTGCTCAACCTATGTTCAGACACCCCTATGTTGTGACTGCTCAACCTATGTTCTGACACCCCTATGTTCTGACTGCTCAACCTATGTTCTGACACCCCTATGTTCTGAATGCTCAACCTATGTTCAGACACCCCTATGTTGTGACTGCTCAACCTATGTTCTGACACCCCTATGTTCTGACTGCTCAACCTATGTTCTGACACCCCCATGTTCTGACTGCTCAACCTATGTTCTGACACCCCTATGTTCTGACTGCTCAACCTATGTTCTGACACCCCTATGTTCTGACTGCTCAACCTATGTTCTGACTCCCCTATGTTCTGACTGCTCAACCCATGTTCTGACACCCCTCCTCCTATGTTCTGACTGCTCAACCTTTGTTCTGACACCCCTATGTTCTGACTGCTCAACCTATGTTCAGACACCCTATGTTCTGACTTGCCCAACCTATGTTCTGACACCCCTCCTCCTATGTTCTGACTGCTCAACCTTTGTTCCGACACCCCTATGTTCTGACTGCTCAACCTATGTTCTGACACCCCTATGTTCTGACTGCACAACCTATGTTCAGACTCCCCTATGTTCTGACTGCTCAACCTATGTTCTGACACCCCTATGTTCTGACTGCACAACCTATGTTCAGACTCCCCTATGTTCTGACTGCTCACCCTATGTTCAGACTCCCCTATGTTCTGACTGCTCAACCTATGTTCTGACACCCCTATGTTGTGACTGCTCAACCTATGTTCTGACACCCCTATGTTCTGACTGCTCAACCTATGTTCAGACTCCCCTATGTTCTGACTGCTCAACCTATGTTCAGACACCCCTATGTTCTGACTGCTCAACCTATGTTCAGACTCCCCTATGTTCTGAATGCTCAACCTATGTTCAGACTCCCCTATGTTCTGACTGCTCAACCTATGTTCTGACACCCCTATGTTCTGACTGCTCAACCTATGTTCTGACACCCCTATGTTCTAACTGCTCAACCTTTGTTCTGACACCCCTATGTTCTGACTGCTCAACCTATGTTCAGACTCCCCTATGTTCTGACTGCTCACCCTATGTTCTGACACCCCTATGTTCTGACTGCTCAACCTATGTTCAGACTCCCCTATGTTCTGACTGCTCAACCTATGTTCAGACTCCCCTATGTTCTGACTGCTCAACCTATGTTCAGACACCCCTATGTTGTGACTGCTCAACCTATGTTCTGACACCCCTATGTTCTGAATGCTCAACCTATGTTCAGACACCCCTATGTTGTGACTGCTCAACCTATGTTCTGACACCCCTATGTTCTGAATGCTCAACCTATGTTCAGACACCCCTATGTTCTGACTGCTCAACCTATGTTCTGACACCCCTATGTTCTGACTGCTCAACCTATGTTCTGACACCCATATGTTCTGACTGCTCAACCTATGTTCAGACACCCCTATGTTGTGACTGCTCAACCTATGTTCTGACACCCCTATGTTCTGACTGCTCAACCTATGTTCTGACACCCCTATGTTCTGACTGCTCAACCTATGTTCTGACACCCCTATGTTCTGACTGCTCAACCTATGTTCTGACACCCCTATGTTCTGACTGCTCAACCTATGTTCTGACACCCCTATGTTCTGACTGCTCAACCTATGTTCTGACACCCCTATGTTCTGACTGCTCAACCTATGTTCTGACACCCCTATGTTCTGACTGCTCAACCTATGTTCTGACACCCCTATGTTCTGACTGCTCAACCTATGTTCTGACACCCCTATGTTCTGACTGCTCAACCTATGTTCTGACACCCCTATGTTCTGACTGCTCAACCTATGTTCAGACACCCCTATGTTCTGACTGCTCAACCTATGTTCTGACACCCCTATGTTCTGACTGCTCAACCTATGTTCAGCTCCCTATGTTCTGACTGCTCAACCTATGTTCTGACACCCCTATGTTCTGACTGCACAACCTATGTTCAGACACCCTATGTTCTGACTTGCCCAACCTATGTTCTGACACCCCTCCTCCTATGTTCTGACTGCTCAACCTTTGTTCTGACACCCCTATGTTCTGACTGCTCAACCTATGTTCTGACACCCCTATGTTCTGACTGCTCAACCTATGTTCAGACACCCCTATGTTCTGACTGCTCAACCTATGTTCAGACTCCCCTATGTTCTGACTGCTCAACCTATGTTCTGACACCCCTATGTTCTGACTGCTCAACCTATGTTCAGACACCCCTATGTTCTGACTGCTCAACCTATGTTCAGACACCCCTATGTTCTGACTGCTCAACCTATGTTCTGACACCCATATGTTCTGACTGCTCAACCTATGTTCAGACACCCCTATGTTCTGACTGCTCAACCTATGTTCTGACACCCCTATGTTCTGACTGCTCAACCTATGTTCTGACACCCCTATGTTCTGACTGCTCAACCTATGTTCTGACACCCCTATGTTCTGACTGCTCAACCTATGTTCAGACACCCCTATGTTCTGACTGCTCAACCTATGTTCTGACACCCCTATGTTCTGACTGCTCAACCTATGTTCAGACACCCCTATGTTCTGACTGCTCAACCTATGTTCTGACACCCCTATGTTCTGACTGCTCAACCTATGTTCTGACACCCCTATGTTCTGACTGCTCAACCTATGTTCTGACACCCCTATGTTCTGACTGCTCAACCTATGTTCAGACACCCCTATGTTCTGACTGCTCAACCTATGTTCTGACACCCCTATGTTCTGACTGCTCAACCTATGTTCAGACACCCATATGTTCTGACTGCTCAACCTATGTTCTGACACCCCTATGTTCTGACTGCTCAACCTATGTTCTGACACCCCTATGTTCTGACTGCTCAACCTATGTTCAGACACCCCTATGTTCTGACTGCTCAACCTATGTTCTGACACCCCTATGTTCTGACTGCTCAACCTATGTTCTGACACCCCTATGTTCTGACTGCTCAACCTATGTTCTGACACCCCTATGTTCTGACTGCTCAACCTATGTTCTGACACCCCTATGTTCTGACTGCTCAACCTATGTTCTGACACCCCTATGTTCTGACTGCTCAACCTATGTTCTGACACCCCTATGTTCTGACTGCTCAACCTATGTTCTGACACCCCTATGTTCTGACTGCTCAACCTATGTTCTGACACCCCTATGTTCTGACTGCTCTCCCTTTGGTCTTACTCACCTATGTTCTGACTGCTCAACCTATGTTCTGACACCCCTATGTTCTGACTGCTCAACCTATGTTCAGACACCCCTATGTTCTGACTGCTCAACCTATGTTCTGACACCCCTATGTTCTGACTGCTCAACCTATGTTCAGACACCCCTATGTTCTGACTGCTCAACCTATGTTCTGACACCCCTATGTTCTGACTGCTCAACCTATGTTCTGACACCCCTATGTTCTGACTGCTCAACCTATGTTCAGACACCCCTATGTTCTGACTGCTCAACCTATGTTCTGACACCCCTATGTTCTGACTGCTCAACCTATGTTCAGACACCCTATGTTCTGACTTGCCCAACCTATGTTCTGACACCCATATGTTCTGACTGCTCAACCTATGTTCAGACACCCCTATGTTCTGACTGCTCAACCTATGTTCTGACACCCCTATGTTCTGACTGCTCAACCTATGTTCAGACACCCCTATGTTCTGACTGCTCAACCTATGTTCTGACACCCCTATGTTCTGACTGCTCAACCTATGTTCAGACTCCCCTATGTTCTGACTGCTCAACCTATGTTCTGACACCCCTATGTTCTGACTGCTCAACCTATGTTCTGACACCCCTATGTTCTGACTGCTCAACCTATGTTCTGACACCCCTATGTTCTGACTGCTCAACCTATGTTCTGACACCCCTATGTTCTGACTGCTCAACCTATGTTCTGACACCCCTATGTTCTGACTGCTCAACCTATGTTCAGACTCCCCTATGTTCTGACTGCTCAACCTATGTTCAGACTCCCCTATGTTCTGACTGCTCAACCTATGTTCTGACACCCCTCCTCCTACATGTATGTTCTGACTGATCAACCTTTGTTCTGACACCCCTATTTTCTGACTGCTCAACCTATGTTCAGACTCCCCTATGTTCTGACTGCTCAACCTATGTTCTGACACCCCTATGTTCTGACTGCTCAACCTATGTTCAGACTCCCCTATGTTCTGACTGCTCAACCTATGTTCTGACACCCCTATGTTCTGACTGCTCAACCTATGTTCTGACACCCCTATGTTCTGACTGCTCAACCTATGTTCTGACACCCCTATGTTCTGACTGCTCAACCTATGTTCTGACACCCCTATGTTCTGACTGCACAACCTATGTTCTGACACCCCTATGTTCTGACTGCTCAACCTATGTTCAGACTCCCCTATGTTCTGACTGCTCAACCTATGTTCTGACACCCATATGTTCTGACTGCTCAACCTATGTTCAGACACCCCTATGTTCTGACTGCTCAACCTATGTTCAGACACCCCTATGTTCTGACTGCTCAACCTATGTTCAGACACCCCTATGTTCTGACTGCTCAACCTATGTTCTGACACCCCTATGTTCTGACTGCTCAACCTATGTTCTGACACCCCTATGTTCTGACTGCTCAACCTATGTTCTGACACCCCTATGTTCTGACTGCTCAACCTATGTTCTGACACCCCTATGTTCTAACTGCTCAACCTTTGTTCTGACACCCCTATGTTCTGACTGCTCAACCTATGTTCAGACACCCCTATGTTCTGAATGCTCAACCTATGTTCAGACTCCCCTATGTTCTGACTGCTCAACCTATGTTCAGACTCCCCTATGTTCTGACTGCTCAACCTATGTTCTGACACCCCTCCTCCTACATGTATGTTCTGACTGATCAACCTTTGTTCTGACACCCCTATTTTCTGACTGCTCAACCTATGTTCAGACTCCCTATGTTCTGACTGCTCAACCTATGTTCTGACACCCCTATGTTCTGACTGCTCAACCTATGTTCAGACTCCCCTATGTTCTGACTGCTCAACCTATGTTCAGACTCCCCTATGTTCTGACTGCTCAACCTATGTTCTGACACCCCTATGTTCTGACTGCTCAACCTATGTTCTGACACCCCTATGTTCTGACTGCTCAACCTATGTTCTGACACCCCTATGTTCTGACTGCTCAACCTATGTTCAGACTCCCCTATGTTTTGACTGCTCAACCTATGTTCAGACTCCCCTATGTTCTGACTGCTCAACCTATGTTCAGACACCCCTATGTTCTGAATGCTCAACCTATGTTCTGACACCCCTATGTTCTGACTGCTCACCCTATGTTCTGACACCCCTATAGATGTTCTGACTGCTCAACCTATGTTCTGACACCCCTATGTTCTGACTGCTCAACCTATGTTCCGACACCCCTATGTTCTGACGGCTCAACCTATGTTCTGACACCCCTATGTTCTGACTGCTCAACCTTTGTTCCGACACCCCTATGTTCTGACTGCTCAACCTTTGTTCTGACACCCCTATAGATGTTCTGACTGCTCAACCTATGTTCTGACACCCCTATGTTCTGACTGCTCAACCTATGTTCTGACACCCCTATGTTCTGACTGCTCAACCTATGTTCCGACACCCCTATGTTCTGACTGCTCACCCTATGTTCTGACACCCCTATGTTCTGACTGCTCAACCTATGTTCTGACACCCCTATGTTCTGACTGCTCAACCTATGTTCTGACACCCCTATGTTCTGACTGCTCAACCTATGTTCCGACACCCCTATGTTCTGACGGCTCAACCTATGTTCCGACACCCCTATGTTCTGACTGCTCAACCTATGTTCTGACACCCCTATGTTCTGACTGCTCAACCTATGTTCAGACTCCCCTATGTTCTGACTGCTCAACCTATGTTCAGGTGTATCAGAGCATAGGTGTGTCAGAAATAGGGATGTTTGAACATAATGGTGTGGGAACATAGGGGTGTCGGAACATAGGGGTGATGATGATTGATTTATTATCTCATTCTGACATAAAACATTATATTTCATTAGAAACACACACAAATTATGACAATTTAACACGTTGACTGCCGGTCATAAATTCGTAGGGGCATCCCATTTGCCAAGCATCCAAGTGTGGTGCGCATGCGCGCATACCAAATAGGTACTTTTTTTTGTTTCTACATGTTGTAGCGTACAAATTCTAATGATGTGTCCCCACCACTGCCAGAAGCGTATTCGTTGCATTCTCAGCGATGCCAGTGTATTCAATTCACTTTACAAAAGCCTTTCATTCTCTACGAGTATACTCATAGTGGCAGAATCTGTTACACCTGTTACTACGAATATACTCGTAGGCGGCAGTCAACGTGTTAAGTGAAAATGTAATTTGTAAACCATTAAACGTTTTTTGAACTTAGGTATTGTTTACACAACTAAGATATAGTGACAGACAGTCCCTACCTCCTGATGCATTGCGGAGGGCACTTGCAGTAGCCTTCAAAGATGAATTGCGCTTTCAACTTGGATGTATGGATGATGCTGCAGAATGTTTTGTAAGACAAACTTAAAATTATTCAATCATTACATATGGTTAAACATGCTGAGCTAATCCAAAATGAAAGTTTAAGTAGAATGAGGCAACATTGATAAAGTTGATAATCACAACAGCAAAACACTTTCAGTTTATCATTTGATGTTTTCCTTAAAAAAGAAATTGCATTAAAATTTATATCTTTTGTATTCACAAAAGGTTAGTGTCTGTGTTTTCTTCAAAATTGAAAAAAAACTTAAAATGTGAAGTTTTATCTGTTTTTCTTTCTCCTGCAAGTTTAACCATCCCCCTGCGGGAAATGAACCTGTGACCTCCTGATTAACGAGCCGACGCTCTACCAACTGAGCTATTTAGCCCTAATGTGGGTGGTCTACCTATTTTGTCAATACATGTATCATTGTTCGGGTGCCAGTCAGAAGCCATTCAGCATTGAACTGCTGTATAGCCAGGGATCACACCTTAGTGTACGATACAATCTGGGAAGCAGCAGTATAGGGATAACCTTAAGGGGATGCAATTTATTATTTCAAATATCAAGTTAAAAACCAAAAGGGAAACTGACTGGGAGATTGTTTTATTAAATTTTGGGGTGAACGGAGAATAAATTACTAAAACAGGATTTAAACCTTGACTTTATTACAACTTGTCTGAAGTAGGAGAATTTTGAAGCTTCGGCAACAGTGTTGTCTTGTTCTTGATGCTCTTGCCATTAAAGCATGCTGGCTAATATTTTGCAGTTGGAAGTGGATTCCATTGGATAGACATGAGAGCACAGTGTGAGGACTGAGTAGTCAGTGGACATAAACAGTCAGTACTGGTTGGCTGATGTATAATGGAATTCTTCAGTTTAAATCATACTGAATTCAACAGTTTTAGTTTGAGTAAATTTATAACTTATTGGATTATAAGGGTTTTTTTTAAGGTTAAGTGAAAGGATATTTGGACCTATTGTTTGTTGCATTGATTTATTGAGTTATTGTTATCATTGATATAATTAAGCATTGACTTGATGCAAGAGATGTTTTTGTTGATTAAGCATCATGAGCAGTCATTAGATCAATGTGGATGATTATTTATTATTATGTTAGTCATTCTGACTCTAGACCCAGTTGCTGAACATTGATTGGATCACCACCTCACCAGGTTTCAACTTGTCTGATATGTTAAATATGTTTCTTGACTTTTAGGAAAACATCTTGACACGCATCCATTTCCATCTTGCACATGATACCAAAGAGGAATTGTGTGATGCTAAACATTGCATCCCCCATCGCAAGTTTGCCATGACTCTCATTGAACATGTAAGTAAACAGTATTTCCTTCCAGAATTCTCATAGAGCATTAAGGAAGTACATGTAAGACAAGTGTTGTAACCAAGTCATTTTTGCTCGAGACAAGTCAAGTCACAAGTTGAAAATTTTCGCAAATCAAGTCAAGTCACAAGTCAAATTTTTGCAAGTCAAGTCAAGACACAAGTCAAATTTTTGCAAGTCAAGTCAAGTCAAGTCACAAGTCACATAATGTCCCGAAATAAGCCTACTCCCATGATGACAAACTTATACAATCAAAAGACTGTTAAAAGCCTAGTTAGTTATAATAAATTCAATCCATGAATCATGCACTCGGTCTGGGGTTTCCCTTAACTGTTAATTTTCACTCGCTGGCCTGACAGGTCAACCAAAATTTTGGGTCGCCCGCAAGTTTTTTCACTTGCCCACATGTCATAATTAACGCACACAATTTTTGAAGGGTAAAACAACAAAAACACGGAAGTGAATTTAGCAAACTTGTGTTTTTGGACAATCTTATCCCTTAATTTCTGCCCTTAATAATACTTTTTTCATCAACAACCATTTTCGTGGATTCGTGGTTTGAGGATCGGTTGTATAGAACTCTTTTGCAATGAAATGTTCGTGATTTAACGATCGATCAACGACGCAAATTGGGAAATTTTTTTGTGGTGAGAGCGATGTGTTTGTGAGTACGAGGTTATAATTTTGCATGAAATATAAACGGAACAAGGTTGACATTGGACTCCACTGCGCGTCTTCCAACCCTGGAAATTTGAGTTGTGTGTCAAGTCAAGTCACAAGTCATTTTTCCCCAAGTCAAGTCAAGTCGTAAGTCAATGAAATTGGCGACTGGAGTCTGACTCGAGTCTAAGTCGGCGACTCCAGCCAACAACACTGTGTAAGACCACGTTCGAATTGATGGTTTCGGCAGTGGCTTTTGATACAGCCAAAGCTGTAGCCGAGATCCATTGATTCAGACACAGCCTAAGATTCTGCCTGGCACACCTACATGTAGTACAACAATCATCCCAGCTGAAAGTTGAACAACAATCATCCAAACTAAAGGTTGTACAACAATCATCCCAGCTGAAGGTTGTACAACAATCATCCCAGCTGAAGGTTGTACATCAATCATCCCAGCTGAAGGTTGTACAACAATCATCCCAGCGGAAGGTTGACAACAATCATCCCAGCTGAAGGTTGTACAACAATCATCCAAGCTGAAGGTTGTACAACAATCATCCAAACTAAAGGTTGTACAACAATCATCCCAGCTGAAGGTTGAACAACAATCATCCCAGCTGAAGGTTGTACAACAATCATCCAAACTAAAGGTTGTACAACAATCATCCCAGCTGAAGGTTGAACAGCAATCATCCCAGCTGAAGGTTGTACAACAATCATCCCAGCTGAAGGTTGTACAACAATCATCCCAACTGAAGGTTGTACAACAATCATCCCAACTGAAGGTTGTACAACAATCATCCCAGCTGAAGGTTGAACAACAATCATCCCA
The DNA here is from genome assembly GCA_021014325.1 of Plazaster borealis. Classification (NCBI taxonomy): domain Eukaryota; kingdom Metazoa; phylum Echinodermata; class Asteroidea; order Forcipulatida; family Labidiasteridae; genus Plazaster; species Plazaster borealis. Next base: position 11,344,338 of record CM037468.1, on the reverse strand, counting down.
GCTGAAGGTTGAACAAAAATCATCCCAATCATCCCAGCTGAAGGTTGTACAACAATCATCCAAACTAAAGGTTGTACAACAATCATCCCAGCTGAAGGTTGTACAACAATCATCCCAGCTGAAGGTTGTACAACAATCATCCCAGCTGAAGGTTGAACAACAATCATCCCAGCTGAAGGTTGAACAACAATCATCCCAGCTGAAGGTTGTACAACAATCATCCCAGCTGAAGGTTGTACAACAATCATCCCAGCTGAAGGTTGTACAACAATCATCCCAGCTGAAGGTTGTACAACAATCATCCCAGCTGAAGGTTGTACAACAATCATCCCAGCTGAAGGTTGAACAACAATCATCCCAGCTGAAGGTTGAACAACAATCATCCCAGCTGAAGGTTGTACAACAATCATCCAAACTAAAGGTTGTACGACAATCATCCCAGCTGAAGGTTGAACAACAATCATCCCAGCTGAAGGTTGTACAACAATCATCCCAGCTGAAGGTTGAACAACAATCATCCCAGCTGAAGGTTGTACAACAATCATTCCAGCTGAAGGTTCTACAACAATCATCCCAGCTGAAGGTTGTACAACAATCATCCCAGCTGAAGGTTGTACAACAATCATCCAAACTAAAGGTTGTACAACAATCATCCCAGCTGAAGGTTGAACAACAATCATCCCAGCTGAAGGTTGTACAACAATCATCCCAGCTGAAGGTTGTACAACAATCATCCCAGCTGAAGGTTGTACAACAATCATCCAAGCTGAAGGTTGTACAACAATCATCCCAGCTGAAGGTTGTAATAACAATCATCCAAACTAAAGGTTGTACAACAATCATCCCAGCTGAAGGTTGTACAACAATCATCCAAGCTGAAGGTTGTACAACAATCATCCAAGCTGAAGGTTGTACAACAATCATCCCAGCTGAAGGTTGTACAACAATCATCCCAGCTGAAGGTTGTACAACAATCATCCAAACTAAAGGTTGTACAACAATCATCCCAGCTGAAGGTTGTACAACAATCATCCCAGCTGAAGGTTGTAATAACAATCATCCAAACTAAAGGTTGTACAACAATCATCCCAGCTGAAGGTTGTACAACAATCATCCCAGCTGAAGGTTGTACAACAATCATCCCAGCTGAAGGTTGTAATAACAATCATCCAAACTAAAGGTTGTACAACAATCATCCCAGCTGAAGGTTGTACAACAATCATCCAAGCTGAAGGTTGTACAACAATCATCCAAGCTGAAGGTTGTACAACAATCATCCCAGCTGAAGGTTGTACAACAATCATCCCAGCTGAAGGTTGTACAACAATCATCCAAACTAAAGGTTGTACAACAATCATCCCAGCTGAAGGTTGTACAACAATCATCCCAGCTGAAGGTTGTAATAACAATCATCCAAACTAAAGGTTGTACAACAATCATCCCAGCTGAAGGTTGTACAACAATCATCCCAGCTGAAGGTTGTACAACACTCATCCAAACTAAATAAAGGTTGTACAACAATCATCCCAGCTGAAGGTTGTACAACAATCATCCCAGCTGAAGGTTGTACAACAATCATCCCAGCTGAAGGTTGTACAACAATCATCCCAGCTGAAGTTCGTCAAGACAGATTCCTATCATAGAAATATTGTTACTAATAAACAATTCAGACTTAAATCTTAAATTTTGCTGAAATTATTTTAAAGTAACTTTGATTTTCCTGTGTTGGTTTATAAACGTTTGAGAAACGATTAAACTTGTCAGCTTGGTTTTTTTTTAAAACACAAGTTGTGCACATCAATAGCTTACTACTTTCTGTCATGCACACTTTCTTTACATCCCAGTGATTTTGTTGAAAAAAGGACCGAATTTGCTGAATGTTAATAATTATGCTGAATGTTATCAACCAATGTTAATAATATTGCTGACTGTTAATCATGTTTTTAATTAACATACCCGGCCTGTGCCATTGTTTTTGGTCAACAGGCGGGGGCAAAATCATCATATTCCCTTGCTACGGATAATGGGATTTGAATCGGAAGTAAATAAATCGTTATGTTTATTGACAAAAGTATTGAATGAACAAAATTAAACCCAAAGCCATTGAAAATGAACTAACCCTATGCATTGATACCACAGACTGCCACTGTGGCAAGGACCAGCTGGGTAGGAGATTATAATGATAGTAACCAGGTAACACGGTTACATACAAAATGGACATTTATATTTCACTCTCTGTGTACGTTACATGTACGTATGTATTTACCTTGTACGTATGTATTGAAGAACACCAAATATATATATATTTTTTTGTCAGAAACGGAATTCAAGCTTTTTGAATCATTGGCCCTACCAAAGCTAACAATGTAAATAAAATGTGTATCGATTGCAGAGTGTTTGTTCATGTGGAGCTACTTCAGAGCCATTTCCGTTTACGCAGATGGTTCATTATGTATCATGTACTGCATTATGGTAAGCCGTTATCAATCATTTTGCAAAGGACAATATGTGGCTAAAGTTCTAAATGTAGAGGCTCAGCCATGTTAGGTCATAATTAACACTTTTATTATCAGCTTATAGCCATTTATTATTGTGGATTTATATGACATTTACATGAAGATAGGTGTACATGAAGCTTTCAGTTTTGTAACGCTACTTAGCCATTTAATAAATAAATGAATTCATGATGCTTATGATTGATTTAAAGGTGGACATGGTAACATTGAGAGGATAAACTGAGGTTCAAGCACACTGGGCCCAAATGTTCTGGCTATTGTCTTACTCTTAAACTCATTGTTTGCATATTGTTATTTTATTTTAGTGCTGAAGCCAAGAAGATACAGCAGAAATACAAATGGAGTAACTCAGTCTGTTTTGGACAAGTGTTGAGGAATGCTGGTGCAATAGGAGATATAAGAGCTTGTCCAGTAAGGCACATTACATACATAGTTATGTATATATTTTGGAAGAGGAAAATTTGTTTAAAACCTCAGACTTATTTTGACATATAAACAGTAGGACTTTTCTCAAGGGTTTGGGGATGCAAGGTGAATTTGTTACCAAATAAGGTTTTAAAGGAACATTTCGCCCTCTTAATTTTCAGTTGTAACATTTAAATGTTGCTGTACACATTGTGTGAAGCTATTATACATGTTATATAAATATTTCTTCCAAATATAGAGCCAATGATATTCCGCAATTGTAAAAAAAACAGACGGAATTTGCGGAATCTATCTTGAAACGGAAAAGGGATTTGAATCGAAAGGAAAATAATTTCTGAATTTGTTTGACAAAGGGTTCATTTTTTTGGTGATTAAACCCAAAGCCAGTGAAAATGATTTAACGACCAAACAGGCAAGCCAAAGCTGTCTTTTTTAAGATTAAAAAACAATCAAAAACCAGAGCGTCAAAGTTACGAGATCGTTACCATATATGAACAAACCCTGCCTGTGCCATTGTTTTTTCGGTCAGCAGACGGGGACTAAATTATCACATTCACGGCAGGCTGTCGCAATTGCTTTTGCTCCATTTGCGGTTTTGTGTCCTCTTTTTATTCAAGACAAAATGGCGGAGGATCTTGACTATTTCAGGAGAACTATATGATAACATGACGTGCAGTTGATGCCTGAACGGCTGTTACATATTTCTATCGTGTTTTGGTTGCATCGATCAATGCAATACATGTATTACAAAATTGCCAACTGCAAAAACTGGCTCGGCCTTTGATTGAACTATAGTATTTTTCATGATAATTTTTTTTTTTTTTTTCACTCGGTGGTAGAAAAAGCAATTTAAAAACAAAAATCTAAAAAAAATTCAAATTAAATTAAATTAACATGCCTCACTAGCCCCTGTACGTTGTGCATTGTCAAACCAGGCGCCCTATCTTTTTAGAAAGAGCCACAACCTCCTAATAAATACAATATTAACTGACTGCCAGTATGGGTTTCGCCATTCCCGCTCAACTAGTGATCTGCTTTCCCTAATTATCGATCAGTAGGGGCTTAAATTGCAGGGGTGGGGCTCGTGTTGTAGCATTGGACATCTCCAAGGCCTTGGACAAAGTATGGCATACTGGCCTGCTCGACAAGCTTCAGTCATATGGTGTGTCAGGCAGAATGTTATCTACGATAAGGTTGTTCTTGAGGGTCAATCTTCTCCTACCCGTTCTATTAATTCCGGCATTTCACAGGGCTCAGTACTTGGTCCTACTCTCTTTCTTTTTTACATAAACGATTTGCCTGATTGATTTAGTTTTGCCTCAGTTCGCCATGATTCAACCCTCTACTGTGTTTCCCCTAACTCTTCCAACACTTATCACTGTGAAGTGGGTGTCTCACTAAATAATGACTTGAAGAACATGCTGAAGTGGGGAACGATTGGCTAGTAACCTTTAACCCAAAGAAAACTCACTACTGTCTCTTTGCTGAGATGTAGAACAAAGAGCAATTCCGACAGCTTCTGCTTCTGCTTCTGCTTGATTACTGCGTAAACACCCGTAAGGGTTACAGTCACGCAGGTGTAGTGTTGGCAGCATATAAAGATAATTAGTTTGTGAATGGGTGGGCACGGGTTTGGATGTCATTGATGTCTAGTTTAGCCAGGCTAGCTTTGAATTTGTCTAGGGTCGTGGCTTCCTTAGTTGATGCTGGTAAAAGGTTCCACTCCGGAATTGTGCGTGGTATGAGAGAGAATTTGTAGCAGTCCTTTTTGGTATGAAATGGAATAAAGGATGTGTTTAGAGAGCATCTTCGTGTGGATCTATTTGAGGGTTTGGGTAGTTTGTCGCTCTGGAATGCGATGATATTTCTGGTTGCTTTGTACAGGAACGTAAGTCTGTTGGAGGTCCTACGTTCTTCTAGGGTTGGCCAGTCTAGTTTTGTAAGTATGTTGGTGACGCTTGCGTCCCTCTTGTATGTCTTGGTCACAAAACGAGCTGCTTTCCGTTGTACTCTTTCTAGTGCTGCTTTCTCGGATTCGGTATGGGGATCCCAGACGCTAGAACAGTACTCCAGATGTGGACGAACAAGTGACTTGTATGCCGTGGCTTTCACTTTTTTGCTACAGTCATAAGATGTCTCCGTAGAAGCCCCAGGATATGTGGCGTGCCGTGGCCGAGCGGGTAAGAACACCAAACTCAAGCTCTGGTGTTTCTGATCAGCAGAGTGTGGGTTCGAATCCCAGTCGTGACACTTGTGTCCTTAAGCAAGACACTTAATCACATGCTTCGTCCTTCGGATGGGACGTTAAGCCGTAGGTCCCGTGTGTTGTGTAATGCACGAGAAAGAACCCAGTGCACTTATCGTTAAGAGAAGGGGTTCGCCTCGGTGTTCCTGGTTTGATTGGCTGCATATTGCGCCACAGCACCTTGTAAACCATTACATGGTGCTATGCAAAGGAATTGGTCTCACACGTAACTCCACTTACCTTGTAGGAAAAATACTGAGCGTTTTGAGACAACCATCGGGAGTATAAAGCGCTATATAAGAACTGCATTATTATTATTTATTATTATACAGGATGATTTGGATGTAATGTTTGTGATATGTTGTTTCCATGACATGTTGCTAGATATTTCAACACCCAAGTAGGGATGGTGTTGAACATGCTCTAGAGAGGTGTTCCCCATTTTGTACTGGTAGGTTTTCGGAGAGAGGTGTTCCCCATTTTGTACTGGTAGGTTTTCGGAGATCGTTTTTGTGAGATGTGCATGGTGAAGCACTTGCTAGTGTTGAAGCCCATCTGCCACACTTTTTCCCATTCGCAAAGACTGTTGAGGTCATTTTGACTGCTTGAAGGATTTCATAATCTCTGACCGACCTAATTTGGCGATAAAGAATACAGTCGTCTGCAAATAGGCGTACATGTGATTTAACTGATGAAGGCAAGTCGTTTGTAAAAGCCAGGAAAAGCAATGGGCCAAGGACGGTTCCCTGTGGACACTGGATGAGAATGAGCCCTCAAGCACAACTTTCTATGTCGTTGAGTTAGAAAATTGTTCAACCATTTGACGAGCTGGCCTCTGATACCCATGTTGTCAAGTTTGTGCAGTAGCCTCCTGTGTGGAACTGTGTCAAAGGCTTTTGTGAAGTCTGTTATGATGAGATCAGTTTGACCTTGGGAGTTAAGTGTCTTGTTTAAGTCATCTATAGTGAGAGCAAGCTGGGATTCACACAACCTGGCCTTGCGAAAACCATGTTGAAGATCCGAAAGGAGATGAAATTGGTCAAAGTTGTCCATGATGTGGTGATGGATTATGTGTTCTAACAATTTACAAGGTATGGAGGTCAGGGAGATTGGTCTGTAGTGGACTGGGTTAGCTTTGTCACCTTTTTTATAAATGGGCGTGACAAAAGCCTCTCGCCAATCACTATGTAGAGATCCGGTGTCCAAGGACTTCTGGAAAATCTTGGTAAGGATGGGTGCAATAGCTTGACTACAGTCCTTGAGAGTTCTTGCTGGGATCAAGTCAGGACCTGTAGCTTTATTAACATTTAAGTCAGATAATAACTTTAAAACCCCGTCCTTGTTGACTGTGATGGTATTGATGTCTGGAGCATTGCTCTGCCCCAGGGATGGAAGGGTGTCATTGTTTTCAACAGTGAAAGCTGAGTTAAATTGATTGTTAAGGGTGTCTGCTTTGTCTACGGCCGATGTGGCAATCTTCCCATCAGTAGTGTTTAGAGGAGGAATCCCGAAGGCATGTTGTTTTTTGGCTTTGATGAATTTCCAAAATGATTTGCTGTTGTTTGACTCCAAGGAGCTGCAAATGACGTTGGAGATGTATTGACGATAATGTTTGCGAATTGTTCTCTCAATTTTGCGCTGAAGCTTCTTGAACAATTCCCAGTCGTGTTTATTGCCAGATTTCTTTGCTTTGTTGTATCTACGTTGCTTTGTGCGAATTAGGCGCCTGGTGTTACGGTCGACCCATGGTAGTGAGAATCTAGGCGATGACATTTTGGATGGAATGTTTTTATTGATGGAGTCTGTTAAACTGGACTTGAAGAGGCCCTAAATATCCTCGGTGCTGCTATTATTTGCTGGTGGGGGCGTGGCAACCCCCCGGTTTTGTTGTTGCACCAGTCTATATCGGGTAAATTAAAGTCACCTAAGAGCCACACGTAAGCGTGGCAGGAATTTTCTCAAGAGAAATTTGCAGTTGTTCTAGGTAGCTACTATCGGTAGTGGGTGGTCTGTAAAAGGTGCCGATGAAAAGAGGTTTCAATCCCTTCAGTTGAACTGTGGCCCAAACAATTTCGCAGTTTGAAGAAAGATCAATCCTCTCCGATGCAACCAGTGTATCCCTTATAGCTATAAACACTCCTCCGTGTGATTCTGTTAGACGATCCTTACGGAAAACTTGGTACGTGGGAGGAAAGATTTCCCCATTAGAAATGTTCTCGTTGAGCCATGACTCGGTCCCTGTAATAATATCTGGTTTTTCTGAGTCTATAATCGATAGAAAGTTGGGCAGCTTTGCCCATACACTCTGGTAGTTTAAATTTAAAGTTTGAATCCAGCCAGTCAAACACGCCCGTAACCTTGGTGTTATTTTTGACTCTTCAATGTCTTTCAAGAATCATATTTCCCACACAGTTCGTTCTGCCTCATTTCATATCCGCAACGGAGGAAAGATCCGAAAATATCTTGACAGAACTTCAACAGAACAGCTTGTCCACTCATTTGTTAATCTCGTCTTGACATGGGAAATTCACTTTTCTTTGGCCTTCCAGATGTCCAACTTCCTCGTCTTCAACGCCTACAAAATACTGCTGCTCGTGTGGTCACTTTAACGAAAAAACACTCTCATATAACACCTGTCCTTCTAAATCTACACTGGCTCCCAATATCATCCAGAATCATATACAAGCTGATGCTAATTGTTTTCAAAGCACTCAATGGGCAAGCTCCAACGTACATCCTGGACATGCTCAGCATCTATAAACCATCTCGCAACCTTCGATCGGGAAATAAATATCTTCTTCAAGAAGTCAAATCTCATCGAACCTGGGGGGACAGATCATTCTCCGTTGCAGCACCACATCTCTGGAATCAGCTTCCCCTTCACATTAAAACCTCCAATACTATTCACTCATTCAAAAAGTCTCTCAAAACTCACCTCATGTCAAAAGCATTTAGTTCCTCCTAACTGTTTTTTCTGTTGGTCCCTTCCCCTTTTTTGTTTTTGTTTCGCTTCCTTTTGTCTCAGCGCCTTGAGCACCTTTGGTGGATATGTGCGCTTTATAAGACTTTGTTATTATTATTATTATTATTATTATTATTAAATTCAAAAACTTGAGTGCTTGTGGTAGTCTCTGTTTGTTTTTTCTGGAGCTCTGGTTGAGTTAGGTCTATTTGGGCTAGACAATTTGACTGGAGAGTTAGGGTGAAAAACTTCTGCACTGTCATTTAGAAGTATTAGTACTTCAAAAGAGTTTGATGTATCAAAGCTCGAGATAGAAAAAACATCACTAGAAAAATTTGGCATCCCGCAGCTGTCGCAAATCCAAACATAAGAGGGGTGGTCCACGTGACTCTTGTAAACATGTTTACTCATGCCTAAACAGGATCTATGCGCCCATTGATAGCATTGTTCACATTCAAGTGCGTCGTCCTCCCATTTTGTTTCATTGTTACAAGACAAACATGGATATGGAGTTGTTGTCTGAGAAAGTGGTTCAGTGTCAATGAATGAGTGTGGTGGACTTGCAGGACTCGGAGGCCCCGGGTTAAAGGGACACGTTGCCTTGGATCGGGCACCTTGGTCTATCAAAAGCATTTGTAACCGTTTGTTATAAAATGCATATGGTTAGAAAGATGTTTTAAAAGTAGAATACAATGATCCACACAAATATGTCTCGAAATCGCGTGGTTTTCCTTTTACTTTGTGAACTAACACGGTCGGCCATTTTGTGGAGTCAATATTCTACTTTTATAACGTCTTTCTAACCATATGCATTTTATAACAAACGGTTACAAACGCTTTTTTGTTGACCAACTCGTCCGATCCAAGGCAACGTGTCCCTTTAAGATTGACATCATTTGCCAAAATTAACAGCAACAGCAAGTGTTTCATTGAGCATGTCTTAGTCGAGAGAATTGTTTCAGTTTGTGGTCTTTGTTTAAATAAATCAAACTGGAACAGACTCACCCGGAATATTCTCGGTGTTTCAAAGTCAACGTTTAGGGTGTGTATCGGAGTGGTCCAATGGCTCGAAAAATGGAGAGCTGGTAGTTCGAAGTCAGGAGGGTGCATCGTCGTGTTTTGGTAGACGATAACAAGCAGGATGGCTAGAGCTAAGCTAGCTGAAGTCCGGTGTTTGGTCTCCATCACTCGATGACCAGTATAACAGTTTGTATTACAGTACACGTATTTAAAATGGCCGCCAGTAGCAATGCTTTTGGTCGAATGTCAAACAAAATATAACACCAAAAATCACCAGGATGAGACGAAAAATGAAGACAAATACTCGACTAAAAAGTGTCACAAAACTTAGCACAAGACGATGGATACAAATTTGAAACCCAAAGTGTTAAAAAAGAACATGGATGGACAAGATTAAAAATATAAAAACGGAGAGTTAAAAACAGCCACACAAGTCTTTACGAGAGCTTTATTCCACGTACTGCATATCTTTTGAGTTTCGCAGAAATCATCTCACTTGTGTTTGTCATTAATATACTGAGATGATTAATTTTTGTCATGGGGTCTTCGACTCACTATAGCTCGACGTATACACTGTCTGAGCCACTGTTCCTTACTCAGACTCTTGTGAGTTGAAGATATCATCACTATTATTAATTTTTAACCACGATGTGAATATACATTGCAAAAAATCAAGAGTTTAATTTGGTATGGTAATAGACATACAACTGGAAGTTGAAGTTGCTATTATTATCTTGTGACTCAGTTTTCTAAATGTGCCCATGAATATGGCCAAGTTTTGGGGTTATAGACCTTTATCATGCTGCCACCATCCTGGTCATGTTCCCAGTATCCTTTCACATTAATGGATGCTAATATTCATTGTACAAAAAGGAACCCGACTATTTTCCCTTCCAGCCTCGGTTTGATTACATTGAGTTGAATGGGAGGAAATCAAGATGGCCGCACCATGATAAAGGTCTATTGTAGTGGATGTTTATACTTTAATTTTGAAAGACTTTTCTAGTCATGTTTGAGTCGTCAATATGAACTAAAATCTAGTGTGAATAGTCAGCCTACAGATAGGTGTTAGCCACCTGAAGGGTTCAGCCCCCAATTGGATGAAGAGGAGGAGGTTTTAATGTGGGATACATGACACTTCTCTGTGTCCTGTGTACCAAAGAGTTAAGGAAATAATGTCATTCTAATGTAATGAACAATGAAAGGGGTTGGGGTAGGGACTATCAATATGGGCATAATTTGAGAAAACATGTATTAAGCTGAAGTGCTCAAGAAAACTTTTGAACTACCAGCTTTCTATCCAATTCATGTTTTTCTTTTAAAGCCATTTTTGACAAGTTGATTAATTGGTTGTCTTGTTTTTAACAGAGTGAATGTGGCAAGAAAATCAACATAAGAAGGGTTCTAATGAACAGTCCTGATGTTGGTGAGTTACATGTATATACCTACAAGCTTGTCAAGGAATGATCAATAACATTAGTTTAGCAAACTTGTACAATTTGTGTTTATGGTAAATCTTATCAATTGGTCTTTTGAAGGTATTTTGATCCGAGCTTCAAGATCTTTTTTTTCTTTAAAAAACAGAGTTCCAAGAAATGGATTTACTTGCCTACAATGCTGCATCAATATAACTTATTTATGTTAAGGGGGATTCTGTGCTCTGCTGATCATCATGTTTTTGTTTCTCTTTCAGTTGCCATTGGTTTGGTCTGGGATAGTGACCGCCCTGAGAAGGAACATATAGTTGATGTAATTCAGTGCCTTGGTACATCACTTAGAATGCCTGATGTAAGTCAGATTTTATGTAAAACTCTGCTATCTTCAAGTTTAGAGTATACTGATCAAAATGTTAAATGCACAAAATAATACATGTAGGGGTTTGGTAACAAAAACATCAGGTGTTGGGCTGAACCCAAGACACCTAACAATTTTGTGTCCATACCCTTTTAGGGAGGCAAAACAAAATTAAAGACACAGCAGTCCTGCACGACAAGTTTGTGTTTTACTTTAAAACCAAACAGTAATTCCTATATATATACATTCATAACAGAAAACTTATATGTATAAGGGACTAACAAATAAAAATGTTATCGTTTTCTCCTCATTTTATTTGTGTATAACTTGCACTTGACACTTGACTTGCCATCAACATTTCCCTTAAAATTAGTGAAGCCAAAACTGACAACTCTTGGAAGACAAAAAGCAATAGCTGATCAAAAAGGGAAATATAACGTAAGAGGGTGAAACAACGAAAATAACAAGCGAACTGCGTGTGTGTGAAAGCTTTACACGCAAATCACATTAAGCATTTATCAATAATAAAAATAAAAACCGCATTTATATAGCGCATTATCAATCAAAGATTCCTCAATGCGCTTTACAAAGTAGCAACTTAATCCTTAATAATAATACACACTAATTCATTGTACACTTAAAATCCTGATCAATAACACACTGATTATATAAAACAGACCAGCTGTGACAGTTAAAACTAATGCATAATACTTTCACAAAATTTCACAATTTTAAAACGAACAATGGAATAAAAAACCACCAGAAACGATTGAAACATCCATCCACAAAGAACAATAAAACAACTAGAACAAACGATAAACCACCAGCAAATTAATAAAAACTACTGAAAATCTGTACACAAAGCAAATTACTTAAAAAGGTGCGTTTTTAGTAAACATTTAAAACACTGCAGGGACCCTGCACATTTGATTGTCAGTGGGAGTTCATTCCACAGCTTCGGAGCAGCGGCTGTGAAGGATCGATTACCATATGCTGTGGATGTTCTCACTTGTTTCAACAAGTGTTTGACACCGGACCTCAACGATCGTGTGGGCTTGTGCTCAGTGAGGTTCTCAGTGATGTACTTCGGCGCTAACCCATGGAGTGCTTTGTATGTCAGCAACAAAACCTTGAACACAACTCGTTTGCGGACTGGCAGCCAGTGCAGCTCATGCAGAACTGGAGTGATGTGATGATGTTTTCTTACACGAGTGACCATTCTAGCTGCAGCATTCTGAACATGCTGTAGCTTAACAAGCTCACACTCTGGCAAACCAAATAACAGACTATTACAGTAGTCAAGCCGCGAGGTAATGAATGTGTGGACGAGCTTTTCGGCAGTTCTCTGGTCGAGGCATTTGCGAATTTGCCCGATCTTTCGAAGAGCAAAATTTGCAGCACGACAGTTGTTATTGATGCGCGTTGTCATAGTGAAGTTGTTATCAAAGGTAACACCCAGGTTTCGCGCTGAAGACACGGTTTGAATAGACTCCGAACCAATCTGGAGATATTCGACTGGTAGTAAATGCCTCGTGAACTTTGATGTGATATGCAGGATCTCAGTCTTTCCACTATTAAGTTTTAGTCTGTTTGCCGCCCTTCAAGACTTCACATTATGCACACACTGCTCAAGCTGTGAAGTTGCAGTAGCTGTTGAACTGGCTTTCCCCGTAGCCTTCTCAGAGGAATTGATGAGCATGTACAGTTGAGTGTCGTCTGCATATGACATCAACTCAACGCCACCAGATGATCTCACCACATCCTCGAGCGGTGCGGTGTACATTGTGAAACAAATGGGACCCAGCACAGAGCCCTGTGGGACTCCATGGTTGAGTGGAGACAATCTAGACTGGACGCCATCGATCACAACTGCTTGAGCACGATCTGAGAGATAGGATCGAAACCACTGAAGCGCTGTTCCGTTTATGCCATAACGGTTGGACAGTCTCTGCAACAGAATACCATGATCTATGGTGTCGAACGCAGCTGTAAGATCGAGTAGAACAAGAATCACCTCCCCGTGTGCATCGACAGATTGAAGTATGTCGTTAGAGACACGCAGTAGTGCTGTTTCTGTTGAATGATGTTTACGGTAAGCCGACTGCCTTTCACCATGTAAATTGTTCGCAACAAGGTGACCGGTTAACTGTTCAGTGACACATCTCTCGGTGACTTTTGAGAGGAATGAGAGGTTTGAAATCGGACGATAGTTGTTTAAGCACTCCGGATCGAGAGTAGGTTTTTTAATCAATGGTGTCAACCGAGCTTCCTTGAAAGTACTGGGTACTTCTCCAGATGTAATAGAGTAATTAACAATATCACGTACAACTGGTAACAGGTCATCAAGACACCTCTTCAGCAGCCACGATGGAATGGGATCAAGAGGGCAGGACTTTGACTTCGAGTCTATGATGACTTTACGTACTGCTGCATGGGACATTTCTGTAAACTTGGAGAGTTGTGGGACCGTGATTTGTTCATCATGCACAGGGGTGATGACAGATAAAATGTCCAGCTCATCCCTGACCCTCTTAGTTTTCTCACAGAAGAACTCGGAGAATTCATGTGCAAGATCACTGGCTGCGTCGTGTAGTGGGAGTATCTTTGCTGGTTTGGCAGCAGAAAGTTTATCAATGAAGTTGAACAGCTTTCCCTGTTCACAGTCACTTACTTGTGCTCGGTGATAGTCTGTCTTTGATTTCTCAAGTGATGAATTGTATTTGCGGCACTCTTCGTGGTACAACTGTTTGTGAACCTCAAGTCCAGATGATGTCCACTTTCACTCCAGGCGACGCTTTGCCCGCTTCTGCTCATGCAACATGTCATTGTACCAGGGGGTATGGGGTCTAAGTGTGATATATCGTGTCACTGTTGGCGCATGTTTGTTGAGAAGCTCAGACAATACACGATTATACTGTACAACACGTGTGCTCAAATCTGCAGATGGGTCGATTGTAAGTGAAGCGCTGATGTCACACTTAAACTGTTTGATGTCGATTTGCCGCAATTTGCGAAAGGTAGTCTTATATCTCACAGGGTCTGGTCGAGCTATGTTCAGGTAACACACTGTGGCTGCATGATCAGATGGCAGGTCACTTTGAACTGTGACACCCGATACGACGTTGTCAGTATCCCTACTGATCAAAAGGTCAAGTGTATGACCGCTCCTGTGAGTTGACACACTGACGTGCTGCTTAAGGTTAGCAACATTTAGTATGTTGATCATGGTGTTGGCATCAGAATTTGTTTGGTCATCCATATGGAGATTAAAATCACCAGCAAGCACAACTCGACCTGGAATATTGTTTATACATTCCAGCATGCTAGAAAAGTCTGTGAAGAACATCTGAGATGTCAGCTTGTTCCTTTTGGAATATGGTGGGCGATACACAATATAAAGTCTTACTGACGTGGATTTAACATGAATAGTGATGTCCATGTGCTCAAATGCCTTGTACACAGCACATTTGTTGACTTTCACTTCGAAACCCTTACGTAGGATCACACAAACACCTCCACCAGCTGCATGAGATCTTGGAATGTGATGCAGTTCAAAGTCTGGTAGGGTGTTCTTAATATCGGCAAGTGCCCGGTTAGATCGGTCGTCATCTGTCAGCCATGACTCTGTGATGGCTAAGATGTATGATGAAGTCACATACAGACACAGTTTTAGGTTTAATTGACCGAGCATTCCAAGCTGCAAATTTGACCGATGGCGCACGGTTATTTTTCATCGGTTGCAAGGGAATGTGAACAAGATTTGAACTGTTACACCCTTGGCGATAGTTGGTCGATAGTTGGTGATCCTGTGAGTGTCCTATGCAGGTCGTAATTATGCGCTGCTTCATCCTTCCAGCACGGCAGCTCCTGAACGGTTTGTTTATTTGGAGGGCTTTAATAGTATTCCACACTTCCTGATCAAGCTTGACATCATTGCTCAGGTGCCTTGTTGAGAGCAAAACGTTTCTACAGTAAGTCAGTGGTCGGACATTAGTGCATGTATGATAGCACATAATGAAATGAAGCAAGGTGCCAGACTATATCTCCAGTTCGGACAGGCACTACAGCATGTCTGGCGCCACTTATCCAATGGGGTAGTTATATTAGCTAAAAAGTGCAGCACAAAATGGTTCAAAAAATGTCACTATTACAACAAAGTCCACAAAACATTGAAGGTGTAGTTGATCACAAGTACTCACAAAACATCACAGTTCACACTTGAAGACAGATATCGATATAAAAAGCAGGGGAAAATTGAAAACAACTCTAAAAATTGCAGAGCTTTAAACACCATGTTGCTGCCTCTGAAAGGGCGCCCTCAATGTATCAGAAAAAATTACTATTACTAGTTAGGTTAAGTGGACAGCTTGTAACTGCCGTAAATATTGAGGAACCAGCAATCGGACCAGTAGAATTAGTCTCACAGGTTTTGGTCACAAGCTTTAGTTTGCGCAATGTGAAGCTTGGGTGCATTACTGCAAGGTGCAAAATTGATTTATGGTTGAAAAGACAAAGATTGGATCTTTTCAATGAGGGTGAAAAAAGATAGGGTTACTATTTAGTAATCCTCTTAAAGAGGAGGGGAATAACCTTAATACCATGAATACCAAAACATGTTTGTGTTCTAAAAAATGTTTGGGTTTAAAGATTACATGCGGGTAATAAAGAATGAATTTGTTATGTTTTTATTTTTGTGTTGCAGTATTATCATCGAGCTAACCTACATGTACATGTACATAAAATATGTACAAAAACTCTTAGCAATTTAGTATAAAGCATTTGTTAAGTTCAAACACAGAAGACTTTGAATTCAGTTTCCAGACTTCCTATGCATGACCTGTCACATACATGTAAGGTCAACTACTTACAGGCGTGTGATTTCTCAAAACCTTGATCATTCAAATTGCTTAAAAGAAGTATTTAAAGCAATCACCGAAGGGAGAACGAAATAGTCGACATTGTGCCCAAACCTGTAGTTTTATATTTCTGGTGATGCACAGAGTCTGTAAACCTCCTGAAATGTAACATCTGGGAGGTTCTGGGTCTAGAACAAGGGGAACCCAGGCCTGCAAGCCAGTTTTCAGGAATGTTCACATATGTCAAATCTCAACCCTGTTTTTATTTAATCAGTTTTATTTTGTGATGTTTCAGTTGTTTAATTCTGTTGTTGATGACAGTGCTAAGCAAGCTGCTCTGCACTTAGTTGGTGTTGTGACATATTATGGCAAGCATTACTCAACATTCTTCTACAACACAGCTCACAGACTATGGGTTTACTTTGATGATGCTACAGTCAAAAAGGTAAGAACAATCAATCACAAGAATGTAAAGCTACATTTATGCTTAAGCAGATGCACAAATGAAAATTGCCAGCATGCCAAAATATAGGTTACAAAGAAATATTCTTTTAATGCAATTTTAGCTGACCTTGACCTTCATTTGTAGCTAATTTTTATTAGAGTATTTTAGAGCTGCATTACATGTATGTCCCATGATTGGGTAATTACCAGTTACTGACCAAATGACAATATGCAAGACTGTCTCTTCCCTGTGAACCATAGTGAATTTTGATGTTGTGATCATGACAATATGCAAGACTGTCTCTTCCTTGTGAACCAAAGTGAATTCCCATGTTGTGATCATGACAATATGCAAGACTGTCTCTTCCCTGTGAACCATAGTGAATTCTGATGTTGTGATCATGACACTATGCAAGACTGTCTCTTCCTTGTGAACCATAGTGAATTCTGATGTTGTGATCATGTCAATACGCAAGACTGTCTCTTCCCTGTGAACCATAGTGAATTCTGATGTTGTGATCATGACAATATGCAAGACTGTCTGTCCCTGTGAACCATAGTGAATTCTGATGTTGTGATCATGACAATATGCAAGACTGTCTGTCCCTGTGAACCATAGTGAATTCTGATGTTGTGATCATGCTGTGAACCATAGTGAATTCTGATGTTGTGATCATGACAATACGCAAGACTGTCTCTTCCCTGTGAATCATAGTGAATTTTGATGTTGTGATCATGACAATATGCAAGACTGTTTCTTCCCTGTGGACCATAGTGAATTCTGATGTTGTGATCATGACAGTACGCAAGACTGTCTCTTCCCTGTGAACCATAGTGAATTCTGATGTTGTAATCATGACAATACGCAAGACTGTCTCTTCCTTGTGAACCATAGTGAATTCTGATGTTGTGATCATGTCAATACGCAAGACTGTCTCTTCCTTGTGAACCATAGTGAATTCTGATGTTGTGATCATGACAATATGCAAGACTGTCTCTTCCTTGTGAACCATAGTGAATTCTGATGTTGTGATCATGACAATACGCAAGACTGTCTCTTCCCTGTGAACCATAGTGAATTCTGATGTTGTGATCATGACAATATGCAAGACTTTCTCTTCCTTGTGAACCATAGTGAATTCTGATGTTGTGATCATGACAATACGCAAGACTGTCTCTTCCCTGTGAACCATAGTGAATTCTGATGTTGTGATCATGACAATATGCAAGACTTTCTCTTCCTTGTGAACCATAGTGAATTCTGATGTTGTGATCATGACAATATGCAAGACTTTCTCTTCCCTGTGGACCATAGTGAATTCTGATGTTGTGATCATGACAATATGCAAGACAACTCTTTCCTTTGAACCATAGTGAATTCTGATGTTGTGATCATGACAATACGCAAGACTGTCTCTTCCCTTTGAACCATAGTGAATTCTGATGTTGTGATCATGACAATATGCAAGACTTTCTCTTCCCTGTGGACCATAGTGAATTCTGATGTTGTGATCATGACAATATGCAAGACCACTCTTTCCTTTGAACCATAGTGAATTCTGATGTTGTGATCATGACAATACGCAAGACTATCTCGTCCCTGTGAACCATAGTGAATTCTGATGTTGGGATCATGACAATACGGAAGACTGTCTCTTCCCTGTGAACCATAGTGAATTCTGATGTTGTGATCATGACAATACGCAAGACTGTCTCTTCCCTGTGGACCATAGTGAATTCTGATGTTGTGATCATGACAATATGCAAGACCACTCTTTCCTTTGAACCATAGTGAATTCTGATGTTGTGATCATGACAATACGCAAGACTATCTCGTCCCTGTGAACCATAGTGAATTCTGATGTTGGGATCATGACAATACGGAAGACTGTCTCTTCCCTGTGAACCATAGTGAATTCTGATGTTGTGATCATGACAATACGCAAGACTATCTCGTCCCTGTGAACCATAGTGAATTCTGATGTTGGGATCATGACAATACGGAAGACTGTCTCTTCCCTGTGAACCATAGTGAATTCTGATGTTGTGATCATGACAATATGCAAGACTGTCTCTTCCTTGTGAACCATAGTGAATTCTGATGTTGTGATCATGTCAATACGCAAGACTGTCTCTTCCCTGTGAACCATAGTGAATTCTGATGTTGTGATCATGACAATACGCAAGACTGTCTCTTCCCTGTGAACCATAGTGAATTCTGATGTTGTGATCATGACAATATGCAAGACTTTCTCTTCCTTGTGAACCATAGTGAATTCTGATGTTGTGATCATGACAATATGCAAGACTTTCTCTTCCCTGTGGACCATAGTGAATTCTGATGTTGTGATCATGACAATATGCAAGACAACTCTTTCCTTTGAACCATAGTGAATTCTGATGTTGTGATCATGACAATACGCAAGACTGTCTCTTCCCTTTGAACCATAGTGAATTCTGATGTTGTGATCATGACAATATGCAAGACTTTCTCTTCCCTGTGGACCATAGTGAATTCTGATGTTGTGATCATGACAATATGCAAGACCACTCTTTCCTTTGAACCATAGTGAATTCTGATGTTGTGATCATGACAATACGCAAGACTATCTCGTCCCTGTGAACCATAGTGAATTCTGATGTTGGGATCATGACAATACGGAAGACTGTCTCTTCCCTGTGAACCATAGTGAATTCTGATGTTGTGATCATGACAATACGCAAGACTGTCTCTTCCCTGTGGACCATAGTGAATTCTGATGTTGTGATCATGACAATATGCAAGACTGTCTCGTCCCTTTGAACCATAGTGAATTCTGATGTTGTGATCATGACAATACGCAAGACTGTCTCTTCCCTGTGAACCATAGTGAATTCTGATGTTGTGATCATGACAATACGCAAGACTATCTCGTCCCTGTGAACCATAGTGAATTCTGATGTTGGGATCATGACAATACGGAAGACTGTCTCTTCCCTGTGAACCATAGTGAATTCTGATGTTGTGATCATGACAATATGCAAGACTGTCTCTTCCTTGTGAACCATAGTGAATTCTGATGTTGTGATCATGTCAATACGCAAGACTGTCTCTTCCCTGTGAACCATAGTGAATTCTGATGTTGTGATCATGACAATACGCAAGACTGTCTCTTCCCTGTGAACCATAGTGAATTTTGATGTTGTGATCATGACAATATGCAAGACTGTCTCTTCCTTGTGAACCATAGTGAATTCTGATGTTGTGATCATGACAATATGCAAGACTGTCTCTTCCTTGTGAACCATAGTGAATTCTGATGTTGTGATCATGACAATACGCAAGACTGTCTCTTCCCTGTGAACCATAGTGAATTCTGATGTTGTGATCATGACAATACGCAAGATTGTCTCTTCCCTGTGAACCATAGTGAATTCTGATGTTGTGTAGTGAATTCTGATGTTGTGATCATGACAATATGCAAGACTGTCTCTTCCTTGTGAACCATAGTGAATTCTGATGTTGTGATCATGACAATATGCAAGACTGTCTCTTCCTTATGAACCATTGTGAATTCTGATGTTGTGATCATGATAATACGCAAGACTGTCTCTTCCCTGTGAACCATAGTGAATTCTGATGTTGTGATCATGACAATACGCAAGATTGTTTCTTCCCTGTGGACCATAGTGAATTCTGATGTTGTGATCATGACAATACGCAAGACTGTCTCTTCCCTGTGAACCATAGTGAATTCTGATGTTGTAATCATGACAATGCGCAAGACTGTCTCTTCCTTGTGAACCATAGTGAATTCTGATGTTGTGATCATGTCAATACGCAAGACTGTCTCTTCCCTGTGAACCATAGTGAATTCTGATGTTGTGATCATGACAATATGCAAGACTGTCTCTTCCTTGTGAACCATAGTGAATTCTGATGTTGTGATCATGACAATACGGAAGACTTTCTCTTCCCTGTGAACCATAGTGAATTCTGATGTTGTGATCTTGACAATACGCAAGACTGTCTCTTCCCTGTGAACCATAGTGAATTCTGATGTTGTGATCATGACAATATGCAAGACTTTCTCTTCCTTGTGAACCATAGTGAATTCTGATGTTGTGATCATGACAATACGCAAGACTGTCTCTTCCCTGTGGACCATAGTGAATTCTGATGTTGTGATCGTGATAATACGCAAGACTGTCTCTTCCCTGTGAACCATAGTGAATTCTGATGTTGTGATCATGACAATATGCAAGACTTTCTCTTCCTTGTGAACCATAGTGAATTCTGATGTTGTGATCATGACAATATGCAAGACTTTCTCTTCCCTGTGGACCATAGTGAATTCTGATGTTGTGATCATGACAATATGCAAGACAACTCTTTTCTTTGAACCATAGTGAATTCTAATGTTGTGATCATGACAATACGCAAGACTGTCTCTTCCCTTTGAACCATAGTGAATTCTGATGTTGTGATCATGACAATATGCAAGACTTTCTCTTCCCTGTGGACCATAGTGAATTCTGATGTTGTGATCATGACAATATGCAAGACAACTCTTTCCTTTGAACCATAGTGAATTCTGATGTTGTGATCATGACAATACGCAAGACTGTCTCTTCCCTTTGAACCATAGTGAATTCTGATGTGATCATGACAATACGCAAGACTATCTCGTCCCTGTGAACCATAGTGAATTCTGATGTTGGGATCATGACAATACGGAAGACTGTCTCTTCCCTGTGAACCATAGTGAATTCTGATGTTGTGATCATGACAATACACAAGACTGTCTCTTCCCTGTGGACCATAGTGAATTCTGATGTTGTGATCATGACAATATGCAAGACTGTCTCGTCCCTTTGAACCATAGTGAATTCTGATGTTGTGATCATGACAATACACAAGACTGTCTCTTCCCTGTGAACCATAGTGAATTCTGATGTTGTGATCATGACAATATGGAAGACTGTCTCTTCCCTGTGAACCATAGTGAATTCTGATGTTGTGATCATGACAATACGCAAGACTGTCTCTTCCCTGTGGACCATAGTGAATTCTGATGTTGTGATCATGACAATATGCAAGACTCTCTCGTCCCTTTGAACCATAGTGAATTCTGATGTTGTGATCATGACAATATGCAAGACTGTCTCTTCCTTGTGAACCATAGAGAATTCTGATGTTGTGATCATGCTGTGAACCATAGTGAATTCTGATGTGATCATGACAATATGCAAGACTGTCTCTTCCTTGTGAACCATAGAGAGTTCTGATGTTGTGATCATGACAATATGCAAGACTGTCTCTTCCTTGTGAACCATAGTGAATTCTGATGTTGTGATCATGACAATACGCAAGACTGTCTCTTCCTTGTGAACCATAGTGAATTCTGATGTTGTGATCATGACAATATGCAAGACTGTCTCTTCCCTTTGAACCACAGTGAATTCTGATGTTGTGATCATGACAATATGCAAGACTGTCTGTCCCTGTGAACCATAGTGAATTCTGATGTTGTGATCATGACAATACGCAAGACTGTCTCTTCCCTGTGAACCATAGTGAATTCTGATGTTGTGATCATGACAATATGCAAGACTTTCTCTTCCTTGTGAACCATAGTGAATTCTGATGTTGTGATCATGACAATATGCAAGACTTTCTCTTCCCTGTGGACCATAGTGAATTCTGATGTTGTGATCATGACAATATGCAAGACAACTCTTTCCTTTGAACCATAGTGAATTCTGATGTTGTGATCATGACAATACGCAAGACTGTCTCTTCCCTTTGAACCATAGTGAATTCTGATGTGTCTTCCCTGTGAACCATAGTGAATTCTGATGTTGTGATCATGACAATACACAAGACTGTCTCTTCCCTGTGGACCATAGTGAATTCTGATGTTGTGATCATGACAATAAGCAAGACTGTCTCTTCCCTTTGAACCATAGTGAATTCTGATGTTGTGATCATGACAATACGCAAGACTGTCTCTTCCCTGTGAACCATAGTGAATTCTGATGTTGTGATCATGACAATATGCAAGACTGTCTCTTCCCTGTGAACCATAGTGAATTCTGATGTTGTGATCATGACAATATGCAAGACTGTCTCTTCCCTGTGAACCATAGTGAATTCTGATGTTGTGATCATGACAATATGCAAGACTGTCTCTTCCTTGTGAACCATAGTGAATTCTGATGTTGTGATCATGACAATACGCAAGACTGTCTCTTCCTTGTGAACCATAGTGAATTCTGATGTTGTGATCATGACAATATGCAAGACTGTCTCTTCCCTTTGAACCACAGTGAATTCTGATGTTGTGATCATGACAATATGCAAGACTGTCTGTCCCTGTGAACCATAGTGAATTCTGATGTTGTGATCATGACAATATGCAAGACAACTCTTTCCTTTGAACCATAGTGAATTCTGATGTTGTGATCATGACAATATGCAAGACTGTCTCTTCCCTGTGAACCATAGTGAATTCTGATGTTGTGATCATGACAATATGCAAGACTGTCTCTTCCTTGTGAACCATAGTGAATTCTGATGTTGTAATCATGTCAATACGCAAGACTGTCTCTTCCCTGTGAACCATAGTGAATTCTGATGTTGGGATCATGACAATACGCAAGACTGTCTCTTCCCTGTGAACCATAGTGAATTCTGATGTTGGGATCATGACAATACGCAAGACTGTCTCTTCCCTTCGAACCATAGTGAATTCTGATGTTGTGATCATGACAATATGCAAGACTGTCTGTCCCTGTGAACCATAGCGAATTCTGATGTTGTGATCATGACAATATGCAAGACTGTCTCTTCCTTGTGAACCATAGTGAATTCTGATGTTGTGATCATGACAATATGCAAGACTGTCTCTTCCCTGTGAACCATAGTGAATTATGATGGGTTTTTTATACAAACTTGTATACTTGTATGTACTGTTGTCTGATGTAAATGAAGTAATGCTGTTCTTGTTTGTCTAAACTGTGAAAATGTTTTTTGAGAACTGTCTTTTTGATTATTCAATTCTTTCTGTCTATTTTTCTTTTTTTCCCTTCAAGGTTGGGCCAAATTGGCGAGATGTTGTGAGCCGATGCAAAAGGGGACATTCTCAACCATTGCTTCTGTTATTTGCAAATCCTAATGGTACTCCAGTATCAACAGAAACAGCTCCTAAAGAATCAACATTATTACCTGGCTACACAGACACAAAGAGTCCAGCAGGTACCTATAAACAGCGTCATCAAACACACTAGTTAAAGCTACAAGAAAAATTTCTGAAAACATTTGTATAAGATCAGTGTTGTACTTTTAGCGATGTTGCGTTTTCCATATACCAAGCAAAAAGTAAACTGTTTATCATTGTTTCCACTGTTGTTGATTGCACCTCAATATGTTAGAGACACTTTGCACAACACATACATTCCTGACTAAGTCTCCTTAAATTCAGAACTGACATTTTGTTATGTTTTGCATTTACATCTTTAGTGCCATACGAATCCAAGTTTTTATTTTGATTGATGAGTTTGGAGTGAATGAATTTGTTGTGTGTTAACGTTGCCATACATGTACTTTATTTTCTAAACAGCTGTACATTCTTCTGGAAGTCCATTGCAGTCGGTGTTTGAGTATGAACCAGATAAAGAACACCAAGAAAAAACCCATGGGAGTAAACATGTGGTAGAGATTGGGCATGATGCCTTGAGAACAATCCAGTCAAAATATAATGGTGGCCAATCTACTAATCAGAGTAGTCAATCAGAAGTGCTCCAACCCGGACGTACAAACATGCAAGAAACTAAAGAAATCCCAAGTCAGAGATATGAACACATTAAACATGAATTCTCATATCTGGCTAAACCTGAAAACAACCTGGCAGTAAAGTCTCAGTCCACAACACCTTCCCTGCATGAAACAGTGAGAAATGGCACAAGTACAGTCAGTGAAACAGGTGGAAATATGCCTCTATCCAGATCAAGGGGTCAGCCAATATCTCACTTGGCATGCTTGGGTTCGTCATATTCAAAGAACAAGCAAACAAACTTAGAAACAAAAACATACATTTCATCGGATCTTTGTCAAAGATACACTCCAACTAGTCATGTAGCACATCCAAGAAAGTTAGAAAGACATGAATCTTGGAGCGGAAACTCTAGCCAACAAGCCTGTTATGATCCCAGATACTCCCAGTCAAGACATTTCAGTTCCATTAATCGCCATAACTCCTTCAGTGATGCAGCAATGTCCAGCTCTCATAGATACAGTAGTGTTCCTGATTTACAGCAAGGCTATGGTCAACTCCATCATAGAATGTTGAGATCTCAATCAGCATTTGAATATTCAAACAATCATCTTATGTCACATGGCTCTCTGCAAGAGGGAAATAAGTCCCTTTCAGTCCAGAACATTTCCATGGCTACTGAGGGAATATTAGCAAGTGCTATAAAAAACCAAGCCGAACAAAAGAGGACCCAGTCATTAGCTAGCTGTACCTCCAACATGCAGGATCAAGCACTGTGTGGATCATTAGCTGGTATGCGTTATGACAGTTCCCAATCAGTTTTAGCAACACAGTTAGATGAGCACCTGACTCAGAGTACCAGTCAGACAAATGGCAAGAAGAAAGCAACAGCTTTAGAGTGTCCAGCATATGGTCAGCTTTCTAAAGTGTCACTTTACATGGAACAAGAAGTGGAAAAAATGAGCCAGACAAAAGAGATTCATACTGGCAAAGAAATCCAACAGAATTCAACTTTTCAGAAAAATATTCCCAAATGTAGCCCAATAAAATGCTCTTACAGCCTGCAAAACAGAGACTCTATTGCAAGCCGGGACTCTGGCTATCGGAGTAGAGATCGATCCAGTGCAAGCTCTGGAAGTGTTCATTCTTTTGAAGCGTCTGCATTTGGAGCACCACATGTTAACGATACAGAGGAGAAAATGCCAAGGCATTCTGGTTTCCACAAAGCTCATAACCAAACTTTGCATCAAGCCTCAAATGAAAACATGACACTTAACATAAACAGTGTATGTAAAAAGCTGTCAGCAGAAGTTGTTGGTCTTCAAAGTCAATCCAGAAAGATGGAGAATGACGGTGATCTGGCAACAGCTTTAGCTCTCTGTACCTCTGCAGTTAGTAAGTGAACTCTCTATTTTCTATTGTTAGTAAGAAATTTAAGTATTTTTTAAACTTTTTTTGTTTGTTTAACATGTACAGTAGCATTGCTTTAGTACATGTAAGAGAAATTAGTATAAATACGTGTTCAATATGTATACATGAACATCGCTGTTAGATGATTAAGTCTTGCACAATTTTAAGTCGTAAAAAACACAAACAATATATCAAATCAAAGCCTACATGTACGTCAAACTTGGGTACAAACAACACAAAGTCATTGCGTCTCTTTAACCTGTTAATATGGATGTTTTTACATTTTGGGCGAGGACAACTTGGTCAACTTGGTCACTTGTGGGTGTCGTGGCCGAGCGGTTAAGAGCGCCGGATTCAAGCTCTGGTGTTTGATCAGCAGAGTGTGGGTTCGAATCCCGGTCGTGACACTTGTGTCCTTGAGCAAGACACTTAACCATAAGCTTCTCTCCACCCAGGGGTAAATGGGTACCTGTGAGGGCAGAGATGGTTCTTGTGATTGATTTAGCCGAGTAGCGCATTTGTTGCACAAGGCTGTATACTCCCCAGGGAGCTGAGATGGTTTAAGGAATGATTTAAGGCCCAGTGACCGGGGGTAATAATGTGAAGCGCTTTGGGATGCCCTTCGGGCGTGAAAAGCGGTATATAAAAACTAACTATTATTATTATTATTATTGTACACATTAGATACCTTCGGCAACACACAGAATTCACATAGTTTCCATTCCAGTTTGAAAGGTAAAATGAAAAGCCAAACATGGAAGTTAGCACCGTTTTTTATAAAACAGCAGTTTGAACAATTGTTTTACACCTCTTGTCTGCTTGTTGATGAAAATCAATAGTTTTTGGTGTTCTTAGAGGTCGACTCATCTTGAACATGTTTCTGGTCATGGTCGCCAAAAAGCACCTTGACTTGCCGCAGCTGATGAACAGCTACATGTAGTATAATACAAACTATAATACTACAGTGATTGAACGCCCTCTACCGATAGAGTTATCGCACATTGAGAGTGTCTTGCACCTAAACTAATTAAAGGCCTGTGGCCGAAAAAACTGTGTGGTACCTGTGGTAGAATTCGTCATGGAAGCCATGTCACGTTGAATTTTGAGTTTGGAATTTGTAGTCCAAGTAATCAGTGTCTTTGACACGATTCTGTGATAATTATGGAAGTGGACAGAAAAGCGGCGTTAAGGAGATAGATAAGACCGTGAAATACAAGTTCAAGTCATCTTGGTTGGAGGATAAAGACAGTGAGGGACATTTCCTTTTCGATTATATTTGCAAGTTGGAAAAAATAGCAAATGTATTAACACCATTTGGCATTAGTAAGTTAAATACAGGTCCAAATAACATACCTAAATGTAAAGTCCTATTGTTTTAATGTGAAAGAAATGAAGATATACACGATAAAAATGCAACAAATTTTGTTTAAGAAAACAAAGGCATGTTTACATGGCAAACAGCAAAATGTTTGATGTCAAGGGGGTGCTGCTAGGTTGCATATACGGGAAATGGAGCAGTAACCTTCTTACATCCCTGGTATAGGGCTCTTCCATGACAGCTCCAGATACTTTGTATTATTATTCTCATAGGATTGGTATACAACCTTTGTAAGGAGATAATATCATACTTAACATTGTCCCCTCAGGGCAAGTCATTTAATGAAACAGATGATGTCATCACGCCTTTGTGACATATTGCAGGCCATTTCAAGTGTCAAATTTTATACTCACACATGACCCAAATTTGACCCTTTCGTCCGGTCCAAAGTGGAAATTCAAATGAAAATAACAGTACATGTAAGTAGATATAGTGTCGTGTCGTGGCCGAGCGGATAAGAACACCGAACTCAAGCTCTGGTGTTTCTGATCAGCAGAGTGTGGGTTCGAATCCCAGTCGTGACACTTGTGTCCTTAAGCAAGACACTTACCCACATGCTTCGTCCTTCGGATGGGAGGTTAAGCCATAGGAAAAGAAACCAGTGCACTTATCGTAAGAGAAGGGGTTCGCCCCGGTGTTCCTAGTTTGATTGGCTGCAATTTAAAAACTACAGACCAGCTTCCAACATACAGACCTCAGTGGTCTACAGTTATTGAAAAAGCCATTGCTTCATGTTTAAATGTTCATCTTACAAATCATATAAACTAAATGAGATTTTCCATTCTGCTTTTTGAGCCATGCTACAGAGACGGCACTATTAAAAGTCAATCTTGAATTACATTCTCTGTGCTTTGGTTTACTTCATACCTGCACAGTCGTGAAACCGGGTAACACAGGTGTATGGAACTTATGACAAGAAACACAATAATGTGTACCACTTTGCATCCGTCATGTTTTTCCAATGGTTAAACTGTTTTTTTACTTCCCTGAAACCAGCCAAAATGTATTTCAACATGGGAATGAACATGCAGACTTATAATGAAAATAATTTGAGTTGATTCATTTGAACTTTTGTTGTTTCCTTTATTTAAATCACCCTCAAATGTCCATCAAAAAAGGAAGAAAAAAAAATTACCTGCCCTTTTCCGTCCATTGGTTTAATGAAATATAAGAATAATTAAAAAACCTGTAATTCTAATCAGCTCAACTTATTTTCAGTATAATCCTGCATACCATTCATATGTTGACACACTTTTTGGGTGGTTTCAGGTACTTAAAGAAAATTTACCCAGTAAGTTTTCCTTGTGGTTTATTACTTGATATTTGAAATTAAAAAGTTGATCCATTGGCTACCGCTTCCCAGGTTGTATCGTAAACTTTGGTGTGATAAATTATTATTGTTGTTAAATTTAAAACTGCCTGATAATCCAAACGCATGTACTTGGCATAACAATAATGCTGCAAATTCAATATCTCCTTTTTTTCTCTCTTTTTTCAGCAAAATTAAAAAAGTGGCGGAATCTTGCTGGGATATCTCCTCAAACTCAACAGATGCTGCACAAGGAGTACAACAATGCTGTACTACAATCCAGGAACCTTGAAAGACGTCTCGCTCTTTTACGAAGGCAAGACTAAATTGCTGCTTAAATTTAACTAAATGGATTGTTGTAATTTGGTGATTACATTATAGTATCACCAAATGACAAAAACACTTTTCGTGTTTGTACAAAATTTTGAGTGATCATGATCTGTTATAACCCATTTCAGAAATTAAGAAACAGGATTGATTATGTTTTCCAAATGAAACACACTTGAAATAGAGCAAAGCAACAGGTTTACGAGAAACAAAACTATCAATCCCGGCCTCTTGCTTGAACACGGAAATACACTGCAGTCTTAGGCACCACATACATGTTTGTTAATGTTATACCACGGCTAAAAGATTGTGAATTTTATTGTGATGTGTTATAAAGTCACATGTACATGGCTCAGGGGAACATGAGTGATGAACTCCACAGGGTGGATTACCTTGATCCTGCCCACAGTTGGTCGTTTCCAGCACCTTGTACAATATTAGAAATAGCCCTGGTTATGAGGTTGTAATTACGCTGGTACTAGGTAAGTTGCTTTAAATTTCTATGTGATGTTCTGTAGGGAACAGTGAAGCAGTATTTCTGTCAACGATCACCATTGTTATTTGAAATTCGATCGCCACTGTTTTCTGCTTTTCTAATTTGGCAAATTTCGTCGTAATAATGGTAGAAGATGACAACAGATCGCCTCTAAAGTAGAGGTATCACACCCAAGTTTTACGATACAACCTGGGAAGCGGTAGCCAAGGGATCACCTTGGGGATGCAATTTTTTTTTCTCTCTCAAATATCAAGTAATGAACCACAATGGAAACTGACTGGGTAAACTTTAAATAATTTGAAGATCCCTTGCTATACAGCTTCTGGTTGTATGGCTCTGGTTGAATGGTTTCTGACTGGCACCCCCACACAAAAATATTGACAAAATAGGGAGACTGCAACATCGGGCTAGATAGAGTAGTTCGTAGAGCACCAGCAGGTTAATCTGGAGTTCATTGGTTCAAATCCAGCTCTAGTAAATTTTTCTTTGTTAAACTCCAAATTAAATTAAATTAGGTAATTTTCCGTTTCGCCTCGGGTGCCATTTGCCTCAGAGGGTGTACAATACACCATGGACCCCATCACAGTGTGCAATTGTATAATGTGTTCATTGCTGTTGACATGTGTCATGTTGCTTATATACAGGCCAAGTCAAGCCAGTAGACTTACCAGAGATGAGAACTTGATTGACCTTCATGACACTGGACATCATGTAGACAGACTCAAACAACAACTTCAAGAACTCTACATTCACAATGGTACAAATAGGCAAGAAGACTTTGCAGCACCACTTACAACAGAGAAAAGGGCATTGGCAGGAACCAATTATGTAAAAGCATGTGATGAGAAATCTTGCAAACAAACTGCAATATCAAACAGTATGTCTGCAGAAAGTAATAGAAATCAGAATGCATGTAATGACTCCTGTATGTTTACTGACTGCCAATCAAAAGCCAAGGAGAGACTTATGATGAAGCCTACATATCAAAGCATAGAAGGGAAGAAAACCCAAGATAACAGTTGGACAGATCCCTGTCAACATAGGACAACAAATTTACATCAAAGATATGGTAAGCAAAGAAACACAATTTACAGCCATGTACTTAAGCAAACTGCAACTATATGTATCAGATGAAATGATGTAGAATACCAGTCTTAGATTAGATCTTTCTGTGTAGACTTTGTCTTTGTGAAGGCATATTATTATCATGGAATGAAAGAGGTCAAAGGGAAAGTCGTATCCACAATTTACATTTTCCAATGTTTCCCATGTTGACATACTTTTCACATTATTGGTTTTTTAAAACATTTTTACTGAAAAGAGTACAACAATTAACGATAGTAACCATGTTTGGGCGTATTGTGATGATTAAACAGAAATGAGTGGTCTCTAAAAGGTCAATTATTGAAAGATCTGGGGATTTGCTTGATTGTGGTACACCAGGTGGGGCCATTATGAGATCACAAATGAATGTATGGCAAAATTTGCATATATGTGAAGTCTGGTTATTTTACCATTTGACCAAACATGCGTGTTATGTGATATACATATCATTTTGCCATATCATGTACATAATTGTTGTGAGATATCATTTTGCCATACATGTACATAATTGTTGTGTGATATCATTTTGCCATACATGTACATAATTGTTGTGTGATATCATTTTGCCATACATGTACATAATTGTTGTGTGATATCATTTTGCCATACATAAGTGTACATAATTGTTGTGTGATATCATTTTGCCATATATGCGTGTCATGTGGTATCAATGCTGCATTCTGACACAGAGCTAAGACCATAAAGTAAAAGCCATACTTTGTACATTTAGCACTGCATTCATTAATCAACCATCATTACATGACTTTGAATCCATCTGTCTTCCATTTTACTTTGTGCCTACATTGCTGACAGAATTCAAAAGGTAAAGTCAAATTTGCTCAGCCAAGAGATCATTTCTATCAAAGCAGTGACAATGTATCATTGTGTTGAGTTTGTAACTCCCCTTTTTGTCAACAAATGTGTATTTGTGAATCATAGTATGTACAGTACCCTTAATTAGACTGTGCAAGTCTCGCGCGTATCGGAACGAGAAAACACGTCAAACGAAGAACATTTTTTTTCTATGAAATCAAATCTTTGTTTTAAACTAATATCTAACGACAAAATCTGAACAACAAAAATACTTATTACATGTTTATAAAAACAGTTTTAGTTTTTATAATAAATACACAAATAATGTGTTAATTGTTGCTGAAGCAAAATTAAAACTCGGGGACAAGGATGGTTATTTGATCTTAACTTTTCAGAAACCACTTACGTGGATTGGCGAAGGTCACATGGGCATAAAATTAATGCTTGACGCAGTTTATAGAGGACGCTGACGCCTCAACAACCATAGACTGCAATGAAAAGGCTTTGCGTTGTAATTACAGTATCTGGTGTTATCATCGCGCATCCAAAACAAGCGTTTACAAAAGTTTTGTGATTGGAGGTAAGCACAAAATTCTTAACTTCTTGCAGCAACCGTAAGCTGAGGTCAAGTTTATTTCTCTGGTTTTCTTCGTTATTTTGTTGAATTGATTTTACTTTCATATTTGTTATCACTAAGTATTACATTCCCAACAACATATATATTTTTCATGGTCATAAACCACGTTAAACTAAAATAATTGACAAAAACAAAATCTTGCCCACGTAAATCTCCATATGGTTGGGACCACAATGGTCCCGGAAGTTCAAGTATGCGCGAGACTTGCACAGTCTATTTCTAATAGATTTTGAAGTGCTATTTTTGCTGTATTTGTCCTGCAGTTTGGGTACTGTTGTCTGTGAATGATTTGATGCTGTTACACTGTGCATTAGCTTTCAAGCTATGAACTATGTGTTATGAGTATGGTACATTTATGTTACAAAAAATTACACTATGTACATTATATGCCCACATTAACTTCATTTTTTGTTACATCATGAATAAACAAAGATTTCATGTATTAAAACAAAATCTTGTTTAGTTACTCAACAAAATGTTATTGTTGGAAGTAGCTGGTGGTAGACATTGAATTATTGTAATGCTTTTGGGTATACCATGAGCAGGATTGAAAACCTTGAGAACAAACCAACCGGATTATTTCAGAGTCAATGCTTCTTCCTAGAAGAGATTCAGCCCTGGTTTATCTCCATGCAAAGCCTCAAATCATACATCATAACAATGTAGTTTCCATTGGATGTTTTTACAGACACAGTGAAGAGTTGCAGTCAGCACTGTACAGCACGTATGTCTGATGTAAGTTATTCAAACTTTCTTGCTACATTATAAGTGTCGTATTTAAGATGATTTAACCAGTTCGGTGCGAATGACGAGTTAACTCGCGAGAAAAAACGTTACTGACACTAGGATGACGAGTTAACTTGCCAAATTTACATATGAATCGCTATTACCCTCATACAGCGTGCGTATTGTGTATGGGATTCAGTTGTAGTTGTATTGCGGGGTACCAGGGTATTTCTAGTGTAATTTACTAGCGATTGGTGGCGCTATTGAACTTTTGTGGACACAAGCCAGCCGATGACCACAACGATTGAGATGACATTTGTTGACAAAATCAAGATGGCGGCCTCCATGAGAAAACGAGTGTACAATGACACGGAAATTCTTGGGTTATGTGTATCGTCAGGGTCGTCAAATTCCGATTCATCGAGTTCAGAGGAAAGTAGAATTAATAGAGGTACACTGTAACAGTTTGGATTCAGATTTTGATAATAATAGTAAAAAACAGCGAGAGTTGGGAAGTTACATGTAGCATGGTTAGCGGAGTTAGTTCTGATGATCATGATCATACTATCTTTGACCCTAACCTGATAAACATAGTCTTTTGATGAATATTTCTGTGGGATGCATATCTGGAGATGGTGAAATGCAAATATAAACAAAAAGAGAAATTTAAAGGTGTTTTCCCCTATACATGTTTTCAAATCACAGAGCTTTTTAATTCAGAAAATAGTCATAAAGAATAAAATTATGCCAGCACTTGCACTTTTTTTTTAATTTCAACAAAATTCATAAAAATATCCCGCGTGGGGGGTAGATTGGGTAAACATTTTTCCCGCACCGAACTGGTTAAAAGCAGAGAATTATCCAGACGAAACCTTTTTGATCAGGGGGGTTCGACATGCATATGGATGTCCTCAATTGGATTTTGCAAACAAAACCTAGCAGGATTGAACAAGTTCAAACAATGGGAAAACAAAAAAGGCTCAACAGAGGTTTATGTGTGTGATTGTGTCTACCCACGTGTCTACCTGACTCCAAGAACTTGAACAAAAGGGATCCAAACTTCAGACTAGAATATCAAGAATTCCTCCACTTCTAATGAACTAACTAGATTGAAAAACCTTTGAAGCACTGTTGCAATGTGTCTATTGAATTAAGTTTAGAACAGTCATACATTTGACACTTGACCATGCCCCTGCAGTTGATTTCCAACAGTTGATGTTGTTATTAGTTTGTATATCTGATTACCTTTGCCAGTCATTTAATATTTAATATTATTTTTTTTAATATCATCAGTATTGATCGACTCTGCATGAGGGATGAAATGATGAGTGTACTAACCTGACAAGTTGCGTGCACATCTACCATGTCTACTGCAAATCACATCCATACGTCCAGACAAATGCTTTACATTACATTTAAGGCCACAGATTTTGTGTTCAAACAAACAATTGTTGAGAGTTACAATAGTACTTATAAAAATGGACCATGCCGTCCTGTAGTATACAAATATTGACTGCTTCGAGTCCATGGTTAAAACTACTCGGCGCGTTCTATTTTCCCGAGGCAAAGCCGAGTGAAAACAGACCGCTCTGGGGATCACCATGGGTGTTGTAGTTTTAACCATAGCACAAGTAAAAGCAATCATTTGTTTTATAACACCCCATACATATATTGTACGTTGACGTCAAGGTATAAAGGAGCTGCTTTTGCCATGGGATAGTACATCGGTTGCCATGGGATAGGACATCGGTTGCTACAGGTAAAGTACCTTGTTTGCTGTGTGTACAGCGCGTCGCATTCGCCCTTCTAGTAAAAATAAGACATATCATGTGATGTGCTCTAAACCAATCAAAAGGCAGAATCTTTGTAAGGGGTGTTATAATCTCAAATGGACCATGCCGTCTTGTAGTCTCGATGGAATTACTTTACTCCCAGTTGGATACCAAATTAACTGGAAGATAAAAAACAAGGTACATGTATTACTGACAATAAATGTTCAAGTCTCCATACAAAAGGGTTTTTGAGTGTTTCTACAGTAACCTAGCAGTGACTGTTTGCATACTGTAGACTGATCAGCCCATAATGCACTAAATATCACTACTGTGTTTGCCCCCCAAAAAGCCAATAAACAATATAAAATAAACTATCAGCACCAGCATTTTGGTAATTCTAATGTGCAGCTTGGGCCAAGTTCGCGCAAGGAACAATGGTTAACTAGTGGTTGTTAAGTGACATACGTAGGGCACGCGCACAGAAGTTGAAGTGCGAACGACTCCAGTCATGTCATGTATATCAACACGACCGGCGACTCAACATACGTTATCAGTTTATTATAACTGGTTCACTCTGCACTGTGCTATGAAAACGGCTATTGGTAACCAGCAATGCGACCATGCCCAGTAGGCTGGTTCCAAATAGTCGACTAGAGTGGTAAAACTATCGTCGACTAGACAGAGTTCGGGCTAAGTTAGTCGAACTATGGTCAACGATAGTCCTTGCGCGAACTTGGCCTTGGTATACCTATAGTCAGGAGGAAGTCATGTGGGCCATACTACTACACATTGGTATAGTCAGGAGGAAGTCATGTGGGCCATACTACTACACATTGGTATAGTCAGGAGGAAGTCATGTGGGCCATACTACTACACATTGGTATAGTCAGGAGGAAGTCATGTGGGCGATACTACTACACATTTACATTCTTTGATGACCGGAGGTTAATTGGCTCATCATAGATATGTGTACATACATGTAGTGACAAATGCTGAATGGATACATTCATTAGTAATCAGTTAGTGATCTAGCCAATAATGATTGCCAATTCAATTGTAAATAATATCCATGCGAGTTAAAAATTCCTTGTATAGTGGTTTCTGGTAAATACGAATTTTGTAACATTGCAAACCCTTGAAATTGTTTTCTCAATAAAATCAAGATTTTCAGATAGAAGAACAAAATCTTGTTTTATGTTCATGTATGATATTGATGTAATTTTGGTAATTTAAAGATATTATTCCCTTTCAGCACAAATGTAATCATTCAAGTCAATGGAAAATTAAGACAACTAAACCTGTCATTGAGTATGCACATTGCTTTCTGTCCATGCCATGTTAGATGTGAAATAAGGGAATAAAAGTGTAGTAATGAGGTCTTAAACAGCATTTTAACCAGTTCGCTTCAGAGGACCATAGCAATACACAGCGGCAGTCTTATGAACTGACATTCAATATGCCATGTGTGGTAAGACACTGTAGAGAATTGTGAAACACGGGCAACTGTTTCATGGGGTCCATGGGTTCATGGTTCGGTGGCCCAGGCAAAAGGCACTGCAAAAAATGAATGGATAAACTCTTTGCATGAATACATGCCCAATGCCTTTATCAAAGACCTGTTCCTTTCACATACCAGCCAATATTTTGTAAAGACAGATTATACTGCATTGTCATGAGGCGTTTCATCTCTCCAGGGTGCCACCTGTTCGCTGGGCGTGGGTCGATGATTGGCCATCACATAACGGCTTTCCAATGGTCTGATTGTGCTTCAGAAACGAGCCATTACAATCTGTAAAATGTCTATGAGAAAATGTATTTATATGGGTATCCAAACTGATTTTCATTGACAAAGCAAAATATTAATAGCTGGGGGAAAAAAGTTGCTTTTTGACTGAAAATAATCTCACTGGGTAAGACCGGCAGGATCATAGCCATGCAATAAAGACCAAGCCAAGGCCGAAGTCCTTTAATCCCACTGCCATGACCCTTTAAAGTCAAGACCGAGACACTACTCTTTTATTTCCATTCATTAATACCCTTTTTTGTGAAAAAAAGTAATAATAAAGGAAAACCTGTAATTGATCTATTCTGTTCTGTAAAATGTTCAATTCCAGTTCTCAGGCACTGTTTCACAAAGAGTCAAATAGGGCATGCGAAGTTCAGCAGTTGTGCGTACCAATGAGTAGTAAAAGATTTTACATCGAGGACCGTCAAGTATCGATTGCCCCACGTTATTAACACCCATGTAAGGTTGCGCACCAAAACGCGTTTGGCTATGAGCGCCAAACATGCATTAGCCAACCGGTCTTTAACAACTCCCACTATATCATTATTGGTGATTTAAAACCGGTGAAACAACCACATGATCATGTTTTGACCAATCAGAATGCATAAACTCTCCAAGGTATTTATGAATGAAGATTTATCTGACTGACCTGATCATTAAAGCATTTCTGAATAACTTATTAATCTTAATGGATTAAATATAATTAATAAATGCCTCAAAAGTTTACATGCACTCTGATTGGTCGAAGACTGGTCATGTGGGAGATGTATCAACATGTGCTGTCTTTTCATGTGTGTCTGTTATTTGTCTGTCCGTCCATAGGCTGAGGAACAAAAGCTGTTGCTTCACCCTGGTCCTAGATGTTGCCACTTGTTTAATGTTCACTTTTATATCAATTTTGGTAAATCTTGATATACATATTGATGTTTGTTAACGACTCTCAAAAGGATTTTAAGTTGTCAAAATGGTCCTCGAATGGTTTATATGAAGGGCTAGGGATCACCCAACCACTTATTTTAAAGAGGAACAGAAATGTCGAATTCAATTTTGCGATGTACTTATTTTCCGATAGAAAGAGTCCTCATGTGAGTGGGGAAAAAATTACAAGTTTCTAACCCCGTTTATAAAATGGTATAAATTGCCATTGTGTTCTATACCCTTCCAGTGCAAAATTCATCCACATCCAAAACATCTGATGGCGTCATGTTTTTGTAGTTATATTTTCTCGATTAATTGTCTGTGTTAAACAATGAGCATCATTAACTCTGATCTAATTATAGCAAAGTTGTTTTCAAAGCAATGCTCAGTGCTCATGTTGGCACACTTGCTCCTCAGAAACACCAAATATATTCAGGGATTTGAAATTAATTTATTTCAATTTTCAAATAATAAACCACAAGGGAAACTGACTGGGTAAATTTTAAATGATTTGGGGTTGAACAAAGACAAATTGACTAGAGCAGGATTTGAACCAACGACCTCTGGATTAACATGCCAGCGCTCTACCAAAT
Organism: Plazaster borealis; assembly: GCA_021014325.1. NCBI lineage: Eukaryota > Metazoa > Echinodermata > Asteroidea > Forcipulatida > Labidiasteridae > Plazaster > Plazaster borealis. The sequence goes on along the minus strand of CM037468.1, from coordinate 11,307,052 downwards.
GTTGGCGGTCTCCCGTTCAATTATTGGGTTGCGATTGACATGAAATTTGCAACCAAAAAGTAAGGAAACAACAGTCAAAGTGGTTAATTAAACCATTAGTTTTTTAAGTAGACAGTCATGTCAACGGCAAATTGGCAGAAAGTTGTTTTTCTATTTTCCAATTGTTTTCCCTTGATGTTAATCAAACCAGCCTTATGAGATTGTTTTGTACAACCATCCATTAATTGCACCAAAGAAATTCACCACACACAATATCAGAGCAGATAATTTAATAGTTTGACAAAAGGGTTTTCTGTTAATACTCAAATAAATAAATATGTACAAAATATACTACAGTTTGACCTGAACGCACAGTTATAACCTGTTTGTACTCACTTTGTTTGACTTGCCCATTGTCAACCTTACTTGTTTAGAAAAAAACAAAAACTAATTTCAACATCACCATCATCTTTCAATATTTCAGAGATGTGCTGTAGCCTGCATTATGAAATAGTGCTTTTTGAAATAATAAAATACTCATGATCAGGTCACAAGATACAGTTAGACCTGTAACACCCCAATGTATGCTAAAATTATTTAAACAGTACTGCAGATCAGAAAAAGATGTTTTGTTGAAACCAAACGTTTGGTAGTAATGATTCATGCATAACTAAAAATAAATCTCACCAAATGAACAATTTATCCAGTCTACAGGCAAGTGTAATTGCACCACAGTGTCTTCTTGTTTGGAATCCTGGAGCAAATATTGTAACATTATTTCTTAAGCAAATTAAGCAAGTTAACAAGTTTTAAAATTGATAATCAGATGGAAACATTTCAAACAGAAAATGTGTTGGCATAAAACAAAACCCAGCATAGGAAAATATTGAATTTTGTTGAATAGATATTGTTTATGTTTACCAAATAATTTAAAATGAATGAGGTAATAGAAATAATTCACACGGGTCACAACAACTTCCCAAAACAGTTTGTACCTTCCATTTTTGGCCAGTTTAAACTCTTGGTAAATATATTTTAAACCGAATGATTCATAAATATGAATATTTTTGTGATACTTTGAATACACCTACATGTAGGTGCAACATATTGATTGGATCTCAAATACAAGCCAATAAGAAATGTATCATTTTGACCAGCTGTGGTCTATATGGGTAATGAAATTAATGAACCATGCTGTTTTTTTAAGTCTGAAGCCAGAATGGACTCAAGTGTCTGCATGATAAATATTACGAGTCAAGAAATCAAACTCTCAGAGAATCAGTTACTTTCAAATGAATACAGAAAATGCAAAAAGTGTAAACACATAAATTCCCAAACCTGCGTTATCTGAAATATTTGGTTTACATTTTTTTCAATCGATTATCTTTCAATAAAAAGCACTTCAACTGAAGAGAAGTTGGTTGTTTTAGAAAAAATGTGGCCATTGGTATTTTTGTAATAATGACATTTGTAGACAAATTTGCCTGTGTAGTAAAACACTGCCTTTTCCAAGTCCTGGATAGAATCTTAATACTTGTCCTGGACTAAATGTTAACTGAAACAGGTTTTATGTAAAAACCACAACAATTTATACAGAAAAGTTTCATCAATGTTTATCTAAATGAGTCTTAATAAGTTTATACTACAAATGTTAACTAATGTGGTGCATTTGTTCAACTTCAGTCTAGTAAGACAGTCACAACTGATGTGAGGTGAACTAATTCATCCCTACTGGTGCCATGGAACTCTATCAATGCAAGGGGGTTTCAGGTTTAACAATGATTGTAATACAATCATTGTCGTAGACGTAGACCTGGGAACATGCTGTCGGTCAGCACACAGCGATTGATACGTGTGGATTTGATACAACATGCGAACTTATGTATCATGTGCTAAGTTATGTTGCACAAATCTCTTTATATTTGGCTTTTGTTAAATGGAAAATGCTGTCAAAGTGATATTAAAGATGTCAGTCTGCACAGATTCCCATCAGATCCAATATACCGACGAATTTGGACGGCTGCAGTGAAACCATTGAGGAATAGAGCTAGAACAAAACCATTTGACACAGCCCGACAAGAAGCATTTTTGGCCATTGAGAACATTTTGTAAGTGGCCATCTTTATGTAATTTACCCATAGGGATTCAAGCCAATGGTGGGACAGTAGAGTTACATGTGGGTAGTAACAAGTGCTCCCTCTATACATAACTCTATGAGTGAAATATACCAGAGCTAAATGGTCAGGAATGTCCAATGTATGTGCATTGTCATTCAATGCTAAGGTCTACGTCATGAAAGCATGCCACCAGGCAATATCAAAATGGTTAACACAAATTTTGGTTTTAAATTAAATTAATAAATACTTCAGTCATTTTATGAACTCAGATTGGTCGAACACTAGTCACGTGGGGGTGTATTAACTTGTGATATAAAGACTGGCTCTGTGAACTAGCGAATAAATGGCCCCTAAACAAGCATATTTTTGTGTAAAAGTTATGTATGCAGTGTGCCTGTTGTGCTAAGAATTGTCAAATCAACTGCTTTCTCTGTGCGTATTGTTTTTGTGGTTTTTGGCAAGGGCAGATGGTGCCACGTGCATGTACGCGTGAACACGCAGACGGTGTATGAATATGAGGTAGCTGGTACGCGCATGAAACCAACATAATGCAAAGCATAAAGCCGAACACCAATCAAAGTATGTCTAATTATGGTGATATTAATTTTCAAAGCTCATAATCTGGTTCTTGCAAATATGCAATAACAGTTAAATATGTGTAAAGAGATCAGGTCCCATGCAAAAATTAAATAGCCTAAAGAATGGCCCTTGAACATGAATAGAACAATTCTAAAAAATATCGGCGAAAGAAAAAGAAGGAAAAAAACAGATTTTTTTTAATTGTTTATTGTTAAAAGGTAACATGTAACTAACAACATGCCCAGTGTGACTCCTGAACATGTTGCCGTTGCAATAACAGTCTTTGACCTCAGCATGTACCTCACAACATGCCCAGTGTGGTTACTGAACATGGTGCCACTGCAATAACAGTCTTTAACATCAGCATGTACCTCACAACATGCCCAGTGTGGTTACTGAACATGTTGCCGTTGCAATAACAGTCTTTGACCTCAGCATGTACCTCACAACATGCCCAGTGTGGTTACTGAACATGGTGCCACTGCAGTAACAGTCTTTGACCTCAGCATGTACCTCACAACATGCCCAGTGTGGTTACTGAACATGGTGCCACTGCAGTAACAATCTTTGACCTCAGCATGTACCTCACAACATGCCCTGTGTGGTTACTGAACATGTTGCCGTTGCAATGACAGTCTTTGACTTCAGCATGTACCTCACACCATGCCCTGTGTGGCTGAACATGGTGCCACTGCAGTAACAAACAGTCTTTGACCTCAGCATGTACCTCACAACATGCCCTGTGTGGTTACTGAACATGGTGCCACTGCAGTAACAGTCTTTGACCTCGGCATGTACCTCACAACATGCCCAGTGTGGTTATTGAACATGGTGCCACTGCAGTAACAGTCTTTGACCTCAGCATGTACCTCACACCATGCCCAGTGTGGCTCCTGAACATGGTGCCACTGCAGTAACAGTCTTTGACCTCAGCATGTACCTCACAACATGCCCAGTGTGGTTACTGAACATTGTGCCACTGCAGTAACAGTCTTTGACCTCAGCATGTACCTCACAACATGCCCTGTGTGGCTGAACATGGTGCCACTGCAGTAACAGTCTTTGACCTCAGCATGTACCTCACAACATGCCCAGTGTGGTTACTGAACATGGTGCCACTGCAGTAACAGTCTTTGACCTCAGCATGTACCTCACACCATGCCCTGTGTGGTTACTGAACATGGTGCCACTGCAGTAACAGTCTTTGACCTCGGCATGTACCTCACAACATGCCCAGTGTGGTTACTGAACATGGTGCCACTGCAGTAACAGTCTTTGACCTCAGCATGTACCTCACACCATGCCCAGTGTGGCTCCTGAACATGGTGCCACTGCAGTAACAGTCTTTGACCTCAGCATGTACCTCACAACATGCCCAGTGTGGTTACTGAACATTGTGCCACTGCAGTAACAGTCTTTGACCTCAGCATGTACCTCACAACATGCCCTGTGTGGCTGAACATGGTGCCACTGCAGTAACAATCTTTGACCTCAGCATGTACCTCACAACATGCCCAGTGTGGTTACTGAACATGGTGCCACTGCAATAACAGTCTTTGACCTCAGCATGTACCTCACAACATGCCCAGTGTGGTTCCTGAACATGGTGCCACTGCAATAACAGTCCTTAATATCAGCATGTACCTCACAACATGCCCAGTGTGGTTACTGAACATGGTGCCACTGCAGTAACAGTCTTTGACCTCAGCATGTACCTCACAACATGCCCAGTGTGGTTACTGAACATGGTGCCACTGCAGTAACAGTCTTTGACCTCAGCATGTACCTCACAACATGCCCAGTGTGGTTTCTGAACATGGTGCCACTGCAGTAACAATCTTTGACCTCAGCATGTACCTCACAACATGCCCAGTGTGGTTACTGAACATGGTGCCACTGCAATAACAGTCTTTGACCTCAGCATGTACCTCACACCATGCCCTGTGTGGCTGAACATGGTGCCACTGCAGTAACAATCTTTGACCTCAGCATGTACCTCGCAACATGCCCAGTGTGGTTCCTGAACATGGTGCCACTGCAGTAACAGTCTTTGACCTCAGCATGTACCTCACAACATGCCCAGTGTGGTTTCTGAACATGGTGCCACTGCAGTAACAATCTTTGACCTCAGCATGTACCTTACAACATGCCCTGTGTGGCTGAACATGGTGCCACTGCAGTAACAGTCTTTGACCTCAGCATGTACCTTACAACATGCCCTGACGTATATTTCTTGATTGACAAATTGTTGCCCAGTGTGGTTACTGAACATGGTGCCACTGCAGTAACAGTCTTTGACCTCAGCATGTACCTCACAACATGCCCTGTGTGGTTACTGAACATGGTGCCACTGCAGTAACAGTCTTTGACCTCAGCATGTACCTCACAACATGCCCTGTGTGGTTACTGAACATGGTGCCACTGCAGTAACAGTCTTTGACCTCAGCATGTACCTCACAACATGCCCTGTGTGGTTACTGAACATGGTGCCACTGCAGTAACAGTCTTTGACCTCAGCATGTACCTCACACCATGCCCTGTGTGGCTGAACATGGTGCCAGTGCAATAACAGTCTTTGACCTCAGCATGTACCTCACAACATGCCCAGTGTGGTTACTGAACATGGTGCCACTGCAATAACAGTCTTTGACCTCAGCATGTACCTCACAACATGCCCAGTGTGGTTACTGAACATGTTGCCGTTGCAATAACAGTCTTTGACCTCAGCATGTACCTTACAACATGCCCAGTGTGGTTACTGAACATGGTGCCACTGCAGTAACAGTCTTTTTTTAAGAATCAGATAATTGAAATCTTCTTTTTTCGTCCAAACTGAATTATTTCTTCATTTTGAGGAACAGCTTCACCAAATATAAATGAACATGTGACTGACTGATAATAATATTTTGGTAGAATAAATGGTGCTTAAATGTGACGTATATTTCTTGATTGACAAATTGTTATAAAACAATTTTATAATGCAGATAGGAGATTTTGGCCAGTGGAAGGTACAATATGGGAAGCAACAGGATTACAAAAATGAAATTGATATTAAAAAGGTCGTTTGGTGTTCAGGATGATAAGAAATACCAAAACATCTCCAAACGAACCTTTCACAGGATGAGTTTTATGGTGTACTTCTTAAAACCACAGGAATTCAAACACAAAAAACACCATTCAAATTGCTCATGTGAACTGTTTTCATGAACTCTTTCAACGATAAAAACTGAGCAAATAAGACAATTTGGTTGAACCCAATATGGTTGTACCATTCATGTACATGCACGTGGCGGTGCCATTACAAACCTTACTAGACTGAATATACTATATTTCTAATGAACTCATTAAACCATCGAAAGAATAAAATTGTTGCAACTGCACAACTCAAATTGTCCTGATACAGATATGTCAAATCTTGGGGCACAAAGAATTTACACTGAAAGTCTCACCCATATAATGTAGACTATAATATACAAATTGCTGAATGCTATCATATAAATTTCACCTTACGATATCCAAACTGACTATTGTCATATCATTAAACAAGTATTTCAAACCTTAGGAGCAATACTATTTCAAAGAGAAAAAGCCATCTCAATAACTAGTAGTAGAAATGTCAATGAGTACATATGTATGGAGAAAAACACAAAGATGAAAGCATATAAATGTTTCAAGACACAAACCTTTTTAAACTAATTTAACTATTTTATGTACATTATGTTATTTTGAGTTCTTTCTTTCGATTTGTTATTTGGCAATGAGGGATTCTTAAGTTGATCAAATTTACACCCCAGTAATATCCTATTGCTCCATGGTGATTAAGATGCTGTGGCGTGTCATACGATTTCAGTCCAGTTTCTACACACATTGTGTAGGGCCATTCTCATACTAAAAATTGTATCATTTTATAAGAAAGATCCGTCATTATCTTTTGCAAATTAAAACTTTTATAGGTTTATCCCGACTTAAAAATTGAGTTTGGTCTTAAAGTAACAAGAATTGGCCATAGGCAAAATGATACACGTGAGAACAAAGAGAAGTGCTTGATTTACAGGGTCAACAAGCATGTGTAATGTATTTCGAATGCTTTGAATTTGTTTGTAGGCCCTCGGCACAGTGTCTATATATTAGATAATCCGACCCTAGACACAATTTGCCTCATTTGGCCACTTACCCTGAACTAACAAATAAGAGTAAAAACAAAAATTAAGCAAGGATAAACCTTTGAAGATTTAATACTATATTCAAACAGATTTATAGAAAACTCAAACATTGATAACATCCAAGTACAAGATGGAATATCCGGATCTCCCAATGTTTGGCCACACAAACCAACTGGATTGACCTTGTAGTGTAATAACCCAATATTACCTAAACAAACCTTGCTAATAATATCATTCAATTCACATCACTCACTAAGGTAAAGGCTTTAAACAACCTACCTCAATTTATACAACATAATTATCACCCAATTAAACAATCCCCAGTGATAAAAACGCCTCCTGCAATGGATCAATTAGTACTCACAATCACTCAATCAACACAATCCACACCAATCCACATCCACATTGTTCACTATTACACAATCTCTAATATCCTATTAATGTAGTCAAATGCAATCCACAAGCACACTTCTAAATCACAATCTATTGGTGACTCAGTACACATCGACCATTAAAGAGACTACTGCAGCAAAAACGTGAGGATTCCCCTCCCCCTAAAAAAAAAAAAAATAATAATAATAATAATTATAATAATAGCAATAGTAATAACAATTATAATAAAAATAATACCCCGTGTTTTCTTGTGCTACAGCTAAGAACCTAAATATTCTTTAGTGCATAAACATTGCTGTATTTTATACTTCAAATAACTACTGAAGTATTTTACCAATTTAAAGTAAAGTTTATTTAAGGACTTATTTAGACTAGTAATTTCATCCAATATAGGTTCAAAACATTTGTGAGCACAAATGATGGGGTTTTATTTTCAAGAAAAAAGAAGAGGTAAATCTAAACAGTAAATGAAACCTTTGAAAGTCAGACTCCACCAGAATGTACATTAACTACTGGTTATATCTGTCATTGTCATTATTTAACCAGTAAACCATCATCTCTGTTAAATCAGAGATCTGAGATAACAGAGATGATATTAGAAATCTAGAATATGCATGCCACGCTGAAGGACCACTGGTTTATCTAAGGTGCCAAAGCTGTTATGGGAGTAGGTGTTTTAATCCATCTTTTAGTTCTTGAATCTGTGCCATCTAATACTTAGGTATCTCTGAGAACCCCAAATGTACGTGTCCTTGCAGCGCAAACTGAGGTGCGCTACATACATGCTACATAAATTATTAAGGCCTCACAGGGCAATTTTTCCAGGCAACTTGGAGGCAACAAACTACACTGCATACTCAAGGAACACTTGGGCAGCAAAAGAAACATTCTTCTAGCTGTAACTCAATATCCCAAAGAAAATAAAGAGAAAACTGAAATGTGAATGAATTTTCTTATTAGAGATTGCCTGGAACTGGTTGCCTGTAAATCGCCCTGTGCGACATGGCCTTTAAAAGTCCAGTTCTACAAAACTGGCAACCAGCAAAACTGGTAACCAGCAAAACTGGCAACCAGCAAAACTGGTAACCAGCAAAACTGGCAACCAGCATTGCAAATTTGCACATCAGTCTTGAGGGTGCTACATCAGTTAAATTCCAATTGTTCTTGAGTAATAGTTCAATGGCCAGCGTCATTAGTCTACGGGCATACTTCTTGTTATGTAATAGAGTTCTGATTGTATCAATTCATTAATCTTTTTTCTAATACATCATTAACATGTATAACATAAAATTATTAAATGTATGGCAAGGATTGCACCGCCATGGATGAGCTATCTGTTTGTCATATTGGACCTATGACATTTTTGTGTAGTTTCCATTGCTGGCAAGTATGTCCTGCCTAAGAATAACTTCAGTCACATTTCTCTCTTTCAATGAGAGTTAAACCAATGACCATTACTATCTGTATAGTTATGCAAACCCTATCTCTTCATCACTACTTTCCACATGCACATTAATCCCAACTAACATTAAATGTATGTTATACCTACCAAGTTTTATTACTTAAGTGTACAATTCTATCAAATATTTCCATAAAGGAAAAAAATCTGAAAACTGGTTTACAAAATTTTACATCAAAAAACGAATCCTAGCTGCCGACTACAAATCAAGCATACAAAATGCCTTAATACCAGTTAATTTCACTAAATACTATAGTTTGACTATACTTAGTTGCCCGTACACAGAGTGAATGCCTTCAAGATGTTAATGAATGCAGGAAATATTAATTGGACAATATGTAAATGTCAATAATTAAATGTTTGAAACTCGTTGTTTAATTGCTATTTCATGAAAACATTCTTGTATTATCTATTTTTGTTTTCAAGAAAATTTACACTAAGCACATAATTATATGCTCAAACAAATTCTGAACATTACACTGAAAAACAACGTTTCTGTTCCAAGCTTCCTTAACTAGGTTTCTAATGCTGATCAATGCAACTATGTTGATGATTCAGAAAATACAGAGAGAACGGGTTTAGGTCAGAGGGCAGAACCAATGTTCTTTCCCCTTTCCCAAGAGAAACCGGAGTGCACAGAAGATGAATAACTGATACGGTTTCATTGTATGACCAAATGATTCCTAAAAAACACACTTTGTGTACTGCAGTCTGCTGAACAATCAGTGTTTTCCTTTCCTTTCATTCCTCATGTATGCATAGCAATGGCTTTATTATACTTTATTGACATTTCTAATTCATTCATGTATAAATTACAACTTTTGCTTTTGATGCAGAAACCCCTGCTCTGTTACTCAATTGTATTATTGACTGATGGTATCTTACCAATCGTTTTCTCTCCTCAATCTAGCCTGATCACTCGAATGCTCTGTTTCATGTACAACAGATTCAACAACATGATTTGTTAAATCCACAGAGCGTGAAAATGTTGTTTCACAATCCACCAATGGAGCACTAGTGGAATTCCATGAGCCCATTCAGCAATCCACTAAGTGAGACTATGGACTGTTCAAACCCACTGAGACTTGGTTCTAAATCCATCCATTGAGACAATGGTTTCACAACCTACTAATTGAGCACTTGCTGGATCCACACACTAAGTTCTTATTGCAATCCAGTGTGACTATGTTATATAATCAACCAATGGAGTAATTGTTGTATCCACACACTAAGCTCTTATTGCTATCCATTGTGACTATGGTTCCACAATCAACCAATAGAGTACTTGTTGGATCCACACACTAAGCTCTTACTGTAATCCACTGGGATGCATGTTCCACAATCAACCAATGTGTACTCGTTGGATCCACACAGTAAGCTCTTTGTGCAATTGATGGGACTAAGGCTCCACAATCAACCAATGTGTACTCTTTGGATCCACACACTACACTTTTATTCCAATCCACTGTGAATATAGTTTTATAATCAACAGCTGGAGTGCTACTTGCTGAATTGATACCTGCACTTACTACAATCCAGTGTGACTATGGTTCTAAAATCAGCCAATGGAGTACTTGTTGGATCCACACACTAAGCTCTTATTACAATCCACTGTGACTATGGTTCTAAAATCAGCCAATGGAGTACTTGTTGGATCCACACACTAAGCCCTTATTACAATCCACTGTGACTATGGTTCTAAAATCAGCCAATGGAGTACTTGTTGGATCCACACACTAAGCTCTTATAACAATCCACTGTGACTATGGTTCTAAAATCAGCCAATGGAGTACTTGTTGGATCCACACACTAAGCTCTTATAACAATCCACTGTGACTATGGTTCTAAAATCAGCCAATGGAGTAATTGTTGGATCCACACACTAAGCTCTTATTACAATCCACTGTGACTATGGTTCCACAATCAACCAATGGCATACTTGTTTGATTCACACACTAAGCTCTTATTGTAATCCAACATGACTATGCTTGATGCTCTCCATCATGGAAGCACAATATGAGTATGGATTAACATGCTGGCTAACAATAATGATTAGAATCTTTGCAATGAAATTATTTGTGTGGTGACACACTCCTCATACAAAATGTTTGATGCTCGTGGTTTGTTTCAAGCAGATCCAAATAATGCAATGGACATTCTTTCTCTACAACCTAGTTTATAAAACTATTACAGAAACATGCTCATGTTTGAAACAGGAAGACAAGTAAACATGGTATCTAAGACTCATATATTCTAGTATTACTTTTCACATTTAAATCAATTAGTACCCCCTTAAAAACTGAATATCTGAAGAAAATTTAGTATAAAAACAAGTTTGCTTGCTGAAACACACAGAGATGCAGCTTCAAGTAATACAAGCCAGTCTTTACATTATCACACTCTTCATTGTTTAGTGATCTTAGTAAAACATGACAAGGTAAAGTGCATAGTTTTGATACAATCTGTGAAAATCTTTACCGTTAAACTCAAGTTTATTGCTATAAGCATATACAATCAATATATATAGTTAAAACATGCCTGATAAACATCACCGCTAAATATAATACAGAAAACACAACTTCAGTTCAGTTAATTAGCTGGGTTTTAAATGAATGCAATATGGTCTACACCAGGTTGTTTAATACTGGGTAAGAAAACAATACACATTGGTTATTTTTTAGGTCACAGATGTATGAAACAAACTCAGTTCAGTGGTAATTGCTCCATCACATCATACAATAGTCATTTCATTTCATTTCATTTATTTGGTTGTGAAGCCAAGGACTCTCAGCAAAGTGAACTTAATCACTGTACTAGCCAAGAACCCAATGGAGAGAAGACAAGGAAGGAAGTTTCAGTTTTTGATGTGGGAGGAAACCAGAGAGAATTATTCCAGGGAAAACCCACGCAGTCAGGTAGGTACTGAAAACTCAATCCACATAGTGCCCCCACCGTGAGTCAAACCACTGTCCCAGAGGTGGAAGGCGAAGAAAAATACCACCACGCCAACCTGACCGTCCATGAAATTTTTAACCCAAATCGTTTGGACAGAATGTTTAAATGACCAAAATTAATTCGGTGAAAATGCATGCATTCATTGTGACCCAATTATAATATATTAATGTGCATTGAATTTGGAACAGTAGCTGATGAATTAACCAAATGACTACTGTACTTCACACAAAGGTTCTCTCATCACTCATTCTAAATGCCCTTACGTTTGGTAATTGGAACCCACTGTTTGTTTCAATCCTATATAGTTGTAGATATATACCATAAAACTAAACTGTGAAAATTTAATTTCAAAAGGTGGAGCGTTTTTGAGATATTACCGAAAATCTGGAGCGGTTTTGTCCATGCAGGAAGAATAATCTGCAATTGGAACACACAATCTGAGAAGCGTTAACTGCAGTAACGCTTCTCAGATTCAAATTTTTTGGGACATAACGGCAGTACTTCGAAATGAAAAGTTTCTCAAATTGCATTATACTATCCAAAGCTGCTGTACTTCTTACCAAGTAACTTTTTATTGCCATTAATTTTCAGAGTCATTACCAAACGTATACAGACCCTTTAAGGTATTATTTCATTAAAAGGAATTAACACCATGTGATCATATTCTGCTTTACTCCATTTTATCATACTCACAACAACTTCTCAACAGGACAAACTGGGTCAAATGATGGACAGTTATTCAAAACAAGCCCATTACTTTCCATACATGGGTATATTCAGCCGATGGATTACAAAATTGTCAATATCAATCTGAAAAAGTCAAATACAATGTGGTTACTAGACATCCAAACCAATAGATATTGAATATGAAGCTTTGCCTAACCCCTTACCATGCATGCCGAGTCCAAGAAAACAAAAAGACTTCACGTAACATTCTAATTGTTTTATAGGATTGAGTTAATAACCTAAAAGGAAACGTATGGTACAACAAGTTAGTTAGGACATGGGGATCCCCCCAACACACACACACACATGCGCACATGTGTAAACACCGGCAATCGTGGACCCTCCTTTGTTCAACTCTTTGTGATAGCAACCATGGACCACAATGTTTTCCTTTGTGATAGCAACCGTGGACCTATTATCCCTTTTGTTATAGGTCCACGGTTTGAATGTGGATACCTACCCACACACACATGCAGATGTGTCTAATGACCTCCAATCGTGGACCCCATTGTTTTCCTTTGTGATAGCAATCATGGCCCTATAGTCCCTTTTGCTATAATTTCTGGGTTTAAATGTCACTACAAGTACATGCACACAAACTGAATTCGAGTAATGAGAGAGATTAAATTTGGGTTCTTTGTACACAGTTGGCCCATAACATCATAATCTTTTATGACAAACTTTGCTGACAAAACACTCACCATCATTGATGTTTATTTTAATTTGTCTTGCAGTTAACATTGCTGATACTTGGTAAGCTGAGTATAAGTATTTCCTTGAGGAAAACTGTGTTTAGATGGTTGAGATTGCCAACTTGTAATTATGTAATTAACGCCATCCCCAGTTAACTCATAACATAATGCCCATGTAGATCCTTTCATTGGATTGAAGGACTATAGGTCACACAGCATTCATTAATCAAACCATTAATCACAGGGCCTACAACAAATTTGGTATATTATCGTACTGTTCATGCTATAAAAAACCAAGCGTTACACAGAGCGTAACATGATGCCTTGTAGTAGATGCCGGATTCATTGTACAGTTTGTTTAGTCCTTTAATTTTATCCTCTAAACAAATCACAAAGATCTACTTGGATGTTATATCAAACAAATACTGAATGTTTATGGGGGCAATAGTGAGAGCGTTATTATTCCTCGAAAGATGAAACATTCCAACTTTCAACTCATGAAAATAGTCTCCCTATTGCACTCATAAACATTCCTTATTTGTATATTAGTGATGTCTGAAGACAATTTACAAGCAAAACAATACCCAAAGAACAATTACCAAACCAAAAACATCCACAACGACATTAATAAAAAAAATCATAACCATTCAAAACAAATAATTGTTTTAATATTTTACTTACAAAAAGGGTCCAAACATTTAAACACAAAATATCAACAGTTACAATTGCATGTAAATCAACTAATCTGGCCAGACAAAACGCCTTGACTCATAAATGAACTGACAGACATGGCTTTGTGATGGACGTGATTTTAGCGGATGGGATATGCAGCAATTTGGTGGCAAATTATATATAAATTTCATGTTACTTTATATTTTAAGAAGTGTAAACCTTTCCAACAAATTATTAATCCTGAAAAACAGAAAGTCATCCGGTAAAAGTAAATACTTATGGTTAAACTGGACCAAAATGTTATATTTTAGCACACATGATGAACAAAACATTTATTACTCTATATAACTGTACAAATGAATTTTGCAGGTAAAGACAAAATCTTTGGCAGTTTGACCAATTGCCACCCTGAGAATCAATCCATTAACATAAAATACTGTAGAATGAAGTAGGTGGGATGAACAACCCAAACTTAACAATCCACATAATGAGTTGCACTTTCCCGATAAATTACTCAGATACCTAGTCAAGGTTGAAATTATATACAAACATTAGAATATAACTGTATCATTTAAAACATGACACTGGAGGAGCAGTACTACTGACACCACAGAATACAGCCCAACACCTGGCAACTTCAACTTGCAAATATATGTGCTCTAATGTTTAAGTTAGTACTTCAGAGAGTAATGCAAACGCATGCTTTATTTCACTCCATGATCAAACTTTCTAAAAGTACATGGGGAAATTTGTCTATACTTATATCACTAAAATGTAAAATAGTACGTAGAAATCTTTGAAATGAGTGGTTTAAACTACGAATGATTGTTAGTGTGTTAGACTTTGAAATTACTCTTTATTGCTTGGCTGGTTGGATGTTTGGATAGCTTCAGATTCATCAATATCCTTCTCTTCAGATGAAGCTTGTTCCTTAACCTCGACCATGGGTTGCTTACATTGCTGTGCAATATCTTGCCAGTGATCCCGGTTTGCTTTGCAGCCAATTAGTAAAGGTGTCAGCTTTTCAGAGGTTTTCGATAGTGCCTTTATAAAAGATCAATTATTAATGATGGGTGATTAATAGGTTTCAGGTAATTAATCATATCCATCAAGCAATTGTGAATTCTGCAATTTTATTTTATGCAGCCGTCAAAGAAATATTTCAGCTTGGTTAATTTAAAAAAACATTCAAATTTGCAATTGGAGTAACAACTGATGAAATAGAATAACACATATATACTTGTTCACCTTTTATGAAAACAACTGTTTGTTTTGCCTTATTCGCTGAATAATTACAAAAGCACAAATTACAAAAATGTATGAACTCTTTTTGTTCTTCTGACACCTACTAGTTAGATGAGGGGCTCTAATGAATGTATAATTATTATCAAGAAATAAAGTATAAAGTTAACTTTGAAATGAAAATTCCTGTAAAAAAAAAAAATACCTAGTACATTATACTCATGGGCAATTTTTGTCAAAGATTGAACACGCAATTGGCACCTATCTAGATGCCTAGATGGCCTAAACCAGCAGAGTTTGGGCAAACAGCCTAGCTGGCCTAAACCAGCAGAGTTTGGGCAAACTGCCTAGCTGGCCTAATCCAGCAGAGTCTGGGCAAACTGGCTAGATGGCCTAAGATTGCCAAAACCAGCCGAATTTGGGCAAATTGCCTAGATTGCCTAAACCAGCAGAGTCTGGGCAAATTGCCTAGATTGCCTAAACCAGCAGAGTCTGGGCAAACAGCCTAGATGGCCTAAACCAGCAGAGTTTGGGCAAACTGCCTAGCTGGCCTAAACCAGCAGAGTTTGGGCAAACTGCCTAGATGGCCTAAACCAGCAGAGTCTGGGCAAACTGCCTAGCTGGCCTAAACCAGCAGAGTTTGGGCAAACTGGCTAGATGGCCTAAACCAGCAGAGTTTGGGCAAAGTGCCTAGCTGGCCTAAACCAGCAGAGTTTGGGCAAAGTGCCTAGCTGGCCTAAACCAGCAGAGTTTGGGCAAACTGCCTAGCTGGCCTAATCCAGCAGAGTCTGGGCAAACTGGCTAGATGGCCTAAGATTGCCAAAACCAGCAGAATTTGGGCAACAGCAGAGTTTTGGCAAACTGGCTAGATTGCCTAAACCAGCAGAGTTTGGGCAAACTGGCTAGATGGCCTAAGATTGCCAAAACAAGCAGAATTTGGGCAAACAGCCTAAATTGCCTAATCCAGCAGAGTTTGGGCAAACTGGCTAGATGGCCTAAGATTGCCAAAACCAGCAGAATTTGGGCAAACTGCCTAGATTGCCTAAACCAGCAGAGTTTGGGCAAACTGGCTAGATGGCCTAAGATTGCCAAAACCAGCAGAATTTGGGCAAACAGCCTAAATTGCCTAATCCAGCAGAGTTTTGGCAAACTGGCTAGATGGCCTAAACCAGCAGAGTTTGGGCAAACTGCCTAGATTGCCTAATCCAGCAGAGTTTGGGCAAACTGGCTAGATGGCCTAATCCAGCAGAGTTTGGGCAAACTGCCTAGATTGCCTAAACCAGCAGAGTCTGGGCAAACTGGCTAGATGGCCTAAGATTGCCTAAACCAGCAGAGTTTGGGCCAGCTGCCTAGATTGCCTAAACCAGCAGAGTCTGGGCAAACTGCCTAGATTGCCTAAACCAGCAGAGTCTGGGCAAACTGGCTAGATGGCATAAGATTGCCAAAACCAGCACAGTTTGGGCAAACAGCCTAAATTGCCTAAACCAGCAGAGTTTGGGAAAACAGCCTAGATGGCCTAAACCAGCAGAGTTTGGGCAAAGTGCCTAGCTGGCCTAAACCAGCAGAGTTTGGGCAAACTGCCTAGCTGGCCTAAACCAGCAGAGTCTTGGCAAACAGCCTAAATTGCCTAAACCAGCAGACTCTTGGCAAACAGCCTAAATTGCCTAAACAAGCAGAGTTTGGGCAAACAGCCTAAATTGCCTAAACCAGCAGAGTTTGGGCAAACAGCCTAGATGGCCTAAACCAGCAGAGTTTGGGCAAACTGCCTAGCTGGCCTAAACCAGCAGAGTTTGGGCAAACTGCCTAGATGGCCTAAACCAGCAGAGTCTGGGCAAACAGCCTAAATTGCCTAAACCAGCAGATTCTTGGCAAACAGCCTAAATTGCCTAAACAAGCAGAGTTTGGGCAAACAGCCTAAATTGCCTAAACCAGCAGAGTTTGGGCAAACAGCCTAAATTGCCTAAACCAGCAGAGTCTGGGCAAACAGCCTAAATTGCCTAAACCAGCAGAGTTTGGGCAAACAGCGTTGATTGCCTAATCCAGCAGAGTTTGGGCAAACTGCCTAAATTGCCTAAACCAGCAGAGTTTGGGCAAACTGGCTAGATGGCCTAAGTTTATTGCAGTTTCCTCTCCTTAATTACTGGATGTTAATTATACGTACCTCGTATACTGGCATGCATATAGAATCCACAAAACCCACTTGCATCTTGGGTAAGAGATGTAGCTTTTCTCTGTTCATCATATCCTTGAATAAAAAACATTTCCTCAATAGCATGTTCATAATAAGGAAAATAGTAATGTTAGAATATAATAACTAGGGTAGACATTCAACTTGCATATTATTTGGCTAAACAAATAATGAATGATGACTTCATTAAAAATAGAGAGAATTGACCTTGTGGAATGTTGTTGTTTGTATGAACATGTGTACAGTCTGTGAAGATGAATCTGCATGTGTGTCCCTTTAACCCTTTGCACGCTATGGGCGCAAATTTGCACCCGCAACGTTTATTCCCTACCTGCGTTGCGCCCAGCAGAAGTGGCTATTTGTTTTGCACACAATCGACCTTTCTTTTGACCCCTGACATCCATCCGGGTACTTTTTGTACACTTCAACATACAGACACCATTTAACTGTGTGGATTTCATACGATTCAATCCAAGAGTTGCTATGGTCTTGTAGAGATGTTTGGGTAGATACTGTTTGTTGTTTCCATCTCGTAATTGCAATATGTCCAGTGGACTATATACAAACTGACAACAGGATGAACTTTCACCATAAAGTGCAAGAAACTGCTAAATTATTGCACTTTTCTGCTGGACTACAACAAATATAGCATCCTAAGTGCGGCAAGCATATGCTTCATACCAGGCGAAACAGATTGTATGGTTAGTCAAAATGTACTTGTGCAACGAAAAAGTATGATTTTCAGCACATTTGTCTACAGCATGCTAATCTATATTACATTTCAAAAACTTTGAACAGCATACGTATTAATATACATAAATGTATTATGCCTGAACTATATATAGATGGCAACTCAAGTCAGTCGCGAAGTATTTGAATGCATTTTTGTTTAGTTTTTGTTTTGTTTTTCCCTCATTTTCAAAATATCAAGATGGCAATCCTACTCCACGCCTGAGTAGTTAAAAGCACTGGCTTCATTCAGTAGTCCCAATATTAATGGGATTAAAAACCTTGTTTGTTGAAGGAGATAAGAGGTGGAAGTAGGTAAACATTGAAAAGGATGTGCTTTTTTAATGGAGCACTTCCCTAATGGTTGAATGTTTTAACATACACTTGTAAACATGATTATATTCCAATCTCTCAGTTTGATTCTTTGCAATAAAAAATAAAGGATCCATACACATTTCACAATGTGTTTATGAAACAGCCTTCCATAAACTTTACTTTATTACATACCTCTGGGGTTTTGTTAAAATTCTGTCTTTCAAGATCGCCTTGCTCGAAGAACTCACCAAAAATAAGGTGGGCCACCTTCAAGAAAACCATAAAGTTAAGTCTTTTTTTAAAAGAATGATAATACTTTGAATAATAATAATGAGAACTACAATGTAGATATGAGACCAACATACACATCAAACGTAAAGGTGTATATGAGAACAATAAACATGTTGAGATATAATGTGTTGAAATAGATAAGCACTGACCTTTTTTTGCACATCCCAGGGTTTAGTGATTGCAGATACGTCTGATGCAGTCATCATCATTCCACGTAGTAAATCTTTATGTTCGTCATCACTCCAGTCATAAAGACCCTCTTCAACAAGACTGAAGAATTCACCTCGGTACCTTTAATCATTGCAGATATATTAAGCAGTCAGAGATTGATTTAAAAGTGTGTCATTATTTCAAAACAGTGCACCCCATAGAAGATGCACCCCAGCAAAGTAACATTGCAACCCTTAGAAGATGCACCCCAGCAAAGTAACATTGCAACCCATAGAAGATGCACCCCAGCAAAGTAACATTGCAACCCATAGAAGATGCACCCCAGCAAAGTAACATTGCAACCCTTAGAAGATGCACCCCAGCAAAGTAACATTGCAACCCATAGAAGATGCACCCCAGCAAAGTAACATTGCAACCCTTAGAAGATGCACCCCAGCAAAGTAACATTGCAACCCTTAGAAGATGCACCCCAGCAAAGTAACATTGCAACCCTTAGAAGATGCACCCCAGCAAAGTAACATTGCAACCCTTAGAAGATGCACCCCAGCAAAGTAACATTGCATCCCACAGGAGATGCACCCCAGCAAAGTAACATTGCAACCCTTAGAAGATGCACCCCAGCAAAGTAACATTGCAACCCTTAGAAGATGCACCCCAGCAAAGTAACATTGCAACCCATAGAAGATGCACCCCAGCAAAGTAACATTGCAACCCATAGAAGATGCACCCCAGCAAAGTAACATTGCAACCCTTAGAAGATGCACCCCAGCAAAGTAACATTGCAACCCATAGAAGATGCACCCCAGCAAAGTAACATTGCAACCCATAGAAGATGCACCCCAGCAAAGTAACATTGCAACCCATAGAAGATGCACCCCAGCAAAGTAACATTGCAACCCATAGAAGATGCACCCCAGCAAAGTAACATTGCAACCCTTAGAAGATGCACCCCAGCAAAGTAACATTGCAGCCCATATAAGATGCACCCCAGCAAAGTAACATTGCAACCCTTAGAAGATGCACCCCAGCAAAGTAACATTGCAACCCATAGAAGATGCACCCCAGCAAAGTAACATTGCAACCCTTAGAAGATGCACCCCAGCAAAGTAACATTGCAACCCTTAGAAGATGCACCCCAGCAAAGTAACATTGCAACCCATAGAAGATGCACCCCAGCAAAGTAACATTGCAACCCTTAGAAGATGCACCCCAGCAAAGTAACATTGCAACCCTTAGAAGATGCACCCCAGCAAAGTAACATTGCAACCCATAGAAGATGCACCCCAGCAAAGTAACATTGCAACCCTTAGAAGATGCACCCCAGCAAAGTAACATTGCAACCCATAGAAGATGCACCACAGCAAATTAACATTGCAACCCATAGAAGATGCACCCCAGCAAAGTAACATTGCAACCCTTAGAAGATGCACCCCAGCAAAGTAACATTGCAACCCATAGAAGATGCACCCCAGCAAAGTAACATTGCAACCCATAGAAGATGCACCCCAGCAAAGTAACATTGGAACCCTTAGAAGATGCACCCCAGCAAAGTAACATTGCAACCCTTAGAAGATGCACCCCAGCAAAGTAACATTGCATCCCACAGGAGATGCACCCCAGCAAAGTAACATTGCAACCCATAGAAGATGCACCCCAGCAAAGTAACATTGCAACCCTTAGAAGATGCACCCCAGCAAAGTAACATTGCATCCCACAGGAGATGCACCCCAGCAAAGTAACATTGCAACCCATAGAAGATGCACCCCAGCAAAGTAACATTGCAACCCATAGAAGATGCACCCCAGCAAAGTAACATTGGAACCCTTAGAAGATGCACCCCAGCAAAGTAACATTGCAACCCTTAGAAGATGCACCCCAGCAAAGTAACATTGCAACCCTTAGAAGATGCACCCCAGCAAAGTAACATTGCATCCCACAGGAGATGCACCCCAGCAAAGTAACATTGCAACCCTTAGAAGATGCACCCCAGCAAAGTAACATTGCAACCCTTAGAAGATGCACCCCAGCAAAGTAACATTGCAACCCATAGAAGATGCACCCCAGCAAAGTAACATTGCAACCCTTAGAAGATGCACCCCAGCAAAGTAACATTGCAACCCATAGAAGATGCACCCCAGCAAAGTAACATTGCAACCCTTAGAAGATGCACCCCAGCAAAGTAACATTGCAACCCATAGAAGATGCACCCCAGCAAAGTAACATTGCATCCCACAGGAGATGCACCCCAGCAAAGTAACATTGCAACCCTTAGAAGATGCACCCCAGCAAAGTAACATTGCAACCCTTAGAAGATGCACCCCAGCAAAGTAACATTGCATCCCACAGGAGATGCACCCCAGCAAAGTAACATTGCAACCCATAGAAGATGCACCCCAGCAAAGTAACATTGCACCCCTTAGAAAATGCACCCCGGCAAAGTAACATTGCATCCCACAGGAGATGTACCCCAGCAAAGTAACATTGCAACCCTTAGAAGATGCACCCCAGCAAAGTAACATTGCAACCCTTAGAAGATGCACCCCAGCAAAGTAACATTGCATCCCACAGGAGATGCACCCCAGCAAAGTAACGTTGCAACCCTTAGAAGATGCACCCCAACAAAGTAACATTGCACCCCTTAGAAAATGCACCCCAGCAAAGTAACATTGCATCCCACAGGAGATGTACCCCAGCAAAGTAACATTGCAACCCTTAGAAGATGCACCCCAGCAAAGTAACATTGCAACCCTTAGAAGATGCACCCCAGCAAAGTAACATTGCATCCCACAGGAGATGTACCCCAGCAAAGTAACAGTACACCCCATAAGAGATGCAATTTTTTAATGCTGTTGGCTTAATAAAAATTACTCATGATGCAGCGCAGATTGAAATTTTTTCCCTGAGTTGGTTGTTGTGCTGAGTTTGAAGTAAATGCTTATCAATAGGTTGGGAAAATGTTTATAAGACGAGATGTTCCATGTAAAAGGAAAAACAGTTGGTAGAATGAGTGACGGCAGTATGTGGAATAATGTACAATGGCCATGAACAATCCAAATGAGTACAGAGGCAAGAAACAAATAAAGAGAGTATACATATATATATATATAATAAGTAGGGTAGATGGCCTTAGCTTTCGATCCAGACCGAGAGATTAACTACAGTATTAGTCTCTGGCGACCTAACAGTAGGAGGAGCAATGGTGGTTCTCCTACTGTGGAAACGTCTCTGGTGACCGGTGATATATATAATAAGTAGGGTAGATGGCCTTAGCTTTCGATCCAGACCGAGAGATTAACTACAGTATTAGTCTCTGGCGACCTAACAGTAGGAGGAGCAATGGTGGTTCTCCTACTGTGGAAACGTCTCTGGTGACCGGTGATATATATAATAAGTAGGGTAAATGGCCTTAGCTTTCGATCCAGACTGAGAGATTAACTACAGTATTAGTCTCTGGCGACCTAACAGTAGGAGGAGCAATGGTGGTTCTCCTACTGTGGAAATGTCTCTGGTGACCGGTGATATAATAAGTAGGGTAGATGGCCTTAGCTTTCGATCCAGACCGAGAGATTAACTACAGTATTAGTCTCTGGCGACCTAACAGTAGGAGGAGCAATGGTGGTTCTCCTACTGTGGAAACGTCTCTGGTGACCGGTGATATATATAATAAGTAGGGTAGATGGCCTTAGCTTTCGATCCAGACCGGACCTTCTTCAGAGGCATAAAACAAGTACAAACAAATACATATCCATTTATAGAAAAAGAGAGGGGAAAGGGATTAAGGGAAGGATCCAGAAAGAAGCGGGAAAATTATAGCCAATCAAAGTTTCTATTTCAGAAACAATTGGTGGCTATGAACCAATAGGAGTAAAGTGGTGAGGACAAAGGATGTATAGTATGAAAGGATGGATTACTGGACCATAAAAGTGGTAAATGCATTGTTCGATAACAATGCAGGGAAACATGAAAGGGTGGGATTGGAGAGCAAGTTGCATCATGATGCAACTAACAATGGTCAATTAAAGAATAGCAAGATCAAAGGTAGGATGATATTAAAAATAGGTGTGAGGGACCTGTGGAAAAAAAGGTTACTACATGAGATATTTATAGTAAGAAATTTATAAAAAACAAATTATTGACAGAAAAAAATGTGTTTATTTACACTTTATTTACAGAATATATACAACAGATGAATTATCAGGCAGAGGAGTGAAGTGGGGGGTAATGGGAAGTTATTTAACACCAGTGTTAATGTTTAGTCCAAAGGGTTGGACTGTCTTGAGTTGGTGAATCCAGTGTGATTCTCTATGCTTGCGGTGTGTGTCATCACCATTGCAAGCTTCAATCACCAGAAGTTCAACATCCTTGACACTATGGTTGGGGCTGTTGAAGTGGATAGAGACTGGGTACGGTTTCTTGGTCTTTATGGAAGAGACATGATTCGCAAAGCGAAGACTGAGTTTGGTCTTAGTCTCTCCCACATATTGTAGCCCACATCTCTTACATGATATGACATAAACTACATTAGGTGTGCTACATTGGGAGTCGGTCTTGATGTTGTATGAAGAGCCAGTGGTATGACTCTTTACCTTAAGTGAGGGCTTGATGTACAGACACGTTCTACATTTGGAACGGGTACATTTGTGACAGCCCAGTATTTCTGTTGAGGGTTCAGTTCGGACTGTACCTGGGGGAAGTTTGGCCCTGACTAGGATGTCACCCAGGTTCTTAGGACGGCGGAATGCAACCATGGGGACCTCAGGGATTGCTGAGTGTAACCTGTTGGAGGAGTGAAGGATGGTCATGTTATTATTGAGGATTGAGGAAAGTTTAGGTAGTTCGGGTGGAAGGTGGTGACCAAGGCCACTCTATTGGTAGGAGCTTTTTAGTTCCCGTGTTAGTCAACAGAGTATGACGAGGTACGTTGAGAGCCCTGTTGATTGCAAGTTGGACCCTGCGTTCGCTGTGGCCCCTAGATACAAGGTGTTTCCTTAGCTCTGATGAGCGCCTCTTGTACAGGGTATCTGTAGAACAGATACATCTGATACGTAAGGCCTGACTGTAAGCAATTGCCTTCTTACAGTGACTAGGGTGGCAACTGTTGGAGAGAAGGTACTGGTGGGTGTCGGTGGGTTTACTGTAGACATCCGTGACAATGCCATTAGGGGATTTGGTTATGGTAACATCTAGAAAATTCACACTTGTGAGAGAGTATTCGGTAGTGAACTTTATGGTGGGGTGAAATGAGTTTATATGGTCAATAAACTCATCCAAGCTGTCCTTGCCACCACACCAGATGGAGAAAATATCATCAATAAATCTCCACCAAACTAGTGGGCGGTTGGGGGCAGAGGACAGGAGTCTGTCCTCCAACTGAGACATGAATAAGTTAGCATATGAGGGTGCCATTTTGGTACCCATGGCAGTACCCTGTACCTGTAGAAAGTGCCTGTCAGAAAATGAAAAATTATTCTTCATGAGAATGTGGCTGATGAGTTCCTTAATATGTCTCACTGACGGCGGGATTGTTTACTAGCATTGAGGGCAGAGACACATGCACTCATGCCTTCATGATGGGGTATGTTAGTATACAATGATGAAACATCAAAAGTAACCAGAATGGCAGAGTCAGGTATTTGGTGCTTGACCTCATCTAGTTTGTGGAGAAAGTCTTTGGTATCCTTGATGAAGGAAGGAATACGGCAGACTAAGGGTTTGAGAAAGCTATCGACAAACTCAGAAATGCGCTCTGTGGGGCTACCATTCCCAGATACAATTGGTCTACCCGGGTTATTGGGCTTGTGTATCTTGGGTAGAAGGTAGAACCTTGCTGTACGGGGGTCATGTGGGAGGAGATAGTTAAGTGTATCTTTCTCGATACCATTAGCATTATAAATTCTAACCAGGGTGTCGCTGATATCTTGGGAGAAAGATTGAGTGGGATCAGTGGCACATTCAATGTAATGATCAGTGTTGCTGAGCTGTCTGAGGCCCTCAGCAATATAGTCATGTGTGTTCATGACTACAACTGCGGACCCCTTGTCAGCCCGTTTAATCACTATGTCTGGTGATTGGCGGAGTTGTGTAAGGGCGTGTCGCTCATCTTGGGGGAGGTTATTGGAAGTGGGGGTATTAGGGACCTTAAGAACCTGGGAGTTAACCGAATTGATGTATGTCTCTAGAGACACATCTCGGTTCTTAGGGGGTACCCAAGTACTCTTTTCCTTGAAGCGGTTGTGGGTAATTGGTTGGGTCTCCACCGATGACTCTTCATCCATGGAGGGCTCTACATGAAAGTATTCACGTAGGCGTAACCTACGATTGAATTGGGCCATGTCCTGTTGGAAAATAAGTTGGTTAGGTGCTCTGGGTGTGGGGCAAAACTTAAAACCCCTTGAGAGGAGTTTAACCTGTGGGTCAGTAAGGACCATGTCAGAGAGATTAACTACAGTATTATATATATATATATATTTGCACGGCAGAATTGTAACCTGGATTAATGACATGTGCAAGATTCTGGAGGTATCCCACGCTGATATTGTATTTCCATATCTCATTTCAAACTGTTCTTGGCCAGCTGTTAGCTACACTTACATTAGCTTTATGTACATGAAACAGCTGGTCGAGAATGGATCTAAATGTTATTCAATAACATTTTTTTTTTTTTACATGAACATTAATGGCCAATATGGTGCTAACTTCGGGGGGAAAAATAAGTGCAGCTACTTCCTGTCTGCATCAAGCCATTTTAAGTTTGTTTTTGTTTTTAAAGCTTAGCTGCCTGCAAACAGCCGTGATCAAACAAAAAGAAAAGAAAAAATTTAGTAACACATTGAGAAAAAAACAATAACATTTGAATCAGACTCACTTGAAATAAAGTGCCAAGTCTGTGGCCAGTATGGCATGTTCTAGGATTCTCATTGCATGACTGTACTCCTCTGCTGTCAGATTCAGAAAGATCTCGTTCCCCTTTAGAAAACAAGATAATAATAAACATAACTTAACTGTACAAGCCAACTCTGTAAAAGTATCAAACAATAGATGCATAGTATTTTTTTAAATAGCAAAATGCATATAACAAATTTGATTAGATGACAACTAATCTTACAACACTCCACTTGCAGACTACTTTTTCTGAAAAAATACATTGAGATATCAACAACAACAAAAATGTGAAGGCTGTGCTGGGGAAGGTTACCAAATACAGAACCAAGAGTACAATTATCCAGTTCCATACCAACAAAATACATTCTTAGTCTAACCATTTGGATTTCCTGAGTATTATTTGTTTCCCAGGCAATACTGCCAAATCAGGAGTCAGTGGACTGTATTCACGATTGTCAACAACTTGAAAACCCAAGGACAATTATACAAAATCACTAGGCCTGGTGTGTACAACTAAAGGGTAATAGAAGAAATAAGGGCAGGAAAGGTGGCTACAAGATTTAGTGTCTGATATGCCACTAGAGTGAAAACCATTCTAAATCTGCAACACTACTGGAGGCTGTGATGAGGCAACAACATCTGCACCTATGTCTGTGAATATTCTCAGAGACTTACATGAGCTGACGAATCTTTGTAAAACTAAAAACTATGATGGATTCAAGGACAATGGGATCCAAGGACATGGCAGGGTCTTGGATACAATTATTACCTGCACTGACATTGGAGGTTGTTAGAAGGCACATATTGCCATCACTCGACCCTGGGGACCATAAAGGGAATAAAAGAGGGGCAAGGTCTTGGTCATGCGATAAAGGACCGAGCAGAAAGTGAGTTCCTTTAATGAACGGCCATGACCCTGCAAGGTTTTAAACACACATTTAAGACCGTGTTTTATTCCCATTCATTAATAATTTCTGTTAAAACATCCAAAAATCTTTAAAAGTTGAGAACAAATCTGACATTTTAGCATCAGCTCACCCCGACTCTGCATTGAATTTCTATGCACGTGTTGAGCGCTAAGTAGCTTCTTGCGCAAGTTTTGAATTTGCGCGCTCAAGTTTCAAACTTTGGAGAGCCAAATATGTGCCCTACAAACTTAAATTGGGCCATGAAATTTGCAAGCGCTGCGCAATCATCTGATAGCGCCCTCTTTTGACTGAGTAAGTTCAGGCACACTCCAAACATAGGGTGCATTCGATTAGCTTCCCCGAGTCGACCCAGGTCTCCCCCGTTGCGTTCGAATAGCTTTGACTTCATTCTCGGGACTCCAGCGGGTCAGCCCCAAGGACCCTGCTTGTGGAGTGGGTCACTTGGGGCTGACCGAGGTGCATGACGTCAAGACTAAAAACTTCCTCAAAGGCCACCATTTTGTTTGTACTTCAGCGGGACACTTTCAGGAAGTTTGACACACATTTACACCCTTAAAACAGCGACTTTGTAAGCATTTAGTATTTTTGTATTTGAGTACTTTGGTATCATTGTGGGCTTGTAAAATAATTTAACGTTGCAGTTTTACCTTCATAACAATTATTTTACAATCTTTTCGTGAATCCACGGACGTAATGCACAACATGAACGTAGTTCCGGGTCGGCTATCCCAAGATGTAGTGGTGTGACTGCTGGCGGAAGTTGGCGTTCGATTAGCTCATGTCAGGGGCTCACCCGGATGAGTACACCTGGGTCGACCCGGGAAAGCTAATCGAAAGCACCCATTATAAGTCCACTTGTTCAAAATTCTCCCTTCCCATGTTTTGTTAGTCTTGATTGGTGACGCTAGTTTTTGCATTAGTCGCCAGCAGAGGGCGCAACATCAACTGACTCAGAGGGACTGGCCATGATTCTGAATCAAAACTAGTGTATTTGACGTATTTGGCACAGAAACAAAGCAAAACCCAGGCTGATCAAATCAAGGCTAATTTGCATGGTTTATGATGAGGCATTCAGCAACAGAATATGTGACCCGCTCTGCAAAAAAGGCCCGTAAGTCGCGCTATGCCTTTTCACGTAACAGGCTCGCCAATGTTGAAATGGTGGGGAAAAAATGGTTGGTGTTTTCTTTTTTTTATTCCATTTTTGACATCGTTCATATCCACACTTTCATAATTTGTAAGATTGGATGTTTATTTTGATCAATAAAGATGGAAAAAATCGTGTTTTGTGTACATTTAGTTCATGGTTTGTATGATTGGTGTCCGTGGATTCCGTTGAAAGTTGTGTTTTTTTACACATCTGTTAGGACATTAATTGGAACCCTTACAAATGGTATCATCTGAAAGCTGAGGACGTTAGCTTTCTATTTGTAGACATAGAAAAGGTTAGAGGTCAAATGCAAAAGCAAAGAAGGTAATTTTCTGACATGAAGACAAACAGTGCTTGTTACTAGGGGCGTGAATCTTTTCTGTGACGTGTACGCAGTGTAGTGCACCGATTGGGCAATGCACGCATCGTCGAGCTTGCGCTTGCGCTGTGAATGGGATTCGTTGTCTATTCACTGTGCCTTTTACATGGTGATGCCTTTTACATGCCAATGCCTTTTACATGGCGATGCCTTTAACATGGCGATGCCTTTTACATGGCGATGCCTTTTACATGGCGATGCCTTTTACATGGCGATGTCTTTCACATGGTGATGTCTTTTACATGGCGACGCCTTTTACATGGCGATGTCTTTTACATGCCGATGCCTTTTACATGGCGATGCCTTTTACATGCCGATGCCTTTTACATGCCGATGCCTTTTACATGCCGATTTGTGATTATCGTTCAAGAAACTTTCTAGCATTCCCATAGGGAGACAGGGAACAGTCTTTTTGCATCTACCAAGTGCAAACCTCTATGGCGTTTGCCAACCAATAGTGTATGTACGCATGCTAAATGTAATTACCATAATTTTCGGACTACAAGCCTCCTGGAATATAAGCCACAGCACCGGAATTTATTTTTTTTTGTACATGGTTTTGTACATGAAAGCAAAGCAGGGACGTTCTCGTTCTGTCAAAATACCCAGATCTTATGTTGGGTACATTAATAAATTAATACATCCCATTTGTTAGAAAGGCATTGGTGTAAATGGTTGGACACGCTCACAAGATAGACAATCACTACTTGTACTATCCATCCATGTCTCCTCCTATTTATTTGTTGGCCCCTCACTAAGGGCAGGTTTGGTCTTTGTACAGTAAACCCCAACAACTGGACGTCCAAATTGATGGCTCTACTCTGTTACTCCAATCATGGCAACATTGATATTCAAGTAGCTTGAATCTCACCGCCGAAAAGATCTCAAAAATCAAAAGGAGACTATTTTCAAATGATTTGTGATAATGTTACCTTGCTATGGATTATCATGATGCACTGATCAAAATGATGGTGCTCCATGGTTGAAGTTGAGTATAGCTGGGCCAATGGTGATTCAGACCTGTCATAAAATAAAACAATTTTTATTGCAATGATTAAACATCAGTTCCATCTGGGATGTCCTAATTTACCACCCCCAGGTTTTAAAAGTTTCAGAACACCATCACAAAAAACAAGTTTTTTAAATATTGCTGTCAAAATGAAACCCTGACTAAACAAAGTAAAGACAACAAACATTATGATGTTTGGCACCGAGATTTTTTTTTCTCTTTCGAGAAATTTTGCATGGCAAGCCCTCTTTATTTACCATGACTCGGCCATCCCCTTGGGGCGGTTATAATCCATGGCCGAAAATTGACCATAGCATGCTGGATCTTGCACCTACCTTGGTGCTGTGAACAATGGGAAACAATTGTGGACACGAAAGAGTGATTTTAACTGTTGATTCCAGCGCCTTTTGTGCATGTCTGTACCGGGGCAACGAAGCGCAGCATCATGAGTACATGCATGATGTACCGCGCTACATAATGAGCCTTTCTTCCTACCTAGCAAGTCAACACGTCCTCTGCGTTGAACTCGTCCCACAAAAAATGTTCTGAGCGTGTTATTACGTGTTGTTATGAAAGGACACATTACTTACATTTGAACGTGATTATGTGCATTCCGTTTGATTGATAACTCATACATGTTTACACATCATGTGGTCTTAAGTAGTTAGGACTCAACTCAACTATTTATGGTCTGAAAGGTTCAGATATAACCCCACCCAACTACCAAACTAGCCTTCACGGAGGATTTTCATGTCCTTCTAACAAATGATTTGTTAGGAGCTCATCAACAAATGGTATTAAGAGTGGTCCCTGAAGGAAACAGAAGGTTCAGAAACACGTGTGTCTTTTAGAGCACACAATCCCAACAGACACTAAACAAAATTCCAACTCCCAAACATCTGCTAAAATCTCTTTTAAAACAATTATTAGAAGGTTGGCAACAAAGAAAAAGAAGAAATCAAGATGGCAAGTTTGCCAGATTGTACTTTAAGCTGACTATTGGCCCGCAAAAGGAGGAACCTACATAAATAGAAATCGTGGCAACCATCCCATTTTCCCTAAGTTGTTAAACTCAAAGTAAACAAAGCATTCAAAAACTAGTTCAAAGTGCTTTCTAAATAGTGACACTGGGGGGTAGAGAATAAGTTTTTAAAATATTTTTCCTTAATGTTGAACGCCTTACAGGTGAGAAGAGTGAAGTAGACTTTGACAACATAACAACAACTTACATGATCTGATAATTATTTGTCGTTCCTCTATGATCAAGGTCATGTGACAAACAACCAACCAGCAAAGCCAGGCATTCTAGATCTGACAGTATACCATGCATGCCTCCATTCTGAAATAGGAACAAGTAAATACTTGTATGCATCATACTTTGGGTTTAAAGAAACATTTGTGACTCTTTGCAACTGCTCCCAATGCATAATAGACTCCATGATGTTTTCATATTCAGTTAATTTGTTAGTCAGTTTTTTGTTATAAAGATTCTGACAGAATATTTATCATTACTTCAAGACATTGAGGATGCCTCACCAGGCAGCCTTTTTCACATTTTCACAGCTTATTGAATGTCTTTCTTTTACCATTTTTACCCGTTTGTAATAAATTTGTTCTTAGGCTGGGTTGGACTCCTCCGTTGCATACAACTTGATGGAGTTCATGGTATAAAGGTCCCCTGCCAGTGTGGAACAATTTATAATAAAACAAATTCATATTCATACCTGATGAAGGAAACTGAAGCTTCGTTCACATATTCCTTATGTCCAAAATTCCAAGACTGCTGGGTTCAGAATTATTAATTTTATCCTTGGATGACATTATTTAACAAAATAAAAACAAAACTGAAATCTTTGCTTTGTACTTACTGTGTGAAACACTGCATGTATGCACGCCCACAATATTCATAGCAACCAGGAGAAAGGGCTCGGTCTAACATTTGTCATGCTCGCTGGTACCGATTATTTACAACAATTTGAGTAACATCACCCAAAGTTCAGGATCCACCTCCACTTCATATTACAAAATAATGTAATATCGATACCATACCAACACTAATCAAATATTACGCATCCAGTCGGTACATGATATTTACAATGGAAGGATGGACCTGAGATTTGTACTTACTGTGTTTCTGGAATAATGTAACCCATCGATGTACAAGTATTTGGGGTTTTTGTGGACCCATCAAAAGTGTAGCGAAGGAGATGGAGAATATATGAACGAAACTTCAGCTTCTTGAAGCAGGTAAAAATATGGATAACCAATATTTTATTTGCAGTGGGTCAGCGCAGTGCAACGAAGACTGGATTCCTACAAGGGCTTTTTTTTTGCCATTCTTTTGATGTGATACACATTTATTTATCACTATTGAGGAAAATTTACTGACGTGGGCTTTGTATATATTATGAAAAAGTTTGACTGATTGGTCTGATGATTTTACAATACCAACTTGATGCATTTGAATGGCTGGACAATTATATTGTTAATTTCCACACTGTGCAATACTTGTATTGGGATATGTGTTCCAACATGGTAAATGAAACAAAAACAACTAGTTCCTAAAAGCTGACACCCCCAAACTCTACAAAACAGAAAAAATGGTTCTCAAAAAATTCATGTGCAACCTTTCAACAAGAGTTGCTGACAAGAGTGAAACTGACCATACTGAAAAAGATTAATGTACACAAATAATGTCAAGCCAATAAGCCAATCGGACAAACAGCTCTTTTTGCAATGCAGCACAAATGTATTATCTACCACTGTTTGCATATTATTGTTTGTTTTGTGTCTTACTTAGATGAGTGCAGCACTTTCAGGGAAGCATACCTCATAGCACTGAAAATCGCTAAGCGAGAACAGACGGAGAGTGCAAAACATCAATAGTTATCACATGAATAACTCACCTTAAGTATTGAATACATTGTCTGAGTTACAGTGAATGCATGACGCCAATTGTGGTATCTCACGTTACGGTAGTTTTTCCTCACACTCAGCAACCACCTACACAGTGTCTTTCAATCAAAACGAAAAAGAACATTCATTTTAGCTTTAACAAAAAATCCAGCATACATTGTAGATGTTCACTTCTAATCTTGAAATGGAAGCAACATGTACTGATTGAGTAACAACAACTTTCAAAAGAAGGTAATAACCAAGAAACGTTAAGTGAAGAAAATATAGCGTATAGATTTTGTTATAATAGAGGAGACATAGAGGAGACATGGTTAGCAAAGCAGGAACAAACTTTGTCTTTGTTTCACTGACATAATATAATACATGTATATTTATCGATTTCTTCCAACACTGCAAGCTTTTGGAAAAAAAATGTTTTCTTCTGTTTTAAGATCATCAAAAAATAACATGTGTTTGGTGAATTAACATAATGAAATACCACTAATACTTGAATATTGATGTTTGGTTATAGTTACCTCATAATTTATATGAAATCGATTGATGAGATCTAAATCAATAAACATTCTTAGTGATGCAGTTAGTGTCTCATCTTCTGATAGCTTCATGTCACTGAAGAAGTAGCTGTCAAGCCCTATTTCTAAGAGCGTGGGAACTGCCATTTTCTGCAACAAACAAAATACCTATGTAAAAATTGTGACATTAACCAATGTCAACCTGACTCCATTAACATAGTCAAACAACTTAAGTTGGGGAGATGCTTAAGAAAGCTAAGATGATGAATTATTATTAAGAATAGAGGATAGGTCAGGCTGTGTGGAAAATAGCCACTTTACAACTTTCAGATGCTGTGGTGGGGCTAACAGCAATGTTTGTACACCTGAAAGGGAAAATTATGATTAAGATGAAGACTCCTGTAAATTAAATCTACAAACAGCATCAGAATTCTTCAGCTCCAGCTATTCAAAACCCAAAATCAAGGCTTTGCTTATTGTAGGTGAAAAATTAGCACTTAAAGTAACATAGAAGCAAAATCCATGCTGAAAGTAAGCATTTTTCACAGGTTTGTAAGAAATTATTAGCTTGTACATGTGCACACTTTTCCTATTACATGTACTAAAATAAGCATTCTCCATTTACATAGCTGGTAAAGAAATTTGGCTCTATCCCTGTTAAGTGGAGAATGGTGACCATAAGTACAGATATCTGCAGTGAGCAGAACCATGATATTACGCATAGATTAACCCATGGCACAAGATTGAAGGAACTTACAGTGCAAAATAATTTATCAAATGATTATACAATGATTCATAGTCCGATACCTTTCAATCCCCTCAAATGGACTTGTGTCATATGAAAATTGTACTTGACATGCTATGTAACGTCCATCAATATTACTCAAATAATCAATATTATTTTGACATCAATATCCCTGATGTCACTTTTTTAATCATATCGAAATATCAAAAAAATTTGATGTTTTAAAAAAAAATTGGAGTATCGAAAATGTTGATGTTCCTAAATGATATCGAAAACACCAAAAGAGTGTCAGATTATCCAGAAAATTTCTGGGTTTTATTATTAGAAAAGCTGTCGTCTTTATTTGTAGTTTACAACAATTGAGTAGGCCTATTAAAAAAAATACGTTTGGCGACCAACTGCGCTTGTGAAGTTGTTCTCTGTGTTTCACCGCGGCCCGCTGCGGTAGTTCACGACCACCTGCACAGTAAAACCTCAAAAGAAACCGGCCTTGCCGCCCGCCCCAGCCTAGAAGTTGTTTCGGATGTAACCCTCCATTGATCTGATTGGTTAAAATTAAATGTTCAAGGTAAGTTAGTTCAAGATTGTTAATTTTTGTTCTATCTTCTTTGTCAAGTTTTCTCTCCGATATCTCTCTACCTCATTCTTAGTTCTCTTCTCGAAAGTGGCATATTAGAGTTATCTTGACGTGAAACAAATTGTTGTTGTATGTAAATTCTTCTCAATCCTAATCATGGGGAAACACAGCCCAGTCTGGAATTATTTCGGAAGTGTCGAAGGTGAAAAGATCGGGAAATTATTTCAAACATAGTCGGATAGTCAACAACACGTTTTTCAAGTTGTCCGCATACACATATATCGGAAATTTATTTTTAGTTTGAAACTTTAAAGTGGGCAGTGGCAAGTTATCCCACATCCCCGTTTGTTATTTACAGAAGAAAAGAGAGATGTCTTTTAGGCATTGAGGCTGTCGCTATTGTGAGGAGTTGTTCCTTTATTATTGGAGCATTGTTTATTGTTATACCGTTATTAATATAAAGTTATTCTCTCTCCGCTGAGGATGTGGGGTGGCGCCCTTTGAAGTTAAGTGACCCCCCCACGCTCCTCACCGCCTGCACAATCTTCATCAGGTGAGGATGCCAAACTTTCTCTGTAGTTTTAAACCTTCTATTTAATCATTATAATGCAATAATATCGACTCATGCTTATTTTCATTATAACCGCATTATAATCACGGATTTGGGGGTGACGCTTTAGGAATACATGTGTGTTGGGTTAGCGTTGTAAGCTATGTTGTGTTGCGGTACACACGGTACACGCGCAGTTGTGTACAAGTTAATGTTAACGTTGCTATGTATGGACGGATGTATATATGGCAATGGCTCTGTTGGACATTAGGGGAATAGGTGTTTATTTCTGTGTGAAAATTGTGTAAGTGAAGTTGGGCGCTCAACGATGTATGTTTGTGTCTCATATCCCCATTGCCCAGTACTGCTGTGCCATTAATATATCCCAGTTAACTGAGTCTATTGAGATTGATACTGGAAGATGATCTGAGGTCCTTAGTATTGTCGTACTAAGCACAAGTTTAATTAATAAGATGCAACGAGTAATGGTATTTTTAAGACAGATGACTTACCGGTACCTAGATTTATAATTATGCAACACACACATGTGAATTATGTTATACATTTTGGTATAGATGGCAGTATAACTTGTAACGTATTTTTGTGTATTTTGCTCCGCCTGCACAATCTTCATCAGATATCAATTGTGCAGGTAAGGTCACTCAACAGTTTCAAGTAAAGGTCAACTACATTGGCAGAGAGAAAATAGAACCTGTGTGCCAGAACTTCATTTAAAGTTATTAACAGCCGCTTTGGACCCCCACACTACATAATAGTCCTCGGACCCCAACACCCATCTGATCCCTGACCGAGGTTCAACTTGATTGACACTTCTGTGCCAGAATGCAGTGAGTCATGACCATTGTTGAACACTTTGCGAACTCTTATGTCTGCGACTGACTCCTTAAGTCGGCGACTCACAAAGGCTCTGTGTCATTTATGGGTGGCCGATCACGAGTCGGGAATTACGAGGAGTGTACTCTGAATGATGCTATTCACCCTAGCAAGTGGAAGCGGCAACGGTAATCATGGCTATGATCTTCGTTGTAAAACCAAAAACATGCGGGCTCGCGCAATTCAATATTGTTCGGACTAACAAAAAGTGCGGAGGATCAAGACGAAAACCGGTATACATGTTTATGCAATCCTGTTAAACTGTCGGTCTTATGTAAAAAGCTGTTTTTAGGCTTCATCTTGCAAACGGGAAATAATCGATATATTGAGTATACTCGATATTGAATTTCCGATATATCGATTATTTAAAAAAACTGACATCGACGGACGTTAATGCTATGATGATGAAACATGTAATATTCAAACTAACAATAACTACTACCGAGAGTTGATGGTGGATATTGAATGTTAACACCTTGTTGTCCCATGATTAATGTTGTTTTGACTACCAAATCGCACAAATCAAAAAAGGCTATCCTGCCCACAAAAAAGACTATTACCCCAGCAAGTGAACAGTCACATGGAGACATGGTACCAGGACTCTTCTTATTACTGTACCAGCTGTGCTTGCCTGTATATACAGCTTTGAGTTCACAGCACAGACATTATTCAGTATATTTATTCACTTTATAAATATACATGTAAAGATATAATAGTTTGGGGCAGGAAAATGACATAAACTGTACAGACCTGTCTATCAGGTCTATCGTGGTGTGTCGTGGCCGAGCGAATAAGAACACCGAACTCAAGCTCTGGTGTTTCTGATCAGCAGTGTGTGGGTTCGAATCCCAGTCGTGACACTTGTGTCCTTAAGCAAGACACTTAACCACATGCTTCGTCCTTCGGATGGGATGTTAAGCCGTAGGTCCCGTGTGTTGTGTGTTCCTGGTTTGATTGGCTGCATATTGCACCACAGCACCTTGTAAACCATTACATGGTGGTGCTATGCAAAGGAATAGGTCTCATACTTCAACACGTAACTCCACTTACCTTGTAGGAAAAATATTGAGCGCTTTGAGACACCCATCGGGAGTATAAAGCGCTATATAAGAACTGCATTATTATTATTATTATTTTTATCATGTTTCTAAAGCGTTAAAAAATGTTTTTCAGACCCTAACAGTGCCATGGTCAATAATGATGACAATTTTAACAGAAATTTGCACAATAGACCCTTCTCACTTACATGTTAGTCACATTACGCCGGAGGTCCGCCATGCTGGAGTACCTTGCACATGTAGGATATGTACCGTCATTTCCTGCGTATAAGACGCATTTTATCCGACTTTCAAAGGTAAAAAAAATCACTGCCTCTTATCCACGGTGCATCTTATCTGATATCGATTGAGTTCATTGTGATGATCACTATTCAAGATCTTACATTTATACTGTCAAATATTTTCTTTGTCCAGGGTAATACTTCTTGTTATCATTTCTCCTAGTTTTAGGCCATTGCTCATTCTCATGTAATTCTTCTCCATCAAGCAGGAACAACTTGAACTTCTCCAAAGTTTTTCAAAACTCTGCTGAATCTAATCTGTTTCACTAACTATTTAGTGTGTGTGATGCGCTATTCTGAAATCAAGGCAACACCAAAACAATAAGGTGTTTGCAAGCCTTGTGTGTTGCATCAATTAAAATTAGGAGTGACATCATGGGTCAGC
This sequence comes from Plazaster borealis, assembly GCA_021014325.1. Lineage (NCBI taxonomy): Eukaryota > Metazoa > Echinodermata > Asteroidea > Forcipulatida > Labidiasteridae > Plazaster > Plazaster borealis. The sequence goes on along the minus strand of CM037468.1, from coordinate 11,270,114 downwards.
TTGCCTTTGAATTATTTGACTTTTGATGACACTCCAAATTTATGCAAAAACAAGAATTGTGTGCATGCCGCCGAGAAAGTTCTAATAAAAGGCAGATTAGTTGTGAACAGAAAGCACATTGTCCGATCAAGTAAGAACTATTTAGGACTGTTATTAATTTGAGAAGTGTCACACTTTGTAATATGGTTCACAAGGTACCATGATTGTTTTCTATCAGATTCAAATATTTCAAAAAGTACTTACAGTTTTGAAAGGACTATATCGATCAACCTTTGCATTCCAACATAAGAAATTAATTTTTCAATGTATTATTATATTTTTATTTTCAGATTAATATTTTTTACGGTTTTAAAGTTAAGTAATAGTTAAAAGTTTTCTCGGAAAATGGAATACCTTTAACCTGACTGCTTCCTCCTGTGGTGCTGTTGCATGGTATGACAGTGTCTGTTGCGGGAAAACAACATAATAAAAGATTCAACCTTCAAACACAGCAGAATATTCAAAATAACAGGCTATTCATTCAGGGACAGATTCAAATATTTTAATTGGTGGGCCAGGGCTGACCGCGGTGATGAATTTTACCTTGGAGCCCCTTTTTAACTGTGCCAATTTTGTTGTAATAATGTTGGAAAATGACAATACATCGCCTCAAAAGAGTTTTCTCTCCTGTTCCAAAGATCAGAAATTTGATCTTCAACTAAAGTTCATTAAATTAAATTAGGTTATTTCCTGTTAAAGTGTTTGAATTTTTGTTTAACTTAACAATGAAATGCAATGCTCAAACAAAAATTAATAAAGAAATATAATATATTTTACTTTATAATGTTTGTTTCCTCCTTTACAGGGTGCTGTCATGTTGTAGGAGTACAACAAACTTTGGAGATCAAAACTAGTCTAAATAAAGGTACAAACACTAAGAGCAGAGAACTCAAGGTAGACAAGTCTAAAAACATCTATAAACGCAAAGAGGCAATACAAGAGCACAAATTGCACAGGTGATGACCTCTTGTGATCAAAAGAATAAGAATGTCTCAGTTAAATCTGTGTTAACAACTGTGGTATATTCAATCGGGATTGGATTTTTGTTTAGAGCCAGGGATGAGATTTTGATGGATGTAAAAATTCCTGAAAATGGCTCATTCTAGAGCCTAGAACCTCCCAGGTGTTACAATTCAGGAGATTTACAGACTCTGTGCATCACCAGAAATACAAAACTACAGGTTTTGGACACAATCTGGACTATTTCTTTCTCCCAATTGTTGACTGCTTTTTATGCTTTCAAGAATATTCAAAGGCCCAAGGAGATTTTGAGAAAAATCCTGAGCAATCACATGCATGGAGTATGTTAATTGACTATGCCCAAAGGCCCAGGCAATGCCCAGACCTGGCCAGGCTTCTTGCCAGTTTGGTTTGGAAATCCTCCCTAACCTGTTTCAGTTGAATACAAATTCAGGTTTTGTAAATATAAGTGAAGACCAAATTCAGAGTGGATGGAAGTTGTATGTTTTATTACCTCTAATGCTACCCTCTGCTTCGCCACTGACCGACAGACTTTTTCATACATGTGGGTGTTGTTAATTCCCATACCACAGAAGATGGAGAAAGCCTGTCAAAGACAAAGAAAAGGTTAAGAAAAGGTTACTATCTGCACTCCACAGACACAAAAGTACAATTTTAGATTAAAAGGACAGTGTCATAATTATTTTACTTGACACGTCACGTCACGCACTGCCTTGAAGCACTAGGGGCAAAGTGTGGTGCATGGATTAAACATGCATAACAAAATTGTCAAATTTTCGAAAAAAAGATCGCAACAGGCTGCAGCGTCCCATAAAGGAGGCAGCGAATAAAAGCAGAAAATTCAATGTCCAATCAACTTTGTTTTCTTTTGAAATGAGGCCTAAAGAAAAATGTACACAACTGTTTCAGTTCATGCCATTGGTGCACAAAAAAGTAGGGCCCCAGTACAAACGAGTTTGAACTCCACTTAAATCATGTGGTTATTGACAGGTAGTGAGCAGAGCTTAAGGGGTTATTTTGTGTATAGTTTTAGGCTTTGAAATATTGACCAGTGAAAGTTTTCCTTGTCATTTATACTAAAAACAAAAATTAAAAGTGATTAATGATGTTCAGCAAAATATTATATGATCATACCAGTCCCCCAAAAAGCAAAGTGAAAAGCTAAAACCCTAAATCAGTTGGGATTTCCCATTCTACTAAGAAAATACTCACCTCTGATAAACAACAAATTCATTTCCAATGCCCATGCACACACACTTCGCTGAACAAATACAACAAAGCCCAATTACATACTAGCCCACACTGCAGGCCACACAAGCCCAAGAATTCTCCCTTTTTCCATCTGAAGCTCCTAAAGGTGTGGTAATAAGGGAGGGTGTTATCAGAGGTTAGTATTTTCTTAGTAGAGAAATCCCTACTGATTTAGGCCAAAACTGTCAATGGTCTGTGAGGGCAGACTGTAACAAAGAGTAGTCTTGAGTTTCCATAGAATGTCTTAATATGAGCAATGTACAGTTTTGTGCTCTTATCTGGTACTGAGTTTGTCTTCCTGAACATTACACAAGGAGTTAAAACTGAAAAACACATCCGATTTGAAGAACATTGAGGTTTTACCGTGGTTAAAAAATGGACAAGTCTCTATGAAGAGGGCATGGGGTTTAATCTTGCAATGCGCAGTTGAGCCTGCTTGTAAGAAGGCAGATTTACAAAAAGTTATGGGGAAAAAACCTGATTGTCATAAATGGACGAAGAAATTCCCCCTCTTTATCAAGGACGCACACATGTAGCCTTGACCAAGGCATTGTTTTTGGTTTAGTTTGTTTTCCCTTAATTGCACTATTGCGCTTTGCGCTACCTGCCCGAGCTAGATATGTGCAGTCTCTGTGTGCACATGCATGTGTATGTATACAGAGTGCGTGCTTGGTGTGAGACGTATACGTGGACTTTACTTCATTACTTAAATGCGTACAGAGGACAAGACCCTATTGGTCAGTGGCGGAAGTCATGTTTACAAAATAGTTCATACTGGGGCGCCATGGATAGGTTGGGGGGGGGGTTTGCGCAATGTTTGCAATCGCGGTTTGGTACACTCCATTTTTAAAAGAGATGCCAGTACCGTTAACAAAGAAAAAGAAAACCATACCGTTGAATGCTCTCTCTCTATCAGCACTTTAGTTAGTTTTAGTTTAGTTATCCTTCCTCCATTGTTTTATATAAAATGCGTAAAAATATTACCAAACATTTTTTGTTGGTTTATCACAGTGGCTAACGTGTGTGGATGGGTCCAGGTGGGACAAAATTTGAAAATGTTATCGTTCAACCCCTGATTTTTTTCATGGAATGTATTGTTTAAAGAGGAAGGGAAATGATCAATTAAATTTTGTGATGTACTCATTTTCCAATAGATAGAGTCCTCATGTGAGTAGGGAAAAAATTACAAGTCTCTAACCTCACCTTAAAATGGTGTAAATTGCCATTGAATTTGATACCCTTCCAGAGCACAATTTGTCAACATCCAAAACATTTGAAGACGTCATTCTGAGATAATGGGTCTCTACATTTTTGTAGGAGGAATTTTTCGTCAGTCAAAGGGTCAAATTCAAGGCCATTTTGATTGAATATTATCAAAAGTCAGCTATCAACCTAAACATCCCATACAAGAATGTAGAGACCCATTTTTTTCAGAATTTTGGATGTTGACAAATTTTGCACTGGAAGGGTATCAAATACAATGGCAATTTACACCATTTTAACGTAAGGTTAGAGACTTTTTAGAGGATTTTTTTCCAAGAGGACTATATCTATTGGAAAATGAGAACATCACAAAATTTAATTGGTCTTTTCCCTTCCTCTTTAAGGATAGATCTTTCGTTCCTGAAAATTTATACAAAAATCCCTCCCTACATCCTTTAGATATTTAACTTTAACTTTGATAAGGCCACATAAAAAAACCAATTGTTGATCGTCCCCGCCCGACCCTACAAAACCCCCCGACCCCAATTTCTTTTTTTTTAATCATAAAAAACGGTATTTTTAATTATCTTTTCAGTCAAATTTGGCTCCCAGATTTTTCAGCTGATATTTTTTCAAAATCCATAGGTCGGAAATAGATAATTTAAGAAAGGTTATTCATGTTGGCAAAACAAGAACAATTCTTCAAAATATTTACTTAGGCTGCTTTTTAGTTTTTTGAAAATGTTTACAGAAAATGTCATCTAGGAGTTGAAAGGGTTTAACAAAACAATTAAAAACATCAAAATCACACAAACCCTTTGTTTTATAGTGATTATGATGATATCTTTATTCTTTATTTCATATTTTGCCATGTCAAAAAAAAAAAAAAAAAAAAAAAAGCCCAACCAACCCCACTTCCCATCAAAAAAGGACGATCAACAATTTTTTTTTTATGTGGCCTAAAATGGTTTCTGTCTAACTCGGCTGCATGCCGTGCACGATTGGAATGTTTGTTATCTGTTGACGGACGGGAACATTTGCCGTAGGAAATGTTAATTCTGAGGCACGTACACATCTTAAACAGATATATAATAAATGTCGTTTACGCCAAATATTAGATTTTTATGTAATTATTAGCAATACAAAACAAAATCATTTAAGAATGTTTTCTAGTGTAAAGACTTATTGTTTACAACATTTGAAGATATCACCACAAATAAAATGGACTTGTCCAAGCCGCCGTGTTCGAATCTTGTACATGTGAGCAAGCATGATACAAAGGTCATAATGAGGGGAGCTCGTGATTGGCATCGAAAATGAATCATTCATTTGCTTCCCATCCTGCAATTTTTGCAGTCGGCCTAACGAAAGATTTAAATATTCATGAGCTGCATACCAGAATATCCCAGGGGCCCCCTAATTTCGTCGAAAACTGGACGAATCTTTTGTTAAGAAACACAATAAACCCGGAAGTTACAGACCGGACAAGGCATTCTGCCTGACGGCCTCTGTTTGCGGACAGTAATACGAGTGCGAATGGCCTACGCACAGTAGTAATACGGGCGTCGTGCTCAGTGTGATACACACATACAGTATGTGTGCATACGTGTGTGTTTACTCCGAATTTTTCGGGGTGAAAACTGCGACCGCCTTGAGCAAAGCTAGCTGGGATGGAGATTTTCCATTGATCAGCATCTGGAGTAAAAGTAAGGCATTATCATAGGTTCATCTGGTCAAGGATCTTCTGCATGAAGCTTTTGAGTTTAGCAGTCTCTCGACAAAGGCAAGCTGTTTGAAGGGTAAGCTTTTATTAAAACATCCAGCCTGTAAGTAAAGATGTAGATTGTTCTGATCAGTGTGTAGCATGTTGTTCTGAGTGCATGTAGATATTAGGTAAGTCTCCTTCAGACTATCAACTCTTGAGTTTGTCAATAAGGAAACAAATCTCATCCGCCAGAGAAAACCGGTGTGAGATGTTTGTAGGGACTGGAGTGGTACAGGAAAGAGGTGGATATTCGAATCTCTGTAAGTTATTTTGAAGTAAACATAAATGTATAGTGATTAGAAGTAGAAAAATTGTCCACTGAGCAACTCCAACACATGAGCCCCTACTGGTCCCAGAGTTGGGGGGAAGGCATGCCCTTCAGAGTCGTAGACTCTGTGTCTGTGCAATTCTTGGGGTTTGAAGAACCGTGTCCAATAGCAAGAATTATGCATTGTGGTAAGACGAGTATCTACAATGAGCAAAAACCAGATGAGACTGTCAAGCACCTGGGAATGACGAAAGGAAGTAGTCCATGTAAGAGCAATGCTAGAAGCATATTTTTTATTCACATGACCCCACACAGTAGTCAAGAATCATTGAAAAATCAAGCAAGTCATCTTGGTTGATTTATGAGAGATGAGCATGTATGAATAAGAACATCTGAAGTAACACAGTAAAGCTCAACAAAGTCTTTCCTTTGGTTAACTCTTTTTTGGGGGGAGGGAATCAGGGGGAAAAGGGGACCCGGAAGTGATCCAGGAGGGTGCCCTCCATCAGTGAAAATAATCCAGAACAACAGATGGATCTGCATGTTACTGAACTGGACTCCTGGTTGTTGTGGCTAATAGTGCCCCTAAAGCAACCTCAGGAAACGCAGGGTTATTTATAACTTTTATTCAAGTTAACCCTCATTTTAAAATCTTTGAGAAGGTCAGTCCTAGAAATGATCTGTCTATCAGAGCCTTTGTAAACCCTGAAAGGGTAGGTACCACTGGCAGTGGTGCTATATAGAAAGCAGCCAAGTTACACAGTATCAGGGTAGGAAGCTGACAAAGAACGCCTGTAGTTATGCAGTAAAGGTTGGAAAGAACCCTGGTTTCAGGCATGCGGGACAACTCATCCAGCCAGGAGCCTTGCTCTATGCAGATATGTTCTAAATGCCCAAGAATACTGGGGTCCATTGCTGACTAATTCTGCAAAGCTTGCAGTTATATCTGTCCAATGTCCCTCGATCGAGTAGAGCCGATTTCAACATTAGCAGAAGATGGACGTCAAAATCAACAGGGAATGGAAAACCATGATAATCTAATCTACGTAGATACGGATGGCAAGGTTTTCTGAAAATCTTACTATAACTGTAAAAATAACAGAACAATAGAAAGCAACATGTGCACTGAATCAGTGCGCTGGAAAACAGGGGAGAGTTCTTGGGCTTGTGTGGCGTGCACTGTGGGCAAGTTGAAACAGGGCTTTCTTTTTGTTCAGTGAATTGTGTGCGCATGCACATTGGAAATGCATTTGTAAGTTGTCAGAGGTGAGATATTTTCTATGGTAAAAAATCAAGTAAAAAAATATAAATACAGAGGTGCAACTGGCTTTGAAAATTTCCTTTTTTCCCTGAACTTTGTTATTCCATAAGTCCAATGTTTTTGATCATTGGACATTTTTTAAAGGCCTTTTAAAAAAAGTGTTGAAAGATAGGATTAATATTCATTGCGTATTACAATTTTACGTATTTAAGTATTTAAGTATTACTGTTTACGTATTAAGTGGCCGAAGTAAAATGGATTTTGCCAAAGAAAATAATTAATGTAACAATAGAACATCTCTATAAATTTGGGAAGACTAAAATTACATTTTTACTGCATGTGTTGCAGTCAACTTCAACCAATTGCACAGCATGTTGTTATAATGGGTTAAAACTTTTTGTTGTGGAACAAGCTCTTATCAGCCAAACTATGGTTCAGTGCGTTCAGTTTTTGATCTCGGCCAGCCCTGGCCTACTGCATTATTCTTTGTACTTTTGTTAGCAAGGTGAAAGGACACGTAACAGCGCAATGTCAATGAGTTGCTAGCCTCTCATCCATGAAGCAGACAATACCAGCCAAGAAGGGCTGGTTGGCAGTACCGCACAGGGAAGCAGCCAGCTCATTCAAATATTTATGACGCTGTCCTTGCTCTTGTTTTGTTGTTTCTCAACAACAGTAGAAATGCAGTCGACATAAATACAACATATGCTCCAATATAGTTGACACAGTAAATGTGAGTACAATAAACCTTGGTTTTCCATACCTCAAACATGTCTTCATCATTCATGTTAAATGGTGTGCCGTCTTGTTTATTCACCAGAAGGATGACACCAAGAATCGACCCATAGGCATTCTTAATGGGCATACTCAGCATCTGTCTAGTTTTATACCCTGTTTCTTCATCAATCTGGCAGTGAATCAAAATAGAAAAACTTCCATTAACTAAATAAAGAACATTAAATAAAGAACATTAAAATATTAACAATAATTACATTGCACGTATTCAAACACTAGACCTTGCTTATTCTTGCCATTTGTTTTTGTCACAAATTAAAGTAAAGTACGTGGAAACCAATGGTTCCCAAAAATGTTTCAATATGTGCAAAAGTTGCACAGTCTATTGCTACACTGCAGCTGGCCAATAAACCTCATCAATACTAATTGGATTTACCCTTACACTAACGTATGATCCACTTTATACATCATGTACTGGGGGGCTTTCTGGGTCGAGCGGATTTGAACACATCACCTTCTCACTATAGGGTCATCGTTTGGTATTGTTAACGTAATAATGATTTATAGGCAAAATTATCAAGAAAGATACAATAAAATTAACTTGTGAAAGTTTTTGTCAAATACGGTGTCTACATGCAGAAAACAGGAAAAACTGTCACAGTATTTTCACAAGAACATTGAATCCATCAATGTTTAGCAAGGTGACAGCGGGTACCAACGGCATCTCTGGCCGCAGCATTCGAGAGGAGACACCAACCCTCAGACATCTGAGAAAATCGTTTCTCAGATTCATATGTTTTTATTGAATTCATGTCAACAGGCGCATTTCAGAAGAAATTACTTCACAGGATGCTTACTACCATTACCATCTTTACAACAAGTAAGCTTTCTGAAAGAATTTACACAACTGTTTTTTCGGGGTCACTACCAAAGTAAGACCCTACCTTTAAGAGCAGATGTCTTAACCACTAAATCACAAAGCGTGCCCGGTGATGAAAGGCCAGTTTCAATTAACAGTGGTACCTTAAACAGGTTAATAGATGTAACCATTGCATTAGGGATCTAGTGATCTGTTCTACAATGCCAGGGGTTGTGGGTTCCAATCCCACACGAGTATTCTCTTGATTTTTTGAGCAGGGCTCAGAGGGCATTAAGTATACAGTGCTTATGACACAACAGCATAAGGGTAAAACCCTGATGCAATTATTATACCTATCAATTCAAAGGTGTTATATTAAAAATCACACTTTACAAAAGAGAAGCTAACATGACACCGATAAAAAGATATAAAATGTTCACTGAAAATTGCAAATACTTCCTGAACAAACAACATTTGACTCTAATATCTTCCAGTGAATACGCTTCATGATACAATTGACTAATAAGGATCCCTACTCTCCCGGATGACCGTGTTGGGACATGCTGAACAAATGGACAAGTAGAATATTCATGTACAGTGCATTGTACTACATGTAGGAATGTGCGTTATGTATCAATAAAAATATTGCATTGTTAAGTTTAGTCATGCTTTTTAAATGAAGCTGGTATAACACCCAACCCGATTAATTAACACCTACCCAGTTCATAACATCATCATGAAACACAAACTGAACTATCATGTATATGCTGATGACACTCAGTTATTCTCTTTTAAACCATCTCAAAATTTCGCTGATGAGAGCATTAGTCGTATTGAAACATGTGTTGGTGAAATTCGTGTTTGGATGCAAGACAATTTTCTTAAACTTAATGATAACAAAACAGAATTTATGATACTTGGTTCACGTCAACAACTCTCTAAAATTTCTATTCCCCATATTAATATAGGTGACCCCGCAATAACCGCTGTTACTAAAGCTCGTAATCTTGGTATTATATTTTACTCTTCCATGACACCTAGTTCGCATAATTCTAGTATTGCACGTTCTATGACATTTCACATTCGTAATATCGGCAAAGTAAGAAAATATTTGACAGAGAATGCAACTGAGCAGATAGTCCACTCGGTCATAGTTTCCAGACTTGACATGTGTAACTCACTTCTATATGGTCTTCCTTGTACTCAAATTGAACATCTTCAGCGAATTCAGAACTCTGCTGCTCGTGTTATTACCTTGACTAAAAAGTCCTCCCATATTACGCCTATTTTAAAAAACCTCCTTATTGAGCCCATATCCAATCATTCATGGGGAGACCGATCTTTCTCACATGCTGCACCATGCCTATGGAACAAATTGCCAGAACAAGTAAAATCATCTGTTTCTTTAACCCAATTTTAAAAAAAACTAAAGACCCATCTATTCAAACAAATATTTGAGTAAATAGTTTGTTTTACCTATGTTTATTTTTCTTCTTATATATTTTGATTTGTATTTCTTTGCCACTTGTATTGTATTCTGGGTTTCTTCTTAGCTTTAGGCTTACGCTTCCATTTTGTTATATATTATTTTACATGTATGTTATTGTTTGTATTAGCGCCATGAGCACTTTGTGGATTTGTGCGCTTAATAAGTTTTCATTATTATTTATTATTATTATTATTATTATTATTATAGTTGATCAATGTCACACACAAAGAAGCACTCAAGCCCATTCACTATTGTACATGTTCACCCATCATAGCCAAGTTTAAAATGGTTGGAGAGACAAAGATTGGATCTTTCCAAGGGAGAAATAGAGGGTTACTATTATGCAATCCTCTCAAAATGGAATGGAAAGATCTGAAAAGCAAAAACACCTAATGTACGGAGCGCCACATGTTTGTGCACAAAAAAGTGTCAAAGTTTACCAAGAATACAAATCACACTGAAGAAAAAAGATAGAGAACTTTGAAAACATTCATAATACTGTGTAAGAATGTGTGCTTCACCTTTTATTGGTCAAACAATTTTGTCATTTGAGGTTGTTTACCTCAACAAAATTTGGTAACAAGGGGTTAGATGACACTTTGTTAATGCTTGTTCTTTCAATTATCTTGACTAAATGATTACTTGTATACATGAACGAAAAGGTAGATGCATTTATGCCCGTGAGCTACACAGTGAATATTTATTCATGCTAATAAACAAATAAATAAAACATTTAAAGAAAGAAATTAAGCCGATGAACTGAGCAAACAAAATGTTCAAAACATAAGATGTGGAGATTGTTGGAGAACACATGACTAATAATTGTTATCTTTAAAGTGACTTCCTCCAGACATCCCCCTAGGAGGGGGGGGGGACCTACTCCCCTATATTTTGTAATCTTACCTTGGGATCAAACCTTGAATACTTGTATACATCAGCAATGTTCAAAATCTAATTTAAAACAACATACACAAATGAAAAATCAATTCAAAAACACAAAGTATCCAATAAAGTCTTAGCAGGTCTTAGGCACAGAGCACTGAAAGAGTAATGTTAATGTTTAATTTTTAAAGTAATTTAAGTTATAAACAAAAGTGAAGGTTGAAGACTTGAATAATGGTTTTCTGGTAATTAAACCAAGGGACCCTCAAAAGTGCCTCGCACTACAATCTTTAGCTGCGTGTAGAAGATGGTGAAAACTCCATTTTAAATGTGGGAAAAAATCCCAAATAGGGAAAACCAAGCTAAAGGTAGAGAGTTAAAACCCTAGGAACATGCAAGGTTTCAGTCAGGGATTGGGATCCACCGAGTCAACCTGAATGCCCCAAAATGACACCTAACCATGTGGATGTACATGTAGTATGTGGAGGTTAATGGTTTCAGCCGGGAGTTATCTTACCTCACCAGTGGTTGCTGTGTACCCTGTAATTCCTAGGTGGATTGGAAAACGACATTCTGTGCTGTAAATGAAAATGAAATCTTATGGTGTAAATTTCCTCAACAGTGCTTTACTTTCAAGGATAAACTCTTATCTGGCTCACAGTTTGATATTGACTTTAGTCCAAAAATAAAGTGTTACAATCAGAACAGAAAATAAATACTAAAATAGAGACATCATGCTAGGGCGGTTGAATTGTGTCTTCATTACATACCTCTAGTTGATTCTCCACCCAATTGGTTACTCAAACGTAAAGTTGAACACACACTAATTTGTGTGTTAAGACACAGTTCTCAAAAATGTTATGACTGATTTAAGAAGCAATTGCCTGGCTGTATAGAACTTTCAAATATATTTATTAAATACATGTAGCGATAGGTATGCTATATTGGCATTGGCATTAACATGCACTGACTGTTTGTGAGTCACCCTCAAGGTTGTACCAAACTGATCTAGATGTTTCTCCAGTGCCTTTGGGTGCCAAGTGCTCCCACCACAACAACTTTCACCTTCACTTGCGAAAGTTTCAGAGTTCTCTGGGCCAAGTTCAACTTCAATTCAATTCAGTCGAATGTCCCTCATGACCCAATCAACTAAGAAACCTTCAAAGACACGGGCATTGACAGAAGTTATGGAGATTGGACGAAGATCATCAAAATGATTTACAAAAGAAGTCTTTGGAATAGGACAAACAGAGGCATTTTAACAGATATTAGGAAACATCCCTTCATGGAGACACAAGTTAAACAGTTTGGCAAAAGGTTCTGAAAGTTATCAGAAAAATCCTCAGGAGCCATGTCTGACAGTCCTCTGGGTGACCAGCTTTGGACATGTTAAGCTGTTGCCTGTAGACCTAATGGTGGTGATTGCCGACGTGGTTCTTAAAGCAAAACACTCAGACATTTGTCCCGATCATCACACGGATTGTCATCAGATCTCTTAACGCCGGTGTTTTTCCTACTTCACTCAAACATGCTGTGATCACTCCCATCATAAAGAAACAATCGCTTGATCGCAATCTGCTGAATAACTACAGACCTGTTTCAAACATTCCTTTCCTGTCCAAAGTTATTGAAAAGCAGGCTATCAAGAGCATCACCAACAACATGACTCGTGAGAATCTTGGAGAACCTCTACAATCAGCATACAGAGCTTTACACAGCACCGAATCGGCACTCTTTAAAATCAAAGACGACATCATGCAGAACGTTTCACAGTGGAAAGGTGTTCTCCTTGTCCTACTGGACTTGAGTGCAGCGTTTGACACTGTGAGCCATTCCATCTTGCTTGACTGCCTTACCCATGACATTGGGGTAAAAGGAGCTGCACAAAAGTGGTTCAAGTCCTACCTCTCCGGCAGAACAACATGCATTTGTATTGATGGATCCTTCTCTGATTGCCACAGTCTAAACTACGGTTTACCTCAGGGATCCATTGTAGGTCCCCAGTCTTTCGCAATTTACTCCATTCCCATTGGTCGAATCATCAGAAAGCATAACTTACAATATCACCTTTATGCTGACGATATTCAACTGTACATACCTTTCAACCTGAATGACCCGCAATCCATAACCACAGCTCTCTCTCAGCTATCTTCATGCATATCCGACATCAAGTCATGGATGACCCTAAACATGCTGAAGCTCAATGAAGAGAAAACAGAGTTATTCATTGCTATTCCTGACCATCTCAAACACAAAGTGCCTTTGGTGTCTCTTCAGGTCGGCGACAAAGTCATCAAGCCTACTAAGAGTGTCCGCAACCTCGGAGTTGTATTTGATACCTCAATGTCCATGCACTCCCACATTACAACTCTCTGTTCCAGCCTAAACTATCAACTTAGAAACATTAGTCGCATTCGCAAAATGGGTTGCTTCTTGGATCTAGCACTTCAGACATCCAACGCCTTCAACGCATCCAAAACTGGGCGGCCAAGCTGATTTGCAGTGCTATGAAGTATGACCACGCTACACCCTGCCTTCAGCAGTTACATTGGCTTCCGGTCAAAGAGAGAGTAACTTTCAAAGTTTTAGTTACTGTGTTTAAATGTCTCCTAGGAATAGCACAAGGCTACTTATCATCTTGCCTTGCTCTGTTTTTAAAATGACAAAGATGGAGGAATACCAGTACTTCAATAAGTCTAACACAGATCGAGATCATGATGGGGCAATTGCAGTTGTAGCAGTGACAGGTACATGTACTGGTAGCAGTTCAAATTCACATACATGTAGGAAAAATACTGAGCGCTTTGGGACACCCATCGGGAGTATAAAGCGCTATGTAAGAACTGCGTCTAATTACATGTATTATTATACAAACAAGACTTCCCATCGACAGAACTCTCACAAATAATCAGGCAAGGAGATTGCAAAACTCTCAGTAGGAATATTATTTGAAGATCAGAACTGGATGATTAGTAATGGTTTGAAAGACAAGATTGCAGCACAATTTAAGAAAACATGGCAGCTACAAACAGTGTCCTCATTACTCTTGGTCCTGGGACTTTTTTTCTTTTCTTTGAAGCTACCTTACATCAACCAGCACTACAATGTCAATGAGATGACACATCTTCTTCATTTTATCTAAGCAGGAAATGTTCTGTAACATGATCAGTCTGAATGTTAAAGTCCAAGAAGATTTTGACCTGGTGTGTCTCTACAACCTTCTCCGGAACATGGTTGTATCATTTGACATACACTTGGGAGCCATACTTCTTACACAGATCACAGTGTATCACCTCTGCCAACTTGTCATGTCTGCCTCTGTACTCCGTCTGAGCCATCATACTACATTTGCTGACGATATGAAATACAGTCTTTTCTGCTTTATTACACATTCTGCACATACAAGACAAAGGGGGAAGAAGTTTCGCTTTCTTTGTCCCAGCCTTCATTACATTTGTCCTTAGAGACTGATCTTGCGCCGCAGTATCATGCCCTCGGTTTTGTTTCTTCAATTAACCGATTCCAATTTGCCACTTTTCTGTACTTCTCAAGAACCAGTCATAAGTGGCTTCTTCATCTTGTAGTCTTTCCTCTTTCCTTTCCCTCTTGCCTCCCTTCATCCAACTTTGGAAACAACTTTTGGTCTTCCATATGGACATAGATATCCTCAACAATGATACCGGTCAGCAGTTTTGTATTAGAGGTAAGCATGTATTGGGTCTATAGTTACTTTTTATTGTTACATTTCTTACATGTTTCATGATGAATATCAGTCAAACATGCGGTTTGTCGGCTATCTGGCTATAGATGCTATTCTGGCTGATCCCATCAACCCAGAATATGCTAGTTTTTATTGTAGTTAGAACTGCCAAAACTTACCTTACACATGCCTCGAATTTCAGATTTAAAAGGGCAAGGCTATTGCCTTGCTTTTTCTCAAATTTAAACAGGGTACCGTGGCAATTTTCTTGAATTCTTGGGGAACAATGGCAGAACTCAAACTATGTCAAAAGCTTATGCCAATGTCAAACTTGTTTTGCATCAAGATGTAGAACCAGATCGGCAATATTTTACATTTGTCAGTATTCCAATGAATAATGCAGTATCATAACTGCCTCTAAAGCCATATGTTGTGTTTGTGCAGTCATTGTTTTCTGCGAAAAAACAAGGCTCCGAAAACTGAAGTGCACTTTTTTTCACAGAGGAATATTTTTGTTAGTAATAGTGTGATTTTTGATCCCACTGTTGATGAAACAAAGTGCTGGCTAATTCCTACTTGGCAGTCTAACAAATTTTTCTGTTAGCTGAATTCCTACGATATGTAAGAACTCATCCAAATGGAAAAATATTGTCAAACCTTGTCATAAAATTATTTTCTTTTTAGCTGCCTTCAAACCTAATTAACATGCACACCAGCGATTACAATTGAGGTTTCCCTGATACTGCATGGGTACCAATAGGCTTGTTTCCTGCACATTTTCCTTTATGGGCACCCGCTGTAATACAAAGTTCATGTCTATTTGCGTCACCTGGAGTGGCTTTTCAAAGTTTTGTTTTTTTCGTTTTGGCGTGGGTTTTTTCATTTATTACAGCATCAGACAAATTTTCTAAAGCAAGAATTCTGTCATTTCTTATTCATGACATAATGAGGGGAACCAACAGCAGTTAAATAAAGAGTACAATTTGTTGCTGTGAAATGGCAGTGATTTTTAGGGCATCACCTCAATTAAACAGGGCACTGACAGCAATTGCCATTTGTTATTTCAAGGCATGTTTTACATGTTGCTAAATAAACTGCCCAGAATATAAGCCATGGAGCAACTCATTGGCTCAATGTACATGTACGCGTAGGACACTGACCCTTTTGTTGCTCCAGTACCTCTTGAATCCACAAGGAGTTAAACCCTGTGGCATCTACAAAGTGATACCCACAAGAAGTTAAACCCTGTGGCATCTACAAAGTGATACCCTCAAGGAGTTAAACCCTGTGGCATCTACAAAGTGATACCCACAAGAAGTTAAACCCTGTGGCATCTACAAAGTGATACCCACAAGGAGTTAAACCCTGTGGCATCTACAAAGTGATACCCACAAGGAGTTAAACCCTGTGGCATCTACAAAGTGATACCCTCAAGGAGTTAAACCCTGTGGCATCTACAAAGTGATACCCACAAGGAGTTAAACCCTGTGGCATCTACAAAGTGATACCCACAAGAAGTTAAACCCTGTGGCATCTACAAAGTGATACCCACAAGGAGTTAAACCCTATGGCATCTACAAAGTGATAACCACAAGAAGTTAAACCCTGTGGCATCTACAAAGTGATACCCACAAGGAGTTAAACCGAGTGGCATCTACAGAGTGATCACCACAAGGAGTTAAACCCTGTGGCATCTACAAAGTGATACCAACAAGGAGTTAAACCCTATGGCATCTACAAAGTGATACCCACAAGGAGTTAAACCCTGTGGCATCTACAAAGTGATACCCAAAAGGAGTTAAACCCTGTGGCATCTACAAAGTTATACCCACAAGGAGTTAAACCCTGTGGTATCTACAAAGTGATACCCAAAATGAGTTAAACCCTGTGGCATCTACAAAGTGATACCCAAAAGGAGTTAAACCCTGTGGCATCTACAAAGTGATACCCACAAGAAGTTAAACCCTGTGGCATCTACAAAGTGATACCCACAAGGAGTTAAACCGAGTGGCATCTACAAAGTGATCACCACAAGGAGTTAAACCCTGTGGCATCTACAAAGTGATACCAACAAGGAGTTAAACCCTGTGGCATCTACAAAGTGATACCCTCAAGGAGTTAAACCCTGTGGCATCTACAAAGTGATACCCACAAGGAGTTAAACCCTGTGGCATCTACAAAGTGATACCCACAAGAAGTTAAACCCTGTGGCATCTACAAAGTGATACCCACAAGGAGTTAAACCCTATGGCATCTACAAAGTGATAACCACAAGAAGTTAAACCCTGTGGCATCTACAAAGTGATACCCACAAGGAGTTAAACCGAGTGGCATCTACAGAGTGATCACCACAAGGAGTTAAACCCTGTGGCATCTACAAAGTGATACCAACAAGGAGTTAAACCCTATGGCATCTACAAAGTGATACCCACAAGGAGTTAAACCCTGTGGCATCTACAAAGTGATACCCACAAGGAGTTAAACCCTGTGGCATCTACAAAGTGATACCCAAAAGGAGTTAAACCCTGTGGCATCTACAAAGTGATACCCACAAGGAGTTAAACCCTGTGGCATCTACAAAGTGATACCCAAAATGAGTTAAACCCTGTGGCATCTACAAAGTGATACCCAAAAGGAGTTAAACCCTGTGGCATCTACAAAGTGATACCCACAAGAAGTTAAACCCTGTGGCATCTACAAAGTGATACCCACAAGGAGTTAAACCGAGTGGCATCTACAAAGTGATCACCACAAGGAGTTAAACCCTGTGGCATCTACAAAGTGATACCAACAAGGAGTTAAACCCTGTGGCATCTACAAAGTGATACCCACAAGAAGTTAATCCCTGTGGCATCTACAAAGTGATACCCAAAAGGAGTTTAACCCTGTGGCATCTACAAAGTGATCACCACAAGGAGTTAAACCCTGTGGCATATACAAAGTGATACCCAAAAGGAGTTAAACCCTGTGGCATCTACAAAGTGATACCCACAAGGAGTTAAACCCTGTGGCATCTACAAAGTGATACCCACAAGAAGTTAAACCCTGTGGCATCTACAAAGTGATACCCACAAGGAGTTAAACCCTGTGGCATCTACAAAGTGATACCCACAAGAAGTTAAACCCTGTGGCATCTACAAAGTGATACCCACAAGGAGTTAAACCCTGTGGCATCTACAAAGTGATACCCACAAGAAGTTAAACCCTGTGGCATCTACAAAGTGATACCCACAAGGAGTTAAACCCTGTGGCATCTACAAAGTGATACCCACAAGGAGTTAAACCCTGTGGCATCTACAAAGTGATACCCACAAGGAGTTAAACCCTGTGGCATCTACAAAGTGATACCCACAAGAAGTTAAACCCTATGGCATCTACAAAGTGATACCCACAAGGAGTTAAACCCTGTGGCATCTACAAAGTGATACCCACAAGGAGTTAAACCCTATGGCATCTACAAAGTGATACCCACAAGGGGTTAAACCCTGTGCCATCTACAAAGTGATACCCACAAGAAGTTAAACCCTGTGGCATCTACAAAGTGATACCCACAAGGAGTTAAACCCTGTGGCATCTACAAAGTGATACCCACAAGAAGTTAAACCCTGTGGCATCTACAAAGTGATACCCACAAGAAGTTAAACCCTATGGCATCTACAAAGTGATACCCACAAGGAGTTAAACCCTGTGGCATCTACAAAGTGATACCCACAAGAAGTTAAACCCTGTGGCATCTACAAAGTGATACCCACGAGGAGTTAAACCCTGTGGCATCTACAAAGTGATACCCACAAGAAGTTAAACCCTGTGGCATCTACAAAGTGATACCCACAAGAAGTTAAACCCTGTGGCATCTACAAAGTGATACCCACAAGGAGTTAAACCGAGTGGCATCTACAAAGTGATCACCACAAAGAGTTAAACCCTATGGCATCTACAAAGTGATACCCACAAGAAGTTAAACCCTGTGGCATCTACAAAGTGATACCCACAAGGAGTTAAACCCTGTGGCATCTACAAAGTGATACCCACAAGAAGTTAAACCCTGTGGCATCTACAAAGTGATACCCAAAAGGAGTAAAACCCTGTAGCATCTACAAAGTGATACCCACAAGGAGTTAAACCCTGTGGCATCTACAAAGTGATACCCACAAGAAGTTAAACCCTGTGGCATCTACAAAGTGATACCCACAAGGAGTTAAACCCTGTGGCATCTACTAAGTGATACCCACAAGGAGTTAAACCCTGTGGCATCTACAAAGTGATACCCACAAGGAGTTAAACCCTGTGGCATCTACAAAGTGATACCCACAAGAAGTTAAACCCTGTGGCATCTACAAAGTGATACCCACAAGGAGTTAAACCGAGTGGCATCTACAAAGTGATACCCACAAGGAGTTAAACCCTGTGGCATCTACAAAAGGATACCCA
Source organism: Plazaster borealis (assembly GCA_021014325.1). Taxonomy (NCBI): domain Eukaryota; kingdom Metazoa; phylum Echinodermata; class Asteroidea; order Forcipulatida; family Labidiasteridae; genus Plazaster; species Plazaster borealis. Next base: position 11,251,250 of record CM037468.1, on the reverse strand, counting down.
AAAGGAGTTAAACCCTGTGGCATCTACAAAGTGATCACCACAAGGAGTTAAACCCTGTGGCATCTACAAAGTGATACCCACAAGGAGTTAAACCCGGTGGCATCTACAAAGTGATACCCACAAGGAGTTAAACCCTGTGGCATCTACAAAGTGATACCCACAAGACGTTAAACCCTGTGGCATCTACAAAGTGATACCCACAAGAAGTTAAACCCTGTGGCATCTACAAAGTGATACCCACAAGGAGTTAACCCCTGTGGCATCTACAAAGTGATACCCACAAGGAGTTAAACCCTGTGGCATCTACAAAGTGATACCCACAAGAAGTTAATCCCTGTGGCATCTACAAAGTGATACCCACAAGGAGTTAAACCCTGTAGCATCTACAAAGTGATACCCACAAGAAGTTAAACCCTATGGCATCTACAAAGTGATAACCACAAGAAGTTAAACCCTGTGGCATCTACAAAGTGATACCCACAAGAAGTTAATCCCTGTGGCATCTACAAAGTGATACCCACAATAAGTTAAACCCTATGGCATCTACAAAGTGATACCCACAAGGAGTTAAACCCTGTGGCATCTACAAAGTGATATCCACAAGAAGTTAAACCCTGTGGCATCTACAAAGTGATACCCACAAGGAGTTAAACCCTGTGGCATCTACAAAGTGATACCCACAAGAAGTTAAACCCTATGGCATCTACAAAGTGATACCCACAAGAAGTTAAACCCTGTGGCATCTACAAAGTGATACCCACAAGAAGTTAAACCCTGTGGCATCTACAAAGTGATACCCACAAGAAGTTAAACCCTATGGCATCTACAAAGTGATACCCACAAGGAGTTAAACCCTGTGGCATCTACAAAGTGATACCCACAAGAAGTTAAACCCTGTGGCATCTACAAAGTGATACCCACGAGGAGTTAAACCCTGTGGCATCTACAAAGTGATACCCACAAGAAGTTAAACCCTGTGGCATCTACAAAGTGATACCCACGAGGAGTTAAACCCTGTGGCATCTACAAAGTGATACCCACAAGAAGTTAAACCCTGTGGCATCTACAAAGTGATACCCACAAGAAGTTAAACCCTGTGGCATCTACAAAGTGATACCCACAAGGAGTTAAACCGAGTGGCATCTACAAAGTGATCACCACAAAGAGTTAAACCCTATGGCATCTACAAAGTGATACCCACAAGAAGTTAAACCCTGTGGCATCTACAAAGTGATACCCACAAGGAGTTAAACCCTGTGGCATCTACAAAGTGATACCCACAAGAAGTTAAACCCTGTGGCATCTACAAAGTGATACCCAAAAGGAGTAAAACCCTGTAGCACCTACAAAGTGATACCCACAAGGAGTTAAACCCTGTGGCATCTACAAAGTGATACCCACAAGAAGTTAAACCCTGTGGCATCTACTAAGTGATACCCACAAGGAGTTAAACCCTGTGGCATCTACAAAGTGATACCCACAAGGAGTTAAACCCTGTGGCATCTACAAAGTGATACCCACAAGGAGTTAAACCCTGTGGCATCTACAAAGTGATACCCACAAGGAGTTAAACCCTGTGGCATCTACTAAGTGATACCCACAAGGAGTTAAACCCTGTGGCATCTACAAAGTGATACCCACAAGGAGTTAAACCCTGTGGCATCTACAAAGTGATACCCACAAGAAGTTAAACCCTGTGGCATCTACAAAGTGATACCCACAAGGAGTTAAACCCTGTGGCATCTACAAAGTGATACCCACAAGGAGTTAAACCCTGTGGCATCTACAAAGTGATACCCACAAGGAGTTAAACCCTGTGGCATCTACAAAGCGATACCCACAAGAAGTTAAACCCTATGGCATCTACAAAGTGATAACCACAAGAAGTTAAACCCTGTGGCATCTACAAAGTGATACCCACAAGGAGTTAAACCCTATGGCATCTGCAAAGTGATACCCACAAGAAGTTAAACCCTGTGGCATCTACAAAGTGATACCCACAAGAAGTTAAACCCTATGGCATCTACAAAGTGATACACACAAGGAGTTAAACCCTGTGGCATCTACAAAGTGATACCCACAAGAAGTTAAACCCTGTGGCATCTACAAAGTGATACCCACAAGAAGTTAAACCCTATGGCATCTACAAAGTGATACCCACAAGGAGTTAAACCCTGTGGCATCTACAAAGTGATACCCACAAGAAGTTAAACCCTGTGGCATCTACAAAGTGATACCCACAAGGAGTTAAACCCTGTGGCATCTACAAAGTGATACCCACAAGGAGTTAAACCCTGTGGCATCTACAAAGTGATACCCACAAGGAGTTAAACCCTGTGGCATCTACAAAGTGATACCCACAAGAAGTTAAACCCTATGGCATCTACAAAGTGATACCCACAAGGAGTTAAACCCTGTGGCATCTACAAAGTGATACCCACAAGAAGTTAAACCCTGTGGCATCTACAAAGTGATACCCACAAGAAGTTAAACCCTATGGCATCTACAAAGTGATACCCACAAGGAGTTAAACCCTGTGGCATCTACAAAGTGATACCCACAAGAAGTTAAACCCTGTGGCATCTACAAAGTGATACCCACGAGGAGTTAAACCCTGTGGCATCTACAAAGTGATACCCACAAGAAGTTAAACCCTGTGGCATCTACAAAGTGATACCCACAAGAAGTTAAACCCTGTGGCATCTACAAAGTGATACCCACAAGGAGTTAAACCGAGTGGCATCTACAAAGTGATCACCACAAAGAGTTAAACCCTATGGCATCTACAAAGTGATACCCACAAGAAGTTAAACCCTGTGGCATCTACAAAGTGATACCCACAAGGAGTTAAACCCTGTGGCATCTACAAAGTGATACCCACAAGAAGTTAAACCCTGTGGCATCTACAAAGTGATACCCAAAAGGAGTAAAACCATGTGGCATCTACAAAGTGATACCCACAAGGAGTTAAACCCTGTGGCATCTACAAAGTGATACCCACAAGAAGTTAAACCCTGTGGCATCTACAAAGTGATACCCACAAGGAGTTAAACCCTGTGGCATCTACTAAGTGATACCCACAAGGAGTTAAACCCTGTGGCATCTACAAAGTGATACCCACAAGGAGTTAAACCCTGTGGCATCTACAAAGTGATACCCACAAGAAGTTAAACCCTGTGGCATCTACAAAGTGATACCCACAAGGAGTTAAACCGAGTGGCATCTACTAAGTGATACCCACAAGGAGTTAAACCCTGTGGCATCTACAAAGTGATACCCAAAAGGAGTTAAACCCTGTGGCATCTACAAAGTGATCACCACAAGGAGTTAAACCCTGTGGCATCTACAAAGTGATACCCACAAGGAGTTAAACCCTGTGGCATCTACAAAGTGATACCCACAAGAAGTTAAACCCTATGGCATCTACAAAGTGATACCCACAAGAAGTTAAACCCTATGGCATCTACAAAGTGATACCCACAAGAAGTTAAACCCTATGGCATCTACAAAGTGATACCCACAAGGAGTTAAACCCTATGGCATCTACAAAGTGATACCCACAAGACGTTAAACCCTGTGGCATCTACAAAGTGATACCCAAAAGGAGTTAAAATCTGTGGCTACTTCAAAGTGATACCCAAAAGGAGTTAAACCCTGTGGCTACTTCAAAGTGATACCAAAAAGGAGTTAAATTAAGATGAAAAACAAATGACAGTTGAAAAACAAACCAATTAATCAATTGTCAGTGTAATTATTAGAGCTCTTTACCACAAAACACCACTTTACAATTGCAGATAAAATTGTTTTTAGAACAATAACTTATAAATGATAAACATTTCTAAAATCATGATGGTCAGAAAACAATAATTAGCTTCATTAAACATAGTAATTGTTTTCATATAAAAGAAAATTTTGAAAGAAAATTGTGTTGATTTATATTTGGGTCTCTTTTCCTCATAACATACATAACATGTATTAAATGATAAACTGTTTTATATCTGACCTGGTTCCATTGTAGGTGCCTTTGTTTTCAAGATCATCCACTCCCAACTCGAACACTTTTGAAAATATATGCTGTGGAAAGTACACAAATAAAAATATATTCAAAACAAGAACAGCATCTCACACTATGCTATATGGTTAGTTAATTCAAATAAGGTAAAATAAAATTGCAATGAAGTACTTCTACATGGTCTAAAGATCTAAGAAATTGGTGTTAAAAGAAACTTGATATTAGACAAACATACCACAAATGTAACCATTCAATCATGAGACATGCAAACATTTGTGGGGAAAATCAGAGATCATTGCTGAATGATGAATGTAAGTTGTTCCACATGTTTCTGGTTAACATGACTATCAATGTAGCGTCAAATTAGAACTAATTCTGCAATAACAAAGCCAACACTAAACAAGTACAATATCAAATAATTATGGCTTTTTAAAAGTTTTTACTTTGTTCCCAATCAAAATCTTCCCCAAAATTTTTTTACATAAAAAGATCATTTACTCAAATTGTTTTTCAACAAAAAAGTCACGCCATAGAAATGATAACAAACAAACCAAGCAAAATATTTTTTTGTTTTTTGTAATGCAATTGGTGGGACTTCATTCTTACATGGCAAAAATACAAGCAAGTATCACCCAGAGACATACAATACATGCAAGATTCAATAACATAGACATTTTGAAACTTATACCACCCAGAGACATACAATACATGTACATGAAAGATTCAATAACATAGACAATTTCAGATTCAGGTGCAACAAATTCTGCATAATCAGTGGAAATATTTAGCACCTCATCAGAACCTCATTAGCACCTCATCAGAACTGAATATGTGTCTACTAGCTGTCTAAATTGTGGGTTGACAGAGCTGTGCAAAATAAGCTAAAGCACAAGAAGAGATTAGGATACATGTATGTACACTACATGTATGACAAAATGTTAATCAAAAATATTTTGGACAAAATCAAGATCGAAGGTCCTGTACATGAGCTGTAGGAAGAAAACCTCTCTCAAGTGGAACAGTACATGTACATGTAGTTCCTTTGGGTTCCTATCAGCTGTCTGATCCATTTTTCCATGTAATGCAATATTTGGATGAAGAACAATATGTTCCACGACCTCAAGGTTGACTTGGTGATACATGATGGTGGATTACTTGCTTCTCTGGGTTGTCAGCAGAGCTATTTTTTCCCATATTTCACCTATGCTTGTGGGATAACAAATGATACATTATGATGTACAACTCAACTGGGCACTTTCATTGTAATACTGCAAACTCTCTACACCAGAAAGGTTTCATCAGATTCCTTTATGAATAATTGAAGATGGCTACATTACACAAGCTATACCATAATGAACCTTAGATGAAGAAAGGCTTCTTACAAATGCCGATGAGATTCTACAAAAAGCAAGTTGCAATGTATAGTGAAGATAAAGACGACCAACTCACACATCAAACGTCACATGGAGCAAGCAGTACCATACTGATATCAGGAATGCACATTAAATCCTGGTAGCTACATGTACAGTACAAGAAGCAACTTGTACCATTCTGAGAAAAATCTATCAAGAGGACCAGACTTGCAAAATACAACTTGACAAAAGTTACAAAACGCACCATTCTCACAATCAGGAATACCACATATACAAAGACTGTTGACTAGAAGCAAGCCTCAGCATACTCACTATAAATACAAACAAAAATGCTGTAATGAAGCAAGCTGTATACCAGACTGTTTTTGTCATCAAGATGAAGACAAAGTTTCACCACAACCTTCATGAAGCGAGCAGCATCTGCAGTAAAGAGCGCAAAATGAAGCAAGCTGCACAATACTTTATGTGGTGTTTCTTGCTTAACAGGGCTGGGATCTTCATATCTTGCTAATCTTAATCAACACAACTACCATGCTAGAGCCAAAACAGCTTGAAACATTATTCTTTTAAACCCTAAGACAGACAGAAAAAGCAGAGCCATCGTGAGATTGAGAGGGGCCCAAGTGTTCTTTTGTCACAACTGAAAATTCTACCTTCAGACAGTATAAATTACTTTAAACTTTTAAATAAACAAATTTAATACTCCTATTTACAAATATTGGATGCATATCAGGGTTTGAAACTAGTGGTCGCCCCGTGGCAAAATGCGAGTGAAAACAGCAGCGGGCGAGTCAAATCCCTTCCTTTACTAGTCCGCCGGGTGAGTCCAAAAGTTGTTCCTTTTCACAATACATGAGGGGAATGGTGGTAAAATCCCAAAGAGACATTTCTTGATATTTGTTAGATTTAATGTGGCCACGTTCGCGATCGCAAACGTTCGTTTCCAGTATTCAAATGTTAGAACATGCATGCAGATATTAGTCTGGCTCTCTCCTCCATGTTCCTTACAACAATACGTAGGCGAGTGGGGAAACACACAACTCAAATTTCCAGTGTTGGAAGACATGCGGTGGAGTCTAATGTCATCCTCGTTCCGGTTATATTTCATGCAGAATTATATATTCCCTTACCAAAATTACCAATTAATTCCAATTGGATATCCAGTTGGAAAGAATTGGATTGAGTTGGTATTGAGTTGGTTTATATTGGAATACTGAATTTCCAATTGGAATAAAATCTTACACCAACTCAGTCCAATTGGAAATCCAATTGGAGTCAGTTGGTTTGATTTAATTGAATTGGAATTTGTTGGAATTTGTTTCTACCAATTGAAAATTTCACCTCCTAATATATTTCCAATTGGAAAATTTATTTCCCAACAGGGTCCACTTGGAATTGTTTTGTTTAATTTTATTCCAATGTGTAACAACTGGATTTATAATTAGTGATTTGCACAGGTGTAAATCCCTTGAGTGGGGTTGGATATTATCCCCATAAGTTTTGGACTGTCAGCCCATCGGGTATAAACTAATCTCTTTTTTTCTCAGCGGTCCAATGATCGGTACCAAAATGACCAACTCATTCAAACTGGTTATCCAATTGGACTGAATTGGATGCAGTTAGCACTGAGTTGGTTTGAATTTGTACACTCAGTTTCCAACAGGAGGATTTTTTTAACAACCCAAATTCATTTGAAAATCCAATTTGATTATGTTGGAGTTAGTTGGTGTTGAGTAAGTTTAACTTGGAATTGACTTGTAATTTTCCAATTGAAATCATCTCTGTCCAATTATTTTCCAATTGGATACAAATGCATGTTGTTCAAGTGACTGTAGGAATGTTATAGTCCAATTTATTTCCAATCGCATCAAACTGGGTTTTGGGGGCAAATTTGTACACTTATTTATGCATACATGTAATTTGGAGTTACTTAAAATCCCAATGAAACCATACCTCCAATTGGTTATTTGAAACTTTTACTTTACCAACACTTCTTAAAAATTCTGAAATGTGCATAAGCCAAATATTATTCAAGTATTAATTCAATTGAAGAAAACAGTTTCTATTCAGTCATAGTGACATTGTTTTTCATCAAATTTCCAACTGGATTATATTAATTTCTGAGAAAATTAATTTCCAATTCAATAGCTGATCACTGTAATAGTGAGATTTATGTAAATCAATGTTTATCTTTTAGTTTGATTCTACACTTGGCATTGAAATGTAGATGTAGGCAAAAGTAAACAAATATTTGGTTATTTGGTCCAACGGTTATTTTGTCCAATTGGTTATTTTGTCCAATTTGTTATTTTGTCCAATTGGTTATTTTCGTCCTATTTGTTATTTTGTCCAATTGGTTATTTTCGTCCTATTTGTTATTTTGTCCAATTGGTTATTTTGTCATTTCTCCAATTGGAAAAAGTAATGGCAGGATCTAATTAATTATGCACAAATATAGAACTTGACGTTTATTCAAAACCACTGCAGGTATAACAGCATTTCCTGCACAGAAGTTTACACTTAAATGTGCGATAAAAAAGTAGTTCAATTGAAACAATTTTTTTCTTCAAAATTACACACCATTAGTAGAAAGTAAAGCCCCAAAAGTGTATACTTGGAACAAAGCATCTGTAAGTTACATGCAAGTTCTTAGCAAGACTTGAATTACTGCATAAACCTTGCTTGTTGTTTACCAATGATTGTGAGGGTAAGCAACTTGAAATATTTCAATTGGATACCCAGTTGAAAAGCATTTGATTAATTTGGATATTGGAATACTAAATTTCCAATTGGAATCAAATTGGACTCAGTTGGCTTGATTACATTGAATTGAAAATAGTTGGAACTTTTTTCCCAATTGAGACCAATTGGGTCCAGTTGGAAAAAGTCCAATTGGGTTCAGTTGGAAAAAAATTCAAACTGAATCCAACTGAATCCAACTGAGTCCAATTGAGTCCAATTGGTTTTGTGCCAAAACACAACATTGGAAAAAGTCAAATTGGTTCAAGCTGAACAATGGCCACAGCCGACCGATAGAAGAAAAGAGTTACAAGGATGAAGAAAGAAATCTCTAATGTTAGAGATGCAGAGTAGGGATCAACTGCCTCATTGGAACACCATCACATGTAGTGTTGTAGTCCTGTTGCAAATATCACTTTCATTTGTAAGTTGATTGAGAAGCATTCCTTCAAATGTATCACTGAGCATATGGACAAACACAGTCTGGATGAAGAGCTGCAATCGGCTTATTGAACAGCACACAGCACACAGACTTCATTGCTTCTTATAATAATAATATTGACTCTTATTTTGTAGCACAATTCCAAATAATGATTAGTGCGCTTCAAACATTATTACCCCTGGTCACTGGGCCATTTATTTCATTCCTTAAACCATCTCAGCTCCCTGGGGAGTATGAAGCTTGCACTGCTAAGAATGTAGCGCACTAAGCTCAATCAATCTGGGTGATGAGAAGCAATTATAGTTAAGTGTCTTGCTCAAGGACAAAAGTGTCATGACCAGGATTCGAACCCACACCCTGATGACTCAGCAACCAGAACTTAAGTCCAGGCATGAGAATGGGCGATGATGGAAAAAACGGAAATCCATTTCATAAAAAAAAAACAGAAATCTAATGCTAAAAATGCATGTCCAGATTTTGGGCAATGTCCGGAATTTGGGCAAGGTGGTCCAGGCAACAGCGCCGCACTCAGTGAAAAGTTGTCAATAGACTTTTCAAAGTCTCCACACATGTTCCTTTGCTGCAGCAGTAACAATATTACGGTCAAACAATGGGCGATGTCAAAACCGAAAATCCATTTCGTAAAAAAAAAAATTGGGCAAGGTGACCCAGGCTTCAGCGCCGCACTCAGTGAGTGAACTGTGTTGTCAGTGGACTTTTCAAAGTCTCCACACATGTTCCTTTGCTGCAGCAGTAAACATATTACAGTCTAACAATTAATAAACCGCACCGTGATTAACGTGAGGAATGAGAGAAGTCTACATATACATGTACGTATCCATTGATCTCGCTGCATACTGCACATGGATGCCGGGTGGCAATTGGTAACGTGCTGTTTTTTTCACGAACGGTGTGTCGATCCGCGATATAAGATTACAAAAGTAAACTTACAATTTCTCATTAGAGAAGAGGGTTTAGCGAAATCCAAATGTATACCCCTTACAACTCACCCAAAATTTATATCAAATTTACACTGAACTCGAAGACCACAAATTTGAAAGGGAAAAAACAGGAATTCCGGTTTAAACCGGAAGATTCTCATGCTTGTAAGTCCGATGCACTAAACCGCTCAGCCACGACACGCTATTTGTAAAGAATGGCATCACCAAATGCCTCTATAACCAAAAAGGCATGTTCCAGGTGCTCTTAAATCTTTCCTCTGCATTTAACATGATTGACCACAGTATCTTGTTTAACAGAGTGGAAAATGAAATCAGTCTTAAAGGAACAGCACTTCATTGGTACAAGTCCAATTTCACTGGGAGGATGACAAGAATTTGTATTGATGGCGTTTACTCTGATCCCCAGCACATGACTTATGGACTACTGCAAGGTTCAATAGTCATCCCTGGTTCTTTTAAAATTTACATAGCTCCCATTGGCCGTATCACCAGGAAACATATATAATACCACATGTATGCAGACAAACTCTATCTCAGTTTCATTCCTTCAAATCCATCTGCTTTGTTGAGACTAAGTGCTTGCTTCAAATTAAATTATGGATGTCCAATAACATGCTCAAATTGAACGATCCTAAAACTGAATTCTTTGTTGGTACATCTCCACACAATATCAAGATAACACCAGTCCACCTTCAGATTGGTAGAGAAACTAATAATATCCCTCCAAGACTGTTGGCAATGATCTTAGCCCAACATGTCTTGCATCCACTCTGTCATTATACACTGAACACACAAGTCTTTCTGGAAATTTGACATCTGCTGCAAATAAATGATTTTTTCTTTGTTGCTCCTCTTGCTCCTCAATTATGGAACAGTCTACCCACAATCTTACATTCTACCGCTTCTCCACAATTATTCAAGAAAGGACTTAAATCCCACCTATTTCTGTAATTACATGTTTGCTTGTTTCTCATTTTTATATTTTGAATCTTTTATTGTCTCATCATAACTGCTGTGATGGAGTAGCAGTATAAAAGTGCCCCTGTGTTTGTATGTTTGTTTGTATGTATGTATGTATTTCCTGGGCAGATTGTATCAGCTGCATTTTGGGTGAAACATATCCACAGCTCTGCTTTTCTCACCATTTAGTAAAGAACAGGAGCAATCATGGCTCTAATAAATCCCAATTTCCAACATCTTCCCCAGTGCCAACTTCAAAACCTGAGTCACCAACATACCTTAGCAAAACCTCAAGTTGCTGTTTTGCAGTCAGTGTTCCCCCTTTTTTTTTTTCCCAGAATGTTTAAAAAAGGGTCGGCCATCCATGTCACATTTAATTCCTCAATCCACTGCTTGTATTTTGATTGCGGACACTCCCTTCTCAGTGCATACCTTTTCCTGCTCCTATCTGTGTCAAGATTCAGTCTAATTTTATCATGTGTAGCATTAATTTGCAACTTTCAGTTCTTTGAGTATCCGCTCACTTCAATAACCTTGATGCTATTCAAACACTCGCTTCTAAAAACTCATAACACAACTCTGAAGAATTTCTTTGGGCCCACAAACAGTCGACAAGACATGCCAATACATTTTATCCTCAACCTTATTGTTGATACACACCTTTGTTTGTTCAGATCTTCATTCAACTTTAAATCTAACAAAAGGTGCATAATTTTGCTGAATATGGCAGGTGATACCGAACTTAACCCAGGACCATCTGTTAAGTATCCTTATGTCATCTGTAATAAACAGGCCTGTGAGTGGACTCTTAAAAAAAAAGCTGAAACACTACATGATGTAAGAATGATCGTGGAACGTCAAGTGAGCGCGCGTCACGCATTTACGCTGGTCGAATTGGGGCACCCCATTGATCCAGTAACTGGGCTTATTTCACATTATTGTAGTTGTACATTACTGTTGCCAAGCATATATAAGGCAAAAAAGTGAAGAAGAAAAAAGAAAAACAAAGGGGGAAAAAAAAAACGGATATCCGCTTTAAAGCGGAGATTTCACAGGCCTGAATAAAGCAGTCTGATGAGGATTAAAAGCTGTCTGCTGTGACAATTGTGATAGATGGTTTCATGTTTCTTGTATGGACATAACATCAGAGGTCTGCGACGCTAAGTGCAATGTATCTTTAGAATGGACCATCTTTTAATTCATCTTTGTTTAGTAATTCCCCCAGTGTGTCCCTTTCCAACTCATTTGACGCTTTACAAGACACCACAGATATTGGTATCCCCAATTTTGGGTTCTTTCCCTTCCAAATCAACTTCTCCCAAAGAAAATAATTATCAAACCAATCACAAGCCTTACTGAAAGCAGCACAAACAACCTGCCTCAAAGAAAATCAAAATCATTAGGGTTAAATATTACGCCAGGTGAATGCGAGTCTGTGAAATGTTATTTATTGTTCAACATCTGCAATGACCATGATCTAGAGAGGCAAGTCTGGAGCCTGACTAGATTAGTGGTCTTACCCAAAAAAAATTGATCTAGCCTTCAACGTCTTACATGTAGTTTGGTTACTCATTGTTCAGTCAAAGCAGGTATTAGTGACCAAGAGGCTGTATCACTTGGAAAGAACTTAAAAGCTAAAATCAACAAAAATTAACCTTGTAAAGTACATTGTGGCAAAGGTGGCCATAATAAATTTAATCTGGATATGATCGCCTTCAGTCAACAGCTTTTTCAAAATGACCTGTCTACCAGGATGGTTCATGACAACTGGGATCTGTTAAAAACAAACATCCTTACCATCATGGACAAGCCCTTATCATCTAAATCCACTACATGGAGTTCTCGGCACAGCTTACCATTGGTTAAAGGCCCTGTACACTATTGGTAAGATCGAAAAACACTATGTTCACAGATTCACACATAACTTACATGATTTAAAGTAAGTAATGATAGAAAGGGTTCCTTAAAATATTTCTGCCTAAAATGCTATCGTTTCTGAGAAATGAGTAAAACAATAGTTTTTATCACGCGCAACAATTTGAAAAAACAGAAAACACGTAAGGTCTCTTTTCACTATTTTCTCGTGACCTCGATGACCAATTAAGCTCAAACTTTCACAGGTTCGTTTGTTCATGCAAATGTTGAATCACAAAAAATGTGGACAATGATTTTGAGCTGTTACCAAAAGTGTACAATACCTTTAATCAACATACCAAACATTTGATCAAGAAAAAAGTAGCTGTTTAACATAGCAAATGCCACCAACAGAATGAGGAACTACATGTAGCACAAAATCTGCCACTTCAGGAAATAAGTCTAGAGTAAAATTCAAGTTGCCCGCTGGAAATATGAAACAATCTTATCTCTAACTCAAGTGACATAAACCCAAAAAACTTACGGTGGTTAATCAAATCTAAATGCAATGACTCAGTAGGGATCTCATTTCTTAAATTTGAAATAATATTGCTACTGTAGCAGTAAGGCCAAGACTATTATTCTCAATGCTCAATTCCAATCAGTTTTACTGCAGAAAATACAACAAACCCAGTTACCTCAAAAAAAGGTATAGATCCAGATAAAGATAACTTGGTTATATCTGTTGAAGGTATTTGCAAACTTTTGCTGCGATTGATTTTACTAGATTATCTTCCAGCAAGGATTTTCAAATCATGCCAGTGTTATTGCACCTATTCGTACTACAATATTCCAACAATCACTAGACACGAGTGGAATACCACAGGACTCGCACATCGGTAATGTATCTCCAATCTCCAAAATAGGGGTCGTTCGAAACCATCTAATTTTCGGCCAGTTTCAAGTACATCTTATATGTACAATTACATCTTATATGTATTTTATACAACAGGAATGATCTCGCTGTTGCCATAGATCATTGCAAGCACGTCATATTGGACTTTTCTAAGGCTTTGACTAGGTCTCTTACAAAAAAACTACTTTTCAAGCTCAAACATTATCACATTTGAAATAACCGCATCAAATGACTACATGCCTTCTTAACAAACAGATTTTTAGCGAGTTGTAATGGATTGGTGCCGCATCAGCTCAGGAGTTTTTCAGGGAACAGTAATTGGGTCCCTTCAGGTCCTTACTTTCATCAACAATCTCCCAGACTTAATCCAACCAAACATTCTGCTCTTTGCAGATGATTATTTGCTCTACCATGTCTACAGAACATTTGCCAAAGCAGAAGACCATGCCATCCTCAAACGGGAACTCAACAGTTTAAAAACCTGGGCTGATAAGTGGAATATGCAATTTAATGTTGAGAAATGTCACAGCATGACCATATCCTTGCTTCATAATAAAATACAGTCGACTTATCTTCTAGGATATGAGACTTTGTCTCAGAACACACTTGGTCTACCCCTGTCACAGAAACTTTCAAAACAATTACATTGATAAAATCACAAGCAATGCCAACAAAATCTTAGGTGTTGTTCAACACAACTTACAACACTGCTATATGGACCTCAAGGAACATGAATACTGTGCCTTAGTTCGCCCAAACTTGGAATATTGCAGTTGTGTATGGAGTCCATACACAAAATCTAATATCAACAAAATATGTCCTCAATAGATACCATCCCATGGAAAGTGTCTCTTCTATGATCAAGGAACAAAATTGGCAGTCGTTAACAATGATGTACCAGATTTCTCAAAACCAATTACCATCCATCCACCCACTCAATTTGCTGGAACTGTTGGTGTCATGGAGGGGATCAGTCTTGATTTCTTCTTGAGGCTGGGCGGAAGGGACGGACTGTTGTGATGAAAAGTTGCGTAGTGTTCCTGCGCATCTCCTTGGTATGTGCTAAAATTTAAGGATTCGAACGGGGCACCAAAGTTTATCTTCTGGGACACTTGAAAATGAAGTTAAGCTCAGGACGAAAATGTCTGGAGGGGAAAAACTTGGTGATTGGTTCTTGGTTAAGAAGTTGATCCATGGGACAAGATGAACACCTCCATGTTCCCAACGCAAGTGGCCAGGTTCTAATGAAAGAGCATGGAATTCACTTCTGCGGCGAGCTGTGGAGGCGGCTAAAAGGAAGACTGTCTTGACAGTTAGGTTGTGTAGGGAAGAAGACCCAGCATGTTCAAAGGGAGGTTTCGTCAACCTGTAAAGGACAGTGCCAAGGTCCCAAAAAGGAGTGAGCTTTTTAATAGGTGGTCTCTCTTAAAACATGCCTTTGATCAGTTGAGATATAGCAGTATTATTGGACAGAATAGAGCCATCGTCGAACCCGTGATGTACTACTGCGATGGCTGATCTGTAGCCTTGAATGGTGCTAATCTGGAGGCCGAAATTTAAAAGATGAAGTAGAAAATCCCCTATGACAGTTAAAGATGCAGAATTGGGATTGAAGCCTTTCTTGGTACACCATCCGATGTAGTGTTGTAGTCGATTGTCATACATTCTTCTAGTGGACGGTCGTCTACATTTTGCTGCAACAGAAGCAGCGTCTTTAGACAGGCCAGTTGTTCGAAAGGAAGACTTGACAGCATCCAAGCACAAAGATGAAGACTGTCTGGATCTGCGTGTAGCATCTTGGACACAGGTTGTGTGAGGAGGTCTCGTCACTTTGGTAGAATATTGGGAGGTCGAAAGAGGAGGTCCAGAAGTTGAGGAAACCATGGTGGTCTTGGCCAGAGGGAACTATTAAGATTATCTTGGACCTCTCTTGGTCGATCTTTGATAAGACTCTAGGAAGGAGGGAGATGGAGGGGGGGGAGAGGGAAGCATACCCCAGGTAGCCCGACCAGTTGATGCTCAGAGCATCTGTAGCCCAAGCCTGGGTGAATATGCCGAGAGCAAAAGATCAGTAGTTGATTGTTGAGATGAGAATCAAAGAGATCTATGTGTGGAGTGTCTATGACGTTGAAGATCTGTTCGACCACCGCGCGATGAAGGGACCATTCCGTGGGGATTGCTATCCCCTCTTGGCATCCGCTATGATGTTCTCCTTCCCGGAGTAGAGGTGGCTCGCTTGTTGTGAGAATTGACAGGGAATGCACCAAGTGAGTAAGTTCCAGGTCTGCATGCACAGGAAAGGGAAGTGAGTCCCTCCCTGACGGTTTAGGTAAGACACTACGGTGATTAAGTGAGGACTAAGTGATTCATCACCCTGCTTGTTCCCGACTAGAGGGCCTTTTGAACAGCCAGGAGTTCCAGCAGGTTGATGTGAAGATACTGTTCTGAGGGAGACCAATGCCCTGCTAAGGAAAGGTCGTCCAGGTGGGCTCCCCAGCCCGACTTCGAAGCATCTGTGGTCAAGATCACTGAAGGGAAGGGGCGGGGAAAAACTGTTCCGCAGAGGAGGTTCTGGTTATAGAGCCACCACTTGTGATGGGATCGTATATTGGAGTCCACTGGAACCAGAGTTGAAATGGGGTCCCTTCGAGGGCGGTAGTGGTATAGCAGATGTAGTTAAAGAGGGCGCATGTGCATTCTGCATCATGGCACAATGTCCACCAGGCTTGCCATGAACCCAAAGAGACGAAGCCATACTTGAGCTGGTAGTGTTGGTGATGATAGGAAGAGTTGAATGCATTCCTCCAGTATTCTGCAACGCTCTAGTAAACGAGGCTCTGCCTGTTGTAATGTTGAGGGAGGCACCAAGGAACATCGGATTCTGAGAAGGGACAAGAAAGACTTGTCCTGGTTGATGATGAAGCCCAATTATAGGGTAAGTTGGATTGGCGTAATACTGCTGCTATCACTTTTAATCCTGGTGAAGACCCATGGTGCGGTAGACAGGCCAAATGGAAGACACTTAAACTGGTAAGTGATGTTCCGATAGAAGAATTGCAAGAACCTCTGATGGTCTCTGTAGATGGGGATATGAAGATAAGCATCCTTCAGATCCAGGGTCGCAGCCCACCAGCCCTGGGGAAGGGATTGCAAAACGGTTGCCAGAATTTGGTCTGAAAGTGTTTTGGTCTGATGAAGGCATTGAGGGGTCGGAGATTGATAATTGGGCGCCACCCGCCGGATTTCTTTGGCGTGAGAAAGAAAGCCAAGGTGAAGCCCATCGCCGATTTGTAGGGAAGAGAGATTATGGCTTTCTTTTCCTTGAGAGAGACAATTTCTTTGGCACATCGGCGAGAAAGATTGGATCCGAAGGGAACCATAGTGGGTCAACGGAGACAGTTGGAGGGGAGCTCGAAAATTCCTGTCGGTAACCCCAGGACACAGTCTGTAGAAGCCATGTGTCTGTGGTGTTATGGAACCAGTTGTGAGAGAACTCCCACAGTCAACCCCTAGGGTCCCGAGGCTGACAGAAATTGAATTACGGGATCAATGTAGTCATTGGCCTTTGGCTCCCCGTGACCCTTGTGGCTTGAAAGAGTGAGTAGGTTTGTATGATGATGTCTTAGACGAGGGCTGTCCACGATTGCTTGGTTTGGTCGGAGTATTGGAGAAAGTGACCTTGGCTTGTCGATGTCGGTTAGGGTAGGAGTGACAACAAGAATTGTGATGACCCTGGTTGCCTTTATCTGTTGTCCGAGCATAGGATGAGTAAGGCTTACTGCAGTCAATTCTTTCCTCTATCTTCAGGTTGTTCCTGAGGAGGGGAAGCTCTTCCAAGCGCTCTCTGGAACCTTGAGAGGGCCAGAACATATGATCAAGTACCAGTGATCTACGAAGAGAGCAAGGTGATAGCTGAACTAGTGGCAAAGGCTCGCAAGCAAGAGGCTAGACAGTCATCCATAAATTTGAACATGACTGGAAGAAGATCAGGATCAACCAGTGATGGGTCGTCAGATGCACGGGCTAGACAATCTGATAGTAAGATGGAGAATTTTGAGATCCGAGCCCCATGACGCAGGTGACGATTTAATTTTTAAAGTTAGAATTAACATCCTTAGTGCGCTTGTTTGGGGAAAAAAAATTCTTGGAAGGGTTAGATGATCGCAATTTGTTTTTGACTGCTGAAGAAATAGTTGGAACAGAAAAAATTGCTTAGTCATCATTTTTTGTTTTAAAAAGGGATTGTTCTCTGTAAGAGACTCTGAAATGTTTTTTCTTCTGAATGGAAGAAAAGGCTTCATCCAAGATGTCAGCAGAAAAACAGTCAACAGGAATCAGTCAATTTGAAGGAGGAGTTGGTTTAGCTGTCTCCCTCCAGAAAGAGGAGTAGGAAGCTTCCTTAGGGGAAGGAGTAGGAAATTGTAAAGTTTTACCCAACTCAGGGATGATCAATTTTCCCAGATGAAACATTAAAGTATATTCGTGCTCTCGACTATCTAGATCCGAGTCACTGGAAGCCGGCGAAAATTACAACGGACAGCCAGGTGGCATGTACGGGTAAGACGGAGAGCCAGAATGGCTGCGTGGAGTAGACCAGATAGGTGATCGAGAACAGAAATTTGAACGAGAACAATTTCGAGAATGAAGTCCCCTCTGTCGTAGCGTGGAGAGCGGTAGGCACCATCACGAGACAAAGAATATGTTGTGTGACCTCTTGAATAATGGCGAGTATCGTACTGGCTGGAATCAGAGTGAACATGGCGTTCTCTTTGGCAAGGTATATGGTCGGTACTGGGGCCCATCATGATAGGACATTTCCGGAGGGTAGTACGCTGGAAAAAAATTGAAGGCGGAAGAGAGTGATGAATCGACCCATACAAACGAGGATCGTTTGGGAAGTACGCCTCTCCATCGAGGCGGGAATTGGGCGACTGTAGAACGAAACTACGATGTTTTCTGAAGGAAGACTGCTCACGTTAACCTGAGACGACGTTGTATTTACAAGGAGAGGGGCGATGGAATTTGTAGTTTCCCGCCAAAGTGTTCGAACTGACGTGAAACTACGATGTTTTCTGAAGGAAGACTGCTTACGTTAACCTGAGACGACGTTGTATTTACAAGGAGAGGGGCGATGGAATCTGTAGTTTCCCGCCAAAGTGTTCGAACTGACGTGATATTATCTTGCCATTCGACAGTCGTCGAGTTTGAGCAGATTACACAAGGGCTATCTTTGGAACAAAGGCGACAACGCAAGCAGGAAGGATGTCTGTCGAATTCCAAGGGTGTCAGTGAACCACCACAGGAACGGCATTATTTGTGGTATTTTCTGAAATAGAATATGGATATTGCATAACCAGCCTCAGAGTCTGACTCAAAGTTAAACAGTTCCGGAGGTAAGGGATGGGTCTGAAAAGCCTTGTGGGCTTTGGAACTATAAATAAACACCGAAGTGGCTGTCAGTTCTCTAAGGCCCTGAAGGAGTAGCCCTGTGGATTTGTCCATCGTCGATCGAAGGTAATGCCTTGGAGCTGGAGGACCTGGACTGAGAAGGTAAGTCCTAGTGAAGGGTCAGTAGCGGTGACTTATCCAGACAACAGGAACCCCAAAGGTATGTCATCAGAGGAGCTGGAAAATCAACAGAAGGCCCTACCGCGAGGCAGGGCCTCAAATGTATGCCATTGATGGTTTCCATTAGCTCCACATTGTTGGAGGCCAGGTACCACACAGGTCTGGCCCAGGAAGAAATGTGTCCTGGTGGACTGGGCCAAAGACCTGCCCCAATGGCTCACCAGAGAAAAAGAGGATGATAAATATATGGCACTGATGCTTAATCAGAAGGAAAGCTTGAGAGAGCTATTATGGTGTTAGGCAAAAAATCTAGCAAGAAAGCCTTCAGCTAGGGAAATGTGTGTTTGTAGGTTTAACAGGTGAGGTTGTCCCCTGAAGTGGACTAGATGAAGAAAGACTGTACACCAACTTCTGAATCAGTATGTACATGAACGCTGTTGGTGAACAAAAGCCACATTTTCTTGAAAGAGAAAAAAACATTTTTCAGAATTTCATTTTGGAATTCCTGGTGGTCAGTCAAGGACATAGAAAAAAGATAGATTGCTCAACAACTTGTACATCGAATCTAAATAAAGCCAGTTCAAAAAAATGCCAGATGAAGGAAACTTGCCTTCGGCTCTGTCCTTTAACGCTTGGCCACAACCCTGCCGGTTTTAAGCCGTCGTTTAAGACCTCGTCGTCTACTTTTTTTATTCCCTTGTTAAAACCAGAAGAAGCAAGCTGACTCCCATTAGGAATACATTATGAAAAAGCTTGCAACAAAATTCCTTTATTAGATTCTACAAGAAGGCAGCTGTTCCATTGTGACTATCCAAAACACCATATGAAGGCACATTTTGGGGCAAATGGTGACCCTCATAAAAAGTAGCACGAAACAGCACCCTCACTATGCTACCACATTAGGTTTTTTTCAACTGCTTTTTTGAAGGAAAATAACATGATAACAAGAGACCAATCATCGCACGAAAGGGTTAAACTAATCAGAATCAACATAATAATAATAATATATGAGTATTTATACATGGAGCTAGCTGCACCACACTCTCTGAACATTCTGTACACTGCCGCCATAATAATAATAACTAGAACTGAATTTGTTACGAACAAAAACTGGGGTTTCGGCTTTCACAAGGCGAACTATTAAGAATTGAACAATGTCTTGGTGACGTAATGTAGTTTGTTAATTAAGAGGTGGTCACAGTCCCGATGATGGCGATCGATTGTCCGCCAGACGTGAAAGGTCAAGTTTATTAGCGTGTTTCGCAGCGCAGCGAAACAGCTCTTGTTTTACTTAGAGTTTTTTTTAAAGCTGTTTCGCAGCGCAGCAAAACGGCTCTTGTTTTTGTTAAAGTTTTTGTTTTTATTGGGTTTTTTTATTTAATTTTTCAGACTTCCGGAAGTCATTGAAATAACACACAATTCATTCTAAGCGGCCTTTTGCATAGTTCCTAAAGAGCAATTGCAATGAAACTTTCAGTGATGAAAGGCATTGGTGCAAGGAAGGTCCTAAAAGAAATCCGTCATGATGACGTCATCACCTGTCACGTGACGTCATCTTAGAGGTTTCTATTTTAAATATTTGAAAATCCGTAGCAAATCAGCCACAAGAGACCATAGGTTTCTGTTTGCGGGATTGGGTAGGGATAAATTAGGTCTTCGTTTTATTCAGTGTGCATGACCTCACATGACCTCTACTTCCGGTCGAAACCGGAAGTGCCTTGTAATTCAAAAGTGCTAGATGTTATGAAAATGCTTTCAACGATGTTAGTGTCCGGCAAGGGCGTGCAGTTAAAAAAAATACCGATGACGTCTCGATACACAAGAGCACCCTCTAGCGGCAGGTTGAAAACTGTTCAAAATGGACTTTTTGAAGATGTGTGTGGTGAAGTTTTGTGCAATCACTTCAAAATTTACACATATGTTGATCGTCAGGCAGCCATCATATGTGTGAAGTTTCAGATCAATGACATCATCTGGGGTCACGTGACAAGGCATTAAAGGTGCATTTTTTGAAGTTGTATATCTCCCGAAGTATTAGTGCGATCATGTTGAAACTTGGTAGGTAGATATTGGTAAGTTACTGTAAATTTTAAAATGATGTAATGATGACGTCATCGCACAATTTGTTATGATTTTTTCATTTTTTGCCCCTTTAAGTTAGAAATTGCTAATGGAACATGCTTTAATCCAAATTCTTTTTTAACCGGGCTTAACCGTCAAAACTGCTTTGAAAACAAATGGACCTCATCATGACGTCATATTATTAGCGAAATAGCTCTGCATTTGTTCACAAATGCAATCATGTCTCGTTGAAAATTGAACCTGTTTGAAACAGATGGACCGGTATAAGTTCAGGTCATGTGGGAGGATGAAATGTCATGAATGTGGCACTTAAATGTGAGGAATGTGAGGAGCTAAAATATATCGTAAAATTGTTAATGAAAGATAAATTACATGTGCTGCAAAGGTAAAAGTGGCACAGAGATTATAACTCTATGACAAATGGCTCAGAAGATACATTTTTAAATAAAAACTAAAATACTGAGGCTAAATTTATTTTCAAACTACCACACAGACCTTGACTTTACGTGGGTCAAAAACCCCTTGTAATGCCTTTAACGCTTCCATATTTAATTATTGTTCTTTGTCTTAATATCCCTTTAACGCTTCCGTATTTAATTATCTTTACTTATCTTCATATCCCTTGCAATTAAACGCTCCCGTATTTATTAAGGACTCAGCACCAGTACAAGTGAGTATTACGGTAAACTTGGCGCCCTCTTGTTTTTGAAAATTCTTGATCCTAGGCCGATCCGATAAAGACACGACAGGTAACCGTGGATGAATGAATGAAAGGTCCAAAGGTTGTAACGATGCCACGCGTGCGATGGAATGGCTGAGTGGTGTACAGACCATAATAGTAACGTACAGTGAGTATTACGGGCAATGTACACAGACACGGCGATAGTGCTTTTTTCACGATACCTTGACGGGTGTTTTTAAAATAATCGGTAATATCGTCAAGAAATGAATGAAAAACACTCAAAACAACTGCTGCTGGATCTGAGTTAGAGCACAAGCTTTCATTTGATGTGTCGTTTGTGTGTTTTAAGACTGTAACTCCTGAGATCGAATGATAACAAATTTCACGGGTTAATGCTATGAGAATTGTTTGGATGGAAAAATAAGAAGAAGAAAAAGAAACAAATCTCAACGAAAACAAAGGTGGTTTTGGCGTATGGCCGAAACCCCCAATAATAACTTGTTCTTATATAGCGCATTTTACAATGACGTATCAATGCGCTTTACATTAGTGCCCTGGTCCTTGGGCCAATAACATTCCTTTAATCTTTCTCAGATCCCTGGGGAGTATAAACGCCCTGAGCTGCCATGGCGCTCCGAAGGCTTTTCAAACACAATACCAACCTCTGTCCTCCCAGGTACCCATTTATATCCCTGGGTGAAGAGAAGCAATTATAGTGAAGTATCTTGCTCAAAGATACAAGTTTTAAGACCGGTGTCGCGGTTTCAGCTTTCCGGCGTATACAGTTTTCCGGGTGACCAAATACGGTAACATTACGTCATGCCATGCCTGCGCACAGCAAGCGAAAGTAGTCCAGTGCCGTACTGAGTCTTCTACGTTGCTACTCTCTTAGCTGTCATGGCAGCGTCCACGAGTACATCGAGCGGTGAAATCGTGGATCGTCTAAGAGAACTTTGTGAGAAGACCAATCACATGAAACAATTTGGGGTCACTGGGGAAACTACAGTACTCACTCGCAGCGGTATTTTCTGATGATTATTAGAGCACGGGAGACCACAGAAATGTCCGGCTACGTCACCAGGAAAACTGAACACGACGGAAAGCTGAAACTGCGACACCGGGACTCAAACCCACACCTGATGGCTTAACCATCGGAACTTGAATTCGATGCTCTAAACCACTCGGTACCACCAACATGTACATGTAGTCCAACATCCAAAGGTGTTGTTTGGGGGGGGATTAAGAAGAAAAATCCTTTGGATACCAAAAACATTGTACTACATTCAAGGTTGGGCTGGAAATACATTACACTTGTTCACACAAGAAAACTTGGGTGGGAGAAGCTGCTACGAACTACAATGTAAAATGCCCAATCCACTGCACACAAAGGTGTTTTTAAACTGATAAGACAGTAATTACAAAAGATTTTGGTTCAATGAAGGATACACAGAAAACATTATATTTGATAATGATACACTAAATCCTTATCAATGTAAATCTATCAACTTGTTTAAATTTATTAATAAAGATAAACTCTTTCAACAAATTGTATTGGTTTACAGCTGTGTATGGATACAGCCGCAAGTGCAATTAACATTTTGTTGGTGGTCTAATGTTTCTTTTTAAATTGATTGTCATACTGTTTGCACTTTGTACTAAATACTTTGTGTGATTTTTGAAATGCTTTGAAGATTAATCAAAAGGCTTCACAACTTTGCACTTGCCTTTGGTATTTCTACAAAAAAAACGTTTATACCTGATTAAAAATTAGACTACACTGATATTATACTTGATAAAAATCAAGATATTAATAAACAATTTTGGCCAACAAATATGATTAATTTCAATTGTTATTTGGGGAAGTACTAATTGAATCTGTTTGGTAATGAGACAAGGCCACGACAAGCAGACATTAAAGCAAAACATCAGAATGAAAAGCATGCATTACAGAACAAGGGTACACAAAAGGCTGAAAAGACATGTGTACCGTGTCTTTGCTTGTCTGCCGCTTATTTTTCCTTCTCTGTAAACATGAGAAAAATACATTTTTGCAAGGATTAAAATTGATGTGAGACACAAAACAATGATTCAAATCACAAGTGGACTTAATTTTGAACCTTGTGCTGCACTATTTTGCCAACATATTTTAATTAAAATGGTATTGTTTCACATGTCCTTTGTCATACAAAGTTTTGTGATGACAGCTAACAAAACTGCACATTTTGTGTGAACATGATCCTACTTTAAACAAATTGTGGAGTTTCTTTTAGGTAAAATATCTGTTGTTTTAATATGCATTTACTACCTCAAATATAAAACCAAAAACTGAGCAGCATGAATGAAAAATAAACGTGCATTGTATGAGGTGCTTGAAATCATTCTAGAAAAAGCTTAATGCTGTTGTAAATAAATGGAATATTAACAACAAAAAAGACTTCAAATACATGTATCCAACAATTTCCGTTATGATAACTTCACGGGCTTAGTTCAATGTGTTGGAACACCTACAAATATCAATGGTCATATCCATGACTACATCATACATGTAGATCAAAAATCATGCACTTACACAACAGTATAACTTGTCTTTAATCTGACATTATAACCAATCACTGTGGCATGGTTTGTGTACTGAAACTGGGTAAACCAAGGCATTCCGGTGGGTCCTACTCATCCAAAACATTTTGCTTTGGTGTTCCTCTTGGATCAGTGCTGGGTCCCTTGCTTGTCACATAATGTTCACCAATTCAATACGTCACCCAGCATTTCGGACACTTGACCCGGCAAAGTATAGAATTTTAACAGTTGTAAAAATAAGCAGCTGAGTAAAGGCACTGAATGACATCACTGGCCATATGTGCAGTGAACGGTATTCTCTTTTTATGCAGATGTAGCAACCCACGAATGGTCGTCAGTTTTCTTGTCCTCCTGCCAGTGACATTTAGATTTTCCATAGTCCACATCACAGACATGGCCCATGTGTTTAACCGACTTAATCATGTTTCCCCCATTCAGTTTGGACTTCAAACACTTCTTCACCCGCCTGATGTTTTCTGCACTCAGCCTTACCTTTGATTCCTCGTGAAGGACATGGTCCGATTCAAGTACACCAAGATACCAATAACTTTCCTCCTCACCCAAAGCCCTCATCTGTGCACCATCTGGCAGAGCGATGCCATCAGAATGTACCCTCTTTCGATCATCATGGTCATGGAAGCACATTTCTCCAGACCGAACTGCATCCCGATGTCATCACTGAAAAACCTGACGGTCTGTACCAAAGAATCGATCTCCGCCTCATTCTTTATTAACAACTTCAAATTGTCCATACATCTGTCCTTCTTCATTAAGTTACCTGCACTCACCTTCCTCAGAATCATCGACAGGGGCATCAGTGCAAGAACAAACAGCAGCGGAGACGGGGAGTCACCTTGGAAGATACCTCTTCTTATGCATACCTTGCCCAGACTATTGTTGTTGGCTCTCAGATTTGTTTTACTGTATTGGCGACTCCAACCATATCAAGACATTCCATTATCCATGAGTGTGATACAGAGCTGCCAACAGTTGCATCTTGCAATCAGGAAGATTTTGAACAATAATCAGGCAGATACTTAGAATTACATTCAACATAATAGGAAAAAAGTTTCCATAATCAGGGAGACTTTCAAATTTGTTCATCAGAACATGGAAAGTTTGGTTCACTTGTTCACTTGCAGGGAACTTTCTGCAGAATCAGGGAGAGTTGGCAACTCTGGTGATACCATGTTGTATGCCTTCTTGTATTCAATACACGCCATTGCCAAGTTAGTCTTTCTGCTCCTGCAGTCCTTCAGCACAGACCTTTTGTACCTATGGACCTCTTCTCACAGCCTTTCTGCTCCTCCAGAACAACTACTGGTCATCCATTTGACAATAGAGGCCATCTGCAACATACTGGTCATGAGTTTATACATCAGAGGTAAGTATGTGATTGGTCTATAATTACTTGTAATGTTACCTTTCTTGACATCCTTCAGAACTGACCAGAACCATTCTTGCCTCATTCGTCCAGGTGGAGACCCTACCCTGTGCTAAAAATCTTGCAGTTGTAGTGCCATTCGTTCATGCAAACTCTGGAAGTTCTTCACCCAGTACCTATGCACATAGTCCAGACCTGGGGCTTTCCAATTTGGCACTTTCCTTATCTGTCATTTCTACCTTGTCCAAATCAATCTGGAATCCTTCTCGCTGTTGTACCCCTCTCAATTCATCTTTTACACCCGTTAGCCATTCCACTTATCAGTTGTGCTAAACTGGTTCGTCCCAAATGCCACCCCAAAAAGTTCTTGCCTCTGTTGGTCTGAGGCCAGCTTGCGTGTTGTTAGTCTTTCCATCCAATTCCTTAAACAACTGGTGCTGATTGGTTACCCTGTTCTGGTGAACCTGCCCACATGTACCTCTTCACTTTTGTATTCTTAGCCTTGACCCTTTGCTTGATCTCCTCTATGACAACTCTCGCCACCTTACCTTTGTCATTGTACTTTGTCATGATTGTAATCCTCAAGTCTGAACCTTTTATCAAACCTTTATTCAGTTGTTATTTTCTACTGGGATCTCTTCGTAATTCTTTAATTTGACCCTCTAGCCAACATTTCCTCTATGGTATACTGTTTTCCTGTTTTGATTGTGAAGCCCTCACACCAAATTTGTCTCCTACTACAACTGCCAATGCAAAAAAAACAGTTAGTTTCTGACAATTTATTAGTACTTACGGACCCAAGGATGTTACTTACCATGGTGGAAAAATTAGCTACAGGGTCTAATTAAAGAATTACGAAGAGTAATGCTGGGGTTGTATTTTGGCCCAAAAAGGAAGATGGCTGCTGCACATGGATGATAAGTTTGCTGAAGAAAGTTTACTTAGACACGAGTCAATGTACAGTACCTGAACAACCATAATTTGTATAGCCTACTATATAGAGGATCGGTGAAAAGATAAGGATCAGGAGGCTGAGTTTAGCTGGCCACTGTCACAGTTTGCAGTCAGCAACCTGGTTTTGGGGATTCCAAAACACAGCAAAAGACGCTAATGAAGACAACATACTACCTACATTGTAGAGGCATTTGTCAGGACACAGGTTTTCTTCTGCTTTTGTGTAGAATTTGCTATTTTTCATGGCAATCCAGCGTTGTACCTTTCTATTCAAATGTTCTCAAATGTCTAACTCGTAATCGCCAAGTTCTCCCATTTTGCTTTCTGATTGTTCGATGCAATATACATATGACATTGACTTAAGTATATTAGAACTGTTGGGTTATCGCCCAACATTATCAAGTACACTGTATTCCATTTCAACATTTCAATGTCAAATACAATAATTTGTAATCACTGTAAAAACTTGTTGAATGTCATCTGTTGGTGCTATTAAGAGAGAAAAAAGGTAGGCAGGGAGGCAGGTGTGCCTTTACAGGAAGTGTTCGGGTGGCCAAAAGAAATTATTGTGCACAAATTTACACTTCTGATGAAATCTGTTGATCAACAGAGTCTGCTGAGATAATACTGAGAGTATTAAGAGGCATGCATGGTTTTAAACTGGCAAGGACAATGGACAGAACAAACATTAACACACAAAATAGAAGCTGAATGAAATAGTTTTACTACTAAATCACAACAAGCAAGGTAAGTCAAGACAAGGCCAACTAGGAATGAGTTGAGTTTTTCAATCTCAAACATTGATGGTTAATGGCTATTCAATTGACTGTTAAAGAGTCTCTAAACTAAAGATGGCTTACATCAGCCGGTCAAACAGTTTAATGTCAACATACCAAATGCAGATTAGAACAGTGTAAGCATGTAAATGAAGTCTTATGCATTATTTAGGGGGGAGGGAGTTCTGCTACCGATTACATGCTGTTTAAAAAAAAGAAAAAGTATAGCCCCTTTCACACTACACTTTAATCGGGAGAATCTCCGTGTTTAGGAAAAAATTAACACGGAGATTCTCCGGATAAAGTGGAGCGTTCACACTACACTTTTCAGGGCTACAAATCTTCTGGATCAACAAACCAAAAACTGGCTTAATCCGGGTAAAATTTAACCCTGCCCAGGAGTAGGGTTAACCCACCAATCTCAGTGTTAAAAGACGATTCGCTGCAAATTCTCCGGATTAAATTCCAAGTGGGAACACACGCTGGGTTTTACTGTTTATCAATGACAGTGGCTGGTTGAGACATTCAACCACTGCCATGGAAGGTGAGGTCGAATCGAAAAATGTAGAAACTCCAATGGTAAAAAAAAAATGATCAAAACCATTGCATCTTCATCAAAGCATTTTAACTTCGCGCAACCACCCCGCCAAAAAACCCTAACAAACAACAACTCTAAACAACACAAAGAAGAAACAAATCTTACATTATACAGTAAAATAATCTTTCTGGTCATCCAGGGTACAGTATTGTGTCATTTTTGTAAAATAAGGCCTACGCGTTGCGTAGTTTTTTCGTAAACAAGCTTAAATTTCCAATGAACTGTGCTCCGCGCAGACCATGCAGAATTTGCATGCATACCAGCGACAACAGTGCTATATACCGTTTTAGCAGGCGCACACCAGTGATGATAATATTGCAATTTCGGGGGAAAAACCTTTTCTTCCGAGCATAAGCAGACCATACTGTCTTTCGTCAAGGCGTTTGTAACTGGTTTTGTATGCTATCTCATAATGCACTGGTATTTTATTATTAGTAGAGGGCATTTACTGTCATGCTATCACATTGTTCTGAAATGCCGTCTAGCGCTCAAATGTTTCTTACATGTAGATTCATTGTGGCACGCAAAGTAAAGAAAAAAACAAAGACTATGTCTACAAGCCTGTAGATATGGAATGATACTTGTGTGTTGTGTACATTGTGATCAATGTGGTCTGCGTTTTGCGGCACTTTCAATTTGATTTTTCGATGGTCTATTTTTTATCACAATGTCTGGGGGGGGGAAACCAACAACGGACCAAAAACTGGTCAAAGTGACAAATTTCACGCTCTTGTGAACTGGGGCTGAATTCAAAGATCAAAACTTTACGTGTTAACAAAGTGTAGTGTTAACATGGGTTGCGCTGCTCCGTGTTAGTATCAAACTCCAACCCACAGCAGTGTGGGCTGGGTATACTACAATTGCATTGTTCCCTATGCCGGTAGGCAATTAGCTAGAGTTTTACACACAATAGCGCCCTCGAGCGTTACACGCGTAAGCATCCAAACAATCGAGTATAGTGGGGAAGGAGGGAGGGTGCTCTACAGGTAAGTATTCGCTCGTAGACCCAGCCCACACTACTGTGGGTGGGAGTCTACTTCACTCTACTTACCTGTAGAGCGAATACTACAATTGCATAGATTCGCACCAAGTAAGGCAGTGGGTATACGCGAAACTATTGCATGTCTACAGGGGCGTAGGACACGGGGCGTGCCCAACGAAAACCCAAAAGGCACTTTATAACGGTGCAACCAAGAAGCACGGCCAAGGGGCCCACGGGCTCCTGCGCAAAATGTCAGGAGGGTATCGCCAATATGGGAGTAAAAACATAATAGGTACGCCTCATTAGATTTCAGATACACATGAGGGGAAAACCAAAGGAGAGAGCGAACTCATCAGTAAGTGTCTCTGGGAGATTCAACTGGCCGCCTTCAGCACTTCCCTTCCAGCCCTGCCGTTTCCCTGGAAAACATCCTCCAGGTTACATTCGGAGAACGTTTTAGGGTTCTTCCAGCAGGCTGCCTTGGTGATGTCACCTAGGAATACACCTTTAAAAAAAGGGGGCCAAAGAGGTGGCTACCCCCCGACATTATGTGCCCGATTGGGCCAGCTGCCCGACACGGAGCGTAAGGCTGCAACAATCCAACAGGCGATTGTACAACAGGATGCCGGCCAAAAGGGCAGGGTTGTTGTAACATGGCCCGTACGAAGCGAAAAAACTACAAAATTGAGCAGCCCATTGAATCCAAGGGGGAGGGGGGGGGGGCTTCGCCAATGTGGATAGTAGGCTAAAGAGGTCCCAGGATGGAACTAGCTTGCGAACTGGGGGACGAGAGACAGACATTCCCCTGATCAGTTGGCAACGCTCGGTTATCCAAGACAAGAACCGTCTGGAAAACCCAAACGGATTGAGGTGACAGCAGACCGGTAATTTTTTTTTACCGTGGCCATCAAAAGGCCGCTGCCGAAAAGGTACAAGCAGAAATCCCCCACCTCCCCTACAGAAGTATTGGAGGGATGAAGGGGTTTCTTCACCATTTAAAGGAATGGTGTAGTCGACTGGATACAAAGTCCAACTAGATTTCATCCTTGTAAGAAGAAAATGGAGGAACAGCGTCATGAACTCCTGTACCTACAACTCATTCGCTAGTCTAGGATCAGATCACCGCATAGTAACCGCAAAAATACGCCTAAGTTTAAGAGTGAATGGAAAAACCCCACCAAGAAGAGCAAGGTATGATTGGAAATATCTAATACAAGACGAAGAACTTCAAGAACGCAACACAGTTCAGCTAGGTACAAATAGATTCAGTGTACTGAACCAGAATTGTGAAGACAGTGCCACCGCAAAATAAGCATGCTTAATCCAAGCCAATAGAGAAACCATGGAAAAACTGATTCCAAAAGCCCAGAAGAAGCGTCCCAGGGAAGTAATATGGAACGATTCCAGGATCGAGGAAGCCAGGAAAAACCTACAAGAAATCCAGCTCCAAGATAATCAGGAAGGCTCAAGCATATCAAGATCTGAACTACAAACAGCGAGGATACAACTAAGAACCACATATGACAAGGTAAATGAGGAGATCATTAGCAAAAAGATCAATCAAGTAGAAAGAGCCAACAACAATTGCAAACATAAAACAGCTTGGGACCTCATCAATGAGGTTAGTACCTCATCAATGAGGTTAGTGGACGCAAATCTGTAAAAAAAGGTCAGATCAAAGGAGAAACACAAAGTGAGAGATTAAATGCTTGGCACTCTCATTTCCAGCAACTGCTTGGAAATCCACCAAACATAACAGATGGAAACGAAAACATTGACCAGGTGTATAGTGAATTTAGTATAAAAACTGATGCCTTTGATCAAGAAGAATACAATGCTGCAAAGAAGGTCAGCACTGAGGGTAAGAGTCCGGGAGAAGATTATATCTCACCAGAGGTAGTCAAAAGGTGTGGTCTGGATGATATCATTCTTAGCTTCTGCAATGACGCCTTGCTGAATGGAAGAAAACCAGATCAGTGGTCACTTCTCAACATTATTCCAATTCCAAAGACTGGAGACCTCAGGGACGGGAAGAACTACAGGGGTATATGCTTGTCATCTATTTTAGCAAAAACATACAATCGACTGCTACTGAACAGGATTCGACCATTTCTCGACCCTGTACTGCGTTACAACCAAAATGGTTTTCGTCCAGGAAGGTCTACAGTCTCACAGATTCTAACATTGAGAAGGATTGTTGAGTAAATTAAGAATCATAACTTACAAGTAGCACTGGTATTCATTGATTTCAAAAAGGCATTCGATACCGTCCACCGTGAAAAAATGCTCAATATACTTAGTGCTTATGGAGTTCCAGAAAAGCTTGTGACTGCAATAGGACTTACATACCAGCACACAATAGCTCATGTAACCACACCTGATGGAGTCACCAAAGATTTTACCATCCAGGCAGGAGTTCTCCAAGGAGACACATTGGCGCCCTTCCTATTTATCATAGTCCTCGACTATGTGCTGAGGAAGGCTCTGGAAGGCAACCAAGAGCGTCTTGGCTTCACTTTGGAACCTAGGAGAAGCCGGAGAATTGGTCTGCAAACAATAACAGACCTAGACTTTGCAGACGACATAGCCCTGCTTGCCAATAATCTGAAAGACGCAGAAGAGTTGTTACATCTCGTAGAAGCCTCTGCACTAACTGTTGGACTGGGAATGAACGCCAAGAAGACCAAGGCTATGGTGTACAATGAAGCCCCATCTGCAATTAATACTCTGGATGGAAGTGACCTGGAAATTGTCCAGGACTTCAAATACTTAGGAGCTTGGATTGCCAGCAGTGAAAAGGATTTTAACATCAGGAAAGCACAGGCATGGAAAGCCTGTAACATAATGGACAAAATCTGGAAGAGTAAATTGCCAAGGGACCTGAAGATCAAGCTATTCATCACCACTGTAGAATCAGTTCTAACATATGGAGCAGAGGCATGGACATTGACATCAAAGCTGAAAAAGGCCCTAGATGGTTGCTATACTCGCCTACTACGGAAAGTACTCAATGTCCCATGGCAAGCATACACCACCAATAAGGAAATGTATGGGAAAATTGAGCCAATTTCGGAAAGGCTGAGGAGTAGACATCAAGAACTGCATGCTGGATAGGGTGGTTTGGAGAGCTATCACTAAAGTCCGACCTTTTGAGTCGCAATAAGCAAATAAACAAGTCGGCTATTTAATACCTCTCTGGCCGAGGCTAGGAGTGAGTGAGTTGCGATCGATGCAGCCCATCGCGAAAGGCCTGCTGAGCAGAGGGATCGCATGACAGTACTCAACAAGTCAGGTGAAGATCCCCCGGAGTTCCGGATGAATTATCCCCGAGCTGGGTTGATAGAGGAGATCCGCTCGCTTTGGTAGGATCACCAAGCTGTGAACCAGATGCCTGACGAAACAGGGAAACCACAGCTGGCAGGGCCAGAACAGGGCTATTAGGAGGATTTGACAGTCCTCCTGCTCGATCCTGGCCAGCACTCGAGGCACGAGGTAGGAAGGGCGGGAACACGCCCCTGATGTAGACTGCCAGCAGTGTTATCCTGTGGCGTCTGCACCAGAGAGTGAGGTCCCACGCTAGTGCAAACAGCCGGCCCAACCCGTGGGTCGCCCCCAAGCCGTGAAGCGACTCGTCGGTCGTGACTGTCACTGACAGACGGGATGGGCGGAGAGCACGGCCCTGTGTGATGTGCGCCTGGACAAGCCACCAGCAAGGTGGGGGACTAGCCAACGCGTGGCAAAGTATTTATCGAGGTTCTTTGAAGGAAGACGATAATAGGACTCTGTGTTTTTTTCGTTTGGAGTAGGCAGTCCATCTCTTTGCGCCCATCACCTTATTTATTTATTTTTTATTTTTTATTTTTTACCCCAGCGCCATTCGGTCTTGGAGACCGTTAAGCGCTGCATATTGTTAGCCAACTCGTCCTCTTCCTCCGCCGTGTAGGCCGAGTCAGGGGGCCGAGATGCCCTCGGGAATGAGAACCATACCCTGAAGGCAAAACAGCACAGTCACGGCGTCCTGTTACCAAGTCGTGGTCTGACTCGAGGGACACCGACCGGTGTAAGCTGATGCTTGGTGGGGACACCAGCCCACGGCTAGCCGTGTGCGGCAGTGTCAGCAATGTCATGGCGTCCCTGTACTGAGGGACACCGACGAGTGTAAGCTGATGCTTGGCGGGGACACCAGCCAACGGCTAGCCGTGTGCGGCAGTGTCAGCAATGTCATGGCGTCCTTGTACTGAGGGACGCCGACGGGTGTAAGCTGATGCTTGGCGGGGACACCAGCACACGGCCTAGCCGTGTGCGACAGTGTCCGCTGGTCGGCAGCCAAGCACCCCTGACCGTGATGACTGGTGGGCGAGGGCTGCAAACCTGGAGGGGAGTTCCGGTGCTTGGCTAGCCGTGTGTGGGAGTCCCCATTGGCCCGGTGTTATCCAATCATGACCGTAATGGCACCTGTGAGGTGACCGAGTCCATAGGGCCGTGTCCACTAACCCCGCGTCGGCCTGATACTGAGGCCGCAAGGGTATGGAAAGCTTCCAATAATTCCTCCCTTGAGATCAGATCACCACCCTTGTGGCGTTTGTCACAATGTGTCCGATCAAACGAACTGCTCGAACTCGAAGGTGAGCGGTGGGAATGGCGGGGTAGACTCCAATGTAGGTTCGGAGGTAACTCGCGGGACGGGGATGCCCGATGGCCCAATGGGGTCAGTTCCCCGTGGCCAATGGCCTGGGCGGCCGACAGCGCCCAAAGCCCAATAGCATAGGCGAGCGTTGCAGTGGAGCTGGCCGTACAAAATACCATCTCTATAGGCACCGTGGTATAATATGGTTGCGCTGGGATGGCCTGGGTGCATCAAGCAGTGGAGGGGTAACCCCTCCAGCTGTAAATGCTCTGTAGGTAGGCCCAGGCCCAACTAGCTGTGGGGGGTTATCCTTCCGGCTGCGAGTTCCCCGTAGGCAGGCCAAGGACTGGCGTGGTAGTTTCCGTAATGGAGCCCCGTTGCCAACTTGTCCCTGGTACTGGCCAACTTCTTGGCCTTATCAGGGCGTTTCCCTTTTTGTTGGGCGGGTATATGTACACTAACCGGGGATGGAGGGACTGTAGGGTCCCCCACCCGGTTAATGGGTCCGTTAGCCCTGGCAGCCGGCAGTGGCTGAGGGGGCCGACTGGGCGATTGCTGATGCAGCGTCGTAGTGTACCCCCCCCCCCCCCCGGCAGGCTGTCCCGGAGGGATGTAGGTCCCTCTGGTAGCGACAAGCCCTGTCCTCCCAACTTCCTAGAACTCATTCTTTTATCAACTCAAACAAAACACTCTTAACACAACTCTACAATAACTATCCACAATCTTTTTTTTCAAGCAGCTAATCTTATTTTCTCAAGCAATCCAGTAACAGCAATTTTACAGAATTTACGTGACATAAAAATTCACATGCGTTACCTTCACCTGCGAAGAGAAAAAGAGGACGGTACCGTAGTGCGCATGTCACAGGGCGTCGGGGATAGGACACAAGAGGGCGCTATTGTGTGTAAAACTCTAAGCTAATTTGCCGGCCAGCATAGGGAACATTGCAATTGTAGTATTCGCTCCACAGGTCAGTAGAGTGTTCGTAGACTGGGTTAATTTATTCTCTGGGTTAGATATTGTAGTTTGAAAGGAATCTCTGAATCAGTTTGTAGTTCGTGTAGAAACTTTTTACACAGGTCGCCAATCAGAGGTGAGTAGTGTGAAAAAGGCTTTAGTCAGGTTTTTGTTTTTGTTTTGTTTTGGTGGGTTTTTTTTTCTTTTTCTGATAAGTTTGGCATTGGAGCAAAAAACATGGGAAAAACAGATCATTTTTAGAAGGCGCTATGAATCATACACCAAAAACAAATCAAACCTGCCTGCAAAACAAACTCACCAGAAAACAGCACAGTTTTGATGATCACACAACATAACATAAAACTCATTTGAAGTTCCTTAAAAATTTGAGTGCCGATAATTTTTCCCTAGTAAGGTCAAGGCAATTTCCTTTTGTGCACAGAGCGGTATACGTGTGCGCTGTGCATTGAATTGAATGGAGACCTGTAACGCCATAGGGAAAACAGCTTTTACAGCATATGGCATGGCATGGTATTTTAGTCTGTTTATTTTTCTGTTGTACTTATTGCTACGGAATAGGATACACAACAATTGTGTATGAAACTGGTATAATTTTTTGCCAACTGTGAAGCTATGATCAGTGTGACTGAGAAACCATTGAGAGGTAAATGCAGATTTTTTTCGCTGGATCGGTTACGTGTGGATCACAAAAAGGACTCAAACCACAGAGACATTGACAAATCTTCCTTGTGTTCTGGTTTTTCTTTCTCTTTCCACCTAAATTTTGTTAAAACATTTTGAATCGGTCAATGACAAACATTTTTCTCAATGGATTTTGTTTTGTTTTAAGCAGAATAAAAAGTGTAGGGTTGTGCCGTAAAATTAGGGTCAGTCGGGTAACCGGAAGCAGAACTTTTTTTTAAGCCTTACATAGAGCAGCATGTACACATATATACAAAAGATATATAAATTATAAACCTGTACATGAAAGTAAGTTTAATAAGAATGTGTACACTGACTTAACAGCTTGCATAAACACTGTAGAGCCAAACATTTGAAAATAGTGGCACCATAGTAAGGTGGTGGCTATGTAAGATACTATTGTGTGTCTAATAGGGATTATACCAAAGCAAGTGATACATGTATACCAGGAGCCTTGCATTTCTTACATGTCATGCATACGTAGGCTGCATCGGTCTTCTTTGACTCCATTTTATCATGGGTGCAGTCGACAAAAGGACTCTTCGGTATTCGACTCTTCAGTGCATCCGGTAGACCGGGTGCAGTGAAAAACTGTTCATAATCAGCCTGAGGAAAATTATAGCATAAAGACTCTCTTCCCTATCAGGATTTCCATTTTGATCTTCTCAATGCAGTACACATGGTCTAGCAGTAGCACAAGGAAGATCACCTCACCCTGTGTTCATTTTGGTGCTTGGTAGCGACGGGTTCCTCTATTGTTGGCTACCTTAAAACACAAATCATTAGTTGCTGCACCAGATGCAATTCTGATTTAGCTTTGGAAAGTTTTTCATTTAGATAAAAGCGTCGTCATCATCATCAGCCAAGTCTTCAAAGTATGCACGTCGGGTCGAGAATGGAGAATAGGTCAAGCAGCCATGCAGTCCTGTTTCACTGCCGGACTAATATTTCACTAAAAGATCAATTCAGACCTAAATGTCATTGACGGGTGCAGGCGGAGATGCCCAGGGCCCAATTTCATAGAGCTGCTTAACGGTAAGCAAATTTTTGTGCTAACTGTAAAAGAAAAATTTGATTGTTCATAAGCGTATTTCACAGGTTAGCACGAAAATTAGCGACTATCTTGCGCGTTCACCGTGGATTTTCATTGTTACGTCATTCATTTTCATACAGTAAGCACCGGAATGTTAGCATGCCTTTTCGTGTGCTTACGGTTAGCAGCGCTATGAAATGGAAACTTGCTCAGTAAGCACAAAACGTGTGCTTAGCAGCTCTATGAAATTGGGCCCAGGCTACATTGACAGTGCAGCCATTGCTGCGAGGTTGGGGACACTATTTTCAGTCAGTCCACAGACTGATGGGTGCACCATGCACCAAGGGTCCAAGTGACTTTGTACGGGGGCCAGTTGTAGCCTATAGGAGGCGTTATTGTGTAAAAAAAACAGTAAGCATTATACCAGCCAAAATGGGAAATATCCAAATGTAATGGCTCTACAGGTAAGTACATACATGTACATGTAGAGTGAAGTAGACTTGAAGAGGTAGATATGAAGATGTAATATAAGGATGAAAGGCAAACTAACCTTAGATGTCTCATCCACCAGCAGTATGGAACACCGTTCACAACGCAGTAAAGATATCGTTAACTCCATGATCCTCCGAACAATGTTAGAGAGAGTGCTTTGCTCCTCAAAAAGAACCTTTGCTAATTCCAACAGAACCTAAAAAAGGGTACACAAATAAGTGTAAATTTGCTGGGGGGGGGGGGAGTCGGTAAACCCTGAGCAAAATATTTGTTGACAATATTGTCAAAATGAAACCAGACTAAACCAAAACTACATTGCAAGATAAAATTAATACATGTATCATGTACTAGTGTATACATGTATACGTACATGTACCTGTACGGATATGTATTAAACACTTAAGTGAATGTGCTAGAAGTACAGCAAATGCATGCAAACATAATAGCATTCAGAACTATTGACGC
The DNA here is from genome assembly GCA_021014325.1 of Plazaster borealis. Taxonomy (NCBI): domain Eukaryota; kingdom Metazoa; phylum Echinodermata; class Asteroidea; order Forcipulatida; family Labidiasteridae; genus Plazaster; species Plazaster borealis. The sequence goes on along the minus strand of CM037468.1, from coordinate 11,214,113 downwards.
CACTTTTGCTCAAAATACCCATTATGTCAGACAAACATTCCACCACCTACATGTAGCTCTCACTGTTCACCGCATCGGCACACCAGACCGCATGTACATGACACGGAAAACATAATGCTTAGACATGTATGTACACGTGCGTACATTAGTGAAGTTTGACATGTTGTCTGAGATTTGTACTGAGCTTTTATTTTTAGCATTAGTGCAGATTGAGTGCCATTAAGGGAAGGTGTTGTGAATACTTAATGAGGAAATACACCATGTGCACTGTACATTTAGGTGTCAGATTTGGGCATAACTTGTAACTTGTGTCATCAATGTGAATGCATCAATTCTAAAGCATGCTGCATCGAACAACATCATTATTGCATGAGGGGCAAGTTTTTTCTATTAAATAAGATGGCATACAGACAAAAAAAAGTTAATAAACTTGCTGAAAGAACTTTTGCTAATTATTACCACGATCTCTTGGGGAAGAAAAACAATTTGTCCATGTTGTCTAAAGATGTTTCTTCGCCTGCAAACATTTCTAAATTTAAAAATAGGAAGCGGTAGAGCATGGAGGTCTGAGGGCAAGTATAACAAACTGAGAAACCATTGTGTAATCTAAAAGCTTCTGTACAAGCCTTCAACCATGAAACGTGTATTGCAGAGACTTTGAGGTATTTATAGATAATTGCTTGATATCACACAACAGGCCAACACTTTATTTAGTGAAACACTAATACACAATATTGTGCATTCAAATACAAATAGTATTCGGTGCAAGTGTAGGCTTTAAGATAAAAGTAACATATGACACACCTACCTGATTACGTCTTATTTCCATTGTTGCCCTTTCATAAATTCTTGCATTATTGATACCAATTCCACAGAACTGCAGATATTGAGCAAATACCTGTAAAAATAGGGTTGGAAGGAAAAGGAAATTGTGAATATACCACTGTGACTACTCAACTACAAAAACAAAAAACAAAAATTTTACAATTGGTCAGCTCTGACAACAGACCCAAGCGATCTTCATCTTCAAAGTGTCATTATGAACAAAAATTAATTAAACACATACTAGGCATAAAGAGACTGGCAGACAAATGAAACGGAAACCAAATCCATACATAATCATCTTTAAACATCCATTGCATAGCAAAAAAAATTTTTTAAATGCTTAAATATTGCAAACATTTTGTATGTAGCGCTATAATTATGTTGTTTATTATTATTGAATATGTTAACTTGTGAAACATGTTAAGGTTTCCAGGCTAAATTTCGCAAATGAACCAGGAAGGTTGGGAGCTGTGCAAATGAATCAGGAAGGTTGGGAGCTGTGCAAATGAATCAGGAAGGTTGGGAGCAGTGCAAATGAATCAGGAAGGTTGGGAGCAGTGCAAATGAATCAGGAAGGTTGGGAGCTGTGCAAATGAATCAGGAAGGTTGGGAGCTGTGCAAATGAATCAGGAAGGTTGGGAGCTATGCAGATGAATCAGGAAGGTTGGGAGCTGTGCAAATGAATCAGGAAGGTTGGGAGCTGTGCAAATGAATTAGGAAGGTTGGGAGCAGTGCAAATGAATCAGGAAGGTTGGGAGCTGTGCAAATGAATCAGGAAGGTTGGGAGCTATGCAGATGAATCAGGAAGGTTGGGAGCTATGCAAATGAATCAGGAAGGTTGGGAGCTGTGCAAATGAATCAGGAAGGTTGGGAGCTGTGCAAATGAATCAGGAAGGTTGGGAGCTGTGCAAATGAATCAGGAAGGTTGGGAGCTGTGCAAATGAATCAGGAAGGTTGGGAGCAGTGCAAATGAATCAGGAAGGTTGGGAGCTGTGCAAATGAATCAGGAAGGTTGGGAGCTGTGCAAATGAATTAGGAATGTTGGGAGCTGTGCAAATGACATAGGAAGGTTGGGAGCTGTGCAAATGAATCAGGAAGGTTGGGAGCTGTGCAAATGAATCAGGAAGGTTGGGAGCTGTGCAAATGAATCAGGAAGGTTGGGAGCTGTGCAAATGAATCAGGAAGGTTGGGAGCTGTGCAAATGAATCAGGAAGGTTGGGAGCTGTGCAAATGAATTAGGAAGGTTGGGAGCTGTGCAAATGAATCAGGAAGGTTGGGAGCAGTGCAAATGAATCAGGAAGGTTGGGAGCTGTGCAAATGAATCAGGAAGGTTGGGAGCAGTGCAAATGAATCAGGAAGGTTGGGAGCTGTGCAAATGAATCAGGAAGGTTGGGAGCTGTGCAAATGAATCAGGAAGGTTGGGAGCTGTGCAAATGAATCAGGAAGGTTGGGAGCAGTGCAAATGAATTAGGAAGGTTGGGAGCTGTGCAAATGAATTAGGAAGGTTGGGAGCTGTGCAAATGAATCAGGAAGGTTGGGAGCTGTGCAAATGAATCAGGAAGGTTGGGAGCTGTGCAAATGACATGGGAAGGTTGGGAGCTGTGCAAATGAATCAGGAAGGTTGGGAGCTGTGCAAATGACATGGGAAGGTTGGGAGCTGTGCAAACGAATCAGGAAGGTTGGGAGCAGTGCAAATGAATTAGGAAGGTTGGGAGCTATGCAAATGACATGGGAAGGTTGGGAGCTGTGCAAATGAATCAGGAAGGTTGGGAGCAGTGCAAATGAATCAGGAAGGTTGGGAGCTATGCAAATGAATCAGGAAGGTTGGGAGCTGTGCAAATGACATGGGAAGGTTGGGAGCTGTGCAAATGAATCAGGAAGGTTGGGAGCTGTGCAAATGAATCAGGAAGGTTGGGAGCTGTGCAAATGAATCAGGAAGGTTGGGAGCAGTGCAAATGAATCAGGAAGGTTGGGAGCTGTGCAAATGAATCAGGAAGGTTGGGAGCAGTGCAAATGAATCAGGAAGGTTGGGAGCTGTGCAAATGAATTAGGAAGGTTGGGAGCTGTGCAAATGAATCAGGAAGGTTGGGAGCAGTGCAAATGAATCAGGAAGGTTGGGAGCTATGCAAATGAATCAGGAAGGTTGGGAGCTGTGCAAATGAATCAGGAAGGTTGGGAGCTGTGCAAATGAATCAGGAAGGTTGGGAGCAGTGCAAATGAATTAGGAAGGTTGGGAGCTGTGCAAATGAATTAGGAAGGTTGGGAGCTGTGCAAATGAATCAGGAAGGTTGGGAGCTGTGCAAATGAATCAGGAAGGTTGGGAGCTGTGCAAATGAATCAGGAAGGTTGGGAGCTGTGCAAATGAATCAGGAAGGTTGGGAGCTGTGCAAATGACATGGGAAGGTTGGGAGCTGTGCAAACGAATCAGGAAGGTTGGGAGCAGTGCAAATGAATTAGGAAGGTTGGGAGCTGTGCAAATGAATCAGGAAGGTTGGCAGCTGTGCAAATGAATTAGGAAGGTTGGAACTGTGCAAATGAATCAGGAAGGTTGGGAGCTGTGCAAATGAATCAGGAAGGTTGGGAGCTGTGCAAATGAATCGGGAAAGTTGGGAGCAGTGCAAATGAATCAGGAAGGTTGGGAGCTGTGCAAATGAATCAGGAAGGTTGGGAGCAGTTCAAATGAATCAGGAAGGTTGGGAGCTGTGCAAATGAATTAGGAAGGTTGGGAGCTGTGCAAATGAATCAGGAAGGTTGGGAGCAGTGCAAATGAATCAGGAAGGTTGGGAGCTATGCAAATGAATCAGGAAGGTTGGGAGCTGTGCAAATGAATCAGGAAGGTTTGGAGTTGTGCAAATGAATCAGGAAGGTTGGGAGCAGTGCAAATGAATCAGGAAGGTTGGGAGCTGTGCAAATGAATCAGGAAGGTTGGGAGCTATGCAAATGAATCAGGAAGGTTGGGAGCTGTGCAAATGAATCAGGAAGGTTGGGAGCTGTGCAAATGAATCAGGAAGGTTGGGAGCTGTGCAAATGAATCAGGAAGGTTGGGAGCTGTGCAAATGACATAGGAAGGTTGGGAGCTGTGCAAATGAATCAGGAAGGTTGGGAGCAGTGCAAATGAATTAGGAAGGTTGGGAGCTGTGCAAATGAATCAGGAAGGTTGGCAGCTGTGCAAATGAATTAGGAAGGTTGGGAGCTGTGCAAATGAATCAGGAAGGTTGGGAGCTGTGCAAATGAATCAGGAAGGTTGGGAGCTGTGCAAATGAATCAGGAAGGTTGGGAGCTGTGCAAATGAATCAGGAAGGTTGGGAGCTGTGCAAATGAATCAGGAAGGTTGGGAGCTATGCAAACAATTCAGGAAGGTTGGGAGCTGTGCAAATGAATCAGGAAGGTTGGGAGCTATGCAAACGATTCAGGAAGGTTGGGAGCAGTGCAAATGAATCAGGAAGGTTGGGAGCTATGCAAACGATTCAGGAAGGTTGGGAGCTGTGCAAATGAATCAGGAAGGTTGGGAGCTGTGCAAATGAATCAGGAAGGTTGGGAGCTATGCAAATGAATCAGGAAGGTTGGGAGCTGTGCAAATGAATCAGGAAGGTTGGGAGCTGTGCAAATGAATCAGGAAGGTTGGGAGCTATGCAAACGAATCAGGAAGGTTGGGAGCTATGCAAACGAATCAGGAAGGTTGGGAGCAGTGCAAATGAATCAGGAAGGTTGGGAGCTATGCAAACGAATCAGGAAGGTTGGGAGCTATGCAAACGAATCAGGAAGGTTGGGAGCTGTGCAAATGAATCAGGAAGGTTGGGAGCTATGCAAACGATTCAGGAAGGTTGGGAGCTGTGCAAACGAATCGGGAAGGTTGGGAGCTATGCAAACGATTCAGGAAGGTTAGGAGCTGTGCAAATGAATCAGGAAGGTTGGGAGCTATGCAAACGATTCAGGAAGGTTGGGAGCTGTGCAACAATTCAGGAAGGTTGGGAGCTGCGCAAATGAATCAGTAAGGTTTGGAGCTGTGCAAACGAATCGGGAAGGTTGGGAGCTGTGCAAATGAATCAGGAAGGTTGGGAGCAGTGCAAATAAATCAGGAAGGTTGGGAGCTATGCAAACAAATCTGGAAGATTGGGGGCTATGCAAATGAATCAGGAAGGTTGGGAGCTGTACAAATGAATCAGGAAGGTCGGGAGCTATGCAAACAATTCAGGAAGGTTGGGAGCTGTGCAAATGAATCAGGAAGGTTGGGAGCAGTGCAAATGAATCAGGAAGGTTGGGAGCTATGCAAACGATTCAGGAAGGTTGGGAGCTGTGCAAATGAATCAGGAAGGTTGGGAGCTATGCAAACGATTCAGGAAGGTCGGGAGCTATGCAAACAATTCAGGAAGGTTGGGAGCTGTGCAAATGAATCAGGAAGGTTGGGAGCTATGCAAACGATTCAGGAAGGTTGGGAGCAGTGCAAATGAATCAGGAAGGTTGGGAGCTATGCAAACAATTCAGGAAGGTTGGGAGCTGTGCAAATGAATCAGGAAGGTTGGGAGCTGTGCAAATGAATCAGGAAGGTTGGGAGCTATGCAAACAATTCAGGAAGGTTGGGAGCTGTGCAAATGAATCAGGAAGGTTGGGAGCTATGCAAACGATTCAGGAAGGTTGGGAGCAGTGCAAATGAATCAGGAAGGTTGGGAGCTATGCAAACGATTCAGGAAGGTTGGGAGCAGTGCAAACGAATCAGGAAGGTTGGGAGCTGTGCAAATGATTCAGGAAGGTTGGGAGCTGTGCAAACGATTCAGGAAGGTTGGGAGCAGTGCAAATGAATCAGGAAGGTTGGGAGCCATGCAAACGAATCAGGAAGGTTGGGAGCTTTGCAAACAATTCAGGAAGGTTGGGAGCTGTGCAAAACTGCTCAAAATCCACTGTGGGAAAACAATAATAAGAGAGCTCACAACTCTTGTATGGTTTCCATTTAGTCTTCCCTGCTATGGTATTAAAAAAAATTAAAAATTAAAACAGGAATGGTGTGTTGACAAACACAAATGCACCGCTGAGATCAACCTCATTCTTGAGTTATCACTTAGACAACATTTCTTTCCTTTTAGCTATAATTACCTTGACATTTAACGTAGGAGGTCCAAAAACAATAGGCTTCTGGGGGATCCCAAGACCAATCCACACATCAAGTTTGGAGTTGATATGCCAAGTCCTTCTTGAGTTATCACTATGACAACATTTCTTTTGTTTTAGCCATAATTACCTTAACATTTAACTAAGGGGGTCCAAAAACAATAGGCTTGTGGGGGATCCCAAGACCAATCCAAAAATCAAGATTGGAGTTGATATGCCAAGTCCTTCTTGAGTTATCACTCGGACAACATTTCTTTTGTTTTAGCCATAATGACCTTGACATTTGTTGTATGGGATCCAAAAACAATAGGCAGAAGACACTATTGGCCTAGGAACGCCTGATACTGGGAGAAAATCTTACATTGAGTAGGTCTGGACAAGTGGGTCAAGCCCGACATCGTCGGAGCCCCGCTCGACACTGCGCGCTCGGGTGATTGAGCGAGTGTGTCAAAGTTTGAGCCCTCTTGGCGAGTTCCATGGAGCCAGGAGGGTATGGTTGTTGAGCTGCATTTATGGTAGTTGTAACGGGGGCTCGGAAACTGGTTGTGTTTGCCCTTCCTACTCTTCTTTTTGGAGCTAGTCCAAGCGCCGGAGGATTTTTGATTTACCTTTGCCAGGACGACTCCCTTGTTGTTTGCCCGTTCCATCTAATTAATGCCTGTCTTATTTATGCCTGTCTGAAAAAAGAACATACCCAAAACCAGACGTTTTCTAGAGAGGTAGTCTAGATACTATGGGTCTTCAGTACTTGACAACCATTATCCAATCACTAAAATTAAATTCATTGCTAAACTTATTAAAAAGGCTGGGTCGTGTCAGGTAAGTAACCATGTCAACAACAACAATTTTGATGAGATTTTCAATCTGCCTGTAGAAAACTCATCCTCTTAAGACTTGTTTTTGACTGGAGATACATTTTTGTATTAGGCCCTATAGGTTCTACTCTTGCATTGTTTAGGTCCTACCTCAATAACCAGTGTACTAAAATGTTGGTTAGGAATGCCGATTCTGATAACCACCTTCTCAATGTTTCCATACCTCAGGGATCTGTTATAGGACCACAGGGATTTATTACTTTTAATCATTCTATCAGTGATAGTATCAGATGCAGTAAGATTAATTTAATTTTTGTGCCGATGACACTCATCTCTAAACTGCGTTTGATCTTAAAGTACCAGGTGATCTCAACTGTGCTCTTGCTAACTCGATCTCTACCTGAATCACTCAAATCAACACCTGAATAATAAATAATAGGCTGCAGCTTAATCAAGAAGAATTCCCACATCCAGCTTCAACTGGGAGACATATCCATCAGTTATTCCACTACCATTAAAAACTTAAGTATTCAACTTGATTCTTCATTATCCATGACCAGTCATATTAATTCAGTTTGCAGAGTACCAATTACCACTAGTACGTAATCTGTGACATATTCACAGGTCAGTGTTCATGTCATCATGCTGTCTAATCAATTGATTTTTTCTCACATTAAATATTAATCCAGTGCGAACACGGCTGGTCACACTACTGTATGGTGCCAGAGAAGTAAATCTCAGGTGTCAGCAATGACAACAGAATAAAGCAGCATGTGTAGTATTTGCCTGTGGCTGCCAGTCAAAGAGTCAGTACGACACAGAAAACATCATCATGTAAAATACTAATAGTTTTGCAGACCATAGGAGACTCCACTCATCATCTGGGTGCAATTTCATGGCTCTGCTTATCGCCGAAATCTGGGCTTACGATCACCATTCTCTGCAAGTGCCGAATTTCTGCGCTAGCTGTTCAAACTGATAGGCATCCTCAAGGCAAATAGTATAGCCACCAAGATAGTAAAAGCAACTGCTTCCATATACAAGGGCACAAAGGCACAAAGGCAAAAGTTATAACACCCAGGGATCTACATTGAATCCCTATTTATTTGTGATCATTCTGGATTATGCCCTGAGAAATGCTACTAAAGAAAAGAACAGGAGCTACATGTGTAGGCTTCACAATTGAGAGAAGAAGAAGTAGAAGACATAAAGCTAGAATGATTCTAATGTGCATTTCACTGATGACATCATGCTCACCTCCAATGAGATCAATCAAGCTCAGCAAAAACTTCACATGCAGACTGGTCGCGGCCTTTTGAGGTCTGGTCCTCAGTATGTCATTATAGCTTGGTTTGTTGATATTTTGTCAATAGTGGTGTGGCTGTGAGGGTTGGTCTGAGGATTGGTCTGGGGTACGAGTTCCTTGAGGTCAGTGTGCCCTGAGTACATGTACAGGTATGACTGTCCTGATGGTTTTACTGTTTATGCTGCTTGTGTAACTTCCAATTGAATCTGGTTTTATACTTTTAGCAGGGGAACATTGAATGTCAAAATTGTTCATTGTAGTATTTTTACAGCATTTGAATACGAATAACCTTTACATAACTGTTTCTTGTTTCATATAAATGCAAAGAATCATTATTAATGTGTGTTTTTTTGTCTTGCCTGCTGAATTTACCAATTGTACTATTATAAAATTTAATATTTTATAATGTACAATTCGATATGATTTTGCCTCTAGCAACAAGTTCAGATTTCAATAAACCGTGAATAATAATAATAAAAGTTGAAAAAGCATCATCGGAAGTTGGATTTTCCATAAATGCTAAGTATGTAAAGTAATCAGAGTATCTTGCTACCTATATGCAAGGATGGGGTAGATTCACAGCTACTGTTCTGGACAGCTACACACACATGAAAACAAAGGAAGGGGCGACCAGCCATGACCTTTATTAACCTGATTAGACAAGATACTGGGTTGAACATCCAAGAAAACCAATGTGTTATTGTAGAGCCCCTCTCAGAGATTACAAAAGGAGTAAGTAAATATCACCCCACAAAAAAGTACAAGTTCCCATTTCCTAGAAAGAGTGGACATGTGGAAACCCTCTAATACTGTCCATGTAGCATCTAGTAGCCTACATGTACATAGCTGATTGAATGGTTGTGATCTAAAGTACCATGGTCATCGCCTTCTGATTGGTAATGACACCCAGTAGGAAATGCAACTCCAACCCAGTGGTTCTCTTTGTTGCTCATTCTTATGCGAGCAGTGAGAGAACAAACACCAAGTTCACCTTCTTCAGCCTACACATACTGGTATACTGATGTGTTCTTCCTTTAGCTCCTTTTCTAATCAGATTTAACCCACTCCTTCGGAACTGGACCTACATTATGGTGCAGACCCAAGTTATATAAAGTATCTCATGTGGCTTTCAACTGGAGCAAACCTGAGTGCACGCGCGCTAAAACTATTATACAACATTGTCGTCGCTGGTGGTCCGCACGCATTCTGTCGACAGCGTGGTCAACGGAGCACAGTTCCGTGGAAATTTTAGCTTGTTTACGAAAAACTACAGAATGTGTAGGCTTCATTCTACAAAAATTACCAAATTAGGATACCCTGGATGAACAAAAAGAGTATTTTACTGTATAAATGTAAGATTTTTTCTTCTTGATTTTGTTTTGTTTTGTTGTTTTGGGCGGTTTATTTTGCGGGGTGATTGCGTTGAAGACGTAATGTTTTTATCCCATGCGCGTTTGTGTTATTAATTTTTTTAACTCAAAATTTTGTTTTTATGAACTGGATGGTTACACGTGTAACCGACCGTTTCAAAAACGGTTACACGTTTACAAAAATAGCAGTAAACGCACAGGCTTAAAAGTATCTCATGTGGCTTTCAACTGGTACAGACCAGAGTTATTTAAAGTATCTCATGTGGCTTTCAACTGGTGCAGACCCAAGATACATGAAGAACCTCATGTGGCTTTCAACTGGTACAGACCAGATTTACATAAAGTATCTCATGTGGCTTTCAACTGGTAAAGACCAGATTTACATTAAGAATCTCATGTGGCTCTCAACTGGTACAGACCATATTTACATTAAAGTATCTCATGTGGCTCTCAACTGGTACAGACCAGATTTACATAAAGTATCTCATGTGGCTTTCAACTGGTAAAGACCAGATTTACATAAAGAATCTCATGTGGCTCTCAACTGGTACAGACCATATTTACATTTAAGTATCTCATGTGGCTCTCAACTGGTACAGACCAGATTTACATAAAGTATCTCATGTGGCTTTCAACTGACCAGATTTACATAAAGAATCTCATGTGGCTCTCAACTGGTACACACCATATTTACCTCATGTGGCTTTCAACTGGTAAAGACCAGATTTACATAAAGTATCTCATGTGGATTTCAACTGGTACAGAACAGAGTTGTATAACGTATCTCATGCAGCTTTGGGGATTCAAGGATTAGGATGGCCGGGGTGATAGGGAGAACTGAGCCACTCCTTATTCACGAAGTACCACAATGGCCAGCCTCTCAAATAGCTTCTCCTTAACAAACTCTTACTGCTTGGCTTCTCACACCGATCCCTGTTTTTAAAACCGATGGCAGAGGTGCAAGGGCGAGTGTCTGGTGCCTTAAAACCTGATTGCTCCGAGCAGGTGCGGCTCGTTAGCCATGGGAGGCAGCCCACCTAAGAGTAGGAAAACTCTGATCTTAAACCCGGGTAGATGGGACTCGCTAGCTATGGTCAGTAACCTATCTAAGAGCAGGCAACTCTAATACAAGTCCACAGGGGGAGCAGCCTATCTGGATTCCCTACCCAAGGAATACCAACCTCCATCTAGGCATACGTTGCTGCAATGGTTATGTTCCCCGTCCAGTGCTTAAAAAAAACTATTACTACAAAACCTGACAAACGAGAAACAACTAAGTAGGATTTGAAACTTTGCATGATGGAAATACGATATAGAAAGGTTTGCGGTAACACCATGTAATATCTCTAAATGAGTTGGGGTGGTTCTGAAAAGAACCGTTGGTTTCAACTCGACGTTTCGATCAGTATGCTCTGATCGTCTTCTGGAGAAAGCAACTAAATCAAGTACCGAAAAGCAACCTCCGACTAAACCAGTCAGTATGAAGGATGGTGGAGAAAGCCTATCTAGGGAAGCAACCAACCAGACTAGAGGGAGAAAGATTAGGTAAAACCAAAAGGGAACATTAATGTGCAATAAACATCACAAAAGAGAAGCTTAGGATTGGAAACTGGAATGTCCAAGGATTAAATGCTCCAGGGAAGATTGATGTACATGTAGTGACAGAAGAATGTGATTCTTACAACCTTGATAACGTAGCTCTGACAGAACTTCACTGGCTTGGTCAAGGCAAAACTAAACTTGGTAAATGGGAGATAATATACTCTGTTACTGACAGCAACAAAAGAGAAGACACTGTTGGTCTCATGATTTCTCAAACTGTTGCTAAATCCCTGTTGTCATATGAATGCATCTCTGATCGACTAATGGTGGCAAGATTCAATTGCAGACATGATAAACTCACCCTGGTAGTTTGTTTTGGTCCTACAAATAGCCAAACTCACTTAGATGACCTAGCCAACAATGATGCTTTTTACAACCAGTTGGATGATTTGACACGAGCAGTCCAAAGCATGACATTCTGATCATCATAGAAGATATGAATGCTCAGCTTGGAAAAAACACCGAGTGCTACATGGAAACCCACTTTTGGAAGTCATGCAGAAGGCATTATAAATGATAATTTATCAGACTTCAGTCCTTTTGCCTAGCCCAAAACCTAGTTGTTGGCTCTTCGATGGAACTCCCCAGATGGGAAAACAGTCAACCAAATTGACCATAATGTAATTAATTGCAGATGGAGAAACTCCCTGAAGGATGCGAGAGTATACCTAGGAGCAGACATTGGAAGTGATCACAACCTAGTAGCAGTTACAACCATTTGTGTCTCACTGGCAGCATCCAAGCAGCAAAAGAAACAGCTGAAATATGACTTTGCAAAATTGCTAGACAGGGATATAGGGCCTACTGCAGTGTTTTGATGCAACAGTTGGTGGTAAATTTCATGCTCTAGCCGAACTGGAGGAAGACGATGACATCGACAAAGATTGGGATCATTTCAGTAGCTCCATCAATAAGGTTGCAAAGGAACAATTGGGTTATCGGAAGCGGAAGCAAGAAGACTGGGTCTTAGCACAATCACAAGATCTGATTGAAGAGAGGAGAGTAGGCAAACCTTTTCTTAATGCCAAGTACATGGATCTCAACAGGGAAACTAGAGCTAGTCTACGAAATGATAAGAAAGCTTGGTATGCTAGTATTGCAGATGACATTGAACAAGCCGATCTGCTAATAACAACATTTGAGAGGTTTACCAAAAGAAAAACATCTTGATTGACAAAACTAGCAGGAGACCCACACAGATTAGAGACTCTAAAGGCATCATCATAAAGGATGAGGCAACACGGCTGCAGAGGTGGGCTGAATACTTTGAGGATCTACTCAATGCAGATGAACCTGATGAACTCCTAGACTTCTCCCAGCTTAACTAGAAATCAACATGGAACCACCAACCATGGAAGAGCTGTACAAAGCTATTAGTCTTATGAGGAGAAACAAAGCTCCAGGGATCGATAACATTCCTCCTGAGCTACTTTTGGAGGTGATAACATCAAAGAATGGCATTAACGAATATGCAGACTAATTTGGCTCAAAGAAAGAACTCCTAGCGAATGGGGAGAGGGCATCATTTTACCACTGCCGAAGAAAGGGGACCTCTCATATTGCAACAACAACAGAGGGATCACCCTACTTAACTTTATACAGCAGAGAAAGTTAACATCATGTTTAACATAATGCTCTTGAGAGTCAAGGATGACATCTTTTAGATGACAGGATGAAAGAAGACCAAGCAGGCTTTACAAAAGGCCGTGTAGCTGCAAGCCTGAGGAAACCTGTAAACATACATGTACCTATCATTCTAATGCCCAGACGAAGCTCAAGGTCCCCTGAGGTGAGGCTTCCAGACTAAGACTATGCCGACGACATAGCTCTATTTGAGGAATCTGCTACCAAGATGGCTGAAACAACAGAAGCCATTAGAGTAACTGCTAGAAAACTCAGGCTACACATGAGTTTCAAGAAAACGGAACTCATGTCAAATGGAAAGTGAACCTCATCCACCCCGATTCCCATTTTGAAATGAAGAAAACATCAAAGTGGTGGACACTTCAAGTACCTGGGTGCCTTCTGCAGCGCTGATGGAACAATTGGCAAAGAACTGAACAACAGAATTGGCAAGCTGCAGGGTCATTCAGGGAGTTGGTGAAGATATGGAAAGATCGATATCTCAACCTGGACACCAAGATGAGGTTTTACAACTCTTGTATTCTGTCAACCCTGCTGTACGCCTCTGAGTGTTGGAGTTCGACAGAAAAAGATGAGGCCAGGCTAGATACCTTTGACATGAGATCCCAAAGAAAGTTCCTGTGCATTGCATGGACTCAAAATGTCACAAATAAGCATGTAAGATCAATGACTAAGCAGCCTTCACTCTCAAGCATCATAAGAAAACGCAGACTGCAGTGGTTTGGTCACCTCCAACGAATGGATTAAAATTGGATCCCTGAGGAATTGTACAACTGGTTACCAACCAATGGGAAACGTAAACCAGGTCGCCCTAGGACAACATGGACAAATGTAATCCAGAGGGACCTCTCCAGACTGGGCACTAGGTGGTCTGTGGAGGAGGCAGAAGTGGCAGCTCAAGATCGGTCTATTTGGAAGTTACAAAAAGTATCTCATGTGGCTTTCAAATGCATGCAAACACAATTCACAACAAAAACACTACATGTAGTGTTTTTGTTGTGAATTGTGTTTGCATGCATTTTGAATTACATGAACATTTGCATGTTAGCAGACATGAGATATTTTCAGTAGTAAATTTGAAATGTTTGTGGTGCGATTGGCTGCACAAACTAGTAGCAAACACGTACGTACATTCTGATCTACATTTAAAAGTTTTGTTTTTTCTGTTTATTGTTTCTGGTTTGTTATTTTTTTACAATTAAACTGGTGCAACCTGTTTAGAGTATTACAATGAAGACTTAGCATAGAGTCGTAATCATGGCTCAAATTCATACATGCTACATGTATGCCTAAATCGTGTACATTGGCATCTCTATGATTCTCACATATTTCATGATGAGACATTGTTGTTTGCCAAAATAAAAAATATTTAAATGGATTTAATAAACCATTCAAGCAATTTATGCAATTTTTAAACATTATGACTAAATCAGACTAAAAAATATAGTGACTTAAAAACAACAACTTATGAACATCTTACTACAGAGAGTCTGTACAATGGGTTGAGGTGGACCACATGCATAGAAAGGCAAGCCCAATGAAGGACTGATGCACAGGTAGCCCATTACCCAAACAGAAGCCATCATCCAACAAACAGCTTAACTGATTTTCATGAAACTACAATCAAATCTTTAATCTCAGAAAGTTCTTGCATTTTAAATACATGACAAAGAGGCAGAACAAACTTAATTTGTCTCCTTGAGCTCCTCAGTATTTGAAAAGTAAAACACATTCACAAACAAACTTCATTCAGATAAGACAGCATTATTATTGAAAATTCTACAGTCTACTTCATTCTAATTACCCATATACAGTGTAGCCACTGCTAATGCATTTTCCCTAACCGACAGATTTAATTCGCTAAGAGTTGTTTTAATATAAATGCAACAGCACCCTCTCTGGCCACACCCACAATGCCCTGCGGCCATGTTATCTTCTTCTTTTTTCTTAGCACCAATCCAACGTAGACAGGTTTTAACCTGCTCAAAGAATGTTGAGTATTCGTTTGAGAGTGAACATTTGAATAAACTGGTTCTGCATTTTGTTTTTGCTAGTTAGTTGGGGATTTTTACTTTTTTTAGTGTTTTTGTTGTTGTGATTTCTTGATGGAGAAATGAGTGGCTAGGAACACGTCTGCCAATAACAGGGTAGCCAAAAACTCCCTGGGCTCGACAGTTCCATCATCAGGGCTTCGATCCGGAAGCATCATGCGCTGGGGGACAAGGTTATTTCCCCTTCAATGAACAGTGTCTGCCGACACTAGGTGGTGCCGGGGACCTTACAGGTCGGATAAAGGGCTCAAGCCAGTCCTCCGTTATAAACACAGGACGAAAGGTCAGGATAAAAGCCAAGCTGGCCAGCAAGGGGAAGGTTCCCCGTGCCGGAACAGCAGTGAAGGGAACGCTCAGCAAACGGGCTCGTTCAATCCCCGGACCCAGCGCAGAGGCCCCTGCAGTGACTTCAGGTTTTCATGTTCCGGGGCCAGCGGGGACGAGCTGCACCTAAGGCAGCAACTCGTGCACATGAGCCCCCCTTCCAGCCTGTAAGTCTTAACAGTGGATCTCCTGTTTTTCAGAGAGTGGCGTAAATTACTCCTTACAGTTGAGACTGCTCCCTTCCATTTTTTGAGAATACCGTAATTAAAATGAAACCGTGACTAAACCAAGTAAATTTATACAACAAACATCCTCAAAAAATGCACCAGGATTTCTCTTGCTCTTTCGAAAAAAATGTGGTACAAGTTCACTGTGAATTAGCCATGACTTACCTCCTATGCAAAACACAATTGTAAACAATTGTGGAAGCCTATCGATCTCTCCTAATCCTTGATGGTCTAAAAAAAAAGGACCAATGTCTGGAAATGGGGATTAAACACCTGGAAAAGGGAGTTTTTGAGCAAGAATTCCAGAACCCTTTATCACTCTCTGTACGTAGCAAACAAAGCGTTAGTGCATGCAAGGTGCACACTTAACAATTCAATGTCTGGGCCTGTTAATACATCACTTACTGTTGACCTCATACCAACGTCTGAAGAAGTACATGTATGCATACAGTTTTAAATGGGGTTTATCAGAGAACCGTTTTTCTGGTACATGGAAGTTTTACATGTTTACGTCTTCCAGCCTTCACTGGTGAAGGTGATCCCCTTAGAATGCTGCTTCCCAGATTAAATCTTAAACTGGGCGTGATCCCTGGCTTTTCAGCAGAAAACAGTTGTATGACTTTTGCCCCCACTGGCAACAGCTGTTATCCCTTGAACACTGACTTGTTTAATGTCCATCTACAATGCCCATTCAGTCCATAATGCACACCCATTTGATACTTAAATCAACTGTTATCCACAAAAACTACATTTACATCATGTATTATCAGTGATGAGACATCATACTGGGTATCAATCCTTGAGACAGAATTTGGCGATAGGCTTATTTGTACAATGACTTTATTATGGTCAGTTACAACAATTTGGGCTTGAAATTTGGAACAGAAAAGAGAAATTAACTTGCTTGTTCAATTTTGTGTTGCTATTGTTAAACTGTCTACATCTGAGACCTTCAAATGTTATATAAGGGTTGATGTCCCTTTGCTTCATGGAATTTTTCCTATTTGATGTTCACTTATTGCATTGTGTGTATCAGGGTTTTTTCAAGCATTTTAAAACAATTTGACATTTGACGATGTTTTAAACCCAAGACTCATAAACGTAATTACTAAAATAATATAACATCATCCAAGGCCTCTAGAGTGATCAAAATTATAATAAATAATAATGATGAGCAGTTCTTATATAGTGCTTTTTAAAACTGAGGTGTTTCAAAATGTTCATTTTTTTTCTTTCTACAAGGTATGCAGACGTATGTTCCAAAGACTCATTTATTAACATATGTAGCACAATGTAACAGTTTACAAGAACATGTGGTGAAATCTGCAGCCAACCATACCAGAAAACACCAGGGCAAACCCTTCTTTTTTATGATAAATGAACTGTGTTCTCTAATGTGCATTAAACAACACATGGGACCTACATGTACGGCTTTACAGCCCATCTGAAGGATAAAGCAATGGTTAAGTGTCTTGCTAAGGACACAAGTGTCAAGACCGGGACTCGAACACACACTCTGCTTGTCAGAAACATCAGAGCATGAGTCTAGTGCACTCAGCTACAACACACCAAAATTATTCTCTGAATACTAACACAGAATTGTTCAATCTTTCACAATGTACATGAAAACAATTATTTTACCTTTTCATCACTATCTGTGAAAGCTTCATGCCGATCTTTACTGCCAATCTTGTTAATGACCTGCGCCACACCTATCACTTCCCCTAGAGGGGCTTTGATGGGCATAGACAGCATACTTCTTGTTTTGTACCCTGTTTGCAGATCAATTTCACAATTGAATCGAGGATCCTGAAACAAGATTTAAAGATAAAAAATTAATAAATATCAACTGTGAACTTGTACATTATAAGAGAACTGTAAGACCTTAAAATTAGAAGTAAGCCTTGGCGACTACTGTGACTAGTTGGATAGTTGCGACTACTGATTGCTACAGCATGTCTAGTCGCGACTGCCACCTTTTCAACTACCCGGTTAACCGTGCCGCCCCGAATGCTGAAAGAGTGTTGCAATTAGTTGTCTTGTGAACTAAATTGTGTCAATCATGATGACATAATGTACTTACGAAACACAATTAGTGATACAATCCTTCAAGTTGACACCATAGTAAATGCACAGACAGTCAAGGGATCAACATTACACACACAGAATTCTTTCACAGTACACACACCAAACTTACTTCCCCATAACCAGTATTCAGCAACAGCGATACACAGGCCTTATGCAGGCTCATCCATATTCATTAGTTACATTCTGTGTGGCTTGTGATTGGTGCGGAATTGATTGTTCACGGATGCACTGCACAATGCAGTAAGTATGCCTAATGCAAATTTGGGGGGGAGGAGATGGTGATCGTTGTCGATGAACTACAAATGGCTGCGTTAAAATGCAATAAAGGCTGGACTTAATTTCATATGAACATTTCCATCCATGAATTCAACTCTTGGCAGTCTACCCTTGATTGACAGAAGTTTAGGCTTTTGGTTTAATCAGGTCCCGTAATGCAAGAGGGGCGTGACTTATTCACAAGGCGAACCACCCAGCAATCCCAGAGTCCAGTGTCCAAAGACGAAGGTCACACACGTGTGCAGGAGGGTGCGGCAATTTTTTTTTCCTGCACAGTATCACACAGTAGTGAGTTATACATAGAATCCTCGCAGTACAAAAACAAATATTGCATGCAGATCGGAAAAGAAAAGGAAACTTTTTATAGGTAGATCTTTTCTTCGTCTACTCATTTTATTGTTAAAATATAACAATAAAGGCCATAGTAGAGGTCAACCATTTCAAGAATTTCAGGTTATCTAATTTAGTTCAGGATTATATTTTGGTTGGTAAGCATTTTGCAACAGCTAATTCTATTTTCTTGATTATATTTATAAAAAGCTATAAGACAAGTTTTGAATCTTCAACAAATCTGATAAAATCTGGCAGCATGAACTAATCTACCTATTAATAATGGATGAACGAAGCTTAGCACAGAGCAAGGGCAACTCGCTAGCGCCATGTCACATCGATGTTGCTGCCTGTATTTTCAACACATCCATGGTTCGTATAGCGCCGCAAGGCACAAGGTTGGGTTGATGCCATTTTGGTAAGCAAATGTTTTGTTATAAATTTAATACAAATGACAGCAATTGTCATTGTCTGGTCTGATAATGTGAATGTTAACGCCACAATCACATGACCTTTACTTTCGGTGGTACCAGAAGGTCCAAGTTTGCAATGTTGTTTTTCTTAAAAAATTGTTTCTCGAACCAAAATCCAAAGTTCTGTACACCGGATCAACTTCAAATCTACATGTACATCATTATAAGACCTTGATGAGACATCATTCATATTACAGCTATATCACCATGACGTCATCAACATCCGACGTAAAATTCAGGAACTCTTCTCTACAGCATAACTCAAGGTTGAAACTGAATTGAACATTGAAACTCATCAGACAATTGAACCTCAATATGAAGACGGAACAAACTTAATGACATCATGATGACGTCATTAGGTGTTGAATTACAAGGTTTTTAAAGTTGAAAAATTACCATTTGGTAATTGCGGTATCTCATTGAATTTGAAAGCTATGATGTTCATTGTTGGGCATGTGATAGAGCAAGACTGGCGTATGACCTTTTGTTCCCGGTCGTGCCCCTAGGTCAAAGTTTGCCTTTGGTTGTTTTCTTGAAAACCATAATTTTTAGGCTTATCTATCATAACTAAAAATTAAAATTGAATTGAACATTGAAACTCAACAGACAATTGGACCTCAATATCAAGACAACACAAACTTGATGATGTCATGATGACGTCATCAGGTACTGAATTACAATGAATCAAAGTTTGATATCTGTAAAAAATCATAACTCATGAACAGGATGAACCACATATTGGATTTTTACAATCTATACATCATCGGATAGGTCGTTGTACAATGTAAGTTCAACAAACACTACACAAGCCATGACCCCATTAGACCTTGACTTCTGGTTCAAACTGGAAGTTAAAAATTTTACAAAATTCATATCCTCAAAAACCACATATTTGTGTGTCCAATTTTTTGTTTATATCAGGTTATAAATACATGCACATGTAGATGAGTGAGCCTGCTTAAACTTTTGCACAGAGATGACACAATTTTGAACTTTACATCTGGACGTTAAAGCGCACGTGTCTCTTGCACCGAGTTGACAATGCACCATAGCGTAATAACACATGTAGGCCCTAAGCACACACTGAATCTGTACACATGTACATGTATGCACATTGCACATGTAGCTTAGTTTACATGTGCATAGTCTTGGTTCCAAGTTGCTCCAGTTAAAGACTAGTGTATGTACTGTACAGCTACATGTAGGAAAACATTTGGCGTCGCTCGGCGTTTCATTGTACAGTTCCCAAACATTTGAAAAATTCAATATTTGAAAATGTCATAACTCCTGAACCACACATTGGCTATTTACAATCCATACATGATCTGAAAGCTCTCATTGAACTAAACACGCACTACACAAAGTGTGATCCCATTTGACCTTGAATTCCAGTTCAAACCGGAAGTTGAAATTTAATATTAAAAAAATCACAAATTCTGAACAACACATTAGATTTTTTCAATTACTGGGAAAGTATGTAACAACTTTTAGGGGCACACCGGCTTACTGTTTACGTAATTTAGTGAAGTACATGTAGAATTATAGTTTTTTGTTTTTTTACATAAATGTCACGTACTGTAATTAACGAGAAACGATCCCCCAAAAACGGCCAAAGCTCAGCGTATTATGTTTTACCAGCCATTGCAAGAGTCAAATTTACAGGATATTTAGCTGCGCTCTGTTGGAAGTAGACTGGTGCTCTGTTTATTTAAATATTATTACCATGGCGAGGCATGAGGATCCAGTCTACATATCCATCCAACTCAAAGGCGAGTATAACAACTGACATAATACTAGCGTCAGTCCAATGCTTATGGTCCAATCTACATTCCTTCGACATCCAAAGATCGACCCCCAGAAAACACAAAGAAACAAACCAAAAATAATGGTAGAACAACAAGAAAAAGTCCAAAAGCATAATAAGTCCAAAGGCGACTGATAAACATGGTGCACAAAGTATGTACCACTAGTACTACCACGGAGGAAGGCATGCGTACTACATAATTAGACCCAGTAACTGGGGCGCTGTACTCCATTACAATTTTTTTTAAATTGACATCTTCGGTCGACAACCGAACTGAAGATGTAAAAAAAAAAATTAAGGAGTACAGCACCCCAGTTACTGAGTCTATCGTTACCTCTCCCACCCCCCCCCCCACGGTCTTTCACGATGACCAGGTTTTTACTTTTGGTACGGATTAAGAGCCCCTATAAAGGGATAGGTGAAAAAAAATCAAGAAACAAAAAAAGGTAAAATATATTTGTTCCCTCTTAATAATATCTTGTTCCCTCATAATATTTTTTCCCCCCAATTGTTATTTCATTCCAATTGCTATTTCAAGTGTTATTTTGTTGCTTCAAATATATGATTTTGAGGAATAGGCCTAGATTGTTTTTAAAATACATTTTCGTGCACTTTTGTTCCCTCAAGATACGCTTCCATTCCCTCGAGATACGCTTTCGTCGCCTCAAGATACGCTTCCGTTCCCTCAAGATACGCTTTCGTTCCCTCAAGATACGCTTTCGTTCCCCTGAACAAAACAAATAGATTCAAGATTTAATTTAAATAATGAATTTCGTTCCCTCAAAATCAGATTTTATTTAAACTGTTCACATTTTCAACTTTTCCAACCTGTCCCTACGATAGCATCCAAGATCCGTATTTTTGCAATTTTTGTCAGAAAACTTTTAATAACACTTTCAATAAACATGATTGCACCGTCACTATCATAAAAGTGGTCTTCATATGTATGGGACAGACTAAAAACCCTTGTAAAACAAAACGTCAACAATGGTCTGGCTCTCTACCCCTCCCACAAGCTCACGGCTAGACCAGCAAGGTCATGCTCCTGGGGTTTGTCTCTCTGGCCCCACGAGACACAGCACCCGCTGTACGGGATATGTCTCAAGGTTTACGCTCCACTAGCTGCCACGCTGGTGCGCCGTAAAACACCCTTTCGTTGCACGGACTCTCTGAATGCAAATCTTACGTTTGATTTTTCATCGTTATTTACTTGTATTATATATATACTTATACTTGTACTTGTTATTAACTTGTATCCATAATCTGAATACATTGTCTTTTTTGTCAAATGCACATGAATAATTGTTTAAAAAAAAGAAAAATTTGGTCCAGTAAATTACTTTTAGATGTCTGGAAGTAAAACTAACTCCGAAGATCACATGGTTTATCCGGACCACTTTTTGGTTCGGATAAATCAAGTGACCTTCGTTTTTTGAAAAATGCTCTAAAACGGAAAAATTTGATGTTTTCTTTTAGGAATGTTCTTCTCCTTTCCTGGAAGACCTTTATGCTGCTTTCACACTGTGGCGAATATTCTTGCGAATATGAATATTTGAATTTCGCGGTGAATTCGCCCAAAAATTGCGATTGGATTGTGAATATTTTCATCTCGGTCACCCGTCGGTCGTCCTCACTCGTCCCTCGACCTCTCCTTACCAATATCTTTTATACTCTCTGGACACCTCTCTTTCATAAGCCATTCGTGAGACATTCGTAACGTTGGCAAAGCATTGGTAAAGCATTTGTAACATTGGAAACAGTGGTAAGACATTCGTAAGGAAGGTGACCCGGCGAAAGTTACAGACGCCTTACAAATGCCTTTACAAATGTTGCCAATGCTTACGCACGCTTTACCAACGTTACCAATGGCTTATGTACCAATGCTTACGAAAATCGACGGCGAATGACCGTCTTCACAACATTCGCTGAAATTTAGGAAGCGCTTCCTAAATTGACCGATCTTCGTAAGGAGGTGGAGAATGACTTGTGAACGTTCCGAATTTGTTACCAACGCTTACGAAGACACGGCGAATGTTGCGAAGTTTGAGCGATTGTCAAATATTTCCATTCGTAAGCACATTCGCTAGCATATTCGCCAGTGTGAGAGCAGCATTAGAGTCATGTTTTAGTCTATTTTGTAGTCCAAATAGCCCAACGAAGCCGGTGTGTCCCTTTAAGAAATGCTATAAATAATGTGACCCCATTTGACCTTTACTTCCGGTTCACTGCTAAAATGGTATTCTTGAAATAAGAAAAACATCTTATTTTGAGAAAATATTTCTTGTGTCACTCCCTAGAAACTTTTTCTAGGGAGTGACACAAGAAATATATTCACAAAATAAGATGTTTTTCTTGTTTCAAGAATACCATTTTTAGCAGTGTTCAAATCAAGATGAAATTTAATATTTGATAATTTAATAACTCGTGAACCACACATTGGATATTTACAATCAATACATTATCTGAAAGGTCTTAATAAACTAAACACAAGCTACACAAACCGGAAGATTAAATTCAATGTTTCAAAAAATCATTGGATTTTGATCATCTATACAGCATCAGAAAGGGCTTCTAAAGACTTTGTTAACGCTACGAACTGTGACCTCAATTGACCTTGACATCTGATTCAAACCGGAAGTTGATCTTTAAGATTTGAAAATTGATAACTTCTGAACCACACATTGTTTTTTATACTCTACACATCATCAGAAAGTTGTCCAAGGACTCACCAAATGTTTCGTAAAGTGTGACCCTATTTGACCTTGACTTCTGGTTCAAACCGGAAGTTGAAGTTTAATATTTAAAAAATCACAAATTCTGAACAACACAAAATTAGATTTTTTCAATTACTGGGAAAGTATGTAACAACTTTTAGGGGCACACCGGCTTACTGTTTACGTAATTTAGTGAAGTACATGTAGAATTATAGTTTGTTTTTGTTTTTTTAGAAATGATCCCCCCAAAACGGCAATGAAAAAATCATAACTCCTGTACCACACAATGGATTTTTACAATGTTTACGTTATTAGAAAGTTCTTTAAAATTTCAACAAGCGCTACACGTGAAAGGTGACACCATTTGACCTTGATTTCTGGGTCAAATCAGAAGTTGAAGTTTAAAATTTGAAAAAATCATAACTCCTTAACCACACATTGGTTGTTTACAGTTTATACATCATTGTTAAGGTCTTCAAAAAGGCAGCAAATGCTTCACAGAGTGTGACCCCATTTGACCTTGACTTCCAGTTCAAACCGGAAGTTAAAGTTTTATATTGGAAAAAATCTAACTCCTGAACCAGACAATGGATGATAAGGTAAAATGCCCTCAACAATTCATTCACTCAAATCTGATGACATTACTCGTGAACACCTTGTTTTTGTGATGTCTAAAAGAATCAATATCTAGTTTTCCACTTCTTCTTCTTATCTCTGAACCTTCTATCTCAATTTCCGTAAAAGTAAAGGTCGTACTGACTTGAAACTTGACATGTACTTAGACATTAGCGAACAGACGAAACTGAAACTTTGTTGACGTCTTAACATTAATTTTTTTAAATAATGTTAAATATTTCAAAACCTCATATCTAGAAAACCACAAATGATACGTACAAGATCTTTGCACTATATGAAAGCTCTTGATTCATTATCTACCTAGACCTTAGTGTGTAAATGACATCGCAATTTTTTTGGGATGATGACGTCAACGATGACATCACAACTTTAAATCAACATTTAATATTTTAAAAAAATATTATCTGGAGAACCATAATAGCAAGGTATTTGCACCATATGAAAGCTCTAGACGTATTGTACGATCCTTACACAAAGTCTAACCCCATGTGACCTTTACTTCAGGTCAAAACCAGATGTTGAAGTGAAAAAAAATATTCTCAGGCCTCGTTTTGAGATCTGCAAACATAATCTTGAATTTTGACAAGGTCTCCTTGTATGAAATAAAGTTTGACCCCTTGGGCCTTCCATGAAGTAGTGACATAATTATCTTCAACACCGCCCTCTCGTGACAATCTTAAGAAAGGAATTTTTTTTGCTGAAAACCTGTTGCAAGTTCAAAAATGTTTAAAACTTAGCACAAACTTATAAATCTCATGCTGGATAAGAAATAAGGTATAATGTCATGATGATGTCATCAGTTTTCAAATTAGGCTTGATCAAGATTTTTGTTTCAAAAATGCACATCTTTGGAATCACAATTAACTTCACGTAGGCCCCTTATATCAATATATCATACAGAGACATTTTTACAAAATTTTCTCTTTACTTTTCACCAGCTCTGCTAATTTCGACATGTCTACCGAACACCCTGTTTTTGTGATGTCACAAAAACTGAATTTCTAGTTTGTTTGTTTTTTCCCCATCTTCTTCCTTCTCCCTGAACCTTCTCTCTTTTTTTTCGCAAAAAAGTAAAGGTCTTCTATTAGACTTGAAACTTTACATACATGTAATTATACCTTGGTGAGTAGATGAAACTGCAACTTGTTCGAGATGATGACATCATCGATGACGTCATTATAATTAAAAGAACTTTAATATTTTAAATGTGGTATAGCTACAGACAAGATCTGTGCATAATATGAAAGCTCTTGAGGTACTCTTTAGATCTTACACAGAGTGTGACCCCATTTGACCTTTACTTCTGGTTGAAACCGGAAATGCATTGCAGTTAAAAATTTGTAATTTTTTCGGAGTTGCTTTTAACTATGTTAGTGTCTGGCTAGGGTCCAGTAGGTGACGTCATAAAATCCAAGAGTGCCCTCTAGTGCTTAAAACAGTTCAAAATAAACTTTTACTTGATGTCTGTGGTGAAGTTTTTGGTAATCGTTTTAATGTTTGATTCAGTTGAAACTTAGTGTGTGTTGTTAGACAACGATGTTTACAGCATAAATTGGATGTGACCTCCTTATGACCTCATAATCTGATTTTTAACGATTGTTTTCCAATTTGACTACCTGTTTCATATCTTGAGAACAAAACAAGTTACATTCAAAATTCCTCTTGCCCCAGGCATGGGAGGTTGTATGTGCATGAATTATGGATTGACATCTTCAAGACATCATCAATCATTACATTGTATTACCACAAAGGTACAGTTTTACAAAATTTATACACAACAACACGGGTAATCAAGCTGAAACCGTGTATTCAAGCTGGGATGTGTTATAAACAAAAGTGTATAGGTCATTTCACGATGACATCATCAAGTGTTACATGTACATGATGTCACTTTTAAGGCAGTTTTCAAGGCTTTATATCTACACAAACCCTAGTGAGCTAAATATTCATGTAGTTGATCTATTTTTGAAATAAAATAACAACTTTTTTAACTATCGTATCTGATTACAGTCCCTGTTGTGTCATTGTGTTGGTTTAGTAATAGTAATTAGTTATCATGAACAATTTATAAGTTGATCAATTTTTGTTTTAGGTATAATTTACATTTAGGCAAAAATGCTTGACATTTAATTTAACCCAGTCTTTGAACCTTTTACAAAAAGAAAATACTAACAGTCTCATGTAGGATATGGAATTCAATTTATTGTTGATTTTTAATACAGGAATAAAAGAAGAGTTATTGGCATATTGTGGCGCCTTTCTTGCTACCATGTGCAAACACTTAAAAACCGTTTAACAAAACTCAAAATTCAGTAAATTTCAAATTAATATTGTGCTACCATCTTTCATGAGACTGAGATTTGTAAATACATGTAGTAATCTTAGATAGAAAATGTACTGTAAGCCTTTACACGATGTACATGTAGTACGTACTGTAGGCCTACACATATAAAATATGCATCCTAGAAGCATCCAGCTGCATGTATGGTACATGTACATTGGCTGTCCACCTAATGTATGTACGATGTACATGTAAGTGTAGCTGAATGGAATGTGTACAAGTCATTTTGGGGCCAAGGTTCATTCAATTCTACTGCACGTCATGAAGTTATTAGTTCAGAAATTAAGGTACAAGTGCGTAATGTGCCTTTATACCTCAATGCATACCACAGAGCACTATAACCACACACAGTGCCTGAAAATTATAATGAAAAAGGACTTGCACTGTCTACAAGCTTGCAGTTTTGACCTTTTCAAAACAATGTAGGAATTTAACTACATGCTATAAGATGCAATTGCTTGTTTTTTAACCGAGACAATAACACAATTTTTCCATTGCATGTAAAGGTTCTTTTCTAAGTAAAACCTATTTATATCATCTTTTATAAAAGATGATATTCAAAAAAAGGATGAGGTTGAAATTTTACAATTTGAATGATAGCCCGGATGTACACAAAACAAGTACACGTCGAGATACAGAGCAAACAGCATTTTTGCATGGAGCTACATGTAGATTTAAACTCAAAAAGAGGTTTTAAACAAGTACACACATAAACTGAGCAATGAAGTTGGTTTTGTGGTAGGTTTATATCATTTCATAATAGCTATAGGGCCTACTGCATTCTCATTATCATAATACTTATCAATTTTATCACTTTGAACAATTTCTATGGTCAAAGCAAAACAGTATCTGACCATGTTTTTACAAATATATTTGTGCATTGTTTAACTTTACGTTAATCTATGCATCTTGTCTCCCTCTCAATTGCATAACATTGTCTTCTTATTTATACACTATTTCCCTGTAATAATTTTGAATTTCATTTTGTTTACTTCTTTTTATTATTTAACACTTTTAGTTAACTCAAATTTTCATGTCTTTATAAGTTGATCAACTGGCAATATTGCAATATACAGTGCTATGAAAAAGACTAGTCACAAAGCAAACAGAAGCCTGAGGATTGCCCGAATGCAAACCAAATCAATATCTAAAAAGGTAATCCCCTAACTATAAAATATGAAAAGACAATGTAAAATCATTTAAAATGTAATCACACAATATCAATCCCACAAAAGAGGCCAGACAAACCCCATGAAAACAAATTGAAATGAAAGATAAACAAACAAACCTACATGTACGAGAGCATTTAATATAAAGGGCCCACATCACATACGCATGTGATAGTTTTGTACCTGCATGTAGTAGAATCAATGGCCTGCTCTCTTAAGAACAGGCCATTCCAAATATATGCAAAATGAATAAAAACAAAATATTAAAGGCCGGGTGTTAGTGTTGGCAAAGGAGTATTAAATATAATCTTCAGCCTTGCTGGTGTTGATTAGAGGCAGCGGTTCCGGTTCAATTTTTATTATCATACTTCTGATACAAAGACAATTCAGAACAAATACAAAGCAGATACATTATCTGTGACAATACCAATGGAGGGAAGTTTTAAGAAAAACGGTTTTAAAGTGATCTTGATAGCTGACATTGCGTCTATAACTGAAACCTACATTGTAATGTACATTGGACATTTCCAAGCAACAATATTTCATGTAAAATTTTGTTTGTTTGGTTGTGGCTGAGACAATTGAACATGTAGGCCTACGAGAATAATAAGAAAAAGTACACTTACATGTACAAGGTAAATGTAGGCCTATGCAACAAGCCACATTTGCAATATTTAAAAATAACAGCAATGCTGTCCAAACCCTTCAGCCCTTAAACATTCTAGCTGACCAAAAATATCACCAAGCCCTGTTCCTATACCCGAGCACTGTGACCTTGACCTTTGACCTTTTCATACCTTACAACATCCCCTTAAGGTGATCCCTCTCCTGCTGCTTCCAGGTTGTATTGTAAACTTATGTGTAATCCCTGGCTATAGACAGTTATAGGTTGAATGGCTTCTGACTGGCACCCACACAAAGTTATTGACAAAATAGGGAGATCGCCAACATTATGGCTACATTGCTCTAATTGGTAAAGCACCAGCCATCAATCCAGAGGTCACAGGTAAAAATCCCACTCTAGTCAATCTTTCTTTGTTCATAGTTCAACCCACAATTAATAATAACTAGACATAAGTTTTTGTTTAAATAAATAAAAAGGTGTTAAGTGTAGACAAAATTAGCAGAGCTGGTGAAAAGTTGCTGACTCGAGTCATGTAACTTCAACTCGAGTCGCTATTTTATTGACTTGTGACTTGACTTGTAACTTTCACCATTGACTTGTGACTTGACTTGGACTTGCAAAATACGACTTGTTACCAACGCAAGTCAGAAGCCTGTGCTTTTACAGTTATTTTTTGTAAACGTGTAACCATTTCTGAAACGGTCGGTTACACGCGTAACCGTCCGTTTCATAAACAACATTTGAGTTTTACAAAATCTTTAACACAAAAACATTGCGTCTTCATGACAGCATTTTGACTTCGCGTAATCACCCCACAAAATAACCCCCCAAAACAACAAAACAAAACAAAATCAAGAAGAACTAGAGATTCAGTTTTTGTTGGTTACAAAAACAAGGTGTTCGAGAGTAATGTCATCAAATTATGAGTGAATGATTTGGTGTCGACAAGTTATGATTTTTTCAAGTATTAAATTTCATCTTCCAGTTTGAACAGGAAGTCAAGGTCAAATGAGATCACATTTTGTATAGTTTCTTAAGTTGTTACATACTTTCCTAATAATGTATAGATTGTAAAAATCCAATGTGTTGTTTAGAAGTTACGATTTGTTGAAACATTAACTTTCACTTTCCGGTTTGAATCGGAAGTCAAGGTCAAATGAGGTCACAGATTGTTGCGTCTCTTAAATCTTTGAAGCCCTTTCTGATGATGTATGGATGAAAAAATCCAATGTGTGGTTCAGGAGTTCTGATTTTTTCAAATTACAAATTTTATCTTCCGGTTTGAACAGGAAGTTGTAACGTTGTAACTTACTTTCCCAATGATGAATAGATTGTAAAAATCGAATGAGTTGTTCAGAAGTTAAGATATTTTTAAATATTAAATTTCAACTTCCAGTTTTAACCGGAATTCAAGGTCAAACAGGGTCACACTTTGTGTAGCGCGTGTTAAGTTTATTAAGACCTTTCAGATGATGTATGGATTGTAAATATCCAACGTGTGGTTCAAGAGTTAAATGACATTTTCAAATATTGAATTTTATGCTCGTTGTTTCTTTGTATATTGCACAGTCACGCCAAATGTATTCATACATGTAGCTGTACAGTACATACATTAGTCTTCAACCGGAGCGTCTTGGAACCAAGACTATACACATTGTAAACTAACTACACGTGCTCACGTGCTACGTGCATGTTCAGTGTGTGGGTAGTGCCTACATGTGTTAATACATGTACACTGTCGTGCCGTCGTGCGTTGTCAACGTGAATCATGTCAAGAGACACGTGCGCTTTAACCAACGTTGGCTTTAACGACCGGTTTTGACCAGATGTGAAAGTCAAAATGCTGTCATGCCTGTGCAAAAGTTTGAGCAGGCACACTCATCTATAACCTGATGCAAAAATGTTGATAAAGAATTACGTGGTTTTTGGGAAAGAAATTTTGTGAAATTTTGAACTTCCGATTTGAACCGGAAGTCAAGGTCAAATGGGGTCATGCTTTGTGTAGCGTTTGTTGACCTTTTACCGACCTATCCGATGATGTATAGATTGTAAAAATTCAATATGTGGTTCATGAGTTATGATTTCTTTACAAATATTAAACTTTGATTCAATGTAATTCAATATCTGATGACGTCATCATGACACTACATCATCAAGTTTGTGTCGTCTTGATATTGAGGTTCAATTCTGATGAGTTTCAATGTTCAATTCAATTTTAATCTTGAGTTATGCCCCGAAATTGATTTTTTTTTTTAAAGAAAAACAAACAAATGCAAACTTTGACCTTCCGGTACGACCGGAAGTATAGGTCATATGATTTTTGCGTTAACTTTTGAAATGTTGCTCCAGTCTCCATCTACCCTAGGCCAACTATGAACACCATAGCTTTTACATTCAAGGAGACACAGTGAATACCAAATGGTCATTTTTCAACTTTAAAAACCTTGTAATTAAACACCTGATGACGTCATCATTACGTCATTAAGTTTGTGCCATCTTCATATTGAGGTTCAATTGTCTGATGAGTTTCAATATTCAATTCAGTTTTAATCTTGAGTTATGCTGTAGAGAAGAGTTCCAGGGAAGAAGAAGAAGAAGAAGAAGAAGAAGAAGAAGAAGAAGAAGAAGAAGAAGATGGAAAAGAAAGAAGAAGAAAACAGAACAAAAACAAAGAGGTGTTCGTACTTGTATTGCACGAACACCTAACAAATCTTACATTATACAGTAAAATACTCTTTTTGTTCATTCAGGGTATCCTAAATTTGTCATTTTTGTAGAATGAAGCCTACACGCTCTGTAGTTTTTTGTAACAAGCTAAAATTTCCACCGAACTGTGCTCTGTTGACCATACTGTCGACAGAATGCTAGTGCGAACCAGCTACGACAATGCTGTATATATGGTTTTAGCGAGCACACCAGCGATGATGATTATTGCAATTTCGGGGGAATAACTGCTTTTCAGCATGTGCAGACACGTTAAGTCTTCGGTCAAGGTGTTTCTAACTGGGTTTGTATTCTATTGCGTAATTTCACTAATAGAGGACGTTTACTTTCGTGCTCCCTCTAGCGTTCAATGTTTCTTGCATTTATTATGCTTGTGTGTGCCGCACAGGATCGTGCGTTGTGTTCATCGTGATCGCTACATGTTTGTGGTCAGCGTTTCGCGGCACTTTTGAGTAAATTTTTTTACGTTTATCCGAACCATAAAAATGTAAACGTGTAACCGGATAATCGGTAGGTTAACCTTGTAACCGTAACAGGCTTTTTAAATTTTAAAAGTTTACAGAGACGCTCGAGCAACTCCATAAACTTTTAAAACTTACGCATTGCGCCAGACTTCGTTCGGCTCGCGGCTTCAACTTCCGACTTCAAGTCTGGTCTGCCCTTTCGCTCGTGAGGGTACTGTCTGTTCCTGCCAGTAGTTCCCCCATCGAACGTCGTGTATTCAGTCATGGAGGAATCATTATGAGGCCACACAGAGCAAACCTGAGTGATAAGCGTCAACCCAATTATAGATATTTGAAGTGCAACAGTTTTGTATTTCAGAAAATAGAGACCTCAGTAAATCCAGTAAAACATAATGTATCAAAATGATTAGTATCCATAACTTTCAAGAAGTTTAAAAAGGACTGTCACACCAAACTACTTTTTTTTAATGACCAAGTCTTTTACTTAATGTGCATGTAATGATGGATATTTAAACTACAAAAGGAACGTTTCATGAATAGAAAGTTAGGCCTTTGTCGATTTGGTATATTAGTAACTAGCCACACCCTGGTGACCATTTTGGTATATCTTCAAACTGTAGCTCAATTGGTACTTGCTGAAATACACTGTAGTACATGGACAATTGTGCAATAAAGTGCAATGTAAACAAATCAAGCAAGTCAAGTTCAATAGTCTAAAACTCGTAATTTGTACATTAAGTTGACGCCTGGCCCTGACTGCTTTTTACAGCTGGACAAAATAATATGCGACTTAACTTGTGACTTGCCTTGTGTTTGGACCAAATATCTTTTGACTTGACTTGACTTGACTTGTGACCAAAATGACATGTGACTTTACTTGGACTTACACAAAAATTACTTGTGACTTGACTTGGACAATTTTTGCAAAAAATGACTTGCTGCCAACTCTAGTGAAAAAAAGTAATGAGAACATTTGGTTAACATGTCTTTGTAGGAAATATTGATTAACGGTGAAGTTAATTGTGATTCTAAAGATTTGCCTTTTTGCAAATAAGAAACTTTGATCAAGTCTAATTTGAAACCATCATGACGTTATACATAGAGATTTATAAGTAGGCCTACATGTATGTTCTAAGTTTTAAACTTTTGTGAACTTGCAAGAGGTTTTCGCTTTTTCAGCAAAATAGTACATTTTTCAACTTGTCACAAGAGTGAGCTATTGAAGATAATGATGTCATTACTCTTTTAATTGAAAGGCCTAGGGGTCAAACTTTATTTCATACAGAGAAAAAATGTCCAAATACCAGATCTTATTGTGTACAATTAATACATGTACAACACTGGTCTCCTCTCTGCACAGCCAGTGCAGCCAAGATGTACATAGTGTACATAGTGTAATATATTTGCAAGCTTCCAACTAAGCAACACTTTGCAGTACATTATAAGTTGTATGACCCATGATAGCATCATCAGATTATCTAACTACAAGAAATCAAAGAAGTACTTTTATAGCAAAAGATTCACATCTCATACTTTAAAATGTTTTGTCATTGTCACATTCTAGTGTTTGATTCGATGACCTGATTTTGACCTTGCTTCCTGCAATTTCAAAATAAGTTTCATAATCATTTGTTGTGTATATGATAGCTGATTTATTAACAAACTATACATTTATTCACCAACCCCAACATGTGTGTTACAACACACGTATGTAAACGTGTATAATTTTCCATTGTTTACAAAGAAATTCTAAACATGCCGAGATCAATAGATTTAGCTAGTAATTCTGCTGACTTGACTTTGATGAACATGAAAGTTTTCCATTATAACACTGTCTTTACTTGTCCCCAGTCTTTATAAAAGGATAAGGACAGACATCAGAATTATTTTGTTATGTACCCCCTTTGAGCATACTAAATGGTGCAATCACAGGCACACTCACTTGAAACTGTATCATCAAAAAGCCCACTGAAGATGCCAAGCAAATGGCAGGGATTTCCCACTCCCCAGCAAAACTACTCAGCCAGACTTTTTGAGTAGCCTTTTCACTTCCCCCCGCATATGCACAAAATTATCAAAGTGTGGAGAATAAAAAAAACAGAAGAGGACTTTGAAACCTTAAAACATGCAAAACTTGCTGTGAGTTTGAACAATTGTATCACCTGGCTACATGTACATGTATGGCTTCTGACTAGCACCCCCGCACAAAGATATTGACATACTGTACATGTAATAGAGAGACAGCCAACATGAAGGGCTAGATAGCTCAGTTGGTAGAGTGCCGGCACGTTAATCTGGAGTTCGCGTTGGTTCAAATCCCACTTTAGTCAATTTTTCTTTGTTCAGCCCAAATTGTTTAAAATTTACGCAGTCAGTTTCCATTGTGGTTTATTACTTGTTGTTTTAAACATTGTAGCTTTTTATTGCTTGTGTCAGAACACAAATTAATAAGTTCCTCCTACTCTACTTCACTAGGCTAACAACTCGTTAGATTCATGTACATGTACACATACGATGTGCATATAAATTGTACCAAGTTTAAAAGGTGCGACGAGGCCCTAAATGTGAACAATATGTAGATGCCTCGTTTGATATAATTATTGCATTCAATTGTGTACACTAAATATGTTATTATGGTACACACTTAAATGCACACCAATACAAACAATTACACTGTGGTGTCCATGCCATTAGATGTACATGTTATATGTGTGCACCTTCAATATATCAGTAATGCATGCATAATGATGAAGGGGCTGTAGATGTTTCACATCATAGACCCTGCTGGTTAAAGGATGCCTTACAAGACACAACAATAGCCAAGGACGTTTTTGGGGCACAGGGTGAATTTAAATACCTGAAATATGAAGCGATAAGAAACTGTGAGTTATTACATAGTGTACAACATAGAAACTCTAACAAAATAAAAATGATACAACTCTTATACATGTATGTACACAAACTTCAAATTTTCTTCAAAAAGTCAATAGGTTAAGGTGTTTTTTTCAATCTATGTTCATGTAGTATTAAATAACGTTTGAATTTTCTTGATTGTACATGTACAATGTATACTATACAGTAATATAGCTTTGCTAGTAATAATTTCTGCAATATTGAACAGAATCCAAACAGATCCTATGATTTTATACATCTCCACAATTAGCGATTGACATTACACAGGAAAGTACGTTGTATGTATTTGTGTTTTGTACATGTACACTGTATGTCCAATATAATCTGATAACCTGCACAAATGTCATTATTAAAAGTAGCTTCCTAAGCAACTTTATGTCCAAGTCAAATACTGTCTGTGTGTTGTTTGTGCTTATTTTGGTTTCAATCTGCTTTATTTCACAATCAAAATACAAAGTACTTATATGTAGAGGCTTGGGGGACAATTTAATAAAATATCCTCAGTGTTTTGGTTAGAAAAGAAAACCTCTTAGCTATAGATTCCGGGTATTCTGGAATCAAATTCATTAGAAATTAAGATTTAGACATTGATTAAGGAAACTTCTCGATTAAACGTTGCTCATTTAAGTACTTTTTTCAACCAGAACCATTACCAATCGGCACTCCGCATTAATTAATTATGTCACTTTTGCTCAAAATACCCGGATGTAAGACAAACAATCCACCACTCACGCGATCACTGCATTGGTGCACCAGACCACAGTAGTACAGTCAGTACACAAGAGTAAACATGAAGCTTGGAGTACGTACGCATGTGTTAGTGAATCTTGACACATTGTCTGAGATGTTTGTTGTTTGTTAATGTACGCTTCTATTTTCAGCATTAGTGAGGGCTATTATGTGTTAATAACCCAAAATCAAACACTGTGTATTAATGGTGCAGAGATGAGAGTGGTCAAAATTAGTAAAAATGAACAATCCCTGTAACACTGATGGAGGGTTTTGGAGTTACCTATCACTGGCAGCATTCTGTGCTTGTATGTAGATGCAACTTGCTATTGAAAAACAGATCGAACAAATTAAACAGTGAAAAATGCATATCGGTATCTGGTGCTTTTAGGTTTTTTTTACCAGCAGAGAAAGCGTGTGACTGACGACTGGTGAAAGAGGTTTAAACTGTGTGCACACCCATACAGATAGGCCTATGCCATGCACCATGCACCATCAGGATGCACCATGCTGTTAGCCACACAAATAGTGATACTCAAACTGTCAACTAGCACTTTAACCACTTCCCGATGGCATTACAAAATCTTTACTTTGCCTATACAGGGTACTATTTTGTTTTGACCTTCCACAATAATTTTTATTTTATTTTTAGAATATCATTGTCACAATGATACCCTGACTAAACAAAGTAAAGAAAACAAACATTTTCATAAAATGTACCGCAATTTGTTGTTCTTTAAGGACTGTCTTCACCACATATCCAAACCTTTGCAGTAATTGGCCATGGTATGCTGGAATCTCAGACTTGCCTCCCATACATGCATGCCCAATATAATGATAAACAATCCCTCGTCATCCTTGTTTGTAGCCTACAACAAAAGGATGAAGGTCTGGAATCGGGTATTACACAATAGCCCCAGAAAAGGGAAATTTGGAGTATGAATTCTAGTGGTATGATGACAGCATGCACACAATGGAATGTCCGGGGGCGTAATTATACGTCAAGCGAAATGACTGACCCAACAAAAAGAGGACATTCAAAAACTGTTCCAAAACGTATAAACGTCCACCGTTATTCAGTTTGGAAAGGTTGCCTGCGCAATACGACGTCATACGACGCCCCTAGTGGTTTAAGTATAAATCCCTGTGGTTCAATGGCGATTGTCACAAACTTTAAATACTGTTGGCTATTTGTTGTAAATATTTATATGGTGCTTATAAATGATGTTATTTACTTAAACAAATCATGACCGTTCAAGGGATCCTCACTTTTTACTCTAAGGTGCAATCCACACCCAGTTTCGGATACCTAACATTACAATGTAAATTTCCTTATTTAATCAAGAAATGCAAATTTCTTGCCCGCATGACTAAACAGCACATTATAAATTGGAATCGATTGTGATCAACCAGGTTTATTCACGAATTCTTTGATAAATGAATATTCACCATGTGGGATAGTATAATGTAGTGTAATGAGTTATAATGTGGCACTTAGAAGCATGTCCGCTGGCTCAAAGACATTGGGTACTGAGGAGCTGCCAGAGACCCCGCCCTGGGGAATGGATGAACCAAGGATCTAAGCTCCGCTGATGATGCTGGACTGATCAGCCGTATGTAGATAAACCAGTTCCAGCTGAACCGATGACTTGGAGGACGGGATTGCCGAAACCGGGGGCAGAGCTGCTAAGTCACTTTGTTCTGTAAGTTGGAATATTTATTGTGTAGTATATATTTATTTTGTGCCAAGCAAATTTTTGCTAAGTCACCAGATGACATAATTGATGTGTTAAACTTAGTATGGAGAAGGTAATCGATTGTATGTCCTATTATATAACTACAGAGAATTTGGGGGATATTAGGAACAGTAAACTAAAGATGCGTCATCATAAAGCAAAAGTTGAGATGGCAAATTGCCAAGTTTTAAATTGCAAGAGTTTGCATTAATGTGGTAATACAGGATTCAATTCAATTCAATTCAATTCACTTTATTTCCAACCCATACACAAAATAAACAATGAAAGATATGTATAAATTGAGAATAATGAATTTTTTCAATAATTTTCAGGGCTTTTGGGGTTCAGGGCTTGAGTGTACATATGTATTCTGACGAAAATGCAGACCTTGAGGACACGACGTCATCCGCTGTGTGCTGCATCGCCACTACTGGGGTACCTGCCGTGAGCATGCAAGTCCGCAATATTAGACTGAACCAACCATCCAAACAGCCGGGTTTAAGATTATTTTAAGACAAAACTGTTGTTGTATTAAGATTACTTGATGTAATGTTTATTGTAATTAATTGTACTAGTTAAATAATTTGTTATTGTTTTGGATGTTATCTCATTAGGCCCTTGTTTCTTTTGTTGGTGCATTCATTCACTTATGTCTGCTGTATCGCCTTCACGTGGTCCCAAACATGGTGGACCCTTTGATGAAGTAACATTGCATGATTGCACAGTGGCAAACGGATGCCTGAAATCCGGAATGGACAAATCTCGTCCCTGATCATGTAATGGTGTGTGACAGTACACACAAATAATTGTAAAATGTGTGCATTGGTAAGTTTTTACAAAGTGATAAATCCAAAAGCGATAAACGTAGTACTAGAAGTTGAACTACACTAGCAAAGCAAAAAGTGGTTGGAATGAGATAATCGTAACCCTCGTCGTATCCTGGAGGGTTGCGACATTTCATGGGTTAATATACTTTTGGAGATTTTTATTTACAAAATATGTTTTCAACATCTTAAATGTACACAATTGCACAGTCGCTATCACAAAAGTGGTCTTCATACATTATGTATTGACAATATACATATTTAATGATCAAAAAATTAAGTAATTGTAAAAAAGAGGGGCGACAGAGCATTGAAACAATGGGGTTCTGAAACAACAGAGTTGAACAGCTACAGTAGGTGTACAGGCTGAACCCCGAATGACAAAAGGTACTTGGTGGTCTGGCTCCAAACCCCTCCAACATGTTCATGAGCTCCCAGCTACATGTATAGCTATTTCTTGCCTTAGTGTTAATGCCTCACCAGCCCCATGAGCCACAGCACCAGATATACAGGATATTGCTGCAGGATTTACGTCCCGCTACATTGTAGCCGTGGAACACGCTTCCGTTGCAAGGACTCTCTGAATTACAATCTTATGTTCATTTTTGCATAAATTATTTATAACTTTTATCCTTAATCTGAATACATAGCCTCTTTTGTCAAATTCTCATGAATAATTGTTTTAAAAAAACAGAACTGAATTTGGTGCAGTAATTAACTTTTATACGGCTGGAAGTAAAACCAATTCTGAAGATCACTTGATTTATCCAAACCAAAAATCCAGTTCGGATAAATCATGTATGTGACCTAAATTTTTTGAAAAATGCTCAAACCTTTCTACTTTTCTCCTGAAAGACCTAAGAGCCATGTTTGGGTCTATTCTGTAGCCTAAATAGCCCAATGAAACACAAAGACTCACCAATGTACAACTCACAGTACAGACCATTGTGAAAAACACAAACAAAAATAGTACACACAAAAAACCATTAGTTCCAGATTTAAGATTTGGAAATGTTAAAGGCAAAGTATACCTTTGGTTTTGGAACAGTTCAATTGTTTTAATCCTGTATAAATGTAGTTTATATACAATAAAACTAACCTGTGAAAATGTCATTTCAAAAGCAGACATTAAAAAAGTACAACTTCACTTAACAAAATAATAATAATAATAATAATACAGAGCATAAAGCGCTAGACGAAGAACAGAGAGCTTTACAGAAAACAAGAAACAAATAAACAACAAATAAATAAACAGAAACAAACTAGACTTGTAGAGTTTGTAAAACAAACTCAAGGTGTTCAGCTACCGTTGGGGTCAGTGTTTAGTTAAAGGCAGTGGACACTATTGGTAATTACTCAAAATATTTATTGGCATAAAACCTAACTTGGTAACAAGTATTGGGGAGAGGTTGATAGTATAAAACATTGTGAGAAACGGCTCCCTCTGAAAAGGAGTAGTTTTCGAGAAAGAAGTAATTTTCTACGAATTTGATTTCGAGACCTCGAGGTCTCGAAATCAACTTGCATCTGAAAGCACAGAACTCCGTGTGACAAGGGTTTTTTTTCTGTCATTGTTATCTCGCAACCTCGATGACCAAGTTTTCACAGGCTTGTTATTTTATGCATATGTGACCCGCTCTGCAAAAAAGGCCCGTAAGTCGCGCGATGCCGTTTCACGTAACAGGCTCGTCAATGTTGAAAGGGTGAAAAAAAAATGTTGGTGTTGTATTTTTTTTATTCCATTTTTGACATCGTTCATATCCACACTTTCATAATTTGTAAGATTGGATGTTTATTTTGATCAATAAAGATGGAAAAAATCGTGTTTTGTGTACATTTATTTCATGGTTTGTACGACCGGTGTCCGTGGATTCCGTTGAAAGTTGCGTTTTTTTACACATCTGTTAGGACATTAATTGGAACCCCCCTATTACAATTTTGGTATCATCTGAAAGCTGAGGACGTTGGCTTTCTATTTGTAGACATAGAAAAGGTTAGAGGTCAAATGCAAAAGCAAGGACGGTAATTTTCTGACATGAAGACAAACAGCGCTTGTTACTAGGGGCGTGAATCTTTTCTGTGACGTGTACGCAGTGTAGTGCACCAATTGGTCAATGCACGCATCGTCGAGCTTGCGCTTGCGCTGTGAATGGGATTCGTTGTTTATTTACTGTCATGTGACCGTCATGTGACTGTTTATACACGTAAAAACACAGCTTGCGCATGCGCTCTGAATGGGATTCGTTGTTTATTCACAGGTGACTGGCCTGTGACTGTATGTCGTGCCATGCAAAAACACAGCGCAATACCTGTCAACTGTTAATGTTCAACTCAACTGACTTGTCTTGCTCTGAGCGAAAAGGTTTTCTAATTATTTACTATTTTAGCCAACAGATTTTGTATATTTTTAGTGAATTATTTGCTTAAGTATGGGTTCAAAGGATCAGTGTCTGGCTGAGGCTTTGAATGATCTCCGTGATGCCAATCTTCTCAGGGAGGAGAGAGCATGGTTGGCTTCGTGAAAGATTACTTCGTTAATTTCCGATGTGAATGACGATGTGGAATCAGAATCCGATTCGGAATCTGATTCCACTTTGCCATCTTTAGCATTTTTAACCCAAAGATCATTTCAAAATTGATTAATCAACTTCAATTTGCAATAAGAAGGCAAACTATGTTGGTTGTGCTAGATTTTTTAAAAAATATTGAGGTTTAAAACTTGTGTATTTTTTTTTACCAAAACTAGAATTTGTTACCCAAAAAAACTAGGTGTAAATCACGAAATGCAAGCCAACTTCAGAGTTTTATTAAACAGCCCAAACTTTGTAGAAATAATTAGCTTTTTGTTTAAAATGAATAAAAGGCGGAAAGGTGTTTTTGTTAATTTTTCCCAAAAAGCTCTTGTTTGCACCCAAAAATACATTATTTTAATTCATGGGGTTTTCTATGAGCCAGTGTGCATTTGTTTAACAAAGAAATAGCAACATTCACTAAATTGTACTAAAATCTTCGAACTAATGCTCAAGTGTGTGTTTGCTTTCTAAAAATTTGAGGGAAAAAACACAAGAAATAACACAATATGCAAATTAGTTTTAAAATAACGATATAGTGCATTAAAAGAAATAAAACAACTTACGTAGTACTTATAAAGTCATAACAAACACTTGTTGAAAATTTCAGACGAATTGGTCACCGGGAACATACTTGTTGCTAGGAACTTTCATAAGAACTGGTATTAAAATACTTTGAAACAGAGTGCAAAGTTTACAAGGCTGTTTCTTCATAACCTATTTTGACCAAAATGGCAATAATTTATATGCAAATTATGGTATAACTTTGGATTGCAAAATGCTACAGACTTCTAACATACACCAAATTAAAGCTGAGAAAAAGACCTTTCTATCTATGTATCTAACTCCAAAATTATTTTTTGCACCATAAGGGCCATTATTGCAGAGCGGGTCACATATGTTGAGATACACCAAGTGAGAAGACTGGTCTTTGACAATTACCAATAGTGTCCACTGTCTTTAATGGGTGAACTAATCCTTTGTATCGATGAAAAGATTGATGATAGCTTTTGAAATGTCAAAGAAAGTAAAATGTAAGTCTTTTACGTTTATACCCTAGTATTAATTAAACATCTTTCACATTTTTCAGGGCTAAGGAACCCAAGGTTTAATTAAACGAGGTGTGCAATTTTGTTTTTCGTCGTTCACAAAGAACTTTATTGAAGTATTCAAAAGGATCTATAAGTTGGATTCTCGTAAAAACTGCTGTTGATAAGAGTCAAACTAATGTTGATATCTTGCCGATTGCATTTTCTCAGTTATCAAAAGTCATACAATCAACAAAAATAGGTCAGCAAAATACCCTCTTTCAGTCGCTATTTACCGCCAAGCCAACAAAGGCAAACACGAAGGTTATGCACAGCTATCATTGGACTATCGTCGAACGAGTCTTCATTTGTCGCGGAGCCAATATTTATTGAATGACCACTAATTTGATATAGCGCCACCATGGATGTGACAAGGACTTTACGTTTCAAGTTACTTTGAACCTTTGGAACAATGGAGCGGAACAACCAGCTGCGTGCTTGTGCGAATTAATACTAACGGAATGTTGAACTTATATTTTGAACCGAAATTCAATTTCAAATGGGGTCACTCTTTGTGTAGCATTTGTTGGGTTTTAAAAGACCTGTCCGATGATGTTTAGATTGTACAAATCCATTGTGTAGTTCTTGAGTTATGAATTTTTCGAAAGTCTGACCTTTGATTGTTAGCGACGTTTGCACGGACAGCTGTTTTAGAGACTAACAAAGCGTAACGTCAAAACCATGTTGCGCGAACCTTGAACAGAGACTCGACACAAGCATATTGGAAGGACTTTGAACCTTGCGGTTGATTCAATGCAGCGAGCAGCTGCTCACCGTCGAACTGGTTTAGATCGCGTATTGTGTGTGTGTGTGTGTTCGATGCAGTTTTTTCCCGCGGTTTGACAGTGGGTCAATTTATACCTGATTTCAACCATAAGTGAAGGTCAAAAAGGTAACATCTCTGTGGACAAGTTTGAGAAGGCTTAAGAATCTACAACATGATGTAAAAATTGTGAGTAATGGGTATGTAAAAAGTATGAGTATTTCTTTAAGTGAGAATTGTGAAGTTTTCAACTTTCAGTTTGAACAGGAAGACAAGGTCAAACAGTATAAGACTCTGTGTAGTACTGGCTACATTTGACAAGACCTCTATGATGTATAGATTGTTATAATAGCTTATGTACTTCTGCCCGAACACCTAACAAACTAGGATTGTCTTGGAACAAGAATGTCTTAACAAGAAGTTTCAATACAGGCATCCAGATCACTTCTCTCAGACAGGCAGAAAGCTCATTCCACAGACACGGGGCAGTCACAGCGAATGAGCTTCCCCAGTCTTTCTTCTAGTTCTGGAAACAGAAAGCCAGGTCTGATCGGATGATGAGCAGAGTCTGTATGCATCAGAAATATAAAAGTTCTGGGAACGTAAAAGTTCAACCAGATATGATGGGGCTTGAGCAGGAAGCAATTTGTAGACATGAGTGAAAATTTTGAAGGATTTTCACTCTTTAACAGGGAGCAAATGCAGCGCTGCCAGCAGGCCCCCAAAAGGTTGGTCCTGGCCACATGCTAAGACCAGCCGAGCGGCCTTGTTTTCCAGGCGCTGTAATCCACAGAGTTAATTTTTTTCGGGCACCTATCAAAAGAGAGTAGGCGTAGTCGAGATGGGACAGGACCAGACTTCTAACGGCGTGATGACAGGCGTCTTGTGTAATTAACCAGCCAATACGCCACAGATAATATATATATGAGGAAATTAACAATTTGCCATGATGATTGATGAGACATGTTCATAAAACAATCCGGTGTGACTTCTAGGAAAAACAATGAACTCGGTCTTATCCAGGTTAAGCTGTAGCATGTTTTGGGTCATCCATTCATTGATCATGAGGTAACAAGACGATAAGTTGCTGACTACGTGCTGACTATCACTTTCAGACTTTGGGTCAAATTCAGCATTCAGCATATTCAAGAAATGAAATGCTATGTTGGTGAATGATCTCGCCGACAGATTGGTGTACAGAATGAACACCAACGGGCCTACTATGAAGCCCTTGGGTATGGCATAGGTAAAAGTATGCTGTCTGGATAAATCTCATTTTATGAAAACTTGAGTTGTGCAGTTTATGAGGTAAGTGTTGAATCAAGACTTGACTGTATTGCTTATTCTAAAATGAGTTTGAAGTCTCTCTGAAAGATGTCATTGTCAACCATGTCAAAGGCGGCCAACATACAGTATCAAGCAAGACCATAAACAAACACAGCAAGACATTGAGTACAATACATAACATGTACATTACAATGAAATCAAACTGACCACATAGTGGGTGTGTACTATTTGCCGGGATCAGAATCCGCACAGCTACGTGTGTGCAGCAGTGAAAACGTGTCTCAACCAATGTCATCCTCATTGTATGTTTTCACATGCAACATGAGATCGCGCAGTTTCTGGTCAAAACGCAGACAGCCAAATTTTTCCCCCAACCAGTCGTCAATGGGAATAACAGCTTGCCAAAATCGTGCGTCCACAAAATAAAGGCAACATTTGTTCGTTCATACAACATTGAATCTTTACAAAAACTCTGACATTTACTTGTACACTACGTACAGAGCGATGACATCACAGAGTATTACAAACTTCATAAAAAAAACTAGATATTTGGGAATATACATCATCAAACCAAAAGTCTTGAAAAATCAAACAATTTGACATTGTCTTCCAGCTAAATGAAACTGAAAGTTAAGGTGAAAAAAGCATTCACTTGAAGCCCTGCTTAAGAGTCATCTTGCCTTTATTTATTAAAACACTGCGAAAAGGGTGTTTCACTGCAGTGTGTCCTGACATCATCAGAAATCAGAGTACCATTGAAAACCTGATCACTGCATGTTTATAATTCAACAAACATTCAATTTTTAGTTTTTAACACAATCTTAATGTGAAATTAAGAAGTTACAAAATTATTTTCAGTGCCTTGAATATCCATTTATTAGAACGATAGTAACTTGAAACTGAAATACACATTTGAGCTGCTGTTTGATCTACCATTTTCAAATAACTTTTTTCAAAAGCTGATGACATCATCATGACATAATATTTTAATGTACAAATAATTGCTTGCAAAGAAGTGTTGGAAGGAATAAGACAGGGACAGCATCTTGGTTTATAAAGCACATGTTAAAGTATTCCGGAATGACTATTGTTATAATAACAATGGTCATTCTGGAATACATGTACTTTAACATGTGCTTTTCTGATAGCAACCACAAAAGCACCTCCTTTCTGCCATAAGTTCTGTCCAGGGCCGGCTTATCCAATAGGCACTGTTCTGAGGGCCTGAGACAAATTGAGAGGCCTACAAAAGAGAAAATACTTCACCACACCCAATCATACCGATGGGGTTTGTGGGGTCCTTCCTCGGTTGTTCTATTGTTCCCTTTTCTGTGGTGAACAAAGAAAACTTTAAAAGACGCATTGTTTAAAAGGACCTCACAAGGGCCTGACGGTCAGGCCACATACACACAAGAATTTAAACTTTAGCAGCTTGTTTCTGGACTTTGGGAAAGCTTCAAGCCAGTACAAAGCTTACTACAAACCTCAACACATTGTACAATGTTGTAATAAAAACGTTCACAGCGAAAATACGAAAGCGCACAAGCACACTGCATAGTGATCTGAACGACTGGTACGTACAATATTCAACTGAGTTTGTAAACTGCTGTGTGAGTGTGTGTGTGGGTGCACAGGTTATACTATACAGAGTTTGTTCTTATTTTAGATTAATGACTTTTAAAGGAGCACACCGGTTTTATGTTTACGTAATCTAGTGATGTAGAGTCATAAACAATTATTCAAAATGTATAAACTCTATATGACACCTTCATATCTCCATGAACTCATCTCAAATCATCATCTCAGAACTCAAATCTGTCTATGCCACCCGCTCATGAGTTGACAAAACACGTCTCCATAACCCCAAACATAGAGCAACTAAGCCCAAACTAAGCTACATGCTGGAGATAGTGCTTTTCAAGCCGCTGCTCCCCGGCTCTGGAATTCCCTTCTCCGAACATCCAGGAAGCTAACACAATGAGCTCTTCAAAAATAGACTCAAAACCCATTTATTTGTGTAACCATGCCATACATTATAGTTGCCTATTATAGTTTT
This sequence comes from Plazaster borealis, assembly GCA_021014325.1. Classification (NCBI taxonomy): domain Eukaryota; kingdom Metazoa; phylum Echinodermata; class Asteroidea; order Forcipulatida; family Labidiasteridae; genus Plazaster; species Plazaster borealis. The sequence continues at coordinate 11,169,233 of CM037468.1, read as the reverse complement.
TGTATCTCCTGTATCAATGCATTGTATATTGAGGGAACGAAAGTGTATCTTGAGGGAATAAAAGGAATCTTGAGGGAACTAAAGCATACCATGAGGGAATAAAAGCGAATCTTGAGGAAACGAAAGCGTATCTTGAGGGAACTAAAGCATATCTTAAGGGAACGAAGTCGTGTCTGGAGGGAACGAAAGCATATCTTGAGGGAACATTATAAGCATATCTGGAGGGAATGAAAGCATATCTTGAGGAAACGAAAGCGTATCTTGAGGGAAAGAACGCATATTTTGATGGAACGAAAGTGTATCTTGAGAGAACATAATCGTATCTTGAGGGAATGAAAGCGTATCTTGAGGGAACGAAAGTGTATCTTGAGAGAACGAAAGTGTATCTTGAGAGAACGAAAGTGTATCTTGAGGGAAAAAAAGCGTATCTTAAGAGAGTGAAAGTGTATGTTGACGGAACGAGCGTATCTTGGGGGAATGAAAGCATATCTTTAGGGAACGAAATCGTATCTTGAGAGACAAAAGCGTATCTTGAGGGAATGAAAGCATATCTTGAATGAACTAAAGCATATCTCCAGGGAACATAATCTTATCTTGAGGGAACGAAAGCGCTCTTGAGAGAACAAAAGCATATCTCCAGGGAACATAATCTTATCTTGAGGGAACGAAAGCGATCTTGAGGGAACAAAAGCATATCTTGAGGGAACATAATCGTATCTTCAGGAAACGAAAGCATATCTTGAGGGAACATACGCGTATCTTAAGGGAACAAAAGCGTATCTTGAGGGAACATAATCGCATTTTGAGGGAACAAAAGTGAATTTTGAGGGAACAAAATCATATCTTGAAGGAACGAAAGTGTATCTTGAGAGCAAAAAAAGTGTTTATTGAGAGAACGAAAGCGTATCTTGAGGGAATAAAAGGAATCTTGAGGGAACAAAAGCGTATCTTGAGGGAACATAAGCGTATCTTGAGGGAACGAAGTCGTGTCTTGAAAGAACGAAAGTGTATCTTGAGGGAACGAAGTCGTGTCTGGAGGGAACGAAAGCGTATCTTGAGGGAATGAAAGCATATCTTGAGGGAAAGAAAGCATATTTTGATGGAACAAAAGAGTATCTTGAGAAAACATAATCGTATCTTGAGGTAACCAAAGCATATCTTGAGGAACGAAAGCGTATCTAGAAGGAACGAAAGTGTATCTTGAGGGAACATAATCATATCTTGAGGGAACAAAAGCGTATCTTGAGAGAACGAAAGTGTATCTTGAGAGAATGAAAGTGTATCTTGAGGGAATGAAAGCGTATCTTAAGAGAGCGAAAGTGTATGTTGAGGGAGAGCGTATCTTGAGGGAACGAAAGCATATTGTAAGGGAACAAAATCGTATCTTGAGGGAACTAAAGCGGATCTTGAGAGAACGAAAGCATTTTGTGAGGGAACGAAAGCGTATCTTGAGAGACAAAAGCGTATCTTGAGGGAACAAAAGCGTATCTTGAGGGAACATAAGTGATCTGGAGGGAACAAAAGCGGAAGGGAACAAAATCGGATCTTGAGGGAAAGAAAGCATATTTTGATGGAACAAAAGCGTATCTTAAGAGAACATAATCGTACCTTCAGGGAATGAAAGCGTATCTTGAGGGAACAAAAGCATATATCGAAGGAAAGAAAGTGTATCTTGAGGGAACATAATCGTATCTTGAGGGAACAAAAGTAAATCTTGAGGGAACAAAAGCGTATCTTGAAGGAACGAAAGTGTATCTTGAGAGAACGAAAGTGTATCTCGAGGGAACAAAAACGTAACTTGAGGGAGCGTAAGCACATTTTGAGGGAACAAAAGCGATCTCGAGGGAACATAATCGTATTTTGAGGGAACGAAAAGCGTATTTTGAGGGAACAAAAGCATATCTCGAGCGAACATAAGCGTATCTTGAGGGAAGGAAAGTGTATGTTGAGGGAATGAGCATATCTTGAGGGAACGAAAGCGGATCTTGAGGGAACGAAAGCGTATTCTGAGGGAAAGAAAGCATATCTTGAGGGAACGCAGTCGTACCTTGAGGGAACGAAAGCGTATCTAGTGGGAACGAAAGCATATCTTGAGGGAACATAATCGCATCTTCGGGGACAAAAACGTATCTTGAGGGAACAAAGGCGTATTTTGAGGGAAAGAAAGGGTATCTTGAGAGAACGAAAGCATATCTTGAGGGAACGAAAGCGTATCTTGAAAGAACGAAAGCGTATCTTGAGGGAAGGAGTGTATCTTAAGGGAACAAAAGCATATCTTGAGGGAACATAATCGAATCCTGAGGGAACAAAAGCGGATCTTGAGGGAATGAAGTCAGATCTTAAGGGATTGAAAGCGTATCTTGAGGGAAGAAAAGTGTATCTTAAGGGAACGAAAGCTGCTTATCTTGAGGGAACAAAAGCGTATGCTGAGGAAACATACATGTAAGTGTATCTTGATGGAACGAAAGCATATCTTGATGGAACGAAAGCATATCTTGAGGGAACATAAGTGTATCTTGAGAGAACGAAAGCGTATCTTGAGGGAACAAAAGTGTATCTTGAGGGAACGAAAGGATATCTTGAGGGAATGAAAGCGTATTTTGATGAAACGAAAGCGTATCTTGTGAGAATGAAAGCGCATCTTGAGGGAACGAAAGCGTATCCTGAGGGAACATAAGCGTATCTTGAGGGATATTCTCTTTCGTTACCTCGAAAACACAAATTCGTTCACAAAATAATATTATGTGTGAACAATTTATATTTCGAGGGAATTAAATAATAGGCCTATGAGGGAACAAAATGATTTTGTTGGGATATTATTTGTCTCAAAGGAATGAAATGTTTTTGAGGAAACAAAAATGTTATTCAGGGACAGTTTTATTTTTTTGAGGGAATGAAATCGAGGGATAAAATAATATTTTGAGGGAGGTATTTTATTTTTTTATTTTACCTGTCCCATTTAGGGTCTTCGTTATTTATTTATTTATTTTTTTTGGGGGGGGGTTCTTCACAAAAATTGTTTAAACTAAACACAATTGCATCGTCAAATTAACAAAAGTTGTATTCCTATGTATTGAAAATATAAATTTTATTTAATTACCAGAAATTCTGTACAAATCAGGGGGAAGGAGGTACATACAAGGAGCATTCAAATACTGCGATTTTGAAACAGCAGATTCGATCAGGGAGGTGTATACGTACCGACTGACAAACCCGCAATGAAAAAAATGTAGTGATCTGGCTCCCTACCCCTTTCACATGTTCATGGGATCCGATCACCTGGTATAGCTATTTCTTGGTTCGGGGGTTTCCGTGCTAGCCCCACCGAGCCACTCCGCCAGCTACACACGATAATGCCTCTGGTTTACGTCTCGCTAGCCCCCACACTGTGCACTGTAAAACAAGTTTCAGTGCCCGGAAATAAAATCTTATGTTCAATTTTGTCATCATTATATACAACTTGAATCCATAATTTGAATACATAGTCTTTTTGTCAAATACTCATGAATAATTGTTAAAAAACAAAGTTGATTTTGGTGCAGTAATTAACTTTGATACGGCTGAATGTAACTCCAAAGATCTTCGTTTTTTGAAAAATGCTTGACAACACCTAAATTTGATGATTTCTTTTAGGAACCATTCTTCTCAATTCCTGGAAGACCTTAAGAGTCATGTTTTAGTCTATTTAGTAGCCCAACGAAGCCGATGTGTCCCTTTAAACTTCCCAAATCCTAACTTTCGCGTTTCAAAATCTAGAGCCTCATCAACACGCTTCGCCATTTTATTAATCTCCCGGCCCGATGGATAGCATACCGCAATTTTTTTCCCGCACCGCTGCCTCTCTGCTCTACTCTCAAAGGCCATAACCATGATAGAGTAGCTCTGGCCATAACTTCCTTTGGAAAGTCGTTCGGGTACAAGACTCATCACGTGTTCTACTCGAGTAAACTGTTAAATGCAATTGAAGTATGTCACAGGTATTTGCCCGGAATTTTCCGGGCAGAATAAATGAGTTTACCAAGACGTTCTTGCTGACGGGTTCGCGGCTTCAAGAGAACGCCCTCTATCGGTGGAACAGTTGCAACGTGTATAGTGTTGAGTGTTTGTAGGCCCTATGGTTTTATCGTTTTATGGTTTTATGGTTTTACTCAACAAGAACGTCTTGTACCAACGAATAGGTACACTAATGCCCAAACCATACATTGCTCACCTATTGAAATGCCAGGTGAGCAAACTTTGGTTGGCTATAACATCAACAAAGTACCCAACTTAACTTAAACCACATGGTCAACATTGGTTATTGTCGAAACCAAGTTACACTTTGTCAGACCCAATTATGCATGAAATAACACACCTGTGAAATTTTAAGCTTGATATCGATTATCGGAGTCGAAGAATATAGTGAAAACCCCCATGTACAGTTTGTAAGTACCTGTACAGTAAAACGCTGCTATACCGAACACCGAAATAATGAACATTTGGCTATACCAAAAACAACCTTTGGCTCACTATTTCTTCGAACAAAACATACCCACCATCTGGTCAATGCCAACAAGCATTCAACGTCGAAGAATGTCCAACTTACATTAAAAATAACACTTCCATGTAGTGTTAAATAATAGTGGAGAAAGCCAACTGTTGTCTAAGATTTCGAAACTCTTCAACAACTTTACCAAACCTTTTTTTGAGAATATCAGTGTCACAATGAAACCCTGAATAAATAAAGTAGGACAACAAACAATCTCATAAAAAGCACTGAGATTTTTCGTTGTCTTTTGAGAAAGTATGGAATGTCTTCCCGTGAATAGGCCCAAACCTTGGCTTTGGCTGTAAGCCACGGCCGATAATCGGCAAAGATATGCTTAAATCTTGGACTTGCCTCCCATATGCCATATATACAATGAAAAACAACAGTGGCAGCCTATCAATATCTCATAATCCTTATTTGTGCAACAAAAGAAAGGTCTGGAATCGGAGATTACAGTAGGTGCATGTACATAACTGACCACAACCAAAAGAGGACACTTTGAAATTGTTCTGGGTGTTTATAAACGTCAACTGTATTTCTGCCCAGAATTATTTTGCATATCCAGCGTGAAGTGGTTAATTAACTCTTTGATCAATTTACTTCGAAGATGCACATTTTGAATGGACTTCAGCCTTTCCACATGAGTGAGCATGATATGTCCATACTGGAAGATGCAAGAAACAGGGAACAAAGATCAAAAGAGGGCGCAGCAGATACAAAAACCATAAAAGGGTATACTACACTAGTCACAAATTCATGAGCCAAACTGATTATCATCATTTGTATGCCCTCAAATTCTTTTGAATAATAAAGTTTTGAGGGTCATGAATGCAATTGATAGATTGTGTAATTATGACAACCTAGGGGTTCTGTGATTCAACTTTTGAGAAGACTTGATAAATTTAGGCTTTAAAGTTGGTCTATTTGGCGTGGGAAGTGCAGGAGTGCTTCATGAAAACTGGCAGGTTTGGGAAATAGCACATTTTCAGGGGTGTTTTTTTCTGGGGTAATTAGCAAAAAATTCCAAATGGCAAACCTGCCAAAAGTTGAAAAGAAATCTGAAGTTTCGTTGTCCGAAAATATATTTGACTGGTTTTAGAGAGGCTAAGAGACTTTTAAGTATTTTTTTAGTATTTTTGAATATTTTGCATATTAGCATTGGTTGCTATGGGGGTTTATTTAGTGTGGTGAACCCAGAAGGATCTTAAGATCACGCACAGGGGGCCAGCTATTAAAAAAGAACAAATGGAATGTAACACTAAAGCTATACATTTAAGAATTCTTCTTATTTTTTAAAATATTAAGCTATAAAACACCGCCATTCGTTTCTTATTTTAGCAAGATAAAAATATAAATTTAATCCACATGTGGAATTTGTGCAAACATATTCAAAGTTCTTTTTTTAAAGCGGCAAAACAATAATAATGTGATGACACACAGAACAGTGAAATCAAGCAGTTAAACATGTTAAAAGAGGACGCACAAGTTCATGGCTAGCTGCACTGTCTTGAAATTCGTCTTTGTTCCGGGTACTGCAAATTGCTGTACAGAAGGACCACTACATGTATAGGGCCTACCGAACAAAATTCATGGATCCCTCGGTGTTCCTTATAGCAGTGTTCTACTGTACATTTAATATGCAGTTATCTGGTTATTTACAAGATATACAAAAATGTTTAATTGCCTTATATTTATGCATAAACGGGTATATGCAGGCCTGAATAAATGAGGGGAATATTCTCACAATCAATAAACAAGATTAATTATATTTGGTTCTCTCAATGCATATGTTTAAACTAACCCGCTCTAGTTTCTACAGGTAACTACATCAGTTGTACTGAGGAAAATTACGTAAAACTGCATAAGAACAGCAGAAACAGATTACCAAGTAAAATATTGCTGCTGAATAGTTTCATGCTGCTGGGCAGAACATTTTTACTAAGCAATATTTCATTGCATGTGTCTTTATTTGCTTGACTGCTCTATGAAATTGGAAAATTCTCACATCACATCACAGACATCCACAAGATCAACGAGATCCTTGGTTACATTCACAGCAGGCCTCTTGATAGGGCTACACAGTTAGTTTTTATTTTCATTACCTTTTTTTTTGTTCATAATGTAGTGTACTGTACACTGCATTGATTTCAATGTCAGATTCCAACAGGCAAATGCCATTCCTCTCTCCAATCGAGGCCATGTATTACAAGTGATGTGCAAGCCAGGTATGCCATGACCAATGCATTCAATGCAGCCCATGCAATTTCTACAGCTACAAATATATTATGCACTCAATTACTGTACACAAGGATGACACGTACAACTACATGTACAGTACATGTACATTTCAAAGAAGTCCTCTGAATAAATTACGAAAGCATCAAATGTACACAAATATCACATTCAAAATTTGAAAAAATTCATGCCGCATTTCTTTTTAAAGGCCAATTACATGTAACTTATTTTTTGTATTGCATTAAAAGCAGAACAAAACATTTAAGGATTTGCATGTCTGTACAAAGATGACATGATGACATTCAAATAACAAATCTTTGGTTAGAATACGTTTTTTTATTTATTCAAAGATCACCTACATGTATACATACCATGTAAATGTATCTTCCAAGAAATCAACAGAACTTAATACAGTACACCATTTTCATGACAACTACAGTACACCAAAAATGGTTTACAACTGACCATATTCATGTCCCATTTTGAGAATGGATTAATTATGCTTTTGAATCACAGTGGTTATATTTTGTACAAGTATTATGCCTGTATTATGTAATGCCTTGTGTGTCTGTAATTTACTTCATATTCCTTTATTGCTACATGTACCTGGTTTATTGTGGTACTCATTTACATACGATTTGAATAGTGCATGTATGTATGTTCATTTCTCTCATTGTTTGTATTAATATCATTTTTGAATGATATTATAAGTATAATGACAATACTGAAAATGTGTTGTTATGTTCCCAATATTTTGTGTAGCCTTTCTTACAGGCAATAAATAGCCTTCAAGGAAGTCGTGCATGGCATCTCTGATGGTGTACTGCAGAATGAAAAACCCTTTAACCGACCCATCAAGCTAATCATTTATTCATTTATTTAATGTATGCAGTGAGAACCAATCACGCTGCTGGTCAAATGAAATCAAATACTGGAACAGCGGCTTGAAAAAAAGCTCTAAAGAGACATTTACCTTTAAAAGACATTCAAGATTGCATGAAATTACAGAGATTTAAATTCTCCCCACAATTAAATGTTACTAGCAGCAAAAGCAGGGTTTTTTTTAGACAATCTGTCATCCTTCCCAAGTTTTTTCACATCAACACAAGTTGCAGTCTCACTTTACTCTATCATACACTGTGATGTCATCTCTGAGCAGTCCTATTAGTCAACTCCACAAAGGTGAATTATGCAACAGAAATGTAAATAACAATAATTTTCCAAGTAAGTAAGGGCATTATTTTCTGCACTACTACATGCTGGTCTTTTTATGTGTGTGTTTGTTTGTTGGATATAAATGCATGGTGCCACAAAGGCCTTGAAAAAAGGCTAGGCAAAAGAGAGATCAGAATAATACAAAAATTATCAGACGTTTAAAAAATGGCAGCATATTATTCTTGACAGGATCGTATGACACTGACAGCATACAGTAAAATTATAAATAAGGAATTTTATAAACAAGTTTTATCTTTTTTTATCTTGCATTTAATAATTACATGTAATTTTAGCTTAGAAAAATTTCTTTGGATACCATGGAAACTCACCAATAGTATGCAATCCATTTATATTTTGAATTATTTTAAATACCGACAGCAAAGCCTGCGATACTCAAGATGGCTAATTAGCTCAAAGCTTATGTATTAGTGTGTAATTCACTAAATAAGAGGCATTATAGGGTAAACCATTTCTATTTGTGAGGTTATTTAATGGAAATTCTCGCTGGATTTGACATGGAAAGACCCTTCTCAAACCATACCCTCCCCCACCACCTACATGTAAAAAGACAAAGAAACATCCAGCAATCAATGTAGAGTAATGGGTTTTTTGTTTTGCTTGGTTTTTATATATTTATCCTACACTGACTTGTGGTAGGCATGTAAGTACATACCAAGTGCTTTTCAAGTCCTGTAGAAAAAACCATCAGCAGGCACTACGGGTGGGATTCTAACATACAATCTTCCACATTCTAGAACAGATGTCTTAACCGCTAGACCACTGAGCTCACCCAGTGACAAGAGACCAGTTAAAATTGTATATTGTAATAAGCAGCTGTTAAGGCAAACAATTTTAATTGATGTAAAAATTGCATCAGGAATAAGTATACCACTACCTCCATGAGTATACGTAGTGAAAATTTTGCAAGCTTTCATCTACTGTAAGACAAAACAGTGTACACCTAACATTATTGCTGTTCACGATTTTCAAACACCTGCTTTCAAAGTCCGGGATTAAAAAAGAATTGATTAGTTTCAATCAGAAAGTTCACTTATAATTTTAAAGTTCATACCATTACCAATCTTCCAGAAAAATATGTTCATCTGAAATACTGCAAAGTTTAAACGACATCGACAAAAAGATTTTGAAGACCATGGGTGAAAACAAGCTTAACAGTGCAACATTTAACATGGAAAAATAACTTGCTTCAGATACACCTGATAAACATTACGTTTAGAATTGTGAAAGAAATAAAAGAGACCCTGAATTTGAGGTTTTGAAACAACTCATTAGGAACAAGAGTGAAGCACAGCTTACAGTCCATGTACTGTACATGTGTGTGTGTGGATAGCCCACTAACTACATGTAAAAAGGGCTGTGATTGTTTGTGTTCTCAGTACTACATTACGGTAGCCTTTCGTCAAGGCCTTCGTGGTTCAGACAGCTGTGTACATGTAGCCGGCTGCAAAGCAGTATGCACAATTGGCAAAGCCAAGAGGCCTTTACCAACTTACCAGGAATTTCTAATGGTTTTTTTGTTCGTTCTTGACTTTGACTACCCTAACCAGACAGCAAAATTCCAAAACCAATTATAAGCGATGGGGTCAGCATACATGAACCTATTCTGCGTTGTGATTAGTTCAGCACTTTTCTTACAATAAAAAATTAACAAAATTTTATGTCTGAAAATTTATGAATAATGCAACAACAACAAATATGCAAAATTAAGTTGGAAAAAGCCTTGTGGTTTGGCCACTCCCTCACACGCATGTTGTGTCATCTTCCAGACGCGTCAAGGCTATACAGTTTTGTCTAAGACACGAATTGACAAAAGGCTATGGCTCTAGGAACAGTGAAGAAACCCCTCAGCATCAACAATGAGTGAAAACTCCCCTAATGTACACAAGAGACTGTAATTGTTACAATTAATATTGCCCATCAGTTTATTCAGTACATTTAAATGAAATAGCTCCAAGAACATGTGAAATCTTACCTAAAATCGTTGTGGTGTTTTTTTCAATGGGACAGTGGCATTAATTGCCCGGTCTCAATTGAACACTGTTTAACACAGTTTACATGTGCTTCACAATTGCTTCTGATCTATGATAAAGATGGTGTCTATTATGTAGTCTGTGGAAATCCTCTGTACTTCCAAAAAACACTCCAACCCACCCCATATCACTTTCTCGTATGTTTTTCTTACCAAGTTTTCAAACATAAACACTTTTACAAAGTTTACTCATTTTAAATTATGATAACCAGTGCTGCAGTTGAGACCCGATAGTCTAAGACCGAGACCAGAAGACCTGAAGGCTCGAGACCGAGACCAAGACTAGACCACAGGATACCGAGACCGAGACCCGAGACCAGCAGACCTACACCGGTCTCGAGACCTACATGTACAACACTGATGATATCATCATCGATTATACTTCTGAAAAGATCAAGGGTTGCTTATAATTTCATCCATGGAGCCCATATTGAAAATCCTTATCATACATGCACATTTAATATGAAGACCTCATATTGGCTTCAAACTTCAACAATATTTGTTCACTAAACTATTGGCTTCAAACCTCAACAATATTCGTTCACTAAACTTCTCATTTTTCCTGAACAAAAGTTGTTCGATAATTCAAGACTTTTGTCAAAATATGTTCTGATTCTGAATTATTTTGATACCATCATAACATCTGAAGCAAATGTTAGGGTCTTTCTAAGTTAAGCCCTTTCCACACCTGCTAGAAACTAAAACCCTAAGAAAGACCTGAAAATTGTTTTATTTAAACCCACCGCTGCCCCATAATCATTTTAGACTTCCAGAAATTAACACTGTATCTTTACCTCAGAGTTGAGTAAATTACAGAACTCGAGTCCACCGCCCAAGACCGCTCGGTACAGTACAGTATAAGGTGCCCACTTAAATGTACATGACTGAGGTCAGAAATGTAAGCAAACTTGCCCAACCCGACAGTGTCAATAAAACCAAACATGGGCAGATTTTTCCCCAAGACACAAACAAACAAGGGCACGCTTGCCCCATTACCAAAGTATTAGATACATGTTGTGAACAGCTTGCTCATACACAGTACTCGGATATCACAAACACAAGCGGGCAGCTTGCCCACATAAAGACTTGCAACAGGCTGATCAGACTCTATCTAGAGCAGACTCCATCTACTGAAGTCAGGGCACAGGAGGGGGTTACCAAGTGTGGCAGACTCTATCTACTCAGGTAAGGGGGCAGGAAGGGTTACTGAGTGTGGTAGACTCTAACTACTGAGGTCGGGGGGCAGAAGGGGGTTACTGAGTGTGGTAGACTCTATCCACTGAGGTCAGGGGGCAGGAAGGTTTACTGAGTGTGGCAGACTCTATCCACTGAGGTCAGGGGGCTGGAGGTGGTGACCCAGTGTGGCAAATTATATCTACTGAGGTCAGGGCACAGGAGGGGTTACAGAGTGTGGTAGACTCTATCTACTGAGGTCAGGGGGCTGGAGGTGGTGACCCAGTGTGGCAAATTATATCTACTGAGATCAGGGCACAGGAGGGGTTACAGAGTGTGGTAGACTCTATCTACTGAGGTCAGGGGGCTGGAGGGGGTTACTGAGTGTGGTAGACTCTAGCCACTAAGGTCAGGGGGCTGGAGGGGGTTACTGAGTGTGGTAGACTCTATCTACTGAGGTCAGGGGGTAGGAAGGTTTACTGAGTGTGGCAGACTCTATCTGCTGAGGTCAGGGGGCACAGGAGGGGGTGACTGGCTGTGGCAGACTCTATCTACTGAGGTCAGGGGGCTGGAGGGGTTACTGAGTGTGGTAGACTCTATCTGCTGAGGTCAGGAGGCAGGAGGGGGTGACTGAGTGTGGCAAACTATATCTACTGAGGTCAGGGCACAGGATGGGTTACTGAGTGTGGCAGACTATCTGCTGAGGTCAATGGCAGGAGGGGATTACTGGGTGGATGGTAGACTCTATCCACTGAGGTCAGGGGGCAGGAAGGTTTACTGAGTGTGGCAGACTCTATCTGCTGAGGTCAGGGGGCAGGAACGGGCGACTGACTGTGGCAGACTCTATCTGCTGAGGTCAGGGGGCAGGAAGGGGCGACTGACTGTGGCAGACTCTATCTAAATGAGGTCAGGGGGCAGGAAGGGGTGACTGACTGTGGCAGACTCTATCTACTGAGATCAGGGGGCAGGAGGGGGTTACTGAGTGTGGCAGACTCTATCTACTGAGGTCAGGGGGCAGGAAGGGGTTACTGAGAGTGGTTTACTCTTTCTACTGAGGTCAGGTGGCAGAAGGGGGTTACTGCATGAGTGTGGCAGACTCTAACTACTAAGGTCAGGAGGCAAAAGGGGGTACTGAGTGTGGCAGACAACGCCAAACCTGAGCTTGCAACGGCATTTTAGGAGCATCATTGATCCTTGCCAAAGTCAGAAGTAATGGTGAGAAATAATTTCCGTAAACTAAATAATGGATCAACAATTGCCATTGGAAGGAGTCCCCTAACACCACAACTCAAATGGCACGTCAATAGTTACATGTAATAGTATACAAATAATGAGTGGCTCAGAGTGGAATGGGAGGAATATTATCGCAAGGTAAAATTTGGACTGTTCCATTTCACGAGGCGAGGCCGAGTGAAATGGAACAGTCCAAATTTTACCGAGCGATAATATTCCTTCCATTCCACGAATTAAAGCCACTCAATATTTGTTTTATATAACTGACATATAGATCCTTGTCATTTGATGTATTTTAAAAGTTGCCATGTTTGTGAGTTTGTTTGACAACCAAAAATCATATAGCGCCGCGTAGCGGCAACAATGCACAAATTTAATAGCAATCGGATCACAACCTTTTGCACAGGTGCTCCTTTGTTTTAGCAGCGGCGCGGCGGCGCTGTACTGCTCAAAAACATTGGGAACAAGGATGATCCTAACTGTTGAATGGGAAATGCTATTCCCATGGGCGAATAGGTCTTTTTGATCGCCGGTGCGGATGGGAGTAATAGTGAATGTCACGTGAAGTAAGTTCCACCAATCAAATGACAAGGATCTGTATGTCAGTTATATAATTAAAACTAGTTTATGAATTTTTAGGGTTATGTGACCTCCACAATGCTAGATTTCTTGCAGTGACCGTGTAAAACAATAGTCTTTCTAGGACACTGTATCATCTGCTTTTTCATTCGCCCAAAAACCGCACATTCCATTTTTAAACTTGGTTGATTTTGTTCACATTTCACAAACAGGCTGTTATTGATATTGTCTAGTAAATTGTTGAAGGGGAATAAAGCTGCTTTGTTTATGTGGAGTGCATATATGTATAATCAGTTGACTTATTGAATTTAAGTGTCATAATTACCCTTAACAAAATGAAAACTTTAACAAATTACCAAATTGGCCAGTGGTTCCCCTATGGATGGTAAACCCGATGAAACAATTTACATTAAAAAAAAAAAAATGGTTAAATCTTATTCATAAGCTAACCGTAAACGATTTGTCAAAATACAATTTGAAAAAAAGTAAAATAAACAATTATATTGACATAAAAAAGAACAACAAAATTATCCCCAAAATAAGTTTAGTTTATTGCATTTGGCAGCAGAGTTATATCAAACTTATCTTTCATATCACTTCAAGTGCTGTATTATTGGCAAAATTACCTCGAAAAGTTTTCCAAGAGACGTTTCATGAACATTAGTACGCACGCGTTCGCACAACTGTTGAGCGTCGTACATGAATGCAGTTTGACCCTTCGCAAAATGAAGCCCGAGGGACATGAGAGGAATTGAAAATTTACAGAATAGTTTTACAGAGTTTCCGACAATACTTTTTAACATAAAGGTCATATGAATGGGAATAAAAGAGAACTCGGTCTTACCTGACCGTTTCAAACCTTGCAGGGTCATGGCCCTGGAATGTACATAGGATCGTACACAAAATCCTGACAAAACACAACACATCAACTTTAATTATTTATTTATTTAACTACCAAACTACAAGATGGATTTTCACACACAAAAATTCTTCAGAGATACATGTACACGTAGCTTCCCAAGTTGCACAAAAGCTGCAAAGAACACCCATTTAACCTTTTCTTTCAGTCCAAGCCAAAAGTTTAAGTGAAAACCAAAGCCTTAAATTTAGCACTGTAGCCATTGACCCACAATTGACCCTTTTGTCTACTCATAAAACAAGAATGCGCTTGACCACTGCCTACTTGGTTTGAAATGGGAGTACGAGAGGTTCCTGGGGTGGTCGAGGGCTGACTAGGAATGGAAAAGAGGGGTTGATTTGACCGAAGTTTAAAACAACAAAAAACATTAAGTTTCTAAAACCGGGTAAAAAGGGTTTTTTGCTTTCTCCATCACATTGTTTTTCTTCTTGCTGTGACCCGAATTCTCCATTGTTTTGCCTGAATTTGGGAGAGCAATTCCCCCCACCCCCCTGAGTCCTACGCCTATGATACAGGAACAAATGATTAAGATTCATACAAATGATTAAGATTCATACACACACCCAACCAATCCAAGAACTGACTCCGCGGTAGTACAGTTAATTCTGATCCTATAAGCTAAAGTAGTAGTCCCAGCCTATTTCTACACCTTCCGCCCAGGTAATAGTTAATAAACAGGACAGTTCTTTTCAGAACTGAGAAGTCTCCCGAACACCTGAACAATCTACTCCGTGGTAGTAGAATTAAGCAAGACAGTTCTCTAAGAACAAACTCTACCTGGCAAGTAGATACACACATGGTGTTACCGCAAACCAAATATATTCACACCCAACACATTGTACATGTATTTGTGCTTGAGGTGTGTATTAGGTAGTGTCAACTAACTTAGAAAATTTTTACCAAGCCAGAAAAATAATTGCTGCAACAAAGTACATAACTATTTAGCTGTTTCGTAGCGCAGCGCAGCGAAACAGCTCTTGTTTTCATTAGAGTTTTTTATTTTATTTTTTATTTTTTTTATTTGTCTGTTTCAGTAAAAAAAGCCATTGAGATAATGCACGGTTCGTCTAAGCGACCTTTTGCATAGTTTCTAAAGAGCAATTGCAATGAAACTTTCAGTGATGAAAGGCATTGGTGCAAGGAAGTGTCTAAAAGAAATTCGTCATGATGACGTCATCACCTGTCACGTGACGTCATCTTAAAGGTTTCTATTTTAAATATTTGAAAATCCGTATCAAATCAGCCACAAGAGTTTCTGTTTGCAGGATTGGGTCGGGATAAATTAGGTCTTCATTTTATTCAGTGTGCGTGACCTCACATGACCTCTACTTCCAGTCGAAACCGGAAGTGCCTCGTAATTCAAAAGTGGCAAAAGTTACGAAGTTGCTTTCAACGATGTTAGTGTCTGGCAAGGGTGGGCAGTTCAAAAAAAATATCAATGATGTAACAATACGCAACAGCGTCCTCTAGCGACAGGTTGAAAACTCTTCAAAATGGACTTTTTGAAGATGTGTGTGGTGAAGTTTTGTGCAATCACTTCAAAATTTACACACATGGTGATCATTAAACAGCCATCATATGTGTGAAGTTTCAGATCAATGACGTCATCGGGGGTCACGTGACGCGGCATTAAAGTTGCACTTTTTGAAGTCGTATATCTCCCGAATTAATAGTGCGATCATGTTGAAACTTGGCAAGTCGTTAGATAATGGCAAGTTCCTGTTAAACTTGTAATGACGTTATGATGACGTCATCACACAATTTATTATGATTTTCTTCATTTTTTGCCCCTTTAAGTCAGAAATTGCTAACGGAAAATGCTTTAATCCAAATTCTTTTTTAAACAGGCTTGATATGTCATTACTGATTCAAAAAATATTTGACGTCATCATGACGTCATCATGACATCAGCATTTCTCAGGTTATATTATCTTAAAGGTACAGTTTTACAAGATATATATGTAGACAATGAATTCGATCTCACAAGGCATTAAATATGGTATTATTTATTATTAGCTGTTTCGCTAGCGGAGCGAAACAGCTCTTGTTTTCGTTAAAGTTTTTGTTAGCTGTTTCGTAGCGCAGCGCAGCGAAACAGCTATTGTTTTTGTTCGATTTTTTTTTTAAATTGTTCAGAACTTTTTTTCTAAGTGCCGATTTGCAATGTTCCTAAAGAGCAATTGCAACGAAATTTTCAGTGATGAAGGGCATTGGTGCAAGGAGGTGTCTAAAAGAAATTCGTTATGATGACGTCATCACCGGTCACGTGACGTCATCTTAAAGGTGTTTTATTAAAATGTTTGAAAATCTATATCAAATCAACCACAACAGACTGTAGACTTCTGTTTACGGGATTGGGTAGGGATAAATTGGGTCTTCATTTTATTTTGTGTGCGTGACCTCACATGACCTCTACTTTCGGTCGAAACGGGCCAAAAACGAAAGTGCCCTGTAACGCAAAAGTGGTAAAAGTTATGAAGTTGCTTCTCTGGAATAAAAGTGTCTAGCCGGGGTGGGCAATTCAAAAAAAGTATTGATGACGTCACAAATTGCAACAGCGCCCTCTAGCGGCAGGTTGAAAATTCTTCAAAATGGACTTTTTGAAGATGTCTGTGGCAAAGTTTTTTGTAATCACTTTAAATTTTACACACACGTTAACTGTCAGACAGGCATTATATGTGTGAAGTTTCAGATCACTGACGTCATCGGGGGTCACGTGACGCGGCATTAAAGGTGTACTTTTTGAAGTCGTGTATCTCCCGAAGTATTAGTGCGATCATGTTGAAACTTGGCAAGTCGTTAGATAATGGCAAGTTCCTGTTAAACTTGTAATGACGTCATGATGACGTCATCAAACGATTTGTTATGATTTTTTCATTTTTTGCCCCTTTAAGTCAGAAATTGCTAACAGAACATGCTTTAATCAAAATTCTTTTTAAAACAGGCTTGATATGTCATTACTGATTCGAAAAATATTTGACGTCATCATGACGTCATCATTTCTCAGGTTATATTATCTTAAAGGTACAGTTTTACAAGATATATAATAGACAATGAATTCGATCTCACAACGCATTTAATATTGTGTTATTAAGTTGATTATGTACACACTACAACACTTTCATATTCACTTGATTAATTTGAAAAAATTAACGAAACAGCTCTGCATTTGTGCACAAATGCAATCAGCTCTAGTTTTTATTTGTCTGTTTCAGTAAAAAAAGCCATTGAGATAACGCACAATCGTTCCAAGCAGCCTTTTGCATAGTTCCTAAAGAGCAATTGCAATGAAACTTTTAGGGATGAAAGGTATTGGTGCAAGGAAGGTCCTAAAAGAAATTCGTCATGATGACGTCATCACCTGTCACGTGACGTCATCTTAAAGGTTTCTATTTTAAATATTTGAAAATCCGTATCAAATAAGCCACAAGAGACCGCAGGTTTCTGTTTGCAGAATTGGGTAGGGATAAAATAGGTCTTCATTTTATTCAGTGTGCGTGACCTCACATGACCTCTACTTCCGGTCGAAACCGGAAGTAACTCGTAATTCAAAAGTGGTAAAAGTTATGAACTTGCTTTTAACGATGTTAGTGTCTGGCATGGGTGGGCAATTAAAAAAAAATGCCGATGACGTCACGATACACAAGAGCGCCCTCTAGCGGCAGGTTGAAAACTGTTCAAAATGGACTTTTTGAAGATGTGTGTGGTGAAGTTTTGTGCAATCACTTCAAAATTCACACATATGTTGATTGTCAGGCAGCCATCATATTTGTGAAGTTTCAGATCAATGACGTCATCGGGGGTCACGTGACGCGGCATTAAAGTTGCACTTTTTGAAGTCGTATATCTCCCGAAGTATTAGTGCGATCATGTTAAACCTTGGCAAGTCGTTAGATAATGGCAAGTTACTGTTAAACTTGTAATGACGTCATGATGACGTCATCAAACGATTTGTTATGATTTTTTCATTTTTTGCCCCTTTAAGTCAGAAATTGCTAACAGAACATGCTTTAATCAAAATTCTTTTTAAAACAGGCTTGATATGTCATTACTGATTCGAAAAATATTTGACGTCATCATGACGTCATCATTTCTCAGGTTATATTATCTTAAAGGTACAGTTTTACAAGATATATAATAGACAATGAATTCAATCTCACAACGCATTTAATATTGTGTTATTAAGTTGATTATGTACACACTACAACACTTTCATATTCACTTGATTAATTTGAAAAAATTAACGAAACAGCTCTGCATTTGTGCACAAATGCAATCAGCTCTAGTTTTTATTTGTCTGTTTCAGTAAAAAAAGCCATTGAGATAACGCACAATCGTTCCAAGCAGCCTTTTGCATAGTTCCTAAAGAGCAATTGCAATGAAACTTTTAGGGATGAAAGGTATTGGTGCAAGGAAGGTCCTAAAAGAAATTCGTCATGATGACGTCATCACCTGTCACGTGACGTCATCTTAAAGGTTTCTATTTTAAATATTTGAAAATCCGTATCAAATCAGCCGCAAGAGACCGTAGGTTTCTGTTTGCAGAATTGGGTAGGGATAAAATAGGTCTTCATTTTATTCAGTGTGCGTGACCTAACATGACCTCTACTTCCGGTCGAAACCGGAAGTAACTCGTAATTCAAAAGTGGCAAAAGTTATGAACTTGCTTTTAACGATGTTAGTGTCTGGCATGGGTGGGCAATTAAAAAAAAATGCCGATGACGTCACGATACACAAGAGCACCCTCTAGCGGCAGGTTGAAAACTGTTCAAAATGGACTTTTTGAAGATGTGTGTGGTGAAGTTTTGTGCAATCACTTCAAAATTCACACATATGTTGATCGTCAGGCAGCCGTCATATTTGTGAAGTTTCAGATCAATGACGTCATCGGGGGTCACGTGACGCGGCATTAAAGGTGCACTTTTTGAAGTCGTATATCTCCCGAAGTATTAGTGCGATCATGTTGAAACTTGGCAAGTCGTTAGATAATGGCAAGTTACTGTTAAACTTGTAATGACGTCATGATGACGGCATCACACGATTTGTTATTATTTTTTCATTTTTTGCCCCTTTAAGTCAGAAATTGCTAACGGAAAATGCTTTAATCCAAATTCTTTTTTAAACAGGCTTGATGTCATTACTGATTCGAAAAATATTTGACGTCATCATGACGTCATCATTTCTCAGGTTATATTATCTTAAAGGTACAGTTTTACAAGATATATATGTAGACAATGAATTCGATCTCACAAGGCATTAAATATTGTATTATTAAGTTGATTATGTACACACTACAACACTTTCATATTCACTTGATTAATTTGAAAAAATTATACACGAAACAGCTCTGCATTTGTGCACAAATGCAATTATGTCTAGTTTTTATTTTTATTTGTCTTGTTTCAGTAAAAAAAGCCATTGAGATAATGCACGGTTCGTCTACATGTAAGCGGCCTTTTGCATAGTTCCTAAAGAGCAATTGCAATGAAACTTTCAGTGATGAAAGGCATTGGTGCAAGGAAGTGTCTAAAAGAAATTCGTCATGATGACGTCATCACCTGTCACGTGACGTCATCTTAAAGGTTTCTATTTTAAATATTTGAAAATCCGTATCAAATCAGCCACAAGAGACCGTAGGTTTCTGTTTGCGGGATTGGGTAGGGATACATTAGGTCTTCATTTTATTCAGTGTGCGTGACCTCACATGACCTCTACTTCCGGTCGAAACCGGAAGTGCCTCGTAATTCAAAAGTGGCAAAAGTTATGAACTTGCTTTTAACGATGTTAGTGTCTGGCATGGGTGGGCAATTCAATTTTTGAAGATGTCTGTGGTGAAGTTTTTTGTAATCACTTCTAAATTTACACACATGTTGATTGTCAGGCAGCCGTCATGTGTGAAGTTTCAAATCGATGACGTCACCAGAGGTCACGTGACGCGGCATTAAAGGTGCACTTTTTGAAGTCGTATACACTGTATCTCCTGAAGTATTAGCGCGATCATGTTGAAACTTGGTAGGTTGATAGATATTTGTAAGTTTCTGTAAATTTTGAAATGACGTAATGATGACCTCATCACACGATTTGTTATGATTTTTTCATTTTTTGCCCCTTTAAGACAGAAATTGCTAACGGATCATGCTTCAATCCAAATTCTTTTTTTTTAAAAGGCTTGATGTGTCATAGCAAGTTCCTGGTAAACTTGTGATGACGCCATGATGACGTCATCACATGATTTGTTATGATTTTTTCATTTTTTGCCCCTTTAAGTCATAAATTGCTAACGGAGCATGCTATAATCAACATTCTTTTTTAAACAGGCTTGATACATCATAACTGCTTTGAATACAAAGAGACTTTCATATTCACTTGAGTAATTTGAAAATAATATTGGCGAAACAGCTCTGCATTTGTGCACAAATGTAATCGTGTCTAGTTTTTTTCTGTTCTTTGTAGATATGATATATTTATAAAATTTGCACTTTTGTAACCATCCATTATAAAACCTTTTTATTTTTTCATTGTTTTAGCTAATATTCGACTGGAAGTCCTAGAACCAGTGTCATAATTATGAGATATATTTGGTCTTTGTTTTCGTTGGTGTTTTTTGGGGGTGGGGTTTTCTGGACGGCACTTTTGCATCAAGCAACCTCAGATATCAATTAAACTTGGCATACACATAGACCTTACATAGATATTGTGTCTT
This sequence comes from Plazaster borealis, assembly GCA_021014325.1. NCBI lineage: Eukaryota > Metazoa > Echinodermata > Asteroidea > Forcipulatida > Labidiasteridae > Plazaster > Plazaster borealis. The sequence goes on along the minus strand of CM037468.1, from coordinate 11,148,598 downwards.
AAGAGTGATGTCATCATGACATCATCATGTGTCACGTGACGTCACTTTAAATGTGCAGTTTTTTATGTCATCACCTATGGAAGTACAAGTCTGACTGAAATGAATCTTGGCATGTCCATAGACAGGGTAGTGTTTTGAAAGGTAAAAATTGGCATGATGTCATGATGAGGTCATCACATGATTTGTTTTGTTTATTTTTTTTAGTTTTGACCGCTTAACATCTTGCGAACGAAACATGCTACAATCAAAATTCTTCTTGCAACAGGCTTGGTAGGTCATAGATGCATCGACTCAAGAGTGATGTCATCATGACGTGTCACGTGACATCAGATTAAAGGTGCACTTTTCGAAAGTCAATGTTTTGGTTTTTTTAGCCCATTCAACTGAAGATGGTGTAATACTTATGAGTTTTAATTGTCAATGACAATCTTTATATAAGTTTCAAGTCAATACATCTATGCAATACAGCCACTCAAGGTGTTTTCATTGTTTTAGCCCATTAAACTGGAACCATCACTTGTCTTACAAATGTTTCTGTCAGTGGCAAAATATAATATTATATGTTTCAAGTCTTTACATCATTGCAATTAGGAGTAATGGACATTCAAAGATTCTCATTATTTTAACTCACTTATCTGGAACCGATAACAATCACAGACCTGCCAACCTTGTAAAAAAAAATTGAGTACCACATTAGCGCAGCGGCATTAAAACCAGAAGCCTGTGCACGGCGACATAACCCAGAAGCCCAACTACATGTACTTTCGGCACTGTATGTTCCACTTGCCTAGATCATAGATGTTACTCAAGGGGCAAACAAAAATGTTAGGAGGGGAAAACAAATAAAAAATTGGCCAGGGGTTCCCCTACGGGCGGTAAGCCCATTTTGACTGATTTCTGTTCCAATATCATGTATAAATCTCAATGAAAAACACAATTCAATAATGTACAAAAAGTACTTTTCACCAAAAATTGGCCAGGGGTTTCCCTACGGGCGGTGAGCCCATTTTGACTGATTTCTATTCCAATAAACATATATTAATTTAAATGAAAAGCAATGTTGAACAAAGTTCCTAAATTATTAGTAACTTACTCGGCATGCAAATAACTTGACAATAATAATGCGAAAGGTTCCATCTTTGGTTGCCCAGTAAACGGACAAACGAAAGCCTATCATAGAATTGTCCAGTTCCACTTCAATTCATCATTTGTTTCTCTTATACAAAGATCACAGGCCATGAAATTCCCACTATTCTCCCCTAATAAAAGTAAAACTAACAGAAATGATGTATTTCCTTCCTCCATGATTAATCTGACACTTCGATCGGCGTCCATGTTGTACACTCAAGTATAATCACACGGCGATGCCGAACACGTGCGTTGTGTGCATACGTACATCCATGCATATGGCTATACAATGTACTGTACCAGATTGACCGAAACTGGATTGCGCCATTCCCACCCCCTTTGTTACGCATTGGTTTATCAGTATTCCAGCGGGAGTAAGAATTTAAATGTAGTTCTAAGCACAACCTCTTTTTTATCGAAGCACATAATGATCACTCAGATGCAGGGTGTCTTTGTTCAGTTGTTTTTGCACTTGGGGTCGAACGAATGACAGTTGAAGAAATTGAAAACAAAATTGTCCGTTCGTGCTGCAGTTTAAAAAACACCGCGATTTAGATTTTGCGTCTTTTGCGTATTTTCTGCATAAATCTCGTACCGCCGTACCCAGATGTGAAAATGCGTACATGATACGCAAAATGCATACAGGTTGGCAGGTCTGCAATCATGAGTTTATTGTACGTAATGTTGTCTGGTTGTAAGTCAAAGTAATCAGTCAGTTTTTAAAACTTCAACACAAATACTCTGACGTAAGGAAATTGTCATTATAAGACTGTGCAAGTCTCGCGCTTACATGTATTTGAACTTCCGGGACCATTGTGGTCCCAACCATATGGAGATTTACGTGGGCAAGATTATTGGTCAATTATTTTAATTTGACGTGGTGTATGACCATTGGGAATGTATTACTTAGTGATAAAAAATATGAAAGTAAAATAAATTCAACAATATAACGAAGAAAACCCGAGAATTCAACTTGACCTCAGCTTCCGGTTGCTGCAAAAAAATAATAATTTTGTGCTCACCTCTGATCACAAAACTTAAGTAAAGGCTTGTTTTGGATGCGCGATGATAATTGCCAGATGCTGTAATTGCAACGCGAAGCCTTTTTATAGCAGTCTATGGTTGTTGAGGCGTCAGCGTCCTCTATAAACTGCGTCAAGTGTTAATTTTACGCCCGTGTGACCATCGCGAATCCAGGAAAGTGGTTTCTGAAAAGTTAAGATCAAATAAGCATCCTTGTCCCAGAGTTTTAATTATGTTTCAATAATAATTAACAAATTATTTGTGTATTTATTATAAACACTAAAACTGATTTATAAACATGTACGTAAAAAATGTTCTTCGTTTGACATGTTTTCTTGTTCCGATATGCGCGAGACTTGCACAGTCCAAGCCTTCACTCTGCTTTGCAGCTCACCAAAAATAAGAAAACTCACGTATTTTCAGTATAAATCAGATTATCCACCTTATCCTACTTTTAGGATTTTTCAAGTTGTCTCCAATCAACGAACCAGTTCCTATCAGCAAATTACAATCATTTACAGCATGGAGTAAATAGGCAGTTTCACCCACAAGTGTAATTAGTTACATGTATATTATGTATTTATTTTTATAAGCAGTTTCACCAAAAGGTTTAATACAGCAGTTTCACCCACAAGTGTAATTAGGCCGTTCACCCACAAGTGTAATAAGGCAGTTTAATTAGGCAGTTTCACCCACAAGTTTAATACTTGCAGTTTCACCCACAAGTGTAATTAGACTGTTCACGTGTAATTAATTAGGCCGTTTCACCAACAAGTTTAATTAGGCAGTTTCACCAACAAGTGTAATTAAGGCAGTTTCACCCACAAGTTTAATACAACAGTTTCACCTACAAGTGTAATTAGACTGTTCACCCACAAGTGTAATTAATTAGGCCGTTTCACCAACAAGTTTAATTAGGCAGTTTCACCCACAGGTGTAATTACATGTAGGCCGTTTCACCCACAAGTTTAATACAACAGTTTCACCCACAAGTGTAATTAGACTGTTCACCCACAAGTAGAATAAAGGCAGTTTCACCAACAAGTGTAATTCGGCAGTTTCACCAACAAGTGTAATTAGGCAGTTTCAGCCACAAGTGTAATTAAGGCCAGTCACCTACAAGTGTAAAAGGCAGTTTCACCAACAAGTGTAATTAGGCCGTTCACCCACAAGTGTAATTAGGCAGTTTCACCCACAAGTTTAAAACAGCAGTTTCACCCATAAGTGTACTTAGACTGTTTGTGAACCATAGGCAGTTTCAATCACAAATGTAATTACAATGTAGGCAGTTTCACTCACAATAGGCTGTTCACCCACAAGTGTAATTAGGCAGTTTCAGCCACAAGTGTAATTACAATGTAGGCAGTTTCACCCACAATCACAAGTGTAATTAGGCAGTCTCACCCACAAGTTTAATAAGGCAGTTTCACTCACTAATGTACAAAATGTCTGTTTTACTCACATTCACAATTGTGTAAACATGTACGCCGTTTCACCCACAAGTTTATAAAAGGCAGTTTCACCCACAATGTGTAATTCTAAGGCAGTTTCACTCACACTCACAATAATTAGGCAGTTTCACCCACAACTTTAATGAGAGAGTTTCACCCACAAGTGTAATTAGGCAGTTTAACTCACAGGTGTAATTAGGCTGTTTTACTCATAAGTATGTAAATTCACAAGTGTAAACATGAACGCCGTTTCACCCACAAACTTTATACTGTGTAATTTGAAGGCAGTTTCACCCACAAGTGTAATTAGGCAGTTTCACTGACATTAGGCAGTTTCTCTCACAAGTGTAACAAGGCAGTTTCACTCACACTCACTTTGTAATTAGGCAGTTTCACTCACAAGTGTAATGAGGCAGTTTCACCCACAAGAGTAATTAGGCCGCTTTACTCACACTGACACTCACAAGTGTAATAAGGCAGTTTCACCCACAAGGAAGGCAGTTTCACTCACTTCTAGGCAGTTTCACCCGCAAGTGTAATTAGGCAGTTTCACTCACAAGGAAGGCAGTTTCACTCACTTCTAGGCAGTTTCACCCGCAAGTATAATTAGGCAGTTTCACCCACAAGGAAGGCAGTTTCACTCACTTCTAGGCAGTTTCACCCGCTAGTGTAATTAGGCAGTTTCACTCATAAGTCTAATTAGGCAGTTTCACCCACAAGTGTACATTTAGGCAGTTGCAAATTTATTAAGAACGTACGCACATGAACAGTCAAAAAAATCTTCTTTATAGAGGATGAAACACACATTCTAGCTTACAGCTTGTAATACACATTTTTCTGCTCACAGCAGTACTGATTACTAGAAGATTTGAAGTTGGGCTTCAATTGTGCTCGAATGAGCTAAAAAATGTGACTTTGCAAGTAAGACAAAAATGTGAGGACCTGTACAAAATACAGGTATGACGTGAGCACTGCAGTGTAGGGCCATTCTCTGAAAAGTGAGCCTGAACCATCAAAATTTAAACCTATTCGTACAGTAATGTTATTGGTTTCACCTTGTGGCAAAATGAATGAATTTAGTAATTCTGAAAAAAAAATGTAAAAAAAGTGTGGTTTGAGTCAGAAATCATCAATTTCTGTGAAAATCATTTTTTCCCCCCAAATTTTACCAAAAATTATAGTTTCTTGTTTTTCATGCAAATTTTTTCAAATAATGCATTTCTTTTAAGTGGAGGTAAAAATACAGAAAAATAAGGGGTCACACACGTAACATTTGTGTTACATGTGTGACCAAATGTTACGTGTGTGACCTTCAAAAACTCATTGTCTAAGCACAAATTTTTTTAAATTTCATTTATTTGGTTTTTTTTTCATGGACTTCAGATCAAATTCACAAAAATCATGAAGAAAACCATTTAAAATGCCCCAGATTGCATAGTAGGGCTTTTAAAACCAAGAAAAACACCAAGTAGCAAACATTCTGAGGACCTCGTTTCAATTCAGTGTGCTTTAGGCCAAACTTCAGAAATTTGGGTCCAAAATGCCCCACAGTTTTGAAAATCCTGGGGAAACACTGACTGCATTGCTCCTTTTGTTTGCAGTCATAATCAAACTGTGTTTAGAACAACATTCCTGATTAAAAACAAGTGAGCCAATTGTCACACACGTAACAGAGTTTCCAGTCACACACGTAACGCCACTTTTTCTATCGCCACATGAAAAAGAAAAAAAAATCTTCTCAGATGACATTTGCCATTATTATGGGCCAAGTCTATTCTCACTGTCTATAGAAGTTTTAAGAAATAAAGCTCAGCCAAATCACAGAGTTTTAAGAAACAAAATGACGAGTCAAATATTTGTAGTTGTCTGATGTCACACACGTAACAGACAAACTTTTTCCTGTAAAATTAAACCACCAGATAAATTTGTACTAAATGTTATACTATTAAATACATTGTAAGGTGATCTCTGCAGTTGACTTGTACTATATTAACACAAAATAATTCAAAATCAGAAAAAATATTCCAAACAGTTAGCTTCAAATAGGCTTCCAAATGTCACACACGTAACAGGAGAATGGCCCCGTAGTGTATAATGCCTAGCAAGATAAACACCTCAGAGAGTTTGCACTCTGATTGGTCGAAGACTGATCACGTGGGGCTGTATTAAAATGTGATATAAAGACCAGCTCTGTGAACTAGCAAATAAATGGCCCCTAAAAAAATAAACAAGGACATTGTTGTGTAAAAGTTCTGTATTATGTGCTTATTGTGCGGAAACAATAAAATCAACTGTTTTCTATGTGTCTTGGTTTTTTGCTATTTTGGCATCAAACAGATGGTGCCGCGTGCACACCGAAACCACGCCTATGCGTGAATGCGCAGAAAATGTATCAATTTAAGGTAGCTGGTACATGCATGAAACCAACATAATGCAAAGCATTAGCCGAACACCATACAGCCAAACACCAACCAAAGAAAGTATTCTATTTTTTGTGCTGTTAACTGTCAAAGCTCACAGTCTGGTTAAATTCAAATAGTTAATTATGTGTAGAAGATACATGTAAGGTGCCAGACAAAAGTTGAACAGCCTAAGGAAAGGCCCTTGAACATGAGTGAAACCAACCTCGTCCCAAGTGGGATACAATCTCGCCGTGCCATTTTTCTTTCTTTCCCAGAATTGACTTTGAAATATCCAGAATATATTGGATATTTTAATTAGTCCTGAGGTTGATCCATTCTGTGTTAGAGACTTCGCAGAACACGCTGTCAAAAGACGCATCAAGTCATAGAGCAACTGGCCCCCTCTAATTCTTGTTCAATCTTGTGATATATGTCCAACTGTGCAGTTTAGGGTGACCATAAAAACAGGATTCATTTGTATTGTGTCGAAATTCGTGCCTTTTTACAAGCGCGTACTAAGCGCCCTACAAGCGCTCTAATGTTTTTAACAAGCATGTGGACAAAGCAGTAACTTGTGGATAGCCAATCAGCGTTGATTTTCAGTGCTTCCTTTCCAGGGGTTAGTGACGAGCGGTATTGTTTTTTACCAGGTTTTTGTCATTAAAGGTATTTACTAATGGGAATAACAGTGTGATGAACCAGTCTTCACTGGGTGGTAATGACCTTGGACTTCGCCTTCAGCTCGCCTTCAGCTCACCATGAACAGCGACCAGTCACCAACCCGGTCATTACCACGCATTGAGGACCGGGTCAGCGAGACGGGTTATTAATAGCGGCCAGCCACCAACCAGGGTAATTATCACACAGTAAAGTAACTGTTAACACCCCTTGTAAACAATTCTGCCTTTTGAATGGTTTTTACATCTAGAAAGCCGCACAAATGGATACGTAGCATGCAAACAATGTACTCTACCTGTGGCAACCAATGTACTATATCCATAGCAACAGCAGTGCCCTTCTTGGTACCTAGATGTCTACTGCTAGCCACAAAATGTTTGGGGTGCTATAAAACAAATATTGACTGCTTTTACTCATGCTATGAATAGGACTCCCTCGGTGATCCTTGAGTATTTTATTCTCCCTCGGCTTCACCTTGGGAAAATAGGACACGTCAAAGATCACCTCATGAGTCATATAGTTTTAACCATGTAGCACTCAAAGCAGTCAATATTTGTAGGCCTACATACATTTTTGTTTTACCTCGTAAGCATTGGCAATGTTTACTGCCTCTCCCGTTTTAGCAACATATCCAATGATTCCTTTCCCCCAAGACACCCGTACTTCTTCCTTTCCAGCCACTTCTACAGTAGATTCGCTTGTCACATCAAACAACTTTGAGCCAAGATAACACTGTTCTGTGCCTTTTCCATAAACAAGAAAGAGTGATCCCCGGTCAGCCTTGGTAAGGATCAACACGTTTTGAAGAATTTTGTGGCACAACGAATTCAAGTCAAGGTCATTAGCAATATCTTTAACTAATTCCATGAGCACTGCCCTATCGTCTAGTTGTTTAAGCTCACTGATGGACTTCCGTGATCGTGTTGGTGACGATCTGGAATTGCCTTGGAGGTGTAGATGACTTGTACCAAGGAAGCTTGGTGCCCCATCGACAGTAGATATCATTCTACCAAGTGAACCACCAGAACCCTGAACTTCAAATTCTGATGCAGAAACCTTTCGCACTGGAGTGTTACTTCCAGAGGAGCTACTAGGTGAATGCGGAGACTCAGCTACTGGGGGTTTAGTGGTTTGAGAAACAGCTCGAGCAATGTACCATCCGTCGATCATGCTACGGGTGGCCTTACGCGCAAAGTAATCGTGCGAAAACTCTGGATGTGAGTCCAGCCATTTTTCCATACGATCGTACTCACCGCTACGATCACCGTTGTTGTCGGGTATTGGGTCCCCGTTTCCCGGTTGCGGCCCCATTATTGGCCTTAAAAACGACAGCAGATTCACTCTTTGTTCCACCCGGTCAGGCCCGGGTGACCGAGCCATTCGTTCCTGCAGATTCCAGTTTGATATTGCAATTATTTCTACCTACATGATATTGATAGCCATTCTCGTTGACAAGGACATCATCATCTCGATCTCAAGCTCCGTCAGCTACGCATGAAGCACTTCTATCTAGAGTAGTAGCAGCGCATCCTACATGTACAAAAATCATTGCTGACGACTTCTTCCATTCGCTCGACGCCGCCGAACACACATCATTGATAGCTACGTGTAGTGCAGACCGGCCTCTGCCTCTCTGTGTGTGGACGTGGGGGCGCGCGGTACTCACACATGCAGACACAGCATGCAGGGCGCTGCTGCTCTACTCTCTGTGGGCTGCCTATCCTATCATGTGACAGGTTACCGGTTGCTAGAGCAAGGAGATACGAAGATGGTGATGATAATGTAGATGAAGTTGGTTGACATTGACAGTTTGCGTGAGACGATAGTGATAAATGCAGCATGCCTCTGTCACCGTGCAACGTGAGTGAAGAAGTACACAGCTAGCTAGTAGTAGGGGCCATGGGCGCACACGTCATTCATAAGCAAACACCCCCACCAGTCCTCAATCCACCAATTTGACTCGCTTGAGCGGTCGGTTAGGATTGTTTTTAGAGGTGTTTTGGGGGTCGGGGAGGCTGGCATGGTTGGCGGTGGCTTCTTCTTTTTCTTGGTTCTCTGTTTAACGTTTAATTACACAAGGAAAACATCACACCTAGAGCAATATATCTAAAATAGAGGGCCGGTCAATTTGTTTTCCAGACAAGATGCAGTCTGCACGAGCACAAAATGAACGAATGGACAAACATAACACAGATTCAGGTTCCTCATCCCCCCATGCACTTACTTTGCCCTGACCTTTTTGCGTGTAAAAACTTGACTCAATCAGTGCCAGTGAGTATTAGTCATACAAAAATAAACGTTTGAAATAAATTAGATAACATGCATCAGTAAATAAACATTATTAATATTTTATAGGAAAAGTAAAATCGGCATCCATTCTGTTTGCCATGCTATGGACGTTTGGGTTTATTGACGAAACATAATTACTAATGTCCACCTATCATTTTGTAATGAGATATAACGACGTTTCCCTTAAAGTCTTTTGCATGTAGGCCCACATGTAGCCTCTGGTTATTCCCTAGAGATGCCACATGCATGGTCTCTTAAAAACACATTTGCGATTGGTCTACAAACGCAAACACGGTTCAGCGCTAATCGTGCACCATGGCCCTTGATGGCTAACCCCACCATAGAAAGGAAAAAGTTGTCGTTTTTATTGGTTCAATTTGACCCAACACACACGGTTTGCAAGTGAACCACACCAATCCCTTGTCATCCCTCCCACTATATATCATCATGCGCCAGAATCTCGTCTAAGCAGTGTGTGTGTATAAGTGGAAGCAGCTGCGAATGGCACGCCAACGAGTCGTCTACATTTTCTTACGCTGTTTTCTGTCGAATTTCATCATCGGTAAAGAGGGTCAACTTAAGTAGTTTGTTTTGGGGGTTTGGGGTTTTTTTTGTTTTTGTTGCCAGGCCCGTAACCAGGGAGGCATGGGCGGACACCCCCCCCCTAAAAAAAAGTCCGCCAAACCCAAAGCAAGGAAAATAATAAATAACAAACTTAGCAAAAGGTTTGTTCCTTTATCTGTTTATTATCGTTAAATTATTACATTTAAAGGGTCTGTATACGTTAGGTGACTCTGAAAATTAATGGCAATAAAAACTTATACAACAGCTTTGGATAGTATAATGCATTTTGAGAAACTTTTCACAGAAGTACTGCGGTTATGAAAAAAAATTGAATCTGAGATAACCTTCTCAGATTGTGTATTCACAGGTTAGTTTTATGGTACATAAATCCACAATTAGAATTGAAACAAACAGTGGGTTCCAATTACCAAACGTATATACAATCCCTTTAACATAAAATAATACACAAAGATGTAAATAGAGGACGCGATGGTGGCATATACCGTCTGAGTATTAAATATGCAGAATAATCATACAAAGCTGTAATTGAATTGTTTTTCAGATATAATAACCAATGTCATAGCGTAAAAATGGTGCACCAAATGGCTTGAATTGGGCCTTCATTTTCAACAAATTTCCAACTCACCCCCCCCCCCCGCCTCCCGCTGTGCGACTGGCGGCGCTAACGCACCGATGTACATTTTCTTTCATATTGCCCCCCCCCCACCCCCCACCCACACAAAAAAAATATTTAAAAAAATAAAAATAATAATAATAATAATAATAATAATAATAATAATAATAATAATAATAATAATAATTCCTGTTAACGGGCCTGCAGTTGTTGTCGTTGCCGTTGTTGTTGTTGTTGGAGGTGGTGGTGGGGGATATGTCCTTCGGTTCCCCTTACAGCACTTATTACAGCATTTAAATGATATTATTATTATAAAATTATTATTTCAGAACTTACGAGTTATTGCAAATATTTTGCAGGTCTTATTTTGGTATAGTTTCATCGGTCTAGGTCATGACTGTGTAAACCACGCCCTGTCAAAAACTATGCCACTGGGGTGTCGGATGGCCAATATTGGGCCGTCCTCTTTGAGGCACTGTCGCGACCCTGCTTATGCGGTGAAGGAATCAAGTATGGAGTTCTATTCAATACACTTGATAGTATGGTGTTCTATTGTGGACACTTGAATTATTACACACAAAAATGTGTTGTCTGTCGCGATAGAAATGTATGTTGGGTCCATCTGGTGAGCATCCCAACCAAACTGTATGATCGGGGGCGAAACCAGGATTTTTTTCAACCGGGTGGCACAACGGCGCACCCAGGATTTGTTATCAAGGAGGCTAAAAAATACGATGGGGTCCAGGGGCGAAACCCCCTGAAGCTCTGAGCCTTTGGCGTTTTGAGGGGTGAAAAATCAAGCCTCCATGTGCCTAAAACAGACAAATAGACACACTTTTTGAGCAATTCAGATCCATATAAATCTTCTAGATTTACTGGAAAATTTTCTGTAACATCGATGGTGGGGTCCAGGGGCGAAGCCCCGTTTGGGGTCCAGGGGGCGCCCCAAGAAGCTCTGAGCTGTTGGCGTTTTGAGGGGTGACAAATCAATCCTCTGCGTGCCTAAAACAGAGAAATCATGACACATTTTTTGAAGACACTGGACACCTTTGGTAATTGTCAAAGACCAGTCTTCTCACTTTACTTGGTGTATCTCAACATATGCACAAAATAACAAACCTGTGAAAATTTGAACTCAATTGGTCATCGAAGTTGCGAGATAATAATGGAAGAAAAAACACCCTTGTCACACGAAGTTGTGTGCTTTCAGATGTGATTTCGAGACCTCACGCGTGAGGTCTCGAAATGAATTCAAATATTTTACTGAGAAATTACTTTTTTTCTAAAAAAACGACGTTACTTCAGAGGGAGCCGTTTCTCACAATGTTTTATACTATCAACAGCTCTCCATTGATCGTTACCGAGTAAGTTTTTATGCTAACAATTGAGTAATTACCAATAGTGTCCAGTGCCACCTATTAAAGGAATGTACACTTTTGGTAGCTGCTCAAAATCAGTGTCCACATTTTGTGTGATTCAACATATGCATGAACAAACAAACCTGTGAAAGTTTGAGCTCAATTGGTCATCGAGATCACGAGAAAATAGTGAAAAGAGACCTTATGTGTTTTCTGTTTTTTCAAAATATCGCGCGTGATAAAAACTATTGTTTTACTCATTTCTCAGAAACGATAGCATTTTAGGCAGAAATATTTTAAGGAACCCTTTCAACCATTACTTACTTTTAATCATGTAAGTTGTGTGTGAATCTGTGAACATTTGTGTTTTTCGATCTAACCAATAGTGTACAGGGCCTTTAAGGCACTGGGTGTTTATTTCTCTTATGAGGATGACGCAGCTGAAAGTATGAACTTTGAGCCTAAAATCAAGATTCTGAAAACCACTCTTAATATTTGGAAGTCTAGGCGTTTGACCTGGTCCGGTAAAATTCAGTTGGTCAAGACTTTCGCCTTGTCTCAACTATTATATTTGGCCTCTGTAATTTCAGTTCCTACATATGTTGTTCAGCAGGTCGACAAAATTGTTTATGATTTCATCTCGAATGGGGGAAAAGGAATGGTCAAAAGGAGTACCCTTATTGGTAATATTGATGAGGGTGGTTTGAAGATGCCGGATACAAAAAGTATGTTCAAAGCTTTGCAAATCAAATGGATCCAGTGAGACAAAAATGTGAGTTTGGCTCCTTGGAAGGTCATCTTCAAGGAATATATCTCTCCTTATGGCGGTAATTTAATTTTCTACTGTAATGTTAAAATTAGCCAAGTGAAAAAGTGGAATAACATCCTCTTGTTTCACAGGGAGGTGCTCATCTCGTATTTTGATTTGGTACAACCAAGTGATGTAAAGATTACTTCACAGTGTATATAACAACCACTGTATTAATATCAACGGTAAACCCGTCCTATACAAAATATTGGTACGGTTCTATTAAGTGATTTGTATATGAGAGTGGTGCTTTGATCCCCTTTTCTGAATGGACTAGGGGGGGGGGTCTTTCAAATAAGGATTATTTGCATTGGATGGGGGTTATATCATCCATCCCAACAAATTGGAAACATATCCTCAGTCAGGGCTTTGATAGAAATAAATGCATTGCCAAAGGTTTCATTGTACAGAATAATGGAGAGACTCATATTGACACTTTATCAACCAAGATGATTTACCAAATCTGTTAATCATAGGTTTAGGGAAGTACCCACTTCACAGAAGAAATATACTGATGTTTTTAACATCGATGATGATGAGTGGTGTGGAATTTACTCTTTGCCATTTAAAGCCTGTTGTGCTGAGGTCAGAACAAGGATTTTTCAATACAAAATCAATGTTAATTGTTTGATGACTAATATAGTATAGGCTTTGCAAGATGAGGATTATTTCTAATGATAAGTATTCTTTTTGTGAAACTCACCCTGAAACAATGAGGCATATGTTTTATGAGTGCACGTTTGTTAAGACTTTCTGGACGAATGTAGAGAACTGGTGGGAGAAAGTATTTCATGATGCCATCCGATTGGAGTATAAATCTATCTTTTTTGGCGTATAGATGTACATAATTCTGAGGTACTTTTGGAAAACTTATGTATCATTTTGGCGAAGAAAGTTATCTATAACTGTAGATTCAAGTACAAGAAACCTAATATGACCTCCTTTTTGAACTTAGTTAAGTTTCACTACACATTGGAGAAAAAAATAGCTTTGGACAACAACAACAAATTTGATAATAAGTGGACTACTCTTAGAAATGGCCTTTTTAAATAATATGCCAGGTTACCGGATTGTCTGTTCCGCTCTTTTGTTTTTCCTTGGTATGTAATTTGTATGGTGTTCCATATGTGCCACTCCTTTGGAAAAAAATAATTCCGTCGCATTTTTTTTTTTCCGTCGCATTTTTTTTTTTTGCGTCGCATTTTTTTTTTTTGCGTCGCGTTTTTTTTTTTTCCGTCGCATTTTTTTTTTTCCGTCGCATTTTTTTTTTTTCCGTCGCATTTTTTTTTTTTTGCGTCGCATTTTTTTGGCGTCGCATTTTTTGGCGTCGCATTTTTTGCATTTTTTTCCGTCGCATTTTTTTCCGTCGCATTTTTTTTTTTCCGTCGCATTTTTTTTTTTTCAGGCGCATTTTTTTTTTTCAGGCGCATTTTTTTTCTGAATCGGTCACGTGACCGTCACATGATGTCCATGTGATGATTTTATGGCTCCGCTATTGCAGTTGGCGTGTGAACAATTCTATTCTTCTCCTTCAGGGTTGCGGCCATTGCTGTATTACAATTCGTTACAACTGTTTTTGACCATGTAGTGTTAAAACGCGCGCGTCTAACATTTTTTTCAAGTGTTAAAACATACTGCTTTTCTATAACTAATGCATGCCTAATTCACATTGTGCGTGGGACGCGCGCGTATACTAAGTGAGGCCAACGCAAAAAAACAAAGGAAACACAATTTACGTCATCTGTGGCACCGCTGTTGCGAAAAATATAACCATTCCATTCTAGGGGGTAATTAATGATAACTGATTGATTGCGTCCGAGTCATCATAGTAACCATTGATGACGTATGTTTTGTGCGCATGTGCAATAACTTAATCTAACAACTTAACTTTTTTAGATTTAAGTGGGGTACTAAGATAAGTGGGGTACTTAGATGTTTTGTGAATAGCTACTAATAAGCGCCCCACTTAAAGGGACACACCGGTTACCTGTTTACGTAATTTAGTCATGTAGAAACAACGGATTCGATCAGCGAGGTGTGCCGACTAGCAAATCCGCAGTAACAACAACGTATAGTTAGTGGTCTGGCTCCCTACCCCTCCCACATGTTCATGAGCTTCCAGGTACAGCTATCTCTTGGCTAGCGGGTTTCTGTCGCGCTAGCACCGCCGAGATACTCTGCTCGCCAGCTACACGACTGCCCCTGTGTTGCGTGTAGCGAGTCCCCACGCTGTGCACTGTAATACAAGCTTCCGTTGCTCGGACTCTCTGAAATAAAATCTTACGTTCGATTTGTTTGTATTATTTACAACTTGTATCCATAATTTGACTACCCTGTTCTTCTCCATTCCTGGAAGACCTTTAGAGTCATGTTTTAGTGTATTTTGTAGCCTTAAAAGCCCAACGAAGCCGGTGTGCCCCTTTAACTTGGAGTACTTAAGTTTGCACTTAAGTCTTAACCCTGCTAACTTAAAGGGACACACCGGCTTCGTTGGGCTATTAAGGCTACCAAATACACTAAAACATGACTCTAAAGGTCTTCCAGGAATGGAGAAGAACAGTTGAAAAAAGAACCGAGCAACGGAAGCGTGTATTACAGTGCTAGTGCGACAGAAACCCGCTAGCCAAGAGATCAGTTATCATTACCCCCTAGAATGGAATGGTTATGTGGCAACAGTGGTGCCACAGATGACGGGTGTGGACATTAATTTTGAATATAAATTGTGTTTCCTTTGTTTTTTTTGCGTTGGCCTCACTTAGTATACGCGCGCGTCCCACGCACAATATGAATTTATACATGCATTAATTATAGAAAAGCAGTATGTTTTAACACTTGAAAAAAATGTTAGACGCGCGCGTTTTAACACTACATGGTCTAAAACAGTTGTAACGAATTGTAATACAGCAATGGCCGCAACCCTGAAGGAGAAGAATAGAATTGTTCACACGCCAACTGCAATAGCGGAGCCAAAAAATCATCACATGGACATCATGTGACGGTCACGTGACCGATTCAGAAAAAAAAATGCGCCTGAAAAAAAAAATGTGCCTGAAAAAAAAAAAATGCGACGGGAAAAAAAAAAATGCGACGGAAAAAAAAAAAATGCGACGCAAAAAAAAAATACGACGCAAAAATAAAAAATGCGACGGAAAAAAAAAAATGCGACGCAAAAAAAAAATATGCGCCTGAAAAAAAAAATGCGACGCCAAAAAAAAAATGCGACGCCAAAAAAAAAAATGCGACGCAAAAAAAAAAAATGCGACGAAAAAAAAAAAAAATGCGACGGAAAAAAAAAAAATGCGACGGAAAAAAAAATGCGACGGAATTATTTTTTTCCAAAGGAGTGGCACATATGGAACACCATAAATTTGTACCTGTATGTTGTATTGTTATGTGTAAACTTGAGCATTGCAAATAATAATTTAAATTAAAAAATAAATAAAAATAAATAAATAAAAGTGTCCAGTGTCTTTAAAGGCCCTGTACACTATTGGTAAGATAATAAATTAAAACAAATTCACAGATTCACACATAACTTACATGATTTAAAGTAAGTAATGGTAGAAAGGGTTCCTTAAAATAGTTCTGCCTAAAATGCTATCGTTTCTGAGAAATGAGTAACAATAGTTTTTATCGCGCGCGATAATTTGAAAAAACAGAAAACACATAAGGTCTCTTTTCACTATTTTCTCGTGACCTCGATGACCAATTAAGCTCAAACTTTCACAGGTTTGTTTGTTCATGCATATGTTGAATCACACAAAATATGGACACTGATTTTGAACTGTTACCAAAAGTGTACAATACCTTTACGCACTTCAGATCCATATAAATCTTCTAAATTCATTGGACAAACATCGATGTTGGGGTCCAGGGGCGAAGCCCCGTTGGGGGTCCAACAGGGTGCGAAGCCCCCGGGAGTCTGAGCTTTCGGCGTTTTGAGGGGTGAAAAATCAAACCTCAGCGTGCCTAAAACAGAGAAATAGACACATTTTGTAAGTAATTCAGATCCATATCACTCTTCTAAATTTACGGGGGGGGGGGGGAAATCTGGATGGTGGGGTCCAGGGTCGAAGCCCCGTTGTGGCCAGGGGTAAAGCCCCCGGAGCTCTGAACTTTTGGCGATTTGAGGGTGAAAATCAAGCCTCCGTGTGCCTAAAAACAGATAAATAGACACACTTTTTAATAAGTTCTGATCCATATCAATCTTCTAATTTTAATCTGGCGTTTCTCAAATTCAAGCTTAGTGTAGTCTTTACACTTTAATGCCGGAGAGACATGAAAATATTTCATCCCGGACAAATTGGCACGTCAGGTTTCAAATGCTTATGTTCTTGTTGCAAATCTAAACAATTACAAGTGACATATCATGAAAGATTCATTTTGGCAGAAAGAAAAAATGTGAATGGCATAGGATGAAAAAGAAATCCATCCTGCCGCTGGGGGGGGGGGGCGAGCATTGTAAATGCAAATAATGCATATTATAGGGGGTATATACAGTAGCCTACTTATGGAAGCAAACATTCAGGAAACTTGGATCCATTGGTTTTAAAGTTTAGTATTTACAAAACAAAATCAGACTGACCTCAAATAGAAAATGAAATTATATCTTTATTAGCATTAGGTACGTGTTACATACACCAGCAGATGAAACCATGTTTATGACTATGGTTGGGATTATGATAATAGGGGAAAGAAGATTACGATTGAAATAAATAAATGTTAATATTAAATAAATGAATTGAATTGAATGATAAGTGTCATTTTTAGATGCAAACAAGGATGGTTTGCAGTCCAAGTTTGTCAGCAAACCATTTCTAAGTAAAACTACATGTATCATTATCTAACCTATTCATGTAAGGATGGGCATGCTGTGCTTGTTTGAAAGTCATTACCGAACTGAAGAAGAACCATCCTGATGCCAAAACAAAACCTAATTTAATTCCAAGAAGATGGCATGATCAAGTTGGTAACATAACATAACGTTTCCATTTCCATGTGGTGTATAGAAAGGTATAGTTTTTTTCACGGCTTATACTATCTTTCAAGGCAGCTATGGTAAGTAACCGAGTAACCAACATAAGTCAGCTTTTCAAGTTTCAATAAGAACAGAACAAAATAATGAATGAACATTGAAATGTTTGATAAACAGTAGTAGGGTGAATGAGATAATGATGAGATCCCGAGTGTAAATGGTGGAGCTGGCCAGCGGGAGGGCTTCTCTATCACGTAAAGGGACATAAAATAAGTTTGGTGAGAAAATTCAACGACTTCATTTAGAAACTAAAGACTATTCTGTCATTTGCATTCATAAAAGACATTTGTAAACTTTGTTAGAAGGATATGTGTGAACTCTACTCCTTTCCTTCATTAGGAAATTTGTTAGTACCCGTTTAAATAAACTGCGCCAATAAAGTATCGAAACACTTACAAATGGTCAAATATATCGGAACCTCAAATAGTATGCAAAAAATTAATTAATTAATCCGATGCACAGTTATCTTCTGCGCATTTTGGTACCTCTTTTGTTACGCTACGATGTTGTTTGGCGGATTTATGGGTACTTGAGTGGCTTAAGGTCGAATTTCAAAAGTTGCAAAAGCCCCTATTCAAGCAAGAGCGTTGTACTGTGGCGAATAAAATCGGCATTATTTTTGCCCGCCTTTTATTCCCTTCTGGAATTGGGGTGAAAAGGGGCTTTTGCAACTTTTGAAATTCGACCTTAAAGGCAGTGGACACTAATGGTAATCACTCAAAATAATTATTTGCATAAAACCTTACTTGGTGACGAGTAATAGGGAGAGGTTGATAGTATAAAACATTGTGAGAAACGGCTCCCTCTGAAATGACGTAGTTTTCGAGAAAAAAAAGTAATTTTCCACGAATTTGATTTCGAGACCTCAGATTTAGAATTTGAGGTCCCGAAATCAAGCATCTGAAAGCACACAACTTCGTGTGACAATTGTGTTTTTTTCTTTCATTATTATCTCGCAACTTTGACGACCAATTGAGTTCAAATTTTCACAGGTTTGTTGGTTTGTGCATATGTTGAGATACACTTAAGTTAAAAGACTGGTCTTTGACAATTACTAATAGTGTCCAGTGTCTTTAAGGCACTCAAGTGCTCATAAATCCGCCAAACAAACAACATCGCAGCGCAACAAAAGAGGTGTCAAAATCCGCAGAAGATAACTGTGAATCGAATTATTTAATTATTTTTTTGCATACTATTTCAGGTTCCGATAAATCTGACCATTTGTAAGTGTTTAGATACTTTATTGGCGCAGTATACTTCTACAATGGTGATTTGGGTGCACTTTTTCTCTTCATTGAAATCAAGATCGCATCCACATCTCCAAACATTAGTCATTATGACAACAACAATCATAGAAACAGAGGACATTGGTGTTAAGAATTCGTGTGCATAGGCCCCCTATAAGATAAAAAAGCGACAACCAATAAGTGGTCAACATACAACCAGGGTTGAACCGTATGTCTTGCATTATATAAACAATACTCAATAGTTTCTGCGTCAGAATCACAGAGTGGACACTCGACTTTTTCTGTGATTCATACGAAAAAGTTTGTCCCAAGTTTGGAACATCTTGTGATAAAGTCAAAAAATCATATCTTTATCCTTAGCATCTAAAAGGAAGTTTTTGTGAATTTTACCCCAAACTTCAGTCCAGTTGAAATCTTTAGGAAGATTTCAAATCTGAACCCATTTTTCTTTGGCCTTTGGCAGGAAAAAATCTCTGGCTATAAGGGCTTTGTAAACAATTTCGGTGGACCATTTTGAAAATGTCGCAAAATCCTCTACTCCATGATCAATTTTTATATTCAGCCATCTGCTTGGATAATTACTGGGCCTACATTGTGTCTCTTTAAACAGGACCGGATTGATATTTTCAGCAAGACGCTTGTTTGTTTGTTTGTTTGTTTATTTATTTATTATTATTTTGGTGCTATGTTTTTTCTGTTTTTTGTTTGTTTTGTGTTCATTTTATTGCCTTTTACTGTGTTTGTTGTTCTTGTATTGTTAAGGTCGAATAAATAACAACAATAATAGCAATATTTTTCCAAACACATGCCAGGATCACAACTCATTAACTTTTTTTCTGAGTTTTGTTATAGTAAACATATTGTATTTGTTCTGATAGTGTATTTTTAAGTGGAAACATCCTGTATAACTTAGATATTCTATAAATCGGCCCATTGTTTTAAGATTAAGCATTCGTCCTTAAAATGTGATACATTTTATATCTTTGAAATATGGTATACAAGAAATATTCATCAAATTTTAATCAACATCCTTCATTTTTCTTTTCATCGCTTACTGTAACGTTACGCACAAAGCTGGAAATGTATGTTACTGGAAATCTACTATCTAAAAATCAAATGATGACAAAAGTGAAAGAACCTATCATAAACAACTTTACAAGTTTCCTGAACCGAAGCAAAATTGTTAATTTTACAATCCATGAGAGTTTATTGTTTAATGTTCTAGGACACCATCAAAATGAAAATGAGTATCTTTTTTTTGTCCTCTGCGTGTAGCACGGGTTACCGATGTTCGCCACTGTCCCATGCATACAAAAGTAAAACAAAAAATTGTCAAAATACTATAAGGATTTAGCCTTGAATGTTGGTTGTTAAAATACAAAAAAATCAAGGTTCCAACCAAATTGTTTAATATCTGGAGCATAAAGTATGTAAAAAGACACCTTAAAGTGTAGCACGAGTCACAGTGGAATTGCCCATAAGAATAATAGGCCTATGTCATGTATGTTGGTCTTTTATTAGTGTTGCTTGTTCTATCTCTCTCAACCAAGTCCAAGTTTTATATGTAAATAATTATAGCAAGGAGAGCTTTTCTAGTCGTTCAAACATGCTAAAACCTAACAGCTTCAGGGGGCTACGCCCCCTGAACCCCGCCAAGGGCTTCGCCCTGGACCCCATGCCGTAAATGATCCTGCTGCCCCCCCCCCCCACATTTCAAGACGGATTAAGCCCCTGCTTAAAGTAGTATCGTACACGTTTGGTAATGACTCAAAACAAATATTAGCATAAAAAATTACTTGGTAACAAGCAACGGAGAGCTGTTGATAGTATTTATATAACACATTGTAGGAAACGACTCCCTCTGAAGTAACGTAGTTTTTGAGAAAGAGGTAATTTCTCACTAAAATAATAAAAACTTCTTGCAAGAAGTTTTTATTCGTATCTGAAACAGTGAAAGCACACAAATTTGTACAGCAAGGGTGTTTTTTCTTTCATCATTTTCTTGCAACTTCGATACATAAATAACTTTATCTGTGACATTCGTTAGAATGTTATCTATAACAGAAGCCGAAGTTGGTGTAATTTTCTTATGCGACGGGGAACACTAATATCGCGACGGACAACATATCATCATGACGCAAAACACACTTCTATCACGCCGGAGCACTTCTATCGCAACGGACCGTCATAGCGTTGAGTGTATAATTATGTAGGCTTTATGGCAACCTCGTTCCCATGGTGTACGATCTCGCCGCGCCATTTTGTTTTCTTTCCCAGAATGCCTTGCTCGGTTATACACCCTGCTAGAAGTGTGAAACGAAAGTAGCCCATATATTTGGCTATTTTAATTAGTCCTGTGGTTGATCCATTCTGTTTTAGAGACTTCGCAGAGCGCGCTGTCAAAATACGCATCAAGTCATAGAGCGGAGGGCCCCTGCCCATTCTTTTTCGATCTTGTGATACGTCTAAAAACATGATTTATTTGAATGGTTTGCGTCGAAATACTTGCATTTTTACACGCGTTCTACGTGCATTTTTACGCGCGTACTATTCTAAGAGCCCGACAAGCGCCCAAGCGCTCGAATGTTATTAACAAGCGTGCACGCAAATAAGTCACTTTTGGGAGCCAATCAACGTTGCCCACCCAGGGGTTTGTGGTGAGAGGTATCGATACGGCGCGCCGCTGCCCACAGTAGCGAGGCTGGGTTTTACTAACTCAACAAGAACGTCTTGCACCAAGACTACACCGCCGGATAAAAACTTGTGATCCAGATGTTTGTGTAATACAGATATCTCTTCTCCAGTAATTCGTGTTGCGCAATCGGCTAACCCTTTAAACAAAATGAACATCGAAAATCAAGACTAATACTAGGGTGCGTTTTGGCGGCGGTAACCAAAAACTGTTTCGGTTGTTGGTCGTTGGTTCTGCTGTTCAGACTGAACGATAACCGAGCTGTGAGCTCGGTTACCGTTTTGGTTATGACGTCAGAAACAATTATTGGTTACAGCCGCCAAAACGCACCCCTAGTTAGTAACAAGGCGCACACAAAAGCAAAAACAAAATGGCAGCCCCCAGCTCCATTAACTTGATGAAGTCAGCAAGACGGGTACTGAACAGTTTGTTATGTCAAACCATTTACAGAGTGCTCACCTCATATACTACAACTACAACTTCCAGGTAAAATTTTATATTATAATAAATTCGCAGGTTCCAACTTCCTTCCTCCACTCTCCAGTCCACGCATAGGATAAACTGATAAAGCCCGTTGTTAATTTGTTTGTTGGGCGGCACACGTGTTCTATGCCATTAACGTTTGTTTTACGATGGTTTTTAGTCTTTACCATACCCTCCCGTGTCCGGTTTTCGATGTACTATACCCTTTTCTTTGAATTGAAAAAAAAATAATGATGCCATATATCAACTGATGCCCTAATTACCTTCCTTTGTTTATAAGAAGTATGTAAAAATATATTAAAACTTGATAGACATTGAAACTTTCACACCACGCACCGATCTTCGATGACTTCCAATAGCGTCCCCGTGTTTTGAGTTTGACCTGTTTTCGAGGCAAACAAGAAAGTATGGTGTCCTGGTTAAGCCATACACAGAAGAAACATCTGCAGTGACTTCAAGTGTTATTATTATTATATTTTGGTAATATTGATGAGGATGCCTCTGGCCCTCACAAACTAATTAAGCCCTGTGCTCGAAACCTGAGGATAAGGGTACTTGCAATGAAATGTAGAAAGAAAGGGGTTAAGCCCTACTCCCTCTACGATAAGTTTGTTCTGTTCTCTACTTTTAATTATCTAGTATCCACGGACGGGACCCACCGGCTCGTCCCATCCGAAGGACGAAGCATGTGGTTAAGTGTCTTGCTTAAGGACACAAGTGTCACGACTGGGATTCGAACCCACACTCTGCTGATCAGAAACACCAGAGCTTGAGTTCGGTGTTCTTATCCGCTCGGCCACGACACGCCATGTTC
This sequence comes from Plazaster borealis, assembly GCA_021014325.1. NCBI lineage: Eukaryota > Metazoa > Echinodermata > Asteroidea > Forcipulatida > Labidiasteridae > Plazaster > Plazaster borealis. The sequence goes on along the minus strand of CM037468.1, from coordinate 11,125,992 downwards.
TGTGAGACGTTGTGTATGACTCTGTAGCCAGCAGTTGTCTTCATTTTATTCAAAATATTTTTTATTTAATTTTAAAAATTACGATGGTAATTTGCAAAAACTAAAAAAAAAAAAAAAAAAAAAAAAAAGTGTCAATAAGTCTTGGCTTTCAAATCTGATTTTTAAAAAAGTTTTGAATCTTTTTATGTTTCTTAACATTTGTAATAAAGCATATCAATAAACAGTGATATTTGAATCACCAAGCCAATGTTTAAATTTTGATGTTATTAATAATAAATGATATGAGGGTTTAAAAAAGAATTCTCCAAACTGTTAGAAAATGATATAAGGCACATGGCTTCTTTAAGCCTCTGTATTTTTTTTCCCAGAATGCTCAGCAGAATTTTAAGTCACATGATTTTATCATCGTGAATTGTGAATTGAAAAATTGTTTGATGAAACTTTTTCGGCGGTCAAATTTTTTGTTATGGCCCCGACAGTATGACATATTTTTGTACCTTGTAGAAATGCCTAAAATACCACAAATTTTTGCAATACAAGTGCAACTTGCCAGTGGAGCCTCACATAATTCTAAGTTTTGGTCAAAGGAGAGGAGACTCTTTGCTTTGCAAGTCAAACCACAAAAATTGTATCTAGGGACTGTTTACATCGCGCGCAGAGAGGTAAAAGATTTGCATCGATTTCAGGGACGCCCTGAAAACAGGACCTCTTACGGTACATATGAAGACCACTTTTATGATAGTGACGGTGCAATCGTGTTTATTGAAAGTGTTGAACAAGTTTTCTGACAAAAAATTGCAAAAATGCGGATCTTGGTATGCGATAGTTGGGACAGGGGGAGAAGTCGAAAAGGTGAACAATTTAAATAAAATTTGATTTTGAGGTAACTAAATTTATTATTTGAATTAAATCTTGAATCAATCAACGAAAGAGTATTTTCAGGGAACGGAAGCGTATCTTGGGGGAATAAAAGCGTATCTTGGGGGAACGATTGCATTCCAACTACTTTTGGCATTGTAAATACTATAGGGCCTACTAGTTATGTAAATAATGTTCTAGACCTAGTAACTGGGGCTCTGTATTCCTTTCTTCGGTTTGGTTTTTGACCGAATATTTCAAGAAAATTGTTGTGGACTTCAGCGTCCAAGTTACTGGGTCTAGTTTATTTAGTACCATGCCTTCCGCCATGGTGTACTTTGTGCTTTGTGGACTTCAGCGTCCCAGTTACTGGGTCTAGTTTATTTAGTACCATGCCTTCCTCCATGGTGTACTTTGTGCACCACGTTTATCAGTCGCCTTTGGATTTATTATGCTTTTCGGATTTTTTCTTGTTCTACCATTTTTTAAATTTTCATTTATTATTATTATTATTTTTTTGGGGGGGTCGATCTTTGGATGTCGAAGGAACGTAGATTGGACCATAAGCATTGGACTGCCGCATGTTGTTTATACTCGCCTACTCGCCTTTGAGTTGGATGGATATGTAGACTGGATCCTCATGCCTCGCCATAGTAATAACATTTACATAAACAGAGCACCAGTCTACTTGCAACAGAGCGCAGCAATATCCCGTAAATTTGACACTTGCAACGACTGATAAAGCGTATACGCTGACCTTTGACCGCTTTTGTTTTTTTCGATCATATTGTTAAGTACGTGACATTTATAGGATTTGAGGCATTGCATGGTGAGGTATCAATATATTTAGTTTGCGGTAACACCATGTGTGTATCTACTTGCCAGGTAGAGTTTGTTCTTAGAGAACTGTCTTGCTTAATTCTACTACCGCGGAGTAGATTGTTCGGGTGTTCGGGAGACTTCTCAATTCTGAAAACGTGACATTTATGTAACTAAATATTTATATATAAAAAAATAATAATTGTCTATAATTCTTCGTCACTAAATTTTGTAAACAGTAAACCGGTGTGCCCCTTTAATAGATGTTAAACTTGCATCGGGATAAAGAATATTATATTTGGTTTTACCCGTTCGAATCCCACCCGAGTAGCCTAATATGCCTGTGACTTTCACAGGACTCGGGGAAAGTACTGAGTATACAGTGCTTTACAGACATCGGTGTACGGATAAAACAAACATTATAATACCTTTTGTTGTTAGTTTTTGCTTTGAATGTGTTCGGTGGTTCGGGCAACAGCGGAACACCTATTGTGTTTGTATTTGTTATTTTTTTAAAAATGGTTTTACTTCTTCATCCCTATGCGAAGTGTGTGGCGAGCATAGGTTCCACGTGGTGTATCTTCTTTCAAGCTGTACGCAATCTCGCGCAATCTACGCAATCTACGCAAAAAATAGTTAGTGGACTGACGTTTTGACCCAAGCAGAGTCTTTCTTAGTTGAAGGCTAAAAAGAGGAAGACTCTGCTAAGGTCAAAACGTCACAATCAGTCCTCTAACTATCTTTTGAAACTGAGAAAACAATCCAAAAAAGATAAACTTTGGTTTTATTCTGGTCAAAACTGATATTTATGAGAATCCAACTTTTAAATCCTGATTGACTACTTCAAAGAAGTACATTGTGTTATAACAAAATAACGCCAACACGAATTGCATACCTTGTGTAAACATTAGGTTTTTATGCTCTTCATAATCATTACAACAATGTTGCTTCAGTAATCGGCATGATTAAACAAAGCAGGTAACAAGAAGTTGTAATTTTATAAAAGGCACTTTTAATACTATTTTGAATTGTAGGTCCAAAGTGTACAAGTCTTGTATTGGCCTACTAACTATCAATTCAGTTTATGACTAATTAAATTTGTCATAGATGTTCAATTAATACACTTTCTAAAACCTCAATGCAATCTTAAAGACAGTGGACACTATTGGTAATTGTCAAAGACCAGTCTTCTCACTTGGTGTATCTCAACATATGCATAAAATAACAAGCCTGTGAAAACTTGAGCTCAATTGGTCATCGAGGTTGCGAGATAACAATGAAAGAAAAAAAACCAACCTTGTCACACGGAGTTCTGTGATTTCAGATGCAAGTTGATTTCGAGACCTCATCTAATTTTGAGGTCTCGAAATCAAATTCGTGGAAAATTACTTCTTTCTCGAAAACTACTCCACTTCAGAGGGAGCCGTTTCTCACAATGTTTTATACTATCAACCTCTTCCCAATACTTGTTACCAAGTTAGGTTTTATGCTAATAAATATTTCGAGTAATTACCAATAGTGTCCACTGCCTTTAAGTAGTAACGTTTTGAAATTTCAAAAGCTATCAACAATCTTTTCATTAATTTTTAAATGAAACAGTTCAACACAATACTTTCCACAAGCAAATGCATAGTTTCGAAGCTTGTATCGACTTGAAACATATATGTAACATGCTGAGTAAGTTGTGACGTCATAATAGGGTGTTGAATTTTTTTTTTTATACAAGCCATTTAAGTTTAAAAATGACAATTGTTTTTGCTATTCACTGTTTCTCTTTGAATTTTACAGCTATGATGGTTATATTTAGGCATCTGATAGATCAAGACTGGGGTAACATTTGAAATTTTACGCCAGGATCAAATGACCTTTACTTCCGGTTTGACTGGAAGGGCAAAATTTGCCTTTGCTTTTCTTCTTCAACAAATAATTTCCTGCGCCAAAATCTGAACTTCTGTACACCGTGTCAACTTCAAATCTACACCATGTTAAAGGTGGAGTTTTACAAGATCTATACAAACAGAAAAAAAATGCGCGATCGAGCTTAAACCTTGAATAGTATTCAAGCCGGGATGTGTTACATCTACAATTTAAAGGAACATGCATATTTTCTTGTGAAACTTTGTGCAAATGCATATCTGAACACCTAGTGTTTGTCAGGTGACACTCAAGCTCTAGCTTAGTTTTACTTCTTCTCAGAGACATTTGTCCGCAAGCAAATGCATAGTTGCGAAGCAAGTATCAACTTGAAACTTTACATGCACTCAGACTATAACTAGAAGTTTCAGGAGAAGCTGTGATGTCATGATGACATCATCAGGTGTCAAATACAATAAATCAAAGTTTATTATTCAAAAAATCTTAACTTCTGAACTACAGAAACTAAATTCTAAGAATATAGTCATATGAAAGATATTTTAAAGCTTAGCAAAAGTCACACAGAGGTGATGCTGATTTGACCTTGTCTTCCTGGTGCGGTGAAACCGGAAATTGAAGTGAAAAATAGTCCTTAGCCTTGTTTTGAGCTTTCGAGCCAAAGTGGTATGGACTTTGAAAATGGTTTCTGTGGATTAATTTTTTATTTTATGTTATCATAGGCTATTGAAAATAAGATTGATGACGTCATCACTACGCCACTGTGGAAATAACCATGGGTCAAAATAAAAATTATTACGCTATCGCAGAAAATGTATCAGCTTTTGTCAAATTTAGAATACAAGCACTCTATGTCAATATGAAGACAACTGGAAAGGTTCATCTTAATCACGTAACCATAACCAAAGATATGACAACTAGAAAGTATTTTTTGATACAATTTTGAAGACATTTAAAAACGTAGTTTGTCATTTATCTATTCAGGTCCCAGCGTTATTGCTGTATTTTGTGGCAAGCGAACCACATCCATATGTGTAAGTTCACTTGTAACTGCAGGTTCAATGCGTGTCTGGACTTTGAACTGTCAAGCTTCAAAGTTCATCACTCTTGCGTTGCTATATCAATGATGGTGGCGTACAATTTAGCATAGAATGAGTTTGTCTGTGTCAAGTTCAACGTGAGTCGTGAAATTGTTTCCCTTGTTACCCGTCTGATGGCTTGGTGGTGAATAAGGAATAGAAGAGGAAGTTTTGATTGGTATGACTTTTATTAACTGAAAAAGATCGACATTGATTCTATTCTGATCAAACACCAAGATGCATGTTTTGAGGATCGACATGAGACACCCGGCCACAAGGGTCTTCAGACGGGCAGAGTATTTCAGTGCAATCACGGTGATTACATTGGTAAGCTTAGTTTTAACATCAGGATCGCTCATGTTCCTTCGTCCATATACTTGCCAAGTGGTGAAATTTTTAAAATTTAGGAACGTTTAGTATGTATTTGTATACGTATAATCAGGGTATGACTGTTGATGTTGGCTCTGTCAGATTTGATGATGATTAAAAGAACAACCTGCAATAAAAAAGGAAATGTTGGTCTGCACGTACACATCCACTTCTTGTATGATGTAGTAAGATATGTCTAGGCCTAGATGGACAATGGAAATCTTTTTTCTTCATGATTGGAATACAGTTTGTGTGAAAATTGTACAACCCTTCGATAAAGTTTCCAAAGAGGTTGCCATATTAAATATTTATATCAAAAACAGTTTATGTGTTTGTTTTACCCATTTCAGCTTGATTTATTTACTACTTTGATCACATTTGGAACAGAGTGTGATGGCAGGAATGGTGAACAAGAAGGAGTCAACGAGCCATTTTCCTTGCTGCTCCCGTCAACTGCCAGATAGTGGTATGATTTAAAGACACAAACATTAGACTACTAGATGGTCCAAAATCATGTCAGGCTTTCACTCCAAATCTACATGATGTGCTTCTTTGATCGCCAACTTTTCTTAAGAGGTGAATTTACAATATATTTTATGTTATCGACAGTTCAAAATCCCACAAACAGATTATGCAAAGAAAAATATTTTCACAGGAACTGAAATGAAGCTGCTGTTTATTTTAATTTTATTTTTAATGTTAAATCTTTGGACAGTAAAAAAATCTGACCAGGAGTAGTCCAGGGAAGTATACAAAAGTTTTAAAACTGTCATCAAAAAGATGTGTCTTCCACAAGCCCCTGGTCATAAAAAACTAAATATATAAGAATACTACAAACATAAAAACAAACAAGCAAACGGCCCAAACAAAACAAACAAGCCATCACAAAATACTCGTACAGAAGACAGACAGGCAGGCAGGCAGACAAAGGACGGACAGATAAGAAAACAAAAACCACACCATGGGAAAATATCCCTACAAAAAGACTATAGACCATAAAAGACACATTAAAAAAACAAGCGAGAACAAAGCTGGAAGAGCTATTTAAAAACAAAAGAATTACAGCATCAAAAGGCAGCTTTACATTAGTTAAAAACTGGGTTTAGAGCAGTAGCATGACTAAAAACTATTGTTATAAAAATGGTCGTATAAAAAGGTTCTAAAAATATTAAAAGGCTGTGTAATTAGAGTCGTTCTTGTCTCACTATCAAGCTCAGAAAACATTTTAGAGAATCTAACCAGACCACAATACTTAAAGGCATCAACCCTGGGTTTAACATGATAGAAAGTAAGGGAATCAGAGTGTCGAGAATTAACTTTAAAAAATATTAAAACTCTGGACATTAATTGCATGTTGGGATTCACAAGAAGCTTGGCATTAAATGATAGGTTAATATATTGTCTTCCGCTGTTCAAGGAAAACAGTCCAAGTAATTTCCAACGGTCTTCATAAGACTGTTTTTGATAGGTTTGTCGGAGAATCATTCTTGTGGCCCTCTGTTGGACTGATTTGAGTTTTGAAACATGTTTTGTTTTCAGAGTTTTGTAAAAGGTAGGTGCAAAACAACTTCACGTGATGCATCCCCCGCGACAAGACGAATGAGGCCGATCATCCAGCTACATTTGGAGACAGTTTCATCCACGTGGCGATCCCAAGACAAATTGCTTTGAAAATAACACCCAAGCAGTTTGATGGACTCCACACACGTTAAGATATTCCCGGAAAGCTGGTAGGTAGGCTTGGGGCACCTTTTCCGAACAGTCTTACACTTTGTTGGATTCAGCTGAAGTGAAGTACTGGTAGCCCAAGCAGAAATGGTGTCCAGATCTCTGTGTAATGTAGGATCAGGGTCAGCAGAGTATAGGTTGCTAAACAGAAAAATGTCGTTCGCATACTGTATTAAGTTTGATGATATGTGAAGCTGTAAATCGTTGGCGTATAAAACAAATAATAGTGGCCCTAGGACAGACCCCTGGGGTACACCTGAAGAAACAGGGAGCCAGTCAGAAGATTTACCTTTATAATACACAACCCGCTGTTTGCGACTGGTAACGAAAGATTTGATCCAGTTTATTGCAGCAGAGCGAGTATTGTAACATTAACTAAGTTTTGTAATTAAGATGTTGTGACATATAGAATTGAATGCCCGACTGAAGTCCCGAGAAACCAGATCCACCGCAAAGACTTTTGAATCCAGTGCTTGAAGCCAGTTTGATGTAGCCGACACCCCAGCTGTAGTGCACGATCGACCAGGCTGCTGTGATGTTACAAGACTATTATCATAGCAATGGTCAAGGAGCTGCTGTACCACAATCTTTTCCAAAATTTTGCAGACGACAGATGTTAATGAAATTGGTCTATAATTTTGAAGATTGGTTTTATCCCCATTCTTGAAAACGGGAACTAATCGTACAACTTTGTAAGAGCAGGAAGTATAGCCGGTGAAGCTAGCTTTAATATGCGAATTGCTAATTGTGATGCAATCAGGTCCAGAGGCCTTGCCTCCTGGGAGACTCTTGATAACGCGGGCGACGTTGGCTCTAGCGACAGTGAAAGATGAAAGCGGAGGTATTTCCAAGTCCAGTGCGGTGGTGACCGTCGAGTCATTTTCTGTGGATCCAGTTAAATAACTAATGGAGAGAGAATTGAAGCTCTCAGCTATCCTGGTAGGATTCGTTATAGTATGGCCCTGATGAATGAACGAATCAGATTGGTGAGACACCTTCTTTCTGGACTTGAACGACCAGAAGGTCTTCCTGTTTTCTTTCTTCATGAACAACTTGTTAATAAAATTCCCGTAGGCTTTCTTTGTGGCATTGCAAACAAGGTTTCTGCATTGTTTATATTTCATCCAGGCAGACTCAGTTTTGTGAAGAATAGCCTTTCTGAAAAGTTTGCGCTTCCTCACAATAAGTACATGTATTTCAGAGGAAATCCACGGCTTAAACCGTCGACGAGATCTACGAAATGGGATACTGTCACGGATGCCACCCCAAAAACATCATAGAAGTGTTGCCAAGCAGAATCGACGTCAGAATACTCAACAATGTCCCACGGAGCAAGATCAATCAACTGCTGTAAATGTTGAATGTTAGCTTTGTGATATTGGAAAAATTCACGAGCGGGTACCAATGGTTTGCCAGGTGAGCCTCGTATCATGAAAGTAACCATATGGTGGTCAGATGTAGACAAACCAGCCTCAACAGCTACATTACACACCATGTCAGGGCGGGATGTGAACAGCAAGTCAATAACACTGTTTTTAGAGAAGTCATTAGACGAACGAGTCACCTCATGCCAGGCTGATCAAGGCAAAAGGAATCCGCTAGATTCTGTAAGTTGGATTTTAAAGGACTGGAGACAGACCAGTCAATGTTGAAATCACCCATCAACATAATCCCACAATAATAGTCTGAGTTAATGTTATTAAGAATGTCTTCCAAGCCCCCAATGATAGTCGTTGGGGGTCTGTAGTAAACAGCCAGAAGCCATCGCTCGGCTCTAAGTCTGAAGTGATCGTAATCAATGGTGGGTGTAAATTATTGCATACTGCCAATAAAACACCACCACTGTGCCCGTGTCTGTCTTTACGGAAAATGGTATGAGTGTTTAGAATCATAGAGTCTGGCATCGAAGAGTCCAGCCAGGTTTCCTTAATACTTACTATAGATAACTCCATTGAACTCACCAATGATTGCAATTCCGAGAGCTTATTTTTTACACTGCGTTCATTCAGTAAAGCACCAGAAATATTTGTCCCTGTCTGAGTTTGTGTGGATCATCGACTTCATGTGTATGGATATCACTGTCTATGCTGGAGTTTCTGAGATCCAAATACGAATCTGTAAACTGAGGTCTCCTGCAGTACCAGCACTTGTCAGGCTTATCATACAAGCGTGTGTATTTCTCAAGAGGGATATGGTCACAGCAAATATGGTACCAGTCTCAACAATTTGTGCAAAGCAAACCCATTTGGTTACTTTTTACAGGTTTCTTGCAACCCCACACGGAAATTTGTAGTTTGGTCCGGGGTTCAACTCCACATCCCCGCATACCAGAATGGCAAAACACAATAAATGTACGTGAGAGGTTAATCCACTTCCATTATTACGTCAAATACGTGGCTTCCCAATAATGCTGAACCCAGATAGTAGAACTACTCACAAAATCCAGTCCATTAAATCAGAAGGATTGATGGCTAGTAGCTAAAATGTATCCATCAGGGTCTATGTGTTTAGAGCAATCAAGTGACGATGTTTGATTCCTGTGGCCAAAATGAAGATGAAAAGGGAGAGTCGAAACACTCGAGACGTTAGTCACTTGGCCGCTATGTTCTATTTGACATGTTGGTCTATTTAAAGGGATTCAGAGGTTTATAACACATTATACATCTTATTCATTCTGTTTGTTAGTGATGTTGGAGTTTCTGTTGAAATACACGCATTGGTAAAATATTAGTAAATACTGTTATGCATTTAAAATATTGTGGTAATGATTGATATGATTTTAGTTTGAGATTTGATAGACTATGAAGAAATGTCTGTCACTCATTTCATATTTTGTTTTTTTGTATTTTTTCTTTTTCAGATTATGGGATTATAGCACATCCAGTAGTGGAATCCTCTCCATCTGGTGGCAGTGAAAGAAATGACACTTCTTATTATCATCAACCAATTTCTTATTTCCTCTTGCGAGTGTATGATATCACGATGGAGGTAGAAATAGTACTTAAAGGAACGTTACAGAACTGGTAATTAAAATTTTCTTTAAGATCACAGATTTACATAAAACTTACACGGTCTAATGATGATGATAGTAGAAAACATCCCTAGAAATATTTCTGTCCGAAATGCCATATTTGATGAGAAATAAATTAAAACTAATTTCGGGTTGGAGTTTATCGCTCATGAGCGTTTTATTCATGCATTGTATAACACATGCAAATGTGTAATCGGTTTTTCACTATTTTCTCGTGACCCAGATGGCCAATCGATCTCAAACTTCTACAGGTTTGTCAGTTTATGTATATGGTGGATTATATAAAGTGCTTACACTGTTTTGTTAGCAAAAACCAATTCTGTAATGTTCCTTTAACTTATTTTTTTAATTTTACAATTCTTGGGATGCATAGACTTGCATCATCAGGACGTGACAAATTATTGCAAAATTGGAGTCAACTGACAACCTTTTTCTACATATTAACTTTACATCGGGAATTTTGTTGTTGTTGTGTGTTTTACTCTACACCGACTTGTCGTTAGTAACTTATACCCAGCACTAACCCTGAGTGCTGTATAGAATCCTCAATCTGAAAACTTGTCGTAGTTAATAACATTGAAATCATCATTACGTCGCCATGTAATAAAAAATCAATGTTGAATGCAAAACCGTTTTTTACGAAATCCTTGAAAATTCCAAACAAGTACAATATTGGCCTAATAAATTCAACATCAATTGCATGCCTTGTGTAAACATGTGTTTTATTGGCTTTTATGCTCTTTCATAATCAATGCAATAACATTGCTTCCATTACTTCTTTTAAAGTCCCCCTATAGCTTACACAGATCCTGTTATGGTTTGAAGGGAAGTTGGGCGTGGTTTAATTGCATGAGATGACATGCTTTATCAAATATTAAAACATAGATGACATCATGCAAATATTAATTTCACCCTCTACTACCACGTGACAAATGTTACATAAATAATGATGTCAGCTGTTTTTACATCACATTTTTTGTGCTAACTCTTTAAGCATTTCATTCACTTGTTCCCGAACACCTAGTGTTTGTCAGGTGACAAACACTCAAGCGCTAGTTTTTTTACCCCTCGGCCCCGTCTGGGGTTTCCGGACCCTGACTGGAGTTACAGGTGACATTTGGACTTGGAACTTGGGTGGGGGTTGCTCTTAGAGAAAGGAACGTTGGGATTGTTTTGGGGTGAAAAGGTCAAAGGTCTGGGTCACAGTGGTGAGTTATAACTAAATGTTTTTTTCCATACTGACTAAAGCTGTGCGCAATGATGAAAGCATGCAGTTGCAATTTGTGATCTTCAAGAGTCAAGAGGCTTCCATACATTTAATTTAAACATTCTATTTTAACTAAAATTTTAAAATATAAAGCCAGACTATTCAAAAGCAAAATGTAATTATTACGAGTAACATGAAGCAAAAAAGGTTACAAAAGTTGTAAATGAAAAAAGTGTTAAATTTAAACCTGTGAGAAAAGTGCGACGAAATTCCAAAGGAGCTACGAGTTGAGACTTAAATGAACATGCAGATTCTCAGAAGAACAGCATTGAAACACTTTTGCATTCAGTTACAGATTTGTTTATGAAGTTGCAGATACCTAGAAGCAAAGTCACCTGTGTGTTTAAATGGTGGAGATCTTCATTCCTGAAAGAGCGTGTAACAAATTCAATGTGCAATCCAGAACCCATTTTTTGAGGGGTTCTGAGTTTTCCCGCTTTTTTAAATGAAACAAAATTCATCACACTTTCAATTGTACATGTACATGTATCTTTTTGAGTATTAAAAAAGATTTCTTCTTTTTCTATAATTTTCCTCTTTCCATAGGCCCCTATTTGTCTTAGTTCCAGATTACTTCAAGTGTTAATAGGCCTACTTTTACTTACAGTAATCTAGAACTAGGACAAATCTGGAACAAGAAAAATAGTTGGACAAAACAGCAACAAGCCCAATCTCTCTGATGGTCACATAATAAGAGCCGCTAAAAGCTGTCACAAACTGATAATGTCCACATAATATGAAATGTGCACATATGAGACTTGTGTGGGCTTAGTGAAGAGGCAAAAAGAGACCCTTCAAACAAGAATAACAATTTCAAGGTAGATCAAGTTAACATGTTCATGTAGTGTAAGTTTGTTTGATGTTTCATGATGCTTCATCTTATCTCTTTAGGATTTCACTAAGATATGTGACAACAGGAGCGGGTTTGCCGCAGAAGCCAAAGAGACCTCTGGGTAAATACATGATATTCAGTCAAGAGAAACACCCTCAAGTTCGAGCTAAGAACCCAGGTAAGGTACATATACATTACATTCATGAACATTTTATTTGTTTGAAAAGGTGCACTCGGTTTATCCTTTCCATAAATCTGTACACATCGCAATTCACAAACAAATTGTACTCCAATGAGAACAATATTTGTCAACACAATATGATGGCTTGAAGGTTTTCAATGTTACAGTTTTAAACATTTTATTGTATGTATTCATAATGCACTATATGTTGGAATGGTTGATTGAATAAGTACACTCAATAATTCTGACAAATTAACTAATCTTACAAAATGCTACACAAAGTGTGACCTCATTTGATATTGACTTCCGGTTCAAACCTAAATTATATCATGTCTGATTATTCCATGATTGTTTTAACTTCTAATACCTCAAGATCAGTTGAGCCACATCTAGATTAAACTTGATTACATCTTCTACAATAATGGTTCAAATATTGTTTTCTTCATAAAAGTACATATTTTTTCTTTAAAAGAAATACTCTCAAGTTGTTCCCAGGGTCACTGTGAGGGGCACTGAACATGTCATGAATGTACATTAAATAAAATTGAATGTTATAAATCTTACTTTTCAGATCTAAGTTTTACAGAAACAGCAAAGGAAATTGCAAGACTGTGGAGAGAACTACCAGATGAAGAAAGAGAGGTGAATAGTTTTTTTACTTGATTGGAAACCAATAAAATTTGAAATTGGATTGCAAATGCAAACTTATGGATTCTTTCTTCTCATTTCGAAATTCTTCAAATACAAATTCATCTATGAACACCTTTTCTGCTACTAAACACATCTCCCATTTGACATTGCTTGCAATACATTTAAACCATGCCCTGTATTGACACTTTTCCTGGACAAATGGCCTTAAATTGACATATTGCTCCCCTTTAACACATTTTCTTTGTTTGAAATATTTCAAAAATATTTTTAGGATGTGTACTTGCACTATTTTCCGATCTTAGTGACGTGAGATATGACTCAGGACCAATACTTATTAAACATTTCAAGCTGCATAGTTTTAAAGGAACCAATTTGTGAATCAACAATATTTGTTGTGTAAAGTCGAATCTTTGTTTATTTAAAGACTATTCAAAAGTAGTATACCTTTAAAGTAACATAATGAAACACTATAAAAGAATCAAAAAGCTTAATATTTGAGTCATCTTTGTTTATGTACATGGTTGCATTACATTTACTTCCAATGCCAGAACCTATATGTACATGTAGTCTTGTACATGTTATACTAAACGAGTCACTATGTTTTGGTTTGTGGATGACAACCATTCAATTCAATTCAACTTGTTTTATTGTACAACAACAAAATACAACTAAGTCAAATTTACATGTACACAGATAAAAGGTAACAGTAAAATTGACAGATTAAGAAGGTGTTGAAGTAGACAAACCTGGACCTGCAGGTCTTGGAGTGCTCGGGGAGTACAATCATGCGAAGAGCTCCTGTTGCACCTTTTTAATACTGTTCGATTGCTGTAAAGTTAGTCCAGAGTTCCAAGCTGGGGCTGCAAATTCCAGTATAGGGGATGGATGTATACATCTGATAGACAAGTATCAAATCTGCAATGTACCGGTATTTCTTTTAAGAATAATTCAAATGTAGAGACGCTGCAAAGCAAGTGATACCATGTTTCGAACATGTAAGTCCTACTTGAGGTTCGATTGGATTGTGAACCCAAGTAAGCGAAGGGAATCCACTACTGCAAGTCAGTCGTTGTTCAATTCAATTTACTTTATTATCCACAAAAACGGGAAATTCATTTCGGCCTTTACATCGATAATTGATGGAGATAACCATGGGAGAAAGCTTACTTGCAGGACTTTACATTTCTCAGGTTTGGGTGTCAAAAAATTAGCACGACTCCAATCATACAGAAAATCTGTGTTTCTGCATGTTACCAATTCAGACTTGGGGACAACCTGTTACATGTAGCTCTGCATCATTCACAATGATCAAGAAAATAATAGGGCTGAGCTTCGTCCCATTTGGGAATCCACATTTCATTGCGGATGGGCACAGACAAACGAAGCGTACCACGATACATGCCTGCTTTAGCCACTGCACACTGGAAAGTCCGGGTGGATAAAAACGTCAGTTGTCCGGCTGTCGGCAAGAAATGGAGGAAAATCTGCTCAAGTTGTTCCTGGCATTGAAAAATATCCGTTGTAAATCTGTCAAAAAAAATGTGAAGAAAAACCCACATTCGATGTAAAGTGGTTAACATTTTTTTAGCTTTTTATTGATCAAGTGTCACAATTTTCTTAACGGGCAAATACCGGTAGTCAACCATGTAAATATTTCGGGATCATTTAAAAAATATATATATTTCATTTACAGTCTTACACAGCACAGGCCAAACAGTACATGGAAAACTACAATGAAGAAATAGCCGTTTTTAAAGCAAGTCTGACGGAGGAAGATGTGAAGATGATTGCTCAGCATAAACAACAAAAGAAACTGATGAATGTTAATAAGAAAAACAAACAGGTACATAAGATTTCATCTGTTTGTAAAAGTTAATTTAGAGTAACATTTTACATTGTCTAAGACAAGTCATGGTAATAATATCGCAAAGGAAAAACTGTAACACTAATTTTAGGTAAAAGTTAGTAAAAGGTGTTAAAAAAAAAACCAATTAAAACTTTTTATAATAAGTATAAAGGCCCGGTCACACTGGGACGACAACGAAAACGAATACGAGAACGAGAACGAGAAAATAAATCGCTGCAAATACTTACCAATGGTAGTGGTCACACTGATACGATAACGATAACAATATTTCATAACGATACGATCAACATCGCTCAAATCGCTTTGGGAGCGATTTTCTTCGATTTTCGACGATACGATTTTTACTATTGACCAATCAGCATTGAGCTCGACAATTACGTCACGTTTGGCTGCAGTTGCCACAAAAAAAAGATGGACGACGAAAAACTGATTTTAGAGGTGGAAAAGAACATTGTTCTGTACGATAAGAGCCATGGCAGCTTCAAAGATGTGAGGAAGAAGAATGATATTTGGGCTGAGATTGGCGTGAGGCTGGGATGCAGTGGTAAGCATATTTTGTTTGAATTTTACAATAAATTTTTAGTGAACTCAGGCGACACTGAACGTCATGCATTTCGAGTGGGCCACCGGTGAACTTTTTTTTGTACACATACACATGACATGGGGAAAAAAACAGAATAAAAATCAATCGCCACAACACTATGCTCTTGCCTGATTGACCCCAAAAAAATGACACTCACCATAGTAATAAACGACAAGGCACTGCCACTGTTGGTTATAAATGTAGGTCTCGTTCTTTATTTGAAATGATAGCCTACCGGTAAAAAGATAAATATTATGAGTCATTGTTCAGCGCATTTGAACAAAATTATATTGGAATTTGCGCTATATAAATGAATAAATTATTACAATTACTATTATCTGACACTACACTGAGTGAGAGTTAATAAATACAGATTTTACATGTCCATATCAGAATAAACACACACACACACATACCCACGCACAAAAAAAATCCCCCAAAACTGGCCGCTTGGTGGCTCGAAATTCAGTCATAACTGGCAGGGATAAATACGAACAAACAAATTTAAAATGGCTGCTCACATCAGAACAGAGACGATGCTGCGTCCATGTGTTCTCGCTCGTTACTATTGCTAGATATTGGTTGTTCTACTTAGAAGTGCCACGAATAAGCCGTCTAGTATTTCTGAGTATTATTAGCACATTTTACAGTGGTAAGTAGGCCTACAATACATTAATATATCCCCATTAAAGATTACAAAATCTAATCTTCCTATTTTCACTCAGTTTTATTGACGAATATTATTACTGTAGTACCTAGTAGTAGTACTAGCACATATTACAGTGGTAAGTACATATCCCCAATAAAGTTTTAAAAATCTAATCTTCCTATTTTCACTCAGTTTGGTCCCTCAGTTTTATTGAGGGCATTCAATCAAATTCAAGGTATATATTTTTATTTTGTTTTGCTAGCTCAGCGGTCTCCAGGAATTATGAGGCCATTATTTTAGTTTCCCAACGACCGTGACCCAACGACCGTGAACAAGGTAAACTTGCATGGCAGTCATGTAAATATACATTACAAAATACATGTACCCTAGCTGTGAGTGTGACTGAGTCATAACGCTAATTTTATAGGATTCTTCCCCTCAAAGTGTGCATTACTTTGCTTTTCCAAAGCAGGCACTTCTTTGCCATGTGACACCCCCGGCTGGCAACATCACATACTTCCTGAAGGTTTCTCTGACAGCTTGTGCCTCTTGGGATGCATGGTTTCCTACAGATGCGAGGTCTCTAACAGGAAACTCAGTAGCTCTGGTTTGTCTTGGCTCTAGCTCTTGTGGATATGTTGCTTGCTTCTTGCTTGATAAGCTGGGGGAGGTTTTTATGATGAAGTTGTGAAGAATACATGTAGCCTTGATAACTTTGTCTACGTTTTGTGGATGGAGTTGTATTCTTCTCTGGTAGACCCTCCATTTAGCTGCCAGGATGCCAAATGCATTTTCCACAACCCGACGAGCCCTTGACAACCTGTAGTTGTAGATGCGTCTGCTTTCATCCAACTCTTGCCCTGGGAATGGTCTCATCAGATAGCATTTCAGTGGAAATGCCTCATCTCCCACAATGACATGTGGAACATTGCCCAGCTCTGGTGCACCAGGTAGGGGTTTAGAAGTTGGGACAGCCAGCTTGTTATCTTGTAGAGCCTTTCCTAGTGAGCATAATGAAAATATGCCACCATCACTCTGGGATCCATAGGCACCAACATCAATGATGCTGAAGCAGTATTGGTGATCCACCAGTGCCATTAAGACCACTGAAAAGGTCCCATTGTAATTGAAGAAGGAGGAGCCTGTGCTGGGTGGAGCCTGGATGACCACATGCTTCCCATCTACTGCACCAATGCAATTTGGAAACTGCCATCGATCTTGAAAGCCTTGGGCGGTAGTCATCCAGTCTGTCTCATTTGGTACTGCCATGTAAAGCGGATGTACATGTAATCGATGCCAGATTGCCTCACACACTTCTGGAACAATGCTGACAATAGTTGACTAGCCAACTCTGTAGCTGAATGAGATGGTCTTGTAGGAGTCACCAGTAGAGAGAAACCTGACAAAAAGTCATATATTTATATTATTTTTATTTGTTTTTCCCCCATATAATTCACAGGTGAGGTGGCCCGAAAGAGGTGGAGGAATATCCGAGATGCATTCCAAAACTACAAAAAGAAGTGCGTTAAAAAGAGTGGGGATGGGGCAACAACAGTGAAAAGCTACAAGTACGCAAAGATCTTGTGGTTTCTTTTGCCTCACCTGAAGCACAGAGAGTAAGTGTATTATTTATGTTTGTTTTCTCAAGCAAGCTTGTGGAATATGGAGAAAAAACCCATATCTGCATCCCGTTCCTAAACTGCATATTGAAGCATATGGATATGAGATGCAGACATGCAATGTCTGTATACCATGAGCAAGGTTGGGATAACGAATGTATCATAATAAAGGTAGGGTCATAGACTGGTAAATACTCCGAAAGTTTACGACCATAAAAACTTACTAAAAAGCACTGCAGCTGTTGATAGTTTAAACTATTTTGAGAAAGGATTCACTGGTTTGGAAACATTTTCACCCCAAAACCTAAAACTTTCACATGTGATTTTTATTATATCTTTCTTTCTTTATTTTGCCTATAAAACAGTGCTACATTGACAAAAGCCAATCTATAACCCTACCTTTATGTGTGATAAAGCTGTAAGTGACCTCAAGTGGCCTATAGCAGAAAAATTTGCCTATGCGTAAGCGTATTTCACTGTTTGCAAGAAAATAAGTCTAAACTTCCATAGGCATTTATTATGACTTGTTGTCCCTTCCTATTTTCTGTAGGACATCAAGTAATCTGCATGTTTTGCAAAGTTTCAACACTGATGATGCACAGAATGACAGTGTCAATGATATTCTTGATGAGGAGGATGAAGACATGTCATCATTGCCCCCTGGCTCTCCTGCATTGCCATCATTACAACCATTACAACCTGTAGTGACTTCAGCGCCATCATGCTCAGGGATCACTACCAGCTCTACTGCACCATCAAGAAAAAGGAGACGTGAAGACGACATAGAGATTGATAAATCAATATTGAACTATCTCCAAAATAAGCCCTCAAATTCAACCGAGCAATCTGATGAGATCTCTACTTTTTTCAACTCCATGACAAGCACTGTGAGAGCCCTTCCACCAAGAAAGAGAGCTGAGGTCAAATTCAAAATTCACCAAATAGTCCATGAAGCTGAGATGGAAGTTCTGTATCCAAACATCATGATGGCCAGCACTTCAACTTAGATATCACCCTGTCATTGACCTCTGGGCATTCTGATTATTTGAAACATTACTTCCAACTCAGCTTGGTAGTTCATAAAAACATTTGTTTTTTTCTCTTGTCTTTTGAACATTTCCAATATCAATTTTCCACTCCAACTAAACCCAAAAATCTACATGTATCTACGAAGTTAACACCATTTAGGGTGTCATGGAGTTGAAAAAAGTAAAGATCTCATCATTCTGCAACACCAACCATTTTTTTATCCTGATTGTTTAAAGAAAGTTCAATATTGTGGCACGCTAGCTAGTCATACAGGGTGTGTTTTTTGTGTTTATCGGCTCAGGTGCTCAAAAGAACCGCAAACAAACTTTTTCTGATATTAAAGGCACTGTACATGTTTGGTAATTACTCAAAATATATATTAGCATAAAAACTGACTTGGTAACGAGCAACAGAGAGCTGTTGATAGTATAAAACATAGTGAGAAATGGCTCCCTCTGAAGTTAAGTAGTTTTTGAGAAAGAGGTATATTCTCACTAAAATAATAAAAACTTCTTGCAAGAAGTTTTTATTCCTAACTGAAAGCACACAAATTTGTACAACAAGGGTGTATTTTCTTTCATAATTTTTTTGCAACTTCGATGACCAATTGAGCCCAAATTTTCACAGGCTTGTTATTTTATGCATATGTTGGGATACACAAAATGAGAACACTGGTCTTTGACAATTACCAGACGTGTACGATGCCTTTGAACAGGGCAATTTATTGTAACACTGCAATACAATTTTCAAGAAGTCTTTCTTGTGATATTTCAAGTATTTAATTAAAAGGAAAATAACTTATTAAGATGTTTCAATTCAAATGAATTTACACCCGTATGTTCAAAATGTTCAAGTTTTTGTCTAATTTTGACAAGTGTTTACCGTTTTGAAATATTTCAAACATTTGAATGTTTAATTAGCTTGGTATTTTATTTAAGGATAAAATTCAGTGTTTCTGTACATTGTTTATTTCAGATATTCAAAGCATGGTGAATAAATATACACACAATAAGCAATTCAAATACACTGTTCTGATATTTCGAATCGTTTTCTTTGAATAATTGATTACTTGATTAGTACTTTGAATTATAAATGATTCTACCATGGAGGTAGGAATTCTACTCATGCTCGGTTTTAGGGTGGGGGGGAGGGCTTTAAAACACATAATACAATTTATGTGGAAAATTCCATTTGCAAAGAACTTCAAACCGGTATATCTCGAATATCCCCCACCACCCCGCCCCCCAAACAGAAAAAAAAATATATATATATAGATATTGCGGCACGCTAGTCATGCAGGATGTGGTCTTTTTTTGTTTATTATTATTTGTATTATTATTATTATTTATTTGACCAAGACAAATCATACCCAAATTACACAGAAACAAGTACATGCAGATGATTAACGAAGTAAACCAAACAAAACAAATAATTTTATGTTAACAACAGTAAACTTCGGCAGGTACTCAAAGAACCACAAACAAATATTTCAAAAATTGCTTGCGTCCCGTATAACGTTAGTATTTTGATATTTACCTCAGACATAATGCTAGTCGCTCTTTAGCACCAATGGGAGACCTTAGCTGCGTCGTTGTTTTAGTGATATCATTTCGGATCAGGTCCAAGATAACGTCAAATTGGCGTTCAGACATTCGAAAATATTCATAAAACTTGTCCTCATGAGAGGAAAGTTCTCTCACCAAGGTATTAAATTCACCAAATTCCTTTTTTCTTAATATATCATGAACCCAGACACTTCTTTTTGTTTTTCTCCTGCTGCGTCTTCTTTTTAGCAACAAAACTTCTTCATCACTGTCGGCCATTTTGTCTTCGTTGTCATGGCTTTCCGTTTTTGTCTTGAACGATTTTCCTTTTTGCGACTGTTCGATCGTGTCAGTGTGACCTGGTAGACCGATATATCGGATTCGGTTTCGTTCTCATTCTCGTAATCGTTTTCGTTGTCGTCCCAGTGTGACTGGGCCTTAAGTTAATCTTTTAACCTTTCATTATTATTTTTCATCACAAAACATGCAAGATTTATGCAAATCAAAAGTTTATGAAGTTAGCGTTATTTGATTCTCTTTATTTTGAAATTCTGTATCCATTTCATTGTGAATACTTGGCTGTTACGTTGTTTTCTTGCCTTACAGTAAAAGTTATCACACACGCGCGAGTGTGATAACGTATTTATCTTCAAGCAAACTTGACGCGCAGTTAGAACACACAATACGCAGGGTGTGATATGGGCCGTGCAATATAAGTTTATATCACACTCCTTTAGTATGGATCGACCAATCAGAATCGAATATTCAGGCCTGCTTGAAGATAATAGAGCTTAGCTCTCTTCCGCATCTGGCGCTTGATGTCAGGTTTTATCCATGGGAGATGACGTTTTCCATGGCTCATTTTCCAGGAAACATTGTTGTACATGATGTCGTATAGGTGGCTGCTTATCTTTTTCCAGTTTGTTTCCACAGTGTCTACGTCACTCTACTTACCTGTAGAGCAACTACATTTGCATGTTCCTACAAGGTGTGTATTACCGGCAGAGTTTTATATATCATACAATAGCGCTACCCACAGTGCCCCGTGGCATGTCACCTTGTGAGCTTCCTCTTTTCTCTTAGTCGCAGGTCGGGTAGGATATGTATAATCTAAGCTCCTGATTATTACTCTTTATTACCCATTATTTTGCTAGAGAATATTTATTAAATACTGTGTACGAGTTGTAGAGTTCTGTATTCATGTTTTGTGTTGTGTTAAGTTTTCTGAGATAATTATAAAAAGTTTGGGAAGAACTGGTTTGGCCGCTACCGGGAGAAGCCGAGTTCTCGGGAGACTGCGTCGGTAGCGTGACACAGCTGTCAGGCCAGCAGTGTACCGCCCAGCACCCACAGCCATCGACTGCTGGGCATGCGATCAACCTCCTTCCTGCTTCTCCTACGGAGTATTTAGTGTTAGGTTGTGAAGATGACTCTGCGGTGCCAGCAGATTTGCTAACCGCAGCTCTCCATTGCCTCGACCATGGTCTACACTCGGTGCTTGATCAGTTCACTCGAGTGTCGTCCCTGGCAACCTCGTCCCGCCGGGGGAACGTGCTGGACGCACTTTTCCTCCCGTCGCAGGGCGCCCGCAAGAGATTCAATGACCTCCTGCTGGTGGGTCCTGATCTTTTCGCAGGTAAATTTGAGGAATTTATGCAGGCTGAGGCAAAACGTTTTGAAAGCAACTGAGAAGATTAACCTCAGAAAGCCTCCAACCCCCAAACCCAGGGCAACACGGGGTAAGAACAAGACTATGTTCGTTATTCCCGTCGCCAACCGCTGAAGTCTGCCCGTGGTAAGTTTCAAGGCTGCTCCGACAACGCCTCAGGATAGCGGCCCGCGCAGGCTCAGCCATTTCCTCCGACAACATCGGCCCCAACCCGGCTTTGGTGCTCGAGCGCTAGCCCCCCGGTAATTCCGGGGGCTGGCGTAGGTGACTTTCCCGACTCTTGGCGACCTCCCGCAACGGACCCGTGGGAGGCCGCCTTCGAGCCTTTGAGGGGTCCTGGGCTTTGATCACTTCCGACTGGTGGGTGCTCGATACGATCAGTCACGGTTACTCACTAAAATTGTCGAGCGCCCCCTCGTCGGGCATGCTTGTTCGGCCGACGCCAATTCTGGGGTTTATGTCATCCTTCTTCTTGGTTTCCAAGAAGGAGGCCGATGTATGGTGTCCCATTCTGAACTTAAAGCCACTGAACAAATTTGTGCGTCCCTATCGCTTCAGTATGGATATGCTGAGGATTATTCTTGAATCAATCAACACACCGGCGTTGGCGACCAGCCTCTATCTGAAGGACGTATATTTCCAAGTCCCTGTTATACCGAAGCACTGGAAATTTCTTCGGTTCCTATACAAAAGTATCTGGTACAAATTTACGGCGCTCCCGTTTGGGCTTTCCTCCTCGCCCGGGAGCCACTGCAGTGGCGCTTAGCCACACAGTGCGACTCGTCACCAGCTTCCGGTCTACTGCATGAGGGTTCCTGGCCCCCGTGCACGCTCTGGCAATGCGGTGGGACGGGCTACTGGTGTATGCCTTTCCCCCGTTGTCTCTCATACCTCGTACCAAGCTGGAGCAGAAGGACTGCAAGGTCCTCCTCATAGCTCCCTTCTGGCCCGCCAGCCGTAGTTCACAAGACTGGCCCGACTCTTGGTTCACTGGCCAGTGGTACTTCCACAGAGAGCAGACATACTGTTCCAGCCCAGCTCGGATTTCCTACATCTGGCTCCACAGGAACTTCACCTGCTGGGTGGTATCATGCAGTCCCCCCGCACGGCGTGCCTTTTTCGACGAGCTGCAACTATTGCAGCCGGCAGTCGACGAGAGTCAACCAGAAATATTTACGACAGTAGATTACGTCATTTTTACAAGTGGTGTAAACAACGATCTCTACATCCCCCCTATACTTCTAAAGGGGAGGTTGCGGATTTACTAGTGTACTTGTTCGAGAGTGGCCTTACTTCGACCACGGTTAAGAACTAACTGTCAGCCATAGCGGTGATTCACAGAGGCTTCCCTGATGGATCCTCAGTGTCGGACAACCAGGCACTTAGCCAGCTAGTTAAGGGGATGTTTGTTTCTCGTCATCCGATGCGTGTGCTGGTGCCCTCATGGGATCTCTTCGGTGCCCTCATGGGATCTCTTCAGTGTATTAACAGCTTTATCAAGACCCCCTGTTGAGCCAATGGGCAGCGCAACTCTTTTACAATTGTCTGTTAGGGTCACCTTCTTGTTAGCAGTGGCTACATCTATAGACGACGTAGCGAGCTAAATTCCCTTACGTTAGATCCGGTGGGAACCGTGTGGTGTCTGCCTGATCTCTAGGGCAGGGTTCCTGACTTAAAATCAATCAGACTCCTTTTTATTCCCGGACATCTTTGTCCCTGACATCAAATCGTTCTTGTCTGTGCCAATCGACAAATTGTGGTGTCCAGTCAGAGCGCTGATGTGGTACATCAACCGCATGAAGACGCATCAGACGGGGCACTCCCAACTTTTTGTCACAACAACCCAGCCTTACCGCCTTCCTCTCGTGACACGATTGCCCGATGGATAGTCATGACCATCCGCTCGGCCCAGGAAGTCCCAGCGGGACTCCGGGACAGTCTGTGCACACAATGTCAGAGCAGTGTCAACATCATGGGCCCTTTTTAAGGGTGGTTCCATAAGCGACATCATGCAAGCGGCATGTTGGAAGACTCCTAACGCCTTCACCGAGTGCTATCTAAAGGATGTTCTCCAGACGGAGGGCAGGACAGCAAGAGCAGTGCTGAGGGCGGCTAGTCGAGCCTTATCCCAGCCAGGACACTCCCCAGGCAAAACCTCCCTTGTTCAGGTGAGTTCTTTGTTCTGATTCCTTTATTACCATGTTATATGTATCATATGATATGCTAATAGTGTAAGTATGTATATATATATATATATTTATTAAATGTGACAAGGGGTTTTTATCCTTGTTTTCACATATGTGGTAGACCATACAATGGCATCTTGCATACCCACCGCCTGATACCTGGTGCTAGTCTATGCAAATGTAGTTGCTCTACAGGTAAGTAGAGTGACGTAGACTTCCTCCCCCCCCACAGTCTAGGGTTTACGAACAAATACTTACTTGTAGAGCATCCCTCTCACCTTCCCCTCTATACCCGATACTTGAGAAAAGAGGAAGCTCACGAGGCGTACATGCTGCTTGGCACTGTGGGTAGCGGCAGAGGGCGCTGTTGTATGATGTATAAAACTCTTAGCGGTAAATACCTGACGGTAATAGGAACATGCAAATGTAGTTGCTCTATAGGTAAGTATTCGTTCGTAGACCCTACCCACACTACTGTGGGGTGGAGGGGGGGGGAATTGGAGCTAAGGAACATCTGTGTGAATTCTTTGACCTTTTATTTTAGATTTTCATCATTTGCTTTATGGAAATTGAAGATTTTCCTTGGTGGTTTTATTTGTTGTGTAGGTCTCATATTTATGACAAAAGTTACAATGCTATGATCTGAGATGCCCGGTGTAATTTCTATGTTACTGACAAGTTGTGGATTGGTAGCGTCAATCTGGTCTAGTTTACTTTCGGATACTGATCTGGTGACCTTCATAACAAGTTGAGAAAGTGAGTTTTCTAATAAGTTCAGAAAAATTTGGTTGACACTGGCTGTTTTGGAATTTGTGGTGCTCCATGAGTTCCAGTTTATGTCTGGAAAATTGTAGTCACCGCCAATGATGATGTTTAGCAGTTTTAATCTGTTTTGAGAGAATGGATGATAGAGAGCTTCCTAGCTCGCCTATAGTTTTGTTTGACTGTGGTCCATAAAAGCTGGCAATATACAATGGTTTTGAATTTGCAAATTGCAAAATAGCCCAAATAACTTGACAGTTTGATTTCAAGTCTGGAATATCGGCAGAAATAAGTGTGTCTTTGATGCAAGGAAGACTCCTCCCCCATGTACATCTCTATCTTTGTGATAAATAGTAAAGTTGTCAGAGAATATTGAATATGTGGCTATGTCGGAGCTGATCTTGGACTCACAACTGAATATCAGATCTGGGTAATGTTGCTCTACGGAGGCAAGAAACGCAGCCTTCTTCAAGCCATTGCAATTAATTAACATGACTTTGTTCTTGCGGTTTTTCAAAGGGGAAAACCATCTGAATTTTTGTTCAGAGTTGGTATCAGTTGGTGTGGAAATATTGGTAAGATCTTCGTTTGTGACATCCCCACCAGCACTATCACTTAATAGGTAGGATGGCCAAAAGAAAGGTATGACTTTTCGAGGATTTTGAAACAAATTTCGTGAGAGAGAAAGCCCAAATCAGTTAAGTGAGCCTTCACCTTGAGGTGGCCGTCCGGCCTTGTGATATTAGGCGATTTCTCATAAATAAAAGAAATAACTGGAAGATACCTTGAAGAAGGCAGTCTCGGCTTCTCGCTTCAGGATGAGCTCGTCTTCATTTCTCCTTCTATTCATGTAATACTTGATCTCCGGGTGCAAGGAGGAATCCTCTATCCCGACAGCCTTGATGACGGCAACCTTCCACTTCCGCGACCTAAGGTTGCGCACTGTCCTCGAACAGTTCACCCAGGTCTCGATGCTAGCGACTGCCTCCGGCCGAGCTAACATCTTGGATGTGCTCTTTCTCCCTTCGGAGGGTGCACACAAATATTTTGACGCCCTCCTACTCTTCAGTGACATCTTCATAGGAAAATTTCAGGATTCCATGAAAGTGTAAAAGAAGCGGAAGCAAAGCAGAAGCAAAGTAGTTAGATGCCACATATAGATCAACCAGAATAAACTGTCTGCTTCCTCCACAAGGTTGGCCCCAAAACCAAAGGCCAAATTGGGTTTTTTGGATCCCGCGCCGCCAGCCGTTTAAAAGGCTGCCCATGGCGGGTTCTGTGTCCATGCCGGGGACAAGGCCGGGTTTCACAGTACACAAACCCAACCTACCGCTGGCCACAGCCTCCAACAGGTCACCCTAGGCGTCGCACGCCGGCTCCCAATTAGTCTGGGAGCTGCCGTAAGTGAGGCACTTGCCCTGAGGCAGCTCCCCACTGACAGACCCATGGGAGGCCACCTCCAAAACTTCATGGTGTCCTGGGCTCATGCTTTGTCTAACCGATGGGTACTTGAAACCATCAATTATGGCTATGTGTTAGAATTCACGAGTGCCCCTCCTTCGGATACGATCATCCACCAGATGCGGACTCTGTCTGTCCCATCAAAGTCTACTCTGTGGAGGAAGAAAATGAATCCCTTCTCTCCAAGAGAGCAGTGTATATAGTCCCCCTTGGAACCATTAGGTCGGGTTTCATGTTGACCTTTTTCCTTATTCCGAAGAAGGAGTCTGACACCTGGCGCCCGGTGCTAAACTTCAAGCCCCTCGACAAATTCATCAAATTGTGCCAGTTTAAGGTGGAAACTCTCAAAACTATCTTGGAGTCCATCGGTTCACACACAGTTAGATCATTTTTTGCCAGTCTCAAGAGACCGTTACCAGCGCAATCCGCAAGACTTGGGAACTGGTAATTGACTAGGGTTTCAAAATAAATTCTGCCAAGTCATACCCGCCCCCCGCCCATATGCCGACCTTCCTAGGCACAAGGCTCAACCTCCACGCACTTACCTCAGTGCTAGTCTATACAAATGCTTTACTTGATCTTGTCGTCGTTTTGAGCATGCACAAGAACAAGGCGCCTATGCTGTGGGGCACTGTGGGTGATTGAACAGAGGGCACTATTGTGTGTAAAAATCTAAGCATTGCGCCTGCCGGCTTAGGGCATTACGTAAATGAAGTGGTTCTACAGGTAAGTATTCGTTCGTAGACCCCAATTAAAGATTAGGTGACAAGGTCTTAATTGGCCATTTAAAACCAGCAGAGTCATTGTCTTGCAGCCATGACCCTGCAAGGTTTTAAACGGCTGTTTAAGACTGAGTCACTAATCTTTTATTCTATTCATTAATGCCCATTTTTTTTTTTTTTGCGTAATAATATAGGAAAATCTGTGAAAACTCTCTGTTTTGTAGGCCAAAATTCATTTTTTGTTTTCAGGCTCTGTTTCGCAATAACGAGTTCTCCTTCATTCCAGATTCATATCCCATTCTTTCTGACCAACCTACTCATCCCAATTCTTGTTTTGATTTGTTTGACACAGTGTCTGACCCCAACAACAATAATCATATTACACTCGTATGTACTTTACCTAATGCACTCCTAACTCTTCATTTAATCTTAATGACCCTTCCAAGTTATCTTTTCTTCATATGAATATCTGGAGTCGTCCAAAACACTTTGGTGAAATGACCTTCTACCTTGATACTTTATTTTAACTTCTCTGTCATAGGTCTCTCGCAAACATGGCTAAACTGAACTGAACTGAACAATATTCAATAGCATTCAGTTTATTAAGTACAATAATAGATAATATTGATCACAACATTATCCTCAAGAGAAATGGAAGTCTTGGTCAAAGGAAGACATGTTCAATTTTGATGTTGTAGTATGAACAACAACGCTGTTAAAAACAGATTTATTTAATGTTATTATGGAAAAGTAGTAAGAACTTGCAGTGAGTTAAATTGGAAAGAGTTGTTGTCAGGCCCTATTTGGTAAAGCCTTTTGAAAATTTAAAATCATGGAATTTCTTGTTCAAAATGCATGATACACATTAGTACACTGTTAGATGAAAAATACAAGCCCAGTTTCTTTTCCACAATCAGCTTGGTCATCAGAACAAACTTGCAAAAAACTGGCCTTATGAATAAGGAAAATATCAAAAATGTGTGATATAAAAATTCTCAATAGGGAAAACAGGGTGCAAGTTTTAGACTAGGGTAACACTTTGCAGGAAAAAAAATAGTTAGTGGCGTGATGTTTCAACCCTAGTAGAGACTTTCTCGAAGGCTCTGCTAGGGTCAAAATGTCAGGTCACTAACTACTTTTTCCATTTATAACTTGGGTCCTTTGGTTGGTAAGCAGTTTGCATCAGCTAATTCTATTTTCTCACTTTGCAGTTACTATGATGTAGACATGAGAAGCAATCTGCTATGATTATATTTTAATGATGGATATTATTGAATGAATCTTCCGTATACACCTTGCGCTTATAATGTCAAAAACAATAATATTCTGGTTTTGATTATTTTTTATTATTGTTTAGGAACTGACAAAGCTGGAGAGGCCCAAGAGGCCGCTGACGGCATATGGTATCTTTGTACAGTCAAAACTCAGTGGCATTTCAGGAAACATCACAGTAAGTTTTAAATGTGGAATGTTTTGATTAGCTTGTTACATGTGTAATGTAGTGAGCTTAACACTATAGTCAGGGGATGGTTGTTACTTTGATGCTTGATTAGTTCATTGTGCCTCAATATATGCCTTGCTTGATACATGAGGTATTTATCAATTTGCTTCTGTCTAATCATGGGTAGCTCTATCACTCAGTGTGTAGTCAAAGGATACTACATGTACATCCCTCACCTTTTTCTACTAGTTGCTGAAGTTTTTGGAAATAGAATTAGAAATGATCCGCTAGCAGACAAAAATAACCTTGATGTGCGTATCTCCATGTATGCAGATGATACGACATTGTTTCTGTTAGACAGTGCATCAATAAAATAGTAATTGGATATTGTTACACATTTTGGAAAAGTTGCAGGTTAAAAAACAAAAGGGTTATTAATAGGTCACCTAGAACTTGATCAGTACCTGCTTGACACAATAGATTAGAGTGGCAAAATAAATGGATCAAAACACACGATGTCTATTTCTAAAAAAATATGAAAGAAAATTACGAACTCATCTGGATTGAAAAAGATAATTATCTTGAGCAAAATGCTGAATCAGTGGAAAAGAAGAAATCTGACGCTGCCCGGAAGGGTAACCATTATGAACACCCTAGGAAAACCCATCTTTACTTATCTAAGCTCTGTCATTGTGATGCCTTGAAAACGTTTTTTCACAGATTGACAAACTGACCTTTTCCTTTATATGGAAAGGAAAAATAGACAATATCTCTCAGAGAACAATTGTCCGCAAACTAGACGAAGGTGGCCTAAACTTGATCGACATTAAAACTCACAACATGGCTCTTAAAAACAAACTGGATATTTAAATTACTGAACAATTCAAAAGGAAAATGGTGGAGGTTCTGTCACAAATCAAATGTGCCAAAATTACCACTTGTTTGAATTACAGTGTCAATTTGTTTGTTCACACAGTAACACAAAATTGCTAATTTTGGCACATTTGATTTGTGACTTTGTCTCATTCTCATTAATGTGGCCAAGTCCAGCGACCATGTCATCATTGCACATTTGGTATCATTTTAAAGAAGAACACTTCAGCTTTCTATTGATATGCAACATAATACAAGAGGGTAATAAATAATAAAAATATACATGATTAAAAAAAGTTTCCTAACTTTTTGTGAGCAGTTTAGTTGCTTGTGTACGCGCAATCAGCTATAGTGTGACCACGTCATGACCAAAGCCAACACACAGAAACTTGAATGCCAGGTTATAAGCCCACCAGTGTGTTGTGTAAGAGTTTTGTATGATATTTTGTCCTCCAAAGCAAACTGGTTAATGTGTGAGAACCTTGTATTCAATTCTCTTTGGTACACAGGGAGCCAGTGGAGTGATATTGGAGTGATACATGTATGTTCATGCTTCTTTCACGCACTCTTACATGGCTGATATGTGAGCATTCATGCTCAGAATGCTGTCAAAGTGAATGTCTAAATCTCGCACAGTGTCTGAGATTGGCAGGTCATCACAGCTAATGGTGAAATGCAACAAATCAATGGCAGAAAGCTAATGTCGTGAGCCAGGGAGAAGCACTTGTTTTGTCGTTGTTCAGTTTCAAAATATTGCTTTCCATCCACAGCTGCATCTTGGGTATGCAGTTCTAATTCTGCTGAAAAGTGACATAATCAGCAGCTCCAGGCTACACAAAAAGGTGCAAAGATTAACAACTTATGTCATGTGGATCAGCTCAGGAGATATGAGTCTTTTTAAATTTGAATTTAAAATTCAAAATATTTAAGGTCATGGTATAAAAACATAAAATTTGATTTCCCCCCTCGTACAAGTAGAATACATTTCAAAATATAGGCCATTCAAAAAGTAAAATAAGAAAATAATTTTTTTATTTAAATTATTATATAGGATTTGAGGCATTGCATGGTGAGGTATCAATATATTTGGTTTGCGGTAACACCATGTGTGTATCTACTTGCCAGGTAGAGTTTGTTCTTAGAGAACTGTCTTGCTTAATTCTACTACCGCGGAGTAGATTGTTCGGGTGTTCGGGAGACTTCTCAGTTCTGAAAAGAACTGTCCTGTTTATTAACTATTACCTGGGCGGAAGGTATAGAAATAGGCTGGGACTACTACTTTAGCTTATAGGATCGTAATTAAGTGTACTACCGCGGAGTCAGTTCTTGGATTGGTCTCAACGTTTCGACTAGCTTGCTCTAGTCATCGTCAGGAGACTGACAATGACTAGAGCAAGCTAGTCGAACTGAGAAGTCTCCCGAACACCCGAACAATCTACTCCGTGGTAGTAGAATTAAGCAAGACAGTTCTCTAAGAACAAACTCTACCTGGCAAGTAGATACACACATGGTGTTACCGCAAACCAAATATATATAAATTATTATTATTATTATTCAGCCATTTCAACAATACATGACAATACAAAAATACTTCCAGATGGGCTAGGAGAAACAAAAGCAAAATAATTACTGTGGTCCATAGACCTGCCTTCCCACATCTGGTTGTAATACAAGTAATAAAACGAGTAATAACATATGTATAAAACAATTTATGTACAAAAAGATAGGAAAGTTAACTATAAATAAAACATGTCTATGTACATCAAAAGTTGGCAATTAAAACAAATAATAATATAAAGCATGGACTATGTGAGAGTAAAACCAGTTTTAGGAGTGTAAAATTTGAGAAAGTTTGCACAGTGTAAAAAACAAAATAACAAACAAAAAACAGAAAAATTCCTAAACACTTAAATAATGTAAAGAATATCCAAGTACATGTAGAATGCAAATTAAATTTAAGTGACCAAATCTATAAAGAAAAAATAAAAATAAAAAAAATAAAGAAAACAAAATACAAATGGTTAAGAGATACAGATCAATTGCAAAATTTTAGAATACACATGTAATAAATATATATTCATCCTGTTAAAAATATTAGTATGTGTTAAATTTGCATCAGGATAAAGATTATTGTTTGTGTTTACCCATACACCGATGTGTGTTAAAGGGTCTTTACACGTTTGGTAATGGATCATATTTTTGAACGCATGGGGGCACTTTCTTCAGGGAATGTCTTCCATCACAATTACAGTTTCATCTTGTTTTAATTGCCTGTATGTAGTTTTCTTGCATCAATGACGAAATACATAGACAAATTAATAACAAAAATGAAAAACCCTGTTTGTTTACTTGTTTTTCATCACGTAAAATTTTTCGCCCTCACGCGGTCAAAAATACGGCGAATTGGAACCCACTGTTTGTTTCAATTCTTTATAGTTGTAGATTATACCATAAAACTAACCTGTGAAAATCTCATTTCAAAAGGTGGTAGCGTTTTTGAGATATTGCAACAAATCTGGAGCGGTTATGTCCACGCAGGGAGAATAATCTGCATTGGAATACACACTCTGGAGCGTGATCCAATTCCGTCCCTCACGTGAGGGATGGAAATCAATAGACAATGCCTTTCCCTAGTGAATATAGCAGATTCAAACTGAATTGAACCTATATGTTTACTTGCTAATGTTAATACACTTTCTCAAATTATTATTTAGCGAAATTCACTTTAAGATTTTAAGCAGGGGTCGTTTTTTATGCGTGAGGGACGGACATCAATAGAATTGACAAACACTACCATTCTTTACAATTTCAAATATTTTATTGAAACTTGAAAAATGTCATCAAGTTTTCTCAGTAATTAGGAACAATGAATAGCAACGCTTCATGAATTGTCAAAAATTACAAGTCGGTTACACTCAGGAAAGTGGAGGGAGCTCTTCAAAAATGTGTGATAGACGGACAAGATATCCTGTGAGGGACGGACACATTGAGACTAATTTATAAAATCAACAATATTTATAAATTTAATCTTTGAACATAATTTTTGAAATTTACATGTGTAAATAATATGATTTGAGAAAAAAAAAGGTGTAAAAACGGGTTTGTTTGAGATGTATGACCCCTTTATTTAAGTGAGGGACGGACGTGAGGGACGGACGTGAGGGACGGACAAGTGCTTACCATCACATTACATGCTGAACTGCATATTGTCATAAAACATGTTCAACATTTCATGAAAATAATTAGAGTCAATTGGGATATAATCTTTATCCTCTAAGTAACAAGATTATAGCAAAATAAATTATAAATTTGATAAATTTGAGATGTAAGACCCTGTTATATCTGTTTTTTGGGTAACGTGAGGGACGGAAATGTCCGTCCCTCACTTTTAAAAAGGGAAATAACTAGGACCCAGAAGGTATCAGTGACTTGTGATATTCATTTCTGGAAAGTTGATGTAGTCTGTCGATAGATAGGGTACTTCTTTAAAAAAAAAAATGAGTTGAGTAACTTGGAGAAAAAAAAGTTTTATTTGGTTCGTGAGGGACGGACAAAATTACACCATTTTGGGTTCAAAGACCCCTGTTGTAAAAATGACATTGAATGAGAATATTATAAAATATTAAAAGGGTTTATACCTTCAATGCGTAAAATGTGTGGAAACCATCAAGGGTGCATAGTTTACTTTTCACGTTCAAAAGTTAATTATATTTTATGTTCCTTTTGTCCGTCCCTCACGCTGTAAAAACGTACATGCAATTTCGACAACACGATGTGCCTAACCAAATTCTTTTTAAATTTTTTTTTTTTTAGTTTAGTAAAATATGGACCTTTCTCTGCTATTTGAAGTACTGTTTTGATTAATTTGAGAAATTCTCAAATTTTCATCAAATGTTTACCAGTTTTGGATCACGCTCTCTGAGAAGCGTTACGGCCATAACGCTTCTCAGATTCAAATTTTTGGGGAGAAAAGGTGATATCTTTTTTCATAACTGCAGTAATTCTAAGTGAAAAGTATCTCAAAATTCATTATACTATCCAAAGCTGCTGTACTTCTACCCAAGTAAGTTTTTGTTACCATTAATTATCAGAGTCATTACCAACACTGTATACTCAACACTTTCCTGTGAACATCAGTGTATGGGTAAAACACAAACAATGAAATGCACCATGTTATCTTTACCAAATACTGTTCCAAAACTTAATTTTCCTTTTTAAAAAAGAATCCTTAAATCTGTTAGTCTTTACACATAGTTGCCAGACCGTACCTGAGCCATTCTGAATAAACTAGTTAAACAAGTTAAAGGAAGTTTGATTTGGATTCTGCTGAATCTTTACTGTAATGGAGAGTCATGTGAGATTGTTTTGGTTTTGGTGGGGTTTTTTTTGGGGGGGGGGTGGCGGTAAGCAGCATACCACACATTTAAAAATAAGAACAGAAAGTAATCATACCAGCACATACCTTCAGTCTTCAAAGTAAATTTAATAAAAACAATAAACAAAACAAAGACTGGGTGGGTAAACTTATGGGAAGGTATCATATGTTTTGATTTACATTGATTTACATAACCCTGGCTTTAAATCAATTTTCAATATCAAAATAAACGAAGACCCATCCTTCTGGGCACATAGTTCTTGACACTGAAGTAATTACATCTATTAAAATTATCACAAACAAACTTTCTAATTTTCTTTCCTGAAAATAATTATGTACACACACGAGCAGTAATTTGCACACTACACAACCTAGATGTAAATGTGCAACATAATAATTGATGTTTTTTTCACTTTTAAAAAAGCTTTTTATAATCATGAGATCTAATGTTTGCATGATTGTTAAGCTAAAGGTCATCTGTGTTTTATCCACAGTGGAAATGTTGTCACTTCTATTATAAAACTATGCAAATGTCATAGCTGAGGACCTCTGCTGTCTGTAAAACTACATCTGTTGGCGGCTTCAGATGTTTTAGCTGACCTAAAACTATGCATTTTAAATATTGTAGTTTCTACTTCCTCTGCTAGACACAATATTAACCATTGACCATTAGTGGAAGATCAAAGGCCAAGAGCATTAGCTATAACCTTTAAATACATCATAACAGGCTGATTTTTTTTTCAGGATAGGTCCAGGATAGGAATGTGCCTAAAATAACATACTAAAAGTCCTTGAAAATCCACCTGGAGCTCTTTCCGAAATCCAAGATTTTATCAAAAATTGCCATCATTTTCTAATCTTATCATAGCCATGCAACTAGACATGCTGTAAATACAAATAAAGTGTCTAAACATATGTTTTGAGGCACAAGGAATCCAATGGAGTCATTATGTCAAGATTTTAGAACTCTTAATGTATCTAAAACTAAGATGGCGTCCAAAATGGCCACCATTTCAAAGTTTTATCAATACTTTCTAACCAGACAATAAAAAATACACATAAATTTTCAAGACATTTCTTTGTGGCACAATGAATCCAATATAATCATTATTTCTTGAGTTTCATTACGTGAATCACCCATTAAAAGCAGACCCGAGTTTGCCTATGACAAACTCGGGTCACTCACCAGTTTGGGAAGAAGCAGTTTTCAACACGATCTTATCTGATCAAAAGTTCATGAGGCGTAAACATGTGGTTTTGGGTGTTACTGTCTGTGAGTTAACATCATTTCACAGGTTCTTGTTTATAATGTGCAATGGGAAACAGTGTTAAATGTTATCATGAAGGCAACTTTGAATCATAAAAATCAACCAAGTATTTGGGGATATCAATTAAACAGTAATTTGCCATACATTAATTGTGCTGATAATCATAGTTGAGCATGTCTAGCCATACATAAACTGTGCTGATTATTATATAATTGAGAATGTGTAGCCATACATTAACTGTGCTGATTATTATAGTTGAGCATGTCTAGCCATTCATTAACTGTGCTGATTATCATAGTTGAGCATGTCTAGCCATTCATTAACTATGCTAATTATCATAGTTGAGCATGTCTAGCCATACATTAACTGTGCTGATTATTATAGTTGAGCATGTCTAGCCATTCATTGACTGTGCTGATTATCATAGTTGAGCATGTCTGGCCATACAATAATTTTATGCTGATTATAATAGTTATTATAGTTAAAGTTATGCGTAAAACTAACAATTATTTTAATTCCAAACATCAAGCACACAACTTATGAAATGGGTCTTAGTGAATTCCATGTATTCCACATTCCTAATAGTCCTTGTTGCTCCATTTCGGGAGTCAGTTCCCTGTGTGTTACTGTGCTGGGCGTGTTTTAGGTTTTTGCGTGGTTAGAGGAACACCAAAATTGCAGACCATGGGCAGTAGCCATACATGTATGTGACGTCTGTACAAAGGGTCAATAGTAGTAACTAGTGAAATAATTTTGATTAAGGGTTTCATGGTTGTAAGTGTGCAAATAATCTAACTTTTATTATAAAATTGTGTATACATGTACATTTCTGTAAATTAAATTTGAATATAATATTTTAACCTACAGAACAAAATGGTGGCTGTTGGGGGAGAATGGAAGCAAATGTCAGAAGATGAGAAATCAGTAAGTATACAAATCAGTCATATTTTATAGTCTTTCTTAATGGTGGACTGATATTGATAATCTCTTTGTATTGTCATGTTCTCAACTGCTCTGTTACTTTTATTCATTTGTAATAAATTG
The DNA here is from genome assembly GCA_021014325.1 of Plazaster borealis. Taxonomy (NCBI): domain Eukaryota; kingdom Metazoa; phylum Echinodermata; class Asteroidea; order Forcipulatida; family Labidiasteridae; genus Plazaster; species Plazaster borealis. The sequence continues at coordinate 11,090,213 of CM037468.1, read as the reverse complement.
TCAGATTCAGTACTCCACCAAATCTCTAAAGGCACTGTACATGTTTGGTAATTATTCAAAACATATATTAGCATAAAAACTTACTTGGTAATGAGCAACGGAGAGCTGTTGATAGTATAAAACATTGTGAGAAACGACTCCCTCTGAAGTAATGTAGTTTTTGAGAAAGAGGTAATTTCTCACTAAAATAATAAAAACTTCTTGCAAGAAGTTTTTATTCCTATCTGAAAGCACACACATTTGTAAAACAAGGGGGTTTTTTCTTTCACCATTTTCTTGCGAGGCCAAACAAAATGAATGTTGTGTTTATGGTAACCCGATCGACCTGAATTTTTTGCGGCCAAATTGCCGACCTCAAAACTTTTTTCTAAATATTTTGCGAGTTGGTAAAATTTAAACTTCTTTGCTAGCCCGCCGGGCGAGTCAACAAATTGTTCCTTTTCACAATAAATGAAGGATACGGTGGTTAAATCTCAAAGAGAGATTATTTTTAAGTTCGTAAAATGGTTTAACAAGTGTTAATATTTGCTAGATTTAAAATGGCCGCAATCGCGATTGCAATCGTGATTTTTCATTTCAGTATACAAACGTTAAAACACGCATGCACATAACCACATGGTGCTGAGTATCCACTAGCACAACGTTCGGTCGCCCGCCGGTCGTCCATGCACACACACAACACATGGTGTATTGTGCAGTATACAACACAGCGGGTCCAGAGTCCAACATTCCGCACGCTGTGATTGGCCGTTGAAATTTCCATATTCATAAGAAAACTTGGCTAGTCTCCAACTCGGTACACGTTCACGAGTTGAGTAAAGAATAGCTGCACAGTGTGGCGCACGCCTGCGGATTCGGTACTGTACACATCACAGCCTTGGAATAAGGCTATTCAAACATCGACAACTTTTGCCGACAGAGGGCGATGCTGCATGCGGGGCAAAGTTCATTGAATTTTTTCCCAATGTGCGTCGTCGACCGATCATTTAATCACAAATATTTCATATTGCAAAAGAAGTTATATAAAACCGATCCCGAATCCATTAAAATGGTTGTTGGTATTAGTGGTATTAAAAAAGTATTGGTGGTATTTTGGTTGAATCGCCCGGCCGGCCGGCGAGTGAAGAAAAAAGTTAAGGGAAACCCCTGCCCAGCAACCGGGAGGTTCGTCAGTCTGGGTAAAGTGCAAGTAAGTGTACAACAATGGAATGAAAAATGTGAACAAAATAACCACACCTCAAATTGAAAGTTGGTAAAATTTATATCAGCATTTAAAACATAGCTCTGATTGGTGAGATAACAAATTTCCTTGAAATTGAAACTTCTGAGCGCTTGCAACTTGACCTCCTTTGTAAATAGCCCATGTTATGTTTTTTCCTAAAGAACTTATAAACTTTCAGATTTTACCACTTTTAAACTTTATGAGGTGTTCGGTTAGTGTAATGGTAACAGGTGTAAAATATTAACAAATAACTCAAAATTCAAGAACTAAAAAAAAATAAAAAATTAACAAAATAAAATTATTTTCCTACCTACCTGGAATTTTTTCAGTCCGTTACCGTAAACACAACATTTATTTTGTTTGGCCAAACTTCAATGACCAATTGAGCCAAAATTTTCACAGGCTTGTTATTTTATGCATATGTTGGGATACACCAAGTGAGAATACTGGTCTTTGACAATTACCAAACATGTTCAGTACCTTTAACAGCATTTCCTCCACACTGTATCAACAACTTCACAATAATAATATTGGAACAGCCTGCCACCGATCATCAGGGAGTCGTCGACCATCGAGTTGTTCAAGTCTCGCCCTAAGACTTATCTTTTCAAACAGTATTTTTGTAACATTGCAACTTGTTGAAAGGTTTGTATCTATTATTCATTTTCTACAACTATTTTTTAACTAGTTCATCTTTTAAGCTTTCTGTGTACGTATTTGGCTGGTCAAGACAAATTTTTTTGTAAAATTGTTTAATTATTGTTGTATTATAATTTTTAGTCCATTGTTGTTTAAGTATTCAGCGCCTTGAGGCGAAACCAATCTGCAACTGTTTGCTCTTTATTAATATCTCTTTATTATTATTATTATTATTAATATAATATACAATATCAAACTTGAAATTTCAATCATGTGCGTCAGCCTTGTGAAGGAATTGAAATATAGGAGTGCCATTTAAGTGAGCAGCAGGAGGCTCCAGGCACTTCCAGTCTCGTTGCTCAGGCCGGGGACAATTCCAGTCCCTGGTCCCGGTCAATGTTCACGAGACAAGCCAACGTAAGGGTTTCTGCACCAGCAAGGTGAAATCCAAAACTTCCTCTGCCAGGAGTGGGCCCAAAGAAAGGCCATCAGCTGAAGCGGAGCTTGTGTCCGAGCTCACCCACCGAGCTGAACACAGCCATGATAAACGCCCCAGTAGGCACTGCCTCCCCTCGCAGTACCGACGCTGTAGCCGCTGCTACTTGGTCTCAGGACGGCCTGCTGTGGGGCTGAGTTGGTAGTACAGCAGTACAGAAGTAAAGCAATTATAGTTCAGTTTCTTGCTCAGATTCTTCTCCCCAGGATTGGCCATTCCCTCAGGGGACTGCACCGGTGACAATGTCTCATCACTGAGTCAGCGAGAATGGTAAAGAGCACCCAAGACCCTTCCTCATCAAGTACGGATACTTCCTGCGCTGTTCACACGGCTCCCTGTCCTTGCCCAGGGCCGAGTTTATGCAGGCTTTTCAATCAATCTCAGACTTGCTCTTGGGCCCTTTGTTCCCAACTGACCCCACCAGCTGTGATGCCATGCCCTGCCTCATACGGTGAGCCACGCCCCGACTACCCCGCCGTGTATGAGCATTCATCCTGAGCATTCATCCTCCGAGGAGGACAATGAGGTTGCTCAGCTCCAACTACTCTCCATTTAGGAGACAGATCTCTGCCTCGTACAATGCGACATGATTCGTGTTCCACAGCTTCCGCAACCAGAAGAGACCGACACTGTAGAATGTAAATCCTTCAAACGACACACAGGAGTGTGTGGAGTACATGAAGGCCATAGCCAACGAGTCAGCCTGGAAGCCCTTCCGGAAGCATGAATTGTCGTACTATTTCATAGTTATTTTACATCGCCGATCCTGCCTGACGTTGCCGAAGATAAACTGGCGGCCAGTGACGGATCCTCATCGGCCAAATCTCCCTTCTCGGAATGCACCCGGAACAAGCTCGAGGACACCTTATAAAAGGTAGACTAGGCCTCTGGTTTTGGGATGCGGTCATCATCATTCCTCCTTCTCCTCACGGAGTACCTTGTGTCCGCATGTGAGGAGGACTCCACTATCCCGACTGACTTACTGACGGCATCATTCCACTGCCTCAACCTCTTGCTACGCTTCGTTGTTGAACAGTTCACTAGAGTTTTGTTGCATCCCGCCGGGCTAACGTTCTGGATGCACTTTTCCTCCCCTCAGAGGGAGTGCGCAAACATTTTGATGACCTCCCATTTTTCGGGAAAAATCTGTTAGTGAGAAAATTCCAGCAGTCTATGAAGGTGGAGGTGAAATGGCTGGAAGCCACCAACAAAATATATCTGAAAAAGCCAACTGCTTCTACCGCCAAATTAGCTATGAAACTGAAAGCTAAGGCGACTTTCCAAATCCCACACCGCCAGCCGTTCAAGGCTGCCCGGCAGCAGGGCTGGGTTTCGTAATACACAAGCCCAATTGTCCGCCAGCTGCCAGTTCCAGCAGGACACCCGAGCCACCCGTGCACCAGCCCCCCTCTTCTCCGTCAACCGTGGCCCTTTTCCTGTCTGTTCCAGGGGCCCCAGTGCAAGCTTGGCTCAAACTGCTGCGCTTCATGGCTAGCATGGTAGACTTTGTTGACTTCTGCAGACAGCGGTTGGGACCTACATGTATTCACCTCCGACTCGTGGCCAACTACAGACCCATGCAGCACCAGATCAACCGTCTGGTGCCGACAACAGCTTTGGTGGGTCTGCACCTTCATTGGTGGGTGGACCCCTCCAATCTCACAAACGGCCATGCCTTCTATCAACCCCAGCCATCCACCACAATTATGACTGACGCATCACTGTTCAGCTGGGTGACCACTCCGTCGTCCCTGCAGACTGCGAGGCTGTGGGAAACCGAAAACCGCGCATTTCACATCAACAATGGTAGTGGCGTATATCAACTGCCAGGGAGGCAATTGGTCTGCACACTTTTTTTTTGTGCGAGCAGATCTGGAGCTTCTTCACTGGTGCATTTGACACAAAGTCGCTCTGTTGGCCGTCCAAATTCCAGGCGACGATAATGTGACCGTCAATGCCCTGTCTCAGCAGGTCATCCCCATGAAGTGGTCCTTGCTCCTGTCGTTGGTACAGTCGATCTTCTCCCTTATTGACCGTCCACATGTCCACCTATTTGTAACGCCCTAAACAACCGCCTGCAAGTCTACTGTACAAGGACGTACAACGTACAACCCGAAGGCCCGGCAGACGGACGCCTTCGTGATTCAATGGGACAGGCTGTTTGCATATGCGTTTCTGCCTCTGTCTCTCATTGCTAGGGTCCTGACCAAAATCGAACAAGACTGCAAGATTTTTCTGGTGGCCTCATTCTGGCCTTGCCAGCTGTGGTTCGCCAGACTGATCGAGCTACTTGTTTACTGCCCCATGATCCTCCCATGAGGGCAGACATCCTTTACCAGCCCCAATTGGGTTTTCTCCATCCAGCTTCGGAGAATTTTCAACTGACGGTCCCTCTGCTTGGCAGGTCTTTTTTTTTAAGCAGGCTGTGATCATTACAGCATCAGCCACAGGTTTCCACTCGAACCATGTACAACTTTTATTAATAGTGCAGACAATAATTACTCATCATCCCACAGCTTCAGCTGTGGGGAACAGCAGGAGAATTTCTACTGTATCTGTTCTAGAGTGGTCTACGAACGACACTTATCTGTAGAGCACCCCTCCTTCCTTCCCAACTATACTCAATCTCATGGTTGTTAAGAGCGAGCATGAGAAAAGAGGAAGCTAACTCTGCCATGGGGCACTGTGGGGAGCCAACAGAGGATACTATCATGTGAACAAATTATTCGCGTTAGTAAATATGCATATGTAGTGGCCCTACAGATAAGTATCGTTTGTAGACCCCATCCACTCTTCAATAAGGGAGGATTTTATGGCATAACTAAAACTCATATGTATGCAAAAACTGGCATACTAGTTTTCTAAACAAATTTTTATTGGTTGACCCTATGAGCTTGGAATTTAAGTAGAGGAAATGCAAAATATTTGATGACTTTACAATAAGATTCACATCACAAATTTAGCATCATTATTGACTTAAAATGATAAACATCGCATACCAAAGTGTTCAGGGAGGTATTTCCAAGAACACAGTAATGATAACTTTGTTGTTGTGTTCGTATTATTGTTTTCATCTACCTGCTTTTTAACCCTCAGCCCCATAGGCTGAAGGGGTGTCGTCATTGCCTACACAGTCCGTCTGTCCATCCGTCCAGCTTGGCAGTTTTGTATCTAATCCGTAACTTGAGTTAGAAGTGACTTTTGGGGTTACAATTTGGGTGGTGGGTTGTTGTTTGGAAAAGGAATGTTGGGATTGTTTTGGGGTTGGTTAGGTCAAAGGTCAAGGTCACAGTGATGAGTTATAACTAAATGGTTTCCAGACCTTAATAGACTGTGCAAGTCTCGCGAGCATTCGAACTTCCGGGACCATTGTGGTCCCAACCATATGGCTTTTTATTTGGGTTAGATTTTGTTTCGTCAATTATTTTAGTTTAACGTAGTTTCACTAGTTTATGACTGAAAATTATATATGTGGTTGGGAATGTGTTACTTAGTGATAACAAATATGAAAGTAACATCAATTCAACAATATAACGAAGAAAACCCGAGAATTAAACTTGACCTAAGCTTCCGGTTACTGCAAAAAAATTAATAATGTTGTGCTCACCTCAGATCACAAAACTTATGTAAATGCTTCTTTGGGATGCGCGATGATAATCGCCAGATGCTGTAATTGCAATGCGAAGCCTTTTCATTGCAGTCTATGGCTGTTGGCATCAGCGTCCTTTATAAACTGCGACAAGCGTTAACCGGTGATCTGCTTTCCCTACTTACTTATCGTTTTAGTAGGGCCTTAGATCCCAGGGGTGGGGCTAAGTTGTTGCATTGGACATCTCCAAGGCCTTCGACAAAGTATGGCATATTGGCCTGCTCCACAAGCTTCAGTCATATGGTGTGTCAGGCAGAATGTTATCTATGATCTCTACTTTCCTTTCCAATCGCATCTTGAAGGTTGTTCTTGAGGGTCAATCTTCTCCTACGCGTTCTATAAATTCTTGCGTTCCACAAGGCTCAGTACTTGGTCCTACTCTCTTTCTTGTTTACATTAACGATTTGCCTGATGAAGTTTTGCCTCAGTTCGCCATGATTCAACCCTCTACTGTGTTTCCCCTAACTCTTCCAACACTTCTCGCTGTGAGGTGGGTGTCTCACTAAATAGTGATTAAGAGAACGTGCTGAAGTGTGGGAACGATTCGCTAGTAACCTTTTACACAAAGAAAACTAAACTACTGTCTCTGTCTTGCTCTAGAGATAATACATTTATATCCATTCAAATGGGTCCATCTTCTTCACCAGTTGGGAGAGGTATATCAGGCATTGCAAAGAGTGCTTCCATGCAAGTTGGTTACCTCCTGATGCTACTCTCTAGCTGTGTATAAGACTGTTGTCACATTTGGGCCAGAGCTTCTGCCTGTCAATTATCCTTTTTAGATAGAGTGCAGAAGCGTATTATTAGCGTATTGTTCATCTTGTTGTTGAAGGGTTGGTATCAACTTGACAACCTCTTTCTCACCAAAGGTCTGTAGCCAGCTTCTGTGTTTTCTACAGATATTTTCATGGTAAATGTGCCACCAGTGTGTTAGACCTGGTTCCTCATATCAGGATGTTTGAGCATGAAACCAGGCTTTCTGCTTCTTCTCACCCATACACTCTTGCTTTGCTGAGATGTAGAACAAAGAGCCATTCCAACAGCTTTATTCCACGTACTGAATCTATTTGGAACTCCCATTCCTGGTGCACGTTTCCCTCCATCCTACAATCTAGACTGTTTTAAGAGGAATATAAATTCCTACCTTCAGCTTCCCTGAGTTATTTTCATCTTAAGTATTTTCTTCTTGTAGCCCTTTAACAAGAGTTAAAAAACATATAAACAAAAAATTGTTGATAAAAAAAAAAATATAAAAAAACCCCCTAGAAATTCAGGTTTTGTAACTTACAAAACAAGGGGTTTGTGAATGATGTCATCAAATGATGATTGAATGAATTGGTGACTACATTTTACCTATATCAATCCAATGTGTGATTCAGGAGTAAGATCCAATATTAAAGTTAAACTTCCGGTTTGAACTGGAAGTCAAGGTAAATTCGGTCACAATCTGTGTAGAGTTTGTTAAGTTTTTGAAGACCTTTCCGATGATTTATAGATTGTAAAAATCCAATGGTTTGTTCAGGAGTTATGATTTTTTCAAATATAAAGTTCAAGTTTCAGTTTGAACCGGAAGTCAAGGTCAAATGAGGTCACACTTTGCATAGCATTTGGTGAAAACCTTTCTGATGATGTATAGATTATAAAAATCCGTTGTGTGGTTCAAGAGTTATAATTTTTCAAATATAAACCTTAATCTTCCGGTTTGAATCGGATGTCAAGGTCAAATGGGGTCACCTCTGTGCAACGCTTGTTAGGTTTTGAAGATCTTTCCCTTGATTTAAAGATTGAAAAAAATCCAATGTTTGGTTCAGGAGTTATGATTTTTTCAACTATTAAAGTTCAACTTGATACCTGATGGCGTAATCATGACATCATCAAGTTTGTGTCGTCTTGATATTGAGGGTTCAATTGTCTGATGAGTTTCAATATTCAATTCAATTTCAATCTTGAGCTATGCTGTAGATAATTAAGCCCGAAAAATTATTTGTTGAAGAAGAATAACAAAGGCAAACTTTGACCTTCCGGTATGACCGTAAGTAAAGATCATACAATTTTGGCGTTATCTTTTCAAATGTTGCCCCAGTTATGATCTACCAATTATGAACATCATAGCTTTTAAATTCAGTGAAATACAGCAAATAGCAATTGTAATTCAACACCTGATGACGTGATCAAAACTGTGCCGTCTTCATGTTAGGTTTCAATTGTCTGATGAGTTTCAAGGTTCAATTCAGTTTCAATCTTGAGTTATGCTGTAGAGAAGAGTTCCGTGGAAGAAGAAGAAAGTTTTTAAGAAGAAACTAGACATTCAGTTTTTGTGACAACACTAAAACAAGGTCTTCGTGAGTGATGTCATCAAATTATGAGTGAATGAATCGGTGTCATTATTTTACCTTATGAATCCATTGTCAAGTTCAGGAGTGAGATTTTTTCCAATATAAAAATTCAACTTCCGGTTTGAACTGAAACAATAAAACAATAACACCGAGTGACGTAAAATGTATTCCTACATTTAGCTGTACAGTACATACACAAGTCTTCAACTGGAACGTCTTGGAACCAAGACTACACACACACACACGTGTGTAAACACCGGCAATCGTGGACCCTCCTTTGTTTAACTCTTTGTGTTAGCAACCGTGGACCACAATGATTTCCTTTGTGATAGCAACCATGGACCTATTACATGTATCCCTTTTGTTACAGGTCCACGGTTTGAATGTGGATACCTACCCACACACCAGTGGCGTCACCTGTGGGGGGGCTGGGGGGGCCTGCGCCCCCCCGCTCAGAACCCTTGCCCCCCCTCTTGCCCCCCCATATGAAATCACAGAAAAGTGTATTCTTATAATATATAAATCGTTTGAGGCTGCATAAAATGCTGCCGTAAAAAGTAAAACTTTTATTCATATCAGTATGTGGACTATAACGCAGTCATGCCGAAAAATGCATGGAAACGTGCGCGCGATCGTATTGGAGGTAAATGTATGTTGTGGTTTTGCGGTTACAGAGAGTGCAGGAAGTCACAAAGTTCAGTTTAATACGTGGTGGTCTGGGCCCAATTTCATGGCACTGCTTACCAAATAATTCTGCGCTGACGCGCATTGTAAAGTGTGTATTTCTATGGGACGCAGCTGGGCGTAAGCGCAGAATTCCACGGTAAGCAGAGCCATGAAATTGGGCCCTGAACGCAGACCAATAGCTCCGTAAACACATTGTACTCAGATGCACAACAGGGAGATTTAAACAGCAAAATCGCCAGCGAAATAGGTAGCTTAGACCATTTTCTTCTCCATATCAAAATGCCCGTCTTTGCCTCGTGCTCCAACACCTAAGAGGCAGAGACGGGAAAATACAGAAGATTCTGATTCTTATGTGGTAAGAATATTGCATGGACTCTGCATCTGAGACTTCCGCCGAGGAGAATTTCGAAGAAGATGTATCTGTTATAAAATCTTATAAAAATGACAAGTTCTCTAAGATTTGGTTGTTTTTGCAATCCATGATCTTTTGTTACCTGCAAACTATGTAGACTGTTTTAGAACTGTATTGGTGTGTATCAGCTGGTGTGTATCAACTCTCAGTTAACATATTTAAAGATAATCTTGCACTTCTTTGGCCCCCCCAAATTTAATCTTTGCCCCCACTTGCCCCCCCAAATGAAAATGTCTAGTTACGCCACTGCCACACACACACACATGTAAACTTAGGCCGTATCAGAATTGGCGACTACAGCTACGGCTACGACATTTGCGAAGGGTGTTGCTAAGGACGTCTTATTCTTCAACGCACGATGACGCAGATATCTAGCCGTAGCCGTAGCCGTAGCTGTAGCTACCAATTCGGACACGGCCTTAAATACACGTGCAATGTGCATGTACAGGTTCAGCGTGTGTGTGGGCCTACGTGTGCTAATACTCTATCCTGCGTTGTCAACGTTGGTCAAGAGACACATGCGCTTTAACTTCTGGTTTTGACCAGATGTAAAGGTAAAAATGTGTCATCTCTGTGCGAAAGTTTGAGCAGGCTCACTCATTTATAATCTGAAGCAAAAATTATGATGAAAAAATACATGGTTTATGAGATAAGAATGTTGTGAAATTTTCATCTTCCGGTTTGAACCGGAAGTTTAGGTCAAATGGGGTCATGCTCTGTGTAGCATTTGTTAAACGTTTAACAACCTGTCTGATGATGCATAGATTGTAAAAATCAAACATGTGGTTCATGAGTTATGATTTTTTTGATATATTAAACTTTGAATTATTGTAATTCAATACCCGATGTCGTCATCATGAGATCATCAAGTCTGTGTTGTCTTAATATTAAGGTTGAATTGTCTGATGCGTTTCAATGTTCAGTTCAATTTAAATCTTGAGTTATGCTTCGAAAAATGATTTTTTTTTTTTAAAGAGAAACTTTGACCTTCCGGTAAGACCGGAAGTAAAGGTCATACGATTTTTGCATTAACTTTTGAAATGTTGCCCCAGTCTTGATCTATCCGATGCCCAAATATGAACATCATAGCTTTCAAATTCAAGGCTATATAGCGAATAGAAAATGATGATTTTTCAACTTTAAAAACCTTGAAATTCGACACCATGATGTCATCATGACCTGTGCCGTCTTCATATTGAGGTTCAATTGTTTGATGAGTTTCAAGGTTCAATTTAGTTTCAATCTTGAGTTCTGTTGCAGAGAAGAGTTCCAGGAAGAAGATGGAGAACAAGAGCTTCAGTTTTTGTTAGTTACAAAAACAAGGTGTTTGAGAGTAATGTCATCAAATTATGAGTGAATGATTTGGTGTCAACAAGTTACCTTATCAATCCAACGTCTGGTTCATGAGTTAGATTTGCAATATACAGCGATGCTAAACGTATTCCTACATGTAGTTGATGTAAACTGAACTACACGTACAATGTACATGTATCTGTACACGCGTTATTACATTATCTCGCGTTATTTAAGTGGGTCAACACAAACGTGTGTTTAATGCCGGTGGTTATAAGACAAGATGTAAATGTCAAAGTGTTGTTATTTCTGCGCAAAAGTTTGAGCAGGCTCAACGTTCTACAACCTGATGCAAAAATTATGCTGAAGTGATGAGTAGTTTTTGAGATACAAATTTTGTGAATTTTTCAAATTCCGGGTTGAACCGGAAGTCAAGGTCAAATCGGGTCATACTTTGTGTAGCGTTTGTTGAACGTTTAACGACCTATCCGATGATGTATAGATTGTAAAAATCCAATATGTGGTTCAAGAGTTGTAAAAGGAATGTTGAACGTTCATATGAAGCAAAGATCTTGTCTTTATCATTTATGGTTCTCTAGATTTGACGATTTACAATATTTCTTGTTATTTTTTATTTTTGGTGTTATGACGTCATCATCTCGTCTATACACTAAGGTCTAAGTACATGACAAGTTTCAAGTCTCTACAAGTTATACTTTTTCCGAAATCCTGCCGAGAAAGTACGGTGGGAAGAAGACATGGAAAAAAACCCCAGTACAATAACAATAGGTTTTCGGCCGTTAGCCGAACACATAAAAAAAAAAAAAAAACCTAGAACAAAAACAATAGGTGTTTGCACGAACACCTAAAAAAAGACCAGAACAATAACAAAGATGTGTTCGTGCTTGTATTGCACGAACACCTAAAAAACAGAACAATAACAAGAGGTGTTCGTGCTGAATTGTCGAACACCTAAAACAAGACCAGAACAATAACAAAGAGGTGTTCGTGCTTGTATTGCACGAACACCTAAAAAACAGAACAATAACAACAAGAGGTGTTCGTGCTGAATTGCACGAACACCTAAAAAGTAAAAAAACAAAAAACAAGAGGTGTTCGTGCTTGTATTGCACGAACACCTAAAAAGAAATAAAAAACAGAACAAAAACAAGAGGTGTTGGCACATATTGCATGAACACCTAACAAGATAGAGAGTATTCATGATTCTGTTGGAAATTTTTATCTGCCTCCGTCCATGACCTACATATATTGACCCATGTCGCTCCAAATCTTGCTAACTTTCAGCCTCCCATTGTTTATGTAATTTCTCAGATACTTAATTTCTCTCCAAATATGTCATGTTATCCCGATCCAGGTCCAACATGGATTGTTAAGCAGCTGGCACTTTCCTTTCCTCCATCACGAACTTTGTCAACTTTTCTTTAGCGGCTGCTAAGATACCTGCACGAAATTGCACACATCACACCTTTGCTGAAAGCAGATAGCCTTGATCTTGAGCAACTATGTAATTATCGACAGGATATGAGGGTCCATTTCTAGGGTGAAAATTTTTCAAAGATTCTTCTCAAATTTTACCTGCATAAGCCACTAATTTCTTCCGATTGACATTCCTTGGCAGCATACATTTTTCTGCGGTGGGTTTTGGATGTCATGTATTCCTCATAATCCGTCATTTTTCGTGAAATAATGCAGCTCTTAACTTAAACAATTTCTGCAAACTTTAAACGCAGTTTATTACGAAAACCTATGTCGCGTGTGTTTGCGTGTTTTCGTGTATGTCTGCGCGGGCGCCAATTATGCAAAATGCGCCAAATATAAAAAAAGTGATGTGAAGGTGATGCTTGAGCATACGGTGTCCTCAAAGAGCAAGTCACAATGGCTGATGGTGTGTAAATTGTTGGGGGGTTTTCACAAGAAAAGCTAAGGGCTGCAAATGGTATTCAGTGTATGCTAATTTGAATAAAAATGAGTTCCATAAATGTTTCTAAAAGGACATGACATACAGACAAAGAGTTTCTAACATGTGAAGATAATAAAAACAAATTTATGTAAAACATATCACACTTCTTGACTGCACAGCGTTAATGTGCAAACGCAACGCACGATATGCACGCCATGCGTCCTGTGACTTACACAAGAATATACAAGTACGCACGACAGACAATTGTCAGAATTTGAACAAAACCCACCGCAGAAAATTGTATGCTGCCATGGAATGTGAATCCGGTGAAATTAGTGGCTTCTTGCAGGTAAGATTTGAGTTATGAAGCTTTGAAGAAACGGACCCTGATATCTAGGACTCTGTATCTGTGTACAACACAGAGGAAGAGTCCTTTATAGGGCTAAGCCCCAGGCAACCTCGTCGGACTGTCTAGTGGCAATTAATCATTTGAAGCTCAAAGTATTGGCCTCAAATCTATTCATCCTAAGTTTAATATTTTGAAAAATCATATTCCTGAACTGCATAAGCTATTGCGACAATCTAAACATATAATGAAAGGGCTTAATTTACTTCATTAATGTTGCACTGACATTACCCCAAATTGACCTTGTTGTCTTCCGGTCGAAGCCGGAAGTTGAAGTGAAAAATGAAAATTCCCGAGCCTTGTTTTGAGGTTTGCAACAATACAATCTGGAATTTGGAGATAGTCTCTCAGTAAGAAATCAAGTTTAACCCCTAGGCCTTCCAATTAAAAGAGTAATGATGTCATTACATGTATTTTCAACAGCACCATCAGTTTACCACATACTTAAATCTCAATGTCTGGATGAAAAATTAATTTTGACGTTGTGATGATGTCATCAATTCAAATCTGTAGAACCACAAATGTATGACTTCAATCTTTGCATCATATGTGGAAAGTCAATGTATGAAGTTATTTATATTGGTGAATGACCTGATTTGACCTCACTTCCTATCCAAACCGAAAATTCAAATAAAACATTATAAAGGTCTGTTTAATGGTTTTTACGTTCAGATATATTTTGTATTTGATGCAACTTAAAATATTTACCAGGCGTTCCCAACACTTGAACACCAAGTGTTTGCAACTACAAACATTACCCTTCTAGTTAGCTGTTCCGATGCAGTCGGAACAGCTAATGTTTTCGTCGAGATTTTTATTATTTTTATTATTATTATTATTATTATTATTATTATTAGCTGTTCCGACATAGCGGTCGGAACAGCTATTGTTTTCGTCAGGATTTTTAGTTTTTATTATTCTTTCCTTCCGCCAAAAGCCCATAGGTTTAACCTGGGCATTTTGTTACGTCCAAAAGTCATACTTGGCTTAGTATAAAAGAGTCAGATCCTATATCATATTAAAGCTTGGGTCTTGAAGTTATAGTTAAACATGATTAGCTTAAATTAATTAATTAATTACATGAATACATAATTACATGAATAATGACATGAATATTTAATTAGCCAATCTTTAGACCACCATATCTCAAAAAGTATACGTCCGATCGTCAAACTTTTTTCGCTTTTATACTTGTGGGGTACTGTATAACTATTTGGTGGCCTAAAATTTCGGACGACGTCACCATGACGTCATTTATTGCCCGTTTTGTATCTGTGTACACAAGTCAATGGCTCTGAAAAGTGTAAGTGTTTAGTTGGTCAAAAACACAACTTTTTCAAATAAGCAAAATTTTAGTTACCTAAAAGAATTTTTTTTTTTTTAACACGAATGCTTTCACTAAGAGTTATTCCAGACCATTAAAATTAATCAAGGTACAATGTATTTCCAAGATAATTAACGATGAAGTGACAAATCGGACCCCATGGCTAGCTGGCAAATTGTGCCGTGATTGCGCAATCACGGCTAGGCGTCAATGACTGCCGTGATATTGGAATCCTTACCAAGAGAGGATATACGTACGTTCTAATACGGCTTTCGTTAAAAGGCATTGGATTGGGATAAGTTACATACCATTGTGTACCTTATTAAATTTATTAGTATAAAAAACACATTTTTGTTACTGTGACGTCATCAGGTGTCATATTACGGTAATTCAAAGCTTAAATTAGTTAATCTTTGCAGCACCATATCTCAAGAAGTACACAGCCGATTTTCAAAATTTTGTCAGCTATAGACTCCTTGGGCATTGGAGATTAGCCTTGGGTTACCGTGACCCCATGTTGACCTTTATTTCCGGGTCAACCGGAAGTGGGACCATATCTCAAGAACTACACAACCGGTTTCAAACTTTTGTCAGTTATAGACTCCTTGGGCATTGGAGATTAGCCTTGGGTTACCGTGACCCCATGTTGACCTTTATTTCCGGGTCAACCGGAAGTGAGACCATATCTCAAGAACTACTCAACCGATTTTCAATTTGTTTTCAGTTAGAGATCCTTTGAGCATTAAAGATTGAACTTCGGTTACCGTGACCCCGGGTTGACCTTTACTTCCCGGTCAACCGGAAGTGGGACCATATCTCAAGAACTACACAACCGATTTTCAATTTATTTTCAGTTATAGATTGTTTGAGCATAAAATATTGAAGACCCCATGTTGACCTTTACTTCCGGGTCAACCGGAAGTGGGACAGATCTCAAGAAGTACACACCCGATTTGCAATTTCTTTTCAATTATAGACCCTTTGAGCATTAAACATTAAACTTTGGTTATCTTGACCCCATTTTGACCTTTACTTCCGGGTCAACCGGAATTGGGACCAGATCTCAAGAAGTACACACCCAATTTGCAATTTCTTGTCAATTATAGACCCTTTGAGCATTGAAGATTGAACTTGGGTTACCATGACCCAATGTTGACCTTTACTTCCGGGTCAACTGGAAGTGGGACCATATCTCAAGAACTACTCAGCCAATTTTCGAATTCATTTCAGTTATAAACCTTTTGAGCATTGAGGATTAGCCTCAGGTTACCGTGACCCCATGTTGACCTTTATTTCAGGAAAAGGGGTCCTACAGCATGTGGTTCTAATATGATGTGGGTGAAAGTTTTAGGTTTAGGTTTTTGGGCACACTTAAATCAAAAAGGGCCTGTTAAAAGTGAAGGGTCTTCTATCTCAAAGTCAGACTAACTTTCTAGGCCTGGAGCGTTTAATCAAGGTAAAAAAACCGGAACAGCTTTGTGTTTGTCCTAAGGACAAACACGTAGTTCTAGTTATTATTATTACTATTATTCTTTATTTCCGCCAAAATCCCATAGCAATTGCACACGTTTTTTGTATACAGCCAATATCCTAGAGTGTAAAATATGAAAGAGTTAGATCCCATATATATTTGAAGCTTAGTACATGAACTTAACTCTAAATGTAAAAAATGTTAAAATTCTTAATTAATTAGCCAATTAACAGCGAGGTGAATATTTAATTAGCCAACCTTACAAGCACCATATCTAAAGAAATACACAACCGATTTTCAAACTTTTTTCAGTTATAGACTCCTTGGGCATTGGAGATTAGCCTTGGGTTACCGTGACCCCATGTTGACCTTTACTTCCGGGTCAACCGGAAGTGAGACCATATCTCAAGAACTACACAACCGATTTTCGAACTTTTTTCAGTTATAGACTCCTTGGGCATTGGAGATTAGCCTTGGGTAACCGTGACCACATGATGACCTTTACTTCCGGGTTAACCGGAAGTGGGACCATATCTCAAATACTAGACAACCGATTTTCAATTTCTTTCCACTTATAGATCGTTTGAGCATTAAAATTGAACTTCGGTTACCGTGACCTCGGGTTGACCTTTACTTCTGGGTCAACCAGAAGTGGGACCATATTTCAAGAAGTACACAGCAAATGTTCAATTTCTTTTCAGTTATAGATCCTTTGAGCATTAATAATTGAACTTGGGTTACCGTGACCCCATGTTGACCTTTACTTCCAGGTCAACCGGAAGTGGGACCATATCTCAATAACTTCACCACCAATTTTCAATTTCTTTTCAGTTATAGATCCTTTGAGCATTAAACATTGAACTTCGTTTACCATGACCGGGGTTGACCTTTACTTCCAGGTCAACCGGAAGTGGGACCATATCTCAAGAAGTACACACCCGATTTGCAATTTTTTTCCAGTTATGGACTCCTTGGCCATTGGAGATTAGTCTTGGGTAACCGTGACCAAATGATGACTTTTACCTATGGGTCAACCGGAAGTGAGACCTTATCTCAAGAACTACACAACCGATTTTCAAACTTTTTTCAGTAGACTCCTTGGGCATTTCAGATTAGCCTTTGGTAACCTTGACCCCATGTTGACCTTTACTTCCGGGTCAACCGGAAGTAAGCCAATATCTTAAGAACTATACACAACCGATTTTCAAACTTTTTTCAGTTATATAATCCTTGGGCATGGGATATTAGCCTTGGGTAACCGTGACCCCATGTTGACCTTTACCTATGGGTCAACCGGAAGTGGGACCATATCTCAAGAACTACACACCCGATTTTCAATTTCTTTTCAGTTATAAACCCTTTGAGTATTAAATGTTAGACAAGGGTTACCATGACCCCATGTTGACTTTTATTTCTGGTTTAAAAGCTCCTTTCGATTCAGTATCAGAATGAAGACCAGGTTTAGGTTTTTAGGCACACTTAAGTGAAAAAAGGGCCTGTCAAAGGTCAAGAGTCTTCTATCTTGAAATCAGACCAACTTTAAAGCTTTGAAAACACGGAATTTTATTCAAAAAATTACCTATTTCCTGAACCATAGTCATAATGTCAAAATGTTTGTTATTTCTTGCAGCTTGGAAAGCTTGAAATGAAGAAAATTACCGGAACAGCTCTGTGTTTGTTGACAAACACTTAAGCTCTAGTTATTATTATGATGATTATGATTGTTTGTTTATTTAATTACTTATTTTGATATTTTTGATACATCGTTCTTTATAATAAATAACACTTATACTTGCTTAATAGTATTTATAGTTTTTGTCAGTTAAGTCTTTTTTATGCAAGGGCCCAATCAGTTAACCTATTTATCTTGAGTGTTTAATTTAATTCCACTAATGTTTTAATTGTTATAAATGTACATAAATGTAGTTTTATTTTTTTCTCAATATGTTTGAGCGTGCCAAATTGAGAGGAGAGTCTCCTAGACAAACATTTTATTTCTTTGAGGCATTCAGGCAGGCTCTAGCTGGTTTACAACTGTTTCCTTCTGTTGATGTTACTTTCGTTATTATGTGCTTATACTTTTAAGCTTGCCTGATAAATGAAATAAATATACATATAGTATATACATGTATAAATTAAAGTATTTTCTTTCCTTTTAGATTTTATTTTTAAGCACTGTCATAAGGCAGCAGTGTTAGAGAAGAAAAGTGGTGTACAAAGTCCTACATGTACATGTACATGCAGTTAAAATAAGGGTTTACTAAAGACCCTGATTAGTCTTCAGCAAGTAATTTGTGTTCTTCTCTTGTGTTCAACAGGATTACTACACCTTGGCAAGCAAGGCCAGAAGAGACTACCACTTAGCAATGGATGGTTGGGAAACCAAAATGGCAGACGAGGGAAATATTTCTGTGGTTAGGAAAAAAAGCCAACACTTGGAGAGATATAGGAACAAGACAGAAGCTTCAAAAAAATCATCCAAATATGAAGAGGAACCATTTTGAAAAATTTCAAATCAGTTACATAATAGAATTGTATCGCTTCAAGCTCCTAAGACATCAGTGAAGCACATTTATCAAGTCGTTTTGCTGTTTGGCAAAACTTGTTATCATCTTTTCTTTTCTTTTCTTTTTTGCCCTAATGGCCTCTAAAGAAGACATTTTAATATGCAGCCGTTCATGCAAAACAAACAGTTGGTTTTACTTTAAGAGCAGGTTAGTTTGATAAGTCATTGGTAGCCATACATAATTCTTAGTTTCAGAGATACAATTTGTAAAACCATTCCTATAGTATAAGTTCCTTAATCAGAAATATACAGAGACACTGTGTTTCCAGGACAATTAGTCTTTGTACCAATTTTTTGTTTAGATTTTTTTCAAAATTATGTTCAGTTTTTTTAAACAAATTGTTTACTTCCCTTTAGATAGAGTAAATGGCTTGCCTTTGTTCAAATATATTTTCAGAAAAAAAATTAAGAAATTTAATTGTTGGAAGGGAATCTTCATTTTGCATCAGATTTATAAGAGTAAAAACTTGATGTTTATCAAATATAATACAGAAGACTGTATTGGATTTGCAAAGCAGTTTAGAAGGAATTTTACCTAATTGAAGAATATTAAACCTACCTGAAACTTTGGATGTGGAACATAAACTACAGTATTTTATGTTCATGATGGATTTAGTTTTTGTTTGTTTGTTTGTTTACAAGTTTGTTTGTTTTGGTGGTTTTAACCAATGATTTCTTTAAAACAAAACAAGGAACTATACACAGGGACACAGGCCTCTGATTTTAAATATAGGTTTCCCTGTAATTGAGCGGCCAATTGAAATGTTGCATCACTCTATTTCGGCACAAAATGAAAAGCTCCTCATAGCAGTCAATCAATTTTACTAAATGTGCAAGCAAATGTCCTCTTGCATGAGGCAATTAAAAAAAAAAATTACCATTACCATTAATTTAACAATCCACTCGAACAACATTCAAATTCACAGCAGATTTTCGCTGCATTCATTTCATTTTCGGGCAGTCATTAATGGGAATTGTGCAGCTAAATTGACACTTTGATAATCTGTAATGAACATGCATTGATTCACTTATTGTATGATAATTTTTTTCCTGATATTCTTTTACACTGATTGCTTTAAGTACAACTAAAAACTGAAAAATTTGTGAAGAAATGTACGCAGTGGAAAGAGTAACAAACAATGACACAAATAGGCTTTTGACATTGTCCAGCATCTTTTGTTTCCCACAGTTAAGACATGAAAGAAACAGAGAAATAAAGAAATAAAGCAATCATGGTTTGCAAGAATTTTGTTTGCTCATTCTGCAAAATGAAAACAAAAGTTACAATCTGGTAGAAATGTCTAGTTACACGTACTCTGTGTGACCAGCCAGACTTACTTCGCCAGCCCCTTTTAGGTATAATACACCGTTAGTGTTTACTTACTTAGTTTATTTTCTTTCTTTGTATGTTGTAAACATGTGCACTTGCATCGCATCCACTGCACAGCACCGTAGGGGAATTTGGTTTAAAAAGCGCTGCCAGTGTTCAGCACTTGGTGATGGCTAGTGCCCTCATTTTTTGTTAGCGAATTTAACTTGATAATTTGCATAATACCCTTTTTAAGGTAACTTCTATGCATTTTTGGAGCCACACCTTACTCCATTAAGTTCGAAAACCACAACTTGAATTTGTTGCTGGGCTGTGCCAATTTAGGCCCTTATCCGGGTAGAACCCGTCAACCAGAGAGAGGCATAGATGTAGACGGTACAACTGCCCCGGTAAGTTAGGATTGTAAGATGTATGACATGAAAGGCCAACCTTTCGAAAGGCATATGCAAACTGTTGTCATATTATTGGATGGCAATGTACTTTAATTTAGAGCTACATCGATGTATTATTAATGGTGCAAGATTGATGTAGTTTTGCAGAAACCCAAACCTTGAACATCCGGAATACTTGAAGTGATTTATAGAAATAATATTGCCGCTTATACAGCATTAAGGGAACGTCTTCTAGTTTAACAATTTAGAACCACTCGAAAATGGTTTTATTATTTTTTAGAAAGTATAGTGCAAACAGAATGTAGAGTAATTCATCCCCTCAGACTTGGGACTTCATGAGCTTTATTAACTCTTTCATATGCTGACCGGTCGCTAGCAACGGGTTTAAATCCCTTCAAAAAAATAGTTGTAAAACACATAATAAAGATTGCGCGGCCATACAGTCTTCAGAATGGGAAAGAGGACTCTTGAGGGCGCTATTGTTGCCTGTTTTATTGGGGGGTCGCCATTTGCGAAAAACAAGTAAACAATTATTGTGTCCATTTGGCCAATTTATCACTATAATAAATGGTGCATGAAAGGGTTAGTGATGCTTGTGAAGAAAAATACAAGCGAGAACATTTTCTTAGATGAACATAATTATTCCAGGAAACATTGTCACTTTAGTACTGTATGTATTTTTTTTTATTGCAGCACCTTTATTGTACGTATTTAACGTCATTGATTGATTGTAACCCCTCCGCATTGCTATGGCCTCCATTTATTTGGGTACGTCTCTTTGTAAGTGGCTTGCCACATTGTACTTTTGTCAGACACAGATTGTTAGTTGTTTGTAATGATTAATTGTTGAAGGAAACTTTGCCTTTAATTAACTGTCTTTTAAAAGGGATGAGAATTGTGCATACGACATTTTCACTGAAAATTATTGTGATTTTGTAGGACTTAATGTTGGTTTTCTCTTTTGATTTTCAGAAAGCCATACTAGCCATAATGACTGTCGAGTTGTTTTTGTTCTGTTTTTTAATCTTTGAAAATGTAAATACAACACAGAATAAACTGAACTTGTAACTAGAAAGAATCTGACTTTTTCATCGTCACCAAAAACCCTGCGTAACCCTAACAGCTCGGTTACATCTGCTAAATTGAATGCCGATTTCACATGGCTAAAACAAACAACTTGTAAGGTAAATTGAAATATAAATTTGCATGCGTCAAAATGAAATTGAATGACGGCTTTAACTGAGAGACAAAAACAATTGAATAAGAATACATGAAAGTGACATTGTCCGCTTATTTGCCCGAAATGACTTGGGAAAACTTATATTAAGTAACATTTACTTTGATATTTACTTTTTGTTTATATAGCTGTTCCACCTTAGATCTCAAGTGTCTTTCTGAGGATCCTCGCTATTCCCAAAAGCGCCGCCTTCTGTGACAGATTTACCCTCACAATTGTCCCTATTTCACCTCCAATCCTGGCCAAAATGCTTGGACCATGTGACAATAAATATACCATCCCCCTGTCCCCCATGTAAATGTTGTTAACCCAAGCTGGAGCGCAGACCGGGCAATGAGAGCCAACATTGAACAGGTGGCAGGGGCCCAACAAGAAATGGCCGTTATTCCCCCAAATTAGGGTGAATTAGGAGTTCGCGAAGGGATGATACTTACCTGTAAACCTACGAATGCATAAATCCCTAGCTGAAGGCTTTCCTCGCTAGAATCTTTTTTAACCACACTGCAATAGCGCCCTCCTGCCTCCGACCTTTCCACCATGCCCCCGCATGTGAGACAAACCTTCCTCTTTTTGTCGAGTGTGAGTAAAAAAAGAAGAGAAGCCGAGCCCAAGTGGGGAAGGAGGGTGGGAGGTTTAACAGGTAAGTATCATCCCTTCACGGACTCCCAAATCACCCTTGATTTGGGGGAGTCTACTTCAGGGACTCCCTTACCTGTTGAACCTATGAATGCACAGATTAACACCGATGGACGTAGGAGGGCAAGGCGAGGCAAACAAAGAAAAAGACACTAATGGGATCAAATTAAAACACCCTGTAAGTTCGTCCCTTCGCGTTCTCGCACAGCATGAAAATGAGAATCAAAAGCAACCAAAAATGGCCACTCACCCAAAGGGCAGAGTTCCAAGGGCCTTGAGGTAGGAGGGGTAGAACCAGAAGGCGTAGCTGAACTTACATTGTAGGGAAGCCTGAGCAACTCGCCCATGTGTTTGCATAACATCTTGCTATGTAAAGGTTGAGGGAGTCTTCCAGGCTGCTGCTTGGAGAATGTCTGAACAGGCCACCACAATTTATCCTCCGCTACTGTGGAAACTGATTTGATAACGAGGATAAAGATACATCTGGTGGCTGATATGATTGTGATTGTTTTTTCGTAAGAAAGGAAATATGAGGGATCAGACATATCCGTCTGGTTCCCACCTGATGTGGCCTTGGTCAAGAGTCAAGGCCCTGAGCTCGCTTCGACGTCTTGCTGTAGCTATGGCTACCAGAAAAACCGTCTTGATAGAAAGGTCAAGCAAAGAACTGTGAGCCATAGCCTCAACGGGCGCTTGGGAAAGCGATTGTAGGACTTGACTAAGAACCCAAGAGGAAAGGAGTTTCCTGCAGGGGGGACGATTTACGAACATACCCCGCAGTAGCTGGGCCAAAGCCTTACTGGAAGAAATGGTTGAGCCGTCCTGGAAACCATCATGAACGGCCACCAAAGCTGCTCTATATCCCAGAACCGTAGCCAAAGAGAGGCAATGTTGGAACAGTCCAGGGAGAAAATCACCTATATGTCAAAAGGGATCAATAGATCTGTTCCGGCACCACTGGTGATAATGTCATAATCGACTGTTGCACGTTTGCGGGGTTGACGATTAGCCGAGTTAGAGGCGTCCATCATTAGTACCTGTGTAAGAGGAGGGCTTAAAAAAATAAGTTTCAAGTTCTCTTCCCGAGCCCACCAATGAATGTGGGGCTAACCAAAGGAAGGACTGGGATCGGTAGATAAATTGGGTCTCAATGGGGCCTGAACTGCGACAGAAGGTACAGTTGTATTAGAGGTATGAGGTTTTCCTGACTGGTTGGAACGCTGGTGATTGCTCCTTTGGAGAAGAGAGCTTGAATTTGTTACTCCAGTGCAGGACGCTTGTCTGGATCTGACGGGACTGGGGTTATCCTGAGAAATAATGACAACGGGGGGGGGGGGGGTGTTTCTTGTGAACACGAGAACATAACCGTGCCTGACGGTACAAAGTACCCATCCAACACGGTTAAAAGGGCCCAAGTCTTTGCGAAATTGAAAAGACACATATTCGGGTTGATTGGGAGGAGCAGGAAATTGTTGTCTTTAGTGGTCGCAGGAGCAGTGCAGCGTTTAAAAGACTGGCGGGAACTCCCATCAGAAGCCACTGGTTCGTCTGTGGAGGGGATATGGAGGACCAGTGTCATATCCGTCATCATGACGTCACTTATTCCGCGCGTTTTGTATATGTGTACATAAGACGTGGCTAAAAAAGTGAAAAATATTAAGCACGTCAAAAACACAATTTTGATTTTAAGTAATAATATCCAATTCCTTTTTTACATTAAGCATTTTGAAAACATCAATGCTTTTAATCAGAGGTATTCCAGGCCATTAAAACTAACCAAATGACAATGTATCCATACGATAATTAACGATTAATTGGTAAATCTGACATTATTGTTAAAACATTGTGTTGCACAGTCACCATAATGTGTCGTAGATTGCGCTGCATTTTGCGTAGGCTATGGCATCACACAATAATTCACAAAACCTTTTTGCCCTTTGTAAAGTCAATGGATTTTTCTCGCCACAGTTCCTGTCATACATGTATGGCCTGTGTGGTAAAATAAACCTTCAACATATTGTGCCCCGAAGTGCACTATTTTTGCAGTGTTTTTAACTTTATTATGTGTTTGTTCTCTGATGTTAATGTTATGGAATCTCTGCGAGACCCAAGATTTCATTTGCTAACTATTATTATATTATTTGAATTAAATCTTGTACTTAACGTTTTGATACCGTGTTGTATGGAGTCCCGAAATGTAGAAGATTAGTAATTCACGCCAGACAAGCAACTTTGGTCATCATTGTCG
This sequence comes from Plazaster borealis, assembly GCA_021014325.1. Classification (NCBI taxonomy): domain Eukaryota; kingdom Metazoa; phylum Echinodermata; class Asteroidea; order Forcipulatida; family Labidiasteridae; genus Plazaster; species Plazaster borealis. The sequence goes on along the minus strand of CM037468.1, from coordinate 11,065,948 downwards.
ACCGGTATCAATATAACCAGAACAGCTTTGTGTTCCTCCATAGGACAAATGCTTAAATTCAATTTTTTTTATAATCATGAAACTGCAATAAATCAAAGGTTATTTGGGGCCCCCTTAAACAAACAATTAATAACCTTTGATTTGTACATGTTTTATTAATTCTTTTAAATAAATTTGTGTTAGTCATGATGACATATATTACAGGTGTAAAACTGTTTTATTTAACAAATCAATGAAATGTACAACAATAGCATAATAATAAGCAAAAAATGGACATACAAAGCACAAGGTACACATTGTTAAGTTGGCATTTGCACCAAATACCAATTGTACCAACTTCACCATAATCTGTCCATTCCCTGCAATGGTGGGCCACTTGTCAGTCAGTACCGTAACAAGCTGACAAGGAACCCGTGGGATGTGGCAGTAGGGTCTTTCCAGTCCAGTTTTGTTATTGACCTTGACCCTTTTTCAATCCTCGGTACTTGAACCCTCAAAGGAGCCATTAACAGACAACTGGAGAGAGTTTGGTCAAGCTACAATGGTCTTCACAGTTTTTTCATCTCTACTGGTATAAATGACTGACTACAAATTATTATTCTTTAACAGTCAGTTGAATAGTCTAATTATTCTCCCGATTTAAATTATTCTACCGATACAAAAACAATACTTAGAAACCTAACCCCAATACAGCAATGTTATTTTCCAATCCCATTACATTGCCTAGTGAATTGGAACTTTGCAAAAGAAACCTTTGAGAGATTCAAACATTCTGTCACGTCTCGGTCAGTTCTTATTGGGTTGCCAAACTAACTTTGAATTGTGCTACTTTATTCCTCTAGGATATTGAGTCATCTTCATCAATGGCTATTTGTGATTTCAACACTACCAATAGGGTTGTAAATATGAAGCAAAATAAAATACAAGTCAGAATTAAACTTGTGGAACAGTCCTGAACTCAACTTTTGTCAGGATTTCTGCACATTGTTTGTTTGTTTGTTGTTTTTCATTGGTATTAGAAGTGAAAATTCAGTTCCATCCTCTAGTTTTAAATAAACACATCATCCAATCAAACCCGGTCCTGATAAGGTCCTGTTTAAAGGCATCGTACACGTTCTGTAATTGGAGCCTATTGTTTGTTTCAAACCTATAAAGTTGTAGATATATACCATAAAACTAACCTGTGAAAATTTCATTTCAAAAGGTGGTAGCGTTTTTGAGATATTACCATAAATCTGGAGTGGTTATGTCCACGCAGGAAGAATAATCTGCATTGGAATAGGCTTCTCAGATTCAAATGTTTTTGGGGATAAAAAGTGATATATTTTTCCATAACCGCAGTACTTCGAAGTGAAAAGTTTCTCAAAATGCATTATACTTTCCAAAGCTGCTGTACTTCTAACAAAGTAAGTTTTTATTGCCATTAATTATGAGTGTCACTACCAAACGTGTACGATGCCTTGAAGTAGAAAAAAAATTCAATAACAATTTTTTAAAAAAATTCCCCCCTTTTTTTGTGCACATTTTGTGCGTATGTAAAGTTGCCTGTAAAAGATGACATTTAAATTGAACTATTTTTAAAAAAACGGCTATTTTTGTGTTTGTATTTAATTACTGAGTGCGGCAGGAGTTTTATAAAATTCCTTGCATGTTTTTTGGTAAACCACTTGGCTGTGTAGAAACATTAGAACGCTTGACACAGCTCAAAGCAAAAACCAAAAGCAGGGAGGAGTCTGAGCCGCTTATTGTTTTTGTAGCAAATTGAGTTGTGTACACATTTTCACAATAACATGGTTAACTAATCTGGGATACAAACGCCACACATGTAAAGACATTCTGAAGCTGTGTGCAGGACAATATAATAAAAAATTGTTATGAGAAACTGTCTGGAATGTCATAACCAAAAATAACAAAGTCTGCTTTATATATAGCACACAATTTTTGCAAAAGTTCTCTAGGTAACTGTGAATAATATGTGGCCAATAAACTTTTCTCTTGTGTCTTTTTGGGTTTTCCTTGTGCATACTTTACAAGATGATCAATGCGAAGACTTTTTAACACATAAGGAATGTCATCAGAAGCTTCTTCTAGTTTTCCAATAATGTCAAAGTTGATCTCACATGGAAAATTCTGACTGAAGATTGGCTTCCAATGTGGGTTTGATCGATGGGCAGCTGAATCAACAAGGTATTTAACAAACTCTGTGAAAGTCACGTTTCCTGTAGTTACTTGATTATGCTCTCTATACAACTGAATAATATTTTTTCCCATTCTTGTGAAGACACTGTTATGATGGTCAACAAACTTATCTCTATAAGCTGAAAGAATTCGAGCTAGTGGATTTCGTACAAAGATAAATATTTTGTAACTGTTCAGACGGTTTTCAATTTGTGTGGAATTGTACCTCGTTATCCAATGTAACGCTTTGTGACTAAATAACTTCTGATTAGGAACATTCTTGAATCCACCAAGATCTTCAACCAGCACTCTCTCCCAATTGGTAGATCCCACTTTGTAGACAATACTGTAGATGAAATGATGATCATCGTTTACTATCAAGGGACGGAGTCTACTTGGGTTTGCTGCGAGTGAGCTTACTGATTTCAAAGAGAGGTTGAAGTGATCCATACAGGCTTTATGTACAGCCTCTTTGCGTGCCTTGTGCTTTTCATCCATTCGTTCCAACCATGCTTTACCAGCCTATAAAAACAGATGAAAAATGTTGTGGTATTATTAGAAAGCTGTCTTTTGTCAGTTTTGTTAAGTGTAATCTATATTAAGTATGTATATTTGCATTGCTATACATGACTGAAAGGAAATAAGTGACCTCAAAAAGTGGGGCTGCTTAGATACTTGTTTGTGTACTATTTTAAAAAGCACAACATTTGGTAGACAGCCGAACAAATTTTGAACAAAATTAAATATTTAGGTATTAATGATCATCAGCTGTCATAGGGCCACTATTGTTCCCCAATATTTACAAATGTATGCATGTATGAATGTAGAATTTCTGCAATGAGTTGTTAATGAGCTGTTTTGTTTTACAAGTAAACCCAGAGAACTAAAAATATTAAACCCATCACTTCACGTCGGATATCCACCAAATATTTCTGGACTGACTTGTGGTGGGCGGTTTATTACCATCAGAACAACTTCAAGCGCCCTCAATTTTTTGCTGCCAGCCGGACGGCTGACGGAAATATCTACCCGGATATTCCATTATTTACATTTAGTCATGGTAGTGTGCAAAGGCTCCCAGCGGATAACCGAAGGTTGGGGAATGGATGTCTCCCCTAACCTGATCAGTAGTCGAGCGGCCTTTCCAGGAAACCAGCTTGGGTGTGGGGGGGAGTTTCTCTTCTACAAAGTCATTAATTTGTGAGAAGGACTTCCTCAAGCAGTGTAGTAAAATAATGGAGACTATGGTAAGAGTTATGCAATAAACCAGTCGGGCGTGACCGGTGGCTGGGCTGCACCATGCACCCCTGGCCATGCGGCAGTCCAAATCCAGTCAGCTGCAAATTAAGACGTGTTCTATCTGTACTGTCTGTTTGGACCAGCAGATCCCGACAGACTCCCGCATACGAGCTCGGCCTGTAAAGGTAACTATAGGCCTTCAAACACAAGAGCAGTAACTACCAGAAATTCATATGACTGGAGATGATGCCCAGACCCAATAAACACACCAATTGTGAGTAGTCATGAATATTATAAACCATAATTTGGCCTCTAAATAATCAACAGGTACGCGAGGTGTAATGGCTCAACCAAGCATGAACTACATTGTTTCATCAGAGTGGGGTTTCAGCAAGCACACATTGTTAATGACCTCTTTGCTCCTAGCTGGGGAAATTCAATCCAATCCTGGTCCAGTGATAGACAACCTGAAAGACATCAAGGGTCTCAAAATGGCCCACCTAAATGTCAGAAGTCCGTGTACAACAGAATAGACCAAGTAAAACTACACGTGAAGGACTCAATCAATGATGTACTCACCCTCAGCGAAACTTGGTGCAATGAGTCTATTACTGACTCAGAAATCGCATTACCTGGCTACCATCTTTACAGTAAGGATAGAGACAGACATGGAGGTGGGGTATGTACCTCAATTAGAGAGAGAGTATTCCAGAACTGAATAACAACAATCTTGAATGCATTTGGGTGAAAGTCAAGCTGCCAAACACTAATCCCATTGTGATTGATGCAATTTACCGACCGCCCAAATGAATTGTTTGACAACCCATTTCATGCTTGGGTATTTGAACAATGATATAAAAAATATTTAACAAATTATAGGATTATCCAAACAGACGAAACACCTGAGTAAACTACATAACCAACATGGCCTCATTGATGATCCAACAAGGACTACGGAACACAGTAGTACATGTATTGACATGGGGCCGATTTCACAGAGCACAAAGAATCATCGTTAGTTGAGTTGTCAGTATTACCACATAATAGTGATTTGTAAAGTGACATCACACTTTGCTTAGCAATTAAGATTGATTCGCAGTTAAGATCAATCTTACCTCTTTGTGAAATCGAGCCCTGATCTCTTCAATACTGCAACATAGCACATTGTGTCATCTGGAGTTATCTCATGTGCTCTACATGTAGGTGACCATGATATTGTCTTTGCTGTTCGGAAAATGAAGCACATGCAACAGGGTCAACCCAAGTTACTCAAGCCAGGTCCCTCTGTATAGTTGTTGAGAGCCCAAACGAGGCATGGGACACATTCCTGGGTCTACTGCAACCAGTGTGTGATGATCATGCTCCAATGGTCCACATGAAAGTCAGCGCGACTGCTCCTGAATGGCTAGTACTGTATTTTGCACTTTCTTGTGAAAGGGACCAAGCGATGGAAACGACCAAGTAAACAGGTGACACCACAGACTGGGAACAGGTTCAACAACCCGAACAAGAACCCTCAAAGTGACTAATTTAACAACAACATTGAAGAAAACAATAGTAACCCAAACAAACTCCAAACAACAAACAAACAGGTATTTCTTCCTTGGAATATGATACAAACCAGGTAACAATGGACTCTTAACAAATTGCTACAATTTTCAATGACTTTTTCTGTTCAATAAGAGCTAAACTAGCCCTGGAGCTCTGAAAATATACCGATAGTGACTTGTAATGCAACCTCTGAAGTTAGTTTCTCAAATATCAGTGTAACTTTTACTCAAGGCCAAATAAAAAAAATCAAAAATCAAGAAAGCAACTGGTGTTGATGGTTTAAGTGCAAGGTTACTGAAGGCTGCTGCTCCATACACTGCAAAACCACTGACTTACATAACTTGTCATCAGTAACAGATGCATGGCAAGTGGCACATGTAACTCCAATTTATAAAAGTGGGAATCGTACCGATATTGGTAACTATAGACCCATATCAGTTGTTCCTGTTGTGATGAAAATCATTCAACGGGCAGTTCATGACAAAATCTATGCTCATCTCAGAGACAACAACCTACTAAGTACTGTGCACTCTGGTTTCAGACTATGCCATTCAACAACTACAGCACTGATAGATGATACCCATTATGTTCTGAAGATGGGCAATTTTCCTCCACTTGAAGAAAGCCTTTAACACTGTTAATCATGAATTGTTATTACTTAAGTTGCTTGAGTGTGTGATATCATCACACACAATGGGATGGTTTCAATCATCTCTGTCTAACAGAAAACAAGTTACATGTATTAATGGGGTTACATCGGATCCTCTATTTATCAGCTGTGGTGTACCACAGGGGTATATCATCGAACCCCTTTTGTTTCTCATTTATGTTAATACAACAAAACAAAAACAATTAAACAATTATTTATGAATATTTGACAAAAACGACTATGTATTCAGATTGTGGATACAAGTTGTAAATAATGATAAAAACCCAGGGTAAGATTCGCATTCAAAGAGTCTGTGCTAGCCTCCCTGAAGTGACTAAGAAGTGCAAGATAGTAATGAACATGTATGCAGATGATAGAGTCTTGTTCTATGCCTGCTAGCAAATCCATTGAAATTAAAGAAGCTCTTGAGGCAGACATATGTAAGGTTCTCAGTTGGTTACAGGAAAACAAACTCAATCTGAATCTCAGCAAAACAAATTTATTTTCATGAGAACTTGGCAACGATTCAAAGAAAAGACTCCAGCTACTGTAAGAAATCAACCCAGCATAAACTCACTCAAATCAGAATTTGAACATCAGACTAACCAATGAAGATATTGTAACACTAAAAATAGATGTGTCACATAAAAGCTGGCCGATAAGCATACAAATAAAACTCAAGTGTAGAGTCTCCTCTTTGGGCTATAACATCTATACAGAATGGTTTATTGATAACTGTATGTACAACTATACAAAGATATAGAGTGGAAGTGCAGTGATTAGAAAGCAAGAGTATAGAATGACTGGATTGGGACAGTGTACAATGTTACACTGGGCTAACCAGAATAGAGAATCGAAAAGACTGAGAACGGAAAATAAATAATAAATTTGTTTTGCTGAGATATTGGTCAGGAAGGATCAGTGTTACATGGTCAGTGAAGATGAGGGTGGTCGGGAGGTCTTTAAAAAACTCATAAATTTTGTCAAGTCCCAGACAGACAGTCAGTGGTGTTTGGGTGGGCATTGGATTAATTACATGTAAGATGGGGCACCTGTTGGCTTGTGAGACTGGGGGAAGTGTTGGGCACAACAAAATAACAAGCTTACAATATCAATTATGTGCAATCCTTATGTTCTCGTGTATCCTTTTGTTCTTATCGTTTTTATTGTTGGTTGTACATTGTTTCTGTTTTTTAATATGGCTTCTTGTGATATTGTATGTTTTTGTGGATTGACTGGGCATCAGTGGAAAACGGTATTAATAAGTATAAATAAACAATACAAAAAGTAGCTTGTCGAGGTTAGACAGGAGCTAGATTAGTCAGTAATTCTTGGGGTCCTCATGTGTCTTCTTCGGCTTGAGAATTACTGGTAATTTTGTCTCAAAAACTAATAGAATTTAATTCATCAATGTATACTTATTTTAAACAATAAAAGACTTCTTTAACCCCTTGCTAGTGCCACTATAATACATGTTTACCTTATCACACCTATTTTTTTAGAGATTCCAGACCCGTTCCAGATGAAACACCGCAAAAAAAGTGTAAAAAACTTGCTTTTCGTCTCTGGAAAATCCAACTCATGGAACAAAATTTCAATCTGCGCTTGCGACAAAAGTCTGGCGGTTTTAAATATTTGAATAGGCTCGGCCATTGAAACTGTCTGATTGCAACATGACAATGGCTGCCACAACACTTCAAGTAAAACCGGCAAAAACTTGTTTTAACTTCCTGTTTAGAACTTCCTGTTTACACTGGTCAAAAAAAAATTAATGTAATTTGACACAGGTCTGATGATGTCACGATGACAAAAATAGATTTTTAAAACTAAGTTTTGTCCTAAGCTACAAGACAGTATACATTTTATTAACATGAGAAAACATGCAACTTGTGGTGCCCATGAACAAGAAAATTATGCATTGCCTATGGCCTTTGCATATAAACCACAGACCTTGTTTGTTTCATTCAAGTCTGTGATTGTGTTTATTTGTCTGCCTGAAATGAGGCCCTCTTCAGGATTAACCTTCCAAATAGCGTTTTGGGCAACCGATGATGCAAAAAAACTAAGCACAATCTCAGACTTGAAATGGCAGGTAAGGCATAGCTGGCTCGTTGTGTTCATTTTTTCTTTGGTTTATGGAGATTTTATACCTCCATGATTGGTCATAGTCTAGTCCTTGACAGACCGTCACTCATAGCACGCTGACACATACGGATTTGAACAAGTCCGTCATTTTTTTTGTAAGTTTCTGCTCATTTTCCCACAAAGTGTTCTAAATTGATTAATTACACAATGTAGATCAATCCTGTGTCTTTACCGTGTGGTAAAAATTTGGCAAATCTGGTCACTAGTAATATTATGACAGAAATGGCTGAAAATGGCTGAATTTGCAGAAATATTTCATATATGACTGTCCAGTGGAGCCAGTGAGTTTGGGTAAAGTGTGCATGGTTCACAGTGGAATTGCATCACACCTAGAACAGGGTTGTTATAATTGTAACTTTCAATCGACAGTTACAATTATGGGGGGAATTTATGTTGGTAAAAGTGTGACTGAAATCTACCATTTGAGAAGACATTTACGAGTTGAAAGTATTTACTTACTTCTTGATCTATGTCACCTACGTGTATACTCTCAGAAAACCCTGACTTCAACACTTGTCGCTTTGCAATAGATCCTGAACACAGAATATAAGATCCATAAATAATACAAATTTGACAGTTAAATACAGAGACATAGAGAAATACATTGTTTTGGTAATGTTGTCTGCAGAAAAAAAGAAAACAAAATTGAGATTGTCATAATTCCAACCATCATTGCAATGACCAGTTTCCTATAATCAAGAGGAACAAAAAGTCATGTGTGATGATACTAGCTAAAATATTTGCTCAAGAGGAACAACAAGTAATGTGACAACACTAGCTGATGGAGGTAGGCCTGGGTGACTAGTGCAACTAGTGTCGAAGTCACGACTATTGATTGCTATGTCGAGTCGTAACTTCCATTTTTCAACTACTCGGTTAAACGCGCCGCCATTGGTTTTGTTTACGTAAGCGAAGCGAGGACGTCCTCCCTCTGTCAAACACCCGGATCCCTTTTGTTAAAGTCCTCGGTTTCAACGGGTAGACACGCTCACAATTCCCACACCTTGAACACAAAGTAACTTCGGCAATATCAGCCTTCAGCAGCAGAATGCAACAGCCAGGCTCATACATATTCATTAGTTAGTTATGTGTGGCTTCTGATTGGTCCGGAATTGTTCCTGCACATGGATATGTATGCACTATGCACATGGAGGGTTTGGTGAACGTCAACAAGCTACAACGGCCATTGTGTGGTATACATTATTATATGAAAGACCATCTACAGCTCTATGGGGATGCGTCGAGTTCTTTATAAATGCTGACTTTCTAGTTGTGGTTATTAGTCACAATAATTCATCATTTAATCAACGATCATGACAATCACAGTGTTTTCTTTGCTGTTTTATTTGCTGGAAATAAAATAAAGAAATAAATAAAAGTCCAAGCTGAAAAGTTGAAATTACTATTTGTAATCCCCGTAAACTGTAGTCAAATGGCGCTGATTTTTTTCCACCCACATCTTTATTTTCCATGAGACCAAAAAATGTCTTCCCTTTTTGATCATAGGCCCCTGTTTATAACTGTGGTCTGATGGTCTGCGATCCATTTCTCAAAGATTTGCGACAGGCCAAGATACAGGCATGATATTTGGTCCTGGGAAAAAAAATTTGAACATTTTATTGAGTGCAAGGGCTGACCTACCGGGTATAGGCTTTAATAAACTTTTCAGGCTATTTAATCACAGTATTTTCTGATTTTTCGAAGGGCAAAATATCGGAAATCAGACTAAAGTAGGAAGAAAACTAGTTTGCAGATAAGAAAATTGTCCTTAAAATGCAACGAAGGCGGGACTCATTTTCTTAAGAACATTTCCATCCAGGAATTCAACTCTTGGGGTCTACCATTGACTGACAGTAGTTTAGGTTTTTGGTTTGCACGTCCCGCAATGCACGAGGGGCGTGAATTGTTCGCAAGGCAAACAGCCCAGCGAACCCAGAGTCCAGAGTCCAAAGACGGAAGTCATGCATACATACATGTGTATGGGCAGGCGCAGGCAGGAGCGGCATTTTTTCCCTTGCAACATATGCTGTATCACACAGAATAGTAGCGAGTTGTTGTGCGCGGGTTGAATGGGACAGCTAGTTTTTGCAGGGAGATCTTTTCAGCAATCAGAGTCGCCCGGGTTTACTTATAAAATATAAAAATAAGCGCCGTAGTAGAGGTCAAACATTTGAAGAATTTCGGGTTATTTAATTTAGTTGATGAAGACTATATTTATAAATTATTATAAGACAAGTTTTGAATCTTCAATAAATCTGATAAATTTGGCAGCATGGGCAAAACTACCTATTGAATAATGGAATAATCCTGTACAATGAATGAACAAAGCTCACTGCACACTCAACTCACTATCCCCATGTTGCCTCGCTCTTGCTGCTGTATTTTCTTTATTTCCATGGTTGGTTTAGCGCCGTAAGACAATGGGGTGGGTGCCATTTCGTTAAGCAAATATTTTGTTATAAATTTGATAGAAATTATAGCAATTACCATTATTTGCTATGATATATTGTTGCATCAAAAGAGCTGCTCACCGCAATGGGGTCCATTGTAATGCATACTCATATTTTAGTCGTGACTAGTGTTGAAGTTGCGACTATTTGAAGCGCAACTAGTCGAGTAGTAAATTTCAATAGTCGTCCAGGCCTAGACGGAGGATGTAACTTTAATGTGAAAGTCTTGACAAACAAATGTTTTTAAATGCAGCTTTTCAAAGATCTCCTGGGCACTTCATACTGCCATGGATATCCAAGAAATTCCATAGCATGTTTGGGGATTATTAACGCAACTGTTGCTGTTGCCTGGTGAGCTTCCCCGACACAGAGACACCTAAACAAAGGAGGCTTTCATGGAAAAAAAAGGTTGGGTATTTTATGCTTCTCTTTGTAATACTTGATTTATGGTTCTCATACAATTATTTCTAAGTTTGAAAGAGTTTTTTATTTTGGTAGCATCAAATATGAATTTCAGCTCATCTCTGCTTCGTAGCACAATGATCAGATACATCATTGAACAGCTGTTAAAGCTACAACATTGTACAAGGTCATTATCTGAGCCCAATTTTATACAGGTGCTTTTAAGCACAAAAAGTAGCTAAGCATAACAAAATTACGCTTACCAGAATAAGGTTACCAGCCAAACTACCAGGTCACAAATACAATTTGTGACTGGTATCCTGCTCATTTCTGCTGAGCAGAAAATTGTTAAGCAGTATTTTCTGCTTAAGCAGCTCTATGAAATTGGGCCCAGGTGTCGCAAGAGCTGTTTACAAATCATTGGAGGTCAGTTGTGCAATACCCACACACAATCGCTAGTGAGTAGTGTGTCAGAGCAATCACAGTAAGACTCAGAAATACATATGGCCGCCATATTAAAACCCTTAAAAATTCCTGGTTTTTGGTTAATAACAAGCCCAGGTGAATGATACTTGTAGAACCTCAAAACTTTGAACTTTGATCTTTGAGCTTTAATTGTTGTCATGGCCGAGTGGTCAAGCGCACTTGACTCAAGCTCTGGTGTTTCTGATCAGCAGAATTTTGAGTCCCGGTCTTGACACTTGTGTCCTTAACCCCCTTGTTACCAAATAATTTTGACATAAACAACTGCTGGTGACAGAATAGACTGTGCAAGTCTCGCACGTATCGGAACGAGAAAAAACGTCAATTGAATTAAAAAAAATTCTCTGAAATCAAATTTTTGTTTTAATTAATATATAATGACAAAATCTGAACAACAAAAAATCTCATTACATGTGTTAATTAATATTGAAGCAAAATTAAAACTCTGGAACAAGGATACTTATTGAACTTAACTTTTCAGAAACCACTTACATGGATTCGCGATAGTCACACGGGCCTAAAATTAACGCTTGACGCAGTTTATAGAGGACGCTGATGCATCAACAACCATAGACTGCAATGAAAAGGCTTCGCGTTGCAATTACAGCATCTGGCGATTATCATCGCTTATCAAAAAAAAGCATTTACATAAGTTTTGTGATCGGAGGTGAGCACAAAATTCTTATTCTTTTCGGGTTTTCTTTGTTATATTGTTGAATTGATTTTACTTTCACATTTGTTTTTCACTAAGTATTACATTCCCAACAACATATATTTTTCATGGTCGTAAACCACGTTAAACTAAAATTATTGACAAAACAAAATCTTGCCCACGTAAATCTCCATATGGTTGGGACCACAATGGTCCCGGAAGTTCAATTATGCGCGAGACTTGCACAGTCTATTATTTGACCACCCAAGCGTGAATCACACATTCTTACACAACAGAAAGCTTTCGTTCAAAGACCATTTTTAAAACTCTATTGAAGATATTGTTTTACAATAATTTATATTGTTTTACAATAATTTATATTGTTTTACAATAAAAAAATGTCTTACATATTGAATTTCCTTTCATATAACCCCAAAATCATTGAGATCGGCCAATAAATGTCAATGTTTTTGGTCTTTGTTTCTTCAGTGTGATCTGTAAATTCAAACACTTTTTGGTACACAACTATATGGTGTTTCGTAGCTGTATGGCATTTTAGATCTTTCTACTCCAATTTGAAGAGATTGCATAATAGCAACCTTATATTTTAGCATCATTGGAAAGATCCGATACAGCTTTATTACAAATGGTCTTTGTGCTCAGGCTTGAGTGGTTATTTTCGTGCAAGCTTGGTCGACTAAAGTCACCTAAGGAAAGGGTTAAGCAAGGCACTTAACTATTATTGCTTCGTCCTTTGGATGAGACGGAAAAAAACGTAGGTCCCGTGTATTGTGTAATGCATGTAAAAGAACCCAGTTACACTTATCACTAAGAGATTGGGTTCGCCCCAGTGTTTCTGGCAGTGGCTGCTGAATGCGCCACTGCACCTTGTAAACCCTTACAAGGTGTTATATAAATCAGTCTCATAACACAAAACAAAATTCAAACCTGTCCAAATATGAGTGCCTTTTTGGTAGATACGTACGCTATATAAGACTATGTATGTATGCCTTACGTCTTAATTCATCTGTTAAAACAAGCAATTGCATTTCGGTTTACACTGCCTCAATGGAAAAAGAAGTTAGGCTTAGTAGAATGTCTGAAGGGAGAAGTACACAGATTATTTCTTAGTCAATAGGCTTCTTTGGAATTAAAAGCAAAAGCCACCTGGTTCCAATGAAAGTGGCCTAATTTGGTTCAGAAAATATCTTGGGAGTTCATTTCTGTGCTAACAGTGACTGCTGCTAATTTCAGGGAAATTTGACATATTTTTTTATATTACAATCAACTTACCATTGCTATTATTCCAGGGCATGCCAATCAAATAAATAACTGTCACAGCCAAAAATGCAGTCAGTATGCGCTTCAGAGTAATACGGGCCATACTTAACCCTGAGGGTGTCTAATATCAAGTTATCACCAATGCAGATTTAGCCACCATCAGAGGTCATCTGTGGACTAAAAAAATATTTAGAAAAAGTGAAGCACATCTTCACTTTTTTTTATCTTCAAGCAAACTTTAATCCTTAATTCTGATTGGTCAATCTGATTGGACAGCAAGAGTAATATTAACCCATATTTAATGGCCCATATCACAACCTGCATTGCTTTTTCTAATTCTGTGTGTTGTGCTATAAGCTGCAGGTCAAGTTTGCTTGAAGATAATTTAGTTATGTGTCATGTTTCAACCATTTTATTACCATGTATTTACTGCTCCAAAATTTAAGATTAGCATCATTTCCATTTGACCAATCGTTCCCTGCCCTTTTGTCCAAATGAGGCAAGGTCATTTCATGGTGGACAAGGTTAGTGTCTACATGGAGTCTTCCATGTTGTTTAGAGGAGGTTTTTATAATGTGGGGTGACAATTTTTCAGTGTCTACTTTGTGTTTATTGTTACAAATAATTAGGCTTTGCCTCGTAAACTGGAATAGTTAAGATTTCACCTTGTGATTATATTCTGTGACAATGCACTCAAATGCATCCAATGTTCTACATACTGTACAATTAATAAAGATTTGAATTTTTTATTAGAACTAAGTTATACATGTACCTAAAATGTAAACATCATGATCATCACATGTCGAATAACACTAAATCAAAGGTTAATAATTCAAAAAATCATAACTACATGTACATGGGCAATTACGCCCGTTTGTCACTTTGTCAAGGCTTATTCTTTGCCAAGAAAATATGTTCTACATGTATGCTAGACAACTAATCTAAACATGGAAAGGGAGCCAAGACTCAATAGAATTTATTGACCCCCCCCCAAAAAAAAGATTACCCTTTAAGGGGCGGAGATTAATATCGGTAACGGAATTACGGACAAGCATATTTGAGTTCTCGCATCGATTAATAAAACTCTCATGAAGTTATGAAATTTTTTAATTGGACACTACATGTACAGCTGTTATTTGTAGAGTTCGGGGGTGTTGTTAATTACAATTGCAGAACAAAGTTGAAAAATAATCACTCTCTACATAATTTTCATTTCAATCATGGTAACGAAATTACGCCTGGGCGGTAACGGAATTGCGCCATAGTAAATGCACATAACATTGCATTCAACATAAACTCATCACAATACAAATTTTAGAAGTCATACTACATAATCTGGAGGAAATGTGCATACGCACTTCGTGTATGCGTAATTCCGTTACCGTAAAATCCATTACCGCTTCATGATTCCGTGACCCTGAGTAATGTTGGTAACTTGTAACATTATACAATAAATCAAATCTTTTCCCTGTAATTTAAAAAGTACATGTTCACTAAAAACAAAAAACACATGTGACAGGGCTTTAAAAACTTGCACTGAAATGACCCAAATTTGACATTGTCTTCCAGTTCAAACCGGAAGTTGAAAATTTCAAAAATTCATATCTCAAGAACTAGCCAAACCAATTAATCAGGTTTTAGATCTTTGAGCCTGCTCAAACCTTTGCACAGAGATGACCTTTTGACCTTTACTTCTAATCAACAGTGCTCGATTGTATGACCAACATTTTTTAGGTCTGCAGACAATATGAACTTGAATTTCATAGACTTTTTCGCAAATACTCAGTACGCGCTCATTTGCTGTGGAATGAGGTGCATGCTGGTCTAGTTAGCGACACATTTGATCGCTAACTAGACAAGCATGCACCTCTTTCCACGGCTAACGCATGCGCACGGAGTATTTGCGAAGTAGTCTGTGAAAAATTATGTAATTGTCCTCAACAGCACCCTCTTGTGACAAATTTTAAAATGTACCATTTTGCTGAAAACCTGTTGCATGTTAAAATAGTGAAATATAGCACATTAGGCCCTTATAAGAAATAAGCATTGACAGCTAGCACATTTTGTTTCTCTTAAAGTTATACCTTTAAATGAGTATGAATATTCATCAAAGTTCTCAAGCATTGAAATTTTATGTAAAATTTGTTTACCATTGGCTTCGTAGGCTGGGAAATGGTCACATGACACTACTCCGAAAGAGCAAGCGTTTGCACGAAAAATCTCAATAGATTGAAGAAATTGACCGATATACTTTTTTTTAAACTGCATAGAACGTAGGGTAACTAAAATAAATAGTTAACTTGTGGGTACAACCATGTGTAAAAACTCTTTTGTGGGAGTGTTGGCTCTGAAAAGTGGGATCTTGAATGTTTTGAACGTATACTTTGCTCGTCTTCAAGGGATATTAAGACGAGCAGAGAATACTGTTCAAAATGTCGAGACCCCACCGGCTCTTTTCAGAGCCAACACTCCCACAAAAGAGTTTTAACACATAGTTGTACCCGCAAGTTTACTATTTATTTTAGTTATCTCTTATTTGTCCACACCATGAAAAGCTTCAAACAACACTTGCATAGAACATATCTAGGAGTCATAAATTTTCAAATTTTTTGAAATGTAAGTCTCGGCCAAAGGATTTTGAGATTAAAACTAGACTTAAGTTTTTGTTAAAACAAAAACAAGGTGTTTGATAAACATGTCCAATTAGCGGAAACTGATCGCGGGGGAAAAGAAGAACAAGAAGAATTGTTACTCCAGGGTCCTTCACATGGTCCAAAGACCACTTGGGAAGTTTACGGATGAAACATATCAACATGATTGAAGACGAAATAAGAAAATGCCCCCCCCCCACCTTTTTAACGACGTTTTTGAAATAAAGGTTACCATAATAATCACCGTGTCTGAAGGACATACTCAGTGGGCCCAGAACGCCGTTGGCTGGCATGGTTACGACGATCAGCGTGACACGGTCTCGGTGTTTGAGGAATTTAAGCGAACAGTGTTGTTCTTTTTCAGATTGAATTTTAGTCAGTTATTAAAAGCCATACAAATCACTAGAGCAGGTGGACATCTCAGTGAAGCCTCCTCTTATATTCCTTGGTTTCCACTACGCCATCAGACGTGCAAAACGGAAGTAAATCCATGCTGAACTTTGAATGACTTTGAGATTTGAGATTTGTACGTGTGTACTATACAACAACAACGTAATGACGTTCAATGAACTTTGACACGTCTAAACCTGCACACAATACGTGGCTGCATGTCAGTATGCAGGTTTGGAGCACACAGCCAGCCACGTGCTATTGGATAGATTCAGTGCAGTTGTTTTTAATACGTGAGCGTTAACGTCCGATTTCGAAGGGAAGTTAGGGTCAAATTGGTAACATTTCTGTGGAAAAGTTTACGGAGGAAGAACAACATATAACCTGATGTAAAAATTTTCAACTTCCAGTTTGAATCGGAAGTCAAGGTCAAATGGGGTCACACTTTGTGTAGCGTTTTTTAAGTTTCTAAAGGCCTTTCCGATGATGTATAGATTGTGAAAATCCATTGTGTGGTTCATGAGTTATGATTTGTTCAAATATTAAACTTTGATTTAACATAATTCAACACCTGATGACGTCATCATGACGTAACTAAAGCGGTTTCATCTCCTAATAGATATCTAACTATATGTGAAGTTTCAAGTTTATATGTGCTTGGGAAGTGTGCTTTTGTTAGCGGAAACGCGACGGGGAGAAGAAGAAGAAGAAGTATTAAGAAAAGAAGAAAAAAAAGGAACAAAAACAAGAGGTGTTCCGGGCGGAATGCCCGAACACCTAAAAAAAAACAACAAAAAAAACCGAACAAAAACAAGAGGTGTTCCAGGCTGTATGCCCGAACACCTAATAATGCTTTCAAACTAGTAATAATTCATGGCTTTACAGTTTTACACGCATTCAATATACATGTACAGAGCATTTGTATGCATGTACACGTAAACACATTACATGAATGTACCTTCTTGAATCTTGGTCATCCTTACGCCCGTCAGGCATGTCAAGGGGTGTTTCTACATCAAGAGCTTTACAATTAATCTTATCTCCTAACAATACAATCTTATATCCCAACATAGACCCAGTAACTGGGGCGCTGTACTCCTTTTTTAAAATTTTGACATCATCGGTCGTACTAGCGCCCCAGCGTATCGAAGTATTTTCCCCGAGGGATCTTCAATTTAGACGGGTGCCTTGCCTCAACCGTGATAACAGGGCGATTGAGGCAGGACACCCGTCTAAAATTAAACAGGTGTCCTGCCTCAACCGCACTGTTATCACGGTTGAGGCAAGGCACCCGTCTAATCGGCGGGTGCCCTACCTCAAACCGCAGAGTCACAGTTGACATGGTTGAGGCAGAGCACCCGTCTAAAATCCAACCGAGAGTTAGATGAAGATCCCTTGTGCAAAATATGACTGTAAGCTGGGGCACTAGTACGACCGATGATGTCAAAATTTCGAAAAAAAGGAGTACAACGCCCCAGTTACTGGGTCTAATCCCAACAATAAATTTTAACTCCTCAAATTAACAATTTATCTACGTCAGAGAAAAGCAGTTCCACGGAAATGTAAACCTCAATACCAAAATTTCAAAATGGTATAAATGTGACAAATGATCATTTTGAAGCTTATAATGTGAAGTTTATTGAAATAGAATTTGTAACTAAAAATATTCAGCAGTTCAGCTGTTATTTTCAACTGAAAAAATACTTTTAAAAGAGTGAAACTAGATAAAAATCAATGTTCCGGAAAATTGATCCAAGTTTCAATCCTGATTAAATAGTGGGGGTTTTTGTTGATTGAAAAGAATTGTAATTTTTCTATCAAAATGTTTTTCAATATATTAGGAAACATACTTTTCCAATATACGTCCGACACCAAAATGGTGGATTTTTTAATCTCCTTATTTCAACCTTGGGCAGAAAATTGTCAAATTTACTTTACAAAGTAAATTGATACCCTCTATCTATACATGGAATTATTTCTTTCAATAATCTTCTTAACTAGGTACAAAATCCTGGTGTCGGACGTACATATTTTTTGTACGTCCGACACCCTGTACGTCCAACACCTCCAAAACATGGATGAAAAGTATTGCTAATAATTCACTATACTCAAACAACACTCAACAAAGAGACAGCCACACTACTAATTTGCATAGCCCAACCCCTACTTGGAAATGAGCCAAACAGTTTTCTGCTTTAATTCAATCATTTGCATTCAATTAAATATTCATTAGTTACATGAACACACAAATCCTAAAATATGGTCAACATTTTGGCAGCAAGTTAACCAAGTTAACATGTGTTAACATGTTTTAAATGTTATGTGGTGTACAGTACACCTACTGCATTCACTGAAGTCATTACAATTCTTTAATGCAGATTTGGTGTTGCATGTAACAAAACATTCTGAAAAGGGTGTTGTGGATGGTTTAGGGGGAGCTGTCACACTCTCTGTTTGGCGTTATGTGCGAAGTGGGAAGGCTCAGGCTGTGACACCAATGTCATTCTTCCAAGTAGCTGTAGACAGAAACCCAAATATGTGCATCCACTTCATACCGAAAACAGTAGGCCTAATTGAACAGAATAAAACAATGCTAGAAACCCACTGGAACAAAACTGTTCCAGTACCCAACACTCAAAAACTACATATGTCCACAGTGTGAAAACCAAGTGATGTATCAGATTCAACACAGTATTTAGAGTGAGAATTCTAGAGGAAGAGGAAGATGCTGACTTTAATGTCTCTCTGACTACATGTATGTACATGTAGTCAGACAGAACTTCTCACAGAAACTCCAGGAACAGAAATTACTTTGCATATTGGTGACTGGGTGGCAGTGAGATACGATGGGGAAATATTTCCAGGAGAAATCACAGATTTTGGTCACACAATGCGGACGTTAAATTGAATGTCATGCACAAATCTGGAAGTCAATGGAAATGGCCACAATATGAAGATCACATATTTATGCCAGAAAAGATGTTCTTTAAAGAAGCTTGAGCCTCCAATTGTTGCTGGAAATAGGGGTCAATACACTTTTGACTTACAGTGATTTGTAATACATGTTTTGGAAAAGTGTACAGCTTCTTTCATATTACACGTAAGTGTGTGACCCATTGTATCGCAAGGTTTTCAAGATTCTTGAGTTAATTTGAATGCATTTTATTGTAATGCTGTATACATGCAGTTGGTGTTTGATCATTTCCAACTTGTTAAGTAGGCCTATAGCTTGGACTGTTAATCTGAATGCTAGCCCCCCAACTGCCCAAAAGTAAAATTTAAAACTGATTGTTACCTATTTTTTTGTGTAATTTCGGACAGGTACGTCCGACACTGTGAAATGTACGTGTACGTCCGACACCAATAGGCTGTTTCTTAAAGTTGAAATTTAAAAAACAAATATCTTATCATGAAGTAGGCCCAGTAACTGGGGCGCTGTACTGGGGTTTTTTTCTAGAAATTTTGACATCTGCGGTCGTACTAGCGCCCCAGGTATGCGTTGCATATTTGCTTAGCGATCTTCAAATTCATATAAGTGGACACAAAAAATGCCTCAGAACGACAAAAAATACCCAACAAAAAACGCCTTTAAAAACGCCTACTGGCTTCTTCATATGTCTAAGATGCAACATCAGGCATTTAAATGTACTCACGATTTTGTTTTGAGCCGCAAATTTACGATTTAACAAGCCTGTGAAAATTTGGGCTCAATTGGTCATCAAAGTTGCAAGAAAATGATGAAAGAAAAAACACCCTTGCAAGAAGTTTTTATTATTTTAGTGAGAAATTACCTCTTTCTCAAAAACTACATTACTTCAGAGAAAGTCGTTTCCTACAATGTTTTTTACTATCAACAGCTCTCCGTTGCTTGTTACCAAGTAAATTTTATGCTAATATTTGTTTTCAGTCATTTCCAAACGTGTACGATACCTTTAAGAAATGACTACCTTATGTTATACTTTATTAATACCTTAATCCAGAACAAAAATTCCTTTCATTTAGGGCCTATATCACTTTAATAATACACTCTGTTATAGTGTCTGAACACGTCCGACACCGTGGAACTGCCCAGAAGCAACTTTGGTATTCATTACGTCACCATGAATATCAACATAAAGAGCGGAACAGCTTTTTGTGTTTGTCCACAGTACAGCTCCAGATCCAGGGGCAGCCGGTGTCGCATGCAATAATGTCCTCTATGCATTTCTATCCGGCGGACATTATTGCATATGCAATAATGTCTGCCGGACGGTTTTGCATATATGCAATTGTGTCCGCCCCGACACATTTGCATATATGCAATCGTGTCCGCCCCCGTGCAAAACCGTTCTTGCAGTAAAGTAAACGCCCTCTATTGGTCAATGGAACACGAAGTAGGTTCGCCATTTTTTTACAAGCTAAGTGTTGTCAAGTCATGGAGATAGGAAGGGGTCAAGTGTAGTTGTAATATTCAACAATGATTCCTTGGCTATAAGAAGGCCATTAGAAAAGTAAAACTTGCATGGAAAAACAACTCGTGAACGTGTGTCAGCCACACTACAACAAAAAATAGCGCCCTCACTAGAGGTAAACCCCCCCCCCCCTCCTGACGTCACACTTCAAGGCTCGTGAATAATGCCAGATAGCGGCCTTGAGCCAATGGAGGGATTCTGGTAGATGTACCTTTGACCTCCCATCCATTCACACAGAGATTCGTAGTCACACACACGGGGTACAGGCATTAGGCTACATTGTGTATAAACAACATTACATACAAACATTATGTACACGCGCGCAACAGCAGACGATTGAAAAGTTCATGCTGTGGTGGAGCTGACAAACACGTCACTTCGGAGCGGACCAATCATACCACAGATGTGGAAAGTTTCAGGCCTCAAAATTCACGGCGGCCACGCGGCCATGACCGTCGATGCCCCTGTCTGGCCGAGGTGCCGTGCCTTTTTCTTCTGTTGGCCGCCGTGCCCTTTTAAATAATTTACTGTATACATGGTACTCCATGCTTTTTATAACAGCAATTTTCTTCTCTCCAATCCCGAAGCGTGGCATACCGACCATTCACCACATCCGCAACCACACAGGAACACGGAACCGTTCGTGAATGCACATTGTACATAGTTTGTACAGTACAACCTGACAGTGTACAATACACGAATGCATACCGGACGAGCCGGCCTCCTGCGCAGGCGCAAATCTACAAGGCCGGCTTTCGCAGGTAGCAGCAACGGTGTGCACTTACATGTAGCACTGGTTCACGTCAGCTAGTGCCAAATGAATTGTACACGAACGGTCCATAGCTCACACGTGTGATGCTGTTGTAACCGTCTATTGCGTTCATGCGTGAATAAACTTTCCTAGCGTCGGTCATGCACTCGACGATTGTTATTGTTAATTTGCTTGAAGGAACGTTACAGAACTGGTAATTAAAATTTTCTTTAAGATCACAGATTTACATAAAACTTACACGGTCTAATGATGATGATGTAGAAAACATCCCTAGAAATATTTCTGTCTGAAATGCCATATTTGATGAGAAATAAATAAACTGATTGGAGTTTATCGCTCATGAGCGTTTTATTCATGCAATGTATTACACATGCAAATGTGTAATCGGTTGTTCACTATTTTCTCGTGACCCAGATGGCTGATCGATCTCAAACTTCTACAGGCTTGTCAGTTTATGTAATACATGTATAAAGTGCTAACACTGCCAGCAACTGTTTTGTTAGCAAAAACCAATTCTGTAATGTTCCTTTAAGGGAGAACCTTTTACAAAACCAGGTAGTTTTCCATTATCCATTTCATTTTGTTATAATGTACAATATGTAATACGCCTTATATGTAATACTTAATACTAGATTTAAGTAAAATAAAACACATTCTTTCAAGTCAGCATTAAAAATTTAATTTTATAATTTTTCGCCTTGGTGCCCTTTTCTCAAGGTCTTATTTGGCCATGGTGCCCATCCTTTTGGCCTTGGTGCCCTTCAAAATGTTTCTTCATTTAACGCCAAAGTGGCCTTGCCCTAAAAATGACGAAATTTGGAGCCTGAAGCTTACGACACGTCACTGCACGTTCATCCAATGAAATCCTTGTAATGTATCCAATGAAATCATTGGGTCTGTAAAACCAGTACCTGTCTTTATCCTTGCAGATAAAGACCGGGGACCAGTCTACCCCCGTCGTAGCCTTTGGGAAAATATTCGGCCGTTGGGTATTTGCTGCAATCATAAAATACGTGAATCATGCTGCACATGTGCATTACGTAAGTTCAGTGCATGCACGCTCGCTTACGCACACACATGTAAATGTAAATGTCCGCCGGACGGTTTTGCATAGCCCCGGACACGATTGCATAATGCAAAAGTGTCCGGAGCGGACAGTATTGCATGGCGGACACAATAGACACAATCGGCGACTCCGAGCTAGCGGTGGTCACGTGACATATAGTGGGTACAGAATCATAACAAATCATCGCGCGACATGTGCGCAGTGTTTAAGCACGGGGAGCTCAATGGGATTGTCGTAGTTTTCCGACAGGTTTCTTAAAAACATCAAAGAAAAGGCCTGTTTTAACCATCACCTACTGACAGAGACTTTGTCTCCCACTTGAACAATACACGAACATATCATAGGATGGTTATTTACAGAGACCTCACTGTAACACAACGATTCCCTATATCGAATGCTTTCTCTTGTTGGCCGGCTACCGCCGTAAATAGTTTTATTTTTCCCTGCACTCCCATCAACACACCATTCATTTTCTGCAGTCGACTGTCTGCGCGCAGTGGTGCCTGGGCACTCCTCTGGCCTCTGCCTCGGTCCGCCTGTCCTTTCTGTTCGCCCCGGCCCTCCCGCGATTTTTCTTCGCCTTTCTTCTGTTTTGTTTTCTTCTTTTCCCCACCCTTTCTTAAAAGAACTATACTTGACACCTCAAACGTTTTTTTTAAGCTTGCACTTCATTATGATTTTCACTCGTTACGGGGAGAATCTTCATTTATAAGCATAACAAATTGTAAGCCTTTGAGTAACACCTTGAGTGCGTACCGGTCTAACTATTTACTTTGCATGTCCACTAAAAATCCCTCATGATGCCTGAAATAAATTGACTCGGAATGCCAATTGTTTAGGCTGCGTGGTGTCATAAGTTTATTCAACTCTCGGTAGTTTCACCATGCATGTAGCATAGGCCGGTAGATACACAGAATTACAGTCAGCCGACATGGAGCTCATGAATAATAAGATGTGTCACTGTCGGGTCGTGAACTATCAATGTTAAGCACCATTGGTGATCGGTTGTACTGACTTCGGTAAATTCGTCTGCAAAAACATAACAAATGGAATGAGAACGGTGTAAGCAGCTCTTTAAACCTAAAAGGCGTCTATTTCCGACACCTAAAATAACATAGAGTCTCCAGGGTTTTAAACACCCTCAAAATATGTCAAAGAACTTAAAACTACTTGCTTTATAATCACAAAGAATCATTAATAATCAATTTAACTTGAAACATCATTAAGAAATATCAAAGAGTAATATTATTAAGGAAATCCTAACGCTTACCATCCAAAACACAGCCCACAGTTTCGCTGTCATGCCTCGCTGCTCGCAACACAGCCGCGCGGTGGCGCTCTTCAAGTATGCCTATTTGCAACACAGCCGCCCCTAAACTGCCAGCAGCAGTTTACTAAATCAACAAAACACAATTTTCTTTTTAATTAAATATGATGAATAAGAACTTGGTATAAAGGCTTATCCCCTGCTTCACCTGCTAAAAGGACATGAGGAAGGTTAAACGGTTTAAGGAAAAACAAACGGATCTGCCGCCCCATGGGAGACAGAAAACGATGATAGCACAGTATGTCACCTTAGGGCTCTAGGTTGCCAGAGGCTCGGTGTCATCGGACACATCAGTATCATCCGGTTCTCCAGGCAGTCGGATCAAGCGTGCCACAGGACGAGTGTAGATACAGTCTCCTGTTTTCACTTTCACGACCCATACTCTACCATCCTCACCAGGTAGTGTCTCGATGACCTTCGCCAGGGGCCAAGATGCACGACATTGTTGTGGGTCTATCAACAAGACCACATCGCCTTTGGACAAATTATCAGCCTCACTACGCCACTTTTGGCGTGATTGCATGGCTGACAAATAGGACTGGACGAATTCCTTCCAGAATCTTTGCATCAAAGCCTGGCACTGACGCCACCGACGTCGACTGAGAACATCCTTATCGGGATAAATCACCTGAGGAGGAGCGTGGTCAGGCCGCCCCATGAGAAGCGTAAATGGCGTTATTGGGTCTGGATCAGCAATGTCTGAGCTAGTGTATCCCAGAGGCTTCGAGTTCAACAGAGCCTCCACCTCTACCAGACTAGTATACAGGACGGTGGCAGACACGGATCTATCTCCGAGGATGGCATATAGGGCAGTTTTCACAGAGCGAATCTCTCTCTCCCAAGTGCCTCCAAAGTGTGGTGCAGATGGTGGGTTGAACCTAAACTCGACTTTGTGCTTTGCAAGTCTCTCCTGGAGCTCAGGTTCCATCTCATCAAAGGCCTTAGTCAGTTCAGTCTGTCCTCCTTTGAAGTTTGTGCCATTATCACTAAGGATTTCGTGTGGGGTTCCTCTTCGGGAACGGAAACGGCTGAACGAGAGGAGAAATGCGTCGGTATCTAGTGAGTCAAGTAGGTCCAGATAGACTGCACGAGTCGTCATACACTTCCAAATTATTCCCCACCTGGGTTCAGTTCGCCTTCCAATGGTCACTTTGAAGGGGCCAAAGCAGTCCACTCCGGCCGAGTAGAATGCCGGCTTTCCAACTCTAAGACGAGCAGGGGGGAGGTCAGCCATCCTCGGGACCACTGATTGACCTCTTCGTTTCAGACAGCCAGTACAGCGGCTCTGCAGACTTCTGATGGTCTGGCGCCCTCTCAACAGCCAAAATCGTCGACGCATATCAGCAAGTATCCTGCCAGTACCACAGTGTCCCAGGCGTTGGTCAGTGTCCTGGATTAAGAGTTTGGTGATTAGATGCTTAGAGTCTAGCACAACAGGATGCTTAGCATACATGTCCAGTTCGGCTCTTCGAAGTCTTCCACCTACCCGGATCAGCTGGGACTCTGGATCTAGTTCTGGAGCAAGGTGGGCCAGACGACTGCTGCGGGCAATGAGCTTACCAGCCTTGAGAGCTGCCAGATCAAAGGGAAAGCTGTCAGCTTGTACTTCTTGGTAGAGCAGCTGTTCAATCTTCAAACGTTGGTTGGCACTTAAGAACTTCGGCTCAGGCTGGTCCTGGGATTTGTGAAGAGAGCTACCATAAGCATCAACCAGGTGGTTCCATGAGGTGCACTTTGAAACATCAACCTTGGGACTCTTTTCATGATTGTTCACATTTAGCACAGTAAGTGCAGTGTAAGCACTGCTTTTAAGTTCCACATCTTGTTGCGGTATCTGATCAGGCCACTTCGGCCAGCTTTCTTCTGGGCCAAAGAGGAAATGTGGAGCATGCCAGCGACTTTCCCTTTTCAAATCGCTCAGTCTTAGTCCACGGGTCAGGTCGTCAGCCGGGTTGCTGGCAGTGTCAACATACCGCCACAAGGTATGATCAGTAAGTCTTTGGATCTCGGCAATGCGGGCACCAACGAACCGATTGTATCGACACGATTCAGATTTGATCCAACTCAGGACAGTTGTACTGTCACTCCAGCAGGTAATGGAAAACTTCATCTTCATCTCGTCTTCAAGGAGCTCTACCAATTCTGCACCACTAAGTGCTGCCAGAAGTTCCAGCCGAGGGATGGTCTGCACACGCTTCGGTGCCAAACGAGACCGTGCCATCACAAACTGCACACAATTCTCTCCACTCTGAGTCGTAGCCCTCAGGTAGGCAACAGCCCCATAGGCCTTTTCTGATGCATCGGTGAACACGTGGAGTTGATTGATGGCGGTGGCGGGATCAAAATCAGGTGGAATGTAGCAACGTGGAATACTCACTAGAGGAAGATCTTTCATTTCCTCTCGCCACTTGGTGTGCTGGGCATGCAGACTATTTTCCCCCTCTTCCGGAATTTTGTCATCCCAGCCGCAGGGTTGCTTCCATAGCTCCTGAATAAGCATCTTTCCCCGCACCATGTATGGCATGAGGTATCCCAGGGGATCTTTTCCGGCACATCGCATGACATCACTCAGAACTGCTCTACGAGTGAGGGAAGGCCAATCACTAAGCTCAAGCTGGTAGGTGAGTGTGTCACACGCGAAATTCCATCTGGGTCCTAACGCTGCTTCCTCAGGGGAATCGCCACTCAGACTAAGCCATCTCTCGGTACTACTTGAGCGGGCTTCTTCTGTAGGTCTGTGATGACTTCAGGAATATTACTGGCCCACTTAACAATTGGAAATCCCCCGGTTCCTAGCACCTGACACAGTTTCTGAACTAGATCTTTTGCTTCGGCTGCTGTTGATTTGCCATCCAGACAGTTGTCAACATAAAATGACGAGACTACACTTCCAAGTACATCAGGGTCGCCACAGCTATCCCTGACATGTTTCTGGAGAGCATATGAGGCACAACAAGGACTGCACGTAGTGCCGAAGGGAAGGACATTCCATTCTAGTTCCTCTAGTTCGGCATTGGGCTCCAGTTCCCTCCAGAGAAAACGAAGCATGCTGCGATCGCTCAGCAAGACCTGCACACAGTGAAACATAGCCTTTATGTCTCCAGAGATGGCTACCTGGTACTTTCTGAAGCGTAACAGTACTCCAATCAAGGTTGAGCCAAGGATCGGCCCAGGGAGCAAACAGTCATTCAGGGATCTTCCTTGATGCTGAAATGCACAGTTGAACACGAGTCGTGATTTCTCATTTTGTCTAACGACATGATGGGGGAAATACCAGTGAGGGCCCGAGTCCTTCTCCTTTTCATCGTTGGTTAGGACGCGGACAAGACCTGCGCTTTTGAGCTCTTGAATCTTCTGGTGGTGCAACTCTGCCCGTTCCGGATCTTTTCTCAAATGATGTTCATTTCGTCTTAATGCAGGTAGGACGGAGCTTGCAGGACAGGACAACTTTTCCTCATCACATCTCCACAAAAGCGGCGTCGCAATTCGCTTCACTTCTCCCACGTTCATGTATGTGGACTTGGATTGAAGCAGATCAACAGCTCTTTGGTCCTGTTTTGAACGGGTAACCTGCTTACGGTCGGCATACATCTGAACATCGTTTTTCCACAGTCTGTGAACATTCTCATGTAGAATGGCATCAGACTCGGATTGGGTACGTCTGCAGAGAAGATTAACCTCACTACAACTTCGGTAGTTCATTGTTGGACCCTGTACAGCCCAACCAAGTTTTGTTCGGACAGCCACCGGTGCACCATCTGGGCCAAAATGACTCTCTATTGGCACGATCAAGTCGGGGCGATCGCTGCCAATCAACAACAATGGGCGGACACTCTTGCAGTCATGAAGTGGTAAGTCCTTCAGATGCGTCCATCTCTCTTGCAGCATGCGGGCAGGAACGGTATGCTCAGAGGAAAAAACATTGGTCATTGGAATCTTATTCAAGGGATCATTGATTGGAGCGATATCAAATCTCATGATTGCTCCCTTGCATGGTATGCACTCTTCTCGGGCAGTAGCTATCGGCATCTCAATCTCATCACCCTCAAGATTTAGGGCATCTGCTGCCTCGGTCAACATCATTGAGAAATTGGCAGCATCGTCTAGCAGGCAGTAAGTTTCTAGTTTAGTGTTGTGGCCGTAAAGGATGATAGGTACAACCTTCATGCTCACCTCTCTGGAACACCAGGGGTTGCCGTCCCCATAAAACAAAGACAGGTTTGGGTTGAACTGTGAATAGTACACACCATAGCCAGGTTGGGAAAGAAGATTGTGGAGCACCGTTAGATGTAGTTTATTGCACTCCATGCATGTCTTTGTCAGGTTGCATTCTTGCCCATCCTTATGTTTTCTAGCACACCTCCAGCAACGTCGACCTTCTTTAATCCATTTCATACGTTGTTCAACAGTCAGTGACTTAAACTTGGCACATCCGGATAGCCAATGATCGTCTGTGCAATATGGGCATTTTCGTACAAATGTCTTTTTACCCTTGTAGCCACTCGAAACTCCGGTGGTCCTGCTGTCGCTGGCCTGTGTATGGAATGCCACGCCTTTGCTACGCTTATCTCTACCGGTGGTAGGATGCCCATTCTGCTGGCTCTCCTCCAGTTGCATTTTCTTTCGAGCAACAGCCGCTACCTCTTGGAGCCACTCATTGATATCTATCAGAGAGAAATTCTTGATCCCCCTTTTCTCCATGTGGCGTAGGAATGCTGTCTGATGGGTGGGTGATAGTCGGCTATAAAGCACACAGGCTGTTGAGTTGGCCTGCAACTCTGCACGGCCTTCCGGAGCACTTTGGAGTTGCGTGACCAGTGTAGAGACGACGGATGCAAATTCGACTAGTGCTTTTGATTCGTATGCACGCAGTTTTGGCCAGGTTGTGATTTCCTCTATTTTCCTACGTATCAGGACTGTGACATCCCCATAGAGACGCTTTAGTTTCATCATGGCCTTGGTGAACGATTTCTCATCATGTTCTAAGCCGAGAACGTCTTTCTTCGCTTGGCCACCTAACTTCGAACGAATTATAAAATATTTTTGCAACTCACTTAAATGAATTAGTGGCTTAATGCATCCCTCAACCATGGCCTCGAAACATCGGAAGTCGGAGGGGTCCCCTCCACTGAAGCTTGGAATCTCCATGTTGATTCCCCCTGCCGATGCTGACAACATAGATGTCATCATCATTTGATTTATTAAATCTTGAGGAGTGGACACCTTGGGACTCACAGGTGGGGTTGAACCTGCTGGTGTTGTGGTCGAAGGGATTGCCCCTTGAGATGATTTACCTGTGGAAGGAACAAAATTACCATCAAAGGTTAATGGCAACGCAGCACTCGGCAGCGGATCGCTAGGGGCATGGAGATGCGCTGGTGCGTACGTACGCAAGGGCTCATAAGCAGTAGCAGTTGCAGGCAGAGCTGAAATGCTTGGGTGATAATGCTCTGGCAAATTATGCGCCAATTGAAACTCATGTGGCTTTTTGGATGGTAAAACATTTGGATTCACTTTGGAACTCGGTTCTGCCCGTTTGCAGGCGTTTGCCGCTTCAACAGATTCATCAAAATCCTTAATGTTTTTATCAGTTTCAGCATCAGTTTCATTTACTATAGCAGAAATAGTTCTGGCCTGGGTGAGGCTGAGTTCCGCCTCTGTTATTTGTCTCCTGAGCTCCAATTGTCTGGATAACACTTCCTTTCTCTTCAGGATGGACTGCTCTTCATGTTCAGCCTGCAGGCGGGCACGTTCCAACGCCATTTCTTCCTCTTCCAATTGACGCCTTCTTTGCATCTCCCACTCTCTTTGTCGAAGGGACAACTCCTCCCGCTTTCTCTGTGCTTCCATTAATTGCTCATCCAGTTGGGACGTTTCCACTCTAGCTTGATCCTCTATGAGTAGTCGTTGTCTCGCTGCTGCCAACTCTTTCTCTTTTTCCACAACAAGTATTTGTGATTGTTGTGAGGTGCTAATGTTAGTAATGTGGCTTACATAGCTCCGCCTGGAACGGTCTGATACCTGGGATCTATGTCGAGAGCCGTGGGCAATGGAGTTTGCTTTGGATGCGGCCCTTGAGGGGTCTTCCTTTGAAGATTCATCAGGGTTCTCCATTGGTGTTGCTCCACGGGGCCTCAGCACCATCCTTGGTGCGGTATCCTCCATAGTTGGTTATGGAAAGTCCAGTTCTGCACTAGTTGGAGTGCGTATGATAACTGGCTATCACGTCTGGGTCACCATGAAATAAATTGACTCGGAATGCCAATTGTTTAGGCTGCGTGGTGTCATAAGTTTATTCAACTCTCGGTAGTTTCACCATGCATGTAGCATAGGCCGGTAGATACACAGAATTACAGTCAGCCGACATGGAGCTCATGAATAATAAGATGTGTCACTGTCGGGTCGTGAACTATCAATGTTAAGCACCATTGGTGATCGGTTGTACTGACTTCGGTAAATTCGTCTGCAAAAACATAACAAATGGAATGAGAACGGTGTAAGCAGCTCTTTAAACCTAAAAGGCGTCTATTTCCGACACCTAAAATAACATGGAGTCTCCAGGGTTTTAAACACCCTCAAAATATGTCAAAGAACTTAAAACTACTTGCTTTATAATCACAAAGAATCATTAATAATCAATTTAACTTGAAACATCATTAAGAAATATCAAAGAGTAATATTATTAAGGAAATCCTAACGCTTACCATCCAAAACACAGCCCACAGTTTCGCTGTCATGCCTCGCTGCTCGCAACACAGCCGCGCGGTGGCGCTCTTCAAGTATGCCTATTTGCAACAATGCCTTTATCGAATACCATAAAATGTTTTCGTGGCTACGATCTCATCCTCTGATTTGCTTGAACCATCTATAGCTTGAACAGGCTACAGTACGGGCGCACGCCCAAAAATGAAGACTGTCCCTCAAACCGAAGAATACTTCAATCTTGCGGACATTTTCAGTCCCTAAATTCAGGGAATGTCTCCCATTTGAGAGACAACTTGTTTTCAACGTACTGAGCGGCCTTCAGATGGCCCCTACAGTACGTATGTGAAGAAAAAATTCAAAGTGAACCAATACCAATGCAATTAGTACCACTGGAAAGAGCTTGAAAAATCCTACTCAGTGATACCAAAATTATTGAGAAATCTTAATTGATAAAGAAATTACAAGCATTTGAAGCTTGTTAATTAGCGTCATTTTCTAACAGGTAATTGATTGGAATTTTGTGACCGAAAACGCAACTTTTTTTCGGCTCGCGTTCATGCCAATTGCCCCCGACCCGGTCGCGCAACCCCGGCAGCCGCGACCGGGTCAGTCATTTTTGCCACCGGGTAAGTCATTTTCGCAATCATAAAAACTGACAAAACTTTCAGATATTAAAGACAAAATAACAATTAATATATGTAGGTTTACCTTTTAGAGTGATATTAGTGCCGTCAAAACTTGTATTTTTTTCAACTTCTCCAGTGAAGGTAAAAACATTTGCCAATTCGGGGGAAAAAAACATGGCAGATAAAGAGGGGATTCTCCACTACGTCATCATCGATTTTCCATGACGTCATCATCGCCGATAGCCAATCAGAATGCGAATTTAAGGGGGTGTGCCCAGCACGCGCAGTAGATGCGGAACACAAATCTGGCAGAAAATAGCGGCCACGATCGATGCGGATCTTCACATACCTACCTACGGCATTTGCATGTGTCAGAAATTGAATCCACGCCGAAAGACACCCTAGGTTGCCCGAGAATGTTGATTGGTTGACCGAGTGTTTCTCGAATTACGCGTGAGGTGGGAATTGTCACGATGCAGCCGCGTGAGACATCGTGTGCAATGAAATCGATACTTTATCAAAACCGAATAATGAATATTGAAACTGAAAGATTATAATGCTTTGCGCATTAGGGAAAAGAATCGATAGTTGTTCTGAATGTTTATTCGATACTGTCGGTCATCGACAACAACTTGCTGATTTTCAAGAGCGTGCGATGTACATGAACAGTTCGTGAAATAATTATTACAATAATAAATAATGACTGAGACCAGTGATGATTTTGGACTAGACATTAAAGCTAGCATGTGTTAGCAACACTGGGTGTTATAGAGAGATGTTCCTGTAACTTAAGACTTGCATTGCATGAACATGCCTCCAGGCTGAGGGACAGTCCAACAACTCCAAGGTATGAGGGACAATCTTCATTTTCGCGCGTGCGCCCGTACTGAATGTACGATTTCACTCTTCCCTCTATATCTTACAGTCCCCGGTTTTCGGGGTACCATACATGTAGCTTTTTCTTTGAATTGAAAAAAAATAATGCCATATACCAACTGATGCCCTAATTGGCTTCCCTTGTTTATAAGAAGTATGCAAACATATATTAAAACTTGATGGACAATGAAACTTTCACACCATGCACCGATCTTCGATGACTTCGATAGCGTCCCATTTGTTTTGAGTTTTACCTGTTTTCAAGGCAAACAAGAAAGTATGGTGTCACGGTGAAGCCATAGGTGGAAGAAACATCTGCAGTGACTACAAGTGTTCTGTGAGACTTTGTGTAAGACTCTATAGACAGCAGTTGTCTTCATTTTATTCCAAATACTTTTTATTTAATTTTAAATATTACCATGGTAATTTGCAAAAACTTTAAAACAAAAATTAAAAAAAGTGTAAATAATTTTTGGCTTTCAAATCTGATTTTTAATTAGTTTTGTGTTTTTGTATGTTTCTTAACATTTATAATAAAGCATACAAATAAACAGTGACAATTGAATCACCAAGCCGATGTTTAAATTTTGATATTTATAATATAATGACATGAGGGTTACACAAACAAATTTCCAGACTATTAGAAAATGATATAAGGCACATGGCTTCTTTAAGCCTCTGTATTTTTCCCCCAGAATGCTCAGCAGAATGTTCAGTCACATGATTTGATCATCGTGAATTGTGAATTGAAAAAGTGTTTGATGAAACTTTTTCGGTGGGCAATTTTTTTGTTATGGCCCCGACAGACATATTTTTGTACCTTGTAGAAACGCCTATAAAAATACCACAACTTTTTGCATATTACAAGTGCAACTAACCAGTGGAGCCTTACATGTTTCTAAGTTTTGGTCGAAGGAGAGGAGACTCTTTGCTTGGCAAGTCAAACCACAAAAATTGTATCTAGATTGTTTACATCGCGCGCAGTGACGTAAAAAATTTGATGTCCCGATAATGGGGTTACCCCTAATACTAGCCCCATTAATAGTGCCAATTCTCTGGACTTCCTCCGATCCTTGGCCCTACGCCCACGTACCTCCAGGAGGTGACATTTGTTTTCGAACAGAAAGTCACGTTTTTATGCCGAGATTTTTTCCCCAGTTGTCACTTATTGTAGCTCATTTGTGGACAGCACATTAATTCGAAAAAGAGCTCACTCGTTTTGGTGTAATTTATGAAGAAAATCGGCGGCGTTACCTGACACGGTTTGACTGCCCGGCATCCGCGATTTTGCTAATGCGCTATGGTCTTGGTGCAAGACGTTTCTCGTTTACCTTTCACGCACAGCGCGGCCGACGACCCGCTCATTCAACTCGCCAATAGCGCGCCACGAACACCTGACTTTAGCCAACGAACCGCCCCCCGCGTGCTATTGGCGAGTGGATGCCGGGCAGTCAAACCGTGTCAGGTAACGCCGCCGATTTTCTTCATAAATTACACCAAAACGAGTGAGCTCTTTTTCGAATTAATGTGCTGTCCACAAATGAGCTACAATAAGTGACAACTGGGGAAAAAATCTCGGCATAAAAACGTGAGTTTCTGTTCGAAAACAAATGTCACCTCCTGGAGGTACGTGGGCATAGGGCCAAAGATCGGAGGAAGTCCAGAGAATTTGACACTATTAATGGGGCTACTCGAATACAGGACCTCCTACGATATATAAACAAAACTTCCACTGTGCCACTGTTTTTCAGAGCTATAACAAACCATTCCGACAACGTTTGGATATTGAAACTAGGCACACTTCTGATGGATTTAGACAAATGCAACATGAATCATGACCCTTACAACATTTTCCATACACACCGCGCTTAGTTTGTTTACATTGTATGCCCACTATAAGTCACGTGATGCCGGTCGCCGATTGTGTCTATTGCATCCGACACCGGCAGACACAGGTCAGGACAAAAACTCAACCCAAAATATGTAGCTATATTACCTGATTTTTAATTTTTTTTGTAATAATTGTAAACAAACTAGACATCATTGGAAAGGTCTTTTCAAGACAAATGCAGTAGTGAAGAGCAACTTAAAATCGGACCAATATTAATGAAGATATGCCTCTTAAAGGGACACTATATCCCAGACCTCTTCTGCCACAACAATAACACACTTCTACTCAAAATGAGTTCAACATGTGCCACGCCCACTCAGTCAGCACAGTACTCAAGGCAAATTGCACCAAAATCACACTCGCGGAGGCCTATCACCGACTTGCTTTTGCCCCTTGGGGGGCTATGCGGCATGGTTTTAGACATGAAAGTGATATGAATCAGGCACAAAAATGTTCAAAGAATTCATTTATATAAAGCTGAAATTTGAATGTTCCCTGAGAATTTCCTGGTAAAACCACTTTTTAACAAGAAAATAGGAACTTAATTGTCATTAAGTGTAAAAAACCTGTTTTTTTTCCAACTTATACAGCTCTCGAAATTTCCGCCGAAATGTCCCCTTATAGACCCATTGCATAACGCGCAGCGTACTCACGTGCGCCTATCCTGGGTGTCATTTTGGGTGTCAAAATCGTATACAAACATGCACAAAAGTGAGTTTTGACACCCAAAATGACGCGCATTGTTCGGAGGCGCGTTCCGGGTCTATAGAAATCAATAGATCCCCCTTGCATAACGCGAAATGCTACAGATACGCTGAGGTCACGCGCACGTTTTTACGCACAGAGAACAGCTATCATCCAATGATCTGCCTCCTTTTTGAGAGTGTGACGTCATATGCAATGGGTCTATATCAAGTGATGTCTGCAGATTACGATGGTATACAAAACATGGTCATTACATGCCCCAAGAGGGCGGTATAACATCAAAATGACTTGAACGTTTTTACCCGATCAGGGGAGATATTTTCCAAAATGGCGACTTCCATCGCGCTATCACGGAAAGTTTGGGTTATCAAAACGGGCCTGAAATCAAAGGTTTGATGCCACAAATGTGAGTGAATCGACCAAAATTACAAAATATAGACATTCTAGAGTAATATTTGAATGTTTTGTTGAAATGTGATTGAAAGTATTCCCACACCGCTTCAATTAGTGTCAATCAGTACCGAGTGAGGGCGCTGTTCACCGCGCAGCCACTTTTTGTTAATGGGAAACTGTGACCACCTCAACGTGTACAACGCTATAGAGAGATCGGTGGTGCGCAGGGATATAGATAAAACCCATGTTAATCGTTTCATTCATAAAAATAAACGGAACTACTTTCAAGATGGAGTTTTTCTCTTGCGATTGATATGCAATTTGGCATCCGTTTT
This sequence comes from Plazaster borealis, assembly GCA_021014325.1. Taxonomy (NCBI): domain Eukaryota; kingdom Metazoa; phylum Echinodermata; class Asteroidea; order Forcipulatida; family Labidiasteridae; genus Plazaster; species Plazaster borealis. Next base: position 11,030,730 of record CM037468.1, on the reverse strand, counting down.
GTTGGGAGTATTTGTGTAAAACTTTCTGTAAAATCACAAGAAATCTTGTTTTCTGCGCTGAAATTCATTGAGAACTGTAAGTAGTTATCCTCTTAGGGCCCCACAATGAACCGAAAATGACAGTTAATTGAGTATTTAATTATGTAATTACTTTTGGAATTAAAACTTTTAGTTGTCGCGCTTTTTCGCGCTTGATTGTCAAACACGTTGATACGGCCCTTGGGAAACGTTCAATTACGCGAGGGGAATTGGATGTTGTGTGCAACGGCGAAAACGTTGCGCTTGTACACGGTCAACAAAATTTGTTATGTATCATCCCGTACCCCAATTTCGCGCATCACAAATATTCGCGCAGGTACCTTTTCCGACGCATATTATTTTGTTTACAATACGCAGTGACTCAATTTTTTTTATTTCATGAAAGTATAAAGCCTGATAAACAATTTCCTGCGAAGATGTGGAAAATCAAAGCCTTTCCGGTAAGATTTTAGATAAACTACAAATGTAGTATACAATCTTACCTTTCTAGACTAAATACAAAACATAGCTAGATAAGATGGTCGATTAAAAAAAAAAAAAAAAACACTGAAAGTTCTGTGCGTATCGTCTGCCATACTTCAATACTTAAATTACAAGACCACGTAATTTTCATTTAACAACAGAGTGCGTACAAAATACTACGGAAGGTTGAAGTGGACGTGCGCCTTATAATCCTTTTTTCAGAAATTGCCAATTGTTTGCATTTAACTGGACACGGGGCTTACCAACTTTGTGATAACAGCGCAGAGTCCATTTCCCACCTCGCCAACCCCACCACCCCTTCCCGTAAATAATTATCACTGCCGATTTCAACCGGCAGCTTCCCTGCCGCACGGACTAAAGCATTTAGAAGAAAGGCGGGACAATAGGGACTCCGTAGTGGCGTTCCAGCCCAAGTGCGCGAATTCATGTGACGGAAAACGAAACTTGACAAATCGGGGTCAATTGCAGACGACGAGTTTCGTTGTGCTTTGACGATGTTCTGTGGGCTTCAAATTCTCCTCTCAGGTGGGCTTTGACATCAGACAATTAAAATTAAAGCTAAAAGTTGTTCTTGATTCTGTTAATCAAGTCAAAATTCAATTTCAATTATTACGTGCGCGAATAATGGGGATATAGTCAAGCCTCATATTACCATGGGTCTCCTAATACCGTGGTAGCAGAAAATTCACTTTTTTCGTTGTCAAAACGTTATCTATAGACGACTTTCATATGGTGAATCGATAGCCAAGAACCCTTTACCAATCTGGTAAAAACACAAAAAAATTTTAAAAAATTGAAAAAAACGCTATTTTCCCGACTGGACGAATTTTCGCTGACCATGTCTGTCAAAAGTGCCATTATATCATTAACATTTTTACCTTACATGTTGTTCTGTGCATTGAAATATCAGTGCCCAGATCCTGTTCCACGGTAAAAAAAAAATTGACATCGAAAGTACGTGTTTTCACCTCAAAAACGTAAACCAATGTCTGGCGTCCGAATAAGGACAGGAAACTAAAAACGATAAAAAATTCAGCATCTTTGCAAAGGGCGCCCTCAATATGTAAGTTTAACACACAAAGTAAAAAACTCGCTCAAATTACAGATATGCTTGCACAAGTACAATACTTGTAGCAGGCAAATGCACGCAATTTCCGAACTTGCGCAGTTATGTTTTGTGCGGACTACTACTTTGCGCTTGAAATCTACGTCATCGGATTGTTCCAAAATTGAGCGCAGGGGGGTGACTTAGGAAATTGTCGGTACTCGGTAATTAAAATGCCTAAAAGACAAAATTTGTCCATCTGCTGGGAAATTTAACATTGTAATCCCAGTTTTAGGTAAATACTTCAACATTATATTTGGATTTAGCTCCTTTAATGTAGAGAAAGTTCATTTAAAAAAATTATTTCTGATTACCACGATAATAGGAGGCTCACCTCGAGAATCACTCCGGGCGCATGCACACTTTCAGAGACTTCGTGGACGAATTTAATCAGACAAACGATGTATTTCTTTTATGTCAAAGTGAAAAGTAATACTTCAACAATAGTAATAACTTGACACTTTTTATAGGTTATTTTATTTTTTTCTAATCGAAAAACGTCCTAACCCCCACGGTAATAGGGTAACCCATCCTACAAGGATAAACAAGGTCCTATATTTTTAACTTTGACCTTCCATAAGTTCGGTTTTCATGAACCGATCCCCACAAATAAAGTAGCAAAATGAATGTCTCAAAGAGCTCTATCCAACTAGACTACTTACAACTCAATCAGATCAAATCTCAATTTTTTGTGATTTCCACCGCTTCAATATATTTTTCCCGAATTTGTGTGGTGGCAGAATAGCAAATGTCTTAAACGCGAACCCTTTGCGATAAAGTAAAATATGTCTAGTTTTTGTACTAACTTATTTCATCTAAATATATAATTATATGGCACAATTGCTGGAAAATAGTATGAACCCACATATTGCTACAATATCCGAGAAATAATATATTAATTCTTTGACGCGGTCAAATCACATCTGATGGAATTTAGATCGGAGGTAAAAATCCGAGAAACTGTACTTACCGTTTTCTCATGATGTTGCCATCTTGGAAAATAACTTGGCAATTATGACAAGCGCCCTCTATAGTTCTGTAGGTGCGCTACACCGTCCAACCTCGTTCCCATGGTGTACGATCTCGCCGCGCCATTTTGTTTTCTTTCCCAGAATGCCTTGCTCGATTGTACACCCTGGAAGTGTGAAACGAAAGTAGCCCATATATTTGGCTATTTTAATTAGTCCTGTGGTGGTTGATCCATTCTGTGTTATGCGTTGATCGCGCCGCGCACAGGCTGGATGTGCTGTGGAAAGTTGTAGAAATTATACGGTGTTATGGTTACCGGGGCCGTCCAAGTAAGAATTTTTGCACATAACCACAATCATCACCACGAGGAATTGGGACAAGATAATAACAAGCCGGCGGTGACAAGAAATTATCTTGTCACTATGACAAAACCTGTGAATTCTGACACCATGGCAAAACAAGAATTGTCTTTGTCAACTTGACAAGAATTTGATTAGAGTGTGTGTGTACTGATGTCCGATTCTGAGGCTCATCTGCAACAGTTATATGTTTGTGTTTGTGTTGATCTAGATTTTGATGATTCTACTTACTTGTCTTTTAGTTCCTCAAGAACATCTCGCCATGCGAAGCTTGCGTGTTGTGCGTAGCGACAGCCTTTTAAAATGGACCCATATAGCCACGACTGCAACGTTGCCTAACCTCTGACAGGCATAGACATGTTTTGCTGCCCGTTTCAGCTGGTTGACGCTCCGAAATGAGTTAGCTATGGCCACGGGATCCTTTGTTGAAATTGCAGTCTCAATTCTACGGCGCCCATCTTCTCTCAGAGGAGTTCTGCTCAGACTTGAATACTGTGTGCACCATCAAATTAAAAATAAGAGCAAAAATAAATACGGGTAAACATGAATCGTGCCACTAAAGTATATTTTATCAGCTGGAAAGTATGCTAAAATTCGTTATCAAGTAATTAGAGTCCGTTTTATTACGACTTGAGTAATCCGTTAAAACGAATCAAATAAGTAATAACGAATTAATTCGTTCGAATTAATTCGTTATTAGGAATTAAGTAATCCGTTATAACGAATTCAGAACGAATTAATGATTGGCCTATGATGAGTGCGACCACGGCCGTGTGTGAATTTGATGACTTCTGCTACGGCTGGAATTACCGAAAGTTGTAATTTTCCAAACGTCCGAGCATCAATCTTGAGAAAAATAATGTCCCTATATACACATCTCAGCAAATAGGACCATTTCTTTAGAGCCTATTATGTCATCCAAAATACCTCAAGTTTGAGGTCACGTTGAACAACCCCCACGTCACAATTGGGCGCACTTTTGACACTGGACCCCTTTTATTTGGTTCTCAAATAATGTATTATATTGAATATTTTGAGGCCGACGCTCTGTTTTCTCCAATTTAGTGGGGTGCACCCTTATTGGCTTAGATTAGTCCAGAAGGCTTGCATTATAGCATGCCTTTATGACGGTGAGCAGAATCTTAATGGGTTATTTGTAATTAGAAATAAGATGTAGTTTTCTCTTAATATATCCATACAATTGAAAAAAGGAACAATTTTCGCAGCCGGCCACCCCTTTTGAAGGGATTTATTTGATTTGTTTAATGGATGGATTGCCCTTTTAAAAATATTCCTCTTTGAGGAATTCATGGCTGAAACGCTAAATTTTTACTTTTAAAAAGGTAAATTCAAGCCCACATTCCATCGCGCATTGTTTGCACACAATCACCAGCCCGAGAGCACGTGTTTATTTTCGGGTACTCGGATTTATTTTATATTTTAAAGGCACCGAACACGTTTGGTAATTGTCAAAGACCAGTGTTCTTACTTGGTGTATCCCAACATATGCATAAAATAACAAGCCTGTGAAAATTTGGGCTCAATTGGTCATCGAAGTTGCAAGAAAATGATGAAAGAAAAAACACCCTCGTTGTCCAAATTTGTGTGCTTTCAGATAGGAATAAAAAGTTCTTGGAAAAAGTTGTTATTATTTTAGTGAAAAATTACCTCTTTCTCAAAAACTACGTTACTTCAGAGGGAGTCGTTTCCTACAATGTTTTTTTTACTATCAACAGCTCTCCGTTTCTTGTTACCAAGTAAGTTTTTATGCTAATATTTGTTTGAGTCATTACCAAACGTGTACGATACCTTTAACTATTATTTATTTATTTATTATTTTTTGGGGGGAGGGAAATATGTTATTTTTATTATTTCTGTTTCATTTTTGTGCTTTAGGCCTACCCTTTTGTTATTGGATTTTATACTTAATTCTGTGTAATTTTATTAACACTTTTGTTCTTGGAATTCGAATGTACATGTATGCTTAACACTTTTATTCTTGGATTTTAAATTTAATTTTGTTTTCATTTGTTTCCTTTTGTTTAATTTCGTTATTTGTTTTGTTTTTTAATGTTATTAATTTCGTTGTTTAAAAAAAACAAATTGGTGTTTATTTTGTTTAATAATTTATTTATTTTATTAGTTTTTGTAGTTTAAACATTTTCTTTTTTTGCCCCCATGGCAGCCCATAATTAGGAGGATCATTGAGGATCAAATACTTTTTTAATATTGTTTTTAATGATTTGCCACGTTTGTAGACCGTAATTTTGTATTTCTTTATTTCTGGATTTATGTGTTTTCTTACTTGTTTCTTTGTCTTTTTGTTCCTTTGTTTGTTGATTTCCTAGTTTCGTTATTTCCTTATTTGTATAGGGGCCTATAATTATGTAGCGCAAATTGGCTGATTTATTGAAATAACTCTTGTGACGTAAGTTTTTGCTCCAGTGCAAGCGATCACATTCTGCTTGTTTTTTATGTTTACACATGCAGCGCTGCATGGGCGCGATAAAAAGCATTAATGCAACTACAGCAAGCTGCAGCACTGTTATGGCTACCAGGTAGACAAAACCACGATCACTAGACGTCGAACCAAATCTATGGATTCTCTGAAGCTACAAACTCATGGATAGTGGAGGCGATTTTATTTTTTTAACTGTTCAGAATAAACTAATAATATTTTTCGCGAGAAACATTGGTGTTTTTAAGCTATTTGGTTGAATCTCGGCGAAAAAACTACTCAAAATGCTCGGAGACTCTTTTTGAAATAAGAATCACATGGGTTTTGTGAAGCCACAAATTCAGTCGAAAAATTCAAACTGCTTGGAATACTCTAAGACTAATTAAATACGGGTGTTCTGAAGATACTAATTTGTTCAGTGTCAACGAGTTTGGATACAATTTTTTTGAAAGTGCTCAGAATGCTCTGAGATTAATTCTGTACTAAGAAACATGGGTGTGCTGAAGCTACCCGTTCAATCTCAGGGCGATCGGAGACGAACAAAATTCAAACTGCTCAGAATGCTCTGCGATTAATTCTGTACTAAGAAACATGGGTGTGCTGAAGCTACTGGTTCAATCTCAGGGCGATCGGAGACGAAAAAAATACAAACTGCTCAGAATGCTCTGAGATTAATTCTGCACTAAGAAACATGGGTGTGCTGAAGCTATTGGTTGAATCTCAGCGAGTTTGGAGACAATTTTTTTTTAAAGTGCTCAGAATGCTCTGAGATCAATTCTGCACCAAGAAACATGGGTGTGCTGAAGCTACTGGTTCAATTTTTAGCGAGTTTGGAGACCATTTTTTTGAAAGTGCTCAGAATGCTCTGGGATTAATTCTGCACTAAGAAACATGGGTGTGCTGAAACTACTCAGCGAGTTTGGAGACAATTTTTTTTGAAAGTGCTCAGAATGCTCTGAGATGAATTCTGTACTAAGAAACATGGGTGTGCTGAAGCTACTGGTTCAATCTCGGGGCGATCGGAGACGAAAAAATTTCAAACTGCTCAGAATGCTCTGAGATGAATTCTGTACTAAGAAACATGGGTGTGCTGAAGCTACTGGTTCAATCTCAGCGAGTTTGGAGACAATTTTTTTTGAAAGTGCTCAGAATGCTCTGAGATTAATTCTGTACTAAGAAACACGGGTGTGCTGAAGCTACTGGTTCAATCTCAGGGCGATCGGAGACGAAAAAGTTTCAAACTGCTCAGAATGCTCTGAGATGAATTATGTACTAAAAAACATGGGTGTGCTGAAGCTACCCGTTCAATCTCAGCGAGTTTGGAGACAATTTTTTTTTGAAGTGCTCAGAATGCTCTGAGATGAATTCTGTACTAAGAAACATGGGTGTGCTGAAGCTACTGGTTCAATCTCAGGGCGATCGGAGACGAAAAAGTTTCAAACTGCTCAGAATGCTCTGAGATGAATTATGTACTAACAAACATGGGTGTGCTGAAGCTACTGGTTCAATCTCAGCGAGTTTGGAGACAATTTTTTTTTAAAGTTCTCAGAATGCTCTGAGAATAATTCTGCACTAAGAAACATGGGTGTGCTGAAGCTACTGGTTCAATCTCAGGGCGATCGGAGACGAAAAAATTTCAAACTGCTCAGAATGCTCTGAGATGAATTATGTACTAAAAAACATGGGTGTGCTGAAGCTACTTGTTCAATCTCAGCGAGTTTGGAGACAATCTTTTTTGAAAGTGCTCAGAATGATCTGAGATTAATTTTGCACTAAGAAACATGGGTGTGCTGAAGCTACTGGTTCAATCTCAGGGCGATCGGAGACGAAAAAATTTCAAACTGCTCAGAATGCTCTGAGATGAATTATGTACTAAAAAACATGGGTGTGCTGAAGCTACCCGTTCAATCTCAGCGAGTTTGGAGACAATTTTTTTTTGAAGTGCTCAGAATGATCTGAGATGAATTCTGTACTAAGAAACATGGGTGTGCTGAAGCTACCCGTTCAATCTCAGCGAGTTTGGAGACAATTTTTTTTTAAAGTGCTCAGAATGCTTTGAGATGAATTCTGTACTAAGAAACATGGGTGTGCTGAAGCTACTGAAAGGGCTACTGGTTCAATCTCAGTGAGTTTGGAGACAATTTTTTTTGAAAGTGCTCAGAATGCTCTGAGATTAATTCTGCACTGAGAAACTTGGGTGTGTTGAAGCTACTGGTTCAATCTCGGGGCGATCGGACACGAAAAAATTTCAAACTGCTCAGAATGCTCTGAGATGAATTCTGTACTAAAAAACATGGGTGTGCTGAAGCTACCCGTTCAATCTCAGCGAATTTGGAGACAATTGTTTTTGAAAGTGCTTAGAATGCTCTGAGATGAATTCTGTACTAAGAAACATGGGTGTGCTGAAGCTACTGGTTCAATCTCAGCGAGTTTGGAGACAATTTTTTTTGAAAGTGCTTAGAATGCTCTGAGATGAATGTGCTGAAGCTACTGGTTCAATCTCAGGGCGATCGGAGACGAAAAAATTTCAAACTGCTCAGAATGCTCTGAGATGAATTCTGTACTAAGAAACGTGGGTGTGCTGAAGCTACTGGTTCAATCTCAGGGCGATCGGAGACGAAAAAATTTCAAACTGCTCAGAATGCTCTGAGATGAATTCTGTACTAAGAAACATGGGTGTGCTGAAGCTACCCGTTCAATCTCAGCGAGTTTGGAGACAATTTTTTTTGAAAGTGCTCAGAATGATCTGAGATTAATTCTGCACTAAGAAACATGGGTGTGCTGAAGCTACTGGTTCAATCTCAGCGAGTTTGGAGACAATTTTTTTTTGAAAGTGCTCAGAATGCTCTGAGATGAATTCTGTACTAAGAAACATGGGTGTGCTGAAGCTACTGGTTCAATCTCAGTGAGTTTGGAGACAATATTTTTTGAAAGTGCTCAGAATGCTCTGAGATGAATTCTGTACTAAAAAACATGGGTGTGCTGAAGCTACTGGTTCAATCTCAGGGCGATCGGAGACGAAAAAATTTCAAACTGCTCAGAATGCTCTGAGATGAATTATGTACTAAAAAACATGGGTGTGCTGAAGCTACCCGTTCAATCTCAGCGAGTTTGGAGACAATTTTTTTTTAAAGTGCTCAGAATGCTTTGAGATGAATTCTGTACTAAGAAACATGGGTGTTCTGAAGCTACTGGTTCAATCTCAACGAGTTTGGAGAAATTTTTTTTTTGAAAGTGCTCAGAATGCTCTGAGATGAATTCTGTACTAAGAAACATGGGTGTGCTGAAGCTACTGGTTCAATCTCAGCGAGTTTGGAGACAATTTTTTTTGAAAGTGCTCAGAATGCTCTGAGATGAATTCTGTACTAAGAAACATGGGTGTGCTGAAGCTACTGGTTCAATCTCAGCGAGTTTGGAGACAATTTTTTTTGAAAGTGCTCAGAATGCTCTGAGATGAATTCTGTACTAAGAAACATGGGTGTGGCTGAAGCTACTGGTTCAATCTCAGGGCGATCGGAGACGAATTTTTTTTGAAAGTGCTCAGAATGCTCTGAGATTAATTCTGCACTAAGAAACATGGGTGTGCTGAAGCTACTTGTTCAATCTCAGCGAGTTTGGAGACAATTTTTTTTGAAAGTGCTCAGAATGCTCTGAGATTAATTCTGCACTAAGAAACATGGGTGTGCTGAAGCTACTGGTTCAATCTCAGCGAGTTTGGAGACAATTTTTTTTTAAAGTGCTCAGAATGCTCTGAGATGAATTCTGTACTAAGAAACATGGGTGTGCTGAAGCTACTGGTTCAATCTCAGGGCGATCGGAGACGAAAAAATTTCAAACTGCTCAGAATGCTCTGAGATGAATTCTGTACTAAGAAACATGGGTGTGCTGAAGCTACTGGTTCAATCTCAGCGAGTTTGGAGACAATTTTTTTGAAAGTGCTCAGAATGCTCTGAGATTAATTCTGCACTAAGAAACATGGGTGTGCTGAAGCTACTGGTTCAATCTCAGCGAGTTTGGAGACAATTTTTTTTTGAAAGTGCTCAGAATGCTCTGAGATGAATTCTGTACTAAGAAACATGGGTGTGCTGAAGCTACCCGTTCAATCTCAGCGAGTTTGGAGACAATTTTTTTTAAAGTGCTCAGAATGCTCTGAGATGAATTCTGTACTAAGAAACGTGGGTGTGCTGAAGCTACTGGTTCAATCTCGGGGCGATCGGAGACGAAAAAATTTCAAACTGCTCAGAATGCTCTGAGATGAATTATGTACTAAAAAACATGGGTGTGCTGAAGCTACTTGTTCAATCTCAGCGAGTTTGGAGACAATTTTTTTTGAAAGTGCTCAGAATGCTCTGAGATGAATTCTGTACTAAGAAACATGGGTGTGCTGAAGCTACCCGTTCAATCTCAGCGAGTTTGGAGACAATTTTTTTTGAAAGTGCTCAGAATGCTCTGAGATGAATTCTGTACTAAGAAACATGGGTGTGCTGAAGCTACTGGTTCAATCTCAGGGCGATCGGAGACGAAAAAATTTCAAACTGCTCAGAATGCTCTGAGATGAATTCTGCACTAAGAAACATGGTGGTGCTGAAGCTACTGGTTCAATCTCAGCGAGTTTGGAGACAATTTGTTTTGAAAGTGCTCAGAATGCTCTGAGATTAATTCTGCACTAAGAAACATGGGTGTGCTGAAGCTACTACTGGTTCAATCTCAGCGAGTTTGGAGACAATTTTTTTTTAAAGTGCTCAGAATGCTCTGAGATGAATTCTGTACTAAGAAACATGGGTGTGCTGAAGCTACTACTGGTTCAATCTCAGCGAGTTTGGAGACAATTTTTTTTTAAAGTGCTCAGAATGCTCTGAGATGAATTCTGTACTAAGAAACGTGGGTGTGCTGAAGCTACTGGTTCAATCTCGGGGCGATCGGAGACGAAAAAATTTCAAACTGCTCAGAATGCTCTGAGATGAATTCTGTACTAAGAAACGTGGGTGTGCTGAAGCTACTGGTTCAATCTCAGGGCGATCGGAGACGAAAAAATTTCAAACTGCTCAGAATGCTCTGAGATGAATTCTGTACTAAGAAACATGGGTGTGCTGAAGCTACTGGTTCAATCTCAACGAGTTTGGAGACAAGTTTTTTTTTAAAGTGCTTAGAATGATCTGAAATTAATTCTGCACTAAGAAACATGGGTGTGCTGAAGCTACTGGTTCAATCTCAGCGAGTTTGGAGACAATTTTTTTTTGAAAGTGCTCAGAATGCTCTGAGATGAATTCTGTACTAAGAAACATGGGTGTGCTGAAGCTACTGGTTCAATCTCAGCGAGTTTGGAGACATTTTTTTTGAAAGTGCTCAGAATGCTCTGAGATGAATTCTGTACTAAGAAACATGGGTGTGCTGAAGCTACCCGTTCAATCTCAGCGAGTTTGGAGACAATTTTTTTGAAAGTGCTCAGAATGCTCTGAGATGAATTCTGTACTAAGAAACATGGGTGTGCTGAAGCTACTGGTTCAATCTCAGGGCGATCGGAGACGAAAAAATTTCAAACTGCTCAGAATGCTCTGAGATGAATTATGTACTAAAAAACATGGGTGTGCTGAAGCTACTGGTTCAATCTCAGGGCGATCGGAGACGAAAAAATTTCAAACTGCTCAGAATGCTCTGAGATGAATTCTGTACTAAGAAACATGGGTGTGCTGAAGCTACTGGTTCAATCTCAACGAGTTTGGAGACAAGTTTTTTTTTGAAAGTGCTCAGAATGATCTGAAATTAATTCTGCACTAAGAAACATGGGTGTGCTGAAGCTACTGGTTCAATCTCAGCGAGTTTGGAGACAATTTTTTTTTAAAGTGCTCAGAATGCTCTGAGATGAATTCTGTACTAAGAAACATGGGTGTGCTGAAGCTACTGGTTCAATCTCAACGAGTTTGGAGACAAGTTTTTTTTTAAAGTGCTCAGAATGCTCTGAGATTAATTCTGTACTAAGAAACACGGGTGTGCTGAAGCTACTGGTTCAATCTCAGGGCGATCGGAGACGAAAAAGTTTCAAACTGCTCAGAATGCTCTGAGATGAATTATGTACTAACAAACATGGGTGTGCTGAAGCTACTGGTTCAATCTCAGCGAGTTTGGAGACAATTTTTTTTTAAAGTGCTCAGAATGCTCTGAGATGAATTCTGTACTAAGAAACATGGGTGTGCTGAAGCTACTGGTTCAATCTCAGGGCGATCGGAGACGAAAAAATTTCAAACTGCTCAGAATGCTCTGAGATGAATTATGTACTAAAAAACATGGGTGTGCTGAAGCTACTGGTTCAATCTCAGCGAGTTTGGAGACAATTTTTTTGAAAGTGCTCAGAATGCTCTGAGATGAATTCTGTACTAAGAAACATGGGTGTGCTGAAGCTACCCGTTCAATCTCAGGGCGATCGGAGACGAAAAAATTTCAAACTGCTCAGAATGCTCTGAGATGAATTCTGTACTAAGAAACATGGGTGTGCTGAAGCTACTGGTTCAATCTCAGGGCGATCGGAGACGAAAAAATTTCAAACTGCTCAGAATGCTCTGAGATGAATTCTGTACTAAGAAACATGGGTGTGCTGAAGCTACCCGTTCAATCTCAGCGAGTTTGGAGACAATTTTTTTTTAAAGTGCTCAGAATGCTCTGAGATGAATTCTGTACTAAGAAACATGGGTGTGCTGAAGCTACTGGTTCAATCTCAGCGAGTTTGGAGACAATTTTTTTTGAAAGTGCTCAGAATGCTCTGAGATGAATTCTGTACTAACAAACATGGGTGTGCTGAAGCTACTGGTTCAATCTCAACGAGTTTGGAGACAATTTTTTTTTAAAGTGTTCAGAATGCTCTGAGATGAATTCTGTACTAAGAAACGTGGGTGTGCTGAAGCTACTGGTTCAATCTCAGCGAGTTTGGAGACAATTTTTTTTGAAAGTGCTCAGAATGCTCTGAGATGAATTCTGTACTAAGAAACATGGGTGTGCTGAAGCTACTGGTTCAATCTCAGCGAGTTTGGAGACAATTTTTTTTAAAGTGCTCAGAATGCTTTGAGATGAATTCTGTACTAAGAAACATGGGTGTTCTGAAGCTACTGGTTAAATCTCAGCGAGTTTGGAGACAATTGTTTTTGAAAGTGCTCAGAATGCTCTGAGATGAATTCTGTACTAAGAAACATGGGTGTGCTGAAGCTACTGGTTCAATCTCAGCGAGTTTGGAGACAATTTTTTTTGAAAGTGCTTAGAATGCTCTGAGATGAATGTGCTGAAGCTACTGGTTCAATCTCAGGGCGATCGGAGACGAAAAAATTTCAAACTGCTCAGAATGCTCTGAGATGAATTCTGCACTAAGAAACATGGTGGTGCTGAAGCTACTGGTTCAATCTCAGCGAGTTTGGAGACAAGTTTTTTTTAAAGTGCTCAGAATGCTCTGAGATGAATTCTGCACTAAGAAACATGGGTGTGCTGAAGCTACTACTGGTTCAATCTCAGCGAGTTTGGAGACAATTTTTTTTTAAAGTGCTCAGAATGCTCTGAGATGAATTCTGTACTAAGAAACATGGGTGTGCTGAAGCTACTGGTTCAATCTCAACGAGTTTGGAGACAATTTTTTTTGAAAGTGCTCAGAATGCTCTGAGATTAATTCTGTACTAAGAAACACGGGTGTGCTGAAGCTACTGGTTCAATCTCAGCGAGTTTGGAGACAATTTTTTTTTGAAAGTGCTCAGAATGCTCTGAGATGAATTCTGTACTAAGAAACATGGGTGTGCTGAAGCTACTGGTTCAATCTCAACGAGTTTGGAGACAAGTTTTTTTGAAAGTGCTCAGAATGCTCTGAGATGAATTCTGTACTAAGAAACACGGGTGTGCTGAAGCTACTGGTTCAATCTCAGGGCGATCGGAGACGAAAAAGTTTCAAACTGCTCAGAATGCTCTGAGATGAATTCTGTACTAACAAACATGGGTGTGCTGAAGCTACTGGTTCAATCTCAGCGAGTTTGGAGACAATTTTTTTGAAAGTGCTCAGAATGCTCTGAGATGAATTCTGTACTAAGAAACATGGGTGTGCTGAAGCTACTGGTTCAATCTCAGGGCGATCGGAGACGAAAACATTTCAAACTGCTCAAAATGCTCTGAGATGAATTCTGCACTAAGAAACATGGGTGTGCTGAAGCTACTGGTTCAATCTCAGCGAGTTTGGAGACAATTTTTTTTGAAAGTGCTCAGAATGCTCTGAGATGAATTCTGCACTAAGAAACATGGGTGTGCTGAAGCTACTGGTTCAATCTCAGCGAGTTTGGAGACAATTTTTTTTTAAAGTGCTCAGAATGCTCTGAGATGAATTCTGTACTAAGAAACATGGGTGTGCTGAAGCTACCCGTTCAATCTCAGGCCGATCGGAGACGAAAAAATTTCAAACTGCTCAGAATGCTCTGAGATGAATTCTGTACTAAGAAACGTGGGTGTGCTGAAGCTACTGGTTCAATCTCAGGGCGATCGGAGACGAAAAAATTTCAAACTGCTCAGAATGCTCTGAGATGAATTCTGTACTAAGAAACATGGGTGTGCTGAAGCTACTGGTTCAATCTCAGCGAGTTTGGAGACAATTTTTTTTGAAAGTGCTCAGAATGCTCTGAGATGAATTCTGCACTAAGAAACATGGGTGTGCTGAAGCTACTGGTTCAATCTCAGCGAGTTTGGAGACAATTTTTTTTGAAAGTGCTCAGAATGCTCTGAGATGAATTCTGTACTAAGAAACATGGGTGTGCTGAAGCTACTGGTTCAATCTCAGCGAGTTTGGAGACAATTTTTTTGAAAGTGCTCAGAATGCTCTGAGATGAATTCTGTACTAAGAAACATGGGTGTGCTGAAGCTACTGGTTCAATCTCAGGGCGATCGGAGACGAAAAAATTTCAAACTGCTCAGAATGCTCTGAGATGAATTCTGTACTAAGAAACATGGGTGTGCTGAAGCTACTGGTTCAATCTCAGCGAGTTTGGAGACAATTTTTTTTTTAAGTGCTCAGAATGCTCTGAGATGAATTCTGTACTAAGAAACATGGGTGTGCTGAAGCTACCCGTTCAATCTCAGGGCGATCGGAGACGAAAAAATTTCAAACTGCTCAGAATGCTCTGAGATGAATTCTGTACTAAGAAACATGGGTGTGCTGAAGCTACTGGTTCAATCTCAGCGAGTTTGGAGACAATTTTTTTTTGAAGTGCTCAGAATGCTCTGAGATGAATTCTGTACTAAGAAACATGGGTGTGCTGAAGCTACCCGTTCAATCTCAGCGAGTTTGGACACAATTTTTTTTGAACTGCTCAGAATGCTCTGAGATGAATTATGCACTAAGAAACATGGGTGTGCTGAAGCTACTGGTTCAATCTCAGCGAGTTTGGAGACAATTTTTTTGGAAAGTGCTCAGAATGCTCTGAGATGAATTCTGTACTAAGAAACATGGGTGTGCTGAAGCTACTGGTTCAATCTCAGGGCGATCGGAGACGAAAAAATTTCAAACTGCTCAGAATGCTCTGAGATGAATTCTGTACTGAGAAACATGGGTGTGCTGAAGCTACCCGTTCAATCTCAGCGAGTTTGGAGACAATTTTTTTGAAAGTGCTCAGAATGCTCTGAGATGAATTCTGTACTAAGAAACATGGGTGTGCTGAAGCTACTGGTTCAATCTCAGCGAGTTTGGAGACAATTTTTTTTGAAAGTGCTCAGAATGCTCTGAGATGAATTCTGTACTAAGAAACATGGGTGTGGCTGAAGCTACTGGTTCAATCTCAGCGAGTTTGGAGACAATTTTTTTGAAAGTGCTCAGAATGCTCTGAGATTAATTCTGTACTAAGAAACATGGGTGTGCTGAAGCTACTGGTTCAATCTCAGGGCGATCGGAGACGAAAAAATTTCAAACTGCTCAGAATGCTCTGAGATGAATTCTGTACTAAGAAACATGGGTGTGCTGAAGCTACTGGTTCAATCTCAGCGAGTTTGGAGACAATTTTTTTTGAAAGTGCTCAGAATGCTCTGAGATGAATTCTGCACTAAGAAACATGGGTGTGCTGAAGCTACTGGTTCAATCTCAGCGAGTTTGGAGACAATTTTTTTGAAAGTGCTCAGAATGCTCTGAGATGAATTCTGTACTAAGAAACATGGGTGTGCTGAAGCTACTGGTTCAATCTCGGGGCGATCGGAGACGAAAAAATTTCAAACTGCTCAGAATGCTCTGAGATGAATTCTGTACTAAGAAACATGGGTGTGCTGAAGCTACTGGTTCAATCTCAGCGAGTTTGGAGACAATTTTTTTTGAAAGTGCTTAGAATGCTCTGAGATGAATTCTGTACTAAGAAACATGGGTGTGCTGAAGCTACTGGTTCAATCTCAGGGCGATCGGAGACGAAAAAATTTCAAACTGATCAGAATGCTCTGAGATGAATTCGGTACTAAGAAACGTGGGTGTGCTGAAGCTACTGGTTCAATCTCAGCGAGTTTGGAGACAATTTTTTTTTAAAGTGCTCAGAATGCTCTGAGATTAATTCTGCACTAAGAAACATGGGTGTGCTGAAGCTACTGGTTCAATCTCAGCGAATTTTTTTTTGAAAGTGCTCAGAATGCTCTGAGATGAATTCTGTACTAAGAAACATGGGTGTGCTGAAGCTACTGGTTCTATCTCAGCGAGTTTGGAGACAATTTTTTTTGAAAGTGCTCAGAATGCTCTGAGATGAATTCTGTACTAAGAAACATGGGTGTGCTGAAGCTACTGGTTCAATCTCAGGGCGATCGGAGACGAAAAAATTTCAAACTGCTCAGAATGCTCTGAGATGAATTCTGTACTAAGAAACATGGGTGTGCTGAAGCTACTGGTTCAATCTCAGCGAGTTTGGAGACAATTTTTTTTGAAAGTGCTCAGAATGCTCTGAGATGAATTCTGTACTAAGAAACATGGGTGTGCTGAAGCTACTGGTTCAATCTCAGGGCGATCGGAGACGAAAAAATTTCAAACTGCTCAGAATGCTCTGAGATGAATTCTGTACTAAGAAACGTGGGTGTGCTGAAGCTACTGGTTCAATCTCAGGGCGATCGGAGACGAAAAAATTTCAAACTGCTCAGAATGCTCTGAGATGAATTCTGTACTAAGAAACATGGGTGTGCTGAAGCTACTGGTTCAATCTCAGCGAGTTTGGAGACAATTTTTTTGAAAGTGCTCAGAATGCTCTGAGATTAATTCTGTACTAAGAAACATGGGTGTGCTGAAGCTACTGGTTCAATCTCAGGGCGATCGGAGACGAAAAAGTTTCAAACTGCTCAGAATGCTCTGAGATGAATTCTGTACTAAGAAACATGGGTGTGCTGAAGCTACTGGTTCAATCTCAGCGAGTTTGGAGACTATTTTTTTGTTTTGTTCTAATAATGCTGTGTGATGTTTTCTGCACTATGAAACATGGGTGTGCTGAAGCTACTGGTTCAATCTCAGCGAGTTTGGAGACAATTTTTTTGAAAGTGCTCAGAATGCTCTGAGATGAATTCTGTACTAAGAAACGTGGGTGTGCTGAAGCTACTGGTTCAATCTCAGGGCGATCGGAGACGAAAAAATTTCAAACTGCTCAGAATGCTCTGAGATGAATTCTGCACTAAGAAACATGGTGGTGCTGAAGCTACTGGTTCAATCTCAGCGAGTTTGGAGACAAGTTTTTTTTAAAGTGCTCAGAATGCTCTGAGATGAATTCTGCACTAAGAAACATGGGTGTGCTGAAGCTACTACTGGTTCAATCTCAGCGAGTTTGGAGACAATTTTTTTTTAAAGTGCTCAGAATGCTCTGAGATGAATTCTGTACTAAGAAACGTGGGTGTGCTGAAGCTACTGGTTCAATCTCGGGGCGATCGGAGACGAAAAAATTTCAAACTGCTCAGAATGCTCTGAGATGAATTCTGTACTAAGAAACATGGGTGTGCTGAAGCTACTGGTTCAATCTCAACGAGTTTGGAGACAAGTTGTTTTTGAAAGTGCTCAGAATGCTCTGAGATTAATTCTGTACTAAGAAACACGGGTGTGCTGAAGCTACTGGTTCAATCTCAGCGAGTTTGGAGACAATTTTTTTCAAAGTGCTCAGAATGCTCTGAGATGAATTCTGCACTAAGAAACATGGGTGTGCTGAAGCTACTGGTTCAATCTCAGGGCGATCGGAGACGAAAAAATTTCAAACTGCTCAGAATGCTCTGAGATGAATTCTGCACTAAGAAACATGGGTGTGCTGAAGCTACTGGTTCAATCTCAGCGAGTTTGGAGACAATTTTTTTGAAAGTGCTCAGAATGCTCTGAGATGAATTCTGTACTAAGAAACATGGGTGTGCTGAAGCTACCCGTTCAAACTCAGGCCGATCGGAGACGAAAAAATTTCAAACTGCTCAGAATGCTCTGAGATGAATTCTGTACTAAGAAACATGGGTGTGCTGAAGCTACTGGTTCAATCTAGGGGCGATCGGAGACGAAAACATTTCAAACTGCTCAAAATGCTCTGAGATGAATTCTGCACTAAGAAACATGGGTGTGCTGAAGCTACTGGTTCAATCTGAGCGAGTTTGGAGACAATTTTTTTTAAAGTGCTTAGAATGCTCTGAGATGAATTCTGTACTAAGAAACATGGGTGTGCTGAAGCTACTGGTTTAATCTAGGGGCGATCGGAGACGAAAAAATTTCAAACTGCTCAAAATGCTCTGAGATGAATTCTGTACTAAGAAACATGGGTGTGCTGAAGCTACTGGTTCAATCTCAGCGAGTTTGGAGACGAAAAAAATTCAAACTGCTCAGAATGCTCTGAGACGAATTATGTACTAAGAAACATGGGTGTGCTGAAGCTACTTGTTCAATCTAGGGGCGATCGGAGACGTAAAAATTTGAAAGTGCTCAGAATGCTCTGAGATGAATTCTGTACTAAGAAACATGGGTGTGCTGAAGCTACTGGTTCAATCTCAGCGAGTTTGGAGACAATTTTTTTTTTAAAGTGCTCAGAATGCTCTGAGATGAATTCTGTACTAAGAAACATGGGTGTGCTGAAGCTACTGGTTTAATCTAGGGGCGATCGGAGACGAAAAAATTTCAAACCGCTCAAAATGCTCTGAGATGAATTCTGTACTAAGAAACATGGGTGTGCTGAAGCTACTGGTTCAATCTCAGCGAGTTTGGAGACAATTTTTTTTTAAAGTGCTCAGAATGCTCTGAGATGAATTCTGTACTAAGAAACATGGGTGTGCTGAAGCTACTGGTTCAATCTCAGGGCGATCGGAGACGAAAAAATTTCAAACTGCTCAGAATGCTCTGAGATGAATTCTGTACTAAGAAACATGGGTGTGCTGAAGCTACTGGTTCAATCTCAGCGAGTTTGGAGACAATTTTTTTTGAAAGTGCTCAGAATGCTCTGAGATGAATTCTGTACTAAGAAACATGGGTGTGCTGAAGCTACTTGTTCAATCTCAGCGAGTTTGGAGACAATTTTTTTTGAAAGTGCTCAGAATGCTCTGAGATGAATTCTGTACTAAGAAACATGGGTGTGCTGAAGCTACTTGTTCAATCTAGGGGCGATCGGAGACGAAAAAATTTCAAACTGCTCAGAATGCTCTGAGATGAATTCTGTACTAAGAAACATGGGTGTGCTGAAGCTACTGGTTCAATCTCAGCGAGTTTGGAGACAATTTTTTTTTGAAACTGCTCAGAATGCTCTGAGATGAATTCTGTACTAAGAAACATGGGTGTGCTGAAGCTACTGGTTGAATCTCAGCGAGTTTGGAGACAATTTTTTTTTGAAAGTGCTCAGAATGCTCTGAGATTAATTCTGCACTAAGAAACATGGGTGTGCTGAAGCTACTTGTTCAATCTCAGCGAGTTTGGAGACAATTTTTTTGGAAAGTGCTCAGAATGCTCTGAGATTAATTCTGTACTAAGAAACATGGGTGTGTTGAAGCTACTGGTTCAATCTCAGCGAGTTTGGAGACAATTTTTTTTGAAAGTGCTCAGAATGCTCTGAGATGAATTCTGTACTAAGAAACATGGGTGTGCTGAAGCTACTGGTTCAATCTCAGGGCGATCGGAGACGAAAAAATTTCAAACTGCTCAGAATGCTCTGAGATGAATTCGGTACTAAGAAACATGGGTGTGCTGAAGCTACCCGTTCAATCTCAGCGAGTTTGGAGACAATTTTTTTTGAAAGTGCTCAGAATGCTCTGAGATGAATTCTGCACTATGAAACATGGGTGTGCTGAAGCTACTGGTTCAATCTCGGGGCGATCGGAGACGAAAAAATTTCAAACTGCTCAGAATGCTCTGAGATGAATTCTGTACTAAGAAACATGGGTGTGCTGAAGCTACTGGTTCAATCTAGGGGCGATCGGAGACGAAAAAATTTCAAACTGCTCAAAATGCTCTGAGATGAATTCTGCACTAAGAAACATGGGTGTGCTGAAGCTACTGGTTCAATGTCAGGGCGATCGGAGACGAAAAAATTTCAAACTGCTCAGAATGCTCTGAGATGAATTCTGCACTAAGAAACATGGGTGTGCTGAAGCTACTGGTTCAATCTCAGCGAGTTTGGAGACAATTTTTTTTTAAAGTGCTCAGAATGCTCTGAGATGAATTCTGTACTAAGAAACATGGGTGTGCTGAAGCTACTGGTTCAATCTCAGCGAGTTTGGAGACAATTTTTTTTGAAAGTGCTCAGAATGCTCTGAGATGAATTCTGTACTAAGAAACATGAGTGTGCTGAAGCTACTTGTTCAATCTAGGGGCGATCGGAGACGAAAAAATTTCAAACTGCTCAGAATGCTCTGAGATGAATTCTGTACTAAGAAACATGGGTGTGCTGAAGCTACTGAAAGGGCTACTGGTTCAATCTCAGCGCGTTTGGAGACAATTTTTTTTAAAGCGCTCAGAATGCTCTGAGATGAATTCTGTACTCAGAAACATGGGTGTGCTGAAGCTACTGGTTCAATCTCAGCGAGTTTGGAGACAATTTTTTTTGAAAGTGCTCAGAATGCTCTGAGATGAATTCTGTACTAAGAAACATGGGTGTGGCTGAAGCTACTGGTTCAATCTCAGCGAGTTTGGAGACAATTTTTTTTTGAAAGTGCTCAGAATGCTCTGAGATTAATTCTGTACTAAGAAACATGGGTGTGCTGAAGCTACTGGTTCAATCTCAGGGCGATCGGAGACGAAAAAATTTCAAACTGCTCAGAATGCTCTGAGATGAATTCTGTACTAAGAAACATGGGTGTGCTGAAGCTACTGGTTCAATCTCAGCGAGTTTGGAGACAATTTTTTTTGAAAGTGCTCAGAATGCTCTGAGATGAATTCTGTACTAAGAAACATGGGTGTGCTGAAGCTACTGGTTCAATCTCAGGGCGATCGGAGACGAAAAAATTTCAAACTGCTCAGAATGCTCTGAGATGAATTCTGTACTAAGAAACATGGGTGTGCTGAAGCTACTGGTTCAATCTCAGCGAGTTTGGAGACAATTTTTTTTCAAAGTGCTCAGAATGCTCTGAGATGAATTCTGTACTAAGAAACATGGGTGTGCTGAAGCTACTGATTCAATCTCAGCGAGTTAGGAGACAATTTTTTTTGAAAGTGCTCAGAATGCTCTGAGATGAATTCTGTACTAAGAAACATGGGTGTGCTGAAGCTACTGGTTCAATCTCAGGGCGATCGGAGACGAAAAAATTTCAAACTGCTCAGAATGCTCTGAGATGAATTCTGTACTAAGAAACATGGGTGTGCTGAAGCTACTGGTTCAATCTCAGGGCGATCGGAGACGAGTATTTTTCAAAGTGCTCAGAATGCTCGGAGATGAATTCTGTACTTAGAAACATGGTTGTTCTGAAGCTACTGTTTCAATCTCAGCGATATTGGATACAATTATTTTTGATTGTGCTCAGAATGCTCTGAGATTAATTCTGTACTAAGAAACATGGGTGTGCTGAAGCTACTGGTTCAATCTCAGGGCGATCGGAGACGAAAAATTTCAAAGTGCTCAGAATGCTCTGAGATGAATTCTGTACTAAGAAACATGGGTGTGCTGAAGCTACTGGTTCAATCTCAGCGAGTTTGGAGACAATTTTTTTTTAAAGTGCTCAGAATGCTTTGAGATGAATTCTGTACTAAGAAACATGGGTGTGCTGAAGCTACTGGTTCAATCTCAGCGAGTTTGGAGACAATTTTTTTTGAAAGTGCTCAGAATGCTCTGAGATGAATTCTGTACTAAGAAACATGGGTGTGCTGAAGCTACCCGTTCAATCTCAGGGCGATCGGAGACGAAAAAATTTCAAACTGCTCAGAATGCTCTGAGATGAATTCTGTACTAAGAAACATGGGTGTGCTGAAGCTACCCGTTCAATCTCAGCGAGTTTGGAGACAAATTTTTTTGAAAGTGCTCAGAATGCTCTGAGATGAATTATGTACTAAGAAACATGGGTGTGCTGAAGCTACTGGTTCAATCTCAGGGCGATCGGAGACGAAAAAATTTCAAACTGCTCAGAATGCTCTGAGATGAATTCTGTACTAAGAAACATGGGTGTGCTGAAGCTACTGGTTCAATCTCAGGGCGATCGGAGACGAAAAAATTTCAAACTGCTCAGAATGCTCTGAGATGAATTCTGTACTAAGAAACATGGGTGTGCTGAAGCTACTGGTTCAATCTCAGCGAGTTTGGAGACATTTTTTTTAAAAGTGCTCAGAATGCTCTGAGATGAATTCTGTACTAAGAAACATGGGTGTGCTGAAGCTACTGGTTCAATCTCGGGGCGATCGGAGACGAAAAAATTTCAAACTGCTCAGAATGCTCTGAGATGAATTCTGTACTAAGAAACATGGGTGTGCTGAAGCTACTGGTTCAATCTCAGCGAGTTTGGAGACCATTTATTTTCATACTGCTCAGTATGCTTTGAGATGAATTATGTACTAAGAAACATGGGTGTGCTGAAGCTACTGGTTCAATCTCAGCGAGTTTGGAGACAATTTTTTTTTCAAACTGCTCAGAATGCTCTGAGATGAATTCTGTACTAAGAAACATGGGTGTGCTGAAGCTACTGGTTCAATCTCAGCGAGTTTGGAGACAATTTTTTTTTGAAAGTGCTCAGAATGCTCTGAGATGAATTCTGTACTAAGAAACATGGGTGTGCTGAAGCTACTGGTTCAATCTCAGCGAGTTTGGAGACAATTTTTTCTCAAACTGCTCAAAATGCTCTGAGATTAATTCTGCACTAAGAAACATGGGTGTGCTGAAGCTACTGGTTCAATCTCGGGGCGATCGGAGACGAAAAAATTTCAAACTGCTCAGAATGCTCTGAGATGAATTCTGTACTAAGAAACATGGGTGTGCTGAAGCTACTGGTTCAATCTCAGCGAGTTTGGAGACATTTTTTTTGAAAGTGCTCAGAATGCTCTGAGATGAATTCTGTACTAAGAAACATGGGTGTGCGGAAGCTACTGGTTCAATCTCAGGGCGATCGGAGACGAAAAATTTCAAACTGCTCAGAATGCTCTGAGATGAATTCTGTACTAAGAAACATGGGTGTGCTGAAGCTACTGGTTCAATCTCAGCGAGTTTGGAGACATTTTTTTTGAAAGTGCTCAGAATGCTCTGAGATGAATTCTGTACTAAGAAACATGGGTGTGCGGAAGCTACTGGTTCAATCTCAGCGAGTTTGGAGACAATTTTTTTTGAAAGTGCTCAGAATGCTCTGAGATGAATTCTGTACTAAGAAACATGGGTGTGCTGAAGCTACTGGTTCAATCTCAGGGCGATCGGAGACGAAAAAATTTCAAACTGCTCAGAATGCTCTGAGATGAATTCGGTACTAAGAAACGTGGGTGTGCTGAAGCTACTGGTTCAATCTCAGCGAGTTTGGAGACAAAAAAATTTCAAACTGCTCAAAACGCTCTGAGATGAATTCTGCACTAAGAAACATGGGTGTGCTGAAGCTACTGGTTCAATCTCGGGGCGTTTGGAGACCAATTTTTTTCAAACTGCTCAGAATGCTCTGAGATGAATTCTGTACTAAGAAACATGGGTGTGCTGAAGCTACTGGTTCAATCTCAGCGAGTTTGGGAGACTAAATTTTTTCAAAGTGCTCAGAATGCTCTGAGATGAATTCTGTACTAAGAAACATGGGTGTGCTGAAGCTACTGGTTCAATCTCAGCGAGTTTGGAGACAATTTTTTTTTAAAGTGCTCAGAATGCTCTGAGATGAATTCTGTACTAAGAAACATGGGTGTGCTGAAGCTACTGGTTTAATCTAGGGGCGATCGGAGACGAAAAAATTTCAAACTGCTCAAAATGCTCTGAGATGAATTCTGTACTAAGAAACATGGGTGTGCTGAAGCTACTGGTTCAATCTCAGCGAGTTTGGAGACAATTTTTTTTTGAAAGTGCTCAGAATGCTCTGAGATGAATTCTGTACTAAGAAACATGGGTGTGCTGAAGCTACTGGTTCAATCTAGGGGCGATCGGAGACGAAAAAATTTCAAACTGCTCAGAATGCTCTGAGATGAATTCTGTACTAAGAAACATGGGTGTGCTGAAGCTACTGGTTCAATCTCAGCGAGTTTGGAGACAATTTTTTCGAAAGTGCTCAGAATGCTCTGAGATGAATTCTGTACTAAGAAACACGGGTGTGCTGAAGCTACTGGTTCAATCTCAGGGAGATTGGAGACCATTTTTTTTCAAAGTGCTCAGAATGCTCTGAGATGAATTCTGTACTAACAAACATGGGTGTGCTGAAGCTACTGGTTCAATCTCAGCGAGTTTGGAGACAAGTTTTTTTTGAAAGTGCTCAGAATGCTCTGAGATGAATTCTGTACTAAGAAACATGGGTGTGCTGAAGCTACTGGTTCAATCTCAGGGCGATCGGAGACGAAAAAATTTCAAACTGCTCAGAATGCTCTGAGATGAATTCTGTACTAAGAAACATGGGTGTGCTGAAGCTACTGGTTCAATCTCAGCGAGTTTGGAGACAATTTTTTTTGAAAGTGCTCAGAATGCTCTGAGATGAATTCTGTACTAAGAAACATGGGTGTGCTGAAGCTACTGGTTCAATCTCAGCGAGATAGGAGACAAAAATTTTTCAAACTGCTCAGAATGCTCTGAGATGAATTCTGTACTAAGAAACATGGGAGTGGATGAAGCTACTGGTTCAATCTCAGGGCGATCGGAGACGAAAAATTTTGAAAGTGCTCATAATGCTCCGAGATGAATTCTGTACTAAGAAACATGGGTGTGCTGAAGCTACTGGTTCAATCTCTGGGCGATCGGAGACGAAAACATTTCAAACTGCTCAGAATGCTCTGAGATGAATTCTGTACTGAGAAACATGGGTGTGCTGAAGCTACTTGTTCAATCTCTGGGAGATTGGAGACTATTATATTTCAAACTGCTCAGAATGCTCTGAGATGAATTCTGTACTAAGAAACATGGGTGTGCTGAAGCTACTGGTTCAATCTCAGCGAGTTTGGAGACAATTTTTTTTTGAAAGTGCTCAGAATGCTCTGAGATGAATTCTGTACTAAGAAACATGGGTGTGCTGAAGCTACTGGTTCAATCTCAGGGCGATCGGAGACGAAAAAATTTCAAACTGCTCAGAATGCTCTGAGATGAATTCTGTACTAAGAAACATGGGTGTGCTGAAGCTACTGGTTCAATCTCAGCGAGTTTGGAGACGAAAAAAATTCAAACTGCTCAGAATGCTCTGAGATGAATTCTGTACTAAGAAACATGGGTGTGCTGAAGCTACTGGTTCAATCTCAGCGAGTTTGGAGACAATTTTTTTTTGAAAGTGCTCAGAATGCTCTGAGATGAATTCTGTACTAAGAAACATGGGTGTGCTGAAGCTACTGGTTCAATCTGAGCGAGTTTGGAGACAATTTTTTTTTTGAAAGTGCTCAGAATGCTCTGAGATTAATTCTGTACTAAGAAACATGGGTGTGCTGAAGCTACTGGTTCAATCTCAGCGAGTTTGGAGACAATTTTTTTGGAAAGTGCTCAGAATGCTCTGAGATGAATTCTGTACTAAGAAACATGGGTGTGCTGAAGCTACTGGTTCAATCTCGGGGCGATCGGAGACGAAAAAATTTCAAACTGCTCAGAATGCTCTGAGATGAATTCTGTACTAAGAAACATGGGTGTGCTGAAGCTACTCGTTCAATCTCAGGGCGATCGGAGACGAAAAAATTTCAAACTGCTCAGAATGCTCTGAGATGAATTCTGTACTAAGAAACACGGGTGTGCTACTGGTTCAATCTCAGCGAGTTTATAGACAATTTTTTTTGAAAGTGCTCAGAATGCTCTGAGATGAATTCTGTACTAAGAAACATGGGTGTGCTGAAGCTACTGGTTCAATCTCAGCGAGTTTGGAGACAATTTTTTTGGAAAGTGCTCAGAATGCTCTGAGATTAATTCTGTACTAAGAAACATGGGTGTGCTGAAGCTACTTGTTCAATCTCAGCGAGATAGGAGACAAAAAATTTTCAAAGTGCTCAGAATGCTCTGAGATGAATTCTGGACTAAGAAACATGGGTGTGCTGAAGCTACTGGTTCAATCTCAGCGAGTTTGGAGACAAGTTGTTTGAAAGTGCTCAGAATGCTCTGAGATGAATTCTGTACTAAGAAACATGGGTGTGCTGAAGCTACTGGTTCAATCTAGGGGCGATCGGAGACGAAAAAATTTCAAACTGCTCAGAATGCTCTGAGATGAATTCTGTACTAAGAAACATGGGTGTGCTGAAGCTACTGGTTCAATCTCAGTGAGTTTGGAGACAATATTTTTTGAAAGTGCTCAGAATACTCTGAGATGAATTCTGTACTAAAAACATGGGTGTGCTGAAGCTACTGGTTCAATCTCAGGGCGATCGGAGACGAAAAAATTTCAAACTGCTCAGAATGCTCTGAGATGAATTCTGTACTAAGAAACATGGGTGTGCTGAAGCTACTGGTTCAATCTCAGCGAGTTTGGAGACAATTTTTTTTGAAAGTGCTCAGAATGCTCTGAGATTAATTCTGCACTAAGAAACATGGGTGTGCTGAAGCTACTGGTTCAATCTCGGGGCGATCGGAGACGAAAAAATTTCAAACTGCTCAGAATGCTCTGAGATGAATTCTGTACTAAGAAACATGGGTGTGCTGAAGCTACTGGTTCAATCTCAGCGAGTTTGGAGACAATTTTTTTTGAAAGTGCTCAGAATGCTCTGAGATGAATTCTGTACTAAGAAACATGGGTGTGCTGAAGCTACTGGTTCAATCTCAGCGAGTTTGGAGACAATTTTTTTTGAAAGTGCTCAGAATGCTCTGAGATGAATTCTGTACTAAGAAACATGGGTGTGCTGAAGCTACTGGTTCAATCTCAGGGCGATCGGAGACGAAAAAATTTCAAACTGCTCAGAATGCTCTGAGATGAATTCTGTACTAAGAAACATGGGTGTGCTGAAGCTACTGGTTCAATCTCAGCGAGTTTGGAGACAATTTTTTTTGAAAGTGCTCAGAATGCTCTGAGATGAATTCTGCACTATGAAACATGGGTGTGCTGAAGCTACTGGTTCAATCTAGGGGCGATCGGAGACGAAAACATTTCAAACTGCTCAAAATGCTCTGAGATGAATTCTGCACTAAGAAACATGGGTGTGCTGAAGCTACTGGTTCAATCTGAGCGAGTTTGGAGACAATTTTTTTTTAAAGTGCTTAGAATGCTCTGAGATGAATTCTGTACTAAGAAACATGGGTGTGCTGAAGCTACTGGTTTAATCTAGGGGCGATCGGAGACGAAAAAATTTCAAACTGCTCAAAATGCTCTGAGATGAATTCTGTACTAAGAAACATGGGTGTGCTGAAGCTACTGGTTCAATCTCAGCGAGTTTGGAGACGAAAAAAATTCAAACTGCTCAGAATGCTCTGAGACGAATTCTGCACTATGAAACATGGGTGTGCTGAAGCTACTGGTTCAATCTCGGGGCGATCGGAGACGAAAAAATTTCAAACTGCTCAGAATGCTCTGAGATAAATTCTGCACTAAGAAACATGGGTGTGCTGAAGCTACTTGTTCAATCTAGGGGCGATCGGAGACGTAAAAATTTGAAACTGCTCAGAATGCTCTGAGATGAATTCTGTACTAAGAAACATGGGTGTGCTGAAGCTACTGGTTCAATCTCAGCGAGTTTGGAGACAATTTTTTTTGAAAGTGCTCAGAATGCTCTGAGATGAATTCTGCACTATGAAACATGGGTGTGCTGAAGCTACTGGTTCAATCTCGGGGCGATCGGAGACGAAAAAATTTCAAACTGCTCAGAATGCTCTGAGATGAATTCTGTACTAAGAAACATGGGTGTGCTGAAGCTACTGGTTCAATCTAGGGGCGATCGGAGACGAAAACATTTCAAACTGCTCAAAATGCTCTGAGATGAATTCTGCACTAAGAAACATGGGTGTGCTGAAGCTACTGGTTCAATCTCAGCGAGTTTGGAGACAATTTTTTTTTAAAGTGCTTAGAATGCTCTGAGATGAATTCTGTACTAAGAAACATGGGTGTGCTGAAGCTACTGGTTTAATCTAGGGGCGATCGGAGACGAAAAAATTTCAAACTGCTCAAAATGCTCTGAGATGAATTCTGTACTAAGAAACATGGGTGTGCTGAAGCTACTGGTTCAATCTCAGCGAGTTTGGAGACGAAAAAAATTCAAACTGCTCAGAATGCTCTGAGACGAATTATGTACTAAGAAACATGGGTGTGCTGAAGCTACTGGTTGAATCTCAGCGAGTTTGGAGACAATTTTTTTTTGAAAGTGCTCAGAATGCTCTGAGATAAATTCTGCACTAAGAAACATGGGTGTGCTGAAGCTACTTGTTCAATCTAGGGGCGATCGGAGACGTAAAAATTTGAAACTGCTCAGAATGCTCTGAGATGAATTCTGTACTAAGAAACATGGGTGTGCTGAAGCTACTGGTTCAATCTCAGCGAGTTTGGAGACAATTTTTTTTTGAAAGTGCTCAGAATGCTCTGAGATTAATTCTGTACTAAGAAACATGGGTGTGCTGAAGCTACTGGTTCAATCTAGGGGCGATCGGAGACGAAAAAATTTCAAACTGCTCAAAATGCTCTGAGATGAATTCTGCACTAAGAAACATGGGTGTGCTGAAGCTACTGGTTCAATCTCAGCGAGTTTGGAGACAATTTTTTTTGAAAGTGCTCAGAATGCTCTGAGATGAATTCTGTACTAAGAAACATGGGTGTGCTGAAGCTACTGGTTCAATCTAGGGGCGATCGGAGACGAAAAAATTTCAAACTGCTCAGAATGCTCTGAGATGAATTCTGTACTAAGAAACATGGGTGTGCTGAAGCTACTGGTTCAATCTCAGCGAGTTTGGAGACATTTTTTTTGAAAGTGCTCAGAATGCTCTGAGATGAATTCTGTACTAAGAAACATGGGTGTGCTGAAGCTACTGGTTCAATCTCAGCGAGTTTGGAGACAATTTTTTTGAAAGTGCTCAGAATGCTCTGAGATTAATTCTGTACTAAGAAACATGGGTGTGCTGAAGCTACTGGTTCAATCTCAGGGCGATCGGAGACGAAAAAATTTCAAACTGCTCAGAATGCTCTGAGATGAATTCTGTACTAAGAAACATGGGTGTGCTGAAGCTACTGGTTCAATCTCAGCGAGTTTGGAGACAATTGTTTTTGAAAGTGCTCAGAATGCTCTGAGATGAATTCTGTACTAAGAAACATGGGTGTGCTGAAGCTACTGGTTCAATCTAGGGGCGATCGGAGACGAAAAAATTTCAAACTGCTCAAAATGCTCTGAGATGAATTCTGTACTAAGAAACATGGGTGTGCTGAAGCTACTGGTTCAATCTCAGCGAGTTTGGAGACGAAAAAAATTCAAACTGCTCAGAATGCTCTGAGACGAATTATGTACTAAGAAACATGGGTGTGCTGAAGCTACTGGTTCAATCTCAGCGAGTTTGGAGACAATTTTTTTTGAAAGTGCTCAGAATGCTCTGAGATGAATTCTGCACTAAGAAACATGGGTGTGCTGAAGCTACTTGTTCAATCTAGGGGCGATCGGAGACGTAAAAATTTGAAACTGCTCAGAATGCTCTGAGATGAATTCTGTACTAAGAAACATGGGTGTGCTGAAGCTACTGGTTCAATCTAGGGGCGATCGGAGACGAAAAAATTTCAAACTGCTCAAAATGCTCTGAGATGAATTCTGCACTAAGAAACATGGGTGTGCTGAAGCTACTGGTTCAATCTCAGCGAGTTTGGAGACATTTTTTTTGAAAGTGCTCAGAATGCTCTGAGATGAATTCTGTACTAAGAAACATGGGTGTGCTGAAGCTACTGGTTCAATCTAGGGGCGATCGGAGACGAAAAAATTTCAAACTGCTCAGAATGCTCTGAGATGAATTCTGTACTAAGAAACATGGGTGTGCTGAAGCTACTGGTTCAATCTCAGCGAGTTTGGAGACAATTTTTTTTGAAAGTGCTCAGAATGCTCTGAGATGAATTCTGTACTAAGAAACATGGGTGTGCTGAAGCTACTGGTTCAATCTCAGCGAGTTTGGAGACAATTTTTTTTGAAAGTGCTCAGAATGCTCTGAGATTAATTCTGTACTAAGAAACATGGGTGTGCTGAAGCTACTGGTTCAATCTCAGGGCGATCGGAGACGAAAAAATTTCAAACTGCTCAGAATGCTCTGAGATGAATTCTGTACTAAGAAACATGGGTGTGCTGAAGCTACTGGTTCAATCTAGGGGCGATCGGAGACGAAAAAATTTCAAACTGCTCAAAATGCTCTGAGATGAATTCTGCACTAAGAAACATGGGTGTGCTGAAGCTACTGGTTCAATCTAGGGGCGATCGGAGACGAAAAAATTTCAAACTGCTCAAAATGCTCTGAGATGAATTCTGCACTAAGAAACATGGGTGTGCTGAAGCTACTGGTTCAATCTCAGCGAGTTTGGAGACATTTTTTTTGAAACTGCTCAGAATGCTCTGAGATGAATTCTGTACTAAGAAACATGGGTGTGCTGAAGCTACTGGTTCAATCTCAGCGAGTTTGGAGACAATTTTTTTTGAAAGT
This sequence comes from Plazaster borealis, assembly GCA_021014325.1. NCBI lineage: Eukaryota > Metazoa > Echinodermata > Asteroidea > Forcipulatida > Labidiasteridae > Plazaster > Plazaster borealis. The sequence continues at coordinate 11,000,196 of CM037468.1, read as the reverse complement.
GCTCAGAATGCTCTGAGATGAATTCTGTACTAAGAAACATGAGTGTGCTGAAGCTACTTGTTCAATCTAGGGGCGATCGGAGACGAAAAAATTTCAAACTGCTCAGAATGCTCTGAGATGAATTCTGTACTAAGAAACATGGGTGTGCTGAAGCTACTGGTTCAATCTCAGCGAGTTTGGAGACGAAAATTTTTCAAACTCCTCAGAATGCTATGAGATGAATTATGTACTAAGAAACATGGGTGTGCTGAAGCTACGCGTTCAATCTCAGCGAGTTTGGAGACAATTTTTTTGAAAGTGCTCAGAATGCTCTGAGATGAATTCTGTACTAAGAAACATGGGTGTGCTGAAGCTACTGGTTCAATCTAGGGGCGATCGGAGACGAAAAAATTTCAAACTGCTCATAATGCTCTGAGATGAATTCTGTACTAAGAAACATGGGTGTGCTGAAGCTACTCGTTCAATCTCAGGGCGATCGGAGACGAAAAAATTTCAAACTGCTCAGAATGCTCTGAGATGAATTCTGCACTAAGAAACATGGGTGTGCTGAAGCTACTGGTTCAATCTCAGCGAGTTTGGAGACAATTTTTTGTGAAAGTGCTCAGAATGCTCTGAGATGAATTCTGTACTAAGAAACATGGGTGTGCTGAAGCTACTGGTTCAATCTAGGGGCGATCGGAGACGTAAAAATTTGAAACTGCTCAGAATGCTCTGAGATGAATTCTGTACTAAGAAACATGGGTGTGCTGAAGCTACTGGTTCAATCTCAGCGAGTTTGGAGACAATTTTTTTTTGAAAGTGCTCAGAATGCTCTGAGATGAATTCTGTACTAAGAAACATGGGTGTGCTGAAGCTACTGGTTCAATCTCAGCGAGTTTGGAGACATTTTTTTTAAAAGTGCTCAGAATGCTCTGAGATGAATTCTGTACTAAGAAACATGGGTGTGCTGAAGCTACTGGTTCAATCTCGGGGCGATCGGAGACGAAAAAATTTCAAACTGCTCAGAATGCTCTGAGATGAATTCTGTACTAAGAAACATGGGTGTGCTGAAGCTACTGGTTCAATCTAGGGGCGATCGGAGACGAAAAAATTTCAAACTGCTCAAAATGCTCTGAGATGAATTCTGCACTAAGAAACATGGGTGTGCTGAAGCTACTGGTTCAATCTAGGGGCGATCGGAGACGAAAAATTTCAAACTGCTCAAAATGCTCTGAGATGAATTCTGCACTAAGAAACATGGGTGTGCTGAAGCTACTGGTTCAATCTCAGCGAGTTTGGAGACATTTTTTTTGAAAGTGCTCAGAATGCTCTGAGATGAATTCTGTACTAAGAAACATGGGTGTGCTGAAGCTACTGGTTCAATCTAGGGGCGATCGGAGACAATTTTTTTTCAAACTGCTCAGAATGCTCTGAGATTAATTCTGTACTAAGAAACATGGGTGTGCAGAAGGGACTGGTTCAATCTCAGCGAGTTTGGAGACAAATTTTTTTGAAAGTGCTCAGAATGCTCTGAGATTAATTCTGTACTAAGAAACATGGGTGTGCTGAAGCTACTGGTTCAATCTCAGCGTGAATGGAGACGATATTATTTCAAAGAGCACAGAATGCTCTGAGATGAATTCTGTACTAAGAAACATGGGTGTGGCTGAAGCTACTGGTTCAATCTCAGGGCGATCGGAGACGAATTTTTTTTGAAAGTGCTCAGAATGCTCTGAGATGAATTCTGTACTAAGAAACATGGGTGTGGCTGAAGCTACTGGTTCAATCTCAGCGAGTTTGGAGACAATTTTTTTAAAAGTGCTCAGAATGCTCTGAGATGAATTCTGTACTAAGAAACATGGGTGTGCTGAAGCTACTGGTTCAATCTCAGGGCGATCGGAGACGAAAAAATTTCAAACTGCTCAGAATGCTCTGAGATGAATTCTGTACTAAGAAACATGGGTGTGCTGAAGCTACTGGTTCAATCTCAGCGAGATAGGAGACGAAAAAATTCCAAACCGCTCAAAATGCTCTGAGATGAATTCTGTACTAAGAAACATGGGTGTGCTGAAGCTACTTGTTCAATCTCAGCGAGTTTGGAGACAATTTTTTTTTGAAAGTGCTCAGAATGCTCTGAGATGAATTCTGTACTAAGAAACATGGGTGTGCTGAAGCTACTGGTTTAATCTAGGGGCGATCGGAGACGAAAAAATTTCAAAGTGCTCAAAATGCTCTGAGATGAATTCTGTACTAAGAAACATCGGTGTGCTGAAGCTACTGGTTCAATCTCAGCGAGTTTGGAGACGAAAAAAATTCAAACTGCTCAGAATGCTCTGAGACGAATTATGTACTAAGAAACATGGGTGTGCTGAAGCTACTGGTTTGAATCTCAGCGAGTTTGGAGACAATTTTTTTTTGAAAGTGCTCAGAATGCTCTGAGATGAATTCTGTACTAAGAAACATGGGTGTGCTGAAGCTACTGGTTCAATCTGAGCGAGTTTGGAGACAATTTTTTTTTGAAAGTGCTCAGAATGCTCTGAGATTAATTCTGTACTAAGAAACATGGGTGTGCTGAAGCTACTGGTTCAATCTCAGCGAGTTTGGAGACAATTTTTTTTTGAAAGTGCTCAGAATGCTCTGAGATGAATTCTGTACTAAGAAACATGGGTGTGCTGAAGCTACTGGTTCAATCTAGGGGCGATCGGAGACGAAAAAATTTCAAACTGCTCAAAATGCTCTGAGATGAATTCTGCACTAAGAAACATGGGTGTGCTGAAGCTACTGGTTCAATCTCAGCGAGTTTGGAGACATTTTTTTTGAAAGTGCTCAGAATGCTCTGAGATGAATTCTGTACTAAGAAACATGAGTGTGCTGAAGCTACTTGTTCAATCTAGGGGCGATCGGAGACGAAAAAATTTCAAACTGCTCAGAATGCTCTGAGATGAATTCTGTACTAAGAAACATGGGTGTGCTGAAGCTACTGGTTCAATCTCAGCGAGTTTGGAGACATTTTTTTTGAAAGTGCTCAGAATGCTCTGTGATGAATTCTGTACTAAGAAACATGGGTGTGCTGAAGCTACTGGTTCAATCTCAGCGAGTTTGGAGACATTTTTTTTAAAAGTGCTCAGAATGCTCTGAGATGAATTCTGTACTAAGAAACATGGGTGTGCTGAAGCTACTGGTTCAATCTCAGGGCGATCGGAGACGAAAAAATTTCAAACTGCTCAGAATGCTCTGAGATGAATTCTGTACTGAGAAACATGGGTGTGCTGAAGCTACTGGTTCAATCTCAGCGAGTTTGGAGACATTTTTTTTGAAAGTGCTCAGAATGCTCTGAGATTAATTCCGTACTAAGAAACATGGGTGTGCTGAAGCTACTTGTTCAATCTCGGGGCGATCGGATACGAAAAATAATAAAACTGCTCAGAATGCTCTGAGATTAATTCTGTACTAAGAAACACGGGTGTGCTGAAGCTACTGGTTCAATCTCAGGGCGATCGGAGACGAAAAAATTTCAAACTGCTCAGAATGCTCTGAGATGAATTCTGTACTAACAAACATGGGTGTGCTGAAGCTACTTGTTCAATCTCAACGAGTTTGGAGACAATTTTTTTTGAAAGTGTTCAGAATGCTCTGAGATGAATTCTGTACTAAGAAACGTGGGTGTGCTGAAGCTACTGGTTCAATCTCGGGGCGATCGGAGACGAAAAAATTTCAAACTGCTCAGAATGCTCTGAGATGAATTCTGTACTAGGAAACATGGGTGTGCTGAAGCTACTGGTTCAATCACAGCGACTTTGGACAAAAATTTAATTTGAAAGTGCTCAGAATGCTCTGAGATGAATTCTGTACTAAGAAACATGGGTGTGCTGAAGCTACTGGTTGAATCTCAGCGAGTTTGGAGACAATTTTTTTCGAAAGTGCTCAGAATGCTCTGAGATGAATTCTGTACTAAGAAACATGGGTGTGCTGAAGCTACTGGTTCAATCTCAGGGCGATCGGAGACGAAAAAATTTCAAACTGCTCAGAATGCTCTGAGATGAATTCTGCACTAAGAAACATGGGTGTGCTGAAGCTACTGGTTCAATCTCAGCGAGTTTGGAGACAATTCTTTTTGAAAGGGCTCAGAATGCTCTGAGATGAATTCTGTACTAAGAAACATGGGTGTGCTGAAGCTACTGGTTCAATCTAGGGGCGATCGGAGACGAAAAAATTTCAAACTGCTCAAAATGCTCTGAGATGAATTCTGTACTAAGAAACATGGGTGTGCTGAAGCTACTGGTTCAATCTCAGCGAGTTTGGAGACAATTTTTTTGAAAGTGCTCAGAATGCTCTGAGATGAATTCTGTACTAAGAAACATGGGTGTGCTGAAGCTACTGGTTCAATCTCAGGGCGATCGGAGACGAAAAAATTTCAAACTGCTCAGAATGCTCTGAGATGAATTCGGTACTAAGAAACATGGGTGTGCTGAAGCTACTGGTTCAATCTCAGCGAGTTTGGAGACAATTTTTTTGAAAGTGCTCAGAATGCTCTGAGATGAATTCTGTACTAAGAAACATGGGTGTGCTGAAGCTACTGGTTCAATCTCAGGGCGATCGGAGACGAAAAAATTTCAAACTGCTCAGAATGCTCTGAGATGAATTCTGTACTAAGAAACATGGGTGTGCTGAAGCTACCCGTTCAATCTCAGCGAGTTTGGAGACAATTTTTTTGAAAGTGCTCAGAATGCTCTGAGATGAATTCTGTACTAAGAAACATGGGTGTGCTGAAGCTACTGGTTCAATCTCAGGGCGATCGGAGACGAAAAAATTTCAAACTGCTCAGAATGCTCTGAGATGAATTCTGTACTAAGAAACATGGGTGTGCTGAAGCTACTGGTTCAATCTAGGGGCGATCGGAGACGTAAAAATTTCAAACTGCTCAGAATGCTCTGAGATGAATTCTGCACTAAGAAACATGGGTGTGCTGAAGCTACTGGTTCAATCTCAGCGAGTTTGGAGACATTTTTTTTGAAAGTGCTCAGAATGCTCTGAGATGAATTCTGTACTAAGAAACATGGGTGTACTGAAGCTACTGGTTCAATCTAGGGGCGATCGGAGACCAAAAAATTTCAAACTGCTCAAAATGCTCTGAGATTAATTCTGCACTAAGAAACATGGCTGTGCTGAAGCTACTGGTTCAATCTCAGCGAGTTTGGAGACAATTTTTTTGAAAGTGCTCAGAATGCTCTGAGATGAATTCTGTACTAAGAAACATGGGTGTGCTGAAGCTACTGGTTCAATCTCAGCGAGTTTGGAGAAAACAAATTTTTAAAAGTGCTCAGAATGCTCTGAGATGAATTCTGTACTAAGAAACATGGGTGTGCGGAAGCTACTGGTTCAATCTCAGCGAGTTTGGAGAATATTTTTTTTGAAAGTGCTCAGAATGCTCTGAGATGAATTCTGTACTAAGAAACATGGGTGTGCTGAAGCTACTGGTTCAATCTCAGCGAGTTTGGAGACAATTTTTATTGAAAGTGATCAGAATGCTATGAGATGAATTCTTTACTAAGAAACATGGGAGTGCCGACGCTACTGGTTAAATCTCAGGGCGATCGGAGACGAAAAATTTCAAACTGCTCAGAATGCTCTGAGATGAATTCTGTACTAAGAAACATGGGTGTGCTGAAGCTACTGGTTCAATCTCAGCGAGTTTGGAGACTTAATTTTTTGAAACGGCTCAGAATGCTATGAGATGTATTCTGCACTATTAAACATGGGTGTGCTGAAGCTACTGGTTCAATCTCAGCGAGTTTGGAGACATTTTTTTTGAAAGTGCTCAGAATGCTCTGAGATGAATTCTGTACTAAGAAACATGGGTGTGCTGAAGCTACTGGTTCAATCTCAGCGAGTTTGGAGACAATATTTTTTGAAAGTGCTCAGAATGCTCTGAGATGAATTCTGTACTAAAAAACACGGGTGTGCTGAAGCTACTGGTTCAATCTCAGGGCGATCGGAGACGAAAAAATTTCAAACTGCTCAGAATGCTCTGAGATGAATTCTGTACTAACAAACATGGGTGTGCTGAAGCTACTGGTTCAATCTCAACGAGTTTGGAGACAATTTTTTTTTAAAGTGTTCAGAATGCTCTGAGATGAATTCTGTACTAAGAAACATGGGTGTGCTGAAGCTACTGGTTCAATCTCAGCGAGTTTGGAGACAATTTTTTTTGAAAGTGCTCAGAATGCTCTGAGATGAATTCTGTACTAAGAAACATGGGTGTGCTGAAGCTACTGGTTTAATCTACGCGCGATAGGAGACGAAAAATTGCTAACTGCTCACAATGCTCTGAGATTAATTCTGTACTAAGAAACATGGGTGTGCTGAAGCTACTGGTTCAATCTCAGCGAGTTTGGAGACATTTTTTTTGAAAGTGCTCAGAATGCTCTGAGATGAATTCTGTACTAAGAAACATGGGTGTGCTGAAGCTACTGGTTCAATCTCAGCGAGTTTGGAGACAATTTTTTTTGAAAGTGCTCAGAATGCTCTGAGATGAATTCTGTACTAAGAAACATGGGTGTGCTGAAGCTACTGGTTCAATCTCAGCGAGTTTGGAGACAATTTTTTTGAAAGTGCTCAGAATGCTCTGAGATGAATTCTGTACTAAGAAACATGGGTGTGCTGAAGCTACTGGTTCAATCTCGGGGCGATCGGAGACGAAAAAATTTCAAACTGCTCAGAATGCTCTGAGATGAATTCTGTACTAAGAAACATGGGTGTGCTGAAGCTACTGGTTCAATCTAGGGGCGATCGGAGACGAAAAAATTTCAAACTGCTCAAAATGCTCTGAGATGAATTCTGCACTAAGAAACATGGGTGTGCTGAAGCTACTGGTTCAATCTCAGCGAGTTTGGAGACATTTTTTTTGAAAGTGCTCAGAATGCTCTGAGATGAATTCTGTACTAAGAAACATGGGTGTGCTGAAGCTACTGGTTCAATCTCAGGGCGATCGGAGACGAAAAATTTTCAAACTGCTCAGAATGCTCTGAGATGAATTCTGTACTAAGAAACATGGGTGTGCTGAAGCTACTGGTTCAATCTCAGCGAGTTTGGAGACAATTTTTTTTTGAAAGTGCTCAGAATGCTCTGAGATTAATTCTGTACTAAGAAACATGGGTGTGCTGAAGCTACTGGTTCAATCTAGGGGCGATCGGAGACGAACAAATTTCAAACTGCTCAGAATGCTCTGAGATGAATTCTGTACTAAGAAACATGGGTGTGCTGAAGCTACTGGTTCAATCTAGGGGCGATCGGAGACGAAAAAATTTCAAACTGCTCAAAATGCTCTGAGATGAATTCTGCACTAAGAAACATGGGTGTGCTGAAGCTACTGGTTCAATCTCAGCGAGTTTGGAGACATTTTTTTTGAAAGTGCTCAGAATGCTCTGAGATGAATTCTGTACTAAGAAACATGGGTGTGCTGAAGCTACTGGTTAAATCTCGGCGCGATAGGAGACTAAAAATTTCAAACCGCTCAAAATGCTCTGAGATGAATTCTGTACTAAGAAACATGGGTGTGCTGAAGCTACTGGTTCAATCTCAGCGAGTTTGGAGACAATTTCTTTTGAAAGTGCTCAGAATGCTCTGAGATGAATTCTGTACTAAGAAACATGGGTGTGCTGAAGCTACTGGTTCAATCTCAACGAGTTTGCAGACAAAAATTATTTAAAGAGTTCACAATGCTCTGAGATGAATTCTGTACTAAGAAACGTGGGTGTGCTGAAGCTACTGGTTCAATCTCAGCGAGTTTGGAGACAATTTTTTTGAAAGTGCTCAGAATGCTCTGAGATGAATTCTGTACTAAGAAACATGGGTGTGCTGAAGCTACTGGTTCAATCTCAGGGCGATCGGAGACGAAAAAATTTCAAACTGCTCAGAATGCTCTGAGATGAATTCTGTACTAAGAAACATGGGTGTGCTGAAGCTACTGGTTCAATCTCAGCGAGTTTGGAGACAATTTTTTTTGAAAGTGCTCAGAATGCTCTGAGATGAATTCTGTACTAAGAAACATGGGTGTGCTGAAGCTACTGGTTCAATCTCAGGGCGATCGGAGACGAAAAATTTTCAAACTGCTCAAAATGCTCTGAGATGAATTCTGTACTAAGAAACATGGGTGTGCTGAAGCTACTGGTTCAATCTCAGCGAGTTTGGAGACAATTCTTTTTGAAAGGGCTCAGAATGCTCTGAGATGAATTCTGTACTAAGAAACATGGGTGTGCTGAAGCTACTGGTTCAATCTCAGGGCGATCGGAGACGAAAAAATTTCAAACTGCTCAGAATGCTCTGAGATGAATTCTGTACTAAGAAACATGGGTGTGCTGAAGCTACTGGTTCAATCTAGGGGCGATCGGAGACGAAAAAATTTCAAACTGCTCAAAATGCTCTGAGATGAATTCTGCACTAAGAAACATGGGTGTGCTGAAGCTACTGGTTCAATCTCAGCGAGTTTGGAGACAATTTTGTTTGAAAGTGCTCAGAATGCTCTGAGATGAATTCTGTACTAAGAAACATGGGTGTGCTGAAGCTACTGGTTTAATCTAGGGGCGATCGGAGACGAAAAAATTCCAAACCGCTCAAAATGCTCTGAGATGAATTCTGTACTAAGAAACATGGGTGTGCTGAAGTTACTGGTTCAATCTCAGCGAGTTTGGAGACAATTTTTTTTGAAAGTGCTCAGAATGCTCTGAGATGAATTCGGTACTAAGAAACATGGGTGTGGCTGAAGCTACTGGTTCAATCTCAGCGAGTTTGGAGACAATTTTTTTGAAAGTGCTCAGAATGCTCTGAGATTAATTCTGCACTAAGAAACATGGGTGTGCTGAAGCTACTTGTTCAATCTCAGCGAGTTTGGAGACAATTTTTTTGAAAGTGCTCAGAATGCTCTGAGATGAATTCTGTACTAAGAAACATGGGTGTGCTGAAGCTACTGGTTCAATCTCAGCGAGTTTGGAGACAATTTTTTTTGAAAGTGCTCAGAATGCTCTGAGATGAATTCTGCACTAAGAAACATGGGTGTGCTGAAGCTACTGGTTCAATCTAGGGGCGATCGGAGACGAAAAAATTTCAAACTGCTCAAAATGCTCTGAGATGAATTCTGCACTAAGAAACATGGGTGTGCTGAAGCTACTGGTTCAATCTCAGCGAGTTTGGAGACAATTCTTTTTGAAAGGGCTCAGAATGCTCTGAGATGAATTCTGTACTAAGAAACATGGGTGTGCTGAAGCTACTGGTTCAATCTCAGCGAGTTTGGAGACAAATTTTTTGAAAGTGCTTAGAATGCTCTGAGATGAATTCTGTACTAAGAAACATGGGTGTGCTGAAGCTACTGGTTCAATCTCAGCGAGTTTGGAGACCAATTGTTTGGAACGTACTCAGAATGCTCTGAGATGAATTCTGTACTAAGAAACATGGGTGTGCTGAAGCTACTGGTTCAATCTCAGGGCGATCGGAGACGAAAAAATTTCAAACTGCTCAGAATGCTCTGAGATGAATTCTGTACTAAGAAACATGGGTGTGCTGAAGCTACTGGTTCAATCTCAGCGAGTTTGGAGACAATTTTTTTGAAAGGGCTCAGAATGCTCTGAGATGAATTCTGTACTAAGAAACATGGGTGTGCTGAAGCTACTGGTTCAATCTCAGGGCGATCGGAGACGAAAAAATTTCAAACTGCTCAGAATGCTCTGAGATGAATTCTGTACTAAGAAACATGGGTGTGCTGAAGCTACTGGTTCAATCTCAGCGAGTTTGGAGACAATTTTTTTTTGAAAGTGCTCAGAATGCTCTGAGATGAATTCTGTACTAAGAAACATGGGTGTGCTGAAGCTACTGGTTCAATCTCAGCGAGTTTGGAGACAAAATTTTTTTGAAGTGCTAAGAATGCTCTGAGATGAATTCTGCACTAAGAAACATGGGTGTGCTGAAGCTACTGGTTCAATCTCAGGCGATCGGAGACGAAAAATTTCAAACTGCTCAAAATGCTCTGAGATGAATTCTGCACTAAGAAACATGGGTGTGGCTGAAGCTACTGGTTCAATCTCAGCGAGTTTGGAGACAATTTTTTTTGAAAGTGCTCAGAATGCTCTGAGATGAATTCTGTACTAAGAAACATGGGTGTGGCTGAAGCTACTGGTTCAATCTCAGCGAGTTTGGAGACCATTTTTTTTTTAAAGTGCTTAGAATGCTCTGAGATGAATTCTGTACTAAGAAACATGGGTGTGCTGAAGCTACTGGTTCAATCTCAGCGAGTTTGGAGACGAAAAAAATTCAAACTGCTCAGAATGCTCTGAGACGAATTATGTACTAAGAAACATGGGTGTGCTGAAGCTACTGGTTCAATCTCAGGGCGATCGGAGACGAAAAAATTTCAAACTGCTCAGAATGCTCTGAGACGAATTATGTACTAAGAAACATGGGTGTGCTGAAGCTACTGGTTCAATCTCAGCGAGTTTGGAGACAATTTTTTCGAAAGTGCTCAGAATGCTCTGAGATGAATTCTGTACTAAGAAACATGGGTGTGCTGAAGCTACTGGTTCAATCTCAGGGCGATCGGAGACGAAAATTTTCAAACTGCTCAGAATGCTCTGAGATGAATTCATTACTGAGAAACATGGGTGTGCTGAAGCTACCCGTTCAATCTCAGCGAGTTTGGAGACAATTTTTTCGAAAGTGCTCAGAATGCTCTGAGATGAATTCTGTACTAAGAAACATGGGTGTGCTGAAGCTACTGGTTGAATCTCAGGGCGATCGGAGACGAAAAAATTTCAAACTGCTCAGAATGCTCTGAGATGAATTCTGTACTAAGAAACATGGGTGTGCTGAAGCTACTGGTTCAATCTCAGCGAGTTTGGAGACAATTTTTTTTAAAGTGCTCAGAATGCTCTGAGATGAATTCTGCACTATGAAACATGGGTGTGCTGAAGCTACTGGTTCAATCTCGGGGCGATCGGAGACGAAAAAATTTCAAACTGCTCAGAATGCTCTGAGATGAATTCTGTACTAAGAAACATGGGTGTGCTGAAGCTACTGGTTCAATCTAGGGGCGATCGGAGACGAAAAAATTTCAAACTGCTCAAAATGCTCTGAGATGAATTCTGCACTAAGAAACATGGGTGTGCTGAAGCTACTGGTTCAATCTCAGCGAGTTTGGAGACATTTTTTTTGAAAGTGCTCAGAATGCTCTGAGATGAATTCTGTACTAAGAAACATGGGTGTGCTGAAGCTACTGGTTCAATCTAGGGGCGATCGGAGACGAAAAAATTTCAAACTGCTCAAAATGCTCTGAGATGAATTCTGTACTAAGAAACATGGGTGTGCTGAAGCTACTGGTTCAATCTCAGCGAGTTTGGAGACAATTTTTTTTGAAAGTGCTCAGAATGCTCTGAGATGAATTCTGTACTAAGAAACATGGGTGTGCTGAAGCTACTGGTTCAATCTCAGCGAGTTTGGAGACAATTTTTTTGAAAGTGCTCAGAATGCTCTGAGATTAATTCCGTACTAAGAAACATGGGTGTGCTGAAGCTACTTGTTCAATCTCGGGGCGATCGGATACGAAAAAATTTCAAACTGCTCAGAATGCTCTGAGATGAATTCTGTACTAAGAAACATGGGTGTGCTGAAGCTACTGGTTCAATCTCAGCGTGTTTGGAGACGATTTTTTTTGAAAGTGCTCAGAATGCTCTGAGATGAATTCTGTACTAAGAAACATGGGTGTGCTGAAGCTACTGGTTCAATCTCAGCGAGTTTGGAGACAATTTTTTTGGAAAGTGCTCAGAATGCTCTGAGATGAATTCTGCACTATGAAACATGGGTGTGCTGAAGCTACTGGTTCAATCTCGGGGCGATCGGAGACGAAAAAATTTCAAACTGCTCATAATGCTCTGAGATGAATTCTGTACTAAGAAACATGGGTGTGCTGAAGCTACTCGTTCAATCTCAGGGCGATCGGAGACGAAAAAATTTCAAACTGCTCAGAATGCTCTGAGATGAATTCTGTACTAAGAAACACGGGTGTGCTGAAGCTACTGGTTCAATCTCAGCGAGTTTGGAGACAATTTTTTTTGAAAGTGCTCAGAATGCTCTGAGATGAATTCTGTACTAAGAAACATGGGTGTGCTGAAGCTACTGGTTCAATCTCAGCGAGTTTGGAGACAATTTTTTTTTGAAAGTGCTCAGAATGCTCTGAGATTAATTCTGTACTAAGAAACATGGGTGTGCTGAAGCTACTTGTTCAATCTAGGGGCGATCGGAGACGAAAAAATTTCAAACTGCTCAAAATGCTCTGAGATGAATTCTGCACTAAGAAACATGGGTGTGCTGAAGCTACTGGTTCAATCTAGGGGCGATCGGAGACGAAAAAATTTCAAACTGCTCAAAATGCTCTGAGATGAATTCTGCACTAAGAAACATGGGTGTGCTGAAGCTACTGGTTCAATCTCAGCGAGTTTGGAGACAATTTTGTTTGAAAGTGCTCAGAATGCTCTGAGATGAATTCTGTACTAAGAAACATGGGTGTGCTGAAGCTACTGGTTCAATCTCAGGGCGATCGGAGACGAAAAAATTTCAAACTGCTCAGAATGCTCTGAGATGAATTCGGTACTAAGAAACATGGGTGTGCTGAAGCTACTGGTTCAATCTCAGCGAGTTTGGAGACAATTTTGTTTGAAAGTGCTCAGAATGCTCTGAGATGAATTCTGTACTAAGAAACATGGGTGTGCTGAAGCTACTGGTTCAATGTCAGGGCGATCGGAGACGAAAAAATTTGAAACTGCTCAGAATGCTCTGAGATGAATTCTGTACTAAGAAACATGGGTGTGCTGAAGCTACTGGTTCAATCTCAGCGAGTTTGGAGACAATTTTTTTTTGAAAGTGCTCAGAATGCTCTGAGATGAATTCTGTACTAAGAAACATGGGTGTGCTGAAGCTACTTGTTCAATCTAGGGGCGATCGGAGACGAAAAAATTTCAAACTGCTCAGAATGCTCTGAGATGAATTCTGTACTAAGAAACATGGGTGTGCTGAAGCTACTGGTTCAATCTCAGCGAGTTTGGAGACAAAATTTTTTAAAAGTGCTCAGAATGCTCTGAGATGAATTCTGTACTAAGAAACATGGGTGTGCTGAAGCTACTGGTTCAATCTCAGCGAGTTTGGAGACAATTTTGTTTGAAAGTGCTCAGAATGCTCTGAGATGAATTCTGTACTAAGAAACATGGGTGTGCTGAAGCTACTGGTTCAATCTAGGGGCGATCGGAGACGAAAAAATTTCAAACTGCTCAAAATGCTCTGAGATGAATTCTGCACTAAGAAACATGGGTGTGCTGAAGCTACTGGTTCAATCTCAGCGAGTTTGGAGACAATTTTTTTTGAAAGTGCTCAGAATGCTCTGAGATGAATTCTGTACTAAGAAACATGGGTGTGCTGAAGCTACTGATTCAATCTCAGCGAGTTAGGAGACAATTTTTTTTGAAAGTGCTCAGAATGCTCTGAGATGAATTCTGTACTAAGAAACATGGGTTTGGCTGAAGCTACTGGTTCAATCTCAGGGCGATCGGAGACGAATTTTTTTTGAAAGTGCTCAGAATGCTCTGAGATTAATTCTGCACTAAGAAACATGGGTGTGCTGAAGCTACTTGTTCAATCTCAGGGCGATCGGAGACGAAAAAATTTCAAACTGCTCAGAATGCTCTGAGATGAATTCTGTACTAGGAAACATGGGTGTGCTGAAGCTACTGGTTCAATCTAGGGGCGATCGGAGACGAAAAAATTTCAAACTGCTCAAAATGCTCTGAGATGAATTCTGCACTAAGAAACATGGGTGTGCTGAAGCTACTGGTTCAATCTCAGCGAGTTTGGAGACATTTTTTTTGAAAGTGCTCAGAATGCTCTGAGATGAATTCTGTACTAAGAAACATGGGTGTGGCTGAAGCTACTGGTTCAATCTCAGGGCGATCGGAGACGAAAAAATTTCAAAGTGCTCAAAATGCTCTGAGATGAATTCGGTACTAAGAAACATCGGTGTGCTGAAGCTACTGGTTCAATCTCAGCGAGTTTGGAGACAATTTTTTTTTAAAGTGCTCAGAATGCTCTGAGATGAATTCTGTACTAAGAAACATGGGTGTGCTGAAGCTACTGGTTCAATCTCAGGGCGATCGGAGACGAAAAAATTTCAAACTGCTCAGAATGCTCTGAGATGAATTCTGTACTAAGAAACATGGGTGTGCTGAAGCTACTGGTTCAATCTCAGCGAGTTTGGAGACAATTTTTTTTTGAAAGTGCTCAGAATGCTCTGAGATTAATTCTGTACTAAGAAACATGGGTGTGCTGAAGCTACTGGTTCAATGTCAGGGCGATCGGAGACGAAAAAATTTGAAACTGCTCATAATGCTCTGAGATTAATTCGGTACTAAGAAACATCGGTGTGCTGAAGCTACTGGTTCAATCTCAGCGAGTTTGGAGACAATTTTTTTTGAAAGTGCTCAGAATGCTCTGAGATGAATTCTGCACTATGAAACATGGGTGTGCTGAAGCTACTGGTTCAATCTCGGGGCGATCGGAGACGAAAAAATTTCAAACTGCTCAGAATGCTCTGAGATGAATTCTGTACTAAGAAACATGGGTGTGCTGAAGCTACTGGTTCAATCTAGGGGCGATCGGAGACGAAAAAATTTCAAACTGCTCAAAATGCTCTGAGATGAATTCTGCACTAAGAAACATGGGTGTGCTGAAGCTACTGGTTCAATCTCAGCGAGTTTGGAGACAATTTTTTTGGAAAGTGCTCAGAATGCTCTGAGATGAATTCTGTACTAAGAAACATGGGTGTGCTGAAGCTACTTGTTCAATCTAGGGGCGATCGGAGACGAAAAAATTTCAAACTGCTCAGAATGCTCTGAGATGAATTCTGTACTAAGAAACATGGGTGTGCTGAAGCTACTGGTTCAATCTCAGCGAGTTTGGAGACATTTTTTTTGAAAGTGCTCAGAATGCTCTGAGATGAATTCTGTACTAAGAAACATGGGTGTGCTGAAGCTACTGGTTCAATCTCAGCGAGTTTGGAGACAATTTTTTTTTGAAAGTGCTCAGAATGCTCTGAGATGAATTCTGTACTAAGAAACATGGGTGTGCTGAAGCTACTGGTTCAATCTCAGCGAGTTTGGAGACAATTTTTTTGAAAGTGCTCAGAATGCTCTGAGATTAATTCTGTACTAAGAAACATGGGTGTGCTGAAGCTACTGGTTCAATCTCAGGGCGATCGGAGACGAAAAAATTTCAAACTGCTCAGAATGCTCTGAGATGAATTCTGTACTAAGAAACATGGGTGTGCTGAAGCTACTGGTTCAATCTCAGCGAGTTTGGAGACAATTTTTTTTCAAACTGCTCAAAATGCTCTGAGATGAATTCTGCACTAAGAAACATGGGTGTGCTGAAGCTACTGGTTCAATCTAGGGGCGATCGGAGACGAAAAAATTTCAAACTGCTCAAAATGCTCTGAGATGAATTGTGCACTAAGAAACATGGGTGTGCTGAAGCTACTGGTTCAATCTCAGCGAGTTTGGAGACATTTTTTTTGAAAGTGCTCAGAATGCTCTGAGATGAATTCTGTACTAAGAAACATGGGTGTGCGGAAGCTACTGGTTCAATCTCAGCGAGTTTGGAGACAATTTTTTTTGAAAGTGCTCAGAATGCTCTGAGATGAATTCTGTACTAAGAAACATGGGTGTGCTGAAGCTACTGGTTCAATCTCAGCGAGTTTGGAGACAATTTTTTTGAAAGTGCTCAGAATGCTCTGAGATGAATTCTGTACTAAGAAACATGGGTGTGCTGAAGCTACTGGTTCAATCTAGGGGCGATCGGAGACGAAAAAATTTCAAACTGCTCAGAATGCTCTGAGATGAATTCTGTACTAAGAAACATGGGTGTGCTGAAGCTACTGGTTCAATCTCAGCGAGTTTGGAGACAATTCTTTTTGAAAGGGCTCAGAATGCTCTGAGATGAATTCTGTACTAAGAAACATGGGTGTGCTGAAGCTACTGGTTCAATCTAGGGGCGATCGGAGACGAAAAAATTTCAAACTGCTCAAAATGCTCTGAGATGAATTCTGTACTAAGAAACATGGGTGTGCTGAAGCTACTGGTTCAATCTCAGCGAGTTTGGAGACAATTTCTTTTGAAAGTGCTCAGAATGCTCTGAGATGAATTCTGTACTAAGAAACATGGGTGTGCTGAAGCTACTGGTTCAATCTCAGCGAGTTTGGAGACAATTTTTTAAGAAAGGTCTCAGAATGCTCTGAGATGAATTCTGTACTAAGAAACATGGGTGTGCTGAAGCTACTGGTTCAATCTCGGGGCGATCGGAGACGAAAAAATTTCAAACTGCTCAGAATGCTCTGAGATGAATTCTGTACTAAGAAACATGGGTGTGCTGAAGCTACTGGTTCAATCTCAGCGAGTTTGGAGACATTTTTTTTGAAAGTGCTCAGAATGCTCTGAGATGAATTCTGTACTAAGAAACATGGGTGTGCTGAAGCTACTGGTTCAATCTCAGCGAGTTTGGAGACATTTTTTTTGAAAGTGCTCAGAATGCTCTGAGATGAATTCTGTACTAAGAAACATGGGTGTGCGGAAGCTACTGGTTCAATCTCAGCGAGTTTGGAGACAATTTTTTTTGAAAGTGCTCAGAATGCTCCGAGATGAATTCTGTACTAAGAAACATGGGTGTGCTGAAGCTACTGGTTCAATCTAGGGGCGATCGGAGACGAAAAAATTTCAAACTGCTCAAAATGCTCTGAGATGAATTCTGCACTAAGAAACATGGGTGTGCTGAAGCTACTGGTTCAATCTCAGCGAGTTTGGAGACAAAATGTTTTCTAAGTGCTCAGAATGCTCTGAGATGAATTCTGTACTAAGAAACATGGGTGTGCTGAAGCTACTGGTTCAATCTAGGGGCGATCGGAGACGAAAAACATTTCAAACTGCTCAAAATGCTCTGAGATTAATTCTGCACTAAGAAACATGGCTGTGCTGAAGCTACTGGTTCAATCTCAGGGCGATCGGAGACGAAAAAATTTCAAACTGCTCAGAATGCTCTGAGATGAATTCTGTACTAAGAAACATGGGTGTGCTGAAGCTACTGGTTCAATCTCAGCGAGTTTGGAGACAATTTTTTTTGAAAGTGCTCAGAATGCTCTGAGATGAATTCTGTACTAAGAAACATGGGTGTGCTGAAGCTACTGGTTCAATCTCAGGGCGATCGGAGACGAAAAAATTTCAAACTGCTCAGAATGCTCTGAGATGAATTCTGTACTAAGAAACATGGGTGTGCTGAAGCTACTGGTTCAATCTAGGGGCGATCGGAGACGAAAAAATTTCAAACTGCTCAAAATGCTCTGAGATGAATTCTGTACTAAGAAACATGGGTGTGCTGAAGCTACTGGTTCAATCTCAGCGAGTTTGGAGACAATTTTTTTTCAAAGTGCTCAGAATGCTCTGAGATGAATTCTGTACTAAGAAACATAGGTGTGCTGAAGCTACTTATTTAATCTAGGGGCGATCGGAGACGAAAAAATTTCAAAATGCTCAAAATTCTCTGAGATGAATGCTGCACTAAGAAACATGGGTGTGCTGAAGCTACTGGTTCAATCTCAGCGAGTTTGGAGACAATTTTTTTGGAAAGTGCTCAGAATGCTCTGAGATGAATTCTGTACTAAGAAACATGGGTGTGCTGAAGCTACTTGTTCAATCTAGGGGCGATCGGAGACGAAAAAATTTCAAACTGCTCAAAATGCTCTGAGATGAATTCTGCACTAAGAAACATGGGTGTGCTGAAGCTACTGGTTCAATCTCAGCGAGTTTTGAGACAACTTTTTTTGAAAGTGCTCAGAATGCTCTGAGATGAATTCTGTACTAAGAAACATGGGTGTGCTGAAGCTACTGGTTCAATGTCAGGGCGATCGGAGACGAAAAAATTTCAAACTGCTCAGAATGCTCTGAGATTAATTCGGTACTAAGAAACGTGGGTGTGCTGAAGCTACCCGTTCAATCTCAGCGAGTTTGGAGACAATTGTTTTTGAAAGTGCTCAGAATGCTCTGAGATGAATTCTGTACTAAGAAACATGGGTGTGCTGAAGCTACTGGTTCAATGTCAGGGCGATCGGAGACGAAAAAATTTGAAACTGCTCAGAATGCTCTGAGATGAATTCTGTACTAAGAAACATGGGTGTGCTGAAGCTACTGGTTCAATCTCAGCGAGTTTGGAGACAATTTTTTTTGAAAGTGCTCAGAATGATCTGAGATTAATTCTGCACTAAGAAACATGGGTGTGCTGACGCTACTGGTTCAATCTCGGGGCGATCGGAGACGAAAAAATTTCAAACTGCTCAGAATGCTCTGAGATGAATTCTGTACTAAGAAACATGGGTGTGCTGAAGCTACTGGTTCAATCTAGGGGCGATCGGAGACGAAAAAATTTCAAACTGCTCAAAATGCTCTGAGATGAATTCTGTACTAAGAAACATGGGTGTGCTGAAGCTACTGGTTCAGTCTAGGGGCAATCGGAGACGAAAAAATTTCAATCTGCTCAAAATGCTCTGAGATGAATTCTGTACTAAGAAACATGGGTGTGCTGAAGCTACTGGTTCAATCTAGGGGCGATCGGAGACGAAAAAATTTCAAACTGCTCAGAATGCTCTGAGATGAATTCTGTACTAAGAAACATGGGTGTGCTGAAGCTACTGGTTCAATCTCAGCGTGTTTGGAGACAACTTTTTTTGAAAGTGCTTAGAATGCTCTGAGATGAATTCTGTACTAAGAAACATGGGTGTGCTGAAGCTACTGGTTCAATCTCAGCGAGTTTGGAGACAATTTTTTTGAAAGTGCTCAGAATGCTCTGAGATTAATTCTGCACTAAGAAACATGGGTGTGCTGAAGCTACTTGTTCAATCTCAGCGAGTTTGGAGACAATTTTTTTTGAAAGTGCTCAGAATGCTCTGAGATTAATTCTGTACTAAGAAACATGGGTGTGCTGAAGCTACTGGTTCAATCTGAGCGAGTTTGGAGACAATTTTTTTTTAAAGGCTCAGAATGCTCTGAGATGAATTCTGCACTATGAAACATGGGTGTGCTGAAGCTACTGGTTCAATCTAGGGGCGATCGGAGACGAAAAAATTTCAAACTGCTCAAAATGCTCTGAGATGAATTCTGCACTAAGAAACATGGGTGTGCTGAAGCTACTGGTTCAATCTCAGCGAGTTTGGAGACATTTTTTTTGAAAGTGCTCAGAATGCTCTGAGATGAATTCTGTACTAAGAAACATGGGTGTGCTGAAGCTACTGGTTCAATCTAGGGGCGATCGGAGACGAAAAAATTTCAAACTGCTCAGAATGCTCTGAGATGAATTCTGTACTAAGAAACATGGGTGTGCTGAAGCTACTGGTTCAATCTCAGCGAGTTTGGAGACAATTTTTTTTGAAAGTGCTCAGAATGCTCTGAGATGAATTCTGTACTAAGAAACATGGGTGTGCTGAAGCTACTGGTTCAATCTAGGGGCGATCGGAGACGAAAAAATTTCAAACTGCTCAGAATGCTCTGAGATGAATTCTGTACTAAGAAACATGGGTGTGCTGAAGCTACTGGTTCAATCTCAGCGAGTTTGGAGACAATTTTTTTTTGAAAGTGCTCAGAATGCTCTGAGATGAATTCTGTACTAAGAAACATGGGTGTGCTGAAGCTACTGGTTCAATCTCAGCGAGTTTGGAGACAATTTTTTTTGAAAGTGCTTAGAATGCTCTGAGATGAATTCTGTACTAAGAAACATGGGTGTGCTGAAGCTACTGGTTCAATCTCAGCGAGTTTGGAGACGAAAAAAATTCAAACTGCTCAGAATGCTCTGAGACGAATTATGTACTAAGAAACATGGGTGTGCTGAAGCTACTGGTTGAATCTCAGCGAGTTTGGAGACAATTTTTTTTTGAAAGTGCTCAGAATGCTCTGAGATGAATTCTGTACTAAGAAACATGGGTGTGCTGAAGCTACTGGTTCAATCTCAGCGAGTTTGGAGACAATTTTTTTTTGAAAGTGCTCAGAATGCTCTGAGATGAATTCTGTACTAAGAAACATGGGTGTGCTGAAGCTACCCGTTCAATCTCAGGGCGATCGGAGACGAAAAAATTTCAAACTGCTCAGAATGCTCTGAGATGAATTCTGTACTAAGAAACATGGGTGTGCTGAAGCTACTGGTTCAATCTAGGGGCGATCGGAGACGAAAAAATTTCAAACTGCTCAAAATGCTCTGAGATGAATTCTGCACTAAGAAACATGGGTGTGCTGAAGCTACTGGTTCAATCTCAGCGAGTTTGGAGACAATTTTTTTTCAAAGTGCTCAGAATGCTCTGAGATGAATTCTGTACTAAGAAACATGGGTGTGCTGAAGCTACTGGTTCAATCTCAGGGCGATCGGAGACGAAAAAATTTCAAACTGCTCAGAATGCTCTGAGATGAATTCTGTACTAAGAAACATGGGTGTGCTGAAGCTACTGGTTCAATCTCAGCGAGTTTGGAGACAATTTTTTTTGAAAGTGCTCAGAATGCTCTGAGATGAATTCTGTACTAAGAAACATGGGTGTGCTGAAGCTACTGGTTCAATCTCAGGGCGATCGGAGACGAATTTTTTTCAAACTGCTCAGAATGCTCTGAGATTAGTTCTGTACTAAGAAACATGGGTGTGCTGAAGCTACTGGTTCAATCTAGGGGCGATCGGAGACTAAAACATTTCAAACTGCTCAGAATGCTCTGAGATGAATTCTGTACTAAGAAACATGGGTGTGCTGAAGCTACTGGTTCAATCTCAGCGAGTTTGGAGACGAAAAAAATTCAAACTGCTCAGAATGCTCTGAGACGAATTATGTACTAAGAAACATGGGTGTGCTGAAGCTACTGGTTCAATCTAGGGGCGATCGGAGACGAAAAAATTTCAAACTGCTCAAAATGCTCTGAGATGAATTCTGCACTAAGAAACATGGGTGTGCTGAAGCTACTGGTTCAATCTCAGCGAGTTTGGAGACAATTTTTTTTTGAAAGTGCTCAGAATGCTCTGAGATGAATTCTGTACTAAGAAACATGGGTGTGCTGAAGCTACTTGTTCAATCTAGGGGCGATCGGAGACGAAAAAATTTCAAACTGCTCAAAATGCTCTGAGATGAATTCTGCACTAAGAAACATGGGTGTGCTGAAGCTACTGGTTCAATCTCAGCGAGTTTGGAGACAATTTTTTTTGAAAGTGCTCAGAATGATCTGAGATGAATTCTGTACTAAGAAACTTGGGTGTGTTGATGAAGCTACTGGTTCAATCTCGGGGCGATCGGAGACGAACAAAATTTAAAACTGCTCAGAATGCTCTGAGATGAATTCTGTACTAAGAAACATGGGTGTGCTGAAGCTACTTGTTCAATCTCAGCGAGTTTGGAGACAATTTTTTTTGAAAGTGCTCAGAATGCTCTGAGATTAATTCTGTACTAAGAAACATGGGTGTGCTGAAGCTACTGGTTCAATGTCAGGGCGATCGGAGACGAAAAAATTTGAAACTGCTCATAATGCTCTGAGATTAATTCGGTACTAAGAAACATCGGTGTGCTGAAGCTACTGGTTCAATCTCAGCGAGTTTGGAGACAATTTTTTTTAAAGTTCTCAGAATGCTCTGAGATGAATTCTGCACTATGAAACATGGGTGTGCTGAAGCTACTGGTTCAATCTCGGGGCGATCGGAGACGAAAAAATTTCAAACTGCTCATAATGCTCTGAGATGAATTCTGTACTAAGAAACATGGGTGTGCTGAAGCTACTGGTTCAATCTAGGGGCGATCGGAGACGAAAAAATTTCAAACTGCTCAAAATGCTCTGAGATGAATTCTGCACTAAGAAACATGGGTGTGCTGAAGCTACTGGTTCAATCTAGGGGCGATCGGAGACGAAAAAATTTCAAACTGCTCAAAATGCTCTGAGATGAATTCTGTACTAAGAAACATGGGTGTGCTGAAGCTACTGGTTCAATCTAGGGGCGATCGGAGACGAAAAAATTTCAAACTGCTCAGAATGCTCTGAGATGAATTCTGTACTAAGAAACATGGGTGTGCTGAAGCTACTGGTTCAATCTCAGCGAGTTTGGAGACATTTTTTTTTAAAGTGCTCAGAATGCTCTGAGATGAATTCTGTACTAAGAAACATGGGTGTGCTGAAGCTACTGGTTCAATCTCAGCGAGTTTGGAGACAATTTTTTTGGAAAGTGCTCAGAATGCTCTGAGATTAATTCTGTACTAAGAAACATGGGTGTGTTGAAGCTACTGGTTCAATCTCAGCGAGTTTGGAGACAATTTTTTTTTGAAAGTGCTCAGAATGCTCTGAGATGAATTCTGTACTAAGAAACATGGGTGTGCTGAAGCTACTGGTTCAATCTCAGCGAGTTTGGAGACAATTTTTTTTTAAAGTGCTCAGAATGCTCTGAGATGAATTCTGCACTAAGAAACATGGGTGTGCTGAAGCTACTGGTTCAATCTAGGGGCGATCGGAGACGAAAAAATTTCAAACTGCTCAAAATGCTCTGAGATGAATTCTGCACTAAGAAACATGGGTGTGCTGAAGCTACTGGTTCAATCTCAGCGAGTTTGGAGACAATTTTTTTTTAAAGTGCTTAGAATGCTCTGAGATGAATTCTGTACTAAGAAACATGGGTGTGCTGAAGCTACTGGTTCAATCTAGGGGCGATCGGAGACGAAAAAATTTCAAACTGCTCAGAATGCTCTGAGATGAATTCTGTACTAAGAAACATGGGTGTGCTGAAGCTACTGGTTCAATCTCAGCGAGTTTGGAGACAATTTTTTTTTGAAAGTGCTCAGAATGCTCTGAGATGAATTCTGTACTAAGAAACATGGGTGTGCTGAAGCTACTGGTTCAATCTCGGGGCGATCGGAGACGAAAAAATTTCAAACTGCTCAGAATGCTCTGAGATGAATTCTGTACTAAGAAACATGGGTGTGCTGAAGCTACTGGTTCAATCTCAGCGAGTTTGGAGACAATTTTTTTTTGAAAGTGCTCAGAATGCTCTGAGATGAATTCTGTACTAAGAAACATGGGTGTGCTGAAGCTACTGGTTCAATCTCAGCGAGTTTGGAGACAATTTATTTTGAAAGTGCTCAGAATGCTCTGAGATGAATTCTGTACTAAGAAACATGGGTGTGCTGAAGCTACTGGTTCAATCTCAGCGAGTTAGGAGACAATTTTTTGAAAGTGCTCAGAATGCTCTGAGATGAATTCTGTACTAAGAAACATGGGTGTGCTGAAACTACTGGTTCAATCTCAGCGAGTTTGGAGACAATTCTTTTTGAAAGGGCTCAGAATGCTCTGAGATGAATTCTGTACTAAGAAACATGGGTGTGCTGAAGCTACTGGTTCAATCTCAGCGAGTTAGGAGACAATTTTTTTTGAAAGTGCTCAGAATGCTCTGAGATGAATTCTGCACTAAGAAACATGGGTGTGCTGAAGCTACTGGTTCAATCTCAGGGCGATCGGAGACGAAAAAATTTCAAACTGCTCAGAATGCTCTGAGATGAATTCTGCACTAAGAAACATGGGTGTGCTGAAGCTACTGGTTCAATCTAGGGGCAATCGGAGACGAAAAAATTTCAAACTGCTCAAAATGCTCTGAGATGAATTCTGCACTAAGAAACATGGGTGTGCTGAAGCTACTGGTTCAATCTAGGGGCGATCGGAGACGAAAAAATTTCAAACTGCTCAGAATGCTCTGAGATGAATTCTGCACTAAGAAACATGGGTGTGCTGAAGCTACTGGTTCAATCTCAGGGCGATCGGAGACGAAAAAATTTCAAACTGCTCAGAATGCTCTGAGATGAATTCTGTACTAAGAAACATGGGTGTGCTGAAGCTACTGGTTCAATCTCAGCGAGTTTGGAGACAATTTTTTTTGAAAGTGCTCAGAATGCTCTGAGATGAATTCTGTACTAAGAAACATGGGTGTGCTGAAGCTACTGGTTCAATCTCAGGGCGATCGGAGACGAAAAAATTTCAAACTGCTCAGAATGCTCTGAGATGAATTCTGTACTAGGAAACATGGGTGTGCTGAAGCTACTGGTTCAATCTAGGGGCGATCGGAGACGAAAACATTTCAAACTGCTCAAAATGCTCTGAGATGAATTCTGCACTAAGAAACATGGGTGTGCTGAAGCTACTGGTTCAATCTCAGCGAGATAGGAGACCAAAAAATTTGAAACTGCTCAGAATGCTCTGAGATGAATTCTGTACTAAGAAACATGGGTGTGCTGAAGCTACTGGTTCAATCTAGGGGCGATCGGAGACGAAAAAATTTCAAACTGCTCAAAATGCTCTGAGATGAATTCTGCACTAAGAAACATGGGTGTGCTGAAGCTACTGGTTCAATCTCAGCGAGTTTTGAGACAATTTTTTTTTAAAGTGCTCAGAATGCTCTGAGATGAATTCTGTACTAAGAAACATGGGTGTGCTGAAGCTACTGGTTCAATCTCAGGGCGATCGGAGACGAAAAAATTTCAAACTGCTCAGAATGCTCTGAGATGAATTCTGCACTAAGAAACATGGGTGTGCTGAAGCTACTGGTTCAATCTCAGCGAGTTTGGAGACAATTTTTTTTGAAAGTGCTCAGAATGCTCTGAGATGAATTCTGTACTAAGAAACATGGGTGTGCTGAAGCTACTGGTTCAATGTCAGGGCGATCGGAGACGAAAAAATTTCAAACTGCTCAGAATGCTCTGAGATTAATTCGGTACTAAGAAACGTTGGTGTGCTGAAGCTACTGGTTCAATCTCAGCGAGTTTGGAGACAATTGTTTTTGAAAGTGCTCAGAATGCTCTGAGATGAATTCTGTACTAAGAAACATGGGTGTGCTGAAGCTACTGGTTCAATGTCAGGGCGATCGGAGACGAAAAAATTTGAAACTGCTCAGAATGCTCTGAGATTAATTCGGTACTAAGAAACGTGGGTGTGCTGAAGCTACCCGTTCAATCTCAGCGAGTTTGGAGACAATTTTTTTTGAAAGTGCTCAGAATGCTCTGAGATGAATTCTGCACTATGAAACATGGGTGTGCTGAAGCTACTGGTTCAATCTCGGGGCGATCGGAGACGAAAAAATTTCAAACTGCTCATAATGCTCTGAGATGAATTCTGTACTAAGAAACATGGGTGTGCTGAAGCTACTTATTTAATCTAGGGGCGATCGGAGACGAAAAAATTTCAAACTGCTCAAAATGCTCTGAGATGAATTCTGTACTAAGAAACATGGGTGTGCTGAAGCTACTGGTTCAGTCTAGGGGCAATCGGAGACGAAAAAATTTCAATCTGCTCAAAATGCTCTGAGATGAATTCTGTACTAAGAAACATGGGTGTGCTGAAGCTACTGGTTCAATCTAGGGGCGATCGGAGACGAAAACATTTCAAACTGCTCAGAATGCTCTGAGATGAATTCTGTACTAAGAAACATGGGTGTGCTGAAGCTACTGGTTCAATCTCAGCGTGTTTGGAGACAACTTTTTTTGAAAGTGCTCAGAATGCTCTGAGATGAATTCTGTACTAAGAAACATGGGTGTGCTGAAGCTACTGGTTCAATCTCAGCGAGTTTGGAGACAATTTTTTTGAAAGTGCTCAGAATGCTCTGAGATTAATTCTGCACTAAGAAACATGGGTGTGCTGAAGCTACTTGTTCAATCTCAGCGAGTTTGGAGACAATTTTTTTTGAAAGTGCTCAGAATGCTCTGAGATTAATTCTGTACTAAGAAACATGGGTGTGCTGAAGCTACTTGTTCAATCTCGGGGCGAGTTTGGAGACAATTTTTTTTTAAAGGCTCAGAATGCTCTGAGATGAATTCGGCACTATGAAACATGGGTGTGCTGAAGCTACTGGTTCAATCTAGGGGCGATCGGAGACGAAAAAATTTCAAACTGCTCAAAATGCTCTGAGATGAATTCTGCACTAAGAAACATGGGTGTGCTGAAGCTACTGGTTCAATCTCAGCGAGTTTGGAGACATTTTTTTTGAAAGTGCTCAGAATGCTCTGAGATGAATTCTGTACTAAGAAACATGGGTGTGCTGAAGCTACTGGTTCAATCTCAGCGAGTTTGGAGACAATTTTTTTTAAAAGTGCTCAGAATGCTCTGAGATGAATTCTGTACTAAGAAACATGGGTGTGCTGAAGCTACTGGTTCAATCTCAGCGAGTTTGGAGACATTTTTTTTAAAAGTGCTCAGAATGCTCTGAGATGAATTCTGTACTAAGAAACATGGGTGTGCTGAAGCTACTGGTTCAATCTCGGGGCGATCGGAGACGAAAAAATTTCAAACTGCTCAGAATGCTCTGAGATGAATTCTGTACTAAGAAACATGGGTGTGCTGAAGCTACTGGTTCAATCTCAGCGAGTTTGGAGACATTTTTTTTAAAAGTGCTCAGAATGCTCTGAGATGAATTCTGTACTAAGAAACATGGGTGTGCTGAAGCTACTGGTTCAATCTCGGGGCGATCGGAGACGAAAAAATTTCAAACTGCTCAGAATGCTCTGAGATGAATTCTGTACTAAGAAACATGGGTGTGCTGAAGCTACTGGTTCAATCTCAGCGAGTTTGGAGACAATATTTTTTGAAAGTGCTCAGAATGCTCTGAGATGAATTCTGTACTAAGAAACATGGGTGTGCTGAACCTACTGATTCAATCTCAGCGAGATAGGACACACATTAATATGAAAGTGCTCAGAATGCTCTGAGATGAATTCTGTACTAAGTAACATGGGTGTGCTGAAGCTACTGGTTCAATCTAGGGGCGATCGGATACGAAAAATTTCAAACTGCTCAGAATGCTCTGAGATGAATTCTGTACTAAAAAACATGGGTGTGCTGAAGCTACTGGTTCAATCTCAGCGAGTTTGGAGACAATTGTTTTTGAAAGTGCTCAGAATGCTCTGAGATGAATTCTGTACTAAGAAACATGGGTGTGCTGAAGCGACAGGTTAAATCACAGCGACTGTGGAGACAAAAAATTAATGAAAGTGCTCAGAATGCTCAGAGATTAATTCTGTACTAAGAAACAGGGGTGTGGTGTAGCTGCTGGTTCAATCTGTGCGAGATAGGAGACGAAATTTTTCAAAGTGCTCAGAATGCTCTGAGATGAATTCTGCACTAAGAAACATGGGTGTGCTGAAGCTACTGGTTCAATCTAGGGCGATCGGAGACGAAAAATTTCAAACTGCTCAGAATGCTATGAGATGAATTCTGTACTAAGAAACATGGGTGTGCTGAAGCTACTGGTTCAATCTCAGCGAGTTTGGAGACAATTTTTTTGAAAGTGCTCAGAATGCTCTGAGATGAATTCTGTACTAAGAAACATGGGTGTGCTGAAGCTACTGGTTCAATCTCAGGCGATCGGAGACAAAAAATTTCTAACTGCTGATAATGCTCTGAGATGAATTCTGCACTAAGAAACATGGGTGTGCTGAAGCTACTGGTTCAATCTCAGGGCGATCGGAGACGAAAAATTTCAAACTGCTCAGAATGCTCTGAGATGAATTCTGTACTAAGAAACATGGGTGTGCTGAAGCTACTGGTTCAATCTAGGGGCGATCGGAGACGAAAAAATTTCAAACTGCTCAAAATGCTCTGAGATGAATTCTGTACTAAGAAACATGGGTGTGCTGAAGCTACTGGTTCAATCTCAGCGAGTTTGGAGACAATAATTTTTCAAAGGGCTCAGAATGCTCTGAGATGAATTCTGTACTAAGAAACATGGGTGTGCTGAAGCTACTTGTTCAATCTAGGGGCGATCGGAGACGAAAAAATTTCAAACTGCTCAAAATGCTCTGAGATGAATTCTGTACTAAGAAACATGGGTGTGCTGAAGCTACTGGTTCAATCTCAGCGAGTTTGGAGACAATTTTTTTTTGAAAGTGCTCAGAATGCTCTGAGATTAATTCTGTACTAAGAAACATGGGTGTGCTGAAGCTACTGGTTCAATCTCAGCGAGTTTGGAGACAATTTTTTTTTGAAAGTGCTCAGAATGCTCTGAGATGAATTCTGTACTAAGAAACATGGGTGTGCTGAAGCTACCCGTTCAATCTCAGCGAGTTTGGAGACAATTTTTTTTAAAGTTCTCAGAATGCTCTGAGATGAATTCTGCACTATGAAACATAGGTGTACTGAAGCTACTGGTTCAAATCTCGGGGCGATCGGAGACGAAAAAATTTCAAACTGCTCAAAATGCTCTGAGATGAATTCTGTACTAAGAAACATGGGTGTGCTGAAGCTACTGGTTCAATCTAGGGGCGATCGGAGACGAAAAAATTTCAAACTGCTCAAAATGCTCTGAGATGAATTCTGCACTAAGAAACATGGGTGTGCTGAAGCTACTGGTTCAATCTCAGCGAGTTTGGAGACATTTTTTTTGAAAGTGCTCAGAATGCTCTGAGATGAATTCTGTACTAAGAAACATGGGTGTGCTGAAGCTACTGGTTCAATCTAGGGGCGATCGGAGACGAAAAAATTTCAAACTGCTCAGAATGCTCTGAGATGAATTCTGTACTAAGAAACATGGGTGTGCTGAAGCTACTGGTTCAATCTCAGCGAGTTTGGAGACAATTTTTTTTGAAAGTGCTCAGAATGCTCTGAGATGAATTCTGTACTAAGAAACATGGGTGTGCTGAAGCTACTGGTTCAATCTCAGCGAGTTTGGAGACAATTTTTTTGAAAGTGCTCAGAATGCTCTGAGATGAATTCTGTACTAAGAAACATGGGTGTGCTGAAGCTACTGGTTCAATCTCAGCGAGTTTGGAGACAATTTTTTTTGAAAGTGCTCAGAATGCTCTGAGATGAATTCTGCACTAAGAAACATGGGTGTGCTGAAGCTACTGGTTCAATCTCAGGGCGATCGGAGACGAAAAAATTTCAAACTGCTCAGAATGCTCTGAGATGAATTCTGTACTAAGAAACATGGGTGTGCTGAAGCTACTGGTTCAATCTCAGCGAGTTTGGAGACAATTTTTTTTGAAAGTGCTCAGAATGCTCTGAGATGAATTCTGTACTAAGAAACATGGGTGTGCTGAAGCTACTGGTTCAATCTCAGCGAGTTTGGAGACAATTTTTTTTGAAAGTGCTCAGAATGCTCTGAGATGAATTCTGTACTAAGAAACATGGGTGTGCTGAAGCTACTGGTTTAATCTAGGGGCGATCGGAGACGAAAAAATTTCAAACTGCTCAAAATGCTCTGAGATGAATTCTGTACTAAGAAACATGGGTGTGCTGAAGCTACTGGTTCAATCTCAGCGAGTTTGGAGACAATTTTTTTTGAAAGTGCTCAGAATGCTCTGAGATGAATTCTGTACTAAGAAACATGGGTGTGGCTGAAGCTACTGGTTCAATCTCAGGGCGATCGGAGACGAAAAAAATTCAAACTGCTCAGAATGCTCTGAGACGAATTATGTACTAAGAAACATGGGTGTGCTGAAGCTACTGGTTGAATCTCAGCGAGTTTGGAGACAATTTTTTTTGAAAGTGCTCAGAATGCTCTGAGATGAATTCTGTACTAAGAAACATGGGTGTGCTGAAGCTACTTGTTCAATCTAGGGGCGATCGGAGACGAAAAAATTTGAAACTGCTCAGAATGCTCTGAGATGAATTCTGTACTAAGAAACATGGGTGTGCTGAAGCTACTGGTTCAATCTCAGCGTGTTTGGAGACAACTTTTTTTGAAAGTGCTCAGAATGCTCTGAGATGAATTCTGTACTAAGAAACATGGGTGTGCTGAAGCTACTGGTTCAATCTCAGCGAGTTTGGAGACAATTTTTTTTGAAAGTGCTCAGAATGCTCTGAGATGAATTCTGTACTAAGAAACATGGGTGTGCTGAAGCTACTGGTTCAATCTAGGGGCGATCGGAGACGAAAAAATTTCAAACTGCTCAGAATGCTCTGAGATGAATTCTGTACTAAGAAACATGGGTGTGCTGAAGCTACTGGTTCAATCTCAGCGAGTTTGGAGACAATTTTTTTTGAAAGTGCTCAGAATGCTCTGAGATGAATTCTGTACTAAGAAACATGGGTGTGCTGAAGCTACTGGTTCAATCTCAGCGAGTTTGGAGACAATTTTTTTTTGAAAGTGCTCAGAATGCTCTGAGATGAATTCTGTACTAAGAAACATGGGTGTGCTGAAGCTACTGGTTCAATCTCAGCGAGTTTGGAGACAATTTTTTTTTCAAACTGCTCAAAATGCTCTGAGATGAATTCTGCACTAAGAAACATGAGTGTGCTGAAGCTACTTGTTCAATCTAGGGGCGATCGGAGACGAAAAAATTTCAAACTGCTCAGAATGCTCTGAGATGAATTCTGTACTAAGAAACATGGGTGTGCTGAAGCTACTGGTTCAATCTCAGGGCGATCGGAGACGAAAAAATTTCAAACTGCTCAGAATGCTCTGAGATGAATTCTGTACTGAGAAACATGGGTGTGCTGAAGCTACCCGTTCAATCTCAGCGAGTTTGGAGACAATTTTTTTTGAAAGTGCTCAGAATGCTCTGAGATGAATTCTGCACTAAGAAACATGGGTGTGCTGAAGCTACTGGTTCAATCTCAGCGTGTTTGGAGACAACTTTTTTTGAAAGTGCTTAGAATGCTCTGAGATGAATTCTGTACTAAGAAACATGGGTGTGCTGAAGCTACTGGTTCAATCTCAGCGAGTTTGGAGACAATTTTTTTTTGAAAGTGCTCAGAATGCTCTGAGATTAATTCTGCACTAAGAAACATGGGTGTGCTGAAGCTACTTGTTCAATCTCAGCGAGTTTGGAGACAATTTTTTTTGAAAGTGCTCAGAATGCTCTGAGATGAATTCTGTACTAAGAAACATGGGTGTGCTGAAGCTACTGGTTCAATCTCAGCGAGTTTGGAGACAATTTTTTTTGAAAGTGCTCAGAATGCTCTGAGATGAATTCTGTACTAAGAAACATGGGTGTGCTGAAGCTACTGGTTCAATCTCAGCGAGTTTGGAGACAATTTTTTTTTAAAGTGCTCAGAATGCTCTGAGATGAATTCTGTACTAAGAAACATGGGTGTGCTGAAGCTACTGAAAGGGCTACTGGTTCAATCTCAGCGCGTTTTGAGACAATTTTTTTTGAAAGTGCTCAAAATGCTCTGAGATGAATTCTGTACTCAGAAACATGGGTGTGCTGAAGCTACTGGTTCAATCTCAGCGAGTTTGGAGACAATTTTTTTTGAAAGTGCTCAGAATGATCTGAGATTAATTCTGCACTAAGAAACATGGGTGTGCTGACGCTACTGGTTCAATCTCGGGGCGATCGGAGACGAAAAAATTTCAAACTGCTCAGAATGCTCTGAGATGAATTCTGTACTAAGAAACATGGGTGTGCTGAAGCTACTGGTTCAATCTCAGCGAGTTTGGAGACAAATTTTTTGAAAGTGCTTAGAATGCTCTGAGATGAATTCTGTACTAAGAAACATGGGTGTGCTGAAGCTACTGGTTCAATCTCGGGGCGATCGGAGACGAAAACATTTCAAACTGCTCAGAATGCTCTGAGATGAATTCTGTACTGAGAAACATGGGTGTGTTGAAGCTACTGGTTCAATCTCAGCGAGTTTGGAGACAATTTTTTTTGAAAGTGCTCAGAATGCCCCTTTTCCAATAAAGGACTGCAAGAACGCGTTCCATTAAACGCTCAAAAGTAGCTGGCGCATTACAAAGCCCAAAAGGCATTACATTGAACTCGTAAAGACTGAACTGCTGAAAACGCCGTTTTAGGAGGGTCTTCTGGGTGTACTTCTTCCTGCCAGTATCCGCTAGCTAAATCTAAGTGCTAAACCAGTTTA
This sequence comes from Plazaster borealis, assembly GCA_021014325.1. Lineage (NCBI taxonomy): Eukaryota > Metazoa > Echinodermata > Asteroidea > Forcipulatida > Labidiasteridae > Plazaster > Plazaster borealis. The sequence continues at coordinate 10,968,298 of CM037468.1, read as the reverse complement.
AACCATATAGAGCATCAAGACTGTCATCTATTCTGGGGAGGGGATATGCATCTTTCTTTGTAATATTATTAAGTTTTCTGCAATCAATATTGTAATGTTAAGTTTTCTGTGATTAATACAGAACCAAATTGTGTAATATCTTTTTTCTTGACTTATACAACGGTGACAACCAAGCACTCTCTGAGGGACTAATAATATTTTTGTTCAACATAGTTTCTAGTTGATCCTGTACTTCAGAGCGCTGGTAATAAGGAACACGTCTAATTGATTGACTAATAGGTATATGATCATTGGTGTGAATCTGGTGGTACAACCTATCAGTACGACCAAGGTTATCCTTTAATAGATGTTAAATTTGCATCGGGGATAAAGAATATTGTAGAAAGAAAATCACAGGCATATTACTCGGGTGGGATTCGAACCTACGACCTTTGCAATTCTAGAGCAGATGTCTTACCAACTAGACCACCGAGAATGCCCGGTAGCTAGAGGCAGTTCGAATCCTATATTTTAGCAGCGGGGACTGCGACAATTTAATAGATGTTAAATTTGCATCGGGGATAAAGAATATTATATTTGGTTTTACCAAAATATATTGCCCTTGAAGAAGGGCAACTACGGTCAGCGCGTGGGTGCTGGTGCCCCTGTCTACTTGGCGGCAGTCATGGAGTACCTCAGAGCAGAAATCCTGTGATTTTTTCACAGGACTCGGGAAAGTACTGAGTATACAGTGCTTTACACACATCGGTGTATATGGGTAAAACCAAATATAATATTCTTTATCCCCGATGCAAATTTAACATCTATTAAATTGTCGCAGTCCCCGCTGCTAAAATATAGGATTCGAACTGCCTCTAGCTACCGGGCAATCTCGGTGGTCTAGTTGGTAAGACATCTGCTCTAGAATTGCAAAGGTCGTGGGTTCGAATCCCACCCGAGTAATATGCCTGTGATTTTTTTCACAGGACTCGGGAAAGTACTGAGTATACAGTGCTTTACACACATCGGTGTATATGGGTAAAACCAAATATAAAAAAGGTTATCCTTACTGCCAAAAACTGTAGCATGGTTTCGAATAACATCACTTAGTTGTTTTTGTTTCACATTAAGTGTTTTATCACTACGGTTACAGTTCTTCAAGAGTAGAATGCATCAATGGCTTGTTACTTTCACTTAAATCTGTGATAACTCATGGGCTAGGCTGGAGTAAGGCTACACTTGTATTCTTATACAAAACAATTGGGTCCGATTGTACATAAGTACCATAACAGGGACATACGTATTACTTGGTTGAACTAAGGAACGTGCTAAAAGAATGCCTTTGTCTCTTAACTTCACTCTACCAGGAAAAATAACTTCTTGTCCTGGTTGAATAGTTACATTCTGATCTACACAAATTTGACAACATTGTGAATTATTTTCTTCACGTACAATATCTATAGACTGTGCAAGTCTCGCGCGTATCGGAACGAGAAAACACGTCAAACGAAGAACATTTGTTTCTCTATAATCAAATCTTAATTTATATTCAATGACAAAAATACTCATTACATGTTTATAAAATCAGTTTTCGTTTTTATAATAAATACAAAAATAATGTGTTAATTATTATTGAAGCAAAATTAAAACTCTGGGACAAGGATGCTTATTTGGTCTTAACTTTTCAGAAACCACTTTCGCGGATTCGCGATGGTCACACGGGCGTAAAATTAACGCTTGACGCAGTTTATAGAGGATAATGACGCCTCAACAACCATATAGACTGCTATGAAAAGGTTTTACGTTGCAATTACAGCATCTGGCGATTATCATCGCGCATCCAAAACAAGCTTTTACATAAGTTTTGTGATCGGAGGTTAGCACAAAATTCAAGTTAGCAGTAACCGGAAGCTGAGGTCAAGTTTAATTATCGGGTTTTCTTCGTTATATTGTTGAATTGATTTTACTTTCATATTTTCTATAACTAAGTATTACATTCCCAACAACATATATATTTTTCACGCACAATGACGGACTCAGCGTTCTCCGGGTTCTAAGTAAGATGAATATTTATGAACGGGGCGGCACTTCTACGCCATTTGGGGAGATTTTTCCTATTCAATGCGTGGGAGTAGGAAACGACATCGTCAAGTCCCGTTGATCGCCACTGCAATAGCTATATTTTGTCGGTGAGGGCGCACTATACGGCTCTGATATGTCTGACTGTGGCTGCATGCTGGCGCGTTACATGTTGTGTTAGGAACCCCGCACGAGAAAGGGACTTGAATCAAAGTCTACAATGACACCGACAATTGTCCATGAACGTTAAGTGGTATGGGCGGCCATTGGGGCAAAAAAGGAAAAGTTTAAAATACAAAACAAATAAAAGAATAAATGTAATTAAACAAAATTAATAACATTACACAAAACAAAACAAAAAGATAAACGAAATTAATAACATTGCACAAAACAAAACAATAACATTAACGAAGTTAAACAAAAGTAATAAAACTACAAAAAAATTAAATTTAAAATCAAAGAATAAAAGTGTTAAGCATACATGAAAATTCTAAATCCAAGAACAAAAGTATTAATAAAAGTACACAACATTAAATTTAAAATCCAATAACAAAAGGGTAAAGCACAGAAATGAAAGAGAAATAATACATAAATAAAATATTTTTCCTCCCCCCCAAAAAATAAAATAAATAAATAAATAAACCAAAAAGTAACTTAAATTAAAAAGTAGATTTTACACAGAGTATTTAACAATAACTAAATGCCGCATAGAACTTTGTAAAACAAATTGTTTTTTAACCCAAACAAACGAACAAAACTCAATGATACTTCGCGCGCCATACATAATACAATACCGAAAAAAAACCACGAAAAACGTAGAAATAAACGAACAACTCAGAAATAAACCATGCGGCGGAACTTCCCGAGACAATCCGAGTATCCGAAAATAAACACATGCTCCCGGGCTGGTGTATGCTTAACACTTTTTTACTTGGATTTTTTTTTAAAAGAATTTTATTACTTTTGTTTATTTTTAAAATTTTGTTTTGTTTTGTGTGATTTTATTTATTTTGTTTAGTTTCAACTATTTCTTGTTTAGTTTCATTTATTTTTTGTTCAATTCCATTCATTTTTGTTTTGTTTTTAATTTTAAACGTTTTATTTTTTGACCCAATGGCTGCCCATAACGTGGAGCCCCTCAAGCAGTAACTATTGCAATGTCGCACTTTTCAACTTGTGTTTTCACATGATCAGGAAACAGTTTGACAACCCGTGGGTGGAAAACGGTATATATGTGATGCACATGTGTCGATTAACATTTTAACTGCGACACCATACATATAACTAAATGCAAACATACTACGTCGACCCCGGGTTCAACTTGACCTAATTTTTCGACTGAGGATTACATGTGTTGGTATCACCAGTGTCAATAGGTTTTACATTCTTCGGGCCTGACCTACAATTTCTACTAATTATGGCCTACTTTGCCACATTGATAGCATTCTCTATTACTACGTCTTCGTGACTGTACACTATTTTTTACAATTTGAATGTTTTGATTTAGCTTTTGCTCAAGTCTGCCTATCTTTTCGTCAATACTCATCTCTGATGTCTTATTTTCCCCAGCTGACCTTTGCAATGAAACAACGCGTTTGTTGCTGCATAGTCACAGCCGCCTGGGCAGTTAAGTTAGCATTTGCCTCAGCTTGTAAGTCTTCGCGTTGCGCTACTTGTAGTGCGTCTTTGAGTGTTTTTGTGTTTGCGCGACGCACTTCTGGGCCCAATTTCATAGAGCTGCTTAAGCACAAAAAGTAGCTAACTAGCTAAGCACAACAAAATTATGCTTACCAGAATAAGGTTACCAGCCAAACTGCCATGTCACATTTACAATTTGTGACTAATATCCTGCTTATTCCTGCTTAGCAAACAATTGTTAGGCAATATTTCTGCTTAAGCAGCTCTATGAAATTGGGCCATGCGCTGATTGAAGTAGGTTGCAATGCGTCAATGAAATAACTCACTGCGACATGATCGACCTTCAGTGCGTCCATTTTTGGATACGCCCTTGTGACTAGGCTACAGATATCTTGTGCCATTGAAGCTAATTTTTCATCTTGCTTTCGCTCAACGCTGCTTTAATCGCGAGCAGTACGCATAAGTACCATGAAAATGTGCTACTAAATCTACTCATCGGGGAATCGTTGATAGAAGATCAACTTACAATGGATCCTGGCCAGGATTTGGTTGGGCTAAAGCGAGCTCGTCTTTCTTCTTCAACAAAAATGTAGTTAAAGTCTTCTCATTATCTGGAATATCTCTAAACATTTTTAATGCAGTACCTCTGAAACACACAGCGAGTTGCTTATCCTTTTCGGTTCCAACCCAATTGTATGATATCGGCCCACAAATTAAAATGAATAATCCAGTCTTTAAAATTACTAGTTCCATCGTAATTTCCAGGAGTTCTCTGTTTATTGACAATAATGATTTTAGGAGGTGTAGACTGAGTTTGTGCTTAGGTTTATGTTTCCTAACTGTGACATTACACAATGGGGTAAGTAATAATTGACTCGGACTACCTTCTGTTGGTGGGTCACTTGTTGGAATTTTTAGCCCAATAGAAAGAGGGACACCTTTTCCTCCAGCCGAAGCGGCCTGCACCATCCTGCCATAAAAGCTACCTTCAGTTTTCTAAAAGGGCTATTTCATCCCAAATGGATTGGGACTCTACTTTACATGGAGGTGTCGACCCTAAAATCCCATGCTCTAAATGAGAGGGTGCCCTCTCCATAGAAAAGGCTCTGTGCCATAATGCAATTGAGAGGGTAAAAGATATAAATCCCACCGCTGCCACCAATTTGTAACGCGCCAAGGCATGAGCGTGGTGCGGCAGAGCCCGGGTGGGCAAAGCCTGCCAGCAAGATTTTTTTCCTACAAACCTTCGTCCCCATACGAGAAATTAACATGGGCTGGAGGAGGATGATTCAAAAGAGGGCGCTATCAAAAGAAGTTTGTACACAGTTCGCCATATGGGGAGACAAAAAGTTTGTAGGAAAAACACCCATCTCCCGCCACGTAGGAAATAATTATTGGTACGGGGGGGGTGATGAAATTAAACCAGTGTTACACCCAAAAAATGCGTGGCACAACAGACATAGCTTCAGGGGGCGCCTCCCATGTTATAAGTTTTAATCATAAACAACAATAATACACTTACATGAGAATTGAGAGCGGTGCAGGGAGCTCGGGGCTGGAGTGTCAAACCAAAAGTGAACTCATACGGAAAGAAAAAGGGCTTGGCTTTGAAAATGAAATTGTGTTAAATGCCCAACTCTCTGCACCAATGTTTTATACCACTTTACACATTCCAAAATTGGGTACAGTGGGTTATAATACAAAGCAATCAACAAAAGAACCAACCAAAGGGGAAGTATGTAAAATGTGTACAGTACATGCAAATTTACCATGGTTATATTAAACTTATACAATTCGGTGCACGCTACAGGTTGAACAAAGAAGCACAAAGACTAGAGCGTGATTTGAACCTGCGATCTCCAGATTAACGTGACTGGTGATCTGCCAACTTTGCTATCTGTCCCTGATAGTGGCAGTCTGCCTATTTCGTCAATTTCTTTTAACTTAAAAGCCGCAACCCCTTAAGGTTATCTCTCTACTGCCGCTTCCCAGGCTGTATTGTAACCCCAAAAGATTGATACATTAGGGAGATGCCGACATGAAGGGCTGGATAGCTCAGAATAAAGAACAAGTTCTTATATAGCGCATTTTACAATAAACGTATCAATGCGCTTTACATTAGTGCCCTGGTCATTGGGCCAATAACATTCCTTTAACCTTTCTCAGCTCCCTGGGGAGTATACAGCCCCGGGCTGCCGTAGGGCTCCGAAGGCTTTTTCAAACAAGATATCAACCTCTACCCTCCCAGGTACTCATTTATACTCCTGGGTGAAGAGAACCAATTATAGTTAAGTGTCTTGCTCAAGGACACAGGTGCCTTGCTCAAGGACACAGGTGCCATGACCGGGATTCGAACCCACAACCTGATGACTAACCATCAGAACTTGAATTCGATGCTCTAAACCGCTCGGCCACGACACTCTAAATCCCAAAGTCGCAGGTTCACTATTCCCGCTCGTCAATTTTTCTTTGTTCAAGTCAAATAAAAAAAGAAAGAAAAAAAAGCCCCAAAATGGCGCCTCAATATCTAATTTTACTTTAAAGGACTGCATCAATTTATTTTGCAATCTAATATTTTCTGGAGAGTTGCGAGTTCAAATGTATTTATTTAATTTAAAACTACCAAAAATTAATTGCTACAAATATAAGTAATATTGATACCTAATATAATAATAAATGCATACAATAAATGTATAAAGTTCTAATTTCCAAACTATTGTCAAGAGTCAAATTTATTAAAAGGCAGAAACCACCAAACTAAATAACTACAATTTTGTTTTTAATAATGATAATAATAAGCATAATTGACTAGAATGTGCTGAGATTAATTCTGTACAAAAAAAACATGGGTGTTCTGAAGCGAGTGGTTTAGTCTCAGCGTGATCGGAGATGACCAATTTTGAAAGTGCCCAGCATGCTCTGAGATGAATTCTGCACTAAGAAACATGGGTGTGCTGAAGCTACTGGTTCAATCTCAGGGTGGTTCAAACTGCTCAGCGTGGTTCGTGACTACACAACTGGACCGTCTTGTAACCAAGACTAATCTCAGCGTGGTTCAAACTGCTCAGAATGCAGTGTCAGCGAGATTTGAGACAAACTTTACAGACTGCTCGGATTGTTTGTGAAATGTGTAGGATGTGCTTTGTGAAACAAACATGGGTGCTTTGAAGCTACTGGTTCGATCTCAGCGAGATTGGAATCGAACAATTTAAACTGCTCAGAATACTCTTAGACTTATTCTTTACTAAGAAATACTGGTGTTCTGAAGCTACTTGTTAAGTGTCAAGTGAGATAGGAGTCGACACATTTCAAAATACTAGTCATGATCTTAGAAGAGTTCTGTGAAAGAAACATTGGTGTTGTGAAGCTACCAATTCAATCTCAGTGGGAATGGAGACGAAAGATTCAAACTGCTAAGAATACTCTTAGACTAATTATTTACTAAGAAAAACACCCGGTGTTCTGAAGCCTCTTGATGAGTGTCAGCAAGATTGGAGACAATTTTTTTTTGTAAATACCGTTTTTAAACGAGCATCACATTTGAAAGCAAATTTACAAAGCAGATAAAACATATTCATTGGTTTTTATTTACTTAGAGAAACCAAATACTTTCTTTAAAAAACAGCCATTAATAAACCACTTCACTTGTGGTTTTTCTTGAATATTTATAATTTTGGGTTGAACAAAAAACATTTGACAAGCACAAGAACTAGGGCGTGATTTGAACCTGCGATCTCCGGATTAACGTGACTGGCGATCTGCCAACTTTGCTATCTGTCCCTGATAATGGCAGTCTGCCTATTTCGTCAATTTATTTTAACTTAAAAGCCGCAACCCTTAAGGTTATCTCTCTACTGCCGCTTCCCAGGCTGTATTGTTACCCCAAAAGATTGATACATTAGGGAGATGCCGACATGAAGGGCTGGATAGCTCAGAATAAAGAACAAGTTCTTATATAGCGCATTTTACAATAAACGTATCAATGCGCTTTACATTAGTGCCCTGGTCATTGGGCCAATAACATTCCTTTAACCTTTCTCAGCTCCCTGGGGAGTATACAGCCCCGGGCTGCCGTAGGGCTCCGAAGGCTTTTTCAAACAAGATATCAACCTCTACCCTCCCAGGTACTCATTTATACTCCTGGGTGAAGAGAACCAATTATAGTTAAGTGTCTTGCTCAAGGACACAGGTGCCTTGCTCAAGGACACAGGTGCCATGACCGGGATTCGAACCCACAACCTGATGACTAACCATCAGAACTTGAATTCGATGCTCTAAACCGCTCGGCCACGACACTCTAAATCCCAAAGTCGCAGGTTCACTATTCCCGCTCGTCAATTTTTCTTTGTTCATGTCAAATGAAAAAAGAAAGAAAAAAAAGCCCCACAATGGCGCCTCAATATCTAATTTTACTTTAAAGGACTGCATCAATTTATTTTGCAATCTAATATTTTCTGGAGAGTTGCGAGTTCAAATGTATTTATTTAATTTAAAACTACCAAAAATTAATTGCTACAAATATAAGTAATATTGATACCTAATATAATAATAAATGCATACAATAATTGTATAAAGTTCTAATTTCCAAACTATTGTCAAGAGTCAAATTTATTAAAAGGCAGAAACCACCAAACTAAATAACTACAATTTTGTTTTTAATAATGATAATAATAAGCATAATTGACTAGAATGTGCTGAGATTAATTCTGTACAAAAAAAACATGGGTGTTCTGAAGCGAGTGGTTTAGTCTCAGCGTGATCGGAGATGACCAATTTTGAAAGTGCCCAGCATGCTCTGAGATGAATTCTGCACTAAGAAACATGGGTGTGCTGAAGCTACTGGTTCAATCTCAGGGTGGTTCAAACTGCTCAGCGTGGTTCGTGACTACACAACTGGACCGTCTTGTAACCAAGACTAATCTCAGCGTGGTTCAAACTGCTCAGAATGCAGTGTCAGCGAGATTTGAGACAAACTTTACAGACTGCTCGGATTGTTTGTGAAATGTGTAGGATGTGCTTTGTGAAACAAACATGGGTGCTTTGAAGCTACTGGTTCGATCTCAGCGAGATTGGAATCGAACAATTTAAACTGCTCAGAATACTCTTAGACTTATTCTTTACTAAGAAATACTGGTGTTCTGAAGCTACTTGTTAAGTGTCAAGTGAGATAGGAGTCGACACATTTCAAAATACTAGTCATGATCTTAGAAGAGTTCTGTGAAAGAAACATTGGTGTTGTGAAGCTACCAATTCAATCTCAGTGGGAATGGAGACGAAAGATTCAAACTGCTAAGAATACTCTTAGACTAATTATTTACTAAGAAAAACACCCGGTGTTCTGAAGCCTCTTGATGAGTGTCAGCAAGATTGGAGACAATTTTTTTTTGTAAATACCGTTTTTAAACGAACATCACATTTGAAAGCAAATTTACAAAGCAGATAAAACATATTCATTGGTTTTTATTTACTTAGAGAAACCAAATACTTTCTTTAAAAAACAGCCATTAATAAACCACTTCACTTGTGGTTTTTCTTGAATATTTATAATTTTGGGTTGAACAAAAAACATTTGACAAGCACAAGAACTAGGGCGTGATTTGAACCTGCGATCTCCGGATTAACGTGACTGGCGATCTGCCAACTTTGCTATCTGTCCCTGATAATGGCAGTCTGCCTATTTCGTCAATTTATTTTAACTTAAAAGCCGCAACCCTTAAGGTTATCTCTCTACTGCCGCTTCCCAGGCTGTATTGTAACCCAATATATATAAACCGGAGGTCGTTGGTTCAAATCCCACTCTAGTCAATTTTTCTTTGTTCAACCCAAAATCATTATATATATATATATTGATACATTAGGGAGATGCCGATATGAAGGGCTGGATAGCTCAGAATCCCGAAGTCGCAGGTTCACTATTCCCGCTCGACAATTTTTCAATGTTAAACTCAAATGAAAAAAGAAAGAAAAAAAACCCCAAAACCCAAAATGGCGCCTCAATATCTAATTTTACTTAAAAGGACTGCATCAATTTGTTTTGCCATCTAATAATTTCTAGAGAGTTGCGAGTTCAAATTTATTTATTTAATTTAAAACTCCCAAAAATTATTTGCTACAAATATAAGTAATATTTATAACTAATATGCATACAATAATTGTATAAAGTTCTAATTTCCAAACTATTGTCAAGAGTCAAATTTATTAAAAGGCAGAAACCACCAAACTAAATTGCTACAAATTATTTTTGATAATTAAAATAATAAGCATAATTTACTTGAATGTTATGTTGCTAGAATAATTCTATTATGCTAGTGCACTTGTAGAGCAGTACCTTTTCAAAAATACAACTCTTGGCTGACGAACAGGATCATGCAAAATATCATATAATTATGATCAAATTGTGTTACTTAACTTTCTAAGCTGGTTTGCTTAGTGTAACTTGCTGAGAGTCCTTTGAGATTTACCTCGCATGCACTTGCATCGTCTCCATTAATGTCTTCTGGTAAAAGAATGTAATAACGAACATGTTTAGACCAGACGTGTCATAACAATCACGTTAATAATAGTGCTGGTGCAGCAACTGTGCAATGAATTTCCAGAAGAAAAAAATAAAACATTTCAAAATGAAAAGCAAAGAGAACTAGAAATTCAGTTTGTGACATCACAAAAACAGGGTGTTCGGTAGACATGTCGAAATAAGCAAAGCTGGTGAAAAGTAAAAAAATAATTGGTAAACATGTCTTTGTATGAAATATTGTTATACGAGTTAATTGTGATTTTAAATATTTGCATTTTTGAAACAGAAACCTTGATCAAGCCTAAATTGAAAACTGATGACGTCATGATGACGTTATTGCGTATTTCTTATCCATACATTGAGATACAATACATCAAGAGCTTTCATATGGTGCCAATATATTGTATGTAGCAATAATAATTCTCCAGATATGGATTTTTTAAAGTATTAAACGTTGATTAAATGTTGTGACGTCATCGATGATGTCATCATCCCGAAAAAAATGTGGGTGTCATCTACTCACTAAGATCTAAATACATGGTAAATTTCAAGACTGCAACCTTCTTAGTTAATGAGATATGAACTTTTGAATTATGAAATTTGAACTTCCGTTTTCGACCGGAAGTAAAGGTCATATAGGGTCACACTTTGTACGTGAATTGTAGAAGACGGCAAGAGCTTTTATATGGTGCAAATATCTTACATGAAGCAATTATGGTTCTTTAAATATAAAAAAAAAAAAATTAAACGTTGATTTATTGTTATGACATCATCGATAACATCGTCAAACCGAAATTCACATATTTATATTTAAACACAAAGATCTTAATACTTAGTAAGTTTTAAGTCTCAAACATTTATAGTTCATGAGATATGACAAGTTTTCTTTATGTAAGAAAATTCAACTTCCAGTTTTGACCGGAAGTAAAGGTCATATGGGGTCACACCTAATGAAAGATTTGTAGAACTGTTCAAGGGCCTTCAGATGATATAATGATTAAAGGTGTAGCATCTTTTGTTTATAAGATATAACGTTTCCTCAAAAAAACCCTTCAACGTCCGGTTTCGACCGGAAGTAAAGGTCACATGGGGTCCCATTCTGTGTAAGAGTTGTAAAAGGAATGTTGAAAGATCTTCTATTGATCATTTATGGTTATCTAGATCTGACGATTTACAATATTTCTCGTTATTTTTCATTTTTGATGTTATGACGTCATCGATGACGTCAGCATCCCGAAAATGTTCCTGTTTTGTCTATACACTAAGGTCTAAGTACATGACAAGTTTCAAGTCTCTACAAGTTATACTTTTTCCGAAATCCTGCCATGAAAGTACGGTGGGAAGAAGAAGACACGGAAAAAACCCAACCAGTACAATAACAATAGGTTTTCGGCAGTTAGCCGAACACCTAAAAAGGGTAATTCTAAAACGGTAAAGAAACTATATAAAAAAAAACCCATGTAATTGTGCATTGTGTCGCTGCTAATATTGTTTTTTTATTATCAGGTAATCAGCCTACAATATTGATAACTTGCGAACATTTAGGTGCAGTAGAAAGGGAGCCATTTGACATTATAGTCTCACTGAAGGCAGCTGCAGGAAAAATACAGAGAGCAAAGGAAAACTCTTAAAGCTCTCTCCCACCCAGTTCCTGTTTGAGGCGATTATAGCAGTCTGTCGATGGTGGGGTGATTAAAAGATTGCGCACTTCCTGGGCGATCTCTGGCTGCAGAGAGGCAGTGACATTAGCAAACTTTGTGTCCTGAGTAGTAATGTGGCAGGTCAAAAACTGTGCTTCAACCTGGGCGAACCAGAGGGCCTGATCATTGGGCCAGAAAGGAGGAAGCTTCAAGATGGCTGCTGCTACCGGCTGTGGAGCTGGTGGAGGTGGCGGCGGGGCAGCGCCCGCAGCGATGACTGGTGGCGGCTGGACTGACACCATTACCGTTTGAGTGGAAGTTCGGTGTGTGCAATCACAATATGTACGTACAAGTTACGAGCACAACAGACTACCCACGATGTGGCCACGAATGGGGGAGTGAGCCAAGTGAAAACAAAAATTCTTTCCAAGGTCTGGTTCACCACTGTAGTGATTATTTATGTCAAGGACTGACTACACTTATCTGATGGAATGACTCACCCAATATCAAAATGATCACGTCTGGATTTGGGACAGTTTACTGTCTCTCCAATTGTTCACGACATACAAAACAGAGGATCACTTACTTGACGAAACGATGACAATTCACGATGAAACAGTTAACATTGAAGGTAACAGCTAGTAAAACTTAACGACGATGATAAACTTTGATTCCACTTCACATGGCATAGTAAGCACAGCAGAATAAAGATGGCTGGATCCACAGCGCACATGTCAATAAACCAGTGAAAAACTATAACCAATCCCTGCAGGGTACCAGTTACTCGTTTCTGGTTTGTAAAATCCCTTTCCAGATTCCAGACTTTTGTCAGGTTGTTGTAGAAATGTTGCATACAAGAATGGACAGGCTGCTACCATTGTTCATCATTATATTTGGCTCCATGGAAAGTAGTAGTAGTAGTAGCAGAAGTAGTAGTCCGTTTTATTGTCACACATATACAGTGAAATGCACTTTTGCTTTGCGTGTCTAAAAACATTAAAATGGTTCAGATCCTACCTCTCCAAAAGATCGCAGGCAGTCTGTGTCCAAGACGCCACTTCCAACACAGTTCATCACAGTTCAAGTTTTCTGTTCCACAAGGATCAGTTCTCGGTCCTAAATTGTTTAACAACTACACTCTTCCACTACAAAACATCATCAAGAAACACAATCTCTTCTATCATATGTACGCCAATGATACGCAGCTCTACTTCTCAGGCCTGCCAGTACAAGAACAACTCGACAGATGGATCCCTCGCACCGACGCCTGTATCAGTAATATCCAGGAGTGGATGCGAGAGAGCTACTTAAAATTCAACGATGCAAAAACCGAATTTCTCTTACTTGGATCAAAGCAACAGATTGCCAAGCTTGAAGTCCAAGACGTATGCATTGGCACCACATCAATTTCCCGTGCTGGTAAAGTCAGAGATCTTGGGGTTATTTTGGACTCCAACATGACAATGGAGTCACAAGTGTCTCATTGTGTGAAAATTGCTTTTCACAGTCTTCGTAATATTCGCCTGATTCGCAAGTTTCTCACTCCGAAGGCTACTGAGCAGCTCGTTCACGCTTTTATTACATCCTGAATTGACTGCTGCAATTGTCTACTGCTAGGTCTCCCAAACTACCTAGTTCAGAAGCTCCAACGGGTCCAGAATGCTGCAGCCCGTCTAGTCACAAACACACGGAAATACTCACACATTACGCCAGTCCTAAGAAGCCTGCATTGGTTACCACTTGAACAGCGACTTGCATACAAAGTCCTTCTCATCACCTTCCGTGCATTGTAGTCCTCCTCACCTAAATACATCACTTCTCTCATCAACATCCATAAGCCATCTCGCTCCGGTCACTGGTCTTCCAATGATCTTTCTCTAGTTGTCCCCAAATCAAAACGATCATGGGGTGATCGAGCATTTGCTTCCGCCACTCCTCGCTTGTGGAACAAACACCCAAACTCAGTGAAGTCATGTGAGACTGTTGATAATTTCAAAACAAAACTGAAATCACACCTAATAACACGCCATTTTTAATTACTTTTCTTCTTGTGAGCGCAATCACGGTGAGTGCCTACTAAATTTTTCTCACACAGCAACATCAAATCCCAGGACTAATTTGTCTTGTCAGGGTTTTGATATGACAACGATTAGTCAAGAAGATAATAATACTGCGGGAGGGCACGGACATGTTTTCAAAATACAGACATGAAACAGTCTGTGGTAGGATTGTTTGCTTCCTGTATCAATAATGAAGTAAGGTTGTTGACCCAGTACCTTCATGGTCACGTTGGAGCTTTTCATAACCGCCCAACCAATCACTTATTCTCTGCACACCTGGTTGAGCCAGCGCTGTTGTTTCTAGGATCAAGTGTTTGATCTGAGCGATGGGGTGAACGGAGAAGCAATAGCATCTATCTAGCGGTTGGGTGTGGGAGTCCTTGATGAGGACACCGCTGTGTCTTCCTCTGGGGATGTTGGCAATATAATGTGATGTGCCCGACTTCTTTGTAGTTGCAGCACTTAATCTTTCCAAGGTTCATCCTGGCATGGTTAGGAGCAGGGGCTGGTTGGTGTAATGGGAGTTATGATACCTGTTCACAGAGTTGACCAGTCGCCTTGAGCTGGGTAGCTTTTTGATCCAGCTAGCGTTGCAGGTTGCTCATCAGGTTTTCAGTCCTTTTGGTTGCCCAGGTCTCTGCCGCTGGGGTTGATGGGGTCTCTCCCAGGATAAGACCTCTTCTTGGGTCGGCAAACTCTATGTCGGCATTCTCCTGTATGTAGCGTCTCACTTCCCTGCTAAACAACACATCATGACCAGTCCCAAACCTCTATAAGAAGGATTCCCTTGGGAGTGGCGATCTCTTCCTTCCTTGGAAGAATGTTATAGTCTACCACAGAAATTAATAGACATTGACACCTCTGGACTTCAGAAAGTGATGACTGAGTCACTAGTCTGTGTCTTAACAGACAGCATTATACAAGCAGCATGAACAGAACTAGACAAAGCTGCCACACCACATGCAACGTGAACCAGCAACATCAGCAGGATCCTTACTCCATAATGCTAGCTGAAGCATCTACACAAATATCAAAGAACCCATGGGGGCGAGGTATACTTCCAGCAATAATGTACAGCAACATATAAGAAGAGCCAAATGGTGGCAACGTACAAGAGACATCCCAGGGCTAGCATTAGACAACAGCCAAGCCAAGCTTTGACCAATGGTAGGAATTGGACAGGAGCTGAATCCTGATGGATATGAGGCGTTGACATTGGAGACCTAATTTCAGGTGGCGCAGGTAAGTCCCTCCCCACAATAGTGTGGAAAGGGCCTACGAGTGATACCTACCAAAATAGCCCTAAAATGCATTTTGTGACGAGATTGGGTGGACCGACACAAGTCTAATCTAAGGTTTTTGAACTTTTAGTGTGGAAGAAAGTCTCTGTGACCTCTCCGGTTTAAGCGGGCTACCGAGAGCAAGGAGACAGGCAGGCGGCATCCAATCATGTGGTGGTTGGGCGGTGCCTGGGTTTGTCTGAGTAAAGTGCTGCGGCATGGCTTGTCCCGGCACGCCCCGGCTGGCGAGGCAGTGTGGTCTTGGCAAGCAAGTGAGATGGATGTGTAGTTTAATCCTTAGTGCCAGCAGCTAAAGACTGACAAACCCCGTGAGTGTCGTTTGCCGTTGCTGTTCGGCCGGATGCACATTGCTCTCTCCAACCCTACTTCTGAATCCCGTCAACTGTGTAACTTTCTGAGTGCAGCGTTCCGTAGAGCGATCCAGTGTGAACTGAGCCGGTAGGCCTATGTTTGTTTAGTTGCATAAATTGTTGCTTTACGATTGTGTTACAGTGATTTTGAATTCAAGCGCAATCTCAAAACCCATTTATTTTAGTGTGTTCACATTGCTGATGTTCTTGTTTGTTTGTGAAGCACAATGATAATTTTTGGAATTACGCTATATAAGAGCTGATATTAGTATTATTATTATTATATAGACCATTCCAAGGACCATTTTAACAACTTGAAATCCTTTCGAGAGTTGTTAACAAACATCGCCGAATTCCTCGGAAACTAAAAGAAAAGAAATAACCTTGGGACCGTTGGGGGCACTTTATGGATTGGGGTTTTCAGTCCCTACCTGATTGCATTGGTTTTTTCCTGGAATAATTCTCTGGGGTTTTCCTACCATATCTAAAACTGAAACTTCCTTCTTCGTCTTCTCTCCATGGGGTTGTTTGCTAGTGCAGTGATTAGGTTAACTTTTCTGAGAGTCATTGGCTTCACAACCGGAAGAAATGAAATGAAAAATTGGGTCTGTCTTTAGTCTGTAGTGTGCTCAAGAGGTGTATTTGAAGTGGGCACATTCTTAGTTGACACCAAGACACAAGGTCTACTAGACTGGCCATAAACCCTTCTTCAGCCAGGCTCTTGCTGGCGCGGCTTGAGCTAACATTAACCCTTTCATGCACCATTTATTTTAGTGATAAATTGATTATATGGACACTTTAATTGTTGACTCAATTTTTTTGCAAATGGCGACCCCCCAAAAACAGGTCACAATAGCACACTCAAGAGTCCTCTTTCCCATTCTGAAAACTGTGTGGTTGTTGTGCGATCATTGTTTTTTGTTTCACAACTATTTTTCTGAAGGCATTTAAACCGGTTGCTAGCGACCGGTCAGCGCGTGAAAGAGTTAAGAAGAGATCAACACAATGGCATAAGCTCGTCGTTCCCATTTAGTGAAGTTGTCCATTGACTACAAAATATGCAATAGCATTGCTATTTTTGAGAGTGAATGCAGTAGAATCAGAAGAAATCAAGTGGCTTGTGCCCTTTTCTATTTCATTATCCCTTGGTTTTTGCTGTTAATCAAGAATAATTAGAGTTGGGAAATTTATAATGTTGTGTTTGGAAGCTTGATAGACCCGCAAAAACAGGGCAGAACAAAAATCTGCCACAAGACAGTAAAATGTGGATAATTCTTTGAAGTTAGTGCTAAAAAAACAAAAGACAACCAGACAATGGTTTCATTGTGACAACGATACTCTCAACAACAACAAATTCTAGAAATTCCATAATTAAATTTTAGAATTCCCGGTGGTAAGTGATTGAGGATTAAGGCAATAAGTGAAAAGTGACTTACCTTATTTTGATGATTCTGGTAGGTATAGATAATTGAGTTATGTCATATGAAGATTTCCTTATTGCTGATTTTTCAATATAGCTGTTGATGGGTTTATTTTATAATTTGTATTTGTATGGTGCAACGATTCATTAGTGTTTTTGTATCACATTCTTACAGAGTCATCTAGTTAAATGTACATTTTAGTGGCAAATCAAAGAATAAAGACAAACCTGCACTGAGTGTTCCTAATGCTCCGTCACCATAATCCGCTGCCATCATGTCACATCTTGATATGAGAACCTTCACACGTGGGAAGAACAGAAGGAGAATGAATGTGGCTTTGATGGTAGCTATGATTGCCAGTCCTGGTTGATAAATGTTCCGATCATCAAGGAGCTCAATCAATATCCACACAATCAAAACAATCATACTGCCTACAGAAACAAAAAAGGGAAAATCCTGTTAGTATGTAATTACATCAAATGTGTGCATATCTGCTGCACTCCCAAAGTATTTGCTACTTTCAGCGCCATACATTTATGTGCAATTTTACCAGAAATCACCCATCAATCAAAGGCATTTCTTATGACATTTAATACTGAGAAGAACAGGTAAAGGCCAAATCCAACTATTCTTGCATAAAACTTACATAAAAAGAAATAGCTTTATGCAATTTATATGGGCTTTGGTAATCAGAGGAGCCTGTGTGAAGTGGGCGTGGCTTAACCACTACTCGTCTGATGAACTGACATACTGCGAACGGTTTATTATGACCGGAACAACTTCGAAACGCCCTTAATTTGTTTCTGGTAGCCGGACGGCTGACGAAGGAAATATCTACTCGGACTTTTCATTGTGTAGCGTACACAGGTATGCATGATACCGTGCTACGCTTTGTTTCACCCCTACAAGGAGGTGGGATACCAGGTGTTGGAAAACATGCCTTGTAATATCCCTTTTCCAGGGTTATTGTGTAACACCCGATTCCAGACTTTTGGACAGGCTGGAACCATTGTTTTCTCATTGTATTTGGCTCAATGGAAGGTTAGTCCCAGCAATCCAAATTTCACACATACCATGGCAGATTATTGGCCCTGACTGACAGCCAAGGTTCTGTGAATCACAGTGGGTGCCTGCTCATATATTTAACACCCGGCAAACTCCGCCTGGCAAGCCCCCAAGTCGCCAACCTCATCGCTGACGGCCTCGTCTCTAGCAAACTGAACCGCCCAAGTGAGACACACTCAACTCTAGTGGCCGCTGGGTAAAACTCACCGCATTTACTTAGAAATTTCATATATATATATCCCAGGGCCAGATTTGTCCAACAAAAGGAAAAAAGTCTGAAATAGGGGCTTACACAATACTACCTAGAAATAGGAGATATGGAGCATGAAATTCTAATACCCTTTGTCCCTCTTTGTTTCAGAGCAAAATAAGTGTAACAAGGTGAGAAAAGTGTAACAAGATGAGTGCATGCACCGGATGGGTACCCTAAACAATGGAATGTCCAGGCATTTGCACAACTGACACAGGCATCCTTGGAAAACTTTGTGTACAGGTGTCTACCAGGCTTCCGTTTATGTGTCCGGAAGTAATTGTTCTTTATGTCTGCCAGTGGTAAGTGGTTAATGAACTCACTTCTTTTTGTGCTGCCTTGGTACATTGAAGATTGCTTTTACAATTATTATTAGTTATAAAAGCTATCGAAACCTTTTCAGCTTCGATGTCCTCAGTTCAAACTATCTGTCACCATTGGATTAATTTTACCGCATCAAATTACATTTGTCGCTGTTAAAATCTTAATACCACTTCTCTGTCAAGTAAGCTGTCAATATCGTTTTGCTTAATATGAAGATTCTGCTACTGTGTTAATGGGGGTCATTACACTTTGGTTTCATCATTACCCTGATTTCCATATGATTCAAGCTTAGTGGTTAGGTGAGGTTTCAAGTCAAACAAAGTAAAGTTTTGAGTTTACAGTACACACATCGACGTATTGGTAAAAACAACAATTATAGTCCGAGCTTAGAAAACTTACATTCAACCTTACACACATGAATAGTACCATGAGTTACAATCTACTCTTGGTTAAACAAATTAATGTGTTGCCTTAAACTTACCTATAATTGTGAGAAGTAGAGTCTTAATTTCCATGGGGTGTATCACATCCTTCTTCCCCCAGGCAGCAATGGCAGTCATTAGTGACAGGACAACCAACACATACACATAAGTGAGTGACAATGTCAATGCTGATCCAGTATACCCACAAATAGCTAAGACAGTGTCTCCATTTAAGGTATTCATTATTATCTTACTAGCAATCACTTCAGGTGGCTGTAAGATGAACCATTCGACCAAAATAACAATCTCTACTGCTAGCAGACTGAAATAGAAAACAATCTGGCTAGAGGTATGGATACAAGTTGGCAAACTACCTGAAATAACATAATCATGCTTTGCCATGCGATATATTCTCATAATCATGAGAAATATTGCAACATGGCACAGTGCAAATGCCACCCCAGGCCAAAGTCGCTGCAGGGTGCAAATAAAAACACTGGGTGGGGCAGCATAGATCGGTATCAGAAGATACATGAAAAGGATTCCAAGTAACAACATTAGGCAGAGAAATGGAGACATTTCTTGGGTTACTTTATATTTCCAGCAAAATACAAATATAACAATCACAGCCAGTGTTGACAGAATACCAAGGATGGCAATAATAATGAGTATTACAAACCACACAGATGAAAAATTTGAAATACTTTGAGGAGAGTTTGTGTGTAGTGGTGGGGATACAGTAGTAAAGCTGTCATAACAGTGGCTACTACATGGATCAGTGGGTTGACACTGGGATAGCAGAGGTGTTGATTGTAATTGTCCTTGTAGACTGTACATAGACACTCGGTTGGTTTGAATGGACAAATTTCCAGACAGCCAACTTCCAACCTACATGTACATATAAAAAACTTTGTTTAAAAATGATATAAATGTTGTAGCCCATATTGAAATCACAACAAAGTATGCATATGATTAGTTAATACAAAAATATAAGTACAATAAAATTAACAGAAGCAACATGTGGCAAACCTGCTTTAGCCAAAGTTGCGTGATTTTGACATGGCCTTATTCTAAAGCTTGATCATTAGCATTTACATTGGCTCTGCATATAACAATGATGTTCCTGCCAGGAATGGAGAAGGGGTAGATCTTCGATAAGGTGCTATCTACAAACAAATCTTTTTGAGAAAGAAATTGTTCTGTCCTCCACAAAGTCAGATATGTTGGGAACTATTGGTTGGTTCAGTATCTACATTTTTAGAGGCATGCTCCAGGCATCTTTAAAGCAATTAAATTAAAATGTAATGATCGGCATCTAACATTTGAAAGGTACATGGTATCAGCTATAATGTATGTAATCTTGTTCGAAGGTGTTGATATGGTTGAATTCCCCCAAATCTGGGTGAAGAGTTGATGGAAGGTCCAGTTTGGATTGGAATTGCTCCATCAGCTGAGTTTAAACAAAATTATTATTTGGAGTAAACATTGGGAGTCTGAAGGCAAAGTTTGATCTGAACTTATTTAAGTGAAAGGCACCAGAACTTTTGGGGGATGAGATGGGCTAAATTGTGGTTTGCCTCTAATCTAGCAAAAATTGTGTTAGTTTGTGAAAACAGGATGTAGCTGGGTGTTGAGATGTTTTGGGGATTAATCTTGTTTGAACCATATTTTGGTGATGGTACAATAATGGCAACATCACAATCAAGGAAAGCTAATGGCAATTTGTCAAGCTTGTTTTATGCAGAGTGTGGTTGCAACAGAGGATGGAAGTTGTATTCACATAAGCTGATTGTGACTTCTTGGAAGAAGTGATAGAAATTGTGACAAGGTATGAGGTGAGCTGTTTTTGAATGTTTAGATTGATGTAAATCTGCTTAGCTAAACAATGAATTGGAGGGTTACACAACACTAGATCAAATTTTCTGCTACACTGTATATGGTGAGGACAAAATGTTAAACAGCTGATCATGTAAAATACAATTCTGATAGCCAAGTTTATTAGCTTGCTAAGTCATACTTAAATACTAAACAGAACCTGGGTTGGGCACCCCTACATCAGGTATTGGGTTCAAGGTAGTATACAAGCTGGTACAGATGGATGACAGATGGGTGGATTTGACCCACTGACTATCTCAAACTTTGGGGACCACAAGAGCAGCCATTCTGTTTTTATACTGTGCCATCTTCAAGCACTAAAATGAGTAAACGTAGCACAAAGAGCTCCACCAAAAGTTTGTTTTTGAATGAGTATTCCTTGGATGTTTTTGTCCTTCTAATGTTTTTATTTGAAGACTCAATTGTTCTCAGTGTCAAGTCAAGTGAAAGGTATAGAGAGCCTTACAACTTCTACCTGGTTTAATATGGTATAGGCAGAATACTGAACACACATACAAGTGTGAACCTTTAATGATTGGTATCATGAATCTTAACTAGTAAATGAGCGAACTGTAAAGTAGCTGGTTTGAAGTAAAACTCTAACAAGGATAACAATAATTAGAGAGACAGTTTCCAAAAATGTTTCTCACCTTTACAAATTTATTGGATCCAACCATATCCTTGTAATTCCAAATGGTAAATGGCTGTGCAAACATACCGTGCTTAAAGTGAATCTTGCTGCCATCAAGACCAGTAAAGGAAACTTCTTCAATGCTCTGTTGGACTGTTTCTGCCTTTAAACCAACAAAATTAGTACATAACCCTTGACTATTGCTACCACAATAAAGGGAAATCAGGTCTTGCAGGCCATGAGCAATAGCATAAACAGAATTGACAACATTGGCTACCATTGAAGAGTGAACAGTTATGGAGGCATGCTCCAATCCACTACACTCTGTTTTGTAATCACCAATACCATTTATGTTGCAATTGTACTTTTGGCCAATGAACTCAGGAAACCAAGGATCCCTCTTGTTTACTGATGTTGTGAGTGATGCAAAATATTCTTTCAATAGAGGAACTTCAGTTTGTACGTTGATTAACAATGCACCCAAAATGGCATTGTTGTTTGATATCTGTTCTTCCAAGTGCTCATTATATGAAATGATCCAGGTAAGATGACGTGTGTCACTGCGCATTTCAACTTCCTGCATTAGTTCCACAGTGTCTTTATCATCAGTGAATAAAATAACAATGTGTGCAGCTGTGGTTTCATAGATGTTTTGCAGAACAGTTGCAATGTTGTTCATTTTGTGTATTTGTTCTTGTGTCCCAATACAGATGCCCATATCCAAGGCTGCATCAATAAATGTTGTACTCTCTGAAAGTAATAAAGAGGACAAATATTATGTTATACGGATATGTAAAATGTTTACCAAAAAAAACCCCCAAACTACAACAACCAAAAAAAAAAAGGACATTACAATTTCAAGAATTTGTTTTTGAATTTGCACTGTGATTCCTATTTTTAAGAATGAAATAGAAGTGGTTGGGGACAATTTAAGCTTGTCAAATTGAACAAAACACACAACTGCATAAAATTTGCCTGTTGGATCGTCCTCTAAAGAGTCACATTTACGGCCGTATTGATTGCAAATGGTGAAGGATTCATATTGGAACCAGGAGAAAATGGAGTAAGAACGATAACAAAATATCGATGGAATGTTCTTATAAGAGTGAGCCAGAAGGAAAATGATAAGCCTATGGCAAAATAAAGGAATGTTTGAGATTAGTGAGCAGCGTCTTGCAGATCAGATAAGTACTATCAAACGGAACCAGTGGTTACCAACATGGAAATTGAGGAGATGAGGAGGATAGAAAAGCTGAAAGTAATAGAATGGAGATTGTTAACCACCAAGTACCGGAGGAGGTGGCTGCTGCTAGCTGGCAGAGTGAAAATGTGGTTGATCAGCCAGGGTTGCTCGATGGTCAGGATGACAATGGCATAGATGAAGAGGAGGGTGTACATTTTAAGGAGAAGGTGCAGATTAAGACCAGGATTCAAGAGGTGATAGAAGCAGCAAAGGGGTCAAACAGGTGGAATATCCCAGCCTTTGAGCTGGGTCCCAAGGAAAAGGCTGACAGAAATGTCAGCCGTGGTAAGTAAAGTCCTTGGGTCGGTAATAACTTACTGACCCAAGTCCTTACCAAGTCCAGTTGCTGGGGCAGTTGTAGTAGGGGAACAGTTAAGTGTGAAGGCTCACAATCAAAACAGGAAAACAGTACACCATGGTGGAAGTGTTGGCTGGAGGGTCAAATTAAAGAACTATTAAAAGATCTCAGTAGAATAAAACAAATGAAAAAGGGTTTAATAAAAGATTCAGACTTGAGAAATACAATCAAGACAAAGTACAATGTCAAAGGTAAGTGGGCGAGTGTTGTCATAGAGGAAATTAAGCACAGGGTTAAGGCTAAGGCTGGAAAAGTAAAGAGGTACATGTATGACGACAGGGTCAGGCAGTTTCACCAAAACAGGCAATTTAACACCAATCAGCATCAGTTGTTTGAGGAATTGGAAGGAAAGACCGACAGCACACAAGCTGGCCCGAGGCCAACAGAGGCAAACACTTTCTGGGGTGGTATTGGGACCAACCAGTACAGCACAACCGACAAGCAGAATGGCCAACAGATGTAAAAGATGAATTGCGAGGGGTACAACAGCAAGTAGGGCTCCAGATTGACAATGGACTGAAAGGATTAAATTAATAAAAGACAGGTTAAATAGGAGTTCATTACGGACTGAAAAAATCAAGCCCCATCCAATGGGCAGACAAGAAGATGAGCAGACTTAACTGCTGTGGAGTTTTTGTTGTTTTTGTTTCACAATGCCTAAGAAAGCTAAGAAACGTAAGCGGGTCAGCACAACAATGACAAGCTACAGGCGAACAACTATAGCCACCACACACAAGCACCTGTTCAGGATAAAGGGTCAAGCACAAGAAACTGAACAAACGACAGTCCTGAACACAGACACAGTGAATATCCAAGAATTCAGCGTCGGTGATTAATACAATCACAGACAATATTCGTTTCAGTACAAGCCGAGTTAGCTAGTGTATACCCCACAAACCTTCAGACAGCTCAGCACCCAGTCAATGCAGTTGGGACACACACTGTTCGACAAACAGCTGCTTCGACATGGACTCCCCAAAACAAAAATGGGGTAAAATTGAACACAGAGTCTGGACAGGGGCCAGACCCAGGGACTGCTGATCCACCTATAACTACAAATATTCTACAGGTCAAGGAGGCATCCGGTTTCTGACTGGGGCCGAACCTTTGCGCCCCCGTATACTACTAATTGACGCTACCCAAGCCAAACTCGACTCGATATGTTGTGACCAATGGTTTTTCCAGTGTTCAAAATTTGTCTTTGCCATCCAGTCAATCCTACATGTACAGCAAGAACAGTCTGATTGAGTAAGGCTGATGGCGTTTAGGTCATCTTGGATCTGAGAAATGAAATGTGGCAGGCCTCCACTCTCTCGAAAGACAGCGAGGGGCACCTCAGGTCTCTGTAGTGCATGGCCAAATTTATAGAAGGCCACTTCTCAGCAGGGTGTTTGTGGCAGGTGTTACGCATGTACGAGCATACAAATCGACGTTGGATAGTCGTATTGGATAGTGCACACCGAGGCAGGAAAGCGCGATGGGAAACGTTGAGGTATGGTTTCAGTGATCATCAGGGCATCACAGCTGTATAAAAGAACCGTCTGAACTGTGGACCTAATATGCATTTTGGCACTATTGCTGGTTCCTCCATCTGTTTGAGTTT
This sequence comes from Plazaster borealis, assembly GCA_021014325.1. Classification (NCBI taxonomy): domain Eukaryota; kingdom Metazoa; phylum Echinodermata; class Asteroidea; order Forcipulatida; family Labidiasteridae; genus Plazaster; species Plazaster borealis. Next base: position 10,943,545 of record CM037468.1, on the reverse strand, counting down.
TCGTACTGCAACCCATGCCAACTTCCCTCGCTGCTGAATAGCACTTCTGCCGTCTGCTACGTTGCATCCGAGGTAGCAAAAGTCATTGCAGGCTGCAAGAGTGTCGATGGCTGTTGTGCAGGTTGCAGTGTGTGTTGAATATCCCTACTAAACATTCCCTTCGTCTTGATGGCATTCAGGCAAATGCCCACTTTGGCTTATGCTGCCTCAAAGCGATGTAGTTGGCATTGGGCTGCATCTGCGTCAAAGGTGCTGTAGCACCCCCAAATATTTTGGACCGGGTGTTGGAATATACTTTAAAAAAACCTACTTTTAGTAAACATGTTTCATAAATTCACACTCACATGAATGGATAATTTGGAAAAGGTTAAAAATGTATAAATACGTGACTGTAGCATGTCATATTAAAAAATCTGCCCATCAAATCTGTCCGCGCTCATATTCGGCACCAAGTTGTGCCCGGAAGGCAAGCAGCCGATTTTACGAAACGCTAGGATTAATCCTATCTCGAGTTAGGACGAGTAACTCGTCCTAACTTAGGATTAATCTTAAGGTTTACATGTTACAGTGCAAGGCTGGGACTCGTCCTAAGTCCCAAGATTAGTCCTAAGTTAGGAAGAGTTGGTGAAATCGACGGCTGCATTATTATAAACTGTGATATGCCCGTTGTCAGCTTTGTGTGCATGTAGAGATTCTTCGTAAGACATGTGTGCCATCAAAAGACAACGGTTTTCTCATCTTTAGACTCTTTGTGTACAAAAAGACCCTGTTGTCCGGAAGATGAAGTGAAAAAAAATTCCTCAAATTTACTCACACTGTTATTGCCTAACTAAAATACACATTTTTTTAAAGTGACACATATTGTAGGTTTTCAAGAAATTAAAATCAATATTGTAGCCTTGTCTTTTGTTTTTTTGCTCATATTTTGGTCAATTCTGAATGTATTTTGTTAAAATTCATACGTGCCAGATCATTGTCTATGCTCCATACAACTTTCACTGCCTTTAGATGAATAATGAGAGAGCCTTTTGTCGGGATTCATGGATACATACACAAACATACATCCATACAACATTGCGTGAATTATAGTAAGATAATAAAAGGATTTACTTACGTTGCAAACGGTAGTCTGACAAAGAAGAGATAATTGATACATATTTCCACTGGAAATGTTGCAGTAGATGTATAATGGCAGAAATCTGGTTGTCAATAGTGGGCCCCATTTTTAACAGGTTGCTTGGTTGATTGTCAGTCTCTGTGCTAAATCCGTAGCTTATCTACAAATTAACAGAAACAAAAATTCATACCATAAAACATTTAACAAATATTTACCAATTTGCTTTAAAAAATCTTTTAAATTGATCTCCAATGGCTGTTGCATTGACAATGTTTGAGTACTCAAAGATTTTGCTGGTGATCGTGGTCGAGGATCATGGTGCCAGATAACATGAATGGTACCGCACTGCCATGTTGTGAAATGTCTGATTTGCTGTTTCAGACATATCTTCTGATCTTCCAATGTCTGTCATATAAGGGTACAATTTATTTGTTAAGGAATGCACTGAGGGTCGCACTAGTTAGAGTCAACTCAAACATTTCACAACAACTTAAGACAACTCCAGACAACAAGTTTCAAATACCTTCAAATTTGATGGTTATTTCAAGGTTGTATCTACAATTTTGCTTAAAAGTGAGGGGAAATAACAGTTTTTTATTCGTAAAATCAACCAATTTTTCTTTGTCTGTAGAATTGGGCAATTTGGAACAACCCTTGTGTGTTGGCTGGCGGGGAAATAACTGATGTAGAAGGAAAGAACAAAAGTGCGCTGAATAAAATGTAATTATATGTTCACTAATAAAAACACTTTGTGTATGTACTATGTAAGAAGCAATATCATGCCAAGTTGGTTATGTTAACAGACATAATTGAATTAAATATTGCTGAAAGGAGGAAAAAACCTAACATTCTTAATAATTGTTGATAATGTTTGTTGTCTGTAGATACTTGGTTAAAGTCTTGGTTTTATTTTTGACAGCGATAACAGCGATAAAAAGAAAAAAAGAAAAAAAAGAACAGGTGTTCTGAAAATTAATACTGTGGGTGGTATCTGAAATTTTTTAGGAATCCGGATCTGAACTGGGTAGAACAATTTCAATTCAAGTCAAAATGTGGTAGATTTTCAAGTCAAAATGTGGTAGATTTTGGGTTTAAAATATGTCACTTTGAAGCAATGAGTTTCAAGCCCAGGATGTTAGTCAGTGGACTCACAAGAAGCTTTGGGGCTTATAAGATTCAATCAGTTTATAATTGGTTCTCACCTTCCATACCAAAAAGACAAAATGATCTTGCAAAATGAACAGATGTAAGTATAGACCAAAATATAGAAAAATTGTTAAAATATTGTAGTTAACAAGATCAATAACAGTCTCAGACCAACTTTTTAGTTGTCAAAGTTTGTCAAAGGGAAAATTGTTTTATTGATATATAATTAACCAATAATTAAAAAACAATACAAACATTTGAAATATTTTTTTTCAAAATGAAACACCATAAAAACCATTTACCTGAGTATACTTGAACTGTTGAGTCAACAAAGCAGTTGTTGTAGTGACTTGATCAGTTTCTCCTGCTATTACCCCACCTACCAATGACCATCCCTGTGGGTTATTTTCTATGTCAATTGCACCACTTAGAAAAGAAGATAAGTCCCGTATTCCACGAGTTCCTCTGGAACAAGTGTCGAAGGCTGAGGCTCCCAAGGAAATGCCATTTAATAAAGTAGTGTCAGCATTGATCATGTCAATTGCAAATAACATTGCTTCCAAGTTCAAAATACCTCTCTCTCTTATCTTACTGCATTCAATTATATGATCTCCTGGAGAATGAATATCAAAGAGGGCCAAGATCTGAACAATTCCAGGAATATGTGCAAAAACGTTGCGTTGATCATGACACTCCGTGCAACGCCCCTGACAATGACTGGCAACTGAGGAAACAGTCATGTTGTTTTGGAAAACAATCAAAGATGAGCTCAAGTTCCATGTGCCTGATATCCAGCTTCCAACCTAATATAAATCAATCAGAACAAAATCTGATGGATAATAAATACATTGTAGAGTTAAATTGAACGAGGTAAATTTGTTAAGTCCACACAAACTAAACTGCGCCAATAAAGTATCTACACACTTACAAATTGTCAGATATATCGGAACCTCAAATAGTATGCAAAAAATTAATTAATTAATCCGATGCACAGTTATCTTCTGCGCATTTTGATACCTCTTTTGTTGCGCTACAATGTTGTTTGGCGGATTTATGGGTACTTGAGTGGTTTAAGGTCGAATTTCAAAGTTGCAAAAGCCCCTATTTAAGCAAGAGCTTTGTACTGTGATGAATAAGATCAGCATTATTTTTGCCCTCCTTTTATAAATGATTTGTTTGTCGCGTGTTGGATAAATCGATTGCGATGAACATCAGCATTAATTGTCAGGACAGTGATGGAGGACACACTAAGTATTGAGGACTATCTTCAGGATATCAGCAGTTAGAGTTTATAAGATAAAAGCAGAGAGTACCTTTAAGCAGTGAAGTTAGAAGTCAGAGGAGCTACTGCAATAAATTTTATGGTTAAGTAAACAGAACAAATTGGTGTCTTTTGTCTTGATTTTGTCTGTGTGTGATGCTTGTGCGAGTTCCCTTCTGGAATTGGGGTGAATAGGGGCTTTTGCAACTTTTGAAATTCAGACTTAAGCCACTCAAGTGCCCATAAATTCGCCAAACAACATTGCAGCGCAACAAAAGAGGTGTCAAAATGCGCAGAAGATAACTGTGAATCAAATTATTTAATTATTTGTTTGCATACTATATGAGGTGACACTTTTATGCTGTTTTCTCAATCAGTAGACACTGTATTCAGCTGAAACTTTCACAAATGAATGTTATTGTTTCTATATTTTCTTGAAATAGACCCAAAAATCCCAGTGCATTCTATGAGAATGTTTGCTGTCTTCATTGTTTCTTTGTGACAACGATGTTTTTCTTCCAGAAATTCTGCAAATGAGTCTCAGGGTGAAAAGGGAAACATTTTGGAAACCCTCATGGCAATAAGTGGTTAGAACAAACTTGAAGACGGTTTTAATGTTTTCCTTAAAACATTCTTGTGCTGATACACATGAAAGCCAGTATGTCTTGATTAGGCATATATAGTGATGCAAATGGGAAGCTAGTATGCCTTGATTAGGCATATATAGTGATGCAAATGGGAAGCTAGTATGTCTTGATTAGGCATATATAGTGATGCAAATGGGAAGCTAGTATGTCTTGATTAGGCATATATAGTGATGCAAATGGGAAGCTAGTATGTCTTGATTAGGCATATATAGTGATGCAAATGGGAAGCTAGTATGTCTTGATTAGGCATATAGTGATGCAAATGGGAAGCTAGTATGTCTTGATTAGGCATATACAGTGATGCAAATGGGAAGCTAGTATGTCTTGATTAGGCATATATAGTGATGCAAATGGGAAGCTAAGTATGTCTTGATTAGGCATATATAGTGATGCAAATGGGAAGCTAGTATGTCTTGATTAGGCATAAATAGTGATGCAAATGGGGAGCCAGTATGTCTTGATTAGGCATATATAGTGATGCAAATGGGAAGCTAGTATCTCTTGATTAGGCATATAATGATGCAAATGGGAAGCTAGTATGTCTTGATTAGGCATATATAGTGATGCAAATGGGAAGCTAGTATGTCTTGATTAGGCATATATAGTGATGCAAATGGGAAGCTAGTATGTCTTGATTAGGCATAAATAGTGATGCAAATGGGGAGCCAGTATGTCTTGATTAGGCATATATAGTGATGCAAATGGGAAGCTAGTATGTCTTGATTAGGCATATATAGTGATGCAAATGGGAAGCTAGTATGTCTTGATTAGGCATATATAGTGATGCAAATGGGAAGCTAGTATGTCTTGATTAGGCATATATAGTGATGCAAATGGGGAGCCAGTATGTCTTGATTAGGCATATATAGTGATGCAAATACAAAGCCAGTATGTCTTGATTAGGCATATATAGTGATGCAAATGGGGAGCTAGTATGCCTTGATTACATTTAATTACTTTTAATTGCCGCCATATATACTCCAGGTGGATTAATTCCAAAAATTTAACTTTTTTTTGCAGATAGTATTAATTCAGGTTGCAGGAAAACAGAAAGGTCAACTTGCACATATGGACTACAAATTTTGGTTCCTGTGAGTCTTGTCCTCAGGCGGATTTAAAAAATGAGCATTAAATAGCATTGCTTTGCACTCCACTTACGCGAAATATGTGTGTGAGAAGTACTAAACTGAAAATAGTGAATTGAAACACCCAAATCATTAATAAGATCACCTTGACATAAGTTGTTGTTGCTTCAGTTACACTGGCTTGGAGATTAAACAGATCAAAGTTTGGTACACCTTCACCATGCTCATTGAGTTGATAATTTGAACCATCAGTCCTGGTGTAGTTTGCTTCTTGTATGTGTCTATGTAAAATCTCTGGATGTGTTGCTAACTCTGCACAGATAAACCTGCATAATGAGTAAAAATGAGTTTACTGCCATTGTCAAGGAAATTCATTCAAAGAAACAAACTCCTATATTAAAATTTGTATAGTGTGAAAAAACAACACAAAAGTAGGTTACAAACTCCAGCTGAACCCTTTCATGTTTAACCTTTGTGTTTATAATGAACAGTTTAAACATTAGACCCAAATCAAGGTTAAACCCCAAAATGTTTTAACCCATTTATCAAGACATAAGTTTTTGTTGAAACAAATACAAGGTGTTCAGTGTAGACATGTATAAATTAGCAAAGAAGATTTGGTTAACATGTCTTTGTAGAAAATGTTGATATACAAGAAGTTAATTATGGTTCCAAAGATTTGAGTTTTTGGAATCAGAAACTTTGGTTAAGCCTTATTTTAAAAACTGATGACCAGTGTTCTCCAACCTATAGAAAAAAGCTTAGCACAACGCCATGCTTTCTGTGGCAGCTGCCACGTTTAAGAAGTCGCCGCCAAGGTGTAACATCTGTCTGTCAAGGTTTAAAATTTGTCTGCCACATTTTCCCTAATTTTTTTTCAAGTTCACGCATTTCAGAATTCAAGTTTTATTCCAAGAATTTTTTATTTTTTTTATTTCATATACCGTAATTTCCTGCGGATAAGACACTCGGCGCATAAGGCGCTGTACCTAAAATTACCAAAATAAGATTAAAAGATTATCAGATGAGGTGCCCCACCGCATAAGGCGCTATCTAACTTTCACAATATACACGCTCGCGAAGTCACATACTGCTTGTACATCAACACATACAGGGGTCATTGTGATGGTATAAGCACACTTACCATAGCGCAAAGGGATTGTAATTTTATAATCACAAAGACGAGTAAAACATCACTGCTATTTTTTCATTATTATTTTGTCAATGTTCGTTTGGAAGATTTTTTTCTAAAACCATAGCTTTACAGTTTTTCGTTTTACACAACGAGCGCGCGCAGATAAACGTTTTCCCAACGTTTCCCAATGAATTGGCTGCTAGTCTTTGCTATCGAGCTTTTTTGAATACTAAAAAACATGCAAGAACCAACGAACACTAGAGGGAGCTTTCTTAATATTGCTTTCACATCACAGACATAAAACACCTTATTTATTATGTCTGTGTTTCACTTTAGGAACGTACGCCCTCTGTTGGCGAAATTCACGATAACATTAAAAAACGTCGGACCTGTTTAATAAAGACTAATACCTGTCATGTGATATAGCTTTGTACTGTGTGCAGCATGTATTGATCGTCGCTCATTCGCGACGGCCAGTGACTTCGTTCTTTGGTAAGTTTCTTCAAAATGTGAACATTTTAGGTTTTATTTTAAGAAAAATGTGACATGTAGAATTACCCTGGACGAAATAAAGGAACTATTTTGCAGTATAAATGTAAGATTTTACATTGTAATCATGACAATCAACTCAATCGAAATCAGATAAGGCACACTGGAAGATAAGACACAGTGACTTTTTTGTACCATCGAAAGTCAGATAAGACGCGTCTTATCCGCAGGAAATTACGGTAAGCCTGTGCGGTTACACAGTTCGACCGATTGCTGGTTGTAGGTTTACATTTTTATGGCTCGGATATTGAACTGTCAAAAAATTCACGCGAAACGCAGACCACATTGTGATCACGATGTACACAACGCACAATCTGTGCGAAACACAATTAAGCAGTCACATCGTTTCCAATTTACAGGCTTGTAGTCTTTGTTATCGGTACTTTGCGTGCTACAATAAAGGCAAGAAACATTGAATGCTAGAGGGCGTTTAAGAACGATGCGATAGCATCAGAGTAAACGCCCTCTATTGGTAAAAATACCAGCGCATTACGCAATAGCACACACAACGAGTTACAAATGCCATGAGCAAAGACTTGACGTGCCTGCCCATGCACAGGAAATAAGGTACTTCCCCCGAGATTGCAATGATCATCATCGCTGGTGCGTGCGCTAAAGCCATATACAGCACTGTCGTCCCTGGTGCAATAGTCATACTCGGAAAGTTTAGCTAGCTTACAAAAAACTATACAATGTGTAGGCTTTATTTTTACAAAAATTACACAATTTAGGATACCCTAGAATCCTGGATGAAGGTCTAATGGGGTCACACTTTGTGTAGCATTTGTTAAGTGTTTAAAGACCTTTCCGATGGTGTTCAGATTGTAACAATCCATTGTGTTTTTTATGAGTTATGATTTTTTTTAAATATTAAACTTTAATTTATTGTAATTCGACACCTCATAATGTCATCATGATGACATCAAGACCTAACTATTTGTGAAGTTTTAAGGTTATGTGACCTTAGGAAGTGTGTCTTTGTTAGCGGATAATCGATGGGGAGATAAAGAAGAAGAAGAAGAAGAAAAACTAGAGATTCAGTTTTTGTTGGTTACAAAAACAAGGTGTTCGTGAGTGACGTCATCAAATTATGATTAAATGAATTGGTTACAAAAATCTTACGTTTGGTTCAGAAGTTAGTTTTTTCCATTATAAAACTTCAACTTCCGGTTTAAACTGGATGTCAGGTAAAATGGGGTTACATTTTGTGTAGTGCTTGTTGAGATTTTAAAGACCTGTTTAATGACGTAATGATTGTAAAAATCCATTGTGTGCATGGTACAGGAGATATGTTTTTGACAAACATTAAATTTCATTTTCCGGTTTGACACAATAGTCAAGGTCAAATGGGGTCACACTGTGTGTATCTTTTCTTGAGTTTTTACATACTTTTCCAATTATGTATAGATTGTTAAAACCCAATGTGTAGTTCAAAAGTTATGATTTTTTTAGAAATTTTAAATTTCAACACCTGGTTTTAACCGGAAGTCGAGGTCAAATGAGGTCACAATGTTTATCGCAAGTTAAGTACTTGGAGCCCTTTCGGATGACGCAAAGATGATAAAAATCCAAAGTGTGGTTCAGGAGTTATGATTTTTTCAAATACAACATTTCACGTTCCGGTTTGAACCGAAAGTAAAGGTCGAATGGGGTCACATTGTGTGCATCGTTTCTTAACCCTTTCATAAGTTGAACCGTCTGTTCTTTGTGTGTAGCAAGTGTCTGACGTCTTGCCGACAGCTGTGGCTATGTGTCTGGTTTGCAACCAGTCCCCCCCCCCAAGTCAAGCTGTGTCATTGTAAATGCACAGAAAACATGTTAATGTATGTTGGATTGGGTGGAACAGTCACTACCACCTTTCCAACATTTGCGTATACCCAGGGGATTAAATGCACTTAAGGGTTTTAAGTTGTTACATACTTTCGCAATGATGTATATTTTGTAAAAATTCAATGTGTTGTTCAGAAGTTACGATATGTTTAAACAATAACTTTCAACTTCCAGTTTGAACCGGAAGTCGAGGTCAAATGTGTCACACTTTTTGTAGCGTGTTTAAGTGTTTGGAGCCATTTCTGATGACGTATAGATAATACAAATCCAATGTGTGGTTCAGGAGTTCTGATTTTTTTCAAATATTAAATTTCATCTTCCGGTTTGAACAGGAAGTAAAGGTTAATTGGGGTCACATTCTGTGTATCGTTTGTTAAGTTGTTACATACTTTTCCAATGATGTATAGATTGTTAAAATCCATTGTGTGGTTCAGGAATTATGATTTTTGAAACAATAAATTTCAACTTCCGCTTTGAACCGGAAGTCAGGGTCAAACGGTGTCACAATAAGTGTAGCGTTTGTTAGGTTTTATAAAGACCTTTCAGATGATGTATAGATTGTAAAAATCCAATGTGCGGTTCAGGAGTTATGAATTTTTCAAGTATTACATGGATTATCTTTATGCCGGGGTGCGCAATACATGTATACAAGGTAACAGCGATGCTAAATGTATTCCTACATGTAGTTGATATAAACTGAACTACACGTTCAATGTACATGTATCTGTACACGTGCTATTACACTATCTCGCGTTATCAAAGTGGGTCAACACAAACGTGCGCTTTAATGCCGGTGGTTATAAGACAAGATGTAAATGTCAAAATGTTATTATTTCTGTGCAAAAGTTTGAGCAGGCTCTGCGATCTACAACCTGATGCAAAAATTATGCTGAAATGAGAAGTAGTTTTTGAGATACGAATTTTATGAAATTTTAAATTTCCGGGTTGAACCGGAAAGCAAGGTCAAATGGGGTCATTTTCTGTGTAGCGTTTGTTGAACCTTTAACGAACTTTCCGATGATGTATAGATTGTAAAAATCCAACATGTCGTTCATGAGTTATGATTTTTTTTCAAATATTAAACTTTAATTTAATATAATTCAATACCTGATGACGTCATCATAACATCATCACGGTTGTGTCGTCTTGATATCAAGGTTCAATTGTCTTATGAGTTTCATTGTTAAATTCAATTTCAATCTTGAGTTATGCCGTAGATAAGCCCTAAAAATGATTTTTTTTTTAAAGAAAAAAACAAAAGCAAACTTTGACCTTCCGGTACGACCGGAAGTAAAGGTCATACGATTTTTGCGTTAACGTTTCAAATGTTGCCCCAGTCTTGATCTATACGTTGCCCATCTATGTATAAACATCATAGCTTTCAAATTCAAGGATATACAGCAAATAGCAAATGGTCATTTTTCGACTTTAAAAACCTTGTAATTTGACACCTGATGGCGTCATCATGACGTAATTGTTCGCGTGCAGTCTTCATATTGAGGTTCAGTTGTCTGATGAGTTTCAATGTTCAATTCAGTTTCAATCTTGAGTTATGATTTAGAGAAGAGTTCCGTGGAAGAAGAAGATGAAGAAGAACTAGAAATTGAGTTTTTGTCTACTACAAAAACACGGTGTTCGTGGTGAGTGATTGAATGAATAGGTCATTATACCTTATCAATCCAATTCCTGGTTCAGGAATTATGAATTTTTCAAAAAAAAATTAACATCAACTTCCGGTTTTGACCGGAAGTCAAGGTCAAATAGGGGTCACATTTTGTGTAGCGCGTTTAGTTTATGAAGACGTTTTAGATGGTGTATAGATTGTAAACCTCCAACAATTTGTTGAAACATTAACTTTCACTTTCAGGTTTGAACCGGAAGTCAAGGTCAAATGAGGTCACAGTGTGTAGCGTTTCTTAAATCTTTGGAGCCCTTTCTGATGATGTATAGACGATACAAATCCAATGTGTGGTTCAGGAGTTCTGATTTTTTCAAATATTAAATTTCATCTTCCGGTTTGAACAGGAAGTAAAGGTCAATTGGGGTCACATTCTGTATATCGTTTGTTAAGTTGTTACATACTTGTCCAATGATGTATAGATTGTTAAAATCCATTGTGTGGTTCAGGAATTATGAATTTTGAAACATTAAATTTCAACTTCCACTTTGAACTGGAAGTCAGGGTCAAACGGGGTCACAATAAGTGTATCGTATGATAGGTTTTATAAAGACCTTTCAGATGATGTATAGATTGTAAAAATCCAATGTGTGGCTCAGGAGTTACGAGTTTTTCAAGTATTACATGGATTATCTTTATGCCGGGTTGCGCAATATACAAGGTAACATGCAGCGATGCTAAATGTATTCCTACATGTAGTTGATGTAAACTGAACTACACGTTCAATGTACATGTATCTGTACATGTGCTATTACACTATCGCGCGTTATCAAAGTGGGTCAACACAAACGTGCGCTTTAATGCGCTTTAATGATGCAAAATTTATGCTGAAATGAGAAGTAGTTTTTGAGATACGAATTTGATAAAATTTTAAATTTCCGGATTGAACCGGAAGTCAAGGTCAAATGGGGTCAATTTCTGTGTAGCGTTTGTTGAACCTTTAACGAACTTTCCGATGATGTTATAAAGATTGTAAAAATCCAACATGTCGTTCATGAGTTATGATTTTTTTTCAAATACATGTATTAAACTTTGATTTAATGTAATTCAATACCTGATGACGTCATCATGACATCATCAAGTTTGTGTCGTCTTGATATTTAGGTTCAAATGTCTGATGAGTTTCAATGTAAAATTCAATTTCAATCTTGAGATGCTGTAGATAAGCCCGAAAATGATGTTTTTCAAGAAAACAAAACAAAGGCGAACTTCGACCCAGGGTAACGACCCGGAAGTTAAGGTCATACGATTTTGGCGTTAACTTTTTAAATGTTGCCCCAGTCTTGATCTATCACTTGCCCAAGTATGAACATCATAGCTTTCATACACGTAAAGATACAGCAAAAAGTAAAAGGTCATTTTGTCAACTTTAAAAACCTTGTAATTCGACACCTGATGACGTCATCATGACGTAATGACAACTGTGCCGTCTTCGTATCAGGGTTCAATTGTCTGATGAGTTTCAAGGTTTAATTCAGTTTTATTCTTGAGTTATGTTCGAAAGTAGTTTTTTGAAGGAAAAAAAACAAAGGCGAACTTCGACCCAGGGTAACGACCCGGAAGTTAAGGTCGTACAAATTTGGCGTAAACTTTTCAAATGTTGCCCCAGTCTTGATCTATGCGTTGCCTAAGTATGAACATCATAGCTTTCATATTCGTTGAGATACAGCAAAAAGAAGGTCATTTTTCAACTTTAAAAACGTTGTAATTCGACACCTGATGACGTCATCATGACGTCATGAAAACTGTGCCGTCTTCATATTGAGGTTCAATTGTCTGATGAGTTTCAATGTTCAATTCAGTTTCAATCTTGAGTTATGCTGGAGAGAAGAGTTCCCCGGAAGGAAGAAGAAGAAGAAGATGGAGAAGAAAAAAACCCCCCAAAAAACCCAGAACAATAACAAGAGGTGTTCGTGCTGACACCTAAAAACAGAACAAAAACAAAGAGGTGTTTGTGCTTGTATTGCACGAACACCTAAAAAGAAAAAACAGAACAATAACAAAGAGGTGTTCGTGCTTGTATTGCACCACCACCTAACTAGCTATTCAGTTTTTGTTAATTACAAAAACAAGGTTTTGGTATTGATGTCATCAATGATGATTGAATGAATTGGTGATGACAGGTTACCTTATCAATCAAATTTGTGGTTTAGGAGTTTGATTTTTTCCAATGTTGAACTTCAACTTCCGGTTTGAACCGGAAGTCAAGGTCAATCGCGGTCACATTCTGTGTAGCATTTTCTTAAGTTTTTAAAGACCTTTCCGATGATTAATAGATTGTCAAAACCCAAGGTATGGTTAAGAAGTTATCATTAAGGCTGGGTCGTCATGACAAAAAGTTGGGAGTGCCCCATCCGAAGCGTCTTCATGAGGTTGATGTACCACATCAGCGCTCTGACTGGACACCACAATTTGTCGTTTGGCACAGACAAGAACGATTTGATGTCAGGGACAAAGATGTCCGGGAATAAAAAGGAATCTGATTGATTTTAGTCAAGAACCCTGCCTTAGGGATCAAGGTCAAACTGCGCCAAAATAGGCAAATAGTGATTGTTTCAAAATTCAATACTCTTATTTGTTTAATGTTCCCAAAGGTCCAAAGGTATATTATATAAAAGAATTAATGACAAAAGATCTTTAAATACGGGTTATACCCTTCTGTACTGACAAAAATTGTAAAAAATGCAACGTAAATCGTTGAATTTAACAAGTATTACAACTTGCTGCTCTGAGCAGTACAATAGAAGATTACGCCAGGAAAACTGTGTCGATAGTTGTTTAGTCTATATTTTATGAAAGTTAAATTAATAACCAGTTTGATTTCTGTTTCATTTTGAAAAAGCTTGAAAATCACCTTAAATGCCTTTAAGAAAGTCATTATTTTTCATCAGAGGCAAACAAAATATGTATTCCCGCCGATTCCCGCTTTTTCAAGAAGCCTGAACCTCCAGGAACAGTTTAAAACCAAAATTAGCTGTGACTTTTTGAGACTTTGGAAGGTATTTACTTTTGAAGTATGCAAAACGCCTGTGTTTAGACTCAACCACCCATAACGACTCTGCGTGTGTCAGGTTGTATTTTATGTGAGGTTTCTACTTTAGTGTCAAAGATAAGACCCTCTGTAATAAATTGACCATCATTTTTGTTTTAAAGTGGATAGAAAACCAAATACACGTCAACAGTACAACTTAAAGGACTGGTTTCATTGGACTTTGTTTTAAAATATCTGTTCAAAATCAAACAGCCCCTAACGACTTGTGAGTGTGACAGCGGGTTTGTATTTCCGGTGAGTTTTCTACCTCAGCAGCAAAGCTAAGCACAATTGGCCATCATTTACTTAGAGTTGTTTTATCGTGGAATGTCTGTTGAAAATCAAACACATAAACTGCCAGTGACTGTTGATGTGGTGTGATCCAGGGATGAGATAAACACGTTTTTGTATTATTCTTATATAATCCAAACCTCGAATAAGCGTTTGTAGTTCTGAGTCTTCTTCAGTTGAGTATACATAATATCGAGACCACTTTTACTTTTATTATTATTTGTTCAGTACAATGGCATCTTTTCCTAGAAATCTGTTGATCGAAGCTGTCGGGTCTTCGAGAGATCTTTCAAATGCTGAAGTTTCATTTGAAAGATGCATGGAATTTTTCTCAAAACATCACGATATAAGTTATTTATACATTATCCTAGCCATGACACCCCACAAAGAGTAGCCATGGTTAAAGACACACAGCACTACTTTCGGTAGTGTGTGGATATGGTTTTTATTCTGAGGGATTTTAGGTGCATTTATTTGGTACTTGTAGGCAGGGAATGTTTGTTTGTTTTTTGTTTATGTTGGCGTGTTTGTTTTATGGGGGAATTAATTGTGAGTAGAAGCAGGAAAAAAATGCATCTTTCTGACATTCCTGATGCATGAACATAGAATCAGTACAGAGCAAACAATTAAAGTTAAAAAATAACAGAGTAAATATTAAATTGTTCGATTCCGCAAGCCCCCCCCCAAGTGATTATATTATGCCACCTCTACTCTCCCTTATACAGTTCATTTTCTTAAAAAAAACCTTGAAAGCCGGAAAAATAAAATCCCAAACTTTCACCAGCCAGGGATTCTTATTTTCTGGTTTGACAGATTATGAATAGAGCTAATTGAATGTGTGTCAGTCAGCACTTCACAGGAGTTATCAATAGGTTGTTTATCCCAAATGATAAAGAGATGAGATCGCTTGCATGGTTTGAAATAGGATGCAAGCAACAGAAAGGACTTAACAATTCACCTTTTCATGTTATTTACATTTGTTTCCTAGCTTGTTTTATTTACTTTTGTATTTTCAATCATGTAAAATGTATTCAATAGATTTGTATACTTAATTTGTTCTATCGAAACAGTTTTATATAGGGATGGTTACTGGTTTTTGTAATTTGTATATGTTTTTAATCTGATATGGATTTTTCAAGGCAGCACACCCCATTATCCATGTGTAAATGCAATGTACAGCCATGTACACTATGTTATGTGCATTGACACAGTGCTGTGTTAACTGTGTTAAAGATGAACAGTATATGAATTGACTGTTTCACTTACCTTGTAACTCCAGGGCATTCTTTCATCATAGCATTATGAAGGCCTGTTGCAAATAAATGCACAGCATCTAAGATGTTTGACACCTCTGTCTCCTGCATGTAACTAGCCGCCAGGTCTAAATTCCAAGAACATGAGACATTGTATCTAGAAGAACGATACATATTACACTGAAATGTATCTTCCCAAAAGGTTATCCACCATGGATTTCGACGGTTGGAGTATGGTTGTAGATTTGTAAAGTATTCCTTGAAAGAAGGGCTCATCATCAGTGCAGGATGAAAACTCAATATAAGTGCTCCTTGAGTTGTCCTCTTTGCCATGTCTATAATATAGCCACGAGAGCCCCATGTCTCTGTTCCTATCCATTGTAGATCAGTTACAGACTTTGATTCAGCAGATTCAAGAAGTAATCTTGTGTCTTCAACTGAAGTCAGTAACAATACCAATTTAGCTTGAGGATTCATCAGAAGCTGTTCCACAACCTTTCCATGATCTATTTCATGAAACGACACTGTCAGACTCATTGCAACACAAATTAAGTTTTTAGATAACCTTTTTGTTACCCCCTTCCAGAGGTCAGTCCCATAAGAATTGTTCGAGTACACAATTGAAACATAATTCCAATTCATTATTAGCAGCAAGTCTACAATGGCTGTGGCTTGCTTGTCATCTGATGGTACTGTGCGAAGGAAATAAGGAAACTTAACTGGATCGCTAAGTTCTGTTGTTGTTGCAGCATAACTTATTTGATTGACACCAAGAGGGGTCAAGGTTTTGGCAACTGTCACTGATGTATCACTTGTCTGCCCTCCAATAATTCCTACCACCTGAAAAGGGAAACCCAAGAATCCAAGTATTAATTTGTTATTTAATGTTTTCATCTGTTTTGACATCATTTTAACAATATCACAAACAAATTTAGGAGATTGTTACGATCCAAAAATCTCCAAACTATCCGTGAATATAAATCACTCAAAAAGCCTGACTTTCTCAGATGTAACAAAGAAATCAAACAAGGTGACACTGATGTATAAGAACACAGAATCCAAGTGATTTAATGATAAAACTATCAACCACTTCAGTTACCCATTTGGTTTAACAAACATACACTGATTGCATAAAACAAGTGTACATTAAAATGGATCTTATACAACATAAGTATCTTACGGGCTAATACGTCAACCTGGATGAAATACAGGCGAGGATCACAGCAACAGAAGATACAGCGAGGATCACATACACTGGCTCTAAAATGATCAACTCCAGGGGCGGTAAAACAGTTCTTTGCCGATGTGACTATGAGCTATCATGGGGCGAACTCACTCCGAAAAATGTCCAGAAGAAGACGAAGCAACAACGGGTACACAATCTGACACCCGCCACAAAATATGGGGAAGAAGACCCCAAAATACCGAACTGTAGATTAAGTTCGAAACTGTCCTTTCCGGATTTAAATTAGGCTCTTTAACTGCACTCGGTCAAAAGCGAACTCTACCAAAAGCTCCTCCAACGAGTTGAATCACAATCACAGAAGTCGTAGCTTCCACCAGTCTTGAGTATTTGTGTCCAGTCCTAGATTTACTCCCAGCCCGTATATAAAGGATTTGTGTCGTTTTCTAGAAAGTACTACTCTAGATCATTCTATATTAGCACCGCCCACTAGGGTTAACGACCTTACACACAAAGAATGATTGACAGCGTGCGTTGAACACACGTAACTAATGTACATGTATTAGGGTCTCATAACATCTCCCCCCATAAAATAAGAAAATTTACATAAGGAAATTTTCGTTTCAAAAAGGAATGTTAACATAAATTTCAAAATTATTTAAAATTTAAGCAATTTAGTTACGTCCGACTTAGACATTTTACCATAATCTGCTAACAGCAATAATCTTACAAACACTGTTAAATAATAATAATAATAAAAAGACTTGTAATGCGCACATATCCACCCTGCTGGGTGTTCAAGGCGCAGTAAAAAACCAAAGACAAAACAGACACAACAAAATTAGTCCTTGAAAACCTGTGACATAAGATGAGTTTTGAGAAGAGATTTGAATTTTGTGGTACAAAGACAAGATCTAAGATTAAGCGGTAGAGAGTTCCAGATGCGTGGCGCAGCTGAAGAAAAAGACCTGTCACCCCATGAGTGTCGAGACTTGGGTTCAACGAGGAGAAGCATGGAACTTGATCGAAGATTCCTTGATGGAGTGTAAACTTGAAGTAGTTCAGAAATATAGTGGGGAGCCTTGCCATTAAGTGCTTTGTGGACAATGAGCATCAGCTTGAAGATGATTCGTTGAGAGATAGGGAGCCAATGTAGTTGTTTCAGAATGGGGGTGATAGAACAGGATTTTCTAGACAGTGTCACAATGCGGGCAGCGGTATTTTGGAGGCGTTGAAGACGGGAAATCTGGTTGTTAGGAAGACTGTAGAGAAGAGCATTGCCGTTGTCAAGACGAGAAGTAACAAATGCATGAATGACCTTTTCAGTGGCACTTTTGTCCAAGTACTTGCGAATCTTACCAATATTCCTGATGTGATATGATGACAGACGAACGATGTTGTTGATGTGTGGTTGAAGTGTCATCGATGAATCAAAAATAACCCCTAAGTTCCGAGCTTGCAGCGAGGGAGCTATCCCAGCATCACCGATGGAAATGTATGGCACTGAAACCTTTGTTAACTGTTGACGTGACCCAAATAGAAGGAACTCTGTCTTATCATCATTTAACTTCAGGAAGTTTTGTTGTGTCCAACATCGAATCTCTTGGATGCATTTCTCAAGTCTTGCAATAGATGCATTGGCGTTTTCTTGAGAAGATTTAAACGTGATGTATAGCTGAGTGTCGGTTACTGGTTTAGCACATCAGAAATAATACCAATTGTGTTTAAGTACATTATTCTAAACTCTGGACAGAGCATCCGCAATTACATTACTCTTCCCAGCGATATGAACAATCTTGAGTGGATATGGTTGCAAAATCAAACTCCAGCGGAATAACCTCTGGTTCTTGGTTTTGAATTTCCTAAAAAACACAAGTGGGTTATGATCAGTATAAATGATCGTCTCCCCAGCACCATTCGTTACATACACCTCAAAGTGTTGTAGGGCAAGAACTAAACCTAACGCCTCTTTTTCGATGGTGGAGTATTTTGCCTGGTATTTGTTCAGTTTCTTTGAAAAGTAACTGATAGGTCGCTCGATTCCAGACTCATCATCTTGGAGCAAAACTGCTCCGACACCAACATCACTGGCGTCAATGGCTATTCTGAACGCCTTGTCAAAATTTGGTGCAGCCAGAACTGGTTCGTTTGTCAGAATGGCCTTTAAATTATCAAACGCCTTTTGACAAGAGTCAGACCAAACAAACTTTACATTCTTCTGTAAAAGTTGAGTCAATGGAGTCGCAATGGTGTTAAAGTTTGGAACAAACTTTCTGTAAAATCCACTCATACCCAGGAATCTCATCAATTCTCTCTTTCCTGTGGGCATGGGAAATTCTTGAATAGCTTTGATCTTTGCTACTCGGGGTAGCACGTGACCCTGACCGACCACATGACCTAAGTAGGTCACCGTTGCTTTGGCAAACTCACTCTTTTTGAGATTCGCCACCAAGTTTGCTTTAGAAAGCTTATCAAACAGGGCACCCAAGTGTTTCAGATGGTCTTTCCAGTTATCGCTGTATACCAAAATGTCATCAATATAGACAACACAATTGTCCAGCCCAGCAATGACTTGGCTCATCATTCTCTGAAACGTGGCCGGGCGTTTTTCATCCCAAAGGGCATTGTTTTACATTGGTAGAGACCATCGGGTGTCACAAATGCGGAAATTTCTTTGGCTCGGTCAGTCAAGGGCACCTGCCAATAACCTTTCAGCAGATCTATTTTACTGACAAACGCCGAATTTCCCACTCGATCAATACAATCTTCCAACCTCGGGATCGGATAAGAATCCGTCCTAGTTTCTGCATTGACTTTTCTATAATCTATACAAAATCTAAGAGTACCGTCTGGCTTTGATACCATGACAATGGGAGAACTCCAAGAACTCTGACTAGGTTCGATAATGTCATGTTTTATCATGAATTTAACCTCCTCCCGAACCTTGGCTAACTTGTCCGGGTTAAGTCGGTAGGGAGCTTGTTTTATAGGTCTTGACTTTCCTACATCAACATCATGAACTGCTACCGACGTACGACCTGGTTTGTCAGAACAAACTTGCTTGTACCTCTGGAGTAGGTTTGATAAATCTTTCCGTTGGTCATTGTGCAAATAACCAAGGATTTCGTCTAAATTAGCAAGAATTTCAGAGTTAGAAAGCTGAACAGCTAAAAATTCAAGTTCAGACGTTTTTGTCTCCAAGTCTTCATTGCATGAGTTGTCATCGTCAGGTTTTGCCTCAATGACAGCTACCCCCACAGGCTGGCCAGAATTATCACGCTCATAATACTTCTTGAGCATGTTAACATGACAAACTCTTTGGCTCTTTCTTCGGTCTGGGGTACTGATTACGTAATTGACATCATTGAGTTTCTTTTTGACACAGTAGGGCCCACTAAACTTTGCTTTAAGGGGGTTGCCAGGCAGAGGCAACAGCACTAGCACTTTTTCGCCGGGTTTAAAGATGCGGACTTCAGATTTCCTGTCTGCTCTCGTCTTCATGACCCGTTGAGATACTTTCAGATGTTCTTGTGCCACAGAACATGCCCTAGACAACCTCTCCTTAAAGTTCGACACATAGTCGAGCAGATTGGTCTCCTCATCCTCTGACAAAAACCTCTCCTTAATGAGTTTCAAAGGCCCCCTCACCTCATGACCGTAGACTAACTCAAACGGAGTAAAACCAGTTGACTCGTTCGGCGAGTCCCTGGTTGCAAACAACAGGAAGGGAATTCCTTTGTCCCAATCTTCTGGGAAATCCTCGCAGTAAGCCCTTATCATATTCTTGAGGGTTTGGTGGTACCTCTCTAGAGCTCCTTGAGACTGCGGATGATATGCAGATGATTTTAACTGCTTGATTCCCAGCTCACGCAGAACTTCCTGAAACACACCCGACATGAAGTTAGACCCCTGATCGGACTGCACTTCTTTCGGTAAACCATATCTTGTGAAAAACTGCATAAGAGCCTCAACAACAACTTTGGCTGTTATCTTCCTCAATGGAATGGCCTCTGGAAATCTGGTTGACAAATCCATTATGGTCAACAAATACTGATGCCCGGACTTCGTCCGCGGTAGAGGACCCACACAATCCACCAGGACTCTCGTAAACGGCTCATCAAACGCAGGAATCGGTATCATCGGTGCAGGCTTGATCGATGGCTGTGGCTTTCCCACCATCTGACACGTATGGCACGTCTTGCAGAATTCCACCACATCTTGATGTAGCTTAGGCCAATAAAAATGAGCCATGACTCTAGCTTGAGTCTTTCTGATACCAAGATGACCATGGCCGGAATTTCGTGAGCGATTCTCAAGATCTCATCACGGTAACATGGAGGAACAACAATTTGATGAACAATACTCCATTCTTCATCAGCTGGTTTCTGGGTAGGTCTCCATTTCCTCATTAACACGCCAGACTTGACGTAGTAGCATTCCGGAACCCCTTGAGCCTCTTCCTCAGAACACGCTGTCTGGGTGAGCTTCCTCGGATCTGGGTCCGCTTTCTGCTGCTCTATCAGCGAGGATCGGCTAAACTTAGCATCTTGAGACACTCCCTCCTTTTCTTCTAAATCACTAAAAAAAGGTTTCAGCCAGCCAAACACCAGAGTCCTCCTCTCTAGGCACTGACTCTGCAACCTCCTTTTCCGTTTGCTTCATCTGAGATCTCATCACTGCACATTCGGGGAAGATTTCTGGAAACTCCTCCTCCAAAGCATGAATTTCTGGCTCATCCACAGGTTCACCAGAGACAATAGGGGATGCCGACACTTTACCTCCCGCAACGTCATTACCTAGCAATAATCCGATACCTTTCATCGGTAGACTAGGAACAACTCCAACATCCACAGGGCCAGTGAACAAATCACATTTCAAATTTACCCTATGCAACGGGACAGGCATAAAATTACCCCCAATACCTTGAATCAACATTGTCGCATTTAGCGAACTGTCTGGAGACAATGACAACACATCCTCCAGCATCAGTGACTGTGACGCGCCTGTATCCCTTAGGATAACAACTGGACTGTCGGCTACATCAGACACACACGACACATCACCACAATGAACAAAATCTTTGTAGATTTCATCAACTTTGTTGATTTCATCAGATATCTTCGAAGAAGAAACACGGTTGCCATCGGCCTCACCGGACTTCCTACGAAGTAGAGTGTCCTTACGGACAAAAGCGACAGGCTTTTCAGACCGCCCTCGCTCGTCAGCGATGAACTTGAAACATCTCGCCTTCGTGTGACCCTTCTTATGACAGTAATCACACGGAGGAAAAGAATTCTTCTGGTCGTCCTTGGCTCCACTCGGTGATGAAGGCTTTCTATCCCATGAATACGGACTTCCAGTGCTAGACTGCGCCTCTGAACCTGACTTGCCCTTAGTATTTTGGTAAAAACCCTTTGACTTGAAATTAGTTTTGCCCATACTCATTTTTTGAGTTAATTCATAATCATCAGCTACCACTGCAGCTTTCCTTAATTTGGTGATCTTGTGTTCTTCCAAATGGGTTTTGATACTCAGAGGGACACTGTTTTTGAATTCTTCCATGAGGACAACTTCTTTTAACTCCTCAAAATTTTTCTCACATTTGAGAGACTGATACCATCGATCAAAAACAATTTCCTTCTGTCTAGCAAATTAAACAAAGGTCTGGCCGTTCAATCTAGTCAGTTTTCTAAATTTCTGTCTATACGCCTCAGGAACCAACTCATACGCATTTAAAATGGATGCCTTAACCGTAGAATATTTACTACATTGGTCCTCTGAAAGTGTGGCATATACTTTCTGAGCCTTACCCACAAAAGTGCTCTGCAGGAGCAAAGGCCAATATTTCTCAGGCCAACCAAGAATTTTGGCAATCTTCTCAAACGACAGAAAATACGTATCAACATCGTGTTCGTTGAATTTTGGCACCAACCTCACGTTTTTCGCTAGATCAAAATCAATTGGAGTTCCCTCCTTGCCTTTCTTTGAACCCACTTCTAATTCAAGCTTACGCAGTTCAAATTCTCGTTCCTTTTCCTTTTCTTTGAGTTCAAGTTCAAGCCTTCGTAGTTCTCTTTCTTTTTCCTTTTCTTCTCTTTCTTTTTCCTTTTCTTCTCTTTCTTTTTCCTTTTCTTCTCTTTCTTTTTCCTTTTCTTCTCTTTCTTTTTCCTTTTCTCTTTCTTCAAACTCAAGCCTGAGCCTTTCCTTTTCAAGCTCAATTTTTCGATCAAAAGTCTGCGGAGACTGAGACAACTCTAAGTTCACTACTTTTTGGCACTTCTAGAAATTTCTACATGAACGTGTTTGGCAACTCCGTGCAACTCGTCTTTTGATAACTGTTGCAACTTCTCGATTGACAAATCTTCAGAATCCACGAAAGCTTGTGCATCAAACTCACTAGCCATTTTTATACAATACTACAGACTAGTAACAATAAAACGTGCAACCTTGTTTGACAATTGTACACAGAAATATACGGCTTATTTTTGTTCGATTTCCCGGACAGGCCCCCAATTTGTTACGATCCAAAAATCTCCAAACTATCCGTGAATATAAATCACTCAAAAAACCTGAATTTTCTCAGATGCAACAAAGAAATCAAACAAGGTGACACTGATGTATAAGAACACAGAATCCAAGTGATTTAATGATAAAACTATCAACCACTTCAGTTACCCATTTGGTTTAACAAACATACACTGATTGCATAAAACAAGTGTACATTAAAATGGATCTTATACAACATAAGTATCTTACGGGCTAATACGTCAACCTGGATGAAATACAGGCGAGGATCACAGCAACAGAAGATACAGCGAGGATCACATACACTGGCTCTAAAACGATCAACTCCAGGGGCGGTAAAACAGTTCTTTGCCGATGTGACTATGAGCTATCATGGGGCGAACTCACTCCGAAAAATGTCCAGAAGAAGACGAAGCAACAACGGGTACACAATCTGACACCCGCCACAAAATATGGGGAAGAAGACCCCAAAATACCGAACTGTAGATTAAGTTCGAAACTGTCCTTTCCGGATTTAAATTAGGCTCTTTAACTGCACTCGGTCAAAAGCGAACTCTACCAAAAGCTCCTCCAACGAGTTGAATCACAATCACAGAAGTCGTAGCTTCCACCAGTCTTGAGTATTTGTGTCCCGTCCTAGATTTACCCCCAGCCCGTATATAAAGGATTTGTGTCGTTTTCTAGAAAGTACTACTCTAGATCATTCTATATTAGCACCGCCCATTGGGGTTAACGACCTTACACACAAAGAATGATTGACAGCGTGCGTTGAACACACGTAACTAATGTACATGTATTAGGGTCTTATAACAAGATGTTGAAGAGTAAATAATAGAGAGATTGTAAAACTAATTTAAAAGCAGATGAAACGGTTGTTGCAATTGCAGAACAAGAGTTTGAAGAAGGCAGAAAGTCCCTAAGTCTATGGGCGAGTATTTTATTGTGCAAGTTAATATAAATTAGCTGTTTATGGCCAAGGGGTTTACCCAGGTTTTATATCCTTTGGCAGCAATGTTAATAAATTGTTTTCAAAAAGGTCATGCATTCCCCTTTTCAAGGGAATGAAAACCTTGTCTACCTTTTCAACTTATGGTTTACATGGAATTTTATTTTACCGTTGGTAATTCCCTTCCCACAGTAGTGTGGGAAGGGTCTACGAGTGATACTTACCCAAATAGTGCTACTACTATTGCATATTTAATAGCCGAAGGGCAATTACGCTAAAAGTATTACAACCATTGGTAGCGCCCTCTTGGGCCTACCCATCATGCTATGCACTGGCTCCGCCATGTTACTTCCTCTTTTTTTTAGGCCCAAGGGGTAGCCTATTAGGGCGAGCCAAGAGGGGAGGAGGGCGGGATGCTATTTGGGTAAGTATCACTCATAGACCCTTCCCCTACTACTGTGGGGAGGGAGTCTACTTTGTTCACTTACCCAAATAGCACTACTATTGCATAGACTAGCACCGATAAGTCTGGTGGCTGGGTAGGCGAGACGCCTGAACAACAGGGATAAGGCAAAAAAACTATTGAGTATAGCAACTGACAAGTCTTTGTTTTTTTGTTTGTTATTTTGTTTTTTAAAATTTTTATAAATGTATATATTAAGGTATTGTGCCCACCTAAGTGTTGCTCCTGGCGATGCCGGGAAGAACCACTTGGTTGGGTAGAACTTTTTGGAACAGGAGGAGCGGACGAGAGGACTGTCCTTCCCATTCTGTCCCCAGTCTGGAGTACGTCACAAAGGTAGCAAGAAGTGAAAGTCAAGGCCGACTTCCAGCAGGCTGCCTGAGTGATATCCGTCAGGGGGACTCCCCTGAAGAGTGCCCATGAAGTAGCTACAGCCCTGACGTCATGAGCTTGTATATGGGCCTTGACGTTAGAGTCGACTTTGGACGGCCAGTCCGGGTTAGCGAATTTGATTGCTGAAGCGATCCATCCCGCAATAGTGTCCCTGGACGCCAGTCCGTGGGGGGTCACTGTTGTAATAAATAACTGAAGGCAGTCCCCCCTTAGTGGCTTAGTACTTGCCAGATACCACTTAAGGGATCGCACAGGACACCAAAGTTTGTCCGAGGGAAGAGATGAGAATGACCCAATCTCCGGGATGAAGATATCCGGGGGACTAAATTCTGGAGTCTGATTCTTTGTCAAGAAGGCCTACCTCAGGACCAGGCGGACTCCGCCGGTTCCCAACGTATGTGTCCGTGAGCTAGCGTAAGTGCATGGATTTCGCTGCTCATCTGGCCGTAGCTGTTGCAAGCAGAAATGCTAGTTTAATGGATAGTTGTAGGAGGGAGTCCTGGCCCTCCGGTTCGTAGGGTGCTCCTGATAGGAGCCCCAAGACTTGTTTCAGGTCCCAGGAGGGGACTAGCTTACGAATTGGGGGTCTTTCATTGAACATCCCTCGTAGGAGATGCGAAATTGCCCGGTTAGATGAGATAGAGGTCCCATCTGAAAATCCCTCGTGAATCGCTCCTATGGCCGACCTGTAGTTTTTTACTGTTCCTATTGCTAGGTTCGTCCTGAATAGGAATAGGAGGAATTCCGTGACATCTGCTAGAGAAGCTGAGAGCGGATCCAGCGCCCGTTCGTCGCACCACTTAGCAAAATGTCAAATCCTACTGTCATAGAACCTTCTTATTGACAGTCGGCGTCCCTTTGCGGCCAATGTTGCAGCGTCTTCTGAAAGGCCTGCTGAGCAGAAGGCACGCTTGACAGTGGCCAGCACGCTAGGTGGTTGCGACAGTAGGTCCCGACGGTAAGGGAGGATTACCGGAGGACC
Organism: Plazaster borealis; assembly: GCA_021014325.1. Taxonomy (NCBI): domain Eukaryota; kingdom Metazoa; phylum Echinodermata; class Asteroidea; order Forcipulatida; family Labidiasteridae; genus Plazaster; species Plazaster borealis. The sequence goes on along the minus strand of CM037468.1, from coordinate 10,918,030 downwards.
CACTAGAAGTCTCACTAGTCGAATGAACCATGGCTGGCGGGGCCAGAATGGGGCAATTAGGAGGATTGTGCATTCTTCTCTCTCTATATTCCCGATGACCCGAGGGAGGAGCGAGATCGGGGGGAATGCGTAAGCAAACATGTTTGTCCACTTTATTGAGAGAGCATCCGTGGTCCATGCCTGCGGATGGTGGAATCTTGCGCAAAATACCGGAAGTTGGGTATTGATTACTTAAGTCGATGTGGGGTCGACCTTGGATTGCGAATATCTGTTGAACGACTCCCCTGTGTTGGGACCACTCTGTGGGAATCACCCGACCCCGGGACAGGGCATCGGCCTCGTCGTTCGCTATCCCAGGAACATGTGTTGCCCTGAGGTCGCCCCCGTTCCTGATGGCCCACTGGAACATTTCCCAGGACTGGTAACACAGCTGCGGTGATCTGGTGCTGCCCTGTCTGTTTATATATGCCACTACCGTTGTGTTGTAGGTCTTGATTAGTACGGACTGACCCATCATGTCTTTTTGGAAGTGGTGTAGGGCATTGATAAAGGCCTGGAGTTCCAGGATGTTTATGTGCCGGGACCGGGATCGCTCGTCCCACCTTCCAGCTGCTTGGCAAGGCACCATGGAGGCTCCCCAGCCCTCGTTGGAGGCGTCGGTGGAAACAGTGACCTGTGGGTCCGACCGAGGGGGGGGGGGAGATGCTTGTGAATTCCAGCCGGTAGCCGTGTCTGATTGTCGCAAGCACCCATGCATCGGAGGTGATCCCTCCCAGGACCCTGCAAAAACTTTGAGGTGGCCCCCACAGGTCCCGTGTCGGGGGTCGTCACTAGGGGAGAAGTGTCGCCACCTCCCGGAGTACCGGGGAGGGGGACGGCCAGAGCCACGACCCCGGCCGGCAGATTGTGTATTCTGACGGAAGGGTTTGGCATAAGGGCGTGGGGCCTGAAGATTGGGCCCTGGCCCTGTTTCGTGAACGGTCACCCCCGGACGGAGTCTTGGGTACAAGGCCGGGGGTGAAGAGCGAGGGGACCCTGGCAGGGGGACCGACGCTGGCTGGCTTGGTGACGCCGCTGGTCTAGAGACCGAAGGTGAGCTGGAGCGAGTATTGTCCCCTTTTTGGACCTTGCCCTTGGGATTGCTCGTGCTCTTGGTCACGCCTTTCTTCACATTAGAACCTTTGCGGTCTTTCGCAGGGGGGACCAAAGTCCCGCGGGTAGACCTATCCTCGGAGCTGTCACGGTGTTCCATACCCTAGTATGTGCACCTGACACGGGTCAGCCCAAGCGCTGGGAGACTGCTCTGGATAACGGTAGTTTTTCCAATGAGCTTCTGTGTAATATCTCGTTTAAGAGTCGCACTGTACCGAGATATTCAAGTACGTTCGGGAGCAGTGAATGGCCGACGGCCGGTGTACTCCGCGATGTGACCTACTCTAGCGTACTAGCTCCCTGAGCTAGTTGAGACGATCAAGGGAAAGGAGCGACCGACAGTGGGTATACCCCACGCTACTTCTCGCTAGGTCTCTTGCAGCGGCGTAGCCAGGAATTTTTCGGTGGGGGGCACAGGGGGGGCATTGCTTCCAAGTGGGGGGGGGGGGCCCAGGGAGAATGGGTGTGTCAGTGGTGGGGGTCATGTACTCCTAGCCCTAGAACTATGAGGTTTGATCCGCTATCGTCTCCACGAACCTCATAGAGTGCCATGTACAAAATCCTATTAGAAACTTGTTGCCCTTCACATTTAAATGCACCTGGAGTTCTCTTTTGAAACCGGATCTCGCAAAAATTAGGCTCTACGTGTTTTTTGTTCTCACAGTGAGCTCGGCGTGGGTCCAGAAAATCCACTTCTCAAAAAAAAGGTTAAAATCTCACTGTTTTTCATAATCCTCGCCTTCCGGTAGCAATATGGCCGCCGCCGTAATCGCTGGTAACGATAACCAACGGTTCCTGTACAAAACATTGGTTTATTTGGACCATCGTTGCGCGTAGCATAACTTTTTGGTCTCTCCGGCATGTAGGTAATCAATGGTTTGCAGCGCGCAGCGCTGGTCACAATTACCAACGGCTTATGTTTATACACGTGAAGCGTTGGTTATCGTTTACCAGCGTAGCGTGCAACACACCAACTGTTCATTCCGCTGCATTGCATTGATCAACACGTGGGCGCGCGCGCTTCCGGTGATGATAGCGACAATCCCCACAGCATAAGTTAAACAATAATTATTGGCTTTTAATACGACTAAAGTTTTGTTTTACTTTATTGTAAATGAAGGCCTCCAAATAGCAGATGTATTTTGTTTTGTAATGTTTTGTTTTCATTCTTTTAACTTTCTTTTTGTGTGGGCACTATTGCAATTTTTTCATGGGGGGGCACCTGGGGGGGGGCACTGGAAATTTGTGGGGGCACGTGCCCCCCCAGGCCCCCCCGTGGCTACGCCGCTGGTCTCTTGGCCTACCAACGGCTAGGAAGAAACGACCAGGAGAAGGGAACGGCCGATGGCCGTTATACTCCGCGACGCTTTGCTAGTCCCCTGAACAGTCGGGCAAGAACTCCTGGACAGGGGCCCCACGGTACAGGTGGGGCGACTAGCTAATCGAAAACCAACGAAATCAGAAGCAAGAAAATGACTCGTAAGCAGAGTAATCTTATTCAAACTCTTTCTCTACAACACAAAACAACTCTACTACAGCCCTAACCCCTTAAGCATTTCTACCAGAAAGCTTCCACAACCCATCATACTCCAACAGTTTATGTACTGGAACAGTACACAACCCATCATACTCCAACAGGTCCTGTGCTTCTGGACTGTGATTTAGTGGGTACTTTTCACAGTACTAGACCATCCAAATTTCAACAAAACCATCTGTTTGATTTTGGCAGGCCTGGGGTGGTTAGGGATAGTAGACTTTATATAGATAGTAAGATAATAACGATTGTTACCTAGCAAATCGTACACAATTCTCAAGAATGAGAGGGAGTGTTGAAAACACGTCTGTACGATACCAACACTAGAAAAAAAGAGGAAGTAACATGGCGAAGCCAGTGCATAGCATGATGGGTGAGCCCAAGAGGGCGCCACCAACGGTTGTAATACTTTTAGCGTAATTGCTCTTCGGCTATTAAATATGCAATAGTAGTAGTGCTATTTGGGTAAGTGAACAAAGTAGACTCCAAAGTTTCATTTTCTTGGAATTTACATAACATTTTTGTTGTTGAGAATCCATCGTTGCCACAATGAAACAATGACAAAACCAAGTAAGGACAATAAATGTTTCTATCTTTCTTTGTAGAGAAAATGTGGCTTTTGTTCACCATGAATTGCCAAACCTTGGCTGTAAGCAATTGGCCACAGCCGATAATAGGCAATGGCATGCTGGAATCTCTGAATTACCTCTTATACCAAGTTCCAATGGTGGAACCCTTTAGATCTCTCATAATCTTCATTTGTGCAACTAAAGGACTAAGGTCTGGAATTGGGTATTACACAATAACCCCCGGAAAAAAGAGAGATTTTGAGCACAAAAATTCCAGTAGCCTTTGTCCCACTTTGTTTTGGGGCAACACATTGAGGGCCTGCCCGTGTGCGTGAATGTCCGGGCATGTTTACAAGTCTGCAACGGGGAACCCTGGAATTATTTTTAAAAATGCCTTTTTCAGAATTCTGTTTCTGTATTTGTAAAAACAACGACGACAACCAAAAACAACAATTCATTTGGAAGAGTACACAGTATAATGGTTTGCGAAAATATTGGCCAATAAAACTGGCATTTGTTGGGTGTTGGCATTTTTGGGTGCATGCCAAAAGAGTGAATGTCTGGCCATGTTTGTGGGTATCCCCAGACATATATTCAAAACATTTTGATGAGACTTCTGTTCACATGTCTGTTAAATATTTGCTTGTATACATGTCTTCAGGCAATATCTTGTTTACTAAAGAAAGAAGAAAGAACAAAAAATGGAAGAAATTAATGAAATAATAGGTCGCAAACTTATTTTGGCATTCGTTTTTGTAACCATCAATAAAATTTTGGAAAACCCATTCAAGTGAAATTATTTGTTTGCTAATAATCTTGATATAAAGCCCCCCTGTACCAATACCATCTTGAATTTGTTATTTGCTTATAAGCTTTCCTCCCTTGTTAAAACAAAATCAATACTTCTCAACTACAAAAAACAGGGCAGGGTGAAAGAAAATTTATTTAAATGCAGTTTTTCCAACAGATTAAATTTGCGTTGCATCTGGCGCAATAACATATGACTCCATCATCAGTGTCTTGAGTTCATCAGCAGTGGCTGCACCACTATTCTCCATCAGTGTCTTGAGTTCATCAGCAGTGGCAGCACCGTTCTTCTCCATCAGGGTCTTGAGTTCATCAGCAATGGCTGCACCACTCTTCTCCATCAGGGTCTTGAGTTCATCAGCAGTGGCTGTACCACTCTTCTCCATCAGTGTCTTGAGTTCATCAGCAGTGGCTGCACCACTCTTCTCCATCAGTGTCTTGAGTTCATCAGCAGTGGCTGCACCACTCTTCTCCATCAGGGTCTTGAGTTCATCAGCAGTGGCTGCACCACTCTTCTCCATCAGTGTCTTGAGTTCATCAGCAGTGGCTGCACTACTCCTCTCCATCAGGGTCTTGAGTTCATCAGCAGTGGCTGCACCACTCTTCTCCATCAGGGTCTTGAGTTCATCAGCAGTGGCTGCACCACTCTTCTCCATCAGTGTCTTGAGTTCATCAGCAGTGGCTGCACCGTTCTTCTCCATCAGTGTCTTGAGTTCATCAGCAGTGGCTGCACCACTCTTCTCCATCAGGGTCTTGAGTTCATCAGCAGTGGCTGCACCACTATTCTCCATCAGTGTCTTGAGTTCATCAGCAGTGGCTGCACCACTCTTCTCAATCAGTGTCTTGAGTTCATCAGCAGTGGCTGCACTACTCCTCTCCATCAGGGTCTTGAGTTCATCAGCAGTGGTTGCACCACTCTTCTCAATCAGTGTCTTGAGTTCATCAGCAGTGGCTGCACCGTTCTTCTCCATCAGTGTCTTGAGTTCATCAGCAGTGGCTGCACCACTCTTCTCCATCAGGGTCTTGAGTTCATCAGCAATGGCTGCACCACTATTCTCCATCAGTGTCTTGAGTTCATCAGCAGTGGCTGCACCAGTCTTCTCCATCAGTGTCTTGAGTTCATCAGCAGTGGCTGCACCACTCTTCTACATCAGTGTCTTGAGTTCATCAGCAGTGGCTGCACCACTCTTCTCCATCAGTGTCTTGAGATCATCAGCAGTGGCTGCACCACTCTTCTCCATCAGTGTCTTGAGATCATCAGCAGTGGCTGCACCACTCTTCTCCATCAGTGTCTTGAGTTCATCAGCACTGGCTGCACCACTCTTCTCTATCAGTGTCTTGGGTTCATCAGCAGTGGCTGCACCACTCTTCTCCATCAGGGTCTGGAGTTCATCAGCAGTGGCTGCACCACTCTTCTCCATCAGTGTCTTGAGATCATCAGCAGTGGCTGCACCACTCTTCTCCATCAGGGTCTGGAGTTCATCAGCAGTGGCTGCACCACTCTTCTCCATCAGTGTCTTGAGATCATCAGCAGTGGCTGCACCACTCTTCTCCATCAGTGTCTTGAGTTCATCAGCAGTGGCTGCACCACTCTTCTCCATCAGTGTCTTGAGTTCATCAGCAGTGGCTGCACCACTCTTCTCCATCAGTGTCTTGAGTCCTCCGGGCAAAACTTCTACACACCTTGATGTCCTTCTCTGGGCTCACAATGAATAATCCGGGCACTTGAAGTCAGAAACTTGCTTAATCAGGGGCCCCTTCACAATTCTGAGCAAATTGTGGACAGCAACATTGTATTTGTAATTGAGGTGCAACCTAACTATTGCACTCAGTTTCTACTCTTGATAGAAGGGCCACAGCATCTGTGATTTTTTCAAATAGCAAAGCTATGTCGACTGCAAAGACGAGATCTGATAGTGTCACAAAAACAAACCTTTCTGGACTTCTTTGGTGTAGTCGTGAAGCCTAGCTCCTCATGCTCCCAACTGCTTGAGATACAGGGTAGACAGGTTAGTTGTCGGTCTTCGTAAGTGAGCTGGATACCTTTGTGCTCATCAATCACGATTGGAGTACTCCCAAGCAGGTTTTTGAAGTGCAGGAACCACATCTGCAGCTGGTCTTCAGAGGTCTTTCTGACGATCTGGCTTGCTATGGACATCTTCATTCCAACGAGGCCAAAGCGTCCCATTCTCAATTGAAATAAGAGCAACACCAAACAGTAGAAGATGAAATGAATGAGAAGAAGAAAAACAAGAACAGCAACACAAAGAACAAAGCCTGAAAATCACCAAAGATATCATAGAATCAATTTGACGAAGTAGTGAGTTTAAAACAGTGCTTTTGTAAGTCACTTGTTTTCATGACATGTACATGTACGCCCAACATGAAGGTTTATTATTGCAAATAAAAAGAGGGAAAGGCCTAGCTGAAAAGTTACATTCCTGGTACTGCACATGCTATTAAAATTCTTACATTTGTAGCATTATCTTACCACTGGCTTAACTGTAGCATATCCTGATCGGTAGTCCACTGTTCCACTGACAAAATTCAGTACCTCTCTTTGGGCTCTATCTGCACTACCACAAGTATCAAATGCAATGGCACCTAATTTAAGTTCGGGCAAAATGTCTGCATTCATGTTGACTTGCTCTATAGCAAACATAAATGCCTCTATCAACTGAATGTTGCTTGGAATGAGCTGTTGTCTGCACTGCAATTCAGATGCTGGTTCATGAAGCTCAAAAAGTCCTGTAAAAACACGATCAGTAAAAAGAAATTTCACTTCATTTTGTAATCACTTTTACTTTGATATTGAATCAAGCAAATGTCTTGTCATATCACTTTTGATTCAAGACATTACATGTTCTTCATGATACTAATTGAAAAGATGATTGCTGCATGAATAACAAAAAAACAAAAAACACCTCTGACCCCCCCCCCCAAAAAAAACCCCCAAAAACCCAAAACAAAATCAACAACAACAAAACAAAAACAAACCCAAAACAACATATTTCAAAGCAGTTTGACTTTGTTTTCAATTGGGACAATTCTCCTTTGGAGTATGCAGTACTGGCAGCCAAATTGGCACACAGGTTGCTGATCATTTACATCCACAATCTCCATCCAGCCTTCTCCCTTCTCCTGAAGACAATCAGATTATACTGACTTAAATGTCCAGGTTTTACACTGCTGTTTTTGTTTCAGAACCAACACCTCAAAAAAGAAATTCATGTACCAGGTATTACTGCAAACGTTAGATCTCCTCCATACAAGGTTTCAAATCCTACTAATCTCTACCCTGACAAGTTCCCATTTACTTCTGGGTGATGAGTAATTCTAGTCAAGTGTCTTGTCACTGGGATTCAAACCCATGCTCTGATGACTCCATAATTGTTATATCGGCAAAGACCCCTGACATAAAGAGCTAAAAAAGTTCATTCATGCAGATGCTGATAAACACATTCCCCCCCCACAAAAGTGTGGTTGGGGTCTGCAGCGAATACTTACCTGTAGAGCTCACTACTATTTTTGCATATTTCCCTATACTGGCAGGTAATATCGCCCTCTATGGGCCCACCCATAGTGCCCCACGGTATACCGTGTGATCCTCCTCTTTTTTGGAGCACCAATCAAGGAACCCTGAGACATCGAGGCCAGTGGGGACCGAGGGAGGGATGCTCTACAGGTAAGTATTCGCTCGTAGAGCCCAACCACACTTCTGTGGGGGGGGGGTGGTGGGGGAGTCTACTTTACTCATACTTACCTGTAGAGCTCACTATTATTTTTGCATTTTTGCATAGACTCGCACCGAGTACTGGCGGTGGGCAAAATGTCAGGGTATTATATGGCGCCCCCGGACGCCTGACTGCGGAATCGAACCCGACGGCGCGTACGTGCCAACGACGGGAGCGAAATCTGTCATATACATGTCATTTACATTAAAAACACAGAATCAATGATCAGAGAACAAAGGAACATGGGGACTCACCTATTGTCGTGAAGTCCCCGGCTGGGGCGGGTTCTGGGCCAAGGAGGGTGCCCTGCTGGCTGCAGTCAGAACCGTCCTTCCGGCTCTGCCCTCTGTCTGGAGTACATCCCTCAAGTAACAGTCGGTGAATGTATTTAGGGTCTTCCAACAGGCTGCCTGTGTGATATCACTCAAAGAAACACCTTTAAAAAATGCCCACGATGTGGACGCTGCCCGGATTTCGTGGGCTTTTACTGCTCCCGACGTTGGCATGTTCGCATCCGAACATATCTCCGCAACGAGCCACTGACAGATGGTGTCCCGGGATGCCGGGCCATGCGGCGGGGTCGACGTAACAAGCAATGGCGGATGGCTAGGAAGCAACTTTGTACGGCTGACATACCACTTAAGTGCCATGACCGGGCACCAAAGCTTGTCCTTTCGGACCGACTAGTGAGACTTAATGTCTGGCACAAAAATGTCTGGAGGGGAGAAGGTGTCAGACTGGTTCTTGGTCAAGAAACCCGTTGCGGGTATCAGATGAACTCCAACCGGCTCCCACCAGATGTGGCCTGCCTCGGTAGTTAGGGAGTGCAGCTCACTACCTCGTCTTGACGTAGCTACAGCCAGCAAATAGGTCAACTTAATGGACAAGTGCAGCAGCGTTGCGCTAGCCATCGGTTCATATGGCAGCCCCGCCAGTGCGGTTAGGACGCCTAAAAGGTCCCATGCCGGTACAAGCCTACGCACTGGGGGGCGGGAGACAAACATCCCCCTAAGCAGATGGCCAAGTGCCTGACTGTCATCCTCAAAAAGGTACACTAAGAAGTCTACTACCTCCCCTACATTAGTATCGGGGGGATGTAGAGACCGCAGCTTGCACCATTGTTAAAAGTGTCATAGCCTGCTATCATACACCTTTCTGGTGGATGCCTGCGGCTACACGCTACGATCGCCGCAGCTTGTCGTGAAAGGCCTGCTGCACAGAGTGACTGCATGACAGCACTAAGCACGTCAGGTGGAGATGCTGAGGGGCTGGGTACTGGAGGCCCGAGCTGGGTTAGAAGAGGATGTCGGCCCTCTGGGGAAGGACCACCGGGTGGTGAACCAGCAGTCTGGTCAGACGGGTAAACCACGGCTGGCGAGGCCAAAAAGGGGCTACAAGGAGGATGTTGCAGTCCTCATGCTCCATTTTGGTGATAACCCGGGCGGGAAGCGAGATAGGGGGAAAAGCATACGCTAGGAGCCTGTCCCACTGAAAAGTCAGAGCGTCCCTCCGCCATGCGTTGAGGTCGGGGCCCCTTGTGCAGTACAGCGGAAGTTGATGGTTGATGCATGAAGCGAACAGATCGACATGTGGACGGTCGATCAGTCGAAACAGCGACTGCACGACTTGAGGATGCAACGTCCATTCCATCGGTGGATCCACCCCCTGGACAGGGCGTCGGCTGTGATATTCTCCTGGCCCGGGAGAAGAACCGCCGTAAGGGAGACTTCGTTGTGCATACACCAATGGAGAAGCTCCCAGGTGTAAGTGCACAGTAGGGACGACCGAGTCCCCCTCTGGCGGTTGATGTACGACACGACGGTGGTGTTGTCGCACCGAATCAGCACCGCCTGGCCCGCCATTGTCCTTCGAAAGCGCTCTAGAGCATTAAACACCGCTAACAGCTCGAGGACATTTATGTGGGCCGAGCCGTGCTCGGGACCCCAGCAACCCGCCACCTGGCGCGGGCCCAGGGTCGCCCCCGAGCCCAACAGCGACGCATCCGTCGTGACAGTCATTGAAGGCCGGGGTCTGCGGAAGGCCCGCCCCCCGATAGGTTGGCGTTGTTGAGCCACCACTGGAGGTGTGGGACCAGCCAGACCGAGGTCGGCACAAGATGATTTATGCTGTGTCGACTGGGCCGGTAAAAGGAAAACAGGTGAAGTTGTATCAGCCTCATACGAAGTCTGCAAAAATCGATGACATCCACCATGCTGGCCATTAGGCCCAACAGTCGGAGCCAAGCTCGGGCTGGGGCCCCTGACGCAGTCAAGAAGAGGGAAATGCACTGTTTGAGGTTCACAATGTGTTCCTCTGTGGGGCGGGGCAGCCCGACCCGAAGGTTGATTGAGGCTCCCAGGAATCGCGGGCACTGGGAGGGGGTCGGGTGGGATTTCTCGATGTTTATAAGGAACCCCAGCTCTGCTGCAAGGCGCCATGATAGAGTGAGCGGTGCTGCCTTGGAAGCTCGGGACTGACCCATGATCAACTAGTCGTCAAGGTAAGTGAAGCTCAACACTCCCCGCCTCCGTAGTGCTGCCCCACCACCTTCACTATCGGGTAAAGACCCGAGGGGAGGAGGAGAGACCAAACGGGAGCACTGAGAATTTGTATCGGACGTTCTTGAATTGGAACCGAAGGAATTTCCAGTGCTCCGGGCAGACGGGGACGTGAAAGTAAGCATCCTTGAGGTCCACGCCAGCGTCCGGATGGACTCCAAAGTGATTTTGAGAGTATCCATCCGAAAATGCCTGGGCCGTATAAACCTGTTCAAAGGCTTGAGGTTCAGGATGGGACGCCAAGTGCTGACCTCCTTCTGACCCTGTCTCCCCCGGTGAAAGCACATGAACCGCCCTTTTTTCGATGATGGACTGGATCTCCCCCTCGATGAATAGGCGTTGTACCGGGTTGGTCGAGATCGGCGTTGGTACTGAGCACCCATCGGTCGGATATCACCCGAGCCCAGGACCCTGCAAAGTCGGCCCCCACAGGTCCGACAATGGGAGTCGTGAATCTAACCAGTTACTCCGCAAGCCCCCAGGGTAACGGGGGGCCGGGGCCCGGAAGCTGGGGCTCAAAGTGCACGCACCCGCCGGACTGGCGGCTTGGTTACGAAACCACCGCGTCCGGGCTTAAATGGCTTACGACGAGGGATGACAAAGGTTGTCTTGCCCTTGGCCTGTGGCGACTTGGTGGGAGGAGCAGCCGGTTTCTCAAGGTTTATCTTCTCGGTCGCCTTAAGACGTTTGGCTTCTGCCTGCATGAATTCTTCAAACTTCCCCGCAAAAAGGTCTCCGCCCGCCAAAGGAAGGGCCTCGAACCTCTTGCGGGTGCCCGGGGAGGGGAAAAAGAGTGCGTCGACAACATTACATCAACGAGAAGACGTGGCCAGAGTTGCAATCCGCGAGAACTGGTCCAACGCCGTCTGTAACCCATCGCAATGGAACACCGCCATCAACATATCTGCGGGCACAGTGGTGTCCTCCTCACACCCAAGGGCTAGGTATTCGGTCAGGAGCAGAAGAAATGACGTCGACCGCATACCAAAGGGCGAGGCCACAGTAACTTTTCTTAAAGTTTTCTCAAATTGTCCCGCATCTTATCTGGGAACGCACGCTAAAATGCGGTAGCTCCGGCATCGGCGACCAGCTTGTCCCTCACCGCGTCATGGAGGGCGGGAGTGGAGAAGAATTTCTCAAAGTTGTCCTCCGGGAACTGGTAATACTCGCTCTCAAGAGGAGTAAGGCCGCCATCTATTACTGGTGATGACTGCCTGCATGCGGTCAATACACACTTGATCCAACAACAGCTTGGGAAAATTCTGTCCTTTCCCTGCCGCCGGCCCCGTGTGATGCTTGAAAGTCTTCTTGGTCTGCTGCAGGGGATCCTCTGCAGAGGGAAGATCCAACACCTTAATCATATCCCGCTGCACCATATCTCCCCGGCAGACTCGTCGGAGCGTGATGCATGGTTAGACAACAGGGATCAGGAACCGTCAGGGTCACCCGGCGGGACCAATTGCACAGTGCCACGGTCCGATGCGTGAGCCACCCCTTCGAGTGTAAATGATGACGATTGGTGGAGGCTTAATGCCGATGGAGAGGCTTAATACCGTGTGCGGCAGCTCCCTCTGAGCTATACCCGACCAAGGGTCAGGCACCCCCGAACACCAAATAAACTCTGATGCCGTGGTAGGTCCCCCAGAGCGTGACCCGGCCTGGGAACACTGACAACCATGCTCATATCCCCCCCGACCAACAGCGTCCCCAGACCCATTGGGTGGGCGGGCGCTGCGCAGTCCAGGAACCCGGTTAACAGTCCGCCCCAGCCGCCTGTGCTGTACTCCACAGAACCGGGGGGACACGGGTGACCAGAGCCCACCGAGCCATGAAGGCTTGTCCCATCGGACAGCTCTCTGCTCGGGGGAGGATCGAGGGGTAACAAGAGGCCCGGTACCAGGCCTCGTTTACCCTGCCAACCCTTCTTGGCCTTAGTTTCGGCATTGGGGGCCTGGGTAACCCGCCCCTTGCCTGAACCTTCCTTACATTTGGTAGTCCCACCCCCTTTGCTGATGCCGGGGACCGAGTACTCAGGCCCCCGACTCCGCCAGCGGGACTGCCAGTACCTGCACACGGCAGACTCGGACACCTGGACAAATCCGCCATCATCAAACATTCACAAGAACAAGATCATCTCATCCAATGGAAACAAGCCAAGCTCATCGCACCTGTCAAGTTCTGGCACCAACGCAGAGTCAGGGAAGCCATCAAGATAAAGTCACAAAACACCGTTCGACAAGACATCGGGTTCTTCATCAATGACATCTGGTCACCTCTACTCAAGCCAGTCCTCCCAGCAGCAGACAGCCAGCCAGCAGCCATCTACCATGCATCACCGGTCAACAACAACTTGGAAACTTCCCGCCCAAAAGTGCAACCCACAAGCTCTACATAAGCTGCAACACCACCAGCAGTCCAGCATTCTCCTGAAGATGAGCAGAGTATACCGTTGGAAACGTCGAGACCCAACCGGTTCTTTTCAGAACCAACACTCCTCCAACAGAGATTTTACACATGGTTGTACCCGCAAGTTTACTACTATTTATAGTTTATAGTACTTCTTAATATATCTTTATTTCTTTATTTGAAAATCTCTCAAAGCAATAACACGGGAGTAAAAGACGAATGATAACGGAGCTATCCGCATAGACGTCTTACCCGACCTGCCACTAAGAGAAAAGAGGAGGATCACGCGGTATACTGCGGGGCACTATGGGTGTGCCATTAGAGGGCGCTATGTTAAATCTTAGCGATATTACCTGCTGGTATAGGGAAATATGCAAAAGTAGTAGTGAGCTCTACAGGTAAGTATGAGTGAAGTAGACTCTTAAAATAAAACATCTGGGAAAATCAAATTTTTAGTCGGATTTTAATAATCGCAAGGTTGGATTTCAGACATAAGTCAGAAGAATCTCATCTCTGCATATGCCGAATACAATGAAAAACAATGATGGCAGCCTATCAATCTCTCTTCATCCTCATTTTACAATAAAAAAATCAAAGGTCTGGAATTGGGTATTACACTTTGTAAATGGGAAACAAAGCGTACTATGGTAGGTGCATGCCTGCAAACGCTAAACAATGGATTGTCAAGGGGCAAGTACACAGTTCAGCTGGTCAACTGACCACATCCAAAAGAGGATGCTCCAGAGTTGTTCTGGGCATTTATAAATGTCAACCGTATTTCTATGTGTGAACATCAACTGACTTGAAGTGGTTAATAGGTACACCAATCTTACCTCCAATCCACACGTCTCCGCCAGATACCTCAGCAACCTTTATTGTTTCAATGTGTTTGCAATCATCACATGGACCTCTACAGGTAGACACTGCATCTATGATTTCATCATATGATTCCTCATGCTTGCTGTACACAATGATTTGACTCTCACTCACATAAACATAATTCCGATACACACCAACCTTTAAGGAAGTAATGATAACTTGACAACAAGAATTCAAGAAAGACATGAATTTCGTTTCCAAAAAGTGAGGTTATTGGAATGTTTTCTTCTGAGTTCAAGGTCATGCTTATTTATTGTTCGAGCGCTTGTTTTGAAAATTGAACATGAGCAATGTGAAACCAAGAAATTGCACACCAAATGGCCGGTATTTAACCCGTTTTGGCATTGATAAAAGATGACTCGTGTGAAAGAGACTTTAAGTGTGTTGTAATACAATGTATATATTTTGAGCTTTGCACAGTGGTTCATAGTGGAGAGTTAGAATCAGTGATTATATAATGTATGATGTGTATTCCAAAATCTGGCCCTTATGCAGGGCCAATCAACCATGACTGGCACACCCAAAAAGTCCAACAAAGTCTGACATGCCAAAAAGGAAACAAGTTGCTGCATGTCAAAATGGAAACAAGTTGCTGCCTTTAAAGGGTAGCTGCGATGTGAAAGTTGTTTGTGGTGTAGTGGTTTGATAGATTGGGATGGCAGAGAGGCACATTAAATAGGTAGGAGGATTGGACTCAATGGATTGGTCTCAATGGATTGGTCTATGGAAAGGATAAAACCACCTTACCTTAACATTCAACAGAGTTCCATTAGCCATTTGCTGAACATTGTAAATTTCATACTCGGGCCTTACTTCACCATTGCTACTGATTTCAATTTTGTAACCATCATTTACACTTTCAAAGGAATTCTCTCTTGAAGCTATTACTTGAAAAAGTTCATCACCACTTGCTTTCGTCATTTCCGGGCAGATATCAGATTGTCCAGGGCAATAGCGGCCATGCAATACAGTGATAGCATGAGCCATGGCATAGACAGCATCCACCGTTTCAGCTATGCGTCCATCTGTAGCATTATCACCAGTAAGGGACTCTGTACCTGTTGAAGTAATTGCAAGTAACCAGTTATCATTATTGTTATGAAAAATTCATACATTTTAATAGTTTATAGAAAAATTGATATTGAAGAGTTTATAGTTTTTTTTTACAATACTGTGGTATTGTTGACTCACACAACAGTCAGGCAAAGTTTACAGAGTTTCCCTTTTATTTAATGCGAACTTCAAACATTCCTTAATTGTAACAGCAATGGCTTCAGTGAATTAGTAACTATCTGCTGAAAATACAAGCAAATACACATAAAAAACTGTAGAAGTACATGTATACTTCAGAAACCAAAATTACTTATCAGCAACTGTCAGTAACAAGGTTAAACTGCATGTGCAGTGGAAGAATGTCACTTTGCACAGTTAAATATACATTTATACTCAGATTCAAAAAGGAAACAAGCAGACAAATTCTTGTGATAGAACGCCACAGTCTTGAAAGCTGTTTTTATTGTCAACAATCACATAAAAAATCTTTTGTGCCGGATGCCGGAAAAAAGTGTTTGGCTATCCAGTCACACAAACATCAGCACTTGGGGCACACCTGACCCCTATCATTATTAGGCAACACACGCCCACACAGACACAGCTTGGGGCACACCTGACCCCTATCATTATTAGGCAACACACGCCCACACAGACACAGCTTGAGGCACACCTGACCCCTATCATTATTAGGCAACATACGCCCACACAGACACAGCTTGAGGCACACCTGACCCCTATCATTATTAGGCAACACACGCCCACACATACACAGCTTGAGGCACACCTGACCCCTATCATTATTAGGCAACACACGCCCACACAGACACAGCTTGAGGCACACCTGACCCCTATCATTATTAGGCAACATACGCCCACACAGACACAGCTTGGGGCACACCTGACCCCTATCATTATTAGGCAACACACGCCCACACAGACACAGCTTGAGGCACACCTGACCCCTATCATCATTAGGCAACATACGCCCACACAGACACAGCTTGAGGCACACCTGACCCCTATCATTATTAGGCAACACACGCCCACACAGACACAGCTTGAGGCACACCTGACCCCTATCATTATTAGGCAACATACGCCCACACAGACACAGCTTGAGGCACACCTGACCCCTATCATAGGCAACACACGCCCACACAGACACAGCTTGGGGCACACCTGACCCCTATCATTATTAGGCAACATACGCCCACACAGACACAGCTTGAGGCACACCTGACCCCTATCATTATTAGGCAACACACGCCCACACAGACACAGCTTGGGGCACACCTGACCCCTATCATTATTAGGCAACATACGCCCACACAAACACAGCTTGAGGCACACCTGACCCCTATCATCATTAGGCAACACATGCCCACACATACACAGCTTGAGGCACACCTGACCCCTATCATCATTAGGCAACATACGCCCACACAGACACAGCTTGAGGCACACCTGACCCCTATCATTATTAGGCAACACACGCCCACACAGACACAGCTTGAGGCACACCTGACCCCTATCATTATTAGGCAACATACGCCCACACAGACACAGCTTGAGGCACACCTGACCCCTATCATTATTAGGCAACACACGCCCACACAGACACAGCTTGAGGCACACCTGACCCCTATCATTATTAGGCAACACACGCCCACACATACACAGCTTGAGGCACACCTGACCCCTATCATTATTAGGCAACATACGCCCACACAAACACAGCTTGAGGCACACCTGACCCCTATCATCATTAGGCAACACATGCCCACACATACACAGCTTGAGGCACACCTGACCCCTATCATCATTAGGCAACATACGCCCACACAGACACAGCTTGAGGCACACCTGACCCCTATCATTATTAGGCAACACACGCCCACACAGACACAGCTTGAGGCACACCTGACCCCTATCATTATTAGGCAACATACGCCCACACAGACACAGCTTGAGGCACACCTGACCCCTATCATTATTAGGCAACATATGCCCACACATACACAGCTTGAGGCACACCTGACCCCTATCATTATTAGGCAACATACGCCCACACATACACAGCTTGGGGCACACCTGACCCCTATCATTATTAGGCAACATACGGCCACACATACACAGCTTGAGGCACACCTGACCCCTATCATTATTAGGCAACATACGCCCACACAGACACAGCTTGAGGCACACCTGACCCCTATCATTATTAGGCAACACACGCCCACACAGACACAGCTTGAGGCACACCTGACCCCTATCATTATTAGGCAACATACGCCCACACATACACAGCTTGAGGCACACCTGACCCCTATCATTATTAGGCAACATACGCCCACACATACACAGCTTGAGGCACACCTGACCCCTATCATTATTAGGCAACATACGCCCACACAGACACAGCTTGAGGCACACCTGACCCCTATCATTATTAGGAAACACACGCCCACACAGACACAGCTTGAGGCACACCTGACCCCTATCATTATTAGGCAACATACGCCCACACAGACACAGCTTGAGGCACACCTGACCCCTATCATTATTAGGAAACACACGCCCACACAGACACAGCTTGAGGCACACCTGACCCCTATCATCATTAGGCAACACACGCCCACACAGACACAGCTTGAGGCACACCTGACCCCTATCATTATTAGGCAACACACGCCCACACAGACACAGCTTGGGGCACACCTGACCCCTGTCATTATTAGGCAACATACGCCCACACAGACACAGCTTGAGGCACACCTGACCCCTATCATCATTAGGCAACACACGCCCACACAAACACAGCTTGAGGCACACCTGACCCCTATCATTATTAGGAAACACACGCCCACACAGACACAGCTTGAGGCACACCTGACCCCTATCATCATTAGGCAACACGCGCCCACACAGACACAGCTTGAGGCACACCTGACCCCTATCATTATTAGGCAACACACGCCCACACATACACAGCTTGAGGCACACCTGACCCCTGTCATTATTAGGCAACACACGCCCACACATACACAGCTTGAGGCACACCTGACCCCTGTCATTATTAGGCAACACACGCCCACACAGACACAGCTTGAGGCACACCTGACCCCTATCATTATTAGGCAACATACGCCCACACAGACACAGCTTGAGGCACACCTGACCCCTATCATTATTAGGCAACATACGCCCACATACACAGCTTGAGGCACACCTGACCCCTATCATTATTAGGCAACATACGCCCACACATACACAGCTTGGGGCACACCTGACCCCTATCATTATTAGGAAACATACGCCCACACAGACACAGCTTGAGGCACACCTGACCCCTATCATTATTAGGAAACACACGCCCACACAGACACAGCTTGAGGCACACCTGACCCCTATCATCATTAGGCAACACGCGCCCACACAGACACAGCTTGAGGCACACCTGACCCCTATCATTATTAGGCAACACACGCCCACACATACACAGCTTGAGGCACACCTGACCCCTGTCATTATTAGGCAACACACGCCCACACATACACAGCTTGAGGCACACCTGACCCCTGTCATTATTAGGCAACACACGCCCACACAGACACAGCTTGAGGCACACCTGACCCCTATCATTATTAGGCAACATACGCCCACACAGACACAGCTTGAGGCACACCTGACCCCTATCATTATTAGGCAACATACGCCCACACATACACAGCTTGAGGCACACCTGACCCCTATCATTATTAGGCAACATACGCCCACACATACACAGCTTGGGGCACACCTGACCCCTATCATTATTTGGCAACATACGCCCACACATACACAGCTTGAGGCACACCTGACCCCTATCATTATTAGGCAACATACGCCCACACAGACACAGCTTGAGGCACACCTGACCCCTATCATTATTAGGAAACACACGCCCACACAGACACAGCTTGAGGCACACCTGACCCCTATCATTATTAGGCAACATACGCCCACACAGACACAGCTTGAGGCACACCTGACCCCTATCATTATTAGGAAACACACGCCCACACAGACACAGCTTGAGGCACACCTGACCCCTATCATCATTAGACAACACACGCCCTCACAGACACAGCTTGAGGCACACCTGACCCCTATCATTATTAGGCAACACACGCCCACACAGACACAGCTTGGGGCACACCTGACCCCTGTCATTATTAGGCAACATACGCCCACACAGACACAGCTTGAGGCACACCTGACCCCTATCATTATTAGGCAACACACGCCCACACAAACACAGCTTGAGGCACACCTGACCCCTGTCATTATTAGGCAACACACGCCCACACATACACAGCTTGAGGCACACCTGACCCCTATCATTATTAGGCAACACACGCCCACACAGACACAGCTTGAGGCACACCTGACCCCTATCATTATTAGGCAACATACGCCCACACAGACACAGCTTGAGGCACACCTGACCCCTATCATTATTAGGCAACATACGCCCACACATACACAGCTTGGGGCACACCTGACCCCTATCATTATTTGGCAACATACGCCCACACATACACAGCTTGAGGCACACCTGACCCCTATCATTATTAGGCAACACACGCCCACACATACACAGCTTGAGGCACACCTGACCCCTATCATTATTAGGCAACACACGCCCACACAGACACAGCTTGAGGCACACCTGACCCCTATCATTATTAGGCAACATACGCCCACACAGACACAGCTTGAGGCACACCTGACCCCTATCATTATTAGGCAACATACGCCCACACATACACAGCTTGAGGCACACCTGACCCCTATCATTATTAGGCAACATACGCCCACACATACACAGCTTGGGGCACACCTGACCCCTATCATTATTAGGCAACACACGCCCACACAGACACAGCTTGAGGCACACCTGACCCCTAACATTATTAGGCAACATACGCCCACACAGACACAGCTTGAGGCACACCTGACCCCTATCATTATTAGGCAACATACGCCCACACATACACAGCTTGAGGCACACCTGACCCCTATCATTATTAGGCAACATACGCCCACACATACACAGCTTGGGGCACACCTGACCCCTATCATTATTTGGCAACATACGCCCACACATACACAGCTTGAGGCACACCTGACCCCTATCATTATTAGGCAACACACGCCCACACATACACAGCTTGAGGCACACCTGACCCCTATCATTATTAGGCAACACATGCCCACACAGACACAGCTTGAGGCACACCTGACCCCTATCATTATTAGGCAACATACGCCCACACAGACACAGCTTGAGGCACACCTGACCCCTATCATTATTAGGCAACATACGCCCACACAGACACAGCTTGAGGCACACCTGACCCCTATCATTATTAGGCAACATACGCCCACACAGACACAGCTTGAGGCACACCTGACCCCTATCATTATTAGGCAACACACGCCCACACAGACACAGCTTGAGGCACACCTGACCCCTAACATTATTAGGCAACATACGCCCACACAGACACAGCTTGAGGCACACCTGACCCCTATCATTATTAGGCAACATACGCCCACACATACACAGCTTGAGGCACACCTGACCCCTATCATTATTAGGCAACATACGCCCACACATACACAGCTTGGGGCACACCTGACCCCTATCATTATTTGGCAACATACGCCCACACATACACAGCTTGAGGCACACCTGACCCCTATCATTATTAGGCAACACACGCCCACACATACACAGCTTGAGGCACACCTGACCCCTATCATTATTAGGCAACACATCCCCACACAGACACAGCTTGAGGCACACCTGACCCCTATCATTATTAGGCAACATACGCCCACACAGACACAGCTTGAGGCACACCTGACCCCTATCATTATTAGGCAACATACGCCCACACTGACACAGCTTGAGGCACACCTGACCCCTATCATTATTAGGCAACACACGCCCACACAGACACAGCTTGAGGCACACCTGACCCCTATCATTATTAGGCAACATACGCCCACACAGACACAGCTTGAGGCACACCTGACCCCTATCACTATTAGGCAACATACGCCCACACAGACACAGCTTGAGGCACACCTGACCCCTATCATTATTAGGCAACATACGCCCACACAGACACAGCTTGAGGCACACCTGACCCCTATCATTATTAGGCAACATACGCCCACACAGACACAGCTTGAGGCACACCTGACCCCTATCATTATTAGGCAACATACGCCCACACATACACAGCTTGAGGCACACCTGACCCCTATCATTATTAGGCAACATACGCCCACACATACACAGCTTGGGGCACACCTGACCCCTATCATTATTAGGCAACATACGCCCACACATACACAGCTTGGGGCACACCTGACCCCTATCATTATTAGGCAACATACTCCCACACATACACAGCTTGGGGCACACCTGACCCCTATCATTATTTGGCAACATACGCCCACACAGACACAGCTTGAGGCACAGGAGCCGATTTCACAAAGCAATAAAATTCATCGCAAGACAAATTTTCAGTATCACCATAGTGATTTGTATTGTGACATCACACTTTACTAAGCAACTACGATTGATTTGCAGTTACGATCAATCTTAGATCTTTGTGAAATCGGCCCCTGACCCCTATCATTATTAGGCATACGGCCACACATACACAACTTGGGGCACACCTGACCCCTATCATTGTTAGGCAACACATGCCCACACAGACACAGCTTGAGGCACACCTGACCCCTATCATTATTAGGCAACATACGCCCACACTGACACAGCTTGAGGCACACCTGACCCCTATCATTATTAGGCAACATACGCCCACACTGACACAGCTTGGGGCACACCTGACCCCTATCATTATTAGGCAACATACGCCCACACTGACACAGCTTGGGGCACACCTGACCCCTATCATTATTAGGCAACATACGCCCACACTGACACAGCTTGGGGCACACCTGACCCCTATCATTATTAGGCAACATACGCCCACACAGACACAGCTTGAGGCACACCTGACCCCTATCATTATTAGGCAACATACGCCCACACAGACACAGCTTGAAACAAAACCAATAACCCTAACAAGCAGACTCGAAGGCTTGTTTAACCACAAATATGTAAATGAAGGCCAAAGTACTCGTATTTTTTCAGCAGTTTAATTCATGAAGACTAAGAATTTTGTTGTTGCATATTTTGTATGCATTAAGTAGTCATCACTTAGAATATTTTCAGCCCATCAGCCAAATTCAAGAATACTAAGAATTTTGTTGTTGCGACGTCTGCAATACATGAAAGTAATTATGAACATAAAGACTTAGCACTTCAAAAGTTTTTGTTGCATATTTTGTGCATAGTTTTTAAATTACCACAAAATACTGACACAGAAATTATACTAGAAAAATGAAGGTATTATAATTAAAGGATGGTGTTATCAGAGGTGAGTATTTCTTAGTAGAGAAATCTCTACTGATTTAGAGACTACAGAAAATACCTCATCTCAGAAAACCCACAAATGCAGAGTTGGACGTTATAAGGGTGGGAAGGACATGCAGTGTGGGGCCCAGCGAGGAGTCTTAACTAGGCCTGTCTGAAAAAGACGTTTTTTATGAAGGTGTCTTTTTTTAGAGAGGTATTTACACTTGTAGATACTCATGTGGGTCTCTTCTGGGCTGTACATGTATTTGCAGAATGTGTCTGTCAGAAATGCATTCAGCTTGCATTAACGTCTTATAGGAATGAACATTTTCTTCTATAAAATCTCCCTTTATGTATATGTACACGTAGTAGTGCACCACACACAGCATCTGTGCGTTGAACCAAAAAGGCGGGTTACCTTTTATGAATGAATGGAACTTACTACGATATTCTAGAATAAAAGAGACTTGTTTATTCCAGATTTGACTAGCATTCTGTAAGTTTATTTTTGTGAAAGTGATGTAATTGTAAGAAGTCTTTTGAAACTTAACTTCAATGTTATAGTCATTTCTTGTAAATAAGAAACCTATAAATACGGGCCGGCGGAGATTTCTAGCAGGATTTGAGGCTATTTGGACTTCAGTACATTAGGACTTATGATGTTACTTGCGACTCATCTGTAGAGTGTTTTGAGAAAGTTCGTCTTGACCAGTGGAGTGTATTTAATTCCAGAAGGGACATTTTGTGAACTAAATCTACAGTTCAGTATTTTGGGATTTATTTTTCACTGAAGGGAGTCAGGTTATGACTTGTCTATATATCCAGAATGGTTTATATTTGAGTCATGAACTTTTAATATCATCTTTTACTCCCCTTCAGGAATGAAATAACCATAACAAGAGGGCGCTATTTTAGGAAAGCTGTATTAGCAAACTGGTGGACAAAAAAAACGTTCACGGACTTGGAACCAAGTCTAATTCAGTACATGTGTACACGTATCACGCGTTGTCAACGTGCGCTTTAACGGCTGGTTTTGACCACATGTAAAAATAAAAATGTTGTCATATCTGTGCAAAAGTTTGAGAAGGCTTAATACTCTATAACCTAGCTGATGCAAAAATTATGATAAACAAATACGTGGTTTTTGAGATATGAATTGAAATTAAAATTTTTGAAATTTTCAGCTTCCAGTTTAAACCGGAAGTCAAGGTCAAATTGGGTCATGCTTTGTGCAGCGTTTGTTGAACTTTTAACAACCTATCCGATGATGTGTAGATTGTGTAAAAATCCAACATGTGGTTCATGAGTTATGATTTTTTACAGATAATAAACTTTGATTTATAAGCTACGATTTTCATAAGCTACAATTCAATGCCTGATGATGTCATCATGACATCATCAAGTTTGTGCCGTCTTGATATTGAGGTTCAATTGTCTGATAGTTGCAATGCTCAATTATATTTTTTTATGAAAAACAAACAAAGGCAAACTTTGACCTTCCGGTACGACCGGAAGTAAAGGTCATACGATTTTGGCGTTAACTCTTGAAATGTTGCCCCAGTCTTGATCAATCCGATGCCCAATAATGAACATCGTAGCTTCTAAATTCAAGGATATACAGAGAATAGCAAATGATAATTTTTCAACTTTAAAAACCTTGTAATTGGACACCTGATGACGTCATCGTGACGTCAGTAAGTTGGTGCCGTCTTCATATTGAGGTTCAATTGTCTGATGAGTTTCAAAGTTTAATTCAATTTCAATCTTGAGTTATGATTTAGAGAAGAGTTCCGTGGAAGGAGGAAGAAGATGAAGAAGAAACACGACATTGAGTTTTTGTTTACTACAAAAACAAGGTGTTAGTGGTGAGCGATTGATTGAATACGTAACGTCATTTAACCTTATCAATCCAATGCCTGGTTCAAGAGTTATGAATTTTACAAAACGTATACATCAACTTCCGGTTTGGACCAGAGGTCAATGTCAAGTGGGGTCACAGTTTGTGTAGTGCAGGATTAGTTTGTGAAGACCTTTTAGATGATGGATGGATTGTAAACATCCAATATTTGGTTCAGAAGTTATGATTTTTTCAACTATAAAGATTCAAATTTCGTTTTGAACCGGAAGTCAATGTCAAATGAGGTCACAATGTATAGCGTTTCTTGAATCTTTGGAGCCCTTTCTGATGATGTGTAGATGATAAAAATCCAATGTGTGGTTCAGGAGTTCTGATTTTTTCAAATATTAAATTTCATTTTCCGGTTTGAACAGGAAGTAAAGGTCAATTGGGGTCACATTCTGTATATCGTTTGTTAAGTTTTTACATACTTGTATAGATTGTAAAAATCCATTGTGTGGTTCAGGAATTATGAATTTTGAAACATTAAATTTCAACTTCCGTTTTGAACCAAAAGTCAGGGTCAAACGGGGTCACAATAAGTATACGTATGTTAGGTTTTATAAAGACCTTTCAGATTATGTATAGATTGTAAAAATCCAATGTGTGGTTCAGGAGTTACGAATTTTTCAAGTATTACATGGATTATCTTTATGCCGGGGTGCGCAATACAAGGTAACATGCAGCGATGCTAAATGTATTCCTACGTGTAGTTGATGTAAACCGAACTACACGTTCAATGTACCCGTATCTGTACACGTGCTATTACACTATCTCGCGTTATCAAAGTGGGTCAACACAAACGTGCGCTTTAATGCCGGTGGTTATAAGACAAGATGTAAATGTCAAAATGTTGTTATTTCTGTGCAAAAGTTTGAGCAGGCTCAATGTTCTACAACCTGATGCTAAAATTATGCTGAAATGATAAATAGTTTTTGAGATACGAATTTTATGAAATTATAAATTTCTGGGTTGAACCGGAAGTCAAGGTCAAATGGGGTGACTTTCTGTGTAGCGTTTGTTGGACCTTTAACGAACTTTCCGATGATGTATAGATTGTAAAAATCCAACATGTCGTTCATGAGTTATGATTTTTTTTCAAATATTAAACTTTGATTTGATGTAATTCAATACCTGATGACGTCATCATGACATCATCAAGTTTGTGTCGTCTTGATATTTAGGTTCAAATGTCTGATGAGTTTCAATGTAAAATTCCATTTCAATTATGAGTTATGCCGTAAATAAGCCTGAAAATGATATTTTTCACGAAAAAAACCCAAAGGCAAACTTCGACCTAGGGGCATGACCTCGAAGAAAAGGTCATACGATTTTGACGTTAACTTTTGAAATGTAGCCCCAGTCTTGATCTATCACATGCCCAATTATGAACATCATAGCTTTCATATTCAATGAGATACAGCAAATACCAAATGGTCATTTTTTTCAACTTTAAAAACATTATAATTCGACACCTGATGACGTTATAATGACGAAATTGTTCATGTGCCATGCTCATGTTAAGGTTCAAGTGTGTGCCAAGTTTCAATGTTCAATTCAATTTCAATCTTGAGTTATGTTGTCGAGAAGAGTTCCGTGGATGAAGAAGATGGAGAAGAAAAAAGAAAAAACCCAGAACAATAACAAAGAGGTGTTCGTGCTTGTATTACACGAACACCTAAAAAACAACAACAGAACAATAACAAGGAGGTGTTCGTGCTTGTATTGCACGAACACCTAAAAAGAAGATAAGAACAAAACAACTATTTTTTTTACCTGTGCAGTTTTGCAGATAAACTGATGAAACACCCTGAAGATTGCATTGGAAGGTATTTGTCCAATATTCAGCAAACCATGGGTTACGCAAGTTTGTAAATGGTGTCAAACTGGAAAAGTATGTCTTAAAGTCATGGTAGCTGCGCTTTCTTTCTGACACAAATGTTATTCCTGTTAAATAAAAGAAAGAAGAAGAAGGAAATAATCAAAATACATAAGACACAAAATGTTATTCAGCATGTGATAAAAAAAAGGATCATGTTGCAGCAATGGCAAATAACCAAGCATCATTACTATTGGTTAATTACCTAAAGAATTTTAAAAGTAGTAACTATACAAAATGATTGCCACCATGATTAAAATATAGATTAACTCATCAATACATACATCTTAAAGCCACACAGGCAATATCAGTTTAACAATTTCAGTAAAATCCCCGTGATGGAGCAGGTATCATGCCTTATGTGTCATTTCAGGATATTTTAAGGAAACCAAAATGTAGTAAATATCTTTGCTGGTTTCACAAAAAGATGTACGGTACTCCACAGCCAACATTCTGTGTTTAGAGAAAATTGCAGTTAAGTACATTGTAAGGGCCTTCTTCATGGTGAAATTGATGACGGACAGTGAAGAAATTAGCCAGTAATGGGACAATCAGGGGTCAAACTAGGAAAATGGTCAGGTTAAGATGCTGAGGAAACCATATCTGTCTTGGCCATTAAGGGGCAATCAGAATTATCTTGCAATTCTTTCAAGGAAAAAGTGGAGACAGGCATACCCCAAAACGAAATGTGCCTGTAGGTGCTTACAAATTTATACATAGTAATGATTTCCTTTATACACTACAACGCACCACCAGGTCACCTTTAATAAACCAGGGGCTCCTTAAGGGAGCTTAAACAAACCTTCAGTAATTACAAGGTCTCCTTAAAGGGAAGTTTATGCATTTTTAAGGCAAGAGTC
Organism: Plazaster borealis; assembly: GCA_021014325.1. Lineage (NCBI taxonomy): Eukaryota > Metazoa > Echinodermata > Asteroidea > Forcipulatida > Labidiasteridae > Plazaster > Plazaster borealis. The sequence goes on along the minus strand of CM037468.1, from coordinate 10,891,222 downwards.
TGCTAAGATTCTTCAAGGGAACTTTAAGTAAAACATTTCAAAAAGACAATTAACCAGGATAATAAAATGCAAGAACTTGGACGAGTGCTCCGGAGGCACCCTAAAAAGACGCAAAGATGTATCAAAAATACTCTTTTGTAAACAGAATAAAACACTTTAGTACACTACAACACGTCCCTAAATACACTATGAAGTGAGGTGCTGCTCGACCGACGACTGTCACTCTATGTTGCCTGAAGGCTGCCCATTAATGATAAACCCTGTGACGAAGGAAACCCCGTAGGTTCTCTCAGTGATGTCTTCAGAGACTTCCACGCCATTGTGGTAAGTTCAGTAATGGAATACCTCTTTCAGCTGGCTGACATTCCCGCTGTAACTCAGTAGGAGACATAGGCTCACTCCACTTAACCCTTTCAGCCCCAAGTTCTTTTGACATAAACAACCACTGTGGCCCACGTTCTTTGACCACTCAAGCGTGAAGCACACATTCTCACACAACAGGAAGCTTGTGTTCAAAGTTCGATTTTACAAACTCTATTATTACCTTGAAGATTTCATTTTAGAGCATAATAAGTAATAAAAATTGTCTTACTCATTAAATTTCCTTTCATATAATTTAAAAAACATTGAAATCAACCAATAATTGTCCAAGTTCTTGGTGTTTGTTTCCCAAGTGTGTTCTGTAAACCCAAACACTTTGTAGGTGTTTGTCATTTCGGATCTTTCCACTCCAATTTGAAGTGATTTATCATATTTAACCACCATTGGAAAGATCCGATCTTTCTCTTTCCAATGATGGTAAGCTTGGGTATGGAAGGTGTACATGGACAAAACTACAGCTTTTTAACAAATGGCCTTTGTGCTCAGGCTTGAGTGCTTTTTTGTGTGTTATCTTGGGCGACTATAGTCACCATTGGGGCTCAAGCAGGGTATAGTGCACAGTCGACTAAAGTCGCCATTGGGGCTGAAAGGGTTAATCTGCTGCTCAAGTTCCCCTCTGAGTCGATACACCCTGGCAGGAGTAGGTTCAGGCCCGACATAGCCCTGTCTGTTCTCATCCCTGATCCTTATTCCCTTAAGTTTAACGGAAGCGTTGCGGCCGCTGCCGCTGTCGTGGAGGATTCCTCCTCAGCTGAATCTGAACTCCATGTTGAGTCGCCTCAGTGTCCCAAGCATTTCCAACTGTGGGCTCATACACCGGCTCGGACATCCTTATCATCAGGCAGCATCCTTTCCTGCGTCCGGCTCTGCATCTCAGGCTGACTGCTCTCTACATGTATCTGAGGCCCAATGTTCTCACTACTATCCATGTCTGAATCTGCAGTCCATGGTTCTAGAGGCCTGCCCTCGTATGGTTTCAGTCTATCAGAATGAACGACCTTCTTCTTCCCTCCTCGTATGTTGTACTCTATAGGTAAAGTCACACAACTTATCTATGATAAGGTATGGACCTTCCCACCTGCACTGTAACTTAGGGGAGTGCCCCTTCTTCTTTGCGGGACTGTGCATTCAGACAAATTGTCCCTTCCTGAACCTTTCCGTAGGATTCGTAAGTTTTCTTTTGCCTTTGTGCACTCTTAGCCAGGGCCTCACAAGCTCGATCATGTGCTGCCTGTATCCTCCGCCTCAAGGTTTGGGCATAGTCCTTGTTGTCTTCTTCCTCCTCCACATGAGGCTGTTCATTCCTGAGATCTATGGGTAGGGACACCTCCCTTCCAAACATTAACATATTCAGACTTTCCCCAGTAGATTCCTGAGGTGTGCTTCTGTAAGCTGAGGTTGCGTAGGGCAATTCCCTATCCCAGTCGCTGTTGTTTTGACGGTCCTTCATGAGAATTGCTATTATATTCACCAAGGTACGGTTAAAGCGCTCCACCATGCCATCTGATTTCGGGTTGTATGGTGTGGTTCTTGTTTTCTCAATACCCAGGATCCCACATCGGACAAGATCCTCCCTCGTCCTTAATCTGGAGTACCCACTCTATGGATTTATCTCTTAGCTGTGCCCCCCTCCAGTCGGTAGTTATTTGGGGTAATACACCAATGGCACACACATCAGCTCTGTCTTCCTTAGCCTCACATGTTGGACTCTTGTCTCCTTTAGTGCTATCAAGTGAAGGCACTGTCCCTTAACTTTCTCCTGCTAAGCTCTCTCTGCCGCCAGAGTCCAGTCCCTCCATTCCGCACTGTAGGCAAGGTCGGCGAGACAGGCTATCAGCATTTTGGTGATCTTCCTGCTCTATGGATTATTTCGTAGACTTATTCGTTAATTACCTGCAACCACCGTGCTACTTGCCCTGAAGGATCCTTGAAGTTCAACAACCACTTCAAGGCGCCATGGTCTGTCCGTAAAGTTATCCTACTTCCATTATGTATGGTCGAAACTGTTTCACAAAGGTCACAACAGCAAGAAGTTCCCTCCTTGTAACACAGTAATTTTGTTCTGCTCTTTCTAGGGGTTTGCTGGCATATGCTACGACTTGCTCCTTGCAATCTTTAATCTGAGACAATACCCCGCCAATGCCGGCTGCGCTGGGGTCTGTATCAGTAACGTCCCATCAGGGTCCGGATAAGTCAAAATTGGTGCCTCAGTCAAGCGTTTCTTCAACTCCTTAAATGCTGTCTGGCATTCTGGTGTCCAATTGAATTCCCTTTTTAGTGGACCGATGTAGAGGCTGCACCACTGTAGAGAAACCTTCAAGTCCTACAAAGCTCCTTATTTCCTTGACTCTTCTATGAGAACTAGCCAGTCCTTCACTACCTTGATCTTCTCTGGGTCCATTCTGATCCTTTCTGGGGACACAATGTGGCCCAAGTAACAAACTTTTTCCTTGAATAGATCACACTTTTCAGGCTTCAACTTTAGCACCGCCTCCCTAAGGTGCTGAAACACCACTCTCAACAGACTAAGTTCCTCAGGTGTGGTCTTTCCAAACACTATTACATCATCGAGGTAAACAAAAACAGTTTCCCAATGAAGACCACTAAGCACCCGCTCCATCAGCCTCTCAAAAGTGGAGGGCGCATTACAAAGCCCGAAGGGCATCACGCGCCAGCTATACAGTCCACCTCTGACCACAAATGCTGATTTCTCCTGGGCTTCTTTATCCAATGCTACCTGCCAGTAGCTGGACGCAAGTCCAAGGTCGAAAACCAGTGTGCCCCAGCAAATGCATAAAGAGAGTCATCAATTCTAGGGATGGGGTATGCGTCCTTGATTTACAATGTGTAAAGCTTCCGATAATCCACGCAGAAGCGTCTCGTCCCTTCCTTTTTCTTGACAAGTACCACATTGGCAGCCCAAGGACTGATGGATGGTGTAATTTTATCCTCCTTGTAATCTCCTCTTGCTCAACTGTGGGAAACCTTCTCGGTCTCTACCTAATTGGCCTTGAATCTCCTGTATCGATGTGATGTTTTACCCATTCGGTGTGTCCTATGTCTTCACTCCCTCTTGAAAAGACGTCCTGGTAGTCACAAAGTAGCCTTGCTATTTCACTATGGTAATCCTTAGCTACTCCGGCTATACTCCTTGTGTACAAATCTTCCAAATGTACTGGTACCTGTTCAAACCGCTCTTTGGCACCGAGTGCCACAATGGACTCCTGGACATCTCTGCCCCCCACCGGGGTGAGAATTCCTGCTACACTGCCTCCCTTCACTACACAAGTCTTTCGCACTGGGTTGAAGACTCGAATAGGGAGCATTTCCTCTTCAGCTTTTACCAACAGCCACGTCACTATTAGTCCTCTATTCGCCAAATCGGTAGTCTCTGCTGGCTCCATTACTCCCAGCCCTGTAAGTTTTGGAGATATGTGCCCTGTAACGAGGGCTTCATGCCCTGAAGGCACTTCAGTTGTTTCCTCCACAATCACTCGGGCACAAAAGTGTGCACCCTGTTTGTTTTGACACCGTATCCTTTCCCCATTTAGGGTTAACACCAAGTCCTTGAAATCTAGTCGTTCATTTGTTGGCAAGAGATTCCTTAATATTGCCTCCAAATCCAACTTCGCAAATATCACCTGTACCGAAAGGGTTGTCCTGCCCACCTGAATCTCCATCAATGCCCTGCCTATTGTCTCTATGGAGCTACCATCTGCCCTGTACTATTTTGCTCCCCTTGTATTCAGTGTACATGTAGGTCTTCCTTCCGGTTGCATCTTATAGTAAACCGCTGCCGATAGCACAGTGTTTGACGCACCTGTGTCAATTAACATTTGTGTTTTTACTCCTCTCACTGGAGCGGGTACATATAGCCCTGCCATATTCAAACTGTTCCCAAAGAGTGTTATCCCTTGGTGGAACATTCCTACCATTGGCCCTCGTTGGAGGTGTCTTTCTGTCCCTCCTCCTGTTCCAGCCTTCCCTTGGGCCCCAGGGTTGGCTGAGTGGTGTTTCCCGACTGCCGCCTTCTTTCCTTCCGCGGTTCAGTAAATTCCCTCACAAAGTGACCCTTTGTGCCAAGGTTGAAACAGGTATATTCTGTATTTGTCCTTCCTCGTTGGACAGCAAATTGGCAATCATTCCCAGGCCTCGATAGATCTTCCAACTTGGACTGTATTCTTCCTAAAGCCTGAGACAAGCAGTCCTGCGTGTCCTTTATTTCTCCCTTCAAGTTCTGCATGGAGACTTCATCCTCTCCTGCAATGACCCTGGCAAACTTTCTTATCTTTCCATTTATTCTATGTTCCTCCGTCCGAAGAAAGCTCTCTGTCTGTAATGCAGCCCTAATAAAATTGTTCAAGGTTTTGTCCGGAAAATCCCTTCTCTTATCTCCGGCCCTTCACTGCATCCACAAAATGCCCCTTATTTAGCCGGACGCTCTCGGCTATCATCAGAAAATTCCGGGTAAGCTAAGGCTGAGAACTCCCTGATGCTTGTCCCTAGTTCCTGTAGGGTCTCTGTTTCACCTTGCCTGAAGTGTCTAAGCTCCATCATGTGAAAGTCCGCTTGTTGTCCAGGACCAAATCTCTGCTCAAGACGGAGCATCAAATCTTTTAGCGATGACTTCTTTCCCTAAGGCTGGCAACCCAGAGGCCTAGATAAGAGGCTCCATTGTTCAGGATAAGGGAGCCCAGAGAAACTTGGAGTTAGATGAGGGAGGCCTTGATAAGAGGCTCCATTGTTCAGGATAAGGGGGCCCAGAGAGACTTGGAGTTAGATCAGGGAGGCCTAGATAAGAGGCTCCATTGTTCCTTATGAAGGAGCCCAGAGAGACTTGGAGTTAGATGAGGGAGGGCAAGATAAGAGGCTCCATTGTTCAGGATAAGGGAGCCCAGAGAGACTTGGGAGTTAGATGAGGGAGGCCTAGATAAGAGGCTCCATTGTTCAGGATAAGGGAGCCCAGAGAGACTTGGAGTTAGATGAGGGAGGACTAGATAAGAGGCTCCATTGTTCAGGATGAGGGAGCCCAGAGAGACTTGGAGTTAGATCAGGGAAGCCTAGATAAGAGGCTCAATTGTTCAGGATAAAGGAGCCCAGAGAAACTTGGAGTTAGATGAGGAAGGACTAGATAAGAGGCTCCATTGTTCAGGGTAAGGGAGCCCGTAGAGACTTGGGAGTTAGATGAGGGAGGCCTAGATAAGAGGCTCCATTGTTCAGGATAAGGGAGCCCAGATAAGATAAGAGGTTCCATTGTTCAGGATGAGGGAGCCCAGAGAGACTTGGAGTTAGATCAGGGAAGCCTAGATAAGAGGCTCAATTGTTCAGGATAAAGGAGCCCAGAGAAACTTGGAGTTAGATGAGGGAGGACTAGATAAGAGGCTCCATTGTTCAGGGTAAGGGAGCCCGTAGAGACTTGGGAGTTAGATGAGGGAGGCCTAGATAAGAGGCTCCATTGTTCAGGATAAGGGAGCCCAGAGAGACTTGGAGTTAGATGAGGGAGGCCTAGATAAGAGGCTCCATTGTTCAGGATAAGGGAGCCCAGAGAGACTTGGAGTTAGATCAGGGAAGCCTAGATAAGAGGCTCCATTGTTCAGGATAAAGGAGCCCAGAGAAACTTGGAGTTAGATGAGGGAGGACTAGATAAGAGGCTCCATTGTTCAGGATAAGGGAGCCCAGAGAGACTTGGAGTTAGATCAGGGAAGCCTAGATAAGAGGCTCCATTGTTCAGGATAAGGGAGCCCAGAGAGACTTGGAGTTAGATGAGGGAGGACTAGATAAGAGGCTCCATTGTTCAGGATAAGGGAGCCCAGAGAGACTTGGAGTTAGATGAGGGAGGCCTAGATAAGAGGCTCCATTGTTCAGGATAAGGGAGCCCAGAGAGACTTGGAGTTAGATGAGGGAGGCCTTGATAAGAGGCTCCATTGTTCAGGATAAGGGAGCCCAGAGAAACTTGGAGTTAGATGAGGGAAGCCTAGATAAGAGGCTCCATTGTTCAGGATAAGGGAGCTCAGAGAGACTTGGAGTTAGATGAGGGAGGCCTAGATAAGAGGCTCCATTGTTCAGGATAAGGGAGCCCAGAGAGACTTGGAGTTAGATGAGGGAGGCCTAGATAAGAGGCTCCATTGTTCAGGATAAGGGAGCCCAGAGAGACTTGGAGTTAGATGAGGGAGGCCTAGATAAGAGGCTCCATTGTTCAGGATAAGGGAGCCCAGAGAGACTTGGAGTTAGATCAGGGAAGCCTAGATAAGAGGCTCCATTGTTCAGGGTAAGGGAGCCCAGAGAGACTTGGAGTTAGATGAGGGAGGCCTAGATAAGAGGCTCCATTGTTCAGGATAAGGGAGCCCAGAGATACTTGGAGTTAGATCAGGGAGGCCTTCAGTGTTCTCCACACACGTATTTTGGGAGGGCGGGCCGCCCTCCCAAAGCTTAAGGCCGCCCTGCCAAAGAATTGGCCGCCCTGCTAAAATGATTGGCCGCCCTGCCAAAAAAATGACAAACAGACTATTTTTAGCCTGCATTTAATGCGATCAAACGAGTAACCGACGAGCCAAACCCGACTTCCAAACTGCAGCATCGGAATTGCGATCGTTCATTTCAGTATACAAACGTTAAAACACGATGCACACACAACCACATGGTTCCTACTGCTGAGTATATATCCACCACACACCGCACGTGCATCAGCCCATCAACGTTCGTTCGCCCAACGTCGGCAGGCCATGCAGTAGCGCATACACAACACCACGGTCCAAAGTCCAGGCTAACCAACATTCCGCACGCTGCGATTGGCCGTAGATTGTTGTTGATAATTACCATATTCATAAGAGAGCTTGCTAGACTCCAACGCAGTACACGTTTACGAGCCGAGAAAGAATTGCCACACAGTGTGCCGCACGACTGCAGATTGGTACAATGTACAGCCTTGAAGGATACTCAAACATTGATAACTTTCGCCGATAGAGGGCGATGCGGGGCAAAGTTCATTGAATTTGTTCTCAATGTTTGTTGTTAACGGATCGTTGAATGTCGATGATTTTATTGCAAACGAAGTTCTTAACAACGGAACCTTTCAGCACTAATTCATGAAAATGGTTGTTGATGAAAAAAGTATTATTAAGGGCAGAAATTAGGGGATAAGATCGTCCAAAAACATGTTGGTTTTTTTTCGTTTTTTTTTCGTTTTGAAAATTGCATGTGTAGGCTATCCGATCACCAGCTTTCTAAAACCCCACACTGTGCGGCATATCATCCCTTTGATGTTTTTGGCGCGGCGCACAAAGTAAAATGTATAACAAATTGTAGGTTTTGAATTAGTTTTTCAAATAAGGTTGTTCCGCCCAAAATGGATGTTAATTATTCTCCTTAGGTAGTGTCGGTGATTAGGTGGGCCGGGGATTAATAACTATATTTTTAAGAAAAGGATTATCTCAAGTGTTTTTTTGCTTTCACGTCCGATGACGTCATATACCAATGGGCGCCATTTTGATTACGTCATATCGACGGGCGCCATTTTGATTACGTCATGCCGCCCTCCCAAGAAAAAAGTCTGTGGAGAACACTGCTAGATATAAGGCACCATTGTTCAGGATAGGGGAGCCCAGAGAGACTTGGAGTTAGATGAGGGAGGCCTAGATAAGAGGCTCCATTGTTCAGGATAAGGGAGCCCAGAGATACTTGGAGTTAGATGAGGGAGGCCTAGATAAGAGGCTCCATTGTTCCATATGAAGGAGCCCAGAGAGACTTGGAGTTAGATGAGGGAGGCCTAGATAAGAGGCTCCATTGTTCAGGGTAAGGGAGCCCAGAGAGACTTGGAGTTACATGAGGGAGGCCTAGATAAGAGGCTCCATTGTTCAGGATAAGGGAGCCCAGAGATACTTGGAGTTAGATGAGGGAGGCCTAGATAAGAGGCTCCATTGTTCCATATGAAGGAGCCCAGAGAGACTTGGAGTTAGATGAGGGAGGCCTAGATATAAGGCACCATTGTTCAGGATAAGGGAGCCCAGAGAGACTTGGAGTTAGATGAGGGAGGCCTAGATAAGAGGCTCCATTGTTCAGGATAAGGGAGCCCAGAGAAACTTGGAGTTAGATGAGGGAGGACTAGATAAGAGGCTCCATTGTTCAGGATAAGGGAGCTCAGAAAGACTTGGAGTTAGATCAGGGAAGCCTAGATAAGAGGCTCCATTGTTCAGGATAAGGGAGCCCTGAGAAACTTGGAGTTAGATGAGGGAGGCCTAGATAAGAGGCTCCATTGTTCAGGATAAGGGAGCCCAGAGAGACTTGGAGTTAGATGAGGGAGGCCTAGATAAGAGGCTCCATTGTTCAGGATAAGGGAGCCCAGAGAGACTTGGGAGTTAGATGAGGGAGGCCTAGATAAGAGGCTCCATTGTTCAGGATAAAGGAGCCCAGAGAGACTTGGAGTTAGATGAGGGAGGCCTAGATAAGAGGCTCCATTGTTCACAAATAAGGGAGCCCAGAGATACTTGGAGTTAGATGAGGGAGGCCTAGATAAGAGGCTCCATTGTTCAGGATAAGGGAGCCCAGAGAGACTTGGAGTTAGATGAGGGAGGCCTAGATAAGAGGCTCCATTGTTCAGGATAAGGGAGCCCAGAGAGACTTGGAGTTAGATGAGGGAGGACTAGATAAGAGGCTCCATTGTTCCATATGAAGGAGCCCAGAGAGACTTGGAGTTAGATGAGGGAGGCCTAGATATAAGGCACCATTGTTCAGGATAGGGGAGCCCAGAGAGACTTGGAGTTAGATGAGGGAGGCCTTCAGTGTTCTCCACACACGTATTTTGGGAGGGCGGGCCGCCCTCCCAAAGCTTAAGGCCGCCCTGCCAAAGAATTGGCCGCCCTGCTAAAATGATTGGCCTGCCAAAAAAATGACAAACAGACTAGTTTTAGCCTGCATTTAATGCGATCAAACGAGTAACCGACGAGCCAAACCCGACTTCCAAACTGCAGCATCGGAATTGCGATCGTTCATTTCAGTATACAAACGTTAAAACACGATGCACACACAACCACATGGTTCCTACTGCTGAATATATATCCACCACACACCGCACGTGCATCAGCCCATCAACGTTCGTTCGCCCAACGTCGGCAGGCCATGCAGTAGCGCATACACAACACCACGGTCCAAAGTCCAGGCTAACCAACATTCCGCACGCTGCGATTGGCCGTAGATTGTTGTTGATAATTACCATATTCATAAGAGAGCTTGCTAGACTCCAACGCAGTACACGTTTACGAGCCGAGAAAGAATTGCCACACAGTGTGCCGCACGACTGCAGATTGGTACAATGTACAGCCTTGAAGGATACTCAAACATTGATAACTTTCGCCGATAGAGGGCGATGCGGGGCAAAGTTCATTGAATTTGTTCTCAATGTTTGTTGTTAACGGATCGTTGAATGTCGATGATTTTATTGCAAACGAAGTTCTTAACAACGGAACCTTTCAGCACTAATTCATGAAAATGGTTGTTGATGAAAAAAGTATTATTAAGGGCAGAAATTAGGGGATAAGATCGTCCAAAAACATGTTGTTTTTTTTCGTTTTTTTTTCGTTTTGAAAATTGCATGTGTAGGCTATCCGATCACCAGCTTTCTAAAACCCCACACTGTGCGGCATATCATCCCTTTGATGTTTTTGGCGCGGCGCACAAAGTAAAATGTATAACAAATTGTAGGTTTTGAATTAGTTTTTCAAATAAGGTTGTTCCGCCCGAAATGGATGTTAATTATTCTCCTTAGGTAGTGTCGGTGATTAGGTGGGCCGGGGATTAATAACTATATTTTTAAGAAAAGGATTATCTCAAGTGTTTTTTGCTTTCACGTCCGATGACGTCATATACCAATGGGCGCCATTTTGATTACGTCATATCGACGGGCGCCATTTTGATTACATCATGCCGCCCTCCCAAGAAAAAAGTCTGTGGAGAACACTGCTAGATATAAGGCACCATTGTTCAGGATAGGGGAGCCCAGAGAGACTTGGAGTTAGATGAGGGAGGCCTAGATAAGAGGCCCCATTGTTCAGGATAAGGGAGCTCAGAGAGACTTGGAGTTAGATGAGGGAGGCCTAGATAAGAGGCTCCATTGTTCAGGGTAAGGGAGCCCAGAGAGACTTGGAGTTAGATGAGGGAGGCCTAGATAAGAGGCTCCATTGTTCAGGATAAGGGAGCCCAGAGATACTTGGAGTTAGATGAGGGAGGCCTAGATAAGAGGCTCCATTGTTCCATATGAAGGAGCCCAGAGAGACTTGGAGTTAGATGAGGGAGGCCTAGATATAAGGCACCATTGTTCAGGATAAGGGAGCCCAGAGATACTTGGAGTTAGATGAGGGAAGCCTAGATAAGAGGCTCCATTGTTCAGGATAAGGGAGCCCAGAGAAACTTGGAGTTAGATGAGGGAGGCCTTGATAAGAGGCTCCATTGTTCAGGATAAGGGGGCCCAGAGAGACTTGGAGTTAGATCAGGGAGGCCTAGATAAGAGGCTCCATTGTTCCTTATGAAGGAGCCCAGAGAGACTTGGAGTTAGATGAGGGAGGCCTAGATAAGAGGCTCCATTGTTCAGGATAAGGGAGCTCAGAGAGACTTGGAGTTAGATCAGGGAAGCCTAGATAAGAGGCTCCATTGTTCAGGATAAGGGAGCCCTGAGAAACTTGGAGTTAGATGAGGGAGGCATAGATAAGAGGCTCCATTGTTCAGGATAAGGGAGCCCAGAGAAACTTGGAGTTAGATGAGGGAGGACTAGATAAGAGGCTCCATTGTTCAGGATAAGGGAGCTCAGAGAGACTTGAAGTTAGATCAGGGAAGCCTAGATAAGAGGCTCCATTGTTCAGGATAAGGGAGCCCTGAGAAACTTGGAGTTAGATGAGGGAGGCCTAGATAAGAGGCTCCATTGTCCAGGATAAGGGAGCTCAGAGAGACTTGGAGTTAGATCAGGGAAGCCTAGATAAGAGGCTCCATTGTTCAGGAAAAGGGAGCCCTGAGAAACTTGGAGTTAGATGAGGGAGGCCTAGATAAGAGGCTCCATTGTTCAGGATAAGGGAGCCCAGAGAGACTTGGGAGTTAGATCAGGGAAGCCTAGATAAGAGGCTCCATTGTTCAGGATAAAGGAGCCCAGAGAGACTTGGAGTTAGATCAGGGAAGCCTAGATAAGAGGCCCCATTGTTCAGGATAAGGGAGCCCAGAGAGACTTGGGAGTTAGATCAGGGAAGCCTAGATAAGAGGCTCCATTGTTCAGGATAAAGGAGCCCAGAGAGACTTGGAGTTAGATCAGGGAAGCCTAGATAAGAGGCCCCATTGTTCAGGATAAGGGAGCCCAGAGATACTTGGAGTTAGATGAGGGAGGCCTAGATAAGAGGCTCCATTGTTCAGGATAAGGGAGCCCAGAGAGACTTGGAGTTAGATGAGGGAGGCCTAGATAAGAGGCTCCATTGTTCAGGATAAGGGAGCCCAGAGAGACTTGGAGTTAGATGAGGGAGGCCTAGATAAGAGGCTCCATTGTTCCATATGAAGGAGCCCAGAGAGACTTGGAGTTAGATGAGGGAGGCCTAGATAAGAGGCTCCATTGTTCAGGATAAGGGAGCCCAGAGAAACTTGGAGTTAGATCAGGGAAGCCTAGATAAGAGGCTCCATTGTTCAGGATAAGGGAGCCCTGAGAAACTTGGAGTTAGATGAGGGAGGCCTAGATAAGAGGCTCCATTGTTCAGGATAAGGGAGCCCAGAGAGACTTGGAGTTAGATGAGGAAGCCCTAGATAAGAGGCTCCATTGTTCAGGATAAGGAAGCCCAGAGAGACTTGGAGTTAGATGAGGGAGGCCTAGATAAGAGGCTACATTGTTCAGGATAAGGGAGCCCAGAGAGACTTGGAGTTAGATGAGGGAGGCCTAGATAAGAGGCTCCATTGTTCAGGATAAGGGAGCCCAGAGAGACTTGGAGTTAGATCAGGGAAGCCTAGATAAGAGGCTCCATTGTTCCTTATGAAGGAGCCCAGAGAGACTGGTTTAGATAATGGGACCACAGATAAACTGATCCACTGTAAGAACAAGGAAGCCAAGGGAGATTGAGGAGTGGATGATGGATGCATAGATAGAGTAGATCCAGCGGTAAACAAAAGAAATCCAAGGTAGGGGTTGACAATGGAACCATGACAATATAGTTTTCCATTGTTTGTGTAGTCACATTTGCTGTGAGGGGATGTTTTCAGCTTCTTCTTCCTCCTGAACTTGATGCATGAATTAATGGTGCACTGACTATTGGAATCGGTAGGCTCATTATATTCTTCAGATTTAAACAGCATTTAAACAGTAGCTTTTGTTTGAAAAAAATGTAATTACCTGGTGAAATATCTGCAAACTCCAGCTGAAGAGGTGGGTCGTTCCATTCAGTACTAAGAATCAAATAATACTCGCCAAAAAGGTTACGCAATCTAAATTCATTCAGAATTGCACGCATATCTTTGTTTGTGGCAGCGATAAGTACAACTTTTGCTGTTGGGCGAGTAGTCAATGTATGGAAGATGTCATCCATCTTGTCCTCATTATGTACAGATGGTATGGTTTGAGAAGTTGTCACACAAACACCCCTCTGAAAAAAAACCCAACAACAATATGATATGTATATTATAAGTCAAAATGTTTTATCTAACTCTGAACAAATTATGAAAGATAGGTCCCTATAAAGCCAATTACAAGACTGAAAACCAATTTTGGCTTGTTACTAAGGGTATCACATGGTGATCATTACAGACAGGTAACTAATAGACAATGTTAACATCTGTCTCACTGTCAAGATGAGGCCCTTTAGATGTTAGTGGTAGAAAGATTCTTCTTGTAAAGGGAAAGGGTTTCTACAGTTGAGCCACAGATACACAATAAAATTACAAGGAAACAGATTCTAACTTAAAATGGCGATGACCACTTTATTTATTCAGCTCCTCACTCCTCTATGATCAGACTCTGACTCCTCTCCTGGTCCACAATTACTTTGCTTATTCAAGATGCAACCTTTACAAAATATGTATTCCACACTTTGTTTCTCTGTTCCTTTTTCTAAAGTATTCTGAGACTTAAACGTAATGTGCACTATATGAAAACAGTTTATTAGGTGCCCATGCAATACAAGCATGAACACCTCTTTGTTTTTGTTCTGGTTTTTATTTTCTTCCATCTACTTGTTATCAACAAAACGTGCTACACTAACAATCATCTGAAAGCCTGTTAACGATTCTACAAATCTATCATAGGGTGTGATCCCATATGACCTTTACCAAAGGTTGTATTTTCTTACTTGATCAAAACCCATCATATCTCATGAACCAGAAAGGGTCCAGACTTAAACCTTACCAGGGGTAGATTTCACAAAACCCATCCTAACTTAGGATCGATCCTAGGACTTAGGACGAGTACCAGCCCTAAGATCGATCTAAGCTAAGGATCCTAGGATCAATTTCACAAAACACGTCTTAAGCAGGACGAGTCGTAACTAATATAATACCGCAAACAACAAGGACGGGACGAGAGCTGAGTTCGCTAGCAATGGCTGCTTTTTGCCTTTTTATTGCGTTTTAAAAGCAGCGTCTGAACCTTCAAATTGCACATCACAATAAAAAACAGAGCGTCAGCCATTTTGTTTTCGCTTTGCCGCCAAAATGTTGACAGTGTACGGTTGATTTTAGGCCTTAATGAGTGAACAATCATTGTGTGTGTTTATATAGAGCTGAGGTAAGCTGGTTTGTGTATATATTTGTTGACTAAAAGGAGGGAGAAAATGTAATTTGGGTGAAAAAAACCTGTAAAAAACGGCTCTACGGTGATGATCTCGTAACTTTTTACAGTCTTATTTCTGATGTTTCCTAATATAAACAAGAATGGTGTGTTAACAAACACAAATGCCCCGCTGAGATTACCTCATTTTTGAGTTATCGCTTAGACAACATTTCTTTTGTTTTAGCCACAATTACCTTGACATTTGACAATGGGATCCCAAAACAATAGGCTTCTGAAGGATCCCAAGACCAATTCACACATCAAGTTTAGAGTTCATATGCCAAGTGCTTCTTGAGTTATAGCTTAGACAACATTTCTATTGTTATAGCCATAATGACCTTGAAATTTGTTGTGGGGGTCCAAAAACAATAGGCTTCTGGAGGATCTCGAGACCAATCCACACACCAAGTTTGGAGTTGATATGCCAAGGCTTTCTTGAGTTATCACTCGGACAACATTTCTTTTGTTTTAGCCATAATGACCTTGACATTTTTTGTATGGGATCCAAAAACAATAGGCTTCTCTGGGATCCCATAACCAGTCCACACACCAAGTTTGGAGTTGATATGCCAAGGCTTTCTTGAGTTAACACTCGGACAACATTTCTTTTGTTTTAGCCATAATGACCTTGACATTTTTTGTATGGGATCCAAAAACAATAGGCTTCTGAAGGATCCCACAGTCCACACACCAAGTTTGGAGTTTGTATACCAAGTCCTTCTTGAGTTATCACTTGGACAACTTTCTTTTGTTTTAGCCATTATGACCTTTACATTTAACTTAGAGGGTCCAAAAACAATAGGCTTCTGGAGAATCTAGAGACCAATCCACACACCAAGTTTGGAGTTGATAAGCCAAGTCCTGCTTGAGTTATCACTCGGACAACATTTCTTTTGTTTTAGCCATTATGACATTGCAATTTTTTGTATGGGATCCAAAAACAATAGGCTTCTGTGGGTTCCCAAGACCAATCCACACACAAAGTTTGGAGTTGATATGCCAAGTCCTTCTTGAGTAATCGCTCGGACAATGATTGCACACACACACATCCTTACGGATCCGGTTTGTGGGGTACTGCTATTGTTGTTCTATTATTCCCTTTTCTGAAGAATTCCCTTGTGGGGCCCAATTGTTCCTATTGAAATGACCTTGTGGGGTCAATTGTTCCATTGTTGTCCGGACCCCACATATGCCCTTCCGTGTGTCCACACCCACATGTGTAAACACTGGCAATCGTGGACCCTCCTTTGTTCAACTCTTTGTGTTACCAACCGTGGACCACAATGATTTCCTTTGTGATAGCAACTGTGGACCTATTATCCCTTAGTTTTAGGGGTCCACGTTTGAAAATGGATACCACACCACACACACACACGCACACACACATGTAAATCCCGCTTACTGAGGACTTCTCTTTGTTCTTCCATTGTTTGGACATAGTTTTTTTTAGCGACGTCCCCATTGGTTTTGAACACAAAAACGAAGCGAGGACGTCCTCGCTCTGTCAAACACCCAGATCCCTTTTGTTAAAGTCCTCGGTTTGAATGGATAGACACGCTCACACACACACGGAAGGACAAGGCAAACACTATATGCCCCTTCGGCTTCGCCGGCGGGGCATAAAAAAAGCTTAATAAACAATACTTTGTTTAGTTCGCTTGCCTGTTTGATTGTTGTATTCATTTTCAATAGGTTTGGCTTTAATTAATAATAACAAGGAAAAAACCAAGGAGTGTTTATCAATTTTTCGCGATCGCGGAAAATCATTGGCCCTACCCGTGTTTCATGCTGTATTTGTATCCCCAGATTCCGTCTGCCACGGAAGAGGGGTTCTCTTCGTAGCGTCTGTCCTCTCTTTGTGGTCAGCCAACAGTAGCAGCGCCATTATTGTATCAAGCAACATACATCGTTAACGAACAAAATATAACGCAAAATCATCCGCTAGGACGACCCTCGTACCGATCCTAAGTTCCAGGCTGTTTCTAAGGTAATTAGGACACAATAAACCCTTCCTATCTTTTGTGAAATCATTCCTAGGATGCGTCTCGAGTTAGGACGAGTTACTCGTCCTAACTCGAGATAAAACGAGTCGTAACTCTTTGTGAAAACTACCCCAGGTACTTAGACCTTTGTGTGTAAATGAAAAAATGATTAGTTCGAGTTGATGACGTCATCGATGACGTCATCCCAATAAATCAATGTTAATATTTTAAAAAACCCATATTTAAACAACCATACTTGCTACCTATAAGATATTTGCACCATATAAAAGCTCTTGCCGTATTCTACGAATCACGTAAACAGTGTGACCCTATATGACCTTTACTTCCGGTCGAAAACGGAAGTTCAAATTTCATAATTCAAAAGTTCACATCTCATTAACTAAGAAGGTTCCAGTCTCGAAATTTACCATGTACTTAGATCTTAGTAGTAGATGACACCCACAATTTTTCGGGATGATGACGTCATCGATGAGGTCACAACATTTAATCAACGTTTAATATTTTAAAAAATTCTTATCTGGAGAATCATAATTGCTACATAAAAAATATTTGTACCATATGAAAGCTCTTGATGTATTGTGCAAATTACATACGAAAAGCTATTTCCTGTGACCTTTACTTCCGATTGAAACCGGAAGTTGAAATTTCATAATTCAAAAGTTCATATCTCACTAACCAAAAAGGATTCAGACTAGAAACTTACCACGTACTTATATCTTAGTGTGTAGATGAAAACTAAATTTTTCGGAATGACGACAACATTAAATCAACGTTTAATATTTATTTCTGTGTCTTCTTCTTCCCGCTCAACCAAAAATGCATTTAAATTCACAATTAACTCCACGTATACAGGATTGTGACTACGCTGGTCCCCACTAACCAGTTCTAAAAAAAAGCCGACCAGCACTCATGCAATGTTACAACATTGCCGACCAGTACTTTTTTTTCGACCAGTACTTTTTTTGCTGACAGTGAAAAAAGCCCGAACACTTTGACTTCCTTTTCTTTATTTAATGTTAGCCCCCCCCAGACACTCTCCAGCCAAGTCCTGGGAGAATGATTGACACTCCTATTGAGATCCAATTACTCAATTATCATAATCCTCTACAGTTTGTTATACATTTGTTTCAGTTTGTAATACTCTTACTTCACTCAAAAGACAAGCCATGTGTGTGGTGTCTTTGTGGTTTTATGACCTGGTTTTGTGACCCTGGTTTTGTGTTCTGTTAAACCTGGAAAGTGTGTTGACATCTGCTAGCTGGCTTATAGTTTTGGTTGGAATGGTAGAAACATTTAAACAGTTAACTGCAAATCGCAAGTTTGTTTAACTGTTTTGGAAATAAACCTAGGTGCACAACATAAATAATTTGAAAAGGAATATTATTGTGTCCTTATTGTAACATGAACAGCCAGTCAGTGTGATTACATAAAAGTTCCTGTGACATCCAAGGATTTTATGTTTTAGTTGGAACAATTTTCATGTGTACAACAAATCCTTCCTATACTGACAGGGAAAACATAAAAAGACTTGAATAAAATCAAAGCATGGTTCTAGTTCTCTTAAATTCTAGTTCTTCTTCTTCTTCTTCCCTGGAACTCTACAGCATAACTTAAAATTGAATTGAACATTGAAACTCATCAGACAATGACCTCATCAAGACGACACAAACTTGATGATGTCATGATGGCGTCATCAGGTATTGAACTACAATGAATCAAAGTTTAATATCTGTAAACAAATCATAACTCATGAACCACATATTGGTTTTACAATCTATACATCATCGGATAGGTCGTTAAAAGTTCAACAAACGCTACACAAAGCATGACCCCGTTTGACCTTGACTTCCGGTTCAAACCGGAAGTTGAACATTTCACAAAATTCATATCTCAAAAACCACATTATTATTTGATATCAATTTTTTTGCATCAGGTTATAGATGATTGAGCCTGCTCAAACTTTTGCATAAAGATGACAACATTTTTACTTTTACATATCTGGTCAAAACCGGACGTTAAAGCCAATGTTGGTTAAAGCGCACGTGTCTCTTGACGTGACTCAAGTTGACAACGCGCGACGGCACGACAGTGTATTAACACATGTAGGCCCTTCGCACATGCTGAACCACGCACATAGCACGTGTAGTTTAGTTTACATTGTGTATAGTCTTGCTTCAAAGACGCTCCAGTTGAAGACTAATGTATGTACTGTACAGCTACATGTAGGAATACATTTGGCGTGACTGTGCAATATACAAAGAAACAACGAGCGAAAAATTATATATTTGAAAATGTCATTACTCCTGTTACAATCCATACATCATCTGAAAGGTACGTCTTAATAAACTTAACACGCGCCACACAAAGTGTGACCCCGTTTGACCTTGAATTCCGGTTCAAACCAGAAGTTTAAATTTAATATTAAGATTAATAATTTAAGATTTTTCACTATCTACATGTTGACAACACCTGATCTGATTAGTGATAAATTACTCCAAATGGATGACCTGCCAATTTCAATAGAGGAGGGGGATGTTTTCAAAAAATTTAAATTAATTAACTCAAATAAAGCAACTGGACCAGACGGAATAAGGGGGAAGAACTCTAAAATGCTTTGCACGACAAATTGCTATCCCATATAGAGAGCTTTTTCAGATGTCAGTTAACCAACAAACATTGCCACTATGCTGGAAAACAGCCATCATAACACCAGTTGCTATAAAGCCACATGCATTGGAAAACAAAGACTTCCGCCCTGTACCAATTACATCTGTAATGATGAAATGTTTGGAGAAGATTGTTCTACATAACCTCATCCAGCCTATTCAGAAGAAAATTGACATCTTCCAGTTTGCATACCAGCCCAATAAATCCGTCCAGGATGCTGTTCTGAGTTTTACCCACGAGATCTACCAACATTTGGACAAACAGCAGTGCATTGGGCTCTGTTTGACTTCTCATCGGCATTCAACACGATACAACCATCTTTGTTACTGATCTTTGATTCTTGGGATAAGGGACTTTCTCTCAGCATGAGTCCAAAAGTAAAAGTCAGCAACATTCTCTCAGACCATATAGTTTGTAATATTGGCTCACCCCAGGGCTGTCATTTTACCTATCTTGTTTATTATTTACACAAATGAATGTACATCCCATCTCAGTTCAGTGAAAATATTCAAATATGCCGATGACACAGTGATTCTTGGACTCATAAAACCAGCAGGAGGGGGAATATAGGCGAGCAATACATGACTTTAGTGAGTGGTGTAATAACTATCTTAATTCTTATACTAAATCCCCCTAAAACAAAAGATATTGTGTTTGATTTCAGGCAAGAGAGGTGAACCTTCAGATAATAGTATTAACCTCTTTGGACAGGACATTGACATTGTGCAAAAATACAAATACTTGGGTACAATAATTGACAGTCAATTGAATTGGAGTAACCATTGCTCAGCGCTCATCTCAAACAAAGGGTAATCGGTTAATGTATTGTTTGCGTAAATTAAATTATTTTCATGTAGACAAGGAAATTATGATTCTATTTTACTCATCTGTTATTGAAAGTGCTATAACTCATGACTGTGTGGTTTGGTACAATTGAGCAAGAAAACAAGATGCAGATAAAATGAAAAGGGTTGTGAAACAAGCATCAACAATACTAGGGATAGACATAGACCTGGATGAAACTTGTAAAGAAAGGGTTCTATCTAAAGCAGAGGTGGTCAAAAGTAACATCGACCATCCACTAAACAAATACTTCATCAGACACTAAGGAGTGGTAGTAGATGGCAGCTAGTCACTTTGATGCAAAACAAACAGATACCTCAACTCCTTCATACCATATGCTGTCCGTCTCCTCAATGATCAGCCCAGACCTTACTTACTTTCTGCTTAGTTGTTGTTTAATTGATCAAATTTATTTTCAGCATATTTTGTTTGTGTGTATAATTTATTCTGTGTATGGCATGTATCAAGGAAATTTTCCAACATGGTAGGACCAATAAACGGAATTGAATTGAAATGAATTAATTTATGATTTTATTATTAACCCTTAACTGCGGGAACTCCATAGACTATACTTAAATCCTTGAAGGATCCAATATATACCAAAAATGTTTTCTGTACATTTCCGATGATATTTTACTTAAGAGACTTCTTTACATGCCCAGCAATTGTCTAGAAATATTTGAGTTAATTAATTACCCAGTAATTGATTTATTTTCCCTAATTAGCTAACCTCTTAGGGGCGTGAAAACACCCCCGACTTTATCCCGAAAAACTAAAGGGCCAATATTACTAAATATATGTGCATTTTCCAATTTTTTGTACATCCTACATGTAAGTGTCTTCTATGCCCAGCTATTGTCTAATATTGTCTGAGTCATTTAGCAACCAGTTCTTAATGGCATAGCAATGCCCTTATTTACTACCACACCATCCAATATTTTTCTTGAACAAATCCTGTAAAAAATAAAATCAAAAAATCTGGGGCCTGACCTCCCCCCCCCCCCAAGATATGTGGAATGGTCCATTCTAGGATATCAAGGAATTTGACTCCCCCCAGTCATTAGACTTTGGAGAAATTACTTTTAAAATTAGTGATTGTGTGGTATAAGCTGTTGGCCCCTCCCCTCCAGCTGCAGGAAACTTTGTGAAAAAAGTTACCACAGGTTTGCCGTGACGTTGCTGGTAATCACACAATTGCGCGGTGGTTTTCCGATACTATTAATTATTAACTGTGTTAAAGAATGAGTTTTTATCTAACATCTAATAACTTTTGAAATGGGAACCCTCAACAATTTGGGAAAACAGAAGGGATTTCAAACTGTTGTCAGCAACAAATTAGGGCATTACCTTTACATCACACTATACTTTGTGTGTTCATGTATGTGTGCACCGGTAAAGTTATTCAACACACATGGCATGCCCAAGGCATGTTTTGACATGCACATTGTTGATGCTTTTCTCTATGAACAACTGATGTACAACATAACTGTACTCAACACAAATTTCTTCAGAAATCTTTGTACTTCATAAATGGATTGGATAAAGTCAATATTCAACTTAGTGAAACAATTCAATAAATAACCTTAAATTTGATTTTGACAAATTAAATAAGCTATACCAAAAATTACCACAGACATTTAGGAATGAAAAATAACAGTTCAACATGGCAAAGGCCCATTTAGATATAATGTGAAAAAAGACCATTTAATCAGTGAACTAGCACAAAATATAAATTGTTATTTTTGGGTTTTTATTAATGAAAATTTCAAAAACATAAAAATTGATGTTGATGATCCAAGTTCTTTCCTTCTCATACATGTAACTCACACCGACCCATCATAAAGCTCATACATGTGCATACAGAGCAATTAACATTCTCTTTTTGTTTACTTGCAGGTCAAAATGAAAGACGATCACATATATAAGGCGCGCGGTCCAAATAGAAACGGTTCGGCAACCGCCGAACGGTTGCCCAAAACGGTTCATTTTTGCAGTTTGAACCGTTTGGGAATCTGAAAGCAACCGTTTCACACCTTGTGCCACCCGTCTTAAGAAGCACGGTCGGACAAAAGAACTGATACTTGACTGTGGTCGTAGCTAACAAAGAAGCGTCAGCTGGTCTGGACATCAGTGCCCGGCTGCCGCTAATCCGTTACTAATCCGTTACTAATCCTCCACGGCCATGGATGTCCAGAACAATGGATGATGTTTGGTGCAAAGCCGTCATTTTAGCTTTTATTTTTCAAGTGAGTTTCGTTTTTAAAATCTCGGAAATTTCTCCTTCGCGATCAAATTCAATTTATATTATAAGCCAACATTTATTTTCGTTATTGGTTTCAACATACTGCTCATTGAAATACACTGACTTTTATAAGGAATACATAGATTTCTGGCCTCATTATGCAATGTGCGCAATGCTCAGAATGAAAGTAAACGCCAAGCAATGCACAATATGTGGATACTACGTTATCTGTGAAAATTGTTTGGATTGCTTGGCCTTTATTTTCAGAATTGCGCACTATGCATTAATACGCACGACGAACATGTGAATTTCCGGCCCGAATCTTAACCTCTTTGGTTTCCAACAGCAGCCGCTTTTTCATGTTCTTCTTTGCAGAGTTTCACTGCCGCCAAGTAGATAGATACCAAGTTCGTACCCTGCCTAGAAAATTGCTATAAATATGTGCAATTGATCGCAATGTTCCGTCGTCGCTCGTGATGGCATTGGCGGTGGTGCTGGGGTTGAATGCATCAACAAGATCTCAGGCCATACTTGGTCGTTTTATATGATTTAAAGTACAATGTATAACAACATTTTGCAAGCATTTTGGAAATAACCAAACGGAAAACAGTTGTAAAAGGTTTGTGTGTTTTAATTTTGAAATTAATAATATAAGTCGGAGCCCCTTCAACATAATCTATAATCCCCAAACAATGGACAGTAATCCGATTATAGCCCCTTTGTTCAGACTCAGGAGGACCGGGCAAGCTTAGCACATTGATAATCATCCGAACCGGGAAATGCTGTTGAACCGTTTCTCTCTTGAACCGTTTGGGAACCGTTCGACGGTTGCCGAACCGTTTCTATTTGGACCGCGCGCCTAATCTTAAAAGATTATGTAGGTGTGTAGGACCAAATCGAAAACACAAAAAACCTAAGGCAAAGCCCTTAAGAAGTACCCACTACTGAGAACAAAATTAAATAAAAATACCACATTGATATTTCAACAGATGAAAAAACACCACCATCCCCAACACATTTGTCATCGGTGTTTTTCATATATATGTATATACTTGTCCGAAGCCAATAACGTCCCTACCCTGAGGAAGGAACATGCGTTGCATGCCAAAGGGTTGAAAACAATAAGGGTAGTCGCCCTGTAGCCACACAGAAATATGAACAGCATGGACTATAATATAGGACTATACTGGAGGAGGACAAGGCACCACAGTCTTCAACAATCTGAACGATTTCAACAATTCAGCAAGCAAAACCCTGACATCTACAAACTGATGTGATGCAAGAATAACTGCTCGCTGTCAATCCCTCCATCTGCAAGTGGCTGAATCATAAAGTATGTAAATCCAAGAAATTGGAATTTAGAGGAAGCAACCAAAAACCAAGAAATTCATTATTGTGTCATGACTCTGAATCAGATGGTTTAGACGGCCACAGTCACAGCCACGGTATACAACATAACAAGGTCTTTACATTAAGCTGCTTGCATTCTTTCTTAATATGATTTGGTATTGTTTATTGTTAGTTTAATATTCTTATTGATCCTATGATCATGATCACAAACAAAGTGTAGTAATTGAAATAGCATTGGCCAGATGACTAAATGGATCAAACTGGACATGTGATTCTTAAAACAGCAGAAATCCCGCCCCAAACCTGCCCCATGTGGATGGAACAAAGCCCCTCTGACATTAATTATCACACAAAAAACGTGCACAGAGTAATTTTTCAATGGCAGTGATGATGTATGTAAAAAAGAAGAAGCGAAGCTTACATATTGCTCACTCTCCCTTTGTGTTAATCCATTCTCTATGGGTTTCTGATCACATGCACTTCATTTTGTCATAGAATAACTTACTGAGGTCTGTGGGACATATCCGTAAATTATATGATTGATCCAAAACAATTATTGACTTGTTACATGTATAAAGATGATGCATACTTGTCCTACTTTCAGAGCCAGTTTGTCCTTGGACTGAATGGTTTCACAGGGTATAATAAATTTAAATATATGTGAGATTTATATCAACATTTATTATCTTATTTATAACAACCATTTTCAGAGCCCGAATTAGCAAGCAAATGATTGTTTATGCAATTGGCCTCATATGGGCAGCATAGGGCATTCTCCATGTGCTGAGACCAGGGGCGTCAATCCGTCTTGAAATGTGGGGGGGACATCAGGATCATTTACGGCGTGGGGTCCAGGAGCCCGCTCAAGGGCCCCTGGTGGGGGTCGAGGGGCGAAGCCCTTGGCGGGGGTTTAGCATGTTTGAACGACCTAGAAAAGCTCTCCTTGCTATAATTATTTACATATCAAACTTGGACTTGGTTCAGAGAGAGATAGAACAAGCGACACTTAAATGAAAGACCAACATACATGATATAGGCCTATTATTCTTATGGGCAAAGCCACTGTGACTCGTGCTACAATTCAAGGTGTCTTTTTACATACTATATGCTCCAGGTATTAAACAACCATCATTCAAGGCTAGATCCTCATAGTATTTTGACTTTTTTTATTTTTTACTTTTGTATGCATGGGACAGCGGCGAACATCGGTAACTCGTGCTACACGTAGAGGACATGCCAAATTTGTTTACTCATTTTCATAGTGTCCTATTTAGAACAAAAAACAATAAACTCTCCAGGGGCGGATCCAGGATTTTCCAAACGGGGGGTGTGAAAATGTACCAAGCAGCAAAATTAAGGGTGAATGAAATTTGTGGCGCCTGAGAACGCGTAACTCGAAGCCCTAACGGCATGGTTCAGGGGCCCGCCTACATGCTCCGAAACAGTTAGGATTCTAGATGTTCTGTGGTGCGATCTCATGCAGGATCTGACCACTTTAACCAATTTTGTTTTTGCAAGATCATTATTTAATCATCATTTTCGAGTTGGGAGTCATTGAATCAGCCATCCTGAGTTATAAAATAAAAATGCAGACTTCAATTAATATTTATTCAGGGACAAAAAAGTGTTGGGTGAGGAGGATCCTTCCTCCATGGTGAGACAAACGATATGATAGTGCAATTTTCAATATAATTAACCAAAAACAGAGAAATAGAAACACTTTTTAAGCACTTCTGATCCATTTCACTCTTCTAAATTTACTGGAAAATGTCACTGTAACATTAATGGTGGGGTCTAGGGGTGAAGCCCCGATGGGGGTCCAGGGGGCGAAGCCCCTGCCGGAAGCTCTGAGCTTTTGGCCTTTTGAGGGGTGAAAAATCAAGCCTCTGTTTGCCTAAAACAGAGAAATAGACACACTTTTTATTAGCATCTTTGGATCCATGTCAATCTTCTAATTTTACCCAAAGAAAATTGTAATACCACAAATCTCACGTTTGGATCTGGTCGCTGCATTATCTGGTTTCATGCATATTCACATATTCACTAGTGGGTAAGATCGTTTTTTCAAATTCAAGCTAACTGTCGTATTATCCCGGACAAATTGGCACATCAGGTTTCAAATGTTACGTTACTGTTGCAAATCTAAACAATTACAAGTGACATATCATGAAAGATTCATTTTGGCAGAAAGAAAAAATGTGAATGGTATAGTATGACAAAGAAATCCATCCTGCCTCTGGGGGGAAAATTTACACCACACACACTTGTGGCTAATTTTTAAACAGACAGTACTAAAAAAGAAAATAGAAAAGTTTTTTTTGGGGGGGCTGTTCGTCTCCAATCACGCTGAGATTCAAAGTAGCAGGAGATAAAGCATGCGTTTTAGTCCACTTGTCCGGCTTTTACACTAATGTAATAACGGCATGGGCGAAAAACATGGAGGGACATTTGATATGGTGTCCCCCACCCTTGAAAACTTGGGGGGGACATGTTCCCCTGTCCCCCCCTATATGACGCCCATGGCTGAGACTACCCGCATGCTCATAACTGTTCGTCATAGCATTAACAAATAATGAAAATACAATTGGGGTCTCATTCAATTTGTTTCATAATTATTGCTGAGACCATCAGAATTTTCCTTTCTCTTTTATTAGGGTCTCTATTTCAAGTTGTTGTATTATACAGCGTTATAATTAAATTGCCCCCCCCCCCCCGCTTCAATTAGTCTGGAATTAGAAATAAATCTATAAATGTACAAAGCAGTTTTCCTTGTAAATTGGTTATGTCCAAGCATAGAATGAGCTAGCACCTGTGATCACAAATTATATATCACCCATGCCTACCAGGTTTGCCATCCAGCAGCAGACAGTTATTTATTAGGATTGAATAATGTGTTCAGAAAAGTGGCTAAAGAATAATTATTGACTCAGGCTATCAACATTTAAAAGGTTATTTTTTATTCCCTGTGAAATCTGGAGGAAATTATTTGTTTGGCGTTAAACAAAGACAAATTGACTAGAGTGGGTTTTGAACCAACGACCTCTGGATTAACGTGCCGGCGCTCAACCAACTGAGCTATCTAGCCCTGTGATGGCAGTCTCCCTATTTTGTCAATATCTTTGTTGGAGGATGCCAGTCAGAAGCCATACAACTCTTAGCTGCCGTGTAGCCAGGGATCACACCCAAGTTTACAATACAACCTGGGAAGCGGTTAATCCAGAGGTCTATCAATCATGCTCTAGTCAATTTTTATTTGTTCAACCCCAAATTATTTAAAATTTACCCAGTCAGTTTCCGACAGTAGTTAAAGGTTGTATGGCTTCTGACTGGCATCCACGAACAAAGATATTGACAAAATAGGGAGACCGCCAACAAAGGGTATAGATAGCTCAGTTAGCTCAGTTGTTTTCTAAATTATATTGTAACAAAATGTAAAGTTTAACAGGTTCACACATACATTATTCTCCCCTTCAGAAATCTCAAGTTCTCCATTTAGGAAACTTAGGAATAGTACCTCTTCTGGATTAAAAATCACAGTAGGAAATGGAACTACCTATGTGGCATTTATTTGCTTTGAAATGCAACCAAAACAACAATCTGTCAATCCAATCCAGCAAGATGGTATGTGCATCTGAATCATCAGAAGAGCAAAGTTAAACATCATGAACAATCGGATTGTTATACAAAGTGTGTAGTGTGTTTAAATTTCACTTTTTAGACTAATAGAACTCTTCTTAATAATTTGAAGAGAGTAGTTTAAGAGCAGAATGTGCATGAAACTACAGCACACTTTCTTGCCCATTCTTCTTTACTGAATGTCTTACCTGTGGTCCAATATTCCTCAAAAAAGAAAGAAGTTGCCCACCTGAAGCTGTGTCACTTGCAATTGCCTGCACATATTCCCAACCTCGATGTAAAACAGCTTCCATAAACACAAAGCCAACAAATGTGTCTGGAAAAACTGTTCTTGCAAAATTCTTGTAGTATGCAAAGTTGCTTAGGTATACTGATGTTGCTGCATAAGATATCATGGGTATTCCATACACCTACAATACAATGAATAAAATGAATACATTGTGATGCTTGGCTTGATGTGTTGTTCCGTCTAAAACATTTAATGACATAATTTATGATTATTTATTGGTACTGCAAATCTTTCCTTGCCAGCATGTCTAACTGATATTAATCTTAACCACCCTAGAATCCTCACACAGTCTAACCAAGTTTTGCTTGATTTTTATAGACTTTGTCATGGAGAGCTAAACCAGAGCTTCTTTACATGGGGCCAGGCCCAATATCATACTATCACATTCTTAGGATTTGGATGCTGATCTACCATAATCTGCAGAACATTGGGGGAAATACATGAATGTCACCTTTATTCTAGATTGATTTATTAAAATTCACAAAGGTGTATCTATATATTGTTTTCCTTTTGAAAGGTGTACCTGTGGCATGTTATCATTTCTTTTTTAAATTCTGCAATCTTGATTATTTATCTTTTTCTTTCTTATTGATTTGTTGTTGTTGTTGTTGCTGTTGTTGTTGTTGTTTTGTTTTGGGGTTGTTGGTTTTTTTTTGGGGGGGGGGGTATCAGCATGGATATTTTTTTATTTAAAATATAATATATTTTTTTTAATAAAGTTGGTGATGTGTTGTGTTCAGCCTTTTTTTTTTAAACTTTTTTTTTTGTTTGACTATAAGCCTTGAACATCTCCCTGGAACATCTCCCTGAACATAATGGTTATTGATTGTTTTTTTGTAATGATTTCTTAGGTAGTCAGGCAAAAGTCAAGGCACTAATTGTTATTGCTCCTTCTTCAGTGTTCATTTTTTAGTTATTTTTTGTCTTTCCACTTCTTCTTGGATCTTGTACAGGGGTTGCCCTTAACTTTTTTTTCAACTAGCCATCAGGACCAGTTGGCTTGATTTTTTAACTGGTCCGCAAGGTTTTTGACTGGTCCATCTTTTTTTATAATATTTTTCATACTAATATGATTGAAACAATGTCCTGATTTTCGATCATCGCTATTTCAATTCAAATTCAATGAATTGCAACGTCAAGTTAACTATACATTGATAGCCACACTTTATTATGTTAAGACAGTTATTGTGTTCATTAGGAGTACATTTACTTGTTGATGGCGTAACAATTTTGTTGTCATTATTAAATGAAAAATACTATATTTTTCAGAAGCAAATTGGAAATGATCTTTGGATAATTTCAGTCCATGGATGATGGTTTCAGTATCCAAAGACAGCAAGTCAAAGTATTTCAATGGGACAAGTACTTTTTATGAAAGAAAATGCTTGTGGTTAATTAAAAACAAATAACTTTGAAACCGACTTGATAAAAAAAACCATGAACTTGTTATTGATGATTGTCATCTACGGTACCGACGAAGGAGGGTTAGTATTACGCACGATCGCTGTAGACAATAGCAGTCCTTCAATCACCCCGCAAAATAAACCCCCCAAAACAACAAAACAAAATCAAGAAGAGAAAATCTTACATTATACCATAACATACTCTTTTTGTTCATCCAGAGTATCCTAAATTGGTCATTTTTTTTTAAAATGAAGCCTACAGACGTTCTGTAGTTTTTCGTAAACAACCTTAAATTTCCACGGAACTGTGCTCCGTTGACCATGCTGTCGACAGAATTTGTGTGCAACGACAATGCTGTGGATTATAGCATGCGCGCACCAGGGATGATGGCATTGCAATTTCGGGGGAATAACTGCTTTTCCCGAGCATGCGCAGAAACGTCAAGTCTTTTGTAACTTGGTTTTGTATGTTATCGAGTAATTTCACCAATAGAGGGCGTTTACTCTCGCGCTATCGAATTGTTCTAAAACGCCCTCTAGCATTCAATGTTTATTGCATTTATTGTCGCACGCAAAGTAACGAAATAAAAGACTACAAGCCTGTAAATTGGAAACGGTGTGTCGCACGATCGTGCGTTGTGTGTTGAGCGCTTCACGGCACTTATATTTTTGACTGGCCAGCCGGACCACTTGGCAAGGTGTTTCGGCTGGTCGGTCGCCGTTTCAACTGGCATTTGGCCAGCGGACCACCGCTATAGTCGAACCCTGTTGTACCAATTAAGAAATGTACAATGTTGTTGCACGTTCACAAAACCAAAAAAACTTCACTCATTATCAAACTTAAAATGAAGCAAACACACACAAAATAATGATATCACCAGTGTACACAAAATAATTTTTAACTTTTGGTTAATTCTGGATAAGACTGCCCCATTCATGAATTTTAAAAACACATTTTATACTTGTAAATCATGTTTTCTTAAAAAGTAGACTGACCCAAGCTTTCAGGATTAGTTTTTGTTTCCCTTTTACTTTACTTGGATTTATTTTTACCAAGGCTTATTTTCCACAATGAAGTTGGGGAAAATATAAGCAGAATTCTTATGCTCCAAAGAAGCACATGTATGTGATAGATTAATATACAAGGATGAATCCATGTTCTTCATCATCTTCTCTTCACAAGTATCTTCAGGACTACGGGTTACAGTGCTAGTCGCTTTTAAGGGGTCACTTAAAACAAAAAAAGTAACAATAATGTATCAACTTTAACCATGTAGAGCAAGAAGAACTCACGTTTAAGACTCCATTCACCAACTCGCTTTCCTCGTCACCATTAGGACCTATAATGCCATACAAATGCTCCAGAAGCCTGTCAGAGTTTGGTCTATGGCCAGATCCACTCAGTTCAAATTGTACCTCACTGATCATCTGTAGAGCTTGGTGGCCAGCGCGATTAGGATTTGCACATGTATCAAAACCATCCATACCCAGGGTAATCCCTGGTAAAATGCTGGTATCCTTGTTAATTTTATCCATTGCATAAAACATTGCTTCTAGACGCTTCACACCAGACTCATCCAAAGACCCACATGCAGATTCACTCTCATTCCAGTTGTGTACTGAAAAAAGTCCTCCGAGAATAATATCTCCTGGTACATAAATCTGAAGATAAGGTGCAATAATGTAGCATTAATAACAGATATAGAGCATCAAGATAAACAAATAAAAATGTGTTTGTTAGGCCTTATGATTTTTATACTATATAAATACTTTGGTACTCTATTTAAAGTAATCTTTTGGCACATAATGTGTGTTTTAGATACAATGTTCCTTTTTGGCATGCCTGTGGAGGGTTATTTCAATTTTGTTGGTCAGGAATATGTGTTATTAATCCTGTATAGTCTTTAATACCGGTACATTAATTGCTTTATATGCCAAAAGCACACAAAAGATGTACCGCCACACTGCCAGTTTGAGACAATCAAGACTTGGTATGGCGTTCTATTTTTAAACCTGGAAAGTGCATTGACATCTACTCCCACTTTACATGTCGACTCAAAATACAGAGAGCAGAGAGCCAGCATTGCTGATCGGGGGTACCCTGCAGCGTAGTTTAGATTCTCAATTTAGATTGGTTTCAGCTCTCAATTTGAATTGGAATTGCTAGAAACATTTGTTTAAACCTTTAGTATGCATACATGTACCCCCGCAACTGCCCTGCCTGTTCAACCCAAACCACCCACAACTGCCCTCAAAGTTTGACAAGTGGTATTTTAAGTTTTACACCTATGCCAGTTACAACGCAGCAAACAGCTCTAGATAGAACAAGATCTAAAGATGACGATAACCTAAAAAAAAACACATGGTCCCCATCACAAAAATGAAATTTTCCACCTTCAAAGAAAGGTTCAAAGGTTGGAAGTCCTGTCCACAAAACATGTAGAGACACAATCAGGGTTTTTTTTCTGTGTGTGTACACACCGTATTTCATGTACAATGTATTTTACGTGCAATGTACACAGTAACTGCAACCGTGCTTGTTTCATGATAAACTTACCAATGTATTTACACACGGAACAATATGATTTGAAAAAAAATTACAAAGAGTTTTAGGTAAAAAGTTGTCTTTTGGTAACAGAGGCATTCATTTTTATTTCCAAAGATATTATGTGACTATTTTCAATCACTTTTTAAACAATCATTTTCTTTGAGACGACAGCACAGTTGATAAAACATTAGTGAACAACTTTCCTCATAACAAACAATGTTTCTTAATTTAAGTTGATCTGTCTCATGTTTCTTACCTTGAAGCTTCAGTTTGGTAAAGCAAAGAAACAAATAAATGTACATGTGTATACAAATCATTCAAAAGTTAATTTCAACTTCTACAAAATAAACTAAACTTGTAACACAAGAAAATAATAACAACAAAAGTTATCTAAGGATTATGGATTATGAGGTTCGGTTTTTTAATCCAAATAAATGTAGATGTTACTTAAATATTGTTTTAGTTAGATAGATAGATAGATATTACATTTATTTCAATGTTGCCATTAAGTTACATGTGTACATCGTTAAAGTTAAAGTACATGATAATAAATATATAATGGCAAACCAATTTACACGGAAGTTGAATAAATAATCACAAAACAGGACAACATTTAGGCCTAGGGTGAAGCAGAAGCTTTTGTTCCTGTACCTACGGACAGACAAACAACATACAAACACACCAACAGATTATTACAACACAGACTAACATATAAACATGTAGGTACTCAGACAAATCATCATCCGGAAATATGCTATAACTTTTTTTTCACTGCTAAGAATAAAGGAACTGAGCTTTTAATTTTTTTGCAAAATTTGACAAAGTAAGTGCAGATTTTAAGGAATTGCTTAGACTATTCCAATATGTAGTACCACGTCGGACAAGACTATTTCTAAAGAATGATGTTCTGTTGAAACGGACATAAAGATTTTTCTTACGGGTACTTCGAGTATCATAAGAATGAATACTTGAAGTTAAGGTAAAGAAAGAGTTATAACAAGAAGGTAATGTATTATGGTTGTATTTATACATAAATTTACCTTAATTAAGGTAATAAAGATCATTGAATTTTAGAAGTTTAAATTGTTCAAAAAGTGGAGCTGAATGATCACGATAACCAGCAATAGGCTAAAAATGATGCGAACAGCCTGCTTTTTGTAAAGTAATAAGTCTCTTACACTGAGTTAAAGAACAACCCCGTATGAGAATGCAATAGTTTAAATAGGGCAGGACAAAATACTTTGAATGGTTAATACAAAATTTTCATCTTAGAAAAGACTTGAAACATTTCATTATACCCACATTTTTTGATATTTTACTTGATACTGTGGTAATATTACTATGTGCCTATGTGACGTAATAAAGGCAGTCAGGCGCGACGGCATGCGTGGCCAGTTTGCGGGCTGTCCACGAGGCCGGCAGTCTGAATCCTGCACCGAACTGAGCTTGACCTGTGTCTTGTCCTCTCTACTGAAAGTGACTCCAGACTCACTATACCTATTTGGTGATACACGCCAAATACTACATTGGCGACGAGGATTATTTTCATTTTTGGGTCAACATCTTCTACATCAAAGGAGCCTGACAACAAAACAGGCTACTCCCTTGTCAGGTTTACGACAAAAAGTGGGAGGGTAGTCAAACCGCCCAGTTGTTATCAATGTGAAGCATAGTAACCAAGTTTGCAGCTCCCATGCGATAATTGTACATTTTTATTGTTGCATTATATTTGCCAAATAGTATATTATGGAGGAAGCAGATTTTGTACCTGACTATGACGAAGGGAGCGATGACACGCCACCTAGGCCACCTTTGGAAGAGGAGGTGGATGACGACATGCCGCCTCTATAAGACTTAAGAGTGCCATTGGGACGAGGAGGTGGATGACGACATGCCGCCTGAGTGCCATCGGGACGAGGAGGTGGATGACGACATGCCGCCTCTAGAAAATGCCATTGGGACGAGGAGGTGGATGACGACATGCTGCCTGAGTGCCACTGGGACGAGGAGGTGGATGACGACATGCCGCCTGAGTGCCACCGGGACGAGGAGGTGGATGACCACATGCCGCCTCTAGAAGAGTGCCACCAGGACGAGGAGGTGGATGACGACATGCCGCCTCTAGAAGAGTGCCATCGGGACGAGGAGGTGGATGACGACATGCCGCCTGAGTGCCACCGGGACGAGGAGGTGGATGGCGACCAACGCTTAATCGCTGAACCAAACTTCAAAGGGTGCATTGCAGTCTTCTGCGATGAAGCCACACAGGTCGACTGGGAGCACCATGCAGAGCCTGGAATATATGTGGCGGTCGGCTACCACCCCAAGAGTGCACACAATTTCACCAAGGATGCACACAATTTCACCGAGGATGCAGAGCTTTTGATCCGGCATACGCCGGACAATCCGAAAGTCTGTGCTTTTAGTAAGATTTGACTGGATTACTCACGAGGGCATGGCCGATACAAAGAAAAACAACAGAGAGTCTTTATGAGGCTTCTAAAAATGACTATCAAGCTTAACTTACCAGTCGTGTTACATTGTAGAGATGCTGAACCGGATTGCCTTAGAGGTCCTTTCAAGATTTTGGAAAATATATCTCCGCTGCTACATGCGAGACTGGGAGGGGGCTAAGAGATGGTGCGACACCTTTCCTAACTTATATGTTGGCCTTACGAACGCTGTTGGGTTAGGCAGCTCCGGCCCAAGAGACGTAGCCAAAAACGTTCCTTTGGACCGACTCCTCACAGAGACTGACGCACCCTACTTTCCCCCAACACACATTGGGTCAGCAACCCTACAATGGCGAAGCTTGTTTCACATGATGTGGCCACCATCCAAGGAATAGTTTCATACTCATCTCAAGTCACCGCTCATTAGCAAACTCTTTCAAAAAAGAAGCTTATTTATTAAAAATTCAAAAGCTTAACTGTTATATCTCTGTTGCTACGCAAATAAGAGTCGGGGTTCGACAATAAATTCAGTTTAGCTTTTAGTGATTGCCCTTAAACACCGAACATGTATATCTATAAATGTGCTTATTTCACTCAGATAACAAGTATGCAGGAAGGCAAATAATAATTCCTTTAGTATGTGCTGTTCTTTTCTTTCTCAAGCAAGAAATGAAATTTATTATATATAAATGTTTTGTTTTGTTTTTTTGACAACCTGCGAGAAAGTTGCCTTTAACAAGAGTAATCCACGCATGTTTGTAAACAGTGTGAACATAATGTTGTACAAATGATGCTTTTTGTTTTTATTTTCAGATCACTGTTTCTACATTTCCTAAATTTGTTCTAGTGAATCCTTCAAAATCCACAGAGTTGGTTAAAGAAAAAGATGCAATTTTTTAGAGAAAACAGGAGCAAAAATGCATTTATTCTCAGTTACTTAAAAAAGAAGAAGAAGTGTATCAACCCTAGCGAATGTTATGGTATATTCATTGCAATATTCATTGTAAATACATTTCCCTCCAAAAATATATGACAGGGAGGAATGTGGTAATATTACAATGTGGCTATGTGACGTAATAAAGGCAGTCAGGCGTGACAGCATGCGTGGCCAGTTTGCGGGCTGTCCACGAGGCCGGCAGTCTGAATCCTGCACCGAACTGAGCTTG
Source organism: Plazaster borealis (assembly GCA_021014325.1). Lineage (NCBI taxonomy): Eukaryota > Metazoa > Echinodermata > Asteroidea > Forcipulatida > Labidiasteridae > Plazaster > Plazaster borealis. Next base: position 10,856,461 of record CM037468.1, on the reverse strand, counting down.
AGCTGTGTCTTGTCCCTCTCTACTGCAAGTGACTCCAGACTCACTATACCCATTTGGCAATACCCGCCAAACACTGCAATACATCAGTTATGTTTCACTCATAAGCTACATGTACATTGTACATGTAGGAGCTTCATTAGGCTGGCAACCATATTCGATGCTCAACTGCCTTTTATACCCTTTCTTGGCCAGGGTTTGGACTTACTGTTAATTGAGAGTGTTCTCCCCCCCTGCGTCCGATCCATATGGCCTACCTACGCCATCTAGTGATTTTGTCGGGTTCTCTATCAATTATTATAACACCCATTCAAAGGTTCTGCCTTTTGATTGGTTTAGAGCGCGTCACATGATATGTTTTATTTTTACTAGAAACTGCACGCAGCAAACAATGTATTATACCTGCAGCTACCAATGTAATATCCCATAGCAACCAGTGTTCTATACACATAGCAACAGCAGTCTCTTGGTACCTTGGCGTCTAGGCACAATGTATGTTCGGGGTTTTATAAAACAAATATTGACTGCTTTTACTCGTGCTATGGTTAAAACTAGGACTCCCTCGGTGATCCCCAGGGCCGTCAATTTTCCGTCAGCTTTGCCTCGGGAAAATAGAACGCACTGAGGATTACCTCAGGAGTTGTAGTTTTAACCATAGCACTTGAAGCAGTCAATATTTGTTTACTGTGGCATTGTCCCATGTTATGGTGTTGTTGTTGGCCCCAATGTGGTAATCGGGAGGATGAGCAGGTAGACAGGGTGTAGGGTAACTTTTAAAAATTGTCATCTTCTTTTCTGTGTTGAGTTGGAGGGTGCCAAAAGCACAACCCGTTTCACTGATGCATATTTAGGGGCAAAGAGAGCATTGGATTTAATAGATAGCCTCTGCTTTTTGTTGAGGTTCTAACTTGTGAACCAGCAATGTGGTCTGAAACCTTGTTTTTTAAACATCCAAGAGTGACACACGTTCCAAGTGTACATAGGGGATAACAACCATCCCTTTTGTGTGTCACAGATTTAGTTTTTAACTTTATTTACTGTCCATGGAGGATATCCACATAAAGTGAGAGAATCAAGTGTTGCTCCTCTTAAACTCTATCGCTTTCCTCTGTAACCAACGAATCACATATCCGAGAGTGTTCTAATAACCCCAAGTATTTGGTGAAGAGGGTGATGTGATGAACTGGAGGTGTTGATCTTTGTGGGTCTTTTTTCTGTTGATGCATAATTTGACAGAGCCATCTGGTTTTTTTGTATTATGACGGTGTCAAAGAATGGTACTGACCCATCCAGAACTTAATGCTCTCAGAAGAGTCTGTTTTGTTGAGATGTTCGGTAAAGTTGTCCACTTTACCCTTGTGGTTTTGAGAATGAGAACAATCTCAACAAAGATGACATACAAGCTCCAGAACATTGATGAACATTGATGACTGGTACACTAGTCCAAACCAAGCCTCTATGACGACCAGAAAAGGGTATAAAAGTCAGTTGATCATTGGACAGGGTTGCCAGTCTGACGAAGCTCCTAGCTTAGGAGAGAAACATAACTAAAAAATAATGAAACATTTACAATTATTTGGAATTGAAAAGAAACCCGAGCCTCATAATCCAATATTTACCAACGATCCAGATGAACTTATTTAATGATTATCTGAGGATTTCAAGGTACAACAGAAAATCTTGTGAACTTCCATTCCATGGAGTAAATGACTCCATGTTTAATTGCACGTTAGATTGGGTTAAACAGAAGTCACAAGTTCCTTTCAAATGTTTATATAGATGCACAACAAAACTAAAATGTTTCCTGAAACCTTTGGGTATCAACAGATGACTGTTCAATCAGGATCAACCAACTTTGTACCTGAAAACACTTGTATGTTGACACAAATAAGACTTACCACTGTATCGTTATCTGGTACATTTAATATGGCTTGACAAGCTGGGTCTAAACAGGGGAAGCTACAAACAGACTGCACAGGAATTGGTCTTCCATTACTCCACAGTTCAAGATCATTGACTTCCAAGATAAGTTGGCCTTCTTTATAATGTCCAACCTGTGTAAGATTGACAAGGCAATATTTGCACCCAAATTTAATTATAAAAAGGTCAAAGGCACTGCTTAACAAACCCCTTTATACACGCATTATGCCTCACCATCAGTGCGAAATGAAGGCCAAATGTGTGCATAGACTTAACCATGCATACTTTGTGATCTGAGGTTAGACCTCCTGTATTTGAATGGCTAAAAAAATATAAAAAGGCAGCGGCCACCTGCATACAGAGCTTTGCAAACAGCACCTTTGCAAGCTGATAACGATTATGACCAGTGAAATTTGTGAAAGAGTTCTACAAAGGCGGCATGCTCAACATATAACTCATCTTTTGGAAACTCAACACCCAACAGTTAAGGTCATTTTCAGGGTTAATTATGACACTGGCTCCAAAGCCATACATTGTGTGTAATTTGTCGGAGGAAAAGTCATTGTTCACACAGGTATTTCTTATGACAGTCTTGGAGTCTTTGTAAAAGCAAGTCCAGAAATATTTTGTTTCATACATAAATCCTCAAAGAAAAATTAGCTCAATGCATTTCCTTTGGGGTTCTGTAAATTTTCAGTTTGAAGTGTGGAGTTTGACTGGCTTACAGTGGATCAATCCTAAAAACAGGATACAAAAGTATAGCTACTGACTTATTTGTGTGACCTACATGTATGAACCTTAAAAGATAAAACATTCAACATCAAGTTGGCATTTGACCACATCAGATTTTGACAAAATGTTTGTGAGGACAGAAGAACAAAGAAAATTTCATCACAGTTGATACTAACTATAACTTACAGATGTAAGCCGTAGGTTTGTATCATGATCCATTTTGTAATTGATCAACTCCAAACTGCTGTAGTAAATGTCTCCAGAAGAATGGAAAGCAAAATGATGTCCGTCGTTTCTTGTCAAATTCACTTGTCTATTGTATAAAAGAGAAATACATACTTTTTCAGAGCAAAGGTTAAGACAAAATATTTATACTATGTTATTTATATTTGTATTTATTTATTTATACTTTATTTATACTAGGTAAAATCAGCTCAGCATGAAAGCCGTTTTCCATTGATGGCCAGTCTACATGTATCTGCAAAAAACATACAATATTACAAAAAACAAGTAAGAAACAAAACAGGAAACACGTACAACCAAGACAATCAAATACAAAAGAACAAAAAGAAAACTGATTACAACTAGCTGTACAAGCAGTTACAAATTTATGAAAAGAAAAAACTAAACGGTAAGTGTTTGTCCTAACAAAGACAAAGTTGTTCTAGGTATATAACTTGTCCTCAAGCAATGTCCGCAAGGGAAAACATTTAACATACTACTATTGCTATTATTATTATATATTTCTGGTAATGAAACCAAGGATGCCTCATAAGTGAACCAGAAACAACAGGGTTATAACCCCTACTCTTCCACAATAAGTGTTCTGGGTTCTTTTACGTGCACTACCAATCGTAGTACATGGGACCTACTGTTTTGTCCCCTAATTGACAAAGCAAGTGCTCAAGTACAAGTGCAGGACTGGGACTCAAACCCACACTCTGCTGATCAGAAACACCAGAGCTTGAGTTCGGTGGTCTGGGGGAATTATTGTAATCATCAAAAGCATTTTTTTCTTTGTTGTTTTATTTGCGGAAAATAAAATTAAAGAAATAAATATTAGAGCTGAAGATTGTTTGAAATTTATCTTTTTGAGGTGCATCCCCCACACACTGTAGTCCAATTTTGTGTCCACCTGAGTCTTTGTTTCCCATCAGACCATAAATTGTCTTAACAGTTATAGTTTGGTCAGGGAGCTACATAAACATACCCACCGAAATAAGAAAGTTGTTGTTGTTTAATGCAATGAGGGCGGGACTTATTTGCATATCAACATTTCCATCTAGCTGTAACTGGGTCTACTATTGATTGACAGTACATGTAGATTAGGTTGGTTTGGTTGATGCATGTCGCAATCCACAAGGTGAATTGCAGGAAGATTGCGCATGTGTGCAGGATGTATTTTTCCCCCCTGCACCACAGTTACTACAGTGAAGGGATCAGGCAAAGGGCCCATAGCCCATGTGTGAATGCATGGCCAGCATGTGGTACAGAAACAAATATTGTGTGCGGGATGGAACAGTTAACATATCTACATGTAGGTCTTTTCAACGATCATGTTCGCCCAGTCAGTTTACCTTTAAAATATATTAACAAACGGCTGTAGAGGTGAAACCTGTTACTATTTTTAGCATTTCAAGTCATTAAATTTAGTTGAAGATTATATTTGAGAGACAGGTTTGTACCTTCAATAAATCTGATAAAATATGGCAGCATATAGGCAAATCAACCTACTGAATAATATGATAATCCCATTTATACATTGAACAAAGGTATGCTGTGCCCCATTGATGTTGCTGTGTGTCTCAATACCATTGTTGCTGTGCTGCGTCACTGGAGTGCCCACTGATTTGCGATGGGGGTTACAAATTAACCTGGATTTAATGAGTCGGTCCCGTCGGTGTCGCCGCTTATTTAGATCCCTCCATCCGTAACCATGTCGCTGGTGGACCCAAAGTTATCTGTACTAATGGGATTAACTCCAAACCCAAACGGAGTCACTGTGGAAGTGAAAGCTGGCCCAGGGTAGCCAGGTTACCTTGGGCTTTGTTGGGCGACATTGGCCAGCCACTGTTGAGGGAAGTTGTACAAGGAAAGTGGCCAGAAATGCGGCTGCATTATTGTCGAGGGCGCCGCCATATGTTGTATGAATGCTGCCTGCTAGGGTTTATGCCCACCTGTGGAAGATTCCATTGTTGTCCAGGGAAATTGTATGACCCTGGATAGTTCGGAGGGACAACCGAAGGCGAGGTTTGTCTGTAACTGCCTTGTGCTAAATTAAGAGCCTTTGATGTTCTTGAGACTGGAGGGACCGGCTGAAAGGGTTCTGGAGTAGTTGAAGACTCTCCGGAACCGCTGACAGACATTGGACAAAGCAGTCTGCTTTCTTGGCCTTCCATATGGTGCTCACAAGGAGGTTGGGCTGGAGCTTGAGATCGTGTTCATTCAACCCGAGGCGAGGTTGATGAAGTGCATGTAGACGTTCTGGCTGTGACATCTTTGGACTGTTTATCAATGGGTTTTCCTTTGTTGGAAGACATAACTTGAGTAAAATCCTTTCAAAAATATATAACACCTGAAGAAGAAATTTTCCGCTGAAAGGCAAGGAGTATGCCAATGAAAATCATGCAACGTAGCAACTAACGTTGGACTAAAGTGAAACACACTTTTGTGCTAAACCAGACCACAAGAAAAGAGACGTGGATCAGTGGATTCATGGTGGGTTTATACCTTCGGGACTAGCGCTAATTTGCATTTTTATGTAAGAAAGAATGAACCATTTTCTTCAAATGGTGGTGCAAACCGTATTACATGGAACAATAATACAGGGTGTGTCCGACGAGTAGGATGAAAATAACTATCATCTTAACATATTCATAGTTAAGAGTAAGACAGTAATCTATAGACAAGGAGCTTGGGTTCTGCTGCTGGCAGCAATGAACTCATCCACATGTCCAGTTAGTATGATATGGAAATACATGTACCTAACATTAGCAGATTACAAGATGAAATGGATGAAAGTTTTCTGTTCAGACCCATAACTTATTGTAAATCTAATAACAGTTTTAAGGTCAACAGACAAGCTTTTTCATATTCCAGGTGCCTTAAAATTTCCAAAACTGCGTCGGTAACAGTAGGTTTAGATCCCAAACTATTTGGACTTCATAGTCTAAGCGCAGGAGGAGTATCTGCAGCAGCCACTATGGAAGTGCCAGATAGACTCTTTAAGAAACATGGGTGTTGGCGTTCTGAACTGCAAAACATACGTACAAGATGAAAGAAAGGGCTCTCTGTATTCCCCCAAACTGGGACTGTTAAGAATAACAACATACAATTAACTGTGAAAAGATTAGAGATCAAAAGTATAACAATCAAAGGTTAAGAACTAAATGGGTAATTTCAAAACAAAATTTGGAAACAGAAATTGAAACTAGAACATTGTAAAGATTAGAGATTAAAATAATAAAATTAAGATTAAAAGATGAAAGGATGGATTCGAAATAGCAAATAACTGTTGAAAAGAAATTAAAGTAATAACAATTAGAGGTTAAAAATACAGGCTGATATCAAATGGTGAAGAGAAGCTGGTAAATCAGATATTATGAATCACTCATAAATATATTGTACTTAATCAATACTGTCATAGACAATAACGAAATAAACACAGTGTTGCACAGTGTGAATATAAATCAATGTACAGCGTACACTTCCAATTATTTAAATCCTAAAAAACATGGGGGATGTTGGTGTAGAACGCCTGCACCGAAGCTCGGAGCTCCCAAATGTAATGCCATGTATAAAAAGTATTCTCTTTCAGAATAAATAATTAGGAAGGCAGCAATGAATATAATTCGTTATCATTTGGGCCGCCGAATTAGATAATAGTACAGAGTTATTGATTGTTCAAGATTGGTTTACAGCCTACAGGTTAATGGTTTACCTGATAAAACTTATTGTTTTTGCTACTCTTCGAAGCAAAAATGAATTGTTTTTGCCGGTTGAGATTTTACATTTAGAAAATAGTAATCTTAAAACGATTTCCTGTGCAGGTTTTTGGGACTGGAAACAGACAAAAATATGCTTTTGGAAAAATCTTGTCGGTATGTAATAAGATTTTCAAAGTTGACTACATCCTTAAATAGAACTAAGAACTTGTTGAGAATTAATGACAGCTTGTCGATTTATAATACCTTAAGGATTTTGACTGTAATGTAAGTATATGTACAATCATTTTGTTTGTACAAATCTCAACTTCTATTCATGTCTATCATTCAGCATGAATTACTTTGATTAAACGTGATTATTTTATTATGTGCTCACCTTATTTTTCCAATTTATTACATTTATAGACTATCTGGGATGATGTACAAACTTGTTACTGCAGATAATCTAGAAGCCTAACTAGAAGTCATTGTTAACAGGGACTCAATAACTGTTATCCAAACATCAAGTTGTCTTTCGACAGCAGAGTCTAGTTATCATGGTTATGCTCCATTTATGCTCAGACTTTATGAAGTACAACGAAGCAAGTTTTTTTATTTCCTGTCACAGTCTAAACGCTGTTTTTATTTAAAGTGCCGGTTTCCCATGGGCAAACTGACCACATCCAACACAAATACAGTGTAGCCAAACCGGCAGCACAAAATGTGTAATTTTAATATATAACTGAATGATTATCAGTACAAGCAACATGTGTAATAACACTGTTCATTATAATTATACTAAGTACAGTTGTGTTTCCACCGATGAAACATTCGGTCGGAAATATAGCCTCCTGAAACTCTGAGCGCTGTGGCAACTGTACGACATATTAATAACAATTATACAATAATAAGTAATGGCTCATAAAGCCCTCATTACAACAACTGGCTTAATGATCACAAAAAGCGCCAAAAATGTGTGTATTGACTGTCTGACCGAAAATAAATTGCCAAACGCGCCCACAAGGAAAGACAGCAAAACAACACATCATGAAAACCCATTGTAGCAACAAGATTACTGGCTCACAAAGGAACTAATGCACTGGTGCAAATTGTAACCAAAAATCTGGTTCCCGCGGTTAGAAAGGTGCACCATCATAATGGTACAGGGAAGTATCAGACCACACAAATTGCGGGTGTTGCAAGTAGTGATTGTGAGTTCTTGCGCACTGTGCTTTGGCCCAGCGATTGATTGTTCTACGCTTTCGCTCCAAAGCAGGTTGAGACCGCGCACCAAAATAAAAAACACGTGGCAAAATTTCCGACCACACCAAGGCAATCTGTGGATAGGCAGCAGGATAATCACTTATGAGCACCGCAATTTGTTGGCACAGGGCATATTCATCGACTGAAATTAAGTCATTAGTGCCAAGATGAATAATAACCACAGCTGGCAGATGTCCCCGTTTATATAAGTCAGACCACAAACCATGAAATTGCGCCAGACCAGCCCCGCCTTTCCCCTTCCAGAAAATTCTCACCGACAAGCCTAAGGGACGTTCTGCCCGACGAATGAGTGAATCGCCTATGATCCATATGGCACCTAAAAACAGGGTATAAATAAATAAAGACCAAAAAATGTAGACCAAATGGGCAGCAACTTATTGCTTAAGGGCACACACTGGAATCTGTCTGATGTAGCTGAGAAAAGCATCAGAATGCCATCGACCCATTTGGCGTATTTCGCTTTGAGAGCTACCCAAACTGGCCGTGGTAGAAGCTGCACCTATCCTGAATGAGTGACCGCGAATATGTAGCCCTGAAAAACCCGCAAAGTCCACCGCTTGTGTAACACTGCATTGAATTGTTAGCGTGTAAGAGGGCGGCTATCAAAGTGGCAAAACACCGGGCAGCAATGTGTGGGCGAACTGCCATAAAATCTAGTAATGCTTGTACAGGGCAGATTGACCTATCCATATACGACGCTAAGTGGATAAGTTGTGGTGGGCCACACTGATTATTTTTTGCATGCCGAAAAGCAAGTTGTACGCATGCGTTGGGAGTTCCCATATGGAAAAATTGTACATCCGACATGGCCAGAACACCGCCTGTCAAAGACTGTGTCCCAGAGACTGCAAATTCTCCCACACGCATGAAACCAAAAAGGCACATGAAAAAACAGCTCGGAACAAAACAGCCTCAAAACAGGAGGAACAAAACGTGTGGCAATGCACTGACAATAAAGGCAGGGAAAGGGGCACTCGACTGTCTTGAACAGGGGATTCACGCTTCGCACCCTCAATAAGTTTCGTAACCAAGAAATCTCTTGTAGGATCAAAACCACCCAACATTTTATGATAAAAACCAACCCCAGCCACCTATGTAGCAATTGTGGATGGTGCAAAACCACGTAATGAAAGCCAAGCGATATAATGACAAACGTCTGCAACTGATGCTGTTGGCGATACTGCCAGGGGCTGCTGTTTGAATTCGCAAAAAGATTTCCATGCGGCTCTATATGTCTTGTGTGTTATGTGCAACTGAAGCATCCAACAGGTGACCAACTTCAGCGACTACCAAAGCTGATGGAGGTCTGGAAGCGGTGTCATCACCACGTCTGCACGGGGAGCTGCCATACGGAACTTGTGCATCTGAAAGCGTGATAGAGCGTCTGCAATAACATTGAATTTGCCAGGCACATGCACTGCCCGTATGGAGATGTTAAACTTCAAGCACAGCACCACAAATATACGAACAAGACGCATGATAAGAGCGCAATGATAAGATTTCTGATTGATGATATGCACTACTGCAACATTGTCGGAATTAAATTTAACCCTCCTACCGGCAAGCTGCGGGGCCCAACACTTGAGAGCAACAACTATTGGAAAAAATTCCAACAAAGCAATGGATGGGGGATCAAGCAGCCAAGTCTGAGGCCAACGACCCTGCAACCATTTGCCTTGGAAAAAGGCTCCAAAACCAATGGAAGCAGAAGCATCGGTGAAAAGATCAAGCGCCTCATTGGACTGCCAGTCACGGCTGGCAAAGACGGAAACACCGTTGAAATGTGCAAGGAATTCCAGCCATGCGAGCAGATCAAGTAGCTCCTTTTGAAATCCGCACCAAATGATGGGGACGCGAAAGTCCTTGCGTTAGCTCAATTAATCGGCGTAAAAAGGCTCAACCTGGAGCAATCGCCTTGCACACGAAATTAAGGGACCCCACAATAGACTGAACCCCCACAAGTGAAATTCTATGCTTGCTCAAAGCTTGTCTGATCTGCCCAACAATTGTGCAAACCTTCTCATGGGGAACACGGACCTGGCATGACACTGAGTTAATTTCCAACCCCAGAAAGGTGAGAACTTGAACCGGTCCAACTGTTTTTTCTTTCGCAAGAGGCACACCTAGAGTCTCACACATAACTTGGAATGCATGCAGCAAATTAGCACACTCGTCCCTTGTTGTGCCCACAAACAAAAAATCATCAAGATAATGGGTCACAAACTTCGACCCAGAAACATATTTAACATGAAATTCTAAAAATGAGCTAAACTTCTCAAACAATGAGCAAGAAATGCTGCATCCCATGGGAAGGCATTTATCGTAGTAAAACATCCCATTAAAGGTAAAACCCAGTAACTCATAATCCGATGGAGCAACCGGAAGTAACCTAAATGCTGACTTTATGTCCGCCTTAGCTAGCCACGCGCCCGGCCCTGCCTCAACCACCAACTCAACCGCCCTATCAAATGAAGCATAGTGCACGGAACAATGATCCTTGTTAATGAAATCGTTAACCGACTGCCCACTGGGAAAGGATAAATGATGAATAAGCCTGAATTTGTTAGGCTCATGTTTAGGCACCAGACCGATTGGAGAACATTGCAAAAAATTGAACGGCCGCTGGACAAATGGGCCAGCTACCCTACCATATGCAATTTCAGCAGCTAATTTTTCCTGCACAATTTGTGGCTGAGCTTCAGCACAGGCCAAGGAATCGGAGTCGCGGGCTACCCTAGGGCCTGTATATTCTAATGAAAAACCTTTAGAAAAACCACTTAGCAAAACATGAGCATCAACGGTATTGTCGTAACTGGCTAACCTCAAAATGAGAATTGATAAATCAATTGGCGTTGGAAGCACGAAAAGAACTAGCTCCCCTGCCAAATGAGTGAGCGTTGTCCCCTTTATTAACCAGCCCAACGGGAGGTCTAGTATCAACACTGCCCGGTTTAGGGTTAGCTACCAAGCTAGCTGCCTTGTTAGCCTGAGCCCGTGGCTTTTGATGTGCCACCCATGAGTATGGGGCCGAATTAACGCCCCACGCCTGCCCACCAAATTGACCCAAGCGACAATGGTATGCACCATGGCCGGTGGCAGAACATTTACTGCACTGGTGCGCAAAGTTGCAGAGACGCGCAAAGCAACCCTTCCCATTGTTAAAAGCAAAACATATACGGCTTGGGGTTAGCTTGTTTTGACTTTCTCACTTGCTGCATCGAAAAGGATGATGGCCAATTGCTGCCCGGCGCCGCAGTGGAAGTGACACCGGCAGCCGCAACGGTAAGCCAAAGCTCCATATCAAGATTACCCCAGGGGCGAGTCGGGATCAACTCTTGCTTTAAGCGGAACTGCTCATCATAAAGCCGCCACCCGAAACCAGGAAATTGGTTAGCAGCAAGTCGGATAATTTTGGCATATTTTAGCAGTTCAGCAGATCGGAATGGATGCTTTTGGAGGAAAATGGCCATGAACGTATGGAAAGCAGATTGCCAGACATCCACCAACTCAATCTTCTTCCTAGAAACCCCCGGTTTCCGCAAAACAAGTTTTCCTTGCTCAACGATCAGAGACAAATCAGAAGTGGCTGGCTCAGACCTCGGGAGAACAGTCGCAGAAACACTTGTGTCATGTACTGTAATAAAAGCGAAAAATCCACAAATGCACTCTGCCAAATTTTCTCTTTGGTTTGTTGTGACAGATGCAACCCAAGAGGCGAGCCAACCCCTACCTGAAAAATTGCCTGCGGCTGACCTATCCCATTTAAACTAAGCCCGGAGACTGAGCACTCACCCCCGGCCCAAGCCGATGTCGGACCCTGCTGTGGGGCTGTGGACATAGGAGCAACTCCTGCGGCGGTGTAAGGCCATGGAGTCTGCGGTGCACCCACGGTGTTCCCTCGTGATGACGCCCCCTCCTGCGCATCAGCAGCGGCAGGCACGTAACCATCTGGCATCATCGTCCATGAAGAAACGGCCGGACGGTGCACGCTGGCATCCAAGGCAGCTGGCACCTGGCCACTTGGCGAAGAAAGCGGCTGCTGAAATTCTACAGCGACCGCCTCAGGATTTGGATGGGAAGCTGCGGCCGCCGGAGGCTTAGCCCGACCCCGCGTCTTCTTCGGGGGCGGCTGACTTGACGCAACGGCTCCTCCATCTTCACAAAATCTCGCCGGGCGGCATGACGACGATACGACTCCGTCAAAACAGCACACAAAGAATAACACTAAACAGAAATAAGGTAACCTGTAGGCCTACTTACAAGTGTATTGCCTAATCAAAACACCAACGGAAATTTCGAAAGGTTGAGAACAAAAGATGTTGAACAACCCAAAATTAAATTAAAATTAAAAGAACAAAAAATGTTTGACTTATGCGTAAGTTGACTGTAACGAAAGTTACAGCAGAGTCTAGTTATGCTCCATTTATTTTAGGTCAGGTAAAAGCAATTAATTACCATGCATTTTTGGATCAACATTAACTTGACCTGAATTTGTTAATGGTTAATTGCATTATGACCATCTCCTTACTTTTTTGATAATTATACAGTTTCTATTTTTGTATGAATTCTCTGTTCATTGGTTGCAATTGATTCCCTGCTGTTGGGAACACATCACAGAAGTACGAAACTCTCTACTCTTGCAACTGATGATTTTTTTCTGGCGGCAACTGATACCGATTGTCTTAACATCATTGTAGTTATACTCAGGGTAAATGTTCCTGATGGTCTTACATCTAGCTCAGTTGTAGCATCATCCTGAAAAGTCAGTCGCCAACTGTTTTTGTGTCATGGCAAGGTCGTGACCTGAGAGTGGCTTTAGGTCTTGCCGTTAAAAGATTCTTGTCTGTATATTGTAGCAAGCATGCAAAGTAGTGAGATAACCAAGACCACCACCCATTTATGCGTTACCATTTCATGCAACACAACATACAAAAATATCAGCGATGCTGTTGATACCCCTCAGCCCTTATATATTGTAGATTATGCAAAATATCACCAAACAATGTTTGTATACCCGAGCATTGTGACCTTGATATTTGACCTGTGAAATTGAACTCATCACCTTTGACTTTTTCACCCCAAAATAATCCCAAGTTTTCTTTTCCTTAGGGAAACCCTCACCCAATTTACAAGTCCAAATGGCAATTCTGAAACCATTAGTCAGTATATCTAATCATCAGCAGCTGTAGTGTGTCTTACCAAGCCCCAACCAAGTTGCAAGTCCATATGTCACTTGTAACCCAAGTTAAGGTCCGGAAACCAGATAGCTATGACTCACCACCATGACCTTTGACCTTAATCGCCCCCAATACAATCCCAACTTTCCTTTCTCTAAAAGCAACCCCGGCCGGCCCACCCAAGTTCCAATTTACATGTCACTTGTAACCCCAGTTACAGTCCGGAAACCCCAGATGGACAGACGGACGGACGTCTGGACGGATGCCGTAGGCAATAACATTACCCCTTTCAGCCTATGGGGCTGAGGTGTAAAAAACAGGAAAAAAGGCGGAAATTTAAATTGGCCACATTCAAGGGCAATGAGGATTTCTGCTTTAATAGCAGAGATTTCGAGGCCTGATATTATTTTGTTTAATGGTTAATGACCAATAAGAGTAGCTCAAAAGGCATCTTGTTGTGAGATGCATAGCTCCTTGAGTAATATACGCATGCCAAAAGCTGTAAACCACAAGCCAAGTGAGAGCTCATAGTACTAAGACTGTGACTTGTTCTTGCCCAGTGAGGAGCAGCTAGATTGAGGAGCTCGAGCTCCCAATGTCTCTGTTTGTTATACTGCTGAGACACATTGGTGTGCTGCCTCATCATATTTTCGCCCAACATGATTTCATTTTGCGAACAATTGCCATAAATAAAGAACATTTGTAAACAATACTAAAAGAGACTTACTTAATATGAGACAACAGTTGCTTGTTACTATCATGCACATAAGCTTGAACACCCTCTACATATGCATCCACTGCATCAATTACACTGGAGACATATGGATTTCGCTTGTAGGTATTGCTGTGGATTTCTTCCTGCAATGTTGAGCAATTTGTAGGATAAACTGTAAAGATACAAAAGCAAAAAACAACTACAGATTCAGTTTTTGCGACATCACAAAAACAAGGTGTTTGAGAGTAATGTCATCAAATTATGAAGGAATGAATTGGTGTTGACAATTTACAATATCAATCCAATGTCTGGTTTAGGAGTTAGATTTTTTCATTATAAAATAAAAACTCAACTTCCGGGTTTGAACTGGAAGTCAAGGTCAAATGGGTTCACACTTAGTGCAGCGTTTGTTGACTTTTTGAAGACCTTAACAATGATGTATACATTTTAAAAACCAATGTCTGCTTAAGGAGATATGATTAGTTAAAATATTAAAATTCAACTTCCGATTTGAACTGAAAGTCAAGGTCAAAAGGGTCACATTTTGTGTAGCGCTTGTTGAAATTTTAAAGACCTTTCTAAGATGTAAAGATTGTAAAAAATTCAATGTGTGGTACAGGAGTTATGATTTTTTCAAGCATTAAATTTCATCTTCAGGTTTGAACCGGGAGTCAAGGTCAAATGGGGTCACATTTTGTGTATATTATTTTCATAAGTTGTTACATACTTTCCCAATGATTGTAAAAAAAACCAATGTGTGGTTAAGAAGTTATGGTTTTTGAAACATTGAATTTTAAACTTCCTGTTTTAACAGGAAGTAAGGGTCAAATGAGGTCACAATGTGTAGCGTTTCTTAAAGGCACTGTACACGTTTGGTAATCACTCAAAATATATATTAGCATAAAAACTGACTTGGTAACAAGCAACAGAGAGCTGTTGATAGTATAAAACATTGTGAGAAACGACTCCCTTTCTCACTAAAATAATAAAAACTTCTTGCAAGAAGTTTTTATTCCTATCTGAAAGCACACAAATTTGTACAACAAGGGTGTTTTTTCTTTCATCATTTTCTTGCAACTTCGATGACCAATTGAGCCCAAATTTTCACAGGCTTGTTATTTTATGAATATGTTGGGATACACCAAGTGAGACGCTGGTCTTTGACAATTACCAAATGTGTTCAGTGCCTTTAAGTCTTTAGAGCTCTTTCTGATAACGTATAGATGATAAAAATCCAATGTGTGGTTCAGGAGTTCTGATTTTTTCAAATATTAAATTTCATCGTCCAGTTTGAACCGGAAGAAAAGGTCAATTGGGGTCACATTCTGTATATTGTTTCTTCATTGTTACATACTTTCCCAAGGATGAATAGATTGTAAAAATCGAATGAGTTGTTCAGAACTTAAGATTTTTTTATTATTTAAATTTAAACCCAAACCGGAATTTAAGGTCAAACGGGGTCACACTTTGTGAAGCGCGTGTTAAGTTTATTAAGACCTTTCAGATGATGTATGGTTGTAAATATCCAATGTGTGATTCAGGAGTTATGACATTTTCAAATATTGAATTTTTCAAATATTAGGGCGACTGTGGGATATACAAAGAAACAACGAGCGACACCAAATGTATTCCTACATGTTTGTTTTTTGTTTGTTTTTTATGGAAGTTCGCCCCAAACAAGGCTAAAAGCCACTCTTGGTAAGGCTACAAGAAGAAAGAACTTTTTTTTTTATTAAATGTGAAAATAACTCAGGGGAGCTGAAGGTAGGAATATATATTTCTCTTAAACCAGTCTAGATTGTAGGATGGAGGGAAACATGCACCAGGCAAGGAGTTCCAAAGAGAAGCAGTACGTGGAAAAAAGCTGTTGGAATGGCTCCTTGTTCTACATCTCAGCAAATCAAGAGTGTATGGGTGAGAAGAAGCAGAAAGTCTGGTTTCATGCTCAAACATCCTGATAGGAGGAACTAGGTCGGACACACTGGTGGCACATTTACCATGGAAACATCTGTAGAAAAGACAGAGGCTGGCTACAGACCTACGGTGGGAAAGAGGTTGTAACGTTGTTCCCATCCCTTCACCAACAAGATTAACAATACGCTTCTGCACTCTATCTAATAAAGATAAATTACCGGCCCAAATGTGACAACAGTACTCCATTAGGGGACGTATAGTTGTCTTATACAGGTAGAGGGTAGCATCAGCAGGTAAAAACTTCCGAGCTCGATAAAGACAACCAACTCGCATGGAAGCACTCTTTGCAATGCCTGCGATATACCTCTCCCAACTGGCATTGGTGGAGATGTCAAGTCCAAGAAGGCGAAAATCTGCTACCTCAGGCAAAGTCAATGGACCCATATGAATAGATGGAAAAGTATCATCTCTTGAGCGAGACAGAGACAGAAGTTTAGTTTTCTTTGCATTGAAGGTTACTAGCCAATCATTCCCCCATTTTAGCACATTATCTAGGTCATTAAAGTCATGCTTGCTGTACAGTACATACACTAGTCTTCAACTGGAGCGTCTTGGAACCAAGACTTTACACAAAGTAAACTAAAATACACAAGCTATGTGCATACAGGTTAAGCGTGTGCATATATAGGACCTACATGTGTTAATACACTATCGTGCCATCGTGCGTTGTCAATGCGAGTCAAGAGACACGTGCGCTTTAAACCAACGTTGCCTTTAACGTCCGGTTTTGACTAGATGTGAAAGAAAAAATGTTGTCATCTGTGTGCAAAAGTTTCAGCAGGCTCAATCATCTATCAACTGATGCAACAAATTTGTTTAAAAAATGTGTGTTTTTTTAGATGAATTTTGTGAAATTTTCAAATTCCGGTTTGAACCGCAAGTCAAGGTCAAATGGGGTCATGCTTTGTGTAGCGTTTGTTGAACTTTTAACGACCTATCCGATGATGTATAGGTTGTAAAAATCCAATATGTGGTTCATGAGTTATGATTTGTTTACAGATATAAACTTTGATTCATTGTTATTCAATTCCTGATGACGTCATCATGACATCATCAAGTTTTTGTCGTCTTGATATTGAGGTCCAATTGTCCGAAGAGTTTCAATGTTCAATTCAATTTTAATCTTGAGTTATGCCCCAAAACTTTGACCTTCCGGTACGACCGGAAGTAAAGGTCATACGATTTTGGCATTGGTGTTGCCCTAGTCTTGATTTATCCGGTGCCCAAGTATGACCATAGCTTTCAAATTCAAGGATATACAGAGAATAGCAAACGGTAATTTTTCAACTTTAAAACCCTTGTAATTCGAAACATGATGGTTTTTGCTGTTTTCATATTGAGGTTCAATTGTCTGATAAGTTTCAATGTTCAATTCAGTTTCAATCTTGAGTTATGCTGTAGAGAAGAGTTCCACGGAAGGAAGAAGAAGAAGAAGATGGAGAAGGAAAAAACCCCAGAACAATAACAAGGAAGTGTTCGTGCTTGTATTGCAAGAACACCTAAAAACAATTGTAACAACTGACAGTAAACTCTCAAAAGTAACTTTTAAAAACATCATCATGTACCGTTACGATCTTTAAATTAACAAGGGCCTACAATGATTGAGTTTTATGTGTGCACGATTCTGTTTCTCCAATACTTTAGTTTATGGCTATGAACAATTATGGGTAATTAAAATTTAGCCAGGAAGTATATGAAAATAAAATAAATTTAACAATACATCAAAAAAGAAAACCTGAGAATATGACTTGACCGCCGTTTACTTGTTAACAATTGAGAATTTAGCCCAACTGACGTTTATGTTATCATTAATATGTAATTATTTGTATTATTTTGAAATTATGGGTATTTTTATTTTCAAAAATTTATATTGTATAAATACATCCAATAGAATTTAAAAAGATTTGATTTCATAGAAAAATATAATCTTTGTTCAAATTGCTTTCTCGTTTTTTCGATACCCTAGTTTTGCACAATCTATCGATTACTTCCTTAATTCCTCAGACTCTTGTCTTTATGATAATCTTGTATTCCATTGTATCTTATTTTTTTTCTCGCTTTTAATTAGTATTTTTTATCTATCATTTTGAAATGTTTGGTTTTATTGTAATTTGATATTTATCCTTTGTGACACCACTTTGTTGTTATTTATTTTATACTATATTGCTTTTGTGTAATTGGAGGAACTGTCAACGCCTCCTGCTGCCTTCTTCTCATGAGCAACATCAACATCGGATCCAGGCAGCAGTTGATTTAAGAAAATCAATGTTTCCAAAATCATGATAGGAGATGCTCAAGTTTTTCCTTCAACATGTGTTAGTAATTTGGGTCATGATTTGATTCTGAGCTTACTTTGAACACCCACATCAACAATGCTTGTTCTGCTGCTTTTTTCCATCTTCACAATATCACATGCATTAGTCGATTCCTGACAAAAGACTTTCTTTTTTCAAACTATTTCATGCATTTGTGACCAGCCGTCTTGACTAATGTAATAGCCTTTTGTATGGTCTGCCAAATTCACAAATAGCTATATTACAAAAGGTACAAAATACTGCAGCTAGAATTGTTATTAAAAAGCGATAATCTAACATGCAAGAAATTATAAATAAATCAACACAGTAGCCGCCCTCACCCAGGTCTTTCATCCAAGATAATGGGTGAGGACAACGCCCAACGACCCAATACAAAAGATAGGTGTGACAGGTGTGACGCTCTAGTTACTGACACCTGTCGGGTTTCTAAGGGGACCTTTACACAGGCGCCCCGGTTGAACAACAAGAGATTGAATTCTTTCTGGGCTCCATTGATACATTGTAAGTCGCTTGGCCACAAGGAACTTCAGTTACTTGAGGGCCTGGTGACTTTGTTCGAAGTTAGTGCGACGTTGTCCTGTATGGAGGCGGTCAAATCACCCGGATCAGATGGTTTGCCCGCAGATATTTACCGTGCGTTTTTCAATTAGATAGGGCAAGACATTTGCGAGGTGCTCGGCTCCATTTTTGAACAGGAGGGCTCAAATCTGGGTTGATAACCCTACTTTATTACTACTTCACTCAGATACCGTCTTTAGACGCAAAGCTCTTTTGGACAGACTAATGGGGGATGTTTTTAATGCCTGGAACAACTTAGGATTTTTCTCCATTTTTTGCTGACATCCGGACGGCTGACATTTTTATCCAACCGGACTTTCCAGTGTTTAGCATGTTGAGGCAGCCACCTACTGTGATACGCTTCTTTTCACCCGTACAAAGAGCAGCAACAGATTCTGGAAAACTTGCCTTGTAAAATCCCTCTTCGGGGATTATTGTGTGACTCCAGATTCCAGACTTTTGTCTTGTTGTAAATACAAATGTGTCATACAAAAATGGACAGGCTGCCACAATTGTTCGTCATTATTTTCGGCTCAATGGGAGGTACATGTGTTACAAAGTCCGAGCTTTCCGAGATTCCAGCATACCATGGCAGATTTTCGGCCATGTCTCATCGCCGAGATTCTGTAAATCACGGTGAGTGCCTACTCATATTTTCTTTGTTGTCTTTCCTTTGTTAAGTCAGTGATTCAATGTGGCAAGATTGAAAATGATTACTCAAGAAGCTCCAAAAAGTTCTGAAAAATAATACCGCGAATGGGCACGGAATTGTTTTAAAAACACACCTTACAAAAAAACGCCAGAAAATTAATGCCAGAGCACACCTCATCAAAAGACTCGCAGGTACCAACTGGGGAGCCCAAACCAGTACCCTACTAACGTCAAGTATCGCCCTTGTATACGCACTGGCTGAGTATTGCTCGCCTGTTTGGGAAGCCAGCAAGCATACGTGCATCATATTGATGTAGTGCTGAACTCTGTGATTTGAACAATAAGTGGAACCCTGAACATCTTTGCCTCTGATTTCAGGTATTCCTCCACCAACAATAAGACCAAGGGATTTAACTGCTAAAGCTGCCTAGAGAGCTATTGCCAATCTTATACCACAAAATGCAGAAGTCTCCATCCAGATTGCCATTCTCTGCCAGAGCTCAGCTTTTTACCTTAAAAGACACTCTGACCAAAGTACAAAAACAGAAGAAAGCTGACCTGATCGCCATGGAGCTCTGGAAGGCCGAATGCGAATCTTCCACCAACTACCACCGGGGGCAAGTTTACCGAGGAAAAGTTGGCGTCGGCTGAACAGACTGTTAACTGGAAATAATATGTTTCATTGAGAACTGAAAAATTTTCAAAAATGTGACTGCGATGCCGAATTACAGACATCATAACACATCATCACTGCTTGCTCAAAGAGGTGTCTTCCTGGAGTTTATGGCGCTCTGTCTGAATGTAAACAGGACACAATGCAGTGGCAGTGCATTCACTGGACTTACACACAGTTAGACAGGCATATGTGAGAAGAAGAAGCTTCATGAAAAAGACGCTTACTGTCCAAAGTTCCTGAAAGATTGTACTTCTTGAAAAAAGGGTTATGATGAGCAATTGCTGCAGAACAGGCTGGAGTGTACTAGAGTGAGAATTGGTCTTGATCTGGTAGGTACGTGAGGGGATGTAAATCTCCATACCAAGGTTAATCCATTGAGATAACTCGTGTGCTCCGAAATCAAGACCAAGATGTAGAATCGATGACCACATCCCAGTCAGCCATTCCAAACTGAAAAAAGGTATGGTGAAAAGGCTGCAAAGTAGTTGCGGGAGAGCTAGGAGAAGAATTTGAAATGAAACAGAGACAATTGAGTGATCTGAGCTACATGTACATGTACCAATTGGAGGAGAAACCTTGGCAACACAGTCATCTAGGAATACAAATAAAAATAACAAAGGCATGCGAACTTCTTCTAAAAACACATGCATTATACAGATAAAAATCTATAGCCAGTGTGCAATTACGGTTAATTTTGTAAACGTAAAACCGTTTCTGAACTGGTCGGTTACACATGTAACCGTCTGTTTCAAAAACAAAATGTAGGGTTTAAAAAATCGTTTACACATCAACCGCACATGTGATCAAAACATTGCATTGTCATCACAGCATTTTGACTTCGCGCAAGAACCCGCATAAAAAACCTGAAAAACAAAAAACAAAACAAATAAAGAGGAAACAAATCTAACATTCATCCACGGTATCCTAAATTGTGTAATTTTTGTAAAATAAAGCCTACACGTTATGTAGTTTTTCGTAAACAAGTATAAATTTCCGAGGAATTGTGCTCCGACAGACCATGCTGTTGATGGAATGTGCATGCGGACCAGCGGCGAAAGTGCTGTGTACAATTTTAGCTCGCGCACCAGCGATGATGATTATTGCAATGTCAAGGGAAAAACCTTTTCCAAGCATGAGCAGACACGTGAAGTCGTTCGTCCATGTACATGAACAAGTATGATGATTTTGGTTAAGTATTACGGTCTGTAAACGGACTCACAATTGCTGGCGCAGCGCTAGCTAGCACATGGCAGCGTCCAAATGGTATGAACTGTATGTTCAAAAGTATTTGATTTGGTGGCATAAAGTGTTGCGGTTCGGTTTTTGGGTTTTGTTTTTTTTACACAAAATTGAATTTTCAAAACAAATTCCAAAAAAATATCAACCAGACATAAAGACAGCACCATTATCCTGATTTCTTGTGGAAAGACTTTTTGGGGTTAGTTTTTGTCTTTGGCAGATTGATGGTGTCAGATTTAGGGTTACGTACCTGCAATTTCACCAAGATTGCAGTTGTACTTTCTTTGCCAGTATTCTGCAAACCATGGATTATTGAAGGGATTAACTGTTTGTGGTGTAAGATGCTTGAAATAATCATCAAATGCATCAACTGTTGTTGGTTCAGGAATACGAAATCCAAGGAGACCTTGCAACAGTTGTGACTCATCAATGCCAAGGAAAGCTCTGTGGTTTAAAACCACTTGGAAAGTCAGTGCAGTAGCTCCTGCTCGATTTAGAGCTGGAATAAGCTTTTTGACACCAGAAGATGATGTGAAGGCGACTACTACATTAGCAGCATTACTGGCAACATCGTTGATGATATCATCCATTTCTTCATTGGATGAATCTGACAAAAATTCATGGGATGAACTAATGCAGATACCAGCTTGACTTGCAGCTTGACGGAATGCATTCAGTGCTGCTGCATCCTCCACAGAGTCCAAGTTAATGGTTATCACATAGCTCCAGTTCAAACGTCCAAGCAGCATAACAAGTGCCTGTGTTAAACAAATAAAATAATAAAACAACAAATGTTTTTTTTTTCAAACACAAGAAATTCGGGTATAACAAAAATAAATGATTGAAAACTAATGTCATTAGTTTTTTGACTAATTAAGTTGTCACAGTCCCAACATGGTGTACAATGTTTCAATTGTCCCGACGTGAAAATGCCAATTTAAGTATTGAAATTGAACCTCTCGCCTAAGGGCTGGCTCTAAAGGCCCCCTTACATATGATGACAATAAGCCTTTTTAGGTGTTCTGGCAATTAGCCGGAACACCTCTTGTTTTTGTACGGGTTTTTGTTCATACTTCTTCTTAATTGTCCGCAAAAAAAATGCACACTTCTCAAACTCACACAACCTTCAAACTTCACATTTATAGTTAGATCTTTACTTGTAGAAGACACCACTGGACTGACTGTTTTGGGGGGTTTTTAAGCTCCTGAGATCGAATGCTCACAATTTTCTTTTTTTATTAAAATCAATGAGATTTGAGCAATAAAGAAGTATAATAATAGAAACTAGAAATTAAATGTTCGTAAAAACAAACACAGAGGGGATGTTTTGTGGTTGGTGGAACAAAAAGATAAAACTATCATAATTTCATTCTGAAACTTACATAATATCAACAATTGTAAACCATAAAAGAACTCTTTGTTGCAGTAATTTGGACCTGAAGGAAAGGTCAGAGTGGGGTAATGTTTTTAAATAAAATGCCATGTGTCATAAGCTAAAAGACGGCACAAATATTATGACTCTATGATATGTGGTTCAGGAGTTCTGATTATTTATCAGTTTCCTGTTTAGACTGGAAGGAAAGGTCAATGGGGTCCCATTTCAAAATAAAACGTCACATGTGCTGCAAAACGCCAAAAAAGGGCTGTGACTATCTGTGACATGTGGTTTAGGAGAAATTTGAAAGTACTTTACTTTACTTTACTTTACTTTGCTTTACTTTACTTTACTTTACTTTACTTTATTTCATCTCAAGGCATAAAAGAATACAGTTTGTACTTATTATGATTTATGCATTTTTTGAATATAAAGATCAGAATAATAACATTTGAATAACACCACAGAGATGCAGGGGACCCACAAAAAGCAAGCTTGTCGAGTGCGAGTCCCCTGAACGTAAACAACAAAGAAGATACATGATGACAAGAACGATAATAAACAAAGACAGTATGAAAGCTGAACAAAACATGTACGTACACAAAAATAACGTCACATAATATAGTTAAATTAGAGGTGAATTTTAAATGAAAATGAATATGATAATAAGCTACGCGAAAGTCACAATATGACAAACAATAACAAACGGGTGAATTTTACAGGGAAATGAATGAGTTTATAAAATAAAATAAAAGGTTCCAAAACAAGCAAAAGTACTACAAAAAGGAGCATGCAAGGAAAGCCACACCAACAAGATATAAAATAATACAAAATAATAAAGTATAAAACTTTTTCCTTTGTAATGTCCTCAAATGAAAACCTTGCAAAAATACAAAGATTAATTCTGCCTTTGATGTAAATTTTACACAGGTTGATAGAGGGCACTGTAAACACATGATGGAAGCTTATAGGTCTCACTTTAAGATTCAACGCTATCATCAGAAAACGCTGCACATTTTATTTCACAACAGAGCATAATGACTTGGAGACGTGGCGAGAAAAACCCATTGGATTAACCCTTTAGAGACCATAGCGGCCGGAAACAGCTTGTACTTAAATGTTCATAGCGGTCGCCAACGGCATCAAGATCAGACCTACTTCCACTCAACCAAAAGGGTCAAAGTAAAGGTCATGATCCGAATTGACGTTTTTCAATGTTTCCCATGTAAACATAGAATCTATGATTGTGAAACAAAACAAAATTTCTGTTTTATATTTATAAACAAATTTCAAACACATTTACAACAAAAATTGTTTCAAAAAATTAACAATAAAACCTTGTCTGGGTGTTTATTGATGATTATACAGAAATGAATGGTGGTTAACGTAGGGCATCAACATCATTGTGCCCACACATTAAATTCACATGTGATGACAGCGCAGCAAACTCTGTGCACCGGGAGATCACAACATATCTTGAATATCGTCAACAAAAGGTGCACTTTATCAAACTGGCTGTTTTTAAGAAACAGTGCAAGATCAATTTATTTTCGTGTTAGGGTGGAAATTACGTGAATTCTGTGTGTCGTCAAAGGCATCTACCTAACATGTACAAACAGAGTCATAAAACCAAGTCATCCTGGCCACCAACTTCATCAAATAGGTCACAGTGATGCAATGGTGACATCATGTTGTTTGCATCTAAGTTAGAGCAAAGGTTTTGATTTGATGTATTGTTTGTGTTTTAAACTGTAGTTCCTCTGAGATCAACCGCTCACAAACTTTATTTGTTAAGCCAATGAGATATGAGCTGAAAGAGTGCTATACAACTTTACCATTGCTTTTTTTTTCAGGTTTGGTTCGGATCCTTGGTACATGTATGTAATTTGTAACGATGGGACATTGTTATGTAGGTACAGTGTATAAGAATATCTGATACGAAATGCATGTTCAAAACCTATGGGAACAATATAAGAAAAATATTAGGAAACTAGACTTGTTGTGTAACAAACACCAAGGGTTTCGGTTGGTGGAACAAAAATAAAAAATGGCATTTCATATTCAATAATGATGTTAAGTTTGATCGTAATACCTAAGGGAACTCTTTGAACTTGCTGTTTGGACAGTAGGGAAAGATCAAAGTGGGGTTGTTATCTTGACATAAATGCCAAAAGTGTAGTAAGTACAAGATGGTAGGCCTACAAAGATTTTATGACATGTGGTTCAGGAGATATGGTTTTTTAATTTTAGAGCTTCCTGTTTTTACCGAAAGTAAAGGTAAAGAAGGGTCACATAATTTTTTGGAATAAAATGTTACATGTGCTGTAAGCTACAGGATGGCACAAAGATTATAACTCTATGACATATGGTTCAGAATTCATTTTTAAATACTAAACAACTAAAGGGCCTACTACATGTATACAGACCTTGACAAGACATGAATTGTGGTGGGAGAAATCCATTGTGAAATTAAGTCCGTGGGGTAAAAACCCCTAAATATTCCTGTAATGCTACAGTATTTAATTCTTTAATTTGTCTTAATATCCCTTTAACGCTTCCCTGTGTTTGTTTTCGCAGCAAATTAACACAGACTAGTTTTCAAAACATAAAACCCCCCAAAACATATCAATAACGGCGATGCTGTTGAAACTCCTCAGCCCTTTTAAATGCTACATGTAGCTTACCAAAGATATCTACAAAGCATCCTGAGCAATGTGACCTTGACATTTGACCTGTTGATTTTAAAACAATCTCAAGTTGCCTCATCTCAAGGGTAAATATCTATCAAAGTTTCATGACAAAATAGATATTTGTAAGGTAAGGCAATGCAGGCATGTCGTTTAAGCTCACCACTATGACCTCGACGTTTGCCCTTTCGACCTTGATAGGAAAGGAATGCCAACTTAAGTTTCCCAAGGGCAACCCACCACACAAGTTGCAAGTCCAAATGTGACTTCTAAACCCCCTTGAGTTACGCTCCGAAAACCATTTGATAGCAATCACCGTAAACCTTTTCACCACCAAAACAATCCCACCTTCCCTTTCTCCAAGGGCAATTTCCCAACCAAGTTGCAAGTCCAAAAGTCACTAATTGTAACTGGAGTTACAGTCTGGAAACCATTTAGCTATGACAGCGAACAAAAATGGTAGGCATAGGGGGTTTGTAATTTTTACACTGGTAATGTACCAACATTTCAGAATCATCCCCCCCACCCCCACCCCCCATCTTTCAACATGGATTACATCACTGATTGCAGTTTGCGAGGATTTTACTGGGTCCATAATGTTTAGACTTGATCTGCCCTGCTACATGTACAAAGATAAAAGACAAAATAGAAGAGTTAAATTTTTCTACATTGCAGTTGCATTGCTACTTGCACTAAAAAAAAAGAAAATCTAGAATTAAGTGTTTGTCGAAACAAACACTGGGTGTTCGGGTATCATTGGGGTCAGTGTTGTGTTAATGTGTGATATATTTAATCAAATTGATGGCAAGATTGTTGATAAGCTTTTGAAATTTCAAAGAAAGTTACGTGTATTAAATCCATTACATTTATACCTTTAGTGTACACGGAAATAAATGCTAACGTTACTACTTAAAGGTATCGTACACGTTTGGTAATGACTCTGAAAATTAATGGCAATAACAACTTACTTGGTTAGAAGTACAGCAGCTTTGGATAGTATATATAATGAATTTTGAGAAACTTTTCACTTCGAAGTACTGTGATTATAATAATAATAATAATAATAATAATAATAATAATAATAATAATAATAATAATAATAATAAAATAATAAAGAGATATTTATAAAGCGCAAACAGTTGCAGATCGGGACTTCGAAGTACTTCGGTTATAATAATAATAGTAATAAAGAGAGGTTTATAAAGCACAAACAGTTGCAGATCGGTTCAAAATAATTTAAAAACAACGATAATTAAACAATTTTACAAAAAATTACGACAGGACCAGCCAAATACACAGTAAGCTAAAAAAGATGAACTAGTTAAAAATAGTTGTAGAAAATGAATAATAGATACAAACCTTTCAATAATTTACAATGTTACAAAAATACTGTTTGAAAAGATGAGTCTTAAGGTAAGACTTGAATAACTCGATGGTCGATGACTCCCTGATGATCAGTGGCAGGCTGTTCCAAAGTGAAGGAGCTACAATGCTGAATGCTCTACCACCATACGAACAAGTCCGTGGAGGAGGGGAATGTTGATGCAGAAAATTGAGGGATGAAGACCGCAGGTGTCGAGTAGGCTGATGTCGATGAACGAGCTCTTGAAGGTATGACGGTGCAAGCCCGAACACTGATTTGAAAGTGAGGACGAGTGTTTTGAAGATTATTTGATGTGAGACGGGGAGACAGTGAAGAGATTGTAGGATTGGGGTAAATGTGTTCATTTCTCTAACAGGACAAACTAATCTTGCAGCGGAATTTTGAAGACGCTGTAGTCGTTGTATCTCTTTGGTCGGAAGACCCAAGAGAAGGCTGTTGCAGCCATCAATTCTCGATGTGATGAATGCATGCACTAATTTTTCTGTTGAGGGTTTGTCCAGGTAGTTCCTAATCTTTCCGATTTTGTAAACGAATGCCCATCCTGTCCAACATATGTTGTCTATGTGAGCCTTCATGTGTAGCCCCCTGTCGAAAATCACTCCGAGGTTGCGAGCCTCATTGCATACGCCCACCAATAAACCTCCAATTCGCACTAGAGGAAGGCTCACAGATTTAACGAAACGTGCAGGATTAAGTTTTCTCATCATTAAACTGTAGCTTGTTGGAGACAGCCCATTCCTTGATCTCCCTCACGCATTCCTCTAGGCGGTGAATGGCTCCAGTAGCATCCGAGGGCTTGAAGAGCAAGTACACCTGCGTGTCATCTGCGTACATGAGTGGTTGATCAGTATGGCACACATGAGTGATGAGTTAATTATCCCAGTGTTGCACTTCTTGAGTAGTGTGGTTGGGATCGGGTCGAGTTGACAGCTCTTTGATGGTGAATCCATTATCAACTTCCGTACCTCGTCCTCCGATACCGTGTCAAACTGTGGAAATGAACAGGTACACATCTCACCAGAGGGCACCGGTGTTCCTCGATTGGCTGTTACATCCAACCTGCTCCGAACAGTGCTAACCTTGTGCTCAAAGAAGTTTGCAAACTCATCAGCAAGTGTCTGTGAGCAGTCATGTGCTGGTAGCCGTCGCTCTGTATCCGGATTGCTCAAGGAGTCAACGATGTGAAATAGCTCCCTGGTGCCACTGTTAGTAATTCGGGAGTTGTGGTACATGTAGTCGCGTTTAGATGCTTCAAGGTTTTTCTTGCAGACTTTGCAGTGCTCACGGTAGATCTGTCCTCATGTGAACCTCCAGGCCGGAGCTCTTATACTGACGCTCAGCACTCGGCTTACGTTGTTTCAGGCACCGAAGCTAGTCTGAGAACCATGGACAGTTCGGCCTGATAATGATGGTTTTACTCACCACCGGAGCATGTTTGTCAAGAAGATCGCCCAAGGTGGAATCAAATTGGTCTGTCAACTTATTGATGGGATCAAGAGCAGGATCAGCAGACCGAAAAGACGACTCGATATCGAACTTAAAGTTGTCTAAGACGATTTCACGTACTTTCCGGTACCGCAGTGTTCTCTTTAGAGCAGGTGGGCGCTGCATCCAGAGATGACACTTCAGAGCATGATGGTCAGATGGGAGACCGTGAAT
The DNA here is from genome assembly GCA_021014325.1 of Plazaster borealis. Taxonomy (NCBI): domain Eukaryota; kingdom Metazoa; phylum Echinodermata; class Asteroidea; order Forcipulatida; family Labidiasteridae; genus Plazaster; species Plazaster borealis. The sequence goes on along the minus strand of CM037468.1, from coordinate 10,828,195 downwards.
GATGCCTGCATTAGTGATCACGGAGGAGTCTTTGCGTAAAAAGACTAGATCCAGCATATGACCAGATCGATGGGTAGGTTCCGTTACATGCTGTTGAAACCCAGCAGTCTCTGTGAGATGGAGAAGGTTGGCGGCATGACGATCTTCAGGCACATTCATGTGGACTAGTTGAAGTCGCCGAACAGTATGATCTGGCCAGGAAAGGGAACTGTGGTTTCCAGTAGTGTTGAGAAATCCTCAAAGAATATGGCAGGGCTAGGTGGAAACAGGAGGATGGTAGATGTTAAGCATCCTAAGGCTGGAGGACTTTCTAGATAAGGTCACATCCATGTATTCAAATGATTTGAAGGAGGTAGACTTGTTGATGATAGTGCTAAAGCCACATTTCAGAATGAAGCAAACCCCACCCCCACGCCTAGATCGCCTGGGATTTTGGACTACCTCATAATTGGGAAGTGATTGTTTGATGTCAGCTATAGTGAAGTTGTCACGATCAGTGCCAGTTAGCCAGGTTTCTTGCAATGCTAAAATGTTGATGTCATTATCAGACACAAGTTCACATACTGAAGATACCTTGTTGTTTATTGAACGGGCGTTCCAGTAGGCAAATGAGGTCTTTGGGGTCACTCGATGAGTTGTCGCCCTCTGAAGGTGAACAGCCATCAGACTCTTTTGCTGGTTGTGATTGATGGGAATTTCAGCCAAATTGGAGTGATCCACACCACGGTTGTGAACAGGGTGATACTGCATGTCGTTCCCTGACATGCCTGATGATCGGTGAGATTTTGCCTTCTTATGACTGCCAGCACGGCGACCTCGTCTAGATGGGAAATATTGTATAATGAGTTCAGAGAGTGAGGGCCATATTGTAGTAGGTACACACTTTATTAAGTGAGCGAAGTAATGCACTATTGTAGTAGTAGAATAGTAGCATTGTTCACAACAAACGGTCGAAGAATGGTGCATAAATCGCTTCGACGGGCATTGATGAAAGATGACTCACAGTGGTAGATAGTGCAGTGTAATCCAAAGTAGAGGACGGGGGTCCAAAAAAATAGTAATGCTTTTACTACTCACAAACTCTCTGCTAAAACAATTCAAAGTACAGCTCAACCCTGTCTACAGATGATCAGCTAACACAGGATCACTTTGAAATTCAGGAAGTATAATTAAAAACAGTAAAAACTATGGAAAATTCAAGACGAAGGTAAAACATACGTGTGCAGCAGATCTGGTTCAGTGCACTCCATGTATTTGGAAAAAGATATCACTTTTTATCCCAAATAATTTGAATCTGTGTATTCCAATGCAGATTATTCTTCAACGTATACGTGGGCTTTATTGTCCGATTTCGAACAGAAGTTAAGGTCAAATTGGTATTATCTTTGTACAAAAGTTTGAGCAGGCTCAAGGACCTACAACATGATGTAAAAATTTTGACTAAATTATGAGTGTTTTTTGAAATATCAGTGAAATTTTGAAATTTTCAACTTCCGGTTTGAACCGGAATTCAAGGTCAGATGAGGTCACACTCCGTGTGGTGTTTGAAAAGTTATTGAAGACCTGTCCGATGATAGATTGTAACGATACATTGTGTGGTTCATATGTTATGATTTTTTTGAAATTTTAAACTTTGATTTAATGTATTTCGACAACTGATGATGCCATCAAGACGTCACAACTACACTGCATGTTATAGTCTAACTACATGCACAATTTCAAGTTGAAGCAAGCTTCGCAACTATGCATTTGCTTGCAGATAAACGACTCTGAGAAGAAGACAACAACAAACTAGAACAGCGAAGCTGCCATGGCGAGCTGCCGAGCGCCCGATAGAGACACAAGGAATATTAGAAAAACCAATCATTAATTTCATCAATTGATGTTCAAAAGGGTGAGCAGTAACAAGCATGTGGTGGGCCATTCCCTACTTGGTTTGAAATGTAGCAAAAAGGCTTAGGATGCCGATTGAAAACGAAACCTAGGTGTGAACAAAATGGCACATTCATACAACGAGTAAGCATTCATTCAAATTGTGGACCTAAAAAAAAAAAAAAGTCCACAGATGGCAGGATATTTTTACTTAAGGAAAATTTGGAAAAGGGTGGTGCATTAAAATGTTAAAGATCCACAAACTGTATTTGCGGTGTGTACATTACAAGTACATGTATGAAGCTTGATGCGAATCAAATTTCTTATGTTTTTTTCACACTAGACAAAATCTCAGGGGTGATATAAAACAGGGGTAAGAACAAAACATGGGACATTTCACAATGTAGCAATTTTTGGTTCAAGGGCAATCCTCAGGATGGGATTATGAGGGAAAACTCATCCCTGCTCCAGACCAGGGACCAATTTCATAAAGCCTGTAAGAACAAAATCTTGCTTAGCACAGAAAAAATCTTGCTTAGCAAAAAAGGTAACCAGCCAAATTTCAATTAAGTATGTAGCATGTGTACAAGACTGACTGTTGGAGAGTTGCATGTACATGTACAGTGCATGTACTGCATCTATATCAGGGCTCTGGTAGATGTGTGCAGACTGGTTCACCACAAGAATGTATTATATGCTCTAATTGCCTGTCGCATTAAAGTGTAGCTTTATGCAGAGGGTTGCTCTACATAAAATACCATTGCAAAAGGAATTATTTTGCTGGACAATAACAGGAAAACTTAACTCACTTTTTGGTAAAATGGCTTAAGGTGTGTCACAAATCTTTAAACTGTGAGTGTAACTGTACAAACAATGCATTTTAGGTATGCAAGGCTACAAGAAACTATCCATATCAAGAGCGAGGAACACTGAATACATTTGAATTACAGCACCATAATAAAGCAAATGAATGTTTGTCCCATCCAATTTCCACTTTGCCCCATTCCACCATTTAACAAAGAGTACCAGAATGGACAGATTTTGCATAGGAATGTTGGGTTTGCTAAAAAATGTGATTAGCATGGAGTGTGTAAGAATTTGCCAACAACAAGGTACTAATACCCCACTCAATACTTCCCATTCCACATACCCCACCCAATTTTCCCCATCCCATCTCTGACCCAGTCCACATGCTAGCAGCAGAATGTGGAAAAAGTTTCAGATCAGTACACACTATTGCAAAGAAATTTCTTACCATTCAATTTTTGTCATTGCAATAGGAGTTATGGCCTTTCAAGGTTGTCATTGTTTTAGATCATTCAACTGGAACCTGTGTTATAATCATGGGTCTTATCCTTCCTTGTGAAACTGCATGTAGCTTGCAATATTCAATTTAAGTTTGAAGTAAGTACATCAATGCAATAAGGAGTTATGGTCGTTCAAGGGTTTCATTGCTTTAGCTCATTCAACTGGAACTGATTTTATGCTCAGCCCGTTTGTTGTCAATTGCAAGTCAAAGTTACAACTTAACTTATTTCAAAACTTTAACATTTTAGTTTGAGTTTGGTTCTTTAAAATCCAGAGGTTAATGTTTGAGCCTGAACAATTTTAAAAAAATTTTTTTTTATTCCCAAAACTTTAAAGGAACACGTTGCCTTAAAATCTCAAGAAATTTTGCTGTTTGGAAGTGTTCCATATCCTTATTAAGAGTTGTTCGTGCAATAACATGCCTTTAATGTGTTATAATTAGTGAATGTGATTAAAAAAACCCAAACATTGCCATCTGACCCCAAGATCTGCCCCGCGAAACGTATACGTATTTCCAGCCGTAAATACCACCGTCCATGTAATGGGCAAAATGCGCGACGAACAGTCGTTACGCTAGTGCCGTAGTCAGTGGCCTGGTAAACCAGTCAGATCTCCTTGCTCTATGGTCAGATGAAAACCGGGTAATAATCTCATTTTCTACCTCGCTCGCAACTTGTAAACCGAGCTAAAGCTAGCTCAGTATTGGGTCCAAAATATCCAGCCAGGTATTTGCGGAACGGCCAGCCGCATATTCAGAATATTAGAACACATGCAGTACAGGGAGGAGACAAACTATCACATTTGGTTCACCTCCCTGTACTGCATGTGTTCTAATCGCCGGCTGGCTATATCGGGCCCAATACTGTGCTAGATTCAGCTCGGTGTTGGATATTTATTGGAATACAATAAACAGATGGTAATCGTAACATTTTTAATAAAATAATTGCTCAGTCGTAGTTCAACAGCTGCGACTGGAAATAAGACTAATAGAATTTGTCCGCCATTTATGGGAGTCAAAATCTTGACTCCCATAAATGGCGGAGCGTTTTGTTTCGCGAAAGTGAGCAAAAGCGAAGCATTTCTAAGGCACGTTTGTGTGGATAATTATATTCTACTTTTTAAACATCTTTCCGACCGTGCTCATTATACATCAAACGCTTGTTATAGCCCAAAAGCGCCCAACAGCGCCCAACCCGAAGGCAACGTGTCCCTTTAACATTTTTTTTATTCCAAAAACTTCAATATTATTGGAAAACAGTTAGGCCTATATAACGATCTCACTTGGGCTTGCACATACCATAAAACCATAAAACCTAACAAAAAACAGAACAATAACAATAGGTGTTCGTCGGCTGTTGCCCGAACACCTAATTAAGGCAGTTCATACTTGATCTACATGTATGAGAGTCAGAGGCTACATGAAGTTTTAATAACATTCACTCACCACAGCTTCAACTTCATCATTTGGTACTGTGCGTAAAAAGTAAGGGTACTTGTTATCTTTCGTCAGAGATGGTTGAGAAGCAGCAAAGCTGATGAGGGGAACTCTGGCTTCATCCATTAATCTTGCAACAGCTTCAGCTAAAAACATACATGTACAGCATAAATGTGATGTCCAATGATAAGACATTACCTCAGAGAGTTTATTCACTCTGATTGGTGAAAGACTGGTCACGTGGGGGCTGTATTTTGATTGGCTCTTTGAACTAGTGTAGTGAATAAATGGCCCTAAACAAGCATGTTGTTTTGTAAAAGTCCGATGTAATGTGCGAGGGGAACTATCAAATCAACTGTTTTTTAATTTATTTTTTGAGCGTATTTGAGTTGAACAAAATTTTGGCAAGAGATGTTGGTGTAGCGTACACCGCATACCAATGTATAGTATGCGTGAATGCGCAGACAATGCATCAATTTAAGGTAGCTGGTAGGCACATGAAATTAAATTTTAAAGTAAGCATTATAAAGCTGAGAACTACTAAGTATTTCCAGAGTACAAAGCTCAGTCATAGTCGGCTTGAAAATATAATGCATACAATGTAAATAGTTAAAATATTGTGTAAGAGAATAGGTGCCAGGCAAAAAATTGAACAGCCTAAAGAAATGGCCCTCAAGAATTCTTCAAATTTTTGGTTAAAAATCTTTTAATGGAAGTGACAACCCGGGCCCAATTTCATAAAGCCTGTAAGCACAAAACTTTGCCAAGCACAACAAAAATTCTCGCTAAGCAGAAACAGGTTGCAGCCAATATACAGAGCTGCCAACCTTAAACTGGGCATTTCAGTATTCTTTAGGCTGAAAATCAGTATTTTGCCAATGAAATCAGTATTTTTCTGCGCGGCGCCGATACACTTCTTGTACTCGACTACCCACTGGTAATTGAATTACCTTTTACGTATGCTTTGCTCATATTACATGTATTAAAGCCAATAATTATGTCAGTTTTCAAAAAAAAAAAAAAAAAAAAAAGTTAAAAAAAAGTTTTTAAAAATGTGCGTATCGGACCGCAATTTGCGCTACACTGTGCATGGGGAGAAGCCATACTGCAATTCTTTCCAATTAATGATATCAAAATACTTTAGTTTCTGTACCATCGTTTATTAAAATGAATAAAAAATGTTCACGTTTGCACAGGAAACACACCATTACAATACCACAGTGGAGGGCAGTCAAGTGTTTGAAGGACTTCGGCAAGTTTGTCAACTTGGCTTTCCAACCAATTCCATGTCCACCCATTGCATTCTTTACGCCTTTTATCACTATTTTGCATCAGATCTTGGCCTCCATTGCGTCGGAGATATCTTTCCTTTTCGTCATTTTTATTTCAATTGATGCAGCGATCGCGATGTTTCACACACTAAACAACGTCAACACGCTTGTTCCTTGCAGAAGTAAAATTTATCACAGTGTCTGTTTGCCGCCGCATCCCCCATACACGTGAGCATTAGAAAAACTGCGGCGCCAGTCTCTACAAAAGCCATGCGTGTGGGTGACGTTGTGAGACATGTACTACAGAATGTATGCTGTACAAGGTGCATTGTGTCTCCGTTCAGTGCACGGAGATCACTCTGGCAGTAGTTAAGTCCTTCAGCGCAATAGGTTATGGTACCTAATAATAATATTATAAGCTCTGAAACGCGTGTGAATTCGCGGCTTTCATTTTTATTTATTACGATCTCATTGTTTGTACTGCATTTACACTGGGGCTTAAAAAGTATGATCGGCTTTTTCCAAATCCGTATTTTAAAACGCAAATTCGTACTTCCGTATTCTTGGTTGATTTCCGTATGAAATACGGAAAATCCGTACTAGTTGGCAGCTCTGAATATACCATAAAGTTTACATTGTTGCCAACCTGGTGTTTTACACTCATTTTTTTGCTACGCAATTTGCTGAGCTGCATTTTCTGCTTAACAGCTTTATGAAAGACCCAGTCAAAACTGTTTAATCGTCTTTTTACAAATCTGACTTTGACGGTCGAAGTCAAAATTTCAAAAAAGAGGAATACAGCACCCCAGTTACTGGGTCTAGAATTAAATGATCTGGGTTGGTGGCTGGTCGCTTTTAATACTTTGCTTTCGGCTCAGTTCATTAACAGTGGCAAGCCAGAACTTGACTTGCGCCACTTTCAAACGTTGCGTAAGTTTCCTGAAATCGACCTAAAACTAAGCTTTGTGGCGCAACTTATTGCACTAAACATTGTGCAAGTGGACTTACGCAGTTGTGTAAAGTTTCATGAAAATCGGCTGCTGGTCATTACCACGCAGGTCCTGACATAGTTGCGATAATCGTAACCCTCCTCCCGACGGTCGGAACGACCGGAGGGTTACGAGTTGGATTATGGCAAAAGGGTGCGAAATGTGAAATGTGAATTTTTTTTCCGAGACTTGTAACCAGATTTGCCCAATTTTTACCACTTTCAAAAAACATGACCCACATTCCAAGAACACGGATGTGATCTTGAATGTGTTATGAATCGATTCATAACACTCAAAACATCATTGAAAAAATATTTAGAAGAAAAAAAAGACAAAAACTTACCAGAGACTGAGTGAACATGGTGAAGTGCCAAGCGTAGACGAGACGAATACCAGACCACTCTGGATGATGATTTAAACCATGCACTTTTCGACCAATCAGCGGGGTGGAGCCTTCGGCTGTAGCCGAATCATCATCCAGAGTAGTCTGGTTGTCTGGTCTACGCTTGGCATTTCACTCGGTCTCTGGTAAGTTTTTGTCTTTTTTTTCTTCTAAATATTTTTTCAATGATGTTTTGAGTGTTATGAATGGATTCATTACACATTCAAGATCAAATCCGTGTTCTTGGAATGTGGGTCATGATTTTTGAAAGTGGTAAAAATTGGGCAAATCTGGTCACAAGTCTCGAAAAAAAATTCACATTTCACATTTCGCACCCTTTTGCCATAATCCAACTCGTAACCCTCCGGTCGTTCCGACCGTCGGGAGGAGGGTTACGATTATCGCAACTAGTCCTGACACTGTTATTCCCTTATTTTACATTGATTGGCTTTAAATACATACTCTTCAGCAGGGTTCTGCAATGACCCTCACGAAGGAATATGATTAATCGGTTTCATGAAAGAAAGAAAAGAAGAAAAAAACTATTCCAAACATACAGTTATTTTCTCTTTTTGGTATACACAAGCAGCAGGCAATGCAATGTACCTTGTCCATCAGTGTTCAAGCTTGCAAGAATCCCTGGCTTAGTGGTAGTGCAGATATCTCCTTGAAGGTGATACATTGATGGGTTTCCAAGATATTCTAATGTAGTCTTCACTGCCAAGTGACTCGATGAACAGGTGTCCCATGATTCCAAACCTGAAAGTGTGTTTTTAAGATACATTCTGGTAAAACAACCATAGTACTTAACAAATTGATGTAACAGGCATGACAGGGTATTGTGGATGTGGTCACGGTCACCAAAATCACATGTTGAAGTAGTTTTATAATGCACGTGGATTAGTACCACAAATTGACTACACTGATCTATTGTTGCATCAAGAGTTGCTTGCTGAAATTGTGTCCTGTGCACGTTTCACATTTGAGCCCAAGTTCCCCATCTTGTGTCTTTCTATTATCTTTGATAATACTAATAGGCCTACATGATCAATACCTTGATGGGATATGCATGGAGACCCTGTGCATTAAATTTGTTTGCAGCAGAATCTGGACTATTCCATTTCAGCTAGGAGGCGAAGCTACGGAAGCGAGGGACACTGAGAAAAATAAAAGAAAGACTTAAATCCTAATACAAGTATCTTAGTACTTAGTACAGGTCATATTATTTTATGACGTAAATCTCATAATTATGATTTAGCATACCGTAGGCCTAAGTCATATTTATGACTTGTGCCCGCGATAAAGTCAAATTTATGAGATAACTCGTGGTCCTAATAAGTCATAATTATGATGTTGTTAGTCATAATTATGACTTTAATTTTCTTTCTCTCTCAATGTCTTTATCGATTCCCCTGCTGGCCTCAGCTGAAAATATGATGGGGCGCCCCCCCCCGAAAAAATAAGCTATAAATAGAATAACAAAACAAATATTTTAAAAAACATTTCATAAAAAAACTGTTTTCTTGATAGATGAAAGTGGAGATTTAAAAGCAGGTATTTTTAAAACAGCATCCTTCGAAAATGTTTTTCAATTGATACAAGAATCCCTTTTAGCACAATATCTGTATAATAATTCAGGCACGATATTTGCTTCTTGGAAAAAAGTGGGAACATTTAATTGAGTACAACCATAGAGAAAGGACCTCTATGGTACAACCATTGATCTCTATTATATTGAGTGGATAGGACACGTCGGGCACGTTTGTACGTTCGAAGATCCACGGTGCGGCACGCGGTCAGTGTAGTCGCTCTGTCCTAGATAGACTGATTCAAGTCCCGTTCTCGTGCCAGAGGTCCCAAGCATATCGCGCCAACTAGCAAACAAGCCGTACAGTGCGCGCTCGCCGTCGAAATGTGGTCCCGAGAATGGGACTTGACACTTGACGAGGTCGTTTCTTACACTGCACGTTGTTATTGGAAAATCTCCCCAAATGGGGAGATGAACAAAATCAATATGGGAGCGTGGAAGCGCTGCCCCGCCGGTAAAATATTCATTACACTCTTTGACATCACAGTGCAAGACATTGTAAGTGCACGCGTCTAAAACGCGGTGACACGTGGGGGGGGGGCGGGCAAACTCATCAGCAGGCAAGTGGCTGTCGGTACCAAAGTCGTTGAATTGCACTTCCCAAAGTTCAAATTTTGCAACATAAACCGACCCAAATGTATGTTACAACGTATTAACTTAAATTTTAATGAACATTCAGTGCTTTCTTTTTTATAATTAATTGGTTATTCAAAAATGTATTTCAATCCTCATCTAAGAACTTAACCCCACAAATAACAAATGAACGAGTCTTCTTTTTGAATGGGTTTGATCGGACAACACGTTGGAAGAAATTTGTAGTTGCCTGCTCCGCAGCCGAAGGATGATGATGATGATGGACAACACGTATAACGCAGCAAGTTTACATATTCATAAGTGAATACATTTACATATAATACATTTACATATAAACAAAATAAAACATGACGTTTCCCACCTTGCACTCAAAACACTTTATTCAACCTTAATCCTGCCTTACTTTACATACTGTATTGTTTGGGCGTCTACCCACTCGTCCAAACTCATTCCTTTAATTTGTCTCCAAAAACGTCTTCTTAGAATTCTCACAAATTTGCATTACAGAGAACATACTGATCCATTGTTTAATTATCTTGCTTTACTTAAGTTACAAGATATCTATACATACCAAGTTTCTCTGCTTATGTTTAAATACACCGAAAATTGCCTGCCCATGTCTATTTCTACTTTAACTACCGTAGTCAAGTTCATTCTTACAACACTCGCTCTGCTAAAAAAAATTCACATTCCCCAACTCCGTACATCCTTTGCGCAGCGTACCGTCTTGTTCTCTGGCCCCAAAACTTGGAACAACCTACCTGACCTCCCAACATTACTTCCATTTCCTCATTGCTCACCTTTAAGCGTTCTTTGAAGAAATTTCTTCTTGACCAATATTCAATATGATTGTCGTTTCTCTAAGTGATTACTTCCCTTCTATTATTATTTTTTTTAATAGAGTCCTCACCCAATTTTGTCTCCAGGGGCCCTCGATCCATTTCTCCGGATTTGTTAAAATATTTTTAGTCAGTTCTAGCTAAACAAACCTTTTAGCCTCCACGAGTTGTTCTTTTGTCCTGTGTTTTTGTCCTTGTTAAAAGTCCTTTTGTGTTTCTATGTGTTTCAATGATTTCAAAAACTTTAGTATTTATTTGCCCATGGTGGGGTTGGAAATGCTTATTTATTTCTCCGCTATTCAAAATGTTCCCTTTGTTTTGATTTTCTTCCCTAAGGATTATTTTTTTCTTTCAATCGAAACTAAAGTTTTCCTACCCCACCATTGGCACATACAAGCCCTATGGGTTTCTAGATGGTCCCCCCGCTCAGCTTTTCATTCATCAATTACGTTGTTTCTAATTATATGTTTTTACTTGAGTGGAAATTAAATAAACCATATACCATACCATATCAGGCGACTGCGGCATCGTCAAGTCCCTGTCCCGTGTGCGGAACAGGTTGGGGAATGCAGACCATCACAAAACAATAGTTTTCTGGCGATGGCACGGGATTGGGACTTGAGTCAAGTCTATATCCTAGACGGCTCACAAGTGAAAACACGCACGCGCAAGGGATAAGACCCATTGCATATGACGTCACACTCTCAAAAAGGAGGCAGATCACTGGACGATAGCTGTTCTCTGTGCGTAAAAACGTGCGCGTGACCTCAGCGTATCTGTAGCGTTTCGCGTTATGCAAGGGGGATCTATTGAATTCTATAGCCCCGGAACGCGCCTCCGAACAATGTGCGTCATTTTTGGGGTGTCAAAACAATCTTTTGTGCATGTTTGTATACGATTTTGACACCCAAAATGACACACAGGATACGCGCATGTGAGCACGCTGTGCGTTGTGCAATGGGTCTATAGACCAATCCGACGCGCACCGGGCGCGCAAGTGTTGAGCACCGCGCGCCACTGCTGCGGTGTACATGTGCCTAGTTTTGTGCACAAAGACATGAGGAAATCATGTTCCTTTTCACTCTTTATGGAAATTAAATGTTTTCCTCAACGACTTACACGATTTCCTTTCCAGGACATCATGATATACTAATGTAGATCACTGACCACAGATATTTGCAACTAAATAGAAACCGAATCATCTTGAAAACGATGCTTGTCTTAGGTGAGTCAGGGGAAAAAGACGCGGAAACTGCATAATAGTCGACATCGGCAGAAAATTTGTCAGAATTTCAGTATTTTACTCTGCGCTTAATTAAAAAAAATTATCAAGAATGTAGTAAATCGTCATATCATGCAGCCATGTCAGAGAAATTTCATAGATTGTCGAGGAAGACATTAAATTTCCATAAAAAGTGAAAAGGGAAACGATTTTCTCGCGTCTTTGTGCACAAATTATTAGGCACAAGTACACCGCAGCAGTGGCGCGCGGCGCCCATGGCGGCGCCCAGCACTCAATAGCTCAATAGTTCACCATTGTTGTATTCGAACCTTTAGATTTGAAAATAAATTTATTTCACTCTTGTTCAAAAACTGAGGAGAAATGAGTAATGTTGATGCAAATAATTTTGCTCCGGCACGAAACTTCATATGTTTGCGTTGCGTGCAGAATGGTGTGACGACCCCGCGTTTAAATTTTCAAATCATCTTGAAAATACGCGCGCGTTTACGCATGGCGGCGCAACGTGTCCTATCCAGTCAATATAATAGAGATCAATGGGTACAACTCAGCACTTCTCCACAGAAGTGGGGCTAGGGTAGCCCCATTAATAGTGCCAATACTCTGGACTCCCTCCAATCCTTGATCGGAGGGAGTCCAGAGTATACACCAATCTGGGCGCGCAAGTGTTGGGCACCGCGCGCCACTGCTGCGGTGTCGTCAGTGCCCAGATTATGCACAAAGACATGGTGAAATCGTGTTCCTTTTCACTCTCTACGGAAATTAGATGTTTTCCTCAACGACTTACACAATTTTCTTGACAGGACTTCATAATATACCAATGTAGATCACTGACCACAAATATTTGCAACTATAGAAACCGAATCATCCTGAAAACGGTGAATGTCTTAGGTGAGTTTAAGGGTCATAGACGCGGAAACTGCATAGTCGCATAGTTTAATGCGTTGTATCGGCAATGTATTCTGTCAGAATTTCAGTATTTTACTTTCTGCTTAATTTTAACAATTTATCGAGAATGTAGTACATCGTTATACCATGCAGCCATTTTAAGGAAATTGCATAGATTGTCGAGGAAGACATTCAATTCCCATAAAAAGAGAAAAGGGAAACGATTTTCTCGTGTCTCTGTGCACAAAACCAGGCACATGTACACTGCAGCATGGCGCGCGCGGCGCCAAGCACTTGCGCGCCCGGATTGGTGTATAGACCGTGCAAGTCTCGCGCGTATTCGAACATTTTGGGACCACTTTGGTCCCGCGTACAATGCTTTAACGCGTGAAGGAAACACACTCGCGCATTTTAACGGGTCACATTGTCCGGATACGCGCGAGACTTGCACAGTCTATTGGCACTATTATGGGGCTAGGGCTGACCTAGTCTTGGTCCAAGACGTCACTATCTCATACTGTCGGGATAACCCGACAGAGGGCGCGCCTTTCTTCTCGAATTCATCGCGTTTGGAAACCCGACAGAGGGCGCGCTTTTCTTCATGAATTCATCGCGTTTGACGATTGTCTGTAGTTGGGCAGGGGGAGGGGCAGACATGGAAAAAGAAAAAAGCGCCATCAACGTTGATACTCATCTCATTCATGAGCATGCCTTACGTGCATGCAGTCGAATCTCTATTCATGCAGTCAGGTCGCAGCAATAAAGCGCTCTGATTGGTCCCAGGCTTCATACCAGGAAATGCAGCCTGTGTGTGTTACCCTGACTGCTCGGTATACCATACCAACAAACACAAACTCCGGACGCCGACTGGTCCACACATGAAACCGATAACGGAAGTTACTATTTAATTCGAACGTTACATTTTGAAAATCATAAAAATCGATTGGGTAGAATGGGTGATTTTTAAAAAAAAACTTCCCAATGTTAGAAAACTATATATTTAAACAAGAACTTGAAAAATCTCAGAGGTAGACTGGTAAAAATGTTCACTTCCGTCGCGTTTTGTGACACTGTTTTAGGGGTGTCGAAATTTTCGTTCAGAGCAATATTATACATTGATTAACGGTATGGTGCTGTTGTCTGGCCATGCGCCTGATGTTGGAGGGACGAATGCATTTCAAAATAGTATTGTCTAAATATTTGTCAAATATTTGCATTTTATTCCACTCCAAAAACCTGACAAATAAACTATACATATATAATTGGTAAAACACTGCCTTACTTTTATCTAATTTAATTCATTCGTGTTAGTGTAAAATTTAAGCACCCCTATTTTGTTAATTATACGTTCACACAGCATCGGGGAAAGAATTGCGCAATATCGTGTCCGCCCCCCCCTGGTCTTGGGTATTCTGTTTTAGAGGGCGTGGCCAAGTTATGGTAATGAGGCATCAAGTCATGTACTATTCATATTAGTGACTGAATGACAAGCGTGTAAGACCTGCAAGATGTGAAAGGTCATGAGGTCGTCGACACGAGCATGACATTGTGTGTAGCATGGTAGCCTTGATCAAGGCGTTGGATTTTGTTTCTCAATTTTTATTTTATTGTTTTCATTTTTATTAATATTTGCGCCGTGCTACCCACCCGAGCTACCAACCCGCCCGAGCTGTGTGCATGGTGTCTGTGTTTGCCGTACGGTATGCGCGTGCTCGTGTGAGCTGTATGCGTGTACTCACCGAATCAACGCCTTGACGGTTCTGCTCGAAGCCAATGACTCATATGCGCGCGAAAGGCGAGACCCCATTGGTCAGTAGCGGAAGTCTTGTTTACTCGTTCTTATGAATATGCATGCAGTATCCAGATGTGGTTACTGCACTGGCGCGCCAGTTTGAATTTGGGAATACTTAATAATAATAATAATAAAGAGAGATTTATAAAGCGCAAACAGTTGCAGATCGGTTCCGCCTCAAGGCGCTTTGTTATAATAATATCTATCTGAAAATGTTGCGTATTCTCCTCAGCTGAGCGAGACAATGAGGGCATGGCAGGAATTAAACAAATGAGGTTGCGTGGATCAATTTGTGACATACATTACATACCCAATTTTCCAGCAGGAAGACCCTTTTCTGATGTGTTTTTGTAATGACGTAAGGCCCGATTGACCATCTCCTGTCTCCATCTTGCATCATTAAACAGTGATTTAATCATTGTTGGTGCATTCATTGGAGGTAAAAATATACAAAACAAAGACCTCAATAAACTACCATTGTTGATTGTTTCATGAAGGCATATAGCTCATTGCACTTTTTATATCATTTGGGCCGCCCCACTAAAAAAGAGCTGCCTAAAACCAAATTTCACTCACTAGAACAGGGTAGCTAAAAATCTATTTCACATGTATAATGTGTGGCTGTATCCTGTCAATTTGTGTTTAGCAGTAAATTTTTATAAGACCCTGTCTGAGAACAATTCAAAAGTATGAAGACGGTGTGAGTGGCTGCACAGAGTCGGACTTCGAGAGGACATGTCAGGAAAACACAGATGCAGAAACTACATCAACTCCAGAATTAATAACCAAAAGAATGGCGAATGATCAGGGTAGTCCAATGAGGGAACTTGAGTGCAGCGCATAAAGCTCCAGGGGCCGCGCCCGGGTTCAGCACTTGTAGCTGACTGACCAGCCTGGGTGACAATCACGCAGACTACCGGTCCAAAATGGCTGAGACAATGCTACACAAAACGCCATTAAGTCGGTAACTACTCAAATCGCATCACATACAGCAAGTATGGTACAAAGGTCATGGTGAGAGAAGCTCGTGATTGGACGTCAAAATGAATAACTAATTTGCTTCCCATCCTGTGTTGTCTGCAATAGGTCCGACGAAATATTTAAATATTTAAATATTCATGAGCTGCATACTAGCATATCCGAGAGCCCCCCCCCCCATTTTCGTCCAATATTGGACGAAAATATCAAGAAACATATTAAACCCGGAAGTTACAGACCCGTCAAGGCTGTCGGCCTGAAGGCCTCCGCATGCGGAGAGTGGTACGAGTGCGGATGACCTGCGCACAGTGTGTGTACGGGGGTCGTGCGACGTGATACACACATTACGCACACACATACGGGTGTGTTTACAGCGTCTTTTTTGGAGTGAAAAATGCGACTGCCTTGAGCAAGGCTATCGTAGCATAGTGCATGCTGTGCTTATCGTATGAACTCTCGTTTTGATTGACTTCCATGGCTTCTTCATTGCATTACTCGCATTTAGCAAGTGATTCTGAAATTATTCCAGCTAAATTATATACTTGTAGTCGGTTAGGTTGATCGGTTGGTCATTATTATTGGACGTTTGAATCTTGTACATTGTCAATGGTCAAACTTACATGTAATTTAAAAAAGGTTATCTTTGCATCTGAAATATATCATTCTACCATTCGATATGCCCTGAAAATAAACTATTGGCAATGAAACATTTACCTAATACCAGGCACTTGTTTACTTTGGGCCTGCACCTACGCGTGTAGGCGTGTCGTGGCCGAGTGGTTAAGAGCACCGGACTCAAGCTCTGGTGTTTCTGATCAGAGTGTGGGTTCGAGTCCCAGTCATGACACTTAATTGTATCCTTGAGCAAGATACTTTACCATAATTGCTTTGTCCTTCGGATGGGACATTAAGCCGTGGGTCCCGTGTACTAGGATTGGTAGTGCACGTAAAAGAACCCAGAACACTTATCGTGGAAGAGTTGGGGTTTAACCCCGGTGTTTCTGGTTCACATTGCAAGTACCCTTGTTTACAGGTTTCCTCAGGCTTGCGAGCTACAGTGATTAAGTTCACTTGTGAGGCATCCTTGGTTTCATTACCAGAAATATATAATAATAATAATAATAATAATACACGAATTATGACTTTTGTGTAGCAATAATTTCAATTTTCTGTAGCGGGATAATTTACTGCATCTTATATATTGTAGGCCTAATTCATACATTTAATACTAATATATACATTTTTATGAGTGGAAAGTGAATAAACAATTAACTAAGGTTAACAAATTGTGTTTTTATTTTAATTACAAATTTAAAAATAGGCCCCCGTTTACATGGCGCTGTTCGTGACGTCAATCGAGGCGCGGGATATTTAAAGAGAAAATGTGTAGTCTGGCCCTGTACATTACGTCTGGGTACCTGATCAGTATGATGCGTTTTCGTATTCGGACGTCACCCAATGCAATCCTAGGACAGTGTACAGTCGACGTTTATACGAGGTTTTTCACCGGTCCCGAACTGTCCCATGCGCGTTTCTATGTCTTAAAAAACGGAAGATACTAGCACGGTCATAACGAGAACACAAATAATACGAGGTATTTTAGCGGCCCTGTGATGACAAATCGGATCGGCCTGCCGCGGCGCGGCATGGCATACAGCTCAAGTCGATCCGAACACCAGAAACATGTTCGCTGCAGCGCTGAAAACGATGTGCCCTCGTTAGCCTGAGTTTCGATGCCCGTAACTGCCTATATTTGGGATCTGCAGGAAACAAATGTAACTGACCCCATCTTAAGTCGTTTTGCTGCATCCAGCAGTGGTCGACATTGCCGGAAAAATGCACGAAAAATCCCTTTTTTTGGATAACAAAACGAAACGTACAAGCTCACTACTTGCACGTAAATGCAGGCAAGTTCGAGGGGGGTCGATGTTCGATCGCGGCGAAGTCTGCCTCGATTGACGTCACAAAAAGGGATGGGCGGAGTCACTCTCAAACAACTTTATCAATTTGTTTAACATATAAATCGTGACAAACAATTACTCAAAAAATTGTTTAATTGTTAATATACACATACTCTTCTGTAAAAAAACCCCCAAAACACTATTTCCAGGTGACTTGAAGGTAAACCCATCGTCAAGCTCTATTCAGAATGCATTTTTATTCACTTATAACCTGGAGGTAGGAAAAGACCTCCATGCTTATAATAATTCCTGGCGAGAAGCTCACCACAAACCATTCACAACATTGTTGCATAGCTGGCTAGCTGTTATAAACGCATGGCGATTCATGAATAATTCACGAAAAGGTGCAAACCCGATCGTTGATTGGCTTCCCCGGAAGCGAATTCTTTTTCCCTGGAACCTTTCGGACAGTACAGTGTACATTTGTATAGGGACATTGAAAAAATCAAAAAGTGGTACTATGTGACGTCCTCGCTCTGATTGACTTTAAATCCAGGGACACTGCCTGAAAGGTTCAGGAACAAAAAATTCGCTCCCGGAAAGTCGGGGGAAAAACAATGAAACACTTAAAGGGACACGTTGCCTTGGATCGGTGCGAAGGTCTTGGAACCAAGACTAGGGCTGACCCTGACCACGGTGCAGGTTTCACCCAGTTTATTTAGTTACACTACTTTACTGGATTTTCAATCGGAAATCAGACTAAAGTAGGAGGATATTATGCCGGATAATTACCTCACAATGCTCCGGAGAGTATCTAGAGCCTATATTATTTTCATGAAATCCCAATATACGGCTCTGTATGAGTGTTGTAACGCGCGCCCTCTAGTGACATTTATTTGCCAATCCAGTGAATTTTGGATCGCGACACCCGACTTGGTGAATCCGCCAGAAGTTTGTGCACGGTCAATAGAGCTCATCTACCGATTTGGGTAGCAGCCAATGAGATTGCAGCATTCAGAATACATTACTGTTATGTACACTTTGACCTGAAAAATTGATGAATATTCAAGACTTCCTTGGAAACTCTGCCATACAACTTTGTTTTGAAAAATGGCGACTATTGGTGGTGAAGGTACGATGTGCATTTATAAGGGAATAAAAGAGTGGCGACGAGTTCTTTAACGGCCGTTTAAAACCGGCAGGGTCGTGGCCGTGCGAGGCCCGAGCCGAAGGCGAGGGCCTTTATCGCACGGCCACGACCCTGGAAGGTTTTAAACGGCCGTTTAAGAACGAGTCACTGCTCATTTATTCCCATTCATAAATGCCTTTTTGTTAAAAAGTGAAAGAATAAGGAAAATCGGTGGTAAAAAGACAATCTGTGACATAGCGAATTTTCGAAGTTTGTACATTTTCAAAAACTTGTGTAACATTTTGTGTTGTGCGCGTTGGGTTGTGTGTACGCGCGTGTAGAAAAAGATTACGCGCGGAAACTAATAGCCATATATTGCGTTCCGCGTAAGTAAATTGGCGTAAAATGAGCTTGCGCGTCCAATACGCGAAACTCAGCCGGTTATAAACAGCTCCAGCTGGTCTTTATCAGCCGTTTATACACCCCCACGTGACGTGCTCTCCACCAATAGGAATAGCGAAACTGTCTGGGGTATTTATGAATAGACCGAGTTACTCGTTCTAACTCGAGATAGGACTAGTCCTAACTCTTTGTGAAATCGACCCAAGGATGCTTATTTGATCTTAACTTTTCAGAAACCCCCTACGCGGATTCGCGAAGGTCACACGGGCGTAAAATTAACGCTTGACAAGTTTAGAGGACGCTGACGCCTCAACAATCATAGACTGCTCATAGATATAGAATTAAAATAACTAGATCGGCCGCGCGTACAATACGCTGGTTCAGCCTGCGCGCTGCCATTAATCACGTGCTGAAGGCAACGCGCAACATTTGAAATGATGTGACGAGCATGCTTTCGACGACCAAACACACATTTTGACTAGCACGAGACGAGCTAAACGTCTTTACTTCCGGATACTGTAGTCTGTTTCCATCTTTTTTAGAATAGGCCTAACGTTTGCCGAGTATTTCTAATGGTGTAGATGAAATGGTGAATAATAATTGTGCAGCAGCTATATGTAAAAGCCGAGGGAGGAGAAAAGAACCTGGAGGACAATCTCTCCCTAAACTGAGATACCATAGGTAAGTACATGTACACTTATCATATGCCTGCACTATAGTTGGGGTAAATGCTAGGCCTAATTTGTTGAGGTTGGTCGATGATATATGAGTCCAGAGTCAGAGTTCGTTATTGAGGTTAAACCAACGGTTCTTTTCAGGAAAAACAAGAACAAAAGAAAGAAAAGAAACTTAGATAGATTACTGACACCAACGGCAAAGCAAACCGTAAGCCCTACTGACTGGACAGTCATTTACCATAGCATAGATAGGCTTGCGTTCTAACCAAATCCAAAGACGCATTTCTTAATTGGCTGATAGGCTACTGACATCATTTGAATTCATAACAGACATTCAGCGCTAAGTTGCAGAGTTATTTTCAAGTGTGAAATGCAAACAAGAAAACATTAAAGCTCATATTAACCTATAGACCCTATTGCTTTTTCTTTTTTTTCATCTCAGATTTCCCCTATCAAGGACACAAAGAGAATGATCATCTGGTTGCACAGAGTTAAGAGGAAACTACCAAATGGCAAACCTTGGCACCCAACCGAACATGACATGTTATGCAGCGACCATTTTTCTGCCGAGTGCTTTGAGGTTCGATGGTGTAAAACATATCTTCGCGATAACGCCTCGCCATCATTGTTTGAGGACTACCCAAGTCATTTAAAGCATGTAAGATCAATACAAAACAAAGAACGAAAATTTGAATGTTAATTATATTTATTTCATTATAGTAAAACGAACGTTGAATTGCTTTTAAAATATGATTGTTGTTTAAACTAACCGATACTGTATCATAAGTGTATTTATTACAAGCGGTCGTAAAAAGAAATTGCAAGATTCAAACAACCCTCGTCACTAGAAATAGGTAGGCTACATAGTGTGTAGCAGAGCTTATCAAACAACATGTTGTTAAGCTCACCGCTCTTAAAAATCTATTAGTGATATTTTTTGACATAATTATTTTGTAGTCAACATTTAAAAGACTAATAGGACGCCAGTTTTTTAAATCATAACGGCTCCCCAAGTTCTTATAAATAAGTTTGACCAGAGCGGAATTCATAAAATTGCTCAAAACCCCTTTAGTGAAACAGTCATTGTATAATTCCAAGATGTCATTACCAAGAATATGCCAAAACATTTGGTAAAATTCTACCGTGAGGCCGTCTATACCTGAACTTTTGTTTTTGTTCATTTGAAAGAGAGCATTTTTTATCTCTTCTTTTTGTCCGAATCTTCAAGGATACTTTCAGGAATTGCCTTGGCTTCAATGTTCGACACAATTTCATCTAAATGGGCTTTGGATAAATTTTCTGAATCATTTATTCATTTATTTATTTATTTGTTTATTCATTAGGTGTTCGGGCATTCAGCCCGGAACACCTCTTATTTTTCTTCGGTTTTTTTTTTTTTTAACTTCTTCTGCTTCTCTTCGTCCCTTGTCCGGTAACTAAGACACCTTTCCCAACATCACATGAACTTGAAACTTCACATATGATTAGATATTCATTAGGAGATGAAACCGCTTTAGTTACGTCATGGTGACGTCATCAGGTATCAAATTACAAGCCATTTAAGGGGAAAAAGTGACCATATGCCAATGCCCGTATGTCTCTGAATATTACAGCTATGGTATTCATATTTGGGCATATGATAGATCAAGACACGGGCAACATTTAAAAAGTTAACGTCAAAATCGTATGACCTTAACTTCCGGTCGTACCGGAAGGTCAAAGTTTGCCTTGGTGTAATTCTTCAAAAAAACACTTTCCCGGCAAAAACATTAACTTCTGTGTATCAGATCAACTTCAAATTTACACCGTGTAAGGAACTTGATAAAACCTCAATCAAGTAGTTGTGACGTCATGATTACGTCATCAAGTGTTGAAATACAGTAAATCAAAGTTTAATCATTTAAAAATTCATAACGCAAGAAGTACATATGCTATTATAACAATCTATACATCATCGGAGAGGTCTTGACAAATGTAGCAAATACTAAACAGAGTCTTATACCGTTTGACCTTGTCTTCCTGTTCAAACCGGAAGTTGAAAACTTCACAATTCAAACTTTAAGGAATACTTGTACTTTTACATACACATTACTCACAATTTTTACATCATGTTGTAGATTTTTAAGCCTTCTCAAACTTTTTCACAGAGATGTTACCTTTTTGACCTTCACTTATGGTTGTAATTGGGTATACATTGACCCGCTGTCAAACCGCGGGAATAAACTGCATTGAAAACACACACAATACGCGATCTAAACCAGTTAGACGGTGAGCGGCTGCTTGCTCCATTGAATCAAACCGCAAGGTTCAAAGTCCTTCAAACATGCTTGTAGTCTAGTCTCTTTTCAAGGTTCGCGCAACCTGATTTTGACATTACGCTTTGTTAGTCTCTAAAACAGCCGTCCGTGCAAACCTCGCTAACAATCAAATGTCAGATTTAAAAAAACATAATTCAAGAACTACACAACCGATTTTCAAACTTTGTTCAGTTATAAACTCCTTGGGCATTGGAGATTAGCCTTGGGTAACCGTGATCCCATGTTGACCTTTACTTCCGGGTCAACCGGAAGTGGGACCATATCTCAAGAACTACACAACCGATTTTCAAACTGTTTTCAGTGATAGACTCCTTGGGCATTGGAGATTAGCTTTGGGTAACCGTGACCCCATGTTGACCTTTACTTCCGGGTCAACCGGAAGTAACAACATATCTCAAGAACTACTAAACCGATTTTCAAACTTGTTTCAGTTATAGACTCCTTGGGCATTGGAGATTAGCCTTGGGTAACCGTGACCCCATGTTGACCTTTACGTCCAGGTCAACCGGAAGTGAGATCATATCTCAAGAACTACACAACCGATTTTCAAACTGTTTTCAGTTATAGACTCCTTGGGCATTAGAGATTAGCTTTGGGTAGCCGTGACCCCATGTTGCCCTTTACTTCCGGGTCAACCGGAAGTGACACCATATCTCAAGAACTACACAACCGATTTTCAAACTGTTTTCAGTTATAGACTCCTTGGGCATTAGAGATTAGCTTTGGGTAACCGTGACCCCATGTTGACCTTTACTTCCGGGTCAACCGGAAGTGACACCATATCTCAAGTACTACTCAACCGATTTTCAAACTTTTTACAGTTATAGACTCCTTGGGCATTGGAGATTAGCCTTGGGTACCGTGACCCCATGTTGACCTTTACTTCCGGGTCAAACGGAAGTGACACCATATCTCAAGAACTACTCGCCCGATTTTCAGACTGTTTTCAGGTATAGACTCCTTGGGCATTGGAGATTAGCCTTGAGTAGCCGTGACCCCATGTTGACCTTTACTTCCGGGTCAACCGGAAGTGATACCATATCTCAAGAACTACTCAACCGATTTTCAAACTTTGTTTAGTTATGGACTCCTTGGGCATTGATATTAGCCTTGGGTACCGTGACCCCAAATTTCATAATTCATAACTCCTGGACCAGGCATTGGATTGATAAGGTAGAATGTTTATTCATTCAATCACTCCCCGCGAACACCTTGTTTTTGTCACATGACAAAAACTCATCTCTAGTTTATATATTTAATTATTTTTTCATTATTTAATTTCATTTTTGTTATCTTTATTATTTTTGTAAACTTTTTTATCAATATATATATTTTTTTAATTTTTTTAAATTCTTTAAATTGTTTTAGAGGGGGTGTGTTCTTTATTCAGAATTTCACAGTACATTGGGCGTCTTTTCGATAATTATGAATTCGTTGTAGCATCTCTAATCTATCTTGTTTTCAGAGTAGCTGTCATGTCTTATGTTCCTCTGTTTTTTTGTTTGCATGTCTGTCTGTTTGTGTTGTTTCTTTGTTTGTCTGTCTGTCTGTTTTTTTTGTACAAGCTTCTACTTATCAAAACAGCCACATACTCTTATTATTACATTTATCCTGCTTACTGCTACTTAATGTTTTTGCTCTACTCCATAGCTACATGTATACTTGTCGACCTTTTCATAGAAGTATGGAAATAAATGTGTTCTGAATTGAACTGAATTAATTGAATTTAAAAACTTTACTAGTTAATTGGTTAGTTTGAACTGCATTGTAGCTATCCACGAAAATGTTAAGTTAATGTTAAGACTTGTTAGTAACACGAAATTGGCGTTGTAATTATTTTTATTCAGCGCGTTGCCGTCAGCACGTGACATTTTACCGCGTCCATGGCGAACCAAAACTGTTTCTACACAGGCAATGGCGCGTATGTACGCGCGGCCGATCTAGTTATTTTAATTCTATATCTATGAGACTGCTATGAAAAGGCTTCGCGTTGCAATTACAGCATCTGGCGATTATCATCGCGCATTCAAAACAAGCGTTTACATAAGTTATGTGATCGGATGTGACCACAAAATTCTTAGTTTTTTGCAGTAACCGGAAGCTGAGGTCAAGTTTAATTATCGGGTTTTCTTTGTTATAATGTTGAATTTTGTTTTACTTTCATATTTTTTATAACTAAGTATTACATTCCCAACAACATTATTTATTGTTCATGGTCATAAACCACGTTAAACTAAAATAATTAATGAAAACAAATCTTGCCCACGTAAATCTCCATATGGTTGGGACCACAATGGTCCCGGAAGTTCAAATATGCGCGAGACTTGCACAGTCTATTTGTTCAGTAGAATAATATGGCCTGTGGCCGATCCACTCTATATATCGCACAGGCTCTTGATGGTTGCCCGCAAAAGAGGCATCAAGTCAAAGAGCAACCCAGGGGCGGATCCAGGATTTTCCAAACGGGGGGGGGGGGGCGTGAAAATATACCAAGCAGCAAAATGATAAATGAAGTTTGTTGCGCCTGCGTAACACAAAGCTTCCCCATTTCTCCCTCCCCTTCTCTCTCTCTCCATCTTTTTTTCTTTTCTCTCTCTTTTTTTTTTTTTTATATGAAAAAGGGGGGCGTGCGCCCCCCACGCCCCCCCCTGGATCCGCGCCTGCAACCAACCTCGTTCACAGTCTGTGGTGTACGATCTCGCCGCGCCATTTTGTTTTTCTTTCCAATAATGCCTTGCTCGATTGTAACACCAAAGTGTGACTTTAAAGTAAAATTAGTCCTGTGGTTGACCCATTCTGTGTTACAGATTACGCAGAGCGCGCTGTCAAAAGACACATCAAATCATAGGGCAACTGTGGTCCCACTAAGTTCTTTTTCGATCTTGTGATGTACGCAATTTAGGGAGACCACAATACATTTCAAATGAATCATGTTTTTACCATAGAGCTATATATATTGACTAGAGCGCTAACTCCCCGTTATACACGCACTTAGGTTTTGATGCCGTGTGGGCGCATCCATGTTTATGTACAAACCTATACAAAAGCTTGACATTTTGTACGGCAATTGTACGGCTATTTGCATGATAGTGCGTTTGTTCTTTTCTATGCGTCATCGAACCAAATAATATGCAGCAGCTGCTGATGGGCGTACAAACTGCGAGCGTCATGTGCGTCATGTTTAAAAGGCGTGTTTGCGCGTATACGTGTTTTTTTTTAGTTCGTCATTCTTGCTGGCATATTGTGTATCATTGAAGCAGATTTCGCTCTTTTCTCCTTGACATCTTGAAGCATTAAATCCTCCCAAACAAGGCTTTAGTTCTACTCAGCATTTTTCCCAAGACGTAAGCAAACAACATCAGACAATCACCTACTACATATTTTTTAAGACATCACTAAAATCTCACCTGTTTACAAGAGCCATAATTTATGAGCAATGATCGTTAGATTAAATACGGCGCGGCGCCTTATTAATGTCACGATTGATTGATTGATTGATTGATTGATTGAAGTATTTGTCCAAGCTTTCATAGATGGATATTGTCTAGTAGGCCTAGCTTATACTTTGTCACCGAAACATTATGATAGGCTACGTATGTTAAGGACAAATAATAAAATAATTTAGTCATATTATAATCAACTTAACAAATGTATTCGTTATTTACAGAGTGCATATACAATGTAATAGCGAAAGAAAATGAAGAGTATAACTATGGAGGCCGATTTGATAAGCCGAGGCTTGTATAGGTAATCAGCCAGTACAGAAAGAGACAACAAACGGACAAACAAAGGACGTACGAGGGACCAACTTACAAACAACAACAACGCTAAGTTAACTAAAATTAAAATACGATGTATGGAAAGACAAAATGATGATGGTACCAGGCTAGCTCACCAATCAATTCGAACTTACGGTGTCGTTTTCAATTCAATTAGCCTGTGTGAAATGCTGGCCGCCTAAATTTCTTGCTGTAAAATACGCACATGCTTACCTAAATTAATCTGGGCCCAATTTCATAAAGCTGTCTACCGGTAACCAAGTTGTTGTATATAGAAAAGAATGTGCGTATGCATAAACATATTTTGATTTCTCACGAGAGGCCTTATTTTTTTATTATCTTCAAGCAGGCCTGAATACTCGATTCTGATTGGTCGATCCATAGCATCAAGGAGTGTGATATAAACTTTTATATAACACCCAAGCAGATCCTTGCCATTTGATTTGAGGATTGTCCGCCACGTGATAGCAAATAAACATACCATTGCATGCTACGTCATTCACCGTGCGTTTTTCGTTCCATTCACCGTGCATTTTTCGTTCCATCCGATTTGTTATATTGCACGGAGCGTACCACATCATTGCGTGCGCGTGTCTTTGATAATGCAGCAGTACAGGACTGCAAGGCACATGGTGCCCGCGTGTCTCAAAATAGCAGTACAGAACGCACTTAGTCACTGATGAATCCAAACGAGCCTAACCAAAAGAAATGGGTCTAATGCATTGATCTCAATATAATAGAGATCAATGGTCTAATGTCACAATTAAATATTGTACGCTTTGTTTGTTTTGAAAGTTGTATCCTCCAATCAAAATGACAAAGATCTACTTGGGTGTTATATAAAACAAATAATGAATGTTTTTCATTCGTGCAATAGTGCGAATATTTCCATTCGTTGAAAGATGGAATGTTCAATTCAACTCGGCTCCGCCTCGTTGAAAAGAACATTCCATCTTTCAACTCATGAAAATATTCGCACCATTGCACTCATAAACATTCATTATTTGTATAATATTGCACGGCCCATATCACACCCTGCGTATTGTGTGTTCTAACTACGCATCAAGTTTGCTTGAAGATAAATACGGAAAAATGGAATACGGAAAAATGGAATACGGAAAAATATAGCGCGTCTGCGTCCCATATCCAACTCGGCCTTCGGCCTCGTTGGGTGTGGGACGCACAAGCGCTATATTTTTCCGTATACCACTCGCGCTTGTGTGATAATTTATATTAGCACAAACATTAAGCAGCGCTATGAAGTGGGCGAATGGGCAGTCGCGTACGTAAGCGCGCACGCCGAATGCAAAATTTCCGCGGCCATATAGACTGTGCAAGTCTCGCGCATATTTGAACTTCTGGGACCATTGTGGTCCCAACCATATGGAAATTTACGTGGGCAAGATGTTGTTTTGTCAATAATTTTAGTTTAACGTGGTTTATGACCATGAAAAATATATATGTTGTTGGGAATGTTATACTTAGTGATAACAAATAGGAAAGTAAAATCAATTCAACAATATAACAAAGAAAACCTGATAATTAAGCTTGACCTCAGCTTCCGGTTACTCCGGTCACCACCGATCACAAAACTTATGAAAATGCTTGTTTTTGCTGCGCGATGATAATCGCCAGATGCTGTAATTGCAACGTAAAACCTTTTCATAGCAGTCTATGGTTGTTGAGGTGTCATTATCCTCTATAAACTGCGCCAAGCGTTCATTTTACGCCGGTGTGACCTTCGCGAATCCGCGAAAGTGGTTTCTGAAAAGTTAAGACCAAATAAGCATCCTTGTCCCAGAGCTTTATTTTGTTTCAATAATAATTAACACATTATTTTTGTATTTATTATAAAAACGAAAACTGATTTTATAAACATGTAATGAGTATTTTTGTTGTTCAGATTTTATCATTGAATATAATTTAAAACAAAGATTTGATTTGAGAGAAAAAAATGTTCTTCGTTTGACGTGTTTTCTCGTTCCGATACGCGTGAGACTTGCACAGTCTATTGTGTGTTCTCTTAAAATAAAAATCGTCTCGTAGTCACGCACCACATCAAACATGTCTCATAGATATAGAATTAAAATAACTAGATCGGCCGCGCGTACAATACGCTGGTTCAGCCTGCGCGCTGCCATTAATCACGTGCTGACGGCAACGCGCAACATTTGAAATGATATGATGTGACGAGCATGCTTTCGACGACCAAACACACATTTTGACTAGCACGAGACGAGCTAAACGTCTTTACTTCCGGATACTGTAGTCTGTTTCCATTTTTTTTAGAATAGGCCTAACGTTTGCCGAGTATTTCTAATGGAGAGATGAAATGGTGAATAATTGTGCAGCAGCTATATGTAAAAGCCGAGGGAGGAGAAAAGAACCTGGAGGACAATCTCTCCCTAAACGTAACTGAGATACCATAGGTATAAAGTACATGTGCACTTATCATATGCCTGCACTATAGTTGGGGTAAGTGCTAGGCCTAATTTGTTGAGGTTGGTCGATGATATAGGAGTCCAGAGTCAGAGTTCGTTATTGAGGTTAAACCAACGGTTCTTTTCAGAAAAACAAGAACAAAAGAAAGAAAATAAATTTAGATAGATTACTGACACCAACGGCAAAGTTTTTGACATAATTTTGTAGTCAACATTTAAAAGACATAGGACGCCAGTTTTTTAAAATCATAACGGCTCCCCAAGTTCTTATTAATAAGTTTGACCAGAGCGGAATTCATAAAATTGCTCAATACCCCTTTAGTGAAACAATCATTGTATAATTCCAAGATGTCATTACAAAGAATAATGCCAAAACGTTTGGTAAAATTCTACCGTGAGGCCGTCTGTACCTGAACTTTTGTTTTTGTTCATTTGAAAGAGAGCATTTTTTATCTCTTCTTCGGTGATTTTTCTATCCGAATCTTCAAGGATACTTTCAGGAATTGCCTTAGCGTTAATGTTCGACACAATTTCATCTAAATGGGCTTTGATACATTTTCTGAATTGTACAGGTTTCTATAGAACTCATTAGCAACTTCGATCATTTATTCATTTATTTATTTATTTGTTTATTTATTTATATATTTAATTATTTTTTCATTATTTAATTTCATTTTTGTTATCTTTATTATTTTTGTAAACTTTTTTATCAATATTTTTTTAAATTATTATTTGTAAAAAATTCGTTAAATTGTTTTAGAGGGGGTGTGTTCTTTATTGAGAATTTCAAAGTACATGGGGCGTCTTTTCGATAATTATGAATTCGTTGTAGCATCTCTAATCTATCTTGTTTTCAGAGTAGCTGTCATGTCTTATGTTCGTCTGTTCTTTTGTTTGCATGTCTGTCTGTTTGTGTTGTTTCTTTGTTTGTCTGTCTGTCTGTCTGGTTTTTTTTGTGTGTACAAGCTTCTACTTATCAAAACAGCCACATACTCTTATTATTACATTTATCCTGCTTACTGCTACTTAATATTTTTTTGCTCTACTCCATAGCTACATGTATACTTGTCGACCTTTTCATAAAAGTATGGAAATAAATGTGTATCTGAATTGAACTGAATTAATTGATTTTAAAAACTTTACTAGTTAATTGGTTAGTTTGAACTGCATTGTAGCTACCCACGAAAATGTTAAGTTAATGTTAAGACAATCGTTTAATATGATGCACCCTACTTGTTAGTAACACGAAATTGGCATTGCAATTATTTTTATTCAGCGCGTTGCCGTCAGCACGTGACATTTGACCGCGTCCATGGCGAACCAAAACTGTTTCTACACAGGCAATGGCGCGTATGTACGCGCGGCCGATCTAGTTATTTTAATTCTATATCTATGACACTGCGCCATAGATATAGAATTAAAATAACTAGATCTGCCGCGCGTACAATACGCTGGTTCAGCCTGCGCGCTGCCATTAATCACGTGCTGACGGCAACGCGCAACATTTGAAATGATGTGACGAGCATGCTTTCGACGACCAAAACACACATTTTGACTAGCACGAGACGAGCTAAACGTCTTTATTTCCGGATACTGTAGTCTGTTTCCATCTTTTTTAGAATAGGCCTAACGTTTGCCGAGTATTTCTAATGGTGTAGATGAAATGGTAAATAATTGTGCAGCAGCTATATGTAAAAGCCGAGGGAGGAGACAAGAACCTGGAGGACAATCTCTCCCTAAACTGAGATACCATAGGTAAGTACATGTACACTTATCATATGCCTGCACTATAGTAAATGCTAGGCCTAATTTGTTGAGGTTGGTCGATGATATAGGAGTCCAGAGTCAGAGTTCGTTATTGAGGTTAAACCAACCGTTCTTTTCAGAAAAACAAGAACAACAGAAAGAAAAGAAATTTAGATAGATTACTGACACCAACGGCAAAGCAAACCGTAGGCCCTACTGACTGGACAGTCATTTACCATAGCACAGATAGGCTTGCGTTCTAACCAAATCCAAAGACGCATTTCTTAATTGGCTGATAGGCTACTGACATCATTTGAATTCATACTCGTAACAGACATTCAGCGCTAAGTTGCAGAGTTATTTTCAAGTGTGAAATGCAAACAAGAAAACATTAAAACTCATAGGCCTATTAACCTATAGAGTATAGACCCTATTGCTTTTGTTGTTTTCATCTCAGATTTCCCCTCAAGGACACAAAGAGAATGAGCATTTGGTTGCACAGAGTTAAGAGGAAACTACCAAATGGCAAACCTTGGCACCCAACCGAACATGACATGTTATGCAGCGACCATTTTTCTGCCGAGTGCTTTGAGGTTCGATGGGGTAAAACATATCTTCGCGATAACGCCTCGCCATCATTGTTTGAGGACTACCCAAGTCATTTAAAGCATGTAAGATCAATACAAAACAAAGAACTAAAATTTGAATGTTAATTATATTTATTTCATTATTATAAAACGAACGTTGAATTGCTTTTAAAATATGATTGTTGTTTAAACTAACCGACACTGTATCATAAGTGTATTTATTACAAGCGGTCGTAAAAAGAAATTGCAAGATTCAAACATGCCTCGTCACTAGAAATAGGTAGGCTACATAGTGTGTAACAGAGCTTATCAAACAACATGTTGTTGAGCTTACCGCTCTTAAAAATCTATTTTTTCTCTCTTTCCTCCTGAAAAGTGTGAAATACAAAAAGAGCATAATTAATCTTGCAATAATTTCCCCTTTAAATATAGAGTAAATGTGATCTCTTCGAAGATGGCCTAAAGCCCCTAAAGAAGAGTAAAAGGCCAGCCATCAAAGACGAAACTTCACTTGCCCCCTCACCACCAAAATCATGTCATCTAAATGACCACGACTACTCACGGCCACCAGAGATGGATCTACCACAAAGTGTGGTAGAACAAATCACGAGTCTAAAAAAAGATTCAAAGGAGCTCAAACGTACAAATAGCCGTTTGTCCAAGAAGCTTACATCAGTGAAACAAGTTGTGCTTTCTTTGAAGAAAGAATGCCTCGTCACAAGCGACAGGGCTGAGACGATGGAGTCGAATTTCTCTAATTTGCAGTTGGAATTCCTTGATAAGAGGCACAACTCGTCGGGAGATAACCAGAGCTACAGCGATGAGATGAAAAAGTTCTCCCTGTATCTTTACTACTGCTCCCTCAAAGGGTATGAGTTTATCAGGAAAGAGATCAAGCTGCCTTCTGTACGCACTGTGAGGAGATGGCTTGCTACAATATCCTGCTACCCTGGCTTTACTAAAGAGGCATTGGATGCCATTAGAGAAAAGCATGCATCTTCTGAGCACGAAACCCTTGTTTGCCTCATGGTGGATGGAATGAGCATCCGAAAGCAGGTGGAATTTGATGGATCTTGTTACGCAGGGTACGTTAAACAAAATGCCACTTTGTTAAAATGGAAATTTTATAGTTTGATTACTTGTCATCATATAGTGCTGCTAATGGTTGTTTATGCTATTTTCCATTTTACAAACAGATACGAAAATCTCGGCTTTGGAAACATCAGCTGTTGTCCTGCTACTGAATGCATAGTTCTGAATGCAGTTGGAATGAATGACAATTGGAAACTTCCAATTGGATACTTTCCTGTAGCAAAAATGTGCGCTGAGACACAGATGCGACTGATCACAGAGGCCTTGGTTCTGTTGTGGGATATTGGAGTGACAGTAGTGTCATTAACTGGTAAGTTTACTACTACTTCATTATAAATCAACCAAGGGGTGGCATGGAAATGTTACAGTTTTGATATACCAACATCTCGTTGTCCACAGGTGACGGATTGAGTGCGAACCTTGCAACAGCAAAGCTCCTTGGAGTTGTCTTAGACCCCCCTCATAGTATGCAAACGTGGTTTCCACATCCATGTAATCCGCTGGAAAAAGTATGGTACATACTCGATGCCTGCCATATGCTCAAACTCATGCGCAACTTACTTGGTTCTTGGAAAGTCATCTTGGATGGAGAAGCCAACTCATATGGTGAGCTTAATTTTCTAACTTCATTTTGTTTTAACCTACATTCCCTGTACTACAAAAATGAAGAAATAAACACTTAAATAAATTAATTAATTTATCAATAATAACCACAAAATGGAAAGATAAAAAGAAAATTCAAAATAATTAAAATAAATTAATAAATGAAAAATAAATCGCACATTATTTTGTAAATTTAGTGTGTTGGCAGTTCATTGAAAACCTTCATCAAACCCAAGATGCAGAAGGGCTCCGAGCAGCAAACAAGCTCCGTTCAGCACACATAACAATGGCAAAAGCAGAAGATGAAAGTATCATTGGCCGCACAGACGATCAGCAACTCGGTGGCAACAAGTTTAGAGTTTCTGAGAGATCTGGGTCAACCAATGTTTCGAGGCTGCGAGGCAACTACAAAGTTCCTTCGAATTATTGACAGGTATAATCCAGTTTTCGTCGTTATGGAAAACTAAAATGCATTTCCTTAATTTTATGTTTCGATCCGCTCTGTGAAATCTAACATTATTGTATGCTTTCAGATTGTTTGCTATCTGTAATTCAAGAAATCCCTCTGCAAAAGGTTTCAAAGAACCTTTAAAGCTCACCAACTTGGCGTCATGGCGACCATTCATGGAGAGGGCTAGGCTGTACCTGATAAATTTGAGGGACATCAAGGGTATTCCCATCATCGATACACGAAAGAAGACGGCACTGGTCGGCTTTATTGCTGATATTCAGTCCATCAATGGTATCTTTCAAGACCTATGTGAGGGTCCACAGCCCAAACTGAAGTATACGTCATGTTAAGCATTAAAAAATTAAATAATATTTGTAACATTTGTAATAATATTTAGATTCGTGTATCTCGTATCATCCCATTGATGTAAAAGTTATCTGGCGACAATGGACAAGTATTTGGAAATGCAGTTAACTGGCATGTTTAACAATGTTTCCAGGTATTTGTTGACTTACAAATTGAGCCAAGACCACCTGGAGCTCTTCTTCGGTGCTATCAGAGGTAGAGGAGGGCACAACAATAACCCATCTGTTACCCAGTTCAGGTGCGTATGTTAAACCATGTAAAACTAGAAATGACGAATATTTCGTGGAGGGGAGGTAAAGTGGCTGTGTTATGTATGTATTGGCACTCTTGAGTTGTATACTGATTTGATTTGCTTAAATTCTGTCACATAGACGAGCGTACCGACAGCTCCTGTTGTGCCACATCAATCCGCCGCCATCAAACACAAACTCAACGGTACAGGATGACACGACCCTACTGTCCCTAACCCCAGCTATGTCATCACGACCATACCTGGAGTACCTCCTGAACTCAGTGAGTTTAATTGCAATGTGGTTGCATATATAGCAGGTTTCGTGATAAGAAAAATCGTCAAATCAATCAGCTCCACTGAATGCATGGAGGCTCTAGTCAAACTTCCTACAACTCCTCATCACTACGACAGGCATCTACATCTAATCCAACTACGAGATAACGAGGGGTTGATATACCCATCTGATGACGCCATGGCCGTTTGTAAAGCTTCGGAGAGAGTGTTCCGTATGTATAATGGTACCACCACACCGTCACCTATGGCCAACCTTATGGAGACCATGGTAGGAAGAGCAGCCCATGATATGATTGGGAGTGGTGTGTTTTCGTCACCACAGCACACCCTTGATCCATTTATTTCTTTCCTCCACAATCCATCACATGGGGATAGCCTGGTAACCAGCATCGCTCGCCAGTATCTTCGAGTCAGAGCGTATGACTTCGGGAAAAAAACAACAGAGAAACTTCAAGGCCAGAAAGTACGAAGCGTGTATTCTAAGTTGGTTTTGTTCAAAGGGCAATAAAAATGACAAAGGACATGACTGGTTTCAGACGATTAGTGATAGTTTTTG
This sequence comes from Plazaster borealis, assembly GCA_021014325.1. Lineage (NCBI taxonomy): Eukaryota > Metazoa > Echinodermata > Asteroidea > Forcipulatida > Labidiasteridae > Plazaster > Plazaster borealis. The sequence continues at coordinate 10,794,445 of CM037468.1, read as the reverse complement.
ACATAATTTTGTAGTCAACATTTAAAAGACTAATAGGACGCCGGTTTTTTTTAAAATCATAACGGCTCCCCAAGTTCTTATAAATAAGTTTGACCAGAGCGGAATTCATAATTGCTCAAAACCCCTTTAGTGAAACAGTCATTGTAAAATTCCAAGATGTCATTACAAAGAATATGCCAAAACATTTGGTAAAAATTCTACCGTGAGGCCGTCTATACCTGAACTTTTGTTTTTGTTCATTTGAAAGAGAGCATTTTTTATCTCTTCTTCGGTGATTTTGTTATCCGAATCTTCAAGGATACTTTCAGGAATTGCCTTAGCTTCAATGCTCGACAAAATTTCATCTAAATGGGCTTTGGATAAATTTTCTGAATTGTACAGGTTTCTATAGAACTCATTAGCAACATCGATCATTTATTAATTTATTTATTTAGTTATTTATTTATTTATATGTTTAATTATTTTTTCATTTTTTCATTTTATTTTTGTTTACTTTGTTATTTTTGTAAACTTTTTTATCAATATTTTTTGTATTATTATTTGTAAAAAATTGTTTAAATTGTTTTAGAGGGGGTGTGTTCTTTATTGAGAATTTCATAGTACATGGGGCGTCTTTTCGATAATTATGAATTCGTTGTAGCATCTCTAATCTATCTTGTTTTCAGAGTAGCTGTCATGTCTTATGTTCGTCTGTTCTTTTGTTTGCATGTCTGTCTGTTTGTGTTGTTTCTTTGTTTGTCTGTCTGTCTGGTGTTTTTTTTTTGTACAAGCTTATACTTATCAAAACAGCCACATACTCTTATTATTACATTTATCCTGCTTACTGCTACTTAATTGTTTTTTTGCTCTACTCCATAGCTACATGTATACTTGTCGACCTTTTCATAGAAGTATGGAAATAAATGTGTATCTGAATTGAACTGAATTAATTGAATTTAAAAACTTTACTAGTTAATTGGTTAGTTTGAACTGCATTGTAGCTACCCACGAAAATGTTAAGTTAATGTTAAGACGATCGTTTAATATGCACCCTACTTGTTAGTAACACGAAATTGGCATTGGAATTATTTTTATTCTGCGCGTTGCCGTCAGCACGCGACATTTTACCGCGTCCATGGCGAACCAAAACTGTTTCTACACAGGCAATGGCGCGTATGTACGCGCGGCCGATCTAGGTATAGACTGTGCAAGTCTCGCGCATAATATTTGAACTTCCGGGACCATTGTGGTCCCAACCATATGGAGATTTACGTGGGCAAGATTTTGTTTTGTCAATTATTTTAGTTTAACGTGGTTTATGACCATGAAAAATGAATATGTTGTTGGGAATGTAATACTTAGTTATACAAAATATGAAAGTAAAATCAATTCAACAATATAACGAAGAAATCCCGATAATTAAACTTGAATTCAGCTTCCGGTTACTGCAAAAAACTAAGAATGCTGTGCTCACCTCCGATCACAAAACTTATGTAAACGCTTGTTTTGGATGCGCGATGATAATCGCCAGATGCTATTATTGCAACGCGAAGCCTTTTCATAGCAGTCTATGATTGTTGAGGCGTCAGCGTCCTCTAAAAACTGCGTCAAGCGTTAATTTTACGTCCGTGTGACCATCGCGAATCAACATAAGTGGTTTCTGAAAAGTTAAGATCAAATAAGCATCCTTGTCCCAGAGTTTTAATTTTGTTCCAATAATAATTAACACATTATTTGTGTATTTATTATAAAAACGAAAACTGATTATATAAACATGTAATGGGTATTTTGGTTGTTCAGAGTTTGTCATTAGATATAATTTAAAACAAAGATTTGATTTTTAGAAAAAACAAAGTTCTTCGTTTGACGTGTTTTCTCGTTCCGATACGCGCGAGACTTGCACAGTTTATTATATTCTATATCTATGGTCTGCGCCCAGGGAGGCTTCTAAACGCAGAGCAAGTCAGCGCTCTAGTCAATATATATAGCTCTATGGTTTTTATATAAAAACATGATTCATTTGAAATGTTTTGCGTCGAAATACGTGCATTTATACACGCGCGTACTAAGCGCCAGACGAGCGCCCTATACAAGCGCTCAAATGTTTTAACAAGCGTGTGCGCAAAGCAGTAAATTTTGGCGAGCCAATCAGCGTTGATTTTTAGTGTTTCCCTACAAGGGGTAAAGCCCGGTTCATACTTCCTGCGAATGCGAATGCGGAGCGAATATTGACGTCACAAATTCACAACGAATATATCGAAGGGTTGAGCCGTGCTAAACTTTTGCGAATATGCGCAGCGAAAACAGAGTTGTGACGTCAAATTCACGTCAAATTCGCTTCGCATTCGCATTCGCAGAAAGTATGAACCGGGCTTTTGTGACGAAAGAGAGGATCGATATAGTCTTGGCCCAAAACGTTAGAGGGCGATAGCGGATGGATAGTGTCAGAGCCGTATATTGAGAGAGTTTCGACATGGAGGGACCAGCTTTCTCCGGTCACGTGGTTGCTGGACGCCATTTTGTTCCAAATGCAGTACAACCCAATGGGCAGACTAGTCTGGCACCCTGTATTCGCCAATGCATTTTTTGGAGACAAAATGGCTTCTAATCGCAAGTTGTCGCAACTCTCTCAATACACAGCTCTGGATAGTGTACTGCGCTCGTTGTAAATCATTATATCGCCCTCTTACGGCAGGATTTACCCGAGCTGGTGGGTAATTCAAGCCAGTTGTAACCGAGCGCAGTACACTATCCACTATCGATCACTGACGTCTTGGGCCAAGACTAATATCGATACGGCGCGCTGCCCATGGTAGCGAGGCTGAAGAGCAACTGATCCCTTCTCGTTATCCTTTGATATATAGACTGCGCAAGTCTCGCGCGTATCGGAACGAGAAAACACGTCAAACTATCTATTTGACAAAATCTGAACAACAAAAACACTCATTACATGTTTATAAAATCAGTTTTAGTTTTTATAATAAATACACAAATAATTTGTTAATTATTATTGAAGCAAAATGAAAATTCTGGGACAAGGTAGTCTTGATTCAAGTCCCGTTCTCGTGCGAGAGGTCCCCAAGCATATCGCGCCAACTAGCAAACAAGCCGGGGAAGCGCTGCCCCGCCGGTGTCACGGCCTCAGCTATACGGCGTGCTCAGTTGTCCGGATGACGTAGCCGGGCATTTCGGCACGTTGACGGCACGGTCTCAGCTATCCGACATGTTCAGCTATCCGGATGACGCACGCTGTAAAGTCGTGGTCTCCTGTATGTACGCGTATAATTTTTGGATTGGCAACGAATGATCCTCTTCTGAACCTCTGTCGACCCTTCTGCACATATCCCGCTGTTCAAATAGTGAATTATACTCTTGCTCTTCTCACGAAATTCTCTAAAACGATCCACGCGTTCACTGCTCGTACTTCTGCCATGGACGCTGCCATGACAGCTACCTCTCCGCCGGAGAGTAGGGTGTGTTTGGCGACCATGACCGGAAACAAGTCTCTGACGCGAAAACGGGTCGGTAACCAGAAACAGTTCATGACGGGTATTTTATTTAAAAAATAATTCAATTGACAATTTTCGCTAGTTTTTAGAGTCTGCCATCTTGAAACCAAGCCTAACCGATCCAACAAATCGGTTACGGTTTGGTCGGAACAGCCGCGTCGCCACGGTTCAACTGAACACGCGAAAACGCTTAACCAATGACCTAAGCTCAAACATGTTTCTGGTTGGGGTCGCCAAAACGCAATCCAGTACATGACAACACGACTCATCACGGCACTAAAATGGACTACTTTCGCTTGCTGTGCGCAGACATGGCACGACGTAATACTACCGTATTTGGTCACCCGGATACTTGAGCACGCCGGATAGCTGAGACCGTGACACCTGTAAAATATTCATTACACTCTGTGACATCACAGTGCAAGACATTGTAAGTGCACGCGTCTAAACGCGGTGACACGTGGGGGCGGGCAAACTCATCAGCAGGCAAGTGGGTGTCGGTACCAAAGTCGTTGAATTGCACTTCCCAAAGTTCAAATTTTGCAAACAAAACCGAACCAAATGTATGTTACATGTACAACGTATTAACTTAAATGTTAATGAACCCCCACAAATAACAAATGAACGAGTCTTCTTTTTGAATGGGTTTGATTGGACAACACGTATAACGCAGCAAGTTTACTATTCATAAGTGAATACATTTACATATCGTCAAGTCCCTGTCCCGCGTGCGGAACAGGTTGGGGAATGCAGACCATCACAAAACAATAGTTTTCTGGCGATGGCACGGGATTGGGACTTGAGTCAAGTCTAGGGACAAGGATGCTTATTTGATCTTAACTTTTCAGAACCCACTTACATTGATTCGCGATGGTCACACGGGCGTAAAACTAACGCTTGACACAGTTTATAGAGGACGCTGACGCCTCAACAATCATAGACTGCAATGAAAAGGCTTCGCGTTGCAATTACAGCATCTGGCGATTATCATCGCGCATCCAAAACAAGCGTTTACATAAGTTTTGTGATCGGAGGTGAGCACAAAATTCTTAATTTTTTGCAGCAACCGGAAGCTGAGGTCAAGTTTAATTCTCGGGTTTTCTTCGTTATATTGTTGAATTGATTTTACTTTCTTATGTTATCACTAAGTATTAACATTCCCAACAACATATATATTTTTCATGGTCATAAACCACGTTAAACTAAAATAATTGACAAACAAAATCTTGCCCACGTAAATCTCCATATGGTTGGGACCACAATGGTCCCGGAAGTTCAAATATGCGCGAGACTTGCACAGTCTATGTTGAACCAACCTCGTCCCCATGGTTTACTTTATTTCCAACCATGTTTACAATAGTAAACCCTGGGAGGGAAACTCCTTACTTGGACCCTGATTGGACAACGACTGATGTACAAAAGTGTATTCAGTATTCACCATGTTCGCAGCCAGACTATTCTAATTTGCATACGTATCCAATAAATGTTAATATGCAAATGATCCAATACCAGGGTGAAAGAGCGGTCAACCTCGTACACCTCGTGCTGCTCGACACACCCTGGGGACGAGGTTGATGTTGAACTGTATGCAGTTTAGGGTGACCGTGTAAAAACATGATTCATTTGAAATGGAATCGCGTCAAAATACTTGCATTTTCACACGCGCGTACTAAGCGCCCTACAAGCGCCATACAGGCGCTCGGACGTTTTTGACAAGCGTGCACGCAAATTAGTCACTTTTTGTAGCCAATCAGCGCTGTTACGGCGTGCTGCCCATGGTAGCATTGTTTTCAATTGAAAATTATACCTTAATATTATTGTCAAAGTTTTCTTCCTTACCTAGAGATGGCGGTTGCTTTTCTCTCGTCCTCATCAGTGTCATATACGCAGCTTCTAATAGCTGAATGTTCTCCACGTTTGATGTAATATCTCCACTGCACTCTTTGGTTGTATCATTGTAACCGTGAAACGAAAACAGGAACCCCAATGTGAAATTTCCCAAAAGATGACCACGCTGTCTTTCACGGCACAGGTTTTCAGAACTACTTGTATTTGACAAGATAATTCCAAAGACAAGAGCAAACTGAATGATTGTTTTGGTCGATTTATTCATGATGTCGAGTTTACCTTCATTGCGCACGTCAATAATTCTGAAAAGAAAGGAAAAGAAAGTAAAACACTAAACAATAGGATTTTTGTTTAAGTTGTCCCTACGAAAAATAAGATTTATTTCAATCCATCGGAATGTTATTTTGTTCCCTCGAAAAAATATTTTGTCCTTAATAGTATTTTGAGGGATATTAGTATATTATTTTGTTCCCTCGAAGTGTTATTCGGTCCTCGAAATAATCTTTCAAGGGAACGAAATTACATTTTGAGGGAACGAAACGAGTTATTTCATGGAAATGAAATTTTATTTCGTAATTATTCGTGGGAACGAGAAAACAAAATATTGATTTGAGGGAAATAATAATAATAAAGAGAGATTCGGTTCCGCCTCAAGGCGCTGTAATAATAATAATTCGAGGGAACAAAGTAATATTTTTTGGGGAACAAGTAATATTTCGCCTGTCCCTTTTGGGGCTCCGTACCGTAGGTTTTCAAGAAGTGTGGGGGGGGGGGGTGGGCGGCGGAAGGTGTATTGCGCAGTCATTTGTAATCGCATTTTAAAAGAGATGATTATACCGTAAAACAATATGTATTAAAAAAAAACAGGGAAAAAAGAAAATAAACTGTTAATACCCCTTCCACCCCCAACCGGTATACCGAGTACATCTTGTGATTGTGCTGATTAAGTCAATCAGCAGTACAATCACTCCCACCATACATCACTACATCCTGAGCAAGAATTTGTACTCATCAGCCCACCCCATGCGCTCTTGGATGAGACCGGTGGGGCCGAGCGAAAATGACAGCGGGTGCCAACCGCAGTCTGGCCAATGGAGAGCAGCATTCAAACGGACACCGCGGGAATTTCCAAAAGTCGTCTACAAGCAATCTTTGGAGAATTAAAAGTTGTCGAAAGATATTTATTGATTTCAGACGAAATAATTTCGCAGTATGCCTACTGCCATTACTACGGAAGCCCATTAGTGCCATCGCAAGTATAAATTGCTTTTTTGCAAGTATATATTTGGCAAGTCTTGTTTTTTGGAAGTCTTTATTTAGCAGTTCTTGTTTTTTGGAAGTATAAATTTGGTGAGTCTTGTTTGTTGGAAGTTTATATTTAGCAATTCTTGTTATTTGGAAGTACATATTTGGCGAATCTTGTTGTTTGGAAGTCTATATTTAGCAATTCTTGTTTTTTTGCAAGTATATATTCGGCGATTCTTGTTTAAATTTGGAAGAATATTTAACAATTCTGGTTTTCGGAAGTATATATTTGGCGAGTCTTGTTTTTTCGAAGTCTATGTTTAGCAATTTTTTGTTTTTTTTTAGTGGCGAATCTTGTTTTTAGAGTACACGTAGTCCTACGTTTTGCTCCCATTACTCAGAATTATAGTTAGTGTTTGAATCGTGCACCAGCGCGCTGGGCCGCTGGTACCCGTAACAAGTTCCCGATCCCGCGGTCCAGCAATATTCCGTGACAACAGCGGCGGCCTTAGCGTAAACAATAAACTTTAAAGGTGCTGTATACGTTTTGTAATTGGAACCCACTGTTTGTTTCAATCCTATATAGTTGTAGATAATATACCATAAAACTAACCTGTGAAAATTTCATTTCAAAAGGTGGTAGCGTTTTTGAGATGTTGCCTAAAATCTGGAGCGGTTATCCACGCAGGAAGAATAATCTGCATTGGAAACACACTCTGAGAAGCGTTTACGGCCGTAACGCTTTTCAGATTCAAATTTGTGGGGATAAAAAGTAATATCTTTTTCCATAACCGCAGTACTTCGAAGTGAAAAGTTTCTCGATTATACTATCCAAAGCTAATGTACTTCTAACCAAATAATTTGTTTTTTTTTATTGCCATTTATTTTCAGAGTCATTACCAAACGTGTACGATACCTTTAACTTTATCTGGCGCACCGAATTTAAATTGCCTTCCTTTAAAAATTACGTTACAAACACTTGGACACATGAAGAAACGAAAACGAAAACAACTACATAGAAGATGTATAATGGTTAAAAAATACTTAATTTAATTAAATTATTTCTCATTTTTAGAAGTTTTTGTGAAGAATTGAAAAGTAGTTTACATAAGATGAATGTTTGATTTTACAAACACGCTTACAACTTCTTACTACCATTATCCTTTTATTTTGGGCGCATTTTAGAAACTACAAAACAGAGCATCATTTTTCTGTTCTTAAGGCACTTTGTCGAATCTGTGGATATAAATGAGCTCGGCCTATGGGAAAATCTAAAACTAAACTCCAGCCACATTTGCATGCAAGAAATAAGGTCCTAAGGACACCTTTTCAATAGATTTGACATGTGATAACTCAAAGCGTGTGGTCACGTTCACACAGTATAACTATCGAGTATCACTATAAATCAGACAATAACTACAAAAATAATTAAAATGGTATAGTAACGCAATCTACGGACCTGGGAACTTCATACCCTCGTGTATCATTTTTCTGTTTTAGATTTTTCCTTTAAAACTTTAACATCGTTTTTTAAGCACATGATAAGTGCCTTAATAGGCCTATCCACCTGTAAAATTTACCCAATGTTACCCTTTTTTCCAAATTCGCAATTTTTGTAATTGCTTATTATTTTAAATTTTTTTATTTTATTTTTGGGGGCTGAAAATTTGACTAAACATGACGTGAAAGAGACATTGTTAACGTGATAAGGTTCAATACACTGATACAATCATGAACAATAGCGCTAACGGCTGTTAAAGGGACACGTTGCCTTGGATCGGGCGAGTTGGTCTATAAAAAGCATTTGTAACCGTTTGTTAGATGTTTTTAAAATAGAATACAATGATTCAACACAAAATTGATGTCTCGAAATTGCGTGGTTTTCCTTTTACATCGTGATAAACTCGGTCGGCCATTGTGTGGAGTCAAATTTTGACTCCACAAAATGGCCAACCTTAATATCATGCCACCCCAAGCCAGGAGGCCATTCTGTACACGTCCGATCATGGCCCATGGCTCTAAAAAGAGTAAGCATTGGGTTGGTAAAAAAACCACAAATTTTCAAAATAAGGTCAATTATACAGTTACCTAGCCTAATACACAAAACATTTTTTTTTAACAAATGATTTTACTAAGAGTTATTGCAGGCCACTTAGACTAATCAAATTACAACCCAGCTAACAAGCATACGTTGGGCCAACGTCGGTGAACGTCGGCAAAGTCGGCATCAACAAACGAACGTTGAACAGACGTTGGGAAGGTCGGAGTCAGTTTTAAAACGTTGTACGAACGTTGGTAAACAGTATGAAATACAACAGTTTGAATTACAAGTTTGTCATAACTTAGTAACGATAGGGACAACATAACGTCGGCTAATTTAGGTTGTCGGGAAATGTTGTGCAGTGAAACAGGTCGTTTATCAACGTTGGCTCAACGTAGTTATAATACGGGCAACCTAACGTCGGCTTTCATATGTTGTGCCAACGTCAGGAAATGTTGTGCAGTATAACAGGTCAATTTCCAAACGTTGGCTCAACGTTGTTACAATACGGGCAAACTAACGTCCGCATCCTTAGGTCGTGCTAACGTCGGGAAATGTTGTACAGTCTAAGAGGTCTCTTTACAACGTAAGTACAACGTAGTTAAAATACGGGCAACCTAACGTCTGCATCCTTACGTTGTGCCAACGTCAGGAAGGTGTACAGTCTAAGAGGTCACTTTACAACCCAGATAACATTCATACGTTGGGCCAACGTTGGCCTAACGTTGAAATAAATGCAAATTTGTGGGCGTGACTTAGAAGTGTGTAATTTTTCTTTGACAATACTAAAACAAATTAATTGTTGAGTTTAGGAATTTCCAAGGCAAGTTTTTGTACTTTTGTGGATAATTCGTCTGTAAGAAAATATGAACATCAAAAATACAAAAAAACATTTGTCATTCCAATATGTGAATTAAGAAGTGAAACAACCACAACGTCACATGCCAACGGTTGCCCAACCAAAAATTTGTACGTTTGCCAACGTTGGGCCGACGTATACATGTTAGCTGGGAATGTATTTCCACAATAATTAACGATTTAGTGACAAATCTGACACCTTGGCTACATTGCTGTATTGTGCAATCACTGCAATAAGTCTGAGTTAGCCGCACTGCGCCGCAATTTGAATAAGGCACTACAGCATCAAACGTGGAGACGGTAAAAACTGTTTTGCCCAACATAAAAGTCAATGTTTTGCTCTCGCCACAATTAGGTAGTGAAGAAGGTCCAAAAGACTGTGCGGTGCGGTTTGCTATAATTTGCCAATTTTTAAGCACTGTTACGTGTTCTCTCAATGTATGGAATCAGGACGTCAACACATGTTACAGCGCCCTCTATCAACGTGTGTTAAATCTACACCAAAATATGAAATCTTTGAATTTCAGGGTTTTCGTTCGAAGGCATTGCATGGGGATAATAATAATAAAGAGAGATTTATAAAGTGCAAACAGTTGCAGATCGGTTCCGCCTCAAGGCGCCGAATACAGGCAAAAATGGATTAGACAACATAAATTAAATTAAAAACAACGATAGTTAAACAACTTTACAACAAATTACGTCTTGACCACAGCCAAATACACAGTAAGCTAAAAAGATGTACTAGTTAAAAATAGTTGTAATTGGATAACTCTTATTTCATATTGTAGCTCATAAAAAAACTTAGTATGAAAAAACAGTTTTTCGTTTTCGTGACGTCATCAGGTGTCAAATTACATTAATTCAAAGTTATTATTTAAAAATGCATATCCTCTTAACCGCATATTATAGAGTTATAATCTGTGTGCCGTCTTGTAGCTTAAAATACATGTAATTTTTTATTCAGAAATGTGACCCCACTCTGACCTTTTCTTCCGGTCACAGTAAGTTAACAAAAACAAAACATTTCTTGGACCGCATGTCTTAAAGTCATAATTTGTTTGCCATCTTGACACTTTATTCAAAAAGGTGACCCCACATCGACCTTACTTTCCGGTCCAAACAGGAAATTCAAATGAAAAAACATAGTTCCTGAACCACGTGTCATTAAGTCATAATCTTTGTGTCGTCTTGTAGCATACAGCACACGTAACATTTTATTTATAAAACATTACCTCACTTCAGCTTTATAGTTAGGGTTTTGGGCACAGCTAGAGTCAATTTGAGTGTCTGTGTTAAGTTTAGGGTGATGGTCTAATTGCCTCAAAATCAGGGTAAGTTTCAGGGTCTGGATTGTATAATCATAAAAAACCCAGCTTTGTATTCGTCAAACACAAACACCTAATGTGTTACATTTTATGTTTGTTTCTTGTTGATGTTTTTCGGACGATCTTTGGATGTGAAAGGAACGTTCTCCGTGGCATCGGATCTTCGTCGGACAAAGGAAATACAGTTTTATGTAGATTGGACTGACGTGTGTATTATGTCGGTTGTTTACACACGTCTTTGTGCCGGATGGATATGCAGACAGGATCCTTATGCCTCACCTTCAGTGGCGTAACTAAGGGGGGGGGGATTGGGTGGCATGGTTGGCTTGTGCGTAAAGCGCTCGCCTCTCACCAAGGTGACCCTATGGGGTCGATTTCACAAAGCACTATGATTCATCTGCAGATGAGTTATCAGTATTACCATAGTGATTTGTATTGTGACATCACTCTTTGCTAAGCAACTACGATCAATCTTAACTCTTTGTGAAATCGAGCCCTTCGATACCCGGCCAGGGCCATAAATTATGTGAGTTGAGTTGTGCGTTGGTTCTCTGCTGTGCCACGAGGGTTTTCCAGACCATCCGGTTTTCCTCCTTCGGAAAAAAATCAAACACTTTCGATCTCTGGCTGTGCTCCATGGTCATAATGGGTTGATGTGGCTGGCTGCCAAAGGCGCCCTTGCATGCCTGCTTCTCGAACACGTTGTAGCCGCGTCCTTCGCAATTCAGCTCTTAGCTGCCAGTAAGGATGATTAGCCTCCCAAATTATTATTATGTCCGTGCCCCCATTGTGCCCCCCCCCCCATTTGAAATCTGGAAGTTTGTGATTGGAAATTTCCAGAGTAAAATGTTACATGTTATACGCTTTGATGAGATAATTCCGATGTTTTTAAAACTATTTTTCCATTTACTATACAATATGCAGAAAACATAATTTGTTTTACGCTCACGCCAGATTATCTTATAAAAAAAACAGTAAGTTACATAAAAAAAAAGGCGATGAAAAGGGGCTTGTTCAGGCCCGTAACCAGGATTTTGTCTCCCTTTTTTATTTTTTATTTTTTTTGGGGGGCGAAAATAAAAGAAAATGTACATCGGCGCTTTAGCGCCGCCCGTCACGTATGCGACGCAGGAGGGAGTGGAAGGAGGATGTACCCCCTCTCAGAAGTTCGAATTTTTTGTAAAAAAAAATGCCCAATTCAAGCCATTTGGTGCACCATTTTTGCGCTATGATATTTGTTATTATATCTGAAACAAACTACATTAAAGCTTTGTATCAATATTATTTCTGCATATTTAATGCTCATACGGAGTATGCCACCCATTGCGTCCTCGATTTACATCTTTGTATATTATTTTACGTTATAAATGTCATAATTTAAAAGCACTGAACACGTTTAGTAATTGTCAAAGACCAGTGTTCTTGTTGTACAAATTGGTGTGCTTTTAGATAGGAAAAAAAAAACTTCTTGCAAGAAGTTTTTATTATTTCAGTGAGAAATTACCTCTTTCTCAAAAACTACGTTACTTCAGAGGGTGTCGTTTCCTACAATGTTTTATACTATCAACAGCTCTCCGTTGCTTGTTACGTAGTAAATTTTTTATGCTAATATTTGTTTTGAGTCATTACCAAACGTGTACGATACCTTTAACGATATTAAACAGACTGAACAAACTTTTTGCTTAGTGTGTTATTTTCTTTTTTCCCAGACTTTTTTATACTTTATTTCTTATAGTTTATTTGTTTATTTTATTGATTATGTTTCTTTTTTTTTAGGGGGGCCGCCCCCCCCCCCGATTTCGGGCATGTGAAAAAGGCAAACGGAAACTTGGCCAGAAGTGCCCCCCCTTTGAAAAAATGGTCCACCCCCTTGTGCCCCCCTGAAAGTTTCCCCTAGTTACGCCGCTGTTCTCCTTAGTTATCATATTTACATAAACATAGCACCAGTCTAGGTGTGGTTCGGAAAGGAACCGGTGGACTCCACGTTTCGGACAGTAAACTTTGTCCGTTGTCAGGAGACTTCTGCCAACTGGGCCTGTTGCTTATGGAGGGAGTGTGGTGAGCTACATGTGTTGGGCTGTCAAGGCTGGATTGGTTCTTGGAGGCGGAGGCCAGTTGGTACTATTTTAGAATCTCGGCATCTTTTGAGAAAGACCAAGTCATTGATGAATCTGTAACGCTTGATGGGTGGTGCTCGTACATCTTGACTTAAGTTGATATGCTTCCCGTAGAGCGGAGATAAATAAGACTTGAAGGTGTGCATGGTGGAAAGACAATAAAGTAGGCCTAGGAGAACCAGTGGACTCAGCGTTTCCGGCAGATGCAGAATACTGTTACATTCGTGCCAATCAGCCAGTAGAGGGCGCCAGCACAGCTCCACGGTCACAGCTCTGTCCACGGTCAGTGGAGCTAGTTGCTGGTGGGGCCACTGCTGGAAGATTGGAAAACCCGCTCGCCTAGAGATGTTTTCTGATGTCTAGATTTGTGTGTTTGTAAAGAACGGATGTCTGGAATAAAACTGTCAGGAATTCAAGCAGAAAGACCGGTTTTTAGTGTGTTTTATTGCTCCGTATTGTTGTTGTTATCGACACAGGATTTTTGTGTTACATTGGTGGCAGCGGCGGGACAACAGGAGCACTGGAAATCAGGTGAAAATTTGGTTTTTCTGTTTGTGAAATCCTCGTGGTTGGGACAGCATGGCGTCGGACTCGCCATACGCCGGGGTCAAGCCGGACCAGATTAAATTATTGAGTGAGACATATTGTTTCACGGTAGAAGAACTATCGCCATTTTTAGGGCTGAGAAAGACCAGTGGAAGCAAAGACGGAAATAGTGATAATTGTAGGGGTCAGCCACGGGGCAGAAGTATCACGTCTGCTTCGGGTCAGGTGGGTTCTGAAGGGTTGGGGCGGTACCGCACGGAGCCGTTCCGACTGTCTCCGCAGCGTACCGACACGAGGGCGGAGGGGTTGGGGCGGCACCACACGGAGCCGTTCCGGCTGTCTCCGCAGCGTACCGACACGAGGGCGAAGGGGTTGGGGCGGCACCACATGGAGCTGTTCCGGCTGTCTCCCCGGCGTACCGACACGAGGGCGGAGGGGTTGGGGCGGCACCACACGGAGCCGTTCCGGCTGTCTCCGCGGCGTACCGACACGAGGGCGGAAGGATGGGGACGGCACCTTACGGAACCGTCCCAGCTCTGTCTGCAGAGCACTGACGTGAGGGGGGAGGGGTTGGAGCGGCACCTCACGGAGCGGTCTCAGAGGGAACCGTTCTGTTCCACTCCGTAACCCCTCTTTCGTGAGAGGGTCCGCATAGGGGGCGCCCGGTTCACACCATGGCGGGGCCAGGAGTCACGTGACCACATCAGTGAAGGGCATGGCCCTGAGGAGCAGCTCGCACTGTACAACCCTATGGGGCGGAGCCGGTGACTCAGCTCCGCACTGCACAACCCTATGGAGCGGAGCTGGTGACTCAACTCCGCACTGCACAACCCGATGGAGCGGAGCCGGTGAATCAGCTCCGCACTGCACAAACCTATGGAGCGGAGCCGGTGACTCAGCTCCGCACTGCACAACCCTATGGAGCGGAGCCGGTGACTCAGCTCCGCACTGCACAAACCTATGGAGCGGAGCCGGTGAGTCAGCTCAGCTCTGTACAAATCTATGGAACGGAGCCTGTGAGTCAGCTCCGCACTGTACAACTCAATGGAGCGGAGCCGGTGAGTCAGCTCAGCACTGTACAAATCTATGGAGCAGAGCCGGTGAGTCAGCTCCGCACTGTACAACTCAATGGAGCGGAGCCGGTGAGTCAGCTCCACACTGCACAACTCAATGGAGCGAAGCCGGTGAGTCATCTCCGCACTACACAACGCAATGGAGGGCTTGGTGACGCACCACCAGTGACTACAGCCGCGGGCGGGGTGTGCCGTCCGCAGGACGGGAGGAGTCGGGCCCCCCTCAGGGAGTCGGAGACCCATGATGCTTCCGAATAAGTTTGACGGCGGATCCTCCTGGTCGGACTATCTAGTCCATTTCGAGAGTGTCGCAACCGTCAACCAGTGGGGGGAGGCCGAGAAGGCGATGTTTCTGGCCCCCCATGAAGGGCCCGGCACAAGAAGCCTTAGCTGACATGGAACCGGCGGCACGTAAGGAGTATCCTCGTATTCTGGAGTACTTTGAGAAGCGATTTGGGGTCACGGCCCGGATACCGCTGTATCGGGTTCAACTGTCGATGCGCAACAGGGGTAGCGATGAGTCAGTAAGAAGCCTGGGGCAGTCTATTTGGCGGTTGGTCTCCATGAGCTACCCGAAACTACCTGCCAAGGCTCGGGAGGCTTTTAGAAACGCACTGGGAAATGAAAAGTTGCAATACCATGTGTTTTCGAGGGCGGCGACAACCTTGACCGAAGCCATCACCCTCTCTACTGAGATGGAGGCATTCCTGGACTCCCAAGAGCTGAACAAGAGAGGCAGACAGGGGGCCAAATATGTTCGATCAGTAGTGCAGCCACTGCAGCAACAGGCGGGGGCTAAGGGTGCGAACACAGGTCCCTTGCGTCAGGCATTCAATCGCTCGACCGTGGAATGTTTTTGGTGCCATGATTTCGGCCAATTTCCGACGGGACTGTCCACGCAAGAAACGGAGATTCGATATTAACCAGCGGAATGCACAGAATGACCCTAGGCTGACCCAGCAATTGACCGGTGGAGGGCCCCCACACCGGGCCGAGAGGACCAAGGAGGCATCTGCGGAGGGAAACGAACAAAGGTCTGTTCCTTGTGGCGTGGGCGTCGTTTCACCTGCAAA
This sequence comes from Plazaster borealis, assembly GCA_021014325.1. Classification (NCBI taxonomy): domain Eukaryota; kingdom Metazoa; phylum Echinodermata; class Asteroidea; order Forcipulatida; family Labidiasteridae; genus Plazaster; species Plazaster borealis. The sequence continues at coordinate 10,778,831 of CM037468.1, read as the reverse complement.
CATTGTGGAAGGGAGTTCTCCCAGTCCAGCAACATGAGACGACATGGGCGCACATCATATTGACACAGGATTTTTGTGTTACAATACCCTGTCAGTAGAATGGTCGTGGGTTCGAATCCCACCGGAGTAATATGCCTTCAGATTTTCTTTAATAGGACTCGCGACCATTTGCTTGCGACCGGCGCCTTTAAATGGTCTTTCAGATACTGTGAACCATATAAATTCTCTGTTATCATCATTATAATAACAACTAGATTTAACTTTTTGTTGTAACAAAAAGAAGGTGTTTGGAATGACGTTTAATTTTTGGTCGTAACACATCCCAGTTTGAATACATGTAAGCTACATTTCAGCTTTACTACTCAGTATATAGATCTTGAACCTGCACCTTTAAGGTGACGTCATGTCACACTTGATGACGTCATCGTGTAGTGAACAATTTTTTTTTAATGTAACATATCCCAACTTGGATATATGCAAAGTTTCAGCTTGATTACCAAAGTCGTTCTGTACTATAGATACGAACTAGCAGTGGCTCAAATGTAATTGAAAAATGTGGTAAACATGACTCTGTTAGAAATTTGTACGATACGTTTTTATCAAAAGTTAGTGAATGAGTCTATTTAGAAACAAATTATTCCACAACTACTTTCACAAGAGTTACTTCCTTCCATAGTTTCTCAAAACGAGGCGAAGGAATATTTTCTTCACTTAAATTTCCGCTTAAGTTTCAATGTTCAATTCATTTTCAATCTTGAGTCACACTTTGAGTTGCGCGTGTATAGTTTGTTAGACCTTTCAGATGATGGATGGATTGTAAATGTATAATGTGTGGTTCAGGAGTTATGAATTTTTTCAATTATTAGATGGACTTTCTTTAGATGTGCAATTTACAATGAAACACCGAGCAACGCCAATGGATAGACCTCTCTATGGGTGCACCCCTATAAATCAACTCCCAAAGCATACAGTGCAAAATGCTTTTCAAAAATACACGAAAAATACTCAGAAGTCTCACAGCTTTTTACAGTAAAGGGAAAATTATTAATAGACTCTTTAACTTTTAATCTCTGCTCAATTTGATATGGGGAGTCCCTGGGCCCGTCGAGTTATTCTTCCTCTAAATAAAAACACCCTATACACCGGTGTAATTTTCCTAAACGTTCCTAAATATTAAAAAATAATGTTGAATTTGTTGGAAGCAAAGCAACCAATCATGGGATGTATTTTTTGTTGATTTAAAGTTTGTAGAAATCTTTAATTTGGAGATAACATCTGTTAAGACGATTAAATGTTTTGCTAACATTCGGCCGTCCATGCAAACCAGCGCGGTTTGGTTATCAACAATGGAAAGGTCAATTCCTATGTAGCGCTACACATGAACTACACGTGCATCGTGTGCGTAGGGCATGTGTTAATGCAGTATCGTGCGTTGTCAATTATACACATGTAAACTTACTACACGTGCTATGTGCATGTACATGTTCAGCGTGTACATGTACATGTACATCGTAGGGCATACATGTGTTAATACATGATCGCTGTCGTGAGTTGTCAACGTGACCGATTTAACGTCCGGTTATGACCAGATGTAAAAGTCAAAATGTTTTCATCTCTGTGCAAAAGTTTCAGCAGGCTCACTCATATACAACCTGATACAAAAAAGGTGATGAAAATATACGCGGTTTTTGAGATATTAAAATGTTGACATTTTTAACTTCCGGTTTGAACCGGAAGTCAAGGTCAAATGGGGTCATGATTTGTGTAGCGTTTGTTGAACTTCTAACGACCTATCCGATGATGTATAGATTGTAAAAATCCAACATGTGGTTCATGAGTTATGGTTTTTTACATTTATTAAACTTTTATTCATTGTAATTCAATACCTGATGACGTCATCATGACATCATCAAGTTTGTGTCGTCTTGATATTGAGGTTCAATCTCCAATGCCCACGGAGTCTATACCTGAAAACAATTTCGGTTGTGTAGTTCTTGAGATATGGTGTCACTTCCTGTTGACCCGGAAGTAAAGGTCAACATGGGGTCACGGTTACCCAAGGCTAATCTCCAATGCCCAAGGATTTTATAACTGAAACAATTTTGATAATCGGTTGTTGTTCTTGAAACATGAATTTTTAAAAAATCTGACATTTGATTGTTAGCGAGGTTTGCACGGACGGCTGTTTTAGAGACTAACAAAGCGTAATGTCAAAATCAGGTTGCGCGAACCTTGAAAAGAGACTAGACTACAAGCATGTTTGAAGGACTTTGAACTTTGCGGTTGCTTCAATGGAGCAAGCAGCCGCTCACCGTCTTACTGGTTTAGATCGCGTATTGTGTGCGTTTTCAATGCAGTTTATTCCCGCGGTTTGACAGCGGGTCAATGTATACCCGATTTCAACCATAAGTGAAGGTCAAAAAGGTAACATCTCTGTGGACAAGTTTGAGAAGGCTTAAAAATCTACAACATGATGTAAAAATATGAGTAATGTGTATGTAAAAAGTACGAGTATTCCTTAAAGTTTGAATTGTGAAGTTTTCAACTTCCGGTTTGAACAGGAACACAAGGTCAAACGGTATAAGACTCTGTGTAGTATTTACTACATTTGTCAAGACCTCCCCGATGATGTATAGATTGTTATAATAGCTTATGTACTTCTTGAGTTATGAATTTTTAAATGATTAAACTTCGATTTACTGTATTTCAACACTTGATGACGTCATCATGACGTCACAACTGCTTGATTGAGGTTTTATCAAATTCCTTACATGGTGTAAATTTGAAGTTGATCTGAAAAACAGAAGTTAATGTTTTTGCCGGGAAAGTGTTTTTTGAAGAATGACACCAAGGCAAACTTTGACCTTTCATTACGACCGGAAGTAAAGGTCATGTGAATTTGGCTTTAACTTTTCAAATGTTGCCCGTGTCTTGATCTATCATATGCCCAAATATAAATACTGTAGCTGTAATATTCGGGGACATACAGGCATTCGCATATGGTCACTTTTTTTTACCTTAAATGGCTTGTAATTTGACACCTGATGACGTCATCAGACGAAACTATAAATGGTTTCATCTACTAATTAATATCTAACTATGTGTGAAGTTTCAAGTTTTTGTGAGCTTCGAAAGTGTGTCTTTGTAAGCAGACAACGCCGGCGAGAAGAAGAAGAAGAAGAAGAAGAAGAAGAAGAAGAAGAAGTAAAAACTAGCCTCATAGTGTTTGTCAAAACAAACACTAGGTGTTCGGTATCATTGGGGTCAGTGTCGTGTGAATGTGTGAACTATTTAATTGAATCGATGAACAGATTGTTGATAGCTTTTGAAATGTCAAAGAAAGTAAAGTGTAAATCTATTACGCGTATACTTTTAATTTACACGGGAATGCTAACGTTAGTTGAGCTCTAGAACGTTTATTAATTGAACATCTGTGACAATTTCATGTAAATAGTCATAAACTGAACTGATAGTTAAGTATACAAGACTGTTACTTACAATTGATAAAAGGAGCTTATTAATAAAACATTCTTTAACTTTAGGTTGGACAGGAAGCCAGGTCAAATCATGTCACTAACAGTTATAAAGAACTTTCGTACATCAACATTCACAGAATGTTAAGCTTAAAATCTTAAAAGATGTGTTTCTCAAGAAAAGAATTTTCGAAATAATAAACTTTGTTTAAGCCAGATTTGAAAACCGATGACGTCATTATGACGTCCTTGCTAAGTTCTTATTGAGACATTTGTATTTAAGTATGTGCTAAGTAAAAAAAAACAAAGTTGATCTTTCAAAATGTTTCAGCAAGAGAGTACATTATTTAATTTGTCACGGGAGGGCGCTGTTGACGTCATAATCTTTAATTTTGAAGGCCTAGGGGTCAAACTTTATTTCATACTGAGAGAACATGTCGAAAATCCAGATGATATTGGTTGCAGACCTCGAAAACGAGGAGCGGGAATATTTACTTCACTTCAACTTCCGGTTTCGACCGCAAGACAAGGTCAAATAGGTCACACTCTGTGTAGCGTTTGTTCATTTATTGAAACCGTCTCCATCTGATGATGTATAGATTGTAAAAATGATTGTGTTAATTCGTGAAAAGATGAAAAGATTATTGTTAGCTTTTGAATAAAAAAAAAGAAGTAATGATTAAGTCTATTTCATTTATATATTTAGTTTACACAGGAAAATAAATGCTATCGTTACTACTTAAGACTGCACTGAGGCTCTAGAAAGTGTACTAGATGAACATCTATGACAATTTTGCACTGAGCTAATCATAAGTCTACCGTCGAACGACGTAGGTTTCCGAACCGGTATTTGTCAACGAGCGAGCCAATATTTGTCACAGAGCGGTGTGTTAAATGACCATTATTTTGATATAACGCCACCACATGTGACATGTGCTGTTAACGTTTTCCGTTTAAATGTGGGACTATACACAGGCTTCGTGGACTTTGAACCGAATGAATTATGAATTATGGGTTTTTTTTAATATTAAACTTCAACTTCCGATTTGACTCGGAAGTCAAGGTCATATGGGGGTCACATTTTGAGTGGTACAGGAGCTATGATTTTTTCGAATATTAAACTTCAACTTCCGGTTTGAACCGGAAGTTAAGGTCAAATAGGATCACACTTTACACATCATCAGAAAGTTGTCAAAGGACTCACCAAATGCTACGTAAAGAGTATAAAAAACAATGTGTGGTTCAGCAGTTACACATTTTTCAAAATTTTAAGATCAACTTCCGGTTTGAATCGGAAGTCAAGGTCAAATGAGGTCACAGCTTGTAGCGTTATTAAAGTCTTTAAAATCCTTTCTGATGACGTATAGATGATAAAAATCCAATATTTGGTTCAAGGGTTATAATTTTTTCAAATAATAAATTTCATCTTCCGGTTTGAACCGGAAGTCAAGGTCGAATGGGGTAATATTCTCTGTATCGTTTTTAAAGTTGTTTACTTTTCCAATTATGTATAGATTGTAAAAACCAAATGTGTGGTTTAGAAGTTATGATTTTTTGAAACTTTTGAAACTTTTTTGAAATTTTCTGAAATTTATCTTCCGGTTTCAACCGGGTGTCAAGATCAAATGGGGGTTCACATTCTGTATTATGTCGTTTCTCAATTTGTTAAATACTTTCCCAATAATGTATAGATTGTAAAAATCGAATGTGTTGTTCAGAAGTTGTGATTTTATTAATATTAAATTTAAACTTCCGGTTCGAACCGGAATTCAAGGTCAAACGGGGTCACACTTTGTGTAGCGCGTGTTTAGTTTAATAGGACCTTTCATGTGATGTATATGTTGAAAATATCCAATGCGTGGTTCAGGAGTTATGAAATTTTCAAATATTATATTTTTCAAATATTTGGGTTTGCAATATACAATGAAACATCGAGCGACGCCAAATGTATTCCTACATGCAGCGTCTTGGAACCAAGACTATGCATGTACATACACACGTAAACTAAACTACACGTGCAATGAGCATACAAAGTACAGTTTCCGTGTGTGCGTAGAAGGGCCTTCATGTCATGTGTTGATACTACACTATCGGGCGTTGTCAACGTTGGTCAAGAGACGTGCGGTTTTGACCAGATGTAAAGGTCAAAATGTTGGTATCTCTGTGCAGAAGTTTGAGCAGGTTCAATCATCTAAAACCTGATGCAAAAATTATGATGAAATAATGGACTTAGAAACACGAGCAATCCCGAAGTTGAAACTAAGCTTACCACGTAATCACCATGTTGCACTGAAAAACTCCGCCCGTCTGAAAACGCTTGTGGCCGGGTGTCTCATGTCGATCTTTGTGACATGTGTCTCGGTGTTTGATCAGAATAGAATATTGATCTTTTCCGATTGAATCTTATCGGGTAATAAAAGTCATACCAATCATTAAAGCAGGTGGATATCTAAGCAAAACTTCCTCTTCTGTTCCTCATTCACCACCAAGAAATCAGAAAAGTAGCAAGGGAAACAATTTCACGTTAAACTGGACACAGACGAACTCATACTACGCTAAAATGTACGCCGTCATTGTTGACACAGAACAGACGTCACGCATTGAGCCTGCAGTTATAGTTCCATGTATTTCCACACACGTGCTTGATCGTTGCAAACCACAAAATACATACATAACAATGTGCTATAGAGAGTTGACTAAACTATGTGTCTTCATAGTTGTATAAAAAAAATTCTTATTATCATATCTTTAGTTATGGTTACGTGATTAAGATTAAACTTTCCAGTTGTCTTCATATCGACATAGATTGCTTGTAACTTAAATTTGACAAAAATCTGATTTGCACTTTTGCGAGAAATAATTTTTATTTTGACCCATGGTTATTTTCCACAGTGACGTCGTGATGACGTCATTGATCTTAGTTCTAATATATTTACACTAACATAATACTTCATCCACTGAAACCATCTCCAAATTCCATACCACTTTGGCTCGAGAGCTCAAAACAAGACTAAGGACTATTTTTGGCTAAGCTTTTAATTACCTTTCATATGACATACAGATTGTTCGAATAGCTTCTGTAGTTTAGAAGTTATGATTTATTGAATAATAAACTTTGATTAATATTTTTTCAACACCTGATGACGTCATCATGACGTCACAACTTCTCCTCAAACTTCAAGTTATAGTCTAAGTTTTTCCTTTGCCATCTTATTTGGACAAGTATAAACGTTTTCTTTGCACTAACTCATCATGTCATTTATGTTCTAAACCAGCAAGGCATTAATACTTCATTTTTCTTTATCTTATTTTAATTCATGATATTAGTTAACCTATAGGGATAGTATAATATCTGTTGTTATTATCATGCATTTTCACATGCATTTAACCAATCGCAGTCTGGGTACTCCACTATACAGGAGGGTTTTTTCCTCCTCTGGATGTTACCTACATTTGTATCTTATTACATATATTCATTAACAATTGTTGTTAGTTAATGTATTTTCTAGTTTGTTGTGGAGATGGAAATAAACCAACCAAACAACATTTTAAGATATTGTTTTATTTTAGCTATAAATTATAAAGAGGCCTATCATACGTATCCAAGCACTATACAAAAATTAAGACCAATGAGATTTAACAGAAAATGCTGAAGTGGTTGTAACCTATTGGTAATAGACTGTGTGCAAGTCTCGCGCGTATCGTAGCGAGAAAACACGTCAAGCGAAGAACTTTTTTTCTTCTGAAATCAAATCATTGTTTTTAAATTAGATCTATGAAAAAATCTGACCAACAAAAATAATCATTACAATTTGTATAAAATGACTTTGAGCTTTCATAAACACACAAATCATTTGTTAAAATTTGTTGAAATAAACTAAAAACTGTGGGACAAGGATGCTTATTTGATCTTAACTTTTTAGGAACCCCTTTTGTCAGCCTCGCTACCATGGGCAGCGCGCCGTATCGATACCGCTCAACACTAACCCCTGGGAGGGAAACACTAAAAATCAACGCTGATTGGCTCCCAAAAGGGACTGATTTGCGTGCACGCTTGTTAATAACATTCGAGCGCTTGTAGGGCACTTGTCGGGCTCTTAGTACGCGCGTAAAAATGCACGTAGAACGCGTGTAAAAATGCAAGTATTTCGACGCAATACATTTCAAATGAATCATGTTTTTACATGGTCTCCCTAAACTGCATACAGTTAGACGTATCACAAGATCCAAAAAGAATGGGAGGGGTCAGTTGCTCTATGACTTGATGTGTATTTTGACAGCGCGCTCTGCGTATTCTCTAAACAGAATGGATCAACCACATGACTAATTAAAATAGCCAAATAATAAATATGGGCTACTTTCGTTTCACACTTTCAGGGGTGCGTTTTGGCGGCTGTAACCAATAACTGTTTCTGACGTCATAACCAAAACGGCAACCGAGCTCACAACTCGGTTATCGTTCAGTCTGAACCAGCCTCGCTACCATGGGCAGCGCGCCGTATCGATACCTCTCACCACTAACCCCTGGGAGGGAAACACTGAAAATCAACGCTGATTGGCTCCCAGAAGTGACTGATTTGCGTGCACGCTTGTTAATAACATTCGAGCGCTTGTAGGGCGCTTGTCGGGCTCTTAGTACGCGCGTAAAAATGCACGTAGAACGCGTGTAAAAATGCAAGTATTTCGACGCAATACATTCAAATAAATCATGTTTTTACATGGTCTCCGTAAACTGCATACAGTTAGACGTATCACAAAATCGAAAAAGAATGGGAGGGGCCAGTTGCTCTATGACTTGATGCGTATTTTGACAGCGCGCTCTGCGTAGTCTCTAAAACAGAATGGATCAACCACAGGACTAATTAAAATAGCCAAATATATGGGCTACTTTCGTTTCACACTTCCAGGGTGTATAATCGAGCAAGGCATTCTGGGAAAGAAAACAAAATGGCGCGGCGAGATCGTACACCATGGGAACGAGGTTGAGTCTGAACAGCAGAACCAACGACCAACAACCGAAACAGTTATTGGTTACAGCCGCCAAAACGCACCCCAGGGTGTATAATCGAGCAAGGCATTCTGGGAAAGAAAACAAAATGGCGCGGCGAGATCGTACACCATGGGAACGAGGTTGCCCTTTTGTAAATCCACGCCTGGGTACATTGACAAAACAAAATCTTGCCAACGTAAAACTCCATAAATTATGGTTGGGACCACAATGGTCCCGGAAGTTCGATTACGCGCGAGACTTGCACAGTCTATAGACGCGGCCAATAGGGGTTTTGTGACCTCTTGATTGGCCATCTCTCTGGTATCAGTGTTGTTATGTAAATTCCAATTGTGGATAAATAAATAAGGGAATAAAAGAGTGGCGACGAGTTCTTAAACGGCCGTTTAAAACCGGCATGGTCGTGGCCGTGCGATAAAGAACCGAGCCGAAGGCTCGGTTTTAAGGTTTTAAACGGCCGTTTAAGCACGAGTCACTACTCGTTTATTCCCATTCATAAATGCCTTTTTGTTAAAAAGTGAAAGAATAAGGAAAATCGGTGGTAAAGACAATCTCTGACATCGAAGTTTGTACATTTTCAAAAACCTTTGTAAAATTCTGTTTTGTGCGCGTTGGGCTGTGTGTACGCGCGTGTACAAAAAGATTAGGCTACGTGCGGGAGCCATATATTGCGTTCCGCGTAAGTAAATTGGCGGAACTTGCGCGTCCAATACGCGAAGCCCAGCCGGTTAAACACCCCCACGTGACGTGCTCTCCACCAATAGGAATAGCGAAACTGTCTGGGGTATTTATGAATACGGGTCATTCCGTGTCAAATCATCGCGCCATCCGGGGTCAATCTCACGGATTTTCTTTAAATTTGCTGATTAGTTTGGTCTTATGAGAAAACTCTGAAACCCGAATTTGAGCGTTCTGGGTCATGTGGTTTTTGAGTTACAGGTCGTTGACCTTTTGACCTTGCGTTTTTTCAACATAACAACAAATAATTGTACCTCCAGTTATGAATATCGGACAAAGATGATTTTTAACTTAAATTAAAGCCCTTGATATAAGAAATTAACTTATTGTGAAATATAAAAAAATATATAAAAATAATCAGTTTGAGGTTGCGCAAAATAGAATTTTACCTTTGACCCCTCGAGGGCCGCCATTTAAAAAATTTTCAAACTTTGCCAAAAGAAGGCTTCGGGTGTTGCCATTTACCACACCAAATATAAAAATAGGGATCTCTGTGGGTTCAGACGGGACATCGGTTTCTATGTGGGTAGTATATTAAAAATACATTAAAACGTGCACATTTCAATGTATGTACTGTACATACATGTACATTGTTGCACAGGGGACTCAAGTTGTATCAAAAATTGTACTTAACATTGTCATGGGCGGCGTATGGGTTAGTTGGGGTGGGGTAGGGGTGGGGTAAGAGGACTGAGTAGGGGGATCGGGTAGGGGGCTAAGCCAATACGTGTACTGTTATTGGTACTGTAAAACTGTACTGGTACATGTTTCAAAAAGAATGTTTAAATTCAGCATTTTACATGGTTTTCTGTGAGCCTTTTGTTGCTTAAAGTCGTTCTCTAAGTCTTGTGTTGGCTGCAAGTGAATTTTTTTTGAAAGGGTGTATGTTCTCCCTGTGGCGGTCAGTGGGGCAGCAGACGTCAAGACATCAGCAACATCAATTTCAAAGATGTCTTCCCTTTCTGGAAAAGAGAATGATCGAGCAGGGCCATGTGGATGTAAAAAATTGACCTTCACAAGTCGACTTTCTTGCCTCAATTCTACAACACATCCAAGCCACCAGAACCCATCATATTCTGCTGTTATGTAGCCACTGATTAGATCTATTTTCTGAATGGGCAAAACACTCTGTGTTGTACGCTCTTGTCGTGCTGCAGGGCTAGATGAAAATTCTCGCACTTCAATACAATTCCTTGATATTGGCTTGAAAGAATGCAGTATCTGGGTCCACGGATAGTGCGTGCATTTTGAAAGCGATCTTGCAGTAAAGTTGCTTCTTCACTGTGCTGGGCTGTTGTAGTGAAACAGAACTTCGATCCAGAAATCTCCTTGCAGGCAAAATCATACAGTTGCCGAGGTGTCATTATTTGTTTGTCAAAAGGTCTTTGTAGACTTGACTACCAATATAATGTTGGGCACTAATAATAATAAATAATAATAATAATAAGACTTGTAATGCGCACATATCCACCCTGCTGGGTGTTCAAGGCGCAGTAAAAAACCAAAAACAAAACAAAACAAAACAAAGACAAAACAGACACAACACAATTAGTCCTTGAAAACCTGTGACATAAGATAAGTTTTGAGAAGAGATATGAATTTTGTGGTACAAAGACAAGATCTAAGATTAAGTGGTAGAGAGTTCCAGATGCGTGGCGCAGCTGAAGAAAAAGACCTGTCACCCCATGAGTGTCGAGTCTTGGGTTCAATGAGGAGAAGCATGGAACTTGATCGAAGATTCCTTGATGGAGTGTAAACTTGAAGTAGTTCAAAAGTATAGTGGGGAGCCTTGCCATTAAGTGCTTTGTGGACAATGAGCATCAGCTTGAAGATGATTCGTTGAGAGATAGGGAGCCAGTGTAGTTGTTTCAGAATGGGGGTGATAGAACAGGATTTTCTAGACAGTGTCACAATGCGGGCAGCGGTATTTTGGAGGCGTTGAAGACAGGAAATCTGGTTGTTAGGAAGACTGTAGAGAAGAGCATTGCCGTTGTCAAGACGAGAAGTAACAAATGCATGAATGACCTTTTCAGTGGCACTTTTGAGGCAGAGAGTTCCAGAGGCGGGGGCAAGATTAGAGAAGGCCCTATCACCATAAGAGGCAAGGCGAGTCCGGGGAACAAAAAACATGCTGCCTGATGACCTCAGACCTGGCCTGGCATGCCGGTGCTGGAGCATGCTCTGAAGGTAGGGAGGGGCTGAGCCATGAAGTGTTTTGAATGTCAGGAGGTTGATTTTGTACTGAATTCTGAAACTAATTGGTAGCCAGTGTAGATTGTGTAGGATGAGTGAGATATGAGAAGACATTTTTGTACCGTAAGTAATCTTGCAGCAGCATTTTGGACTGATTGTAATCGACACAGTGTATTTTGAGGCAGTCCAGCAAGGAGACTGTTGCAGAAGTCGAGTCTGGTGGTGATGAAGGCATGTATGAGCTGCTCTGTTGCATTCGTTGTAAGCAGGCGCCGGATTGCTGCAATCCTTCTAATGTGCATATATGACACCTGGCAGGTGTTAGAGACATGTTTCTCTAGAGTCATGAATCGATCAAATGACACTCCAAGATTGCGGGCATCAGAGCTGGGTTGGACAATAGCATCGTCAATCTGCAAGTTTTGGATGTGTATTTTGTTTTTGAGCTGGGGAGACGATATGACAAGAAATTTGTTTTTTTCAGGATTGAACTTGAGGAAATTGGCCGACATCCAGTTTTGAATATCGGTCAGGCAGTTGGCGAGTGACTCAAGCATCTTGGAGCTATCACCTGTGGTAGTGGGGCTGAATGAGGTGAATAATTGGGTGTCGTCTGCATAGAAGTGATATTGTGAGCCATGTGGGCGCGCTATGTGACCCAGGGGTGAAGTATATAGTGTGAACAGAATTGTACCGAGGACAGAGCCCTGTGGTACTCCATACGGACCCTTAGCTGGAATTGAAGACTCCCCTAGTATTATGTTAACAACCTGGAGGCGATCACTATGGTAAGACTCAAGCCATCTAAGAGCAGTGCCTTGGATACAAAAATAATTACTTAATCTACAGAGAAGTACCTTATGGTCGATCGTGTCAAAGGCCGCTGAGAGGTCGATCAAGACTAGCAGTACGGCCTTTTTGCTGTCTACTGCACACATTATGTCGTTGTGGACCTTGAGTAGAGCCGTTTCAACACTGTGGCATGATCTGTATGCCGATTGGTGGCTCTCACGCAGCTGATATTTTGCCAAGTGCGCGTTTAACCTGCTCGCAACGACTTTCTCGATGACCTTTGACACGAAAGACAGGTTCGAAATTGGGCGATAGTTTTCCATATCATCAGAGTCGAGTGTCTGTTTTTTGATGACTGGTGTAACCAGGGCTGTCTTGAAGCGCTCAAGAAAACAACCGGTGCTTAGTGACATGTTTGTGATCAGTGTGATGGGTCCTACAAGTTCGTCCAGGCTAGCCTTGACCATGGATGTGGGGAGGGGGTCCAGCAGGCAGGATTTCGGAGGGGAGGTCCGAATGATTTTGGCAATCTCGAGTTCTGATGACGGGTGAATGAAGTAACCGAGAACTGGAAGGACTGAAGATTATCCGCATTGTCTGAACCAGGTATGGAAGGATCGGGGCCATTTGGTCGTAGATCATCTCTGATTCGTTGGATTTTGCCGGTGAAGTAGACAGAGAACCTATCAGCAAGCTCTTTGCGGGAAACATGTGTTGGGAGTTTTGGGGCTGGTTTTCTGTGCATGAGGCCATTGGTTATTTGAAAGAGTGCTCGTTGGTCACCTTGGCAGTCTCTGATTTGATCATGGTAGTAGTTGGACTTTGCTTCAGCAAATTTGTGTTTCACCACATTCCTCTGGGATTTGAATATATCATGGTCAATCTTGAGCTTAGACTTACGCCACTTTCTCTCCAATTGGCCGCGACGTTGCTTGGCGAGGGTGATCTGTATGGTGTACCGTTTGACAGCTGGCCGATCAATAACCAGACAAGTTTTCATTGGTGCGTGAGAATCCACCAGTTGAGTAAGGACAGAGTTATACTGATCAATTAGGGCATATAGTGGTTTTTTGGTCACTGTCGGATACGAACCAGGTTTCAGTGAGTGCCATAATGTCAATGTCATGATCTCTAATATGGTCTTTAAACGTGTTGTCTGCGTACACATGGTAATTCAGATTAAATTTCAGGATGATGTCACGAATCGGAAAAGTGTACAGCGTAAACCACTGCGGGCCCAGTACCGACCCCTGTGGCACAGAGTAGTTCAAAACAACAGGGTCTGATATCGCGGTGCCAATAGGGGGGTGTACGGATTGTACCTATCAAAAACTTGCAAGATAAAGGAGTTAACTTGACACCAATGTTCTTCCCCGTCCAACCCACCCCCAGCCCCGACCCCCACTAAGTGCATGGCCAAGTGATTTCACAGTATTATTTATTTAATTATTTAATTAATTAGTTAGTTATAAATACGCAGCATCAAACCATGCATTGTGTACATGTGTATTCACACATGTATACAGCCATGTATGCCATTGAAATGCGCACGTTTTAATGTATTTTTAATATACTACCCACATAGCAACCAATGTTCCGTCTAAACCTACAATGATCCCATTTTTATATTTGGTGTGGTAAATGGCAACACCCGGAGCCTTCTTTTGGCAAAGTTTGAATTTTTTTAAAATGGCGGCCCTCGAGGGGTCAAAGGTCAAAGTTTATTTTGCGCAACCTCCAACTGATTATTATTATTTTTATTTTATATTTCACAATAAGTTAAATTCTTATATCAAGGGCTTTAATTTAAGCTAAAAATCATCTTTGTCCGATATTCATAACTGGAGGTACAATCATTTGTTGTTATGTTGAAAAAACGCAAGGTCAAAAGGTCAACGACCTGTAACTCAAAAACCACACGGAATGACCCATACCATAAAAAACACTAGTAGAGGATCAAGTCTGAGATCTCGAGCTGCGTGTGATAGCCAATCTGCGGGGAGTTTTGCGTGGCTGATGCAGAGAAATAACCGCGAACTCAGACTGGAAATCAAGTCTAATATGAACACAGACCATTGATCTCTATTATTATTGTCAATATTATAACAGAGCCCATCCACCGATATGTACTTGTACATAGCTACATACATACAGATTTGCGTGTAAAGATATGCAAGCTGTTTACCCTAGCATTGCGATGGACATTTTTAGGTGTTCGGGCAATCCGCCCGGAACACCTCTTGTTTTTGTTCCGTTTTTTAGGTGTTCGGGCAATCCGCCCGGAACACCTCTTGTTTTTGTTCCGTTTTTTTTCTTTTCTTAATTAGGTGTTCGGAGAGCTTTGCTCCGAACACCTCTTATTATTGTTCGGTTTTTTTTTTTAGGTGTTCGTGCAATACAAGCACGAACACCTCTTGTTATTGTTCTGTTTTTTTTTTTTAGGTGTTCGTGCAATACAAGCACGAACACCTCTTGTTATTGTTCTGTTTTTTTTTTGTTTTTTAGGTGTTCGGCTAACAGCCGAACAACTATTGTTTCTGTGATGTTTTTAGGTGTTCGTGCAATACAAGCACGAACACCTCTTGTTTTTGTACTGTTTTTTTTTTTAGGTGTTCGTGCAATATGAGCACGAACACCTCTTTGTTATTGTTCCGTTTTTTTTAGTTTTTTTTTTAGGTTTTCGTGGAATATGAGCACGAACACCTCTTTGTTTTTGTTGCGTTTTTTTTTTTGTTTTTTTTCTTCTCCTTCTTCTTCTTCCACTCAACTCATTCCGTTTTTTTCGGTGTTCGTGCAATATGAGCACGAACACCTCTTTGTTATTGTTCCGTTTTTAGGTGTTCGTGCAATATGAGCACGAACACCTCTTTGTTATTGTTCCGGTTTTTTTTTAGGTGTTCGTGCAATATGAGCACGAACACCTCTTTGTTATTGTTCCGTTTTTTTTTGTTTTTTTGTTTTTTTAGGTGTTCGTGCAATATGAGCACGAACACCTCTTGTTATTGTTCCGTTTTTTTTAGGTGTTCGTGCAATATGAGCACGAACACCTCTTTGTTATTGTTCCGTTTTTTTTTTTAGGTGTTCGTGCAATATGAGCACGAACACCTCTTTGTTATTGTTCCGGTTTTTTTTTGGTTTTTTTTAGGTGTTCGTGCAATATGAGCACGAACACCTCTTTGTTATTGTTCCGTTTTTTTTTTTTTTTTTTTTTAGGTGTTCGTGCAATATGAGCACGAACACCTCTTTGTTATTGTTCCGTTTTTTTTTTCTTTTTTTTTTTTTCTTCTCCTTCTTCTTCCACTCAACTCATCTCTGGATCATAACTCAAGATTGAAACTGAATTGAACCTTGAAACTCATCAGATAATTGAACCTTAATAAGAAGACGGCACAGTTGTCATTACGTCATGATGACGTCATCAGGTGTTGAATTACAGGGTTTTTAAAGTTGAAAAATAACCTTTTGCTTTTTGCTGTATCTCAACGAATATGAAAGCTATGATGTTCAAAGTTTTTGCATCTGATAGACCAAGGTAGGGGCAACATTTGAAAAGTTAACGCCGAAATTGTACGACCCTAGCTTCCGGGTCGTTACCCTGGGTCGAAGTTCACCTTCGTTTTTTTTTCGTCAAAAAACAACTTTCGAGCTTATCTACGGAATAACTCAAGATTGAGATTGAATTGAATATTAAAACTCAATAGATAGTTGAACTTCAGTATCGAGACAACACATACTTAATTACGTCATGATGACGTCATCGGGCATTAAATTATAATAAGTCAAAGTTTAATATTTGTAAAAATCATAACGCAAAAACTATAATTCGGATTTTGGCAATCTACACATCATCGGATAGGTCGTCAAAAGTTTGACAAACGCTTCACAAAACCCGTACAATATTTTAACTTATTTTTGGTTCAAAACGGAAGTTTAAAATTTCGTAATATCTTATCGTATTCATATCTTTAAAACTACTGATCATTTCAGCATAATTTTTGTATCAGATTGTAGAACAGCAATCCCTCTTAAACTTTTGCACAGAGATAACAACATTTTAACCTTGAACATCTTGTCAAAAGCGGACAACGATGGGCACCTTCCCACTCGTACCCCCCCTCCACTTTAATTGACAAAGCATTATGTACCCATAACGTTAAAACTCATGCAAGCTACAGTTCACGCGCTGACTGTGTGTACTGTCGCCGTCCTTGTTTGTTAGATGTGGCAGCGGCAAACAACATAATCAACAGCGCCCTCTTTCGTTGAATATTAAATAAACAGCGCTGATAATAGAATCGTTTTTGGGGCTTATCTACGAAATAACTCAAGATTGAAATTGAATTGAACATTGAAACTCATAGGATAGTTGAACCTCAGTATCAAGACAACACAAACTTAATGACGTCTTGATGACATCATCGGGCATCGAATTATAATAAATCAAAATTTTATATTTGTAAAATTCATAATTGACAAAGCATTATGTACCCATAACGTTGAAACTCATGCAAGCTACAGTTCCTGCGCTGACTGTGTGTACTGTCGCCGTCCTTGTTTGTTAGATCTAGCAGCGGCAAACAAAATATTTCAACAGCGCCCTCTTTCGTTGAATAAACAGCGCTGATAATAGAATCGTTTTGGGGGGCTTATCTACGAAATAACTCAAGATTGAAATTGAATTTAACATTGAAACTCATAGGATAGTTGAACCTTAGTATCAAGACAACACAAACTGAATGACGTCTTAATGACGTCATCGGGCATCGAATTATAATAAATCAAAATTTATCGTTGTAAAATTCATAACTCGGGAACCATTTATTTGATTTTTACTATCTACACATCATCGGATAGCTCATTTAAAGTTCGACGAACGCTACACAACACCTTACACTCTTTGACCTTGACTTCCGGTAATATCTTATCTTATTAATTATCTTTAAAACTACTGAACATTTCACGTTCCCAACAACATATATAATTTTCATGGCCAGAAACTTCTTTAAATAAAAGTACTTGACTAAAAGAAAATCCGGCCCACGTAAAACTCCTTAAGGTTGGGACCACAATGGTCCCAGATGTTCGAATACGCGTGAGACTTGCACAGTCTATAAGTAACAACGTCTTGCACCAACACTACCATATCAGCTGCATTCATGATCAATGTAAAAAAAACCTAAACCATCTAAAAGGTAGTCAAAAACTAATCACGCGCTATAAAAAATGTGACCCTATTTGACCTTGACTTCCGGTCAAAACCGGAAGTTGATGTTTAATTTTTGAAAAATTCATAACTCCTGAACCAGGAATTGGATTGATAAGGTATAATGACCTATTCATTCAATCACTCACCACGAACACCGTGTTTTTGTAGTAGACAAAAACTCAAGGTCTAGTTTTTTTTCTTCTCCTTCTTCTTCTTCCACTCAACTCATCTCTGGATCATAACTCAAGATTGAAACTGAATTGAACCTTGAAACTCATCAGATAATTGAACCTTAATAAGAAGACGGCACAGTTGTCATTACGTCATGATGACGTCATCAGGTGTTGAATTACAGGGTTTTTAAAGTTGAAAAATGACCTTTTGCTTTTTGCTGTATCTCAACGAATATGAAAGCTATGATGTTCAAAGTTTTTGCATCTGATAGACCAAGGTTGGGGCAACATTTGAAAAGTTAACGCCGAAATTGTACGACCCTAGCTTCCGGGTCGTTACCCTGGGTCGAAGTTCACCTTCGTTTTTTTTTCGTCAAAAAACAACTTTCGAGCTTATCTACGGAATAACTCAAGATTGAGATTGAATTGAATATTAAAACTCAATAGATAGTTGAACTTCAGTATCGAGACAACACATACTTAATTACGTCATGATGACGTCATCGGGCATTAAATTACAATAAGTCAAAGTTTAATATTTGTAAAAATCATAACGCAAAAACTATAATTCGGATTTTGGCAATCTACACATCATCGGATAGGTCGTCAAAAGTTTGACAAACGCTTCACAAAACCCGTACAATATTTTAACTTATTTTTGGTTCAAAACGGAAGTTTAAAATTTCGTAATATCTTATCGTATTCATATCTTTAAAACTACTGATCATTTCAGCATAATTTTTGTATCAGATTGTAGAACAGCAATCCCTCTTAAACTTTTGCACAGAGATAACAACATTTTAACCTTGAACATCTTGTCAAAAGCGGACAACGATGGGCACCTTCCCACTCGTACCCCTCCACTTTAATTGACAAAGCATTATGTACCCATAACGTTAAAACTCATGCAAGCTACAGTTCACGCGCTGACTGTGTGTACTGTCGCCGTCCTTGTTTGTTAGATGTGGCAGCGGCAAACAACATAATCAACAGCGCCCTCTTTCGTTGAATATTAAATAAACAGCGCTGATAATAGAATCGTTTTGGGGGCTTATCTACGAAATAACTCAAGATTGAAATTGAATTGAACATTGAAACTCATAGGATAGTTGAACCTCAGTATCAAGACAACACAAACTTAATGACGTCTTGATGACGTCATCGGGCATCGAATTATAATAAATCAAAATTTTATATTTGTAAAATTCATAATTGACAAAGCATTATGTACCCATAACGTTGAAACTCATGCAAGCTACAGTTCCTGCGCTGACTGTGTGTACTGTCGCCGTCCTTGTTTGTTAGATCTGGCAGCGGCAAACAAAATATTTCAACAGCGCCCTCTTTCGTTGAATAAACAGCGCTGATAATAGAATCGTTTTGGGGGCTTATCTACGAAATAACTCAAGATTGAAATTGAATTTAACATTGAAACTCATAGGATAGTTGAACCTTAGTATCAAGACAATACAAACTTAATGACGTCTTAATGACGTCATCGGGTTTCGAATTATAATAAATCAAAATTTATCGTTATAAAATTCATAACTCGGGAACCATTTATTTGATTTTTACTATCTACACATCATCGGATAGCTCATTTAAAGTTCGACGAACGCTACACAACATCTTACACTCTTTGACCTTGACTTCCGGTAATATCTTATCTTATTAATTATCTTTAAAACTACTGAACATTTCACGTTCCCAACAACATATATAATTTTCATGGCCAGAAACTTCTTTAAATAAAAGTACTTGACTAAAAGAAAATCCGGCCCACGTAAAACTCCTTAAGGTTGGGACCACAATGGTCCCAGATGTTCGAATACGCGTGAGACTTGCACAGTCTATAAGTAACAACGTCTTGCACCAACACTACCATATCAGCTGCATTCATGATCAATGTAAAAAAAACCTAAACCATCTAAAAGGTAGTCAAAAACTAATCACGCGCTATAAAAAATGTGACCCTATTTGACCTTGACTTCCGGTCAAAACCGGAAGTTGATGTTTAATTTTTGAAAAATTCATAACTCCTGAACCAGGAATTGGATTGATAAGGTATAATGACCTATTCATTCAATCACTCACCACGAACACCGTGTTTTTGTAGTAGACAAAAACTCAAGGTCTAGTTTTTTTTTTTTTTTTTTTAGGTGTTCGTGCAATTCAGCACGAACACCTATTGTTTTTGTTCTGTTTTTTAGGTGTTCGTGCAATATGAGCACGAACACCTCTTTGTTATTGTTCCGTTTTTTTTTTTTTTTGTTTTTTTTTTCTTCTCCTTCTTCTTCTTCCACTCAACTCATCTCTGGATCATAACTCAAGATTGAAACTGAATTGAACCTTGAAACTCATCAGATAATTGAACCTTAATAAGAAGACGGCACAGTTGTCATTACGTCATGATGACGTCATCAGGTGTTGAATTACAGGGTTTTTAAAGTTGAAAAATGACCTTTTGCTTTTTGCTGTATCTCAACAAATATGAAAGCTATGATGTTCAAAGTTTTTGCATCTGATAGACCAAGGTAGGGGCAACATTTGAAAAGTTAACGCCGAAATTGTACGACCCTAGCTTCCGGGTCGTTACCCTGGGTCGAAGTTCACCTTCGTTTTTTTTTCGTCAAAAAACAACTTTCGAGCTTATCTACGGAATAACTCAAGATTGAGATTGAATTGAATATTAAAACTCAATAGATAGTTGAACTTCAGTATCGAGACAACACATACTTAATTACGTCATGATGACGTCATCGGGCATTAAATTACAATAAATCAAAGTTTAATATTTGTAAAAATCATAACGCAAAAACTATAATTCGGATTTTGGCAATCTACACATCATCGGATAGGTCGTCAAAAGTTTGACAAACGCTTCACAAAACCCGTACAATATTTTAACTTACTTTTGGTTCAAAACGGAAGTTTAAAATTTCGTAATATCTTATCGTATTCATATCTTTAAAACTACTGATCATTTCAGCATAATTTTTGTGTCAGATTGTAGAACAGCAATCCCTCTTAAACTTTTGCACAGAGATAACAACATTTTAACCTTGAACATCTTGTCAAAAGCGGACAACGATGGGCACCTTCCCACTCGTACCCCCCCTCCACTTTAATTGACAAAGCATTATGTACCCATAACGTTAAAACTCATGCAAGCTACAGTTCACGCGCTGACTGTGTGTACTGTCGCCGTCCTTGTTTGTTAGATGTGGCAGCGGCAAACAACATAATCAACAGCGCCCTCTTTCGTTGAATATTAAATAAACAGCGCTGATAATAGAATCGTTTTGGGGGGCTTATCTACGAAATAACTCAAGATTGAAATTGAATTTAACATTGAAACTCATAGGATAGTTGAACCTTAGTATCAAGACAACACAAACTTAATGACGTCTTAATGACGTCATCGGGCATCGAATTATAATAAATCAAAATTTATCGTTGTAAAATTCATAACTCGGGAACCATTTATTTGATTTGACTCTTTTCACTCTTTGACCTTGACTTCCGGTAATATCTTATCTTATTAATTATCTTTAAAACTACTGAACATTTCACGTTCCCAACAACATATGTAATTTTCATGGCCAGAAACTTCTTTAAATAAAAGTACTTGACTAAAAGAAAATCCGGCCCACGTAAAACTCCTTAAGGTTGGGACCACAATGGTCCCAGATGTTCGAATACGCGTGAGACTTGCACAGTCTATAAGTAACAACGTTTGCACCAACACTACCATATCAGCTGCATTCATGATCAATGTAAAAAAAACCTAAACCATCTAAAAGGTAGTCAAAAACTAATCACGCGCTATAAAAAATGTGACCCTATTTGACCTTGACTTCCGGTCAAAACCGGAAGTTGATGTTTAATTTTTGAAAAATTCATAACTCCTGAACCAGGAATTGGATTGATAAGGTATAATGACCTATTCATTCAATCACTCACCACGAACACCGTGTTTTTGTAGTAGACAAAAACTCAAGGTCTAGTTTTCTTGTTCATCTTCTTCTTCACCGGAACTCTTCTCCAGAACAGAACTCAAAAAAGAAATTTAATTGAACCTTGAAACTTAGCATATACTTGAACCTTAACATGAGCACGGCACTTGCACAATTTCGTCATGATGACGTCATCAGGTGTCGAATTACAAGGTTTTTAAAGTTGAAAAATGATCATTTGGTATTTGCTGTATCTCATTGAATTTGAAAGCTATGATGTTCATAATTGGGCATGTGATAGATCAAGACTGGGGCTACATTTCAAAAGTTAACGTCAAAATCGTATGACCTTTTCTTCAAGGTCAAGCCCCTAGGTCAAAGTTTGCCTTTGGTTTTTTTCTTAAAAAACATCATTTTCGGGCTTATCTACAGCATAACTCAAGATTGAAATTGAATTTTACATTGAAACTCATCAGACATTTGAACCTAAATATCAAGACGACACAAACTTGATGATGTCATGATGACGTCATCAGGTATTGAATTACATTAAATCAAAGTTTAATATTTGAAAAAAAATCATAACTCATGAACGACATGTTGGATTTTTACAATCTATACATCATCGGAAAGTTCGTTAAAGGTTCAACAAACGCTACACAAAAAGTGACCCCATTTAACCTTGACTTCCGGTTCAACCCAGAAATTTAAAATTTCATAATATTCGTATCTCAAAAACCACTTATCATTTCAGCATAATTTTTGCATCAGGTTGTAGAAAGTTGAGCCTGCTCAAACCTTTGCACAGAAATAACAACATTTCGACATTTACATCTTCTCTTATAACCACCGGCATCAAAGCGCACGTTTGTGTTGACCCACTTTGATAACGCGAGATACTGTTATAGCGCGTGTACAACAGAAACATGCATTTTGAACGTGTAGTTCAGTTTACATCAACTACATGTAGGAATACATTTAGCATCGCTGGATATTACCTTGTATATTGCGCACCCCGGCATAAAGATAATCCATGTAGTACTTGAAAAATTCGTAACTCCTGAACCACACATTGGATTTTTACAATCTATACATCATCTGAAAGGTCTTTATAAAACCTAACATACGCTACACTTATTGTGACCCCGTTTGACCCTGACTTCCGGTTCAAAGCGGAAGTTGAAATTTAATGTTTCAAAATTCATAATTCCTGAACCACACGATGGATTTTTACAATCTATACATCATTGGACAAGTTTTTAACAACTTAACAAACGATATACAGAATGTGACCCCAATTGACCTTTTCTTCCTGTTCAAACCGGAAGATGAAATTTAATATTTGAAAAAATCAGAACTCCTGAACCACACATCGGATTTTTATCATCTATACATCATCAGAAAGGGCTCCAAAGATTTAAGAAACGCTACACACTGTGACCTCATTTGACCTTGACTTCCGGTTCAAACGGAAGTTGATGTTAATTTTTTTGAAAAATTCATAACTCCTGGACCAGGCATTGGATTGATAAGGTAGAATGTTTATTCATCAATCACTCCCCACGAACACCTTGTTTTTGTCACATGACAAAAACTGAATTTCTAGTTTCTTCTTCATCTTCTTCTTCACCGGAACTCTTCTCCAGAACAGAACTCAAAAAAGAAATTTAATTGAACCTTGAAACTTAGCATATACTTGAACCTTAACATGAGCACGGCACTTGCACAATTTCGTCATGATGACGTCATCAGGTGTCGAATTACAAGGTTTTTAAAGTTGAAAAATGATCATTTGGTATTTGCTGTATCTCATTGAATATGAAAGCTATGATGTTCATAATTGGGCATGTGATAGATCAAGACTGGGGCTACATTTCAAAAGTTAACGTCAAAATCGTATGACCTTTTCTTCAAGGTCAAGCCCTAGGTCAAAGTTTGCCTTTGGTTTTTCTTGAAAAACATCATTTTCGGGCTTATCTACGGCATAACTCAAGATTGAAATTGAATTTTACATTGAAACTCATCAGACATTTGAACCTAAATATCAAGACGACACAAACGTGATGATGTCATGATGACGTCATTAGGTATTGAATTATATTAAATCAAAGTTTAATATTTGAAAACAAATCATAACTCATGAACGACATGTTGGATTTTACAATCTATACATCATCGGAAAGTTCGTTAAAGGTTCAACAAACGCTGCACAGAAAGTGACCCCATTTGACCTTGACTTCCGGTTCAACCCAGAAATTTAAAATTTCATAATATTCGTATCTCAAAAACCACTTATCATTTCAGCATAATTTTTGCATCAGATTGTATAAAGTTGAGCCTGCTCAAACTTTTGCACAGAAATAACAACATTTTGACATTTACATCTTGTCTTATGACCACCGGCATTAAAGCGCACGTTTGTGTTGACCCACTTTGATAACGCCAGATTCTGTTATAGTGCGTGTACAACAGAAACATGCATTTTGAACGTGTAGTTCAGTTTACATCAACTACATGTAGGAATACATTTAGCATCGCTGGATGTTACCTTGTATATTGCGCACCCCGGCATAAAGATAATCCATGTAGTACTTAAGAAATTTAGTGTTTCAAAATTCATAATTCCTGAACCACACGATGGATTTTTACAATCTATACATCATTGGACAAGTATGTAACAACTTAACAAACAATATACAGAATGTGACCCCAATTTACCTTTACTTCCTGTTCAAACCGGAAGATGAAATTTAATATTTGAAAAACTCAGAATTCCTGAACCACACATTGGATTTGTATCATCTATACATCATCAGAAAGGGCTCCAAAGATTTAAGAAAAGCTACACACTGTGACCTCATTTGACCTTGACTTTCGGTTCAAACCGGAGAGTGAAAGTTAATGTTTCAACAAATTGTTGGAGGTTTACAATCCATACACCATCTAAAACGTCTTCATAAACTAAACGCGCTACACAAAATGTGACCCCTATTTGACCTTGACTTCCGGTCAAAACCGGAAGTTGATGTTAATTTTTTTTTGAAAAACTCATAACTCCTGAACCAGGAATTGGATTGATAAGGTATAATGACCTATTCATTCAATCACTCACCACGAACACCGTGTTTTTGTAGTAAACAAAAATTCAATGTCTAGTTTTTTCTTCTGATTCTCTCCGTCCCTTGTCCGGTAACTAAGACACCTTTCCCAACATCACATGAACTTGAAACTTCACATAAAGTTAGATATACTTATTAGGAGATGAAACCGCTTCAGTTACGTCATGATGACGTCATCAGGTATCAAATTACAAGCCATTTAAGGTAAAAAAGTGACCATATGCGAAAGCCTGTATGTCCCCGAATATTACAGCTACAGTATTTATATTTGGACATATGATAGATCAAGACACGGGCAACATTTGAAAAGTAAACGCCAAATTCACATGACCTTTACTTCTGGTCGTAACGAAAGGTCAAAGTTTGCCTTGGTGTAATTCTTCAAAAAAACACTTTCCCGGCAAAAACATTAACTTTCGTTTATCAGATCAACTTCAAATTTACACCATGTAAGGAACTTGATAAAACCTCAATCAAGTAGTTGTGACGTCATGATGACGTCATCAAGTGTTAAAATACAGTAAATCGAAGTTTAATCTTTTAAAAATTCATAACTCAAGAAGTACATAAGCTATTATAACAATCTATACATTATCGGAGAGGTCTTGACAAATGTAGCAAATACTACACAGAAGATTATACCGTTTGACCTTGTCTTCCTGTTCAAACCGGAAGTTGAAAACTTCACAATTCATACTTTAAGGAATACTCGTACTTTTTCCATACACATTACTCACAATTTTACGTCATGTTGTAGATTTTTAAGCCTTCTCAAACTTTTCCACAGAGATGTTACCTTTTTGACCTTCACTTATGGTTGAAATCCGGTATACATTGACCCGCTGTCAAACCGCGGGAATAAACTGCATTGAAAACACATACAATACGCGATCTAAACCAGTTAGACGGTGAGCGGCTGCTTGCTCCATTGAATCAAACCGCAAGGTTCAAAGTCCTTCAAACATGCTTGTAGTCTAGTCTAGTCTCTTTTCAAGGTTCGCGCAACCTGATTTTGACATTACGCTTTGTTAGTCTCTAAAACAGCCATCCGTGCAAACCTCGCTAACAATTAAATGTCAGATTTTTTAAAAATTCATAATTCAAGAACTACACAACCGATTTTCAAAACATTTTCAGTTATAAAATCCTTGGGCATTGGAGATTAGCCTTGGGTAACCGTGACCCCATGTTGACCTTTACTTCCGGGTCAACCGGGAGTGAGACCATATCTCAAGAACTACACAACCGATTTCATACTTTTTTTCAGTTATAGACTCCTTGGGCATTGTAGATTAGCTTTGGGTAACCGTGACCCCATGTTGACCTTTACTTCCGGGTCAACCGGAAGTGACACCATATCTCAAGAACTACTCAACCGATTTTCAAACTTTTTTCAGTTATAGACTCCTTGGGCATTGGAGATTAACCTTGGGTAACCGTGACCCCATGTTGACCTTTACTTCCAGGTCAAACGGAAGTGACACCATATCTCAAGAACTACTCAACCGATTTTCAAACTGTTTTCAGGTATAGACTCCTTGGGCATTGGAGATTAGCTTTGGGTAACCGTGACCCCATGTTGACCTTTACTTCCGGGTCAACCGGAAGTAACACCATATCTCAAGAACTACTGAACCGATTTTCAAACTTGTTTCAGTTATAGACTCGTTGGGCTTTTGAGATTAGCCTTGGGTAACCGTGACCCCATGTTGACCTTTACTTCCACAACCGGAAGTGAGACCATATCTCAAGAACTACACAACCGATTTTCAAACTTTTTACAGTTAGACTCCTTGGGCATTGGAGATTAGCCTTGGGTACCGTGACCCCATGTTGACCTTTACTTCCGGGTCAAACGAAAGTGACACCATATCTCAAGAACTACTCAACCGATTTTCAAACTGTTTTCAGGTATAGACTCCTTGGGCATTGGAGATTGGTCTTGGGTAACCGTGACCCCATGTTGACCTTTACTTCCGGATCAACCGGAAGTGACACCATATCTCAAGAGCTACAGTTGGTTTTGTCGAAGCATGGTCATGGGACATGGACTCGGACATGTTGGAGGTTCTGGTACTTTGTATGACTAGTGGTACTTACAGTTGAGATGTGTCGACGTTACGTGAACAGAGACTCATTCACTTACTTTTGATGAAAACTTATCGTCATGTTTACTAAATATTTTTCAATTACATTTGAGCAACTGCTAGTTCGTACAACAAGTATAAGCACAGAACAACTTTAGTAATCAAGCTGAAACTTTGCATGTATCCAAGTTGGGATATGTTACATCCAAAAAAGTGGTTCACACCACGATGACGTCATCAAGAGTAACATGACATCACCTTGAAGGTGCAAGTTCAAAATCTATATAATGAGTAGGATACTTGGTCAAGGAAAAATGTAGCATGCCATTTTAAGCAAAACTATTTCAATGGAAGTTTAAACCCCTTCCAAACTTCCGAATCCGACCGAACACCTTATTTTTGTTATCAACAAAAAGTTAAGTCTAGTTCTTATTCTGCTTCTCCCCGTCGTGTTTCCGCTAACAAAAGCACACTTCCCAAGCACATATAAACTTGAAACTTCACATATAGTTAGATATCTATTAGGAGATGAAACCGCTTCAGTTACGTCATGATGACGTCATGAGGTATTGAAATACATTAAATCAAAGCTTAATATTTGAAAAAATCATAACTCAAGAACCCCATTTTGGATTTGTACAATCTATACATCATCGGAAAGGGCATTGAATACTGAACAATAAATACATTGAGTGTGACCCCGTTTGACCCCGACTTCTGGTTCAAATCGGAAGTTGAACATTTCAAAAATTCATAATCTCCGGCAATACCTAGCGCACAGTGTGGCATCCACTTAACAACTAATCCAGGATGACGTGCACACATAGCCATACATTGTGCAAAAGGCATCTTCCATACGTTGTGTGCAAATTTTGAAAGTCCATTGAACATCATTGCGTTGTTTATTCTTGTACGTATTAACAACACGTTGTCGCGAACATACAATCTCAAACTCATTCAAAGTTCAGTGTGAATTTATTTATGTTTTGCCCGTCTGATGCCTTAATTGAAAATAAGGAATAGAAGAGGAGGTTTCACTGAGATGTCCACCTGCTTTAGAGATTTGTATGACTTTAAATAACTGACAAATAGCTAAACTAAAAAAGAACGACATTGATTCGCTTCTCATCAAACACCGAGACCCACATTACGTTGATCGACGTGACAATGCCTGCCAAAAGCTCTTTAGGCCCACTGAGTTTACCCTTCAGACACGGTGATTACACTGCGGTAAGCTTTATTTCAAAATCATCGTTAAAAAAGAGGGGGCATTCCTTTTTTCGTCTACAATCGTGTTGATATGTTTCATCCGTAAACTTGCCAAGTGGTATTTTTTTTTAACTTACAAAAGAGTTTATTAATTTGATCATGGTATGAATTCTAACTGTCGGATTTGAATTGATGCTAACCGTTGAGGTATTTGTAGCCTACATGTACTGTGTGGCAAAAATCTTATCGCGTGAATCAAAAGGGTTTTGACTTTAACGAAGTACTTGAACGAGAGCAAAGAAGAAGTAATATTTGCTGAAATTAATTTACAAGTTGTCAATGAATCCAGACATACAGTTCACATCCTATAAAAATGTTTTAAAAGTACCACGAAAAAATAATGTTAGCTGATGATATCATTCTCCAGTGGAAAAATCACAAACTTGAACTAATAAACTTAAAAATGTATGTTGATGACTTGTTAACAATACTATACAGCATCAGTTGTTTGCCAACCGTTCAGATGGTGCACATTTTCTTCAAGATTGAACACAGATGCCTGTACGGAACAACAAATAACTTGTCAAGATTTTAAAGTATATTGAGAATAAAAATTGTATACAACTGTCAAAAACTAGCATTGCCTCCATTTGTCAATGATTCGGATATATTCCCCGTAGCCCTACACCCACCAACGGCACACAGAATGATGGCATATTACCCAAGCACACAAGAAACTTTGTTAATTAACTAAATTTGTTTGCAAACTATCGAATTCCCATCCACAAACAACGGTGTCCTAGTTGTTTATGTTAGAAGCTAACTCCTAGTCTTAAGCTAACTCCCACAAATGACGTCACATGGAAGCGCACAGCAAACGGCAGAAGTGTTTTTATTTTTTTCAAAACCTTGAAGTTGGGGCCTAATTTTTTGATTGATAATTACGAAAAATCCAGAAGTGTATAAAACACATCCAAATTACAATTAAATGACAAACAAACACATTATAAACAAGTTTAAATAGCATCCCGTTCAAAAATTCTCGCTCAAGTACCTGTTTGAACTAACCATGTACTTAGACCGTAGTGTGTCAATGAAACCGCAAAGGTTTTGGGGATGATGACGTCATCGATGACGTCATAACATTAAATCAATGTTTAATAATTGAAAACAAATCTGAAGAACCATAATTGCTACACACAAGATCTTTGGACCATGTGAAAGACCCTGTAGTATTTTAAAAATCTTACACAAAGTTTGACCCCCTGTGACCTTTACTTCCGTTTAATTGTTTTTATTTTATTTTTTGTTTTTTAGTTTTTTTTACAAAACTCGCAAAAGTACTGAGTATACAGTGCTTCAAACAGATCGGGAAAGGGTTAAAACCAAATTATAAAAACAAACCGAACACCGTTTGTTTGTAATTTACAAACAAGATAAGTCTATTTTTTTTCTTAATACTTCTTCTGCTTCTCCCCGTCGTGTTTCCGCTAACAAAAGCACACTTCCCAAGCACATATAAACTTGAAACTTCACATATACTTAGATATCTATTAGGAGATGAAACCGCTTCAGTTACGTCATGATTACGTCATCAGGTATTGAAATACATTAAATCAAAGCTTAATATTTGAAAAAATCATAACTCGAGAACCCCATTTTGGATTTGTACAATCTATACATCATCGGAAAGGGCATTGAATACTGAACAATAAATACATTAAATGTAACCCCGTTTGACCCCGACTTCTGGTTCAAATCGGAAGTTGAACATTTCAAAAATTCATAATCTCAGCCAATACCTAGCGCACAGTGTGGCATCCACTTAACAACTAATCCAGGATGACGTGCACACATAGCCATACATTGTGCAAAAGGCATTAGCCATACGTTTTGTGCAAATTTTGAAAGTCCATTGAACATCATTGCGTTGTTTATTCTTGTACGTAACACGTTGTCGCGAACATACAATCTCAAACTCATTCAAAGTTCAGTGTGAATTTATTTATGTTTTGCCCGTCTGATGGCTTAATGGAAAATAAGGAATAGAAGAGGAGGTTTCACTGAGATGTCCACCTGCTTTAGAGATTTGTATGACTTTAAATAACTGACAAATAGCTAAACCAAAAATGAACGACATAGATTCGCTTCTCATCAAACACCGAGACTCACATCACGTTGATCGACGTGACAATGCCTGCCAAAAGCTCTTTAGGCCCGCTGAGTTTGCCCTTCAGACACGGTGATTACACTGCGGTAAGCATTATTTCAAAATCATCGTTAAACAAGAGGGGGCATTCCTTTTTTCGTCTACAATCATATTGATATGTTTCATCCGTAAACTTGCCAAGGGGTAATTTTTTTAAACTTACATGTACAAAAGAGAATTTGATCATGGTATGATTTCTAACTGTCGGATTCGAATTGATGCTAACTACCGTTGAGGTATATGTAGCCTACATGTACTGTGTGGCAAAAATCATATCGCGTGAATCAAAAGGGTTTTGACTTTAACGAGGTACTTGAACGAGAGCAAAGAAGAAGTAATATTTGCTGAAATTAATTTACAAGTTGTCAATAATTCCAGACATACAGTTCACATCCTATAAAAACGTTTTAAAAGTACCACGAAAAATTAATTTTAGCTGATGATATCATTCTCCAGTGGAAAAATCACAAACTTGAACTAATAAACTTTAAAAAGTATGTTCTGGACTTGTTAACAATACTATACAGCATCAGTTGTTTACCAACCGTTCAGATGGTGTACATTTTCTTTAAGATTGAACACAGATGCCTGTATAACGGAACAACCAATAATTTGTCAAGATTTTAAAGTATAAGCTGAAAATAAAAATTGTATACAATTGTCCAAAACTAGCATTGCCTCCATTTGTCTATGATTCGGATATATTCCCCGTAGGTCTACACCCACCAACGGCACAAAGAATGATGGCATATTACCCAAGCACACAAGAAACTTTGTTAATTAACTAAATTTGTTTGCAAACTATCGAATTCCCATCCACAAACAACGGTGTCCTAGTTGTTTATGTTAGAAGCTAACTCCTAGTCTTAAGCTAACTCCCACAAATGACGTCACATGGAAGCGCACCATAAACGGCAGAAGTGTTTTTATTTTTTTCAAAACCTTGAGGTTGGGGCCTAATATTTCGATTGATAATTACGAAAAATCCAGAAGTGTATAAAACACATCCAAATTACAATTAAATGACAAACAAACACATTATAAACAAGTTTAAATAGCATCCCCGTTCAGAAATTCTCGCTCAAGTAACTGTTTGAACTAACCATGTACTTAGACCGTAGTGTGTCAATGAAACCGCAAAGGTTCTGGGGATGATGACGTCATCGATGACGTCATAACATTAAATCAATGTTTAATATTGAAAAAAATTCATATCTGAAGAACCATAATTGCTACACACAAGATCTTTGGATCATGTGAAAGACCCTGTAGTATTTTTAAAATCTTACACAAAGTTTGACCCCCAGTATTTTTACTTCCGTTTAATTGTTTTTAATTTATGTTGTTGTTGTTGTTTTGTTTTTTTTACAAAACTCGCAAAAGTACTGAGTATACAGTGCTTCAAACAGATCGGGAAAGGGTTAAAACCAAATTATAAAAACAAACCGAACACCGTTTGTTTGTAATTTACAAACAAGATAAGTCTAGTTTACTCTATAAAAGTAATAAAGTTGATCCCATTTGCAGAGTTCTTAGTTCTTAGGCCTGAAGTTTTGTTTAGCTTACCGATAAATAGGTTCAGTTGAGTGTGATTTAACTGTTGTCTGTCGTTGTGTTTGTCATTGGTGGAATCATGAAGAACGAAGTATTGGATATCCTGCCAGTGAGTGCTAAATAAAGCGTGTATGTGCAGTGAGTTGAAATACGCTTTGGCATAACAGTCTGGTCTGCCAGACTGCAAACTCTACAAACAACGAACATTCTTTTGTGACGAATTTGACCTTGCGGAGAAAGTGATTGTGGTACGACACGGTACCATGACAGAACACAATAAAGACCAAAATTTGTTTAAGATAACATTATCAAAGTGAGATATACACATGTTTTATGAAGTTACGTGTGTACGGAACCCCTACAGTTAGAGAAAAAAGACTGCAGTGGCAAACAAAAATGCTTTAGTTCTCGCGAAGTAGTATTTTAAAAAGTTATTCTCGGGGGAACGAAATACAATTCACACGAAATCAGTTTGCTCCCTGGAAATGATTTCGTTCCCTCGAAATTACCGTACTAAGTTTCCTGCGATATCCTTTCGTCAATAATTTATATTTTGTTAATTCGGAATAATGGCTTTTACGGAGCCCTTGACATGCCAGCAGATTTGTTTTACCTTATTACATTGGTGGTTTCGGCCATCCGCCGGCCATCCGCCGAAACCACCTTTGTTTTCGTCAAGATTTGTATTTGTTGTTGTTCCGACATAGTAGTCGGAACAGCTATTGTTTTCGTTAGGATTTGTATTTGTTTTTCTTCTTATTTATGTGACCATTAAGATGTTGTTAGGTCACTGTATTAAATAGGCACGGGGAAACTGGCTTTGGGGTTCTCTCTTGAATCTGGTTCTTTATTGAGTCTGTAAAATTGGTGAACAAGATGTTGATATATCAATTCCTTTCGTAGTGAAAACGCTCCTCTGTTAATTGCTGTGCATGCACTCTTATCTCTCGATCTTTGGCCTTGGGCCTTGTGTAAACTGTGCTCCCGAAGTCCAGTGTGGGCAAAGCGGGCTGTTTCACTTTGGAAAATAGGGGTGGTTCATTCAAGCAACTGTGGTGCTGTACATTAGGTGTGGGGCCTAACATTGATAATGATACTTTTCAAGACAAATTTCTATATATGCAAATCAGGAGTTAGTAGTGAAAACATTGCCTATACAACAATATCATAACAGCAGAACAAAGAAATACTTTCACCCCTTGACTATTCCCGTCGAGAGTAGAACGCTTCCACTGTGCATAGACACTACACGTGGACAGGATGTGTACTGCACATTGTACATGTACAGTACATGTACATACGTGGCAGCATGTGTTGCATGCACTGATGTGGATTGCACATGGATAAAAGAGCCTACTCTATTGGATAAAAATTCTGTAAAGCTATTTTGACGGTGTTAAACATTGTCCAATCACAATGAATTTTACATTGATAGACAGCCCAGGAATCACCCGACTTTCTCTGAGATTAAGAAAATCAAAGGAGGGCGCTAGCGGAAGTTATGGCGAGTTGAAGATGGTCAGTACAGTAGAGGTTGGTGGAAAAAGCGATCTTACATACAAAATCAAACGAAAACTGGTAAGAATCATAAAGTTTAATGAAAAAATGACGGAGTTTAATCGTCCTATTTTTGAAAAAAAATGACATCATTCGAAAGCATACTTTATACTCTTTATTATACTCGATTAAGGAAGGAAAGTTTCAATGCGTTTGTCAGCAAAGACAGAAAAACTGAAACAACCCCACTATTTCCATACATAGTTCCAATGGTGGAGCTCCGAGATTTCTGTGCGGAGCACTGAAAAGGAGCGCAAACGAATTGATGACGGTAAACTCAAGTTAAACAATAATAACAAATGTATAAATGGAAACAAAATAATCAAGCTTAAGTAACAATAAAACTCCCGGCCACCACCTTGGCGAATCGCATATCTCATGTAAACCGTACGAAAATTGATTCGAAATACACTAAATAGTACAAATATAATGTTGATTTAAAGAAACACTAGAATTTCCATACATTCCTTTGATACTAGGTAAGAGTTAAAAGATTTAAGAAATGATGCAAAGAGATATATAAAATAGACAAGATTCATACCTGTAAAATTGGTGAACAAGATGTTAAGGAAGGTTCGGCCAATTTCAGAATGACGCCCAGATTATTGAACGGCGGGAAATATACCAATTAGAACGTAGGGGGCGCTTCGTAAATTTAAATGATAAAGAGATATTTACAACAACAAAAGGTTTGAAATGAATATGCAAAGTAGGAATATACCAAAATTAAACGGGGGTGTTCTTCATGTACACCTGGGCCGTGACATCCTCCTCTCTTTTGCGAAAATGTCAACCCGACATTTGCAGAATATTTGTATAAAAAATTCTATTTACAAGATTGCAAGTTAGCAAGTCAACATTACACAATATACAATTTATGATATTACTTCAACTCGATGTACTTTAACGTGCTGTGTACAAAACTCTTAGAAATTTACATTACTCAACCGGGCCCTGGTTTCATGAAGATAATCCTATAGAGACAAATATTCTTATAATTCAGAGTAATTAATGTTCTCGTTAAACCACAAATTGCATTTGCTTAAAGGCATCGTACACGTTTGGTAATTGTCAAAGACCAGTGTTCTCATTTGGTGTATCCCAACATATGCATAAAATAACAAGCCTGTGAAAATTTGGGCTCAATTGGTCATCGAAGTTGCAAGAAAATGATGAAAGAAAAAACACCCTTGTTGTACAAATTTGTGTGCTTTCAGATAGGAATAAAAACTTCTTGCAGGAAGTTTTTATTATTTTAGTGAGAAATTACCTCTTTCTCAAAAGCTACGTTACTTCAGAGGGAGTCGTTTCCTACAATGTTTTATACTATCAACAGCTCTCTGCTGCTCGTTACTAAGTCAGTTTTTATGCTAATATAAATTTTGAGTAATTACCAAACGTGTACGATGCCTTTAATACACCTTTTCAACACAAGATGAACCAATTCAAGAAATCATGCTATAAAGGAAGCAAATTTGTACTTCAGAGCTCATCATCCTGAAAATTCATCAATGTCAAAATTAACACTTAGGCCCTAATACTCATCCCAAATATGGATAAGCAAATAATGCACTACAAAATGGAGAAAAAAATGCAATAGGGGGAAAAATGGGGGGGGGAATAGGGGGGGGGGAAATAAGTGGTAAAAAAAAAGTTATTATGTGTCAATGTGCTCTTTTGAAATCATACGAAGGGCAACTTTCCTTCGTTCTTGCGCCATTTTGGAACTTCTTAATGGGTGTCTCAAAGCGCTCAGTATTTTTCCTACAAGGTAAGTGGAGTACGAGACCTATTCCTTTGCATAGCACCATGTAATGGTTTACAAGGTGCTGTGGCGCAATATGCAGCCAATCAAACCAGGAACACCGGGGCGATAAGCGCACTGGGTTCTTTTACACAACACACGGGACCTACGGCTTAACGTCCCATCCGAAGGACGAAGCATGTGGTTAATTGTCTTGCTTAAGGACACAAGTGACACGACTGGGATTCGAACCCACACTCTGCTGATCAGAAACACCAGAGCTTGAGTTCGGTGTTCTTACCCGCTCGGCCACGACACGCCACATAATGCACTACAAAATGATAGTGGTAGATCCATATTTTCTGGCATTACTCCAGTAAACGGTGTGTTACTTTTAAGGGTGTTGTGGCCGAGCGGTTAAGAACATCGAATTCAAGTTCTGGTGGTTAAGTCATCAGGGTGTGGGTTCGAATCCCGGTCATGACACTTGTGTCCTTGAGCAAGACACTTAACTATAATTGCTTCTCTTCACCCAGGGGTATAAATGGGTACCTGCGAGGGTAGAGGTTGATATTGTGTTTGAGCCTTCGGAGCGCAACGGCATGCTAGGGGCTGTATACTCCCCAGGGAGCTGAGAAAGATTAAAGGAATGTCATTGGCCCAATGACCAGGGCACTTTATGTAAAGCGCATTGATACGTTTATTGTAAAAATGCGCTATATAAGAACTTGTTATTGTTATTATTATTATTATTACTTTTGTCGTCAACTGGGGTTTGCCTTTCGTTTGATTCTTCTGCTGTGTCACTTAAATCACTGACGGAAACTGTATCATTTTGTGGCTGGTGGCAGCACCCTGTGAACTTATCGACGTGTGGTAAGGCATTGGGTGAGATAAAATCTGTTCTCACTGAAGAAGAGTCTTGTTCAAAGATTTCTGTCCCCTCGTTGGTTCCCATCTGTCGGATGTTTTGTCTGGTTCCTTACTTTGAGGTCGATTGGACTCGTGCATTGAAGGAGTTTCTTTTGAAGAAGGTTTGTTTGACGTAGATTCTTCTGTCTCTTCGCATTCACGGCTTTGAGGTTGGTTTGGTTCATCTCTTTCTACCGGTAGGAACATGCACGGTGTTAAGAGGTTTCTGTGCAGGGTTCGTTCCTTTCCACTCTCTGGGGAATATACCACGTATACTGGTTATAGATTTGGTCGTTTTGAAATGACCATCCACATAAGGATTTGGCTCCCATCTGTAGGCAAGTTTATCTGTTTCTACAAAGTGCTTGTGCTGAACCAATACACGATCACCTTGACGGAGGGGAGCATCTCGTGTACCTCGATCATACAATATTTTCTGCTTCGCATGTGATTTTGTTGCATGGTCATTCGCTATTTTGTAAGCAGCGAGGAGGCCTTCTCGATATCTCTCAACGAACTCCTCGTAGCTTGGTTGGTCTTCACCGGTGTTTGTGTTGAGGCCGAACATTAAATCAATCTGTAGGTTTGGGTGTCTTCCGAACATCAGAAAGAACGGGGCATAACCAGTGGAGTCATGTCGAGTAGCATTATAAGCGTGAGCCATCTTGCGGACATACTCTTTCCAGTCTTCATTCATGTTTGGTTCCATTGAGCCAAGCATATTGAGGAGGGTGTGGTTAAAACGCTCGGTCTGCCCATTCCCTTGAGGATGATATGGCGTTGTGTGACTTTTCTTTATTCCGGAAACCTTGCAGAGTTCTTTGACGAGTTGGCTTTCAAAATTTCTGCCCTGATCTGAATGAAGACGAAGAGGAAAGCCGTAGTGCTGGTAGAAGTTTTTCGACAATATTTCGGCTACATAGTATCTGCTTTCTGGTCGATGGTGGGGAATGCTTGTGCATTTTGGTGAAGTGATCTGTTACAACAAGGATGTTTTCAAAGCCGCCCTTTGATCTTTCCAGCTTCAGGAAGTAAATGCACACCAACTCGGGCTCCCTTGTGGTTATGCTGACGAGGGGGTACTCTGGTTCTAGAAGGTGGTGTTATTTTAAGACAGCACCGTTTGCATTCGACGCACCATTGTTTGACATCATCTGCTATTTTGGGCCAGAAAAATCTCTTCCTAACCATGTCTAGTGTTCTCTCGAATCCCATGTGACCGACGTCATTGTGGAGTCCGTGCATGGCCGTCGCTCTAAACTTCTCAGGTACAAGCTGGTACGATGTCTTTCCATCACTTGTTCTTTTTCGACGAAGAATATCGTCTGGTAAGCACAATTTGTCCCATGGCGGAAGTAGAGTTGACATTCCCGTGGCTCATGCCTTCTCTCAAGAGAACTTGGTTTCTCATTGTGCTGAAGAAGAATATTACACGTGATAGAATTGGATCGTCGCGTTGTGAAATGGCGATATCTCGCTTTGGTAATCTGGGAAACCCATCTTCGGTAGACTCAAAATTTGTTGGCTGATTCTGCCTTGTTGCCTGTCTAGTTGTCACTTGGCATTGGACATTGGTGGGTTCAGGAAATAAATGAGATGAAGATGGATGCCCACTACAGATAGCCTGAACATCGTCCGAGCATATGGTTATGGCCTCTTTCTGGAAAGCCATGTTGGTTCTTGTAGTGTCCATGTGAGGTCGTCTAGGAAAGGCATCGGCAGCGGAGTTATTTTTTACCAGGCTTCTTGATGTTGAAGTTGAATTGAGACAATGCGGCAACCCATCTTTGTCCAGTTGCGTCTAGTTTGGCCGATGTTGTCACATAGGTGAGAGGGTTATTATCAGTTAGCACTGTAAACTGATTTCCAATGAGATATTCTCTGAATTTGTCAGTGATCGCCCATTTCATGGCCAAGAACTCTAGCTTGTGGGCGCACCTTGATTCTGCTGGGTTGAGGCTTCTGCTTGCGTATGCGATTACTTTCTCAGTTCCTCCCTGTGTTTGGCTCAGTATGACCTTTGACCGCTTTTGCTTTTGTCGGTCATGCCCCTAGTCATGCCCCTAGTCCAACCCCAGAGGCATCGGTCTGAAGAATGAACGGTACCGAGTAATCAGCATAACCCAATTATTGGCGCTGACGTCATCAGGTGTTTTAGAGTATCCATCGCTCTTTGGCATTCTTTCGCCCATACGAAGGGAATTGGTGAAGTAGAGGTGGCTCTTTTCTTGCCCTTTTTCTTGCGTTTTGGATCTCCTGAAGTAAGCTTGAAAAGAGGAGCTACGATGTTTGAGTAACCTTTGATGAACCGGCGGTAATAGCCTGTGAAGCCGAGAAATCTTTGGACATCTTTCCGGTTGGATGGTGATGGCCATGTGTTGGAAGTTTTTTCGGGATCGGTGGAGATGCCTTTAGAATAGACTATGTGCCCAAGGTATTTGACTTCTGTTCTGAGCAAGTCGCACTTTGAAGGTTTGAGTTTCAGGCCGTGATGACGTAAGCGTGAGAAAACCTCTGAGAGACGCTTGATGTGCTCTTCAAATGTGTCAGAGAAAATGATGATGTCGTCAAGATACAAGAGTACTTTGGAGTAGTTGAAGTCGCCGAGGCAAGTTATCATTAAAGGGACACACCGGTTACCTGTTTACGTAATTTAGTCATGTAGAATCAAAGACAATTATTTCTAGATGGTTTTTATATTTTTTTAATACAAAAATTCAAAAATAATACGTAATTAACGAGAAATGACCGACAAAAGCAAAAGCGGTCAAAGGTCATCGTACTATGATACGCTTTACCAGCCGTTGCAAGTGTCAAATTTACGGGATACATGCTATATGCAATGTTGCAAGTAGACTGGTGCTCTGTTTGTGTAAGTGTTTTACTACGACAAGGCATGAGGATCCAGTCCACGTTATCCATCTGAAAGTGTGTTATAAACAACGGACATGGAAACCGGTCAACTCGCCCCCGAGCAAAGACGCCAATTACAAAGTCGCCCCTAGCAAAGTCGCCCCCTCACATACAAACTCGTCCCCTCTCAAAGTCGCCCCTCACAAAGGAATGTAACAAATTGGTGTGAGTGTACTTCAGGGGAACGAAAGCTATCTTGAGGGAACAAAATTAGCTATCTTGAGGGAACGAAAGAGGAATTCTGGGGAACAAAATCTCATTGCGAGAGAACGAAAGCGTACTTTTAGGGAGCGAAATCATATTTCGGGTGAATTAAAGTATATTTCGGACAAAAAATTCAAAGTCATATTTCGAGGAAACGAAAGTTTTTTTTTAGGGAACGAAATCTCCTTTCGAGCTAACGAAAGTATATTTCTAGCAAACAAAATCATATTTTGAGGAAATGAATGCGTATCTTCAGGGAACGAAAGCGTATTTCTGTGGAACTTAATCGTATTACGGGGGAAAGAAAGCGTGTTAAAGGGAACGGGAACCATTTTTCCTAGAAATAATCACAGCGTTCACAAAATGAAAAATAATATTTTGTGAGACAAAATTATATTTTCATCGAATTAAATAATATTTTGAGGAAACGAAATGATCTTGTTGGAATTTTGTGTGTCGAGGGATGCAATAGAAATTTCGAGTGAGGTATTTTTGGGTGACTGCTCTTTATTCCGACACCCCTATATTCCGACACCCCTATGTTCCGACAACCCCCTCATGATTTACATAGGGTTAGGGTTAGGGTTAGGGTTAGGAATAGGAAAATAGACCAGGGTTGTCGGAACATAGGGGTGTAACCGTTTTTTTGTCTACCTTTTAATTTTTTAATATCTTTTTCACTTGTCCCTTCAGGGGCTCCATTTTTTGTTGTTGTTTTTTTTTTTTGGGGGGGGCTCGTTTTTTAGGAATTGTTTGTCACAAATATTGTTTAAACTAATTGCCCCATCAGTATAAAAGTGGTATTCCTATGTATTGACATAAATCTTATTTAATAAACAGAAATTTGGTACAAATCGGGTCAAGGAACGTACATAGAGCATTGAAAAGTTGCGATTTTGAAACAACGGATTCGATCAGCGAGGTGTACCGACTAGCAAACCCGCGATAACAACAACGTATAGTTGGTGGTCTGGCTCCCTACCCCTCCAACATGTTCATGAGCTTCCAGGTACAGCTATCTCTTGGCTAGCGGGTTTCTGTCGCGCTAGCACCCCGAGATACTCTGCTCGCCAGCTACACGACTGCCCCTGTGTTGCGTGTAGCGAGTCCCCACGCTGTGCACTGTAATACACGCTTCCGTTGCTCGGACTCTCTGAAATAAAATCTTCGGTTCGATTATTTACAACTTGTATCCATAATTTGAATACCTATTTTTGTGTGTCAAATAATCATGAATTCTTGTTAAAAAAACAGAGTTTAATTCGGTGCAGTAATTAATGTTTATACGGCTGGAAGTAAAACTAACTCCGAAGATCATGAGGGTTATCCGAACCAAAAAAATGGTTCGGATAACCCACGTGACCTTCGTTTTTTGAAAAAAGCGTAAAAACGGCCAAATTTGATGGTTTCTTTTCTCAACTGTTCTTCTCCATTCCTGGAAGACCTTTAGAATCATGTTTTAGTGTATTTGGTAGCCTAAGTAGCCCAACGAAGCCGGTGTGTCCCTTTAATCGCTGGAAAGTGGCCGGGCGTTTTGAAAACCAAAAGGCATTCTGTTGCACTCGAAAAGACCCATGGGAGTTGTGAATGCTGTTTTCTGTTTGTTCCTTTCCTCCATCTCCACTTGCCAGTATCCAGATGTTAGATCAAGAGTGCTGAAGAACTGTGCGTTGCCTAAAGCATCTAAGGCTTCTTCTATTCGCGCCAGGGGGATGCATCACGTACTGTCTTGCTATTTAGCTGCCTATAATCGATGCAGCTACGAAGTGAGCCATCTTTTTTGTATACGATGACCATGGGAGAGGCGTGTGGGCTGCTGCTTCTTCTGATTGCCTTTGTTGTTTCAATGTGTTTTTTTAGATGGTCCTTTACTTCTTGGTACTGGGAAGGTGGTATACGGCGGTAGGGTATTCGGAATGGCTTGTCATTAATCAGTGGGATGCAATGTTTGATGGTAGACGTGCAACCGAAACCAAGTGAGCTTGTCGAGAACACATCTGAATATGTTTGATGAAGATTTATGAGGTGTTTCTTCTGCTCGTCAGTCTCTAAGGCTGCATTTGATAAGTCTAATGTCAGAATAATGTTGCTCAAATCGCCAGTCACGTTTGTGTTTCTCACATAGCATTTAGACGGAGAGGTTGTCGCATGATGATTATCTACCTTGTCTGTCACTTTGGAGTTTGAAATGACTTCATCTGCTCGAAGGATGGAGGACAACTGTGCCAGCTTACAGTTGCGCTTCACTTTGATTGGCAGAGATGTTGCAGAGTCTGACGGGGACACGACGGTTAGACCCTACATCAGCTATGAGTTTTTCCACTTTCAAGCATGAAGAAGAGTTGTTGGGAAAACTTTCGACGATGCATCGCGATGGTCATACGAGTGATTTCCATGTATACGAGGAGCTTTACAGATGATGTCAACTTCTTCTCCTGTTGGAATCGTACGCGGAAGTCTGCCTACATACTTGGCATAGCCGATCGTGCCTGTCTGGTCTCTCGATACTGAAGTAGAAGTATTGAGGTATGCTGTGTGCCACGTTAAGTTTCATCCTTCACTTGGTCCATATATTGACATCCTCTGGCTATTTGTTGGTCTCGCTTCGAGGCTCTGATCACGTTTGTACCAACGAGGACTGGTACACGTCGTCTGAATCTTGGGGATTGGGCTGTGGCTGATATTAATGTTGTGACTGTGATGATTTCTGAGATTGTGCTTTGAGTTCAGGCTCGTTGGTTCAAGTTGCATCTCTCTTTCTAGCTGTCTTACTTCTGTCTGCAACTCACGGAACGTCATCTCGCGTGGTCTCATAGGTGCAATTCGTGCGGTTTGGGAACGGACTGCCTTTGCTCTGGGACACTTAAGCCGGTGTGGCAGGAGATTCTGTCCCCCCGGAGATTCTGTCCCCCCATACGGCGAACTGTGCACAAACTTCTTTTGATAGCGCCCTCTTTTGAATCATCCTCCTCCAGTCCATGTTAATTTCCCGTATGGGGACAGAATCTCCGGGGGGACAGATTTCCCTGGGACACCGGCCTCAGGTCGACCTACGATTTTCTTGCGCACGCACGATGTCCCAAATACTCACAGGTCGACTGCGATTGGTTCCCGACCGTCGGGATCACGTCGTACAAGTTGAAATTGTTCTACTCTTGCGACTGTTAATTTTTTCGAGCGGCGACTGTTTCCGATTGTCTTAAAATCATCGCAGTGATACGCTCAGGTCGAAAATTCGCTCACAAACACACATTGTCACTTGTAAAAAACAAATTCGCTTTTTAACAAAGGGCATTTATGAATGGGAATAAAAGAGTAGGGACTCGTTCTTAAACGACCGTTTAAAACCTTGTAGGGTCGTGGCCGTGCGATAAAGGCCCTCGCCTTCGGCTCGGGCCTTTATCGCACGACCACGACCCTGCCGGTTTTAAACGGCCGTTTAAGAACGAGTCGCTACTCTTTTATTCCCTTAATACAAACATTACGTGCTGTTATCACTAATAACACAGACAATGAATTGAAAGCCTACGTCACTGCAAAGTTTACGTACTGAAATAATTGGGCCTGAAAGACCAGTGCCTGCCTGGCTTTATCCTTGCGGATAAAAACAGGGGATTAGCTGTCTAGCTATCTTATCTGATATCGTCCCACGGACCTCTCGCCACTAGAGGGCGCTATCAATCCTGCAACCGCTGTAAGGCCGTGTCCGAAACGGCGACTTCGGCTAGAGCTACGGCTGTTGCTAAGGGTGTTGCTAAGTACTTCCTATACTTCAACGCATGATGACGCGGAAATCCAGCCGTAGCCGTAGCTGTAGCCGCCAATTCGGACACGGCCTAATACGGCCTAATAGACTGGTCAAGGATAAAGACAGGTAGGCCTACTTGTTTTACAGACCCAATGATTTCATTGGATACAATGCACGCGCGTTTTTGTTTTGTATGTAATGTTGCTTATACACAATGTAATGCGTGACTAAGAATCTCTGTGTGAATAGGTACATCCCGCTATCTGGCGTTGACGAGCTTCGAAGTGTGACGTCAGATGTTCGGGCTACCGCTTTAAACTGCTCTGGAGCGGTCGTTGGGTGATAGCGGTTGGGTTTCCGTAACTTCATGCGTTTGTGACTACACAACTGGTGCGTCTTGGAACCAAGACTA
Organism: Plazaster borealis; assembly: GCA_021014325.1. Classification (NCBI taxonomy): domain Eukaryota; kingdom Metazoa; phylum Echinodermata; class Asteroidea; order Forcipulatida; family Labidiasteridae; genus Plazaster; species Plazaster borealis. The sequence continues at coordinate 10,735,624 of CM037468.1, read as the reverse complement.
CGATCTGTTCAACACGGGAATTTCTCTTAAAATTCACGCACTCGGGAGCCTCTGTTTTGTACATGTACTTTTGTTAAACCTGTTATAGGCCTATGGTGGTCACACTACATCTGGTCATTTTCCTGGGGGTTGTCCCACTAAACTGAATGGCAACTCGCTAGCAATCCCGCACAAATTTATGTCACATGGTTTATGAAACTAGATTAAATAAGCTTTCCATCCAATTGTAACATGGTTTTTGATTGGTGGACTGAAAAGAGGGGCACTTTTTGTGTCAAATCACAAAGCCCATTGGGAGAGCATGACCTTCATAGTCTGGACTACAATCCATATGATTAATGGTTTGTGTGAATATAAACCAGACCTGCTTAATAAAACGTGCGAAGCACAAATAACCTTCAATTGGATTCAGAATGCGTCTTTTGCCTATGCTTTTCGCTGTTTTAAGTAGTCATTCTTTTGGCCAGTGCATTTATTTTATAATTATAAAGCCTTTCGGTTCAACATACACCGTTTTTAACACCTTAAGTCTTTATGATTTGTGGTATTTTCATTTTTTTTTCTCGACTCACTGTGGCTGGATCTCTAATCACCATTGGAGATCTTAAACGGCAAAGTTTTCCCATTTGAGAATACGAGACCACCATTCATGTCCTCATGGAAGCTGCGCTTCCGCCTTCCAAATCTAACACTAATTCTACGGTCTTACGTTAACACAGAGAGATACAGGAAATATACCATCCCACAAATCGTCCTTACCGGTAAAATGTTATGTTTTAATGGTTTTGTGATGGTTTAAATTTTTACTCTTTGGCCCTAAAGTGTATTTTTACTTGTAATTATTTGTATCGATGTTATGTGACCCTTTCAGCTACAGATGTTGGTCACTTTGTCTTTGAATACCACTAAATACAATTTGGAGGCAACCACTTGCACTGTAGGCAAAAGAAACACTCATTGGCAACACAAAAGACAATCTTCTAGCTGTAAATTACCATCCCCAAAAAAATGATGAGAAAACTAAAATGTCAATGAATTTTCTTATTGGAGATTGCCTGGAACTGGTTGCCTGTAAATTGTCTCGTGTGACCTGGGCCCAATTTCATGAAGCTGTTTAAGCAGAAAATATTCCTTAACAATTTTCTGCTTAGCAGAAATGAGCAGGATACCTGTCACAAATTGTACACGTGACATGGTTGTTTGGCTGGTAATCTTACACTGGTAAGCATGATTTTGCTGCGCTTAGCTACTTTCTGTGCTTAAGCAACTCTATGAAATTGGGCCATGGCCTTTATTAGACAATAGCTGGGCATGTAAAGAAGTCATATATAAACATTGTTGGGAAATGCACAAAAAACATGTTTGATATACACTGGATGCATTTAGGTAAATATCGGAACCTTCGAGCAGCAATTTACAGCATTTTAACGTGAGGTTAGAGACTTGTAATTTTTTCCCCACTCACATGAGGACTCTATTATGGAAAATGATAACATAACAAAATTGAATTGGTCATTTCCCTTCCTCTTTAAAAAGTCATAGGGCGTACCACACTGTTTACGGACTTTTGGTTAATTTGACTATTGGTTGCAGCAGAAAAGTTTTGACAAAAACAGACAACCACTTGTCCTTAAAATCATATATTCTTTGTTAAATAAATCATGTAATTAAGTCGCGACTATATAGGTAAAGATATCTTACAAATTTGTTAGATTTGGGTTTTAAATTATTACAATGTTTTTCAAAAAACACATTTGTGTGCGAAAAATTAGCTCTAATATTTGTATAGATATCAATTCAAACTTTTCAGTGAGCTAAACATTTACATGCTCATTTTTGTTATTGAAATGAGAGTTTTCAGTGATATTCCAACATTAATAAAAGTTCCCCCATTTACAACAATACAATATACGCAGTAATTATAGCAAATTATGCTGCGACAAAATAATTATTGTAGTATATTCACAACATTGGCATTGTCGATTATCTGGACGTAATATAGGTATAGGCCTAAAATTGAAAAATGTTTACCAGAATTTATATAGATCTTACTAAATAGTAAATAGACAAGTAAAACAAATAAAATTAGAACATTAATTCGTTTTGTTAGTTAATTCCCCGAAATACTAATTCCAGGGAACGAACAAATTATTATTTGTTTTACCTTTCATTTTTATTAGTTTAACCTGTGCCTTTGGGGGCTCCGTACCATTGGTTTTGTTTAGCCTGTGCCTTTGGGGCTTCGTACCATTGGTTTTGTTTAACCTGTGCCTTTGGGGCTTCGTACCATTGGTTTTGTTTAACCTGTGCCTTTGGGGCTCCTTACCATTGGTTTTGTTTAACCTGTGCCTTTGGGGGCTCCGTACCATTGGTTTTGTTTAACCTGTGCCTTTGGGGGCTCCGTACCATTGGTTTTGTTTAGCCTGTGCCTTTGGGGGCTCCGTACCATTGGTTTTGTTTAACCTGTGCCTTTGGGGCTCCGTACCATTGGTTTTGTTTAGCCTGTGCCTTTGGGGCTCCGTACCATTGGTTTTGTTTAACCTGTGCCTTTGGGGCTCCGTACCATTGGTTTTGTTTAACCTGTGCCTTTGGGGCTCCGTACCATTGGTTTTGTTTAACCTGTGCCTTTGGGGGCTCCGTACCATTGGTTTTGTTTAACCCGTGCCTTTGGGGCTCCGTACCATTGGTTTTGTTTAACCTGTGCCTTTGGGGGCTCCGTACCATTGGTTTTGTTTAACCTGTGCCTTTGGGGGCTCCGTACCATTGGTTTTGTTTAACCTGTGCCTTTGGGGCTCCGTACCATTGGTTTTGTTTAACCTGTGCCTTTGGGGCTCCGTACCATTGGTTTTGTTTAACCTGTGCCTTTGGGGGCTCCGTACCATTGGTTTTGTTTAGCCTGTGCCTTTGGGGGCTCCGTACCATTGGTTTTGTTTAACCTGTGCCTTTGGGGGCTCCGTACCATTGGTTTTGTTTAACCTGTGCCTTTGGGGCTTCGTACCATTGGTTTTGTTTAACCTGTGCCTTTGGGTGCTTCGTACCATTGGTTTTGTTTAACCCGTGCCTTTGGGGCTCCTTACCATTGGTTTTGTTTAACCCGTGCCTTTGGGGCTTCGTACCATTGGTTTTGTATACGAAAGTGAAGCTCTGTCAAAACTGGTATCTCTTTCACAGAATGTTAAGCAATCACAAATGACTTATAACTATTTAAAATCATGGCATTTCCAATTCTGTTTTACTCTGAAGTAATCTTTATGCCGAAAGGAGCAACACTGACGATTGAAAGGGGGGCACAGCATTATAATATTAATCAAGCATTTTTAGACTAATTCAGCAAAATCATAAATATATATAATATACGTCATGTAAGAACACTTTAAACAGCCGTCAACTATCCACGTAGCTTTAAAAACAAAACTGTTATAGCTGAATTAATACAAAAGGGACCATTTTGCATTATCGTTGTGGCATTGGGTCATTTCATGTCAAACCAACCATATTACTTTAAAGTTCCCTTGTGACCCTCTCACTTCTCAGATCGACATGGAATTTTCTTAAACTGTTCCACTATCGCCAAAGTGAACACACACACGCACAAAGTAGTCTCATAACTATTCCATAATATTCCTTGAAATTTGCTCAGACCACATTTTTTGAGCTACGCCCTTCGGCCGATTCATGAAAAGGCATCATCATGCTTTTTTTTTCAAATTGGAGAGCCCATAATAATTTGATTAAACGCTGAAAATCTGTAATCTAACGAACTTTTGGCCCTAGATTTATAATCTGGCCTTAAATAATTCATACCGTGTCTAAATTTCAGGTAACTTGCCTCCAGAATAGACACTTTATTCAACCGTGAGTGATTTTGGATGATGTTAGGGGTCACCTTGTGACCACAAGAGGGGTCAAATGGATTACAAATCTAAGACAAATCATCTATGGGTGCATCTTTATAACCATAATCAAATACGAGCTAAACTATTTATCAAGGATTGGCAAAGTTGGGTTCAGGTACAAAAAGTTCAAAAACCAAGTTTAATGTAAATTTAAGAGGGTCACTTAAGGACCTCTGGTTGATTTGACACGGAATGACCGTTTTCAAGAGCACAAACGGCCTTTTCATATTATATTTGTTTGTCCAGGTCATGAAACTGCAATGCTTTCAGTTTCTGTTCGTACACTTCCATCACCATTCACCAGTGATGTTCCTGTAGGTGTCAAGTGAAGAACGATATTGTCAGATATTAGTTGATCTTGTATTTGTCTGTCTTCATCTGCAACATTAACTTTCCATACACTTTCCATCGATTCTTTGAATTCTGATTGCGTTTCGCTCCCGTACTCAATGATTTCTACCCTTTTATCACTTTCCGCATTTTCAGTCTCTGCCTGTGGACTGCTTTCTCCTTGAGGTTGTGCACCCATTTTAGGCACAGATTCCTGCGTATCCTTCATTAAAGTAAGGACGGCTCCCAATCCCTCGTGTATTTCTTCCATCTCTACGTTCTCGTCATACCCTTGCTCATAAACTTCAAGACGCTTTCCTCCTTTAACGTTTTGACATGTGTGATAGCGTTCATCAGGGGCAGGATGCCTTTTACAAGACAAGGAGCCTCCACAGTGACATCGTTGGAATACATCCGAGTAACGGTCTCGTCTTTTGGTACAAACATCTCCTTCAACCAAGATCGGTTTGCAAATATGCGTCCAAAAGTGTTGTGCACAACATAGTCCCTCACCGCATTGATCAGCAGAATCGCACACTTCATCCTCACGACCTTCAGAACAGATACCAAATAATGTTAAGAGTTAAGATTTTCTCTTTGAGTGACAACACAAAAAGGAAAAAAAGAGAGGGGAAAAAAAAGAGAAAGAAAAAAAGAGAGAGGTTAAACACTGCAGGTTACGGTCTTTTGGGAAGCCTACCATGTCATGAACCTCGAGGTGTTCACTCTACGGCTTTGGAAACGTGTTAGACTTTTCGACACGGATCAGAATTCTCAACCCACCTCCCGAGCAGGGTTGGTTTCGACACGGATCGAGCGCTCTACACGGATCAACACAGTGCTGAAATGTTGTAGTGTGAAAAGGTCAGTCCATATTACACGGATCGGATCCGTGTCTAGACTTGATTTCAAGTCTAAGCTTGCGGTTATTTCTCTGCATCAGCCACGCAGAATTCCCCCGCAGATTTGCTATCACGCGCTCTAACTCGCAATCTCAGACTTGACCCTCTCGTGTACACGGGATATTCATTTATTCACTACTGACATTTACATAACAACACTATGCCAGAGAGATGATCAATCAGGAGACCACAAAACTCCCGTTCTGCGTCTATTCCAAATAGGATGAAATCGCTTCAGCATTTTCTGTAAAATCAAGCCATTGCTTTTATTTTATAGTGCTTTGTACGTACAGTACGCTATATATAATTTATACATAAAATAACACAAGATTTAATCTCAAAATGTTGAAAAAGAAACATGACAAACAACCTGATCCTTACTAGACGAAATATTATGATACCTTTGATTTGAATGGTATCGTCCAAAGATTTTCCCAACGTTTTTTACGTATTTTGAATAAAATAACTAGAATCACTTTGTTTTTTGTGTTTCCAAACTGTAAGTTGAATCACCGAGCAGAGACAGATTAGTTACAAGTGCATCAATGTTGTATTTCCTACTATTATCCCGTGGTATAAACGGTTAAGTTTGAATGTGCATTTTATTAAGGGCCTCGGAGATTCTGACCAATCAGAGTGTTCCGTCCACTTTTGGACTAATTCGCCATAGGGTGTGTACAAACCGACGAACAATGTTCCCAAGTCTGTGATTGTAGGTTCAAGACGGAGGTTTATCCACAAGAGGGCGCTGTTTAAAAAACACGATCACAGACTTGGAACCAAGTCTAATCCGTGTCCAACACGGGGATTTTCTGAATTTGTGAAAAAGGCCTATAATGTGACGAAATCATACCGCCACCCGACAACCAATATTCATTTCACTGAAATTTACATTTCAATGAACACCCTAACACCGTATGTTTGTGAGTCATCAAACATTCGATTTTAAGTTTATTTGATATTCATTCAGAGCGAAACTTGAAACATGACGTCAATTGATATCAAAAACAAATGGTCTATACATCAGAGAAATAGTTGCCTCAGTCAAAAGTTCAAATTCAATACCGTTTTAATTTAATGTCATCAAAACTCAGCAATGAACAAACATTACCCGTACAAAAATGTACAAACGCAACGTAATTGGATGTTTTAGGATGTTGACATAATTTGCACCTATCATTACAATGGCATTTTACACCGTTTTTAGACTTTTCTCACTTTCATGAGGACTCGAGTGCATCGCAAAACTGAATTCGACCATTGAGCCCTCTTTAACCCTACCACGAGGGGCAAAGTACACTCAGTTGCCCCAGGCGTAGTACTTTAGTTATTATAACACTCCTTACAAAGATTTTGCCCTTTGATTGGTTTAGAGTGCGTCACATGATATCTTATTCAAACAGGAAAACCAGCAAACAGTGTACTATACCCGTAGCAACCAATGTACTATCCCATAGAAACCAATGTACTGAACTGTACCCATAGCAACAGCCGCTTCTTGGTACCTAGACATTTAGGCACAATGTTCGTGGTGTTATAAAACAAATATTTGCGGCTTTAACTCATGCTATGGTTAAAACTGTGACTACATGTATAGGCCTAACTCGATGGTCTGAAGCACTGAGGAGTCGTACTAGCTTTAACCATCACTCAAAGCAGTCAATGTGTGCAGTTCGTATCGTTCGCCCGGCTTTCTGGTACAAAAAGAGACATGTATCGTGCTGGGATCTTATACTACGCATTCTAATACTATTTGACATGGAACTTACATGTTTGTTGAGCATTGCAGTGATGAGTGCATGGTATGGTATACGAAAAACTTGACAGGCAGAATAATGTTTGATATGATTACAGACTCGATACGTCGAGACCACAACAGCTATTTTCAGAGCCAACACTCCTCCAGGCAGAGATTTACACATGGTTGTACCCACAAGTTTGATAGTAATAACTTCAAATTATCCACTCATCACTGATGAATACTTACGTTTTCGCATGTTATCCTTTGTGTGTTGTGAAATACTGCCCTCCTCAATGTAAGACTGTGAGGCCTTTGCGAAGGAAGTGTCAGCATATCGTCTCTCCTTTGGAACACATCGACCTTGTTGACATACATAACCATGGCAACACATCCCATTTCTCTGACACCGTCGTCTAGATCGTCTGCACGGCAAACATGACTTGTGACCTTCCCCTCCATGGCAAAATGATTTTCGGTCACATTCGTTGTCATAATTACATAGTACCTGAATGTGTTAAACAATGGACAGTTATTTTATAAATATATTTGTTAACACGTTGAGCAAGCCGATGGTTGCTCAAATTCATAAATTAGATAGCTGAGTTGGTAGTGCGCCGGCACGTTCATTTGGAGGTCGCAGGTTCAAATCCAATCCCAGTCAAACTTTGTATTCACCCCAAAACCAAAAATATTGTTTTAGGAGAAAAGTATATTTTCAAAATGCGATCGAAGCGAGTTAAACATCATGTGCCTATGGACGCATGGTATCATATTTTGAAACGGATGGTAGTGCAGTGATCCCAGCGAGTTATGCAGGCAAATGACGTAATAATTGCCCATCTTAATATGCCAATAAGTTTGTGACATAATGATTTTTCCCGAGGTATTTACATCATCATGTAATTGTTATAAATATTAGACGGTTTAGACTTCCAGATGTTTTGCTTTGGGTTCAATCATTTGGGAAAAATTTCACAATTTCGTTCCCTGACTGGAAATCCTGGAACAACCACTGGTCAATCCTGGAACAGCCACTGGTCAATCCTGGAACAGCCACTGGTCAATCCTGGTCAAGAATCGATTTGGTGTAAGATTATATTAAAACGAAAGGTGACTACTATAAGTCAATTAAATTAAATTGCAAATATTTTTTGTTTTTCACTCATTTTTGAACCGCTAAAACACGCATGTTTATCGCCGAAAGCAGGTCAATGTTGGCAAATTGCCAATTACAAGTCATACTATCTGTCGGCCAAAGTTAATCTAAACAAACGTAGTCGGTGGAATGTTGAGTAGCGTTAGAAGTAAGCTGTCCTTACGCTGCCGCTGACATGACAGCGTGCCTTTGGCAACGCATGGGGAGTTCAGCACATCATCCTGCTCGGTTATTTTCCATAAAGGTTTTCGCATGTGTAGTTGCTTCCCTCTATATCTATATCTATCGTTACATATAGTCTATTTCTTTTACTTTACAAAGTTTGTTCTTAAAACGATTTTGGTGTACACATCAAGTTATCAGGTTTATTTCATTTGCATACCTGTTCTAAGATTGGTGGAAAAGGCGTTTGAATACATGTGTACCATAGAGAACCACATGTACATACGTAAGTGTATGTACATGTACATGTTTAGTGCACACACGTCATTGCAGACAGAAACATTGCAGAAACAGGGCCAAACGAGACTATATACGTACAAGTTAAACACAACAAAGGGGGAGCGCTAGAAGCGAGTAGACCTGCAGTGTCAGGCAATTAAAGCAAATTGGATATTAATAACGGCTAAACGAGGTCCAACTGTGTCCCACCCTGTCGGAGATCGCCAACGAGTGATCACCGATCAATTTGAACCAATTACCCATCATAAGCTCGCCGACAAGCACCCAACCCCTCTTGAAAACATTCCGGGAGTAGTACATGCCGTCAGCTGCCGGGCTTGCGGGCTAACGATATTACAAGAATTAAAAGCATGGAAGCTCTGGGGCTATGGTTTGCTAACCTACATCAAGCACCTGATGATTGCCCCTGACAGTTAGTCAGAGACGACCTTGGAAATTGAACTCACATGCAGAAATACGCCTTAATTTAGGGCAGCCAAAGGTTACCGTTACTTATTCTCGTGTATAGAAAACGATCTGTTGGCACAAGGTGCAGCCCGAGTTGCATGATTTTTGTCATTATGTACAGATTTGTAAAATAAAATCTATGGACTCGCATTTCAACCTCAAGCAGAGTACCTCGAAATATTATTTCGTTTCCTATCCTCGAAATTTTGTTTATAATATAAGTTATTATCATTATTGTTATTAAGTGTTTGCGAAATAAGACACCTCATGACCATTGAAGAGATTGTAACTGCATACATCCCGATGTAAGGCAGTATCGTTTCTAAAATACTTGACTGTCTGTAAGGATCTGGTCGTTCTCATCCTTTAATTAGGCCAATTTTTTGAGTGAACTTTTATGTTAATTTCTTAACTTATTGAAACATTTCTTTCACATGGCCGGTGCATTCCTACCTCCATGGTGCAACTGTGTGATATTCAAGCTCTGTGGACTGTTTCAAATGTAAACATTTCAGTTCTGTCTGGATTTCATCTCCATCATTCTAAACGGTCTTCTCACATCTGTGTCTTTGAGTCTTAGTCCTGCTGTCTTTCCTCTACAAGTTTTATCAGTCCTCTTGACAACCCACGGTTAAACCTTGTTTTGATTTTTTTTATCAGTGTTTCTTTTGCAAGTCTCCGTCCTGAGATATCTACTCATTGGTCCCAGCACTGCTGCAGCAACCTGGTACTTTGCCATGGATTCCCGAATTCTTTAGTTTTTAGTATTCTTAAATATTGTGTTTTTTATGACCAGGGGCTTGTGGAAGACACATCTTTTTGATGACAGTTTTTACACTTGTGTACTTCCCTGGAATACTCCTAGTCAGGATGTTTTTATTGTCCGAAGATATAAATAAAAAATTAAATAAATAAATACATGCATGTTTTACACCATCAAAAGCTTTTTCGTATCAACAATATTGACGTACAGATGTAATTTTTTACATTTCTATCGCCTTTAAGAAGAAAATGTGCACTTCTTGTGCCGAAATCTGTTTTGAACCCACATTGCTCATTTGTATTTTATGAAGGAGTTTGTTTACCTCCATGGTTGTATATTCGACTCTCGATGACCCGAAGAATAATTTACCACATGCTAAAAGATCTGTGCCACATGGGAGTATTTGTCCTTGCAGATTGGCCTGTGCTAGTGATTTCAAGGAATTCTCAATGGATTCACAGTACACCTGGTGCATCTGTTTCGGCACCCTTTGGCAACAATTTTGCTCTCACCGTTATCTCATTCCTCCATGCCCTCACATTGTCACATATTGTACATGGGAAATTCATCAACGATGGATGAATTGATAAAATAATCATAGGACAAACATGATACGAATGTAAAATATAGTAAGCCTAAATTCCCACTATAATGGAGCTATGAAATAAAGCATGATATAACACACCGTTTCATTTTAAGCCAGGTGTATGCCAAAAACTGTTCGGCTCCAAATAGTGTCTGCTTATTTTAATATGATGTGATCTGATTGGTCATGCGTCTGTGACGTCACATTAATTACAGAAGTTTGCGAAATAGCATCTGCGTTTAGCATGCACCCTCTTGCGTGCATTGCTGTGGAGTCATAGAATGTTTATAGCTTTTGCTGATATTTGTCCAATATGTGTGTTTTTCGTGTTGGTTCACCTATTTGCGAAAAACGAGCAACAAAGTCAAGTATAAGCTAGGCCTATACTGTCAAATTTAGGCCTAGCTTTATGGAAACATTAATAAGTTAAACTTTGTTCTCGACACATTCACGGTTTCCTATCATTTGAAGCACTTCTCAACACTTCATCATCATCTGTAAGTTGCATGGCCCAATTTTCGCCGAAATTATTGTTTTTTTCTGTGAACGAACTTTGACAAGGATGCTGTTTCAAAACGAAAAACGTACAGAAACTTTGGCATAAGCCACGGACAATGCACAAAATTCATGTAACATGAAACACTGTTTGCACATTGCTGATGGACGTGAGATAATGTCGGGACACCGACAGTACTAGTTGATGGTTTTTCATTAACTAGGGCCTAATCATTGGCGGTTTATTGGCAATATCTTACCTTTTCCGCAATACTTTATATAAAAGCTTGTCACTTTCCCTATTTTAAAAAACAAGTTATTTAACATTTAAATATACATTTTCGGGTAAAATCAGCCACAAATTGGACTTACAACTTTAACATTTAGCACTTTCTCATACGTAGTTTTACTTATTAATCTTTAGGTTTTTATAAATCAGCACAGTTTGCCAGTTAGATTTTCAGCTGAATGTTTAAACATTTCTCTTATTGGATTCTTTTGATATTGTCCTAGTCAGTTGTTTTCTCAGATCTTGTCACGCCTTTGTTAATTTGTGTGTACTACGTCCGTCCGTAGGTCGGGCTGCATTACGTGCATCACATGCATATAGTGCAGTGGCTGTGCCCGGACATTATTATTGGCACCGGACCGGACACTTCGTGCAGAATAGTGACTTAACGTCCACTGCGCTTGCTCAGCGGACACTTTTTGGCACTGGGCATTTTTCGGCATGTCATCGGAACCAAACTGCTCTACTTGTTCCAGAGCGGAATTGACGCCTGTGATAATCAAACTCCGAGCACAGGTCACCGAGTAAAGTGATAATAGTCACCCATAATAACGATGTAAGGTCTTCGATCATGCTACAATGGACGCCTTGCCCTCTAAAATTGGCGGTGGCTGCTGCTTGTCAGAGTCTCTTCAGTCTTGGCTGGCGGACTGTAGACAAATCTGACGAGTTTCCAAAAACAGGTAAACAAACGAAACAAAAAGAACAGGCACAGAACTTGTTCGCATCATTATGATAGTCGTTGAAAAAGAAACATGCAGCGGTAACTCAAGTCCTTGCTCATATTGCTCAAATCCTGTAGTGCTATAGTAAAGTTATAATGACCCTGAGGTTTAGCATTCCCCTTGGCAGTCGCGATGGGATGCCTACATACACCTGCTGACGATTACAGCTTAACGGCGAGAGGTCTCAACTCACAGCACGGTCATGTCATTGGTGCCGGCTATCGCGGATCTATATTGCACTACCGGTATATAGTATTTAAGTAAAACACTTTGAAATTAAACACGCATTGATAATTTTTATCAATTTATTTTCCAAAATGTTGGCAGTGTGGGTGGGGTGGGGTTGGGTGGGGTTGGGGTGGGGTAGTCACTCCATTTTTCAGATGCCCGCTGAAAATCCATGGTCATTTATATTCCTTTAAAACTGCGTTAGACGCATGCAGCAACACAAAACTGGTGCACAACACTCATGAGTTTGGGAATGTTTATCCCCGAAAAGGGCCGTTTTGGTTTGTGAAGAGGGCAAGCTTATTATAAATATACGCCAATCCAATCATGATTAGTGAACTTTGATCAAACTGATTTTACGGTGATTTACCTAGTTGGGTGCAAAATTGGTTTCCCATACCACTCTATACTTTCAAAAAAACCCTAGTTTTTCCCAACCTTGAAACTAATAACTTGTCGCCTTCAAAGTTTTTTGAAGCGTTTCTCTTCTCTATTCAGTGATATTGTCTGTGTGTGTTACTCTCTTCAAGTTTGTTGAAACACTGTAGATCTTTATTTTCAGTTCTATCCAAAGTTTTCCTTAGAAACTTAAGTAAGAATCCTCCTATAATAAACTGTTCTCTTGTGATTCACTCTTCCGTTCAGGTCAATGCTATTGCTATATGCATTCAAACTATCGATCGGGGGTGGGAGAGAAAACGTTGGTTTCGGGTTAATTCAAGCACCTTTCTCTATGATTAGAGTGAATGGCGATCTGTTGTCATTCTCAGCTTCCTGCATGTACGGATATCCTTCCATTTACAAAACAACAAACAGACAAACAGCAGGCAGGAAGGTTTGTGGAGCAGCCAGGAGACTCTGGAAACAAGTTGCCAAATTTGTAGCAAATTGAAAAACAAGGTATTCAAATTGTTAACCTACCCATCCCTATAAAGGTGTATTCCAAACCTATCATCCCTCTTGCTAAAACCGTTCCTTGAAGCAAAGTGGACGAGGACCTTCATTTAATTAAGGTACGGTACCAAGGAGATTCAGTTACCTTCATAACTCTTATTAACAGAAATCAGGGTTTTGTAGTACTAGTAAAACCCTGATTTCTGTTATAAGAGTACAAGTAGTACTTCATACATCTTAGATTCCGTTAATGCTCATGAGTGAGAGGGTCCATCTCCAATGATCTTCAACAAAAACAAGACCTCTTTTCACCCCCCTATAGCCAACAGAAGTTCAGAAGTGCAACTCAACCGTGTGCACACCTAGCTACCTCGGAAAACACAAATTATCCTCTAAATGTTTTGCTTTTCTTGTTTACAACTTAGAATATCTCAAAATCAAACACTATTCGCAAGAAGTTTAAAGCCCATTTAAAAAAGCGGATTCATTGTTAACGATACAACAAGAGCCAGGCTGCTTGAGTACTCGACATGGTGACTGGAAATTCAGCCATCATGGAGTCATGTATTGTTAGGTACCGGGTACGGTACTAAAACGAGAAGTTTTAACCAGTTTTCAAAAATAACATGTGGACTATATCCTATCTTGCCTTGATTAAAGTTGATTACTCACCAAGATTCTCCGAAAGGGCTCCCGTCTTGATGATGCTACCTCGGCTGATATATTCTGTGTTTTTTGATGCCTACTTAGGGAACTTGTATGTGAACTCTCCTCTGCGTAGTCGCGGGAAGGGTACTTTTTGCGATCACGGATGTAAACACCATTCGCCAAAACGACTGCAATGAGCAAAATGACGACCACACTCGTCACATAGTTTGTTGTGGATTGAATACTATTCGCCATCTTTCCGTCCTCGTGGTTCAATTCAAGTCGAAGTTCTCAGTAGAAGAAACACAGATTTACCGGGAAAATAACACCAAGGGAGTGTCCACCAGCAAACTTGGGGTTTAATGTTACCATTAGAAAGTGCCAATGATGCCAACCATTTTGTGGTAAACCACTGTATGGTAAATAAAACTTATGGAGTTCATTGGCGAGAATTAATTGTGTACTGAGCGGGATCGTTTTTTTTATGGAGTGTTCATCATCTTTTCCTAAAAGAAATTGACGCACTAAACAGAAGATTGGTCTTAGAGTCTGGATGCATATCCTCTGAACAAAATTTATCCCGGAAAAAGGTTCCTCTGAACAGCTCGTTTGGTTTGAAGTACTAAATGGGATGCCTATGAAAAGGCCCGCTCAAGAATCAAGAATGTACTCATGCGCACTTGCGAGTGTTGAATTCCACGAGGATTAATTATACTTCAATCATACCCCACTATCCTCAAACATGAAAGAGAAGCCGACAAAGGCTCACCGATAATGTCCGTAATTGGTCAAGCTCTGGCAATCCACGTGCGGGACAAGCGACAAGCTACTACCTAAACATATGTATGATATGTGCACCGTGTGTGATAAACTCTTGAATAAACTAAACCAAGCTTGGGGGTCAATCACTCTCATGTTTAGGACACTCTCATTGGTTCAAGCAACGTTGCGACGCGACTCAACGCAAGTCACCTGTATTTGTGCATGCCAAGACGTGTTAAAGAAGATCAATCGTGAATCGTGTTTCCGTCCGTTAAGGCACGTCCTTCAATGTCCTTGCAGCCCAAGCGAATTTGGGCAAAAATGCCCGACTTTAAACAATCAAAAAAGATTCTACCTTAGTGTAAAAGTAAATGAAGTATAACCGTTATCAAACCGGCTGGAGGTTCCAACCCGTGGTGCCATTATTCGTGATAGCAACTTTCAGCTGATCACCTCGTTTTCTGTGTTTTTTCTTCTTTTTCAGCCATATATAAAACACTGACAACAATACAGAGTTCTGTGTCTAGAAAGTTTTCTCTTTTCAAAATCCAAAGTTGCATGTGTGTTTATTAATATTAGCATAATAAAATCCCACGATAAAGTGAATTAGCTTGTCATAATTATTTCCACCGAGACTAAAGAAAGTAATTAAGTGCGTTACAATTTGTGCGTTTTACAATGACTATGCCCCAATGAAGAACTATAGAAGGGAAAGTTTTATCCAAATTCCCTACAGGACCCTCGCTCAAATACATCAGGCCATGATCAGGCTTATTTTATAGATTGCAATGAAGTCTCCCGAATTCCGAATATTCTACTCTGCGGCAGTAGAATAATAAGCAAGACAAACCAAATTCATATTGAGGTCACGATCACAATGAAAAAAAGTCATAATAGTATACCCACAGTGTACCCCATACCTAATAAGATCTCCTTACGATAAACAACATGACTTTTGGTGGAAGGACTTGCAGTTCATGTGATTATTGTTTTCTCTTAGGGGCCATTCAGAATAGTCAATGTTAAAAGAAATTTTAAAAAAATCGAAATTGCGGGTGGGTGGGTGGGTCAACTGAAAATCGAAATTCAATTTTTGTTTTTAAAAGCACTGGACACGTTTGGTAATTGTCAAAGACCAGTATTCTCACTTGGTGTATCCCAACATATGCATAAAATAACAAGCCTGTGAAAATTTGGGCCAAATTGGTCATCGACGTTGCAAGAAAATGATGAAAGAAAAAACTCCCTTGTTGTACAAATTTGTGTGATTTCAGATGCCTGAAAAAGGCTTCTGGCCTGAAGTCTTTTAATATTTAAAGGCCCTGTACACTATTGGTAAGATCGAAAAAACACAAATGTTCACAGATTCGCACACAACTTACATGATTTAAAGGAAGTAATGGTTGAAAGCGTTCCTTAATTATTTCTGCCTAAAATGCTATCGTTTCTGAGAAATGAGTAAAAGTTTTTATCACGCGCGTTATTTTGAAAAAAACAGTAAACACATAAGGTCTCTTTTCACTATTTTCTCGTGATCTCGATGACCAATTGAGCTCAAACTTTCACAGGTTTGTTTGTTCATGCATATGTTGAATCACACAAAATGTGGACACTGATTTTGAGCTGTTACCAAAAGTGTACAATACCTTTAAGTGAGAAATTACCACTTTCTCAAAAACTACGTTGATTCAGAGGGAGTCGTTTCTCACAATGTTTTATACTATCAACAGCTCTGTTGCTCGTTACCAAGTAAGTTTTTATGCTAATATATAATTTGAGTAATTACCAAACGTGTCCAGTGCCTTTAAACAAATTATATAGGCCTATATATATATATTTTAACAAACGAAAAGGAAGAAGAACAAATACCCAGCTGGCCAAGATCGTCAATTTCATTCCTGATTAAACTACAAAATTGTTTGTTTAAGCCAGGAAAAGCCATTGAAAACTACTGATGTTGGATACCTTTGATCTAAAATATCTGGTTCATTTGAGGCATTATTTTGTTCTTCGGTGTATAGATTATATTATGAAGCCATTCAATATTTAAAGTCGAAATTTGGGGTGGGTGGGTGGGTGGGTCAAAACAATTTCGGAAAAAAGATTCGAAATTGTCAACATTGACTATTCTTAATGGCCCCTTACAATCGAGATAAACGCTATACACAATCAAAGAAAAAGCAGCAAGCAGTTACCCCAACAAACAAACAAAATAAGACGCCGTGAAATTAAATTTTAACCCTTGGAATAGCTTAAAATAATACTAGAATATTACATCCATAAACATAGCGGTAACAAGCATGACTTCAAATTGTTGTTTGTGCAGAAACACACCGTCCGTTTGGTGCTCGTGGTAAAGCTTTGTCCATGTGCTATATGTGGAGGCTTGAAATTTGTCTATTGCTTATTGTTAATCCAATCATGATGTACGCCCACTTTAGTCTACTTGATCAATAATGGTAACAATTCCTGTACTTGAGGGAAATGTGTCAGCATTCCTGTCGCTGACGGTTCATTTGTGATGTTAACTAGACCAAAACTAGACCTCAAGAGGAGAAGAGGAAGAAAAAATGCGACAACAAAGACACGCCGACAATAGCACCCAATTAGGACCCTCTTTATCCAAATAATAGTCACTAATTACTGCCCTACAGTTGGCTCTCTCCCGTTGCGTGGGTTGTATCGCAGGTCAACATCTGCAAGTCCGATAATAGCGGGGGGGGGGGGGGGAAACCCAAAACAAAAACACCAAGATCTTCTCATCCCATTGATGATGTGACAAATTATCCTCTTTGAAAACTGAATTGTAGTCATTTATCATTGAATTCAATACCCACACAACTGTAATTTGTTAAAGGGAGACGGTTGCCACCACTGTACAGTAAATCCCACATTGAGGATTTCGTTCCACCATGGGATACCATTGTGAAGTATGTGCACCGATATTAAAGAATGAGAGTGAGCATGCTGCGCCGACAGGAAATTGGGATTAAACCTTACGAAGGACGTTGCGTCCATATCACTTGTATTCTTACAACACAAACGCTGATAATGTTTCTTTCAAATCCTGACCACGAAGTCTGCTTAATGTCTATTGCAAGAAATCTGTCGAAGAAAGAAAGGATTTCGCTTAGAAAAGGGACTTAAATCTGTTGCGGTGACTTCAAACACAAGTCCTTATGACGCACATCATTTGCTGAAATCATGGAGGTATAGAAATAGACCTCCATGCTGAAATGTACAATTTTGTGGCTATTCACTATTGTTTACTTCGGTGTATGGCCCTCCTCTGGTGTAGCCTTCATGTGGGTAGTTCTGCCCCCCCCCCCACTCCTCCACCGGTACAATTTGACATTTCCCCCGGCGAGATTTTCAATAAAGCTCGCTCAAAACACCCAATTCATATTTCCTATTGGTCCTAAATTATTCGGAGACACCTGCAAGTATATTTTGGTTTTCTTGCAATTATACTTTGACCTTTTCTGTTTTTAATGATTTACTTGTGCGCCGTTTGGAGCTCAAAAATTAAACTTTCACCTGCAGGTATAGACCATGTTATACAGAGCCATGAAAGGGACATGAGGAGAAAATATTTGAGATGAATAAAAGGGCCCAAGTTTAAAAGTACAACTTCGTATAGATAAATTGCAAAGTATCAACGAGTCCTGATTTGTGGTATGTACTGGTATGAGTAAAATGAAAAGGAACGTATATAAATGATTGTAGAAGCTGAACAAACGGAGATGTTCAGAAGTCTTGCCGGACGGACACCGTAAACGTTGAATATAAGCGGGAAGTGTATGTACAGTTTACTGTGAAAGCGTTAAAGGGTTTGTTTACGTTTGGTAATCACTCTGAAATTTAATGGCAACAAAAACTTACTATATGTAATGAAGTACAGCAGCTCTGGATAGTATAATTCATTTTGAGAAATCCTTTCACTTCGAAGTACTGCGGTTTTAGAAAAAGATATCACTTTTTTATCCCCAAAATTTGAGAAGCGTTTACTGCAGTTGCTTTTCTCAGATTATGTATTCCAATTGCAGATTATTCTTCCTGCGTGGACATAACCGCTCCAGATATTCGGCAATGAAATGAAATTTTCACAGGTTAGTTTTATGGTATATATCTACAACTTTATAGGATTGAAACAACCAGTGGGTTCCAATTACCAAACGTATACAATCCATTTTTAAAGATCACCTCGGGAGAATATGTCGGTGAAGAGCGGGAAGAGGGGGTTGATGCATGGAGCATCCATGGCTGATGTAAGGCTCCCTGTACATGTACCGGTGTCCGAGTGCAATGTAAAAGATGCTTGACGAGCGTGATCCCATGCGAACTCGCAAAGGAAAATCTCCACATTGTCAGCTTTGTCAGTGAGGGCCTACTGATTGGAAGATTGAGAACATGGTTGATCACCGAGTCCGGCGGTATTTTGACCAGGGGGGAGCTCCGGACGCATTCCAAGCACGCAAAAGCACCATTTAGAAGCAATGAAGGCTAGTGTACAATTTGGACAAAGTGTACGAAAGCCCATTAGTGCCATCGAAAGTATGAATTGCTTTTTTGGAAGTATATGTTTGGCGAGTCTTGTTTTTTTTAAGTCTATATATTTAGAAAATCTTGTTTTTTTGGAAGTCTGTATTTTTAGCAAATCATTTTTTTTTTAAATATATGTTTGGCAAGTCTTGTTTTTTGCAAGAATATGTTTGGGGCGTCTTGTTCTTTGGAAGACTATTTTTTAAGAAATCTTGTTTTTTGAAGTAGGTGTTTTGCGAGTCTTGTTTTTTGTTGCAAGTAATTGTGTTTGGCGAATATTGTTTTTGCAAGGGTATGTTTGGCGAGTCTTGTTTTTTCGCCAAAGTCCCGAGTGAACTCCAGGAAATGCTCGTCGATTCCGTCTGGTCCAATAAGAGGCACCTCCTTAAAGACACTGGACACTATTGGTAATTGTCAAAGACCAGTCTTCTCACTTGGTGCACTTGGTGTATCTCAACAAACCTGTGAAAATTTGAGCTCAATTGGTCGTCGAAGTTGCGAGATAATAATGCAAGAAAAAACACCCTTGTCACACGAAGTTGTGTGCTTTCAGATGCTTGATTTCGAGACCTCAAAATCTAATTCCGATGTCTCGAAATCAAATTCGTGGAAAATTACTTCTTTCTCGAAAACTACGTTACTTCAGAGGGAGCCGTTTCTCACAATGTTTTATACTATCAACAGCTCCCCATTACTCGTTACCAAGTAAGGTTTTATGCCAATAATTATTTTGAGTAATTACCAATAGTGTCCACTGCCTTTAAGAAAAACCTTCTTTATCGCAAACCAGAGATGTAAGGGCCAAGCATTGGGCCGAAAAACGAAACAGAGGGGAAAACACCGACATAGGCCTAAGTATAGAAACAAAGACGCAGTTAGGACTAAAGAAATAGAGACACAAAGAAACAAAGAAATCAATAATAAAGAAAAATACAAAAATCTAGAAATAAATAAATACAAGGCAAGTCTTGATAAATCAAAATACAAACATTTTCGTATCCGACTGCCACTTTGTTCCAGGGGCGTCATAGCCTTGATCAAGGCGTTGGAGGTTTTTTCTCAATTTTATTTTATTGTTTTCATTTTTATTTTATTTGTACGAAGCTGTTTAAGGGACATGGTGAATTTTATTTTCAAATTTTCAAACCCGTACGTACGCCTTACTAACGCGTACGTACGCGTTATGTAACCCGTACGTACGCCTTACTAACCCGTACGTACGCCTTATTAACGCGTACGTACGCCTTATTTACACGTACGTACGCCTTATGTAACCCGTACGTACGCCTTACTAACGCGTACGTACGCCTTACTAACGCGTACGTACGCCTTATGTAACCCGTACGTACGCCTTACTAACGCGTATGTACGCATCATATAACCCGTACGTACGCCTTACTAACGCGTTCGTACGCCTTATGTTACCCGTACTTACGCCTTACTAACGCGTACGTACGACTTATGTAACCCGTACGTACGCCTTACTAACGCGTATGTACGCATCATATAACCCGTACGTACGCCTTACTAACGCGTACGTACGACTTATGTAACCCGTACGTACGCCTTACTAACGCGTACGTATGCCTTATTTAACCCGTACGTACGCCTTACTAACTTTGTTAGTAAGGCTTTTGTACGCCTTACTAACCTTCACGTGCGATTTGACCCCTGACCCGGCGGCGCAGGAGGAGCACACTACATGCAGCACTGATGTTTCTACGCGTATACGTCCGTGTGCTCGAGTCAAGCTAGACTTGATTTCAAGTCTAAGCTTGCGGTTATTTCTCTGCATCAGCCACGCAGAATTCCCCCGCAGATTTGCTATCACGCGCTCTAACTCGCAATCTCAGACTTGACCCTCTTGTGTATACGGGATATTCATTTATTCACTACTGACATTTACATAACAACACTATGCCAGAGAGATGACCAATCAGGAGACCACAAAACTCCCGTTGGCTGCGTCCATTCCAAATAGGATGAAATCGCTTCAGCATTTTCTGTAAAATCGAGCCATTGCTTTTATTTTATAGTGCTTTGTACGTACAGTACGCTATATATAATTTATACATAAAATAACACAAGATTTAATCTCAAAATGCTGAAAAATAAACTTGACAAACAACCTGATCCTTACTAGACGAAAAATTATGATACCTTTGATTTGAATGGTATCGTCACCGAGCAGAGACAGATTAGTTACACGTGCATCAATGTTGTATTTCCTACTATTATCCCGTGGTATAAACGGTTAAGTTTGAATGTGCATTTTATTAAGGGCCTCGGAGATTCTGACCAATCAGAGTGTTCCGTCCACTTTTGGACTAATTCGCCATAGGGTGTGTACAAACCGACGAACAATGTTCCCAAGTCTGTGATCGTAGGTTCAAGACGGAGGTTTATCCACAAGAGGGCGCTGTTTCAGCCAATAATAATGTATCGGCTATCAGGACGACTAAAAACCACGATCACAGACTTGGAACCAAGTCTAGAGTCAAGCCGCCATTCAGAGTGTATTTTGTTGGTTGTTGGACGTGCTCTCACGTATGTGCACTGCCATTCGGTTGTACATCACTCAGTTTCAGAGGTCAGAGGTCACACGGCAAAAGTTTGTCGTAGCACACAACGCGCAGTTTTTGTTTCCATCAGCGAGGGCCCAAATCAAACGTCGTTTACACAAATTTGACAAGTAGGAACAACCTGAAAATTTGTCAAGAGATGGAATATTTCATATATTTTAATATCTTAAACTGAAACAGTTCAATACAAACAGAAACATTACAAATTATATATTTAAAGAAAAAAATTACTTTTAAAATAACGGCGACAAAGTTTTTAAATTTACGTTAATTATTCACTATTTTAATATATTTCTTAAATTTTCTCAAACAAAACAAACAAATTGTAGTGTTCATAAAGACCTCAAATGTTATTTTATATTGTTTGTTTGTTGATGTAAATTCAATATAGTGCATTAAACAGTTATTCATAAATACCCCGGACAGTTTCGCTATTCCTATTGGTGGAGAGCACGTCACGTGGGGGTGTTTAAACGGATGATAATGCACGGCCAAGAGTGTTTATAACCGGCTGGGCTTCGCGTATTGGACGCGCAAGCCCCGCCAATTTACTTACGCGGAACGCAATACATGGCTATAGTTCCCGCGCGTAGCCTAATCTTTTTGTACACGCGCGTACACACAACCCAACGCGCACAAAACAGAATTTTACAAAAGTTTTTTGAAAATGTACAAACTTTGATGTCAGAGATTGTCTGTTTACCACCGATTTTTTCTTATACTTTCACTTTTTAACAAAAAGGCATTTATGAATGGGAATAAATGAGTAGTGACTCGTTCTTAAACGGCCGTTTAAAACCTTGCAGGGTCGTGGCCGTGCGATAAAGGCCCTCGCCTTCGGCTCGGGCCTTTATCGCACGGCCACGACCCTGCCGGTTTTAAACGGCCGTTTAAGAACTCGTCGCCACTCTTTTATTCCCTTATTTAAAAGTACCTTGTAAGAGTTGGAAAAGAAAATTATGCGGGAAAATGACCCGCCCATAATTGCAAAAGTTATCCAATAGGACGTGTTTCAGGCTGATATCGGTAGTTTTTAAATACTCAAACTTGTTACGATAAGTCAGTTCAGTATGGCTTCGAGTGAAGCAAGTCTTTCACAAGATCACCAAAAAGTATTGCAAAATCTATGTAGGCTCTGTGGCAAAAGAACCCAAACTCATAGGCAAGAGGTGAGCGGCAAAAAACCCCAAGAAAATTTAAACATTATGCTCTCAAAATTAGAGAAACCTTTGGAGTGGATGTGACTCAAGACTCGGACGATCTGCACCCAAAAGATCTTTGCAGTCAGTGTTACTTTAAATTTTTCAACAAGACAAAACACCTGCCCTACGAATGGACACACCATCCGAGTTCAAGCGAAGGCGAATGTAAGGTCTGTAGCCTGTCAAGGCAGCTAACGAAAGCCTCTCGTCGGGCGAGGAGCGAAGTCTTCAAAGCAGATCACACCGGACCTCCATTTCTTGACCCTGCTTGCTGGTTGAAATATCTTGTCCCCAGTTCGTGTAGATGGATTTACACCAATATGTCCCATCTATACCTGCACCATTTGTAAGAGGTTGCTTAAGGAACCAGTAGAAACCCCATGCAATCAGGCAGTGTTGTAGGTTTCAAGACCTGGTCTCGGTCTCCCCCTCGGATGGGTAGGTCTCGGTCTTGGTCTCGGTCCCGGACTACAAGGTCTCGACTACAACACTGACATGTACGTCCGTGCAGCTAGGGAGCTGCCATGTTGTTCGCGTATTTGAATAATGCATTAAACAACCTTGACAACGGTCTTGTTTACATAAAACGGCAACGCCCACAATGCAACTTGCGCTACGAGATTCCCAAGACGTTGGTGAGAGCCGGTCAAGTTGGGTAATTCAAGCCACAAGAGGGCGCGCTATAGCGAGTTGTAACTGAGCGCAGTACACTATCCGCTATCGATCACTGACGTCTTGGGCCAAGACTACCAACCAACCCGCCCGCGCTGTGTGCATGGTGTGTGCATGGTGTCGGTGTGTGCATGGTGTCAGTGTGTGCAGTATCAGTGTGTGCAGTATCAGTGTGTGCAGTATCAGTGTGTGCAGTATCAGTGTGTGCAGTATCAGTGTGTGCAGTATCAGCGTGCGCCTGCTCGCTCAACCTTGACGGTTCTGTCTTAAAGCCAATGACTCATTACTGTGACCCGCTCTGCAATAATGGCCCTTATGGTGCAAAAAATAATTTTGGAGTTAGATACACAGATAGAAAGGTCTTTTTCACAGCTTTAATTTGGTGTAAGTTGGAAGTCTGTAGCATTTTGCAATCCAAAGTTATACCATAATTTGCATATGATTTATTGCCATTTTGGTCAAAATAGGTTATGAAGAAACAGCCTTGTAAACTTTGCAGTGTGTTTCAAAGTAGTTTAATACCAGTTCTTATGAAAGTTCCCAGCAACAAGTATGTTCCCGGTGACCTATTCGTCTGAAAGTGTTTGTTATGACTTTATAAGTACTACGTAAGTTGTTTTATTTCTTTTAATGCACAATATCGTTATTTCAAAACTAATTTGCATAATGTGTTATTTCTTGTGTTTTTTCTCTCAAATTTTTAAAAAGCAAACACACACTTGAGCATTAGTTCGAAGATTTAAGTACAATTTAGTGAATGTTGCTATTTCTTTGTCAAACAAATGCACACTGGCTCATAGAAAACCCCATGAATTAAAATAATGTATTTTTGGGTGCAAACAAGAGCTTTTTGGGAAAAATTAACAAAAACACCTTTCCGCCTTTTATTCATAAAAGCTAATTATTTCTACAAAGTTTGGGCTGTTTAATAAAACTCTGAAGTTGGCTTGCATTTCGTGATTAACACCTAGTTTTTTGGGGTAACAAATTCTAGTTTTGGTAAAAAAAAATACACAAGTTTTAAACCTCAATATTTAAAGGCGAGACACCATTGGTCAGTGGCGGAAGTCTTGTTTACTCATTCTTATGAATATGCATGCAGTATCCAGATGTGGCTACTGCACTGGCGCGCTGGTTTGAATTTGGGAATACTTTGTTATAATAATATCTATCCCATTCTCCTCAGCTGAGCGAGACAATGAAGGCATGGCAGGAATTAAACAGGGTTGCGTGGATCAATTTGTTACATACATTACATACACCATTTTCCAGCAGGAAGACGCTTTTCTGATGTGTTTTTTTGTAATGACGTAAGGCCCGATTGACCATCTCCTGTCTCCATCTTGCACCATTAAACAGTGATTTAATCATTGTTGGTGCATTCATTGGAGGTAGAATAATACAAAACAAAGACCCCAATAAACTACCATTGTTGATTGTTTCATCATGGAGGCATATAGCTTATTGCACTTTTTATATCATTTGGGCCGCCCCACTAAGAAAGAGCTGCCTAACACCAAATTTCCCAAGTACACTCACTAGAATAGGGTAGCAAAAACTCTATTTCACATGTATCATGTGTGGCTGTCCTGTCAATTTTTGTTTAGCAGTAAATTCTTATAAGACCCTGTCTGAGAACAATTCAAAAGTATGAAGACGGTGTGGCTGCACAGAGTCGGACTTCGAGAGGACATGTCAGGAAAACACAAATGCAGAAACTACATCAACTCCAGAATTAATAACCTTGAAAAGAATGGCGAATGATAGGGTAGCAATGAGGGAACTTGAGTGCCGCGCATAAAGCTCCAGGGGCCGCGCCGCAGTTCAGCACTTGTAGCTGACTGACCAGCCTGGGCGACAATCACGCAGATTACCGGTCCAAATGGCTGAGACAATGCTACAAACAAACGCCATTAAGTCGGTAACTACTCACATCGCATCACATACAGCAAGCATGATATGGTACAAAGGTCATAGTGAGGGAACCTCGTGATTGGACGTCAAAATGAATAATTCATTTGCTCCCCATCCTGTGTTGTCTGCAATAGGTCTGACGAAAGATTTAAATATTCATGAGCTGCATATTAGCATATCCGAGAGCCCCCCCCCTTTTCGTCCAATATTGGACGAAAATATCAAGAAACACATTAAACCCGGAAGTTACAGACCCGTCAAGGCTGTCGGCCTGCAATTTTTTTTTATGCAGTCCGAAATTGCCACACGTCCAAATTTCAACCAATCACACTCGAATTGCATATTCATGATTAGGTTTGCCGCTGGGATGGCACGCCATGCACCTAGTACATACGTGCGCACACACACACACACACATAACTTGTCGCTGTTTTGTGCAAAATGGAACACATGAAGTTAAATACGTGTTTCAACGAAGCAGACAATGATCCTAAAGAAGAGATAGTTGAAAACTTTTGATTTCTGTACAACTTTCTCATCGTTACATGCCTGTCACTACAGGCATAACGTTATACATTACATTATACATAACGTTAGGGGACTATGTAACTCAGTATAAAACGGTGGAGTCTAGTCTCTAACAGTGTGCATAACAACTAACACTAACAGTAACACTAACGCACTGCTACTGTAAACACTGCTGCTGTCATCAGCATGGTCAGCTTGCCCCTCCACAGTTAATTCATTTGTACTCGGTCACCGTACACTTTCAACTTTACTTGGTTGTTTGTTACAATTTTCGAGATGTTTTGTGGGGATTCATAGCATAGGCCTAGTACGTTACATTGCAACCACTTATGAAAGATTCGTTTTTAGGGATTCGGCCAACATGGCCAAGGGCCCTAGCCTATAGCGCTTTGCGCCCTAGCCTAGCGCTAGCAGTAGTAGCAGTACCTACATGGAACAGTCAGTGACACAAATTTTTT
Organism: Plazaster borealis; assembly: GCA_021014325.1. NCBI lineage: Eukaryota > Metazoa > Echinodermata > Asteroidea > Forcipulatida > Labidiasteridae > Plazaster > Plazaster borealis. The sequence continues at coordinate 10,709,402 of CM037468.1, read as the reverse complement.
GTTTTTTTTTCGGAAGAAAGTACCTTTGTTTCCGTTGTTCCAGTCATTTTCTAACATTTATTTACATGTATGTAAATCGCGACCAATCACTTAGAACCAGGCCTTCCTTCTATTGTACTATTTTTCGCCGCTACATAAACATTGAATCAAAAATGCTAGTTAGCACAATTCCATCCATCCCTGTTGGTCAGACTTGAATTGCCCTATATGCTGACTACTGTTTGTGTCATCACTTCCCCGGCCTCTCTTCCCTTCTATTTTCCCCATCAGCATTCCACTCAAGACGTTTATAACTTCTAATCACGTGTCATTAGTCTCTTTTTCAAATTGACTGAATGATATTAATGTAATTTAGTACATTTTGGTACGATTTGGGTAAAAGAAATGTTCTAGTGCAATGCCGCATGCATGGGAAAGGGGCTTTTTAATTTGTTATTTTTTATTTTTATTTTTTTTGGATGATGAAAAGGACGTGGTTGGACATAATAATTACAACCGTAGCAATACAACCATACAGGGCAACCATACAGACTTTTTGGCAGTTGGTACATGTATAACCATAGAGTACAAACAACGGTGAGGAGGTGATTTTTTTTTATTTATTAATATGGAAGGATCACTGCCTAACTCAGTGTTTGTTTTAGGCCGGACGTGCGCAACTTTTTTTATGCACATAAAATGCCCTGTTTAATGAAGAAACAGACAGGATTATTGTGGCTCACATTTCCCACTATGATCTATGATTGAAAAGTTCGGTGACCGCAAAGTTCGGTGACCTTGCTACTACTGGGAGAGGCTGAGGTAATGGTATGCAAATACGGTATACATTTATGTATGACCTGTGTATGACGTATTCAACGTCACTTCCTAATATATAACGTGTGATTGGCTGAAATTTGGGTGTGTGGCAATTTCGGACTGCATAAAAAAAAATTGCTGTCGGCCTGACGGCCTCCGCATGCGGAGAGTGGTACGAGTGCATAAAAAAATTGCTGTCGGCCTGACGGCCTCCGCATGCGGAGAGTGGTACGAGTGCGGATGACCTGCGCACAGTGTGTGTACGGGCGTCGTGCGATGTTATACACACATTGTGCACAGTGTATACGGGTGGGTCGTGTGATGTGATACACACCTTACGCACAGCGTATACGGGTGGTGGGTTTACGGCGTCTTTTTTTGAGTGAAAAATGCGACTGCCTCGATCAAGGTTAGGGGCGTCAATCCGTCTTGAAATGTGTGTGGGAGGGGGGACACAGCAGGATCATTTACGGCGTAGGGTCCAGGGGCGAAGCCCCTTGCGGGTGTTGAGGGGGCGGAGCCCGCTGAAGCTGTTGGTTAAGCTGTTGGTTAATGTCAAAGAGTTAGCTTTACTATCAGACAGCGCGTTACCGTAAGTCATACAGTAGATGACACATTAAATTGCCCCTGTATGAGATACATGAGTAAAAACAAAACTGGGGGGGGGGGGGACATTTGATAGGGTGTCCCCCACCTTTCAAAAAGTGGGGGGGGGGGGACACGTGTCCCCCCAGGATTGACGCCCCTGCTTTGTTCATTCATTATGAAATAAAATAGCATCTTATTTACTCAAATGCCGCGAGTGGTAACCGTATGAGTGAAAAAGTGGCAGTCGGATACGGAACTTTTCCCAAATTACCTACCTGCCATCATATTTTTCCTTCCCCATTCTAAAACTCAACACCGGTCGTGCAAACACATCGTGCTTCGCAACTATGGCACATGGCAGCAAAGGGACGAGAAGGGTGCTGGCAGGAGACGGGACCCCACTCAACACATTTTGAATCTTCAACATTTTATCTTAAGACAAAACAGCATTTCGTACCGTTTTAAACTGTCCTTATATACCAAACCAATTCTACAAAATGATGACCCATGAGTGCCTCCTCCAATTGACCATATTTTTGACCGCATGGGGGCGCTTTCACCGGGGAATTGTCTTGCATCAGAATTACAGTTGCGTCTTCCTGTAGATGTAGTTTTCTTGCATCAAAGACGAAATACATGAACATAATAATCATAACAATGAAACAACCACAGTTTGTTTACTTGTTTTGCATCACGTGAATTCGGCTCACAAACGCCCTCGCTTTGTCAAAAATAAGGCGAATTACCACTTTCCCCACATTACAACCATTTGCAACATTTTATACGCACGAATCGCACCCGCTGGGACGTCGTTTGCTACACCCTTAGCAACAGCCGTAGCCGCCGTTTACTGTAGCCGCTTATTCGGATGTATTCGGATGCGGCCTACAAACATCCGTCCGTACGGCGGCAGTGGGTGGGGCAACAGCCTGTGTGTGCAAGTTGAGCGCAAAAAGTGTTTAAGACGCGCCTTTTTCAAATTTGCGCGCGCAAGTTGTTAAAATTACGCTGGTTTACGCGTGAGTTTCAAAACAGCGCGTCTTCAAAGGTTGCGCTTAACATACAGTGTAGATACTAAGGTAGGGCAGGGATTAATCATTCACTGTAGGTATCGCTGGTCTGTTCGAAGACAGCTACATCTCTAGGTAAGTCACGGGTAAGCGACAAACTTTGTCACATTTACTATGCGGGTGAAATTTGTAATGTAAAAACAAGAGAATTCTCGCTCCATTTTTTGTTCATTGTATTGGTCAATAAGTAATGACAACGGGCTCGATTATGCTTTCTGCTCTCCATCGTCAAAACATGGACGGAGCTAAGGTTTTGAAAAACAACGCGTAGCTCATTAGCGCTGCACATAAAAGTAGGATGGGTTACCCTATTACCGTGGGGGTTAGGACGTTTTTCGATTAGAATTAAAAAAAATCAACAACCTATAAGAAGTGTCCAGTTATTACCATTGTTGAAGTATCACTTTCCACTTTGACATAAAAAAAATACATCGTTTGTCTGATTAAATTCGTCCACGAAGTCTCTCAAAGTGTGCATGCGCCCTGAGTGATTCTGGAGGTGAGCCTCCTATTATCGTGGTAATCAGAAATAATTTTTTTAAATCAACTTTCTCTGCATTAAAGGAGCTAAATCCAAAGATAATATTAAAGTATTTACCTAATACTGGGATTACGATGTTAAACTTCCCAGCAGATGGACAAATTTTGCCTTTTAGGCATTTTAATTACCGAGTACCGACAATTTCCTTAGTCACCCTCCTGCGCTCAATTTTGGAACAATCCGATGACGTAGATTTTAAGCGCAAAGTAGTAATCCGCGCAAGTTAAAACATAAGTGTGCAAGTTCGGAAATTGCGTGCATTCGCCTGCTACAAGTAATGTACTTGTGCAAGCATGTCTGTAGTTTGAGCGAGTTTTTTACTTTGTGTGTTAAACTTACATATTGAGGGCGCCCTTTGCAAAGATGCTGAATTTTTTAGCGTTTTTAGTTTCCTGTCCTTATTTGGACGCCAGACATTGGTTTACGTTTTTGAGCTGAAAATACATACTTTCGATGTCAATCTTTTTTTATCGTGGAACAGGATTTGGGCACTGATATTTCAATGCACAGAACAACATTTAAGGTGAAAATGTTAATGATATAATGGCACTTTTGACAGGCATGGTCAGCGAAAATTCGTCCAGTCGGGAAAATAGCGTTTTTTTCAAATTCTTTTCAATTTAAATCATTTCCGCAATCAGTTCATTTTTTTTTGTTTTTACCAGATCGGTAAAGGGTTCTTGGCTATCGATTCACCATATGAAAGTCGTCTATAGATAACGTTTTGACAACGAAAAAAATGAATTTTCTGCTACCACGGTATTAGGAGACCCACGGTAATATGAGGCTATATACATGCATTTGAAGACAACCAATCACTACAAACATGACAAACAAGGAAGTAGTCACAGCTAGTAGCACAGTACTGTACCCACGTTACTAGTACTAAGTACCTACTACAGTCATATCATAGGTACTTCCACATTTTATTGTGTAGAACTTCTTGGACTTGGTTGAGAGGATCGGACATTGCCGAAGAAATCAGAAATCACGGGCTCAACTGGACATCAGGAAATTTAGCTTTGTTCCGCCCCAACTTGACAAGACAATCACCCCAACTGTAGTTTGGTCCCAACTTGAGTGTTACAGTTGGGGCAGCCCAACTAACTATAGTTGGGATCGCAGTAGGGTAACCATTGGAGCCAGTCTCCCCATTTCCCTCAAGTTTGCAAAGTTGATTTTTTTTTACTTTAGCATGGAGGTAGAAATAAATTGGCGTCTAGCGGATGGCCGGTGGCGTGGCTAGCCGGGCGGGGTAGGGTATAGCATAAGTCGGTGCGTGGTGATCATGGAGGAAGGAAATCCTCCATGGTGTGATGGAGTCAGGGGTGGAGTGATGTATTCTTCACAAGTTTTTCTTGAGTTTTGGCACGAAATTACAGCAAATTGCCATTGTAAGTCGAGAAAAACTTGAGAAAATCAAAAAATACCTCGGGGTCTCAGAAAATGAGCAAGGCAACAGGAAAATATGCTTATGTTAGGCTAGACCCAGTAACTGGGGCTCTTTAATCCTTTTTCGAAATTTTGACATTATCGGTCGTACTAGCACCCCAGCGTATCGAAGACGAAGTATATTTGCTGAAGTTTTGTCAGTTTGCTATAATGCACAACAAAAAATGCATCAGAACGACAAAAATACCCAACAAAATAGCTTTATATACACCTACTGGCTTCTTGATATGTCTACGATGCAACATCAGGCATTTAAATGTATTCACGATTTTGTTTTGTGCTGCAAGTTTACGATTTTTGTGAAGTCCATCTGAGCATTCAGTAAAACCGCCATAACGCCTGGCTCTCAGCTATGCAGGGTCAACTATGAACATTGAGACGGGTGCCTTGCCTCAACCGTGATAACAGCGCGGTTGAGGCGGGACACATGTCCAACTTTAGACGGGTGTCCTGCCTTAATCGCCCTGTAAGGCACCCGTCTAAATTGAAGAAACTTCGGGGAATATACTTTGATACGCTGGGGCGCTAATTTAAGGCTTAAACAGTTTGAAAATTAAAAAAATTCTTCCATTTACGCCGATCGCAGCTCTCCAGTCTGCGCACGATCGATCACAGTTATCGCTTTCGTGAAGAGCTCTATGGAAATCCCAACTATAGTTGGGCCGCCCCAACTGTAACACTCAAGTTGGGACCAGTTCTTACTATAGTTAAGACGATTGTCAAGTTCAGACAGAACAGCTTCACGCACAGACAGAGTTGTTGACTACACACTGGAATCTACTGCCCAGACAGCAGAATATAGAACTCATAGAAGCACTAAACAGTAATAACAGCTTCAAGACCAAGTTTGATCCATTTTTCTCAAGGAGATGCAATAAGTTCACCTATGGCATGTTGTATGGTATACAAATATTGACTGCTTCGAGTGCTATGGTTAAAACTACGACTCCCGAGGTGATCCCCGGAGCGTTCTATTTTCCCGAGGCGCAGCCGAGGGAAAATAAAACGGTCGGGGATCTGAAGTCAGAGTTTTAACCATACGAGTAAAAGCAGTCAATATTTGTTTATAACACCCCAACAGACTATTTATCATCCTCGTACGCGTTAAATGCGCATTTCAGATACACAGATGCACAACTGATTGGGTTCGAGGTGGGTAAAAAACGTCTGGGTAGCAGCGCCATGTAATAGTCTTTTGACTATTGCATGGCAAACGACTATCACACGGCCACCGGGTTTCTAGTAAAACTAAGACATATCGTGTGACGCGCTCTAAACCAATGAAAAGGCAGAATTTTTGTAAGGGGTGTTATAACATGTACTAGTTACTGTACCGTAGTAAGCACATCCTTCTACTTCTACTTCTTCTCTGGTACTTGGTAGGATCGCTGCTTACATGTGTGCAGCCACCACTCCCCTAAAACTCCTAGAACTATGAGGTTCGTTCCGCTATCGTCTGGAGACGATAGCAGAACGAACCTCATAGTTCTAGGTAACTACAGTAACCTTTTTTCTGCAGTTCAAAGTTTTAATTTCAAGCCTTTCAAGCCTAGATAGTTATAATATTTTACTTTTTAGGCATGTGCAGTGGTGTATTTTATATGACAAAGGGTAGGCAATATATAACAAGGCTCTTTAGTCTTATCCGGAGTCCGACAACACAGTGAATACAGGTGAATACAGGTTAATACAGGTTAATACAGGTGAATGATAATGTTTGTACCGCTATCGTCTAGCTCCATAGATAGTGCCAGCCAATGCTGAACTCCCTCAAGAAGCGGAGGGGGTCCAGCGTATTGGCACTATGTATATGTGCGCACGTGAAATGTCAGTTTGCTTTTATTGTGAACATTGAAACAGATTTTATTGTTTTTTTTTATGGTTAAACAGTTGTGCACTCAAAGAAGCACTTATTCATTCTATTGATTTTTTGTTTAGTTCAGGAGAATTGAAATCCTGAAGGAACAAAAGTCCTTGCTTCACCATGAGTTATCCTCCTCCAGGCGGCTATGCTCCACCTGGTAGCTATGCTCCTCCAGGAGCAGGCTACCCATCTCCTCCTGGACAAGGCTATGCTCCAGCACCTGCTGGATATCCGCCCCCAGCGGGTGCACCAGGAGGATACCCACCCCCAGCGGGTGCACCAGGAGGATACCCACCCCCTGCGGGTGCACCAGGAGGATACCCACCCCCAGCGGGTGCACCAGGAGGATACCCACCCCCAGCGGGTGCACCAGGAGGATACCCACCCCCAGCGGGTGCACCAGGAGGATACCCACCCCCTGCGGGTGCACCAGGAGGATACCCACCCCCAGCGGGTGCACCAGGAGGATACCCACCCCCAGCGGGTGCACCAGGAGGATACCCCCCTGCGGGTGGCCCTGGCGGGTATCCGGCCCCTTCTGCTGGTGGACCAGGTGGCTACCCACCCCCAGGGGGTGCTCCGGCAGGTTACCCAGCTCCGGTATGTCTTATTCATTATTGCTTTAAATGAACAAAACTCAGTGTTAATGTTTAAGCCTTAAATTACAGACTGTAGCATGCATGCAGCTTGTACTAAAATACCAGTATATACCTGCCTCAAACAGCTACAAAATGTGCAAGCCCACATTCATTCATTTGAAAAGGTTTTATACATGTAGATCAGTTTTCTCCAACTTTGAAAAATAAATGTCGGTGCTGTGCTGGGGGGGGGGGGGTGGGGGTAGTTGGGAGGAGACCAATGTGTAGCACAAAGCCCTTGCACTTACAGTGTTGGGGGTCTGGTGCCCATGTTCGTATAGCAATGGCATTTCTTGTGTAGAAAAACACAATGTATGGATCGTTTTAAAACCTAGTCTGGTCTGTCAAAGGTTGTTTTTAAAACCAGTTTGCTTTGGGATTACCCAAGCGGGATTATTTTCAGTCAAAACGCAACTCATTTTTCTAGCCATTTAATAATTTGTTTCGTCAATGAAACTGAGATTGGACACCCAAACAAAGACGTTTTCTCAAAGACATTTACAGGTTTTAATTTAATGGCTCATACATATGTGAATTTGTTACGGTTGTGTTTCTGGAGCACAATCAGATTGTTGGAAAGCTGTAATATGCATCCCGGAGGGAGATGAAAAGCTTCATGACAATGCAGTATAATTCTATTACAAAATCTTGGCTGGTAGCCTATGTGGAAGGAACATGTCTTTGATAAAGGCATTAGGCACAAATGCAAAGAGTTAATCCGTTCCTTGTTTGCCTGGGCCACCGAACCATGACACTATGGACTCCGTAAAACAGTTGCCTGTGTACACACAATCCGCTATCAGTGTCTCACCACTGCCAACACACACAGACATGACTCGAATGCCATCCACTGCTGAGTGTTGCGTGGTCGGATGGGTTGGTGTAGTGGTATCTTTCCTCGCCTTCCACCTCTAGGACTCGGTATGAATGTGGTTTGGGTTTTTAGTCCCTACCTAATGGCGTGTGTTTTCCCAGGAATATTTCACTTGGGTTTTCCTCCCACATCTAAAAGTGAAACCTTTTTCCTTTTTTTTCTCCTTGGGGTTCTTGGCTTGTATAGTGATTAAGTTTGCTTTCCTGAGAATCCTTGGCTTCGCAACCAGAATAAATAAATAAATAAGTAAAACAAATAAGAGATTTGTGTTTGAGTATGTCCACTGAAGTGTACTGGTTAAGGGCATACACAGTACATTGAAACCAGGAAGTGTTCAGGTTGTTACATGCTTAGCCAGCAGTCACAAAAATGGAATAAACTGAATAGACTATCCAAAAGACTTGCACAACAAATGCAAGAATACTATGACAATTGGTCTACACAGGTACTGGTACAGTGCAAGAAAGAAACTTAAATGCACCTTCACAAATACACAAAGTATAGTATTAAAGCAAAAGAGATCATCTACAATATTATATTGACCAGGAAGTACTGTACCAGATATACATACATTGTGCATTGCAGAGACATGGCTTAACAGTGATGTACGTAGCCAATGCTGAGGTCCAAATTCAGAAACATGCCAAAACAGTGATGTAGCCGATGCCGAGGTCCAAATTCAGAAACATGCCAAAACAGTGATGTAGCCGATGCTGAGGTCCATATTCAGAAACATGCCAAAACAGTGATGTAGCCAATGCTGAGGTCCAAATTCAGAAACATGCCAAAACAGTGATGTAGCCGATGCTGAGGTCCATATTCAGAAACATGCCAAAACAGTGATGTAGCCAATGCTGAGGTCCAAATTCAGAAACATGCCAAAACAGTGATGTAGCCGATGCTGAGGTCCATATTCAGAGACATGGCTTAACAGTGATGTAGCCAATGCTGAGGTCCATATTCAGAAACATGCCAAAACAGTGATGTAGCCAATGCTGAGGTCCAAATTCAGAAACATGCCAAAACAGTGATGTAGCCAATGCTGAGGTCCAAATTCAGAAACATGCCAAAACAGTGATGTAGCCAATGCTGAGGTCCAAATTCAGAAACATGCCAAAACAGTGATGTAGCCAATGCTGAGGTCCAAATTCAGAAACATGCCAAAACAGTGATGTAGCCAATGCTGAGGTCCAAATTCAGAAACATGCCAAAACAGTGATGTAGCCAATGCTGAGGTCCAAATTCAGAGACATGGCTAAACAGTGATGTAGCCGATGCTGAGGTCCAAATTCAGAAACATGCCAAAACAGTGATGTAGCCAATGCTGAGGTCCAAATTCAGAAACATGCCAAAACAGTGATGTAGCCAATGCTGAGGTCCAAATTCAGAAACATGCCAAAACAGTGATGTAGCCGATGCCGAGGTCCAAATTCAGAAACATGCCAAAACAGTGATGTAGCCAATGCTGAGGTCCAAATTCAGAAACATGCCAAAACAGTGATGTAGCCAATGCTGAGGTCCAAATTCAGAAACATGCCAAAACAGTGATGTAGCCAATGCTGAGGTCCAAATTCAGAAACATGCCAAAACAGTGATGTAGCCAATGCTGAGGTCCAAATTCAGAAACATGCCAAAACAGTGATGTAGCCAATGCTGAGGTCCAAATTCAGAAACATGCCAAAACAGTGATGTAGCCAATGCTGAGGTCCAAATTCAGAAACATGCCAAAACAGTGATGTAGCCAATGCTGAGGTCCAAATTCAGAAACATGCCAAAACAGTGATGTAGCCGATGCTGAGGTCCAAATTCAGAAACATGCCAAAACAGTGATGTAGCCGATGCTGAGGTCCATATTCAGAGACATGGCTTAACAGTGATGTAGCCAATGCTGAGGTCCATATTCAGAAACATGCCAAAACAGTGATGTAGCCAATGCTGAGGTCCAAATTCAGAAACATGCCAAAACAGTGATGTAGCCAATGCTGAGGTCCAAATTCAGAAACATGCCAAAACAGTGATGTAGCCAATGCTGAGGTCCAAATTCAGAAACATGCCAAAACAGTGATGTAGCCAATGCTGAGGTCCAAATTCAGAAACATGCCAAAACAGTGATGTAGCCAATGCTGAGGTCCAAATTCAGAAACATGCCAAAACAGTGATGTAGCCAATGCTGAGGTCCAAATTCAGAGACATGGCTAAACAGTGATGTAGCCGATGCTGAGGTCCAAATTCAGAAACATGCCAAAACAGTGATGTAGCCAATGCTGAGGTCCAAATTCAGAAACATGCCAAAACAGTGATGTAGCCAATGCTGAGGTCCAAATTCAGAAACATGCCAAAACAGTGATGTAGCCGATGCCGAGGTCCAAATTCAGAAACATGCCAAAACAGTGATGTAGCCAATGCTGAGGTCCAAATTCAGAAACATGCCAAAACAGTGATGTAGCCAATGCTGAGGTCCAAATTCAGAAACATGCCAAAACAGTGATGTAGCCAATGCTGAGGTCCAAATTCAGAAACATGCCAAAACAGTGATGTAGCCAATGCTGAGGTCCAAATTCAGAAACATGCCAAAACAGTGATGTAGCCAATGCTGAGGTCCAAATTCAGAAACATGCCAAAACAGTGATGTAGCCAATGCTGAGGTCCAAATTCAGAAACATGCCAAAACAGCGATGTAGCCAATGCTGAGGTCCAAATTCAGAAACATGCCAAAACAGTGATGTAGCCGATGCTGAGGTCCAAATTCAGAAACATGCCAAAACAGTGATGTAGCCAATGCTGAGGTCCAAATTCAGAGACATGGCTAAACAGTGATGTAGCCAATGCTGAGGTCCAAATTCAGAAACATGCCAAAACAGTGATGTAGCCGATGCCGAGGTCCAAATTCAGAAACATGCCAAAACAGTGATGTAGCCAATGCTGAGGTCCAAATTCAGAAACATGCCAAAACAGTGATGTAGCCAATGCTGAGGTCCATATTCAGAGACATGGCTAAACAGTGATGTAGCCAATGCTGAGGTCCAAATTCAGAAACATGCCAAAACAGTGATGTAGCCAATGCTGAGGTCCAAATTCAGAAACATGCCAAAACAGTGATGTAGCCGATGCCGAGGTCCAAATTCAGAAACATGCCAAAACAGTGATGTAGCCGATGCCGAGGTCCAAATTCAGAAACATGCCAAAACAGTGATGTAGCCAATGCTGAGGTCCAAATTCAGAAACATGCCAAAACAGTGATGTAGCCAATGCTGAGGTCCAAATTCAGAAACATGCCAAAACAGTGATGTAGCCGATGCCGAGGTCCAAATTCAGAAACATGCCAAAACAGTGATGTAGCCAATGCTGAGGTCCAAATTCAGAAACATGCCAAAACAGTGATGTAGCCAATGTTGAGGTCCATATTCAGAAACATGCCAAAACAGTGATGTAGCCAATGCTGAGGTCCATATTCAGAGACATGGCTAAACAGTGATGTAGCCAATGCTGAGGTCCATATTCAGAGACATGGCTTAAACAGTGATGTAGCCAATGCTGAGGTCCATATTCAGAGACATGGCTTAACAGTGATGTAGCCAATGTTGAGGTCCATATTCAGAGACATGGCTAAACAGTGATGTAGCCAATGCTGAGGTCCATATTCAGAGACATGGCTAAACAGTGATGTAGCCAATGCTGAGGTCCATATTCAGAGACAAGGCTAAACAGTGATATAGCCAATGCTGATGTCCAAGTTCCACAACAGACTGCTTGCAAAGAAAATTAGTGTCTTCTTTGCAGGTGATACATCAAAATCTTGCTTTTTTTTTGGGGGGGGGGTGGGGTTGAACAAAGAATAATTGACTAGAGTGGGATTTAAACCTGCAACCTCTGAATTAACGTGCTGGCACTCTACCAACTGAGCTACATAGGCCTATATTGGCAATCTATGTCAACTTCTTTGTTCAGGGGTGCCAGTCAGAAGCCATTCAATATTCAACCTTGAACAAAGATATTGACAAAATACATGTAGGAAGACCGCCAATTTAGCTCAGTTGTAATCCGGAGGTCACTGGTTGAAATCCCGGTCTAGAAATGTTTTCTTTGAACAACAAGGGGTCAAGAATGGAACCTTGTGGTATGTAAAACTAATCCAGGATGTGATTTTGACTTTACCATCAGATGATACACACTGAGTTCGATTATCCAGTGTTCTCCAACCTATAGAAAAGACGTGGCGCACCGCCACGCTTAAAAAAATATATATATATTTGATATATTTTTTTAGCACACTAGTAACACGGAATTACAAGGTAAGAAAAAGAAATGCGGTCGGGCTACCGGACACATACGTTTCCTCTAGTGGGTGCCTAAGATAAATTGGTACCAATAAATTAAATTAAATTGGTTTTTATTTCAAGTACATGTAAGTGTTTAGAAAACCAGTATTTTACTTTGTGTTCTTAAAAACTGTAAAAATATTTCCTCAAAAAAGTCTGAGGAAAGTGGCCAGGATTCACCTTAGAATGCACCACAGAGCATCTAGGATCAAAATTTTTCTCGGGGCCCTTGAGCGGGCCCCGGACCCCACGCACTGGCATTGTCATACCCCCTCGCAGTTTTCACCACACCAAGCACCAACCTTTAATTTTCAAAGTTGGAGAACACTGATTATCTAAATAAGATTTTAGCCAGGCATAGCATTTTGCTCACACCCATTACATACGTATCCCAATCGCTATTTTTTGTATTGAGTCATACAGTTAAAGTGTTGAGGAAAAATCAAACTAATTTACACAAACTTCATGACGGTAGACGTGTTTAAACGCAAACAAATTTTGGACAGAGTTACTGGAACAACTTCAGATTCTCCTCAATTTTTTGCTGACAGCCGGACAGCTGACGTTTTTATCCACCCGGACTTTCCATTGTGTAGCGTGCACAGGCAGGCACCTACTGTGATGCGCTTCGTTTCACCTGGAAGAGCGACAATAGGTTCTGGAAACTTGCCTTGTGAAATCCCTTTCCGGGGTTTATTCTTTAACCCCCGATTCCATGTCCTGTCGTTATACAAATGTGGCATACGAGAATGGACAGGCTGCCACAATTGTTCATTAGTATATTCGGCTCAATGGAATTTGGACCTCAGTAAGTCCGAGCGTTCCAAGATTCCAGCATACCATGGCAAATTTTCGGCCGTGGTTCACTTCCGAGGTTCTACGAATCACGGTGAGTGCCAACTCAATTACATGTATCTCACATGGCAACATCAAATCTCGGAGCTAATTATGAGAACCTTTGTTTTCTTTCGTGTGTCTAGTCAGGGTTTCATTGTGGCAACGTTATTTTCAAAGGAAAACGGTTACTCAAGAAGCTCCAAAAAGTTCTGAAAAATAATACTGCGGGTGGGCATGGAAAATTAAAAAAACTACCGACATGAAGTGGTTGAGGTACATGTACAATGTACCATATTATGTACAGTATGGGATGTACAAACATAATTTTTGTACGTATGTTATACATGTAGTCACTGCTTTTTTAACATTGAGGTTGCCACACATCCCAAACTACTACTACCACTAGTATGGTTGTGATGCACGCATGTATGCATGTATGATCTGTGCACATAGTGAACAATTATGCACACTTCAAGTTTGCAGAATGCAAATGTACAGTGTAGGAAGTCACAATTATTTCATTAGTTAAAATTTATTTGAGAAAACAGTACTTTTATAGATATTATGTGATATTGTCTTCACCTTGGGTACACTGCTGATGTTCTACTTCAATAAGAAAAGTGACGTATGCATGTGATTACAATTTCTACCATGTATTTGGATCATAGGTAGTGTTATACATAACTTTGGTAATGACCCAGACAAAATATTGAGTAATTTCTATCAGAAAACTACCCTGTTATAAAGATGTTAATGGTAGTAGGCCTAAGCATCCTGTGAAATATGCACCCTGTCAATTAGAAATCAATAAAAGTGTGTAAACAAATTTGAATCTCCTAAACTAACCTCAAGGCGAGTTTTGGAGGTTAACATTTCTGTGATGTCCGTTTGTGAATGCTGCGGCCAGAGATGCATTTGGTACCCGCTGTCACCTGGCTAAAGGTGGATGGATTTGACGTTTTTGATGAAAATACTGTGACAGTTTTTTGCTGTTTTTTTCAACAAGTAGACACTGTATCCAGCTTGAACTTTCATAAGTGACTTTTATTGTATCTTTCTTGAAATTGTTTCCAGTAAATAAGCATTACGTTGACAAAAACCAATTTCTGACCCTGCCTAACAAGGAAGGACTGCCTTGCAGGACTCCTTTTTGGAGAGTGGATTCAAACTGTGTTTGTTACTACATGTTTTGCACAAACTTCTACTTCTTTGTCTGATCTTTCTTATTTTCCTGATTTTCTCCATTGTACCCATTCATGTTGCCATTGTTTTTTTCTTTCTTTTTTTCTGAACAGGCTGCAGGTTACCCTCCAGCTTCAGGTGCACAGCCCTATGGATGTAAGTTAGTTTATATTTATTTGTATTTGTACGGTAAGAATAATTTTTGTATTTGTATTTGTACGATAAGAATGATTTTTGCGGGACATGCAGACATCTGTTTTTAAAACATTGTCCTTGGATGGCCGCAGCAGACATTTGTAAACACACAATTAAACACATTCCATTGTGAAATGGTGTAGAATAAGCGCAACCAGCTGGTCCCTGACCGGGCGGGTGCCTAGCCTTGGCAAAAAGGAAGGCAATTCATTCTAAGATTCTACCCTTGTCCTGTATAGATCTACACAAATGTCTGGTCCCTGCCTCCAAGTTGGAGCACCCTAGTAAACTATCCACCAAAGGATAGGCTGAATGGGAAAGGCGACTTGGAACCATCACCCAGAATAAATAATAGGATTTCCCAGCGATTGGAGTAATAGTTGTGGTGGTTCACCACTGCAGGCAGATGGTAGTTTTACACATTGCTGAAACGGCACCGGGCGTTATGAAAGTTCTTCACATCAATGGCCAGTGAACAAAAAGCAGGGAGTCCTGGGGGACCTGTACAAGTGGGCATTTTGGATTGGAGTCGAGGATGTCAACAGTGAAAGGTGGATGTGAATCGCTTGTATCAAAGCCACTTTCCAATGGCCACTGGACAATGAGAATGGACAACTCTGATAACATTAGCTTACATTGTAAGTAAAAATCCTGGAGCAGAAATTGATTATAATAAATCAAATGACAACTTGCCTCCCTCCAAAGCCAAGTCTTGGAAGGGACAAGCCTGAAGAAGGTGACTGCAAAAGGAATAGTTTAATCAGATGTAGGAGTACTGTAACTGCTACTATTGTAGGACAATTAGGGAACAGAGGGGTAGGAAAGTAGGCGACGATGCTTTGAAAAACTCTGTTTTGTTTTCATTCAGCATGAGTTTGTTTGCAAGCATCCAGGTTCGGACATCCTGAATACTGTTGGATAGCCTAAACAAGCAGCACTCAGCATCAAAGGTAGATTTGAATGTCATCAGCATACATGTGGTATCTTACTCCATGCCGTAGAAGGATGTCCTCGGTAGGAGTAACGTACATGGTGAAAGCACGTGGACCAATAACAGATCCTTAAAGGGGACACCAAACTCAAGGTGATGGACATCGGAGTTGGCACCTGCAGCATTAACCCAATGTGTTCTACAATGTACCTTTGAAGTAGGACGAGAACCACTAAAGGGCAGTTCCAGTGATTCCAAATCGATCACGAAAGCATTGGAGTATGATCACGTGGTCAAGAGTATCAAAAGCAGCAGAGAGGTCAAGAAGAAAATGGCTCTGCTGTTGTCCATTATGCGGAGGATGTCATTGTGTACCCTGAGCAGAGCCGTCTCGGTGCTGTGACCAACTCTGTATGCTGACTGCAACGGATCCAGTAGCTTGTGATCATCCAGGTATTGAGTGAGTTGGGATCAGACTACTGGTTCAATGACTTTGGACAGGTAGCGGATGTTAGAAACTGGGCGATAGTTCCCAAGATCCTCTTTATCCAATGAAGGCTTTTTCAAGATGGGTGTTACTATTGCATCCCCCAGACTCTCCGGGAAGACACCTGACTGTAAGGATGCATTAACAATCTCAGTCAACTTGGGAAGGAAGGTCATAATGTGACGCTTGAGTAACGATGTGGGAATTGGATCCAGTTGGCACGATTTATTGGTAGATCGCTGAACAATCTTCAAGGGTTTTTCAGAAGTGACAGGATGAAAATCAGACAACTGGCACTCTGGAGACGGCAGGGTAACAGACAGTTGCTCATCAACATGGCGATCAGCAATAAACAAACGAATGTTCTTTACCTTCTTCGTAAAACGTTGACTAAATTGGTTGGCCAGCGCAGTTGGTGAGATTGAAACGGTAGGTACTTATGGGATGCTGCCAATCAATTCATTGATGGTACGAAAGACAATTTTAGGAGTTGTGTTGGTCAAGGATTCCTTGTAGAAACTGCATTTAACAGAAGCAAGAGTTCAGCTCGGCGACGCTCTCGTCTTGCCTCATCGATTGAGTTGTTATACCACTTCGGTCTGTGGCGCTTTGGCTTAGAGCAGGATGACGTATGCGTGCACGTCGAGAACCGTGATGATGGCATTGATTAATATCGTTCAAGAATTTGTCAACAGTTTCATCATGACACACATGCTGAAGTTGATCTGACAGATCATTTGCAAATGTTGTGTGATCTAACTTGCCATAGTTGCGGGATGAAGATGAAGTGATCACCACTTTCGGTTTAGTGAGATTAAGTTTACAAGAAATCACAGCGTGATCAGACATTTTGTTCATTTCGACCTTGTGATTGATCAATAATCCATCTTCATTGATTCTGGTCACCAGCCAATCTAGAGTGTGTCCTTGTGCATGCGTAGGCTCGGGAACATGTTGTTTCAGTCCTGAAGCGGAGAGAGTGGCAGACATCTGGGCAACATCAGGTTTCTCAGGACAGTCTGCATGGAGGTTGAAGTCACAGAGCAGCAAAAGTTTCCCGGGCAAAACATTCAGGCAATCAGCAAAGTTTTCAAACTCGGCCAGAAATGTCGACGTTCTCAGTTGATTTTTTACAGAGGGTGGTGGCCTGTATATAACGGCGAAGTGCAAACTGTGATTTACGATGGACACGATTGCATACTCGAATGCGCTGGTTTCGAATTGAATGTCAGAAATCAGTTTTAGGTTCAGTTGAGTTTTGTAGAGTATTCCAATGCCCCATGCTTGTCGTCTCGTCGCGGAACATTAATAAATGTATAGCCAGGTAGAGTCATCTCATTCATCACCACGTGATCATCTATGCTAAGCCAAGTCTCAGTAAGGACCATAATATCGATGGCATGGCTCAGTATGTAGTCGCATAGCAACAAGGTCTTGTTGCAGATCGAGTGAGCGACCCAATGGGCAACATGAAGGTAATTACACTGTGGGTCCGTGATTGTAGTTAGTCTATCATTGTTTGGGACTGCATGAGACTCACGGTGGATATGAGATCCACCTCACTGACTTCTGTAGTGATATACGCCCAAGGTCTTTAGATTATTGGTACACATGTAACATCCAATGGAAGCCATGTTGTTTTGGCACAGTGCTTTAGTGCAAGTAGCTCGCTCTTTGTTTTAGGGTTGAACTGGTTTTTCATTGCGAGTTGATCAGCGGAAACACTTTCATTCAAGATGCTTGAAGTAAACACACTGTCATTGTAATCAGTCATTGTCACGCAATTGGTAGGATAGCCAGTGCAGTGGCTATAGCAAAACCACATTAGCACAGCACTTACAGTTCGAAGACGAACATGAGTTAGAAACATCTTGAAAATCCTCCTTCAAGACTCAAGTGTAGCAATTCAGAGTTTGGCCAGTATATTGACATCATAGTAGGTGGCGGATGATCTCAAGAAGGATGCCCAACCAAACTTGGAAATGGCACGAAAAGTGAAAATAGGCAAACATTTTGGAGCAAAATCCCTCGGAGTGGCAGCAGCTAGAACAGCGCCCTCAAATGATCTCAAATGATCCGAGAGTAGCAGTGGCAAGAGACAAGATCAAAGAGGCATACAATGTATACCAGCTAAACACTGAAGAGGAATGTAGGCAGAAATACAACCTGGCCAAGACGAACCTTGAGGAGGTGTACAACTCAATTATAGAGGAATACTTAAATTGTAAAATAAGAAAGGTGGAAATGGTACATGTGAATAGAAAACATGGGCAGAGCTGGAGACTTATTAATGACATCACAGGGAGAAGGGCACCAAGTAAAGACCAACTGAAGGGTGATACACAAGCAGAACGAATTAAGAACTGGTATAAGCACTTTAATGATCTACTAGGACAACCTCCTGATATTGACGATGAGGATGAAGCGATAGCCCCTGTTTTAACAGATCTAAACATAAGTGAGGGTTCTTTCAGTCAAGAAGAATACGAGTTGGCAAAGAAATTGTTAGTAGAAGGAAAAACCTTTGGTTAAGATGGCATACCACCTGAAGTATTGAAGAATTGTGACATGGATGACATCATTCTGGGATTCTGCAATGAAGCTCTAGTTGAGGGAAGGAAACCAGATCAATGGTCTAGATCCTAAATATTGTACCAATAACAAAGTCTGGGGATCTCAGCCAAGGGGGGACTATAGTGGCTTTAGTCTAAGTTCGGTTGAAGTAGACAGCAGGTTGAGGAAGAATCAAAATGGATTCTGGGTTGGGCGTACTACTGTAGGTCATATATTTGCCCTAAGAAGGCTTTATTGAGGGGATTAGAGCAAACAACCTCCCAGCAATAGTTACCGTAATTTTCGGATTATAAGCCGCCCGGCATATAAACCGCAGTCGCGAGCGCACACAGGAGAGAGGCCGTGCGTATTTGCAGTCCTTTGTGGTGATGTGCAGTGACTGGCGGGCGGCACATCAGTCATTGCACGTCGCCACAAAGTGCGAGTTGCGTCGCAATAAAGTCAAAATGTATTAAAGTTAACACCATTGATCGTTTTTGTAATGGTCTACTAGGATGGTCTACAGTAAGTGGGCATATTTCTTTTTTATTTGTATCAATATTGTGACAACTGCAACGTTGTAGTTACCACGGTCGGCGCCGGTCGGTCCTGACCGGCCCCAGCTTTAAATGACCGGGGATCGAATTAAAAGTTAACAAACTCCGACCGGCATAAATTTATATATTATAATTATTAAAATTTTCCTTGAAATAAGAGAAAAATAAAGAAAAAACTCATTGTAAACTCCTAATTATAGTGTGTATTTATTTCCCTTAAAACAATCAAAACAATTTTCTTTTCCAAAACCTGCGATTATTGCTTACATGGGCCGCTTGAAGCTGTGTGTGTTGGCAGCGGCAGCACACACGAGTCGTATCAAAGTCTGGTCTAAAAAGCATGCACCCATCTCCGGCGTGCGTTTATTATTCAGAACGATATCTGTACACGCATTTACTATGGCAGCCGGTACCCAGAAGTAAGCCATTTTGCAATGACGTTTAGCGTGTGATTTTTCTCTGTGTGGAAGGGCAACCCGACTATATTTCTTTTGCAGCTATCTCGTACCTCGTACTCACGATCGTGCCTTGTGATCGACCCCACTATATTGTGAGACATTACGGATTATATGATGGGTCCGAGGATGACAATTATTTTTAAAAGCCGCTGGGCTAACATCATTTTGATGTTCAAAGTGTTCATAAATATGGACAAAAAAACGGTCTTGTTGAACAGACAGATTTCCTTAAAAAACTATGGAGTAAAAAATGGGACTTTTTGTGACCCATTCATCTAGGAATAAAAAAGGTTGGTGGTGCATAAAATCTTTTTTTAAAACAATTTTCAGAGTGAGTTTGGCGGTGTATGATTTTCCCTGTCTGTTTTGTATTTGTTTTTAGAATATTTTACAAACGATCTTTCTTAAAATAATGTACGCTGGTTTTTTTCTTTCTACAATATTAATATGTCGGCATATAAGCCGCCCGGCGCATAAACCGCAGGAGTTCAAAAAAAGGTCAAAATCAACGTATAATCCGCGGGTTATAATCCGAAAATTACGGTACGTTTATTGACTTCAAGAAGGCCTTTGACACCATTCATAGAGGGAAGATGCTGCGGATTCTGAAAGCCTATGGTATA
Source organism: Plazaster borealis (assembly GCA_021014325.1). Lineage (NCBI taxonomy): Eukaryota > Metazoa > Echinodermata > Asteroidea > Forcipulatida > Labidiasteridae > Plazaster > Plazaster borealis. Next base: position 10,689,435 of record CM037468.1, on the reverse strand, counting down.
CCAGACCAGCTTGTAGACGCCATTGCAAGGATGTATGAAAACACAAAAGCAAAAGTGATATCACCAGATGGAGAGACAGACCTCTTTGATATACTTGCTGGAGTACTGCAGGGGGACAACCTTGCCCCATATTTGTTTGTGATCGTTCTACAAGAGGAACTCAGATTCCAACTGGAAAGGCGAAGAAGTAGAAGAGTAGGCCCTAAAATTGTCACAGATCTTGACTTTGCCAACGACATAGCACTATTGTCGGAGGAAATACAACAGGCACAAGAGCTGGTATGGAGAGTTGAGACATAGGGTTGGGCTTAAAACTAATGCCGGTAAAACTAAATATTTGTATGTCATTCATTCAACAACAGCTCAGAGACCAACATCGTAACAAAAGACGGTTCAGTCATAGAGAAAGTAACTGATTTCAAGTACTTGGGGGCCTTAATGGAAAGCACTGAGAAAGATATTAAGTCACATGAAGCATCAGCATGGAGGGCATGCAATAAAGTCACTAAAATATGGAAATCTTCCCTTCCTAGAAGGCTCAAGGAACGTCTCTTCTTTGCAACAGTGGAGTCTGTGCTAATATATGGCTGTGAGGCATGGACTCTTACTCCAAAACTGGAACGGCAGATAAACGGGTGATACACTAGGCTATTACGATCTGCTCTTATCATCCGCTGGAGCCAACATGTGACCAACTAAGTTTTACATGGAGGACCTGCCCAAGCTCTCGACGTTTGCCCTGTAACAAAGAGGGACAAAGGGTACTGGAATTTCATGCTACAAATCTCCCCATTCCCAGTGTTATTGTGTCATCCCCAATTCCTGGTCTTTGTCATTTTGTTGGACATTCAAGGATAACGAGAGATCGTTACTTAAAAGCTGCCACCTTTGTATTCAGCATGGGAGGTAGTCAAAAAAGATTCCAGCATTCCATGACCGATTATTGGCCGTGGCTTATGGCCAAGGTTTAGCCATGTTTACGGTGAACAAAAGCCACATTTTCTTGAAAAAGAATTCCTGGAACATTTTATGAGAGCATTTGTTGTCTTTTCTTTGTGAAGTCAAGTTGGATTTATTTGTGTTCGCTGGGGAGTTGACCTGTGGAGGCTTCAGGACTGGAATAAGTGTTCTTTTGAGCACTAGATACATGTGTACCAGTCTTCCCTTGGCTTTAAGCTCCAAGGCCAATTTCATAGCATTTTTGAGCAAGTCTACAGTTTCAAACAAAAGAACCTAGACTCCCTGCGTGGAGAGTGTGGAGGTATAAGGGTTTTGACATTATGGGGAGTCCTGCCTGTGGACAATGTGGAATGTATTGGGTATAGGCCAACACAATGGCTATCATGATTCCACACTCTCCTTGCGTGGAGCGCTCGGAGACAATACTGCACACTTACGTAAACCATGCAGTGATTGGTCATGCACACTTATCATGTTGGAATATGGGGCAGGCGGTTTGTACACAGTATTACAATACACAATGTGTGTATGCATTCCAAATTCTCCACGCACAGGCAGGACTCCCCTTAATGTAAAAAACCCCAATATCTCCACATTCTCCAGGCAGGGAGTCCAGGTTCTTTCGTTTTAAACTGTACTTCACTCAAGAGTACCTGTAGAGCTGCTACTAAAGCTATTTGTTGCCAGGTCTATTTTGCTAAAAGCTTGCATAAAAATGATTGCGGATTGTGGCAGCTGGATTGTTTCATTTTCATTTATTAGTTCTGGTTGTGAAGCCAAGTACTCTCAGAAAAGCAAACTTAATTACTATATGTACATAGCCAAGAACCCCAGGACATGACAGTCAAGCCAAACATTCCGGCCTTCTGAGCTCCAGTGACTTGGGCCCAGGAGAGCCTTGTCAACTAGTCCTCCCAGTGCTTCCCCTTGACTTGGTGTGTGCTTCTGGCATCAAGACAGTCGCCGAGATGAAAATGTAGAAACTGCAGCATGCATAATACTGCTTTACTACATGTACACTTTGATAATTTCTTCATCATGTCGATCATGAAGGATATGCTGGTCAGCAATGGGGCACTACTACTCCTAAGGTTGCCTTATTTATAATACTTGTACCAAGATGGATGATGCACTATGCAGGGCAGATACTGCTTCTCGCTAGAATGGCTGGCTCTTCCTTTCCTCTAACAGTTGGAGTACATCAGTGACTGAGAACAGGACTCAACAATCCCTGTAGATATGTTAACAGCGGCGTTCGACTGCCTAGTTGGGCTACACTTCCTGCAGTTTACTCGAGTGGCTGACCAATTCCAATCCAGTGCTACTCGAGTGGCTGACTCACAAAGATCCTGTTGACGTGCTGTTCCTACCTGTATATGTACCGATTGAAGGGGCACTTAAGTGGCCTGAAGTTACCCGCCAGTTACCTTGCGGTTGGGGAAGGATGTGGCCCCTTCTGTTCAAAATCAAGTTCCAAGGTGCCATGGAGGCAGAGGCAAAACACCTGGAAGCCACAGTGAAGATTAATCTCTGCAAGCCCTGTGCAAAGATCCAACAAATTCCCCAACACTGGCCATTCAAGATTTGTCAGTGCCTCTGCCTTATTAATGACTCGTGGAACGCTAACCTACTTCCAGTGTGTCACTAGGCTTGAGAGCTGATGGTCCAGTCGAGGAAGAGGCCACCCCTCCGGTTTCCTGGAGGATGGCATAAGTGACTGTGTCACTGTAGGGTGACCCCCCCCTCCAAATGACCTTGTTTTTGTGTATATTTCAAGGGTTCCAGGCAAGCTTTATTCCCAATTGGTGGTCGCTTCAAATGGTCATTGAGGGCTTTGTTCTCAAATCAACAAGCACCGCTCTGTTGGGTACATTTATCTGCCAAACACTAGTCCCCATCCTTTGGGCAAAGCTGAAGGTACTCCTCCTCCTCAAGCATGCATTGTGTCCCCCAAAAAGGATACCAGTGCCTGGTTACCGATGCTGAATTTAAAACCATTAAACAAATTCATCAATCCAAGAAGGTTCTGGATAAATCCTTTGGTCTATCTTGGATTGGTCATCGACCTCCAGAGGCGGCTCGCTTGATCAAGATTGTGGCAGTGCATTCTTTTTTAACAAGTGTTTGTGGCCTTAGCACAGGCTGTCACACCCCGAGTCATGCAGACATAACTTATCAAGTATAAACAAACTGATTTAGAAGTACCTGAGTTTGAGGTATCTCTTTCTATACCAGTAGGGATACACGTACATGTAGCCCCTTGGGTCTTGCAGTGCCATGCCCTGACATAACACATCAGATGGTGCGTTTTAAACCATTGAATTGAATTTTCATCTGAACCCAAATGTCTTTTATATAAAACCAGTTAAAGTACAAAGCAGCGCATTTATAAGCACATCCATGATCCAGTTTTAGCATAGGGCCTTCTCTATCCAGCTTCCAGGGATCTCCACCTGACTTGGTGGGCATTGTGTAGACTCCTACCAATTTTACTACATCATGCATTGTACAAGTCTGAAGCTTTCCAAAAGTCTAGAGGGATGCTGTCAGAAGTTAAAACAATTGTGTGAGGATTTTTTGTATGCTCATGAGATGGCTCTCTCCATTGTATTTTCATAGGCTTTAAATGTTTTCTTATGCCTGCAAATTGTTTGTAGGCCCTAAGGAAATTGAACAATTTGGCCCTTGGAGGAATGGGGACCAGATGTTATTGATGTGGACAGGAATGTCTTTGGTGACCAGTTAAGTTTCAGGGATCTTGTTGATGGTTTCTATAGTTCTGTGTTGGTGCCAGGAAGTGACAGGTGAATGATTGATAACGACTTATTTGTCCAGATAACCTTGTCTGCCATGTTGAGATGTTCCTCCTAAGGCTCCTCTCCCCAAATATACCTTATGCCTTGTTGCACTTGCAAGGAATAAAGTAAACACTTGCCTGTCCTGTCTGGAGTCAGGATTGAAGCATGTTGGGTGCTGTGTGATAAACTTTGATTTGGGCTTGAATTAAGATCCTCTTGAAGCTTTTTGTTACAGATGACTGGTGTAAATATGGACATGATGGAGTTGCGGCTGTTTACTCTTGACTTGTGTTAGGTAATGGTTGTTGATGGTGGAATTATACCATTGAGTTTTAGTAAATTTCTGTATTCTTTGTACAATGTGGACCTGGCGGCTGACAAGTATTTTCTTGATTGCAAACTTGACATGTGGATGGTGTGACGAAAAGTAGCTCTACATATTTTATGTGGCAACTGCTTACTTAATTTTTACTGTAATTTTAATTTATCAGACTTTTGTAGGATTGTGGGTATGTATTTGCGATTGTGATTGGTCGATGAATTAAGGGGGCAGAACTTAATGGATAGTTTATTGCAGTTGGTTTTGAGATATTTGTAAATATGTTTGTATTTACCTATAGCATCAGGAACACCGTATGGCCAGCCTCCAGTAGGAGGTGCACCCTATGGTCAACCTCCAGCACCTTATGGAACCCCAGCAGGGTATCCCCAGCAGCAGCAAGCTCAGCAGGCATATCAACAGCCAGCTCAGCAGCCCGCTCAGCAGCCATATCAACAGCCAGGCAGTGCAGGTAAGAAAATTCAACTCAGTCAGACGATGAAGAAACAACATTTTTACTTCATGGTATAATTCTGCTCGCCCATGATGGCCAACTGCAAATAATAATAAATAATAATAATAATAATAATAATAATGGTTTATTGTAAAAAAAATTGAAGTACAGCAGACGGTAGGCCGAAAACAAAAATCAAATTTACAAATATTAAAAAAGCTTTTACACATAAAAATTACCAGATTAAAAGTGAGGATCATAAATTGTACAATACACAGCCCTGATACTTCGGCTCTGAAGGGGCAAGGCAGTTTTGCCTTGACTTTTTGTAAAAATTTAGGGCACCAAGGCAATTTTCAGAAATTTCAAAGGGCATCAAGGCAATCGTAAAAAGTTGCGAAGGGCACCAAGGCAATATTGGAAAAAAACACATATTTCATAAATTATACAATCTTACACAATAAAAAATGCACATCCCTCAGTTCTTCTGTTCTGCTTGTTTCCTTCATGACATACATGAAGTTTATTTGTCTTCAAATAAAAACATATGATGGTGCCAATGATAGATAAAAACCAATGGGCAATTCCAAGCAAACAGGGACATGGTCCCTAAAAATCTTGTGTGCTAACTAATACGGCGAACGGGTGTAGACTGAAGGTTCAACATTCACTGTTTCTACAAAAAAATAAATCTTTGTCCTACATGTCCTAGTCTGAACTGTTTTGTATTTTACTCTTTGTTTAGGTGCACCTAATGCAGCTGCTTTGTATGGACATGACAACAAACCTAAACCGCAGGCAAGTCAATCATCTTTGTTAATGGTATCACTTGGTAGAATAAGTTGACAGTAGCTGGGTAATGTTGCAAACAAAACACCTTCCTCCCTACATGTACTAATAATATAATCAGACTATAGAAATCAAACAGACAAGGAGTGTGATGTGTAGATATTACCACCTCCAGTTACCAGCACACTGCATTTGTTTATATAAATGTATACTCATAACACTGCAAGTGCCAATAACAGGAAGAATAGGAAATGAAAGAAATGTTAACCCTAAATGGGGGAAAACGCATGCAATAAGGTAGGAACTGAAAACCCAATCAAAGGCTTCTGCTGAGGCTTTTTCCAATTTCAAGTCAAGTTCCAAATGCAACACAATTGTGCAGTTGAAATCCAAATTCTGTAATTATGCCCAAGTTCAATGCGAGTCCGAGTTTTATGCTCGGTCAGAAAGTCCATCCAATTTCAATCCTAATCCATTTCCATGCAGTTTACATCAAAGGTTTTAATTCAGTACATAATACATGTGTCTCAGTTCATGTACAGTGTGTAAGTCCATACAGCTTCGGCTGACTCTGCATTTACTAAAATGTACGTACACGAAATTCAAATCCATGTTTCAGTTTCAGTCCGAGTCTGAATTCATGCATTTCCCAGTCGTAGTCTAATTTAGCATTTAGTCAAGGCCCATAGTGCATCCAAGTACACCCAGCACAGCCCAGCACAAAGATCAGCATAAAGTGGCCAAACTAAATCACCTTTCAAGAAGCATTCTTACATGTATGTTTTTTCTTAACTTCTCTCTACTGATTTGGTAGAAAAAGTCCTGGAAAATTTTAGTCTTTGTGGAGATAACCAATAAGAATGTAGAATTACTTGCATCTCTCCATGCCATATGTAAATTGTACTCAAAAGCTTCCTTAGGTGTGGTGATTGGTTCACATTTAGCCATTGAGAAGTTTCAGTTTAATACATCACTACAGTGGCATCCTTGTCTGTTTGTTGCAAATTATTTCCCTGCTTTGTTTTATTGAACAATGAAATTAATAACTTTGACTGAGTGACCATACATGTACATGTATGTGAGCACACTCACACACAAAAACGTAGTGTATAATGCATTTTCGCATTCCAAGTTCTTACCGTATTTTCCTGCGGATAAGACGCTCGGCGGACAAGACGCAGGACCCTAAAATGACCCCCAAAAAATTCAAACGTCAGCAGACAAGGTGCACCGCCGCACAAGGCGCATGTTTAACCTCACACAAAAGAACACCAGGTGCCACCCGGTGCCGGTACATTGACACAAATACGTAATTTTGTTGCCTTTTTGAGCGTTCAGAAGCATGAATTAAACCGTAACCACCATTTGTTGGCTCTACAAACCCATGCAAAAAAAAACCCACGTAAAATGATACCGACCTTCATCCATCCATTCAGCCAATGCTGTCCGTTGTTTTATTAAAATAATATGAAGTCCGGCCCAATCAACGGCCAGAAACGATGATCCACGCACTGTTTGAAGATAATTGCAACACGAACCCAGGCCCTCCTAGCCTGAGCATCTGACGTCCCACAACAAGGATCCTTGCTGATACCGGCAGGTAACCAGTCTAAGTCCATCCGAGCCAGTAGATGTTGCGCCCTCTACCGGTGACTAATACCGAAACTGGCGTCGCCTTTGCAATAATCCCGACCCGGGAAGACGTAATAAAATGTTTCATTAAATATATTTGTTGAAGTTTTTGTAATGTTTTGGATGTTGTTGAATGATTTCCTATTATTCCAAACCTATAATTTGTTAATCTTGTTCAAAAGAATTTGTTTTCAAGGATCATTTTTTATTTTACAAATGAAATAAACGAAACAGACACATTACCCATATTTTTTTCGTTTGGTTTTGTTTTTCCCGTAACACCCAAGAGGACATAAAAAATTGTTTCATTATATTATATGTACATTAAAGGTTTTGCAATTGAAGTTATATTTTAGTATTAAATAAAGTTCGTTTGATTTAATTCTAATAATAATTTGTTAATCTCGTTCAAAAGATATTTGTTTTTATAAAATAAATAAACGAAACAGACACATGAACCATCTCTTTTCTGGTTTGGTCGTCCTGAAAAGGACGGTTGGTTTAGTTGGTTCTTCAAGATTTAATTGAAGCTGTATATCAGGTGGCCGGTGGAGAGAATACGCCGGATTTCATCCTCATCTTCAGACTTGCAGAAAAAACCAACAGCACACCTTTGAGCAACACCAAAACGCGGTGAATGGAAGAACCTTGTTGACTTGGGTTTTAAAAAAATGCCGATTGTCATGTCGGAACGAATACCCGGCCACACAGAAAAACGTTTGTACGACGCCGACGTCTGTGTGGGACCGAAAGCACCATCGTTAAGGGGGGGCTAGACGCATTGCGGCATTGTTGGAATGAAAGCACGGTCATGGGGGATCAACAACACGTTGCGGCATTGTTGGAATGAAAGCACGGTCTGGGGGATTAACAACACGTTGCGGCATTGTTGGAATGAAAGCACTGTCTGGGGGATTGCGGGGATTGTTCGGACGAAAATAGGGTCTCAGTGTCTAAATAGTTCAGCCTTGTTTGATGTTTGACCGCATTATTGAGTAAGGATTCCTCACACAAAGACCGTTGATTTGAACTGGACAAGAAGGTATTTGTTATTTCACGCAGTGATCATCAAAAAAAATTCAATCGTCAGCAGACAAGACGCACCGAAAGATAAGACGCACCGACGTCTTGGGGGTCAAAAAAGTCAGATAAGACGCGTCTTATCCGCAGGAAAATACGGTAATTGGATTGTGTCTTTTCATCCCCTGTAATTTGTAATACTTACTTTGTTTTGTGCCTGAAAAATGAGCACAGAGGATGTGGTCCCACTGCCAGTTTGTGTCTATCGAGACTGGGTAAACATGTAGAGCATTCTATTGTCAATCCTAGAAAGTGTGTTGACATCTGCTCCTCTTTAAAGGTTGGCTGAAAATACACACACATTTTTTAGTTGCTATTTTCAATTTGGATTGGAATTGCCACAAAATACTTTAACGGAAGTTTAAAAAGTTTGGGAAAATGTTTGGGAAAATAAACAGATGTACAACAGTATTTGTACAGGAAGTTTTTGTCCATTAAGTTTGCTCATTTATCAAGTTCAAACCGCAATGAATAAGTGATTTTGTTTCCTTCCAGGGCCCTCCCCCAGTCACTCAGCCAGTTACAGCTGCTTTGGGTAAGATGTCTCTGAATGATCAACCATTCCAGTGTCATGGAACCATCAAACCTGCTCATCCATTTGATTCAGAGAGGGATGCAGAAGCACTTAGAAAAGCCATGAAAGGATTGGGTGAGTATTAAATAGCCTGAATGTGGACTCTTTGTTCACAAATCTTGAGGTCATACCCGAAAGGCTGTAGTTTTCTTTAAAGGTGAACGTAAACGATAATGACCATTGAAATACACATTTCATGCACATAAACCACATTCCAGTTTGCTTTCATGTTGGCCACAGATATAAAGTTAAGATTTTTTATTATATATTTCATTTTCATTTATTTCATTTTTACTATAATCTCCTTATGCAATGGTCGATTTTGTTCAAATTTCACAAGTAAGCTTTTATTAGTATTATCTAAAAATTCATGGTGAAATCTTGTTTAAGAAATGTTGTTATATTGGAAAAGATCATGACTGGAATGTCATTTCATGCACTGAAACCATGTCCAAAGTCCATTTTATAACTGCAGAGCTGAAATTATTACTGTTGAGTTTTTTGTTTCAACTTCCGGTTTGAACCAGAAGACAAGGTCAGATGAGGGTCAGATGAGGCGTTTGATTGATTGTGTAGACCTTTCTGATGATGTATAGATTGTTCAAATCCGATGTGTGGTTAATTAATTATGATTTTTGAAAATATAAAGCTTTGATTTAAAGTAATGGGATGCCCGATGATGTCATCTTTTAGGTCTTGATACTGAGGTTCAAGTTTTGGATGAGTTTCAATATAATAATAATAATACAAGTCATTTATATGGCACTCTCTACAAAGAACACAGTGCTTCACAACCAACATCAAAAGAAACAATAACTAGACATAATTGCATTTGTGCACAAATGCAGAGCTGTTTCGTGTGAATTTTTTTTCAAATTAATCAAGTGAATATGAAAGTGTTGTAGTGTGTATATAATCAACTTAATAATACAATATTTAATGCCTTGTGAGATCGAATTCATTGTCTACATATCTTGTAAAACTGTACCTTTAAGATAATATAACCTGAGAAATGATGACGTCATGATGACGTCAAATATTTTTCGAATCAGTAATGACATATCAAGCCTGTTTAAAAAAGAATTTGGATTAAAGCATTTTCCGTTAGCAATTTCTGACTTAAAGGGGCAAAAAATGAAAAAATCATAACAAATCGTGTGATGACGTCATCATGACGTCATTACAAGTTTAACAGGAACTTGCCATTATCTAACGACTTGCCAAGTTTCAACATGATCGCTCTAATACTTCGGGAGATATACTACTTCAAAAAGTGCACATTTAATGCCGCGTCACGTGACCCCCGATGACGTCATTGATCTCAAACTTCACACATATGATGGCTGCCTAACGATCACCATGTGTGTAAATTTTGAAGTGATTGCACAAAACTTCACCACACACATCTTCAAAAAGTCCATTTTGAAGATTTTTCAACCTGTCGCTAGAGGGCGCTGTTGCATTTTGTGATGTCATCACTATTTTTTTTTAACTGCCCACCCTTGCCAGACACTAACATCGTTAAAAGCAAGTTCATAACTTTTGCCACTTTTGAATTACGAGGGCACTTCCTGTTTTGACCGGAAGTAGAGGTCATGTGAGGTCACGCACAGAAAACAAAATGAAGACCTGATTTATCCCTACCCAATCCCGCAAACAGAAACCTACGGTCTCTTGTGGCTGATTTGATATAGATTTTCAAATATTTAAAATTAATTAACTTTAAGATGACGTCACGTGGCAGGTGATGACGTCATCATGACGCCATTGTTTTAGGACCTTTCGCCCACCAATACCTTTCATCACTGAAAGTTTCATTGCAATTGCTCTTTAGGAACTATGTAAAAAAAACGCCTTGACTGAAAAAAAACTTTAACGAAAACAAGAGCTGTTTCGCTGCGCTGTGCTACGAAACAGCTAAATATATATGATAATAATGAAGAAAATGCATTAAAACTAACAGATCATTAGCTGGGATATAGTTTTGAGTTGGTGCTTGAAGGTCGCAGTAGATGCCGCTTTCCTGATAGCACACGGCAGCTTGTTCCACAGTTTAGGGGCAACAACAAAGAATGAACTGTCCCCAGCCTTCCTTTTGGAGCGCAGAACAATCAGCCGGGTTACATCAGAAGAGGAGCGAAGCCCCCTGCGACCTCCAGGCCCATCTGTATTATATAAAGTGAGATTGTCAGTAATGTAATTTGGAGATTGCTGTTGGAAGGATTTATTTATATATACAAACAGAAATTTTTGGAACACGATTCTTTCCTTGACGGGGAGCCAGTGAAGTGAACACAGTAATTGAGTTGATGAGAATTGATCTCTGGCACATGCAAAAACAAGACGTGCAGCTTTGTTTTGAAAGCACTGCACATGTCGGATATCCACTTCCCTGGCACTGTACAACAAGGATTTACCGTAATCAATGCGAGAAAGTATTAATGATCTGACGGCATTATGACATGCATCCTGAGTGAGGAACCGACGTATACGCCACAGATTGCAAATATAAAAATAAACACTTCTGCAAACGGTACTGAAGTGACTGTTGATTAATAGGGATGAGTCAAAAGTAACCCCAAGATTTTTTACAGAGGGTGAAGGATTTATGCAAATGTCCCCAACTCTTAATTGAAGATGAGGTAAAGTACTGATGACCTTCGGGGAACCCAAAACAAAAAATGATGTTTTGTTTTGATTAAGCTGCAGCCTGTTTTGCACCATCCATGTATTGATCTTAGAAATACATGTGGACAGATTAGAAAGAATACGATTGGAGTCACCTGCAACTTTGGGATCAAATTCAGGATAAAGTTGGGTGTCATCGGCATAAACATGAAAACTGACCTTGTGTTCTCTGATAATATCACCAACTGGATGGGTATACATGGTAAAGCACTGTGGTCCAATGACGGAGCCCTGGGGTACTGAGAAACTGAGAACATGCTCCACAGATTTAACATTCCTAATGCACACTCTGGTATGACGCTCGGTGAGGTAGGACCTAAACCAAGATTTAGCAGTACCTGTAATGCCAAAACGAGTCTCTATTCATCAAATGCAGCTGACATGTCAAGTAATACAAAAAGAACAACTTTGTTTTTGTCAAGGGATTCCAGGATGTCATTTTTCACCGTGACCAAGGCAGTCTCAGTACTGTGGTGAGCTTTGTATGCTGATTGGAACGGATCACCAAGATTATTGTTGTTTTGACTGGTAACTTGACATGAAGCAGCCTTTTCGATAAGTTTACCAATGAATTTGATGTTGGAAATGGGACGATAACTCTTTAGAAAATTAGAATCAAGTGCAGGCTTCTTGAGAATGGGGGTAATGATGGACTGTTTGAAGGTTTCAGGGAAAACACCAGATACAAGAGAAGTGTTGATGATTCTAGCAATGATCGGTAACAAACTAGGCAGACAACTCGTGATAAGCCATGTAGGTAGTGTGTCTATAGAGAACAAGACTTGTTAGGAAAGTGCCTTTTAAGTTTATCAACATCTGATTTAGTGAGGGGATTGCAATGGGCATATTATTTATGCAAGGTTAAGAAAGATGCCGACATGGCACAGTAATATCTGAGGACATAGAAATTTGAGGGACAACCTCAGTTCTAATTTGCTTAACTTTACCAATGAAGGACGACAAGAAGTTATTCGCAAGTTCGGTATTAGAGTCACAGGCAGGCAGTTTCTTGGTACAGTTATTCAAAAGACCATTTAACGTGGTGTACATGTCCTTGGGACTGGCACTAGAGAATTTGTCAGAGTACATGTACATGTAGTATGCTTTCTTGGCATCTGTATAGGGCCTACAGTTCTTTTGTTGAAGAAACGCGTTATGGTCGGTGTCGAGACAGCTTTTGCGCCATTTGCGTTCTAGCCGTTTTACGGAATCGCCTTTCTTTGTGGATAGTGCCATTATACCAAGGTAACCTGATCTTGACTATACGAACTCTGGTTGTCACAGGGCAGACCTCATCAAGCAATGATGTGTAGTGATGGACTCAAATGCTTCAAACAGAAGATTTGGATCATCTTCCGTCTGCGAAGCAACTCCAAGGCGATCATCAAGTTGATTCTGAAACAGCTTTAGGTCAATCTCTCCATATTTTCGAGATGTGCTAGTGACCTTCAAGGGAGTCGGTTTTTCAAGCCTCAAAAAGCCCTGAATGATGTGATGATCTGAGTAAAGTACAGGATGTGTGTGCCAATCTTGAACTACATGTATGTCCTCATCGATGCGGGAGATCAGTAAATCAAGAGTGTGGCCATGTTTATGAGTGGAACCAGTAATGTGTTGTTGGAAACCGGAGGCAGAGAGAGTTGAGGGCATAGCTTAGTATCCCATTTGTCAGGAGTATCAATATGAAGGTTGAAATCACCCAGTAACACCAACTGGCATAAAGAATTGAAAGTTTATCAGGGAATTTCTCAAACTCAATCAAGAAGTCCGAAGTCTTAAAGCTATTTGCAGGGGATGGCGGAGGGCGATAGATGCCAACAAATTGAATGGAATTTCTCTTGTTTGTAACACAGGTGTGTTCAAAGTTAAATGTTTCAAAGCCAGAGGGACTAATGAGCAAATTAAGTGACTTCTTAAGAAAAACACCAATGCCGCCACCAGGGTTGGAGTCTTTACGAGGAATATTAAGAAAATCATAACCAGGGGCCAGGGGGAGTATATTCCCCAGCTTTGACTGTATCATTTTCAGCTAGCCAGGTTTCAGTTAAGACCATGATATCGACATAATTCTCTAGGATTTAGTCAACAAGTATATCAGACTTGTAGGAACCAACAAGTATATATCAGACTTGTTACGTAGTGAGTTGGCATTCCAGGTGTGAACATTCAGGTTAGCATGAGGCTTAGCCCTCACCAAAGGTTTGAGGTTGGGGGATTTCTTCCATGGTGTTGTTTAGTGTCAATTCTGGTATTGAGATATTGCAGAGGTAGGGTATGTGGAGCTGAACGAACAGGATATCTCAGGTTGTGTTAAACAATAGATATATAATTATGCCTACCCATACCCCCTCGCTTTCCACGGTGATGCCATCGCTTTTGTCTTCGAATCCTTGGGGACGTTGGTGTCAGTTTTGGCCCATGTACCAGTAGATGGCGGGTCAGGCATGGCTGGCACAGGAGGTTCTAGGAACCTAAAGTTTTGCAATTCCATTTCAATCTTGACTTATGCTGTAGAGAAGAGTTGCTGGTATATAAGAAGAAACTAAGAAATTAATTTTTTGTGACTTCAAGAAAACAAGGTGTTCCATGTTGCTGATCCATGAATTGAGTTTTATTCTGCATGACCTCATAGTTCATGTCTCATGATTCAAGATTCAAGATTTGACATTTTGACTTGGAATTTGGGTGGGGGGGGGTTGCTCTTAGAGCTAAAGGAAAGTTGGGATTGTTTTAGGGGTGAAAAGGTCAAAGGTCTAGGTCACGGTGGTGAGTTATACATGTAGCTAAATGGTTTCTGGACCGTAATTTGAGTTACAAGTGACATTTGAGCTTGTATCTTGGGAGGGGGTGCTCTTAGAGAAAGGAAAGTTGGAATTATTTCGGGGGCTGAAAAGGTCAAAGGTCTAGGTCACGGTGGTGAGTCATAGCTATCTGGTGTCCGGACCGTAACTTGAGTTAGACATATGGACTTGGATGGGGGTTGCTCTTAGAGAAATGAAAGTTGAGATTGTTTTGGGGGTGAAAGGTCAAATGTCAATTTCACTGTGGTGAGTTATAGGTAAAGTGTTTCTGCACGTAACTTGAGTGAGAGGTAATTTTTTGACTTGTAATTTAAGTGGGGATTGCTCTTAGAGAAAGGAAGGTTAGGATTGTTTTGGGGTTTAAAAGGTCAAAGGTGATGAGTTCGATATCACAGGTCAAATGTCAGGGTCACAATGCTTGGGTATACGCACATGGTTTGGTGATATTTTGCATTAGCAACTGTAAGGGCTGAGGGGTATCAACAGCATCGCTGTTATTTTGTAATAGTCTTTTGCTTCAACTTCTGGTTTGACCTGGAAGATAAGGTTAAATTGGTGTCACATAGACTGTGTAGTGTTTGTTCAGTTTTGAAGACCTTTCCGATGATGTATAGATTGAGAAAACCCATTGTGTGGTTCAGGAGTTATGATTTGTTCAATACAATAACATTTATGGGCTTACCCATCATTAGGATTTAGATCGGGATTGGGTCCGTGGGATTCAAACCCGGGTGGCTTTCCGTCAAAGAAATACCAGTCAGGGTGACTTGAATTGATGTTACTCTTAACTGATTGATTGAACAACCAGGTGTTGAACACTGTGATGTTTCCACAATCCCCTGCTATTGTACATTTTGACCAGCTTTCATTTCAAAGTTAAAGCAATTGCTAATCGTAAATATATACTACGATTGTTCAGGGGAACTGGAGGTAAACAAAATGAGTCCATGGTGTGATGTCACAATGCTATTTTGATTCCTAGTAGCAAAGAGGCATTCGCGAAAACGCTACAGTTCTGGCTTGTTCATGTTCATCTTTAACATTAATTACATTTTTGAAATACTTTATGATCATGGTATTTCAATAAGGATAATGTGCAATGAATTAATGCCACAGTTTGTCAGAATTGCATGAAACACTCCTAAACATTGGTTTAGGAGCCTTTTACTTGCAGCCCCAAAAGCAAACATTTCCTGCATTGAAGTTCACCATTATGTACTTGGCTGTGTTATATTACCATATTAACCAATGTCATCATGGTTTCATCTACTTTGCCAAACTGTTGATATTATTATTCACTTGAAATGAACAAAATTAGTATCAGAATTAACTGCAGAATATTTTAGTATTTGATATAAGTTGAAGAGAGGATTGACAATGATACATTTCAGCTGCAGTCTTTCAAATAAGTGGCCCTTCCTTCTTCTGAGTCACCAGATGAGGTTCTCACATTCCATATGATCTTTTCTCTAGGTACGGATGAGCGTGCAATCATAGATCTGATTACAAGCAGGAGTACTAAACAACGCCAGGACATTAAGCTGAAGTACAAGACTATGTATGGAAAGGTTGTCAATTTGTTTGTACATCAAATCCTTTATGTAAATTCTTTGTGGATGTTCGAATGTTTATCTCAAAAACATGCTCTGAACACGCTTACTGTGATTAGGGTTCTTTCAGGATGATTATCCTTGGGGCGTTCTGTGCAATTTACACTGTACATGTATCTGAAAGGAGCCCTGTCATTTACCAAGGAAGCAACAAACTATGGCAATCAATTCTGTATTGACCATACATCTAGTTAACAGTGCTTAATTTGATAGTTTCCATTCAAGTGCAGGTCTGATACTTGGTACAGATAAAAACATCTGAAAACTCTTTAGAGTATACTTTTTGTGTATCAAAAACAGGCTTAATTATATTCAGATTAAATTGAAATAGATACAGAGATTTAAATGAAACAAAATGAACTATTGTAAGTGAGTGAATTCTGGAAGCCAGAACTGTCCTTTCAACTTGGTGAATTATTAAGGCTCTGTCAAAACAGCCTGATCCCTTTGGTTAAAACCCTCAGTTTTAATGGGTAGACACCATAAACCCATACACAATTGTTTACAATACACTACCTGACTACACGCAGCAGCTAGCACACAAAGCAACGCACAGCCCATAACAGTCAAAAAAGGCCATAAAGCGTGACTATCTGCAATTGGTTTTGTTTACAGTACCCGCAGCAACACACGACACCCTTGTATACACTGCACGCATCAATGCAACAGAGGAAAAGGCCTGTAAAACTAAGGATTTTTGTTTGCTCATATTTTGGTCAATTCTGAACAGATTTTTGTCATTCATCCGAATCATCATATATGTTTCCATACAACTTTCACGACCTATAGATAAAAAATGAAATCTTTGAGCCTTTTATGGATACATACATCCATACAACATTGTGGAATTATAGTCAGATTATCATTACATCTTTGTGGTAATGAAACCAAGAAATCCTCAAAAGGGACTAGCCTGTTACCTGTACATGTTGATCTGGAGATGTCTGTGTTGAGGAGAACGAGATGATAAAGAAATGTCAGTTTTAGATGTGGGAGGAGAACCCCAATAGCAAAAACCCACGCAATCAGGCACTAAAAATCCTCATGCAAGGCTTTTAGTAATAAAGGGTCAGGGATTTGAACTGTGGTCCAAAGAGGGTGAAGACAGTAAAGAAACCACTAAACCAACCCCAATAGATATTCCCTTTGAACCCAAACATCCCTCTAAAAATGTCTTATCTTTTTTGTTGCTACACAGGACTTGATAAAGGATCTGAAGTCTGAACTAAGCAGTAAGCTGGAGGAATGTATCTTGGCTTTATTTATGCCACAGGATTACTATGATGCATACCAAATACACAAGGCAATCAAGGTATACATGTAGTCTAAATATTGTATTTACTGTCTACCTATGAACCAAAAATGTATGCCAATAATGTAGGTTAAACGATAGAACTTTGATTAGTACTATCTGCTAGGCATACACTGTACATGTATAATGTGTTCTCCGAATAAATGAGCGAGATTTCAAGTGTGAAATTCAAAGTAAGTCACAGGTTGTGAAGTCCACATTGCCACCACCCTCATACCTGCCAAGAGTTGCATTCATTTCCTGTACTGAATCAAAGTACCACTTGACTTTATAATTTTTCTTTCATTTGCCTCAGCACCATAAAAAGCTGCTATCGTTTTCCATGTTTACCCATGCTGCCAAGTGGCAAGGTGTCCTCTTTTTTAATATTCAGTAAGGCTTAAACCAACAATTTAAAGTTCTGCATATTTTTCACATTTTCAGAAGCACTTTGAGTGTTTCACTTTTTTTTTACTTCAGTTGTTAAATAAATCTTTGTTGCTGGTTTATGGCTCAGTGCTTTCTATCTTGGGGACATTTTTACCTTATAAGGCAGACACATAGACCCCTTTGCATATTATGTCACGATTGCAGCCTATGCAAGGGGTCTATTGACTGTCTTCTTCTCACTCTAAATTTTCTTCTATGAAAATCAGAGCACTTGCCCATCAGGATCCTCATAAGTCTTGACCTAAAAGTCAGATTTGTTTTAGGGCTTCCCTTGTGGTTGTTTGCAGAGGCTGGAACTCTTACCAGTGAGAGGTGATCCTAACTAAGGAATACAATAGACTTCTTATGTGGATGTGCTGCAAAGCATTGCTGCTCAAGGTGTAACATGGACCTTTGACTTTTCTGTAAAGTGCAAACCTGGGATGTCAGTGTAGAGATCCCTCGGCAAAAGCCTTCTGCTGTTTGCCTGCAATGATGGGCATCTCCAGGATATTGTAGTTTCCAATGTTGAATCTCTGGTTGGGGACACAGTATGGACCGATCTACACAAATTTAGGTAGGATTTGATATACATGTAAGCAGGCCCAAACTAGGTCCCTGTCAAAGCTCAAACACTACATTCATCGGACCTTCCTTTAGGTCTTCCAAGGCCTTAGGAAAAACTGTCCTTATTGCCTTGTAAACTGGTTGGCTACACACACTGGACCTGAACCTTCATCTTTGGAAAATATCAGTGTTCAAAGGTTTGTGAAGCTGACTGACTGACATGACCATGCAATGCAAGGATGAGTGACTGCAATTAACAAGGATTCTCTGTGCTTGCTACATGTAACTTCACCTGCTGCATATTACAAAACAAAACCATATTGATTAACGCGGCATCATTGATCTGTTAGAGTCTCAACTACAATTTTCCATCCCTCAACCATCATTGATCTATTAGAATCTCAACTACAGTTCTCCATCCCTCAACCATCATTGATCTGTTAGAATCTCAACTACAGTTCTCCATCCCTCGACCATCATTGATCTGTTAGAATCTCAACTACAGTTCTTCATCCCCCAAGCATCATTGATCTGTTAGAATCTCAATTTCAGTTCTTCATCCCCCAAGCATCATTGATCTGTTAGAATCTCAACTACAGTTCTTCATCCCCCAAGCATCATTGATCTATTAGAATCTCAACTACAGTTCTTCATCCCCCAAGCATCATTGATCTATTAGAATCTCAACTACAGTTCTCCATCCCTCAAGCGTCATTGATCTGTTAGAATCTCAACTACAGTTCTCCATCTTTCGACCAACATTGATCTGTTAGAATCTCAAGTACAGTTCTTCATCCCCAAGCATCATTGATCTGTTAGAATCTCAACTTCAGTTCTTCATCCCCCAAGCATTATTGATCTATTAGAATCTCAACTACAGTTCTCCATCCCTCAAGCGTCATTGATCTGTTAGAATCTCAACTACAGTTCTCCATCTCTCGACCAACATTGATCTGTTAGAATCTCAACTACAGTTCTTCATCCCCAAGCATCATTGATCTGTTAGAATCTCAACTTCAGTTCTTCATCCCCCAAGCATCATTGATCTATTAGAATCTCAACTACAGTTCTCCATCTCTCGACCAACATTGATCTGTTAGAATCTCAACTACAGTTCTTCATCCCCAAGCATCATTGATCTGTTAGAATCTCAACTTCAGTTCTTCATCCCCCAAGCATCATTGATCTGTTAGAATCTCAACTACAGTTCTTCATCCCCCAAGCATCATTGATCTGTTAGAATCTCAACTACAGTTCTTCATCCCCCAAGCATCATTGATCTATTAGAATCTCAACTACAGTTCTCCATCCCTCAAGCGTCATTGATCTGTTAGAATCTCAACTACAGTTCTCCATCTCTCGACCAACATTGATCTGTTAGAATCTCAACTACAGTTCTTCATCCCCAAGCATCATTGATTTGTTAGAATCTCAACTTCAGTTCTTCATCCCCCAAGCATCATTGATCTATTAGAATCTCAACTACAGTTCTCCATCCCTCAAGCGTCATTGATCTGTTAGAATCTCAACTACAGTTCTCCATCTCTCGACCAACATTGATCTGTTAGAATCTCAACTACAGTTCTCCATCCCTCAAGCATTATTGATCTGTTAGAATCTCAACTACAGTTCTTCATCCCCCAAGCATCATTGATCTATTAGAATCTCAACTACAGTTCTCCATCCCTCAAGCGTCATTGATCTGTTAGAATCTCAACTACAGTTCTCCATCCCTCGACCATCATTGATCTGTTAGAATCTCAACTACAGTTCTTCATCCCCAAGCATCATTGATCTGTTAGAATCTCAACTTCAGTTCTTCATCCCCCAAGCATCATTGATCTATTAGAATCTCAACTACAGTTCTCCATCCCTCAAGCGTCATTGATCTGTTAGAATCTCAACTACAGTTCTCCATCCTTCAACCATCATTGATCTGTTAGAATCTCAACTACAGTTCTCCATCCCTCAAGCATTATTGATCTGTTAGAATCTCAACTACAGTTCTTCATCCCCCAAGCATCATTGATCTATTAGAATCTCAACTACAGTTCTTCATCCCCCAAGCATCATTGATCTATTAGAATCTCAACTACAGTTCTCCATCCCTCAACCATCATTGATCTGTTAGAATCTCAACTACAGTTCTCCATCCCTCAACCATCATTGATCTATTAGAATCTCAACTACAGTTCTCCATCCCTCGACCATCATTGATCTGTTAGAATCTCAACTACAGTTCTTCATCCCCCAAGCATCATTGATCTGTTAGAATCTCAATTTCAGTTCTTCATCCCCCAAGCATCATTGATCTGTTAGAATCTCAACTACAGTTCTTCATCCCCCAAGCATCATTGATCTGTTAGAATCTCAACTACAGTTCTTCATCCCCCAAGCATCATTGATCTGTTAGAATCTCAACTACAGTTCTTCATCTCTCGACCAACATTGATCTGTTAGAATCTCAACTACAGTTCTTCATCCCCCAAGCATCATTGATCTGTTAGAATCTCAACTTCAGTTCTTCATCCCCCAAGCATCATTGATCTGTTAGAATCTCAACTACAGTTCTTCATCTGTCAACCATCATTGATCTGTTAGAATCTCAACTGCAGTTCTTCATCCCCCAAGCATCATTGATCTGTTAGAATCACAACTACAGTTCTCCATCCCCCAACTATCATTGATCTGTTAGAATCTCAACTACAGTTCTCCATCCCTCAACCATCATTGATCTGTTAGAATCTCAACTACAGTTCTCCATCCTTCAACCATCATTGATCTGTTAGAATCTCAACTACAGTTCTCCATCCTTCAACCATCATTGATCTGTTAGAATCACAAAATGTTCCTTTTTCTGAGGGTTATTGTCTAATCTCAGATCATTCTAGACCTTTGTTCTTTTGTTGTACAAACAAGGATTTACGATAGGCAGCCACAATTGTTCATTATAGTATTTGGCTTGATTAAAGTCACCTGGAATTTTTTTTTTTTTTTTACAGAAGAGTATATGTATATTAACAATTAAACAATTTTTTGAGTAATTGTTTGTCACGATTTATATGTTAAAAAAATAGATAAAGTTGTTTGGTGGTGACTCCGCCCATCCCTTTTTGTGACGTCAATCGAGGCAGACTCTGCCGCGATCGTACATCGACCCCCCTCGAACTTGCCTGCATTTACATGCAAGTAGTGAGCTTGTACGTTTCATTTGGTTATCCCAAAAAAGGGATTTTTCGTGCATTTTTCCGGCAATGCCGACCAGATGTATTGCTGCTGGATGCAGCAAAACGACTAAAGATGGTGTCAGCTAGCGTTTGTTTCCTGCAGATCCCAAATATAGGCAGTTACGGGCATCGAAAGTCAGGCTAACGAGGGCAAAGCGGTCCAGTCCGATGTCGTTTTCAGCACTGCACAAACACAATTTGTTAACCTTAGTTAATTGTTTATTCACATTCCACTCATAAAAATGTATATATCAACGACAAAAGTTTTATTTTGACAAAATACCACTGCCAGGTGCCTTTAAGGTACATTGTTAAGTCCAAGTGGTCCAAGACTCCAGCATACCATGGCCGATTATCAGCAATTCACACTGAATGCATCTCATTTTTTTCATAATAAAACCGCATTTATATAGCGCATTATCAATCAAAGATTCCTCAATGCGCTTTCATGAAAGAGAACAACAAATCCAGGGCCCGCATTTTACACTGGACTGCAGGCCCGAGGCCAGTGATTTTAGCATTGGGCCAGTAAACTCATGACCGGACAAGTCCGTCGGTCTTGTGTTTGTTTTCAAATGTTGACTTTCAGTCTGATAAATATGATTCTGTTGATTATTGAATAATACTTGCCCACACTACACATGAGATCAATCTTCTCTTAGTGCTTTTTCAAATTCAAACAGTTGTGAAACTGCGTAGGCACTTTTTCTTGTCATTTCAATTCCTGTCTTGTACACAATATTACGGTCCAGTAAATATTTTGAGCTACAAGTCTTGTGGGTTTTTCCATCAAATTCCTGCCCTGACATCCCAGTGCAGGGTTTCATTGTGACAATGATATTCTAAAAAGCAAATTATTCTGTCAGTTCCAAACAATTAATCCCTACCCTGGGCATGGACAAGTTGGAAACCCCAGTGCTGAGTGGTTAGTACAAGTCAATTAGACTTTAACTTCTAGATTGTGCTAAGATAATTTGAACAGGAAAGTTGTGGTAATATTGTGATTATAGAACGAGTGTTTCATATTTGATTGCATTGCAGGGCTTGGGAACAGATGAAGAGGTTTTGATTGAGATTCTTTGCAGCAGGACCAATGAGCAGATAAAAGCACTCTGTGTTGAATACAAGAAACGTGAGTTACACTTTTCAAACATAAATAGACTAGAACATGTATAGTGTGTTGTAGTTGTATTGCAAGATGAAAATAAATAAACAATAAATAAAATATTTAAAAAAACAATTGTAAAAAGAATTCATAATTTTTCACTTAGTTTTACCAATAGAAAAACATATAATTGGTCATACTATTTCTGCAATGTCCTTCCGTGGGTGTGCGTGTGTGGGTATGTATACACATTTAAACTGGAGACCTATACAAAAGAGGAGAGTGTGTACACAACCAATGGCAGCTGTTGCCAACAAGTTTAGTACAAACAAAAGAATTCCCTGATTGCAGTGTCTACACATGTGGGCTTACAGAAGGGCCCTTGTGGGGTCTTTTACACAATGGAACAATGGACGCCACAAAGTTTTTCTTTGTTCAACTTTGTCCCCACAGTGGAATTCTTTAGAAAAGGGAATAAACCTAATCCGTAAGGCTGTGTTGGTAGGTATACACATTCAAACCAGACACCTATAACAAAAGAGGACAATAGGGTCCCTGGTTGGGAAAAGGTCCCCAGTTGGAAAGTGTGTACAAAACCAATTGGAGCTGTTGCCAAAAAGAGTACAAACAAAAGAGGGACAAAAGAGGTCCCCAATTGCAGGTGTTCACACTTGCGTGTGTGTGTGCAATCATTATTTAAGCGATAACTCAAGAAGGACATGGCATATCAACTCCAAACTTGGTGTGTGGATTGGTCTTGGGATCTCTCAGAATGCATCTTTTTCCAAACACCTTTTTCCTTGTTCTCAATTATTTTTTGTTCAAGGTGAATCTCGGGACCCAGATGACACCACAATTAATAGATATTTCCAAGAACTTTAAATTTCAATGGGGTTCAATTATGGTGTGTGCACCCGACGATGTACATTTTACGTTACATGCTTTTTGGCTCTACATGTACATGGTTTTTGTAATGGATGCCTTTTCTACTTCATGTTTGTTCCTAAATTTATCTTTGTACATGAACTTGTGTTGTGTCTAGTTTTGTTTTGTTACACTATGTACCATTATTGTATTTACTTTATTGTAAAGCGCCTTCAAGCATTATATTCTTCTTCTTTTATATAGTGTCTATGCAAACTACTTGTCAATTGGCCATAACCAGTCTTAAACACCTCCAGCCATGTCTTTAATGACAGTTTAAAGATCGGGTAAACATCCTGTAACTGCCTAACATTACAAACAGTAGGAATCTGCTGATATTGAACTGAGTAAAGCATAAAGTATTTTGCTTGATTACAGAGTATCATCAGTCACTGGAGAAAGACTGCATCAGTGATACCAGTGGTCATTTCAAACGTTTGCTTGTCTCCATGTCTCAGGTGAAGTGGTCATGTAGTGTTCAACTTCTCTAAAGAGTTATTTATTTACAAGTACTGTTCCTGCAAGTTTTCATTCATTTAGTAACCAATTAATCATTTAGGTAAATGTTGATAAATCAGTTGACTAAACCGAACCATCATCGCTTGATGTGTTGCAAATCTGTGACTTAAATGACCATTGGTCATAAATAGCACAGAATTACTCCTATATGTATGTGTACACTGTATGTGCACACCACTTATGCAAGCCCTAGCTTGACTATTTCAGCAAATTATTTTGTGCCTATCGAAGTAAAGAAAGTGTGGCGTCATGGTGAAGTATCACTATCTCAAGGGGGGGGTGGAGGCAAAGGCCAAGTCATACTTTTGGTGCATTCTGCCATAACAATTGTAATTCTTAAATATGGTCAAACACTTTATGCAGGCGTCAATTTGAAGCCTGGACCCACCCTCCTCACGTCATCACCTTTCTTCACCTGAGCCAATTATGTATAAGGTCAGGATTTCACTACCAATTCTCTCTATCAGCAGATGTGTTAGTCCAGGCTTCACCCTTTGAATTATTTCCATAGGTGAAGCTTCACATTTTCAGTTTTCGCCAGGTCTGATGCTTCACCTCTGTTTAAAACCACCAACCACCAACACCTCGGTCTTGGAAGTGTGTTCGCGATCGCCTATAGCCTGAACATTTGACGTCTTTCCTTGCTGATAAGGACAGGGGACCAGTCTAGTTCGCCTATAGTTGCTAACGTTCGCCATTGTTGGCGGCGCACAACTCGTTCCACTCGAAATGAGATCGGTGGCAAATTGGCGCAAACTTGGCAATGTTTGCGCAAGTGGAACGCACCCCAGGATACAGTTTGCAAGGTGGTGCGGGGCGTGCGATGTTAGATTGTGTGTATTTGTGTGGGCAAACTTCAGCTCAAAAATTGCGCGCATGCAAATTTCAAGTTGGCTTGGGCGAATTTAAAAAAAGGCCATCTTCAAAGATTGCATCACAACAGTTGTTTGGAATGCATGACGTCGACATATTTTCGGCGCGACCGATGTAGTGGATTCGATATCACATCACCAAACACAAATAAGGCTCACGCTTTACCCTTCATCAACTTTATAGATAACGCTTCACCCAATTATTAAAAAAGAACGTTACGGCTTCACTATAACAACAAATTATTGACCTCGGGCTTCGGCCTCGAAGCGGCGTTGATATTTTGCAACCTCTGAGGAGGGGGGGTCCACGCTTCAAATTGACGCCTGCATTAATCTCGATGTATAGTAAAAGATGGAGACATAAATGGTATTTGTTTGGGAGTCAATCGGTACAACTCATCTTATAAACGGTCCTTTACTGACAACACACATGCACACATATAGCATCCCTTGTCTGTTTTTTACTCGAAAGCGTCTAGGCGATGGACTAGTCAAGTATAGTTTAGTCAAGGTATTTTGTTTAATAGACAATAGTAGAACTAACATGAACAAAGCAAATGTTAGCACGTTATTTTCCAACTGTTTTCAATACTTGACTTTAGTTATTGCAACACTTAATTAATGATTTCACTGCAAAGATACTATGATTAAGTCTAGTCAACTCCAGTCACCCTTCCGAACTCCACTCCGGTCATCCACCCCAACTCTACTCCGGTCATCCAACCGAACTTCACTCCAGTCACCCACCCCATCTCTACTCAGGGCACCCACCCCAAATCCATTCCGATCATCCACCCAAACTCCACTTCGGTCACCCATACAAACTCCACTCCGGTCATCCACCCGAACTCCACTCCAGTCACCCACCCAAACTCCACTCAGGTCATCCACCCAAACTTCACTCTGGTCATCCACCCAAACTCCACTCCGGTCATCCACCCGAACTCCACTCCAGTCACCCACCCAAACTCCACTCCGGTCATCCACCCGAACTTCACTCCGGTCATCCACCCAAACTCTACTCCGGTCATCCACCCGAACTCCACTCCAGTCACCCACCCAAACTCTACTCCGGTCATCCACCCGAACTCCACTCCAGTCACCCACCCAAATTCCACTCCGGTCATCCACCCGAACTCCACTCCAGTCACCCACCCAAACTCCACTCAGGTCATCCACCCAAACTTCACTCTGGTCATCCACCCAAACTCTACTCCGGTCATCCACCCGAACTCCACTCCAGTCACCCACCCAAACTCCACTCAGGTCACCCACTCCAACTCTACTCCGGTCATCCACCCGAACTTCACTCCGGTCATCCACCCAAACTCTACTCCGGTCATCCACCCGAACTCCACTCCAGTCACCCACCCAAACTCTACTCCGGTCATCCACCCGAACTCCACTCCAGTCACCCACCCAAACTCCACTCCGGTCATCCACCCAAACTCTACTCCGGTCACCCACCCGAACTTCACTCTGGTCATCCACCCAAACTCTACTCCGGTCATCCACCCGAACTCCACTCCAGTCACCCACCCAAACTCCACTCCGGTCATCCACCCAAACTCTACTCCGGTCACCCACCCGAACTTCACTCCAGTCGTCCACCCGAACTCCAATCCAGTCACCCACCCAAACTCCACTCAGGTCACCCACTCCAACTCTACTCCGGTCATCCATCCGAACTTCACTCCGGTCATCCACCCAAACTCTACTCCGGTCATCCACCCGAACTTCACTCCAGTCACCCACCCAAACTCCACTCAGGTCACCCACTCCAACTCTACTCCGGTCATCCATCCGAACTTCACTCCGGTCATCCACCCAAACTCTACTCCGGTCATCCACCCGAACTTCACTCCAGTCACCCACCCCATCTGTACTCAGGGCACCCACCCCAAATCCATTCCGATCATCCACCCAAACTCCACTTCGGTCACCCATACAAACTCCACTCCGGTCATCCACCCGAACTTCACTCCGTTCACCCACCCCAACTCTACTCTGGGCACCCACTCCAACTCCACTCAGGTCACCCACCCCAACTTTATTTCGGTCATTCACCGGAACTTCACTCTGGTCACCCACCCCATCCCCATCTCTACTCAGGGCACCCAACCCAAATCCATTCCGATCATCCACCCAAACTCCACTCTGGTCACCCATACAAACTCGACTCTGGTCACCCACCCGAACTCGACTGCGGTCACCCATACAAACTCGACACCGGTCACCCACGCGAACTCCACTCCGATCATCCACCCAAACTCCACTCCGGTCATCCACCCGAACTCCACTCCGGTCATCCACCCATACTCCACTCCAGTCACCCACCCGAACTCCACTCCGGTCATCCACCCAAACTCCACTCCGGTCATCCACCCAAACTTCACTCTGGTCACCCACCCCAACTCTACTCAGGGCACCCACCCAAACTTGCTAATAGCATTCATGGAACATGAAAAAACCCCGAGATTTGAACCAACTACCTTCGGATTATCGTGCCAGCGCTCTACCAACTGAGCTATCTAGCCCTATGTTGGCGGTCTCCTAGTTGGCAGTTTCCTAGGGAGACCGCCAGCATAGAGCTAGATAGCTCAGTTGGTAGAACCGACACGTTAATCTGGCAATCATTGGTTTAAATCCCCTTAGTCAATTTTTTCTTGTTCAACCTTAAATTAAATTAAAGGTAGTGTCATAGATTTGTAAGTACTCAAAAATAATGACGATAAAAACTTATTTGGTAAGAAGCACTGCAGCTGTTGATAGTATGAACTATTTTGAGAAAGGGTTCCCTTCGAAGTAATATGGTTTAGATAATTTTTCACCCAAAAACTTTTGAATCTGAGAAATGATTCATGCATGAATCATTTCTCAGATTTCTGAGGGTAGGTGTCCGTTTATGAATGCTGCGGCTAGGGATGCGATTGGTACCCGCTGTCACCTCACTAAACGTTGATGGACTGTTTTTGCTGTTTTCTCAATGTATTCAGCTGAGACATTCACATGTATCTTTCTTTTTAATTGTGGCTTTAAATTAGCATTAGGTTGACAAAAAACGATCTATGACTCTACCTTTAAACTGCCAGAGTTAATGAATTGAAAAGGAGGAGATCTTGCCCAAAACTTGATTTGTTTCAAGAGAGATTTTGGAAGACTACCTTAAAGCAGTAGAGCTAGATCGAAACCCAAGTTATGCTACTAAAAAGTTTATTGGGAAAGGAATGCAAGAATATTCTTAATCAACTTCAGCTCACAGATGATGAATTGAAAAGCCTTACTGCTATCCTCAATAAGCAATTGGAACATTTCACTCCATCCGGATATCTACTGTATGAGAGTACATATTTCATACTTGAGACCAGCAGCCTAATAAAACTATTCTTCTCTTGTGTCTTCAAACCAATGGCCAGATGATAGCTTTCCATGTGTCCACACAGTGCTTTGTGTTGTCATTGAACTCTGCAAGATCTTGTGAGCTGTATAGGTTTGGCAGTATGGTGCAGATTTGGCAGTGTTCTATGGTATGGTCAGCTTCTCTGCACTGGTAAGTGGTTGAGCTGGTCTTATAGCCCCCATTTCACTAGTGCAGCATCCGATTGTTCAGTTCTCAATGTCAATCGACTGAGTGTCTTCCACTCATCTCACGTTGCATTCATTCCAGGAGGGAATTCTTCAGCAGGTGGTATTTCCATTTTATTGGGAGGGGGGTTGTTCTCGAGCCTTTCCTTCCACAACTGAAATCTGGTTTCCTCCCGAGATGTTGTTGTTAGGGGTTGGAAATGGCTGAGGAAACATTTTCTGGACTTCAGTTGTTGGGCCGTACATTGGTGTCCATATAGAGCAGGTGCCGTTCATCCATCAGGGATTTTTTCAACTCGCCTGATAACTTCTCGCCTGATAACTTCTCGCCTGATAACTTCTCGCCTGATAACTTCTCGCCTGATAACTTCTCGCCTGATAACTTCTCGCCTAATATTAGTTGAGGCATTACCAGCAAGGATGTACAAGTTGTTTGTATTGGTTGGGATGAAATTGTTGATCATTATGCTATTAGATTAAGGCAGTTGACAGAGAATTGTAACTTCACTCAGCTTGAAACAGAGATGATTGCAGACAGGTTAGTGCTTGGTACCAAAGACAAAGGAGCCAGAGCATGCCTCTTTCAAGAAAAGGAGTCTGATTTGAAGCCAGCTAGCAGTTTAAAACCTGAGGTATGGGAGCTTTTATGCTTAAGAACAGCTCAATAAATTATCTGTTCCCTATACGGAAGCAATCATTATTCCAGCAAGAACAGTAAAAGCAAAGAATCATGGAACAATTACTCAAAGCAGCAAAATAATAGCAAAACTAAGCGCAAATATGACAAGATCATTGATGTCATTGGAGAATGTAGTCTCAGATGTCACTACAAAGGACAAACACATTAACTCAACGTCAAGATGCTATTTTGCTTTGATCCAAGTGAGCTGAATAAACCTATCAAGTGACCTAAGTACCAGATGCCCACACTTGATGAGATTTTACCAACACTAGCTCAATTCTTTATTGTCTTTGTTGTGAAAGAAGGATTTCATGAGGAGGAAGGCTTGATGAAGAAGGCTGGCACTAAACATTTTGAACTCCATTTGGCATTTAGATACCAACTGCGCAACCTTGGTTTTGTTCACAAATACTTAAGTCGGAAGGCAAACTGTACAGTTAGTCCACGCCCTCATCTCTTCACGCCTTGATATCTGCAACTCGCTTTTTGTAGGCCTTCCTCAACAACAACTAAATAAACTGCAACGTCTCCAAAATTCTGCTGCCAGACTTGTAACTCTCACCAAAAAATATAATCACAAATCACCTGTTCTTGAATCCCTCCATTGGCTGCCTTTTGCAAAACGCTTCACCTTCAAAGTTCTGTTGCTGGTCTACCACGCAATTCACAGCTCCTCACCAGTCTATATGCAGAAGTCAATACAGGCATACAATCCTCCATGCAGACTAAGGTCATCAGACTCCTCCCTTCTTCAAGTTCCCAGATCCCAACGCTCTTGGGGTGACTGCAGTTTTTCCCATGCTGGCCCTACTCTCTGGAACAGTCTTCCACTTGCCCTCCGTCAAGCCTCATCAGCTAGTTCTTTCAAACAATTACTAAAAACCTATTTGTTCACACTCTAAATCCAAATTACTGTATAATTTTGTTCTTCTCTTTGTTTTTTTCAAATTGTTGAGCGCCTTGAGCAGTGACGGATTTCTGCGCTGTATAAGAAGCCACTATTATTATTATTATTATATCGCTATCTCAGAATAACATTTGGGTTAAATTCAGCAAATGGGCTAAATTCAGGATACCAATGAAGACAGATCCTGATTGTACAGGGCCTACCTCAGACAGCCGTCATCGCTGATAATATCCTAGTTTATAACTAAATTAAATACACTTACATGTAGTGCACTACATTGTTAGAACAGTCTGGACTGGGTATGGGGTTCCCTTATGTTTCTGTGACTTCTTTTTTTTCTCTCCAAAAGAAAGATAGGATCAAACAATCACATGTAGCTAAATAGTTAAGCAATTTTACAAAATCCATCTTATTTCTATGATAGCAATTAAACAGTTACTTTTCCGAAATTGTTGATTTCATGTGAGAGGGATGCATTATCATACTACCTTTTATTAGTGCCTTTCAAGTTATAAGTTTGTTTTTATAATATTGTACATGTAATTGTCAATCAGCTCAAATTCTAATCTTTTCTTGGCACTGATTGCTGCTTAAAGTTTGTCAATCACTATATGTAGTTGGCAAGAACTTCAACACAAAACTGTAAAATATCCTAATTGTATTTTTACCATCTTCTCATTATTAACTCATTATTTCACACACACCATAATGACTGATATCTTTGATGTGTGGGTTGTTAGAGTTGGCATAGGTCTTTGCAGTAGTTTGCAGTTTGGAATATACCACCAAATACTCAATGCAAACCACTTAGTGAAAGTGAATTCTAATAACAAGCAAACCTGGCAGTACTATTTGGATCATAGGTTGTTTGATATGGTCAAACATTCTACTGTACTGTTATTAAGCCCTATAATAATTGAATGATAACAGCATATATTTTTATTATTAATTATCTGGTTGAAAGTATTTGAAGTAACACTAGTGCAACTTGTGGTGGACTTGAAGCTTGATGTCATTTAAGCATTTCATTTTTTTTTTTTTCAATCTTGACTAACCTTAATAAATGATTATTTGTTACAAAAATAGGGTAACAGAGATGAAGGTAACACTGTTGACATTGCTAAAGCCAAGGATGATGCTAATAAGCTATACCAGGCTGGAGAAAAGAAATGGGGAACTGATGAATCTACCTTTAACATGATTCTGGCTGTGCGGAATTTTGCTCAACTGCGAGCAACATTTGAAGAATATACAAAGGTAAATCATTTGTATTTTGATTGTGATTGTCTTAACATACATCTCATGTTTATGAAAGAATAGAAGAGATTGCATTCATCTGTCCATCAGTCAGGCTTTGCTTGTGAGTCAGTGAGTCCCTCAGTACATCTGGCTTTCTGCATTCAGACTATTGGGCTGCTAAATCAGCGTATTTTGTATGTGTTGTGAATTATCTGAAAGCTCCAAGAAATACCTTTTACCTCTGTCATGTCTGTAATGTAATCAATTTTTAACTTGACATCAAACACTCAACTAACATGCAGATTGTTACATGTAAAAGGATAAACCTCAAGATTGTTTCACTCGTCTAGTGATTATAATCAAAATCTCAAATTGTATTAATTCTTTAATGCAATGACGTATACATGTACTCAAACTCTGGTGTTTCTGATCAGCAGAGTGTGGGTTCGAGTCCCTGTCAGGACACTTGTGTCCTTAAGCAAGACACTTAACCACATGCTTCGTCCTTCGGATGGGACGTAAAGCCGTAGGTCCTGTGTGTTGTGTAATTCACGTAAAAGAACCCAGTCTCTTACTTCAAAACGTAGCTCCACATACCTTGCAGGAAAAATACCGAGTGCTTTGATACGCCCATCTGGTCACATGTTTCAATTTGTCTTTTTAAATAATAAATAAACCAGTTGGGAACAGCTAGGATCCTGTGAAAGACCCTTGAGATCTAAGGCTACTGGACAGAGCCCGACTCAAGGAGTTACCGGCTCAAAGGGAAATGTGATCCTTCTTTTGCATCCTGTGATAAAACGAAATTATAATAATAATAAAGATTTCAGAAATTTTCAGTCAATCTCCAATCAAATATGTGTTTGAGATCTTAATATGTAGATATTATGAATTCCACAGGCTCAATCTGTTTGTTATGATCCTGTACACAAGCTAAACTTGAATTCACTGTAAACTGTAGGAGAGTTCAAGGGTCGCTGTTACTTGCAGTATTACATCGGTTACCCATGGAGCAATGCATCCAGTTTCAAATTCTTTTAAACACAAGTGCAGGAGTGTTTACTCATGTTACAAATATGTTTGAACTTCACCAATCCAACCGCCATGGTCTTCATTCTTCCTGTGATACAACTTATCTCAACATTCCTAATACCAGATTCGGCTGCTGCACTCTGGAGTAGTCTTCAAAGTAACATTCAGGACTCTTCTTTTTAGATTCAGGGCGCTGCACAAGTGGCGACCATCGCCTTATTGATTGGTGTGATGATTCTTACTGAGAGTTGAATGTTCAAAAGACCAAAGAACTCATTGTGGATTTTAGAAAAAAGAGTGAGGATGTCTGTTCAACCATTATTCACAGTCAAGAAGTTGAAATCGTGTCGAAATACAAATATTTAAGCACTGTATTTGATGACAAGCTCAGATGGAATGAAAACACAGATATGGTTATCAAAAAATGTCAACAACAAAGCAAAATCTATCTTAGCCAGTGTCCCCATCAGATCATTTGTCTTGTCTGAATTAATTAATTAACAACTTGTACATTTTTTTCATTAATTAATTAATAATGTCTTTTGGTTTTTTTCTTCTGAAGGCAATCCACTACAAGCCTTGGCTTATTAGGATCGTGCCTCCACAATACTGTATTTTTTTGCATTTATGTTCTGTACTGTTCAGGATGGAAATAAATGTAATATTGAATTGAATTGAATTGAATGTGTCAACAGCGTTTATACTTTCTCCGAAAGTTGAAGACCTTCTCTGTTGATACCACAATTCTTAGTCTTTTTTATCGGTCGTTCATTGAAAGTGTATTGTGTTTTTCGTTCATTTCATCAAAACAAAAACAGTTTGAAAAGAATTGTCAGCCTTGGGTCTAAAATTATTGGAGAGCCACATAGAGATCTTAGCCAGTTCTGTGAACAACAAATACTTAGGAAAGCAAAACCTATCTTAGCCAGTGATTGTCACATTCTGAAACACACGTTTGAAATACTTCCGTCTGGACGCCGTTTTAGATGCCCACCTTGTAAAACTCTTAGACGGAAGCTATCCTTTATTCTAGTAATAATATTCTGGCAACCAAACTTCTTAGTGGTTGATGCCCAGCTTAAAGTTTCCATCTAATTTTCTAGTGCAGTTATAAATTTTGCTGCTTTCTTTCTTAAATATACATAATTTTTATTTTGATGTTTTATATTTAAATATGTACAAAAATGTGCTATTTGGTATACATATTTTTATTGTAGTGTTGTTGCTCTAGTTGGTATTTTATAACTGTTTTCATTATGGAGCTGCCCAAATTTGTAATTGCCTTATCAAGGATTAATAACGTTTTTTGAATTGAATTGAATTGAATTCAGTTGTAACTTTTAAGAGTAATCTTAAGATGCATCTGTTTCCCAATGCTGAGTTTGTCTTTTGTTGTTTCTTTGTTCTTCATGTAATATATCATGCGTTTATTATTGTTGTATTTCCAGATTTCACAGCGTGACATCATGAACAGCATTGATCGTGAGATGTCAGGCTTCATAAAGAAAGGAATGTCTGTCATTGGTAGGTTTCAACTAGCATGACAACACTCTGTAATGTATACACAGCTCTAGAATGCATTGTGTCAAGCAATTTAACATGTCAGATGTTTGTCTGAATTATTCTATTCTTGTATATTATTTTTTATTTAAGATAATTGTTTTTTTCACTTTTGAACACTCACATGTAACTATTTTAAGGACATTGTCCGATCACCCGTAGTCTACTGACTAAAGGCATGGGCCAAAAATAGCATACTGTTGTAGTTTCATGCTAAGAAATAAATTAAATGTTGGAAGCGTGAATGTCATTGCAGCTTTGACATGCATATTTTAGTGAATGAAATAGGAGTG
The DNA here is from genome assembly GCA_021014325.1 of Plazaster borealis. Lineage (NCBI taxonomy): Eukaryota > Metazoa > Echinodermata > Asteroidea > Forcipulatida > Labidiasteridae > Plazaster > Plazaster borealis. The sequence goes on along the minus strand of CM037468.1, from coordinate 10,655,498 downwards.
GCATTAGACCATTAAATTGACAGCAAGTAACCAATAAGTGACCATTTGTATATAGCACAAGTTAGAAATTCATCTGTCTGAGTATTTCAGTACTTTGCAAACAATGTTGGAGAAGCATTACTGATTTTATTAAATTGCCTTACTGACCATGAGGCATAGTTGAGGTTTCATTTGCAACAAGTTAGGTTTGAATCTGCTAAAGATTGTTGGAGCTCGAGTTGTTTTTATTTGCAACAAGTTTGGTACGAGTTCTCACATGATTATACTGCTTTTGCGATATTGCTGGCACCCAACTACTGCCCCATTTAACAATTTGTACAACATGAATAATATAAACTTGGCATAAATGACATTTATTATCTACATGTATTTATTTAAGATGTGTGCGTTACCTCATAGACGTAAATAATAATATGTACGGTTAATGATCTGCTCCAGTCGGTCAATTGATATGTTTATGATTGTACAGATGGTAACAGTCATGTGTACATAAAATTTACAGAACAGCGTTCAGTCACAAAATGCAGTCATACTTGTTCTCATGCATGTTTTCAATTGTTTGTTAACATTGATGATGATCGAATCAGCATGACTCCATATCCTGCACAAGATGTATTGTAGATATTCATGTAGGCTTATAGTTTGAATATTTGTAGATTTTACGAAATTGACCAAACAGATGCTTCTGTACGAAATCAGCTGAGGAGCCTATAGACTGTGCACAAACTGCATACAGGTCCTACAAGTCGTTAAATAGTGCCGTAGTCGGCTGAAGAGCCTATAGACAGTGCACAAACTGCATACAGGTCCTACAAGTCGTTAAATAGTGCCGTACTCGGCTGAAGAGCCTATAGACAGTGCACAAACTGCATTCAGGTCCTACAAGTCGTTAAATAGTGCACAAGTCTAGGTTCAAATCCGCTAATGATAGTTGGAGTTTGAGCATTTGCGACAAGTTTGGTTCATATCTGCTAAACAGTGTTGAAGTAAAAGCTTTAAGAGTAGAAAAAAGAAAGAAGGAAGAAAGGAGGGGGAATTAAATGAAAACAATTTTGTCTTTGTCCTAAACGAGGTTAATGTCATTAAAGAAAATGCACAACAAAGTTTTTGCCAGCTTTTGTCTTTGAGTGGTTTATGTGTTTTTTTTCCCTTTCCAGTTCAGTGTGTAAAGAGTCGACCAATGTATTTTGCTGAGCGTCTTTGGCGGTCAATGAAAGGAGCTGGTACTGATGATGACACTCTAATCCGTGTAATCGTCACTCGCTCAGAGGTAAATACAGGCCCTTGTACATCCAGCAAGCCAATGAGCCATGACTTACACATTTAACATCAGAGACCAGCTGACTCTGCAATAGTGGCTATAAAGTGGGCAAATAAGGCAACCCAATAATCTTCCTTTCCTTTTCCCCTAAACTCTAAACAAGTTACTGTTCTTATCACATACATCTAAAATTTCCATTTATTGTTATACTGATTTCATATGATGCAATTATGTATAAGTATTGTGTTCCGTGATCAAGTATGTTGTAAACTTTCAGTTTGTAAAGAAATATAATGATTTTGTAAGGATTTGTTTTGTTATTATTTGCAGATTGACCTTGTGGAGATCAAAAGTGCTTTTCTTCAGAAATATCAAAAGACACTTTATAAAATGGTTGAATCTGACACATCTGGAGACTACAAGAAGCTGCTGCTTGCTATCATTGGCAGTGATGTGTAGACATGTGAAGACAAGACTGTCTCAGATCTAAAACACTGTACTGTGTTTAGCAAACTACGAAAAATAGCTGTTATCGAAATTGATTGTGTTTTAAATAATTACAAGACATGTACAAGTGGTAATTTTTGCTCAAAATTAAAATAGCTTTCTTGTCAGTTTAACTTTTTCTTCTTAAATATCTTTTAAAAATAGCACTGATTTCAACAGATTGATTGATTTGTTTGACCTTGCAAGGTAACTGAAACACTGTCCTTCTGTTCTCTCTTCAATCATTAAGTATGAACAGCAAGAGTGGCATGATACAAATATCTACATCAGATAAAATATTATTCTGTATCCCCGATTTAAGAAACAATTATTAAAATACATTGACATCGGTCATGTCACCAGACTAGCTTTGTCATGTTGTTGGCTTAGCAGTTTAGACGTCTGGATTGTTTGTGGAAACTGCTGAATGAACAGTTTTTATCATCTATGAATAGAGCAAAAACATATAATACTGTAGAGACAACGTCATTGTTATGGATGTTTTGTCAAACTTTCCAGTGGTTCTGCTGAAATTGATTATTAAGTACTTAATAATATGACAACAGGAGAAAACATGTATTGTAGGATGTTTAACAAAAACTTTGAAAATAATAATTATTAAAAATAAATAGTGTTTTTTTTGCCAAACATTTTGGTTTCAGTTTCTTTAAAATAAACATTGTCACTTAATTAGTACTTTTAAATAGTGTTGGATCAATATACTTACTCATTGTTTACACATATGTAGAGTAAATTGTTAAGTTTTTAGACCACCAATTACTAGCAAAGATCATCACACAAATCCAATTATATAAGTGAACAGTCATTACATATTGGATAAAATATAGAGAATTACACACATTGATTATTAGACTTTTACAATAAATTGTAGATGCAATAATGTAATAGAATTTAAATAAATAAGATACATGTATTTGGTCCCTGGCTTTCCTAACCTGTGGTCAACGTAGGTATGTACAGCATAATCAATTATACAGAAACTAGATGCTTATTAAGGTATATTGAATATCTTGAAGGTATTATTATTATAGATGCTTATTGAATATCTTGCATTTGCTTAATTAACCTTGGCATATTCATGTTAAGGTGTAAACACAAAAAAACCCTAAAGGACTTCATTTTGTGCATCATTCATTAAGTTTAATTGAAGTGGGAATGTTCCGAAACAAAAACAATAAAACACTTGGTGTATTAGGTTAAATTTAGTTGGTGATTGAAGTTTGCAAGTTACAGTGGCTTTTCAGATGTATAGGTCAACTTGGTTGATGTCTATCACAAGTACAAAGTGTGCAAGTCATCAGCGGGGCATCTCCAAGTCAATAAGAAAATATAAAATGCTAACTCAGGAAACATAAGCCCATTGTACCATGTTGTCGAGTTACTTATAATGCACATACAGATGTATTTCCTGAGAAAGATCAATCTAAATGAATTATCTACCAGTTCTTCCCCGTGATGCACATTACTGCTGATGCATATTGAAGTTAAAAGTTTTTAAAAGTTGTTCTATTAAATCTTTCCACAGCAGCAGAATACTCGGATACATGCTTGTGTTAATATTTCAGCTTGAAAGTTGTCTCAGTACAGGGTATTCTCATGTGAAGCTTCCACATTTTAGTAAAAATGTGATAAAATAGTTCTTCTCACATCCAATGTGCAACCATGTAGAGATGCATTAATCATGTTTGGTAATTCAAGGCTACTCAGAGGCTAATTAAAGGAGCTTACGTTTAACAATATAATGAAGTGCTTTTAATGGTTATTCTGTGTTATTTAGTGTATTTGACTTAATGGAATTAAATTGGTAGCTGTTGTAAGTAGTGTACAAACCAGTTGAAAAAGTCTCTGGTCGAATGTTGTTCTCATTCAAAATAAAATAAAAATGAATTTAGATGAATTGTTGTTTTTTGTACACAATACCGATCAACAGTGATCATTTTAATACTTTCTCAATGTAAAGTAATAAACCACAAGGGAAACTGACCTGGTTAATTGTAAATCATTTTGGATTGAACACAATTTACTAGAGCGGGATTTAAAGGCATCGTACACGTTTGGTAATTGTCAAAGACCAGTGTTCTCATTTGGTGTATCCCAACATATGCATAAAATAACAAGCCTGTGAAAATTTGGGCTCAATTGGTTATCGAAGTTGCAAGAAAATGATGGAAAAAACCCCCACCCTTGTACAAATTTGTGTGCTTTCAGATAGGGATAAAAACTTCTTGCAAGAAGTTTTTATTATTTTAGTGAGAAATTACCACTTTCTCAAAAACTACGTTACTTCATATAGGGAGTCGTTTCTCACAATGTTTTATACTATCAACAGCTCTCTGTTGCTCGTTACCAAGTCGGTTTTTATGCTAAGATATACAGGGTGTCTCAAAAAAAAGGTAATCCTACTGTAAAGGGTTTTTATGGCCAGACTATATGTTTACCAGCAGAAAGCATGGCATCATCTTAAAGCCGAAGCCTTGTGCTTTTCAATGATACCTTGAGTTACATTCCAGGGTCACGCATCATGGAGCACCATTGTCTTGAAGTTGTGGTGCAAAAATGCAGTTGGTTCACTTTTGAACCCATGTCATTCTGGCCTTCAGACAGTGTGTAAACCTCAGGTTGTCACAATGGTTCAGCTAACGGCAGAACAGAGAATCTTTGTGGTCAAGAAATGGTATGAAACCAGAAGTTTGTTGGGTCATTTGAAGAACAAAGTTTTCAGCACCCCTCCACCCAACTTGCAGGATTTGCGTGACAGAATTCATTGTGAGGTGGACAGTTTGCGACAAGATCAACGTACCGTGAGACGAGCTGTGGACGACATGCGACGTCGATTTCAACTGTGCTTGGAGAGGGGAGGTGGACATGTGGAGGGTCGTGGCCCATGAGAGAAAATCAGAAACTTCTGCTGTTAACTTTTTTACTCATAGTGATCGTGAATAAAATCCATGAATAAAAACATGAATGAAAACATGAATCTGTGTCGATTTTGTTCAGCAGGAAAGTGAACCAACTGCATTTTTGCACCACAACTTCAAGACAGTGGTGCTCAATGATGCGTGACCCTGGAATGTAACCCAAGGTATCATTGAAAAGCACAAGGCTTCGGCTTTAAGATGATACCATGCTTTCTGCTGGTAAACATATAGTCTGGCCATAAAAACCCTTTACAGTAGGATTACCTTTTTTTGAGACACCCTGTATTTACCAAACGTGTACGATGCCTTTAAACCTGCGACCTATGGATTAACGTGCCGGCGCTTTACCAACTGAGCTATCTAGCCCTCAAGTCAACAGGAAGTCTTGCACTGCTGTTTAATAACTAGTAGCAAGGAGTAAAATTTGCTAGAGGATAAAAGTGCATTAGCAAGGAGTAAAATTTGCTAGAGGATAAAAGTGCATAATGTTTATAAATACGGATGGTTTTAATACAAAATTTGCTTAATGTTTTTACTTTAATTTTAACGATTGGCCAGTACACGTGTATATAAATTCAGTTGTATTAAATTGAAGAATAAGTTCTAAATCAAGCTTGATTGGTACATGTACCGTAAACTAACGAGGCTAAAACCAAAGTAATTGCTTTACACATTGTGCATTTATTACATGGACATCACTAAAACAGAAATTGTTTTTCGGTATTCGCTGCTAATATTTGAACATCTCGTCGTCTGGCACGCACAGTGTCTAGTGGTTAAGGCATCTGCTCTAGAATACAGTGTTGTTGGGGTTGCCCGCGGAATGTCTTTTCTGCAGTCACTTAAAGCAGCAACCACCTAACAACGAACTTTTTGCCTGGCTGAAAACTAGACAGATCAATTGCACACCAAACTACCAACGTGTTCAAGCTTTTAAAAACACCATCTTCATTCCCTCTATCCTTGGACAATCCCAGAGTGGAACCTTCTACCATGACTCCATTAAACGCTTTCAAGACTAACCTATAGATACATTAATATCGATAAACTTTCATGACAGCGTCACCTGCATCGCCAAACCTAGTCTTGGTGCAAGACGTTGTTGGTCATTACTCAACTATCGCGATTCCCGCTCCGCGCTGCACACATCGAACAATAGCGGGCGCTTTTGGGAAAACTTCCAGATCTCACCCACACACCACTCAAAACATGGGCCGTGTCCGAATTAGCAGCGACAGCTACGGCTACGGCTAGATTTCCGCTTCATCATGCGTTGAAGTATAGGACGCCCCTAGCAACACACTTAGCAACAGTCGTAGCCGTAGCTGTAGCCGCAAATTCGGATACGGCCCAAACACTCTTGCTGACCGTCAACAAGGCTTGTTCGCGGCTTGATCCAGAGAACGCCCTATATCGGTGGAATAGTCGCAACGTGTGTCATTGAGTGTATGTATGCACTATTAACTCAACAAGAACGTCTTGCATCAAGACTAAGCCCAACCATCAAAGGCGTTTGTGCAGTAATACGACACGGATACAGATAGAATCAGAAAGCACAGTCAGACATCGGTGTATGTGTAATAACATAAAAATAACACAACATAAATTTGGTGGTCATATTTTGAAAAAACCCTGATCTGATCATTTTCAGGACTTTTGTGCCTGTTCATGCATTCCTTTCAATTTGGCAAATCAAACTGAAAGCTGATTTTGGGAACACTTTCCTCACAAATTGTACAGATTTAGATGGCAATATTGATCTGGACCCCTACGCCTAATATACAGCGTTTATATATAAAAAAAACACCCCAAGCTTTCAGATTAAGACTCGTCATTATATTTGTAAATTTTAACTTATCATGCATTGTGCCATTAGCAATATTGTCTTGAAAAAAAATTCAGGACAGTTGCCATAGGTAGTTTTCCTATTTTTTTCTTGAAAACCTGACGGTTTCAGTGCATTCATTCTAAAAGCATCGCTGCTTAATCCCAATGTCAAAGATTTTGTGCTAATTTGGTATTAAGTTCACCAAATAGAACCAAATAGAACCAGGAGCATTGGCAATTTATATTTAAGGGGATAAGACTGGTGTGACTAAAGCTTTGTTGTCATTAATTTGTGCGAAAGGTACATACAATGCACCGAAAGGTGATCATTTTGTCTTAATGTCTCTAGTGCTTGCTATCCTTGTATTCAATGGTATATCATTCTCATTGCACAACATCGTGTGATGTAATATATTTTCCATTTCTTTACTTAAATTGATTTAAATAATGTCTTTTAACAATTATTCAAGCTGCATCTACAAAAGTTTCCTCTCAGTTTCTGAAAATCTGACTTCCGATACTTGGAAAAATGGCAGGTGCTTCAAAGTTTCAATACTATATAGAAAATGGATTATGTCCTTTGCATAATGATACACATCGGGTCAGTTAAATTCAAAATGTACCAAATTGTATTTTTGGCAGCTTGCTTGATGTTCATTTAAGACAACATATCACTCTGTTGACATAACCTTTTTTCACCATTGACATGACCTGGATGTTCTGAAATATCTTGAGCTTCTTGAATGACTGCTGGTTTCTCAGGACTTGTTCCTGCCGTAACACCATTGATGACATCATCATTTGATTCTTTGTTATTAGTGTCTGCTGTAGAAACATCGTCACTAGATTCTTTTTTCTTGTTCTTTTTTCGAAGGCTCTTTATTTTAATTGGAGGATGCTTTTCCAGTGGAATGCCCTGGCCATATGCATCAATATCACTCATCTTATGCGCAACCATTTTCGATATCTGTTTTCTTGATGATCTTTCTTTTTCCTTTGTAGGAACGCTAGCATTTATTGAGTCATGCTTAGGATAATCATTTGCATCTGTATTTGATGGTTTTGATGCTGGTGTTGATATTCGAAGCTCCTCCAGTTGTTCGCTTAGATCTTTGTTGATTCTTCGCAGTTCTTCATTTTCTTGTTTGATTCTGACTGGGTCGAGTTCCTTCAAAGCATTTAGCTTTTCTTTAAGCTGAGTATTTTCTGTTCTTAATGCAGTTTCAGCTTCATTTGTCATTGTTCCGTTCCTGCCATTGTAGGTTGATGATGGCCTGCTACCCATCCTCACCTTGGAAACTGCAATAAAACAATGATCAACAACATGATGATATAAGCAACCTCACCAAAAGCAAAAGAGTTGTTTTCTGATGTATTTTTTCAGTCTAGATCTCACTGTAAGATGTATACTAATCCTGTTAAGTCTATCCATTTAAGTTGTCTGACTCGTCCTGATGTATGCAGTCTTGTGGAATCATCCGTGACGCACTGCATAACCCTGATTTACTACAAGTTATACTGATACGGGTGATGACGTTGAGAAACCTGATTGATATTTAAACACAATGATCAACAAGGATGAAAACAAGAATTTCAAATGTTATCATGCTTTGAAGCTTTTTGCTCGTACCATCATTATGATGTGCAAACCATTAATGATACATGACTACTGTGTAGTCCAATATAATTATTCAGTTTTATGATAACACAACAATTGGCAATTATTGTGTCTCGGTGGATGTAACGAATAAATAACTTGTTTTTATGGGAACTTGTATTTATTCGTTCGAGAAATGTGAATCATTTAAAAACAAAAAGTAAATAAATAAATTAAAAATCATTTTGTTTGCTGAATTTAAAGGAACGTTACAGAACTGGTAATTAAAATTTTCTTTAAGATCACAGATTTACATAAAACTTACACGGTCTAATGATGATGATACTAGAAAACATCCCTAGAAATATTTCTGTCTGAAATGCCATATTTGATGAGAAATAAATAAAACTAATTTCCGATTGGAGTTTATCGCTCATGAGCGTTTTATTCATGCATTGTATAACACATGCAAATGTGTAATCGGTTTTTCACTATTCTCGTGACCCAGATGGCCGATCGATCTCAAACTTCTACAGGTTTGTCAGTTTATGTATATGGTGGATTATATAAAGTGCTTATACACTGTTTTGTTAGCAAAAACCAATTCTGTAATGTTCCTGTAAGCAACACTGCTAGGAAATTAAGATTAAATTATTGATGAAAAACATAAGATATGAAGACCAGTATGGAAGTGCGACATGTAGTGATATAAGTAGTTTTATGCAGTTTGGATTCAAGCACTTAAGACAATTAATGTCATTCGTTACATTATTTTGTTTTATCTGCCCTAGAATTTTAATGTGCCACCGATCTAGTTAAGTATTCCGAAAGCTATACGAACACAATTAATACAAATCATTTGAACGTGCCACCGATCTAGTTAACTATTCCGAAAGCTACGTACACAATGAATACAAAGCAATTGAATGTGCCACCGATCTAGTTAACTATTCCGAAAGCTACGTACACAATGAATACAAAGCAATTGAATGTGCCACCGATCTAGTTAACTATTCCGAAAGCTACGTACAGAATGAATACAAAGCATTTGAATGTGCCACCGATCTAGTTAACTATTCCGAAAGCTACGTACACAATGAATACAAAGCATTTGAATGTGCCACTGATCTAGTTAACTATTCCGAAAGCTACGTACAGAATGAATACACAGCAATTGAATGTGCCACCGATCTAGTTAACTATTCCGAAAGCTACGTACACAATGAATACAAATCATTTGAATGTGCCACTGATCTAGTTAACTATTCCGAAAGCTACGTACAGAATGAATACACAGCATTTGAATGTGCCACCGATCTAGTTAACTATTCCAAAAGCTACGTACACAATGAATACAAAGCATTTGAATGTGCCACCGATCTAGTTAACTATTCCGAAAGCTACGTACACAATGAATACAAAGCATTTGAATGTGCCACCGATCTAGTTAACTATTCCGAAAGCTACGTACAGAATGAATACAAAGCATTTGAATGTGCCACCGATCTAGTTAACTATTCCGAAAGCTACGTACACAATGAATACAAAGCATTTTAATGTGCCACCGATCTAGTTAAGTTTTCCGAAAGCTATACGTACACAATGAATACAAAGCATTTGAATGTGCCACCAAAGTTAACTATTCCGAAAGCTATACGAACACAATGAATACAAAGCATTTGAATGTGCCACCGATCTAGTTAACTATTCCGAAAGCTATACGTACACAATGAATACAAAGCATTTGAATGTGCCACCGATCTAGTTAACTATTCCGAAAGCTACGTACACAATGAAAACAAAGCATTTGAATGTGCCACCGATCTAGTTAACTATTCCAAAAGCTACGTACACAATGAATACAAAGCATTTTAATGTGCCACCGATCTAGTTAACTATTCCAAAAGCTACGTACACAATGAATACAAAGCATTTGAATGTGCCACCGATCTAGTTAACTATTCCGAAAGCTACGTACAGAATGAATACAAAGCATTTGAATGTACCACCGATCTAGTTAACTATTCCGAAAGCTACGTACAGAATGAATACAAAGCATTTGAATGTGCCACCGATCTAGTTAACTGTTCCGAAAGCTATGTACACAATGAATACAAAGTATTTGAATGTGCCACCGATCTAGTTAACTATTACGATAGCTACGTACACAATGAATACAAAGCATTTGAATGTGCCACCGATCTAGTAAACTATTCCGAAAGCTACGTACACAATGAATACAAAGCATTTGAATGTGCCACCGATCTAGTTAACTATTCCGAAAGCTACGTACACAATGAATACAAAGCATTTGAATGTGCCACCGATCTAGTTAACTATTCCGAAAGCTACGTACAGAATGAATACAAAGCATTTGAATGTGCCACCGATCTAGTTAACTATTCCGAAAGCTACGTACAGAATGAATACAAAGCATTTGAATGTGCCACCGATCTAGTTAACTATTCCGAAAGCTACGTACAGAATGAATACAAAGCATTTGAATGTGCCACCGATCTAGTTAACTATTCCGAAAGCTATGTACACAATGAATACAAAGCATTTGAATGTGCCACCGATCTAGTTAACTATTACGAAAGCTACGTACACAATGAATACAAAGCATTTGAATGTGCCACCGATCTAGTTAACTATTCCGAAAGCTACGTACAGAATGAATACAAAGCATTTGAATGTGCCACCGATCTAGTTAACTATTCCGAAAGCTACGTACAGAATGAATACAAAGCATTTGAATGTGCCACCGATCTAGTTAACTATTCCGAAAGCTATGTACAGAATGAATACAAAGCATTTGAATGTGCCACCGATCTAGTTAACTATTACGAAAGCTACGTACACAATGAATACAAAGCATTTGAATGTGCCACCGATCTAGTTAATTATTCCGAAAGCTATACGTACACAATGAATACAAAGCATTTGAATGTGCCACCGATCTAGTTAACTATTCCGAAAGCTACGTACAGAATGAATACAAAGCATTTGAATGTGCCACCGATCTAGTTAACTATTCCGAAAGCTACGTACAGAATGAATACAAAGCATTTGAATGTGCCACCGATCTAGTTAACTATTCCGAAAGCTACGTACAGAATGAATACAAAGCATTTGAATGTGCCACCGATCTAGTTAACTATTCCGAAAGCTACGTACAGAATGAATACAAAGCATTTGAATGTGCCACCGATCTAGTTAACTATTACGAAAGCTACGTACACAATGAATACAAAGCATTTGAATGTGCCACCGATCTAGTTAATTATTCCGAAAGCTATACGTACACAATGAATACAAAGCATTTGAATGTGCCACCGATCTAGTTAACTATTCCGAAAGCTACGTACACAATGAATACAAAGCATTTGAATGTGCCACCGATCTAGTTAACTATTCCGAAAGCTACGTAAAGAATGAATACAAAGCATTTGAATGTGCCACCGATCTAGTTAACTATTCCGAAAGCTACGTACAGAATGAATACAAAGCATTTGAATGTGCCACCGATCTAGTTAACTTTTCCGAAAGCTATGTACAGAATGAATACAAAGCATTTGAATGTGCCACCGATCTAGTTAACTATTACGAAAGCTACGTACACAATGAATACAAAGCATTTGAATGTGCCACCGATCTAGTTAATTATTCCGAAAGCTATACGTACACAATGAATACAAAGCATTTGAATGTGCCACCGATCTAGTTAACTATTCCGAAAGCTACGTACAGAATGAATACAAAGCATTTGAATGTGCCACCGATCTAGTTAAGTTTTCCGAAAGCTATACGTACACAATGAATACAAAGCATTTGAATGTGCCACCAAAGTTAACTATTCCGAAAGCTATACGAACACAATGAATACAAAGCATTTGAATGTGCCACCGATCTAGTTAACTATTCCGAAAGCTACGTACACAATGAATACAAAGCATTTGAATGTGCCACCGATCTAGTTAACTATTCCGAAAGCTACGTACACAATGAATACAAAGCATTTGAATGTGCCACCGATCTAGTTAACTATTCCGAAAGCTACGTACACAATGAATACAAAGCATTTGAATGTGCCACCGATCTAGTTAACTATTCCGAAAGCTATGTACAGAATGATTACAAAGCATTTGAATGTGCCACCGATCTAGTTAACTATTACGAAAGCTACGTACACAATGAATACAAAGCATTTGAATGTGCCACCGATCTAGTTGATTATTCCGAAAGCTATACGTACACAATGAATACAAAGCATTTGAATGTGCCACCGATCCAGTTAACTATTCCGAAAGCTATACGTACACAATGAATACAAAGCATTTGAATGTGCCACTGATCTAGTTAACTATTCCGAAAGCTACGTACAGAATGAATACAAAGCATTTGAATGTGCCACCGATCTAGTTAAGTTTTCCGAAAGCTATACGTACACAATGAATACAAAGCATTTGAATGTGCCACCAAAGTTAACTATTCCGAAAGCTATACGAACACAATGAATACAAAGCATTTGAATGTGCCACCGATCTAGTTAACTATTCCGAAAGCTACGTACACAATGAATACAAAGCATTTGAATGTGCCACCGATCTAGTTAACTATTCCGAAAGCTACGTACACAATGAATACAAAGCATTTTAATGTGCCACCGATCTAGTTAACTATTCCGAAAGCTACGTACACAATGAATACAAAGCATTTTAATGTGCCACCGATCTAGTTAACTATTCCGAAAGCTACGTACACAATGAATACAAAGCATTTGAATGTGCCACCGATCTAGTTAACTATTCCGAAAGCTACGTACAGAATGAATACAAAGCATTTGAATGTGCCACCGATCTAGTTAACTATTCCGAAAGCTATGTACAGAATGAATACAAAGCATTTGAATGTGCCACCGATCTAGTTAACTATTACGAAAGCTACGTACACAATGAATACAAAGCATTTGAATGTGCCACCGATCTAGTAAACTATTCCGAAAGCTACGTACACAATGAATACAAAGCATTTTAATGTGCCACCGATCTAGTTAACTATTCCGAAAGCTACGTACACAATGAATACAAAGCATTTGAATGTGCCACCGATCTAGTTAACTATTCCGAAAGCTACGTACAGAATGAATACGCAGCATTTGAATGTGCCACCGATCTAGTTAACTATTCCGAAAGCTACGTACACAATGAATACAAAGCATTTGAATGTACCACCGATCTAGTTAACTATTCCGAAAGCTACGTACAGAATGAATACAAAGCATTTGAATGTGCCACCGATCTATTTAACTATTCCGAAAGCTATGTACAGAATGAATACAAAGCATTTGAATGTGCCACCGATCTAGTTAACTATTCCGAAAGCTACGTACAGAATGAATACAAAGCATTTGAATGTGCCACCGATCTATTTAACTATTCCGAAAGCTATGTACAGAATGAATACAAAGCATTTGAATGTGCCACCGATCTAGTTAACTATTACGAAAGCTACGTACACAATGAATACAAAGCATTTGAATGTGCCACCGATCTAGTTAACTATTCCGAAAGCTACGTACAGAATGAATACAAAGCATTTGAATGTGCCACCGATCTAGTTAACTATTCCGAAAGCTATGTACAGAATGAATACAAAGCATTTGAATGTGCCACCGATCTAGTTAACTATTACGAAAGCTACGTACACAATGAATACAAAGCATTTGAATGTGCCACCGATCTAGTTGATTATTCCGAAAGCTATACGTACACAATGAATACAAAGCATTTGAATGTGCCACCGATCCAGTTAACTATTCCGAAAGCTATACGAACACAATGGATCCAAAGCATTTGAATGTGCCACCGATCCAGTTAACTATTCCCAAAGCTACGAACACAATGGATACAAAGCATTTGAATGTGCCACCGATCTAGTTAACTATTCCGAAAGCTACGAACACAATGAATACAAAGCATTTGAATGTGCCACCGTTCTAGTTAACTATTCCGAAAGCTACGAACACAATGAATACAAAGCATTTGAATGTACTACCGATCTAGTTAACTATTCCGAGGCCCACAATTAATGCTTACGTGGCAATACAAATATATTTATTTATTGCCAATATTTGTAAATCATTCAGACAGGTTTAGGCTACGATGAAAGAAAAGCATTTTTAAGTGCCCTCTGCAGGTCAATAAAAACAACAAAAATACCGTTCTTATTTTTAACACGTACTTTCTAATATTAAGTGGTACGGGAATGAGTGGCGACGAGGTCTTAAACTGCCGTTTTAAAACGACGGGTCGTGCTGTGTGATAAACTAAGGCGAGGTCCTTTATATGCACGACAACGACCCTGCAGTTTTATACGGCCGTTTAAAGGTATTGTACACTTTTGGTAACAGCTCAAAATCAGTGTCCACATTTTGTGTGATTCAACATATGCATGAACAAACAGACCTGTGAAAGTTTGAGCTCAATTGGTCATCGAGGTCACAAGAAAATACTGAAAAGAGACCTTATGTGGTTTCTGTTTTTTCAAACTATCGCGCGAGATAAAAACTATTGTTTTACTCATTTCTCAGAAACGATATCATTTTAGGCAGAAATATTTTAAGGAACCCTTTCTACCATTACTTACTTTAAATCTTGTAAGTTATGTGTGAATCTGTGAACATTTGTGTTTTTCGATCTTACTAATAGTGTACAGGGCCTTTAAGACCAAGACACTACTCTTTTATTCTCATTCGTAAATGACCTTTTTGTTAAAAGCGTAATGTTGGAACATCTGTACTAAGCTTTTCTGTAAATTTCCAATTCCTGTTTTAATACGTCCTCGGGTTCCGTTTCGCGAAGGGTCAAATTACATGCGGCGCTCAACGATTGGTACCGTTGTTGATTGTGTTACTCGTGAATCAGCACAATGCTTTAGCTTGCGCGCCACGCGTATGTTTAAACACCTTTCAACGTTTTTATATCGCACGTTTAAACATGGCCACGTGATCTCCCCTTGACCAATCATGCAGAAAGGTTCGACAGAGCAATGCTATAAGTGTTTAAGTAATATGGTAAAATTGTCTTCCCCTGGAAAGAACATGTTGCAGTTACATTCTGGGCATGTTGTAGCTTCTTCAGGAGACACTGTGACTGCATAATGAAATATCGTTGTCCAACTGGGATGTGATCAAGACATGCACAACTCATAATAATAATAATAATACTTATAAGGCGCAGTATTGCCGCAAAACAGCCTCAAGGCGCTATGTACAAAAACCAAAGCTAGATAACTAAGACAAAAGTGTTATTAAAGGCACTGTACACGTTTGGTAATTACTCAAAACATATATTAGCATAAAAACTGACTTGGTAACGAGCAACAGAGAGCTGTTGATAGTATAAAACATTGTGAGAAACGACTCCCTCTGAAGTAACGTAGTTTTTGAGAAAGAGGTAATTTTTCACTAACATAATAAAAACTTCTTGCAAGAAGTTTTTATTCCTACATCTGAAAAGCACACAAATTTGTACAAGGGTGTTTTTTCTTTCATCATTTTCTTGCAACAATTCGATGACCAATTGAGCCCAAATTTTCACAGGCTTGTTTTTTATGCATATGTTGGGATACACTAATAATGAGAACACTGGTCTTTGACAATTACCAAACGTGTACGATGCCTTTATACCTGACTTTAAGGTTCTGAACAGATGTTGAGGCTTTAATCTGAGTGTTGGCGACCTGTATTTGATCCGTTCGTGATGTTTTGAAAATATGGTTGTGAGCTCTGTTTTTGAGTCGTTTAATTTCAACTTGTTTGCATGCATCCAAGATTTGATTTCCAGAATACAATATTCCATGCGAGCTTGTGCCGAGAGTTGATAAAGAATACTGTTCATATTGAAAGGAAGGTACAATGTCTGCATAATGCAAGTGTAAACCATGTACACAGGCGTATAGATGTTAACAAGTTATGGGCAAAGGACATCCTTGCGAGTCGCCAGAAAGTTGTGGAGTAGTATTTTGTTTAGATTGTTCCGTGTATATGGACAGACTGTGTTCTACTCTGTAAGTAAGATGCGATCCATTTTAATGCATTAACCTTGATCCCCAGGACGGAGACGAAATAACATGATAATGTGATCTAAAGTGTCAAAAGCAGAGGGTCTAATAACACCAATGACGCCTTGCAAAATGACAAGGTTATCTCTGTTATCCGGTAACGTTGCGTAATGTGGTGCTGGTTTTGAACGTGTGTTTTTACGCACCATTATGTCCGACATGGACTATTATCATAAATGCCCTTTTTGTTAAGAAGCGTAACAAAGTTTGACAATCTGAAGAAAACAAATTCTCTAAATTTTCAATTCTTGTCACGATCTCAGGCTCTGTTTCGCGAAGGGTCAAAATGCATGCGAAGCTCAACAGCCGTGCGGACGCGCGCGCACTTATCGATTATACATCCATAAATACCTGGACAGTTTATTCATCCTGATTGGCCGAGAGGACATCACGTGGCCATGTTTAACTTGTGATATATACACGGCTAGAAGTTAGTGTTTAAACACAGGGTGCGTTCGATTGGCTTCCCCGGGTCGACCCCAGTGTGTTCATTCGGGTGAGCCCCTGCATGCCATGAGCTAATCGAACGCCAACTTCCCCCAGCATTCACACCAATGCATACTGGGACAGCCGACCCGGAACTATTTTCATGTTGTGCATTACGTCCGTGGATTCACAAAAAGATCGTTAAATAATTATTCTCAAGGTAAAACTGCAACGTTAAATTATTGTACAAGCCCACGTTGATACACAAGTTCTCGTTCTCGACTAGAAAAATACATAATGCTCACAAAGTCGCTGTTTTAAGGGTGAAAATGTGTGTCAAACTTACTGAAAGTGTCCCGCTGAATTACAATAAAAATGGTGGCCATTGAGAAAGTTTTTCGTCGTGATATCATGCGACATTGCGACAAACAGTACAAAACAATGTGACGGCACGACGCGACGGCACGACGCGACGGCACGACGCGACAATGCGCCGTCGACGGCGCATGCTTTGGGAGATCCAAGCCAGAATGCCACACATGCGCCGTGTAACTTGGCAGAGATGGAATTCCATACAGGACTAATGGTAGCGAGGCTGCCGAAACAGCCTATTGGTTACAGCCGGCCGCGAAAACGTACCCCAGGGGTTAGTGACGAGAGAGTCATCGATACGGCGGGCTGCCCATGGTAGCGAGGCTGGTTCGGACATGATACGCGCCCTTCCATTTTGGGAGTCAAACTGTACACAAGAATCATAGAGTTGACTCCCTTACGTCCCAAACTGGAAGGGAGCACTGGTGCGTTCCGCGTTGTGCAATGGGTCTAGAAATTCAACACAGAATCGAAGTGAGCTGCAAACGACCAAAGGGGCAAAACTGTCCTATTTGTTCTCAATTTTTTGCAGGTTTTTGGCTATATTTTCAAGGGGAAGATATTTGTAAATGGGAATCAAAGTGTGTTGAATCGGTTTTAAACTAGTGGTTTAAACCCGTCTAAGCCTGGTTCTTGATAATTTTACCTCGACTTCGTCTCGGTAAACATAATGTGATTTTGAAATTAACGCTTTAAAGGCACTGAACACGTTTGGGAATTGTCAAAGACCTGTGTTCTCACTTGGTGTATCCCAACATGCATAAAATAACAAGCCTGTGGAAATTTGGGCTCATTTGTTATCGAAGTTGCAAGAAAATGATGAGAGAAAAAACACCCTTGTTGTACAAATTTGTGTGCTTTCAGATATAGGAATAAAAACTTCTTGCAAGAAGTTTTTATTATTTTAGTGAGAAATTACCTCTTTCTCAAAAACTACGTTACTTCAGAGGGAGTCGTTTCTCACAATGTGTTATACTATCAACAGCTCTCCGTTGCTTGTTACTAAGTCAGTTTTTATGCTAATTTTGTTTTGAGTCATTACCAAACGTGTACGATACCTCAAACCACTAGTTTAAAACCTTCACCACACATTGATTCCCTTATAGACTGTGCAAGTCTCGCGCGTATCGGAACGAGAAAACACGTCAAACGAAGAACTTTTCAAATCTTTGTTTTAAATTATATCTAATAACAAACTCTGAACAACATACTCATTACATGTTCATACAATCAGTTTCAGTTTTTATAATAAATACACATATAATGTGTTAATTATTATTGAAACAAAATTAAAACGCTGGGACAAGGATGCTTATTTGATCTTAACCTTTCAGAAACCCCTTACGCGGATTCGCGATGGTCACACGGGCGTAAAATTAGCGCTTTACGCAGTTTATAGAGGACGCTGACGCCTCAACAATCATAGACTGCAATAAAAAGGCTGCGCGTTGCAATAACAGCATCTGGCGATTATCATCGCTCATCCAAAACAAGCGTTTACATAAGTTTTGTGATCGGAGGTGAGCACAAAATTCTTAGTTTTTTGCATTAACCGGAAGCTGAGGTCAAGTTTAATTCTCGGGTTTTCTTCGTTATATTGTTGAATTGATTTTACTTTCATATTTTTGTATAACTAAGTATAACATTCCCAACAACATGTATTTTTCATTTTCATAAACCACGTTAAACTAAAGTAATTGACAAAACAAAATCTTGCCCACGTTCTCACTTGCCGTGTTTAAATCACACGTTTAAACATTACCATTGAGGTAACGTACCATGGTTTGGTTCCTAAGGATGCTAAAGGAGGCATATGAACCAATATAACATTGGATATATAATGTAACCTGCTATAGGAGGCATCACACTAAATTTGTAAATATTTTGATTTTTGTCCCTTTTAGATGATTTATTTTTGTTTCAGTTTATGACTGTATTGCCCCTGTATATTGTCTTGAAAGGGCGCAATATATATCATTAACTTATTTATCATTATAATGTTATTATTATTGGTGTTTTTTTAATATTTATAATGTTGCAATGATGCAAACTTACTTTGGGCATGTGTTGCAAAGCACAAAAGTGCAAGCCTCAAGGAAATCATAATGCATATTCAGGTGCGTTTTGTTGTTACAATGAGATGAAGTTCAGCTACACAAAGAGCTGTGAACACGAATATATCGGTGTGTGAGGAAATATACATTGTGTCAAAACAGTGTTTGTAGGATTTCAATATGACAAGAATGGCATGGGGCATAGGAATCTCTCATTGAGTTCGGGTTACACTTCCACACTAAGCGTCGTGTGTGCACACATGCGACAAAAAACCCCAGAAAGTGAATATAATGTGATTTTGAATTAACGCTTTAAAGGCACTGAACACGTTTGGTAATTGTCAAAGACCAGTGTTCTCACTTGGTGTATCCCAACATATGCATAAAATAACAAGCCTGTGAAAATTTGGGCTCAATTGGTCATCGAAGTTGCAAGAAAATGATGAAAGAAAAAACACCCTTGTTGTACAAATTTGTGTGATTTCAGATAGGAATAAAAGGCTTCTTCCAAGAAGTCTTTTATTATTTTAGTGAGAAATTACCTCTTTCTCAAAAAACTACGTTACTTCAGAGGGAGTCGTTTCTCACAATGTTTTATACTATCAACAGCTCTCCGTTGCTCGTTACCAAGTCAGTTTTTATGCTATTATATATTTTGAGTAATTACCAAACGTGTAGGCCTACAGTGCCTTTAAATAAATGCGTCATCATATTTGTTGAGGTTCAGCCTACAGAGATTTGTACGCATTAGTTTTAGATGGAATCTGTGTTTCGTGTGATATAAATTGTGCATCTTACCTACATGAGTTTTTTGCTGGAACAGATGAACATAATTCACGAAGAGCAATAGCTAGCTGTACGACGACGGATGATGTTGGCACACACGTCGTAGTCCATAATGTGTGTAGGCATAAATGCGCCTACATGTACATAATTATATGCAGGTATCGTTCATCGGTTGACATACACGACCACGACGTGCAACCACGTTGTAGGCCTACATATACATGTACAAACAATGCTTCTACCCGGACACACTACTAATGTTATTATGTATGTATGTATGTGTGTATGTATGTATGTATGTATGTATGTATGTATGTATGTATGTATGTATGTATGTATGTATGTACGGACGGATGAATAACACAATAAGCCGCCAGAGTCGTCAGTGGAAATAATTGGACATCATACGCACGACGCATGCGTAAACATCTTATTATTAAATTTGTAGAATCAGTGACGTTTTGTAATTTATTTTATAGCGAAATTTGTACAGATAGGCTTACTGGGCTCACGGTGTACGATAAACAGAGGCCAACATGTAAACTAGAGAGTTATACGGAGCTCTGGAAATGCCATTCGACATGTTGCGATCCTGAGATTGTTTACTGCGGGATGATGACATCTCAAAATTAGTCTCTTCATCAACGTGGAATCATGTATACAAAATAGTGTATCAAAATTTGTCCAAATAAGAATAAGGTAGAATAATCTGGTCAACAGTTTTTCGGTTTTCAGGGGTGAAAATATTTGAATATCTTCGACCTGTTGAGAAACAGCCTTGCGATATAGTCAAAACAAATGCGCAGTAATTGTACAGCAATTATTATTTTTTATTGCGTAATGTTGCTGTAACATTCCCTCCGGCTTCCCCCTTTTTTAGGGGTGGGGGACAAATTTACCCGCGGCACGTGCCCCCGCGGCTCCCCCTGGATATATGTTTGTTAATAACAACAGGCCAGTCTGGTATAATCATTGGTAGGCCTACTCTTGAACTCTTTACCATCCACGTGGGGTTTGAACATCGAAATGTGACAAAAGGGGAGACTCTTGCAACCGGGATCACTATAATGATTTGATATACCTATACCCTATTATGTAATATTAGGCTATGCAGGTAACATGATTCCCTCAATTATTTTCTCCTTCTCCCTTTCTTTAGACCCTCTTCTTTTTCAATTTTTCTTCTTTCTTTCTTTCTTTCTTTTTTGCTATCGTTCCTTTTTTTTCCCTTTCCCTCTTTTTCAATTTGTTTTCTTCAAATTATAGGGGGGCAGCCACCCTGCCCCCCCCCCCCCGTGGCACGGCAATAAAACAAAATATAAGGTTGACCGACATAACACTTCAACAAATACAGAGTTAACCTTGACACAATAATTTGAAGGAGTCCCATTTTGTGTGGAATTTCACACTAGAATCAGTTGTAATAGAGATGTACTTTTCCAAAGTATATAATAGCGTTTTAAATCCATTTTCAATAATGCAAGGGATGGCCTGTTTTCATTCTCATCTAATAAATGTGGAAACGACACAGAAGAAGGATCAGATTAAGAGCATTCAACGATTTCTTAGTTATACCTAAAAGAATAGCCTCGTTGTCTAAACGTATGTCTAGATGAAGAGTTTTCCAATCCTCCAGTTGGGTCCAAAACATAGTTGAAAACTTACATCTACAAAATAAATGAACAAGCGTCTCACTCTCTAATTGACCATATTTTTGACCGCGTGAGGGCGCTTTCTTCAGGGAATGTCTAGCAACACAATTACAGCTCCATCTTATTTTAATTGCATGTATGTAGTTTTTCTTGCATCAATGACGAAATACATAAACATAATAATAACACAAATTAAACAAAACCGTTTGTTTACTTGTTTTTCATCACGTAAAAATTGGTTCACAAACGCCCTCACACGGTCAAAATGTACAAAGATCATTGTCCTTTTTCCCGATTTTCGTTACGAATTAATTAACGCCAAGTATTCTGTGGACTAATCTATATAGAAACCATCGTAATCTAGTGTCAATTGTAACGCCAATTAAACGGGATATTACAAAGTACGCCTACCATCCACCTAATAGAATTAGTTTAACACTCAATTTTGTTTCTGCCCACTTAGCGGTAAAATAGACTACTTTTTTAGCAGATGTAAGACAGTTGTTAATGCGGTTGGAGCCTTTTTTGTCCTTCAAGAGTAGCCTAAAATTGAATGGAATGAAAGGGAAGCAGATACTTGCCCTGCCAGTACCCATCAACACTGTCCCAAAGGATTTTGTTATGGCCTTAATAATCCCTCCATATTCAAGGAAATTATAGTCTTAACACCAGATTTAGCCATAAAATAAACCAATGGTAAGAAAGTCACCCCTTTCAACTAGAAGATCACACACACACATAAAAAACCCTTATTAATCCAATGTTTGTAATGAACACAGTTTTGATTAACTCTAATTCTATGGCTGTACTACAGAACACTAGTTCAAGAGTCATTCTGATTAACCGTTTGGTGGCAATGTATATAAGAACCCCAGGCAATAAGAACGTCTACCCAAAAACGGTAGGGTGAACAGTGTAAAATTCGAGCGATACTTGGATGGCCGCCTTCGAGGAAAAGTGTATTCCGGAGATTGGATATTTTAAAAAACAGGGAATTCCAACCCGATATGTCTCTGTTATAAGCAGCGTGCGAATCCATGTACACTTGAGAGCACTAAAATAAGAACGGAGAGCCACCATAACCCCCTTGGCTGTAGTCTTTAATCATTTGATTCCTAGTAACTCTGTCAACCCCTTTTCAAATAAACTTATACAACACAGAATCTAGATTCTTAATTATTAATATTTGGAGGATCGGGGAGTGATAGGATTAAAAAGGCAAGCTTAGACAAAATAAGAGATTTCACAACAGTAACTCTACCAACACCGTAAGGTTACGTTTAGACCATTGCCCAATTAAACTGTTGATGGAAATTAAAACCCTGTTATAATTAATATCAACCAAACTGTTAAGTAGAAAAATCAATGCCGAGAGCTCTAAAACTTTCTTGGGGATCAACCCAGTTAACATTAACATCTGAACAAACACCTTTTTGTCGGCCCTTGTTGCCACCAATCCATGATGCGTTAGTTTTACCAATGTTAACTTTAAGGCCGACATACGAGCAAAATCCTCTAATAGCTTAAAGGTACTGCTAAGAGATTGTTCTGAACCGTCTAGAAAATACACAGTGTCGCCTGCATATTGAGAAAGGCTGTATTCGGAACCCTCGACCGTAACTCCCTTCGAACCATTTTCCCCAGAATATCGGCGCACAAAAGGAACAAGGGCTTAAGCCTTCACCTTGCCGGTGTGGCAGGAGATTCCCCCCCGGAGATTCTCTGCCCCCCCCATACGGCAAACTGTGCACAAACTTCTTTTGATAGCGCCCTCTTTTGAATCCTCCTCCTCCAGCCCATGTTAATTTTCCGTATGGGGACAGAATCTCCGGGGGACAGATTTCCTTGGGACACCGGCAACCGCGCTCAATTTGAAAAGATTCTGACAAAAAAACGTTTACCAGTATACAGGGAGGCTTTTGCACCGTTGTAAAGCACTTGTAACCATTTCTGTATTGAAGGGCCAAAATTGAACAGCTCAAGAATCTGAAGAATGAAGTCGAGGGAGACCGAATCAAAGGCTTTTTCAAAATCAATTAACAAATACATACAAGGAATTTTGTTGTTATCTGTGCAGTTAAGCAAATCGTACATTACACGAATATTTTCCCATATATAACGACCTTGCAAAAAAACCTTTTGTTGTTCATTTATAATAGAAGGGAGGCAAGTTTTTATTCTCTCTGCTATACAAGAAGAGGCCAGTTTATACGTAATATTTAATAAAGAAATGGGTCTCCAATTCTTCAAAAATTGACGGGGTTTATCCCCTTTCGGTAGCAGGGTGATAATCCCATATTGCTGTGTTATTGAAAATGTTCCCGTAACCAAAGTTCAGAGACTGCAATAAAAACCAAGACAAATCTGAGAAAAAGAATTTTAAAAATTCAAAGCTGAAACCATCAGACCCCGGAGACTTTCAGTTTTTGCTCCTTTTCAGGGCATCCAAAACCTCCTGATATGACATAGGACCCTCATTGCTATCCCGAGTCAAGTCGGAATGAACTGGAGAATCAGAATTATTGAAAAATGGTTGCAGGTTGCTGGCCCTTCCCAGCGAGTCAGAGGACGAGTACAGTTTTGTGTAAAAAAGCCTTGCTTCGTTGAGGAAGAGCTCTTCAGCTCAGTATTATTCTCTGTAATGACATGACTAATGCTCCTAATTCACACAATTACGTTTCTCCACATTAAAGGGACACGTTGCCTTGGATCGGGCGAGTTGGTCTATAAAAAGCATTTGTAACCGTTTGTTATAAAATGCATATTGTTAGAAAGATGTTTTAAAAGTAGAATACAATGATCCACACAAATATGCCTCGAAATTACGTGGTTTTCCTTTTACATCGTGAACTAACACGGTCGGCCATTTTGTGGAGTCAAAATGTGACTCCACAAAATGGCCGACCGTGTTAGTTCACGATGTAAAAGGAAAACCACGCAATTTCGAGGCATATTTGTGTGGATCATTGTATTCTACTTTTATAACGTCTTTCTAACCATTTTATAACAAACGGTTACAAATGCTTTTTATAGACCAACTCGCCCGATCCAAGGCAACGTGTCCCTTTAAGGAAATACCTGGGCTTTTCCTCGTGTTCCATCCACCTGGTTCTTGACCGTAATAACTCGACCCTTTGTTGACAATTTTGCAACAAGTGCTCAGGTTATAAATTAAAACGACTGGCAGGTTTACTTCAAATAAACTGGTTAACATTATATACCACTATAAAGCTTACATATAGGGGCTACATTTATATCAATTTGTTTACGTCCAACAAGATTTTGGAGAACAAAAATTGCGCCATTTTTCGATTTCACATTTTATTTTTTGTATCTGTCACAGGTGACCGATTTTACAAAGGCTCGAGTTGAAAGGGTAACGCCATCTTACGAAGGTTTACTAGGTCAGCCTGCTCAGATTTTAACGTATCGTTTGATCTCCCTCGTCAACCTTCTCAGACAAAACTCTAATCTCTTTTTTTCAAGGTTTATTTCAACCTTACGTGAATTGTTGTTCCTCCAGGCTGCGTATGAAATAGTCTTAGTTCTAATCTCCATTATTAACATTGCAAACAAATAATTGGTCATTGATAATAAAATAAATATCCTTAGGATGAATGTCACCCAGCTTTGAGTGTTACGGCGAGGCGGCATGCAGTTCAACAATTTCTCTAATCGTGGTTTTAAGAAGAGAATTATTAAATTTCCAATAACCTACACCTCTATCTACTTGATGGAAATCCAGTTGTAAACCAACCATTCAATGGTCCGTGCGATAGCCCGGTTTAAAGGCATCGTACACGTTTGGTAATTGTCAAAGACCAGTGTTCTCACTTGGTGTATCCCAACATATGCATAAAATAACAAGCCTGTGAAAAATTTGGGCTCAATTGGTCATCGAAATTGCAAGAAAATGATGAAAGAAAAAGCACCCTTGGTGTACAAATTTGCGTGCTTTCAGATAGGAATAAAAACGATTTTTTATTATTTTAGTGAGAAATTACCTCTTTCTCAAAAACTACGTTACTTCAGAGGGAGTCGTTTCCTACAATGTTTTATACTATCAACAGCTCTCTGTTGCTCGTTACCAAGTCGGTTTTTATGCTAATATATATATTTTGAGTAAATACTAAACGTGTACAGTGCCTTTAATATAGTTTAGTGTTCATCTCCGAAGAAATTAATAAGAAATCTAGCCCGACTGTTTTAATGGAGAGTTTTGCCTCCAAGTGTATTTTGTTAATAGTTTCATAGAAATTACGATCATCTTTATTAGGACCAACCATATAAATTAATTTAAGTAACGTTATAACCATAAATATCTAAACTGAGCGCCCAAAAATTGCCATTTGGGTCAGTTTTACATGTTAGAACTACACCTCTCGAGTTACTTTTAAATCCCAATTCAGCTATAATCCTCTCCTCCATCGAGTCTGTACAATGGACATCTTGCAAACAGTAAATGGAATAACGCTTTGTCTTTTAAAAAATGTAACATGTCCCGCCTTTTTGGTGATCTGCTAAACCGCTACAGTTCATGGGGACTATGCAACGGCGCACCCAGGATTATGTCTTGGGGGGGGGGGGGCTCAAATAAATTTAACTGGTGGGGTCCACGGGCCGGCCTGACGGCCCTGGTGGGGTCCGGGGGCGAAGCCCCGGTGGGGGTCCAGGGGGGCGAACCCCCCGTAAGCTCTGGGCTTGTCGCCTTTTGGGGGTGAAAAATCAAGCCTCTTTATGCTTAAAATTTGAAAAATAGACACACTTTTTAAGCACTTCTGATCATATCGGCCTACATCTTTAATTTTTATTTGAAAAGTCTAACAAACGCCAAGCTTGCGAGAGCCAATCTCGTGCTGACATCTCTGGAGTCTGGATTGCAAGTTTTCAGTGATGTTCGGCCTCCCTCTTGTTAGAACTTATTGCCACTCAACTGGGTCAGGCAGATAATGCCAGCATGGAGTCCCCAGAATGTTGTGAACGCTGTACATTGTCGGCAACAGTTTTTGTTTTAAATAATAATGCTGCGGACATTGTGGAAAAGAACGTTCATGTGGGCGGTGCTACCTATTTTTCATCACTGCGCGGCAAATTCTACGTGGGCGGCAAATCCCGATCCTACAGATAATCCTTCGTTTTGCGAAAGTGGTGTTTAACTGTTAAATAATTATAATTTATATCAGATTACTGTTATAAAGTGAAAATTAAAACGTTTAACCTGGGAATAAATGTGATGTGTAATTTGGAAAGGGTAGGATTGCAGACCTTTTTATTCCCTGCACATAGCCGACTTGAAGAAACATGTGGAAAGGGAGCAACGTGTGACGATGTTCGTTTAGGATCTGGTCGATATCCGGTTTAATGCATATTCATTAAAAACTTTGTGGGTTAAACAAATTACTATCAGGTGTTTCTAAAGTTAATGTGTAGTACTACAGGCAATCATTAAGGGGGGAAACATTGAATGCTGGAACGACTTGAGACCAACGTGAGACATATTTTATCCTGGACAAAGTGACCCGTTGGTTTTAAATGCTTAATATGTTTTTGTGGCAAATCTAAAGAGTGAGATAGATATCAAAAAAAGTATGGTGTTCAATATCTGTCATCTAACATCTCGCACCTCGCGTTATCGAATCTCTCATATAAAAGAGTAATTTTTGTAGAAAGAAAAAAATTGCGAATGGCATAGAATGAAAAGAAAATCCTGCCACCGGAAATAAAAACCCCAAGAACTACACATTGCACACCGTACACACTACGACTTTTCTCCCTCCCCCTTCCCTCTCCTTTCTTTCCTCCCCCCATTTGATTTTCGGGGACCCTCTTGGGGGGCTCAAGCCCTGAGCCCCCTTGGGTGCGCCGTTGGGACTATGGACACTTTTGAGGCGGGGTGCCTTTAGAACATTGCGAGCTCGACATTACAACTCATATAGATATGCAAAAGATGAACCTGATTGGCGCCTCGTTTTAGAGGTCCAAACAAAAAACTGAGTATTATTATAAGGAAATTGAACTCTTCTCCTAGTAAATATAAAGCAGTCAGGTAAAAGAAAAGGGAAGGAATGTCGTGGTAACAAAGGGACACTTAAGCCATGGGGTCGTTTACCTCTTGTACAAGAAATTAAGAAAATAAGGAGTTGGCAAAACTATATACAGAATTACAAACCTCCGTTTTGGTTTTTTTTGCTGCAATAAACAAAATCCCCCAAACCAACTTCCCATACTGGGGAAGGAGACAAAAAACACTTGGAAAAAATAAATCCCCCCCCCCCAAAAAAAAACCCCCAGCAAAAAACCCCCAAACCCAAATACTCGTTATGCAAAAATGGCACTATTCGGATTGCGCTCGGTAGGAGCTCCACTTGCAGGGTATCAAATTGAAAGTTACATGTTACTTAAATGAATTAAGTGTTATCCCTACAGTCCTCGATACAAATTGAACTACTTAGGCTAAGAAATCATAAACACAGTTTATACTAGTGAGGGCAGAAACTGGATTATAGCTGGTATATAAAAGTGATATAACAACATTTCTGTTACCTAAAGCAAACAACAGTCTGGAAATAAATGTTTCTAACATTACCCTGCATATGCCAACATGGTTGAGTGGGAGTGGTTGGTTTTGGGGGATTTTGTTTATTGCAGCAACCGTTGAAAAAAAAAGAGGCCACCGTCTGTGCGTCGCCATTTTCTCAGCGAAGAACCTCAGCTTTGTTCCTTGATTGTATAGGGTTTTCACCTCAGTTTTCCATTTGAGCTTTTCCTGTCGATCAGCTGCCGTGAGGTTTGTTTGTTGGGGTTTTGGGGTGTTTGTTTGTTTGTTTGTTTATTAATTTCCACTCAAGTAAACAACAAGTCATAAATCAACGGCTTTGAAGAAAATAATACATATTGAGCGGAGGGCCATCTAGAAACCCATAGGGCTTGTATCGATGACCCTATGTAAGTGCCAATGGGAAAGTGGGTGTATTCATGCAAGACTAGAAATGAGTGGAATTTTTAATAATTTATTAATGTTGTTGAATACTTTTCGAAGAAAGCGAAAAGAAACCAGTGAAAAAGGTACATGGGATGAACATGAAGAATACTAGGCCGACGACCTCCACTCAACCATTGGCATACACAGGGTAATGTTAGAAACAAATTACATAAACACACACAAAAAAACATGGAAGGACTTACAACAAGGACGAATTAACAGAACAAGACAATGTCTGGGCTGGCATGGGGAGAGAGCGATCTGAATTAACCTTCATTCAATAATTGGGATCGAGGGTGCCTGGAGACTTACTAAAGGCGGTTTTCTTTCTTAAAGATTACTGGGTTTAAACACCTGTTTAGAACACCTGTAACACGAGATATTTTTAAGGAAATGTAACTGATATGGTCAATCCAAGTTAGTCTTTCGTCCACCACTACTCCTAGAAATTTAGTTGAGCTAACTTGCTTCAAGGGTATGTCATTAATATAAACGTGATTGTTTTTGTTGTGTGTTTTTGCGCCAAAAATAATGAGGTTAGTTTTGTTTAAGTTTAGAGAGAGCTTGTTACACTTGAACCAATCTGTTAATTTAATCATTTCGGTGTTCACAGTTTCAAAAAGTTCTTGCAAGTTTTCATGATTATAGAATATGTTTGTGTCATCAGCAAATAAAAGAAAAGGAAACTTTATGAGAGGATTCTTCGGTAATGTCGTTAACAAAGAGGATGAACAAAATAGGTAAGTTTATTTTTATATATTTTATATCTTCTTGTTGTTTGCGTTGATGGACGTTTGATAGAATTTTTAGATGGGTTTCTCAGGTTTGGGTGTCATAACATTTGCACGACTCCAATCATACAGAAAATCTATGTGTTTCTGCGTGTACCCAATGACAGACTTAGGGACAACCTCTGCCAAAGTTAAGTCATCTACGTATTTCTACCTGTTAGTGTAGATATAGCGCCGCATCATTCCTCATGAGTGACCAAGAAAATAATAGGGCCGAGCTTCGTCCCCTGTGGGACTCCACATGTCATCTAGCTAGAGTCTGATGTACACTGTTATGGGAAATGTTGTTACAATATTCCATACTATTCTACCAAAATAAAAGCTCTTATGTGAGCTGCCCTACAGTATACATACAATGTACGTGGTCATGTATGTCAAATGACCTCCAGATAATTGTCTTAAGGACATTGAAGTCTTGGTCAGCAAAATGGACACCCTTGGAGTCCTTGCCAGTCAGCAAAATGCTGACCGTAGTAAACATTTGACTCAGCAATATACAAAGTTCTTCAACTCAGCAAAAACTATGGTTTTCCTGAAACAAAGTCCTTCAGGGTTCAGCCTTTGTTTTATATTGAACAATGATGATGTGGCACTGCCAGCCAGGGGCCTGTAAAACCCAGCTCATGACCAACAAAAGAATGAGATTGGATTGGAGAGAAAGGATCGAGATATGACTGGACGCTGAGAGAGTTGGAGTCTATATCATGAGTTAAGCATGATGCACACAAAATGGATGGCCAGGAGTGAAGCCCTGCAGCTCACCAGGACCACAGGATGATGAGAATTTCAACCATCATACAAATGACTCCTTCCACCACGCTAAGACACCAGAACTGTCTTAATTCCCGTCCATATTCAGTTAACCTATCCACCAATGAGGAATCCGAAAGAAGAAACATCACGAGACGAGTCATCGAACAGCTAACTAAAAGTACATGTACATGAACTCTTTCGAAAGCCGGCTCGCGTTTACGAACTCAAATGGTGCCGTTGGGAAATAGGGCTTTTATATTCAATAAACAAATGTAATTAAATTGATAAGTTATCAATGATGGAGAGAAGACAATTTTAATAATAAAAGTCTCTCTAAATTATAATGTAAATCAGTTGAAGTATCTTGCTATCTTTTTTTAGTCACGTGTCTAATTATAATCTTCCATTGTGACTCATTATTGCACACATGCAGGTAACAACACCCATCCACTAAATGTAAGAGGTTGAGTCCGGTTGGTCTAGGAAATTACATTTTCTACCGCTAGCCAAGAAGCTTGACAGGTTTTGCATATTATGCAATAGTAACAGGTTGAGTGCACACGGTAAGTGTGTGCCTATCATTGATCGTTTTCAGCACAGCTACGACAGACGTATCATTTATTTACTCTCCGGTCACAAACATAATGTCAGATTCCGATACCGGGGCTCATCTACCAGGAAGACAATTTTGTCAACCCAATCAGCCCCCATTATCCCTCACGGCCAGGGATGTTTCAGCAATAGTCAAGGCCGGAGTAACAGACGCCTTACAGGGCTTCCAACAAAGGTTCGATAAGGTTATAGCAGAGCGCAACGAGAATGAGGAGGCCTTGCTAGGGGTACAGTCGCTCAAACGTGCAAATGAAGTTCAATTTCGGTTCAAAGGCAACCGAACACAGTTTGAGTTCAACGAAAAAATTGCTCAAAATCTCGAAACATCGAAAAAATTACTGAAGGAGGGCTCACTGGCAACGGCAGAAGAGAAACTATCAGAGGCAGTTAAAGAGCTACGTAAAAGAAACAAGCTGATACGCCTTGCAGACAAGTCTGAAGCGGGTTTGTATTACTTTTTAATATACACTAAAGGTCGATAAGATAAGTGGAATCTTTAAAACACTGAAATAGTAGAATACTAATTTGCTTACCCTTAAAATGCAAAAAAGTACAAGAAAAAAGGGCGTTTTCGTGCATACCTCAGCTATTGTTCATTGTGTCAAGCACAACAAAAGAACTATATCAAGAGGCCTTATTCTATTGTGCAAACATTCCTGAAGTTCCTTGCCTTATTAACATAGGTGTGGCCTGCATATCATGAAACATGTTCAAATTCACGGTTGTTGAGGTCAGGTAAATTTGGTTTTGGACCTACGTTAACATTTGATTTCATTGTAGGTTGGGCCGCAGTGGATGAGTATATAAGTGACGAATTAGCTGACGACTCCGAAGATGAGAAGCGAATTCGCTCCGCCCAGTCCCGGGCAATGGCGAAACGAAAAAAGGCAAAGGTTGTTCAACGCCAAAAGCCGTACCAGCAGAACAGACGACAGTCATTCGAGTCACCCGCTAATCCTGATAGTCTTTTTCGTCGCTATAACGGGCAGTATAGACCATCATCTCGATCTTCATACACGGGTACAAGCTACGGAACAAGCCCAAAGTCCACAGATATCTGCTTTAAATGCGGAAAGCCAGGCCATTGGAGACATGCATGTCCCGGAGTACAGTCTTCAACCGTCAACACAGGTCAGCGGTGAAGGTACCGACAAAGTTTCGAGAAGCAGCGAGTTGCTTTACCAAGACGGAGGGACAGGGTACGAACAATTTTATGCAGATAATTACTTTGATTATGAACAAGGCTCCGCAGAACCCATTGTCAGGGGACGTATGAAAGCCTCGCTTAAATTCTGGGAGAACATTAATGCATATCCAGAGGTGTTGGATATAATTCGAACAGGGTATAAGATTCCATTTCTGAACACACCCCCTAAAATGCATTCAAAGAATAATCGTTCTGCATTGGCACATTCAGAATTTGTGTTGGAGGCAATAACAGATCTAAAATCTAAGGATCTCATCTCAGAGTCCGGTTCTCCGCCCTACGTTGTAAACCCACTAACTGTATCCGTGCAAAGTTCCGGAAAGAAAAGGTTAATTCTTGATCTCAGATGTGTTAATCAGTTTGTATGGAAGGACAAGATCAAGTTTGAAGACTGGAATGTAGCTCTAAAATATTTCAAACAGGGAGATTTTATGTTTTCCTTTGACCTCCGGTCTGGTTATCATCACATTGATATTTTTTCAGAACACACCAAGTTTTTAGGTTTTGCTTGGAATATTGATGGTGTAACAAGATACTTTACGTTTAATGTTTTGCCATTTGGATTAACTTCAGCTCCTTATATATTTACTAAGATTCTAAGACCCTTGGTGGCCTCTTGGAGAAGTAGAGGTATGTATATTGTTGTTTACCTAGATGATGGATGGGGTAGGGAAGATACTCGACATCAGTGTGAAGTTACTGCTAAGGCGGTAAAGGCTGATTTACTTGCTGCTGGGCTAGTTCCTAATAAGAAAAAATCAGAATGGTCACCCACACAACAATTAGATTGGCTGGGGCTGACATGGAATTCCAAAGAAGGGTCCTTCCGAGCTCTAGATCAAAGAGTTTCAGATACGATGTTATCAATTCAGAACTTGATACAAAAACTGCCCAAGGTTACTGCCAGGAGGCTGGCGTCCATCACTGGAAAAATAGTATCATTTTCATGTGTGGTAGGGTGTATAGCACAGCTCAAGTCAAGATACTTGCACATGGAGATTGTTAACAGAAAACATTGGGATTATGAATTCTCTCTACAGAGCGATAGTAAAGCGATAGATGAATTATTTTTCTGGAAAGCACAATTATCAACATTGAATAAACGTTTATTGTTTCAGTATTCTGTTCCCAAGGTTATGGTCTACACTGACGCAAGCAATTCAGGATGCGGTGCATGGGTCATCGACTCTCCAGAGAAAATCGAATTTCAACAGAATTGGGCTCCAGAAGAGAGAGGCAAAAGTTCCACTTGGCGTGAGTTAAAAGGGGCATCCCTAGCACTTAGAGCATTTGCTCCAGCACTTAGGGGCAAAAAGGTAAAGTTGCATACCGATAACAAAGGAGTTGTAGCAATAATAGCTAAAGGAAGTATGGTATCAGAATTACAAGAATTGAGTCTGGATCTCAACTTATTCTGCAACAATAGCAGAATAGAATTGAAAGTGGAATGGATTCCACGGTTAGCCAACACAGAGGCAGACTGTTTGAGCAGACAGGTAGACTTAGGGGCCATTCATAATTGTCGAT
Source organism: Plazaster borealis (assembly GCA_021014325.1). Classification (NCBI taxonomy): domain Eukaryota; kingdom Metazoa; phylum Echinodermata; class Asteroidea; order Forcipulatida; family Labidiasteridae; genus Plazaster; species Plazaster borealis. The sequence continues at coordinate 10,622,102 of CM037468.1, read as the reverse complement.
GTTTTTTAAATTTCGATTTTTTTTCGAATTAGTGGGTGGGTGGGTCAAGGTAAATAATTGAAAATCGAAATTCACTTTTCATTAAAAAAAAAAACCCAAAACGGAAAAAAGCTAGACCGTTTGACTTGCCTGCGTACAGCGTTCCTATGCGCGTGATGACCCGAGGTACAATGTGTACACGTACATTATAATTTGTACAGCATGCATGTGCGTAACTCACCACTATGCAAAAAAACACCATGTGCTTGGCCCATTATGTGAAACACCATTGGGAGGACGGCCCGCGTGTGATTCGGTACAACGGACGAGTTGACTTTTCTATTTTACTTGCAGCGGTCGAGTTGGACAACGAACGTGTTGGACAACAGACGAGTTGAGCTTGTAAATTGAAAGCACAACTGTCGAGTTAGTACAACGATCGAGTTGGTAAACGGTCGAGTTGGTCGGAATCGAGTTGGCAAGCGGTGGTCGAGCAGGCATGTGAGACCTCCGCGTCCAACATCGATCATCAAGCAGCTCTCACACAGAGGGGGAACCTGGCATCGGGAAGCACTTTAAGTTTGCCTGTATAATCATATATCGCGGAACCACAAGGCGTGCATGAAAAAACGGCACGTTAACAATAAATTGCGGCCCGGCAGGTGGCCCGATATGCGGCTTGCGGTCTTCCATGAATACTTTTGGGCGAGTAGGGAAACGCGCAACTCGAATTTCCAGGGTCAGAAGACGTGCGGTGGAGTCTAATTTCAACCTTGTTCCTGTATTTTTGTATGCAAAATTATAACCTCGTACTCATAAACACATCGCTCTCGACGCAATTTTTTTTTCCCAATGTGCGTCGTCGACCGATCGTTAAATCACGAAGATTTCATTGCAAAAGAAGTTCTGTAAAACCATGGAGGAAGAAAACAGACTCAAATTACGAATCCATGAAAGTTGCTGATGATGAAAACAAATGCAAGTTCATGTACAATGCAAACAACATGTAGTTTTATTTTTAATACTGGATAACAAATCAATTTTTTTATAATCGAAATTAGGGGTGGGTGGGTGGGTCAAAAATCTTTGGAAAAAAGATCGAAATTTAAAAAACATCGACAATTATGAATGGCCCCTTAGATGATTGGGGTGTGTCTAAGGATTTTTTTCAATTTATAGATAGTATGTGGGGTCCACATTCAGTGGATAGATTTGCTAACGAGTACAACACAAAATTACCCATTTTTAACTCAAGATACTGGAGTCCCAATTCCAGCCATGTGGATGCCTTTAGTGTCGATTGGAGTGGAGACAATAATTGGTTAGTGCCACCAATTCACTTAATTCCTGTTGTTTTGAATCACATCCGAGTGTGCAAAGCTAGAGGCACATTAGTGCTTCCCGAATGGCCCTCTGCAGTGTTCTGGCCCCTGCTATTTTCAAATTCTAGTCCTTTTAATGGGCTTATCTCTCAAGTGCTGCGATTTGGTGAATCTGGCAACATTTTCATTCATGGGAAAAACCCAGAATCTATCTTCGGTTGTTCTAAGATGAAGAGTGCAGTATTGTGCCTTATGCTTCAAGGTTAACAAACGGTGACATCAAAACCGTCATCGCCAAAGGGCTGGATGAGGTTAACAATGCCGCATGGCTTATAACGAGAGTAATAATTCCGTTTGGTAGCTCTCTTGGTAGTCACGGTTTCCGAAAAGAAGTGTTGAAAAAGACGGCTGGTTAATTTTTCAGTTAGTGGGCACGAAGTTGTTGTCCATAAAGTTTAATCAGTTTATATTTCATTTGTTCATATTATACAGACAAAACAGCTACAAGCACTTACTACAAGGGGTTTTGAAAGCATCGAGAGCATCCAATACAGTACTTAAATACGAGAGATGCTTCGCCGCTTGGCAAGCTTGGTGCACGGAAAATAAAGTTTCTGCTCTTCCAGCTAATACGGAAGATATAGCGAGGTTCTTTATGGAACAATTCACAAATAAAGCCCCGTTCTCTAGGATTGAAGGTATTTTTTATAGTATTAAGTGGCACCACGATTGTAATCCAAACGTTGCAGAAAATCCGTGTGACAAAAAATTCTTACGTTTAACCTTAGAAGGTCTAAGACGAATCGCTGCTAAACCTGTATGTAAGAAGGAACCGATAACTACAGAAATACTGGGCAAAATTGTAACCAAGTTTGGTTCGTCCAATAACTTAATGGACATTCGTCTCTGCACAATGTGTTTACTATCCTTTGCTGGTTTTCTTCGAAATGACGAACTCATAAACATCAGGGAGTGCGATCTAGATATTCATCCGTCATTCATCAGGATTTTTCTCACTAAGAGTAAGACCGATCAGCTTAAGGAAGGATCCTGGGTGTACATTGCAAAGATTGGTTCACATTCATGCCCTGTAACTATGTTACTAAAATACATAACCATGGCTCAAATTACTGAGTTCAGTGAAAAGTTTCTAATTAGGCCCGTTGTTTATGCAAAATCCATTCAAGCTTACAGGTTAAGGAATGGCCAGCTATCTTATTCCAGGTGTAGGGAGATTTTCAAGGATGCACTTAAAGAGGTTGGTGTTGACCCAACAAAGTTTGGTCTACACAGTCTAAGATCAGGTGGAGCCACAGCTGCTGCTTCCCTAGGGGTTCCAGACAGGCTGTTTAAAAAGCATGGTAGATGGCGTTCAGACCATTCAAAAGATGGGTATGTAAAAGAATCCGTAAAAACCCAACTAAGTGTATCACTTAGCCTAGGTCTATAAATCGTGCCTTTGACTATCTAAAGTTACACTATTGCAGTAATTTTGTATTTCGACTGTAATAATAATAATAATAATAACAATAATAATAAGACTTGTTATGCGCACATATCCACCCTGTATACCTGTTGTTATATTGTCCCAGACAATGCTTCCCGGAAAGAGTTGGCACTTGAATTTAGAAATATGTAAAACAAGAAAAACTAGATAAAATGGTATTAACTAATGTTATCTATGTCTTAGTCTACCTCATCAATCAATGTGGTGATATAACAAATCAATGGATGAAAGAACACCAACAGTATATGCCTTCCGTTGTTGAATTAACTGTGAGTTGTTATAAAACCTGTACACTGTTACAATTCCCGTTCTTTGTTGCTTGAGAGGGTGGACATGCCACCCGTGGCTCGTCGCCGAAGAACGATGTTACCCATGGTCATTGCATTAACATGTTCTTCATTGCAGGTTGGGGCGGGGGGAAGCCAGTTGGCGCGAAAGAAAATATTTTATTCACGGTTGAGGTGCGAATTAGTGAATAATTACATTTTCTACCGCTAGCCAAGAAGCGTGACAGGTTTTGCATATTATGCAATAGTAACAGGTTGAGTGCACACGGTAAGGGTGTGCCTATCATTGATCGTTTTCAGCACAGCTACGACAGACGTATCATTTATTAAATTTCTCTCTAAGAAGTAAAAGAGAAGAAAATAGAGATAATGTAACAATAAATCATTTCTTTTTGAGATTTATTCCAGATAATCCCGGGTATGCATCAAGCAGGACCTTGCCTAAGATTAGCCTATACCTTGCATACAAAATTGCAGAAGAAAGGTTTGATCAATCAAACTCGGACATGTTCTGGCAGCCTGATATCTACTGAGTTAAGCTTCTTGCTTCTATACGTCTTCCACCCGTAGCTCGTCGCCGAAGAACGATGTTACCCATGGTCATTGCATTAACATGTTCTTCATTGCAGGTTGGGGCGGGGGGAAGCCAGTTGGCGCGAAAGAAAATATTTTATTCACGGTTGAGGTGCGAATTACTGCAGATTGTGGGAATGATAGCTGGGTTAACACCGATTTTACGGATGGCTGTAGTCTTGGTTCCGAGACGCTCCAGTTGTGTAATCATGAATATTAAAAACCTTGTCACCGCTAGAGGATGCTATCATTCCTGTAACCGCTATCAACCGAGAGCGTTATGGAACCAAGACTAGGATCGCTGTGGTGTGGTAGTGGAATGCTTTTTTGAAGTCAATAATGCAAATGATAGCATAATGACCTGGTTTATCGAGACCCCGCTGGATCATTATCCAGAAGGCTAATCAGGTAATGCTTAAAATAGCTGCCGTTCATAGTCTTAGTTCCAATACGCTCCAGTAGTGTATAGTCACGAAAAAACCATGTCACCACAGGAAGGCGCTATTATTCCTGTAACCGCTATTACCCCACTGGGTGCACCACACTAAATAGGCCAAAATTCATGCGCCAAACTGATTATCATAACTTGTAGGCCCTCAAAATCTGTCAAATAATAACGTTTTTGGGGTCATACAATTAATAAATTGTGTAATTATAACAATTTACCAGAACCTGAATTGAAAAGAAATCTGAAGTTTAGTTTTCTGAAAATATATTTGATTGGTTTTCAAGAGGCTATCACACTGGAGCTCCTGTTGATAGCGGTTACAGGAATGATAGCGCCCTGTAGTGGCGAGTGGTTTGTGGGGTGATAGCGGTTTAGATAGCGGTTAGGTTTTCGTGACTACATTGTTCGTGACTAAACAACTATAGAGCGTCTTGGAACCAAGACTACTTGCCATACTGTCAAGGGTCGATCAAATATTATTTGATGTCGTTCATCAGCCACTCAGCCAGAAAGCCCTCAAATAGACGAGCTATACATACAATTGGTGTAAAGGAAATGGGGCGAAGTTGGCTATAGTTGCTTACAATTAAGGACTTATAGGCACGGGGCACTCAGAAGCAGTAATTTTAAGAGCATGTGCTGTTCTAGAGGCTCCGTGTCTAGATCATTAAAGTCCCTCATTATGAGGAATGAAGCAGCAGGCACGTAGGAAGATGACTTTAACAGGGGGGCCAGGTTATATCAACAAAACTTCCTGAAGTTAAATGATGATAAGACAGAGTTCCTTCTATTTGGGTCACGTCAACAGTTAACAAAGGTTTCAGTGCCATACATTTCCATCGGTGATGCTCGGATAGCTCCCTCGCTGCAAGCTCGGAACTTAGGGGTTATTTTTGATTCATCGATGACACTTCAACCACACATCAACAACATCGTTCGTCTGTCATCATATCACATCAGGAATATTGGTAAGATTCGCAAGTACTTGGACAAAAGTGCCACTGAAAGGTCATTCATGCATTTGTTACTTCTCGTCTTGACAATGGCAATGCTCTTCTCTACAGTCTTCCTAACAACCAGATTTCCCGTCTTCAACGCCTCCAAAATACCGCTGCCCGCATTGTGACACTGTCTAGAAAATGCTGTTCTATCACCCCCATTCTGAAACAACTACATTGGCTCCCTATCTCTCAACGAATCATCTTCAAGCTGATGCTCATTGTCCACAAATCACTTAATGGCAAGGCTCCCCATTATATTTCTGAACTACTTCAAGTTTACACTCCATCAAGGAATCTTCGATCAAGTTCCATGCTTCTCCTCGTTGAACCCAAGTCTCGACACTCATGGGGTGACAGGTCTTTTTCTTCAGCTGCGCCACGCATCTGGAACTCTCTACCGCTTAATCTTAGATCTTGTCTTTGTACCACAAAATTCAAATCTCTTCTCAAAACTTATCTTATGTCACAGGTTTTCAAGGACTAATTTTGTTGTGTCTGTTTTGTCTTTGTTTTGTTTTTGTTTTGTTTTGTTTTGTTTTTTGGTTTTTTACTGCGCCTTGAACACCCAGCAGGGTGGATATGTGCGCATTACAAGTCTTATTATTATTATTATTATTATTATTATTATTATTATATCTGTGAAATTTGCCTGGTCACTCACCTTAATTATTAAACACTTTACCCACATCCCCAGATCACCAGAATTACATAAAATCGTTTAATGTACTATCAGTTAAAATCCGCGGTGTAAAACATGAAGTTAAAATATTTAAAAAAATAAAACTGACACGGTGTAAAGTTGATAATGGTAGAAACATCCCTCGAAATATTGATGCTAAAATACTGTTTGATGCTATCTTTTTTAAGAAATGAGCATGCGCGGACCCAGGATTTTTTTAACCGGGGGTCATAACAGCGCACACGGGCTTCTCCATTTGTGGGTCAAATAAATTTCAGGGTTGGGGTCCAGGGGCCGGCCCCACGGCCCCTGGTGGGGTCCAGGGGCGAAGCCCCGGTGGGGATCCAGGGGGCGAAGCCCCCTGGAGCTCTGAGCTTTTGGCATTTTGGGGTCGAAAAATCAAGCTTCCGTGTGCCTAAATACAGAGGAAAAGAGCACTTCTGATCAATATCAATCGTCTATAATTTTACAGGAAAATTTCCTGTAACATCAACGAAGGACTCCTAGAAAATGTTAATCCCACGCTGGTTTTTGTATTAGCCCACCTTGTTGAGCTGTAATGGCTCTCTTTTAACATCGGTCATATAACACTCACCATTACAGCCCACCATCCATACATGTCTTAAACGCGTAGTTTAAAAGTACGAGCAAGTCGTACCTCCTTGCGGATAAAGACGGACCAGTATATGTGGGAGCCAGCTTGACGCCCTCTACATTAACGATTACAGTTGCGTGAGTGTTTACAGACATTTCATCTACAACAAGTTAAAATCTGTAAAAGAACATTAAGGGTCCAAGAGCAAAAATCAATGTGGGCTGCAGCTAGAACAGCGCCCTCAAAGAGACATTATTAACAATAGATTATCTCTATATCAACAATAGAGATCTCATCTCTATTGCGTTTATGCTTCCGTGTCAGGTCACGCGAGACAGTTATCAGCTTGTTGCCTAGGTTTTACGTCCGTCATTCCTACACAGTTGGCCGTGTCGGGAACAGCATCACCGGGTGGACAGACACCGTTGTCATAGGCAATCTGTCCCCCGGAGAGGTTGTCCCCCATGGGAAATTAACATCGGCTGAAGCAGTATGATTCAGAAGAAGTTTGTACACAGTTCGCCGTATGGGGGGAAAGGATCTCCGGGGGGACAGAATCTCCTGCCACACCGGAACAGAGAGCCCTAAACACATTCATCGAAGCCGGTCGGCCATGCTGCGCCATAGGCGTATAATTTGGGGGAGGGCAGGGAGAATACGAACAAAACGAGCGTTTTGTAAACTTTTATATTGAAAATAAAATGAAGAACCTTTGTACAGTTCAAAGTTCCATAAATCCACTGTCTACGACAGAATTTTATAAACGCCCTCATGCGGCCAGCACAATAAATTGTTTTTGAATCGATATCACCTAAAACATATCGGCGAAAATGTGAAAACACCCTAGCTCTGCGATAAATTAAGTGCGTTTAAGTACATGAAACCTTCGGAAACGAAATAGAGATATTTCTATTAATAGAGATATCTCTAATCTCTTCAGGAATTAAATGTTAACTTTGTACACCCGACGATAATACAGATATCTCTATTTCGGATTATGCCATAGCGTAGTTTTTGCATTTTGGGCAATTCGGCGTTTGACGCTTACTTCCAGTTGACTCACAAATTGGTGAGCGGTATTCACGTAATGGCACATTATTCTAATTGTTAAATATCATTATTTCGCAAGATCTCAACCCACGAACGAGATATCTACACTGCGACATCTCAACTTGGAAACAGAAAACGTTTGCCTAATGTCTTTTCCACGAATGCAATTACAATATTTTTGCAGATAATTTGAAAAATTTCAACATCGCAAGTTTTATTGAAAATTCTGATTATGTTTGTGACCAAATTTTAAATCCTAAATACTGCCAGGAAGTATTTGTTATTCTTCCAATTATTTTCTATTCTTTTGTAGCTAATACGTGAACATTTTCAAAAGACCGAAGTTTACGTGTCCTGTTGTATACATTCCTTGCAAAATATTTGCAAGCTTGATGCTTTATAAAGCGGAATATTTCGTTGATCGATCGTTTATTTATCGATTGATCGGTCTTTTGCGAATATTGGTCATCTTTACCCACCGATCGATCGATCAATGAGAAAAGACTTGCGTAAAAAGACTGATGAAAAGAGACCGATATACTGACAACGCGATGCGTTCACCTCGCAGACCGCTATAGGGTTTTATGACCTCTGGCCCCAATTTCATAGAGCTGCTTAACGATAAGCTATAGCAGAAATATTTGCTTGTTTATAAGCGTATTTCACAGGTTAGCAAGAAAATTAAGCGGCCATCTTGCGCGTTCACCATGGATTTGCATTGTTACGTCATTCATTTTCATACAGAACGCACCGGAAGGTTATCATGCCTTTTTGTGTGCTACCGGCTAGCAGCGCTATGAAATGGAAACTCGCTCAGTAAGCACAAAATCGGCCGTTAAGCAGCTCTATGAAATTGGGCTCTGGGATGAGGAGCAAACTAACACGGTCCGCCATTTTGTGGAGTGAAAAATTGGTTCTACAAAATGGCAGACCGTGTTAGTCAACGAAGTAAAATGAAAAGCTTACAATGTCGAGGCATATAGTGGATTACTATACATTCTACTTTTAAATCATCTTTCCAACCATTATTCATTTCATAACAAACGCTTTTTATAGCCCAAAGCGCCCAGCCGATGTTTTCCTTAACAATGTAAAGTGCATGCGGACTGACGTCACAAGGCAAATCACGGCAAATAATGTCTCAAACAAAGAAAAGCTGTCAACTTTAAAATGATTTTTGCTGCAAATTATTAAACAACACAGCAAAGCGATTTGTGAAGTACTGTTTTATATTTATTTTATTCTGCTATATAAACCACAACAAATTTTCACCGGCATAGTGAAGTTCTATGAAGTTGTCCCAAGATCTTTGGCATTAGTTCAGACTAGGTTGGGTCGCATCGATAATGTTAGGTATAGGGCATCCCCCAATATGATCTATACACTGTTTTGAAAATTGTATAAAACACTTTGAAGATTAGAGTAGCTTGAAAGTGTTAGTATCGGCCTAAATTGACATGACTTGGTATTTTAACATTAAGAAGGTGTCTCAGGAAGAAGAGAGCATGAAGACACGCACACACAACATTGTCAATTGCCATTCAAAACATACCCTTCTTCATTTTGCGGCTCATTTTGTTTAATTGGGGTAAAAGTGGTTTCAGTAATCATTATTTGAAGCTATCTCGCTGAATGGAATGTTGTATCCATCACCATATGGCTCATGTAAAGGAAGGCTAGCCACTGTATTAGCCAACGTCCCGTAGCCAACGTGGTGTTAGCCACCATGCTGTAGCCAACGTCCCGTAGCCACCGTGCTGTAGCCAACGTCCCGTAGCCAACGTGGTGTTAGCCACCATATATGCTAACTGTATCAACCGTGTCGTAACCGCCGTGCTTTTTAGACGAGGTAGCCACCGTGCTGTTTTAGTCAATGCCACCATGTTGTAAGCCGTAGTGCTGTAACCATCATGCTGTAACCATTGTAGTCATTATGTTGTAGCCACCATGCTAGAACAGCGATGTGTTTGATTACTGGGGAGATCAAAAGCAAATAATGACATTATATAAACTGTGCACAAATACAATGTATCACCGAGAGTTTTGATGAATCTTATGATGCTGTTTGCACTTGGACCCGCCCACACTTGGTTTCTGACCGTAAATTGGATATTCAAGACATGTAACACACCTGCAAATGTTGCAGACTTACTGTGGTCAGCAGGGCCCAATGAGGCCTCAATTTCATACTGCTTCTTACTGTGGTAGGCAGGGCCCAATGAGGTCTCAATTTCATACTGCTTCTTACTGTGGTCAGCAGGGCCCAATGAGGTCTCAATTTCATACTGCTTCTTACTGTGGTCAGCAGGGCCCAATGAGGTCTCAATTTCATACTGCTTCTTACTGTGGTCAGCAGGGCCCAATGAGGTCTCAATTTCATACTGCTTCTTATTGTGGTAGGCAGGGCCCCAATGAGGTTCTCAATATACTGCTTCTTACTGTGGTCAGCAGGGCCCAATGAGGTCTCAATTTCATACTGCTTCTTACTGTGGTCAGCAGGGCCCAATGAGGCCTCAATTTCATACTGCTTCATAGGCCGCATCCGCGACTACAGCTACGGCTACAGCTGTTGCTAAGTGTGTTGCTAAGGGCATCCTATACTTCAACGCATGATGACGCGGAAATCTAGCCGTAGCCGTAGCTGTAGCCGTCAATTCGGACACGGCCTTACTCTAAAGCAGGGCCCAATGAGGTCTCAATTTCATACTGTTGTATGCCCCCTTTTTTGAGCGCTTAATACAAAGAAAATCGTAAAATATATCGCTATACCCTGTGAAGTGACGACACGTTAAGCATGGCGCATGCGTGAACTGCATTTGGGTGAGACCCAAATTTCTTGACAGAGTAACCGAGAAGGCGACAGACATTCCTATGAAATTATGTCTCGATTGAAGCGATCTCCTATTCACCCGCCCCCACTGGTCTCATTGGTTCAATCTCCTATTCGCCCGCCCCCACCGGTCTCATTGGTTCAATCTCCTATTCACCCGCCCCCACCGGTCTCATTGGTTCAATCTCCTATTCACCCGCCCCCACCGGTCTCATTGGTTCAATCTCCTATTCACCCGCCCCCACCGGTCTCATTGGTTCAATCTCCTATTCACCCGCCCCCACCGGTCTCATTGGTTCAATCTCTTATTCGCCCGCCCCCACCGGTCTCATTGGTTCAATCTCCTATTCACCCGCCCCGACCGGTCACATTGGTTCAATCTCCTATTCACCCGCCCCCACCGGTCTCATTGGTTCAATCTCCTATTCACCCGCCCCCACCGGTCTCATTGGTTCAATCTCCTATTCACCCGCCCCCACCGGTCTCATTGGTTCAATCTCTTATTCGCCCGCCCCCACCGGTCTCATTGGTTCAGTCTCCTATTCACCCGCCCCCACCGGTCTCATTGGTTCAGTCTCCTATTCGCCCGCCCCCACCGGTCTCATTGGTTCAATCTCCTATTCACCCGCCCCCACCGGTCTCATTGGTTCAATCTCTTATTCGCCCGCCCCCACCGGTCTCATTGGTTCAGTCTCCTATTCACCCGCCCCCACCGGTCTCATTGGTTCAATCTCCTATTCACCCGCCCCACCGGTCTCATTGGTTCAATCTCCTATTCACCCGCCCCACCGGTCTCATTGGTTCAATCTCCTATTCACCCGCCCCCACCGGTCTCATTGGTTCAGTCTCCTATTCGCCCGCCCCCACCGGTCTCATTGGTTCAATCTCCTATTCGCCCGCCCCCACCGGTCTCATTGGTTCAATCTCCTATTCACCCGCCCCCATCGGTCTCATTGGTTCAATCTCCTATTCGCCCGCCCCCACCGGTCTCATTGGTTCAATCTCCTATTCGCCCGCCCCCACTGGTCTCATTGGTTCAATCTCCTATTCGCCCGCCCCCACCGGTCTCATTGGTTCAATCTCCTATTCACCCGCCCCCACCGGTTCCATTGGTTCAATCTCCTATTCACCCGCCCCCACAGGTCTCATTGGTTCAGTCTCCTATTCACCCGCCCCCACCGGTCTCATTGGTTCAATCTCTTATTCGCCCGCCCCCACCGGTCTCATTGGTTCAGTCTCCTATTCACCCGCCCCCACCGGTCTCATTGGTTCAATCTCCTATTCACCCGCCCCACCGGTCTCATTGGTTGAGTCTCCTATTCACCCGCCCCACCGGTCTCATTGGTTCAATCTCCTATTCACCCGCCCCCACCGGTCTCATTGGTTCAATCTCTTATTCGCCCGCCCCCACCGGTCTCATTGGTTCAGTCTCCTATTCACCCGCCCCCACCGGTCTCATTGGTTCAATCTCCTATTCACCCGCCCCCACCGGTCTCATTGGTTCAATCTCCTATTCACCCGCCCCACCGGTCTCATTGGTTCAATCTCCTATTCACCCGCCCCACCGGTCTCTCTGGTTCAGTCTCCTAGTCGCCCGCCCCCTCCGGTCTCATTGGTTCAATCTCCTATTCGCCCGCCCCCACCGGTCTCATTGGTTCAATCTCCTATTCGCCCGCCCCCACCGGTCTCATTGGTTCAATCTCCTATTCACCCGCCCCCACCGGTTCCATTGGTTCAATCTCCTATTCACCCGCCCCCACCGGTCTCATTGGTTCAATCTCCTATTCACCCGCCCCCACCGGTCTCATTGGTTCAATCTCCTATTCACCCGCCCCCACCGGTCTCATTGGTTCAATCTCCTATTCGCCCGCCCCCACTGGTCTCATTGGTTCAATCTCCTATTCACCCGCCCCCACCGGTCTCATTGGTTCAATCTCCTATTCACCCGCCCCCACCGGTCTCATTGGTTCAATCTCCTATTCACCCGCCCCCACAGGTCTCATTGGTTCAGTCTCCTATTCACCCGCCCCCACCGGTCTCATTGGTTCAATCTCCTATTCGCCCGCCCCCACCGGTCTCATTGGTTCAGTCTCCTATTCACCCGCCCCCACCGGTCTCATTGGTTCAATCTCCTATTCGCCCGCCCCCACCGGTCTCATTGGTTCAATCTCCTATTCGCCCGCCCCCACCGGTCTCATTGGTTCAATCTCCTATTCGCCCGCCCCCACCGGTCTCATTGGTTCAGTCTCCTATTCACCCGCCCCCACCGGTCTCATTGGTTCAGTCTCCTATTCACCCGCCCCCACCGGTCTCATTGGTTCAATCTCCTATTCACCCGCCCCCACCGGTCTCATTGGTTCAGTCTCCTATTCGCCCGCCCCCACAGGTCTCATTGGTTCAGTCTCCTATTCACCCGCCCCCACCGGTCTCATTGGTTCAGTCTCCTATTCACCACCGGTCTCATTGGTTCAATCTCCTATTCACCCGCCCCCACCGGTCTCATTGGTTCAGTCTCCTATTCACCCGCCCCACCGGTCTCTTTGGTTCAATCTCCTATTCACCCGCCCACACCGGTCTCATTGGTTCACTCTCCTATTCCCGTGCCCCCACCCGTCTCATTGGTTCAATCTCCTATTCTCCCGCCCCCACCGGTCTCATTGGTTCAATCTCCTATTCGCCCGCCCCCACCGGTCTCATTGGTTCAATCTCCTATTCACCCGCCCCCACCGGTCTCATTGGTTCAATCTCCTATTCACCCGCCCCCACCGGTCTCATTGGTTCAGTCTCCTATTCACCCGCCCCCACCGGTCTCATTGGTTCAGTCTCCTATTCACCCGCCCCCACCGGTCTCATTGGTTCAATCTCCTATTCGCCCGCCCCCACCGGTCTCATTGGTTCAATCTCCTATTCGCCCGCCCCCACCGGTCTCATTGGTTCAGTCTCCTATTCGCCCGCCCCCACCGGTCTCATTGGTTCAATCTCCTATTCACCCGCCCCCACCGGTCTCATTGGTTCAATCTCCTATTCACCCGCCCCCACCGGTCTCATTGGTTCAGTCTCCTATTCGCCCGCCCCCACCGGTCTCATTGGTTCAATCTCCTATTCACCCGCCCCCACCGGTCTCATTGGTTCAATCTCCTATTTGCCCGCCCCCACCGGTCTCATTGGTTCAATCTCCTATTCGCCCGCCCCCACCGGTCTCATTGGTTCAGTCTCCTATTCACCCGCCCCCACCGGTCTCATTGGTTCAATCTCCTATTCGCCCGCCCCCACCGGTCTCATTGGTTCAATCTCTTATTCGCCCGCCCCCACCGGTCTCATTGGTTCAATCTCCTATTCACCCGCCCCCACCGGTCTCATTGGTTCAATCTCCTATTCACCCGCCCCCACCGGTCTCATTGGTTCAATCTCCTATTCACCCGCCCCCACCGGTCTCATTGGTTCAATCTCTTATTCGCCCGCCCCCACCGGTCTCATTGGTTCAATCTCCTATTCACCCGCCCCCACCGGTCTCAATGGTTCAATCTCCTATTCACCCGCCCCCACCGGTCTCATTGGTTCAATCTCCTATTCACCCGCCCCCACCGGTCTCATTGGTTCAGTCTCCTATTCACCCGCCCCCACCGGTCTCATTGGTTCAATCTCCTATTCACCCGCCCCCACCGGTCTCATTGGTTCAGTCTCCTATTCGCCCGCCCCCACCGGTCTCATTGGTTCAGTCTCCTATTCGCCCGCCCCCACCGGTCTCATTGGTTCAGTCTCCTATTCGCCCGCCCCCACCGGTCTCATTGGTTCAATCTCCTATTCGCCCGCCCCCACCGGTCTCATTGGTTCAATCTCCTATTCACCCGCCCCCACCAGTCTCATTGGTTCAATCTCCTATTCACCCGCCCCCACCGGTCTCATTGGTTCAGTCTCCTATTCGCCCGCCCCGGTCTCATTGGTTCAATCTCCTATTCGCCCGCCCCACCGGTCTCATTGGTTCAGTCTCCTATTCGCCCGCCCCACCGGTCTCATTGGTTCAGTCTCCTATTCACCCGCCCCACCGGTCTCATTGGTTCAGTCTCCTATTCACCCGCCCCACCGGTCTCATTGGTTCAATCTCCTATTCGCCCGCCCCACCGGTCTCATTGGTTCAATCTCCTATTCGCCCGCCCCACCGGTCTCATTGGTTCAGTCTCCTATTCGCCCGCCCCACCGGTCTCATTGGTTCAATCTCCTATTCACCCGCCCCACCGGTCTCATTGGTTCAATCTCCTATTCACCCGCCCCACCGGTCTCATTGGTTCAGTCTCCTATTCGCCCGCCCCCACCGGTCTCATTGGTTCAATCTCCTATTCACCCGCCCCACCGGTCTCATTGGTTCAATCTCCTATTTGCCCGCCCCACCGGTCTCATTGGTTCAATCTGCTATTCCGACCGCCCCACCGGTCTCATTGGTTCAGTCTCCTATTCACCCGCCCCACCGGTCTCATTGGTTCAATCTCCTATTCGCCCGCCCCACCGGTCTCATTGGTTCAATCTCTTATTCGCCCGCCCCACCGGTCTCATTGGTTCAATCTCCTATTCACCCGCCCCACCGGTCTCATTGTTTCAATCTCCTATTCACCCGCCCCCACCGGTCTCTTTGGTTCAATCTCCTATTCACCCGCGCCCTCCGGTCTCATTGGTTCAATCTCTTATTCTCCCGCCCCCACCGGTCTCATTGGTTCAATCTCCAAATCACCAGCCCCACCGGTCTCAATGGTTCAATCTCCTATTCACCCGCCCCACCGGTCTCATTGGTTCAATCTCCTATTCACCCGCCCCACCGGTCTCATTGGTTCAGTCTCCTATTCACCCGCCCCACCGGTCTCATTGGTTCAATCTCATCTTCACCCGGCCCCACCGGTCTCATTGGTTCAGTCTCCTATTCGCCCGCCCCACCGGTCTCATTGGTTCAGTCTCCTATTCGCCCGCCCCACCGGTCTCATTGGTTCAGTCTCCTATTCGCCCGCCCCCACCGGTCTCATTGGTTCAATCTCCTATTCGCCCGCCCCCACCGGTCTCATTGGTTCAATCTCCTATTCACCCGCCCCCACCAGTCTCATTGGTTCAATCTCCTATTCACCCGCCCCCACCGGTCTCATTGGTTCAGTCTCCTATTCGCCCGCCCCCACCGGTCTCATTGGTTCAATCTCCTATTCGCCCGCCCCCACCGGTCTCATTGGTTCAGTCTCCTATTCGCCCGCCCCCACCGGTCTCATTGGTTCAGTCTCCTATTCACCCGCCCCCACCGGTCTCATTGGTTCAGTCTCCTATTCACCCGCCCCCACCGGTCTCATTGGTTCAATCTCCTATTCGCCCGCCCCCACCGGTCTCATTGGTTCAATCTCCTATTCGCCCGCCCCCACCGGTCTCATTGGTTCAATCTCCTAGACCATCCAGGCAATTCGGTCCAGAAAACAGAATCTCCTTACACAACGCCTAACGAAGCTCCGCCCCAAAGTGAATAACGATATTTTCATTGACTGAATGAACGGCGTACGCCCTCTCGCAAGAATGCCAACAGCGCGGTCTTTCTCACCCTTAACACGTGGCATTGGAATGCTGATAAAAACCCCAATATGAACTATAATAAAAGGGGCTTGCAAGAAGAAAATATTACAGACGTCGCTGTTGTTGTTTGAGTTGTGTTTAAGGTGGGCCGATGATTGGGGATAAAATTATGTTGTGACTACTTGTCATGCACCCTACGTAAATAGTTTTTGAAAATGCGACGGAAGAAAGGTGAGCAAATTCAATAGAAAAACTTTCACAAAATGAATCATTAACAGCAATAACAATACTAAGCAGACCAAACATGTAGCTAGGTTAACTCCAAACCCATGACGATCATTACCCCCCCCCCCCCCCCAAAAAAAAAAAAAAAAATAAATAAATAAATAAATAAATAAATAAATAAATAAATAAATAAATAAATAAATAAATAAATAGAATAATAATGTATGTGTTTCTTATTAATTAAAATTTAGATTTTAAGAAAATAAACAAAAGACTTGCTCCAAATAATATTATTGATGATTTACAAAAAATGTGTCAGTTAATATTCATCCAAATGTCAATGAATTAAGTATTCGTACATGTCCCTTTTCTGTTCTTTTTGTGACTTGTAACTAAGATGAAATCACACGGTTGCTGCTAAACCTGCGTGTTTCTGCAAGAACCTTGCGTTTTCCCATAAAGCCAATCATCAAGCAATACCCACAGCATTGCTACCCAATTGTTGTAATAGAGTGAATGTTGACGTAAACACCGCACACACACATCCACACACGTATATAGACCTATTTTTGTATGATTTTTGTTGGATGGTTTGATTTGTTTATTATAATTCCAGTGAATACTAAATCCTCTCTATTGAGTTGGCTACTAGGTCTTTCAACCTTAGTAAGAATCACATCAACCCGACCTTTAAACTGACATAAAACACTATTCCTGAAATGAAATGTTTCCATATTATACAAAGAGTTACTGCATCTGCATGGTGAAATTTCAAGGAACACTTCAAGTGGCATCATGTAAGTTACTAGAATAAAAATGGAGATAACCACTGGCTGCCTCGGTCAAACCTGTTTAAGTCAGACACTACGTAATCAGGTTGTGTTTCATCAATTCATTCACATTTTCCGTTCACTTAAAATGTCTGACTTTGTAATCTTTGTGCAAACCTGACATTGAATTGAGATAGCATGAGGCAAGACAATTTCTTTGAAAAAACATGTTATTGTGGTGCATTGTAGAGTATCTGTGTGCATTGTGTTCTTACACAGTTGCAATCCAATTGCAACAAAACTGCTTCATAATAAGCAGCTCCTTGAAATTGCATGTTCTAAAGAAATAAAGTGTAATGATCTTGGGGGCGATTTTATAATGATAATTTTGACAAACCAACTAAAAAAAAAAAGGACTCAAACAAATCTCACAACTGCCAGACATGCAAATTTTGTTAAGTGAAACGATCAATCCAGTCAAGATTAGCGCACAATTTAATGCAGTTTTATGCTTGAAAAATACTCGACCTAGCCCCTTTAATCAATGAATTGTTAACGTAAATTGGCACTGCATTATATATATATATATATTTATACACGTGTATAAATAAATATAAATAAAATAAAACAAATGACAAATAAAAGTATGAGTTGAATCATAATTCTTCAACTGAACAAGAGTAACGGCCGTTTGCGCCGGAATTGTTTTGAAAGGTTAATTTTGTTTTTGAAAAACTGAACAAACCACTCAAAAGAAAAATGGGAGAAACAGGGGAGAGTAGCAATACAGAAAGGTCTACTTAAATCGACGTAGTTTTCATTTATGTAAAGAGCGAATATTAATTTCTTTTTGATCTTACCTGGTTGTTCTAATTGCAGTGGTCATCACCAATGTAGCGATGTATGCTCTGTGTATCATCCGTCCTGATAGCTGGAATTTGAGAATGTTCTTTGTCTTTGGTGTCTTCAAGTATTTCCTGTAAGGCTTCTATGTAACTATGCGCCATAAGTAAAGTGTCATGTTTAGAGAGTTTACGACGATCACTGTAACCCGACGGAATCTTCTGACGTAAAAGATCAAATGCGCAATTGATACTGTCCATTCGTCTTCTTTCCCGGGCATTAGCAGCCAATCTGCGCGCTGGACGATACCTAGTCGTCCATAACTGGTGAGGGGAAGGTTTTGTCTCTTTGGACGTGTAGTTCCATTGTGTTGTAGTTGTTGCTTGATATAAGGATGTTCTACGATTGACTCTCGTTTCTGAAGAAGTATTGCGTCGGGACCCTGCCTCCAAGGTTTTCCCGCAGTCTTGACAGGCTGTTGTATTGTACAAGCGATCCCCAGTTAATGGCAAGACGAGCAGGCTAAATGTTGCAGCGTTGGACGCCATTTTGGACCGGAAGTCTTTTGGAAGCATGCAACAGGTTACTTTACAGTTTGTCATCCTCCGGTCTGTTTCACGCTTTTTATAAGGTAAAGATTGAGTGAAAAGTCACCGTAAACCAATCGGAAGAGAGTATTTGACAGCACGGACAAGGCTTATGCTGCTAGCTGTAATGGTTTGATGCCGGCCGATTATCAAGGTTTATTTCTGACGTGATGGTAAGAGGATTAGACTCTACAAGGCAAGCTTGCAGAGACTAGAATTGAGGTGACGGAATGGATCCCAATCAACGACTACTAACGCATCATTTTAAGGAGCTATTTAGAAGACTCATCAAAAAGCCTTTTCCTAATCCAATACATGCTTATTGATATAAGCATCAGTGCGATCGTCCAACCGTTGCAGTCACTCAATATTGTCCAAAACCATCAAATTAACCAGTGTACAGCGTCCACTCAATAACATCACTACTCTTTTTGTGGTTGTAATGATATTTGTAAGGCAATTCGAACCATTGTGCTTGGGAGTTGATCTTGTTAATTTTTAGTCCATTAAAAGACAGTACAATATCTACCAATGCATGACTAATGTTCATGGAACAACAGTTAATTATCTTTCGTTCGCCGCACATCAGCCGGAATGAGCGATACGGTCGTCATTGTCTCACTGTGTGTCCGTGATGCTAAAACGGAATGATTGAACGTGGTTTGCCATTCTGACACTGAAACATGTATTATGTACTATGGTCTTAATAATTAATATGTATAAGACGATGTGAGAAACACAAATCAATAGGTTTTCATCAAAAATTAAGCATCCTGGGTCCGATTTTTTGCCAATTTGACCCGAATAACTAGATTTAAATTTAAAAACCCAATTTTTATAGATTCGAGAAAGTTTTAGGGTTTCATCCGCCAAAATATCTGCCAATGATAAGTGTTTGTTAATTTTAAAATGATGCGAAATTGTTTGTGTTTTGTATGTTTTTTCGTTTTGAAACAGTGATCTGTCAAAATTGGGCCATGCAAGTTCAGCATACGACATATAGAGTTTGACATCTGCCAAATATTTTGTTAAATATTATCGATGTCTAATTGTGAATTCCACCATCCATGTATTAGTTTTTGACCTTTGACCCGCTATAGAAATCAGGTTTTTTTTTAAAAGTACCTTACTTACGTTGGCAAGATTATCAGGTACGCTGATTACATTGTTTTGAGCAGCATTGCAGGTTAATAAAATAATTTGATGCAGAAAAATATTTACTAGAAATTTAATCGTTATAACATTGATGTCGACCTAAAATGCGGTGCACATAGCCAAAATCCTCAATAAAATTAAAAGTAACACTGGATAGAGTGCAGAAATATCAAACTGGAAATTTTATATTTTTAAGTCCATTTTTAAAAACAAAATTATTCAAAATTAAATCAAATTTATAAATGACGGTATTAACAATTTTCAGTTTTGTGAAGCCACATTTTCCATGTTATATAGAACGTTCAGTTGATCCCAAAAGAGAATTTATGTTCAAGATGTAATCTGCAGAAAATCAATATTTGCTCAAAAAACATGTATTCTATACGTACGCTTAAATTATGTACGTTTTTGCCTTCTAATATCGGAGTTGTTTAAGATCTCAGGGTCGTGTGTTTACCACCCCGACCAGAAACAAGTTTCCAACGTAAAAATCAAGGACCGGAACAATTTGTAAAGTAGGTATCTCTTGAAGTATAGTGTTCCCAAATTATGCGGTCGTTATTTTATTTCATGTAATCAATGAATCGGGATTGGGAAATGAATGAGCTTCATGAGGTGTCCTCTATTTTCCTTCTTTAATATAGAACGGAAACCCACTAACATATCAAATATGCCTCAAATGATAATCCAGAAATGCTGGATTATGCGTCTAGCAGTATCTTCATCCGCATCGGCTTCTTGTGGGCTTTCAAACTCTTTCACCAATTTTCGTCCACTTATTTTATTCTAAAAAGATAGCAAAGGTAAATAGGAAACCCACGATCAGTTGAAGCTACTGCAAACCTAACCAACAAAGGCTGATAATGCAGTGAGTACGTTCATTCCCATTTCCCCCAGGGCCAAGGGAAGGCTCTGCACTGCTTGCATGCTTTCCTAATTTTATCCGCAGTTTTTTTCTTTGTAGGGTGTTTTAAAAGAAAAATAGCACTAATTGAAGAGTTTAAAAACAATTCAAATTATACTCCTGCTCAAAAGATAGTACAAACGACTCAGAAAGCACAAGAGAGCATCTTCATATAAAACATTTTGTCGGGGCCCTTGAGCGGGCTTTTGACCCCTTTTTATTTTAATGCCCACTTGCACTCACACGATGCTCTTATTTTCACCGAATTACGTTTTTCCATTTCACAATAACATTCAAAAACAAGATGATAACACAAAAAGGCACATAAAGCGAAAGAAGGCATTGTTATTAAATCCCGGGGCCCCGCAGCGGGCCCCAATCCCAACAGTATTAGAGTTTGATCCGCACCTTTACCATATGCCTTTGTTACACATCTGACAATACAATACGTTTTTTCATATACTGGTAATATATCGCGCAGTCATGTGTTTTCGATCCCCGGTTATGATTCCCGTTTACCGCTAAAAAGGGGGGAGATCCAGTGACCAGAAGCTGTGTTCTGAAATCCACACTCTGGCTATCACCATTGCAAGCCTAAACATCAGAATAACAATTCCTGTCCATAGTGACACCCCAAAGTGTATTTAACAAAATGTGTACACTTCGGTATAAATCAGTAATTCACTAATTCACTATTAATCAAATGTGTCCAAAAATAAATTCCATGGTCAAAAATTCCAAGCATAAATTTCAATTTCCTTAGAAAGATAGATCACAAAAGTGGGATTGTATGGCATACCAATATTGCCCCCCCCCCGGTTTTACTAAAGCGGATATGAGTGGTTTTTATCGTTATTTTACTGACCAATCAAACAGTAGAACTTCAGGCGAGGAAAGGATAATACAGAAATATAAATACCAATTTAAACTTAATACAATTTTGTTAAAGTAAATTATTAATGTTTATCACTTTATATAGCAAGATAAAGAATACAAACCTAAAGACAAATAAAAATTGTATAATTAATTTTAATACATGTAATATATAAAGAAGAACTTGTTATTAACTAAATCGACTCACTAAACCACAGTGACAATGCAGACAGTGCTTTTAACTCTTTGAGACATTTTGCTTGCCATACTTGTGTCGAAAATTGATGAAAGGATAA
Source organism: Plazaster borealis (assembly GCA_021014325.1). Classification (NCBI taxonomy): domain Eukaryota; kingdom Metazoa; phylum Echinodermata; class Asteroidea; order Forcipulatida; family Labidiasteridae; genus Plazaster; species Plazaster borealis. Next base: position 10,600,640 of record CM037468.1, on the reverse strand, counting down.
AAAGGGTGAAAGGATGGGGTGTAGTCCTATAGGACTCTTCCTCTGTGCTGTACACAGATACAGAGTCCTAGATGTGAGGGTCTGTTTCTGGGGCGGAAAACATTCAAAGCTTCATGACTCAAATCTTACCTGCAAGAAGCCACTAATTTCACCGGATTCATATTCCATGGCAGCATACATTTTCTGCGAATTACATACAATCAGAAAACCAATGTTTCCATTTTCTCATAGCGGCCTTCTTGGATTTTTCAAGATGGTCGCCACAATTTTGATATTTCTCAACATCTCGGCTTCTACATAACCTAAAATCTTGAGTTCAACTACTAAATCTACGTCCTCGGGGGCCAGAATCTAATGGTACAAATTTACAATGACTTGAATGGTGGCCATCTTCGATCTTCAAAAGTTGAATATTTCAATATTTCAGCTTCTCGACGTATCAGGTGATACGGGGAGTAAGCCTAAAGTCCAGTAACATTCAATGTTTAGAGGCTTCTACTCACTGTTATCTGCAGCAAGTCAGTGATTTGGAGCCTTACAACAACTCCCATAGCAGATGAGTTGTCGACCCTACTGACTGTAATCATACAAACAAGCCAACTAAGAAACTTGGCAGTTGGTGAAAATCTCTCAGCTGTCATTTCATTTGACATGGCTCGTTTGGATGCCAGGCCTGACTTGAAACGCAAAGAATGTTCAAGACTAGTAGACTGAATGCCGTTTTGGCATACAGTGGCATTGCGTCACGCTTACGAACAGAATAAACTCTAAGCTTTGGTCATTGGTTGAGCGTTTTCGCGTGTTCGGTTGAACCGCGGTGATGCGGCTGTTCCGACCAAACCGTAACCGACTTGAAAATAAACCGAAGGTTGTATATTTTAAGAACATGAATTTTCAAGACATGTACCTACGTCATGAACTGTTTCTGGTTGCCGACCAATTTCCGCGTAGCTCTCGGAAAATTGTTTCGGTCAGTGAATTTTACGTCAGAAACTTGTTTCCGGTCATGGTCGCCAAAACACGCTCCTGGAGTGAAGCGCACGTCATGCACGCCATGTTAAATACTAGAACTGCACGCCCATGAGCTTAAGGCCGTATCCGAATGTACGGCTACGACTACGGCTACGACTATCGGTTTCATGTTTCATGTACGGCTACGACTACTTTACCGGTTTCATGTGTGGACCAGTCGGCGTCCGGAGTTTGTGTATGTTGGTATGGTATACCGAGCAGTCAGGGTAACACACACAGGCTGCGTTCCTTGGTATGAAGCCTGGGACCAATCAGAGCGCTTTATTGCTGCGACCTGACTGCATGCATGTAAGGCATGCTCATGAATGAGACGAGTATCAACGTTGATGGCGCCTTTTTCTCTTTCCGTGTCCGCCCCCCCCCCCCCCGGTAACAACCAACGGAGAGCTGTTGCTAGTATAAAACATTGTAGGAAACGACTCCCTCTGAACGTATAGTTTTTGAGGCAGAGGTAATTTCTCACTAAAAATAATAATAATAATTACTTCTTGCAAGAAGTTTTTATTCCTATCTGAAAGCACACAAATTTGTACAAGGGTGTTTTTTCTTTCATCATTGTCTTGCAACTTCGATGACCAATATTGAGCCCAAATTTTCACAGGCTTGTTATTTTATGCATATGTTGGGATACACCAAGTGAGAACACTGGTCTTTGACAATTACCAAACGTGTTCAGTGCCTTTAATGGCAGTGTTTGGTTTGGTAACTACTCAAAATATACATTAACATAAAAATTGACTTGGTAACGAGCAACGGAGAGCTGTTGATAGTATAAAACATTGTTAGAAACGACTCCCTCTGAAGTAACGTAGTTTTTGAAAAGGGGGTAATTTCTAACTATGATAATAAAAACTTCTCGCAAGAAGTTTTTATTCCTATACCTGAAATCACACAAATTTGTACAACAAGGGTGTTTTTTCTTTCATCATTTTCTTGCAACTTCGATGACCAATTGAGCCCAAATTTTCACAGGCTTGTTATTTTATGCATATGTTGGGATACACCAAATGAAAACAATGGTCTTTGACAATTACCAAACGTGTACGATGCCTTTAAATATACTAGTGCATAGCAATCCAAAATGGCAGACCTCCCGTATTATGTGACGTCAGTGAGAAGGGTCTATGCCATGACAGATTAATCTTCCGTGGTTGAAGCAGAATTTGTTCTTTTCCCTTGACATCGTGTAAAGGATGAATTTGCAAATTATTTTAACGACGTTTACCTTTATGGAAGTATAACGATCATTGACACCTATTTGACGCATTACAAGACGAAAGACGCATTACAGACTGCCAAGGCCAAGGCCAAAGTGTCCGAGGTCTTATATTAAAGCAAATACATTGACTGTTGCATTTGTGAAATTTTGACAAAGGAAACAAGTTGATGTAGTCCCCTGAAATAAAATTTGTACAGCACAATAATTGGAGGGAAAAAAGCATTCAAAACAAAAGAACCTGGCACAGAAGTCATTTGCAGCAGTATGTAGTTTTCTTTTAACCCCTAAACCACCCCCAAAAAGGAAAACACATAAAAGGAAACAAGGAGGAAAGGTCACCTAAAACAAAATCGCTCAAATTACCAATAGGGATAAAATATCCAGACTGCTTTTATTTAGGGGAAACATATTTCAGCATGAAATTTACTTTTTGGTGAATCTTTGGTGAACATGAAAGAAAAACGACCAGCACACTGTCCATGCTGCGCGGCAGCAAGGGTAAACTTACCGTGCATAGCGCGTGCATAGCGGTCATGTTGACCGGCCACCGTGCGTATCATGATCGGCAGCAGTCATTGGAATATCACGCTGTGCTATATCGCTCAGCGGCAGTGTTGATAGTGTTGATTTCAACAGCTACTATTCAAAGGTGTTTCAGATCCAAAGATTTCAAAAACGATAGCTTGATTTAGGCCTAACAAATAGACAAAGACGTAAAGATAAAATTCTATAACCTGACGTAACGCATAGGCCTACATCATTTTTGGATGCACTTTGCTTTCTGCACACGTTACAGTTGCCTGGTAAAATTGGATGTTGTGCCGCAGAAGTTTCAGGTACTTTTCTTTGTAAAACTTGCAGCTGGCTCTATGTTTTCTGTTTCCCTTCTCTTCCAATTCCTTGTGAGTGACATACCCAAACCGGATGATCCGGGTATTTGCATAAATATTGCAGTTAAAATTATCAGACGAGACATGAAAACTTGATGACCGACGACAGAACTTACTGCGCGCATAATAGACATGGTTTTCCAAGCATTCGTACCTAAAGGTATTGGGCTGGTTTCTATGTCGCATCATCACCTTTTCTTGGTGACGAGCCAGTCTATTTCAAATCTGTAATCTTTGGGGTCCGGTTGCGCACGTGAGCTGCGTCTTTCGCGCTCGAAAATTATGCCCAATTTCGGTCTGCGAAACCTCAGGTCCATTTTTAAGTAATTGTACTTTGTCACAGGTCTGCTTCAGTAACTGTTCTTTGTCACGATAACATTTGAGTCAAAACTGGCAGCCTCGAACGAGTCCAGAAGGTGCCGATACCAAGGCCAAGACCGAGGCTGATACCAAGGCCGAGGCCGGCCTCGAGAACTCCAACACTGATTAGGAGACACAAGAATGCCATAATCAAGGCAATAATGAACTACCTACATCGAGTAGAGACTATCAGCATCTCGAAACAATTATTTGATGCTCCACCTCGAAGCTGGCAAAGTTTAGCACAGAGCACGAAGTTCTTTGCTTTGGAGCGATTCAAGTACGAACCATAGGCTGTGCCAGTCTCGCGCGTATCGAAAACGAAAAAACAACTCGAACGAATACTTTATTTTCTATGAAATCAAATCAATAACCATAGCAATTTTTTATAATTACAAAATTGTATTTAATACAAATTATGGCGTGTCGTGGCCAAGCGGTCAAGTTTATCCTATGAAATGATGTAAAATGCAATGGAATATAGAACTGGAAGGATGGGATAAATTAAAAACAAAATTGAGAGAGTTATGCACTAATTAGTGTGTTGCTGAGAGACCAGCTGCAGTACACTTGCTTCCTCGGAGGGTGTTAAGCAAGACACTTCCTTCGTCCTTCGGATTAGACGTTAAGCCGTAGGTCCCATGTGTTGTGTAATGCAAGTAAAAGAACCCAGTCATATCGCGAAGTGATTTGCCCGGCGTTTCTGGCAGTGGCTTCTTTCTGTACCGCAGCACCTTGTACACTCTTAAAGTTTAACCAGGATTCTGGTACCGTGGGGCCTGACCCATTGCTGGGTCAGTATGACCTGGAATCTGTGTCAAAATGACGCAGAATCCGGGTTGAAGTCCCATTTTTCACCACTTTCCGGATCAGCCTGACCCGGAAATGGGTCAGGCGCCCTGGAACACGGAATCCGGTTCAATCCTGATCCGGGAGCTTATGCGTAAACCTTTAGAAGGTGCTATATGAATGGATCTCATAACATAGCTCCATGCCTATCCTGTTGAATAACAAATAATGGGCGCTTTGATACGCCCCTGGGTGTGATAAAGCGCTTTATAAGACCCCAGTATTATTATAATTATTAATAAATAATTGGTTAAAATTAACACTGGAAAAAAAATACAACTCGGGACGAGGATGCTTATATTTTAGAAACCCCATTTGCAAATCACACCAAACTTTGAGCGACCAATACATAGGTTTAATGATAACATGAACGTCAGTTGGGCGAAATTCTTAAATTAAAGGACCGGAAACGGAGTTTAAGTCTTATTCTCAAGTTCTTGTTTGATTTTATTTTACTTTCATATATTTCATGGTTTAATTTTACCTTTCCAACAATATTATATACTGTTTATTGCCGTAAACTACGTTACACTAAAGTATTTGAAGAAACAGAATCGCACACACGTAAAACTCAATAAACTTGGTCCAGAAAGTTTGAATAATCACGAGACTTGTAGCCTACAGTCTATGGCTATGATACATCAGACACATCAGACCTGACCCCGTGACCTGACAGTCTATGGCTATGATACATCAGACACATAAGACCTGACCCCGTGACCTGGAGGGACCCCTCAGCAGCCAATTTTTGAATCACAGTAGAGAACAACATTCCTATGGTATCAGCTGTTGCAGACCTGGTCGATTTCAACTAGAGCTAAGATTGATCTTAAAGATGTGTAGAAAATTTAATTGTTAAGTAAAGTGTGACTTCACAATACAAATGTCTATTGGTTATTGACAATTATTTATCTTAAGAGTAATCTTAGCGTTTTGTGAAATCGAGGCCAGGCGTGTGAACGGATAAAGTCTCGCTCTGGAAGGCTCACTTGTGCGGGCATCTTTATCAACGCTATTGCTAGGCAGAAATGCCCTGCTTGTCAAGACACTAGTTTAAGATACAGTAATTGAATTGGACACAATCGAAAAAAGTCAAAGTAATCCACGGTGTGGCGATAAGCTGCACAATATTATCACCATGCCAACATCCCATTTGATTATGTACCACAAATCTTGAACATTGACGCCACTGAACAGACGTTGTGTATGGGTGATTTATCTATTTTAATAGATAGTCGTTGGGCGTATAGACCAAAATTGGTCTTATACGCCCAGCGACTCTATCTTAAAACATGCAAACATAACGACTATAACAACAGCAAAAGAGATAACAAACAAGAAGCAGTAGCCCACACCAACAAAGTAAAACAGCCAAACAACATTGGACACAGTAAACTTAATAAATAATTCACTGAGGAAATATCATCAGAAAAGAACTTAAAACAAACATAACGTCCGAGCAGGCCTAGGCCTACATTAAATGAAAGGATATCCATATCTATATATTTGGTTTGCGGTAACACCATGTGTGTATCTACTTGCCAGGTAGAGTTTGTTCTTAGAGAACTGTCTTGCTTAATTCTACTACCGCGGAGTAGATTGTTCGGATGTCCATATTATCCATATCTACAAAAATAGCTATTTAAAATCGAAATCTACGTTGGCCTCGAAATATTTTTTGGAGTTTGTTGGCGTACGTAGTACGAATTTTGTTGTGGCCTATTTGTTTAATAATTGTATTTGAGCTCCAACATTTTACGGGGTAAAGTGGGAAGAGTATTACGGAGCAGAAATACCACCATAGTTTGAGTATTACGGAGCAGAAATACCACCATAGTTTGATGGCACTTCCAATACGGGTCTCATCAGTCTGAAGAAATACCGACAAGGGAAATACAATAATATGTCAAGGGAACGAAATAATATATCGATGGAACGCAATAATCTTTAAGGGGGCGAAATCATATTTCGGGAAAGAAATACATTTCCAATTTAAAAAAAAACCTGTTTGATTTTTTCTTGACCTGTAGTTGGTCAGAGTATGATGGGTATGATGGGGCTAAACTACTCACAGTCTTTGGCAAAATTGGATTGAGTCAGGAGTCAATTGACTTACACCAATGCGCATGTACGGTATACAACATCTACATTACGGACGGTACGTTGTGCATACACAGTGTTTAATATAAGCTACATTGTGAGCATAAACTATAACATTAATTTTGTGCAACCCGCTGGGTGTTGTTATTAGACGTACGCCAACGTTGCTCTTTGGCTTCACAATCTAGCCTATAGACCCATTGCACAACGCGCAGCGTACTCACATGCGCCTAACCTGGGTGTCATTTTGGGTGTCAAATATACAAACATGCACATAAGAGAGTTTTGACACCCAAAATGACGCGCATTGTTCGGAGGCGCGTTCCGGGTCTATAGTATACAAATATTGACTGCTTCGAGTGCTATGGTTAAAACTACGACTCCCATTCACCAGATTAAAAGCTTGTATGTTCTAAACCAACTGGTTACTAAAGCTACTCGTGTTACAAATAACTCTTCTAAGTGCATTGACCTCATTCTGAGCTCTATACCTGAGAAGCACTTACTGTGTGATGTTGCTAGCTCTTAGTGACCACTATATGATTTATACTTGTATTGGTTTCAATGTTAAAACACCAATCACAAAACTATTAAGTTTAGGGATTACAAGAATTTTAATGCTCATGCATTTATGGAAGATGTCGAAAATGATGCCGTTTTTAAACTATGTCAAGGTAACATATCAGAGGATAAACATGTGGGATAACTGGCGTAATGCCTTTTTGGAGATAAGTGATAAACATGCTCCTATTAAAGAAGTCAGGGTTAAAGAAAGATATTGCCCTTGGATGACCTCTAGTATTGTCAAACTTATGTATAAAAGGGACCATTTAAAAGCTCTTTCTATTCAAAATGACTTATCAGAGTACAGGAAAACTAGAAATCTTGTCACATCATTAACAAGGAAATCCAAACGGGATTATTTTGATCAGGTTTCAAGTACAAAAAGACCCTAAGAAGTTATGGAAGGAAATACACAAAGTTACTGGATAATATAAACATGTAAACAATATCCACCCATAACTTAATTGTGATGATATGAATGATTATTTTAGTTGTATTGGTAGAGAAATATCAGATTCTTTTCTTTAAAATCCTTTAAATTGGAAGAATCCCGAGTGCACACACAAGCTTACCTTTTAATATTGTACCCAATGAGACAATTTTCAAAGCTTTATCTCATCTCAGCAATGACAGCAGTCTTGATATTTTAGATTTTGATACCAAATTACTTAGGTTGGCCTCCCCTTTTATTCACAAATCTCTTTGTTATATAGGCCTAGTGAATATGTCACTCATGACTGGATTTTGTCAGATGATTGGAACTTTGCTCGAACTACACCAATCTATAAAGGAAAAGGTTGCAAAAAAACCCCAAAGGGAACTGCAGACCTATTTCGGTTGTCTGTCACATAGCAACAATCATTGAAAAGATTGTTCAGACCCAATTTCTGGACTATCTCACTGATCATGACATGATCAACGTTGATCAATTTGTTTTTCTTAAGAATCATTCAACATAATCTAGTTTGCATCGTGTTATTGATGATTTTTATGAGGCATTCAATGAACATGAAATTGTTGGCTCCTGTTTTCTCGATATTTCTAAATGCTTTGATACCATAGACCATGCTCTTTTACTGTTCAAATTAAGTAAGTATGGTGTATAAAGCAATGAACACAAGTGGTTTAAGAACTATATTACTAATAGGAGACAAGTCGTTAACTGCAATGGTAAAGTTTCCAAACCTAATCACATCACTGTTGGCTTACCACAAGGAAGTGTTCTATAGGTCCTGTGCTATTCATTATTTTCATTAACGACATTACCCAAAGCCTTAATTCTAGTTCCTGCAATATATTCGCCGATGATGTTGTTATTTACACGACAGGTAACGATATTGATGATGTCAACCAAGTGTTACAATGTAATATTAATAATATCTCCAGATGGTATGAAAATAATAGACTTTGTATAAATCCGAATAAGACTAAAATCATGCTTTTAAAACCTCGTCATTCTCACACTGTCGACAAACTTAATGTTCATCTTGAGGGCACTCAACTTGAACAAGTTAACAATGTTCGTTACCTGGGAGTAGAAGTTGACAATAACCTCACCTGATGGGAATTGCATGTCAGGAATCTCTGTAAATCTATTGCCTATACAAGGTGTAGGTAGGATTAGGCATACAATTAACAATCGACTACTTGACACGCTTTACAAGACGACCACTCAACCATGCTTCGATTATGCCTGTTCTGTTTTGGGAAATATTGTTCAATGAATAGCAAAAGGGCACTTCTCAGACTGCAAAAAAGAGCTGCACGGGTTGTCTCCAACAATTTTGATTATATAAACTTTTGTGGTGAAGACATTATAAATCAATTATCATGGCAAACCCTAGAAAAAAGAAGGGATTTATATTTAGCCTGACTATTTTATAAATGTGTTCATGGAATGGCTCCAAGTCGACTATGTAATGACGTAGAAATGTACTTCGATAGGCATGGTATAAATACAAGAAATGCAGACTCTCTTAATGTTGTTGTCCCTAAACTGAACGTCACGTGTTTTAAACAATCCTTTAAGTTTGCCGGTGCAAAAGTTTGGAACAATGGGCCGAATTCATAAAAAGTAGCAATTGCTTTTTCTAGGCCTTTGCTTACATCTTTATACATAAAAATAAGCAGTTTCTAGCAAGCAAAAGTTTCTAGTTTTAAGCAAAAGCAAAAGCTTGTTTCTTGCAAGCAAATGCCACCTTGATTAGCAATTGCCTAAATACGTATACATAACAACAACCTTTTGCTAGTGTTATTCAGCAATTGCTTGCAGTGTTACAAGATCCCTACATGGTAGCTTGACCTCTCACTTGTTCGTGATTTACAAACAATTTAAAAAGAAGATTCCATCATGTTTATGAAAGTTTGTCTTCACAAGTGTAGATGTTGGATGGCCAGGATCTGTTCACGATTCCCGCATCTATCAAACATCGGAAGTACACAATACAGTCTCAACAAATGTGAACGGTTTCTTTCTTGGGGATACTGGATACGGAATAGCTCCCTACCTCATGAGACCCTGCAGTAATCCCGCGACTCTTTCCCAGAGGATCTTCATCAGGATTCTTTCAAGTAAAAGCTTCACAATAACGCATGCCTCATCGCACATGAATAGCGCTTTATTAAGAACCTTTACAAGCAATTGCTGGGTTAGCTTGAGAAAAAGCAAGTAGTCAAAGCAAAAGTTTATTTATACATTTGTAAGCAATTGCTTTTGCTTCAGCTTCTGCTTGATGAACTTTTGCTTTTGCTCGGTGCCTGTGCTCATAAGCAATTGCTAGTTTTTATGAATTCGGCCCAATATTCCTTCCTCCATTCAAAGATCCTCCTCCATTGCAATTTTTAAATGTTTAAATAAGAAACTGTACTTTAAGTAGTTGTACTTTTTATTCATCTTTATTCTAGTCTGTTGTTTATGCTGACCATTTATGTTTAACAGGGCATTGATGCAAAACAGCTTTTGCTGATCTTTTTATCCTGTATAAAGATGTTGAAATAAATAAATAAATATACATAGCTCAATTAAGATGGCTGGAAATTAACCAAGTTTTTAAAATAGTTTTACCCTTACACCTAATAACCACACTATAAACAAGATAGAAAGTGAATTTTTGACATTTTAGACAGGGCTACAAAAAGCCAATATGTAAACACAATTTAAAATTCCCTTTTTCAATTGTTCTGCGGTCATAAAATGCTATTCTTTCGACTCTGAAAGCGTTTTAGACGGAATTGTGTCTCTGGAGGAGTGGTACTTTTATGAACTTGAAGGTCAGATTTGAAACCAGTGTCCCCCCCCCCTCCAAAAACAAAAAGCTACCAGTAATTTATCCTGGACTTTGTTTTGAAGGTAGGGAGAAAAAAAACCTTTCTGCAAAATTCAGCTGCAGACTAAAATTGATCCAGCTTAAAATATGAACTCATTATTAGGCAATTAATGAGATACCCAAATTGGGTTAAAAGCGTTCTTGACAGTCCGACACGGTCTGCAGCTCACGGTATTTGTAAGCGCGTTTTGCTTGGGTTGTTTGCACGTGCACTTTCCAAGCTGAATGGCTTTGGTTTTAAGCGTGTCTTATCAAAGCATCGGTGTAGTCAAACGCTGTAAAGCAATTATACCACTTTTGTTTTGTTCTAGCGAGACTATGATGTCGTCGGCACAGTGCTATAAGGTCATTAAATGCAATTTCATTTTCGTAATGATCAAAAATCATTAAATGAAAAAACCCCGTATAATTTTGAAGAAAAAACTCTAAATAAATAAATAAATGTTTTACTTGGAAAATGAATGTTTCTTTTTGCCAAGCAAATACTTTGAAGACCACTCTTGATTATTAAACCCCCATTTACCAGGAGCTCTAGAATATACAAAAGCAATTTTATGAAACCCATACAAATTGCACTAATGACCTTATATTTTGCAAGGGGCACACACAAAAAACGGGCATATCACAGTGTATAGTCGTCCAGGCACAGCTTGGTGCAGAAAATTATTTGGGTTTATAGTTTTAAAACATGACAAGCTATCCATTTTTGACCTTTTCCAAGTTTTCCGTTCAGGTAAGGGTGAATTTATGAAACAAGTTCACTGATTGTAGGGGTGCTTTAATTCCAGCACCCCATCCAAAACGTTGGGGGTGCTGCAGCACCCACAGCACCCCCCCCCCCTCCCCGCCGCTCTCGCGGGCCTACTTATTATAGTTCTGAGCAGACATGTGTCTTTCAGGCAATTGTTTTGTAAGTACATTTGTATTGTAAATGGGTGGACGTCGTGGATGGATGGTCCCGTAGTGGAAGACCAGGAACCCTCCCTCCCACACACACAAATCAAAATGTATAAGTTCTCATTTTCAATTTCGGGCATGAGCTTTGGAAACAACATAGCTAAATTTAACTTAGAAATATAAACTTTTAAATAAAGTTTCTCATATTGCATTTAAATGAACGAAGTGTCAAGGAGGGTGCGTGAAGCAATACGACCGGTTTTCAAAATGTACGATATGTACTATAGTTATATGGCATGTATCACCACGACCAGCTTTGACGATCATACCGGTATGTTATGATTAATGAAGAATTGACAAGGTATGCCGCACTACTTTAATATCAATGAATCATTTCAAGGGACGAATCCAGGATTTAGAGGGATGATTTCAAAGATGAACATTTTCAGTAATCCCAAAATATAAATAAATGAATTTAGTTTGAATTTTAGTCTATAGATGAGTTCTTACACCGAGAGGCAATGAAAACAAGCCCGTAGGAATCTCCAAAATGTTGGTTAGTTCCATCTCAGAAGCGGCTACAGGAATTATCACAAAATTCCTCCCATATTAAATGCGAAGCGCGAGGCCGTTATTGCATGGGGTCTAGGCTCGCTTAATTGATTCTAGATGCTCTGTGGTGCAATCTGAGGCAATTCCTGACCACTTTCCCCTCGATTTGGGGCAAAAGTTGTAAAGGCTATGAAGAGAATTCAATTGTATTGGTTTATTCTTGCAGTCTTAAAGTTTATTTTGTAGTTAATCTCAAAAATAAAGACGCCTTCAAGACATTTATTGCAGGACATGATTCGTTGCTTGGACACCAGTTATCTTCTAACTGAGGACACTTTATTCCATTATATAAAATGTCGGTAGATTACAAGTGTGAAAAACATATGTGCTTATCAATTTAGGTGTTTATTGTCAAGACCTATCCGACGGGTATGACATTAAGGGGCGGATTCTCATATCAGGTGAAAATTGGTGAACCCCACACAAACACGTATCTTGAATGAAGCGTGGGGTCCAGGCCCACTAAAGGTCTGGGCTGATGGAGAAGGACCGGGGAAATATTGCGTTTTAGGGTACTACGTTTGTGCATTGTCAGCCTATTTTGATAATATTTCGAAGCAAAGCTTCTTAAATAATTGTTAAATTTATTTTTTTCCAAAATTTCGTTCGCTTGGATGAAAAAATAGCCGGTTCTGCGTGCACGTCATTAATCCGTATTGTTTCAACAGAATTTACAATTCAAACGAATTTTACAGCACTGTAGGTTTATTGTAGTTTACATTATAACACGGCGTGTGGTCCGGGGCAATCTAGGATAATTTAAAAATGTTTATTTGTTATCCTATTTTAGAAGTAGGAATCAGCTTTATTTACCTTTCAATTCATTTTTGTTTTCAGTTAGTGATATCAATATGACCGACTTTGGTGACACATGGATAATTTACAAGGCATGTTGCACCACAACTTAGGACTTGTAGCAATATGACCAGTTTCGATGACCCGGGATGAATTTAAAAGGCATTGTAACAGTTGCCAATAAATACTAAGAACGATGTCGGTTGATGCTGAACCCTAGATTTCATTTTACAAACAGTATTAATTAGTTTACAAGTTATGCACGAAAGCTTTTTAATTGTGGGCAACCATTACATACGAATTGTGGACCTGAGAACAAAAGAGGTCCACACAAGGCAGGGTTTTGAAACACTATGTGGACTTACACACGTCCACACAGTGTTTTGTCCAGCATTGAAGAGTAATGTTTTTCTAAAGTGCAAAGAAATGTCCACAGAGGACAGAAGGGCCCCTGTGGGGTCTTTTACACAATGAAACAATGGACCCCACACAACGTTTTTCTTTGTTAAACTTGGACCACACCCAGGAATTCTTTAGGAAAGGGAACAACAATAGCAGGACCCCATTAGCCCGATTCGTAAGGTTGGGTGTGTGTGGGGGGCTGGAGTCCATTCTGGTTACACCACTGCATAACTACCTCGGACACATAGTATTACGAACGGCTCCAATGACACGATGAATTTAAATTACACATTATAACACTGCTGTATGCTTGCCTCAGCATGGTCCTGCAGAGAACGTGGCCTTCTTATAATTGCTGTTTAATGATGCATTTATCGTCACTTGGGGCATAAAATTGCAAGTTTAAATTTAGAAGGATACACTTTTCATGGTTAATAATGCAGAAGTAATGCAAGCATCTAGGATAAGGTAATGCTGCGATTTGTCATGCATGATGCCTACCTATAACAAACAATCATTTACATTTGGAAATAATGCGCCGTATCTCACGTGTGCCACTTTCGAATCAGACATTACTTTCTTGTCTTTCTAATGACTTAAAGACTAAAATAAAGTTTATACTTTGTAATCTACACAATAATATTCAATAATAAAACTCAACTGCCTTTATTTGTCGCAGCATTTTCTGGTAGAGCGATGTCATGCTCATAAAGAGCTTAATTCATGCTTGGGTTAAATGCCATAAAGCTGAACAACAAATCCACTGACTCAGCGGCGTAACTAGGGTAAAATTTCAGGGGGGGGGGGCACAAGGGGGTGCACCATTTTTTCTAGGCGGGCACTTCTGACCAAATTTCGTTTGCTTTAAACAAGCCAATTCCCGTAATCGGGGGGGGGTTGGACGGCCCCCCCTAATAAAAGAAGAAAAAGAAAAGAAAAACAAACTTTTAACAAAATTTAAAAAGTCTGAATTGTAACTGTGCAACTAATAAATAACACACGAAGCAACAAGTTTGTTCAGCAATTTTTATCGTTAAAATATAACATTTATAACATAATTTATTATACAAAGATGTAAATAGAGGACGCAATGGGTGGTATACGCCGTCTGAGCATTAAAAATGCAGAAATAATATTGATACAAAGCTGTAATTCAGCTGTTTTCAGATTTATAATATCATATATCATAGCGCAAAAATGGTGCACCAAATGGCTTGAATTGGTATTCTTTTTTACAAAATTTCGAACTTCTGAGGGGGTGGGGGGGGGGTGGGCACATCCTCCTCCAACTCCATCCTGCGTCGCTACGTGACGGGCGGCGCTAACGCACCGATGTACATTTTCTTTAATATTATTCGCCCACCAAAAACAAAAACTCCTGGTTATGGGCCTGAACAATTGCCCCTTTTCATCGCCTTTTTTATGTTATTTACTATTTTTGTATAACATATTCTGGCGTGAGTGTAAAACAAAATATATTTTCTGCATGTAAATGGAAAAAATAGTTTTTAAAAACATCGAAATTATCTCATCAAAGCGTGTAAAATGTAACATTTTACTCTGGAAATTTCCAATCACAAAAGTCCAGATTTCAAATGCCCCCCCCTTAGTTACGCCACTGCACTGACTGCTCAGCTTTGAACGCCAACTATATACACGAGATCAAAATTTTATGTTTAAAAAAACAAGTTCCTGCTCAAGAAAATGGGTTTGCTCATTATTGGATTCACGTTGTCGATATTTGGTTATTTATAAAAACATTTCGCTTGTCAGCAGTTTGCTTCTCAATTAACAAAACTCGTCATTTGAAATAAATATAAAAGCATTCAGAAAACTAAAAAACTAAATAGATGCGGGGATGACTCCGTTCCCGCGGTGGGTAAATTGGAGAGGTACCCGTCCATAAAATTACTCGCGTGGCAAACCATTGACTTTCCTCTCTTAAGCTCCGACAAACTGTCTCCCCTAAACACTCCAAAATACACATCAGCGTGCGCCTTTTATCCACTATCACCTCAATAAACAAAACAACAGCCTGCTTTCGATGACAAAATCGGATAAAATATTCCTTGCCCTTTTCTTGCGCTACCAATAAATTATGGACTCTACTCATTTGTCTCCAATAAGTGGAATGACAATTGAACAGCAGGGCAATGCACCAATGGTTCTTGCAACGGGGCGTTGGTGCACGTGTTTGGTTGGGAGAGCAATGTAGCGTGGTTGGTGAGGAGCCAGCAGTTGATAGCCCGGATGCCATGTACCCACCTGCATGGCTTCACTCGCCTCGGTAACATGTAACTCACAGCGTGTGACCAAGAAACAACCTCTAACGTATTAGTCCTCATTGACATCAGCATCACCAATTATTATTGCCGTCATTAGAAATCTTCCGGTATTTATTTATCATGATTGAAGAGCTACACGGGGAATTTTCCGCTTATGGTAATTTAAGGAGACTAAATCAAGAACTTGAAGTCTATACAACCAGTCATTCATCCATGAACTCTGTATGATAACTCTGAGTCCATACAACCAGTTAGTCATCCATGAACACTGTCATAATTCAATTGCAGAATGGTCATTTCGTAGAGTGACGTCATTTATTCGAAATTAAGGAAACCCACTGACCTTTAAGGGACATCAGCTTTTAAAAAATCTATTTAAAGTTACACCGTCTTAAAATAAAAATCAGTAGTAGAACAGGGATCGAGGGGTCCCGAAAACATTCCCCCGGTGTGGGACAGGGAATACTTAAGGACCTCGGGTTCAATTCACCTGTGTCACTTTCGAAACCACGGCTTGGCTTATAGGCTCCGGATTGGGATCCGTCCGCCCTTTTGGAGCCCGTGCCGAAAACACAGGTTCTAAAAATAAATGATAGTACCTGAGCTGAAGCCAAAGCCGAAGCCCATGCCGAAGCCCAAGGCCAGACCCAGGCCGAAGCCTAAGCCCAAGGCCAGACCCAGGCCGAAGCCTAAGCCCAAGGCCAGACCAAGGCCGAAGCCTAAGCCCAAGGCCAGACCCAGGCCGAAGCCTAAGCCCAAGCACAGACCCAGGCCGAAGCCTAAGCCCAAGCACAGACCCAGGCCGAAGCCTAAGCCCAAGGCCAGACCCAGGCCGAAGCCTAAGCCCAAGCCCAGACCCAGGCCGAAGCCTAAGCCCAAGGCCAGACCCAGGCCGAAGCCTAAGCCCAAGCCCAGACCCAGGCCGAAGCCTAAGCCCAAGCACAGACCCAGGCCGAAGCCTAAGCCGAAGCCTAAGCCGAAGCCCAAGCCAAAGCCCAAGCATGTAGCTTTCGATGTCATCACGACATCGTCATTCAGCGTAGTGACTTAAACCTCCGATAGCAGATCGTTGTAAATGGCAGTTCGTATCCAGTGTCTCGGTTGAGAGACGGCTTTTGTGTCCTGGTTTCGATGGCTTCGCGTACCTTCCTCTTCCAGAACTGATCTTACCTGGTGATAACTTGTATATTGTCCAAGCTGATGGAGTGCCAGTGGTCTTTGATGTGTTCACCAACCGCCGTTTGGCTGGAATGTTCTCTGAACCTGGTTCCCAGTGATCTGCTCGTCTCGCCCATGTTTTGGGGCAATCAGGGTGGTTAATCTTGTAAATCACCGTAATTCTTGTGGTCAAGAGTCTTGTTTTGGTGGTGTACCAACACTGATCTGATGATGTTAATCGGTTTGTAGTACGTTCTGACCCCGTGACCTTATAAGATGTTGGTGAAGATACGCGAAGCCATCGTAATCTACGACCTGTCGGCGGTCACATGACGTAGGTCTATATCACTACGCTGAATGAAGATGTCGTGATGACATCGAAAGCTAAGTCGCTGCCATCGATTCCAAAAAAGTATCGACAAATTCAATTCTCTTATCAATACGAAGGAATCCAATATAAGTGTACATGCTACTACCTTAATATCAATTTAAGATTTATTTGTGACATCAAGCTCCCAACTTGCAGCTTCTGACTGGTCTCTCTCTCTGCGATTTGAGAGTTTTCAACTTTCCGAACACATTACGCATTGATGACTAGGCCTACATCATTTTGCATCGATTGCCGTGGGCGTTGTTTCAGCAACCACGACCAGAACAAAATAACATAGTTACGTTTTATGTCGGGAGTTGAACTAAAGGCTTGGTTGAAGAGGTTCTCTCCATCATGAAAAAAACCCCACCAAAACCAAAAACAAAACTAGCTTGAGTTTAGTTGTTAAGTGGGCAAACTATATCTTTATAGCAAATCGGATTTAACATGTTTGCTGTCAAATACCCTTCTTATATAGTAATCATTTGTGTTCTCCACCCAACGCACACATTTCCGAAACTTGCCAAACTCCGGCAGGGGTTGGGGGGGTGGTTGGCGGGCCGCCCTTATGAGCTACGCAACTGATTATTTTTCTTCATTAGTTCGGATTAATCATAGAAAGCATAGACGAAAACAAAGACTGACTAATTGATACCAGGAAAATGAGGACAATTTGCACTTCAGGCACCGAATGAAAACAATCCGTCATGATTAGTTGTTCGTCAAATATAAATGAGTTTTTGATGGACCCATCATTATCTGACGATAATTTCAGTATTTCTTTAATAGCTGGTAAGTCATGCATAGATCGTCATAACAACCACACAGAGACTGCGGCCTTGTTTGAGTCAGGATGCACAGGGCTTAGTTGTGGCTGGCTGCAAATGGCATGACTACCACGCTATACAAATACTAACACTTGGTCAAAATCATCCAAAGCGGTGGAGAACAATACAGATCGTTTCATTCAACGAGGGCGTTCTCTTATTGACGGCTTATGACCCTTCAAATGGGGTTGGGGGAGGGGTGGGTAAGGGGTGGTGTCTCACATAGTGCATCATCTCTGCATTTTTCACAGTTCAAGGCTGATTTTCATGAAATTTCTCATGAATATTTCTTGAACATCTACATGTTGAAGAGAAAGAAAAAAGCCTTTTCCCAAACTGTCAATAGAAAGCATCTTTTGCATTCGTTACTTTATCTTTTTTAATGTTAAAAAAACCCAAACACATTTCCCATATTTTTTTAAATTGGCACACTTAATATTTTAATATGGATTAAGTAGCAAAATGACATAATTTTACTTTGTACGATGATCACACATTAAACAGAAATGCATACTGACCTTCAGAGTCTCTGTAAGAAAAATGTAATAAAGGCCGTTATAGAGAAAGCAACGTTCTTCATTATGCCATGTTTGTGTTGAATAACAAAGCAGATGAGACTTCATAAATTGTCAGCGAATGTTATAATGGCCCAAGAAGGAAGTTCAAAGGAAGACATGACAGGTTAGCCAAGGTGATTCACTGGGCTTGGAAGTGCATGCGAAGTGGTACGTTCATGTGACCATGTTCTAGAGAAAGTTGTGGAGACCGACCAGGTCAAGATCCTCACCAATGAAGCCATTCAAAACGTAAAGGGCAAGATGACAGGAACTATGAACTTAACAAAAAACTACCAGCTCATAAGATAAAAACAATCACAGCAACAAAAGAGAAGCAAAATCAACCGACTTCGAAACAGAAACTGAGAAAGAGTTGGAGTCAACTTTCATTCCCGAGCGGAGTCTAAAAGAACCGGAACTCCAGCATGAAAGAAAAGAAAATTAATCAATATGTACGAAAGCTCATCATGACAGCCTTAAAGAGGTTGAAGCAACATTATTTAAACAAAGGCAGAAAGAACCAGGAGATTCAACACGAGGAGCCAGTACTTATAGGCAAACTAGATATCTTAAAAAGATGCCAAGAAATTCTACCGTCAACTGGACAAAAAGAAAAGGGAATAAACAAACCACCAACCCTCGAGAGGTCGAGAAGTTCTGGAGTAAGATATGCGAGGAAGCTACTGAAATGGCGAGCCAAAGTAGCATTTACTAAGCATTAGCAACGTTTTGAAAATGTTTTAATGCCATCCACGATGTCTTCAATGTATTTAGAGATTATCTAAATCATTTAGAGATATCTCTAAATCATTAAGAGATATCTTTAAATCGTATTTTATTTGGCAACTGCATTGAGCTGTTGTTAAAATGTTGTTAACATCAGCTTCTTAAAATACAGTATACTGTATTGACAACATTTTTATGACTTACGATATGAAAGTAATTGGCATCAGCATTGACTTGAAATGTAATATTTGTCTGGGAACATCGGTGACTTAAAAGACATCCATGGCAACTCCACTGACTAGATTGTGCAGAGCATGGTATTTTGTGATTCGACGAAACCGGAAGCGATTAAGCGATATCTCTAAATGACTAAGAGATATCTCTAAACGAATTAGAGAAATCTCTAAATAATTTAGAGTGCCAAGTCTTAATACATCAAATCAGAGATTGCAAACTGTAACGATAAGCAGCTCTTTAGATACGTCCAAAAGCTTTCCTCACAAAGAACTTAGTTTTACCCAACCACGACTCTTCTCAAAATCTCGCTAATGAAGTTTGAAAGTTTCTTCAAGGAGATGGTCACCAAAATCACCACTGCCCTTGAAGATGTTGAGTCAGCACAACGCGAGGGTAACAGCGTTCCAACATGCACCAGTAAGCTTCCCTCGTTTGAGCCTGTCTTCGAAAATCAAGTGAGGAAAGTAATCGGACAGTGTGCATCAAAGTCATGCAACCTTGACCCTATCCCAACCTGGCTCCTGAAGGCCTGTCTCGACGAACTTCTTCCTACAATCACGCACATCATGAACTTATCACTGTCATCGGGCTCTTTCCCAGGACCCTTCAAAATTATCACACGTGATTGCTGAAGAAACCCCACCTTGATCGCAATATTATCTCAAACTATAGGCCAATTGCAAACATCTCGATTCTGGGGATAAAATTGTCTCTGCCCAACTGCGAGTTTACCTTGAACAACATGGACTCCTACCAGAAATGCAATCAGCCTATCGTAAATTTCACTCTACGGAAACAGCACTTGTTCGAGTCTGCAACGACCTCCTTTTTGCAATTGATAGAGGCTTCGAAGCTACATGTTTTTCTTTTATAAGACTACTCATCAGCATTCGACACTTTCAATCACACAGCTGCCTTGGAGAGGCTCAAGCTGTCATACGGCATATGGTCTGGCTCTCCAGCTACTCAGCTTTATTTTGAAGGATGGACTCAAGTTGTAAAGGTGAATGAATCCTTCTCCAGACCATCTCCACTGTTGTCTGGAGTCCCACAAGGATCGGTCATGGGACCACTATAAGTGATCCTGTGTTCATCACGTGGTATACGCTGACGACACACAGCTTTACGTCGTACTAAATCAGAGTAAGCACACGGAGTCTTTAAAGCGGATATCAGACGGTGTTGCTGATATTCAGACATGGTCAAGCCAGAACAGTCTGCAGCTAAACGCATCTAAGACTGAAGTACTCCATGTCACCTCACAATTCCGAACACCACAACCTATCGCACACATCTCCATAGTCCATGACAACATCACCCCTTCAAAGACGGTTACAGATCTTGGAGACACCCTCGATCATCAATTAATCCTGCAACTACACATCAAAAACACATGTCGTTCCGCTGCCTTTGGAATCCACAAGATCGGAAAGCTGAGACGCTACTTAGACCAAAGTACCACTGAACGACTGGTTTATGCATTCACTATACTTCTCACCTTGATTACTGTAACAGTCTTTACACCAATCTTCCTCAATCCCACATTGCTCCCCTCCAACGAATACAGAACTCGGCAGCCCGTCTGGTTTCCCGCACAGGAAATCAGATCACATCACTCCCGTTCCGCGCTCATTACATTGGCTCCCTATATCTCAAAGGATCCAATTTAAAGTTCAATACAAAGGTAAATATGGCCTAGCCCCTAAATATATCTCAGAATTACTTATTGCCAAAAGCAACCAAAGTCTCGTGTTTGATCATCGTCTACAGCCCATCCTAGACTTCAACACTGGTCCTATCCCCCGCACTCGCTACGGAAAACGCGCCTTCTCAATTGCCACACCCACTCTCTGGAACAACCTTCCCGTCCACATCCATGCCTCCACTGCACTGGACTCATTTAAGACTGAACTCAAAACCCACTTATTTGGATCAATCTAAGCATGTTAACAGTATAAGCTATATCATCTCACTTAAAATTATGTCATTTTTTTGCACACTTACTTTGTTATTGTTATTATATTGTGTAATTAATTACTATTATTATGTATCAGCGCTTAGAAACCCTGTATTAAGCGCTAACTAAATCCAAGCTATTATTATTATTATTCTTATTATTTAACTGTTTTAAAGACGTTGCTTATACTAATGAATTTTACTTTTGCTCGCCATACCACTAGGATACACGAACAACCAACAGGACCAGCAAACAAAATCGAGGCTGCTAACAAAAAATGTCAACAACTGAAAGTCACCAGGAATAGACACAATTACCAGCTTTTGGATTAATAACCTACCCGGCATCCACGAAGAACTCACACTAGCTTACAAAACATTGACAAGAATCTAGCTAAATGCCCCCAAATGGCTCACACATGGCACCACGTAGGCCCTACTATGCTTTCGAAAACAGAAGAGACATATTTATAAACCATACAGATCCTCACTTCCATCGTCACCGAAAGGACTTACAGCTTCCTCGACTGAAACAATTTGTCACCAGCAGAACATATTAAGGACTGTTTGAAAAAACTTACGGCTGCAAGGACCACAGCTACTCACCAACAAAGCCATATTGGCATATTTTTTGGAAGATGCCAAGTTAAAGATGAACAACTTATCGACAGCATTGTACAGGCGGCTGCAAGGACCACAGCTTCTCATCAACAAAGCCACATTGGCATCATTTTTGGAAGATGCCAAGTTTAAGAAGAAGAACTTATCGACAGCATATATTGTACAGGAAGACATCTGACAGTGTGAGAAAAACCTCATGATCTACGGAGTCTCCCCAACAACGATCAAGGAGAAAATGATGACCGGAAGACCACCCTGGATCTCCATTGTGCAGGAGGGTCGTTAGCATCGAGAACATTCAATATCAGGTAAGAGGGTCGTTAGCATCGAGAACATTCAATATCAGGTAAGAGGGTCGTTAGCATCGAGAACATTCAATATCAGGTAAGAGGGTCGTTAGCATCGAGAACATTCAATATCAGGTAAGAGGGTCGTTAGCATCGAGAACATTCAATATCAGGTAGGAGGGTCGTTAGCATCGAGAACATTCAATATCAGGTAAGAGGGTCGTTAGCATCAAGAACATTCAATATCAGGTAAGAGGGTCGTTAGCATCGAGAACATTCAATATCAGGTAGGAGGGTCGTTAGCATCGAGAACATTCAATATCAGGTAGGAGGGTCGATAGCATCGAGAACATTTAATATCAGGTAGGAGGGTCGTTAGCATCGATAACATTCAATATCAGGTAGGAGGGTCGTTAGCATCGATAACATTCAATATCAGGTAAAAGGGTCGTTAGCATCGAGAACATTCAATATCAGGTAAGAGGGTCGTTAGCATCGATAACATTCAATATCAGGTAAGAGGGTCGTTAGCATCGAGAACATTCAATATCAGGTAGGAGGGTCGTTAGCATTGAGAATGTTCATATTATGAGGTTTGAGTATTTCGGAACGAAAGGCAAAGAAATATGGAGGTTAAAACACGAGTTGTAAAGTTGCAATATTAATACAAGGATAAGCCCTTGTTCTTTTATTGACCTCTGAACCTCAACCTTTGACATCATTATCTTGCTTGGTAAGTTGTAAACAGAGGGCGCTATACAGATGCTACACAGGTAGGAGGGTCGTTTATCGAGAATATTCAATATCAGAAGCAGAATTGTTCAACGGGGTTCACCGTCACCACTGCTCTTCTACCTGGCTTTTAGCACTTAGTGGTCCACCGAACATGGCAGTCATGGGTTAAAATCAGAAAACGGCAACCTGAACCCCATCCCATGAACGATTTGCAAAAAACGAAAACCGGCAAAAGGGTCTACTCACAACTGACTTGACTAATGTGCAGACTTATCAACGGCACAGGCTTAGACCATGACGTCGACACTTCGATTAAAGGGGCACACCGGTTTACTGTTTACGTAATTTAGTGACGTAGAATTATAGTTAATTAATTTTAGATGTTTTTTATTTTTGTTTATTTCCATAAATGTCACGTAATTAACGAGAAATTATCGGGAAAAAAACAAAAGCGGTCAAAGGTCAGCGTATACGCTTTACCAGCCGTTGCAAGTGTCAAATTTACGGGATATTGCTGCGCCCTGTTGCAAGTAGACTAGTGCTCTGCTGATGTAAATGTTATTACTATGGCGAGGCATGAGGATCCAGTCTACATATCCATCCAACTCAAAGGCGAGTATAAACAACCGACATAATACACGCGTCAGTCCATCTTCTACGTTCATTCGACCATGCTTCGACATCCAAAGATCGACCCCAAAAAACACAAAGACTTAAACCAAA
Source organism: Plazaster borealis (assembly GCA_021014325.1). Taxonomy (NCBI): domain Eukaryota; kingdom Metazoa; phylum Echinodermata; class Asteroidea; order Forcipulatida; family Labidiasteridae; genus Plazaster; species Plazaster borealis. The sequence continues at coordinate 10,577,112 of CM037468.1, read as the reverse complement.
AATATGGTAGAACAACAAGAAAAAGACCAACAAGCATAATACATCCAAAGGCGACTGATAAACGTAGTGCACAAAGTACATGTACCACTGTATACCATGGAGGAAGGCCCAGTAACTGGTGCGCTGTACTCCTCCTCGACAACCGCACCGAAGATGTAAACATTTTGTTTAAAGGTGTACAGCGCCCCAGTATACTGGGTCTAGTACATAACTAGTATTTATATAATAATTGCAATGCCAAAAGTAGTTGGAATGCGATCGTAACCCCCCCGGTCGTTCGCGACGACCAGGTTTTACTTTAGGTACGGATCGAGAGCCGCTAAAAAGGGACAGGTGGAAAAATAATTCAAGAAAAAATAAAAGGTAAAATATATTTGTTCCCTCAAAATAATATCTTGTTCCCTCATAATATTTCGTTCCCCCGAATTGTTATTTCACTCCTTCAAAGTGTTATTTTGTTGCTTCAAAATATATGATTTTGAGGGTAATAGGCCTAGATTGTTTTGAAAATACATTTTCGTACGCTTTTGTTCCCTCAAGATACGCTTCGGTTCCCTCGAGATACGCTTTCGTTCCCTCAAGATACGCTTCCGTTCCCTCAAGGTACGCTTCCGTTCCCTCAAGATATGCTTTCGTTCCCTCAAGATACACTTCCGTTCCCTCGAGATACGCTTTCTTTCCCACATGATGCGCTTTCGTTCCCTCAAGATACAATACCGTTCCGTCAAGATATGCTTCCGTTCCCTCAAGATACGCTTTCGTTCCCTCAAGATACGCTTCCGTTCCCTGAAGAAGAACAAAAATTGTCCCCTGAACAAAAAAAATATACTCAAGATTTAATTCAAATAATGAATTTCGTTCCCTCAGAATCAGATTTTATTTAAATTGTTTACCTTTTCAACTCCCCCCTGTCCCTATATACTATTGCATTTCCAAGATCGGTATTTTTGCAAGTTTTGTCAGAAAACTTTTTCAACACTTTCATTAAACACGACTGCACCGTCACTATTATAAAAGTGGTCTTTATATGTTATGGTACAGACTAAAAACCATCGTAAAACAAAACGTCAATAATGGTCTGGCTCCCTACCCCTCCCAAAAGCTCACGGCTAGACCGGCAAGTTGGGGAGTTCATGCTCCCGGGGTTTGTCTCTCTGGCCCCACGAGACACGGCACCGGCTGTATGGGATACGCCCAGAGGTTTACGTTCCGCTAGCTCCCATGCTGGTGCGCCGTAAAACACGCTTCCGTTGCACGGACTCTCTGAATGCGAATCTTAAGTTTGTTTTTTCATCATTATTTACAATTGTATCCATAATCTGAATACATAGTATTTTTTTGTCAAATACTCATGAATAATTGTTAAAAAAATAATATTTCTTACGCATTTTTCAAAAAACGAAGGTCACGTGACCTTCGTTTTTTGAAAAATGCGTAAAAACGGCCAAATTTGATGGTTTCTTTTCTCAACTGTTCTTCTTCGTTCCTGGAAGACCTTTAGAGTCATGTTTTAGTGTATTTTGTAGCCCAAATAGCCCAACGAAGCCGGTGTGTCCCTTTAAGGGTTTCATACCTTGGCATGAATGGAGGAGACGGCCGACCACAATCGGCCGAAAAGAGTACTACAGAAGAGTGTGTATAAGTTTGAAGAGCGAATTCACTGCGGCCAAAATTGTTTAAGCTTACACCATAGCATTACCCGTAGTGTCATGCAGTTTCAACATTAACAGTTGGAAACTAAACTTTTTGGATTGTCAAGAAACTTAGAGGAAAGTGGGGTTGAAAATTATGACAATCTTGACGAACTTGAAGTTCCCCGAGGTACTGTCCCACATAAAGAGTGGCTAACCACTCGATGTAAAGACGCACTGTCGCGTGTGTTTTACTATAGTAATTGTGTGTCAAACTCTACAATACTAGCCACCAGTGACGTCAAGAGGTCATTTGCATATACATTATCATACATATTCATTTGTTTTAACCTGGGCTGAAAAAGCCGCGCAAAGCAGTGCATTTTTGACTTGAAATCTTTATTACTAAAGACAAATTGTAAGTGTAAAATTACTCAGCCATAAAAAGGTTATCACTAAAATATTAAGAGCACCTTAGAGCAACTCATAAAACGTAATGTACGGTATTAATCTGACAGCATTATTGCGCTAGAAACTATAGGTAACGTAATGCCCTTTTGTGTTAGGATTTTAAGAATTGGTCAGTTCTAAGGTAGGCCTATTCAATGGCTCAAACTGCTCACATAAGTATCAATTTCAAACAACTTATTCGTGATTATATCAACACAGTATTTTAAAAACCCATAATAAACGTATTTATTTTTCATAATTTTTTACTCGAAACTTCTGGAGTAGTGTTGAATGACATACATTTATCGACGGTGACTAGTTATTAAAACATTCTTCGTTTTGTCCTGAAAACATTTGTACTATACAGATCCAGTATGTTTTTCCACTGCAGCAAAATCTACAAAGCCAAACTTTGACCATGGGATCCGCCGTTGAAAACATAATAGTGGAATTAGTCAAACGCCTAATTAAAGACTTACTCGGATATTTATACATGACTTTACTTTCCCCAGCTAATTTAATTATCTTAAATTTTGCCGACGATACATCTTCAATTATAGATGTATAACAGGCCTACAACCAGATTAGAAATAATGCACGTGACGTTAATCCAGAAAATCTATCGCGTGAAAGCATGAAATCTCCATGCTATCAACAAAATAATGTGATCCACGGTGTTGAGAGTGAACGGTTTTAGTAAATTCCTTTTAAAATACTGTTAAGTTGCGACGTGAAAGTCAAAGTATGACTATAGAATAATAACGGAAGTCAACAATAAACATCGGCGTGTTGATAGAATAAAAATCTAGCTAACCACGTCGCGCTCGACCATCAGCCGTTATTTGGAGCCCAACAGCGACAAGTGTGCTAAACGCTCGTTGTTAATAAAACTACACGTGCTTCCATGAAAGATTGAAATCTACTCTCACATCACGTCATTCAATATCTTCAATAAGCTTTTATCTTCAATAATCTTTTATACTATTTGGCTATTAAATATATTACTTCATCATTTGCTGTCCATGCGGCGAGGTGCTGGAACATTCAATTTTGCGTAGCGGCCGTTCGGCTGGGGATAATATCATAACTTCAAAATAGTGCAGTAATTGCTATATCGTGGACTTTGATCAAGTAGTCTTTGTTTCATTATGACAAAGGGTTTAAGCCGTTTCATGCAATGATTGTAAACCACTTCAAGTGGACTAAATGTCTTGGTTGCTATCTGTGGACACCTCGTTCAGATCTACCTGATTAGTTCTTTGATACGTTGAGTGACCAACGGAAGGCTGAAATCTTTAAACAATGTTTTGTTTTCGGGCACTAGTCTTGAAGTGTCTATCTGAATTCAGGCATGATGACTTCAAACGCGTTTGTGTATTAAATACACTTGACCTGACCCCAAAACAGTTGCATTATATCACATGCATATCGACACTGTCCTGCTCATTCTAAAAAGGCGTTTTTACTCATTTAATTAACGAATGTTATGTGCTGTTGTTACAAATGAAAACGAAAATTTCACAACGGGATAGTTTATCTTGTCATTATGCAAGAGTCGTTAAAAAGCATAATATTTCCATCGATACTGTTGAATTTGTTACGAATCCATTTTTATTCGCTTACGGTCGATTCTATACATGTTGTATTATAGGCCGCGGCAAGCTGCAATCCCCACTGGTTTCATCCAAGACCGATGGGATGGGCTGATGATGAGCTTCTACAAATTCTTGTTCTGGAGTAGTGATGCATGATGGGAACGATTGTACCTCAGTCGGCGCAATGCGCACAATTACAACAGGTACACAGACGATACACAAAGCATGGAGGCTCCATGGATAATGTAAACGATCTTTTTAAACAAAGTAGAAGAATGTTGAGATCGAGCCCTATATTTAGTACGAGGCAAATATTGACAATAAACATTTGACAATAGAGCTACTTCATTATTGAAAGTCAAACCTTTCCTAAACAGAAAGAGGTGACCGGTGGTTATTAGGTCAGGGGGAATGGTCCAATGCCCATGAGCCAGAGAGAGCGAATCCTGGTTGGACCGAGGAGTTACAGACGGAATCTAACGATTAGTATTATAAATATAGTTTTATTTTTACTATCGAGTTCATTACTTCCCCCATCTCAACGAAGTTTTCCAATTTCTTGCCGCACATTTTTAATGTATTCTAATATCTCCCGCATGCCGGTATTCTTTGGTCATTTCTATAACCTGCAAGTCTCACGCTTATTTAATACATAGGGAGGTTTAGGTGTACGTTACGCGAGCAAAAACGTGAACGTGAACGTCAGAAAATTTTGTTGTAAAAATCTCACGTTTTAAGCATACGTGAAGTTACCATTTCTCACGTCAGGTACGTACGTGCAGACGTCATACGTGAGCATGAAATAAGCCCAAAGTAGTGACGTCACCTAGAAACGACACAATTTTCTGACGTTCACGTTCACGTTTTTGCTCGCGTAACGTGCAGCTAAACCTCCCTAATAATAAGTACACTTATAACGCGCCGGTATCCGTCAAGTCTTGACGCTCATGGCGCGGAAGGAATCTGTTAAAGGGCGCACATTTTTGTTCTTTCATAATTATTATTTTTAATCAATGCACGTGGTACCCCAAGGCTGCACGTGTCCCCCTTCCTAAATCAATGGCCCCCTCCCCAAACGATGTCCCCTCCCCAAATCAATGGCCCCCTCCCCAATCAATGTCCCCTCCCCAGTCAATGGCCCCCCTTCCCAATCAATGGCCCCTCCCCCAATCGATTCCCCTTCCCAATCAATGGCCCTCTTCCTCCAATCGATGTCCCCCCAATCAATGGCCCCCTCCCTAATCAATGTCCCCTCCCCAATCAATGTCCCCTCCCCAATCAATGTCCCCTCCCCAATCAATGGCCCCCTCCCCCAATCGATGTCCTTCCCAATTAATGGCCCTCCCCAATCATTGGCTCCTCCCCAATCAATTCCCCTCCCCAATCAATGGCCCCCTTCCTCCAATCGATGTCCCCCTCCCCAATCAATGGCCCCCTCCCCAATCAATGGCCCCCTCATCCAATCAATGTCCCCTCCCCAATCGATTCCCCTCCCCAATCAATGGCCCACTTCCTCCAATCGATGTCCCCCTCCCCAATCAATGGCCCCCTCCCCAATCAATGTCTCCCTCCTCCAATCAATGTCCCCTCCCCAATCGATTCCCCTCCCCAATCAATGGCCCACTTCCTCCGATCAATGGCCCACTTCCTCCAATCGATGTCCCCTCCCCAATCAATGGCCCCCTCCCTAATCAATGACCCCCTCCCCAATCAATGGCCCCCCTCCCCAATCAATGTCCCCTCCCCAATCGATTCCCCTCCCCAATCAATGGCCCACTTCCTCCAATCGATGTCCCCCTCCCCAATCAATGGCCCCCTCCCCAATCAATGTCCCCCTCCTCCAATCGATGTCCCCCTCCTCCAATCAATGTCCCCCTCCTCCAATCAATGTCCCCCTCCTCCAATCAATGTCCCCCTCCTCCAATCAATGTCCCCCTCCTCCAATCGATGTCCCCCTCCTCCAATCAATGGCCCTCTTCTCCCCAGGGTGCCCCTCATTTGAAATCTTGACCTTTGAGAGAACGAAGTACACAGATAACGTATTAATTTTATCAAATCAAACGATACCAACAAGAAATCTTGGTTGGGTGCACTTTATAATATCAAAACTGTGACACTACTAAAATTAACATCTCTGGCTCTTCAACTTCAACAAAACTCATTTATTTAACACCCGACTCATTCAAATTTGTTTCAAAATGATTGCTCCATCGCATCAGCATTCAACAGTCAAAAGAGGTAATTCAATTTAAAGTTAAGCATTCACAGGTCAAATAAGATTATTCACGTTTGTGTAAGCTATAACAGCAATAGGCTGGTCAACCATTAAATTTCATCAATTAGCAAACTTTTTTCAAAATACTTGCATTCAAATTCGCTTCTATGGTATGTGCTTTCTGATTCGTATTTGCCCATAAGGGCAGATATTCTGAGCAGAGTTCATTTCTAAAGTACAACGATTTTGAACAAAAACATTGCTGCCAATTTTAAATTATAAAGAAATGAGTAGCAGAAATATCAACAACAAAAAGGACCTATAAAAAAACCTTATAGGAAAACAACAACAACAACAATTTTTCTTTAATTTTTAATTTTTATAACGACCCCGTGATAACTTAAATGAATGAATGAATGTATTTCACCACAATGCAACAACATATACAAATCATCACAAACGGTCATGAACATTAATCCTAAAACTTTTATTTCTGAACATCATTTGTTAACTTTTAACTTCACATGGTCCGAACATATTAAAGACCAGTGCAAACAAAAATAATGCTATAGCAAAATATTTTGTTTTCATTTCAAACTTATGACCATAACTTTGCACAATTTCAGCCTTCAGACACTGGTGGCTTCAACTTTAACGGAACAAAGCAACAGGAACAATGACAAAACCAGGAAATCCTTCTTGCAAAAAACAACTCAACTGCCAGTAAAAGACCTTATCTGTCAACTTATTCGAATATGCTATAACTCATGTTAAATTTGAAAGCACAGAAATTGAAATCATGCTCATCAATGAAAAAGAAAACAAAAGCTAGCAAAACAATCCTGTGCGCTTTGATGGGTCTTAATTTGATTTCATCAATTGTAAATAGGTTTAAAGGCATCGTACACGTTTGGTAATGACTCTGATAATTATTGGCAATAACAACTTACTTGGTAAGAAGTACAGCAGCTTTGGATAGTAAAATGCATTTTGAGAAACTTTTCACTTCGAAGTACTGCGGTTATGAAAAATATATCACTTGTTATCCCCTAAAACATTTGAATATGAGACAGAGTGTGTATTCCAACGCAGATTATTCTTCCTGCGTGGACGCTCCAGATTTTCGGCAGTATCTCAAAAACGCTGCCACCTTTTGAAATGAAATCTTCACAGGTTAGTTTTATGGTATATATCTACAACTATATAGGTTTGAAACAAACAATAGGCTCCAATTACAGAACGTGTACAGGCGCGGATCCAGGGGGGGGCGTGGGGGGGCGCACGCCCCCCATTTCATATAAAAAAAAATAAAAAATGAGGGAGAAAAGAAAAAAAGAGGGAGAGAGAGAGAAGGGGGGAGGGGAGAAATGGGGAAGGGAAGATTTTGCTGCTTGGTATATTTTCACGCCCCCCCCCCCCGTTTGGAAAATCCTGGATCCGCCCCTGGTGTACGATGCCTTTAAATTCAACTGATATTCAACTGAAGCATGGTAAATAGTCTGGAATGCTTAAACATGAAATAGAATGACTAACACAAACCTAAAAGATGAGAAGGACTAAATCATGCGAGCACAAAAACAAAAATTAACGCAACCTAAATAGACACCCTAGTCTGATTGTACTACGGGAAAACGCTTGAATTTGGTAAATATTAATCGATGTTAAATTTTTACAGGGTATATGTATCTTGCATGCAGCAGTCCAGTTATGAATATTGATTAGCTCTATACTACGAACGGTCTGCGTTCGATACATGTGGATGTATAGGTACGGTACAATCCAATGGGTAGTTACGACGAGCGATCCGCCGCCACAATCACCAGCACCATCCCTATGATGAGTCGAGTATTCCGAAAGTATGTGCCCTCCCAGAATAGACGATGCAAATAATGGCTAATTGGTTTGAATGTGAATGTTGCATTCCCTAACAGCACGTGGCATGCACACAAAGATCATAGCTGTGATCAATAACTACGATTGTGGTCCTGTCTAGTTTCCGGACATCAGCGCCTTTGACCTGACCCTTTCGCCGCTCATGAAATAGGTTTCGGGCTGAATTTCATGATAATAATTGTATGATCAGGGGATCTTTTTTATCCGTCTCGATGAATTTACAAATAAGCTTTTAAAGTGACATAGGTGGGAAAACAATCGGGAAAAATCTTCGTTAAATCTTCGTTCGAACGAAAGAAATCTTTTTTCGAACAAAAATAATCTTCGTTCGAACGATAGGGTATCCCCACTGGGTATCCCCACTGGGCACCCGAGCATACACTCTTCCATTATTGGACTTTACAACCTGGACGTGATGCCCCACTTAAAATCCGAGCATCGTTCAAAGATCAGGAATGATCTAAAATTGGAAAACAAATCTTCGTTAAAGAATTGTTTAGTTCGAACGAAGATTTGTATTCCAATTGTTTTCACCTTTTAAAGCTCCGTTTAAAACGATATAATTAATATTGTTATTTCTTGAGTTTCAAATGACTGCGTCAAATAACCTTTTACAATCTATGTAGAAACATAACGCAGCGTGTGAAATGAATATTCATTAACTTCCTTATTCTTATGATTGGCCACCGTTCAATCAATCAGAAAAAAACCCCGTTTAAAACAAAAGCGCTTATGTACAGTTTCCAACGTCAGCAATTTTCAATGTTTAAGTTTTTTGTTACACAAACATGTACCATGCACCTTTCTAAATTATTTCGCTTGTGAAATGTTTTTATTTTATTTTAATTCTTTCATCCAAACACGGGCAATGATCTTTAACGAAAAGAATCTTGTGACTGTGGATTTTTCCTGCAAGACTCGGGAAGCATCGTACAGTGATTATCACACATCGTTAAGGTAAAACAAACAAATATTATTAATCTTTATTCCCGATGCAAAATACTTTGCACTGTGGTCATCTACGGTTTACTCATCGCTATAGGCCTATATTGGGGGTCAAACAAATGTAAAGATTGTTGGAGTTTGGTGAATGGAACTCGCTCTGTAACTTTGATTCTATTGATTGATGTACTTGGTCCCTAAGTTTCAACCTTTTTAAAAGGAACTATACTTTTCATGGTTTACACTTGTCAATAGATAACGTTTCACTGTCGCTGTATGCTGGTATGTCACACGGGCACGTCTGCTCCATGCTCTAAAGGTTTCATAACATATGTATTTAATTTTCTCATTTTATCATAGATGGACATTACTTGTGATAACAATTGATCATTCTGACAAGATTATGACCTCAAATTTCTGCAAAAGAAGGCCTATATTCTATGTTAAAAGAAAGTCCATAAATTGTTCTTTTCATATAAAAATCAAGATATAAAAACTCGCTGATGTATTCTATCCCATGGGCTTTTGGTAAACATTGTAGTAAGTTTGTGTGCAGTTGGCATGGATTACAGTGGAATTACGTTACACAAACAGGATAGAGTTATGCCACAAATTATCGAACAAGTGTTTTTTCTTGAGGGCAATGCTAAAGACGAATTATGATATTGTGTTTTCAACGTTCTGAAGGTGCTGAAGACAGTCAGTAAAACGACACAAAATTAGTCTATGACAACAAATTGAATCATGTTATTGTTAAATTTATGCAATGTGTGATGTGTTTATGGGTGAGTCAATTTCGTTTTAAGATTAATATGAATGGTTTGGTCAAAGACGACGTACATAACTCATAAAGGTAGTGCAGTAGTTTTTAGACTTGCAGTTCCCACGTGCAGACGACGTCTCTTTTCAGTCAACACTTCATTTAGGCACGTGCGGAGATAGTCAAGCAAAGCTCCCAACCGGGCCGACCCATCCCAAACCCTCCACTTTTAAAGAAAAGGGACAGAGAAAATAACGCCTTATTATCCAGCTGTATGCAAATCACCAGAACATCCTTAACCCGGATCCAAGAATCAAGGGAGCATGAGAAAGCATGGATAAGCATGCTGTTACCTGATTTGTACAGCAGGAGAGTTAATCGATGGATTTGAGAAGGGTGTACGTGGTTTGTATAGAAAACTCCGTTTTGATTTGTATTTATTATTATCTTTTGACGGTCGCTTGACGTCGTCATTCAACCCGGATCCACTTCTTTTATGTCATTTCGCATCAGGCAGTCGTTGTGATGGAAACGTTGATAAGAGAATGGAATTATGGGGGAATATACATCTCCAGACTCTCTGAACACGTGCAAAAAGGCAATTCAAATTCAATTCTACTTTATGGCTTGATTCTAGGACATTGGTTGAAAAGAAACTAATTGTATCACCATGAACATACTTATCATGCTTGAGAGAGAGAGGGGGGGGGGGTTGAATGCTACAAACAGGTTCCATACTAACATATTAATGAAATAAATGTAAATTGAAATTGAAATTGAAATCAAATGGAGCGAAAAATGAGAGTAAAACACAGCCCTTATTTAGATCAATGATCACGGGCGTACGGTAAATACAGACACCACTCGTTGTTGGACCGGAATAGCTCCCCAGAATTCCCCATGCTGTTAAAACTATGCCCCCCCCCCCAAAGGAAAGATAAGGGACTGATTTGCTTCTAATGTAAATTTAACGAAACTCGTCTAATACAAAACAGTTCAATGCATTTGTACTGTGTTCCTAGCAATCTATGCAATCAAGGGCATACATAACCAACAGGGTACTGACTGGATAGGATACGTTGTTCTGCCATGCGTCAAACGCGCAAGTTTTTTATTTCAAGGTGGTTTGAAACAAACCGCAGGTCTTGCCGGTTCAATAGTCGGTCACCCCCTCAACGCCATGCCGGTTCAATAGTCGGTCAGCCCCTCAATGCTAGTCAGTTTTTGTGAAGTTTATATAGCTCGGTCCAAAGGCGCTGGGATGGGCTGACGTATACACATGCGCATTGAACCACCCCCTGACCTAATAACCCCCGGTCACCTCTTCCTGTTTACGAAATATTCGACTATCAATAATATATAGCTCTACAGTGTAAATCAATTGCAAATAATCATTGCCATTCTTTTCCTTGTACCACATATAGGGCTCGATCGCCGCAACCTTCCTCTAACTTATTTTAAAAGATCGTTCGAATGATTGTTTACATTATCGATGCTTTATCATTATGTGTACATGTTGTAATTGTGCGCATAGCGTCGACAGCAATAACCCTTTAATCATGCATCATAATATATCCTGAACAAAACTTTGTGCAAGCTTATCAGCCCATCCCAGCAGTCTTGGATCAGACCGGTGGGGCCGAGCTAACGCGCGATGGTACACTTTTATGTGCATTGTACGCATGCTCCATCTGCTGCTGAGCCATGGTGCGTCTTTTAGTGATTTATGTCTTTTAATAATGCAAAGATGTATCAATATGCACATTACATTTATTTGTCCAGCACGAAGGCTTCTTGGAACCCGTACTTTAGTGTGTACAATTTCCCCCATTTTATCAGCGTTATGAAAAGCTAATAAGCCAATAATAATAAAGCCAATCTTCCCATGTTGGAAGTAACAAATAAATAAACACAAATACTGGACTCATTTTGTTGTTCGTTTGAATGTCATTATTTTAGAGGTGCTATGAATTAGAAATTTCTTATTTTTTTTCAGTTTAAATTATAAAGTATGCACTTCCCTAGTTTGTTCAAAATGTACAGGAGGTCTATATGTGTCTATATTTAAAATTAAGTGGTGAAACCCGCGACCCTGAAAGGAGACAGATTTGTGACGCGGCAATCGATACGTGTGGATATAATTTAACATGCAACATGCCATTGGCTTCTTTTGACAATTCTCTTAATATTTGGCTTTTGTTATGGAAAATGCCGTTAAGGTGCATGTATCGCTGAGGTGTATTGTTGCTGGTTGCAGCAACACTACTGGAGAATGGTGTCAGTCTACACAGATTCACATCAGTCCAAACTACCAACGAATTTGGACGGCTGCAGTGAAACATACCAGAGCCAAATGGTCAGGAGTGTGCATTGTCATTATGCCTCACTGTCATTCAGTCTACCCCAGAGCCGTATATTGAGAGAGTTGCGACAACTTGCGATTAGAAGCCATTTTGTCTCCAAAAAATGCATTGGCGAATACAGGGTGCCAGACTAGTCTGCCCATTGGGTTGTGCTGCATTTTGGAACAATATGGTCTACCCCAGAGCTGTGTATTGAGAGAGTTGCGACATGGAGGGACCAGCTTTCTCCGGTCACGTGGTTGCTGGACGCCATTTTGTTCCCAAATGTAGCACAACCCAATGGGCAGACTAGTCTGGCACCCTGTATTCGCCAATGCATTTTTTGGAGACAAAATGGCTTCTAATCGCAAGTTGTCGCAACTCTCTCAATACACAGCTCTGGTCTACCCCATGAAAGCGCGCCACCACGCAGGCGATATCGAAATGCAATACAAATTTTAAGTGATAAATTAATTGGTTATGACTGCAAACAAACTTATAAAAATAGTACGTATTATGCTTCATTAATATCAAACCATATATTAAGCCCTAAAAATGTAATGTGAAAAATATGACTCTTTGAATCATGGGTTGGCCACCGTCAGGCATTGCACTGCGGTTGCTTACCCTTTTATTTCTTCTTCTTGAAATAGTTCATATTTACAATCTACCACAGTGAGGCCTACTTATTAATTAATGGATTCAATTTATAAGGATCACAGATCATCCAATAGTAATTGTTTAACAACTACAATAATCACTTCTAGAAATACAAGCCCTATATTATTTACCTCCAAAATAAATGCATCATGTGGTGACAGCGGCCCTCACTGCAGGGTAAGTAGTAATCACCTATTGATGTCAATGTCGAAGGATATCCTTCTTGGGGATCCATGTGTCCTTCATCACAGATGCTGCAACGGGCTAAATGGAGATTCTGTTTTATATCCGGTGTTTTGATACAGAGAAAATGAAAAATGTCCTTATAATAAATCCTTCAATGTTTGTTTGAAAACTCCCGTTTTATTTTTACCTATGATTTGGAGTTTTGAAGAGAAATAAGAAAAAAGGTCAATTAGAAAACTGTTTGAGTCAAGTTCATCAATCACTCAACCACTTGAGGGTTTAAAAGCCCCAACACAATAATTTGTATGGTTTAAAGATGTTTCTGTTCATCATTTTCCACCATTTTTGTAGCATCAATACACCTTGGTCATGTAATGTATGTAATGCTTCAGAAGGTCATCTGATGCTAATACAGTTGGCCGCTCAATACTTGGTTGATTTCCCCTGGCTCCTCCTCACAGAGGATGTGTACACCAAACTATCAATTTTACATTTGGTGCTTCTCAAAATTATTTTCAACATGAAAAGAACATTTTGTACTATCTTAAAAATGTTAGAAGCTGCATTACTGTCTGTCTAGCCCATTTCACTGCACTGCAGGAGGAAAGCCTCTTCACCAATTCTCCATTCCACTTAATCCTGCGCTGTCTGTTATTGCCAAGCAATGCCCCTATATGTACTTAGTTCATCTCTACATCTTCTGTTTTGTCTCCCTCTTTTTCTTATTTGGTTTCTTGGAGTCCAGTTGGTTGTTTTGCACGCCCAAATGTTGTCACACCTCCTTGATAGGTGACCTGCCCCATCTCCACTTCTTTGATTTAATGGTCTTAATAATATCCTGCACTCTTGATTTCTTTCTAGTCCTCATTTTTCCTTCTTTGTTACTCCTATCATTATTCTTTCCATAGCCCTCTTAGTTTTTTCCATAGTCTTTCCATAGCACCCTTAGTTTTTCTCAAGTCGTTTGGGTGGTTGTCCATGTCTCGGCACCATACGATAGGACAGGTATGATGCACTGATCGAATACCTGCCTTTTCAGGGATATAGGAAGGGTGTGGTCTCGAAAGATGCAGCTGAGTGTGCCCAACTTCACCCATCCTATAACTCGATTCTTTTCTTTATTTCCTCTCCTGCATTACATTAGTTCTAAATGAAATGATTTCTCTTTAAACAATACAAATACAAAATATCTATTATTTCACTTAGGCCTACCACAAAAAGCTATTTTAGTTATAGTGTGATCCAAGTTACATTTGTTTAGTGACTTATAAATCTTTCACAACAACTGACTTCTAGTACCACGGAAGGAGACATTAATTTTACTTTATTTGATGGAATAAACATATATGATTGTTCTTGTTGTGTATATATTTAAGAAAATTGGTCGTCACTAAACTACTTTATAATTTAGCTGATGTATTTAAAGTAGAGCAAAACAGCGGATGAATAAATCTATATCTTACATGCACTAACTTTTACTGACCTTAGTAATACTTAAGAGTTTTCAATAAATTATAACTTTTAACGTACGTAACATAAAGTGTTACCGTAATAATGTTAGACATGCTTAAGCTTGTTCCTTGCTGTGTGTTTCAAACTACAGTGTTCAATTTAAATCTAGATTTAAGATTAATAATTCTCAAGCTTTTGTGCTATCGCTATATCTGTCAATCAGTGGCGTAAGTAGGGGGCGCACGGGGGGGGGGGGCACGGGCCCCCAATTGATGTCCGTGCCCCCGTTTACCCCCATTTGAAATCTGGATCTTTGTGATTGGAAATTTCCATAGTAAAATGTTACATGTTATACTTTGATGAGATAATTTCGATGTTTCTGAAACTATTTGCCATTTAGGCCTACATGCAAAAAAATAATTTGTTTTACACTCACGCCAGATTATCTTATACAAAATAGTAAGTTACATAGTAAAAGGTGATGAAAAGGGGCTTGTTCAGGCCCGTAACCAGGAAATTTTTAAAATTGTTTTATTTCTTATTTTTTTTGGGGGGGGGGGGGCGATTATGAAAGAAAATGTACATCGGCGCGTTAGCGCCGCCCGTCACGTATGCGACGTAGGAGGGAGTGGGAGGAGGATATGTGCCCCTTCTCAAAAGTTCGAAATTTTGTAAAAAAGAATGCCCAATTCAAGCCATTTGGTGCACCATTTTTGCGCTATGATATTGGTTATTATATCTAAAAACAACTCAATTACAGCTTTGTATCAATATTATTATTTTATGCATAGGGCCTATATAATGCTTAGACGGCGTATGCCACACATTGTGTCCTCTATTTACATCTTTGTATATTATTTTATTTTATAAATGTCATAATCTAACGATAATGAACAGACTGATCAAAATGTTTGCTGAGTGTGTTATTTATTAGTTGCACAGTTACGATGCAGACTTTTTAAAATAGGTTTTTTTTGCAGACTTTTTTATTCTTTAATTCTTATACTTTATTTGTTTATTTTATTTTATTGTTATTTTTTTTTAGGGGGCGCCCCCCCCCCGATTACGGGCATGGACTTGTTTTAAAAGAAAAGGGCAAACGGAAACGTTGCCAGGAGTGCCCCCTTGAAAAAAATGGTGCACCCCCTTGTGCCCCCCCTGAAATGTTAACCTAGTTACGCCGCTGCTGTCAATTACGGAGACCGTAAAGGGACCATGCTTTTTATTTTATTTTTTTCCCTCGAAATAGTAAGAAGAAATGAAGAAAAAAAAATCAAAAGTTATTTTTTAATGGGAATAACAGTGTGATGACCCGGTCTTCACTGTGTGGTAATGAACTTGGTTGTTAATGGACCTTGCCGAACAAACCCCCATCACGCATGGTGAAACCCGGGTCATCACACTGTTGTTCCCTAATTCAAAGTCATGCATGTTTCCCTAATTCATTCAAACTATAGGGTTTATCTTTAGCTGCCATTGCACTCAATTTTTTTTCTTTCACGCACACATGATGTCATTTATCTCGTTCAGGTTCGTTTCAGTCATTCTATTTAATTTATAGACATTCAAGACTACATTTTCACCATTCTTCAGGAAGTATGTACACTTGATGAAATTGAGTGGTTGTTAAGCATCTTGCTGTTGGGTTTTGCGACAGTATTTTTTTGTTAACAACAACTGAAAGAAAGTATTTACACATGGTTTTGTTATCTCCCGCTTGCTTGTTGGTTTCAAACGTCTTAAAGGCACTGAACACGTTTGGAAATTGTCAAAGACCAGTGTTCTCACTTGGTGTGTCCCAACATATGCATAAAATAACAAGCCTGTGACAATTTTGGCCAATTGGTCATCAAAGTTGCACGAAAATCATGAAAGAAAAAACACCCTTGTACAAATTTGTGTACTTTCAGACAGGAATAAAAACTTCTTGCAAGAAGTTTTTATTATCATTTAGTGAGAAATTACCTCTTTCTCAACAACTACGTTACTTCAGAGGGAGTCGTTTCCTACAATGTTTTTTATTATCAACAGCTCTCCGTTGCTTGTTACCAAGTAAGTTTTTATGCTAATATTTGTTTTGAGTCATTACCAGACGTGTACGATGCCTTTAAAGGAGCACACCGGTTTACTGTTTACGTATAATTATGGACAATTATTTGTAAACGGTTTTTTTTGTTTTTTTTTGTTTTTTATATACATAAATGTCACGTAAATAACAAGAAATGATCGGAAAAAACAAAAGCGGTCAAAGGTTAGCGTATACGCTTTACCAGCCGTTGCAAGTGTCAAATTTACGTGATATTGCTGCGCAATGTTGCAAGTACACGTGTGCTCTGTTTATGTAAATGTTATTACTATGGCGAGGCATGAGGATCCAGTCTACACATCCATCCAGCTCAAAGGCGTATATAAACAACCGACATAGTACACGCGTCAGTCCAATCTTCTACGTTCATTCGACCATGCTTCGACATCCAAAGATCGACCCCCCCAAAAAACACACACAACCCCCCTAAAAAAACCCAAAAAAACAAACAACAACAAGAAAAAGTCCAACAAGTATAATAAATCCAAAGGCGACTGATAAACGTAGTGCACAAAGTACACAAATGTACCACTATAAGTAGGCCTACAACTAAAGCAACTACTACAACTAAAGTAACTACTACAACTAAAGCAACTACTACAACTAAAGCAACTTGGGATAGATGGTCCACTACACACCTGGATCAAATCATTCATCAAATCATTCATCACAAAAGAAGCCAACAGTTTACTCTGGAAGGAACACTTTCAGAACCAATAAATGTCACTTCTGGAGTTCCACAGGGAACTGTACTGGGGCCATTGCTTTTCATTTTATATTTAACTGATCTTCCAAAGGGTGTATCATCAACTGTTCGTCTCTTGGCTGATGATTGTATTATGTACAGACAAATCAACAATAATAACAATGCGAAAGCTTCAAAAAGATATCAACCTCTTATGTGCTTGGGAAAGTCGCTGGCAGATGTCACTCAACAGATCCAAGTGTTTTTCTATGAACATCGCTCAGAAGAAGAACATCCTCCACACCGAATACAAGATGGGTAACACAACACTAGAAACCAAAGAAAATCACACTTATCTCGGTATTGAACTTATATTAATAATAAACTCAGCTGGGCATCACACATCAAGACCGTTTCATAAAAAGCAAATCGCATATTGGGTCTATTACGACGTAACCTGTACAGCTGTAGTTCCAAAACAAAAGCAACAGGACCTTGGTCCACCCCGACTTGAATATTGTGCATCTGTATGGGATCCTCATCAACAAGAGTACAAAAATCAGCTAGAAACGTCCAGCGTAGAGCTGCAAGGTTCGTAACCAAAAATTATGGGAGAACAAGCAGTATTTCAAACATACTAGATCTCCACTGGGAATAACTCCACCAACGAAGAGCCATTCAACGCCTACCACTTCTTTATAAATCAACCAACCACAAGATAGCTGTGAACACTGATTCATACCAGATTCACAGAGAACTTACAACCAGGAAAAATACTACAACGTCGTTTACCCACATAGCTGCTTCTAAGGACTGTTACAAATATTCACTGTTCCCACGGGCTTTCTCGGAATGGAATAAGTTACCAGCAAAATACGTGCGATGCACCATATAGACTCATTCAAAAGCAAGTTTTATAGCCAAAATTGACATGGAACAAATCTTTGGGGGAGGGCGGTTATTAAATTCTGCGCATCTAGCTATGAGCATCTCTGGTCCTTTCTCTATGCTATGAGCGCCTGCATGTTACATCCCATTGGAGGAGATTATGCAGTAACAATCCAGAACCAGAACCAGAACTATACCTACAGTTGCAATGCCAAAAGCAGTTGGAATGCGATCGTAACCCTCCTTCCTAGTTCCCGACGGTCGTTCGTGCAGCGGCGTAACTAGAGTAAAATTTTAGGGGCAAAAGGGGGGCACTTCTGGCCAAGTTTCCGTTTGCCTTATTCCAGGTGCAGTTTTACGGGGGATGACGGTTATGTGTTTTCCGACCCATTTAATATCACGTTGGACCTTGACCATGGCCAAAGCATCCAAGTTAATAGAGGATACGATTTCAACCATCGACAAGATGAGATGTGACGTGTGACGAGAACATTTCCAAAACCATGACTATGTCGAGATGCAAGATGAAACTACAAGATCAAGGGCCTCGCCACGCCGCCTGAAAGACTTCCTGGTCACATAATATTTGGGGATGACACAAGTGATGCTGGAAAGAATTCTCCACGAATCTACCGTTGTTATGTATGAAATCATTGACAAGATAATGTCAGAAATGCACCGGCGTTTTGTTCAGAACAATGATGTTATTCATGCAGGCCTGCATTGCTCGTTTGTTTTTTCGTTTATATTATAAAGGCAGTTTTTGTCTTCCATTTGAGCTCATTCAGCCATGAATTCATGGACATCTTTCATTTTTCAACAACACTTAGGAAACATGTCATAGAATAATTTCTTAATTATTTGTATTGGTAAAATGTTTTACCTTACAATGTTATGACGAACTGTTGAGGGGGGACTTACTTTTGTTGATGTGTTTAGATAGGTTGCTTTTCGACTCACAAAAGCGAAAGTTAGAGGGTGACGTTGTGTGCAAAGGGTCTAGCCCCAACAAAATATTGGCTCTAGAACCGCGCCTGCCTTTTTCTTAAACAAGCCCCTTTTCAGCGCCTTCTTTATGTAATCTATACTGTTTGTTATAACTTATATATCTGGCGTGAGTGTAAAAACAATTACATTTTCTGTGTGTGGATTGAAAAATGGTTTTAAAAACATCGAAATTATTACATTAAAGCGTATAAAATGTAACGTGAATATGGGGGCACGTGAATACGCTTTCGTTCCCTCGAATATGCTTTCGTTCCCTCGAAATACGCTTTCGTTCCCTAAAGATATGTTTTCGTTTTCCTCAAAATATTATTTATTTTCCTCGAAATATGATTTCGTTCCTTCGAAATACGCTTTCTTTCACTCAAAATACGCCTTCGTTCCCTCATGATACGCTTTCATTCCCCGAAATACGATTTCGTTCCCCTGAACAAAAAAGATTAATTCAAGATTTAATTCAAATAATGAATCCTCAAAATCAAATTTAGAGGGAACGAAATCGTGTTTCGAGGGAACGAATTGTTTTTTTAGGAAACAAAATATTGTTATGAGTGAACAAAATATTATTTTGAGGGGAAAATAATTTTATTTAAATTGTTCACCTTTTTTCTCCCCCCTCCCCCCCACCCGGCCCCCGTCCCTATACTATCCAAGCTCCGTGTACACCATGCCAGATATTGAGCACCAAATGTCTAGCCCTGTCGATGTATTGTATGCAACAACTGACCAAAGTTTTGCCCACTTTAATCCTGCGTCATTATAGAATATGGGAACAGAATGATGATGATGGGCTGGCTTTGAATGGTTGGAGCCTCTTTGCCCTAGGGTACGTAACGCTAATCCTACTAAGTACAGATTAATAACCCTGATTTCATTTCCTATAGAAATGCCCTAGGCAATGTTCCTGTTGGCCAGTCGGCACCCTGCATCGTGTCGTGACTCTCGCAACTACCCGTGGAACACATTGATATTTTATTTTACTGAATTAGACTGGCACTCGTTGATTCCTGTAAATTCTATTCAGGCAAGATAAAAAAAAGAGTGGAGGTTTTTTTGCTAATGGGATGGGAGAATGACAGGTGGAGTCCCCGTTCAACAACCACCATTCGGATTTGGGATGCAGTCTATCAACACTGCCTTATTCTTCCCGTGCTATCACAAAAGTCATCCGTCCGCGATTGGAAGTCAGCAAGTTACGACTTTAAAAAGAGCAGTTTCATTCATGAACTTATAACAAAGGGGTGACACTCGACAGTAGATTTTTACAAAAGTTTCTCGGAAGCCATTCGTATGCAAAGCTAATGGAGGATTTCAAAGTTCAACATCAATCATTAAAGGGAACTGGACAATAAAAAAGCTCAACACAAGTTTATCACGAGAAATTCCAGGGTATTATTGAGGAGGATCAGATTTACCAGATCTGCAAGCTTATAAAAACTACTTTTAGAATGGTTTCTGCTTTATCGTGGCGGTTCGTACAGTTGCACCTAATTCTCTCTATTATTTCCCTCGGTTGCGATTTTGCAAAATTGTATTGTTCTCAATCATTTCCTTGGTATATACAGATGTATAAAGGATCTGGATCATAGGAAGCGAGAGGGATTTTAAGGAGTGGAAAGAACACTTGTGACTTGTAAACCTTATGCACATGAAGTCATCTGAAAATGACGTCATCTGAGTTCAAATAAATGTTACTCGTTGGCTGATCGCGAGCGCCGCGCTGTGTTCCTCTTCGTTCTACCTCTGATGACGGTCTGATGACGTCAATTGATAAGGTCCAGTGGTTTGAAAGGTGGTCACATGACCGCTTAGGACCGGTATATTCATTCAAACTGTTAGTAAGTAAAGCATTCAATACATTAGCGCGCGCCATACGCGCACAAACATTGAGCGTCGTGTTTGACCCTTCGTGAAACGGATTCCGAGGACGTAGGATGGAAAACCATATTATGTGACGTTTTAAGATTAGAGTATACATGTTCAGCAACACATGAAAAGTGTCCTGTTATTATTGTTGTTGTTGAAGGGTACTTTCCACTTTGACATAAAAAACACATCGTTTCTCCGATTAAGTTCGTCCACGAAGTCTCTGAAAGTGTGCATGCGCCCTGGGTGATCCCGGAGGTGAGCCTCCTATTATCGTGGTAATCAGAAATAATTGTTTTCAACTGAACTGTCTCTACATTTAAGGAGCTACATCCAAATATAATATTAAAATATTTTACGTTACAGTAATTTCGATATATAACTTCCCACCACACGGACAAATGTTGATCTTTTAGGCGTTTTCGAGTACCGACATTTCCTTAGACACCCCCTGCACTCAATTTTTGGACTTATACATTGACGTAAATTTTTAATGTATAGACCCTAGTAGTGGTAAGCGCAAAGTAGTAACCTACGCAAGTTAAAACTTGACAAACTTGCTGAATGTTTGAATGTTTTTTAGTTTCCTGTCCTTATTTTTACGCCAGCCTTTTTCTTACTTTTTTTTAGAATACATACTTTCAATTTTAATCTTTGTTTGTGTGTGTTAAAAAGGATCTGCTTGACAATAATATTTCAATGAACAACATTTAAGGTAACAGTTTTAATGATTTTTTCAACGAAAATCAACGAAAATTCGTCCGTTCGGAAAAACTGTTTTTTCTTCTAAAGTCCAGATTTTTAATTTTGTTTTACCAGATCGGTAGGAGGTTCTTTGTTACCGATTTACCGTTGTCTATAGATGACGTATTGACAACGAAAAAGGCGAATTTTTCCGGGACCACGATATTAAGAGACCCACGATTATATGAGACTGACTATTACAGGAATTCAAAATTTAGGCCTACAAAACTGACAGCAGTTTTACAAATATTCCTGTATTATTACGCTTCTTCAGGGTTGTGTCCACCGTGCAACAAAATACCGTGCGATAAAGGTTTTAAACGGCCGTTGAAGACCTCGTCGCCACTTGTTCAATCCCTCATTTGATTCCTCTCCTATAATCTTCATTTATTTACGGTATTTTTCTATGTTCTGTTGATTTACAGCTTGTTAAGCTGTGCGGTGGATTAAGAGGGTACGCAATTGCTGCTTATTTCCGCTTTCAGTGACCAGCGTATTCAATTTCATTTGTACCATGGAGGTTGATGATTGTACATAACACAAATTATTATTTCGAGCTAACAAAATATTATTTAAAGCGAACAAAATATTATTTCGAGGGCACAAAATGTTATTACGAGGACACGAAATTTTATTGTACTGCTGTCCTGTCTCTGTATCGACGTTGACAATTATTGTCAACGTCGATATAAAACAATAGGGGACTGTGCAACGCAGACATATCAGATAATTGTCAATAAGGGTGCACCCCACTAAATAAACTGCCATAGCATACAGTGCAAAATGCTAAATATTCAAAAATAATGTTAAGATACTTAGAAGTCTCACAGCTTTTTACAGTAAAGGGAAAATTATTTATTAAATCTTGAACTTTTATCCTCTGCTCAATTTGATATAGGGAGTCCCAAGGCCCGTCGAGTTATTCTCCCTCCAAATAAAAACACCCCTACACCGGTATAATTTCCCTAACGTCCGAGCATCAATCTTGAAACCCTACACCTCTTCAGTGCCTATGTCATCCAAAATACCATCAACCCCAGGTCACAATTGGGCAATTTTGTTTACACTGTATCCCTTTTTTGGCTCTCAAAACGGTCTAATATATAGAATGGGCTTACAAAATATTAATGAGGCCGACGCTCTGTTTTCTCCTTATTTAGTGGGGTGCCCATAACGAATTTCTTGTCCCGTGCACGTCCGAAGACGATGGAATTAGCCGATGTCTACTGCCAACCAAGCTTCCCCAAAAGTCTCCCAGTCAAATAACCATCGCTTTATTCCAATTGCCTTAATCTAAATAAGCCCGGTATCATACTGGACAGAATCTCGGACAACAACCGTTTTTCGTTGGTTTTTTTTGATGAAATTTTGACAATGGTTGTATGGTGTGTTTTTGAAATCTAGAAGATGGAATTATTAACAACTAGGCCTATTCTGCAAGAATAAATTTTTGCAAAGAAAATGCTTTTCTCAAATTTTCTGGTTCAAATTGATTCTTCATAGTCAAGGATTGGCCTTAAATTACAGTCCAAATGAAAATATAGGGACATTACTGTATTGTATAACAATGTTGAGCTTATTCTCAAACAAAGAATCCCTAAGACACTAAGCAACTCTCTCAGAATCCCAGTCAGGATCCGGACCACGCAGGGAGAGTAACAACGGACCAAAGCTTCACTCCTAGAAAAATAGCCGAAACATACATAAACAATAAAACGACAGACGCAATACATAATCGAACAGTTATGAAATAATGTATATCTTAACAATTAATTTAACTTAATAATGAAACTGTTCATATGGAAAGAATAGCGATGTCAATTAACTTCTTTTCAACATCAACAATTCTTTCTTACGTTAAATAAACTTACGATTTAACCGGAGCGAGATAGTTTCTCTAAACTATCCGACAATATTAAATAAAACAATCATCGTTTGTACAAATCATTAAAAGTAAAAAGCAGGTGCAGATACAGGATTGTTGCGGGGGACCTTGAACAATTTGTTTTGCACAGGAGTCAAGTTGGACCTTTTGCCCATTCCGTGCTAATCTATCATCAGTTCTGTTTCATTCTTGATTCAATTGTTGTCCAACTTAGAAGTCTTCAGTTTCTATTCTTAGCGAATAAACTAATAAAATCGGTTATTTTTTAATTAAAAGTAGTCTGTTTATAACAGGAAACGTGCCTTCGATACTAACTTTACTTTGTTTTATTAGATAGTTAGATCATTGACGTCACTGCAGCAATTCATAAATGCTCGCTCTAAGTGAGTCTTTTGAAACAAAACTTTTTTTTTCCTGAAAAACAAACACACTCACTCTTCGTATGGGTATAGCAATGGGCCAAAGTATCGTAGATCAATCTGATAAGACGTTCTTATTATTATCATGTTGGGTTGCCCATGTCAGTTTCAATAAGCAACGTATAAAACAGCAATCATGTCAATACTGACTATAGCGTTCTTTTGATTAGTGCCATCATGCACTACTGAGCTGCATTCATGCGGCTCATCGACGATTTGAACCTTCAGCCAGGCCCACCACGGACACAACCTTTTATACTGTTCAGGGTTGAGTAAGTTCTGAGCACGTCAAGGCTTGGATGGGAAAACCCTCTACACACCCCCTTCCTCCTCTCACACCATGGTCACAGACGTACATCCACTAATGAGGCGAGCTTTTAAGGCACTATTCAGGGTACCTTTATGGACGACACACTCCCTGCTAGTCCAAGTTACCCAAATCCCAAAAGCACTCGCCAATTATAAGGAACAACCATCTCTTGAGATTGGACAATCTACTAATTAAGAGGAAAACTGGGGTTGACGATTCCTTTTTACATGGTTTTATTTTGTGTTTAGGTACACAGCCTAATCCTTGAATAATCAGTGGTACATCCAATGGTTGGGTGGTGCTCGGGCGGTGCTCGGGTGGCGAGGAGTCCTTCCCAACATGAAGAGACTGCCGTGGGGTTTTTTATATTAAGGAGAAGAATACAGGGCTGGGGAAATGTTTACCTAAATGAGCGAAATGGTGATGTTGGCACCGAAAACATAATGTGCGTAAGTGTTCGGCAAAAAGCGGTCAATTCACGTCACGTTATTCTGTTTCGCATGAAATTGAAAGCTCCTAAAAACAGTAATTCAATTTCACTTAATGTGTTGCAGTATCTTGTGTCATTTAATATCAAAAGAAAATATAATTAGCTGTTGCAAACTGCTTACCAACCAACGGGACCTATGGTATAGATGCAAACAAATATCACCGTGGCCTGACGTTTCGACCCATATAGCAGTCTTTCTCGAAGGCTATAAATGACAATTACACAACACCCATAAACAGGGATACTGATATAACACTAATAACAGAAGGGCAAGTGGAAAGAGATGAAAGCACACAGAAAAGGCAAGGGATAAACAATGAAGAGGGTGACAAAGGGGGGGGGTAGAGGGAAGGGGTGGTTTGACCGCAAGCGTAAACATTTTTTAAGCGCCTGCAAACGAATAAAAATGACGAAAATTAATTTTAAAAAATGCACCAGCTTTACTTGCAGTAAAACTTGTGTAGGGTCCCTACATATAATACAGCCATTGTTACATGATCGGATGAAAATTGACAAATTAAATTAAGGTTGATTATTTGTAATAGCAGTCAGTCTTTAAGGCCTGACACTTTCAATACAGACATTTGATTTGGAAACATCAAGATTATGTTAACAATGGAACACTATTTTTATTAGTCACTATTACATATTATATGTACAACTAGGCTATACATCATTTACAAATACATGTACAATTTACAACATTCAAGTGTCCTACTGCTCCTCGAATGGTATGGGTATAGTCTTGAATATGTATTCTTATTGGTTCCTTGTAAATGGATATGTATACATATTCTGTGGGATAATTTCTTTACATCTGATAGTGTAATTTTTAAAACAAAGTACAGTATTGGGATTGGGAAAAAATCACTGGTTCAATCTAAAAAGTAATCCGATTATCAACTTCAAACAACACAAATGTCCGTTTGTAATACTGTCAAAGTGGAAAAATAAACACACTTGAAGCCCCGCCCCCGCCCCCGCATAACTCTTCAAAATAAGCACAAACATGTACAAGTACATTTAACTATACGCACGTACACACAATCCCTGAGAGCATAAACCGAGTTGAATTGTTTTAATAAACGATAACACTTTGTGGATGACATTGCATAGATTAGTTGTATGGTGTGTTCAAGATAAAAATGAACTCAGCTTGTTCAAAAACCAGTGATATACTCGACCTTGAACACAATGTACAACCATAAATGCAATACTAGGGGTCTCTGTAGTGGCACTCTACATTATTGCCTTTTAAACATCCTTTTTATTCTAATACTTTCCCGCTCTTTTAAAGATTTGTTTGTTTACTTAAATCAATTGAATTTTTTTCGTAATTTTAACAAAATACCCTAAAAAAAGCAGTTCCAGTTTGAGTTGATTTCAACCGCTCGCAGCATTAAAGCAACCAAATAAAATCAGAATACTTTCAGAATTCAATTGGATTTTATGATAAATATAGCGTCTGTAATTATTACAGAAATTAAAATCGACTTGTATTGAATAAACACTGTATCATGACGACTCAATTGTCACTTTTCTCCTTTTATCCCCTTGGTTGTCATTTTTGACATCATACGCCATTTGCTGACATATATACAATCAAAACTTTATTATTTCAAGCAGTTTAATTTGGGGATCAGGTGGGCTTAGTGGTTGCTCAACCTTTTTGTCATCTGTGTGGAGCCCGGTTTGAATCCCCCCTCATACCGGAACCTTGGATTATGGAGACGATTTAAAACTCTTGATTCAAATAGCAAAGTGCAAGTACAGTTCCAAGTATTAATCAGATAAGAGAAAATTTGTAATTCTATCATTTCAATTGTCATTTTCATTTTACAAAAGTGTTAAAATATTAAAGTAACATGGTTTATACAAGATTGGTCATTCATAAGAATGGTTAAAGATTTTATTTAGTAATTTGTTCATCATGTTTCCGCACGTTTGGACTAACAGAAACAAAGTGCACTATGTTCAGTCTTGCTAAATATTTCTGGGATACAAGCAATGTGTTCCCTTTTCTTTAAGCATCTGATTGTTGCTTGTAATAATTTCTAAGCATCTCAACAGGCTGTGACATCATTAAGTTGAGGAAGTGCAAACTTAGTCTCCTTTGTATGCCCAAACTGTGCATGCACACACAAGCACAGATTGGACAGCGAGGTGATTTCAGAGATTATCATTTTCCATGATCTTACTTATCGCTTTTACTTGTCCCAAAAATTGACTAAAATTTGAACATTGCAATTTATGTACAAGAAGGGATTCAAATGCTGAACAAGGTATACTCGATGGTGTGTATATACAGGAAACGCAGTCCAAGATGGGAAGGTTTACCCTAGGAGCCTTCCATGGCCTAAACCTTTTGTATAGTACCGGGGTTTGGATGCCATATATTCTTCGTAAATCTGTCATTCTTTGTGAAATAATCCAGCTCTCTCAATGTTAACAAAATTCAGCAAAGTTTAGTAGGTTACTTATCGTAATGGATGTTAATTACATGTAACAGTGTAACACTGCATAATCTTAGGAAATAACTCAGGTCTATATAAAGGCCTGCATTTAAGAACGGTTATTATGCTTTTAAAACTAACTATAAAAACCTAGAGATATTTGGTATTTGAGTCATTGGGCGGCTTGCATTTCCCCCCTAAGTGTTTCCTCAAAAATAATTCCCCCCCCCCAAAAAAGAGACCAACCCCAAAACACCACACACAATAAAATAAAAAATACGTGGTGTCCGGAAGTGGTCCCAGGATAAGTCTGTGCACCATTACAGAACTATTACACACTCCTGATGGTTCGAGAGAACAAACATTTCAGATACAGTAAACATGCATATTACACCTTCAACGGATATGACAATTAATTAACCAAAGTCTACAATTTTACGAATAGATTATACTTGAGCAAACTAATTCATTTCAGGGATTGAAAATCTGTAAGTTTTTTAATAAGTAAGTCATAACCATCGGTTAGTGTGTGCAAAGTATCAGAATCTAAACCTCACAATGGTTGGCAGGGCAGGGCAGGGCACTGATACTTTAACCCGAGGCTTTTTCCAAACCTCGGCTTAGGCTCCGTCTCCGGGCTCGGATTGATGTCGGAAACAACGTGCAAAATGTACACTGCTCCAAATTGATGGCGGAGCTCAAGCCGGAACCGGAGCTCAAGCCGGAACCGGAGCTCAAGCCGGAACCGGAGCCCAGCTAAGCAGAGCTGTGTATTGAGAGAGTTGCGACATGGAGGGACCAGCTTTCTCCAGTCACGTGGTTGCTGGACGCCATTTTGTTCCCAAATGCAGCACAACCCAATGGGCAGACTAGTCTGGCACCCTGTATTCGCCAATGCATTTTTTGGAGACAAAATGGCTTCTAATCGCAAGTTGTCGCAACTCTCTCAATACACGGCTCTGCAGCTAAGGTTTGGAAAAGGCCCCCTATAGTTCTAATATTGGCGACGCTAAGTTTTGTATTAATCGCCGGTAGTGGGCGCAACATCGACTGGCTTGGAGGGACTATAGGCAAGTCTGTGAATCTTGGTTTTGTTACACGAGATGTTAGTTTGATACAGATATCCATTCTCCAGTAATTCATGTTTAGACTGCCGGTGCGGCAGGAGATTCTGGCTAACTGAGATTATGTCACCCTACCTCTATATGGTCACCCATATGGCAAACTGTGTACACATTTCTTCTGATTTCGCCCTCTTTTTGAATCCACCTCCTTCAGCCTATGTTAATTTCCCATATGAGGGACAGAATCTCTGGAGTACAGATTTCTCTAGGACACCGGCAACGTTAACAAACTAACGTTGCCAATCAAGACTATAGCAAGACTTGTTTCCCATCGATTGCATCTGGGCTAAATCTTCTAAAGCAAATAACATGCAATGTTACACTTTACCTCAATTTTGTATCAACCTTTTGAGAAACAGTTCCCTTCTAAGGCATGTGGTTTTAGAGACAGGATTCAAAAAATATTCGATCTGAGAAAGATTTCATGCAGAAACGTTTCTCAAATTGTGAGTTCCAATTACGGATTTTTCTTCCTGCGTACGTGGACATAACCGCTCCAGATTTTCGGTGATTTACTTTTTGAAATGAAAATGTTCACAGGTTAGTTTTATTGTATATATCTACATTCATGTGGGATTAAAACAATCTAAATACAGGCTGTATACTCCCCAAGGAGCTGAGATTGTAAAGAAGGAAATACATGGCCCAGTGACCAGGGGTAATAATGTTTGAAGTGCAATGATTATTCTTTGGAATTGCTCTATATTATAAGAGTCCATATTATTATTATTATTATTATTATTATAATCGAACGGTTACCTTTATCCAACTTTGCCTTTAAAACCAAGAATTTTGATTGCTTTTCACACTGAAAGCAAAATCCAACACAAAGAAAGCAAAATCGAAAACTGTAAGTTAGTTAGAGCCGTATCTCAAAAGACCGTGCAAGTCCCGCGCGTATTCGAACAATTTTGGGACCACTTTGGTCCAAAGTACAATTGCTTTAACGCGTGAAGGAAACAAACTTGCGCAATTTAACGGGTCCCATGTTCTAGTACGCGCGAGACTGCTTGCACGGTCTATACACAGGTCATAGTCATACATGTTTGAATAGTATAGAGTATCTCAATTGTCATATTTTGTAATCTAACAAGTCCTTTACAACTTTTCAGTTAAACCCTGGTTAAATGCATATCACTTGTTGGACAGTAAAACTAACTTTATTTGGTTACCACTGGAGCTTCTTATTTAGAAAGAAATAGGAAACTCCAGGGATCTACTTTAGGTAAAACCTCACTATGTCCCTGGTTGTAATTACACTATAAGGTCTACTTCAAACATCCTGCTCTTGCAGTGTCAACTCAAATCATTTTATTTTATATTAGGGGCAGAAGCAGCATCAAATTTGAAACTATTTATGAATTGACTTAGCACTTGGCTCGATAGGATCTGTTTGCTTTTGGGATGGGTCAGTACATCGAGCAACTGACATATTGATTTGATATTAATTTATATAAATTTCAATATGGCTCATGCTAATACAGAACTGCCAACTTTTGCATCTTGTTTGTGCAACAATCAGGGAGATGGAAAAAGTTTCCATAATCAGGGAATTTTCAAATCCGTTCATCAGAACATGGAAAGACTGGTTTATTTTCTGGGAACTTTCTGCAGAATCAGGAAGAGTTGGCAGCTCTGCTGATAAGGAATGCACTTACATTGTCCTCTACTGGAGAAAATAAAACGTCCGTCTTAAATAGTCCGCAATTTTGTATGTATTTCAAACCAAGTGGGAACTTGAATTAAGGTTTTAAAATGTTAAATTTGCATCAAGAATAAGAATATTGAATGTTTTTGTTTTACCCATACAAAAAATATATAGGATTTGAACTGCCTCTAGCTACCGGGCAAGCTAAGTGGTCTCGTGGTAAGACATTTGCACTAAAATACCACAGGTTGGGGGTTCAAATCCTACCTGAGTAATATGCCCTATGGATTTCGTTCACAGGACTCAGGAAAGTATACAGTACTTCACACGCATTGGTGTATGGGTAAAGTAAAAACAACCTTGGTTTAAGATGGACATATTAAAACCATCACCACAAAATAGCCATGCTTCTGTCAAACGTTCATTTAATTTTGACATTTCAATGGTGTTTAAAACAGGCCTTAAATATCTTTGAATTGACAGCTTCTACTCAAGGCTAGACAATGGACTACTTATACCTGAAAGCTACCAGCTATCTCAAAACATTTTTGGGAGCGGTGAGTTCCCAACAAAATAAAAATTGGGTGTTTTAACAGGGCCCAATGTTCAAATACGCCCAAGACTTGCACATTTGATTACAATGTATAGCACGGGTTATTGTTTTCTGGTGGTATTGAGAGGTACTGAATCTCTGTAGTCCATCAGGAAGCTATTTCTTGGTTGCGATGAAATAAATAACAAGGACAATAACAATCAGGAAGATGAATGCCAGGAATACCATTAAAATACGATTCTGAATTATCCTGCAAAATCAAAAAAGGAAAACAAAAAAAATCAAAATAAGGGTTTCATCATAAACATTTAAAGTTGCATGGCCCGATTTTCTTTATTTTATTAAAAACAAAAATTCTCTGAACGAATTTAGACAGATGATGTTGTTTCAAAATATTAAAAAATTCAAAAAAACTTTAGCATAGGCCCTATGTCATGGACAATGCACAAAATACATGTAACAAGCAAAATTGTTTGTACATGGTTAATGGATGTGAGTTGATCTCAGCATCCCCACAATAATTGTTTCATTTTTAGTTTTTAAGTAACAACTAATCATTGGCGGATTTTTTCGTGAAATATCTTAAATGAAATCTTATAACTTTCTTGAATCTATAAAAAAGGCTCTTTAAAATTTAAATCTAAATTTCCGAGTCACATCGGCCAATATTTGGACAAAGCTGATTTAAATTCATTTTATGAGAGTAATGAACAATTCACTTTATGAGAGTAATGAACAATTCACTTTTTTTTTGGTGATGCCGATCGTTGATTATAAAGCATCAAATGTTCCAGCAGGTTAAAAAGTTACTTAATAGCTCATTATCAGGTACTAACCACAAGGGAAACTGACTGGGTAACTTGTTAGAAAAAAAACCTAACCTAACTGTAAGTATTTCTAGCTGCAAACATGGGTAAATAATTACTAAATATGTAGCAACAGAAATTATGAGTAATATGAGAAGACGTTCTTCATCAACCAATGCTGGATGGCGTACATACAAAATGTAATTTCATTCAAAGTGGAGTTTTTTCCAAAAAAGTAAATTTTGTCATTTTTAAAAAGTGTTCACTGAAATTTGGCATTTTTTGACGGATAAAATCAAGAAACACCGTACTTTCTTAATAACAGATTATCAGTTTGTACGAGCAAGATGAAGGTGGAATATTTTTGTTACACAAGGTGACAGATATTAACTTTTTGTTTGCGCTAGTTTTATTATTGCAACAGTAATGGTTTTGGCTTTTTCTGGAAGTGACAGGAACAGATCTTGCCAGAAAGAGCTACATTTACATTTATCTTGTTGCCTCATGCTATTGCTGCTTTAGCTGATTCATTTGATATTTTTGTTTGCTTTTATCAATGCAGCAATGCAATTTTTTATTCACTGTGCAAGTATATACAAACACTGACCGAAAGAAAGATTTAAATTCATAAATTTATTATATTCTACCCGATTATTTGCAATTGATGGAGTAATATTAGTTCAATTTAATATCTTGACTAACAGTAATAAAAGATAACAAACAACGTCTGGTTAAATCAGGAAAAGGAACAACCAAAAATTACCTACGCATCATTGCACTCAAAACTCTGGAACTTTGACCAACACCAGCATCAGTGTCTCGTAACTGTGTAAATAGTAGAGGAAGATTTTGAATATCAGTACAAATTACAATACTTGAATTCCATTTTTGAGACATAATGATAAGGATTATATTAAAATAAAATTAAAATTAAAACCAGATCAACATAATTTACTGCCAATGAGTTGGATGGACTTGAAGTCTGCAATTCTTCATTAATCTTTGACCATTATAGAATTGACCAGTAACATCTCCTACTGTACGCAAACAATTTCAGATGTTTCAAAGACCATTACAAAAAGGGAACATTTGGATTGCTGTGTACCAATTTCTTGTGTGTATCACTTTTAAGACCTGAACACAGTTGCTATGGTGGTCAGGTCTTAATAAATGCATCAGAAAACAAAAATTGAGCACCAAACAGAGCACTCTTTATGCACTGGATGTAAGAGGTATTTTTGCAAATTGATTTCATATGCCACTGACTTCAATAAGAAAACAAGAGTCAAAATAACAATCCTTGGCATTGTATATTTTGATAAATTCATTGTAACACCCACTCATAAATGCACAGTTTACCAATGTACATTAGCATGATGGCCAGAAATTACATATCTGTTTATGTAATATGGTACCATAATGGCTACATGAGAGCAGCATTTGTCTAATTTACAGGCATTTATCTCCTGACTTACTCTTGATCTTGATCTTTGTATTTTGTCACGGTCTCGTTGCAGATTGTCAAGGATTTCTTGTCCTAGTTGCTCTAAAAGGAAAATTCATTCAAAGATAATGTAAATACATTGTAGAAGATGTAGAACAATGAACATGTAGTTAGCTAGTGAACATTGGACATTTTACAAATACTTGCAAAACTTTCACAAACCAGAATTAAGGTGCCTGATAAACAGTTTTAAGAATGCAAATATGGATAGATAGATGGATCTTATAGAACAAGGACATACACCTACACTGGAGTTGAACCCTTCCTACTCCTAGATACATGGATCTTATAGAACAAGCACATACACCTACACTGGAGTTGAACCCTTCCTACTCCTAGATACATGGATCTTATAGAACAAGCACATACACCTACACTGGAGTTGAACCCTTCCTACTCCTAGATAGATGGATCTTATGGAACAAGCACATACACCTACACTGGAGTTGAACCCTTCCTACTCCTAGATAGATGGATCTTATAGAACAAGCACATACACCTACACTGGAGTTGAACCCTTCCTACTCCTAGATAGATGGATCTTATGGAACAAGCACATACACCTACACTGGAGTTGAACCCTTCCCACTCCTAGATAGATGGATCTTATGGAACAAGCACATACACCTACACTGGAGTTGAATCCTTCCTACTCCTAGATAGATGGATCTTATAGAACAAGGACATACACCTACACTGGAGTTGAACCCTTCCCACTCCTAGATAGATGGATCTTATAGAACAAGCACATACACCTACACTGGAGTTGAACCCTTCCCACTCCTAGATAGATGGATCTTATAGAACAAGCATATACACCTACACTGGAGTTGAACCCTTCCCACTCCTAGATAGATGGATCTTATGGAACAAGCACATACACCTACACTGGAGTTGAACCCTTCCTACTCCTAGATAGATGGATCTTATAGAACAAGCATATACACCTACACTGGAGTTGAACCCTTCCTACTCCTAGATAGATGGATCTTATAGAACAAGCACATACACCTACACTGGAGTTGAACCCTTCCCACTCCTAGATAGATGGATCTTATGGAACAAGCACATACACCTACACTGGAGTTGAACCCTTCCTACTCCTAGATACATGGATCATATGGAACAAGCACATACACCTACACTGGAGTTGAACCCTTCCTACTCCTAGATAGATGGATCTTATGGAACAAGCACATACACCTACACTGGAGTTGAACCCTTCCCACTCCTAGATAGATGGATCTTATAGAACAAGCACATACACCTACACTGGAGTTGAACCCTTCCCACTCCTAGATAGATGGATCTTATGGAACAAGCACATACACCTACACTGGAGTTGAACCCTTCCTACTCCTAGATACATGGATCTTATGGAACAAGCACATACACCTACACTGGAGTTGAACCCTTCCTACTCCTAGATAGATGGATCTTATAGAACAAGCACATACACCTACACTGGAGTTGAACCCTTCCTACTCCTAGATAGATGGATCTTATGGAACAAGCACATACACCTACACTGGAGTTGAACCCTTCCTACTCCTAGATAGATGGATCTTATAGAACAAGCACATACACCTACACTGGAGTTGAACCCTTCCCACTCCTAGATAGATGGATCTTATGGAACAAGCACATACACCTA
Source organism: Plazaster borealis (assembly GCA_021014325.1). NCBI lineage: Eukaryota > Metazoa > Echinodermata > Asteroidea > Forcipulatida > Labidiasteridae > Plazaster > Plazaster borealis. The sequence continues at coordinate 10,542,866 of CM037468.1, read as the reverse complement.
CACTGGAGTTGAACCCTTCCTACTCCTAGATAGATGGATCTTATAGAACAAGCACATACACCTACACTGGAGTTGAACCCTTCCCACTCCTAGATAGATGGATCTTATAGAACAAGCACATACACCTACACTGGAGTTGAACCCTTCCTACTCCTAGATAGATGGATCTTATAGAACAAGCACATACACCTACACTGGAGTTGAACCCTTCCCACTCCTAGATAGATGGATCTTATAGAACAAGCACATACACCTACACTGGAGTTGAACCCTTCCTACTCCTAGATAGATGGATCTTATAGAACAAGCACATACACCTACACTGGAGTTGAACCCTTCCTACTCCTAGATACATGGATCTTATAGAACAAGCACATACACCTACACTGGAGTTGAACCCTTCCTACTCCTAGATAGATGGATCTTATGGAACAAGCACATACACCTACACTGGAGTTGAACCCTTCCCACTCCTAGATAGATGGATCTTATAGAACAAGCACATACACCTACACTGGAGTTGAACCCTTCCCACTCCTAGATAGATGGATCTTATGGAACAAGCACATACACCTACACTGGAGTTGAACCCTTCCTACTCCTAGATACATGGATCATATGGAACAAGCACATACACCTACACTGGAGTTGAACCCTTCCTACTCCTAGATAGATGGATCTTATAGAACAAGCACATACACCTACACTGGAGTTGAACCCTTCCTACTCCTAGATAGATGGATCTTATAGAACAAGCACATACACCTACACTGGAGTTGAACCCTTCCTACTCCTAGATAGATGGATCTTATAGAACAAGCACATACACCTACACTGGAGTTGAACCCTTCCTACTCCTAGATAGATGGATCTTATAGAACAAGCATATACACCTACACTGGAGTTGAACCCTTCCTACTCCTAGATAGATGGATCTTATAGAACAAGCACATACACCTACACTGGAGTTGAACCCTTCCCACTCCTAGATAGATGGATCTTATAGAACAAGCACATACACCTACACTGGAGTTGAACCCTTCCTACTCCTAGATAGATGGATCTTATAGAACAAGCACATACACCTACACTGGAGTTGAACCCTTCCCACTCCTAGATAGATGGATCTTATGGAACAAGGACATACACCTACACTGGAGTTGAACCCTTCCTACTCCTAGATAGATGGATCTTATAGAACAAGCACATACACCTACACTGGAGTTGAACCCTTCCCACTCCTAGATAGATGGATCTTATGGAACAAGCACATACACCTACACTGGAGTTGAACCCTTCCCACTCCTAGATAGATGGATCTTATAGAACAAGGACATACACCTACACTGGAGTTGAACCCTTCCTACTCCTAGATAGATGGATCTTATAGAACAAGCACATACACCTACACTGGAGTTGAACCCTTCCCACTCCTAGATAGATGGATCTTATAGAACAAGCACATACACCTACACTGGAGTTGAATCCTTCCTACTCCTAGATAGATGGATCTTATAGAACAAGGACATACACCTACACTGGAGTTGAATCCTTCCTACTCCTAGATAGATGGATCTTATAGAACAAGCATATACACCTACACTGGAGTTGAACCCTTCCCACTCCTAGATAGATGGATCTTATGGAACAAGGACATACACCTACACTGGAGTTGAACCCTTCCCACTCCTAGATAGATGGATCTTATAGAACAAGGACATACACCTACACTGGAGTTGAACCCTTCCTACTCCTAGATAGATGGATCTTATAGAACAAGCACATACACCTACACTGGAGTTGAACCCTTCCTACTCCTAGATAGATGGATCTTATAGAACAAGCACATACACCTACACTGGAGTTGAACCCTTCCCACTCCTAGATAGATGGATCTTATAGAACAAGGACATACACCTACACTGGAGTTGAACCCTTCCTACTCCTAGATAGATGGATCTTATAGAACAAGCACATACACCTACACTGGAGTTGAACCCTTCCTACTCCTAGATAGATGGATCTTATAGAACAAGGACATACACCTACACTGGAGTTGAACCCTTCCCACTCCTAGATAGATGGATCTTATAGAACAAGGACATACACCTACACTGGAGTTGAACCCTTCCCACTCCTAGATAGATGGATCTTATAGAACAAGCACATACACCTACACTGGAGTTGAACCCTTCCTACTCCTAGATAGATGGATCTTATAGAACAAGGACATACACCTACACTGGAGTTGAACCCTTCCTACTCCTAGATAGATGGATCTTATAGAACAAGCACATACACCTACACTGGAGTTGAACCCTTCCCACTCCTAGATAGATGGATCTTATAGAACAAGCACATACACCTACACTGGAGTTGAACCCTTCCTACTCCTAGATAGATGGATCTTATAGAACAAGCACATACACCTACACTGGAGTTGAACCCTTCCCACTCCTAGATAGATGGATCTTATAGAACAAGCACATACACCTACACTGGAGTTGAACCCTTCCCACTCCTAGATAGATGGATCTTATAGAACAAGCACATACACCTACACTGGAGTTGAACCCTTCCCACTCCTAGATAGATGGATCTTATGGAACAAGCACATACACCTACACTGGAGTTGAACCCTTCCTACTCCTAGATAGATGGATCTTATAGAACAAGCACATACACCTACACTGGAGTTGAACCCTTCCTACTCCTAGATAGATGGATCTTATAGAACAAGCACATACACCTACACTGGAGTTGAACCCTTCCTACTCCTAGATAGACAGACATACACCTACACTATTGGAACCCTTGCCACTCTGTCGGTACATTTATAAACATTTATGACTCACCTGTTTCTACAGTCATCCTGTAACCAGTGTCCAGCTTCTTGCCTGAACGCTCTAACCTCTCAGTGTTATCCAGTAATCTTGCCCTCTAAATATATAATTAAAGGGGTAAAAAAAGGTACAAAACTCTCTGAAAAAAGGAATGAAAGTAGTTATTCACTTTAAAACAACTTTATATTTGGATTTTAGACAGTGAATATCAAGTGAAAATAAGAAGTAATGTAGTGGATTTTGTGAAATGAACACTTTGATTTTAGTGAAGTGAAATTTGTTGTAACAGGAAAACAGTCAGTGTTTCGATTTCATGAAAACTTTTCTACAAGTTGGTTATGAGCCAGTATGTGGATCCAAACATATAGACGGTCACGCCACGAACTGACGTACGGTACACCGCAGCCAAAAATCTGTGTTAGGAGAAAATTGGGGTCAACAGATATGTCACTTCGTAAAAGTGCAGAAGTCGTACTACGCTTGTTTGGTACTTTGCCAGCTCTACGTGTTTCAATGGATAATTTCATGGAAACACAAAATGGCAAATCTATTGAAACATTGGTCTTGCTAAATAGTGTATTATGAAACTTTTATGTGTTAGTACTTAAATTTGCTAAATAGTGTAATTATGAAACTTTTATGTGTTAGGAACTGAAATTTGTTGAAAATAATAGCAGTGATGAATATATCAAGAATTTGTACAAAAACTGAATTGCATTTTTTTTTTTTTTTAACCCAAGATACTTTGTGAAAACTTTGTGAAAACAGTGACTTTTCATTGTTCATAAGATTTATAAGGATATCTTTAAGCAGGAGGTTTACCACTGATTGAAGCAGATTACACTTTATTTTCTAGAATTGTCCATAGAAACATGACTGGAAGAACACAGAGCCACATTACATGTGTAGACCATTTTCAGTGTCTGCTGTGGACCAGAAGTATTAATACCATGGGATTGAAAAACTCTACTGCATCAACAAATAAGCATTCACCAAAAAGTGGGTTCCATATGGCCAAAGTGGGTGTATGCATAAATGGTCTGCCAGCTTTAGAAGAAAGAGACGACCTTATCTACTGACCTGATCTTCTGATTGTCTTCCATCATCAAGTCCAAAAAGCTCATCTCTGGATGCTTCTCCATCACGAAATGCAATCTTGGCTTTCCTCTGAGTTAATAAAAAAAAGTGTATTAACCACTTAACAACTACATGTAGTATTAACTATTAACAACTACATGTTTCATTAACAGGGCGTGGCCAAGCGGTCTAGTTCAACGGACCCAAGCTCTGGTGTTGTCGGCAGCATAGTGTGGGTTCGAAATCCTGGTCATGACACTTGTGCCCTTAGGCACTAGGGTGTCGTGGCCGAGCGGTTAAGAGCATCGAATTCAAGTTCTGGTGGTTAGTCATCAGGTTGTGGGTTCGAATCACGGTCATGGCACTTGTGTTCTTGAGCAAGCAACTAACTATAATTGCTTCTCTTCACCCAGGGGTATAAATGGGTACCTGCGAGGGTAGAGGTTGATATTGTGTTTGAAAAAGCCTTCGGAGCGCCACGGTTGCCCAGGGTTGTATACTCCCCAGGGAGCTGAGAAAGGTTAAAGGAATGTTATTGGCCCAATGACCAGGGCACTAATGTAAAGCGCATTGAGACGTTTATTGTTAAATGCGCTATATAAGAACTTGTTATTATTATTATTATTATTTGCTTTGTAAAAAGTTGGGAAGGTATTGCATTCTGCTAGTATTGCATTCTGCTCTACCACCAGCCAGGCTCCTAGTGGATGATACCCATGCCTACATCCTTACGGACTGTGAAGGGGTAACCCTGTTTCAGCCCAAAGAGTAGGTGGCAATGTGCCCCTGGTGGTAGTTGATTTGGGTCGATAGCCAAAATCAGTTAAGATGTGATGTTCATTAAAAAAAAAATAATAATAGTGCCAGGATTTCTTAAATTTTCTGTGCTCTGGGATTGGATTAATTTTTCGAACTTACAGAATAATTTGTTTTTGAGAATATCGGTGTAAATGAAACCCTGACTAACAAAGAAAAGACAACAATTTCTCATAAAATGCACCAGGATTTTTGTTCTTTTTTGAGAAAATATGAGATGCGTTCACCAAAATGCGTTCACAAAAACTGACTGTAAGCCACGGCCAATAATCGGCCATGGTATGCTAGAATCTGGGACCAATTGGACTTACTTCCCATTGAGCCAAATAAAATAATAAACAGTGGTAACAGCCTATCAATCTCTCCTAATTCTTGTTTGTCAAACAAATGGACAAAGGTCCGGAATTGGGAATTACACAATAACCCACGGAAAAAGGGAGATTTTGAGCATGAATTCCAGTTTTTTTTTTATCCCTGTTAGTATGGTAGAAATGAAGCGTTGCACTGTGAGTGCATGCACTGTGCACACTACTACAATGGGATGTCTCGGCATGTTAAAGTTCTGGTAATCCGAGTGTATACTAAAGCGGGTTTTTATTTTGAGACTTCCGGTAGTGTGTCCAAAAACAACTTGCAAGCACACAAGTCATCCGGTCGTAACTGGTTAAGCAAGATTTTTTGTTTGTCAATTCTTTCCTTGTTTTACATTGTATTAAACAAACATTAGAAGGTTGAGATAGAAAGTTGGTACATAGCAACAAACTAAGCAAGGTGTGTACAATCTCAAATGATAAATGCCATCTACGTTTTTGTGACACATTCCAACAAATTGACAAATAGTGAACTTTCAAGCATTTATTTACGGGGTCGGCAATTCTTCAGAAACCCTTTCGCTCCACTTTTGAATGGTCTGATTATGATGGAATATTTCACATGTCATGTTGGGGCATTATGAACAAACCAGCTGAAATTTGAAACTCACTTGAGCAAGTTTTAAACTAAAGCAAGTATTGCACTTGACACACATATTGCAGGCACACTTTACACAAGGGGCTGATACTTTATTCTGTCCTATTTAAACGTTGAATAACATTTAAGGGTGTACGTTACTTCGAGGTCAACTTAAAAAAAATGTTTAAACAGGACCTGGACACAGATATATCAAAAGACAGAAGAACAGTATATGTACAAATTTAATTGATGAGAGGTACTTTTGACAGACACTGTCATCGGTAATTTGACAGTCGGGATAAAAAGGGATTTATCAATATAATTTAAATTTAATAAATATGTGAGACATTTCTGATAAGCAGATCAGCAGCTTATTGGTGACCTATTTACTGTATGAAAGTTGAGGGCGTATGGTCAACACAAAAGGAAACCTCTCATGCCGCAGTAACAGGAATACAGCAATAAAATGAGACTTGACAATACATAGTGTATGACCAGTACGAAACCCATAGGCCTACTGTATTGTAAGGCATAGCCGTGCATAGTCAGACCTGATCTACATGCTATAATGCAGTACATCTTTTTTGTCATAATGGTATCTGTATGTTAATCTAACTAAAGAACTTGTTAAAGGACGCCTCTAGGGTGCTCTGAACTTCCAAAAGATGGAGTTTTGGGATTTGGGGATTTTACTTTTTTCAGGGGCAAAGTGATTACACGGTTTGGCTTGATTCAGTTCAGTACGTTAAGCGTTGTATACACGACATCGCATCTGAAGCACTGTAGACAACAGGTTGGCTGAGTCAGACACCTTTAGTAATGGATATTGGGAAGATAATTGCTGTTTTTGAGGATGTCGCCTTTTTAAGGGACTCTTCTGGATCACTAAGTGACTTAGAGGAAAGTGTGGGTGAATATGACAATCTTGATGAACTTGAAGTTCCCCAAGGTTCGGTTGGTCCAGTAATGGTTGTTCACGGCGCTGAACCATACTGCTTCGAGCCGCTATGCCTGGTCGCCGCGCTGCTGCTGGTGAAGGGGGGAAAGGGCAAAAAGCCCAGGACCTACCTTTCTGTCTAAACTTTTCGTGTAAACTTTCCCACAAAAAAGTGTCAAACCGCTTTAGCAGGTTTCGATGCATAAATACATGGATGATTATGTCACATTCTAGCCACCATTCTAGCGTCCATTGAATCGAGAGGTCATTACATATCATTATCTTAAATAAGCAGTTTTTTAACTTGGGCTGAAAAAGCCGTGCAAAGCAGTGCATTCTTGACTTGACTTCTCTATCACTAAATACAAATTGTAAGAGCAAAATACCTATTTTAATAACTATTTTATTAATATAAAATCCATGATGGATATCATGGACATCATTGACATCGTGGATATCAGTCAAAACTGGTATCCACGATGTCTACTTGGCCAAAAAAAGATAGTCACTAAAATATTAAGAGCACCTTAGAGCCACCCTTTAACTAACAATTGTGGCACTCAGTGAGGCACACTATTGTCATGTTTGTGTTGTCACTTATATAAGCATTACCAGATCTTTTTCTAGTCTGGTGAGTTCAGCCTCATAGCTTCGCAATCGTGTACTGTATCTCTGACGATCTGTTGCTGGAATGCTTCGAATCTCCAGATCCATCTGCTCTAACTGTGTAATAAAAAAAGAATGTAAGAAACAAATACTGATGCTCGGAGAGTTCTACAAGCAGCATACATTGTACATTGAACAGTAAAATAGTGATTACAGGAGACTCTTGAAGGATAATACAAAATGTGGCAACAGACAAAAGAAAGCTAAATTACCAGCCTTGAGGTCTGCCACTAGTACAGAAAAAAACAACAGGGTTCTCAAGACTGTAGAGGCCAGAAGTATTGAACAAAATAATTTATTTGACACAAAGGTCTATATGAAAACATCATCAATTCATTTGTCCATAACTTGAAAGTGTGTGTTGCAGGTGTTCTTGGGTACACTGTGACCTCTTGTAATAAATAATAGGTATTTCATCTTGTTTGGGTGGGATGGGGTGTGTATGTACAGTAGGTGAGTGCTCTGATTGTCCTACGTTGTATGCTCTAATCATGGATAACTTGTTGTATTAAGCAACCGATAAAGGCAAGTATATTGTACTTAACAATGCTTGGCATTGCAACTAACACATTGTTGGAAAATGATGGATTGGGCACTGGTTGCCTCAATTACAGTGTATGCAAACTATACATTTTACCACAGGAACCCACACAATCAAAGTCCAACATGTCCAGCTCAGGACCTGTTGCAGCTTAGTACCAGTTGCAGCTCAGGACCTGTTGGAGTATGATGGGTTGAGCACTGCTCTGATACGAAACTATTGGAGTATGAAGAGTTCAGTACTGTTATAATAACGATACTGTTGGAGTATGATGGGTAGAGTACTGTTATAATAACGATACTGTTGGAGTATGATGGGTAGAGTACTGTTATAATAACGATACTGTTGGAGTATGATGGGTAGAGTACTGTTATAATAACGATACTGTTGGAGTATGATGGGTAGAGTACTGTTATAATAACGATACTGTTGGAGTATGATGGGTAGAGTACTGTTCTAATAAGGATACTGTTGGAGTATGATGGGTAGAGTACTGTTATAATAATGATACTGTTGGAGTATGATGGGTAGAGTACTGCTCCAATAAGAATACTGTTGGAGTATGATGGGTTGAGTACTGTTCTAATAAGAATACTGTTGGAGAATGAAGGGTTGAGTGCTGTTCCAATAAGGATACTGTTGGAGTATGATGGGTTGAGTACTGTTCCAATAAGGATACTGTTGGAGTATGATGGGTAGAGTACTGTTCCAATAAGGATACTGTTGGAGTATGATGGGTTGAGTACTGTTCCAATAAGGATACTGTTGGAGTATGAAGGGTTGAGTACTGTTCCAATAAGGATACTGTTGGAGTATGATGGGTAGAGTACTGTTCTAATAAGGATACTGTTGGAGTAAGATGGGTAGAGTACTGTTCCAATAAGGATACTGTTGGAGTATGATGGGTGGAGTACTGTTCTAATAAGGATACTGTTGGAGTATGATGGGTAGAGTACTGTTCCAATAAGGATACTGTTGGAGTATGAAGGGTTGAGTACTGTTCCAATAAGGATACTGTTGGAGTATGATGGGTAGAGTACTGTTCCAATAAGGATACTGTTGGAGTATGAAGGGTTGAGTACTGTTCTAATAAGGATACTGTTGGAGTATGATGGGTAGAGTACTGTTCCAATAAGGATACTGTTGGAGTATGATGGGTTGAGTACTGTTCTAATAAGGATACTGTTGGAGTATGATGGGTAGAGTACTGTTCCAATAAGGATACTGTTGGAGTATGAAGGGTTGAGTACTGTTCCAATAAGGATACTGTTGGAGTATGATGGGTTGAGTACTGTTCTAATAAGGATACTGTTGGAGTATGATGGGTGGAGTACTGTTCCATTAAGGATACTGTTGGAGTATGAAGGGTTCAGTACCGTTCCAATAAGGATACTGTTGGAGTATGATGGGTAGAGGACTGTTCAAATAAGGATACTGTTGGAGTATGAAGGGTTGAGTACTGTTCCAATAAGGATACTGTTGGAGTATGATGGGTTGAGTACTGTTCCAATAAGGATACTGTTGGAGTATGATGGGTAGAGTACTGTTCCAATAAGAATACTGTTGGAGTATGATGGGTTGAGTACTGTTCCAATAAGGATACTGTTGGAGTATGATGGGTAGAGTACTGTTCAATAAGGATACTGTTGGAGTATGATGGGTAGAGTGCTGTTCCAATAAGGATACTGTTGGAGTATGAAGGGTTGAGTACTGTTCTAATAAGGATACTGTTGGAGTATGATGGGTTGAGTACTGTTCCAATAAGGATACTGTTGGAGTATGATGGGTTGAGTACTGTTCTAATAAGGATACTGTTGGAGTATGATGGGTTGAGTACTGTTCCAATAAGGATACTGTTGGAGTATGATGGGTAGAGTACTGTTCCAATAAGGATACTGTTGGAGTATGAAGGGTTGAGTACTGTTCTAATAAGGATACTGTTGGAGTATGAAGGGTTGAGTACTGTTCTAATAAGGATACTGTTGGAGTATGATGGGTTGAGTACTGTTCCAATAAGGATACTGTTGGAGTATGATGGGTTGAGTACTGTTCCAATAAGGATACTGTTGGAGTATGATGGGTTGAGTACTGTTCTAATAAGGATACTGTTGGAGTATGATGGGTTGAGTACTGTTCCAATAAGGATACTGTTGGAGTATGATGGGTAGAGTACTGTTCCAATAAGGATACTGTTGGAGTATGAAGGGTTGAGTACTGTTCTAATAAGGATACTGTTGGAGTATGAAGGGTTGAGTACTGTTCTAATAAGGATACTGTTGGAGTATGATGGGTTGAGTACTGTTCCAATAAGGATACTGTTGGAGTATGATGGGTTGAGTACTGTTCCAATAAGGATACTGTTGGAGTATGATGGGTAGAGTACTGTTCCAATAAGGATACTGTTGGAGTATGAAGGGTTGAGTACTGTTCCAATAAGGATACTGTTGGAGTATGAAGGGTTGAGTACTGTTCTAATAAGGATACTGTTGGAGTATGATGGGTTGAGTACTGTTCCAATAAGGATACTGTTGGAGTATGATGGGTTGAGTACTGTTCTAATAAGAATACTGTTGGAGTATGAAGGGTTGAGTACTGTTCCAATAAGGATACTGTTGGAGTATGAAGGGTTGAGTACTGTTCCAATAAGGATACTGTTGGAGTATGAAGGGTTGAGTACTGTTCTAATAAGGATACTGTTGGAGTATGATGGGTAGAGTACTGTTCCAATAAGGATACTGTTGGAGTATGAAGGGTTGAGTACTGTTCCAATAAGGATACTGTTGGAGTATGATGGGTTGAGTACTGCTCCAATAAGGATACTGTTGGAGTATGATGGGTAGAGTACTGTTCAATAAGGATACTGTTGGAGTATGATGGGTAGAGTACTGTTCAATAAGGATACTGTTGGAGTATGATGGGTTGAGTACTGTTCTAATAAGAATACTGTTGGAGTATGATGGGTTGAGTACTGTTCTAAAGTGGATACTGTTGGAGTATGAAGGGTTGAGTACTGTTCAAATAAGGATACTGTTGGAGTATGATGGGTTGAGTACTGTTCAAATAAGGATACTGTTGGAGTATGATGGGTTGAGTACTGTTCTAATAAGAATACTGTTGGAGTATGATGGGTTGAGTACTGTTCTAATAAGGATACTGTTGAAATATGATGGGTAGAGTACTGTTCAAATAAGAATACTGTTGGAGTATGATGGGTAGAGTACTGCTCCAATAAGGATACTGTTGGAGTATGATGGGTAGAGTACTGTTCTAATAAGGATACTGTTAGAGTATGATGGGTAGAGTACTGTTCCAATAAGGATACTGTTGGAGTATGATGGGTAGAGTACTGTTCAAATAAGGATACTGTTGGAGTATGATGGGTAGAGTACTGTTCAAATAAGAATACTGTTGGAGTATGATGGGTAGAGTACTGCTCCAATAAGGATACTGTTGGAGTATGAAGGGTTCAGTACCGTTCCAATAAGGATACTGTTGGAGTATGATGGGTAGAGTACTGTTCAAATAAGGATACTGTTGGAGTATGATGGGTCGAGTACTGTTCCAATAAGGATACTGTTGGAGTATGAAGGGTTGAGTACTGTTCCAATAAGAATACTGTTGGAGTATGATGGGTAGAGTACTGTTCCAATAAGGATACTGTTGGAGTATGATGGGTAGAGTACTGTTCAAATAAGGATACTGTTGGAGTATGATGGGTTGAGTACTGTTCCAATAAGGATACTGTTGGAGTATGATGGGTAGAGTACTGTTCAAATAAGGATACTGTTGGAGTATGATGGGTTGAGTACTGTTCCAATAAGGATACTGTTGGAGTATGATGGGTCGAGTACTGTTCCAATAAGAATACTGTTGGAGTATGATGGGTAGAGTACTGTTCCATTAAGGATACTGTTGGAGTATGATGGGTTGAGTACTGTTCCAATAAGGATACTGTTGGAGTATGATGGGTTGAGTACTGTTCCAATAAGGATACTGTTGGAGTATGATGGGTTGAGTACTGTTCTAATAAGAATACTGTTGGAGTATGATGGGTTGAGTACTGTTCTAATAAGAATACTGTTGGAGTATGATGGGTAGAGTACTGCTCCAATAAGGATACTGTTGGAGTATGATGGGTAGAGTACTGTTCTAATAAGGATACTGTTAGAGTATGATGGGTAGAGTACTGTTCCAATAAGGATACTGTTGGAGTATGATGGGTAGAGTACTGTTCAAATAAGGATACTGTTGGAGTATGATGGGTAGAGTACTGTTCAAATAAGAATACTGTTGGAGTATGATGGGTAGAGTACTGCTCCAATAAGGATACTGTTGGAGTATGAAGGGTTCAGTACCGTTCCAATAAGGATACTGTTGGAGTATGATGGGTAGAGTACTGTTCAAATAAGGATACTGTTGGAGTATGATGGGTAGAGTACTGTTCCAATAAGGATACTGTTGGAGTATGATGGGTAGAGTACTGTTCAAATAAGGATACTGTTGGAGTATGATGGGTAGAGTACTGTTCCAATAAGGATACTGTTGGAGTATGATGGGTAGAGTACTGTTCAAATAAGGATACTGTTGGAGTATGATGGGTTGAGTACTGTTCCAATAAGGATACTGTTGGAGTATGATGGGTTGAGTACTGTTCCAATAAGAATACTGTTGGAGTATGATGGGTAGAGTACTGTTCAATAAGGATACTGTTGGAGTATGATGGGTTGAGTACTGTTCCAATAAGGATACTGTTGGAGTATGATGGGTCGAGTACTGTTCCAATAAGGATACTGTTGGAGTATGATGGGTAGAGTACTGTTCAATAAGGATACTGTTGGAGTATGAAGGGTTGAGTACTGTTCCAATAAGAATACTGTTGGAGTATGATGGGTAGAGTACTGTTCAATAAGGATACTGTTGGAGTATGAAGGGTTGAGTACTGTTCCAATAAGGATACTGTTGGAGTATGATGGGTAGAGTACTGTTCCAATAAGGATACTGTTGGAGTATGATGGGTAGAGTACTGTTCAATAAGGATACTGTTGGAGTATGAAGGGTTGAGTACTGTTCAAATAAGGATACTGTTGGAGTATGATGGGTAGAGTACTGTTCAAATAAGGATACTGTTGGAGTATGATGGGTAGAGTACTGTTCCAATAAGGATACTGTTGGAGTATGATGGGTAGAGTACTGTTCAAATAAGGATACTGTTGGAGTATGATGGGTAGAGTACTGTTCCAATAAGGATACTGTTGGAGTATGATGGGTCGAGTACTGTTCCAATAAGGATACTGTTGGAGTATGATGGGTAGAGTACTGTTCTAATAAGGATACTGTTGGAGTATGATGGGTTGAGTACTGTTCAATAAGGATACTGTTGGAGTATGAAGGGTTGAGTACTGTTCCAATAAGAATACTGTTGGAGTATGATGGGTAGAGTACTGTTCAATAAGGATACTGTTGGAGTATGAAGGGTTGAGTACTGTTCCAATAAGGATACTGTTGGAGTATGATGGGTCGAGTACTGTTCCAATAAGGATACTGTTGGAGTATGATGGGTAGAGTACTGTTCAATAAGGATACTGTTGGAGTATGAAGGGTTGAGTACTGTTCCAATAAGGATACTGTTGGAGTATGATGGGTCGAGTACTGTTCCAATAAGGATACTGTTGGAGTATGATGGGTCGAGTACTGTTCCAATAAGGATACTGTTGGAGTATGATGGGTTGAGTACTGTTCCAATAAGGATACTGTTGGAGTATGATGGGTAGAGTACTGTTCCAATAAGGATACTGTTGGAGTATGATGGGTTGAGTACTGTTCCAATAAGGATACTGTTGGAGTATGATGGGTTGAGTACTGTTCTAATAAGAATACTGTTGGAGTATGATGGGTTGAGTACTGTTCCAATAAGGATACTGTTGGAGTATGATGGGTTGAGTACTGTTCTAATAAGAATACTGTTGGAGTATGAAGGGTTGAGTACTGTTCCAATAAGGATACTGTTGGAGTATGAAGGGTTGAGTACTGTTCCAATAAGGATACTGTTGGAGTATGATGGGTAGAGTACTGTTCCAATAAGGATACTGTTGGAGTATGATGGGTTGAGTACTGTTCCAATAAGGATACTGTTGGAGTATGATGGGTTGAGTACTGTTCCAATAAGGATACTGTTGGAGTATGATGGGTTGAGTACTGTTCAAATAAGAATACTGTTGGAGTATGAAGGGTTGAGTGCTGTTCCAATAAGAATACTGTTGGAGTATGAAGGGTTGAGTGCTGTTCCAATAAGGATACTGTTGGAGTATGATGGGTTGAGTACTGTTCTAATAAGAATACTGTTGGAGTATGAAGGGTTGAGTGCTGTTCCAATAAGAATACTGTTGGAGTATGATGGGTGGAGTACTGTTCCAATAAGGATACTGTTGGAGTATGATGGGTTGAGTACTGCTCCAATAAGAATACTGTTGGAGTATGAAGGGTTGAGTGCTGTTCCAATAAGGATACTGTTGGAGTATGATGGGTGGAGTACTGTTCCAATAAGGATACTTTTAGAGTTTGCTGGGTTTTAAAGGAAGTATCCTGGTAAAAATGCCTCAAGCAGGGATTAGGATTTTGTATGAGTTTACATTTACTTATTTCTCATAAGGACAACAAAATTATTCTGCATTCTTCAAACGATATTAGCCGGAGGTGGCTGGGGTTAAAGGGACAGTTGCCTTGGATCAGGCGAGTTGGTCTATCAAAAGCATTTGTAACCGTTTGTTATAAAATGCATGGTTAGAAAGATGTTTTAAAAGTAGAATACAATGATCCACACAAATATGTCTCGAAATCGCGTGGTTTTCCTTTTACATTGTGAACAAACACGGTCGGCCATTTTGTGGAGTCAAAATTTTGACTACACAAAATGGCCGACCGTGTTAGTTCGCAAAGTAAATGGAAAACCACGCGATATCGAGGCATATTTTTTACCAACTCAAGGCAACGTGTCCCTTTAAGGTTAATTGTTATATCTAAGAATATTGTAATGGGTGAGTATTACTGTATCTTCCGTAACATTTTATAGTATTTTGTACATGCAGGTCGGAAGTGACTAATATGGATGCCCTATTTTTCTTTTGACAGCAAATTTGGACATTATATTTCCACAACCTTGATTCTTACCAGTTCCCTTGCCTCATCAATCTGCCTTTCTGCTGAACTACTCTGCTGTTTTTTCTCATCTAAAAAACATATACAAGAAGCACTCATATCGGTCATCATTAAAAAAAAAAAAGATAGGCCTATGTATGGCACGATGACAAATTGTCCAATGGTAGACACTAGAGCATACTGTATACTGTACAAGATGCTTCTAAAAAGAAGAAAATGAAAACTTCCTGGAATCCTACTTTCTGCATCAAAGGATCACTATGGCAAGCCATCTTGTTTTGAGCCTAATATGTAAACTCAAGTCATCTTGCAACACAAATCCACCGCCACCACAGAGGAATGTCAGATGTTTGCATTCTTGAGCAATTTATCTTATAAATTACTGCAACATGTTTATTAACGATTTGCAATATTTATCAACCTTTCTCCTGAGCTTTTAGAAGGGGGGGGATTCCATTATATTTGTACAAAATATTGATTGAGATTCTTTTCATTATTACAGATTTCATTCTATTGGTACAAAATATTGATTGGTGAGATTCTTTTCATTATTACAGAACATCCTTTGTTCTTTCCATGAAAAGAAAAATAAACTTGGGGTAGGATAAGATTTTTTTTTAAATAGATGGATTTTTTGGCATTGTTTAGAGGTGTATACATTGTACCACACAGATACTACAGATACTGTGATTGGTGTTTTTCTGGCAATGCTTTTCTTCTTATTTTTCTCACAAATTGATTACAGATTAGTAGCTAATCTAAGAGAGCTGTCAATCAGCAACATAATGAGGTTGGTTGCACCAAAATCAACACTGCCTTTTAGTCTTAAAATTTGATTTAATTTTAATTTGTTTAGCACTACAAAAACATAGTCCCTACCCTTAAAGGTAGGGGCATACTTTGGTTTAAACAATTTTAAACAAGTTTAAAAATGTGTAATTTCTATCCGAAAGCTTACTTGTTATAAAGATGGTAATGGTTGTAAGCATCCTGCGATTAGAAATCAATAGAAGCATTTGAATCTGAGAAACGATTCATGCATGAATCGTTTCTCAGATTTCTGAGGGTTAGAGTCAGTTTGCGAAGGCTGCGGCTGAGAATACGTTTGGTACCCATCGTCACCTCGCAACACGTGGATGGGTTGGAGTGTGACATTCCTGTGAAAATACCACGACAGTTTTTTGCTGTTTTCTCAGCAAGTAGACACTGTATTCAGCTAAAACTTTCACAGGCAACTTTTATTGTATCTTTCTACAGTTTGGCCTATAAATCAGCATTACATTGACCAAAACCATTCAAGGATTATTTTACGTGGGTAAAAAACGGCCAGATCCAACCCAAACTTTTTAAGGGATTTTTAAAGATTTTGTAATGAATGTTGGACTTTAATTTTTTAAAAACCTAAAAAAGTGAGGGTCAGATTTATCATTCAGATATGGCAATTTTGCCACTACTCTAACTAGGCATGTTAGTCCTAGTTTGCAATCATGATTTACTTTTTTTAACACCAAATTTCACTTACTTCCACTCAACTGTGGTATTTTGTTGATTTTAGTAGTTATTTCAGCTGAGATTGAAGCAAACTGATGCTCAAACTCCTCCATGGTGCTCACAGTTGTCGCCATTTTGCAATTGGTTGGTTAATCTGGTCACTCGGCAGAGTCCAGAGAGTAGAACTTAGAAGTTAGAACAGGAAGGTTCATGTAATTGTAATGTGGGTACTTTATATGCAGAGACACCCGATTACAAGCATCAGGGAGTTCAAGTATAATTTACAAACAACATGGAGGTACTGTAGAAATACAAAGAAGTACCACAGTTCCTTTCTCTACATGTGTGGTTGTAAGTTAGCTAAGAGTAGTAGTTACTGGTTGTTACCAATGACCATCCATCACACTTGCTCAATGTACTGAGCAAGACTGGCAAGTGACGTCTGAGACAATATGGGATGGGATGACCATAACATAAGAATGATGACACCGACTCTGCACTCCGTAAACCTTCTTAATTTGGATCACACGAACATTAGTTTCGATACATTATCGAATAACTGATTCCTTGTAATGAGAAACAAGTCAGGGAGAATTATAGTGCCAACCATGCGACTTTATCCGTAGAAAAGAAGGAAAACGAGCACACCAGCCACTCGATGATCGATGTACATGTACAGTGCGTGTGATGAATTTTCACCGGCTCGGAGGACGCCCCCTATTGACAACCAAGGCAAAGTGTGGAATTTCGAACTGAGTGCAAACAACCACACACCGTAAACCCTGCGATCTTTAAGAATAATATTCAACACATACTCATCTTCAGGATGCTGTTCTTTGTCGACGGTCAAAAGGGAAACAACAGTCATTACACTAATCAAAAACCTACATTTTTACATTTTCTTGAAGTTATTTTCTCTCTTGAAGGTCTGCAGGTATCAATCATTTAAAAAATATATAATAATTATATTTAAAGTCTGGGTTTTTTTAAGGTTTTATTTATTTATTACATTTCATCACGGTAGGCTAGCTAGGTTTTGTAATCAAAGGACTTGCAAACAAAGCCTTTTGGGTCAAGTAGGCCTACTATTCACACAGCTGAACGAATTGTCTCAGACAGTTAAAATTTTTCTTATTTATCTGCGTTGATATTATGAGGATCAGATACTACAGCTAAGCTGCCAACCTGCCAACTCTGTAAGGTTTAAAACATTGTTGTGCCCGCATTTCTACCATGAACACAGCGGCGTAGCCACGGGTGCGTGATGGGGGCGGGGCACGTTGTCCCCTCTTACAATTTCCAGTGCCCCCCACCCCCCCCCCCCCGCTCTGCACGACACAGTGAAATTTCGTAATGTTTTTGTATCCTCGTGTGTCTATGGAATATTCATGTTTCATAGCTGAACAACGGGAACCCCCGAATAAGGGACATCAAACATAAATAGTGACGTCACTATTCATTATAATGACAAAACTCGAGACTTGTTACGACTTGTGCACAAAGTGTGAGTAGGCCCTATTGATGCCAATACTTCCGACAAACGTCGGACTTTTGTGCCCCAAACTAAGTCGTAAAATTGACGCC
This sequence comes from Plazaster borealis, assembly GCA_021014325.1. Lineage (NCBI taxonomy): Eukaryota > Metazoa > Echinodermata > Asteroidea > Forcipulatida > Labidiasteridae > Plazaster > Plazaster borealis. The sequence continues at coordinate 10,524,805 of CM037468.1, read as the reverse complement.
AATTATACTTGACTTGCTTGACTTAATTACTTGACTTAAAAGCTTTCCTCCCAAGGGGGGCCTTGGAGATAGCTGCCTATCCCTTATCAGTCGCCATGCTTTTCTGTCATTTGCTAGATGTCCTGGGCCCAATTTCATAGAGCTGCTTAAGCATAAAAAGTTGCTAAGCACAACCAAATTATGCTTACCAGAATACGGTTACCAGCAAATGTACAACATGTGACTAGTATCCTGCTTAGTTGTGCTTAGCAGAAAAATGTTAAGCAATATTTTCTGCTTAAGCAGCTCTATGAAATTGCAGGGGCCCAGCTCTGACCAGTGATGTGATGCCCAGATCGGCACAAGAGGACTTGATGTCATCTGTCCAGCGTTTCGGTGGTCTTCCTCTGGGCCTTGATCCATCACGTTTTGGGTAACGACTTGCCGTCATCCTTTTAGTGTGGCCGAAGTATGATAGCTGTTTTGCCTTTACCCTGTTAGTTATTGGTAGGCCAAGGTATCTCTGACTGATGTGTTTTTCAATCTATATATCTCTTCTGGTAACCCCAACCGGGATTTTCCTCAGACAGGCCATCTCAAAAACTAGGCCCTCGTCTAGCTGTTCTCATCACCTTTCTTCACTGTCCAAGTCTCTGATCCATAAGTGGCTATTGATAGGATGAGCACCCTGTATAGCTCCAGTTTGGTTGTTGTTGATTTTTGATGAGAAATCCAAATTGTACCTATTCAGTTTTTGTACCGCTACCATAGCCAGTCCAATCCTCATTTTGATGTCCTTTTCACAACTGCCAGAATATGAGATGACTCCCCCAAACCCCTAGTAAATGAAATTGTCGACCTGCCTCCAGTTGCGTTTTGAGTCCCTTTATGGATACAGAAACTTTTGTTTTTACCTCGCTGCATGATGATGACTGCTGTGGACTTCTGTTCCTGTTTTGCTGATGTTGATTGTAAGCCAAACTTTTCTGCTCACTTCATTAACTTTTGAAACTAAGTGCTGAAGATCGCTTCTGTTTCTGCCATAATCATTAGCGAATCTAAGGTTGATGATGACTTCACCTTGAACTGTGGCTCCTTCTGATATTTCTTGTACTGAGTGTCGGAGGACTAACTCGAGTAGTATGTTAAATAGTTGGAGTGACAATACAGCCTTTGTCTTACACCTGTAGTGGTTGAGAACCAGTCTGTGAGTTCTCCGTCAACTCTGACTGCACTTTTGAAGCTTCGTAAAGAGCTTGACGCCAATATTATAGTTAAGACAAAATTCAAGAGTGCTCCAAGTCGTGAATGTTGACGCCATATTTATAACAAAAATGACTTCTGCCCCAAATTTTGAATTAACGTCACTTCCGACTTGTCCACAGTGCATTTACTGACGCTATTATTTCCAACAAAATATTTTGAACCTCTAGTCGTAAATTGTATCTGATAATATCTAATATCACGACTTTGTTGTCACGTGATTATTGTGTAAATCATCATCAGATCGTTGACAGTGCATAATCAAGAAACCAGGGATGAAACAATATTATTATCGGAACCCGCACGTAGCCCCGGGTTTCCCGATGTGAAAAAGCAAAGTCGATCGATTTGACCGAGCGAAGTCCAGCGTGCTGTGTAACCGTGGCTCTGGCTGTGACCATACGGTAGTGGCGCCCTCTTGCGTTTACATTAACTGTCCTTTTCTTCCGCTAGCTGAAACTGACTGCTCGTTGTCCAAAAGGAGTAAGAAACAAATCAACAATCATCCCTTTGTTAATGTTTAGTATAACAAAATAGTTGTTATTCGTTGTATTAATATTTATCAGTGATTTTAATTAATTCATTTTGCGTGGTTTAACCTTTTCACTGTTTGAGTTATTCGTGATTATTTCACGTTGTGTCCGATCTTTTTAATATACCTCTAACGTGTACAAAGTAGCGTGTGTTGTATTATACCAAAATGTCCAGATAACGGACAAGTTTTGCCGTTTTATTTGCTTGGAGTTTTTTGTTTGTGTTACCCGTGGGCTTTGGTAGCCCTACAAATAGGTTTGTATATAACTCCGTTAATAGTGCCAATATGCTGGACTTTCTCCGCTTCTTGGTTATCTCACACTTTTGTTCGTTGTTGTAATCATGACTTGACTAGACTGACGACGTCACGACATGACCGAGTCAGCTGAGCTAGCCCCAATAGTGCCAATTCACTTCTGATCCTTGGCCCTAGTCAACAACGCTTTCTCTTTGCCCGGTGTAATTTTCGATCAGCTTCGTTCTTTATTATCATGAAACTTAACGTTGGATGCTACGTCACATGCGGTCGTACTACACCGTAACCGTAGTACTACGCTACACACTCGGGATGGTCATCACGGTTAAGGCAAGGCACCCGTGGATAATTGAGTTTTGCTCGGGGAAAATACTTTGATACGCTGGGGCGCTAGTAGGGCCGATGATGTCAAAATTTTGAAAAAGGAGTTCAGCGCCCCAGTTACTGGGTCTAATGTTTAAGAACAACTTTTTGAACAGGGTGGATGCGCGGTGTTGTGCTGGTTATTGCATGTTGTGATACATGGAAATTGGAAATGTCGAATAACGGCATAATGATAAATGGCATGGAGTTTGGACTATCTTTCCCTTTGTAGAAATAATCTTCAATAAGGGAGTGTTTGAGAGAAGCAATAAACTGTATACCTGTATTCTATGTAGGGACAAGTACCTTTTTGTACATACAAAACCGTAAAATTAAACTTAATTTGAGAAGCGTACAAATGTTCTCATAATTTGGTTCATAAAAATTGCTTTTTAATGTTATTATATACCAGGATCGAGCACCAGTCCCCACATTTGGGTTTGATAACCATACTTTGGCGAGTTGAGTTCCCTTAACAACTTTGCACCAAGGATACAATCAGGTGCTACGATTTACTAATTGACTTATGATTTACGCACCGAGCGTTATCAAGTTATTGGCTGTTATTTGGTGAAATCATTTACACATCTCTTTGTGCGGCAACAATCGTGCGATTGGCGATCCATAACCAGCTGCTGAACCGCACTTTAAAGATGTAAATGATTAAATTCACACAACCGTAAACATATATATTGCACAGAGGGTGAATTCAGAACAACGCGATAGAATAAGAATATTCGCAATGTTAGCAAGCCTTAAAGCAGTCAACAGGGCTTGTTTAGGAAATTACACATTTAGTAACTCACAGGCTTTACCAAACATACACTTTTTGGGATTGCAGTAGAAGTAAAGATTGGATATCCCTTGTTTACAAAGGAAACAAGAGTGGAGTTTCTGTCCTAACTGGAAGGTCATCTTGTATCAGTTCTATTGTGTATGATAATCATTAGATTATTTGCAGCAATAAAAGTGGCATTAGATTAAAGTTCCTGAAGTTGACACAGCCGAGTTAGTATTTATTATTTGGCTGGTACGCTATTAACCTGGATGATATTTTGTTTCAAGAAAGCTTTTTTTGACCTGCATTTATGACGCACTTCTTGACTTGGGCAATAGCTACCAATTATGTCATCCAATGAGGGCAACATTTGGCAAACTAATTGTTTATGTTTTACACCCAGTCTGATCTAAGAAAGTAGAATTTAGTTTACAATTATTTTTTATTTTTCAGAGTCAGTATGGTTCAGCGACTTCATTACAGACGTAGGCATTCCTACAACACCAAGTCCAACAAGGTGAAGATCGTAAAGACACCAGGTGGCAAGCTGGTATACCACTACCCCAAGAAGAAGCCTTCCCCTGCAAGATGTGGGGATACCGGAGTCAAGTTGATGGGGGTAGGAACCTTTTATTTAGATCTATTTAAACATCACCAGCGTTGTCACTACGCCGGTCGGTGCCGGTCGGGCCTGCCGGCACTCGGAGATTCCCGACCGACACTTTTCCTTGCTAACAGCTTTACCGACCGGCACTATTTCGACCGGCAATGCTGAATATTTCATTACTTTGTCATCAGAAGCCAACAATAAATTCCAGTATTTATGACAAAATACATCGCATTTCGTTTTAATATCCATTCCTGACAGTCCCTGACAATTTCTGACAAATACTCACTGATAACTTCTCATTTTTGTGCGTCTTAATTTATTTTGTCCCAGTCTGGTTGTACCGTATCAACTACCGTGCAAATATGCAGCAATGTGCTACGTAACGTCTACCTTATTCGCGGGACTGCAACTTTTCACTTGTAGTAGTTCCGCCCCAACTTGACAATCGCCCAACTATAGTTGGGATCGCAGTATCTCATTGCAGTGAGGTTACCGTCAGAGCTCTATGGGCGATCCCAACTATAGTTGCGGCTCCCCAACTGTATCACTCAAGGTGCTATAGTTTGGGCGATTGCCAAGTTTGGCAGTGACGGATCATTCATAGTGATTTTCCCTTTGCCTGCACGTGCAATTCCACTGGCGCTTGTGTATGATAACTGCAGTATCACTTGCGTGCGGGTCTGACGGGACACCTAATTCTTTGCAGGGAGATCTTTTCAGCAATCACAGTCGCTCAGACATTTTACTTGTAAAATATAACAATAAGTACCGTAGTAGAGGTCAAACATTTTAAGAAATTCAGGAATCAGGTTATTCAATTTAGTTGATTAAGAAAACATTTATAAAATATTATGAGACAAGTTTAGAATCTTCAATAAATCGGACAAACTTGGCAGCATGGGGTAAACTTACCTATTGAATAATAGAATAATCCTGTACAATGAATGAACGAAGCTTGGCAGGCTCAACACGCTATCGCCGTGTTGCCTCGATCTTCTTGTTGTATTTTCTGTATCTCCATGGTTCGTTCATCCATGGTTCGTTTAGCGCCTTAAGTTTTAAGGCATAAGGTAGGGGTGGTGGTGGTGCCATTTCGTTAAGTAAATATTTTGTTAAAAATTTGATAGAAATTATAGCAATTGTCATGTCTGCTATGATGTATTGTTTCATCAAAAGAGATGCTTACTGCAATGGCGTCCATTGCAACGCTCACTTCACATTTTTAGCGTGAATTTTACCATCTTGAAAAAAAATTCCGACCGGCACTAAATTTGGGCTAGTGACAACACTGAACATCACATGAATATTTATGTTCAATTTAAGCTAAACAAACAAAATTATGCTTGCCAGAGTAGGGTTACTGGCTCAGTCAAAATACAATGAAATTACCTAGTCAGTTTCCCTTGTGGTTTATTACTTGATTATTCATTAAGAATGATGACATAAAGCACAATTCTGATCAGCGGGCTGGCTGATGAACAATGTTTGGTAGGTAGCGTCATGGGCTGTTAATCTGTATGCAGTTATGTTTGATATCTAGAGGGACTAGTCCATATGGCATCCAAGGGCCTGCCAAATTTTAGGTAAACCAAAATAGATTAGAGATTGAGTAAAATGTGCTGTTATTATTTATTATTATTTATCTGTACATGATAATCCCCAGTAATTAGTCATCAATCGTATCAAGACTGTATAATGTGGCAGTGCACCATATCACTGGGTAATTAGTGGGCAGATCAAGACTATTAAAGAGAGGTGTGGACTTGGTGCCTGGCCTACCTGCAGCCATCAGGTGGACTTTGCAAAATCATCTAAAAATCTTTCTAGGCTGTCCAAGCTCATTAGATGAGACACTGCTTTTGTATTCATATCTGGATTGGATAATAAAATACAAACAGGAGATTTGAAATCACTATGAGAAGACTACTGTAAAGTATTGTTGATTGGTATCCTGTTGGTTGTATTTTGCAGGTGTTAGCTGCCCGCCCAAAGAAGTTGATGTCAGTTCCAAGACCCAAAAAGCGTGTTACCAGAGCCTATGGAGGCTGTCTGAGTGCTGGAGCAGTGAAACAGAGGTATGACAGTTGGTTATTCATTAGTTGGAAGGGAAGGTACAGGAATCTATCCTTGTAGACCTGTAATATGAATAAAAACTACTCAAAATAGAGAAGACCATACAAACTAAGTTTTCCTTTGTTTTTTAAGAGGAGGCAAGTTGGACAAAGCTGTTGGAGAGTTTATTCCCCACTTACCGCTGGGGTTTCCAAACAATTAACTGTGCTCACCCGCAGGATTAATTTTAGAATTTTTAGAATTTTTTTTACAATATGTGTTTCTTGTTGCAATGAAACCATGACTTAACCAAGTAAAGACAAAAAATAATCTCAAAATGCTCCAGAATTTTTCTTTCAAGAAAATGTGGCTTTTGTTCACCATGAATCGGGCAAACCTTGGCCATAAGCCACGGTTGATAATCGGCCATGGTGCAGACTCGCTTCCCATGCTGAGTACAATGGTAAATAATGGTAATCTCTTAATCCTTTATTTGTCCAACAAAAGAAGAAAAGTCTTGGAATTGGGATTACACAGGAGAAAGTGGGATTTTGAGCATGAATTCCATGGTCTTTGCCCTCATTGTACGGGTCAAATGAAGCATAGCAGGGTGAGTGCATGTACCTAGTACGCACACTACACAATGGAATATCCGTTCCTTTTGGTCATAACAACAAAAAGAGTTCTGGCAATGGCATCCCTGGACATTTTTAAAACAAGTTTTTCAGACTTGCGTTTGCATTCCAGTGACAGTTTTGTGTTTACTGTTTAAAGACATTGGACAACCTAACATCAACTTGATATTATATCAAACATTTTTAGGCTTGGTCATATGCAATATTACATGGATATGAACTTGCACTTTGGAAAACTTATATTAGGTCCAACCCAAATAATGTTGATCTTTGTGCCATTCTTTCAGAAATACATAGGCTTATAATTTCTAAAGACTACTGCACCATAATTCATTTTCCATAAAACAGTTTCCATAAATTGATTTATTCCTAAATAATAAATTTTGTATCTAATCCTTTATTATCGACATGATGTGTGACTGCATGTGAGACAATCTAGGCCTGTTCCGGGTTAACGGGTATCCGGGTACCCGAAAACAGACATCAATACCCGGTTCCAATTATCGGTTCCATTACCCGAAACTTGAGGTGAACATTTCACAATTGCAATTGAGATTTCTCATTTTGCAAACATTTCTTAGAGTAGGCCTACAGCTTTTGAAATGATTGAAGCAAGAATTAAACACCCTTTCTGAAAATGTATGACATGAAAGGAATTCACGATCTCTTGTTCAATTTTGAGGAGTGTGTATTTTGGGCTGTACCGTGAATATCATGTACATTACATGTAATTCACATCGGGTAGCATGTGGACAATCAATCTCAGCAGCTCATTGGGCAGCACTCCATGAACCATGCTCTCATTGCTCTAAATATGTGTACGTTTATTATAGCAAGGCCCAGGTAGTTCAATTGAAAAATGTTTTTGTATCAGCATTTAAAAATTTCACACCATGGGTAGACAGTAAAACCCAAAATTTATAGAATTGGAATGAAGCATTAAGCTGTTTTCAGCAAGACTGAGATCAAGGTATCATTGCTTGTTTTCACTAATATTTGTAAGAGTAATCAACTCGTTAACTCAATGACCGCTGTGATGTATGGAGTATTATATTGGGTACTCGGAAACCGAATCGATGTGGTTAACGGGTACTCAATAGAAAATTACCTGTAACGCACTAAGACAATCCATGGGATTTAATATGGTCTTTAAGTTATATTTTTACCTTTTGTTCAATTATCCAACTGACTCTTTTCACTAAAAATATTGAGCAAAAGGTAAAATGTACTTTTGTCAATAAGTGTATCAGGAATTATGGAGCAGTAGTCTTTAGAAATTAAAAGCCTATGTCTTTCTGAAAGAATGGCACAAAGATCCACTTTATTTGGGTTGAACCTAACATAAGTTTTCCAAAGTGCAAGTTCAAATAAGAGTACAAAAAAATGGAATTGAACCTGACCAAATATAAGTTACAATTTAAAAAGATATGTCTAAAGTTGGGACTTAAAGCTCTGTAACGAATGATCACACTTGTTATGGAACATTTCTGGTCCTGGAATTGAAGTGTAGCATGATTGCTCCCGAGCTAGCTAGCTGCAAAATCCAAAATGACAGACATACAAAAGACAGCTACATACATTCTATGTTTGCATTTTCTCTTTTTCAGGATCATCAGGGCTTTCTTGATTGAAGAGCAGAAGATTGTACGCAGAGTTCTGAAGGCACAGCAACAGGCTAAGAAACCATAAACAGCAGCAGTTTAGTTTTAGTCGTAATAACATGGTGGTTAACAAGAATTGACACTGAAGCCACCTCTGGAACAAGATGTACAAGAGCTTACATGTATAAATAAACAAAAGTGATTTCAAAAACATATTGGGTGTTCTTGTTGGTTTTATTTGTATTGATATTCAAAAGAAAAAGGTACATTCTAGCATTCTAGGTTTTGTTTGAATCAAGGTTTATGTGACCGGTCGCACCTAAAAATTAGCTTAATTTAAAGCACGCGAACAAAATCAATAATTGTCAAAGACTTGTATCCGCACTTTATGTGACCTATCTTATGCATGAAACAACGAACTTGTGAATGTTAAAGCTGTTTGGGGTTTCAGACTCCAAGATCATAACTAATTGTTTTTGTGCAATAGAGAACTGAAAACAAATGCTGTATTGACAATGTAACCCGTGACAATACATAAAAGAGCCACAGAGCCTGGACTTCCTGTAGGCATGATTTGTATAAAGCTTGTAAGAAGATATAAAGTGTTACAGTTTATGGAGATTGCACTGTCTGTTTTTTATCAACTTTTGATATGAGGAAAACGGACATCTTTCTTAGAACTTGTAGTACAGCCATTATTTTCGAAACTCATGAATTTATGTTGATATTTTGACGCAAACTGTAAAATTTCCCATATTTTCAGAGTAGTATCTTATTATTTTGCCTGCTGGAAATGCCCTGGAAAACACAAGGTCTCTCTTTTTGTAAACAAAGGTTACATGGTATATATGGAGCAGCTCAAAGATTTGTGAATGAATTGTTTGCTGGAGAAAATAATCAGAAGAGACTGGTGAAAGAAATGAACTACAGTTTATTTCTTTTCCATAACCTCTCAATTGTCCATGAGATAAAGCATGGTTCTAAATTCTGCGTAGTATTTTTCTAAATTTAAAGTGTAAGCTCAGCAAGAAAAGTGGATATGATAGACCAACAGCTTCTAGTGCCACCCAGGATGTTTGATCGACTCATTTAATAACCACAGAGAAAGGATTTCATAGTCGTTGCCATCGTCAAGTATAGTGGCTGACCCACAACTAATTACATAATATTTTCACTGCTATGAATTTCAGATATGTCCCCAGAACACCATACTCAAAGTCTACTTAAATATATTAAGAGGAAAGGCTTCAAATTAGCATAATATGCAAATTTGAACTCTTTCTACTAGTTATATTTAAGTAGACTTAGTGTTCAGGGGATCTCTGAATTGCATAGAAGTGGAAAAAGTTACTTGCAATTAGTGGTGGGTTGAGCCCTAAAATAGGCTAGATTGACTGGACTATAAGAGTGTAGTGAGGGCGCACTTTATAAATTAAACCTTCACAAATTTAGTATTTTGAAGAGGGGCTCCAAGGTCGAATTCATTTTGCAATCCACTCGTTTTCCAATAGATATTGGGCGGGGTGTCAAGTATCTATTCTCGGGTTAAAATGCCACTGTGTTTAATAACCCTTCAAGTACAATTTTCGTCAAAATTTAAAAACGTTCGATAACGTCACATTTCAACAGTGGCGTAACTAAAGGGGGGGGGCATTTGAAATCTGGACTTTTGGGAGTGGAAATTTTCAGAGTAAACAAAGTAAAATGTCGCATATAATTTGATTTGCTTTAATGCAATAACTTCGATGTTTTTAAAACTACTTTTCCATTTACACGCAGACAATGTATTTGTTTGTGCTTACACTCACGCCAGATTATCTTTGATAAAATGAAAGGTGAAAACAAAGTGCTGAAAAGGCAAACTTACCCCCTTGTGCTCCCTAAAATTTACCCAAGCTATTAATTAAGGCGCTGCATTTCAATAATGGTCAGTAATTTTGTTTACATAACTTTCCTTAGTTCGTTCTGAATTTTGATGCAATTCAAAATGGCATTGAATTTGACCCTTTGACTGGGGCAAAAATTCCTCTTTGTACAGACCAATTTGTTTTTGATATCCGATGGCTCTGCCATGCTGCACGGCTCTGCCATGGTGGAAAGAATACCGCCCTCTGTTGGCGGGTGGAGATTTCACAATTACGTGAGGCTAGACAGAGACTTGAAAATTTTCCCCTTCTTTCATGAGGACTTTATTGGAAAATGAGTGGATCATAAAACTGAATTTGATATAAACATTATCATGAATGGAACTTCGTTTTAGGCTCATTGCGTGAGCAAAATAAGTCCCTTGCTTATGCGTGTTTTCACTTGTAAACCCCCTAATTAAAAATAAAAGTCGCCGTGTAAGTGTACATTATACAACCACCATACGTATGGGTCTATTTATGCGTATGGGTCTATATTGGCAGATTCGAGTCAGAAGATTTTCCCTAAAATCGAGTTTGAATGCAAACATTTACTTTAAAATAATGTTTGCTAATTGATGAGATTGAATGGTTGACAAGCCTCTTGCTGCTGGTCACTTCGAAATGGAATAATCTTTGCGACCTATATGAATTTGGATGATCTTAATTTACCAGTGAATGCTAAACACAGCTAAATTGTCATGGAAGTAGTTATCAGAAGCCTGAACTCGGATGTAACAAAGAAATAAACAAGATTTATTCATATTTTGTATAACTATACAATTTACTTGGTAGTAGGCCCTAAAAAACGACCGCAGAATAGTCAATGATAATACAAATAATGTTATAATCAATCATGATCTTACACAATCAAAACCAGAAAATTAGTCGAGGCTAGAAATAACGATTTGAGGTAGGCGCTAGAAACTATAGACTTGGATGCTTGACTCTAGACTTAAGACTTGGCTAAAACTCTGGACTCGGATACTTGAATCTAGACTTTAGACTCGGCTAAAACTCTAGACTCGGATGCTTGACTCGACACCGCGCTAGAAACTAAAACTCTAGACTCGGATGCTTGACTCTAGACTTAAGACTCGGCTAAAACTCTAGACTCGGATGCTTGACTCGACAACACACTAATTTAGAGCTAAAACTCTAGAATTGGATGCTTGACTCGACAGCACAGGAGGAACACAGTCCAATCGCGAAGCGTGATAACACTTATATGATAACACTTATGATAAAAACTTATATTGTCTCGTAACTCTGTCTCGTCGACACACTCCAACGTATCTGGCGTCATCTAAGATTTCAGAACACAGAAATTCTCTTGCAAAGTATACTACCGTCTGAAACAAAACCCTGCCCCAAAAATGCTTCTATATCTTTTTGTATAGTTCAACCTCAAGTTCGAAAAAATATATTTCCAGACGAATTATTAATAATCTTGCCCCTATTAAATGGCACAACAAGAATGCTGAAAAGGGGCTTACTAAGAAAAATGCCAAAGGAAACTATTTTTCATTGGCCGGACGTGCCCCCCCCCCAAAAAAAAAAATTCTTTCTCTGTGTATTTTGTGCACAGGCCCTGTTTTAGGTATTTGTTTGTCTTTGCTATACACTTTCTTTGAGGTTTTAGTTAAGAGCGGCTCTAGGATGCTCTCAATATTTTAATTATTACCTTTTTATGGCCGAATAGACATCGTAGATACCGGTTAATAACCATTTTACACTTAAAATTTGCATTTAGTAATAAAGAATTCAAGTCAAAAATGCACCTCTCTGCGCGGCTTTTTCAGCCGAATATCAAAAATTGTTTATCTATGATAATGATATGCATTGACCCCTTGACGTCATGGGCGGCTAAAAACTCACGGTTACAGCATTATAAACACACACATAAATGTCTCTTTGCTCGGAAAACAAAACAAAATCAAGAAGAAACCAAACTTACATCATGCAGTAAAATACTCTTTCTTTCCATCCAGAGTATCTCATTGTAAAATGAAGCATACACGTTGGGTAGTTTTTCGCTATAATAAAGAAACTAAAATTTCCAAGGAACTAAAGCTCCGCAGACCATGAGCGTGCGGACCAGTGCTATAAAATAATACAGTTTGAACGTGTGCACCAGCAATGATTATTGCAATGGCATTGGAATAACCGTTTTCCCGAGCATGCGCAGAAACGTTAAGTCTATAAACACGTGTATAAGTCTATAGAGACATTTATGTGCTCGTGTTTCGCAAAGATTGTGTATATAGGGGCCTCCACCGTGATAATGCGGTCTGCGTTGTTTCGCGGCACTTGTCGAGTGAATTCTTGCCGTGTGTATTATGTTAGGATTTACGTAAAGAGCGATGTACTAAAAATCAAGCCGAGCTGCGGAATCGCTTCGCCTCTCAAAGAACAAAAAATATCCCCATATCATAAAACCGTTGTAAATTGGCTTGCTGATATATTAATTGGATCGTCCTTAAAGAGTCACATTTACGGCCGTATTGATTGCAAATGGTGAAGTTTGGCGGTATATTTGCGTTAGCTCGGTACACTTCATAATTATAGGCAGGTCCAAACTACCTAGCCGCCGATGACGTCATGTGTCCTTCGTCGCGGGGTTTGTTTGACCTCGCGTTTTCAGATTTTGGGCTGGGAGTGTTTCGAGGAAAATACTATTTTACCATGTTTTAGCGTGATGTAAGGGACTCATAATAATTTTGTATATTTCTTGGGGACTCCATCTATTGGAAACGTGTAAAAGCTAAATATTTCCAGAACATCCTAGAGCTACTGTTTAGTTTAACCTTATATTGGCCTGTAAATATCTGATGTCGTACGTCCACATGCCGTCTCGGCGCATGAGACGTGCGACCGTGTTTTCGTTTCTTGCTCTGGGTAATCATTTTCGTCGTTTGGTCCTGACATATTTTCCTCTTTCTAAGAGGTCCGTTTTTCACTTTGCCTCTTTAAAAATTATTGTCCCGTTCAAATTGACGACAGACTGCGTCATAGTGAAAAAGAATTGCTTAATTAGTTCGTCACCGACGCCACGAACAGACACACACGTAGATACCAATAAAAAGTAGCAATTGGAGAAAACAGCATTTCAAGTTGAATGTTTTTCTAAACCAAGCTTTCGTACAAATTCCGGGGTATTTTGCAACTAGTTTTCTTACAGTGGGGACTTGATGCTTTGAACTTAATATATACGGTGCTTTTGTCTGCTTTTAGTCCTAAATTAATAAGCAATGAAGTAAGAAAGGTGTGTGTCAGTTCGTGGCGACGAAAATTTACGCAACCAGGCCTTTTACGTCGCCACGAACACACATCATCCAATGTATTACAATGCGTGTGTGTCAGTTCGTGAAAATGTAGGTCACGCGCGCGCGCTACACACCAAGGTTGGTGTCAGTTCGTGGAAACGTTTTTTCCACTTTTGAGGTTTGTGCGCGCCGTGTGTTGCAATGGTAAATTGAACCTTTGTGTCAGTTCGTGGAAACGAAAAGTGTCAGTTTCGGTGCAAAGTTGCCTAGCCTCATCATCGTAATTAAAAAAGTAAAGCTCCTGAAGCGTCGAAACTTCATGAAATTGTAGGCCTTGGTTAACATTGTCCAAACATGCACAAAACTGAAAACTAAAAAAAAAGTGGTTTTGTACACATGGTGTCAGTTCGTGGTGTCGGTGACGAGTTCTTTGTTGGATGACAATCTGAGTCAGGCCTTAAATTTAATGAAAACATTGTCATATTGGCCAGGAACATCTGTATTTAAATCATACAACTAAACATTAACTAATTTACTTCCATGCACCGCGGCGTGCAAAGCTTCAAATCTTAATTAATGAACTTATGTCAACTTCTTTTCTCTCTCTCTCTCTCTCTTAAAGGATATAAAATTTGAAAGTCGGTAAACGAAAACCTCTTTCAAGTTCAAGCAGATTATTGCAATTATATAGGTTTTATAAAGTTACGTTTAATTATATCGAACTAGGGTGTCGTATTGTGTGCGTGAAATTTCGTGCACTCATGCACTCGTGGACTTGAGTTTCTACCATTATTTAAAAAGAAAGTGCAATCAAATTAGAAGTTGTTGAAGTACACACAGTGTCTGTATCTGTACTCGGGTTTTTTCTTCCTTTCGTGTATGGGCAATCAACTTAAAGGCATCGTACACGTTTTGTTATTGGAGCCTATTGTTGGTTTCACACAACATGTTTTCACACAACATATATTCATGTACCATAAAACTAACCTTTGAAAATTTCATTTCAAAAGGTGGTAGCGTTTTTGAGATATTGCCGAAAATCTGGATCGGTTATGTCCACGCAGGAAGAATAATCTGCATTGGAATACACACTCTTCTCAGATTCAAATGTTTTGGGGATAACAAGTGATATATTTTTCCATAACCGCAGTACTCCGAAGTGAAAATCCAAAGCTGCTGTACTTTTTACCAAGTAAGTTCTTATTGCCATTAATTATCTTAGTCATTACCAAACGTGTACGATGCCTTTTAATCCTGAAGCAGTCAACTTAAATTAATTAATTTACTTAATCCGGGGAGTTTACACTTTTTTGTTCTGGTTGTTGCGCAATGCGAACTGTGTTTATAAGACTGTATTTTCCTTAATTAACCAATAACACTTCTAAATTATGTGTACAATGGTCTATTAACAATGTAAATTGTTCATGTCTGCACATTATAAAAGTCTCGATTATGATATAGGCCCTAATAGGCCTATTTTGATAAAATGCTGTCAGACTGCGCGATATAGTGATATGCAGCCGGGCTGGTATTGACTTAATGTCTGCTAATAATTATAGTAGAACAGTGCACTATGAGATGGGAAAACAATAATACAGTTAGCATTCGTAACTAAATAATTGAACTAAAGAATTGGTTACATCATTAAAAAAGAAAATTTTAACTGACTTACTAAATCGGCTTCAACTTAATTTACATAAAATTTCCATTAATATTGGCTTTTAAGAACAAACATCGATTAACTAACACTAAAATCATAATTTTTTACACGTGAGTACTTAACAACACAGATGTACACAAACTTACACCATCAAATACTGCACCAGTCTAACAAAGCAATATACATTTTGCTATATAAAATTAACGCGTACATAATGTCACGTGATGTTCAAAAGAGTCCCATTCACTTTCTGTAAACAATTTCTGGCACCTGTAGAGCAAATAAAAAAGAACGAAAACACCATCATTATAAAACTCAGGTGTTATTATGTATAAAACAACGAAATCAGGAATTTCGGCTTTTCAACAAGAAATTTGTTCTCCTTAATATCAGTGGAAACATTTACTTTTTTAAAGAAAGTTAGCCTTACTTTAGGCCCATTATGGCTATTGACAGTTTGTAAAAACATTTGGTGTTCCACATTTGTTTAGATTTTTGAAAGCCTTATGAAGGCTACGTAATCGAGGATCCAAACGAAAGGATTGTCCACATGATGAATGTCAAACAATAATGTTTTGTTTATCGGATCGGCTGAAGATCCAAGCAATTTTACAGAAACTAAATTACAAAACAAGTATACAGTCCGTATCTTTGATACATTGTAGAATTCTAAGCTGTAATTTCAAACTGCCATTTTGTTTTTGATTCTAAGTATACGGCTTTCTGCCCTTTTAAACTCGTGTGAATCACCCTCAGGTTATACAAGTTTCAACCGTTGCTCTAATCTGACGTCTGGCTTGCAATCACACAACTCTCGTTTATAATGCTGTTTTGTATACATTTGCAATATTTTGTTTGTCTGATATTTACTTTAAAGGCAGTTCTATACGTTTAGGCCTTTATAAGTGGTAGTGATGAAAACATTAATCAATCATGAATTATTTTATGAAACAAATAGATTGTGGGCTTATTTATGATTGTTTGAGTGTGTTCTTAAAAATAAAGAAATCTTGAAGGAATTCACAATGTTGAGGCGTCTTGTGACATATTCTTACCTTGGGCATACGAATGGGTCATGAAGAGCTGGTGCCCCGCTTCTACCTCTGACTGTGTCTGATTCAGCCTGGAGATTAATTTGTAATCCACGAACTTCGGGACCAGTTTGGACAATGATGGCTCGTGAGCCAGGCACCTGATAGATTGCATTTTGACCATGTCTTACAACATCTTTATCAGTCCTGCATGTCGGCTTTATCTGAAAGGTAAAATTGTAACACTTGTATTCATTCATGTATAGACACACGTGTATCATTATCCGATTGACATTGCACAGTGCACACGTCATTGTGGTTAAAGTTGAATCTCTTTGACGACTTTCGCTTTCCTGTTCCTATATATTTGTTAACCCCAAAACAGTGGAAGTTTTCAACCTGCACTAACTTCCGGGTCAAATTTGACTCGGATCCCCAGCTTGACACGTTTTCCTGAGTAGCGTGTATTAGACTGACCATTAGACGATACGATGGATCAAGATGTCACAGGGATGCCATTTCCAACCAAATACGAGTCAATCTTCAACCGCGGCATTTTCAAAGGCCCTACCTATCTTATATCAGACTGATCATGGATTATCCACTGAATTAGATTGTGTTCGCTACTCATGTCAATCTTGTGTGGGGACGAAACTTAATTAATGCTTTTCTTTTATGAGCTCGCACCATGTCGTAAATACTTATACTGACGTCACTTTTCTTTCGCGCCTTGCCTCAAGCATGGCCTCATATTGCAAATTTATTATTTCAAAAAACCACGAATTTTTGGGGGTGTGATTTGGGGCAAGACGTCAAAATAGTCCGCTTTTAGGGGAAACGAACTGTTTAGTATCTTTGTCTCATGAGGGCAAGTCTGATATTGTTACGTCAGGGCTGAACGAAAAGCCATGGGTTAAATGAGAAGTGGTGAGGAAAACAATCCACTGAGTAGTCTATACAGAGGGAGTGCGTCCGCAGAATTAACGGGTCTTGAACGACGGTCACTTCTTGACAAATAAATAAAAAACAATATATAAATAAACATAAATAAATAAATAAATAAATAAAATAGATTGGCACGTGACGCAAAAACGACGTTATAGAATGAGCCGGAAGCCAATTGCAAACACCCTCCGGTCCCGTCCCCCTCCCCCCCCCCCCGAGTCGCGGGACCGAGGTATCACACAATTGAATAGGACAATATGGGTGTCACTCTTCTCTTATCTCTGCGGCATAACGGCATCATGGGTCGTACCTTTGATTTGTTGTGATCTCTACGTGGTGTTGATTCTGATTCTAGTTTCTGATGTGGTGGACTATAAGCACCAAGCTTTGGTGGTCCCTTTGCATTGGTCTTTATATCATCTTTAATCTTTAATGAAAAATATAAACATTAGTAGTTCCTTGTTACGTGTCCCAAGAGCCGGACCTTCTCTATGCAGCTCTCATGTTCTTGAAATGATTTGATAGTTTTGGATAGTTGTGTTGCATACGTGCTTTATTTGTTTTTGGTACCAATATTGGGAGTACAACAATGTTTTTAAGACATAAAAAGATGCTTCACTTTAATTGTGTGCACAAACATAGGCATTCTAATTATTTATCTTTTCTGTATATTTGTAATTACGTTTTTATCCATAATTTCTAGATTTTAATCTATACATTTTGTATTTTAATCTGAACTAGTAACATCAACATAAAATGTATTGAAACACAATCAGCCCTGTCACTATACACTACTGTTCTGTCTCAAGTGTTGTTTCGGAGTTTATGAAATAATGGATTTAACCTTATAGTGACATACCTGGCCCTTTGTGTGTGTTTTCTGTTTGCTTAGTTGATGACGTAATGTTTGTAGTTCATTCCTGGCTTTCTGTCTGTCAGCTCGTTCCTTCTTGAAGTCGGACTCGTACATTTGATTCTGTGCACGTGAACACAATACAGCAATTAGCATTGACCAATCAGTTAACCCTATTGTCAAAGCAAAGATGTAGACACAACATTCAACTCATTACTAAGATTTAACCATTGTATCTATAGCATTAGTAATAATGGAGATGTAGGTCTGAATACTGTACCTGCTGCCTCAATAACTCAACTTGCTCTTTCATATCTTGTTTGCTAAGACTCTTGTCAGGCACTTTGGAAGTATTTTCTTGTGGGTGTTTTTTCTTCTCCAACACTGCCTGGACATTTTGGGAGGCAGTAAGACGTACATCATGTTTTTCTTCGTCTGCTGGGGCCTTGAGTGGCATTGGTACAGCGGCAGGGGGGTGCGTTTGGGCGTCTCTTTCAACAATGTTTTGTTCTTGTTGTGAGTCATCATCACGGCCCGTCTTAGGTTCAGATGATCTAGACTGCTTTATAAACGTTGCGGCTGCCTCAGTTGATGGCGACCGATTTACATGTAGGCCTACATGCTGGTACTTTTTCTCCAGTGCCTGTTTACCCAGGAAAAATATACTAATTTCATTGTCAGAACTTCACCTAAGATTCATTAATTGGTATGGGCTTTATTGTTTGGTCTAAAATCACTCAAAGGTCACAAACGTCAAATTTCGTTTTGCAGACTCCTTTGCAGTAAAGAATGACATAATAATTTAAAGATGAAATGCAGATTATTGGAACGTCAGGTGATTGTCGAAAATCTTAAACCTCAATGATTATTTCATTTTACTATTTTTGGGTATTATTAAGTGTCAGACCCAACAAAGTCTGTACTTATATCAAGTAAGTGGCTTTAACAAATCGCAAAAATTCCCGTAAATATTTAAGTATTCACGATTTCTGCCGTGCAGTGGATATTTAGTACGTAATATTTACGTGATAATTCACGATTAGTGCCGCAAATTGCAAATCTTTATGTAAATATTTACGTATTTCATGATTTGTGCCCAAATCGCAAATACTCACGTAAATATTTTACGTAATACCGTATTTCGGCCGTGTCGCTAACATTTACGATTTGTGCGTCAATTGCAAATACTTCCGTAACTATTTGCATTTTGTTGCACAAATCGTGAATATTTAAGTAAATATTTAAGTAACTATGTATGTTCGATGGTCCTTTAAAGCCACCATAATCAAGAGATAATAATACAGTAGACCCACAATGAATTAGAAGTAAAACATGAAACATAAATAAAAACATTATTAATCACCCATAAAACAAAACATGTGGAAACAAATCAAGTTACAGTTAAATGCTCTCTCATTGTAGATCTAAACACATTGAAAGTAATGAGACTGTTCCTTGTTTCTATGGCGAGATTTGATACCATTTTAGGAAAACGAACCATGCCATTGAGTTTAACTGTCGAGCCTTCCATGAAGTAAATCAAGAAATGGAGAAAAAACTACCCGTGAAATCATAAGACGGCTGACGCAGAGTTCTTATAGGGGACGGTCCTGATGATTGCTAATTAAAACCCCGTTTCAAGATGGCTCGACTTGCTTTTTGTCGTGTTGATTCCAATTGTGATGTGTGTTTCTTACTTAAAAAACACAATATCGGAGAACACTAAAATCCAAGATGTAAAACCCAAGTCTTATACTTGCTTGTCCCATAGGATAAGTAACTGGTGCATCCAAGAAGTTTTAGCGAATTTAAAAAGCTCATATACAAGCAAATTACCCAGGGAACTTATTATTTTTAAATGCCACCAACATTGAGAAGAAAAGCAGCATTGGAGATCCCCCACCTATTCTATCTTGATTGCCGCAATCCAAATAAGTGCGCATTTGAACGTGTATAATATCGGTGTCCAAACATTGAACGTGTGTCATTGTTTTCACTACAGCTTGATGAAGTTTTACATTAATTGGTTTGTTTATTGAAACTAGAGGACGGGAAAAAACTCTATTCTTCCCTAAAACAAGGTACTTCAACTTTAATTTGGAGTTACCTGCTTAAGGCGCATGATTTCATCTGTCAAATTTTGATTCTGTTTGATCAGAGTTCGATTTAACATTTCGGATTGTTCACTCCTCTGTTGTTCTTTTGACGCATCTTTCTTCAGCCCTTGAACTTCGTCCTATGAGAAGAGAGGAATGTTTGTTTTCATATCATAAAAGGCATTAGTGCTGAATATAAATGACATAATTATTGCAACGATTGGTTCAATTTATATTATGATGGTTACCTGAATCTTTTCAATACGTGTTTTGGCTGTGAGTAGAGTCTGTTCATATTGGTTAGCCTTTATATCTGCCTCTTTAACAGCGTTATCAAGCTGGGTTTGAAGTCTTCCAATTGTCTGATCTTTTCTGGAGAGTTCAGCAATAAATTCAGATCTCCTCTCTCTCAAGTGATTTTTCCATTCAATGTTGACTTTCTTAAGCTGCAAAACAATATGAATTATTTGAGTCCAATACTACATGGAGAATTTTAAATGTCATTGTTTATATTAATTTGTGTAAAATAATTATAAGCGATACTAACAAAGTGGGCTATCTTAGGATGGACAAACCAATTGAATAAGGGTAAAAGTTAAGATTGTACATGACGAGGTGTATAGTTAAAAGTTATCTTCTATCAGTTCCAGAATAGAAAACATACATGAATTCTCGATAGGTTTGATCTAAACTGCTCACAAAAAGTTAGGAAACTTTTTTTAATCATGTATATTTTTATTATTCATTACCCTCTTGCATTATGTTGCATATCAATAGAAAGCTGAAGTGTTCGTCTTTAAAATGATACCAAATGTGCAATGATGACATGTTGCTGGACTTGGCCACATTAATGAGAATGAGACAAAGTCACAAATCAAATGTGCCAAAATTAGCAATTTTGTGTTACTGTGAACAAACAAATTGACATTGTAATTCAAACATGCGGTAATTTTGGCACATTTGATTTGTGACTTTGCCTCATTGTCATTCATGTAGCCAAATTCAGCAACATGTAATCGTTGCAAATGTGGCATCATTTTAAAGAGGAACACTTCAGCTTTGCATTGATATATAACATATACAAAGAGAGTATTAAATAATAAAAATATACTTGATTAACAAAAGTTTCCTAACTTTTTGTGAGCAGTTTATTAACTGCGACACATTGATGTACAAACCTCCTGAACTTGAATTTTAAGGCTGGAAAATTCTTGGTGTTTCAAGTACGTACTGGCGAAGCTATTGTCATTATTCGTAATAGTTGCTACAGATCTAACATTTGCTGATATCTCTGTATGTGGTAGAACCTTGCTTGATGAAGTGACTGGTGCAATCAAAGCGTCCATATAGGTCTCCTGATCCTCTAATGTATTGACGGTATCTACTTTGCCCTCATTTGCTTCAAATCCTGTTTTACTGACATCTCCATTCAAGTCATTCTTGGGTATTTCGCTCTCTCTGTTCCTTACTTCGCGTTCCCCGGAAGTTCTCACAAGAGGCCGAGTCAACTTTGATTGATTTACCAATGCAGTCAAATATTCGTTTTGACAAACACCCTCTAATTTCGAAAGTTCTCCTATAAGTTCCATATCTTCCATAGCTTCCCCATCACCTTCATCCTCGTCTTTTGGTGACTTCATTACATATTCAGCCTCCATGGCGCCCTCTATAGTGTCTTCTATGTCACCTTCTGTATCGTCTACTGTCTCATCACCGGCCGTTACTACATTCAATCACACAAATTAATATCAAATGAATAAAATTATTTTAAAATTTACCCAGTCAATTTCCCTTGCGGTTTATTATTTGATATTTGAAATAAAACGTGAGGTGATCCCTCTCACTGCCGCTTCCCAGGTTATTTCGTAAACTTGGGTGTGATCCAAGAGGTCGCAGGTTCAAGTCCCGCTCTAGTATGTTTTATTTGTTCAACCCAAATATAAATAAATATTATGTTAGAGCTTATAAAAGAACCACTAGTTATGTCGATGCGTATAATAATCCATCTGACGTCCTTTGTTATGGTCGCTTTATTGAGAATTATCCATTCCAATCGATTAACTGTTTGTATGCAGTAATTATTCTTCTGTCTCAGCAGGGTTCCATCAGAAGCATTAATGGTCGTCGGGAAATATAAGCCGGTTACTTTACTTTCAGTGTTTGAAGATGTTCCGACCAATTAAATCATTATCAATCAAAATTCCCTTAAGGGCGGCTCATTGCAAAAGCCAGCAACCGTGCCCCTCCATGCCATTCTTTTACATTTGGATTGTAGATTAGATCCCGTTGAACTGAGCTGAAAACATCTCAGTATCTAACGGAACCCTTTGTGACCAGAGGTTTCTTCCTTCTTCTTTTTCTTAAGTTACATGACTGTTTGTCATTGGGTACCAGGCTGTATTAACTGTTACACTTGTCCCTCTTTATATAGCTTGGTTTCCCTTTGCTTTCTACCTGGAAAAAAACAATCAGGATTAGCTTTTCATAAAACAATAATAGAAACAAAAGTTTGTTGAGTATGGTTAAGCTGTATACATGGTATACCATGCATGTACATAGCCCGGCAAACTAAAATAATTGTTATGCTGATCGTTACCTTGGGGTCTGTCTTTGGATGTTGTGTGTTCATCACCCGTGTCGTCAGGAGACAAGTCCTTATCTGCTAATAAACCATGCAGTCGGTGAACTTCCGCTTTGGAGTCTTTTAGAGCACGACCTAGCATAACATATCAACTCAGTCAACATAAAAACATGGTAGGAAGAATTTGACATGTATCGGTTCTCTAAGGCAAGCATTCTTTCATTCTAATCTCAGATCGTTGACTGGACAATAGCCATTCTAAAATAATTGTCAATACCAATCTATTCATTGAGTAAAACAAAGATTAGGCCTATGTTCAATGTGAAAGATCACCGGCTATAAAGCTCACACAAGAAACTGTACACAGAAATAGATCAGTCTGATTTTGAATTTTTTTCGTTAAAGTCAAGGAAATAACGAATTGTAAAGACCGCCAATATCCGATTCAATGTAACTCACTTATTTCCATTGCAACAGCCGAAATACGCCCGATATGAACGTGAACAAAATCCTTGACAAAACAAAAACAATTCTTGTAGTTTTTACTCAACGTAATCATCTAATTAGATTCAATTAATGTTCACAGGTTTGTTGCATTGTTTGTTTATTAATGAGGACTAAAATATGCTGTCCCTTATAGCTTGGTACATCATACAATTGTGTACACATTGAAGTGATCTACGAAATGGTCAGACAGCATGCCATCCATTATCCTGTAACATTCACGTTTTTAAAACAATTAAATTATTTTCCAATACAGGCTACGGTACCTTTTTCTATCAGGCAACGTAGCTAATTAACAATAGTTGCAAAATAAAATCACCCCTTTGCAGTTATCGTGATAAAGGGCAGCTTTTTCACCGTATGTAAAATGCACCAAACGTCACGAGAGTTTCTTTTTAGGCAAATTTCAATGTACAAGCTGTCTGTATTCTGTTGCCTCTAAATCTTTTGCCGAGTAGTTGATTGTAATTTCTGTATATATTTTCTGTAGTGTATTTCTATGTTAGTATCCATGATGGGACTCCATCGGATTTCAATACAACACTGGTTCTTACAATCTTAGGCTTTCTACCCCCAAGGATCAAGAGGCAAGATTCAATATAAATGTATTTAATGTGTGTTTAATTATGGTGGAACACGAGACATGTAGACTGACCGAGTACCCTTACGCCGCCCATGCACCGTCTCAACCGTCGGTTCTCCACTCTGAGTGGTCGTAGCTCGAAGAGTTCATCCTCAAATGTCTTTGCCATCGTTTTCCAATTAACTGACGTCATTGAGGGCAGTTGGTTAACTGAAGAAGCATCATCCTCAACACCATTTGCGACTGCCTCCATTCTGTTATTTGTCAAATAAATAACAACGAACAAACTGTGACTGTGAGCCTACAACATGATAAGTATGCCAATTACTGCTTATACAACAGACAATTTATTTGTTTCACATAAAAAAAAACTGTTTAATTCCAGCTACCGGTTTGTTACAATAGTAATAACTGGTTTTAATTAAATCTTGAACAGAAATTGACCAATTAAGGGACACGTTAACAGTTAACATGTGGGAAAATGTTTCAAAGTTACACAATAATTCGCTACCGCTATTTTGCGGTAGTAGCTCGTTGCTGTATGGTTTGGTCAATGTAAATTGTAATTGCGAGTTCTTGCTGTCTAAGCTGAATAAACCAACTGCATTAACTGAAATAAAAGCATCTCAAAGAAATGAAAGTTACGTACCGTGTGGATTGCGATATTACTGCTACGAAAGTGGCCCTGTTTGGGGTAGAAGGTAGGCCTATCCAGTCCAGTTCAAAGGAAGTAATGATTGTCAACACAACGGGCACGGCCTACTGCATTGCGAAACACAATGCATCGTGTAAGGGGAACTCCCATTCAGTGTAAACGTGATTGGGCAATCGCTGTGTCTACGTCAGGGGAAACCCCGGCATCTCCCGCTGCATTGTGTAATAGTGAACACGTATTGCGTTCCAAGAACCGCCCATTGTTCTTCCACTTTCGTTGAATACAAGTGATCATCTGAATTATAATAAAAGTACTCATCAAAGCAGTTTCCATCTGCAGTTTAGTTCAACGTATATTTATTAAAAAGCTCGCAATATAGGAACAGCAATGAGTATTGAAAAAAAAGTGCGATTAACTTGCCACTAATCAAAGTACACCTTCACCTCATGATAATCATTAAGCGGTTTGATAAACAAAAGAGTCATTTTAATTGACATATTATATTAAAATTAAATTGAACTTTTGTGTTCTTCATTTTTTTCCTCATTTTTACAGCATTCTGAAACATTTGAAGTGGTAACGCGTATTTGTGACTTAATAATAATCAATGCTGAACCTTACTTTGAAGCACTGTATAATATAAGCATTATACAACAAATTACATCTCTGTAAATATATATAACTACTACAAATACAAGCCACACTTACACACAAGTGCACCTTACTAAGCAAAAATTTGCAATTATTCTTTCTCAGATATTTTCAAAACAAACTTTCCAAAGAAGTCGGCATCATTTTGCATTTGCAAGTATAACCATCATTATTAACTGAAACACTAACACTCTGAAGTACACAAATGAACAGTCAAAAGTCATGTTTGGTGAAAAGGCGTCCCCATGCAATTTGATCAAACAGCAGGGGGCTAATAAAAAGTAAATAGTACTCAAAGGTAAGGAATGTCTTTTTTCTTGCATTCCATCCACTAATATTATCAAGCATTCCTTTGGATGAAACCAAACTTTGCAGTCACGAGACTCTTATCCTTAATTCTGATCATTATTTCACCAAACATCAACTTTATTTAATATTATTATTGTAACTAAATAATTGTTTTAAAGTGGCTAATGTTGCATGTGCTGTATTGCAATCTATATTGATTGTGATATCCACTATTCTTGCAGAGCTTGTATAGGACAAAGACGCAATTTTGTTTTCAAAGCCCAAGCTTCATAGAAGCCCCAAAATACTGAGTATGATTAAGAATAATTGTTTTTTCTCCCTTCATCGGGTTGTTCCGTTGAGAAATGATTTCTTTCTGACAAACACAGCTGTATTCTTGGTGATCAAGAACCACGTGAACTCTACATGCAACAGCGTCGGGTCTTACCATGTAAGCTAGAGCAGAAGTGTGAAGCACTACCCGAATAGAACTGAGCGTGAGCAGACCTCATGGTATCGGGAGCCCTATTGCAGTTAGTACCTCAGTGAACATTAAATTGATTATTATTGTTAACTGATGTACGAACTGCCATGGGGCTCTATTTGCCATGAGGTCTGGTCATGCTCAGTATTCAGGGAGTGCTTCACACTTCTGCTCTAGCATTGGACTTTTGGGTCTGGTAACTTACCGGGCCGGTAAGTTAACTTACCGGCCCGGCAAGTTAACAGCTGTTCGCACTTGGATTAATTTGTGTCCGGTAACTTACCAGGGACGCAGCGAAGGTTGACATATTAGATCTTGAGAGGGCGCCCTCACTGACCTTTTAGATAGAACAAGCGCAAGTGACGTAGGCCTAGGCAACGGTTGCGCGAGGGCAATGACCGCATACATAAACCATTTTAAGTTCAATGCGAACGCGACTTTAAAATGGTTAACTTACCACCGCAAATTGTTAACTTACCGATATTAAGTCCAAGTGTGAACAGCCGGTAACTTACCGGGCTGGTAAATTACCGCCACAGCGCTGTTAACTTAACAGGCCGATTCGAGTCGCGGTAACTTAACAATGTTAACTTAACAGGGACAATTAGTCCAATGCGAACGCACCAGTCCGGTAACTTAACAATACTGTCACGTGACTTCCGTTATCGGGTCACGAATATGGTGACCTAGCCTGTGACCTCGAATCTAGGACCCGTCCGCCCCGCGCAGGCTCACGGACAGTTAGTTTACCCCCACGTCGTGAGCTCGTTTCACTAAGTTGAGTTACTTGCGACATGTTTACTACGTTGTTTACGTATGCGGTCATCGCCCTCGCGCAACGGTTGCCTAGGCCTACGTCACTTCCGCTTGTTCTATCTAAAAGGTCAGGGAGGGCGCCCTCTCGAGATCTTATTTGTCAACCTACGCGGCGTCCCTGGTAAGTTACCGGACACAAATTAATCCAAGTGCGAACAGCTGTTAACTAACCGGGCCGTACCGGCTCGGTAAGTTACCAGACCCAAAAGTCCAATGCGAGCGCGGCTTTACACGGTAAGACCCACCGCTGTTGCATGTAGAGTTTCACATAATTCTTAATCACCAAGATTACAGCTGTGTTTGTAAGAAAGAAACCATTTTAAAGGAAATAAACTGCTGAAGGGAAAGCAAGTGATTTTCCTTTTTAAACCTAACCAGAGGTGTTTTAAAATCTTGCCCTGGTTTGTTGTCATGAAAAGTCCCACCTTGTCCCAGTGGCCTCTTATCACTTGGGCATATCACAAAAGTATATTAAGCATAACCAAAGTCACAGTCACAAGTCGCCATCTGCATCAGTACTGTCTATAGTTCCATGTTGTTCCATGTACAATTAACATTAATCCTATATGATAATTAAAGTGTTGATCTTTTGTTTCTTCTGTTGTGCTTATGTGCAACTTTACTTGAATTAACACCATTAGATATAATCCTTGATTATTAAAAGCAAATTGTTATATTTGACTAATTCTAATCAAAAAATATTTATGTTAAAAAGAGAGAGCAAAGTATCCTACCTATGTCCTAACACCAACTCAAATATTCGGCGTTTAAATTAATTTAGTTTTGCTGTTCGCTGATGTTTGACTATAAAGCTCAGAGTTTTTCAGAGTTCTTCAGAAAAAACACGTACGTGCATCTAGAATCATACATGAGTGATGAGCAAAACGAATTAATTGCTGATTAAGTCCCAATACAGAAACCACAAAATGTAAATGTAATGATTAAATGATAATTATAGATTAATAAGTCTCCTTAATATCATAATAAGCTACTAAAATGTAACAATATTTAACTACATCAATACACAATTATACTACCACAATATTGAACAAGAAAATAAGTTCATTTCATTGTATTACCAAAGGTAACCTGCACAGCAGTGATGACTTTTGATATACAAGTTGTTTAATATTAATAATACTAATAATAATGTAAATACTTCAGAGACTCCTTTGATGATTTAATGCTATAACTAGGTCAGGAGTTCAATAGATAATTAGGTTTCTTTTCATCAAGGAGTGAATCTCTTTGATTTGTATTTGCTTCAATATTGTGGCATGCATTACAGTGTTTCAAATCATTACAATTTCTTAGTATCAGTGTCACTCCATCTCCATTTTGGATTGATAATTTGTTAGTCCAAGACATTTATTCCAAAACAACTCCTGAACAATAATTACTTGAAATAAATGATCAAGAAGAGTTCCTGTTTTTAAAAGCATCATAACTTTTCTAGGTAATAAAGATATCCAACTATGAACAATGTTTTCTAAAGTCAAGTAAAGAAACAAGTTTAAGAATAATCTATCTAATCCTTGACTTCAAACATGTTTTTATGTAAATACCGAATAATGACATTAAGAAGAATCTAAATCTACGTGAACATAAAAATATCATCCATAAAACTTCCAAACTGATCATTTTGGTCCTAAAGGGGCACATTGCCCTCGGATTGGGCACTTTGGGCTATAAAAAGTTTTTGTTTTGAGATGAATATGGTTGGAAAGATATTTTTTAAGTAGAATATAATGATTCACATAAATATCTCTTGAAATTGTGTGGTGTTTACGTAATTTCATGGCAAAACACAGATCACTATGTTGTAGAACCAAATTTTGATTCCACAAAATGGTTTTATTTTAGAGGAAAATTTATGTTTTTTTAATCACTACTCACTATTAACGAAACACTGTAGGAGCAATTCCAAACAGCAAAATGTTGAGAGATTTGAAGGCAATGTGCCCCTTGAATAATCCAGTAAGATCAGATGATTATAGCTTGGTGTCTTAATTTGCTTGATACATCAAAGCTAAATCTCAGGCATTCATACACTCACTAATGTGAACATGGTAGCCGATGTCATCATCAAAGCCTCTCTCACATCTAAGTTGGGAGAAAAAGCAAATAAAATGAGAAGAAGGCAATACTGATTTAGAGCAAGTGGGTATCCAAACTAACTCTAGATAGCTCAGTTTGTACAACACCTGAACATTCATTCCTAACCTGCCTTATTCAAGTGGGTATCCAAACTACATGTAACTCTAGATAGCTCAGTTTGTACAACACTTGAACATTCATTCCTAACATGCCTTATTCAAGTGGGTATCCAAACTAACTCTAGATAGCTCAGTTTGTACAACACTTGAACATTCATTCCTAACATGCCTTATTCAAGTGGGTATCCAAACTACATGTAACTCTAGATAGCTCAGTTTGTACAACACTTGAACATTCATTCCTAACATGCCTTATTCAAGTGGGTATCCAAACTAACTCTAGATAGCTCAGTTTGTACAACACTTGAACATTCATTCCTAACATGCCTTATTCAAGTGGGTATCCAAACTAACTCTAGATAGCTCAGTTTGTACAACACCTGAACATTCATTCCTAACATGCCTTATTCAAGTGGGTATCCAAACTAACTCTAGATAGCTCAGTTTGTACAACACCTGAACATTCATTCCTAACATGCCTTATTCAAGTGGGTATCCAAACTAACTCTAGATAGCTCAGTTTGTACAACACCTGAACATTCATTCCTAACATGCCTTATTCAAGTGGGTATCCAAACTAACTCTAGATAGCTCAGTTTGTACAACACCTGAACATTCATTCCTAACATGCCTTATTCAAGTGGGTATCCAAACTAACTCTAGATAGCTCAGTTTGTACAACACCTGAACATTCATTCCTAACATGCCTTATTCAAGTGGGTATCAAAACTAATTCTAGATAGCTCAGTTTGTACAACACCTGAACATTCATTCCTAACATGCCTTATTCAAGTGGGTATCCAAACTAACTCTAGATAGCTCAGTTTGTACAACACTTGAACATTCATTCCTAACATGCCTTATTCAAGTGGGTATCAAAACTAATTCTAGATAGCTCAGTTTGTACAACACCTGAACATTCATTCCTAACATGCCTTATTCAAGTGGGTATCCAAACTAACTCTAGATAGCTCAGTTTGTACAACACCTGAACATTCATTCCTAACATGCCTTATTCAAGTGGGTATCCAAACTAACTCTAGATAGCTCAGTTTGTACAACACCTGAACATTCATTCCTAACATGCCTTATTCAAGTGGGTATCAAAACTCATTCTAGATAGCTCAGTTTGTACAACACCTGAACATTCATTCCTAACATGCCTTATTCAAGTGGGTATCCAAACTAACTCTAGATAGCTAAGTTTGTACAACACCTGAACATTCATTCCTAACATGCCTTATTCAAGTGGGTATCAAAACTAATTCTAGATAGCTCAGTTTGTACAACACCTGAACATTCATTCCTAACATGCCTTATTCAAGTGGGTATCCAAACTAACTCTAGATAGCTCAGTTTGTACAACACCTGAACATTCATTCCTAACATGCCTTATTCAAGTGGGTATCCAAACTAACTCTAGATAGCTCAGTTTGTACAACACCTGAACATTCATTCCTAACATGCCTTATTCAAGTGGGTATCCAAACTAACTCTAGATAGCTCAGTTTGTACAACACCTGAACATTCACTCCATACATGCCTTATTCAAGTGGGTATCCAAACTAACTCTAGACAGCTCAGTTTGTACAACACCTGAACATTCATTCCTAACATGCCTTATTCAAGTGGGTATCCAAACTAACTCTAGATAGCTAAGTTTGTACAACACCTGAACATTCATTCCTAACATGCCTTATTCAAGTGGGTATCCAAACTAACTCTAGATAGCTCAGTTTGTACAACACTTGAACATTCATTCCTAACATGCCTTATTCAAGTGGGTATCCAAACTAACTCTAGATAGCTAAGTTTGTACAACACCTGAACATTCATTCCTAACATGCCTTATTCAAGTGGGTATCCAAACTAACTCTAGATAGCTCAGTTTGTACAACACCTGAACATTCATTCCTAACATGCCTTATTCAAGTGGGTATCCAAACTAACTCTAGATAGCTAAGTTTGTACAACACCTGAACATTCATTCCTAACATGCCTTATTCAAGTGGGTATCAAAACTAATTCTAGATAGCTCAGTTTGTACAACACCTGAACATTCATTCCTAACATGCCTTATTCAAGTGGGTATCCTAACTAACTCTAGATAGCTCAGTTTGTACAACACTTGAACATTCATTCCTTACATGCCTTATTCAAGTGGGTATCCAAACTACATGTAACTCTAGATAGCTCAGTTTGTACAACACCTGAACATTCATTCCTAACATGCCTTATTCAAGTGGGTATCCTAACTAACTCTAGATAGCTCAGTTTGTACAACACTTGAACATTCATTCCTTACATGCCTTATTCAAGTGGGTATCCAAACTACATGTAACTCTAGATAGCTCAGTTTGTACAACACTTGAACATTCATTCCTTACATGCCTTATTCAAGTGGGTATCCAAACTACATGTAACTCTAGATAGCTCAGTTTGTACAACACTTGAACATTCATTCCTAACATGCCTTATTCAAGTGGGTATCCAAACTAACTCTAGATAGCTCAGTTTGTACAACACCTGAACATTCATTCCTAACATGCCTTATTCAAGTGGGTATCCTAACTACATGTAACTCTAGATAGCTCAGTTTGTACAACACTTGAACATTCATTCCTTACATGCCTTATTCAAGTGGGTATCCAAACTAACTCTAGATAGCTCAGTTTGTACAACACCTGAACATTCATTCCTAACATGCCTTATTCAAGTGGGTATCCTAACTACATGTAACTCTAGATAGCTCAGTTTGTACAACACTTGAACATTCATTCCTAACATGCCTTGTTCAAGTGGGTATCCAAACTAACTCTAGATAGCTCAGTTTGTACAACACCTGAACATTCATTCCTAACATGCCTTATTCAAGTCCACCTGTACTCAATTTGCCTTTGCTCACCTAAAACCTGACTTGACATAAACCCAGTCAGTTTCACCGTGCTAAAATTGTATTATGTGTGCACTCAAAAGCTGAAAGGGTTGTTCTTGGCAAAGGTTTCAATAAATGACTGTGTAGTTGGGAAATGTTTGAGTTGTCTTCAAGATTGATTATAAATACTTAAGTTGATAACAAGGACAAACAATTTGTAAACAGTCAGACTTCATACTACATTGAACCATGGAGGTGATTAAACTGATTCATCCAAATGTTGTTTCAATACTGTTCTAAAGAACGTGCAGATATAAAGCCGGCCTCAGGTCGACCTACGATTTTCTTGCGCACGCACGATGTGCCAAATACTCACAGGTCGACTGCGATTGGTTCCCGACCGTCGGGATCACGTCGTACAAGTTGAAATTGTTCTACTCTTGCGACTGTTAATTTTTTCGAGCGGCAACTGTTTCCGATTGTCTTAAAATCATCGCAGTTACGCTCAGGTCGTAAATAATCGCCGACTGAAAAGTTCCGGATGGTCTTAGCTCAGGCGCAGTGTGATCCTGAAAAGTCAGTCGCCGACTGTTTTTTGTTGACGCACAGTCGACCTGAGGCGGGCTTAAGGGAGCACATCGAATTCTAACCTTGTGGGCCTTCCAGGTACTGTGAGGTACCTTCCTTTTGAAATGTAAGCAACTCATTATCTACAGGTCATAGCACACTGATGGGTTTGATCATTGGTCACCAGCATGTTCATGATCACAGCCGGAGCTGGCAGATCATGCCAGCAGGACAATAACCAATTTATACCCCACTAATCCGCTCTAAAATTACAAAAGGATGACTGGGGCCTTTGTGTTTGGATTTTGGTAATTCTTTAATCTCTTAACAATGGGTTTAAAACCTGGCTTTAGTGCAGCATGTTGCCTATTGAAACCCATTTCAATGTGCTGCAGCAGCCATTTTTAATGAGCACTCCCTGTCAACTAACTGCAAGGGCCTGCGAGGGCCCACCAGGTTAACGGCATGTTAAAATTTGATGTCCTCCCTAAGATGGCTCCCTGGCTATTTAAAGATTTCTTGATTGCACATATTAAGACAGTTACCTGCACAATGTATGTTCATGTACAGGTACTCTACATTAACTTTTTTTGTGTAGGATTTGACATTTTGATTGGCTGCAAATGTGCACAACAGCGATTGTAAATGGACAGCCATTTTGGAAAATGAATGCATCATTTTTTAAAAGTTTTGTTCCATTTTTTCCGTCTCGTGTTACATTTATGACACAAAATGTTTGTTCAAAAATAATTCGGTGCAAATTAATTATTGGAATTTTTAAGAATCACCCATGAAAAAAGAAAGAACAGTTTTCTGCATTAATAAGTTGTCTTTTAGCTCATAAGGTTGGAAAGTCCCAGATAGATACAAATTCTATCTGGGGTTCTAGACAGTAAACACAAACTTGATGATCAGTTTGTGAATTGGTAACGATTGAATTAACCACTGTAAACTCTCAAAATGCATATTGACTAATCTTGACAAACCTGCATGCAACTCGGTAATAAATTAAGACTTCTAATGCATCTTCTATTTGATGGCATCACACAATCAATACGGCAACCATCAATTTGCATCAAACAATAAATGCCACAAAGTCATCAATAGAAGAACTATTCCAATTACTAGTAAGAACTGATGGTATTTAGAACTCACAGTATCTAAAAGATATGAACAAGTCAATTAATCCATCAAATGAAAGTATGAACTATTTTGACCAACATTAAATCTAGCTTACCGTGGGCAGATCAGAGAGCCGTTTTGATTGGATTCCAAACTCTCTGGTTGACTTCCATCTACATCAATACCATCAAAAAAGACATCATTGCCAGCAGTATTGTACACATAGTTTCCTCTGCCATGTGCAATCAAGCGGCCTGGCTGTAGGACAATAATGTTTATAACATATTACATAAGGCAAATGCAAATGAATGGAACAAGGACATTAATAAACACTGGACTGTTATAATATGAACATTATAAGAGTGAAACAGACAGGGGAGGACAAAGAAGGAGAATGATAAGCCTGTGGCAGATCAGTGACCAACATCTTTCAGACAAAAACAAATAAATAGAACAAATCATCCTTTAGTATTGATGTACATAATTCAATGTTGGCATTCAAACTCATTAGGAAAAAGTAATTAGAATATTTTAGTATGATTTGGTTTGCCCTTCACCAATTTAGAATACCATTGTAGAATACTATGTCTCAACTGCTAGACACCCAAAACCACCTACATTCTAGAATACTATGTCTTAACTGCTAGACACCCCAAACTACCTACATTCTAGAATACTATGTCTCCACTGCTAGACACCCAAACCACCTACATTTTAGAATACTATGTCTCAACTGCTAGACACCCAAAACCACCTACATTCTAGAATACTATGTCTCAACTGCTAGACACCCCAAACTACCTACATTCTAGAATACTATGTCTCAACTGCTAGACACCCAAACCACCTACATTCTAGAATACTATGTCTCAACTGCTAGACACCCAAAACCACCTACATTCTAGAATACTATGTCTTAACTGCTAGACACCCAAAACCACCTACATTCTAGAATACTATGTCTTAACTGCTAGACACCCAAAACCACCTACATTCTAGAATACTATGTCTTAACTGCTTGACACCCAAAACCACCTACATTCTAGAATACTATGTCTTAACTGCTAGACACCCCAAACTACCTACATTCTAGAATACTATGTCTCAACTGCTAGACACCCAAACCACCTACATTCTAGAATACTATGTCTCAACTGCTAGACACCCAAACCACCTACATTCTAGAATACTATGTCTTAACTGCTAAACACCCAAAACCACCTACATTCTAGAATACTATGTCTTAACTGCTAGACACCCAAAACCACCTACATTCTAGAATACTATGTCTTAACTGCTAGACACCCCAAACTACCTACATTCTAGAATACTATGTCTCAACTGCTAGACACCCAAACCACCTACATTCTAGAATACTATGTCTTAACTGCTAGACACACCAAACCACCTACATTCTAGAATACTATGTCTCAACTGCTAGACACCCAAACCACCTACATTCTAGAATACTATGTCTTAACTGCTAGACACCCAAACCACCTACATTGTAGAATACTATGTCTTAACTGCTAGACACCCAAAACCACCTACATTCTAGAATACTATGTCTCAACTGCTAGACACCCCAAACTACCTACATTCTAGAATACTATGTCTCAACTGCTAGACACCCCAAACTACCTACATTCTAGAATACTATGTCTCAACTGCTAGACACCCAAACCACCTACATTCTAGAATACTATGTCTTAACTGCTAGACACCCCAAACTACCTACATTCTAGAATACTATGTCTCAACTGCTAGACACCCAAACCACCTACATTCTAGAATACTATGTCTTAACTGCTAGACACCCCAAACTACCTACATTCTAGAATACTATGTCTCAACTGCTAGACACCCAAACCACCTACATTCTAGAATACTATGTCTTAACTGCTAGACACCCCAAACTACCTACATTCTAGAATACTATGTCTCAACTGCTAGACACCCAAACCACCTACATTGTAGAATACTATGTCTCAACTGCTAGACACCCCAAACCACCTACATTCTAGAATACTATGTCTTAACTGCTAGACACCCCAAACTACCTACATTCTAGAATACTATGTCTCAACTGCTAGACACCCAAACCACCTACATTGTAGAATACTATGTCTTAACTGCTAGACACCCAAAACCACCTACATTGTAGAATACTATGTCTTAACTGCTAGACACCCAAAACCACCTACATTCTAGAATACTATGTCTTAACTGCTAGACACCCAAAACCACCTACATTCTACAATACTATGTCTTAACTGCTAGACACCCCAAACTACCTACATTCTAGAATACTATGTCTCAACTGCTAGACACCCAAACCACCTACATTCTAGAATACTATGTCTCAACTGCTAGACACCCAAACCACCTACATTCTAGAATACTATGTCTTAACTGCTAAACACCCAAAACCACCTACATTCTAGAATACTATGTCTTAACTGCTAGACACCCAAAACCACCTACATTCTAGAATACTATGTCTTAACTGCTAGACACCCAAAACCACCTACATTCTAGAATACTATGTCTTAACTGCTAGACACCCCAAACTACCTACATTCTAGAATACTATGTCTCAACTGCTAGACACCCAAACCACCTACATTCTAGAATACTATGTCTTAACTGCT
Organism: Plazaster borealis; assembly: GCA_021014325.1. Lineage (NCBI taxonomy): Eukaryota > Metazoa > Echinodermata > Asteroidea > Forcipulatida > Labidiasteridae > Plazaster > Plazaster borealis. Next base: position 10,488,986 of record CM037468.1, on the reverse strand, counting down.
AGACACCCCAAACCACCTACATTCTAGAATACTATGTCTCAACTGCTAGACACCCAAACCACCTACATTCTAGAATACTATGTCTTAACTGCTAGACACCCAAACCACCTACATTGTAGAATACTATGTCTTAACTGCTAGACACCCAAAACCACCTACATTCTAGAATACTATGTCTCAACTGCTAGACACCCCAAACTACCTACATTCTAGAATACTATGTCTCAACTGCTAGACACCCCAAACTACCTACATTCTAGAATGCTATGTCTCAACTGCTAGACACCCAAACCACCTACATTCTAGAATACTATGTCTTAACTGCTAGACACCCCAAACTACCTACATTCTAGAATACTATGTCTCAACTGCTAGACACCCAAACCACCTACATTCTAGAATACTATGTCTTAACTGCTAGACACCCCAAACTACTTACATTCTAGAATACTATGTCTCAACTGCTAGACACCCAAACCACCTACATTCTAGAATACTATGTCTTAACTGCTAGACACCCCAAACTACCTACATTCTAGAATACTATGTCTCAACTGCTAGACACCCAAACCACCTACATTGTAGAATACTATGTCTCAACTGCTAGACACCCCAAACCACCTACATTCTAGAATACTATGTCTTAACTGCTAGACACCCCAAACTACCTACATTCTAGAATACTATGTCTCAACTGCTAGACACCCAAACCACCTACATTGTAGAATACTATGTCTTAACTGCTAGACACCCAAAACCACCTACATTCTAGAATACTATGTCTCAACTGCTAGACACCCAAAACTACCTACATTCTAGAATACTATGTCTCAACTGCTAGACACCCAAAACTACCTACATTCTAGAATACTGTGTCTCAACTGCTAGACACCCGAACCACCTACATTGTAGAATACTATGTCTTAACTGCTAGACACCCCAAACTACCTACATTCTAGAATACTATGTCTCCACTGCTAGACACCCGAACCACCTACATTGTAGAATACTATGTCTTAACTGCTAGACACCCAAAACCACCTACATTCTAGAATACTATGTCTTAACTGCTAGACACCCAAAACCACCTACATTCTAGAATACTATGTCTCAACTGCTAGACACCCAAAACCACCTACATTCTAGAATACTATGTCTGAACTGCTAGACACCCAAAACCACCTACATTGTAGAATACTATGTCTCCACTGCTAGACACCCCAAACTACCTACATTCTAGAATACTATGTCTTAACTGCTAGACACCCAAAACCACCTACATTCTAGAATACTATGTCTTAACTGCTAGACACCCAAAACCACCTACATTCTAGAATACTATGTCTCAACTGCTAGACACCCAAGACCACCTAGACTCTAGAATACTATGTCTCAACTGCTAGACACCCGAACCACCTACATTGTAGAATACTATGTCTCCACTGCTAGACACCCCAAACTACCTACATTCTAGAATACTATGTCTTAACTGCTAGACACCCAAAACCACCTACATTCTAGAATACTATGTCTTAACTGCTAGACACCCAAAACCACCTACATTCTAGAATACTATGTCTTAACTGCTAGACACCCAAAACCACCTACATTCTAGAATACTATGTCTTAACTGCTAGACACCCCAAACTACCTACATTCTAGAATACTATGTCTCAACTGCTAGACACCCAAACCACCTACATTCTAGAATACTATGTCTCAACTGCTAGACACCCAAACCACCTACATTCTAGAATACTATGTCTTAACTGCTAAACACCCAAAACCACCTACATTCTAGAATACTATGTCTTAACTGCTAGACACCCAAAACCACCTACATTCTAGAATACTATGTCTTAACTGCTAGACACCCAAAACCACCTACATTCTAGAATACTATGTCTTAACTGCTAGACACCCCAAACTACCTACATTCTAGAATACTATGTCTCAACTGCTAGACACCCAAACCACCTACATTCTAGAATACTATGTCTTAACTGCTAGACACCCCAAACCACCTACATTCTAGAATACTATGTCTCAACTGCTAGACACCCAAAACACCTACATTCTAGAATACTATGTCTTAACTGCTAGCAATCAAACCACCTACATTGTAGAATACTATGTCTTAACTGCTAGACACCCAAAACCACCTACATTCTAGAATACTATGTCTCAACTGCTAGACACCCCAAACTACCTACATTCTAGAATACTATGTCTCAACTGCTAGACACCCCAAACTACCTACATTCTAGAATACTATGTCTCAACTGCTAGACACCCAAACCACCTACATTCTAGAATACTATGTCTTAACTGCTAGACACCCCAAACTACCTACATTCTAGAATACTATGTCTCAACTGCTAGACACCCAAACCACCTACATTCTAGAATACTATGTCTCAACTGCTAGACACCCAAACCACCTACATTCTAGAATACTATGTCTTAACTGCTAGACACCCCAAACTACCTACATTCTAGAATACTATGTCTCAACTGCTAGACACCCAAACCACCTACATTGTAGAATACTATGTCTCAACTGCTAGACACCCCAAACCACCTACATTCTAGAATACTATGTCTTAACTGCTAGACACCCCAAACTACCTACATTCTAGAATACTATGTCTCAACTGCTAGACACCCAAACCACCTACACTGTAGAATACTATGTCTTAACTGCTAGACACCCAAAACCACCTACATTCTAGAATACTATGTCTCAACTGCTAGACACCCAAAACTACCTACATTCTAGAATACTATGTCTCAACTGCTAGACACCCAAAACTACCTACATTCTAGAATACTGTGTCTCAACTGCTAGACACCGAACCACCTACATTGTAAAATACTATGTCTCCACTGCTAGACACCCAAAACTACCTACATTCTAGAATACTATGTCTCAACTGCTAGACACCCAAAACTACCTACATTCTAGAATACTATGTCTCAACTGCTAGACACCCAAACCACCTACATTAAAGAATACTATGTCTCAACTGCTAGACACCCCAAACCACCTACATTCTAGAATACTATGACTGCTAGACAACAAAACCCACCTACATTCTAGAATACTATGTCTCAACTGCTAGACACCCAAACCACCTACATTCTAGAATACTATGTCTTAACTGCTAGACACCCAAAACCACCTACATTCTAGAATACTATGTCTCCACTGCTAGACACCCAAACCAACTACATTCTAGAATACTATGTCTCCACTGCTAGACACCCAAAACTACCTACATTCTAGAATACTATGTCTCCACTGCTAGACACCCAAACCAACTACATTCTAGAATACTATGTCTCCACTGCCAGACACCCAAAACTACCTACATTCTACAATACTATGTCTCCACTGCTAGACACCCAAAACTACCTACATTCTAGAATACTATGTCTCAACTGCTAGACACCCAAGACCACCTACATTCTAGAATACTATGTCTCCACTGCTAGACACCCAAACCAACTACATTCTAGAATACTATGTCTCCACTGCTAGACACCCAAAACTACCTACATTCTAGAATACTATGTCTTAACTGCTAGACACCCCAAACCACCTACATTCTAGAATACTATGTCTCAACTGCTAGACACCCAAACCACCTACATTCTAGAATACTATGTCTTAACTGCTAGCAATCAAACCACCTACATTGTAGAATACTATGTCTTAACTGCTAGACACCCAAAACCACCTACATTCTAGAATACTATGTCTCAACTGCTAGACACCCCAAACTACCTACATTCTAGAATACTATGTCTCAACTGCTAGACACCCCAAACTACCTACATTCTAGAATACTATGTCTCAACTGCTAGACACCCAAACCACCTACATTCTAGAATACTATGTCTTAACTGCTAGACACCCCAAACTACCTACATTCTAGAATACTATGTCTCAACTGCTAGACACCCAAACCACCTACATTCTAGAATACTATGTCTCAACTGCTAGACACCCAAACCACCTACATTCTAGAATACTATGTCTTAACTGCTAGACACCCCAAACTACCTACATTCTAGAATACTATGTCTCAACTGCTAGACACCCAAACCACCTACATTGTAGAATACTATGTCTCAACTGCTAGACACCCCAAACCACCTACATTCTAGAATACTATGTCTTAACTGCTAGACACCCCAAACTACCTACATTCTAGAATACTATGTCTCAACTGCTAGACACCCAAACCACCTACACTGTAGAATACTATGTCTTAACTGCTAGACACCCAAAACCACCTACATTCTAGAATACTATGTCTCAACTGCTAGACACCCAAAACTACCTACATTCTAGAATACTATGTCTCAACTGCTAGACACCCAAAACTACCTACATTCTAGAATACTGTGTCTCAACTGCTAGACACCCGAACCACCTACATTGTAAAATACTATGTCTCCACTGCTAGACACCCAAAACTACCTACATTCTAGAATACTATGTCTCCACTGCTAGACACCCAAAACTACCTACATTCTAGAATACTATGTCTCAACTGCTAGACACCCAAAACCACCTACATTCTAGAATACTATGTCTTAACTGCTAGACGCCCAAAACCACCTACATTCTAGAATACTATGTATCCACTGTTAGACACCCAAACCAACTACATTCTAGAATACTATGTCTCCACTGCTAGACACCCAAAACTACCTACATTCTAGAATACTATGTCTCCACTGCTAGACACCCAAACCAACTACATTCTAGAATACTATGTCTCCACTGCCAGACACCCAAAACTACCTACATTCTACAATACTATGTCTCCACTGCTAGACACCCAAAACTACCTACATTCTAGAATACTATGTCTCAACTGCTAGACACCCAAGACCACCTACATTCTAGAATACTATGTCTCCACTGCTAGACACCCAAACCAACTACATTCTAGAATACTATGTCTCCACTACTAGACACCCAAAACTACCTACATTCTAGAATACTATGTCTCCACTGCTAGACACCCAAAACTACCTACATTCTAGAATACTATGTCTCAACTGCTAGACACCCAAAACCACCTACTTATAGAATACTATGTCTTAACTGCTAGACGCCCAAAACCACCTACATTCTAGAATACTATGTCTTAACTGCTAGACACCCAAAACCACCTACATTCTAGAATACTATGTCTTAACTGCTAGACACCCAAAACCACCTACATTCTAGAAAACTATGTCTCCACTGCTAGACACCCAAAACTACCTACATTCTAGAATACTATGTCTTAACTGCTAGACACCCAAAACCACCTACATTCTAGAATACTATGTCTCCACTGCTAGACACCCCAAACTACCTACATTCTAGAATACTATGTCTCAACTGCTAGACACCCAAAACCACCTACATTCTAGAATACTATGTCTCCACTGCTAGACGCCCAAAACCACCTACATTCTAGAATACTATGTCTCAACTGCTAGACACCCAAAACCACCTACATTCTAGAATACTATGTCTCCACTGCTAGACACCCAAAACCACCTACATTCTAGAATACTATGTCTCAACTGCTAGACACCCAAAACCACTACATTCTATAATACTATGTCCCAACTGCTAGACACCCAAAACCACCTACGTTTTAGAATACTATGTCTCCACTGCTAGACGCCCAAAACCACCTACATTCTAGAATACTATGTCTTAACTGCTAGACACCCAAAACCACCTACATTCTAGAATACTATGTATCCACTGTTAGTAACCCAAAACTACCTACATTCTAGAATACTATGTCTCAACTGCTAGACACCCAAAACCACCTACATTCTAGAATACTATGTATCCACTGTTAGACACCCAAAACTACCTACATTCTAGAATACTATGTCTCCACTGCTAGACACCCAAAACCACCTACATTCTAGAATACTATGTATCCACTGTTAGACACCCAAAACTACCTACATTCTAGAATACTATGTCTCCACTGCTAGACACCCAAAACCACCTACATTCTAGAATACTATGTCTCAACTGCTAGACACCCCAAACCACCTACATTCTAGAATACTATGTATCCACTGTTAGACACCCAAAACTACCTACATTCTAGAATACTATGTCTCCACTGCTAGACGCCCAAAACCACCTACATTCTAGAATACTATGTATCACCTACATTCTAGAATACTATGTCTCCACTGCTAGACACCCAAAACTACCTACATTCTAGAATACTATGTCTCAACTGCTAGACACCCAAAACCACCTACATTCTAGAATACTATGTATCCACTGTTAGACACCCAAAACTACCTACATTCTAGAATACTATGTCTCCACTGCTAGACACCCAAAACCACCTACATTCTAGAATACTATGTCTCCACTGCTAGACACCCAAAACTACCTACATTCTAGAATACTATGTCTCCACTGCTAGACACCCAAAACCACCTACATTCTAGAATACTATGTCTCAACTGCTAGACACCCAAACCACCTACATTCTAGAATACTATGTCTCCACTGCTAGACACCCAAAACTACCTACATTCTAGAATACTATGTCTCCACTGCTAGACACCCAACACCCCCTACATTCTAGAATACTATGTATCCACTGCTAGACACCCAAAACTACCTACATTCTAGAATACTATGTCTCCACTGCTAGACACCCAAAACCACCTACATTCTAGAATACTATGTCTCCACCGCTACACACCCAAAACTACCTACATTCTAGAATACTATGTCTCCACTGCTAGACACCCAAAACTACCTACATTCTAGAATACTATGTCTCCACTGCTAGACACCCAAAACCACCTACATTCTAGAATACTATGTCTCCACTGCTAGACACCCAAACCAACTACATTCTAGAATACTATGTCTCCACTGCTAGACACCCAAAACTACCTACATTCTAGAATACAAGTCTTAACTGCTAGACGCCCAAAACCACCTACATTCTAGAATACTATGTATCCACTGTTAGACACCCAAACCACCTACATTCTAGAATACTATGTCTCCACTGCTAGACACCCAAAACTACCTACATTCTAGAATACTATGTCTCCACTGCTAGACACCCAAACCAACTACATTCTAGAATACTATGTCTCCACTGCTAGACACCCAAAACTACCTACATTCTAGAATACTATGTCTCCACTGCTAGACACCCAAAACTACCTACATTCTAGAATACTATGTCTCAACTGCTAGACACCCAAGACCACCTACATTCTAGAATACTATGTCTCCACTGCTAGACACCCAAACCTACCTACATTCTAGAATACTATGTCTCCACTGCTAGACACCCAAAACTACCTACATTCTAGAATACTATGTCTCCACTGCTAGACACCCAAAACTACCTACATTCTAGAATACTATGTCTCAACTGCTAGACACCCAAAACCACCTACATTCTAGAATACTATGTCTTAACTGCTAGACGCCCAAAACCACCTACATTCTAGAATACTATGTCTTAACTGCTAGACACCCAAAACCACCTACATTCTAGAATACTATGTCTCCACTGCTAGACACCCAAAACTACCTACATTCTAGAATACTATGTCTCCACTGCTAGACACCCAAAACTACCTACATTCTAGAATACTATGTCTCCACTGCTAGACACCCAAAACTACCTACATTCTAGAATACTATGTCTCCACTGCTAGACACCCAAAACTACCTACATTCTAGAATACTATGTCTCCACTGCTAGACACCCAAAACTACCTACATTCTAGAATACTATGTCTCCACTGCTAGACACCCAAAACTACCTACATTCTAGAATACTATGTCTCCACTGCTAGACACCCAAAACTACCTACATTCTAGAATACTATGTCTCCACTGCTAGACACCCAAAACTACCTACATTCTAGAATACTATGTCTCCACTGCTAGACACCCAAAACTACCTACATTCTAGAATACTATGTCTCCACTGCTAGACACCCAAAACTACCTACATTCTAGAATACTATGTCTCCACTGCTAGACACCCAAAACTACCTACATTCTAGAATACTATGTCTCCACTGCTAGACACCCAAAACTACCTACATTCTAGAATACTATGTCTCCACTGCTAGACACCCAAAACTACCTACATTCTAGAATACTATGTCTCCACTGCTAGACACCCAAAACTACCTACATTCTAGAATACTATGTCTCCACTGCTAGACACCCAAAACTACCTACATTCTAGAATACTATGTCTCCACTGCTAGACACCCAAAACTACCTACATTCTAGAATACTATGTCTCCACTGCTAGACACCCAAAACTACCTACATTCTAGAATACTATGTCTCCACTGCTAGACACCCAAAACTACCTACATTCTAGAATACTATGTCTCCACTGCTAGACACCCAAAACTACCTACATTCTAGAATACTATGTCTCCACTGCTAGACACCCAAAACTACCTACATTCTAGAATACTATGTCTCCACTGCTAGACACCCAAAACTACCTACATTCTAGAATACTATGTCTCCACTGCTAGACACCCAAAACTACCTACATTCTAGAATACTATGTCTCCACTGCTAGACACCCAAAACTACCTACATTCTAGAATACTATGTCTCCACTGCTAGACACCCAAAACTACCTACATTCTAGAATACTATGTCTCCACTGCTAGACACCCAAAACTACCTACATTCTAGAATACTATGTCTCCACTGCTAGACACCCAAAACTACCTACATTCTAGAATACTATGTCTCCACTGCTAGACACCCAAAACTACCTACATTCTAGAATACTATGTCTCCACTGCTAGACACCCAAAACTACCTACATTCTAGAATACTATGTCTCCACTGCTAGACACCCAAAACCACCTACATTCTAGAATACTATGTCTCCACTGCTAGACACCCAAAACCACCTACATTCTAGAATACTATGTCTCCACTGCTAGACACCCCAAACTACCTACATTCTAGAATACTATGTCTCCACTGCTAGACACCCAAAACCACCTACATTCTAGAATACTATGTCTCCACTGCTAGACACCCAAAACCACCTACATTCTAGAATACTATGTCTCCACTGCTAGACACCCAAAACCACCTACATTCTAGAATACTATGTCTCCACTGCTAGACACCCAAAACTACCTACATTCTAGAATACTATGTATCCACTGCTAGACACCCAAAACCACCTACATTCTAGAATACTATGTATCCACTGCTAGACACCCCAAACTACCTACATTCTAGAATACTATGTCTCCACTGCTAGACACCCCAAACTACCTACATTCTAGAATACTATGTCTCCACTGCTAGACACCCAAAACTACCTACATTCTAGAATACTATGTCTCCACTGCTAGACACCCAAAACTACCTACATTCTAGAATACTATGTCTCCACTGCTAGACACCCAAAACTACCTACATTCTAGAATACTATGTCTCCACTGCTAGACACCCAAAACTACCTACATTCTAGAATACTATGTCTCCACTGCTAGACACCCAAAACTACCTACATTCTAGAATACTATGTCTCCACTGCTAGACACCCAAAACTACCTACATTCTAGAATACTATGTCTCCACTGCTAGACACCCAAAACTACCTACATTCTAGAATACTATGTCTCCACTGCTAGACACCCAAAACTACCTACATTCTAGAATACTATGTCTCCACTGCTAGACACCCAAAACTACCTACATTCTAGAATACTATGTCTCCACTGCTAGACACCCAAAACTACCTACATTCTAGAATACTATGTCTCCACTGCTAGACACCCAAAACTACCTACATTCTAGAATACTATGTCTCCACTGCTAGACACCCAAAACTACCTACATTCTAGAATACTATGTCTCCACTGCTAGACACCCAAAACTACCTACATTCTAGAATACTATGTCTCCACTGCTAGACACCCAAAACTACCTACATTCTAGAATACTATGTCTCCACTGCTAGACACCCAAAACTACCTACATTCTAGAATACTATGTCTCCACTGCTAGACACCCAAAACTACCTACATTCTAGAATACTATGTCTCCACTGCTAGACACCCAAAACTACCTACATTCTAGAATACTATGTCTCCACTGCTAGACACCCAAAACTACCTACATTCTAGAATACTATGTCTCCACTGCTAGACACCCAAAACTACCTACATTCTAGAATACTATGTCTCCACTGCTAGACACCCAAAACTACCTACATTCTAGAATACTATGTCTCCACTGCTAGACACCCAAAACTACCTACATTCTAGAATACTATGTCTCCACTGCTAGACACCCAAAACCACCTACATTCTAGAATACTATGTCTCCACCGCTAGACACCCAAAACTACCTACATTCTAGAATACTATGTATCCACTGCTAGACAACCAAAACTACCTACATTCTAGAATACTATGTCTCCACTGCTAGACACCCAAAACTACCTACATTCTAGAATACTATGTCTCCACTGCTAGACACCCAAAACTACCTACATTCTAGAATACTATGTATCCACTGCTAGACAACCAAAACTACCTACATTCTAGAATACTATGTCTCCACTGCTAGACACCCAAAACTACCTACATTCTAGAATACTATGTCTCCACTGCTAGACACCCAAAACTACCTACATTCTAGAATACTATGTCTCCACTGCTAGACACCCAAAACCACCTACATTCTAGAATACTATGTATCCACTGTTAGACACCCAAAACCACCTACATTCTAGAATACTATGTCTCCACTGCTAGACACCCCAAACTACCTACATTCTAGAATACTATGTCTCCACTGCTAGACACCCAAAACTACCTACATTCTAGAATACTATGTCTCCACTGCTAGACACCCAAAACTACCTACATTCTAGAATACTATGTCTCCACTGCTAGACACCCAAAACTACCTACATTCTAGAATACTATGTCTCCACTGCTAGACACCCAAAACTACCTACATTCTAGAATACTATGTCTCCACTGCTAGACACCCAAAACTACCTACATTCTAGAATACTATGTCTCCACTGCTAGACACCCAAAACTACCTACATTCTAGAATACTATGTCTCCACTGCTAGACACCCAAAACTACCTACATTCTAGAATACTATGTCTCCACTGCTAGACACCCAAAACTACCTACATTCTAGAATACTATGTCTCCACTGCTAGACACCCAAAACTACCTACATTCTAGAATACTATGTCTCCACTGCTAGACACCCAAAACTACCTACATTCTAGAATACTATGTCTCCACTGCTAGACACCCAAAACTACCTACATTCTAGAATACTATGTCTCCACTGCTAGACACCCAAAACTACCTACATTCTAGAATACTATGTCTCCACTGCTAGACACCCAAAACTACCTACATTCTAGAATACTATGTATCCACTGCTAGACACCCAAAACCACCTACATTCTAGAATACTATGTATCCACTGTTAGACACCCAAAACTACCTACATTCTAGAATACTATGTCTCCACTGCTAGACACCCAAAACTACCTACATTCTAGAATACTATGTCTCCACTGCTAGACACCCAAAACTACCTACATTCTAGAATACTATGTCTCCACTGCTAGACACCCAAAACCACCTACATTCTAGAATACTATGTCTCCACTGCTAGACACCCAAAACCACCTACATTCTAGAATACTATGTCTCCACTGCTAGACACCCAAAACTACCTACATTCTAGAATACTATGTCTCAACTGCTAGACACCCAAAACCACCTACATTCTAGAATACTATGTATCCACTGCTAGACACCCCAAACTACCTACATTCTAGAATACTATGTCTCCACTGCTAGACACCCCAAACTACCTACATTCTAGAATACTATGTCTCCACTGCTAGACACCCAAAACTACCTACATTCTAGAATACTATGTCTCCACTGCTAGACACCCAAACCAACTACATTCTAGAATACTATGTCTCCACTGCTAGACACCCAAAACTACCTACATTCTAGAATACTATGTCTCCACCACTAGACACCCAAAACTACCTACATTCTAGAATACTATGTCTCCACTGCTAGACACCCAAAACCACCTACATTCTAGAATACTATGTCTCCACTGCTAGACACCCAAAACTACCTACATTCTAGAATACTATGTCTCCACTGCTAGACACCCAAAACTACAATAACCTTAGCAGGTAATAATACTTAGCAGCGGGTACCAGAAACAGTTAAATTGATGTAACGTTTGCAGTGTGAAAATCATTATATTGGTAACAAACAACACAGAAAACCTCTTCATGGCGTCAAAAAATGTATTTAATTTAAATAGGTTGACTTGAGACACATATTTCAAGGTGTGAGTAGAGAGAACCACATTCAGGCTGATATACTTACGTCATGTCTGCTTGGTGGTATGACATATCTTGCTGGAGGTCGTTCAGACACATGATTGTATCTTGGTTGTGGAGCCTGAAAAAACAGTAAAAGCAAATTAACTTCCATATTTTATGAAACACTCAACAAATCTTTGAGTACTGCTTGAGTTTTACACAAATTAAAAAGTTCAAGAATTGAAAGTTGGAATTCAATCAAGATAATAAATGTAAAACTTGAACAATCAGCAAAAGATGGACACAATTCAGCATTTACTGTGAAATGCTGGTGTCCATTCTGATGAATTCATTGAATTCATTGAGTCCATTTATTGAATGCTGAATTGTGTTCATATTTTGCAGAATGGACATTGCAAAAGATGAACACAATTCAGCATTCAATGTAAAATGCTGGGGTCCATTCTGCAAAAGATGGACACAATTCAGCATTCAATGTGAAATGCTGGTGTCCATTCTGCAAAGGATGGACACAATTCAGCATTCACTGTGAAATGCTGGTGTCCATTCTGCGAAGGATGGACACAATTCAGCATTCAATGTGAAATGCTGGTGTCCATTCTGCTAAGGATGGACACAATAAACCTTATCGACATTCTCAAAGCATCTTGGGAAATAACTGAAATGCCCGGATGTGGATGACAAACAAAACTTCGTCGTGTGCGTAATTCGAACGGTGGTTCATGTAAGTTGGCAAGTTTTTCACGATTTTCTTTAATATTTTAAAGAGTTTAGTCGTGATGAGGGTGATTTGGTATAAATATAGGTAAATCCGGAGAAATCATTGGGGATCCCCTTGGCCAGTGCTGCAACAGCGTAGAACCCGGCATTAGGACCGGAAGACCGGTCATACATGGTACATGGTATGGGTACATCCTGTTTACGTAATGTACAACGCACGTCAACGATTGTGACTTTCGTTGGCAGCGCAGCACTGGCCGAGGGGATCCCCAATGATTTCTCCGGATTTACCTATATTTATACCAAATCAGCCTCTCATTATACTTCTTGTATTAAGAGTAAGCAACTATGAAAACATCACGACTAAACTCTTTAAAATATTTTTAAAAATCGTGAAAAACTTGCCAACTTACGTGAACCGCCGTTCGAATTACGCACACGACGAAGTTTTGTTTGTCATCCACATCCGGGCATTTCAGTTATTTCCCATGATGCTTTGAGAATGTCGAAAAGGTTTATTCAGCATTCAATGTGAAATGCTGGTGTCCATTCTGCAAAAGATGAACACAATTCAGCATTCACTGTGAAATGCTGGTGTCCATTCTGCAAACAATGGACACAATTCAGCATTCACTGTGAAATGCTGGTGTCCATTCTGCAAAGGATCAACACAATTCAGCATTCAATGTGAAATGCTGGTGCCCCACAAAATCTGCACATGTTATTACTTTACCATACACTCGGTCCACTGCAGGATTCTCCAGAATCTATTTTCAATGGTTATAACACACATTCAATAAATGTTTTGAGGATTTAGTAATGTGAACATACGGATGTAGAGTAGGGTATGTTCTGGTGATAATACAGACGTGGCTCTCCATGCGTGTTGGTATCTTGCTGTTGAATCTGTTTTTTAGCTCGGTTCAGTTCTTTCTGCAAAGCATCTAGCTCTCCCATGACACGCTGACGATCCTGACGCTCGTTGAAGAAATCCGATTGGAAAACCTCAGTCTGTTGAACACACAAATCAATAGAGATTTAATATACCTTTGCCAAAGAAACTCATAATAACTTGTGAATGAAAATGTTAATTTTTTTGCAAAGAAGTTCTACAAATCCATCCAATCTGACATTGTTTAGGCAGAAATGATTTCAATGTAACGTGTCTTAAGAAAGGAATCAATCTCCAATCCAGTTCCTCTTACACCACAGGGGTCTGTTTATGGTCCTCTTGATATTAGCCTTTTGTTCATTTGATCTTTATGCCTTCATACTACAATTGGTGATCAGAGGATGCTGACATAATTAATGTAATGGGAATAATTACCTGTTGTCTCAGTAACTCTAGTTCCTCCTTCAGTTCACTCTCAGTCATCTTTTCCACTGCCTTTACATGAGTAGACAATTCAGGTCTCTTTTTGCCTTCAGATGAAGAGTTTGGTGTGGGATCACTTTGGGTAGAATGAGCTTCACTTAGTACCTTTCCTGACTGCTGTACACCAATTCTCAGCTTTTGAGCAAGTGCCTTAAATACAAGAGTAAGTAAAGTAGTAGTACTAATAATAATAAAAGAGTTGTATCATGTATAAACAAGTACGTGTACATCACTGTAGGACAGTTACTTTTAAATTACACAGTAACTATGTCTTTAAAATAAAAAACCTGCAATAACTACTCAAATTTAATTCATTTCTTTTGATGCTACAATAAACGTGTCTATAAACGGTTCCTGTAAACATTCTGCACTTCAGATGAAACTTCATCTGTCCTCTGGCAGCCTTTTATTTGAGTTGTAAAAAATATTCAAATATTATCAGGCAAAAGTGAAATTCTCCCAAGAATGGTTAAAAAACCCAAAAGAGGGGATCACTGCCTAGAATCAGATGTTTACAGAGTTATCCTTGTACATATCTCTAATTTTGATACCTTGACATCAGTTTGAAAACTTGACAACAAATTGTCAATAAAATAAAGGACACTGCATCATATGAAATACATTCAAGAGAGCTCCCTATGTACTTGTATAGTTACTTAGTAAGACTTGTTTCTTCCCAATGGGGTAATAGAAATGTACAGATTCCAAGTTTTGAAAGTAATGTGTCGACACAGCTTTCAGTGATGAATGGTTACCTCATTCAAACGTTGGATTTCTTTGTTCATTTCCTTGCGTTGTCCTGTAAGTGTACGAGCATAACGTTCCAATTTGTCACATTTCTGTTTCATAGAAAGTACCTCTGCATCAGCTTCAGCTTTCTCTTTCTGCAAATGTAAAACTGATTGAGTTAAAGCTCATTTCTACATAAACTAACCACCAATCTCCACCTTTAAGTCACCTTGAATTCTCAATCCTGACAGAGCAATAGTCAACAATGCATCTTGGCTTATTGAACAGTCTGAACCCTTCATAATGTAGGTGTGTAACACATAGCACATGAAAAAGACACAGGCATACTGGTTTACTCATTATTCAAAGACAAATTGACACATGTACATATCTATGCTTACCTAATTACAGTTTAACAGTATTTGTGTAATATCTGAAGTGAAACCACCATACATGTACATCTGTAGCTGCATGTAACAATGCTTATGCATTTAATGTTTGGTATACATCTCCTGCTAAGGTCTTGTTTCATGTGGCTCAGTTAGTGCTACCAGTGAAGTACTCTACAAATCTTTGTCCAGACAAAAAAAAACTTTTTTCATGAGCTTATTAGGGATTGTAACTGTAGTGTAAGGTCCTTATCATAACTGACCTCAGCTTTCTCCAGTCTGATGTTGGTGTTTGTCAATGCATCATGTTTACTAGCCTGATGATCTCGATTGCTCTCCTTCATGTTCTCAACATCAGTAAGCTTCCTTTGAAGATCTTCTATTTGATTTTGCATCTGTGTCTTCATGTTGTGGTAATGCTCATCCCATGAATGGTTCACCTTCACAATCTACATATATCAACAATGCAATTAATTTCACATTGCTCAGCCACTATAGACTGTGCAAATCTCGCGCATACCAAAAACGAGAAAACAACTCCAACGAAAACTACATTTTTCTATGAAATCCAATCGTCTTTTTAAATTCTATTTGAACATAAAAACAACCATAGCAATTTGTTATAACAAAAATTCAATTTTGATAAAAATATCAAGGAAAACTGACTGCGTAAATTTTTAAAATAATTTGGGGTTGAACAAAGAAAATTTTACTTAAAGGCACTGTACACGTTTGGTAATTACTCAAAATATATATTAAAAACTGACTTGGTAACGAGCAACAGAGAGCTGTTGATAGTATAAAACATTGTGAGAAACCACTCCCTCTGAAGTAACGTAGTTTTTGAGAAAGAGGTAATTTCTCACTAAAATAATAAAAACTTCTTGCAAGAAGTTTTTATTCCTACATCTGAAAGCACACAAATTTGTACAACAAGGGTGTTTTTTCTTTCATCATTTTCTTGCAACTTCGATGACCAATTGAGCCCAAATTTTCACAGGCTTGTTATTTTATGCATATGTTGGGATACACCAAATGAGAACACTGGTCTTTGACAATTACCAAACGTGTACGATGCCTTTAAAACAGGATTTGAACCAACGACCTAATTTACCGGCGCTCTACCAACTGAGCTATCTAGCCCTATGTTGGCAGTCTCCCTATTTTGTCAATATCTTTGTTCGGGGGTTTCAGTCAGAAGCCATACAACCATTAGCTGCCGTATAGCCAGGGATCAGACCCAAGTTTATGATACAACCTGGGAAGCGGCAGCCACAGGGGATAACCTTAAGGGGATGAAACTTTTTTATTTAAAATATCAAGTTATAAACCACAAGGGAGACCACCAATATAGGGCTAGAAAGCTCAGTTGGAAGTGCGCTGGCACGTTAAACCGGAGGTCGTTGGTTCAAATCCCGTTCAAGTCAACAACAACAAAATTCAACCCCAAATTATTTTTTACATAATACAAATAATTTGTTCAAATTAACCCTTTAAACTTGGGACGAGGATGCTTATTTTTTTCGAAACCCCATTTGCCAATCACGCCCAATTTTGTGCGACCATCACAACATGAACATCGGTTGGGCAAATTTCTTATATAAGTAACTGGAAACGGAGGTCAAGTATTATTGTGGGGTTTTCATTGTTGATTTTTTAAACACCTTTGACTTTCATGTATTTCATGGCTAAATTTAACTTTTCCCAACATTTCGGTATAATATTTACAGCCATTAACTACGTTAATCTAAAGTATTTGAAGGAACAGAATAGGCACACGTAAAACTCAATGTGGTTGGGACCAACTTGGTCCCGGAAATTTGAATAGGAGTGAGACTTGCACAGTCTATTTAAAGATAGATAGTTTGCATTGGAATAATACATATTAAGGACACTTTCAATAGTGTGCTCTAATTAAACCATGTACATACATGTGTATCCATTAATTTAAGCAAAGCAGTTTATTTGAAGTCAACTGGACCTATTTCAAAATTGATTTGATTAAATGAAATATACCTCTTCCATCTGTTTCTTCAATGACTGGTACTTGCGCTGAAGCATGAAATGAACCTCTTCACTGACGCCAGTGGTTGCTGCTGTCACAGGTTGTTGTACATGTATGACCGTATTCTACCATGGTAGAAATAATAATGATGTCAGTGCATATTAAATACCCAATGTCTTTACAAGGTTGACAAATGAAACATTAGTGATAATTAAAAACAGAATTGTAATAAAAGAAAAGAGCTAAGAATTGACTAATTTTCTGGGTAACTATGGGAATCCATGTGACCACCCTAATACACCATTATATAGGGCCAAATATCAGCGAACGTGAATTCAATCGGCTACTAAATTCTACCCAAACTTAAACTCAACATGGAACAAGCAGTTGAGTTCAAGGACTGTTGAAAGGGAAGAATGCAAGTGTCAGTTAAGATGGCAGAGTTTTATAAGCTTTGATTTTATGAATTGCTTCGGACATTATGTAGGAATTAAAGAGTGGAATTAAACAGTAAAATTGTTATTAAATAAGTAATACTAAATTTATATAACTCATATTAGTTTTTCAGTAAGAGCACTTGCCCGATCAGGCAGACCATTCAGATTGCCCAACAAAAATTTACTATGTCCCGGGCAATTGGACAGGCGATTTGTAGAGGCCTGACACCTCAACTAATTGGTCTTGAGAAAATGGTTCAGAGAAACTGCTTACGTCCCATAACCATAATAATTAAAAGAAACCAAAAAATACAACTATTTTGGAGTAGCTTCCCCGAGTTAGCCCAGGACATAGTAACGCCTGAGTAAAGTAGGAAAGCTTTTCCCGACTGAACCTAGTTCATTTGGAAACAAATATGGGAAATATAGAATTACACACCCAAAAAATATTAATACTGGCATACATAAGGTCTAAGCACTGTATATATTGGTTCATAGACTAATAGAGTGTACATAAAATGTAGGAGGTTATTGTGATCAGTCTGATGAAGACTAAGATACCTGTTTCTGAACATCTTTAATTTCTCTTGCTTCCTTGGTAGTCACAAAGTCAAACCCTCCAGACTGTTCCTCTTCCTTTGCTTTTCGCATCTCTGAAATCTCCTCCTCTAACTGTCTTATCTCCTCCCTGATAAACCAATCAATATCATAAACAATTATCAAAATCCAATTTAGTTACATGTAATGTGTAACCCTTACCAATTAGTACCACAACATCAGGTTAAAAAATGTCAGTCAGAACCAATCATCATATTCAAGTTTAGAAGAACTGTCCATTGTATAACCCACTTTGTATACAGTTCACGGCCAAACCAAGATTTACTCAATAACTTAGTCAACAGAGATGTATTAGTGAATGCCTTTGCATGCACATTATAGGCATGTAGAGTTACAGATCGATGCTAGGGGCCTTTCTGTTTTCAGTTGTAAATAGTTGTGTGTTTGTAGATCACTATGGAAAGAAAATAACATTTATAAATCTCTTTTCTGCCTGTATTGTTTAATACTTCAGCTGTGAGTTAAAATATTATAGGTTGACCTATAATAATCAGACCCAATTGGTTTCTGCACTATATCATTATGAATCTGTGATGTTTATTGTGAAAAGAGAAAACGTTGTAGCAGCAATAAATGCAGCCAATGGCTGTCAATTCTTGCTTTGTCAAATAGAGCCTATGTGTGCAGTATTTCTCATAGAAACACACTCATGCAGTGTAACTAATGCAGTAATGATATTAGGACGTATTGACTGGTATACCACACTAGTACAGAGGCAGTATTAGGGCATATTGACTGATATACCACACCAGTACAGAGGCAGTATTAGGACATATTGACTGGTATACCACACCAGTACAGAGGCAGTATTAGGACATAGTGACTGATATACCACACCAGTACAGAGGCAGTATTAGGACATAGTGACTGATATACCACACCAGTACAGAGGCAGTATTAGGACATAGTGACTGGTATACCACACCAGTACAGAGGCAGTATTAGGACATAGTGACTGATATACCACACCAGTACAGAGGCAGTATTAGGACATAGTGACTGATATACCACACCAGTACAGAGGCAGTATTAGGACATAGTGACTGGTATACCACACCAGTACAGAGGCAGTATTAGGACATAGTGACTGATATACCACACCAGTACAGAGGCAGTATTAGGACATAGTGACTGATATACCACACCAGTACAGAGGCAGTATTAGGACATAGTGACTGGCATACCACACCAGTACAGAGGCAGTATTATAAGTTATCACACAAGCACGAGTGGTATACGGGAAAATATAG
The DNA here is from genome assembly GCA_021014325.1 of Plazaster borealis. Lineage (NCBI taxonomy): Eukaryota > Metazoa > Echinodermata > Asteroidea > Forcipulatida > Labidiasteridae > Plazaster > Plazaster borealis. The sequence goes on along the minus strand of CM037468.1, from coordinate 10,469,037 downwards.
CGCTTCTGCGTCCCATATCCAACGAGGCCGAAGGCCGAGTTGGATATGGGACGCAGACGCGCTATATTTTTCCGTATTCCACGAGCGCGCGTGTGATAACGTATTTATCTTCAAGCAAACTTGATGCGCAGTTAGAACACGCAATACGCAGGGTGTGATATAAGCCGTGCAATATAAGTTTATATCACACTCCTTGTTGCTATGGATCGACCAATCAGAATCGATTATTCAGGCTTGCTGGAAGATAATAGTATTGACTGATATACCACACCAGTGCAGAGGCAGTATTAGGACATATTGACTAATATACCACTGTAGGATCATGGATGGAGGCAGTATTGGGACATATTGACTGGTATCCCACTGTAGAATGGAGGCAGTATTAGGACACATTGACTGGTATCCCACTGTAGAATGGAGGCAGTATTAGGACACATTGACTGGTATCCCACTGTAGGATGGAGGCAGCATTAGGACACATTGACTGGTATCCCACTGTAGGATGGAGGCAGCATTAGGACATATTGACTGGTATCCCACTGTAGAATGGAGGCAGTATTAGGACACATTGACTGGTATCCCACTGTAGAATGGAGGCAGTATTAGGACACATTGACTGGTATCCCACTGTAGAATGGAGGCAGTATTAGGACACATTGACTGGTATCCCACTGTAGGATGGAGGCAGCATTAGGACATATTGACTGGTATCCCACTGTAGAATGGAGGCAGTATTAGGACATATTGACTGGTATCCCACTGTAGAATGGAGGCAGTATTAGGACACATTGACTGGTATCCCACTGTAGAATGGAGGCAGTATTAGGACACATTGACTGGTATCCCACTGTAGGATGGAGGCAGTATTAGGAAAACTACGTTACCTCAAATTGTTGATCTCCTGTTTGCTTTCCTCAGCTTCACTCTTCAGATTTTGGTTCTCCTCTTGAAAAACTGTGCGTAGAGTCTAATAAAAAACAAATGCTGAACTATCAAATAAAAGGACATGCTGAACAAAACTGTACAAAATGTGCAGTTCAGACTAATCGAGGTTCAAGGCTAATTTATTTTCTCAAAAACTACGTTACTTCAGAGGGAGTCGTTTCTCACAATGTTTTATACCATCAGCAGCTCTCCGTTGCTCGTTACCAAGTCAGCTTTTATGCTAACATATATTTTGAGTCATTACCAAACGCGTACGATGCCTTTACACAGAACAACACAAAGAATTCATCTTTACAGTATAGATTTCAAGAACTGGATGGAAACAACCATGAAACTGCAGAGGGATCCATTTTAGAAGCAGAGCTTGTGGGCAAAGGTCCCTAATGACATGCCTTATATGTATTTAGACGGAGAAAAAGGAATAATTAAGTGAACCAGGAAGGTCCGTGGTCGAGTCGAGCCACTAAGGAACAAAAATAACAATAGGTCTCAATGCACGTATGCATGTTCACAAATAAGAATCAGTAGACACAAATACTAAATAGACAGGAGGACAAAAACAAACAGTGGACTAAGACTAACACAACGAACTTGCAGGTCAGCAAGTTCAGTACCAACTGAAACTGAGTGATACCACATAGGGGATCCCTCTGAGGAAATTCCATGCATGGCAATGCTCCTGGTGAGGATCCCCGGAGGGGACCACCTTTTCCCGGCCAGCACTTTATTACGGGTTAGATCATATAAGTACACGTACAAAGCCTGCCTGTATACTCATCCACAACAAGAATCCAATGTGTCAGATTTAAAGACACGGATAAAGATAAATAAACTTTTGAGGGCTCTAATTTGGTGTTTTCATTATGCATGTTCCATAGCATGGGTGCCTCATGTTTAATAGTTTTATGAGAAAGGGAAGTACGAGTGTGAGTGTGAAAATTAGAAACTTGGCGGGTAAAATGGGAATGTATCTGAGTTTAAAGAAAAAATAGCTTTAATGGCAAGAGGTGAGTATTTACATGTCGGCTAATACATCAGGGACCCAAGTTGAAGTCGATAAACATCCTTCACTTTTAAAGTATAATATTTGAAGAAAAGGGAATCTGTGTGTGAGTTAATACTGCAAAACTATTTATACGAAGAGCTACATGTAGCTTCTGTATGATAAGAACTCTATTTAGATTGGTAGCGGAACTAGCTCCCCATGCAAGTATCTCATAATGAAGATTTAAGATCCAATCAATGTCTTATAATGGGACTGTAATACCACTTCAGGAAAGAAATGTTGGATCCTATTAATCACACCAATGTTTCTAGAAATAACTTTACAAATAGAATCCACTAGGTCTGGGCGACTAGTGTTGATTGCTATGTCCAGTCACGACTACCACTTTTCAACTACCCAGCTAAACGCGCCACCACAACTACTGACACAAATAGTTGTGACTATAGTGTCGAAGTCACGACTAATTGATACGCGACTAGTCGGGAAGTGAATTTCACTAGTGGCCTGGGCCTAGAATGATTAATCATGCCAATATGTGAGCTCCCTACCTCATTACAGTATATCACAACTCCGTTTGTTATTTACACACAATGCTTTATCACTTTCAAAGTTACAAAGTGCTTCAATTGCTGTACTATACATCACGCTTTTCATGTTACACACATAGGGGAATTCCCCAATGTGAAATGTACATCACATCTTCTCAATTACACCTACAGCGTGTATGATGCATCCAAATGTCAACGTTGATCAAATTCTTTGCATCTGAGTTCAAGGTGTTCCTGATTTAATCAAAACTTTCTTGATTGAGTTCTCCAGCAATTTTAGGGTTTTTATGTAATCTTCCAAAGAATATCAAGTTACTCTTGAATTTCCAAAAGATTTAAACCAAATAATCTGGCCAATTCATTAACAAATTAAAACTTCCATTTGAGGAAAATTTATTTTTCTCAGATTTCTGTTTAAAATAAAATAACAAATTCATGCTAAGTTCAAAATTCCAGTTAATACTAAAAAAACTGCCTTACAATTAGTCATCATTTCTGAATTGATTTTTCCCCTTGCCAATCTACATGTCTCATCATAAAATTAATTTGATCTATTTTTATTTGCAACATTGTCATGTGCCTTAGAACAGCTAGTTGGAATTTGTGCATAAAGTTTTATTTTATATTATCATTCAAAGTAAATAGAACATTCTGCATTATGTGTGGTTTGACTTAAGTCAGTAAGTACATTCAAAAGTATAAGTGGTTGCTTGCTGTTAAAGCTTAGCTTAATGTACAGTAATTACAAATAGCCAAGTTGAGCCTACCGTCTGCATTTTGACGGTGCGTTCCAGTCGGATGATCTTGGGTACCAGTTGTGATAAGTGAGCTGTAATCTCAGATGTTCTCTCACCATCAGCCAAACTCTGAAGAGCGTGCTCAACGTTACGAATCTGCATAGAAATCTCTGGACGATCTGCTTTGATCTGGAAGAATGGAACAAATATTAAAAGTATTCACTAAATAAATGTACATAATTCATTTCTTGAAGAAGAAACACAAGTCACTCACAGACATTCAAAGACATTCAAAGTCACTCATGGGCACACAGCAACACACATAAACGTTAAGTAGGGTTTTTTAGCTTTGTTCGGCACTATTAAAAAAAACATATGTTCTAAAAACTGTGCAGCAGAAAACACCTAAGAAATGAATGAATAGCCAAAGGCACTTATACACACATTGATGAATAAAATAAAGCTTTAATTCCCCCAAGGTACATGTAGCATACATAGAAAACATAATGAACAACAAGATTTGCTTTAAAAAACAAATCCCTATAAAAAGCGTTTATTAGCATTCAAACGCTTTTTTACTATAATGTATTTTTTTAGTTTTGTACAATCTAGTTATTTGTACAGAAACATAACCATGTTCATATATATAAAACCCTCTGATGACCAGCCAGTTTGCAGCCTATAGACCGAAAACACATTTTCCTGAATTATACCACAATGCACCCAAACTGACAGTGACATTTTGCTTTTTCCTAGTCTGTCAATAGTAAAACTGCTAGAAAAACAATTCTCTGATGAAGTACTGATGAAGTAGCTACAAAAACATTCCATGTACATTATGCTGAACAATGCAGCTGTCAATGACATGTCTTAATACTTACTTGGTGATCATTGAGTGAAGGTCTATCACCAATAAGATATCCAGGAATTACATGCTCAAAGTCTCCAGATATGGCGCCAATCGATGAGGATAATTCATGCGTTTGTTGTTCACTGTTGTTATCATTGTCCCCTGTAAGTGTGTTTAATACAAAATTCACATTTTCTCTGAACTCATCTTGGTTAACTTTTCCTCCAAATAGACACAAAGCAAAGCTTTGCCTCAATGTGAAATTTAGTTTACCTATCTTGCTTACAATGTACATTACAGAACAATGGCTCTAGTGACCATAACAGATGAGGAATGGGCACTATCTGTGTATTGGAACATAACTGGGATGCTGGAACTCTCATATAAACATGCAGCACAATCTCAACCAAACTGAATTTCTTCACCTCCACTTATTTCTCAGTTCTCTGGTATGGCTATAAGCCATTAGTTGATCTCCCATAAAAACCAACACAGACTAAACAATATTAACACCTTTGCAACAAAATACGACACGATCCTACTTTCTCAACTCACATTTGATTGCTTTACCAGCAATGTTCTTGTTTCAACGAGATGGGACATTTTCTATGAGTTGACTGAGGACATCAATACCATGGCCGCGTGGAAGAGGCCGAATCAAAGACAATGGTTGGGGAACATTCTTAAGCCCTTTCCGGTGCTGTGAATCCAGACACTGGAGCAAGAGTTTTGCTTGAATTTGGGAACAGCAAATCAACATTTGCAGTCAATTGAAAATTGAGCACTCTGGAAAAAGTAGGGCCTCTGATTCAAACTGTGCGTTCAAAAACACCCAGATGCCACTCTTACTAACACAATGGAGAGCAGGACAAGCCTCAAAAAGACATCATCCCTTTGAATTATTGAGGTGTAGGCCTAACATACATATGTAGGCATGTTGATGCATTTTCCAGTGTAACATTGAGTTGTGATTTATGTGTCATGAGCTGTTGGTTCATAATTCCCTGATATGACAGCTCTTCAACTGGATGGACACGTTGAAATTGGATTCCATCATTTGAAGGTCACCATTGTAACAAGTTGGAGTCAGATTATCATCATTATTATAATGCGAGAGCATAATACAGGCAATAAATACAGATATAAAAATATTACAAATAAATAAAATGACAAAAATAGTAAAGGTTTTCCCAGCCAATTTCAACAAAAGTTCATTCAATTCAAAACCTGGCTCATTCAATTTCCTTTGCAAATGAATGCTCTGTTACATGTACATCAGCATTCAACAGTCAAAAGGAGTTCAATTTCTGCAGAGCATTCACAGGTAAAATTTAACATCATTCAAGTTCATTAGGTTGCAAAGATCATTCAATTTCATAATAAAATTTTACTCATGGGGTAAAAAAGTAAAAGAAATAATGATTTTAATTTTAAAAGACAAAACACAGGATGTAAATAAAGTGCAAACACCATGGAAACGCATTGTAAAGTGCCAGTAAAAGTATTGCAAGCTTGCCTTAATAAGCCATAACTCATGATTAATTTGAACGCACAGACGTTGAAACTTATTGACCATAGCAGGAAAAATTAATGAATTTGAATGTGTGTTAAAATTTTTAAATTGAACAAACTTTTGCTGAAAGTGGCCGGGAAAACCTATTGGTTTTAAATGCCTTAAGCCTTAAGGTAATACAGTAGGAATGTCAAAAAGGAACAGGGAAGGTAAAAACGAAGAAAGCTTATACATGAAAAAACCCACTATGCAGCAAATAAACAATACCCAAACAACAACGCCATTGTATTACATTCTTGATACAGTAATTCAATAGTGTCCAAACACTGTTTCATAAGGTGTAAAGTAACAATAATTGTAGAAATTCAGTAACAGCAAAAGATCAGGCTATGTTTTTGTGGACTAGGCCTATCCAAACGATGCAAATGTGGACCTCTTTGCACATTGTTTTTAAAACCATGTCTTACCTAAAGGTTTGTCTGGTGGACCTTTGAATGAGGATGTCATGATGACACCAACCGGTTTCGTACCTGGAGTTGCCATTTTGTTGTATGTTGTCTAGATGTTCATGTTTAAGCTCCTGTGCCTTCTGCTGTCCTTTTTTTATCTAAAGGAATCAGTCAACAACATGTTATATAACAAAAACAAAATAATCCTGATGCCAAACATACTTGAATAGGAGCAAAAGCACTTTCATCCACAGTACAGGAGCCAAATCTAACAAAATATAAACATAATTACCTTACAGGAAATATTAACAGGAGTTTTAACTTCCAAGCAGATGGACAAATAGTGAACTTTTAGGCCATTTTGTATGAAGGCCCAAATTTCTTTAGACACCCCTGATGGAGAATTTCACAAGTTGAGTGCAAAGTAGAAACCTGCACAAGTTTTGAATAGGGCTATTCTTAGGTGCTCTGAAGTATTGAGTTTTCATATTTTCCAACGGACGGAGTCCACAGAAAATTGAACAAATAATACAAGTCCCTAACCTCACACTAAAACAGGTTTAAAAACGAATTTTCTCCATAACACTTTCAGCAAAAATTTGAAAACGTGAGGTAAGGCAAACCATTGACAAAGGACTTGTGCCATTAGTGGTGGCTGAAGATTTGAACCTACTTAGAGCTAACCCAAATACACCCCAGAACTTCACAACTTGCAATCAACATAGCCCTGAATGTAACTCTTTAAATTACAATCCAACATACAAACAATCAGGAAGGTTATTTCCAAAGACTTTTAGATTTGGGGATTTTTACTTGTGGGCAAAGCGATTGCATGGCTCGGCTTGTTTTGGTTCAGTCAAAGAACATTACGCGTCCCATGAACACTACAATGCATCCTAATTAGTAATAGACAACCATTGATAACAACGCAAAGGCCGTGGTTACAAACTAAACGATCATGGCTGAGTCAGACACCACGTGATGGATATTGGGCAAGTAATACTAGTAAATATATTTCTGAGAATGTCGCTTCTTTTTAGCAACTCTTCAGGACCGTTTTGAGACACTCAAGCCCAAAGGAAATAAGATGGTGTTTAGCGAGTAGTATTGCAGGACCACCATACACCCAGAAATGGCTTATTTACATGATTTCAGTACTAGTTTAAGATGCCTGTTCGTCATACATTCGGTCATGGCAGCGGATATTTAGCCAGCTCTTTTTTTAAAAAAGTTTTAGTAAACAAAGAAAAGTTGGAATGACACTAAACATGCACAGTGACTCTTTTTAGGGACCAGGACAAAACTACCAGTCTGGTTCTGTGCCAACATAGTCTTTGTGAACGTTGTGTTCATGAGATGGGAATCAGACCATATAGTGAGTAACAATGTCAGACTTTATTTCCTTATGAAAAAAAAATCCTTGGGAGCCACAAATCAGAAAAAGAATAGGTGATCCATGATCTAAATGTAGGAGTCAACCGTTGTGTTGTCTCAAATTGTCTCGAGTCAAGCCGGTCAACTCTGTAGAGTTATCCGAGCTCCATATACACAATCTGCCAACCTTTCTGAACAGGTACGGAAATAATTTGACCACACCATGGATGATGAGTTAAGTTCATAAATTAAGGGAGAATAGGGAGATAAAAAGTAGCAGTTGGATACTGCAATTTTTCCCGTCCAGTGTATTGGCCTATAGCCTATAGTAAAATTATGACTACACATTATTGCCATGGCATGATGATCGATGGGGCTTGATCTTGAATGATTAGATAATTGATAAGCTCCAATTGGAGCAACACTCATCATGCTGTAACAGGACTGACATACAATGCACGTACTACATGGGATATTTATAATCCTCAACTACAGGGTGTAAACTATAATGATGAGGACATTGACAAAGAGTTGCATGCTGGGATTGGTTACTTTTGGGACATAATCAAGATGGCTGCCAATCAGTAACAATATGTGTGAAATCTAATTCTTAATAATCCTACCGAATAAATCAGAAAGTGAATTATGTTTAATACCGAATCAAGAAATATGAAGTTAATCGAATCTTATATAACTGTTTTGACGACTGTTACAATGCTCAATGCGAGACTGTGGCAGAGGGTTGTGCATCTAACATGTCTAAGTTTATTTCCTGAACCCATCATGCCCATGTAAACGTTGTTTAAACCGAACATAACCGTAGACCCACTTTACAATGGGTGCTGTCTCCTCTTTTTAAAACCGGATATATTAATATCGCCATCGTCACCACTCAGATGGGGCTACGCCACCAACCACCGCTGTTTTACTTAAAATGGTCCAAAATTCAAAAATCGCAAGTACCATACCTAACGCCAACGGGAACAAGTTCGGACAATATTTATGGTGTACAATTGATTATATGTAATATAATTTAAGAAAATTGAACTTACACTGAACAAAAACAGTTGAAAAGCTCAACAATAATTGCCACGGAATCGATGTTATGCAGTCTTTAGTCAAGTCAGTATGTGGTAATGTTTTAGCCCAATTGTGAATTATAGGCCAATTTGGAATGGCTACCTCCGCGCGCTATAGCCCTAGTCTTCGCACAAGACGTTCATTATCACTCAACCATCGCGAGCGTGTGCCGCTCAACAGTGGAGGTAGAATATCCATGCGCAAACTAATATCAAACAATAGGTCGCTATTTGGGGAAAACTATTTCCATCACACCACACAAAACGGTTGGTTCCAGTGAACGCTCTCTATCGGTGGTGGAATAGTCGAGACGTGTGTACAATGTTGAGCGCAAGGTTTTACTATCTCAATATAAGAACGTCTTGCGCCAAGACTAGACTAGCCCTGGTTGCACTCGGGATTAGACAAAAAGAAGCTAATCTCGATCATCACCATGAGGGAATTCCCCCGTTTCTCAGCGAATGTTGCGAAACACCGCGTCCAGCGGTTATCAATAGACCTTTCTTTTGTTGATAAACAAAGTGCGCCGGTTGGCATGGCCAGCCGAATGTTAGATAAAACAATCAATTGTGTTAAAAGAAAATTGTGACCAAATTCAACATTTTCTGTAAAGATTCATGAGCTGAAATACCTCCCATGATTGGTTGATTTGTTTTCAACGAATTCAACATTATTTTTGAATATTTGTGCAACATTGCTGCAAACTATGGCTATCTGTTTTTGCTTGCATTTATGGCTTTCCATAGTTTTCCACCCTCGGTTGGCAAAAACTCGGGCTGTGACGTGTCAAAAGAAAGGTCTATTTCACCCCAACCTCGTTCCCATGGTGTACGATCTCGCCGCGCCATTCTGTTTTCTTTCCCAGAATTCCTTGCTCGATTGTAGCGAGGCTGGTGGTGAGAGGCAACCTCGTTCCCATGGTGTACGATCTCGCCGCGCCATTTTGTTTTCTTTCCCAGAATGCCTTGCTCGATTATACACCCTGGAAGTGTGAAACGAAAGTAGCCCATATATTTGGCTATTTTAATTAGTCCTGTGGTTGATCCATTCTGTTTTTAGAGACTACGCAGAGCGCGCTGTCAAAATACGCATCAAGTCATAGAGCAACTGGCCCCTCCCATTCTTTTTCGATCTTGCGATACGTCTAACTGTATGAAGTTTACGGAGACCATGTAAAAACATGATTTATTTGAATGTATTGCGTCGAAATACTTGCATTTTTACACGCGTTCTACGTGCATTTTTACGCGCGTACTAAGAGCCTGACAAGCGCCCTACAAGCGCTCGAATGTTATTAACAAGCGTGCACGCAAATCAGTCACTTTTGGGAGCCAATCAGCGTTGATTTTCAGTGTTTCCCTCCCAGGGGTTAGTAGACTTGATTCAAGTCCCGTTCTCGTGTGAAAGGTCCCCAAGCATATCGCGCCAACTAGCAAACAAGCCGTACAGTGCGCGCTCGCCGTCAAAATGTGGTCCCGAGAATGGGACTTGACGAGGTCGTTTCTTACACTGCACATTGTTATTGGAAAATCTCCCCAAATGGGGAGATGCACAAAACCAATGGGAGCGTGGAAGCGCTGCCCCGCCGGTAAAATATTCATTACACTCTGTGACATCACAGTGCAAAACATTGTAAGTGCACGCGTCTAAACGCGGTGACACGTGGGGGGCGGGCAAACTCATCAGCAGGGTGTCGGTACCAAAATCGTTGAATTGCACTTCCCAAAGTTCAAATTTTGCAAACAAAACCGACCCCAATGTATGTTACAACGTATTAACTTAAATTTTAATGAACATTCAGTGCTTTCTTTTTATAATTAATCGGTTATTTAAAAATGTATTTCAATCCTCATGTAAGTACTCAACCCCCACGAATAAGAAATGAACGAGTCTCCTTTTTGAATGCGTTTGATTGGACAACACCTATAACGCAGCAAGTTTACATATTCATAAGTGAATACATTTACATATCAGGCGACTGCGGCATCGTCAAGTCCCTGTCCCGCGTGCGGAACAGGTTGGGGAATGCAGACCATCACAAAACAATAGTTTTATGGCGATGGCACGGGATTGGGACTTGAGTCAAGTCTAAGGGGTTAGTGGTGAGAGGTATCGATACGGCGCGCTGCCCATGGTAGCGAGGCTGGGTGAGAGGTATCGATACGGCGCGCTGCCCATGGTAGCGAGGCTTATCTCACCCATAGAGTTGTATATGAACTAGAGGGCGCACTGGCCTAGTTACGCGCAGAGCTGTGTATTGAGGGGCGCACCACTCTAAATAATCTCCCATAGGAACCAATGCTAAATGATAATTATTCAAAAATACTCAAAAAATCGTGTAAGTCTCTCAGCCTCTTGAAAACCAATCAGACATATTTCCGGACATCTAAACTTCAGAATTCTTTTCAATTTTTGGCAGGTTAACCGTTTGGAATTTTTGCTAACTACCCCAGAAGAAAAAAACACGGTTTTTTTTGTTTTTTCCAAAACCGACTTGCTGCCAGTTTTCGTGAAGCACTTCTCCACTTCCCCGGTCAAATAGGGCCAACTTTAACGCCTAAGTTTATCAAGTCTCCTCAAAAGTTGAAGCACAGAACCCCCAGGTTGTGATAGATTCTTATATTTACACAATCTATTAATTGCATGACCCCAAAACGTTATAATTAAAAATAAGTTGTGGGTTTACAAATTATGATAAGTATAGCTTGGCGCATGAATTCTGGCTTATTCAGTGTGGTGCACCCTGAGAGAGTTGCGACAACTTGCGATTAGAAGCCATTTTGTCTCCAAAAAATGCATTGGCGAATACGGGGTGCCAGACTAGTCTGCCCATTGGGTTGTGCTGCATTTGGAACAAAATGGCGTCCAGCAACCACGTGACCGGAGAAAGCTGGTCCCTCCATGCACGCGCGCGTGTACATTATTAGGGAGGTTTAGCTGCACGTTACGCGAGCAAAAACGTGAACGTGAACGTCAGAAAATTGTGTCGTTTCTAGGTGACGTCACTACTTTGGGCTTATTTCATGCTCACGTATGACGTCTGCACGTACGTACCTGACGTGAGAAATGGTAACTTCACGTTTGCTTAAAACGTGAGATTTTTACAACAACATTTTCTGACGTTCACGTTCACGTTTTTGCTCGCGTAACGTGCAGCTAAACCTCCCTATGTGATGTTGTTTTTACACAATGTAATGCGTGTACACGTGTGACTACTATACGTGTCTCTGCCGTGTGAATGGAAGGGGGTCAAAAGTGCAAGTTTCAGGACGGGCCGCCCTTGCTCATGGCCGCTCTCTGCGTACGCGTTATTCACGACCCTCGAAGTGTGACTTCAGATATTTGGGCTACACCTAGACTTGTTAAAAAAGACGACGTAACTCCCCCTAAGAACCAATCACGTGATGTGATATAAATACGCATGGTAACAAGGGGCTTTTTCTAAACCTTGCTTGGGCTCTGGCCCCAGCTTGGGCTCCGTCATCAATTTTGGAGCAGTACGGTATATTGTACGGTAGTACAGTGTTTTCAACATCAAACGCGGCCTTAGCCATGGGCTTTTTTTTCCAAACCTCAGCTTATAGATCTTTCTATTGCAACGTCACAGCCCGAGTTTTGCCAACAGAGGTTGGAAAACTATATGGAAAGCCATAAATGCAAAGCAGAGACAGGTAGCCACAGTTTGTAATAATGTTACAGAAATATCCAAAAATAGTGTTGAATTTGTTGGAAACAAAGCAACCAATCATGGGATGTATTTTTGTTGATTGAAAGTTTGCATAAATGTTGAATTTGGACACAACATCTGTTAACACGATTGAATGTTTTGCTATTAACATTCGGCCGTCCGTGCCAACCAGCGCGGTTTGTTTAGGCGCGCAACGCTGCACGCTGTGCCTGCAAAGCCATTGATGGGTCGCTGGTAGCGCAATGTTTTTTACACGAAGACATGGAGAAGTCATCGTCTTTTCAATTACGATGTGAATTATTATAGGTGTCTTTCTCAACGATTTACACAATTTCCCTGACAGGACAGCATGACATAACGATGTATAGAACGTTGACCATAAATATTTACAACTAAACATAAACTGAAACCTGAAAACGGCGCAGACAATAATGTGAGTTTAAGTGTGATACACGCGGAAACTGCACGGTCGGGTTTAATGTGCTACCTCGGCAAGGTTTTTCGACAGAATTTCAGTATTGTTCACTTTCTGTTTAGTTTCAAATATTTAATAAGTATATTCTACATAATTTTGTCGTGCTGTCCTGTCAGGGAAAGTGTGTAAATCATTGAGGAAGACACTAAATTCGCATACAAAGTAAAACAGACAATGGGTTTTCAGGTTCCATGTCTTCGTGAACGAAACATTGCGCTGCCAGCGCCCCAGCAATTGCGGTGCAGCCATGGCATCAGCATGCAGCACGTGCGCGTATGGATCGGTCTATAGGCTTCATCTACGGCTCCGGGGTCGCGGTTTTAGCTTTCCGTCGTGTTCAGTTTTCCGGGTGACGTAAGCCGGGCATTTCATCACGCAATAATCACGGTTTCAGCTTTCTCGTGTGTTCAGTTTTCCGGGTGACGTATAGCCGTTGTAGTCATCATGGTCTCCCGTGCTCTAAAAATCGTCAGAAAATACCACCGCGAGCGAGTACTGTAGTTTTCTCAGTGACCCCAAATTGTTTAATGTGATTGGTCTTCTCACAAAGTTCTCTTACGATCCACGCATTCACCGCTCGATGTACTCGTGGTGCCGCCATGACAGCTACCGAAGAGGAGCAACGCAGAAGACTCAGTACGGCACTAAAATGGACTACTTTCGCTTGCTGTGCGCAGGCATTGCATGACGTAATGTTACCGTATTTGGTCACCCGGAAAACTGAATACGCCGGAAAGCTGAAACCGCGACACCGGAAATCCATGTGTCCTCTCAAGCGTTGTGTGTAGTGCGTAGTGCGCAGTGCGCAGTGTGCAATCATAGATATAGAATTAAAATAACTAGATCGGCCGCGCGTACATACGCGCCATTGCCTGTGTAGAAACAGTTTTGGTTCGCCATGGACGCGGTCAAATGTCACGTGCTGACGGCAACGCGCTGAATAAAAATAATAACAATGCCAATTTCGTGTTACTAACAAGTAGGGTGCATCATATTAAACGATCGTCTTAACATTAACTTAACATTTTCGTGGGTAGCTACAATGCAGTTCAAACTAACCAATTAACTAGTAAAGTTTTTTAATTCAATTAATTCAGTTCAATTCAGATACACATTTATTTCCATACTTCTATGAAAAGGTCGACAAGTATACATGTAGCTATGGAGTAGAGCAAAAAAACAATTAAGTAGCAGTAAGCAGGATAAATGTAATAATAAGAGTTTGTGGTTGTTTTGATAAGTAGAAGCTTGTACACAAAAAACAGACAGACAGACAAACAAAGAAACAACACAAACAGACAGACATGCAAACAAAAGAACAGACGAACATAAGACATGACAGCTACTCTGAAAACAAGATAGATTAGAGATGCTACAACAAATTCATAATTATCGAAAAGACGCCCCATGTACTTTGAAATTCTCAATAAAGAACACACCCCCTCTAAAACAATTTAAAGATTTTTTTACAAATAATAATTTTAAAAAATATTGATAAAAAAGTTTACAAAAATAATAAAGATAACAAAAATGAAATTAAATAATGAAAAAATAATTAAATATATAAATAAATAAACAAATAAATAAATAAATGAATAAATGATCGAAGTTGCTAATGAGTTCTATAGAAATCTGTAAAATTCAGAACATTTATCCAAAGCCCATTTAGATGAAATTGTGTCGAACATTAAAGCTAAGGCAATTCCTGAAAGTATCCTTGAAGATTCGGATAGAAAAATCACCGAAGAAGAGATAAAAAATGCTCTCTTTCAAATGAACAAAAACAAAAGTTCAGGTACAGACGGCCTCACGGTAGAATTTTACCAAACGTTTTGGCATATTCTTGGTAATGACATCTTGGAATTATAAAATGATTGTTTCACTAAAGGGGTGTTGAGCAATGTTATGAATTCCGCTCTGGTTATAAGAACTTGGGGAGCCGTTATGATTTAAAAAACTGGCGTCCTATGTCTTTTAAATGTTGACTACAAAATTATGTCAAAAACTATCACTAATAGATTTTTAAGAGCGGCGAGCTTAACAACATGTTGTTTGATAAGCTCTGTTACACACTATGTAGCCTACCTATTTCTAGTGACGAGGCATGTTTGAATCTTGCAATTTCTTTTTACGACCGCTTGTAATAAATACACTTATGATACAGTGTCGGTTAGTTTCAACAACAATCATATTTTAAAAGCAATTCAACGTTCGTTTTACTATAATGAAATAAATATAATTAACATTCAATTTTTAGTTCTTTGTTTTGTATTGATCTTACATGCTTTAAATGACTTGGGTAGTCCTCAAACAATGATGGCTAGGCGTTATCGCGAAGATATGTTTTACCCCATCGAACCTCAAAGCACTCGGCAGAAACATGGTCGCTGCATAACATGTCATGTTCGGTTGGGTGCCAAGGTTTGCCATTTGGTAGTTTCCTCTTAACTCTGTGCAACCAAATGCTCATTCTCTTTGTGTCCTTGAGGGGAAATCTGAGATGAAAAAAAAGCAATAGGGTCTATAGGTTAATATGAGCTTTAATGTTTTCTTGTTTGCATTTCACACTTGAAAATAACTCTGCAACTTAGCGCTGAATGTCTGTTACGAGTATGAATTCAAATGATGTCAGTAGCCTATCAGCCAATTAAGAAATGCGTCTTTGGATTTGGTTAGAACGCAAGCCTATCTATGCTATGGTAAATGACTGTCCAGTCAGTAGGGCCTACGGTTTGCTTTGCCGTTGGTGTCAGTAATCTATCTAAATTTCTTTTCTTTCTTTTGTTCTTGTTTTTCTGAAAAGAACCGTTGGTTTAACCTCAATAACGAACTCTGACTCTGGACTCCTATATCATCGACCAACCTCAACAAATTAGGCCTAGCATTTACCCCAACTATAGTGCAGGCATATGATAAGTGTACATGTACTTACCTATGGTATCTCAGTTTAGGGAGAGATTGTCCCCCAGGTTCTTTTCTCCTCCCTCGGCTTTTACATATAGCTGCTGCATAATTATTCACCATTTCATCTACACCATTAGAAATACTCGGCAAACGTTAGGCCTATTCTAAAAAAGATGGAAACAGACTACAGTATCCGGAAATAAAGACGTTTAGCTCGTCTCGTGCTAGTCAAAATGTGTGTTTGGTCGTCGAAAGCATGCTCGTCACATCATTTCAAATGTTGCGCGTTGCCGTCAGCACGTGATTAATGGCAGCGCGCAGGCTGAACCAGCGTATTGTACACGCGGCCGATCTACTTATTTTAATTCTATAGACCCATTGCATATGACGTCACACTCTCAAATAGGAGGCAGATCATTGGACGATAGCTGTTCTCTGTGCGTAAAAACGTGCGCGTGACCTCAGCGTATCTGTAGCGTTTCGCGTTATGCAAGGGGGATCCATTGATTTCTATAGACCCGGAGCGCGCCTCCGAACAACGCGCGTCATTTTGGGTGTCAAAACACTCTTTTGTGCATGTTTGTATACGATGTTGACGCTACAGATACGCTGAGGTCACGCGCACGTTTTTACGCACAGAGAACAGCTATCGTCCAATGATCTGCCTCCTTTTTGAGAGTGTGACGTCATATGCAATGGGTCTATAAATATGTGTGCAAAGCGTAAAAATGAAACATGTGTATTGACCATATTTTTGACCGCATGAGGGCGCTTTCTTTTGGGAATGCTTGCATCACAATTACAGTTTCATCTTATTTTAATTGCCTGTATGTAGTTTTCTGGCATCAATGACGAAATACATAAACATAATAATAAAACAAATTAAAACCCCCGTTTGTTTACTTGTTTTTCATCACTTACAAATTGGTCCACAAACGCCCTCACGCGGTCAAAAATACGGCGAATTGCGTAGGCCCAATTCGCCGTATTTTTGACCGCGTGAGGGCGTTTGTGGACCAATTTTTACATGATGAAAAACAAGTAAACAAACAGGTTTTGTCATTTTTGTTATTATTATGTTTATGTATTTCGTCAATGATGCAAGAAAACTACCTACAGGCAATTAAAATAAGATGAATCTGTAGTTGTGATGCAGTACATTCTTGAAGAAAGCGCCCTCATGCGGTCAAAAATATGGTCCATTGCGTTATCCGTAAAAAAGATTTGCATTGCCAGCCTCGCTACCTCGAGTCGTCTGTTTTTCAATTGATTTTCATCGTGGTTTTGGCTTCCTTCGTCCGTCGCGTCGTGCCATCGCGTCGTTTGTCGCGTCGTCCGTTGCGTCATGCCGTCGCCCGTCTCGTTGTGCCGTCGCCTGTCGTGTCGCCTATCGCGTAGAAAATCGCTCGGCGCGTCGCCCGTCGCGTCGCCCATTTTCTAATCAGTTTTAATACTTGTTTCTCACTCGACACTGGGATAAGCTTGTAACTGACCACATTTTAAAAGCTTTTTGAACATCTTGAGTGCGTTCCGGTCCTATTATGTTTTACTTGCTGCCTTCAAAAAAACAAAACTTCTTTTTAGTTCATTTAATACCATCATAAAAAAATGTTCGTGGTCACCCTTACAAATATTGAACGAATCTTTCATATTTTAATATTAATATTATTTTTTAATATAATGTTTCTGTATGTTTATAGAAGAAAGGGCCGTGTGAAAGCAAGTCTATAAATAGACAGATCTTAAAAATTGCCATTAATATTATAATATGAAGACTCATTCAATATTGTTAGGGGAACCAACATATTTGATACTGCATTTTAAATGGTTCTATCCAGATTGGAAAGGGTATTTTTCAGGGGTAATGTACAATATTGAGAATTTGAAAATACCTTTGCCAATCTGGATTTCATAGTAGTTTTTGTAGACGACAATGTGCGTCGCGTCGTGCCGTCCCCCTAATAAAATGTTGAATGAGTATATTCTGTATGTTTATAGAGACACGAGTGAAACCATACATGAGCCGTGAAAAAGCAAGTCATAAGAAGAGACGGACGACGGAAGCCAAAACCACTTTGAAATCAAATTGAAAAAACAGGTGACGCAACAGGCGACGACGCCACGGGCAACGAAACGACGCGACGGATGACGGCACGACGCGACGGACGACGCGATGGACGACAGCAAGACGCGACGGACGACGGAAGCCAAAACCACTATGAAAATCAATTGAAAACAGGCGACGCGACGGGCGACGGCACGACGCGACGCAGCGAGGGGCGACGGCACAACACGACGCACGACGCGACTGGGGACGACACAGGCGACAAGACGGCACGACGCGACGCAATTGTCATCTGAAGAACACCACCACACTAAGAGATTAACTCGACAAATTACACAGTGACAGAGTTTTTTACAACCATCGACAATTACAAGGATGTCGTTCAACAAATTAAACCACCGAAAGTATTATAGCGGTTTAAAACACAAGTAAGTACAAAGGAATTCTTCAAAAATCGTGAGTGGATGCCAGCAAACCGGGAAAAAGAGAAGAGGGAAAATAAGTAGGGGCCTTTCTTTTGAATTTAGACTTGAAAACATTCTGAAGAAACGCTTGGTGGGGGTCCGTGGAGGACGAATTCTTCCTAATTTGTTGATAACCACTAATGAAGTGGATGGGTCGGATCTTGCATTATGTCTTGAATCTTAGAGATAATTGCCGATTCACTGAAATCTTTAACATCCACGCAATCGCTTTGGAAGCCACTTTGATGACATGTTCCAGTCTATGACTGTCCATGGCTCTAAGATTACCATACCAAACATTAATGCAGAAGGTGATAATAGATTGGATAACACTTTGATAAAAAAGAAATAAAATGTCATTGGAAACATTTCATGATTTAAGCTTCCGGACAAAAAACATCCTGTGGTTAGCCTTAGTGACAAGTTTCTGAGTATTGAATTTTCCAATTCAAATGGCTGTCAATGGAAGTGCCAAGATATTTGAAGTTATCGACCATTTCAACCCTAGTGCCATTAATATTAATAGTATCAATACTAGTCTTGGTTTAACGGAAGTCAAAACAAAATTAGCAACCTCTTTACGATAAGAAGATTCGTCATTCATAGAAATCAAACCGGTCAGTGACGTGTCATCAGCATATTTAATCATAGGACATGAAGTATCATTGATTCTATAATAGTCACTAGAATAAAGTGAAAACAACACATGGGACAACGCATAACCTTGAAAAGCACTGGTATAAGTATGAATTTGATCAGAAACAGAGTTCAAAAATAAAACACTTTTAATTCGATCGGTTAAAAAACTGTTAATCCACAATAAGATATCTAATACCATGTGGTATAACAAAACAATGTGGCACGCTGTGATGGGGTCCATGGGTTTTGTACACCCTTCATTGTTGATCATTTACATGCTACTTTTAAAACATCTTTCCAACCATGTTCATTTCTTAACAAACGCTTTTTATAGCCCAAAACTCCCAATCTAAGGCAATGTGTCCCTTAGACCCCAGCTGGACAGCGCAGACCTCAGACCGCACAATGGGAGCCAACATTAAACAGGGGGCCGGGGGGCAACTAGATACGACCGGGGTTGTAGTTTCCAGGAGATCGGTTGACTTTAGTACTCTAAAGGTCACCGACAGGCTACCGTACGGTACCGGCTCCTATACTTTTTGCTTTTCACAAAAATTGGGCAAGCGATTCCAAACACAACTGGCTGTGGGGCTGCGCTTATGAACACCTCTAACTTACTCTTTTTCGGTAAACTTATCGAAAAAGTTATTTCCAAACAGGTTGCTTCCTTTGTCCACACAAACTTGTCCGAACCTCTGCAGTGCTCTGCTAAACCACCTTTTTCACCGTGATTTCTGTGCTGTAATTCTAAGCCATCAACAGACAGCACGGTGTCTCACTCGTTTTATGGTCATCATGTCTTGAGATACAGTTCTGGTATACCTTGGTATCCTAAGCAAATTGTGTTTAGTCTGGAAGGAGCTGTTCATCGGTGTAAGTAAAAGAAGCTCTCATTGAAACCAAACTCAAAGATGGTGTTCCTCAGGTGTCTATCATTGGTCTACTTGTCTTCAATTACTACTCATAATGTTCGTCGTCTCTTGCTTCAGTTCCACTTGGATGCTGACGATGAATTCAGTTACTCTTAACCTTTGACCCCACCCGGCCAAGAGATGCAATCTTTGCCTTAGACTGGATCAGTGTGTCAAACAGCTTCAATACTAGTATAGTCACTACATTAAACTTTAAAGATGAGCCCAAATAGCAGAGTATGCGTCTTTTTCCGATCACTCAAAACATTTCCAACATCTGACTTTCAATCTTCGTCCGTCTCCCTCCGTTACCACATCTCACCTGTATGGGCGTCGATCGATGGGGGGACGTGTGGGCAAATGTGCCCCCACACACTACTTAAAGTGGGGGATAGCATGTCAGATCCCCAAACCCCAAACCCCCAACCCCCCCCCCCCAACCCCGGCCCCCACTTTTTGATTGCACGTTAAACCAAATATTATGCTTTAAAATAATAATATATTCCGCATTTGTGTGACAAAGAATGATTGTTACACCTTTGTTCAAAGAATAACGTTCGAATGGTTAAAGGTCGATCACAACACAAAATAACGAACTTGACTGAAAGTACACTTCCTGAGGATCCGGTGAAATCGCTTTGCAGTTTTTTATTCATTTTTAAGAAAAATACAATTATGAATGACTTAGAAGCGATGGTCGACCGACCACCGTTTGAACGAGTGAGTTTTAATTCAACATGGTCTGCTCTTGTTTTTCTCGGCAGTCACGAACTCACAACAAATTTAAACAGGTCGATGGAACATTATTATTTTCATATTAAATCATACCCAACAAACCCACATTTTTTCGAAAAAATACAACAATTACAATTTGATGATGTAATTTCCCTTTTAATTGTTTTGTTTATTATCATGGCGAAGCCGGCTTTTCAAATTGAATTGGGTGACATTACTTGTTGTTATCTCATTACTTTTAGACTACATGCCTAGTTTTAGTGTGTTATTTGGTAGTTTGGAGAAATAATTATTCATTGGCCATTTCTAAAACGCGTCTATTACCATCAATTCAACCACCGGGATTAGGCTATTATTAAGATGGAAAGCCATATAGACCCTCCCAAATGGGCGGTCTATGTAGTTCTGCCATCGAATTCTATTATCCATTGCAAAGTTCATTGTTATATGGTCGACCTCCTTGGTACGCAAAATGGAATAATGAGTATCCACGTGACATGTAGGCCTATAGGCCGGTCATCAATTTGGCCTGCAGCTTGCTCGAGTTTGCATGCGTGCACGTCAAGGATCACGACGATCGCCTTTTATTGCCTGATGTTCTTTTTGGTCAAACGTGAAGCAGAAATTAAGTTCAGCTATAACCCAACAAATATTTTACAATTTACAACTTCTAAATCGAGCTGTTTGTATTCAATTTATATTCAATGGATGAAACGTACGTTTGGTAATTGGAACCCACTGTTTGTTTCAATCAATTTTAGTTGTAGATATATACCACCAAACTAACATGTGAAAATTTCATTTCAAAATGTGGTAGCGTTTTTGAGATATTGCCGATATTCTGGAGCGGTTTGTCTACGCAAGGAAGAATAACCTGCGATTGGAATACACAATCTAAGAAACGTTACTGCAGCAACGTTTCTCAGATTCAAATTTTTTGGGATAAAAAATGATATCTTTTTTCCAAAACCGCAGTACTTCGAAGTGAAAAGTTTTTCAAAATGCAGAGTCATTACCAAAAGTATACAAACCCATTAAAACAGCACAATACAAGTTCTTTTTAAATTGTATATGCAATACAAGCATCTTTGAAACGAAAAGCCGGGATCATCACAGTGTTGATGAAGAAGAAGTTTGCCCATCAAGCACTTCTGATGGGATTGATGTGACCAGGGGTGTTCTCCAGAAGAGAGGATAAAACTCGGAGGGGCATCGCGAGGTTCGCGGAGCTGAATCACACCGGTTCGAACAACTAGCAGCACAAGCAATAATTCAAGGCAGCAAATTATGCCTTTTTGAGACTCTGGTAATTTTAAAGACTGAATTTGTGTCACCATCGAATTATTTAGTTCAAATAGTAGTTTGATCGATCATGCTTGTTATTTCTTTATATCAGTAGGTCATGATACGTTTTTATGAACAACAAACAATTCTTCAACTAGGAAACCAAACAAATATCAACAAATATCAACAGCCAATTAGTGAGGCTGTAACACGGAGCCCCTAAAGGGACATGTGATGAAAAAATAATTACTATTATTTATTACATAATTTGTGATTAAACAAATAACAATTTACTAGAGCGGGATTTGAACCAACGACCTCCAATCTAACGTGCCCGCTCTTTACCAACTGAGCTATCTAGCCTTATATTGGCGGTCTTCCTAAATTGTCAGTATCTTTGTTTGGGGTGCCAGTCAGAAGCCATTCAACATGTAACTGCTGTGTAGCCAGGGATCACACCCAAGTTTACGATGCAACCTGGGAAGCGGCAGCCAGGGGATCATCGTTATTTAAAATTGACCCAGTCCGTTTCCCTTGTGGTAACTTGATATTTGAAATAAAAAAAGTCGCACCCCTTTCTTGTTCTCGAAATCATTTGGGGTGCACAAAATGATTTCGAGCGAAATATTTTTGTGAGAAAATATAGAGTCAAGTGATTTCGTTCAAGTTGATCTTAAAAATAAAAATAAAACCTTGGGGTTATCTTTTGAAGGAATATGAAAACACACAATTACGTCTTAGTTTTTAGGTGTTTTTTATCTTAAGGCCATTATAAAAGGCCATTTATAAAAGCAACACAAAAAGGAGATTTAGGTTAGGCCTACATGTCACTTGCGTAACGAGAAATACAAACAATTCATAGACGGATAAGAAGAT
Source organism: Plazaster borealis (assembly GCA_021014325.1). Lineage (NCBI taxonomy): Eukaryota > Metazoa > Echinodermata > Asteroidea > Forcipulatida > Labidiasteridae > Plazaster > Plazaster borealis. The sequence continues at coordinate 10,446,494 of CM037468.1, read as the reverse complement.
CCACTAGTGGTACAATTATCAAGAAATTCGGTCCAAAACTTATTTTATGAGCGGCGAAAAGGTCAAGTCAAAGACGCGGATGTCCGGAAACCGAGAAAACTTTCGCCGAGAGTCTGTGTTGGTTTTTAAATTTAAATAATAATAATAATGTAGGCCTACCACAATGTCAATGAAGGACTTTTGGGACGCTAGGTGGCAGCAGACTTACCAGCTAAATCCATTGTTTTCGTTAATGTGCGCATGTTTAGAACTACGTAAACAATGGACAATTACCCCGGTAAGTCTGCTGCCACCTAGCGTCCCAAAAGTCTCCCATTGATCCCAGCTATGTTCTTTGTGTGCCCTGGGGTCGATTTCACAAAGAGTTAGGACTCGTCTTATCTCGAGTTAGGACGAGTAACTCGTCCTAACTCGGGACTCGTCCTAGGAACGATTTCACAAAAGATAGGAAGGGTTGAACGCGTCCTAATTACCTTGGAAACGGCCCCGAACCCGTCCTACTTAGGACCGGTACGAGGGTCGTCCTAGCGATCGCGAAAAATTGACAAACTCTCCGTTGTTTTTTTCTTGTTATTAAAGCCAAACCTATTGAAAATGAATTAAACAAATCGAACAGGCAAGCGAATTAAACAAGGTATTGTTTATTAAGCCTTTTATATTTATTGGAAAACATCAGAAATCAGACTGCAAAAAGTTACGAGATCATCACCGTAGAGCCTAAAAAATAGAATGTACATAGCGAATACGACGGACGGAGGACAAAATCATCACATTCACGGCACCTTCTTTACAGTTTTTTTCGCCCAAATTACATTTTCTCCCTCCTTTTAATCAACAAATATGCACAAACCAGCTTACCTCAGCTCTATATAATCACACACATTGATTGTTCACTCATAAAGGCCTAAAATCAACCGTAAACTATCAACATTTTGTCGCCAAAGCGAAAACAAAATGGCGACAATTTGTTTTTTCTTGAATCTGTGCTGCAGAAGGTTCAGACGGCCGTTTCATTAACGAAGCAATAAAACAACCAAACAGCCGTGCATACTTTTGGCTGACCACGAAGGTTCAGACGGCCGTTTCATTAACGAAGCAATAAAGCCATCAAAAAGTCGTTGCATTAGCATTTTCAGTCTCGTCCGAGAATTATATTGTGGTTTTATATTATTTACGACTCGTCCTGCTTAGGACGGGTTTTGTGAAATCGATCCTAGGATCGATCTTAGCTAGGATCGATCTTACGGCTGGGACTCGTCCTAAGTCCTAGGATCGATCCTAAGTTAGGATGGGTTTTGTAAAATCCACCCCTGGGGGCTGTATTTGGGAAATACACAATTCAATAGACCTTATGCATTGACGTCATCCAGCCGCCATCTTAGAGGTAAAACGATGACGAAACAATCGAAATGCACAGATTTGTACGCGCGGCGCACAGGATTGGCCAATGAACAACCTCCTTTTGACCTCTAGGCGAGGGCGCCCTACTGTTATGTCATCATGTACATAAGGTCTTTAGTATAGTAACCACCCATCATGTGCAACCTTGGTTCAAAATTTTGAGTAGAAATGATTAAAATACTCGAATGCCCATGGTGGTGGTGGTGGTGTACGGTATTTGTTGTACAGTGTGTTCCACCAGACCATAGTATTTTATGTACCTTAATAGGGCTTATGAATAATATTCAGAGCTAAAACATGCGAGTTTTGCACGTCATAATCTGAGGATTAAAAGGCCGGCCCAGCCTTTTATAACATCCGTTTTTATTTTATTGACACTAATCCTTGACGGATCTTTTCGTTCAAGGCATCAAATAAAAGCTAACAACTTTTCCTACTCCGTAGTAATTTAACATTTAATTTAAACAAATTGTTGACCATCAAACCGGTCTTAAATCAGGTTATACATCTGTACCTCACAAAATACCCAAATGCAACACTTGATCTTAAAATCATTACTAGGCCTATTGTATTATGAGCTGAAAAAAACCCTAAACAACAAAATGTACATCCAACAGGCCTACGTGAGATACTCACACGTATAGGCCTGTTTGATGTACATTTTGGGTGTCACTATATTATAGTGACATCCAATGGCTATGTCCATAGCAATGTTTGATGCGATGGTGATGCCAAGGTAGGTTACTAAAATAGCTGTGACTAAGTTAAAGAAGCCATTTGCGAGTTAGATTTGAATAACGTCTCGTACAAAGACTTGCTTAGTCACAAGTTACCGATTAAATATGAATTCTTCAGACTATAGAGACTGTTGCTATGTCAAATGGTTTGAGGCAAGTTTTTGTAAAGCCCCAATCACACCAAACTCGTTCTCACTACGTTCTGAAATAATGCAGCCGAACGGGCTTAAACTGTGTGCAAACGGAGTGGACGTAGTAGCAACTTGTTACGTTCTGTCCAGAACTTTAAGCCTGCTCAAAATTTTCGGGCGACCAGCCCGTCCTGCAGTTAGACGGATTGGCAACGTACTTAAAACGAGATGGACGTATACTACGAACGAAATTGCCGTATACTTGGATCGCACTGAAAGGTCTGTCCCATTAGTGAACGTAAGGGACGGACGTAAACCTAAAATTGACGTGCTAAGTGTGCAGTAGGCCAAATCTGACTGGCCTGTACATGTCACGTGGTACCTAATTATTCCATTATGCAAATGCCAGGTTCTGATTAGGAGGTCGGCCATACAACAATGAACTTTGCACTGTGGATAATATAATTCGCTGGTGCAGAACTATATTTGGGGGGTGGGGGGGGGGGGGCTATGTGGCTTTCTTTCTTAATAATAGCCTTATCCTGTGATTGAAAAGGGTAAATTAGATGCGTTTTAAAAATGGCCAATGAAGATTATTCTTTTCTCCTGAAATGTAAATATGAAAGATGTACATGTACAAATTTAGAGCCGGCAAATATGACAGAATAAGAACATTTCTAATAAGAATTCCACAATTACATTGAAAGTGCTGCAACGGCGGTATCATTCATGATATACTTCTACAACTATGGACAACTTTCCAGACAACTTGCCACCACCTTCTGATAAAATATTAACTCCATCTAGAGCCAGGTATCTCCGTCTCGAGCATACATCTTAAAAGTAGTACCCAATTTTCTAGACTTGAAGTGATCTTAATATTGATTCCCAATGTTCATTTTCTAGAGGATTTCACACCCGATTTTTGCTTCTAAAACAGCCCCTCCTCATTGGAAATAGGATCGTTTATGCAGTCCCTTAGTTACTTGAGTGGGGGTGAGGGTGTCGGTGGGGTATACATGTACTCAGGGGAGGGGCGGGGCGGACGCCCCACCCCAAAACATATATATATAATAAATAAATAAACTAGAATGTGAAAAAAAATCCCAAAATCAGAAAAGAATAGAAATAGTCTAACAAAAATATTTAAAAAATGGTGCGTACCCCAAAACAAATGAGCGCAAAAAAAAAAAATGAACACACAAACAAATAAACTATTCCTGGTTACGAGCCTAGGCACATTTAGTCTAAAAGTCTTGATATTACAACAATTAATGTCACTTAATTCAATTTGGGGTTGAACCACGACCTCCGGCTTAACGTGCCAAACCAACTGGCAAGCTTTTCCACTGTCCACAACCACACATCTCTTTTGTAATACGCACTTGGGCATTATGTGCCTCTCGGTGAACGGGGGCGTATCCGACCACCTCTCAGACAATGCAGCTTTGCATGCGTCCATGAGTAATGAGGTGACAGGTAGTGCTCCTGGTGTAAGAAAATCGGGTGACCAATCAAATTTCAGGTTACAAACCCGAACAATACCATACGTCCATTTTAGGTTTACGTCCGTCCCTTACGTTCACTTATGGGACATACCTCATGGGACGTGCTATGACGTGTGCCGTCGGGCGTCAATTGGACAGACTAGGGGTCGATTTCACAAAACTCTTCCTAACTTAGGACTAGTCCTAGGCAATGCTAAGAGATAGGACTATAGTCTTAAGTTAATACCAGTTACTGGTCCTAACTTCAGATAAGACTAGTCTTATCTCTTTGTGAAATCGGCCCCAGGTCCGTTCGTAGCACTTTCGTTCCGTTCAAATACAGACCCAACTCGACCGCATTACGTCATTAGTGCGTCGTTATACCGTCTAAATATTATCAAAACAAAATAACAAGATCTGAACAAGTTTGCAACACGTTTCTACACAGTTCTAAAAGTTCGCAGTAGGTTCTGAGTACGTTTATTGCGTTCTTGCGCAGTTTTTATAACGTCCACCCCGTCTGCAGTAACAACAGACAAGGTATGGTGTAAATAGGGGCCGTTTTCTCACTGGTTCTCACTGGGCACAATATTTTTACAGTTTACAGCTTGAAGCGGCGAATGAGAATGAGGACTGGCAGAAACGTGCTGGGTTTTTAAAGCCGTCAGGCCAGGACAGGATTACAATTACTTTCTGAACGCACTAGGAACGAGATGACTACGTGGTCAGAACAAGTAAAACTGTCTGTGAACAAGGTAGTCGAGCACGAACTAGTTAGAACGGATTAGGACGTACAAGGAACGAAGAAGAACTAGTTAGAACGGATTTGGACGTATAAGGAACGAAGAAGAACTAGTTACAAACCGGTTTAAACTGACTAGACGGGCTTGGACTGCTTGGAAACGGGCAATTAACGGACTGCAGACGGGATAAAGACGAGATGGACGTATCGAGAACTGTTTATGAACTAACTAGAGTCACATTATAGACATTGTCAAATCAATCCCATCAGGATTGTTTTAGGAAGGGTTCGGACGTTTTGAGAACTAGTTTGGTGAGACTGAGGCTTAAAGCAACCTCCAGGTAGGCAAAGCCTCCCAAAGCCTCCCATGGTGACACACACATTCATTCAGAATTGTGTATGGGCGATCGCAAAAGCTTTCCCTGAATCATGCTGACATAGCAACTGTCTCTAAAATCTGATTAATTTAAATTTAAGTGGTAACTTGCAACTAAGAAAGTCATCGACCAGACATTATTCAAGACTAACTCGCAAATGGCTTATTAATTTCGCTAAGGTGGTACAGAATTATATGGAGTTAGTTTTTAGCGCAATGTAAATAAACTACAGGCAGCTGACAATATTCACTCCATTTTTAAGGACATCATATTAAAGGCATCGTACACGTTTGGTAATTGTCAAAGACCAGTGTTCTCACTTGGTGTATCCCAACATATGCATAAAATAACAAGCCTGTGAAAAATTGAGCTCAATTGGTCATCGAAGTTGCAAGAAAATGATGAAAGAAAAAACACCCTAGTTGTACAAATTTGTGTGCTTTCAGATAGGAATAAAAACTTCTTGCAAGAAGTTTTTATTATTTTAGTGAGAAATTACCTCTTTCTCAACAACTAGGCCTACGTTACTTCAGAGGGAGTTGTTTCTCACAATGTTTTATACTATCAACAGCTCTCCGTTGCTTGTTACCAAGTCAGTTTTTATGCTAATATATATTTTGAGTAATTACCAAACGTGTACAGTGCCTTTAAAAGGCATGACAAAAACTCGCCTACAAAATAATAATAACAACAACAATTAGGCCTACGCGGTAACGTGTCGGATGTGTCAACCCATCATGTTGCGTAATAACATTAGCATTTATCATTACTATCTTTGTACAACTTTTAGTGTGTTAACATTGTAATTAAGAAATAATTAATATCAACAACGCATGCTTTCCAATAGTAAAGCCCGAATCCTACTTCACTCAAAAACAAAGTGCAAACTGACTTCACGGGACGCAACCAATCAGTATGCGATGTTTCCAAATTATTGTGATTCCAGAAAATTCGCTTCGTTTTCGCAAATTTCGTATGAACTCGGCTTAACACTGACAGTGAATTAAACGTAGATCTTATCATAACATCACAAACTAAGGTTATACAATTTTAGTGTAATGTGCTTCTTTACAATAATCAACTTTGAATAAGTATTCCTATAATACATACTGTTAAGTTTTATTAATCGACAACTGAAGTTATTGGATAAATGTTTATACATGACATTGTGTTGTTAATAACTCAACGGCAGCCACATGATTCTACCACCATATTCTGATACGTCTTGAGAGCCACGTTACTCTCTTCATCAAAAAACAAGATACTGAGCGGTGACATGCTCTGAGGAACACAGCACGGTGGAGGTATGTCTTGAGATGTTACTGCACTCATCACACTCTGAATAGCTGCATGGTTTGACGGGTTGGCTGTCTGTGTATTAAAGAACAATAACAATAGAAGAATCAATATGGCAAAATAACAAATACTTTTGTTAAAATTGGGGGTGGGGTGGGGTGGGGGGGTTGTTGGGCGGGGGGTGCTCCTTACTGACACTCATAGAGTTAACATATTGTGAAGAAAATAATTTTATATTAACCTTTGAGAGTGGAAAGCTGCAAGGTCCAGCACAATAGTAAGCATCAAATCCTGCTGGTGCAATCACGTACCTATCCCAGTTGATTGTATTAAAGCTAACAAACATTGAATGCCTTGAGCATACACCATTGCTGGGATCTACAGTGTTCATATCATCATCGTTCAGCACAGGATCTATATCATCATCTGATAAAGAACTGATCGGATCCAATAACGGTGCTTTACCGTGCTTTTTGGTGTTACCTTTGCGCTTTTTACTGGTGCGCTTTTTCTCTTTACGTCTTTTGCTGTCTTGTTCAGTAAAGTGTTGGAACGTAGCTTGCTGTGCAAGATTTGTACTCCCGCCCTCTGGGAACTCATTGGTTATAATTGGATATGTTTTAGTATCAATGCTCCTTGCATGTCTAGAGTGGCCGGGTTTTTCGTGATGCAGTTTCCTAGCTTCTTCTTTAGCCCAAGGGAATACAGAGTTTTTCTCATTACTTTCGTCTTCAAGCGCGTACATCAAGAGAAATGGGCGTGCATGGTTGGAGATAACCCTCTCAATGACATCACGGTCATGTGGTGTATCATGTGACCCGGCGAGAACCTTAAATGACACTCCAATGACTATTTTTGAAGTGGTTGATTTCGATGCGTTCATAATGTGGACAAGGTGAGAAGTGATATCCAAAGTACGCCATCTACGACCTGGTGAGGGCTGACGATGAATCCCCATCAATCGGCACCTAGGTGGGGTGTCTTCAATTAAATGTACTTGAATACTGAGGACTGAGTTAGAATCCATCGTAGTGAGTTGCTTAGAAGCGAAGTATTGCAGCTCAGCTGCCTTAAAAGCCTCGGATGTATGTGGTCTCACTGTGAACACATACATCAACTCACTGCATGTCAACTCTGAAACATAACAATACAGGTTGCAAACTATTAATTTGAAGTCTACACTGCAATACACTGGGTGAATGTTATTTATTTGTAAAGTCGGTTTTATGGAAATGGTCAGATAACACTCCAGCTTAATGGCATTATCCACCCCAGCCACCATGTTTTTACAAATCTTCTGAATGGTCGATTAGCTGGCTTTTTATTATGTAGTTTTTTGTTCTGTTTAATATTATGACCCTGAATGGCATCAAACATTATCTGCAATTAGTTCGGTTTTGGAAATGTCATCACAAACATACCTCCTAAGATGTAAGTAATGTATGATGGCCCTTCAATGTCATATTTTCTTGACAGTCATAAACACATGACACATGAGTTCACCATTCATTTACACCAGTGAGACTGTGAAGAGGATTTGTGTCAGTTTAGACGCGGACTTGGCGTGTAATAATCTCCATTGGACAGAAAACGCTCTTAATTAATGCAAGGATTGTATTCGATGAATTAGTTGGAATTCGTGATATCTTTGAACTGCAATCAACAAACCAAACCAACCCAACCATTTTTCTGGGGTGGTCGGGTTGGCGTAGTGGTTCCTCGCCTTTCACCCTTCGGACCCCAGGATTGGACACAGCGGGGGGCACTATGTGGATTGGGTTTTCAGTCCCTACCGGGTAGCGTGGGTTTTCCCCTGGAACAATTCTCTTGGGGTTTCCTCCCACATCTAAATCTGAAATTCCTTCTTGTCTTCTCTCCATTGGGTTCTTAGCTAGTATAATGAGTCATTGGCTTCATTAATTAATGAAATGAAATGAAAGTTAAAACTGAATGTTCTTTGTATTCCCGTTGCCCCAAAAATACCACATTCAAAAGACGCAAAATGATGCTGCATAGGTGAATAGTTTGAGCCCACCGCACTCCAACTTGGTCAGGGTACGTGGAAAGCTTGCAATTATTGAATGTCGGATATAAAATGAGTGTTATCACTACATGGACAATAATAACGTAGCCTTCCTGCACGATGAGCACAAGGCTGTGACTGTAGAGGAGTACCTGATACGTGCAAGCCATAAATCACTTTATACGATTTAAAATATGCCTAAAAGTAGACATCGGCAATACATCACAAGACACAATTGAATTAAAAAGCCTGAGTACCATTAGCATCATGAGTAAATTGAATCGGTTTTGCCCTGGCCGACTTAAATTTACAGGATTGGAATCTAGTTAATGGAACCGCTAGTCACTAAATTTGTTTACGTAGTGTTCGTTTGCTGTGGTTATTAGATATAAGACGTGCAATACTGATAAACGCATCATCCTTAGTGGGACAGTCTTTATCATATCTGTACATCAGGTAATTAGTTATGGTACCTGGTTAATCTGTAACAATGACGGGAGCGCCAAACTGGAAAGGTGGTACAAACAATGAATTTTAAAAAATAATGAAATATCTCAAAATAGGAAATAGAAACTTATCTTTTTTCATCAATAAATTTAGTTTTAATTTTCTTTTTAATATAGTACAGAACTATAGCAAACCTTACCTTGAAAAAAAACCTCAACACTATAAATTCTACGCTGTGACCACAAAGTATCCCTAGAATAGGCCTTACAAGATTACACTGCATGGGCTGTATAACACGTTGGAGCGTATTATCAGTATTCGTATAGTTTATTAATGTTTTATGGAGCGACAACTGACAATTATTTTGGAGTTGTCAAATGTCCTTGTCAACCCCAACTAGCAACTTGCTCATGGGAGCTTCTAGCTCAAAGTGCCAAAATAAACAAAACAAGTGAAGGTTAAGACCTCAGACAGAGTTCACACTTTATATATGCCGGGAATGTAAATAAACTAAAAGATTCAAAATGCATTGTTTGATTTGGCATTGGTGTGTTAAGAATACAGGCATCCTGTGCTGTCAGTCGCAGCTGTTTTCAAATCGCTGACATCCAGATTTAGCGAGGATAAGATTTCAACTTTTCTTGCATCTTCACCTTAACGACACACTGCAAAAACTGGGGGGTCAAAAAATTACACCATCGGTGTTGTCACATAGATACCGAAGAGAGAATCAAAATTAACATCATAGGGTGTTAAAATAACACCAATGTATTTGTTTTGGCAGAAACTAGTGTAAATTTTTATTCTTTTTGGTATCTATATGTGACAACACCCATGGTGTCTATTTTAACACTCCCGTTTTTACAGTGCAGTTGTAATTGTTTGTAAATTGTGATGTTCATAAACTACTTAAAGGGTAAGTACAGCAATACTTTATGGAAGATTCAAACAGCTTGGACAAAGTAACTATCTTTACTAAACAAACACCGCCTACAACACGGTGACACTTTCATACGAAGCCCTGGAAAGGGAAGTGTAAAAATAAATTCCGCGTTAAACAGTTCAAACGATTTGCTGTATCGATTTACATTGATCGATTTTGATATTAAACTGATTTACTAAACCATTCGAACGACTAAGTAAATCGATCCCGGTCGTTGTACTTCCGGCATAATCAGCTGATTGACCAATAATCAAGAAATCAAGAAGGGAAGCGCCACAGTCCTAATACACATCATTGAAACACGCATTGTATGAACTATGGATTGTTAAAGTTGTCGCCCCATCACTCTATGACCAATGATATATGAATCTCTCAGTATTCTGACGAATAGTTCATAGAATCTCTATTCTATAAACGATACTCTTTTCCTTATAGTTGTTGTTGTGAATCGTGAATATTTGCTTCCCATATCGCTCAGGTTGGTTTTGAAACAAGTATATTTTACTTATCCATAAAAACGGATAACTTAATCTGAAATAAAGGACCATAAGCCTATAGTATAGGCCAATAAACTTAGGCTAATATGGCGTGCAAAGTTGATTATAATAACCTTGAATTCTGTATTTCGCGCTTTGAAAATGAACATCCCTTTAATTTACTAGGCATCCAGTGTCTCTTTTAGTAGAAAAAGAAGTTGGGGCAAGAGCAATTTATTGAAGATTTATTGTTCAGCTAGTTTGTGCCCGAAATGCAATAACTGATGATGAGAATTACTGTTATAGATTTTTTCCTTGTGGTTCCAGCAAACATCTTTCATCTTACATCAATTTTGTTGATCTTCTTAAGACTGCACTAAGTCTTATCAACTAGTTTCGATCAAGTTTAAATTTGTTCATTAGGCCTACAGTTAAATTTAGTGATATTCGATAATGGCATTATTTGAGACTAAAGCAATTATCATGATATTGTTACCAGGGCTACAACTTACAAAACACTCTTTTAACAAATGACTGTTTTCTAAATATTAACAATGTTTTAAATAATAAAAGAACAAGTTGCTTGTTGAGAACGCCAATGATATTCTGCATCGAGTCGAGTTAACAGGAGAGTGAAAACTTAGACCAGTTGAGTCTCTGACTTAATGCAATTATAATAATGACCTTCACTTAATAACCAGCGCATACTATACATACCTTCTATACTGATTGAGTCATGGCGACGTACCAATTTGAGTGCAATTTATGCTGTCAGTATTTATTTCGTATATTGATTTCTGTATGCACGCTTCCACTGCTGGATGAACATTACCCAATGCTGCTAAATTGGTATTGACATAGTAATGGTTTACTTTGTAGTTTCATAGTGTATGTTGGCTTTGGAGGACGTCTGAATATTGACTGAAAGTTTCATTTGCGATATTGCTATAGCGTCATTTCTTACAAATTTAGCTCAAATTCGCAAAATTACACGTCAGTATTTCCAGCAGTCAATAAATAATTTGCGCTTCTAAGTCACGAACCTTGGAATTCCAATTTTAAATTCGAGTCTTTGGCTTTTGGGTTTTCGAAATTCTGTGACGAGATTATTTTTTGATTTCCTGACATAAATAAATAATAAGAAATATGACACAAACAAACAAACAACTGTGTCTTTTGTTAAATTATTTGCAATTTGTGTAATTTTTTTATTTTTGGGCTCTCGGTTGTATTCTCTTAATTAGAGTTTTTAACTTTTTAATTACAACGCTGGCAAATAGTCGTCGTATAGAGGGTATGAACAATATAGGCTACAGTTGCACGCTGTGTGATGGGGTCCACTGTGTTGTGTACACCCGAGGGGGCAAATGGCACCTGCCTGAAGCCGAGGGTCTCATTTGCCCCCGAGGGGCCCCACCGCAGCGTGCAACAATTGTTTCATTACACCATTGCAGGTTGGGAAAAACAATCATTATGGAGTGAACTAAATTGTTGCTTTATTAATGTATTGTTGAACATTTCATTCCGTAGCTTAGTTGAACTAATTCAAAAGCATTAACAGGAAAAACGTGAATTAATTGACCTACCATACACCTAGTACAACCTCATACCCAGGGCTATTTCTAATATGTAGAAACAGTTTGGAAACGACCATTGTGGGTACGATCGCGGTAATGAATTCTGTTGGGTATCACTCATGTTCCCCGAGCAATACATGCGTCATTGTAGCACATCACGTGATTGGTTCTCGACCAATAAACTTCAAAATATATTACCGTGGTATAACAAGGCACTTTTTGTTTTGCCCAACACCCACGTCTGCTAAGAACTGTGTTTAATTATTGTTTTTCAAGTCGTACAATGGAAAACATCCACGCTCCTCAGTCGGGAATGTCTTCACTTGATCATGAGGTGGCCCCGTGACGAGTAACCAGTTTCAATACTAGACCAAATCCCTGAATAATGTGTTTGTTTTGGTTACCAGTGTCACAGTTGCCGCCCAAACTAGCTTGCAGGATAACACATTTTCCAGGCTCGTTTGTATAAACAACTTGAAGTGTAACATGATCACAGTCCTTATAACGTGGCAATGGATTGTTTTGGACAAAGACTGAGGTAGTGAAACGCACGATTGCCATAAGACGATCGCTTGAACAGATTCAAAATGAAGGAATTATTGTGTCGTGTGTTAACCCAACAACTGGATGTCCACATTCTGGACCATGAGTGTAACGTGGATGGACATGTTTAGGATTCTTGGAGACGGAAAACAAAATGGCACAAGACGGGGAGGGGAGGGGGGAAGGGTGAGGTTGGGGGCAAACGTTCGTAGAGGCGCCACGGCTAAGTGTAGTTAGCATTGTAGCTTCTTTACCAGCGTTAGGGCTAATCTTATTATAGAAAACTGGCAATAGGCTCAGAATTTATTTTAGTCGCAGCGCAGTTTTATGTCAAAGATAATAGCATATTCATCCTGAACACATTATCATGTGAACTTCCATGTGATCATTTTGACTCTGCCCTTCGTAGTCTTTACGTGACAACATTGTTACAATTTGTTATATAATGTCAAGTTAAAGCTCATACCTGTAACGTTTGTACATTTCAATATCTCTGCATGGGAAAGTCAGTTGAATGAACTGAAGTTAATGCTGAGATTAAAATGAAATAATTGTTTTGTACACAAGTACAACTTATATACAATGAGCAAGATATATTCTGCAATCTTTATCTAACAGTCTTCGACCACTGAAGAAAGATTGTTACTTCACTCAACAAGAACAATTGGCTGAAAGTAATTATTATTTCTGAAGGAAACAGCAACGCCCAGCTATCATTTTGCTTTCCATGAACTAATTCAATTATCCCAAATTTCATCAAACTTTTTCCATTAAGATATTCCCAAGACACACATTAATTGTTGAACGCGTCGTCAATTTACCGCTTTAGTTCAACTGATGATGTGTGGATGAACTGATGACCTACACATGAGTGATTAATCATTCAACCTTATAAATGGTGTTAGGGCCGAGCAGAGATTGACTGATGGTCATTGCTACAGCCAGGTCAGTAGCAAATATCTTATCAACTTCATTGATTAGTCAAATCAAATAATGCATTTTTTGGGTCTACCTTCGATGCAATGCCTTCATTTTATCTATTAAGAGAAACTGCAGCGGTAAATCAACAACGGAATCGAAAACCAAAACAAATAACAAATCGCGTTCTACATCCTACGTGCCGACGTTTAACTTTCACCTTTAGTAACGGTATATCTCCAGCATAAGTCTTGGGCAGCATGTTTCGGGCATTATGTCTTGGGCACAAAGTCTTGGGTAGTATGTCTTGGGCAGAATGTCTTGGTAGTATGTCTTGGGTAGTATGTCTTGGGCAGTATGTCTTGGGCAGTATGTCTTGGGTAGTATGTCTTGTGTAGTATGTCTTCGGTAGTCTGTCTTGGGAAGTATGTCTTGGGCAGTATGTCTTGGGCAGAATGTCTTGGGTAGTATGTCTTAGGCACCATGTCTTGAGTAGTATGTCTTGGGTAGTATGTCTTGGGCAAATGTCTTGGGCAGAATGTCATGGGCAGTATGTCTTGGGTAGTATGTCTTGGGTAGTATGTCTTGGGCAAATGTCTTGGGCAGAATGTCTTGGGTAGTATGTCTTGTGCAGTATGTCTTGTGCAGTATGTCTCGGGTAGTATGTCTCGGGTAGTATGTCTTGGGTAGTATGTCTTGTGCAGTATGTCTTGGGTATTATGTCTTGGGAAGTATGTCATCGGCAGGATGTCTTAGGCAGTATGTCTTGTGTAGTATGTCTTGTGTAGTATGTCTCGTGTAGTATGTCTTGGGTAGTATGTCTTGGGTAGTATGTCTTGGGTAGTATGTCTTGTGCAGTATGTCTTGGGCAGTATGTCTTAGGCAGACGTCTTGGGCAGAATGTCTTGGGTAGTATGTCTTGGGCACATGTCTAGGGCAGAATGTTTTTGGTAGTATGTCTTGGGTAGTATGTCTTGGGTAGTATGTCTTGGGCAGTATGTCTTGTTTAGTATGTCTTGGTACGCCATTTTAATATTTGGCTTATTGGCTTTTATATGTCCCTCTACTATATTGGTGTAAGGTATACGAAGCGCAGTGGCAGCAATTCCCAGAGTGATATTTGTAGGTATTAAAAACAAAGGCTCCATTATGTTCAAAGCTCCAATCAACCGACCGCTCAGCCACAATGGTATTCCAAGTACAGAAGTCGCTGGTTCCAAGGTGGGTACTATGTATAATATTGGTCCTGCAGTTTATAGGCAATGTCTATTCGGGACTCGGTATCTCGCTGAGTCTTAATAATTTGTCAAGTCCGACAAATGAAATCAACAATACACATATGAATCTATGTTTTAATTGATATGATAAATACTAAGGAATATATCTCTTATACTGAAGCCATTTTACATGTTTCTTTGAATCGAAATATTAACTATGGTTAAACTTTGGCAGTCTAATTTCCTCCATGGTTAAGTCGTGATTAACTTTTTGTTTTGCGAAAGTTTCGCTTTTGTTTCACTGTAACTGTTTGTCCAAACATGATCATCTGCTTTTCCTTGACAAGGTACGGTATCAAGGCATACCATGGTATAATGGCAAACGTGCACTTCTACGACAATGTGAAACGTGTAAATACTCCAACGTGCACCAAGTGATTGAAGTCAATTAAAATGTGTAAAGAAAAACCTAATGGGTTCAAAGAGGAGAAACGATCATTTTCAATCTGCTTATCTTGTTTGTAGTTATTAAGTTTAAGTGTTTGGTTTAAGTTGTGGTGTGGGTCTAGGCGTGACATTGCTTATCAGCCGAGGTATTTGCAGTTCCTAACCTAATTAAGGCTAAGATTTCTGATAGAAGGATGTGTGGATTCAGACAGTGGAGTCTGTACCATCCGATTGAACAATAATTAACGGCGCTCTATCGGTCGCAGACTGAAGCAATGTCTACCCGTATAGAAACGCACTTATGTCACCTTAACAAGGTCATAGTTTTAAACGAAAAGGCCCCGTACAGCTGACAATTTAACAACATGTCACATCGCAAAGATTTGCCTAAACTTGCCACTCGATCAACCAATCAAAATATTACATATTAATATCATTTGTGACGCGGTTTAGAAGACTCGTGATGGGTAAAATGGGGAAAAAATTCCATTTATTGAGTACATAATTCAAGACCTAATAATTATTACCAAATGGCCGTATACCGAAAATAAAAATGCAAAAGGCCTACATAAATTACAGGAAATTACATGTACGGCCAAATATTCCAAACCACGGCGCAGAAAGCTTTAAAATAGTCTCTTCACGTGATATTTTGAGGGTTTTATCTAAAAACAATTCAACTAAAAACCCTGGGAGTCTAACTGGCTCGTTGATTAGAAGACGTTTTGTGAAAATGTGTTGTAATCTGACGTTCCGACACCACCAGTTATCAATACACGAGATCAAGTTACTGATTAGTTTAATTCTTTGTTGTTATTTAAGTAACATTTTCTACTTTACAGGTTGGTCCAGGTTGGTTTCTTAAAATATACGTTGATTTGGATACTTGTTATTATCGACTGTCATTGCACAATTCCTACTGTTATCGTGATCTTAGTTTTGACACTTACCCTGTCGAGGTAAGATACTACGGACTGTGTTTCCCCGACCTCTCAGAAGCTCATGATTGACGGTGAGTTTCTTCATGATTTTCATAATGTGCTTGGGTGGATGAACGTCACCTTCAATATTCACGGGATCCATACCTCCGCTTGGAGCTTCTCTGAGAAGTTCAAACCAGCTAGAAGAATCTACATGGCTTTCATGCTTAGCAGGTTTCGTGGATGGTAGTCCACTGCACAACACAGCACCAATGCAGCTGATAACAAACACCTTCACAACATAACGGGGACTACTCTTAGCCATTTGTAGTTAGAATTAGGATCGTTTCTTCGGGAGTCAGTTTACTTTATACTTCAAAATCACACCATGGTTTACGCCTTTTATAGAGGTAGTGTTAACGTAGTGTTTTCTGTTGCATTAGCAGGGTTCTATTTCTGTGGTAATTTGTGACTCAGCATTCGATGTTCCTGTTGAGGTGGTTTTATCTCACCTGACCATACACGTCCTCCCTTAATTGTTGCTTAGCTCGAGCACAAAGCAGTACGGTAGTTTTTGCAAGTACCGCAATAGCCGGAAAAAATGGCATTGGAGCCAATGCGACTATTGGATTGAAGTTTATACTACCGTGTATAGAAACAAATTACCGAAAACGTCGTTTGATACACAGAATTCGTCAAGAGGTAACTAAAAACAGTACATTCTTTGTTGGTGATGACTTCACAATCCTGCAGTGAAGGGTCCTCTGACTACATAGTAGTTGCCTGCTGTTGTGAGAAACACCAAGTACGCGTCTATCTCACAAAACGAACTGTGCTTGAACTGATAAGTGCATTAGGCTGCGGTAGCAGCGAAGGAAACTTCTCTTTAGAAGGTGTTCAATTAAGCTATGCAGTACGAACCAGTGCGACAGCGCTGAAGGTCATGTGCAAATACGACAGATTGATGGGATGGGGTGGGGGGTAGAACACAGAATAAATAACTTGCCTGTGTGTCAAGATGGATTGGTCAACATAAACATGGCTGGATGGCAAAGGCTCTGGGAGCAATGCTGTGTCCAAACTGCCATATAAACGGAGATATCTTGTATTTTAATATGTCTATCTGTTGTTTTGTTTTGGGGTGGGTTTTTGGGTGGGCCAATCTAAACCCTAGCCGGGATACACAAAACTTTGTTACAAACTGGCACACTGCAGTCTTATTTCTCATCGATGGAGTGACATCACCCACAGTGAGAATGACCAGATAAAGTTCAGGAACACCAAAGCCACACATGGGAATGTTTGGTGACACGAAGGGACGCCCGGGACTTAAATATTGACATCACGCCAGTATTCATGGAAAAAGATGCACCTTTTCCCCAAACGCTAAATTTGGCCTGGCTGTATAATTAAAAGGGACCCTTTTACACCATCACTTCTTCACATCACGCCACATACCCACCCTTCATCAGACACCTGCAAAGTTCACGGGGATGAACGATGCTGTATGACTCAGGGAACGGTTTGAAGATTTTGTCAATTTCTTTATTTCCAACCTTTCACAACGAAACGACTGGTTGCTTCAAATGCAATGGATAGAAGATTAATACAACTTTCTCTACATATGCCGTCTCCATAAGTGGTCAAATTATATGCCTGTATAGATATATGGATTCCTTACCTCAACTGCTACGGTTTAAGAGAATGCCTTGAGAGGTGAAGATAATTTATGAAGGACAGTGTGTGTTATGGCAATGCTGCCTTGAGAGGTGGAAGTATGAAGTGTGTAATCATGCGCGGATCCAGGGGCGGGGCGTAGGGGCACCTGCCCCGGTCCAATTTGACCGAAACAGCAATTAAAGAGAGAGAGTGAAAGAGAAGCAAGAGGTAAGGGTAAAGCAACATTCTGCAACAAAATAAAACAATAATTGCTGTACAACTGCGTGTTTGTTATGACTACCCCGAAGCCTTTTCCAAAATTAGACAACAGGCCGACAACAATAAATATTGTCATCACTGAAAACCGGTAAACTGTTGTCCAGATAATACTTTCTGAAAGCCCCATTACGATACATTTTGATTTGTGTACACATGTTCCCACTCGCGCATCTAAATACTGTGGGACAATGATGATGAGACTTTAATATTGAGATGGGCTCAACGTCAACGCCTTGAATGATGCCATGCCGACGGCAATTTAATAATGCGATATCTCGGCGTGTGTGGCTGATTTTACTTTTTAATGTATCGTTAATAAAGCCGAACTTGATTTTTGAATATCATCTCACTTCGACTGATAAATAATATTTTGTTTTAAAGGCACTGAACACGTTTGGTAATTGTCAAAGACCAGTATTCTCACTTGGTGTATCCCAACATTATGCATAAAATAACAAGCCTGTGAAAATTTGGGCTCAATTGGTCATCGAAGTTGCCAGAAAATGATGAAAGAAAAACACCCTTGTTGTACAAATTTGTGTGCTTTCAGATGCCTGAAAAAGGCTTCAGGCCTGAAGTCTTTTAATATTTTAGTGAGAAATTATCTCTTTCTCAAAAACTACGTTACTTCAGAGGGAGTCGTTTCTCACAATGTTTTATACTATCAACAGCTCTCCGTTGCTCGTTACCGAGTAAGTTTTTATGCTAATAAACATTTTGAGTAATTACCAAACGTATACGGAGCCTTTAATGCGCAACGTCTCAGTCTAAGTTGCCATGGGGCGATTAATTATAGACATCTGTCTATTTGTTTTAATAAACAAAGGTGGATTTAAGAAAGTGTCCAACCGGGCGTGCACTCCCTCTTAGTTTCGTCAGGGGGAAAAGTAATACAAGGCAAATAAAGCAAAATCGCAATTGTAAACTAGTTAAATAATAATGTGTAGAACGCATCTGACACAAATATATATATAGGCCCCCTATATAATTTTTTTTTCAAAAATTACAACATAGGGTGTTAAAATAACACTAATTTATGCCAACAAAATTGCATCGGTGTTATTTTAACACGCTATGGTGTTAATTTTGATTCTTTCTTGGGTATCTATATGTGACAACACCCATGGTGTCAATTTTAACACCCCGGTTTTTGAAGTGAAAGGCTTCGCGTTTGCTCGTTATTTTCGTAAAATGCCTTACGCTATACATGCATAACATCCTGGCTCGAATGCCTTTTCTACATAAAAGGTAAGCTTATGCCCCCCTTATATTAGCCTACCGCTCGCCCCTTAAAAATAACAAAACAATAAGGGGTCAGGTTAAAACAAATTTGAAAAGATAATATTTCGTTCCCTCAAAACAACATTTCGAGGGAACCGAATAATAATTCAAGGGAACGAATCATGTACGTACCTTTTCAATTCTTTTGTTTTACCTGTCCCTTAGTGGCTCCGTATTGTTAAAAGGCAAATAAAGCAACTGTTTTCTACTGGGGTAAAAACAATGTGCTCAACGCCTCTGAAATGTCCTAGGTTGCATCTAATGTAAAAGAGAGCACCTCATGTACAAATTTTAAAAAAAAAACATTCACAGGGCCCCAGACCCCACGCCGTTTTGGTTTTGCGTTTGCTCGATATTCTCGTAATATGCCTTATACACTATACATTACATCATGGCTGTTTCTATAGAGCATTTTCTTATTGATGAACTGCAACCAAAAGAATACAAAAACTTCTCTTTGATGTTGAAATGCTAATATATGAAACACTAAACCAGGTAATAGTAAACATTGAATATCAGTAACTACATGAAAACTCGAGTTATATAAAGCTAAAACAAATTTTCAACTGGGTACAAATAATGTGTAAAACGCCTCTGAAGTGCCTTTAGATTGCACTAGAGAGTCCCTCGGATTTTTAGCTGAAATGTTTTAATTCAACATTTAGTTTAACATTTAACTCATGAACATTCAACCATGGGCATTTTAAAAATTAAAGGAACGCTTGTAGTTTCCGTATATTCAGTGTTTTTAGTTGCAGTTGACTGTTCACATCATTAGAGGGCGCTGGAGAAATCAGTCAATATTGAGTACCGGGGTGCACCACACTAAATAAACTCCCATCCAATGCTAAATGCTAAATAAAGCTTTCCCTACAACTTTTCTAACCATGTATTGGCATTGAGATTAAAATCGTGAACTTTATATCAAAATAGAAAATAATGCTGACGTTTTGAAAAAAGTTATCGGCTGCACTGAACTGAATTGGTGGCTACAACAACTGCCAACCGATCTCTTAAAAGTAGTGGACACTATTGGTAATTACTCAAAATAGTTATTAGCACAAAACCTTACTTGGTATCAAGTAATGGGGAGAGGTTGGTAGTATAAAACATTGTGAGAAACGGCTCCCTCCTCTGAAGTGGAGTAGTTTTCGAGAAAGAAGTAATTTTCCACGAATTTGATTTCGAGACCTCAAGTTTAGAACTTGAGGTCTCGAAATCAAGCATCTGAAAGCACACAACTTCGTGTGACAAGGGTGTTTTTTCTTTCATAGTTATCTTGCAACTCCGACGACCGATCGAGCTCAAATTTTCACAGGTTTGTTATTTTATGCATATGTTGAGATACACCAAGTGAGAAGACTGGTCTTTGACAATTACCAATAGTGTACACTGTCTTTAATAGGCACCTGAAAATCAGTGACGTATAAGGCTGCACGGCTATGGGGGGGGGGGCACAATTTACAATTCCTAAATTTAGCTTTTTTTTTATTCAAACCATATCAATGCGTGAAATTTATAAAAACGTCGTAATACAAGTTCTTTTCAAAAACAACTGCCACACAATACACACAGTAGCTGCTATTCGAGGTTTCCGGAAGTCCAGATTCTCGCGAAAGCTCGTACACTCTCGAGGTCAACTTACACAGTCTATAGCGGGTAACGTCAGGGAAGCTGACACTCGAAGTACCAAAGAAAGATTGCAGCGACGAATACCAGTACTGTGTCTTATTGGACATTACATTTAACGCTTTAAAGCAAAATGCCCTCATATTTTGGCTGATTTAGTGTAGGCCCTATATGTTTTTTTCATTGTTTTATTTTTGTTTGGTTTTCGAGACAGAGTCGGCGGTAAAAAAAACTTCTGTCTTTGGTGGTTCGAAGTCCAAAATAGGTTGGATATGGGAACCAAATTAGAGTATAAAGAACATCCAGATTCTACATTGCGCTGACCTTCTTTCTTCGGCTCTCAAACAATGTCATTTCCCCGAAGTCATTAGATTGCTTAAAATACTTGGACTTGTTTTATCTCCTAGTTTCAAGCTGTTTACATTTCGCTTTGGATACTTGAAGATCATGAAGAGCCTGTGTGATGATAAGCTCAATTCGCCGCACTGTGGGGCACTATTTTTGAACTCTGTATATAAGCGAGTATTTCAGTGATTAAACTCAATCTAGTTGAAGCTTTGTTCTAGAACCCCACACCTCTACGCTCAAGTTGTGTATCCTACTAGCAGATAGTAACAGTGTTTTGTTAGCTTTTAAAAATAAATCGATTCACTAAAAACTGAAGGATAGAGTTGGGTTATTTGGGTTGATTATTTGAAAGCATAATGAAACTTATGTTTGTTTTTCAAATTCTTTGGATTGTAATATTTTTGGTCGAAACTGAAGAGATTCCATTTAACAAACTTGGAAGGGTTGATCCAAACTCGGAACCGCGACAAGATGTGGTAACTGTTAACAAGATTGAGGGCAAACATCAGTCATCCAGACGAGGAAGAAGAACTCTTTTAAAAGGGACGCACAACAAAGTAAGGCAGCACGACCTTCTTGCTGCTCTGTCTGCTGCCTCTAGTGTTAAGAATGAACAAGAGGAAATCAGACTACGTGACTTGGTTACTTTGGACCATTCAAAAAGGGAAGCCATGACGTCATCCATGGACGATCTTCATCATAATATGGCAAAAGGGATAAGTGCTACTATACCGCCATACATGATTGACATCTATGACAAGTTTGCCAACACCAATCTCAACCATGCAAGCATCATACGTAGCTTCCAGAATAGAGGTATGTGTTTGTTTGTTGGTTTGTTTTTATTGTATAAGTACAGGCTTATGAGAACACACCAGACTAAAATTGAAATACACATTTCCACGTCAATTTAGTTTGTTTGCCCTAAATACGTAAATGTTGACGTCTTTATGGATTGTGAACTACTTTGTGAACGCATTAATTTTGCAGTGAGAGATTTTGCTTCCATCTTTACGTAAAATACCATAAATAAGTTATGTACAGAGACATGCAAAGGACATACCTAAAACTCTATAAATAGCACTGTTTTTTGTATAGTGAAGAGAAGTGGACCGAGAGACTACGGCAGAACAAGGTCGTAATTGCCCCCCCCCCCCCCGACGCGTCGAGACGGGTCCCCCTTAGTCAACACCACCCATCTCCGCCCACAATTTATTACTAACAATAGTTCACCTTAGGTCAATAATAATTGTGTGTCTGGATCGCGCTACTTATGCCTGTGGCGAGGATGATTTATTTTCAAAGCCAACATAAGTTCCCTTGATGAAGGGGGGGGGGGGGTGGTGTCTACATTCTCTATATTGCATTGGTACTTGTTATTTCTTAGTTGAATTTGCAGTCTAGTGTGCTTATTCTCACATGTTCTCATTTGTCAACAGAAACGGTCACAAGCGGGGAATATGGATTGAGATCTGGGACTATTTTGCATAGAGAGGATCAACAAAGGGCGCATTTCAATTATTATAATATGCTTTTTAATTTTACCATACCACCGGGAGAATATGTGACCGAAGCTGAACTTCGTATATTCATTAATACCAAGAACGTAAATCATAAAGGATACATCTCTAAGTTCACAATCTATGAAGATATCACATCTCATACCAAGATGGTGAGGTCAAGTACAATCCACATACTTGGCAGTGGATGGCAATCTTTGGACTTAACTGACTTTGTAAGATTAGTCGTCAAGAGGATTCGTTCCAAAGCTTTTATTACGAAGAAAACACGCAGACTATTCCTGCCATTAAGACTTAAGATTCGTACTCAAACTGTTCTTGAACTTGACAGCGAGGAGTCACATTTTGATGTTGTATATAATAATAATATGTATGAACCTTTGCTAGTAGTTTTCACAGAGGAAAACACCAAGAACAACATTCAAAATACAAAAGAACCGAAAAAGGACATCGATGAGGCAAATGATCGAAGGTCTGATGACATTTACTCATCGGCTATTGAAAAACAAGCCAACAGTGCCACCATGCGTCGAAGTAAGAGAGATTTAGCTGAAAGGCGAAGCTTGTGTAGGCGGCGACCGATGCAAGTAGTCTTTGGGGATATAGGATGGGATGAATGGGTCATTGCTCCAAGACAATATGAAGCTTTTAAATGTTCAGGAAAATGTACATTTCCATTAACAGATCACTGGAATCCAACCACACACTCAATCATACAAACACTTGTCCATTTACGTTACCCGAGGCATATCGACAATCCGTGTTGTGTACCCACTGAGCTGGGTCCAATATCGATGTTATATCTAGATGAGACAAATGTACTAACATATAAGTATCGCTATGAGGGCATGGTGGTAAATAAATGTGGATGTCATTAAACAATAACTATCATTTTGAACACTTGAGACATCTAATAATCTACACTTGTATAAATAGAGTTTGTACTTGAATTTGTAGAATCATGGCTCCGCCAATATGATGGTCAAATTTCAACTCTCATAAACAACAACAAATGAAATATTTACCTTTACAGAAGTAAAACTAAATGATTATGTCGTGTCGTTTGTACTAGACCAAAACATAACCTAGCCACAAAACTTTGAAAAGATCGAAGAAAGTTTACGATGAAAATCTGATACAATAAGTTTAGCTTATAGAAAAAAAATACTATTTGTTAAAAGTAAAGAATCCGAGAACGAAACTGTTTTGTTTCGGCAAAATAATGATTTGAGTTAAATGGGCATTTTAAATATGCTGTGAAATAATAATTTAGTAAAACTTTTTTTTTACAATTAGACAAAAACTAGTAATGTAAGTTTTACTGAAGTGATTTGAAATCCTTACATGGTGTGCAGTGCGCTCTTATATTATTTACAAAATAATGAGCCGCGTCCGTGCATTCTCTTGCTGGTAATATTAATTGTTGTCAACTTAAATGTTCTAAACGTCACTTCAACCAATCACGTTGTGGAGATGAGAATTGTTTGCTCGTGGCTAATTAAATTCCCCAACCAATAACCACAATATCGCTTGGCTCCTGAAGGGTTCAAAATACCGGACAGGCTGCCCCAAGTCACCAATCTACCACCCCGCATCTTCTGTGGACCGTTGGGTAATATTGGTCCGAGGATCTGTGACAGCAGCAGCAACGATTTTGATTAATCCTTCATTCTCATTCATTCATCCCGTGACCGTCGTGCTGGTCGTTGAGGTGCCATGATAGATGCATCTGCTGTCAGGGATCGCGTTCATTAGGTTTGAAAAAACGTGAACAGCATTATGGCTTTGTTATTGTAGTGGTTGTTTGTTAATTTTGTATCAACATGTCTGGTGATTAATATTCTCCCAATAAATGAGACCTATGTCAGAATTAATGCTAAAAATGTTGTCATGTATAGAGCTTTATTAGTTGGGCAGGAAATCCGCCAAGCCCACTTTGTTGAGCTGTAATGGCCCTCTTTTAATAACACTGGTGAGTGTTATGAGACCGATGTAAAAAGAGAGCCATTACAGCACAACAAGGTGGGCTAGGGTTCGCCATGCGGTGCTTAATGCGTAGTGCACAAAGCTTAGTGTGCAATGCGTACAAGTGAAATTATCTTCAAGCAGGCTTGGATCCTCGATTCTGATTGGTTGATCCATAGCAACAAGGAGTGTGATACTTATATTGCACAGCCCATATCACACCCTGCGTATTGTGTGTTCTAACTTCGCATCAAGTTTGCTAGAAGAGGGAGGTTTAGCTGCACGTTACGCGAGCAAAAACGTGAACGTGAACGTCAGGAAATTGTGTCGTTTCTAGGTGACGTCACCACTTTGGGCTTATTTCATGCTCACGTATGACGTCTGCACGTACGTACCTGACGTGAGAAATGGTAACTTCACGTATGCTTAAAACGTAAGAATTTTACAACAAAATTTTCTGACAGTCACGTTCACGTTTTTACTCGCGTATGGTGCAGCTAAACCTCCCTAATATAAATACGTTATCACACGTGCGCTCGTGGAATACGGAAAAATATAGCGCGTCTGCGTCCCATATCCAACTCGAGGCCGAAATATGGGACGCAGAAGCACTATATTTTTCCCAAAAAAATTGAAGAGAACAAAGTGACCCAAAGGTCACATACAATTACAAAAATATGCATCAAATATTAAAACAAGTGTAAAAATTTCAAAAATGTACATTCAAAAGACAACAATCAAAGGGTTAAACAAAAATGTAATCCAAAAGTAAATGATTAAATTTAATTTAAATGCAACATAGCTACATAATTCTTCCCAGGTTTAAGTTCAATCCTACTACAATACTTCTCCATGAACCTACCAAGTAGTCCTTGAGTGAGTTGCTCAACATTCTACAGATACACAAGTGTATGACGTATTAGGTTTTATACAAGTAACATTCACATTTTATTTTGTGTGGGGTAGATGCTAATTTCCCTGTATACTGATTACAAAAACATGCTCAGTCTATTAATCCTCACAATTATCATTGCTAAACAAGGCCTCAATGTATAATGATTGAAATTACTGTAGCAACCATAATTGCTATAATGCCAAACATAATGCACACCTGTTTGTACGTAAGTAATCTGGACAAACTCATTGCTCACACTGCTCACACTTTTTAAGAAATCTTTAAAACTTTACACTTACATGTATACCACTTGAATTCCAAATTGTAAAATTTGACAACCCATTTTCTGTTACGAAAGAAAACCGTTCATTTTGGAATCATAGTGTAACCTGCTGCTTGTCAAATAAGAGGAAGGTTCCAAGCACAGCAAGACTTTGTACTGTGTTTATCTATTGTCAATGGCACACAGCTGAGAAACCCAAACACAAGGAAATCAGCCAATCAGCTGAAAAATTGCATGCCTGATAAATGCTTGTTACTCTTTACATTGGTTGCCTCATTTGATCATTTGTGCTCACATTAATTACCCAGTAGGCTGGACACTGGTACACAAACATGGCCTTTGTCAACCTTTGTTTCAATGACATTGTTCTACAAGTTATGTTGGATCTTAGTAACAGGCATTGGGAGTAGTAGCGTGTCATGGCCGAGTGGTCAAACACGCTGGATTCAAGCTCTGGTGTTTCTGATCAGCTGAGTGTGGGTTTAAGTTCTGGGCTGAATTTCATAGAGATGTTTAAGCACAAAAACTAGCTAAGCACAACAAAACTATGCTTACCAGAATAAAGTTACAAGCCATAATACCATGTCACATGTAGAATCTGTGACTGGTATCCTGCTAATTTCTGCTTAGAAGAAAATTGTTAAGCAATATTTTCTGCTTAAGCACCTCTATGAAATTGGGCTCTGGTCTTGACACTTGTGTCCTTAAAGGCCCTGTACACTATTGGTAAGAACGAAAAACACCAATGTTCACAAGATTCACACATAACTTACATGATTTAAAGTAAGTAATGGTAGAAAGGGTTCCTTAAAATATTTCTGCCTAAAATGCTATCGTTTCTGAGAAATGAGTTAAACAATAGTTTTTATCACGCGCGATAAAAACTTGATGTTTGAAAAAACAGAAAACACATAAGGTCTCTTTTTACGATTTTCTTGTGACCTGGATGACAAATTGAGCTAAAACTTTCACAGGTTTGTTTGTTCATGCATATGTTGAATCACACAAAATGTGGACACTGATTTTGAGCTGTTACCAAAAGTGTAAAATACCTTTAAGCACCTCTATGAATTTTGGCCCTAGTCTTGACACTTGTGTCCTTTAAAGCAAGACGCTATACACAGTATTGCTTCATCCTGTGTGTCATGTGTGTTGTGTAATGCACATTTAAAAAAACCAGTCACACTTATCACTAAGGGACACTACAAAGTACACTAAATTGGATGGCCAAAGATATATGATGAATGGCGATGAGCTGCTAATATTGTTCAGAAAACATCTGACAATCAATTTCAACACCAGTTGAAAGTTGCAATCAAAGAACATCTTAATTCAAATTTGAGAACTGACAAATAAGTACAACTGCCTAGATACCAATCCAGAGGGAAGACTACGCTGCAATTAGCAAACATGGAACTGTGAAAAAAGGCAAACACATGACCATCAAATCCTACAAAGACTTAAATCCATGCCTCAACCCAGACTAGAACTTCTCAATTATTAACGCATGGAGATTTATGTTATGCAGAGGCACAGTAGAATTCTGGATGAGAGGAAGACTCTTGTTGAATATACAGAAAACAGTTTTCCACAAAACATAGAACGTAGCTGAATGTTTAGAATGTGTTTTGTTCATGGGATTGGCAACATAAATGACCTAAGTTCATTTTTGTCACAGAATTAAGGTACATGCTTGTACATTGTATAACATCATTTTTTAATGTATATTCAGTTTGCGTTAAAACCAAGTGTAAATTTCAGAATTCGGGAGACTACTTAGTTACGAAAAGAACTGTCCAGCTTATTAACACTTTGGCTGCTAGTGCTATTCCCGAGAATTCTCAGGATAGACTTACCCCATTGGATATATTTATGGCTACAGCCTGTATCATGGACTTTGCCGATCCGTACCTCAAGTACGTGATGCTTGCTATCTCCACTGTATGGCATGAACAAGGTTTATATGGATAACATTTACATCAGCATAAAGGTTAGCACACACCTCCTTGAAAATATGACTCACACTTGAGGGACCATCAGAATAAATCGCAGCATCCCAAAAAAGTTTGAAGTATGACACGTCTCATCTTCAAAGTGGAGAAACAGCTTTCTGTCATAAAGATAATATTCTTCTCCTCATGTGGCAAGACAAGAGGTGTCAACTCTACATGATGCTTCAATGGGTGATTCAGGCAATAGTGCCCAGGTGCTTACTTCAGTACAACCGGTATATGTCAGGGGTACATGTAGATCACCTTGACCAGATGGCAAAGTAGGCCTACTATCCGTGTACCCGTAAGACAACTAAATGAACTAATAAGTCAGTGATACACATGATTCATCTAGCTATGCTTAATTCCTTCATTTTGTACAAGGACAACCACACCCCTTATTTATTTTAAATCTTTAGACATAAACCAATGATAACAAGTTGGACAGGGGCTGTCAAGGTTATACAAAAGTATAAAAACTGTCATCTTAAGATGTGTACAACCAGACCCCTGCCAACGATAAAAATATAATTACATAATTATAAAAAGGAGATTGCACTCAAACGCTATAAAAATCACACAAAATCACATAAACTCTTGGACTATTTGCTGAATCTCATCACCGCCATACATGTAGTCGAGCTGGGTTGAGCCGCCGATTCGGACTCTTCCTCATCATCTGATGACAATTTGACCAGACCTCCAAAGAATGATCCACCTACTAGACTGTTGGGTGGTGTTTCTAAGCACCGTTTGACACAAATTCCAACCTGCAGAGGCCAAAGATGCTCCCATCAGATGTTGCCGCGTGTGTGTGTGTGTGTGAAAAAGAAAATCAGAAGAGAGACCCGATTCTTCTGCAAACAGTGAAAAATTCCACTTCACCAGACTCTTTGCTATGATGTAAATCACTCCAAAAAGAAATATTGGGTGTAATAGAAAACAAAAAACCAAGGTGGGTAAAGCAACAGTACTTTTATTTTAATGTTTTATTTAGAATTCTTTATGATGCAGCTCTTAACAAAAAAACCTGCAAAATCGTAGAGAGGGACAGTGTAACAAATTTAGATTTTTGTTGTCATTTTGTAAAAAAAATCGGCAGCAACGTGGGGAGGGACAGTGTACAAAATTGCAGCAGTCAAAGTGTTTATTAATACATGTAACTGGGCAGGGGGTTGGAAATTGGCAGGGACTACTACTTTCGCCTCGTGGATCGAGGGGCTTTTCTTTAAAAACTTCACTGCCGTAGAATGAGTTCTTAATTGGTCTCACTGTTTCCACTAGCCTGCTCTAGTCATCGTCAGAAACTGAAGAGTGTTTGAGATGCTGGTCTGTCAATCAAAAATAGGTGTTTATTTTATTTTTCCACAATTCATACTTTCCAACTGAAACATAAGCTTGTTTACGATGACAGCGCGCAATGCATTGTGGGTCATTTGTTAAAGGTCATGGAAGACAAACAAGAAACGTTAACTGAAGAAAAACGTTTAAAATTTTATTATATTTTGCCCCTATTGGATGAAAATGCATCTGATGTCTCATTACAAGAGATACAACATCTGAAGGTACCAGCACAGGGCTCTCTGAGAATTAGAGGCCTCAAAACCAGTTGGAGAAAAGCTGAACTTCAAGCGTTGGTTTACAGTACAGTGCAACTAGATCGGCATAATATGCTGAACTTCCACAATAATGGAAGTAGGTTACCAGATCCTCTAGTAGAATTGACTGATGGGTAGGTGTGTGAAAATGAAGAATTACTACTGTGGTCTCCAGTCAGCTACTTTGAGATAGCTGTGTGGCTTTAATTAGAGCCAACCCATCACAAGGGCCAAAATCAAAGTGTCTGTGTTTCTTCATGACAGATCCTGATCTGATTACAACGAGGGCAAGGCATATTCGTATTTCAACAGCAAGTGGCTAAACGAGGTTTCCTACTATGGGATTGCCAATGATAGTGACATTTGTTTCGTTAAGTGCACATGTACACCATGTCAAGCATGTCAAGCCATCAGTCAGCACACTGTATAGGTGGCTTTGGATAAGACCCAATGGAAGATACATACATGTACATACCACATACTGCAGCCGTTTTGCCAGCTAAGATTTGAAAATCTATTAAAAGCTTTGCCTTTAGGCCCAATTTAAAAACAAGAAAATTTCTTCAAGCCCCACAAACCCAGTTTGGAGTTGAAGCGTCGTTTTAGATTGTATTTACAATTACATAACAGCAAATGAGATTGCTAGTTGAAATTTATTTGACAAATTATTTTAACACTATCAGTCCAGACCAAATTTGGAATCCCCCCCATCACAGGTGCTTATGTGGAGCCTACACAGCAACAAGTAGAAAACTGCATTTGTTGCAAAGAGTTTCGGCAGACAGCAGACAGAATGACAGAATTGGAAATGAATGTCAAAGATGGCAGCCAGTGCCTAAGTATACACCCATGGTTTGACTAACTTACTTATATCTTGCTTAAAGGAAACTAATGTTAAACCTGTGGTGGCAACACAGATTCAAAGAAGGTGCAACTCCCCCACTGCGCCCAACTAAGCCAGCTTCAAATCACCCACACCAAAATCTTTCACTAAGGCGTAGCTGGTCGCCTAATCAGGATTTGGTGATTGAAAGGCGATTGCATACAATTTGTCTGAACGAAAAATTGTGTGAGGAAATACTAAACAAACACAAAAAGAGTGTGTTTAAAAAGTGTTTGAGGAAGTAACAAATACATTATTCTCATCGGGGTGTGTGTGACACAAAACACACACACAAACAAATTATATAAAACAATTTTTTTTTCTAAATAAGAAAAATTGAATTTGAAGAACTTATCCGAGTTGGATCCATGGAAGCAGTTTAAAAATGTGGCTATGAAGAGTGAACAAGACATATTTTTGAGGAAATATTGTCAACCGAAAAAGACTATAGGTTGTCAGTTATTTTGGTATTCCATTTGATGTGTAGGCTAACTATTATTTTTGTAGATACAAATTTTGTGTTTTTCATTTACTCCCCCCTAACCAAAAAGATATGACAGGGAAGAATGTAGTGATTGTGTTTATAGTGTTACAACAAACCACTCCAGCATGTCCGCGGCTGGTCAGCGTAGGCGGGCCAGCTATGAGCCAGTCTTGTATCCAGTCAGCAACACTACCAGACATATGTCCATCTGTGACACTATTTCTGGACTCCCAAGACTCACCCTTATACCGGTGAATTACCACAGTACCAGAGCGTGGGAAGGGTTCATCCGCCCTTTTGTAGGCCTTGCCGAAGCTTGTGAATGGTCTGCAGTCTCAAAGGAAAAGCAGCAGAATTTGCTTTTCAACAACTGGACCCTTCCAACAATAGAAGACTTGGAGAGCTGGCTATATTAGACAGCAAACAATTTTTGCCTGAAGACAATTTGACCGAATATGTAGCTGAAGTGCGCAGCCTCGTCATGAGAGAACTACCCAACAGCTGATTTCAGGACTCGGGAGAGTATTGCCCTGCGCCACTTCTTAAAGGGGCTCCCTGATCAACAAATGACTGTATCTATTGGAATGACAAACCCCAAAACACTCAAAGAAGCACAAACAGTGGGCAAAACTTACCTGAGCTTGAGAGAAAATGTTGCCCCCGGCAAAAACTCCCTCAGAGTTCATGTAATCCAATCGCCCCCAGCTCCTACCCAAACTGCTTAGAACACAGAAGTCTACGAACTTGAAGCATGTAACCCCAAAAGGAAATGAAGCAATTCACTGACAACCTAGAATGTCGACTATAAGGAATGGTCCTTTTGATTAAGAATAACCAGCCGCCCAGCAAAGGCTATAGTTCACGCCCCAATGACAAGAAGAGAACTTGCTACAATTGTAATGAGACAGTTCAATTTGCCAATAGCTGCCCCAAACATTTGGCAAAGGAGTCGGAACAGCCAATTGTGATCAAACCCAAACAAAGGGAAACTAGGAGTGACAGTGCCGTCCACCACCCGAAAACTCCATAATTCGAATGAACAGACAACAGTTTAAAGGCATGTATGCGTTTTTACAAGTAAAAACATACAGTTTAAATGGCAAACTTTTCGTTGATACTGGTGCGGCAGTCACCATAATTTCGTCAGCACTTTTTGGCACTATACCAGCTGAAAAGCACCCTGAACTTACGTACCCAAGTCAACCAGTGAAATTAAAAACTGCAAACAATGAACTCATAGAAGTTGAAGGCATTGTTACAATTGTGGCGATTTCAAGAATCTACATGTACATGTCATAATTTATAGCGAGTATAAATGACCCAATATTTAGTTACAATAGATCGAGGGCACTGTTTACATGTCAGAGGTCAAGGTGAGGATTAACACGTGGTTTTCAAGGGCACACTACAGGTTTCAAATAGGTGTGGTGAATAATTAATTGGGGTCAAATTTAATTATAACTTTCTTTTATGGCGGTTGTATTCAAGTTATCCCAAGTGTAATTCATTAATTATTAATACTATGAGTATTTATGAACCAATCAGGAGGAATTCACTGGTCTTTTTGGTGATCGTGGGTCAAGCTGCAGGTGGGATAGGTTCCCACTTGGGGAAGACAGCCTCTTTCTGTTACGGGCCTTGGGGCCACAATTTACTCCTGGAAGGGCAAAATCATGTACTAGGAGTGGGTTTTAAGAGAGGTAGTTCTTCCTGATTCACCCCGGCACTGGCTGGTAAGAGACCAATCTTTATAAATATAAATTTGAGTAAGAATTACTTGAAAAGTGTCACGTATTGTGAACGTGTAAAATTACCCTAAAACGCTGCATAACGTAATGGCACCTTGTTGGAACATAGTTTGGTTGATTGTATTTACAAGTTTTCTTTGAGGTAAAAAAAAAAGAAACTTGTTAAAAAACAGAGTTTAATTCGGTGCAGTAATTAATTTTATACGGCTGGAAGTAAAACTAACTCCGAAGATCACGAGGGTTATGCGAACCAAAAATGTGGTTCGGATAACCAATTTGACCTTCTTTTTTTGGAAAGTGCTCAAAAACGACCAAAATTGATGGTTTCTTTTAGGAACCGTTCTTCTCCACTCCTGGAAGACCTTTGGAGTCATGTTTTAGTCTATTTTGTAGCCAAAATAGCCAAACGAAGCCGGTGTGTCCCTTTAATATTGCACGGAGGTCAGATTCTGAAGTGACAATCAAGATTCTAGTACAACAACAGACGTTTTACTGGTTCATTGAGGAAGCCGGCTTTGAAGAATGCCAAAAACATTTTTGTATTGGTGATACAGAACAATTAAAAAACTTCTTGGAGATTAATGGTCGATACAGAATACTAATGAGGCAGGTGACCATGCCAGTGTAAACTTCAACACTTTCTTATTTTGTATTTCTGAACGTCGACCACTGCAGATGTATACACACCTATATTGACATGATTGGGGCTTGGGAGCCATTATTGAATGACAAAATAAAGTATGTTGTAAATCAAATGGCCTCCATAGATGTAGATTCAGATTATTCAATACCAGATAAGATTGGAAAATGGACCCACTGTGTGAATATCACATTCTGAGTAAGATGGCAAACACCTTAGCAGTGAACACATTCTGGCCATGGTTAGAAAACCAGAGAAATATAAATTCCTTTCTAAACCTTTTGAACCCATTGTCACCAAGTTGCCAGACATTGTCTCCATTGGTAATCGGGCGGTTCCTTTGCAGTTCTATTTAGGTGCCGATATGAAGTTTCTTAAAGAAATGACAGGGTTGGGTGCATGTACAGTCGACTCTCGTTAATACGAGCTTGGAAGATACCAGACCCGGTTTATACAAGGTTTTTCACCAGTCTCGAACTTTCCCATATGTGTTTCTATGTCTTAAAAAACTTTGCAATACCCCGAACACCCGACTCCACACCGAGTTTCACTACACAATAGACATTACCATTGGTGATAAACCATACCAGTGGAACGCTGGTAGCACCAATCAGAGATGAAGATAATCAGCTATGATTTTCTGTAGTTTTATGACTGCATACAAAAGAGAAAACGCATAAGGTCCTCTCCTTGACGTGTTATCCTGAGAATTGTCTCGCATTTTGATAGTGGGCTAATCATTTTCGACAAAATCAACAAGAGAATTGGCTGCTTATTCTTGTGTTTACGAATTCAGGTGTACGTAAGTGTGTTTACAGGTAGTACTACTACTAGGTCTAGGTAAGTGTTTATCAATCGATTACATGTGGTTCATGGCTTGCACACTCGTCCATCACCATTGTCAAAGACAAGCAAAGAAGAAAAGCTCAAGGCAACTGTGGACAACTTGAAAGTGCAGCAAGCTTTGTGTAAAGAAATGCTCATCGTTAAGGTAGGCCTAGCTTGATGTTAAACCTTGACAAGTACAAAGTAGGCCCTATAACACCCCACTCAAAGATTCTATCTTGTT
The DNA here is from genome assembly GCA_021014325.1 of Plazaster borealis. Lineage (NCBI taxonomy): Eukaryota > Metazoa > Echinodermata > Asteroidea > Forcipulatida > Labidiasteridae > Plazaster > Plazaster borealis. The sequence goes on along the minus strand of CM037468.1, from coordinate 10,412,540 downwards.
AATATTGGTCGAGAGCAAGCATATGATTCACGTTAGTTTTACTAAAGTTATTATTGCTTGTTTAAAGCCTATGTCGTTAGAAACCAAAAAACTATGTACGTAATCAAGAAAACCTTTATTTAACTCTTTATGAAGCCACAGATGCTGAGATTAATCATGATCAGAGCATGGAGGACAGTATTATTTTGAAACTGAAAGAGCAGCTGGAAGAAAGGGACCATCAAATAAGTCAGTTGCATGACAAGCTAAAGCAGAAAGACAGAGAAATCTTGTTGCTGCATCAAAAGTCTGCATCAGGCCTTCCCTTCAGTGTTGGTAAGATCGTTGTTTCCTTGTAATGAAACTAACTGTCTGTTATACAGGCCTGTGATTTCAAAAAAATAAAATCACATTTTAGGATTTTAAAGAAATTAGGAGTTAGTTTTGTATTTCTGATGATTGTGAAAGAAGAGTGAAATTATACATGTAGCCGTGTGCAAGCAAATCATGAGATGAGATAAAAAAAGGAAGAATGGATTAGGGACCCTTTCTGAACAAAATCAGAAGACTGAGGTCGCTCAAAACTATCATTGTCAGACATTGTCATTGGAAATTAGTTCTCTTCCGAAAAAGGACTAAGGTCCCTTTTTTTATCTTGTTTATCTTAAGTTTTGCAGATCTGTGTTTATGCTTAGGTAAATAATTATTTCTTGATTTATTTGGTTTTTACTTCAGTATTTGTTTTTAGAGAAATATTTTCTAAAGAGGCAAACATCTCAGGATTGACATAATGTCAAGGGTTAATATTTATCATAAACATTGTACGTGTACAGGGAAACACAACTACACATTTCTTCCTGTTAAACTAGCTTGTGCGGTCTCAAATATCTCATTTATGGCACGCTTGCCACAAGCTTGCCCTAATTTAAATATTTAGAACAATACAAGCTAGTTACAAGATTGCTGGCAAGCTTGCAGGCAAGCTTGTGCCAATTTGTGTAAGGGAAGTGAAATTAGTTGTATTGCGGCTTATGAGCCAAGGAGAAAAAGAAAAAAACCTTGTTATAACAACAGTAAGGGTTATTGACTAACTAAATATTTTTCTAAATACCTGTTTTGTTTTAGTTTTATAACAAATAATTTCTATTACTTTTATTCTGGAATTCAGAATGCCAACCACCCATCACAGGCAGAACAGTCAAAGGAAAACGAAAACTTAAGCAAAGGTAAGTTTGAAATTGAGATGTCAAAGCACAGAAAGTTTTGTGAAATTAATTCAGTAAAAAGGTGACTGAAGTGACTCAATAAGATAAAAACTCAAACTCCATGTTTATAGTTGATGTGCAATGTAAAATAAATGTAACTGATGTTCAATTTAAAATAATTGTTTTTCCATCATCTTCCATTATCCTCCACAACAGGTAACCCAACGACACAGTGCGAGCAAGGTATTAGTGATGATGATGTTGAAGTAAAGATCGGTAAGAGGGTCATCTTCTCATCTCTGGGACAGGAGTGGTCTTAATTGCTATCAAGGGATACCTTACAGTTAAGTTACAGTTTTAAGTTGTAGGCCTATGTGTTGTTTCTCATTTATGCCAACTGGATTCCGCAACCAGCGAAGCGCATCGAGAAGGCCCCGAAGGACACCAGCACAAATGTCGTTGCTACCGTATCTTGGATAAGTGTTAAACACATTGATTTTGCCCAATCTTGTCTATCTAGTCAGTTCCCAGCCATTCAGGGCTTTCAGAGTGCAGTGACCCTTCATGCAGGTAGTGCCAGAGGTTATGTGTTAACCAATGATGGCCCATTCATTCAAATTGCTAATGTCAACGATTCCCACTGGGTTATCCTGTCAAACATAGGAGTGGATGTACCCAACAATGTAAGAGTTTACGATAGCTTAGGAGTAGATGCACCCAACAAAGTAAGTGTTTACGATAGCTTAGGAGTAGATGCACCCAACAAAGTAAGATTTTAGGATAGCTTAGGAGTAGATGCACCCAACAAAGTAAGTGTTTGCGATAGCTTAGGAGTAGATGCACCCAACAAAGTAAGATTTTAGGATAGCTTAGGAGTAGATGCACCCAACAAAGTAAGATTTTAGGATAGCTTAGGAGTAGATGCACCCAACAAAGTAAGAGTTTACGATAGCTTAGGAGTAGATGCACCCAACAAAGTAAGAGTTTACGATAGCTTAGGAGTAGATGCACCCAACAAAGTAAGAGTTTACGATAGCTTAGGAGTAGATGCACCCAACAAATTAAGAGTTTAGGATAGCTTAGGAGTAGATGCATCCAACAAAGTAAGTGTTTACGATAGCTTAGGAGTAGATGCATCCAACAAAGTAAGAGTTTACGATAGCTTAGGAGTAGATGCACCCAACAATGTAAGAGTTTACGATAGCTTAGGAGTAGATGCACCCAACAAAGTAAGTGTTTACGATAGCTTAGGAGTAGATGCACCCAACAATGTAAGAGTTTACGATAGCTTAGGAGTAGATGCACCCAACAAAGAAAGAGTTTACGATAGCTTAGGAGTAGATGCACCCAACAAAGTAAGAGTTTACGATAGCTTAGGAGTAGATGCACCCAACAATGTAAGAGTTTACGATAGCTTAGGAGTAGATGCACCCAACAAAGTAAGATTTTAGGATAGCTTAGGAGTAGATGCACCCAACAAAGTAAGAGTTTACGATAGCTTAGGAGTAGATGCACCCAACAAAGTAAGAGTTTAGGATAGCTTAGGAGTAGATGCACCCAACAAAGTAAGAGTTTACGATAGCTTAGGAGTAGATGCACCCAACAAATTAAGAGTTTAGGATAGCTTAGGAGTAGATGCATCCAACAAAGTAAGAGTTTACGATAGCTTAGGAGTAGATGCACCCAACAATGTAAGAGTTTACGATAGCTTAGGAGTAGATGCACCCAACAAAGTAAGTGTTTACGATAGCTTAGGAGTAGATGCACCCAACAATGTAAGAGTTTACGATAGCTTAGGAGTAGATGCACCCAACAAAGAAAGAGTTTACGATAGCTTAGGAGTAGATGCACCCAACAAAGTAAGATTTTAGGATAGCTTAGGAGTAGATGCACCCAACAAAGTAAGAGTTTACGATAGCTTAGGAGTAGATGCACCCAACAAAGTAAGAGTTTACGATAGCTTAGTAGTAGATGCACCCAACAAAGTAAGAGTTTGAGATAGCTTAGGAATAGATGCACCCAACAAAGTAAGAGTTTAGGATAGTTTAGGAGTAGATGCACCCAACAAAGTAAGAGTTTACCAAAGCTTAGGAGTAGATGCACCCAACAAAGTAAGAGGTTACGATAGCTTAGGAGTAGATGCACCCAACAAATTAAGAGTTTTGGATAGTTTAAGAGATGATGCACCCAACAAAGTAAGAGTTTACGATAGCTCAAGAGTTTCCTTGTCAAACATAGGAGTAGATGCACCCAACAAAGTAAGATTTTAGGATAGCTTAGGAGTAGATGCACCCAACAAAGAGTTTAGGATAGCTTAGGAGTAGATGCACCCAACAAAGAAAGAGTTTAGGATAGTTTAGGAGTAGATGCACCCAACAAAGTAAGAGTTTACCATAGCTTAGGAGTAGATGCACCCAACAAAGTAAGAGTTTTGGATAGTTTAGGAGTAGATGCACCCAACAAAGTAAGAGTTTACGATAGCTCAAGAGTTTCCTTGTCAAACATAGGAGTAGATGCACCCAACAAAGTAAGTGTTTACGATAGCTTAGGAGTAGATGCACCCAACAAAGTAAGAGTTTAGGATAGCTTAGGAGTAGATGCACCCAACAAAGTAAGACTTTACGATAGCTTAGGAGTAGATGCACCCAACAAAGTAAGAGTTTAGGATAGCTTAGGAGTAGATGCATCCAATAAAGTAAGAGTTTACGATAGCTTAGGAGTAGATGCATCCAACAAAGTAAGAGTTTACGATAGCTTAGGAGTAGATGCATCCAACAAAGTAAGAGTTTACGATAGCTTAGGAGTAGATGCACCCAACAAAGTAAGTGTTTACGATAGCTTAGGAGTAGATGCATCCAACAAAGTAAGAGTTTACGATAGCTTAGGAGTAGATGCATCGAACAAAGTAAGAGTTTACGATAGCTTAGGAGCAGATGCATCCAACAAAGTAAAACACCAAACACTGTTTACACATGGATGAAATGATTTCTGACAAAGACGTGTTTACGATAGCTTATAAGAGTTTCCTTGTCAAACATTGGAGTAGATGCATCCAACAAAGTAAGAGTTTACGATAGCTTAGGAGTAGATGCACCCAACAAAGTAAGATTTTACGATAAAACACTAAACACTGTTTACACATCGATGACATGATTTCTGACATATACCAATTCAAAGCCCCTCAGATTTCCATACTGACTATTATAATACAAAAGGATGGTATAGTAATATTCTTCAAGGACTTGTTGACCATCAGTACAAGTTTATTGACTTTGATATTGGATGGCCAGGTAAATGTCATGATTCATGGGTTTTTGAACATTCACGTCTGTTTAATTAAACAATGATGGTACATTTTTCCCAATCCCACCCAAAGAAATTAATGGTGTACAAGTGCCTGTTGTTACTTTGGGAGATTCTGCTTATGGGCTAGATAATTTTCTAATAAAACCATTTGCATATGGAGAAATGACCAGAAAAGAATCTCGCTACAATTATATCCAAAGTCGCAGTAGAAGGGTTGTGGAAAATGCTTTTGGGAGGCTTAAGAATAGGTGGCGATGTCTGATGAAGAAAAATGAAAGTCATATATCTAACATACCACACATGATTGGAGCATGCATAGCCCTACACAATTTTTGTGAAACTTGGCGTGAGTCAATTTTGCCACAATGCGAACATGATGATGATCAACGCTCACTTCCTCCAGTGGTGAATCCCATTTTGATGGCTTCATCAGAGGCAGAAGAAATTAGGAAAACCATCTGTGAGCAGGTCCAGGATGGTAGTGTGGCTGGCAAGAAATGAGGCAAAATACAACCACATGCCAGCCACAGCAGCTTCCATCCTGGGCCAGCTCAGACCAAAAAAACCTTTTTCAGCTCGTTTAGTTAATTTGTCAAACCTTGATCATCTCTTGAAATAAGAAATCACAGAATGACCATTGCTATCAATGATATAACAGTTTGCTTGCTGAAATGGTGCCCATCGGAGCCTCATGTTCCAAACATAGATAAAGCTCTGGTTCCCATCATGTACCTTTGGCGCTCTATAATCTTTGTGATAGGGTCAACTATTAAAACTTCATTTCTCTTTTACCTTAAAGGCATCGTACACGTTTGGTAATTGTCAAAGACCAGTGTTCTCACTTGGTGTATCCCAACATATGCATAAAATAACAAGCCTGTGAAAACTTGGGCTCAATTGGTCATCGAAGTTGCAAGAAAATGATGAAAGAAAAAACACCCTTGTTGTACAAATTTGTGTGCTTTCACATAGGAATAAAAACTTGCAAGAAGTTTTTATTATTTTAGTGAGAAATTACCTCTTTCTCAAAAACTACGTTACTTCAGAGGGAGTCGTTTCCTACAATGTTTTATACTATAAACAGCTCTCCGTTGCTTGTTACCAAGTAAGTTCTTATGCTAACATTTGTTTTGAGTCATTACCAAACGTGTACGATACCTTTAAATGACATGGATTAATGTGATTGAAACTAAACGAGTTTATGATAGCTTAGGAGTAGATGCACCCAACAATGTAAGAGTTTACGATAGCTTAGGAGTAGATGCACCCAACAAAGTAAGATTTTAGGATAGCTTAGGAGTAGATGCTAATATATATATTTTGAGTAATTACCAAACGTGTACGATGCCTTTAATTTGGCTGTAATTTATCTTTTTATGTCTTTTTAATGTTCTTGTCATTTTCTTTTTACATTAATTTTTGTTTGCAGCTGCTGGGCACCTGTGAAAAACAGTGTTTTGCTGAGAGGTATCTCCAGGGTAAATAAGAAATAAATAAATAAACTTTTCAAAACACACTCCATGTTTACACTTTACTTGGGCTATAATGGATCCAGTAACCGTGGCTTCGCTGTTTTTCAACAATTGTTACAGTTTTTTGACAATGTTAATTAAGTGTGCTAACATACAATTTGTGTTTGGATGAAGAGATTGGTATGATGTGGGAGTCATTGGCAACATTTGTTCACGCATACAATAATATTGTCGTCCGGGATCTTTGAAATACCTTCTTTTCACTGACTTTCAAAGACACGACCATCTGCCACCCAGAGACGTATCCACCGAATTGGCATCGAACCCCCCACCGTTCATCAGGATGATAGGAGAAACACCCGAGTCTTTTATCAGAATTTGTCATGACTTACATTTCTTCTTGACAAACCAGCCACCAGGACAGAAACTATCATCCACACAAAACTCTGTAAATCCGACTGTCGAGACACGAAAGCATATTCACAAAAATCTGTAAATCCGACGGTCAAGACTATAAAACATCCCCACAAAACTATGTAAATCTGACGGTCGAGACTAGAAAACATCTTCACAAACCTATTAATCCGACGGTCGAAACTACAAAACAACTTCACAAAACTCTGTAAATCCGATGGTCCAGACTACAAAACATCTTCACAAACCTCTGTAAATCTGACGATCAAGACTATATAACATCTTCACAATCCTCTGTAAATCTGACGATCAAGACTATATAACATCTTCACAATCCTCTGTTAATCCGACAGTCGAGACTACAAAACATCTGCACAAACCTCTGTAAATCTGACGATCAAGACTATATAACATCTTCACAATCCTCTGTTAATCCGACAGTCGAGACTACAAAACATCTTTACAAACCTCTGCAAATTCATGGATGGGAAGATATCTTTCCTCCACACTTGTTGGGCAGAGAAATAGCCCTTGAGGATTAACCCCAGACTTTGCCATAGGGCAAAAAAGGTCTTATGATGATTAATTTGCCATCCAAGAAAGGGCCTTCGCGTCATTAAAGACTTCACGGTTCGTGTTTGCACGCTTCTCTTCTTTCCAACCACAAATTTGTTTTTAAGAAAGAGCGTGACAGTCGAGAGAGGAAAAAAACTACATTTCAAACCATACTTGCTCAACAATTAACTCATAATGGCTGAAAATGCACAAAAATGTGTTGTTATTCTATTTCTTAGAAAACACCAGAGAGTATTTTCAAAAGTCTCACATTAGTAATGTACCAACATTTACAAGCACCCCCCCCCCACCATTTTTCAACACGGATCTACACATTTGACAACAAAAAGCCTTTATGTTATGTCTAATAGCCCAGTGTATGTGACCGCAAACAACACTTGCTAGGTGTCCTCAAAAGAGAACAGACACTAAATTGGCAGAAGGAACAAAATGAACAACATCAAAATGACTTAAACTCCGGGGGTTCAACAATCTCGATGGCTTAATAAAAGCGAAACCATTCATTGCCATCGATGCAGGAGTCCATGGACGAGGACTTCCAACTAGGGAGTAGAAAAAAAGAAGAGGGCAATGGCAAAGAAACCCAGCGACAAATTAACACTGAACAGTCTAGAAAATCAAATCTCAAGAGGGCAGCAATTGTGTTCTTCGTCGATTTAAACCGCCAGCGAAACTCTGAATATAAAACAATACTTGCAGAAATCAACGTTCTCCAGAGGGAGGTAGACTCCGGAGACAAGGCATGTGTTAAAGAACTCAATGAAAAAGGAACCTTCAAAGGCCAACAATCAAACATTCACGGGGATTTTCAAAGCAATCCAAGCCGAGAAACAAAAGTGCACGATGCAAAACACATGCCAAGTCTCCTGGGTAGGGACGGCCATGGCAGCAAAGGGGGTTGGCGAGTGCAAGACAAATGGTTCCAGAAAAAGTCAAGGTTGAACTTCAAAATGGTAGAATAGCTGGTCCATTTAATACAGTCCCACTTCTGAATTTCTGAGTAGGGTAGAGGCGGTTATTTTAAACAGGGGAGCAGAAATCGACAGATCATTAATCATTATGCATAATAAAATAAAAGCGTCAGAGGTTGTTTTCAAAAACAAATGTGTTCACGTGTCTTACTTTTCCCGCCGTTGTTCTCGACGTTCCAAAAGTTTCATAGAAGCTCCAAGAAAGAGAAGAAAGTTACGTTGAAACAGAGGTGGGTACACGCAACACGCGCCATTGTTGTTATGTGGTGTAAGAGGTATAGAATGCCCAGGGGGCCTTAGAAACAGTCACCCAAATAATAAGAAGGAACAGTTCATTTTTTAGGGGTGTTTGTATGGTTATGTAAAATGCATGTACTAGAATAGTATTGGCCAATTTTCATGATGGGCCTACTTAATATGTGGGCTGTGGAATTGTAACAACAGAGGGCGCACTTCGACTTTTTATTCGACAGTGCGTGAAATGAATTGGTTTTTAATTACGTGTGAGATTTGAATAGGTAAATGGGTTGTTTTTAAAGGATTTTGGCCGGGGTTTCGGAAATGTCATTCAAGGCAATAATAGAAAAAGGTCTATTGATATTATTTTAACTTGAAAAACAAAGTTTTCTGCCAAATACATAAGTTATAACTATTTATTAAGAAATATAATTATGAGGCTTATATTTAAAACTAGTCATCAAAATGTTATTTCAATCATGGGCATCAGCCTTACATGGCTTAACAACGAAGCTAGTTGATTAATTTGTTATTTAAAAAACTATTAAAAAAAACTTCTGATGACCATGGATGCCATACTCTGCGGAGACCCTCCAACGAGCTTACAACTCCATCACAAATAATGAAATGTCCGTAAATAAAGCAAGCCGGGTCTTCGAGATTCCGAGAAACACACTCATGGACAAAGTTCACAATAGAACACCTCTTCACACCACCCAAGGACCCAAGCCCATACTCACGATGGAAGAGGAGCAACAACTGGCCGACTGGGTCATCCAAATGGCCAAAATTGGTTATGGCCGTACAAGGAAAGAGCTTGTACTGGTTGTCAAGAAGATTATTGATGAAGACGGATGTAGCAACCCCTTCAAGAACAACACGCCAGGGAAGGAGTGGGTGAGAAGTTTTCTCCGATGGCATCGAAAAATTTCGATAAGAGTGCAACCTCAGCATCTTCCAACAATCCTGAGAGGATCTTCAATGTAGACGAAAGCAGATTTCCACTCGCGGGGAAGACGGAAAAGGTGTTGGCCCCCCGTGGAGCTAAAGACGTCTATCAACAGACTTCATCTGATAAAACTCAGGTAACTGTCATGGCGTGTGCCAACGCAGCGGGTTTCTATCTTCCGCCAATGATGATATTTCCCAGGGTTACGTTCAATTACAACCCAGTGGCAGAAGCACCCGAGGGCACTTTCTTTGGAAGAAGTGGTTGGATTGATTCTGAAGTATTTTATGAATGGGTCGCAACACAACGCGGCGCTACTACCACATCAGTCTTTGATAAGTACCTGAGGTACCCCATTCATCCCAGGGGGAAAGCGCCCAGTCGCACTAACCAACATGACCAAGTTCCCAAAACTGTTTCAGGGTCAAGTTTTATTGCCTACCTCCGCGAAAAGGCGGCGAAGAACGATGGCAACAGAAAAGGAAGGAAAGGGAGAGAAAACAACAGGCCAAGAAACTTAAGAAAGGCATGAAAGCTAGCCGTGAAAACAACAATGAAGACGACGAAGACGGCCAAAATTCAAAAGCATACAGTAAACACATGGTAAAAACATTAAATGAACACAAAGTCAAGTCCATCCTTTTTAGTTCAAAGTTTTACTTGTTAATTCAACACTTTTACTTGTTAACTTTATAAAGGGTTGTCACTCCTCGAACTTTTTAAAATGTTAAAATATATGATACATCAAATGATATGCCCACCAATTTGTTTTTTCTTCTTCTTTTGTACACTGATTGGTACTTCAATACATTCATGTTTTCAAAGAGAATGATTCTTGAAAAACAAAATTGTTTCCGTGTTCTTTTTAATGTTGTTCACGATTTGCAATATTTTTTGTGCAACCTTTTGCTGAGACACACACAATCAAAATCCGGTGGAAAAAAATTAATGACTCCAAAACTCATCCAAAACATGGCTAAAACGATGTATGAATGAACCCCTTTCCTTTATTTTGCATTATTCCACTCCCATCTTTAAAATGTAGCACCCCACATTCCACCTGTATGCTGTCTGTCATTGATAAAAATAAACAGACGCCATCACAATAAATGCATTTTCCTTTAATTTGCATTCAACCACCCCTATCTTGAACGATTTAGCACTGCAATTGAATCGATAGCAACACGGACACTTAATCCTGGTGGTATAGTTCCGTACCTTGATGATTTCTTAATTATTTCAACTTCAACAAAAACTGGTCAACACGATTTAGACGGTTTTCAAACATTTTGTGCAAAATTAGGGATCCCCTGGCAAAAGAAAAAGGGGCCCTCACAGTGCATTACAATTACAGGTATCGAGCTAGACGCACATTCAATGTCCGCTCGCCTGCCAACCGACAAGCTAGACAAAGCAAACAATTTAGTGTTTGAAACCCTATCAAAAGAAAAGATTACACTACAAAACCTACAATCCATCACCTTGTAAAGTCGTTCGACCATCTATCGTTACTTACATGTAACGATAGGCTTAACCCTTTGCATGCCATCGCCCAGCCCATTTCACTCGCAGTGTGCCATCGGCGACTGGAGTCGCCCAAGAGTATGACCTATTTTCACTCAGTGAACTCTGGAAAATTATTGACTCCTGACCTTCCCAACACGTTAGTTTATTCAGTTGACAACACTTTTTCATCAATACAAAAAAAAAAATTATATTCTCTAATAAAATTCAGAGTCGTCAATGAGACGTCAACAATGGATGCCCAAGCTGCATTTCGGGAGATTTTCAATGATTCGGACTCCGGAGATTCGGACTTAGAAGAGTCTCTTCTCGATGATCATAGCATCGGCAATGGGTCCAATTCAGATGATTCCCCCATTGAAAATCAACAGCCAGTGGGTGGTGAAGATGAGATGCGTGGAATTTATGAGAGCCTACGATGATGACTGGTTGGTTCCCTTTACTCATACTACTGCAAATATTTGAAGAAGAGCTAACAGAATGTGGAATTTTCTCACATTTGTTTGAAGCCCAAATCATAAATCTTCTTGTTGTGGAAACAAATTGATATGCCGCAACCACAATCTCCAAAAAGGGTGGCATGAACAACTTGGGCCCCCACTCAAGATTTCGCAACTGGCAGGATATAGCTGCAAGTGGAATGAAAGCGTTTCTGGCCATTTTACTGTTGATAGGAATTGATCGTTGTTCCAACTATGACATGTACTGGACAACAGATTAGACAATGGAGGCACCAGGAATACATTCCATCATGTCACTGGAACTGTTTCCAACTAATTCTGGCATTCTTTCATTGTACCGACAATGCCAACCTAACCACAGCCCCCAACAATGACAGACGTGGAAAGATCAAGGAAGTCATGGACATGCTCGTTGCGAGATCGCAATCTGCCTACTACTCGGATCAAGAACTTCCAGTTGATGAGACCATCATTCCATTCAAAGGCCACACTAGGATGAAAGTATATAAGCCAAATAAGCCTCATAAGTAGGGATTTAATTGTTGGAATTTGGCAGAAGCCAAGACCGGCTACATCTGGAACTCAGAACTGTATAAAGGAAAGAGAAATGGTGAGACGGAAGTTGGGATGTACAAACCAGTTGTCACAAACTTATGTGATCCTATGTATGACCGAGGCCATCATGTTTACATGGACAATTTATTTTACACTTCTGATCAATCGAATCGGCACTCCAGAACAAATAAAGAAATCCAAAACTGGAAAAAGGTGATCCCCTGCTTTCCGTTTTAGATGGCAACACTCTTTTCTTGTCGTGGTTTGACAAACGACAAGTTCATGTCATGTCAACCGTGCACAATAACATGACCTTCAAGAAGAGAGTGCGTGCACGTGGGCGGCTTGAACCACGCGCCGTGGACAAGCCAGTGGCAATAGAGCTGTACACTAAATACATGGGAGGAGTGGACCGAGCCGAACAGGGGATGTGGTACTACTTGAATATTCATACAGGGGATGTGGTACTACTTGAATATTCATAAGAACCTCAAGTGGTGGAAGAAGGTATTTATATATCTTTTTGAAGTAAGTTACGTGAACAGTTGGAACGTTTGGAAGTCACTACACCCTGGATCAAACAGCACCAAGAAAAGTTTAGATTGGCCATCAACCATGGGCTCCTTGAAGGATACATAAGGCAAGGCGGAAGACCAGGCCAAAGGTCCACTGATGCACCTGCCCAACTAACGGAACGCAACTTTCTCACAATAAACAGAGAACTAACACCAGCAGGACGCACCTGCAAACCGGACTGCATCGTCTGCTCAAATCGTGAAGTGAGACGTAATCAGACTGAACTAATGTGCATACAGTGCGGCGAAAAGCCCATGTGTGCTGCACCTTTTTTGTGTCCATACCACACACATGTCAGTACAAAGTAGACTGTGTACCCGGATTCCATAAATAACTCACACTTAGAAGCAATCTGTTTGAACAATTCTGATATTTGTATCCCTATAAGTTCTCTATTGCATTTCACAAAAGATATTCTGTTTTTAATTTCCATTGAATTGAATAACTAGAGAAAAAGAAAATTTTGTGATATTGCTGTTGAACACACAGAGTTGGAAACATATAAAAACACCACAAATTGAATAACTATAGACAAAGAGAATTCTTTGATATTTCTGTTGAACACACACAGTTGGAAACACCATTATTTGCAACTTGATTGAAAGAAACAGGATATGGTTGCACATTGATTCCACCAATAAACTCAACATTAATTCCATTCAAAAAGGCTGTTGCACATGTCAACAAAAACATCATGATGAATGACTTGTTTTTAGATTAAGCCTAACATTGAATCAAATGTTGGACCAATTTTGGACCAAACTTTGAAAAATAACCTTATCAGGCAAATACTGTGTGTGTGTGTGTGGGTAGGTATCCACATTCAAACCGTGGACCTATAACAAAAGGGACAATAGGTCCACGGTTGCTATCACAAAGGAAATCATTGTGGTCCACGGTTGTTCTGTACAATTGATACGTTTTTCAAAGGTTTACGTGTTGAGGCAAACAAATGTCCTCTCTAAATGTAAAAGAGTGCCAAACCACTCGTTGTTTACGGCAGACGACTCGCTTTATAGTGAAAGCTGCATAATAACATGGGATAGACTGTTTGAAAGGATGGTTTAAGTTCTGACTAGCTTAGTGGTAATGTGTTATTTGCCTAGCAATTTAAGGGCACGCTGATTCACTCAATCCTATATATTTAATTGGTGTGATAATCCTAATAATATCTCAGTGGTGTTAATTATGTCATTTATCTTTTCCTTGCTAGCTGGCCCATCGAACATCAGATTTACAGTCTGATCCTTCAAGGTCTGTCAACCCCAACACCAGTTCCAGGGATGACGATGACCCACAACTCAGAAAAAACACCAACCAACCTAATACATCACTGGAAGTATTCGTGCATCCCCACCATCTGAATGATATCGTCAAGGCTGTTCATGATGTCGCCGGCTTCAGTGAAGGAAAACAGATGTATCACGTTCCATCTCTAGCACTAAAGATTGGACATTCCATCAAGAAATGTGCACTTAAACTGAAAGGAAATGCTATAGATTGTGGTCTTAGGCACAAAGCGGAACAGGCCGAACAGTTTCTGCAGTTGTGTGGAATTAAGTGGCGAGAACATGTGTGACCCGCTCTGCGAAAATGAGTCGGATGTCGCAATTACTGTTTACACGTCCAGGGCGATTGAATGTAGCGGGGTAAACAAAAATTCAGGACTTTTTTCTTTTTTTGGTGTCATCTGCTTCGTTTTTATTCATATTTTCAGACACAAACCGAAAGAAATTATTTTGAATCTCAAAGTGTTTTATGAAAGGATTTCTTTGACTCTTTTGTTTCAAGTTTAGTTCTTTTGATCGATGGGAGACGTTAATTTGCGCATTTTTGTCCCTCCTGCAATCTTCTTTATATTTTATGTATTATGTTTTTGACAACTCAAATGATGCTGTGACAGAGTTACATTCCCGTAATCCACAGTAAACCCTTTCACAGCTATGGACACCATCTTGCCCACAGGGGCAGTATAGTTCTTGTTGCCATGTACATGACACACATATGGTCAACCCGTTGTGAATGCACTTCGAAAGCAGTGGCGTACATGTTCCATTACGCGCGTGTACTTGGCAACTCGAACAGCCCTGCCTCGTGAACAAGATGGCTGATAACTGTGACAGGTTTTGTTCCTAGGATATGAAAAAATTTAGCTTGACTGAAAAAAAATAATATGTATTTTTATGTTATAGTACAGATGCACATTCCAAACATGAAAAATTTACCAGTTGGTAATTTACAACAAATTAATTTTTACAGTATGAGCATAAACAGACTGAATGGCTTGACGAAGCACTACCGTGAGCACGGCTGCACTCCACGGACCCACAAGAACAAGGGGAGAACGTTCAAAAACCACCTGAGCTATGAGGACAGGACTAGGGTGCAACAGTTCATCAAGAACTATGCTGAACTCCACGCCATCCTCCTTCCAGGCCGCATGCCAGGCTACAAGAGGGATGACATGAAGCTGCTGCCATCAAGTGAGACAAAGACAAACGTGTGGAGGCAGTACAAGGCAGCGATGACTATTTCTGGTATAGTAAGATATTAATTTCATTGGGGTAATAAAAAAAAAAGTAATATTGTTCATTAACTTTTTATGTACATCTCTAACTTTTTATGTACATTCTAATTTTTTGTTATTTTCTTATTATAGGTGACAAGGCTGTTGCAGATTCCACCTTCTGGAAACTCTGGAGCACTTGTCCGCAAACTTGTCTGACGTGGACAAGTCCAAAAGGTGCAAGACTCAACAGGCTCATCTCACCCAGGTGGCCCAGGAACGATCCCTGTATAGAGATCAGTCGCAGATGGCCAAGCTGGTAGCGGAGCAGCAAGGTGTGACTGGGCTGGGCAAGAATAATGCATGCAGCAAACCGGTGCAAATGCATTATTCTTTTGACTTTGCCCAGCAGGTGCACTACGCCTCTGACCCATTCCATACTGCCCATACTTCCTTACAGGTAAAAAGCTCAGCATCTTCGGGATTCATTGCGAGTGGGCGACCCAACATGTCAACTATCTTGTAGATGAGGCCGTTTCGATCTCAAAAGGAAGTAATGCTGCAATTAGCTTCCTCCAGCACTTCTTCACGAACTTTGGTCTTGGTGAGACAGTTGCCCACATGCACTGCGATAACTGTAGTGGCCAAAACAAAAACAAGATCATGATGTGGTTCAATCTCTGGCGGTGCATGTGTGGCCTTCATCGCTCCATTGAGCTTCACTTCTTGGTAGTCGGGCACACAAAGTTTGTCCCCGACTGATGCTTTGGACTGCTCAAGCAGCGCTATCGTAAGACACCGTTGTCCAGTCTCGGTGAGATGGCCGACGTCGTCAAGGCCAGCACTCCATCTGGGGTTAACATTCCACAGCTGGTTGGTACAGAGGCTAGAGAACTCATCGTCGAGCAGTTCGACTGGTTTCTGTCTGGCTACTTCAAGCCTCTGGTTGGCGTCAAAAGTCTTCAGCATTTCAGGTAAAATTTTACTCTAAACAAATTCTCTTATGATGTCATTGACTAAAAGCAAATAGACGGAACTTTGCAGAGGTAGGGGCAAAAGGAGTTTTCATTGATTATGTAGCTTTTAGTTATTTTTTTCTTGTACTTTACTCCTCTCTTAAAGAGCAACATCAGATGAGCCTGGAGTCATCTACGCAAGGAAGACCATTGATGACCCTGAGACTCAATTCCAGCTTCTGAAGTCAGTTGCACGAGATCTCCCTGCTCCAGAGATCCCTCCGGGTTTAGATGCGAAACGTCAATGGTATCTTTACGAGAAGATAAGAGAGTATTGCAGCATCGAAACAAAGGACACCACATGCCCTCTGCCACATGTCCCCAAGCCTACTTAAAAATACCTGACCTGTAAAATTCCTAAGAATTCTCATAATCACATTTAAATTTATTTGTTTTTAAGTAGAGCAGTTTGACAAAGGGGGTGGGGCTGGATAAAGGAGGGGGGGTGAGGGAATGTAGGTCTAGAAAGCCACAAAAGAGCATGCACATGTATGTATTTGGTGTTTAATTCATGATAAACTTTTTCTCTACGGAAAGTACAGTCAGGGACAGGAATCTCTTCTTCTTTTTTTCGATTTTTCCTTAAAGGCTCTTTTTAACCCAAATAACAGAGGAAAGTCATAAAAATGAAACGGTTCTGCATGTGCATTTATAAGTTGGAGTTGTCAAAACATAGAGTCCTAAATGTAAATCTTTTTAACTCGGTTAAAATGTGTTCTAGTAATTGTTTGTGTGTTTTTACCAAAAATTCAATTTTTAACCCCCAAGTCAGTATAATCTAGAATATTACTGGTAAGGTGGAAAATAAAGATTTGATTAAAATATTTTGAATGCATTGCAAGATCTTAAATTGTTAACTGTGTGGTTGTGAGTTCTATTTTCTGTCTGTCAATTCTGTGTTTGGTTTTATAATCATTATAGAAGCATTAATAATTGTGCAGCCATTGTGAATGGTGATTGCGTGATGACTGATCTTGAACGGCACCTCTGTAAAATGTTCGAAGTCATTGAAATAGTTGGTAAGAGGGGCAGAACTGTTCCTGGCTTCTTGGTACTGATGTGATGGCGTGGTTGAAGGCTCTGGTCGCAAATAGAAATGCAGCTGGAGTGGCACAAGACAACATGTTCTTATTCGCACGAAGTTGTTACGAAGGCACAGGTCATATTCGAGGAAGCGACTGTCTACGAGCATATGCAAATGAGGCGGGGCTTAAGACTGCTGATAGCATGCAGTCTACAAAGCTTCGTAAACATGTAGCGACTGTTGCACAAATTCTTGTCTTGAAGGAACATCAGCTTGAAACACTTGCAGACTACATAGGTCATGATTTGCGGGTCCATCGTGAGTACTACCAGTTGCCAGACACTGTCCAGAGGGTTACCAAACTGTCTAGACTTTTCCTGAGCTTGAAGAGAGGCAACTTGGTTTCGCAACATGGCAAATCTTTGGAGGAGTTGCATGTTACTGGAGGTAAACAAACCCGTTTTGAACTTGTCTTTCCAAATACTACAAACTGTGGTTTTTGGCTCTCGACCCCTCCCCTACTCGCCCAAAAACTCTTTTAGGGGCCCGATAACTTGGCCTGTGGCTGTCATCACCTAACACTAACACCCCCCCCCCCCCCCAATAAACATCATTCACTTGGCACAGCCAAGTGATTAGTCTACACCTTTGGCCTTGCCCCCCTCCTCCCCCCCACCAAAGAAGAAGAAAATACATGTACCATCCCCCAAAACATTTCCTAGAAGGCCATTATACACATTCACATAAGTGAGCCGCAAGAAAAAGGGTTCATGTGTTATGTCCTCACCTCGATAGGTACCATTCGACTCTTGGCAATGTCCTCCATTGGATAGTATGAAAAGTATGTCCTCAATCTGCAGTGTACACATGTATTGGTGTGTGTGTGTGTTAGTGCTGAAAACAAACACAACAATCCAGCTGAGAAAAAAACCCAAAAAACTTCCAAGGTAATTTTAAAAAACGTTGCAAATGTGGAAAAGCTCCCGAAGGGCCTACAAACATGATTTTTGTTGCATGATATTGAGTATACAATGCTCAATCCTACTATAATAGAACCAGGCAAGCCACCATGGCTTTCCCACCTTCCCCTGAAGGACGCCCCAGCGCCTCCGACAACCCCGAGCCAGAGCAAGAGGCGGAGCCCACTACTGCAAAGGCTCCCGACTGCCCTCAAACCGCACCAAAACCCCAAGTTAGAGCAAAACAAATCTAGCAAAACGAACCACACCATACCCCGTCATTCCACCCAAGCCCCAGCAAGTCCAACCCACCCCAGGTCCAAGCCACGGCGTCCTCAGCGACACCGAGGACACCGACCACAACACACCCCAGTACATGTTATACATGAGCAGCACCAGGACAGAGCAACAATCCAGTATTGACAACGACTTGGACCGCTCCACGATGTCGACATTCAGCAAAGTAAGTAAGAGAAACCTGTCCACTGACGTATCGGAATCACCCTTAGAGAATGCGCAGAGAATTCCGTCAGAAAGTGAGGCCCCGAAGGCCCAAAATATAGAGGGAAAGTGGTTGACGATGTGATGAACTACGGGAAACATGGGACAAAGAATTCAGAGATCTTAAGATGTACTATGGTCCAAAGCTTTCTGCTGGTCATATTATCAAAAACACATCTGGTGAGAGAACTTAATTTAAAAAACAAAGCCGTCCTTTAAAATAAAATAAAATTAATTCTGTAAATCACTACCCCTACTGATCAAGTAATGTTTTGGTTTTTTTTTCCATTTTCAGAGGACTTTTGGCCATGGGTCTACGGCACCAACAAGGCAAAGTATGGAAATTTCCTGCTAGTTGTAGAGATCATCCTTTGCATTCCATTTTCTACAGCAATCAATGAACGTGGTTTTTCAGCTGTTTGGGGAATCATCACTGACTGGCGGTCTACATTGGGTGAAGATCTGATTGGTGACTGCATGCACTTCAGTTCAAGAAAGGGACGACTACAATATGTAAGCTACAGAGAGAAGCTCATTAGTGATGAAGCTTGTTTATTTATTGAGGGCATTGAGACAGAGACGTGGGGAGATCTTGCAACTGTAACAAGGAGAAGGGTCAACATGCTTCAGAAGGGTTTGAAGTTGGATGAGAAGTCACATTATACCCAAGTGTTAGTCACAGAGGCAAGTCATTCTTCAAACCCTTCAGACTCGTATGATGATTTGGACACAGCAGACATCATGGTCATTAACAATGATTCAGGTTGTTCCACAACGCAGGAGGTAGAGCTCAGTGGGGAAGAGGAGTACGTTGGACCTGTTCCACATCACTAGTGAAAATGACTCTAATCATAATCATTGTCATAAAATTGTTCTCTAATCACAATCACTGTCATAAAATTGTTCTTCATGTGAAACCGAAAGGAAGAACAATGTGGGTTTACATGTTAAAAAATGTGCAGTCTTCACTATTTTCTCCCAAACCTCTTCAGTTTACATTTAAATCATCAATGTATGTGACTTTAAGGTCACAGAGTTGTTATTTGAATGTTTAAAATGTTTTTATGTCCCTATTAATAATTGCTTTATTTTCCATCATTACATTTTGCAAATATACTTGTACAATTTGTAAAAAAAAGAAGAGATTCTCCCCGAAAATCTGTGAGAATCCATTCCCCGAATTGTGAGAATCCTAGATACTCGTGAAATTCTTCAGGGGGAATCCATTTTGATTCTCGCGGAGTCATGCGAACTTCTAGGCCTGATTAGTCAATAAAAATGCATATATTTTTGTGTACAGGATGCTCGTAAGATCTGTACTAGGAAGCAAACCGCGCAATTTTAAGCGTCATGTGTATCCATAGTGTGCTGCGTTTAAGACGAGGTTAAGAAACATGTAATAGGAGGAAAAAGGGCCAGTTCGGCAGACCTCCTATTAACGAGAATGTAGCTGTGGCTGGTGCAAATAACCTAGCAATGAGCGATATTTTCATACAAAGAAGTGAAGAAACAAAGGTCTACTTTTGACTCAGAACATGCACATCAGAATGCAGTTGGATACTTAAAGACCAGTTTACAGATGCTGACAACAAATAGAGTCTTCTGCAGAAAAGTTTCCAACGCAGTTGCTGTGATTTGCCTTGTGACAGCACTCCTTTGTCTTGTTGATTCACCAGAGTTCATCAGATTCAGTCAATCTATAGTGAGTTCTTTATGGACAATAGCTACAGTTGGGGATGAGAAGTTCCTTATGCAGGTGTCAATTTGAAGCGTGGACCCACCCTCCTCAGAGGTCGCAAAATATCGACGCCGTTTCGATGCCGAAGCCTGAGGTCAATAATTTGTTGTTATAGTGAAGCCGCAACGTTCTTTTTTAATAATTGGGTGAAGCGTTACCTATAAAGTTGATGAAAAGGGTGAAGAGTTGACGAGCCTTATTTATGTTTGGTGATGTGACATCGAATCCACAACATCGGTCGCGCCGAAAGTATGAAGTCATGGCGTTTCAAACAACTGTAATTGTGATGCAATCTTTGAAGATGGCCTGTTTTGAAATTCGCGCAAGCCAACTTGGAATTTGCGTGCGCGCAATCTTTGAACTGAAGTCTGCCCACACAAATACAAACATTCTAACATCGCGTGCCGCACCACCTTGCAAACTGTATCCTGTGGTGTGTTCCACTTGCGCAAACGTTGCCAAGTTTGCGCACGTTTGCTACCGATCTCATTTCGAGTGGAACGAGCTGTGCGCCGCAAACGTTGGCGAAAGTTACCAACGAGGTGAACTAGACTGGTCCCCTGTCCTTATCAGCAAGGAAAGACGTTGGATGTTCAGGCTATGCAGGTGGCCAATATGGTGAAACAGTGGTGAAGCATCAGACCTTGCAAAAACTGAAAAAGTGAAGCTTCACCTATGGAAATAATTCAAAGGGTGAAGCTTGGACTAACACATTTGCTGATAGAGTGAAGTGGTGGTGAAATCCTGACCTTATACATAATTGGCTCAAGTGAAGAAATGTGATGACGTGAGGAGGGTGGGTTCAGGCTTCAAATTGACGCCTGCATTAAGCCAGAGACTGTTGAATTGATGTGAATTTAAGTTGCAAAGTATCAAAGACTGGATGACATTTTTGGTATCTGTGAATACCGACACAACAGGTCAACATGTTTTAATTGTTATCAGTATAATGTACAAACTGTATTAACAATATTAATTAAAGATAGAAATTCCATGGATCTGCCTCAAATTCAATCAACTGAAGATGTCCAATTATCGAAAGAAGAGGAGCAGGTGTTGAGATACGTGGCAGGTTATGTACCCTTTTCTCTGTACGAAAAGTACAGAGAAAAGGGTACATAAAAAAATGACACTGCATCAAAATTGTGTGAAATTCTGAAACCTTGGGTGCTTGCAGTAGCTACACTGAGCAAACATTTTAGCGTTTACTAATGATTGGATCTCATTACCAAATAGAGGTGGACTTTATAAACTTAACGACGATGTGTATATATTTTGTAGAACACTAGAAAATGAGAGTCGACCTTTTTTTAAAAAGGAATAGTTTAGATCAGCTTCCTGGAATTGACATCAAAAGCAAATTGAAAGAAACAATTCTTTCACAGGCAAGAGTACACAGCTATTGGTGCAACATAACGAAAGGTAAAAATAACAGGAAATGTCTCTAAAAAACTTATGGATGTGATAAACCTATGGGTACAAATTCGATAAAGGCATTTGTCAAGGTATACCAGGACTAAAGAAATACAGAGGTAATGAAAAAGTGTCAAAGAAGGGTGAAAAGGCTTTGAAAAGTTTACAATGATTTAATTTTCATCAAAATTGTGTCCACATTAATTTATGAAACAACAAGTAGGTCTTTTTGTTTTGTTCATATTTCTTTTGTGACAATTGTTTAAATCTTCCACTATGGTGAGCCGCTTGCAGAAGCTTGGTAGATTATGAAATAGCAATGAGCCAAAAGGCCTGCAGTAAAGTCAATCAATATACAAAATTCAGTCAAAGCTGATTCTTAAAATAAATTTACAGATAAAGTCAGGTCTTCAAAAATATAATTATAGCAATTTTTTTTCCCCCCAAACAGGTTTGCTATTACTCATATTTCTGGTCTTCCAATTGGCTGATATGTTTTACGTCATTAGCAATGGCGGCGTCCACAAATCTCTGTCAATTTGACACAACGCGTTCAAGACAAAATGAATCTATCCATCAAGAATTACCCTGAACTATATGTAAGTTTATTATACTATATATCAAATAAGTGTTCTGCATTAGTTGTAGTCGGCATGCTTGTACAAACACCTTTTGAAAAGGGTTAAAATGGGTTAGGAAATTGCCAGAAAATTCTTCCCGCTTTATAACATGTTGAATCGTGTACATCTTGTACATAACACCAGTACATGCCAGTATAGGCCTACACGGTATATACATATGTGACCTGCTCCCACAAAATGAGCGTAAGGTCGCACAATGCCATTCCACAGTACAGCGGGCCAAAGTCAAAATTCAAAGGGGTGATCATTTTTGGGGTTTGGGATATTTCGCATCTGTATAATATCCATTTAGCAATTCTTCAATTTTTACTCGGATCTGAAAATAAAAACTGTGTTTTATGCCCATTTTGTTGATGTCTTTTGTTGTGCTATATCAGAAATCCAAAGACAAAGTCGTAGACAAAGACAAAAACAAAGACAAAATTCTTCCCGATGTTTTAGTAACATGACCTCTGACCGTTCATTCAATAGAGAGTTACAATATAATAAGTTAAGTTGTCATCGACGTAAATAAGTAGCCTTGTTGCTATGCCAGAGACAAGAGTTCAGCTCTTACGCAGCCCCATTGCAATGCCTGCCAAGAATCTTCCTGAGGCAACTCCTCCCCAGGTCTGTCTGCAAAGCGCTCAGACACGTGATATCACTTGCCCACCTCCACCAGCTGCCCCAGCTCTCCCTGATGTTGAAGATACAGAAGACTCAACAAGTGACGAAGGTTCAAGTAGCTCAAATGATGACAGTGAAGTTGTCCCACCAAAACGTAGACGTTGAAGTTTCAAATTAACAAACCCATGGCTCACACAACATTGTAAATCATTTTGTTTTTAACAATGCAGTTATGGTTTCCATTCAACCTTTTTATACATTGATAAAGGCCATCAATATTCAACATTATAATCTGACTGCTGCTTTAACTTTTGTTTAATTAAACAATGTAATTGTTAAGTGAAAGGGAATTAAGGAAAACAACATTACATTTGTGTAAGCATCATTTCCTATTTGCTGCAATGCATACTGTATATAGCATAAAATCAAAGAAATTGTTGTGCATTAATGAACCGTCGTGAAGGTAATAGATACTGCTCCTTTAAGTATTTATTAATTAATTTTTAACTAAAGTGTATTTTCTTAGTACTTACTTCTCAGCAAAACAAGAAAAATAAGAACATAGACTTACATTAATTCATGAACAATGTATGTACATGTAGGTTAGCTATGATTAACATGCTTGTTTGTTTCTACAACTACCCCTTTAACCTTAACCATGCTCAAAGCAAAATCAGACATATTCAACAAGTTGCAGATGTTTGTTTGAGCCATCTTGTTGATTTTATTTTATAAAAAAATCTAACTTGTTAATTCAGTATACTGTTTTAATTGCAAAGGAAAGAATGCAACCATGGACAACTACATGCAACTGCTCAACTGAATTGCCCAAATATTGAGAAAAATCACAATACATTTTCAGTGAAACGACTGCTCCTTTAAAACGTTAAATTTCCTTTTCCCCCTACATTATTAATGCTTTATGAATACATGTATTCATACGATTCACTATTCGTATGTAAAAGGATTCTAGGTCAGTTTACATTAATTCAAAAGTATTCAAAACTTCTGCTTTTCAATATTTTATGGTCCAGAAGAGTGATACAAATACTATAATTTAATATGCAAATGAGGCCCTAATATCCATTACAAATGAGGCCCTAAGATCCATTCAAAACAGACTGTTTGTGGTAACCGACATCTACACCCGCACCCGGTCCTTCGACAAGTACAACAGCACCCAAGCCCCAACGGGTAAACACTTCCCAAAGCTACGTTCAACTTAATGACACTACACCGAAGACCTTTAAACCCACTGAGGTGTTGAACAGCACTTTCGCCAAGATCGAACCACCGAGCATCTTCGCCGATGAAGAACCCGGCAACATGGACTCATCAGACCACTCAACAATTTTAATGATCTGCAACTCAAGCAAAAGACGAGTCTGAACCATCCTTCCAAAACGGACAACACCTGCCATCATCGGATAGCGAGATCGCACTATCGGACAGATGGGAGACACAGAAATGAAAAAGAAACAAGAATAAACGCAAACCATGATCAAAGTGTTTACGAACTTTTCTTTTATTTGCCGAACTATCCTTCTCCGTAATTATGCTACTGTACAATGTATGTATTTTTCTTTATTTTGTAATGACTCATATCAATGTATGTACACTTAATGTTAATGGTCTGAGAAATCAGGTTAAGCGCCGTCAAATTTGTGATTCTTGTAACAGTCAGAGTGTCGATGTCTTACTGTTGCAGGAAACCCAACTGCTGGCTTCAAGGAGGCCAGGGCCATGTGTTAAAGAACTCAAACGAAAAAGAAAACAAACTGAAAGAAATTGAGAAGATTAATAACGACTCACAATCACCCGACCTCATGAGCATATCCATGGCCCAAGACAGCGACAGCGACTCTAACCAATCCACCATCTCCAACTTTCATGCGCAAGCAAAAGATCCCACTCCTCCGGTGATTCAGCGGAGGCATCACTACAAGACGCCCAACGCATCCCCACGGACTTCGAGACCCAGAATCCTTCAGGGTACCAAACGCAACGAAAGAAAAAAAACAAGGAAAAGACAATCACAAGTATGAACAATGAACCAAAAAGAACTGTTCGTCAAACTACCACCCAACCATTAACTATGTTAACTTTCTTAGCAATTTTCATTTCCATTCTAATGTGTAGTTTAAATATAAGTACTTTAAATGTTAACAGTCTAAGAAATCAGGTTAAGCGCCGTCAGATTTTCAATTCCTGTAACAGTCAGAGTATCGATGTCTTACTGTTGCAAGAAACCCACGCTGCTGGCTTCAAGGAGGCCAGGGCGTGGGCCAGAGAATTTGACGGCAGGGGATATTGGTCTTTCGGGACTAATACAAGTCGAGGGGTCGCCATTTTTTTTCAAATTGTAGAAAATGGGACCTCACTGATGAATTGTGAGACAACAATGGCAGAATTATTTCAATCACAGCACCCATCCAAAGCACTACAGCCAAAATTTGCATCATTAACAGTACGCACCCAACGACCCTGGCCAAAGGCAGCTACTGTTCAGCGATCAGTTACAGCGCCATAGTCAGGGTCCGCGGAGATTGCTACTGGGTGGGGACTTCAATTGTATTTCAGACAAAGAACTAGACACAATAGGATCTTCTTCCCACAGTACACGGGGGGACAAAGAAATCAACGTCATTAGCAAACACCACAACCTCGTAGACTGCTGGCATGTGGATCACCCACGTCAGCGTACATACACATGGCATAACAAAACACACACAAAGGGGACTCGAATAGATAAAATATACATGTCTCGTGATTTGTTGGTGGGGGCTGAAACAGAAAATGTTGCCTTCCCCTGGGCTGACCATATAATGGTACTCTCCAAAGTTCAAATTACCCGGTAAAACTAACCAAAAAGGCCACTGGCAATTCAATAACAACCTTCTTTCTGAACCCAACTTTGTCAGTTTGATCCAACCTAAGCAATGGAAAAATCACAAAAAACGTCTTTCCGAGAGTATCAGTGATTGGTGGGACCGGGGAAAAACAGATATTAAGAGGGCAGCAATCCTGTTCTCCGTCGATTTGAACCGCCGGTGAAACTCTGAATATAAAACATTACTTGCACAAATCAACGTTCTCCAGAGGGAGGTAGACTCCGGAGACAGGACATGTGTTAAAGAACTCAACGAAAAAGAAAAGAAACTGAAGGAAATTGAAAAAATTAACATCGAAAAGAAAATCTTCAAATGTCAAGAAACCAATATTCCCGGGGAATTCCAAAGTAATCCACCCCAGGAAACAAAAACGCACAAAGCAAAACACACGCCAAGTCTCCGGGGTAAGGACGGCCGTGATATAGTGGACCCCGTTTCTATGGGGACCTTTACACGGCCGTTCCGGTCGATCAGACCGAGACCAATCTCCTTTTGGATACCATTCACTGGGCCCCAAGGACTTTTCACTACTCGAGGGCCCGGTGACTTTAGACGAAGTTAAACGGGCGTTGTTTGGTATGGAGGCGGGCAAGTCACCCGGTTCGGATGGCTTGTCCGCTGAGTTTTACAAGACAGTCTTCAGTGATGTGGGTCAAGACATATGTAACATGTTGAACGAAATTTTTGAAAATGAAGAGTTAACAAATAGCCAAAAGCAAGGGCCCATCACGCTGATTTACAAAAACCGTGGTCAGCGTGATGAGCTCACAAATTGGAGGCCCATATCATTGTAGAATGTCGACTACAAAGTACTGATTAAAATCCTCGCCAACCAAGTAAGAAAAATCCTTCCAAATATCCATTTGGATCAGACTTGCTCGGTGGCGGGGAGATCCATACTAGACAACGCCTACCTCCTTTGAAATATTCAGAGTTTCGTTGACCAAAAGAACCTCGGCGCGGTCTTTGTATCGCTGGATCAACAGAAGGCTTTTGACAGGGTCAGCTGGGAATATCTCGGTTGCGTACGTGAGAAATCCAGTATCCTGACTTGATTTCCTCTTGCGGAACTTACAAATTTGTTTATCATGAAAATGAACTATAAACACTTTGAGCGCCATTTTTATTGTTGAATGTTACAGAAAAATTAAACCTCTGTACCTTTAAACACTCTCACCCCCCAGTAAGCCTATTACTCTCATTGTACCTGTAGATTGATTGGGGGAAATGTAATATGAGGTACTAAAAAACATTAAGTAGACCAGTCTTTGGGAAATATGCTGCATAGGTTTGACACAGTGACAAAGTTTGTATTTCACTTCAAGTTGCACTATTAAAGGCACTGAACACGTTTGGTAATTGTCAAAGACCAGTGTTCTCACTTGGTGCATCCCAACATATGCATAAAATAACAAGCCTGTGAAAATTTGGCCTCAATTGGTCATCAAAGTTGCAAGAAAATGATGAAAGAAAAAACACCCTTGTTGTACAAATTTGTGTGCTTTCACATAGGAATAAAAACTTGCAAGAAGTTTTTATTATTTTAGTGAGAAATTACCTCTTTCTCAAAAACTACGTTACTTCAGAGGGAGTCGTTTCCTACAATGTTTTATACTATAAACAGCTCTCCATTGCTTGTTACCAAGTAAGTTCTTATGCTAATATTTGTTTTGAGTCATTACCAAACGTGTACGATACCTTTAAATGGCATGGATTAATGTGATTGAAACTAAACTTGTCGAGTTTTGCCTAGTAAGTCTTGATTTCTGTCCTTGTTACATACGTAACATTTTGTCACGGGTACACTTCCTACATCTGTAAAACAATGGTCGTGAATTATTTTATCAAACTATTTTACACAATCATTCAGGCAGTTATGAGGAATGCAAAAACAGCAAAATTTGTCTTTTATTTGGTTTTTCATTTTTTAACCTTTGTGTCACACAAATGTACCCATTTACTGTGGAATGCCCATTGCAAGTGGCGTAGCTGTCGATCCCAGTAAGGTTGACCGTATTCAGGACTGGCCTAACCCAGAGACTACCGAACAACTTTGATCCTTCCTAGGACTTGCCTCTTACTACAGACGGTACGTCCCAAACTTTTCCAAGATAGCGGCCCCACTGAACGCTTTGGTGGTTAAGACACCGACCAAAGCTGGGAAGCCCACTTTCAATCGAACCCTCAATTGGAATGATGAAGCGAGTGGTGCTTTTAAAACTCTGAAGGAAAGACTATCAGAGGCCCCAGTGCTTGCTTACCCTAAGTTTGATAGGGACTTTGTTGTTGAAGTTGATGCATCACTCAAGGGCTTAGGTGCATGCTTATCACAGTGTGATGATGATGGAAGATTACACCCTATTGCGTATGCAAGCAGGGGTCTGAGAGGTCCAGAGCGCAATTACCCAGACTACTCTAGTTTTAAGCTAGAACTCCTCGCACTTAAATGGGCAGTGACAGAGAAATTCAAAGGATATTTAATGGGGTCCCACAGTATTGTGTATACAGATCATAACCCCTTAGCACACTTAAAAACGGCTAAGTTAGGGGCCACCGAGCACAGATGGGTTGCGCAGCTAGCACCCTTCAATATCGAAGTAAGGTATCGTTCGGGCAGATCAAATCGTTGTGCAGATGCACTCAGCCGTTGCCCAGGCAACCTGACAGAGACTCAAGTAGTAGATATAGTCACAGAAGTGACCAATTGCAAAGAGGTGCCATCTGCATGTGTTAGAGAGGCAGGGAAGCAAGCTAAATCCAAGGATGTCACAGACACTGTGATTACCCCTTGTTTTTTGCCCTCCTTTAGTCATCAACAGTTAGCAGAGTTACAGTTAGAAGATAGGGAGCTAGGATCAGTATGGGCCCTGTGGACGAGCAAATGGAAACCAGGTCATGAAACACCCTATGCTGACCCTACCTTGAATGGTTGGCTTAACGAATGGTCAAAGATTAGAGAATATAATGGTGTTTTGTACAGAGAAATACAAGATGCTGTCCAAGGACAAGCAAGCACGATGTTTCTGGCCAGGATTGTCTAAAGAAGTGCAGGCCCACATAAAGAAGTGTTTTAAATGTGTGGTTGCCAAGGCTCCCAGTCCGGCTGTGAAGGCGCCAATGCGCCACCTACTTGCACTCCGTCCTCTTGAATTATCAACTTCCTTAAACTTGATCAGGGTAAAGGGGGAATAGAGGATGTATTAGTGATGACTGATGCATTTACCAAGTATGCACAGGCAATCCCTTGATCAGTCAGCTGCAGTGGTAGCTGCAGTTTTACGAGACCGTTGGTTCTCCCAATTTGGAATCCCACTGAGGATTCACTCTGATCGAGGGAGAAATTTTGAAAGTGATCTTATCAAAGAAATGTGCGCATTGTATGGCATACAGAAGAGTCGGACTACAGCTTATCACCCCCAAGGTAATGGGCAAACCGAACGGTTCAATAGAACACTATGTGGACTAATTAAATCCCTAGACAGCCCTAATCGAAGGGAGTGGCCCAAGCTACTCCCCCATCTTGTGTTCATGTACAACTCTACCCCCCACAGGTCTACTGGGTTATCCCCATATGTGTTGTTGTATGGTAGAGAACCAGTGTTACCAGTAGATCAATTGTTGAGTAACACTGAGAGTAATTGGGGTGAGCA
The DNA here is from genome assembly GCA_021014325.1 of Plazaster borealis. Taxonomy (NCBI): domain Eukaryota; kingdom Metazoa; phylum Echinodermata; class Asteroidea; order Forcipulatida; family Labidiasteridae; genus Plazaster; species Plazaster borealis. Next base: position 10,383,370 of record CM037468.1, on the reverse strand, counting down.
CTACGTTCAGGCTCAGGCTAGTTTAATAAAGAAGGCTAGTCAGTTAGCTGCATCTAGGATGCAGGCCTCCATTGATAGAGATAAGCGGCGTTATGATAGGAGAGCAAATGCTAAGCCATTAGAAGTAGGTGACATGGTTCTTCTCAAGCAGTGTGCATTTACAAGTAGGCACAAACTGGTAAATCATTACAAAGAGGATGGGTTTGTCATAGTAGGAAGGAATAGCGATAAAGACGTGTATACAATTCGCTGTCTTGCAACAATATGGCGTCCCTGGAAAACTGATCAACATCATTAAGGATCTGTACAGCAAGGCTAAGAGCTGCATCAGAATAAGCAACGAACACACCGACTGGTTTCTAACTACAATCGGTGTGCGGCAGGGTTGCCTGTTATCCCCTGACCTGTTCAACTTCTTCCTGGAGAATATCCTGTCAGAGGCTTTTGCTGAGTGTGACCAGTTTGGGATTAATGTAGACGGGTACAGACTGCGGGACCTACGCTTTGCAGACGACATCGCTCTGATAGCAGAGACAGAAGCTGACCTCCAGATTTTACTTGACAGAGTCCATGACACCAGCAATAAGTACGGAATGGAGATAAATGTACCAAAGACCAAAGTAATGGTTTTCACACTCGATGATCACAACACAACAACAAATATCACAATCAGCACTGGAGCAGGTGTCACAATTCAAATACCTTGGTGTGACTTTGACACCATCCAACGACTCCTCCTGTGAGATAAAACAGAGGCTGATGCTAGCATCCGTGGTACTTGGGAAGCTCCAAAGGATCTGGCAAGACAAAGACGTAACACAAAAAACGAAACTGCGGCTTGTGAATGCACTTGTTTATCCTGTTCTTCTATACAGCTCAGCAGCTTGGACCATCAGGAAGGCAGACCAGAAGAAGTTAGAAGCTTTCCAGATGCGCTACCTGCGCAAAACCCTTAACATCTTCTGGCAAGACAAGGTGCGAAATGAAGAGGTGTGTAGGAGAGTATCAGCTGGTGGTAACCCACCTAAGTTGATCACTTTACGCATCTACAAGATCCAACTTTCCTGGTTTGGCCACATAGTGAGAATGAAAAACAACAGACTCCCAAAATGCATCCTACTTGAAACAGTAACTGGAAAAAATAGACGGAGTAGGCCTCGGAAGAGATGGGAAAATGACATCATTGCTAACAGCACCTTCTACCTGGAACACCGAAGAGCGCAAGATAGGCAAGAGTGGGGAGTGAAAGTTCGTGGAGCCAACGTCCTGCGGGATATGGTGCAAGATTGATTGACTGATTGATTGATTGATTGATACAATCCGACCAACCCTTGGTGGGCCAGAGTCCACAGTCAATCGAAAGTTACTAATTATTGCCCCACGAGGTGAAGAGCCCATAAAGGAGCCACTTCTCTGGTTACCACCCTTGGATTCAGATTCCTCCTCTGATTCTGATACAGAAGAGCTGCCTACATGGTGGACACTTCACACCGATCCAGCTCAGGTTCCTCTCCCTACTCTCTCCAACCAACCTGGCTCAGCCACTGCAGTCCCGCCGCGCAGGTCAAAAAGAACGAACAAAGGCAAGCACAACAACCCAGCTCATTGGCCCTTGCCTGCTAATGAAGAAATAAAAGTGTCCTAAATTTTCTGGAATTTCTAGAATGGAAATTAAGGGCTTTGGTGGTTAAGACACCAACCAAAGCTGGGAAGCCCCTTGAATGGATCCATGGATTGGACTGATGAAATGAAACATGCCTAAATCCTGTTTTGACAAGGCAAAGTTTAACAGAAATGTGTCTGATTTTGAATTATTACATGTACACCTGCACGTGGAGAAGAATTTGCCTTGATTAAGGTATATTTTAGTTAGTGTTATTTAGTGTTGATAGTATAATGTCATCTTATGTGTAACTAACATGTAAATTGATTAACATGTGAATTGATGTGCATGATCACTCTGAATGTGGCTGTGACTATACTGGAATTTGTTGACTGTCTGTGCAAACCCATTATTAAGTGATATGTTATGTAATAATTTCAACTCGTCATTCGAGGGCGCATGACCTCAAGCTGGCAAGTTTGTCGGGAAATAGAAATTGCCCTCCTTATAATATGTTTAATAGAAATCCTAAATTGTTCACAGAATTGCTGACCAAAGTAAATAATCTTAAGATGATGAGCCATGCAGTGCTTCATAATTCCTCTGTATTTCATTGTTTTAAGGGAACTTTCCCACAGCCTTCACAGTTATTTTTGGGTTGGATTGCATAGTTTAGTGCCCCTTGAAGGATGAAACAATCAACTCTTAAGGTCAAATTGAGCTCCTGAAAGATTTTCCCCAGTCAGCAAAATCTTAAGTTACACAACCCCAGAATTGGTGATCTATGCAAAATACATTACGGATTGACCAATGGCAACATTTGAGACAACTTTAGACATTATAAATATTCAATGCTCTTCGGTAAATAACCAATCAGAGATTGGTCTGGCGTCGTTGACCAGCAGATAGTTAGGGTTTATAAGATGTTGCACAGAGAGTCAAAAGTCATTCTAAATTGGTGAGCCTTTTGCATCAATTGCTACATCTGAGCGTAGAGATAGAGCAATCTTCATAGCCACATCTCAGGGTGAGTTTTGATCTTTGATATTTAAGTTAGATTTGTAGTTGTGACAATTTTCTTGTTTTAATCTGTTATTATATTTAATTGAGTCACAAGTTAAAAGGTTTAACATCATTCTATTAGTGATTTACTTCATGGCATTTGTTTTACAGTCAGAGCACTTATCTTTTCGAGTATGTTTCAAAAGAACCTTTTATTCATAGTTTAATCCCAAAGAATTATAACTATGTTTCTGAAGTCAAACTAAATTGATCTGTTTGGTTCCATTTCAGTGGAAATGCTAAATTAATCTGCTATGAGATTAAATGAATTAAGATGTCCAATGCTGTGTTTAACTAATAAGATGTTCCTTGTTTATTATAAATTATAGCTTATAGCCAGAGCACGATGCTGATGGGAGTGTTCATGTAGGAAGAGTTTAAGTTGTTGCTGAGAGTGTTCAGGTTAGCTTGTAACTTGTTCAGTTTATTTGATTATTCATATTTTGTTATGCATTTTCAGCAACCCAGAGTATTTTCTAAAGTGTTTTACAGTTAAACTCTATTTTGAGAGAAATGGTTTTGATTTTGATTTGTTGAATCAAATTGCCTTATGTTGTGGTTAGAATGTTGTTTATATTGATTGTAGCACACTGCACACTACACCGTAGTCCAAAAAGTGTAACCATGGCGTCACAAGGCCTTACTGGGTTTTGTTATGACTGTATAAATCCATGTGTGAGTCCTGGTACTGAGGACAAAGGTCTAACTTTCCAAGTTTTGCTAGTAATTTATCACTCATTATGTAAGAATGACAGCTTTATGGGTTGTTTTAATTCTCAATGAAGGTTATTCACAAAGTGACCTCTGAACTACCGTGTACTGTGTGTAGCTCAGTTTTTATAATAATTTAATGTGTGTATTCTAAACCCTTGTTTTCTATTTACTCTTTATTTACAGGGGTCTGTTTTGGAGTCTGTTTTATATCTGTTCCGTTAGTAGTAGTCACGTGAGAGAATTAAAGTCTTAGAACACTAGACGGGTATTTGTTTCTCTTGAACCTGTGGTTTTGTGTGCTTCAGAGTCGTACACTGTACACTAATAGAACCCAAATGCTAAACAGCATTGAACTGTACAACAAGCGTTAACGTTATACGACATGAAGGAGGAACTGGAAGAAGCTAAATCATGAGCGAGGGTATCAAAAGTTGGCAAACTGTACAGTAATGAAATGCGCCTAATGGTTTTTGATGCCATTGTAAACCAGGCCCCCACCAGTAGCATTCCTAAGATTATCAAGCAGTACTCTCATCGATGCGGTGTAACGTTTACTGATGTGCCCCACAAGAACACTGTTGAAATGATGGTCAGGGAGCTGGGTGTCATTGCAGAGTTACAAACTGCTGAAGCCATAATGAGGAATGAGCACACCCATTGGATTTGATGCCACGACACAGGAAGGGGTCCATGTCACCACAGTAGACAGGTGCTATGCAATGGCAGTGGATGAATTGGCTGGCGGCACTGCTGAGGACTACAAAAATCATATTTGTGAATCTGTGGACAATATGGCACGAGTGTATTCTACCATTCATAAGGAAGAGTATCAGAAATGCAGAACACAAATTATTAACAACATCTCAAATAGTATGACTGATAGATGTGCTGCCAGTCATGCTGCAATCCAACTAGTTAATCTAACCTGGATTAAAACTCTGAATGAACTTAATTGTCATCTCCATCCCCTTGATTCAACAGCAACTAAAACAAGAACTGCATTAAAACAGTGTGAGGCATTAAGGGGGAAAATCTTTGGCAACGACTATCATGCTGGAAACATTGTCTTACAAATAAATAAGATGAGGTACAAAGATGGTAAGGGAGATCCGAGAGGCTTCAAGACGTTCCTCGACGACGAAAAGATGCCAAGAGGGATTTTACCACGCTACAGAGGAAATCGGCTCCATGTGCTATTCCACATCTGTGGAGTTCTTCTTCAATATCATTCATCTTTTCTGCGATTTTTAAAGAATGGTGTTTTTTTATTTAAATTTTTTATAGAAATGAAATTGAGACGCAAGGAAGTGGTTGATTATTGCCAGCTCCACAAGGGGCCAAGGCTGTCAACTGGCAGAGAGAGACGGGAGAGGTGGCCAATGTCAAAACTGTGGCGTTGTCAGGTTTTAGAAGAAAACAAAGATGAAGTAAAGATACACTGGGAGGATTGGCCAGCATCATTTGACCAGTGGATCCCGAAAAGTGATGCTGTTGATGTGCCAGATGGTGTAGACTCGTCAGATGCATACAGCCGCTTGCTCAGACAGTTAATCAGGTGAATTAACTTTTAAAAATGGCTTTGAATAAATCAATGTGCAATATAAAAAACGACAGTACAAAAATCAAATTGAAGCAGCAAATTAAAACTTCAGGAATGTATTCAGTGTTGTGCAATAAGTAAACTGAATGACTTTCAAAATCCAGCAAGCAGCATAATTTTAGTTTTAAACCATTAGGAAAAAACTGGGTTTTTGGTTAATATCCGTGTCATCTAAACAAACAACTTGGCAATATTTTACATCCCCTCGCACTTTTTCCAACAACGTCAAGGCATTATTTGTAGTTTTGTGGGGTTTTTCCTTTACAGATTCAGGAACAGCTTAATATTGCACGGCGATCAGATTCTGAAGTGATTATCAAGATAGCAATTCAACAGGACACATTTGACCGCTTTATTGAGGAAGCCGGCTGTGAAGAAAACAGTAAACATTTTTGTGTTAATGACCGAGAACGTTTAGATAAGTTACTCGGAGATACCAAATTGGTGGTTACGCATAACCAATGAGGCGGGTGACCAAGAAGAAACTCGTCAAAAGACTTGTACACCGTGGCTATCAGCTTGTCGTCCGTTTCGTCAAGGACTATGGTAATAGATTCGATTTGGAGCTTTAACAGGCCTATACTGATATGGAATTGTTCACAAGTTGGATTGGACTGTTTTGTGATTAACAGATGTTAATTTGTTACGCTGGTTTTTAAATTGGCTTTTTTCTTTTTAAATTTGCGTTTTATTTCATAGGCAAAAAAAACATATGGTACGTATTTTCCTTAGTTCTTAATGGGTTACGCTTGATTCTGACCAACTATTTGACGTTCCACTTTACAGTAGAGATGAGCTGATCTAGAGCCGATTGGATCATCTAGTACATTTAAGCTTGCTTTACTTATTTAAGGCTTAAAAACAAGTACATGTATAATCACATGCTCGACAATGGCTAGTTTTTCATCATTTCTGTTGGTCCTCATGTCATTATACCTTGTGGTTGAAAAAGTCAAGTAAATTGAGCACTTAAATAACATTTTGGAGAAACACTCCACACTGTTTTCACATGAGTTGGGTAAGATGAAGCATATCCAAGCTAAAATAGCGGTACAAGAAAATGCTCACCCAGTAACCAGTAGACCGTACAAGGTACCATGTGCCCTAAGACCACAAGTAGAACAGGAACTCACATGTCTCCAAAACTGTGGTGTTTTGACCCCTGTAACACACAGTCAATGGAGCACTAGTATATTGGCTGTTCCGAAAAGTGATGGCTCGGTGAGAATTTGTGGAAATTATAAGACCACCGTGAACCCCGTGCTTAAATCAATGTTGAGGACATATTTGCAAATTTGTCGGGAGGGGTGACATTTTCTAAACTAGATCTTGCTCATGCCTACAACCAAATGGAATTAGATGAGGAGTCCTTAATGCAGAATCGTTTGGTTTTTGGTATAACTACTGCACCGGCCATATGGCAAAACACAATAGAGCAAGTGTTACAGGGATTGGCGGGTGTACAAGTATACTTGGATGACATACTGGTGACTGGACACTCAGAGCAAGAACATTTAGAGAATTTAGAAACGGTACTTACTCGCCTAGAGGAGTGAGTTTGAAGCACAAAAACAGCAAATGTGAGTTCATGCGTACATCTGTGGAATATCTGGGACATGTCATTGACAAAGAAGGGGTACATAAGACTACCAGTAAAGTTGATCAGATTCTTGACATGCCCATACCTAGGGATGTTACCTCACTAAGGTCGTTCTTGGGTATGTTAAATTACTATAGGCGATTTATACCTAACCTTGCAGCAGCGAATACACCTCTTACGGCGCTACTTGAAAAGAGCCATAAATCATTCCAATGGTCAAGTGAAGCAGATCAGGCATTTCGCAAAGCGAAGCAATTGCTGCAAGACTCTGGATTTCTGGTACATTTTGATCCAGAATTACCAGTTACCATAGCAACAGACGCAAGCCCAACTGGCATCGGTGCTGTGCTTTCGCACATAATGCCCAATGACAAAGAGCGCCCTGTGCAGTTTGCATCACGCTCATTAACCAAGGCAGAGAGGGGTTATCCGCAGATTGAACGCGAGGCTCTTGCAATAGTGTATGCTATGAAGAAGTTTCATATGTTCATATATGGGAGGCGTTTCACTCTGATAACAGACAATAAGCCTTTAACGGCGATTTTTGGACCAAAGACAGCCTTACTAGTACTAGCCGCAGAGCGAATGCAACGCTGGGCAATGTTTATGGGGGGTTTCAATTATGAAATACAGTTTGCAAATGGGGAAGGTCATCATCTGGTCAGGCCGAGGACGGGGACTTTCAAACAGTAAGGAGGAAACGCCGGACCAAAAAGAAACTGACGGAATGAGAACTTTGATTGATTTGAACAATGAACAATTCAGGACTGATTGCCAATTTTCATTTATCAATGTTCATGTATCGATTTACTGCCATATTTGTTATTGCTTTTACAATGTATAACCTAAAAGTATGTACTCTAATGTTAATGGTTTGAGGGATCAGGACAAGCGCCATTGAGTTTCCAGTCCTGCAGCAGTGACATTCTTCTGCTGCAGGAGGTCCATGCCCATGGCTTCCGTGAGGCCAGAGCGTGGGCCAGGGAATTTGACAGCACGGGGTTCTGGTCTTTTGGTACAAAATCAAGTTGTGGGGTAGCCATCTTGCTTTCTAAACAACACGTGTGGAAGCCTGGGGGCTAATGCGAGTCGCCTAGTTTCTGTCACCATCACTGTGCCAGGTACAAAGGTCAGAGTTGGTCTAGTTAATTGTTATGCTCCTAATGCACCTGCTGAAAAACAGTCTTTCTTTTCCAAAGAGCTACCAAAACACGCACTCAACTAGACTAGTCAGTTTCAGCTCATATTCTCTAGTCTTCACCTACCAGCTCAGTTTGTATTCTTGATAATTGTGCACAAAGGATTTTGAACAGAACTCTCAGTGGGCTGAGGAACGGAAAATCCAGGATCCTGGTGTATTGTGATTTTATAGTGGTCAATATTAGTATAGAAATGTTTGTGTTTTCTCGTATTCTTGCACTTAAACTAAAAGTTAAAGCTTGTCATTTTCTTAAAGAAAGAGAACTATGAAGATCATTTAAAGTGTTTCTTTCAAATTTTAATTCATTTACACCGAGTCAGTTTTGTGTGTTACATCTATATGTAGAATAGTGTGGAAAAAATAAACACTTTTCTTCGTACACTTTTAGGGGGGGGGTCTTGAAAAAGTGCACTCTTTGTACACTTGTGAAAATGTTGATAATTGTGAACGGCCCCTTAGTCTTTCATAGTTTTGTGTGCTTTGGGTGCCACAGAAAACACGGTGGTGCGCAAAACTTTTTTTACATGTTGGAGACCACAGCATTTCACAGACAAGAAATTGAAAAAAAGACAAACAGTGGAAGACTAGAATATGGCTACAAGCACTCTGTGGCAACTTCTTAAAAGTACCACCAAAAGAGTCCTACCCAGTTGACTATTATCACATTCAAAGGGTGATCACACTTGAAAGTCTACATGCTAAAAAAAACCCGCAAGTTGGGTTTCAAGTTATGGGAATATATATCTCAAGAAAATTGTTCATACTCATTCCCCACTTTTTCAGTCACTCAAAAGATAATTTTACTTTCTCAAACAAGAATCTAACCTCAGCTGCTCACTAAAGATTTTACCGTTGGATACAAATTGTAATATTACGGTATATTTTCTGGATTCAGTTTATTTTGCTTAGATTCAAGCATGGCCAGGAATGTCTGTTGATGCAAAGGCAAAGGCAAACCATCTGCTACCTGGTTGACCTGATGGAGACAATACCAGCCAGTTTAAAAGATGCAGAAAGTGGGTTTAGTAGACTAAAGCTGCTAAAAACAAACCAGCGAACAAGACTGAGGGATGAATCAGTAACAGACCAACTAACGGTCATGCTTCATATACTGCCTCCATCAAGAAATATGACCCCATGCATTCAATAGATTTATGATTTAACTCTGCCATACGATCTAAGCACAATGATGGGTCAGCAGAGAATGAAGAGAATTCTGAAGCAGAGAGTGAGGTGGGAAGCACCAGCAGTGAAGAGCCTGAGGGAGACTCAGATACCAGTCAACTTGGTATTGGAGAAGATAAGGAGCATGAAGAACATACTGTACATAATTGAGGAGGAAGAAGGCACTTCATTCAACTCAGATTTTTAATTAAAGAGTTGGATGTTCTCAGCACTCACTATTCTCGACCATTTTTTCTCAACCCCATTTTTCGTACTGTTATTCGACCACCTACATGTACTTTCAGTGGTTACTTATTGATCATTTCATTATTGAGTTTAGTGTACTTCACAATAAATAAAAGCTTTCAACATAGACTATGTTAGACTGCCTGATGTAAATATTGTATTGTATTTTATTGAAGCTAATAGACTGACACACACACGGCCAGCGTATTAAGATGAACCAGTACAAAATACAGCGGACCAGTCAAAATTCAAGCCAACTCGTCCTGCTGGCTAGTTAAAAATGAGTCAAGGGCAAACCCTGCGATGTTATCCAATGAACCAGCCGGGTGTGACCCCAGCCACTAGTCAGCGACCAACTGGAGTCAGTCATAATGTACCAGCTATCCTGTGAGTGTCGTGTGAGTTAGTATCTCCTTGTTCATTTTGAGCCTCACGCTAAAAACACGACCAACTGGAGCCAAACAAACAACTTGCTGATGGTAAATATAGTAGTTAATAAACACAACAACAAAAGAGGCAAAGAAGGCCAATCTCAACCACACGGGGAGTTCCAAGCTGAACTTGAACCATCACATCAATTCAGGAAAAGCTAAGCCTTTGTCCTCGAGGGCACTGTAGCTGAGGGTGCAGTGACACCATTAGTCATGTCACTAAAATTAATGCCCCATAAAGTCATAAACAACAAGTCCAACAACAAAAATATTTATTGAGAGTAGAGAGGTTAATTGTATCCTGAAATTTCACTCATATCATCCTTCAGTTTTACCTTCAACACTTGGCATCAAGTGATGAAAATTTCATGAAGTAGGAACATTTATTACAGGTAACCTTGAGATACCAATGAAAGGGTATCTAAGAATACAATCCTAGGTTTAGACATGAATTCACGGCTAGATTCTTGGTGACCACTAGTGATACTACTGAGGTGAACTGTTATAGCGCCCTCTCCTGTTTGCAATACAGACAGGTCAAGGTTCATATACTTAAAAATACTTTACATAATATACAAATTTGCATAAAAACATTACTGTTTTTATGGTGCCTTTAACTACCACTGCAGAGTTGAGAGTAGGGTTGCTGTACTAGAACATCAGCAGTTTTTTTGTGATTTAAACATGTCCCCCAAAATCCAGCTAGGGAATAATAAGAAAAAATAAAATTAGTTACTACATGTATAACAAATAATTGTGTAGTGACCACTCTTTTCTTTGTGTAAAGTCGCCACCTCAGGCTCATGTCCACAGCATCGTGTAGTGGTATAAAGTGCAGAGTTTAAATTATCCTGAGGTCAAATCACATTGTGTGATAGACTGTCCCATGACGTAATGTCTCATTTCAACTGACTGGAAAGTTCTTGACCTGATGGTCCAATTCACGATGTTGTGTAAGGATCATTCTAGAACGTGATAGGTCAGCTTGAAATTGTTACTCAACGAGACAGGATATTTGCATTGTACTTATGGGCAGGTTTTTCTATACAAAGAGATATCATGGCCAAGTTGAGAGGGAATAGAGGGAATCATGTACATGTATGCCCATTATGTAACATGACATCAAACTATGTACAATGTATGTACATCCAGGTAAATTCAAGGCCTAACTCCATCTACATCAGACATTTCAAGCAGTGGGGTGAACTGAAATATTTGCATAAAATCCAATTGATTTGTTTTTGTTTATATTTAAGTTATTCTGATTATTTGTTCAGCTTATACCTTTTATGTTTATGATTCGCAAAACTTATTGACGATTGTTTTTTACAGGCTCACACAATGGGGAAGAGCAAATAAGGACCGAATAAAGGCATCTAAGGAAGGATGGTAGAGAAACAATCAGGGCTTATAGGAGTAAACAACAGACAACCTACTCTGCAACGGACTTACTTTCACAAATCATTGATGGCAATGTCAGTGAGTTTAAGGAATTGAGCAGTGATGACAATGAGGACAAGGTTGTAATGGGGTCAGGTGATGACCCAGAGCCAGAGACACCAGTATACACATACACATGAAGTGAGAGTCACCTTTATAATAGAAATGGTCTGTTTCAGGCTCATTTCCAGATCCCCCCCATGGAAAGTCAGACCCCTTAGAAATATTTCAGACAATTATTTTGTGACATATGAGATGCTAGCCTCCACTGTCCAACAATCCAACCTGTGTTCAGTACAGAAGGATGGAGAAGACATGAGGCTGACTAAGTTTTTTGGTTTTTTAATCAAGTTTTTACCCCAAATGGATAAAAAAGGGGGGAAATTAAATGTTCCTCAACTGTTTATTGGGTCTGGTATATACCGGGATTTATTAAGGGCACAAGTGTCATGACCGGGAGTCAAACCCACATGTAAATTAAGCTGTCAGACTACACAAGCTGTTCACATGTAGCCCACATATACATTATTAATATTAGTTTGCAATTATTCAACGTATAATTTGCCATAAACAAACTTCAATTTTGAGTCTTGAATAAATGTTGACAGTATTGATTTTTATACAACATGTTTGTCGTTATGAATGCTTTAAGTGTGCCAATTTTAGGGTTGAAATAATTAATTCACCGTCGAGGTCAAACTCAATTACTTGACACTGGTTCACGTCACTTTCATAACAACACATTCCATTGTACACTCAACACAGAGCACAAATTTACTTTTTTTTAACATCGCGATAGTATCAAAATATGTTGAAGTACTTTGCAGCAGGTTGTAATCATACTAATAATAATAATAATAATATCATTATTTTCCTGCAAGGTATTGTGGAGCTACGTTTTGAAGTATGAGACCAAGTCCTTTACATAGCACCATGTAATGGTTTACAAGGTGCTGGATCAAACCAGGAACACCGCGAACCCGATAAGTGCACTGGGTTCTTGCATGTGGTTAAGTGTCTGCTGATCAGAAACACCAGAGCTTGAGTTCGGTGTTCTTATCCGCTCGGCCACGACACGCCACAACATACTACATGTACCTGCATGACTAAAAGCCATAAGTGCAGTTATTCTCGGTTCCCAAAGGAGAAAGATGCAGATTACAAAACACGTGTTTCATGGCAATATGGAGAGTATAGCATTATGTTTTGGGTTGATATCACAGCCATGGCTCGTCACGCCTGACAGCATGAACCAGTTGCTCTGGTTGCAGTTCTGTGACCTAAGGATGACGTAATGACTACAGCGGTGAATAAAGGGAACATATCGGTTGCTATGATTTGACTTAACCAGGCAGTGTGTACTTGAGTGTGTACACTTTATGTGAGCTTAGTACTTCCCCCTTAACGGGATAACTGGCAAAGGTTACCACTACAAGTTACATGTATCATCCTTCAAAAGCTTATCAACAGCAGAATTTAAAAATACCAAAAACTCACAATTAAACATGTTAAATTTTGTCTGGGTTTCACGTTGACTTAGTGCAGGCTAAATTGTAAAATATTGTTCCCAGTAGTATGGCAGTATGTTAGGTTAATTTCATTCATTTAATTTCTTACTTGGAGGGAAGTATAAATAAGAATTACACTGAGCCAGTGTAAAAATGCCAGTACAATATTTGTGATCTTTGATGTTGAGAAATAATAGAGAGAATATGAACGTCAAGTGTCCAGTGAGCCATCCTTAGTCAAATCTTAAGATCAACCATCCACCTCACATCACACAAGGACTGGCTGCTGTATTCACACTGTTCATCTAGCTTATTGGATCAATCTATTGTTAATTACTTCAAGGCACATGTGTTACTTCACCTTCTATATCAACCATAGCTGCAAGCAACTCTTCATCACTCTCTGTTACATCAGTGGTCATCTCATCTACCTCATTCACTCCTGACCACAGTGTAGTATTATACCTATGCTCTGTGTTACCTTCTACTTGAATGGCTGCGGCCAATAGTTCTTCATCACTATCACCACTCATATTGGTTACCGGTGAAGATGCCTGGTGTTCAGCTTGAATAGCAGCAGTTAGTAATTCCTCATCATCAAAGTCATAGGTAGGTAGAAGGTTTGAAGGTAGCGGTATGTCTGCTGACTTGTAACCAGCAGTTTTGCAATCTGGATCATGACACTTCTGGTAATAGACACCCTTCCTAAGATCAACCAGAATCCTGTCAGAGAAGATCAATACAAAAAGGTCAAGTGGCACACCAAATACAACGGCAGTAACTACAGCATTGATAGGATATGGATTCCCCAATAGATTGTACAAGTCTTGTTGGTATTTAAACAGTTTGTTTCCTTCAGACGTTAATGTATAATTGTAGTGTTGCTAATGGTAATGTCTTATCATTACTTCTCAGTGGGTATGGCATGGTCTATTCAAATTAACTGTTGCGTTTCATTTTCATTTTCAGTAATCCCACTCATTCGTCAAATCTTCATTTTGCTCTTTCCAGAGATGCAACAGGCTATTGAAAAAAAAAACGGAAAAATCGAGCAATACAAAATACATGTACAGATTTTGGCCAACTATTCTGTAATCTGGGCAAGGTGACCTAGAGGTCAGCGCCGCACTAAGTGTGAAACCTGCTGGCGGTAGTTACTCAATTAAAATATGATGATATCATAACAACACAAGGCGTATCTTACCTCAGTAAACTCACAATAATCCTATCTCTAAATGAAACCTTTACTCATATTACCATTTTGATTGTAATGAATTTACAATGAAAACCTTTGCAGAAACTCAGCTTGAACATTTGTAAGTAAATTGATCCATAAGTTCAACACTTAACCTAATGCATGTCTCATCCTTGGTAAAGGAAATTAACCATGCCTTGTGATGGCAGCACTATACGTGGTGTAAGTAGCCATTACAGTGATGTTACTTTGTAAGAGCTTTAAGAGCCCAGTATTATTACTTTGTATGAATAGTACACAAATCTTTAGGCTCACATTTTGACTAATTTGAAAACACAGACACATAACAAAGCTTGCATGATTATGAATCCACCACATTACTGGGGTATACTTTAGAGCTCTATGATACTACTATTAAGTGTCTAGTGTTGTGATGTTTACACGTACAAACGTTTACACTAAAAAAACCTTGACAACTATTTTGAAATTTTCTAAGTGTTTAAACAAAGAAAAAAAAATCAAAAGTTTAATCAAACTTGTTTACCGATGTCTGTTTAAGGAAACCTTTTATCTATTTATATGGGTCTTTTCTTCAAGAAGTTTTGTCAGCAAGGTAAACAGCCGACTGTGATAAAAACCCCAAAGTTTACAGTGTAACCAATGTTTATACAATAATGTGTTCAGAGTTGGTTAATGATTTTCCCATCCCAAAGCTGGGCTGCATGTCATCTTGCCTTTTTGAAGGTTCCATTTACTTATGAATGGCAAAACATACAGTGTAGATGCTAGTACCAGTACTGTCATTAGGAATCTTCAACCATTTGACAACATACAGAATGTGTTTTAACTCACATGATATTATTGCTCTTGTGCTGTCTATTAATATTCCCACACCAACGATTCTTGATGATGTCATAGATGAGAAGTTGACCTTGCGTGAAGTAAACCCAGCGTCTTATGTCTCCTTGGATACCGCCATTAGTGACAACAGTCAGGATGAAATCATCTACCTCAGGATAAGGGGAGTGATTAAATCCTTCAAGAAGTTCTGAGCTTGACTCTACAAAGATTAAACGACAAAGACATCACATGTCATGAGTCCTGGGTTTGACTCTAGAAAGATTAAACACACAAATCATCACATGTCATCAGTCCTGGGTTTGACTCTACAAAGATTAAACACACAAATCATCACATGTCATCAGTCCTGGGTTTGACTCTACAAAGATTAAACACACAAATCATCACATGTCATGAGTCCTGGGTTTGACTCTAGAAAGATTAAACCCACAAATCATCACATGTCATTAGTCATGGGTTTGACTCTACAAAGATTAAACGACAAAGACATCACATGTCATCAGTCCTGGGTTTGACTCTAGAAAGATTAAACACACAAATCATCACATGTCATGAGTCCTGGGTTTGACTCTAGAAAGATTAAACACACAAATCATCACATGTCATCAGTCCTGGGTTTGACTCTACAAAGATTAAACACACAAATCATCACATGTCATCAGTCCTGGGTTTGACTCTACAAAGATTAAACACACAAATCATCACATGTCATCAGTCCTACGTTGGACTCTACAAAGATTAAACACACAAATCATCACATGTCATTAGTCCTGGGTTTGACTCTACAAAGATTAAACGACAAAGACATTACATGTCATCAGTCCTAGGTTTGACTCTAGAAAGATTAAACACACAAATCATCACATGTCATGAGTCCTACGTTGGACTCTACAAAGATTAAACACACAAATCATCACATGTCATCAGTCCTGGGTTTGACTCTACAAAGATTAAACACACAAATCATCACATGTCATCAGTCCTGGGTTTGACTCTACAAAGATTAAACCCACAAATCATCACATGTCATTAGTCATGGGTTTGACTCTAGAAAGATTAAACCCACAAATCATCACATGTCATCAGTCCTGGGTTTGACTCTACAAAGATTAAACACACAAATCATCACATGTCATCAGTCCTGGGTTTCATTATACCTGCTTTTGGTTTGTCTTTCGTCTCAACCACATTACTGGACGTCTTCCATTTGTCATCAGGGTCCATTGTAAGCACCTTCATATTGGAACTATACCTATCAATACAAAATTTAGAAAATAGATGTTAATATAAATCAGCAAACATGTTAAATTATGGGACTGTTGAATATTGTGCACAAATTTGACAGATTCACACATTCACTATAAATACCCTTTCAAATTGTGTGCTTATGTTTAAATAGTTTGATTGATAGCCAATGCATGTCCTAAAGCACATGACCAGGAATGGCTTCTGGTTGAATTTGAAGTCCAAACAAAATCGGCAACCACCCTGGTGCACTGATTTCTAAGCAATGCGGTACACATATGTAACAACCTGGCATATTTACAAGTAAACTACAGCACAGCCTCCATCTTAGCAACCTGACCTAGCTTACTGTACTCAGTTTCCCAAGATGCATTGCGGTATGATGTTTTCAAGATTGTGTTTCTGCTTCACTATTATTCAACATAAATGTCCGTTAACAGCGGAAGATTTCGATCAAAAACTGAAAATTTTCCACTCGTAGTACACAATGCATGAGGCAACTCAACCATTGACAAACTCAGCCCTAATTTTTAGACGTGCAGACCAATCCAAGCGGCTTTGACAACAGCTACGGCTCGATCAGCATACGCTACCCATAGCAAACACCTCTAGCATCAGCTGCAGCTTTAGTCGTAGCCGCTTTTTCAGACAAGTTTACAGCCCCATCTTCAAACACGGCCGAGTTTACCGGGTCTAGTCCCTGAATCAATTGCCAAAATCACAGCAAAATCTTAACAATGTGCAGCCCAATGCCAGATTACGTTTCTCTGTGTGCAAGAGTGATGTTTGGGTATAAAAATTTGAGTATATTCACGGCAGAGCCGTGAAAAAAATGGATATCCGCGTAAACACAGAAATTTCACATGCCTGAAGAATCTAACCACACAACCTTGTTCATTCAAGGTACGCCTTAACCACTCGACTATCAAGTTTGCCACAGTGTCAAAAAGCTGCACCGGATTGCATATTTAGCAGAGGGTACTGTATCCTATCATGATGTTCATTTATTTACTGCATTGGGATTACACTAATCTAATTGGATTTAATTTGTTTTACCGAATAGTATTGTAAATATAATCTATACAGTCGACTCTGGCTAAAACGAGTTTCGCCAGACTGGCCCGTTTTCCTTGATTGTCACCATCCCTTGTCTTAAAATGCAGCACAGCATTAACTGCAAAACTGCACATTGCACAACTGCACATCTTAAAGCCAATGTGCAACCATATTACCTGGCTGTGATGTGCAGATCACAATGAAGGAATTGTGACTACATGTAATAAAATAAACGCATTTGGATAACAAAAATGATATAAAATAAATGCATTTACCTTACATTAGTGATGAGAGAATCTAGAAATAACTGTCTTTCTATAGCTACATCTGTTGTAATGGTTTTCTTGGGTAGTCTTGGTTTGTATTGATTGTCTGCTGACACCAGTAGGGGATTGGCCTTACCATGCTTGATACACTTGTACAATCGGAAGTTCCGATTACGTGTGTAAACACCTGTAAAACACATTTCAAAAATACCATTATTAATACAGGCAAACAATTGAAATACACCTGTAATTTTCTATACAAACTAAAACACCAGAGGCCAGACAGTAACTGGTTCCCTAGTCATGAATGTACAAATTGAACAGCAAGATGGTCACTGGTTAACTAGTTGTGAATGTACAAACTGATCAGCCAGACAGTAACTGGTTAACTAGTTGTGAATGTACAAACTGATCAGCCAGACAGTAACTGGTTAACTAGTTGTGAATGTACAAACTGATCAGCCACACAGTAACTGGTTAACTAGTTGTGAATGTACAAACTGAACAGCCAGACAGTAACTGGTTAACTAGTTGTGAATGTACAAACTGAACAGCAAGACAGTCACTGGTTAACTAGTTGTGAATGTACAAACTGGGCATCCAGACAGTAACTGGTTAACTAGTCATGAATATACAAATTGAACAGCCAGACAGTAACTGGTTAACTAGTTGTGAATGTACAAACTGGCAAGACAGTAACTGGTTAACTAGTTGTGAATCTACAAACTGGGCATCCAGACAGTAACTGGTTAACTAGTCATGAATGTACAAACTGAACAGCCAGACAGTAACTGATTAACTAGTTGTGAATGTTCAAACTGAACAGCCAGACAGTAACTGGTTAACTAGTTGTGAATGTACAAACTGAACAGCAAGGCAGTCACTGGTTAACTAGTTGTGAATGTACAAACTGGGCATCCAGACAGTAACTGGTTATTTTGTTATAAATGCACAAAAAAATGACATCCAGACAGTAACTGGTTAACATGAATTAGACAAACTGTTGTAAGTCTGAGTTAGCAGACAGGAGGGAGGGTGCCGCCGTTGCGGGAATTGAGGCACACAGGTCTTCAATGGCATTGAATCTTACTAAGAACAGATGGAGTGCATCACACCTTGAAAGACAACCACTGCTTGACAATCAAAAATGAATAAATGCGGAAAACCGTTGATCATACGAGACCCCAAAAAACCAAGTCGATGACCTCCTGCAGTTTTTTATGACACGAGTTACCACTCCTGAGCTGCAGGAACCAGCACTTCCAGAGTTTGTTGGTGCCAACTTTTTAGAGGAACCTAAGGATTTCTGTTTCATTTCATTAGATACTTATTCATTATAACAAATATTTGTTATCAATTGGTAACAGAACACTTGGAACATGACTTTGTTGTTCATAAGGGAGTATACCATGGAAAATGGGATACATTTCTGGACTTATATCATACATAAGGAGTCCTGTCAATTCTGTACGTGCACAAAAAGATAAACAAGCTTAAGCTTAGAAAAAGCAACAACACATCAATAACAACATAATGTATAGCTTGGGGATATTTTCTGCTTTCATGTCTCAAAGCAGAGGAAATTTTCCAAGACATGAAGGTTTCTTATGTTCCTTATTGTTATTAAGAAGCACTGAGTGAATTATTGTAAGATTGGGTCATAATACAGTAGAAGTAAGGCCAAGTAAAATAAATAACATGTTGCTTGTTCCCGCCCGCTCTGATTTAGGACGCTGCATCAATTTTTTTTTTTTTTTTTTTTGTGTTTTTAAAAAGAAAAGAAGAAGAAAAAAAAGAAGGAAAAAGTATATTAAATTAACAAAAAAAAAGAGAGCCCTAACTCTATCTTCAAGTGTATCCTTTATTTTTATTGAGCAATTTCATCATTTTTCTTGATCATAGAGCAAGGACGTAGGCCTACAAAAAATACTATTTCCACAACGCAATCGTGAGAAAATCTTCATTTTTGAAACCTTTTCTTTGCATGTCTATACAGTTCTTTTTTTAAACCAGATCTCGCCAAAATTAGGCTCATTTTTCTTAATCTTGAGGACAAACAGAAAATGCTCATAAACCATAAAACCATCTTCATATATTTTATGGCGGCCATCTTAGACATGGTGGCAATCTTGGAAAAAAATAATAACAAATTGGAAAATAACAATTAAAAAGGACCTCCCTCTCCAACACTTTAAAAAGTCTGGACGAGCAACATGTTATTTATTTTACTTGGCCTAATCAACATTTAGTACCTTGATCTACAAATAAGACGGCCTTTCCATCTCTGTTTTGAACAAACAGTTGACGAAGCTTGGTCAGGTCATGTATACTACATGTACCTTCGTCATGTAACGATTGCTTCTGTCTCTTTGTATCTGGTTCCCCGTCTTCTTTCATGATAGCTTGGCTTGTAGTCTGGCAGAGGCATGTGATCTTGTGACAAACATGATGTACAAAATTACCTGTTTAAAAACCCAACAAAGAGTTAACCACATTTGCCGAAACGCAAAACTGTGTATATCCATATATCAAGACATGTGTGAACCATGCAGCCAACACCACTGAACCATTTTACACTAAGATTTTCCACAACATGACAAACCTTACAAGTAATGATACAGTTATCTTTCAGGGATGTTGTGCATCTCATATCAGGCTGATTGCGGCAATCACAATAAGGGTAGCAGTGATTTTGGTCTATACAAGTACATGTAAGTTAAAATGCTAGTCTCTAGACTCAAGATTGCTACTGGTTCATAATGAAAATCATCATCACTGAATTTTTAGATTGAAAAAAATAATTGTTTTTGATAACCACAAATCCTTGACTTTGTATTACATCATGTTAATATTTATAATCCCAGAATGTCAAGGAATGTTATAAAGAGGAATTTATGAAATTCAAGAACTGAAAGGAAAAACCCTCTAATCTTTGATAATGAAGTGAACTTAAGAACAGAATTAAATGGAGTCAGACACACCATCAATTCTCTACAATTTACTCAGTAAGGCTTCTACCATCTCCAGCCAAACTTGTAGTAACAGTTGAATGTTTCTACATGAATGAATAATAACAATACTTGGTTCTTATATAGTGCACTCCTAACTAGATCAAGGTGCTTTAAATGCAACATTAGGCATTAGACTAAAACCATTCCTTAAACTGTTTTCAACTCCTTGGGAGCATACAACCCCCCAAGCTGCTTAATCTAACACAATGATACATGTATCTCAGCCCTCAGTTTCCAATACACCTGGATTATGAGGACCAATTATGGTTAAGTGCCTTGCTTAAGTACACAAGTATGATGACCGGAAATCAAACCCACACTGCGATGATTCAGTCATCGAGCTAGAGTCAGTAGCACTAGAATGCTCAGCCATGACACACCACATGAGTACATAGTGCCACCACATTAATGTTAGTCCTTGCTCACACTGTTTGTATCAAGTATTTCATCAGCACCCAACCATTCACCCAACATGGTACAGAGGAAAAAAGGACTTCAACTAAATTTGATCACAGTTTTCAAACCTCTTAATTTTATGAAGTGTATCATGAAGCATTATGCCTACATAGTGCACATGTTTTGAGATAATGACAATTTAAAAACTATGTAATCAATTGATTACATTAGAAAATTATTAGTGTAATTAATACGTACAAGGTAAATTGGCAGCAGCAATATCAATGTGGACGGTGAACCACAATAAATCAACTTGAAAGAGACTCTATTTTACCTGCTTGGATGTTATCCTTAAATACACAGCAAGGAAGATTGAAGATGAGATGTCTGCTGAATTTACTGTCTGTTGTAGCATCGAGGTTAATGACTTGATGAACATGACAAGGTATGTCATAAACTTGAATCAACTCATCACAAACAAACTACAATATGACAGAGAGATTACAAGATTAATGACTTGATGAACATGACAAGGTATGTCGTAAACTTGACTCAACTCATCACAACCAAACTACAATATGACAGAGAGATTACAAGATTAATGACTTGATGAACATGACGCTGTAACTTTTGAGAAAAACCGGCTTGGAATTTTACCAACGAACAAATGGATTTATTTCTATCTGCAATAACGGTTAACTCTCTTCATCACAAAGGTCCAGGGTAATAGCTAGCCAATTTTGAGTGCCGGCTTAAATTTGACAATGCGAGCATAGTGAGCGTATGCTGCTCAGATCGGGGATTCCCGATTACAACTTGAACTTCCAGGTTTGGATTACTAATCTCAAATTCATTGCGGTTATATTTCATACAAAATTATAACCTTGTACTCATAAACACATCGCTCTGGCAGCACTACTTTTTTCCAGACTACTTTTTTTCCTTACCTTAATCCCCTACAAAATGTAACACACTATTTTTAATCCCTACAATTTGTTATACAATTTTGCTTTGTACCCCCATTGTGGTTTGTGGTTTTTGTGACTGTAAAGACTGGTTTACAGTGTTCTATTTGTAATCCTTGAAAGTGTATTGACATCCAGACCCAATTCCATAGAGCTGCTTAGTAAGCACAAAATGTTGCATTTTCTGCTAAAAAGCAAACGTTGGCAAGAAACCAGTCACGGACGATACATGCAGAATGGTATTTTGGCTGGCTACCTTGTTTTTGTGCTTAAGCAGCTCTATGAAATTCGGCCCTGCTCTTAAAGATGAGCTTGTTCGGATTGGAATTGGTAAAAATGGTTGAAAGTCACAATTCCCTTTTTAAACGGTTAACACAAGTTGAAGTCACAAGTTCCATTTAACCGTTTAGGAAAGTAAGTAAGTGAATGCACAACTCTTGTTTGTTCTTCAACTTGACCACTAAATTTGATGACATTTTCACAGGCCGGTTGAATTGTGCGTTTGTTGAAAATTACAGGATAGGAATTCATTTAATTTTCATTAACATTGATGCGTACTGAAACATCACTTGTGAATTAGGGAAATAAGTTTGTTTACATTGTATTTCCTTTTTACCTTTATGAAGCTTTGAACCATTTCAACCCCATTGCATTCTGGGTTCAGGGATTTACTGAACTCAAGATCAATGTACAGTTTACATGTGGAGCCTTCAGGGATAACCTCATAAAAGCTAGCATGTTTATCACAAGCTGCAAGGTGATAAATGGTATGCCAAAGCTGTAGGTAGTTAGTGATGACATACTTGCGTTGTCCTCTCCCGTCACTGTCAGCGTTTACATTGTCCACTTCAAATGCAAATACATGAACATCCTGCAAACAAGTATCAATGACAAAAAACACCATCATTAGGTTGCTATCAATCTTGAAATGCCGAAACACACATTGGAAGCTTTGAAGCAAAAAAGTTGAAAAACTTGTTTTGATGACTGTTGTAATCTGTCACTAATGAATATAACACAAAATAGATGCTTTGAATTAACAAAACTACATAAAAGTTAGACCAATAGTAAGGTTAACCACTAATCACCAGGATTTCAAAAAAACTTAAATGCAGGATCAGTTTTCAAATTTTTCAGAAAAAAATTATTTTTTGAGAATAGGCCTATCGCTTTCACATTGAAATGTTCTCATAAAATGCACTCATAGAAAAGAGGAGAATTTTGAGCATAAATTCCAGTACCCTTTGTCCTTTATTACAGGTCAAATTAAGCATAACACCTTGAGTGCAATAGAATGTGCAGACGTGTTGAGACGTCACACTCTTACCCCCCCCCCCAAAAAAAATTCCAACATGTGTACACTTCTGTCGGTGGCATCCCATTTAAAAAGTTAAAACGGATTTATCAGGCTTCCATTTGCATATCCGTGAAAGACTTCCTGCTAGAAATGGATAACTTAAAATGCACATTTTGTATTATCAAGTATTGTACATGTAGTCACATTATAATGTAAAAATGTTTGATTTACCTCTGGATGTACAGCAGCAACATCAAATGCTTGCTTCTGTCTGTATACTGCATGCCAGAATGGTGAAGGATCAAGTAGACTAAAGAAGAAACCAACACACTGATTAAATGATGTCATAAATAGTGACCACAAAAGCAGTACAATGTTTCACATATACTCCAGTCCTTTCATACCCAATTCCAATTCCTGTGGATTTAGGGATAGTTTTGGAACAGAGTACCCATTCGGCCACATCTAGCACGCGCACATGCTTTGAGAATGATAGTTCATGGGTTGCAGCCCAACCAGCTGCCAGGAATGATTGTCTGCATGTTACCTGGTGTGATTTATATGAAAATTATCATACAGCCATCAGGAAAGATTGATTTGTTAATAGGATTTGAGGCATTGCATGGTGAGGTATCAATATATATTTGGTTTGCGGTAACACCATGTGTATATCTACTTGCTAGGTAGATTTTGAGAGAACTTGTCTTGCTTATTATTCTACTGCCGCAGAGTAGAATATTCGGAATTCGGGAGACTTCTCAGTTCTGAAAAGAACTGTCCTTCTTATTAACTACTACCTGGGCGGGAGGTAGGAAATCGGGCGGGACTACTACTTTCGCTATGTGGATCAGGGGGACTTCTCGTTAATAACTACACTGCCGTGGAGTGAGTCTAAATAGGTCTCAATGTTTCGACCCACTTGTGGGGAAAACAGCTCATCATGTAGCCAATTCAGCAGGGTTCATCGATATTATAAAGGGAATTAATTACAGTCATCTGATGTACTAGTGAGTTTTGATGTTAAGTCACTTTTCACTAACGTACCTACCGATGAAGCATGCCAAATCACAAAACCGGTACTCGAACAAGATGAAACTCTAACCAATCGCACCAACCTAACTCCAGACCAGATCCATGATCTATTATTGACATGCGTGAAGTCCACACTCCAAGGGAGAAATGGGTATTATAGACAGGCTCTGGGCATTCCCATGGGTTCTCCTATTTCCCCGGTCTTAGTGAACATCTTCATGGAAGATTTTGAACAGAAAGTTCTGGATACAGCCTGGCTCAAACTTGAGCTTGGCTTCGATATGTGGATGACACGTTCATTATTTGGTCACATGGATTACAAAACCTGAAGTCACCTTAACCGTCAACACCCGAACATTCAGTTCACAATGGAAACAGAGACATCCAATTCATTACCTTTCCTTGATGTACTCATTTCTAAGAGGTCTGATGGCTCTTTTGCACATACCGTGTACAGAAAACCGACCCACACAGACCGCTACCTTAATGCTCGGTCTTTCTATCCTCCCTCGGTGAAAGCCTCAGTCAACCGCACCCTACTTCGAAGGGCACACATTATTTGTGACAAGGAACACTTACCAACAGAATTGGAGCACATTAACACAGTGCTAAAAGAGGATGGGTACCGGCCGAACAAACGGGAGTTCCTTTCCAATCACAACTCTCAGTCTGCAAACGAAGAAGATATGCCTATTGCGGTCCTTCCGTCATACATGTACTTCACATAAGATACAGCGTATCTTCCGTCAAGCGGATATCAAGGTCTACTACCGTACTCGCAACAAGTTGGAAACAAAGCTACACATGTACACACCCACAAGGACAAGCATGACTCTAGCAGTCAAGCAGGATTGTACCGAATTCCTTGTTCTTGTGGTAAAGTGTACATTGGCGAGACTGGTAGAGACCTTACTACTAGGCTGAAAGAACATAAAGCACACGGCCGCAGAGGGGAATATGACAAATCTGCCATTGTCAAACACTCCACCGATTTAGACCATGTCATAGATTGGGATCAAGCTCACATCATAGCTCCTGAGAAAAATTGGTATACAAGGCGTATGAGGGAAGCTATCGAAATACACAGACACGACACTGTGCCACAAGATATCGGTTGTTATTAGTAGTATTTGGCATACTATCCTACCACCCACCCTACTCCACTGGCATCCCAGTCTACTGACACACCCCACTACACAGGGCTTTCCCACACAATGGGCAACACACACAATAGCCCTGGGCCAGCCAACCATAGTTCTCCTTTGAGAAGAACCAATCAGAGCAGTGACTGACTCTTCACTGAAACCTCTGAACCCCTATAAATGGACAAACATGTATTACACTCTTCAGTCTCCTGACTATGACTAGAGCAAGCTAGTCGAAACGTTGAGACCTATTAAGAACTCACTCCGCGGCAGTGTAGTTATTAACGAGAAGTCCCCCCGATCCACATAGCGAAAGTAGTAGTCCCGCCCGATTTCATATCTCCCGCCCAGGTAGTAGTTAATAAAAAGGACAGTTCTTTTCAGAACTGAGAAGTCTCCCGAATTCCGAATATTCTAACTCTGCAGCAGTGGAATAATAAGCAAGACAAGTTCTCAAAGAACAAAATCTACCTAGCAATACACATGGTGTAACCGCAAACCAAATATTGATTTGTTTGTAGTCAATTGCAAATTTGTCAATTGCATACCCAACTGTGAACTTTTATTCAAGTTAAATACATTTTCAATCCAGAAGTTTAATTCATGCTTCTAAATGTTTCCAAACTTTAATAAAGATTTACAAAAAAAGAAATCTCAACATTTGATTCAGTAACTTTGTGCGTGTTTTTATATGCCAGCGATACATGAAGCTCGGTTTATCAAACGTAGTTGACAATGGAGGTAGAAAATGCGTCAACGAACTTGTTCTCATTCTTTCATTTACAATTTAATTTTGCGTCCGAGTATTGAGATATATGAGTGAACAGAACATTATTTGTTTTCAATTTTAGCAGACCTAGATATGTACATCAGTATTTTGGGTTGTTGTTTTAGTGTTTTGGTGGGTTTTGGGTTTTTTAAGTTTTTAAAACTTATTTTGGTGAACTGTTTTCGGTCGGTGATTGTTAAGAAGTTTGTATTAAACTATTACTTGGAAATTTTCACCATAAGTTTCAGGTAACAGACTGATAAAATGAAACCAGGTACAGACATCAGCATTCAAGTAGTATTTCTTCATGTAAATTTGTTCCCTATAAATGAAATTTTCAAATATAAATAAAGTGACAACTAGTATTGAACAACAACAAGACACTGCACATCGACGTCTAAACTCATTACTCACTTTGGCCTGTATATAGGAATTAATGGAAAGTTCTTATACCAATCTTCAATTGCTTCTAACTTCTTCAGTTTCTCGTTCCAAAGCTTCCTCTTCCTGAAAACAAAATCAAATATCAACGAATACCTTAAAGATAGTTGACATCTGATTGGTTGAAATTTAATTTTGATAGGGTTGTATTTTAAATGATTAAAGACCTTATTTTAAAACTACAGTGTAGCAAATAGGTCGTAAAAAAATGTCAAAGTAACAAGGTTTTAGCCAGGATTTGGTGTCCAAATTTGCTGGAAATTTAAAAACTGGGTGTCCAAATTGTTCACTTACAATACATTTACATGTAAATGACAGATAAAACAGGGTGTCCAAATTTAAAACAGGGTGTCCAAAAGACACCCAGACACCCCTCTGGCTAACACTATGCAAAGTAATCAATTTGGTAGCATTTTCCTTTTGTTATGGTGAGTTGGTGGTGGTGGTACGTGCCCACTCAAATGTTCAAACATAGAGACGATTAACATTATTACCAACATTACCGTAAACACAGATCCTTGTCATTTGATTTGGTGGACCACACATCATGAGTTTATCCTTTATTTTGCAATGTATTTATTACCAAGTTGCCAGACCTGCCAACATTCATATCCCAGAAATAGGGACAAACCAGGGCGGGGGTTCCAGGGGGCCGCCTAGTTCAGGGGCATAGATCCTGACGGGGGACCAGGGGGCAGCCCCCCCCCTTGAAGCTAACAGAACTACACAGCTTCCAGGGCCATTTGGGGGCTAAAATTAACATAAGTAAATTGGCTTTGAATGTGGAATTACTCCATACAAACAATACAAGTTGAATATTATTTGATTAACTTGTAAAATATAACTTGTCACCACCTTTCTACTGGTGTAGACCTTTGTATGTGGATTGTTTAGCTTGCTTGAGGAGGGCTGGTTGATACTTGGTGTCAAAGCAACAGGGTTAAATTTTGTCCGGGCGCTAAACCAATCCTGCACGATCGTCAAATTGCGCAAACCATTCCTGCAGTTGTCAAATTGCGCAAATACTTCATGCACAATCGCCAAATTGCGCAAATTATTCCTGCACTATCGGCCTATTGCGCACACTATTCCTGCACTATCGGAAAATTGCGCAAATTATTCCTGCACGATAGATAAGCCGATTGCACAAACCAAAATTCCTGCACGATCGGCAATTGCACAAACTATTCCTGCAAGATCGACTGATTGTGCAAACATTTTTGTGCAAATCATTTCAGCACGAACAAAACCACTGATCCTGAACTAAAAATCCATCCACTTTGTGCACGATCGCCCGATAGCTTCTACTTGGAATGCGAGTTTAAGATTTGCGTCTGGTTTTTTTTCCGAACTCTCTGATCGGTCTCCTAATATCGCGCTGTTTGTTTGAACATCCAAAGAATTGTCAACCTCGGGCCCCTGATGGACAATGTACAATAATAATATCTCTCATGATGGCGCGGGGTCGACTCAATTATTGAGTCTTGTATACAAGGTTCCGTTCATCGACTAAAAATGTAGTCAGGATGCCCTGCGACACAGAGAAAAATGCACGCGAAATGCCGTTACGAAATAGCTGACTTCTGGGTACCAGTCGCTGCACACTATCTACTAGCGAATTGAAACGTTTGTGTTCGCCGTAAGTATTTTTCGACATTTTTTGCCTGGGCGCTCGACGATTTTGTCCGGGCGCTACATTTTTTGTCCGGGCGCATTTTGTATTTTGAAAATTTACCGCGTGTGGAGAACACTAGCACTGTAGTCGTTCATCAGCAATTTTTTAACTTTTTAAAAAATAAAATCGGGAAAGTTGGGAAATCGGGACAGTCCCGATTTTAGGGTCTTAGAAACTCGGAAATCGGGACTGTCCCGGGAAAATCGGGACAGTTGGCAGGTCTGAGTTGCTTTAAAATTTAATAGTCTGTCCCCCCAAATTTGTTATTGTTTTATCTTGCGGTCATTGAACCCATTTTTTAAAAAAATCTTTGCGTTCGCGTTCAATGAGCGATTCTTACGCAAGCACGGAAGCATTTCAAAAAAAATTTACTCATTCTTCAAACCTTGCTTATTTTATTATTTTTCCAAAATTTGCATTACTAATTGTTAAAATAAGTTGTGATTTAAAAATACAAAAAAAAATATATCAAATGACAAGGATATAAAACAAATATTGTTTCAATTAAAATAAACAATTTGATAAATCCGATGGATGAACCCATTTAAAAAATGGATTTATCGGAAAAAATGGATTTAATCCGACGGATTTATCAAATTCCGTTAATCCAAAAAGTTGTTTTACAACTTTAAAGGAACGTTACAGAACTGGTAATTAAAATTTTCTTTAAGATCACAGATTGACATAAAACTTACACGGTCTAATGATGATGATAGTAGAAAACATCCCTAGAAATATTTCTGTCTGAAATGCCATATTTGATGAGATATAAATAAAACTAATTTCCGATTGGAGTTTATCGCTCATGGGCGTTTTATTCATGCATTGTCACACATGCAAAATGTGTAATCGGTTTTTCACTTTTTTCTTGTGACCTACATTGTAGATGGCCAATCGATCTCAAACTTCTACAGGTTTGTCAGTTTATGTATATGGTGGATTATATAAAGTGCTTAACTGTTTTGTTAGCAAAAACCAATTCTGTAATGTTCCTTTAACTTGACAGATTGGTTGAATTGCATTGTTGTAGGCTTGCTCATTGAAAACAAGAAAATGGAAATTAGTTTATTTTACTGTTCCAAAAAACAATTGATTGATGTACAGATCACTCAGGACAGGCCCAACTCTAACAATTTGTTATAATATTAAATAAAAACTAAACTTACACACAGTATTGTAGTTGAACCATGGAGGTAGGTTGTATACGTACATAACTACAACAATGTAACATCTGTAACTAGCCCACTTGTTGAATGACATGCCAATTGCCATACTGCACACACGTACATGTACAACTGAAGGTTCAATTTAACTTCGTATACATTACTTACTATAATTAAATAGAATGGGGTGTCTATCTATGGTTCTTGCTCTATCTATAACCTGATTTAGATTGGAGATGTTTACCTCCGTCAACCCACGTGACCAAGGCATTATATCCAGACTTAAGGATTCTACCGAGTATCAGAGTAGAAGGAAGGTCCGATGCGTGGTGTGGCCGACAACAGTCCACACAACCGTAGTCTGACAAAAGTCAAACGTGTGTGTGGAGTAGCACTGGGTGCAGTAGCACATCAACTTAAAAACCACAGCAAAAGACAACGCCGTGCCAGTGCGTGGCTAGCTGTCAACGACCATCCGTATTCCAGAGGTCTTCTAAAAAGTGTATAACTATTAATGAATATCCTACCGTTCCTGAGGAGGAGGTGGCTGAAATGAATCCCCCAAGTTTTGCTCCGACATTTTTAAAGTGACATAGTTTGGTTTTCGCGCGAAGCACATGTAAACAGAAGTGGGCTGCTATATGGTGCATGCAACATGATTGTTTGCTGCATGGATGCATGCTCGACCCTGAACTTGTCTCTCATGCGTCAGGTGAGGGCGGTATATAACTTTATGCGCCCTTCATCGCATCGATCAAGCGCCAAACTGAGGAACTCTTTCATATACATTCGGGACACAATATCAGTTTGGGATCCACCCCCTCCACCCTCCCCCTCCCCCTCCCCATCCCCAACCCTTCCCAACAAAAAAGGACCGACGGGAATCTGAGGTTTACGGAATTCGTCTTAAGCACACACAAAACAATCATCACTTCGGTTTTAAAACCCGCCGAGCAGCCACGGGAAAAAATTACATGCTGGATCCCCGGGGAGCGCACGAGAGGCACGTGTAAATAACTGTGTTTTGGGGGTACAATTCTTATCCAATGGTCTGAACAGATAAAAAGATGTTCCCTGGACACCCACACACTAAAGATTGAAGCATTCTGAATATTTACACATTGGTTCAATACTAATTTTTCAAGGTAACTGGAGAATAATTGCTATAGCTAACTTAATAGGCTATTATATATAAAAATGATACCTCGAAAAAGCAGACGATCAGCAGGATTTAGCCGGTGATTTGAAAATGCCATCTTGAGGAGAGAACGTCTTCTACGTTTTCGGTTTTCGTCTTCTTCTGCAGTTTCTGCTGCATGCTGCTCAGAGGCTCGGAAGAACTCTTATGGGGTGAGACGGTGACCCATCCAGCCGTACTGTTGTCTCATGCGAACTCTCCGCGATGAGATCAAGCTCCTCTTGGATCTTCTATAATTGCAAAATCAGACGGGGTGTCGTTCTTGCAAGATGATTTCTAACTGTCCGCAAAATTCAAACTGAGTCATGTTTCATGGTTTGTTGAACTCCTTCGCTTCGAGCTTGTGTTGAGAGTTCTTTCAAGGAAGAATCTTCTTTGGACTTCGGAAAAGTATTGCTCATCGAAATGGTCCTTAAAATAATTTGCAGAAAAAGGCGCAGGATCAAGAGTGGGCTCTTCTTGTTGCGACACAGCAACATTTTTGAAAATAGTTAGCAGTTGCGAAAGGAGTTTACTTAGCGTATGACGAAACCTAAAGTGGCATACTTGAGTAGGTAAGGCGGCCTACCCTTGACAAGGAAAACTATGGCCCGAGAATGTCATGTGACATGAAGGGGCGGTAAGCAATGCAATACTATTACGTACAAATATTAACGCGTGGACGGAATGCGAGAACAAAACCCCGTCACAGTCAAAACAAAACTAAATGGCTGATTATGGGTGGGGATTATAATTGCTTGTAACGTTTTGAATACGTATTTGAGGCAGAATAAGATAAAGATTTGGATCCGGATGAGATTGGCGAGTTTGAGGTAAAACATGTCGGTGCATGCCTATGCCTAAGGGAAGTAAGAAGTTTTCAGCAAATTGAGTTAATTACCTGAGTACGTTTTTCTTTGAGTGAACCATTGTAAATGAATTATATTATAAGGAGATCTTTATAAGGCGAGATCACTTGGGTCATAATCAATGGTGGAGCGCTGCCTCTCTTCTGAACTCACGTAATCCCGATACTTGAGGGATACGTTTTCCTTTTACTTCGTGAACTAACACGGTCCGCCATTGACTGATCCACTCAACGCTTTTTATAGCCCAAAGCGCACAATCCGAAGGCGCGTCCCTGCATGGGGTCAGTTAGCCTGAAGACCACACCATCCCGTACCGGCGAACTCAATGAGTGCTGCAAGTATAAATCTTCAGGTTTAACTCCATTTTTCTTGAATTAAGGTTTGGATGAAAAACCTTTGTGAAGCAGTGCTATTTACATAATTGAGTTGAACATACTGGTTCCATTAAGGTTGTTTGGTAATCCCACTAAGTTTCCTAAAGTTGTACGGTTTTGTAAATAATTAGTTGGAAACAAACGGCATGCTTTGACTTGGTTGGATTTTCGTGAACACAATCCCTTCACACACCGTCTAAATAGATAAACATTGGCCCTCTAGATCCTAGAAAACAATTTGGGCTTCATGAAAATCACACCCTTTACGCCTACACCATCCTACTGTTGTCAGTAGGTGTGAATGGCGTGCAATATATCTTGGCACTTTTCCTGCCCGTAAAAAGTCCCGCCACAGAAGCAGAGAATCCAAACCACAACCAGGCCATCAACAATGAACAGCTTGCAATCCGTATAATTGTTGTTAGCGATAATTGATTTACTTTGGGTAAGAGCGGTGACCTCAGTGACCTTGCCTAATTTGTAACCATTTACTCGCATCCGTATGAATTGAATAAAACAAGCAAATGCTTTTAGAAGAAAAAAGGAGTAAATGCTTCAGATTTTGAGTATTTACTGGCCAATGTTCAAGGCTGGGTCAGGGAAAGCTTGAATGAAAAGGAACAAAAGACTAGTATTATGCAAAACGGCAACGTTTATGAATGTCGTTCGGCAGTAGGCCTATACAGGCAGCTGACACTCCAACCCCATCATTTTCTTGAGTGCACTCTCTCTCTGCTTGTACTTTAAGTAACTGAGACTTTGCAAGGAGCACCTTGTAGCGTTTAACAAGTTTCACAAAACATTTTGTTCTTGCAATCTGCAGGTGCAGATAAGTTTTCTTCATCTGCAGATTTTCAAGGTCATAATCTCTGCAGTATCCGTTTAAGACTTCAGCCACCCTGTTCTTACGGCTTGCTCTGTATGTACTACAGTGGCTGTACGAGTTCGGAACATTATGAACACAAAATTGATTCTCAATTATTGTTATAATCTATTCAGCTGTGCAATGAACAAGTATGAAGCATTTACTGCCATATCAACGAGCTGATTCTGAACAGTAAAACTTCACTTTTAATCACTTTTAATCACGACTTCAAGCATTTTTTTCCTTAATGCTTTTACTCCAAAGTACCCCTAACAACTTTTATTTTTTAGTTAAACTTCCTAGCAATCACTGGTTTTTATCCATACGACCCAATGGTTCAGCCGAGCCAAAAGGGCATTAACCAGGCTGTTTGGCAATGTTTCAATAGGGAACTTGTGGCCTTTCAGAGTTTTTGACAGAAACATGGCGGAGTAACGTGTGTTAGCTCACCGCAGCATTCTCATTATGCCGACAATTATTTTATTTCATAAGATAATGTGATGTGGAGGTGAAAGCAAGGTCCTAACTCTGTAAACAGCGTAAACAACGGTCTCTCAACAGCTGTCCACGTATGTATAGATTTGTACATAACTTAAAAATGGTCATGGGGAGATCTTCCCTTGAAATAGTTTCGCTTGATGCTTTAGTTTTTGGAATGAGTAAAACAATTAGTTTTGATCCCCGACTCAAAAACAATGTCTGAAAACAGAAAAAACATAAGTTTTGTATCCACTATTTTCCAGCAACTCCATAGAATTTTTGTATTTTATGAAGATGTTGGTAACATAGGCCTAAAGGACGTACACTGGTCTTTGAAAATTACCAATACTGTTCGCAGGCTGTTGAACATAGAGTAGGATAACCACTACATAAAAGCTATTGTAGCAATTTATTCTGGTAATGTTTTATCTAATGCAGGCGTCAATTTGAAGCGTGGACCCACCCTCCTCAGAGGTCGCAAAATATCGACGCCGTTTCGATGCCGAAGCCTGAGGTCAATAATTTGTTGTTATAGTGAAGCCGCAACGTTTTTTTTTAATAATTGGGTGAAGCGTTACCTATAAAGTTGATGAAAAGGGTGAAGAGTTGA
Source organism: Plazaster borealis (assembly GCA_021014325.1). NCBI lineage: Eukaryota > Metazoa > Echinodermata > Asteroidea > Forcipulatida > Labidiasteridae > Plazaster > Plazaster borealis. The sequence goes on along the minus strand of CM037468.1, from coordinate 10,349,909 downwards.
CGAGCCTTATTTATGTTTGGTGATGTGACATCGAATCCACAACATCGGTCACGCCGAAAGTATGAAGTCATGGCGTTTCAAACAACTGTAATTGTGATGCAATCTTTGAAGATGGCCTGTTTTGAAATTCGCGCAAGCCAACTTGGAATTTGCGTGCGCGCAATCTTTGAACTGAAGTCTGCCCACACAAATACACACATTCTAACATCGCGTGCCGCACCACCTTGCAAACTGTATCCTGTGGTGTGTTCCACTTGCGCAAACGTTGCCAAGTTTGCGCACGTTTGCTGCCGATCTCATTTCGAGTGGAACGAGCTGTGCGCCGCAAACGTTGGCGAAAGTTACCAACGAGGCGAACTAGACTGGTCCCCTGTCCTTAGGAAAGACGTCGGATGTTCAGGCTATGCAGGTGGCCAATATGGTGAAACAGTGGTGAAGCATCAGACCTTGCAAAAACTGAAAAAGTGAAGCTTCACCTACCTATGGAAATAATTCAAAGGGTGAAGCTTGGACTAACACATTTGCTGATAGAGTGAAGTGGTGGTGAAATCCTGACCTTATACATAATTGGCTCAAGTGAAGAAAGGTGATGACGTGAGGAGGGTGGGTTCAGGCTTCAAATTGACGCCTGCATAAAAGACATGTCGTTACGCCACCTAGGTTGGCTTTGAGCTTATAGACATAATCAACCTTTGTGGCCAAATCGAGAGCTAGAGCTTGAAAAATGTCGGTTGTAAAAGACGCGTTCTTGTTGAAAAGTTGATTGGTGCTTCATTTGTGGACTCCAAAATGCAGAGTGACTGGATGAAATAGTGGTTTTTAATGTTTTAAATGCATGGGGTCAACCCTGTTTCTAAATCACTGGTTGCCGTTTAAAAAACAAAACATTTTTCTAAAAAAGGCTGATAAAATACATGAGATTTACACACTTTAAATTGAGAAATGGTTGAAACTGTTGACTTTATAGTGTGTCCTATGTGAGACGAATCCCCGGTCAATGAAAATGGAGACCCGAGTCCATACAAGCAAAAGACAAATTTATTGGGAAAATCGCGGGCCCTACAGGCCAAGACCCAAAACTGGTGAATTGACATTTAGTGGGGCAGATGTAGGGAAAATGTTTGGGGAATTGTGCCTTTTATGGTACAATCATGGAATCTGGCACACAGTCAGAGTATCATGAAAAAGATATTGGCTATAGAGCCATATTGAAAAAAATATATAGGTTAGAACAACGAGCAAGGTCAGCCATTTTGAAAATTTCTTGTTAAGTTTTCCGAGGTCAAATCTGCGATGGCCCTGTAGCCAACTCACTGTGTGCCAAGTTCAACGCCTATCATCAAAGGCACAATCCCATCTAACAGAAGTATGGGACTCAGTGGTCTCGTTCATGAAGCAACAACTTGGTTACTTTATCTGGACACAAATATTGCACAGGTTTTTTTGTATTCTGATATTATTTTGTCAGGAAACAAATAGTCATACTTGTACAGAATGTATTTCATAATCTGTTTTTTCTTAAATTCTTAAATCCGAACAATGTTTCTAATATTACAATGTACAAAGGACTTACAGGAGAAACACTATTTTAATACACAACTTTTATTAGAAGTTAAATTATCATTGTTTTGGTTGGGAATATTTATGTTAAATCCTCTGGTTTCCACAAACACATTAACCTGTGACAATTTAATCAAATGAGGGGGTCGTTCTGCAAGAAAACACTTAAACAGTGACACAGGTTTTGTCAGGAATTTCTTCTATATTTATTGTGAACATTTCAGGCACAGTGAAACAAAGGAACCTTTATACATAAGCTCTCATATAAATATACTATTTATTTGATTATTTGAATCTTAATAATAATGTTTCATACCCTAAAATATATATCCTTCACATTTATGCAAAAATTACACAAATTACAATATTTAATTTCTGCTTTATTTTTTACAATTATGTGCTCAGGGAAAATTAGCCAATACAAATTTGGACAAAGTAATTTTAAATCCTGGTATTTGTTAACAATATGACCAGCCAATGGTTAACTTGATACAAAAACAAAGACTCTGATTATTGGCCTTTGGCATTCTACAAGTATAATGAGTTCAACGTGAAAATAAATAAAACAAACAGAAAAAAATGCATCCTATCTTTCAATGTATAAACAAACACATGAATCAATATTGGCAGGTCGTTGAAGTCAAAATATTCACCAAAATCATGAATTTTATGCACATTCATTGTAGCCAGCAATCAGTAATCAACACAATTAAGGGTAATGTGATTTCCGGATCTTCAAATGTCATTTCCACAACAGCATTTCAGACAAAGAAATGTTTCTCTGGAGGATTGGTCCACCGAATCCTGTAAATATTTGTCTGTGTATAAGTTTCTGGCACTAAGACAAAACAGGGCAATTTTATTGAGCTAACCTACATGTATTAGGATTTTACAGACTTTTCAGGCTATCTTAAAACATTTTAGCCGAGGGCAAAAAATTGGAAATCAGACTAAAGTAGAAAGAATATCATGCCTGCTATTTGCAGACTGTAATGAGTAATTATGGGATAACATTATTAACTTATTCAGTAGGAATGCAACTTTTAAACCAGCTATGTTTTAAAAACACAGCTGGTTTAAATTAGAGTTAGGTACAATGGAAGGTGGGTAAGCAAAATATACACATCAAACAATTAACACGTTCTTCCGTAGACACCAAAATTAAAACAGGTCTGCTCAGTACTGTAAGGTTATTAGTGCAATTTGTATGGATTTCATAAAAATGCTTTTAATTGTAGATTTTGGAGCTACTGGTAAATGGAGCTTATTGATCAGAAGTGGTCTCCAAAGTATTTGTTCGGCAAAAAAACCCATTCGTTTTCTATGTAAAACATTTATTTGTTGATTTTGATGTATTTTTTTTCTTCAAATTTATATGCATTTTTTGTTACAATGACCTTTTGATCATATGGATGTGAAATTGCAATTAATGACCTTATAGCACTGAGCCGACTATAGAGCAAGGGCTTCGCTGAAATGAACACCAAGACTTATCAGATTGTATAAGCCTCCCAACATCTACCAGTATGTTCAAGTTGAGACAAACTCACCAACAACTGCCATAACAGGTCTTTGTACAATATTCTTGGACCGCTATGTAGCATTGCATATACTCTGTCTGAGATTTGAACCAACAACCCCCATATTATTATTAACCAGTAGACATTTACCATACCATGCCTGGCAATGAGAGGCCAGCTCCAATCCAATAGTTAGTAGTGTGTAGTGCAAACAATTAAGGATCGTTGAATTGAGGATCAAGAACACTAGTTCATCCTTACACACCAATGTGTGAAAGTACTTTTCAAGTCCTACATACAATTTTGTTAACAGGAATACTATTACTGTTATATTTGGTCGTTGCCCTTTTACACTGTATACTCAGTACTCTCCCGAGCCCTGTCAACAAATCCATCACTCAGGTGTGATTGAACCCATGACCTTTACTAGTCTAGAGCAGAGGTCTTACCACTTGAAATTACTATTACTAGGATTACTATTATTGCCCTTTATCCTCGATACGTTCAATATAAAATTAAAAGGTATTTAACAATAAAATTGTGTCAAATTTTACAATACAAAATACTGAAATATAAATATAATTTACTCTTCAATGTAACTTTATAATTTGTATTCTTTTCATCTTTCTACAATTTTCTACACTGACTATCCAATTTTGAGAAACAATTAAAATTAACTAAAAATAAGTTACGTCTTCAGTTGCTTGTGGCTCCTGCTGGACTTCCAACAAAATACGTCTTCTCAAGGTTTTATGAACAAAAATATAGTCATTTTTTGTTTGCAATTGCACAATAATAATTCATAGGCTATTCCAACAGTGTATAGTGGTAGCTGCATTAAATGACATCAACTCATTGCTTCATCAGGTAAGTAATAGCTATGTAAAGCTAATGTACAATGCATAAGTGTACAATGTATACGTCTACAAATCAATTGCACTGACTTAAAGGCATCGTACACGTTTGGTCATTGTCAAAGACCAGTGTTCCCACCTCGTGTATCCCAACATATGCATAAAATAACAAGCCTGTGAAAATTTGGGCTCAATTGGTCATCGAAGTTGCAAGAAAAAACACCCTTGTTGTACAAATTTGTGTGCTTTCAGTTAGGAATAAAAGACTTCTAGCTAGAAGTCTTTTATTATTTTAGTAAAAAATTACCTCTTTTTCAAAAACTACGTTACTTCAGAGGGAATCGTTTCCTACAATGTTTTATACTATCAACAGCTCTCCGTTGGTCGTTACCAAGTAAGTTTTTAAGCTAATATTTGTTTGGAGTCATTACCAAACGTGTACGATACCTTTAAGTAGGCCTACTTATTGGAATTCACATTTTGACATAAATAAAAGCAATTCAAACAGAGTTTAAGACATTTGAAATGCACTAAAACTTTCACACAGACAAAATACAAACTTTTCAAATTATAATATAGGTTTTGTAGTTTGTTTTGCTGAAAGACACTTCTGTAGAAGTTTACTATCTATGTACATGGTACTAATGGAGAAAATATGACAATATTACTTGCCATCTAACCAATGACTAACTGAACATCAACATTGTTTGAAATTGTCCATACACATGTAGCTTTTAACCAATGCATTTTCTTTGTATAACTGTTTTCAGTGCCCTAGGGAATGCCTGCATGACAAGAGCGCTTTATAAATGTTGGTATTATTATTATTATTATTATTATTATTATTATTTCTGTAACGAAGGGTAAGATTGGGCTGTGGCCAGATTGGGCTGTGGCCAGATTGGGCTGTGGCCAGATTGGGCTGTGGCCAGATTGGGCTGTGGCCAGATTGGGCTGTGGCCAGATTGGGCTGTGGCCAGATTGGGCTGTGGCCAGATTGGGCTGTGGCCAGATTGGGCTGTGGCCAGATTGGGCTGTGGCCAGATTAAAGTCCTATTCTTGAATGTTGTCACTACAGCCAACAGTCATAGCCGTAACTGAAGCCATTTGATTCAGATACAGCCTTATTTACAACCAGAAAAATAAGACAAACACATTTCAATCTGACAGTAACAACACCTCGTATAGTAAGTTTGCTTCATCTTATTGTTTAGTCAAATTTAAAGCAGCCAAAAGATCAAAAGCTACATCCTGTAATTCAAATGCCATAAAAAGTGAATCAATTTGTCTAAACCAAAAGTTTCTTTAATACTAATAATTGGAAATGAGAGAGATTGGGGAGAAGCTGGGATGAGAAAACAATGACATAGTAATGATCCAAGTCATCTTGTTGGAGTTAGTTGGTGTTTTTAAAACTAAAGAGCAGTTTGTTGTAAAAAATGGTCTCTCTTATAAATTTAACATTGGTTGGAAACTGTCTTTTGCTGTTAACAATATGTGATCGCACGTGTAATCACCTTGGTGTTAACAATTGTGATCGTACGTGTAATCACCACATCATAAAGAAGGAGTACTCACAAATAATTACCCTCATATAATATTTGTTGCCCATGACATGTTAACAATGACACAATTGCACCATAGCATTTTGTAACTAGCATAGCGAGACCATACAAAATTATTTTTAAATATTATTGGAGAGCCCTCAACATTTCAATAATTTAAAAGCACATAAAACATGTAACCTGTGGAAATTTCAGCAACTTTAAGTGGTCATCATAATAAAGCAGCTCACATACAAATTGAATCAGTAATAAGCCTACTAGGCCTACTACACAATCATGGTCATCAGGTGAAGACTTGCCAAAGGTCACCTTGCCAAAAACTGCCCCAAACCCTGGGCCAAGCAATGCAACAAGGACATAGCTCATGGTAGCAAGGTGTCTCAATGGACCCTACTTATACTGTGATGAGGCAGGTCACCTTGCCAAACACTGCCCCAAACCCTGGGCCAAGCAATGACCAACACAATGCTCTAAGGGCATGAAAGAGAAAGTTGAAAGATCTGGAAGATCAACCATCTCCATGGCCTCTTCAAAAAAGAAGAGGTTTATCCTCATTCCATTCCTACCAGTGCAGGACAGTTTCATGATGGTGAGAAGAAAAATAAAGAGGAAATCAAAGGCACCCTTAAAGGACAAGGAATCAGAACATTTCTATGGACTATGAACTTCTCATACTCTCAGCATGTCTAGTACAAAAAATGTTATTATCATTAATCATTTCATTTATGTGAATGGCTGGACAAACCATGATAAAAAGGTCGCACATTTTCAAGGCTTGCTACAAAGCAGAAAATTTACATCATGCTGTTACAGGTTGAGTGATCTAAAAATTTGGCTAATGTGGCATTGTACTGAATTTGTCAAAAGAGGGCACTGTTCATTGTTTATATCCAGCCTACTGAGAATTCATGACTGCATATGGTTATTGGATCGATGGGTGTGAACAACAAAAAATTAGGTCCTCCAGGAATAGTAGTGTTTTTCTTGAGTTGTTATTGATTCAGGGATGCCATTGACTCTTTCCTTCAGAGCCGGAAAAAAAATTTGCTGCGAAGGAATGGGGGTCACCGCCCCCCCTCGCCGCTCAGACTAAAAAAACAATAAAAAAACATAACAGCGATTTTTTTATATAAAACATAAAGAAAAAGAAAATTTACCCGCGTTGTCGATCTTCCTCATGTAGTCTGATAAAAATTAACCCCCACTGTCTTTCGACTCCAGCCACCGCCAATTAAACCTATTCTTTTACCCCTCAATCAATTTGTTTCAAATTAGCTTCTCTTTCAACATCCATAATGACTCAATGTAACGCCAAAAACTCAGTCGGTATGTCTCAATGGTAACGCCAATCGTCCACGAAACAAAATTCTCAGAGCGATTTCATGTACAGTCCAAAGATCGTGTATGGATGTACACACAAAATACATTGATACATACCATACGGCACCATGCACACATTCGACAGAAAAGTCTAGTCTTCGCTCAATACTTCCGGCATTTATACATGTACGAATGCTTGAGGGCGCTTTCAAAACATTATCATTAAACACGAGTCGCTCCAAACGAGCGCTGGAAATCTGTTTTCAATCAAATATATTTTCTCCGGCCTGATGAAACACGGAGCGCCGGAAAAATTTGGGGAAAATTTGAAAAAGCCGGAATTCCGGCAATAGCCGGAAAACTGGCATCCCTGTTGATTCTAAAGCTGTGTTTGGGTCATTATTGGTGTGCTTCATTCTTTCAACTAAAAATAAAAGGGACTGGATGGTCTCATCACCGATCATAAAGATAAGATACCAACAGATTGCGATCATCCGTTCCACCTCTTTATTGAGTTCATTATACAGGAAAACCAGGCGTGATCTCAAGAAATCAGTGGCGTTGGGTTCTATCAGCACCTACCTGGTAGGAGTGAAGAAGGTGGCCAACAGGAGACATGTAGAAGAAGTGAAGTTGGACAGAAAGGAGCACCTTGCACCTATGACATGTTTCAACAAGGCCACCAAGCAAGAGACTGTGCACAACCTATGGGTAGCAGAGTATGCGAGGGTGTGGGGCAAACCTCTACCAGAGCTAGCTGCAAACAATTGCAATCAGCGAGATTTTATACAACAATCAGGGAGATATTTAGAATTACATTCAAAAGCATCCACCAAAAGAGGGAGATCCCACTCCCTACCCCAAGGATGACACTGACCAGACCAAAGAAAGAAATAACAACTCGGGAAGTACCAGAGAAATTGAATTGTTATTGGTTTTTCCGGTAATAGACTTTGAGATGTTGACTTTATTTATTTTTCTTAAATGAATAAACTATATTTCCGTGTCCTGTTGTTCTTTGCTGTGTATAATTTACATTACCATGTATAATTATAACCTTTGTAAAGGAAATGTTAATGGCCTTAGGGACAATGTTAAACGCCCTCAGACTCTCGCCTCCTGTCGTTCCTATTTAGTTTAAAATGGATATCCAATTATTCCGTGTGCTTTGCCTTTTAGCCCTTACAATGTATAATTTAAACATATGTTCCTTAATAGCCTTAGGGACAATGCTAAACGCCGTCAGACTCTCGCCTCCTGCAGCAGTGAAAACACTGATGTTTTACTGCTGCAGGAGACCCATGCCTCGGGTTTTTTTCGGGAATAGATCCAGTCATGGCGTAGCCATCTTGTTTTCCAAAAGACATCCGTTGACATCACAATGCCAAATTCTAAGTCCCGGGTCAGAGTAGTGAATTGTTATGCCCCCAATGATCCAGCTGAAAGGCAGCTATTCTATAGGCACGAGTTGGCCAAACATACCAAAAGCATGAGGCGAGTGATCATTGGGTGTGACTTCAATTGTATCTCTGACCCTGGCCTGGATTCTAAAAACACACCAGGGCACGCTGGGGAGTTTTGAATTCCTCCGTACGATATCCGTACGATTAACAACATGGCCTTGTCGATGGGTGGCGCGAAAAAAAAACCCAATAAAAGGCGGTTCACCTGGCAGAGTGGTGACGGTACTAGGGCAACCCGTACCAACAGAATTTACTTGTCCCGGGAATTGTTTGTTGGTTCACATAACGAGATAACGGCTCTTCCCTTGTCCGACCATGAAATGGTTAAAACACAAATAAGCAGCAAAATACAAAATGCGGGGAGGGATTTCTGGCGCATGAACACATCATTTCTTGAGAATAAATCATTCAATAGCACAATGTGCGACCTTTGGGAACATTGGAGGACGCAAAAAACAAACTTCGGAAACCTGTTAGATTGGTGGACGAGGGGAAAAACCAAATCAAAAGAGCGGTTATCTCGTTTTCTGCTGATGCTTCTAGGAAACATAATCCTGAGTTTGAGGGAGCCCTGAAAGAGCTCAATCAACTGCAAATCGAAGTCAATAACGGGAAGGAACACATCATTCCTCTCCTCAGAATAGCAACCCTTAATATTCACTAATTGGCAACAAAAAACACGGATTAGCCAAAGGTTCTACTGGGTGGAGACTTTAATTGTATTTCCAATATTGCATACAACAGCCGTGGGCCATTCAGCAGATAGCACTAGGGGAATGACTGCATCCTGATAACAACACAACACAGTTGATATCTGGCATGAGCAGAACCCACACCAGCCGACTCACACATGGCATAATAATATAACAAATACCAGGGGAACCAGAAGTGACCACATGTTTAAAACTTAATAGTGGGGTTCCTCAACGAGATCGTTGTTTTCCCCTGGTCCAACCACGACTCTATGGTCCTCTCAGAATTTCATATCTCATAGAAAATCAAAGGCCACTTGGCAGCTTAACACTAGCCTTAGAAAAGACAAAATTAATCAAAGTTAGGCAGTCCAAGATTTCTGACATAACAAAATCCAAAACAGCTATTGAGAGCACCAGTGACTGGTTGGAACCAAAATTTAGAAGAAAAAAAGAAAAGAAAAATTCAAAATTCAAATACACTAGAATCCCCAGGGAGCCCACAAAAACCGCTCACAAAGACGAGCACATGCCCAGTCTCTAGAATGTTGTAAAAACAAGAGCCTCCTAAAGTTTACAAATGACTTACTGTCTTAATTTATTGGGCGTGTCTTGATCTACAGAATGAGGTACAATGCTCATACTGTAATCAGATTTCATCAATGTTTGTAGTTGACTTGTATCATAAATATTAAATTTAAAATAACGTTGTATTCAGATTACTATTCACCAGCTTGCAATTTAAGTTACCTTTGTTTTAGCTATATTTATTTAGGTGTACATTATTTTGGCTGCTCATAATAATATGTTCTTCCTATGTAGATATAAATAGAACTGTTCTTATAATTTTAAGGGGTATAGCTGAAATAAGATGCATAACAACTGAACCAACAACTAGTTCTTTACAATGTTACAATGTTAAATACCCATAATAGAGCAAAAATATTAAGTTTTTTGCAGACAAGGACACAGCTTCAACAAGTGCCCCATAGATCCTTTACAATACGTGTAAATCCTTTGAAACGTTGGTCTGTAGCCAAAGAGAAAACTCAGTGGTCTCATGAACCATCTAGAGCTGAGGAAATCCCGTCCATGGCTCCCTTGAGATGGGCTTTCCAACGGTATAAAACTTGTGCTAATCCAACATTATTTTGAGGGTGCTTTGACCGTCCTTAACTTGTGTTTGTCTCTTTGACAGCTCTGTGTACAAAAAATCCCCTTGAACATGCTCTTGAGGAGCATTCGGAGTATCCCCACTTGCTGGTCATTTCCGGTCTGAAGATGGCGCAAAGTGACCCCAAAAGTCGGATTTTCGGATGCAGGGATATGTCAGGCATAGGAAGGTACAAACTGGGTCTCTCTAGCATGCTTAATTCAGGAGATATTGTCAAACATACCGCAGAATTTATGTCAAACCTTTTTAACTGAGCCCCCAGTTAGTTAATTTGGTGACAAAACGAAAGGGGAACCTCTAGACAAGACGATACATTCTCCAACAGATGAAGAGAAAGGCTTTATGTCTTTGTTGTCCAAGTCATCGACACCCTGGGATCTCCGATCTTTTCAATAGAAAATCTTCATGTCGAACACCCTTCAGAGGCAACACGAACCCCGGCAAAACAGAGCTTTCAAGCTCAAAATTGAGGGTAAGAGCCAGCTGGGCAAGTGTTTACGGCTCTAGAGGAAGTTGGAGTGATTGCAGGGTCCCACCTGGATGCCCTGCAACCACTCCCAGTAGGAAGTTTGACATTTATTTCAAGTCAGGTATGTTAGCCCACCATTTTGGGCCAGTGATAGCCAATGTATCGGGCTGTGAGATTAATTCTCTCAGCTCGGTTACGGTGGTTACCGTTAAGTTTCTTGAAATGGACCTCGACGATAACTTTGTACGGTCTTATCCAAGTATGGGAAGGTTTTGAAGGATAGGTTTACAAACTACCCGGATCAACCTTCCATTTTTACCGGCACCCGTTAGTATATCATGACGGCTAGCAAGTCTATTCCCTTGGTTCTCCCTATCGGGAAAATGCTCCCGATGTGGAGAGCCAGGACATACCGTTAGACATTTATTTCATTGGGCCAGTGATAGCCAACGTATCGGGCTGTGAGATCAGTTCTCTTGGCTCGGTTACGGTGGTGACAGTCAAGTATTTAGAGTTGGACCTCGACGACAACTTCGTGAGGTCCACCGATCGACCATCATTCTACCATTCTTAGACATGCCCTGAAAATACACTCTTGGCAATGAAACAATTCTACAATGCATTTGTTTACTTCTACCTTTGGGCCCACTCCTAGACCTACATGAATATGATGACTTTTGTAGCAATAATATTAAGTTTCTGTAGCGGGATAATTTACTGCATGAACTTAAATATGGGCCTAATTCACTGATAGGTGTTCATGAACTGGTAAACTCAAGACTGTGTTTGGATCATGTATATTGTTCGTATGGCCATCACTCCAGCGCTGCAGGATCAATCATGCTACTTTCAACAGTATTAAAGTAGCTGAATATATAATGAGCGTTTCAATTACCGTGCGCCAGCAGTGTTTTACTTGGTGTGTGCTGCGCTCTGTGCTTAGAACTAGCTGCAATAGCTTTTCAAAGGCCGCGCAACCTGTGCTATTTTTAGACTCAGCTGGCTGGCACACAGCTGGGTCCTCACACCCTTCGGCATTGTTAGAGCAGGGCAGGCCAGGCAGCCGAGCGTTCAGGGGTTCAAAGGTGACTTTACATGGCCCAAAATTTGCGTCTTTAAATAGATAAATATTCATTTGGTGTGCTTTGTGTGTGTACATTTTATCTTCTGATGTTTAATTTAACATAGTATGCGTTAACACTTGGTTGTATTTCAGTTTTCGTGTATGAGCTTGCTTTGTTTCCAGTCAGATTTGATCTATATTTCGCCCCCCGAATGTTCCCTGTGTGTAAGGAGATTTTTAAAATTTTATCTTTTGCCCTTTTCAGGCCTTTTATTTCTCTTGTTTCTTCAACATTTAATTATTTATCAGAACATCACTCGTTTACATACTATTTAAAATGATACATTACGCATTTGTGTGTAAGGAGATGTCAAAAAAGTAATAGTGCCCTCTTGTGACACCATGGCATCTCAATTCAATTTTTTCAATTCAACTTGGTTTACAATTAAGAAAAAAACAATAACAACTGGACTATAGTCCGAAGACTAAACAAGTCAAGTTTACAAAGATAAAAGATAACAATACAAATGGCAGATTAAGTAGGTGTGTGATTCGAGTGATTCGTGTCATGTCGGAGGCTGCATTTTTCTTAAGGGAATTTTTGTGAGTATCGATTCCGGCCTTTTGGCTAAGATCATGTGGGTGCCTCTCTGGTTCAATTATCACAAAGACAGCAGCTGGATCAGAGATTAGCCCAAAAGCCATCACCACCGCCTTGCGTGCTGCATCCCGCGAGCAGTACTCCACCAAGTTGCTCGCCTTCCCGGACCAAGGGGAAAGTCGCCCGCTGTCTCAACAATGACAGCTACATCAACGGGTCCTCGTGGATGCCATCCGGCAATTTCATCCTCTTCTGCGACTGGCGCTTCATCCACAGGGCCCGTTTGAACTGTTTACCTACCAACGCAGCGGCGAAACGCTGGAACCCTGGAACAAATTCAACGACCGTGATGCTCTAAAGATCACCGCAGCTGCCAAATTCACCAAGTACGCCGACCTGAAGCAAGGTGTTCGGTTTTGCTGTTGGCTCTCTTGGTTCATGGTACCAAGGCAATGAGAGAGCCCTTGGACGCCTCGGCATCTCCAGGCGCTACCGCCCCTTGATGAGACGACTACTATGTATTGACGCCATCAAGGGCTCCAGGGACACCTACATCGAACACGTCAGCGGCCATCGCCAATACCAGGATTAGGCATGGCCGCCCTACCCCCGACTTCGACAAGCCAGCCCGCCATCACTACTGTGAACTTTTTTGTTTTTCCTTGGGACTAGTGGAATTTCACTACCGGATTTACCTGCCTCTCATGAACAATGAACTCCCACCCCGGTTTTTAATCACTGCCATGGCTGTTGCTACGGTGGTTGCCATCACCCTGTCTGCGGTCTGGATGGTTTCCTTTGTATTTTGCCCCGGCCACTTCCAGGCTGTGGCTCCGCCATGCAACGGTCATCCTCTGCCCAGCTGACCACATCTTCATGAACAATTGACTCCATGCGCCTCCGGTCAGCTGGGACCATCACTGCTTTTTGTTGCTTTCTTCTGCTCGGACGGTGAATTGTGGTACATGTACTCAGCCCGTGTTTTACATCCACCATGGTATTATTTTCCTATTGCTTGCCTCAGTTCAATTTCAACCCTGGATGTATTACCTTGGCTTTGTGCATGGCACATGTTCATCGGCCAGCAGTTGTTTTGCTCGATCATCATTGCTTTATTTAATTTGTTTGCTTTTTCACTGTTTGTCCTTTAGGCGGGTGACCTGTGACAAGCCATTTATTTACATCTATGGTGTATTTATGTGATTTGTTGCTGTGTCCCTGTCTGGCAGGCAACAGTGCTTGACTGCTTTTTACATTCCATGCTTTTTAATTACATTTATTGCTGTGTGCCCTGCAGACGGGTGCCTGTGACTTGTCGCTTATTTACATTCATTTGTTTACAATTAGGATGTATTTATGTGATGCATTAAGTTCAAGCCCCAGAAGTGCGCCACCCTTTCCTTGGAATGCCGTAAGCGCCCCGTGGTTCAGCCAGCTCAGTTCCTTGTTCAGAGCACCAACATTTCTGCCTTGTCTGAGGAACAACACTACCGCTACCTTGGGGTGCCCATCGGTTTCTATCGCTTAAATGAGAGTTTGGAGTCCCTGGCAGTCAAGATGGTGGAAGACCTTCAGCGGATTGATGCATCTCTCCTCGCTCCCCGGCAGAAGCTGGACGCATACCGCACATTCATCCAGCCATGTGTGGCCTACACCCTACGGGCCGGCGACTGCCAGAAGAAACACCTTAAGAAGCTGAGAGGAGAGCTTGAGAGGAGAGCTAAAGAGGATTTCACGGAAAGTCTGCAACCTTCCGACCCGGGCCACAACAAACTTCCGTCTCTTCTCCCTCCCTAGCAGAAGCTGGACCCATACCGCACATTCATCCAGCCATGTGTGGCCTACACCCTACGGGCAACGACTGCCAGAAGAAACACCTTAAGAAGCTGAGAGGAGAGCTTGAGAGGAGAGCTAAAGAGGATTTCACGGAAAGTCTGCAACCTTCCGACCCGGGCCACAACAAACTTCCGTCTCTTCTCGCTCCCTGGCAGAAGCTGGACGCGTACCGCACCTTCATCCAGCCTTGTGCAGCCTACACCCTACGTGCCGGCGACTGCCAGAAGAAACACCTTAATAACCTGAGAGGAGAGCTTGAGAGGAGAGCTAAAGAGGATTTCACGGAAAGTCTGCAACCTTCCGACCCGGGCCACAACAAACTTCCGTCTCTTCTCGCTCCCTGGCAGAAGCTGGACGCGTACCGCACCTTCATCCAGCCTTGTGCGGCCTACACCCTACGCGCCGTTGACTGCCAGAAGAAACACCTTAATAACCTGAGAGGAGAGCTTGAGAGGAGAGCTAGAGAGGATTTTTTTTTTTTTTTTTAACTCCTTTAGAGTACCATTTTATTAACTGTTTGTAAACCTTTTTGAACAAGTTTCAATAAATTCAGCACTCTGTTCTTAACCCTGTATTTCATTATAAAGTTTGAGATTTCTATCAAGTTTTCTTCACTGAAGATTTTCCCGATTGAAGACTGAAGCAAGATGGCAGCTCCCAGGACCCTGGAGCGTCCAAACAGCCTGAACATTACCCTCCAATCGAAAACAACAACAGACAGCATGTTCATAGAACTGGACAAGTTTCTCTCAAAAGATGAAGTCAAGTGCCTGCAATTTGTCAGTGACAATACATGGTGCATCACTCTAAAAGACAGCAGAACCACCGAAAGAGTTGGAACAACCACCCTCACCGTCGACAAGAAGGAAATACAAATCAACCATGTGCAGAAGAAGGTCACCTTTGTGAATGTCTTCGGCGCTCCACAGGAGTATGGTGACCAACCAGTATCCACCAAGCTGTCGCAGTATGGCAGAGGCTACTGGCCCACACACCAAGGATGGGAAAATGGGGTGCGACACTACAGCATGGAACTTAACTGCGAAGAAAGGGGTCACATAAGCAAATATTGCAGGAAACCACCCACCTGCGCAATCTGACAAGGACACCTAAAAAGAGAATGCCCAACATCCTACTATCAGCAAACAAGGAAAGCTTCCTTCAGCAAAACGGACCACACAACTGATCAACAACCAACAGAACCAGCACCAAACCCGACACCCGCACGCAACCCCCCGGCAGCAACACCTAAACCCACTGAAGAGCCACCCAAGCCCAAACAGGCAAAAAAACAGCCCGCCACGAAATACACCCTACTGAGCGACTCACCCGACGACAAGTATGCAGACATCTTGAGACTCGACAACCAGGCAGAAATACTAAACAGTACCTTTGCTATAGATGGACCAGCCAAGAGCATGTTCGATGACCACGAGGTTCCCTACAGGGACTCAGATGACAGCAACACATCATCAGACCGCTCATAGATATCCAACATAAGCTACACAAGTAAAAGACAACTATCATCGACTTCTGATTCGGAACCCTCACTACAAAATGCACAACGCATCCCATCAGAGAGCGAAGACCCCCAAAATCAACAATGGGAAACACAACGACGCAAAAGAAACCGAAAAAAAACCTGCTGAACGCTTCTTCTATATAACTATGTTATTGTACAATTTAAGTATTTTTCTCTTTGGCACCAAAGCCAAAGACAGAGACGCCAGCAAAAGCAGCCAAATCCTACCCGGTAATCCCACCCAAGCCACAGCGACTGAAACCCACCCACTACAGCCAACAAATCGACGACAATGATGAGAATGACCCACAACAACCCGAGTTCATGAGCATCACGGCAGAAAACACTACCAGGGACAGCGACCGCGACTCCAACCACTCTACTATTTCAACCATGTCCAACGCCAGCAAAAGAAACCACTCCATGGGTGAGTCATCGGAGGCCTCACTTCAAGACGCCCAGTATATACCCACGGACACTGAGCCCCCAAAATCTCCGGTGTACCAAACACAACGAAGAAAAAGATCAAGGAAAAGGAAATTATGAACAATGAACTCAAAGAACTGTTTTTTGAAATACTCAATTATAAACTATGATAACTCACGTAGCATATTTTCTTTTCTTTCTAATGTGTAGCTTAAATATATGTACTCTTAATGTTAATGGTCTGAGAAATCAGGTTAAGCACCGTCAAATTTGTGATTCTTGGAACAGTCAGAGTATCGATGTCTTACTGTTGCAGGAAACCCATGCTGTTGGCTTCAATGGGTGAGAGAGTTTGACGTCAGGGGATATTGGTCTTTCGGGACTAATACAAGTCAACATTTTATTTTTTAACCGTAGATAGTGGGACCTCACTGATGAATTACGAGACAACAATGGCAGAATGATTTCAATCACAGCTAGCATTCACCAAACCACAGCCAAAATTCGCTTTATCAACATGTACACACCCAACGACCCTGGCCAAAGGCAGCTACATGTACTGTTCAGCGATCAGTTACAGCGCCATAGTCAGGGTCCGCGAAGATTGCTACTGGGTGGGGACTTCAATTGCATCACAGACAAAGGCTTAGATACAATGGGCCATTCTTCACATAGCACAAGGGGGGACAAAGAAATCAACATCTTTGACAAACAACTCAATCTCGTAGACTCAATGTCGTGAGGATAACCCTAGTCAGTGTACATACACCTGGCAAGACAAAGCAAAGAGCAAAGGGGACTAGAATAGACAAAATATACATGTCTCATGATTTGTTCCCCATGTGTAGCGAGATGTCAAAACAGTAACAGCGCCCTCTTGTGACACTATTGCATCTCGTGTGATTCATGTCATGTCGGAGGCTGCAGAGAATTGAGAGAATTTTTGTAAGTATCGCTTCTCGACCTTTTGGCTAAGATCACATTTGTATCTTGGCTCACTTCAATATTAAAAAATTTTGAGATCCTGTTTTTTCTTATTCTGAAAAAAAACCTAAAAAATGGCGGCGTCAAGGACGCTGGAGCATCCCCTAAGCCTGAATATTTACCTGGGCTCAAAAACAACACCGGACAGCATATTCAAGGAGCTGAACAGAGTACTGACTGAAGCAGATGTAGAATGTGTTCAACATGTCACTGAGAAAATCTGGGGCGTCACCGTGAACTCAGAAGCAGCAGCTGAGACCTTTCGTAGAGCCAACGTCATCATCGACAAAAAGCCAACCCAGATAAGCCACGTACAGCTGAAGACAACTTATGTCAATGTTTTCAATGCACCCACTGAAATGAAGACAGCGCCAGTCAGCACTGCTCTATCCATGTACGGGAAGATTCTAGCTCAAAGACGTGGCAACTGGGCCTCCCACCCCAATTGGCAGAATGGTATCAGACACTACCAAATGCAGCTGGACAAACCAATCCCCAATTTCCTGCATGTAGGCCAGACCATCCTCCACGTCAAATACTCTGGCCAAATCCAGACATGCAGGAAATGTGTGGAAGAAGGTCACACACACCAGGATTGCCCAACCAACTACCGAACCACCACCAGAAAGGCGACGATGTCGTTCCCACCTCCCCCTGAAGGACTCCCAAGCACAACAGATCACAAAGGACCGGGAAAAACCACCACAGCCGCCACACTAGACCAGCAACCCAGTACCAGCAAACCCACATCTTCACCCGCACCCGACCCTTCGACAACAACAGCACCCAAGCCCCAACGGGTTAACACTCCCATAAGCAACGACGACACTGCACCCAATACCTTCAAACCAACTGAGGTATTGAACAGCACATTCGCCCATATAGAACCACCGAGCATCTTCGCCGACGAAGAACCAGACAACATGGACTCATCAGACCACTCTACCATCTCAATAATCTGCAACACAAGCAAACGACAACTTTCCTCCGAGTCGGAACCATCGTTTCAAAACAGACAGCACCTGCCATCATCGGATAGTTTGACTGCACCATCGGACAGATGGCAGACACAGAAACGGAAGAGAAATAAGAACAAACGCAAACCATGAACAAACTGTTTAAGAACTGTTTATTTGGTGCGTCACTGTAAAGTCGGAGGCCGCAGCCGAAACCCTCCGCAGAGCCGATGGCATCATTGACAAGAAACCGACACAGATAGCCGTGTACAGCTAAAGACAACGTATGTCAACGTATTCAACGCACCTACCGAGATGAAGACAGCACCAGTCAGCACTGCTCTGTCCATGTACGGAAAGATCTTATCCCATGTACGGAAAGATCTTATCCCATGTACGGAAAGATCTTATCCCATGTACGGAAAGACCTTATCTCAACGAAGTGGCAACTGGGTCTCCCACCCCAATTGGCAGAATGGGATTAGACACTACCAAATGCAGCTGGACAAGCCAATACCCACTTTCCTGCACATAGGCCAGACCATCCTTCACGTCAAGTACTCCGGTCAAATCCAGACATGCCGGAAATGTGGGGAAGAAGGTCACCTCGGAGCAAAGTGCCCCAACGAACTCTGCTATAACTGTCAACAAAAAGGGCATCGAAGCAGCCAGTGCCGAACCTGCGGGAAAGAGGGTCACTCACATCAAGATTGCCCAAACAGCTATCGTGCCACCACCAGAAAGACGACAATGTCGTTCCCACCTCCCCCCAAGGACTCCCAAGCACATCAGACTACAAAGGACCCGGAAAAATCACCGCAGGCGCCACACTTGACCAGCAACCCAGCACCAGCAAACCAACATCTACACCCGGACCCGGCCCTTGGACTAGTACAACAGCACCCAAGCCCCAACGGGTAACAATTCCCAAAGCTACGTTCAACTTGATGACACTACACCGAAGACCTTTAAACCCACTGAGGTGTTGAACAGCACTTTCGCCAAGATCGAACCACCGAGCATCTTCGCCGATGAAGAACCCGGCAACATGGACTCATCAGACCACTCAACAATTTCAATGATCTGCAACTCAAGCAAAAGACAACTCTCTTCCGAGTCTGAACCATCCTTCCAAAACGGACAACACCTGCCATCATCGGATAGCGAGGTCGCACTATCGGACAGATGGGAGACACAGAAATGAAAAAGAAACAAGAACAAACGCAAAACATGATCAAACTGTTAATGAACTTTTCTTTGATTTGTCAAACTATCCTTCTCCGTAATTATGTTACTGTACAATGTATGTATTTTTCTTTATTTAGTAATGACGCATATCAATGTATGTACACTTAATGTTAATGGTCTGAGAAATCAGGTTAAGCGCCGTCAAATTTTTGATTCTTGTAACAGTCAGAGTATCGATGTCTTACTGTTGCAGGAAACCCACGCTGCTGGCTTCAAGGAGGCCAGGGCGTGGGCCAGAGAATTTGACGGCAGGGGTTTTTGGTCTTTCGGGACTAATGCCAGTAGAGGGGTCGCCATTTTGTTTTCTAACCGTAGAAAATGGGACCTCACTGATGAATTACGAGACAACAACGGCAGAATGATTTCAATCACAGCTAGCATTCACCAAACCACAGCCAAATTTTGTATTATAAACATGTATGCACCCAACGACCCTGGCCAAAGGCAGCTACTGTTCAATGATCGGTTACAGCGCCATTGTCAGGGTCCGCGGAGATTGCTACTGGGTGGAGACTTCAATTGTATTTCAGACAAAGAATTAGACACAATGGGATCTTCTTCCCACAGTACACGGGGGGACAAAGAAATCAATGTCATTAGCAAACACCACAACCTCGTAGATAGCTGGCGTGTGGATCACCCGCGCCAGCGTACATACACATGGCATAACAAAACACATACAAAGGGGACACGAATAGATAAAATATACATGTCTCGTGATTTGTTGGTGGGGGCTGAAACAGAGATTGTTGCCTTCCCCTGGTCTGACCATGATATGGTACTCTCAAAGTTCAAATTACCCGGTAAAGCAAACCAAAAAGGCCACTGGCAATTTAATAACAACCTCCTTTCCAAACCCAACTTTGTCAGTTTAATCCAACCTAAGCAATGGAAAAATCACAAAAAAGGTCTTTCCGAGAGTACCAGTGATTGGTGGGACCGGGGAAAAAACAGATATTAGGAGGGCAGCAATCCTGTTCTCTATCGATCTGAATATAAAACATTACTTGCAGAAATCAACGTTCTCCAGAGGGAGGTAGACTCCGGAGACAAGGCATGTGTTAAAGAACTCAACGAAAAAGAAAAGAAACTGAAGGAAATTGAAAAAATTAACATCGAAAAGAAAACCTTCAAATGCCAACAAACCAATATTCCCGGGGAATTCCAAAGTAATCAACCCCAGGAAACAAAAACGCACAAAGCAAAACACATGCCAAGTCTCCGGGGTAAGGACGGCCGTGATATAGTGGACCCCGTTGAAATGGCTGGAGATTGCCGCCGTTTCTATGGGGACCTTTACACGGCCGTTCCGGTCGATCAGACCGAGACCAATCTCCTTTTGGATACCATTCACTGGGCCCCAAGGACTTTTCACTACTCGAGGGCCCGGTGACTTTAGACGAAGTTAAACGGGCGTTGTTTGGTATGGAGGCGGGCAAGTCACCCGGTTCGGATGGCTTGTCCGCTGAGTTTTAGAAGACATTCTTCAGTGATGAGGGTCAAGACATATGGGCAAAAACAGAGATTATTGCCTTCCCCTGGTCTGACCAAGATATGGTACTCTCGAAGTTCAAAATGCCCGGAAAAGTCAACCAAAAAGGCTAATGGCAAATGAATAATAGTCTTCTTTCCAACGAAAAAATTGTTAACTTAATTCAACACCAATGGAAAAATCATCAAAAACATCCTCGAGTACCATTGACTTAAAAATCAAATCTAAAGAGGGCAGCAATCCTGTTCTCTGTCGATTTAAACCGCCAGCAAAACTCTGAATATAAAATATTACTTGCAGAAATCAACGTCCTCCAGAGGGAGTTAGACTCCAGAGACAAGGCACGTGTCAAAGAACTCAAACTAAAGGAAATTGAGAAAACCTTCAAAAGTCCAAAATCAAATATTCCCGGGGGAATTTAAAAGCAACCAAAGCCCGGAAACAAAAGCGCACACATGCCAAGTCTCCGGGGTAAGGACGGCCATGATAAAACGGACCCAGGTGAAATGGCCGGCGCTTCGATGGGGACCTGTACATTGCCGTCCCGGTCAATCAGACCGAGACCGATCTCCTTTTGGATACCGTTGATAAGTCACTGGCCCCGATGACGCTTCACTACTCGAGGGCCCGCTGACTTTAGACGAAGTTAAACGGGCGTTGTTTGGTATGGAGGCGGGCAAGTCACCCGATTTGGATGGCTTGTCTGCATAGTTTTACAAGACATTCTTCATTGGTATGGGCCAAGATATTTGTGACATGCTTAATGAAGTATTTGAAGAAGATAAATTAACAGAAAGCCAAAGGCAAGGGCTCATCACGCTGATCTACAAAAGCCATGGTCAGCGTGATGAGCTCACCAATGGAGGCCCATATCATTGTTGAATGTCGATTACAAAATATTTACAAAAATCCTCGCCAACCGAGTAAGAAAAGTCCTTCCAAATATCATTCATTTAGATCAGACTTGCTCGATGGCGGGGAGATCCATACTAGACAACGCCTACCTACTTAGAAATAGTTTCGTTGATCAAAAGAACCTTGGCGCGGTGTTTGTATCTCTGGATCACTTTTGACAGGGTCAGCTGGGAATATCATCGCCCTCAAGCCCCTCGGGTGCACGATACATTACGACATGAGCATAAAAGGGATTAGATTGCCAGGCGGGGTCCAGGCCAAAGTCTCAATGTACGCTGATGATACCACGCTGATCCTGTCAGGCGATAAGTCAATTCAAAAGAGCTTTCAGTTGATTCAGAGGTACGAGCGTGTGTCGGGTCCAAACTAAATTGACAGAAATCCCAAGGGGTGTACCTTGGAAAGAGGAAATGTAAAACCAGAGGACCGGTTGACATAGACTGGACGCACAGCGTAAAGATAGTAGGTATTCACTTCGGCTGATGAAGCAGACCGTCAAGGATGCAGCAATCTGCCTACAACAAACCAACGAGAAATGCTGGACGATCACGATGAAAACAAAGGATGACGCCGGCGAACTACTGGCTAAACAGGTAAAGATCGGGAACAACTGCGTACACACTTCTGGAGCAGAGAGACCCACCACCTTCGTGACGCTGCTGCAAGAACCTTACGAGCTAGATGCCGCCGTCATCAAGGCCAGCCTCACAAAGTAAGGCAAGGTACATGGAATCCGATGAGGCCACTGGCAACAATATCTGGACTGGGAGAATGGGAACAGGCACGCAAAGATGGAGCTGACAGAACCGATCCCGAGCTACCTCCACGTCGGACAGTTCTGGCTGATTGTTAAATACAACGGGCAGGTGGAGACATGCCGCCGATGCAACCAGCCGGGACACCAGGCAGCCGAGAACAGAATATGTCAAGTTCCCCCCCTCTGCATAAAATGTATGTAAAAAGTCCAAATGGCTTATTTATAAGAATAAATCATTTTTTAAAACGTATCTTAGCCCATCTTAGTGCAAAAGACCGAGAACCCCTTTCTTACCTTAGCGGTATATTCTTACAAGAACCAACATGGCAGTTTCCAGGCCACTCGAGAGAACGTACAGCTTTATCATCTCCCTCACAGCCAAAACAACGCCTGACAGGATTTTTGCAGAACTGGACAGAATAACCAACAGAGACGACGTCAAATGCCTCCAGCACGTCAGAGACACTGAATGGTGTATCACCATGAAGACCCAGACAGCGGCAGAGACCATCAGGAAGGCGACCCTGCAGATCGACAAAAAACCCACCAACATCACCCCAGTCCAAGAGAGAATAACCCACGTCAACGTACTCAACGCACCCCAGGAACTCGGGGATCAGCCAGTGTCCAGCAAGCTTCTACAATTCGGAACAATCAAGCAACAACGCCGCGGCCACTGGCTGTCACACCAAGAATGGGACAATGGGATACAGCACTTCCAAATGGTCCTGCACGAACCGATTCCATCTTTCATCACTGTGGGAGCCTTCCAGCTCCATGTGAAGTATTCAGGCCAGGAGCCCACTTGCCAAAAGTGCGGTGGAAAGGGTCACCTTGGCAATGCCTGCCCTAAGGAAGTTTGCTACAACTGCAAAGAAATGAGCCACAACGGGAGACAGTACCGCCAACCACCCCTCTGCAGCAAAGCAGATCACCTATTCAAGGATTGCCCAAACACTTACAGAAACCAGACCAGAAGGAAAGGAACCATGACTAAACCCCCAACCCCACCACCAGAAGGCAGACCTTCCAAGTCGGACAACATAAAATCAACATCAATATTCCCACAACTCACGGACTCATCAATCGACCCAATGGACGCCGGCTCAACAACCCAAGCGACAGACACCAAGGAAAAACCGAAAACCAGACAACCCAAGCCAACCCCCCAGACAACCCCGCATAGCCGAAGTCAAACAACAACGAGTTAAAAACTGGGCAGAGGGCAGCACCCGGACTACAGACAAGGCTCCAAACGAAACATCTGATGGACGACAAGGACAGTGAACAGGAGGGTCGACGATCTCAACTTCTCAACGCAGAAATAGGGTTCAATAACCCTACTTTTCAAAGGGAAGGGTAACCGTGAAGATTCACCCAACTGGCGCCTGATCTCATTGTTGAACGTGGATTACAAAGTAATCACCAAAATACTCGCCACCAGACTGCATAAGGTCTAACACAAAATAGTAAATATTGACCAAACCTGTTCAGTGGCGGGTAGAACCATACTTCACAATGCCCACTTGCTGAGGAATATTCAGGATTACGTGGATCAGGAAGAGCATGGGCGCTACGTTCGTGTCCCTCGATCAACACAAGGCGTTCGATAGGGTCAACTGGGGGTATCTTCAGCAGGTATTGGATAAATTTTGCTTTGGTCCCAACTTTCGGAATTTGATCGAAATTTTGTTTACAGATATCAAGAGTGCGGTCATTTGCAATGGGAATATCTCAGCGATCTAGCGAGAGTACCATTGACTCGTGGGGACGATAAAAATAAAATCTTAAGAAGGCATTAGTGCTGTTCTCTGTTGATTAAAAACCGTCAGCGAAACTCTGAATATAAGACACTACTGGTAGAAGTCAACGTTCTCCAGAAGGGGGTCAACTCCGGAGACAAGGCATGTGGAAAAGAACTCAACGAAAAAGAAAACAAACTAAAAGTAATTGAAAACATTAACTTCACATATCCTTCAAAAAAGAACGATGCAAAATTCCCAGGGAATTTCAATGTAATTTACCCCAGGAAACCAATACACATGAAGCGAAACACATGCCAAGTCTCCAGGGTAGGGACGGCCATGATATAACGGACCCCGTTGAAATGGCCGGTGAATGCTGGCGCTTCTATTGGGACCTATACACGACCGGGTAAGATGTTCTCACCGACTTTTTTCAAAATTGTAATACAAAACTCATTGTAAATACTGTGTATATCAACTGTATGTAAATAGCCTGAATGGCTTATTAGTAACAATAAACCCTTTTTGAAACCATATCTGAAACAAAGTATTACCTACCGGTTACAGACTTCTAAAAACAACAGGTACAACTGGAAATTGCCCACACTGCGGTCAACTTGAAACACTCTGGCACGTTTTCATTGACTGTCGTGTGGTTAAGCCGGTAGGCGAGTGGTTCGCTAACTATATGGGCGGTCTGAACAATAGGCACGTGGACCCAGGCGCGGACAATATAATTCACTCCTTGTATCAAAGCACAGAAAAACAAAAAACAGTTCAAGTACTCAATAGAGCGCTTGCCATTTACCGAATGACAGTGTGAATTGGAACAAAGCCAAATTTGATCAAAAACCCACCCGAGCCACCACACTGATCAACACTATCAAAAGCATCTTATAGTGTCAGAGTCTGGCCCAGGTTTCTCTTGCTTTCCCTTTGTAATTACACGACAGAGTGACAGACCAGTTCAAAGTTAATTTCTGTACAGTTCAATTGAATCATATTACAATTTATTTGCAGTATTATATAGTATTATTTAATGTTGTACAGTCTCAAACATTACAGGTGTTGGTTTAGACAAGAATGCTCAGTTAAGTTGAAGTAAAAAACAGTCAAATCAGCTATTACCTACCGGTTACAGACTCCGAAAAACAACAGGTACAACGGGAAATTGACCACACTGTGGTCAGCTTGAAACACTTCAGCCTGCTTTCTTTGACTGCAGTGTGGATAAATTGGTAGGTGAGTGGCTTGTCAATTATATGGGGGATCTCAACAATAGGCACGTGAACCCAGACCTGGACACTAAAGAATCATGTCATTGTCTAAAACCACAAAACTGCAAAAAAAACTGTTCATGAATTAAATACAGTACTCAGCATCTACCAAAATGACAGTGTGGTTGGCTGCGAACAACAGCCAAATTCAAACAAAAACCAACCCAAGCCACCACACCGATTGACACAATATAAAGCATCTTATAGTGTCCGAGTCTGGCCCAGGTTTCTCAGGCCAGAGTACATAAGACTAAAGAATTTCCACTTGAAGCATTTAGACGTACTAAATGTGGTGGTTTTCTCATAAGCTATTAAAACATTTTGGTGGTGGTTTGAGAAAATATGGTAATGGCTAAGTCGAGACGATTGAATTTTCCTTAAGTTTAAGTAAATTCCGTTTAAGTCAAAGTGAGTTATGTTCCACTGAACTTGTAAATATTGTATTTATCGTGCATTAATGTAAATTGTATGGATTATTTGAACAAATAAACCATCTTAGAAACCCAAATATAGTTGACATCATGGATGGGGAGTTTTTCAGGAAGGATATTCTTCAAGAAACCCTCCTACGAGAATGGTTTCCAGATGGAAATCGATTCCAACAGGACAATGACCCAAAACACACATCAAACGCAAATGTCAAAGACATAAAGGATGTGAGCATCAACAGGATGAAAACTCCAGCAGAAAGCCCGGATTTGAATCCAATAGAGAACTTACGGCATGAACTTTCTATGCCGTCAAGTCAAGCCAAGGAATAGCTCAACAATGGCATTCAACATCTTCTGGTAGTCCAAGGCGATGAAATATATCAACCATCTACAGAAGGTTATTCCGGCAGTTATTCATATGAAGGCAGAGCATCTGGCTACTGAAGACAGAAACCAAAACATAAACTTATCAGTTCTTTTCAGGGAGAACCAAATATATCTTCAGAAAAGAGATTTAACTTATACTCAATATGGGAAAGGAAAATAGAATTCAAATAAAAGACCCCCAAAAATTGTCCCAATGGATCATCGCCCCACATATCATGATACTAAACTACTACTTGAATGTTGCATGAAGGATTGCATGCAGGACTGGGTTGGGGAGGGAGAAAACCTGTACCAAGAACTACCTGTAATCATAACTGTACATGTACTGGTTCAACTCGCCCTCATCAAATACTACAAGTTTCAAGGCAAGGAGGTGCGAACAAAGCTAGAAGAAGCAAAGAAAGAGGCAAGAAACAAGATTGTAGGAGCTTTCAAAGGAGCGGAACTCAAAAACAGCCAGTCAAGTCTTCAGCTATTTCACAAGATCCAGACAACCACTGAGCAAGAGTACAAAGAAGAAGAGAGAGTGAACATAGCTCATTAACAAACAAATCGGTCCTGGATTGTCTTTGTTTTACCAAAGGTAAACACTTTTATGTTTTAATGCTTTTATATACTTTTATTTGATTCAAGTCATTTCCTTCTGGTTCATCTCCAACATAGGATTTTCCAAAGGTAAACACTATTTTATTATTGCTATAGACTTGCAAATTATTCAAGTTATTTCTTACTGGTTACTTTTCTTTCACACTTTTGTGTGCCTTTGTAAACTTGACACGTCCGAGATGGATGTGCCGAAGACCTCTGTTTTTTTGTATGGACATTCATTTCCCGGACGAGTGTTCCGGCAATCTGAAGAGAGTCATATTGATGCAAAGACCCTCATTGGTTTAAGCGATCACTTTAGTTTATTTGTAGAGGGTGCCCCTGGATTAAGTTTTGCCAGAGTCCTAGATAATGCAGACCGTTACTTTGCCAAATTACAGTCCAAACCAATGGAAATTCTGATTATTGACCTCGGAACTAATGATTTGTGTAATCAGTCGGAATGCCCTGAGGTTGTTTTATAGAAACTTGAACAATTTATGGAACTCCTCATAATTAAAGGAGTTACCCCAAAGAAAACCTTTTTTATACATAATCCAGAGATCTGGTGGTTTGTAGGCCGGCCAAGTCTCACTTTCCACATTTAACCATAGAGCCCAGATATGTAATAGATTGCTTAATGGTATTTTGGGCAAGTACCCTGGCGCCATGCTACATAGTCAGCGCAGGGTCAATCACCCAAGGTATCTTGTAGATGGCTGTCGTCCAACTCTGGTAGGTATGTGGAAGTATTGCACGGGGGTAAAGGGTGCAGTCTATAAGTGTAAATTGTGACTAGGTCCTATACTTGTAATCTAAGGGTTTGTGTATAAAATACCTCGTCTTCATTCTATTTCAATGCATTATCGACATATCAACAGAGGCAGTTTTACCTGTATTGAGATGAACTACATGTATGTTCAGTAAAGATTAATTACATTATTGTATTAAGAGTTGAGCTACTTTATGCGTTTAATACTTTTCATATGAGAAGTAATGTGTTCTTGTTCTTTAAGGGAAAAAACAACTGGACTTCTGGAACACTCATTTTATGAGGTAAACTGTCTTACCTCAACTATATGGACTTAATCACTCTTTATAATAATTTGGATGAGTACTCATCTTTATTTTTGCAACTTGAGGAAACTTTGACTTTTTAAACAATAAGAGCTTTGTGTATTCATTCAAATTTAAAACGAAGCTTCAACTTCGCATCAATTTGGTTCTAAAGGTATATTTTACAAACCAAAAGGTAACCATTCGTGGGCGTATGGTTTTTTAGCAGGGAAGTTGTGACGATATGGTCCATTTCTGCATAGCGTATGTATACTGTGCGAGTATAAAGCCTGTGTTGTGACCCAGCTGCCTTTCCCTCGATCATTAGCATAATGTATTTGGCTCCGCTCCATGTTGCTAAACCGTAGTACTATCATGGGTCATAGGTCATCCACATTCACTTGGGAAAACTTAGTCAGCCTATAAATTAGTTCTAAACATTGTATTATTTAAAAATTACAGTAATTGTTGTGGGTGTTTTTAAACATATTATCTAGGTTAATAGTATTACCCTGTTGCCATGGGAAACAAACCGATTTTCTGGATAATACGTAAACTGCGTAGTAATTCTTAGTGTGTGAGCTGGTCGCAACCAAGACCATTCCCGCTCTCTTCTTTCTCTGGGTTGACGAGTGTCAGTTTGCAGTTTTTTCTGTGAGTAAAACTCCTTAATTTTCCCCGCTAATATTCATTGTCAGAATCCAAAATTGTACATTATTTTATTATGGGTTATGGCTCATTTGTAGCTATCATTTCTTGCAGTGATGCAGAATCGAAAAACTTTATTTTTATATCTGCCATTTTGAAAAGGATTTGGAAAGCACAATCACGAAAGATTCAAGAAAAACTGCACAACCAAGGAAACAACTCCCGACTGCAGACTTTGATTTTGTCAAAACCCTATCTACAAAAGTCAATACTTTGACAACAGCGAAGGCTCACATCGACAAACAGTTAGCCTCGCTAACCAAGGTAGTCCAGGGTAAAGGTGCCATCGGCCTGCATCACCTCCCAAGCAAGACCACCACACCCACACTGCTATTGGCCTACGAGGATACTTTCAAAGAATCCTGGAAAAGCCTGGCGACTAAAGTGTGTGTCTTGTTTACAGAGCTCACCCTGGACCAGTACAAGTTCAAAATTGACATCGAAGCGAAACTAGCAGAGGCAAGAAAGACGGCGGGAGAACAAATAAAGACGCAGTTCAAGGCAGACAAAGAAAGAAGAACAGCCACCAAACTGTTCAATTTCTTCTCCAGAGTCAGACAACCACCAGCTAAGGGACACAAACGAAAGCATTCAGAGAGTCACTGACCGCTTCAAAAACAAACAGTCTTTTTCAAGATGTTACCACTGTCATTACGTGTAATATTATTTTGTCTCATTTTAGCGAATATTATTATTCTCAGTCCACATACTCTTTATTTTAACAATGGTTAATCGTAAACACAAAAGAATGAGATCATTATCACAAAACCATAAAAAGGTAAAACACTTTTCTTGTCATTGCTCATTTATATCCCATGACAGACAATCTAGTCTGTTAACTGATTTTGCATCAAAAGGTCGAACAATTCATAACAAACCTATCCAATGTTGAACTTTCTACACATCAGAAAATCGCATTGGGTAAAGGTCTTAACTTCATTCCACCCCCCCCCCTCCCCCAACTGCTCCATCCCCAGCAAGTATACCACTGCCAGCACCGGCTACAACTTTGACCTTACAGCCAATGTCAGCCCAAGCCCAAGCAACGGAGGTTAGGCTGCCTGGAACATCAATTCAAGCATTACTAAAGGATATCGCAGAGGCACCGACTGTGAACACGACCCCATCACCTCAACATCTTACACAACTATCCCTCAGTATATCTCCACCCTAAACCCAAAGGTGAAAAGGCCCTAAACATTGTAGAATTTTTGCCGGGGGGGGGGGGGGTTGATGGAAGATGAATTTCTGCTATCAATGGCCAAATTATCATCAGTCACTCAGCTACAGTGGATGGTTGCAAATGCCAGAATAATGTTCAGACTCATCAGGGATATAAATTTGGATGGCACTGCAGCCATTCATCAGCTCTCCAAGTTCAGGCCACTCTTTGAATCTCTAAAGAAGAGTTGCCGCCACCCGCATCTTGGAAAGGGTTATCTTTGTCCAGTCTAAGGAGAGCAACATCAAAAGCATGTAACATCAAAAGTATAAAGACCTTGTTTCTGATCTAACCATTTATTTACAAAAACGAGACAACATCACCTTATACAAATGAGCAAGAGTTGGATATGGAAAATGTCGTATTCATTCCATTTAATTTATTATGCTATTTCTTTCGCAGCAAGACTACATATATAGGTAAAGTTGCTTCTGAAGAAATGCTTCTATGTTAACATTGTATTATTTCAGATGGCTGGCTGTCTCCTTTACTATTAAAAATAGAATGTGAACGATGAGAGGGTCATGTCATTTTGTATTACACATGTATGTTGGACTACTACTTGAATACGGTGTTTACGCTGTTGAACTTGATTGCATAGACTGTGTTGTATCTTTACAACACATAGTCCCTGTTTATACTAGTAGTAGCAAGGGCATTGCCATCTTGGGGGGTATGCTATCTCACTGTTCAATATAAATGCCTTTATGTTACTTTCATGTACTTAAAGCATAAATGTACCAATTACATAAATTTGTATATAATTTTCCCTTCGTTAATAGGCGGTCTTTCTTTTGGTAGAAATAGGCTTTGCAAGCCTATTTCTTGTCATCGATATTCCTGCGGTGAAAATAAACCAGTGATGATTCCGTTGTGAAGAATTTGCTCTGTGTGTGATTGTCATTGTGGGTGACTCAGCTTCCCTATTTAATTGGGGACTCCAACAAGCTAAAGGGCAAACACCTCTGGGCATGCATGGATCGTTCCACTACAGGTATAAATAAGTTTGGTATATATATTATGCTCAAGCTTGCCCTATCCCATTACTAAATATAACTCCTATAATCCATGACATATTATATCAAACACCAGTGTGGAGAAAAACATGAACGAAAGTTTACAAAACTGCCCAAACATGACTTCCTTTCAGGAGAATGTGGCAACTTGAGAAACAAATCTAAATTTATTTTACATCCCCTTCATTGCAAAATGTATAATATACGGGTGGCAAGTTAATTAGTAAAACTGCCGATATGCAGATGCTGAGAGAAGAAATCGGGAAACCAACACCGAAAAAATCAAACCAAAACTAAAACAGCAGAAGCTGCCAAGGCGAGCTGCCGAACGCCCGATAGAGAAACAATGAATAATAGAAAAACAAAAATTTGATCAACTGATGTTCAAAGAGGTGGAGACAATTAACAAGTATGTAGTTGACCATTGCCTACTTGGTTTGACATGTGGGAAAGAGGCAAAAATGTTAACAAAAAGTCTTAATGCGGATGGCCGGACAGAAGATGTTTAATTTCCAGAGGGTAATAATGTACCCTGAAAACTTTAACATTTTTAAATAATTTCCATTTGCACACTGTGGATCCAACCACATTTTGGCTGTAAGACAAATGAACTGCAATTGAGAGTGAAAACTATTTTTTTCACAACAAAATATCTAACACCATGAGGCAAAAACTTTAACAAAAAGTCTCAATGCGGATGGCCGAACAGAAGCTGTTTAATTTCCAGAGGGTAATAATGAACCCTGAAAACTTTAACATATCTAAACAATAGAAAAACTTGACCACAATTTCCTTTTTCACCTAGTGAATCTATTCACACAAAAACAATTACATATCACAACAAATTATCTAAGGCAAAAACTTTAACAAAAAGTCCCAATGCGCTCTAGCGAGTGACCATTTGTGGGGTTAATGACAAGAATATATATTCACTTCTGGGGTACTTTGTCAAAAGTGGGGTATACCCCACTTTAAAAAAAATACGGACACGTTATTCGTGCGTTCTGGGGTATAAGAAATATTTTTGACAAACCCCGGTACTAATATGTCCATAATCGTGCACAAAAAGATACGGATAACGACGCGTCTATGACAAACATTAAATCATGATTAGGTATAGAACAGCGCCACCAATTGGCCTTATATGAAGCATTAAATTACCAGCGGAGAACGCCGCGGGCTGCGCATACACATGCATCGCGGGGACCAGGGAAGAGTCGAGTAGGTCCTTTTCGCGTGCAAACCACCGTGCGTTATCGATCCTTCGTCGTCTGCGTCGTCCCGTCGATCCTGCATGCTGCTGAGAGCGCTGATGAGGTAGACGAACGACATCACAAATAAAATAGGTATGTTCTTTTTCTTTTGTGGAATTTAGGAATGTACGTTTCTGGTTTATTATCCATTCCAAACATTGTATGCAGATTCCCATTGTTGTCCACGTACGTGTACCTCACTGTTGAATGACTTAATTGTATTGTAAAACTAAAAATGTATGTTGTGTACTTTTTTTTGTAGCAGTGGTGTAGGCCTACTGTGTATATAGTCATTTTTGGGGGGCATCGTACCCTTGACCAGTTCCGGATCACTTCAACTTTGCACTAACCACATAATTAAATTACTGCTCACATGACCGATTTTTGTTGATACATGTGAAGTATAACATCCAATAAACCAACAGACCAAAAATAAAGTACCAAACATCATCGACAAATAAATTATGAATTTTTTTCTAAAGTTTGTCTGCGATAATAATTTTTTTTTTTTTAATCTTGCTTGAAAAACGGTATATAATTATAAAACTTCTCACCTTTCAAATTGGAATGCCAGGGCAAGTAACATTTATGTAAAATGCTAAGAATAAGTAAAAAATATTTCACGTAAATACTGAGCAGTTGTCTTGTTTTTGTGAGAAAATAACATTACCGAAATCGTTTTTTGGGGGGCATCGTACCCTTGACCAGTTCCGGAACACTCAACGTTTCGCTACGTCAATTGGTGGCCCACTTCTGAAGTTTGTGCTCGTGAAATAGTTTTATGAATGGGAGGCTCGAGTATGGGTTTGCAATAGAGGGTGCGCTACTGATCTGAAATATAATCAACCGATCTGGAACTGGTCAAACGGGTGACGTTACTTTTCTCAAAGCCTCTCCTTCTGAAGAGTATTAATATTTTTTTGCCAATGGATACTTGGTGAGTTTCATGACAATGACATGTTTAGGTAAACTGTTTGACTCTTTTTTTGTTTGAGATGTCAAAGAGATTGCAAAAAAAAAAAATGTGCCGTGGATTCAAAAAGTGATCCGGAACTGGTCAAACGACTGTACTGTAGCCTAGGCCTAGTGTTGTCGTTAGCGTTTCTGCTCAATCACGATTATTATCGCAATTATTGAGAGTTTTTCCCCATATTGAGCATTTGACAAAAGAAAAAACGTATTCAAATTATGGATACAAGTTGTAAATAATTATTTTTAAACGAACGCAAGATTTAAGGGGACTAGCTACGTACACGTACATGACTTAACATGAGGCAATCGTGTATGACTATATGCACCTTGCAGGCAGAGTCTCTTGGAGGGGCTAGCGCGACAGAAACCCGAGCCAAGAAAAAACTGTAAATGGAAGCTCATGAACATGTGGGAGGGGTAGGGAGCCAGACCACCAACTACATTGTTGTCATTGCGGGTTTGCGAGTCACACCTCGCTGATCGATTCCGCTGTTTCAAAATCGCAACGTTTCAATGCTCTGTACGTTCCTTCCCCCGATTGGTACTGAATTTCTTGGCAATTGAATAATATTTACGTCAAAATGTAGGAATACCACTTTTATATTTTTAAAAATTACCAAAAAAAGAACCCCCTCCCCCCCCAAAAAACCCCCGTAGACTGGATAACGTAGACTGGATCCTCATGCCTTGCCATAGTAAAACATCTACATACACAGAGCACAAGTCTACTTGCAACATTGCGCAGCTTACCTGTAAATTTGACACTTGCGGCTGGTAAAGCGTATACGCTGACCCACCTATGACAGCTTTTGGGTTTTTTCAGTCCAAGACCCCACAATAACTTGGACACAAGATCCCACAATAATTTGGACAAAAATAAAATAATGATTATCTGTATTTTAACTCATAGTAGATAGATAACCCCATTATTGTTGGACGATTAATGTCAAATACCCCAAAATAACTTAGACACAAGACCCCACAATAACTTGGACAACAAAAACAAAATAATGTTTAATGTATTTCAACTCATAGTAGATAGATAACCCCATTATTGTTGGACATTGTAATGTCAAGACCCCACAATAACTTAGACACAAGACCCCACAATAACTTGGACAAAAAACCCAAAATAATGTTTAATGTATTTCAACTCATAGTTATATATAACCCCATTTTTGTTGGACGGTGTAATGTCAAGACCCCACAATAACTTGGACAAAAAATAAAATAATTATTTTATGTATTTCAACTCATAGTAGATATAGATAACCCCATTAATGGTGGACGTTTTATTGTCAAGTCCCCACAATAACTGGGACACAAGGTCCCACTTTAACTTGGACACAAATAATGATTTTAAATATTTCAATTATTGTAGATAACCCCATTCATTATAGGCAAACAATTATAGACAAATAAGAATATACCATTATTACGTGTATTTTAACCCGTCCTGGGAAAATAATCTCAGTAATGTTGGACATTAAGATGTCTAAAGTAATGTTCTGTACATGTTGTATTTCAGAATGACAGACGAATGACAGATGGCTGCTCAAAGGAAAATGTACAAAGGTAAGCTGTTTGGGGAATGTAATGATAACACTCACATACATGTACATGTTTACTGTTTACATGTATAATTATAGTACATTTATTCAAATTCAGCGTATGAAGGGACATTATAAGTTCAGCGTACTATGGTACATACGAATTCAGCACTTTTTCTTCTATATTTCAGTGGGAGATGTTGTCTTTGTGAAATATGATTCAATAATATGGTGGCCGGCTTACGTCAGAAAGCGAACAGAAAAGCAGGGGAGGTGTTTTCGAACAGTCTGTGGATTTTGGAATGAGATGGAGTAAGTATTTTTTTTAGTTGTTGAATTCATGAAGGCTCATGTACATGTGACTTACAGATTGCACATGTTTACCAAATTCTGTGTTCAAATTTAAAGAGGTTAAAGAAAATCACTTGTGATGGCTTTGATCATAATAGTAATTAGAGAATTGGTTTTCTCTATAGTGAATGTTTATGCCCAACTAGTGCAATAAAACCGTTCGACGAAAAAGACCCAGTGCTACAAAAAGGAAAAGGTAGAATGACAGTTCAATTAATTTGGCAATGTTGCAGCAAATTACCATTTTTGTTTTTACCTTTCTCATTAAGTTGGCATTATTAATATCTGAGTTTGAGTTTTTGCTCCCTAACAATTCAAAACTATCTTTGTTTATAACTTCTGACTTTTGTTTACTTTTTCCCCAACACATCAATTTAAAACAATATTTGTATAAATAATTAGCATTTATGATTCTGAATGTTGTGCATATAAGCATCAATTACTTGTTATACATGTAATCAAATACATCAGTATTTTCAACTAACACCAATTGAACTAAATTTTTGTATTAATATGCGTACATGTGCGTACAATTATGTACATACATGTATCATGCAAATTGCAAATGTAAATTACTGCTTGTTGATGCTCATTCATGAAAGATTTTTTACAAGTATTATTGTTGTAGTTTTTTTGTCTGCAACCCCAAAATTTTGTTTCAAGTTGGAAATTGTCAGTTTATTTTTAGTAATGAATATGACAAAAGTTTTACAATGGCTCTGCACTTGTCATTTAAGAAACATGTATGAATATTTGTATGTAGCAAAAAGTAGTCATAACTGTATCACCTTTATTTCCCAGCTTTCATTATGAGAACCTTAGCAAAACACCTTCCAAAATACTTGGCTGATATTCAAAGGGCTCAAGAGACGAAGAGAAAGAATGAAGAGAAGAACACTGGCTCTGATGCAAATGATGGGAAGGAGGCTAAAGACAAGGAAGGAAGTAGTGTCTGTGGTGGGGCCTGTGATGATGATGGGAAGGAGACCAGTAAAAAGGCTGGCAATAGTGCCCCCGATGAAGATGGAGATCGAATTGCAACTAGTGGCAAGGCTAGCAGCAGTAGCGTAGATGGAAAGGAGACCGATGACAGGGCTAGTAGTGGTGGTAGTGACGAGGCCTCTGATGTAGCTGGAAAGGAGACTGGTGTCAGGGCTATCAGTGGTGGTAGTGACGAGGCCTGTGGTGTAGCTGGAAAGGAGACTGGTGTCAGGGCTATCAGTGGTGGTAGTGACGAGGCCTCTGATGTAGATGGAAAGGAGACTGGTGTCAGGGCTATCAGTGGTGGTAGTGACGAGGCCTGTGGTGTAGCTAGAAAGGAGACTGGTGTCAGGGTTAGCAGTGGTGGCAGTGACGAGGCCTCTGATGTAGCTGGAAAGGAGACTGGTGTCAGGGCTATCAGTGGTGGTAGTGACGAGGCCTCTGATGTAGCTGGAAAGGAGACTGGTGTCAGGGCTATCAGTGGTGGTAGTGACGAGGCCTGTGGTGTAGCTGGAAAGGAGACTGGTGTCAGGGTTAGCAGTGGTGGCAGTGACGAGGCCTCTGATGTAGCTGGAAAGGAGACTGGTGTCAGGGCTATCAGTGGTGGCAGTGACGAGGCCTCTGATGTAGATGGAAAGGATACTGATGACAGGGCTATCAGTGGTGGCAGTGACGAGGCCTCTGATGTAGATGGAAAGGATACTGATGACAGGGCTATCAGTGGTGGCAGTGACGAGGCCTCTGATGTAGATGGAAAGGATACTGATGACAGGGCTAGCAGTGGTGGCAGTGACGAGGCCTCCGATGCAGATGTAAATGGAAATGAGCTTAGTGATGAGGCTGGCAATGACGAGACCTCTGATGCAGATGATGTTGATTGGAAGGAGACTAGTGATGAGGCAAGCAGTGGTATGGTCTCTGATTATAAAGGCAAGACAAGAAAAAAAATAAAGAGGTCAAATTTAACTACCAGGGCTCCCAGAAAACGTCCACTTGTAACATCCAGTGATTCTGATCAAGACTGTGAAACTTTCCCATTACATGCTTCATCTGTTTCTCATCGTAAACACTGCAGACGAAAATCTAGAAATCGCCAATCAGATCATGTCACTAATATTGATCAACAAGTTGAGGTTGAGGTTGTGTCAGAGACGGATCATGAGTCGGATAAATCAACAGAGTTTGAATTCCTTAACCCTAATCTTGTCTCTACACAGTCATCAGACAGTGATTATGAAGTCACAGTTCCTGAAAAAATTGAACGAGATGTTCAGCACAGTGGTATCTATGTCAAGTTAGTGACACAATCTTCAACAACAAGTGAAGGTAAAAAAAAAAGTCCACTCGAAAGTATGATGCATATCACCATTGCCCATTTTGTCCACCGGGAAAGAATATGTTCTCCAACTTCTCAAAACACCTGGTCATTCAGAAGCACATTAAGGAACCAGAGGTGAAGGAACTCAAGAGCTTGGAACCCAAGGACACAGATTCCAATGAAGCACAAAAAATGATGCAAAAAGAGAGGAAAAGGAAAATCTCACTAATCAGATTCAGGGGAGATCATGAGCACAATGTTCGAGTGTTGAAGAAGAAACGTGGTGAAATTGTCCTAGGACGAAGGTTCAATGAAGGTCAGTTTGATGTATCACTTTATGGTCCTTGCCCAAAATGTTTTGAGTGGTTACAGTTGCGGTTGATAAGTCGACATGTGTGCCCAGGGGATCATAATGGTTCTATTGACAGCCGAGGAGCGCTACTGACCCAGTCGATGGTTATGGCCGGGAGGATCACTGAAGAAGCTAGCCAACATCTTTTGCAAGAGGTCTTTTCCATAATGCTGTATGACGAAGCTGGTAAAGTGGCAAGAGCTGATGCGCTTATTGTTTGTTTGGGGAATCAGGGTATGGCACGTAATATTGGAAACCGTGTGATGAGGGGAAGCTATACAAGTGCTATAATGCGACTTGCCAGCTACATGCTGATAAATCTTCGGAAAGAAAAAGTGGATAAAATAACACCAAAAGGTTGTTCAAAAAGCAGAGAAGAGAATGAGATGTGGGACTACATACGTCCACAACATTTTGATAGGTGTGTGGGAGCTGCTCTTGCAACAGCATTTCAGGACGGTGATGATCTTGACGAATTGAAGTCGCCATCAAATGCCATAAAGCTGGGCTATGACTTGAAAAGGTTGTGCAACCTTAAAATGGGCATAGCTATAAGAGCAAGGGATAATGTGACAAGAGAAGAATGCAGAGACTTTCTGCAGTTGATGACTTCAGAATGGAGTACACGTGTCTCGAGACTTGCCAGGGTGAGACTTGCTGAGCGTCAGTATACCATCCAAAAACAACTCCCTCAACCAGAAGATTTGGTTAAATTAAGTACATACCTCTCACAAGAACTGCATTCGTTCGATCCAACCGACACATCATCTGCAAACTTCAGAGATGGCTGGCATTCAGCTAATCCAAGCTAAACTAATTACCTACAACAGACGTAGATGTGGCGAAATCCAAGCCCTAAGGTAAGCCATGTATTTCTTTTTTATTAAAATCCCCATTATTCCCTTCTTCATTTTTTTTTAAAATGCGTGTAGTAATGTAATGAATGTGTAGCCTATTGTTTAAGATCTACTACATAAAAGTAAACTTGTCAGGTCAGTGCTAAAAGCATATTTTTGTTAAAATGGCTGTAAAAGCTGAAAATGGCTGTGAATCAGGAACAAAAATGGGTTTTTCATGTCCAACAGTTCACCGGTGTATCTTAACCAATGAGCAAGAACAAGAAACTAAAGTAACTCATAAAATAGTAATAGAGACCTTGCAGCACTTTTAGCCACTATTTTGTTTTATTCATGTATCACTGTAAATGGTTTGATACTCCCCAGGATTGTTTCCTATGAACAGCGGAAACAAGGAGTAAGTGACGTGGATGAACATATGACGAGAGAACTTACAACATTTGAAAAACACCTCTTACAGACTCAGGAAGTCATCATGACTCGTGGAAAGGTTTGTATATGTAGTATAATTGTTCCATTACACATTGAATTACATGTATCAGGTTTGTTGTTGTAATAACCAACAATTTTTTGCAATAAATACGAAATGTTTTACTGGTGCTGCAAATCTCCAAAGATTCAATATCTGTCTTGTGCATTTCAATTCAAACTTTCCAGAAACATATTTTAATAGTTCGTTCCCCTCTTTTTTCTTCAGACTGGAAGAGCCGTCCCCATACTTGTTCCTGCTGAGTGTACAAAAGTGTTGACGTACCTGACAGATGCTAAAATACATGAAAAGGCTGAAGTTCATCGGAACAACATATATGTGTTTGCTGCCTCCCGTAAGTAATCATTGTAATGAAATAAATGTAACACTCTTTAATTGTCAATATTCATCTGACTGATATTGTTCTGTACTGATCCTGTATTATCTACTGATATGTTTCTCATCATCAAGTTAATTTAAGTTCTCCTTAAACATGTACTTGCTGAATTTCCTCTCATTATTTTTGGGAGCATTCCAAGTTTACAATGTAGTGTTGGGTTTGTTTACCAATTTGAAGAAAAAGCATGTTAAACTTTCTTCATCGTATAGTGCGCCACACTTGGTACATTTTGGCATGAATAATTATTACCTATTAATTATTACCTATTAATTAGGTAAATGTTCTTGCATACACAGCTAACCAATAATAGAAGACTGTTGATGTGTCATAATTACATATATAATATGAAATGTAACAACATTCAATTTCAGGTGGAATGGGTGTTGTACGGGGCTACGAGTCACTTTCCAGAGTTGCTAAAAAGGCCTGTTTGAGTCAGCCTGGACGAATAACTAGTGTTACGCTCAGAAAATACATGGCAACAATAAGTCAGGTATGGAGAAACATCGTTGTTAGTGGTGGGGTGTTTGTTCAAGCATAAATCTTCACTGGTTAATTAACACGCCAGTTTACATCTGTACTAATATCAAGTATAATTAGCATTTTAGGTTTTATTGTTTTGTAATGTGTCAACTGAAACATTTACTGTCAATATTAAATTTGTCTTCTGTTGCAATGTTTAGGTGGTGAACCTAAACCGATCAGAATTGGACTGGGTATGTGATCATCTTGGTCATACTGTGGATGTACACAGGATGCACTACAGAGCCAGGTCAGACGTGATTGAACGAATAGAGGTTGCCAAGTTACTGCTCATTCAAGACAGAGGCATTGTCAACCAGTTTGTTGGAAAGACACTGAAGGACATCCAGTTCTCAGGTAAGTGCATGCTATTTGGAAACAGAGGTTAAGGTTTTAGTAGTGAAATGACACGACACAAGCATGTTTAATTTTTTGTATGTCTGAAGCATGGATATACTGACATTTAGTTTGAAATGTATTTATGTGGCAAATACCATGACTCGAAGACCAATTTGTAACAATATAATCTGAACATCACAAAGACACATTGTGTAGCAGTGTAAAAGCAAAGTAGCAAAAATGTCACAATGCTAAACAAGCTGGAAGTTGAAGAAAAAAAAGATAATGAACTAAATAGAAAAGGGTGTGTACTGTGTGCCTGTAAGAAATGAATGCCCATGTTCAAAACTGTTCACATACTGTACATTGGGATTGGATATCCACGTACAATATTTTTCTTTCCATTATTTTTTTCAGATATTGTTTTTTCAAACATGTCTTCTCCTGAAGAAGCATCCCTATCGACAAGCCAGCCTGTGTCCAGTTCAAATCCAGCTGATGTATCTGAAGAAAGCATGGATGATGACAACAATTATGATGCAGATGAAGGTATTTGTTTCCATCCTTTGTACACATCATTCATAATTATTTTAAAAACAAATTTCTTGGAATGATTGTCGACTATCTACAATTATGAATGAATTATGAAAGAACACTGAATATGAAGTCTATATAAGTTACTATATCCAAGAGAAAATTACATCTAAACTTTGGTCTTTTCTTTTTGTAGGAAAAGCATTTAATGAGTAACACTCGAGTTCACAAATTATAAGGATTGGAGTGGAAAAACACTGCCTAACAAAATTCAGGACATTGTCTTCTTCAGTAGTTTGGGGTTTGTTCAATGCTAAGTGTCGAAGTTGAACCATAACTTGAGAATTTTTTGTATCATTCATATCCTTTCAGTCATACCAGCCTCAAGAGAAAAACAGCGAAAGAAAGCCATTGTTGTGAATCGTCATAGGTGGACCCCAGAAGAAGAAGAGGAACTCAAGAAGGTCTTCCGTCACTTCTTCAAATCCAAAAATTGTCCACGTCAGAAGGATTGTGAAAAGGCAATTAAGATCAGTAAAGAAAAGGGGGGACTAATATGGAAAAGACCAAGAGATAACATCAAAAAGAAGGTCACCAACATGATCATCACTAGTGAGCACTAAATTCAAACAAGAATTAAGGTGCAGATTTCAAAAGGAGTCCAACCTGCAAATGACTTCAATCCACTGTGTAATAAATCTTGTGAAGAAACAGTAATAAGTTTAATTCTGCATGGCTGTTGATTGAAAGCAGCTAAATACATGAAGCTTTTTTTGTGGACAGTCAATTTGGTGATCCAAAGATTGGATGCGATAATTGTGATAATTAAGGGGCCATAAATAGCTATATTTTAGTGGTTGTTTTGCTTGAGAAGAGATGCTGTTTGAAAGAGTATGAAAATTCTGATAAGTCTGTAATACCGAGTTGATGCATTATTAAGAACCGTGACTGGTTAATATGTTTAAAGAGTTTTGGACAAGTTTACCATATTCTAGTTGATGATCAATTTAGTTGATCCTATTGCCCACAGTGTCAAACTGATGATGTAAACCTTTACGATACTATGTTTTGGCGTTATGAGGAGTGTTCTCGTTTGATTGAGGTTAAAAAGTTCAAGAGTTTTGTGCAAGTTTAGGATCGCCAGTTGATTCTCCAGTCAGTTGATTCTATTGCCTACATTGCTGATGTTGGACTTAATGTTGCTAAGTTGATGCAATATTAAGTTTGTAAGAATCTTATGCCTGAGGTTAAAACGTTCAAAGAGTTTTGGTCAAGTTTAGTGTACCCTAGTTGATGATCCATTTAGTTAGTTCTAACAAGAACAGTGTAATTTTTATGATTTCAGACTAAGATTTCTGAGTTGATGCGTTATTTTAGGTGTTTAAGAATTGTGTAACTTTGGTATAAAGGTTGAAAGAGTTTGGTCCAAAAAGAGTTAAAGTGTTCTTTACTGGTAAATAACTGGTTTATAATTCTTGATATAGTTTTGCAATGTTTTCTGTCTACTGGATTAGTTTCTGGGACAAAAATGACCGGACAAGTAATGCAGGATTTTATCGGTTGTTCATTTCAGCCATCAATGTGGCCATTGTACTTTAAAGGAATACAAAATGTCCTGGTAATATCAGTAATAATAATAACCATGTTAATACATGTTCGTGTACACGCATAAAAACAAATCCTGATTGAATTATTTTTTTACCGTCATCATCTGCAGTACACTAAATTAATTTCGTAATAATTTCACTTACATAATTTTAACTTGTCTACTTTAGTAAGTATTGTCATTGGTCAAGTTTTTTGCACACAACAAGTTTTGCTCTTAAAAAAAAATCTTTGATGCAATCTGATGATTTTTTTAAATCAACAATTTTATGTCATTTATTTAACTATTAAAAATATTTGAATATTAGCAATGTAACATTCCAGATAGATTCAGAATACAGATGCATGTATATATACATATTTTTGTTTTCTTCATTTGTATAGACAATTCCTTTTAAGACAATTTCATGTTTTGCGCAAGTAGTTTTCACCATATGCAATAACGAGTGTGGCACGCTGGCATTTGTGTGTGTGTTTGTGTCGACATCATTGGTCTGTAATGGGTATTTGGGATGAGAAATTTCTTACATTGCATTCAGAAGAACAATTTTTTTTCATTAGATACATAGAGATCATGCACATTGATTTACTTCTCCGAGACACTGTTCCTAAAAGCTTCTGGAAAAAGTGTAACTCAAGGTGTTAGCCAAAAGGCATAAGTGCCATCATTTCAACATAG
Organism: Plazaster borealis; assembly: GCA_021014325.1. Classification (NCBI taxonomy): domain Eukaryota; kingdom Metazoa; phylum Echinodermata; class Asteroidea; order Forcipulatida; family Labidiasteridae; genus Plazaster; species Plazaster borealis. The sequence goes on along the minus strand of CM037468.1, from coordinate 10,306,883 downwards.
ACCTCATCAAATTATGATTTTAGTTGTAAGACCTTTTTTGCCAGCAATGATGATGTATAAACACAAATTAACACTGCTTTTGTATTTGCATCTTAATAATGGAGGAAAACACCAGCACAGGGCATTCTAAATTAGTTGGTCTGACATTGGTATCGAGTTACAAATAAAGTTTCCATTGTTTTTAGTCAAAAACATTTGTGAATTTTCACTTTAATTGAAATGAATGTGCACAATTACTTTGGCTACTTAAAAGAAACCCTAATTCATTGGATGTGTTACTTTATTCATAGATTTGATTTGATGGACACTTACATTGTTCTTCAAACGAAAAAAAACCCATTGTGGTGTGTTTTAGTGTCCAAACAATGTGGGGTTGTATTAGTGTCCAACTATTGAGGGGTATTAGTATCCAAACAATGTGGGGTTATATCAGTGTCCAAACAATGTGGGGTTATATTAGTGTCCAAACAATGTGGGGTTATATCAGTGTCCAAACAATGTGGGGTTATATTAGTGTCCAAACAATGTGGGGTTATATCAGTGTCCAAACAATGTGGGGTTATATCAGTGTCCAAACAATGTGGGGTTATATCAGTGTCCAAACAATGTGGGGTTATATCAGTGTCCAAACAATGTGGGGTTATATCAGTGTCCAAACAATGTGGGGTTATATCAGTGTCCAAACAATGTGGGGTTATATCAGTGTCCAAACAATGTGGGGTTATATCAGTGTCCAAACAATGTGGGGTTATATCAGTGTCCAAACAATGTGGGGTTATATCAGTGTCCAAACAATGTGGGGTTATATCAGTGTCCAAACAATGTGGGGTTATATCAGTGTCCAAACAATGTGGGGTTATATCAGTGTCCAAACAATGTGGGGTTATATCAGTGTCCAAACAATGTGGGGTTATATCAGTGTCCAAACAATGTGGGGTTATATCAGTGTCCAAACAATGTGGGGTTATATCAGTGTCCAAACAATGTGGGGTTATATCAGTGTCCAAACAATGTGGGGTTATATCAGTGTCCAAACAATGTGGGGTTATAGTGTCCAATCATTGAGGGGTATTATTAATGGGGACCTCGGAAAGCATCAGAGTACAGGTTGGTACCTCACAACTAAAGTACCCCACAAATCCTTCCTGCTGGTACGTCCGAGAAACAATGAATAATAGAAAAACAAAAATTTGATCAACTGATGTTCAAAGAGGTGGAGACAATTAACAAGTATGTAGTTGACCATTGCCTACTTGGTTTGACATGTGGGAAAGAGGCAAAAATGTTAACAAAAAGTCTTAATGCGGATGGCCGGACAGAAGATGTTTAATTTCCAGAGGGTAATAATGTACCCTGAAAACTTTAACATTTTTAAATAATTTCCATTTGCACACTGTGGATCCAACCACATTTTGGCTGTAAGACAAATGAACTGCAATTGAGAGTGAAAACAATTATTTTTTTCACAACAAAATATCTAACACCATGAGGCAAAAACTTTAACAAAAAGTCTCAATGCGGATGGCCGAACAGAAGCTGTTTATTTCCAGAGAGTAATAATGAACCCTGAAAACTTTAACATATCTAAACAATAGAAAAACTTGACCACAATTTCCTTTTTCACCTAGTGAATCTATTCACACAAAAACAATTACATATCACAACAAATTATCTAAGGCAAAAACTTTAACAAAAAGTCCCAATGCGGACGGCCGGACGGACGGGGTACGGACGGTCAAAATCGGTATTACATAGGCTCGCATTCTGCTAAAGCAGCTCGCCAAAAAGTCAGCGAGGGGATGTCATACGAGGTGTCGACAGCCTCGGGCTCAGTTAAGTAGAGACAAGGAAGGATGATCAGTTCAGAAACTTCTTACAGACAGCAGCTGTACTTGGACAACCTCAAGATGCTAGGACAAAGCCTCTGTACAAAGGTAGCGACATCAACGTATTGCAAGCAGTGGAAATGGTGCTGTGGATACAAGGGATGTTTTTGTTGTTATAAAAGGATGGATTTTCCCATCTCTAAATAAACTGAAAACCCTGAACTAAACCCAAACAGGTCCAAAAGTATGACATCTCGTATCAGTATTCTGTTTGTTTGGGTCTCTCCCTGTCGGCAGTATCGGTCCATGAGGTATTGATACCCATTTACGCTATGTTGTTTACAGTACGCCGAGTAAAATATCAGGCGACAATAGTTTTTTATTGCACTCCAGTAGACCAGTCAGAATTTAGTTTTAAAGTGAAAAATAAACTCTAATCAAAATGATCGAGATTAAATTTCTGGCACATTGATACTGATCCGGGAAGCATTTTCAATCATGAAAAGCAACTAACATATTTTATTATATAGTTAAGTCAAAGAGCCACTTCTGAGATGCTGCCAATACTGCATCACTTTATTTTGCCAAAGGGGAAGATTTTGCCGGATTCTTTTGCTGCTGCAAAAAGGATGGTTGCCGACCTACTTATCCCTGTCAAAGAGGTTGATGTTTGCCCAAATGATCAAGTGGTCTTTGACGGTTGAAAAAGTGCAGTGATGTCCAACCAGAATGATACTTGGACAGAAAAGGGTAGAAATGAATTATGAAAACTGACTTAAACTCCTTAAATGGTCTTCTCTTAGCATTACGGATCCGCCTTTTAAAACTCAACCCGAGTGAGCCTTCTGTTCACTCGGGTTGGAAAACATCCTTTTCAGAAAGAAGGCCTGGGAGATTAAGATTCTTATCACCGCTAATCCTATTATAACCATCTTGGGAAGGTGGACAGTAGCCCTGCCTAAAGAATTCAGTCATATTTTGTAAAGCAAAGTTTCACAATCTGAGTAAAAAACGTTGTTAAAATAATATCCTGCGAAAACTGTTACCTTATTTTCTTTTTTGAACCGTGAAAATTAACCCCAAAACGGCCGAGAACGATCTTTTACCTGGAGTTTGTTTTGATTTCCGGTCCGGTCTTATACGTGCGCATTGATAACTATCGGCTTTAACTGCAGTCCGTCTAGCTAACCATGTAGGACCTTGTTCTCTGCTCCAATGGTTAATTTAGAAGTGTTACCAACTGTTGGTAGACTTCAAACTTTATAGTAAAAATACACAAAAACAAAGTGGTTGACAGAAATTACCATCTTTTAAGTTTGAAATGTTACTATTGTTGATTCGTTGTTTTGGCTAGACAGTATACAGCAACGATCACAGTGGCGGATTTTTATTGGTGTGATTAGTCTCGAGCGCGTACTCCAGTCATAAGACATCCTGTTTATCGGCGCTTTATTCACTTTCTTCGTTTTTCTACTATCGTAAGGACAGCGAAACAGAAATGCGTTGCTAAATTTTATAAGGAAAATGGCGGGGAAAATCGGTGTCGGCTGCCGTGTTCAAGCAGTGGATGAGCTGGGGAGATGGTGCAATGGGAAAGTGATTAGTATAGACAACGCTGGTAAATTATCGGTAAAGTTTCCCGGTTATCGTGGCCATGAAATTCAAGGGACTGTTGAAGAGCAAGTGATAAGGAGTCCAGTGCCGCCACTTGAAGAACAAAGAAGAAGTAAGTAAAAACTCATTTTCTTGTATACCTCTATTTTTTTGTAGAGCCTAAGTATTTTAAACTCCACTTCGTATAAATTTCCCTTATTATGACCATGGAGGTAGAATTAGTATAAAGCAAACACTATGGCGTCACGTTTCGACACAATGCTATTATTTTAAAGAGAAAGACACTGCTAGAGTCGAAACGTGAGGCAATTTACTATTATCCTTATAGTTGAGCACTTTGCAACAGAATATTTTTTGTTTCCATTATCCAAGTATAGAGATGAGGCCGCAAATTAAATATTGACCAAAAGTATTTCAAAAGTGATTTGTAAACGTTTTTGTCACTTTTTGTTTAGTTTAATTTAGTTTAAATCCTGTTACACTAACCTTGCAACTTTCAATCAGAAAGTTGTTTATTACAGTTTCCATTTTTCTTGTTCGATTGTTGTATTTTATTTGAACATATAACTCTTTACTGTCTGAAAGCGGCGCGGCAAGGTCTCGCCGAGTTGCTTTGGCCACGCATCTTTGACTCGGTGCTAAATAATTTTAGTGCTAAACATTGTGCATGTACAATGTCTATTTCATGGGAAATATCATTTTAATCAAGCTTAGACAACAGAATGTGCATGCACGAAAATAAACACCCAAAAATATCAGGATGCTCAGCTAGTATCCCGTAAAGAAAGGAGGCTGACCTTTTCTGTAGGCCTACAGTTTTCGTGGCTTACGAGTGATCGGTACCGGAAAGCCCAACCCGCACTCATAATCCCGCGACCATGGAACAAAAATGTAGCTTTTCCGACCACCCTTCATTTCCCAACTTTTTGCTTTCTTTCAAAGATGTTAGAATGTGCATTTAGTTTACTGTTGAAGTTTAAAGTATTTGTGTTTTGGAGATCTAGTCCTGAAACATACGTCCATATACTTGAATATTGTTTTTAACCCCCACCCCAAAAAATCAAATAAATAGATGAATAAATAAATCCTTGGCAGAACCCTAATTTCCCAAAAACTGTTTAATTGTTAACGGGGGGTGCATGGCTACCTGCATAATCACGCAAATAAATATTTTAATGCATGCTATACGAAAATTTGTATTTCATTAAATAATAAGCAACAGTATACATGTACTTTGTTACACGTGTGCACAAACTGTGTGTCAAATTTCCCGCTCAATTTCAGCGTCTAGTCAGTAAAGCTAATGCTGAAATAATTCCACCGTCACATCCGCAATGTTGATGTCATATTCAGTCCAGTTTATCCGAGCCATAGACTGTTGAAACTGTCCTGGAATCTTGTTTAGAAACGTTTTAGCAACATTATTTTTTCAAGGTTTCTCATTACTATCAACCAATAATAGGCTGTTTATACGCGGCCCATTGTTGAATTCCCCAATTGTTACACAATGTGCGCTCAGTATTTGACTGTTGCTACCAATAATTATGATTTTATAGTATAAAAAGGAAGGTAGTGGTCGTACTTTAAGACCAATTATTTAAAAAAAACCTGCATGACAATGAGCTTTCGTATTGGCAACTTCATATTGTCTTAGACACAATTCAAGAAAGTTCCGTGTGAATGAGTTCAATTTTACAAGGTACACAAAAGGTGACTAGAGCATCTTTTCCTGGTAATCTGACAGGAAACCGCGGGCTCTATTTTATTGGTAAAGCATTTTATTTCTTGATCAACACAGCTCAGGTTTTTGATGATCTTTTGTTCAGCACCTTCCTTTTCAAATCGGTCTCTGAATGCCTTCTGCTACACAATGGTTTAGCCAAGAGTAGAGAATGGCCAGGCAGATTAAAAAGCTCAGCCACTGGTGGTTTCTGTTAATTGTTGTTTTTAATGTCACTCTTTGAGATTATTCCAAACTTAATAGACACCAACAAAAGTCACCCAGTCATTGTCAAAACACCAATAAATCCCTTGCTTCAAAATAATTCAAAGTAACCTGGCCTCTCTCTGAAACCTACAGTGTAATGATTGATAGTAATTGTATAGCGCATCCATTTGAACTTCCATTATGACACCGCAGTCCGAACACTGCGGCGTCATCAAAGGCTGCTGCCTTTCATAAATTGGGTGTACTGGACGACCTTGCTAGCTGTTGAAACACACACCCACGTGACTTGCTCCTGTAGGAATAGCGAAACTGTCTGGGGTATTCACGAATAACAAATAACGGCGTTTATAGTTTGCTTGTAAACAACAGGCCAGATCGTTCATCAGCCCCATGTTCTCCGCGCAATAAGGACCAACTGAAGCCTATAGTTTTGGCGGCGCCGACCAGTAAAATATTTTAACCACTAAACAAGTTTTTGGAAAGCCGCAAAAACAAGTCCGTGACTGGAAATAATTTGTGACGTATGGATAATTGTCTGTCGACATTCATTCGAATTGTTATTACTCAATCGTAAGCCATAAAGCAAAAAGTAATACTCCATTTCAGGGTTCTCCCGGATTTTTAAAACTGTGGGGCTTTTCAATCTGGCTAAGTTACAATCCAAGCATGCGGGAGCGAAGCGCGAAACCCTTGCGGCGTGGGGTCGGGGCCCTTAAAATTTGAAGTTCTGGATGCCCTCTGCTGCAATCTGGTGCATTTTAGAGCCTTTGGAATCGCAATATAATGGTCAAACAAAGGCATTTTTATTTAATATAGCATAAATATATGGTTCATTAAAAAAAAATGGCCAGGGGTTCCCCTTCGGGTGGTGAACCCATTTCAACTGATTTATTCGATTTATTTTCAGTTTACACAGAAAATAAGATTCTCTGTAAATTAAAAAGAAGTCAAAATAATTTGTTTACATACGTGATATATTGTTTGTCAATTAAATTTCCTCAAGTAGCCCCAATTATAAAACATAAATAAAACAGACATGCTCAACACCGCTCTAAACATGTATGCACATGTTTTTTTGTAGCACGGATTACGCATGTGGGATTGAGCGAGCGATCAACGTGCTTGCTCTTTGGGGTCGAGAATAAGCATGGTTTCGCTTACTCCTAGACCTATGAGGAACGTTCATACCGCTATCGTCTCCATTACCCTCATAGAGTGACATGTACAAAATCCTATTCGAAACTTTTTCCCTTCACGTTTCTGCACCTACAGTTAATTTCCAAAACCGGATCTCGGCAAAATTAGGCTTTATGTGTTCCTTATACTCTCATCGAGCTCGGCTTGGGTCCAGAAAATCCACTCCGCAAAAAAAAAAGATGCAAAGAGTGATAAATTCTCACCGTTTTCAGAATCCTCGCCTTCCGTAAACAAAATGGCCGCCACTGAAATTTTTGAGCTGGTAATGCTGCGCGCTACGCTGGTAACTAACGCACAGAACATCGATTATTGTGGACCAGCATTGCGCCTATGATTATATGTTGGCAATTGTTACCAGCGTAGCACGCAGCATTACCAGCTCAAAAATTTCAGTGGCGGCCATTTTGTTAACGGAAGGCGAGGATTCTGAAAACGGTGAGAATTTATCACTTTTTGCATCTTTTTTTTTGCGGAGTGGATTTTCTGGACCCAAGCCGAGCTCGATGAGAGTAAAAGGAACACATAGAGCCTAATTTTGGCGAGATCCGGTTTGGGAAATTAACTGTAGGTGCAGAAACGTGAAGGGAAAAAAGTTTCGAATAGGATTTTGTACATGTCACTCTATGAGAGTAATGGAGACGATAGCGGAATGAACCTCATAGTTCTAGGAGTAGGTTTCGCTGGTACCCGTCTTCGGAAAAAGGTGCACGTGGCATCGAAGTGAAACAGTTAACTGACTTCAGTGGCCATGTGCGCTTTTCTCAATCGTTTGTTGTGGCATACTGATAGCATGGAGGAACGTTTGTTGCGGTCAATGAAAGAAAGGTATTCAAGTATTGAAAAGCGTTTCGGGCAGAAAAAAATGTGCTCGGCCTTTTTGCCGGCGTGTCGGCCAAAAAAAAATTGCGTATCAGGCCGATACGCTAGCTTGTACGTGGGGAGAACCCTGTATGACCTCAAACGCGTCAACGTTCCGTTTGCCAACGCAATCTATTCTCTGCGAAATCGGTATTTGTACTTCGATAAAGTCAACAAAAGTTTAACAAAGCTTTGAGAAACGCAGCTTGAAAGTGGAACTTAATTGTGTATTTTCCACAGACTGTCTTTCGGAATGAAAATTTTTTACCGAAATACTTTGCACTTGGCGGACAATAAATTACCACAAAGCTGTCCAAAATTTGTTGTCAAAATGCGCATAACATCACTACACACCTGTCCAATTGAACAGATTTGTGATTTCAGAATTATAGAATAACTCACTTGAAAAAAGTGGGGAATTAATTGTTGTGCTGTTTAGTAAATTAGGCTTTTAAGATTTGTTGTATACCATGTTGGGGAAACTTCATGTACTTTTACTATCATATGAAGAAATGCATAAAGTTGTTAATAATTTAAGTCAGAATTTATGTTTCAGCTCATTTTATCATTTTTGCTTTAGGTGCGGCCTCGTACACGTCCACAAGAAGACATACCAGGAGCCACAGACCAAACAAGGAACAGTTGAAGTTCCTTGCTAAGTGTCAGCAAGGTGATGTTGTGATGACACCAGATGGGGAAGGGGTTGTCAGTACTGTTGACCCCTTTAACCAGACCCTACTTCTGGAAGATGGATCATCTGTGAATATCCAGGTCATTTTGTTGCCAGGTGCGTTTCACTCTATAAAAGTTCTACATGTTTTTAATGTAAAATAAACTCAGATGATGTGATGCTTTACTGCAATACAAACTGTGTTACATTTTACAAACTGTGTTGAGAGAAAATGTTTTACAATGTCATGACTGTGTTTTTTTCATTCAACAGAGGCTCAAGCAGAAGTGCAACCTTCAGAAAAGAAGAAAAGAAGGCCCTCTGCACATAAAACCAAGGTAAATATTAAAAGTGATATTTGGACTTGGGTGGGCTGTTGCCCTTGGGCAAAGTCTTTAGTTAGCTGTAATTTTTTGAGGGCTGAAGGATTTTTTTAATGAGGTAATTCAGGTTAAATTGTTTTGACTTTTTTCTCTTTAGACTAAACTGCAGCACACTGAGGACAGGGCACCAAAAGCATGCAGTTTTTCTTCTGTGGAAACAAGTCGTCACCTTCAGGAGCAACAAACACAAACGGAAAGAAATGTCGATAGCCAGGTGTTTAGAATTGGTCATTACCAGTGTGGTAATATTTTTGAGGTAAATAGTGGAAACTTTGAAACTACATTTTTAGCCTTGAGTTGTGTCTGTTATTATTTTCTTTAGGTAATCTTTGTTGCCGCTAATGTTCACTTTTCTTTACCATTTACGTAAACACGATTTAACTCTCAGCAGAGCAGCATGCATGCACGATGCCGCTGTGATAAAGCCGTAGCGCTATGGATAAAGCTGGCTCGTGGTCGTTTTCCGAATGCTTTCTTTGCACACAATCCGGCTTCATGCAATTCGCCATGCGAACACATTACGCGGAGCGTATTTAACAACTGGAAATAAGACTAGGGGTGTCACAATTGAGCAATTGGATATACCCCTCTCAGGCGATCGCTGGCTGGGCTGGCTGCATTACGTACGAGTGCACGTGTCCACGTGTGCACGGCAGCTCTGTACATCGACAGTGTAAATAAACATTGAAACCTCGTGCCGTGTGTTTATTTCTTTATTTTATTGTGCAAGTATAATTTAAATCTAAAGTTTGCAATGATCCTTTTTCCACTCATTTTTTTATCTGCTCTATAGGTTTGTGGACTTTCCATTTTAGTCATGATAGCTCAGATAAACCTACTGGAGCGTACAGCGATCTGTTGGCCAATGGTTGGTGATCAAGTTCAACAGGAGATCAGTGTTTCGCTTAGCCTCACCAGTTTGAATAGTGTTAAGCATAAAGTAACTGGAACAGCCAAAAAAACTGCTTCTAAATTGGTAAGGGAATCATTTATTATATCACAGCAGAACATGAAGTGTAATGAGTTTAGGAAAGAGTTTCGAAAGGTACAGTTGGCAGAATACCTCAGGAAAGAAATTTCATTGACATTCTGGAACTCAAGTAGACGGCAGAATTTTGACTTGGGCCTTTTGTGTATTGATGATGACTGTAACCTACTTGGGTTGTCGATTCCAGATTCAACATGTGTTGAATTTAGCTACATAAAATCTACTTTAAGCAGATTGGACGCTTTGCTTGGCACTAGTTGGGATATTTCTGTTAGAGATGGTGTTACAAGGTTTGTAACTGTTGTTCGCTTGAGAATTTCTAGTGATATGCGAATCAGTGGTTCCATTAGAGTGGCTGACTTTGATGGAATCATTGCAACAGCTGTATATAGCCCCACACCCTACAGAACCATTTTGTATGACCACATGAAGACATCAAATATTTGAACATGTTTTTGTATAGTATGTAAATTATACTCGGTATGCTGTGCACTTGTGCACATTTATTTGCAGCCTTTTACTAGTAGTTTGTTTAGTTGATCAGAGTTTGTAGTATATTGATCGTAAGGTTTTTGTTTCTTTCAGTAAGCTGATTGCCTTATTAATATTTTGCTGTGAACATGTACATTGGTGCTAATGTACATTTTGTTTTTAATTGGACACTGCTTGAACACTGCTGCTGACATGATTTTTCCCCGTCATGTTCCTTGTTCTTTTATGACTTGTATGATGAATTTTTTGAGAGATGTGAAGCATTTTCAGAATGCTCTTAGGTGTTTTAAGCATGAGCATGGTGCTCAGAAAGCCTCATGTGCTGTTGATGCATTGGCTGAGGTTTATTATTTTGGTATTTTTATGAATGACCCCCAGCCGAACTTTAGTGGTGGAAATCCGCTACTGGAGAGACTTATTCAATTGTGTAATTCACGTGAGCACATAGGTCCTTGCTGTGAGAATCGAGAGGAGCTTTGGAATTGGCTTTCTCTCAATGTTCCTGGGTATTACCCTAAAGGTCGGGGGGATGCTGAAATTCTTCAGGCATTTGAAAGACTTGATGATAGCAGCAACAAATTTGTGACACAGTACTATGGGCAGGGATCATGCTCGTTGTGTCACACTTTCTATCCGGTTGAAGGTTCTGTAGGCCCTGTTCTGTTTTATGAACACTCGGTTAATGAGAAACATAGAGGAAACCTAGGTACTGGCCTGAATGAGGTTATCAACAAGTCCATAAAGCGGCAGTTAAATAATTTCTCCTGTCAGTCATGTTATGTAACCTTAGATACTCTCTCTGATAGCCAGCATTTTCAAATGCCAAATTTCTTGATAGTCACTCTCGGTCTTGACAAAAAAGGAAGGAATACAATGAACCCAGCAGTTATCGTAGATGAACAGATAATAGTTCATGGGTCTTCTTATAACCTAACAGCAGTCCAGATGAGCCCAGATCACTTTTACACCATTGTTAAAGTAAATGACACATTTGCTGTTGTGGATGACCTGAACAACAACATAATGTATTTTCCATCCTTCCATGCCGCTGTGTTTAAACTTGGAACGATTGCCTCAACTCAATCTGTTAGCTCAGGCTCATTTGCTGCAGCAGTAAAAAAAACTGCAAGAAAGGAGGAATGCCATGTAGGGAGCACTAAGCGCATTGCATTAAACCCCGCTCATGATGGCATACATGTTCTTGTATTTGCAAGGAATACAAGGCCATCTCCTGTACTTGACCATTCTCACTGTAATGTTACTTCGGTGAAAAGTGGGGTTTCTACTCCACAAACACCCTCAACATCTCCTGTACTTGACCATTCTCACTGTAATGTTACTTCGGTGAAAAGTGGGGGTTCTACTCCACAACCACCCTCAACATCTCCTGTACTTGACCATTCTCACTGTAATGTTACTTCGGTAAAACATGGGGGTTCTACTCCACAACCACCCTCAACATCTCCTGTACTTGACCATTCTCACTGTAATGTTACTTCGGTGAAAAGTGGGGGTTCTACTCCACAACCACCCTCAACATCTCCTGTACTTGACCATTCTCACTGTAATGTTACTTCGGTGAAAAGTGGGGGTTCTACTCCACAACCACCCTCAACATCTCCTGTACTTGACCATTCTCACTGTAATGTTACTTCGGTAAAACATGGGGGTTCTACTCCACAACCACCCTCAACATCTTCTGTACTTGACCATTCTCACTGTAATGTTACTTCGGTGAAAAGTGGGGGTTCTACTCCACAAACACCCTCAACATCTCCTGTACTTGACCATTCTCACTGTAATGTTACTTCGGTAAAACATGGGGGTTCTACTCCACAACCACCCTCAACATCTTCTGTACTTGACCATTCTCACTGTAATGTTACTTCGGTAAAACATGGGGGTTCTACTCCACAACCACCCTCAACATCTTCTGTACTTGACCATTCTCACTGTAATGTTACTTCGGTGAAAAGTGGGGGTTCTACTCCACAACCACCCTCAACATCAACTTCTCACCCCTATTCGGTACTTCCCCAATTAGTTAGTACCTCTTCTCAACCATTTTCGCCCACAAATGTAAATATACCTCAAGCAGCTGTTAAGAAAATACCAGCATGTCCTGGTAAGGAAAATAACCCAGTGAGTGTCACTTACAACAACATAGCTACAAGCCGGAATAAAAAACAACCAACATCCAAAAAGCAGTCAAGAGTTTCTATACAAACGCTTTCAGAAGAACTGGTAGAAATTCATTTTGTTCAAATTTCTTCGCAAAAAGTTTCATTTACCATTTATAACAACTGCATTTACTTTGATTGCCACCAAATCCTCAAGTTAGCAGGAATAAAGTGCTACACCGGTTTCAAAGCCATTGATGTCTTCATTGCAGAACATTTTTCAGGAAATTCTCCAGCTTTTTTGGTGAGAGGTAAAAAGAGGGAGTGGATTCACAAACATGCTCTGCTAGAATTGCTTAGAGATGAACGATTGTACATTTTTAAAAAATATGAGGCAATTGAAGATGCGGTCAGCAAAATTAAAGCCAAACCTTATTTGACCAAGAAGGTACAAGCAAACAAAATTTCTGAATGTAGCAGTAACGCAAAGAAAGGCGAGTTTCATTCCCCCCCAGAGGCTGATTCAGCTCTCATCAAAACAATGCAACTTCTTGGGATGTCTGTCCCATTCATTGTGAAGGATAACACAATACTGCTTGGTGTTCAACAAATTGGTGACTTTGTTCAGTTTTCAAATCATATAAAAAAGGAGGGCTGGAAATACATCGATGCTTGTCTGACCAATAATGGAGTTAGTGCTTTTACGTCATTTGACACCATTAAAGCTCGTCAGAAAAGAAAATTCATTTGTTCCGATGCGCTCTTAGTTCTACTTGCAAAACTAAATACAGGCAACCCTGATAAGAAAAAGGCCCTCAAAGATGAGCTGGTGAAGGAATTGCACAGACGTTCTGTAGATCATGCAAGAGCACAACTTGAGACACAAGATACATGTAATATAAAAATGGTAACATCGATTGCTTGAGTAAAAATGATAGCCATTTAAAAGGGGGCAATGAAAAGCTAGAACAAACCAATGATAATCAGATAAAAGACACTGCCCAAAAGATGTACAGCCATCATTATCCCATTCAACCTGAAGATATTATTTATATTTCGGAAAACCTAGGTGGTACACGGCTAATAGCTGAATTGAGAAGAAAATTGCCTGGGATATTGCCATCGTTTAGGCAGGTTAGAAATACAAAACACAGATATTTGGAAGAGTTTTCTTCTATTCTATTACCAAGACGTACATGCACTGGCTGGTACATAAATCCTGCACGTCTTATTGACATTCTTTCTTTTAAATACCCATTTTTGAGTTCGAATTTGCATGTCAGACTATGGGGCGATGGGAGAGAAATCGGCGGTCGCCACAGCACATTCATGGCCTTGTCTCTTCTGAACAATGAGCTTTTTTTACATGACATTTCATATCAAAACCCTGAACACACATATCCATTTACTATCTTTTATGAAAGCGATTCCCGTGATAATCTTGAAATGAATATAGGAGTAAACAATTTCATTGAAAATCTCATAGCAGAATCAAATAACACTAAGTTTTATTTGTGTGGAGATGAAATGTTCATCATTAAAGTGCTGGATGGTTCAAAGGTGCTCAGCCCTACTTCTGAATTCGGTTGGAATTTTTATCACCATGTAGGAAAAATTCAAAAAAGTGTTGTTGACGAAAAGGGACTGAGAACAGACATGACAGTTCATCTTAACAGACAACATCCAGAATCTTTAGTTCCTTCTATTCCTTTGAAGAATATTGTTTTTGATACCATGCATGGGCTTGCACGAATTGTTGAAAAGTTACTCACCCTAGAAGTAGAAAAAAATTTGTCGGAAGGAAACAAAACTGCACAAGTAAGTTCCAACAAAGATTCTTCAAAGCAGCTTCTTGACAATTTGGTCTCAAATATAAATAAGAGGGGAATTAGGCAGGGGAATTTCCATATTCGCTTTGACAAGGGTGGAAAGCTCGAACAAATCACACTAAATAAAGACCATGCTTTGGGTATTGTGAGTCCTGCACCTGTGGGTAGGGAAAACGACTTTCCCCATGCTCTTCAAAATGTTGTTCCAAAAAGGGTACATCTTCATAAGTTTCCTGAAAATATTCAAGCCATAATAAACGTTAAAGAGGTTGTCACAGAGTTTGATTTGGTTTGCAAAATTTGGGATTGTATATACCACATGTATGCTATTTTGAAAGATGACCCGCCACCTAAATTACTAGAAGGAAAACTGGAAGGGTCCAAACACCCAGAGGATTATTCATGGGGCTACAGTGAACAGACTAAAATTCAGTATAAAACCTATGCTGAATGTTTCTACCAGCTGTTTTGCAAACGCTATACTTGGAAACAGATGACCCCTTACATGGTTAAATTTGTGGACTATGCTCGATTTTTTATTGAAAATTTGGAATTCCCAATGAGCCGGTTTCAGACAGAAGGTGGTGAGCACCTTAATTATGTGCACAACTGCTTTTACTTTCAGCACACTACCAGGCATGGGGGGAAAGTGAAAACTGACCCCCAGCTATCCTTATTGTCCACTATGTACAGACGGTTATATTATGAAATTACATCATTAGAGTCGGGCACCGATTTTAAGGTGTTTGTCATGAAGCACAGGGCTGCTAGTAAGATTCAGGCTTTGTTCCGTGGGTTTCTAACACGTAAAATCTTAGCGTCATGTGGAACACATGATGATACATTGAGCCGACTTCAATTCATGCAGTATCCCCCAAAGCCATGTAAGAATCCACATCAAGGTATTTTTTCAACCATGTCATTTGTTCTAGTTGGTTGCATACCAAATCAATCAGGAACTAAATGGACACATGAAAAACTAGAAACAACCATCGAGTTTCATGGTGGAAAAGTTAGCAACGGCTTGCCGGGAAAAACAAAGGGCCGTTCAACAAAAGTTTACCACGTCCTGATCAATGGCAAGACAATTCTGACATCAAAGAAAGTTCCGGACATTGTGAGAGAAGCGCTTCACCGCAGATACTTAATTTTAGATTACAGTTACGTTTTTCAGTGCATTACAGAAAACACCCTACTTAATAAAAGCATGTTTCTCCCAGATCTGAGCCCCCTTACTAAACATACTAATCAGGATCAAACTCTTCACAAACAGCACTTCTGTAAAAAGGCTCGCATGATAAGTATCATTAAGAAGAGAGCTAGACTACAAAAAGTGGGACAGAAAACTTCTCATAATGTTGTAAGAAATCCAGCAATTTTTTATGCTAATTTGAAGAGGAATGAAAAAATAGGTACTGACGTTCCTTTCCGTGACCATGTAAAATTGTTTGGCCAGTTAAGCAAAGAGTTTAAGACCTTGCCAATGGAGGAAAGGAAAAACATTTGTGAGTTGTGGAAGAACAAAAAAAGCAGAGTCTTGAGCATTCAAGACAAAAGCAGGAGATGGCCAAATATAATTGCACTGACAACCCTTTGTATAAAAGAAATAATTCACAGTGAATCATTCACATGTTAGAAAAACGGTGGGGTGTGGCTGTGGGTTTTCAGAATTTATTATTAGGTGTTCGGGCAACAGCCCGAACACCTATTGTTATTGTTCGTTTTTGTTTTGTAGTTATGACGTCGCAAAGACGTCATCACTTGTCACGTTGCATCATTGAAAAAGGAGTGCTTAAAAAGACCTAGCCTATATTAATACAAACTTCACATTTAGCGTAATATAGTTCCATCTTTTTAGTCACCTAGTGTTTGTGAGGTGACAAACACTAAATTCTAGTTGAATTTGCAATTCTACCAAATCGGAAGTGGATTTTTCCCCTACAAATATAAAAGGCTTATAAACCGGTTTCCTCCTTGTTTCTCTTGGGTTTTTGTGCTGTATGGTATAGGTTTTAAAGGAAAGGTTTCCTTCTGTTAACCATCATGCCTTTTTTTAAGAACTGGTAAACAAATATGATAAATTTTACCATGTTAAGAGTAGGTTTCGTATGAGTAGGTTTCGTATTGCCAACAAGTATTTTTTCATTTCAGCTGACTATTGTTTGAACGATTATGACCCGAACAAGCTATATTATGGCCAAGTACACATGTTTAAATTGTGTTTTTATAAAGATTTTAACGTGTACCTTTGTATCACTAAAAAGGCAGGATTTTGTTCAAGATAACAAAACTCATGCCATGTGTTATATATTAAGTTCGTTGCCATCATTTGTATCAATTTATTTTAAGTATTACACAAATTTGCCATTTATAAGAAAAACACAGTAGAAAACACACCTCCATGCTGTTTTTAACCAATAATATTAAAAGAGAATACTAAGGTTAATAAGCACAAGTATTCTTGGAGGTTTCGTATTATAAAATGTAACTTATAAATACCTAATTGTAAGAATTACTTTTGCCACTGAAAAACCAAAACTTGAAATCAGCTTGTGTAATGTTTTATGAAGTACCGTACAAGTAAATTTCGCCTGTAAAAAAGTAGAGTTGTAAAGTTGTCATTTTAATTTTATAAAGACTCAACTTTTATAATTTATCTTGACGATGTACTGTATTATGTAACAAATTGTATTTCTTGAAACTTGTATGCTAGACATAAATTAAAAACGAGATATCGGAAGTCATTCACTTATAAACTTATTTTCCATTACCTTCAACTAGGCCCATGTGTTAACAGAGCATGTAATAGACTTAAACGTCGTACTATGTCAAAGAATTTTGAAAACATTTATATCTTTATCTTGCATTCTGCAAAAATGAAGTATGGGTATGGATACATGTAGGTATATCATTGTTTTTAACACAAACAGCCCAAACCCGGTCATCAAATTGGGCTATTGTACTGTGATCCCTATAATATGTGGTGTTGTACATGGAATCTGCCAATGACAAAAAATAACAAAGTCAAAACACAATAAACTTAAACATTTTAATTATAGTACTTGATGTGTAATATATTATAAATCATTTGACAAGAAATAAAAACAACAATGTTTCAAGAAGAAGTCAGTTAGTTATGTGTTGTGTTGTTGGTGTAAGCTCAGGGACATATGTGTGTTTTGTCCTCACAGATTATATTGTGTGTACTGAGGGGCTCGTTTCATTTGCTATGGTTATAGCTCAACTGTTGTATGTTTGAATTTAATCTGTGCATGCACAATGTACATTACAACACAGATTTAAACTCAATTAGTGCTTCAATCCCCCAAAATAGATGAAAAAACATCTGCACTGTTTAAACAACATAGTATTATGTAGAATATTATTAGAAAGACAAACAGACATCCTGTTGGTAAAGCATAATTTCAATCAAAGGAAATTATTTTGATGGAAATGAAAAATGACTAAATTGTCACTATTAAGAGAAGATACAAATAAAAAACTTCACAAGCTTGTTCTTCTTGTTTTTATCTTATCAGGGGTGCCTTTTTCTACAAGCTACATGTTGTATTATCAATCATGTTAAATATAACAGGGAGGTCTAGAAACCATGTTAAAACAATACTGCACTTTATGTGTACATGTACATGAAAATGCATTGAAATAGTTCCGGCAATAATGAAGCTGGGTGAGTGAATGTTTATTTACTGGATTAGGGGGATTATCTCAGTGGGGAAGAGGAAGTTTGTTTACTTAAAGACTCCCCACAGAGGTTGAAAAGGATGTGTGAAAACTGCCAATATTTTTAAAGGGCCGGATTCGTCATGGTTCGAGAAGAAAGTTTTTATTAAATATGCAAGAAAAGCTTTGTATGGTTTCATTCAGTGTGATGTGGTCAGGTGTGTTATCTCAGTAAATGATCTGCACAGTGAGACTTTTAGGTTCAACCGACTCAGAGCTCACTAACAGAGACTTCACTGCTCTGCTGTGAACGTCTTTGCTCAATATTGGGAAGAACTGCTTGATTCAATGAGGTCTGGGGTGGCTGAGCTTTCCTTTAACGGGTGGACAAGTTTGCTGAGATGCCACGTCTGCCAAGCAGAGTAATATAATTTGTATTTATATATATGTATTTTTATGCAGGTAACACATTTTGTATTTTTATATGTACTACTATATTTTTAAATATATTTTTCCTGGGGGATTTCTTTTACTTTTCTTGGATTTTGTATTTAGTGTATTTTCATGTATGTATATTTTTCTTTTCGAATTTTTTATTCTTGTCATTTATATAAAATTACTTTATTTTGCTGTAGCCAGTGGCATGAGAGTTGAAGGCTTTTGAGTCAAAGTTATTGAGTTAACTTTTTTAATTCCAGGCATGTGCCATTGGCTTATTGTCCTTTTTGTATTGTTTTGTTCTTTCTGTATTTTGCAATGCTTTTTTTTGATGTGCCGAATAAATAGAAAATATTACCTTTTCCCAATCTTTTTTCTGTTGACGTCACAAATTAGCTGTACATGAAATGAAACCCCATTTTTGAAAACGTATCTTAGCCCATCTTAGTGCGAAAGGCCAATAACCCCTTTCTTACCTTAGCGGTATATTCTTACAAGAACCAACATGGCGGTTTCCAGGCCACTCGAGAGACCCTACAGTTTCATCATCTCCCTCACTGCTAAAACAACACCTGACGGGATGTTTGAAGAACTCGACAGAATCACAAAATGAGATGACATCACATGCCTCCAGCACATCCGAGACACAGAATGGTGCATCACAATAAAGACGCAGGCAGCGGCAGAGACCATCAGGAAGGCGACCCTGCAGATCGACAAAAACCCCACCAACATCACACCGGTCCAAAAGAGAATAACCCACGTCAATATATTCAACGCACCCAGGAACTCGGGGATCAGCCAGTGGCCAGCAAGCTTCTACAATTTGGAACAAGCAAGCAACAACGCCGCGAATTCAACGACCAGGCCACCATGTTCCTCCCTCCTCCCGCGGAGGGCTCGGGGTAACAAACATCAAAAACAGGGTGGCTGCAATGCAGGGTATGCATGTAAAACAGACAGTCAGCAACGAAACAGCGAAATGGAAAGCTCTGGTGCGGTATTGGTGTGCGCTATCACTGCGTGTGATAGCCCAAGCGCTCCTGCGAAACAACACCCCACTCTGCCATACTGCGCCAGAGTTTTTTTAAGTCTGTTCTCCATAACTTCAGAGAAAACAAAAAACTAGTTGCAGACTGGGAGAAAATCAGCTTGAAAGCTTACCTTGCTCCCATACTGGATTCCCGAAAGACCAAACCCAAGGTAGAAAGAGACCGCCCAGATAAGTGCTGGCCGACTGCTTCGAAGAACACGTTTTGCGCAAAAAAGCTAAAAAATAGTCAGTTAACTTTGAACTTTCAAATAGCGCACAACGTTGCCCACCGGGTATAGATTACGCAGAATATCCCAACGAATGGAAACTGCCCACACTGTGGTCAGATAGAAACACTACAGCACGCCTTCGTTGACTGCAGTGTGGTCAAACCCGTGGGCGCGTGGCTAGCGGATTATCTGAGTGGTCTCAACAATAGGCTTGTGCTTATTGACTCGGATGCTATAACCCTCTCTTTGTTCACGATCCAGCGACCGCAGAAAGAAGTACAAAGAATGGCAAGGGTTGTGAGCTACTATAGAATGTCAGTGTGGTTGGCCCGTAATAGGGCAAAATTCATAAACAAAAAAGCAAGGCAAACCGCACTGGTAGAAACGATTAAATCCTACACCTAGCATCCAAGTCAACCAGTGTCTCTGAAGCCATACAAAATAACTAGGGCCCTTTAGGGTCCTTTGGCAAAAGCACACGAAAGATTACTCTCTGGTCCCACTCTTAGTGATACCTTTTGAGTTTTTCTTTAGTCTTTGATAGTAAGAGCACTAAAAACCTGACTAAGCGTAGGTGTTCTCCCCACCGCCGGAAGTTTAATGCATTGCATTGAAGTGAAACCTTTAAAGTAGACTCCTACGAATTTTGGTAAAGTTTGAGAGAAAGAACCCTTGTAAAGTATGTTGTTGCAAATTACATTGCATTGCTCTGTATGTATATAGCCCGAATGGCTTGTTGACAATAATAAACCATTTTAAAAACCATATCTGTTATGTATCTTAGCCTCTTTTTTATAAAGTTCGAGTTTTCATTGAAAAAAATTCTGACTGGATTTGGAAGCAAGATTGCGGCTTCCAGGACCCTGAATCGTCCAAACAGCCTCAACATCAACCTGATATCCAGAGCTTTGCCCGACAATATATGTTCAAGGAACTGGATAAGTTCCTATCAAGAGATGATGTGAAGTGTTTGCTACACTAGAGCGATAACCATTGGTGTATTACACTGAAAGATGACCATACCACCGAGCGAGTACGAAGAGCCAGACTAACCATCGACAAGAAGGAAGCAGAAATCAGCCCTGTGCAGAAGAAGGTCACCTTCGGCGCCCCACAGGAACTGGGGGACCAACCCATATCTACCAAGCTGGCGCAGTATGGCCGAATTCTACACCATTGCAGAGGCCACTGGCCCACACACCTGGGCTGGGAATATAGTGTTCGTCATTACCAAATGAAACTTGACATTGCAATCCCCTCCTTTATCACCATTGGCTAAACCACACTGCGTGTCACCTCTATGAAGAAAAATAATACATTTTCATAAATTAAAGGTGACACAACTTTCGTCAAAGTTAGGTATGTTTTACGTACTTTGTACATTGTGTGGCTAGCAATGTAAACACTTGCTAATTTGAGACAATCTTTAATTAGTTGGGCTGAGCTAATTAGTGGCCTGAAAATATTTTTCAGCTCAGGAGACATGGCCAGGGATGTAACAAACAGATCTATGAAGAAAAATATTAAAATTTCATAAAAGGCGACACAACTTTTGTCAAAATAAGGTATGTTTTACGTACTTTGTACATTGTGTGGCTATACACTTGCTAATTAGAAACAATCTTTAATTAGTTGGGTTTGAGTTAATTAGTGGCCTGAGAATATTTAAGCTTCAGCTTGGTTACTACAACAGCACAACCAACGTCCTTGGTTGAGTCGTTTCACACGAAAAATCGCAAAATATGTTGGATAAAAAGTTCTCGTGTGAAAAGGGCTTTTAACTGCATTACAGACAAAGACTTAGATTCAATGGGCTATTCTTCTCATAGTACACGGGGGACTAAGAAATCAACAACTTTAGCAAACACCACAACCTCGTAGATAGCTGGTGTGAGGATCAACCACGTCAGCGTACATACACCTGGCATGACAAAACACACACACTAAGGAGACTAGAATAGACAAAATATATATGTCTCGTAATTTATTAGTGGGAAAAAAATGGAGATTGTTGCGTTCCCATGGTCTGTAAACAAAGCACAGACCTGGGGTGATGTCTACCTGCACCAAGATGGAGACAATACAACATCTATTTACTGAGTGCAGGGTGGTGAACCCAGTGAGCAAGTGGCTCAGTGATTTACCTGGGTAGTTTCAACAACAGAACAAATCTCCCTGACATGGACACCTTGGTTTACTTGTGTTTCAAATCACCAAATTCAAGCAAAATTGAGATTGAAGTGGTGCAAGCCCTGAGCAGGTTCAGGATGGTAGTGTGGCTGGCCAGAAACAAAAGCAAAATAAGATTACACGCCAGGCACAACAGCTGCCTTGGCTTCCAGGTTGAGGACCCAACCTGATTTCCCGGACCAAAGACCGTTTTCCTAATTGCTTGTTAATTTGAATAAGTGCTTAGCATAGTTGAGAGATGAAATACTCTCTGGTAATGTCACGATTGTGTGAAAACTTTCATAAATATTTGGTGCTTTGTTTTTGCTGAAGTTCAAGTAATAACTTAAGGAGTTTTTCTGAGTGTCTCCTGACACAACCTCAGAAGAGTCTCAGGTGCGTTTTTTCAACCACTTCCTTTAACATGTAAACAATGAAGTCTCAACATACTTCAAACATTTTTCCCAGTAAAAAAAAAAAGAATGGTACAAAATAGGTTGTGGGTAAGATGTTCTAACCGACTTTTTTCAAAATTGTAATATAAAACTCATTGTAAATACTGTGTATATCAACTGTATGTAAATAGCCTGAATGGCTTATTAGTAACAATACACCCTTTTTGAAACCATATCTGAAACAATCTAGTCTGTTAACTGACAAACCTATCTAATGTTGAACTTTTTACACATCAGAAAATTGCATTGGGTAAAGGTCTTAACTTCATTCCAACCCCGCCCCCCAACTGCTCCATCCCCAGCAAGTATACCACTGCCAGCACCGGCTACAACTTTGACCTTACAGCCAATGTCAGCCCAAGCCCCAGCAACGGAGGTTAGGCTGCCTGGAACATCAATTCAAGCATTACTAAAGGATATCGCAGAGGCACCGACTGTGAACACGACCCCATCACCTCAACATCTTACACACCTATCCCTCAGTATATCTCCACCCTAAACCCAAAGGTGAGAAGGCCCTAAACATTGCAGAATTTTTGCCAGATGAATTTCTGCTATCAATGGCAGATGGGTCCTCCCTTGTATTAAAACATGCGTCCTCCAGACGCACCAAGTTATCATCAGTCACTCAGGCACAGTGGATGGTTGCAAATGCCAGAATAATGTTCAGACTCATCAGTGATAGCAATTTGGATGGCACTGCAGCCAGTTCAGGCCACTGTATGAATCTCTAAAGAAGAGTTGCCGCCACCGGCATCCTCGAAAGGGTTTATCTTTGTCAAGTCTCAGGAGAGCGACGTCAAAAGCATGCAACATCAAAAGTATATAGACATTGTTTCTGATCTAACCATTTATTTACAAAAACAAAACAACATCACCTTATACAAACGAACAAGAGTCGGATATGGAAAATGTCGTATTCATTCCGTTTAATTTATGCTATTTCTTTCGCAGCAAGACTACATATAGGTAGAGTTGCTTCTGAAGAAATGCTTTTACATTAACATTGTATTATTTCAGATGGCTGGCTGTCTCCTTTACTATGTTTTGACTGATGGCCACATTCAGCACGAGACAACACCCCCTTATACAAATGAGCCAGAGTCGGATATGAAAAAAAGTGGAGGAGGGTGATGACTTTTTGTCATCATCCGAGGCCCTTAAGTCAAGTCAGGTTTCTCCTGACCCAAAGTCGAGTCGGGTTTCTCCTGACCCGACGTGAACATGTTTTCTGTACTTGGGTATACACTTTTTTTTAACTCGCCTTGGCTAAGGTCGTCACGTTGAATGTCAACGGGATGCGTGACCCAGGGAAACGCAGGCGTGGTTTGAGTTTTGTAAAAAAATCATGACATTTCCTGGAGCGGCCCCTACCAATCCCAGGTCACGCCTGCAATTTTTTAATAACCTAGCCCCCTTTTTGGCGGGTAATTTCCCCCTCATTTTAACTGGGGATTTTAACTGTGTTTTAGATGTGGATCTTGACCGCCGAGGTTCCGACCGCACATCTTGTGGGGTCGGGGCCGAAGCACTTAGTCAACTCACATCGTCATTTTCACTATAAGACTGCTAGAGTCTTTAAACCTGTCAACCCGTTCTTTTACATAATAATTTAGCCCCCTTTTTGGCAGGAAATCTCCCTGTTATTCTAACTGGGGATTTCAATTGTGTTTTAGATGTTGATTTAGA
Source organism: Plazaster borealis (assembly GCA_021014325.1). NCBI lineage: Eukaryota > Metazoa > Echinodermata > Asteroidea > Forcipulatida > Labidiasteridae > Plazaster > Plazaster borealis. The sequence continues at coordinate 10,283,263 of CM037468.1, read as the reverse complement.
CTGTCGAGGTTCCGATCGCACATCTTGTGGGATTGGGGCCGCGGCACTTAGTCTACTCACATCAACTTTTGTACTTAAAGACTGTTGGCGGTCTTTAAACCCATCAGCACTTTCTTATACATGGCGCAATGCAGCAAACACTTTGTCCAGTAGACTCGACCGTTTTTACGCGTCAAGCTCTCTGGACTTTGCGTCTTGTCTGCATTCGCCATGCTATTTTAAAATGAAAAAGACGGAAACGCAGGGAGTCTCTTTTGACTCCATTGTGTTCCGTCACTAACAAGTTAGACGCCGGTGAATCAAGCCCTGCTCTGCTCGCTCGGCGTGATTTCATTTCTAATGCACTAGAACGTTTGGATGACTTTGAAGCGGAGGGAGCATGGATCCGTTTGCGGGTCCAGGACCTCAATGAAGGGGAGAAGCCATCTAGACATTTTTTTCATCTTGAGGCGGCTCAGGCCAAGAAAAAGATTATTTCATCTGTCCGTTATCAAGACGGGAAGGTTACATCCAACTCTGATGAAATAACGGCTGTCTACCATAATTTTTATTCAGTGCTTTATTCAGAATAGCCTGTTGAGACATGTCTGCAGTCGCCCTTTTTAAGTTCCTTGTTCATTGTCTACATCTAGCCATGTTTTATTAATGTCCATAATGTCCTTTATATTGTCTGTTTCTTAAATTGTGGCATCAGGAGATTAACTTGATAGTAATCTAGTTTACTTTTTTTGAAATCCATCAGGGGTGCTACTTTTTTTTCCCCCTCTCCTATGTGTATGTTTTTGTTTTCTGTATCGTTGTTATTTTTGTACTTTGCTTTTTTTACCTGTGAAATTAATAAATGAAATAAATGAAATGAAATCTATGGACAAGGAAAGCTGTCTTGACTTACAGTCCACTTGGACTGTCTGAATTAGAGGCAGCACTTGTTAGTATGACCAATGGAAAGACTCCGGGAGTAGACGGCCTTCCCAAGGAGTTCTATGTAACATTTCGGGACCTGGTGGGGCAAGATTTCCTAGGAGGTCTTCCATTGTGCCTTTACTTAAACACATTAAGTGATTCCCAGCGTTTTGGGATCATCACACTTTTGGAGAAGAATGGGGACCCCCCTCGATCCCAAAAATAAACGTCCCATTTATCTTTTAAATGTTGATTACAAGATCCTGTCCAAGCATTATTAGTCAATTCCAAACTTGCGGCGTCAAGGGGAGGTCCATCCACGACAACATCAGACTCCTCAGGGATCTGGTGGAGTATGTGGATGGAAAGAATCTTGATGTTATCCTTATATCTTTAGATCCATCTTTAACAGGGTCAATTTGTGCTTTCTTTTGAAGCTACCTTTATGTGATGATATGTCCATTCTATACATAGCCCCATGTGTAACTTCCTAACCAAGGCAAAAAAAAAAACTTTGACCATATAATTTGATGAATATTTTGGTTAATTGACATTACTACAGCTTGATACTTTCCTCTTCAAACCCAAACTATGTTATAAACAAGCCATACACAGTAACACAGTTAGGACTACACTGTGCTTAAACATGATTGGGTGCACCCAGATTAAATTGTATTCAATTCTACCTATTTTTACTTTTAACAAGGGTATGGAACATTCACCACAAGAGAATTTGCACAAGGGGATTTTCTTCTTCAATATCGTGGTGCAATAATCACCCAGGAAGAAGATGAGCACCAGCAAGAGAACTACCCTGACAACAAAGGAAGTTTCTTGTTCATTTTTTTTTTCAGGACAATGGAAGCAAAAGTATGCTATATTCATCAGTCGCCATAATCAAGGAAATCTGATCTACTTTATATCTTTGCTTATTGCATAAACACACTATGAAAAGGACTAAAATATCACCAACAAATACAGTGAAATAACTGAACACGGGTTTTTATTGGAATGAAAAAATTCAGGCAAACACATCATCCGTACTTTCAAATGTGTTGGGTAATTTTCATACATTGTGGATGGTACCCAATCAGATGGTGCTTGTTGAATGAGCATGTAAGAAAGTGAAATACCCAGATGAAGGTACTGTGTGTTGATGGAACACCATGTCTGTGCCTGCTCACTCGGTGCAACATTCCAAAAGGGCAGGATCTACGTTATGATTATGGAGATGAGAATGTTCCATGGAGAAAAAAGGTTAGGCAATATAACACATTCATAGATTAAAGAAAGGAAAAATAAATCATCAATTTACGTATAAACAAACTTTAAAAAACCCCAACCCAAAACATGCCAATTTTGTTTTAAAAAAGTGACTTGAGTAAGCTTTCTCGCTCACCAATGTCTGCATTTTCAAATCCAGAGTGTGGTGTATGCATTTATCTACTTTCAACATACCAGAGAATAGCCTGGTGATCTTTTAAAATGTTAAATACAAGTTAACGGTTTTTAAAAAGGTTAGGATGATGAATTTTAAAATGAAGAAAAGAAATTGAAAAACAATTGTTTTTCGGTCTGAAATCTTATGCTCCCACGCATGTTTCAATTTTAGAGAGAAGTTTATTTTTTAAATTCTCTCAAAATCACAAAAAACATAACATTGGAAGACCCTCCGCAGGTTCAGGCCACTGTACGTTATCTCTAAAGGTTGAAATATTTGAAAAGTTTACGGCACAAACTGTGAATATGAATCATATAAACAAGGTATTGATTTCAAATTTCACAACAAATATTGATTGAGTATTTTTTTAATTTGTCATTGACAGCGTTGCAAGTGGGCTCTACATTATGTAAATAGTTTTCAAATTAACCTTATATTATTGAAGGTTCCGAGATAGGCAGAAAAACTATTTGAAGTATGGACGACTCCAAGAAACATAAAGTTGGCAAATAGCAGAGTATTGCTGAGGGAAGCAACTGTGCACAAGTCTACCTGGGAACATTTGACAACTGTCCCATTGCAGTCAAGCGTGTTAATACCGAAACGATGGGAAAATAAGTCTTGATATTTAAAGAGTTTCAAGGGAAACACATTAATCATGTTTTGAAGACAATGTGTATTGATGAAGATGATGACTTCACCTACTTTGCTACTGAGCTGTGCGAGTACAACCTGCAAGACGTCATCAAAGGCAGGGTTTCTGCAATTGACCTAACAGATAATAACTGTAATAATCTGTGCATTGGTTTTATGAAAGGTTTGCAGGAATTACACCAACATGGTATTGTCCAAAAAGATATAAAGCTCAGTTGATGACATCATTTTGACTTTCGAACAAAACAAAAACAAAAACAAAAAAACAGAAGTTGTTGAAACATGATTCTTGCCACAAAAAAACCCAAACATTTCAGAGGTCACAAGTGACCGTTTGTTGGTCCAGTTTAATCTTAGTATTTACTTCAAACATCCTTACTACCACTTCTATTGTGAACAACACATTTATTATACCTTTTTATTCATTACAAGGGCATGTGTAGTTTTTTATTGTAACATACATTGTTTTTTTGTGGTAATTTATTTGTTTACATTAGAGTGATCTATCTGATGATGAAGGTGACTCATCCGGGAGTGACTACGAGCCATCCCAAAGCTTCTCAGATGACAGCAGTGAGAAGGAAGAGTCAACAGCTGTGTCCACGAAACACGTAAGAAAAAATCACACTGCTGACACAAATCAAACCAAAGAGATTAACAGCAGAGCTCTTAACACTAAATTAATTGGTTATTGCAAAAAATAACAATCAATAGTATTAATAAAATATAAAACTCTTGACAATCCTAACACTACTCATCTCATGGAAGACTAACTAGTGCCAAATGAAGACAGCTCTGAAGGAAGGAGATTTATACATATTTTCCCCCCTTAGTTTCTTTGTTTTATTTTTATATATAGATTATAAATTAGCCTAACTTTAACAAACACCCAAACAGGCCACATGGAAGTGCCAATCACCCAAAAAATCAGCAAATGCAGCTGCAATGTTGCAGACGTAAGTTCACACAAATGCAATTACTGCCTTTACTGTGAAACAAAGCTAAGAAAACTTGCCCGCCATTGCACACGTTTCCATTCTAAAGAGACTCTAGTCGCAGAAGCTCTTTCCCTCCCAAAAGAGGAAAGAAAACATTATGTTACAAACCTTGGCAACCACGCACATAACATTGAAGTCCATCAAAGTGTCAAAAGAGAGATCTTGTAGTCAGAAAAAGGCCACATGATAAGAGAATGGGTAAACATACAATAAATGATTATGTGCACTGCAGCCAGTGTCTGGGATATATTCATTGCCTTTCCCTCTGGAAACATAAATTAACTTGTCCATTTCTCAAAGATGCTCACCAATTTATTAATAACCCTTTTAGGAATGGACGGTTACTTATCCCAACCAATTTCAACATTTCATTCCAGGTAGGAATGGATGGTTACTTATCCCAACCAATTTCAACATTTCATTCCAGGTAGGAATGGACGGTTACTTATCCCAACCAATTTCAACATTTCATTCCAGGTAGGTAATATACTTCAGGACATGAGAAGAGATTCAGTGTCACTTATTGTAAGGAATGATAGAGATATACTTCAGGTTGGAGGCCATGTATTTTCAAAATGTAACTCAAATAGAAGGGGTGATAAGGCAAGGGAAAAGATGTGGACGTTAGCCAAGGTGCTTGACATTTCTAGGGAAATAAACAGCACAATTGAGCAGGCAAAGTTTAGAAGAACAACCTCCACAATAATTTGTTTTTAAATGTGATTTGTTTCAATTATAGTTAAAATCAAGATGGATTTAGCGATTTAAACGGTTTGTAAACTGTCAATATGGAATTTTAGTTTACTTTTCCACATATAAATACCCCTCAGCTTCACCAGTGGCAGTGCAACATGTTTTGGGGTGGGGGTTTTCAAGTTGGGTATAAATAAGTTTGGTATATATATTATGCTCAAGCTTGCCCTCTCCCATTACTAAATATAACTCCTATAATCAATGACATATTATATCAAACACCAGAGTGGAGAAAAACATGAACGAAAGTTTACAAAACTGCCCAAACATGACTTCCTTTCAGGAGAATGTGGCAACTTCAGAAACAAATCTGAATTTATTTTTTTAACCCCTTCATTGCAAAATGTATAATATATGGGTGGCAAGTTAATTAGTAAAACTGCCGATATGCAGATGCTGAGAGAAGAAATCGGGAAACCCACACTGGAAAAATCAAACCAAAAAAAGCCAGTGAGGGGATGTCATACGAGGTGTCGACAGCCTCGGGCTCAGCTAAAGTAGAGACAAGGAAGGATGATCAGTTCAGAAACTTCATACAGACAGCAGCTGTACTTGGACAACCTCAAGATGCTAGGACAAAGCCTCTGTACAAAGGTAGCGACATCAACGTATTGCAAGCAGTGGCAATGGTGCTGTGGATACAAGGGATGTTTTTGTTATTATAAAAGGATGGATTTTCCCATCTCTAAATAAACTGAAAACCCTGAACTAAGCCCAAAAAGGTCCAAAAGTATGACATCTCGTATCAGCGTTCTGTTTGTTTGGGTCTTTCCCTGTCGGCAGTATCGGTCCATGAGGTATTGATACCTGTTTACGCTATGTTGTTTACAATACGCCGAGTAAAATATCAGACGACAGTAGTTTTTTATTGCACGCCAGTAGACCAATCGGAATTTAGTAGTAAAGTGAAAAATTAACTCTAATCAAAATGATCGAGATTAAATTTTCTGGCACATTGATACTGATCCAGGAAGCATTTTCAACCATGAAAAGCAAGTAACATATTTTGTTTTACAAAACTTCATTATATAGTTAAGCCAAAGAGCCACTTCTAAGATGCTGCCAATACTGCATCACTTTATTTTGCCAAAGGGGAAGATTTTGCTGCTGCAAAGAAGATGGTTGTCGACCTACTTATCCCTGTCAAAGAGGTTGATGTTTGCCCAAATGATCAAGTGGTCTTTGACGGTTGAAAAAGTGAAGATACTTGGACAGAAAAGGATAGAAATGAATTATGAAAACTGACTTAAACTCCTTAACTGGTCTTCTCTTAGTTCGAGAAGAAAGTTTTTATTAAATATGCAAGAAAAGCTTTGTATGGTTTCATTCAGTGTGATGTGGTCAGGTGTGTTATCTCAGTAAATGATCTGCACAGTGAGACTTTTAGGTTCAACCGCCTCAGAGCTCGCTAACAGAGACTTCACTGCTCTGCTGTGAACGTCTTTGCTCAATATTGGGAAGAACTGCTTGATTCAATGAGGTCTGGGGTGGCTGAGCTTTCCTTTAACGGGTGGACAAGTTTGCTGAGATGCCACGTCTGCCAAGCAGAGTAATATAATTTGTATTTATATATATGTATTTTTATGCAGATAACATATTTTGTATTTTTATATGTACTACTATATTTGCAGATTGGGCATCACCAGTTACACATCACCATGGAAAGCACAGTTTTAAACGGTTTGGGGGACCGCCAAGTCCGACAGGTATATTTAATAACTTACAGCCAGGCAAACGAGAGGATCGTCCCAGACCGTCGGGCCTTTGCGGAGATGGTTCTTAGCGCAATCACTGCGTTGGGCAGTCCTGTGCCGGTGTGCTGGTCGTGTTGCCAGGAAAGCCACATCAATGGTGGTTTTCACTATCACATGGCTATTAAACTTCAAGTTGTCAGGCGATGGTTACAAGTGAGAAATCGATTAGCCAATTTACACGGTGTGAGAGTTAACTTTTCGTCCAATCACACTAATTACTTCAGTGCATGGCAGTATGTCATGAAGGACGACCGACACGCAATAGAGTCACCGGGCCATCCCGATTTAGCTACCCCGCCTGCCACAGCCAAAGCTTCACGTGTACGCCACACTCTGGCTACCCAGACGGATGCAGAACAGAACGACCTTGCAAGAAAAGGCGTCGTGCCCGCCCGTCGGCCTACCAAGTCAGTGAACTTGTCATACATATCCAAAGGTCTTAAGTCACATTTGGCGCTGTTATCCTTTGCTAATAAACAGAAAAGCATGGGGAAGACCGACCTAGCCGAGTTTACCATAAACCGAGGTGAGAGAGTCATCCGCCAAGTAATCAAGGATGCATGGGAATTGGAAGAATCAGAAGAACTTCTACAGAGAGCAGCACTTAGTCGCCTGCAGATACTAGAGAAGTCACATTTGGATGAATGCATCTGCAAGGGCGAATGGCTTGTATGTGCTGAAAATATATTACTTAACAATGATGTGTGCAAAAAGAGTTTTTCTAAAGCAGTAACAACTCTCCTGGACGAGGGTAGGGGAAAATATCGTAACATCATGATTACTGGGACAGCAAATTGTGGGAAAACATTTCTTTTAAATCCACTAAATAAAATCTACAAAGTATTCACAAACCCAGCCACAACAACATATGCGTGGGTTGGTACTGAAAAATCAGAAATCATATTCCTGAATGACTTTCGGTGGACCTCACAAATAATACCTTGGCAAGACTTGCTATTACTACTAGAAGGTCAACTCGTTCACCTCCCGGCCCCCAAATCGCACTTTGCACAAGATTTAATTTTAGATAAGGACACCCCAGTTTTTTGCACTGGCAAAAATCCACTAGTCTTTGTAAAGAGTGGATCTATAGATGAGAGGGAAACAGAAATGATGGCCGTGCGCTGGAAAATATTGTCATTTCACCACCAGATTCCTGAAGATACACAGAAGTCTGTTCCGCCTTGTACGCGATGCTTTGCATCGCTAATCTTAAATAAGGAATAGTTTGAAACAGTCTCATATAGGTCTATAGTTTTGCATTGTATCAACTCTGCTCACATGTTAAAGTAACTTGACAAATGATTGTTATTGCAAATCATACAATTTAGGATAGGATTTTGGACGTTTTCACAATTGATTTTCATGGTGGTGTGAAATTTGAGGCCCATTCTGCATTTGCCCCCCTCCCCAATCAATAAATATTTAAGGTTTGATACAGTATTTGTTTCTACAAGATTGCAATCGTCGGAGCATAAACTTTTCTAAATGCCCATTTTAAAACTAGGTAAAAACCAACCTGTGAAATGTTCCTAAGACTTGGTGCTTTTTGGAGAGTAGAGCACAATTAAGTGGATTCTATAATGTGCACCCAGGGCAATAGAAATCGCTACTTAATTTTATGAAAGGCACAAGTAAAATACACAAATCTGAAGTTCTCACTCTTTTTTTTTATTGTTATCTATGTAGGCTGAACGACAGGTGTGCCCTGTACACGCATTACTAGAAATACATTAACAACTATCATGGGAATTGAACTTTAATTAAGTTTCACAAGTATGCATACTTCTTTTCATGGAGTCATGTTTTTCGTAGGTTCACCTTCCCCCCGGCCCCCTTTCATTAAAGCTAATCTTAAATAAGAAATAGTTCAAAATATGATAACATTTTATATTTTCAAATGATGAAATGTGCTATTTATGGACATGGTGTTACTTAAGGGAAGGTATATGCTGTGAAGCCACGTGATAAATCTCTTCTTGGAAGAAGTGTTTGTTTGGAGAGGAACCGTCCGGCTGTTCCGGAGCGACCACTTATGCCAAGCACAACGTGGCGAGACCACATGGTGATTCTTTGCCAGGCCTGGCACCCTCATATGCTAACTTATTCATGTCTCAGTTGGAGGACAGACTCCTGTCCTCTGCCCCCAACCGCCCACTAGTTTGGTGGAGATTTACTGATGATATTTTCTCCATCTGGTGTGGTGGCAAGGACAGCTTGGATGAGTTTATTGACCATATAAACTCATTTCACCCTACCATAAAGTTCACTACCGAATACTCTCTCACAAGTGTGAATTTTCTAGATGTTACCATAACCAAATCCCCTAATGGCATTGTCACGGATGTTTACAGTAAACCCACCGACACCCACCAGTACCTTCTCTCCAACAGTTGCCACCCTAGTCACTGTAAGAAGGCAATTGCTTACAGTCAGGCCTTAAGTATCAGTTCCACACATACATGTACCCTGTACAAGAGGCGCTCATCAGAGCTAAGGAAACACCTTGTATCTAGGGGCCACAGCGAACACAGGGTCCAACTTGCAATCAACAGGGCTCTCAACGTACCTCGTCATACTCTGTTGACCAACACGGGAGCTAAAAAAGCTCCTACCAACATGACCAATAGAATCGCCTTGGTCACCACCTTCCACCCCAAACTACCTAAACTTTCCTCAATCCTCAATAATAACATGACCATCTTTCACTCCTCCAACAGGTTACACTCAGCAATCCCTGAGGTCCCCATGGTTGCATTCCGCCGTCCTAAGAACCTGGGTGACATCCTAGTCAGGGCCAAACTTCCCCCAGGTACAGTCCGAACAGAACCCTCAACAGAAATACTGGGCTGTCACAAATGTACCCGTTCCAAATGTAGAACGTGTCTGTACATCAAGCCCTCACTTAAGGTGAAGAGTCATATCACTGGCTCTTCATACAACATGACCGACTCCCAATGTAGCACACCTAATGTAGTCTATGTCATATCATGTAAGAGATGTAGGATACAATATGTGGGAGAGACTAAGACCAAACTCAGTCTTCGCTTTGCGAATCATGTCTCTTCCATAAAGACCACGAAACCGTACCCAGTCTCTATCCACTTCAACAGCCCCAATCATAGTGTCAAGGATGTTGAACTTCTGGTGATTGAAGCTTGCAATGGTGATGACACACACCGCAAGCATAGAGAATCACACTGGATTCACCAACTCAAGACAGTCCAACCCTTTGGACTAAACATAAACACTGGTGTTAAATAACTTCCCATTACCCTCCACTTCACTCCTCTGCCTGATAATTCATGTGTTGTATTTATTCTGTAAATAAAGTGTAAATAAACACATTTTTTTCTGTCAATAAGTTGTTTTTTATAAATTTCTTACTATAAATATCTCATGTAGTAACCTTTTTGTCCACAGGTCTCTCACACCTATTTTTAATATCATCCTACCTTTGATCTTGCCATTCTTTAATTGACCTTTGTTAGTTGCATCATGATGCAACTTGCTCTCCAATCCTACCCTTTCATGTTTCCCTGCATTGTTATCGAACAATGCATTTACCACTTTTATGGTCCAGTAATCCATCCTTTCATACTATACATCGTTTGTCCTCACCACTTTACTCCTATTGGTTCATAGCCACCAATTGTTTCTGAAATAGAAACTTTGATTGGCTATAATTTTCCCGCTTCTTTCTGGATCCTTCCCTTAATCCCTTTCCCCTCTCTTTTTCTATAAATGGATATGTATTTGTTTGTACTTGTTTTATGCCTCTGAAGAAGGTCCGGTCTGGATCGAAAGCTAAGGCCATCTACCCTACTCATCACTACTATATTTTAAAACATATTTTTCCTGGGGGGGATTCCTTTTACTTTTCTTGGATTTTGTATTTAGTGTATTTTCATGTAGGTATATTTTTCTTGTTGTATATTGTATTCTTGTCATTTATATAAAATTTCTTTATTTTAATGTAGCCAGTGGCATGAGAGTTGAAGGCTTTTGAGTCAAAGTTATTGAATTAACTTGTTTAATTCCAGGCATGTGCCATGGGCTTATTGTCCTTTTTGTATTGTTTTGTTCTTTCTGTATTTTGTGCCGAATAAATAAAAAATATTACCTTTTCCCAATCTTTTTTCTGTTGACGTCACAAATTAGCTTTACATGAAATGAAATCCCAAAATGTGCATGGCCGAAATTGAGAAAAATCCACCCAGTTGCTCAGACATTAACAATACTATTGTAAATTAAAAATTGTCATATTCCTTTCTGATTAAGTGTTAAGGTACAAGGACTCCCATGAGTACAAGTCAGTAATCCACAAACATGTTCTACCTTACTAGTTTGCTGTCAATCGCCTACTTCCCTTTTTATGGTTCCTTTGAGGTTCCTGGTTTAACTAGTTCATGTAGTTTTGTGCAATATTCTTAATTTTTGTAATAATGGCGTGATGGGTTATTGGGGCTTGGGTCTTGGCTGGTTAATTCTCCTTCTGGTTTATCAATTGTTTTGCTGCCTGTGCACTTTTATGGAATTTTAATGCATTTTCTATAGATCATATATTTGTAATTGATATTTTATGTGTAATTTTGACAATTAGTATGAGGTATTTGTTCCTTTACTTTGCTGTGCCTTTGTAGGTTTTTATTGTCTTGATCGCCTTCAGATAGTGATTATTTTCGCTTTTTGGTTATCTGCAGGCTTGTTCTCTGTGTTGTCCTATTTTTACTGTTTATTCTTTGTATGCACTGTTTGCCTGGAAATAAATAAATACAAAATATAAAATAAGGACGGCACGAAGAAGCAACAGATAGGATTCTGTTACATCCCACTAATCTCCCGTCTTCAGGAGGGTTTAGTATGCCTACCATAGAGATGATTTAGTATGCCTACCATAGAGATGGTTTAGTATGCCTACCATAGAGATGGTTTAGTATGCCTACCATAGAGATGGTTTAGTATGCCTACCATAGAGATGGTTTAGTATGCCTACCATAGAGATGGCTTAGTATGCCTACCATAGAGATGGCTTAGTATGCCTACCATAGAGATGGCTTAGTATGCCTACCATAGAGATGGTTTAGTATGCCTACCATAGAGATGGTTTAGTATGCCTACCATAGAGATGGTTTAGTATGCCTACCATAGAGATGGTTTAGTATGCCTACCATAGCATCATCTTTGCAAGAGCACAAGGCCGTACCTGAATCGAATCCTGTCAGTGATATCCACATGTCTCCAGCTTGGAAGAATCTTTTTAAGATAGGTTAATCTCGTTAAAATTTTGACTGCTTTTTGATAATGTTTTTATTGTTCATTTATTTGTGAACACAAAGCTTCCATTCATTGACGCAACCGTTTATTTCTTCGAAATCTTTAAGCCTATCAGATTGGCAAATGTGTTTTGAAAAAAATAAGCAAAGTTACTTTTCTTCCATCCAACATTATATTTTGTTACAATTGATCCAAATGTAAATCTGAGGGTGATGCAATATTTCCATGGATATCCATGCACAAACCTACTGTGCTTCATTGTAAGACATTCTCAATGGCAGTCAGCTGCATGGTTGCCATTATTTGAAATATCAATAAATACATCACAGATGATGACATGAGAGAAAATGAGTTCCAATGTATGTGTGGGTTTTGGTTTTTTTAACTACCAACAATTCAAACACATCTGCAGTTAGCAGATTCCTCGCATTTGTGTACAAAATTTATATGTACAATTAACAATGCAAATTTGATATCTAAGACTCACAATTTATGTTCAATTTTTTTATACATTTTTTTAACAAAGACGGTTTCATTCCAAGGTGATGGGCGTTGCCTAACCTTTGCTGTGAGTGGGGATGGGTTTGATCCATTTAATCACCAAAAGGTGCAATAAAGTATGTGCCCTGTCCTCATCAAGTGTCTCAACATCAACAGCAAAAGCAGGGACAAGATAGGGAGAATGCTGCTATCTTCAATCGTTCCTTGTAAGTTTATTTCCATGTTGTTGAAACTCAGAGGGTATTAAAGCCCCCTGGAAGTATCTTGAAGAAAACGTCATCAGTTGTGCCCTGAACCAGCCAATCTGAATACTACAAATTGACATTTTTACGGCTTTTGAATTGGGAAAAAAAAAACCTTTGAACAAATTTTAAACCAAGTCAAAGTTGTACTTAACAGTCAGTGCTTCAGTTTAGTATTTCAAGTTTCCACTACATCCGTTTCACCTCAAAAACAGAAACCTTGTTTTCAGAAAGTGAAGTACCCGAGTTGTTTTATCTAAGCATTCTCTCATGACTGGAATGTGAACATGCAGCATCTCATTTTCCCCAACATTCAGCGATTTATACCACTGTGTCATTACATAATAGTATTTTGCTTCACATAAGCGAATATTATTATTATCAACCCGCATTTATTCCACAATAAACAATGGTAAATCGTAAATATAATGAAGGAAAGTCACTCGCACAAAACCATAGAAAAGTAAAACGCTTTTCCCGCCACTACTCAACCATTTCCCAACAAAGACAACATAGTCTTTTGACTGAATTGGCTACACAAAGCAAATGTTTCATAACAAACCTATCCAATGCTGAACTTTTTACACATCAGAAAATCACCTTGGTTAAAGGCCTCAACTTTGTTCCTTCACCGCCAAACCAACACACCTTTTTCTGTGTTAAAGGACTCAAGCAAATCATGAGATGACACCAAGTGTGACCACAAACAAACATTTTGATGATACTTGATATATGCATCATTTAGAAGACAGATGATGATTGCCGTTTCACTTCCTTCCACTAGTCCAGTTTTCCAAAAAAAGATGCCTTCAAAGTTCTTCGTCATGGTAAAGCGACTTTCACTGTACGCAAAACACCGCATCACTGTGCTTGATTCAGCAGGGAAAGGTCCAACACGTATTTTGAGAGCTAAAAAAATATGGCGTCACTCTTACTTGGGGAGCCTTTCTTTTGTTTTTACAAAAGTTTGAACAAATAGGCCAAGATCTGGACGCCCATCAAAGTTCCCGGTGGTTCTGAATCGGCTCATACATGGCCTGTATGAAAACGACCATGAGCTTTCCTCTCTTGATGTTTGTGTCATTCTTTCCAATATCTTTAACATCGATGTGTCGGAATCAACAATTCGTCAACGTCGTTTAAAGCTTGGATGGGTGGCAACTGAGCCTGCATACTGCCAGATGATTTGAGATTCAAATAAACAGAAGCGACCTGATTTCTGTATTGAAGCTCAGCGTCGGGGGAAGACATTCGACAACGTAGTATTTTTTGGGATGAATGCAGTATACATCCTAACAAACACAGCAAGCTCACCTTCAGAAGAAAAAAAAACAACCAAGAAAGCTGAAGCCGAAGCTGAAGCTGAAGCCGAAGCCGAAGCATCTCTTGAAGCAAGCTCACCTTCAGAAGAAAAAAAAACAACCAAGAAAGCTGAAGCCGAAGCTGAAGCTGAAGCCGAAGCCGAAGCATCTCTTGAAGCTTCACGTGTGGGCGGGAATCTCCAAATGAGGTAAATTACCAAATATCGTTTTCAAGACATCATGGATGGGGAGTTCTTTAGGAAAGATGTTCTCCAGGGAACCCTTCTGCCATATTTAAATAAACAATTTCCAGATGGGCAATCACTTCCAACAGGATAACGACCCCAAACACACTTCACATGACAACGTCAAGTTCATGAAGGATGCTGGGATCAACTGGATGAAAACTCCAGCAGAAAGCTCAGATTTAAATCCGATAGATAACTTATGGCATAAGCTGCCTAAGGCGTCTAGTGAAGCCCAGCACCAAGGAGGAGCTCATCGATGGCATTCGGATCTTCTGGAAGATGAAGGTGACGGTTTCATCCTGCACGAAATATATCGATCATCTGCAGAAGGTTCGTCTTAAAATCATGACAGACGTTATTTGCCTTCTTCGATTATCGTTGAACTACAGCTGCAAAATGAACTAAAACTTAACGAACTAGATAGATTATTATTATTATTACCACATGCAAAGAAGTTTTACATGATGACGTTAAAATAAATTGGCTATTAAAGGACATTTTTTGTAGGTTTTTTGCCCATTTTTAAATTTCCTTTTTTACCCCTCTTTATGTTTTGAAATTTTGCAAACTTATTTATTTTGACATCATAGTTGACGTGGCCTCCGTGGGGGGGGGGGAGATGATATATTCATTGGTTTATCAAATTTTGGGAAAAATGGTATTTTTAAAGTTTTATCAAATTAAATATTAATATTCCTGCCATTTTCGGGGGACCAGGATGCAATTGTGAGACCTGATTCTGTATTATATCTTGGTGGGGGTTAGAAATTAGCATGTTACAAGAATTACTTTGATAACAAACTTGATAGAGTTTGAACCCTTAAATACGGGCTGAAAACACAAACTGCCATTTTGAACACTATCACTTCCATATCCTTTCTAAGGGGAAAAATCTAAACAATTATACGTTAATTCTCTTTTGAATATAACACCTTACAAGAACTACATGTTTTAATTTGTAATTTTTCACAGCAGACGCATCCTTGGCCCGAGAACTCCCCCCCACAACAACGGACCAGCTCCTGCAAGTGTTTGGAGTCAGCATTATTCCAGAAGATGGCAGTGCATGTTGACAATTTGTGGCGGGAAAAGTTTGGGTGTGGCGCGTCTCCGCGTCTCCATGTCACATGTGGAAGTACCAGTAACATCCCCCCATCTACTTCAACATCCCCCATTTACTTCATTGATGGGCTTAACAACTCCCAAAACAAATTTGACATCAATGCCGCTGACTCCGGGCAGAGTAATTGAGTTAAAGTTGGACTCCTGCTCTGAGCCCAATTTTGCTCTGGAAGAAGGTGTGTCCTTTCATTGTCTGCTCTAAACCAATGACCGATGTGTGCTGGCAGTGCCAGAAAAACAACAGCCTACTCTTCAAGTCAGCAAATCTTCAAGATGCAGAGAAACAGCAGCGCTACAAACTCCAACAGGCCCATCTAGAGCATGTCGCTTGTGAGAAAACTTTCTTCAGGGAACTAGTAAAGAATGCGAGGGAGACAACAGAGTGTTTAGGTGTCACACAACTTGGTGCCTAACATGTCCTGAACCAGAGCTATAGACATGCACTACTCTTTCGACTATGCGCAGCAAGTTCACTTTCCGGTAGACCCAGTGCAGCCTGGTCCAGTCTACTTCCTGACACCAAGAAAAGAACTATTTAATTGATGAATGCATTCTCATCTCCAAGGGCAGCAATGCAGTGATTAGCTACCTCAACCATTTCTTTGAGAGCTACGGCCTTGGTGAAACTACAGCACATCTCAATTTTGACAATTGTAGAAGACAAAATAAGAACCGTCCTGTGGTATATGCTTTGGCGCTGCATCTGTGGTCTTCATCAGTCAATCCAGATGCACTTCATAGTGGTTGGACACACCAAGTTTGCCCCTGACTGGTGTTTCGGCCTCTACAAGCAACGCTACCGCCGAACACCATTCTGCAGCCTAGATGAGGTAGTTGGTGTCGTCACCAATAGCACACAGACGGGTGTCAACATTCCCCACCTTGTTGGAAATGAAAGCGGAAACATCTTTGTTCCCCATTTTGACTGGCAGGCTTTCTTGGGTGAATTCTTCAAGCCAGTTCAAGGAGTGGTTTTCAACATTTCCAGTAAATTTAAAATATGTACATGTAATACTTTGTCATTGCTTAACATTGTGGGGGCAAATTTTATTTTAAATTGGTGCACTTCTAATAACCCTTTTGTTTATTTTCTTGTTTTCCTGTATAGCTTCACATCCATCCAATGAACCTGGCGTAGTTTCTGCAAGAAAGAATCTAAGCAACCCAGAAACAAACTTCCAGCTCCTTCAAACACTCAACAGATGACCGACAGCTGACCTTCCCACCCCGCTAGACCACCCTGGGCTAGATGCCAAACGCCACACAGAAACTGTTACCTGTTACAACCTGTCACAGCGAGGGCCGACTGCCTCGCCCTGCTACAAAACACAATATCAGCTTGTATCTGCTAACGGTAAACTGTAGCCCATTACAACCTGTCACAGAGAGGGGGGGGGCGGAAAGCCTCGCCCGCACAAATTAAAACACCATCACATTGCAACAAATAGAGCCTGCAGGCTGTCACCAGTGGCACCATTTTTAGGCCCCAGCAGGATAGTCACACCTAAGAATGGTAGTGCTCCCTTTCCCCCTTAAGGTACGGCCTGTACTAACAACCATTCCCATCTTCCACTTCACCTGCATGTCCCATCTACATACATGTTCGTCACATTCAAGTAGTATACAGTACTAAAGTGAGACAAAAACAACCCTCTTAGGAAAATTTAAGGTTAGCACATTGTGCATGTTTGCCAAAAAAGTATCGTCAATTAAATTATTTCAATTAAATCATTTTGATTTTGCAGTATTTTACCAAGAGTTTCAGGAAAAGACAGTAATTTACTTCATACAACAAACTTTATTTTTGTGCTCAGAAGACGGAAGAAAGGGTTTTTAAAAGTTGTATTTTAAAATATATGGCTACAGGTCTCGAGTTTGAAACTTTGTGAGTTATGGATTTCGATTTTGGCTTTGTTTGTGTTACTTCTTGTTTTATATGATGAGAATGAATGAGCAAGTCCTTACGTGACTGTTCAGTGTGAGAGTCTGGAGATTTGAAGAAAACAAATTCACAAACATTTGTTACATACATTTTAAATATAATTTACAGAATGTTATCCTAATTTTTTAAAAAAACTTTTTTTACAATTTTTAGCTTTGAAATGTTGAGCTTTTTTATTTTGATACCAGCATAAAAATGGAAGTCCTTGGTTCACAGTTATGAAGTGAGAATTCCATTTTTGTTGGTACATGCAAAAACACTATTTAATATCATAACAATCACAACAAAATAATGATAATACCGATGTAAGCTCGGACTATCGATAGCCAAGTAGATTCAATTTTATGCTACCACTCTGTTTCTGACATGTTTCCAAGGGTATACAGCAGTCTTTTTCATCGCATCTAAACGGCAGTTTATAATTTTGATGTTGTCAAAGACACGTGTCCTCACTTGGTGTATCCCAACATCTGCATAAAATAACAAACCTGTACAAAATTGGGCTCAATTGGTCATCAAAGTTGCAAGAAAATAATGAAAGAAAAACATACGCTTGTTGCATAGAATCAAGTGCTTTCAGATGCCTGCAGGCTTCTGGGTCATCACAAATTCTGCACACAAAACGGCTGCTTCAATGGGAGCACTAAGGTATTGTAAATGGAAAAACAACAATTTTTTCTAACTTTTTAGCTTCTACAACCCAAGGAACTCTCCTGTGAAATTAACCCTAACCATGCAGAGCATGTTGTGAATTTAGGGGAAAAGGCAGTCTAAAATACTTGCATACTCAAGTTACATGGATGACGAGTCTCAAAATATCCTCTCTGGTCCAGGTACAGTGAAGTACTTGAGTGAAGTTCAGTTAATGTGTAAACAAAATTTGGTCTTTGTAATGTCATTTTCTTCCTGCTTATTATTGTACACAGGCTGGTACTCTCAGATGTCGGTAAGAAGGTGATGAGGCGTTATCTAAAATACATCAGATTGAAAGCCCCTAAAATGCCAGATGGAGATGAGGTTTTCTTCAATTCAGAAGGAAAGACGCTGAATAGCAGTTCTATCAGTGAACATCTAGAGGTGTTGCATCGGACCTCTGGCTACACTGTCATTATTTGTACCGCCCTACGGAGATCAGTTACTACTCTGCTTCGAGAGAATGGAGACTGTGACTGTAATTACTATGGAAATATATCTGGATTAATTCAGTGGTAGTTACAAAGTTAAAACCAGCAGACAATTTCCCCAAAAGAAGATAATAAAATCATGGCCGAGGTAGAAGCATCTCTTTCTACTAGCTGAATACACATTGTTTGAATCAAGACATCAACTCAATCCTCACTAATAGTTCTATTGAGACCATAAAAGCCAAAGAAGGAAACACTCATACAAAGAACTAGGTTCATTGTCTCATAGTCTCAGTACCAAAAGACTAGTCATGGAAGTCAAGATGTGGTGTCCTTCAACAACATGCTTAAGGTTGCTTCCTTGCACCAAATGTAAAATGAGGGACATATGAAGGTTTGTATGTATTGTGTACAATAAGGCGTGTTATTATTCACCTAATTGACAAGCACACAACTATTATGAATCTGTGACAATTGTTTGCCACTTGTTACAAAGTGCTGTGAATTCAATGTATCCCTTTATATCTGTTGATGATGAATAAGTGTTCTTTCATTTAGTTGGGGTCATTGAACGTGTTAAACCGTAGCACAATTACCATCCTTAAGGACACAATTAAATACCGGCCTTATATCATTTCATCCAATCATGTATGGGCCCCACTAGATCATTGTAATTTCCACACATTATTAATGACTAGTTTATGTATTCGGTATGCACAGTTATTTAAATACAGCTTGTGAAACGTAAAAAGTAAGCGTGCAGAGTAAAGACTCTTGCAGTACAAAAGAATTATTTTCCTGGAAATTCAAAAGTTGTTTTTAGAGTACATCCATTGTTACCGTATATATAGCTGAGTATTCAGTTTACCTGTACACCTGATCATTATCAGTGTAGTCTACTGTTCACCTTCTACCATGGATCCAGTTGTTCCATTTTTGTTCATCCAACTTTGCTACTTAAGCTTTTGTCAGCAATACCAACCGATACCACCGTATTTTGCCGACGATAAACTGGCTCTGCAGTGGAATTCATTTGGTAGCCTTTTTTGACTGTTCCTACGTACCTGCATTTTTTACTTACTTTTGCCGATTCCGAGATTGTACAATCTTCTTTTTCCTGATTTTCATGGCCAAGATGACATGGACAAACAAGATTTGTTTGCAGACTTGGAGAGTGATCCCCTAAGAGTTTTCCGGATGTCCGGGGGAGACACCAGAGTCCAAGGACATGGACGACAACATCGACACTCTCCAACATGGCCAAGAAACAGGGTTTTGATGGCCATGATTTGGTAGCGCCAGTATCCCACATGTGACGTTTTGTCCAGTTTATATAAAATTTCTCATGCGGCCATTACAAGCGAACTTTACATTATTATCCCATAACTTCTGTATTACTTTCATTCTAAAGTTTTATGGCCTATTACTGAACACTGGTTAGAACTCAAGAGGCCGGTGGCCGATGTTTGATGATGCAGATAGTGCAAAAGACAGAACATTACATGAAATACAACAACTGCAGATGGAGAATCAGCATGACTTCTACAGCGGATATTCCTGATACTATTGCATGAGTACCCAGGTAAATATGGAATGTTTTCTTATTAGCCTCATTTATGATGTGATAATCATTACCTTACGTCAAGTTGTGATGATTGCAACCCTTACTTCCAAAAAAGGCGAACCGTGGGGTTGAGAACAATTCTATTTAAATCTTGTATTTCCACTAAACAATGGAACCTGGAAAACTGGACCCCAAATAACACATCTCTACAAGTTCAGCCTAAATTAAACCACCTAGTGAAAGTGTCTTGATAACATGCAAAATCAGTCTTAATTGTTAAGTATTTGTTCAAGTTCCATTAAAAAACTGAAGATGATATTTTGTGAACATATGATTCACATTCTTGGGAAGATATTCTAAAGTTAAGTGGAAGAAAAGGCAGACACCAAAAATTCTCACACTACTTGGAAATATTAAAATTCCACTTCTGTCCCTTCCGGAAGTGTAGCTGTGTTGCATCTGAAGGATATGGAATTCCCAAGAATTTGGAGCAAACAAAATGTCTTGCAAACTGATTGACCATTGGGCAAGAGATGGAATCACTTTCCAGCAGATATTAAGTACTAGGTAAAAAAACACATGGAGTTAACACTGGGGATTGTCAGGCACACTTAACCTGTCCAACAGCTCCTAATGTGTAATACACAAGTGGAGTACCAAGATGTCAGGGATCGGTTGAAGGTCAAGCTTTCCTGGACCACTTACTATTTGAGCTTGAACCAGCTAGCCTCTCATCTGATGAGGTCCTGCTAGATTTATAATTACTATTCTAGCATCACTACTAATGTAAGAACAGTTATCAAGTGCTAAATGACAGAGTTTTTTTTAGGGCAACATGGCACTAATCTTGTATTATATACAAATCTGTGTTAGCTAAGTTAATCTAGACTCACGTTAAAAGATTCCGAACTCAAATGCAGTGTCTGGGATATGTTTTTTCCATTCATGATGTGATTAATCTCGACACAGTTGTAAAGGCTGCAATGGATGCAATAATGGCCTAGATAGGACAACCTGTCAGCAATACTGACACAAGAAGTCAGTTAAACATTATTGCCAATATGGTGATGGAGAATAAAAACTCATCTGCATGTCTGAAGAGAGCGGAGTTTGATTCAACTGGAAATGACAATTTTGTAGCTCTCCTTTCACAAGGATTGTCCTTGTATCACAAGGGAACCATTTGATCACATCATTACATGTAGATTGGCAATGAACCCGAGACAAAAGGCATGTAAACATGTCGACTCTTAAACAAAACAAGCCTACAATTGACATTAAACATTATTACTGTCTGCTACACAAGTACCAAGGAAGTTGGTAAAGGTTCACAACATTGTCTTCAGTAAGCTGTTAGGAATATCAGAGGGGTTTAATGGTGCACAAGTTCTTCCTGGAAACACTTGGGAACTTTCTCATTCCAGTCAAGCATGTCATAACGGAAAAAAAACATTTGAGCTTCAAGGGAAACGCCTAATAACCACGTTCTGAAGATGATTCGCGTTGAAGATGATGACAACTTTACATACTTCACTTCTGAGCTGTGTGAATATAACATCCAAGAAGTTATCGAACCCCCCCCCCCCTGAACGTAAAGATGGTCCGGACATGAAAATTAAGTAATACTGATTAAGAAAGTGGTTTAGCCTTAAGAAAACTTGCTTAGACTTAAGAAAACTAGCTTAGCCTTGCCACAATGTTCATAGACAACTTCTTAAAATCATTTGTGTGGTCAAAAAGAGTGACTTTTTTGTTCAGGATTCAAATGGAAATACTCCTCTTTTTAGCTCTCTTCCCAGAAAGATTATGTCCCAAGGAGAATATTCTCTCCCATCATTACAGGTAGGCTAGAAGTTTGTTTGCTCCCTGGAGCCAGAGACAAAAGAAATGTAAATCCAGCGACTCTTCAACAAAACAAGCATTACAAGAAAACATCTGCTTGATAAAAAACCTAGAATTGATGACTTGTACATCGCTGCTGCCCAAGACTCGGGGATAGGAAGGCAGAAGAAATACCAAATTAGACAACTGAATTATAAGCAGAGTCTAGGATGCGCAACAAACATGCACAAAGTCTGCAGGGGAAATAAAAGGCTAGTCAACTGGCTCTGAACTAAGTATACATCATCAAAAAGTTTGAATTAAATCAATGTAAACATGCACCTACATTGAAATTTATCCCATTTTGGACAAAATGTGGTGGTGGCGTACACTACCACCCCTAGTACACAGGACCTACAGCTTAATGTCCTCCAAATGACAAGGCGATTATTGTAAAGTATCTTGCACAAGGACACAAGTGCCCTGACTGGGACTTTGCTGATCAGAAACACCAGAGCTCGAGTCCGGTGCTCTTAACCAGGCGGCCACGACACACCAAACCATTTCATTCAAATTGTACTTATTGTGCATTGAATGTATGTTTTGTTCACAAATATAAAACATCTTTGAAAACGGAGACCATCGCCCGCTGTATGAAGTCTCATAAAAGTAGTTTGTTTCATCTGTTAAACCTCAGGTGAGACTTGTAAGACAATGCAAAGGAAAGATAAATCCTTGCCATGCTGTTTGAAGGACTGAATCCTGAAACATGTTTTTCATGCATCAAGGGATGTGAGATATATAAAACTAAGACAACTGCATGTTTTTCCTCTTCTTTTCTTTTTTTAGTTTTCAACCGAGTCTATCGGCAGCACCATCTTGAGACTCTAAGAAAAATAGAGTTCCATGAGCTTACACACTTTCCTTTAATTGAACATGGGGTAGAACATTTTGTTGAACATAGAGGGTTTAGAAATTGTAAGTATTCCACTCAATATGGCAAAGATGGTCCACTATTGCAGGTGACCTGCTCACCTAGCCATCAGTGGGCTGACCCGGGGCAAACAATGATGGCAAATGTCACCTAAGAAACAAAGGCTGACACCATGTTACCATCAAGTGTCAAAACTGAGTGGGGTTGAACCCTATGTGTGGCCCAAACTTGCACAAATGAAAACAAAATTACAATCAAGTTTCTGCTTGTCACAGATCAACCACAGCCTTATTTGTAAAGAAAACCAAAGAGATGGCATATGCAGCCCATGCTCATCATTTTTCTCAACTGAAAGCAACTCAAACAGATAGCTGCCATCACAACGGCCACAAAAAACTACAAACCATCATAAAACAGTCAGGAATTTTCCACAGGTTCAATTCTTTGTGTGCTTTTGATTTGTTTTGTTTTCTACACAAGATTTTAGAAGGCTAACTTTATGCCCTATCATGCTCTATTGTTTTGATTTATATAACAACCAAGTAGACATTTGTCACGTGACATTCATTAATCCAATGATTACATGGCCTATGTAATAAATGATGCATTTTGGTACAATTCACCGTGCATTTTCATCCCATCCTTTTTGACTGCATGCTTAGACCACACCATGTGATATACACAGCAGTACAAAACACCCACACAGTGGATGCCAGAATACAATCTTGTACATTTTATTTATTCTTATACTATTTCATCCTCCAATCAAATGACAAAGATCTACTTGGATGTTATACAAAACAAATAATGAATGTTTTGTATTCGTGCAATGGAGAGAGTATTTTCAACCTTGAAAGATTGAATATATTCCATTCAACTCAGCTTTGCCTCGATGAATAGAACATTCCATCTTTCAACTCATGAAAATAGACTCACCATTGCACTCCTAAACATTTATTATTTGTATACTATCACTCCAATGGTTCCAACATAAACCTCCTCAACCCTTGCCAGTTTAACTCCTCCATTTTCCTTCCACATGTTCTTGGTTGATAAATCATTTGTTTCCAGCTTGACTGTATTCTACAGATTTAAACTGCATAAGATGTAAGGCCCATGTCACACGAGGCAATCTACAGGCAACCAGTTCCAGGCAATCTCCAGGAACAAAGGGCATTCACATTTGAATGTTCTCATATTTTTCTTGGGGATCATAAGACAATGTTTGAAAAATTACTAGTGCTACCAAAGTGTTCCTGTACCATGCTCTGCAGTGGTTGCCTCCAGTGCTCGTAAAAGTTGCCTCATATGACAAGGCTCCAAGTCTGGCTGCTTTTTGGCTGCTTTATCATAATAATAATAATAATATTAAGTTTTTATATTGCGCATTTTACAATAATGTATCAATGTGCTTTACATAGTGCCCTGGTCATTGGGCCAATACATTCCTGTAATCTTTCTCAGCTCCCTGGTGAGTATACAGCCACGGGCTGTCTTGGCACTCCCAAGGCTTTTTCAAACACAATATCAACCTCTACACTCGCAGATATCCACTTATACCCCTGAGTGAAGAGAAGCAATTATAGTCGAGCATCTTGCTCAAGGACACGAGTGTCATGACCGGGATTCGAACCCACACCCCGGTGACTTGACCACCAAAACTTGAATTCGATGCTCTAACCGCTCGGCCATGACTCCCTTCAATGTAATTCCCCAGTAATAACGCCATTGTAGACAATGCTTACCATACATTTACCATGTAGAATGGAAGGACCAAGGCTTACCCCCAGATGATAAGTGAAACATGTCTCATGACTTGCTTTGGTCACACTTCAGAACAGACTTGAAGACCTGAAGACTTGAAGGACCAAGACTTACCCCCAGATGATAAGTGACTTATCATGGCTTGCTTTGGTCACACTTCAGAACAGACTTGAAGACCAATCATTGTAATCACCTTGACATTGCAGGAACATTTGAGATGTCGCAAGAACCCTCAACATACACTTACAGCAATCAACAGCCATCCTGGAAATCATTAAAATCAAACAAATTTCAAACCAGGCTGCTTACAAACAACTTGGTTTTACCCATACACCGATCTTCTAAGGCAAAGTAGAGGCTTACGGTTTAACTGTAGCTGGTATTGTCCTGTTTTTAATGTTTTTTGCATGTCCATTTTTTGTAATTTGTTTGTTTGTTTGCAAGTACATAATATAATGTATGAATTTTTTTTAAAGTGCTTGCGCTCTTAACAAAAAGTTAAAAAAACATTTCAAATGGACAATGCAACAGGAACTGTTTTTGATCAACACTGTACCAAAAGGGTCCATTTATGTGTATCATTATAATGGCCAAACTACCTTCTTCATGTAGTGCATGGTGTTTCATATCGCTGCTATTCAATCTCACACAACAAACATTGGCTCCTACATCCTAGTCCTGACTCACTCTGCAATGGAATAAAGACATGTAGCATGGCATTAGTCAATCTTGCTATCAAAACTTAGTATATTCAGGGTTCTCCCAAACTGTTTTCAAAACTGTCGGGCATTCTGGACCCAAATTTGTGAAGTTTTGCCGAAGCACGCTGAATTGAAACACAGTGTTTATCTTGGATTTAAAAGCCCTACTGTGCAATCTGGAGCATTCTTTATTTCTCTTGATTTGTTTTTTGCGTATAGGCCAAAATTTCCGAGTATCGGCACGCAAATCGGCCTGATATGCTAACTTGTGCATGGGGAGAACCGTGACATTAACTCACAACAATATCTCATTTCAAAGGTAAAAACTCAGTACTCAATATAATGTCTCGACTCACTACTTCTCACTACGTCTCACTCAGTTGTCTTCATTTCATTTTACAGTGCCTCGGTTCAAAGGTAAAAATTAGTTCTCATGAATTTTACAATGTCTCAGTTTAAAGGTATCATTTCAGTAACTCACTAATGTTTCAGCTCATGGTAAATGACCTCGTTTTCAGTAAAAACCATGGAATTATGTTTTTCTAAGTCATACTATACTTCTCAATATTCAGTAAAGAGAAATGTTTACAATTCCATGGTGTTACCCTAAATCACATGCAAAGTTTCAAGTCAAACAAATTAAATTTAATGACAGATATTTTTAATTGCTTGCTAAGTCCTGCCCTAACTCATTAAACTATGGATTTACTTTGCTCAAGTGGAAGTGGGCTAATCAACATCTGCACTTACTCATCAGTATAGTTTGTCTCAGCAATTAATAACTTGTTGACATCGGTTATTCCATCAGATCTTACTTCAAGTCCTTCTTGCAGTGTTTCTTTGTTGTATCAACTCCGATCTACCGAAAAAGGAAATGGAACACAAATTGCAAACTAGTGAAATGAACAGAGAATGTACCAAAGGGTACAATCTTTGTTCATTTTACCGGTTTGCAATTATTTCATTCAAATCATGTTAATCAATGTTCTGATGAAAGCGTTCCATAGTTTCAGCAAAAATTATATTGGAAAAACAACAGAGGTAGTCTTGTTGAAAAATTTGACATATTTATAACACAAATGCAAAAAAATACAAATAGGAGTTCATGGGAAATACTAAATAACATAATTGTTGTTAAAGGTTAAGAGCCACATGGTTTTTAATCCTTCAAGCTAGATGAAGATACCAATGTCTGTAAATGATGTCATCATTTCGATGTCATCATTTACCACTAACATAATGATGTATTGACAACTTTGCAAAGTGATTCAACAGACAGACAGAATATTCTGAATATTATTCAACCTTCCTCAAGTTGCAGACAGAACTCTGAGTGTGTTGGCAATATACCAAGATCACCACACATAATTCAAATGGAAGTTGCACCTGATAATCATGAGTCTTTCACATTTTGAAAATGTTCTTGGCATCTGGCAACTTAGCTTACCATGGGAAAATGGAAAGAGACGGATGCAAAACATAAAGCAGCCAACTGTACACAATTCATCTGTTTCAACTGTGGGGATCATGGTCACAGATGCAGAGATTGGTAAGTGTCCTAAAAGGATGTCTGTATGTCCTCATAAAGCCAATTATCAATTGATGATCAAGCTCAGAGAATCACAAATACTGATAGCACCATCTCTAAGAAGTATTTTAGCGGGACTATGTCAAAATGAATTTTGTTACACCACAGCAGTGCTGACCTCACTTTGCTTGGTCGTTAAAAAATAATGAATATGCACACTTAAAAAAACTAAAAATTCCATTGAACAAAACAGAATGCCGTCGCTTTGATTCTAGGAATTTCCATTTATAAACCCCTCAAAAAGTTGAATTTCTGTTCAATCACCTTTATTTTAGTTATTTGTGACCTGTTCATATCATGGCCATATCAATGGGAAGCTTGATCCTTCCTCATCACAACCACACCACATTTGTAACAATCAATTGTTTGGGGGCTCAGCAACTCTGTTGTGGATGCAAGGGGGTCCAACACAAAATGTGCTCAATCTGCTTACATTCATGCATGGTCAAGCAATAAACTTGGCTGTTCCAGTCTCACAAACAGTGATCATGAGTCTTTGGTAATGCTCACTTTATCAAAGTGGTAACTTGGTGTCTAGTCCAAACATTATCATGCCAAGTTTATCCAATCTCGAGAAGGCCTATGATATAGGTCCTGTTGAAGCTGGTGTTCCCCAGTTTTGGTGTCTAGTCCAAACATTATCATGCCAAGTTTATCCAATCTCGAGAAGGCCTATGATATAGGTCCTGTTGAAGCTGGTGTTCCCCAGTTTTGGTGTCTAGTCCAAACATTATCATGCCAAGTTTATCCAATCTCGAGAAGGCCTATGATATAGGTCCTGTTGAAGCTGGTGTTCCCCAGTTTTGGTGTCTGGTCCAAACATTATCATGCCAAGTTTATCCAATCTCGAGAAGGCCCATGCTATAGGTCCTGTTGAAGCTGGTGTTCCCCAGTTTTGGTGTCTAGTCCAAACATTATCATGCCAAGTTTATCCAATCTCGAGAAGGCCTATGCTATAGGTCCTGTTGAAGCTGGTGTTCCCCAAGAGCAAGTTACATCTTTATTTGGACTGATCCCTTGTACCGTCTACAAACTGAAGGTCAAGTTCCGTGAAACTGGTGATGTCAAAGACAGACCGGGAAGAGGGCATCCTTAGATGACAACACCACAAGAAGTTTGGTTCCTCACCTTAGCATCACTTCCTAGGCCATCTTTGAGAGCTTTGCAGGCAAGCTTGGTTGACCTGCACGATATGTTCTGGTTGAGGAATGGAATCCCATCCCACAACAATGTGTGAGTAGGCTGGTGACCAGCATGGCAAGGACGTGCCAGGCTGTTGTTGTTGTTGGCTGCGTACGGTTCTTTCAACCAGTACTGAAGTTCATGACTGTTTGTTAAATGAAGGCTCAAATTGGTGAATGTCCTATTTTTTTCTTTTTTACTGAAGAGTTGGTTGTTACTGACAGAGTTAGTTGTTTCATTGAGCCGAATAATGCCAAGTTTTGCACATTCTGTTTCAGACCCTCACGCATTCACAACAGATTTGATAAGCCCTCAAAAAAGCGATTGTTACAAATTTGGGCTCATTATGAAGAGAAATGAATAAGTCTTCCATTGGCATGTTAGATAAAGACAAGTCACAAATAACTAAAATATAGGTGATTGGGGGGAAAAATCCAACACTTTTTTTAGGGAGTTTATTTGCTTTGTAAGTCAGAAGTCCACCTAACTGCAGAGACATCATTAAGAAAGTAAATGCATGAAAAACATTTATATTTCATTTATATAATTGTGTCGGTGCAAAAACATCTCCTAGAATAGCACTTATGTTTCATGTGAGTTTAAAGAGTCAAAATAACCAAGATGTAAAAAAAACAAAAAAACATTGGGCACCAAGATATGATGTTCTTGCATGGAGTATTTTCTTGCGAGATACAAGTTGTTGCTAAATCAAGACATAACGTTTTTTGCACCAACTCAACTATATTTAAATCCTGAATAGTTTAAATATTTAGGTTATAAAAAAAATTGATGTTCCTATGGAATAAAACAGAAATATAGATACATAAAAGACAGAACACCAAGTTAGAACCCAAACCGCAGTATGGGGATACGCCTTTCCCGTCACCAGGGGATCTGTCTATATGTACCCCTGATGACATCAGTGATGTTTCGACCTTTCCAGGGGTCAGGCGCCTCTAACCTTACCTAAGCTAAAATATCTCTAAAGCTAATCCAACAAGGTGTTCCAAGAAAAGAAGATAGGGAAGAGGGAGTGGGAGAGGAGGAAGTGGGGTAGAGGAGAAGGGCAAATTAAGAACTATCTAGTGTTATGAGGAAATGACAATGAAGAAATGGTAGACAGCTGAGAAACTGCATTATTAATTATTATTATTAATTATTATTCTTGGTTTGTTAACATTTATTCTGTAGCCCAAGGGCTGAATTGCATGAAGTGAACAATCTGATAAGATACAAATTAGAAAAAGTGTACATGGATATGATATTTATCCCCCTGCACTGACTTGGATGAGCTTCTCATGATATTCAATGCATTCCTTTATAACGTCTCAACCTAATGGCCTAGAGCATGTGAAGTACTTTCTAAACAACATGAATGCTACACCAACCCTAAGAAGAGATCCCAAGTGTTATTTGACACTAGATGGGAGTAAAGATTAGATCGGAGTTTGTAGCGTCATTAAGAGAGAGAGAGTCACCGGATGACATAATAATAATAATAAAGAGTATTTGTATTGTGCCAAACCCACCAAATTAAGGTGCTGAAGGTGTACGAGAGCGCACATACAGTGTGTCCAGCAACATGGAAACTGTCTTGTGACTGTGAAGTAAATATCAGAAAGAAACTGAACAAATCCATCTTGAGCATTGAAAACTGTCACCATCAGGTACGCACCATTCATTATGCCAGACAGGCAAATTATGTCATTTCTATCTCTATAGGACAAAGTTCTGGAAACTTAGCTGGCCAGAATAAAATTCTGACTCCAGAAAGTAATATTCAAATTCAAATTCAAACTGTTATTGTTACATTTTAATAGCAATCTTGTTGGCAAATTTAAACTTTATCAAAACTTGAACTTGAGTTTCAAAACTTAAATTTGAGAATTATTTGAGAAAGTCCCTAAAATGGCCCCTCAGGCTTTTCATTGGGAACTTTGTATTTTTGGCTTTGTCCGAAAATTGATTGTAACAAACCAGAGACAATTGATTATCATCTTCGTCTCCCTCCTGTGGGCCTGGGTTGGGCAAAGATCAGCAGAGAACCAAGCACTTTGATCAAGATAGCGTTTTGTATTTTATTGGGCAAACCACCTTGACTTCTTCATACTCTGGTCTTTAATTCATTCAGAGAAATAGTTCATGCAACAAAATATAAGTGTGGAGCTTCACCTGATGGAAAAGTCACTGTCAATTACAGAATAAGAGTAGATTGTTTCAGATTATAGAGAGCCCTGACTTTGTATGTAATCATGACACTTTTGATAATTACTGTTGAAGATCTTGACTGCTTTTATCTAGAACAATGAGCTCATCATTCTTGTTCACGGTCACTCTGCTTGGTCTAATAAGACCTTTTATTGGAAGTGCTGGTGGGATGACTGTGAATTGACGATCGCTCTCTGCCATATTTGCTGATATTGAAATTAAATTTACAATCAACAAGCAATGATTCATTTGCCTCCTAAGTAACTCATTGGAGAATGAGGATGGAAAGCGATGGGTAAGTTACTCCCAGTACAAACTGACCTTCCACCCGGCCCACTGAAACTCCTTGAGATCTTTAGATGCAATTGCAAGGTTGGGGTGCTACAACAATAAGTGCATGCAAGAAGCATGGCATTGACTGCTCGTGGATGTGTGGAGAATGCAAAAGTTTGACTTCTGTTAACTCACTTAAGCTGGACATATGATGATGCATGACACCAAACACCAAGTTTAACCAAGAAATATACTAATATACTTATAAGCATCCATTGTCATGACTGTGTGCTTAGATAAAGAGTTAGGTCTATTGTGGAATAGTCTTCTACATGTAATCATCAATAATGGTGGCTTGCAATAAGCTGGATTGTCACAGACCTGGGCCCAATTTCATAAGCTGTTTAGCAGAAAATAAGCAAATGTCTTTGCTAAGCAAGAAATGAGTGGGGTACCAGTCACAGTAAATTGTAACTATATGGCATTTTGGCTGGTAACCTTAAACAAGAGTTTTCTGTGCTTAGCAAGTTTTTGTGCATACATGCTTTATGATATTGGGCCCAGGTGGCTCCAATGATGATGAGAGGTTTGTTCAGGAAAAGAGGCAGAGGAAGAGTGTCAAGCACCTTTCCTCTTTTTCCAGAGAGGAAAGTAAAAAGAAATGGATGGGACAACAGTCCAATGAATCTAGGGGTCAATTTGGGACATAGACCTCCTGTCTGATCCGTAGGTCCACAATGTTTTAGAATCTCAATCAGTGTATTAGCACTTTGAGTTCTGTCGATCAGACGACAATTACTTGAACACACCAGCAACAGTCAATTGATACATGAAGACTCACTTTTAAGACTCATTTATTTAAAGGTATCGTACACGTTTGGTAATGACTCAAAACAAATACTAGCATAAAAACTTACTTGGTAACAAGCAACGGAGAGCTGTTGATAGTATAGAACATTGTAGGAAACGACTCCCTCTGAAGTAACGTAGTTTTTAAGAAAGAGGTACCGTAATTTTCGGATTATAAACCGCGGTTTATACGTTGATTTTGACCTTTTTTTGAACTCCTGCGGTTTATGCGCCGGGCGGCTTATATGCCGACTTATTAATATTGAAGAAAGAAAAGAAAAAAACGTACATTTTTTTAAGAAAGATCGTTTGTAAAATATTCTAAAAACAAATACAAAACAGACAGGAAAAATCATACACCGCCAAACTCACTCTGAAAATTCTTTTAAAAAAATTATTTTATGCACCACCAACCTTGTCCGCCGTTACAAGGCCTTGCCTCGTTTTTATTCCTAGATGAATGGGTCACAAAAAGTCCCATTTTTTACTCCATAGTTTTTTAAGGAAATCCGTCTGTTCAACAAGACCGTT
This sequence comes from Plazaster borealis, assembly GCA_021014325.1. NCBI lineage: Eukaryota > Metazoa > Echinodermata > Asteroidea > Forcipulatida > Labidiasteridae > Plazaster > Plazaster borealis. The sequence continues at coordinate 10,251,588 of CM037468.1, read as the reverse complement.
TTTTTGTCCATATTTATGAACACTTTGAACATCAAAATGATGTTAGTCCAGCGGCTTTTGAAAATAATTGTCATCCTCGGACCCATCATATAATCCGTAATGTCTCACAATATGATGGGGTCGATCACAAGGCACGATCGTGAGTACGAGGTACGAGATAGCTGCAAAAGAAATATAGTCGGTAGCCCTTCCACACAGAGAAAAATCACACGCTAAACGTCATTGCAAAATGGCTTACTTCTGGGTACCGGCTGCCATAGTAAATGCGTGTACAGACATCGTTCTGAATAATAAACGCACGCCGGAGATGGGTGCATGCTTTTTAGAGCAGACTTTGATACGACTCGTGTGTGCTGCCGCTGCCAACTCACACAGCTTCAAGCGGCCCATGTAAGCAATAATCGCAGGTTTTGGAGAAGAAAATTGTTTTGATTGTTTTAAGGGAAATAAATACACACCATAATTAGGAGTTTACAATGAGTTTTTTCTTTATTTTTCTCTTATTTCAAGGAAATTTTTTAATAATTATAATACATAAATTTATGCCGGTCCGAGTTTGTTAACTTTTAATTCGATCCCCGGTCATTTAAAGCTGGGGCCGGTCAGGACCGACCGGCGCCGACCGTGGTAACTACAACGTTGCTGAGTTGTCACAATAATGATACAAATAAAAAAGAAATATGCCCACTTGCTGTAGACCATCCTAATAGACCATTACAAAAACGATCAATGGTGTTAACTTTAATACATTTTGACTTTATTGCGACGCAACTCGCACTTTGTGGCGACGTACAATGACTGATGTGCCGACCGCCAGTCACTGCACATCGCCACAAAGGACCGCAAATACGCACGGCCTCTCTCCTGTGTGCGCTCGCGACTGCGGTTTATATGCCGGGCGGCTTATACGCTGACACCTAAATCTTATTTTTTATTTTTTTGGGCATTGCGGTTTATACGCCGGGCGGCTTATAATCCGAAAATTACGGTAATTTCTCACTAAAATAATGAAAACTTTTTGCAAGAAGTTTTTATTCCTAATCTGAAAGCACACAAATTTGTACAACAAGGGTGTTTTTTCTTTCATCATTTTCTTGCAACTTTGATGACCAATTGAGCCCAAATTGTCACAGGCTTGTTTTTTATGCATATGTTGGGGTAAACCAAGTGAGAACACTGGTCTTTGACAATTTCCAAACGTGTAAGATGCCTTTAAGTTAAATAATTGTAATGTGGGAGTTCATCGTTTTGTTTGTACTCTCTATTTGGAAAGATTAGGCAAAGTGGAATCTCACTGTTTAACACTATAAATTATTTTGATTGTAATACTGATTTTAATGTGCACTTTCACACTTTTAATGAGGTAAAAAGTTTTCTATGTAAATAAATTATCTGTTGGTACAGAGGCATTTGTTTCTTTTTCCAAAGGTATATTGTGATTTTTGTCAATCACTTTTGTAACATTAGTTTCTTTGAGACATCAGTAAAGTTGAGCAAACATCTGTGCACAAGACTTTCTCTGTGGCAAACATTAACAGGGTATCTGCACACTATACAAAGTAACATTTAAGACTTTTTAAGACCCTTTTAATGCTACCCTTAACCAAATTTAAGACCCAAAATAAGTGAATAAAGCAGGGGAGAAACATCTATACCCGGAAAAATAAAGGTACCTGACTCAATGCTCTTCCATCCTCCACTACTCCAAAGGGAAAATAAGGTGCCTGCACCTTGATATATAGGTCTTTGTCTTTATCAAACTTGAATCCTTGATTCTGATGGTCAACCCATAGCAAACCATATATCACATGGCCCATGCCCATGCGTTAATCTGCATGTCCAGTTTGCTTGACAATGAATTCATTATCACATGTGCGCACGTGGAATACCAAAAATATAGCAGTTTTTCCGTTTTCTACTCATGGTTGTTTGGTAACATAATAACAATCTCAATGGTATTGGTAATTATTGATAATGCCTGTTTAAAAATGTAAAGTCTACTACATGTTGTTGTTTTTCAGTCTGAACGAGTTGCAAGGGCATGTCCTTTGTGCCCAGATGACACAAAAGTGAAGTACATGGCACAACATCTGACAAGAAAACACAAGGTCCTGGACCAATACGAACGGATGCAAATTATTGGAAAATGCCGACAACGGTAAGTTGCTAGAGCTGTACATGTAAGTCAATGTACCACATTGGTAACAATTTTTGTGTCCATTATATTGAAGACCCATTATTTTTTCTACTGGCTTTTATAGTGTACCCAAGTGATGCGATACAAATGTATACATAAATGTAGACATGAACACTTTCTTACAGCTCCAACAATATCTCTGAAAATCTGATCCACATTTTTAAAACATTACTCTTTGAAATCCTTCTCCCACGTAACTGATATGTTGGTATTTTGTATTTATTGTGTTTTTACAGAGAACCAATCTCCAAACCCAAAAATGGCAAATGCAAATACGAAAGGAGAGTGGCCGATTGTCCTGTGCCAGGTTGCTACGGCAAATCATTCAAGCGTGTGGACATACACTTGTGGTACAAGCATGAATTGAATGTGAGTTCTGACAACAGCTCGGGTTCATATCGACAAACAAATAGCTTCGCTATCAAAGGCAGTCCGGGTCAAGGTTCCACCAGCCTACATCAGCTCCCAAGCAAGACCTCCACACCCACACCGTCTTTTGGCCTACGAAGAGACCTTCAAACAGTCTTGAAAAGCCTTGAGACAAAAGTGTGTGTCTTGTTTGCGGAGTTAACCCTGGACCAGTACAAGAAGTTCAAGATTGATATCGAGACAAGATTGGCGGCAGCAAGACAGGCAGCAGAGGAGCAACTCAAGACACATTTCAAGAGTGAAGAAGCCCACACAACAGCCACAAAACTGTTTAACTTCTTCAACAGAGCCAGACAACCACCAGCCATCAGAGGACACAAACGAAAACACAAAGAGAGTCACTAAACTACTCACATAACAAACGGTCTTTTTCAGGACCACCACAACTTCCAAAAAGAGATTATTACCATTGTCGTTACATATAATTTTATAATATAATTTTATTTTGCTTCACATAAGCGAGTATTATTATAACCAACCTACATACTCTTATATTTCAAGATGGTTAATCGCAAATACAACAGAAGAAAATCAGTGTCACAAAACCAAAGAAAGGTAAAACAATTTTCACACCACTGCTCTGTTTTATCTCATGACAGACAACTTAGTCTGTTAACCGATTTGGCAACAAAAAGCGAACAATTCATAACAAACCTCTCCAATGTTGAACTTTCTACATACCAGAAAATCGCATTAGGAAAAGGTTTAAACTTCGTTCCAACCCGCGCCCCCAAACCTTAACGCCGCTCTCTTTTGATTGACATAACACTTTCACACGAAGGATGAGAGTCACTTATCTTATGCATAATAAGACTTCCAAATCACAACCCTTCAAACCACCCTCAACTTGGCTTCCCAAATCAACTTTTAATCTCACACTTGAGAACTATTTTGAAGCCACAAAATTTGAACTTGCTCATATTCGTTTAATAATATGACAAAGAACCAAAGATCAGCTCTAAATTAGTTGAAAAACAACAAACAAATCGTGATCAAACCATATGACAAAGGCAGAGGAATCTGCATTGTGAATTCCACTGACTATCTAGCCGTAGGCTTCCGCCATCTTATAGTTCTCAGCACTATGAAGAGCTAGAACAAGATTTGACACAAGAAACTAGCCAGTTGGTACACAATGCTCTCACAAAGATGGTTAACCAAAACATCATCAACCGCAAAACCTATGAGTACCTCGACCCCCTCACACAGAAAGTGGCATGCCCGACTATGTACTTCCTACCAAAAATACACAAAACTCCACCATCAGGAGAACATTTCATTGGTAGACCCATCATTAGCGGATGCACAAGCCCTACAGCAAAAATTTCTGAATTCGTGGATTACTTCTCCTTCCGATAGTTACCTCGCAACCCACAATGTCCGCGATACAGCAGCCATTTTGCAAAAAATAGAAGAAACCGCATTTCCACAAGATGTACTCATTACTAGCATTGATGTTGTCTCCATGTACACTATGTCTGCCAAACAGAGGCAATCAATTGTGTATTCGATGCGCTCGACCGAACCAAACACAAATATACCATCAACAAACCGCACTCATCTCACATCCGTACCCTTCTACAACTCATAATTGGAAAAAATTGCTTCCAATTTGGAAATAAATATTTCCTACAGAAGGTCGGATGTGCCATGGGCTCCACAGCCAGTTCAGAAATCTGTGACATAACCCTCCATGATCTCGAAAATCAAAATCCTCCAACAAGCTGAACACATTCACACATGGTGGCGCTATAGAGATGATATTCTCATAATCTATGGCGGCAATCTTGAAGAATTCACAAAACTGGTAAACACCATGAATCAAATGCATCCCACCCTCAAATTCACTTTTGAGGCCTCAAACAACTCAATCAACTACCTTGACTTAACCATATTCAAAGGTAATAGGTTCTGAGAAACAGGTCTACTAGACACCAAAGTCTATACCAAACCAACTGAAACCTACCAATAGACTGTGCAAGTCTCGCGCATATTTGAACTTCCGGGACCATTGTGGTCCCAACCATACGGAGATTTACGTGGGCACGATTTTGTTTTGTCAATTATTTTAGTTTAACGTGGTATATGCCCGTGAAAAATACATATGTTGTTGGGAATGTAAAACTTAGTTATAAAAAAATATGAAAGTAAAATCATTTCAACAATATAACGAAGAAAACCCGATAATTAAACTTGACCTCAACTTCCGGTTGCTGCAAAAAATGAAGAATTTTGTGCTCACCTCCGATCACAAAAATTATGTAAACGCTTGTTTTAGATGAGCGATGATAATCGCCAGATACTGTAATCGCAACGCGAAGCCTTTTCATTGCAGTCTATGGTTGTTGAGGCGTCAGCGTCCTCTATAAACTGTGTCAAACGTTAATTTTACGCCCGTGTGACCTTCGCTAATCCACGTAAGTGGTTTCTGAAAAGTTAAGATCGAATAAGCATCCTTGTCCCAGAGTTTTAATTTTGCTGCACTAATAATTAACACATTATTTGTTTTTTTTTATAAAAACTAAAACTGATTTTATTAACATGTAATGAGTATTTTTGTTTTTCAGATTTTGTCATTAAATATAATTTAAAACAAAGATTTGATTTCAGAGAAAAAAATGTTCTTCTATTGACGTGTTTTCTCGTTCCGATACGCGCGAGACTTGCACAGTCTATACCTACATAAAACCTTGTCACATCCTCCCCATGTGTTCAACGCATCTATTTACAGGGAAACCCTATGCTTTGAGAGAAACAAAAACAACCTAGAGGATTTCTACGAAGTTTGAGATATTAAAAAATAAACTGAGCACAAGAGGTTATACTCATGATGAAGTGAACTCACAGATACAAAAAGTATCACATCATGAACGGGTAAACTTGATTCATAAGCAACCGGAAGCAAAACAAAACACAAAAGCACCTCTCGTCTTCACAACAACTTACAACTCGGCACTATTCCACAAGGATATATCACAGGCAACCAACAAATTCTGGCCTCAAATTCAGAGCGATGACACACTCGCGGAAATATTTCCGAATCCACCATTCATTGTTTTCAAAAAAGACAAAACATACGGGAAATGATCATCAGACTCTGAGAGGGAGACTCTTCTGGAGTCTTTTAACTCTGTCGCCTCGGAGCCAAGGGCAGGCAGCACAGGCCCTGTTCTGCTGTGCCGACACGCCAATATCAGGCAACATCTTCAAGAACTCGATCACTTCAAAGCCGTTCACGAGTCCTTGCCCTAGATGAAGGGGAGAGGCCATCGAGTTCCTTTTTTAAACATTAAGTCTTAGAGAAAGGCCAGGGAAATTATGAAATCTGTCGGGGTCCCGATGGCAACGTCACCGAGATGTTTACAAGCATTTTTGTTCTGTTCTTTACTCAGCTGACGCCGTCTCTGAAGAAGAGCAGATGCCATTTTTATCCAGCTTGGACAGGTCGGTTCCCCCGAGGACATGCAGAGCGGTCTTGAGGTAAATTTCTAAGGTTCTGGGGAGGAGGAGGAGAAAGAGGGCACGCCGTCTTTCCACCTCTTCCTCAGAAAGTGTTGTTTGTAAAGAGTCGGAGACAGTTGTGCCTCCCCCTGGGGGCCCAACCGTCACTGAAATTTTCGGCTCCCTTTCGGAGTCTGACTTTTTTTCATCAGAGGACGAGGGTCCTTCTCAGGATTCCGTCAACCGGGATCCCGAAGAGGTCCAAGCCATTGCCCATCTAGTCGGCGTTAAAATTGCTGGCCTGGATGGGGTTCCTATCCCTTGTAGGTTCCCTGAATGCTCTTTCCAAGGAAAGATGTCTTCCCTCACAATTCATCGGAGAAAGATGCACGATGGCGCTCCCCTACCCCAGATCAAGTGCTCGGAGTGCAAAGCTTTCTTCGCACTTCCGGAGGCACCCTGATTTTGTTTTTAGGGTGCTTTTTGCGCCCCAAGTTGCTTGTTTTTGTATTTCCTTTACACATCAGTCATGGCGTACTTTTCTATCCTTTCTTTAAATACTAACGGTTTGCGGACCAACTCAAAACGTCTGGCCGCCTTTAATTTATGCCGGGGATATGACATTTCCTGCTTGCAGTAGTGTCATATCTCCTGTCATTCTGATTTAGCTCTTTGGAGGAGTGAGTGGGAGGGGAAGATGTTTGCCAGTTTTGGCACATCTTCCTCTCGTGGTACCATTATTTTAATTCCCAAGCACTCCCCTATTGTCTTTTCTAATCCTTCTTTTAATTTAGATGAGAGAGTAGTGAGTGGTGCTGTGCGGGGGCCGTGTGGTAGCTTCCGGCTCTGCACGGTCTATGCTCCCAACGACCCTAAGGCCTGCCGTACCTTTCTCTCTACTCTCCTCGTCCATTCACATTGGAGCCCAGGAAATTAATAAAATTGCTTGTGATTTTTCCTTAACAGACTGCTGGCGGTCTTTACATCCCGCTGAGTTTTCAGTGACATGGAGAAATGGAAGCAACACTGCCTCTAGCCGGTTCTACGCGTCCAGCTGTCTGGAGGTGGTGTTCTGCTCTCACAAGGCAGTATATTTTTTAGACCATGACGGTGTTGCGCTGAAGGTGCGCCTTCCGGGGGACTTTGTCTCTGAGAAGGGGTACTGGAAGTGCAACACCTCCATTTTCAATGATGTTTCCTTTAAGGAAAACTTTAGTGTTGCATATGCGGGCTGGCGGACTCTCCTGGAGGGGTACGATAATGTGCTCCTCTGGTGGGAGGACGTCAAGCTCCGCACTAAACAATATATTGTTTCTTTTTGCTGTCGCGCTTCCAAGCGAAGGCTGAGGAAGGAGGCTCTTCTGGAGTCATTCAACTCTGTCGCTTCAGATCTGAGAGCTGGCAGCACGGATCCCGATCTGTTGCTCCAGCACTCGGATCTGCGGCAACAACTTCAAGGGCTCGATGACTTCGAAGCAGAGGGGACTCGGATCCGTTCGCGGGTCCGGTCCCTCGATGAAGGGGAGAGGCCGTCGAGTCATTTTTTTAACCTTGAGGCCAAGGCCAAACATATTATAAAATCCGTCTGTGGACCCGACGGCAATGTCGCGAGGAGTGCGGAGGGTATTTCTCATTTTTACTCTGCTCTTTATTCAGTAGACAATGTCTCTGATGAAGATCAGACCCCCTTTTTATCTAGCTTGGGCAGGTCGGTTCCCGGTGACATGCAGAGTGGACTCGAACTCCCGTTAAATTTACTGGAGTTATAGGCTGCTCTGGCTAGCATGTCCATCAATAAGACCCCTGGGGACGATGGCAAGCCCAATGAATTCTATAAGTGCTTTTGGGACCTTTTGATCCCCGATTTATTGATGGTTTTTGACCATTCTTTTAAAATTCATTGTCTACCCCCCATCACTTCGAAGGGGAGTTATTTCTTTGCTAGATAAACCTGGGGAAGCATTGGACCCCCAGATTAAAAGAGCAATTTCTCTCCTTAACGTAGATTATAAGATCCTGTCTAAGGCCTTTTGTCTGCATTTGGGGGAGGTTTTACTTTCTTTAATTAATCTATTTCAGACTTGTTGTGTCAAGGGAAGGTCAATCCACGATAACATCAGGCTCCTTCGTGGTGTAGTCTCCTACGTGGACGATCGTCGGATTGACTCCCTCATTATTTCGCCCGACCAGCAAAAAGCTTTTGACAGAGTAAACTGGTCTTTCCTTTTCAAGGTCATGTCCAAACTTGGTTTTGGGCCTAACTTTCTTGAAATGGATTGATATTTTATACACTTGTATTTCCAGTAGAATTTTGATTAATGGGAACCTGTACGACCCATTTGATTTATCCAAGGGAGTCGGGCAAGGTTGCCCCCTGTCTCCTCTCCTTTATGTCCTTTTTATTGAGCCATTTGCGACCACGGTGTTGGGAGACAGCAGTATTCGAGGTATCCCAATACCGGGGGGCCAATGGTCTCAACTGTTCAATGGTCCAATATGCAGACGACACTACCTGCGTAGTACGTAATTTCACCTCTCTGCGCATGCTTTTTGTATTAATTGATGAATTTTCAATGGCGAGCATGTCTCGTCTTAATTTTAACAAATCTAAAGGTTTAATTTTTTGGTCGTTGGCCTCAATCTCTCCCTGCTTTACTCCTCATCTCGTGGACCACAAACCCAATTACTTTGATAGGTGACTTCATTTATGTTCTAGATAAGGAGGGCAACCGTTGTGGTGCACCTTCCACGTCCATTCACATTGGAGGCGAGGACATTCATAAACTTGTTTCTAATTTTTCTTTAACAGACTTCTGGCGGTCTTTGCACCCAACAATATTTTCCCCGATGTGGAGAAACGAAAGTAACACCGCCTCTAGCCGGTTGGACCAGTTCTACACGTTGGTGCGCCTCCAAGCAGACTTCATCTCCGGGAAGGGATTCTGGAAGTGAAACACCTCCATTTTTTCCGATGTTTTTTTCAAGGAAGAATACAGACGGTCTTATACGAACTGGCGGACTCTCATAGAGGGGTATGATAATGTACTCCTCTGGTGGGAAGACGACAAGCTTCGCCAAGCTTCGCCTGAAGGAATTGATTATTTCTTTTAGCTGCTGGGCTTCGAAGGGGAGGTGGTGGAGGAAGGAGACTTTTTTTGTAGAGTCTTTTAATTCTGTCGCTCCAGAGCTAAGAGCAGGCAACACTGACACAGGCAACACATTGAGATTCAGGCACCGATACCATCATATCTGAAGGTCGCTGGGTACCAGCTTTTACTGAAATACCCAGGACCAACCGTAACATGTCAGAGATGTGGCCAGTTTTCAGTACGACATACAACCCATACATCAATCACAGTGACCTAAACAATTCAATCAAGAAACACTGGTCTCTAATACGCAACAATGAAACACTTGTGAAACACAAATGGGAGTGCTGATTAGAGTAAAACAAAACCCAGAGTCGAACCGACTCAACAGCTTGCTCCAATCCCTTGAGATTCAGGTTTCTTTGAAAATTCAGACAAAACTCTTAACATTCTAATCTCCCCATTGGAAGAACGTCATTTATACTGAAAAGCTAACTCAGGAATACATATCTGCATTTAGATTTATGACAATTTACCGGAACCTAAGCAAAATAAACAAATAACATGTCTTGCACACGACATGCGACCTGGGGCTTCTATTAGAATCACCCACAAAGAGGATCTGAAAAAATATCGCAGTCTCCCCCGAAATAATTTGGACTCATTTATGTCTACCGGTTCTACTGGTCATTGTTATGTTCCCCAACTACCCCTATCAATATGGCTAAACAAATACAAGCATAGCACCTAGACACAGACCCTACCCATGAAACATGTAAAAACACGGTACGATTTATGTATCTCAGTTGGAGTGTCACTGAATTGGACAGCGCCATCATAAAATTCTTTTGAGTCTATGAAGAAAGTGCAAACAATCTCCTAGTAAGTCTGCAGTTACATGTATAAGTTGAAGCAAAGTTAGCTGAACTTGGAAATATTTTGTCTAAGCCTGATGTTCCCTTTTCTGTTTCAGAAGTTACCATATGTGACCTGTTCCCACGAAACCCGGACAAAGTAGCAAAAAACTGAAATTGAGTTTATAGTATTTTCATATTGTCCAATAATTCAGCTTTCCAATGGTATATAGATTGTATTGATTATCCCTCCATAGAACCCCAGGAGAGGGGATTTAGCCCAAAGCATTGCCCGACCAAAAAAAAAATTATTCCGAGAAAACCAGTTGTTTGTGCACAGAAAGAAAACTCGACACACACATAGTACACGCATCAGCGCACACCGCTTGGTCGAATATGTCCCCGGTAAATCGGTCTCATTTCGTGACATTTCTGTCGTAAAATATCACAAATTTGCTTTAAAAAAACCAAATACTGTAGTAATTCAGAAACTACGGGTACAAACTCAAACTCAAAACGCCTAAATTGATGTCAAATTCTGGCTCCGACACACCGAAGATTTCCCTCGGTACACGTCAAACAGGTTTTGCGTGCATTCATGAACGAACTAGATAGTCTGGCTCCCGATATCGGCGTGCAAACTGTACTGATAATGTACGTGTACGTTCAGGGAGTGAGACGATGAATTCGATCACGTGATACAACTTGGCGAATCACATTTCCCGTAAGAGATGACCACAGCACCAGTGAAATAGTTGTTTACGTGTTTTAGCTCTGTAACAAGCACTGCTATTGGCTTATTATGACGTCATTGACAAATTTTATGAATGAAAATAGAATCTGCAGACAGCAAGCTTTATGATGGTACCACTTTTTCAATGGGGGGGATTTATACGCTAGCGGGAAAACGGGTTATTTCCTGGCACTTTTTGCGATAACTTGCGATATTTTGTTTCAGTCAACACCTCTTGTTCATCAATTTCACTCTGAAAATAGGGGGAAAAAGGTAGTTTACGTGAATATATTTGAATGTTTTTTTGTTTAAATGATAGATGAATTTGTAAAGAGTACGATTATCCCAACAAAAATTTTTGGACGATTCCAGCCTGAAATGACTTTGCACGCCGGTTACTCGAAATAAAGAGATGCGACTTTGTCCGGGTTTCGTGGGAACAGGTCTTACCAAGTAAGATCTGCTGATTAATTTCCTTTGAAACGTTGTAGTACTGGAAGTTTAAAAGTAAGATGAATTAATTTATACATTGCACGGATGGCTCATTTGGAAAAATAAACCGTTTTAAAAAACGTGTCTGTTCTTTTCAGATTTTGTTTTTTAAATCGGCGCTGCATGCAGCTCTGTCTACTGACAAGACCCCAGTTGACAACGGTTCACTCAAAGAAATTGAATCTTGTTTTGGGGACATTTGGGACTGGATTTATTAAATGTTTGGAACTATTCTTTTGAACTGCATCTGTTCCCAAAGTCTCTTTGACTGGGAGTAATGAATATGGGTAAGAAGACCCTCTCTGCTTGGAAGGGGGTTCTATTATTAACCCTTTCCAGACATGGTGTCAAAGGAAGGTCCAACCAGCCATAGTTTGAGAATTTTCACCAATGGAGGAAGGAGTCCACTGCAAAACACTGCGAAAAAAAAATTCCTACCGACCAAAAACAACAACAAACACGAAACACTCAGTACCCCCACCAAGACAAAGTACAAGCAAACAGCAAGAGATGGGAAACCCACAGTAGCAAGACACCAATACCAGCATTGCACACTGGGATTTGTTTGGTTTCTTTAATTAACAACTAATAAACCGAACCGTGATTGAAGCGAGGAATGAGAGAAGTCTACACATATCCATTGATCTTGCTGCATAATGCACATGGAAGCTGGGCGGCAATTGTCAATGTGCTGTTTTTTCACAAACAGTGTGTTGATCCGCGATATACGATAACAAAGGTTTAACGTACAATTTCTGATTAGAGAAGAGGGATTAGCGAAATCCAAATGTATACCCCCTACAACTCACCACCAAAACTTTATATCAAATTTACACTGAACTCGAAGACAACAAATTTGAAAAGGAAAAAAAACAGAATTCCGGTTTAAACCGGAAGATTCTCAAGTAACTGGCAAAGTTTGGGCCAGTCCTACTTCATCCAATTTCTTTCTAAGCCCAAAGTTTGGGACTTTTGGACTTTTGCTTGCCAATTTTGTCTTTGCTGCAAAACCAGCAAATTCTGTATTTTTTTCTTATTGTTTCTAATAGTTTCTCTCTGTATCCATCATGAACAAGAGAAACCAGCAAGAACCCTGGCGCAATAAAGCTTTAGAGCTGAAGATTGCGGGCATGAGCCAGCCGGGGCAAGTGTTTGACGCCTTAGAGGAAGTGGGGGTGATTGCGGGGTCCCACCTGGAGGCCTTGCATTCACTCCCAGGAGGCAGGTTTGACCTCACTTTTAAGTCCGGCATGTGAGCCCGTCAATTCGGGCCAGTGACCAATTTGAACCAACTGCGAAATCAATTCTCTCGGCTTGGTTGAGATGGTTATTCCCAAGCACTGGACAACGTTAGTCCAAAGGAAGCTTTTGTATTCGTTAAGAATATTATCATTATGGCATGGACCATACTCTCTATTTTAGGCTCAGACGACTGGATCGAGGATAGCCACAACCACTTGTGCTTTGATGTTTTTCTGGCTGAGGTCATGACCTAGATTCCCAGATCCACCCATCCAGTACGTCTGAGACCGTTAAAGCTGCAATCCCGCAAGTATCAGATTTATATTTTAAATCTATCTTTGATGTCCTCCGTGAAGATGATGTCGCCTACCAATTCTACCTGATGAAGCTCGTCCACTAAGGAACGGATTCGGACCACGTGTTCTGATATATTTTTATTTGACGCCTTTTTCATTGAGCTCATTTTGTATTATTTAAAATTCAGGATCCTGTTTATTGTATGGTTTATATTTTGCATTTCTTTTGATCGTCGATTTATTTTTACAAATAAATCAGAGTCACTGTTCTTGTGTATCAAATCTCAAATTCTCTAACTTTGTGTTTTATTTCAAAAGGGAATTGTTCATTATTTTCGGTTCCCGCTACTTTGAAAGGTTGAACCTAGGGTTACAATTATTATCATTATTATTATTATTATTAAATATCAAATATAAACCACAAGGGGGGTTGTTGGTTCAAATCCCGCTTTAGTCAATTTTTCTTTGTTCAACCCAAAATTATTATTATTATTCCTATAGGAATCAAACCAGGAGAAAAGCCACCACAAGACGACAGACCATCCAAGTCAGACAACATGGACGACGCAACATCACAGGCAAGCACCACCCCGGACTCAGAACACCAACAACACACCCACAACTCACAGACACGACAGTCCACTCCATGAACACCAGCTCAACCACCCAACCTTCAGACACCGCGAAAAAACAAACCACCGCACAACCAAAGATCCAAAGACAACCCCACTTGACAGAATTGAAACAGCAACGAGTTAGAAACTAGGCAGAGGCCAGCGCATCAATTGACGACAAGGTTGTAGTAAATATTGTTGTCTGAGACTGACTATTTATTCTGACTCACCCGCTAGATAAGCTCTGACGAACGGACTTTCTCCCGGCGCTGGAACTGGACGTGAGCACGCTAGATTTTGGGAAAGTTGCAGGTCTCTCCATGTGTTCAGGACAAACAAAACAGACGCATACTGACTTGACATAACGATGACAATTAACAATGAAATTACGAACTTGTAAAGGTTGAAGATAACCGCTAGTAAAAATGCAACGATGAAGCTAAACTTTTGGTTTCACTTTTGGACATGTAAAACTGCGCCAGGAAAAACAATGGCTGCCGTCATAACACACATGTCCACAAACCAGCAAAAAACTATATACACTCCCTGTAGCTTGCAGGGTACTCTTCTCTGGTCTGTGTTGATTGGTCAGTTGTTTTATTTACAATTCTATGAATGAAGTTAAAGGAGCAGTCACTACAAGGTCTTCAGCGCATCAACTGACAACAAAGACAGCGATTCAGGAGGCTGTACTGTTTCGGTCGTGGCAAAAAGGAATTTTTCGCCGTCTGACGACTCTGAACCCAGCACAGATGGTTTCAGGAAAATCAACAACAAGAATCAAGACAAGAGGAAAAAGAAAGATCAAGCACCAAAATGAACTCTATGGAAACTAAACTGTTGCACACGTACGAACTGAACTGTAAAAAAAGTACTTCCTTAGAACCATGTGTATGGCTAGTTAGGTTTTCTTAATCCTTACTATGATGAATGTAAACATATGTACTCTAAATGTAAACAATCTGAGAAACCTGGTTAAAAGAAGCCAAATTGTCTCCTGCCACAGTAGAAAACCTGACATTGTACTATTACCTCACCAAGGACCAAATACACCACATCTGAGCACTCTTCAATCTCTATCATATGCAACACCAGTAAACAAAACCTATCAACAACCCCGGAATCAGAACCCTTTTTCCAAGACCCCCAAGGTATACCATCAGGAAGTGAAGCATCGTCCCTTGCAGAACCGTCCAAAGCTGAGCCAAAATGGCAAACACCCAAAAGGAAGAAGGGAAGGGAAAGACGCCCATGAACAATGGAACTCTTATAAACTGGTTTTTGGAACTGATCATGTATTTATTTACCTTAACCATGTTATTTTACTATGTATGTTGATCTATGTACATGTATGATTATGAGTAACCTTAATGTATGTTTGCTTAATGTTAATGGCCTGCGTTATTTGCTGGCAAGAAGGGCACACCAAGAGGGAGAGCCCTCAATCCTACTACAATAGAACCAGGCAAGCCACCATGGCTTTCCCACCTTCCCCTGAAGGACGCCCCAGCGCCTCCGACAACCCTGAGCCAGAGCAAGAGGCGGAGCCCACTACTGCAAAGGCTCCCGACCGCACTCCAATTGCACCAAAGCCCCGAGCCAGAGCGAGGCAAACGCCAGCAAAGACAGCCCCACCATCCGTCATCCCACCCAAGCCCCAGCGACTCCAACCCACCCTATCTCCCAGCCACAGCACCCTCAGCGAATCAGAAGACACCGACCAAGACACCACCCAGTACATGCTTTGCTTGAGCACAGCGACAGAGCAACAAACGAGCAATGGAAACGACTCAGACCGCTCCACGATCTCCAATGTCAGCAAGCGGAACCGGTCAACAGACGAATCATCCATCCCAGAGAATGCACAGAGAATCCCCTCATCAGGAAATGAAACTCCGCAAGCAGAATCCCCGGGGTTCCAAACCCAAAGGAGGAAGAAATGTAGAAAAAAGAGACCATGAACAATGGACCCAAATGAACTGCTTATTGAACTGGACGATTTATTTTCTCTTTAAATATGTTAAGTTACCAAACCATTTTTATTATTATCCTTATGTGTAGTGTAAATTTGTGTACTATCAATATGTACTGTCACCTCCTGCGGTAGTAGAAAACCTGACATTCTACTGCTGCAGGAGACCCACGCTTCTGGTTTCCATGAAGCAGAGAACTTAACTCAAAAGGGTTTTGGTCCTTCGGGACAAATTCCAGTCGTGGCATAGCCATTTTGTTTTCAAACCGGTATTCCTGGAGACCGACAGACCAGTTACAGGACAATGATGGCAGGTTAATTTCCATCACAATAACCTTGCCGGGTTCTAAGGCCCGGGTCAGAATCATCAATTGTACGCACCAAATAATCCAGCAGAAAGGCAGCGCTTTTTCAGAGATCAGCTCCCGCTACACACCCAAGGCATGAGGCATATCATCCTCGGGGGCGATTTTAATTGTGTTTCTGACCCGGGCTTTGATTCAAAGAACCAATTCCAAAACCATCAAGGCATACGGGGGGCTAGAGAATTGCTCCACACTGTCCAGCGACACGATTTTCCCTTGTTCGATCAGGAGTGTGTAACAACCAAAATCTCCAACCTAATTCAGAAAACAGGCAGAGGTTATTGGAAACTCACTACATCTCACCTAGCCCAAGTAGACTTCCAGCGCATGGTTAAATCTACTTGAGCGGATTGGAAAAACCCAAAACTAAAATTTGAACAAATCACCGATTGGTGGGACAAGGGAAAAGCCAACTTGAAAAAAGCGGTTATTTTGTTTTCCGTCAACGCCTCCAGGAGGCGTAATCTTAAACGGAAAGAACTCCTGAAAGAGATCGATCAATTGGTCTTTTGTTCTCTGCACTGTCGGGGTCTACATTGTGAAGTGTGCCTGGTTTAACTTTAAGTTCCTTTTCTTGGTGTTTTGGCGGCTTACTTTTATTGTTTGTACTTTGACTTGTTTTTGCTTTTGCTAATGGAGAACACTTATATGCCTTGCTTTTCTAATTTTCTTTTAAAACTCCTTTAGAGTACCCTTTTATTACCTGATTGTAAACCATTTTGAACGAAGTCTCAATAAATTAAGCACTCTGTTCTTTTCAGAATAATATGCCAGTCTAGTATTTTTGTTCTAATGACCCTAGCGATCATTATAGTCTCGTAGTTCCTGTGCCGCCCCTCGCTTCCGAATAGTGACCAACAACTCATGGATCATGCTTGCTCGGATTTATCCGAGCATAACATGAGTGAGGCCAATCAGGCGTTACCTGCCCATTGTGCCATATGCTCGAAATCATTCTCCACGATTTCGGGCATGCGCCGGCACATGGGTAGGATGCATCGCCATTCAACTGAGGTTCACCTTCAAGCAGTACAGAGCTGATGGAGACTGTCGACCAGATCTTCCAGTATCCTCTTTCTGATGCCTGGTCCTGTGTTGTCTGTAAAGACAACTTCTTCAATCAACAAACTCTGAAAAGGCATCAGAAATGTACACATCCGACAGTCTCCATCAGTTACACCTACCAGTGCCGTGACTGTCGGCAGGAGTTTGACAATGCGAGGAGAGCTGCAGCTCACTACCAGCAACATAAGAAAGCAGCCTCCTCGGCGTGTTCATCAGTGCCTGCCATCCAGCTTCCTGCCGACTCTCCAAGAGTCCCACCTCTAGCTCCACACACTCCACCGTCTACACCGCCTCCAGCCCGGCCACTGTTCTCCACTCCACCTCCTCGTCTCGCTTCACCGCCCCCTCTCCGTTCTCCTACTCCACCACCGCAGTCTCCTACTCCCCCTCCACGGTCACCTTCCCCGCCACCGCCATGGGGGTGTTCATCAGTGCCTGCCACCCAACCTCCTGCCACAGCTCCAACGGTTCCACCTGTCGATATCCACACCCCCAGCCAAGACTTCCAGCACCAACACCATCTCCATCACGGCCATCATCGGCAACTCCACCATGACTATCGCCACCAACTCCAGTCTCCATCGGTCACCATCACCACCTCCAAGGTCACCGTCACCGCCACCACAACGGTCTCCAATACCACCTCCACCGTCACCGACACCTGCCACTACACCTGTGACAACCCGGGCAGTTCCAATGCCCAACATGAATATCAATGAGGTCATCCCTGCACAGGTGCACGCTCCAATGCCCACAGCTGTGCTTACCAATGATGACACCCCAGCACAGGCGCTTCCAACGGTCCAATCTGCGGTAGATGGCTGGCTTGACGAGCTTTCATGCGCTGATGATTTCTCTCAGTTTGAGTCAGTGTGTCATCGCTTTGTTGAGTCTGCCTCTGCCGAGGGGCGGGCCCCAAGAAGCACCCCTCCTTTACACTGCCCAGCTCAACCTCACCGACTACATCAACCTCGTCACCGTGGGCGGAGTTCGAGTTCAGAAGTCCAGCCGCCTGCAGAAGCTTTACAGGACCAGCAAAAAGAGAGCAATGCGTACTGTCCTTGATGGCTCCAACGTAAAATTCTGCGAATCCGAGTCAGTGTTGACCGAGTTCTTCAAAGACGTGTTCTTCAAAGACGTATTCTCCGCCCGTCCAGTGAATGTTGGTCTTCTGTTCCCAAACTCTGCGCAGAGTAAGTTTTCTTACCAATTTATTTCTTTAATTGCGCTGTTTACTTTAATAAAAAATAATTTCTGTTTAATGTAAAGAAGTGGAATGCCGTGTAAAAAAAGTTGCCATGAAATCGCTGTGAACCCCGCGAGGCCAGCTCATTCACTCTTCTATTCAAGTTAATCCTTTGCTCCATTGTTGACCCTTTTGTATCCACTGTAATTCCACATGAATGTCTGTTAAATATAACGGCCGCTTTTATCAGATTAATGCAAGCGCATTAATTGAAAGCAAAGAGAGCAACCATTTAATTATATACATGTACGCTCGCTGTAGACCTGCATTGTAGTTGGCCGACATGCAGGCATGCATGATGTTCTTGGTTTGGTCATTGGAATGGTAGGGTCATCTTTTGGTTTTTGTCAACGTAATGCCTGCGCTAATTTAGTATAGACACAATTATCAAGAAGGGTACAGTCACCTGTAAAAGTTTCAGTGAATCATGGAGGTATAATTCAGTGTCTATACTTGTTTGATGAGAAAACAGCAAAACACCTGTCCCAGTATTTTCATCAAGAATGTTCCAACAAAGAAACACAGTCCTGGAATTTAATGATACGGAAGGATTGCGGATAGTTCGTCGGCACATCTGCCAGTACACACGTACACAGTCGGCCTGTGGACCTTACCACTTTACAAAAAGGGTACGCAGAAATAAACATCGCCAAGCTTGTAAAAATATGTGCAGCAAAGAAGCAAGTTAAATTGAGTTTGATATTAATGTACTTATAATTATATCAATTTGCGTACAACCAATTTCTTAAGAAGACGTAGGCTTACTGCACGCACACACTCGACTTAAACCTGGCTCGCAAAACAACTAATAAAAAGCCAAGTCAAGATTCACAGGGTGTATTTACAAAGGTTAACCAAGGACTTCCGACATGCCATTATTTAAAACCGATTTCTTAAATGAGTGAACACAAGCCAACGCATTAGCTTAATCACGGAAATTCCTTGAACACAATCTCATGTCAACTTATTCCATCCTTATACCATATCACACATCACAACTTCACAGGACTCAATCATACCACTTCGTACTTGTAGTAGGTATCGCAACAGCCGCTGTGTGTGTGCGTTTCAACGCACACCGTGCATGCAAAACACGTAAATTTAAAGTGTTCAAAAAGGTCTCTAATTTTCATTATTTTGTGGCAAATAAAGTATTAAATAAAAGTTTGGTTCATTATCTATCACTCTGTGTATTTTTTAAGTCAAATAAAGCACGTTTTTTACCTGCACTCGCCCCTTGGAAATGTTTGGGTTTCGGGGCTTGCGCGACACATTGTTCCGGCCATTTGGACCGCGCAGTAACTACATCTTTGTTTTTATGAATGGCGCATTCTCGCGGATGAATACACGAAATCAGATTGGAGACCAAATGGAAAAGCAGATCCAAAGCTTTATTTTCGTACCAAAATTGTGGGGGTTGAAAGTTAAATTGTTACCAAAAATATTTCTTCAAGTTTTCAGTCAAAGATTTTGTGTTGTAAAATTGGTAAACACCCCCCAAAAAATATATCAAAATGAAGCTTGTTTCATGAAAAAAATAGTTCCGGTAACCGCACAGTTGCGCAAGCAGTGGCGAAAGAGCGCAGAGCCATTGAATGCGACCGGTTCGCGACCGGTCCATACAATTAACACTGCGCGCAACTCTGACGCCGGATGCAGACCAAGCTACAACGCGCTATATCATCTGGTCCAGAATGGAGCCGTGTGACGATCAAAAAGACGGCAAAAATAACGTCTACACGACAGATTTCTTCAGTGAAATAGGTATGTACATATTTATAAAGTATTTGAGATTAAACATAAATGCATTTAAGAGATATTTAAATCACTGCCACGATAAAATAATCAAAAGTTTAGGAGGCTTTAATATGGCCCCGCGGTTGACTGGTTACTGTATGTGCGTGGATCCGTTGTCAGGCTTTGTTTTCGTGTCCATATTTGAAAACGAGGCGACTGATTCATCCCCCAAAACTCAAAAAATGGTTGTAGGATTGTTTTGTAAAAAATTACATGGTACAATTATTTAATTATTGACTAAGATCTGTAACTTTTATAAATGTTCAGAATAAGGAAGTGAAGAAATACTCGAACAAAAAAACAGCTCTCTTGTTTATCTGTCGAAAAAAAAAATCCAAGATGGCGGACCATAATCGGCGTCCTCATCATGCCTTCATCTCGCGATGACCGTTGAAAAATAAAACCAACATTATGAGTCTGATATGCGGTCTTAACGTTAACAAAATACTTCAAATGATGAACAATACCTTCAAAATCAAGATGCTTACTGTTTCAGAGATCACTGTTAATTTTAAAACTAGAAAATAAGGCAAACAATAATACATGTTCATATCCGTTTATTGCATTACTTGTGTTTAACCATTTTCGTGAGAAAATATATTACATGTTTAATGCATTACTAGTGTTTAACCATTTTCGTGAGAAAATATAAAACGCAATTACCATACTTAATATTTTCTGATTTTAAACAGATGATGAAACAAAGAGAGTGCTAGAAGCAATTTGTGTAGCAACAGGGCGTGGACGGCGGCCAAATATACCAGACTTCAGAACCACTCATCGATTGTTCCTCCAGATATACTCTATCAAGATAGCACATAAGAAGTCATGGACAGATGTCATTACATGGATAGGGAAGCTCTTTCCTGATTACCCATCTTCAAAATCCAGACATCTTATAGAGAAAATCGTCAATAGTGTCCCTCAAATAGAGGAAGATCGCCAGCGTTTCTACAATGAAACCATCGATCTTAACTTCATAGGTATGTTGGTTTTAATACTTCAGTATTTGTTTGATACTTAATTTCATATTTAACAAACCAATGTGCAATCTCAATTTTGACATTTACTTAACTTCATAACATACGTTTCTAAACAATTCTTTCTTTCTTATTATTATTAATGAAGGGCCAAGATGTGAAGCAGCTGGCATTTCCCGACGCTGTTTGAGCAAGCCACCTGTATTGCACAGCCAACCACTGACGCGTGGTATACTTTTGGAGCTGGGGAGCTGTTACGGAGGAGACCTCTACTCAGTAATTAATCATGTGTATATTGATAAGTATCAGGGAAAAACCATCAGGGTTGAGCACAAAAAAACAAAAAGTACGTTCTCAAAATTGAACAAATCCAAAACTCGAAATGATGCCGCCAGTAGATTTCTCGATGAAGTCATTGAGAATAAATTGGTTCAAACTCCTCAAGAGCAATCTAGCGCAAGTAGTAGTGGAACAGATCAAAAATCAAGTCCTTCAAAACATTCCACGGGAAAAGTAGCCTCTCACAAAGTAAGCACAGTTGAAAAGGCAGAGAAAATGGTTCAAGACAAAGAAAAAGAAATTAAAATGTTGAGGGAGAAGGAACATATTTTGTCTGATATATGTAAGGAGAAGTCCAAGCAAATTAAGAAAATGGATAATGATTTGCTTGTAGTTGAGAGGAATCTTGAAGGCAAGAACACAAAACTGAAAACACAGGAGCTAGAAATAAAAGTGTTGAAAGAAAACTTGCTGAAAAATGTAATCAAGTCAAAAACTTGAAGTCTTCTTCAGTGTACCAAAAACTAAGACGGAAAACACTGTACTTAAACCAAAAAGAGGCCAAAGTTCAAACAGATTTGCGCAAGTGTTCTGAGATGGAGAACAAAATGAAGAAAAAGTGAAAGGAATTCAGAGAAAATTTCGAGTTCAGAAGAAAAAGGTTGATAAACTGGTTACTCACAAAAGAAGGTTACATGTGAGCTTGATTCTGTCAGACAAGAACTGATAACGTTACAAGCAGATCATTCCATGATCATTTCTAATCAGTTAGAATTACGGGGATGGTTTAGGAAGGCCATACATTGATGATGTTGAGAAATGTGTCATGCAGTTATGTTGTGAGTTGGATGTCCCAACAACAAAAGTTGGTGATGTTATTGGAACTGTTTGTAGATTAGTGTTTCATAAAGTTGATATAGATAGTCTGCCATCAGCTTCCACAGCAAACAACATGGTTGATCGTGCTCATGTATTGAGCAAATTACAAGTTGCTGAAGGGATTCTGGGATCGGACCGGTGGGACTTGCACGGTGATGGTACATCAAGGGATGGTAAGAAGATTGTTGGTCAGCAGTTTACTCTAAATTCAGGGCAAACTTTATCTGGTGGGTTCAACTCTGTAGCAGTAGAAGATGGCGTGACACTTCTTGACAATGTAATTTCAATGATGGAAGAGCTGAGTGATTTGTATGGGGAAGATGAGAGGGAGAATGTTTACAAAGAGATGATGCAGAAAATGTTTGCAGTCATGTCCGATCGTTCTAGTGTGAACAAAGCATTTAATGATCAATTAGAAACTCACCGTAAAAGTATTGTTGGTGAGGGATCTGAGGGTCTTCAGTTTTTATTTTGTAATGCACACTTTCTACTTGGGCTATCCAACAAATGTGAAAAGGTTTTAAAAGAGCTAGAGAAAGAAATTGTCCAGGAGTTAGGAGAAGGGCTAGGGAGAGACGCTGTAGCAAAATTTTCAAGATTTAATTCGTCTGGTGAATCGGCTGCCGCTAGATATATCAGAACAGCTTGTGATTGTCTGGGCCCAAGAGGTGATCAGAAGAATGGATGCCGAGCTAAATGGGATGCTTTTTGCACAGAAACAGTGGAGGAGAAGTCAGAGATTTCTAGTTTTCGAATGAATCGATTTAATAATTTTTTTCAAGGGGCAGCAGGGTTATTCTATCATAAATTGCACATCCATGATTTCTTCCATGATCACATTGATTCTTTGAATATGAAGTTAGAAAGTGTGATGGTTGATTGCGACAGTGTGAAAATATCTAGCTTGATTAGAGCACTCGGCATAATATACTATAGTGCCTCAGGTCCATTTTGGAATCTTCTAAAGAGTAAAACACACTTTCTGGACCAGTACAAATATATTCAGGAGATGCTACACAAATTTGAGGAGTGGTCTGAGGACAGTAGTTCCTTATTGACAAATCCAATCGCTATTTTTGAAGACTTTGCTGCCCCAGTTGATAAAGTTTGGAGTTGCTTATTACAGGATTCTTTGCCTTGCTCAAGTTTGACAAAGAGAGCATTAGAAATGATCATGTCAGGATTTGTTGAGGTCACCAAAAAACAACTAGAAGATTTTCTGCCTGGTGGAGTGTATGGCAGTGCTGCAAGCAGTGAGCTAAGGGAAAAGATGCAGCACTGCAAACTTACCAACCTTGTGTCCGAATATGAATTTGGTGACCTAGATTTTAGTCAATTTAGACGTAGGCATGCCTCATTGCATTATCATTCTAGTGTTCAAATGGTAAAACGTAATCACACCATCTCAAAGTGGTTGCTATCCAAAACAGACGATGAACAGTTGGGTTTATTAAAGGCAGCACGAGAAAAAAGTAGAAATTTGAAGGAAAAGCATCGAGAGGCAGAGAAGGAAGTTCTCAGAAAGATTGAGGAGCGTTTGAAAGAAGCCAATAGAAAGAAGAAAGAAAAGGAAGCGTTGAAATTTGAAATGAAAAGGAAGCTTGTTGAAAGTGTAAAGCTGCATGGTGGCCCATGTGTCACACCAACCGATTTAGATAATGTACTCGAACGTAAAGGGGGGGAAAAAAAGAAAGTTGACATTGTGAAAGATGAGATGAGATATTTGAAAAGTGTTCTTGGGGTTGTTGATAAGCATCTTGTGTTTGGTAAGAAGGACCTGCAAACCCTTATATCAGATCTTAAGGCAGTTTTGGAATTGTCAAAGGAAGATGTACGTGTAGTTGAAACTGACTTGGCTCGTACCGCTAAAGATTTAGTTGTACCTGCTGAAGTATGCGAAGCTGGGGGGGAAAAAAGAAAGTCAACAGAATCAATGGGTAAAAATAAAAAACAGAAAATGACACCTGAGACTAATGTCTCTTACAAATTCACATCCCAAGGGGAATGGGTTGCCATTGCATATGAAAGTGAGTGGTTTATTGGAAGTGTTGTAAATGTTGTTTCATCTGAGTTAGCTGATGTTCAGTTTCTTTGCAGAGGGCATCAAAACAATTATAGGTGGCCCAGAGTTGATGATGTAGATAGAGTGGAAGGGAAATTTGTATTTGCTAATGATTTTGATGTTTCTACTTCTAATGGTAGAACATGGTCTGTTCCAGAATGGAATTATTTACAGGATCTTTATGAAAACTACTGTTCAAGGTATTTTGTTGAGCCACTAGAGTTTTAATTCAGATGAATCAACTACACATCCTGTATACAAGTAATTTAAGTAGTTATTTGCTATAAATATCATACTTATTCATAAGCTAAATTATCTGTTGTGAATTTATCAGAAACAAGTTGTGATCAACTTGGCAAACATATGTTATTGTTATCAATATCAGACCTCGGTTAATGAACAACCTGTTAATTTAAACATTTATTGAAGGTTGTGTGACGACTTCCTGTCAAGATCCATAAGTGCACCTTTGATATTTTCAAAGCTATTTTGCACATATTGCCATTAATTTTATATAAATAAACTTGTGAAGTTTATCAAGAAACAATTTGTAAAATTTCAGCTGTGAAGATACATTGTTTTAAATTTGTGAAAGGAATAAAACAAAAACAAACTTTTGACAAAAAAGTACAAATTTGAGTTTTTCTTAATTTTTATATTATTTTTATGAACTAAAAACATGTTTTTACACAGGAAAAAACAATCTTTAATTGTGTTTTTCTTTGACGTATGTTACTGAATGCTTAATTTGGGTTTCAACTACTCTGAATGTGATAATCTTGCAAATTCTTGAAAAAAAGTGAAAATCTCATTATTTTAACTTTTTGAAAATGAACGAATCACCATATTTGGTCGTTAATAAATTTAAAAATGAAATATGAGTGGAGCTGAAATTCATCAAGACTGAAGAGGAGTCAGCAAATAAGTAATACAGGAAGTTTCAAGGAAGTGAGATGTAAACTTTTTAAGATACGGTCTTTCAAAAATGGTCGAAAACTATAATTTTGTGGTTCAATTCCTGGTTTTCATATAGGAAATTTGCATAATGCGCTATTTATAAATGTCTGTAATTTAAAAAATAAGTTATCTGTCATGCAGATAAAAATAGGTGTAAATGAAGTAGTACTGAAAGGTTGAAGTATTTTGGGTGTCTGGTGTCTGAGTTACAGACCTTCAAATATGGGGGATGATGCAAAATGCGTTAATTTGCATATTTTGGTCCTTTTCCCGCAAACTTTAAAATGCTGTAATTTGAAAACTATAAGGCGTATCGTGACATATGAGGTGTTAAAATGTTTCTTTCAGTGAGTTCTAAAACATTAACTCAATAAATAAACAGTTTTGCACATTTAAAAAAAAATCATTGTGATACCTACTTGTAGGCCTACACAACATGGAATCTGTAAACAAATGTATTTTAGAGTCATACAGATCTGTAATACTAGAGCTACAGTGAGTATAATAACCCACTACCTAATTTATCGCCTTAGTAGACAGACGCACAGTAGTCTTCAAACAAACATTTAATAGTAAATTGAACTGTGAGTTTGTGTCGTCTTGTTTCAAGGCTTAACCAGTTCAGTGTATGGAGTCTGTCCTCACACTTTGCAATTAAGATTGACACGAAATACGTTGACGATCAATCTGAACTCTTTGTTATAAATCGGCCACTGAGGGTTAACACTGCTCCATTTTGAATCTCTTGGTATTATTTTGCTTGATTTAGAAGTCAGCAAAATGCCTCTCAAATGAAATTGAAACTTTTGTTAACAAAGGATATTGGTGGTCTTCATCCACTTCCTGTAGTTTTCTTCATGTTAGTTAGCCTTGATTCAGGGCTGTTGGCGAAGTGTACCCCGGCCCGGTGCGGCACGATTCGGCACGATTCGGCAACAACTGCAGTGCATAGACAGTGTACATTGTACAGGTACAGTACATGTACATACATTGTACAGCGAGAACAATATAGCCAAGTCGTGAGTACGGTCGTTCTTTCAACCTCGAACGCGTGACTCAAACAACAGCCTTGACCGGTTTGTAAATGAAAGCTTATGTGTTTCTTTATGCAGGATGTGGGCGTTTCATTCTAAACATTGGCCAATCACAGGCGCGATTGAGAATGACCTATTTGACCTGAATGACAAGGCTGCATAATTACTGCTGCTATGCAATCCATGACGACCACTGTGTTGGTTATGTATACGCTGTACACGCGGATCGGCCGGTCGCGGCCGGCTGGAGCACCTTGATCAAGGATATGGACAACCCTGATCATTCGCCATTCTTTTGGTTATTAATTCTGGAGTTGATGTAGTTTCTGCATTTGTGTTTTCCTATACATGTCCTCTCGAAGTCCGACTTAACTCTGTGCAGCCACACCGTCTTCATACTTTTGAATTGTACTCGGGCAGGGTCTTAAGAATTTACTGCTTAGCAAAAATTGAAAGGATACACAGTCACACATGACACATGTGAATTAGAGTTTTAGCTACAGTGTACCTTATTCTAGTAAGTGTACTTGGGAAATGTGCTTTAAATAAATAGGCAGCTCTGAAATTGGGCACCTCTTGGGGCGGCCCACAAGATATAAAAAGTGCAATAAGCTATTAATTGCCTCCATGATGAAACAATATTGTAGTTACGTGAGGTCTTTGTTTTGTATATATTCTACCTCCAATGAATGCACCAACAATGATTAAATCACTGTTTTAATGGTGCAAGATGGAGACAGGAGATGGTCAAGCGGGCCTATAGGCCATTATAAAATAAAATAAAACGTCAGAAAAGCGTCTTCCTGATGGGAAATGGTGTATACATGTTATGTACTAAATCGATCCACTCAACCTCATATTCCTGCCCTCATTGTCTCGCTCAGCTGACAATTTGTGGAGAATACGCAACATTTTCAGATAGATATTATTATAACAAAATATTCCCAAATTCAAACCGGCGCGCCAGTGCATGCAAGTAGCCACATCTGGATACTGCATGCATATTCATAAGAATGAGTAAACAAGACTTCCGCCACTGACCAATGGGGTCTCGCCTTTCGCGCGCATTATAGTAATGAGTCATTGGCTTCAATACAAAACCATCAAGGCGTTGATCGGGACGTATATAGCTCACAATAATATGAGCATGCGCACACTGATACTGCACACAGACACGTCCATGCACGTAGCTGGTAGATAGCTCGGGCGGGTAGCTCGGGCGGGTAGCGCGGCGCAAATAAAATAAAAATTAAAACATTACAATAATTTTTTTTTTAAACCTCCAACGCCTTGATCAAGGCTACATGTTAGTAAGCATGATTGTGCCCATGCAGCACAATACATGCAAGTGTTCACAGCCAGCCGGCGCACAGATGACGGCCTCAGATGTTACTGCCCCCTTTCCCCCACCCCAAAGGTTATTGTTACACCTTCCCAAAAGGGCATGCATCTTTTCTGAATTTGCTTTGGGGTGTATCAGGTGACGGTCAACTTTGAATTCAAACAAAGAGACTGGGTTATCTAACACCCAAACTCCCATTCAGCTTGAACGCCAAAAACTGAATGACAAATTGGTCATATAACAGTTTTTCTGGAGATGCCCACGCCACCAAACACCTCTTCCACACCATCTCAAAGCATAAACACAAAGGCTATTCACCGTCTTTGCTATTATTTAGTACCTTCGGCCAAGGGATGTGAGCATTTATTTTTCTTTATTTTTTGCTTTGGAGGATATCATGTGTCGGTTATCTTTGAAGTACAGACAAAGAGACTGATGAGTTAACCATAATACAATGTAGTGCACCCAGACTCCTGTTCAGCTTGTATGCCAAAAACCTTCTTGAAAAAATCGCGTGTTTCATAATACATTTTATCTCCGAGATGCCTTCACGTATTCCACTTTCGATCCGAGCAAGAATTATTCAGTTTAAATTTAGACAAGTTTCAACAAGACAAATTCAAAATATTTTAGCCAAGGAGGGCTTCCACTATTCGCTGTCGGGAATTTCGAGGGTTTCTCGCCGGTATTTATTTAAAGGAATTGTCGGGGACTCACGCCGGAGTGGTAGAAACTAAAGAAGAACGACGAATTGACTTCAATGGACCTGCGGAAAATTTTGTTCGAAAAAACTGGTGTCAACTTGCCTCTTTCGACAATAAAGAGACATCGGCGGAAGCTTGGCTGGGTCCATACTGGAGTGAAGTACTGCCAACTGATAAGACTTGAAAATCAGTCTCTAAGAGTCAAAATGCCTTAGAAAGTCTCAAGAGACTGGGTTATCTAACACCCAAACTCCCATTCAGCTTGAACGCCAAAAACTGAATGACAAATTGGTCATATAACAGTTTTTCTGGAGATGCCCACGCCACCAAACACCTCTTCCACACCATCTCAAAGCATAAACACAAAGGCTATTCACCGTCTTTGCTATTATTTAGTACCTTCGGCCAAGGGATGTGAGCATTTATTTTTCTTTATTTTTTGCTTTGGAGGATATCATGTGTCGGTTATCTTTGAAGTACAGACAAAGAGACTGATGAGTTAACCATAATACAATGTAGTGCACCCAGACTCCTGTTCAGCTTGTATGCCAAAAACCTTCTTGAAAAAATCGCGTGTTTCATAATACATTTTATCTCCGAGATGCCTTCACGTATTCCACTTTCGATCCGAGCAAGAATTATTCAGTTTAAATTTAGACAAGTTTCAACAAGACAAATTCAAAATATTTTAGCCAAGGAGGGCTTCCACTATTCGCTGTCGGGAATTTCGAGGGTTTCTCGCCGGTATTTATTTAAAGGAATTGTCGGGGACTCACGCCGGAGTGGTAGAAACTAAAGAAGAACGACGAATTGACTTCAATGGACCTGCGGAAAATTTTGTTCGAAAAAACTGGTGTCAACTTGCCTCTTTCGACAATAAAGAGACATCGGCGGAAGCTTGGCTGGGTCCATACTGGAGTGAAGTACTGCCAACTGATAAGACTTGAAAATCAGTCTCTAAGAGTCAAAATGCCTTAGAAAGTATCAAGAAAAAGGTTAAATTTGAGAATGTAATCTTCACAGATGAGTCATCAGTGGAACTGGATTCGCACGCTAAGCTGACTTTCCGAAAAAATCAACGATAGTGCTCCAAGAACTCTAAAACCAAAACCTAAGCACCCTACGAAGGTACATGTCTGGGCGGGAATATCCCGATGCGGAGCAACAACATCTCTGCTCATCTTCGATGGGATAATGAGGAAGGAGTTTTATGCAGATAAAATATTATCAAAAGGGATGAAGCCCTCCATCACCTCAAAGTTTCCAGATGGACATCGCTTCATGCAGGACAATGATCCTAAAGTAAGTTTAGTGAACAATATTGATAAACACAAAATTAAGTAGGGAGAAGTACAAATTCAAGTAATTTGATAATACCCAATGACTCAATATTCATATTCAAATTAACTGTATTGCTTGAGCACGAATCTGGGTCACCTTGAGCCCCCAACATGAGAATATGCATGATTCGTTGACACGAGTTGGCTTGCTTCTTTTTCTTTAATATATTTTTAATGACCGACAAATTGGGCAGAAAGGGCATCATGAAAACTCGTAATCATACCCTTACCAGCTCATCCTAGTGTGCAAATGCTTTAATGCATGTAGAAATAGAATGTAAAGTTAAAATGATTTGAACAAAGGACCAAAGAAAATTTGACAGAACCAGAAGTTGACTTCCAATTTTCATCAGCAGTTGAGAAGGTTTCTTAGGCCTAGTTTAAACAAAGAAACTTTCAAACTGAAATCAGACAAGGACAATTTTGAAAATGACTCGTTCTCATTTGCCGCGTTTTGTGTGTTTTATTTTCTTATAATCAAGATGGGTTTTTTTAATCACTATTATTATTTGTTTTCTTTTTCAGCACACCAGCAAATATGCCGCAGAGTTCATGACAAAGAATGGAATAAACTGAGTAAAGACACCTGCCGAATCACCCGATATGAATCCAATCGAGAAGGTGTGGAACAAAATGAAGAATTATTTGAGAAAGGTACAGTTTTTATTATTTTGGGGAAATTAGTAAATATCATAGGCGTCACCGACCCTGAATACATTGTCCTCAATCAAGTATAAACAACTCTGATTTGTTTGTGCACAAATACTTTCTAACATGTATAACATCGATGAGAAAATAATGTTGCCAAAAACAATGCAGTTAACAATGCAGTTCCTTGTTGAATGGTCATTAGAAGACTCGCTCCAGTGCACAAAAAAGTAAACAAACAATTTTAAAAAAATATATATATATATATACGTTTCCCATCAGTCAGTTGGTTCATACATGGTTTAAACGACTTGGCACGAATATTATTATACGTGTACGAGTTGACCGATCTGTGCATGAGTTGGAAATGGTAGCCCAAGTCTCCCAAGAACCGGAAAGGACCCTTTTCTGGCAAAAGTCGGCATTAGCAACATTTGAATCTATAATCTATATACACAATTATTGTAGCATCACCAATGCTCTTCCTGTACAAATCAAAAAGCACTTCGTGCCACAACTTTGGTCAAAAGTTTATTCTACATGTACACTCGATCCTGCCTGAAATTGTTCTGTATAATATAATTAAAACGGAATATTTATTTTGCAGATTCACAAGCCGAAGGTAAAAGAAGAACTTATCCAAGGACTTTCTCTCTTCTGGAGAACGAGGATGACTCAGAAAAAATGTAGTAAATACATATCGAATCTTAGAAAGCATGCGAGGGACGTGCACCAGGGTTTTGAATTGGCTGAGCGATGGATATACATGTACTTAAAAAAAAAGAATCATTTGCCCCTTTTTTATATATTAATATGTATTAAACGTGTTAGTACAGGGTTTGCCCTTTATTTTTTCAGTGAAGGACCAGTTACCTGTAGCTTGTCTTTTCAATGGTCAGTCAGCTCTTTCCTTTGTCATTTCAATTAAAAATAAAATTGAACTGAACTACATGTTGTTAACCGAACCACCTACTGGGTGTTTCAACTGCATGTGGCCGGCGACAACCTTGCTTAATTTAAGCCTATTCAATAAAATTTAAAAAACATGGCACATTAGCATGATCATTTCCTAGATAGTCATTAAGATGGAAAATAGTAAAACAAGACTTTAATTTTTAAAACTAGATTCAAACTCACACGGCCTCAATGAAACGTAAGGCTATTACATCATTTTTACCGGATTTTTCAGCTTGACTATACATGTATGTTTGTAATACATATATATTTTTTTAAAGTGTTTTGTGCAATAAAAACGTTCAATTGAATTTAAAACCACTTACATTTCTGTATTTCTTTTAATTTGATGATGACAGTGTAGAAACGTTTATGATGACCGTATGAAGGGGAGAGAGACAGATCATATAGCGGACGCCCCCCCCCCCCACCACCCATAATTTGTTTTTTAAAGTCTGTCAAAATTGACAAAGAATAAAAATTCAGCCCAAAATAAAAAATAAAATAAAAAAGTCTGCATCGTAATTGAAATGGTGCACCCCAATTGGCTTGAATTGGGCCCTCCTTTTAAACAAATTCACAACTACAATGTATACGCGCAGCCTTAAAAAATATATAAATATATACAAATCGCCCCAAAAAATAAATAAATAAATAATTGGCAGCGTGTAACTATTCTTAGACAAATACTTCCTTTGTGGTTTTGCCTTATATCTTTAATAATTCAGGGCTGATGTACATTTTTCTTTTTCCTGTAGATGTCAATTTTTTGTAAGGTTTCAACTTCACTTCCACAAAATGTGTAAATTTATTTATACAGGCATCCATCAGCAATTATACAAGTTAGAGTTAGGCACTGAAATTGGGTGAACAAAAGGATAAACAACTTACAAAGGTAGTCAGGGGTGACTGTTTGTGTTTTTCCTTTTTTGTTCCATATTACGGGAAGTTGATGCTGTGATGCAGCAGCACTACGAGCTTCTCTAGTTAGAGAATTAGACTTGCTGGAACCCAAACAAGTTTCATTAGTGTCTCTAAATTCAGGTCATCTTGCGAGATAGAGGCAGGCTGTGTGGTTCAGGCAATTGACCCCGCTTGCGGATCTTGGATTCGAGCCACTGTCTTAGAGAGTAAAAATGGGCAGTGTTGTGTCAAATGGTCCGACTACCCAAAGGCGGACAGCGAGTGGCTTCCGAATAATCAGGTTCGGCACCCTAAAAAACGGCGTCAGCTCAAAAATGAGTTAAAGTCCAGTGATTGGCCTGCCCTGCGTGCGCCACAAAATCTTCAAAAAGGAGACTCTATCAAATACAAGCTAGCAGATGGCTCTATTGGAGACACATATGTCATTGAAATCAACGACAGCTTCAAGTGCGAGGTAAAAAATATCCCCCATTTTCATTTTTCAAAGCCTATGAAAACAGTTATTCCCGGTTTTTGTTTTAATTACATTTTGCCCGACAATAACTTGTAGTGATTTTGAAACAAGTTAGCTTTTTTCTATGTTCTTGAGAAAGAACCTCCATACCGAAACAGGTCAACTCGTACCAAAAATTCCTTCCAGATGACAGTATCGAAGAGCCTGTTTATTGTTATATTGATTTATTTTACATTATTATTATTAATATTTGTCACTATATCATAGGTCGTTTTGGTTGGTAAGCCACCTTAATTCCAGCAGCAATTTTTTTTCTCCAAATAAAGTAAAATAAATAAAGTGCAAAAAGTATCCGCGGATACATTTCTCAGATTGTGTATTCCAATTATTATTCTCCCTGCGTAGACATAATTTATATCGGACATATTCACTCAGGATTTTCGGCGATATCTCAAAAACGCGACCAAAAGCGATTTTCACAATATCTACATTTATATAGGATTAAAACAATCGAACGGTTCCAAAAACCAAATGTATACTTTCCCTTTAAATGCTCTAAAAAAAATCACGTTAACACGTAAAAAGCCTATGTAAAAGAGTCATAAATATCCAAATCACCTTCAATCTGTATTCGCCAATGTTTTGGTTTTTTTACACAAACTGGCTTCTAATCGCAAGTTGTTGCAACTCTCTCAATATACGGCTCTGGGTTGGGCAGTCGGGCAAGCTGTTGCAACAAAGGCATTCACACCAGATGGAGGGCCCAGAGTACGGCGACCCAATAAACACTACACATGTTAACCCTAGTTAAAATTTAAATAAAACATTGTCAGAGACCACACTGGCTCTTTTCAGAGCCAACACTCCCTCAAAGAGATTTACACATGGTTGTACCCGCAAGCTCACTATTTATTTATAGTTATTTCTTATTGTCATTTGCAATACTGTGTATTTTTGTGTAGTAATTTATTTATTTATTTATTTGTATTTGTTTATTATGGTGGCAGTACCATCCCTTTTAAGTAATAATATTGCTTTAATTTATTTTAATGGGGTAATTTGTTATGGCAAGACCATAACTTTGTCACGTTTTCAATTTAAGGATTTTTAGCAATGTTTTATAGTGTTTTACATGTTTCTTTAAATGTACCATTTCACGCTGGAAGGGGCGGGTAAGAGTTGGTTACAATGTGGTTTAATCACATTTGTTATTATCTTGTTTTTTCTTTTAAGTTCAATAAAGCAACATTGTGTTTTGACCTTAATATATGTGTGCTTTGGTGATTGTTTGTCAGGTACTTTGCAAGAGGTGGACAGCGAATTGGAGACAGCAAAGAAGGAAGCTAGAGTCAAGCTTGTAGCAGATTTTGAATGAGCGGAACTACGAACGGCAACCCAACTCTTCGGTTACTTCACAAGACCAAGACAACCAAGCAAGGGAACCAAGAGAGAGCGGGAGCAAACATAGTTCGTTTGCAAACACACCGGTCCTTTTCAGGACCAACCCATCTTCCAAAGAGAGATCTTCCAAAGAGAGATTATACTGCTTGCATTGTTGAGTTAATACATAAATGATAACATAATACGGCATTCCCAAGTATGTTATTATTGAACAATATAAACTATTCTTTCATAAACATGACTAAGCGAAAGTTTGATAAACGAGCATACAGCTCCCAAAGAAAAGCCAATAACTGATAGTGGGAAGAAATTGCTTCCATTTCGGTGACAACTACTATCTCCAAAAAATCTGATGCGCCATGGATTCAACAGCAAGCCCTGAAATCTGGTATATTACACTAAATGTTCTGGAAAAACAAATCCTGGAAAAAGCTGATCACATCCCAACTTGGTGGCGCTACAGAGATGACATACTTGCCATCTATAACTGCACCCTTGAAAATTTCAAGAGCCTTATCCTCAACATGAGTCATATACACCCAACATGCGGACCCTCAAATTTACTTTTAAGGCGTCTGATACTTCTATCAACTACATGTACCTTGACTTAACAATCTTCAAAGGTAAAAAGGTTCAGTGAAACTGGTATTACTTTTTACCTGAACATAAGCGAAATAAACAAACAATTACTCTCACGAGACAAACAGATTCTATTAGGACCACACACACGCAACTGATGAGTGCCAAGAAGGCATGAGATGATCTTAAAATATATCCTTGTGCTCTCCCCTAAAAAATCCATATTTTGACACATTGATGTCTACCGGTTCCTTTGGTCAATGTTATATTCGCCAACTACCCCTGTCAATATTTCAAAAGAAAATACGAACATAACACCCAGACACAGACCCTACCCATAAAATATGTAAAAACACCTTTAAGGTTTTATGTATCTCAAGTCAACAGTGTTGGAGTGTCACTGAATTGGACAGCGCCATCATTTATCTACCAAAGATTTTATCCCACAGAAGGGGCCATTACCAATCCCATCCAGAGTTGGAGAATGGAATTCGGCATTACCTTATGGAAATTAAGGCAGTAATTCTATCCTACATCAAGGTAGGACTGTATCAACTCCATGTGAAATAATGACAGGCAAGAGCTCACCTGCAGAAAGAGCAGCGAGTTGGGACATTTGGCGGCGGTTTGCCCCAACGAGACCCGTTTCAACTACGGGGCATCCACCGAGGAATGCAAACACAAAACGCTACAGTCCACCGAGTGATTCATCCTCAGACAACACATCCTTGGATTAAAGTGATCCGTATTATAACTGAATCCATTGTTGAATGAGTATTCCCTAAAAGATGACTGTATCCTTTAAAAATTAAACTATTTGTAAGAAGAAGAAACAAACAGGTCATCAAACAGTGTGTAGGTTTGTCACTTAGCCTCCCAAAATTGTAAATCACTGGAATGATGTAGAATAATTCAGACTGTTGTAGAACATTTGTTGACCAGAGAAGCGGTCTGGTGGTCGTCTAATTATTGTTTAACCAGACTCTACAGGGCCATTCCAAAATTTGTCCCTTCACAAAATGAGTGTGTGGGCAAACCTTCTAACCCTTAAGCACTCGTGCACAAGTAAATATGGAATCAAGTACTCCTTGAATGCGGAAAGTGACAAGCTTTTCTACTGTATGTAGAAATCCTTCCTATTCTTTGTATTACAAGTTTTGTATATTTTGTAGAGGATGAAATTAACTGTCATATGATTTTCACACATATTTTGTTTGCTTTATCATATTGAAGCTTTGAGGTTGAAAACTTAGAACAGAACCACCAAAATTAGGAAACATTATTTGCATACAAATTAAAACATTTGCTAGAATGGTAAGTTGTGCACAAAAGTTTGCTCAACTGTACTCCTGTCATCTCAAAGAAACAGATTGTTAAAAAAAAGTGATTGAAAACATTCACAACATACCTTTGGAAATAAAAACAAATGCCTCTATTACCTTCAAATAGATAACTTTTTTACCTAAAACTCTTTTAAAAACCCTTTCAAATAATGGTATTCCGTGTGTAAAAACACCTGAAAGTTGATCGTGAAGGCAAGTATGGTCGCCATTATTGTGTACTTTGTGCTTGAAATACACTGTACCCAAAATGTGTTGCAGATGGGGTGGGTTGCATACGTGCGTTTTGGGGATGTGACTTTATGCCTTTGGATGTGGAAAACAACATTTGTTTTGATGGGGACTATACATTATTTTCTGAACATCGTAATATTGAGATCGTGCTCTATGTACAGCTGTTTGATGCGTTTCAATCGCATGAGTAAAACTAAAAATACAACTTGCCCAACTTCTCTGGCGGTTAAGGGCAGCTTGGGGAGTAACTGGCAGGGCAGTTTTGGGCAGTTTGAGGACGAAAGAGTTAAAACAAAAATATGCCACCTAAATATACACAAAATAAAAACTTCAAATCCAGCGTAACTCTATCAGCAAGAGAGAAAATGTGTCCTTTTGGCAATAACAAGTTACATCACTCTGGGATAGTGGGAATAATCCTATGAGAAATCCGCCATTCCACAAAGTCTGCTCAGCAGCAGTAGATTAGAATTAGCAGGACACGTCATGTTGACACCTAACTTATTATCCTCAAGGATAGTCAGGATTTCCCTAAAGATCCCCATCCAGATGGCAATAGATAATTTACAGAACTAGTTCCCATTAGTCTGACCACAGCAAGTATGCCTACATGTAGGTAACATATGGGAACACAACCAATCAAATTCACCTTTTTAAAAATGTGAATTCCATACAATGAAATAAACAATGTAAAATTCTGATACCAGCTATTTAACTTACAGTACATTTAATAACTTTCTCAAAACAAGAGTGCTTATTTCACCCCAAAAGAGGATGAAAATTGGGGGTGTTTCCTCAAAACAATGTTGTAGTAGCAAAAGATCATGTGGCCTAACTAACTTTTCTGCCAGGCCCTTGTATGTATACACCAGAGTTTTTACCTTGTTTATTTTCTTTGTATGTTGTCAAAGCTTGCATTTGCATTTAATCCACTAACTGCAAAGCACAGTAGGTGAAATTAGTTAAAGAGCAGCGCTAGCATTCAGCACTTGGCGACTGCTGGTGCCGTCTAATTTGCTTGGCAAATTTAACTCAGCAATTTGCACATTAACCCTTTAAAGCTATAATTGGCCAATAGACCCCTCGCATGTGACGTCACAAGACCCAAACAGC
Source organism: Plazaster borealis (assembly GCA_021014325.1). Lineage (NCBI taxonomy): Eukaryota > Metazoa > Echinodermata > Asteroidea > Forcipulatida > Labidiasteridae > Plazaster > Plazaster borealis. The sequence goes on along the minus strand of CM037468.1, from coordinate 10,214,532 downwards.
ACCCTCACTGAGGTCAATAAAGACCTTTCATTGGCTGAGAGCAGTGCGCGGCGCATACACGCATGCACGTTTCCATTGTTTGACCTCAGCGATGGCGGCCAATGCAAGGGGTCTATGGGCCGGCACATTCCTTAGATATCTCATAAATATTCCTGGAGAGCAAGCCAAGTGTTTTTGTTTAGGTGATTTAACTTCTTGGAACTGTGGAAGCCATGCACACTCTACTCCATTGAGTTAGATATTTGTTGCCGTGCTGCGTCGATTTAGGCCCCTAACCAGGTAGAACCAGTCAACAAGAGAGGCTTAGATGTAGAAGATACAACTGCCCTGCACAATTATTGTTTGTACTTTATGTCATTGAGCCAAAGTAATGCGGAGGCATTATTTTGGCGTCTGTATATTTGAAAAATGTTAATAGCCTGATGACTGTCTTTTTATTGTACATTGTATTTCAATCTTCTAAAACTGTAAATACAACACCAGAATAAACTAAACTTTTAACAAAACAGAATCTCTGACTTTTCAGCCGTCAATACCCTGTGTAACCCAACCAACTCGGTTACATAACTATTTGAACTGTATATTACCTGTTTATCTTGAATCTGCACGTCTGTCAATTAGGTGGTGGTAACATCATGGATTCATTCAGTACTGCATGTACTTCTCTAACTGGTGCAATTGGTATATTTAAGTTACATCACTTCAATTACAAATCTTGTGCATTCATCTACCTGGGACAGAAAAAGATGAAATACATTTCTGATTATTGAATCTAAATTAGGGCTCTATTTCACAAAGCACTAAGATTCATCTTACGATAAGTTAATATTGATTGTCACACTTTGGCGTGTCATGGCTGCGCGGATAAGAACACGGGACACAAGCTCTGGTGTTTCTGATCAGCAGAGTGTGGGTTCGAGTCCCGATCGTGACACTTGTGTCCTTAAGCAAGACACATTATTGCTGCGTCCTGTAAAGCCATAGGTCCCATGTGTTGTGTAATGCACGTTAAAAAGAACCCAGTGCACTTATTGTAAAGAGAATGGGTTCACTCCGTCGATCCTGGTTTGATTGGCTGTAGGTCTAATTGGATCTATATTGCACCACAGCACCTTGTAAACTATTAGATGGTTCTATGTAAAGGAATAGGTCTCATGCTTCCAAAACATAGCTCTGCATACCTTGCAGGAACAAATACTGAGCACTGTGATACACCCATCGGGTGTGATAAAGCGCTATATAAGAACTCGGTATTATTGTTATTCTTACTTTGATTATCAATTAAAATAAATTTGGAGATGAACAATGAACAAATTTAATAGAGTGGGATTTGAACCAACGATCTCCAGATTAACGTGCCGGCCCTCTACCAACTGAGCTGTGTAGCTGTATGTTGGCGGTCTCCCTATTTTGTCAATATCTTTTTTCGGGGGTGCACTTAAGATTGATACACAGTTAAGATCGCTCTTAGTTCTTTGTGAAAATGACCCCAGGTGTCATTAAAGAAAGTGGGTATATGTGAGCGAGTGTCGGTCAACCTTCAGCAGTTGCACACAGTTAAACATAGAGTCATTTATTCCTTCAACACGGCAGTGAAAGCCTTTTTGAACTGTACCTAGAAATCCTAACCAGTCGATAACTTTCATTGTGATTATTTTCATGAGTTACAAGTTTAGTTTACTTGGTAAAGGAAGGCATTACCTTTTGAATGGTTTGCAGTTGTTGTGTTTGCTTTAACAAAGTGAAGCTTTGAGATTGAAAACATCTTAGACAGATTAACTCAAATTTGGAATATTGTGATTGTAGTTAACAATTTTTATGTGGAAAGTTGTAAACACAGGTTTGCTCAACTTTATGGTTGTCTCAAATAAACAAACTGCTAAACAAGTGATTGAAATTAATTACAGCTTAACTTTACAAATAAAATCATATAATTATATATTATATGTCTATAAAATAACAGCCGTTCAAAAAGGCAAAGCTTTTAACGACTCAGTCATAAATGTAATTGTCAGAGCTGCCAACCTTTAACTGGGCATTTCAGTATTCTTTAGGCTGAAAATCGGTATTTTTGCCAATGAAATCAGTATTTTTCTGCGCATCGCCGATACACTTCTTGTACCCGACTACCCACTGGTAATTGAATTACCTTTTACGTATGCTTTGCTCATATTACATGTATTAAAGCCAATAATTATGTCAGTGTTTAAATAAATAAAAAGTAAATTGTTTGTTTTGTTTTGTTTTTTTAAGTAAAAAAAAATTGCGTATCGGACCGCAATTTGCGCTACATTGTGCATGGGGAGAAGGCCATACTGCAAATCTTTCCAATTAATGATAACAAAATACTTTAGTTTCTGTACCATCGTTTATTAAAATGAATAAAAAGTGTTCACGTTTGCACAGGAAACACACCATTACAATACCACAGTGGAGGGCAGTCAAGTGTTTGAAGGACTTCGGCAAGTTTGTCAACTTGGCTTTCCAATCACCATGTCCACCCATTGCATTCTTTACGCCTTTTATCAATATTTTTCATCAGATCTTGGCCTCCATTGCGTCGAAGATATCTTTTCTTTTTGTCATTTTTATTTCAAGTTTTAAATTGATGCAGTGATTGCGATGTTTCACACACTAAACAACGTCAACACGCTTGTGTTTCTTGCAGAAGTAAAATTTATCACAGTGTCTGTTTGCCGCCGCATCCCATACACGTGAGCATTAGAAAAACTGCGGCGCCAGTCTCTACAAAAGCCACGTGCGAGACAAGTACTGTAGAATGTATGCTGTACAAGGCGCATTGTGTCTCCGTGTGACGTGGTAGACACGTCTCAGTGCACGGAGATCACTCTGGCAGTAGTTAAGTCCTTCAGCGCAATAGGTTATGGTACCTAATATAAGCCCTGAAACGCGTGTGAATTCGCGGCTTTCATTTTTATTACGATCTCATTGTTTGTACTGCATTTACACTGGGGCTTAAAAAGTATGATCGGCTTTTTCCAAATCCGTATTTTGAAACGCAAATTCGTACTTCCGTATTCTTGGTTGATTTCCGTATGAAATACGGAAAATACGTACTAGTTGGCAGCTCTGAATTGTACATTTTACATTGTTCTAAGCAGACAGTCAAAATTAATTATTTCTAATGACGCCCAATATTTCTACAAAAGTAATAGGTACTGCGATGTTTAACATTGCTTTACATACATATCTTACCAATCAATTAATCTGCATTGAATTCATTGGTCCCAACAGGCTCCAGGGATGGAATTTGTGTCCTATTTCAATAATACATGTAGGTATTTCATCTGAGGAGAGAGGAGAGGTCATTAGATAGTTTGCTCATTCCAAATGCCTCTAGCCACCGAGCTAGTTCAGTAAGACATCTGCTCTAGCAATGCAAAGGTCGTGAGTTCGAACTTTTCACAGAACTCGGGAAACTTCTGAGTATACAGTGCTTAATACACATAGGTGTAAGGGCAAAAAACAATAATATTCAATAGATATTCTTGCAATTTTTCTGACAATGTCTAGACTACATGTAGCTTTCAGACATACAGACTTTGACATCACCTGTATGCCAGTGAACATGGACCCAAACCAGAGTAAACCAGAGTAAGAGTTGATAGAGAAAGATGTTTTAATTCATGTTAGCAGCAATTGAGAAAATGATGATATGAGATGCCACATTGAATAATAAAACACTATTTCTGTATGCAGACAATCAAACTTTCTTGATATGGATTGAAAACCACTGAAATTATTCAGGGCTCTAATTTGGGCAAAAGTTCATAAGACCTCATCAGTGCTTGTAACTCAAAATATCAATGATACCCTGCAGAAAATATCCTCAAAGCTCTTAACCTGATTGGAAATACGGACAACATCATATATGAATATGTATGGAGGTATTGAATAAATGAATTTATAGAATTACCCCAGGATGCCCACAGACTCTAGTTATTGGCCAGCACAACCAGAGCTCCAAACGTTGAACTGCCATCTCTGCTGACCCATGATCCCGGCCAGTATGGTGCCAGTGTAGATCCAAACGCATCCAAACAAGACTGCATTTTCTCTCCAGTAGCCCTACAAAAACAAATACACACAAAAAAGAAAATATTATTAAATATCCACATTAAACCCAAATAAATACACAAAATAAAGTTTAGGACAGGACAGCATAAAGTGATATCTTCTTCAATGTTGAATCATGAGCAGCTAACTTATTCTCCTAGTGATCCAATTAAGTCAGTCTTGACTGCAAGTGATTGCATCAGAATGAGAGAGGATGTCATTGATTTTGGGCAGGAACAATTCAAACATCAAGAAGGCATTTTCATGGAGGTGTTGGGAAGCATCTATGTGTTTGTCCGTCGCGTTGATTAATTGGTATCTAAAGATCAGCTTTACAGTTTGCACTCAACTTTATCTTTCTGGTTTGAGAATATACAGTCTAGACAATGACAAGATGACAAATGTAATACGTATGGCCTAATTGTCACATTGGGCGTTCTTTTTGGAGGCAACCGACTGCAAAATGATGACTTTGAAAGCACAGGGGACACTTCCCGAACAGGGTCATAGGATTCCAAAGTCATTATGTGAAAATTGAAATGTGAATTGACTTTTATCATTGAGATTGCCTTGCCCTGGTTGCCTGTACACTGCCCGATGTGACATGGCTCTTATTTCGGATGGTAATCACTGTTCATGAAGAAGGGCTTTGGTGTGCTGATGAAGATGATAATATTGATTGCTTAAAATTCATAGTCCGTAAGGATGTAGGCATTGGTATCATCCACTAGGAGCCTGGCTGGTAGAGCAGAATGCACTACCTTCCCAACTTTTTACGAAGCAATTATGGTTAAGTGCCTTGCTCAAGGGCACAGTGTCATGACCCGGATTCAAACCCTTACTCTGCTGCTCTCCACAACAGAGCTATGGGTCCAATGAACTAGAATGCTCGGCCACCATTGTTATTACCATTGTTATGATTAGAATGTGGCAGCTCCAGAATTTATAGCAATGACTACATTAGGGAAGTTTCATCAAGACCACTTGAGGATGAAGCTAGCCAAAAATACACTGTATGCAATGTGAACATGACACTGCAGCAGTGAGACACCCTTATGTAGAGGTCAAAGGGAGGCTACTCATTGGCCAATCTTGTGCACCATATATATTTTGTAGCTTTGCGTTTTATCCCAAGGATGGCAGCGGGATGACATCAAAGTATACAGTCTTTAGGTGTCATGGACTGAATGGTGCAATGATGGCGATGAAATTGTTACGAGTACGTGGATGTTGTACTGTATATTTGGTTTGCACCATATCTACTTTGCTGTGTAGATTTTTGGTCTTTGAGAACTTTTCTTGCTATTTATTCTAATGCCGCGGAGTAGATTTTGGAAATCGGGAGACTACTTAGTTCTGAAAAGAACTGTCCTGCTTATTAACTACTACCTGGGCCGGAGGTAGGACATCAGGCGGGACAACTACTTTTTCTCAGTGGATCGAGGGGACTTCTCGTTATTATATGGAGGTTGATAATAAAAACATTGGTCATGACGCAACAACTGATGGAAGCAGTGAGAACTGTTAATCAAAATGAATTTGATGAAAATACATTGAACTGAATAAAATATTAAACCAAACAGAAAGTACTTAAATTTTTATGGAACTGAAGGGGAAGTGGACAAACTAATTATTAGTTATTAATAAATTTACTTAACAACTATTGATGAAACTCACTCAATAGTGACCACCATGTCAAGGTCCATCTGAACACAGCAAGCAGCATGAGCAGCCCAGTCCCTGGTGATGCTAGTGTGATGCCGGCATGATGCTTCTGCAATCAGCCCAGTACCTGGTGATGCTAGTGTGATGCCGGCATGATGCTTCTGCAATCAGCCCAGTACCTGGTGATGCTAGTGTGATGCCGGCATGATGCTTCTGCAATCAGCCCAGTACCTGGTGATGCTAGTGTGATGCTGGCATGATGCTTCTGCAATCAGCCCAGTGCCTGGTGATGCTAGTGTGATGCTGGCATGATGCTTCTGCAACACACAATTAATATACAATTATTTCAAGGTAAGTGGTGCCCATAATAAACACCTGCACAAAATCTAGTTGTACCGTTTGTTATACATGTATAGCCTAGATATAAATCATGTTTTGTTTCAAGAGTGTTTCTCAATGTTTTGGTTCTGTGCGTCTCATTTCTTTGAGCAAACTTTGATTCAATCTGAAATGCGTACTTCCCACCCAACGCAATGGTTACCGCAATGGTTACCCAACTTTTCAGAGTAGCAACTTTAAAAAATGGTAAAATTGCATGTAACTCAACGTTGACAACAATGATATGAAGAACCCTTTGTGATCTTTGCTGTCCACTTCACAGACTGAGAGTAGAATGGATCAACACAGAGGAGGCTATCGTGTTGTGAATACTAACTCTGCTGTGTGTAGAGCCTTCTTCTTAATAAGTTTTTTGCCACCCCCTAAAATTTGAAGAGCCGACACATTAAACCCCCCTCATTTAATCAACAGCCACTCTCCACAACCCCAAGCAAGGCAACAGTCTGAATGATCGTTGGTGAGTGAACACAAGTCACTTAAGTGGTTGTTTTTCATCAATTTTTCAGTAGGCCCTACCTGAAAAATTGATGAAAAATCTACATAGGCTATGTAGATTTTCCTTATAAGTTATTGCAAGTAAGTTCACATCATCATTAACGAGATACTATTCTTGGTCACTTAAAGTTTATTGAAAGTCAAGATTTCTATTCTTAACCATTTTTAAATCTTTCAATTGGTTTCATTGTTTTAATTTAAACTCTATTAGGTTTTGCCAAAAAATGAAAGCTCCAAAGATTTTTTTACAAGATTATTTGGTTTCCCTGTTGATATTTTGATTAGCTAGTTTGGTTTTATGAAACCTCAGAGATTGTACCACTGCCATCCCTATTGCTTATATTAGTATACAGTACTGTTATATAGCAAGGCATAGACAGAACAGTAAGTCAGCTCATCCAGAAAGACCTCTGGTCCTAAGACCATACCCTACTCAAGCTCTTGTCTGTGTGTCACCACCCCATCAAGTACAGTAGTTCAACTGTTCAATGGTAGTTGGGTGGCCTTATACCATCCAGCTAAGGTTTACCATGACCTTGCCAAGATCCCCCAATAAAGTGGCTTTTAAATTATTGTTTTTCTTTATTCTTTCATCTTATGTCTTTCTTTGTTTTGAGATAGTTGGACAGGGCATTCTTTGACCCTCAGAACAAAAGTTTGACAATTTTATTGAGTACAAGGTCTGACCTACAGTAAAGTAAGAATAATATCCTGCCTGATTGGAAAAGGGCTGCACATGGTTTACTGTAGTTCAGGAGTATAGGATCACAAATTGAATGATTGTAGAAGCACATTTGGGATTAATGGCCTACCTACATGCAGTGACCTACTTGTTATTGTTTACCTGTTATGTTACATAAAATTGTGTCATACCCTAATGGATGACTGTTTTAGTGATTGAACACATTACCAAGTCACTAAAGTGTTTGTTTCTTATACATTTTTCAGTTTCTTGAATGCTGACAGGTGTTACATGTAGAATTGGGTGGGCATGCTGTACTCATGGTCAACCAAAACTAATAGCAGTAACAGACGAGCACAGAGGTTAACAAGTAGCTCTCAACAGAAAAGCCATAACTGTGCAGTGAATACTCACAGGAGCAAGAGATGTGTATGATACACTGCCACTTCCAATGACTTTCCACTGGCTGCAGACTGGCATCACAACCTCAGCTGAGAGGAGGCTCTTGACTTCTTTAATTCACAGCTGTACAATCCACCTGTGGGCTGCAACAAATTGTGAACAAAATGTGGTGAAATCACTATGAGTGAAAATATAAGGGGCATGGCAGACAAACGAAAACTAATCAATCCATCGAGCTCCAAGGCTTTGAACGAGAGAGTCAAATTGCTGTTTAAGTGGACAGACTGTAAGTAAAACAATCCACACCCCCTCCCCCCATAAAAAAAACTGCCGCAAAAAACCTACATTCACCCCTACTACCAGACAAGACTATGACTAAAGACACCGTCTGCGAGAATGTGACTTCTGCAAAGTTTGTAATGTTTATCCATGAGAACAAACTTTGTGTTAATTGGTGATCCCTCTTCAAAGCTACACACATTCACCACAAGTCATAATGGGAGACGAGTCCAATCAGCTCATACCGATATAATAGAACTAGAAAGTGTACAAAACCATGTGACACAACCTGACAAGAACAACACAGGTCACCCACCAGTTCACACTACCAACACTGTGTAAGTGCACACGGTGGGACACAAGCTTTTAGGTAGGATTAGTGGAACAGGGTGTGTATTGAAAAAAATAAGCCGTGGTTTCAAAAAGGGTTATGATGCACTACATTTTCCCCGCCCCAAACTCGTCGCTGTTATCGCATCGCACTCCCATGCACTCGGTTCTCTGTCCGGGCGCTAAAACAATCCTGCACGATCGTCAAATTGCGCAAACCATTCCTGCACTGTTGTCAAATTGTGCAAATACTTCATGCAGAATCGCCAAATTGCGCAAATTATTCCTGCACTATCGGCATATTGCGCACACTATTCCTGCACTATCGGCAAATTGCGCAAACTATTCCTGCACGATAGATAAGCCGATTGCACAAACCAAAATTCCTGCAAGATCGGCAATTGCACAAACTATTCCTGCAAGATCGACTGAATGTGCAAACATTTTTGTGCAAATCATTTCCCACTTTGTGCACTATCGCCCGATAGCTTCTACTTGGAATGCGAGTTTCAGATTTGCGTCCGTTTTTTTTTTTTTAACACTCTGATCGGTCTCCTAATATCACGCTGTTGGACAATGTACAATATATCTGTCATGATAGCGCGGGGTCGACTCAATTATTGAGTCTTGGATACAAGGTTCCGTTCATCGACTAAAAATGTAGTCAGGATGCCCTGCTACACAGAGAAAAATGCACGCGAAATGCCTTTACGAAGTAGCTGACTTCTGGGTACCAGTCGCTGCACACTATTAATACAAAAAGATCGATCTACTAGCGCATTGAAACGGTAGTTTGCGTTCGTTGTAAGTATTTTTCGACATTTTTTGCCTGGGCGCTTGACGATTTTGTCCGTACACAAAAAAAAACAACCCAACAATCTTGGGATTTACAGCACGGCTTGCGCTAAAAAGTGGAAGCCGTGACACCGAAAAATAGGCCGTGTTTATTTTCATTTGGCCGTGCTAATCACGGCTGCACGGCTGGCTACCTAAAAGCTTGGTGGGACAGCGTGCTCCCACAAGGTGGAGCAGGCGAGACGGGCCATCAATAGTGTCGGGAACCAGTTCCTGTACCCACCTTGGGGGTTTGATCACTCATCCCAAAGTTGTGTGGTCCAATTCAAAAATATTCATCCAACAGGGTTCATGTGTATTTTTAAAAAACTTTTATGACGTATTTGTTCTTGTACTTTTTTATGACTTTGTTGGTTTTTATTGTCTGGATTGCAACTGCCAAAAATCAGCTTTGTAAAAAAATATGGTTTCTTAGCTCTGTTGATTGTGTATTTTTTTTAACTGAACTGATGATTATAGTGTAAACAATTTTGATCCATTTTTGGAAATTGGATCTAAAGCTGAATTTCCCAAGTACAGGGTGTAAATATTCCAGCTGACCCTGTCAAACGCTTTCTGCTGATCCAGCGATACAAAGACCGCGCCGAGGTTCTTTTGGTCAACGAAACTCTGAATATTTCTAAGTAGGTGGGCGTTGTCCGATATGGATCTCCCCGCCACCGAGCAAGTCTGATCCAAATGAATGATATTTGGAAGGATTTTTCTTACTTGGTTGGCGAGGATTTTGGTCAATATTTTGTCATCGACATTCAACAGTGATATGGGTCGCCAGTTAGTGAGCTCATGATGCCACTCTTCCGGATTTACACAGATTTTTTATTTTTTTTTTATAAACCTTAACTTTTGGTTTTTTATCTAATAATAATAATAATTTTTAAATTAAGCGCCTGAATAAAGCTATAATTGTTTGGCCTCCAATGCAAGTCCGCTTTACAAAAAGCAATTTTCATTGAAATTATTAGTTTATATCAAAAATGTCGTAATTTTCCTCTTTTTACGGCTCGTAGAGTTGTGTGCCCGACTTGAACTTAAGTGCTCAACGGTGCTACTCTTTTTGGGAATTCAATTTTGGCATCTCTGTGATGATTGCTCTGCGATAATTTGTCAAAATGGTTACCACTCGCGACATTCATTCAGTGGCTTTCAGCTTTTGTCTAAGGAAAAATAATGTTCAGGGGTTTTTTTCTGCATCACACTGACCACGGTTTTTGTAAATGACCGCGACGGTCCCTTAATTTTGGCTACTGCCTACTGGTTAAACTTTTATTTTGGAAAATTTCATTGAATATGTCTTGAACCACATCACTGAAGAATGTCTTGTAAAACTCTGTGGACAAGCCATCCAAACTGGTTGACTTTCCCACCTCCATACCAAACAATGCCCGTTTAACTTTGTCTAAAGTCACTGGACCCTCCAGTAGTGAGACGTCCTCGGGGGGCCAAGTGACTTATCGAAGGTATCTAAAAGGAGGTCGGTCTCAGATTGGTCAACCGGAACTGCTGTGTATAGGTCCCCATAGAAGCGCCAGCATTCACCGGCCATTTCAACAGGGTCCGTTATATCAAATATGTATTTTGCGTCGTGCGATGATGATTCCCAGAGCTGGTTACTTTTAAATTCCCCGGTAATCTTGGATTGTTGACTTTTGAAGGTTTTCTTTTCGTTATTTATTTTCACTATTTCCTTTAGTTTGTTTTCTTTTTTGTTAATTTCTTTTGCATGTATGCCTTGTCTCCAGTGTTTCCCTCCCTCTTTCATTTGGTTCTTTTTGTTTTTACCATTTTTCCCACTAGCGCTTGATTAAGATGTTAAAATCGTGGTTTTTAAGAATAATGTTGTTGATTTGCCATTGTCCTTTTCTTTGTATTTTTCTCGGTACCTTAAACGTTAAAAGCACCATATCATGGTCGTACCAGGGGAAGGCAACAATGGCTGTTTTTGCCCCCACTAACAACTCACGAGACATGTATATTTTGTCTACTCTAGTCCCCTTTGTATGTGTTTTGTCATGCCAGAGGTGTATGTATGCTGTGCTGTCTATAAGATTGTGTTGTTATCAAAAGATGTGAAGAATGTCCCAATGACTCCAAGTCTTTGTCTGTGATGCAATTGAAGTCCCCACCCAGTAGCAATCTCCGCGGACCCTGACTATAGCGCTGTAACTGATCGCTGAACAGTACATGTAGCTGCCTTTTGGCCAGGGTCGCTGGAAGCGTACATGTTGCTAATGCATATTTTGTCTGTGCTGTAGTGAATGCTTGCAGTGATTGAAAAGAGTCTGCCGTTAATGTTTCATAATTCATCAGTGAGGTCCCATTTTTTAGGGTAAGAAAACTAACTGGGGGCCCCTCTACTGGTGGTACAGGTCCCGAAAGACCAAAAGCCCCTGCCGTCAAATTCTGTCTCTCACCCACGCCCTGACATCCGTGAAGCCAGTAGTGTGGGTTTCCAGCATCAGTAAAACATTGATACTCTGACTGTCACAGGAATTGATCATTTGCAGCACTTAAAGGGACACGTTGCCTTGGATCGGGCGAGTTGGTCCATAAAAAGCATTTGTAACCGTTTGTTATAAAATGCATAGGCCTATGGTTAGAAAGACGTTATAAAAGTAGAATACAGTGATCCACACAAATATGCCTCGTAATTGCGTGGTTTCCCTTTTAAATCGTGAGCAAACACAGTCGGCCATTTTGTGATTTTTGACTCTACAAAATGGCCGACCGTGTTAGTTCGCAAAGTATAAGGAAAACCACGCAATTTCGAGACATATTTGTGTGGATCTTTGTATTCTACTTTTATAGCGTCTTTCTAACCATATATGCATTTTATAACAAACGGTTACAAACGCTTTTTTTTTTAACCAACTGGTCCGATCCAAGGCACAAGTCCCTTTAACACAGTTTTCTTAGACCATGCTCACTTAAGCTACATACAATATCATAAATTATCATTGAAAATGCAATCAAAATACAACCCAATACAATGCACAATTTTCATCCTGGAGCAGGCAGTTCATTATGGGTATTAAACTGTTCAATGTTCATTGACGCTGAGTCTGTTTGCCATTGGCTTTTTCTTGTTTCTACCCACTGGTGTGAAGCCTTCTTCCAGGGACTCCTGGGCACATGGCAATGAAATATTTCGCTAAAATATTTGCTGTGTACTCCTTTCTTCTGGTGGTGCTGGGGGGGGGGGGGGGGAGTCCTCCTCGCTTGCCTGGTTTTATTTCTATACAATTGTGGGATACCTCTAGCCAGGTTGGCCTTCACAGGCACAGATCTTGCACTTGGGTGGGCATGGGCAGTTTGGTCCCAATGACCTCTTTCCCTACAGTTAAAGCACACCTCATTAGGGCAGCAGTAGAAGGCCATGTGGCCCTCTTTGGAGCATTTCCTGCAGGTCTGTATTTGGCCATCATACTTTACATGGAGTTGAAGGCTCCCATTTTGATGAAGCTATAGGGTTTTTTCATCACTGGTGATTTCCTACAAAGTGTTCCAAGCATCAACAAAATCTAACTAAGCCTTTAAAAATCCACTCGACGTGCATTATTGTCGTGCATGTTGTGTTGCACCATCTTAACTTACACTGGTTTCCTTTTTACATGCCTGCATTTGTATGCACAATCGAGGGGAGCCAAGGAATCTTGTATCATGGTTCCCTCATCCCCACCTTATTGGTAGGGCGGTGGACCGAGTGAAGTACTGGTAACGTTGCCATTGCTTGATGCGCTGTGTATGTAACTCAGCAACGCAGTTCCATCGCATTGAAAAAATAATGTATACCCACAAAATTATATGCTTTTCGTTTTCAAAATTTAGTGAAATATTCCACACAAAAGTGAGCTGCAGGTTTGTACACATGTTTTGTTTATCGCCGGTATTTAATACAACGCTGGTGTACACTAAACCAGGCAGTCATTTTTATGTGAAACCTGGGAAAAAATACATCGCATGTACTCGGCATCACGTGTATGCACAGTGCAAGCATAAGATGTCCATGTCATCAGCGCGCCGGTTCCGTGTGAATGACTGTATTATGAGAGTTTACATTGTACGAAACGAACACAAGTACAAATTTGACATATTCATTTTTTCTGTGATAGTAAGCCTATGTTGTCAATTCAAAAATAATACATACAGTTGTAAGTCGAGGTTTGGCAATTAAATTTCTGATATAAATTCCTAAAAATGCATGTTTCAATAGTGTCTCTTTTTGCCGGGCAAGTTCAGGCAAGCAATCTTTGACCTCGGGCAATTAAGGCCAAGTAAAATAAATAACATGTTGCTCGTCCGGACTTTTTGAAAAAGTTGGTGAGGGAGGTCCTTGTTATTTGTTATTTTCAATTTTTTTGTTATTTTTTTCAAGATGGCCACCATGTCTAAGATGGCCGCCATATCGTATTTGAAGATGGTTTTATGGTTTTATGAGTATGTTCTGTATGTCCTCAAATTCTGTGTGTGTTTCTGTGTCCATTTTGATACATTGTAATTATTTCTAAAGAGTCATTCTTGATTTTGCTCCAAAGTTATTCTGTGTGCGTGGCATCGCGTCCTTGTGCAAAGAACTGTGGCATGCAAACCTGAAGGGCAAAACGTTTCAAAGTAAAGAGTTTCTCGTTATGCGTTGCAATAGCTATTCTTGTAGGCCTACATGTAAGACAGATGATGAAACTGCTCAATAAAAATAAAGGGTACATTGGAAATAGCTATAAATAATATGTAAACTGATTTTAATTTTTTTTTTTTTTTTTTTTTTTTTAATAACAAATAACAAAAAAATTGGTGCGGCCGCCAAAACCGAGGCGGGCGGGGACGAGCAACATGTTATTTATTTTACTTGGCCTAAGAAGAACAATTTTTCCAGAAACCTGGTTGTATCCAAAGGAACACTTACCTTTTCAAGGAACGCAGTTCCAACAGATTACAATGCCATCCACCTTGTCAATGAACTTGCAAATTCTACAGTCATGAAATGTAAAGCTGCAGGCTGCCGGATATCTGCTAAATAGAAACAAAACAAGAATGATATGAAAAAAGGCGTTACAGGAAAGAACTAGGGTAGAGACCAGCATAGTGTAAAGCTAAACAATTTCTCACTATTATAGTAAGAACAATTTGTACGAGCAACTTGTATCAACCTGACCAAATAGATCCAAAGTCACAGGACATTCAAATAATTGCACAACTGTACAGAGCTTAATAAAAACTGAGATGAAAACATTTAAGCTGTAGAATGTTTTCAAAATCAACTTGGAAATCAAAAATTGAGAAAATAATTGGAACAGATTTGGGCAAGGATTAGAATTGGGTTGGGCTGGAGTTAGGGTTAGGGTAGGGCTGGGATTTGGGTTTGGGCTTGGGTTTAGGTTAAGTTTGGTACACAAAACAAACTCACAAAAAGTTTACAGAATGTAGTTTTTATAATCTCCATGGCCCATGCAATGTTTGTGGTGCCGCCTGCAGGTTTTACGGGAATTGTTGACGGAATGTGGCTCTAGAGAGAGGTGGTGGAAATTCACACACAATGAATTGTGGCATAAGTGGCTCACATCAGACTGTCGGGACACTAACCTTCCAGTATGTATGATGTAAGCCAACCGATGTACACGCATCATTGTACGTGAATCCCTGTCTGGAAACTTGACATTCATGATGCCATATCCACTACCCCTCCCCCATCTCTTCTTTACATAGCCCCGCCAAATATCACAACCTGTGGAGGATTCGTGTCGGACTTTCTTTGCAATCGCTGCAGTGATTTTGCCCAGCCACTCTTCATCCATGTTTAGTTTGTTAACTACTGCACACATGCCACATGGCCTACCACAAAAAGTCAAAGTGATCACAAATTTAAACAAACCATTGTTTTGTATTTTAAAGCTAAGAAATTTGGAGCTCAATTTCACAAAGCACAAAAATTCATCTTAAGATGAGTTGTCAATATTCTCATAGTGATGTGTATTTTGACGTCACACTTTGCTTAGATTGATAGACAGTTAAGATCGATCCTAGCTCTTTTTGAAATTGGCCCCTTAAAACACATCCTTAATTTTAAAACCATGATGAATTATGTTTTCAATGAAAAAGCAGCACTACCTCAGTTTATTCCATAACAAACTAAAATCCTTATTGGTTTAACCCTCATTAAGTAACTGTCATTGCCCTCTGGATCCCTACATTTAATTCAGTTTTCCTCAAATCTCATTATTTCCAAGTTGCTTGTGCAAATTATGTTTTCAGTTTAAAGCCAAATCAGGTGTGATTGTAGTTTTGTCCGTCCTATACTGTTTATTGTTGTAGTATAAATTTTGCTTTTCATTCTGTTTTGCTGTAGACTGTTCGTCAAGGCATCCATCACAACCCCTGCTTTTTGGATTCTGCCTCCACTTCAAAGTGGAAATAAATGTTACATGAAATTGAATTGAAAACTGACTCCCGAAGTTTATCAATTCATTTCCAGTTTAAGCATTCTTTTTTTAAACTACACAAAAATGGCTGCATGGTGCCACCATTTTGTCATGTATCACACTAAATAAATTTAAATTGTTAAACAAAGACACCAAAAAAAATATATTTATAACAAAAATCAAACACTAAATCACGACAACAAAATTAATTTTATGTAACATGAAATTAAATTTGGGTTATTTGGAAATTGTTTCATTAAATGTTGGGTTCAGTTTTTTGTTTTTTTTTTTTTTTGGTTTTTTTTTGTTTTTTTTTTTGTTTTTTGTTTTTTGTTTTTTTTTTTTAATTTTTTTGGTACATAGAACCTTTCAATTGTATAAAACAATAGAATAAATGATTCAACAATAAAAACCTAATAAATAAAACAATAAAGCATACCTTGCATTTTGAAATATCGCCAAAAAAAAGCAGTAGTGTTATCGAAAAAAATCGAGAAATGTCCACCTTGGAAGAGAAATCTCTGATTTTGGTCTGTTAATTTTCCTTCCGTTTATAATGTTACCTTTTCTCAGAGAGTAATACCCTTTGCCTAAGTACCTTAATGGTAGATAGATACATCTACAACACGATGAGAAAAACAACTTCAAAAACATAAAAAACATTGATTGGCTGATATAAATAACATATATAAATAATATACACCCAAAAAAAATATATAAATATATATATACATAGACATTATGTGTTTGGACTACACGTTAAGTGTTTTTCTTTTTTGCTTTCAAAGCGCAAAGTTGCTTCAAGTTGGTCTGATTTCAAATTTTAAGATTGGGAAAATTTCAAAATAACTTTAAAAGTTTAAGATATGGTCCCCCTTCCGGTTGACCCAAGTAAAGGTCATCATGGGGTCACCTGATCCAGGCTAATCCCTAATGCCAAAAGGAGTCTATAAAAGAAAGGTTAGTGGGAAAAAAAGTTGTGTAGTTATGACCAAACTACTTTAAGATATGGTCCTAAACCGGTCAACATGGGTCCAAGGTCAAATGAATAAACGGTACAATGCTCTCAAAGGGTCTATAACTGAAAAGAAAGTGAAAATCAGTTGCGTACTTCTTTAATTTTGGGTAATGGTGAATTTGAAATGTTTCACAGTAACAAAAATGTGTTTTCACAGTAACAAAAATGATAATAAATTTAAATTGGTTAATAAAGGTACGAAAATAATAAGAAATATCCCACTTAAACCTCCTCGTTGCCCTTTAAGAACATACGTATATCCTCCCTCGTTAGGATTCCAGTATCACGCCTAGCGTGATTGACCCACGGCACAATCGGTCCGATTAGCCAGCTAGCGGCATCATCGACTTCTTAATTCATTTTTAATTATCTTGCTAATGCATTTGATTTTGATTTGTGGAAATGTTCTGGTTTTAAAAAAGACTGTTTTGTTTTAAAAGATTTTTTTAAAAGATTTATTTCTTTAGGTAACTCTTGTACATTGAAACACAACAACGTGCAACAACATTTGATAAACAAGAAACAAAGGGGAGGATCACACAAGGATTCGCGCAATGATCCGCTTTTGCATGAAAATGAATAAGTCAAAATGCTGCAATGAAGATCACAGAGATTCAATGTTTTTGATTTGTTTCCGGTGGTGTTTTGCTTGTTAGGTTTTTTACTGTTGGTTGTTGTTGCTGTTCTGCTGTTACACGGGTTTCCCCCTCAGAAACATCCTGCATGCCAGCATACATCACAAATAAATAAAGGGGGGGGCCAGGCGGGGGGGGGGTCAAGGGGCTCAGCCCCCGGAGGGAGCCAGAGCATAGATCCAGACCGGGGGACCATAACAGGCCCCCAGCAGCTAACAATTAACATAAGTCAGGGGGCATTAAGGGGCCTATTATTAACATAAGTAAAATGGCTTTGAATGAATAATTTAAACAACAAACTTATAAAAACTTGATTTATACCATTAACTTATAACTGACCTTTGTGTACACTGTGTCTCACTTGTATGAGGACTGTTTGTTGGTGTAGGAGTAAGCTGGGATACTGTTTGATGGTTGGTGCAAAAAAAAATTTGTCCGCTAAACCAAATTGCTAAACCAATCCTGCACGATGTGCAATTGCGCACAAATGCACCAACTGTTGTCAAAATCCAAATAAATAATCTGCAATTGCACTAAAATTATTTGCGCATGCAAATTATTCCCTGCACTATCTATCTATAAATCACTAAATTGCTCCTATATTCCTGATAAGCCGATTGCACAAACCAAAATTCCTGCACGATCATTGCACATCACGATCGATTCCTGCAAGATCGCAACAATTCCTGCAAGATCGTGCAAAATCATTTCAAATTGCAAAAAAAATCACCAAAATCAACAAAAAACATCATCTGAACCAAAATCCATCCACTTTGTGCACGACTAGATTGATGAAGTTTATTTTTTTTATCTTTTTTTTTTTTTTCGTCTGTTTTTTCGGTCTCTCAGATGTTTTGTTTGTTTGAACATTGTTTGAATTGTCAACCTTCTCGGCCCCTCTCAACAATTACCTTCCAAACAATATCATGTGATCTTCTCTCATGATGGTCTTGGTTACGTCTTAGGTTAAGTTACTTAAGGATGCGACTAAGTTCTCCAACAGTGAACAGAGAAAATGAGCACGAAAAATGCAAACGAAATAGCTGACTTTAGCTGACTTCACACTGCACTATCTACTAGCGAATGGTTTGTATTTTTGTGAATGTTCGTAAGTATTTTTGACATTTTTTTTGCCTGATTTTGTTTTTTTTGTCCGGCTTTTTTTTGTTTTGTTGTTTTGTTTTTGTTTTTCATTAATTTACCGCGTAATGCGTGTAACGTCATTTTTTTACTTAACTTTTAAAAAAAAAAAAAAAAAAAAAAAAAAATCGGGACAGTCCATAGGAGGTCTTTTAGGGTCTTAGAAACTGAAAGGAAAAAATCGGACTGTTTGGCAGTCCAGACAGTTGGCAGGTCTGTTACATGTTTAAAAAAATAACCGTGAACTTTGACGCTCGACAGAAGCCTTGTTTGCGCGCACGTTTTCTACGAGTTATTCGGATAAAAAAATAAAAAAATTCACTTGAAACTTGAAAAATGCTTGAAATATTAATTGAAAAGTATTAAATTGCGATTTGCACAGCCACACATCACACACACCACCTTATCAATTTAAATTTACAGCTTTAAGTTTTTTTCTTATTTAGTCATTTACATTTTATGCATTATTTGCGTGAGAAACATTGAACGCTAGAGAACACAAAATCGACACATGATCAATTTTTTATTGGGTGATTGTAAAATTTGCAAAATGTTGCAATGAAGACCCAATTTTTTGTTTTGAAGGTTGTGGTGGTTGTGTTTTTTTTTTTTTTTTTTTACGTTTTTTTTTCCATTTCGGTTACAAAATTACCATTTCAGAAAAAAAACACAAATAAAAACTCAACTCACTATGTACAAGCAAGGTGCACCACACGGTTAACCATCCGATCAAAACATCTGCATTATGTTATTATGGATAAAAATAAAATAAAAAAAAAAAATCAAAAAAAGTCGCAAAAATTTGTTAAAAAAAAACCTAAAAAAAAGTGTGGAATTGACTTATAATAAATAAATACGAATTTAAGCCCGGTTCAACCATTGGAATTATTCATTGCGAATTAATTTTGCGTCAACATTCACTTCATTTGCATTTAGGGAGAATGAACTGGGCTTCTACTGCAAGTAACAACGTTTCTGAAAAGTGGTTACGAGTTTACTAAAAAACTGTAATGCATGGTAGCTAAAAGCTAATGTATGTAAAATACATCAATTTAACAATTTTTGTTTTGGCTAAACAGTTAATTCATATGGGATATGAGTGTATAATTGTATTTTTGGTTCTTTTGGTTCTCACACTCACACTGACCTGTTTTTTTTATTTTTTTATTGCAACCACCAACCAGTTTTCTTTTTTTTTTTTCGGGCGCGGTTTGGAAGTAATGCCTTTTTTCATACCTAAAAAAAAAATATTTTTCCGACGAACGAACGGAACCTGCCAGACATGTCTACCACGCCGGCACATCGTCTCAGAACACGGCGGTCTATTTTTTACGTCCACGCTGAAACCTGAATAACGATCTGATTTGAGCGGTCACAAGACGCTGCGCTGAGAGCCAGAGAAATAATTCTCGATTTATGTTATGATTGAACGTAGACTTGTGTCAGTCGGCAACAGGAATGATGACTCTATGTATTATTCTACAAAAAAACGCAACAACACGGGTCATAAAGGGTTTAGGACTTGATCGCGAGTTGAAAAAAGCAAATAACTGCACTGTTAAACTTGTATAGCGCCCTCAATCGTTTAAAAAGTTTAGAATTTGACAATTTTCGTATATAAACATATATCAAATTCTAGGCTGTGTACCCATAGCGTTAAATTTGCCTGAGAATTTGTTTCTTTTCTCGACTGACTAAGTTTTAATTAGTTTTGATGCTTTTAAACTGACCTTCAATAATATCTTTCTTGTTTTAAGAAACATTTGTGTACTCTAGGACGTTGAATTTGAGCTTAATTGAAAAATTATGTTTCTAGAAGTCGGATTTGTTTTCACAATCTCCATGTGTTTGTACATGGGTGAAAACGCCCAATATATGACGTCATTGTGACGTCGTTCCACATTTTAGGCCGGAAAGCACATCTACAGTATCCCAGAAGTCTAAAACTGAAAAAAAGTTTGACGATCGGGGGTATATTTTTTTAGATATGGTGGGAACAAGATTTGCTAATTAAATATTCATTTCATTATAACTAAGTAAACTAATTAATTAAATTAAGCTACTTAGATTTTAAAACAAATTGATGACCTAAGCTTTAATATAATATAGGATCTGACTCTTTAATGTTTACACACTAGGATATTATGCATAAAACAAAATGTGTACTTAATGCTATGGGATTTAGGTGGAAACAAAGAATAATAATAATAATAATAATAAAAATAATAAAAATCTCGACGAAAACAATACCTGTTCTGACTTCTAAGTCGGAACAGCTAATTAATTAACATAAAAAATCATAGGTTGAAATGGCAGTATAGGATCGTAAATCATGTGACATTTCATGCCAGTCCCACATAACATGTCAGGTACAACATTTATTGACTGACAAAGTTTGAAGGTTGCATGCATACAGAGTACACTTACGTTGATATGTTGTCAAAAACAGCGTGCCCCATAAATGCTCAGAATGAATGACAGGGGAATTAATGCTCTGTGTTTTAAACCCAAGCCAAGGGAATTACAAACAATTTTAAGGGATCTACCAGCACTCTGCAGTGTCCACAAAATTTGTTGTCAGGCAGGAAGACATTTTGGATGACATGGGTTTTATGTGACTAATTGTGAAATTGTTTGAAATATGGCTGATTTGTGGGGCAGTTACAAAATATGTGCAGTATTGCCACCTCATTTTCATTTGACATATTTGGTAAAGTTGTTCTTTTATCACTGTTTATTTTGATATATCAATAAGTTATTTTACTTGTTAATGTACCCAGTACTATAATAAACTATAATGTACCCAAGTACTATCTGTTAATGTATTACCATTCATGCATTCATTGCAAGTGTAAATATTTGCAAGCATGAAATACTCTGAATAAAATTTTAAATTAGTAAATAAATAAAGAAAATAAGGTCAGGTATTGCATTATTTATTTTTGTCAAAGTTTGACCCATCCCTTATGTACTTCAAGTTAGCGTAACTGATAACTGCCATAAATGTCCTATGAGTTTGCTGTAAAAATCCTATTTTACATTAAACTTGTCTGCTTTTGGAGGTTTTAGGACTAAGGCCCATTACGGAACATTGGACCAAGCATTGAGTTCTTATCCCAGTCTAAACACTTTAGTATAGAATGGAGGATTTTTGAATGACTCATGATGGTCTCTATCCATAGCCAATGGCTAGGATATGGAGGTGAATTTATAACTGTTCACCTTCAACAAGTTTTAAATTGAGTTTGCTGAAGTAAAACTCTACAAGTTACACCAATACTTGCATGTTGGTTATTTGCAGGCTTCTCATTTCCATTTCAATATTTCTAGCAAATTGAATTTTGTAAACCTATATCTTCTGTCACTCCTCAGCGTCACTCTTATCATTATGATCAACTCATCCAGGGCAAAGTTAACTCTCATCCCATGACCATTCAGCATAAATCACCACAAACAAATTGGCAGGGACCACCATAGGTATTCATTAAGTGTAGTTAGTGTTCATTAGGCCTATAGTACAAACAAAAAAACAGACTTAACTTTTAACAAACCTCTAAAATCAGTAAAGTAATCTCTTAAATAAGTCAAATGATGAAAATAAGGCTAGAACTTCAACAACTAAATTCCAGTACACACATTACCTGGGTGTATACTTCTCCATGCATGTACAATGTAGCCTTCAAATTTACCCCCAAATTGTTTTGGATCAGCTGAAGATGGCCCATACCATTAACCTCAAATGCCCAAAAGTAGCAAACTCACAAACAAAGCATAACCCAAGGGAAGCAGCTGCAATTGTTCCACAACAACTTGCATTGCAGTAATGCTTCCTACAGCCACGCCCTTAATGTAACAATGTGCATTAGTGCATGCAGACTGCCAGCACATGGTCATTTGAATTTGCCTCCACAGGGCTGGGTTGGGTTAACAAAAGAATCCTAACAAATACATACAGTACACCCAGAAAATAGGGTTGTGCACAATTTAAGGGGCAGGCTGTAACCTCAATAAGGAATGGAAGGAAGTTTACCATTTCAATGCAAGGTTTATGCAGCTTTGTTATATTGGGTTTTTTTTAAACGCCGTTTGGCAACCACAAATGTATTTCAACATATCGTCACTCGAACCACGAAGTGACCTATCTCGTCCACAGTAAAAAAAAAAGTGTTTGAAGAGAAACTCACGATTGAAGTTACACTAATTTTCAAACTGCTGTTTTGGGGGGTCTGCTGACTATTTTTATCTAATATTTGTTTAGTCAAAAATAAAGCTGACTACTTTATTCGTACAGAACTGTCAATGTGTTCTCATTCCTGCAACTATTTAAATTAGTAATTAACTACTAATTTTTTTAAAAAAAGTGTTTGAAAAAAAAAAGTGTTTGAAGTGTTATGGTAAACTTCCTTCCATTCCTTATTGAGGTTACAGCCTGTAATTTTCAACTTTTATATTTATATATATTTATTATAGATAGTTTTAAAATAAAAAAATTCCTAAACACATAGGTCACTTTGTGAAAATGAAAAAAACAAGTTTTGCCCGCAGAGCGCTGTGTACAAACCAATGCATATAAAGACCTATCTAGTTAGGTCACTTCGTGAAAATACTACACTTCCAGATTTGCGTTTCACGAAGTGACCGATCTGGACAGATAGGTCACTTCGTGAATCGCAAATGTCACACTCAAGCCTGAACTGCGCCCGCTGTAGCGCTTTGTATATATCATTGGTAAATTGGCGTATCTAGATAGGTCACTTCGTGAAATTACAAAATGGCAAATCTAGCGATACGTCGTTTATACTAATTAGTGTAATTACGAAGCCATTACGTATAATGAACTGAAACTTACTGAAAATGTTAACAGTATTGAGTATATTAATAATTATGCGTTGCTGTGAGTTTGCATGAAATTATCAAGTTGACAGCATAATTCACTTTACTTTTTAATGATGATAACATGACTTTATTCTTTTTTGGCTGATCAGGGTAGCCCTGGTAGGACGTCAGTCAGTGCCACTGCACTGACGTCCTGGGTATAAAGATCCTTTACAATGCGAACAAAATTTTGAGTAACATTTTAAAATATTTTTACCTAATTTGAGAAGCTGAAACTCCATTCACTTATTCTTGGTGCCTTTAATTACACTTTTGCTGAGTTCAAAACCTATCAAATACATCCATGAATGACATTATTTCCGACAATAAATCCAAGTTGTGCACTGGCGCTGTGACTCCGTCGTGATGCCGCCCGGAAGAAAAAGCGTTCAGTGTTACGCAGAGCCGTGTACACAGCTCTGGTGTTACGGGTTAGACAGCGCCCTCTTTTGTGGACTTGGTTCCATGTCAGTTGAGGTTGTCGCAACGAATGCGTCAATTTCCATTTTATTTTCACAATTATGTCATCCAAGGATAAAATTGGCAATTCTGAATAGAGCAGGCGTAAGGTTCAGGACACAAGGAACATGCGAGTTACGTTTCAGCTTCCTCAAAAAGGTAAAAATATGATAAAAAATGGTTATAAATTTTGTCGCAATGCCTGAGGACCTTTATACCCTGGACTCCGTCGCGTTGTATGCAACGGAGGAGTCCAACCTGGGCTACTGATCAGGGGTACATCAATGATCAAAATTAGCAACAATTTAAAGTTGTAGTTAAAATAATTAAAAAGCCCCCAAATATTACCGACCCAGTACGCTTTACTGTGTGGTTGGCTAACAACATGCTTTCTTTCAGATATGTTTCTGTTTCTTCTTCTGTACAACTAGACTGACTACCACAACAAGTTCAAGCAAAACACAATGGTTAAAAATTCAAGAAATCCTCATAAAAAAAGTCATAAACGATATCCAGCGTGCGTTGTAAACCGGCCGCACGCTATGACAGAGTATAAAACATCGTCCTCCATCGTTAAAATTTCAACCCATCATGGATTTAAAAAAACTTCCATTCAAATAGTATTGTAAAACCAGTTGAAACTGCACTGGAAACTACCCCGTACTCATCGGCAGGCTTCGTCATTCGGGCCTCCCCACTAGCGACTGGGCAGTGCCCCGCAGCACGCACGCAGTTGTCGCCCCCTCTCTCCGCATTTTGCGTAAACACTTTTCTGCTGACTTCTGAAAAAAACGTAACTTAGTTGTTTTGTCGGGTGTTTAAAACATAACAACGTTGACGTATACTAACAGCGATATTTTCGCATATAAACCTTTAACCATGATAACTTACCATAAAACGTGAAGGAGATAAGAAGGGTCTTCTACCGCTGTCTTCAGCCGCAAATAATATCCGTGGTTTTCCTTCCTCCATGGTGGCTCCATGGTTTTAATGGCGAGCTTCCATGAGAATGACACCTGACTTTCTGGCTGCTGCTGCTGTGTTGAAAAAACGCACGTGCGTGGCCCGTGTGGCTGGGCTGGCCAGCAGGCATCATGCAGGCGCTCGACATTGTTTTAGTAGTGGTGTGCTAGATTATTCGTCTGCCTATTTTGACAATAATAACTTGATGAAACTTTCTTAAATCGAATTATAATATAATAAACATTTTAATTTGTTATGTTGTATCTTTGAAAACAATACGTTCTTGTCGTTATCGTTATTTTATTAATTTGTAAAATTGTATGTTTAAACACAACACCCCTATACCATAAAATGGACACTTCCTTGTTAGCAGGAATACAGGTCCCTGGATGAACACCTGTTTCTACTTTGTTGTTTCTTTTTTTCTTTTAGTGAGGAGGATTGAGTTCCTTGGTTTGAGCATAAGTGGCGACCCTGGCAGGAACTAGCTGAAGCCGGCTGCTCTGTTCTGTATGTGGTATATGCAACCACACGCGGTATTATCGGTATAAAAATAACTTTGACTTTGTCAAAATTTATCGTGTGGATAAAACTATGAGCTAGAAAAACGAAGCATACTTTTACTACCATTGGATTTTCATTAATGAATGTGAAAGCATTTACTTTTTACGTTATAGCTTTTGCTAAAACCATGGAGGAAGGATGCTAAAACTTAAAGACAGTGTACACTATTGGTAATTGTCAAAGACCAGTCTTCTCACTTGGTGTATCTCAACATATGCATAAAATAACAAGCCTGTGAAAATTTGAGCTCGATCGGTCGTCGGAGTTGCAAGATAACTATGAAAGAAAAAACACCCTTGTCACACGAAGTTGTGTGCTTTCAGATGCTTGATTTCGAGACCTCAAGTTCTAAACTTGAGGTCTCGAAATCAAATTCGTGGAAAATTACTTCTTTCTCGAAAACTACTCCACTTCAGAGGGAGCCGTTTCTCACAATGTTTTATACTACCAACCTCTCCCCATTATTTGATACCAAGTAAGGTTTTGTGCTAATAATTATTTTGAGTAATTACCAATAGTGTCCACTGCCTTTAAACGCGTTTGTTTCATTTGGTATTAATAAATAAAAAGGATTAAATGCTTCAGATTTTGAGTATTTACTGGTAAATTGTCCGGATCAGGGCAACCTTGAAAAGGGACAACCAAACATAGTATGCAAAATGGCAACGTTTATGAATACCTTTCGGCAGGGAAAAGTATGCACTGAGAAGGGAAGGCAGTGCCAGATATCAAAATCCAACCACAAACCAGCTGTAGGATTATTAATGTCAGTTGCCCCTTTTCTTGAGTGCCAACTCTTTCTCTGCTTTCATCGTGCAGTTTTTCAGGTCTGGAATATTATTACTTTATTACTGCAGTGTCTATCAGTCATGATGAGATGTTATTTAACCACACCCTTTTTTCTAACGGTTTGCGCTGTGTGTTTTTCGCAACCTAATCAGCGGTGCAATGAACTGCAAGTATGAAGCATAAAGTAGCAATTCACTATAGCAATTAAATGCTGCACAATAGTCACCTTTAATCATACGAATGGAAGCATACCATATACGTTTTTTAATTACTCTGAAAAGTAATGACAATTACAACAGCTTTGGATAGTATAAGGCATTTTGAAAAATCTTTTCACTTGGAAGTACTGCGGTTATGGAAAAAGATATCACTTTTTATCCCAACAAATTTGAATCTGAGAAGTGCGTTACTGCAGTAACCTTTCTCAGATTGTTGCAGATTATTGGTCCTGCACATAATAACCGCTCCAGATTTTCGGCAATAAATATTATCTCAAAAACGCTACCACATTTTGAACTGTAATTTTCACAGGTTAGTTTTATGATGATACATCTACAACTACGTAGGATTGAAACACACAGTGGGTTCCAATTACCAAACGTATACAATCCCTTTAACGCTTTATTTCAAAGAAAATACTTCGACTTTTTCTCATTGACGATTGTCTTTGACGATTTTAAACTGTCTGACACTATCTTATATTTCTGCACTAAGTTAATGCAGAAATGAAAAAATGTACTACCAAATTACTACAAGAACGGCAGGCAGCAGGCTGAGTAATTTTTAACAAGAGTGTCGATTTTTCCCCCCGAGTGAGTGGCCGCCGATAACATGACGACATCACAACGATCAATCTTGGTAGGGCCAAATGTTTTGGTGATTTTCCCCGTGTTGAGCTGCTTCAGCCGAACGTAGGCCCTTAAAAACAAAATTGTTGATCGTCCTTTTTGGCGGGATGTGGGGGTAGGCGGTGTTGTATTTTTTTTTGGGGGGGGGGTTTGACATGTCAATATATAAAATAAAGAATAAAGAAATCATCACATGTTTTTAATTGGTGTTTTTTTAAACCCATTTCACTCCTAGAAAACATTTTCTGTCAACATTTTCCATGAACTAAAACGCAGTGTAGCAAAAAAGAAAAGTTAATTTTCACAGCATCAAGGTGGGGAGTTTCAGAGTAACCCCTGTTCCCATTGTGAAAAACCTGTGCGCCTGGTTCGATAGTCAAATGAATATGAACACGCATATTACAAAAGCTTGCAGCACGTCTTTTTGTTTTTTACACAATATTAGACGTATCAGAAAATATCTGTCAAGGAGTTGCACCGAAAAATTAATTCATGCCTTTATATCAAGTCGTTTGGACTATTGTAACAGCCTCCTCTATGGTTTGCCAGACAATCTCATTAGTAAGCTTCAACGGGTCCAAAACTCATGTGCTAGGCTTGTTTGTAACGAAAATAGATATTGCCACATCACGCCTTTGCTGGTTGATTTACATTGGCTAGCCTACCTGTCAGATTTAGGATCAATTTTAAAATTTTGCTGTTTGTGTATAAAGCCCTAAATGGGCAAGCGCCTTCATATTTGTGTAATCTTTTAACTGAAAGGTCTTTGTCTAAATATTGTCTTCGTAGTTTTAATGACACTTCCATTCTCAGTTACCCACTTTGTAAAACTAAAAGTACTCTGGGAGATCGCGCTTTTGAGTGTGTTGCCCCTAAACTCTGGAATGCTCTCCCACATGCCATCAGGATCGCCATAGCTTCAAAACGTTGCTCAAGACCCATTTATTTCGGCAGGCTTTTTATTAGTTTTTTTGCAGCCTTTGGCCGGCTGATGTATAATTTCTGTTGATTGTTTTTATCTATTGTTCTTGTATTTTCCTGTGTTTATTCCATTATGAATAAGTAAATATTTGAATAGTTTTTCTTGATTTTTTCAGTAACATTTCTTCAAACATCTTCTTCCAACGTATGGATTTTGAAGAAAAAACATCAGCTATTTCTGGGAGCCAAATTCAACTGAAAAGATCATGAAAGACCGTTTTTTATGATAAACAAAAATGGGGTCGGGGGTTTCGTAGGGAAGGGGGGAGCCGGGGACGATCAACAATTGTATTTTTGTTTGTATGTATGGCTTAAAATTTGAAAAAGAAAATTTGCTGTTCAAAAATAAGCAGGATACCAGTCACACACGATTGTGACAGACACGTGTGACACGGTATTTTGATTGGTTACCTCATTCTGATAGGGATAGATAGGCATTTGCTTGGCTTACGCTTATGTTGTGCAAATTTTTCTCAATGTCTTTAGGTGACGCACGAGCAGTTAGACGCGCGCCATGTCTTTGAAAATAACCGCGTGTGTAGTGGCGTGTCGTGGCCGAGGGGATTAGAACACTGACGGTGTTTCTGATCAGCAGAATGTGGGTTCGAATCCCAGTCGTGACACTTGTGTCCTTAAGCAAGACACTTAACCATATACTTCGTCCTTCGGATGGGACGTTAAGCCGTAGGTCCCGTGTGTTGTGTAATGCACGTAAAAGAACCCAGTGCACTTAACGAAAAGAGAAGGGGTTCGCCTCGGTGTTCCTGGTTTGATCGGCAGCATATTGCGCCACAGCACCTTGTAAACCATTACATGGTGCTATGTAAAGGACTTGGTCTCATACTTCAAAAACGTTACTCCACAATACCTTGCAGGAAAATAATGAACGTTAAAAAAGCGCACTGAGTGACGTGTGCGCTATATAAGAAACCACTATTATTATTATTAGTGCCATATAATAGTGGTCATTGGCGCGGAAATCAGTGCGCACTCGTCGGGTGCATGCATAAGGTCTATTATTAGAAATATTATAGTACTTGCGTCTAGATGCGCGCACTTCCAAACACGCGTGTTGCGTTAAGACGCGCGCGCTGCACACAGACACTCGTGCGTAACGCTTACGCGCATAATATACGGTAATTTAAACCTCGATTAGTGTCATGTCATGTCTTAGAGGATAGTTTTTCAAATTATTTAGAGTTTTGAATCATGTGTTGTATCACATCATCAGGCAGGTAAGTGTAATCATTTTCATATCCAAATTTGAAGTGTTTATGTTACTCATCCATAAATACATTCATATTATCTGAGACATAACTGTTATTATAGGGATGATGTTTCAATGTTTTCATGTAACTACTGAAGTAAGTAGGACCCGTTAACATCGCTAATTTCGGCAATCGTCATTCAGTCAGTGTAACAAAGCGCTTTAGCATGTTTAGACTAATATTTTCCCGTTCTCTTTGTGTGTTTTTGTTGTGTTTTTATCGTCATGCTTTCCTTTTTCGGCACGCACACGTGTGCTAATGCGGCGGCGGAACACTTTTTAAAAAGTGGGTGGGGATTTTTTCCTATGTATTTTATATTTTATTTCCATTTGCACAACATAGGTATGTAGGCACACACCGGCTATGTTGGGCTATTTTTGGGTACAAAATAGACCCA
This sequence comes from Plazaster borealis, assembly GCA_021014325.1. NCBI lineage: Eukaryota > Metazoa > Echinodermata > Asteroidea > Forcipulatida > Labidiasteridae > Plazaster > Plazaster borealis. Next base: position 10,184,998 of record CM037468.1, on the reverse strand, counting down.
CACATGACTCTGAAGGTCTTCCAGGAGTAGAGTAGAGTAGAGTAGACCAATCCCTCCCTAAAAGAAACCGTCAAATTTGGCCGTTATTGAGCATTTAAAAAAACTAAGGTCCCGTGATTTATCTGAACCAATTTTTTTACGCAGCCCGCTATAAAGTCAGCCTATTTTTACACTCGATCGCTAGTCTCGGTGACTCGCACTGCCATGACTGCAGAGGACTACTGAAATGTGCATCGTGGGCCATTACTAATCTATTGTCCGGGATGGCAACTCGCCAACGTTTGGCGTTAACTGCAGTTTTTTTGTATGAATAAGATTATTTTGAAAAAGGTAAAGGTGTGTATAATATTACAAACGGGGTTATCAGTGAACCCTAATTTGGTTTAAACTCAAAATAAATAGGCCTATTAGCATAAAAACTGACTTGGTAACGAGCAACAGAGAGCTGTTGATAAAACATTGTGAGAAACGACTCCCTCTGAAGTAACGTAGTTTTTGAGAAAGAGGTAATTTCTCACTAACTAAAATAATAAAAACTTCTTGCAAGAAGTTTTTATTCCTATCTGAAAGCAAACAGATTTGTACAACAGGGGTGTTTTTTCTTTCATCATTTTCTTGCAACTTCGATGACCAATTGAGCCCAAATTTTCACAGTCTTGTTATTTTATGCATATGTTGGGATACACCAAATGAGAACACTGGTCTTTGACAATTACAAAACGTGTACGATGCCTTTAAATAGCTCGATATAAAGTTTCGGGGTGCAAAATGGCTACCTTTTCAAAAGTGCGCCCCCCGGCCCCCTCGGTTCCGCCGCCCCTGGCCCCCTCGGTTCCGCCGCCGGTGGTCCGCTTTACTGCTTTGCAACCAAACTCCGACTAACAATGGCTCTACTTGATCAAAGCAAGCAGTGGCAAAATGTAGGCCTATAATACTAGTTGTTTTATGTTCTTTTGATTTGTGTTGGTATAATAAGCAAACTGAGGACAACCAAGAAGTTCAAGTATTTCAAGTTGTCACGGCAAATGTATTTTAATTAGACAATGGATATCAAACATGAACATGATTATAACATTGTATGTCAAGAGGATTTGTGAGAATTGCATATCAAACACTCTCGCAAGCAAAGATGTCGTTATTGTCAAATCCCACGTTCACTTTAGCCATAACGTTGAAGCTCACTCTCCGCGTGCACACATGCAATGCAATCAAATGTACATGTACAGTATACCATTGGAACTCGCAGGCACCTGTTGCTTTAGCCATAGCTGTTACTCGCTATGCATGGCACACAGGCGAAGTTCAGTCTTTGTGCATCGCACAACATTTTTCCAGTATTGATGTAAAACGACTAACGAGAGACACAAACACACGATGGATGATTTGTTGTAAGGCTATAACAAGTTGGCAAGTTACCCAACTAATAAAAGGTTAAATCCACGGACGCAGATTTGTAAAGAATGCGGAGAGATTTACTCTGTGAATTCTTTGAATTGAAACTGTTTCCCCAGGTGATAGGTAACATCATAGAAATCTATCCATAAGGAAAATGTGGTCAGGCCCGGCAGGCCCGGGATTGAATAGGATGAATAGATATAGATTGAAGAGATATGCAGATCTTGCTCACAATAACAATGACATTGGTACCAAACTATACGCTAGAAATTTGTGTCTCTCACGGCAAGACCAGTTTTTGATGTGATTTTGTTTCTATGGTATGTTGGGCCTAGCTAGGAATGGAAAGGTGAGACAAATTTTAACAACTGTTATTTCTTGTGACCGCCATGATGTGCGGGGTCAAGAATCGAGAGAGTACCGGACCCCATGTTCCCCAAGGAAAGAGTTTCTGGTAAGAAGCTGCAAAAAGCGAGGAAAGTAACCTTTAAATACAGTGTTCGTAAGGATCGGGTATCACAAGACTGTGCAACAAAAACAGTGCAGTGCATTTTTGTTATGATTTGCCATACATAACATAAACTTATTTTGACTAAGTTGAACATGTAGAAATTGGGGTAGTGTTTGAACATGTGGGACTTGGGGTAGGCCTTTATTGAATCACCTAAAATCACATAAATAAACGGTTTAGCATATTTTCAAGATTGGTAATGGGTTTAATGATGTTTTATCTTTCAAACATAAAGTAATTGCTATTTCAATGATTGTTTCTTGGGTGGGGTTAGATTTTCTGATTTTTACTCCATTATATATTTCATGGCCTTTTGACCATGTATATGATATGCTAGTGATTTACTTACTTAGTTGCAGATACTGACCTTCAACACTAAGCAGTAGCAGTGTGTGCTTTCTCAGTATTCATTATTATTACCATAAAGTGTGCGAAAAAACATAAGTTTTTAATTAACCTCCCTCTACACTAAATTCAAATGCCATTAGGCCTATACTTGATACCCTGCCATGTGCGAAATTTGTTTATCTCCAAAAACATCCAAAGACCTCACATGTCTGTAGGCCTACTGTACATTTGTGTTATGATTTTTTTTCTATATTTTTTTGTTTTTTTTGCTGAATATGATGTTGTTTAATCCATTCCAGAGTGCATTGACTTAGAAATTTTGACTGACTATTGACAAATCCCTGTGTACAGATACCATTTATTTTATTGTTGACAATGGCATCAGGTTTCAAAAGTAGCTTTGATAGAGTATAAATTAAATAAAATTAAACTTCACAGAACACTTTCACTTGAATTTTTTTCACTTTCAAAAGGACTCTATCTTAAAAAATGAATTTGACCCAAGAGCCCTCTCTTTAACAAGTTTGTACTTCTTATTAAGACCAACATCTTTATTTCAAGATTGAGCAAGTGACAAATGGTGTAAACAATGTAGGTAAGCAAGCACAAGAAATTGACATGGGTTGGTCTTGATTATCTTTGAAAGCTCCAAACAATGCATAGATAGGCAAACAAACAAGAGCATGTGTGTGTGTTATTTATTGATATGCCAAATCATTCTGCCATATTATTCTGTAGTTTAAAAAAAAAATTGAAACTTACACAATGTACACCATTTTTTAATACTCACTACAGTCTTTGGTCATAAAATATCAATACAAGTAATGCAGACCATCTTGTCTTCTAAATGTTAGATTTTTTACATAAACAAAACTCTTTTATTTAACCGTGTCAAAGACAAGTTATTATTCCTGTCAGTCAGTTATGTTTCAGGAGATGCAAGAAATGCCAATGCATAATTTTACTGTTTGGCTGATAGAGCTGCCTGCTGAGACTGAATTTTAAAAAAAAAGGATCCGAGTTGAGTCCACTATTAAGAGACTCACTCATGAGTCCATTGAGCCCACTGTAAGGATACTGAATACCCTTGAGTTCATTATGGGGAGACACTTGAGCCCACTGTAAGGATACTCAACACCCTTGAGTCCACTATGGAAAGACACTTGAGCCCACCAACTGTAAAAGGATACTCAATACCCGTGAGTCCACCATGGGAGACACTTGAGCCCACTGTAAGGATACTCAACACCCTTGAGTCCACTATGGGGAGACACTTGAGCCCACTGTAAGGATACTCAACACCCTTGAGTCCATTATGAGGAGACACTTGAGCCCACTGTAAGGATACTCAACACCCGTGAGTCCACCATGGGAGACACTTGAGCCCACTGTAAGGATACTCAACACCCGTGAGTCCACTATGGGGAGACACTTGAGCCCACTGTAAGGATACTCAATACCCATGAGTCCACTATGGGGAGACACTTGAGCCCACTGTAAGGATACTCAATACCCATGAGTCCACTATGGGGAGACACTTGAGCCCACTGTAAGGATACTCAACACCCGTGAGTCCACTATGGGGAGACACTTGAGCCCACTGTAAGGATACTGAACACCCTTGAGTCCATTATGAGGAGACACTTGAGCCCACTGTAAGGATACTCAACACCCGTGAGTCCACTATGGGGAGACACTTGAGCCCACTGTAAGGATACTGAACACCCTTGAGTCCATTATGAGGAGACACTTGAGCCCACTGCAAGGATACTCAACACCCGTGAGTCCACCATGGGAGACACTTGAGCCCACTGTAAGGATACTCAACACCCTTAAGTCCACTATGGGAAGACACTTGAGCCCACTGTAAGGATACTCACCCACCACTATGGGGAGACACTTGAGCCCACTGTAAGGATACTCAACACCCTTAAGTCCACTATGGGAAGACACTTGAGCCCACTGTAAGGATACTCAACACCCTTGAGTCCATTATGAGGAGACACTTGAGCCCACTGTAAGGATACTCAACACCCTTGAGTCCATTATGAGGAGACACTTGAGCCCACTGTAAGGATACTCAACACCCTTGAGTCCACTATGAGGAGACACTTGAGTCCACTGTAAGGATACTCAACACCCTTGAGTCCACTATGGGGAGACACTTAAGCCCACTGTAAGGATACTCAACACCCTTAAGTCCACTATGGGAAGACACTTGAGCCCACTGTAAGGATACTCAACACCCTTAAGTCCACTATGGGAAGACACTTGAGCCCACTGTAAGGATACTCAACACCCTTGAGTCCATTATGAGGAGACACTTGAGCCCACTGTAAGGATACTCAACACCCTTGAGTCCATTATGAGGAGACACTTGAGCCCACTGTAAGGATACTCAACACCCTTGAGTCCACTATGGGAAGACACTTGAGTCCACTGTAAGGATACTCAACACCCTTGAGTCCACTATGGGGAGACACTTAAGCCCACTGTAAGGATACTCAATACCCTTGAGTCCAGCGGCGTAGCCACGGGGGGGGCCTGGGGGGGGCACGTGCCCCCCACAAATTTCCAGTGCCCCCCAGGTGCCCCCCCATGAAAAAATTGCAATAGTGCCCACACAAAAAGAAAGTTCAAAGAATGAAAACAAAACATTACGAAACAAAATACATCTGCTATTTGTAGGCCTTCATTTACAATAAAGTAAAACAAACTTTAGTTGTTTTCAAAGCCAATAATTATTGTTTAACTTACGCTGTGGGGATTGTCGCTATCATCACCGGAAGCGCGCGCGCCCACGTGTTGATCAATGCAATGCAGCGGAATGAAAACAGTTGGTGTGCTGCACGCTACGCTGGTAAACGATAACCAACGGTTCACGTGTATAAACATAAGCCGTTGGTAATTGTGACCAGCGTTGCGCGCTGCAAACCATTGATTACCGGTATATACAGCCTACGGGTGCACCCCACTAAATATGGAGAAAACAGAGCGTCGAGCTCATGAATATTTTGTAACATTTGAGAGCCCAACAAAAGGGGTAGAGTGCAAAAATGTTCCCCAATTGTAACCTGGGGGTTGTTGACTTCCAACTTGAGGTATTTTTGATGACATAGGCCCTGAAAAAAATGGTCCTATTTGCCGAGAGGTGTAGGGACATTTTTCAAGATTGATGCTCGGACGTTTGGAAAATTACACCGGTGTAGGGGTGTTTTTATTTGGAGGGAGAATAACTCGACGTGACCGGTACCAGGGACTCCCCATATTAAATTGAGCAGAGAATAAAAGTTCACGAGTCAATATATACTTTTCCCTTTACTGTAAAAAGCTGTGAGACTTTTAAGTATTTTTCGTGTATTTTTGAATATTTAGCCTTTTGCACTGAATGCTATGGAAGTGGAATTAGTGGGGTGCGCCCCTACATGCCGGAGGGACCAAAAAGTTATGCTACGCGCACGCGCAACGATGGTCGTTACCAGCGTAGCACGCAGCATACCATTTATAAATTACGGCGGGCGGCCATATTGCTACCGGAAGGCGAGGATTCTGAAAAACAGTGAGATTTTAACCGGTTTTTTGAGGAGTGGATTTTCTGGACCCGCGCCGAGCTCACTGTGAGAACAAAAAACACTAATTTTCGCGAGATCCGGTTTCAAAAGAGGAACTCCAGGTGCATTTAAATGTGAAGGGCAAAAAGTTTCTAATAGGATATTGTACATGGCCCTCTATATGAGGTTCGTGGAGACGATAGCGGATCAAACCTCATAGTTCTAGGGCTAGGAGTACATGACCCCCACCACCACTGACACACCCATTTTCCCTGGGCCCCCCCACTTGGAAGCAATGCCCCCCCCCCTGTGCCCCCCCACCGAAAAATTCCTAGCTACGCCGCTGCTTGAGTCCACTATGGGGAGACACTTAAGCCCACTGTAAGGATACTCAACACCCTTGAGTTCATTATGGGGAGACACTTGAGCCCACTGTAAGGATACTCAATACATGAGTCCAGTATGGGGAGACACTTGAGCCATGTTGATTGACACCCCCTCTAGGATGTGAGGCATGGACCAGCTTAGGATATCACGGCATGTGAAAATGACAATGTAAATATTAAAATAATGTCATGTGCTGACAGTGGCTTCACTCACTGCAGGGGGGGGGGGGGTTCAACAGTGTTTTTTGGGGGGTGTTACATGATATTTTCCTTTCTTTTCTTGTTTTCTTGACATGACAAACTTCTGTGTAGATTGGTTCAGGCAATGGCAATCTGTCTGGGCATGAACTTTATAACTATTTTGTTGTTAGCTGTAAATGTCGGCCGAATGTTGTTGTGTTATGAAATTGACAGTCAATGTATATTCATAATAATCATAAACAAAAAGTGTTTTCTACAACAAGGAGAGAGAAGTAGGCCTAAACATTGCTTTGAATTTCTGTGATCATTAGTAAAGTTATATGCATTGCAGTCAAACATGAGATGAGCTTACAATTTGTAAATTTAGTAATTTTTTGTCAGTGACAGACACATAAATTACAAACAATGGTACAATGATAAATAATCACATGTCATTTGTTCCCTTGAATAGTTAGTCATTTATTGGTTGCAATTACTGTGCTGCTACGTGCATGCAGTGTAGTTGGTTGCATGAAATGGAAGGGCCTTCCACTCGAGTGGAAGAATAAATAGCTGCACTACAAAAACTGGGGTGTTAAAATTGACACCAGGAGGGTGTTGTCACCATTCAACCCCATGGTCTGAACATCCAAGAAGGAAATGACTAATAATCTTTTGTCTTTGCCTTCTCCTTTTCCCCACAGATATCCCCTTTTTTTTAGCCTGCCTCAGTTACTAATTAATTACTTGTTCTCCCTCTTCCCACCTTTGATCTTGTCCTTTGTGTTTCCAACTTCTTGTTGCCAGACCAGCCCCCTCCCTCCACCCCCTGTCTCCTTGTCTGTTTGCTCTCTGCCTCTATAGGTGCATTTCCACTTGACTGGTTTTGTTACACTTATATACCTGTTCATGTGTGTTGTCTTGTCATTTAGCCTTCGAGAAAGACTCTGCTAGGGTCGAAACGTCAGGCCATTAACTATTTTTGGCATATAATATAGCTAGTAGTTACACAAAACAAAATCAAAATTAACAGCATGTAGGTTGTTAAAATAACACAAATGTAATTGTGTTGGCATAAATAAATATATATAAGTGTTGTTTTTAAACTCTATGATGTAAATTTTGAAAAAAAGATTTGGGTATATATGTGACAACCCTGGTGTCAATTTTAACATCCCATATATTTCAGAGTGAGTGGGTAACATCAGCCTAAATATACTAAGCAGGATAGTAAGTATGATAAGTATAGGTTATTCTATATAGATGTTTGTGGGTGATCCTAGGTTTGATTTCACAAACCATCACCAAAAGATTCAAATTAAGATAAGTTGTCATTATCATTGGCATTATAGTGATTTGTACCCTGACAGTATGCTTGGATTAACGTGCTTTGATTAACAATTCAGATTGGATACATTTTGTTTTCTTTCTCTGGTGGCCATATTAGTTGGACAGGCCGGGATTTGATGCATCTTTTAGCTTTCGTGGCCATGTTAGTTGGTGGAGGGGCTGTGATTGGTTGGGATTGGTTACAATTTTACATCTTTTGGCTTTCTGGTGGCCATATTAGTTGGAGGCTGGCTGCTATGATCAATCATTGGAACATGATCTGTTCTGACTTGAGTCTTAAATTGTCCATCCACACTGTACTCGTTTCTTTTGAGTACCTGTGTTCTCCAATTATGTCCCACTTGAAAAATATGCCCCTCTTCCAAACTTGAAACCAACCAAATGCCAAAGTATACAAAATGAATACACTTTTAAAACACAATTTTATGAAAATGTTACTGTCTTTCGCCCATACTCAACCTTAGTTTCACAAAAGGGACCCATCTCATCAGATTAATTGTTTGTTACTTCTGGGAATATTATTTGGGGATTCACTGTTGACGGGTAGATTATGTAAAGGATGAATAATGGGGAAAGAGAGTTTAGATTTGACAAGATTTTTCTCATGAGTATTACACTGCCATGTCATTCAATAGGAAACAATGACCTGTGAGATAATTATTGACTTATCGACTCCTATATACAGCGCAATTGCAAAGAATGATCATTGTGCTTTGAAAATGATACAGTTTATTCCAAACCATCTCAGCTCCCTGGGAGTCAGTATATACAGCCTGTGCTGCCAAGTATGTAGCGAACCAAGCTAAATCAATCACAAGAACCATCTCTGCCCCTAACAGGTACCCATTTACCCGTTTGATGAAAAGCAATTATAGTTAAGTGTTTTGATCAACAATACAAGTGTCATGACCAGGATTTGAACCTACACCCTGATGACTCGGCAACTATTACTCGGTCCGATGCACTACCGATGCACTAAACCGCTCGGCCAAACCCCTCGGCCACTCGAGATCACACCCATTAGCCCACTGTGGTGTTGCTGGGCACTGCTGATTGGTGGAAACATCAACCAATCACCAGCTATCGAATTGTTAGGGGTTAATCTTAACAACTAAGGTAAAGATTATAAACAATCTTTCCAAGGAAGGCCTGTAATGTTCTAGCAACACTGTTCAAATAACCCATGAATGATGTAGACAACGTTATGTAAGGATTAGGTTATTAATATTAGGATTATGAAGTGTTGGAACTAGGTCAGATTATATATAGGGTGTCGGAACATAGATGTGTAACTGACTCTGTGTACACTACATGTATGTAATGAGGATTATATGTACATGTACTATAGTTGACAGACTATAATATAACAACTTCTCTTGATTTTTTGCTGGATAGTATACAGGGTTTGAAATTTACACTGGACCGCTGGCCTGGCCTGAGGCCAGTGATTTCAGCACCCACCGAGCCAGTAAACTCATGACTGGAATGACTGGACAAGTTCGGCGGTCTTGTGTTTTTGTTCAAATGTTGATTTTCAGTCAGTCTGATAAAAATCTTAAAATTATTATTATTGGTTTATTAAAAATCAAACTTTGCAGCCAAAAGGCTGAATTGTGTTTAAGTTACAATATAAAATACAATCAAACATCAAAGAGTAAACACCAGCAATAGAGATTAAAAAAATAGAGAAGATTTGAATATAAAATTTAAAAACTGTAAGAAGATGTACAATACAAATATGTGTACACAGTGAAAACAAATTGTCTACAGGCCAGTAAAATTATTGGTGATTGAGCAGCTCAACTAGGGTGGGGATGCAACTGTTTCTGAAACGGTTAGTCCCACATTTAACTGAGCAAAGTTTATCAGAATTTCTCAGGTTGTTGTTTCTAGGTGGGGGAAGCCATTGTTTATATCTGTCAG